>OY770262.1:112107106-117107106 GCA_963669355.1 Chorisops tibialis | reverse complement strand
CGACAACAAATATTTCTGTACCCTTGGTGGCTCTGTGCGAGCGTTATTTCTTAGCGTTACAAACGGTAAGGCAAACACAATATACTCTCAGATTTCATCTAGAGTATAATCAAGAAACCGTTGACGAACAGGAATTTCACTGCGAACCACCTGCTGAGAGATATTAACGGAACTTTCCTTAATATGAGTGAACACCAGTTGCGGCGACAGAAGGAATACTTCTCTGATATTTTAAACATTTTGTCAAAGAAAGATATTCCAGAAATAGAACAACTACCAAATATTCAACCGCAACAATCCTCTATTAGGGACGATCCCCCAGATAAGGAAGAGATAGTTTCCGCCATTCGGTCAATGGGGAAAGGAAAGCTCCAGGTATAGACGGACTACCAACCGAACTCCTCAAAGCGAACCCGGAAATAACAGCCGATATACTCCTTCCACTCTTTACTGAGGTGTGGAATGAAGGAAGATAGCCGAAAGAATGGAAGGAGAGCGTTATTGCGAAAATTTCAAAAAATGGTGACCTTCGGGATTGTGGCAATTGGCGTGGTATATGTCTAGATACTTACTGCCGTATCGAAAATCGTGGCTAAGGAAATTTTAATAGGATTAGCTATGTCGTAGAAAGTACTCTCGAAGTTTATCAGGCTGGATTCCGTAAAGGATCGTCCTGTACTGACCACACAAATACTCTACGGATAATGTTGGAGCAGTCAGCCGAAATGGGTTCACCCCTACATCTCATGTTTGTGGACTTCGAGAAGGCTTTCGACAGCGTTAAGCAAGATTACATATGGAATGCTTTGCGTAGGAGAGGTTTTCGAGATAAGCTCATAGCTATGATTAAAGAATCCTACGCTACGAAGATGCAAGGTGTCGCGTCTTGCATAGAGGAGAGCTGTCCGAGAGCTTTCCTGTCCGAACGGGTGTCAGACAAGGCTACATATTACCACCAGTCCTGTTTCTGGTGGTATTAAATGGCATCCTGAAAGCTGCACTGGAAAATGGGGAAGTTAAAGGTCTTCAATGGAGACTATTTAATGTCTTCAGTCACCCTGATTATGCTCATGACGTACGTTTGCTTGCATATAACCGTTCGGACTTAGAGTCAAATGCACGTTGCATTCTAAACGCAAAGAGGCGGGACTGAAAACAAATGTGCGTAAGACCAAATTCATGCACATGGGCTCGAACGCAAGCACACCGTTTCTAACGGACAAGATGTGGAAGAGGTGCAAGATTTTTTTTATCTCGGAAGCATTGTTAGCATGGACGGCGGAACCGAAAAGGATATTGCCTTAGGTATTCTCTTCCTTTTCTGGAGGTTAAGAGAGATCTCCCTTCGCTCGAAGCTGCGAGTTTTTGACGCATGCGTCAAATCCGTGTTGTTTTATATATTACTTGGAAAGTGACCGTTCGACTTACCAAGAAACTATAAACTTTGGTGGACCAATGTTTCCGACGCATTTTAGGAATATTCTGGCCAGAAGTAATCTCCAACTTTGGAGTACAAATGGACAGTCTAAAATATGCATTGAGATTCAAAGGTGGGCGTGGCAGTTGATCGGTCACATTTTCAGGAAATGAGAGCGAAACATCGCCAAATAGGCTATGAATTAAAATCCTCAAGGAAGACGTCGGGTTGGTCGACCATGTTGTGCATGGAAGCGAGCAGCTGACCAGGAGGCCAGAGGAATAAAGAAGCCCATTCAACAGCTTAAGGCCGATGGTCAGGATCGCACCCTGTGGAAAGAGTTGTTTCTGTCGTATGCCCCTATAACAGGAATTTGATTGATTGATTGGCCCACCCTTGGTATCAACCCTCTCCTCATAAGAGCCCAAACCTGTATAAATAAACAAATGAAATATTGATTATATGTACTATAGCTATTGATCGTATTCGCAAGCAAGTGTTAAAATGACAACAGCATTGATCTAGAACCCCCTTTCACTTAGTTTTCCCTCGCCACTCTAACCTGCATATTGACTTTCCACGCATCCTAAGTTTGTCCCAAGACTAATAAAGTTGCGGCCGACTTTTTGGCAGTTTATTTTTACCTGAATGGAGAAAATTAGCACTCTATTAAAATTAAACTGCCAACAAGTCGGGCGAAACTTTATTATTTTTTGGACAAAATGCGCATGCGTAGAAAGTCAATATGCAGGTTAGAGTGGATAGGGAAGACTAAATGAAAGGAGCTTCTTGAGCAGGGCAGTTCTCAATTTAACACTTTCCGGAAACGCTCCATATTTCATTCCTTCATTTATACAAGTTTGAGTTTTCATGAAGGGAGGGGGGAGGGTGATAGTAAGGGAGGGTGGATGTTAATAGTTTTTTAATTGATTGCTTGAACCAAATCCAATATTCTTTGTATAGAACGTCAGTTTCATAGACGAAGTTGCAAAGAATTTTCATTAGCTTCGGTGTATTTTAAATTCACGAAACCAAACATTTGTATGGGAGGGGGTAGAGGAGGTAGAGGAATCGTAAAATTTGTGATGCAGTTTTATTTCGTTTTTCTTGTAAGGTGCTTGTACAAAATTTCAAGTTTGTAGCTTTTAATTTGTTAGTTAATAGTTGATTTAATGAAATTGGTCGAAATCATACTTTTGTGTGGGAGGGGGTAGAAGGGCAAGTGCGATCTCAAAACTTTTAACGTAATATTATTTCAACTTTTTTTTTTAGTTTTTGTGCAAAATTTCAAATTGATAGCATTTAATAGTTAGGTGATAATTGATTTCTTAAAAATGGTCGAAAAAATAATTTTGTATGGGAGGGGGTAGAAGTTTTAAAGATATTCAACCAGTTAATATTTCAAACTCTTACAGATTTTTTTTAAATGCATTTCGCAAATTTTCAAGTTTCTACTTAAAAATTTCACTCAAAAAATTTCAGTTTATGTGTTTTTTTTCATTGCACATGAAACACCTTGTGGACGTTGGACCCCCACTTCCGTGCATAATAATTTTGGAACAAATTATTATTTTTTTTCTGTGTACATTAAATAGATATGTCGACGTGCAAAATTTAAACTTTGTATCTTTTACGAGAGCCATAGAAAAATCACTCAAAATTTTCAACATTTTCGCTTTCCACCTCCCTCCCCTTACACCCCCCAGCTTAAATTTTTTATCGAAACTACAAACTATATAGTTCTACAATCTGACAAATTTTTGATTTGATATCTGTATTCAATTTTGAGTTTTGGTGATTTGTAGTTTTGGAAAGTGAGCCATTTTTGAAATGCTCCCCATTTCCTCCCACTACTATTATGTCCACATGTTGTATTTTTTTCATATTTTGCTAGTATAGCTTAGTACACGTTTTAAGTTTCAATTACATAGCTTAAGATACAGTCGAGATATTAATTTTTAAGTGTTTTTCTGTGCACCCTTCCTGACCCTTCCCCTTACAATAATTAGCTTCTATCTAAACTGATTCTAGCATATCCGTATGCCTTCTTAATGGTCTCAAAATATCAATTTTTTATGGGAAGTAATTTCGAAGATATAATCATTTGAAAAAAAAATTCAGCCGACAATTGGTTCTTGGCCCTTTTCGCACCCCAATGGATAAAAAAATTATATTATTTGTAAAAGTTGTCCGGCAAACTCTTCTATATGTATGTTGATTTTTAGTTTCCTAGCTGTAACCATGGTTGAGATATTGGAATTCGTATTTTTCGGTTTAAGCACTCCCCCCGCCTCCCCCTGAACTCGTACACCCCCAGAATGGGTATCCGCCTGAGATCCGCAACTACCTATAATCCCTCCAAAAATGAACTTTTTAGCTTGAAGGGTTTGGGAGTTAATGTGCGCTGAGCGTACACGTCAGCGTACGGCGGACGGCGTACAGACAGGCGGATTTTTTTTTTTTGCATTTTTAGGCTATTTTAGTCATGAAACGCGAAAAAAAAAAATTTCAGGGTAGCAAACTTTTTTTTTTTCTTGTGTCGATCACAATACTTTATTATTATAATAATAAAGTAAAATGGTATTCATCCAAACTAAATGAATTTCTAGACCGAAGAATTACAAATTGCATACCGAATATACCAAATTCAGTATCTAAAATCATCGTAAATCAACGATGTACTACATCACAAAATCTTTATGTCATTTTTAGTAATTTTCAACATTTGATTAAACTTTATCTCGCATTCCCTTTTCCGTCGACAGCCGCTATATCCAACGAGAAACTCTCTTAGTTTAAACTTACACCTCAGTCGTTATGAGTGGAAAAACTTTTCTAGCAGAATTATAACTGCCACCGACAAACTTAAAATATATGGCATATTTCATAAGATAATACCCACCACTCCACCTCACTTTCTTGGCAGTCTTTCCGACAGTCAAATACGAAATGAATAAAATCCTGTCACTTTCCTCAAATAATTTAATTCCACAATATTTTTTTTTTCTCGCAAAAGAAGTTTTTCTCTTAACCGAATTTCAAACATATTTTGCCGGTTCCGATAAAGTTGGAGCTGAAATTGCAAAACTTTCAATTATATCTAGAAATGTTAGATAGAAGAAAGCCGTTCTCTCTCTCGTCGGCCACAATTAAATGTCGGCATATTACTACATAGTTACGAGATAAATTCAAAGTTTAACTTGACCAAGAAGTTCATACATCATCGGACCATTCCAGTTCAGGTTATGGCCAAGGATGTAAGTAGTTCGGTCGATCTTTCAGTCCTTATGGATATACCTAAGGCTACAAAAATATGCTATTACATGAATACAGGACTTTGTGTAAGAACAAAATATATGTGTAGAGATCTGTGAAATGCTCAAACAATGCCAATTCTTACCGCTCCCCTTACCCCCTTCTCATACGGTGGTTTAATACTAAAGCAAGCAAGCAAGCACTTAAGTTTGTTCTCTGGTCAGCAATAAATTTAACGAGTTTCCTTCTTAATTACCAAAGAATGTTAATCCTAATTTGCTATAATGACTATCACTCCGACAACTAGCAGAAGCTAAAATTGGAAAGGTCCGAGACACGGAGAGAGAGTGAATGCGTGGTCAAAAAAGTTATTTAATATGTTCGTGTGGCGAAATGCCAACTATTAATTATTATGCGTATAGGTACGTGCTCCTTTTGAATAAAGATGCGATAGGTTCTCGCTTCTGAAATGACGTAATTTTTAAAAATTTGCATGATTTTTTTGTTCCTTAATGCAACTTGAAAAAAGTCCTGCAATATAAAATTTAACTCCGAAGAACCAATTATATCTGTCGGCGTTCAAATGAACGTCAAATTAGTAGAGAATGGAACAATTATAGGATACTGTTGTATTTCAAAATGGTTTTAATTATAGATTCATCGAGGACATGCAATTGGCATGGACAGTATATTCGTGCGCGATAATTTCGATTCATAAAAAATGAATTCCATTAAAAAACATAAAACAAAAGAATTATGATTGGACGTGTTGTCAATCATGCGATACTCTAGCTGAAATGAGAAAGAATTTAATGTACCGAAATATTTCATCTCAAATTCTTTAGAATAGTGAACTAAAGCTTTTGTTTAGGAGGTGGTTTCTAACTATTGAGTAGGCCATTGAACCTGTGAGGTTTTCATAATTTTCAAGAAAATTACTGCATTGGCTTTCTGAAAGTGGGACATTTGTATGGAAACTGGTAGTAGGAGAAGAAATAAGAAATTTGCAGTTACTTATCAAAAAAAAAAAAAACAACTTCTCCCACTAATTTCACCTCCCACAAGCCACAATTGCACGTAAAGCGCAATTTTACGATACTTTAGATGAAATAGAATTTTTTGTGATCCTAAGAAATTTTGTACGGGGATTGTTAGAAGGGGTGATAGCATTGAACTAATTTTTTCCCCATCATGCTAAAGTAGCTATAAACATAAAAGAATTATGATTGAGCGTAAAGCCCAATTATATGATACTCTAGACGAAATGAGAAAGAGTTCAATGTACCGGAAAATATGTCACCTCCCATTCTTTTAAATAATTAAAAATGACTTTTGTATGGGAGGTGGTAGAAGGAGAGGAGGAAGGTTTGTAATTTTTGGATATGACACCTAATGTGGTATGCAAAATATTTCGTGCTGAATTTAAGGTTTGTAGCTTTCATTATTTTCAATTGGACATAATTTTCCAGAAATTGAGGCATTTGTATGGGAGGTGGCAGAGGAAGTGGAGCGTTTAAGATGATTTTGAAACTGCTTATCATTATCCTTATAACCACGATTTGATTCAATTTCCAATTCGATAGTTCTAATATATTCGAAGGAGAAATGCTTTTCTTGAATTTATAATACAGATATTTGTATGGGAGAGGGTAGAAGGAGTCAAGATGAGCTGATAATTTTTTCTAGCACTTATTAAAATTATTAAAAAACAAATTCTGGCAAAATTTTAAGTTTGTACTTTTTCTAGTTTTAATGGAAATCGAAATCGATATAATGCACTTAACAAAAATTATACATTTGTATGGGAGGGGTTTAGAAGGAGTGTACGGACCAAAACACATTTTATTCTCGTTATTGATATTTCTATTTTTATACTTTATGCAAATAAGTTGATAGCTTTAACAGTTTCGAAGAAAAATAATTTAATTTAAAATTTCGCGAAATTTGTATGAGAGGGGGTAGAAGGAGTGAGGTGAAGTTGATAATTTTTTCAATTCTGATTGGAATTATAATAAAATTAATTTTGGCAAAAATTCGTTTTTATAACTTTGCTAGTTTCAATGAAAATCGAAAAACTGCATTTTCAAAATTATGCATTTGTATGGGGGGGGGGGGGGGGGGGGGGGTAGAAGGAGTGGGGGGATGTGGCCCATTCATGAACTTAAAGTTTCTTTCTCGCTAAAAATGACACACAACAAATTTCAGCACGATAGCTCAAAGCGTTCGAAAGTTATGCTGTAGACAGTAGGACAGACAGACAGACAGCAACTCGGAATCGAAGTTTTTGAGCGACAACAAATATTTCTGTACCCTTGGCGGCTCTGTGCGTTACAAACGGTAAGGCAAACACAATATACTCTCAGATTTCATCTTGAGTATAAAAATGTTTTAAACAAAATGCTTACTCCAAAAATTGAATAGGAGCTGAGAATATTAGTGTTTTAGATTTAGTGAAAATGTGTGTGTGTTGTATAGGAGGTGGTAGAAGAGTGGGGGATTTTAGTGATTTTTTCAGAAATAACTAAGAATATCATAAAATTGACATCTGCATTCATACTTTTCAAGAAAATAGATTTTTTGTGAAGCTGTGGAACTGTATCATATTGTATAGGAGGGAGTAGAAGCAGTGAAGCTAATCAGATGTTTTTTTCTGATCTTAGTTATAATGCTAAATAAGTATTTATTACAAAATGTGAGCTCGATAAATATTATATGTTCTGAGAAAATCGGCTTAGAACATTTCATGAAAAAATGTAGTTTGTATGCGAGGGGGTGGAAGGAGAAGGAGGACGTAAATAATTTTTATACTGTACATTGAAATCATTATGGAAGTAATATATCCCGAAGGTCAGACTAATAGCTTTTATACTTTTCGAGCAAATCCATTTATTGTCGTATTGCGAAATTGTGTCATTTTGTATGGGAGGGAGTAGAAGAGGTGAAGATAATCGTCTAATTTGTTTTGGACGTACTAAATATTTTAAATAAATGTTTAGTGCACAATTCCAGCCCGCTAAATTTTATACGCACTGAGTAAATTGGCTTAAAGAAATTCATGACAAGTACAGTTTGTATGACAGGTGGTAGAAAGAGGAGGAGGACACACATAATTTTTATACGGTAGATTGATATTATCATAAAAATAATTTATTCCAAATTTTAGATTAATAGCTTTTATATTTTTTGACTAAATCCATTTATTGTCGAATTGCGAAATTGCATCGTTTTGTATGGGAGGGGGTAAAAGAGGGGAAGCTTATCATCGAGTTTTATATGATCTGACTAATATTTGTAAATAAATATTTAGTGCACAATTTCAGCTCGCTAAACTTTATACGCACTGAGTAAATTGGTTTAGAGTATTTCTTTAAAAAGTGGAGTTTGTATGGGAGGTGGTGGAAGAAGAGGGAGGACACGCATAATTTTTTTACGATAGATTGATATTATCATAAAAATAATATATTTTGAATTTCTGGCCAATAACTTTTATGCTTTTCGAGCAAATCCGTTTATTGTCAAATTGCGCAATTGTGTCATTTTGTATAGGAGGGGATACAAAGACTTTAGCGATTTGGCCCGTTCACGAACTTGACCTTACTTTTTTGTCAAAAACTACGCGTACGAAATTTGAGCTTTCTAGCTCAACGCGTTCTCAAGCTAGAGAGCGCACGGACGGACGGACATCCGGTTTTGAGATTTTTGAGTGATATTATTAACTTCTGTATCATCAATTTTTTTCTCCGAGCCTTATCTCTTGGCGTTACAATCTTTAGAGCAAACTTATAATACTCTCAGATTTCATCTAGAGTATAAAAAGCCCAAATAAAATAACTTTAAGCTTGAAAACCTAACAGAACTACGATTGTGCGTAGAGCCCAATTATACGATACCATGGATGAAATTGAAATTTTTGTGATATTATGAAATTTTGTATGGGAAGTGGCTGCACTGAACTAATTTGTTTCACATCATGCTAGAGTAGCTATAAAAATCTTTTGTACCAAATTTAAGCTTGAAAAATTGAGTAGGTCCTGAGAAACTTAGTGCATTGAATTTAATGAAATTGTGCAATTTGTATGGGAGGTGGTAGAAGGAAAGGGAAGTTTTTGGAGATATTTCGAGAAACAACTATAATCATCATGCAATTGATATATTTTAATTAATTTTAGGTCTGTATCATTCACGCTTTTCAATAAAATCGAATTTGTGTAAAGTCGTGCAATTGTGTCACATTGTATGGGAGGGGGTAAAACGAGTAAAGCTACTCAGTTAATTCTTTTCCGATATTAATAACGATTCTAATTTAGGATAGAGTACAAAATTTGAGCTCAATGAAAGTTATATGAACTGAGAAAATTAGTTTAGAATATTTCATGAGAAAGTGCAGTTTGTATGGGAGGTGGTGGAAGGAGTGGGGGATCTTGAACGATTTTTTGAGAAACAACTATAATTAATTTGCAATTGATATATTTTAAAAATCAGATCAGTGACATTTACAGTTTTCAAGAAAATCGAATTTAAGTAAAGTCGTGGAATTGCCACATTGAATGGGAGGGGGTAGAGGGAGTGAAGCTACTCGGTTAATTGTTTCCCGATATTAATAATAATGCAAATTAAGGATAAAGTACAATATTTAAGATCGATGAAAGTTACACATACTGAGAAAGTTGGTGTATAGCATTTCATGAAAAAGTGCAGTTTGTATGGAAGGTGGTGGAAGGAGTAAGTGGTTTTAATTGGATTTTTGAGAAACAACTATAATCATTACGCAATTGATATATTTTAAATTTCAGATCTGCATCATTCACGCTTTTAAAGAAAATCGAATTTTTGTAAAATCATGAAATTGTGTCATATTGTATGGGAGGGGGTAGAAGGAGTGAAGCTACTCGGTTAATTTTTTCCCGATATTGATAATATTGCAAATTAAGGACAAAGTACAACATTTGAGCAAGACGAAAGTTACACGTACTGAGAAAATTAGTGAATACCCTATCATGAAAAAGGGCAGTTTGTCTGGGAGGTGGTGGAAGGAGTAGGAGGATTCAAATAATTTGTAAATCATAGATCAAATTTTTGATAAAAATAGTGTGTTCTAAATTTCAAATGATTCGCCTCAATGGTTTTGAAGAAAATTTGATTAGTATATATTTTTTGAAATGAGTCATTTTGTATGGGAAGGGGTCGAAGTCGTGGGGGTATTGAAATAAGACATCACACAGATTACATCTCGGTGCACATCTAGCAAACTGTGAAAGTTTCATTACAATCGGTTTAGCCGTTTTTGCGTGAAAACCGGAAAGACAGACAGACAGACAGAGAAAATTTTTAAAAACGTTTGTTTCTGCTTAGTTATTGCTAAAATAAGGCAAAAAACTTATTTACAGCCATTTATAAACAAATAACAGACAGACACTATAATTATATTTATATAGATTAGTCGTTACTTAACATGATGCTCAATATGGTATTATGATTCAGTGTAAACTTTTATCAGCATTTAACAAATAACTGAAAACATATATTTTCAATTTCAACACTTACTATCACTTTAACAGAATATTTATGTGACACGTAACCTGCAAATTGGCTTTATAATTTTTTGTGGAACTCTTGCAATGACACAATCAATCGTTGCAGCAAATGGGCCTGAAAGGTAAATAGTCGAAACAAATCCCAAAAAGTATGTAATACGTACAAGGGGAGGTAATAATAGAAACACGCGGGAAAAAATGAACGTTAGTAAAACCCGTCTGCATATACTTTGACAGAGTGCTGTATTGTATATGCATCCTATCCAAATGAGAAAACTTTGAAAGTGAGGAAACAAATGCTTGGGTTCAGTTAAATTTAAAATCTTATTTGCGCTACAAAACCAAACCAAATCAAATCAAGGCGCTCTTATTAGTTTAAGACAAACCAAAGCCCTCTTAATTATAAACCAGGTAGCTCAATGCGAAGCTCATCAAAATGATCATTATCAATGGCGCTATAGACCAAGTCGGGCCTTGACTTGCTGCAGGTTTTGTCTCCAATTTACCAATACAGTGATCGCGTCCTCCATGTTGAAAAATTTAGATGCGGTTTGCAGTTTTCTTCGATTGAATCCTCGCAGTGTTTTCTCGGTTATCCGACTGGACTTTTTCCTTTCGCCTTTCCTTTTTGTACACGTTTGGGTATCCTTCTGGCCTCCATTTTTTGTACGTGACCAGCCCACTCTAACTTTTGAAGTTTGGTGAGAGTACAGACTTCTGGGTCCTCAATATGTTAATACAAAACGAAAAAGTTCGGGTTATCCCGTAACCATGTCCAATGGAATCGCGCAATCTTCCTGCCGGCGTAATATCTGCGATATGTTTGCTGACAGTTTTCAAGAAGTTTTTGGTGCCCAGTTAGATTCAACCCACAGTGATCCCAACATTTCGGTTCCTACACTTGTTGACAATATCTCATTGTCTATTAAGGAGGTGCTCTATGCCCTCCAAACTGTAGATATCAAAAAAGGTCCAGGTCCTGATCTTATTCCTCCCCTATTTTTATCAAATTGTGCCCATTAACTTTTCACACCTTTACATTTTCTCTTTAACAAGTCACTGTTATTGGGACTTTTCCCCTCTACTTGGAAATGATCGTATCTCACACTCATCCACAAGAATGGAGACAAACGAAAAATTGAGAACAACAGAGGAATAGCAATTCTATCAGCTAAAATTATCGCTCAACCACAACGAATCTCACGATTCTTGTATCTGATAAGCTCTGCGCACTTGAAAATGGGCATCAAATCGACACAATATACACCGACTTTAGCAAAGCGTTCGACCGAGTTGATCACAATGTCTTGATTTTAAAGTTAAAAAAAATTTGTGTCACAGGATCCTTTTTGACTGACTTAAATCCTATCTTAATAATAGAATTCAATTTGTTAAGTTTCAAGGTTTTATTTCCAAGGAAATATTAGTGTCCTCTGGGGTACCCCAAGGGAATCACTTGGGACCTCTCTTACTTAATATTTTCATCTCAGATCTATCAGAAGTATTGGAAAATGTTTCGCATTGGATGTACGCTGATGATCTAAAAATATATCATGCCATAATCTCGCCCGCAGACGCCAAATTCCTGCGCTAGATCATTGGTACAGTCAGAACAAATTAGAGCTTAATGTCAGTAAATGCCACGTGATAAGCTTCTCACGTAAATCATACTCATATCAACATGACTATATCCTAAATGGAACTCAACTACACTATGTTAATCAAATTGAGGACCTCGGCTTACTACTGGACAGTAAACTGTGCTACAAATCTCACTATAATCGAATAATTTCAAAAGCCAATAAACTTCTTGGGTTCATTAAGAGAAGAGCCAAAGAGTTTAAGAATGTATGGGTCACCAAATCTTTATTCTATTGTCTTGTCCGCCCTATTGTGGAATATGTATGTCCCATTTGGGACCCCTTCTTCCAGTTATACAGCAATAGAATAGAGTTAATCCAGAAGCAATTCCTTCTTTTTGCTCTCAGGGACTTCTATGATGCTAGAGATTTTGAAAACCTTCCACCCTACACAGTTAGGCTCCAATTATTAAATCTTTTACCGCTTGGTTCTAGAAGAACTTTGCTCACATCCTGTTTTACCTTAGATGTTTTGAATGGCGATGTTAAGGTTGACCACATCTCAAATAAATTCAGACTCAATGACAATGTTAGACTGACAAGACATTCAAAACCACTTAAGGAATATCCACATCGTACAGATTACGGACAAAATGAACCTATTAACAGATGCTGTAGAATATTTAATAAATTCAGTGCACACTATACACCTCCAATAAGTAAGCTGACATATAAACTGAGACTACGCTCCGTTTTATCCCCACACCCCGTTCGACCCTTCCTTCAGTGCCTATCATACTTATATTAAATTGTGTTTAATTAATTAAGGTAAACTTAACTATATTAAGTTATATTAAATTAAATTAAGCAATTTATTATTGTGTAAGCTATCTTGTTATGATAAATAAATAAATAAAAATAAATAAAATGGTATATATTTTCAGATTATATCGAATTCTCCATTCATCTTGTTCTCTCCCTAGTCCGAGAATTCGTCCTAATACCTTCCTCTCGAAGGTATCAATCATTTTTTCTGATACCTATATTAACGTCCACGTTTCACTGCCATGGCAGAGTACAGGCCTTATTATGGTTTTGTAGATTTGCGGCTTTGTTTCTCTATGTACGTCTTCATATTTTACTATCGGAAGTAGATTTCATTCCCTTCTTTGGGGAAATACGCTCCTAAATATAAGAACTTGTCCACATATTCTATGTTATTGTCTGCTATCGCTAGATTTTGTCTAAATGGCGTGTTTCTTCGTTATTGCAACATAACTTTCGTTTATGCGTAACCCTACTTTTCGTGCTGCCATGTCAAGATTAACGAAGACTTCCTTGGCGCACAGTTGTAATCGCGCCATTATGTTTATGTTTTCTGCGTGAGCTACTATCTACGATGATTTAAACAGTAGCGTTCTTCTGGTGTCAGTTTTCTTACGACATAATTCAAAACCAGATTAAATAGTGTAGGTGCAAGGTAATCTCCTTCCTTCAGCCCGGAGAGTGTTTGAAAGCTTGTTGTCAAGTCATTCTGGATCCTTAATTGGCATGTTGAGTTCATCATTGTAAGCCTTGCCAGTCGGAGTTTCATCAAATTAAAAAACATAACAGGGCTATGGCTGTGCGCAAATCCCAATCATACGATATTTTAGATGAAAAAGAAATTTTTGTGATCCCAAGAAATTTTCTATTGAGAGTGGTAGAAGGGGTAATAGCATTAAACTAATTTTTTTCCCATCATGCTAGAGTATGTTAGTTATAAAAATGTTTTATACAAAAAGTAAACACCAAAAATTGAATAGGTAATGCGAAAATGATAGTATTAGTTTTATTGAAACTGTGCGGTTAGTATTGGAGGTGATAGAACGAGAGGGGGTTTTTATTGATTTTTTCAGAAATAACTACGATTATTTTAAAATTGATATCTCTTAAATTTCAGAATAGTAACATTCATAATTCATAATTCATTGTTGTCTATGTGTTACAAAATTTTGACGAAAATTATCGAACAGAAACTCAGTGAATACGCTAACAACATCATCGGAGAATATCATCCGGACGATCAACAACGGACCAGTTATTCTCAGTAAAACAGGTGCTAGCAAAATGCTGGGAATACGATATTAATGTGCACCAACTGTTCGTCGATTTTTGTCAAGCATAAGATAGTGCGACCGTAATGCTCTGTACAGAATAACGATTGAACTAGGTGTCCCAGTGAAACTAGTTCGGTTAATAAAAGCCACGTTGGATAACAATGAGTGCCAAATAAAAATCCAACACGAGTTGACTCAAAGCTTTCCAATAGAGTTAAGTCTCAAACAAGGAGATGGTCTCGCTCCCATGCTCTTTAACTTGGTGTTCAAGTGTGTCGTCAGGAAGGCAACTTCAGTAACCTCAGTGGACACCAGAGATACGCTACTCGTAAAATCCGTATAGTTGGTGGCGTGCGCAGACGACGTGGATATTCTGGCCTGATCAATACTGTGCATTAAGGAAGTATTCCAGGAGTTGGAGTCGGTAGCGGGTGAAGTAGGACTCAGGGTCAATGAAGCGCAAACTAAATACATGACCCAGACACGAAGGACTGTCCCAGAGAGGCAGAACATTACTATAGGCGAATACAACTTCGAGCAGGTGGATGAATTCGTATACCTGGGAGCCTTTCTCACAAAGGACAGCAATGAGCGACATGAAATTTAAAGAAAAATCATGACAACTAATAAAGCATTCTATGCGGTCCTCCCTAAAGTGAAATCAAGGAAGGTCCATCGAAACAATAAACTACGCATCTATAAGATATTAATTCGTCCTGTGCTGCAATATTGATGCGAAACATGGACGTTGACGCGGGTGTCGAAGAAGTCAATCGACACGTTAGAGCGAGAAATTCTTAGGAAGGTGTACGGAGCAGTTAAGGAAGGAGGTGATTGGCGAATTCGATACAACCATGAGCTGTATCAACTATTTGATGACACATCATTTTATTTATTTTATTTTTTATTTTTATTAAATACACTTGGGCTTACAGTTTAAACAAAAAAGCCTGAAATACTTCCAAGTTAAAACTTTCATTATTAAATTGAATAATGTTCAATATTAATTTACTTAAAAAAAAGAAAATGTAATGGAAACAAAAAAAAAAAAAAAAAGTCTATATATATATAAATAATAACATGAAAAAATTAAGAAGCAAAATTATTTAGATAAATTGAAAAGGAAATAATGAGAAGGAAAAGAAAAAAGAGAAAAAAAAATGAAGTTAGAAGAATTTGAAACAGACACTGAGACGAGCGAAACGAAGATAATCCATATATAGTAGCAATCTCCAGAGACAGTTATTTATATAGGAAGGGTCGTTAATATAGCTGATATCTCCGATTTAAGTCCGCATATGGTGAGGTCAAAGCGCAGTATATTTATAGAGTCAAACAATTTATTATGTGCGTCCTGTATCCTTACGATTGGCGATTTGAGAAACAGGTTAGTCCTATGTATAGGTATTCGAAATGTGAGAGAGTGCTTAAAGCGATTACCTCTATATCGAACTTCTATATTCAAACGAGATATTAAATGTGAGGAATCAATTTGGCTAGTAGCAATTTTATGTAAAAAACATTCATCGAGCTGTGATCTTCTATGACTTAGAGAAATTATGTTCAGGTTTTTTAATCTTTCCTCGTAACCGTTGAAGGATATATTAAATTTGAAGTGTATCAGGCGGGTAAAACGCCGTTGAACACTTTCGATTCTTTTATTGTAAGCCTGGTACATAGGATTCCAGATTACGCTTCCGTATTCCAAAATACTACGAACAAGAGAACAATACAGGCTTATGAATGTAGTGTAGTTAACAAATTTCTTTCCACATCTAAATAAAAAGCCAACAGCTCTGCTAGCACGCATAATAATTGAAGATATATGTGAATCAAACAGTAGTTTACTATCATATATTATGCCTAAATCTTTATATTCATTTACTCTTTTTAAAGCAGTCGAAAGAAGAGTATAATCCAAATATATGGTTGTGTTTTTCCAAGAAAAAGACATTACGGCGCACTTAGTTACATTTAAATGTAGGCCATTTACATCACACCAAGCCATCAGTAGTTCAATATGTTTTTGCAGTTGAACGCAGTCCCTTATGTTTGAAATAGTTCTGTATATTTTGAGATCGTCGGCAAATAGTAGAGAACTCGATGAAAATGCCTGCGCAATATCATTTATAAATATAGCAAATATAATAGGACCGAGAATGGAACCCTGAGGCACTCCGGAGGTAGGAAATATGTCTTGAGAACTATCACCATTAATAACCACATTTTGTTTACGCCCAGTTAAGTAAGCATGAAACCAGTTAAGCAATGATTCTGTAATACCAAATTTACTCATATTTTTCAAGATAATTGTGTAAGGAATTTGATCGAAAGCCTTTTGGAAGTCAGCATAAATAACATCTGTCTGAAGAGAGCGGTCTAACGAACAGGCAATATCATCAGTAAAGATGGTTAGATTTGTTATCGTAGACTTTCCGGGAATGAATCCATGTTGATTAACCGAGATGAGTGGAGTAATACGAGAAATGAGTAAATTGTACATAACACGTTCAAAAATAAGCGACAAGGAATTAAGTATTGAGATTGGGCGATAATTTTTTATATTTGACCGTTCACCGTTCTTAAAAATAGGAATGATAAAAGAAGACTTCAATATATCGGGAAAAACGCATTCCGAGAGAGATAAGTTAAACAACTCAGACAAAGGCACGCATAAATTACCAGCACAATTTTTGTAAAATATATTTGGTATTCCATCTGGACCCGCATTTTTACTTGAGTCTAAGCTCTTCAACACGCTTTCCACATCATCTGGTGTTATAGTAGGAGTATTTATAGTGGAATGTGAAGCGTCCATGTAAGGATTCGAATTTGGAGATATATTGAGATCTTTAGTGTAATTTTCTTGAAAATATTGTGCGAAAAGATTGCTACAATGTTGAGAATTTGTAGCGGAAACTCCATTAAATGACATAATTTGGGGTAAGCTATTGGATAATTTTAAGGATTTAGTGTATGAGTGAAAAACTTTTAAATCATTTTTTACATTTGCTTCTATGTTTGATATGAAACGCTTATAATTAAGAGCAACTTCTTTTTTAGCAACTCTTCTGAAAAAGTTTTGTAGTCTTCAGGCGACTTCGTTTTTTTATAGGTTTTGTGAGCTGTCAATTGCTCTTTAATAGCTCTAATTGCAATATCAGAATACCAATATGGTATCTTACCATGATAAATTCTCTTATATGGTACATAATTGTCAATAGCAGTACGGAGGATATTGTACAAATACGAAAAACCGTTATCAGTGGTTAAAGACTGAAAAGACAGTTTGTGCGATGCAATGAAGTCATTTATTGCGTTGTAATCAGCTTTGAAGAAATCGCGCTTAAAAGTTTTTTTTTCAGGCATAAAGTGCAAAGTTACAACACTGAGTTCTATATCAAGTGGTGGATGGTGATTTCCTTCAAGTAGTAGAGGGTTAGAACTTTTAGAAACACATATATTTGAAGGGGTGAAATTTGACCATACTAAATCGAGAAGCCTATTATTATGATTATAAACGCTATTATGTTGGGTTAAGCTACAAATGGAAGTGTTAATTATTAATGACAGGGCAGCAGTGCCTGAAAATGAGTAAGGCATTAATGCATTTACTGTTGAGCTGCTAGACCACTCAATTTCTGGTAAATTGAAATCCCCGACATATAAAATTTTATCGTTATTTTTGAATTTTTGACTCACAATTGCTAGATTATCATAAATTTGCTTACATATTTCAGGACGAGTAGAAGGACTAGCATAAATGCAACAAATGTATAAAATGCTCTGCTTAAGTTTAACCGATATCCAAAGCTCTTTATATACCGTTTCTAAGCAATATTCTCGGGTAGAACGAAATTTTTTATCAACAGCAACAAGGCAACCCCCACCATCGGTTTTAGATGTCATAGTTAAGTTTCTGTCTTTCCTAAACACCTCGTAGCGATTGTCAAACAATTCGGAGTCGCATATACCATCGTTAAGATTAGTTTCTGTAAGACACAAAACATCATAATTTGTCTGACTTAAAGCTAATTTAAAATCTACCGTCTTCGACCTCATACGACCTACGTTTTGGTAGTATGCGGTAATATGACTCATAAAGCAGAGATATCAACAAATAACCTAAGATATTGATTTAAAATCCAACAATGGATGTATGCGGATGACTTCCGAGCCATCAGCCTTCCTCATCAATAACCTGCCTCTGGATAGCCACAAGTATTTAAAACTATTATTTTTTTAAAAATTTTCGCTTGCCTGTACAAAGATTTAATACAGTTGGGGATTGGTTCCTTTACAAAAATATTGGGGGACAAATTATGGGAAGGATCTTCAGAATTGAATCCGAGCTCTATAATTTTAAGCGGTCCATACAGTTTAAATGCCTTCTTAACACGATCACGAATAGCGGAGTTTACAAATTCGATTAGAATTGATGGGGCGCGATCCGAATCTTTCCTTCGCGAGAAACATCTGGAAATATTTTTAATGTCGGTTTCTTCGAAGGGAACGTTTGACAGCTTCAGCTTAAGTAGTTTGGTGAATGTTCGCAGATCTTCCTCGGGTTTGTATGGCACATTAAAAATGATCAACTCCTTCGACGTCTGTTGGTATTCGATATTGCAATCGCGGTCGTGCATATGTATAATTTCAGTCTTTAGAAGAACATTCTCCTCTTCTACGTCTTTAATACATTTAGTATTGGCTGCCACTAAATGTCGGAGCTCCGTCAAACTAGCTATCTTTTCGGACATAGATGCTATTGTATGGCTCACCTTGTTGTAGGTATTCTGGAGTTCAACTAATTGCGACGATATTTTGCGGTCCAGTGCCTGCAATTTCTCCGAGAACTCCAGTTTCATCGCCTCAAGAATGCTTAAAATAGCCGTTTGACTAGCTATGTCTGCAGCAGGTGCCACTGGTGCGGATTTTGGAGCAGTCGTGAACGCAAATCACGATCGGGCATTTTAGGTTATGTAATTTCAAGCAGCAAGAAACAAGAAGCGAATTGGTGGACAATATCAAATATCGTGTAAACAACTTGTCCGGACAAAAACAAATAACTGCGGTATTGAATAAAACTTAAAATAACTTTTAATACGCAAGATATATTTTTAAATTAAACGATAAAAAGCCACGAAAACAAATGCCAGATGACAGCGGCTTGACGTGACGTGACGTTTGCGCTAAAAGCATCAGCATCTATCATAATAAAACTGCGCAAGCTACAATGGGCTGGCCACATGGAACAAATGCACGTGGAACGAATCCCAAAACGAGTGCTCAAGGGCAAAGCTCAAGGCAACCGACCGCAAGGTGAAGCCACAAAAGCGATAGGAGGACTCAGTCGACGCAGATTGTAGATCGCTTCTGGTTTTTTCAAACTAGAGGACACGGTCGTTGGACCGAGACAACTAGAGGAGGTGCATCCGGGAGGCCAAGGCTCGATATGGGCTGTAGCGCCATTGCATCATCATCATCATCAACATTCATAATTTTCACGAAAATCGATGTTTTGTGTAGGTGGGAAATTGAGTCATATTGTGTGGGAGAGGTAGAAGCAGTAAAACTAAACAGTTAATTTGTCTTAATGATAATACTAATTATGTATTTAG
Source organism: Chorisops tibialis (assembly GCA_963669355.1). Taxonomy (NCBI): domain Eukaryota; kingdom Metazoa; phylum Arthropoda; class Insecta; order Diptera; family Stratiomyidae; genus Chorisops; species Chorisops tibialis. Next base: position 117,087,603 of record OY770262.1, on the reverse strand, counting down.
TACAAAATTTGAGGTCGATATATATAATACGTACTGAGAAAATCGGCTTAGAATGTTTCATGAAAAAGTGCAGTTTGTGTGGGAGGTGGTGGAAGGAGTCAAGGTATTGAAGTAATGTGTATACTTACTTACTAACTTATGATGGCGCTATCGCTCAAATTGAACCTTGGCCTCCTGAATGATTTACCTCCATCCATCTCGGTTCAATGACCGCGTTCTCCAGTTTGAAGATCTTAGCAGAGATTTGTTGCTGCGTCAATCGAATCCTCCCAGCACTCCGTGGTTTTCCGATCGGCCTTTGTGCACTGACTTTCCCTTTTAATGTGCGTTTGGGGATTCTTCCGTTATCCATCCGATCCACATGAACAGCCCATTTTAACTTCTTAAATTTTATGAGGGTTGATACTTCTGGATTGTAGAAGATGGCATACAATTCTATACATATAGTATCGTGTTCTTCAGAACGAATTTTCCTTCCAGGTCCGAGGATTCTTTACAGGACTTTTTTTCGGTGTTAATTAATTTTTCGGACGCCTGAGTTAATATCCTCGTTTCGCTGCCATAGCATGGCATAGATCTTATGATCGTTTTATATTACTTAATTTTTGTTTTCCTGTGTACGTTTTTGTTTTTAATTATTGGAAGTACCGAATAATACGTCTTGTTTGCAATCATTATACTTCATTTGATTTCGATAGGTTCGGTTCCTTCCTTCCATGGGTTCGCTCTTAGGTATATAAAGTTGTCTTAGTTTTCTAGGTTATATCTCCTACTGTAATATTTTTTCTCATTGGCGTCTTAGTTTTTGTCATAATTTTAATTTATTATTTTAATCAACAACATGTACGCTCAGTGTACATTAACTCCCGAGCCCTTCAAGATAGAAAGTTTATTTTTTGGGGGTTTGTAGGTAGTTGCAGATCTCAGGCGGATACCCATTTTGCGTAAAGCGTAAAGGCTCAGGGGTAGGCGAGGTAGGCGAGGGAGCGCTAAAACCGAAAATGAAGAATTCAAGTATCTCAACCATGGTTCCAGTTCAACATGCATATCCAGAGGTTTGTTTTTAAAAAAAATTTGCTGAGGTCCAGAACGGGGGGGCTAAAACCAAATTGTATGCCGATATTTTTTTTCAAATCATTACATGTTCGAAACTACTTACCATAAATAATTCATATTTTGAGACCATTAAGGTGACATACAGATCCACCAGAATCAGTGTAGAGGGAGGCTAATTATTGTAAGAGAGAAGGTCAGGGGGTGCACAGAAAAACAAATCGATATCTCGACTATTTCTTAAGCTATGTAATTGCAACTTGGAACGCATATTAAGCTATACTAGCAAAATACGAGAAAAATATACCATTTGCACATAATAGTAGTGGGGAAAAATGGGGGGCATTTCAAAAATGATCATCATCAATGGCACGACAGTCCAAATCGGGAATTCGTCGCATCCAATCGTCTCGTTCCAAAGACCGCGTCCGCCAGCTTTGCTGTCTTCGTCAACTGAGTCTTCCCGTCGCTTGTGTGATTTGCCTACTGACCGGTTACCACTCGCTTTGCCTTTAAAAGCACGTTTGGGGATTCTTCTGTCTTTCATTTGCTCTATATGGCCAGCTCACTACAGTTTACGTAGCTTGATGAATGTTGAAGCTTCTGGCTCGTCGTAGAGTTGATACAACTCATGGTTGTATCTTATTCGCCATTCCGTTCCTTCCTACAGAGGTTCCAAAATTTTTCGGAGGACCTTTCTTTCGAATGCGTTAACTGCTTTTTCGGAAGTTCGCGTTAATGTCCACGTCTCGCTGCCATAACAGAGCACAGGTCGTATAATAGTTTTATAAATCCGCAGCTTATTGTTCCTGTGCACTTTCTTGGATTTCATTATTGGAAGTACTGAATAATACGTCTTATTTGCAAATATTATCGGTCGTTTGATTTCGTCTGTTTCATTACCGTCCTGATAGATGCTAATAGGGTGGGATTGAGAAGACGTTCAAAGTAGGAAGCCCATCTCCTTTTGATTTTTTCTGCGCCGCTAATAATGTTGCCCTCTGCGTCTTCGCAGAGACTGGTTTTACTTTATTATTCTAATAATAAAGAATTGTGATCGACATAGGAAAAAAAAAATTTGCTACCCTGAAATTTTTTTTTTTTCGCGTTTCATGACTAAATTAGCCTAAAAATGCAAAAAAAAAACAACAGAAGGCTTAAAGCCCAATCATATGATACTTTAGATGAGATGGAAATGACTTTAATATACCGGCAAATATGTCATCTCAAATTCTTTCGAATAGTAACTAGAGACTTTTGCATGGGAGGTGGTAGAAGTAGAGGGGGAGGTTTGTATTTTTCGTATATGTTTTTTGCTGAATTTAAAGTTTTTAGTTTTCATCATTTTTAAAGAAATTGGTTATAGTTTTCCTGCAATTGGGGCTTTGTATGGTAGGTGGCAGAGGAAATGGAGCGTTTAAGATGATTTTTAAACTGCTTATCATCATCCTTATCATCATTCTTTGATTCAATTTCAAAGTCGATAGCTCTCATATACTTGAAGGAGAAATGCTTTTCTTGAATGTATAATACAGATACTTATATGGGAGGTGGTAGAAGGAGTAAAGCGGAGCTGATAATTTTTTGTACCACTTATTTCAATTATTAAGAAACAAATTCTGGCAAAATTTGAAGTTTGTACTTTTTCTAGTTTGAATGGAAATCGATAAAATGCATTTAACAAAAATTATACATTTATATGGGAGGGGGTAGAAGGAGTGTACAGATCAAAACAAATTTTTTTCGCATTATTAAAAGTTCTATTTGTATACTTTATACAAAATATCAAGTTGATAGCTTTAACAGTTTCGAAGAAAAATAATTTAATTTAAATTTTAAAATTTCGTGAAATTTGTATGGGAGGGGGTAGAAGGAGTAAGGTGAAGTTGATAATTATTTTTAAAATAAATTTCAATTATAGAAAAATTAATTCTGAAAAATATCGTCTTTTCAGCTTTTCTAGTTTCAATGAAAATCGAAAATATGTATTTTTCAAAATTGTCCATTTGTATGGGAGGAGGTAGAAGGAGTAAGGGGATGGTGTCAATATTCCGTGATATTAATGACATTTATATCGTAATACTTTGACCTGAATTTCAGGTCGATAGCTTAAATAGTTTCAAAGAAAAATCAATTTCTTAATATTTCGAACTTTCGTGAATTTTGTATGGGAGGGGGTAGAAGGAGTGCGGGGATGTAGCCCATTCACGAACTTAAAGTTACTTTTTTTCTAAAAATGACACACAAAAATATTTATTTCTATAGCTCAAAGCTTTCGAGAGTTATGCTGTAGAAAGACGCACAGACGGACAGACGGACAGACGGACAGACAGACAGACTGACAGACAGGTAGACAGATGGGCAGACGGACAGACGGTCACTCGGAATCGAGGTTTTTGAGCGATAACAAATATTTCCGTACCCTTGGCGGCTCTGTGCTAGCGTTATTTCTAAGCGTTACAAACGGTAAGGCAAACACAATATACTCTCAGATTTCATCTAGAGTATAAAAAAATCCGTCTCGCCGTACGCCGTACATATGGACTCATATCTCCGAGACCGTTAAAGGTAGAATGTTCGTTTTTGGGTGGATTGTTGATTGAGTAAGTGAGCTCTATTTTCTAAATTCTGGGAGGTGTTAGGTGGAAGGGGGAGGCGGGAGAAGGGAAAAAGTTGAAAATACACTTAATAATGTCTCCACCACGAACGTAGATAGAAAGTTGAGAATCAGTAGAGATATAGAAAGGGTTGTAAAACAAACTTTAAAAATAATTTAATTTTTTTATATAGTGAAAAGGGGGGGCTAAAAATAAATTGTCGGCCGAATTGTTTTTTCAAATGATTATATCTTAGAAATTACTTATCGTAAAAAATTCATATTTTGGGACCATCAAGGTGGCACATAGTTCCATTGGAAAGTGTGTAGAGAGTGGCTAATTATTGTAAGGGGGAGGGGAAGGGGGTGTGCAAAGAAAAATTAATATCTCAACTATCTCTTAAGGTATGTAATTGAAAATTGAAACGTATATTAAACTATACTAGAAAAATAAAAAAAATATAACATTTTTAGATAATAGTAGTGGGGGGAAATGGGGAGCATTTCAAAAATGACGCCCTTTTTTTGGAAGGTGTAAGGGGAGGGAGGTGATAAGCACAAATGTCGAAAATTTTGAGTGATTTTTTAGGGCTCTGGTGAAAAATACAAAGTTTAAATTTTGCATGTGAATACGTCTATATGATGTACATAGAAAAACAATAATAACTTGATCCATAATTGTTATAAACCGACCATCTGAAATTACGCTTGTCCTTCCACCCCCTCCCATACAATACTATGATTTCGAACAATTTCATTAAATCAATTAATAACCAACAAACTAAAAGCTATGAACTTGAAATTTTGTACAAGCACCTTACAAGACAAACGAAATAAAACTGCATATCAAATTTTACGATAACCCTACCTTCTCTACCACCTCCAATACAAATGTTCGGTTTCCTGAATGTAAAATACACCGAATCTTATGAAAATTCTATGCAACTTCGTCTATGAAACTGACATTCTATACAGAGAATATTGGATGTGATTCAAGCAATCAATTAAAATACTATTAAAATCCACCCACCCTTACTATCACCCCTCACAACTCCCCTCATAAGAACTCAAACTTGCATAAATAAACGAACGACTACTGCCCTGCCAAGGAACCCCCTTTCACTTAGTCTTGCTTAACTACTCTAACCAGCATCTTGACTTTCCACGCATCTGCAACGTGTCCCAAGAATAATAAAGTTTCGCCCGACTTTTTGGCAATTTATTTGGTTTATATCCTTTTTTAAGTCTTTTACTATTACGTATGCATCCCGCGTTTTATTTTTGCTCAAATCGTCGTCCATTTTTGGTATCTTGTCATTATCTTTTCACCGTGCTTGATATTCACTTCTTCTGCGGAGGATTTGATGCTGTGTCATATTTTCATCCACACATTCTCCACTGGCATATTTTGGATGTTTTCATATATTGGTGTCAGGTGTTTATAACATGTTGACATGTAAGCCTCCGCCACCGTTCCGTCTTTAAGCTTGTCGACATTGAATTTGCGAGCACTATTCGTTTTCGAATATCCACGACAAGCAATTCGACATTGATAATTAACTCTAACTAGATAGCGATCAGAGCCACAATTCGTACCGCGAAGAGTTCGTACATCAAGCATGCTGGAATCAGCCCTTTTCTCAATTAGAACGTAGTCTAGTTGGTTGAAGGTGTGACCATCTGGTGATGCCCACGTTCGTTTGTGAATATCGCGATGTGGGAAGCACGTAGAACTTACAATAATATTTCTGCTGCTTGCGAAATCAATAAGACGTTGGCCATTGTCGTTGGTTATGTCATGGAGACTGTGCCCTTCTCTTTTTCCTCTATGAGCCTCCTCCTTTCCGACTTTTGACCTGCTGACTCTGACTCGTGACCCGCTGACTAAAATTTTTGTCAACGACAAAAGCGAATCCAAACTCTCTGCTTCCCGACAATTTTCCACTTTGATAGATTGTGTGTGATCTCACGTCCTTGATTTCGTTACCGAGACATTTCGTTTCTTGGATGGCAGTGATGTTGATGTTGTGTAATGCCACTTCTTCGAGGAATTATTTCAGAGCTCATGTTCTAAATAAGGATCGAACATTCCAAGATCCAAAAGAGTAGTCCATTTTTCGTTTGCGGGGTCGTTGCCATTGAGTTCATCCATTCCGAGGCTGTTCTTCAGGTTTCTGGACAGTGATTTTTTTCCGGTGATGAGTTGTCGTCGCCTCGTTCAACCCCTGACCTGGTGGACCGGTCCTACTTATTTGTTACACCATTGTGAAAATGGTGGGAGTTTTCAGCTAAATATGACATGCTGGAGTTCTCACAGCTATGCTGCGAGTCCAATTGTGTCATACTTTTGCCTATTTTTTGAAACGCACTGGTGGCACTTGCCATTCAGGTTAACTCCATACTCCCTCCTCCTTTCTCAACTGAGCTGGGAACCGTCTATGGCGGAGTTATAATGGTTTGAAATTTTGTAAAGGGCACCGTTTTTGAAATGTTCTCCATTTTCCCATACTACTTTTAAGTCCAAATGATATATTTTTCTCATATTTTTCTAGTTTCGATGTCTTATTTTCCAAGTTTCAATTACATAACTTAGGAAATAGCCGATAGATTGATTTTTCGATGTTTTTCTGTGGAATCCCCCGCCTCCCCTATCATCCCCCTTAGAATAATTACCCTCCCACTAAGCTGATTCTGGTCGATCTGTATGCCACCTAAATGGTTCCAAATATATTTTTTTATGGTAAGTAATTTCGAAGATATAATCATTTAAAAAAAAGCTCAGCGACAATTTGTGTTTAGCCCCCCCTTTTTGGACCCCAATGGATAAAAAAAATTAGATTACTCTTAAAATTTGTCCAACAAACCCCTCTATATGTATGTTGATTTCCAGTTTCCCGGCTGGAACCATGGTTGAAATATTTCAGTTCTTAATTTTCGGTTTTAACGCTCCCTCCGCCTTCCCCTGAACCCTGTAACCCCCCAAAATGGGTGTTCACCTGAGATCTGCAACTATCTTCAATCCCTCAAAAATGAACGTTCTATCTTGAAGGCTTTGGGAGGACCATGAAACGCGTCCTTGCTCGACTCGTTCCAACCAAGCTGAATTTTCTTCAAAAAAAGTACCGTGAACAGGTCTCTTAGGAAATGCTTGATCGTTCGAATTCTGATCCCACATTCATGGATTGCATCATGATTGTTATTTGACATGGGTCTATGAGTTCAACATGCACACCAGTCAACAATCAGCGGAATGGATGGAAAAAAATGCGCCGAAACCGAAAAAACTACGCCAAAGCCGCTCAAAAGTCAAGACGATGCTCATTGTTTTTTTACTCGAGATTTGATCCATCAATTCGTTCCAAAGGGACAGACAGTCAATAAGGAGTACTATTTGACTGTATTGAAGCGTTGGCCATGCGTTTGCTGTAAAAAACGGCCAGAATTAAACAAATTGCTTCAATCAACCATATTCACCAGATTTGGCCTCGTGTGACCTTTTTCCTATTCTCAAAACCAAATTTACTGCTCCGCGAAACCCGTTTTCAGTCGATCGAGGATATACAACAAAATTCACCGTGAACTACTGAGGTGTACCGATTCCACCAGCTACTAGAAACAAACAAATTAACAGAGCGCGCTAACTTTTGTTCAATTAAAAAGTCTCGACACTTTATTGTCATAATGAAGAATGGACAATTTCATAGAATTTACTTCGTCTGTGAAACTAACATTCTACAATATATACAGAATTTTGAGCTTAATTAACATCTACCCAATTCTCCTTTCGCCACCCTCCTCCTAGACTAATCCATGCATAATAAACAAATGAAATAATGATTTCATGCAGAATAGCTGTTGATCGCAACCCCCTTTTACCACCCTAATCTGCAAATTGACTGCCGATGCATATTAAACTTATCTCAAGAACAATAAAGTTGCGCCCGACTAGTTGGCAGATATTTCTTATTGATGTCGACATTTTCCAATTATAAATTATTTCCACCACATGACCCGACATTACCAGAATACGAAAACTCTCCTCGGTTCTGCCCGATAAATGTACCACCTTTTCAACCTAATAAAAGGCCAAAAATTGACTTGGTTCGTTTCATAAATTATTTTCTATTGTTCCACAGTCTCTTTTCGCATACGAATATGCTTTGAACTAGTCTATTACTCTGCGCGCAGACAGAATCAACCCTCTCAAACTTTCACAAACAATAAATAATTAAATCCCTTAAACTTTGGATAAACGCCTCAAAGTTTACCTTTGCTAAAAGCTATTTACTGGCATAAAACATTTACCTTATCTCGCCAACGCCTTCCAAAAATATCATCCTTCTTAGTGAATCTCGAAGATTTTCAACTTATCGGATGTGTTGATGCGTACGTTGTTGTCGAAGTCGTAGTCGTCCTTGTTGTCTCGGGTAAAGACTTCACCGATGAAACAGTTTTCCTATTTACCCCAGCCATATATGAAGCAATAAGAGTAGATTTTTCGATGAGTGTATTGTATTAAATATGAACCTTTTTTTTTTAAGATTTTTTACGTACCCGTGTATCATCCGGTGCCTCAGCCCAAGGACGATTAAATAAATCAATAAATTTTTCATTCGCGAAGTAACTCTACACATATATAAACATACCGAGATGAAAACTGTTCGTTAAAAATAAAATAAAATAATATCAGGTTAGCAATATTCCTGCCCAGCTTTGGAAGATGTTTTCATCCCATTTTGCAGGGGGTGTTCGTGATCGTACGTATTTTAATAGGATGGCAAAAGGTAAACCCAGCCAGGGACAATCCATGTTTATTTTAAATTCCCCGAGTGGTAATAAAAAGCACGAATCTACCATCGTCGACTCAAATTGTCTCCATTTCAGTATAATAAAATATAAAAACGAATGTTTTGCACATTTAACCCTATGTTTCACTTTTTTTATAAGCTCTATCTAGTTTATTTATTGAATTCACTCATAGACATCGCACTTGTTGCGATGACAGCATTAATGTCGTTTCTATTTTCAGCATAAAAAGGATTCGAAATAAATTTCGTTATTATCGCAGATGGGACCAGAATTTATCTGAGTTTTCAAATACCTATCTACAAAAGATAGATATCTAAACTGGCGAGAATCCTTTTCGATTTTCTCGACTAGAGTAAATAATTAAAACGATATCTTTATATAATTAAATTAAAATATTGTCTCGTCCTATTAAGGTATCTTCGTCTCAGGCGAAGATCCAACTGTTACGGAATCCATTTCAAAGCGTACGATTTCCTGAAATAAATTTGATTTGGTGTTATCGATAAGGACACGAGGGCTCCCTGAAGTGTGCTCTCACCTTTTAACCGTAAAGAATGGCTTTAATTAATTCAAGTAGCTGGGGTTGTATCGCATAAAACCGTATCTGGAACAAGCCATTCGTCCTAGAAAAGTTAACTGAGAAGGATTCGCGGGAAATGGAGAATGGATTCGATGGTAAGAGCGGTAGTGCTGGAGTGAGGTGGAGATTGTTGAACGTCGTTGTCGTGGAAAAGGCATTGTTCTCGTTGGTGTTTATTCAGTTCCGTTTGTAGTTTAAACTCTCGTTATCATTGTTCTATTGCCGGACAGATAATCTGCGTTAATAGACCCGGAAAACTTTTACCAAAGTACTATTTCATTCAGTTAGCTCTGCGCTTCTAATATGTGGACTGGTTTTCTTTACTTTTCTTTATTGCACACTTCTATACAATTCACGTAGTTTACTAGTTTAAGTAAATTATGCTGTACTAGTTTTCATTTCAGATGAATTTTTAATTTTTAGCGTAAAGTATCGAATTTAGTTTGAAAACATAACAGAATTATAATTGAGCGTAAAGCCTAATCATATGATACTCTAGATGAAATACTTACTTACCTTTTGTTTGGGAGGTGGTAAAAGCAGAGGGAGAGGTTTGGAATTTTTGTATGTAACATTGAACGTAGTATATAAAATATTTCATGCTGAATTTAAATATTTTTGGAAATTTCATCATCATCATCAATGGCGCGACAGCCCAAATCGGGCCCTGGCCTCCTGAAGTCGTCGCCTCCAATCGTCTCGATCCAAAGACCGCGTCCTCCAGCTGCTAATTTTTAAAATGGCTTTGCTGTCTTCATCAACCGAGTCTTCCCATCGCTTGTGTGGTTTGCCTACTGGTCGGTTACCACTCGTGTTGCCTTTAAGAGCACGTTTGGGTATTCTTCTGTCTTCCATTCGCTCTACATGGCCAGCCCACTGCAGTTTACGTAGCTTGATGAACGTTGAAGCTTCTGGCTCGTCGTAGAGTTGATATAACTCATGGTTGTATCTTATTCGCCATTCCGTTCCTTCCTTCACAGGTCCCAAAATTCTTCGGAGGACCTTTCTTTCGAATGTGTTAACTGCTTTTTCGGAAGTTCGCGTTAATGTCCACGTCTCGCTGCCATAACAGAGCACAGGTCGTATAATAGTTTTATAAATTCGCAGCTTATTGTTCCTGTGCACTTTCTTGGATTTCATTATTGGAAGTACCGAATAATACGTCTTATTTGCAAGTATTATCCGTCGTTTGATGTCGTCTGTTTCATTACCGTCTTTTGTTAAATTAGCCCCAAGATATATGAAGTTGTCCACACTCTCCAAATTATATTCCGCAATTGTTATGTTTTGTCTGATTGGCGTTCTCCTTCTTGTTTGCGTCATTACTTTTGTTTTGCTTTCATTAATGCGCAACCCGACTTCTTTTGCGGCGGAGTCAAGATTGACAAATACCTCCTTAGCAGTAGGGAAGGATCTTGCTAGAATGTTAATGTCGTCAGCGTATGCTACTAGTTGGGTGGACTTGAATAGTAGTGTCCCGTTGGTGTCGAATGGGATTTTTCGGACGACATACTCTAGTGCCAAGTTGAAAAGCATAGGGGCTAGACCATCTCCCTGCTTTAAACCACATTCCGTTCGAAAGCTGGTTGTGGAATCGGTTTGTATTCTCACTTGGGATTCAGTGTTCGTCATTGTGAGTCTTGTTAGTCGGACTAGTTTTGGAGGAATTCCAAAGTCAAGCATGATTTGGTACAGAACGCTCCTGTCGATACTGTCGTATGCTTGTTTAAAATCCACGAATATTTGGTGCACGACTGTGCTATATTCCCAGCATTTCTCAAGCACCTGTTTCACCGAGAATATCTGGTCTGTTGTAGATCGTCCGGTTCTGAATCCGCCTTGGTATTCGCCAATTATTTGATTAGTATAGGGCTTAAGACGACGTTCAATTATTTTTGTCAGTATTTTATAGGACGTACACAACAGTGATATACCTCTGTAGTTCTCACAGCAGAGTTTGTCTCCTTTCTTGTAAATTGGACATATAATGCTTTTTCGCCAGTCGTCGGGTATGATTTCCTCTGTCCAAATTTTGCATATCATGCTGTGCAGTATTTCAGCGACACAGTTTCCACCGTTTTTCAGAAGTTCAACTGGTATCTCGTCAATTCCCGGCGCTTTGTTTCGTTTTTGGTCACATAGGGCTGCTTTGATTTCAGCAAGCGTGGGTAGTGTCGATGATGGTTCATCTTTGTCAGTTGAGGCTTCAATGGAAATGTTGTCTGTCGTTATCGGTGCTACTGGGATGGGATTCAAAAGATGTTGAAGGTAGGAAGCCCATTTCCTTTTGACTTCTTGTGCGTCACTGATGATGTTGCCCTCCACGTCTTTGCAGAGACTGGTTTTTGGCTTAAATCCCTTTTTTAAGTCTTTTACTATTGCGTATGCGTCCCGCGTTTTATTTTTTCTCATATCGTCGTCCATTTTTTGTATTTTGTCATTATGGTACTTCCTTTGTTTTTGTCTGCATTTCTTTTTCGCATATCGCCTAAGCTCGTCATATCTTTCTTTTTTGGCTCGTGTTGGTCGTTCAGTAAAAATTTTGTAAGCTTCGTTCTTTCTATCTATTGCGTCGCGACATTCTTGGTCGAACCAATCATTATTTTTCCGCCGTGCTTGATACCCTAATACCTCTTCCGCGGAGGATTTGATGCCGTCTCGTATTTTCATCCACGCATTCTCCACTGGCATATTTTGGATATCTTCATATATTGGTGTCAGGTGTTTATTACATGCTAACATGTAAGCCTGCGCCACCGTTATTTTTGGAAATTTGGAATTTGGAAATTGAATAATTTTTGTCTGAATTTATGGTATTTGTATGGGAGGTGGCAGAGAAAGCGGGAAATTTTGGATGATTTTGAATCTGCTTATCAACATCCTAATCACATTGCTTTGTTACAATTTTAATGTTGATAGCTCTCATATGTTCGAAGGAGAAAAACTTTTCTTGAACTTCCAAAATTTGTATGGGAGGTGGTAAAAGGAGTGAGGTGAAGGCGATATTTTTTTTAGCATTTATGTGGAGGAGGCAACACTGTTGCGGGTAAAAATGAAAAAAAAAGCATGAGTACAAGTAGTAGAGAGTTGACTGTGAAACGATATAGATGCGATGGATAAGTTTTGGATTAAATAAAATACAGAATATAACACTTCAGTTTTTGTTTCGTGTTTTACATGGGGGCTCAACCGGGATTTATCTAACGGATCTATTTAACGCGGAGCTGTAGCTTATTTTAAAACGTGTGTTGCGGTATCGAAAAGTGTCGCCCATCGCGCCGTGAATCGAGTGGTGTATATGCGTTCCGTGAAGTAGAAGAGAGCATCGAGAGGGACAAAGCGTCACCGTTTAGTTGGATGAGTTCGAAGGGATGAGCAAGAGCGTCGGGTGGAACGAGTTACAGAAGCTCATATACGCGAGCAGAGTACAACAAAGAGTAAGAACACTTTCTATATTGCCTGGGTTAACATGTTTGTCACGTGCTACCTCTGAAAAATCCAGTTTTTCCCTCTGAAAATAAAGAGAGCAACGTGTCCCGCCGAGTCCGCGACACTTCTTATCTCTCATTCTAGTACATGGCGTTCTTACAGCTTTTGCTCGCGTCGTATTCAACTTCGACGGCGGGTGCGCGGATCATGGTCGGCGGGTGATCGACGATTCTCTTTCCGCTCAATGTTTTCAATATTTTTCGCTTGCTCTTGTCTAATAAAAACAAATCTTTGCGAGAATGAAATGGAAAGATCAGATTAAATGTTCACTGTAAGCGTGAGAGAGAGGAAGCACACGTATCGGCGATGAAACACGAGTGTGTTTTCGGCAAATTTTCGGAGCCGGATCGCATTTTTAGCTAAGTGTTCCTACTCTTTGTTGTACTCTGTACGCGAGGAAGCTATTGAGAGGAGTCGCGCGGAAATTTGTGTTCGCCGAAAGTGACCTGAATAGTTGGGACAAGCTGAAACGTGCTCTGAGCGCAGAGTTCGACAAAAAATTCAGTGCCGCAGAAATACACAGAAAGATGCAGAGGCGTAAGAAGTTGCCACAGGAGAACTTATTAGAGTATCTGTACGAGATGCAGCGCATAGCGAAAGCAAGAAAGTTAGATGAGGCCACCATATGCGAATATGTGTCGGATGGCATAGCTGATGACGTGGCAAACAAGGCGATTTTGTATGAGGCGACAACAATCGCGGAGTTAAAAGTAAAATTCGATGTCTATGCGAAAGTGAGAGAAAAGGTCAAAGCGAGGAATCCGATTAAAAAAAGTAATAGTGACGGTAAACATCAATGAAAATGTGCGGTGTTTCTCGTGTGGAGGTACAGGGCATAAAGCTAATGAGTGTCCGGATAAAGACAAGGGTAGTAAGTGCGGAATATACGGACATTTATCGCGTCAGTGCCCGCAAAGGAGAAATATAAATAAATCGGGTCCTTCTGTAAATTTTATTGAACGTTTAACGGGAGATGAGAATGTTGTCGGTGTAAAAGTAGGCGATCGGGAAATAACGGCGGTGATAGATACGTATAGTGACTTGAACTTAATCAGATGTGATTTGTGGCGAGAATTAAAATCAATATGCCCGAGCGCGGTTCCGAACAATTCGAAGATTCGCGGGTTCGGTAACGCGATTTCACGTGTAGAAGGGTGTGTAGTTATGGACATTGAGATCGAAGGAAATAGGTTTCCTACCGAATTCCATATAGTGGCCGCAAACACTATGAACGCCGGTATGTTGATCGGGAATCAATTCTTGAAAACGGTAAATTACATCATCACGTCAGAGCATGTGACTATTACGCCGCTTGTGCAGGAAATGGAAGAGGTGAGTTTGGACGCGAATAATTCATGTGATGACAACTGGATAATGAAGATTTTGTATGAAGACGATGAAAGCGAGTTAGCGGTACAAGGTGAATTTAAGGACATTGTGCGGAGTTTAGTGGAAAATTACACCCCAAAGGAAGCTCAAAAGCCAGGTATCGAAACAGTTATAACGCTGACAGATGAAACACCCATATACCACCGCCCAAGGCGGTTGGCGCCATTGGAAAAGGTCGTGGTTGAGAATCAAGTGAAGGAATGGTTGAAGGATGGCACGATTCGGCCATCATCGAGCGAGTTCGCCAGTCAAGTGGTTGTCGTAAAGAAAAAGGACGGTTCCCACAGACTGTGTATAGATTACCGTGGCCTTAATAAAATTGTGAGAGATCGCTTCCCAATGCCGATAATTGAGGACCAGCTCGATCGATTGGCATCAGCACGAGTGTATACAACACTTGATTTAAAGAATTCGTATTTTCATTTTCCGGTGGCTGAGCCAAGTCAAAAATATACTGCGTTCGTAACGCAAGATGACCAATAGGAATTTTGTAAGACGCCATTTGTCCTATGTATAAGTGGGAATATGTTTGGACGGTTCATTAACGAAGTTTTTCGAGATTTGATTAAGGACGGAACAGTTTTAACATTTTGTAGATGATCCCATTATACCATCCATAGATCCCATTATACCATCCAAATGAAGGAATGCTGAAACTCAAACGCGTGTTAGAGCTGGCTGAAAGAAACAGGATTCAATTTAACTGGAAGAAGTGTGTATTCTTAAAAGAACGAGTCGAATATCTGGGCTATGTAATCTGTGATGGAAAGGTCGAACCGTCGCAAGCAAATGTTGAAAAAGTTATGAAGTTTCCTCAGCCAAGAACGCCACTACAGTTGCAGAGATTCTACGGGTTGGCGAGTTATTTGCGGAAGTTCGTGCCGCAAGACGAATGCGTCCGCTAAATGAGTTGCTTAAGAAGGGAGTTATATTTAATTTCGGTGATGAGCAGATAGCAGCTTTCAATGACATCAAAACAGCGATGTCCAACAGCCCGGTGCTCAGCCTGTATACTCCCGATGCCGAGACGGAGCTTCATACGGACGCGAGCAAAGAGTGTCTGGCGGCAATTCTGCTACAGAAGAAGATCCTCCCTTGTTATTACTACAGTCGTAACACCAATGACGCCAAGAATAGATATCATTCATACGAGCTAGAGTTTTTGGCGATAATTGAAGCTGTTAAAAAATTTAGAGTCTATCTGCTGGGAATCGAATTTAAAATCGTTACGGACTGTTCGGCAGTGAAGCTCGCTACAGCAAAGAAGGAGATCCATCCTAGAATTGCGCGATGGGTGATTGATTTATCGGAGTTTACTTACACTGTGGAGCATCGACCTGCAGAACGAATGACGCATGCGGATGCCTTATCTCGAGCGACGGTAATGATGATAGCAGACGATATAACGAGTAAAGTGCGAGCAGCTCAAAACGACGATGAAGCTATAAATGCGATCAAACAGGCGCTTGAGGCGGGACCATACGAGAACTACATATGTCATAATGATATATGGTTCGTAGAGGACGAAGGCAAAAGAAGGATCGTAGTACCCGAAAGTATGCAAACGGACGTAATAATTCATTTCCACACACGAGGACATTTCGGTGTCAAGAAGGTCAAGAAGTCAATAAACAGTGAGATCTTCATACCTCGCATCGAACGAAAAATTCAACGATGTATCGAAAATTGCATGGAGTGCATTGTAGCGACTAGGAAATCAGGGAGACAAGAAGGCGCTCTTCATCCGATTCCTAAAGGGGAGGTGCCTCTCGATACATTTCATATAGATCATCTGGGACCGATGCCATCAACGCGAAAGTGCTACAGCTATATACTCACAGTTATGGATGCGTTTACGTAATTTTTATGGCTTTTTCCCGTGAAGACGACATCAACGGAGGAGACGATCAAGAAGCTAGATGTTATATCGGCCGTATTTGGCAACGCTAAGAGATTTATTACGGATAGAGGAGCTGCATTCACGTCACACTTGATTAAGAAATATTGCGCAGACAACAACATAGAGCTTCATTCAGTGTGCACTGGTGTCCCGCGAGGAAATGGGCAATGCGAAAGAGTTAATGGTGTAATCATTCCCGTATTGACGAAGCTGTCACGAGAAAGACCCGAGGAGTGGTTTAAACACGTCGAGAAAACTCAGCAATATCTGAACAGTACACTTCAACGCAGTATTAATACAACACCTTTCCAGTTGCTGACTGGTGTGAAGATGAAGCATCCTGATGATATACTATTATCGAAAATCATTGAAGAAGAATTTCGAAGAAATTTCATCGACAAACGGGTTCAGTTACGCGAACGAGCGCGGAGTGAAATAGCACAGAGACAAGCGGAAAATCGACGTAGCTACGACTTACGAAGAAAACCTGCGCGACAGTATGACGTCGGATCATTTGCGGCGATTGAGAAAACTCAATTTGGAGTTGGGCAAAAGATGAGGACCAAGTATTTGGGGCCGTATCGAGTCGAAGAAGTGCTAGCACACGATCGTTATCGATTAAGCAAGTATTCAGCCGCCGACAAGATGAAAGCATGGCCGGGCACTTTATCCCAGTCGGATTGACGATCAGGAAAGGCCGTGTGGAGGAGGCAACACTGTTGCGGGTAAAAATGAAAAAAGTAGTAGAG
Organism: Chorisops tibialis; assembly: GCA_963669355.1. NCBI lineage: Eukaryota > Metazoa > Arthropoda > Insecta > Diptera > Stratiomyidae > Chorisops > Chorisops tibialis. The sequence continues at coordinate 117,071,038 of OY770262.1, read as the reverse complement.
AGTTGACTGCGAAACTATATAGATGCGATGGATAAGTTTTGGATTAAATAAAATACAGAATATAACTCCTCAGTTTTTGTTTCGTGTCTTACATTTATTACAATTATTAAGGGACATATTCTGGTAAGTTCAAGTTTCTACTTCTTCTAGTTTCTATGAAAATCGGTTAAATGCATTTACCAAAATTCTGCATTTGTATGGGAGGGAGTTGAAGGAATATATGAATCAAAACCAAATTTTTTAACATCAATTATATTTAAAATATTATACTTTTCTCAAAATTTAAAGTTGATAGCTTTGACGGTTTTGAAGAAAACTAATTTAATTGAAATTCCGAAATTTCGTAAAATTTGTATGAGATGGGGTAGAAGGAGTTGATAATTTTTCCAAAATTAGTTGCAATTATAATAAAATTAATTATAACAAAAATTGGTACATTTAGCTTTGCTAGTTGCAATGCAAACCGAATTAATGCATTTTTGAAAATTGAGCATTTGTATGGGAGGTGGTAGAAGGAGTAAGGAGATCAGATCAATATTTCTTTAGGTTAATGATATTTATATTATTTTACTATGACCTAATTTTCAAGTCAATAGCTGAAATGGTTTCGGAGAAAAATCTAATTCCTTAAATTTCGAAATTTCATGAAATTTGTATGGAAGGGAGTAGGGGGATGTGGCCCGTTCAAGAACTTAAAGTTAATTTTTTGCTAAAAATCAGCACGATAGATCAATTTGTTCGAGAATTATGTTGTAGACAGACGCACAGACGGACAGACAGCAACTCGGAATCGAGGTTTTTGATAGACAACAAATATTTCTGTACCCTCGGCGGCTCTGTGCGAGCATTATTTCTTAGCGTTACAAACGGTAAGGCAAGCACAATATACTCTCAGATTTCATCTAGAGTATAATTACATTGGCTAGAACAATTATGTAAGAATCTTGAAAAGCTATTCCTGACACAAAAATGAATCAAAATATAAATTAAACCAAATTAAACGATGTGATGACACGAAAATTGCGTCATCTCACATTAGAACTTTCTCAATACGGAAGTCCATCATTGCTCGGGAGATAAATCAAGTCATACGGTTCAAAGGTATCGTATTCAGAAAGACAACAATAACCTGCTTAAACTGAATACGATACCAAACACAAAAAACAACAAATTTTCAATGTCAGGCCGCGTACCAAAGAATAATACGCTTTAGCCTTACATTAATGAAAATAATAAAACAATCTAAACGTCCCAGCACCTGCGATTATGTATATACATATCGACATACAGCTGAGACGAGTAAAGAACCATTCTGGCCCATGCGAGTATGTATACAGATATATATCTACATATCGACATACGCGGCTATAACAATGACTAAGACTCAAGTGCATGAAATGCAACGAGCAATGTATGAAGAAAAAAATATATGAAGCGAAGAAAAGTTCTATAGAAAAAAAATGATGACCGCGTGTTATCACACTCAATGGGCATTTTCTTCAGTACTATGGAAGAAAGAAAAAAAAAAGGTAAACAAATGAAATTTTATTTTATTTGAATTATGGAAAATGAAATTTGTTACCTTTGAGTAAAAATGAAGCGAATTAAGCTTACTTAGCAAAAAAATTAGACTTTGTTGCATTTATGGTAAATGAAGTTTTTTTACAATAGTACAAAGGTTAATAGAAAATTTTGTATAAAAAGCCGACCTCCACGCAGGTTCGGTCTGAGTATTCTTGAGCCTACCTAGCGCTCACCCTGAGTAATCTCGAGCCTCCCTAGCGCTCTAACCAAACCAAGGAAGTTTTTTTAAAATAAAGCAGTCAGTTAAAGTAAAACAAGGAATTTTTATTTCTTATAACCATGGAGGTAATACTTTGTTCTAACTAAAAATTTCTAATTTTCAGGGTCTCGAAATTATTAGTCCGCCCCCGGCCCTACAAGGCCTTGAGAGTGCGCGCGGCCCTTATTGGGCCGACTGACTATCCCTTACCCGCTACGAACCCCTACCTTACTCAAACTATCATGGCTTCTCAAGGCCATGAGTAAATGGCCCTTCTCGTGGGCCTAGAATTTGAGTGACGGCTATTTTGCGGTTGGCGTCCTAAACGAAACCCAACCTGCCTCTCACGTATGATGACTTTGAGACTACACTGGGTAGTCTCTTAGTACATTTATACTCCCCTTGTAACTTTTTCGGCTATGAGTCTACATTGGGTAGACTCATAGCCCGGCCTTACGTTTGGCCAATCACTTACTTTTGCTAAATTATGAGTCTACATTGGGTAGACTCATAGTCGAGTTCGAACTTGGAAAATTTTCATAGAATTCTTCTATATCTTCCGATGAAAATACATCGGACAAGTTTCCCAGTATAAAACAAAAGTAATGAGAAGTAGCCAGAACAAGTTTCTGGTAGTTCTGGGTTTACAGTAGGTAAACACACACAAAATAGAAAACACAAATCATTACAAATGGCGCAGTCGGTATGCCTACCTCACGCATACCTTGCTGCTTTGCCACGATATTTGAATGTTCCCACACATTCTGGCGCAGTCGACTTCATTACTGTCTATTTTTGCAATAATAATTGCAACATTCAAGAACATTGTTCTTAACAATTCAGCATTTTTTTTGCATTAATAAATGCATTAGTTTGAGAAAACTTTTTTGTTTTCTCTTAAGTGCAATCATCTTGTCTTGATTGCAAAATTCTTTTTACGGGTAAAATACAATTGCATTTTACCTATGACAAAAAAAAAAATTTTTTTTAAGTGACATTTTATTTTTATTATTTCAGCAGAAAAAGCTAACACTAACAGAAGCGATACAAGCTGATGCAGCTAATGGCCCCAGACCAATTACATTAGAAGAATACAGAAAGAGAACTCAACCGCCAACGCAACCACCAACATTGCCGAAGCGGAAACATCGAGCCGGTCTACGAGCAAGGCTCAGGCGGGCTAGAAAGGACATGCACCGCATGATAGAGCTTTCAACTAAGAAGGAAGAAAGGGAGTACTTCCGAGGAGAACTGGATCGATATTCCCGTAAATACGAAACAGTTGACTACAGACTAAACCGTATGATATTAATAAACCAAGAATTCGAAGTAGAGTGGGCCCAAAGGCACTCATACTACGGAAGACCACTACCACCGTCCACAAATGTTGCAGACAAACAGTCCAATTAATATGTTAAATTGTAAATAAATAGTTTTAATTAATAATAAATATATGTGTATACACAACAAAAAATACTTTTCTTGGAATACCGATTTTTTTTTTGGCATTCATTTTCTTTTGGTGTTTTTAGGAACTCAATTGAGCATTGCTGTTACCAAAAATATAGACTACACCAGGTCGCAAAAGTTGAAAGACAATTTTTTTTTTCCTTTTCTTTATCCTAAGTAAAACATACTGAAATCGACCAATCAAACAAAAACCAACATTGATTGGCCTTAAATACTAACATTCCTAACCGGTGATGAACATTGGTAACACCGATAGTAATGAATTAACCAGGGAAGATTTCAAACAATTCTTGACTTCACAGCAAGAATTGATTAGAAAAGAAGAAGAAATAGAAGAACTGAAAACAGCCCTACAATCACATAAAAGAGATTGGAATTTTATTGCTGAAAGATTGCAAGAAGAAATAAAAGACAGAGACCCCAGTAATGATTCAATCATAGGGGAAAATGCAGAGGATGTTGATAATATATTAACAGAAACTCTAGACGTGATAAAAAATCACGAAACGTCACTGCAACAAAAACTAGATGATAGCCAGAAAAGGCAAGGACATCTAGAAAAAACAATAAAGATTTTAAAACAACAACTTGAGTTCGCTGAAACCACTAACGCAGAGTTAGAGCAGCAACTCAGTGAAAATAACGATTCTGGATATCCCAAGAACATTACAAGAAAGGTAATGCAAAGGGAAATCCCAAACAGCGCTAAGGAAGCAAGACAACTGATTTTAGATGCCAACAGACAAATAAACGTCGTTGACAACAAAATCAGACCAAGTATCGACTTGTTGCGAACAAGGTCGAATACTTATCAGCGTAGCCAATCAGTTTCAGAACCCACTGGTTTGGACTCGCCATCTTTGGCAATAAATAAAATTTCTGTCGATAATCAACCATCAACAATGCCCAATGATAAATTGAATACTAGCATGACTTCGTCATCGCTAAAAGAGATATTCGAGATAATCTCGAAGATTCCAATATTCACTGGAGAAAACAACCAAAATGTAAATATAGAATTGGAAAAATTTCTGGCATTATCACGAGCAGCGTATAGCACATTATCCGACGATGAACAAAAAACTTTTCTCAACATTTTTCCAAAAATGGCTGTGAGCGGAGACGCTTACCAGACATTACGGAATCAAAATTTTGATAGTTTCTCCGATATTGAAGCAAAATTGCAACAGCTATACTTGCCAATAAAAGGTTTGACAATCTTACACGAAGAGTTGCGTAACATTAAACAACTAAATGGTGAAAGCATTAAGCAGTATGCCGCAAAGCTTGAACGTAAATTAGCGGACTGCAAAACTGTCATAGGGATTAAATATCCCGAAAACCATAATGCTCTACTAAAGGAGTATGAAAAAAATGCCATACTAGTATTTAGGACTGGAATAATTAGCCAATCCTTAAAAAGGTATTCCTTAACATTGAAGGAAACCTCACTAAAAGAAATAACACAAAAAGTAAGTGATATGGAACGGTTGGAAAACACAACAAGCGGGGCTTCGACAGCAAATGCTGTCACCCCTGACATGATTGCACAAATATTAAGCAGTTTAAACCTCAGTACAACTGCGAACAATAATGCTAATAACAATCAACAGAATAATAACAGAAAGCCAAATTTCAACCAACACCAGAACAGAAACAGTAACCATAATAATTTCCCGAATAATAGCTATCAAATCAATAGAAATGGCTACAATAACCGCAATAATAATAATAACAGGAACAATACTCAGAGCCAAGCTCAGAATAACAGAAAACAAATTACCTGTTATACGTGTGGACAACCTGGTCACACATCTCGTGAGTGTAGATCAAAAACAAAATTCTGTACAAAATGCCAAAACTACGGACACTACAATAATGAGTGTCGGGCAAACAAACCCGAACCACGGGTGAATAGAGTAGAAGCTCCAGTAGCTTCAACCTCACAAACAAGATGTGATTTCTGCCTGAGCTACGAACACAGCATTAACCAATGTTATGCCAAACATAGATGGGAAACAAGGATGGTTTCGGAAAACCCCAAAGGGTTGACCGGAGACACCTCGGCCAACCCACACCATTAGAGACAAACATAGAACGGTGTCCCCAAGGGGTCATAACCCCAATGGTAAGAATACCATTGGATGTCAGCAGAGAAGAATCTGTTGAACTCCTGATTGACACAGGAGCAGAAATAAATTTATTAAAAGAAAGAGCATTGAACGATAATGCCAAAATAAATAAAAATGAAGCTATAACGATAAATAGCATACATGGACATGGTAAAACAAAGGGTACCTGTCAAGGAAAAATTATGTTGGAACGGAATATACCATGTAAATTCCATGTAATCAGCGACACGCCACACATACCTGGAGATGGCTTATTAGGAAACGAATTCCTATCTACCAACTGTAACGTGTACGGTCCACATCAACGTTTGGAGTTTCCTCAAACGGAAGTGAACTTAAAAAATTTTAGTCTACCGATACTCACGGAGAAATTGTCTAGTGTAATAGAGCCTCATCCTAGCAACATGAGTAGCTCTATTGCATCAATTTCTCGAGGTCAGGTTTGTGAAAACGAAAGGATCTCAGGTAAAGATTATTCTTTACAAACTGGGAAAGTCCATTCGACACAACCCGTAATAACTAAGATTCATGATCTAAACAATGAGAATGAATTGGTAAATGTAAGCGACTATCAATCTAGGCCATTAGAACCTAGTCATGTTGATGACCCGTTTGCATCAATTCTCTCGGATATAAAGTCAGATGATATCTTAGAAAAAACCTTTGGAGTACATCTAAAAGATTTAAGTTTAACACAACACCCACTAGGTGAGGATGTTTGCAATATAGAATTGCTTAGTGTAGCAAGCAATCAGACTAGGCCTAGCAAACCTAACGCTGATTTGCGAAATGCATCAGTTCGTGCAAACCCCGAACCCAAGAAATTGCATAGTGCAAATGAAACATTGTCTTCATTAGCATCAATTTCTGAGGAAACGTTACATCAAAATTTAACAAACGAAATTATTATACCGGCACGTACAGAAAAGTTGATAAGATTCAAGTTATTGTGGAACGAAGAAATATTATGTCCAGTCCAAGAAATAAGAAAAAATAAAAATTGCATTGCGAGACCGGAAGAGGATTCAGTAATCAGTAACATATTAGACATGAATAACCCTGAAGAAATAATCGATCCAATATTAGAGCCGATAAGGGCAGATGTAGTTAACATATTAACAAGAAAACGAAAACGGGATAAAGAAAATAATTTGACGGACGAAACGATGATAAGAAATAAAATTAGTAGGATTGAGGAAAATACGAGATATGAAAATAAGTATATCAAAGAATTATTTAAAACAGAAGTAAATAAAGAAGAAGAATCAACCATTTGTGAAGAGTTATTCAATTTACCTGACACAGGATTAAAGAATGCAATGAAACATAAAATACCAACATCAACGGACCGTTTCCAAATAAACGAGAAAAGATACAGACTACATAAAAAACAAAGAAAATTAATGCAATGCAGAGTACAAGAGATACTGAAAAGAATAAAGGATAAAAAACAATGCCGAGTAAAGGCAAAAACAGTTACTAACTCAAAGTTACTAACCACTAGTAAATTTTATAACGCTAATTTTAAAATGAAAATTAAAATTTACGACCCACATTTTAAAATGAGAGTTAAACAAAAATAACAATAATAATACTAAAACCAATTTTTTAATGTAAATTAGTAAGATTAACATTAAACAATTGATTAAAATAGTACAATTTTTGAAGTACTACTTTTCTTAAGATTTTAAATACAGAAGAAATAAAATTTCGATTTGAAGAACTACCGAGAAAAAAAAAAAGGGGAATTTTGTGTAATATACTTAAAATTACGAAGATAATGTAATAAGAACTTTACTCTGATACAGTGAATAGTATATATGTAAATATATAAATGTGTACAGAAAAATAATTAACAAATGACACAAAATGTGTACAAACAATTGTATGAAAATTGTGAGTATCCTGGATACTAAATAAAGAACTAAATCAATGTATAATTTCTCAAACAGTAAAACAAAATAATGTATGGATAATACACAAAAAATTTTTTGTTTTAAACCGAAAGAATAAAATGAATAATATTATTAAAAATAATAATGAATCTGAAAATATAATAATTAAGACATTAAATAAGTTGTAACAAATACTAAAATAATTACAAAAATTTAATAATAATAAATAAATAGTTTTAAAATTTAATTTAAAATAATTAAAAAAATTTTATTTTCCAAAAAAAAAAAAAAACAAACTCAAGAAAGGGAAAGAAAATATTAGCTTTATATACACAAAATATAAAAATATCCCAAAATAATAGAAAACATAAATACAAGATAAGATTATAAAACAATGTTATACAAATGCCAACATACAATTATTACACAAAAAAAAAAAAAAAAAAAAAGAGAGAGGAGAAACATAATGAAATAAATAATAGCGTTACAACTAATAACAAATTGTCAATAAAATATTTCAGACGCTAAATAATTTGTAACCAAAATTAATATAATAATTTACTTGAATAAGAATTTGAATTGTAAAATAAATATAAGAAACCATCCGAGCCCAATCTAATGATGGGTAAATGTTTCCCGGCCCAAGCCGAGGAAGTGCACAAAACTCGGACATATAAACAAACAATTAATATGACAAAACTATAATAAAATTCAATAATTCTTCGGAACCAGAGTTTAAATACGAAGTATACGATACGAAGCCCCGAAATTGAACATATACATATATAAAGCCACGATACTAAACATCGATACGAAGTTTAAATACGAAGCATACGATACGAAGCCCATATACGAAACAACGATTCGAAGCATCGATACAAGTCAACGAGATGCAGTATTTATACGAAACAGCGATACGAGGCAGCGATGCAAGACCACCACATAAAGCATATATAGGTATACGATGCGAGAAAAATTACAACAAGTATCCGAGGTGCATCATCGAAACCATCACAACATATAAAAACATAAATAATAATAAAAAAAAAAAAAATAACAATAAAATATTTCAAGTAATAAAATAACAATAATACGATAATAACCAAAACTTATAATAATAATAATAAATTACAAGTATCAAAATTGTGAACCATAAATGCAAGATTCGCTAAAATATTAAAAAAAAAAAAAAAAAAAAAATTTTTCCAATTGCTACCTTCTTCCTTTTGCCGTCGGAAATATGCCGCCACCACCCCGATACCTTAGAAATTTTTGCTTACTACGTACGCAAAAATTTCTCATTAAAGGGCGAAGGAGTGTGATGACACGAAAATTGCGTCATCTCACATTAGAACTTTCTCAATACGGAAGTCCATCATTGCTCGGGAGATAAATCAAGTCATACGGTTCAAAGGTATCGTATTCAGAAAGACAACAATAACCTGCTTAAACTGAATACGATACCAAACACAAAAAACAACAAATTTTCAATGTCAGGCCGCGTACCAAAGAATAATACGCTTTAGCCTTACATTAATGAAAATAATAAAACAATCTAAACGTCCCAGCACCTGCGATTATGTATATACATATCGACATACAGCTGAGACGAGTAAAGAACCATTCTGGCCCATGCGAGTATGTATACAGATATATATCTACATATCGACATACGCGGCTATAACAATGACTAAGACTCAAGTGCATGAAATGCAACGAGCAATGTATGAAGAAAAAAATATATGAAGCGAAGAAAAGTTCTATAGAAAAAAAATGATGACCGCGTGTTATCACACTCAATGGGCATTTTCTTCAGTACTATGGAAGAAAGAAAAAAAAAAGGTAAACAAATGAAATTTTATTTTATTTGAATTATGGAAAATGAAATTTGTTACCTTTGAGTAAAAATGAAGCGAATTAAGCTTACTTAGCAAAAAAATTAGACTTTGTTGCATTTATGGTAAATGAAGTTTTTTTACAATAGTACAAAGGTTAATAGAAAATTTTGTATAAAAAGCCGACCTCCACGCAGGTTCGGTCTGAGTATTCTTGAGCCTACCTAGCGCTCACCCTGAGTAATCTCGAGCCTCCCTAGCGCTCTAACCAAACCAAGGAAGTTTTTTTAAAATAAAGCAGTCAGTTAAAGTAAAACAAGGAATTTTTATTTCTTATAACCATGGAGGTAATACTTTGTTCTAACTAAAAATTTCTAATTTTCAGGGTCTCGAAATTATTAGTCCGCCCCCGGCCCTACAAGGCCTTGAGAGTGCGCGCGGCCCTTATTGGGCCGACTGACTATCCCTTACCCGCTACGAACCCCTACCTTACTCAAACTATCATGGCTTCTCAAGGCCATGAGTAAATGGCCCTTCTCGTGGGCCTAGAATTTGAGTGACGGCTATTTTGCGGTTGGCGTCCTAAACGAAACCCAACCTGCCTCTCACGTATGATGACTTTGAGACTACACTGGGTAGTCTCTTAGTACATTTATACTCCCCTTGTAACTTTTTCGGCTATGAGTCTACATTGGGTAGACTCATAGCCCGGCCTTACGTTTGGCCAATCACTTACTTTTGCTAAATTATGAGTCTACATTGGGTAGACTCATAGTCGAGTTCGAACTTGGAAAATTTTCATAGAATTCTTCTATATCTTCCGATGAAAATACATCGGACAAGTTTCCCAGTATAAAACAAAAGTAATGAGAAGTAGCCAGAACAAGTTTCTGGTAGTTCTGGGTTTACAGTAGGTAAACACACACAAAATAGAAAACACAAATCATTACAAACGATACCGATAATTTCAAAATATTTTCGTCCGATTGCTCAAAAAAACGGCAAATTTTTGTAAACTCACTGCCATCGATTTCTGTAAAAACTAAATAACTTGAAAACATTTAGCTTTGTCAAAATTTATTTCATAATGTAATTATTACCTTCACCGAAAATCGACCAAAACAAACCATGCTGATAAGAATTGAATGTTATTAAAGTTATAACGAGAAGTTTTTTTTACACTTTGCAATGTAATTATATTTTTAAAAATTATAAACTTCACCCTTCTCCCAGTGTCAACATCTATACAATAATCAGTAATCTAAAGACTTAGTGATGACGAAAGCTATTTTTTCACTGAGACATGATAAAGATTATTCGAAAATATCTGCCAACAAGTCGGAAGCAACTTGGGCTGAAGCACCCAAAACACATCTAGCGCTGCTCGACCGTATTCCAAAACGTGCGTTCCGACTTTTTGAATATGTTACGTTACGGCTTCTATTGACTCCCTCGAGCATCGAAAAAATGTGGGAGTACTCTGCATTTACTATTGTTACTTCCATGGTAAATGCAGTTCGGAACTCAGCTCACTTTTTCGTTCACCTTACATCTTTCCACGACATGATTTTAGTAAGGTTTTTGATAAATTACCACATTCTATAATTCTGTTGAAATGAAACTTGATGGGTTTTCCTACATGGTTTATAAATTGGATTAAGTCATATCTATTTAGAATCCAGCTTTCTTTCGTGATTATACTTCTAAGCCATATACTGCGCATTCTGGGCTCCCTCAAGGAAGTCGCTTAAGGCTACTTCTGTTTATCCGGGCCATTCACGATGTTACCTTTGTTTTTAAATGTTTAGAAGTACTAATTTATGCTTCATCAAATTCCTGTTATGACCCCCTATAGGGGCATAGGACAGAAACAACTCTCTTCCACAAGGCGCGATTCTGAGCATCGGCTTTAAGCTGTTGCCAGGACTTGTTTATTCCTATGGCCTCCTGCTCAACTGCTCGCTTCCATGTGCTACATAGTCGACCAACCCGACGCCTTCCTTGAGGATTATAATCCAGAGCCTGTTTTGCGATATTTTGCTCTGGTTTCCTCAAAATATGACCGATCTACTGCCACTTCCGCCGTTGAATCTCAATACCTATTTAAGTCTGACCAGTTGTACTCCAAAGTTCGTCGTTGGAGATCACTTCTGGCCAGAATATTCCTAAAATGCGCCGGAGGCATTGGTTTACGAAAGTGTATAGTTTCTTGGTAAGTCGAACGGTCACTTTCCACGTAGTACAACCATACAACAACACAGATTTGACGCATGCGTCAAAAACTCGCAGCTTCGTGCGAAGGGAGATCTCTCTTAACCTCCAGAAAGGGGAAAGGTTACCGAAGGCCTGACGAGCTTTATTTAGCCGAGCCTCAACATTCTTTTCGGCTCCGCCGTCCATGCTAACAATGCTTCCAAGATAGCAAAAATCTTGCACCTCTTCCACATCCTGTCAGTTAAGAACAATCGGTGTGCTTGCGTTCGAACCCATGTGCATGTACTTGGTTTTACGCACATTTATTTTCAATCCCGCCTCTTTGCATTTAGAATGCAACGAGCGAACATTTGACTCTCAGTCCGAACGGTTATGTGCAAGCAAACACACGTCATCTGCATAATCAAGGTGACTTAAGATGTTAAATAGTCTCCATTGAAGACCCTTACCTTCCCCACCTTCCAGTGCAGCTTTCAAGATGTCGTTTATTACCACCAGAACAGGGCTGGTGATAATATGCAGCCTTGTCTGACACCCGTTCGCACAGGAAAGCTCTCGGACAGCTCTCCTCTATGCAAGACGCGACACCTTACATCTTCGTAGGATTCTTTAATCATAGCTATGACCTTATCTGGAATACCTCTCCTACGCAAAGCATTCCATATGTAATCTCGCTTAACGCTGTCGAAAGCCTTCTCGAAGTCTACAAACATGAGATGTAGTGGCGAACCCATTTCGGCTGACTGCTCTAATATTATCCGTAGGGTATTTGTGTGGTCGGTACAAGACGACCCTTTACGGAATCCAGCCTGATAAACTTCGAGAGTGCTCTCGACGACATCACTAATCCTATTGAGAATTACCTTAGCCATAATTTTTGATACGGCAGTAAGTAGACATATACCACGCCAATTGCCACAATCCCGAAGGTCGCCCTTCTTCGGAATTTTCACAATGACGCTCTCCTTCCATTCAGTTTGATATCTTCCCTCACTCCACACCTTAGTGAAGAGTGGGAGGAGTATATCGGCTGTGATTTCCGGGTCCGCTTTGAGGAGTTCGGTCGGTAGTCCGTCTATACCTGGAGCTTTCCTTCCCGCCATTGACCGAATGGCGGAAACTATCTCTTCCTTATATGGGGGATCGTCCCTAATAGAGGATTGTTGCGGTTGGATGTTTGGTAGTTGTTCTGTTTCCGGAATATCTTCCTCTGACAAGATGTTTAAAATATCAGAGAAGTATTCCTTCCATCGCCGCAACTGGTGTTCATTCATATTAAGGAGAGTTCCGTTGACATCTCTCACCAGGTGGTTGGCGGTGAAATTCATGTTCGTCAACTGTTTCATGATTTTGAAAAGTGAACCCATATCCCCAAGGTAAGCCGCAGATTCTGCCTTGTTTGCCAGATCTTCAATGGCCTTTCTCTTGTCTTATGCTTATGATATTAAAATCTTTCAGTCACTTAGTTCCAACTCTTATAATCTTCTTCAGGAGGATTTGATAAACTTTAGTAACTGCTGTCGCCATAATGATCTTCGTAATGTCATTTACTCGGAAATCACATTTATGATATAAGTAATATATTCTTAATTTGAAATCATTAGCTTCCACTGTTTGCAAGAAAATTTGATTAATGTAAATGATTGAAAGTGAGTCATTTTATATAGGAGAGGGTAGAAGGGATGGAGCGATTTGGCCGGTTCACGAACATGTCCTTAATTTTTTGCCAAAAACGACGTGTACAAAATTTTACCTTTCTACTTCGACGCGTTCTCAAGCTAGAGAGCGAAGAATGGTCGGACGGGCATCCGGTTTTGAGATTTTTGAGCGACAACAAATATTTCTCTTCACTTGGCGGCTCTGTGCGAGCATTATTTGTTGGCCTTAAAAACTTTAGAGCAAACTTATAATATTCTCAGATCTCATCTAGAGTATAATTAGCAGCTGGAGGACGCGGTTTTTGGATCGAGACGATTGGAGGTGGCAACTTCAGGAGGCCAGCGCCCGATTTGGGCTGTCGCGCTATTGATGATGACGAATTTAAACTTCTGTATAATTCATTGTCTTCTCCGTAATTTATTTCGTAGCGTTACAAAATTAAAAGCAAACTCATAATAGTTGCAGATTTCATCTGGAGTATAATGAAAATAGCTATAGATATACATAGATTTCTGCAAACTAAGGTTTTCTGTAGAACCACAAAAGCATATATATATTAGTGAAGGCAAATCTTTAGAATATAAATAATGGAATTTTTAGTTTTTATATATTTATATTATCGTCGTATAACTGGTATAATACGTGTAGATATCCCTTTAAATACTATCACGGTAACATTGCAACTGCCTATACATTATTATCGTAGTGGTGAACAATGAACATTTTGCGGATACTTTAAACCTTGTGGTATCTGCTGTGAGCACATTGTCAATTGGTGTCAGGAACATGTAAATGTACATGTATGGCTCTAGATACAATCCTTTTGTGGTCAAGTGTATACGAAACGACATTCAGTAGATCTGAACCAATATACCTATTACCATATATACAGTAGTTATCCTGAAAGCCATGTACCTACTGTATGTAGCTAAGGTATTTTAAACCTATTAAAATCCTTTGGGAGAATCTGTTCATCACAATATGCACACATGTACATTTTATCTCTAGAGTAGAAGGACATTTGTAGCCAAATTGAAATGTCTTATTAGTTATATCTCAGACAACCCTCAGTTGACCACTTTACAGCTCACAGGTAACATGTTGTCAGATGTCGTCGGTATACGCAAGAACTCGACTATCGATGCATAATGTTATGCGGTTTGCAAACGTAGTGAATTTCTTGTAAACTCAATGGATTCTCAAGATTACACGATATATCTTTTGGCATTTAACGTATACAATCCAAATAAAATTAGCAATAGATTTCAAGAATGTTTGATAGGATCTAACGGTCCGATGAATTCCTGATTTTGAAAGGGTTGACCAAGGTGATCAAAGATTGAAATGAGAGCTTATTAATCAATTGGAATCCTAGTTACCTTTAACGTATGCATTCAAGATTCTAGCAAAGCATACTATTTCGAACTGGTTTCTGTTGGTTTAGTTTCTGTTCTTTGACGATTATCTCTCTAATATAATATAATAGTTTGTTTTTATTAATCTTTGAATGTGGTTACGGCCCAGCAAACATAACGATTTTAGAAAGTGCCGATATCAAACCGATACTACGAAATATGGATTCAATTTCGAAGCAAAAATCGAAATCATTTGAGTACTCAAAACTGGAACTTGGATCGAATAACCCTTTTCTTTGAAAACTATTGTCCTGCAATGAAAATAATAACAAGCTAATAAGATGTTTAGAACAGACGAATAATATAATATTATACTTACTAATTCATCTATTGCTTACATATAACCAAAATGACCAGATAACAGAGATTACGTTTCGTTTTATAAATTTACTTGGCACTGCTTAAACGTACTTTAATGGCATTGACATATTTAATAGTTATAATTCAAAAGTGTTTTGCATGAAAAAAATATAGTAATTTGATATCATATAAAAAGGAGAAAAAAAATTATTCGCAATAAAAAATAATTATTTACAATGTTTTTCTATATAGATATTGCACAAACCCCAAAGCAGAGCACAGAATTTTTCGCATCGTTAAATTGTTGTTACACTTCTCAACTTTTTGATCATATTGTTGCGAGCTAGGGGTTCGCCGGGATTTCAAGTAAAAACAGACTAATTTGTGTTGGTGTTTGTTGTTTTTTTAGCCGTTAGCGAATTTAAGGTATTGTTATAGATCTTGCAATCACGCAATTTGGATGTTGCCAAAATTATCGAGAAAAGTCCATCAACATGTAAAACGCTATAAACATGTTTCCAGCAACTTCTACCAGACTCCACAATGTAGGCAATCTTTCTAGACACACACACACAACGACACCTGTCTGGGAGACTTAGTATAAATGTCCGCCAACTTTCAGACAACCAGTTAGTCATTTTGGCGACACCTATCGGTGGAAGAACGCGAATCGGTACAAGTAAGCGAAAGAATAAGATCGACGGCATTGCCAAATCGGCGAATATAGTGCGAATTAATTAAAAGTGATCAAGAAATTAAATGAAAGTGCGAATAATAAAATTAGCTATTATTTTTAAACGAATTGTGTTTTTCTTTGAAATCGGCGATCCCCTAGCTCGCAACAGTATGTTATTCAACAGGACGTGAAAGGTATCCCCTCAAGTCAACAATGACCGGCAAAGACATAATACAATTGCGACCCTTTGATGCAATTATTGAGGAAGAAATTTCACAGACTCTGTCGTTAGGATCGACAGCATGAGTGTCGCACGCTTTAGCTGAAGCATTAAACATTTGCAACACATCAGAAGTAGAACGAATTACCGCAGATTCCATTACAGTCAATGAATCTGGAACAATCCGAGATCTCTTACTGGGGGTGCTGGTAAAAGGATTTATGAACAAATCTAAGTTTTATTCGAACCGATTTGTTTAAGTAGTTTTCAATAGCAGTGCACCATCTTGGACCTTTATCCGAGTTACTTATTACGAAAATATTTTAATTTTTTTAATGGCTGTGGCTGTTTAAGTAAACAACTGAAAATTTATCAAGGTCCTTCGCGGTTTCTACTATGTTCCATGAAATTCCTGTAAAGACCCCCTATAGGAACTTGGGGCAAAAACAGTTCTCTTCCATAAACTCGATCCTAAGCATTGGCCTTTAGCTGTTGCTAATCGGGATCGTCCCTAATAGAGGATTGTTGCGGTAGGATGTTTGGTAGTTATTCTGTTTCAGGAATATCTTCCTCTGACAAGATGTTTAATATATTAGAGAAGTATTCCTTCCATCGCCGCTTCTGGTGTTCACTCATATTATATAATATATTGGCAGTGGTTGGCAGTGGATTTCCTGTTCTTCAATTATTTCATAATTTTCAATGGTGAAGCCCCAAGGCAACCGTAGATGCTGCTTTGTTGGCCAGATCTTCAATCACCTTTCTCTTGTCGCATCTAACAGCCTTTGTAAGCTATATGTGAGCATTGCGGTAGTTCCGTTTCAAGTGGAGAGTTCTTCGGTTGACATTGGGTTAAGAGATGATTGCCAATTTTTCTTTTTTCGGATCACCAAACTTTGTAATGACTCTATTTCCGGGGTACACTCGTCGGGAGCCAGTGTCCGTTACAAAATATTTTTTTTTTATTGACTTCACTCTATTCGTCTTATAATAACTCAGATCTCATTTAATTCATCATATAATAATTCAGATTTAATTCATCTGCTGTTCCTTCCCTGTCTTCGACTTACGTGTTGCTGCTCGCTACGCTGGCCCTGCACGTTGTTGTTCGCCTACCCTGCTCTCGTCTTGTACGCTGTCGCTCGTTTACGCTGTTGCTCTGACTATGCTTCTCTGTCCTCGGCTATGCTACTTCTGTCTTGGTTCTCGTCGCTGCCCTTTTCGGTTTCGTCGCTCTTCCCGTCTGGTACACCGCTGCTCTTGTCTGGTCCGTCGCTGCTTTCGTCTGGTACGTCGCCGCTATGTTCCTTCCCCAGAACGTTGTTGTCAGAACCAACCTGGGCGTTCACATCTCCTGAGATGATAATATTATGACCTCTTGGAATACTCTCGAAGGTAGCACTCAGTTGGTTATGAAGCTCTTTTCTGTTGCCAGGTGTTATGATTGATATTAGTTGTTTCACGACACTATAGAATTCTGATGTTTCTGGCACTGGTCCTGAGCCTGACGATAATAATTCAATCCGAGATTGGTTCCCAGCTTGTCATGTTTCGCGCTGTAGGTGTAAAGACGACCGCTGCGCCATTTTTGGCTTCACTCTCAGGAATAATGCACAGAATGGTGTTTCCGCTCGGGTTCGCTCTTCTCCTGATCCTGTCCACCTGACCTCGTTCAAGCCCTAGATTTGGATGGTATAGTCCTCCATTTCACGGTCGATCACTGATTGAATGTGCATGGATCCCAGCCCTTTCCCCGTCATTCAAAGTTCGAACGTTCAAGAAGCCAGTCATAGTCCATTTTCGAATGCCAAAAGTCGTTAAGACTTCGTCCATATCCAAGGCGCTGTATCCATTTCTCGCAGCAGTTGGGTTTTAAGATCACGGGTGATAAGCTCTTGATCCAGTGAGTCTCCATTTGCTATTTTTAGGGCAAGCAAGACTGGCTGTGGGTGAATTCTTCCCCATTGACATTGCATCGTGGCTCTTGAGAACAGGCTTGTCGACGTGCAAAAGCAGTATACCTCAAGTTCACTTTCCTCTTCTATTTTCTTGATTCTTTAATTTTTGTAGCAGGTTGGTATAGTATAGATATGCTTCATTTTTCTTTATGGTCGATCATCAAAACCCCTCTGAATCGCAAAAAATAGTGGCCATGATTTTTCGGCGGATTGTGAGACCTTGAACTTCTTGGTGGTGAAGCACCTTTACCAGCCACTACATTGACTCCTGCTTTAGTTCAAGCTCATAATAACGAAATCAAGTTTCGTCTTCAGTAACAATCCGGGTCACCATTTCATCGCTGTTCTCGCTACAGAGATCCAAAAGTCGAGTGAAAACTCGACGCGCTGCTTTTTCTGAACCACTGAAAGTATTCTCGGTACCCATCTTGCGTTGACCTTAGACATGACCGTGGACGATATTCATATATTGTATCTGATACTCCAACCATTTTTGCGAGTTGTTTCTTCTTTAAACGAGCATCTTCGAGAACAAGTTCCTCCACTTTTTCAACGATTTTTGAAGAGGTGGCCTCAATCGGCCGGTCCGAGCGCTTATCATCTTCAAATGACTCTCTGCCTTGCCTGAATAAACTATGCCACTTGTAAATCATCGTTTTTAAAGGGCTAGAGTCCCTGTGACATTTCTTCCAAAATGATTTGTGGCATTTTTTCTTGCTAGGTACGGAACTTAATGACAGCAAGAAACTCAATCTTATCCATAGTTGGTGTTTTCTTTCCGATAGACTTGTTGATTTGGCGATAACTAAACTGTTAGTGTCATCCCAGTATATCAGTGCACTCGATTTGGAATTTCTAACTCAATAAGCAATTATTGGAATGTATTGATGTTTCAATTCAGAGTAAAGCGATCAAGACGAGCTATCATTGAATACAATAGAAATGAAATCGTGCGCAAATGATAAGTCCTTGCATCAATTTCCTATTTATGCATCATAAGGAAGCGAATAAAAGGATTTAAATTATCCAGACGTAGAATAAATCAAAACTTTGAGTTGTGTTTTTAATATTCCTGATTATTATAATTCTGAACCTATTGACACGCTTGTTGCAACTACCTCGGTTATTGCAACTGCATTAGTTTCCATTAGTTGCGTTTACCGAGGTCGTAAAGCTCTGATTCTGTCTATTGCCCAGTATATGTAAATATTATAATAACTGAACTTCGACTATCATACAAATTTAAATAAATCAAATGTTAAATTATCCAAATAACAAATCATACGCTACGGACGATGTGTCCTTTTTCACATTCCTATGTTCGAAAATCCCATACCTTTATACCCCGAAATAATGCAATCTGAGAACTGAAATTTCATCCAAAAGTATTTCATTTAACTCGAAATCCCATTAAAAGTTGAATCCCAAATGACCTACCTAATGCCCTTTTATCTGCAGTAATTTTCGAATTCTACACATTTACTCTTTGAAAGCCGTTCGTTCGGGTTGTAGCTAGATGAATAACGTAAGAAATGCCACAGTGTAAAAGAGTCTGAAAAGTAGATAGAAAGGACGAAAAGAAATTCAGTTGAAACTTTTGATTAAAGTTAATTACAACGGATTGTCGGATTCTTGGTTCATGTCGTTAAATTTAGTGAGCCTAGAAATTAAACTGCAGACTTTTCGGAAATGCGAAAGCGAGAATAATCTGCTTAGTGTTGCATGTGTTCATTTTCCTTATGGGCTAATTCTCTATCTGCACGATAAATTACAATTAAATTTTAAATTATATTTTATTTGTGTAATTTCTAGCCAAGAAAAAGAAAAAAAAAACATAACAGGGCTACGATTGCGCGTAAAGCGCAATCTTACGATATTCTAGATGAAATATAATTTTTTATGATCCCAAGAAATTTGTATGGGGAGTGTTAGAAGGGGTGATAGCATTGTACTAAAGTTTTCCCATCATGTTAAAGTAGCTATAAAAATTGTTTTATACAAAATGCTTACTCCAAAAATTGAATAGGAACTGAGAAAATTAGAGTGTTAGATTTTGTGAAAATGTGCAGTTTGTATGGGAGGTGGTAGAAAGAGTGGGGCGATTTTAGTGATTTTTTTCAGAAATAACTAAAAATATTATAAAATTGACATCTCTTAAATTTTAGACAAGTAACATTCATACTTTTCAAGAAAATAGGTTTTTTGTGAAGTTGTGAAACTGTGTCATATTGTATAGGAGGGGGTGGAAGCAGTGAAGCTAATCAAATATTTTTTTCTGATCTTAGTGATAATGCTGAATAAGTATTTATTACAAAATGTGAGCTCGATAAATGTTATATGTTCTGAGCAAATCGGCTTAGAGCATTTCATGAAAAATTGTAGTTTGTATGGGAGGGGGTGGAAGGAGAGGGAGGACGTAAATAATTTTTCTACTGTAGATTGAAATTATTATAAAAGTAATATATCTCAAAATTCAAAAGCTTTTAGTTTTATGCTTTTCGAGCAAATCCATTTATAGTCGAATTGCGAAATTGTGTCATTTTGTATGGGAGTGAGTAGAAGGGGTGAAGCAAATCGTCTAATTTTTTTTGGCCTTACTAACAATTTTAAATAAATATTTAGTGCATAATTTCAGCCCGCCAAATTTTATACGCACTGAGTAAATTGGCTTAGAGTAATTCATGATAAGTACAGTTTGTATGGGAGGTGGTAGAAAGAGTGGGGGGATTTTAGTTAATTTTTCAGAAATAACTAAAAATATTATAAAATTGACATCTCTTAAATTTTAGACAAGTAACATTCATACTTTTCAAGAAAATAGGTTTTTTGTGATGTTGTGAAACTGTGTGATATTGTATGGGAGGGGGTAGAAGCAGTAGATCTAATCAATTATTTTGTCTGATCTTAGTGATAATGCTGAATAAGTATTTATTACAAAATGTGAGCTCGATAAATGTTATATGTTCTGAGCAAATCGGCTTAGAGCATTTCATGAAAAAGTGTAGTTTGTATGGGAGGGGGTGGAAGGAGAGGGAGGACGTAAATAATTTTTCTACTGTAGATTGAAATTATTATAAAAGTAATATATCTCAAAATTCAAAAGCTATTAGTTTTATGCTTTTCGAGCAAATCCATTTATAGTCGAATTGCGAAATTGTGTCATTTTGTATGGGAGTGAGTAGAAGGGGTGAAGCAAATCGTCTAATTTTTTTTGGCCTTACTAACAATTTTAAATAAATATTTAGTGCATAATTTCAGCCCGCCAAATTTTATACGCACTGAGTAAATTGGCTTAGAGTAATTCATGATAAGTACAATTTGTATGGGAGGTGGTAGAAGGAGGAGGAGGACACGCATAATTTTTATACAGTAGATTTATATCACCACAAAAATATATTCCAAATTTCAGGGCAATAGGTTTTATACTTTTCGAGCAAATCCGTTTATTGTCAAATTGCGCAATTGTGTCATTTTGTATGGGAGGGGGTAGAAGGGGTGGAGCGATTTGGCCCGTTCACGAACTTCACCTTACTTTTTTGTTAAAAACGACGTATACAAAATTTGAACATTCTAGCTCAACGCGTTCTCAAGCTAGAGAGGACACGGACGGACGAACGGACATCCGGTTTTGAGATTTTTGAGTGATTATATTATTAACTCCGCCATAGACGGTCCCAAGCCCGAGTTGAGAAAGGAGGAGGGTACATGGAGTTAACCTGAATGGCAAGTAACACCAGTGCGTCTCAGGAAGTAGGCAAAAAGTATGACATAGTTGGACTTGCAGCATAGCTGTGAGAACTCCAGCATGTCATATTTAGCTCAAAACTCCCACCCTTTTTCTACTAGGGTGTAATAAATAAGTAGGACCGGTCCTCCAGGTCGGGGGTTGGGCGAGGCGCCGACAACGCATCACCGGAAAAAGAACACTGTCCAGAAACCTGAAGAACAGCCTCGGAAAGGATGGACTCAACGGCAACGACCCCGCAAACGAAAAATGGACTACTCTATTGGATCTTGAAATGTTCGATCCTTATTTAGGACAGGAGCTCTGAAAGAGTTTCTCGAAGAAGTGGCAAAACACAACATCAACATAACTGCCATCCAAGAAACGAAATGGCTCGTTAGCGAAATCATGGACATGAGATCACACACAATCTATCCAAGTGGAAAATTGTCGGGAAGCAGAGAGTTTGGAGTCGCTTTTGTCGTTGACAAAAAATTTAAACAGCAGGTCACGAGCTTCAAACCAATAAGTGAAAGATTGTGTACAATCCGAATAAAGACTAAATTTTTCAACACTTGGTTGATCAACGTTCACGCACCAACAGAAGACAAGGACGATGTAACTAAAGACGAATTTTATGCCACCCTAGAGACAACATATGACTCACTGCCCTCGAATGACCTAAAAATTGTCTTAGGGGATTTTAATGCAAAAGTCGGAAAGGAGGAGGCTCATAGAGGAACAACAGGAGGGCACAGTCTCCATGACATAACCAACGACAATGGCCAATGTCTTATTGATTTCGCAAGCAGCAAAAATATTATAGTAAGCTCTACGTGCTTCCCACATCGCGATATTCACAAACGAACGTGGGCATCACCAGATGGTCACACCTTCAACCAAATAGACCACGTTCTTATTGAGAAAAGGGCTGCTTCCAGTATACTTGATGTACGAACTCTCCGCGGTGCGAATTGTGACTCTGATCACTATCTAGTCAGAGCTAAGTATCGATGCAAAATAGCTTGTCGTGGGTATTCGAAAACGAGTAGAGCTCGCAAATTCAATGTCGACAAGCTTAACGACGAAACGGTGGCGCAGGCTTACATGCTGGCATGTAATAAACACCTGACACCAATATATGAAAATATCCAAAGTATGCCAGTGGATAATGCGTGGATGAAAATACGAGACGGCATCAAATCCTCCGCGGAAGAGGTATTAGGATATCAAGCACGGCGAAAAAGTAATGATTGGTTCGACCAAGAATGTCGCGACGCAATAGATAGAAAGAACGAAGCTTACAAAATTTTTACTGAACGACCAACACGAGCCAAAAAAGAAAGATATGACGAGCTTAGGCGATATGCGAAAAAGACCTGCAGACGAAAACAAAGGAAGTACCATAATGACAAGATACAAAAAATGGACGACGACATGAGAAAAAATAATACGCGGGACGCATACGCCATAGTAAAAGACTTGAAAAAGGGATATAAACCAAAAACCAGTCTCTGCAAAGACGCAGAGGGCAATATCATCAGCGACACAGAAGAAATCAAAAGGAGATGGGCTTCATACTTCGAACATCTTTTGAATCCCATCCCAGTAGCACCGATAAGGACAGACAACATTTCAATTCAAGCCTCAACTGACGAAGATGAACCATCATCGACACCACCCACGCTTCCTGAAATCAAAGCAGCCCTATGTGACCAAAAACGAAACAAAGCGCCGGGAATTGACGAAATACCAGTTGAACTTCTGAAAAACGGTGGAAACTGTGTCGCTGAAATACTGCACAGCATGATATGCAAAATTTGGACAGAGGAAATCATACCCGACGACTGGCGAAAAAGCATTATATGTCCAATTTACAAGAAGAGGAGACAAACTCTGCTGTGAGAACTACAGAGGTATATCATTGTTGTGTACGTCCTATAAAATACTGACAAAAATAATTGAACGTCGTCTTAAGCCCTATACTAATCAAATAATTGGCGAATACCAAGGCGGATTCAGAACCGGACGATCTACAACAGACCAGATATTCTCGGTGAAACAGGTGCTTGAGAAATGCTGGGAATATAACACAGACGTGCACCAAATATTCGTAGATTTTAAACAAGCATACGACAGTATCGACAGGAGCGTACTGTACCAAATCATGCTTGACTTTGGAATTCCTCCAAAACTAGTCCGACTAACAAGACTCACAATGACGAACACTGAGTCCCAAGTGAGAATACAAACCGATTCCACAACCAGCTTTCCAACGGAATATGGTTTAAAGCAGGGAGATGGTCTAGCTCCTATGCTTTTCAACTTGGCACTAGAGTATGTCGTCCGAAAAATCCCAGTCGACACCAACGGGACACTACTATTCAAGTCCACCCAACTAGTAACATACGCTGACGACATTAACATTCTAGCAAGATCCTTCCCTAGTGCTAAGGAGGTATTTGTTAATCTTGACTCCGCCGCAAAAGAAGTCGGGTTGCGCATTAATGAAAGCAAAACAAAAGTAATGACGCAAACAAGAAGGAGAACGCCAATCAGACAAAACATAACAATTGCGGAATATAATTTGGAGAGTGTGGACAACTTCATATATCTTGGGGCTAATCTAGCAAAGGACGGTAATGAAACAGACGAAATCAAACGACGGATAATACTAGCAAATAAGACGTATTATTCGGTACTTCCAATAATGAAATCCAAGAAAGTGCACAGGAACAATAAGCTGCGGATTTATAAAACTATTATACGACCTGTGCTCTGTTATGGCAGCGAGACGTGGACATTAACGCGAACTTCCGAAAAAGCAGTTAACGCATTCGAAAGAAAGGTCCTCCGAAGAATTTTGGGACCTGTGAAGGAAGGAACGGAATGGCGAATAAGATACAACCATGAGTTGTATCAACTCTACGACGAGCCAGAAGCTTCAACGTTCACTAAGCTACGTAAACTGCAGTGGGCTGGCCATGTAGAGCGAATGGAAGACAGAAGAATCCCCAAACGTGCTCTTAAAGGCAAAGCGAGTGGTAACCGGCCAGTAGGCAAACCACGCAAGCGATGGGAAGACTCGGTTGATGAAGACAGCAAAGCCATTCTAAAAATTAGCAGCTGGAGGACGCGGTCTTTGGATCGAAACGATTGGAGGCGACGACTTCAGGAGGCCAGGGCCCGATTTGGGCTGTCGCGCCATTGATGATGAGTGATTATATTAACTTCTGTATCATTCATTTTTTTCTCCGAGCCTTATTTCTTGGCATTACAAACTTTGTGGCAAACTTATAATACTCTCAAATTCCATCTAGAGTATAATTAGTGAAAATTGAAAAATATTGACATTACGTTGATATTTACATGAACAATATCAGTTTCCTTTGAGATAAGAGTTCAAAATGAAAAATATCTTTCCGATAGCCGAACACAATTTTATTATTCCTGGGACAAGTTGCGGATGCGTTGAAAGTCAATATCAGGTTAGGATGGTAGAAGATGGGGAAGACTAAGGCGATTGGAGTCCTGGCGATTGCGATCAATAGGTCCAGTATATAAGTTGTAAACTATATTTTATTTGTTTATTTGTACGTTAGATTCATAGACTTTATTATCCTAATAACAATGTTTTGTGATCAGCACAAAAAAAAAATTGTTACACCGAAATTTAACTAAATTAGCCTAAAAATATGTACAAAAATGAAATCCATCCGTCCGTGCCGGATATTTCGTCTGCTATCTCCAATATCCTTAGAGACCGGAAGTTCATTTGTTTGTGGATTGTAGATTCGGTAAATGAATTTATTTACCCAAATCTTGTGAAGTGTCAGGTGGAAGGAGGAGGTGCGTGATGACCAAAGTCGTAAGCTACACGTGCTAATATATCAACTACGAATGCAGATATAAAGCTGAAACTCGACATACGGACACATTGGTTTGTGAGGAAACAAGTCAAAATAAAGATTTTTGGATCTGTTAGGATCCGAAAAGCTAAGAACCAATTGTGATTATTATATCTTCGGAATTACTTAGCACAAAAGTTCATATCTCAGAATCATTTAGGTGGCGAATGAGTCTCTAGGAATATTCACTAAATTTTTAATTGAAATATTAAGCTAAGATCTTAAAAAATGCATGAAAGTTCGAAGTATTAACTGGTGGCATAACTGGAAAACTTCAACCCCCTTCCATACAACCTGATAATAAATCAACTATTTTTAATAAATAAATTATCACCAGCTAATAAACTTGTAACTTTGTAAGAACACTTTTGAAAATAATTGATACAAAGTTTCATCGCAAGTTTTTTAATTCCTTCTAACCATAAACGAACAAAAGCGTAATTTCGACCAATTTCAATAAATCAACTAGTAACCGGAAGATCAAAAATCACGAAATTTTTTGCTAACACCTTTAATAATAAAAAACAAACTGCCTTACAAATTTTATGATAGCTTAGGTGTAGCCTAGTGGGTAGCGTGTTGGTCTTGTAATGCGAAGGTCGTGAGTTCGAATCGCGGCCGGCACAGTATACAATTCCAGCACATTGCCTGCTTGGATTTACCTTGGTTACCTCAATCTACGAAAATGAAAAATTCGAAGATAGAGGGTTGTTCGAAGGCCTAACCACCCTTCCGCAATAAGTAATGAAAAATGTTAAGGAATGTCAGGAGGCCAAGGTCCGATTTGGGCTGTAGCGCCATTGTAGAAGACGAATCAAATAATGATTAACACTTAATTCTTCTTCCCCCTCCCGTAATAGCATTAAAGTTTTAAATGATTGACAACAGCTCTGTCCCAGAACCCCCATTTCCTTAGTTTTCGTTATCTTCTACCACACTAACCGGCGTTTTGACTTTACACGTATCCTCAAATTGTCCCGAGAAAAATAAAGTTACGCCTGACTTGCTGGCAGATATTTTTATATTCATGAACCCATATATTGCATGGGTAGGTTTAAAAGTGTTGCTGTACAAAACTTCAAATTCGTAGCTTTTAATTTATTGTATTACTAGCAAACGCCCGCGACTTCGTCCGCATAGAAATCGCAATAATAAGCAATTACTTTATTATCATAATAATAAAGTATTGTGATCGACACAAGAAAAAAAAAATTTGCTACCCTGAAATTTTGATTTTCGCGTTTCATGACTAAATTAGCCTAAAAGTGCAAAAAAAAAAAATCCATCCCGCCGTACGCCGTACATATGGACTCATATCTCCGAGACCGTTAAAGGTACAATGTCCGTTCTTGGATTGATTGTTGATTGGGTAAGTGAGCTCTATTTTCTAAATTTTGGGGGGTGTTAGGTGGAAGGAGGAGGCGGGGGAAGGGAAAATAATTTCTAATATCTCCACCACGAATACAGATAGAAAGTTGACAATCAGTAGAGATATAGAAAAGCTTGTGGGACAAGCTTTAAAAATAATTAAATTTTTTTATCCATTGGCGTCCGAAAAGGGGGGGAGCTAAAAACAAATTGTCGGCCGAATTGTTTTTTAAAATGATTATATCTTCGAAATTACTTATCGTAAAAATTCATATTTTGGGACCATCAAGGTGGCATACAGTTCCATCGGAATCAGCTTAGAGAGCGGCTAATTATTGTAAGAGGGAGGTTCAGGGGAGGTTCAAAGAAAAACACTTAAAAATGAATATCTCAACTATCTCTTAAGCTATGTAATTGAAACTTAAAACGTGTATTAAGCTATACTAAAAAAAAACAACAAAAATATCACATGTTGAAATAATGGTAGGGGGGGAAATGGGGAGCATTTAAAAAATGGCGCACTTTTCAAAATTACAAATCCTTATATCTCCAAAAAGAGTACGGATATCAAATCGAAAATTTAGAACTAAATAATGGTTAATTTTGGTAAAAACTTTAAGGTGGGAGGTGTACGGGGAGGGAGGTGATAAGCAAAAATGTCGAAAACTTCGATTGATTTTTTTAGGGCTCTGGTGAAAGATACAAAATTTAAATTTTGCATGTGAATACGTCTATTTGATGTACATAGAAAAATAATAATACCTTGATCCATAATTGTTATAAACCGACCCTCCCGGTCTAACGTGCACAAGGTGTTTCATGTGCATTGAAAAAAACACATAAACTGAAAATTTTTGAGTGAAATTTTAAGGTAGAAAATTGAAAATTTGTCAAATGCATTTAAAAAAAATTCCCAAATATACGAAACATTAACTGGTCGAAAACCTTTAACACTTCTACCCCCTCCCATACAAAATTATTTTTTCGATCATTTTTAAGAAATCAATTATCACCTAACTATTAAAAGCTATCAATTTGAAATTTGTGCACAAAAAACTTACAAAAATAATTGAAATGAGATTACGTTAAAAGTTTTGAAATCGCGTTTGCCCTTCTACCCCGTCTCATACAAAAGTATGATTTCGACCAATTTCATTAAATCAACTAATAACCAACAAATTAAAAGCTATGAACTTGAAATTTTGTACGAGCACCTAACAATAGAAAAGAAAGAAAATTGCATCACAAGTTTTACGATTCCCCTACCTCCTCTACCCCCTCCCGTACAAAATTATTTTTTCGAGCATTTTTAAGAAATAAGTTATCAGCTTACTCTTAAAAGCTATCAATTTCAAATTTTACATAAAAACTTATAAAAATAATTCAAATGAAGTTGCTTTAACAGTTTTGAAATCACGCTACCCCTCCCATACAAAACTATGATTTCGACCAATTTAATTAAATCAACTAATAACCAACAAACTAAAAGCTACGATCTTCAAATTTAATACAAGCACCTTACAAGAGCAGCGAAATAAAACTACATATCAAATTTTACGATAACCCTACCTTCTCTCTCATACAAATGTTCGGTTTCGTGAATGTAAAATACACCGAATCTTATGAAAATTCTATGCAACTTCGTCTATGAAACACAGTCTATACAGAGAATATTTGACGTGATTCAAGCAATTAATTAAAAAGCTTTTAATATCCACCCACTCTTACTATTACCCCTCATAAAAACCCAAACTTGAAGAAACGAATGAAATATTGTTAAATTGACAACAGAACTCCCTTTCACTTAGCCTTCCCTAACCACTCTAACCATATTGAATTTCCACTCATCCGCAACTTGTCCCAAGAATAATAAAGTTTCACCCGACTTGTTGGCAGTTTATTTAAGCTGGTACAGGTTCCCCAAAAATTTAATAGTTTGAGCTTTGACTAATCTAATCGTGAATATTTAAAAACCCAAGCCAATAATTACAACATAATTAATATTCAAATCATTAACTTCAAATTAATAGCCTAGGTGTAGCCTAGTGGGTAGAATGTTGGTCTAAAATGTGAAGCTCGTAAGTTCAAATCCAAGTCGATGTACAACTCCAGCACACTTTCCGCTTGGATGCTGAGGTATACCTTTGTTTCCTCTTTCTACGAGCATGAAAAATGCGTAGATAGAGGAATGTGCGAATGCTTAACAACCTTTCCAAAATAAATAAGGAAACATAAGAGAATTATGATTGGGCTTGAAGCCCAATCATATGATACTCTAGATGAGATGGAAATGACTTAAATACATGTGGCAGCCCCAAACATGTGGCAACACAAACTGTTATACAATTATAATGACATAATAATAATAAACGTCAAGACCTTCTTCTTAATCTGACAGCCGAATACTACAGACGTGTTTTAGCTTCGCGATAACTGGTGACCCCGACGTTGCCCACAGTTTTATTTGATCGAGTCGCAAACAAGGTACCCGGAAAGGACACGCATCAGCCGACGAGATATCGTTTTCGCATCAACCGCCGCCCCTTCGACGGCCACATCGAAAGCACATTGCTTAACCTAAAAAAAAAAAAAAAAAATCACAACGAAGCGCCAACGAGGGCGAAAGAGCAGCAGTTTTTACACGTGGAAACTAGAGCCAAGCGAACGTTTCTACCATTTTTTCAAGCCACACACATATGTGGAAAACGGACATATCGAAAAGCAGCAATTAGCAGCAGCCAGCAAGTTTCAACAAACTATACAAAGACCAGCTATATTTCTTTTCTCAGCATTTTCGCAACGAAGAAAACGATTCACCATCACCAAGGAAAAAAAAAACATAGGTTAGGTTACATTTATTTCTTTTTGTTTAATTTTTTTTAGAGATTTAATTTTTCGTCATTTTGAAATAAGCCTTAAAAGCAATTTTTGGATCATTTACAAATCACATTATCAAATCATTTTCACATTCAAGCCATATACTTGCAACATTTTCAAATTCAAAACTATAATCATATCATTTACATATTCGAACCATATTATTGGATCTTTCCATTTTCAAATTAGTACTGGATCATTTCACCAGTTATCGCGAAGCTAAAACACGTCTGTAGTATTCGGCTGTCAGATCAAGAAGAAGGTCTTGACGTTTATTATTATTATGTCATTATAATTGTATAACAGTTTGTGTTGCCACATGTTTGGGGCTGCCACACGGGGTCACATAATTGTACGATATTTTCAAGAATAGATCTCGTACGAGCTTACAATCAAATACCAGTAGCAACCGAAGATATATATAAAACCGCAGTCATAACTCCATTCGGACTCTTTGAATTTTTGCGAATGCCATTTGGTGTAAAAAATGGAGCACAAACATTCCAAAGATTCATCAACGAAGTACTACATGGTTTAACCTTCACTTTTGCTTACGTCGATGACATCCTCATCGGAAGCAAATCCTCAGATGAACATAAAACTCACCTTACACTCTTATTCGAAAGACTTCAGAAATATGGCATTAAAATTAACCCCACCAAATGTATTCTCGGTGTTACGCAATTAGAATTTCTAGGTCACAATATAAGTAAAAATGGTATTTCTCCACCTAAAAGCAAAGTCCAAGCTCTCGTTGAATTTCCAGCACCTAAAACAATTAAGCAACTACAGCGTTTCTTAGGCATGACCAACTTTTACCACAGATTCATTCCCAATTTCGCTATTTTAGCCGCACCTTTATACGATCTCTTAAAGAAGGAAAATCAAAAAAAGACAAAATTGCCATTTAAATTGAACTCACAACACGAGGAATCTTTTAACAAACTTAAATCAAACCTTCAAACTTGCGTAATGCTAGCACACCCCAATCCATCCGCAAATATAAGCTTATGGGTTGACGCATCCAGCGACGCCATTGGAGGCATTTTACAACAATATAATAGAGACAAATGGGAACCTCTTGGTTTCTTTTCCAAAAGATTACAACCACCCCAAAAGAAATATTCTTCGTTTGATAGAGAACTTCTAGCATTATACTTGTCTATAAAACACTTCCGCTATTTCGTGGAAGGAAAATATTTTACTGTCTATACAGATCACAAACCACTCACCACAGCAATATCCTCCAAAGGAGATAAATCTCCACGACAAACAAACCATCTATCCTTCATATCACAATTCACGAATGACATAAGATACATTAGAGGTTGCCACAACATAGTTTCAGACGCCCTCTCAAGAGTTTACATAGAAACCGTCGCCTCCTCCGATAAAATAAATTTCGAAATATTAAAAAAAGAACAGGCCACAGACGAACAATTAAAACAAATTACATCAGACACTTGGAAAAAACCCTCAAGCGCCTTGTATAAGCTCGAGAAAATACTAATTCCACTAGAAGACTTTGAAATTTGGTGTGAAACCTCCACAGATGTAAAAAGACCATACGTTCCACAAACATTGCGTCGTGTTTTATTCAACAAAATACACAACCTGTCCCACCCAAGCATAAAAACTACCAGAAAATTAATAACCGCAAAATATTTTTGGCCAAATATGAACAAAGAATTAAACATTTGGTCAAGAACCTGTATTAATTGTCAGAAAGCTAAAGTATCACGTCACACAGTATCCCCACACGGACATTTTGATGCACCAAAAGGTAGATTTGAGCACATCCACATGGATTTGGTAGGTCCATTACCTCCATCTAACGGACATAGCTATTTACTAACCATTAAAGACCGTTTTTCACACTGGCCCGAAGCAATCCCACTACGAAACATACTTTCAAATACCATCTGCAACGCTTTCATCAATAACTGGATAACGCGATATGGAGTGCCACGAACAGTGACCACAGACCAAGGCACGCAATTCGAAGCCACAATTTTCAAACAAATTTCAAACATATTAGGCTGCAATCGAATTAGAACAACACCCTACCACCCACAAGCCAACGGCTCAATTGAACGATTTCATCGACAATTGAAAGTGGCAATTCGAGCTTCAGCAAATCCTAAAAATTGGTACCATGAATTACCTTGAATACTACTAGGACTACGCTCAACACTGATAGAAGACCTCAACTGCAGTCCAGCACAACTCCTTTTTGGACAGACTTTGCGTCTTCCGGGCGAATTAGTAACGCATGAAACTTCTGCACATACTAAACCTTCAGCCCAACTAGCAAAAGAGATTCGTGATACGATCATTAACATTCGTCCACCTACAAACAAAACACGTAAACAAAATTACACTTTTGTACCACAACAGTTAAAAACATGCACCCACATTTTCGTCAAAGACCCTATATATAAAAGCTCTTTGAATTCACCATACACAGGACCTCATGAAGTTCTAGAGAAACGTGATAAAGTTTTCAAAGTACTTTTGGATGGTAAACCACAAGTAATTAACATTGATAGACTTAAACCTGCTTTTATCCTAAATCCTGACAACCCCCAATCCAACCATAACTCAAATCCAATAAAAAAAGTTACATTTTCATTATAAACACCAAATTTAATACATCAAAAAAACAAAAAACCATTAAATACATTTTTTTTATATACTGCAATGTAATGCAATTTAGATTGATCCTAAAACTTTAAAATTTAATTTAACAAGTAAAAAGAAAAATACTCAATTTTATGCAACTAGCAATAGCAAATAACTAACATTAAATTTTATACAATTTCCATATATAGAAAAAAATAAATTATAATAAATACATAACAACTAGAAATTTAAGTTAGTAAGTAAGAACTTTTCCCAAAGGGGAAGTACTGTGGCAGCCCCAAACATGTGGCAACACAAACTGTTATACAATTATAATGACATAATAATAATAAACGTCAAGACCTTCTTCTTGATCTGACAGCCGAATACTACAGACGTGTTTTAGCTTCCCGATAACTGGTGACCCCGACGTGAAAATATTTCATCTCAAATTCTTTCGAATAGTGAATAGAGACTTTTGCATGGGAGGTGGTAGAAGTAGAGGGGGAGGTTTGTATTTTTCGTAAATGCAAAATGGTTTTTGCGGAATTTAAAGTTTTTAGTTTTCATTATTTTTAAAGAAATTGGTCATAGTTTACCTGAAATTGGAGCATTTGCATGGGAGGTGGCAGAGGAAGGAGAGCATTTAGGATGATTTTGAGACTGCTTATCATCCTCCTTATCACCATACTGTCATTCAATTTCAAAGTCGATAGCTCTCATATATTCGAAGGAGAAATGCTTTTCTTGAATTTATAATACAGATATTTGTATGGGAGGTGGTAGAAGGAGTGAAGCGGAGCTGATAATTTTTTCTAACACTTATTTTAATTATTAAGAAACAAATTTTGGCAAAATTTGAAGTTTGTAATTTTTTCAGTTTTAATGAAAATCGATAAAATGCATTTAACAAAAATTATGCATTTGTATGGGAGGGGGTAGAAGGGGTGTACGTGTCAAAACAAATTTTTGTGGCATTATTGGTATTTTAATTTGTCTACTTTGTACAAAATATCAAGTTGATAGCTATAACAGTTTTGCAGAAAAATAGTTTAAATCAAATTTCAAAATTTCGTGAAATTTGTATGGGAGGGGGTAGAAGGAGTAAGGGGATCCGGTCAATATTCAGTGATAGTAATGACATTCATATCACAATACTTTGACCTAAATTTCAAGACGATAGCTTAAATAGTTTCAAAGAAAAATCAATTTCTTATTATTTCGAAATTTCATGAAATTTGTATGGGAGGGGGTAGAAGGAGTGGGGGAATGTAGCCCATTCACGAACTTAAAGTTACTTTTTTGCTAAAAATGACACACACAAATTTTTAACACTATAGCTCAAAGCTTTCGAGAGTTATGCTGTAGACAGACGCACAGACAGACAGACGGACAGACGGTCACTCGGAATCGAGGTTTTTGAGTGACAACAAATATTTCTGTACCCTTGGCGGCTCTGTGCGAGCGTTATTTCTTAGCGTTACAAACGGTATGGCAAACACAATATACTCTCAGATTTCATCTAGAGTATAAAAACAAAGTGTGAATGACCCTGATGGTCGAAAGGCTAAGGCCTGATTTGGAATATAGTGCCATTGTACATGTATACAGATCTAATTAAAAGAACAATGTAAATCAAAATGGCAAATCGAAAAATATAAAGACTATGCTAACTTAGGTTCTGATTACTTAAAAAGTGATTCCAGTATTCGATCATAGTTATTCAAATTTTATTTCATTGACGCTTTCGTCAGTATGTCCGCAAGCTAGTCTTAAGTATGAACGTATTTTAGATAGCAAATGTTTTCCTGATACCATTCACGGAAAAGTAGTGTCGACTGTCGATATATGTTGTTCGTTTGTGATATTCGGGGTAACAGATAAGCTTAATACCTTCCCCCGTGGAATGGGGGCAGTTGAATAAGCCCATATCCAGTCCTGTTTGCCCTAAAAACGATAAATGGATACTTACTAGATCATAGCCTTATTACCCGTGAACTGATATAAGAAGCAGACACAGAGCCATGGAAATGACTTTCAAAAAAGGTCCATGATTGGCTTTCGGAACGTTCGAACATTGAATTACGGTGGAAAGGCTGAGGTTACTCGGTCAAAATATCGCCAATCCGTGGTTGAACGAGAAAGAGAGCATTATTAACAATTCCCGGCGGCAACTTAAGATCAATGCTCAGGATCACGCCTTGTGGAAGAAACCTATTTTTTTCTTATGCCCCTATACTTACGATGGTGCTACAGCCCAAACCGGACCTTGGCCTCCTGTGTGTTTCACCTCCATCCATCGCGTTTTAGTGACCGCGACCTCCAGTTTTTGAATCTTACCATCTTTACTGTCTGCGTCAATACGACCTACCCAGCGCTTCCGTGGGTCCCCAACCGGTCTTTGTTCATTGATTTTTCCTTTGCGTTTGGTAATTCTTTCATCACCAAGGGAATACGCGGCTCTTGTGTTCTGTAATTTAAAATGTTCATCCATGTTTTTAATTTCGTCATTATTGTACTTACTTTTTTTTCTGTTATTCCCCTTTATGGGCTCATAACAGGAAATTGATTGATTGATTAATACCAGGTTGGATATCTCCTATATTTCTAATCTAATCTAACACAATGGCGCTACAGCTCAAATTGGGCCTTGGCCTCCTGACCTTCAGGTTCCTTAACATTTTTCGTTATTTATTGTGGAAGGGTTGTTAGACCTTCGCACAACCCTCTATCTTCAAATTTTTCATTTTCGTAGGTTGAGGTGACCAAGGTATACCCAACCAAGCAGCGTGCTGGAATTATGCGTCAACCGGGATTTGAACTCACGACCTTCGCATTGTAGACGACCAACACCCACTAGACTACACCCTAGCTCTCCTATATTTCAGAGAACCCATATTACATCGGTGCTAATGTGAACACCAGGATCAGTTTGATAAAGGTCTTAGCAGAGACCGAAACGTCGTATTTAAAATAGCATAATAATCCGGAAATGCGGAAATAATTTTTTGTGAAAACATTCACCAAACAAAAGTTTTTAGTTTAACACGTGGCAATGAGCTAAACACGAGTTTTCAGATTTTTCAAATTTTGATTCCTAAGATCCAAAAATTTACACTTAAGCTCTGGTTTCACTCTAGAAAAAACTAAACTGGATGACATGTGCTTTCGATAAAAGTTTTCAGTGAAAATATTTTGGTGAAACACTTGTAATTTGCATGTTTCAGTCGTCAATCATAGTTTTGAAAGACAACATTTTCATGTATATTTATCACATTTAGTACTAAACTAGTTGAAAATCTTCAATGCAAATTATATGTTTCTTATCGCAACATTAAATGAGTCAAACGAATAAAAGAAAAGTTCACTAGGATGTGTATTGAAAACTAGCTAAGCTTGAATTTATGTGTTTTCGAAAACTTCGTTGATATCACGATTTGCAGTCACAT
Source organism: Chorisops tibialis (assembly GCA_963669355.1). Lineage (NCBI taxonomy): Eukaryota > Metazoa > Arthropoda > Insecta > Diptera > Stratiomyidae > Chorisops > Chorisops tibialis. The sequence goes on along the minus strand of OY770262.1, from coordinate 117,035,533 downwards.
CAGAACTCGAGATTTGGAGGGTTTTCTGCCGAAAAGCCATTTCTGAAGTATTTTCGGGTAGGGTACATAAATATACTTAATAATAAAAAAACATTTGTGATTTTGTGAAATTCGGTCCTTTTTCCAGGAGTAAAACAGAGGAAAATCCCCAAATTCATAGTTGCCAGAGAAACTTATCGATGTGATGTCACAAAAACTTGACTTATGAGCTTGTCACATTATTTGTCACAACAGGAAATGTTGTGACTTAGAAACTTGTCACAGTATTTATCACAACACTAAAACTGAAAGCACCCAGAAAAGCAAAAGACCAAAATTAAAAAGTGACAAGTGCTTAAATTTCTACAAATCCTGTGACAATATTACCAAAATAAACAATTCTTCCAAAAAAAATACACTTTTGTCATGAAAAATGTCATTATTTTTGTCACAGTAATGTTGAAATAGGGGCACTGTTACGGTTTTCATACAATTGAAATTCGTTAATTCTATTTTCAGAGCAATCGTTAATGTTTCCACGGTCAATTGATCGGTAGACCGCGTCAGACACCTTGCCCACCCTTGACATTGCACACAATTTTTTCTCACTTTCTTTCCGAACGGGCGAATATGAATAGTTTTATAGTTATTGTAAACGTCCTTATTTTACGATCAGTAGTGGGTGCTCCAAATTTAAATATCGTCTTAAAATTACCAAATAGCATAACTTAAGAATCAATAGTTTCGCTTGGCACACCCTCGTCAAAATCGACCATAGAAATGGAATTAATACAACCATTCGGCTCCCAGCTCGTATGAAAATACCCATCCTTTAAATGACTACTGTTAAACTAGTGTTTCATATATGACGACGAGAAAGTATCCTTGTTTCGAAAATCCAACTGAATAGACGACAGTGGTAACATACTACACGCCATGTAGACAAATTCTCTCGCACATTAACCAGGGATTGTTTAATCCTCTTAATAGCGACAAGAGAGAGACTAGTAGTTTTACTATAGACCCGTGGTGTTGGTTTATGTTGCAATCGTTTGTCGCTCTACCATAGTACTTTATGGGCTAAATCCGAATACATGTACTCTCTGTGCTATTAGAGTTTGAGGGAAAATCCGATACTTTTTTTTTTCTTTTTCTCAGTGTTTTTTTTTTCCTTTCTGTGAACGAAATCTAGAAGGATGGTGCATGCATCTCCAAATACCTTTCTCAATTCACATACTACTAGGGACAAAATTTAATTACTCGCTTCCCTAGTTCCGGAGTATATCGCTTTTTGCATACCTACCTTTTAACCCTTCTGCTCGTGGACGACAGGTTATGCATACAAAAGCGAATGGTCTTTAGATGGAAGGCTTCCTGAAGCATCCAACTAAGTATTTTTTTTTTTTTTTTTCGTTTTATTATTATTCGTTTTTCGGGTAAGAGCATTTCCATTTTTTGTGCTCAGTCATACTAAGCCAGAAATTGAAATGAATGAGAAGCTCTGTTTTCTCTATGTGAAAGCTATTGAAGCGTATATCCTCTGTGTGTCCTTATTTAACGCAAGCGATTATTTAAATTTCCATTCTTGTCGACACGAACACTGTTATCAGCTTATCCTTCGAATTAAGCTACACTGGAGACCAAAAACATAATTTGTGATAATAAAAAACTTGAGGATTCAAGTTAATTGCAATCTGGTAGATTTGGAATTATGCAAATATGGCGCGGACAGATACTCGTACCTAAAGTAATAAATGGGATAAAAAGTTGGGATGTTGAAATTGTTTGTTTGCTATGCTTTTTGTTAGTTGTGCGATTCATTTATACTTTATAACTCTAATAAAAAGTATTGTGATCGACACAGAAAAAAATAATTGCCATCCTGAAATTCCGTTTTTTCGTATTTCATGACTAAATTAATCAAAAAATGTAACAAAAAACATAACAGGACTACGATTGCCCGTAAAGCACAATTATACCATTCTCCAGATGAAATAGAAATTTTTGTGATCTTAAGGAATTTTGTATGGGGAGTAGTAGAAAGAGTGAGTGTCTTAATCGAAGATGCTGCTCTCTCTACCTTCTATTTGGAAAGTTCTCGAAACCATTAGTCCTTATTTGAGAGTCACCAGTAGTGGTGACTTTCACTAAATAATATTTCTTAGTTTGTCATGCTTTTCAAAAAATTTTATAAATCTTTAAATAAAAGTCATATGAACTAAAATGCCATCTAAATAATGTAAAGAAAACTCGAAAATTTTTCCTTAAGCAACATTGTTTCAATGTCCTCCGATATAACGATAATTACTTTGATCGCGCTCATTATAGCAATTTTTTTATCACTTTTCCCAAATGACCCATGTGCCCTTCGCCTTACATGCGCATTCCCATTTAATCATTTAACACTTTGCATTCCCCATTGCAAGTTGGCTGGGTGTGTATAGATAGGGTAGGCATCTGATCGGCTTCATAAGGCGACACCCAGTGTTGTAACTATCATATACACATCAATTGAATTGTGCTCATCATACCTCCACGTGGTAGCCACCGGATACTGGTACTGTCCATCTGGACTTGACTTGCTGAACTGATAGCCACGATTGCTAATTAAACAGAAAAATTCCAGCACTACAATAATATGGCCCTCCAAGTTAGGGGTTGGGCGATGTGTTAACAACTCATTCTCGGAAAAACCACACCCGTTTCGAAACCTGAAGCAACGCCTCGGACTGGATTGATTCAACAGCAACGACCACGCAAACGGAAAATGGACAACTCCTTCGGATCTTGGAACGTGCGATTCCTGTACAGAGCAGGAACAGTGAGAGCGCTTCTGGAACAGGCAACTAAATACAATATAAACATAATTGCACTCCAAGAAAGTAAATTGTTAGGTAGCGAGATTACTGACATTAGATCGCACAGAATTTTCAAAAGTGGGACATTGTCAGGAAACCGGAAGTTGGAGTTGCGTTTATCGTCGGCAATAAGTTTAAACACCAAGTTACCAGCTTCAAACCCGTCAATGAACGATTGTGTGCAATCCGCATCAAGACAAAATACTTTAATGTTTGGCTTATTAATGTTCATGCCCCAACGGAAGACAAACACGACGAAGTTAAAGACGATTTCTACAGCACCCTAAAATCGACATTCGACTCCCTTCCGTCGAACGATATTAAAATAGTATTAGGTGACTTTAACGCGAAAATGGGCAAAGAAGAAACGTATAGAGGGACAATTGGAAGGCACAGTCTCCATTATATTAGTAACGACAACGGCCAAAGACTGACTGATTTTGCGAGCAGCAAAAATCTTATTGTAAACTCAACATGCTTCCCGGTTTGTGACATTCATAAGAGAACGTGGGCATCACCCGACGGAGGAACATTTAATCAAATAGACCACGTTCTAATAGAGAAAAGGACGGCCTCCTGCATTCTCGACGTACACATATGTCGCGGTGCTAATTGCGACACAGACCACTATTTGGTAAAGACCAAGTTCCGATGTCGAATCGCAAACCGAGAACACCCAAAAACACAACCGGTTCCTAAATTCGACATAGGAAGATTCAAGGACACTTCGCACCAACACTGAGCAACAACGCCAGCATGCCAATAGAAGAAATGTGATAAAATATCAAAGATGGCATTACATCTGTCGCAGAGGAGGTGATAGGACAACAACCCCGGCGCAAAAGAAATGAGTGGTTCGACAACGAATGCCAAGATGCCTTAGACTGAAAAAACCAGGCTTACAAAATATTAATAGAACGGCCGACATGAGCCAAACGGGACAAATATAATGATCTTAGACGATTTGCAACCAAAATATGCAGACAAAAAAACCGAAGTACAATAATAACGAAATTAAAAACATGGACGAACACTTTAAATTACACAATACCAGAGCCGCGTATTCCCTTGTCAAAAGAATGAAAGGGGGATACCAACCAAAAACGACCCTCTGCAAAGATGCAGAAGGGAACGCTCTAAGTAATGCGGAAGCTATAAAATTAAGCTAGGGTATAGCATAGTAGGTAGTGTGTTGGTCTTGTAATGCGAAGGTCGTGAATTCAAATCCCGGTCGGCGCAATATATAATTCCGGCACATTGCCTGCTTGGATATACCTTGGTCACTTCAATCTAAGAAAATGAAAAATTCGTATAAAGAGGGTTGTGCGAAGGGCTAACAACCCTTCCACAATAAGTAATGCAAATGTTAAGGAACCTGAATATCAGGAGGCCAAGGTCCGATTTTGGCTGTAGCGCCATTGTAGTAGTGGTATAAAATTACGATGGACGCAATACTTTAAACACCTTCTTAATCCGAGCCCATCACCCGCATGAACAGCAGCAGCAGAGACAGTTGAGACTGATGTAACAGCTGATGAAGCATCCTTTTTGAGTCCTCCCACACTGAAAGAAGTAAAAACAGCCCTGAGGAACCACCCAATAAACAAAGCGGCGGGCACTGATCAAATTCCATCTGAGCTTCTGAAAACCGGCAACACCTGCATAGCGCATCTCCTACATAGATTATTCACGGACATATGGACAAAGAAAACACTTTCTGAAGATTGGCGCAAGAGCATCATTTGTCCAATTTATAAAAAAAGGTGACAAACTCTGCTGCGGGAACTGCCGAGGAATATCGCTGTGTGTCTCATCTTGTAAAATCTTGACGAAAATTCTGGAAAAGAGACTTAAGCCCTATGCTGACAAAGTAATTGGTGAATACCAAGGCAGATTTAGAGCTGGACGATCGACCGATCGGACCCGATATTCTCAGTTAAACAGGTGTTGGAGAAGTGCTCGGAATATAATATTGATGTGGATCTGGTTCGGCTTACAAGAATGACAATGACCGAGTCTTTGTCACGAGTCAGAGTAGGAAACGATTTGACTACCAGTTTTAAAACAGACAACGGCCTTAAGTAAGGTTACGGACTCGCACCAATGCTGTTCAATTTAACACTCGAATATGTTGTTCGGAAACTTCCCGTTGACACCAAGGGAACACTATGCTTCAAATCCACACTACTCGTAGCATATGCCGACGATATAGGTATCCTCGCAAGAACTCTGGAGAGTGCCAAGGAGGTATTTGTAAACCTTGACTCGGTAGCAAAAGAAGTTGAACTCTGTATTAATGAAAACAAAACAAAAATTATGACGCAAACTAGGAAAAAGACGCCAATCAGACAAAATATTACGGTAGAAGACTATAACCTAGAAAACGTAGACAACTTCATGTACCTGTCGAAGGATGGAAGCAAACTCATCGAAATCAAAAAAAGGATAATGATGGCAAACAAGACTTATTATTCGGTACTTCTAACAATCAAAAACAAGAACGTGCACAGGAAAACAAAACTTAAGCTATACAAAACCATCATAAGACCTGTGCTATGCTATGGCAGCGAAACGTGGACTTTGACTCAGGTGTCCGAAAAACTACTTAACGCCTTTGAAAGAAAGGTCCTTAGAAGAATCCTCGGACCTGTGAAGGAAGACTCGATCTGGAGAATACGATACAATAGAGAATTGTATGCCATCTTCGACAATCCAGAAGTGTCAACCCTCATAAAATTTAAAAAGTTACAATGGGCTGGTCATCTGGAGCGTATGAATGACGGAAAAATTCCCAAACGCACACTAAAAGGGAGGTTTGATTAAGGTCTCAGTAGAGACTGAAACGTCACGAATAATAAAGCGTAACAGTGTAGAATTCGGAAATCTTTTCTTTCAAAACTGCCAACAAGCTGGGCGTAACTTTTAACTATTATTTTTGGACAAGTTAAAGATACATGGCAAGTCAATAGGCAAATTAGTGTGGTTAAGAAAGACTTTCACACGTGGAAACCTCCTTTGGGGCAAGGCTGCTGTCAATTTAACACTTAGTTGCGAATACGATCAATAGGTTCAGTTCATGGAATCAATATTTCACTTGTTTATGCGAGTTTGAGTTTTTATGAGGGGGGACGGGTGATATTAAGGGTGGGTGGATGCCACTTATTTCTTAATTGATTGCTTCAATTACGTCCAATATTCTCTGCATAGAATGTCAGTTTCATAGACGAAGTTGCACAGAATTTTCATAAAATTTAGTGTATTTTACATTCACGAATAATCAATCAACTGTTGTCTTCTTCGCAACCTCTCCAAAGGTTGTCGTTCGCGATCCGCAGCCTATATGCGTACAACTTTAGCAAGCAATGACCTATGGTCAGGGCGATAATATTTCGGACGCTATAGCAACTTTGTTGTAACAGCTGAGCTGTAATATTTTTATTCGATTCTTCCGAAAAGGGTTTGGCCGTTCTGCAGGCATCCAGCAGCCGTCACCCCGTCAAGAAAGAGTTCAGAATAGTTTGTATTGAATTTAGTGAAATTGTGCAGTTTGCATGGGAGGTGGTAGAAGGAGGGGCGAGTTCTTAATAACTTTTTCAGGAAAAGCTAAAAGCATCATGCTTTTGACATGTTTTGAATTGCAGATCAGTAGCATTGTAAAGTTGTGGAATTGTGTCATTTTGTATGGGGTAGAAGGGGTAATTTTTTTGGTTTCAGCTCTATAATTTTTATACGAACTGCATAAATTTCTTTAGAGTATTTCGTGAAAAATGGGAGAGGACATAAATAATTTTTGTAGAGTAGATTGAAATCATCGTAAAAGTATTACATTCCAAATTTCAGATCAATAGAATTTATACTTTTCGAGCAAATTCCTTTAATGTAAAATGTTGAAATTGTAGAATTTGGAATGGGAGGGGTATAAGGGGTGGAGGGATTTGGCCCGTTTATGAACTTGACCGTAATATTTTGTCAAAAACAACGTGTACAAAATTTAAGCTCTCTAGCTCAACGTGTTCTCAAGCTAGAGAGGACACGGACAGATGGACGGACATCTGGTTTTGAGATTTTTAAGTGAATATATGAACTTCTGTATCATTCATTTTTTTCTCTGAGTCTTATTTCTTGGCAATATAAACTTTGTGGCAAATTTATAACACTCACAGATTTCATCTAGACTATAAAAATTCTTCGGTTATAGCCGCTAGGCGATTCAAATTTTGTCTACAATTGTACACTAGTTTAAACGTGATCCTAAAGGATTGTAGTGCCAGTATTGCTGCACTGCTGTCCGAGAAAATGTAACAATTTCCGAGACTATTCCGCATTTCTAAATTAATTTTTGTGCACTCGTTAATAGGTAATACATCCACTTGGAACCCTGTTGCGTGTTGGTGAAACGAAATGTAAAAGTCGAAGTCGTGGAAATGAATACCTACTCCTTTCTCCTGGCTAGGTTTAGATCCGATAGTATAGAGCTGAGGACCTGCACAGGAGCTGAGTATCGTATCTGTTACCCATTCATTTCGCTCAGAAAACTTCCGTCCCGCTTTTTGCCTTATAAAAAGATCAAGTGGATGTAGTGAGAGAATTACCTCCAGAGCTACAGTTGGTGTGATTCTAAGAGCACGCGTTATACACAAACATGCCAACAGTTGGGAGTATAAGCTGTAAAGGTTTATTTTGGTTTTCATTACCACCGCTGGCCCCCCACACGCCGGTGTGCAAATAATTGGTCTGACAATACTGGTGGATGAAGTGCGACGTGAAGCCCTATCTCAAGCCAAATGTTTTTTTGCAAGCGAAGAATGCTACTTGAGTTGTTTTTGCTCATTCTTGAATGTTGTCCTTCCAGGATAATTCACTATCAAGAATAAGACCTAAATATCATGGTTCGAGGGGACCATAAAGATACCCCGAATGTTTCTTGGATTGAAAGCAAATTGCCTTCTTCTTTTTGAGAAGAGGACCAGATCTGTTTTTGAGGGTTGATTATGAGTCCTTTATCTAATGCCCAACTGTCTAACAGTTGTAAAGTGAAATGTCTAAGGTCTTCTAGAACTTGTTCAAAATTATCAGTTAGCATGATGACAAGATCGTTTGCATATGCTATTGTGGGGTGGCCGTTCCAATTTAAAATGGAAAAGGGTTTATTCACGACTAGATCCACTAGAGAGGCGCTATTATGCCGCCCACCGACATTCCTTTGTGGACAGAGCATTTTCTTGTCTCTTCACCCATCCGTGCTGCGATTTTGGGTGAGCGAAGAAGCTTAGCCATTCATGTAGTCAGGAGAGGTTCCACTCTCTGACTGAGCAAGGCCTCAAGTATGGCATCAATGTTGACGTTGTTAAAAGTGTCTTCCACGTCTAGAAAGGCACCGTATTCACCCTCTTTATGAGGCTAAGCTTTATCTTCAGCGGCTACCTTTACATGTAAGCCGGTGTCAGTAGACTTTCCTTTCTGATAGGCACATTGGTGCGGGCATCTGACCAAGACCTTCAAATTCGCATGTAGGTAGCTGTCCACCAGGCCCTTAAGAAGGAACAAAGTAAGGCTGATTGGTTGGAAATCCTTCGGGATGTTTGAGAGGCTCTGCCTGTCTTAGGTATAAAAACCACCTTAACCCCTTGCCATAGCTTCTGTATGTGGTAAAGACTGATGCATTCTTTGTATATGCCAACCAGGTACTGAATTATTTTTTCATCCGCATTCTGGATGATTAGAGGATACACTTCGTCCAGTCCTGGTGACTTGTAAGTTTGAAGAAACTGAACGCAATTCCTATGTTTTCTGGCACCACGACTGCATCTACTAATTCTGAATTAGCTAGAATACGATAGACATATGAACTTTATGGCGGGGACTCAAAGCAACCGGGGAAGTGCGTTTGCATAAAATATTCAAGTGATTCGCTGCTAGACCCCGTCCATGAACCTTCGCCTTTATTCAATAACTCAGGCATTTACTGGTCTTTGGAAAGGGTCCTCTTTGTCCTAGCGGTATCATTGACGTTATCGATTTCTTCACAGAATCTCTTACATGAATTTCGTTTGAGGGCTCTTCACTATTTTCTCTGCAGTGTAAGTGCTGCTTGGTATTTGTCTCAGTCTGTATAACGTTTGCTTGAATTAGCTTTGTTAAAGAGCTTTTCAGGACGTTTTTCCAGAATATAAAGATGGTTGTTCCACTAGAAAGCGTTCTTACTGTCTCTAGCGGACTTCTGAGGTCAGGAACTCTTGTACAATATTGTTAGTATATTTGCTAGCATACCAACCCTTCTATATATGTAAGTAGTCTGGTGTGTTTTTTGGCTGTGGAACTATTGCCGGTAGTTTACGGTTTATTAGCTCCTGATACTTAATCCAATCGATTCCACGGTTCCTGGACAAGTACAACATCCAAAAGTCCTATTAAAAGGTGTTGTTGGAGAGTAGCGGTAACCGCTCTACTGTAATGTCGATTGGCGTGAACCACTCTGAGTTTGCCGACTTCTGAGGTTGGGCGCATTTGGTTTCGGGAGTTTGAAGTGGACCTTGTTGGGTCCATAATCCACAAAACCCTTTCCATGGGGCTTTGGTCAATTCCAAGAACAAGAAGTTGCCCCTTGTCTTTTCGCTTCCATATCTCCGTCGAAAGATTGCTTTGCAGCTTAATATCCGCCATGGTCTTCTATGATACCCGGGATCCATACAGACACTTTCGTCAGTCTAGGAGCCTCGGCACCTTCCGTCACCTCTAGCTTGATGTCCTTCAAGAGCTTATTCATGTTAGGAACCACCTCATGAAGGAAGACCAGAGTGTTTTAGTTAGCACAAGTTATCCTAAGATAACCTGACTCGAAGTCGTTCTTTAGAAAGCTTGGTTTTTACGGTTGATTATCTAAGAGGTGTTCCCTCAGAATGTTCCTCAATGAAGTAGATCTGAGGCCTCACCCACTTTGGTGTGATGCCTACCAAGACATTGGTATTAATGACTTCTGCCTGGAGGATACTCCTAGCGACGTCGCTATAGGTAGCCGAGCTCGGCAGTTTCTTTTCTATTGCGGGTATCGGAGCATTACCATCACCCGATCGGATGCGTTTTTTGCTTCTGCTTCAATGGTTTGAGCATATTACCGGCGACTGTGCACGCGGTGGAAACAGCCCTTTTCTCAATTGGAACGTGGTCTATTTGGTTGAAGGTGTGACCATCTGGTGATGCCCACATTCGTTTGTACGTAGAACTATGATATTTTTGCTGCTTGCGAAATCAATAAGACGTTGGCCATTGTCGTTGGTTATGTCATGGAGACTTTGCCCTCCTGTTGCTCCTCTATGAGCCTCCTCCTTTCCGACTTTTTCATTAAAATTCCCTAATAAAATTTTTAGGTCATTCGAGGAAAATTAGTCATAGGTGTCTCTAGAATTCGTCTTTAGTTATATCGTCCTTGTCTTTAGTTGGTGCGTGGGCTTTGATGAATCAAGTGTTGACAAATTTAGTCTTTATTCGGATTGCACGCAATCTTTCACTTACTGGTTTGAAACTCGTGACCGGCTGTTTAATTTTTTTGTCAACGACAAAGGCGACTCCAAACTCTCTGCTTCTCGACAATTTTCCACTTGAATAGATTGTGTGGGATCGCATGTCCATGATTTCGTTACCGAACCATTTCGTTTCTTGGATGGCAGTTATGTTGATGTTGTGTTTTGCCACTTCTTTGAGGAATTCTTTCAGAGCTTCTGTCGTAGATAAGGATCGAACATTCCAAGATCCAATAGGGTAGTTCATTTTTAGTTTGCGGGGTCGTTGCCGTTGAGTCCATCCGAGGGTGTTCTTCAGGTTTCTGGACAGTATTTTTTTTTTTCGGTGATACATTTTTGGCGCCTCGCCCAACCCCCGACCTGGGGTACAGGTCCTACCTATTTGGTACACCCTACTATGCTGCTAGTCCAACTATATCATACTTTTTGCCTATTTCCTGAGACGCACTGGTGTTACTATTCAGGTTAACTCCATACTCCCTCCTCCTTTTTCAACCGGGCTGGAGACCGTCTATGGCCTCGGAAGTGCAAGCTTTATTAATCAGCGAAGTGGCTAGATACTCAGACTTTTCGCCTCAATTCTGACTACTTCGGCCGGCACGCTGGCGGGTGTGAAGCTTCTGCAGCCCCGAAATCACCCGTCCCAGAAGACAGTCGATAGCCTCTACCGCATCATCATAACTTAATTTGGCAGGTTTTCTTTTTAGGTTGGTCTTAGCTCGGCGACGAGTACGATTGCTAATATTAACTTCAGGGTTTAGGATGATCTCAATACTAAGGCCAGCCAAGATAGGTGTGCAGGATATTGTCGACGCCAAAGCGTGATCACCATCTATACCCAACTCCTCTTTCGGCTTATTCAGTTCGAAGGCTGCATCCATAAGTGTCATAAAAACGCAATCACTGAGCTCTGGTATGTAAGACTCAGTGAGCTGGGTATTTGCTAGTAGTTCAGCACTACTAAATCCTAGTTGTACAGTTCTAGTAGCTACTGAACCGCGTTCGGATTCGTTGATTTTAGCAGCCTCTTTTGCCGGAGACTGAGGGTCTATACGGGAGGACTCCATCTTATAGTTTTTTCAGGCTGGTTCGCGGCATGATTTTACAGAAAGAAAGATTGCTGCTATTATCACCTCAACACGTTCATCAAATATGCTTACAACGAGGCTTTGCCGACGTGTGTCCGATGAGCACGTGAGGAAAGAACAACTGTCGAACTTAATTTCTTGCTACTGCCATAATGACCGCGGAGGAGGGTCTTTCGGCACACCGCGGCGTCCTCCATCCATCACCTAAGGACGCGCCTAAGAGGTTCCCCTCTAAGAAGCTGCGCCCGACTTGCTGCCAGATATTTTTAAAAAATCTCGTCATGAAATGGCAGTAAGAAGTAGCTATGATCCTTGTTACAATGATCCTTGTTACATTTATATTCTCTAAATCTAAGACAAATTCGAGAAATTCATTCAGTTCAAGGAAGAGGATAATCGTTTTTTAAGGTTAAAACAATGCTTAGCTGTGGATCTTTGAGGAAAATTACAAGAAATAAGCTGTGAAGGTGATTTTTATTCATCTTGAACATGAATCATATGGACACACTAAATTCTTCTTCTATAATGGATAAAGCCTGTAGCAGTATTATTAGGCAACTGGATGGATTCACGTGTCTATCGAGATTTATCACCTTCGCAACCATACGCTAGCGACTAGGCTATGCACGAGCTCATCAGATGGATTACGAATAAACGATTTTGGTTTATTTTTGAACACGTACAAACATAAGAAATTAGCAATAATATCATTTTTTTCTCAAATACTCATCATCAACATAAATCTGTCGATTCCATTTACCTCAGTATTAAAAACTGAATCGCAAAGATTCTTTCGATTTCAATTGCTCATCTCCAAACCCTCAATCTTCGTCGAGACGTCGGTGACGACAACGACGGGCAACTAAAGAAAATACCAAGAAAAATGCTGAAAATTTTCCAATTGATTACACGAGTAGAATAATAAAGTCCGTTTTGGCTAGTGAACCCCGTAATTCGTTCGAAATAAAAAGTCATATTAGAAGTAATAAAAGTCTCGATGACAACGCCAACAGTTTTCCTTTAATCTTTAGTAGCTCCCGAAAAGTTTTCTTAATCCAATCATAGTCCATGTACGACGTAACGATATCAATTTGCCAACAACACATGGTATCGAGCCCAATTGTCAAATCATGCGTAGATAGAAATCACAGAGTTCACTGAATTGGAACATCAACAGTGCCATTTTAGGTCCAGCCCAAGTTCCCATTCCGAAAGGAATCTCATCGCATTTGTTGGGTTTATGGCTCTGATTTTATTCGGAATACGGATCTGAAGATTATCCGATGATAAGAATCTTTTTGAGTTTTCAAACGAAATCCAGTCCGGAATCTTTGGTAAATATTTTTTTCTCGAAATAGCGGTGTTTGTAATCTTCCTGATTAGGAATTATGTTAGTCGGAATCAATGAAAAGTAAAATTAGTCAGATTTTTCTTTTCGAAAACGAAAACAAAATCTTGACCACAACGATGGACCTACAATAACTCAGGTTAAAGGGATGGGGATAGTTAAAGGAGTAATAAAAGTGGGAGCGTGAGTCACCCGTACAATGCCTGTTTTAACGTTATGTAACCCGCTTCCAAGAAAAGTTGTAATTGTTCTATCAAAAATCGATTTCCGGATTTTTATAGTTTCTCTTTCTAATGGAATGTTTTGATTATTTGCGTAGAAATAAAACTAAATCTCTAGCAATTTATTCATATGAATAATTGAAGTTTCTGTTTATTATTTGATTATGAATGCCTATAAGTTAGTACTCTGTTTTATTTAGATAATAACTAGGCATAAAAAGACGTTTTTGAAAAGTATGTCAGTCTGCGTCTGTATGTCCGGATTTAGTTCAAAACGGCTATGTCGATTCTAATGAACCTGTCACAGTTTTTTCGGTATGCTTCAATCTGCTTTTGATTTTTTTTCGATTTCTCAAACTACCCCAATTCACATCACGACGCGAAAATGAATTTTGTTAATAACTATAGTAATTCGATCAACAATAATCAAAATCCCCCTCACCGTTTCTACCCTATATCAAACATACAATTTCACCATATCGATGGTGCAATGCAAAAAGAGACAATCAACATTTGATAGTAACATGCAGATTGGCGATTTTTGCGCTACACCATCGACAATATTGAGCTTCTTGCATGAGTTTGAGCATCTGATAATTTCCTGTCTTGTGTACTGAAAAAATGTAATAAATCGCCAATCTGCATGTTACGATTTTTGTTTAAAACGAAAGTATTGTTTTCAAATTTGTTTGGAGTGAAACAAAGCCGGATTAAAAGAAAAAGATTTCCGAATCCTACACTGTTACGCTTTATTATTCGTTACGTTTCGGTCTCTGCTGAGACCTTTATCAAACTGAGCTTGGAGTTTGATAAAGGTCTCAGCAGAGACCGAAACTTCACGAATAATAAAGCGTAACAGTGTAGAATCCGGAAATCTTTTTCTTTCAATTCGAAATGCACTGTGAAAACATTCACCAAACCAAAGCCGGATTATTTAAATTTCTCTCCCCCTCCTTCCATTTACCATACAAATGAGTTATTTTCAGAATTTTAAGGGCAATTTTTTTGGACTGCTATATTGAAGTGCGCTCGGAATCGCTGGGTTTTAAGTAAAAATGAAACCCTGTTCACTATAAATTAAATAAACACCAACTTTATTTAATCGCCTTTCAAAAATCGCTTTAACACTTTTCGTTCACATTTTGTCGCATTAATATTCGCACTATTCAAGTTATCGATTACACGACTTAATCGCTTCCAAATTTCGACTGTGTCTTTCTAAAACGCTCACCCTTTATATACCACAGCACAACTATTCTAGAAGACTCTTCGCTGTTCCTGTAAATCATATCTGTATGTGAGAGTACACGTGCCCTTAAATGTGTATGCTTTTTTTCTGGCTAGGCCAGGGAGATGTGGAATCTTCATTGGATACCAATAGCCCGTACCACTGGTATGCACGATTCACATACCTGATCATGACAGAGAACTGTCAGCCGATATGTGCCTGCCTACTAAACCACACCCCCTCACACTGATTTCAGCCATTCTCCCCGCGGGACGGCCGTAAGGTATAACTTCGCTGAATTGGCTAGCATTTTATGCTGTGTTTCTTATATTTCTCTTTCGATTATCCGAAGGTCCTTTTGCACATTCGTTACGAGTGTGCAAATTTGCATCCAATTTTCCTCTGATTCCATCATCTAGTCTATGATGAACGTTGGACGTGGCATATTATTTCTCCAAGCGACTGCATTTGAAAACCGCATGTTTCGTGTTTATACTCTAGATGCAATCTGAGAGTATTATAAGTTTGCTCTAAGGTTTGTAACGCCAAGAAATAAGGCTCGGAGAAAAAAATGAATGATACAGAAGTTAATATTATCACTCAAAAATCTCAAAACCGGATGTCCGTCTTTCCGTCTGTCCGTCTGTCCGTCTGTCCGTCTGTCCGTCTGTCCGTCTGTCCGTCTGTCCGTCCGTCCGTCTGTCCGTCTGTCCGTCCGTCCGCCCGTCCGTCCGTCCGTCCGTCCGTCTGTTCGCTCTCTAGCTTGAGAACGCGTTGAGCTAGATTGTTCAAATTTTGTACACGTCGTTTTTGACAAAAAAGTAAGGTCAAGTTCGTGAACGGGCCAAATCGCTCCACCTCTTCTACCCCCTCCCATACAAAATAACACAATTGCGCAATTTGACAATTAAAGGATTTGCTCAAAAAGTATAAAAGCTATTAGCCTGAAATTTGGAATATATTACTTTTATAATAATATCGATCTACCGTATAAAAATTATGCATGTCCTCCCCTTCCTTCTACCACCTCCCATACAAACTGTACTTGTCATGAATTACTCTAAGCCAATTTACTCAGTGCGTATAAAATTTAGCGGGCTGAAATTGTGCACCAAATATTTATTTAAAATTGTTAGTAAGGCGAAAAAAAATTAGACGATTAGCTTCACCCCTTCTACCCCCTCCCATACAAAATGACGCAAATTCGCAATTTAACAATAAATTAATTTACTCGAAAAGTATAAAAGCTATTAGTCTGAGTTTTGGGATATATTATTTTCATAATGATTTAAATCTACAGTAGAAAAATTATTTGCGTCCTCCCTCTCCTTCCACCCCCTCCCATACAAACTACACTTTTTCATGAAATGCTCTAAGACGATTTTCTCAGAACATATAACATTTATAGAGCTCACATTTTGTAATAAATACTTAATTAGTAATATCACTAAGATCAGAAAAAAATATTTGATTAGCTTCACTGCTTCTACCCCCTCCCATACAATATGACACAGTTTCACAACTTCACAAAAAATCGATTTTCTTGAAAAGTATGAATGGTACATACTAATCTGAAATTTAAGGGTTGTCAATTTTATAATATTCCTCGTTATTTCTGAAAAAATCACTAAAATCCCCCCACTCTTTCTACCACCTCCCATACAAACTGCACATTTTCACTAAATCTAACTCACTAATTTTCTCAGTCCCCATGAAATTTTTGGAGTAATCATTTTGTATAAAACATTTTTATAGCTACTTTAGCATGATGGGGAAAAATTAGTTCAATGCTATCACCCCTTCTAACACTCCCCATCCAAAATTTCTTGGGATGAAAAAAAATTCTATTTCATCTAGAGTATCGTAAGATTGCGCTTTATGCGCAATCGTAGCCCTGTTATGTTTTCTTCTTGATCTGAGCAATCTGGGAGAAGAGACGAGTTCGAATCTGTGTAGGTATTTGCGGTAGCCACTGCATATTTGCACATATTTGCAGCACCCACTCACTCACTTTATCCAGGCCTCAATTTCGGAAGTTACCTTATAGGTCCAGCTGCCTTTTGTAGAGTTGTCACACCTGGTTTGCTGCATAGCTATTGGTGTTGCCTTTTCCTCATCTTTTATTTTTCTGGCAATAGCTGCCTTTTTTTGGATGGAGGTATTTCTTTCGTTGATCCTTAGCATCTCATTTACGAGAATGTCAATGGGGATCATTCCTGCTATGACACAGGCGTGTCGTTCGATATTGTTCGGAAACCGCTGATTGCTTTATCATGCAAAGCCCATACCTTGATAACATTCTTTTCTTTGTTTGCTTTGTCGCTAACGCTGCCGCCAAACAGCAGCAGCGTATAACAGGACCGAGCAGAATGTAGAATCCTTCTGGCATATCTAGATCCACCGATGTTTGGCAGTATTCGGGAAAGGGCTACCTGCATTTGTGATGCCTTTTTGCTGGCGAAGTCCACATGAACTTTAAATTTTAATCTTTTATCGAGCATAACTCCTAGATATTTAATTGCTTCTTTGAATCTGATGGTTTGTCTGCTGATCTGAATGTTTGCGTATTCAATTTTCTTTCAATTTGTTATTAGAACAGCTGACGGACTCTAGTCAGTCTTTAATTTTTGATACTTCTTCGTTTGTTGCTGACTCTATTTCGTGGATGTGCTTAGCCACGGTAACAACGGCGATGTCATCCACGAACCTGATTAATTTTACTCCTTGTAGCAATCATAGTCGAAGAACTCCACCGTACATGATATTCCACAAGAGAGAGCTCAATATCGATCCTTGTGGGACTCCCGCGGTGACGTGGTGATAATCATCAGTTTGGAACCTCAACTTTCTGTTGGTGAAGCAGTTTGAAATTATTCTCAACAAGTTGTATTGTGTATCCAACCTAGCTGACAATCTCCTTGTAAGTGACCAATCTGTTTTGGCATTTTTAATGTCCAGTGTCACTACTATACAATATTTCTTTATTCCCCAGCGCCATCTTTCTCCTTGCATCACCTCAGCTATAGTATCGACTACCATTTTTATGGCGTCAACAGTTGAACGCGATTTCATGTTGTTCATACTTCGGTCAAGGATCTTTCCCAACCCGTCAAGTAGACATATTGGAAATATGACGATGGTTCTCGACGACCATTGTTTCCTTCTGTTAACAGTACGAAATGTTGGATGGTTCAAGTGCCTTGTTGTTACCTCAAGTAGTTCCTCTGACGTAATTGCAAGGATTGTTTCCATGCTGATCTCTTTGGTTATGCTACACATAGTAGTTGGCCTTTAGGGGAACAGGTGCTCTACTATTGATTTTAGCATTATCGGGCAATTTATTTGTTGGGACCTATGACCCTTCAGCCTTGATATCACCATACTGTATGCAATACCCCAGAGATTTATGTCCGCTTCATTACAGAGGTTTTTGGAACAAATTGCCTTACTCTGCTTAATCGCCTTGTTTAGGTCTCATCTCGCAACTTTGAAAGTGTTTAATCGGTCCTGAAAACCTGCTCTTCCTCGGTACCGTGGTTCATGTGTGTGTGCAAGAGCACGCGCGCGTGCATGGAAGTGAGCCCGCGAGCAGTCCAAAGCACAAACAGTTGACGATTGTAGTCAAATGAGTGTGCGTGTGTGTATTGAGAATAGCAGAGAGTTGATGATCGCGAACATTCCATGAACGTCCTAGTGTTGACATGTGCATAGCCCCCTCCTTAGCTCCTGTTCGTCCCGTTACTGTCATTAGGGTGATCATAGTACTTCGCGAATCTGTCCACTCCTTTAATCTTGCTTGCGGTATTCCGTGTTATTCTGGTGATCCTCCGTTTGCTATCGATGATTGCTCATCCGATCCCTATTACCTTCTCAAAAACTTGATAAGTTATTTTAACATCAGGCTTTTTTAAAGTCTTTTTGAAACCAATGAAAAGAACAAAAAGAACGGATTTTATTTTACGTGTACATATCAATTCAGTAATTATTATTATTACTTTTTATTTTTTAATAATTTCAATTTCTATTGAGTTGCTTTAAAAAACCAATTATAAAAAAGCTTATTAGGATTCAAAAATTAAACATATTCAACGTGAACTCATAAGAATTTAATCTTAAATTGAGTAACAGAATTTAATATAAATAAACTGCCAACAAATCCGGCGGAACTTTATTATTCTTGGGACAAGTTGAGGATGCGTGGAAAGTCAATATGTTGGTTGGAGTGGTTAGGGAAGCCTAAGTGAAATGGGGTTTTTGGGCCAGGCTGTTGTCAATTTAACACTTAATTGCGGATACGATCAATAGCTCCAATACATTATAAATATTTCATTTGTTTATTTATGGAAGTTTGGACTTTAGGAGGGGAGGGGTGAGGAGTAAGAGTATGGGTGGGTGAATGTCAATAGTTTTTTCACTGCTTCCTTCCTCCAATGTTCTCTGTATAGACGAAGGTATTCGACCAGTTAATGTTTCAAACCTTAAGAATTTTTTTTAATACATTTCGCAAATTTTAAGGTTTCTACCTTAAAATTTCATTCAAAAATTTTCAGTGTATGTGTTTTTTTCATTGCACATGAAACACCTTATGCACGTTAGACCCCCACTTCGGTGCATAAATATTTTGGAACAAATTATTATTTTTCTTCTATGTATATCAAATAGATTATCGACGAGCAAAATTTAAACTTTGTATCTTTTACCAGAGCTCTAGAGCACTAGGAAATCACACAAAATTTTCAACATTTTTGCTTTCCACCTCCCTCCCCTTACAACTTAAATTTTTTAACAAAATTAAAAATTATAATGTCCTACAATTTGACAAATTTTTGATTTGATATCTGAACTCAATTTTGAGATATAACGATTTGTAATTTTGGAAAGTGCGCCCTTTTTGAAATGGTCCCCATTTCCCCCCTACTATTATGTCCACACGTTATACTTTTTTCATGTTTCACTAGTGAAGCTTAGTATGCGTTTCAAGTTTCAATTATATAGCTTAAGGGATAGTCGAGATATTCATTTTTAAGTGTACTTCCTTGCACTTCTCTGACCCTCCCCCTTACAATAATTTGCCTCTTTCTAAGGTGATTCTGGTGGTTCTATATGTCAGCTTAATGGTCCCAAACTATGAATATTTTGTGATTAGTAATTTCGAATGTATAATCATTTGCGAAAAAATTCGTCTGTCAATTTGTTTTTAGCCCCCTCTTTAACGACGCCAATGGATAAAAAAATTAAATTATTTTTAGAGTTTATCCCACAATGCTCTTCATACCTCGGCTGATTTTTAGCTTCCTATCTGCATTCGTGGTGGAGATATTAGCAAGTGAAGATCTTGACTCTTTCCCTCCCCCCGCCTCCCCCTTCCACCTGACACTCCCCAAAATGTAGAGTATGGAGCTCATTTATCCAATCAACAATCCACCTAAAAACGAGCATTCTACCTTAAACGGTCTTGGAGATATGAGTTCATATGTACGGCGTACAGCTAGCCACGTAGCTTTTATTTCTGTTCTGGTTATTTTTCCACTGGGGTCTTTCCATGTCATTTTTAAAGTTCAGCCTCCGTGTATTATCTTTCAATTTTTGATCATTCGTTGTGCTCGTTGTTATCCGCCGTAAACTATTTTCTCTCTAGTCTCTCCAGTTCAGCGTACTGATATGAGCAGTACAATCCAAACAATTGTTCGGCAACATACCAGGATTGAAGCAGTCACGCCTGAATTGTCCTACGCGTCCGCAATTGCAGCATTGACGACCTCCAGGCCTTAAATTTTGCCTCGTGAGCTTTATTCTAGGACTTTCATATGCCCTAAAGATGTTTTCCTGATCTCGCCAATTGTTTCGCAAAACTGATCTGGAGGCACATTTTGAACAAGAAAGTTATAATCTTCTTCGTTTAGAGCAGTCACGTCTTAAGGGCTCTGCCTGTCTGCACCACCGGCGAAATTTGTAGCTCACGCTCTGCTTAAGCTCTACTTCCGGCACAAACACTGCACGGTACCGGTATTATATCTCCGGATTCGCAATCATTTGGCGACAGTTCTCTGGCGACACATCCTGAGCAATGCATTTCTTCTGGTTTGGTTCTGCGGCATTCACATCTAATTTGCCTATCGTTTCGACAATCGCAACAAAGGCGGGGCAAAAGATTAGAGATTTCTTGCGAACGATCTCCATTGTAGTAGCGATAAAAAAGGGTTAGGGGAGCTTACAGTACGTCTATGCTTCAGTGAATCGAGCGAAGAATTTATGTCAGAATCTCCTACAATTTTAATAGTCCGAGACTGGATACTATCCAGATAGGAGAGAGAAGTTTTTGCAGCTCCCGCCCATAGGTGGGAATTAAATTCAAGACGTGGTCTAATATAGGCCTTATAAATTGTCAGTAGCCCAGAAGCGGTGAAGGAGTTTATAAATCGTTTTAGGTAGCCCAAACATTTAGATACTTCATTGGCGATGTTAAATATGTGATCGTTCCAAGATAAATTATCTGTGATTTGGATACCTAACATCTCAGTTCTTAATCATAATTCTGTTATGTTTATACTCTAGATAGAATCTGAGAGTATTACAAGTTTGCTCCAAAGTTTGTAACGCCAAGAAATAATGTTCGCACAGAAGTGTCAAGTGTACAGAAACATTTGTTGCCTTTCAAAAATTTGAAAACCGGATTTCCGTCCGTCTGTGCGCTCCCTAGCTTAAGAACGTGTTAAGCAAGAAAGTTCAAATTTCTTACACGTCGTTTATGATAAAAAAGTAAGGTCAAATTCGTGAACGAGCCTAATCGCTCGACCCCTTCTACTCCACAATTTTGACACAATTTCGCAATTTGACAAAAAATTGATTTGCTCGGAAAACTATAAAATCTATTGATCTGTGTTATGTCTACGGGTCGGGCTCGTAAAGAAAAGGTCGTCTTGCTTGGTAGATGGTCTATATTCAATTGAGATCTAAAAATACATTTTTAATATTTCAATTTGCTCTACGTTTACAGTAATTCAAAACTAGTATTTTATTTAAGTAGTTGTGGCGTTGCCAACACCTCCCCTTTTAAGAAGGATAAAAGGCCGTTTGTTTTAACGGTCTTCCGAAACGGCTGGTGGAAGCTGAAGTGGTTACCTCCGCAGCTGGTGACTCATAGACGTTGCTGGTGTTCGATGTGCTGACCGTAGGTGCGCTCGTCCGCTCATCTTCGTCGTTCTCGAGTGAGTTTGGTGTTGGAACCTCGTCAGGCGGTACAATGTTGAATTCATCCAGAAGCATGTTCAAGTCCAAATTCAGTTGCTGTTGAGTCGTATCTTCTGAATATCTTTTCCGTAGTTGGTTAGTATGTGACCTTATAAGACTTTTTCCATTTGGGCAATCAACTAATACTGTAAAGTTGACTCGTCCTTCGCGACTGGAAATCTCTCCAGGTGTCCAATAGAATTTGTTTTCTTTGTGAGTTCTTGCCATTACAAGATCTTCCACTTCAAAAGATCGATATTTTGCGCCATGTTTCTATTGCAAATTTTGCCTTTCGTTTGTTGTTCGTGGTACAACTTTAGGAGGCTTTAACAAGTCTAGCGTTGTTGTAATTTTCTTCCCATAAAATTGTTCTGCAGGTGAAGTTCCTTTTGGAGTATTTTTATTAGGCGTGCAGCGGTAAGTTTGTAGAAAGGTTTCTAAGTTTTCCGTAATGGATCCTTCCTGCTTTAATTTACTCAAGGCTCTCTTTAGAGTATCTACAAATCGTTCCGCTTGTCCGTTTGATTGCGGATGGTATGGTGCTGACCGCAAATGCTGAATTCCTCGAGATTGTAGAAACGAAATAAACTGTGCACTGACAAATTGAGTGCCATTGTCCGTAACAATAGTTTTACAGTCTCCGAATCTCGCAAATACTTGCCGTAATAGTTTAATAATAGTTGTTGATGTTACCGTATCTGAGTGGAAAATTTCTGGCCACTTGGAATATGCATCAACTATTACTAAAAAAAATGTTCCTTAGAAAGGTCCTGCGATGTCAACATGTATCCGTTCCATAGGTTTGGAGCAGAGCGACCAGGATTCTAGTTTTGTTTTTATTGGTAATTTTGCGGAATGCGCGCAACTTTCGCGTTGTTTAACATAATGTTCGATGTCAGAGTCAATGTTGGGCCAATAAACATAACTTCTTCCTAATGCTTTTTGAATCATTCGAAATGTTAGCGGAAGTGTTTTTATACAATTTTCCAATTGATGATGAATTGTATCCTCCAATTGTGTGCATGCTATCACATATTTTTCGTCCGCTTTGCTGTAGTCTCCCATAAGTCGTGAGAGAACATCGACGAATCCGAAATTTTCAGTTGATATGTATTGTATTTCAAAGTCGTAGAGCATAAGCGTAAATGCCCATCTCTGAAGACGGTTGGCTGTATGATTAGATATTCCTTTTTTTGAGCCAAAAATTGATAGTAAAGGTTTGTGATCGGTGTACAGTTTAAATTTTCGCCCGTAAATCATTTTGTGGAACTTCTTTACAGCAAATGTTAAGACCAACCCTTCTTTCTCTATTTGGCTATATTTACGCTCAGCTTCAGTAAGAGCTCTGGCTGCATGAACAATTACCTTCTCTGAACGGTCTGGAAATATGCGCCAATTCCATCATTTGATGCATCTGCTGCAACTTTTATTGGTAATGACGGATCGTAATGTGTTAGCAATAAGTCTGAGGATAAAATTTTTTTGAAGTTCAAAAATGAATTTTGACATTCTTGTGACCAATTCCAGGTACTATTCTCTTGCAAGAGTTTGTCCAGAGGTGCTCGAAGTTTCCTCATCTGCTTGACAAACCGGCCATAATATGAGATCGCGCCTAAGAAAGATCTGAGTTGTGATACATTCTGAGGAGCAGGCATAAATTTTATTTTATCAATTTTCGCTGGATCGGGACGAATTCCATTTTTGTCCAATATGTGTCCAAGATATTTAATTTCCGATGAGAGGAATTTACATTTTTCCAGTTTTAAAAGGAAACCATAATCAAGCAAGCGCTGAAGAACTTGATATAATCTGTCAGTATGGTCCCTTTGGGTTGCACCGCAAACTATTATGTCATCAAGATATGCAGCAACACCAGGAATTCCTGTCAGCATTGTATCCATAAGTTGCTGAAAAGCTCCAGGTGCAGACCTTACTCCAGGTGTTAAACGATTAAAAAAATAGAGACCTTTGTCCGTATTGATGGTGAGCATCTTCCAGGAGTTTTCGTCAACTGGAACCTGAAGATATGCATCTGATAAATCGATATTCGTGAAAATGGAGCTACCTGATAATGAAGCAAAAATATCCTCGGGTGTTGGAAGAGGATAATTATGTGGCTCCAAACTGCTGTTCAGTCCTGTAGAGTAATCGCCACAAATGCGTACATTTCCGTTTGGCTTTTTGACAACTACTATCGGAGCCGCCCAATCGGAATAATCCACTGGTGTGATGATCCCTAATTTTTCCAAACGTTGGAGTTCTTTTTCGACATCTAATAGCGTAGCGTATGGCACTGGACGCTTAGGCTTAAGAACTGGCTGAGAATTTGATTTCAACACAAGTTTTGCTGTAATGTTTTTGCATTCTGTGATGCCTTCTTCGAAAAGCGATGAGAAAGTATGTTTGAGTTTTACGATCTCATCTGCTACTGTTGTATAAATTTGGGAACAAACAGCTGACAATGGTTTATCCCATAAGTTAAATGTATTGCAGTTTACGTTTGTCACATAAACTGTGCAGTGCTTAGTATCATTTTTAAGAGTTGCTTCACAGGAAAATTTCGCAATCAGCTCGATGCCGTGCTTTGATGCACTCTTAGCAAGATGTTCGTTAGTTTCCAGTATTGTACCGGGACTGCCAAGTTTCTTCCAAACAGTGTTCGAAATGATTGTTATGTCGAAAGCTGTATCAACTTGAAGCTTAACAGGTGCATCTTTGATATGCGATGCTCCAGTTACATTGTTAAGCTGAATAGTGACGAATTTCCTACTATTTTTGAATGATAGCTGATTCACATTCGCAAAAATTGCTTTTGATTTGTGTTGCAGTCGTGGTTTTAATTGAGTTTATGAAATTGAGTGGTTGGATTGTTTCGGTTGTGTTTCAACTGATTTGTATTTACTATTTTTGAAACAACCGCAGTAACCTTCCTTATGCCCGACGGTGTGTAACGTGTGTAGCATATTGACAATCGCGCGCGAAATGCATACCTCCACATCCCCAGCATGGAGTACGCGGAGCTCACTTATCAGAATTTCGCACTGGTTTAAATTGTTTATTGGGAACTGCTACTATCGAATTAATATTACGAGTGACACTATTAATGAGAGCTGAGTCTTTCTTTAAACTTATAATGTTTGTGTTTCTGATACTAATTTATCTAACGTGATAGGAGATTGAGCAGTTTCTGTTTCTAATTTATTTAATAAACGAGTTTTTAAGTCTGAATCATCTGATAATTTAAGCCGGGTTATAAATATGAGGCACTTGAAATGATCTATTGAGAGATCGTTGAATTTGAAATCCTCGCAATTTTTATTAACCAATGCTGCATATGACACGTAATCCTCAGTCTCAGTCTTCTTCGTTTGGAAACATCGGTAACGAATACTGAATAGAGATTCCCGTGCACCGAAAATTTTTTTTAACGTTGTAACTGTTTCGTCAAATTTTATTTCTTTTGGTGTCTTTGGCAAAATATAATTGCTATAACGTTCGTGTGCAATTGGACTGAGCTTTCGCATTAAAAGGCGAGTTCGCCCGCTATCGTCCAATTGTGCGCAATCTTCCCTAAAAATATCTTCATATCGCGAATACCATGAATTGAAAGTATTTGCGCCGTCATGATGATATTCCGTTATTCTAGCTGCAATATTATCCGCCGTAAATTTTTCCGTGCGTAGCGATTGATGAAAAAACTTCTGCAGCATCTCCTGTTGTACCGCTAACGTTTTCTGTTGCTGCTCCAAAAGTTGCATAAGTTTTTCATCTGCCATGCTAACTGTTAAGCAAGAAAGTTCAAATTTCTTACACGTCGTTTATGATAAAAAAGTAAGATCAAATTCGTGAACGAGCCTAATCGCTCGACCCCTTCTAATCCACAATTTTGACACAATTTCGCAATTTGACAAAAAATTGATTTGCTCGGAAAACTATAAAATCTATTGATCTGTGTTATGTCTACGGGTCGGGCTCGTAAAGAAAAGGTCGTCTTGCTTGGTAGATGGTCTATATTCAATTGAGATCTAAAAATACATTTTTAATATTTCAATTTGCTCTACGTTAACAGTAATTCAAAACTAGTATTTTATTCAAGTAGTTATGGCGTTGCCAACAATCTGCAATTTTGAACATATTACGTTTTGATGATCTGAATATACCGTATACAAATTATTCGAGTCCTCCCCTTTCTTCCACAACCTCTCATACAAGCTGCACTTTTTCGTGAAATGCTCTGAACCAATTTACTCAGTGCGTATAAAATTTATAGAGCTGATTTTGTGCACTGAAGACCGAAAAAAGCTAGACGGTTAGCTTTACCCCTTCTACCCCCTCCCATACAATCTGACACAATTTCACAACTTTACAAAAGTCGATTTTCCTGAAAAGTATGTACGAGGGCGGGTTGATAATGACGTGTAAAAATGAAGAAAGCTAGCTCGATACAGCATTTTTCCAATTTTTGGATCCCCTCCAAATAATAAGATTTCTCTAACCCTTCAAAATATGCGTTAATGACGTCACTATTCGGTGTGAATTTCTTTCCAGCAAACCATTTTTTCAAGTCTGGAAACAAGAAAAAGTCACATGGAGCCACGTAAAAAAACCAAATCCCCTACCTACCCCTCCTTCTTCATTTTTACACGTCATTATTAATCCGCCCTCGTACATATGCTATGAATCTGCAATTTACGACATGTCAAAAGTATGATGTTTAGAGTTATTTAAGTAAAAACTCGCCACTCCTTCAACCACCTCCCATACAAACTGCATGATTTCACTAAACTCAATACACTAATTTTTTCAGTAATTATTGAATTTTTGAATCCAAAATTTTGTATAAAATATTTTAATAGCAACTCTAGCGTGATGGGAAAAAATTAGCTCAATATCGTCACCCCCTCTACCAATTCCGGTAAGAAATTTTATAAAATCAAACAGTTTCTCTTTCATCTAGAGTATCGGACGATTGGGCTTTCCGCCCAATCGTAATCCTGTTATGTTGATATATTAGTATATACGAAGAAGTATTTTAAGTAGAACATTTGAAATAAGTAAAATAGCGGCAGATTTTGTATAAGTCTCTTGTCTCCCATGATATATTTTCGAAGAGTTAAATAAATATAAACACCGGCAAAATCACATTAATTAAAAAAAAGACCAATTGTAATTAAGTTACTCCTCTATTAAACATTTTGTATTTTCCTGTCATCACTATTCAATCCACAGATTTATGACTTTATATGTAATTTTACAAATTCGATTAGTTTCCGAATAAAATAAAATAAATACTCTGCTCGACAATCTATCAAACAAAATTTATTAAATAATAGATCATAAAATTGAACGTTTTGCCGCGATACAACATCTCTCGAATAAATCAATAGGAGTTTGTCCCCACGCTATTGCCATCGGAACTGCATGCCTTCATCCTTTTCACAAAATTTCTCATTACACTGAAAGCCTTTGAGTTTCGAGTTTTATTGAAAAAAAAAAAATTATTCCTACTATCATCGACCATGCATGTTTCGAAAAAGTAAAAATTCTACGAAGGGTGTCAAAACCGCACTTTATTATGAGCTTTTACATTTAAATCGCCCCTAGGAACAGGTACGTGGATTTCGTCCACACAAATGCACAAGCACACAAACGACGGGAACATTCGCATAAACTGGAAATCTGACCGCTGAGGTTTCGCAACTAGCAAAAATCAGAAACAGTGGAAACCGATAAAGTGGAGTGGGCCTCGGATTTGGAGTTTTGTAACTGCTGTTGACAGAATTGAAATATGCGGTTTTAGTCGTTGTCAGTAAGCCCATGCACCGCACAACAACAGCAAAGGCTCAATAAGAGCGTCCTTGCTCATATTTATTGCTCGCTGTTGATTTTTGCATCGTCGTTGTCCTCGAGCCAATATCGCTCAACCGCATTCAGAACCATTCGAAGCACAGATGAAATCTGAAAGGATTTATAACCGCCACAGAGGGCCGAAACGTACAAGAGCCAACGGAGCGAAAACTGTGCTGGCCAAAGGCGTGTTAAGCTACCGCACAATTTACGGTTTGTAGAATTAAATCATGAACATACAAACATTCATTTTTTTCGGGGTTTTTCTTTTCGGCGGCACAGAGGTTTTCCGCCGATTTTCTATGGCTTGTAATGTCAAAATTGAGAAATTTATATTTTGCTGTAGTCGTTATGTATTATATTGAGCAAAAGGATAAGGAAAATTGGGTTTGACAACAATTGTTCATTCGTTAAAGTTTTCACTTTATGAGGTGTAAACGATAGAGTTTAATAAACATGACACGATCGAGAGATAAATGTGTATGTTATTTTACAGAAATAGAAATAACTGGAAGCCACGGAATTTTTGTATCATGACAAATTCCGTTTTCAATAAATCTTGACAAGATACTTCTAAATTTTACTTTATTATTTTAATAATAAAAGCTAGGGTGTAGCCTAGTGGGTAGGGTGTTGGTCTTATAATGCGAAGGTCGTGAGTTCAAA
This sequence comes from Chorisops tibialis, assembly GCA_963669355.1. Classification (NCBI taxonomy): domain Eukaryota; kingdom Metazoa; phylum Arthropoda; class Insecta; order Diptera; family Stratiomyidae; genus Chorisops; species Chorisops tibialis. The sequence continues at coordinate 117,007,548 of OY770262.1, read as the reverse complement.
TCCCGGTCGACGTAATATATAATTCCAGCACATTGCCTGCTTGGATATGCCTTGGTCACCTCGATCTACGAAAATTAAAAAAAAAAAAAAGATTTCGTAGAAAGAGGGTTGTGCGAAGGACTAACAACCCTTCCACAATAAGTAATGAAAAATGTTAAGGAACCTGAATGTCAGGAGGCCAAGGTCCGATTCGGGCTGTAGTGCCATTATAGAAATAGAAATTGTAATAATAAAGTGTTGTGATCGACTTGAAAAAAAAAATTTGCCACCCTGAAATTTTGTTTTTTCGCCTTTCATGACTAAAATAGCCTAAAAATGAAAAAAAAAATTCGTCTGTCTGTACGCCGTACGCCGGTGTGAACGCTCAGCGCACATTAACTCCCAAGCCCTTCAAGATAGAAAGTTCAGTTTTGGAGGGACTGTAGATAGTTGCGAATCTCAGGCAGACACCCATTTTGGGGGGTGTAAGGGTTCAGGGGGAAGCGAAAACAAAGAATTCAAATATATCAAACATGGTTACACCTAGGAGGCTAAATCGATATACATACAAAAGGATTTGTGGAACAACTTTTAAAATTAATTTAATTTTTTTATGCATTGGGGTGCAAAAAGGGGGGGGGGCACTTTCCAAAATTTCAAACCATTATATCTCAAAACTAAGTTTCGATATCAAATTCAAATTTTGTGAAATTGTAGAACTACATAGTTTTGAATTTTGGTAAAAGTTTTACGTCGGGAGGTGTAAGGGGAGGGAGGTGGTAAGCAAAAATGTCGAAAATTTTGAGTGATTCTTTTAGGGCTCTGGTAAGAGATACAAAGTTTAAATTTTTGATGTAGATATATCTATTTATTATACATACTGGTCTAACGTGCACAAGGTGTTTCATGTGCAATGAAAAAACACAAAAACTGAACATTTTCGAATGAAATTTTAAGGTAGAAACTTGAAAATTTACGAAATGCATTTAACAAAAATCTTTTAAAGAATGAAATATTAACTGGTCGAATACCTTCCAAACTTCTACCCCCTCCCATACAAAATTATTTTTTCGACCAATTTTCAAAAAAATCAATTATCACCTAGAAATTAAAAACTATCAATTTGAAATTTTGCTCAAAAATTTTCGAAAATAGTTGAAACGTAACTGCGTCAAAAGTTTTGAGATCGTACTTGTTCTTCTACTGTGTTACTCAGAACCAGATCGACCATTTGGCTATAAGTCGCCGATGGAGAAAATGTCTCCTCGATGTGCGAGCGAAACGTGGAGCTGACGTGGGGAGCGATCACCACTTGATGGTGGCCTGCTTGAGATTGTGTACAGCAGCTATCCGACGACACAAATTCTTCAAATGAAGCGCAAGCTTAATGTGGATAAACTCAGAGATCCCAACAAAAAACTCGAATACACCACCATTCTACGCGAAAAGTCATCCACATTGGTTGAACATGAAATGCACACACTGGACGCCAATTGGGAGGCAACCAGAAGAATCTGTGGGATATGCGCAAAGCGGTGAGAAACCCTGGATGTCGCAAGACACATGGGACAAGGTTGGCAATCGGAAAAAAGCCAAATTGGCAATCATCTCTCAACCCGATGTCAACCAACGAACGCCCGACTTGAGGCAGAACTACCGCGATGCTCATATACAGCTTAAAAAGGCTGTTAGACGCGACAAGAGAAAGACCATTGAAGATCTGGCAAACAAGGCAGAATCTGCGGCTTACCTTGGGGATATGGGTTCACTATTTAAAATCATGAAACAGTTGACGAACAGGAATTTCACCGCCAACCACCTGGTGAGAGATGTCAACGGAACTCTCCTTAATATGAGTGAACACCAGTTGCGACGATGGAAGGAATACTTCTATGATATTTTAAACATCTTGTCAGATGAAGATATTCCGGAAACAGAACAACTTCCAAACATCAACCGCAACAATCCTCTATTAGGGACGATCCCCCAGATAAGGAAGAGATAGTTTCCGCCATTTGGTCAATGGCGGGAAGGAAAGCTCCAGGTATAGACGGACTACCAACCGAACTCCTCAAAGCGGACCCGGAAATAACAGCCAATATACTCCTCCCACTCTTCACTAAGGTGTGGAATGATGGAAGATATCCGACTGAATGGAAGGAGGGCGTCATTGTGAAAATTCCGAAGAAGGGCGACCTTCGGGATTGTGGCAATTGGCGTGGTATATGTCTACTTACTGCCGTATCAAAAATTATGGCTAAGGTAATTCTCAATAGGATTAGTGATGTCGTCGAGAGCACTCTCGAAGTTTATCAAGCTGGATTCCGTAAAGGGTCGTCTTGTACCGACCACACAAATACCCTACGGATAATATTAGAGCAGTCAGCCGAAATGGGTTCGCCACTACATCTCATGTTTGTGGACTTCGAGAAGGCTTTCGACAGCGTTAAGCGAGATTACATATGGAATGCTTTGCGTAGGAGAGGTATTCCAGATAAGGTCATAGCTATGATTAAAGAATCCTACGAAGATGCAAGGTGTCGCGTCTTGCATAGAGGAGAGCTGTCCGAGAGCTTTCCTGTGCGAACGGGTGTCAGACAAGGCTGCATATTATCACCAGCCCTGTTTCTGGTGGTAATAAATGACATCTTGAAAGCTGCACTGGAAGGTGGGGAAGGTAAAGGTCTTCAATGGAGACTATTTAACATCTTAAGTCACCTTGATTATGCTGATGACGTGTGTTTGCTTGCACATACCCGTTCGGACTTAGAGTCAAATGTTCGCTCGTTGCATTATAAATGCAAAGAGGCGGGACTGAAAATAAATGTGCGTAAAACCAAGTACATGCACATGGGTTCGAACGCAAGCACACCGATTGTTCTTAACGGACAGGATGTGGAAGAGGTGCAAGATTTTTGCTACCTTGGAAGCATTGTCAGCATGAACGGCGGAGCCGAAAAGGATGTTGAGGCTCGGCTAAATAAAGCTCGTCAGGCCTTCGGTATCCTTTCCCCTTTCTGGAGGTTAAGAGAGATCTCCCTTCGCACGAAGCGGCGAGTTTTTGACGCATGCGTCAAATCCGTGTTGTTATATGGTTTTACTACGTGGAAAGTGACCGCTCGACTTACCAAGAAACTGCAATCTTTCGTCCACCAATGTCTCCGACGCGTCTTAGGAATATTCTGGCCAGAAGTGATCTGCAACGACGAACTTTGGAGTACAACTGGACTGACTAAAATATGCACTGACATTCAAAGACGGAAGTGGCAGTGGACCAGTCACACTTTTTAAGAAACCAGAGTTAAACATCGCCAAACAGGCTCTGGGTTATAACCCTCAAGGAAGACGTCGGGTTGGTCGACCATGTAACACATGGAAGCGAGCAGTTGAGCAGGAGGCCAGAGGAATAAACAAGTCCTGGCAACAGCTTAAAGCCGATGCTCAGGATCGCGCCTTGTGGAAGAGAGTTGTTTCTGTCCTATGCCCCTATAGGGGGTCTTAACAGGAATTTGATTTGATTGACTTGTTCTTCTACCCCCTCCCATACAAAAGTATGATTTCGACCAATTTCAATAAATCAACTGCTAACCAACAAATAAAAACATTTTGTACGAGCACCTTACAAAAGAAATGAATTAAAACTCAAAAATCACAAATTTCACATTTCCCTTACCTTTTCTACCCACTCTTATACAAATGATTGGTTTAGTGAATGTAAAATACACCAAATTCTATGCAACTTCGTCATAAAAAACTGACATTCTATCCACTTCCACTTGTGAAAGGGGGCTCCACCTAGTCTTCCCTAACCACTTTAACTTGCATATTGACTTTACGTGCATCTTTAGCTTGTCCCAAAAATAATAAAGTTGCGTCCGAATTGTTGGCAGTTTACTTTACTACTTTACTAAAGATCGCCCGCGACTTTGTCCGCGTAAGAAGCGCAATAATAACATTTTTTGAGAATGTAGTTAGTAGTACATTATATCGGATAAATAATCTGCTTAGTTTGATGGCTCTTTGAACACAATGTTTTGTATTTTATTGGAATCAGAACCATAAATTATTAAGAATGAGACCATGATACTCGCATGTATGGGACAGGCTCATGATCAAATCAAACCCGTGATTCGAGATCATATGTATACGTGTTGAAGAGCGTTAAGGACATGTGAATAGTTGTAGCTTGTGTTAATTAAAAAAAGCCCAAATAAAATGACATTAGGCTTAAACACATAACAGGACTTCGATTGTGCGTAAAGCCCCATTATATGATACTACCGATGAAATCGAAATTTTTGTAATCTTAAGAATTTTTGTGTGGGGAGTGATAGAAGGGATGACAGTACTAAATTAATTTATTTCACATCTTGCTAGAGTAGCTATAAAAATATTTTGCACCAAAGTTAAGCTTGAAAAATTGAATAGGTAACTTGACAAACCTAGTGCATTGGATTTAGTGAAATTGTGCAATTTGTATGGGAGGTGGTAGAAGGAGTGGGGGGTTTCTGGTAGTTTTTCTCGAAACAACTATAATCATCATGCAATTGATATCTTACAAATTTCAGATCAGTTAGATTCACACTTTTCAAAAAAATTGAGTTTTCGCAAAGTCGTGGAATTGTGTCTCATTGTAAGAGAAGGAGTGGAGTTAATCGGTTAATTTTTCCCGACAATAGTAATAATGCTAATTAGGGATTTAATACAAAATTTTAGCTCGATCAAAGTTATACGTACTGAGAAAATTGATTTAGAGTATTTCATGAAAAAGTACAGTTTGTATGGGAGGTGGTAGAAGGAGTGGGGGGTTTTTTCTAATTTTTCTAGAAACTACTATAATCATCATGCAATTGATATGTCTTAAATTTTAGATCAGTTAGATTCACACGTTTCAAGAATATAGAGTTTTTGCAAAGTCGTGGAAGTGTGCCACATTGTATAGGAGGGGGTAAAAGGAATGGAGCTAATCGGTTAATTTTTGCGCGATAATAATAATAATGCTAATTAAAGATTTAGTATAAAATTTTAGCTCGATACAAGTTATAGGTACTGAGAAAATTGATTTAGAATAATTCTTGAAAAAGTAATGTTTGTATAGGAGGTGGTGGAAGGAGTGGAGAGTTTTTAGTTATTCTTTGAGGAGCAACTACAATTATCATTCAATTGATATATTTTAAATTTCAGAACAGTAACATTCATTCTTTTCAAGAAAATCGAATTTTCGCAAAGTCGTGGATTTGTGTCAGATTGTATGGGAGGGGGTAGAAATAGTAAAGGTAATTAGTTACTTTTTTCCTAATATTAATAACAATGCTATTTAAATATTTAAAACAAAATCTTAGCTTGATAAAAGTTATACGTACTGAGAAAATTGGAGTATGGTATTTCATGAAAAAGTTTAGTTTGTATCGGTGGTGGTGGAAGAAGTAAGGGCATTCGAATTATTTATACACTTGAAGACCGCATTTCTAATGGAAATAATATATTTTAAATTTCAAATTAATAGCTTTTATAGTTTCCATGATAATTTTACTACTATAAATTTTTAAAAATGAGTCACTTTGTATGGGAGGGGGTAGAAGAAGTGAGGGAAGTAAAATAAAACCTAAGTCAGATTACTCCCCGAGGTAAACCTAATAATCTGTGAAAGTTTCATTACAATCGGTTCAGCCGTTTTTGCGTGAAAACCGGAAAGACAGACAGAAAAAATTTTTAAAAACGTTTGTTTCTGCTTAGTTATTGCTAAAATAAAGCAAAAAACTTATTTATAGCCATTTATAAACAACTAACAGACAGACAATACAATTATATTTATATAGATTATTCTAATAATATCTAGATCATGGGCTTATCACCCGGACTGATTCTACGGTAACGACTTTTGGCATTCGAAAACGGACTATGGATGGCTTCTGTAACGTTCGAACATTGAATGATGGGGGAAGAGCTGGGGTTACTCGGTTCTTGCACCGCCAATCAGTGATCGACCGTGAAATGGAGCACTATAACATCCAAATCTTGGGCTTGAGTGGACCTGAAAGTGAAGCCAAAAATGGCGTGGCGTTCGTCCTTACACCGAGAGCGAGAAACAGTTTCATTAGCTGGGAACTAATCTCGAACAGGATATCGTCAGGCTCAGAACCAGTGCCAGAAACGTCACAATTCTACAGTGCTACGCACTAACTAATACCGCAACATCTGGTGACATGTGCGTAAAACCAAATATATGCACATGGCTTCGAACGCAAGTACACCGATTGTTCGTAACGGCCAAGATGTGGAAGAGGTGCAAGCTTTTTGTTATCTCGGAAGCATTGTCAGCATGGACGGCGGAGCCGAAAAGGATGTTGAGGCTCGGCTAAATAAAGCTCGTCAGGCCTTCGGTATCCTTTCCCATTTCTGGAGGTTAAGAGAGATCTCCCTTTGCACGAAGCTGCGAGTTTTTGACGCATGCGTCAAATCCGTGTTGTTATGTGGTTGTACTACGTGGAAAGTGACCGTTCGACTTACCAAGAAACTACAGACTTTCGTGAACCAATGCCTTCAACGCATTTTAGAAATATTCAGTCCAGAAGTGATCTCCAACGACGAACTTTGGAGTACAACTGGCCAGACTAAAATAGGTATTGAGATTTAACGGCGGAAGTGGTAGTGGATCGGTCATACTTTGAGGAAACCAGAGCGAAACATCGCCAAACAGGCTCTGGATTATAATCCTCAAGGAAGACGTCGGGTTGGTCGACCATGTAGCACATGAAAGCGATCAGTTGAGCAGGAGGCCAGACAAATGAACAAGTCCTGGCAACAGCTTAAGGCCGATGCTCAGGATCGCGCATTGTGGTAGAGAGTTGTTTCTGTCCTATGCCCTCATAGGGGTCTTAACAGGAATTTCATTGATTCTAAGGCTACCGACACACGATGCGAGTTAATATATATCAGCTCGCCTTTCGATATTACTAGTGTCATTATCCTATATATAATTCGGCCTACTTATATCGAAATAGGAAGTTAATATATATTAACTCGAATCGTGTGTCGGTAGCCTAACAATAATGTATTGTAATCGACTCAAAAAAAAAAAAATTTGCTTCCCTGAAATTTTGTTTTTCCGCGTTTCACGACTAAATTAGCCTAAAAACGAAAAAAAATCCGTCCCGCTGTACGTCGTACATATTTACTCATATCTCCGAGACCGTTAAGGGTAGAATGTTCGTTTTTAGGTGGAGTGTTGATTGGGTAAGTCAGCTTTATTTTCTAAATTTTTGGGGGTGTTAGGTAGAAGGAGGAGGCGGGGGGAGGGAAAGAGTCAAAAACTACACTAGCTAATATCTCCACCACGAATGCAGATAGAAAGTTGAAAATTAGTAGAGATATGGAGAGGGTTATGGGACAAACTATAAAAATAATTTAATTTTTTTATCCATTGGCGTCAAAAAAAGGGGGGCTATAAACTAATTGTCGCCGAATTTTTTTTCAATTATTATATTGTATCTTCGAAACTACTTATCTTAAAAAATTCATATTTTGGGATCATTAAGGTGGCAAGTAGATCCCAAAAAATCGGCTTAGTGGGTGGGTAATTATTGTAAGGGGGAGGGTCAGAGGGGGTGCAAGGAAAAACACTTAAAAATGAATATCTCATCTATATCTTAAGCTATGTAATTAAAACTTGAAACATATATTAAGTTATACTAGGGAAATACGAAAAACATGTGGAAATAATAGTAGTGGGTGGAAAATGGGGAGCATTTAAAAAATGGCGCACTTTCCAAAATTTCAAATACCTATATCTCAAAACAGAGTACAGATATCAAATCGAAAATTTCTCGGATTGTAGAACTACATAGTTGTTAATTTTGGTAGAAAAACAAAAACACAAAAACTTTTAAAAATAGTTGAAATAAAATTGCGTCAAAAGTTTTGAGATCGCGCCTGCTCTTCTACCCCCTCCCATACAAAAGTATGACTTCGACCAATTCCATTAAATCAACTAATAACCAACAAATTAAAAGCTACGAACTTTAAATTTTGTGCAAGCAGCTTACAAAAGAAATAAAATTAAACTGCATCACAAATTTTATTATTCCCTTACCCGCTCTTCCCCTCCCATACAAATGTTCGATTTCATGAATATAAAACACAACGAATTTTCTGAAAATTCTTTGCAACTTCTTCTACGAAACATATTTTATACATAGAATATTGAACGAGATTCGAGCAATCAATTAAAAAGCAATTAACATCCACCCACTCCTCTTTCTCCCCTCATAAAAATCCAAACTTGCAGAAACGAATAAAATATTGTTAAATTGACAACAGCCCTGCCCAAGAACTCCCTTTCAATTAGTCTTCCCTAACCACTCTAACCTGCATATTAACTTTTTACTCATCTGCAACTTGCCCAAAGAATTATAAAGTTTCGCCAGACTTGTAGGCAGTTTATTTTTCTGGAATTCCAATTGATGCGGAAAGTATTTCATTAGTAGTTTGACTCGTTTCCGTTATTGGTATATCAACAGGATTGTTTGATGGCATATCAGCTGATCGTTTTATCATTGAAGCACGTGGTACTAATATGCATGGAATAGAAGCAAGTAATGATGAACTAAGTGAAGTTGATGATGCTCCACTGCATTGATTTTTCACGTGAATTATATGGGAGGGGATAGAATGAGGTAGGGGATCGGATAAATATTTTGTGATATTAATGAAATATGCATCGATATACGATACTTTGACCCAAATTTCAAGTTTCTAGCTTTAGTATATAGTTTACAAGAAAAATTCCTTAAGATTTCGAAATTTCATGAAATTTGTATGGGAGGGGGTAGAAGGAGTTGGGGGATGTAGCTCATTCAGGAAGTTACTCGCAATGTTACGTTTTTACTAAAAATGACACGCAACAAATTCTAGTTCAAAGTGTTTGAGAGTTATGTTGTAGACAGACGGACAGACGGTCACGCGGAATCGAGATTTTCGAGCAACAATAATTATTTCTGTACCCTTGAAGGTTCTGTGGCAGCATTTTTTTATCGTTACAAACGGTAAGGCAAACACAATATACTCTCAGATTTCATCTAGAGTATAATGAGGGGGAGACAAAGACGCAGATAACGGAAGATAGTTCTGTAATAGTGTAAAAAGCGAGATGGGGCTTTTTTCTGGAGATAGTGCAATCGGGTACAAAAGTGCGAGCAACACGACGGTAAGGTTGAATTCCACAAGTCAAGAAGGAGAAAATTGATAATGTAGCGTTCCGAAAATTACTTAACGCCTTTAAAATTAAGTTCTCAGAAGAATCCTTGGACTTATGAGTGAATCCTCAATTTTCGGTATTTCGGTAATAACGCGTCGAATGTGGGCTTCCAAGTACTCAAAAGTTTCTAGTTTATCGGCGTAAACATGGAGTTTTACATATGCCTAGAGAAAAAAATCGAATTGCGTCAAATTCCACGAAAGAAGTGGCCAATTAACAGGTCCATTTCGTGAAATGAATCGATCATTAAATGTTTCTTTCACTAAATTAATTGTATCGCTCGCTGTGTGGCATGGGGCGCCGTTCTGTTGAAACTACATGTCTGCGACATTAATGTCTTCCAACTGAGGTATGAAAAAGTTACTAATCATGTCTCTGTACCGCTCACCGTTTACTGTAACGTTCTGACCATCATCATTTTGAAGAGATAAGGTCCAAAGATTCCACCGGTCTATAAAGCGCACCAAATGGCATCTTTTTCTGTATATAATGGTGAACAATGACTTGTAGATTATCATTGCTTCAAATGCGGCAATTCTGTTCATTGGCATGCCCATTTAGCCAAAAGTGTGCTTCAACACTGAACAAAATTTTGAAATTTTATTTTTTTTTAATTTGAACAATTCGCAAACGTTACTCCGGCGTGAATCAATTCATAATAATTTGCCAAGCCAAACTAACCCCAAAACATTTAGAAACTCTCAAATCGGCTGTCACGGAAAACACTGTTGCCAAATTAAAGCTCTTCGCCTCTACAAATACCACCCTTTGTAGTGAAAAATGTTGCTTTATCGTATCATCAATCCACACAATGCTCCATGTACTACTAAGTTAATGTTTCAAATAGCACTCAAATCACTAATACCATAAACTCACTCATTGCTCCGAGTGCAATTAAATTCGTCGTAATGAAAAACATTACGCTGAAGGAAAAAATTCTGTGTGTAACAAATGTCATAAAAATCGAACAATAAAATCGTTGAATGGCATTACCGATAGGTACGTATAGCCATCGCGAGAGCCAAATGCTTGCCATCAATTTGATAGGATTATAAAGGAATTAAATTGAATCTTTAAACTTTATCGGGAACATCATGGTCTCCGCAGGGCAATGAGTAAAGACCAATGAGCGATCTATAGGGACAATAAAACGCTACATTTACGTTGACGTTCAACCTAATAAAAGTCATTCTTTAGCTTCCAGGATGCAGAAATTGTACGAAACGTTGTATACAACTATATACTCTATGATTTTAGATCTCTATTGTACTCGCGGCCTGATTCAGCTTTTAGAGCTATTTGTCATCGGTTATTGGAAATTTCATTCCCAATACCCTTCCATCTTTCGGTTTTCTTATAAATATATACACTCGTAGATATTTATTTTATTTTTTCCGTCGTCTCCTTCTTGGCAATATTGACGACAGGAATCAGCAGCGAATCCATTTTCGGATTCTTTCCTTGGGAAATAAATGATGTCAATGCAATTAGTTTTCTGAGGACTCAACAGTTTTGAAATTTTATTTTGGGGTTTTTGGAGGTTATATTGTGTTCAACATTTCGAAATAGGGTGATTTTAGAAAATTTATAGTTCCACATTTTGACCGAATTAACTGCTTCGTATTTGATCGGTTTCGAGCACAACTATTCATACATGTATATCGAACAATACAAACTGAACAGCTATGACCATTCTGAATTATGTTATCGCATTAAGTTGGATAATGACCGACTATAAGAGATCCTGAACCGCAAACGGCCACATATATTTATTGGCTTAAGGTGACAGGGTTGTGGTTTTTAATACATAGTACAAAAGGCTTTGGGGTTGATGAGGATTAAAACGTTTAGCTGAAACCATTCAATGTGACTTGAATTAAATTACTTCATTTATCATTTTCAATTAGATATGTACACAGAGACAGTGTCGAAGAATATTTTCATCGGGTTTTAATTGGAAACGTGATGCAAATGAAAAACTGTTATAAGAAATAAATAAAGTTTGATAGTGGAGTTAGATACCATATCGGTATTATAGTATACCAGAGGATATCTTTGTGGAATCGTAGTTGTTTTTTTCTTAAAACGAATGGAAGTTCTAAAAATTATCTAAATCTGAAAGTATTTCGTGTTTGCCTTACTATTTCGTTACGCCAAGAAAATGCTCTCACAGAGTCGCCCAGAAAACAGAAATATATCAATTTCGTCGAAATTTTAAGAGACTGATTTTTCTCCGGAACCATTTTAGCTATCGAATAGAAAACTAGATGAAAGTATAACAATGTGAATATCATTAGTGTCAAGAAATATTGATCCGATCCCCTCACTCTTTTTACCTCTTCTCACACAAATGCACAAGTTTGCAAATGCTTTTTCTCGATTTCATTGCAATTGTCACGTTAAATTTCACTTTTAGTGTCATATACAAAAACTACGAACTTCCCCATGTACTTCAACCACTTCCCATGCAAAAGTCACTATTCAGTATTTTAAAGAATTTAAGATGACATATTTTCCGAGAAATTAAACTCTCTCATTTCATCTAGAGTATCGCTTGATTGGCTTTCGTAATTATGATATATTTATACTCTAGATGAAATCTGTAAGTATATTGTGTTTGCCTTACCGTTTGTAACGCTAAGAAATAATGATCGCACGGAGTCGCGAGGTTTCGTACTGAAATTCATCGTGTGTCATGCTTAGCGAATAAGTATCTTTAAGCTCGTGAACGCGCTACATCCCCCACTCCTTCTATCCCCTCTCATTCAAATTTCATGAGATTTCGAAATTTAAAGAAATTGATTTAGTTATCGAATTGAAATTTGGATCAAAGTATAACGATGTATATTAATATCATAAAATATTGATTCGATCCCCTCACTCTTTCTACCCCCTCCCATACAAATGCACAATTTTCAAAAACGTATGCAATCGATTTTCATTGAAGCTAGCGAGGCCAATTGAACAAATTTTTGCCAATATTAATTTCATTTTAAAAAAATCATCAACTTCACCTCACTCTTTCTACCTTCTCTCACACAAATTTCACGAAATTTTGAAATCTAAATTAAACTATTTTTCTTCAAAATTGTCAAAGCTATCGACTTGTAATTTTTTAGAAAGTCTAATAGTAGAAATATCATTAACGATGAAAAATTTTGTTTTGATTCGTATACTCCTTCTACCACCTCCCATACAAATGCATAATTGTGGTAAAAGCATTATATCGATTTCCATTAAAACTAGAAAAAGTACAAACTTAAAATTTTGTCAGAATTTGTCACTTAATAATTCCAATAAATATTAAGAAAATAATCAGCTTTGCTGTACTCCTTCTACCCCCTCCCATACAAATATCTGTATTATAAATTCAAGAAAAGAATTTCTCCTTCGAACATACGAGAGCTATCGACTTTAAAATTGAAACAAAGCATGGTATAAGGATTTGATAAGCAGTTTCAAAATCATACAAAATCCTTCACTTTCTCTGCCACCTCCCATACAAATCTCCCACTTTCAGGAATTTCAGGAAAGCTATGTCCAATTGCCTTGAAAATAATAAAACTACAAATTTCAAATTCAAGGCGAAATATTTTGCATGCCACGTTCGGTGCCATATACAAAAATTACAAACCTCTCCCCTCTGCTTTTACCGCCTCCTACACAGAAGTCACTATATACTATTCGAAAGATTCTTCTTCTTCAAAAATGGCGCTACAGCCCAAATCGAATCTTGGCCTCCTGGCATTCAGGTTCCTTAACATTTTTCATGACAATACTAAAATCGGATTAAAGCATATTGTGCGCGAGTTTTTGTTGGGGGTCGCCAAGCAGTACAGCATCATCACACATGGACGGCTACCTACTATCCAATCCATCAGCTAAGTCCCTAACTGTTGGCTAACGGATTGTGGGCTGTGGATGCGTGTACCGTTAAGGCCTAGAACTAGCGGATACATTGCACCCATTGCTTTTTTGCAAGCCCCGTCCCGTAGTTGCATTGAAACAGTGGAGTGCCGTATGACTTGGTTTTATGCATTTGTGTTTTTGTTTTTTCCTTGGCTTTATTCATTTAGTATTATTAGTTTTTGTTTATATATTTCTTTCCATTTTTTGTTTTTTCATTTACATAGAATTTTATAGCTAATTTGTTTGACTTTGTCTTCGTTCCTTTTTTTTTGTGTTATTGACAGCTATTATCTTTTGTTGCGTTGTTTTTTCGTACTTTACTAGTCCTCTATTTATTGCTTTGCTATGGTAAATTTTACCATTGAGCAACTGAATGTTCGGGGTTTGAGTGGTACCTATTTATCCCTATACATCCATACTCAAATCGCCAGACCTGATGTATTAGCACTTTGTCAGACTAAAGTGCTACCTGGTAGTGATCAGTATCTTACTATCCCTGACTACCACCTCATACCTACATTTTTCCAGCAGTGGGGTATCGCTATATATGTATATACGCGATGATGTAGCTTTCCAAGTTGTTTCCCATCTAGGTACCTGTACCAATCCAGAGTTTAACTACTCCTGGGTGAAACTTCAGGTCCAAAGGCAAATTATTTTCTTTTGCTATGTTTACAGAAGTCCGACATTGACAGTAGTAAAAACTAGAACATAATTGGATAGGTTGTCTGAGTCTATTCAGGCATTGTATGATGCAAACCCTGGCGTTGAAATCGTTGTAGCGGACGATTTCAACGTTCATAATGTTGCCTGGCTGAAACATTCTACCAATACGGACCAACAGGGTCAAGATACTGAGCTCTTCGCTTCACTAAATGGACTAGTGCAGTTGGTAACCGAACCAACTCGATTGTCTGAAATAGCAAACCATGCTTCAAACTTGCTTGACATTTTTCTAACGAATCATCCCGACAAATAATCTGTTTCTGTAATGTCGCCATCCCCAGTTGAGAATACTGATCACTTTATGATTCGAGCACAATTTCCAATTTCAGTGGTAAATACATTAGAAGTCAAAGTTCCTCGAGGAACCATCTGGTGTTACAAAAAAGCAGACTGGGGAGCATTAAATCAGTTTTTCAAGGCCTTTAATTGGAAATTGTGTTTCGAGTCTAATAATTGTGGTACAGCTTGTCAGCTTGTAACTGAAACCATCCATAAGGGTATGGAACTCTTCATACCCTTTAATTACAAAGGTATCAAGCCGTCGAAGGATTCGTGGCTTACTATTGATTGTCTTACAGCAATCCGGAACAAGAAAAATATTTTCAAATTTTTAAGAGCAACCCAACGTTTGCTATTAGATCTCCTTACAACATGTCAAGAAATACATGCAATTCGATTTTGAAGAAAGCTAAGTTTCAACACGACGAAAAGCTTCGACAGAAAATTCTCGAATGGCCAAATGGCTCGAGATCGTTTTGGTCATTTGTTAAAACGGTTAACAGCAACCATGTTAAATCATCTACACCACCTCTTCTAGATGGAGACCGAATTGTAGTCCATCCTGTTGAGAAAGCCAATCTTCTCGCAGCAAGTTTCGCTCGAAACTCCAGGCTACCAGCGACAAACCAGTCTCCCCCGTCGGTATCACCATCTGGATTTCGTCTACCTGAGATACATTTTCGCACACGACTTATATCCAGAATTCTTCGTGAGCTCAACGCTCAGAAATCTACAGGTGCCGATGGTATTACCCCCCTAGTCCTAAAAAATTGTTTTGCGTCCCTGGCTAAACCGTTGCGAGATTTATTCCATCTCTCTTCTGGACATTTTCCGCCCACGTGGAAAATGGCGAATGTTCAGCCGATTCCCAAGAAAGGTAACAAAGCGTTGCCCGCCAACTATCGCCCCATCGCCATTACTTCCGTTCTGTCGAAAGTGATGGAAACGGCTGTAATCGCAAATTAGTCCGCTATCTTGAAGATAACAGACTTATCAATGATCGCCAAAACGGGTTCCGTTCCGGACAATCTACAGGTGACCTCTTGGTATATCTGACTGATCGTTGGAACTCTTGCATCCATAAATTTGGCGAAGGTCAAGTTCTGGCGTTTGACAGAGTTTGGCACAAATGTCTTCCAGTGAAGCTTAAAGCGGTCGGATTTAATAATAACCTCGTAAAATGGATTGAGAGTTTCTTATACAAGTCATATTGGATGGCGTGGCATCTTCTCCCTTTCCCATAGATTCCGGAGTGCCCCAAGGCTCTGTTTTATTACCCACACTGTTTCTTATTTTTATCAATGACCTTCTGTCGTCAACGCTCAATCCGATTCATTGCTTTGCACTCGATTACTAACGCTCACCGTGTCCCGGTAGCATCTAAACGTGCCGAACTATTTGGATCATTGAACTCTGACCTGAATCTAATCTTGGAATCTAACAGGATAAATAGAGTAGAGTTCAACACTTCAAAAACGCAGGCCTGTCATCTTTCCCTTAAAAATGATGTCCCGGCGTCGGTTCCTAATGTAACCTTCGGTGGTGTCCCACTAAAGTCCTCCGAATACTTCTCAATCCTTGGCATCAAAATAAATAACCACTTTAATTGGAACCAGCACATACTTGACGTAGCACTTGACGCTTCCAAACGCCTAGGAGTTCTCCGAAGATGTAAAAAATATTTTACTCCCAGTGACTTAGCAAATATCTATAAGGCTTACATTAGACCACGCCTCGAGTACAATTCTCATTTATGGGCTGGGGCACCCAAAACGCAACTTGCAATGCTCGACCGTGTCCAGAGACAGGCGTTCCGACTAATTGGAGATGAAGCCAACACGGTTTCTATAGAGTCTCTGGAGCATCGCAGAAATGTTGGTGTACTAAGCATTTACTACCGCTACTTTCATGGTAAATGCAGTGAGGAACTCGCTAAACTTATTCCTCCTCTGTACTCATTTCCTAGAAACACACGCCTATCATCAAGCGCACACGAGTTAACTGTTAAGCTTCCGACCTCCCGCACAGTGAAATATAGGCGGTCATTCATACCCCGAACTTCTAAGCTCTGGAATGCATTGCCTAAAGATGTATTCCCATTGTCATACGACCTTCGACGTTTCAAACTCAACGTCCACCGGCATTTTAGGCTTTTCCCTCCTTTTAATCCTGACTAAACTCAACTCCTTACTCCTTTTTTTCCCTTACCGACATGATTGTGTAATTTACATTAAAGGGTGACCCCCTAAGTTGTGTTCGGCTTTAAAAAAAAAAAAAAAAATTCACTTATTGTGGAAGTGTTGTTAGCACTTCGCACATCCCTCTTTCTACGAATTTTTCATTTTCGTAGATTGAGGTGACCAAGGTATATCCAAACAGGCAATGTGCTGGAATTATATATTGCGCCGACCGGGATTTGAACTCACGACCTTTGCATTACAAAACCAACACGCTACCCAATAGGCTACACCCTAGCTTCGAAAGAATTAGAGATGACATATTTTGCGGTATATTAAACTCTATCACATTTCATCTAGAGTATCCTACGCCCCATCATAATTCCGATATATTGTACCATGGCATCAGAGGGCGGTATCCCAAGAACTACTTTTTTTCAATTTTTGAGCTCAGACATTGACAAGCAATTAGAGTCCTAACACCTCTTCAATGGTGGATACTCTTCACATATTATTACGTATTTCCCAACCACTTTCTCATCCTTGAGTTTTCCAATGTCGAATTTAGGAAATGGTTGTTTTTTTGGGTGTTCTCGGTTTGCGATTCGACATCGGAACTTGGTCTTTACCTCATCTGTGTCGCAATTCGCACTGCGACATGTTCGCATGTCGAGAATGCAGAGAAGAACGTGGTCTATTTGATTGAGTGTTCGTCCGTCGGGTGATGCCCACGTTCTCTTATGAATGTCACGATGCGGGAAGTATGTCGAGCTTTATTGTAAGCTCGACATACTTACATTTTTGCTGCTGACAAAATCAGTCAGTCTCTGGCCGTTATAGTTACTAATATCATGGAGACTGTGTCTTCCAATTGTCCCTATCTACGTTTCTTCTTTGCCCAATTTCACGTTAAAGTCACCTAATGTGATTTTAATATCATTCAATGGAAGGGAGTCGAATGTTGATTCTACGGTGCTGTAGAAATCGTCTTTAACTTCGTCGTCTTTGTCTTCCGTTGGAGCATGGACATTAATAAGACAAACATTAAAGAAATTTGTCTTGATGCGGATTGCACACAATCGTTCATTGACGGGTTTGAAGTTGGTGACCAGGTGTTTAAACTTGTTGTCGACGACAAACGCAACTCCAAACTCCCGGCTTCGCGATGATTTCCCACTTTTGAAAATTGTGTGCGATCTAATGTCAGTAATCTCGCTACCTAACAATTTAGATTCTTGCTGTACAATTATGTTTATACTGTATTTGGCTGCCTGTTCCAGAAGCGCTCTCACTGCTCCTGCTCTGTACAGTGATCGCACGTTCCAAGATCCGAAGGAATAGTCCATTTTTCGTTTGCGTAGTCGTTGCCGTTGAATCAATCCAGTCCGAGGCGTAGCTTCAGGTTTCGAAACAAGTTTGATTTTTCCGAGAATGAGTTGTTAACACATCGCCCCACCTCAAAACTGGAGGACCAGGCGATGTGATTATCATATCCCGGTTGGTAACACAACGCTGTAACTTCGTCATTACTGCAAATTTCTTTATGAAATTTTCAGCGTAAACATTCAAACGATAGTACTTTCCAATGAGCACATTTTGAACTACCCAGGTGTATGTAACCCCTTAACAACTCATCCTCGGAAAAACCAGACTCGTTACGAAACCTGAAGCACCGTCTTGGACTGGATTACAGGAGCCCAATGTCCAATTTTGGCTTTAGCGCTATCGTAAGTAAATAATTAAGCACATCAAGAAATCCGATAACTTTCATAATGAAATTCTGAGGAATGCGGAAAATATTTAGCTCGCATCTCGTTAGCCAGCGTTTTTGCCACTCAACAATCTTTCAGAAGTCATCCTCTATCCTCAATTATAAGTAAAGTATTCAAAATACTCTAGTCCTTCGAAATTTTATACGTTACACACGAACGTTTTTACGTTTACAATCTGTATGAAATAATTTTCCAAGGACTCTTTCAAACTATAATGTTTTGGTTCAGAGTCGGTCGACAGACACAAACTTGCGAAAAAATGATGAAAATTTCAGTTTCGTACGAAATTCTTGTAATTCCAGTAAAGTTACCGCTTAAAAAGTTCATCACATCAACAGGACACGTATAGATGGATAATCTTGCACGAAAGTCTCATAGCAAGCATTTTACAGGACTTAATCGAATTAACCGGATCCAGAATAATTGTAAAACCAAACTCGACTCCTGCTCTCTTAGCTAATCTAATTAACGAAAGGTTTTCGTAAACATTTTCCCTAATTTGATTGATTAGGTGATTTATCGATGCGTAAATACTGTCTAATGAATAGTTGAAGCTAACTAAGTTAATTATGAATCGTGATTAGAGCCTTAAGTCTAAGTCGACCTCGTTCACTATTATCTTCTCTACTATGCTTTATAAATATATACATAGATAGACAGAAGCAAATATCCATATACAACTGGTATATGCGGAATGGAACAAGGTTGCTAGCTACATGTTTTCAGTTACCATTCAAATAGGTCATAGTTAAGACGAATGTAGAAATCTAAATTGGAAACTTTATCCTACGATTGATACTATGAATTTGAAGAGATACTCGTAGATAGATATACACGGATTTGAGCTTTATACTTGCACTCATACTTCGATACGTTCCAATTAACGAAGACATATCACTCACATATACGAGGTCAAATATCCATAAGTTTTTGTGCGAACCGTTCTGACTTAATTCGAGACTAATCAAATTCAATCAAATTCCTGTTAAGACCCCCTATAGGGGCATAGGACAGAAACAACTCTCTTCCACAAGGCGCGATCCTGCGCATCGGCTTTAAGCTGTTGCCAGGACTTGTTTATTCCTCTGGCCTCCTGCTCAACTGCTCGCTTCCATGTGTTACATGGTCGACCAACCCGACGTCTTCCTTGAGGGTTATAATCCAGAGCCTGTTTTGCGATGTTTTGCTCTGGTTTCCTCAAAGTATGACCGATCCACTGCCACTTTCGCCGTTGAATCTCAATACCTATTTTAGTCTGGCGAGTTGTACTCCAAAGTTCGTCGTTGGAGATCACTTCTGGCCAGAATATTCCTAAAATGCGTCGGAGGCATTGGTTTACGAAAGTCTGTAGTTTCTTGGTAAGTCGAACGGTCACTTTCCACGTAGTACAACCATATAACAACACGGATTTGACGCATGCGTCAAAAACTCGCAGCTTCGTGCGAAGGGAGATCTCTCTTAACCTCCAGAAAGGGGAAAGGATACCGAAGGCCTGACGAGCTTTATTTAGCCGAGCCTCAACATCCTTTTCGGCTCCGCCGTCCATGCTGACAATGCTTCCGAGATAGCAAAAATCTTGCACCTCTTCCACATCCTGTCCATTAAGAACAATCGGTGTGCTTGGGTTCGAACCCATGTGCATGTACTTGGTTTTACGCACATTTATTTTCAGTCCCGCCTCTTTGCATTTAGAATGCAACGAGCGAACATTTGACTCTAAGTCCGAACGGGTATGTGCAAGCAAACACACGTCATCAGCATAATCAAGGTGACTTAAGATGTTAAATAGTCTCCATTGAAGACCTTTACCTTCCCCACCTTCCAGTGCAGCTTTCAAGATGTCATTTATTACCACCAGAAACAGGGCTGGTGATAATATGCAGCCTTGTCTGACACCCGTTCGCACAGGAAAGCTCTCGGACAGCTCTCCTCTATGCAAGACGCGACACCTTGCATCTTCGTAGGATTCTTTAATCATAGCTATGACCTTATTTGGAATACCTCTCCTACGCAAAGCATTCCATATGTAATCTCGCTTAACGCTGTCGAAAGCCTTCTCGAAGTCCACAAACATGAGATGTAGTGGCGAACCCATTTCGGCTGATTGCTCTAATATTATCCGTAGGGTATTTGTGTGGTCGGTACAAGACGACCCTTTACGGAATCCAGCCTGATAAACTTCGAGAGTGCTCTCGACGACATCACTAATCCTATTGAGAATTACCTTAGCCATAATTTTTGATACGGCAGTAAGTAGACATATACCACGCCAATTGCCACAATCCCGAAGGTCGCCCTTCTTCGGAATTTTCACAATGACGCCCTCCTTCCATTCAGTCGGATATCTTCCATCATTCCACACCTTGGTGAAGAGTGGGAGGAGTATATCGGCTGTTTTTTCCGGGTCCGCTTTGAGGAGTTCGGTTGGTAGTCCGTCTATACCTGGAGCTTTCCTTCCCACCATTGACCGAATGGCGGAAACTATCTCTTCCTTATCTGGGGGATCGTCCCTAATAGAGGATTGTTGCGGTTGGATGTTTGGAAGTTGTTCTGTTTCCGGAATATCTTCATCTGACAAGATGTTTAAAATATCAGAGAAGTATTCCTTCCATCGTCGCAACTGGTGTTCACTCATATTAAGAAGAGTTCCGTTGACATCTCTCACCAGGTGGTTGGCGGTGAAATTCCTGTTAGTCAACTGTTTCATGATTTTAAATAGTGAACCCATATCCCCAAGGTAAGCCGCAGATTCTGCCTTGTTTGCCAGATCTTCAATGGCCTTTCTCTTGTCGCGTCTAACAGCCTTTTTAAGCTGTATATGAGCATCGCGGTAGTTCTGCCTCAAGTCGGGCGTTCGTTGGTTGACATCGGGTTGAGAGATGATTGCCAATTTGGCTTTTTTCCGATTGTCAACCTTGTCCCATGTGTCTTGTGACATCCAGGGTTTCTCACCGCTTTGCGCATATCCCACAGATTCTTCAGCACTAGTTAGAAAAGTGTTTCTGGTTGCCTCCCAATTGGCGTCCAGTGTGCGCATTTCATGTTCACCCAATGTGGATGACTTTTCGCGTAGAATGGTGGTGTATTCGAGTTTTTTGTTGGGATCTCTGAGTTTATCCACATTAAGCTTGCGCTTCATTTGAAGAATTTGTGGTCGTCGGATAGCTGCTGTACACAATCTCAAGCAGGCAACCATCAAGTGGTGATCGCTCCCCACGTCAGCTCCACGTTTCGCTCGCACATCGAGGAGACATCTTCTCCATCGGCGACTTATAGCCAAATGGTCGATCTGGTTCTGAGTAACACCGTCAGGGGAAACCCAAGATGTTTTATGATGACTCTTGTGTGGAAAAAGGGTCCCTCCGATGACCATTTGCCGAGTACTACAGAACTCCACAAATAATTCGCCGTTTTCGGGTCTCTTAATCCAAGGTCGTGAAGGGTCGACCCAAGGGTCACCATGCCTCCCCATGACGTGTTCTAGTCCAGTGTTGTCTGATCCAACCTGGGCGTTCATATCTCCCGAGATGATAATAATATCACCTCTTGGAACACGTTCGAAGGTGGCACTCAGTTGGCTATAAAACTCCTCTTTGTCACCAGATGTTGCGGTATTAGTTGGTGCGTAGCACTGCAGAATTGTGACGTTTCTGACACTGGTCCTGAGCCTGACGACGATAATCCTATCCGAGATTGGTTCCCAGCTAATGAGACTGTTTCTCGCTCTCGGCGTAAGGACGAACGCCACGCCATTTCTGGCTTCATTTTCAGGGCCAATGTACAGAATAGTGTTTCCGCTAGGGGTTCGTTCTTCTCCTGATCCTGTCCACCTGACCTCGCTCAAGCCCAAGATTTGGATGTTATAGTGCTCCATTTCACGGTCGATCACTGATTGGCGGTGCAAGGACCGAGTAACCCCAGCTCTTCCCCCGTCATTCAATGTTCGAACGTTCCAGAAGCCAATCATAGTCCGTTTTCGAATGCCAAAAGTCGTTACCGTAGAATCAGTCCGTATCCGAGGCAATGTATCCGTTTCTCGTATCATTTAGGTCTTAAGATCACGGGTGATAAGCCCATGATCCAGTGAGTGTCCATTTGCCATTTTTAGGGCAAGCAGGACTGGCTGTGGGTGAATTCTACAGCCCCCATCCCAGAGGGGGATAGTTAGCTCAGGTCCGTGGAGTCGCTAACTCCAAAGATAGTTGCAGGAATTGGTAAAACCTCATACTACAACTACCCCCTTGCGGGGCGAGACTAAAGTGAATTTAAATTCAAAAGCATATTCATTTTCAATAACAGAAAATGAGCAAGTTTAAAGGAGGATTAGTATATGAAGTAATTTTGAGATATTGCATTTTGCGTTGATGACACTAACAACATCATTTGACCGCATTAACAACTTTCAAACATGATTTATTTCTGAATGACCAAGATCGGAAGCGAAGCTGCGGATCTCATCTCTCAGGTACCAAGATCAAACCCCAAATGTTGCTAGTGCATTACAATGCGAAAATTAAGTTATACAAATTTTGCTTGAAAATCCCTAATAGTTGTATTACGTGACTCAGGCGAATGATTTACTAGATATAATGTTTTTATCAAACCTCTTGATTTGCTTGCAACTATTTGAAATATCAAGGTCTGCAGTTGTTTTGGATAGGGGCTCCGTTGAAGTTAAATTGAATGGATCAAAGGGTCTTCAAGCCCAGCCTCTCATGGCTTTTTTCTTATGATTATACTCTAGATGAGATCTGAGAATAAATTGTGATTGCTATTGCATTATTATCGTCTTATTATTAGCATCAATATACCACGATGGTCACTCGTTTTATTCTGTATGGAAAGAGGCGAGACTGAAAATAAATGTGCGTAAAACCAAGTACATGCACATATGTAGATTCGAACGCAAGCACACCGATTGTTCCTAACGGATAAGATGTTGAAGAGGTGCAAGATTTTTGTTATCTCGGAAGCATTGTCAGCATGGACGGCGGAGCCGAAAAGGATATTGAGGCTTACTAAACAAAGCTCGGCAGGCCTTTGGTATCCTTTCCCCTTTCTGGAGGTTAAGAGAGATCTCCCTCCGGACGAAGCTGCGATTTTTTGACGCATGCGTCGAATCCGTGTTGTTATATGGTTGTACTACGTGGGAAGTGACCGTTCAACTTACTAAGAAACTATAAACTTCCGGGAGCCAATGTCTCCGACGCATTTTAGGAATATTCTGGCCAGAAGTGATCTCCAGCGACGAACTTTGGAGTACAACTGGCCAGACTAAAATAGGTATTGAGATTCAAAGGCGGAAGTGGTAGTGGATCGGTCATACTTATCTTGCCCCTGGACTAGCCGCGGGAGAGTTACGTCCCCAGGAAGTGACTCCTGCAAACGTTTGATATGCATTTTTCGAATAATCTCGCAAAGATGATATCGGCTTCATGGGGATAATAATAACTCCTCCAGGGATCGTTCGTGGCAAGACATTATGGGTATTTTGGAAATGCCTCATAATTCTCTTTCGATTTTCGATCAATCGCGATGAATCTAATGCCAATCGAATGTTCCATTTTTGGATTTCGTAATCGGTTCAAATTTTGTTTTTTTTTGTATTACAACTTAACTTTTATTCTCAAGATGAAATTTGAGAGTAAATTTTGTTTGCCTTGCTGTTTGCAACGCTAAGAAATAATGCTGGAACAGAGCCGCGACGGGCACAGAAATATTGTTTGTCGCTCAAGAACCTCGATTCTGAGTGACCGTCTGTCCGTTTGTCCACAATATAACTCTCTAACGCTTTGAGCTATCGTGCTAAAATTTGTTGTGTGTCATTTTTAGTAAAAAAGAAACTTCAAGTTCGTAAGCCCCCTGTGGGTTAGGGGCTGTAGAATTCACCCACAGCCAGTCCTGCTTGCCATAAAAATGAACACTCATTAGATCATGGGCTTATAACCCATGATCTTAAAGTCTAACTGTTACGAGAAACGGATACAGCGCCTGGGATACGGACTGATTCTACAGTAACGACTTTTGGCATTCGAAAACGGACTATGATTGGCTTCTGGAACGTTCGAACATTGAATGACGGGGTCACTCGGTTCTTGCTCCACCAATCAGTGATCGACCGTATAATGGAGCACTATAACTTCCAAATCTTAGGCTTGAGCGAGGTCTGGTGAACAGGATCAGTAGAAGAACGAACCCCTAGCGGAAACACAATTCTGTACGTTGGCCCTGAGAGTGAACCCGAAAATGGTGTGGCTTACGCCCTTATACCGAGAGCGAGAAACAGTCTCATCAGCTGGAAACTAATCTGGGATAGGATTATCGTCGTCAGGCGCAGGACCAGTGTCAGAAACGTCACAATTCTGCAGTGCTACGCACCAACTAATACCGCAACATCTGGTGACAAAGAGGAGTTTTATAGCCAACTGAGTGCCACCTTCGAACGTGTTCCAAGAGGTGATATTATTATCATCTCAGGAGATATGAACGCCCAGGTTGGATCAGACAACACTGGACTAGAACACGTCATGGGAAGGCATGGTGACCCTTGGCTCGACCTTGCACTAAGAGATCAGAAAACGGCGAATCAGTTGAGGAGGCAAATGGTCATCGGAGGGACCCTTTTTCCACACAAGAGTCACCATAAAACATCTCGGGTTTCCCCTGATGGTGTTACTAAAAACCAGATCGCCCATTTGGCTATAAGTCGCCGATGGAGAAAATTTCTCCTCGATGTGCGAGCGAAACGTGGAGATGACGTGGGGAGCGATCACCACTTAATGGTTGCCTGCTTAAGATTGTGTACATTAGAGCTACTCATATATAGCTCAAAAAGGCCGCTAGACGCAACAAGAGAAATGCCATTGGAGATCTGGCCAACAAGGCAGAATCTGCGGAGTACCTTGGGGATATGGGTTCACTATTTAAAATCCTGAAACAGTTGACGAACAGGAATTTCACCGCCAACCGCCTGGTGAGAGATGTCAACGGAACTTTCCTTAATATGAGTGAACACCAGTTGCGACGATGGAAGGAATACTTCTCTGATATTTTAAACATCTTGTCAGAGAAAGATATTCCAGAAACAGAACAACTAACAAACATCCAACCGCAACAATCCTCTATTAGGGACGATCATCCAGATAAGGAAGAAATAGTTTCCACCATTCGGTCAATGGCGGTAAGGAAAGCTCCAGGTATAGACGGACTACCGAACTTCTCAAAGCGAACCCGGAAATAACAGCCGATATGCTCCTCTCACTCTTTATTGAGATGTAGAATGAACGGAAGGAAGAGGGCGTCATTTTGAAAATTCAAAAGGAGGGCGACCTTCGGGATTGTGACAATTGGCGTGGTATATGCCTACTTACTGCCGTATCGAAAATCACGGCTAAGGTAATTCTCAATAGGATTAGTGATTTCGTGGAGAGCACTTTCACATTTTATCAGGCTGGTTTCCTTAAAGGGTTGTCTAGTACCGACCACACAAATACCATAGGATAATATTGGAGCAGTCAGCCGAAATGGGTTCGCCACTACTTTTCATGTTTGTGGACTTCGAGAAGGTTTTGGACAGGGCTAATTGAGATTACACATGGAATACTTTGTGTAGGAGAGGCATTCCAGATAAGGTTATAGCTTTAATTAAAGAGTTCTACGAAGATGCAAGGTTTCACGTCTTGCATAGAGGAGAGCTGTCCAAGAGCTTTCCTGTGGAAACGGGTGTCAGACAAGGCTGCATTTTATCACCAGTCCTGTTTCTGGTGGTAATAAATGACATATTGAAAGCTGAACTGAACTGTGGGGAAAGTAAAGTTATTTAACGGAGACTATTTATCATCTTGAGTCACCTTGATTATGTTGATGACATGTGTTTGTTTGCACATAACCGTTCGGACTTAGAGTCAAATGTTCGTTTGTTGCATTCTAAATGCAAAGAGGCGGGACCGACAATGAATGTGCGTATAACGTGCACATGGGTACGAACAAGCAAGCACACCAATTGTTCTTAACGGACGAGATGTTGAAGAGGTGCAAGATTTTTGTTATCTCGGAAGCATTGTCAGCATGGACGGCGAAGCCGAAAAGGATATTGAGGCTCGTATATATAAAGCTCGTTAGGCCTTTGGTATCGTTTCTTCTTTCTGGAAGTTAAGAGAGATCTCCCTTCACACGAAGCTGCGAGTTTTTGACGCATGCGTCAAATCCGTGTTGTTTTATGGTTGTACTACGTGAAAAGAAAAAGAAAAAATAAAACGCGGGACGCATACGCCATAGTAAAAGATTTAAAAAAGGGATATAAACCAAAAACTAGTCTCTGCAAAGACGCAGAGGGCAATATCATCAGCGACACAGAAGAAATCAAAAGGAGATGGGCTTCATACTTTGAACATCTTTTGAATCCCATCCCAGTAGCACCAATAACGACAAACAACATTTCAATTGAAGTCTCAACTGACGAACATGAACCATCATCGACACCACCCACGCTTGCTGAAATCAAAGCAGCCCTATGTGACCAAAAACGAAACAAAGCGCCGGGAATTGACGAAATACCAGTTGAACTTCTGAAAAAAGGTGGAAACTGTGTAGCTGAAATACTATACAACATGATATGCAAAATTTGGACAGAGGAAATCATACCCGACGACTGGCGAAAAAGCATTATATGTCCAATTTACAAGAAAGGAGACAAACTCTGCTGTGAGAACTACAGAGGTATATCATTGTTGTGTACGTCCTATAAAATACTGACAAAAATAATTGAACGTCGTATTAAGCCCTATACTAATCAAATAATTGGCGAATACCAAGGCGGATTCAGAACCGGACGATCTACAACAGACCAGATATTCTCGGTGAAACAGGTGCTTGAGAAATGCTGGGAATATAACACAGACGTGCACCAAATATTCGTAGATTTTAAACAAGCATACGACAGTATCGACAGGGGCGTACTGTACCAAATCATGCTTGACTTTGGAATTCCTCCAAAACTAGTCCGACTAACAAGACTCACAATGACGAACACTGAATCCCAAGTGAGAATACAATCCGATTCCACAACCAGCTTTCGAACGGAATGTGGTTTAAAGCAGGGAGATGGTCTAGCTCCTATGCTTTTCAACTTGGCACTAGAGTATGTCGTCCGAAAAATCCCAGTCGACACCAACGGGACACTACTATTCAAGTCCACCCAACTAGTAGCATACGCTGACAACATTAACATTCTAGCAAGATCCTTCCCTAGTGCTAAGGAGGTATTTGTCAATCTTGACTCCGCCGCAAAAGAAGTCGGGTTGCGCATTAATGAAAGCAAAACAAAAGTAATGACGCAAACAAGAAGGAGAACGCCAATCAGACAAAACATAACAATTGCGGAATATAATTTGGAGAGCGTGGACAACTTCATATATCTTGGGGCTAATCTAGCAAAGGACGGTAATGAAACAGACGAAATCAAACGACGGATAATACTTGCAAATAAGACGTATTATTCGGTACTTCCAATAATGAAATCCAAGAAAGTGCACAGGAACAATAAGCTGCGGATTTATAAAACTGTTATACGACCTGTGCTCTGTTACGGCAGCGAGACGTGGACATTAACGCGAACTTCCGAAAAAGCAGTTAACGCAGTCGAAAGAAAGGTCCTCCGAAGAATTTTGGGACCTGTGAAGGAAGGAACGGAATGGCGAATAAGATACAACCATGAGTTGTATCAACTCTACGACGAGCCAGAAGCTTCAACGTTCATCAAGCTACGTAAACTGCAGTGGGCCGGCCATGTAGAGCGAATGGAAGACAGAAGAATCCCCAAACGTGCTCTTAAAGGCAAAGCGAGTGGTAACCGGCCAGTAGGCAAACCACGCAAGCGATGGGAAGACTCGGTTGATGAAGACAGCAAAGCCATTTTAAAAATTAGCAGCTGGAGGACGCGGTCTTTGGATCGAGACGATTGGAGGCGACGACTTCAGGAGGCCAGGGCCCGATTTGGGCTGTCGCGCCATTGATGATGACGTGAAAAGTGACCGTTCGACTTACCAAGAAACTACAAACTTTCGTGAACTAATGCCTCCGACGCATTTAAGGAATATTCTGCCCAGAAGCGATCCCCAACGACGAACTTTTGAGTACAAATGGCCAGACTAAAATAGGTATTGAGATTCAAAGGCGGAAGTGGCAGTGGATCGTTACACACGGTCATGCGTTCAGGAAACCAGAGAGAAACATCGCTAAACAGGCTCAGTTTTATAATCCTGAAGGAAGACGTCGGGTTGGTCGACCATGTAACACATGGAAGCGAGCAGTTGAGCAGGAGGCCAGAGGAAAGAACAAGTCCTGACAACAGCTTAAGGCCGATCCTCAGGATCTCGCCTTGTGGAAAAGAGTAGTTTCTGTCCTATGCGACTATAGGGGTCTTAACAGGAATTTGATTGATTGATTGAAGTTCGTGAAAAGGCAACCCCACTCCTTCTACTCCCTTCCATACAAATTTCAAGAAATTTCGAAATTTTAATAAAATGATATTTCTTCAAAACTTATTGATTTAAATTTTCGACCAAATTATAATGATATATATATATATATCGCCATTGTAGTAGTAGAATTATAGAATTGACAAAGTTCTGGAAGAATTAATTTTTTTATAATTGCAATTAGTTTTGGAAAAATTATTGTAGACTTATTTTTGGTCTAATATTATCTATTAAAATACTTTTTCGTCACACTCTTTTAAGTGAACGAAAACTAAAATACGCTTTGCTTTTTCTTAGACACTTGTTCCGGTTTTGAGTAAGAAGCAAGAACTGTCATTTATTTTTTGGAAATAAAACCAAATTTATATCAAAATTAGTTTTTGTTGATTTAAGTTAAGAAAGAAAAAATCCCTAGAAAATCAGAAGAGGGACTGCGAAACGAGTATACCAATTAGTTCAAAATCAACGTGCTGCAACAATATTTCCTAGTTCGAGAAGCTTATCGCGGAGAATTAAAAACAAGGAGTTTTCTTTTAATTCTAAAATAGGTAAGCGAAATGCAAGGAATTCTACCCTGTTGGAGGAAGACGAGGCCTTCGGTCACTCGTTTTCAGTGCAACTGCTCTCGAGCCTGATACCGGAGTATTCAGACGTTGAAGACGTTCAGCGGTAGATCTTGGATCTTGCAGGAGAAAATAATTCAGAAATTTTACTGTGTGGAAGAGAAACTTCTCAGGACAGCTAAAAGGTATGGTTCTTGACTGGTTCGATTCGCGCACCGAGCTCGACCTTCGGGATTTTTTTTTTCGAAATTCGGCAAACTTTTCGGTTTAAAAATCGACAAAGCCTCGCTGAGAAAACAACTTGAGAGCAGAAAATGGAAATCAGACAAAAAAATTTCCGTCTACTTCCAAGATAAACTAGTTCTGGCAAACAAATTAAAATTAAAGGATGAAGAAATTGTTGATTACCTGATCGATGGTCTAAATGATCATTATTTGGAGTCCCAAACGAAAATGCAACAATATAACACACCTTCATGTATGCTAAAATCCACGATTAACGTAGTAAAGCAGTCGGAGAACGGGGATAATAATAATAATTGCCTTAAATCAAAGACACGAGGATCATGCTACAAGTGCGGCGGAACTGCGCACTACAAGGAGTGCCATCATTGTACCAGTACAACATTAAACTCGATACTCTTGAGGATAGTGGAAGTCCAGTTTCTCTTAGTAAAGCTTTAGTTATTCCCACTGTCATACTAAAGCAGAACGTTGGTAATTTTTACGGTATCAATAGTTCTAAATTAAAAGTATTTGGCATAATATCGCAAAATATTATGTAATATTTAACACTATACTTTTTAATTTAAATTTTAGGGTCGTACCTGATAATACGATGAGTTTCGACGTACTGTTGGGTCGTGATTTCACGTCATATGAAAATGTCAAAGTATCCTTTAGTGACAGTAATGTTCTAGTGTTGATTTGTGTGTGAGTGACAGTTCTTATAGAAATGGGATTAAATTCAAAAGAATTTTTAATGATTTTTAAAGCCTGAGAATATGAAAAATGAATTCGAAATGGCAATCAATTTAATGGCTGACACTTTTTATTTTAATCACGCTAAAGATGATATCAAAGTATTTTATACAAAATTTATGATTCAATAATTTAGTAGGCACTGAGAAAATTAGTGTATTATAGTTAGTGAAATTGTGCAGTTTGTATGGGAGGTGGAAGAAGGAGGGGCGAGTTCTTCAAACCCTTTTCAGAAATAGTTATAAACATCATCGGAAGCATTCACACTTTTCAGGAAAATGCAATTTTTGTGAAATTGTGGTAGATTGTGTGGGAGGTGGTAGAAGGGGTGAAGCTAATTGTCTATTTTTTTTGAACAACTTCGAAATCTAAATAATTATTAAGTGCACAATTTCAGCTCGATAAATTTTATACGCTCTGAATAAATTTACTTAGAGTATTTCATGAAAAAGTAAAGTTTTTATGGGAGGTGGTGGAAGGATCGCTTCCTTAATTTAAATAATTTTTAAACAATAGATTAAAATCATCATAAAAGTAATATATTCCAAATTTTACATCAATAGCATCTATGTTTTCGAGGAAATCCGTTTATTTTTCGAATTGCAAAATTGCGTCATTTTATATGGGAGGGGTTAGAAGGGGTAAAGCTAATCGTATAATTTCTTTTGGTCTTACTAACAATTCTAAATAAGTTATTACTGCTCAATTTGAGCTCGATAAATTTTATACACATAATAAATTAGTTTATAGCATTTCTTGAAAAAAGTACAGTTTGTACGGGAGGGGATGGAAGGAGAGGAGGGATGAAAATAATTCTTATACGCTAGATTGCAGTTATTATAAAAGTAATATATTCCAAAGTTCAGACCAAATTTGACCTTACTTTGTAGGGCGACTCGATTCCAAAACAAACTCAAAGTTTCGATTTGGTAATTATTTTATTTTACATTCAAATCAAAACACATGCACGTCTGATGTGTTCTCTCTTTCGCGTCTCGACAACGACTATCTCATCGGGGCCTGTCTTTGGTAGTCTAGAACTACGTTCGTTTTCCATTTTTATACTCTAGATGGAATCTGAGAGTATTATAAGTTTGCTCTAAAGTTTGTAACGCCAAGAAATAAGGTTCGGAGAAAAAAATGAATAATACAGAAGTTAATATTATCACTCAAAAATCTCAAAACCGGATGTCCGTCCGTCCGTCCGTCCGTCCGTCCGTCCGTCCGTCCGTCCGTCCGTCCGTCCGTCCGTCCGTCTGTGCGCTCTCTAGCTTGAGAACGCGTTGAGCTAGAAAGTTCAAATTTTGTACACGTCGTTTTTGACAAAAAAGTAAGGTCAAGTTCGTGAACGGGCCAAATCGCTTCACCCCTTCTACCCCCTCCCATACAAAATGACACAATTGCGCAATTTAACAATTAACGGATTTGCTCAAAAAGTATAAAAGCTATTGGCCTAAAATTTGAAATATGTTACTTTTATGATAATATCAATCTACCATATAAAAATAATGCATGTCCACCCCCTCCTTCTACCACCTCCCATACAAACTGTGCTTGTCATGAAATACTCTAAGCTAATTTACTCAGTGCGTATAAAATTTAGCGGGCTGAAATTGTGCACCAAATATTTTTATACTCTAGATGAAATCTGAGAGTATTATAAGTTTGCTCTAAAGTTTGTAACGCCAAGAAATAAGGCTCGGAGAAAAAAATGATGAATACAGAAATTAATATTATCACTCAAAAATCTCAAAACCGGATGTCCGTCCGTCCGTCCGTCCGTCCGTCCGTCTGTGCGCGCTCTAGCTTGAGAACGCGTTGAGCTAGATAGTTCAAATTTTGTACACGTCGTTTTTGACAAAAAAGTAAGGTCAAGTTCGTGAACGGGCCAAATCGCTCCACCCCTTCTACCCCCTCCCATACAAAATGACACAATTGCGCAATTTGACAATAAACGGATTTGCACGAAAAGTATAAAAGCTATTGGCCTGAAATTTGGAATATGTTACTTTTATGATAATATCAATCTACCGTACGAAAATTATGCGTATCCTCCCCCTCCTTCTACCACCTCCCATACAAACTGTACTTGTCATGAATTACTCTAAGCCAATTTACTCATTGCGTATACAATTTAGAGAGCTGAAATTGTGCACCAAATATTTATTTAAAATTGTTAGTAAGCCCAAAAAAATTTAGACTATTAGCTTCACCCCTTCTACCCCCTCCCATACAAAATGACACAATTTCGTAATTTGACAATAAACGGATTTACTCGAAAAGTATAAAAGCTATTAGTCTGAATTTTCGGATATGTTATTTTCATAGTAATTTTAATCTACAGTAGAAAAATTATTTGCTTCCTCCCTCTCCTTCCACCCCCTCCCATACAAACTACACTTTTTCATGAAATGCTCTAAGACGATTTTCTCAGAACATATAACATTTATTGAGCTCATATTTTGTAATAAATACTTAATTAGTATTAGCACTAAGATCAGAAAAAAATATTTGATTAGCTTCACTGCTTCTACCCCCTCCCATACAATATGACACAGTTTCACAACTTCACAAAAAATCGATTTTCTTGAAAAGTATAAATGGCACTAGTCTGAAATTTCAGGGATGTCAATTTTACAATATTCCTTGTTATTTCTAAAAAAAATCACTCTAATCGCCCCACTCTTTCTACCACCTCCCATACAAACTGCACATTTTCACTAAATCTAACTCACTAATTTTTTCAGTTCCCATTCAATTTTTGAAGTAAGCATTTTGTACAAAACATTTTTATAGCTACTTTAGCATGATGGGGAAAAATTAGTTCAATGCTGTCATCCCTTCTAATACTTCCCATGCGAAATTTCTTGGGATCACAAAAAATGCTATTTCATCTAGAGTATCGTAAGATTGCGCTTTACGCGCAATCGTAGCTCTGTTATGTTTTTTTAAAAATTTTAGTAAGACTAAAAAAAGTTAGACGATTAGCTTCACCCCTTCTACCCCCTCCCATACAAAATGACACAATTTCGCAATTTGACAATAAATGGATTTACTCGAAAAGTATAAAAGCTATTAGTCTGAATTTTGGGATATATTACTTTCATAATGATATAAATCTACAGTAGAAAAATTATCTGCGTCCTCTCTCTCCTTCCACCCCCTCCCATACAAACTACACTTTTTCATGAAATGCTCTAAGACAATTTTCTCAGAACATATAATATTAATCGAGCTCATATTTTGTAATAAATACTTAATTAGTATTATCACTAAGATCAGAAAAAATATTTGATTAGCTTCACCCCTTCTACCCCCTCCCATACAATATGACTTCACAAAAAATCTATTTTCTTGAAAATCATGAATGTTACTGGTCTAAAATTTAAGAGATGTCAATTGTATGATATTCTTAGTTATTTCTAAAAAAATCACTAAAATTCCCCTACTCTTTCTACCACCTCCCATACAAACTGCACATTTTCACTAAATCTAACAAACTAATTTTCTCAGCTCTTATTCAATTTTTGGAGTAAGCGTTTTGTATGAAACATTTTTATAGCTACTTTAGCATGATGGGGAAAAAATTAGTTCAAGGCTATCACCCCTTCTAACACTCCCCATACAAAATTTCTTGGGATCACAAAAAATTCTATTTCATCTAGAGTATCGTAAGATTGCGTTTTACACGCAATCGTAGCCCTGTTATGTTTTTTTTTAGTGTTGCCTACAATTTGGCCAATTCTGACGTTAATCATCCTCGATTATTATTAATTCATATACATATTATTATTATTACTATTCTAACTTTATACATGTGTTCATTATAATATTTTTTCTTTTTAAATTCATAAAGCAAATAAACATAAATATAAATTCATACATTGTCTTAATTGTTTTTTTTTTCTTATTCTATTAAATCGTTTGCATTCTAAACTACTTTAAGATAGAACTCCTGAGGCTTAAGTAAGGTTTCAACCTAGAGACGTCAAATATTCCTTCGAATGGCTTTTGTGTAATTTGGAACCCTTCAACTTCCCCGATGACGTACCTATCGTTACCTAAACCTTTCTTTACCTTATAGGGACCTCTATATTTGGGAATGAGCTTCTTATTCACTCCTACTGTAGTATCGACATTTGATATCATAACTAGATCTCCTACATTATATATTTTTGGTGGTTTACGTTTTTTATCAAAATATCTTTTATTCTGATCCTGCGTTTGCTTTATCTTCTTAACAGCTTCTGACCTAATCGCTTCTAAATCTCGAGTCGGTAAATTTATAAGATTCTCCACAAATTCGGAAATTTGGTTGGACGCGTAATTTCGTTGATTATCACCAAATAGCATCTTACAGGGTGTTGTACCTATCGATCGACTCACAGTATTATTAAGAGCGTATTCTACTTGTGGCAGCAGTTTATCCCAACACAGTTTACTATCAAGATCGACAGCCTTAGCCAACATTGGTATTATATCGCTATTTATTCTCTCTACCTGTTCATTCGACTTCGGTGAACCTGAGGCAATTAATATGAGTTGAACTTTTTCAGTATTCAAAAATTGTTTAAATCGATCAGACGTGAACGCTGTACCACGATCTGCTATTATTCTCATCGGTTTACTATATGTATTAAAATAACTTTTAATCCAACTTATAGCTTCTTTTGCATTGGTAGTCTTATATAGTTTTATAAATTTGGTAAATGCGTCTATTACGACAAATACATATTTATTCTTCTTTCTTGTTGCCTCTTAAGGACCCAAGTGATCTATGTGAATAGTTAGAAATGGCTGTTCATACTTTGGTATAGAATGAAGAAATCCTTCTTGCTTACCCATTGGTACATTAAATGCAATACATTTGGGACAATTCTGAATGTATTCTTTAACTACTGCCTGCATCTCCGGAAACCAATAAGCGCGACTAATAACTTCGCAAACTTTCTTGGTACCCACATGTGAATGAAGGTCATGCGCATCTCTCAAAATATGAATTCGCATCGCACTTGGTACATAAAATAGAAGCTTTTTATTTTTCCCCGTTTTTCTATAGATAAGACCATCTCTAATCTCATAGAAAGGATTTTCACTAGACGCCAGACTTTCTTTCATATTTTTAATTACAGGATCTTCAGACTGACAAATTCCCAATTGCATTTCAAATGAACTTTCTTCCACGACAAAAACATTATGGCATCCACTCAGCGCATCGACATGCTGCATACGTCGACCAGGACGATGTTCAACCTCATAGTCATAATCTTGCAATTCCAAAACGCATCTGTAAATTCTTGAATTTACAAGCTTCTTTCCTAACGTTTGAGTCAAGGCGTTACAATCAGTAATCACTTTAAATTTCAGTCCATGAAGATATATTCGGAATCGTCTTAGGGCATATATAATTGCAAGCGTTTCTAGCTCGTAGCCATGATAACGAGACTCACAATCTGTAGTTCGTTTCGAAAAATAAAATACAAAATGCATAAATCCATCTTTTTTTCGTTGCAACAATATAGCGCCAAATCCTACTGAACTTGCATCACAATGCAATTCCGTATAATCATTCGGTGAAAAGATTTGAAGCAAAGGACCCTCTGAAAGTTTCGTTTTCAGTAACTCGAAACACCTATGTTTCACTTCGTTAAATTGATATTCTTCGTTTTTTTTCAACATTTCGTACAGCGGCTTACTATATATTGAAAAACTTTGTATAAACTTCCTAAAATAAGAACAGAGACCTAGAAAACTCTTTAATTCCCTTACATTCTTAGGAACACAAAACTCTTTTATTGCTTCAATTTTCCTTTGATTCGGTTTCACACCTTTCTCAGAGATATTATATCCTAGATAAGTTATTTCATTAAACATGAATTTACATTTATCCAGTCTCAATACTAAATTATTCGCTTTGAGTAGTCTGAATACCTTTGAAATTACTTCGAGATGTTCCCCTATATTCCTTGTCACAATTAAAATATCATCCAGATATATTTGAAGTTTCTTCTCACTAACAAGATCCTTGAATATTTTATGCACATAGCGCTGAAATACCGAAGGTATATTTAATAGAACCGTCAGCCATTTTTACGTGGTGGAACCCATTCTTGAGATCTAAACTACTAAAGTATCTTTTATCTCGCAATTCATCTATCAGATCTTCTATTAAAGGTAAGAGATAGTTATCCTTTTCAGTAATCTTATTAATAGCTCGGTAATCTACACATAATCTAATTTCTTTGTTACTTTTTTTTACCAGTACTATTGGGCTTGAATAAGGTGTATAACTTGGACGTATTACTTTCTTTTCCTGTAATTCGTCAAGTATATTTTGAACTTGATCCTTTTCATAAAATGATAATCGCCTTGGCGAATGAGTAATACGTTTATCGTTTACAACCCTAATGGACATTTCATATTCGGTTGGTTCAACATGCGAGCCATCGTCAGAATTCTCATAATTCCTTTGAAAACTGTCAAGTATCTCACTTTTGATATCGCTGGGTGTGTTGGGATTCACAACTAGCTCATCTGTACTACTGTTTACTGTATTTATATCTATATGAAAAATCTCGGGTACGGTTTCCATATTACACTCAGTGCCATTATTTACATCTAATTCATTCTCGTATGTAGAAAATCACGACCCAATATTGAACATTGGTTCATTGTAGAATCCGGGACAACATAAAATTTAATCAAATGAGACGTACCGTTAATTTTGACGTTTGCCTTAAGTAAGCCCAAGATTTCTAACTTGCTTCCATTAATTTCAGTCACCTGTGGAATATTTACAGATTCACAATTAATTAATTTGGGCAAAACACTTTGTTTTATTAAGCTTATAGGACTTCCTGTGTCAATTAATGATTTCACATTTATCTCATAAAAAATACCTGACTTTAAATTTTCAATTTTAATTATACAATTTATAAAGAACCCTGAATGAACTTCTTCTTGAATGACTGTGTCGTTGATGAGTTGTGGAACTGCAGCTCTTCAATATTTTGATACGTGACCAGGTTTTCCGCATTTGTAACAAGTACCTCGGTTTCTTCTCGGCGTCGTACAATCTTTAGATATGTGCCCAAACACATTGCAATTAAAGCACTTTACTTTTGACGTTGACGATGCTTTTGTAATTTTCGGCGAAGTATCTCGATCCGATTTAGTTTGCACGTTCACATTATTTCGCTGTGGCCTTGTCAACGCTTTAACACTCGAATAATATTTCAATCGTTGCAGCAAGTCATGTACACCAAACCGTTGAAGCGACAAAATTTGTTGTACCGCATTGTCCTGCAGGCCTTTAATATATTTTACAACAGCTTGTTCGCTCACGTTGCCTTTTGCTGCCAAAGTTTTCATCACGTAAACAAAATCATCGTATGTTTCATTCGGCTTGATTTCCGGTTTAACAACGTCAAATGAATTTCCACTTCGTCTTGTACCGGAGGAAATGCCGCAAGAAATACTTTTTTAAAATGAGCCCAAGAACTAAATGTCACTTAACAGCTCTTTAGCCACAATTTCGCAGCTCCCTTTAACGTTAAATTCACATAATGGAGCATCGTACGCTCTTTCCAATTATAAACTTCTTTAAAATTTTCTAATTTCGCGAGCCACTGTTGCGCACTACAACTTACTTCGTTTCCAGGATCGAACGATGGCAAAATTGCCTCGACTTCAGTCGGGTGCAACAACTGTTCTTTTCCGACTCCCGCATTCGGTTCTCTCACCTCGTTCATTTTACGCAATAAATCATTTTCCCCCCGTAGCAGTTCAATTTCGCGCCGAACTAGTAATTGTTCTTTTACCAAGAATTCACGTTCACGAAACTCAACCGTATCGTTTCGTTCCGATCTGACCCTTTCGTCATCGTTCCGTTCCTCACCACAACCGTCGTAACTCACACAATCTTTCAAGTCAGCACGATCGGTTTGTTTCGGTGCACTCTCTTTCGCACTTTCACTGTGTCCGCCATTTTGTATGTCCGATGAATCCCGTAAGCGCTGCATTAACGTGGCCTTTTTCCCCGTAGTGGACAACCCAAGGGCACGCAATCGTACTTTTAGTTCCTTCACACCCTATGTCTTGCGCGACATCTCGAAAAAAACAGATTCTTGTTCGGAACTTCGCCGCGATCGAAATCAAACACTACACGAAACCCACGCACAAATCCCACTTCTGAAACTGTAGGGCGACTCGATTCCAAAACAAACTCAAATTTCCGACTTGGTAATTCTTTTATTTTACATTCAAATCAAAACACATGCACGTCTAATGTGTTCTCTGTTTCGCGTCTCGACAACGACTATCTCATCGGGGCCTGTCTTTGGTAGTCTAGAGCTACGTTCGTTTTCCGTATTTTTTTTTTTTAGTGTTGCCTACAACTTTTATCCCAAAAATTACATGTACGAAATTTGAACTATCTACGTCAACGCGTTTTCAATCTAGAAAGCGTACGAACGGACGGACATCCGATTTTAAGATTTTTGAGTGATTATATGAACTTCTGTATCATTCATTTTTTTCTTCGAGCCTTATTTCTTAGCGTTACAAACTTTAGAGCAAACTTATAATACTCTCAGATTTCATTTAGAGTATAAAAATAGGTGATTAGCCTTACCCCTTCTAATATTAAAAATATCTAATATTAAAAATTGTAATGCTGTAAAGGAAGTCTTTGTTAATTTTGACACAGCAGCATGAGGAATAGAGCTACGCATTAACGAAAACAAAATGAAGGTTATGTTCCAATCACGAAGAAACACGCCAATCAGTCAAAATCTAACGATAGCAGACTATAACATAGGAAACATAGATAACGTCATGTATCTAGCAGCCAATTTCTCCAAAGACGTCAAATGAAATCAAACGTGGAGGACGCGGTCACTAGACTGATAAAATTGGAAACGAAACATACAGGAGGGTAGGACCCGACTTGGGCTGTAGCGCCATTGATAATTTCGAATGGATTGAATTGAGAGACAGCCACGTTTCTATCCGGGTTCACGTAAAAAAGCATTGCTGAAATACGTTCCAGAAAGCGGAATAAACGGAAAACAAATCGTATATTGTATAAAAGCAGTCATGAAATGTTTTTCGATGTGTACAGAAGGATTTTCGCAATTATATTCAGTAATCATACGAGTCACGCAAGAATCTTAAGAGATTCCAATATCTTTTTCACGGCATTCACATCTCATTCCAGTTTTAGTATGAAAAGCAAGAATAGCACGAGCACTTTTCAAAATGCACCTCCTGAACAACGAAGCTGAGAAAACATGTAGTACTGTCAGATATAATTTGTTTAGTTCTAATCGAAAGCAACTTATTGATAAACTTTGGTAATTTCAATTTTAAGGCAAGTTTATGATATGAACTGATTGGGGCTCAGTGCTCCAGTGCTCCCAAGGAATCTTCGCCACAGAAAAGAGGGATGTCGAAGCGCATCTTTTGTCTCTGATTCGAACAAGAAGTCCACAGCAACCTCCGTCTTCATTGCTGCTGTGGAACACGGTCTCATATCTCTTCTAATAATAGCGTAGTGGTTGAAGCTGGTACAATTTTTTTTTCCGCTGGTGTCGTAAAATTGTACGTAGGCAGAGAATGATACACATATGTATACACTGTGACACTGCAGTTATCCTAAATTTTTTAAACCAGTTCTTTAACTTGTCTTGATTCATAAACCTTTCTCTCTCAAACCTAAAGCACAATGATCACAAAGGATACGCTGAAACTGAGCCAATGTACTTCAGTCATTAGTTTTCACTGCGCTATAATTTCTCTTTCATCAATATTATACGGCACTTAAGTGAAACTCTTAAAACTTATTTTTTTTAAATGTTTTTTACAGTTCACACCTTTTTTGCATAAGAAAAAACTCGAAATAAACTTAAACAAAAAAAAATTTAATCCACACGCTCACAGCACAAATCCACTAAAAAAGTTTTTTTAATGACTCTAAATGACTACCACAAAATAATGCAACATTTTGTAGCTTTGAGCATTCGTCCTGTCTACTCGCATTGAAAAATGTCAAAGGGACATTGAAATTCTCAACGAGTTAGCTTTGTGTGTCACACACAATGGCGGCGA
Source organism: Chorisops tibialis (assembly GCA_963669355.1). NCBI lineage: Eukaryota > Metazoa > Arthropoda > Insecta > Diptera > Stratiomyidae > Chorisops > Chorisops tibialis. Next base: position 116,967,321 of record OY770262.1, on the reverse strand, counting down.
CTTTTTTTAGTAATCAGGAGCTTACGCACATGGAAACTTTTATCGCATTAGTGTTGCAACTCCAACTTCACTAAATCATTTAATATCCTTTTACAGAGTACAGCAACGTGTGGGCACAGCTCGATTGAAAGCGTTTTTAGAATGCAACGTTCGAGGCCACATTCTGGTCTGGTGGTTGGTTTGAAAAGGGAGGATGAAGGGAATTCAAATGGATCTGGCGGTAAAAAAAAAAGATTTCAAAATTTTGATTACATGGAAAAGTTACGAGAGAAAAACTAAGGGTGTGTGTTTGGGTTTGGGTTGTCAACAATTTTTTTTTTTTTTGTGGTAGAAAGAAACTCTCATAGGTACAAAAAGGTAAAGGATTTTCTAAATTGCTGCACTTAACACTTTTTACTTGCATATGGAAATGAAAATTTAAACTTTTCGTTGAATTTGCATTTGTAAATTTGTTTGATTTTTTGTTAATTTAAATTTTGCCGAGGTAGTTATAATAGCTTATACCTATGTGTTAAGCAGTAAGAGGTTGCAAACTAAACGAGAATTATTGTAATTAAAGTACATGAAAATGAAATACACTTATTTAAGCTCAACATTGTCGCTTCTTTTATCAACCACTTCTCCGCTTTTCAATATAGTTCGTATGTGCATAGGAGTTTGTCAAGCTAAGTTTTGTCATGAATTATTATAAACCTAATTGATGACTGATTTGTACCGAAACTTTCTTCAGTTTTACCCCACTGAATTATGAAACTTAAATAGTCTGAAATTACTTTTTCCTGGCCAGAATTCAAATCAATATTATCAACGAATAGTACGTGAAGCAATCAAAATTTCTAAACATCCACAGAACTTCAAGCGAGACACCGGATACAAGCTATCAGCAGTTTGACTACATGCCTTAAAATTAGGTAAGAACAAAATCCGTACCCAGAAATCCTTAACTAATTTAACTACCTGATACTAATTAATTAACCTTAATTATCCTTCCCACACTCAATTAACCCCCTTGTCTATATAATAATTGTCTTTTGTAATTGTCGATCAGTTCCATAAAGGTCTCAGCAGAGACTGAAACGTCGCAAATAATAAAGCGAACAGTGCAGAATCCGGAAAACTTTTCTTTCAATTTGAAATCCACTGTGAAAACATTCACCAAACCAATACTTTATTATTCTAATAATAAAGTATTGTGATCGACTTGGAAAAAATTACCTTCCCTAAAATTTTGAATTTTCGCGTTTCATGACTAAATAGACTGCCAACAAGTCGTGCGAAACTTTATTATTCTTGGGACTTTCTATGCATCCTCAACTTATCCCAAAAATAATAAAGTTACGCCCGAGTTGGTGGCAGTTTATTTTGTTCTTCTAATGAATCAAACATGATAAAGAAACCTTGGAATTATTGTATTGTGGCAGTTCTTCTAGCTCCTCATGTTCCCATAGTTCGACAACACGAACCACAGGTAGGCCTCGTTTTTTGTGATCATATTTCATAAATTGAAATTCAGTTGAATAAAGAGCTTGTAGGTATTACTGCCTCAAGTTTCATCTAATTACACATAAAAATAGATTCAAATCTTCCAAAACTCAACCAGTTCTCCAGCTTGAGCGTATCTCCGAAACACAGTGTTAGCTGAGCAACTCGCAAAGCTTTCTTTGCACTTAGCTGAATAGGACATCGGACGTAATCGTTCACAACTTCAAGTTGCGGCTTAGCTAGCACAGCCTGTGCAATAAACTTAAATCTTATGTTATTTAACAAGCTAGGGTGTAGCCTAGTGAGTAGAGTGTTAGTCTTGTAATGCGAAGGTCGTGAGTTCAAATCCCTGTCAACGCAATATATAATTCCTGCACATTGCCTGCTTGGATATACTTTGGTCGGGAGTTGATGGGCAACTGTCAACCTGTTTAGACGTCTGTGCTAGAGAGCTGTGCTGATACTGATCCCCAATTCTAATGGATCAAAGTCTGATTTACGTGGAGAAACTGATATGGAGCTAGACGACAACATCAGGATAGATGAAAAGCAAACGTCAAGAGGAGTCGTGGCGAAAATTCCCAAACTTACCATAAAGAAGACCCAAAGCAAAGGTGACGGAGCATTTATGAATATTTGCACAACACGGGGCGAATTCTACTCGATCCAAGGAGATTCCTCTGGACTATCCATTGTATCCGAAGAGAGCAGAACTGCGGGAGATTCCCAAAGTATGCTGTCATCCGCCCAAAGTTTTTTCGCGGGGGCCAACGAGGAAGCGGAGACTCTCATTGCAAAAAGGACTAAACGCAAAACCATGGAGAAAGATGAAAATAATCAATATCATAATAGATTTAGTATATTGTCAAATTTGAATACTGATGACGGGCTTTCTATTAGTTACTTATTTCAAATAAGTATGTAAATCTTACGAACGTTAATAGCTCTCAGTCAGCTGGGATAAAACAAAAAACTCATTGGTGCCCACCGATATTTATAACTTTTCTAGGTGCTAAGACTGTTATTGACTCTGTTAGAATCTTCTTGAGGTCATCACCACTTTTCAGAGTTATTTTAGAAATATTAAAACTGGTACCATCCCTTTTGGCCCAAGCAGTTGGAATCTGGTCCACTTTAGAAATAGAAATGGAAGGATCAATCTGCAGAATATCGTTGAGAATGTCATTTGTACTAAAATCTCCACTCATGCCTCTTAGAATTACGGAACTGGTTCGTAAATTTGATTTGTTAGCCCGCGTATAATTTATTTAAAGATCTATGCCGCAAACGTGAATTCCTTAATTGCACATGACAGAAGAAAGTCACTAGAAGACACACTTAATCATTTCAATCCCTCAATAGCCCTGATTTCAGAAACGCGTTTGAAACCTAAACATAAAATTAGCCTCAAAAATTATAAAATGGTCAGAAGCGATTTCGGCCGTGGTACTGCTGTTTTTATCAAAGATAATCACTCATGTTCCGCAGTTTCGCTCACCACTGTGCACCTGTCTGTTAGCCTTATGAGTATATCAGTTATGGATGAGGAAGGGATTGAACGGAAATTATTAGCTGGAGCAATTTACATTCCATATGGCTTAGGAAGTCGTATCCTGTCAGATCTAGATATTCTGGTTAACTTAGCAAGATCCTTCGATATCTACGTGTTTGGGGGGACTTCAACGCGCGTTATGAAGCCTGGGGAGATTCGCAAAGGAACTTTAATGGAGTACATCTCCATTCGTGGTTTATGAATGGTCCATTTTTAGAGATGGATATAGTTAATGCGAGCGGGCCAACCTTTCCGCGTTCGTCATCTGTTCTAGATTTTTTTTTAATTTCCTTAAATTTAGTTAACGCTAATCAAAACACCAATGGTACGTGCAAAACATTGCCATCCCCTTCCGACCATTTTGCTCTTTGACTTGAAATTAATTTTACTCAATTTAATCCATTTATGCAACCTCAGGAAACTTATAGATCCTTTAAAGACATCAGTTGGGAAGAATTTAAAGATGACTTATCCGAAGAGCTTGACTTTCACGTACCTACTGATCGCAACTTATGTTCTGAAGAAATTGATGAGTACATATTTAAAATAACTAATAGTATCAAAGCCTGCATAGAAAAACACTCTACGATCATCCCGGTTAAAAACATGAAATATAGAAATCTCTCAGCACATGCCTTGAACCTTCTAAGGACCAGAAAAGTTTGGCTAAAACAATTAAAAAGAAACTTTCATCGAAATTACAACCGCGTGAATGCAGAATATCAGGAACTTAATTCAAGAATTCAATGCCTTAATTCCATAATATGAAATACAATTTGTAAGGAAATGAATGAACTTTACAAAAAAAGACTGAAAAATATTTCTCCGTCACCATTTGCCTTTAAAGAAACCTATCTATTTCTCTCAGGCAGAAAATACCAAAAACTGAATATTGCAAGGGATAATCTTTTCTATAAAAATGTAGAGTGTTCTTCAATAAATGATAAACTAGAAGCGTGTACGGATTTTTACCGCGAATTGTACAAGGAAAAGAATCCTCAGCATAATGCGGAATTAAACTCAGTCGTTCAGGAAAGAGTAAGGCAATTTTATGATTCAAGTGAAAACTCAGTTTAACTACATTCTCCTCTGACAACCGTTCAAATAATGTGGCCACCAACAACGATAATTTCTTCAACAGAAAACTCGTAGAAGACCTAATAGACTGCACGAATGGGAAAAAATCTAAAGGTCCGGATGGCGTCCCTAATGATATACTGTGCAGATGCTCTAATCAATTATCCGAAAAGCTAACTATCATCTTTAGTAATTGCATCAACAATGGATATTTCCCATCAAGTTGGAAAATCGTGAAGCTTTACCCTATTCCGAAAAGCAGTGCGTCTAATGATATAACCAAACTGAGGCCTATTTCAATGGTATCAAATATTAGCAAAATTTTTGAAAAATGCATCCAAACGAAATTAAATATTTTTTGCAGTGAATTTATTCCCAACAGACAATTCGGCTTCGAGAAATATCATTCTGCCGAGCACGCAGTGTTATACTTGCAAGATAATATTTTAAAAAATCTTCGGCAGAGATAATGTACAGTTGCCTGTTCGATAGACTTAGAAAAGGCATTCGATTCTGTGTGGATGCATGGTTTAATATATAAACTTTTAATGACAGGATGTCCGCAAGCTCTTATCAGAATTATTGCTGACTTTCCAACAGGCAGAAAGCTCTTCATAGAAATAGCGAACTCCACTTCGACAATCATCCCTGTTAATGCTGGAGTAGCGCAAGGATCTATCCTCGGGCCAAGGCTATTTAATTTTTTTATTCATGACCTGCCTATGGATATTGTCGCTTCTGGAGTTTCTTTAGTAAGCTCCAAAGCAATACTTTATGCCGACGACACTTTGATTTTTGCTCACGCTAAGAGACCACATGATGCCCTCGCTGCAGTAAGAGAACACTTACTGCGAGCCAACGATTTTTTCAAAACTTGGGGTATACAAATAAATGCTGAGAAATCGGAGCTTATCTGTTTTCGAAATGCAAGTGGGAAAGGACACCGTCTCGCAGATCGTGATAGCAAATCTCTATCGCTGGTGTTGGAAGGTCAGAATATTCCACTTAAAAATAACATAAGGTATCTAGGAGTTAACCTACACCATAGAATGAAGTTCAACCCGCATGCGAGACATGTACTTCAAAAGGCAATAGCAGCAGCTTCCATCTTAAGACCCTTGTTAAGCTCTAAAGAACTTTATAAATCGACGAAGCTGTTGATGTATAAAACGCTCATTAGACCGATAATCTCTTATGGTTTTTTAATTTGGCTCACAATCTCTCCGTCCGTTGCTGAAGAATTACAAATCTTCGAACGGAGAATCTTAAGGCACTGTATATCAAAGCATAGAAAGCCACATAAGACTTATTTCAGCAATGTCTCCCTTTACGGAGACGCTGACTTGGAACACCTGATGATATATCTGCAATATTTAGCTAAACGATCAGCCGTCAGACTAGCGACTCACCCAAACCCATTAATTAAAAAACTGTATGAAGACAATCATAACACGCCATTTTTAAGCCAATACTATGCATCACCAATTAGTTTATGGAGCGAGGAATCAGTCCATGTTTTGCAAGAATCTGCAGAAGATCGCTGTAAAATAATATTTTATGAAAAGGCATCAACTCGCACATGTAGAGGTTAAATTAGCTAATTTATTCCGCTTTTCTCTTTGGTTGACTACGCGTATTTTGTTTGCTGAAATAGTAATTTACTTAACTTTTCTTTTCAATCGATACCCACCGAGGAAAAGGATGACTAACAATCCTCCAACGCATCATTTTGCGTTGATAGTTAACCACCCTTTTTCTCGTTGATTTAGTTTTAATTTTAGTTGTAAGTAGTCTATAGTTATTAGTTTTAGTTTAGTTTAGTGTAAAAAAATTACTTGAAGGCATCAACTCCGGGAGCAAGAGTGACCCTATCCAAGACTAGGTATGTAATCGCTTCGTAATTTAGTTTAGTTTCAAGAAACATATGTTATTAGATATAATGCTTGGCCAAAATTTTATAGCCAGCAACACTATTTTCTCTAAGTATTCAGTTTTAATGATGTATATTTTTAAGTCTCAATAAAGAATCTTGAATCTTGAATCTTGAATCTTGAATATACTTTGCTCACCTCAATCTACTAAAGTGAAAAATTCATAGATAGAGGGTTGTGCGAAGGGCTAACAACGCTTCCACAATAAGTAATGAAAAATGTTAAGGAACCTGAATGTCAGGAGTCCAAGGGCCGATTTGGGCTTTAGTACCATTGTAGATAGATGTTATTTAACCCTCCAAATGCAATACCTTCTTAAAGTATTGAATCAATGAGGGTGTGACTATTGAGCTATCTAGACCAATAGCTGAATCAATGAAAATCCTGAATATAGGGCGCCATATAATCTTGGAGAAAACATTCTTCGATATGAAAAAATCAATGCCGTCCTAATATCACTTTATAAATATTAAATCTATCCTAATCTAACCTTTATGTTCGGTTCAATTTCCGGTTGAATAACCTTAATCTTGTTCAACCAAAACTTTCTTAATCTGCCGCATTCAAATTCCCTAAAATACATCTGTAATTTTATTCAAGACGGCAGAAATCCTCAAAAGAACTCTTTACTATATAAACAAATCTTTTGAATCCCAAACAAACCTAGACCTATTATCTCTGTCCGATTCGCAAGAAATAGAATTATAATAAATCCTCCACCCAAATAAAAAGTATTAAAGATCAAATACATTACGTTCATCTGCATTTATCAATATTCAGAAACAAAAACAGAGATCAAAAGTATACAAAAAAAAAACCTGAAAATGTTACCTCGTTTCTTTATTATATGACAGACGCGCAGCTTGTGTTCGATTAGCTCCTATTGTGCACAAAGTATCACAAATATGAGCGGATAAACAACATCCGACTATTCGGTCTCATTGTCTCTAGGGCAACATTTTCAATCCACCATACTACGTATCTACGAGTATCCGTACCACAAAGTCTGTTCACATTTTTTATTCATTTAAAAAGCTTTTTCTCCTAGAAAATCTCCGTATAGAATCCATCAAAGAAGAAGACGATGATAGAAATGAAAGCCACCACCAAATATATGAACCACCCTTAAAATGGAACTACATATATAAAATTGCTAGATATACTTTCATGTAGTCCGACTTAAACGTTTCGAATTTCATCTTATTGTTTCGCATGTGGGTAGTATGTATAGATGAGATGATACGTACGCAAGTATTTGCTTCTTCTTCCATCAGGATAAACATCAAAGTACGGATGTCAGTGGCAGATATTATGTATCAGATATCATATGAGCAAATAGAGTTTTTGATAGCTGAAAATTGTAATGGAAATTTTATACAGTAAATTCAATCATGAGGAAATTTTAAACTAGAGTTAAAGCTGAAGAAATTGCTTTTCTACGTATCATAAGGTCATAATCTATTTCAAAAACCGGGTATTCTTTACTCGATAGCATTCTCTGAAAAGCGAGCCAGTTTTTACTGATTTTAAAAATTTGGTACAGGGTAAGGTACCTTGGACCTATTGCATTATGGTCCTATTTATGTTTTGATGAATTTAACAACGTTTTCAAAAACTGGTTTTCACTAATTTTACTTTATTATTATAATAATAAAGTATTGTGATCGACACAAAAAAAAAAAAAAGTTTGCTACCCTGAAATTTTTTTTTTTTGCGTTTCATGACTAAATTAGCCTAAAAATGCAAAAAAAAAAAATCCGTCTGTCTGTACGCCGTCCGCCGTCCGCCGTCCGCCGTACGCCGTACGCCGTACGCCGTACGCCGTACGCCGTCCGCCGTACGCCGACGTGTACGCTCAGCGCACATTAACTTCCAAACCCTTCAAGAAAGAAAGTTAATTTTTGAAGGGATTATAGATAGTTGCGGATCTCAGGCGAATACCCATTTTGGGGGGTGTACGGGTTCAGGGGAAGGCGGGGGGAGCGCTTAAACCAAAAAATACGAATTCAAATATCTCAACCATGGTAACAGCTAGGAAGCTTAAACTCAACATACATATAGAGGGGTTTGTGGGACAACTTTTAAAAATAATTTAATTTTTTTATCCATTGGGGTGCGAAAAGGGGGGGCTAAGAACCAATTGTCGGACGAATTTTTTTTTCAAATGATTATATCTTCGAAATTACCAATCGTAAAAAAATGATATTTAGAGACCTTTAAGGTGGCATATAGTTCCATCGGAATCAGCTCAGAAAGCGGCTAACTATTGTAAGGGGGAGGGTCAGGGGGGGTGCAAAGAAAAACACTTAAAAATTAATATCTCAACTATCTTTTAAGCTATGTAATTGAAACTTAAAACCTATATTAAGCTATACTAGGCAAATACAAAAAAAATATAACATCTCGAAATAATAGTAGTGGGGGGAAATGGGGAACATTTTAAAAATGGCGCACTTTTCAAAATTACAAATCCTTATATCTCAAAAACGAGTACAGATATTAAATCAAAAATTTGTCAAATTGTAGAACTACATAATGGTTAATTTTGGTAAAAATTTTAAGCTGGGAGGTGTAAGGGGAGGGAGGTGATAAGCAAAAATGTCGAAAATTTGAAGTGATTTTTTTAGGGCTCTGGTGAAAGATAAAAAGTTAAAATTTTGCATGTGAATACCTATATTTAATGTACATAGAAAAATAATATTAATTTGATCCATATTTATTATAAACCGACTCCCCCGGTCTAACGTGCACAAGGTGTTTCATGTGCATTGAAAAAAACACATAAACTGAAAATTTTTGAGTGTAATTTTAAGGTAGAAACTTGAAAATTTGCGAAATGCATTTAAAAAAAATCCCTAAATATAAGAAATATTAACTGGTCGAAAACCTTTAAAACTTCTACCCCCTCCCATACAAAATTATTTTTTCGACCATTTTCAAGAAATCAATTATCACCTAACCATTAAAAGCTATCAAATTCAAATTTTGCAAAACAACTTACAAAAATAATTAAAATGAAATTGCGTTCAAAGTTTTAAAATCGCGCTTGCCCTTCTACCCCCTCCCATACAAAAGTATGATTTCGACTAATTTCATTAAATCAACTAATAACCAACAAATTGAAAGCTATGAACTTTAAATTACGTACGAGCATCTAACAACAAAAATAAAAGAAAATTGCATCACAAGTTTGACGATTCCCCTACCTCCTCTACCCCCTCCCATACAAAATTATTTTTTCGAGCATTTTTAAGAAATCAGTTATCAGCTAACTCTTAAAAGCTATCAATTTCAAATTTTGCATAAAAACTTATAAAAATAATTCAAATGAAGTTGCTTTAAAAGTTTTGAAATCGCGCTTGCGCTTCTACCCCCTCCCATACAAAACTATGATTTCGACCAATTTTATTAAATCAACTAATAACCAACAAACTAAAAGCTACGAACTTGAAATTCTATACAAGCACCTTACAAGAGACGCGAAATAAAACTGCGTATCAAGTTTTACGATTCCCCTATATTCTCTACCCCCTCCCATACAAATGTTCGGTTTCATGAATGTAAAATACACCGAATTTTATGAAAATTCTATGCAACTTCGTCTATGAAACACATTATATACAGAGAATATTGGACGTGATTCAAGTAATTAATTAAAAAGCTATTAACATCCACCCACCCTTACTATTACACCTACTCCTCCCCTCATAAAAACCCAAACTTACAGACACGAATGAAATATTGTTAACAGTCCTGCCCAAGAACTCCCTTTCACTTAGTCTTCCCTGACCACTCTAACCTGCATATTGACTTTTCACTCATCCGCAACTTGTCCCAAGAATAATAAAGTTTCGCCCGACTTGTTGGCAGTTTATTTATACTCTAAATGAAATCTGAGAGTGTATTGTGTTTGCCTTACCGTTTGTAACGCTAAGAAATAATGCTCGCACAGAACCGCCAAGGGTACAGAAATATTTGTTGTCGCTCAAAAACCTCGATTCCAAGTTGCTGTCTGTCCGTCTGTCTACAGCATAACTCTCGAAAGCTTTGAGCTATAGTACTAAAAAATTTTGTGTGTCAGTCTTAGCAAAAAAGTAACTTTAAGTTCGTGAATGGGATACACCCCCCCACTCCTTCTACCCCCTCTGATGATTGAAAAAATTGAATGACCATCGGCCATGTTTATTTATAAGTCAAAGCCTACTCCTAGTACATTCATAGTCGGAGCCTACTTATACGTACATTCATAATTGCATGACAGTGGAGTTTACATTTCAACATCCCAACTCATCAACAAAAGAAACGTGGAGGTGGGCAAAAAAACTTAACTAGAGATTACGCTACTTTAAACTCGACCTTCCACAGAAATCAATCAACTCTTCGTTACTTTAGATCTTTGGTTTGAGTATAACTCGCATGTCTGGGCTGGGGCACCCAAAACACACCTCGCGTTGCTCGATCGTATTCAAAAACATGCGTTTCGACTGATTGGAGACGAAACCATCACGTCTTCTATAGATTCTCTTGAGCATCGCAGAAATGTCGGAGTACTCAGCATTTACTATCGACATTTCCACGGTGAATGCAGTACGGAACTAAGCGCACTCATTCCTCTACTGCATACTTTTCCCGGAATACTCGCCTAGCTGAACGCGCACACGAGTACACGGTCAAACCCTTGCCTGCTCGTACAGTGAAATTTAGGCAGTCATTCATTTCCCGAACGTCAAGACTTTGGAACGATTTGCCAGCTAGTTTTTTTCCCAACAAGTACAGCCTGCGGTGTTTCAAGAACAATGTCCACCGTCATTTTCGTCTCTCTCCACCTTAATACCTCCACTTCCTCTTCCTATACCGACATAGCTGTGCATTGCATTAAAGGGTGACCCCCTAAGCTATACTCGGTGCTGTAAAAAAAAAAAAAAAAATGATGCCCATTTGATGAACATTCGAAGCCATTGCTGGTCCTACCAGCGCCTTATTCAGACAATCAGCAGCATTTTGCTTCGATGCAACGTATTCCAGTGTGATTGCCCCAGATTTAATCACATCGCGCACATGATGGTATTTCAGGTCGATGTGTTTGCTGCGAACCCGAAACATCTCGATGCTTGCAATAGCTATTGCAATCTGGTTGTCACAGAATAGCGTCGTTGGCCCGCCGAACTCCTTCAATGGTTGGCGAAGCATTCTCATCCAGATTGCCTCGCATGTTGCTGCAGATACTGCCATTTACTCCGCTTCTGTCGAGGATAAGGCCACTGTTGGTTGGCGCCTGCTTGCCCAAGCGACAGCACCATCGCTCATTTTGAACACATAGCCAGTGCATGAGCACCGTTTGCCGATGTCGGACGCCCAGTCCGAATCCGAGTATCCAACCAAGTCACCACGCCATACCGATACAAAATCTTGTAATCGAGCGTCCCGCTGAGCTAGCGCGTGATGCACGTGACTGCCGTCCAATGTGGCTGTGCGTGATTGGAATTGAATCGACTTACGGCATTTACGGCAAATGCGATATCCAGACGCGTCGCCTGAACTAGGTACAACAAACATCCGACCGCTTGCTGGTAAAGAATATTCTCCAAAGGGCCAGACTCCTCTTCGACCATCTTGATCAACAGCTTCTGACTTACATCGCTTGGTGTCACTGCAGGTTTCGCGTTCCTCATACCGAATCGCTTCAACACCGTTTCGATGTAACGGTTCTGATGAATTGCGATTCTCTCCTTGGCGTACTCGATACTGATTCCAACAATGTTCACTGCCTGTCCAGGATCCTTCATCTTGAACTTCGTGCTCAAGGCTGACTTAAGTGCACGCATCTGATTCTCGTTCTTCCAGAGAATCATCGACGTAAACAGCCAGAATTACGCCCATCTCGATCGAATGATACACGCACGGATCCTTCTTTGACCTGTTCAGCCCGATATCCACCAGCGCTGCGTTCAGTTTTATGTTCCACTGGCGACCCGCCTGTTTCAGCCCGCACATCGCACGATTGAGTCGACTTACTCGCCCTGTGTTGTCATCAAAACGCTCGGGTTGATCAGCGTATATCTCCTCGTTGAGATCCCCTTGTAAAAACGCTGTGACGGCGACCATCTGGTCCACTTTGAATCCGTTCTTCGCTACTTGCGCCAACAGAAAGCGAATTGACTCGTACCTCAAGACAGGTGAGAACGTTTCTTCATGCGCTGCGAGCATCCTTTTGCGATAAGTCTCACCTTGTAGGGAGTAATCTCTCCTGAAGCTCCGCGCTTCAACTTGTAGACTCATTTGGTTTTAATGGTCTTTCGTCCGGCTGTCAGATTGTGCCATTTTCGGCATGCGACCGTAACTCTTCCTGCATGGCGGTAATCCAGTTCTGTTTGTCACCCGCCCCAGTTGCTTCACGAAATGTCACCGGTTCCTCGCAACCCGCCAATTCAGCTGATAAAGTGAGTTGCTGTTTGGCCTTTCTTAGACGATTGGAACGTCGGATTTCCCCAACCGGCGGTGATAACGTTTCATCCGGCACATAATCGTCATCCGAACATCGGTGTCAAGGATAGTGGATTCGTCCAACTCACTTTCGCTAGGTTCTTCTGACACCACTTCTGATTCTTCGACTGTTGGTGTGACAGTTGGTGTTTTGCAGGTACCTCCGCCTTCTTATCTACGGTGGAGTCAACAGACAAATCGATCAACAACCTGTCATTTACCTTGGCATCCGGCATGTCGAAAAATGTGACGTCACGACTGACCGTCACCAAGCGACTTTCCTGGTCGAAACAACGGATGCCCTTTTGCGTTTCTGAGTAGCCGATGAAGACCATTTGCTTAGACTTTGCGTCCAACTTCTTCCGCTTCTCCTTCGGGATTCATATCCCATGACCGGCGTCCCAAACATCCGAATCTTTGACAGGTTGATTGGTAAATTAGTCCAAAAATGCTCTGGAATCTTCTCCTTCAAAGATCGATTCGGCAACCGGTTGATTACATAGCCTGCCCGATAGATTGCTTCGGCTCATAGTTGCTTGTCCAGCCCAGCGTTAAACAGCATGCATCTCGCTCGTTCCACTAGCGTCCGATTCTCTGCAACTCCATTCTGTTGCGGAGTATATGCACAGCTAGTTTGTTGAATAATGCCGCTTCGCTTGCACTCCTCTGCCAAATCACAAATCACAATACTTGTGGCGACCATCTGCATCGTCGGAAAATCCCGACAAATTGCCGGCGGCAATTAATACTAATTTCACTGTATTTGTTTTCGTTCATTTTTAAATCTCATCACCATTCCAAAAAAATGTACCTTGCTAAGACACCTTCATCACGTAATCATCGAAATAAAAAACTAATCAATCCCATTCTCTCGACCGCTTCAGTTGTTTTCTCGAGCAAAAATAAAATTTATATTTAAACGTAATTTTTGCTGCAGATTTTTTTATTTTTTCACGCTCTTGGTTATTTTGGCACCACAGAAAAGCCAAATACTCACGGCCGTTGTCCGATCACAACACCTTCACCTTGAGACCAGTTTGATTCTCCACCAACGACATGAATTCGGTAAAAACTCGCTGCACCTCGCTCTTGAGTTTGATGAAATACACAAACACCTTCCGTGAATGATCATCGATGAACCATACAAAGTATTTGGCGCCCCCAACTGAATCCCTCTCCATTGGTCCGCAGACGTCCGAGTGAATTAGCTCCAGGATTTGTTTTGACTTGATTTCGACCTCTCATCATCATCATCATCAATGGCGCGACAGCCCAAGTCAGGCCCAGGTCTCCTGAAGTCGTCGCCTCCAATCGTCTCGATTCAAAGACCGCGTCCTCCAGCTGCTAATTTTTAAGATGGCTTTGCTATCTTCATCAACCGAGTCTTCCCATCGCTTGCGTGGCTTGCCTACTGGCCGGTTACCACTCGCTTTGCCTTTCAGAGCACGTTTGGGGGTTCTTCTGTCTTCCATTCGCTCTACATGGCCAGCCCACTGCAGTTTACGTAGTTTGATGAACGTTGAAGCTTCTGGCTCGTCGTAGAGTTGATACAACTCATGGTTGTATCTTATTCGCCATTCCGTTCCTTCACAGATCCGAAAATTCTTCGGAGGACCTTTCTTTCAAATGCGTTAACTGCTTTTTCGGAAGTTCGTGTTAACGTCCATGTCTCGCTGCCATAACAAAGCACAGATCGTACAATAGTTTTATATATTCGCAGCTTATTGTCCCTGTGCACTTTCTTGGATTTCATTATTGGAAGTACCGAATAATACGTCTTATTTGCTAATATTATCCGTCGTTTGATTTCGTCTGTTTCATTACCGTCCTTTGCTAGATTAGCCCCAAGATATATGAAGTTGTCCACACTCTCCAAATTATATTCCGCAATTGTTATGTTTTGTCTGATAGGCGCTCTCCTTCTTGTTTGCGTCATTACTTTTGTTTCGACCTCTGCTCGTCGAAAAGGTTGCCGACATTGTTTGCCGAGCAAGCATGGTACACACTTCGCCAAAACACTGCGATCGCCTTTGATCGCGATACCATTCACCAGTCCATTCAATTTCATCAAGCCATCGTAGCCGATATGGGCCATGCGGCGGTGCCACATCATCAATTCACTTCCATCGTCTGTGTGAGCTCATACCGCATCCGTTTGTATTGTCAATTCTCCATGAGCTGTTGTACGCTGCCACGTCAACGATAACATCACCTTCTTTGTCGCGCACCACACAGCGATCATTCGTGAACAATACACTGCTGCCGGTCTTCTGAATGTCGTACACTGACAGCAAATTCGATGAAGCACCTTCCGCCGAAAGCACGTTCTTCACTGGAATTCTCCTTTCATTTGCCTTTAAGTCGATTGAGCCGCTCCCGTGACCTTCAATCTCTGGCCTCCAGCTGTCACGATATCTGGAAACCTCGAACTTTCTCAGAAGCTCTCAAAGTGTTGGCGATTGCCAGTTAAATGATGCGTAGCGCCAGAATCAATAACCCAGTTGGATGACGAATCGCAATTCGTCGCCACCATGGCATTATGCGCGAACACTCTGCTTGCCAGGCATTTCCATCTTGCTTCTTCTTGTCATCGTTGGACTTCCTCTTTGGGTACTGATAGCTCTTGTGCCCCTTTTTATGGTACATGAAACATTCGATGTCCGCACCCTTCGTCTTCTTGTTCTTCTTCTTCTTGCTGGCATTTAGCTTCGATCTCGCTTGCTGTTGTGGCGACATTTTGAATGCGACACCCATGTTATTTTCTCCATTCAGCATTGACTTCGCCTGAGCCGAATCGATCAACCGTCGTTTGAGAACCTCTGGGGTCAAACGGTGCCACGCGCCATTCACCACAGTGCTGCCATCGAGTCCGCCTACAAATGATTCGTATTCTGGTGTGAGTCCATAAATTATTAATCCGCATCATCACTGATTAGAAAACCAGTTTCTTGAACTCGACATATCGCTGCAGTGTGCTCTCGAATGAACTCTTCCATCGATGTCCCATTCGCCAACTTCAGCGTGGCCAGATTTCCGATGATGCGAGCCTTGTGCATCAAGCTGTCATTTCGGTGCAGCGTCGCACATCTGAGTGGTCTCCGATCTCATCATACAGTCTCGGCTCAATTATCATCATCAATCGAGCCTTGGCTTGCTTGGATTCCTTGATGCGTTCCGCTGAAGTCGATACAACAGCTGTCGCTGCTGCGACCGCAGCCACCTCGGCAGCCTTCGCTAACGCCTTCAGTATATTATCGTCCGGGTTATTTGATGCCGCCGCAGTTGCTTCTGCTGTTTCCTCGCTGCTGCAGCTGCTGTGTTTCCCATTGGGTCCGCCGAACTCAAATAATCATCTACATAGATCATACCATTCGAGCATCGTCCGTGCACTTCTCCGCCATGAAATTTAATTTTCGGTACCATTCAGTTTCGTCACTTTCATAAAATCGTGGCCTTTGTCGTTTTGATCCATCTTTATCTTTTACGTGTCTTTCACACTTGGATCGAAAAAAATCGACACAATGCGCCTAACCTGACAACTAAATACATCCACTGGTTGATTTGCCTTCGCCTTAAGTTAGGCTCATTTCCGCGGAAATAATCGCCACAATCCACAGCGCTCTCGGCCCATAACCTGATGATTGAAAAAAAACGAATGACCAACGGCCATGTTTATTTACTCTTAGTACATTCATAGTCGAAGCCTACTTACACGTACATTCATAATCGCATAGCAGTGGAGTTTACATTTCAACACCCTCCCATACAAATTTCATGAAATTTCGAAATATTGGGAAATTGATTTTTCATTTAAACTGTTTAAGCTATCAACTTGAAATTTAAGTCAAAGTATTATTATATAGATGTCATTAATATGACGGAATCTTGATCTGATCCCCTCACTCCTTCTATCCCCTCCCAAACCAATGGACAATTTTGAAAAATACATATTTTCGATTTTCATTGAAACTAGTAAAGCTGAAAAGACGAAACTTTGCCAGAATTAATTCTGCTATAATTGCAATTAGTTTTAAAAAGAATTATCAACTTCACCTCACTCCTTCTATCCCCTCCCATACAAATTTCACGAAATTTTGAAATTTAAATTAAATTATTTTTCTTCGAAACTGTTAAAGCTATCAACTTAATATTTTGTATAAAGTGTAAAAATAGAAATATCAATAACGTGAAATTTTTTTTGTTTGTTTTGTTTTTGTTTTGGTCCGTACACTCCTTTTACCCCGTCCCATACAAATGCATAATTTTTGTTAAATGCATTATATCGATTTCCATTAAAACTAGAAAAAGTACAAACTTAAAATTTTCCCAGGATTTGTTTTTAATTATCAGCTCCGCTTCACTCCTTGTATTGGGCTTTACGCCCAATCATAATTCCGTTATGTTTATACTTTAGATGGAATCTGAGAGTATTATAAGTTCGCTCTAAGGTTTGTAACGCCAAGAAATAAGGCTCGGAGAAAAAAATGAATGATACAGAAGTTAATATTATCACTCAAAAATCTCAAAACCGGATGTCCGTCCGTCCGTCCGTCCGTCCGTCCGTCCGTCCGTGCGCTCTCTAGCTTGAGAACGCGTTGAGCTAGAAAGTTCAAATTTTGTACACGTCGTTTTTGACAAAAAAGTAAGGTCAAGTTCGTGAACGGGCCAAATCGCTCCACCCCTTCTACCCCCTCCCATACAAAATGACACAATTACGCAATTTGACAATAAACGGATTTGCTCAAAAAGTATAAAAGTTATTGGTCTGAAATTCAGAATATATTACTATTATGATAATATCAATCTATCATATAAAAATTGTGCTTGCCCTCCCTTTCCTTCTACCACCTCCCATACAAACTATACTTATCATGAATTACTCTAAGCCAATTTCCTCAGTGCTTATAAAATTCAGCGGGCTGAAATTGTGCACCAAATATTTATTTAAAATTGTTAGTAAGGTCAAAAAAAATGAGATGATTAGCTTCACCCCTTCTACCCCCTCCCATACAAAATGACACAATTTCGCAATTTGACAATAAATGGATTTACTCAAAAAGTATAAAAGCCATTGGTCTCAATTTTGGTAATATTACTTTTTTAATGATTTAAATCTACAGTACAAAAATTATTTGCTTCCTTCCTTTCCTTCCACCCCCTCCCATACAAACTACACTTTTCCCTGAAATGCTCTAAGCCGATTTTCTCAGAACATATAACATTTGTTGAGCTCACATTTTGTAATAAAAATTTAATTAATATTATTACTAAGATGAGAAAAAAATATTGGATTTGCTTTACTACTTCTACCCCCTCCCATACAATATGACACAGTTTCACAACTTCACAAAAAATCGATTTTCTTGAAAAGTGTGAATGGCACTAGTCTGAAATTTAAGGGATGCCAATTTTATAATATTCCTAGTTATTTCTGAAAAAATCATTAAAATCCCCCCACTCTTTCTACCACCTCCCATACAAACTGCACATTTTCACTAAATCAAACTCACTAATTTTCTCAGTTCCCATTCAGTTTTTGGAGTTAGCATTTTGTATAAAACATTTTCATAGCTACTTTAGCATGATGGCGAAAAAATTAGTTCAATGCTACCATCCCTTCTAACACTCCCCATTCAAAATTTCTTGGGATCACAAAAAATTCTATTTCATCTTGAGTATCGTAAGATTGCGCTTTACGCGCAATCGTAGCCCTGTTATGTGTTTGTATTAGTTTTAGTGTGAACTACTTTTCTCTGAATCAGGATCTACATCTTGATTAAGGGACTTGATATGAGACAATAACTCTTCACTGGAATACTCGCTTTTAAGTCCGTGGATTATTATACGTGGGGATCGTTGCCTGGTCTGCTCAATAATACAAGAGTGACCAAGTTTGGCTTCCATTTCTTTAAGAAATATCGCATTATTCGCTTTGTTGCCCGTTTTTATTAGGATTGCTCCATTTGATAGTGGCTTCCTGAAGACTATTGGAGTCTTCAAAGTCGAGGGTCTTATTTCATTGCGAATCAGCGACATGGTGCAATCTGAGTTTTGTTGTGACTTCCGTTTGACAACTATTCCACCATTATAATATTTTGTTCGTTTGTCTGTAGGTACTGATGCCGCTTTAGCAACCGTTGCTTATGATAGCTTTCATTATTATTATATTCAGTGTGACTTATTTTCTTTTCGAGATTACAAACCTTCTCGACGGAAATAATTCCGTCATCTCTATGATTTTGTTGAGACCGACTGCTTGATTTTGACAGAATTTTAAAGAAGAATTTTCATCTTGACTGCTTATCAGCCTATCGAAAAGCGACTGATCCTCCGAGTAGAGCCAAAGGAGTTTTATCTCCAACTTCTGCATCACTCACTTTAATGCTGCTTAATGCATTAAAACCACTTCTTGCAGTGACCATCGCATTGTACTGCTGAATCACTGTCTTTAAACATTTTCTTGCATTTTCCACTTTCGACATCCTTGCTGGGCATGTTGACATGAGAAATTTTCGTGCGAAGCAAAGCAAATATAAGTAAATTGGCAATTTCACGCACACAGCCGCGGCGATGATGTTGTAAATAAACAAAGAAAGCGAGATTTTCAGAAGAAATAAGTAAACCAACAGTTATGAATATTTTTTTGGTTTGGCGATTACTGCATTTCACTTAACTACTTATGAATATAAATTTTTACTTTACTATCTACTAGAGATCGCCCGCGACTTTGTCCGCGTAAGAATTGCAATAATAACATTTTTTGAGAATGTAGTTAGTAGTACATTATATCGGATAAATAATCCGCTTAGTTTGGTGGCTCTTTGAACACAATGTTTTGTATTTTGTTGGAATCAGAACCATAAATTATTAAGAATGAGACCATGATACTCGCATTTGTATGGGACATACTCATGATCAAATCAAACCCGTGATTCGAGATCATATGTATACGTGTTGAAGAGCGTTAAGGACATGTGAATAGTTGTAGCTTGTGTTAATTAAAAAAAGCCCAAATAAAATGACATTAAGCTTAAATACATAACAGAACTTCGATTGTGCGTAAAACCAAATTATATGATACTACCGATGAAATCGAAATTTTTGAAATCTTAAGAATTTTTGTGTGGGGAGTGATAGCAGGGATGACAGTACTAAATTAATTTATTTCACATCATGCTAGAGTAGCACCAAAGTTAAGCTTGAAAAATTGAATAGGTAACTTGAGAAACCTAGTGCATTGGATTTAGTGAAATTGTGCAGTTTGTATGGGAGGTGGTAGAAGGAGTGGGGGGTTTCTGGTAGTTTTTCTAGAAATAACTATAATCGCCATGCAATTGATATCTTACAAATTTCAAATCAGTTAGATTCACACTTTTCAAGAAAATCGAGTTTTCGCAAAGTCGTGGAATTGTGTCACATTGTAAGGGAGGGGGTAGAAGGAGTGGAGTTAATCGGTTAATTTTTCCCGGCAGTAGTAATAATGCTAATTAGGGATTTAATACAAAATTTTAGCTCGATCAAAGGTATACGTACTGAGAAAATTGATTTAGAGTATTTCATGAAAAAGTGCAGTGTATGGGAGGTAGCAGAAGGGGTGGGGGGTTTTTGCTAATTTTTCTAGAAACTACTAAAATCATCATGCAATTGATATGTTTTAAATTTTAGATCAGTTAGATTCACACTTTTCAAGAAAATAGAGTTTTTGCAAAGTCGTGGAAGTGTGACACATTGTATGGGAGGGGGTAGAAGGAGTGGAGCTAATCAGTTAATTTTTACGCGATAATAATAGTAATGCTAATTAAAGATTTAGTACAAAATTTTAGCTCGATAGAAGTTATAAGTACTGAGAAAATTGGTTTAGAATATTTTATGAAAAAGTGAAGTTTGTATAGGAGGTGGTGGAAGGAGTGGAGAGTTTTTAGTTATTCTTTGAGAAGTAACTACAATTATCATTTAATTGATATATTTTAAATTTCAGAATAGTAACATTCATTCTTTTCAAGAAAATCGAATTTTCGCAAAGTCCTGGATTTGTGTCAGATTGTATGGGAGGGGGTAGAAATAGTAAAGCTAGTTAGTTAGTTTTTTCCTAATATTAATAACAATGCTAATTAAGGATTTAATACAAAATCTTAGCTTGATAAAAGTTATATGTACTGAGAAAATTGGAGTATAGTATTTCATGAAAAAGTTTAGTTTGTATGGGAGGTGATAGAAGGAGTATGGGCATTCAAATTGTTTATATACTTCAAGATCGAATTAATAATGGAAATAATATATTTTAAATTTCAATTTAATAGCTTTTATAGTTTCCATGAAAATTTGATTATTATAAATTTTTGAAAATGAGTCACTTTGCATGGGAGGGGGTAGAAAGAGTGAGGGAAGTAAAATACAACCTAAGGCAGATTACTCTTCGAGGTAGACCTAATAATCTGTGAAAATTTCATTACAATCGGTTTAACCGTTTTTGCGTGACAACCGGAAAGACAGACAGACAGACAGAGAAAATTTTTAAAAACGTTTTTTTCTGCTTAGTTATTGCTAAAATAAAGCAAAAATCTTATTTATAGCCATACATATTAATATAATTGTAGTGTCTGTCTGTTATTTGCTTATAAATGGCTATAAGTTAGTTTTTTGAATTATTTTAGCACTAACTAAGCATAAAAACACATTTTTGACATTTTTGTCTGTCTGTCTGTCTGTCCGACCGCTTTTCACGCACAAACGACTGAACCGATTGTAATGAAACTTGCACAGTTTGTTAGGTGTCCATTGGAATGAAATCTGCTTTTGGTTTCATTTCACTCCCGTCACGCCTTCTACCCCCTCCATACAAAGGGACTCATTTTCAAAATATATGTTAATCAAATTTTCTTGGAAACTATAAAAGCTATTAATTTGAAATTTGGAATATATTATTTCTATTATAAATGCAGTCGTTTGATCTACAAAGTGTTTGAGTTTCCTCACTCCCTTCACCACCTCCCATACAAACTAGACTTTTTCATGAATCACTTTACACCAAATTTCTCAGTACGTGTAACTTCCATCGAGCTAAAATGTTGTATTAAATTCTTAATTAACATTATTATTAATGTCGGGAAAAAATTAACCGATTAGCTTTACTCCTTCTACCCCCTCCCATACAATGTGACACAGTTCCACGACTTCACAAGAATTTGATTTTCTTGAAAAGTCTGAATGTTACTGATCTGAAATTTATAATATACCAATTGCATGATGATTTTAGTTGTTTTTCAAAAATTCACCAAAACCCCCTTCTCCTGCCACCACCTCCCATATAAACCGCACTTTTTCATGAAATACTCTTAACGAATATTCTCAGTACATTCAAATTTCATCTAGGTAAAAATTTGAACTTAATCCTTAACTAGCATCATTATTAATATCGGGGAAAAAATTAACCGAGAAGCTTCACTCCTTCTACCCCCTCCCATACAATGAGACACATTCCACGACTATATAACAATTCGATTTTCTTGAAAAGTGTGAATGATACAGATCTGAAATTTAAAGTATATCAATTGCATGATAGTTTTAGTTGTTTCCCGAAAAATCATCAAAAACCCCCCTCTCCTTCTACCACCTCCCATAAAAATTGCACAATTTCATTAAATTCAATGCACTAAGTTTCTCAGTACCTACTCATTTTTTGAAGCTTAAATTTGGTACAAAACATTTTTATAACTAGTCTAGAATGATGTGAAACAAATTAGTTTAGTGCTGTCAGCCCTTCTACCACTCCCCATACAAAATTTCTTAACACCGCAAAATTTTCGATTTCATCTATACATAGTATCGTATGACTGGGCTTTACGCACAATCGTAGTCCTGTTATGTTTTTAAGCTTAATGTTATTTTTTGTTTGTTTTTTTTTTTTAAATAGCACCAGCTACAATTATTCACAAGTCCTTAACGCTCTTCAACACGTATATGATCTCAAATCACGGGTTTGATTTGATCACGAGCCTGACCCATAAAAATGGGAGTACCATGCTTTCATCCTTAATAATTTATGGTTCTGATTCCAACAATATACAAACCATTTTCTTCAAAGAGCCATTAAAGTAAGCAGATTATACAGGGTGTAACAGAATATATGTTACAAAAAAAAAACATGGTGATAGGGGACCTCGTGGTGCACAAAAAAATATTCTACGGAAGACTTGTAGCTCCAACCCCTAGCGACTTAGGGGTTTTTGGTTCGTTTAGGAGGTTGTCAAACTAAAAGGCCAATATCTACGAAACTAATTGAGATAGCTCAATGCGTAATATCTTGTTGAAGAGCTTATAATGTACTTTTCCAACAAGGGTCTGCAATAAATAATCAAATCTGCCACTGAGTTGCTAGAGTGGTTTGAACATGAAAAATTTTTGTTTTCCCAAAATGTCCTTCAACTTTGAAGGCTTTTTGCTCAAAATTTTGACTACATTTTTTTGAGTTTGTGATCTTAAAAACTACCCGACACATTTATCTTTCTTTAAAAATAAAAAAAATTGTCCTAGCTCGTTTTTTTACCAAGCTATGACCAAAAAACCGAAACTAAACCATCAAATCCAAAATTTCGGCAATGTGAAAAAAAAAAATTTTATTTATTTTTTCCATTACAAATTGAAAGTTGTTTTTCAATTAAAATATATATTAAGCTATACTTGGAAAATACAAAAAAAAAAACATTTGCAACTAATACTAGTGGGGGAAATGGGGAGCATTTTAAAAATGGCGCACTTTTCAAAATTACAACTTCTTATATCTCAAAAACGAGTAGAGATATTAAATCGAAAATTTATCAGATTGTAGAACTATATAGTCGCTAATTTTGGTAAAAATTTCAAGTTGAAAGGTGTAAGGGGAGGGAGGTGAAAAGCAAAACTGTCGAAAATTTTGAGTAATTTTTTTAGGGCTCTGGTGAAAGATACAAAGCTTAAATTTTGCATGTGGATACATCTATTTAATATACATAGAAAAATAATAATTAGTTGATCCATAATTGTTATAAACCGAAATCCCTCCCCCCCCCCCCCTCCCGGTCTAAGGTGCACAAGGTGTTTCATGTGCATTGAAATAAACACATAAATTGAAAATTTTTGAGTGAAATTATAAGGTAAAAAATTGAAAATTTGCGAAATGCATTTAAAAAAAATCTCTAAATATACGAAATATTAACTGGTCGAAAACCTTTAAAACTTCTACCCTCATACAAAATTATTTTTTTAACCATTTTAATGAAATCAATTATCACCTAGCTATCAATTTGAAATTTTGCATAAAAACTTACAAAAATAATTCAAATGAAATTACGTTAAAAGTTTTGAAATCGCGCTTGCCCTTCTACCCCCTCCCATATAAAACAATGATTTCGACCAATTTCATTAAATTACTTAATAACCAACAAACTAAAAGCTACGAACTTGAAATTTTGTACAAGCACCTTACAAGAGAAACGAGATAAAACTGCATATCCCATACAAATGTTCGGTTTCGTGAATGTAAAATACACCGAATCTTATGAAAATTCTATGCAACTTCAATACATTCTATACAGAGAATATTGGACGTGATTCAAGCAATTAATTAAAAAGCTATTAACATCCACCCACCCTTACTATTACCCCTCCTCCTCTCCTCATAAAAACCGAAACGTGCAGAAACGAATGAAATATTGTTAAATTGACAACAGCCCTGCCCAAGAACTCCCTTTCACTTAGCCTTCCCTAACCACCCTAACCTGCATATTGACTTTCCACTCATCCGCAACTTGTCCCAAGAATAATAAAGTTTCGCCCGACTTGTTGGCAGTTTATTTAAAGCTACTTTAGCATAATATGAAAAAAATTAGTTCAATGCCCCTTCTACCACTCTCCATATAAAATTTCGTGATATCACGAAAATTCCTATTTCATCTGGGTTCTACGCGCGATCGCAGTCCTGCTATATTGAGATCTTAAGCGAGAATTTACTTTGTTTATTGCAGCATGCTTAAGCTGCATTCCGATTAGCTCTCATAAAGGATATCATTGGTTAATATCAAACTATTGGAGAAAATCATGAAGAAAACATAACAGGGCTACGATTGCGTATAAAGCGCAATCTTACGATACTTTAGATGTCATCCCAAGAAATTTTGGATGGGGAGTGTTAGAAGGGGTGATAGCATTGAAATAATTTTTTCCCCATCATGCTAAAGTAGCTACAAGAATGTTTTATACAAAATGCTTACTCCAAAAATTGAATGGGGACTGAGAAAATTAGTGAGTTAGATTTAGTGAAAATGTGCAGTTTGTATGGGAGGTGGTAGAAATAGTGGGGGGATTTTAGTGATTTTTCCAGAAATAACTAGGAATATTATAAAATTGACAACCCTTAAATTTCAGATTAGTATCATTCATACTTTTCAAGAAAATTGATTTTTTGTGAAGTTGTGAAACTGTGTCATACTGTATGGGAGGGGGTAGAAGCAGTGAAGCTAATCAAATATTTTTTTTTGATCTTAGTGATAATACTAATTAAGTATTTATTCCAAAATGTGAGCTCTATAAATGTTATATGTTCTGAGAAAATGGTCTTAGAGCATTTCATGAAAAAGTGTAGTTTGTATGGGAGGGGGTAGAAGAAGAGGGAGGACGCAAATAATTTTTCTACTGTAGATTTAAATTTTTTTAAATATTACGAAAGTAATATATCCCAAAACTCAGAGTAATAGCTTTTACACTTTTCGAGTAAATTACTTTATTGTTAAATTGCGAATTTGCGTCATTTTGTATGGGGTGAAGCTAATCGTCTAATTTTTTTTCGCCCTACTAACAATTTCAAATAAATATTTGGTGCACAATTTCAGTGCGCTAAATTTTATACGCACTGAGTAAATTGGCTTAGAGTAATTCATGACAAGTACAGTTTGTATGGGAGGTGGTAGAAGGGGGAGGACACGCATAATTTATACGGTAGGTTGATATTATCATAAAAGTAATATATTCCAAATTTCAGGCCAATAGCGTTTATACTTTTCGAGCAAATTCGTTTATTGTCAAATTGCGCATTTGTGTCATTTTGTATGGGAGGGGGTAGAAGGGGTGGAGCGATTTGGCCCGTTCGCGAACTTGACCTTACTTTTTTGTCAAAAACGACGTGTACAAAATTTTTCTAGCTCAACGCGTTCTCAAGCTAGAGAGCGAACAGACGGACGGACAGACGGACAGACGGACGGACGGACGGACAGACGGACGGACGGACAGACGGACATTCGATTTTGAGATTTTTGAGTGATAACATTAACTTGTGTATTATTAATTTTTTTCCCCAAGCCTTATTTCTTAGCGTTACAAACCTTAGAGCAAAACCTTATAATACTCTCAGATTTCATCTAGAGTATAAAACTAAATATATGGAATTGAACCCTAAATAGTGGAACAAATCTATTAAATTTCGAGAAATGTGTAAGATTATCTTCTTGCATTTTTTGTATATATACAATTTAATCAATGTTGTTCAAGCTGTTTCAACTAATAAACTACTTGACAGATAACTATAAGAAGTCAAAGTACGAAATCCTTTGAACTTTCTATTTATAATTATTCCTATTCGAAATGTAAATCTTTGATGAATATCTTATTATGAAAGCTAGAAAAAGGAAGGAAAAAAGTTGAAAAGAATTAAGTCCTCATCAAAAGATGTCCTGCAACACTAAATTCTACTTCGGTATCAACCCGATTGCTAATGCATCATGAAATGGAAGGAAAGGTGTTTCGTTCTCCATTTATATCAATCAAATCCCTCTTTTCTCGGAATTTCCTAAGAAAATCCAATTTCCATCTGCTTTCGATCCTAAGGAGGTTCATCGATGTCGCATCGTAGCGGTCGAAATGGAAATCGTAATACTACCATTGACTATTGTTGTTGCTGCTGCTTTTCTTCCTGCTTTTGCAACTGCATCGCTGAATTTAACATTTACATCACCTTAACGATCGATTTTCGTCATTAGCTCATTGAGCTTATTGAAGAAAAAAATTTCGGTGAAAAACAAGATTTATTCGAACGAAAGTCCTGTATTTAAGTGTGTCAGCGATGGCAGAAATTTAATGGAATTGCATGCACTTTTTAGGAGCTTAGTGCATTTTCGAGACAAGTTAAACCATCGAAGCTTTGCCGTTGCAGATTAAAAGAAATGTGAAAAGATAAACAGGACCGTTTTTAAAACGTTCGATATTACACGAACATTCATGTTTGTTGAGCTGCACTCTTGCGGAAAAAATCGAATGAACAAGTTTATTTCCATTAGCTTTTTAGCAAAAAAAAAAAAATAGAAGTCAAAACAAATCGAATTATTCTGGCCACACATTTGCGGTTTACCATATCCATCATCCACTTTGATACTTAGAAACATCGCATTCAGCTGAATTTGAAATATGGCAAACCGAATGCTACCATTGACTGTGGTCCTTTTCATTTTGCAACTCTGCAGAAATTAATTTCACAACTACATGGAACGGCATAATCCAACATTGAATACTGAATGCATTTAAAAGCCATTCAGGGCTTCATATATTCTATGCACGTATACAGGCACAAATAAACAAACCTCTATATAGATAGTTAGATGTACGCCCCGAGTATAGATTTCTATGATGCGCTAGAACAACGTTTTCGGTAAAGAACTGGAACAGTACAAAGTGCACAGACCCAATGCTGAAAACTGGTATAGCTACGGCATAAGCCTTCCTAGCTAGCTGCAACGAATTTGCTTATTTCTGCATGCCCGTCTTTTCTACACTTTGAAGTTTAGACGGAAGGCTACAAGGACGACACAGTGAGCTATAGAATGACGACGACGCTGCATAGCACGTCTATTTGACTATAGACCGTTTCATTTCTGGCCCGAATGCTGCCTTCATGGTGTAGAAGGCAGAAAAGGCAATCCGACTTGTAGGTAATTAAAAGGAATATAATTACCTTCTCTCTGACTACTGTGTAACCTTTCGACCCCCCAACTCCCGACGACGACCTTCTGCCCGACATGAAGAACCATGACGAATGCTGGCCGTCCCAGTGAGTTTCTCTCTGTATGGCTTTAAGTTAATAAAACTTTTCCCAGCAACATCCCCGATAGTAGCAGTCTAATTACAAATGTTCGGGGTTGGCGTAAGAGATGAAAATTAATTTTGGCGGTGCTAGCGGTACCGTAGCACAGACACAGCCGAAGACTTACATAGTAGGAATCAACTCGAATAACGTGAACCAAAATCAGGATCTCTAAAGTTTATAGTCTTATCTTAGAAGTAGTAGAAAAGGTGATTGCTCGTACTCATCTTCTGTTTAGGAAGTTCCCGATTTGATGTACGGTGGATGAATTATTTTCATCTTATTTGCTGTGCAGTCTAGACAAGGCTTATCGACCTATTGTAGTATTTGTCCTCTTTTTTTAGGACGAAAGTATGCATCTTCATACAAAAGAATATTGCGCTCGTATTAATATCATAGTTTCTTTATTACGATGTAACTATTTTATTTTACGTAGATGCATAGCTATTTGCGACATTTGCGAATAGAAAATGCTTGACAACGTTGGTATCGAATAAGTCGCCAGAGACTAATAAGTGTTTGAAAACATAAAAATTCACTGAATTGAGATGAATTCCCAAAATCACCTACGTAGTTATGCGACCGAAGATGAAATGTAAATAAATGAATAATTAATTTGACTCAACTAAAAACACTATGCGGTTAACCAAACACTCCCGACTTTAATGAATGAATTCAATCGAAATAATTTTAAATAATGATCTAATTAAATTTAATTCCATTAACGATTTTCAGCGATAATTATGCAATAATTTCATTGCAATTATCAATCTCTGCCTCATTCGATAATTAAAAAAATAATCCCAAAAAAATTACAGTTGCATAGCAAAATTTCCCAGGACTATGCAGCAAATTTTTCACTAAAAAACGATTTCTATCTGTCACGATAATGAACTTACAATGGAAAAATTAATTTTTCAAAAATGGGTATTCAATGCACATGTCAGTTATAATTATGTGCAATAGAAAGATCGAAACCAAGCTACATATATTAGTATTGCATTTTTATTGCAAAATGGAAATGTGTGATACGAAAAATGTATATCAAAACGGAAATATTATCAAGCTACTTTAATATGACTTTGTAAATATAAATTTTCGAGTCATCGACATTGGCACTGTCACGTCGCATTGAACTAACGAAAAGAGGCGCTTAATTAAAAAAAAAAATTGTATCATACATTACTTTCGTAATATTGAAATATGCATAGGCCTGTTTCATGTGAATTATAAATCAAAACCGCCATTTATCATTTTGATGACTGTATGGGAAATTTATCAGTCAATTTTTAATTGATCGATTTTATGGGCTCATTAACGCTTAATTAACATCGTTCTGCATTTCGCAGAAAATTTATTTTTGAAAAACTGTGCGACCATAATATAATCGAAATAATTACCAAAGTTGTAAAAATTTCAAACTGTACAATGATGGTTCAAATTTCAATTTTTTAATTATTGTTATTACCTTATTATTTTAACAATAAAGTATTGTGATCGACATGGAAAAAAAAAATTGCTACCGTGAAATTTTGTTTTTTCGCGTTTCATGACTAAATTAGACTAAAAATGTAAAAAAAAAAAAAATCCATCGTACGCCGATGTGAACACATTAACTCCCAAACCCTTCAGATAGAAAGTTTATTTTTCGGTGGATTGTAAATGTATGAGGATCTCAGGCGGACACCCATTTTGAGGGGTGTAATGGATAAGCGGGAGGTGGGAGAGGGGCGGGGGGGGCTAAAACCGCAAACTAAGAATTCAAATATCTCAAATATAGTTATAGCTCGGAACCTGAAAATTTACGTATGTACATATAGAGGGGATTGTGGGACAAAATTTAAAAATAATTTAATTCAATTATACATTGGAGTACGAAAAAGGGAGGGGGGGAGAGAGGGCTAAGACCAAATTGTCAGCCGAATTTTTTTTTAACTGATTATATCATCGAAATTACTTATCGTAAAAAATCATATTTTGGCACCATTAAGGTGAAATACAGATCCAGCAGAGTCAGCTTAGAGGGAGGCTAATTATCGTATGGGGGATGTTCGGGGGGGGAGGGGGTGCAAAGAAAAACACTGAAAAATTTATATCTCGACTATCTCTTAAGCTATGTAATTGTAACTTTGGACATATATTAAGCTATACTAGTGAAATACGAGAAAAGGGGAAATAGACAGCATTTCAAAAATGGCGCACTTTCCAAAATTTCAAATAGTTATATTTCAAAACTGAGTAAAGATATCTAATTGAAATTTTGTCAGATTGTAGAACTACATAAATTTGAATTTAAAAAAATTTTAAGTGGGGGGTGTAAGAGAAGGGATGTGGTAAGCAAAAAGTTATAAAATTTTGAGTGAATTTTGTAGGGCTCTGGCGAAATATAAAAAGTTTAAATTTTCCATGTGGATATATCTATTTGTTGTACATACATAAAAAATAAAAAAAATTTCACAATTGTTAAGCACCGACCCCCTGGTCTAACGTGCGCAAGGTGTTTCATGAGCAATGAAAAAAACACATAAACTGAAAATTATTGAATGAAATTTTAAGGTAGAAACTTGAAAATTTGCGAAAAATGCATATAAAAAACATAATAGGACTACAATTGCGCGTAAATCCCAATCGTGCGATAGAGAAATTTTTTATTTTAAGAAATGTTGTAGGGGAAGAGGTAGAGGGGGTGACGACATTGAACTTTTTTTTTACATCACGCTAACGTTGCTATCATAATGTTTTATACAAAATTTAGGATTCAAAAATTTAATAGGTACTGAGAAAATTAGTGTATTGGATTTAGTGAAGCTGTGCAGTTTGTATGGGAGGTGGTAGAAGGAGTGTGAAGTTATTCATGAC
Organism: Chorisops tibialis; assembly: GCA_963669355.1. Lineage (NCBI taxonomy): Eukaryota > Metazoa > Arthropoda > Insecta > Diptera > Stratiomyidae > Chorisops > Chorisops tibialis. The sequence continues at coordinate 116,936,831 of OY770262.1, read as the reverse complement.
TTCTTTAGAAATAACTGTGAACATATTTTAAATTGCAGAACAGTAGCAGTAGTGGGTATACAGGGCTTCTGGAGCGGAAGTGAACTGTCAGATTGAGCTTTTGAGGGGAAGTGAACTGTCAAATTGAGCTTTCGTGGTGAATTGAACTGTCAGATTGAGCTTTCGTGGTGAATTGAACTGTCAAATTGAGCTTTCGCTGTTTCTTCAGAGATGGCAGTAGCAGTATCCCTAACTGACTTTTTTTTTGAAATGTCAAGATTGATAAGAGTTGTACGAATTATGATTCATATATGATGAAATTGATATTTACATTGATAGGAATGAACACGTGGGTTATATTTTTAGTTGGACTTTAAGAATGCTTTCGTTGTTTATATTGTGAAATAGGTTTTGATCAGCATTTTAGTTTTACGAATTAGGTTTCATATATGATGAAAATTGATAGATTGTGTATATGGAGATTGTTATTGTTATTAATAGCGTGATATTTTTTTTTATGAAGTCATCATCGAGTAGGAATAATTCTTTCGAATTGTTTATGGTTTAGAGTATTCATATGATAGGTTGTTTACATTTTTTTTGTGTATGGAATTTTTTGGTTTACGAGTGAGATTGATATGAAAATTTCACCTCAATTCGCTAACATATATGATCATTTTTTTTGATAAACGAGTTCAAGCTCTTGCACATTACCTGCTTAGATACACCTTGGTACCCCTTTACCTGTCGATATTAATTTTAGAGTAGATTATTGGTTGTAAGAGATTATTGGTTATTGGTGAGTATATATATTGGTTAATGGAAGAGAGAGAGAGAGAGAGATGATGTATTGGAATTGATCCAGATAGGATGCTGGATAGGGGGATGTTGTATTAGTACAGATGGGGTATAGATTGTGGTGTATGTGTATATGTGTGTGTGTGTGTGTGTATGTGTGGAGATTGTTATTGTTATTAATAGCGTGGTATTATTTCATGACGTCATCATCAATTGGAGTTGCCATAATGTCAAAAAAAAAAAAAAAATAAAAAAAAAAAAAAAAAAAATAAAAAAAAAAAAAAAAAAAAAAAAAATTAAAAAAAAAAATTATTATAAAAATATATATTTATAATAAAAAATTATAAATTACATTATTTTGCTTTTCTTTTTATTATTACACTTTTACTTAATATTATTCCACTGCTTCTTCACTTACGAACAGGAATAAACACGATCGTTTGTTATTGCAATTAGTTTTTTCTTGTGTGGTCAGCATATTTCCGATTGTATGGAAAAAGATCCATTCTGCTTGTTTGTGTGTGGTCAGCATATTTTCGATGATGAAATTGATATTTACATTATCAGGAATAAACACGTTCGTTGTCAATTGAAATTTAAGTTTGGTGGTTTTAGGTTTCATATAGGCTAAAGTTAGCGATTGAATTCTGTGTGAGTAAAAGTAGATAAGGGTTTTTTTTATTTTTTGTTATTATTACAGGTTGTTTATAAATAATTGTTTATAGTTTTGCGGTTCTTTGTTCTTATGGAAAAAAGATCCATTCTGTTTGGATATACGTTGGTCAGCATATTTTCGATGATGAAATTCATATTGTTGTGAGCTAGGGGTTCGCCAGATTCCAAAGAAAACTCAATTCGTTTAAAAATAATGAATAATTTTATTTATTGCACTTTATACACAATTTACACTTTTACTTAATTCGCCTAATGTACGGCGGCACCACTGATATTGTTTTATCGTGTACTTGCACCGGTTTACGTGCTTTCGCAGATTTCAAAGAATGACTAAACTGTTGTCTGAAAGTTGGTGGGTATTTATACTCCAGACAGATGTCGTTGTGTGTGTGTGTCTCGGATATTCTAGATTGCGTACTTTATGGAGTTTATTAGAAGTATCTGGAAACATGTTTATAGCCTTTGGGACATGTTGATGGACTTCTCTCGGTGTTTCTGGCAACATCCAAATTGCGTGATCGCAAGATCTATAACAATATTTACATTAACAGGAATAAACACGTTCGTTCGGTTGTTTATGAATAATTGTTTATAGTTTTGTGGTTTTAGGTTTCATATATGCTAAAATTTACGATTGAATTCTGTGTGAGTAAAAGTAGATAAGAAATTTTTTGTTATGATAGATTGTTTATAAATAATTGTTTATAGTTTTGCGGTTCTTTGTTCTTATGGAAAAAGATCCATTATGCTTGTTTGTGTGTGGTCAGCATATTTCTGTATAAATAAGATTTTATTATAGATAAGAGTTTTAGTATAATTTCTTTTTATTATTACACTTTTACTTAATATTACTACTTCTGAAACATTATATTTTAAAAAACAATAAAAACCTAACTGAATAAAACTAAAAAAAATAAAAAAACAGATTTTTATTATTGTAGTAGATGATGATGATGATCCGAGGAATGTTCTTGAAAGCAGTAATAAAAGCTGTATAAAAAAAAATAAAAAATAAAATAAAAATAAAATAAAAAAAAAAAATAAAAAAAAAATTAAAAAAAAATCATAAATTTACAGATTTGCATGACAATATTCCTATGCCTAATACTGATAAACCCGATTAATGGGCTATTTAACGTACACGAACTTACAGGATTTACGGAAATACAACTTACCAAAGTAGAAATAGTGACCAAAGCAAATATTATCATCCACATAATTGACATAAAAGAAATTTTAGACGTAATAAACGAATTTTCAACCAATACAGCTAATTTTAACGGAGAACAGAAGAACTTACTTATTACAGAACTAAAACAATTGACAAACAAATTGTAAACTGATAAGAAATAATAATAATACGGAAATCATTTGAATTCTTTCAACGGCTTTCTAATAGGTTTAAGCTCTCGTTCACTTTTTTCCAGTACTGTTTTTCAGGATTTTTTTTTGTTTTTTAGTTCATTGTAAGTCAACACCCGTCTTTTGCCCAGTATGAAAAATAAATATATCCAACCATATCAAATACAACAACAACAACTACAACACTAGAAAATACAAACAACCATACAACCACCTGCTACCAACTCGTAACCATATGATACCAACTTTACTATAAGTTAAGAAATAAAAGAGTCTTGTGTGTTGTTATACTTGTATACCAAATTCTGGTTAATATGCATATTTCAAGAAAAAAAACAAACTGAATAATGGTTTTAAGCATATTTATTATCAAGATATTTTTTTTAAATAAATAAACATAAGAAAATTACGATATGTATCGGTTATATTATATAGAATAGCTATTTTCTTTAACATTGAAACAGTTTTCAGAGAGTTTCAGCATTAACTCTACCGATTTTTAATTGCTTATATTTTTTACGTATCGAGTTAGTAGACTTTATAACTTGTCTAAGAATATCTTTATCGGTCTACTTCTGCATTTTCCTTCTTACACAACAACAGATTAACAGATATCGTACACTTTGAAGAATTCTCTGAACTGGTTTTATATAGGTTTGAAACTGCTTCTGTACTGCTTTGTACAGCTTTAATACTGCTTCTGTACTGCTTTGTACAGCTTTAATACTGCTTTGTACAGCTTTAATACTGCTTCTGTACTGCTTCTGTACTGCTTTGTACAGCTTTAATACTGCTTCTGTACTGCTTTGTACAGCTTTAATACTGCTTTGTACAGCTTTAATACTGCTTCTGTACTGCTTTAATACTGCTTTGTACAGCTTTAATACTGCTTTGTACAGCTTTAATACTGCTTCTGTACTGCTTTAATACTGCTTTGTACAGCTTTAATACTGCTTTATACAGCTTTAATACTGCTTCTGTACTGCTTTAATACTGCTTTGTACTGCTTTGTACAGCTTTAATACTGCTTTGTACAGCTTTAATACTGCTTCTGTACTGCTTCTGTACTGCTTTGTACAGCTTTAATACTGCTTCTGTACTGCTTTGTACAGCTTTAATACTGCTTTGTACAGCTTTAATACTGCTTCTGTACTGCTTTAATACTGCTTTGTACAGCTTTAATACTGCTTTATACAGCTTTAATACTGCTTCTGTACTGCTTTAATACTGCTTTGTACTGCTTTGTACAGCTTTAATACTGCTTTGTACAGCTTTAATACTGCTTCTGTACTGAGGTGTACTGCTTTATACAGCTTTATTACTGCTTTCAGTTTTTTTAAATATAGTTTTTCAAACTTTTTTCTCATATTACTGAATCAAAGTCTTCATATTGATTATATATAGTTGTATTTACTTGATATTGGAATCAAGATAGGAAATAACTTCTCTTGGCTGCTGAAAGTGAACAGAATTCAAAGCATATATACAGTATTCATATAAATCTAGAAACATGACTGCTGAGTGTTGAAGGGAAAAGTATAGATTTTTTTTTTTTTTGGTTATTCGAGCCTCAATGTGATTACAATCAACCAAGTACAGCTGTGAGGTTGTATAGTTGGTTGTACAGCTATGTGGTTGTATAGTTGGTTGTACAGCTGTGTGGTTGTATAGTTGGTTGTACAGCTGTGTGGTTGTATAGTTGGTTGTACAGCTGTGAGGTTGTATAGTTGGTTGTACAGCTGTGTGGTTGTATAGTTGGTTGTACAGCTGTGTGGTTGTATAGTTGGTTGTACAGCTGTGTGGTTGTATAGTTGGTTGTACAGCTGTGTGGTTGTATAGTTGGTTGTACAGCTGTGTGGTTGTATAGTTGGTTGTACAGCTGTGTGGCTGTATAGTTGGTTGTACAGCTGTGAGGTTGTATAGTTGGTTGTACAGCTGTGTGGTTGTATAGTTGGTTGTACAGCTGTGTGGTTGTATAGTTGGTTGTACAGCTGTGTGGTTGTATAGTTGGTTGTACAGCTGTGTGGTTGTATAGTTGGTTGTACAGCTGTGTGGTTGTATAGTTGGTTGTACAGCTGTGTGGTTGTATAGTTGGTTGTACAGCTGTGAGGTTGTATAGTTGGTTGTACAGCTGTGTGGTTGTATAGCTGTATAGTTGGTTGTAATCACATTGAGGCTCGAATAACCAAAAAAAAAAAAAATCTATACTTTTCCCTTCAACACTCAGCAGTCATGTTTCTAGATTTATATGAATACTGTATATATGCTTTGAATTCTGTTCACTTTCAGCAGCCAAGAGAAGTTATTTCCTATCTTGATTCCAATATCAAGTAAATACAACTATATATAATCAATATGAAGACTTTGATTCAGTAATATGAGAAAAAAGTTTGAAAAACTATATTTAAAAAAACTGAAAGCAGTAATAAAGCTGTATAAAGCAGTACACCTCAGTACAGAAGCAGTATTAAAGCTGTACAAAGCAGTATTAAAGCTGTACAAAGCAGTACAAAGCAGTATTAAAGCAGTACAGAAGCAGTATTAAAGCTGTATAAAGCAGTATTAAAGCTGTACAAAGCAGTATTAAAGCAGTACAGAAGCAGTATTAAAGCTGTACAAAGCAGTATTAAAGCTGTACAAAGCAGTACAGAAGCAGTATTAAAGCTGTACAAAGCAGTACAGAAGCAGTACAGAAGCAGTATTAAAGCTGTACAAAGCAGTATTAAAGCTGTACAAAGCAGTACAGAAGCAGTATTAAAGCTGTACAAAGCAGTACAGAAGCAGTTTCAAACCTATATAAAACCAGTTCAGAGAATTCTTCAAAGTGTACGATATCTGTTAATCTGTTGTTGTGTAAGAAGGAAAATGCAGAAGTAGACCGATAAAGATATTCTTAGACAAGTTATAAAGTCTACTAACTCGATACGTAAAAAATATAAGCAATTAAAAATCGGTAGAGTTAATGCTGAAACTCTCTGAAAACTGTTTCAATGTTAAAGAAAATAGCTATTCTATATAATATAACCGATACATATCGTAATTTTCTTATGTTTATTTATTTAAAAAAAATATCTTGATAATAAATATGCTTAAAACCATTATTCAGTTTGTTTTTTTTCTTGAAATATGCATATTAACCAGAATTTGGTATACAAGTATAACAACACACAAGACTCTTTTATTTCTTAACTTATAGTAAAGTTGGTATCATATGGTTACGAGTTGGTAGCAGGTGGTTGTATGGTTGTTTGTATTTTCTAGTGTTGTAGTTGTTGTTGTTGTATTTGATATGGTTGGATATATTTATTTTTCATACTGGGCAAAAGACGGGTGTTGACTTACAATGAACTAAAAAACAAAAAAAAATCCTGAAAAACAGTACTGGAAAAAAGTGAACGAGAGCTTAAACCTATTAGAAAGCCGTTGAAAGAATTCAAATGATTTCCGTATTATTATTATTTCTTATCAGTTTACAATTTGTTTGTCAATTGTTTTAGTTCTGTAATAAGTAAGTTCTTCTGTTCTCCGTTAAAATTAGCTGTATTGGTTGAAAATTCGTTTATTACGTCTAAAATTTCTTTTATGTCAATTATGTGGATGATAATATTTGCTTTGGTCACTATTTCTACTTTGGTAAGTTGTATTTCCGTAAATCCTGTAAGTTCGTGTACGTTAAATAGCCCATTAATCGGGTTTATCAGTATTAGGCATAGGAATATTGTCATGCAAATCTGTAAATTTATGATTTTTTTTTAATTTTTTTTTTATTTTTTTTTTTTATTTTATTTTTATTTTATTTTTTATTTTTTTTTATACAGCTTTTATTACTGCTTTCAAGAACATTCCTCGGATCATCATCATCATCTACTACAATAATAAAAATCTGTTTTTTTATTTTTTTTAGTTTTATTCAGTTAGGTTTTTATTGTTTTTTAAAATATAATGTTTCAGAAGTAGTAATATTAAGTAAAAGTGTAATAATAAAAAGAAATTATACTAAAACTCTTATCTATAATAAAATCTTATTTATACAGAAATATGCTGACCACACACAAACAAGCATAATGGATCTTTTTCCATAAGAACAAAGAACCGCAAAACTATAAACAATTATTTATAAACAATCTATCATAACAAAAAATTTCTTATCTACTTTTACTCACACAGAATTCAATCGTAAATTTTAGCATATATGAAACCTAAAACCACAAAACTATAAACAATTATTCATAAACAACCGAACGAACGTGTTTATTCCTGTTAATGTAAATATTGTTATAGATCTTGCGATCACGCAATTTGGATGTTGCCAGAAACACCGAGAGAAGTCCATCAACATGTCCCAAAGGCTATAAACATGTTTCCAGATACTTCTAATAAACTCCATAAAGTACGCAATCTAGAATATCCGAGACACACACACACAACGACATCTGTCTGGAGTATAAATACCCACCAACTTTCAGACAACAGTTTAGTCATTCTTTGAAATCTGCGAAAGCACGTAAACCGGTGCAAGTACACGATAAAACAATATCAGTGGTGCCGCCGTACATTAGGCGAATTAAGTAAAAGTGTAAATTGTGTATAAAGTGCAATAAATAAAATTATTCATTATTTTTAAACGAATTGAGTTTTCTTTGGAATCTGGCGAACCCCTAGCTCACAACAATTGGTGTCAGAAGTGGGATTCCAAGGATAAATTCGGGTTAAAAATCGCGAGTGAAATTAAAATTCTCGAACGGATAATTTTGTGAGAGCGAAAAAGTGAAACTAAAATTCTCGAACGGACAGTGAGAATTTTGTGAAATCGAATATTCTCGAGTGCTCTAGTGAACAGTGACTTTAATTAGCGAAGTAAAATCGCGGAACTAAAATTCTCGAACGGACAGTGAGAATTTTGTGAAATCGAATATTCTCGGGTAATTTAGTGAGCAGTGACGTAAATTAGCGAAGTAAAATCGCGGAACTAAAATTCTCGAACGGACAGTGAGAATTTTGTGAAATCGAATATTCTCGGGTAATTTAGTGAGCAGTGACGTAAATTAGCGAAGTAAAATCGCGGAACTAAAATTCTCGAACGGACAGTGAGAATTTTGTGAAAACGAATATTCTCGAGTGAGCAGTGACTTTAATTAGTGACGTAAATTTAAGTGAATTCGATCGCGGAAAATAATCGGTAGTGAGAATGCCGCGTTATTTAAAAGACTTAAAATTAGCGGAGCTGAAAGAAGAGCTCGGTAGACGCGGGTTATCTACGACAGGGAGCAAGTCTGAACTTGTCAGCCGTATGATCGAGACACTGCAGGCTGAGGGTGAAGATGCAGATAGTTTCGAATTCCAAATCAAAGAAACTCGTGAAGAGGAGTGTTCTGGTGCATCGAATGCTCTGACACAGTTAATGCAACAAATGATGCACAAATTGGATCAACAATCAGCTGTGACAACGAACATTAATCAGAAATTAGAGCAACAATCAGTGGACATTAAACAACAATCTGCGGACATTAATCAGAAATTAGAGCAGCAATCTGCGGACATTAATCAGAAACTAGATCAGACCTCAAGGGACCTCAACCATAAATTGGAACTACAAAATAATAAAATAGACACCATGGGTAAAGCAATAGAAGAAAATGTAGAGAAGAAACTTCGAATCTTCGAAGAGCAAATTACGGAAAGGATATCCGGGATTGTACAAGAAGTCGAACGACTAAAAAGAGACTTGGATAACGTGAAAGCGGTCGGAGTCATGAAAGCAGAGCACGTTACGCATAAGGGTTTCAAAGCTCCAATCTTCGATGGACAGACACCGTGGGCTATTTATAAGATCCAATTTGAGGCTGCCGCCAGAAACAACCATTGGAATGATCTCGAACGAGGAACGGCTCTTATATTGGCGTTAAGAGGTCCACCAGCGGAGGTCCTTCAAACGATTCCGCAGGAGCAACAACAAGATTTTTCAACGTTAATCCAGACATTGGATCTTCATTACGGCAGTGACCGCATGAAAGAGATCTACAAAATAGAGCTGTACAACCGAACTCAAAAGAATGGCGAAACACTTCAAGAGCTGGCACGCGATATTGAACGACTCACATTATTATCGCTGCCCAATGCGCAAACAGAGCAACGCAATGATACAGCTGTTTTCGCATTTAACAATGCTGTACAGGACAGAGAGCTGCAACAGGCGTTGAAATTGGCAGGTAAGAAAACGATTGGCGAAGCCTTAGTATATGGGCTGACGTTCGAAGCTGCCAAGCAAAGCTCGCGGAGTAACTATCGAGTTCGAGAAATAGTAGAAGAGTGTGTGTGTCGGAAAGCAGAGCACACCAAGCGGAGCGAAAGGTTTGGTGCCCCCCGATGCTGGAATTGTGGACAGGCAGGACACTTGAGACTCGACTGCCGTAAACTCAGAAAAGCGACCAACCATTGTTCCGGCTGCGCGGCTAAACAACGCGAAGGTAGAGATCGTGAATGTAGATCTTGGTTAAGAACTAGTCGTCAGAGTTCAAATCTTACACACGGTTGTGACAAAGGACGCCAGAGTAGATCGAAAACCCCGAGTCGGCAACAAGAACAATACATCGGGAAAGATCATGGAAGCAGAGTTAGGCATTCGAATAGGGATCACGAGCGAACGGGTAGAAGTCGTGACGGCCAAGTACTTCATGCGAATAATCGTGACAAGACCAAACATGGGAAGCGATATGATCGAGAAGATTGCGAAAGGAAGAATGCGGAACGAGAAAAGGGAAGTAAACGTGCCGCTAAGGAGGAGAATGAGCGCGAAAAGGAAACGGAGAAAGAACGCGAACGTGAGAAGGAAAAAGAAGCCGGAAAAACCATTCGGAGGTTAACGATCGAACCAGAGGATGAATGGAATCAGCGAAAACCTCGTACAAAAATGAAAGTGGTACATCTCGACCGATTAACAAAGTACCATGGTGCCATTGAGGAAGTGAACGACTCTGTTCGGGACGAACAGGGACTAAGGAGAGGGTAATGTTATAGATCTTGCGATCACGCAATTTGGATGTTGCCAGAAACACCGAGAGAAGTCCATCAACATGTCCCAAAGGCTATAAACATGTTTCCAGATACTTCTAATAAACTCCATAAAGTACGCAATCTAGAATATCCGAGACACACACACACAACGACATCTGTCTGGAGTATAAATACCCACCAACTTTCAGACAACAGTTTAGTCATTCTTTGAAATCTGCGAAAGCACGTAAACCGGTGCAAGTACACGATAAAACAATATCAGTGGTGCCGCCGTACATTAGGCGAATTAAGTAAAAGTGTAAATTGTGTATAAAGTGCAATAAATAAAATTATTCATTATTTTTAAACGAATTGAGTTTTCTTTGGAATCTGGCGAACCCCTAGCTCACAACAATATGAATTTCATCATCGAAAATATGCTGACCAACGTATATCCAAACAGAATGGATCTTTTTCCATAAGAACAAAGAACCGCAAAACTATAAACAATTATTTATAAACAACCTGTAATAATAACAAAAAATAAAAAAAACCCTTATCTACTTTTACTCACACAGAATTCAATCGCTAACTTTAGCCTATATGAAACCTAAAACCACCAAACTTAAATTTCAATTGACAACGAACGTGTTTATTCCTGATAATGTAAATATCAATTTCATCATCGAAAATATGCTGACCACACACAAACAAGCAGAATGGATCTTTTTCCATACAATCGGAAATATGCTGACCACACAAGAAAAAACTAATTGCAATAACAAACGATCGTGTTTATTCCTGTTCGTAAGTGAAGAAGCAGTGGAATAATATTAAGTAAAAGTGTAATAATAAAAAGAAAAGCAAAATAATGTAATTTATAATTTTTTATTATAAATATATATTTTTATAATAATTTTTTTTTTTAATTTTTTTTTTTTTTTTTTTTTTTTTTATTTTTTTTTTTTTTTTTTTTATTTTTTTTTTTTTTTTTGACATTATGGCAACTCCAATTGATGATGACGTCATGAAATAATACCACGCTATTAATAACAATAACAATCTCCACACATACACACACACACACACACATATACACATACACCACAATCTATACCCCATCTGTACTAATACAACATCCCCCTATCCAGCATCCTATCTGGATCAATTCCAATACATCATCTCTCTCTCTCTCTCTCTTCCATTAACCAATATATATACTCACCAATAACCAATAATCTCTTACAACCAATAATCTACTCTAAAATTAATATCGACAGGTAAAGGGGTACCAAGGTGTATCTAAGCAGGTAATGTGCAAGAGCTTGAACTCGTTTATCAAAAAAAATGATCATATATGTTAGCGAATTGAGGTGAAATTTTCATATCAATCTCACTCGTAAACCAAAAAATTCCATACACAAAAAAAATGTAAACAACCTATCATATGAATACTCTAAACCATAAACAATTCGAAAGAATTATTCCTACTCGATGATGACTTCATAAAAAAAAATATCACGCTATTAATAACAATAACAATCTCCATATACACAATCTATCAATTTTCATCATATATGAAACCTAATTCGTAAAACTAAAATGCTGATCAAAACCTATTTCACAATATAAACAACGAAAGCATTCTTAAAGTCCAACTAAAAATATAACCCACGTGTTCATTCCTATCAATGTAAATATCAATTTCATCATATATGAATCATAATTCGTACAACTCTTATCAATCTTGACATTTCAAAAAAAAAGTCAGTTAGGGATACTGCTACTGCCATCTCTGAAGAAACAGCGAAAGCTCAATTTGACAGTTCAATTCACCACGAAAGCTCAATCTGACAGTTCAATTCACCACGAAAGCTCAATTTGACAGTTCACTTCCCCTCAAAAGCTCAATCTGACAGTTCACTTCCGCTCCAGAAGCCCTGTATACCCACTACTAGTAGCATTCATACTTTTCAGGAAAATCGACTTTTTGTAAAGTTGTTGAATTGTGTCAAATTGTATGGGAGGGGTTAGAAGGAGTGAAGCTAATCACCTAATTTTTTTTTGTCTGACTAATAATTCTAAATAAATATTTAGTGCATAATTTCAGCTCGATAAATTTCATACGGTCTAAGTAAATCGGTTTTTAGTATTTCATAAAAAAGTGCAGTTTGTATGGGAGGTGGTGGAAAGAAAAGGAGGACTCAAATAATTTTTGAACAGCAGATTGGATTTATTATAGAAGTAATATGTCCAAAATTTCAGATCAATAGCTTTCATACTTTTTGAGCAAATTCGTTTAATGTCAAATTGCGAAATTGTGTCATTTTGTATGGGAGAGGGTAGTAAGGGTAAAGATAATCGTCTAAATTTTTTTTAATCTTACTAATAATTCTAAATAAATGTTCAGTGCATAATTTCAAATCGGTAAATTGTATACGCACTGAGTAAATTGTAAAACGAAAAAGTGCAGTTTGAATGAAAGGGGTTGGAATGATAGAGGGGACACAAATAATTCTTATACACTAGAATGGAATCATCATAAAACTATTAGGTTCCATATTTCAGATCAATAGCATTTATACTTTTCCAGAAAAGCCGTTTATTAACAAATTGTGCCATTTTGTATGGGAGGGGGTAGAAGGGGTGGAGCGATTTGGCCCGTTCACGAACTTGTCCTTACTTTTTTGTCAAAAACGACGTGTACAAAATTTGAACTTTATAGATCAACGCGTTCTCAAGCTAGAGAGGACACGGACGGACAGACAGACGGACAGACGGACGGAATCCGGTTTTGAGATATTTGAGTGATTATATGAACTGTATCATTCATTTTTTTCTCGTAGCCTTATTTCTTGGCGTTACAAACTTTGTGGCAAACTTATAATACTCTCAGATTTCATCTAGAGTATAAACATAACAGAATTATGATTGGGCGTAAAGCCCAATCATATGGTCCTCTATATGAAATGGGAATGACTTTAATATACCGGAAAATATGTCATCTCAAATTCTTTCGAATAGTGAATAGAGACTTTTGCATGAGAGGTGGTAGAAGTAGAAGGGGAGGTTTGTATTTTTCGCATATGACATGGAACATGGCTTGCAATATGTTTTTTGCGGAATTTAAAGTTTTTAGTTTTCATTATTTTAAAGAATTTGGACATAGTTTTCCTGAAATTGGAGCATGTGTGTGGGAGGTGGCAGAGGAAGTGGAGCGTTTTAGATGATTTTGAAACTGCTTATCATCACCCTTATCACCATGCTTTGATTAAATTTCAAAGTCGATAGCTCTCATATATTCAAAGGAGAAATTCTTTTCTTGAATTTATAATACAGATATTTATATGGGAGGGAGTAGAAGAAGTGAAGCGGAGCTTATAATTTTTTCTAAAAATTATTGCAATTAATAAAAAACAAATTCTGGCAAAATTTTAAGTTTTAAATTTTTCTAGTTTTAATGGAAATCGATACATGATAAAGCATTTAACAAAAATTATGCATTTGTATGGTAGAGGGTAGAAGGAGTGTAAGAATGAAAACAATTTTATTTTTCAGTTATTGATATTTCTATTTTTGTACCTTGAACAAAATATCAAGTTGATATCTTAAACAGTTTCGAGCGAAAATAATTTAATTTAAATTTCAAATTTTCGTGCAATTTGTATGGGCGGGGGTAGAAGGAGTGAGGTGAAGTTGATAATCCTTTTTAAAACTAAATTCAATTATAGTATGTAGAATTAATTTTGGCAAAATTCTGTCTTTTCATCTTTACTAGTTTCAATGAAAATCGAAAATATGTATTTTTATAAATTGTCCATTTGTATGGGAGGGGGTAGAAGGAGTTAGGAGATCGGATCAATATTCCGTGGTATTAATGACATCTATATCATAATACTTTGACCTAAATTTCAAGTCGATAGCTTAAATAGTTTCAAAGAAATATCAATTTATTTCATGAAATTTGTAAGAGAAGGGGTAAAAGGGAGTGGGGGGATGTAGCCCATTCACGAACTTAAAGTTACTTTTTTGCTAAAAATGACACACAAAATTTTTTAGCACTATAGCTCAGAGATTTCAAGAGTTATGCTGTAGACAGACGCACAGACAGACAGACGGTCACTCGAAATCGAGGTTTTTGAGCGACAACAAATATTTCTGTACCCTTGGCGGCTCTGTGAGAGCGTTATTTCTTAGCGTTACAAAAGGTAAAGCAAACACAATATACTCTCAAATTTCATCTAGAGTATAAACATAACAGGACTGCGATTGGGCGTAAAGCCCAATTGTGCGATACTCTAGATAAAAGAAAAATTTTTTTATTGTAAGAAATTTCGTTGGGAGAGTGGTAGAGAGGTGACGACATTGAACTATTTTTTTTTCACGCAGAAGTTGCCATTAAAATGTTTTATACAAAATTAAGGATTCAAAAATTTAACAGGTACTGCGAAAATTAATGTATTGGATTTAGTCAAATCGTGCAGTTTGTATGGGAGGGGTGGAAGGAGAGGGAGAAATCGAATAGTTTTTATACAGTAGATTGAAATTATAGTATTATAAAAAAGTAACATTGAGATCAATAACTTCTATGCTTTTCAAGCAAATCCGTTTATTGTTGAATTGTGACATTGTATCATTTTGTATGGGAGGGGGTAGAATGCTACTGATATGCAATTTAAAACATGTCAAAAGCATGATGTTTATAGTTATTTCTGAAAAAATCACTAAAATCCCCCCACTCATTCTACCACCTCCCATACCAACTGCACAATTTCACGAAATCCAATACACTAATTTTCTCAGTACCCATTAATATATTGAATCCTAAATTTTGTATAAAAAATTTTGACAGGAACTCTAGCATGATGTGAAAATATTAATTCAATATCGTCATCCCTTCTACCATTTCCCCTACGAAATCTCTTAAAATCAAAAATTTCTCTTTCATCTTGAGTACCGCACGATTGTGCTTTACGCTCAATCGTAGACCTGTTATGTTTATACTCTAGATGAAATCTGAGAGTATTATAAGTTTGCTTTAAAGTTTATAACGCAAAGAAATAAAACTCGGAGCAAAAAATGAATGATACAGAAGTTGATATCATCACTCGAAAATTTCAAAACCGGATATCCGTCCGTCCGTCCGCCCGTACGCTCTCTAGCTTGAGAAAACGTTGAGCTGAAAAGCTCAAATTTCGTACACGTCGTTTTTGACAAAAAAGTAAGGTCAAGTTCGTGAACGGGCCAAATCACTCCACTCCTTCTACCTCTCCTATACAAAATGACACAATTTCGCAATTCGACAATAAACGGATTTGCTCGAAAAATATAAAAGCTATTGGCCTGAAATTTGGAATATGTTACTTCGATGTTAATATGAACCTGCCGTATAAAAATTATGCGTGTCCATCCCATCCTTCTACCACCTCCCATACAAACTGTACTTGTCATGAATTACTCTAAGCCAATTTACTCAGTGCCTATATAATTTAGCGGGCTGAAATTGTGCACTCAATATTTATTTAGAATTGTTTGTAACGCCAAAAAAAATTAGATGTGATGTATTACTTTCATAATAACTTCAATGTACAGTATACAAATTATTTGCGTCCTCCCTCTCCTTCCACCCCCTTCCATAAAAACTACACTTTTTCATGAAATGTTCTAAATCAATTTACTCAGTACGTATAAGATTTATTGAGCTCAAATTGTGCATTAATAGCTTATTTAGAATCATTAGCAAGATCAAAACAATATTAGACGATTAGCTTTACCCCTCCTACTCCCTCCCATACAAAATGACGCAATTTTGCAATTCAACAATAACCGAATTAGCTCGAAAATCGTAAGTGCTATTGATTTGAAATTTGGAATATATTAGTTTTATGATGATTTCAATCTCCTATATAAAAATAATTTAATTCCTCGCATTCCTTCCATCACCTCCCATACAAACTCGGCTTTTTCATGAAATACTCTAAACCAATTTACTCAGTGCGTATAAAATTTATCGATATTAAATTGTACACTTAATACAGTACCTTGCCAAATTATTACACCCATTAGCAACATAACTTTTTATCCGTTTTAAGTTATGAGAACTTAAAATGTTTGCATTAATTGACCGTTATTTTTAATTTATCACTTTCACTGTCCCTTAGGAAATGCAATAAAACACAAAACTTATTTAATAAGTATTTATTAAACTAAAAAAACAAACATGAGAATACTTAATGTTTCGTATGCCTGCCCTTAACCTCCAGTTATGCGTCTACATATACGACCAGGCATACAGTTAAAACAGTTTTCAATGGTGGTTTTAATGTTTGGGTTATGGCTCCAAATCTTTGTAAGCACCTCTAATAATTCTTTTTTCGTAGTAGGTGCGGTATTACTTACTTCAATTACTTTATTATTTTAATAATAAAGTATTGTAATCGACATGGAAAAAAAAATTTGCTACTCTGAATTTTTTTTTCGCGTTTCATGACTAAATAGCTTAAAAATGCAAAAACAAACAGAACAGAAATATGATTGGGCATAGAGCCCAATCATATGATACTCTAAATAAGATGGAGATGACTTTAATATACCGGAAAATATGTCATCTCAAATTCTTTCGAATAGTGAATAGAGACTTTTGCATGGGAGGTGCTAGAAGTAGAGGGGGAGGTATATATTTTTCGTATATGACACCGAACATGGCATGCAAAATGTTTTTTGCTGAATTTAAAGTTTTTAGTTTTCATTATTTTTAATGAAATCGGACATAGTTTTCCTGAAATTGGAGCATTTGTATGGGAGGTGGCAGAGGAAGTGGAACGTTTAAGATGATTTTGAAACTGCTATTCATCATCCTTATCATCATGCTTTGATTCAATTTCAAAGTCAATAGCTCTCATATATTCGAAGGAGAAATGCTTTTCTTGAATTTATAATACAGATATTTGTATGGGAGGTGGTAAAAGGAGTGAAGCGGAGTTGATAATTTTTTCTAACACTTGTTTCAATTATTAAGAAACGAATTCAGGCAAAATTTGAAGTTTGTACTTTTACTAGTTTGAATGGAAATCGATAAAATGCATTTAATAAAAATTATGCATTTGTATGGGAGGGGTTAGAAGGAGTGTACGGATCAAAACAAATTTTTCCACATTATTAATATTTCTATTTGTATTCTTTGTACATAATATCAAGTTAATAGCTTTAACAGTTTCGAAGAAAAATAATTTAATTTAAATTTAAAAATTTCGTGAAATTTGTATGGGAGGGGGTAGAAGGAGTGAGGTGAAGTTGATAATTATTTTTAAAATAAATTGCAATTATAGTAGAATTAATTCTGACAAAATTTCGTCTTTTCAGCTTTACTAGTTTCAATGAAAATCGAAAATATGTATTTTAATAAATTGTGCACCATGCTACTGGTGGAACGAAGAAATAAAAACACTCAGGGCAAAGTGCTTACAGGCTCGACGCAGAGTCCAACGATCAAGGGGAAGAGTAGACTTTCAGGACCGATTAAACACTTTCAAAGTGGCAAGACGAGATCTAAACAAGGCAATAAAACCGAGAAAGGCAACTTGTTTCAAAAATCTCTGTAACGAAGCGGATATAAATCCCTGGGGTATAGCATATAGGATGGTGATGAAAAAGCTGAAGGGTCATAGGTCCCCACAAATAACTTGCCCGATAATGCTAAGATCAATAGTAAAGCACCTGTTCCCCCAAAGGTCATCTACTATGTGTAGCATATCCAGAGAGATCAGCATAGAGTCTACCCCTGCAATTACGTCGGCGGAACTATTTGAGGCATGCGGAAGGATGGGAAACAACAAGGCACCTGGACCCGATGGCATCCCAAATATGGCAATAAAAGTTGCTATTCAAAAGAGGCCCGACATCTTTATAGCAACTATGCAAAAGTGTTTCGAGGAAGGAGTCTTTCCTAAGCCATGGAAGCTCCAACATTTGGTACTTCTACCAAAAGGAAACACGCCTCCTGGAGAACCATCGTCATATCGCCCAATATGTTTACTTGATACGTTGGGAAAGATCCTTGAGCAAATTATTAACAACAGACTGCTCGTACTAGCAGAGGAGAAAGGAGCACTCTTAGACCACCAGTTCGGATTTAGGAAATCGCGTTCAACTGTTGACGCAATAAAAGTGGTAGTAGATACTGCAGCTGAGGCGATACAAGGAGAAAGATGGCGATGGGGGACAAAAAAATATTGTGCAGTAGTGACACTGGACATTAAAAATGCCTTTAACCTGGCAGATTGGTCACCCATAAGCAGATCGTTAGTCAGGATGGATACACTACACTACATGTTGAGAATAATTGCAAATTACTTCACCAACAGGAAGTTGAGGTACCAAACTGATGAGGGGTTAAGGTACTACAACGTCACCGCGGAAGTCCCACAAGGATCTGTACTAGGCCCTCTCCTGTGAAATATTATGTACGATGGAGTTCTTTGGCTATCGTTGCCACAAGGACATCGCTGTTGTTACCGTGGCTAAGCACATCCACGAAATAGAGTCAGCAACAAATGAAGCCGTATAACAAATTAGAGACTGGCTAGAGTCCGCTGGCTTAGAATTAGCTGATCACAAAAAGGAGGCTGTTCTAAGCTGTTCAAGCCCAAAGAAAATTGAATAAGTGAACATTCAGGTCGGCAGTCAAATCATCAGATCCAAGGAGGCAATTAAATATCTATAAGTTATGCTCGATAACAGATTCAAATTTAAAGTTCACAAGGACTTCGCGAGCAAAAAGGCGTCACCAATGCAAGCAGCCCTTTCCCGAATACTGCCAAACATCGGTGGACCAGGATATGCCAGAAGGATACTACTTTCGAGAGTAGTCAGCTGGGTTCTCCTATATGCTGCTCCGGTTTGGGCGACGGCGCTAGTGACAAAGGAAACAAGGAAAAAGATGTCATCAACATATAGTCTCTGTGCGATAATAGCAATTAGCGGTTTCCGAACAATATCGGACGAGGCAGCCTGTGTCATTGCCGGAATGATCCCCATTGACATTCTCGCGAATGAGATGCTAAGGATCTACGAAAGAAGATCCTCGATCCAACAAGAGGCAGCTGTAACCAGGAAAATAAAAGAAGAGGAAAAGGCAACATCAATAGCTATGTGGCAAGGCAGGTGGGACAACGCTACAAAAGGCAGATGGACCTATAATCTAACCCCCGAAATTGAGATCTGGACAAAGCGGGTGTATGGGGACTGCAACTATCACGTCACGCAGTTCTTATCAATAAGTACAGATATCAAATCAAAAATTTGTCAGATTGTAGAACTATATATTCTTTAATTTTCGTAAAAAATTTAAGTTTGGGGGGTGTAAGGGGAGGGAGGTGGAAAGCAAAAATGTTGAAAATTCTGAGTGATTTTTTTATGGCTCTGGTAAAAGATACAAAGTTTAAATTTTGCACGTCGACATATCTATTTAATGTACACAGAAAAAAAATAATAATTTGTTCCAAAATTGTTATGCACCGAAGTGGGGGTCTAACGTGCACTAGGTGTTTCATGTGCAATGAAAAAAACACATAAACTGAACATTTTTGAATGAAATTCTTAGGTAGAAACTTGAAAATTTGCAAAATGCATTCAAAAAAAATTCCTTAAAGTTTAAAATATTAACTGGTCGAATACTTTTAAAACTTCTACCCCCTCCCAACCAAAATCATTTTTTCGACCATTTTTAAGAAATCAATTATCACGTAACTATTAAAAGCTATCAATTTAAAATTTTGCACAAAAACTTATAAAAATAGTTGAAATGAAATTACGTTAAAAGTTTTTAAATCACACTTGCCCTTCTACCCCTTCCCACACAAAACTATTATTTCGACCAATTTCATTAAATCAACTAATAACCAACAAATTAAAAGCTACAAACTTGAAATTTTGTGCAAGCACCTAACTAGAGAAAGGAAATAAAATTGCGTCACAAATTTTACGATTCCCCTACCTCCTCTACCCCCTCCCATACAAATGTTTGGTTTCGTGAATTTAAAATACACCGAATCCAATGAAAATTCTATGCAACTTCGTCTATGAAACTTACATTCTATACATAGAATATTGGACTTGGTTCAAACAATCAATTAAGAAAGTATTAACATCCACCCAACCGTCCTATCACCTCTCCATTCATGAAAACTCAAACTTGCATAAATAAACGAATGAAATATGGAGCTTTTGAACGTTTCCGCAAAGTGTTAAATTGAGAACTGCTCTGCTCAAGAAGCTTCTTTCACTTAGTCTTCCCTATCCACTCTAACCTGCATATTGACTTTTCATGCATGCGCTTTTGCCCCAAAAATAAAAAAGGTTCGCCCAACTTGTTGGCAGTTTATTGTGATAAGTTCTCAAACATTTTCGATAGGGTTCATGTCCGGCGAATTTCCCGGTCAATCAAGGACCGTAAA
Source organism: Chorisops tibialis (assembly GCA_963669355.1). Taxonomy (NCBI): domain Eukaryota; kingdom Metazoa; phylum Arthropoda; class Insecta; order Diptera; family Stratiomyidae; genus Chorisops; species Chorisops tibialis. The sequence continues at coordinate 116,916,570 of OY770262.1, read as the reverse complement.
ATTATTTTCAGGGTTTTCATCTTCCTTAAACCAGTTTCTCATCTGCGGTAGCAGTTGCTCAACACTCGTTGGTACTGATTGGCTTTAAGGGTGCCTTCTACAATATACAGAAGTCCCAACCCCTTGGCTCTGATCACAGACCACAGCATGACTGACGGGGGATGTTTAATTGTGGGTGCAATGCACTCCGAAAGAAATTGTTTCCGCGGCCGTCGTCTCACAAATTTCGTTTTTTCAGTCATAACCTCAAAAATGGATTCATCTGAAAAACATACCTGAAAAACAGAAGGAAGAACACAAATATTTAAAATTTTGAAATGCTTGTACTTTTTAGACCAATCAAAACGTTTTTTATCATGGCGGGTGTCAGTCTTGGTTTCTTCGAAGATCTTCTAGCTATGAGGTGCTCTTCAGCTCATCTACGCTGGATAGTTCGCTGCAAAACCTTGATGCCTGCTTCTTGGATCTTTTTGATGATGACTTTAGCAGGTAATTTTCTGTTTTGCGTGCAGTAATCACGTATTTTTCGGTCAGTTCGCACAGTCGTTATTCGGCGTCGACCGCATGCGCCCTTCCGTTTTGGCGTCAAATCAACACCTGCATTCCTTCTTTTCTTAATATTCTTTGCAGAACTTCTTGATATGCCCAACATTTCTGCAATCCTGTAATGGAACAAGTTTCCCGCCCTTATTAATCCGGAAATTTCCCCAACCTTTAATTCCGACAAGTCACGTCGCTTTCCCATCGCTATAAAACACAATATGCCCAAAATCTCGGTAATAAGAAATAGATTCTACAAAATAGAAACTTATCAACATACCTGTTATCCAATTTCCCAAAAAAAATGTATTATTACTATCTTAATTCACAAATATGTATTGCACCCTTAGTTATAACAAGTGATTATTTTAAAAAAACTGACCGGGTATGTTATTTCTCTTAACAGGAAATTTTTTGTCGCTATTCAAGTTGCTAGGCAACAATGTTAACATTAAAGAGTTCCCAAAACACCAAAGAATAAGAAATCCCCATAATCCATAAAATTAATTGTAAGATATCCTATCCAAAGTAAAACGATTGATTTGTTGACAATGGGTCTAATAATTTGGCAAGGTACTGTATTAATTAAGAATTGTCAGTAAGGTCCAAAAAATTAGACTATTAGACTTACGCCTTCTACCTCCTCCCTCCCCCCCCCCTCCCTTTCCGCCAACACAATTTCACAACCTTTCAAAAAGTCGATCCTGAAAAATATGAAAGCCATTGATTTGCAATTTAAGGCATGTCAAAAACAAAATGTTTGTAGTTATTTCTGAAAAAGTCTTCAAGAGCTCGCCCGCCTTCTACCACCTCCCATACAAACTACACATTTTCACTAAATCCAATACACTAATTATCTCAGTACCTATTAAATTTTTGAATCCTAAGTTTTGTATAAAACATTTTGATAGCAACTTTAGCGTGATAAGAAAAAGTTAGTTCAATGTGGCGAACTCCTATACCACTCTTGAAAACAACAAATTTCTCTTTTATCTAGGGTATCGCACGGTTGGGGTTTACGCCCAATCCTATTATGTTTTTTAAGATAGTTTTGCCTTCTTCATCAGCCGAATCTTCCCATCGCTTCCGTGGTTTGCCTACCGGTCGGTTACCACTCGCTTTGCTTTAAGAACACGTTTCGGGATTCTGCTCTCTTCCATTCGCTCTACATGGTCAGCCCACTGCAGTTTACGTAACTTGATGAACGCACGTATGAGTTTACTCCACAAGGAAACTGTTTCTAATATTTGAGATACTAAATATAAAGTAATTAATATTATTTCAACTGGAGCTCAAATTCATTTAGCATAATTAATGAAAATGATCCCAAAAGTATCTAATCTCTGATCTCCGAACTATTTCAACTACTAATTATTTTCGGTTTTGTTTTCCTTTCTACTATATACGATAGTTAGATAAGATCGAACGTATTGCATATTTGATTTTAATTCTATCGAATCAAATCGATTCCAGTCACTCTTTTCTGAATTACAAAAGGACATGAGAAGGAACAATAGCAATTTATCTAGGACATGTGATAAATTATTAACGTAGTACGTGTTCCATACACTGTCAATCAGTTTCATTCGCAATTTGGAAACAATTTCAATTTGCAGTTTCGAATGATTAATGTTTTGGGTACAAGCGGTAGAAAAAGGTTGTGGCACATTTTTTTCGTAAAACAAAACAGAATAAAAAAGAAAATGTTTAAATTGCTAGACAAATAATTAATCGATAGTTTCAATTTCGGTTGAAAATAAAAATTTAAGCTGTGATTAAATTTAACTCCTGATTATAAATTTTATCTGAAATTAAAAACTATGTAAACAGATTTTTGTAGGTGATGAAACAAGTTGAGGTTGTATTTCAATCAAATGACTTGCGTTTCGGGTTTATATTCAAGTGACTGCCTAGCACATACGTTTGCTATTTCTATCCAAGAAGTCTGTTCTATGTTCAATATGTTCTTCTGTCATTTAAATTAGACTCTCTTATTTGTCAGTGTAAATAGTGGGCAAATTAAATTCAAGGTAGTTAAGCTTATGTATTGAATGACAAAATAAAGTCGAATTTGAACCATACCTAGATTAATAATAACATAGTTTGGGGGAAAATGAATGTACCTAAATTGCAGATATTTTTGAAACAACCACTATTTTAGTGTTGAATTTTCGTATGCAGTTTTTACCATCAGTTGTGATTGACTGAAACTGAGATTTATGAAATTTTATTATCAAATGCCGCTGTAAGCCCTGAAATACAGCCAAAAAATAATTATTTCACATAAATTGCATCGAAAAATGATGTTAGGCAGTTATCGAACACAAAGAATTCTCCATATGTCGTCGCTCTAGAACTACGATAACGTATGTCCCAATTTTTATCGTAAATATCAGTAGATGGTACATTCAGCAGTAGATCGTTCTCCGGACTGCAGTCCTGATGAAGATGGAAGTAAAAGTTAGCACAAGCGGGAAGTTTTTTTTTATATTCTCCAGGACAACACCTTTATATAGGGTGGTCCAACCATAATGCACGATGTTAATTGTAAGTCACACCTTAACGTCAAGTTTTTCGGCCAACTTAATTTGACATTTCTTTGTTTCAGTGTTTGGCAAATTCAACCATGGAGAGGTATACAATTGAGCAGCGACCAAATGTGTCCATAATTGCCGCATTTGGGCAAATGAGTATCCACGATTGATTGTTGAAAAGCCGATGCATTCACAAAGAGTGACTGTTTGGTGCGGTTTATGAGCTGGCGGCGTCATCGGGCCGTACTTCTTCGAAAATGAGGACGGCCAAGCAGTTACCGTGAATGGTGTTCGCTATCGCGAGATAATAACGGACTTCTTGTGGCCAGAAATTGAGGATATGGACCTGGACAATATGTGGTTCCAACAGGATGGTGCCACTTGCCACACAGCCAACGAAACAATGGCTCTTTTGCGCGAGAAATTAACATCGTGCGTTTTGGTTGGACCACCCTATATGTAAGTGTTGAATTTTCAAGATCAAAATCTTTTTTTTGCGGCCAGAAATTGCATCAATCGCCCGTAACAAGTTTAGCTCTTTAGCCAACGATTCCTGGGGCTGTATATAAACAAGTGGATTATTAACTCTGTTAAAATTTGCGTGGAAAATGCGCTTCAACATCACTAACATTTTTATAATCTAGATGAAATCTAAGTTTGTTCTAAAGTTTGTCACTCTAAGAAATACTGTTCGCACAGAGTCGCTCAAAAACCTCGAAACCGGATATCCGTCTGTCCGCCCGTCCGTCTGTTCACTCTCTACATTGAAACGCGTTGAGACAGAAAGTTCAAATTTTATAAAAAGAATTAAGTGGTCAAATCACTCAACCCCTTCTACCACCTCCCATACAAAATGACTCAAAAATAAACGAATTTTTATTTTTATGATGATTTCAATCTACTGTATCAAATTATATTATATTCTTATATTAAATACAAAAATTTGTATGGGAGGTGGTAGAAGGAGTGAAGCGAAGTTCATATTTTTTTTAGCATTCATTGCAATTATCAACGGACTAATTCTGGTATAATTTTAAGTTTCTAATTTTTATACTCTAGATGGAATCTGAGAGTATTATAAGTTTGCTCTAAGGTTTGTAACGCCAAGAAATAAGGCTCGGAGAAAAAAATGATGAATACAGAAGTTAATATTATCACTCAAAAATCTCAAAACCGGATGTCCGTCCGTCCGTCCGTCCGTCCGTTCGCTCTCTAGCTTGAGAACGCGTTCAGCTAGAAAGCTCAAATTTCATACACGTCATTTTTGACAAAAAAGTAAGGTCAAGTTCGTGAACGGGCCAAATCGCTCCACCCCTTCTACCCCCTCCCATACAAAATGACACAATTGCGCAATTTGACAATGAAGAGATTTGCTCGAAAAGTATAAAAGCTATTAACCTGAAATTAATATATTACTATTATGATAATATCAATCTACCGTATAAAAATTATGTGTGTCCTACCCCTCCTTCTACCACCTCCCATACAAACTGTACTTTTCATGAATTATTCTAAGCCAATTTACTCAGTGCGTATAAAATTTAGCTAGCTAAAATTTTGCACCAAGTATTTATTTAAAATTGTTAGTAAGGCCAAAAAAAAATTAGACGATTGGCTTCACCCCTTCTACCCCCTCCCATACAAAAAGACACAATTTCGCAATTTGACAATAAATGGATTTACTCGAAAAGTGTGAAAGCTATTAATCTGAATTTTTGGATATATTACATTCATAATAATATAAATCTACAGTAGAAAAATTATGGGAGTCCTCCCTCTCCTTCCACCCCCTCCCAAACAAACATCACTTTTTCGTGAAATGCTTTAAGACGATTTTCTCAGAACATATAACATTTATCGAGCTCATATTTTGTAATAAATTCTTAATTAGTATTATCACTAAGATCAGAAAAAAATATTTGATTAGCTTCACTGCTTCTACCCCCTCCCATACAATATGACACAGTTTCACAACTTCACAAAAAATCGATTTTCTTGAAAAGTATGAATGGCACTAGTCTGAAATTTAAGGTACGTCAATTTTATAATATTCCTAGTTATTTCTGAAAAAATCACTAAAATTCCCCCACTCTTTCTACCCCCTCCCATACAAACTGCACATTTTCATTAAATCTAACTCACTAATTTTTTCAGTTCCCATTCAATTTTTGGAGTAAGCATTTTGAATAAAACATTTTTATAGCTACTTTAGCATGATGGGGAGAAAATTAGTTCAATGCTATCCCTTCTAACATTCCACATACAAAATTTCTTGGGGTCACAAAAAAATTCTATTTCATCTAGAGTATCGTAAGATTGCGCATTACGCGCAATCGTAGCCCTGTTATGTTTTTATAATAGTTTCAATCAAAATCGATTAAATTCATTTACCAAAATTGTGCATTTGTATGGGATAATAGGAGTATTCGAATCAAAACCAAATTTTGCGACATTAATTATATTCGGAATAGTATACTTTTCTCGAAATTTAAAGTGAGGTTGATAGTTTTTCCAAAATAAGATGCGATTGTAATAAAATTAATTATGGAAAAAATCCGTTCTTTTAGCTTTCCTAGCTGCAATGAAAATCAAATAAGCCCATTGCGGCGAACTGCTCCAATATTATGCGTAGGATATTTGCGTGGTCGGTACAAAACGATCCTTTACGGAATGCAGACTGATAAACTTCGAGAGTGCTCTCCACGACATCACTAATCCTGCTGACAATTACCTTACCCATGATTTTTGATTTAAGCTAGGGTGTAGCCTAGCAGGTAGTGTGTTGGTCTTGTAATGCGAAGGTCGTGAGTTCAAATCCCGGTCGGCGCAATATATAATTCCAGCGCATTGCCTGCTTGGATATATCTTGGACACCTCAATCTACGAAAATGAAAAAATTCGTAGAAAGAGGGTTGTGCGAAGGGCTAACAACCCTTCCACAATAAGTAATGAAAAATGTTAAGGAACTTGAATATAAGGAGGCCAAGGTCCGATATGGGCTGTAGCGCCATTTTAGAAGAAGATGATTTTCGATACTGCAATAAGTAGGCATATACAACGCCAATTGCCACAATCCCGAAGGTTGCCCTTTTTCGGAAATTTTCACAATGACGCCTTCCTTCCATTCAGTCGGATATCTTCTTTCACACCTCAGTAAAGAGTGGGAGAAGTATATCGAATATTATTTCCGGGTCCGCTTTGTGGATTTCGGTTGGTAGTCCGTCTATACCTAGAGCTTTCCGTCTCGCCATTGACCGAATGGCGGAAACTTTCTCTTTCTTATTTGAGGGATCGTCCCTAATAGAGGATTGTTGCGGTTGGATGTTTGGTAATTGTTTGAAATATCAGAAAAGTATTTCTTCCATCGCCGCAACTGTTTTTCACTCATAATAAGTAGAGTCCCGTTGACATCTCTCACCACTGGCGGTTAAATTCATGTTCGTCAACTGTTTCATGATTTCAAATATCCCGAAGGTAGGCCGCAAATTCTGCCTTGTTAGCCAGATCTTCAATGGCCTTTCTCCTGTCGCGTCTAACAGCCTTTTTAAACTATATATTACCATCGCGGTAGTTCTGCCTCAGGTCGGGCGTTTGTTGGTTGACATCGGGTTGAGAGATGATTGCCAATTTGGTTTTTTTCCTATCGTCAACCATGTCCCATGTATCTTGCGACATCGAGGGTTTCTCACCGCTTTGCACATATCTTACAGATTCTTCAGCACTAGTTAGAAATGGGTTTATGGTTGTCTCCCAATTGACGTCCAGTGTGAGCATTTCACATACGTCCAATATGGACGACTTCTCACTAGAATGGTGGTATGATCGCGCTTTTTAATGGGGTCTCCAAGTCTATCCACATTAAGCTTTCACTTCATTTGAAAAATTTATGGCCGTCAAATAGCTGCTGTTCACAATCTCAAACAAGCAACCATCACTACCCATCAGTTCCATGCATCGCACGCACATCAAGGAGACATCTTCTCCATCGGCAACTTACATATAGCCAAATGGTCGAACCATTTGCCAAGTATTACAAAACGCCACAAATAATTCGCCGTTTTCTGGTCTCTTAATCCAAGGTCGTGACGCGTCGGCCCAAGGGTCACCATGCTTCCACATGACGTGTTCTAGTCCAATGTTGTCAGAGCCAACCTTGGCGTTCATATCTCCTGAGATGATAATATATCACCTCTTGAAACACGCTCGAAAGTGGCATTCCGTTCGTTATAAAACTCTTCTTTGTCACCAGGTGTTGCGGTATTAGTTAGTTCGTAGCACAGATTACAGATTTATGACGTTTCTGACACTGGTAATGAGCCTGACGACCATAATCCTATCCGAGATTGGTTCCCTGCTGATGAGACTATTTCTTGTTCTCGGTGTAAGGACGACTGCTACACCATTTTTGGCTTCACTCTCAGGACCAACGTACGGAATGGTGTTTCCGCTCGGGGTTCGTTCTTCTCCTGATCCTGTATACCTGACTTTGCTCAAGCCCAATATTTGGATGTTATATCTTCCCATGTCCATTTCACGGTCGATCACAAATTGGCGGATCATGGAACGAGTGATCCATTCCCCGTCATTCAATGTTCGAACGTACCAGAAGCCAATCATAGTCCGTTTTCGAATGCCAAAATAGTTGTTACCGTAGAATCCGTCTGTATCAGAGGCGCTGTATCCGTTTCTCGTATCAGTTAGGTTTTAAGATCACGGATAATAAGCCCATGATCCAGTAAATGTTCATTTGCCATTTTTAGGGCTGTGGGTGAAATCTACTGCGCCCATCCCATTAGCTTAACAATTGTGAGAACCTACAAAATCTTTCAACTGATTATCATTGGATGATTCACAGAAGGTGATATATTAACTTAAATTCATCTCAATTGCAAACTAACGCGAATATAATTGCGGTCCCACCTGGATTATAGAATTAAAATCACGCCTTGGCTTTAAGGAATCATGCCTGTAAAACATCACCAAATTTTATTATGCGAAACAATCCACTTAATACATGATAGCTTCTAATAAACCATTTTAAAACATTTTGGTTACGCCACTGTATGGATATGTCCTCTTGTCAAGAATGTAAGCACGTATTTTTTTTCTAGTTTTCGATTTAAAGCACTATTTGCATTGATTTATTCACTTCATCGCATAAACTACACTTAATATCTTCTGTTCTGTCCAAAAATGATCAAAAATTAAATCTACAACTCGCTGTAATATAGAACTTACGCGTGAAAGCCTATTCATTCGACTATCCGATTTTGATAGGCCTTACACACATTACACCGCATCTTTAAGAATAAAAAGTCTTATTTATAACTACCGAACAATAATTTTTGTGCTTGCTCTAACGTTCAAGTTATAATAATGCGAAAATTGCCGCAAACAAAAAATTGTGCAGCAAAAGGAACAAAATAACGCCAAGTAACATGAGGACCTTTACAAGGCAAGGCCTACAAAAAAATGCGTCACTCACGTACATATTCCATTGGTGAGAGTTGCCACTTGCAAGCCACGCGAAAACTCACTCACACTGTTTTGCTCGAATCTCGTAATGCCTCAAATTGTTTACACGTTATTTTTGGTGAAAAAGTAAGATGAAGCTCGTGAACTGGCCAATTCGCTCCAACCCTTCTAACCCCTCCCAAACAAAATGACACATTTTCACTTCATTATAAGTTAATTTTCATGGAAAATATAAATGCTAATTTTAAACTTACCAAATTGGAAATATTTGTTTTTCAAAAACAAATTGAAATCACCTCACTTCTTCTACCACCTCCCATACAAACCGCATAATTTCACGAAATGCAATACACCACTGTTTTCAGTATATATAAAATTTATGGAGCTGAAATTTTGTGTGAAATATTTCGGCAGCAATTTAGTTATATAAGAAAAAATTATATTAATCTCACCTCCCATACAAAATGACACAATTTTACAACTTAATAATATGCCGATTTTCTTGGACATAATCAAAGTTAATACTTTGAAATTTTGAAGTAAATATTTTTTCAATGTCAGTATATAATTTTATTAAAATTTTTGAATTCCCTTCGCTAATTCTACCCCCTCCCATACAAACTGCACAGTTTGTGCAAATGTAATAAATTTTCACTGTACCTATCATAGTTTTGAAGCTCTTTAAAACAGAGCATTTTGGTAGTGACTGAAGTGAGATGTAAAAAAATTAATTCAATCCCTGCAGTCCTTCTATCACATCCCATACCAAACAGCAGAATTTCATAACTTTATAATATGCCGTTGTTTTCGGAGAGCGTAAAGATTACTGTTCTGAAATTTAAATCATATTATTTCTATATCGATTTTAGTAATATCTTTAGAAATCGTTGAAATCCCCCTACGCCTTCAGCCACCTCCCATACAAAAGTCCCAGTTTGGCGAAACGTTTGAAAATGATTTTCAAGACATTACTGCTTTGTTCAGACATGAAATATATATAAATAGGTTATTGGTATGGCTGAAAAATCTGTAGAAGGTTGAGTTCGCTGAAACTTCAATTCCATCTCGCGTATTGCATGATTTACCCGCAATTGTAGTTCTGATGTTTATACTCTAGATGAAATCTGAGAGTATTATAAGTTTACTCTAAGGTTTGTAACGCCAATAAATAATGCTCACACAGAACCGCCAAGAGTACAGAAATATTTGTTGTCGCTCAAAAATCTCAAAAACGGATGTCTGTTCGTCCGTCTCTCCGTCCGTCCGTGCGCTATCTAGCTTGAAAACGCGTCGAGCTAGAAAGTTCAAATTTTGTACACGTCGTTTTTGGCGCAAAAGTAAGGTCAAGTTCGTGAACCGGCCAAATCGCTCCATCCCTTCTACCCCCTCCCATAGAAAACGACTCATTTTCAATCATAACATTGCCTGGCTTAGACACTCCTCGACTACGGACCAGGGGGGGGCGTGATACTGAGCTTTTTGCTTCTATAAACGGTTTAAAACAGTTGGTAGATGAGCCTACTCGTTTACTGGATGTTGCAGAGCATTTTTCTAACCTTCTTGACCTTTTTCTCACCAGCCACCCAGAGAAATATTCTGTCTCTGTCATATTACCATCGCCAATTGGAAATACGGATCATTTTTTGATTCGTGCACAATTCCCAGTTGCAGCACTAACACCGCTGACAATCAAGGCACCCCGAAGAAATATTTGGCATTTCAAAAGAGCCAATTGGGAGGCGCTAAATGACTTCTTCAATGCCTTTACTTGGAAATTATGCTTTGATTCCAATGACTGCGATGACGCTTGTAGACTTGTCACCGAGATTATCCTGAAAGATATGAAGCTCTACATACCTTCCAGTTATAAAAGAGTTAGGCCATCGAAGGACTCTTGGTTCAACAATGAATGTCTCGATGCAATTAAGACCAAGAAACAAGCATTTCAAACCTTTAAAGGTTATAAAACACCTGCCAACAGAGAACTCTTCAATGCGTCAAGAAATGCCTGCAAATCCATACTCAATCGTGTTAAGTTTGAGCATGACCAAAAACTTCAACGGAAGATCCTTCAGTGCCCTAAAGGCTCGAGATCTTACTGGTCATTCGTCAAAACGGTCAACAACAATTTCATTTCTTCTTCAATACCACCTCTTGTTGATGGCGACCGTACCGTTATTGATCCTGTCGAAAAAGCTAACTTACTAGCAGCAAGTTTCGCTAGAAACTCACGTCTTCCACCTTCAAACCAATCGCCTCCCGCTCTAACTGATTCTGGTTTCTCATTGCCTAAACTACATTTTCGCACGAGACTTATTTCTAGGATCCTTCAAGAGCTCAATATCCACAAATCTGCTGGTCCGGACGGTATTCCCCCCATTACCCTTAAAAAGTGCTCCTCTTCTTTAGCGAAACCTCTTCGCAATCTTTTCTATCTTTTCTTATACGAGTAGTACTAGATGGCGTTACTTCTTCCTCTTTCCCAATAGATTCCGGCGTCCCTCAAGGCTCTGTTTATCTCCAACTCTGTTTTTAATTTTCATCAACGACCTTCTGTCGTCCACTCTCAATCCAATCCATAGTTTCGCGGATGACAGTACTTTAGATAGCACCTATAAATTTAACTCTGCTGCGGAATCACACAAGTATTCTATTGCTTCCAATCGCATGGAGTTATTCCGTTCGCTGAACTCGGACCTCAGCTTAATCCTGGAATGGGGCAGGAAAAATAGAGTAGAGTTCAACGCTTCTAAAACACAAGCCTGTCATCTATCCCTCAAACGTGATGTTCCAGTATTATCTCAAAATGTGACCTTAGGTGGCACACAACTTTGTACCTCGGATAACTTCACACTTCTTGGCGTCAAAATTAATCACTACCTGAATTGGGTCCAGCACATCTTTGATGTTGCCCTCGACGCCTCTAAACGCCTGGGTGTGCTCCGAAAGTGCAAAAAGTATTTCTCGCCGAACGACCTCGCAACCATCTATAAGGCTTACATTAGACCACGTTTAGAGTACAATTCGCATGTTTGGGCTGGGGCACCCAAATCACACCTCGCGTTGCTCGACCGTATTCAAAAACATGCATTCCGACTGATTGGAGACGAGACCATCACGTCTTCTAACGATTCTCTCGAGCATCGCAGAAATGTCGGAGTACTCAGCATTTACTATCGCTACTTCCATGGTAAATGCAGTGCGGAACTAAGCACACTCATCCCTCCACTCTATAATTTTCCCCGAGATACTCGTCAAGCTGAACGCTCACACGAGTACACCGTTAAACCCTTGCCTTCTCGTACAGTGAAATATAGGCAGTCATTGAATCCAAAGTGTTTCCCAACGAATTCAACATCCAGTGCTTCAAAGGTAATGTACACCGTCACTTTCGTCTTTCTCCACCTAAATTAAACTAATCTAACTTGAGTTTTTTCTCCAATTCCTATACCGACACATCTGTGCATAGCATTATAGGGTGACCCCCTAAGTTGTGTTCGGTTCCTTAAAAAAAAAAAAAATCATTTATATTAATCAAATTTTCTTGGAAACTATGAAAGCTAATGATTTCATATTTGGAATATATTATTTTTATCATAAATGTGATGTACAGTATAAAAATTATTTGAATCCCCCCACTCCTTCCACCACCTCTCAGACAACCTGCACTTTTCCGTGAAACACTCTAAGCCGATTTTCTCAGAACATATAACATTTATCGAGCTCACATTTTGTTCCAAATATTTAATTTACATGTCATTAAGATAAAAAAAAATTAACTGATTAGCTTTACTGCTTTTACCACCTCCCATACAATATGACTCAGTTTCATAGCTTCACAACAAATCGATTTTCATGAAAAGTATGAATGTTACATATCTGAAATTTAAGAAATGTCAATTTTATAATATTCATAGTTATTTCTGAAAAAATCACTGAAACCCCCACTCCTTCTATCACCTCCCATACAAACTGACCAATTTCACGAGATCGAATACACTAATTTTCTCAGTTCCTATTCAATTTTTGGAGGTTTCATTTTGTATGAAACATTGTTATAGCTACTTTAGCATGATAGAAAAATAAACTGCCAACAAGTCGGGCGAAACTTTATTATTCTTGGGACATGTTGCGGATGTGTGGAAAGTCAATATGCAGGTAAGAGTGGTTAGGGAAGACTAAGTGAAAGGGAGTTCTTGAGCAAGGCTGTTGTCTATTTAACAATATTTCATTCGTTTCTACAAGTTTGGGTTCTTATGGAGGGGAGGAGGAGGGGTAATAGTAAGGGTGGGTGGATGTTAATAGCTTTTTAATTAATTGCTTGAATCACGTCCAATATTCTCTGTGTAGAATGTGTTTCATAGACGAAGTTGCATAGAATTTTCATTCACAAAACCAAACATTTGTATGGGAGGGGGTAGAGTAGGTAGGGGAATCGTAAATTTTGATATGCAGTTTTATTTCGCTTCTCTTTTAAGGTGCTTTTATAAAATTTCAAGTTCATAGCTTTTAGTTTGTTGGTTATTAGTTGATTTATGAAATTATTCGAAATCATAGTTTTGTATGGGAGGGGGTAGAAGGGCAAGCGCGATTTGAAAATTTTGAAAGCAATTTCATTTGAATTATTTTTATAAGTTTCAATGCAAAATTTGAAATTGATAGCTTTTAAGAGTTAGCTGATAACTTATTTTATAAAAATGCTCGAAAAAATAATTTTGTATGGGAGGGGGTAGAGGAGGTAGGGGAATCGTAAGACTTGTGATGCAATTTTCTTTCTTTTTAGTTGTTAGGTGCTCGTACAAAATTTCAAGTTCGTAGCTTGCAATTTGTTTGTTATTAGTTGATTTAATAAAATTGGTCGAAATCATACTTTTGTATTGGAGGGGGTAGAAGGGTAAGCGCGATTTCAAAACTTTTAACGTAATTTCATTTCAATTATTTTTGTAAGTTCTTATGCAAAATTTCAAATTGATAGCTTTTAATAGTTAGGTGGTAATTGATTTCTTGAAAATGGTCGAAAAAATAATTTTGTATGGGAGGGGGTAGAAGTTTTAAAGATTTTCGACCAGTTAATAATTCATTCTTTTATGGATTTTTTTTAATGCATTTCGCAAATTTTCAAGTTTCTACCTTAAAATTTCATTCAAAAATTTTCAGAAAATTTTCAGCTTATGTGTTTTTTCATTTCACATGAAACACCTTGTGCACGTTAGACAAGGGGGGTCGGTGCATAACAATTGTAGAATTTCTATTATTTTTTGTGTATGTACAATAAATTGATATATTGATCTGCAAAATTTAAACTCTGTATCTTTTACCAGAGCCCAAAAAAAATTACTCAAAATTTTCAACATTTTTGCTTTCCACCTCCCTCCTCTTACACCCCCCCACTTAATTTTTTTACCAAAATTAAAAATTATATAGTTCTACGATCTGACAAATTTTTGATGTGATATCTGCCCTCAGTTTTGAGATATAATGGTTTGAAATTTTGGAAAGTTCAATGCTCCCCATTTTCCCCCACTACTATTTTCTCCAAATATTATATTTTTTTCATATTTCTTTAGTATAGCTTAATATAAATACCAAGTTTCAATTGTATAGCTTAACAAATAGCCGAGATATTGATTTTTAAGTGTTTTTCTTTGCACCCCCCCTGACTCTCCCCCTTACAATAATTAGCCTCTACGTAAGCTGATTCCAGTGAATCTGTATGCCATCTTGATGGTCTAAAATTATAAATTTTTTATGCTAAGTAATTTCATTTGAAAAAAAAATTCGGCCGACAATTGGTTTTTAGCCCCCCCTTTTTGCACCCCAATGGATAAAAAAATTAGATTAATTTTAAAAGTTGTCCCACAAACCCTTTTATATGTACATTGATTTTTAGCTTCCTAGGTGTAACCATGTTTGAGATATTTGAATTCTTAGTTTTCGGTTTAAGTGCTCCCCCCGCCTCCCCCTGAACCCTTACACCCCCAAAAATGAGTGTCCTCCTGAGATCCGCAACTACCTACAATCCCTCCAAAAATGAGCTTTCTATCTCGAATGGTTTGGGAGTTAATGTGCTCTGAGCGTACACACCGGCGTACGGCGGACGGCGGACGGCGTACGGCGGACGGCGTACGGCGTACGGACAGACGGATTTTTTTTTTTTGCATTTTTAGGCTAATTTAGTCACGAAACGCGAAAAAACAAAATTTCAGGGTAGCAAATTTTTTTTTTTTCCCAAGTCGATCACAATACTTTATTATTAAAATAATAAAGTAAAAATGAGTTCAATGCCCCCTTCTACCACTCCCCATACAAAATTTTGTTGGGATCATAAGAATTTATATTTCTATACAGGGTGTTTGGTACTCCGTGCATAACCTTGTAAGGGGTTATTCCTGGATATATTTTGAGCAAAAAATTGTTCTACGGAGATGGTCAATTTTCAATATCCACGGAGATACAGGGTGATCAAGAAAAGTCCTTCGGACCTGTACCCTCACTCACTCAAAACGCTATATCTTGAAAACTAATAATCACAATTCAAAGTGTTATAGCTTGTTTTTTAGGGAATCAAATTACCTTTCATTTGCTGTAATAGTCCGCATTGTAACTGTATCCAATTCTGAGATATTTGCTTCAGAACACAAATTTTTGACAGTTTGACCGTCAAAATTCTAGGATCAATGTAGTTTTTCTCTAAAAAACCCATTATAAAAATGTCATTCTAATGTTGTTTTCTTATGTGCCATATTATTGCCTACAAAAGATGCATACACTTGCATTGCATAAGTTTTATAGTTTAGAAGAAATTATCATTCCAATAATGTAGCACTTTTGTCAAAAAAGCAAAAATAGGTTGATCAACATTCTCCGCTTGAACTAAAAGAACTTAAGAAAGGTTTTTATGGTTTATTTCAAATTTCCTTAATTATAATAAATGTTCAAAATGGCTCCCTTCATTTTGAATGCACGCTAAAGCTCGTTTTGCCAGTGTTCTCTTTGTGTTCATACTCCTCAAATGCTGCCTTACTTCTGTTGCTGCCGCATCGATTCTGGTGTTTAGATCCTGCAACGTTACTACTTCCGTTGCATAGACAAGGTCCTTCATCCGTCCCCATACAAAGAAATCCATAATAGTTAAATCAGGAGATCTTGCAGGCCAGTGTATCGGTCCATTTCTACCGATCCAGCGATTGCTATAATTGGAATTTAACCAATCTCTGATTTGTCGGCCGTAATGAGCTGGAGCACCATCGTGTTGGTAAAACATGGAAGCCAATCGTTGCAGTGGCACATCATCCAATAACTCTTGTAGATCATTTGTCAAAAACTGCAAGTAATTGGAACTATTTAGGGTAGGCGGAAGCCTAATAGGACCAATAAAATCGTTGCCAATCACACCTGCCCATAAATTGACACTGAATCTGTGCTGAAATGATGCCTCTCTTCTTGTATGTGGATTGCTCTCAGCCCATGTGTGTAAGTTGTGGAAGTTTGTGATACCGTCCCTGGTGAATTGGGACTCATCAGTCCAAAGAATGTTGTTCATAAAATTCTCGTCACTTAGTTGTCGTTCAAGCAGCCAATTGCAAAACTCCATCCTTTTGGGCAAATCAATGGGTACCAGCTCCTGCACTGGTGTGTGGTGGTAGGGATGCAACCGCTCTGCTTTTAGGACACTCCAAACTTTCGACGTAGAGACGTTTAACTGCAATGCCAAGCGTCGGACAGCGTCGTTGTGTTGAAACTCATTTTAATTTAATTCATTTCCTCGATAATTTAAATACTACTTAAAGGACATTCATCGATAATTTAAATAGTAATTAAAGGACACAAAGAGTATTTCAGTTTAACAACATTTCAGGTAGTTTTTTTAGAACGAGGGTTGGTTTATGGCATATTTTATTCTTAAGCCATATGTATTTTCGCTTATTACCTGGAAAACGGGAAAACCTAAGTCATAAGTATGTGTGCAACATTTGTAGGCAATAATATGGCACATAAAACAACAACATTAAAATGACATTTTTATAATGCGTTTTTTTGAGAAAAACTACATTGATCACAGAATTTTGAGGGTCAAAGTATCAAAAATTTGTGGTCTGAAGCAAATACCTCAGGATTGGGTACAGGTACAATACGGACTATTATACCAAATGAAAGGTAATTTGATTCCCTAAAAAACAAGCTATAACACTTTGAAATGCGATTATTAGTTTTCAAGATATAGCGTTTTGAGTGAGTGAGGGTACAGGTCCGAAACACTTTTCTTAGTCACCCTGTATCTCCGCGGATATTGAAAATTGACCATCTCCGTAGAACAATTTTTTTCTCAAAATATATCCAGGAATAACCCCTTACAAGGTTATGCACGGAGTACCAAACACCCTGTATATCTAGAGTATCGTAGCCCTGTTATGTTTTGTTTTTAATTTCATAGACCATTTTTTTTTAAGTACAAGTATTTAGAAATTTAGTATTGTTGCGAGCTAGGGGTTCGCCGGGATTTCAAGTAAAACACAATTCGTTTAAAAATAAGTGATAATTTATTTATTCGCAGTTTAACTTAATTCGCACTATATGGCACCACCGCCGATATTGTTCTATCGCGTTCTTGCACCAGTTCGCGTCTTCCATAGATGTCGCTGAATGACTCCTCTCGTCTGAAAGCTTCGTACTTTTATACCATTTTCCCAATTCTCGAACCTTCCGTGGTGTGTGTCTCAACTATACTGGGGACTGTTCTACAAAATTCTGGCATATTCGGGAAAGATCAATATTGCGTGGTTGCCAGATCTATAACAGTATGTTTATAAGGACGTCTTAGTAATAATCGGAGTTATGACATTTAAAATTATTTGAGTTCACAACCCTTTTAGCATCTCCCATGCTTAGCCTGTATACAGAAATTGTCCACGGGGATGAGGATTTCGGTATTTTTTTTGAACAAAATTTTATTTTATTTAATATTTTTTTTCGAATTAACACAAACTAAAACTACTTACATTTCCTTAACACTCGTCAATGCAGCCCCAAAATCCGCGTGCGCACGGAGCAGACAAATTCAAATATCATGGCTCTACAATTCACATTAATAAATTTTTTTGACGCACTACAATTTTACACCAATCGCTTAAAAATGTTATTCGTTCTTCAATGCATGAGGACGATTTCCGAATAACGTACTCTAGATGAAGTGAGAAAGTTTGTAATGCATCGAAAAATATGTCACCTCAATTTTTTTATAATTGCAATATATGCACGATGGTGGAAGGAGTGGGAGATGTTTATGATTTATAAATTTGTCGCTGGAGTTGGAATTCAAACGATTCATTCTGGAGTTAATTTCTCCTTGTATCAAGAAAATTAACACATTGATTTTTCGAAATTGTAGTATTTGTATGGGAGGTGAAAAAGAGAGTATAACGAATTGGACGAATTCAAAACCCATACTCATTACCATACCGCGTTCCAAATTAAAATTCGATAGCTGCATACGTTCTGCTGTCCTTCAGTATATGATAAAATTCTATGGAAGGGAGTAAACGGAGCGAAGTTGATCATTTGTTGAAATTATTATAAAAGAAATTCTGACGAAATTTCATGACTACAACTTTTTAGTGTTAATGGAAATGAATTTACCAAATACTCAAGTCAATAGCTTTGCTACTTTCGAAAAAAAAAAAATTTGATAACATTCATATGGAAGGTGGAAGAAGGACTGAGAGGATGTGGCCCGTTCAACAGCTAAAAGGTTTTTGTTTTCCCAGAATGAAAGCTCGATAGCTCAAAACGTGTGTGTGTTATTGTGCAGATTGATGGTCCCTCAAAATCGAGACATTAGATCGACAAAAACTACAATAGCTTTGTACTATTGCCGGATCTGTGCGATTATTATTTCTGGTCGTTAAAAACGTTGTAGCAAACTCTAACAGAATCATCTCAATCAATCAAATTCCTGTTAGGACCCCCTATATGGGCATAGGACAGAAACAACTCTCTTCCGCAAGGCGCGATCCTGAGCATCGGCCTTAAGCTGTTGCCAGGACTCGTTTATTCCTCTGACCTCCTGCTCAATTGCTCGCTTCCATGTGTTACATGGTCGACCAACCCGACGTCTTCCTTGAGGATTATAATCCAGAGCCTGATTTGCGATATTTCGCTCTGGTTTCCTCAAAGTATGACCGATCCACTGCCACTTCCGCCGTTGAACCTCAATACCTATTTCAGTCTGGCCAGTTGTACTCCAAAGTTCGTCGTTGGAGATCACTTCTGGCCAGAATATTCCTAAAATGCGTCGGAGGCATTGGTTTAAGAAAGTCTGTACTTCCTTGGTAAGTCGAACGGTCACTTTCCACGTAGTATAACCATATAACAACACGGATTTGACGCATGCGTCAAAAACTCGCAGCTTCGTGCGAAGGGAGATCTCTCTTAACCTCCAGAAAGGGGAAAGGATACCGAAGGCCTGACGAGCTTTATTTAGCCGAGCCTCAACATCCTTTTCGGCTCCACCGTCCATGCTGACAATGCTTCCGAGATAGCAAAAATCTTGCACCTCTTCCTCGTCCTGTCCGTTAAGAACAATCGGTGTGCTTGCGTTCGAACCCATGGGCATGTACTTGGTTTTACGCACATTTACTTTCAGTCCCGCGTCTTTGCAACGAGCGAACATTTGACTCTAAATCCGAACGGTTATGTGCAAGCAAACACACGTCATCAGCATAATCAAGGTGACTTAAGATGTTAAATAGTCTCCATTGAAGACCTTCACCTTCCCCACCTTCCAGTGCAGCTTTCAAGATGTCATTTATTACCACCAGAAACAAGGCTGGTGGTAATATTCAGCCTTGTCTGACACCCGTTCGCACAGGGAAGCTCTCGGACAGCTCTCCTCTATGCAAGACGCGACACCTTGCATCTTCGTAGGATTCTTTAATCATAGCTATGACCTTATCTGTAATACCTCTCCTACGCAAAGCATTCCATATGTAATCTTGCTTAACGCTGTCGAAAGGCTTCTCGAAGTCCACAAACATGAGATGTAGTGGCGAACCCATTTCAGCTGACTGCTCTAACATTATCCGTAGGGTATTTGTGTGGTCGGTACAAGACGACCCTTTATGGAATCCAGCCTGATAAACTTCGAGAGTGCTCTCGACGACATCACTAATCCTATTGAGAATTACCTTAGCCATAATTTTTGATACGGCAGTAGACATATACCACGCCAATTGCCACAATCCCGAAGGTCGCCCTTCTTCGGAATTTTCACAATGACGCCCTCCTTCCATTCAGTCGGATACCTTCCCTCACTCCACACCTTAGTGAAGAGTGGGAGGAGTATATCGGCTGTTATTTCCGGGTCCGATTTGAAGAGTTCGGTTAGTAGTCCGTCTATACCTGGAGCTTTCCTTCCCGCCATTGACCGAATGGCGAAAGCTATTTCTTCCAGAATCATCTAGAGAATAAATATTGTCTCAACCCCTCTTCTTCAGTGCGATACAGATCAAAACAACATATTTTTCTTTAAAATTTAGTACATTTTTTATTATTAAGTCAAAATAATATTTTTTCCATGCGCTTTTGTCAGCCTAACTTAATGTACATTACAATTTAAAAAAAAAATACAATACTTAAGATTTTAAATCTAAGAAAATAAGATTCAAACGGAACAAAACTACCGAATGGCCATAAGCCAAAGAATTTGTAAAAATCAGAGATAATCGAAAAAAAAAACAATAAGGAAACATATTAAAACCGAAACGCTAAAATAAAATGTTGTATGAAACGGAAAAAGAAAAACACAAGGAATATTGTAAAAAATAATTTCTAGAACCAAACGTTAAGTTAAATATTTTTAATTCTATAGATAAATAAATTTATCAAAACTTAACATCACATTGCTTGATTACATTTTTATTTCATGTTTTTATTATGCGTTTTTTTTTTCTTTTTCGTCATTATTTATCTTACGAGTTTAATATTATTTATTTTAAATTTATTTATGCTTACGATTATTAAAAAATTGTTTTCCTTTTTTTCCTTTTGTTCATCATTATTATTTAATATTTATTTATATTTTATATTACTAATGGAAATGAAAGAAATGAAAATTGTAAAAATGTGATAATGAAGAGATGATACCTCCCCCCATTTGATAAGGACGGGTGAGTTGTGATAAGTTGTGAGTGATTTGTTTTTTGTTTTAAATTTGTATGTTATTTTCGTTAAAATTGATTTTTATTTTATTTATTATTTTTTGTTGACCGTATGAAGGTTGTTTGGTAAAAAAAAAACTTATTCTATCAGTTCGACGCCATTTTATGTTATTCGATTCGTTATCTATAGTCGTCGTCGTCGACAAAATACGGGGTTTTCTTTTGCTTTTTCTTTCTAGTTTCGGTTTTTTTCGATTTGATTTCACAAATGCTATTTTATAATTCATTTAAGTTTTACGAAGGAAGATTTTTTTTGTTTTAATTCGGACGTATGTATTATTTTAATGGTATTGGTCTTTAATATCAGACATTGGAGTTTCTATGGAATACTTCGTTTGGATGTTGATTACTGTAGTTTTGTCGTGAGGAGCATTGCTATGGAAGAAAAATTTAAAATTTTTGAAAAAGTTATTTATTAATATATAAACGGATTTAGTGTTAGTGTGTAGAATTCAAGTATGCAGCTAACTGATAATAACTATGCCATTAAAACATTCACAACGTTAATAGTTTTCGGAAAATTATCTACGACTTATTTGTTATATCAAGGTCTATAGAATTAGAAATAATCTTCAACATTATAATTAAACTTTGCCTGAACGAGCTATTGCATTAACGCGATTCCTTTCAATAGTTCTCTGAAAACTGCTGCTACGTACCCGTTACCAACTAAAAAACTTTGAAAGTTTTATAATGAAAAATTAATTTACACGTACCGCCTGTTTCTTTTCCCAAGATTTCATAGCTGATTTATACTTTTCAAACTCGTGACACCAGTCGGAGTAGATCTTCTGGTAGTCATTACTCTTGTTCGGTGGCGTACATCTGCAATTAAAAGTTTCCAATCATAAGTTTGCGTTCAATAGGACGAAAGCGAGCCACGTATAGCTCGGCTAGTGGCCAGAATCAAATGGTATTATAAATAGAGTGAAGTAATAGTAGTCTAATACAAATTGTACACTAACCTGTGAGCGTCGACAGTGATATTATAGCTGCATAGTAGTGATCCACCTAAGTGACAGTCGTATCGGCCGCCATCAGCCTCGTTAACGGATATCACAACCAGCCCCCGTTCTGTAGTTTCGATGTACTTTGTTGGGCTATATTTAATTTCATATCTGTAATAATTTAAAAGTTGAAGCGAAGTTTTGAAAACTTATGATAAATTCATTATATATTATTTTTTAATAGTTTACTCGTATTGTTTTAACTTTGTATAGCATTTACTAGGTCAATTTGAAAATAATTGGTAGGTAAATGGATTTAAAAAGAAGAATTTCCGATTTTTATGTTTAATAAGAACTTTTTGGGTGGTTGGATGGGTATAGATAGGGTAGGCATCTGATCGGCGTCATTAGGCGACGCCCAGTTTTGTAACTGTCATATACACATCAATTGTGCTCATCATACCTCCACGTGATAGCCACCGGATACTGGTCTTGTCCATCCGGATTTGACTTGCTGAACTGATGGGCGCGAGTACTAATGAAACAGAAAAATTCTAGCACTATAATAAGATGGCCCTCCAAGTTGGGGGTTGGGCGATGTGTTAACAACTCATCTTCGGAAAAACCACTTCTGTTTCGAAACCTGAAGCAACGCCTCGGACTGGATTGATTCAACGGCAACAACCACGTAAACGGAAAATGGACTATTCCTTCGGATCTTGGAACGTGCGATCCCTGTACAGAGCAGGAGCAGTGAGAGCGCTTCTGGAACAGGCAGTCAAATACAAAATAAACATAATTGCACTCCAAGAAACTAAATTGTTAGGTAGCGAGATTACTGACTATAGATCGCACACAATTTTCAAAAGTGGGAAATCTTCGGGAAGCCTGGAATTTGGAGTTGCGTTTATCGTCGACAAACAGTTTAAACACCAACTAAAACCCAAACAACAAAGCGCCGGGCACTGATCAAATTCCAGCTTCTGAAAACCGGCGACACCTGCATAGCGCGTCTCCTACATAGATTAGTCACGGACATATGAACACAGGAAACACTTCCTGAAGATTGGCGCAAGAGCATCATTTGTCCAATTTATAAAAAAGGTGACAAACTCTGCTGCGGAAACTATCGAGGAATGTGTGTGTCTCGTCTTATAAAATCTTGACGAAAATTCTAGAAAAGAGAATTAAGCCCTATGCTGACAAAGTAAATGGTGAATACCAAGGCGGATTTAGAGCTGGACGCTCGACCACGGACCAGATATTCTCAGTTAAACAGGTGCTGGAAAAGTGCTGGGAATATAATATTGATGTGCACCAGATATTTGTTGACTTCAAGCAAGCATACGACAGTATCGACAGGCGCGTACTGTATAAAATCATGTTGGAGTTTGGAGTCCCACCGAAACTGGTCCGACTGACAAGAATGACAATGACTGAGTCTTTGTCACAAGTCAGAGTAGAAAATGATCTGACTTCCATTTCTAAAACAGACAACGGCCTTAAACAAGGTGACGGCCTCGCACCAATGCTTTTCAACTTAACACTCGAATATGTTGTTCGGAAACTTCCCGTTGACACCAAGGGAACACTATGCTTCAAATCCACACAACTCGTAGCATATGTCGACGACATAGATATCCTTGCAATATCTCTGGAGAGTGCTAAGGAAATTTGTAAACCTTGACTCGGTAGCAAGGGAAGTTGGACTACATATTAATGAAAATAAAACAAAAATTATGACGCAAACTAGGAAAAAGACGCCAATCAGACAAAATATCACAGTAGGAGACTATAACCTAGAAAACGTAGACAACTTTATATACCTAGGGGTGAACCTATCGAAGGATGGAAGCGAACCCATCGAAATTGAAAGAAGAATAATTATGGAAAACAAGACGTATTATTCGGTACTTCCAATAATTAAAAACAAAAACGTACACAGGACAACAAAACATAAGTTATATAAAACGATTATACGACCTGTGCTATGCTATGGCAGCGAGGGAAGACACGATCTGGAGAATACGATACAATAGAGAATTATATTCCATCTTCGACAATCCAGAAGTGTCAACCCTCATAAAATTTAAAAAGTTACAATGGGCTGGTCATGTGGAGCAGATGGATGACGGAAGAATTCCCAAACGCACACTAAAAGGGAAAGTCAACGGACAAAGACCGGTCGGAAAACCACGAAAGCGCTGAGAGGATTCGATTGACGCAGACAGCAAATCACTGCTAGATTTTCAAACTGGAGGATGCGGTCACTGAACTGAGATGGATGGAGGCAAAGCATTCAGGAGGCCAAAGCCCGATTTGGGCTGTAGCGCTATCGTAAGTAAGTAAGTAAGAACTTTTTTAACAAATATTTCAAAATGAATATAAAGTTTCACATGAGTAATGATAAAAGGATAGGAACTAAAATAAAAATCTTTATTATACTCTAGATGAAATTTGAGAGTATATTGTGTTTGTCTTACCGTTTGTAACGCTAAGAAATAACGCTCGCACAGAGCCGCCAAGGGTACAGAAATATTTGATGTCGCTCAAAAACTTCGATTCCGAGTGACCGTTTGTCCGTCTGTGCGTCTGTCTACAGCATAACTCTCGCAAGCTTTGAGCTATAGTGCTAAAAATTTTTGTGTATCATTTTTAGTAAAAAAGAAACTTTAAGTTCGTGAATGAGCTAGATCCCCTTACTCCTTCTACCCCCTCCCATACAAATTTCATGAAATTTCGAAATATTAAGAAATTGATTTTTCTTTGAAAGTATTGAAGCGATCGACTTGAATTTTAGGTCAAAGTATTATGATATAGATGTCATTAATATCACGGAATATTGATCCGATCCCCTTACTCCTTCTACCCCCTCCCATACAAATGGATAATTTTGAAAAATACCTATTTTCGATTTTCATTGAAACTAGTAAAGCTGAAAAGACGAAGTTTTGCCAGAATTAATTCTATTATAATTGCAATTTATTTTAAAAATAATTGTCAACTTCACCTTACTCCTTCTACCCCCTCCCATACAAATTTCACGAAATTTTGAAATTGAAATTAAATTATTTTTCTTCGAAACTGTTAAAGCTATTAACTTGATATTATGTACAAAGTATAGAAATAGAAATATTAATAAAGCAAAAAAAATTCGTTTTAATCCGTACACTCCTTCTACCCCCTCCCATACAAATCCATAATTTTTGTTAAATGCATTTTATCGATTTCCATTCAAACTAGAAAAGGTACAAGCTTAAAATTTTGCCAGAATTTGTTTCTTAATAATTGAAATAAGTGTTAGAAAAAATTATCAATTCACTCCTTCTACCACCTCCCATACAATTATCTATATTATAAATTCAAGAAAAGCATTTCTCCTTCAAGTATATGAGAGCTATCGACTTTGAAATTGAATCAAAGCATGGTGATAAGGATGGTGATAAGCAGTTTCAAAATCATCTTAAACGCTCCACTTCCTCTGCCACCTCCCATACAAATGCCACAATTTCAGGAAAACTATGACCAATTTCTTTAAAAATAATGAAAACTAAAAACTTTAAATTCAGCAAATTCGCTAAGACCGAAAACTAAAAATTCAAATATCTCAACCATGGTTACAGCTACGAAGTTGAAATTCAACATACATACATATAGAGGAGTTTGTTGGACAAACTTTAAAACTAATTTAAATTTTTTATCCAAAGGGGTCCAAAAAGGGGGACTAAATCAAATTGTCCGTTAAATTTTATTTATTTTTTTCAAATGATTATATCTGCGAAATTACTTACTAAAAAAAATTCGTATTTCGAGACCATTAAGGTGGTATACATACCAACCAGAATCAGCTTTAAAGGAAGCTAATAATAGTAGTGGGGAAAATGGGGAGAATTTCAAAAATGGTGCACATTATCTACAAAATTGCAAGCCGTTATATCTCAAAACTAAGTACAGATATCAAATTGAAATTTTGTCAGATTGAAGAACTACACAGTTTTAATTTTGGTAAATTTTTAAGTTGTGTGGTGTAAGGGCTGGGAGGTGGTAAGCAAAAATGTCGAAAATTTTAAGTTATTTTTTTGGGGCTCTGAAAAGTTTAAATTTTGTATGTGGATACAATTATTTGATATACATAGGAAAAAAATAATAATTTGTTCCACAATTGTTATGCACCGAAGTAGACGTCTAACGTGCACAAAGTGTTTCATTTGAAATGAAAAACATAAACTCTGAAATTTTTTGAAGGAAATTTAAAGGTAGAAACTTCAAAATTCGGGAAATACATTTAAAAAAAAATCCCTAAAAGTATGAATTAACTAATTGAATACCTTCAAACCTTCTACCCTCTCCCATACAAAATTATTTTTTCGACCACTTTCAAGAAATCAATTATTACCTAACTATTAAAAGCTATCAATTTGAAATTTTCAACAAAAACTTTTGAAAATAATTGAAACGAAACTGCGTCAAAAGTTTTAAGATCACGCATGCTCTTCTACCCCCTCCCATACAAAAGTATGATTTCCACTAATTTCAATAAATCAACTACTAAACAACAAATTAAAAGCTGAGAACTTGAAATTTTGCACGAGCACCTTAGAAGAGAAATGAAATAAGACTGCATCACAAATTTTACGATTCCCTTATCTCCTCTACAAATGATTGGTTTCCTGAATGTCAAATACATAGAATTTTATGAAAATTCTATGCAACTTCGTTTATGAAGCCGATATTCTATATAAAGAATATTGGGCGTGATTCAAGAAATAAATTAAAAATTATTACCATCCACACACCCTTACTATCACCCCTCCCTCCCGCCCCTCATAAATACCCAAACTTGCATAAAGGAATGAAATATTGATTACATGTACTAGAGGTATTGATCGTATTGGCAATTAAGTGTTAAATTGGCATTAGCCCTGCCCCAAGGAGGGTTGCACTTGTGAAAGAGGGTTCCACTCAGTCTTCTTTAACAGCTCTAACCTGCATATTGACTTTCCATGCATCATTCCTTGTCCCAAAAATAATAAATTTTAGCCCGACTTGTATGCAGTTTATTTATACTAATTTCAATCTGCAGTATTTAAAATTATTCCAATACCCCACTCCTTTTACCACATCCCATATAAACTGCACTTTTTTATGAAATACCTTACACCAATTTACTCAGTATGAATAAAATTTATCGAGCTGAAATTGGGCACTAAATATTTATTTAGAATTATTCTTCTTCTTCAATGGCACTACAGCCCAAACCGGACTTTGGTCTGCTGACCTTCAGGTTCGTTAACATTTTATTGGTTACTAGCAAACGCCCGCGATTCGTCCGCGTAAAAATCGCATTAATAAGCAATTATTGAGAATGTAGTTAGTAATACATACATTATATGGGATATATAATCCGCTTACTTTAATGGCTCTTTGAACACAATGTTTTGTATTTTGTTGGAGTCAGCACCATAAATTATTAAGAATGATAGCATGATACTCGCATTTGAATGGGAGAGGCTTGTGATCAAATCAAACCCGTGATTCGAGATCATATGTATACGTGTTAAGGACATGTGAATAGTTGTAGCTTGTGTTAATTAAAAAAAGCCCAAATAAAATGACATTAAGCTTAAAAACATAACAGGACTTCGATTGTGCGTAAAGCCTCATTATATGATACTACCGATGAAATCGAAATTTTTGTAATCTTAAGAATTTTTGTGTGGGGAGTGATAGAAGGGATGACAGTACTATATTAATTTTTTTCACACCATGCTAGAGTAGCCATAAAAATATTTTGCACCAAATTTAAGCTTGAAAAACTGAATAGGTAACTTCAGAAACTTAGTGCATTGGATTTAGTGAAATTGTGAAATTTGTATGGGAGGTGGTAGAAGGAGTGGGGGTTTTTGGTAATTTTTCTAGAAACAACTATCATCACCATGCAATTGATATCTTTTAATTTTCAGATCAGTTAGATTCACACTTTTCAAGAAAATCGAGTTTTTGCAAAGTCGTGAAATTGTGTCATATTGTAAGGGAGGGGGTAGAAGGAGTGGAGCTTATCGGTTAATTTTTTCCCGATAATAATAATTATGCTAATTAAAGATTTAGTACAAAATTTTAGCTCGATCAAAGCTAACGTACTGAGAAAATTGGTTTAGAATATTTCATGAAAAAGTGCAGTTTGTATAGGAGTGGAGGGTTTTTAGTTATTTTTTGAGAAGCAACTACAATTATCATTGAATTGATATATTTTATATTTCAGAACAGTAACATTCACACTTTTCAAGAAAATCGAATTCTCGCAAAGTCGTGGATTTGTGTCAGATTGTATGGGAGGGGGTAGAAGGAGTAAACCTAATTGGTTAGTTTTTCTTTGACATTAATAACAATGCTAATTAAGGATTTAATACAAAATCTTAGCTCGATCAAAGTTATACGTACTGAGAAAATTGGAGTATAGTATTTCATGAAAAAGTTTAGTTTGTATGGAAAGTGGTGGAAGGAGTTGGGGGATTCAAACTATTTATATACTTGAAGATTGCATTTATAATAGAAATAATATATTTTAAATTTCAAATTAATAGCTTTAATAGTTTCCATGAAAATTTGATTATTATAAGTTTTTGAAAATAAGTCACTTTGTATGGGAGGGGGTAGAAGGCGTGAGGGGAGAAAAATAACACCTAAAGCAGATTACTCCAAGAGGCAGACCTAGTAATCTGCGAAAGTTTCATTGTAATCGGTGCAGCCGTTTTTGCGTGAAAGCCGGAAAGACAGACAGACAGACAGACAGACAGAAACATTTTTTAAAAACGTTTGATTTTGCTTAGTTATTGCTAAAATGAAGCAAAAAACTTATTTATAGCCATTTATAAACAAATAACAGACAGACACTACAATTATACAGGGTGTTTGGTACTCCGAGGGTCACCTTGTAAGGGGTTATTCCTAGATATATTTTGAGAAAAAAATTGTTCTACGGAGATAGTCAATTTTCAATATCCGCGGAGATACAGGGTGACCAAGAAAAGTGTTTCGGACCTGTACCCTCACTCACTCAAATCGCTATATCTTGAAATCTAATAATCGCATTTCAAAGTGTTATAGCTTGTTTTTTAGGGAATCAAATTACCTTTCATTTGGTGTAATAGTCCGTATTGTACCTGTACCCAATCCTGAGGTATTTGCTTCAGACCACAAATTTTTGATACTTTGACCCTCAAAATTCTGTGGTCAATGTAGTTTTTCTCAAAAAAACGCATTATAAAAATGTCATTTTAATGTTGTTTTTTTATGTGCCATATTATTACCTACAAACGATGTATACGCTTGCATTGCATAAATTTCATAGTTTAGAAAAAAATATCATTCCAATAGTATAGCACTTTTATCAAAAAACGAGAATATGTTGATCAACACTCTCCGCTTGAACTAAAAGAACTTAAGAATGGTTTTTATGGTTTATTTCAAATTTCCTTAATTACAATAAATGTCCAAAATGGCTACCTTCATTTTGAATGCACGCTAAAGCTCGTTTTGCCAGTGTTCTCTTTGTGTTCATACTCCTCAACTGCTGCCTTACTTCTGTTGTTGCCGCATCGATTCTGGTGTTTAGATCCTGCAACGTTACTACTTCCGTTGCGTAGACAAGGTCCTTCATCCGTCCCCATACAAAGAAATCCATAATAGTTAAATCAGGAGATCTTGCAGGCCAGTGTATCGGTCCATTTCTACCGATCCAGCGATTGCTATAATTGGAATTTAACCAATCTCTGATTTGTCGGCCGTAATGAGCTGGAGCACCATCGTGTTGGTAAAACATGGAAGCCAATCGTTGCAGTGGCACATCATCCAATAACTCTTGTAGATCATTTGTCAAAAACTGCAAGTAATTGGATCTATTTAGGGTAGGCGGAAGCCTAATAGGACCAATAAAATCGTTGCCAATCACACCTGCCCATAAATTGACACTGAATCTGTGCTGAAATGATGCCTCTCTTCTTGTATGTGGATTGCTCTCAGCCCATGTGTGTAAGTTGTGGAAGTTTGTGATACCGCCCCTGGTGAATTGGGACTCATCAGTCCAAAGAATGTTGTTCATAAAATTCTCGTCACTTAGTTGTCGTTCAAGGAGCCAATTGCAAAACTCCATCCTTTTGGGTAAATCAATGGGTACCAGCTCCTGCACTGGTGTGTGGTGGTAGGGATGCAACCGCTCTGCTTTTAGGACACTCCAAACTTTTCACGTAGAGACGTTTAACTGCAATGCCAAGCGTCGGACAGCGTCGTTGTGTTGAAACTCATTTTAATTTCATTCATTTCCTCGATAATTTAAATACTACTTAAAGGACATTCATCGATAATTTAAATAGTAATTAAAGGACACAAAGAATATTTCAATTAATAACATTTCAGGTAGTTTTTTTAAACGAGGGTTGGTTTATGGCATATTTTATTTTTAAGCCATATGTATTTTCGCTTATTACCTGGAAAACGGGAAAACCTAAGTCATAAGTATGTATGCATCTTTTGTAGGCAATAATATGGCACATAAAACAACAACATTAAAATGACATTTTTATAATGCGTTTTTTTGAGAAAAACTACATTGACCACAGAATTTTGAGGGTCAAAGTATCAAAAATTTGTGGTCTGAAGCAAATACCTCAGGATTGGGTACAGGTAAAATACGGACTATTACACCAAATGAAAGGTAATTTGATTCCCTAAAAAACAAGCTATAACACTTTGAAATGCGATTATTAGATTTCAAGATATAGCGATTTGAGTGAGTGAGGGTACAGGTCCGAAACACTTTTCTTGGTCACCCTGTATGTCCGCGGATATTGAAAATTGACCATCTCCGTAGAACAATTTTTTTCTCAAAATATATCTAGGAATAACCCCTTACAAGGTGGCCCTAGGAGTACCAAACACCCTGTATTTATATAGATTGTGAAGACCTTCGCACAACCCTCTATATACGAGTCTTACATTTTCGCAGATTGCGGTGGCCAAAGATAATTCAAAATAAAATAAAGTACCGGCAATTTGTAAATAAATTTACTCTGGGGAATGATATTTAAAAATTTTTTTTTGCTTTGGTAAGTAGGTAGGACTGTCCTTAATTAGTATCCCAAAAATTAGTGCGGTCTGTTAATCAGTTTGTTTACAGCAGCTGCTTGAATGGATACACCTCAGTATTTTGAAATATCATTCCCCAGAGTAATTTTATTTACAAATTTCCGATACTTTATGGTTACAATGTATGTATATAAAAATTCAGAGTTATTGCCTCGATATCAGGTTCAACGTCTTAACTGCCTACGGAGAGCCAGGGACAAACATAAGATTCTCGGGCCCTGGTACGAAACCCAAGTACGCCCCTAATGTTTTTTGTATGGAAAGTCGAAGATGATAACTATATGGATGTTGCGTAGTTGGAAGCAGCAGGGACCAACAAAGGACATGCTTTGATAATGCAGATAAACTTTGTGCGGTCCTAAATAAAATATTTAGTTTTACTTTATTATCCTAATAATAAGGTGGCACACAGTGTGCTGAAATTATACGTCGACCGGTATTTTAACTCCCAACCTTCGTATTGATGACCAACAGGCTACTTGCTAGGCTACACTCTAGATTTAGCTTTTAGAATTATTAGTAAGACCGAAAAAATTAGAAGATTAACTTCACTCCTTCTTTACCCTCCCATACTATATGACACAATTTAATAACTTTCCAAAAAGTTGATTTTCCTGAAAAGTTTAAATGCTACTGATCTGCGATTTAAAACATGTGAAATTCATGATGCTTATAATTATTTCGGAAAAACTCACTTAAAATTATCTCCTTCTTCTACCACCTCCCATACAAACTGCACAATTTCACTAAATTCAATACACTAATTTTCTCAGTACCTATTAAATTTTTGAAGTTTAAATTTTCAATAAAACATTCTGATAGCAACTCTAGCATGATGTGAAAAAATTGGATCAATGCAGTCACCCCTTCCACCACTCCCCATACAAAATTTAGTAAGCCCAAAAAATTTCTCTTCATCTTCATGATAGGCCTTACGCCCAATCGTAGTCCTGTTATGTTTTTTTAACAACTTCCACATGATATTACCTCAGACTTCACCGCTACTGGAATTGCTGACCATCATCTCTCTCATGTATTAGTGGAAAACTATTATTGTTAAAATTTTCAGTCGGTATGAAATGACTCTTCAGAATGATACGCTACCTCCCAGACTACAAGTTAGTAATGTATGAAGACATGTGTAAAACCATTTTTGCATGGTATTTTAAACAGCAGAAAATATAAGTAGTGAAATCATGCACTTATGTTGACGCCAACGCTACACCGGGTTCGTGTTTCCAGAACTTTAAGAGGATAGGGAATTTTAGGCAAAAGCAAGTATCAAAAAATGATATTGAGCTAACAGCGAACGAATCATAAATCTGTCTAATTTCCTGCAATGATATGCAGTTTATTTCAAAACTGGAATTGGAGAAACGAATTTAAATTGAGAACATTATTTACGAAAAATAGGATTCCTAACATTCTGAGCAAACAGATAATTCAAAATAAAATAAAGTACCGGCAATTTGTAAATAAATTTACTCTGGGGAATGATATTTAAAAATTTTTTTTTGCTTTGGTAAGTAGGTAGGACTGTCCTTAATTAGTATCCCAAAAATTAGTGCGGTCTGTTAATCAGTTTGTTTACAGCAGCTGCTTGAATGGATACACCTCAGTATTTTGAAATATCATTCCCCAGAGTAATTTTATTTACAAATTTCCGATACTTTATGGTTACAATGTATTTTTTTTTTTTTTTTTTACGTAGCCGAACACAACTTAGGGGGTCACCCTTTAATGTAGTTTACACAGTCATGTCGGTAAGGGAGAAAAAGGAGCTAAGGATAAATGGGAATGGGATTTAAAGGAGGGAAAAGCCTAAAATGCCGGTGGACGTTGATTTTGAAACGTCGTAGGTCGTATGACAATGGGAATACAGCCGCTGGTAATGCATTCCAGAGCTTAGAAGTTCGGGGTATGAATGACTGCCTATATTTCACTGTACGGGAAGTTGGAAGTTTAACAGTAAACTCGTGCGCGCTTGAAGCAAGGCGAGTGTTTCTAGGAAAAGTGTACAGAGGTGGGATAAGTTCAGCAAGTTCCTCACTGCATTTACCATGAAAGTAGCGGTAGTAAATGCTTAGTACTCCGACATCTCTACGATGCTCTAGGGAGTCTATAGAATCCCTGATGGCATCGTCACCAATTAGTCGGAACGCCTGCCTCTGGACACGGTCGAGCATCGCAAGTTGCGTTTTGGGTGCCCCGGCCCATAAATGCGAATTGTACTCAAGGCGTGGTCTAATGTATGCCTTGTAGATATTTGCTAGGTCCCTGGGAGTAAAATATTTTTTACATCTTCGCAAAACTCCTAGGCGTTTGGAAGCGTCAAGTGCCACGTCGATTATGTGCTGGTTCCAATTCAAATGGTTATTTATTTTAATGCCAAGGAGTGAGAAGGAATCGGAAGAGTCAAGTTGGACACCACCGAAGGTTACATTAGCGATCGATGCCGGAACATCACGCTTAAGGGAAAGAAAACAGGCCTGAGTTTTTGAGGTGTTGAATTCTACTCTATTTATCCTACCCCATTCCAAGATTAGGTTGAGGTCAGAGTTTAATGATCCAAATAGTTCGGCACGTTTAGATGCTACCGGGACACGGTGAGCGTTTATACTCGAGTCGAATTCATAGATGCTGTCCAGGGTACTATCATCTGCAAAGCAATGTATCGGATTGAGTGTTGTCGACAGAAGGTCATTGATAAAAATAAGAAAGAGTGTGGGTGATAAAACAGAGCCTTGGGGGACTCCGGAATCTAAGGGAAAGGGAGAAGATGCCACTCCATCCAATACGACTTGTATGGTGCGTTCAAATAGAAAACTCTCAATCCATTTTACAAGGTTAGTGTTAAAGCCGACTGCTTTGAGTTTCACTAGGAGACATTTGTGCCAAACTCTGTCAAACGCTTTAGCGATGTCAAGCGCCAGAACTTGGCCTTCACCAAATTTATGAATACAAGAGTTCCAACGATCAGTCAGATATACCAAGAGGTCACCTGTAGATCGTCCGGAACGGAATCCGTATTGTCGATCATTAATAATTTTGATATCTTCAAGATGGTGGACTATTTTGCGATTCACAGCCGTTTCCATCACTTTCGACAGAACGGAAGTAATGGCGATGGGGCGGTAGTTGGTGGGTAACGCTTTGTTTCCTTTCTTGGGAATCGGCTGAACATTCGCCATTTTCCACGTGCGCGGAAAGTGCCCAGAAGAGTACGAGAGATGGAATAAGTCGCGCAGCGGTTTAGCCAGAGACGCAAAACAATTTTTAAGGACTATCGGGGTAATACCATCGGGACCTGCAGATTTCTGGACATTGAGCTCACGAAGAATTTTGGAGATAAGTCGTGTGCGAAAATGAATCTCAGGTAGATGAAATCCAGATGGTGTTACAAGCGGGGGGGACTGGTTAGTCGGTGGTAGCCTGGAGTTTCGTGCGAAACTTGCTGCGAGAAGATTGGCTTTCTCAACAGGATGGACTACAATTCGGTCCCCATCTAGAAGAGGCGGTGTAGATGATTTTAAGTTGTTACTGTTGACCGCTTTAACAAATGACCAAAAAGATCGCGAACCATTTGGTGCTTCGAGAATTTTTCTTCGAAGTTTTTGGTCGTGTTGAAACTTAGCACTTTCCAAAATAGACTTGCATGTATTTCTTGACATGTTGTACAGAGATCTGTTGGCAAGAGTTGGGTTGCTCTTAAAAATTTGGAAATGTTTTTTCTTGTTACGTATGGCCGTGAGGCAATCTTTAGTAAACCACGAATCCTTCGACGGTTTGATTCGTTTATAATTAAAAGGTATGAAGAGTTCCATACCCTTAAGTATGGTTTCGGTTACAAGCTGGCAAGCTGTATCACAATTTTTAGACTCGAAACACAGCTTCCAATTAAAGGACCTGAAAAACTGGTTTAGTGCTTCCCAGTCTGCTTTTTTATAAAACCAGATGGTTCTTCGAGGCACTTTGACTTTTACTGAATTTACCGCTGTAATCGGAAACTGTGCTCGAATCAGGAAGTGATCAGTGTTCCCAATTGGGGATGGTGATATCACAGAAACAGAATATTTATCTGGATGATTCGTTAGAAAAATGTCAAGCAGGTTTGAAGCATGATTTGTTATTTCAGGTAATCGAGTTGGTTCGGTTACTAACTGCACTAGTCCATTAAGTGAAGCGAAGAGCTCAGTGTCTAGACCCTGATGGTCCGTATGGGTAGAATGCTTAAGCCAGGCATTATTATGGACGTTGAAATCGCCCGCTACAACGATTTCAACGTCAGGGTTTGCATCATACAATGCCTGAATAGCCTCAGACAACTTATCCAATTCCGCTCTAGTGCTTGCCACAGACAATGTTGGGCTTCTGTAAACATAGCAAAAGAAGATAATTTGCCTTTGGACCTGAAGTTTGACCCAAGAGTAGTTAAACTCAGGATTGGAGCAAGTGCCCAGATGGGAAACAACTTGAAAAGCTACATCATTTCGTATATATATAGCGATACCCCGCTGCTGGAAAAAAGTAGGTATGAGGTGGTAATCAGGAATAGTGAGAAATTGCTCACTACCTGGCAGCACTTTGGTCTCACAGAGAGCCAATACATCAGGTCTTGCGATTTGGGTATGAATATACAAGGATAAATAGGCACCACTCAAACCCCGAACATTCAGTTGCTCAATGGTAAAATTTACCATTGTAACGCAATGAATAGCGGACTATTAAAAACTAAAAATTAAAATAACGAGGACAAAGTCATAATTTGCTATAAGAATACAAATAAACGGAATACAAAGAAGCAAAAAACTATTTCTTAATGAAAAAAAAAAAAAAAAAAAAAAAAAAAAGAAAAGAGAGAGAAAACCAATTAAGAAAACTAATTAAAACAGATGCACTCGACCATGTCAGACGGCACCCAACATTTACAGTTCAACTACGGATCGGGGCTTGCAGAGATAAAAAAAGCAATGGGTGCAATGTACCCGTTAGTACTAGGCCTTAACCGGTACATGCATCCACAGCCCACGACCCGTTAGCCAACAGTTATGAACTTAGCTGGATTGGATGCTAGGTAACTGTCCATGTGTGATGTGATGTGATGCGATGCTGAATGATGCTTGGTGACCCCATACAAAAAAAAAAAAAAAAAAAAAAAAAAAAATCGCGCACTAAATATCGCGCACAATATGCTGCAGGATTGCTTGGCGACACACAGCAAAAACTCGCGCACAATATGATTAAGTGATTTTTTTTTTTTTTCTTCTCTTCCATAGGACGCAGTCGAATACATCAATAGAAATACAATAGATCAACAAAGAACACAAAAAACACAAAAAACATAACAAAGCGAACAGCGCGGGTCAAAACGTCCGACACCGGCGACGGCTGTTGAGAGACTGTATATGAAAATTCAGAGTTATTGCCTCGATATCAGGTTCAACGTCTTAACTGCCTACGGAGAGCCAGGGACAAACATAAGATTCTCGGGCCCTGGTACGAAACCCAAGTACGCCCCTAATGTTTTTTGTATGGAAAGTCGAAGATGATAACTATATGGATGTTGCGTAGTTGGAAGCAGCAGGGACCAACAAAGGACATGCTTTGATAATGCAGATAAACTTTGTGCGGTCCTAAATAAAATATTTAGTTTTACTTTATTATCCTAATAATAAGGTATTGCGATCGACACAGGAAAAAAAAATAAAACGTAACTGCGATACTCAAGATGAAAGAGATTTTTTTTAGTTTTAAGAAATTTTGTATGGGGAGTAGTAGAAGAGACGGCATTGAACTAATTTTTTCACATCAAACTAGAGTCGCTAAATTGAATAGGTACTGGGAAAATTAGTGTATTGGATTTAGTGAAATTGTGAAGATTGTATGGGAGGTGGTGGAAGGAGTGGGGAGTTCTAAATCAATTTTTCAGAAATAACTAGAAATTGTAGATCAATAGCGTTCATACTTTTCATGAAAATCCACTTTTTGCATAGTTGTGAAATTGAGTCATAATGTGTGGGAGGTGGTAGGAGGAGTGAAACTAATGGTCTACTTTTTTCACTCTTAGTCATAATGCTAAGCAAATATTTAGTTCACAATTTCGGCTCGATACATTTTATAGATACTGAGTAAATTGGTTTATAATATTTCATGAAAAAGTGCAGTTTGTATGGGAGGTGGCAGGAGTAGGGGTTCTATTAATTTTTATACTGTAGTAATCATAATAGAAATAATATATTCCAAAATTGGTATCAATTTCCGAAATTGTGTCATTTTATATGGAAGTGGTTAGAAAGGACTTTAATTTTGTTTATCAAGAACGACGTCTACAAATGATTTGGTGAATGTTTTCATAGTGCATTTCGAATTGAAAGAAAAGATTTCCGGATTCTACACTGTTACGCTTTATTATTCGTGACGTTTCAGTCTGAGCTGAGTTTGATAAAGGTCTCAGCAGAGACCGAAACGTCACGAATAATAAAGCGTAACAGTGTAGAGTTCGGAAATCTTTTGTTTCAACGACGTCTACGAAGTTTGAACTTTGTAGCTCAACGCGTTTTTGAGATAGGGAAGAGACCGATGGACATCCGGTTTTGATACTTTTGGGTGATAATATGAACTTCTGTATCATTAATTTTTTGTAGCAAACTTATAATACTCTCAGATTTCACCTAGAGTATCAACATAACAGAATTATGAATGGGCGTAAAGGCCAATCATGCGATTTTTTAGATAAAATTGGAAAGAGTTTAATGTACCGGAAAATATGTCATCTCAAATTCATGCGAATAGTGAATAGTGACTTTTGTATGCGATATTGTAGAAGCAGAGAGCGGAGGTTGGTAATTCATGCATATTATACCGAATTTTGTATGCAAGATGTTTCGCGCTGAATTTAAAGTTTGTAGCTTTCATAATTTTAAAGGAAATTAGACATTCTTTTTCTGAAATCGAGTGATTTGTATAAAAGGTAGCAGAGCGAGTGGAAGCTTTTTTAAGATTTTGAAACTGCTTATCTAATCACCATGCTTTGTTCCAATTTCAAGGTTGATAGCTGTTCGAAGGAGAAATGCTTTTCTTGAATTTCTAGTATAGAAATTTTTAAGGGAGGGGGTAGAAGGAAAGAAGCGAAGTTTATATTTATCTTTAGCTCTTTATATCAATTATTTAGGGAAAAATTCTGGCAAAATTTCAAGTTTCTACTTTTTCTAGTTTTAATGGAAATCGATTACCAAAATTATGTATTTGTTTGGGAGGGGTGGAAGGAGTATACGAATTAAAGCAAAACTTTACGACGTGAATGATATCGTCCCTACCATGTCAAACTATCGAATGTGAAAAAGTCGTTTTTTCATATTCAATACCCTGCTCTTGCATTGGAGACGATTCACCTTGTGGAAAAACCTCAAATCTATAGCCCCTAAAAGAACGCTGGAAATGACATTTCCAGCGTTCCTTTAGGGGCTACAGATTCGAGGTTTTGCCACAAGGCGAATCGACAACTTTTTTCCCATTCGATAGTTTGGCATGGTAGGGACGATATTTACATTATTATACGTTGCTCAAAATTTCAAGTCGATAACTTTGACAGTTTCGAAGAAAATAATTCAATTGTAATTTCGAAATTTCGTGAAATTTGTGTGGGAGGGAGTAGAAGGAGTGAGGTGAAATTGATTATTTGTCTAAAATTAATCGAAATCATAGTAAAACTAATTCCGGTAAAACCTGTTTTTTGCTTTGCAAGTTTTAATGAAAATCGAAAAAATACATTTTTCAAATTTGTGCATTTGTATGGGAGGAGTAGACGGTGTGAGAAGATCGCATCAATAGTTTTAGACGTTAATGATATTTAGATCATTATACTTTGACGTCATTTTCAAGTCTTAAATAGTTTCGGAAAAAATAAATTTCGAAATATCATGAAATTCGTATGAGATGGGGTAGGAGATGTGAGGGTTTCCCGTTCACGAGCTTAAAGTTTCTGTTTTGCAAAAATTTGTATTAAATAAATTTCAGCACGATAGCTCAAAGCATTCGAAAGTTATGTTGTAGACAGACGAACACACAGACAGACGGTCACTCGGAATCGAGGTTTTTGAGCGACAAAACATATTTCTGTACCCTTGCCGACTCTGTGTGAGCATTACTTTCTAGCGTTACAAACGATAAGGCAAACTCAATATACTATCAGATTTCATCTGGAGTAGAAAATCCGTCATATCTCCGAGATCATTATAGATAGGAAGGTAATTTTTAAGTGGATTGGGTATGTGAGTTGCATTACCTAAGTTTTTTGCGAGTGGCAGGTGGAAGGCCCTCTCCCTTCCATCTGTCAAAAACTACATTTACAAGTATCTCCACTACTAATACAGATAAAAAGCTGAAACTCGACATACGGGTCTATTGGTTTTTGGGGAAAAATAAATTAAAATTCATTAAGTCCGAAAGGGGGGAGGGGTGGGAGGGGAAAGGGAGTGGCTTAAAACAAATTGTCAACCGAATTTTATTTTTGAATGATATGATCTTCGGAATTATTAAACGCACAAAAGTCATATTTTAGAACAGTTAAGTGGTGTAGAGCTCCACTATTAATGACTTTGAGAGATGTCAATACTTGCAAGCGATCAGAGGAGGTCCAAAGAAATACACTAAAAAATCAATATCTGGACTATCTCTTAAGCGACGTAATTGAAACTTCAAACATATAATAAGCTATTAGCGGAATATCGGATACCGTTTGGTAATAATAGTAGTGGGAGAAAATTAGGACCATTTCAAAAATCGCGCACTTTTCGAAATTCAAACCGATATAGATAAAAATGACATATCGCCATTACATTGAAATTGGCCAACTGCAAAGTTATATAATTGATAGTTTTGGTAAAATTTTCAAATTGGGGAGTGTGAGGGGAGAGAGGTGGTGAGCCAAAATGTCGAAAAATTTCAGTAATTTTTTTTGGGCTCTGGTAAAAGAAACTCTATTGCTGGTGCATACATCTATTTGATATACATACATAAAAAAAATAATTTGAATTAGAACTGCTCTGTAATGGAGCGGGGTACTAACCTGCACAAGGTGTTTCATGCGCAAAAAAAAACACACACATACATACATGAAAATTTTTAATGAAATTTTAAGTTAAAAGCTTGAAAATTTGCGAAACTCATTTAAAACAAAATGCATAAAAGTATTTTATATTAACTGGTCGAATAACTTCAAAACTTCTACACCCTCCCAGCAAAAGTATTTTTTTTACTATTTTAAATAATTTAATTATTATTAAATGATTGAAAGCTACCAACTTGAAGATTTCTACAAACACTTTTCAAAATATTAAAAAAAAAGTTGCATCAAAATTTTTGAAATTCCCTTGCCCTTCTACCCACTTCCATTCAAAAGTATGATTTCGACCAATTTCAAGGAATCCACTACTCGTAATAAGTAACAAATTAAAAGCTACGAATTTGAAATTTTTGAAATGAGTCTTTGGACTCCATCCTCTCAATCTATAAAGCCTTTCATGTTATATTATCATCAACAACTGTTGTACAACTACGTTTTATTAATCTGAACTTAGAAAACTTGATTTTGGTTCAACTTTTCTAAAAATGACTGACCATGACTGATAGGAACGAACAGAAAC
Source organism: Chorisops tibialis (assembly GCA_963669355.1). Classification (NCBI taxonomy): domain Eukaryota; kingdom Metazoa; phylum Arthropoda; class Insecta; order Diptera; family Stratiomyidae; genus Chorisops; species Chorisops tibialis. Next base: position 116,876,071 of record OY770262.1, on the reverse strand, counting down.
TATCTTCCTACTTTTTCTATATAGAAGTGGAACTGTTTCACTTTTACATCGTTTGCATGTTTTATTTCTAATAATTTTTTATTGCCAGTAGCTACTAAGAAAGTCGTGCTTAAGAAAATCCTTTTTCCTACTAAACTGGGGAACGAACTTTGCCAGTTTGAGTCTTCCCTAAGGATATAGGGAACCGCAATGCTTCAAGAGAAACGTCTACCTCACTTCCGCCTCTCCCCGCCCAAATGCCCTTGATGTTGTATATTTTACCCTTTTTTATTCTTAATCAAATGCATTACGGTGAACTCCTAAGCTAAGCTCGGTACCTTAAAAATAAATAGAAGGAACCGGATGTCCGCTCGTCGGGCGTTTCTAGCACGAGAACGCGTTGAGCAAAAAAGTTTAAATTTTATACACGTAATTTTTGTTCAAATTATTCTCTTCTATACTCTCTAATACAAAATGATTCATTTTCACAATACAGAATGATACATTTTCAGCAACTGATCTTAAATTTCAAACATTACATTTTTATGGTGCTTAAAGTTATTTGATAAAAATCACTGAAGTTTCTCCATTCCTTGCACCATCTCCCATACTAAATCTACCATTGCAGTGCTAAATGAGCTAGGGTGCAGCCTAGTGGGTAGCGTGTTGGTCTTGTAATGCGAAGGTCGTGAATTCAAATCCCAGTCGGCGCAATATGTAATTCTAGCAAATTGCCTGCTGGGATATACCTTCTTCTTCTACAATGGCACTACAGCCCAAATCGGACCTTGGCCTCCTGACATTCATTGTGGAAGGGTTGTTAGCCACAACCTACGAATTTTTCATTTTCATAGATTGAGGTGACCAAGGTATATCCATGCAGGTAATGTGCTGGAGTTATATATTGCGTCGATCGGGATTTGAGCTTACGACCTTCGCATTACAAGACCAACACGCCACCCACTAAGCTATACCCTAGCTAGGGATATACAGGGTGCGCCATCTAAATGTGGTCGATGGAAATATTGAATAACTTGAACAATTCTCAATCGATTTTGGAAAACTATTTATTTTTATAAAATTTGAAGCTTTACAATTTTTCCATTCAGTTTTCAAAAACAACGTCGATCAAATGACCACCTTTATTGCGGATACAAAATTCAGCTCTTTTTCTGGCATTTTCCATGACATTTGCCAGCATCTCGGGTGATTTCGGCTCGAATATTGTCCTTAAGCTCGTCTAAAGTCTTCGGTTTGTTGGCATACACTTTGCTTTTTAAAAATCCCCACAAAAAAAAGTCCGGTGCCGTTAAATCGGGCGATCTCGGTGGCCAGTCAATATCCCCCCCCTTTCGATACCACACGTCCTGGGAACTTTTGACGCAAGAAGTTCATCGTTGATTTCGATCGGTTTAAATCTGTCAAAGTTATTCAATATTTCCATCGACCACATTTAGATGGCGCACCCTGTACCTTGGTCACCTCAATCTACGAAAATGAAAAATTCGTAGAAAGGGGGTTGTACGAAAGACTAACAACCTTTCCACAATAAGTAATGAAAAATGTTAAGGAACCTGAATATCAGGAGACCAAGGTCTAATTTGGGCTGTAGAAGTAGAAGTGCTAAATTAGTAGGAAGGTTGTCCGCAGTTTAAAAATACTGGTACATTAGAACGATACAGTCAGCATAATATAGGCGGGGCCGGCTTCGTCATACACAATCAAACCATTGCGCAAGATCAAAAGAGCTTCGTAGAAAATATATGACTAATAGTATACGAGTATAATACCATTGACACATAGTATAGCTAAGGTGTAGCCTAGTGGGTAGCGTGTTGGTTTATAATGCGAAGGTCGTGAGTTCAAATCCCGGTCGACTCATAATTCCAGCACACTACTTGCTTGGGTATACATTAGTTACCTAAATCTACGAAAATGAAAAAAATCATAGATAGAGGGTTGTGCGAACCCTTCCGCAATAAATAATGAAAATGTTAAGGAACCTGAAGGAGAGGAGGCCAAGGCCCCCCTGAAGGCCAGGAGGCCAAGGTCCAATTTGGGCTGTAGTACTATTATAGAAGGTAGAAGGAAGGTTATTGTGTATAGAGTATCTCTAGCTCAAGCTAGCTTGAGCAATTTAATGAAAGTCACTCAATCCATTGAAGTTACTCAAGATTGCACATAAATAGCTTTGGCACGTTAAGAAAAAAGAAGAAAAAACATCTTAACAGGTCCGAAACATCGTGTAACCGAGGTTACAGCTCAAGTCACTCAAGACTGTTTGAATATTTTCAGATATGCTTAAGTTGACGAAAGCCACTATCAAAGACACAGAGATTGAACGAAAGTTAGCTGCTGCCAATTATGGGTAATGTCGAGTCAAGAAATATAGTTATTTAATTATAGTTAGCCCTTCAGTAATTATTGAATTGAGTATTTGCCAAGTTTTTGTAGTGATCCATATTATTTGTAAAGTTACATTTTATGTTGTGATAGTTTCGGAGGAAAATAAATTTCTTGGAACTTCGCAATTTCATGAAATTTGTACGGAAGATGCTTGAAGGAGTGGGGAATATCGTCCGTTCACGAACATTAAATTTATCTTTTTCTAAAAAAAAAGACAAAAAAGCACGATAGCTCGAAATGTTCGTGAGTTATGGTATTGACAGACAGACAGATAGGCACTTGGAAACAATGTTTTTAAGCGACAAGAATACTTCTGGAGCCTTGGAGACTCTGAACGAACATTCTTTCTAAGCTTTACAAGTCCGAGCAAATGAAATGTACTCTCAAATCTCATGTAGAGCACAATTAGCGACCACCTCCCATCTCGATGATATTGAAGCTAACGATTTGAAAATTAGCACATATCGTTGTCATAAAAATGAGTACAACAAATACTAAAGGTACGTTTACATCTGACACTTATTGCCCGAATTTATGTCCGAGAGAAATCGTGTGTAGTGTAAACGGAGATGAATTTATGTCCGACACTTATATTCTACTATCGGAGATAAGTGTCGACACTTCTGTCCAAACAGATGTAAACGCTGATTATTTGTAAATTCAAACTCTCTCGACACTTATCGCAGAAGTTGACTGCTCGTCTACTTTTGCAATAAGTGTCGGGAAAACTGTAGGATACAGTTGTTTTGTAACGTACAGAAAAGAACTTAAAAATTAATAACCCGACTATCTCTTAAGCTATGTAATTGAAACTTGAAACATAAATTAATCTATACTAGCGGAATATAAGAAATAATATTTGGGCATAATAGCAGTTGGGGGAAATGGAGAGCATTTCAAAATTGGTGCATTTTTGAAAATTTCAAACCGTTATATCTAAAAATCCAATGCAGGTATTAAGTTGAAATTTTGTGAGATTGTCGAGCTCTATGACTTATAAATTTGATAAATTTTTTATTTTGATGGCTATAAGGAGAGGGAGGTGATGGCCCAAAATATCAAAAATTTTGAGAAATTTTTATAGGGCTCTGGTAAATTCAAGTTTTGTGCGGGAATGGCTATGAAAAAATAAACTGCCAAGAAGTCGGGCGCAACTTTATTATTTACCCCCATACAAAATTACGCAATTTTGCAATTTGAAAATAAACGGATTTGTTCGAAAAGTATAAATGCTATTGATCCGAAGTTTGTAATATATTACTTTAATTATGATTTCAATCTACTATATAAAAGTTTTTTGAGTCCTCCCTTTCCTTCCAGAACCTCCCATACAAACTGCACTTTTTTATGAAATACTGTAAACAAATTTACTCAGTACGTATAAAATTGATCGAGTTGAAATTGTGCACAGTACCTATTAAATTTTTGAAACCTAAATTTTTTATAAAACATTTTGATGGCAACTCTAGCGTGATGTGAAAAAATTAGTTCAATGTCGTCATCCGCTCCACCACTTCCCCTACGAAATTTCTTAAAATGAAAAAAAATTCATCTTGACCACACAAACTGAACTGCAGAATGGAAGATATGTACGCCACATGTGTCCGTATGTAAACGGGTCGGACATTTCTTCCGAATTTCAGCATTGCGAGAACTGTCGGACACTTATCCACGACATAAGTGTCTGGTAATTTCTCTCAGATGTAAACAGTCAAAGCGAATTTCTGTCGGACCCTTGACACTTATGTCCGGAGGGAAGTGTCAGATGTAAACGTACCTTTACACACAAAAACAACAACAATAACAATCGGCATTTTGCAAATCGTTGAAAATATGTCATTTTGTATGCGAGTGGGTAGAAAGGTTGGAGAGGTTCGGCCTATTCAGGAACTTAAACTTACTTTTTCGACAAAGAAACCGCGTAAGATTTGGACACGTTTACAAGCTAAAGAATGAAGGACGAACGAACGGACATACATACGGATGAACTTTCTCAATGATGATATGAACTTTTGCTTTGTTTTTTCTTGATCTTCAATCGCATTATAGCCCAAATCGAAGATTGTCCTCCTCACCTTCAGATTCATTAATATTTATTTGTTATTGTGGAAGGATTGTTAGCCCTTCACACAACCCTCTATCTGAAAAATTTTCATTTTCGTAGATTGAGGTAACCAAGGTATATCCAAGGAGGCAGTGTGCTGGAATTATATGTCGAGCAGGAATTAAACTCACGACCTTCGCATTGTAGACCAACACGCTTACTACTAAGCTACACCTAATATTTGTTTTCTTACGGTCTTTGAAATAACTATGCGGGCAACCCTTTAATGCGTATTGCGCAGTTAAATCGGAATGGGTAAGGATTACAAGTCGAAATAGGGTAGTTATAAAAAAAATTTAAGAGGACTAAGTCTGAAATGAGCTAGGGTGTAACCTAATGGGTAGCGTGTTGGTCTACAATGAGAAGGTCGTGAGTTCAAATCCCGGTCGACGCATAATTCTAGCACACTGCCCGCTTCGGTATACCTTGATCAGCTCAGTCTACGAAAATGAAAAATTCGTGGGTAGAGGGTTGTGCGAAGGTATAACAAACCTTTCATAATAATTAATGACAAATACTAAGGAAGGTCAGGAGGCTAAGGCCCGAATTGGGCTGTAGGGCCATTGTAGAAGAAGTCCGAAATGGCGATGGACGTTGTATTTGAATTTCTGGGGATTGTACTTCGCCGGAATCCGGCTTGTTTTGCCGAGCGTTACAAAATTCGTTATTGCAAACTTAGTATCTCATCTAGAGTGTAACATGAATTCAAGAAATACAAATCCTCACTCAGAAATATAATCTTCAACTCATTCCACCACCTCCCGTATAAACTGAACAATTTCCTGTAACTCGATACATCATTGTGAGAAGTGAAAAAATTAAATCAAGGTTTATACTCCATTTACCACGTTCCGTAATTTCACGATACAAAAATTTTCTGAAAATTAATGAAATTTTCGAAGCTCAAATTTTGTGTAGGTCGTTTTGAAAGAAATTGGATAATGTGATAAAATCTGTTCAGCGCCGTCCCCCCTTCTATCATACATATCTGCTGATATGTTAACGCTGTTTTACTTTGATTAATAAATATTTTATAACTTCTAAAAGTCACAAGGAATTTTATGAAAATTACGAATCCACGTTACATTTCCTATTATCTACTTCTACAAAGGCACTACAGGCCAAACCGGGCATTGGCCTCCAGGCCTCCAGGTTCCTTAATATTTTTCATTATTTATTGTGTTAGAGCTTCGCACACCCCTCTTCAAATTTTTCATTTTCATAGATTGAGGTAGTGATGGGCTCTATCGATTGTTTTTACTATAGATAGTTCTATCGATAGTCAACTAATTTATCGAATAACTATCAATAGTTGTTATTTGAATAAAATTGTCGATAGTTATTCAAATAAAAACTATCGATAGTTATTTGAATGAAAGCTATCGAAACTTTCAATAGTTATTTGAGTAAGAACTTGCGGATTTTAGTTTCTTTCAATTAAAAATGCAATGCTATCGACAGTTTCGATCCGATTGATTGAGCAATATTTATACTAAAAGGGAATTAAAGGAATAATTATTATATTGGGTGAGAGTGCAAATATAGTGTGGTGAAATTATGCATCGACCGGTATTTGAACTCACGACCTCCGCATTGTAGACCAACACGCTATCCACTAGGCTACACCCTAGCATTTTCTATTATACTCACGAAATTTAAAAAAAATACAAACAAAATTAAAGAGAAATACAATTTTATTTCCCAAAAAAAAAAAAAAAATTTTAATATGACATTTAAATTCAACTTACCGTCCCTTATCCTTAGAATGATGATACCAAGTTACTTGTTCGTTTTTCAAAACTTCAGGAATTTTAACGAAACATCCAAGATGAACACTTTGCCCGTACGTAACGACAATTTTCTTTTTCAGTGCGCTCGAGTCACATATGTCGCTCGTTTCATTGCCGACATCCTGAAATGAAATTTTTTGACATGTGTGTATTAGTATAATGCTGACATATGATGTAATCTCATAAATACGAAAGTCAGGATACAGAAAAAAATGCATACGAGAGAAAATAATTTAATTTTATATTTTGACATTTTTGATGATACCTGTAGTAATGATGAAACGTGTGGTTTACAGGTTTTCTCCTCCTTATCCCATCCGCAGTACGGATCCTTAACGCAACGGAAACAGTTGTCGTAGCGTCGGTTACACATGGCCAAGTCGATTTGCTTGATACGATGGTCGGTTGCAACGTACAACGATTTACGAGTCTGACTTATCTCCATGACCTGAATGGCTTCGTTCTGAGCAATTTCGAAGATGTCCAAAAGTTTAGATTTCGGCTCACCATTCCGGAAATACTGAACTATTTTGTAGATTAGTCCTAAATTTGTTCCCACATAGTAGACCGTGTATTCCTGATACATGATCTCAATTTTGACTCTGAAAGGAAGAGAAAATAATAATAATAAGAGATAGAAATCTGAGAAGGTGGCCAAATATTTAAACGAAAACATTTTAATGGCATGTTTAGGAACACACTCGAAACCGAAAACCGGACGAAAGGATAAACATGAATTTCTAAAGCAGCATATTGTGGTTAGATAACTTTGAGAGCAGCTCAATGCTATTTTATTCAGTGAAAGATAGTTCTGTTTTTGCTGTTTGTGTAAAACATTTTTGGTTCAAAAGTTTTATTAGGCCAAGGTGTATTGAAAAGGTGTTATCAGTTTTGAGATTTAGTGGCTTAACTGTTTACAGAAGCTTGTTTATTGTTGAGAATTTGTCTAAATATGGGAAAGTTGAGTTTTGTGTTTTTGTTCAGATCAATGTCTGAAGAAATTTACCAATAGTTTTCAATTTATTAAAGGAAACATTTATTTCAATAAATCCTGGTCTCATATACAATACTAAATTTTGTCATCTCTTTAAATCATTCCTAAATCAAAATCTCTTGCATACAGAACTAGATTTATATCCCTTTATCAACTTATTATTATGAAAACAACACTTTTATTCAAATTTTAAAAATAACTGGTTGCGGTGATTCCCTAGTGAATCATTGTTGTAGGATGTTTTATAATTTAGCACTACCATAATGCTAATTAAAGTGCAGTATTATAAAAAAAATGATTATGCCCACACTTACGAGTACACACAAGGGAACATATACCGGATAAAATTTTCTAATTAAGGACTTGCGTGAAAATTTGCTTTCGTTTTCCGCATTATTTCACTCCAGAGAATAATCTAAAAAATAAAATGTGTGGTTTTTGTAAAAAAAAAAAACACACACACACATAATAATTCAACAGAACGAAAAATTTCATTTCGAAAAAACAGAAATCCATCTACGTGCATATTAAAAGACTGATACTTTTAATTAGAGTTATTTATTTGCGGTCATTGTGCCAATATATTTAGCCAGTTAGTAATGGGTCTCCACGGGTTAATACCAACGCAAAATGCATTTAAAATTTTTATTGAGACTCGATTAATATCGAATCGCGTGCGGTTTTCTACCCCGGGAGGTGGAAAAGCAATTTTTCAATAGTACAAAATTAAAATTTATTGAGCATCATATTCAATTCATAGAACGAACATGGCTTTCATACGCGAGTTTTGTTCTGTGGCATAATGCTGAATGGAACAACTATATGTACTCGTGTACCCGGGGATATTTGCCGTGCGCTAGGCATTATATTGCATCATATTGCATTATAAAGTTGGACTCGGGTAATGGTGGTGAAATTTAATATGCATCATAGTGGCGATTCGATAGCTCCCATACCGATAAAAAGGTTGGTTTTTATTTAGTTTTTCTATCAATTTTATATTATAAATTAGTTGTATTGTACTATATCGCTTAACGAGTATCGATGAGAATAATTTTACAACCCAATCGATTGAGTGGCGTGGTTAAGTGGTAGTTTTATTCTGCTGTAATTAAATGGATTTCTGCTTTGTTTATATTCTAAACGAAGTTTCTAAAAAAAATCTGATACGCTTTGAGCTGGAACCTTTTCCATATCATTTTTCGCAAAAAAAAAAAAAATTAAGTTCATAAATTATCGCATTCCACTCTTTTACTACCTTTCATACAAATTTCTGAAATTTGATATGCATGTATCAGCAGAATTATTATAACGGCGAAAATCATTAATTTTATAATTTTGCTAAAGTCAATTATATCATTATTAACATTTTCGAGAAAATGCGTTTAATGTCGAATTCCAAAATTCTGTCATTTTATAAGGGAGGGTGTAGAAGGGGTGGAGTGATTTGGCCCGTTCTCGAAATTAATTTAACTTTTTCGTCAAAAACGACGTGTATGTAAATTTGAACTTTCCAGCTCGACGGGTTGATGAGACGGACGGACGAACAGATGGACAGACGGATGGACGGACAGACATCCGGTTTTCAAATTTATGAGTGATAGTATGAACTTCTGTATCATTCATTTTCGTTCATTCATTTTTCGTTACAAACTTTATGGGAAACTTATAATATAATATTAAAAACAGTTTTTTTTTGAGAATTATGTTCCTTTGATATTAAACTTTTCGAAATGCGTGCTTTGCGAAGATCACATAAACATGTTCTCCAAAATTTCGAATGCAAAACACAGTTACTCACTGACTCTGCAAAATTATCTCGGTCTATAGATGTGCAAACCTTATATTTTTCGATTATAAACTGAATAACACAAGTTTTCTATGAACAGATGAAATTGAAGATCTTCGCATTATATAAGTTGTACCACATGAAATGTCCGATTTTTCACATAGTCCTCAATTAGAAGCTGTCGAGTGAATATCTGTACAACACAGTGAATTTTTTTTTTATAAGATAAAGTGGTATGTGTGTTTGATGTGTGCGACTTTTAGGGTCCGTTACAAATACAGTTATTTTTTTCTAGGAGTTTTTATATCATGCTGTCGACGGTTCAAATTCGTACTCTTTTCCTTTACGAGTTCAAACTGGGACGTAATGCATTTCTGGCAGCCAAAAACATAAATGACGCATTTGAGAATATAGCGGTAAACGAACGCACCATTCGGCGTTGGTTTGGTAAATTCCGTTCGGGAGATCTAAGCCTCGAAAACGAACCGCGTGGGAAACCGGAAACGGTAATTGACGACGCCATTTTACGAGAAACGGTGGATGCAGACCCAACAAAAACGGTGCGGGACATTGCACACAACATGGGAGTATCCCATGACATAGAACCATATCTTGATCGCTTAACGTGAACGTTCCGACAGAAGCCACGAGTTCACGGCTGTCTTTAGCAGTCACGGATTGTTTTTGTGACGACAATCATTAACGCTCCCGAAGGTAGCAGTTTATACCAAATGCAAGTTTGGCATTCATACTGCTGGATGCGAGACCTATCTAAATCTCTGGCAGTCTATCGGTCATGGCACCGGGTTGGAGAGCGCAACTCCACGTCGAGCTCCGAGGAACTCTGCCCGCGATATGGGCTACCACAACCACCACGTGTTCCGTTAAGCGGACCTCAACCATGGCCGGGGGTGGAAGCAACCTTCCATGGGCTCCCCGACTCCCGTGGTACCAGATAACCTCTGGTGAGGCTTTCTAACCGTGCAGGTTACTCCAGTTGAGTTTCTTGCAACTCGTGACTGGTCGCACACCTAAGGTACGTGGTGGCGGTGCTCCCCAAAAGGTAATACCGGAATTGACCTTGGTCGTTCACCCGGTATTTGATAACGGAAGTTATCCCGTCCTTGCGTGTAAAGGAAAACATATAATATGTAGGGGACGGACAAGACGACACAACACTAAGTATTTAAATAATTAAACCGTGCCCTGACCTGCTTCCGCCCTTCTTCTTTTGAACGCCTCCCGTGCGAACACACGGAGGCACTCGAAACTTTCTCTGCTGGCGAGGCACCTCCCAACGTCCAGCCCCGCCCCATCCACCACAACCCCCATGTCTTCTAACTGTCTGATGTCTGCATATCTTGGACATTCGGCCAATATATGCAGCCAGCTCGCCACCGGCGCACCACACGCACATCCGCTCGTTTCGGATTTGCCCACCCTGAAAAGGAACTCGTTCATACTGCTATGGCCCGTCAAGAGATAACCCAGACTCAGACAAAAGTCGAAGTCCCGGTTATCCCTCGCAAAGTTCGCGGTAGCAATAAATTTGTGCGTCACCCTTCTGTTCTTGGTACCGTCCCATCTGGCCTGCCACAGCGACGTGACCTTAAGTTCGAGGAGCTCTTTGCATTCGCGAAGGCTCCTCTCCCTAACCTCGTCTGAAGTTAACCAATCGCTAACCAGCAATACGAGTCCCTTCCGGATCTTGTAGGTGATAGCACGACGCTTCACCTCCAAGTCCACTGGCAGAGCACCCATGAGTACCTGCATGGCCGCGGTGGAAACCGTACGGCATACAGGCAAACATGCACTCAAGACTACTCTTTGGCACGAGTTAATCGAGTTGGTGCCTTCACCAGTCGCCAATGTTCTATACCATATCGCCGATCCATACGTTGCACAAGCAACGAATAGACCGTCGTATATGGTACGAACAGATCACCTGGAGAGACCCCACTCACAACGCAACACCCTGCGGATCTGATTAACACTGGTGAGGAGACGCCCCCTGAGGTCTCGCAGATGAGGCTGAATCCCAACCGCTCAGAAACCTTAATGCCCAGGTATTTGACTTCCGTCTCATACCTGAGCCCTCTACCCTCCAGCTTTACCGAGGGATGACGATTTTGTGACAATGAGCCCTTCAGCATCATTGTCACCGTCTTATCCCTCGATACTGCCACACCTACCCTCATACCCCATTCCCGAACGGTTGACATCAAAGCCTCACCCTTACGCTCAAGCTCAATTCTGGAGTTTCCCTCCACCAGTATCAGTAGATCGTCAGCGTATGCCGCGAAACTGCATGAATCCGCGAGCTGCACCAACAGGTCATCCATCATTAGGTTCCAAATGAATGGGCCACTGATGGAGCACTGCGGACAGCCACGCTCCACTACCTTCCATACAGTGTCGCGGAGACCCCTCACATACGCTGTTCTGTCAGAGAAATAGCTCCTCCACAGAGCTATTTCCCGACAGTCACAGGATCGAAGCTTCTCAATCACCACGTCCCAACTTAAATAGTCAAATGCGCCCTTGAAATCTACAAAGATTCCAAGGACGTACTTGCTAGCACTCAGAGTGACGCAGTTTTCACGTGCATCCACGCATCCTCCGTACTTTTCCCGGCACGGAAGCCGAACTGCCATTCAGACGCCAGATGGTTAGTTTTGTCCTCGAGTCTCCGAACCATAATCCTCTCCAGGACCTTGCCAAGGACCGGGAGAAGAGAAATGCCTCTGTAAGACCGAGGATTACTCCTAACCTTATCTGGTGACTTAAGGAGGACGACCACACGTGCAATCTTCCAACCTGTAGGAAAAACACGATCCTTGAAGCATCGGTTGAAAACGCAAGTTACGTACTCAGGAATGGCACGCCAGATGCTTTTACACATCTCACCTGTCATTCCGTCAACCGCAGGCGCCCTCCCAGATCTGACCCTGCTGAAGCTGGCGCCAATCTCTTCGGGTTCAAGTTGAAGTTGAGGGGTCTCTTCTTCAACCATTACCCGATCATGGAGAGCTTCTCTCAGCTCAGGCTCCGGAAAGAATTTATCCAATAGTGCTTTTACACACTCATTCCATGTTGACATAATGTTGCCTCCAACATTAATGCCACACATTTCAGGCTCAGATCGCTTTCCCCTACAGATCTTGTAGACTTGACCCCAGGGATCACGAGAATTCGCACGGCCAAAGCGCTTCCAATCGTCCTCCTTGGATGACGTGATCAACGCACGATACTCATACATGCCTCGCTGGTATTCGAGTTTAAGCTGGGGCGCATTAGATTTGCCCCTCGAACGGGAATTTCTTCCTCAGAGACCGGACTCGGGCTCGCTTCCTCGCCAACTCTGCGTTCCACCACTTGACACGCTTCGGATTTTCCTTACGGATTCTCCAAAACATGCCATCATTAACCCGCACCATCCACTCTTGGATAGTCAAAATTTGACTATCCAAGTCGAGCAGCGCGAAATCGCTTAAAGGCATCCCATTCGCCTTAGCCCTCAGGCGTTCACCGTGGGCCTCCCAAGAACACCCCTTGGTACGCCCAGCAATTTCGCGTAGGGGATCGCCTTCACACACAGCCGGGTCGTAAGAAAGATTTACGACCACTAGGCTGTGATCGCTAGTCTCCCATCCCGCACTGATGCTCCACCGAGACTCAAAAACCATCGCCGCACGATTGGCCAAAGTCACGTCAATGTCGCTCACCCCCCTGGGTCCGTCGAACGTGTAAGACTCACTCGGCTCGTTCATGACATACATGTCATTCGCCAGGATCCAATCGACAAGGCACTCTCCACGAGGCAGTCCACGACGGCTTGACGTACCGTCAGCAATCTTGCTGAACCACATCGGGGAGAGGGCATTGGCGTCCATCCCAAAGATGGCAGGCGTGCCACGCACCTGTTGGACAACTGCGTCCATGTATGCCAGGTACGGGCCGAGCTCCCTCCCAAACCTGCAGTACATGTTCGACAGATACATCCCATGACAATAAATCGACACCTATCTCAAATAGGAAAAGTGAAAAAACTTGACAAGTGAGTAACCCCATGAATTGAACGAGGCCCAAAAACTACGCCGTTTAGAAACCTGTGCATCGCTGAGTCTAAAGCACCAAAATGCACCGTTCTTGCACCGTATAATCACATGTGATGAAAAGTAAATTTTGTATGGCAATCGTAAAAGATGTGGGCAGTGGTTGGATGCAAACGAAACCCCAAAGCACACTCCCAAACTTGGTCTTCACCCAAAAAAGGTTATGGTGACAATCTGGTGGACATCGAAAGGACCAATCCACTTTTCATTTCTTCAACCAGGGGAAACGATCAAATATTGTGAGGAAATCGACATAATGCATAAGAAATTGGATGAAAAGCAGCCTACGTAGGCATGGGCCGGTCTTGTTGCATGATAATGCTAGACCCCATACCTCACACGTAACGGTGCAAAAGCTGCTACAGTTGGGATTCGAAATTCTTCCGCATCCACCGTACTCTCCTGATATTTCTCCAACGGATTATCACCTTTTCCGAAGTCTGGCGTCATTTTGTCGGCAAAAGGTCTTCCCAGACCGAGCAGAGGTCATTGAAGCCTTTGAAAAGTTTTTAGCGTCAAAAAATCAAGCCTTCTATAAAAAAGGAATAATGGACCTTGAATCACGATGGAAGAAGGTTATAAATGTCAATGGTTCAGATTTTCACTAAATAAAATTTTATAAAAAAGAAATATTGACTTTTAATTTTGCACAGAAAAATCGGACATTTCATGTGGTACACCCTAATATTTGATTTTAAATTAACATTTAACTTGAAATATGTTACTCCCAAAGCCAAGTCAATGCTAGGTTTCATAGAAAGGAACTCGACAATCACACATTGTTAACGTTGTTCTTCAAAGACCTGTTCCTAAATATTCTTACGCCGTTTGAACCCCAGTGGAACACAGACAAAATAATTTTACTAACTTGGCCGTACGTAAATTGAATTGTGTATCTGAATTACCTAGCTATAGATATACTCTAATTCGGCTTGTCCTAGAGGCTGCAGGAAGCCGCTGCTTTATTCCCGTCAGTTTTATATTTACCACTTTACTGTTTCGCAAATTTTTCGCTACATGTATTTACGCAACTAAACTCTTCCTCAGGACAAAACATTATCCGCGATCACAATTTATACCGAGTTCTAAAAAATCTTGAAGTCAACAAATCTAATCTGGTCCTGATTGAAATTCCGCCCAAATTCTTCGAAACTGATGTTCGATCCTTGCTAAATCTGGTTGCAAACTCTTTCAGGCTTTCCCTTTTCTACTGTACTCTTTTAGCAGAATCTTGCGAATGATCAACCCTATTCCTAAAAAGGGTGAACGATGTAATCCTACCAGTTGGTACGATTATCGGTAGTTACTAGTCAACAGCAATTGCCTCGCTTCTATCGAAGGTCATGGAAACAATCATCGGATGAAAGAGATATTTTTTGATTATAAAAAAAAATTTTATGGGCAGTGGTAGAGGGGCGTTGCGACATTGAACCAATTTTTTCACATCGTGCTGGAGTTGCTATCAAAATGTTTTATACAAAATTTAAGATTCAAAAATGTAACAGCTACCGAGAAAATTTGTGTATAAGATTTAGTAAAATTATGCAGTTTGTATGGGAGGTGATAGAAGGAGAGGCAATTTCTTAATGACTTTTTTCCGAAACAACTATAAACATTGTGCTTTTGACATGTTTTAAATAGCAGATCAGTAGCATTCATACTGTTGCTGATTAAGCTGATGACGATAAACTGGTTTTGTGAGGGCCAAAATGTTAAATTAAAACTCTTGAGCTTACTGAACGTTATAATCTTTATTGAATTAATGTGCTTGGGTCGACGATTGATACAGAACAGACTGAAAAATATTGACATGTTTAATATTCAATTGTTTCCGCTTTTTTCATGGCAACTAGATTGATTTATTTTCTCAATTGTGTCCACATACTTTTCAGGAAAATTTACTTTTTGTAAAGTTGTGCAATTGTGTCGTATGGTATGGGTGGGGCTAGAAGGAGTGAAGCTAATCGCCTAATTTTTTGTTGGTCCATTAATTCTAAATAAATATTTTGTGCACAATTTCAGTTCGATAAATTTTATACGTATTTGACGAAAAAGAAAAAAGTACAGTTTGTACGGGAGGTGGGGGAAGGAGAAAGTGGACTCGAAAAATTTTTATACGGTATATTGAAATCGTCATAAAAGTAATGTACATATTCCAAATTTCATATCAATTGCCAATTGCCAAATTGTTTCATTTTGTAGGGTTGGGGGTAGAAGGGGTGAAGGTAATCGTCTTCATTTTTATAGTCTTACTAATATAATTTTAAATAAACATTTGATGCACAATTTCAGCTCAATAAATTTTTACGTACTGAATAAATTGGTTTAGAGTATTTCGTGAAAAAGTGCACTTTGTGTGGAAGGTGGTGGAAGGAGGAGGTCGAGTCCTCCCTCCTATCCTAAATTGAAATCATCTAATATATTTCAAATTTGAGATTAATGGCTTCTATACTTTGCGATCAAATTCGTTTATTGTCAAATTGCAAAATTGCGTTATTTTGTATGGGAGGGGGTAGAAGGGATGGAGCAATTCGGCCTGTTCACGAACTTGACCTTACTTTTTTGTCAAAAATGACGTGTAAAAAATTTTAACTTTATAGCTCACCGCGTCCTCAAGTTAGAGAGAACACGGACGGACGGACATCCGGTTTCACTCAAAAAGAGTGATTATATGAACTTCTCCACGCTAATGGTATTATTGCCGAATAACGCTCCACAAGGGATCTATTAACCGTCCTCACGGATCATTGGAATAAAAGCATTCACTAAAAAGGCGAATCTTGCATTGTTGCTCTTGTTAATTCCCAAGCTTTTAATAAAATTTGACATACTGCCTTTTAAGCCAAAATTAAAGCTGTTGGATTCATTGATTTTCTAAGTAATTGAATTTAAAGTTTTTTAATTACGTAGAAAATCTTTGAATCCAACAGCTTTAACTATAAACACCTTTTTAGATGGTGTGGTGTCTTCTTCTACTCTGGAACTATACCTTAACATTCATTTGTTATTGCAGAAGAGTTGTTACACGATTGAACTATATTAAAAGCTCAAAGACATCTCGAGACCGTGGAACGTGATTCTAATATGGACCTAATATCGTTTAATGGACAATGGACATCCAAATCAGCCAATCTAAATCTGCTAGATATTCAAATCACAGGATATCAGATACCTCCGCAGAGAATTTGCCGAGAAAATATATAAAAAAAAATTACTGTTAAGACCCCCTATAAGGGCA
The DNA here is from genome assembly GCA_963669355.1 of Chorisops tibialis. Taxonomy (NCBI): domain Eukaryota; kingdom Metazoa; phylum Arthropoda; class Insecta; order Diptera; family Stratiomyidae; genus Chorisops; species Chorisops tibialis. The sequence goes on along the minus strand of OY770262.1, from coordinate 116,859,656 downwards.
CAGAAGAGAAGCACTTCTCTTCTACAAGGCGTGATCCTGAGCATCGGCCGTCCATTGTCACCGAGGCTTGCTTATCAGACTGGCCTCCTGCTAACCTGCTCGCTTCCTTGTGGATTATAATCCAGAGCATTGCTTTGGTTTTCTCAAAGTCTCAGTCGATCCACAGCCATTTCCGCCTTTGAATCGCAGTGCATATTTTAATTTGGCCAGCTGTGCTCCAAAGTTTGTGGTTGGCGACCACATCTGGCCAGAATATCCCTAAAATGTGTCAGATGCACTGGTTCACAAAAGTTTGGAGTTTCTAACGTTCTCTTTCCATGTAGTACAACCATATAACAACATTGATTTGACACGTTAAACAATCGAAACTTCGTGCGAAGAGAGATCTCTTTGAACCTCTAGAATTAGGACTGGCAATCCACGCTACCTGAAATGGAAGAGGGATCAACCATCTGGTATCCAGATGATTCGCGCACCTCTGAGGGGACAGGAGCCAGAGTCAAAGGTCCTAATTTCTCGGTTTCAAAACTACTCGGCAAAGAAGCCACAATCTTCCAGGCTGAACTAATTGCAATGGAGCTATGTATCCAAGAGAATATAAGGAGAGCTCATCGCAACAAATCAACCTAATCATCCTGGGGAAAAGGAACGACGTAACCTTAATGTGGGTACCAGGACATATAGGAATTGAGGGAAACGTAGAGGCTGATCGCCTTGTAAAAAAATGGCGCGGAAAAAAACTTTATTGGTCCAGAGCCATTCTGCGGAAAATCAAAAGGGTATCATAACTCCATACTTAGGAAGTGGGTTGAACAAGAACACAAAATCTACTGGAGTAGACTTCCAGGCTTATCAACCTCAGAAAAACTAATCCTACCACAAAAAAACAAAGTGGAGGATATCCTGAAATTCAGCAAGAGCGATATTAGTACTCTAATCGGCCTAATGACGGGGCACAGTGGAGTGAACCACCACCTCAATAATATGGGCTTAGCTGAAACCGACATCTGACGCTTCTGTCTCGAAGACTCAGAAACGACAATACATATCCTGTGCCACTGTGAAGCAGTAGCAAGGAAAAGGCATAATCTTCTTTGGAAAGGTTTCCTTTCCACCGAGGAACTAGCCAACATGGCTCCCTTACAGATACTCAGATTAGCCATTGAGCTATTGAGTTATGGTAGGGTAAAGGGGCAATAATCGCACAATAGGCCGAAAAGGCCGCAGTGTTCTCACGTGTTCCCCTAATATAAATAATAATAATAACCTCTAGGAAGAAGAGAGGATAAAGATGGCCTGACAGGCTTCATTTACACGAGCAATGCGCTTGTGCTCGAACCCATGTGCATGTACTTGCTTTTAGGCACATTTATTTTTAGTCCTGCCGCTCTACATTTAGAATGCAACGAGCAAACATTTGATTCAAGTTCGAACGGTTGTGAGCAAGGAAACGCACTACAACTACTTCTACAATGGCGCTACAGCCCAAATCGGGCGTTCGCCTCCTGACCTTCAGGTTCTTTAACATTTTTGTCATTATTTATTGTGCAACGGTTGTTAGACCTTCGCACAACCCTCTATCTACGAATTTTTCATTTTCGTAGATTAAGGTGGCCAAGGTATACCCAAGCAGGCAGTGTGCTGGAATTTTGCATCGACCGAGATTTGAACACACGACCTTCGCATTGTAGACCAAAACACTACATACTAGGCTACACCCTAGCTAGGAAACACACATTATCAACATAATCAAGATGACTTAAGATGCCTAACAGTGCCTCTATTTTCCCCACCTTTCAGTGGAGATTTCAAGATGTCATTTATGTATCACTACCAGAACTACGGCTGGTGATAATATGCAGCCTTGTCTGACACCCGTTCGCACAGGAAAACTCTTCGTCGAGAGCGCTCTCTACAAAATCACTAATACTATTCCGAATTACCTTAGCCATGATTTTTGATATGGCAGTAAGTACACATATACCATGCCAATTGCCACAACCTCGAAGTTAGCGTTTCTGCAGTATTTTCACAAAGACACCCTCCTTCCATTTAGCCTGGTATCTTCGTTCATTCCAAACTTCAGTGAAGACTGGGACAAGTATATCGACTGTTATTTCTGAGTCCGCTTTGAGGAATTTTGTTTGAAGTATGTACGTACCTGGGGTTTTCTTTCCCATCATTGACCGAATATTGAAACTATTTCCTTCTTATCTGGGGGATTAGGGACGACCTAATACAGGATTGTTGCTGTTGGATGCTTTGCAATTGATCTGTTCTGGAATATCTTCCTCTAACAAGATTTTCAAAATAATATTATGTTTCTCGCATCGTCGCAACCGGTGTGAGTGAACACCATTGAGGAAAGTTCCTATCCATTTTTCCCATATGATAGGCGGTGACATTTCTGTTTGTCAACTGTTTCATAAAAAGCCGTAGATTCCTCCCTATTGGCCAGCCCTTCAATAGCCCTTCTCTTGTCGCGTATAACAGCCTTCTAAAGGTGTATATGAGCATCGCAGTAGTTGCGTCTAAGATCGAGAGTTCTTTGGAAGACATCGAGTTGAGAGATGATTGCCAATTTGGTTTTATAGCCAATCATATTCGATGTGTCTAGCGCCACCCCCGGTTTCTCATCGCGTCGCATTTATCACACAGATTCTTCAGCACTTGTTAGAAATGTGTTTCATATCCGTCCAATGTAGATGACTTTTATCGTAGAATGGTGGATTACTCGTGTTTTTTGTTGGAGCTCCAAGTTCGTCTACATTAAGCTTGCGCTTCTTTGAAAAATTTGTGGCCAGCTGCTGTGCACAATCTCATGCAAGCAATCATCAAATGGAGCTTGTTCTCAACGTCAGCTCCACGCTTCCATCGCCGAATACTTATTTAACGACGATGGCGCTACAGACCAAATCGGGAATTAACTTCATGTAAACTTCTCCGCCATTCATCTCGATTCAAAGATGGCGTCCTCCAGCTTGAAAATCTTAGCAGTGATTTGCTGTCTGCGTCAATAGAATCCTCCCAGCGCTTCCGTAGTTTTTCGACCGTTCTTTGTATATTCTCTTTTGCATTTAGTGTGCGTTCTTCCACCCGTTCCACATGGCCAGCCCATTACAGCTTCTTAAATTTTATTATAGTTGACAATTCTCGATTATCGAAGATGGCATACAATTCTCTACTAAATCGTATTTTCCAGATCGAGTCTTTCCTGACTGGTGCGAGGATTCTTCTGAGGACCTTTCTTTTAAAAGGCGTTAAGTAATTTTTCGGATGCTTGAGTTAATGTCCAAGGTCTTATGATCGTTTTATATAGCTTAAGTTTTGTTTTCTTATGTACGTTCTTGTTTTTAATTATTGGAAGTACGTCTTGTTTGCCATCATTATCCATCTTTTGATTTCGATAGGTTCGCTTCCATCCTTCGATAGGTTCGCCCGTAGGTATATGAAGTTGTCTACGTTTTCTAGATTATAGTCTCCTACCGTAATATTTTGTCTGATTGGCATATTTTTCCTAGTTTGTGTGATAACTTTTGTATTGTTTTCGTTAATACGTAGTCCAACTTCCCTTGCTACCAAGTCAAGGTTTACAAATACTTCTCTAGCTACTAGCCAGAGATCTTACAAGGATATCTATGATGTCGGAATATGAGTTGTCTAAATTTGAAGCATTGTGTTCCGTTGGTGTCAACGGGAAGTTTCCGAACAAAATATTCGAGTGTCCAGTTGAAAAGCATTGGTGTCGGGTCGTCACCTGTTTTATGACCGTTATCCGTTTTATAGCTGGAAGTCAGATCATTTTCTTCTCTAACTTGTAACAAAGACTCGGTCATTGTTAATCTTGCAAGCCGAATCAGTTTCGGTTGGACTCCACCTCTAGTATGATTCTTTGAAGTCAATAAATATCTAGTGCACACCAATATTATATTCCCAGCACTTCTCCAGCATCTGTTTAACAGAGAATATCTGATCCCTGGTCCAGCTCTCGAGCTCCTTGGTATTCACTAATTACTTTGTCAATATAGGGCTTAATTCTCATTTTTAGAATTTTCGTCAAGATCTTATAAGACGTATATAACAAAGATATTCCCCGGTAGTTTTCGCTGGAGAGTTTGTCACCTTCAAGAAGTGTTTCCTACGTCCATATATCTGTGATTAATCTGTGTAGAAGATGCGCTATGCAGGTGTTACCACCTTACAGAAACTCAAATGAATTTTGATCAGTGCCCGGCGCTTTGTCGTTTTGCGTGGGAAGACTCAAAGAGAATTTTTCAACAGCTGTTACATTAGTTATACCTGCTATGTTTGCTGCTGCTGTTCGTGTGAATGATGGGCTCGGATTGAGAAGGTGCTCAAATTATTGCGCCCATCTTAGTTTGATATCTTCCGTATTACTTATAATTTTCCCTTCTGCCTCCTTGCATGGGATCGTTTTCGGTTGGCATCCCTCTTTCATCCTTTTAACTCGGGAATATGCGGTTCTTGCGTTGAGTAATTTAAAATGTTCGTCCATGTTTTTAATTTCGTCGTTTTTGTACGTCCGCTTTTTCTGTCTGCAAATTTTGTTTGGAAATCATCTAAGATCATTATGTTAGTCTTGTTTGGTTCGTTCCGTTAGTGTTTTGCAAGCTAGATTTTTTCGAAGGCATCTTGGCATTCGTTGTCGAACTAATTATTTCCCTTGCGCTGGGGTTATTGCCCTATCACCTCCTCTGTGACGGATGTAATGACATCTTTGATGTTTTGAGAAATTTCTTCAATTGGCATGCTGGCGCTGTTGTCCAGTATTAGATGTGCCTTTTCAAGGCTGATACTTATTTCGCAACTTTTAGACATTCTCGTTCATGAGCTTTACTATGCCAAATTTAGGAGCTGATGGTGTTTTTAAGTGTCCTCAACTTGCGATTCGACATTGGGACTCAGTCTTTACCAAATAGTGATTTGTGTCGCATTTTTAATATCGTTCGACGGAAGGAAGTCGAATGTTTTGAGTAACACTATCATGGAAATCCCAAGATATTTTATGGTGACTCATGTGTAAAACGGCTGACCATTTATCGAGTACTACAAAACTCCACAAATAATTCTCCGTGTCAACCCATGATTCATTATTTCCCCATGGCGTGGTCTAGTCCAGTATTGTAAGACCCAATCACGGCGTCCATATCTTCTGAGATGATAATATCGCCTCATGGAACACGCACGAAGGTGGTACTAAGGTGGCCATTAAAGTTCTCTTTGTCACCAGGTGTTGCGGCATTACTTGGTGCGTAGCACTGCAGATTTGTGACGTTTGTGACCTTGGTCTTGAGTCTGACGACGATAATCCTATCCGAGATTGGTTCTCAGCTGATGACGATGTGTAAGGACCACCGCCACGGTATTTTTGATTTCACACTCAGGACCAACGTACAGGATGGTGTCACCGTTCGGGGTTCGTTTGCCCCTGATACAGTCCACCAGACCTCCTTATAACTCCAAGATTTGGATGTGATAGTGCTGCATTTCAGGGACGATCACTGATTGGCGGTGTATGGAATGAGTGGCCCCCGCCCTTCCACCGTAATTCAATGTTCGAACCTTTCAGAAGCCAATCATCGTCCGTTTTCAAATGACAAAAATAGTTATCGTAGAATCCGTCCATATCCGAAGCGCTGTATCCGTTTCTTATATCAGATAGATTTTAAGGTGATAAGCCCATGATCTAGTGAGTGTCCATGTGCCATTTTTAGTGCGTGGTTGTATTCTACTGCTCCCATCGCACGGGGGGCCATTTATAAGGCCTTTATTAGACCTAGTTTTGAATTAAATATCTGCACGTACGCGCTGAAGTTGCCAAAATCTCTCTTCTCTTTGGATACTATTCAGTCTCTAGCTGTACTCTTGTTTTTTTGGATATAGAACATCATTAAGAAATTCCACAAAATTTATGAAATCTATCTCTCAAAAAATTTGTTCCACAAAAACCAAAACTCTCTAATTAAAAATATACACAAAATAATTCGAACTTATTGCAATTTCACTCCAAACCGTATCATGTCCCCTTAAAACTCTCGAATAACCACAACCTCATAATTATCGTGCCATATAACCCTAAATTCGAAAAAGCGTTAATAAAATTAAAGTCCAGTAGATGCACTTACTTGTCTACAACGAGCTTAGTGAAAACCAAATCCCTTTTGTAGTAAACAGGATTGTTGTGTTCGTGGTTGACAGCTTTATCCATGAGCGGATGTGACCTAATAAAGTTGAGAACGGTGTCCGGTAGACTGGCCGTGTCATTGACGCAAGTTCCTGGTCTCGGTTCCGGTACCTTTGAGTTCAAAACCGGCAGCCAGGCCGAGTTCGAAGTTGTTTGTTCCTTGAATTTTCCTATAAATAAGTTAAATAATAAATCCTTATGTCATTTGGAATGCCATTTGGGTCATAAATGTTGAGCATCTTGAATTAATTGACCCGAAATTATCAAGCAGTTACGAACCTTGAAAGGCAGCATGTACTTCGTTAATATCAAAACTGCAGACAGCCGATCCAATAAGTCCATTTGTGCTGGTCGTGAAGGTTGCATAGAATTTTCTTTTGTCCGTTGGCAGCTGATACACCGATTGAATCTCATTAAAATAGAATGGAAATTCGCCCGATATGCTACAGTTGAGACGAGCCTTTAGGTACGTAGCCCAGTTCTGCGAAAGGATGTTCTTGCCGCCGGTGTCCTTTTTACAAACACGAGCGATTCGTGAATAAACGGCCTTGCCGCAATTTATGTATTCGACAGCTGTTTCGCGGAAGAAGAAGTAAACGTAATCGCCAATGTCGAAGGAGCCAACAAAATTCGGTTCTGAAATGAGAAGAAGCAAACGGAATTCAATTTGCGATTACCGACCAATGTCTATCTCGTAGAACCAAGTCCCCTGTATATAATAGATACGTGTGATTATCCGAACAAAATTCTGATTTGCATAATTAATTTTCGGTTTGGTTTTGGTGTGCATAGGAGAAAAATGTGTATGGACTCCCCACCGAAATAGACGAGTGGTGTCTGTCTGTAGAAATAAGGCACGATGGTGTGATTCGAATAGAAAATGAAAGCTAGGAAATTTGTTGACTGCACGTTTCCTTAATGCGTCCTTAGCCTGAATCTTACGACCTTATCTCTACAGGCTGCTTCCTTACTTACGTTCCGGCTGTTTTCACAGACTTTTCTCTCCCGATTCTTCTTTTCCGTTCTTCGCGTTCGCCTATTAATTACGCAACATCTGGCAGAACAACGGAAAATTACGGAAATACGAAAAAGTTAATTAGGTCTGCAAAGATAATTGATTGGCATAAGAAAACAAGTTTTTACCTTGCTCGTGCCCTTTTTGAAGTGGACGGAAAATCTATGGGAATTTAATCAAAGATTTGTTTTTTTTTTTCATTTCGCTTTTAATTCATATGTCATGCATATAAGTGAGATATTATTCTGGCGGAATTTGAATTGAAACGATAAAAAATTTTATTCAAAATCCTGGAATCCCCGACCACATATTTTTATTAAGAAGATAACTTTAAGTGTATGAGCCTGTAGGCTAAAAATTCGTAAAAGAAGTTCGGATATACTCCTCCTACCACCTCCTCCAATATCTAGCAATACTCCCACCGATGGTTAAACATAGAGAGTTGAAAAGCGTACAGTGCATTATTTTAAATTAATTTCCCCACTCCCACTCAACAAGATTATGGCAAAAAATAGAACAAATAAACAATCGTTATGATATTTAAACTTCCCTGCTAAAATCACCCCAAATTTAAATTCGATTTAACAGAAAAAAAATTATATCGTACTTACTGTCGAGCCACTTAGAATCATATTTCAGCGTTCGCTTAAAACTATATTCCTTCTTCCTGTTTGTCATATTGAAGAGGTCAGTTCTAAAGATCACCGTATCGGCTTTGGTGAACTCGGCATTTGTTCCCGAATACTGAAACGGAACAGGATAACTTTTTCATATAGTGCACGTTAAGTTTGTCGTCTACGTCTACGACTACGACGAAACAGGTTTAAAACTTCTGTATATGAAATTCTGTTCGAGTAATACAACTTAAAAAAGAAACTTTGTTTGTCGTTCCTCTTCTAAGAAGAATTTTATTTTTCGAAAGGAAAAATCTTTTTTCTCTTAAATTTGTCGCTATACATACCAAAGCAGGTAGACCACCAGGATTTCCTTCCTCAACGTAAATTGCCGTCGAATTATCAAGAGGATCGTATGGACATTTGGCAATTCCTAAACCGATTCCTGGCACGAATTCCGATCTTGGCAAATGGGTTAAATTTGACTGGAAAGAGAAAATTCATGTGTAAGTGGGCATTGGGGTTTTCAGATTTTTTTTTTTTGAATTGGGTGGATGTTAAGGCAGTATGGCAGGATAAAATAATCTTATACACGTACCGCAAACAAAAGTAAAAATAGGGAAAGAAATATATAAAAGCGATAAAAATGGCTGGGGCGGTAAACTTCGAATGACGAATTTGGTCAGGTTCGGTTCCATCTCCGCACTTGAGAACGAATCTCCACCCAGTACACTAAAGCTGAGCACGTATGCCCTGTTCTAATAAAAACTGAACGACAACAAGAGGACAATTTTCCGAGACGTGAGTTCCACTTTATTTTGTTGCTGTTGGTTTTCTCGTTACTGGCACAGTTCTAGATTTTTATCCACTGTCGTTATACTTATTTTTCAGCTTCAGCTTTTACCAAAACGACGACGACGAGCGACGAGTTGTGACCACTCTTCCTCATTCTTCAACCAGCCCATCTGCTTAAAGACGTCTTACATCCCCATTTTTGTTCGTTTCTTCGTCTTTACCGCTATATACCGTCAATTGGAATGAGAGGATGAGAATTTATTTCATGCAGGATTTAAGTTTTTGATACAAAAATGGGATTAGAGGAAATTGCTACTCACATAGATGACATAATCTTTCGGATTATGAGCGTTCGTTCCGCATACGTAGAGCCTGTTGCCGTCCTCCATTGATTGAATAACGCGAACGTGGTTCTTGCAGTCGAAGACCTGAAGTGCATATGAGAAAAGGACGAGAGGAAAATTGAAATGAAATAATAAAACACATATAAAAAAAAATCTAAAACATTTTCCAGTCTCAATAGTAAAATTGAAAGCACGTATGAGATAAATTGAAACCGATAATACCGCTTAGCGATGGCTTTAGAAGCACATTTGTAATATAAATGAAATTAATGAAGAGAAAACGATAAGTTAAGATGTGCTATACTCTATATGAAAAATTACCTGGCTTTTGCCTTTCGACACACAACTGACTACGTCCTCACGTGGTGGTTCTAGGATGAGACGATCTTTCTGAAAAAGATAGTAAAGAATAGTTTAGTAGATTAGTGATTTGAAGATGTCTATGCAAGTAAATATATAAATGAAGTAGATTTTTGTTTTAAAAATACGCGTTTCATGACTAAATCCCAGTATTTTAAAAAGGAAATAGGTAACGCAACTGGAAATTCAAGGCAGCTGTGGCGAACTATAAATGAAGCTGCCACCCGCACTAATAAGACTGAGTTGCTAAATATTACACAAATAATTGACAAAGATAAATCTTCAGTTACTGATCCTTCCGAAATTGCTGAAGTACTAAACATGCACTTCGCTACTGTTAGTCAAATAATTAGTGTGTTGGTCTTGTAATGCGAAGGTCCTGAGTTCAAATCCCGGTCGGCGTAATATATAATTCCGGCACATTACCTGCTTGGGGGTAATTGTAGGATGAGGTTTTACCAATTCCTGCCACTATCTTTGGAGACTAGCGACTCCACGGACCTGAGCTAACTATCCCCTTGTGGGATGGGGGCTGTAGAATCCACCCACAGCCAGTCCTGCTCGCCCTAAAAAATGGCAAATGGACACTCACTGGATCATGGGCTTATCACCCGTGATCATAAGACCTAAATGATACGAGAAACGGATACATCGCCTCGGGTATTGGGTATTGGCATTCGAAAACGGACTATGATTGGCTTCTGGAACGTTCGAACATTGAATGACGGGGGAAGAGCTGGAGATACTCGGTCCTTGCACCGCCAATCAGTGATCGACCGTGAAATGGAGCACTATAACATCCAAATCTTGGGCTTGAGTGAGCTCAGGTGGACAGGATCAGGAGAAGAACGAACCCCTAGCGGAAATACTATTCTGTACATTGGCCCTGAAAGTGAAGCCAGAAATGGCGTGACGTTCGTCTTTACGCCGAGAGCGAGAAACAGTCTCATTAGCTGGGAACCAATCTCGGATCGGATTATCGTCGTCAGGCTCAGGACCAGTGTCAGAAACGTCACAATTCTATAGTGCTACGCACCAACTAATACCGCAACATCTGGTGACAAAGAGGAGTTTTATAGCCAACTGAGTGCCACCTTCGAACGTGTTCCAAGAGGTGATATTATTATCATCTCGGGAGATATGAATGCCCACGTTGGATCAGACAACACTGGACTAGAACACGTCATGGGGAGGCATGGTGACCCTTGGGTCGACGCGTCACGACCTAGGATTAAGAGACCCAAAAACGGCGAATTATTTGTGGAGTTTTGTAGTACTCGGCAAATGGTCATCGGGGGGACCCTTTTACCACACAAGAGTCATCATAAAACATCTTGGGTTTCCCCTGATGGTGTTACTCAGAACCAGATCGACCATTTGGCTATAAGTCGCCGATGGAGAAGATGTCTCCTCGATGTGCGAGCGAAACGTGGAGCTGACGTGGGGAGCGATCACCACTTGATGGTTGCCTGCTTGAGATTGTGTACAGCAGCTATCCGACGACCACAAATTCTTCAAATGAAGCGCAAGCTTAATGTGGATAAACTCAGAGATTACAAAAAAAAAACGCGAATACACCACTATTCTACGCGAAAAGTCATCCACATTGGGTGAATATGAAATGCGCACGCAAGACGCCAATTGGGAGGCAACCAGAAACACTTTTCTAACTAGTGCTGAAGAATCTGTGGGATATATGCAAAGCGGTGAGAAACCCTGGATGTCGCAAGACACATGGGACAAGGTTGGCAATCGGAAAAAAGCCAAATTGCCAATCATCTCTCAACCCGATGTCAACCAACGAACGCCCGACTTGAGGCATAACTAACGCGATGCTCATATACAGCTTAAGAGGGCTGTTAGATGCGACAAGAGACAGGCCGTTGAAGATCTGGCCAACAAGGCAGAATCTGCGGCTTACCTTGGGGATATGGGTTCACTATTCAAAATCATGAAACAGTTGCCGAACAGGAATTCACCGCCAACCACCTGGTGAGAGATGTCAACGGAACTCTCCTTAATATGAGTGAACACCAGTTGCGACGATGGAAGGAATACTTCTCTGATATTTTAAACATCTTGTAGAGGAAGATATTCCGGAAACAGAACAACTACCAAACATCCAACCGCAACAATCCTCTATTAGGGACGATCCCCCAGATAAGGAAGAGATAGTTTCCGCCATTCGGTCAATGGCGGGAAAGAAAGCTCCAGGTATAGACGGACTACCAACCGAATTCCTCAAAGCGGACCCGGAAATAACAGCCGATATACTCCTCCCACTTTTCACTAATGTGTGGAACGAAGGAAGATATCCGACTGAGTGGAAGGAGGGCGTTATTGTGAAAATTCCGAAGAAGGGCGACCTTCGGGATTGTGGCAATTGGCGTGGTAAATGTCTACTTACTGCTGTGTCAAAAATTATGGCTAAGGTAATTCTCAATAGGATTAGTGATGTCGTCGAGAGCACTCTCGAAGTTTATCAGGCTGGATTCCATAAAGGGTTGTCTTGTACCGACCACACAAATACCCTACGGATGATATTAGAGCAGCCAGCCGAAATGGGTTCGCCACTACATCTCATGTTTGTGGACTTCGAGAAGGCGTTCGACAGCTTTAAGAGAGATTACATATGGAATGCTTTGCGTAGGAGAGGTATTCCAGATAAGGTCATAGCTATGATTAAAGAATCCTACGAAGATGCAAGGTGTCGTGTCTTGCATAGAGGAGAGCTGTCCGAGAGCTTCCCTGTGCGAACGGGTGTCAGACAAGGCTGCATATTATCACCAGCTCTGTTTCTGGTGGTAGTAAATGACATCTTGAAAGCTGCACTGGAAGGTGGGGAAGGTAAAGGTCTTCAATGGAGACTATTTAACATCTTAAGTCACCTTGATAATGCTGATGACGTGTGTTTGCTTGCACATAACCGTTCGGACTTAAAGCCAAATGTTCGCTTGTTGCATTCTAAATGCAAAGAGGCGGGACTGAAAATAAATGTGCGTAAAACCAAGTACATGCACATGGGTTCGAACGCAAGCACACCGATTGTTCTTATTGGACAGGATGTGGAAGAGGTGCAAGATTTTTGCTATCTCGGAAGCATTGTCAGCATGAACGGCGGAGCCGAAAAGGATGTTGAGGCTCGGCTAAATAAGGCTCGTCAAGCCTTCGGTATCCTTTCCCCTTTCTGGAGGTTAAGAGAGATCTCCCTTCGCACGAAGCTGCGAGTTTTTGACGCATGCATCAAATCCGTGTTGTTATATGGTTGTACTACGTGGAAAGTGACCGTTCGATTTACCAAGAAACTACAGACTTTCGTAAACCAATGCCTCCGGCGCATTTTAGGAATATTCTGGCCAGAAGTAATCTCCAACGACGAGCTTTGGAGTGCAACTCGCCAGACTAAAATAGGTTTTAAGATTCAACGGCGAAAGTGGCAGTGGATCGGTCGTACTTTGAGGAAACCAGAGCGAAACATCGCAAACAGGCTCTGGATTATAACCCTCAAGGAAGGCGTCGGGTTGGCCGACCATGTAACACATGGAAGCGAGCAGTTGAGCAGGAAGCCAGAGGAATAAACAAGTCCTGGCAACAGCTTAAGGTCGATGCTCAGGATCGCGCCTTGTGGAAGAGAGTTGTTTCTGTCCTATGCCCCTGTAGGGGGTCTTAACAGGAATTTGATTGATTGACCTGCTTGGATATACCTTGGTCACCTCAATCTAAGAAAATGAAAAATTCGTAGAAAGAGGGTTGTGCGAAGGGCTAACAACCCTTCCACAATAAGTAATGAAAAATGTTAAGGAACCTGAATATCAGGAGGCCAAGGTCCGATTTGGGCTGTAGCGCCATTGTAGATGTAGAAGTCAAATAATTGCTGACTCGAATAAGACTCCGCCTAACGCATCATTAAGAGCTGTGGTCACCAAACCACCAATCTCATCATTTCACATTTATCCAATTACCAGAAATGAAATCGAAGCGCACAAAACTGAATTGAAAAAACATAAAAGAATTATGATTGGGCGTAAAGCCCGATATGATAATTTAGATGACATGGAAATGACTTTAATATACTGGAAAATATGTCATCTCAAACTCGTTCAAATAGTGAATAGAGACTTTTGCATGGGAGGTGGTAGAAGTAGAGGGGAAGGTTTGCATTTTTCGTATATGACATGGAACATGGCATGCAAAATGTTTTTTGCTGAATTTAAAGATTTTATTTTCATTATTTTTAAAAAAATTGGACATAGTGTTCCTGACATTGGGGCATCTGTATGGGAGGTGGTAGAGGAAGTGGAGCGTTTAAGATGATTTTGAAACTGCTTATCGTCATCCTTATCACCATGCTTTGATTCGATTTCAAAGTCGATAGCTCTCATACACTTGAAGGAGAAATTCTTTTCTTGAATTTATAATCCAGAAATTTATATAAGAGGGGGTAGAAGGAGTGAAACGGAGCTGATAATTTTTTTCTAACATTTATTGCAATTATTAAAAAACAATTTCTGGCAAAATTTGAAGTTTGTACTTTTTCTAGTTTGCATGGAAATCGATAAAATGCATTTAACAAAAATTATGCATTTGTATGGGAGGGGGTAGAAGGAGTGTACGGATCAAAACAAATTTTTTTCGCATTATTAATATTTCTATTTGTATACTTTATACAAAATATCAAATTGATAGCTTTAACAGTTTCGAAGAAAAATAATTTAATTTAAATTTCAAAATTTCGTGAAATTTGTATGGGAGGGGGTAGAAGGAGCGAGGTGAAGATGATAATTATTTTTAAAATAAATTGCAATTATAGTAGAATTAATTCTGACAAAATTTCGTCTTTTCAGCTTTACTAGTTTCAATGAAAATCAAAAATATGTATTTTTCAAAATTGTCCATTTGTATGGGAGGGGGTAGAAGGGGTAAGGAGATCGGGTCAATATTCCGTGATATTAATGACATCTATATCGTAATACTTTGACCTAAAATTCAAGTCGATCGCTTCAATACTTTCAAAGAAAAATCAATTTCTTAATATTTCGAAATTTCATGAGATTTGTATGGGAGGGGGTAGAAGGAGTGGGGGGATGTAGCCCATTCACGAACTTAAAGTTACTTTTTTGCTAAAAATTACACACAAAATTTTTTAGCACTATAGCTCAAAGTTTTCGAGAGTTATGCTGTAGACAGACGCACAGACAGATAGACGGACAGACAGACAGACCGTCACTCGGAATCGAGGTTTTTGAGCGACAACAAATATTTCTGTACCCTTGGCGGCTCTGTGCAAGCATTATTTCTTAGCGTTACAAACTGTAAGGCAAACACAATATACTCTCAAATTTTGTCTAGAGTATAATTATAAAGCTCTAGGTTTAGACGGATTCACTGCAAATATCTTAAAATTAGTTGCCCGTCACATTTTTCAGCCACTTTTTCATTTCTTCAACGTCTGTATATCGCAAGGTATTTTCCGAAATAAATTGAAGAATGCTGTAGTTATTCCTTTATTTAAAGAAGGTGATAGAAAAGATTGTGGGAATATCTCTAGGTTCTAGTCTCGCTAAAATCTTTGAAAAATCCATAAAAAAACGGTTAGTGAGATACCTTGATGAAAATCAGAAATTAGCTACAAATCAATATGGTTTCTGGGCTGGAACAAATACTTCTGATGCTATTTACGATGTTGCGGAGTACATTACTAATGCACTTGACCAAAATGAAAAGGTTTTAGGTTTGTTTTTAGATATTAAAAAAGCTTTCGATACTGTTGATCACACTCTCCTCCTTGCTAAGCTTAAATCTATCGGGTTCAGACGTAATGTATACTGCCTGTTTCAATCTTATTTGACCGGTAGAATTCAAGTTGTAAAATTAAATGAAAATTAAAGTAGTCCAATATTCGTTAAATATGGAGTTCCGCAAGGTTCAGTGTTGGGTGCAATTATATTTTTAATATATATTAATGAGCTCTGTAAGTTGTATGCACGCGTCATAGAAGGACACATAGTGACCTTTGCTGACGATACGGTCCTCATTTTTAAAAGTAACAATTGGACTAGCACTTTTGATAAAGCAAACGTCGGCTTAAAAACCGTATATGACTGGTTGACACTACATAAAATGTCACTGAATCTAAATAAAACGAAATTCATTAGATTCGGCCAAATTGCAAGTTTAGGCAATTCCCATCATTCCATGAAGTTTCGGAATTGTAATTTAGAGTCTGTCTCAGAAGTCAAGTATCTAGGGGTGGTAATTGATGGTAAATTAAAATGGGACAAACACGTATCATATATTAGCAAAAGACTCCGTAAAACTTTTTATATATTTTTAATCCTTCAGAAAATATAATACAACAGTTAAGAATAGTATATTTCGCGCAATTTCAGATCATTTTGCAATATGAGATACTAGTTTGGGGAAGTACGTTCACGGCTACGTTATCGCCTTTATGTAACGTTCATAATAAAATTATTAAAATATGCTTAAATCATAATAAATTCTACACTACTACACAAGCTTTCCTAGAATTTAATGTAATGAATGTTCGACAACTGTTCGCATCTGTTTTACTGAAGTACATATTTTGTCACCAAGAAGAGTTTCCTTTATTTCATACAAGGTATGATTTCCGAAGTCAGTCACTTAGAACTATCAATACAGCTAGAACTTAAAAATCACCAACACTGAGGCACCCTAGTTTCTTAGGGCCCAGGGCATACAATAAAGTACCAACTGAAATTAGAAATATAATGAATTTGCATAACTACAAAATGGTAATTAAAACAATTATATTCGATAACCCAAATTTCTATTATGCCTTTTCAAATAATGGTGTTTAGCTGCACTTAGAGTGCTGCACTTAGGGTGAGCCATCCAGTGGTTTCTTTTTAAATCGTAGGTTATTTTGACACTGAAAGCTGCTTCCCGCTCGAATTCTTGAAAGAAAGTCAGTATCGTACCTCCGCAGAACAAAATGAGTCGCTTTACACTTGAACAACGTTGGGAAACATTGAAAACTTATTTCCAAAGTGAGTGCTGTCTAGCCCAAACTGTACGTTTTTTGAAAAGAAGTTTTGGCCGAAATGAAACACCCACCGCGCCTGCTGTACGCAAGTTTGTACAAAAAGTTCGTGAGACTGGCATACTAGTGGACAACACTCATGGTCTCCTTCGTCGTACGGTGCGCACAGACGAGAATGTGGCTACTGTAGCCGAGAGTGTGAGACTCACGCCACGAACATCAACTCGCCGTCGATCTCAACAGCTCAACATTTCACGCACTAGCTTGAGGAGAATTCTGCACAAAGATCTCGGATTATTCGCTTACAAGGTCCAATTGACTCAGCAATTGAAGGCACACGACCATCCGATTCGTTATCGCTTCGCAGTTTGCGCCTTAGAGCAGATTGAATTGGACAACGATTTTGGGCGAAAAATCATCTTTTCTGACGAGGCGCATTTTCATCTCGGAGGCTACGTTAACAAACAAAATTGCCGCATCTGGGCACCAGCACGTTATTGTCGAGAAGCCAATGCATCCACAGAGAGTGACAGACAGACACTTAAGCTATTTAAAATTATAAAACGAACGTAGATTACTAGAATTTAAGATTTCTTAAGTGTAATTTAGAAATTTCTAAGACTTTTTAGTTTAATTTCGCTATACGGAAATTTGTAATAATAAATAATAAAAACATAAAAATTAAAAGATATAAAATTAAAATAATACTTAAAATAAAAAATCTGAGCTCTCAACCACAAGTCACAGTGACTTATGTTATGTGCGTTTATGCTGTAATTTGTTCATTATTATTGTAAAGGAAATGTCAAATATATGTAGCTTCAATAAAAAAAAAATTAGCCTAAAAATGCAAAAAAAAAAAAATTAGCCTAAAAATGCAAAAACAAAAGATTAGCCTAAAAATGCCGTACATAGTACAAGACTCATATCTCCGGTGCTAAGAAAAACACTTAAAAATTAATATCTCGACTGTTTCTTAAGCTAAGGAACGGAAACTTGAAACGTATACTAAGCTTTACTAGCGAAATATGAAAAAAATATAACATGTGGAAATAATAGTAGTGGAGGGAAATGGGGAGCATTTCAAAAATGGAGCACATTCCAAAATTACAAATCGTTATGTCTCAAAATTGAGTGCAGATATCAAATCAAAAATTTGTCAGATTGTAGAGCTATATAGTTTCTAATTTTGGTAAGATATTTAAGTTGGGGGGTGTAAGGGGAGGGAGGTGGAAAGCGAAAATGTTGAAAATTTTGAGTAATTTTTTTAGGGCTGTGGGAAAAGATCTAACGTTTGTATTTTGTACGTCGATACATCTATTTGATATTTATAGAAAAAAAAAAAAATTTGTTCCACAATTATTATGCACCAACGTGCACAAGGTGTTTCATGTGCAATGAAAAAAACATATAAACTGGAAATTTCTGAATTAAATTTTAAGGTAGAATCTTGAAAATTTTCGAAATGCATTTAAAAAAAAATCTCTAAAAGTTTGAAATATTAACTGTTCGAATATCTTTAAAACTTCTACCCCCTCCCATACAAAGTTATTTTTTCGACCATTTTTAAGAAATCAATTATCACTTAACCATTAAAAGCTATCAATTTGAAATTTTGCATAAAAACTTTTGAAAATATTTGAAATGAAATTACGTTAAAAGTTTTGAAATCGCGCTTGCCCTTCTACCCCCTCCCATTCAAAAGCATGATTTCGACCAAATCAACTAATAACCAACAAATTAAAAGCTACGTACTTGAAATTTTGTACGAGCACACTACAAGAGAAAGGAAATAAAATTGCGTCACAAATTTTACGATTCCCCTACCTCCTATACCCCTCCCATACAAATGTTTGGTTTCATGAATGTAAAATACACCGAATTTTATGAAAATTTTATGCAACTTCGTCTATGAAACTGACATTCTATACAGAGAATATTGGACGTGATTCAAGCAATCAATTAAAAAACTATTAACATACAACACCTTTACTATCACCACTCCTCTCATAAAACTCAAACTTGCATAAATAAACGAACGAAATATTGATTATATGTACCGGAGCTTTTGAACGTTCCCGCAAAGTGTTAAATTGACAACTGCCCTACCCAAGAATCCCTTTTCACTTAGTCTTTCCTAGCCACTCTAACCTGCATATTGACTTTCCACGCATCCGCAACTTGTCCCAAGAATAATAAAATTTCGCCCGACTTTTTGGCAATTTATTTATTAAGGAGTCGACGGAAATAATAAGTAAATTTGGTCAAAAATCAGGTTGACTTGTTAAATCCCACAAAAGTTTCTTTGGATACAGTAGAAGTGTGTGTAAAGGCCAAACTAATTCTAAGTATGATTGATGGAAAAGCCTGCACTGTATTATTATCATATTCTTCATCCGCGACCTGTTTTTTGTGTGGAGCAACTCCAAAAGAGATGAATAAACTGGAAGTAATTGCCTCAAAGAGTTGAAATCCAGAAACATTGAGCTTTGGATTGTCACTACTTCTTTATTGGATACGTTTTTTTAGAATGCGTCCTCCACATTGCTTACAGACTCGACTTAAAAGTCTGGCAAGTGAAAGGTGCAGACAAAAAGAAACGAGTAGCTGACAGGAAAAAAAATATCCAAGTCAAGTTTCGTAATGAAAAGGGTCTTTTGGTGGACATTCCCAATCAATCTGGTAATATTAATGACGGCAACACGGCTCGCAGAAATTACTGGTGTTAATGTGAAGCTGATTAAACGGTTCCACATTCTTCTAGAAAGTACAGGCAGTGGGTTTTCAATTGATGTAGATGCATTTGATAAATACGCATTAGAAACTAGGAATTTGTACCTCGAAAAATATTCTTGGTACTGTATGCCTACAAGCGTGCATAAAAAATTATATCACGGCAGGGATATACGTAGGCCGCTATTTAAGTTTTGAGCCTAATAATGAAACGACAGTAATTTCTTATTGGAAATGACTGTATTGTTTTTCAAAGTAGTCTCCATGATGATCGATACACTTTTACATTCGCTTAAACCAATCTTCGTAACACTTTTTCCACTCCGATTGAGGTACCTCCAAAACATGGTTTTCGAATGCATCAACGGCTTCTTCAGGCCTCGAAAAACGTTGACCGCGCAATTTATTCTTGATATTCGGGAATAAAAAGAAGTCATTAGGTGACAAATCAGGGCTATACGGAGGATGACCCATCAATTCGACGTTTTAACCAGTCAAATAGGCGGTTGTTGCAGCCGATGTGTGAGAGCTCGCATTGTCATGATGAAGAATGATCCTTCGTTGCCGCTTCCTTTTTCGTATTTCGCCAAACACTTTTGGCAAACAAATGGTTGTGTACCATTCAGAATTAACCGTTCTTCGTTCCTCTAACGGTACGGTTGCCACATGTCCAGTTATTCCGAAGAATCAGGCGATCATTTGCTTCGAAGTGCTCCGCGCACGAACAACTTTTGTCGGATTTGGCTCGTCGTGGAAGACCCATACGGTGGATTGGCGTTTTGTTTCAGGCTCATATGCATAGATCCAAGATTCGTCACCTGTGTAGATGTTATAAACAGCTGTTGACGCACCGCGATTGTATTTTTTGATCATTTCCTTGCACCACTTGACACGAGCATCTTTTTGATCTTGTGTCAATTTATGTGGGATCCAACGTGAACAAATCTTCTTCACAGCTAAATGTTTATGCAAAATCTTGTTGATGATCGTCATACTGATGCCCACGGATGCCTCAATATCCTGATAGTTCACATGACGATCTTCCAATATTAGTTCGCGAACAGCAGCAATGTTTTCTGGCACAACAGCTGATTTTGTACGACCTGCACGATTTTCGTCCCTGATCGAACTACGGCCATGATCAAATTCGTTGTACCAGCGTTTCACAGTGGCCACGGATGGGGCTTCATCACCAAAAGTCGAAGTGAGTTGATCAATGCACTCCCGTCGTGATAATCCACGTCGAATAAAAAAAAATCATCGCACGAAAATGTTCCCGAGATGATTCCATTTTTTCGCTGAGACAAAATTTTGAACAGACTGTAAACAACAGAAGTTATGCTCCAATGTCAAAACGCTCTGAATTACGTCTGATTGAAAAGATCATACTTTTCATTTCAAACGTCAGATGGCGCCTATCAACACTGCGTACAGGTTAGGCTCAAAACTTAAATAGCGGCCTACGTAATAGTTTCTTGTATACTTCCAATAGGTTAACTATCTGAAGAAGCACAAGAAGAACGTTTTACTAGAAAAACATCTCGAATCCACAATAATACCGACTTTCTGAACCGACTGCTAATATCGTCACACCAAACGAGCAAATATTAGCGATGAAGCTCTACAGTTGCTAGAAAAGTCAAGTATGACCGACCATAATGGAGGATAAAGAAAGAGACTCTAGCCAGGGAATGTCAAATTTAGAATGATAGTTACATTTATGGGATAAGTTATGCCCGAAATAATAAAATTTATATGACAAGTTATTTGTAAAATAATTAAATTTATGGGATAAGTTAGGTTCAAAACTTCTACAATGGCACTACAGCCCAAATTGGGTCTTGCAGACCAACACGCTACCTACTAGGTAGGCTACACCCTAGCTATCATATCATTACCAAAGTAGATTAAATAAAATAATTTTGACTAAATAAAGAAATTAAGATGTTTTATTCAAATCTTTCACCAATAGCGGAGGGTGGGACAAGGTCGGCGGAAATGCTGGTACCAAAACATAAAAAGATCTTCATAAAATGCCATAGAGATGTAATTCCATCCAAAACCCATTGATATTTTCAATGCAGGAATTAAATCCCGCTAGATTGCAAAAATATCACACTGTGCGATGGTTAGACAGATAGACGGACAGACGGTCACTCACAATCAAGGTTTTTGAGGGACTGCAGATATTTTTGTACCCGTGAAAAATCTGTGCGAGCAATAATTTTTAACGTTACAAACGTCACAGCAAACACAATATAATCACAGATTGTATTTAGATTATAAAAAGCATTTATAGAGAATGGTTTAAGTTTACAAACCAAGATATAGTAATCAACTAGAGAAATATGTATACTCGTATTCGCACATCCAAAGCATCAGCTTACCGTGTTTGTAAAGGAGAGGAGATTAAATAAGTAAAGCTTAACCACGCATCCATTGAATTATACTTAATATACTACTTAATATTTTTACGTCCCCATCTAATTAAGAATTGCTAAGACCGTCTTTCTAGAAAGTATGTATACTGAGACTTCAAACTTTACGAACACGTATGTAGCAGAACGCTACCATCATCTTCTTTAAAATTCAAAAGAAACAGAAACAACTAATGGATAAAAAGTACAAAACTTATCCTTTAACAATTTTAAGTCCTTATAATTAGCTAAAATGACAGCAACTATGGGTGTCATTGACATTTTAAATAAAAACAAGAACACAGTATAAAATATAATTTAGCCCGTATCGCTTTAATTAATGAAAAGTAGAAAGAAGGCATATAAGAATAATAAAAACAATAACACTTTCCCATGACTATGAGAGAACACTTTGAAAGCTTTCATCGTCAACAAAAGGTGTGCAACTTACAAGGCGACAGAATGGTCCTCGACTCGTTCCAAGCTCGAACAGCTATCAATGAAACCCGCTGAATAGCATGATTTTATGGTTCAGTTAGAATTAAAAGTAAAAACCGGATAAGTGGCAAGGATTTCACAGCTGTGTACTATTTAGATTCACCAAATCGCTTTTTAAATATGCTTAACGTGCGATCATAATCCAAACAATGGCACTGAAATGGGAAGTGAATCGAGTTGAAAGGATGAGCTCCTTTGATCTACAACGAAAGCGAATTAATAATGTACACGTGTTTAAGGACTTGATTAGTATTGCATATAGTTCGTATCTAGATATATAATTACGTGTATCCCGTTTAATACTAGAGAATTTCTGGCCAATTAAGTGCTCAAAGGAACGATATTTCATTTCGGACAGAGGAAAATTCTCTAAATTAACATCAATTGAGTTGGTATCCTTTGGACAAATTAACCCTATATTAGTACCTAAGTTTGAGCATCGCTAAGAGTACTAGATATAAAGGATTTATTGGCTATGAATAAGTCATCATCCGATGATTACTTATTGATTTAGAAGAATTTATACTTTGTATTAAAGGCTTTTCATTAATTAAAATTAATTGCGCATGGTTTTAATTCAAAAGCAGTTTTAATGTAACCAAATTAGGATTTGTGAAAAATTCGTTTCGAAATCAGGTTTCGTTTTTTATATACATATTGTTATAGATCTGGCAACCACGCAATATTGATCTTTCCCGAATATGTCAGAATTTTGCAGAACAGTCCCCCAATATGTAAAAAGCCATAATCAAAGATCTAGAACCTTCCAGTATAGTCTAGACATACACCCGACGGAACAGTATACTCCAAAATGTAGGCAATTAAGAATCTAGAACTTTCCCGAATAGTCTAGACATACAACCAACGACACCCCGACGGTAACTTCGAGAATTAGGAAAATGGTATAAAAGTACGAAGCTACGGACGGCAGAGGGTCATTCAGCGACATCTGTGGAAGAACGCGAACCGGTGCAAGAACGCGATAGAACAATGGCGGTGGTGCCATATAGTGCAAATTAAGTTAAAGTGCGAATAAATAAATTATCACTTATTTTTAAACGAATTGTGTTTTACTTGAAATCCCGGCGAACCCCTAGCTCGCAACAATATATTTGTCTTACCTACCGCCGAATAATTATTTTAAATTAAGAATAATTTAATTTTTGTAAGAGGGGGTAAGAAAACTAGCATAACGACTACAATGCTCGACATCCCCAGATATGGTTATAATGGTTGACACCTCTACATTACATGCACTTTATGTGCTTAAACCATTGTGAATGAGTATTGTTATTAAAACTTTATTATATTAATAATAAAGTATTGTGATCGATTTGGAAAAACAAAAATTTGCTTCTATGAAATTTGATTTTGTCGCGTTCCATAACTAAAATAGCCTACAAAAAAAGGTCTGTCAGTTCGCCGAACGAGTACACTCAGCGCATATTAACTCCCAATGGTTCTAGCTGGGAAGCTGAAAATCAACATATATATGTATATAGAGAGGTTTGTGGGACAAACTTTAAAAATAATTTCATTGTTTTGTACATTGGGGTCCAGAAAGAGGGGAGCTTAGAACAAATTGTCTGCCGCATTGTTTTACTAAATGATTATATCTTCGAAATTACTTACCATAAAAAAATTCTTATTTTGAGAACATTAAGATGGCATACAGGCCCACCAGAATCAGCTTATAGGGAGGCTAATTATTGTACAGAGAAGGGTCAGGGGGTTTGGCTGAAAAGAAAAAGACTTAAAAATGAATATCTCTACTACCTCTTAAGCTATGCAATTGAAACTTGGAACATATATTAAGCTATTTTAGCGAAATACGAGAAAAATATAACATTTGGACATAATAGTAGTGGCGGAAAATGCGAAGCATTTCAAATATCATGCACTTTCCACAATATTAAACCGTAATATCTCAACACTGAGTACAGATATCAAATTGAAATGTCAGTGTTTGTCAGATTGTAGAACAACATAGTCTTTAATTTTGACAAAAATTTTAGGATGGAAGGTATAAGGGGAGGGAGGCGGTAAACAAAAATGTCGAAAATGTAGAGTGATTTTTTAGGGCTCTGGTGAAAGATACAAAGTTTAAATTTTCCATGTGGACACATCTATTTGTGATACATACAACGTGCACATGGTGTTTGATGTGCAATCAAAAAAACACAAAAACTGAAGATTTTTGAATGAAATTTTTAAGTAGAAACTTGAAAATTTGCGAAAAGCCTAAAAAAAATCCCTAAAAGTATGACATATTAACTGGTCGAATACCTTCAATTTTTCTACCCCCACCCAAACAAAATTATTTGTTTGATCCTTTCTAAGAAATCAATTGTCATCTAAATGTTAAGAGCCATTAATTTGAAATTTTGCATAACAACTTCTAAAAATAGTTGAAACAAAATTGCGTCAAAAGTTTTGAGATCGTGCTTGCCCTTCTACCACCTCCCATACAAAAGTATGATTTCGAGCAATTTCAATAAACTAACTAATAATTAACAAATTAAAAGCTGCGAACTTGAAATTTTGTACGATCACCTTACAAGAGAAACGAAATAAAACTGCATCACAAATTTTACGATTCCCTTACCTCCTCTACCCTCTCCCATACAAATTTTTGGTTTCGTGAATGTAAAATATATCGAATTTTATGAAACTTCGTCTCTGAAACTGACATTCTATACAGAGATTATTGGACGTGATTCAAGCAATCAATTAAAAAATTATTAACACCCACTCATCCTCACTATCACCCCTACCCTCTCCACTCATAAAAACCCAAACTTGCATAAACAAATGAAATATTGATTACATGTAATAGAGCTATTGGTTAAGTGTTAAATTGACAACAGCCCTGCCCTAGAAGTCCCTTTCACTTAGTCTTCCCTAACCACTCTGACTTGAATATTGACTTTCCGTGTACCATCTGCTCGTCCCAAGAATAATAAAGTTGCGCCCGACTTGTTGCCAGTTTATTTATTGTGTTTTGCTGAATTTTTTATAAGAAACTTCAATAATTGTAAGTGTGCTTTGGAGTGGTTTATTAAATTTTTTAATTATGTTATAATTCGATTGTATAATTGATTATAATTTTATCAATTTATTTAAAAACAAAAAAAACGGGGTGTCAGCCATTGCATTAAAAATTTACAATGATTACATTTTTGGCACCACAATTTATTTCGATGTTTTCATGAGCGTTTCGAGGCTGTAAGTATTGTAAGACGACATTTTGATTTAAATCTGAGAAAACCTTAAAAAAAAATCCGTTTTTTCTTATTCCATAAAGACGAGGAAAGCAATCGAATCAACGTTATTCATGACAATGCACTAGCTGCAATCATACAACTCAATTTTCAAATGTTTATATTTTCAATCTTGAGAATAAACGAATTAAAGCGGCTGATACATTTTAAAACGTTTAATTATCTAAAACGACGGGAGTTTCCATTGCCAAAAGTAGTGCCCCGGACTCAAACCTTGGTTCTCTCGTATCCCTATATCCCTGTTCATTTGTGCCGTTGGTTACAATAAGTGCAATTAAGAACCACAGGTGATGCAGGAAGCCGTCCTTTAGACTTCCACCCATTCTATACTCCCCCCTCTCCCCCAATACACGACCGAACTTGCATAAAAATACCAATGAAATATTAATTCTTCGGGCAATATCCCTACCCTAGAACGTACACTAGAACATTCACTTGCCTTCCCTTTTCTTGTACCAAGAATAATAAAGTGGCGCCCGACTTGTTGGCAGATATTTTAATTATTGGCTATGTCTAGAATTTTGTCATGCGTAATATAAACGTGGATATCAACTAAGATTAGTGCGAAGCTATGGCAAGAGGTTAAGGTGGTTTTCATACCTAAGCCAGGCTGAGCCTCCTACAAGATCTCGAAGGCTTTTTGATCCATCGGCCTGACTTCGTTCTTTCTTGAAAGCCAGAAAAGATTGGTGGAAAACTACCTACGGGCGAATCTGAACCTCTCGGTCAAATGCCCCCCAACACGCCTATTTGAAAGGTAGGTCCATTGGCACCGCCTTGCATGTGACGGTAGCCGCCGTACAGAAAGATTTCCATCATAAAGAGGTTGCACCCGGTGCTTTTCTAGATGTGGAATCCGCTTTTAACCACGTCAACATTGATATCATACTTGGAGCCTTGCGCAGCCATAGTGTGGAATATCTCCTGACGCATGGATGGCAAAGATTCTTCGCTCACGAATAAACCTTGCCACAGATGGGTGACGGGACAAGAGAAGACTCTGTCCACAAACGGACGGCACAGGGCGGCCTCTCCTGCGGGTCCTAACAGTGAATGAACCCCTTTCTATTTTAAATCGGAACGGCTACTCCACAACAGTATATGCAGACGATCTTGTCATCATGCTAACTGGTAAGTTTGAACAAGTTTTAGGGGACCTCATGTAGTCGGCTTTACAACTCTTAGACAGCTGGGCACTAGATAAAGGACTTACCATTAACACTTAAAAAACACATCTGGTCCTCTTCTCCAGAAGAAGAAGACCATATGTTTTTAATACACAAAGCATTTGGGGTATCAATATCGTCCTCTCGAATCGAGTTAAATATTTAGGTCTTATGCTTGATAGTAAATTATCCTAGAAGGCCAACATTCAAAAACGCGCAAAAAAGGTTACCGTAGCCTTCTTCACTTGCAAAAAGACAATCGGTCTGAGATGGGCCCTTAAGCCGCACCTCATCCATTGGATGTATACCAGTATTGTCAGACCAATTATTTACTATGGCGCGCTGGTGCGGTGGCCAGCGGTGGTACTAAAATTAACCTAGCACCTTTCCAGCTAATCCAAAGGATGGCATGTCTGTGTATAACAGGTGCTCTTTGAACCACACACTGCAGCCCTGGAGGTAATTCTCTCACTACCTCCAATTGACATTTTCATAAAACAAGCAGCGGGCCTAGCTGCCATAGGATTAAAAACCACTAATTCGTGGTCAGCACCACAAATTGGACATGGCAAAATTTTAAAAGTCATTAGAAACGCAAACTCCCTTTTAGTCTGCAAGTATGATTGCATGAACCAACCGCAGGTTCAGAAATGGAAGTTTCACATTTAGTTTCCCGAACGAAACGAATAGGCAACGAATACGATACTCAGCACCTGCACAGGTCCTCATCTCATTACGGACGGATCTAAAAATAACTAGGAGACAGGTGCAGGGATTTATTTCCACGACCTCGACATCCACACTTTATTTCATCTTCCAGAATACACGACAGTGTTCCAAGCGGGCATAAGTATTAGCCATTAACGAGTGTACAAAAATTATTCTAGATATGCAGAACTGTTTGTACTTAGTAATATACATATTTTACATTTTTCCCAAAAACAATAACGTAAACCGAACTTGCCAACGACATCTATGTTTTCACTTTGTATTTAAACTGCACAGTAAAGTCTGCCAACTTGCTGGTAAAAAATGTATTCTTTTCCATCGGCCGCTTCCGCTCGTAATTTTTTTGTGTGATCAGTCGTGTATTTTAAACGAAAATAAAATCATGATACCGTTTCTTTTAAGCATCGAGCATCAACAGCTTTAACTCGATTCATTTGGTCCGTCGAGCCGGATATTTAAAATCCAGCATAAGCATATTATGGAGAAAGAGGTCTTAGCACAAGCTAACCTGGCCAAGTTAATAAAAAACTTTATGGTGAAATTCAAAAAGTCAGCCTCAGTCTCGGCATGGTGGCATCGTTAAAGCTCGGCTGGAACTACTAAAACGTTATAGGGAAAGGATTTTCAATAATCTCATGACAATTTCTACGCTTGCTACCGAGCAGGAGGAGGTGGAGCACGTCTATTTGACATTTTATCGCAGCCCAACAACAGTGCAAAAAGTGTATCAGAAATTACAGGCCCGTCCCGAGAGGCCGATACAGAGTTGCGACTTCCAAGAATTAGTGTACCCCAGTTTAGTGGGCACTACATAGATTGGCCAGAGTTCCGAGACCTATTTGCCAGCGTCGTCATTAATCACTCGGCTTTAAGCGCCGTACAATGCATGCATTACTTAAAAACTGCATGCCAAGGGGATGCCGCTGCAGTACTCGGTAACATCGCAGTCACTTCGCCAAATTTCCAAGCATCCTGGAATTCATTAATAGCCCGATACGAAAACGATAGGATAATAGATTATTCTCATTTTCAGGAGTTGTTAGCATTGCCCCAGATTATCAAAGAAACTGCCGTCGACGTTAAGCGTTTATTTGAAGGCACTTTAATCTTCATTCGAGCCCTGATATCCTTAAAACGGCCGGTTGATCAATGGGACGATTGGTTAATTTACGTAACAGTTCAAAAATTCAACGCCAGTTTACGCAAACAGTGGGAATCCGAAATCAGTTTCAGTACGGAGCTTCCAGAGTTTAGCGCATTGGAGAATTTCTTGTTGCGTCAGCTTCGTTCTTGTGAGTGCATGGAGTCCGTGACCGTGCGTTCATAAACGTAGTTGCACCTTCTCATCTATCGCCTGAGGAGAAAGCCTGCGAAGAGTTTTTTCAAAAAACCCATGTACGAGACCGCAACGGACGACATATTGTACAGCTTCCGCTTTTGCCGAGTCTCAAGGGAGCCCCTCTTCTAGGTCAATCAAGAAGTATAGCTGTTCGTCGACTTATACAATTGTAGCATCGATTTAAGAATAATAGTATTCTTCGGGCGCGGTATTTGGACTTCATGCAGCAATACTTATATTTGAAGCATATGGAACGCGTTCCTGACCATGAACGAAACATTGGTGGTACCTATTATTTACCTCATCACTATGTTACGAAAGAAAATAGTACGTCAACTAACCACTCGGTTTATGATGGTTCCCAGACATCTGCAAATAGTTTTTCTCTCAATGATCGCTTATGTAATGGTCCCAAGTTACAGATTGATTTATCAATGTTAGTATTGAAATGGTGGAAGCTGCCCATTGTTTTCACTGCGGACGCTGGAAAAATGTACCGCCAGATTCAAGTAGACACGAAAAGTGCGGATCTACAGCAAATAGTTTGGCGAAATTCTCCTGAGCAGCAAATTCAAGACTTTCGACTCACCACTGTAACATACGGTACTAAACCGGCTGCTTATTTAGCGATCAAATCCTTAAAGCAACTCGCTTTGGACGAACAACTTCGATTCCCCATTGGTGCGCAGGTCATAAATGAAGACTTCTATGTTGACGACGTCCTCTCTGGCGCCGAAGATGTACCAGCAGCACTTGAAGCTCAAAATCAACTTCTGAACATAATGGAATCAGGAGGTTTTAAGCTTAAAAATGGTGTAGTAATAGTCTGAAGGTTCTGCAGTCCATTCCTGAAAATGATCGTGCAACTAACTCTACTCTAAATCTCTACGAACATGACACAATCAACAATCTTGGACTTCTGTGGCATCCTTCATGCGACGACTTTCGCTTTAGCATCAACATAACTCCAGCACTACATTCAATTACGAAAAGGACTCTTCTCTCCAATTCATCGCGTCTCTTCGATCCTTTGGGCTGGATTGCTCCAGTAGTTATCTGCACGAAAATTGTCTTCCAAAAACTTTGGCTTCTGCAACTGAGTTGGGACGATTCCTTACCTCAACATATCATAGATGAATGGCTTTCACATCGAAATGAGCTAGAATTCTTGCAAGATCTTCGTATTTCACAATGGTTACGTATCACTGCATCGTGCCGATATGATTTACACGCATTCTGTGACGCTTCTGAAGCTACATACGCCGCCGTCCTGTACGTTCGTGTTACAACTGCTTGCGGTACAGTACATTATAAACTGCTCACTGGTAAGACAAAAGTTGCACCTCTGAAGAAAATCTCGCTACCGCGTTTGGAGCTTTGTGGAGCGCTATTACTAGTTAGATTAGTGAGTTCCTTATTGAAAATTGTAACTTCACCTGACATGAAAATTTTCGCGTGGACGGACTCGATTTTAGTCCTACACTGGCTACAAGGTAATCCAAGTCAATGGAAGTGTTGCGTCGCAAATAGGGTCAGTGAAATTCAATGCCATTCAAGGCCATGTGCCATCAATAGACAATCCTGCAGACTGCGCCTCAAGGGGTTGTCAGATAAAAGAATCATCGATCACGATCTGTGATGGAGTGGACCTTCTTGGATAATTTTGGAACCCAAGCACTGGTCTTCAAGGCTAAACCAGAAGATTTTGCAACTGGTGATCTCGAAGAAAAATCACCCGTCGTAGCTCTGTCAACAATCTCTCAAAAACAGTGGCGTCTTCTAGATCGATATTCTACTCTATCAAAGTTGTGTCGCATTACGGCCTACATCATGAGATTTATCCACAACGTCCGCTCAAAGAATGCGCGCATTCTGGACCCGTTAAAGTATACAAACGCGCTCGATGCACTTGATTTCTGGATTAGAGGAACGCAACGCGAGGAATTTGCTGAAGAGCTTAAATGTCTTTTAACTCAAAAAGAGATACCCAGACGTAGCAAGATATTGAAATTGAGCCCTTTCTTGGATACTAAAGGCATTATGCGAGTTCGCGGAAGATTGGAGAACGCTTCAGTGAGTTTTTCGGAGAAACATCCAATAATTATGCCGAAAAGACATCGACTTACTACAGATATATACGACGAAAATTCTGGATATGCGATGGTCGGATTCGTGTGTCAAGTTACATCAGAAACTGTGTTAAGTGCATACGTCACCGGCCTACCACTCAACACCAGATAATAGCATCTCTACCACGCGCACGAGTTACTCCAAAAAGGCCGTTTCTACACTCCGGCGTTGACTTTGCTGGGCCTTTCATGCTGAAAATGACGAAAGGCAGGGGTCTAAAGTCCACTAAAGGATACCTTTGCATCTTTGTTTGCTTCGTAACGAAGGCTTGCCATTTTGAAATCGTGAGTGACCTGACCACTGAAGCTTTTATTTCGGCTTTCAAAAGGCTCGTTTCACGGCGTGGAATCTGCAGCGACCTCTACAGCGATAGGAGTACAAATTTCGTAGGCGCTGATGCAGAGCTTAAAAAAAGATTACATCAATGCAGTAAGGAGCGTTTGGAGCTAGTTTCATCCCTCGCATCTGCTGGAACGACGTGGCATTTTAACCCACCGGCTTCACCACACTTCGGCGGCCTTTGGGAAGCTGGAGTTAAGAGTGCCAAACATCATTTGAAACGAGTTATAGGAGATACTATACTCACTTTTGAAGAGATGTCAACTACAGTCGCACAAATTGAAACCTGTTTAAATTCCCGCCCACTCTCTCGACTTACAGGCGATCCGGACGATCTCGCACCTCTAACACCAGGTCATTTTTTAGTCGTAATTAACGGATCAAATGGTGCAACAATTCTGGCGGCGTTGTATCTTAGTCAACTTCACGAGCGACAGGAATGGACATCCCCACAAAAGGAAATCAAACTCAACGACATTGTTATCATCAAGGACGAACGGCTCCCTCCAGCCAAATGGGCTTTAGGACGGGTAACCGCATTGCATCCTGGCGAAGATGGACGCACCCGCGTCGTGAGCCTTAGCAGTGGCGGAAGCATCTATAAACGACCCATTGTGAAGCTTTGCCGATTGCCAGCTGGAGACGTTGAACTACAATTGTCGCCCCTCCTTTGTCACGGCGGGCGGTACGTTAAACGTGTCAACTTTAAGCATCAACAGCTTTAGCTCGAATCAAGAACAGTCTCGGAAATTGTTACATTTTCTCGGACAGCAGGACTGCGCTTCTGGCACTCCAATCCTACAGGACTACGTCAAACTAGAATCGCCTAGCGGCCATAACGGAAGTTAATTTGGATATCGGATCATAGCGACCTGCTGAGTAATGAGGCAGCAGACTCGCTTGCACGGCAAAGATCTGCAAACATCAATTCCATTAGGAAGTCAATCGATGTAGCATCAACAGTGCGGAAGACTAGCTTCAAACAAAATATTGTGGGTTCTTTCTTGGCGGGGTGGCAGCAGCTGGACAGCTGCAGTACGCTTATATCCTTTTAAAAAGAACTGAATAAAAATATTACAGCTCAGCTGTTACAACGTAGTCGCTATAGCATCCGAACTACTGTTGGCCTAACCACATGTCATTGCTAAAGCTACACGCATTTAGGATGCGGATCGCAAGCGACAGTCTTTGCAGAGGTTGAGGAAGACGAATAATCTATCGAACAATATCTTTGTCCCTGTCCGCAAATCTGCAACATTCGTCTGCTTTGTTTAGGCTCTAGATTCTTCTCAGAACTAGACGATCTCAGAGGTGTCCAACATTTGAGCCTGCTCTAGTTCGCAAACAGAACCAAGTGGTTAGAACAAGAGGAGTGACTTCCATCTTATAATCAATAAGGAGAGTACAATGGGCTCAACTAGATGCCCTCAGTGCATTGTGGTTCAATGGAATCACCGTCCTACAACCTAAGCCTAAGCCTAAGATTAATGCTTTATGTTTAAATAGTCAGTCGACCTTCTACCTCCCATACAAAATGATTCATTTTCAAAAATTACAATAATCAAATTTTCTGGAAAACTATAAGAGCTAACAAATTGAAAATTTGAATATATTATTTTTATCATAAATGTGATCCATGGTATACAAATTATATTGAATTCCCCCCTCCCCTCCTTCCACCACTCCCCATACAAACTGCACTTTTTCATGAAAAAATCTATTGTAAGCCTGACAGTGGCAGCACCGTCGGTGGCTGTCACTCGATCGCCCATGCGTTGCGCCGCGATTGGAGAATAAAAAGAAGCTGTTAGGAGAACATTCGATGAGAAGACGTCAATGAAGAGAGTTGTATTGCGTGGTGCGCCATTGTGGAAAATAAATAAGTTTTAAGAAACAGTTCTGGTGTTTAAATTACACTATATTGTTTTTTTTCAGTACTTATAACATTTATCGAGCTTAAATTTTGTACTAAATTAGCATTATTATTAATATCGGGAAAAAATAAACCGGTTAGCTTCCCTCATTTTGCCCCCCTCTCATACAATGTGACACAATTTTACAACTTTTCAAAAATTCGATTTTCTTGAGAAGTATGACTGTAACTGATCTGCAATTTAAAATATATCAATTACATGATGATTATAGTTGTTTCTCAAAAAATCACAGAAAACCCCTCAACTCCTTCCACCACCTCCCATACAAAATATTTTTATATCTACTCTAGCTTGATGTGAAGCAAATTAGTTCTTCTTCCATACAAAATTTCTTAAGATCACAAAAATTTTAATTCATCTGTGTCCTGTTGTGTTTTTGAGCTCAATGTTATGTTATTTAAATTTTTCTAAAATTGACACAAGCCACAGCTATTTACATTTGCTGAACGCTCTTCAATGTGCATATGACCGCAAATCACCGCCGTGAGCACGGGTCTGTCCCAGACAAATACAAGTATCATGGTCTTCTTAGTGTGCAATGTGTTAAAAGAGCCATTAAACTAAGCAGATTATATATCATCATAATGTATTACTAGCTATTTTCTATAGTTTGAAATATAATCAATCAAGTTAAATTCTCGAAAAACGATTTTTTTTTTAAACTACGCCGTCGCTTTTTACCATCATAAAATAACGTTGAAAAAATTGAAGGTTCGAATATTGCATCATACAAAATTTCAAGTATAGTCGATATCTCTTCAAAACTCACTCGATTACTATCAGTGTACTATGTAGTACTTTCGTGAATTTCCATTGAATATTTTACGATCAAATCATTACCACATCAGCATATGATATCGTCCTATTTTATGACATCACGAAAGCAGGGGAGTACATTTTTACTTCGTGTACGCGCATCCTCTAGTTTAATCAACTTTATGGATATGTAGATTCGCTGTTCTTACACCGCGTACGAAGTATTCATATAAATAAAATAAACCCACTGTTGACACTAATTTCAAAATTTAGTAGACAAATTTACATGTGGTACAAGCATATCTCAAGTGTGTGCATGTATACTCGAGTAGAGAACTAGAGTGAAGCCTGGCCTTTATTAAAATACATTTTGTTGTTCTTTATCCTTAATTTGCATAGATAGGTGGTACACAGGCTTTCGTGCAGGGGGAATATGCACCTATACGGTTCGTACTTATTTCACTGTCAATTAGATAGATGATGTATGACAACCTAAAGATAAAAGGTATTGTGTGTACCGTCTGCTTCATAACACCGCACATTTTCGGTTCACTAAAATCCGGCATATACACATCACCATCGTTCAAGTCATTCGACGTAACTTTCATCCCATTTAGTAGGATTTATGCACCCGAAATCGCTATACGCCAAAATCATATTTAAGTTAGCTTTACACACGTCCGTACCGAGCGTATGTGCCATTTCTATCTACATGCATGCCTACCTACATACTATATATAATGAGGTGGTAGAGCCATCGCTGCCATCTTTCATCCCGAACAACTAACTTGGCGTGAAGATTCACGAAAAATTTACTACTTCTATAATAACCATATTTCGGAAGCATACATATACTCATACATGTAGCTATACTTCATTTTCAGAAAACCGAGGCCACGATCCGCATCCACTCTGCACTGGATCGCAAGCTTATACTTGCCACCTCCCAGTATCCCGCGACCCACTCCTACAGTAGATATTCATAATGTCGAAATGTTTTCACATTTACGGTGAGGTATGAATGTACAATGGCGCCTAACCACCATGGGGTCTATAATGCTCTAGGATTCACTTATTTTATCTAGTACTCAAGAAAACTACAAATTGTAAATGACGTTCTTTCCCATATCTACATACCGGCTGTAAAGCATATTATATGGAAGGATGCTGATATGTGCTGGCATCGCTGCTTCGTGTCTATAAAGAGAGGAAGGATACACACATCCGAATGAGCACATATAACATTATTGAATTTCCTTTTGATTGCATGGAAGGTATTAGTTTAAGTAAAGTTTATTTTACTGTGGTGTTTCGTGGAAATACTGTACGAGTGAGAAAATTCATGACTTTGACGGTTCAAGAGCCAAAATCTCACACATCAGCATATCGCACCACCGATGAAATATTTCCCGAAAAGTTTTCGCCAAAATCTGACAGATTTCTCCGCGAAGTTTAGAAATGTTCTTTCGCTGCACAGTTCCGCATAGCTTTGGCTTTAGCGATTGAAAATGACATTAACGTAATTCCAAGAAGAACGCTGTTTATGTACAACTTGATTGCTCTTCATATCCTGAAATGTAATTGAAATTTGGAAACGTCAGTTTTAAAACTAAAATTCTGCGTTGTTTATAAAGTTATAAATTATGTGTTTTTCACGTATGCACATACTCGTATATGAAACAAAGAAAACTTTGTAAAAAGTTTGAAAACCGATTTATGTATAGTTTTGATTAGGAGCATATGAAGACTGTAGTTACTCCATGGGAGACTAGAGGCGCTTTACCATAGTTTGGCAACGGTGAATCCCGATATTTGTAGCGAAATTGCAAAAAGGTGACGACCTTTTTTTGGGTACTTTCTTAACATCATGAATTGTGCGAAGTATTTAATACTTAACAAAACTTTTGAAGGAACAATTCATCTTACGGTGGAGAAATTAGCAAAAGAAAACCACAAAACTCACCGCTCCACGAATGGTGAATTGGAGAAGGTGAATTCGCAGGTGTCGATTGTGACATGTTTGCCAGATTCTGATACAGTGTGTCTCCTTCTTGCATGGAGTGACTCTAATGAAGGCCACAAGACAGAAAGGTGAAATATTAGTTCTCTTTTGATTTTATTTTAAAAGTAAAATAACGAAATTATTTGAAAATTTTACTCAGCTAACAAGCATATGCACAAGTTCTTCGCACGGGTATATATTATACAAAAGTAGTGGTATTTATCAAAGTAGCTTCGAGCCAAGATCAACTTAGGGGCTCACCCTTTAATGCAATGCATAGTTGAGCCGGCATAGGGAGAAATAAGTAGACAACATTTGGGAGAGGAGAGAAAAAATTGATGGTGGACGTTAATTTTGAAGCATTTTGGGCTAAGCTTTTTAGACAGGATACCAACTGGCAACTCCTTCCACAGTTATGTATTAAAGTTCGAGAAATGAAGATTGCCTATATTTAACTGTACGGTTTGAAGAAGGAATTTTTAAAATTAACGATTCGTTAATTTGGCACATATACGGTGGGCAATTAATTGGTTTCTTTTTAAAAATGCAATAAAATGAACAAAAATAAATTTTTTTTCCATGTATTATGGCTTCATTAGTAAGAGCAAACATTCCCATTAATGATGGAACAAAACTTCGTTCAAGTGGCTGACTCGGCTGGCTTCGCCGTAGCGCATTCTGTCAATCAAATTTTCCAAGACCATGACGATGGTTTCGGGCTATAGCTCACGGATTGCTTGGATGATATTGGCCTTAAGTGCTTGAATCGTTTCTGGATTGTTGGCATAACATCGGTTCCTCAGAAAAAAAGTCCAAAGGGGTCAAATCGCAGCTCCGAGGCGGCCAATTGACATCGCCAAACGCGAAAAAACGCCAAAAAACGTACTGTTTGGGCTACACCTCACTCACTTTGGAAATCAATCAATCAAATTCCTGTTAAGACCTCCTATAGGGGCATAGGACAGAAACAACTCTCTTCCACAAGGCGCGATCCTGAGCATCGGCTTTAAGCTGTTGCCAGGACTTGTTTATTCCTCTGGCCTCCTCTCAATTGCTCGGTTCCATGTGTTACATGGTCGTCCAACCCGACGCCTTCCTTGAGGGTTATAATCTAGAGCCTGTTTTGCGATATTTCGCTCTGGTTTCCTCAAAGTATGACCGATCCACTGCCACTTTCGCCGTTGAATCTCAATACCTATTTTAGTCTGGCCAGTTGTACTCCAAAGTTCGTCGTTGGAGATTACTTCTGGCCAGAATATTCCTAAAATTTCTTTGGAACTTTGGAAATAAGTTTTCAATATTTCCCAACGTTGTTCAAGTGTAAAACGACTCATTTCGTTCCGCGGAGGTATGGTACTGACTTTCTGTTAAGATTTCGAGCAGGGAACAGCTTTCAGTGTCAAAATAACCTATGATTTGAAAAGAAACCAATTAATTACCTACCCTATATGTTTAGAAAAGTAATTGCTTCTGAATCGGCTACAAAAATAGTTATACAATAACATTTCCACCCCTTTTGCCAACCATACAAATGACACATCAAAAGTGAAAAATCACAGATGCATTTATGATTCTCAATTGGGTCACTTGAATTTCCAAGACATCACGTAAACATCAATTCTCCTATTCTAGCACCTGTTATCGCTTTTTAGCGGTAAAATTTTATTAAAATATCTGCCAACAAGTCGGGCGCAAGTTTATTATTCTTGGGATAATTGCAGAATGCGTAGAAAGTTTGTACACAGGGTAGAGTGCTAGCATATAGGGAAGACTAATGGAATGACGGTTTTCGGGAGGGATAGAAGCGATGGGTGGATGTTAATAATTTTTAATTGATTGTTTAAATTACATTGAAAATTTTAAGTATAGAATGTTAGTTTCACAGACGAAGTAAGTACTATAAAATTCGATATATTTGATATTCATGAAACCATACATTTGTATGGGAGAAGATAGAGGAATTGAGGAAATACTAAAATTTTGTAATGCAGTTTTATTTCGTTTCTCTTAAAAAGTGGTCAAGTTTCAAGTCCGTAGCTTTCATTTCGTTGGTTATTAGTTCTATTTCTACTTCTACAATAGCACTACAGCCCAATTCGGGCCTTGGTCTCCTGACTTTCAGGTTCTTTAACATTTTTTTCATTATTTATTGTGGATGGGTTGTTACCCCTTCACACAGCCCTCTTTCCACGAATTTTTCATTTTCGTAGATTGAGGTAAATAAGGAATATCCAAGCAGGTAGTGTGCGGGAATTATATTATGTCGACCGAGATTTGAACTCACAACCTTCGCATTGTAAGACCAACACGCTACTTACCAGGCTAGTTAAACCCTAGCTTGGTTATTAGTTGATTTATTGAATTTGCTCGAAATAATTTTTTGTATAGAAGAGGGTAGGATTAAAGCGATTTCAAAACTTTTGATTCAACTTTGTTTCAAATATTTTTGAAAGTGTTCAAGTTGATAGCTTTTAAAGTATAGGTGACAATTGATGTATTTTTAGTGTGGCTTACAACATGTTTTAAGGTTTTAATGGTCAAATTCAAGATTTTTCGTTGTTCAGAACTGTTGGTTGAATCTTACATTTTCTTATAAATTTTTAGTGCAGCTTACAACATGCTGTTAGGTTTCAATGATCGATTTCGTGATTTTTCGTTCTTCAAAATTATTGGTCAGGTCTCCAATTTTGTGTGACTTACACCATGCTTTAAGGTTTAATTAATGTTCGACTTCGTGATTTTTCGTTGTTAAAAATTACCACCAATGAAATCTTCAATTTTTTCATAAATTTTTAATGTGGCTTAAAACATGTTTTAAGGTTTTATTTATCGATTACGTGATTTTTCGTTCTTCAACATTTTTGGTTAAATCTTCGATTTTCTCAAAAATTTTTAGTGTGGGTTACAAATTTTACATATTAAGGTTTTATTGATCGATTTCGAGATTTTTCGTTACTCAAAATTTTTGGTTGAATCTTTGATTTGTTTATAAATTTTATTGTGGCTTATAACATGTTTTACTGTTTTATTGGTCGATTCAAGATTTTTCATTGTTCAAAAATTTTGGTTGAAAAAAAAAATAAAATTTTACTATGGTTTATAACATTTTTTAAGGTTTAGTTGATCGATTTCGCGAGTTTTAATTATCGTTTTTAAGGTTTTATTAGTCGATTTTGAGATTTTTTGTTGCTCGAAAAAATAGCTTTGTATGGGAGGGGCTAGAAATCTCAAAATGTTATGCACTTCTATACTTTAGATGAAATCTGAAAACCTTACCGTTTGTAACCCTAAGAAATAATACTCCCACAAAGTCGCCAAGCGAAATAAAGGCAACTACGACGTCGTTGAAATGCTGAAATTAATTGTTATATGCCATTTTCAACAAAAAATAAACTTTAAGTTCGCAAACGGGCTATATCACTCAACTCCTATACAAATTTTATGAAATTTCGAAATTAATTTTCCGAAACTGTTTAAGCTATCGATTATTATATGAATAGCATTGACATCCAAAAAAAATTGATTCGATCCTATCACTCCTTCTACCTAATGCAAAATTTTGAAAAATGCATTCGTTCGATTTTCTTTGAAACTTCTTCTTCTACAATGGCACTACAGCCCAAATCGGACCTTGGCCTCCTGATATTCAGGCTCCTTAACATTTTTCATTACTTATTGTGGAGGGGTTGTTAGTCCTTCGCAAAACCCTCTATCTACGAATTTTTCATTTTCGCAGATAGAGGTGACCAAGGTATATCCAAGCAGGCTATGTGCTAGAATTATATATTGCGTCGATCGGGATTTGAGCTCACGACCTTCGCATTACAATACCAACAAGCTACCTACTTGGCTACACCCTAGCTTTGAAACTAGCAAAGTTAAAAGGACTATTTTTTGTCATTATTATTTTTATTATAATATATATCTTTAAATGGTCACAAAATTTAATTGATTGCGTAATTTTTATAATTTTTATTTGCTTATTTTTGTTTTTCAACTCACAGCAAATCAAAGTTTATGCTAATAGAGGAACAGGGTCAAAAAAATATCATTTACATGCAAAGAATTTAAAATATACTCAAAAAAAACTTCGAAATTTGAAAAATTTTCTAACTAGTTCCGTCCTTGGAAAAGTTTATTTTTCAGTTATGTGAAAAAATTAGCACTTCCTCAGAAAACAAGATAAAATGTTTGTTTATAAGATTTGCCTTTCCATATTTATACTCTAGATGAAATCTGAGAGTATTATAAGTTTGCTCTAAAGTTTGTAACGCCAAGAAATAAGGCTCGGAGAAAAAAATGATGAATACAGAAATTAATATTATCACTCAAAAATCTCAAAACCGGATGTCCGTCCGTCCGTCCGTCCGTCTGTGCGCGCTCTAGCTTGAGAACGCGTTGAGCTAGAAAGCTCAAATTTCGTACACGTCGTTTTTGACAAAAAAGTAAGGTCAAGTTCGTCAATGGGCCAAATCGCTCCACCCCTTCTACCCCCTCCCATACAAAATGACACAATTGCGCAATTTGACAATAAACGGATCTGCTCGAAAAGTATAAAAGCTATTGGCCTGAAACTTGGAATATATTACTTTTATGATAATATCAATCTACCGTATAAAAATTATGCGTGTCCGCCCCCTCCTTCTACCACCTCCCATACAAACTGTACTTATCATGAATTACTCTAAGCCAATTTACTCAGTGCGTATAAAATTTAGCGAGCTGAAATTGTGCACTAAATATTTATTTAAAATTGTTAGTAAGGCTAAAAAAAATTAGACGATTAGCCTCACCCTTTCTACCCCCTCCCATACAAAATGACACAATTTCGCAATTCGACTATAAATAGATTTGCTCGAAAAGTATAAAAGTTTTTAGTCTGAATTTCGGGATATATTACTTTTATAATAATTTCAATATACTGTGTACAAATTATTTGCGTCCTCCCTCTCCTTCCAACCCCTCCCATACAAACTGCACTTTTTCATGAAATGCTCTAAGCCGATTTTCTCAGAAAATATAACATTTATCGAGCTCATATTTCGTA
Source organism: Chorisops tibialis (assembly GCA_963669355.1). Lineage (NCBI taxonomy): Eukaryota > Metazoa > Arthropoda > Insecta > Diptera > Stratiomyidae > Chorisops > Chorisops tibialis. Next base: position 116,818,928 of record OY770262.1, on the reverse strand, counting down.
ATAAATACTTATTTAGCATTATCACTAAGATCAGAAAAAAAATTGTTGATTAGCTTTACTGCTTCTACCCCCTCCCATACAATATGACGCAGTTTCACAACTTCACAAAAAATCTATTTTCTTGAAAAGTATGAATGCTACCAGTCTCAAATTTAAGAAATGTCAATTTTATGATATTCTTAGTTATTTCTGAAAAAATCACTAAAATCCCCCCACTCTTTCTACCACCTCCCATACAAACTGCACATTTTCACTAAATCTAACACACTAATTTTCTCAGCTCCTATTCAATTTTTGGTGTAAGCATTTTGTATAAAACATTTTTATAGCTACTTTAGCATGATGGGGAAAAAAATAGTTCAATGCTATCACCCCTTCTAACACTCCTCATACAAAATTTCTTGGGATCACAAAAAATTCTATTTCATCTAGAGTACCGTAAGATTGCGCTTTACGCGCAACCGTAGCCCTGTTATGTTTTTTTAAAAATTTCCTGCACGAAAGTGTTATTAAGTTCAACCCCAATAAATTAATCACATTACCATTAAACGAGTTCCGTCACCAAGATTTTGATTTAAGGACATTGCAAAAAAAATTCTAAGGTTTCCATCGGCTTCGGCAAAATTGTTCGTTTATAGAACACTACATTTTCACTGAAATATTTGATTTCGTGTATACGAGGAAAAATGTTATTTTGATGCCTTGCATAATTTTTGTAAATGCATTATATCGATTTCCATTAAAACTAGAAAAAACAGGAAAATTTTAAAATTTGTGTCTAATAATTGCAATAAATGCTAAAAAATTATCAACTTCACTTCACCTCCCATACAAATATCTACATTAGAAATTCAAAAACCTGACTGAGACTTTAAAATTGGAGCAAAGCATGGTGATAAGGATATCGATAACCTGTTTCACAATCATGCATGCACCTTCCACTTCCTCTACCACCTACCATAGAAATGCCCCATTTTCAGAAAAACAACGTCCAATTTCTTTGAAAATTATGAAAGCTAAAGACTTTAATTTCAGTACGAAACATTTTGTATACCATGCTCAGATATATGTACACTAATCACAGACCCTTCTACAAAAAAGTCACTACATGAGAGAATTTTAGATGACATATTTTCCGCCATTCTAAATGCAAAGAGGCGAGACTGGAAATAAATAAGCGTAAAACACATTTTTTACATGCACATGGGTTCAAACGCAAGCACACCGATTGCTTTTAACGGACAAGATGTGGAATTCAAGATTTTTGTTATCTCGGAAGCCTTGTCAGCATGGACGACGGAGTCGGAAACGATATTAGGGCTCGTCTAAATAAAGTAAGAGAGAATTTTAAGTTTTTGAGTTATTTTAATTCACTTGTGCATGTTAGGACCGCTTAGCTGCATAACTTCTCGAGGTCAAATTATTTATTTTTTTTATATATTGAATATTTCGTTTAACGTGAATTCTCAGAAGGAGACCTTTCTCCATTACGGATTCACAGTTTCTTTTTGAGGCGAAAATCATTAACGCCACTGGATCCGTAGCAGTTTATAACTAATTGCAGTTCATACAGCTGAATATAAGATCTATCTAACATCTCTGCCTATCTGAGTATCAAGGCGTCATGTTGTATCGCAGCGCCACGTCGAAAAACGAGGAACAAGTTTCAAGCTTAACTGCCCGCGATGTGGACTAGCCGTCGCCACTTCGTGTACCCCGAAGGGACCTTAACCATGGATGAGCGAATTCACCCAAGGCATGTCGCATCAGTTCCTGTCTCCACTCCACTATGCACGACGCCGGATATTCCATCAAACCACCAATTTCGTTTCGGTTCAATACTTTGTCGTCTGTATTTCGAGTTACAGTCCATTTCGGTCGCCTCGGTCACTACCCTCTTTCTCATGTCTACCATGTTCCATCAATATTGCAATGTGTTAACAGTTTTGCATTAAGCCTCCACTCTTACACCACTCCTATGATCACTAGCTGTTCGGTCAATACTACCAATTTGTGCGTCGGGTTTTGTTACAGTCAGGTCCCTACTCTACAATTGTCGGTACACGCAGTGCATTTCGATCTTCTAGTAACTACTTTAATCCGAGTGTCTTTGAAAAAGTGAAATTTATGAAAGAACATAACAGGACTACGATTGGGCGTAAAGAACTCATAGACAGAGAGTTGTCCATGTGAAAATATATTGTTATTTTGGGAAAATTCAAATTTGCGGTATGCTACACGTCCCCGCAAGGGGGTAGTTGTAGGATGAGGTTTTATCAATTCCTGTAACTATCTTTGGAGACTAGCGACTCCACGGACCTGAGCTAACTATCCCCTTGTAGGATAGGGGCTGTAGAATTCACCCACAGCCAGTCCTGCTTGCCCTAAAAATGGCAAATGGACACTCACTGGATCATGGGCTTAGCACCCGTGATCTTAAGACCTAAATGATACGAGAAACGGATACAGCGCCTCGGATACGGATTGATTCTACGGTAACGACTTTTGGCATTCGAAAACGGACTATGATTGGCTTCAGGAACGTTCGAACATTGAATGACGGGGGAAGAGCTGGGGTTACTCGGTCCTTGCACCACCAATCAGTGATCGACCGTGAAATGGAGCACTATAACATCCAAATCATGGGCTTGAGCGAGGTCAGGTGGACAGGATCAGGAGAAGAACGAACCCCTAGCGGAAACACTATTCTGTACATATTGGCCCTGGAAGTGAAGCCAGAAATGGCGTGGCATTCGTCCTAACACCGAGAGCGAGGAACAGTCTTATTAGCTGGGAACCAATCTCGGATAGGATTATCGTCATCAGGCTCAGGACCAGTGTCAGAAACGTCACAATTCTGCAGTGCTACGCACCAACAAATACCGCAACATCTGGTGACAAAGAGGAGTTTTATAGCCAACTGAGTGCCACCTTCGAACGTGTTCCAAGAGGTGATATTATTATCATCTCAGGAGATATGAACGCCCAACACTGGAATAGAACACGTCATGGGGAGGTATGGTGACCCTTGGGTCGACGCGTCACGATCTTGGACTAAGAGACCCGAAACGGCGAATTATTTGTGGAGTTTTGTAGTACTCGGCAAATGGTCATCAGAGGGACCCTTTCTCCACACAAGAGTCATCATAAAACATCTTGGGTTTCCCCTGATGGTGTTACTCAGAACCAGATCGACCATTTGGCTATAAGTCGCCGATGGAGAAGATGTCTTCTCGATGTGCGAGCGGAACATGGAGCTGACGTGGGGAGCGATCACTACTTGATGGTTGCCTGCTTGAGATTGTGTACAGCAGCTATCCGACGACCACAAATTCCTCAAATGAAGCGCAAGCTTATGTGGATAAGCTTAGAGATCCCAACAAAAAACGCGAATACACCACTATTCTACGCGAAAAGTCATCCACATTGGGTGAATATGAAATGCGCACACTGGACAATTGGGAGGCAATTTCTAACTAGTGCTGAAGAATCTGTGGGATATGTGCAAAGCGGTGAGATGTCACAAGACACATGGGACAAGGTTGACAATCGGAAAAAAACCAAATTGGCAATCATCTCTCAACCCGATGTCAACCAACGAACGCCCGACTTGAGGCAGAACTACCGCAATGCTCATATACAGCTTAAAAAGGCTGTTAGACGCGACAAGAGAAAGGCCATTGAAGATCTGGCAAACAAGGCAGAATCTGCAGCTTACCTTGGAGATATGGGTTCACTTTTCAAAACCATGAAACAGTTGATGAACAGGAATTTCACCGCCAACCACCTGGTGAGAGATGTCAACGGAACTCTCCTTAATATGAGTGAACACCAGTTGCGGCGATGGAAGGAATACTTCTCTGATATTTTAAACATTTTGTCAGAGGAAGATATTCCGGAAACAGAACAACTACCGAACATCCAACCGCAACAATCCTCTATTAGGGACGATCCCCCAGATAAGGAAGAGATAGTTTTCGCCAATCGGTCAATGGCGGGAAGGAAAGCTCCAGGTATAGACGGACTATCAACAGGACTCCTCAAAACGGACCCGGAAATAACAGCCGATATACTTCTCCCACTCTTCACTAAGGTGTGGAGTGAGGGAAGATATCCGACTAAATGGAAGGAGGGCGTCATTGTGAAAATTCCGAAGAAGGGCGACCTTCGGGATTGTGACAATTCGCTTGGTATATGTCTACTTGCTGCCGTATCAAAAATTATGGCTAAGGTAATTCTCAATAGGATTAGTGATGTTGTCGAGAACACTCTCGAAGTTTATCAGGCTGGATTCCGTAAAGGGTCGTCTTGTACCGACCACACAAATACCCTACGGATAATATTAGAGCAGTCAACCGAAATGGGTTCGCCACTACATCTCATGTTTGTGGACTTCGAGAGGGCGTTCGACAGCGTTAAGCGAGATTACATATGGAATGCTTTGCGTAGGAGAGGTATTCCAGATAAGGCCATAGCTATGATTAAAGAATCCTACGAGGATGCAAGGTGTCGCGTCTTGCATAGAGGAGAGCTGTCCGAGAGCTTTCCTGTGCGAACGGGTGTTCGCTCGTTGCATTCTAAATGCAAAGAGGCGGGACTGAAGATAAATGTGCGTAAAACCAAGTACATGCACATGGGTTCGAACGCAAGCACACCAATTTTTCTTAACGGACAGGATGTGGAAGAGGTGCATGATTTTTGCTATCTTGGAAGCATTGTCAGCATGGACGGCGGAGCCGAAAGGGATGTTGAGGCTCGGCTAAATAAAGCTCGTCAGGCCTTCGGTATCATTTCTCCTTTCTGGAGGTTAAGAGAGATCTCCCTTCGCACGAAGCTGCGAGTTTTTGACGCATGCGTCAAATCCGTGTTGTTATATGGTTGTACCACGTGGAAAGTGACCGTTCGACTTACCAAGAAACTACAGACTGTCGTAAACCAATGCCTTCGGCGCATTTTAGGAATATTCTGGCCAGAAGTGATCTCCAACGATGAACTTTGGAGTACAACTGGCCAGACTAAAATAGGAATTGAGGTTCAACGGCGGAAGTGGCAGTGGATCGGTCATACTTTGAGGAAACCAGAGCGAAATATCGCAAAACTGGCTCTGGATTATAATCCTCAAGGAAGACGTCGGGTTGGTCGACATTGTAACACATGGAAGCGAGCAGTTGTGCAGGAGGCCAGAGGAATAAACAAGTCCTGGCAACAGCTTAAGGCCGATACTCAGGATCGCGCCTTGTGGAAGAGAGTTGTTTCTGTCCTATGCTCCTATAGGGGGTCTTAACAGGAATTTGACTGATTGTAAGCAATATATTAAAAAAAGAATTTTCTCGCCTAAAATCGAACCCGCCTGGGGGACGAGCATTCCACCACACAGCCGATGCTGATGAACTTCTCACCAAAATTTAGTCACAATTTTTGAATCTACTTTAATTCGATTCAAATGAATTCATCAAGTCGTTAGTTTCGAACTAAATAAATCGATGTTATTTTGAACTCATGCATGGAATAAAACTTATTTGAAATTATGATATTTTTACTATAGTCAAATCATGAGAAAAAAAAAAATTCCTAAAAAAGAATATCGGCCAGGAATCGATCTCGGGGCCGCCCTACCCCCTCCCATACAAAATGACTCTTTTTCAATAACTTATATAAATCAAATTTTGTTGAAAACTATGAAAGCTAATGATTTAAAATTTGGAATTTATATTTTTATCATAAATTTTATGTATGGTATAAAAATCATTTGAATCCTTCCACCACCTCCCATACAAAATGCACTTTTTAATGAAACACTCTAAGCTGATTTTCTCAGAACATATAACATTTATCGAGCTTTGTACAAAATACTTAATTAGCATTATCACTACGATCAAAGAAAATTATTTGACAAGCTTCATTGCTTCTCCCCCTGACACAGTTTCACAACTTCACAAAAAATCAATTTTCATGAAAAGTATGAATGTTACTAGTCTGAAATTTAAGAGATGTCAATTTTATGATATTCTTAGTTATTTGTAAAAAATCACTAAAATCCTCACAGTTAGAATTATGTACAAAACATTTTGAGGCTTCCGTGGCGTAGTGGGCAGCGTGCTTGCTTCTCAGTCAATAGGTCGTAGGTTCGATTCCCACTCCAGACGGGATTTTTTTTAAGCACGAATTTTTCAGTTTCTACTGGCGTTGAAAAATTATTCGAAATAAAATGGGCACACGATGTAAAAGTGAAACAGTTCCACTTCAAGAAGGCCTAGATACTCAGTAGATGGACTTTGTTCTCTTTCTATCGTTCACTCCCCCATAACATCTGCAAATATTTGTCAATAGCAGCCAGTACAACTGGAAAATATATTTAAGCTTCTCCACTTGTTACGGTCGTTCTCACTCCTCTTTCCCTACCTTCCTAATCCCTCCTTCCCCCTTGCACATAAGGGCCGAAATTGCCTATAACACAAGTCATTCCGTAAAAAAAAAAAAATGTTTATAGCTACTTTAGCATGATGGGGAAAAAATTAGTTCAATGCTATCATCCCTTCTATCACCCCCCATACAAAATTTCTTGGGATCACAAAAAATTCTGCTTCATCTAGAGGATCGTAGCCATGTTATGTTTTTCTCCGAGCGTTATTTGTTAGCGTTACGAACTTAAAGGCAAACTTATAATACTCTCAGTTTTCATCTAGAACACCAAACAAGAAGGAGACAGGTAAGAAGAGGCTTAAGTAGGAATGATAGGATCTAGTTCAGCATAAAAACTTTAGCAATAGAAATCTTTGCGACATATTATCCAATGCGTTACTGAAATTTGAATAGTAAAAATAATCATTTTGACTGCTACATTTTATTTTATTTACAGCAAAGGCTGTGAACTCTATAAAATTTGTATTTATAGATCTTCTCTAATCTAGTAATGAGAGATAACTTTGCGATTGGTCTGTTAGTCGTCAGCATTTGATCACGAACCTTTTTTGTTTTCAGGGAAGTAACAACGCTTCGAGGCAAAATTCGTGTTTCAAAAAACATACTAAAAGGAAGTTTGAAGAAATTAAAGAAAATAAAGATTTAGCACATAATTTTAAAACTGGCACTAGAGTATCATCAGTCGGAATAGAGAAATAGGTGTAATAATAAAGAACATAAAAAGAAGGAACAGTGAAATCACTGAAATTATTTATCGTGATTATTATTTAATAAATTTATACACATATAAACTTCTAAAAATATATTTTTTTTCTGCATTCACATAAAACAAATATTTCAGCTAATTCATCTTCATAAACAAACAAATCTCATTAAAAAAATCTACCCCAAGCCTATAGAACCACCGAAAATCCCATAAATCACACAGCCAAAAAGTGTTTAACTCGAAGCGTTCATGTTCGCTACACACAATTCCACTTCGCTTAACAACTAAATAATTAATTACATCCGCCATTACAATGTATCGCATTGCATGTCACAATGAAATTTGTAGCCCTTCTCCCGTATACAATACGCCACCGCCTGCCTTCATTCCATATTAATACAATCTCGGTAAATTATTGCACCTCAATCCAAGCTAAGATACAAAATTCCTTAAGATGCGAAGGAAGGGGCAAAATATGTTCGTCCTTTTTTTCTATTCCTCGACATAATTCTCGAAAAACTCAAAGTAGGAAGCGATGTATTCGAGATGCAAACAGATTCTACGATAGCTACAAGAACCAAGAACGAAATAATATAAATAAATAAATAAGTGGGAAATGTCCTGGGTAACATCTCGTTTTTGTCTTCGTGTTGCGCATCGGATGTACCTAACCATTTGAAACAGTGGCAACAGTGTTACATGGCTCGTAATGAGAAGGATAAAAGTTGCCAAAACATAAGACTCTACTTACCTCACATCCCGAGAGACTAATATTTTTCATGTTAAGCCGATAGACGCGGTCCCTGGAATATATAGTAAGAGAAAAATTCATTTTAGATAAGCGGAAGGACATAATAAAGGACATTTCCATATTTTTGTTTTTATTAGAACAAAAAGATTTTCAACTTTTGAAAGTTTAAGTTGAGATGAATTTTTTATGAATTTTTATCCGGAAGGGATTTCAAAAATACTCACATGGCACCAACATATAATGAATCCCGTTGTTCATCGAGGTAGAATGTCCGGTAATAGAGCTTTCCACAACTGAATTCTCGTACATGATCTGAAATAAAGAAATACGGTTTTCTATAAGATGATTGTCTATAAGAATTTTTACAACTATCAAAATTTCCCATCGAACATTACAGTGATGGTCATAAATAATTTGTTGGACTTTCTTAGATAAGATTACACTACGTTTCAAACTAAAGTAAAAGTGATAGATGACTTCTAGGAACCTAATTCGGTTATTTTTAGACATTTTTTTTTTTTTTTTTAATACATAAAATTTATTTCAGAATAGATCCTGTATTCAATCACTCTGTAAAAATATTTCTACTTACTTTTCGTAGAATGATCATTGATTAAATTAAGATATCGATTGTATGGTTTTATGCATAGAAAATTTATTTTCTACTTTATTCGGATTAGCTGACGAGGAATCGACAGAAGGGCAGTACAAAGTCCACTACGATACGCTACATTGAAGTATTCACGAGGTGGATTTTAAGAAACACTGACGCTGAAATCGTTATCGCGGGCTATTTCAACGTTCATAACATTGCCTGGTCGTACACATTCCGCTACTAGGGACCAGCAGGGGTGTGAGCTTTTTGCCTTAATAAATGGTTTAACACAGCTGGTAAATGAGCCTACTCGTTTACCAGATATCGCAGGACATTTTCCTAACCTTTTTGACGTTTAGCCAGCCTGAGAAATATTCTGTCTCTGTCATATCCCCATCGCCAATTGGAAATATGGTTCATTTCTTAATTCGTGCACAATTCTCAGTTGCAGTACTTACATCGCTGACAATCAAGGCACCTCAAAGAAATAAATTCATTTCAAAAGAGCCAAAAAATGAATTCTTCAATGACAAAATAAATTCTTCAGTTATGCTTTTCTATTGATCAGAAATACGCTGCTGAGACTTTTAATAGCAATTTACAGCAGAAGTATTAATTTTGAATACATTTCGTTTAGTTATCAGCTTCAATCAATTATTTAAAATTTTTAAACTTATTAACCCAGATGTGAGACAGGAGAAAAATCTTAAATAAATTGCCTTATTTCTGTGTTCAAAACTTTTTTTTTTTTAATATAATAAAAGGCACAATAATGTCAAAAGTTACAAGTCATCGATTTTCTAGTGAGAGATGGCAATCACTTCACAAATAAAAAAGAAAAATAATAAAAATAAAAAAGCCCTGTTTCGTACCTAACACATACATATACTCATAAACCTAAACACATTCTAAAATCGTGCTGCAGAGAGTCTGTAGCAAAATAAAGTAAGAAAAAAAAAACATGACTTGAATTCGAAAAACGAGATCGAGATCGAAATAATTCTTTTTGCTCTCGAAAAAGTCAGTGAATGTTCGAAAGTGAGGAATGAAAATATAAAAATTTCATAAATCTGTGACAACAATAACTCGATTGTCAGCACTTCATGACATTGACAGGGGGCCTAAAATCGACCGTCTTACATATCTACCCGAATACGAATGGTATTGATGTTATGTGCAAAAGGTTTTCTATTCCGTTTTATTGTTGTTCATAGTTGAAAGGAGCATCGCAGGCAGAGACACTTTAAGATGAGATGCTTGAGTTAATGTAGTGAAATTTTGAAGTGGAAGAAATGATGGAACTGGAAAATTAAATATTAATTTGATTTAAAATGTGACAAAAATTGTAAATAATGATGAAGGGAATGGAAGATGTTGTGAAAAGTAAGAATGGCTTTAAATGAATTTGATTTTTATTTTTTTTTTTCAAAGTACAGAATTGTCGCTTAAATTCAAGAGATTCTTTTTAAAAGAGGTAGCAGAGTAGTTGAATTATTAATGGTTTTGCAAATCTACAGTTGCTCAATTAAATTAATCGGACAGAGCTACGAGACGAAGACTTTTGTCAATAACTCTTTATAAATCCAATTTAGGAGAAAATGGAATGCATATACATTTACTTGTTAACACTAGTTTATAATCTAAGAAAAAAAAAATAGCTTTTTATTATATCAACAAAAAAGTTATAAGCCAAAATTCAAAATATGTGATTGTTAAATTCCAATTAAATATTCGGACACCTGGCAACACTGGTTTTCTTTTGACATTTGAGATTGGAATTCCCCGAATTATAACAAATTAAGTGTGAATAACGGTAGTCAAAGTGTAAACGAAAACTTGTTGCGAAATTTTTATAGTGAATTCTCATACAAAACTAGCATTAGTCATCGAGGTAAAGAAACTACTAACGAAGTTCGGAAATTGGTCATCAAACATCTCAAAAACGGGATGCCTGTGCGAGAAATTGGGGAAATCATCGGTAGAAGCCATTCGACAGTTCATGACATCATTAAACGGTTTGAAATTAATAAAAGTATTCAAAATAATCCTAGATCCGGACGGCCGAAAAAATTTTCAGAGGCAGATGGACGGTGGATCGTGCAGCAAGTAAAGAAAAATCCCAAGCTGAGTGCGACAAAATTGACATCAGAAGTGTCTAACTACCTCCACATTACTGCAAGTACAGAATCTGTGGGAAAAGTTCTACGGAGTGACGATTTTAACGGCAGTGTTCCACGCAAAAAACCATTTGTAAATAAGAAAAATCAGCTAAAGCGACTTAAGTTCGCTAAAGAGCATAAATCGCGTGACTTTTCCTATTGGAGCACAGTGTTATTTACTGACGAGTGCAAATTTAATGTTTTCCGGTCAGATGGACAAACATATGTGTGTATGTTTACTTGATACGTTGGGAAAGATCCTTGAGCGAACTATTAACAACAGACTGCTCGTACTAGCAGAGGAGAAAGGAGCACTATCAGACCACCAGTTCGGATTTAGGAAATCGCGTTCAACTGTTGACGCCATAAAAGTGGTAGTCGATACTGAAGCTGAGGCGATACAAGGAGAAAGATGGCGATGAGGGACAAGAAAATATTGTGCAGGATGGAGACACCACACTACATGTTGAGAATAATTACAAATTACTTCACTAACAGGAAGTTGAGGTACCAAACTGATGAGGGGTGAAGGTACTACAACGTCACCGCGGGAGTCCCACAAGGATCTGTACTAGGCTTGTGGAATATTATGTACGATGGAGTTCTTCGACTATCGTTGCCGCAAGGAGTAAAATTAATCGGGTTCGCTGATGACATCGCTGTTGTTACCGTGGCTAAGCACATCTACGAAATAGAGTCAGCAGCAAATGAAGCCGTATCACAAATAAGAGACTGGCTAGAGTCCGCTGGCTTAGAATTAGCTGATCACAAAAAGGAGGCTGTTCTAATAACAAGCCGAAAGAAAATTGAATAAGTGAACATTCAGGTCGGCAGTCAAATCATCAGATCCAAGGAGGCAATTAAATATCTAGGAGTTATGCTCGATAACAGGTTAAAATTTAAAGTTCACGTGGACTTCGCGAGCAAAAAGGCGTCACAAATGCAGGCAGCCCTTTCCCGAATACTGCCAAACACCGGTGGACCAGGATATGCCAGAAGGATACTACTTTCGAGAGTAGTCAGCTCGGTTCTCCTGTATGCTGCTCCGGTTTGGGCGGCGGCGCTAGAGACAAAGGAATCAAGGAAAAAGATGCCATCAACATATAGGCTCTGTGCGATAAGATCAATCAGCGGTTTCCGAACAATATCGGACGACGCAGCCTGTGTCATAGCCGGAATGATCCCCATTGACATTCTAGCGAATGAGATGCTAAGGATCTACGAAAGAAGATCCTCGATCCAACAAGAGGCAACTGTTGCCAGGAAAATAAAAGAAGAGGAAAAGGCAACATCAATGGATATGTGACAAGCCAGGTGGGACAACGCTACAAAAGGCAGATGGACCTATAAGCTAATCCTCGAAATTTAGGTCTGGACAAAGCGGGTGTACGGGGACTGCAACTATCACATCACGCAGTTCCTATCAGGTCACGGCGGCTACCGCAAATACCTACATAGATTCGGACACGATAATTCGCCTCTTTGTCCAAATTATCCAGATCAAGAAGAAGACACAGAGCACACGGTTTTCAACTGCAGTCGCTTCGGAGAATGGAGAAATAATATTCTGAGTCCACCATTCATCATTGACTATATGATGGTATCAGAGGAAAATTGAATGGAAATTTGCACACTCGTAACGAATGTGCAAAAGGGTATTCGAAGAATCGAGAGAGAAAGGAGAGCAGAAACAATTTAAGGAGCACAGCATAAAATGCTAGCCAGCCCCGCGAAGTAATACCTAACGGCAGTCCCGCGGGGAGAGTGGTTGAAGTCTGTGTGCGGGGGTGTGGTTTAGTACGCAGGCACATATCGGCTGACAGTTCTGTTAGGATCAGGTATGTAAACCGTGCATGCTAATGGCACGGGCTATTGGTATCTAATGAAGATTCCACACCTTCCTGGCGTAACCAGAAAAACCTTCAACCGACCGTAAAACATGGAGCTGGATCATTGATGGTTTGGGGCTGTATGGCTGCATCTGGACCAGGAAAGCTAGTTTTTATTGATGGCATAATGGACCAACACAAGTACATATCCTTTTAAAAGAAAATCTTAAAGAAAGTGTAGATAAATTGGGCATTTCTGAGACATTTTCGTTCTATCAAGACAATGACCCAAAACACAAAGCTCACAATACGCGCATGTGGTTATTGTACCTAGTCAAGTCATAAATATTGGTACACAGAAAAATCGACGCCAAATGAAAACGAATTAATATTTTTCAAAACTTTTTTTTTCTTTTTATTGGGTTATTCAATGGCTACAAATTTTAGAACAACTTATTCGAAATGACTTCCATTTGCCTTCCAGCACGACTTGAGACGATCTGGCCACTCATCGATCGCGAGACGCACTTCATGCATGGGGAAATTGTCCACTGCACGGACAAGGGCTCGCTTCAACGACTCCATATTTGGGTGTCGAGTAGAGCAAGCCATGCCCTCTAATACGGACCACAACTTGTAATCTAACGGGTTGAGGTCTGGACTACCAGCCGTTGATATGAAGTCCGGAACGTTGTTTTTGAGCCACAGTTGAGTCGTTTTTGCCTTGTGAGCTGGAGCAAAGTCTTGCTGGAAAGTCCACGCCTTGTTGGCGAATATTGATTGGTTGAGAGGCTTCACAATGGGTTCGATTGATATACTTTGGCCGATGTTTTCAATCATTTCTCGCAAAATTGGAGCTTGGTAACGCCATCGTAGCACACTCCCCACCATACCATTACAGACGCGGGATGGTGGCCTCTTTGGACCCTCGGGATGAGTTGGGATGCTTCTCTGGATGACCGAGCATACAAACGGTCGTTCTGTTTATTGAACGATTCTTCTACGGTGAAGATTTTCGCGTCAGTAAACAGAATTTGTCTGTGAGTGTTCTTCGCGTACCGGCTACGTAACGCTTTCGATTTTCGCTTACGTTTTTCCTTGAATGCGGCCGTGAACAGGTCTCCAGTGTGTCGCTTGTACGCGCTAAGTCCCAAATCTTCTTTGATAATGCGAGACATGGATTTTTCCGAAATTTGCATTTGCCGCGACAAGATTTTCTATTTTCGCAGCGGTTTTCGGTCGATTCGTTTCTTCACGGCTTTGATCACTTTTGAAGCTCTCACAATGCGCGGACGGCCGGATCTTTGACGGTCTCGTGCTCCACCAGTATCCTCAAACAACTTCACAGCACGATACACAAAATTGCGAGTGATTCAAAGCGGTCGCAACGTCCGAAAGATATCGCTTTTTTCCATGTTGCATTTTAGTAGGCCAACTACAACAATACGATTTTCGATGTCGCCCCATTCCATGATTGTAAGCAATTGATGCCAAAAACTTTTTACGTGGCAATGAAGCAGAAATGTCAACTGTCAAATCGCAGTCAAGATGAAATGAATGCTCCCAATATTGCATTCGTAATGAATGCGTTTAGTTGTGTACCAATATTTATGGCTTGACTAGGTATAATTGTCATCACGTGATGGAAACGCCCACACAATCTCCGGATATAAATGTAATCGAACATTTGTGGGCCTATTTAGAAAACAAATTGAAATCGCGGATAATTTCTTCGAAGGTCGAGCTTAAAGTGGCTCTGGAGGACGAATGGAAAAAAAACGATCCCTCTTATTGCAGGTCGTTGGTGGAATTCCAAGAAGACTGGAGGCCATTCAGAAAACCAAAGGTTTTCCAACAAAATACTAAAATAAGAAAAAAAAGCTTTTTATACTTAATTTACTATCATTATTTGAAGTGTCTGAATATTTAATTGGAATTTAACAATCATATATTTTGAATTTTGGCTTACAATTTTTTTTTGTAAATAAAATAGAAATTTTTTTTTTTTTATTTTATAAACTATTGTTATCTAGTAAATATATATGCATTTCATTTTTTCCTAAATTGATTTTTCATAAAGTTACAGACAAAAATCTTCACACCGCGGTACTGTCCGATTACTTAATTGAGTCACTGTATCTACATGTGCATCGTGAATGCCAAGTTTTTTAATAAGTTTGTTGCGTAGTTTTAGCAATTTGAAATCAGACTACTAAGTAAAATTCTCAAAATATTACAGTAGGAGACTATTACCTAGAAAACGTAGGCAACTTATATATATACCTAGGAGCAAACCTATCAAAGGATGGAAGCGAACCCATCGAAAGAAGGGTTGTGATAGCAAATAAGACATATTATTCGGTACTTCCAATAATCAGAAAGAAGAACGTACACAGGAAAACTAAGCTAGAAATATCGGGAGTACAAATTGAATACCACCGTTTTCAAATTCGAGCCTTTATTATGCAAAAATGATTAAATATTTATTATTCGCTAGCCACAATTTTTTTTCCCATATTTCTGGCAGCATACGGATTCCGCGTCGAATAAACTGCTCCTCTTATGAGCCGATCCACAAATTGACCCAATTTATCACTTCTTCGTAAGAATGGAAGTGCTACTCAGCTAGGCCATGCGTCATCGATCGGAACAGGTGCTAAGTCGGAAGGGGCGATGTTTGGAGAATTGGGTGGGTGGAGTAGATTTTCACAACGTGAGCAACATGTGGCGCTCACTTTGTTGTATCTCTCCTCGTATTGCGGCCGCTTCTCCTGCAATGCTCGGCCCAAACGCATTATTTGTTTTTTGTTAAGATCTCTTGTGATGGTTTTACCCGGTTGCAGAAGCTCATAATACACCACGACGAGCTGGTCCCTCCAAATACAGAGCATGATTTTCAAGCCTTGGATGTTGGGTTTGGCCGTCGATGTTGACGCATGACCGCGGTATCCCAACGATTTTTTTCGATTTGGATTATCGTCATGGATCCACTTCTCATCCCTAGTGCCGATTCTATTCTACAATGGCGCTACAGCCCAAATCGGGCTTTGGCCTCCTGACCTTCAGGTTCCTTAACATTTTTTCATTATTTATTGTGGAAGGGTTGTTACACCTTCGCAAAACCCTCTATCTACGAATTTTTCATTTTCGTAGATTGAGGTGACCGAAATATACCCAAGCAGGCAGTGTACTGGAATTATGCGTCGACCGGGATTTGAGCTCACGACCTTCACATTGTAAACCAACACGCTACCCGCTAGGCTACACCCTAGCAGTGCCGATACGATGCACAAAATCCTTCCTTTTTTGCCGTTAGAGCCGTTCGACGTTTCCTTGCTTCAACTCGTATGGCATCCAATTTTCTTGCTTATACATAACAACATATAACAGGCGGATTTTAAAGCCCACTGCACTACAGTATATGAGATAATAAAGACAAATTTGGATTTAAAATTTTAAAAATTTCGCCGAGCTCTAATAATATATTCTCAAATTTAAGATTTAGATTTAGTTAAAAAAAATTTTTGTTGCGGATTTTGTTCTTAACAAACAAGTAGCCAAACTGCTGATAACACGTATCTGGTGTCTCGGTTGAAGTGCTGGGGATGTTTAGAAATATGGCTTCTCGTACTACCCGTTGATTTGTCTTGTCTAGAATTCACACATTGTCGACATCGATTGTATATTCCTCTGTCGTTTCATGTTTCCCGATCGCTGATGACCGTATTTGGTTTTTCCGTGTGCATCGTTTAACCCTTGATTGGACTCTGCCTCCCGTTTCGCCTATGTACTCTTTATCGCATGCGCCCCAAGGTACTTTCTACATTCCTTCAGTCTTCAACGGTTTTTTATCCTTCTGGTTTCTTAAAATTCCCCTGATAGTAGAGAGTAGTAGAGAATGTTGCCTTGATGTTGGATTTGTGAAGGATTTGCAAAATCTTATCCGTCGTGCTGTGGATGCATCCCCATCGTTTGGTTTGTTTGTTTTTCCTTGTTCAGCGTCTTCTCACTCTTTTGTCGTCGTCGTCGAATGCTTCGGTTTCCAGGCCTTATTTATTTCGCAAGCTTTGTATCCATTTGCTGTGAATGCCCGATGCAACAGTTCTCTTTCCTTTCGAAGACTGCGCGGATTCCCTTTAGTTATGCGTCTGGCTCTGTGTATTAGGTTTTTCAGTACGCCTGCTTTTGGACATGGGTGGTGATGTGAATGTGCGTGGATATATCTATTGGTGTGAGTTGGTTTCTTTCTACACCCCTACCTTTATGTGGAATGCACAAGCACAGTCATGGAGGAAAGGAATGGGATTGGGAAGGTAGGGGATGGGGAGCTAGAACGACCGTTGCGAGTGGTGAATATTTTTTATGTTGAACTTTGCTACTGACAAATACTTTTCATATGTTATGTGGACTGAATGATAGAAAGCGAACAGAAACCATCTACTGAGTATACACAGACCTTCTTTAAATGGAACTGTTTCACTTTTACATCGTTTACCCAATTTTATTTCGAATCATTTTTATTTCCAGTAGCAACTGAAAAATTTGTGCTTAAAAAATCTACTGCCTGGAATGAGAATCGAGCCCACGACCTATTGACTGTGAAGCAAGCACGCTGCCTACTACACCACGGAAGCCCCAGTACATCAATGAATGTTTTCCGTTTCCTATATGAACTTAATTTTCTCGTTGTTTGAGTTCAGGTGTGCTAAAAATTTGACTAGCTATTCTTTTCCATGCTGCCAAATGATGAAGGTGTCATCCTCATAACTTAGATAAAATTTCGGTTGCAATGGAGCTGAGTCTAGTGCGTTCTTTTAGAATTCCTCCATGAAAATAGGTAGATCTCATTGCCGCTCCTTCTGTCTGTTTGTAAAGTTTTCCAAAGATCTCAGCAGAGACCGAAATGTCACACATAATAAATCAAACAGTGTAAAATCCGAAAATCTTTCGTTATAATATTTATAGTTTTTTCTGAAAAAATTGTTCTACCTTCATGCAAACACTAATTTTCTCAGTAACAATTAAATTTTTGAAGCTACAGTTTCGTGTAAAATATTTTGATAGCAACTCTAACATGAAGGAAGAAATCTCGCCATCTACCCACTTCCCAAACAAAATTTTTTAAAGTCACACAAATTTCTAATTCATCCGTATCGCATGATTGGGATTTACGCGCAATTATAGTCCTGTTATGTTTTTATCTCTTCTGGTGCCTAAAACTCCTGTCTAGGAAGTTTACAACCCCTGTCGGTTATGTCTATTGATATTGTCTGATGTGTCCCCATAGCTTGGATACAGAAAGAGATAAAGAACAAGTCTGGGTACACAAAAGGAATCACAATCCTCATATTTGCTCCATATCATGGCAATCGACCTTTTACTGAATGCCGCGCCAGTCATTTCGCATCCCCACTCACTCCATATGCCCTACTAAAGCAAATAAACATGCATGACCATGCATACGCAACTTTGTAACATTAATACGATACGTATACGAGAGTATTTTAATGGAAGGTTGGCCAGCATTTTAATGAATGTTTTATTTACAAATTTATGTCTCTTGTATTGCTCTAGCATATTTTTATCCTGAGCTTCCAGACGATTTGTCCATTGTGCACCCGCACTCGATTTCAGGACGAAGAGTTGTGTACATAACTGGGTTGATTATAGCATAAGAATCCGACAAAAGCAATCCAACAACAACAACAACTGGACATTGTCCGGCACATGGGGCAAACAATACTTTAGAAAACAGAGAAAGCGAAAAAGGAATGCAAACAAACTCTTCGATTCGAAATGGGTATTTCGTCCTTTTTGAATCCCCTCAATCTCATTCAACAATTGACTGGCTTGAAGCTATTTTCCGGTTAAGGTTTCGAGGACGAAAGCATATGGCAGAACGAGATACCCGCGTTAACGGGAAGGAGTTCTACAGGCGGCATGTAGGCAGTAAATATACTCCAAGAACTTCCCGCTCACATTCGTATCATCATCATGGCATAAATATAAAAGCCTCATGTAACTATGTGTAGACCGAAAAAGTTTGTCTCATTTGTGTTGTGGACGATGTCAACACAGTCGGTGAATACAGACAATTTACATACGAAACCCCTTAATGTCCTCGATGTTCAAAGAAAAACCTTGACATGCATTACATGACCAGGAAACGATGATGTTTGCTGTTTGCAACTTGTTTGCATAGTTTGAAGCTTGTGAACAAAGCACGGACTATAAACCTATAAGATTGGTGAAGGTACGTTGAATGTTGTTGCTTACTCCTTGTCGTTTTCTTCAAGCTGTGGTCGAGTTTTGTGGACGACGTCGATGGACGATGGTAATGACCATGAATTGCCATTGTCGATTTTTTACTATTTTGGGATCTCCATAAGCTGTTCTTTCGGAAGTTTTTCTGAAAAATGTTTGCTTCCAGACTTTGGTTTTTCGAACTTTTCATTTTTTTCGTCTCTCTAGATTTTGTTATTACGTTCGTAAGAAATGACCGTAGATGTATTTATTCCTTAATGTACGGGTTAGGTTGTTTGTTCTGAATATTTTAAACAAAGTTATGTTTCCAGATAAGCAATGTGAACCCTGGAGTAACAACGGCAAATTTTATTTAATCAACTACTATGGGGTGTTTTAGCGAACCGTGGTGAACATAGCATTAGCATTATCGGCTTGAAAAGTTAATATTTTGAACCGAGTTCAAGGCATTCCTCCATTGGTCTCTGTCCACCGCTGTCACTCTCCAACTTCCGGTCAAGTTATGCATCTAATGTCTGACTGAGCACCATCTTTTCATCGATGACATGGTCTTCCGCATTTGCATCTGGCCTCTGGGTTGGATTTGAAACCAACCTATGCCGGAACGTTGTCCTTCATTCTTACAAAGTAACATAACCAGCGTAGTCGTTGGATTTTGACTTTTGTTAAAAGGTCAGCGTTGTTGTACAGTTCATGCAACTCGCAATTATATCGTTGTCTCCAGACACCAGCAATGTTAATTGGACCAAAGATCTTACGTTAAATCTTCCTTTCAAGAGACACTATCAAACTGTGATCATAGTTGGATATGATCCAGGAATCTGCACCATATAGCACCACTGGTACGAAGAGCGTTAACTTTGCCTTTTTATTCAGCTTTTTAGACCACATATGCTTGCCTAACCCACAACAACACCGATTTGCAAGCCCTATTCTACGCTTGGTTACAAGGCTGGAGTTGCAGCCTTCAGTGTTCATATGAAAACTGAGGTATACGAAGTCTTTCACCGCCCCCAACATCTAGTCGTCCATGGTAACATTTTGGCCGACGCGTTGGCGGATGGCGTTGCTGTTTACTAGGGGGTAGCCTAGAGGGTAGCGTGTTGGTCTCACAATGTAAAGGTTGTGAGTTCAGATTCCGGTCGGCGTAATATAATTCCCCCACACTACCTGCTTGGATATACCCTAGTTACCTCAGTCTACCAAAATGAAAAAATTCGTAGATGGAGGGTTGTGTGAATGGCTAACAACCCATCCACAATAAATAATGAAAAAAACGTTAAGGAACTTGAAGGAGGCCAAGGCCCGATTTGGGCTGTAGTATCATTGTAGAAGTAAAAGTTGCTGTTTGTCGCCACCATGTACGCAGTCTCCTTTTCATTGATCTGTAAACCTAGCCTAATACTGCTTTTTTTAAGGACAACGAAGCCGGCATAGCCATAACATCTATCCTTCTAGTGAGTCTTTCTCGGACTTTAGAACTTTTCGTTAATGGTTACGTAATTGTACTCATGAGATTACTTCCCCAATGACGTTCGCTAGAACTATACGGATCGCGCGTAGTTGACGGCCAACAAAGGTCGGCTAGCTACCGAATAAGGAAAATGCGGCTAAGCAGCAGCGAACGAAGAGAATGTAATTCCCATCACACAGTGCCCCCCTCCCCAGGGTTCCGGTCTATACTGAATTGCAAGTTCAGTAGTCACACTGGTGGGTGGGTGCGACAGCTATCTAATTCTCTGCCAGTCTCTGGGTCATGGCAACTTCTGTAAGAGCAAATCCACGCCATTATACACTCGTCTGCCTCCAATTTCGGTTTCTGCGGGACTTAATTAGTCTTATTTACTCCACCTCAGGAACTGAGGGGAAGTTTTTCACTCGCCTCAGTTCACCACTCTTTTCCGCTAACCACCTCATCATGCAACTCCCATCTCGGTTTCGTTCCCTGCAGGTCGTTAATATGCTTGGCGTTTCACTCAAGTCATTGCTTTCGTCCCCCATTGCACTAACGTGTACGATGTAGCCTATAAACCAGCGGGCTAATCCTTAACCTGCGGTTCTACAAGCCTCGTTCTGTAGTTCCAAATACCTATAGTCTTACATAGCAACGCATACTAATGGTACGCCGATACTACATGATTTGAGGCCCTCAAAACATCCCCCGCAAAACCGGATACCAACCCCGGTCTAGCCCTTGCAAGACTTTATACCGATCGATCAGCTAGGGTCTGAGGAGTTGGCAAGCTCCAAAAGCACCTTCTATGATTAGCGTATCTGAGTAAACAGTAGCTACTCCCTCTACGAGTATCACGTTTTCAACAAATAAATTCCTGAATTGTCATTTGGATCCCGGCTAACTGGGCGAATCAGCCTCGGCGACACAAATGAGCCTCTCAGATACCTGAGCGCCATCTAAAAATTAACCCCAAAGGGACGTAGCCTTACTGTGGTAAAACGGGGCACTGGCACAGTGCATTACCCCTCCCTGAGCTTCTTTTGGGAGCCAAATGAGAATAGACAAAAAAAGCAATAATTAATAACGGAGAAAGCAACGGCAGTGGTAGCGTCAGAGGAAGCATACCTCTCGGCTATAGACGGTCCTACAACTGAACGTTCTGAAGATAAGAAAACCAGGCCTTCACCCAATAGCTAAACGAACGGGCAAGGTAGTTGAAAAGTACGGGCAATACCGAAATTTCTCCGGAGTTTAAGCACCTCCAGATATAAAAACGCGAGTACACCACCATTCTACGCGAAAAGTCATCCACATTGGGCGAATATAAAATACGCACACTGGACGCCAATTGGGATGCAACCAGAAACATTTTTCTAACTAGTGCTGAAGAATCTGTGCAAAGCGGTGAGAAATCCTGGATGTCGGGAAATACATTGGACAAGGTTGGTGATCGGAAAAAAGCCAAATTGGCAATCACCTCTCAACACAATGTCAACCAACGAACGCCCGACCTGAGGCAGAACTACCGCGATGCTCATATACAGCTTAAAAAGGAATTTCACCGCCAATCACCTGGTGAGAGATGTCAACCGAGCTCTCCTTAATATGAGTGAACACCAGTTGCGGCGATGGAAGGAATACCTTTCTGATATTTTAAACATCGCAACAATCCTGTATTAGGGACGATCCCCTAGATAAGGAAGAGATAGTTCCGTCATTCGGTCAATGGCGGAAAGGAAAGCACCGGGTATAGACGGACTACCAACCGAACTCATCAAAGCGCACCCAGAAATAACAGCCGATATACTCCTCCCACTCCTTACCGAGGTGTG
The DNA here is from genome assembly GCA_963669355.1 of Chorisops tibialis. Classification (NCBI taxonomy): domain Eukaryota; kingdom Metazoa; phylum Arthropoda; class Insecta; order Diptera; family Stratiomyidae; genus Chorisops; species Chorisops tibialis. The sequence continues at coordinate 116,796,913 of OY770262.1, read as the reverse complement.
GAATGAAGGAAAATATCCAACTGAATGGAAGGAGGGAGTCATTATGAAAATTCCGAAGGACGACCTTCGGGATTATCGCAATTAGCGTCGTATATATTTACTTACTGCCGTATCGAAAATCTTGGCTAAAGTAGTTCTCAATAGGATTAGCGATGTTGTGAAGAGCACTCTCGAAGTCTATCAGGCTGGATTCCGTAAAGGGTCGTCTTGTACCGTCTTGTACAAATACCCTACGGATAATATTAGAGCAGTCAGCCGAAATGGGTTCGCCACTACATCTCATGTTTGTGGACTTCGAGATGGCTTTCGGCAGCGTTAAGCGAGATTAAATATGGAATGCTTTGCGTAGGAGAGGTATTCCAGATAAGGTCAAAGCTATGATTAAAAAATCCTACGAAGATGCAAGGTGTCGCGTCTTGCATAGAGGAGAGCTGTCCGAGAGCGTTCCTGTGCGAACGGGTGTCAGACAAGGCTGCATATTATCACCAGCTCTGTTTCTAGTGGTAATAAATGACATCTTGAAATCTGCACTGGAAGATGGAGAAGATAAAGATCTTCAATGGAGACTATTTAACGTTGTAAGTCACCTTGATTATGCTGATGACGAGTGTTTGCTTGCACATAATCGTTCGGACTTAGAGTCAAATGTTCGCTCGTTGCATACTAAATGCAAAGAGGCGAGACTGAAAATAAATGTGCGTAGAACCAAGTAAACATGGGTTCGAACACAAGCACACCGATTGTTCTTAATGGACAAGATGTTGAAGAGGTAAAAGATTTTTGCTATCTCAGAAGCATTGTGAGCATGGACGGTGGAGCCGAAAAGGATATTGAGGCTTGGCTAAATAAAGCTCGTCAGGCCTTCGGTATCCTTTCCCCTTTCTGGAGGTTAAGAGAGATTTCCCTTCACACGAAGCTGTAAGTGTTTGACGCATGCGTCAAATCCGTGTTGTTATATGGTTTTACTACTTGGAAAGTGACCGCTCGACTTACCAAGAAACTACAATCTTTCGTGCACCAATGTCTCCGACGCGTCTTAGGAATTTTCTGGTCAGAAGTGATCTGCAACGACGAACTTTGGAGTACAACTGGACAGACTAACAGGAATTTGATTGATTGATTGATTGAGACATAAGGTGCCTGGAAAATAGTACTATCATGCAACACCCGAAACAATCCAAGGCAAGAATGGTGACTAAATCTCTTCAGCAAGGAGTGCACGGCGAATGTACGGAGTGCAACATCATCCGTCAGTCGCACCAAGCGGCATGAAAGGTCCACTGCGGTGTGCACTCAGTGAAACAGGAACCAGACGCTACGTTCTATTCCTCAAAAAAAGAGCATGAGCTTCGAAAAGCGCGGGATCCAGCTGAGAATCAATTAGCAGTCAGCCGCAGTTTGCAAAGTAACGTTCCGGAGCGGTTACTGAGGACGAGCTTCCGAAGATCTCCGCAAGAAAGAAAGCGCCAAGAACAACCAACCAGAGCTCTTGAATCAACTAGCGATAATACTCCAGCTGGTAAAGTCGGCAACATATACTTAAGCAATAAAAGGGAAAAGTTCCAGTAGAGCTACGACGTGAATGCTAATCCCTAAATATGGGCACAGACAGACATCAGAAAACTCCTGTACAAGTATCATACACAAAGGAGGTAGTACCGCGTTTACATTTAGGTTAAGGAGGAATGTTACCATAAAGTACCCGGAATTTGTAATTAAAATTAGTCTGGGAAATGATATTTCAAATTTTTTTTTTTTGATTGACTGTCTTCTAATATTCCAAAAATTAGCGCGATCTGGTAATCAGTTTGTTTACAGCAGGTGGTTGAATGGGTACACCTCAGTAGTCCACGGCGATTTTTACAATGGATAAAAAATGGAACAAAATGTTTGTCTCAAATTTTGTGTTTTCAACCAAATTTCGTGTGCAGAATCGTTGCGAACGTTAGAAAAGGCTTACGGTGATTCAGAAATATAAAAAACACGTGCCTTCGAGTAGTTCAATGCCTTTAAGGACAGCCGAGAGATCCTTGAAGACATGTCTCGTTCTGCACGACCTCCGACCTCTTCAACTGACGACAACATTCAAAAAGTTAAGGCCAAAACGAGCATTCGGCAAGGATTAGAACAATAGAGAAGCAATTATTAGACTCCGTTTCCAAAGCTTAGACAGACTAAGCAATTCCTACCAAGCTTTTCTTTCTGTCAAATGAGCTTACCAACTGCTCCTGGATAGAAGTTAGGTACGGATAATAACAGGAATGACGCAATGCAGATTTTATCTAACATCAATTGAAATTTTCAAGCACATTCTAAGCAACTGCAAAACAATAGCTCTACGGAGCACATCAAATATTTTCTTCATCAATGGCTCAACAGCTCAAATTGGGCACTTCAAATATGTTAGCGCAATATCAAATTTCGATCTCGCCCAAATCATTATAGCAGTGCATGGCAGACTCGATCCTTTGCCTCACAATAATATTCTTCTTCAAAGGAGGATGTAATTGTTAAAATTTCAAAGATTAGCGACTGATTTTTGATTCAGGAATCCTACAAAGATGCAAACTATCACGATTGACATAAAGCAGAACGATCTTAGAGCTTTCCTAGGCGAAAGGGTGTTGATTAAGGCAACATAATATGAGCAGCCGTGTTTCTGGTTATAATTAGTGTGTAGCCCAGTGAGTAGTTATAATGCGAAGCGCGGGAGCTAAAATCTCGGTCGGTATAATTTCAGCACACTACTTGCGTGGGTATATCTTGGTCACCTGAATCTGCGAAAAAGAAAATTTGTAGACAGAGGGTTCTGCGAAGGGCGAACAACCCTTTCACAATTTATACATATAAATATAATTGTAGTGACTGTCTGTTATTTGTTTACAAATGACTATAAGTTAATATTTTGCTTCATTTGGACAATAATTAACCAAAAACACACGTTTCTAAAATTCTTCTCTGTCTGTCTGTTCGGCTTTCACGCAAAAACCGCTAAACCGATTGTAATGAAACTTTCACTGTTTGTTAGATATGCCCCGAGATGTAATTTGCGTTTGGTTTTATTTCAATACCTCAACGCCTTCTTTCCGTCCCATACAAAATGACTCATTTTCAAAAATATATAATAATCAAATTTTCTTGAAAACCATGGGAGCGAATAATTTTAAATATCTAACATTTAAAATTATTCGCTCCCATGGTTTTCAAGAAAATTATTATTTTTATCATAAATGTGATCTATGGTATATGTATAATACAAATTTATTTGAAACTCCCTACTTTTTCCACCACCTCCCATACAAACTGCACTTTTCACGAATTATTATGAGCTAATTTGCTCAGTACGTATAACATTTATCAAGCTCAAATTTTGTACGAAACCCTTAATTAGCATTATAATTAATGTCGGGGAAAGTAATACAAAGGCTAGGGTGTAGCCTAGTGGGTAGTGTGTTGGTCTTGTAATGCAAAGGTCGTGAGTTCAAATCCCGGGGTGCGCAATATATATTTCCAACACATTACCTGCTTGGATATACCTTGGTCACCTCATTCTACGAAAATGAAAAATTCGTTGAAAGAGGGTTGTGCGAAGGGCTAACAACCTTTCCACAATATGTAATGAAAAATGTTAAGGAACCTGCATGTCAGGAGGCCAAGGTCCGATTTGGGCTGTAGTGCCATTGTAGTAGTAGCAATGCTATCGTTTGAATTATGCAACCGGAATCTCAATTGAAACAAGCATGCAGAACTTCAAAGCTAATATTATCTGTCAATTTTGATTAAATTTTTCTACCGTCGTCCTTCTGAGATCACCTGTAGTGTGTCTTAGAACGCAATAGCGAGTCTTGCAACTCTGATGTAACTCGATACTATTTCTCTGTCCAGCACGACGAGTGGGAAAGTACATAAATGTCCAATTTTTACTCCTCACATAACAATGGTCCTGCATTAGACAATCCAATTTCTACTTTCTGATCCTAACCGTCAAGATTATTTTCAATAACACAGGACTTTTATATGTATATATTCAGAATGACCATTTACAATTGAATTTATTATTATTTTCAATTAACATAAAAAAATAAGACCTATCACAGATTCCTGAGATTAATCTATCATAGTAGATGAAGAAGAATACCGAAGATAACAAACTTTATGTTTAAAGGATATTTTAGATGTACTAAAAACTCACCGTCGACGTTCTTAACAACACTAAAATTTACATAATTCCTATCAGGATGTTTCGAAAGAACAAAAACCTTTATTAGGTACTAAGACTCACACTAATCTTCTTAGATATTCAAATTACTCTACGAAAATTTGCTTTCACTTTGGGGTCAAGAACTGCTTAAGTTATACAACCGGCTCGACGGTTTGTTTAGTTACACAACAATGAATAAACGAAGTTCGATTCGAATGGTATCAACTAGGATTAAATTTCGTGATTTGTGACATAAATATACAGTTGCTTAAATTTTTTTTTTCCAATTAGTATAAAAGCATAGCTTTACTTGACAGTTGTAGCGAATTTACAATTTTCTATAAACTCCACCGGATAGGGAAAATGGCATCTGAAAGTTTATGAGGTATATTGGCGTCAAGAAGAAGGAAAGATATTTGTAAACTCCTTTCAATCCGCAGCTTCTGCTTGACTTTCTCGGAACCCCGTCAATCAAACTTAATTCGGTGCTACACAAATAAAATTAAATATAATTAGATTTTGCCAAATTGTAGCGGAAGTTTGGCATGTATCATCATCATCATCATCATCTTGAAGTTCGTTTTAGACTTGGTCGCTCTGTCTCGTTCGCTATCATCATTTCTCGGAGTCGCTGCCTACACAGACGCTTAAGATATGGGCTAAAAGTTTGTCTACTTGTAATTCGGTTCGTGTGCGGTTCTAAACTTCCGACTCACTTCTGAGAAAGGACTCGGAGGAGCCTGCAATTTAGTTTGCGAAGCACCACTTCTAACTACGTTGTACGTTCGAAATTAGGCTAGAGATAGTCACAGAGATGTCGATGATGGAAGAAACCGATAATTTCGCATTTTGCCTATCCAGTACCCAACAAAATTTCACTAAACGTTCGCTTTAAAGGACGAAGAACGATGTTTCATTTTTCGCTATGCAAATAACGTCCTTGCGATGTGTTTTCTTAGGTTTCCGGGGGTTTCTTAGCCTGATGGAATTTGTAATCTCCAAAGTGGATTTCTCTCCAAACGAAGTTTATGCTTCTCTTCAGGATAATGCTAATTTATTTCCATTTCAATGGTTTAATTTTGCATTATGATGTTGATAGGAAATTCTAATCTGTGTTTCGGTTTGAAGCAACTTTCAAGTATTTGAATCGGAAATGAGATTCCAGATTGCATACAATTAGAATAAGCGTGGAGGTACTTTTCCATGATTTCTAGCCGGACTTGAATAAAAGGAGCGTGTACTCGAGTTGCGATTCCGAGCCAATTTCGAACAACACCCAGGAGTTCCTTCAGTTTTGAAAGCGTTTAGTTTCTTATTCTTTGGAAAATGCATCAAGACAGTTTCGTTCTCGCTCTCCATAAAGTGTGAAATTGAAATGACGGCATACAGGACACACGAAATGTGTCTACGGTATAAGCATACGAAGGAACCAGTCCCAATACAAAATAAACGTAGAAGAAGGAAGTGAAGGAAAGAAAAATAGCTGCTTCCGAATAAGTGAATCGGATCGATGCTTATGGCTGCTACTGCAACTATGCTACTTCTGAAGCTGGGCGATAGTATGCTGTGCGATAGTATTGCATAGCTCGGCTAAAAGCTATGCAAAATGTTGACAGTTAAAAGCTAAGGACCGTAGCCATATTGACTTGACGTTCCGTACCCGGTGTGAACCGAAAATATTTCCACTGTTACCGATGCGATTTCACACCGTTTTTCTCCGATTTTCTTCTCACCATTTACATTGTATGTTGTTTACAAGGAAAAAATATATGTATATACCTTTTCACTTGTAAATTGAAATAACTTTTGAAATGTAATTGACATGGCACATATGAGAAACCGTATGAATGGCTACAATAAAATACACCTGGAGCTATTGGAAGATTGTTCAATGGAGCAAAACACCCCAAGGGGTGCAACTCAATCGGATTTTTCTTTTTTCAATAAAGATGTAAGATGAAAAATAAACATAAGAGAATTATTATGATTATGCTACATAGGTATGAATGAGATTAGCAAAGCCAACAGCAGATGGGAAAATGGTGTTACACGTAATACCACAAAACAGATTTAGCCTGTACTGGATCTAAAGGGCTCTGGTAGACTGATCTCGCTAGGAAGACCGATGATCATCTCCACAGTAGGAGTCGTTACAGGACACTGCCTGATAGGGAGACATGCTCAGAGACTTGGCCTTCCGTTTATTGATTTTTGCCGAGGATGCAAAGACGAGGAAGAGGAAGAGACGATTCTTCATCTATTTCGCACTTGCCCTGTTTTCTCTAGAAGACGAAAACGTCTTTTAGGCGCATACTTCTTCGAATGTCTCGGTAATCTTATAAACGCGGAAACCATGAACCTTCAACGCTTCACAGAAAGCTCCGATTGGTTCACCGAATAGGAGTCTCTTGTAAGATCTTGTGACATCAAAACAACTGTTATGGTCTATGTGCATCCGACACATCTACCTATCTACCTACCTAGTCTAGATGAAATGGGAAAACAAATCGAAAGAACGAAAGAACTCTGGTAGCAATGAATATTGAAGTATAAATGCTCCTACCTTTGGTCATGAAATCATTTCAGTTTTGGACTTCATTAAGATCAGAGGGGAAAAAAAAACAAAAAAACATGAAATCAAGTCAAAAAACGGTTACTTTTCCTTTACGAGTTCAAACTTGGCCACAACGCAAGGGAGGCAACCAAAAATATCAACAGGGCATTTGGAGCTGACACAGTAAGCAAACGAACCACACAGCGATGGTTCGAAAAATTCTTATCAGGAGATATGACCCTTCAAAGTGAGTCATGTGGTCACCCAGGACCATCGATAGACAACGAGGAGCTGCGTTTACTAGTGGAGTCTGACTGACACCAGACTGTAAGGGACATTGCACAGAAACTGGGCATACACTATTCGACAATATCCCGGCACTTCCAACAGATTGGAAAAGTCAAAAAGGTCGTTAATTGGGTTCCCCATGAGCTTACGGAGCAAAACATGGCCTCATGTATCAAGAATAATGGTCAAAAAATTAACCGAGTTGCAGTATAAGACTCTTCCTCATCCACCATATTCACCAGACCTCTCGCCAACCGATTACCACTTTTTTAAACATTTGGATATTTTTTGGCGGAGAAACAATTTAATAATGAAGCAGCCATCAAAAATGCCTTCGAGGAATTTCTTCAGTTTAGAAAGTCGGACTTCTACGAAATTGGCATAAATGCATTTGTATCTCGTTGGAAGAAGTGTATTGCATCCGCTGGTACCTATTTCGATTAATAAAATTAAGTTTCCTAACAGTTAAAGTTGTTTGAAATTTCACTAGCAAAGTCGCCATTAATCTGGAACAACCTAATAGTTCTTTTTCGAAGACCACCGTCAAAGAACCTAAATCTAGCCTAATCAGGTAGTGGAATAGTTTCCCGGCTGAAAGCCTTGGGGCTTTCCCGATTTCAGTTCGTCTCCATGCAACCTACACAGGTGATTTGTGCAGCTCCCATTTAAGGTCGTTGCACATATGATTTCTTTACTCCAAGCCTGTTCTTATTTGTCTCTGAAGCAAATTCAAACTAAGAGCTTTCGAATGTTTCAAGAGAAAAAGATTTCTTTAAATTTATAAAATATGAATAGTTTGTATGTGCGGTCTTGTCCATCTGGACTTGACTTGCTGAACTGATAAGAGCGCGTGCTGATGAAACATAAAAATTCTAGCACTATAATATGACCCTCGATGTGTCAACAACCCCTCCTCGAAAAAGACAGACTTGTTCGAAACCTAAAGCACCGCCTCGGACTGGATTGATTCAACAGCAACGACCACTGGAGCAGGAGCAGTAAGAGCGCTTCTGGAGCATGCAAGCAAATACAATATGACATAAATTGCAATCCAAGAAACTAAACTGTTAGATAGAGAAGTTACTGACATTGGAACGCATAGAATTTTCAAAAGTAGGAAAAAATCGGGAAGCCGGGAGTTTGAGAGAGCCGCGTATTCCCTTGTCTAAAGAATGAAAGTAGGATACCAACCGAAAACAACCCTCCGCAAGGATGTAGAAGGGAACATTGTAAGTAAAGCGGAAGATATAAAGCTAATATGGGTGCAATTCTTTGAACACCTTCTTAATCCGAGTCCACCACCCACACGAACAGCAGCAGCAGACATAATAGCATGTATAATTGATGTAACAGCTGATGAAGTAAAAACGCCCCTGAGGAATCACCCAAACAACAAAGCCCTGGGCACTGATCAAATCCCAGCTGAGCTTCCGAGATCCGGCGATACCTGCATTGCGCATCTCCTACAAAGATTAGTCACGGACAAATGGACGCAGGTAGCATTTCCTGAAGATTGGCGCAACAGCATCATATGTCCAATTCATAAAAAAGGTGGCAAACTCTGCTGCAAAAACTACCGCGAATTATTTCTGTTGTGTGCATTTTTCAAGATCTTGACGAAAATTCTAGAAAAGATAATTAAGCCCTATGCTGACAAAGTAATTGGTTATACCAAGGCGGATTTAGAGCTGGACGATTGAGCACGGACCAGATATTCTCGTTAAACAGGTGCAGGAAAAGTGCTGAGAATATAACATTGATGTGCACCAGATATTTGTTGCCTTCAAGCAAGCACACGACACTATCGATAGGCGCGTACTGTATAAAATCATATTGGAGTTTGGAGTCCCACCGAAACTGGTTCAGCTTACAAGGATGACAATGACCGAGTCTTTGTTACGAGTCAGAGTAGAAAACGATCGCCTCGCACCACTGCTTTTCAACTTGACACTCGAATATGTTGTTCGGAAGCTTCCCGTTGACACCAAGGAAACACAATGCTCCAAATCCACACAACTCGTAGCATATGTATGTCGACAATATAGATATCCTTGCACGATCTGTGGAGAGTGCTAGGGAGGTATTTGTAAGCCTTGACTCGGTAGCAAAGTAAGTTGGACTACGTATTAATGGAAACAAAACAAAAATTACAAGCAAACCTATCGAAGGATTGAAGCGAACCCATCGATATCAAAAGAAGGAAAATGATGGCAAACAAGAGGTATTATTCAGTACTTGCAATAATTAAAAACAAGAACATACACAGGAAAACAAAACTTAAGCCATATAAAACGATAATAAGACCTGTGCTATGTTATGGCAGCGAAACGTGGACTTTAACTTAGGCGTCCGAAAAACTACTTAGCGCCTTTGAAAAAAAGGTCCTCAGAAGAATTCTCGATAAAATAGAGAATTGTATGCCATCTTCGACAATCCAGAAGTGTCAACTCTCATAAAATTTAAAAAGTTACAATGGGCTGGTCATGTGGAGAGGAGGGATGACGGAAGAATTCCCAAACGCACACTTAAAGGGAAAGTCAACGGACAAATACCGGTCGGAAAACCACGGAAGCGCTGGGAGGATTCGATAGACGCCGACAGTAAATCACTGCAAAGATTTTCTAACTGGAGGACGCGGCCACTGAAATGAGATGGAGTGCTTTGCATCCACTCAAGAGGCCGATTTGGACTGTAGCACCATCGGTGCTACAGTGAAGGTGGAAGAATGATTGTGAAGTATAACTCTTTGAATACATATTGCAATTTCTAAAAGAGATTGTTCAATCCTTAATAAGAACGGAATATTCAATAACTGACCTTAGCATAACTATTGAGTTACTTAATGAGAATGGCATAAATTTTATTGTATACAACATGTTTTTTTGTATTACATTCACATCTTAATCATTGTTCATTAGTGGCGCGAGAGCCCAAATCGAGCCCTGGTCTCCTGAAGTAGTAGCCTCCAATTGTCTCGATCCAAAGACCTCGTCCTCCAGCTGCTAATGTTTAAAACGGCTTTGCTGTCTCCATTAACCGAGTCTTACTATCACTTGCGTGGTTTGCCTACTGGCCGGTTACCACTCGCTTTGCCTTTAAGAGCACGTTTCGGGATTCTTCTGTTTTCCATTCGCTTTACATGGCCCGCCCACTGCAGTTGATGATGAACGTTGAAGCTTCTGGCTCGTCGTAGAGTTGATAAAACTCATGGATGTATCTTATTCGCCATTCCGTTCCTTCCGTCACAGGACCCAAAATTCTGCGGAGGACTTTTCTTTCAAATGCTTTAATTGCTTTTTCGGAACCTCGCTTTAATGTCCACGTCTCGCTGCCATAACAGAGCACAGGTCGTATAATCTTTATAAATATAATTGTAGTGTCTGTCTGTTATTTGTATAGAAATGGCTATAAGTTACTTTTTTGGCTTAATTTAGCAATAACTAAGCAGAAACTCCGATTTTTAAAATTCTTCTCTGTCTGTCCGGCTTTCACGCAAAAACGGCTGAACCGATTGTAATGAAACTTTCACAGTTTATTGGGTATGCTCCAAGATGTAATCTGCTTTTGGTTTTATTTCCGTCCCCTCACGCCTTCTACCCCCTCCCACCCAAAGTGACTCGTTTTTAACAATATGTAATAATCAATTTTTCTTGGAAACTATAAGAGCTATTAGCTTGAACTTTAGAATATATTATTTCTATTAAAACTGCAATCTTTAAGTATAAAAATTATTTAAATCACCCCACTCCTTCGCCCACCTCCCATACAAACTACACTTTTTCATTATATACTATACACCAATTTTCTCAGTACGTATAAATTCAATCGAGCTAAAATCTTGTACTAAATCCTTAATTAGCATTATTATTAATATCGGGAAACATTAACCGATTCGCTCCGCTCCTTCTACCCCCTCCAATACAATACGACACAATTCCACGACTTTGCAAAAATTCGATTTTCTTGGAAAGTGTGAAAGTCACAGATGTAAAATTTAACATGTATCAATTGCATAATGATTGTGGTTGTTTTTCAAAAAATCGCTAAAAACCCCTCACTCCTTCCACCACCTCCCATACAAACTGCACTTTTTCATGAAATACTCTAAACCAATTTTCTCAATACGTATAGCTTCCATCGAGCTAAAATGTTGTATGAAATCCTTAATTAGCATTATTATTAATATCGGGAAAAAATTAACCGATTAGCTTCACGCCTGCTACCTCCTCCCATACAATGTTACACAATTTCACAACTTTTCAAAAATTCTATTTTCTTGAAAAGTGTGAACGTTACTGAGCCAAAATTTAAAATATATCAGTTTTTTCTCGAAAAATCAGCAAGAAACACTCCGCTCCTTCTACCACCTCCCATACAAATTGCACAATTTCACTAAATACAGTGCACTAAGTACCTGAGTACCTATTCAATTTTTAAAACTAAAATTTGGTACAAAACATTTTTATAGCTACTCTAGCATGATGTGAAACAAATTAGTTCAGAACTATCATAACATAAATAAACTGCCAACAAGTCGGGCGAAACTTTATTATTCTTGGGACAAGTTGCGGATGAGTGGAAAGTCAATATGCAGGTTAGAATGGTTAGGGAAGACTAAGTGAAAGGGAGTTCTTGGGGAGGACTGTTAACAATATTTCATTCGTGTCTGTAAGTTTGGGTTTTTATGAGGGGAGGAGTAGGGGTAATAGTAAGGGTGGGTGGATGTTAATAGCTTTTTAATTAATTGCTTGAATCACGTCCAATATTCTCTGTACAGAATGTGTTTCATAGACGAAGTTGCATAGAATTTTCATAAAATTCGGTGTATTTTACATTCATGAAACCGAACATTTGTATGGGAGGGGGTAGAGAATATAGGGGAATCGTAAAATTTGATACGCAGTTTGTTTTCGCGTCTCTTGTAAGGTGATTGTATAGAATTTCAAGTTCGTAGCTTTTAGTTTGTTGGTTATTAGTTGATTTAATGAAATTAGTCGAAATCATACTTTTGTATGGGAGGGGGTAGAAGGGCAAGCGCGATTTTAAAATTTTGAACGCAATTTCATTTTAATTATTTTTGTAAGTTGTTTTGCAAAATTTGAATTTGATAGCTTTTAATGGTTAGGTGATAATTGATTTCTTGAAAATGGTCGAAAAAATAATTTTGTATGGGAGGGGGTAGAAGTTTTAAAGGTTTTCGACCAGTTAATTTTTCGTATATTTAGGGATTTTTTTTAAATGCATTTCGCAAATTTTCAAGTTTCTACCTTAAAATTTCACTCAAAAATTTTCAGTTTATGTGTTTTTTTCAATGCACATGAAACACCTTGTGCACGTTAGACCGGGGGATTCGGTTTATAATAAATATGGATCAAGTTAATATTATTTTTCTATGTATATTAAATATAGGTATTCACATGCAAAATTTTAACTTTTTATCTTTCACTAGAGCCCTAAAAAAATCACTCAAAATTTTCGACATTTTGGCTTATCACCTCCCTCCCCTTACAGCTCCCAGCTTAAAATTTTTACCAAAATTAACCATTATGTAGTTCTACAATCTGACAAATTTTTGATTTAATATCTGTACTAGTTTTTGAGATAAAAGGATTTGTAATTTTGAAAAGTGCGCCATTTTTGAAATGTTCCCCATTTCCCCCCACTACTATTGTTTCGATATGTTATATTTTTTTTGTATTTGCCTAATATAGTTTAATATACATTTTAAGTTTCAATTACATAGCCTAAAAGATAGTTAAGATATTAATTTTTAAGTGTTTTTCTTTGCACCCCCCCTGACCCACCCCCTTACAATAATTAGCCACTTTCTGAGCTGGTTCCGATGGAACTATATGCCACCTTGACGAAATATGATTTTTTTACGATAAGTAATTTCGAAGATATAATCATTTGAAAAAAAAATTCGGCCGATAATTGGTTCTTAGCCCCCCTTTTCGCACCCCAATAGATAAAAAAATTAAATTATTTTTAAAAGTTGTCCCACAAACCCTTCTATATGTATGTTGAGTTTTAGCTTCCTAGCTGTTACCATGGTTGAGATATTTGAATTCGTATTTTTCGGTTTAAGCGCTCCCACCGCCTCCCCCTGAACCCGTACACCCCCCAAAATGGGTATCCGCCTGAGATCCGCAACTATCTACAATCCCTCCAAAAATGAACTTTCTATCTTGAAGGGTTTGGGAGTTAATGTGCGCTGAGCGTACACGTCGGCGTACGGCGGACGGCGGACGGCGTATGGCGTACGGCGGACGGCGTACAGACAGACGGATTTTTTTTTTTTGCATTTTTAGGCTAATTTAGTCATGAAACGCGAAAAAAAAAAATTTCAGGGTAGCAAACTTTTTTTTTTTTTGTGTCGATCACAATACTTTATTATTATAATAATAAAGTAAAATTACTCTTTCTACCACACCCCATACAAAATTCTTAACATCACCAAAATTTCGATTTCGTGTATAGTATCGTATGATTGGGCTTTAGGCACAATCGTAGTCCTGTTATGGATTTAAGCTTAAAGTTATTTTATTTGGTCTTTTTTTAATTAACACAAACTGATAATGCAATGGCGCTACAGCCCATATCGAACCTTGGCCTCCCGGATGCACCTCCTCCAGTTGTCTCGGTCCAACGACCGCGTCCTCCAGTTTGAAAAATTGAGAAGCGATCTGCAATCTGCGTCGACTGAGTCCTCCCACCGCTTTCGTGGCTTCCCCTGCGGTCGGTTAGCTTGAGCTTTGCCCTTGAGCACTCGTTTTGGGATTCGTTCCTCGTGCATTCGTTCTACGTGGCCAGCCCATTGCAGCTTGCGCAGTTTGATCACTATAACTGCTGGTGGGTCGTCAAATAGTTGATACAGCTCATGGTTGTATCAAATTCGCCAATCATCTCCTTCCTTAGCTGCTCCGTATACCTTCCGAAGAATTTTTCGCTCAAAAGTGTCGATTAACTTCTCCGAAAACCGCGTCAAGGTCCATGTTTCGCATCCATATAGCAGCACAGGACGAATTAATATCTTGTAGATGCGTAGTTTATTGTTTCGATGGACCTTCCTTGATTTCATTATGGGGAGGACCGCATAAAATGCTTTGTTAGCTGCCGTGATTCTTCTTTGAATTTCATGTCGCTCATTGCCGTCCTTTGTGAGAAGGACTCCCAGGTATACGAAGTCATCCACCTGCTCGAAGTTGTATTCGCCTATTGTAATGTTCTGCCTCTCTAACACAAACTACAACTATTCAAATGCCCTTAACGCTCTTCCATACTTATATGATCTCAAATCACGGGATTGATTTGGTCAAGAGCCTGTCCCATACAAATGCTAGTATCGTGGTTTCATTCATAATAGTTTATGGTCTGATTCCAACAAAATATAAACCATTATCTTCAAAGCGCCATTAAACTAATCAGTTTATATATCCTGGATAATGTATTACTAAATACATTTCCAAAAATTGCTTACGCGGACAAAGTCGCGGGCGATCGCTAGTAGTTTCATATATTCGCAGCTTATTGTTCCTGTGCCCTTTCTTGGATTACATTATTGGAAGTACCGAATATTACGTTTTATTTGCTTGTATTATCCGTCCAAAGTCAAGCATGATTTGATACAGTACACTCCTGTCGAAACTGTCGTATGATTGTTTAAAATCTACAAAAATTTGGTGCACGTCTGTGTTATATTCCCAGCATTCCTCAAGCACCTGTTTCACCGAGAATATCTGGTCTGTTGCCAATTATTTCATTGGCATAGGGCTTAAGACGACGCACAGTTATTTTTGTCATTATTTTATAGGACGTACACAATAATGATATTCCTCTGTAATTCTCACAGCAGAGTTTGCTTCCTTCCTTAATTGGACATATGATACTTTTTCGCCAATCGTCGGGTATGATTTCCTCTGTCCAAATTTTGCATATCATGTTGCGCAGTATTTCAGCGACACAGTTTCCAACGTTTTTCAGAAGTTCAACTGGTATTTCGTCAATTCCCGGCGCTTTGTCTCGTTTTTGGTCACATAGGGCTGCTTTGATTTCCGCAAGCGTGGATAGTGTCGATGATGTTTCTTCTTCATCAGTTGAGGCCTCAATTGAAATGTTGACTGTCGTGATCGGTGCTAATGGGGTGGGATTGAGAAGATGTTCAAAGTAGGAAGCCAATCTCATTTGGATTTCTTGTGTGTCGCTGATCATGTTGCCCTCTGGGTCTTTGCAGAAACTGGTTTTCGGTTTATATCCATTTTTTAAGTCTTTTGCTATAGCTTATGAAGGTGTTTTTCGCATATCGCCTAAGCTCGTCATATATATCTTTTTTGGATCGTGTTGGTCATTCAGTAAACATTTTGTAAGCCTCGTTTTTTCTATCTATTGCATGGCGGCATTCTTGGTCGAACCAATCATTATGTTTTCGCCGTGCTTGATATCTTAATACCTCTCTCACAGCCATGGTACGAGTTCAACTGTGTCATTCTTTTTGCCTACTAATAAGACGCACTGGTGTTACTGGTCATTCAGGTTAACTCCATACTCCCTCCTCCTTTCTCAATCGGGCTTGGGATGGCAATGGCGAAGTACTCATTTTTTCCAATATTATATTCAGGTAACCAAGGTATACTTAAGCGGACAGCTTGTTCGTCGACCGGGATTTGAAGTCATGACCTTCGCATTGTAGACCAACACGCTACCCACTATCCTACACCTTAGCTTGCTGGCTTGTTGCCTACATATTTAAGTCCGTACACCATTACAAAATTAAACATTTTTCAGCGGTTCATAACACAAAATTTCTAATGTCCTATTTTAGAATACTATATCCTACGCATCGCAAAACTATGCACTAAAAGCAATTGTTTGCAATTTGAAAATGGTTGAAGTCATCCCATCTGGGCTTACGAATAATGAGAAGCAATCGTCTGATCTCTGTTTCGTTGCCATCATAAATAACGTCAGCCATAAATTGCAACTTAGCGAATTACTCGTAACTTCGCTGAAACATTGCTGCCATTGCAATTGCTATATAGCTTGTGCAGCAGTTCTTCCTTATGGCCATTCAATTATTTTCATTCCTCATCAATTCGCCTGTGTCTTAAGACTTGCCATCTCTCCATAAAACGTTCTTTTAATTCTTGAAATTCTAGACTAAAGTTCAAACATTTATCCGTTAATTATTTAATTTCAGAGAAGAGTTTTGCTGCTCGTATATTGCTACGAACTGTATGTGACTGAACAGGATCGCATTTGAACGCGTCCAGAAAACGAAAACAGAAAAAACGAATCCGAAACGAGAACATTAATTAAAAACAAATTTCATGAAAATGTTGGCGAAATTCCTCTAGGCGTCTGTCTACATGTTTCGCTCTACAATAACGTCGAGAGCTTTTATTAAGGCAAAAACATAAACTTTAATCGTTATTATGTGCGCTCGTATATGGCACATATCATCGTAGCATCATGTTTCGAGTGAAAAGGGTTCATAGGATCACGCTGTATACTCTCGGTGTATCTAAAGTCGTAAAAGATACGACTATATCTGGAAGACTTGTGGTGGAACATATTAAAAAAGAAAAACCCTCAGCATTTTTCGGACGGAAAGTTGATTCAACATCAGAAAAGAGAACCATATAATGGATAAAGTCCTTTGGTCATTTAAACTGTCCGCTGTACGTTATAAAGCAACCCTACAACTGCCACTAGAGCTTATAAAATTTCATTTATGGAAGTGAGTGCGGAAGCAATTTGAAAAATTGTTGATGGCCTTATGAGCCAAGTCGAGGGTGTTTTCTATACCAAAAAATAGTCGTCATGGATGTTATGAAACTATTGCCGTAATAAGGAATTTTCTAAGAAATAGGAAATAAAGGAAGAATGCTAGTATTAACATTACTGACCGAGTTTATTTGGACATACTCGTATTTACAGAATTTATTAGGATGTGACGTTCAACTTCGCACTAATTGCGTTCGAATCGGGACTTCTTAGGTGCGTCTACACCAAATGCGCAGAGCCGAGCGAAAGCTTCCGATGTAAGCATGCTCATCCCGTCCGAACGTTCGCACCTTTACAGTCCAATCAAAAAGTGTCCCAAATAAAATTTCTAGAGATTTCAATTTATTAATAATTCCTGAGAACTAGCTATGATTATTTTACTCTGACCACACTGAAAATCTCAAAATTCCACTCGAACGCCGCCCAGCGATGGTTCTAAGCTACATCTGGTGACGACGGGGCGACTTTCAAAGAAACGTCAATGGTAACCACTTACAATCATGGCTACAGGACGGGGTTAATCTAGAAATGGATATTGTGCACAGCGAGAGTCCTACGTTTCCTCGCTTCTCTTCTTATCTAGACTTCTTCTTAATTTCAAACAATTTGGTCGACACAAGGAACTGCAGAAATTTTTCATGCAGAACTCTGTCGGCCCCTTCCGACCATTTTGCTCTATGGCTAACAATTAGGCTCATTAGTTTCGACCCTTTTAGAGAAAACCCACGGATGTACACATCCTTTAAAAATACTAACTGGCAGGCTTTTCGAAATGATCTTGCGTCTTTCTTAGATTTCGATATAGCGACGGACAGAAATTTGACAAACCCAGAAATAGATACATATATTTATTTCCGATATTACCAAAAGTATTGCTCATTGTACGGAACTACACTCTAAGGTTCTGATATGCAAAAACTCCAGATATAAACATCTATCTAACTTTGTCCTAAGACTCTTCGCCATTCGAAAAATATGGCTCCGTCAACTAAAAAGAATTCACGCGAGAAATGGAAACAGAGTCAACACTGAATATCAGAGACTTAATGCAAGAATTCAATGTTTGAATGTTATTATCCGAAATTCTGTTAAAAAAGATCTTAACCAACAATTCAAAAACGACTTAATGCCATTAAACCTTCACCTTCAGCCTTTAATGAAATCAATAAAATAACTGGGAGAAAGGCACTGAATTTCGATCTTGCACGGAATTCGATCTCATACATGTTGGAGTTGATGACAAGCTTGAGGCTTGTGCGAAATTCTATGAGAAACTTTACTCGGAAAAGAATCCCACTTTTGACAATAGTCTAAATTCCGAAGTACACGAGCGCGTGGATTCGTTCTACACTGCAAATCAAAATTCCCATATTCTGGACTTTTCCTCCGAATGCAGAGCTGAGTCGATAACAAATCCTGAGGTACAGGAATTTTTTCTATCACAAGGGTCGGTTGTGCAACTCATCGAATCGTGTAATAGGAAGAAATCGTCTGGCCCGGATCACATATCCAACTTTGTTTTACGTAAATGTTCGTGGGAAGTTTCACAAAAACTTGCTATAGTCCTTAATAATTGCATGAACAATGGATATTATCCAACAGACTGGAAAACTGCTAAGCTTATATCAATACCAAAAAGTAAGAGCTCCACTGATATAGCTAACTTAAGACCCATCTCTATGCTGTCAAACATAGGCAACATTTTTGAAAAATTTCTTCTTGGTAAACTGGAGTGCTTTTGTAGTGATTTCATCCCGCTTACGCAATTTGGTTTTGAAAAAGCACACTCATCGGAACATGCTATTCTATTTTTTCAAAACGAAATAATTCAAAACCTTAGAATGAAACGGTGCACAGTTGCATGCGCCCTAGATCTTGAAAAAGCGTTCGATAGTGTCTGGGTCAAAGGTTTAGTCTATAAATTAATTGTAGCAAATTGTCCAAGTGTCCTGTTGAGAATCATTTCGGATTTTCTTACCAACCGAAATCTTTTTATAGAAATAAATTCAACCAAGTCTAGGACTATACCCGTAAAAGCAGGCGTTGCACAGGGATCAATCATTGGACCAAAATTATTTACCTTCTACTTGCATGATTTTCCTATGACTAGGCAAACACCAATGAGTCTTTCTAGTCCGGCAGCCTCGTCGGCTATTATGTATGCGGACGACACTATACTATTTGCTCATGATAAGAAGCCCAGTACTGCCCTGGCACTCGTGCAAAGCCATCTCGAAGCTGCATACATTTTCTACAAAACGTGGGGTATTGCAATTAATATCGGAAAAACAGAGCTAATTTGCTTTCGCAACGCTAGTGGCAAAGGACCGCGCAACGCTGTTAAAGAGAGCAAGGAAATTGGACTGTCTTTGAATGGAATAAACATTCCTCTCAAAAACTGCATTAAATATTTGGGCATAAAACTGCAACACAGGCTTAAATATAATGAGCATGCAAGATATGCATTAAAGAAGGCCAAAATAGCAACGTGTCTTTTGATGAATCTTTTAAAGTGAAAGGAATTAGAAACTTTAACCAAGGTACTAATGTACAAAACACTAATTAGACCAGTGTTGACGTATGGCTTTGTAACTTGGATGTTCATTTCCCCCACTGTTTCAGAAGAGCTTCAGATTTTCGAAAGGAAGATCCTACGGCACTGTATATCGAAGTACCGAGGGCCTAGCAAGAAATATTATCGAAATTCCTTATACTATGACCGAACTAAGACAACTCCACTAATGGAATATATGGTTGGTCTGGCCAAAGCTTCTATCAGCAGATTAGTTAGTCACCCTAATCAACTTGTTAGAGAAATTTACATACAGAACCATTCTGATCAGGTTCTAGACCACTATTACTCTTTACCTATCGCATTAGTCTCTCAAAACTCAGAAATACTTCAACCTTTATTGACCAACCCTGCGAGACTGAGCTTTTACTCCAAGGCGACTAACACTATTTATCGCGGCTAAATTTAGTTTTAATTTTGCAAAGAATTGTTTCAATTTATTTAATTTAGTTAAATACTTTTCTTTAGAAAAGTTTCTCTTAGGTTAAGTTTAGTTTAAGATTTATTTATTTCTGTCAATAACGACAACACGAATAACTCAGCACCGGGAGCAAGTGCATTTTCTCATTTAGATTTGTATAATATTTTTTCTTATTTTTCCATGATGAATTGTAATATAAAGTTATTTTCATACAATACTAATTTTGAATTAATTGTCAGATATACTATAAAATTAAGTCGACAAATGTATTATAGAAGTTAAGATTTTGCCAACTAATATGTACAAAAAAAAAGTCTCAATAAAAGTTTTGAATCTTGAATCTGGTGACGACGCAACGCGGCAAATGAGCTTAGAAAATCGTATGAGGGTTGTGGGTATGTTGTAGAAAATTACAGTCCGGCAAAAAGAAATCTTTGTTTAGATCGTTGTCAGATGTTGAAAATACAGAACTAAAACATTGAACTAATTTTTTTCACATCATGATAGAGTTGCTAAGAAATGTTTAATAAAAAATTTTAACTTTAAAAATGTAGTAGGTACTGCGAAAATGAGTTTGTTGGATTTAGTGAAACTTTGGTGTACAACCTAAAATATAGGTATTGAGATTCGAAGGCGTAAGTGGCAGTGGATCGGTCACACTTTGAGGAAACCAGAGCGAATCATCGCCAAACAGGCTCTGAAGTATAATCCTCAAGGAAGACGGGTTGGTCGACCATGTAAAACATGGAAGCGAACAGTTGATCAGGAGGCCAGAGGAATAAGCAAGCCCTGGCAACAGCTTAAGGCAGAAGCTCAGGATCGCGTCTTGTGGAAGAGAGTTGTTTCTGTCCTATGCTCCTATAGGGGGTCTTAACAGGAATTTGATTTAGTGAAACTGTGCAGATTGTGTGAGAGGTGGTAGAAGGAGTAGGGAGTTCATAATGACTTTTTTAGAAATAACGATATACATCATTGAATTGACATGTTTTAAACTGTAAATTAGCAGCATTCATATTTTCAAGAAAATTTTTGTAAATTTGTAAAATTGTGTCATATTGTATGGACGGACGGACGGGTAGAAGTATTAAATCTAATCATTCAATTTTCAATTTTTTTTCGATCTTACTTAAAACAAATATTTAGTGCACAATTTCAGCTAGATAAATTTTATACGTACTAAGTAAATTGGTTTAAACTCCGCCATAGCCGGTCACAAGTGAAGAAGGAGGAGGGAGTATAGAGTTAACCTAAATGGCCAGCAACACAAGTGCGTCTTAAGAAGAAGGCAATCTATGACATAGTTGGACTCGCAGCGCCGCTGTGAAAATTTCAGCATGACAAATTTAGCTGAAAACTCCCATCATTTTCTACCAGGTTGTAATAAATAAGTAGAACTGACCCCCAGATCGCAAAAAAAAAAAAAAAAAACAAACACTGTCCAGAAACCAGAAGAATAGCCTCGGAAAATATTTTTACTGCAAATGACACAAGAAATGTTAGTGATTCGGATACAACAGTTTGCGATGAAAAATTGGGAAAAAAATTATGGTTTGGTATAGCCTAGTAGGTAGTGTGTTGGTCTTCTAATGCGAAGGTCGTGATTTCAAATCCCGGCTGGCGCAAAATATAATTCCGGCGCATTGCCTGCTTCGGTATACCTTGGTCACCTCAATCTAAGAAAATGAAAAATTCGTAGAAAGAGGGTTGTGCGAAGGGCTAACAACCCTTCCACAATAAGTAATAAAAAAAAAAAGTTTAAGAACCTAAAGAACCTGAATATCAGGAGGCCAAGGTCCGATTTGGGCTGTAGCGCCATTTTAGAAGAAGAAGAAGCTCTTTGTGAATGTGTGATGAAGTCAACAGCGTTTTTTTACAATAGGAATCATAAACGCCGAAATCTACCGTAAAAAATGCTTGCAGAAAAGATTATTGGCCATGATTAAAAGACACACTTTATAATATACCTAGTCCTGCCATAAGTTCTGTCACATAATTTCTCACATTGGCAACAACTTTATTTTATGAGTGACATTTCAATATCGGCCAGTTTTATAAACGTCATAATGTTGTTGACAGTTGATGGTCATTTAAAGTGTGTTCGTTAACGTGTGAAGATGGAATGGGGTGTAATAGAAAACCGAACTGCAGTGATTGCACTACATAAGTGTGGAAAATCCGCGAGTGAAATTTTCAAGTTGTTGTGCCCGTTAAAAATAACGCAAAGATTTGTGTATCGTGCGATCCAGAGATATAACGCGATCCAGACTATTGAAGATCGACCTCGTTCTGGACGTCCGCGTGATGTACGTTCTTCTGCTGCCATCAAAGCGGTCGAGAGTCGAATTCGTCGAAATCCGCTTCGTAAACACGAATCATGGCTCGAGAGATGAACATCTCCACCCGAAGTATGTCTCGCATCATAAAATCTGACCTCGGGATGAGTGCCTTTCGACGATCAACGGGACATTTGCTGACTGAGCAGTTGAAGCAAATTAGGAGCACCAGATCGAAAGAGCTCCTTCGGCGGTACGGCAACAACAAACATCGAGAAATTTTATTTACCGATGAAAAAATTTTTACGGTGGAGGAACATTTCAACCGCCAAAATGATAAGGTGTATGCACACAGCTCCATAGAAGCCCGAGAAGTTGCCACTAGGGTACAGCGAGGACATCATCCAGCATCAGTCATGGTATGGTGGGGTTCAGCTACGAAGGGGTCACCGAGCTTCATTTTTGCGAAAAAGGCGTAAAAACTGCAGCGAAAAATTATCAAACGGACATCCTGGAGGGATGTGTGAAGCCGCTGAACTCTACGCTATTCAACAATCGACATTGGGTTTTCCAGCAAGATTCTGCGCCAGCCCACAAAGCTCGAACCACACAAGCGTGGTTGGAAACCAATATTCCACAGTTTATAAGGGCGACGGAATGGCCTTCTGGGAGCCCAGATTTGAATCCCCTGGACTACAAACTGTGGGCGGAGTTAGAGTCCATGGTGTGCACGAGACGACACCCAAATATCGAGAGCCTTAAGCGATCTTTGACAGAAGCAGTAGCTAATTTTCCGCTAGAAACAGTGCGTACTGCTATCGATGACTGGCCCAACAGATTAAAGAGCTGTGTTAAGGCTAAAGGCGGCCACTTTGAATAATTTGTTGCTTATTTTACTTCCATTAGTATGCCAAAATAAAATATATTTTCCTTTGTCAAAAACTCTTTTTCATTTATACAAAAATTGCCCATATACGTGTGACAGAACTTATGGCACGACTAGGTACAGCGCGATTCGGGCAATCAATTAAAAAATTATTGACATGTAACCATCCCTTCTATCTCACCTCCTTTCCCCCATACAAACCCAAACTTGCAAATAAAAACGTAAAAATATTGATTTTATGTACTGAATTTATTGGTCGTTAAGTGTAAACTAATTGACAACAGACCTGCCCTAGAATCCCCATTCACATAGTCTTCCCTGTCCACCCCTAACTTGCACGTTTCCTCAACTTGTACCAAGAATAATAAAGTTGCGTCCACTTGTTGGCAAATTTTTTGTACTTTAGATGTAACCTGAGAGTATATTGTGTTTGCCTTACCATTTGTAACGCAAAGAAATAATGCTCAAAAAATCCGTCAAGGGTACAGCAATATTTTTTGTCGCTCAAAAACCTCAATTCCGATTCACCGCCCGATAACTTTTGAACGCTTCGAGCTATCGTGCTAAATTTTTTTTGTACGTCACTTTTAGCAAAAAAGATACTTTAAATTCGTAAACAGGCTACATTCCCCACTCCTTCTACCCCATCCCATACAAATTTCATGAAATTCACAAAATTTTAAGAGATTGATTTTTCTTCAAAACTATTTAAGCTATCGACTTGAAAATTGGGTCGAACTATATTTATGTACATATCATTAATATCACAAAACATTGCTCCAATAGCCAGTTCACTACAATTTTGAAAAAAAATCTTGTTTCCGATTTTCACTGAAACTAGTACAGCTCAAAAAAAAGAATTTTTACCACAATAATTGCAATCAGTTTTGGAAAAATTATCAACGTTACCTCACTCCTTCCACCTTCTCCCAAACAAATTTCACGAAATTATTTCAATTAAATTATTTTTCTTCGAAACTGTCAAAGCTATCGACTTGAAGTTATTTGGAAAGTTTAATAATAGAAATACCATCAAGGACACATAATTTTGTTTACATCCGTATACCCTTTCTACACCCTCCAATACAATATTACATTCAGCACGAAACATTTCGCATGTCACGTTCGGTGTCATAATCAAATCATCAAGAACTACAAACCTTCCCCGTCTGCTTCTACCACCTCCAAAACAAAAGTCAGTTTTCACGTTTCGAAAGAATTTGAGATGACATATTTTCCGGTACATTAAACTCTTTCCCATTTCATCTGGAGTATCAAATGAATGAATTTTACGCCCAATTATAATTCTATTAAGTTTTTGAATTACTAATTATACTCCAGATGAAATCTGAGAGTATAACTCTAGATGAAATCTTATAGTATATTGTGTTTGGCTTACCGTTTGTAACACTAAGAAATAATGATCGCACAGAGTCGCCAAGGGTACAGAAATATTTGTTGTCGCTAAAAAGCCTCGATTCCGAGTCACCGTCTGCCTACAACATAACTTTCAGAAGCTTTAACCTATCTTGCTGAAATTTTTTAGATATCATTTTTAGCAAAAAATTAACTTTAAGTTCGTGATCGGGCCAAATCCCCCCACTCCTTCTACCCCCTCCTACAAATTTCACGAAATTCCGAAATTTAAAGAAATTTATTTTTCTCCGAAACAATTTCAGCAATTTACTTGAAAATTAGGTCATAGTATGACGATGTGAATATCTTTGACGTCAAGAAATATAGATCTGATCCTTTTACTCCTTCTACCACCTCCCATACTAATGCACAATTTTCAAAAATGCATTTATTCGGTTTTCATTACAACTAGTAAAGCTAAAAGAACCAACTTTTTTCATAATTAATGTTATTACAATTGCAATCGATTTTATGAAAGCTATCAACTTCACCTCACTCTTTCTACCCCTTCCCATACAAATTTCACGAAATTTTGGAATTTTAACTAAATTGTTTTTCTCCAAAACTGTCAAAGCTATCAACTTTGAATTTTGAGAGAAGTATACTATTACAAATGTCATTGATGTTGAAAAATTTGGTTTTGATTCAAATACTCCTTCAACCCCCTCCCATACAAATGGACAGTTTTTGGCAAATGCATTTAATCGATTTTCATTGAAACTAAGAAAATTACAAACTTCAAACTTTGCCAGAATTTGTCCCTTAATAATTGCAATAAATGCTAAGCAAAATATGAACTTCGCTTCACTCCTTCTACCACCCCCCATACAATTTTTTGTATTGAAAACTCAAAAAATGTATTTCTCCTTCGAACATATGAGTAACAAGGCAATGTGATTAGGATGTTGATAAGCAAATTCAAAATCATCCAAAACCTCCCACTTTCCCTGCCACCTCCCATGCAAATGCCAAAAGTTCAGACAAATTTGTTCAAAAATTATGAAAGCTACAAACTTTAAATTCAGCATGAAACATTATGTATATTACGTTCAGTGTTATACATATACAAAAATTACAAACCTCCTCCTTCTGCTTTTACCACCTCCCATACAAAAATCGCTATTTACTATTCGAAAGAATTTGAGAAGACATATTATATATTATAGGTATATTACAATAAAATCTTTCCTATTTCATCTAGAGTATCATATGAATGAGTTTTACGCCCAATTATAATTCTGTTAAGTTTTTGCATTACTAATTTTTGGTTATTTTTCGTCCACGATGGTTCTAATAATCGAATATTTGATTTTCGAATATTTGCGTGGCCTGATGTACATATTACATACCCACGCAGGTAGCGTGCTGAAGCTGTGCGTCGGCCGGGTTATGAAATCTGGACCTCTGCTCTGTAGACAAACAACTACCGATTAAACTACGCCCAACGTTTCATATACGGTATGCGTGCACAGGCAGAAATGCAGAAAAGTTATTCTGGATTTAGAAATGTAATCAGTTTGAATGAGAATTTTAATATTTTATTTTGATCAATGCCATATTCAAATTCCGATACAGAGTGAATGCTTGCAAGTTTTGCCAGAGGTTATTTCGATGGTTGCAAAGTATTCTCGAAATTCGAGATACAAAATTATAACCGACTTCATTCTACTATACCCAAAGACCATATCCACCTACTGAAATTCTTATCTTGCTCGATTACGTAAAAGGACAACAAAAAAATAATTTAATTTCAATTTTAGTGAACAATAGTACTGATAATCCAAATTGAATTTGCACCATAAAATTGTCATCTCATCTGGAATTGAGCCGCTTTCTATTTATCTCAGATACCGATTTTTCACGCAATAGCATTCCGCATTCATTTATAATTATGCCATAACCCGCACAATGACATTATTAAATATGTTATCGCAAGTTTCCAGGACGTGGTATATTAAGTCATGCCGACTTCCTGTATGACACAACTCTATACCACAATGATAAGACGGTCAAAGCAGTCAATGCGGCTCGCAATTTATCTCGAATTTTTGTGTGCCTGGCTTATTCCACTTGTCTGGCGAGACAGCGCTAATTACTACCCCGAGGAGATGAAAATGATAAATCCACAAAGCACGGAAATAAATTTCCATAAAAGAAGAACTTGTGCAAGGTCGCCACAGGACCCACCCAGCCAGAAGAATGGAACTGCACTTGCATTTCAATGCAACCTCCTTTCGCTGTCGTACGACACGAAAACGGAACGAACGAAATTTTCCCAGTGTCTTTAAATGCTCGGCGCTTCCCGCTCGCACGAGCAAGGATAAAATCAACACCAATACTGCTCGTGTCCTTTAAGGAACCGGGGAACGGCCAATTAATTCAGTTCACGATCTCGAATTAGAGTCGGTGACTTGCATTTTTACCCCGACAATTGTTCCTCGGAATCTGCTGCCTGCTTGCTGGGTGTCAAAGTGCTGAAGATGAGATTCGTGAGAAGACAGTGAAAAAGTAGACAGCGAAAGAATATATAATAGCTCGGGATTAATTATGTCATTGTTGTGCTGGTCCAGTTCAGGTCCTGAATGAGACGGAGAAAAGCATTGATAGATTGCGTTATACCCTCCGTAGATGACTTTAGGGGCGGCAAAAATTGTGTAATTAATGACCGGCCCATGAGAAGGTAATACGTCGCGTCCTTTAGGTCAGAACGTGATTAAGTTGAGAGAAATGACGCGGCATAGTTCAGGTGGGTTGATTAATTTTGATGGAATTTCAGTTCCAGTGTTCAAAGTCATTGAGTAGGTAGTTACTACGTGCCCGGTAACGGTTAGAAATCAATAATAATTATTATCATCGATAACTTTTCGAATTACAAGTACAGACACTAACAGCTAACTGGAAGTTTGATTGCTTTTAAAACCGATTAAATCGATTTACGATACACCGAGAGCCACTGAAAATTTTGCTTAAGTCATCTGATATTACCAGAAAATTGTTGAGGATTAGCAAAGATAGTATTGATCATAAACATTTAAGAGTGGTATCCTGTACCCACTTTTTCCGAGAAGTTAAAAATAGCACTTGATCTAGATGAAATCTGAGAGTATAATGTGTTTGCCTCACCGTTTAAAACGCTAAGAAATAACGCTCGCACAGAGCCGCCAAAGGTACAGAAATATTTGTTGTCGCTCAAAAACCTCGATTCCGAGTGACCGTCTGTCTGTCTGTCCGTCTGTCTATAGCATAACTCTCGAAAGCTTTGAGCTATAGTGCTAAAAAATTTTGTGTTATTTTTAGCAAAAGAGTAAGTTTAAGTTCGTGAATGGGCTACATGCTCCCACTCCTTATACCCCCTCCCTTACAAATTTCATGAAATTTCGAAATATTAAGAAATTGATTTCTCTTTGAAACTATTTAAGCTATCGACTTGAAAGTTAGGTCAAAGTATTATGATATAGACGTCATTAATATCACGGAATATTGACCCGATCCCCTTGCTCCTTCTACCACCTCCCATACAAATGGACAATTTTGAAAAATACATATTTTCGATTTTCATTGAAACTAGTAAAGCTGAAAAGACGAAATTTTGTCAAAATTAATATTACTACAATTGCAATTTATTTTAAAAATAATTATATTTTTCAATTAATTTGTTTTGATCCGTACACTCCTTCTACCCCCTTCCATACAAATGTATTTTATCGATTTCCATTCAAACTAGAAAAAGTACAAACTTCAAATTTGAACATAATTATGTTGCTTAATAATTGAAATAAGTGTTAGAAAAAATTATCAGCTCCGCTTCACTCCTTGTACCACCTCCCATACAAATATCTGTATTATAAATTCAAGAAAAGCATTTCTCCTTCAAGTATATGAGAGCTATCGACTTTGAAATTGAATCAAAGCATGGTGACAAGGATGATGATACGTAGTTTCAAAATCATTTTAAACGCTCCACTTCCTCTGCCACCTCCCATACAAAAGCCGCAATTTCAGGAAAACTATGTCCGATTTCATTAAAAATAATGAAAACTAAGAACTGTAAATTCAGCAAAAAACATTTTGCATGCCATGTTCGGTGTCATATACGAAAAATACAAAACTCCCCCTCTACTTCTACCACCTCCCATGCAAAAGTCTCCATTCACTATTCGGAAGAATTTGAGATGACATATTTTCCGGCATATTAAAGTCATTTCCATCTCACCTAAAGTATCATATGATTGGGCTTTAAGCCCAATCATAATTCTGTTATGTTTTCCTTACGTTGAATCCAATTACAATAAGATGGTAAAAAATAATAACATAAAACTTTTCGTAGTACAATTCAAGAAGACATTGAGTAATCGATACAAAATTGGTTACATATCATTTTCGTCCAAAAAGCAGACTCCGTTTTGATAACGGAACGAATGTCTCCACTTCTTCCCCGTTTCACTACCTCCTATCCCAATTTCACGAAATTCAAATTCAAACACAGGATTTTTATTTCAAATCCATAAGACTAGTAGAATATCTGCCAACAAGTCATTTTCATTATTTGTTGTGGATGGGTTGTTGGCCCTTCGCACAACCCTCTATCTACGAATTTTCATTTCCGTAGATTGAGGTAGCCAAGCTATATCCAAGTAGATAGTGTGCTGGAATTATATTACTTCGACTGGGATTTGAACTCAAGACCTTCGCATTGTAAGATTAACACGCCACCCACTAGGCTACACCTTAGCCTTGTAGAAGTCGGAAGCTATGTTGTAGCTTCGTGGGTAGCGTGTTGGTCTACATTCCAGCACACTGCCTGCTTGGTATACTTTAGTTACATCAATCTACTAAAATCGTAGATAGAGGGGTTGTGCAAATGGCTAGCAACCCTTTCACAATGACAAATAAAATATTAAGGAACCTGAAGGTCAGGAGGCCAAGGCCCGATTTGTATTGGAGTGCCATTGTAGAAGAAGAAGAAGTCGGAAGCAGCTTTACAAATTGTGGAAGTAGCGAAATCACAAAATTTGTGATGCAGTTTAATTTCGTGTCATTTCAAAAGTGTTCGTAAAAAATTCAAATTCGTAGCATTTAATTTGTTGGTTGTTGATTTTTTTAAATTTGAACTTTTGTATGGGAGAGGTTACAAGATTGATGAACGTAAAATTTAGTTTGTGATTTTACAGATTTATTTTTCCATGAATTTATGTCTAATTTGAAAATGCGTAAATTAAAGTTAGCAAAAAAAATGCTGTGTTATAAAAAAAGACTATTCGATCGCAAAACGTAATTTTTTAGATGGAAAATTGCTATCGTGAAATATGAATTTGCACTTCAAGCACTTCAAAGTCGATTTTTCTAAGGCATTTTACATTGTTGACCATAATATAATCGTTGATAAACTATCATCAAATTTCAATTTTACCCCTTGCACCATAAAACTTATGCACAATTTCTTGAATGACCGCTGGCAGGCAGTGCGGGTCGGTGATGATGTCTCTTCTTCGCTACTTTCTTGCGGGGCGTACCACAAGGCTCTATACTGGGTCCATTACTGTTCAGCCTCTACATCAATGATTTTCCAAGCGTACTGCAAGATTGTAATATTCATATGTATGTTGACGATGTTCAGCTTTACTTAAGTAGACCGGGGGTCTTATTGATGACTGTGTTGCGCGTATTAATGATGATATCGCAAGAGTTTCTGGTTGGTCAACCGAAAATAAATTAGTACTTAATGAGAAAAAGTCACAATGTATCGTCTATTATCCAGGAATTAAGAATCATGAATCATTAAATTTGCCTTGTGTTATGATGAATGGTACATGTCTTGTTTTTAGTCCTGCTATTAAAAATTTAGGAATTACGCTAAACTCCTCAATGGCCTGCTGCAATCATGTATCTACCATTTTAAGAAAAGTGTACGGTGGTTTGCGCCGGCTATGGCTTTTCGCTAGCATCTTGCCGCTTAGCATTCGACTCAGACTTGTGACGTATGGCAGTTTAATATTTCCTAAATTCGACTCTATTTGCCAACGTAAATTAGACATTGTCTGTAATGATTGCACACGCTTTGTTTTTTTGTTGCGACGCCATGATCATGTATCACCCTTCACACATGCTACACTCGGCTGTACGCTATCGGTATACTTGAAACGTAAAATTCTGATATTTTTCTGATATTTGTTTGGCCCCATTCGTCACAAAATCGCGCCTGATGGTAACAATTTCCTAGTCGATAGATTTCGTAGTTATGTTGGAAGAAAAACCTTATCATAAAATCAAACTGCCTAATTGTAGCATAAATTCTTTGAACATTGGCTGAAAGGATATGGTATATATAAACTGTGCCTTTTGTATGGGATCTGGTAGCAACAGAGAATATTTTCACATTCCACTAGAATTTCCGCCAAAAAATTTAACACTAAATTTGAGCATAATCAACTTGATAGGCACTGTATATTTTAGCTTGAGAAATCGCCATTTTGTATGGAAGGAAGACAAAGATGGGGAATGTAGTGTTGTTTCAAAGAAAATCTACTTGCTACTTTATATAATTTTGTATGAACTGATGCACTGAGTACGGATCTTCAATGGCACTATGGCCCAAATCGGGCCTTAGTCTCATGACCTTCAAGTTCCTTAACATTTTATTCTTCTTATTGTGAAAGGGTTGTTAGCCCTTCGCACAACCCTTTACCTGCGAATTGCCATTTTCCCAGATTGAGGTGGCCAAAATATATCCACGCAAGTAGTGTGCTGAAATTATATGTCGACCGGGATTTGAACTACCGACATTCGCGTTGAAGTCCAATAAGCTGCTCACTAGGCAGTAACCTAGCTAATTTCCGGTTGTAGAACAATAATACATCGACTCAGGAATTAATGGCGTTTGGATCACGTTCAACTTGTTCCTGAGTTATACCCAAATGCCTCCTCCAATTCTTCTTTCAATTTCGATACTAATCCAGAGAGATTCGTCTTACGTAACTGCTCAAGTTCCAGACACAAGGCAAAGCCAGTAATGGATGCTATTATCATGATCACGGAATAAAGTATGAATCGTTTAAAATAACGACGACGTTTCTGATAAGCGATACTATCTTCCCGGACGAAATCAATATGTGGGATATTTGGCAATAATGGACGAACCTCAAACATTTGCATAGGCGTTGAGTTCAAAGGGGGCAATTTATTGGACTGAAGCAGAAGAGTAAGATTCACACCATGTGGTAATGAAACTTGGGCGTTGGTTGAAAAACCGATGCAGAGCAGCATCACATGAGGTAAATGGGTTTTTAAATTAAAAGCTCGGCCAAATAATCAGCAATATAGATCTTAAACAAGAGTTTATAAAAAAAAGGTTCGGTAAGACACGAGCGGGTGCGAAAGCCTTTGCCTCTTATAGCTGAAGAACACTTGGAAATAATTCACTTCCAACGTTGAAATCGCGTTTTTGAATGATGACCTGGAGGACAAAATCGGTATGGACCTATGGCAAGGTCTCAATTGTGACGTCACCAATAACAAAGTTTGTTGTCTTAAAAAAAAGTCTGTATGGTCTTAAGCAGACGTGGATAGCTTTCATGAGCTTTGTTGTGGACAGTAATTTGGAGCAGTAACGGTATGATATTATCCAACAGTAAGTCAGTTTATTCAGAATCTGACCGATAACTTTAATATGACGATTTCTATGTGAGAATGGAAATCGCAGGCTAATATCGTCGGTATTAGCTTAAATCACCAAGATTATCGATAAGTTTAACATGACCAACGCGAACTCAATTGCAGCGCCAGCCAAGTAATGTCATGTTGACTATGGCCAATAAACCAAGCTAGGGTATAGCCTAGTGGGTAGCTTGTTGGTCTACAATACGAAGGTCGTGAGTTCAAATCTCGATCAACGTAGGTACAATTTCAGCACGTCACCTACTTGGTCACATCAATCTGTGGATTTATTGATGCTTATATTTCATGAATGGAAATGAAGTATTTAGCTGATGAAGTCAACGACTAAGAACAGTTGTTCTATCAACTACCGAGGCAGAGCTCATGGAAACGTGCAAAGGAGTTAAAGAAGCAGTATGGCTTCAACAACTGCTATATCTGCCAGTTTGGTTTGGATGAAAATTTTTCCGAAGCCAATTTTCATGGACAGCCAGGAAGAAATGCAACAGAATAGGAATCCCAAGTTCCATCACAGAACTAATGAGACTCAAGTAATATCAGCCAAATATGTCAGGAGCGAAGAGCAGTTAGAGGACGTTTCCATCAAACCACTGTCAACTCAAGCTCTCATAGAAAATATCGACTTGATGTAATCAAACAATGAATTATTTCTCTCGAATGTACTTCTTTTATTGTCTTCTTCTACAGCTTTCGTATCATGATTAAACTACTCACTTAGTTGTGAGCATCCGAACTTTTTTCGTAAGGCCCATTCAATTATTTGTATGGGAGGTGGTAAATGAGAGCCGTACACGAACTTTCAAGTTTAATTTTGCTAAAAATAACATAAAAAACATAACAAAATTATGACACTCTAGATGAGATGGAAATGACTTTAATATACAAGAAAATATGTCATCTCAAATTCTTTCGAATAGTGAATAGAGACTTTTGCATGGGAGGTGGTAGAAGTAGAGGGGGAGGTTTGTATTTTTCGTATATGACACCGAACATGGCATGCAAAATGTTTTTGCTGAATTTAAAGTTTTTAGTTTTCATTATTTTTAAAGAAGCTGGTCAGTTTTCCTAAAATTGGGACATTTGTATGGGAGGTGGCAGAGGAAGTGGAGCGTTTAAGATGATTTTGAAACTGCTAATCATCATTCTTATCATGCTTTGATTAAATTTCAAAGTCGATAGCTCTCATATACTTGAAGGAGAAATGCTTTTCTTGAATTTATAATACAGAAGTTTGTAGGCGAGGTGGTAAAAGGAGTGAAGCGGAGTTGATAATTTTTCCTAACACTTATTTCAATTATTAAGAAACAAATTTTGGAAAATTTTGAAGTTTGTACTTTTCCAAGTTTGAATGGAAATCAATAAAATGCATTTAACAAAAATTATGCATTTGTATGGGAGGAGGTAGAAGGAGTGTACGGATCAAAACAATTTTTTTTCGTATTATTAATATTTGTAGTTGTATACTGTATACAAAATATCAAGTTGATAGCTTTAACAGTTTCGAAGAAAAATAATTTAATTTAAATTTAAAAATTTCGTGAAATTTGTATGGGAGTGAAGATGATAATTAGTTTTAAAATAAATTGCAATTATAGTAAGTAGTAATTAATTCTGACAAAATTTCGTCTTTTCAGCTTTACTAGTTTCCATGAAAATAATTGAAAACATGTATTTTCCAAAATTGTTCATTTGTATGGGACGGGGTAGAAGGAGTAAAGAGATCGGGTCAATATTCCGTGATATTAATGACATATACATCATAATACTTTGACGTAAATTTCAAGAGGATAGCTTAAATAGTTTCAAAGAAAAATCAATTTCTTATAATTTCGAAATTTTATGAAATTTGTATGGAAGGGGGTAGATGGAGTGGGGGGATGTAGCCCATTCACGAACTTAAAGTTACTTTTTTGCTAAAAATGACACACAAAATTTTTTAGCACTGTAGCTCAAAGCTTTCGAGAGTCATGCTGTAGACAGACGAACAGATAGACAGCAACTCGGAATCGAGGTTTTTGAGCGGCAACAAATATTTCTGTACCCTTGGCGGCTCTGTGCGAGCGTTATTTCTTAGCGTTACAAACGGTAAGGTAAACACAATATACTCTCAGATTTCACCTCACTGCTTCTACCCCCTCCCATACAAATTTCACGAAATTTTGAAATTTAAATTAAATTATTTTTCTTCGAAACTGTTAAGGCTATCAACTTCATATTTCGCATAAAGTATAAAAATAGAAATATCAATAACGGGAAAAAAAATTGTTTTCATCCTTACACTCCTTCTACCCCCTCCCATACAAATGCATAATTTTTGTTAAATGCATTATATCGATTTCCATTAAAACTAGAAAAGTTACAAGCTTGAAATTTTGCCAGAATTTGTTTTTTAATAGTTGAAATAAATACTGGAAAAAATTATCAGCTCAGCTTCCCTCCTTCTACCCCCTCCCATATAAATATCTGTATTATAAATTCAATAAAAGCATTTCACCTTCGAATATATGAGAGCTGCCGACTTTGAAATTGAATCAAAGCATAGTGATAAGGGTGATGATAAGCAGTTTAAAAATCATCTAAAACGTTCCACTTCCTCTGCCACCTCCCATACAAATGCCACAATCTCTGGAAAACTATGTCCAATTTCTTTAAAAATAATGAAAACTGAAAATTTTAAATTCAGCACGAAACATTTTACATGCCATTTTCGGTGTCACATAGGAGAAATACAAACCTCCCCCTCTACTTCTATCACCTCCCATACAAAGTCTCTACTCACTATTCGAAAGAATTTGAGATGACATTTTTTCCGGTATATTAAATTCATTTCCATCTCATCTAGAGTATCATATGATTGGGCTTTAAGCCCAATCATAATTCTGTTATGTTTTTTCTTCTATGTATATCAAATATATGTATCGACGTGCAAAAATTTAAACTTTGTATCTTTTACCAAAGCCCTAAATAAATCACTCAAAATTTTCAACATTTCTGCTTTCCACCTCCCTCCCCTTACACCCTCCAACTTAAATTTTTTACCAGAATTAAAAACTATATATTTCTACAATCTGACAAATTTTTGATTTGATATCTATACTCAATTTTGAGATATACCGATTTGTAATTATGGAAAGTGCGCCATTTTTGAAATGCTCCCCATTTTCCTCGAATACTATTATGTCCACATTTTATATTTTTTTCATATTTCGCTAGTAAAGATTAGCATACTTTTCAAGTTTCAATTACATGGCTTAAGAGACAGTCGAGATATTCATTTTTAAGTGTTTTTCTTTGCATCCCCCCTCCTGACGCTCCCTCTTACAATAATAAGCCTCTTTCTAAGCTGACTCTGGTGGATCTATATGCCACCTTAGTGGTCCCAAAATATGAATTTTTTGTGATTAGTAATTTCGAAGATATAATCATTTCAAAAAACAATTCGGACGCCAATGTATAAGAAAATTAAATTATTTTTAAAGTTTGTCCCACAATCCTTTTCATACTTCCGCTGATTTTCAGCTTCCTACCTGCATTCATGGTGGATATATTAGCAAGTAAAGTTTCTGACACTTCCTCTCCCCCCGCCTTCCCCTTCCAACAGACACTCTCCAAAATTTAGATAATGAAGCTCAGTTACCCAATCAACAAACCACCCAAAAACGAACATTCTACCTTTAACGGCCTCGGAGATATGAGTTGGACGGCGTTCGGCGGGACGGATTTTTTTTTGCACTTTTAGGCTAATTTAGTCATGAAACGCGAAAAAACAAAATTTCAGGGTAGCAAACTTTTCTTTTTTTTTCGGTGTCGATCACAAAAGTTTTGCATCAAAATACGATCGAAATTATTTTTGGACCTTAACTATTTTATTTGTTCATTTTGAATAAAGTTACGTGTTATTTATATGTTTTTTATCATTTTTAATGTCCTAAGATTTTTTTATAAGTGATATACGGTTTAGGATGAATGATAACAACTTATTCCCACACAAGTACTATATTTAAACTTAAAAAGTAAGAACTTAATACGAAAAATACAAAAAAATTCTTAAATACTAAAAACTTAAATACAAAGTGCTAAAACAAGTAAATTTTCTTAATCGCCATCATAATTTTCTTCGTCTGACTCATCCAAGCGTGAGTAGTCACATTTTAATAGACCAAATGCTTTTTCGGATATCGTTTTTC
Organism: Chorisops tibialis; assembly: GCA_963669355.1. Classification (NCBI taxonomy): domain Eukaryota; kingdom Metazoa; phylum Arthropoda; class Insecta; order Diptera; family Stratiomyidae; genus Chorisops; species Chorisops tibialis. The sequence goes on along the minus strand of OY770262.1, from coordinate 116,760,658 downwards.
GTTTTATTTTTGGTATAACGCGACTACAGGACAAAAATGGGTCCGAAGTAAGTAGCAACCGATTAATAATGTCCGTGTTACAATTTCCCCTGGAAAATTTTCTTGCAAAATTCAATCGGAAGAGGCGAAAATGTTTGTTCCCAGCTTCCACGGCTTCCTCAGACAAATGTCCAATAGGAACGATTGCTTCCCGGATTATATCGGCACCATGCACTAAGATTTTATGAACAGTTGGAGTCATGGGTAACCAAGGGTATAAACTCACATAATATCGAGCTGTGTCTTGACAGAAGGAGCCAAATTTTTCTACATCTATGTTGAATCTACTCGATATTATTTCCAAAATTGTGTCGAATCGGTTTATTAATTCGAAATCCACTTTTGTTATTTCAGCCGCTAATTCACAGTTCGCAAAAAATCTTCTGGCCGTATTCCCATCATTCGTGTTGTCGAAATTCGCCTTAGGAAAATCTACTAACAGTCCCACTTTCCTCCTAAATTCAGACTGTATGTTTGCCTTGGTGGATATATATACATCATTATCTTCCTTGCCTTTGATTTGGCATTTTTCAGAGGAAGCTTGTATACCAGGTGAAGAAGAAACTTACTTTTCCATGTTGTTGGTTTTAGCTATTAATCGAACCGGCACAAAAGAGCTTTGGAAAATATTAGCATCATCCGGGGACTCTTCCTCATTTGTTTCAAAAAAATTGTAAGCAGCCTGTTGTGATCCATCACACCCCCATTTCGATATAAGAATAAGATTTTGCCTCTCATCTTTATCAAGCTGCTTCAGCACATCCTCAAGGTATTCACACAATCGTGTTGCAGTATGATCAACCAAACGCTGCAATTTCACCTCTGCTAAAACTGAAGTAACGGTATAGGATTCTTGGGGTGGGTAACATTTCTGTTTTGCTTTTTGTATTGCAGAATAGCAAGAAAAGCGATCTCGCGCAGCTTTTTGTATAATCTCGTATTGAGTTCTTGATAAGTTTGCCTCAACAAAAACAGCTAAAGCCTCATCCGCTGATAATTTTTGACGCGATTTTCTGCCAGCAGCTTTACTGTATTTTCGGCCTCTTCTGGGAGCATAAGAAATTTCTTTTATGATAATGGACGCAGCTGTGTTTCCCGCAGCTCTCAAGCTCATCTGAGTTGCAAAAGACAACTGTTCGGTAGGGAATTCATCACGGAGAGATTTTGTCTTCCTTCTTTTTACACACTCGCTGGACTCAGAAAATGTTTTAGCAGGCCGTCCTATTTTTGAACCCACTTGATAAGATATGCTGATCTCACCTTGAAGCCATTCTGCATTTTTTTGTCTAAATCTAGGTTCAATGCGATGAGCTTTCATCCATTTAATCAAAAATTCAGATTTAAAGTGCGTCATCTTCCGCGCAATAATAAGTTTGTCACATTTCGTCAAATTGCTGACATAATCCTCCAGAAGTTGCATTTTTTATCAAAGTTCTTGACTTTAAATGTTTTAAAAACGTTGAACAAATCTTCTTTTTTGATGTGAATGTCATCTCGATTGAAACGTAAAACAAAAAAATAACGAAAAGTGAGTTTTAATATTTTGGCCGAAAATTACTCATACAGCACTACGTTTGTATAAAGTAGAAAAATGAGAAAAAGGCAAAAATGTAGCAACTTTTTTTTTTGAGTTTCTAGTAGATAAATAATAATTGTTAAGTTAAAAAAAATAATTTAGCCCGATCTAGGCCGATAACTAAACTTTTTTACTTTTGAATTTCATAAAAGCTAAAAAAATCGTCATAAGAATTACAAAAAGTTTGTGTCCCGTTCTAAAACTTTTAAATCTATAAATGAACAATAATTTCGATAAAAAATAAATATAGCATACCTTTGTTTCCCGAATCCATGGCAAAACTCAAGAAAAAACAACACTTTTAATTTTTGAGATTTTTCAAAAAACGTTTCACCACGCAACAAATTCTTATTAGCTTTACTTGAAGATGCAATCGACAAAGTTCAACTAATGACCACAAAGAAATATTAAAAAAACAGGTAGTTATTTGGGTGGAGGGTTCTATTGTCTCACTAATGAGACAACTTTTACTTCGAAATTCCGGAATTTGAACTTTAGACTTTCGATCACCTACGCCCATATGCATACTCCTATGTGCGACGGTCAGTTGGAGTGGAGGCAAATATTTCTGTATCCTTCATAACTCCGTACGAACCTTATTTCTTGGCGTTAAGTTGAGTAAGCAAAATATATTTTAAGACATTTAATCTAGAGTATAATAGATGTGAGAGGTGGACAAAGTAATTTAAAGTAACTTTATTCACAAAAAATGATGAGAATAGATTTCAGATCCATATCTCAAAGTGTTCGTTAATTATCATGTGGTCGGAAAATCAGTCATGCGAAATTGAGATTTTGAGCGACTCCAAGCAGAACATATTTGTATCCTTGGCGATTCTGTTCGAACGTAATTTTTTTGGCGTTGTTGGATTCGCAGATTTCATTTCGAGCATAACAACAAACATATATTATTCTTTGAAGAACAAACTTTGATTTAAGTCAATCGGCTCAGCAGTTATAGCGCGATTACCCAAGACTGATTTAATTCTCTTCATCACACTCAAGTATTACATTTTGTTGGAATGATACTTAATAATATTTTTTCTTATTAAATTTTCAAGTTAGTCTTAATAATATTTAATGAAGTTGTGTTGAATGCAATCTTAAACTTAATAGACCACTACTAGTTACGGTCGTTCACACTCCCTTTCTCCTACCTTCCCAATCCCATTCCTTCCCTCCACAACTATGTTTGTGAATTGGCCGAAATTGCCTATAACACAGGTCATTCCATAAAAAAAAAAATTTAGAAGAAAAACGATGCAATTATTTGTGAGATCGTATCTTATTTTGGCGAGTAGTAATTATCTATTGCAACCTTTTTCTTTTAGAAGTTGTAGGCTTGAAGTTCAATCATTTCATTCAGTGCAAGGTATACAGGTGTAATAATTACTGAGCTGCAATTACGAGCTCTCGATCCTCTAGTCACATTAGATCTACTGGGAATTAAATTGTTAATTTTTTAGGTAATTCGCATCCTTCACACAAAAATTAAATCTTAAATCAACATTAATTTCTATACAAAGCGTCTTTAATAAATCTTAAATCTACGAATTGCTTCATCTCTTAGTTTGAAAACCGCATGCTACTGTCACTGTATCATAAGCCTTCTTGTGTTCAATTAGTCACAAGGCGATTTGCATACGTTGCAATCTATATGCATCGTGCAAAGTAGTTGAATGATGTATACCGGTACATACATCTGGGCAATTTCGCATCGATTCATCAATTGATTTTCCGATCAATTAAATTCCATGCTGTAAAGTGCAATGTATGCAAAACTCCATTAACATGTTTCGCAACCAAGTGCTTTTATGATGGCCGTGGCTATTTTCCGGTATATTTTCTAGTACATTCAATGGATTTTCAATTCGATTTTTTCTCTCGTCCTGCATTATTTTGAGGGCCAATCTTCAAAACTATTTAGCATACCGGAGTATAATAATGCTGACGCCTGCCAGAAATTTAAAGCGCGGTTTAATTCGGCCAGTTAAAAGCGAAAAGTTGAAATTGTACGGTCATGATAAACTTTAATGTAAACCAACCGTACACAAATTGTTTATGGTGTGTCGAACATTTTCATGGAAAATAGAACAACAAACATGCAAACAGTTTGTATTGTAAACAAACTGCTAAAATTCAGAACATACATATGTGTGTTCGCTTAATGCAGCATCTCGGCAAATGTTGCAACATTTCTTATTGACTTTCAGCAAGTTGGTTGGGAGGTACCTTGTTGTTAGGTTTGTCAGGGAAAATTCTATTCGTGTATTCTCTCCTGGCGTTCAAAACTAAATTTGTACATCATGGTACTGCTGACGGTGATGATTATAATGATGATGTTTAGTTGCCCTTATGACATGACGAACGGTTGAATCGACGCTATTTACCTTTTATGCAACGGTGTGTAGAAGAGAAACAATGTAGGATAAGGAAATGTCGAAATATTAATTTCTTTAATGAATTTGATCAATCGGAGCTTTTACTTTTACTTTATTATTTTAATAATAAAGGATTGCGATTGACACAGCAAAAAAAAAATTTACTACCCTAAAATTTTGTTTTTCGCGTTTTATGACTAAAAAAGCCTAAAAGTGCAAAAAAGAAAAAAAACATAACAGGATTACGATTGAGCGTAAAGCCCAATCGCACGATACTCTAGATGAAAGAGAATTTTTTTTATTTTAAGAAATTTTGTAGAGGAAGTTGTAGAGGGGGTGACGACATTGAACTAATTTTTTTACATCATGCTAAGGTTGCTATAAAAATGTTTTATACACAATTTAGGATTCAAAAATTTAATAGGTACTGAGAAAATTAGTGTATTGGATTTAGTGAAATTGTGCAGTTTGTATGGGAGGTGGTAGAAAGAGTGTGAATTTATTAATGACGTTTTTAAAAATAACTGTAAACATAATTTAATTGACATATTTTAAATTGCAGATCAGTAGCATTCATACTTTCCAGGAAAATCGAATTTTTGAAAAGTTGTTGAATTGTGTCAAATTATATGGAAGGGGGTAGAAGGAATGAAGCTAACCGCCTAATTTTTTTAGTCTTACTAATAATTTTAAATAATTATTTACTGCATAATTTCAACTCGATAAATTTCATACGTACTGAGTAAATTTATTTAGAGTATTTCGTAAAAAAGTGTAGTTTATATGGGGGGTGGTGGAAGGAAGGGGAGGACTAAGCTAATTTTTATACAGCAGATTAAAATTATTACAAAAGTAATATATTTCAAATTTCAGATCAATTGCTTTCATGCTTTTTGAAAAAATCCGTTTATTGTCAAATTGCGAAATTGTGTCATTTTGTATGGGAGGGGGTAGAAGGGATGAAACTAAATGTCTAATTTTTTTTTGCTCTTACTAATAATTCCAAATAAATATTTAGTGCACAATTTCAGCTCACTAAATGTTATACGCACTGAGTAAATTGGTTTAGAGAATTTCATGAAAAAGTACAGTTTGTATGGGAGATGGTGGAAGGAGGGAAAGGACACGCATAATTTTTATACGATAGATTGATATTATCATAAGAGTAATATGTTCAAAATTTGAGACAAATAGCTTGTATACTTTTTGAGCAAATCCGTTTATTGTCAAATTGCGCAATTGTGTAATTTTGTATGGGAGGGGGTAGAAGGGGTGGAGCGATTTGGCCCGTTCACGAACTTGTCCTTACTTTTTTGTCAAAAACGACGTGTACAAAATTTGAACTTTCTAGATCAAATCGTTCTCAAGCTAGAGAGGACACGGACGGACAGACGAACAGACAGACGGACGGACGGACGGTCGGACGGACATCCGGTTTTGAGATTTTTGAGTGATTATATGAACTTCTGTATCATTCATTTTTTTCTTCGAGCCTTATTTCTTGGCGTTACAAACTTTGTGGCAAACTTATAATACTCTCAGATTTAATCTAGAGTATAAAAATCGTCTGTCTGTTTGCGTTACACCGTACGTGTACGCTCAGCGCACATTAACTCCAAGACCCTTCAAAATAGAAAGTTCATTTTTGGGTGGATTGTAGATGGTTGCGGATCTCAGGCAGACACACATTTTGTGAGTGCACGGGTAAAACTAAAAAATCGAATATCTCAACCATACCTCTAGCTAGGACGTTGAAAATCAACATATGTATAGAGGAGTTTGTGTGACAAACATTGAACATAATTTAATTTTTTAATCAATGGGGATCCGAAAATAGGGGCTGAAAACTAACTATCAGCCGATTTTTTTTTTTTAATTATTATAGGTATATTCGAAATTACCATACAAAATTCATGTTTTCGTATTATTAAGATGGCAGAATAAGCTGATTCTGGGCGTGAGGCTAATTATTGCAAGGGAGAGAGTCAGGGGGTGCAAAGAACAACACTTAAAAATGAGTATCTCGACTATCAGCACAGCTCCGGTGAGGGGGGAAGGATATTGGTTTTTGGGAATTAAGGGGATAGAGACGGAAGTGGCTATGAATATTTCCTTTAGATTGCTGAATGTTGTAATCATGCGGGAACACCGAGATGGGCAGCGAGTTCCATATTCGAACAGTCCGGTTTAAAAACGAATCACGAAATTCGACAGTGCGACCGAAGGTGGGGTTGAGAGAATACTTATGAGCGCGCGAAGCAGCTCTAGTATTACGGGGTACGGGCATACGTGAGGGCAAGAGATTAAAGATTTCGTCCGAACAATCTCCATTGTAGTAGCGATACAAAAGGGTTAGGGAGCTTACAGTTCGTCTATGCTCGAGTGAATCGAGCGAAGAAGTGATGTCAGAATCTCCTATAATTTTAATAGTCCGAGACTGGATACTATCCAGATAGGAGAGAGAAGTTTTTGCAGCTCCCGCCCATAGGTGAGAATTGAATTCAAGACGTGGTCTAATATAGGCCTTATAAATTTTTGTTGTATATTAAGCTATACTAGTTGTTGTATATATATTAAGCTATACTAGGGATATACGAGAAATGTCAAGATGGAGGTATAAGGGGAGGGAGGTAAGTAAAAATGGCGAAAATTTTGAGTGAATTTTTAAGAGCTCTGGGGGAAGATACAAAGTTTAAATTTTCCATGCGGATACATCTATTTGATACACATACAGAAAAAAAAAGTTATTCGATCAACAAATTACATCAGACATTGTACGAGCGCCTTACAGGAAAAACGAAATAAAATTGCATCGCAAATTGTACGATTCCCATACTTCCTCTACCCCCTCCCATACATATGTTTTGTTTCGTGAATATAAAATGCACCGAATTTTATGAAAATTCTATGCAACTTTATCTATGAAACTGATATTCTATACAGAGAACATTGGACGTGATTCCAGCAATCAATTAAAAATTTATTAACATCCACCTACCCCTTCTTCCACCCACACCCTTCCCTCATAAAAATCCAAACTTGCTTAAATAAACGAATGAAATATTGATTTTATGGGGCGATTCGCAATTAAGAGTTAAATTGGCAACAGCCCTGCCCTAGAACCCGCTTTCAATTAGTCTTACCTAACCACTCTAACCTGCATATTGACTTTCCACGCATCGTCAACTTGCCCCAAGAATAATAAAGTTGCGCCCGACGTTTTGGCAGTTTATTTGTTGTGTAAACTGTTCATAAGCGTAAAAACACTGACGCCTGCACTCATGCCAATGCCAGTGACCGCTTCGTCATCCATTCTGTGAGTTAGTCGTGTTCATCGACAGTACTACCGGGCATATTAATTCACTTTTAAAGGAGCTACTGCTGTTTAAAAACCATAACAGAATTATGATTGGGCGTAAAGTCCTTGGGGCTTCCGTAGCGTAGTGGGCAGCGTGCTTGCTTTTCAGTCAATAGGTCGTGGGCTCGAATCCCACTCCAGACAGGAGATTTTTTTAAGCACGAATTTTTCAGTTGCTACTGGCGATGAAAAATTATTCGAATTAAAATGGGTGTAAAAGTGAAACAGTTCCACTTCAAGAAGGCCTAGACACACAGTAGATGGTTTCTGTTCGCTTTCTATCATTCAGTCACTCATAACATCTGCAAATATTTGTCAATAGCAGCCAGTACAACTGAAAAAGTATACGACCTTCTCCACTCGTTACGGTCGTTCTCACTCCTCTTACCCTACATTCCTAATCCCATTCCTTCCCTCCATGACTGTGTTTGTGCATTGCACATTAAGGCCGAAATTGCCTATAACACAGGTCATTCTGTAAAAAAAAATCATATGATACTCTACATGAAATAGGAAATAGTTTATTGTACCGCAAAATAAAAGTGACTTTTGTATGGGAGGTGGTAAAAGCAGAGGGAGGAGGTTTGTAATTTTTGAATAAAACATCGACCAAAAATATGCTGAATTTAAAGTTTGTAGCTTTCATAATTTTCGAGGAAATTGAAAAATTTTTGTCTGAATTTATGGCATTTGTGTGGGAGGTGGCAGAGAAAGTGGACGTTTTTGGATGATTTTGTATCTGCTATGTTGATAATCACATTGCTCTGCTACAATTTTAAAGTCGATAGCTATCAAGTATTCGACGGAGGAATACTTTTCTTGAATTTCCAATCCTAAAATTTGTATGGGAGGTGATAGAAGGAGTGAAGGGAAGTTCATATTTCTTTAGCGTTTATTGTAATAATTAAGGGTAAAATTTTAAGTTTGTACTTTTTCTAGTTTCAATGAAAATCGATTAAAGGCTTTTACCAAAATTGTGAATTTATATGGGACTGGGTACGAAGAATATTTGAATCAAAGCCAAATTTTGTCACATTAATGTTATTTGAAATAGTATACTTTTCTCAAAATTTAGAGTTGATATTGAAGAAAAATAATTAATTTGAAATTCCGAAATTTCGAGAAATTTGTATGGGAGGGTGTAGAAAGAGTAAGGTGAAGTTGATAGTTTTTTAAAATTGGTTTCAATTATTATAAAAATAATTATGACAAAAATTGGTTCTTTTAGCCTTGTTAGTTGCAATGAACATTGAATAAATGCTTTTTTGAAAATTTTGCATTTGTATGGGAGGGGGCAGAAGGAGTAGGGCGATCAAATCAATATTTCTTGAGATTAATGATATTTCCATCATTGTACTATGACCCAATTTTCATTTCAATAGCTAAAATAGTTTCGGAGAAAAATCAATTTCTTTAAATTTCGAAATTTCATGAAATTTGTATGGGAGGGGGCAGAAGGAGAAGGGGGATGTCACTATTTCACGAACTTTAAGTTACTTTTTTGCCAAAAATTACGTATGGCACGATAGATCAAAGCTTTCGTCATGTTGTAGACAGACAGACGGACACACAGACGGACAGACAGACGGTCACTTGGAATCGAGGTTTTTGAGCGACAACAAATATTTCTGTACCCTTGGTAACTCTGTGCGAGCATTATTTCTTAGTGTTACAAACGGTAAGGTAAACACAATATACTTTCAGATTTCATTTAGAGTATAACTAAAGGGTTATCCAATAAGAGGTGTGTAACGAAAATCCGGCTGCGAAGCCGCATTCTCGTCGCAGATTTTTTTTAATGGGGCTTCTTCGAGTCGGGCAGCACCTCCTGCCGGCTGCTCAGGAGCGTTGGGGGGGTCAAATTTACCCGTCGAAACACCCATCCTTGAATCGTGCTGCTACTAAATATACGAGAGGGGAAGGAAGGTAGGGACGATAACCCTACGCGATGATGGGCAGCCCCAGGGCACCCATTGGGCGACCCTCTACTCCTCACTCATGGTCTGTAAATTTTCGCGAAATAATTGGAACATGCGAATAACTATCCTAGATAAAAAAAACATGCTGGCGCGATTCCTAAAAAAACGTCACATCAATATTAACATTTAAAAATAATGAAACAGACCGGATAACCGACATGCATTTAATAAGAAAGGTAATGAAATTGCAAAAATTCAAAAATCATATCAACTAACTAAAAGAAATATAATTGAGATAAAAAAAACAAAAAAAACCTCGGTGGGGCCCTTGCTGCATCCAGTATTGCTTCGTTTTCTTCGCTGCTTTCGCGTTTATTCCATAATTTTATATATAAGTGTATGTATATTTTTTTTTTTGTTACGTTCTTTTTTTTTTACGTTTATAATTTTCACTTTTTATTAGTTTTATGTATATGTTGTGATCACTTTTTTTACGTTTATAATTTTCACTTTTTATTAGTTTTATGTGTATGTTGTGATCACTTTTTTTTTCTTCCAAAGAAAAAAACTTTAATTTAATCTCCTTATTATCTTTCGCTAACTGCTCGCCAGCAGCTCCCAGCAACAACTCCACACTCCACTGCTTTCATTTTTGGCGGGCAGACCAGTAGCAGAAAAAAGAAACCGGTTTTCTTGCAGTCTGGTCGATAAATTTTGGCGCCAAAAGATTTATCGCAGTGCTGCCCTGCTTAGACTTGTCCATGTTTTTATTTATTTTTATTATTTTTTTTTTTATTATTATGTATTTTTAAATTTTTATTTTCTTGTTAACTTATTATTATTTAAGTATTATTATATATTTATTTTTATTTTTTTTTTATTTATATAAGTATATACATATATATATATTTCTTCGTTTTGTCCGGTGCGGTGACATGAATTCCTAATTTTTTTTTCGTATTTAGGAACCAGCCAGCAAATAAACATTACATAATAAATGAAATGCGAGTATATGTAAATCCAGGTAATGAGTTTGAGGAGCAAACCCCGATATAAAAATTAGATTTTGGAACGAGAAAAAAAACGGGATAGGAAGACTCGCAACATTCGTGGGGACGACCTCGACCCAGGAGAAGGGTCTCATCTGAAGCCGGGCTAACTTATTCGAAAAAAAAAATCATTCGTCTACTTTGTTTTACGGATAGCGATAATTTAAAAAATTCAATTCAAACTATTTAACGAATTTAAAAAAACTAAAAAATTGAAAGTTATTTCATATCGTGCGCATATACATATACATATATACTTTTCTTTTTCCAGGAGTTATTCGAATAGTGAACATATGTTCGATTAAAAGATTTAATATATTTGTAATTCAAATTCAAGAGCTATTTTCTAATACCACAAAAAAAAATATACTAGTATCAGACTTAGATTTAGAACACCTATTCCTTTATTTCTCAATGGTTATAGTAGTTCTAATGTTTGTATATATATATAGAAAAAAAATTATATATAAAATAGAATAATAATTCAAGCGTGTGTTTTAAGGATACATATTTAACTTGACTTGGATTTTTCGATGCAGTAATATCTGGTAATCATTTTTTTTTTTTTTTTTTTTTAAAGTGATAAAGGCGGAATTTATTCGTCTTTGAGGCAGAACTAGGCACGAATATCCTTTGCGTGATATATACCGAGAACATTTCCTGACTCGTCCTCCAGTTGGTATGAAACATTACCAACCCTTGCTTTAACCTTTGCCTTTACAAACTTAGGAGCGAGTTTGGCTGCAAAATGGTCAATTGCACTACTTTGTACGTGATTTCGCACAAAGACGATCTGTCCTACCGAGAAGGACTTTAATTTACTACGCAAATTGTATTTGTGAGCGCCTTTTTGATACGCCTGTTCTAGTCTTGTCTTTACTGTTTCCTGCACCTTTCGCAGTCGCTCAATATGTGGGCTTATTTTGATTTCACCTTCAGTTAGCGCATTCAGGTCGCGAAGGAGTTTGTAGTCCGAACCGTGAAGAATCGAGTGGTAACCATACATAAGAAAATGAGGGGAGAACCCGGTAGAGTCATGCACAACATTTCTCAATGCCGTACATGTTTCGCAAAGATTCTCATCCCAGTTTCGATGATCTTGGTCAACATAAGCCCGTATTGATGCGAGGATTGCGCGATTAGCTCTTTCGGCTGCATTTGCTTGGGGAGCATAGTAAGGTGATAATACCTGGTCAACTGCGTAGTAATCTAAGAATTTTTTAAACGCCTTAGATGTGAATTGTACGCCGTTGTCTGAATGTAATTTTTCCGGAACACTGTATGGCAAGAATATTTCCTTCTCTAAATATTTCATTACGAGTTCTGATGTAGCAGACGGCAGGGCTTTTGCCCATACGAATTTCGTGAATTTGTCTAGTACTACCAGGATGAATCTATTTCCTGACCTTGATCTCGGATAAGGACCCAAGAAATCTATGTACAAGTATTGCAGTGGTCGTATGACTTCGACATGCTCACCCATTGGTGGCCTCATGGTGGAGTTTGGAGGTTTCACCTGTTTGCATATCGTGCAGGCAGCAATGTAATTTGAAACATCTTGACGAAGTTTAGGCCAGTAGTAACGACGTTGTAGTAATTCAATTGTCTTCTGGACACCAAAGTGAGAAGAGGTTGGGGCGTCATGAGCAGCGCTAATAAGCTGGTGTGTAACGGATTCTGGTACCCACAGTTTAAATTCTGGTATATCAGTATGGGTGCTCTGCTTCGTACGTCGTGAGATGAACACTCTGCCGTTAAGAACTTGTAAATTAAGAAAGCGTTCTGGTGCTTCATTTATGTGGTCTATCAATTCCACATATGAAGCTTCCTCGAATGCTGATGGAGACAAAATTTCGGAGATATCTAGATCTATGGTCTCAACTTTGTCCGGCTCATTACTGTGAACACGCGATAGGGCATCTGGGACAACGTTTTGAGATCCTTTTCGATACTCTATGTCGAAGTTAAAACCCTGTAGCTTTAAGCTCCAACGCGCCAGTCGACCAGAGAGATCTTTTTGGTCCATCAACCATTTCAAGCTTGCATGATCTGTAATTATAGTGAACGGTAATCCCTCGACGTAGTCTCGAAATCGCTTTACGCTCTGGACCGCGGCCAGGCATTCCAACTCCGTGACACTATAATTACGTTGTGCAGCGTTGAGTTTCGTTGACATAAAGGCGATTGGATGTTCTTTACCAGTATCTGATTTTTGAAACAGGACGCTTCCGATTCCAGTCGCACTGGCGTCGCACTGAATGAAAAATGGTTTCGAAAAATCTGGATTGACTAATACTGGGGCTGAAGTCAGATGAGTTTTGATTTGCTCAAACGAAAATTGTGCCGCCTCGTTCCAGGTAAACGATTTTTTTCCTTTTAGCAAATCTGTTAGGGATGCAGCCGTTGAGGCGAATTTAGGAATGAACCGCCTATACCAACCAACCATACCCAAAAATCTACGCACATCGCGTGCCGACTTTGGAACCGGATATGTCGTTATGCCGGAGATTTTCTCAGGATCCGTCTTTAGGATTCCGTCTCCAACTACATATCCAAGATACTTGATCTCTCTTAGAAGGAATTTGCTTTTTTCAACATTGATCGTGAGATTGGCCAACTTCAAAAGTTGAGCAACTTCACGAAGAAGGCTGAAATGCTCATCAAGAGTGCTGGACGTAATTAAAAGATCGTCCAGATAGACAAATATCTTGTCATGCAGTTGGTGTGGAATCACTTTATGCATTAAACGACACATGGTTTGCGGAGCGTTGCATAAACCGAAGGGCATGACCTTGAATTGGTACAGTGGTCGGCCTGGAACAGCAAAGGCTGTTTTATCTCTGGAATCAACGTCTAAAGGAATTTGCCAAAAGGCATCCTTCAAGTCCAAGCTAGAAATATATCTTGTGGACTGAAGACGCGCTAAAAGTCCTTCTATCAAGGGTAAAGGATATGCGTCCTTGACGGTAACGTCATTCACTCGACGTGCATCTAAACACAAACGTACTTTACCGGGTTTTCGTACGAGCGTAACTGGCGAACTCCATGAACTATTGGATTCTTCGATGACTCCTAGAGAGAGCATTCGGTCTAACTCATCATACAGAAGCTTTTGGATAGCCGGCGAAACAGCATAATGCCGTTGTTTAATCGGATTTGCCGATCCAGTATCTATATGATGAGCCAGAAGCGTGGTTTTACCGAGACCAACTCGATTGAACGAAGGAAACGAGTTCAAAATGGCTTGCATATCCTTTTGCTCAATCTCCGTTAGTTCATGAAACTTTGGGTCATTAAGAAGTGTAGGAGCCTGAAGTTCGTGTACGTGTACTGGAGCCAAACCGAACGCATCCCAGAAGTCAACACCCAAGTATAATGAGTTCATCAATGTGGGAACTACAAGAAAACGCATCATGCGAGTGCGACCATTGTAAGTGACGAGAGTTCGTACGTATCCTAGTACATTACTCTTCTCACCATTTGCCGAAGTGACTTGGGTTTGAAGAGAATGTATGGGCAGGGTGAGTTTTTCAATGAAACCCATCGCGCCTGCGCCCAGGATACTAGAACTAGCGCCACTGTCAAGTAATCCTCGGATTGCATGACCTTGGATGTTGATCTCGGCGTATGGTCTATTATCTCCGGGAAGATGAACTATTGATTCCAAACACATTTTCTTCAGCTGGCGTCGGAGTTGCCAGTAACGTCTAGAACGTTCCAGACGACGACTTGAAATATTTTTGAAACTATAGGGAATAGTCTGGGTTGACTGTTCAACACTATTTAAGGACAAGACACGAGAGTTTTGAATAATGGAATTGGCTGAATGTGTTAACGTCTCATCCTTGACAGTTCGGGATCGGTGTTGGAAGCCACTTCGGTCGTATTCCGGTTGGAGTTCCTCCAAGCTGGAGCGTGACCTGTTCCCGATTGCATCACACTCCTTGAGAAGTTTCCCGATGGACGAGCCGTGCAACGGGAACACTTAGGTTTGACTGTATTTTTGGCTCCACATCCGAAGCAAAAAACGTGTAAAACTGGCTTCGAGCAATCAGTGAACCAATGACCAATGTCACTACAATTCCAACAGATATCGAAGTTAGGTTTGGCTGGAAATGAGGATGAAACAGGTGGTTGTTTAGTTATAGCGGAAATTTCCATTTCGAAATTATTATCCATATTTTGGGGACAATCAATTTCATTGATTTGTCGACGCCCAGAACAACTCATGTCAGCGTCGTATCCCACTCTCTTCCACGTGTCCTCAACTACAGCACATTTGCGACGTAGGAGTTGCACGGATGCGAATTCCTGACCAGCCAGATGTGCCTGTAATCCTGGCCTCATATTTCGCAGCAAAACTTGTTGCATGGTTTCGTCCGAGGGTGGTATACTGAGCTGCAACGTCAACTGCTCTATAGCATCAACAAAATCGCAAAATTTTTCGCGTGGTTTTTGATATCGAGCATCAATAAGTCTTCGAATATCAAGATCAGAGTTCTGAGCAGCGTATCGCTCCTTGATCGCTGCGCAAAACAGATCCCAAGACAGATCATCGTACTTCTCTACGAATGCCCAATACCACTCAGCAGCATTACCCTTGAGCAACAGATGAAAATTGTTGACCAGCTCTTCAGAGCTCACACGGTTAGTATCTGCTAATCTTTGGACCCGAAATAGGAATCTCTCTATGTTCAAACCGGAAGACGTACCGTTAAAGAAAAGACCCCATTTCACCATACCAATAGTCTGACGTGTGGTATTTGAATTAAAGCGATCTTGGCGTGTCGTACTACTTAAAATATTGGTAGGGCGATGCGCCGAGTCTGTTTCCATTCGCGGTCTGTGTGTTGTAACAGGGGCTCCATCAAAACAAGGAGTAGTTTGATTGGCCAAAGTCGTCATTCCTAAGTTCGAAGGGTTTATCAAGAAAGTAAGTTCTTCAATTTCACTTTCTATGGAATCAGCATCAAGTATCGCATCGGATACATGAAAATTGTTGCATATCCCTATTAACATAGTTGCAGCATGACGCAAGTTGTCAGCTTGTCCTCTCAGTTCAACACATTGGTTCGATAGCCTTTCAAGCCGACCGCTGTAATGACTAAGCCTTGAAACATATTTTAAAACAGTATTAGGTGATGATTGTATGATTAACGCTTTTACCGATATACACAAAGACTCAACGCGCTTTCGGCACATTTCTAATTCACCGCGAGGATCTTTATTAAAGCCTTTAGCAGGCCGTAGGAATGGTTTTTCTAATTCCAATTTTAGGCATTCAAGTAATTCCTCGTATTGTTTGGATGGTTTCCCACCAATGTTGCGAATGGAACATTCCCATTGGAACTCTTCTGGTTCCAGGTCTTCAACCCGCATAGACATAATAAGAAAGATTTTTGCAAAAATATATACAAAAACAAAATAGTTTGTTTTCGAGAATAAATCGAGAATATATCAAAAGAATTTCTAGAAAATATAAGAGAAATACCAAATGGAACTTTAATGGGTTCCCTGAGACTGCACAACATCAAGGATATATTTTCCTCTCCCTCTCGGATAAAAATAAAAAAGTTGTGAAGCAAAAAAAAATAAAAAAAATTTGGAATATGGAAAGGGATGGGAGGTGAAATGACCATGCTAACTCATGTTTGATTTACATATTTTGAACGATATCTTTGATGTGATCTCTATAATCAAACGAAATTATTCGACTGACAAAAAAAAATTGTCTACAGACCCGGTCTGGATAAAATTTCGCGAGAGACCAAATCGAAGATTTATTTATTCGCGATACTGAAAGAGTGTCGTTATTAACATCGGTCTTCTGGAGATGATCGACATCGACGCGTATTGCGGACAACAGATGTTCACGTCTTTCTTTCAGTAATTCTACAGTGAGATTTAATTCACAGCTGATCGAGCCCCGAATGAGCGATGCATTTAAGATGCGCTGGAACTCACAAAAAAAATTTAACGCGCGACAGGAGTGAAAATGCTCAGACCCCGAGAAAGGCTCAACAAAAAAAAATTTTTTTTTTTATTAAAAGTTTGGTTAATCTATTTCAACTGAGTAGTGCGTGAATTTTTCTCTTTTTTCTTCTTCACTAAGCTCCAAGCCGAATTAACATTACGATTATTTCTTTCAGGATTAATGCTTTCTTTAAAAATGTATGAGTGGAAAAAAAATTACAAAAAAAAATTTTTAGTGAGTTAAGTGCGAAATAAGCTAACTTGATATGAAGCGACATTTATAAGGTTTAATCAAGATTAAATAAGCAAAACAAAAAAAGTTTATCTAAGACTCAAACCTAACTTTAACAAATATTTATACCCGAATTTCACTAGCGAATAATTCGCGAAAACTATTTTAAAATTTAATTGCATAAAGTTAAACGTTTAATTTTCACTCACAAGGTAAATAATCTTTTCTCAAAAAAAAACTCAAAAAAATATCACCGAATTTATTTTTTTGAAAATGCGTGCTAGTATTAATATAATCCGAAAAAAATTTAAGATTGCACTATAAAAATTATGTGAAAAGAAAAATTCGCACTCATACAACCACGACAAAGTACCGCACAAAAAAAAATTTCCGATTCGAGCACCGTAAAAAAAAATTACACGAAATTTAACCGGATTGAAGAGAAAAAAAAAAAAAAAATCACCACTGAAAAAAACAATATCGAATTTGAGAAAGACGAAAATTTTAATTGGATATTGAATTATTCATGAGCTGAAATTATTAAATGGGACAATGGAAACAAAGACAAATTTGCCGTAAAAAGCCTAATACTTGGGCGCCAACTGTAACGAAAATCCGGCTGCGAAGCCGCATTCTCGTCGCAGATTTTTTTTAATGGGGCTTCTTCGAGTCGGGCAGCACCTCCTGCCGGCTGCTCAGGAGCGTTGGGGGGGTCAAATTTACCCGTCGAAACACCCATCCTTGAATCGTGCTGCTACTAAATATACGAGAGGGGAAGGAAGGTAGGGACGATAACCCTACGCGATGATGGGCAGCCCCAGGGCACCCATTGGGCGACCCTCTACTCCTCACTCATGGTCTGTAAATTTTCGCGAAATAATTGGAACATGCGAATAACTATCCTAGATAAAAAAAACATGCTGGCGCGATTCCTAAAAAAACGTCACATCAATATTAACATTTAAAAATAATGAAACAGACCGGATAACCGACATGCATTTAATAAGAAAGGTAATGAAATTGCAAAAATTCAAAAATCATATCAACTAACTAAAAGAAATATAATTGAGATAAAAAAAACAAAAAAAACCTCGGTGGGGCCCTTGCTGCATCCAGTATTGCTTCGTTTTCTTCGCTGCTTTCGCGTTTATTCCATAATTTTATATATAAGTGTATGTATATTTTTTTTTTTGTTGCGTTCTTTTTTTTTTACGTTTAGAATTTTCACTTTTTATTAGTTTTATGTATATGTTGTGATCACTTTTTTTACGTTTAGAATTTTCACTTTTTATTAGTTTTATGTGTATGTTGTGATCACTTTTTTTTTCTTCCAAAGAAAAAAACTTTAATTTAATCTCCTTATTATCTTTCGCTAACTGCTCGCCAGCAGCTCCCAGCAACAACTCCACACTCCACTGCTTTCATTTTTGGCGGGCAGACCAGTAGCAGAAAAAAGAAACCGGTTTTCTTGCAGTCTGGTCGATAAATTTTGGCGCCAAAAGATTTATCGCAGTGCTGCCCTGCTTAGACTTGTCCATGTTTTTATTTATTTTTATTATTTTTTTTTTATTATTATGTATTTTTAAATTTTTATTTTCTTGTTAACTTATTATTATTTAAGTATTATTATATATTTATTTTTATTTTTTTTTTATTTATATAAGTATATACATATATATATATTTCTTCGTTTTGTCCGGTGCGGTGACATGAATTCCTAATTTTTTTTTCGTATTTAGGAACCAGCCAGCAAATAAACATTACATAATAAATGAAATGCGAGTATATGTAAATCCAGGTAATTAGTTTGAGGAGCAAACCCCGATATAAAAATTAGATTTTGGAACGAGAAAAAAAACGGGATAGGAAGACTCGCAACAGGTGTTATTTTGATATTCAAAGAAAAATGGCATTTTTTGAGATAAATGATCGGATGTTTATTTCATTGTAAAGAAGAAAGTATGCCGTTAATAATGAAAAACAACATCAGGCAAATGACCACCACGACCACGCTTACAGGACCGTATCCTTTCCATGAAATTTTTCATAACCAAATTGCAAAGCGGCTGCTCTATGTTCTCGATAGTCTCACGAATTCCATCTTTGAGGTCTTCAATCGACGCTGGGCTGTTGGCGTACACCTTATCTTTCATGTAGCCCCAAAGGAAGAAGTCGCAAGGTGTTAAATCACAAGATCTCGGTGGCCAATTGCGATCACCTCTTCGAGAGATAACGCGGTCCGGAAACTTTTCCCGTAAAAGATCAATGATTTCGGTGCTTGTGTGACACGTTGCGCCGTCTTGTTGAAAGTAAACGTTGTCCAGATCAATATCATCCAATTCCGGCCATAAAAAATCATTAATCATCTCTCGATAGCGCAACCAATTCACCGTAACTGTTGCTCCAGCCTCATTTTCAAAAAAGTAAAGTCCAATGAACCCGCCGGACCATAAACCGCACCAAACAGTCACACGTAGAGGATGGAGAGGCTTTCCAACAATAACTCTTGGGTTTTCCGAGCCCCAGATGCGACAGTTTTGCTTGTTGACGTAGCCACCGAGGTGGAAATGGGCCTCATCAGTCAAGATGGTTTTTCGGTGGAATTCCGGATCATTCTCATGCATTTCAAGGACCCAATCAGCAAAGACACGGCGTAGTTGATGATCGGCCGGCTTGATTTCTTGTGTTAACTGAACTTTATAAGCCTTAAGACCCAAGTCTTTATGCAAAATACGGTGTAATGACGTTTGTGGAATGCCCAATTCCAAAGAACGACGAGGAATGGACAAACCTAGGTTTTCTTCACTTTGGGCTACAGCAACAATATTCTCAGTTGTTCTTGAGCGACGTGCACGGGTTTTATCCTTCACATCACTAACTTGTCCCAACAGCTCGAACTTTTCCACCAATTTCTGTATTGCGGTCCGACAAGGTACTTGACGACGACCCAAAAATGTTTTAGTTTTACGAACCGTCTCTGCCAAATTTTCACCATTTTTATAGTGAATTTTAATAATTTCAATGCGTTGTTGAAGCGTGTATCGTTCCATTTTTATTAATGGCGTAGTTTCTACTTGTCAAATGTCAAAAAATGATAGCTTCAAAAGTGACATCTACCGAAATAGCGGGCTATTCAAAATAACACCTCTTATTGGATAACCCTTTACGACGTCGAGTCAGAATTTTTTTCAGAAAACCATGTTGTGAGTCGAATAATTTGCAAAATAAAGATCAGTTAGCAGTAAAAAGCTCTAGCAATTCATCAAAGCGAGTAAAATTAAGTGCTGAATATCTAAATGTCCGCAAGATTACGTTATCAAATCATATATCACATCAACAGAAGAATAGCATCGTAACTTCTAAAAAGATGGTTTTGCTTATTTACATTATTACACACTAGATGAAATCTGAGAGTATTATAAGTTTGACACAAAGTTTGTTACGTTAAGAAATAAAGTTCGACGAAAAAAATGAGTGATACAGAAGTTCAAATAATCATTCAAAAATCTCAAAACCGGATGTTTGTCCGTGTCCTCTCTACGTTGAGAACGCGCTGAACTAGAAAGTTCAAATTTTGTACACGTCGTTTTCGACAAAAAAAAGTAAGGTGAGAGGGCCAAATCGCTCTACCCCTTCTTCCCTCTCACATAAAAAATGACACAATTCCGCAATTTGACAATAAACGGATCTCCTCGAAAAACAGCTATTGATCTGAAATTTGGAATATATTTTCTTTATGGTGATTTCAATCTACCGTATAAAAATTATTCGTGTTCTTCCCCTTCTTCCACAGCCTCCCGTACAAACTGCACTTTTTCAAGAAATGCTGTAAACTAATTTACTCAGCTAGGGTAGCTAGGGTATAGCCAAGTAGGTAGTGTGTTGGTTTTGTAATGCGAAGGTCGTGAGTTCAAATCCCGGTCGGCGCAATATATAATTCCGGCACATTGCCTGCTTGGATATGCCTTGGTCACCTCAATCTAAGAAAATGAAAAATTCGTAGAAAGAGGGTTGTGCGAAGGGCTAACAACCCTTCCACAATAAGAATTGAAAAAAAAGAAAATGTTAAGGAACTTGAATATCAAGAGGCCAAGGTCCGATTTGGGCTGTAGCGCCATTGTAGAAGTAAAATTTACTCAGAGCGTATAAAATTCATCGCGCTGAAATTGTGCATTAAATGTTTATTTAGGAATATTAGCAAGACCAAAAAAATTAGACGATTAGCTTTACCCCTTCTACTACCCCCTCCCATACAAAATTTGACAATAAACGGATTTGCTCGAAAACTAAAAATGCTATTAATCTGAAATTTGGAATATATTGCTTTTATAATGATTTCAATCTACGGTATGAAAACTGTTCCATCCCTCTCCTTTTTCCACCACATCCCATTCAAATTGCACCTTTTCATGAAATACTATAAACAAATTTACTCGGCACGTATTAAATTGATCGAGCTGAAATCGTGCACTAAGTATTTATTTACAATTAATAGTAGCACAAAAAAAATAGACGATTAGCTTCACTCCTTCTACCCCCTCCCACAAAATCAGACACAATTTAAGAACTTTACAAAAAGCCGATTTTCCTGAAAAGTGTTAATGTTACTGATCTACCACATTTGAAAAGCATGAAGTTTGTATAGTTATTTCTGAAAAATCATTTAGAACTCGCCTCTCCTTCTACCATCTCCCATACAAACTGCATAATTTTACTAAATATAATATACTAATTTTCTCAGTACCTATTAAATTTTTGAATCCTAAATTTTGTATAAGACATTTTGATAGCAACTCTAGCATGATGTGAAAAAATTGGTTCAATGTCGTCACTTCTACAGCTACCTTTTTGAATTGAAATTACCCTTTTTAATGGTCTACCCTTCATCGTAGCCTTCACTTCGAAAAGCGTACTACACAACCGGATCCATAATGCAGTTTCATAGTATTATCCAAAAATCCAAAGTAAAATCTCTCAAACGCAGCTTTTAACGACCATTTAAGCTTAACGTCAGTGCAATGAATAATTCATGTCCCTTTTGCAGTGTTCCATTTGCAGTAAATCAAAACATTATTTAGGGGACACTATCCGGAGGTCGAGAGTACTTCATACTCGAGAGTATGAAATCGAAAAACATTCAGAAACGAATGCGAATTCAATTACCCTCGTCGTTTTCGGCATATGTGAATCACTATGCGAGAGGGTGGAGGAATCCTCTTTATGCCAGAATTCTCCTGTTCCTTGCATATGCTTGGAATGCGATGACAGCGTTTGTCCCGTCTTATAAACGCCCAGAATATGTCGTCGACTGCCTAGCGATAATATGAATCAAACGGGTAAAAAAAAAAATGTTTTTCAAAGTCGGAGGGCTTTATAGAGATAACTCCTAGATACATTTTTTTTAACAACCCCCTCCGTAATAGCTGGGAATTGAACGAAAATTACAGCCAAATGCCAAACGAAAAACACTGAAGATTTCTCCCGAGGGCGTATTAGCTGTCATATCTCGCATATAGATCTATGCATGAGCATTTTAATATGAATGATAAACAAGTAGATATGAACTTTCACCCCCATGTTTACTTGAAGATGCTATCGTCGCGTATAACTTACTCGGGGATAGAGGCACCCAAAAAAAAAAAAAACTCACAGCCTACATGGAAATGTAGAGCGTGTATATTTGTCATTTCCACTAGAGCATCAGTCAACGAACTATACACAGTGACTTTCCTTCCCTTTTTTTTGTTGGTATATTTTATCTAGCATTATTTCATGGATATTCTTCATTCATTGTGTTTTCTTGGAAGAAAATTATATCTCAGATCTTTCATAGACGAATATTTGTGTATTAGCGCTTAAATCATAACGAGAATTTGATTTGTTACGCATATGCTGCTGCATGTGCCAGAACAAATTGTGAAAAGATTATCACGTCTTATCTGAATGTAAGCAATCTGTGTTCAGCCAGTAGGCAGCTTAGTGCCAAGAATCGAGATAAAATCTTGGCATTAAAATGTTGCCGGACTAAACCTCTGGTCAGCTCTATGGTTCTGAGTTGTATCGAAGATTTTACTTAAATCTGTTTATTCGCTTTGTAATTTTCAGATAAGTAAGTTACGTATATGTCAGCGGAAAATTGTTTAATAGTTGAATTAAACGATAGCGCATTATTCTTGTTTTAACGGGGGCATTTCGATTAGTTTGATTCAGTTTTCAAATTCAATTTAAACATTGTGATAATTTTAGTTATTCAGTTATAGTAATCAAATTAAAATTTTCGTAAAAATCACTGTGGAACTATTTCAGAAATCGATCTTTGTCATCTAAATAGTTAAGCTTCCAAAACATAAATTGCGAAAAATTCTTGCTATATGTAGACTAGAAAAACGAGTTAAGACAAAATTGTAAAAAAATTGCGTTTTACAAAAAATAAATCCGTATGATACTCGCCTCATTTTGACTTAGCTAATTATTCCTTCTGCTTTTATCTCAGACATTTTCGACAACGATTTTAGATAAGTGACTTGATGAAGATATTAGTAAGCATTTAGATGTGTTATTTGATGGTCAACCTGGTGGTCTTCAAGGGGATTTTATCTCAAAAATAACAATTATTGTGGAAATTTTCAACAAACGTTAATTACTCTCATCCACTCCAGTCAAAAATCAATCAATTTCTTGTTACGACCCCCTATAGGGGCATAGAACAGAAACAGTTTTTTTTCCACAAGGCGCGATCCTGTGCATAGCTAGTTTTTTTTTACGGCACCGCGTATAACTTAGGGGGTCACCCTTTAATGCAATGCACAGTTATGTCGGTATATTAAGTGGAGGTGTTAAGGCGGAGAGAAACGAAATTGACAGTGGACATTGTTCTTGAAACACTGCAGGTTGTATTTGTTGGGAAACAAACTAGCTGGCAAATCGTTCCAAAGTCTTGACGTTCTGGAAATGAATGACTGCCTATATTGCACTGTACGAGACGGCAAGGGTTTGACCGTGTACTCGTGCGCGCGTTCAGCTTGGCGAGTATTCCGGGGAAAAGTATGCAGTGGAGGAATGAGTGCGCTTAGTTCCGTACTGCATTTACCGTGGAAGTGGCGATAGTAAATGCTGAGTACTCCGACATTTCTGCGATGCTCGAGAGAATCGATAGAAGACGTGATGGTTTCGTCTCCAATCAGTCGGAACGCATGTTTTTGAATACGATCGAGCAACGCGAAGTGTGTTTTGGGTGCGGAGAACACCTAGACGTTTAGAGGCGTCAAGAGCAATATCAAAGAAATGCTGGGCCCAATTCAGGTGGTCACTAATTCCGATGCCCAACAGTATGAAATTTTCCGAAGTGGTAAGCCGTACCCCATCAAAGGTTACATTGTGATACAACACTGAAACATCCCGTTTGAGGGATAGATGACAGGACTGTGTTTTGGATGCGTTGAACTCTACTGTTTTTCTTGACCCATTCCAGGATTAAGTTGAGATCCGAGTTCAGCGAACTGAATAACTCCCTGCGATTGGAAGCAATAGAATGATTATCCGCAGCAGAGTTAAATTCATAGATATTGTCTAAAGTACTGTCATCTGCAAAACTATGGATTGGAGAGTGGACGACAGAAGGTCGTTTATGAAAACTAAGAAAAGCGTTGGAGATAAAACAGAACTTTGCGGGACGCCGGAATCAATTGGGTAGGAGGAAGAAATAACGCCATCTAATACTACTCGTATAGTGCGTTCAAAGAAATAGACCTCTATCCATTGAACAAGGGTATCATTAAGGCCCATGGCCTTGAGCTTAATTAAGAGACATTGTCGCCAGGACTTGTTTAGTACTCGCTTCCATGTGCTACATGGCCGAGAAACCCGACGTTTTCATAGAAGATTATAATCCAAAGCTTGTTTAGCGATGTTTCGCTCTGGTTTCCTCAAAGTGTGGTCGACCCACTGACACTTCCGCCTTTGCATCTCAGTATCAATTTTAGACCAGTACTCCAAAGTTCATCGCTGGAGATCACATCTGGCCCGAATATCCCTAAAATGCATCGGAGGCATTGGTTGACGAAAGTTTGCAGTTTCTTGGTAATCCGAATAACAACACGGATTTCACGCATGCGTCAAACACTCGCAGCGAAGTGAGATCTCTGTAAACCTCCAGAAAAGGGAGAGGCTATCGAATACGTGACGAGCTTTATTTATACAAGCCTCAATATCGCTTTCGGCTTCGCCGTTCCTACTTTCATGAACCAAATTAGTTCCACGAATTCATAAATAGTACTCAAACTATTCATTCATTTCACCAAACGTTTTTTCACCTTATTTAAGCATCATTATTAAGTCAACAAGATAATTATCCTATAATTGGATTCATATACAAGCAAATCCATCTGTTTATTTTCCCTGGAAATTATCGCGGCATGGGAATATCAACTCGTCCTTTTCTGTATACATAAAAATATTTGCATGTGTGCAGGAAATCAAAATAATAATATATATTTTTATGTTGAACGGTTCGTTGCGTTTAATAGCGTGATTTGGCGTCTCGGGAGGCTCATAAATCATCGAATGTTTAGACAGAAGTAATAGGATCGTTGGATTTTGTTGGTTTTTCCTTATTATACTCGTATAATGTGTATGATTCCCAAGAAGCTTCCAGCCCCAGCCAGAGAACATATTGTCTTCCGGGGAACATTGTCGACTGTCGTCTTATTTTCGCCATGAACTTTATGAATATGTACCGTCTCATTCTCGTATACGAATAATGCAGTTGTACCATTGCGTTCTGCCATGTATAGGGGAAAAAATCGCATTCGTATACCGCTAAAAGAGCGAACTGTCTCGGCATGTTCGCATTATACATATGAGCAACAATAATATACATAAACTAGGATATAGTTTTGGTATTCATAACCAGGAGCTGCTAGCGCATTTATCGGATTCAATCTGTAAAGGAAGTAGGTAGCAGCCGTAAGGAAACGAATAAGATTTTTGTCGAACGGCATTTATATGCAACGTAAAACGCACGACACTTTGCAATCGGATCGTACCAGATGGTTGAATTCCAAACATATTGTGGTTGCACGTCATTTTACTGCGCCCAGTAAATCTTTAGATGTATTACTCGTACTCGTATTATGTTCCATATGTGAAAGTCAGGCATTGGGGTGACTTCATTCCGATTGTTTTTCAAAAATTACTTTTATTATCATTTTGTTATTTTTCGTAACGAGGAAGTTGTTTTGATGTGGTGTTATGAAAAAGGGGAAACACTTTTATTTTATGATATTTTGGGGCAATGCGGCGCTATTATAAAAACTCATCATAGGTTACCCTCAAGCAAATATAGTCTTTTTGATATTTTCCCGCCTGTTTAACTCGAGACCAATTCAATTTGATGGATCTTATAAGTTGTTTATGTCGGGTGGACCGAACAATAACGAACCAATTTATTTTTAGAAGTAATTTCAATTAAATTGCAGAACGTAGTGAAATTATGATGCTGAAATATCATAGAATGAAAGAGTCGACTGCACCAGAGAATACCGATTTCTTTAGAGTAATGAATAGAGATAATTTTATGAGAGGTGATAAAAGGCGAAGGGGTATTTCACTTATTTTGAAACCATTAATCATTGTACTCTAGATGGAATCTGCAGATATTATAAGTTTGTAATACCAAGAAATACTACTCGTATAGAGGCACGAAAGGTACAGAAATATCATATTTGGTGTCGCTCAAAAACTTCAAACCCGGATGTCCGTCTGTTCGTCTATCCGTTCTCTACTTCGTTTGAGAACGCGTTGAGCAAGGAGGAACAAATTTTGTAAAAGTTATTTTTTATGAAAAGGTAAGGTCAATTTCGTGAACGGACCAAATCAATTCACGCCTTCTACCCCCTCGCAACAAAATGACACAATTTCCCAACTATATTACAAGACAATTTTCTTGGAAGATATACATAGGTGCAACTGATTTTAAATTTCAAACTAATCATTTTCATGACAAATATATTCATGTCTTTAAAAAAACTATTAAAATCCAACTTTTCATAGTAATCCGCTTTTCACTACCTTTGAAATATATGATGCTCCAATTTGGAGTAATGTATATTGTTATAGATCTGGCAACCACGCAATATTGATCTTTCCCGAATATGCCAGAACAGTCCACCAATATTTAAAAAGCCATAATCAAAGATCTAGAACCTTCCCGTATACACCCGACGGAACAGTATACTCCAAAATGTAGGCAATTAAGGATCTAGAACCTTCCCGAATAGTCTAGACACACACCCAACGACACCCAACGACAACCGACGGAAGCTTCGAGAACTGGGGAAATATGGTATAAAAGCACGAAGCTGTCAGACGGGAGGGAGTCATTCAGCAACATCTGTGGAAGAACGCGAACCGGTGCAAGAACGTGATAGAACAATATCGGTGGTGCCATATAGTGCGAATTAAGTTAAAGTGCGAATTAAGTCAAAGTGCGAATAAATACATTATCACTTATTAAACTATTAAAAGAATTGTGTTTTACTTGAAATCCCGGCGAACCCCTAGCTCGCAACAATACTAATAACAATTATTGGACACAATTGAGAAAAAAAATCAATCTAGTCGCCATGAAAAACGGAATCAATTGAATATTAATCATGTCAATATTTTTCAGTTCTGTTCTGTATCAATCGTCGACCCGAACATATTAAAAAGAAATTATTATATGAATATTATAATGTTTTTAGTAAACTCAAGAGTTTTTAATTAACATTTTGGCCCACTCAAACCAGCTTAATCATCAAGAGCTTAATCAGCAACATTTTGGTACGTCGAGCCGGATATTGATTTAAGTATAATTTTTCCTGCTTTTATTATATTAGAAATTCAATAAAATTCGATCAGGAAATAGTGCGGTTGTGCAGTATTTTCGTTAATTTCGCGAATTATTAAATTATAAAAAAATGGATGTGTTAAGAGCCCGCAGTGGACATGTTAAGGGAACTTTAACATGATAGAATACCAATCTTGTGAATTTAACCGTCGGGAATCGAACAATTGAAGATTTGACTGTGAATGATAAACGATTGGACGACGCGGAGAAGGATTATCAAGCCATCCATACGAATTTGATGGAAACAGCAGATGATCCTAGCGAATTTAGTGATAGTATCGAATTTGAAGAGCAATATTTTCAGTGCAAACAAATTTAATTGAGATACATTCATGAACTCAATGTCGTGTCGGTTAATCAAAATTCATTCAATTGTGGTTATGGTATTTTCGGTAATACGTCAGATAATAAATCGATCTTGCCTTGTTGAAAGTCAATTACCTAAAATAAAAATTCCTTTATTTTCCGGTGATTTCAATGAGTGGTGTTCGTTTAGAGACCTTTAAATTAGTTCGGTTCACAATAATAAAAACCTTTCGGGCTTGCAGAAATTGCATTATTTGAAGAGTTTTCTGTCGATAAATGCTCTTAATCTATTAAAACGTTTAACAATCTCGGCGGCCAATTATCTCGAAGCCTGGGACAAATTAAATGTGCGTTATGATAAAAAGGGTCCTATTGCCAAGGAGTTCCTTAATAAACTTTTATCGCTTCAATTCTCGGATTCGAATTCCGCCGTAGCACTAAGAACATTCTCCGATTCAGCTGATGAAGTCATTCAAGGACTTCGAGCATTAGGTCCAGAAGCTGATACCAGAGATATTTGGTTAATTCATATCTTATTGACCAAGGCTGACGAAAAAAACTCGATACAGATTGGCTGAGGAAAATACAGAAAATTTTCCTTCTCTCAATACTTTTCTGAAATTTTTGGAGAGACGCTGTGAAACGCTTGAGAAATCACATTCATCTTTTACTACTAACAAGAGTGGTCAGCAGAAATCTTCCTCGAAAAATTGCCATTTTTCTTCAACCACAATGGTTTGTCCTAAATGTAAGAAAAATCATTTACTGATGCGCTGCGATAAATTTAATTCTCTTGATATAGAATCAACATTCGTAAGCAAACACGGTGTTTGCTTCAACTGCCTTCGCACAGGGCATTCATCTATATCATGTCTTTCGAAACATCGGTGCCAGAAATGCAATAACAGACATCACACTCTGCTGCATCCTGAAATAAGCAATACGACGAATAATCGACAATTTAGTGCTGCCAATCTGTCAACGGAATCGCAACCATTTACCCGTTCAATTCCATTGATATTCTCGGATTCAAGTGAATCAATAGCGCAGGCACTAATAAATAATCATTCGACTCATACAATCAGTCACAATTCCTGTCAAACACTTTCACCAACGGCATTGGTTCTAGTTCGTGATAATTATGGGAAGTACCAACCCTGTTGAGTACTTCAGGATACTGGATCACAACTATCGTTCATATCCCGAACCGTGTCTACAACGTTTAAAACTACATCGGACTCATGCACGCGTCGCAATTAATGGATTATCATCGGTCAACGCTGGATTTACTCGAGGACGCACTTCTGTTATACTCAAATCACGTGTTAATCAGGAGTCCTTAGAAATAACAGCATACGTGCTAAGCAAAATCAGCGCTGTGCTTCCCAACTCGCATATTCAACAAAATTTGCTTGCCCATTTATCACATCTTCAACTTGCGGATTCAAATCTTCATATTCCAAGTAAAATCGACATTCTTTTGAGCTGTGATCATCTGTTCTATATCATCAAACCGGAAACATCTTGTGGTTCTAGTGGTCAACTGTCAGCAATATCTACAATTTTCGGTTGAATTGTAGCCTGTCAGCTGCAATTACCTGACTCTTCAACTTCCAATGTCCCAATTACATCGTGTGCAACAAATTTGGCTTGTGCTGATGTGGATTTAACTCTGAGAAGATTTTGGGAAATAGAGGAGGTTTCTTTTGTATCTCATCTATCTGAAGATGAACTAAAGGCTGAAAATAATTATTCCACCACACATACGACGAATAATGAAGGAAGATATGTAGTTGAACTTCCGTCTAAAGATATCTCGTAAATCCCACTTGGAAATTCTATCAACGCGGCTATTATTCGTATGAAAGGAATGGAAAGACGATTTATATTGAATCCTGATCTTAAGACTCGATACTCTCAATCCATGTCTGAGTATAAATCACTTGGGCACATGACTCCGATACCACAGAATGAAATCAATAATCCAAATTCCTACTACCTTCCCCATTACGCTGTTTTTAAGGAAGACAGCACAACTATCAAGCTACGAGTAGTTTTCGATGGATCTGCAAAATCGTCAAATGGAACTTCTTTAAATGATCATTTTCTTCCTGGACCTCCAATTCAGAGAGAACTATTCGAATCTGTTTGCGATTTCGGCGATATCAGTTCGCGTTTACGGCTGATATTGAGAAAATGTTTAGGCAAATATTAATCGCAGGTAGTCATCAAGATTATCAAAGAATCTTATGGCGAGAGAATAGCGCTGAGCCATTTAAATATTATCGTCTGTGTACTGTTACTTATGGTACCACTTCTCCGCCATTTCTTGCTGTTCACACTTGAAAGCAGCTTGCTCTCGTTTATCAACAACAATATCCACACGCATCCACTAATAGTCTCAACGATTTTTACATGGACGATCTTCTATGAGGAGCCGATTCTGCGGAAACTGCTAAGAATTTATATCATCAGCTCGTGAATCAGTTATCAAAAGGAGGATTCAATCTGCGTAAATGGAGCTCAAACTGCTGTTTTCTGCTTGATTCATTACCAATGGAAAACCGAGAAATATCGCCACTGAACTTTGAATACACAACCACCCAGGTACTCGATCTACGATGGCATCCTGCGTCTGATAATTTTTCCTATAAGGTCTTATTGCCAAGCGAATATAGCTACATAAAACGATCATTCCTATCTGATGCTGCCAGAATATTTGACCCACCAGGATTTTTGGTACCGGCAATCATTTTGGTAAAGATCTTATTTCAGGATCTTTGGCTGCACAAGGTTGGATGGGATGACGTAACTACTTATCGGATAGCTGTTGTGTCATATTAGTGGCTGCAAAACAAAGGTAGCGCCTCTCAAGCAAATTAAAATTGCAAAACTCGAACTCTGCGCCACTGTATTCCTATCTCGATTATTTGAATTGATTAAAACATCGTTACAAATTGAGTTAGAAAAGTGCTTCGCGTGGTCCGATTCTCAAATTGTACTAGCTTGGTTATCTGTACAACCGCGGCTTAAGACTTGCATGGCCAACCCGACGGCAGAAACATTAAACGTGCTGCCAAAATCGTGTTGGAACCACATATCCTCGAATCTTAATCGAGCGGATTGTGCTTCACGTGGTTTATTACCAACTTCTCTGTTAAACTATTCTCTTTGGTGGAACGGACCTGACTTCTTAAGGTCAACAGAATCAACCTGGTCAGTTCCTCGAATATATCTAACAAACGGTGAACAACATGTTGTGAATGAAGGATGTCGAAAGAGTAGCTCTCATCTTGGTCAAATAGTTACCCAATCAAATTTATGTATACTTAACGATCATTTTGTCGTTATTTTAATCGATTGAGTTTCTTTCTGGACGAAATTGATCCGTACAGTTGCATATTTTCAACGTTTTATAAGCAATATGCGTACTATTGATAGTAATCGGAATATCAATCCACTTAATACTAATGAATTATCCAATGCAAAAATCATCTGTCTGGAATTCTGTCAAAGATCTTCCTTTTCGATGGAACTAAGGATACTCCAAGAACAAGGAGAACTGCCTACTAAAAGCAAACTTCTTCAGTTATCACCAGTTTTGGACCCAAATAACTTACTACGTGTTGCTGGACGTATCCAACAAGCACATTTATCTTATGCGGTGACACATCCTATAATATTACCGAAGGGTAATCGTATTATAAACCTAATCGCCAAATTTACGCATAAAAAATACCTTCATGTTGGAGTTGGAGAACTGTTCACTATTCTTCGTCAAGAGTATTGGATATTCGGTTGCCGTAACTTAATTCGCAGTATTGTTTGCAATTGCATAGCTTATCTTCGCCAACGGAAGGCAACTTCCAGTCAACTTATTGGAAAACTTCCTGAAGAGAGGGTAACATATGCAAGACCTTTCGCTCGTGTTGGTGTTGACTATGCTGGTCCTTTGACTCTACGATTAGCTCGAGGAAGAAACCCAAAATTTACAAAAGGTTACATCGCTCCATTAATCTGCTTTACATCAAAGGCTTTGCACTTGGAACTTGTATCCGATCTGTCATCAGAAGCATTTTTAGCAGCACTGCGCCGTTTTACTTCTAGAAGAGGTAAATGCTTCTTTTTTTTACAGAATGACCTGTGTTATAGGCAATTTAGGCCTTTATGTGCAATGCACAAAGACAGTCATGGAGGGAAGGAATGGGATTGGAAAGGTTGGGGATAATGGGACCAACTTCAAGGGTGCGTACCGAATGCTTTCCGAAATGCACAAGCATATTCTTTCGGAAACTCAGAATCGAATTATCATGGAAAGTTTGGCAAATGAAAGCATATCATGGCTGGTGCTCCACATTTTGGTGGATTATGGGAATCCAACGTGAAGTCCTTGAAATCACACTTAAGGACTGTGATTGGAAGCCAAATATTAACGTATGAGATGTATACGCTTCTTACTGAAATAGAAGCACTACTTAACTCAAGACCACTATATTCTACATCCGACTCAGACTATGACGTCCTTATACCGGCACATTTTTTAATCGGACAACCATATACAACTATTCCCTAAGCTAGTATCTCAATTAATACTAATTATTTAACTAATTGGCAACTTTTGCAGCAACGTAAACAGAGTTTTCGTAAACAGAGTTTTCGGAAACGATAGCACCAATGCTATCTGACTTCACTACAACATCGCAGATAGTGGTCAAGGGAGAAGAATGACTTAACACCGGGAACCATCGTCGTGGTAAAGGAGGATAACGTGCCTCCCTCGAAATGGATATTGGGTCGAATATCCGAATGCTATCCAGTTCGAGATGGAAGAGCCAGAGTCGTCAAGATCCAGACTAATAGAGATCCATTCGATCGGCCAATTACAAGGATTCCTGCACTACCCTTACTGCCAGCCAAAGCTAGCAGGAGGCCGGAGGATGGACACAATTGAGACAAAAAAATCAATCTAGTCGCCATGAAAAAACGGAAACAATTGAATATTAATCATTTCAATATTTTTCAGTTGTGTGCTGTATCAATTGTCGACCCAAGCACATTAAAAAGAAATAATTAAATAAATATTATAATGTTTTTAGTAAACTCGAGAGATTTTATTCAACACTTTGGCCCTCTCAAACCAGCTTAATAAGCAACAATTATAGTTATATGAGACGAAATTTTACAAAATAGCACTGATTTACAATTTTATAAGTTGAAAAATTTCAATGCTAGCGCCCTGAAATATGAAAATTAAGACTTTTTCATTGATTTTATTCAAAAATTTGAGATCCTCCCACTCAAAATGCGATACTTCATGAAATGCAATGTACCGATTTCCTCCAATAAGGTGTAGCCTAGTGGGTACCGTGTTGGTCTACAATGCGAAGGCCCCAATCGACGTATAATTCCCGAACTCTGTCTGCTTGGCTAAAACATGGTTACTGCAATCTACGAAAAATGAAAAAAAAAAAAAATCGCAGATAGAAGGTTGTGCGAAGGACTAATAACCCTCCCACAATAAATAATGAAAACGTTAAGAAACTTGGCACAACAGCCCAAATCGGAACTTGGCCTTCTAACCTTCAGGTTTCTTAACCTTTTTCATTACTTGTTGTGAAAGGGTTGTTAGCTCTTCGAATTTTACATTTTCGTAGATTGAGGTAACCAAGGTATACCCAAGCGGGTATACTGGAATTACACGTCCGCCGGAACATATTATATATTATAAAGGTTACTGATTTGAAATTTAATTTCATTTCCATATCAATTTTAGATAATTTTAAAGTATCGTTGAGTTTCCTCCACGCATTCTGCCACCTTCGAGTTAGTGATACGTGTTAGAACAATTTTTCAGACAATGATGCTCTAATTAAACGTAATATACTATCATAACTAATTTCCTGATATGGCAGATATATATTATTATCACATCATTGAGGTTTAACGACAATCGTAGTTCTGCTATGTTTTTTAGTTTTAACGTGGTTTGTGCCAATTTTCAAATGATAGCTTCACACGTATGAAAAAGGCTTTTCTGTACCCATGCCGACTCTATCCGAGCTGTTTTTACTATAACAAACATTAGAGCAAGCACAATATAATTTCGGATTTCATCTAAAGTATAAAAATAAAATCTATTAAAATGCTAGCTTAGGGGAACCCGGACTACAACGGGAAGTGCTGCCAGCGAGCGGCAATCAGTAGAACTAAACCAATCTGTTATTGCTCAACTACGGCAGCCATGTTATTCTAGTTTCCGTGAGCATTGATGCGTGAAGCTTTCGCTCTATATTTTTTATTGCGGCGAATATTACTCCAAGTCAGTTGAAGGTTGGGTCACTTGTGCCATGTTCAAAAAATGGGCACACATTTCCTGTGCGGGAATCAAAAGCGAAAATTATGAGGATGTACTAGTGTTTGAATTTTGTGAATAGGCTCAAGAAAAGGACATCTGAAAAGAGTTAGCTAAACCTTTATAGACACTTAAAACTAAATAAATACAGAATGATCTATTTTTTCTGCATTTCCAATAGTTTTATATGTTTTATAACCTTACCACCCCGTTCTGCCGCGAGCTCGGGGCAAATGACATTATTTTCTGTTTTTGAAAACAAAAATACTGTTCTTTTTTTTCTTACAATATTAATGTATTTGTGTGATTATTACATGATAATGTTTTTATAGAAAAATTTGCAGCTCCTTAATTAACCCTTATAAGTTTATACTCTAGATGAAATCTGAGAGTATATTGTGTTTGCCTTACCGTTTGTAACGCTAAGAAATAACGCTCGCACAGAGCCGCCAAGGGTACAAAAATATTTGTTGTCGCTCAAAAACTTCGATTCCGAGTTGCTGTCTGTCCGTCTGTCTACAGCATAACTCTCGAACGCTTTGAGCTATCGTGCTGAAATT
Organism: Chorisops tibialis; assembly: GCA_963669355.1. Taxonomy (NCBI): domain Eukaryota; kingdom Metazoa; phylum Arthropoda; class Insecta; order Diptera; family Stratiomyidae; genus Chorisops; species Chorisops tibialis. The sequence goes on along the minus strand of OY770262.1, from coordinate 116,726,025 downwards.
TGTTGTGTATCATTTTTAGCAAAAAAGAAAATTTAAGTTCGTGAACGGGCCACATCCCCCCACTCCTTCTACCCCCTCCCATACAAATTTCACGAAATTCCGAAATTTTCAGAAATTGATTTTTCTTTGAAACTATTTAAGCTATCGATTTGAAATTTGGGTCAAAGTATTATGATATAGATGTAATTAATAAGACGGAATATTGATCCGATCAAACATACAAATGCATAATTTTGAAAAATGCAGTTTTTCGATTTTCATTGAAACTAGCAAAGTTATAAAAACGAATTTTCGCCAGAATTAATTTTATCATAATTGCAATCAGAATTGAAAATTGTAAACTTCACCTCACTCCTTCTCTCCTCCCATACAAATTTCACGAAATTTTGAAATTTAAATTAAATTATTTTTCTTCGAAACTGTTAAAGCTATCAACTTGATATTTTGCATAAAGTATAAAAATAGAAATATCAACACCGAGAAAAAAATGTGTTTTGATCCGTACACTCCTTCTACCCCCTCCCATACAAATGTATAATTTTTGTTAAGTGCATTATATCGATTTCCATTAAAACTAGAAAAAGTATAAACTTAAAATTTTGCGAGAATTTGTTTTTTAATAATTGCAATAAATGCTAAAAAAAATTATCAGCTCCTCTTCACTCCTTCTACCCCCTCCCATACAAATATCTATATTATAAATTCAAGAAAAGCATTTCTCTTTCGAATATATTAAAACTATCGAATTTGAAATTGAATCAAAGCGTGGTGATAAGGATGATCATAAGCAGTTTCAAAATCATCTTAAACGCTCCACTTCCTCTGCCACCTCCCATACAAATGCCGCAATTTCAGGAAAACTATGTCCAATTGAAATTAATGAAAGCTACTAACCTTAAATTCAGCACGAAATATTTTCCATACCACATTAGGTGTCATATCCAAAAATTACAAACCTTCCTCCTCTCCTTTTACCACCTCCCATACAAAAGTCACTATTAATTATTTAAAAGAATTGGAGGTGACATATTTTCCGGTACATTGAACTCTTTCTCATTTCATATAGAGCATCATATGATTATGCTTTACGCCCAATCATAATTCTTTTATGTTTTTAAAACATATTTTCAACTTAGTACTCGGTTCTGCCCCAAGTTCCCCTAAATGTATTCTGTCTGATATTTCAAATATAAAGAATTACATGTATAGAATATAATTGAAGTGAACAGCGCAATCATTCTGGAACAAAAACTCTGATCCGCAGAATCAACACTGAAAAAATTGGATCTCAGAAAATATGTAACACCGAATGGAAATCGCTCATTGCAGAAAATAAGTGAAAAAAAAATTAAGGAAAAATCCCACCACTAAAAGTCCCACCGTAAGGAAAATAATTTGTGTTCCGTTTTCGTTTTACCATACGACAGCCATAACTTTTCAATTGTTTTTCCGATGATCGGATTTAATTTCAATGATTTTTCATATGACAAAATAATGCAGGGGAAATTTCAGGTATTGAATATCAAAATTATATCGTTCATACCCTTTTTCTGATTGGCATCTTCATTAAATATCTACTACTGCTGCTACAATGACAAATCGGACCTTGACCTCCTCACCATCCGGTTCCGTAACATTTTGATTACTGTTATTGTGGAAGGGTTGTTTTGTGCGAAGGGCTAGCACTACCCTCTGCCTATGAACTTTTCATTTTCGTAGATTGAGGTGATCAATGTAGCCCAAGCAGGCAGTTTGTCGGAAATATACGTCGATCGGGATTTGAACTTACGACCTGCGCATTATAGATCAACACGCAACCCACCAGGCTACATCCTAGCTCAATGGATTAAAATTTGAAAATGTGTGCAATTTTTAAGGAAAACAATTTATAAATGAGAAAATTTTGTAGCTTTCGTGGTTTTCATGATAAATTTTGTAAAATTTTAGAATTTGTGTGAAAGGAGGTGGAAGTGGTAATTTGAATTGAATATCGAAGAAGGGAAATAAAGTTGATAATTTCTTGAAAATGTTTTTTTTTTTTTTTTAAATATTAGTGGATTAATTTTCAGTATGCTATATTTTGTTTCTAAAAACCGATTTCCATAAATTTCTAGATTTCTTTTGGGCGATGGTAAAGACAGCAGTAGTGGGTATACAGGGCTCCTAAACCCGGCTTCTGGACCAGGCTACAAGGCTTCTGGACCCTGGACCCGGCTTCTGGACCCGGATACCAGGCTTCTGGACCCGGAAGTGAAATCAATACTTATTGATTATCGATTCCCCTTTACCTGCTGATATTGGTTTTTTTACCCCTTTACCTGCTGATATTGGTTTTTTACCTGCTGATATTGGTTTTTTACCCATTTACCTACATTGGTTTTTACCCCTTTACCTGCTGATATTGGTTTTTGTATATAAGGCTTCTGTATCAGGGTTCTGGACCAGGATCAATACTTATTGGTTTTTTTACCCCTTTACCTAGTCCAGATGGGATATGTATTGTTATTGATCCAGAGATGAGGTTATAGATTGTGATGAATATAGCGTGGTATTATTTCATGACGTCATCATCGATCAAATTATATGTGTTTTAGGAGTAATTGTTTTGTCAAACTGTTGTGGCTTATATGAACTATGACTCTAAGTTTTTTTGCTATGCTAAAATTGGTGATTGAATTCTTTGTGGTTAAAAGTGTTTTTTGTTTACGATATAGATAAGAGAACGTATTATGAATTATGTTTCATATATGATGATTGATTCTTAGGATTTTTTTTTTGTGTTAAAGAAGTGTTCGTATGAAATAGATAAGGATCTAAAATTGTTATTTTGAATTCTGTATGGTTAAAATTATATATTTCGAACGATATATGTAAACAAAAGAGTATTTATATTAATAGGAATTAACACGAGTGTATGTTATCAATTAGATTATTAGTTGGACTTTGAGCTTTGTGGTTTTATGATTTTAGTGTGGTTTTAGGTTTCATATGTGCTAAAAATAGAATAATTGGTATTTGAATTCTTTGTGATTAAAAATGTATTTCTCACGATGTATTATAGATAAAAGAGTATTTATAATAACAGAAATTGACGGTGATGTAAATATTTCAGATGAATTGGTCGTTTATATATAAAAAAAAAAAATAATTTGTATGTAAATCAGTTCTGGTTGATAATTGAATGTGGCTTGTACCGAAAGGATTATAAACACTTATATGACACAATGTGATGAAATGCTCTTTTCTGTGCGCAAAAAAAAGTTTGAGCCAAATAAGCGTCATTTGCGGGAAGTTTGGCTTTTTGCATTCAATTTACAAAAATCTGCAGCCTAGGCGCGTCGAATGATTGTTGAAACTTATGGTGAGGGTGCTATTAGTGAAAGAATGTTTCGCGAATGGTTTGAACGCTATAAAAGTGGTGATTTGGTTGTGGAGGACAAAGAGCATCCCGGAGCAGTTAAAAAGTTTGAAGACGTAGAATTGGAAGCATTACTGAACGAAGATTCAAGCCAAGCGCAACAACAACTTGCAGATTCATTGGGCGTGAATCAAGGAGCCATTTCACATCGTTTGAAAAGCTTGTGAATGATGCCAAAGCAAGGAAATTGGGTGCCATACGAGTAGAAGCCAAGAAACGTCGAAAGGCTTTTTCTCACATGCGAACTGCTGCATCGCATCGTCACTGGCAATGAGAAGTGGAAACATTACGATAATCCAAAGTGAAAAATATCGCAGGGACACAGCGGCCATGCATCAATATAGACGGCAAAGCCGAACATACCTGGCTCAAAAATCGTGCTGTGTATTTGTTGGAACCACCTCGGCGTGGTGTATAATGAGATGCTGCAACCAGGTGAAACCATCACGGGAGATCGCTACAAAAAACAACTAATGCATTTAAGTCGAGTACTGAAGGAAAAACGGCAGCAATACAAGGAGAGACACGATAAAGTGATTTTGATGCACGACAACAATCGGCCACATGTTGCTCACGTTGTGAAAGCCTAACAGGAAACACTGAAAAGGGGCGTCCTACCCCACCCATCGTATTTGCCAGATATTTCCCCTTCCGACTATCACCTATTCAAATCGATGACGCATGGCCTGGCTGCGCAGCACTTTCATTCTTACGAAGAAGACAAAAATTAGGTCGATTCGTGGATCGGCTCAAAAGACGAGCAGTTTTTTCGACGTGGAACCCGTAAGCTGCCAGAAAGAAGGGAAAAAAGTTATGGCTAGTGATGAGCATTTCTTTAAATAATAAATATTTCACCATTTTTGCGCAATAAAAGATCGAATTTCAATTTATGCTCCCAATATTTTAGATTCGTGAAAATAAAATATCCCTGATTTAAGATTCCCAGTACAGGACATTATAATATGACTATAGATAATTTTTTTTGACAGTCAGCTTTTATTGCGGGACTACCGATGCAAAGTTGAGTGAGTGAGTCTGAGGGCGCGGACATCTGTAATTTCGAGACATGCTCACATCTTCTGGCCTTGGCCGTACTTTTTTCTATGTTCGGTTTTCGTTTAAGCTTACTATCTAGTGTTATCTTCTTCTTCAATGGCGCTACAGCCCAAATCGGACCTTGGCCTCCTGACCTTCAGGTTCCTTAACATTTTCATTATTTATTGCGGAAGAGTTGTTAGCTCTTCGCACAACCCTCTATCTTCGAATTTTTCATTTTCGTAGATTGAGGTAACCAAGGTATATTCAAGCAGGTAGTGTGGTGGAATTATGCGTTGACCGGGATTTGAACTCACGACCTTCGCATTGTAAACCAAACACGCTACCCACTAGACTATACCCTAGGCTCTAGTGTTATACCTAAGTTCTTAGCTTGAGTAGCGAGAGTTTGTTCAGCTTCTCTTGGTTTTCAGTTTTTCTTGTAAAGTGTACCAGCCCCGTTTTCTGCAGATTTACGTTGAGCAAGTTATTACTTATTCATTTATGCAGATTTCAACAGCGGTTCAGGTTATTTCGGCTAACACATTACAGAACTTGCCCGATGAGAATAACACTACATCACTGGTCTAAGCCACAAACGAAGTTATTAACATGCCATCTGTTTGTTTCGGGCAAATATGACAGGGAATTATAACTTACAATTCCATCTGGTCGGAAAACTGCCCGTCCGAGGTGCTTCCATGGGCTTCGTTCTCTTAACGTATATTAAAGTTTCAATAAGAACTCCTTCATGCAATCACTTAACCAACATAACCAGGAAATATTAATCGCAATTAATTCTTTGCATCTTCATATTCACACAAGCACACTGATTATTCTTAACAGAAAAGATGTGGAGAAGGTGCAAGATTTTTGTTATCTCGAAAGCATTGTCTGTATGGACGGCGGAGCTGAAAAGTTTGTTGAGGCTCGTCTAAATAGAGCTCGTCTGGCCTTCGGTATACTTTCCCCTTTCTGGAGGTTAAGAGAAATCTCCCTTCGCACGAAGTTGCGAGTATTTGACCCATGCGTCAAATTCGTATTGTTATATGGTTGTGCTACGTGAAAAGTGACCGTTCGACTTACCAAGAAACTGAAAATTTTCGTGAGCCAATACTTCCGACGCATCTTAGGGATGTTCTGGCCAGTGATCTCCAACGACGAACTTTGGAGTACAACTGGACAGAGAGAGATTCAAAGGCGGAAGTGGCAGTGGATCGGTCACACTTTAAGGATACCAGAAAGAAACATCACCAAACAGGCTCTGGACTATAATCCTCGAGGAAGACGTCAGGTTGGTCGACCATGTAGCACATGAAAGCGAGCAGTTGAGCAGGAGGTCAGAGGAATAAACAAGTCCTGGCAACAGCTAAAGGCCGATGCTCAAGATCGCGCTTTGTGAAAGAGATTCTTAACAGAAATTTGATTGATTGATTGACCTTCATATTCGAAATATTCTTTGCCTAAGCCATACTACCCCACAATAGTGCTAGCAAATCCTCGATTAGGCGCATAAACGTGCTCATTTGTTGAATAAAGTGGAAGTGAAAACCTTTAATAGAAATATTGTTTTTGTAGTTTCTAGGAACTACCGCACTAAACTTGGTATTTTTATACTCTAGATGAAATCTGAGAGTATTATAAGTTTGCTCTAAGGTTTGTAACGCCAAGAAATAAATCTTGGAGAAAAAAATGAATGATACAGAAGTTAATATTATCACTCAAAAATCTCAAAACCGGATGTCCGTCTGTCCGTCCGTCCGTCCGTCTGTTCGCTCTCTAGCTTGAGAACGCGTTGAGCTAGATAGTTCAAATTTTGTACACGCCGTTTTTAACAAAAAAGTAAGGTCAAGTTCGTGAACGGGTCAAATCGCTCCACCCCTTCTACCCCCTCCCATACAAAATGACACAATTGCGCAATTTGACAATTAACGGATTTGCTCGAAAAGTATAAAAGCTATTGGCCTGAAATTTGGAATATATTACTTTTATGATAATATCAATCTACCGTATAAAAATTATGCGTGTCCTCTCCCTCCTTCTACCACCTCCCATACAAACTGTACTTGGCAAGAAGTACTTTAAGCCAATTTACTCAGTGTGTATAAAATTTAGCGGGCTGAAATTGTGCACCAAACATTTATTTAAAATTTCTAGTAAGACCAAAAAAATTAGACGATTAGCTTCACCCCTTCTACCCCCTCCCATACAAAATGACACAATTTCGCAATTTGACAATAAATGGATTTAATCGAAAAGTATATAAGCTATTAGTCTGAATTTCGAGATTTATTACTTTCATAATGATATAAATCTACAGTAGTAAAATTATTTGCGTCCTTCCTCTCCTTCCACCCCCTCCCATACAAACTACACTTTTTCATGAAATGCTCTAAGACAATTTTCTCAGAACATATAACATTTATCGAGCTCACATTTTGTAATAAATACTTAATTAGTATTATCACTAAGATCAGAAAAAAAATATTTGATTAGCTTCACCCCTTCTACCCCCTCCCATACAATATGACACAGTTTCACAACTTCACAAAAAATCTATTTTCTTTAAAAGTATGAATGTTACTAGTCTAAAATTTAAGAGATGTCAATTTTATGATATTCTTAGCTATTTTTGAAAAAATCACTAAAATCCCTCCACTCTTTTTACCATCTCCCATACAAACTGCACATTTTCACTAAATCTAACACACTAATTTTCTCAGCTCCTATTCAATTTTTGGAGTAAGCATTTTGTACAAAACATTTTTATAGCTACTTTAGCATGATGGGGAAAATATTAGTTCAATGCTATCACCCCTTCTAACACTCCCCATACAAAATTTCTTGGGATCACAAAAAATTCTATTTCATCTAGAGTATCGTAGCCCTGTTATGTTTTTATTAAAAGACTGTATAATTATCAACGAGCAACAACTTCTTACTGTTTTACAGTAAAAGACTAATATTTCTTAGCATTATTCTTACTCAAGTCTTTAAAATCTGGTCAATCCAAAATTTGTACAACTTTTTTCAATAACTTTTCTAAATCAAAATTAAGTAATTTTGAAGATTATTCCCTCAATTTTTTTTTTATATTCCACCCCAACTCAATACTGTTGCTTACCGTCATCTATCCCAAAGTTCTATTAACTTTTCCAACCCTTTTGCCTTTAATTAGTTTTCCTTCACAGCCCACTGATTACAAAGAATTGCTTTGATACTTGAAGGAATGAAGTTAGTTGTTGCCAACGTTACCTAGCAACATTTCCGCCACTTCCTCTCCTGTTCTTCCGCTCAGAAAAGGAAAGGACTAAAAATTCCAGACAAGAAAGCGTTTTTCAAATGGAAAAAAATAAATCTGGAAACCGGTTGATGATGTCGGCCTAATGAACTCCTCATGTAGCGGCTACCAATTCCAAAATTATCCCTGAAAATAGTATAAATCCCCTACGCCAGATGATGCCTTATCTTATTTTAACACTTAAAATGTTTTAATTTTTGTTTTGAAAGGGTGGAACCAGATTTGGGACTATTTTAAGCAGAAAAGCTCCAAGACATAACTTCGCTTTAACAGAAAAAAAAAGTCCTCAAGAATAAAGGATAATTCTTTGATTAAGTATCCTGCGGCACTTTTTCACTTCTTTTTTAGTCGTTCCGAGCGAGATTTTGTGTTTTTTTTTCTGGTGTGCAGAAAAAAAAATTGAGACAAAAAAAAGGACGCAATTTGTTCTACCCTTTATGGTTAGTCTGCATTTCTTTATAGTGATGCCCTTTGTTATTATCCTTTTTCTATGACTTCGTCTTGAAAGAAATTCTGCCTAAATGACTGAATGTAAAGTGAATTTCACTATTTGAGATTTCGGTTTTTTAGCTTGTCTGTGGGTTATGCCTTTCTGGATTTTACCCTTGCAGTCTAAGACTATTAAGACATTAGCTTTAAGTGATTGGACAACAAAAGAAAACAAATTTTTCTTATTGTAAAGTACAAAAAGCATAATATCCTATGTATAAAAAAGCAGATGCAGATCCTTTCCTTTGAAGTATGCGCAAGATAGCGGTTTTTTTATTGCATTTAAAGTGGCATGAAGCAGACCGATAACAAGGGTAATGCCAGAATGATTGGAGGGTTAATAAATTCGAAAAGAGCATGAATCTCTTTTGTGGGAAGTGGAATATTTCAATTTTCTTGAAATCAGTTTTTTTCTTCTTAATGGAAGGAAATCAATTCTTTGAATTGCAGACTCTTTAGAGAGAGTATTGAAATCGGTTTTTTTTATAAAATAACTTCATAGCAGGATTTTTTTTACTAACTGGAAGAGATTCGTAATACAGCATAGGCTTTTGAAAGTTTTTTTATTGCACTATAGTGGTGCGTGTCTAGGAGTACATGATACATGCAAACTAAACAATCGAGTTATGGAGTCCAGTAAAAAAAAGGACCACGCTAAAAAGCCGAATAGAACACCATGCGGAAAGTGTATTTAATTTTTGAAGGGATATCGAGGATCTACTTCTTCTACAATGGCGCTACTGCCCAAATCGGACCTTGGCCTCCTGATATTCAGGTTCGTTAACATTTTTTTTATTACTTATTGTGGACGGGTTGTTAGCCCTTCGCACAACCCTCTTTCTACGAATTTTTCATTTTCATAGATTGAGGTGACCAAGGTATATCCAAGCAGGCAATGTGCCGGAATTATATTTTGCGCCGACCGGGATTTGAACTCACGACCTTCACATTACAAGACCAACACACTACCTACTAGGCTATACCCGAGCTATCGAGGATCTGCGAACTGCAATAATTCAGTTCGATATTATTATGAGGCGAAACGTCCAGTCCATCAAGCACAGACACCATGGGCTATAATGCTTTACATTAGGATAATTTCTCTGGAGTTTCCCTAGAGATCTTCATGGTGTTCCTCAAGGAAGTCATTTGGGGCCACTTCTGTTTATCCTGGCCATTAATGATGTTGCTTTTGTTTTTAAATATTCGGAAGTACTAATTTATGCTGATGACATTAAAATCTCTAGGTCTCTCAATTTCAATCTGACAATTTTCTTCAGGAGGATTTGATTAATTTCAGTAACTTGAGTCGTCATAATAATCTTAGATTGAATTTGGATAAATGTCGTGCAATGTTATTTACTAGGAAACTCTCTACGTTTGTGATAATTTAGTCATAATGACTGCATTTTGGATCGAGTTAGTTGTGTTAAATTTGATTTTGGTTTGCATATTAATAAAATCGCGCAGAAGGGTAATTTTATGTTGGGATTTACCACACACCAAGGAGGTTAACAACTCGCTTGTTAGATTAAGACTCTATAACATCTTCGTTAGATCTAACATTGAACATGTTTCTCAAGTTTGGTCGCCTTATTATGATGAACACATAGGCAGAATTGAATTGATTTAGCGTAAATTTATAGAAATAGCTTTATGTAACCTTAATTGGAATGCCAGATTTCGCCTTCCACCTTATACTGATCGACAGCTATTAAATGTCATCGCTTTCGAAACGACATGAAGTAGCTGATGTAGTTTTAGCTCATAACTTTCTTACAGGGTTCAGCGATTCCTCCACCCTTTTGGGTTTGAAGCAGTTTGATGTTGGTAAATTTTTACTAAGGTATCATTCTCTATTGATAAATTGAAAATAAATGTGCGTAAAACCATGTACATACACATGGGTTCCAACACAAGAACACCGATTGTTCTTAACGGACAAAGAAGTATTGTCAGCATGGAAAGGAAAGGACATTGAGGCTCGTCTAAATAAAGCTCGTCAGGCCTTCGGTATCCTTTCCCCTTTCTGGAGGTTAAGATAGATCTCCTTTCGCACGAAGTTGCGAGTTTTTGACGCATTCGTCAAATCCGTTTTGTTAAATGGTTGTATTACGTGAAAAGTGACTGTTCAACTTACCAAGAACCTACTAACTTTCGTGAAACAATAACACCGACGCATTTTAGGAATATTCTGGCCAGAAGTAATCTCCAACGATGAATTTTAGAGTACAACTGGATAGACTAATAAAGGCATTGAGATTCAAAGACGGAAGTGGCAGTGGATGACACTTTGATGAAACTAGAGCGAAAAATCGCCAAAACAGGCTCTGGATTATAATCCTCAACGAAGACGTCGAGTCGGCCGACCATGTAGCACATGCAAGCGAGCAGTTGGGCAGCCGACCAGAGGAATAAACAAGTCCTGGCAAAAGGTTAAGGCCGATGCTAAGGATCGTGCCTTTTGAAAGAGAGCTTTGAAAAAGGGTCCCTCCGACGACCATTTGCAGAGAACTACAAAACTCCACAAATAATTCGCCGTTTTCGGGTCTCTTTTGACGCGTCGACCCAAAGGTCATCATGCTTACCTATAACGTATTCTAGTCCAGTGTTGCCAGAGCCAAGTTGGGTGTTCATATCTCGTCTCGTCGCAGCGCTACAGCCCCTTTCGAGCCTTGGCTTCCCGTAGCCGAAGTCTCCATCGATCTCGGTCCAGTGACCGCGTCCTCCAATTTTTAAATCCGAGCAGCGATGAACAGTCCTCGTCAACAGAGTCGGATCAGCGTTTCCTGGGTTTTCCCACTGGCCTCCGGCCCTCCGTTTTTCCCTTTTACCTTTTTAGGTATTCGAGTTTCGTCCATCCTTTGTACATGGCCAGCCCATTGAAACTTCCGCAGTCTGATGATAGTGGAAACCTCCGGTTCGTCAAATATATCATACACCTCACTGTTGTATCTAATTCGCCATCGGTCACCATCACGTTTCACTCCAATTATTCGTCTCAGGACCCGTCTTTCGAAAGCGTTCAACATATTTGCGGATGCTTGTGTAAGGGTTTATGTTTCGCATCCGTAGCAAAGTACAGGTCTTACTATTGATTTGTAGACTTGGAGTTTGGTCTTCCTGTGTACGCAGCTGGCCTTAAGAATAGGTAAGACTGAATAATATGTTTTATTTGCGAGCTGGATTCGTCTTTTTATTTCATTCGTTTCATTGCCACTCTTTGTCAATTTTGTGCCTAAATATATGAATTCGTCCACATTTTCCAAATTATATTCGTCAATTGTAATGTTTTGTCTATTGGGGGTCCTTTTCCTTGTTTGTGTCATTATTTTCGTTTTTGTTTCATTGATTTTCAGGCCAACTTCTTTTGCTGCTTGATCGAGGCTTAGTAGAATTTCTTTTGCGGATGTGAAAGAGCGTGATAATATGTTGATATCATCCGCATAACCCACTATCTGGCTGGATTTATAAAGCAGCGTACCTCTTGTGTCAACGGGTAACTTTCTGATGACGTATTCTAAAGCTAGGTTAAAAAGCAGAGGGGCCAGCCCATCACCCTGTTTTAGTCTGACATTTGTGTCAAAGGCATCAGTTAGTTGGTTGTTGACTCTGACTTGTGATGTTGTTGATGTCATCGTCATTTTGGTCAGTCGGACTAGTTTTGCTGGGATGCCAAAATGCAGCATTATTTTGTACAGTACGTTTCGATCAATACTGTCGTATGCTTGTTTAAAGTCCACAAAAACCTGGTGAACGTCGATGTTGAATTCCCAGCATTTTTCAAGCACTTGCTTGACCGTAAAAAGTTGATCAGTCGTTGATCGACCAGCTCTAAAACCGCCTTAGTACTCCCCAATCACATTGTCAGCGTAAATTTTAATCTTATTTTCTAATATTTTTGTCAGTATCTTGTATGACGTGCAAAGTAGTGAGATACCTCTGTAGTTTTCGCACTGCAGTTTGTCTCCCTTTTTGTGGATAGGGCAAATAATGCATTGGCACCACTCCTCCGGTATTTGCTCCTGATTCCAGATGTACTGAATCACTTTATGGATGGCATTTCGGGTGCAGCTTCCGCCATATTTAATTAATTCCGCTGGAATTTCATCGATGCCCGGCGCTTTATTGCTTTTCTGGCTTCTGATGGCAAATTCGACTTCTTCCAACGTTGGAGGATACAGTGGGCATTCGTCGGAGGTTTGGAGACCTATCAGCTCCGATGTTCGGGAGCCGTGTGCGGGATTAAGGAGTTCTTCAAAGTATGACGCCCATCTTTCCTTAATCTGACTATCCTCGGCGATGATAGTGCCATTTGTGTCTTTACAGAGGGTTGTCTTAGGCTGATATCCACGTCTTAGGCTTTTCACTACTTTGTAGGCTTGTCTTGTTTTATTGCTCGCAAGATTGTCATCGATATTTCTCAATTGGTCGTCATAATATTTTCTTTTCTTATATCTAATGACCTTATTTGCTACTCGTCGGAGATTTTCGTATTTTTCTCTCTTCGTTCTGGTATTCCTTTCGAGAAACTGTCTGTACGCCTGATTTTTCTTATCTAACGCATCCTGGCATTCGTCGTCGAACCAGTCATTTCTTTTGCGCCGAGCTTCATACCCAACCACTTGTTTCGCAACGGTCTTTATGGTTGCCTTTACATTCATCCAAACTTGGTTCACAGGCTTCGGTATGTCATCCTGCAGAATCGGAGTGAGCTCTCTTTCAGGTGCTGCTGCGTAATTTTCCGCAACTGACGCCGCTTGGAGCTTTTCGATGTCGAACTTACGAAGAGGGCTGGTCTTTGTTTGATACGCCTTTGACATACGACACCGATATTTGGATTTGACCAAGTAGTAGTCCAAGTCACAATTTGCTCCTCTGAATGTTCGAACGTAAATGATGCTGGAGGCCCATCTCCGCTGGATAAGGACATGGTCTATTTGGTTAAAGGTATTGCCATCTGATGATGCCCATGTTCTTTTATGGATGCGTCGATGTGGGAAGCATGTCGAACTTATAACTATGTCTCTGCTGCATGCAAAGTCTATCAGGCGCTGGCCGTTGTCGTTACTATCGTCGTGGAGGTTATGCCCTCCAGTTGTTCCACGATGAGTCTCTTCGTTCCCGACCTTAGCGTTGAGGTCGCCAAGTATTATTTTAACGTCGTTTGAGGGCAATGAGTCGAATAGCCTTTCAAGGCTCCTCATCTTTTTTTTCCGTCGGGGCATGAAAATTTATTAGCCATATTTTGAAAATTTCGCTTTGATGCGGATCGCACACATCCGTTCATTAATTGGCTTGAAGTCGATGACGTGTGATTTGAATTCCCTATCCACAATAAAGGCGACTCCAAATTCACGGCTTCCTGAGGGCTTCCCACTTTTAAAAATTGTGTGCGATCTCATGTCCTGAATCTCTCTACCAGTCCATTTCGTTTCCTGGACTGCCAACACATTTAATTTGTACTGACTGGCCTGTTGTAGTAATTCTTTAACAGCACCAGGTTTGTTGAATGATCTGATATTCCAGGATCCAAAAGCATAGTCCGTTGTACGTTTGCGCGGTCGTTTCCGTTGGTCCAATCCTATCCGAGGCTTCGTCTTGGGTTCCAAAACAATAAAGTTTTTGTTACGGTGACAGGGGAGTTAACCCTTCGCCCAACCTCCGCTCTGGAGGAGTGGTTATTATTGTTGTTTCCGTTATCAAGCGCGGAAAACTCGCCTTCACACTCCTACGTTAGCAATTCTCAAGTGAGAGTTCCCAGCGGCCACCACGAGGAGGTGTAGGTAGGATTCGGTAGCAGAGCTGACGATTTTCTTACAGTAGGCTTTTCTCGGCTTTTAATACTTTATTGGAAACCAGTAAACCAATGCAGACCCGAGACCTTTTACTACTATTTGGCCATATCTCATGAGATGAAAATAAAGTCACCTCTTGCAACACGGTCGAAGGTGGCACTCAGTTAGCTATAAAACGCCTCTTTATCACCAGGTGTTGCGGTATTAGTTGGTGCGTAGCAATGCAGAATTGTGACGTTTCTGACACTGGTCCTGACGACGATAGTCCTATCCAAGATTGGTTCCCAGCTGATGAGAGTGTTTCTCGCTCTCGGTGTAATGACGACCGCCACGCCATTTTTAGCTTCACTCTAAAGACCACCGTACAGAATGGTGTTCCGCTCGGAGTTCGTCCTTCTCCTGATCCTGTCAACCTGACCTCGCTAACGCCCAAGATTTGGATGTTATAGTGCTCCATTTCACGGTCGATCACTAATTGGCGCAAGGAGGTGCAAGGATCGAGTGACCCCAGCTCTTACCCCGTCATTCAATGTTCGAACGTTCCAGAAGCCAATCATAGTCCGTTTTCGAATGCCAATAGCCGTAGAATTCGTCTGTATCCGAGGCGCTGTATCCGTTTCTCGTAACAGTTAGGATTTAAGATCACGGGTGTTAAGCCCATCCAAGTGCGTCCTTAAAGGAAAATTAATAAAAAGATTACTTCGTCCCTAAATTTGGTCATATTTCAATTAAAACCGTATTTTCCTCACTCTTTAAAACAGATACAGATAATATCTCTGCAGTACTCCTTGTTTGAGAAATGTCAACTAAATATTTAATCGCGTCACTGTGCAAAACTATAAACCAACCTCGTCTCTATATAAATAAAGAAACAAAAAATAATTAATTCATTCATTTTCACAAAACCATCATCCCCTATAATCTTATTTCTGCCCCAAATTTGTTTAATAATAAAAAAAAAGTTAAGCTCAAAAACTTTTCACTGCTTCACCATTGGACGAATAAATAAAAGTTTTTAATTTTTTTCTTGTTCGTGCAGTGACGACAGAGTGAATTTTTCTCCGTTTTTTTTTTCGATTTTAATTTTCATTTCAACTCTTTTCCAAGTTGAATCACACGGCTAAAGTTTAAGCTGCCGGGAAAAGTAGAAATTATCTTTGCAGCGTAAGAGAGGGCTGCTAAAAGTTAAACTTGTTCCTGGGAGTCCTTCAACAGCGAAAAAAAAAAATCTTTGACGACAGTTGAGATATTTTATTTCCTTATTATTTTTTTTCTATTTTTTAATGAAGAGACACATAATCTTTTATCTATCGTAAATGTATAGAATAGATAATCACTGAGTAATAAACTTGGAAAAGTTCATTGCCCTTAAGAGCAATTATCACGCTATCATCCGGACTCATTCCGATCAAATAACTGTGGGCTAATTAGGGTTGACAAGTATGGAAATAATTTTTTTTGTGTGAGATTTGGAATTGTCAAAGAGAAAAATATAAGAGAATTATGATTGGGCGAAAAGCCTAATAGTGCGATAATGATGATGATGCAATGGCGCTATAGCCCACATCAAGCCTTGGCCTCCCGGATGCACTGCCTTCAGTTGTCTGCCAACGACGCCGTCCTCCAGTTTGTAAAATCGAGAAGCGATCATCAATCTGCGTCGACTGAGTCTTCCCATCGCCTTCGTGGCTTCCCTTGCGGTCGGTTGCCCTTGAGCACTCGTTTTGGGATTCGTTCCTCGTGCATTCGTTCCACGTGGCCAGTCCATTGTAGCTTGCGCAGTTTTATCACGATGGATGCTGATGGGTCGTCAAATAGTTGATACAGCTCAAGGTTGTACCGAATTCGCCAATCATCTCCTTCCTTAACTGCTCCGTACACCTTCCGAAGAATTTTTCGCTCAAACGTGCCGATTGACTTCTCCGGCACCTGCGTCAAGGTCCATCTTTTACATCCATATAGCAGCACAGGATGAATTAATGTCTTGTAGATGCGTAGTTTATTGTTTCGATGGACCTTCCTTGATTTCATTATGGGGAGGACCGCATAAAATGCTTTGGTAGCTGCCGTGATTCTTGTTTGAATTTCATGCCGCTCATTGCCGTCCTTTGTGAGAAGGGCTCCCAGGTATACGAATTCATCCACCTGCTCAAAGTTATATTCGCCTATAGTAATGTTCTGCCTCTCTGGGACAGTCCTTCTTGTCTGGGTCATGTATTTAGCTTCATTGACTTTCAACCCTACTTCACCCGCTACCGACTCCAACTCCTGGAATACTTCCTTAACGCACAGTATTGATCGGGCCAGAATATCCACGTCGTCTGCGTACGCCAACAACTGTGCGGATTTTACGAGAAGCGTACCTCTCGTGTCCACTGAGATTACTGAAGGCTTCCTGACAACATACTCGAGCCACCAAGCTAAAGAGCATCGGGGCGAGACCATCTCCTTGTTTGAGACCTGACTCCATTGGAAAGCTGTGAGTAAACTCGTTTTGGATTTTTATTTGGCACTCATTGTTATCCATCGTGGCTTTTATTAACTGAACTAGTTTCGGTGGGTAGTTCAATTGTTATTCTGTACAGACCATTACGGTCGATACTATCGTATGCTTGACAAAAATCGACGAGCAGTTGGTGCAAATTAATATCATATTCCCAGCATTTTGCTAGCACCTGTTTTACTGAGAATAACTGGTCCGTTGTTGATCGTCCGGATCTAAAGCCACCTTGATCCTCCGATGATGTTGTTAGCGTATTCACTGAGTCTTCGTTCGATAATTTTGGTGAAAATTTTGTAACACGTACACAACAATGAAATTCCCCTGTAATTTTCGCAACGCAGACGGTCACCCTTTTTGTATACCGGACATATAATGCTCTTCCGCCAGTCATCGGGTAATTTTTCAGTTGTCAAGATTTTAGCAATTAATTTAAATATTCGACTGGTAAGCTTTGTTTCACCTTCTTTCAAATGTTCTGTAGGGATTCCGTCAATTCCGGGCGCCTTATTCGACTTTAAGTTATGCAGGGCTGTCTCTACTTCAACATAAGTTGGAGCAATGGGCAGTTGATCTCCATCTGGATCTTCCGGAATTATAAACTGTTCAGTCTGTGATGTCGTTCTATTTGACAGTGTTCGGAAGTACTGAACCCATCGTGCATTGATTTCGGTAGCGTCGCTTCTTCGTCCTTACAGAGGGTAGTTTGTGGTTTGTGACCTTGTTTCATATGTTTCATGATATTAAATGCTGCTCGCAGGTCATTTTTCTTCAGATTGTCGTCCAGTGTGAAAATTTTGTCATTGTTTATTTTGCATTGTTTTCGTCTGAAGATCGTCTTGGTGTTTCACCTGAGCCGTTGATAGTTGTCCTCTCTAGCTCGTGTTCGTCTTTCGAGAAACAGTCGATAGGCTTCGTTTTTTTTGGTGATGGCTTCTTGGCATACCTCATCGAACCAGTCATTTCGTTTTCTCCGCTCAAAATGTCCTAAGGTGTATTCTGCTGCGCGGTGAATACTATCCTTAATGTTCTGCCACATTTGGTCAATACTTTCCTCAGGCTCAGCCTGAGGTAATGCCTCGATATGTGCTTTGATTGTGGTCATATATTCCACTTTCGTTGTGTCGTCCTTCAGTTTTTGCATGTTGAGCTTCGGAGCCCAGCTCCTTTTAGTGTGGCCCTTGTTAGCTATGCGACAGCGGTATTTAGCTCGAACAAGGAAACGGTCCGAGTCAAAGTTCGCGCCACGTAGAGTCCTGACATCTAGAATGCTGGAGGCAGCCCTTTTTCCGATGAGAACGTTGGTTGAAGGTGTGCCCATCTGGTGACGCCCACGTCATTTTGTGAATATTTTTATGCGGGAAGCAGGTGGAGCTTATGACAAGGTTCTTACTGCTGGCGAAGTCAATAATTCTTTGGCCATTATCATTCGTTGCATTATGGCTATGCCCTCCTGATGCGCCCCTATGAAAAAGTTCGTTGCCAATTTTACTGTTGAAGTCTCCTCTAAGAATTTTGATGTCTTTGGAGGGCAGCCCGTCAAAAGTGCTGTCAAGTCGAGCATAGAATTCGTCTTTAGTGACATCATCTTTCTCCTCTGTAGGAGCATGGCAGTTAATGAGCCAAACGCTGAAGAACTTTAACTTGAAGCATATTAAGCAGATTCGTTCGTTGATCGGTTTTGAAAAAAAGAAGGCAGATGGGACCCAACCACCAACGAAAAAGGGAAAACTGATGCCTCTAGAGACTAAGGTCTTAGCTCCCGTATATTGCCGAAAAAAAGAGATGTCCAGAAAATCATAGAAATAGTCAAATAGGACGACTATTTCACTTTAAGATAGACGACCAATACTAAATGAAGCTTCAAATTCGTCTAATTCTGGGGCGAAAATTAAAGTCAATTGTGGCGTTAGTGCGAACATATCTACAGTATAAAGGGTGATAAAAAGTGCTGCACATTTCCGGCGCCAAAAACTGAAAATCCACCATTAAATCGGAAAAGTCGGATACAACGGCTAGAATTCGCAACAAACCACATGACTCGAAAAAAATGAGTGGCTACCAACTATTATTTTCATGATTTGAGATAACCAGTCATTTTTCTATCACTTCTACAGCAGAGAAGGCGATGTATTGGCATATTATGGAACGAGCATTTTCGACACACTAGAATGGCAGCAATATTGTGGAAAACTACTTTAACAAAAGCGTTTCCAAAATTTCACTCAATGATTGATGGGCAATATTGGACTTTTTAGCAAGAGAAAGATCCAATACAAACCACAGGAAGCACTAGATCCTGGATTGGAAATGAAAATGTGGATTTGTCGCCGAGGCCTCCATATTCACCAGACTTAAAACATAATGGAGAATGATTGGGGCTAACTTTTTCGTAAGTTTTATGAAGGTGGGAAACAGTTTGAGCGGAAAGTGGACTTTGCGAAGGAAATCGAAGGCGCCTGGGGACAAATAACATGAAGTTTGCTTGAGCCACTGTACATCTCCTTGTCTAAGATACTATTCGAGCTTATTTTAAATAAAGGAGATAGTACCCATTATTAAATATAACACGACTACGATTGGGCGTAAAGCCCAATAATGCGATACTGTAGATGAAAGAGAAATTTTTTGATTGAAAGAAATTTTGTAAGGGAAGTGGTGAAGGGGGTGACGACATTGAACTATTTTTTTCACATTAGGCTAAAGTTGCCATCAAAACGTTTTATACAAAATTTAGGATTCAAAAATTTAATAGGTACTGAGAAAATTATGGTATTGAATTTAGTGAAATTGAACAGTTTGTATGGTAGGTGGTAGAAGAAGGGGCGAGTTCTTAATGACTTTTTCAGAAATAACTACAAACGTCATGCTTTTGACAAGTTTTCAATTGAAGATCAGTAGCATTCATACTTTTCAGAAAATTTCACTTTTTGTACAGTTGTGAAAGTATCAGATTGTATAGGAGGGGGCAGAAGGAGTGAAACTAATCGTCTATTTTTGTTTGGTCTTACTAATAATTCTAAATAAATATTTAGTGCACAATTTCAGCTCGATAAATTTTATACGTACTGAGTAAATTTTGTTATAGCATTTCATGAAAAAGTTTAGTTTGTATGGGAGGTGGTGGAAGGAAGGGGAGGACTCAAACAACTTTTATACAGTAGATTGGAATCAACATGAAAGTAGTACATTCCGAATTTCAGATCAATAGCGTTTATGTCATTAGAGCAAATCCGTTTAGTGTCGAACTGCAAAATTGCGTCATTTTGTATGGGAGGAGGTAGAAGGGGTAAGGCTAATCGTCTAATTCTTTTTTGGTATTACTAATAATTCTGAATAAGTTATTAGTACACAATTTGACCTCGATACATTGTATACGTCCCGAGTCAATTGGTTTAGAGCATTTCATGAAAAAGTGCAGTTTGTATGAGAGGGGGTGGAAGGAGAGGGAGAACGCTAAAAACAGTAGATCGAAATCATCATAAAAGTAATATGTTCCAAATTTCAGACCAATAGCTATTATACATTTCGAGCAAATATAATTAATTGTCGAATTGCAAAATTTTGTCATTTTGTATGGGAGGTGGCAGAAGGGATGGAGTGATTTGGCCCGTTCACGAACTTAACATTACTTTTTCGGCAAAAATGACGCATAAAAAATTTTAGCTCTCTAGCTCAACGCTTTCTCAAGCTAGAGAGGTCACCGACGGACGGACGGACGGAAAGACAGACAGACTGACATCCGGTTTTGAGATATTCGAGTGATTATATGAACTTCTGTATCATTCACTTTTTCTCCGAGCCTTATTTGTGGCAAACTTATAATACTCTCAGGTTTCATCTAGAGTATAAAGATCTCTCAGAAAAATTGTGTCCGCAATCAAGTGTCGAACAGTTGACGAACAGGAATTTCACCGTTAACCACCTGGTGAGAGATATCAATGGAACACTTCTTCATATGGGTGAACGCCAGTTGCGGCAATGCAAGGAATACTTTTCTGACATTTTAATCATCTTGTCAGAGGAAGATATTCCAGAAACAGAACAGCTACCAAACATCCAACCGCAACAATTTTCTATTAAGGATGATCCCCTATAATCTACACCATTCGGTCAATGGCGGGAAGAAAAGCCCAAGGTATAGACGGACTACCAACCAAACTCCTCACATTGAACCTGAAAGTAACAGCCCATATATGTACTCCTCCCACTCTTTACTGAGGTGTGGAATGAAGGAAGATATCCGACTGAATGGAAGGAGGGCGTCATTGTGAAAATGCCGAAAAAGGGCGACCTTCGGGATTGTGTCAATTGGCGTGGTATATGTCCACTTGGTGCCGTATCGAAAATCATGGCAATAGGATTAGTGATGTCGTGGAGAGCATTCTCGAAGTTTATCAGGCTGGATTCCGTAAAGAGTCGTCTTGTACCGACCACACAAATACGCTACGAATAATATTGGAGCAGCCCGCCGAAATGAATTCACCAATACACCTCATGTTTGTGGACTTCGAGAAGGTTTTAGACAGCGTTAAGCCAGAAGTATTCTAGATAAGATCATAACTATGATTAAATAATCCTACAAAGATGCAAGGTGTCGCGTCTTACATAGAGGAGAGCTGCCCGGGAGCTTTCCTGTGGAAACGGATGTCAGACTAGGCGGCATATTAACACCAGCCCTGTTTCTGGTGATAATAAATGACATATTGAAAGCTGCACTGGAAGGTGGGGAAGACAAACGTCTTCAATGGAGACAATTGAACATTTTAAGTCACTTTGATTATGCTGATGACGTGTGTTTGCTTGCCCATAACCGTTCAGAGTTAGAGTCAAGTGTTCGCTCGTTGCATTCTAAATGCAAATAGACGGGACTGAAAATAAATGTGCGAGAAACTAAGTACATGCACATGGGTTCAAACACAAGCACAACGATTGTTCTTAATGGACAAGATGTGGAAGAGGTGCAGGATTTTTGTTATCTCCGAAGCATTATCAACATGGACGGTGGAGGAAGGATATTGAGGCTGATCTAAATAAAGCTCGTCAGGACTTTGGTATCCTATCCCCTTTCTTGAGGTTGAGAGAGATCTCCCTTCACACAAAGCTGCGAGTTTTTGACGCATGCGTCAAACCCGACGAAAGTGGCCGTTCGACTTGCCAAGAAGCTGGAAACTTTCGTGAACCAATGCCTCCGACTTATTTTAGGGACATTGCGACAAGAAGTGACCTCCAATGACGAAATTTGGACATACTAAAGTAGGCATTGAGGAAATCAGAGCGAAATATCGCCAAACAGGCTCTGGATTATAAGGAAGACGTCGGGTTTGTTGACCATGAGGCTTCCGTGGCGTAGTGGGCAACGTGCTTGCTTCTCAGTCAATAGGTCGTGGGTTCAATTCGCACTCCAGAGAGTAAGATTTTTTTACGGACAAATTTTCCAGTTACTACTGGCAATGAAAAATGATTCGAAATGAAATGGGCAAACGGTGTAAAAGTAAAACAGTTTCACTTCAAGAAGGCCTAGATACTTAGTAGATGGTTTCTGTTCGCTTTCTATCATTCAGTCCCCCATAATACCTGCAAAATATTTGTCAGTAGCAGCCAGTACAACTGAAAAATATATATCAGCTTCTCCATTCGTTACGGTAGTTCTCACTCCTCTTCCCCTACGTTCCTAATCCCATTCCTTCCCTCCATGACTGTGTTTGTGCATTGCACATAAAGGAACAAAAAGAATAGTCACGGCGAGAAACGTCAGTTGAAGACTGGCGAAAAAGACATACGCAAACGGGTCGTACAGTTTTGTATAACTAGAAAAATATTTCACTATCAGAATTCCTTAATGCAAGGAAATTGCCATAAATCGGTTCCAAATTCAAAAGATGGAAATC
Organism: Chorisops tibialis; assembly: GCA_963669355.1. NCBI lineage: Eukaryota > Metazoa > Arthropoda > Insecta > Diptera > Stratiomyidae > Chorisops > Chorisops tibialis. The sequence goes on along the minus strand of OY770262.1, from coordinate 116,703,593 downwards.
GAATCATCCACTGGCTCATCATTTAGTGAAGGGACGAAACAAACAACATCCCCACACCAAATACATAAATAAAATAACATAAAAAATTAACACAAAATTAACAAAAACTTGGGATCACCTAGCGTTAAGTCTACGCTTTAAGCACATCTTATCAATAGAGAAGTCGAATACGTCAGCATTCTTATTAACTTCTCTCGCGAGACGCGAAATCGGCTCATTCATTCCATAATTTGTCCGGTGAAAACATATCTGTAGAAGTCTAGGCTGCCTTGGTAAAAATTTACCAACAGCAAACTGCATCAATCCTAAAAGTGTGGAAGAATCAACCAACCCTGTAAGAAGTTGATGAGCAAAGACTACATCAGCTACCTCACGTCGTTTGGAGAGTGATGACATATTTAATAGCTTAAGTCGATCGATATAAGGAGGAAGACGAATTCTGTCATTCCAATTAAGGTGGCATAAGGCAATTCTCACAAATTTCCGCTGAATTGATTCAATTCTTCTAATGTGCTCATCATATTGAGGAGACCAAACTTGAGAAGCATATTCAAGGTGAGATCTAACGAAGGAATTATAAAGAATCAATTTAACAAAGGGATTGTTAAATTCCTTAGATAACCGTGTAGTGAAACCTAACATAGAATTACCCTTTTGCACAATTTTGTTTATATGCAAAATAAAATCAAGTTTATGGTCAAATGTAACACCTAAGTCAATTATAGAGTTTACACGATCCAAAATACAGTCATTGAGACTGTAAGTTACTACAAACGGTGCGACTTTCCTAGTAAATGACATAACATGACATTTATCCACATTTAAACGAAGATCATTGTGGCGACACCAGTTGCTAAAATTAATCAAGTCTTCTTGAAGAAAATTGTCTAAATTGGAACTAAGGGACCTAAAGATCTTAATGTCATCTGCATAAATAAGTGCTTCTGAGTATTTAAGAACAGAAGCAACCTCATTAACGGCAAGGACAAACAATAGTGGCCCTAAATGACTTCCCTGAGGTACACCAGAATGCGCAGTAAATGGCATAGAAGTACAATCACGGAAGAGAACTTGGTATGTTCTATTAAATAGATATGACTTAATCCAATTAATAAACCATGTAGGAAAACCTAACATGTCTAATTTCAACAAAATAATGGAATGGGGTAGTTTATCGAAAGCCTTACTAAAATCAGTATAAATACAATCAACCTGCTTGCCCTCCTCAATATCCACAATAGATTTTTTCGTAAACTCCATAAGAATAGTGACTGTTGACCTATTTTTGACAAAACCATGTTGTTTACTTGAAATCACGGATCTACAGTGAAACGACATACACTCATACACTACAGATTCAAAAAGCTTAGGAATAGCTGATAGTTTAGCTATTGGTCGATAGTTGACAACATCAGATTTTGCACCACCTTTGTGAGTTGGTATGATAAAGGATGCCTTCCATACGTTCGGAAAAATCCCAGTTTTTAGGGACCTTTGAAAGAGGAGGGAGAGTGGTTCAGCAATAGAGAGACAGCAGCGTTTCAAGACAACTGCTGGAACTCCATCTAGGCCAGGAGAAGAAACATCCTTAAGACGAGAAATATGGTTAACTATATCATTATAGGAAATCATTATATCAGACAAAGTAGTTGAAGCAGTACCTTTAAAGTTTTCAAAGTACGACATGTCAGGAATAAAGTTACTACCAGAAAAAGATCCACTGAAGAATGTGGCAAAAAAATTACAAATAGTAAATTGATCATTAGTATTGTTGCCAAGGAATTGAAAAGAAGCTGGATAACCATTAGATAGGAAGTATTATTAAACCTTTTCTGAAAATTAGAAGTAAGCGTATTATTTCCTTGATTTGATTTTGTTCTTTTCAGTACAGTGGTTCTTACGGAGAGGTCCTGACTTCAGACACAATGAATGAACAATGACAGACTTCCTATGTATTGAGTGCCTGATCGTTAATGCATCAATCAAATTCCTGCTAAGATCCCCTATAGGGACATAGGACAGAAACAACTCTCTTCCACGGGGCGCGATCCAGAGCATCGGCCTTAAGCTGTTGCCGTTAATGCATAGAAGAAAACAAAACCAACTTACAAGGAAAAGATCCTCAACTTAACATATTGTTCCAGAACAGTTCTGCGGAATTCTAACCAGCTCCAGCAATGGACAGCACAACAAAGAAGCCCATATTGGACTGCGCTTAAACTGGCTAACCTATTCCAGGCAAGCATTTCAACCAAACGATCCCAACAGCTGCATCGCTTGGACAGGAATAAGGTACAAATCATAACACAAATGCTGACTAAAAGGATATCTTAAGATACGTATTGATTAATACCGACGACCAATGCGGTTGCCCTATAGCCAAAACGTCTACCGAGCGTACCATATTATAGGTGGCGTCTACCAATAGTTCGTTAAGATTTTTTAGACAATGAAGATTATTTGACAATAGGTTGCTGGGCAATGATTAATAAAAGATATTTTCCTGTATTTTATAAAAATTTACAGCAACAAATGTGCAAACAGACATACTTGCAATTCTAATATCAAGCATAACTTAAGTCCCTACCAAAGTATCTTTCAAAGCTACTTAAATAATTTGAATAAAAATAAAACTAAGTAATTTCAAATTGAGATTAAAAGAATCCCTCAATTATATCGAGAGCAACCCAAAAAGAAGATTTTACGAATAACTTTCGATTAAATTAAACTTAATGCTCTATCTTTTTATTGCCTAACGAATTTTAAATCCGGCTATCGTTTCTATAGCCAACCTAATTGATGAATATTTCGATTGATTGCCATCTTACAAATGTCGTTTCAAACGTTCTAGCCCCATTTAAATTAGATGATCATCAATTTCTGGTTAGTGTTCAATTTCCTGCCATATAACATGCTTCTTTTCCAATTTGGTTGTTACTTTAACTATAAAAAGAATCTAATTGTGTGGTACTAAGCGCGCTCTCATAAACGTCATGCCATAAACGGCGACTATCACATATTTATAGCATGTCTTCGAAGTCGGTTTCCTTATAAGATATGGTTCTTAAAATAATTTGACGACTCTTAAAACATTTCCACGTTACACGGACGACTATTGACTGGCAATGCACGAAAATTTATTAAGTTAGCCGGATATCTTCTAAGATCTTTTTCGTACAAGTACTTTACACTTATACTAGTATTGGGAATAGCAGATACATATATTCGTATGTATTAGAGTGTATATTTATTGGCGCCATCCTTAAATGTCTACGGATAAAACTTAATGTGAACTAATAAAATTTAACCCAACAATCAAATTTTATTTGCTTGTTAAAAGGCTTTTAATCGAACATTTTCCGCCATTTTTAATTTACGAGAGTTTTTACAAAGTGGAAAAAAAATTTCAAACAAATAGGAAAAAAATGGAATGGTTTTGCAGTAAGGACGAAATTTTTTCCAGGTTGACGATAATCAGGTATTGTCTAAAGTTGCTTGGAATCCTGCTTTATTTTCTTTTTTAATACAAAACTCTTAGCGCGCCGACAAGACAGAGTTTTGCATAAAACCGGGAGAGACAGTGCGGGTCATAGGGTGCGATCAAGTAAACTTTTCATGAAAGTTATCACGTATTAAAAGGCAACTAATACACCGAAATAAAAGTTTTCTACTTAAAGTTAACTGAATTATGCACACCTTTGTGAACACTTTGGATGTGCTGTGCATATGCAACGATTGGGAAAAGGGAAAAAGGCTTTTACTCAAAGGAATTGTAGGTAGAAAAAGGACTTTTCCTGTACAGGAAAATAAACTTTTTATTTTCATTTTTTTTTTCTGCTTACACTCTACTTTGAGCGAAAAAATGAAACATACATTCGGTTGGCTGGTTGAGTGGATGTTTCGTTGGCAAGGACGACAACTTCTTCGACAGAATATCTCTAAACATGTTTCGGTTTCCGGCGATGTCTCTCGTATACATTGGAGACGACTTTCGCAAACATGAATAACTAAGAAAGGAAATAACTATTGTGAAAAGTATGTAAAGATAAAGTCACAGCGTAACGAAATAACTGCAAGTTAGATGCATCGGACGGCAAAATAGACCTGACAGATAAAAAAAAGATGATCTGAAGCGCATAGGGAATAATTTTAAGAAAGTTTAAAATAACATTTTTATTGAAATGGAATATAATAAATATAGAGAAACAGCATACTGTGAAATTGTTTGAAAGCAATGTAGTCAAAGACAAACGCCAATTTGGAATCTTCAATTCATTTATGGTTAAAAGTGTGCATTGCCCTTACAGAACCATCGTTTTGTAGTCGACAATGCTAGCAGCATCTCAACTACTTCCCAAACTACTTACTACTTCCTGATGCCGAAAGAAAATTGCAAAATAAAATGTGCATACCTGGAAAGAAAAGAAGAAAAGGAATTTAGAATTCATTGTGGAAATTGTTTGTTTATTGAATTAATAATTAATTGCATTATAAGTTTTTAATAATGGGAGAGAATTCGCATTTTATTTTGACCCCAGAATTATGATTAAGCAGATTAAGTTCTTGAGCTCTTAACAACCTTCCACTTTGCGGCGGTGAAAATGCCGTCCATCCGCATCGCTCTAACTCCTGTAGATGTGATGGCTGAACGCCAATGATCAATTTCAGTGAAAATCCTTAGAGATTACAGTCTCCATAGATCTGAGGGTTGTCTAATCTATGGTAATCTCCAACGGACCATTATGAAATTGGTTTTTGTTATCTAATACAGTCCTCTAATTCGTTAAGATAAAACTCTCCAAAAACCGGGAGCTTTTCTGTTCATTTAATATCTAAGCTGAACATCACTCTTTTCTCTGAATATGATCCAAGATCAAAGCTTGGAACCTGAGATCTTATCATGTTCAGAGCTCCAGTTAAGTTCACACGGATATTGGAAAGAAACCTTAGTTCCGATTGGAGTTAAAAACATAACAGAATTATGATTGGGCGTAAAGCCCTATCTTAAGATGCTCTAGATGAAATAGAAATTTTTGTGGTCCTAAGAAATTTTGTATGGGGAGTGGTAGAAGGGGTGACAGTATTGAATTAATTTAATTCCCATCATGCTAGTCAAATTCCTGTTAAGACCCCCTATAGGGGCATAGGACAGAAACAACTCTCTTCCACAAGGCGCGATCCTGCGCATCGGTTTTAAGCTGTTGCCAGGACTTGTTTATTCCTCTGGCCTCCTGCTCAACCATCATCACTATCAGTATTCCTTAATGCAAGGAATTGCCATAAAATGGATTCCAAGTATAAAAGATGGAAATCATTTCATCCTTTGGCTCATCATTTAGTGAAGGGACAAAACAAACGTCAATATCCCTACACCAACACATTAATAAACAGAGCACAAAATAAATATACAAAAACTAACATAAATTAGTGTCAACTAGCGTTAAGTCTGCGTCTTAAACATACTTTATCTATAGAGAAGTCAAATACATCAATATTCTCGTTAACTTCTCTTGCAAGACGCGAGATCGGTTCACTCATACCATAGTTAGTCCGGTGAAAGCAAATCTGCAACAACCTAGGATGCCTCGGTAAAAATTGACCAACAGCAAATTGCATCAAACCCAAAAGTGAGGAGGAATCAACCACCCCAGTGAGAAGTTGATGAGCAAAAACTACGTCAGCAACCTCACGTCGTCTCGAGAGTGATGACATATTTAGCAACTGAAGCCGGTCAATATGCTAGAGTATCTATAAAAATGTTTTGTAGAAAATGTAAGCTTCAAAAATTGAATAGGTACTGAGAAAATTAGTGTGTTAGATTTAGTGAAATTGTGTAGTTTGTATGGGAGGTGGTAGAAGAAGTGAGGGGATTTAAGTGATTTTTTCAGAAATAACTATGAATATCATAAAATTGGCATCTCTTAAATTTCATATTAGTAACATTCATACTTTTCAAGGAAATCGATTTTTTGTGAAGTTGGGAAATTGTATCGTATTGTATGGGAGGAGGTATAAGCAGTAAAGCTAATCAGTTAATTTTTTCTGATCTTAATGATAATAATAAATAAGTGTTTAGTACAAAATTTGAGCTCGATGTATGTTAAACGTACTGAGAAAATCGGTTTAGAGTGTTTCTTGAAAAAGTGCAGTTTGTATGGGAGGTGATGGAAGTAGTGGGGGGATTCAAATAATTGTTATACTGTATATCAGATTTATGATAAAAATAATATATTCCAAATTTCAAATCATTAGCTTTGATAGTTTCCAAGAAAACGTAATTATTATAAATGATTGAAAATGAGTCATTTTGTATGGGGGGGGTAGAAGGGGTGGAGCGATTTGACCCGTTCACAAACTTGACCTTACTTTTTCGTCAAAAACGACGTGTACAAAATTTGACCTTTCTAGCTCAACGCGTTCTCGAGCTAGAGAGCGAAAGGACGGACGGACTGACGGACTGACGGACTGACGGACAGACGGACGGACGGACGGACGGACAGACGGACATCCGGTTTTGAGATTTCTGAGTGATAATATTAACTTCTGCATCATTCATTTTTTTCTCCGAGCCTTATTTCTTGGCGTTACAAACTTTAGAGCAAACTTATAATACTCTCAGATTTCATCTAGAGTATAAAAATAAATAAGTTCATATTTTTGGCAAATTTTTTATTTAATACTTTGGTATGGCCTCCTTTATTTTGAATGACACTAAAAATGCGGCTGGGCATTGAATTTGTTAGATAATTTAGACAATCCAGGCCAATTTCGGACCAGCACGTGCGAATGATTGCTTTTAAGGTATTTACGCTATCAAACTGAACGTCTATTTGCATCCACATTGCTAGCGAGAATCCCCCAAAGGTTCTCAATTGGATTACAGTCAAGACTACAAGCAGGCCAGTCAAGTGTGCGAATATTTTTGTCTGAAAACCAATCCTTGGTTTGCCTCGAAGCATGAATGGATTCATTATCCTGCTGGAAATCTACATCTTCCTCGTCGCTACTATCCAGATGACTGATTAAAACGTCTTCCAAGAGACTTATGTACATTTGGGAGTTCATTTTAGTAGTTATGAAACAGATTGGAAGCTTTTCTTTGCAGGAGAATACACCCTCAACCATAACGCTTCCACCGCCGTAATTAAGCTTCGATCTGAACACGTTGTGATTTTTCAAATTATGCTACTGGCATCTGTAGCAGTCTGGGCCATCCAAATTGAATTCTTTTTCATCACAAAAAATTACTTTTTCCCATTCAGATGACCAAGACATGTACTTTTTGGCGAATTGTAGTCTCTTCTCTCGGTGAACGGCAGTTAATCGGGGTTTTCCTTTAATTTTCGTCCATGCTGTATTTGGCGAAGTCCTTAAAACACGCGCAATGTGACGAGGTGTTAAATTAAGCTATAATTTGTCCTTAATTTGTTTTGCAGATAGCCGATTTGTTGTTGCCTCGTGTCGAATTTCGCCTTTGTCACGCAAGGATAATTTTGTATTGCCCTTTGTAGGAGCCTTAACGCCATAGCCATTACCTTTTTTAAGAAATTCCTGATTGCACATTCATTCGACCAAGTTTAGTAGCAATTTGCCTATTAGAGAAATCTTTTTCTTTCAATATATAAATTGATGGCAACCTGCTCCGCCTCATTTAAGCGCTTCCTAGAAGGCATTGCTGCAAAAACAACGCTCATACTAAATAATATTGCAAAATACACTGATCCTGAAGAAAGTGCAAACATTTTCGCTAACAACTTTGACCCCAGATTTACCAAGCCTTTCATGTTTGATCCTGGTAAGTTTTCCCATATACCTTTCCACGATTCGAAATTAACTAACGTGATCCTGACTATTGACCAAATAACTTCTGCGCTGCTTAATTCATAAAAGTGCTGGACCCAATCTTATTCCACCAATTTTTCTGAATAAAACCGCCTCTACTTTACCTCGGTTATTGCTTCCTTTGTTTAATGCGTCCCTTCAGCAACCCATTTTTCCTATATGTTTTAAATTGGCGCATAGAACACCTACTTTTAAGTCTGGAGATAGATCTGACATTTGCAATTACAGAGAAATAAGCATTTTATCATCTGTTTGCAAGATTTTCGAAAAACTGGTTGCGGGAGTACTAATAGAAATCTGGCTTCATTAGTGGCAAGTCAACTGTTTCCAATCTTTTGGAATATGCTACGTTCATTACACAAAAAATTGGTAAAAGTGAACAGGTTGATTCTGTGTATTCAAATTTTTCTAGCGCTTTTGATGTAGTGTACCACGGTCTGCTTCTATTCAGGTTAAAGCGTTATGGAATTAGAGGTATTTTTATGGTTTGTATATTGTTGTAATCAGAACCATGAATTATTAAGAATGAAAGCATGATACTTCCATTTTTATGGGACAGGCTCGTGATCAAATCAAACCCGTGATTCGAGATCATATACGTGTTGAAAAGCGTTAAGGACATGTGAATAATTGTAGCTGGTGTTATTTAAAAAAAAAAAACAAATAAAATAACATTATGCTTAAAAACATAACAGGACTACAATTGTGCGTAAGGCCCGATCATACGATACTATGTACAGATGAAATCGAAATTTTTGCGGTGTTAAGAAAAATTTGTATGGGGAGTGGTAGAAGGGGTGACAGCACTGAACTAATTTGTTTCACATCACGCTAGAATAGCTATAAAAATGTTTTGTACCAAATTTAAGCTTCAAAAATTGAGTAGGTACTGAGAAACTTAGTGCATTGAATTTAATGAAATTGTGCAATTTGTATGGGAGGTGGTAGAAGGAGTTGGGGGTTTTTGGTGATTTTTTGAGAAACAAATATAACTATCATGCAATTGATATACTTTAAATTTCAGATCTGTATCATTCATACTTTTCAAGAAAATCGAATTATTGCATAGTCGTGGAATGTGCCTCATTGTATGGGAGGGGGAAGAAGGAGTGAAGCTACTCGGTTAAGTTTTTCCCGATATTAATAATAATGCTAATTAAGGATTAAGTTCAAATTTTTACCTCGATGAAATTTAAATGTACTGAGAAAATTCGTTTAGAGTATTTCATAAAAAAGTGCGGTTTATATGGGAGGTGATGGAAGGAGAAGGGGGTTTCTGGTGATTTTTTGAAAAACAATTATAATCATCATGCAATTGATATATTTGAAATTTCAGATGAGTAACATACAGACTTTTCAAGAAAATCAAATTCTTGTGAAGTCGTGGAACTGTGTCTCATTGTATGGGAGGGGGTAGAAGGAGTGAAGCTACTCGGTTAATTTTTTCCCGTTATTAATAATGATGCTAGTTAAGGATTAAGTTCAAATTTTTACCTAGATGAAATTTGAATGTACTGAGAAAATTCGTTTAGAGTATTTCATGAAAAAGTGCGGTTTATATGGGAGGTGGTGGCAGGAGAAGGGGGTTTTGGTGAATTTTCGAAAAACAACTATAATCATCATGCAATTGATTTATTTTAAATTTCAGATCAGTAACATTCAGACTTTTCAAGAAAATCAAATTCTTGTCAAGTCGTGGAACTGTGTCACATTGTATGGGAGGCGGTAGAAGGAGTGAAGCTAATCGGTTAATTTTTTCCCGTTATTAATAATAATGTTAATTAAGGATTTAATACAACATTTTAGCTCGATGGAAGTTACACGTACTGAGAAATTTGGTGTAAAGTAATTCATGAAAAAGTGTAGTTTGTATGGGAGGTGGTGAAAGGAATGAGGAAACTCAAAGAATTTGTAGACCAAAAGACTGAATTTATAACAGAAATAATATATTCCAAATTTCAAATTAATAGGTTTTATGGTTTCCAAGAAAATTTGATTAATCTGTATTTTGAAAATGAGTCACTTTGTATGGGAGGGGGTAGAAGGCGTGAGGGGAGTGAAATGAAACCAAAAGCAGATTTCATTCCGATGGACACCTAACAAACTGTGCAAGTTTCATTACAATCGGTTCAGCCGTTTGTGCGTGAAAAGCGGTCGGACTGACAGACAGACAGACAGACAAAAATTTCAAAAATATGTTTTTATGCTTAGTTAATGCTAAAATAACTCAAAAAACTAATTTATAGCCATTTATAAGCAAATAACAGACAGACACTACAATTATATTACTATGTATAGATTTTTATTAACGATGTGCCATTACTTATGAACGAGTGCTACTTGTCCTATTATGCTCATGACATAAAAATCTTCAGAATTATCGAATCAAATCGAGATTGTAATATTGATATTTTATCTGAATGGTGTTTAAATAACGCTAGTCAATTCAATCAATCAAATTCCTGTTGGGCATAGGACAAAAACAGCTCTCTTCCACAAGGCTCGATACTAAGCATCGGCCTTTAGCTGTTAACAGGACTTGTTAAGCCAGCCATATTCCGTTTTCGAATGCCAAAAGTCGTTACCTTAGAATCCGTCCGTATCCGAGGCCCTGTATTTGTTTCTCGTATCACTTAGGTTCTAAGATCATGATCGTGATAAGTCCATGATCCAGTGAGTGTCCATTTGCCATTCTTAGGAGAAGCAGGACTGGCTGTGGGTGAAATCTATTGCCCCCATCCCACAGGAGGATGGTTAGCTCAGGTCCGTGGAGTCGCTATTCTCCAAAGATAGTTATATGAATTGGTAAGACCTCAGCTATCCCCAAGGGGGGCTATGCAATTGAATGTTAATAAATGTGCAGTAATAATCTTTTCTAGAAAAAAGTTTGGCACATTTCATTTTGTTTATAATATTAGCAGTGAAAATTTACAACGTGTCTCTCAAATCAAAGATCTTGGAGAAATATTTGACGCTAAGTTGTGTTTTAAATCACATATAGATAAAATTTCGAACAGTGGTATGGCTATGGTAGGTTTCATAAAGGAGAGAGTCAAGGAATTTAATAACCCACCCCTGTGTAAAACTATTTTCTGTGCACTGCTGTTGCCTCTGCTTGAATACGCCAGTGCTGTTTGGTCACCTTCTACTCAAATCGACTCGTACAGAGTTCAAAGAGTACAAGTTTAATTTCTTGTTTGCTTTAGCAAGACTTCAGCTTAGTAGCTACCAGTTTCCTTCTTACAAATTTCGGCTACTTCTACTCAATATGACCAGCACATGAAGAGTGCTTGTTTCGGCTACCCTTGCTTTCGATTTGATTATGTCTAACACAATTTCGAGCGTGCTCCTTTCCCGCTTTATATTTGTTGACCACAGGTTTAATTTTCGAGACATCAGGATCTTAAAAATGGAAACTCACCCATTGTTTGATTGATTGAGATGAAATGGTTTATAATGATTTTAGTAAGGCTTTCGATAAACTACCCCATTCCATTATTTTGCTGAAGTTAGACATGTTGGGTTTTCCTACATGGTTTATTAATTGGATTAAGTCATATCTATTTAATATAACTTATCAAATTCTCTTTCTTGATTGTACTTCTATGCCATTTACCGCGCATTCCGGTGTTCCTCAAGGAAGTCACTTGGGGCCACTTTTGTTTGTCCTGGCCATTAATGATGTCGCATCTGTTCTTAAATACTCGGAAGTACTTATATATGCAGACGACATTAAGATCTTTAGGTCTCTTAGTTCCAACTCCGACAATTTTCTTCAAGAAGATTTGATTAATTTTAGTAATTGGTGTCGCCACAATGATCTTCGTTTGTCCTTAAAAATTGCTGCGCTTCTCTAGCTAAACCTCTATGCAAACTTTACCGTCTCTCTTTATCGTCCTCCACTGTCCCATCTTCATGGAAGCTTGCAAATGTTCAGCCAGTTCCAAAAAAGGAGAACGCACCAATCCCGCTAATTATCGCCCAATAGCAATACCCTCAATTCTGTCCAAGGTCATGGAAACAATTATCAACAATAGAGTAATAGAATATCTCAACATCAATGATATTATTGACGACAAACAGTATGGATTCCGCAAAAAACGTTCCACAGAAGACCTTTTAACCACCCTCACTGAACGTTGGAACAAGAGCATTCACCAGTTTGGTGAACCTTGTATTATCGCTCTTGATATTTCCAAGGCTTTTGACAGAGTATGGCACACTGCTCTTTTAATCAAACTTAAAGCTATTGGTTTGGGCGACTCTCTTATTTCCTGGATTGAAAGTTTTTTAGCCAATCGTTCAATGCGTGTGGTATTGGATGGTGTGGTTTCCTCTTCTTTTAAAATTAATGCTGGTGTCCCTCAGGGCTCGGTTCTTTCTCCCACCCTTTTTCTGATATTTATTAATGACTTGCTATCTTCAACTTTCAATCCTATACATAGCTTCGCCGATGACAGCACTTTAGACTTCTCCTATCACTTCATCAGTGCACCTTAGCCCGATGTACTAGCTTAGTAGAACAACGTAGGTACATGGTTCAGTCATTGAATGACGACTTCGCTAAAATTCTTAGTTTGGGCAATAAGAATCAAGTTGAGTTTAATGCTTTGAAAACCCAGTGCTGCCTTATGTCCCACAAACGTGACTCTAACCTTGACCCAATCACTTTCGAAGGTCAGCCATTAACCTCTTCTTCAAGTGTTAAGATGTTAGGTATCCAAATCACAGATAACTTATCTTGAAACGATCATATATTTAACATCGCCAAGGAAGTATCTAAATGTTTGGGCTACCTAAAACGGTGTAAAAACTCCTTCACCCCTTCTGGGTTACTAACAATTTATAAGGCCTATATTAGACCACGTCTTGAATTTAATTCCCACCTATGGGCGGAAGCTGCAAAAACTTCTCTCTCCTATCTGGATAGTATCCAGTCTCGGACTATTAAAATTATAGAAGATTCTGACATGACTTCTTCGCTCGATTCACTTGAGCATAGACGAACTGTAAGCTCCCTAACCCTTTTGTATCGCTACTACAATGGAGGTTGTTCGGACGAAATCTCTAATATCTTGCCCTCACGTATGCCCTTACCCCGTAATACTAGAGCTACTTCGCGCGCTCATAAGTATTCTCTCAACCCCACCGGAGCTGTGCTTCAGTACAAAAGGGCAAACCCTCATGTTATGTCATCTACTAGGAAAGTCTCACCGTTTGTAATAATATAGAGTCTGAATGACTGTATTTTGGATCGTGTCAAATCAATAATTGACTTAGGTGTTACATTTGACCATAAACTTGATTTTAGCTTGCATATAAATAATATTGTGCAAAAGGGTAATTCTATGTTAGGATTCACCACACGCTTATCCCAGGAATTTAAAGGTACGTTTACATCTGACACTTCTCTCCGGACATAAGTGTCAAGTGTCCGACAGAAATTCGCTTTGACTGTTTACATCTGAGAGAAATTACCAGACACTTATGTCGTGGATAAGTGTCCGACAGTTCTCGCAATGCTGAAATTCGGAAGAAATGTCCGTTTACATACGGACACATGTGTCGTACATATCTTCCATTCTGCAGTTCAGTTTATGTGGTCAAGATGAATTTTTTTTCATTTTAAAAAATTTCGTAGGGGAAGTCCTTCACCACTTCCCCTACGAAATTTTTTAATGACGACATTGAACTAATTTTTTCACATCACGCTAGAGTTGCCATCAAAATGTTTTATAAAAAATTTAGGTTTCAAAAATTTAATAGGTACTGTGCACAATTTCAACTCGATCAATTTTTTACGTACTGAGTAGATATGGGCAACTCGGAGTGTGTCACTCGAAATGTGCCAGTCAGTTTACTGAGGCGACTGTTGCGACTCACCTCAAAAGAGTTATATTGCAACAATTGTGTCACCTCACTACACCAACTCGATGATGCATTTGTATATGGCACAGGAAGTGTGCAAAGTGCGATTACGCTGCGACACAGTTGCCGATGAGTACGAGCGGTATGTGTGGTTTATGTTGTGAGTCGCCGACATCGAATTGTGGCTTTGCTGCATTGTATGCGTTGAGCTGAGGTGTCGGCTGATGATGCGCTGTGCGTGCTTTGGACACGTGCACAGGAAGACTGTGTAATACAAACGCAATTTCATTTTTCTTTGTTCTTTTTTGTTCCAAGACTATTCCAAATAGCAAAACGAAGACTAAGCATCGTCGCCACATCGGTTCCATGTGAACGTATATTTTCCAAAAGTGGAAATATTTTTTAGCAAAAAGTGACTCAAATTTTATTTTTGCACTGTAATTTGTAATTTTAGTTTATTTAACATTTTTACTTTAAAAAATATTACATTATGTCTGAATTTATATCTTTTTTTTATATTATAGTTTGTAAGCCATAATTTCCTCATATGAGTAATGACTAGTTGTAGAAAGATTTTAGTTTATAAGCTGTAAATATTGTTGCGAGCTAGGGGTTCGCCAGATTCCAAAGAAAACTCAATTCGTTTTAAAAACAATGAATAGATAATTTATTTATTGCACTTTATACACAATTCTCACTTTAACTTAATTCGCCTTAAAACGCACTACCGATATTTCGCTTTCTATCGCTTTTACTACCGTCGCGTTCAGATGTCTCTGATTCACCGATAGGTGTCGCCAAAATCGAACTAACTCGTTGTCTGAAAGTTGGCGGGTATTTATACTAAGTCTCCCAGACAGGTGTCGTTGTGTGTGTGTGTCTAGAATGATTGGCTACATTGTGGAGCTCGGTAGAAGTGTCTGGAAACATGTGTATAGCGTTTCAAATGTTGATGGACGTTTCTCGGTGTTGCTGGGGACGTCGAGGTTGTCAGATTTATAACATTACCCTCTCCTTAGTCCCTGTTCGTCCCGAACAGAGTCGTTCATTTCCGCAATGGCACCATGGTACTTTGTTAATCGGTCGAGATGTACCACTTTCATTTTAGTGCGGGGTTTATGATGTAGTTGAATCCGATAGACGACATCATTTAACCGGTTGATGATCTGGTAAGGGCCTTCCCAGTTTCGCTGTAGTTTCGGCGATCTGCCCTTCTGTCGTTTGGGATTGTATAACCAAACCAAATCGCCCTCTTGGAATCCTGATGAGTTCGCCCGTTGATCATACCTCGTCTTCATGCGGTCGGACGCCAAATCAATTTTATCTCTGACCAGGTTATAAATTGTCTTTAGTCGACATCGAAGATCCGAGACATAATCTTTAGCCTTGGTTGGTTGGTCTGGTGGCACTCCAAACATTAGCTCCGCAGGGACTCGAATATTTCTTCCGAAAATGACTCGGGACGGAGTTTCTCCTGTTGTTGAATGCACCGATGTTCTATAGGCCATTAAAAATAGGGGGATGTGCTGGTCCCAGTCCTGTTGCCTCTCGCTGACGAGTTTGGATAGGTTTGAGTTCAATGTCCTATTGAAACGTTCCACCATTCCATCAGACTGTGGGTGTAATGGAGTTGTCCTCGTTTTGTTTATTCCCAGCATTTGGCACACGTGTTTGAATATTTGAGATTCAAAATTGCGCCCTTGATCGGAGTGTAGTTCGCGTGGCGCTCCAAATCTGCTCACCCAGTTGGTAACAATTTGTTCTGCGACGGTTACTGCTTCTTGGTTTGGAATTGCGTAAGCTTCAGGCCACTTGCTGAAATAATCAATGACCACTAAAATGTAGCGATTACCATTTTCTGATTCCGGGAATGGTCCAGCAATATCCACAGCAATTCTCTCGAATGGGACTCCCACGTTGTATTGTTGCATTTCTCCCTTTGATCTGCGGTGTGGGCCCTGACTTGATGCACACGTAGTACATTTACGGCACCAGTTTTCGACATCATCTCGGAGATGGATCCAATAGAACCTTTCTCGTATCTTTGCCAAGGTTCTGTTTACTCCCAAATGCCCACCGGAGGTACCTCCATGATATTCCTTCAAAACCTCCTCGACTTTACAATGCGGGACGATGGTTTGCATGTGATACGACTTTCCATCAGCGTTCTCCCATTTCCGTTTTAATAATCCGCCGTCTAGGTGAAGGGAGTTCCATTGTGCCCAATAGCACTTTAAGGTTTCACTGAATTGTGAGATGTCTTTCCACTCAGGCCGTTTCATTTCGTCCTTCCATGCCATGATCGGTGAAATATCTGGATCTTTACGTTGGGCGTCTTCCAGTTCTTGCTGATTCCATCCAGTCTTTGGTTCGGTCGTTATCCTCTGAATGGTTTCTCCGGCCTCTTTTCCTTCTATACGGTGACAATGCTTGCAGTTCGGTGGACAAGGACGACGTGAAAGCGCATCGGCATTTCCGTGGATTCTTCCTCTTCGATGAACAATCTCGAAATCGTAGGATTCGAGCCTTTCGATCCATCTGGCTACTTGGCCTTCGGGGTTTTTAAACTGAAGTAGCCATTTAAGCGATGCGTGATCCGTTCGAAGAAGGAACTTTTGACCATAGAGATATTTGTGAAAATGTTTTGTTGCTTCTACTATGGCTAGTAGCTCTCGGCGAGTTACGCAATAGTTCCTTTCTGATTTTGAGAGTACTCGGCTGTAGTAAGATAGCACTCTCTCCTGCCCATCGATCTCTTGTGATAGTACTGCTCCGATACCGACATTGCTGGCGTCAGTGTCTATGATGAAACCATGACCTGGTTTTGGATACGCCAGAACTGGGGAGTCGCAGAGTTGGTCTTTTATCCTCTCGAATGCTTCCTGGCACTGTTGACTCCATGTAAATGGCTTCCCTTTTTCTGTTAACTGATGCAGACATTTCGCCGTGTTAGCAAAGTCTTTTACAAATCGTCGGTAATATGTCGCTAAGCCTAGGAAGCTGCGCAACTGGTGTTTATCACTCGGAGTAGGCCAATTTTTCACCGCCAGTATCTTCTCCGGATCTGTCTTTACGCCATCAGCTGAAACGATGTGACCCAAGTACTTGACTTCTGCACTAAACAAAGTGCACTTTTTCGGACTCAGCTTTAATTTTGCCGCTCGCAGTCGCTGGAAGACTTCCTGCAGATTTTTTAGGTGTTCATTGAATGTTTTTCCGATAACGATCACATCATCTAGGTAAACGAGACAAGTTTTCCAACTCAGACCACGCAAAACGAATTCCATCAGTCTTTCGAACGTAGCTGGAGCATTGCACAGGCCAAATGGCATTACGATGAACTGCCATAGTCCACTGCCGACAGAGAATGCTGTCTTCTCTCTATCTTTTTCATCTATCTCCACTTGCCAGTAACCACTCTTCAGGTCCAACGTTGAGAACCATTTAGCATCGGTCAGGGTGTCCATGATATCGTCGATTCTAGGTAGTGGATAGCTATCCTTTTTCGTAACATCATTTAGTCGCCTGTAGTCCACACAAAAACGGGTACTGCCGTCTTTCTTCTTTACCAGCACTACTGGCGATATCCACGGGCTCTTTGATTCTTCGATGATTCCCTGATGCTCCATAGTTTTGACCATTGAATTGACTTCTCCTTGTTTCGCTAATGGTACTCTTCTTGGAGGTTGACGTATCGGTGTAGCACTTCCGGTATCTATACGATGTTTCACTAAGTTTGTTCTGCCATAGTCGTCATCACCGGTGGAAAAGACGTCGCTGAATCCTTCGATTAGATCTACTGCTTGCTTGTGTTGTTCTCCTCTAAGGTTGCTTGACTGAAGAAGTGTTGATGTTACATTGTCCTTCCTTCTTGGCTTATTTTTAGAGGGTACGTCATGTGGTTCTGCCTTGTCGATACTCGTCACCGCCGATATTGGTTCACAGCTGCCAATTACATCTCCTTTCTTTACGCTGGTAGTGCTGTCCGCAACGTTCAGGACTCTTATTGGTACCATCATCTTCTCATTCCTTTTTACGAGCGTTTTTCCTAGTATTAGACTTCGTAATGCAGGTGTCGTTTCCGGTTCTATGAGGTAGAATCGGTGGTTCCCGGGATCACCATCGAGCTCTGCCCAAATAACATTCTCAGATGACTTTGGTATGTCCGCATCTTCGCATAATACAACTCGCAGCTTTGTTGTGTTGGAGGATGTTATTTCCATCGGGATTTCAATATTCCGCCACTTCATTATTCGTTGTCCTAAGTCCAGCTGTATACCGTGTGGTTTCAGAAAATCCATTCCAAGGATACACTCATCGGTAATGTCAGCTACCACGAATACATGCGAGAAGGTCAAATCTCCAAGCTGTATGTCACGAGCTATTTCTCCATGGACCGTTGTAGTTTCTCCTGTAGCAGTGCGAAGTGCGTACTTCTTGGTGTTGTGAAGCCAAGTACGATCTACGAGGTCAGATCTTAACACTGACCGTGTTGCGCCTGTGTCGACTGTTATGATGCAGTTTAATTTGCCGACTCGACCACTCATACATAAGTCGTTTTCACAACGATGTAGTCGAGAAACTGCGATGATGGTTCCGGGGGCGTCGATTCTACCAGCCAACTTCTGCCCCATGAAGTTGGCCTTTACTCGTTTCCCGGACTGTCATTAGGCGAAGCGTGCTCTCGTGACGGTTCGCCCCTTCCTCCTCTTTGTTTAGCAGCGCAGCCGGAACAGTAGTTGATCGCTTTTCTGGGTTTGCGGCAGTCGCGTCGTAAGTGTCCTGCCTGTCCACAATTCCAGCATCGAGGAGCACCAGATCCTTCGCTCCGCTTGGTGTACTCGGCTTTCTGGCACACACATTCTTCTACTATTTCTCGAACTCGATAGTTACTCCGCGAGCTTTGCTTGGCAGCTTCGAACGTCAGCCCATATACTAAGGCTTCGCCAATCGTTTTCTTACCTGCCAGTTTTAACGCCTGTTGCAACTCTCTGTCCTGTACAGCATTGTTAAATGCGAAAACAGCTGTATCGTTTCGTTGCTCTGTTTGCGCATTAGGCAGCGATAATAGTGTGAGTCGTTCAATATCGCGTGCCAGCTCTTGAAGTGTTTCACCATTCTTTTGAGTTCGGTTGTACAGTTGCGTTTTGTAGATCTCTCGCATGTGGTCACTGCCATAATGAAGATCCAATGTCTGGACTAACGTTGAAAAATCTTGTTGTTGGTCCTGCGGAATCGTTTGAAGAACCTCTGCTGGTGGACCTCTTAGCGCCAATATAAGAGCTGTTCCCCGTTCCAGATCATTCCAATGGTTGTTTCTTGCGGCGGCCTCAAATTGGGTCTTATAAATAGCCCACGGTGTTTGTCCATCGAAGATTGGAGCCTTGAGACCCTTGTGCGCAACATGTTCTGTCTTGATGACGCCAGTCGCCTTCACATTATCGAAGTCTCTTTTTAGGCGTTCGACTTCTTCTGCAATTCCGGATGTCTTTTCCGTAATTTGTTCTTCGAAGATTCGAAATTTCTTTTCAACGTTTTCTTCTATGGCCTTACCCATGGTGTCTATTTTATCATTTTGCAGCTCCAATTTTTGGTTAAGGTCCTTTGAAGTCTGGTCTAATTTCTCAAGTTTCTGATTAATGTCCGCTGATTGTTGTTTAATGTCCACCGATTGTTGTTCAAACTTCTGATGCATGTCCGCTGATTGTTGCTCTAATTTCTGATTCATGTCCGCAGATTGTTGTTTAATGTCCACCGATTGTTGTTCAAACTTCTGATGCATGTCCGCTGATTGTTGCTCTAATTTCTGATTCATATCCGCAGATTGTTGATCCAATTTGTGCATCATTTGTTGCATTAACTGTGTTAAGGCATCCGATGTACCAGAGCACTCCTCTTTACTAGCTTCTTCGATTTGGAACTCAAAACTATCTGCATTCTCACCCTCAGCCTCAAGTGTCTCGATCATACGGCTGACAAGTTCAGACTTGCTCCCTGTTGTAGGTAACTCGCGTCTACTTAGCTCTTCCTTCAGCTCCGTTACTTTTAAGTCTTTTAAATAACGCGGCATTTTCACTACCGATTATTTCCAGTTTTTCCGCGATTCGAATTAACTTAAATTTACGTCACTGCTCACTAAATCACTCGAGATTATTCGATTTCAAAATTCTCACTGTCCGTTCGAGAATTTTAGTTCTGCGATTTTACTTCGCTAATTAAAGTCACTGTTCACTAGAGCACTCGAGAATATTCGATTTCACAAAATTCTCACTGTCCGTTCGAGAATTTTAGTTCCGCGATTTTACTTCGCTAATTAAAGTCACTGTTCACTAGAGCACTCGAGAATATTCGGTTTCACCAAATTCTCACTGTCCGAGAATTTTAGTTTCACTTTTCCGCTCTCACAAAATTATCCGTTCCGAGAATTTTTAATTTCACTCGCGATTTTTAACCCGAATTTATCCTTGGAATCCCACTCTTCTGACACCAATTGTTGCGAGCTAGGGGTTCGCCAGATTCCAAAGAAAACTCAATTCGTTTTAAAAACAATGAATAGATAATTTATTTATTGCACTTTATACACAATTCTCACTTTAACTTAATTCGCCTTAAAACGCACTACCGATATTTCGCTTTCTATCGCTTTTACTACCGTCGCGTTCAGATGTCTCTGATTCACCGATAGGTGTCGCCAAAATCGAACTAACTCGTTGTCTGAAAGTTGGCGGGTATTTATACTAAGTCTCCCAGACAGGTGTCGTTGTGTGTGTGTGTCTAGAATGATTGGCTACATTGTGGAGCTCGGTAGAAGTGTCTGGAAACATGTGTATAGCGTTTCAAATGTTGATGGACGTTTCTCGGTGTTGCTGGGGACGTCGAGGTTGTCAGATTTATAACAATATCTATATACATATATTGGTTTGGGGAATGTTTTCACAGTGCATTTTGAATTGAAAGAAAAGATTTTCGGATTGTAAAAGGTCTCAGCGGAGAGCGAAACGTCACGAATAATAAAGCGTAACAGTGTAGAATCCGGAAATCTTTTCTTTCAAATCTATATATATTACGAAAAGTCTTTTATTTTTGCATCTAAATTTTTTTGAAAAACAATATACTTATTTAGTAATATAAGATCGGAATTCTTTCTTTTATGAACAAAATGATTGACGGATGAATATTGATTTATAGACAAAATTATCATGAATTATCATGAACTTGTCTCATTTAGAAAGAAAATAGCCTCTAATAGTCTTGTGTTTTTTTTGAAGCAGTCTTTTTGATCGACTCAATCAAGTGAGTGAGTTGAAATGAGTGGACTCAATGAAAAGAGTCAGATTTCCCATCTCTAGTACTGAGTATATTTGTTTATAGTATTTCATAAAAAAGTGCAGTTTGTATGGGAGGTTCTGGAAGGAAAGGGAGGACTCAAAAAACTTTTATATAGTAGATTGAAATCATAATTAAAGTAATATATTACAAATTTCGGATCAATAGTATTTATACTTTTCGAACAAATCCGTTTATTTTCAAATTGCGTAATTGTGTATGGGGGTAAATAATAAAGTTGCGCCCGACTTCTTGGCAGTTTATTATTTCATAGCCATTCCCGCACAAAACTTGAATTTACCAGAGCCCTACAAAAATTTCTCAAAATTTTCGATATTTTGGGCCATCACCTCCCTCTCCTTATAGCCACCAAAATAAAAAATTTATCAAATTTATAAGTCATAGAGCTCGACAATCTCACAAAATTTCAACTTAATACCTGCATTGGATTTTTAGATATAACGGTTTGAAATTTTCAAAAATGCACCAATTTTGAATTGCTCCCCATTTCCCCCTAATGCTATTATGCCCAAATATTATATTTTTCTTATATTCCGCTAGTATAGATTAATTTATATTTCAAGTTTCAATTACATAGTTTAAGAGATAGTCGGGTTATTAATTTTTAAGTTCTTTTCTTTACGTTACAAAAGAACTGCATTGCATCCTACAGTTTTCGCGACACTTATTGCAAAAGTAGACGAGCAGTCAACTTCTGCGATAAGTGTCGAGAGAGCTTGAATTTACAAATAATCAGAGTTTACATCTGTTTGGACAGAAGTGTCGACACTTATCTCCGATAGTAGAATATAGGTGTCGGACATAAATTCATCTCCGTTTACACTAGTCACGATTTCTCTCGGACATAAATACCGGCAATAAGTGTCAGATGTAAACGTACCTTAACAATCTATTTGTTAAATTGATTCTTTATAACATCGTTAGATCTCACCTTGAATAAGTTTCTCAAGTTTGGTCTCCTTATTATGATGAGCACATTGGCAGAATTGAATCAATTCAGCGTAAATTTGTGAGAATTGCCTTATGCCACCTCAATTGGAATGACAGAGTTTGTCTTCACCCTTATATCGATCGACTTAAGCTATTAAATATGTCATCACTCTCAAAACGACGTGAGATAGCTGATGTAGTTTTTGCTCATCAACTTCTTACAGGGTTAGTTGATTCTTCCACACTTTTGGGCTTGATGCAGTTTGCTGTTGGTCAATTTTTACCCAGGCAGCCTAGACTTCTTCAGATTTGCTTTCACCGGACAAACTATGGTATGAATGAGCCGATTTCGCGTCTCGCGAGAGAAGTTAATAAGAATGCTGATGTATTCGACTTCTCTATTGATAAGATGAGCTTATTTTTTGTGTTATTTTTATTTATGTACTTGGTGTGTTTGTTTCGTCCCTTCACTAAATGATGAGCCAGAGGATAATTCGATTTCCATCTTTTGAATTTTGAACCGAGTTATGGCATTTCCTTGCTTTAAGGAATTCTGATAGTGAAGTACAAAAAAACTTAGAGTATACTGTGTTTGCCTTACCGTTTGTAACGCTAAGAAATAATGCTCGCGCAGAATCGCCAAGGGTACAGAAATATTTGTTGTCGCTCAAAAACCTCGATTCCGAGTAACCGTCTGTCTACAACATAGCTCTCGAGAAATTTCAGCACGATAGGTCATATCATATGAGAATTCGTGTTATTTTTAGCAAAAAACATAACAGAATTTTGATTGGGCTTAAAGCCCAATCATATGATACTCTAGATGAGATGGAAAAGACTTTAATATACCGGAAAATATATCATCTCAAATTCTTTCGAATAGTGAATAGAGACTTTTGCATGGGAGGTGGTAGAAGTAGAGGGGAAGGTTTGTATTTTTCGTATATGACACCGAACATGGCATGCAAAATGGTTTTTGCTTAATTTAAAGTTTTTAGTTTTCACTATTTTTAAAGAAATTGGTCATAGTTTTTCCTGAAATTTGGGCATTTGTATGGGAGGTGGCAGAGGAAGTGGAGCGTTTAAGATGATTTTGAAACTGCTTATTATCATCCTTATCACCATGCTTTGATTCAATTTCAAAGTCGATAGCTCTCATATAATTGAAGAAGAAATGCTTTTCTTGAATTTATAATAGAGATATTTGTATGGGAGGTGGTAGAAGGAGTGAAGTGGAGCTGACAATTTTTTCTAACACTTATTTCAATTGTTAAGAAAAAATTCTGGCAAAATTTGAAGTTTGTACCTTTTCTAGTTTGAATGGAAATCGATAAAATGCATTTAACAAAAATTATGCATTTGTATGGGAGGGGGTAGAAGGAGTGTACGGATCAAAACAAATTTTTTTCGCATAATTAATATTTCTATTTGTATACTTTTTACAAAATATCAAGTTGATAGCTTTAATAGTTTCGAGGAAAAATAATTTAATTTAAATTTCAAAATTTCGTGAAATTTGTATGGGAGGGGGTGGAAGGAGTGAGGTGAAGTTGATAATTATTTTTAAAATAAATTGCAATTATAGTAAAATTAATTCTAACAAAATTTTTTTTTTCAGCTTCACTAGTTTCAATGAAAATCGAATATATGTATTTTTCAAAATTGTCCATTTGTATGGGAGGGGGTAGAAGGAGTAAGGGGATCGGGTTAATATTCCGTGATATTAATGACATCTATATCATAATACTTTCACCTAAATTTCAAGTCGATACCTTAAATAGTTTCAATGAAAAATCAATTTCTTAATATTTCGAAATTTGTATGGGAGGGGGTAGAAGGAGTGGGGGGATGTAGCCCATTCCCGAACTTAAAGTTACTTTTTTGTTAAAAATGACACACAAAAATTTTTAGCACTATAGCTCAAAGCTTTCGAGAGTTATGCTGTAGACAGACGCACAGACGGACAGACAGACAGACGGACAGACGGTCACTCGGAATCGAGGTTTTTGAGCAACAACAAATATTTCTGTACCCTTGGCGGCTCTGTGCGAGCGTTATTTCTTAGCGTTACAAACGGTAAGGCAAACACAATATACTCTCAGATTTCATCTAGAGTATAAAAATTAATTTAAGCTCGTGAACGGGCCACATTCCCCCCACCCCTTCTATCCCCTCTCATACAAATTTCATGAAATTTAAAGAAATTGATTTTTCTCCGAAACCATTTCAGCTATTATCTTGAAAATTAGGTCATGGTATAGTGATGTAAATATAATTAACGTCAAAAAATATTGATCTAATCCCCGTTACTCCTTCTACCCCCTCCCATACAAATGTACAATTTTCAAAAATGCATTTATTCGGTTTGCATTGCAACTAAAGAAGCTAAATGAACCACTTTTTGTCAGAATTAATTTTATTATGATTGCAATCAATTTCGAAAAAAAATATTAACTTCACCTCACTGTTTCTATCCTCTCCCATACGAATTTCACGAAATTTCGGAATTTCAATTAAATTATTTTTCTCCAAAACCGTCAAAGCTATCAACTTCAAATTTTGAGGAAATTATACTATTACAAATTCCATTGATGTCGAAAAAATTGGTTTCGATTCGAATACCTCCCATGCAAATGCACAATTTCGGTAAATGTATTTAATCGAATTTCATTGAAACTAGGAGAAGTACAGTCTTAAAATTTTGTCAGAATTTCTCCCTTAATATATGCAATAAATGCTAAAAAAATACGCCAAAAAAAAATTTCGTTTGAAATTTAAGAAAAGTATTTCTCTTTCGACTTTGAAATTATAACAAGACAATGTGATTATGATGTTGATAAGCAGATTCAAAATCATCCAAAACCTCCCTGCCACCTCCCAAATGCCATAAATTCAGGCAAAAATGGTTCAATTTCCTCGAAAATTATGAAAACTACAAACTTTAAATTCAGCATGATACATTTTGTATACTACTTTCGGTGTTACATACAAAAATTACAAACCTCCCCCTGTGCTTTTACCACCTCCCATACAAAAGTCACTATTCACTAGACGAAAAATTTTGAGATGGCATATTTTCCGGTACAATAAATTCTTTTTCCTGTTTCATCTAGAGTATCATATGACTGGGCTTTACGCCCAATCATAATTCTGTTATTTTTGTAAAATAGACTTAATTTGTCTACCTATATTAAATAAAATAATTGTGGTATGCGTATAGAACTAGCATATCCTAAAAATGATCGAACACCAGCGGCAAATCGATAATTCAACATTTAAATATAATTTCAACCTACGTATCCATATAAGCATTCGAGAATGTAGAGTACACAAAAAAAAAACCAAACAACTTTCATCAGAAAATGTAGTCAAGCAAATATAATAATGCGTCATTACTAAATAACTTATCTGCATAGCAAATATGAAACATAGCTGATAGCGATTGTTTAATTTTTGATAAGACCAACTTACAGTTGCACTATGTTGAATCGAGAATCCACCATGCCTCCACAGCCATAATGTTTACTATTTAGATAGGTGTGAGGCTTGGATAAATAAGAGCGCTGTTTGCCCAGAACAATATCGGAAATCAAAACTAATAATTTATACACGGTTTTGGTAATTTATGCAATACTGCTGCTGGCCGAAAGCGATGACAGGCAATTCCATTTGCCGGAGATCTTACAGTCAATAAAGGCTTTCGGGTTGATGTAAATTATTAATCGGTTACCCTTGCACATAAAAGGGATTACTCGTATATCGTAATATTCGGAAGACTATACAAGTACACAACGGCCATATTTAAAGTTAATTTCGAAAATGCCATTCGAACCTGTCTATATATGTCAATAGTATTGAAGTAATTGAAGGACGAGTTCTTTTCTATCTTTCCGAAAGCTGGAACATAGTTCAATCGTCATGGGCAACATTTAAATTATTGACGACGAAATGAACATAAAATGCCATGAAAAAGACACAAAACGTTGTGACAATATCTGTGAAGTTAGTAGCTACGTCAGGAAACGGTCCGTATCTATGTCATACGGCATTCGATTGCTTTAGCGTTTTCATATTGCCCGTATATTATGTAGTGACCATCTCTCTCTCGCTCTGAAAACTAAAGGTAATCGCATTCTGTGAATCCTTCAGACAGAGCATTAAAAATGAACAAAATGGGAAAGAAAGAAAGTCTCAAACTATATTATGTGCCTGTGCTCGCCTCGCTTCCAATATAATATTCATGCAAACATGCCGGGTTGGATGCTTTGCTAAAATGTCCTTGCCGCACCTTTCCATCTCGCCTTTCGGAGACCATCTTATAATTCAGACATAGTATAACACTTTGGATTACGTGACTCGATTCCTTAAGTATTCAGACACGGCAGGACCGAATAAAGGAATCATAGCCTATAGAGCGAACGGGTATATCGCCCAACAGCGGTTGTGTGACATTAAGGGTTTGATGGTAAAATGCAAAGAAGACTAGGAAACCGTTGTCGGTCCTCGGCATAGAGAAACATTGTAACTGGTCCACAGGACACGTTTCGGATTGATGTGCATGTGTGAACACCAAAAAGTACATGCGAGGATCAAATTTCGTGTTACCTCATTTAGGCTCGGGGTTGGTTGTTCGACTCATATACAAATGTAGCTTGTGTTCGTCGTGTTATGTGGAACGTTCTTTATTTTTTCTGACATTTTTTTTCGGGAATCCGTTCGCCTATGCTCTAAAGGACACACACACAAGTTTTCCTTTTTAAGGTGCCTGGCAATTATTTTAAGGTGCCTGAGAGGAGGTCAAAGGATATAATAAGGGAATATAAGGAACGGTTAATGGGATGCCAGAGTATCGTTTCATTATGCCTTTCGTCGTTGTACTTTTCCAGAAACTTATCACATTTGTAAGGTAGAAAAATGATATGAAAGGACAGGTGGTAATAATGATACTAATTAGATAGAAATATGTTACTTTTGTGTTACGTGTGAACTAAGTTGTGCATATTTAATGGGAATAGGGTAATTGGTTAACGGAGAAAGTAGTAATTATAGGTGAAGTTAGTGATAAGGAGTTCTTAAGAACATAGGATTGCTAAAAAATTGAAAGTATCTTACAATAAAATGAAACGAAATGGATTTTTTAGTCCAATCTTAAAAATATCTAAATGTTACTTTGTAAAACGGCAAACATTTGAACTAAACATTTGAACTAAACTGCCTTGAAAATCTACACAATATATCTATATGTATGTATATTATACTTGTAGATAACAAAATCAAATGACAAAACAATATAATACTTACACTTAATAATAAATTAACATTCCACGAAAATTCGTCACGATTTGAGTAAAAAAACATAACAGGGCTACGATTGCGCGTAAAGTGCAATCTCACGATACCCGAGATGAAATAGAATTTTTTGTGATGCCAAGAAATTTTGTTATGGGAGTGTTAGAAGGGGTGATGGCATTGAACTAATTTTTTCCCCATCATGCTAAAGTAGCTATAAAAATGTTTTATTCAAAATGCTTACGCCAAAAATTGAATGGAAACTAAGAAAATTAGTGTGTTCGATTTAGTGATAATATGCAGTTTGTATGGGAGGTGGTAGAACGAGTGAAAGGATTTTAATGATTTTTTAAGAAATAAGTAGGAATATTATAAAATTGACATCCCATAAATTTCAGACTAGTATCATTCACACTTTTCAAGAAAATCGATTTTTTGTGAAGTTGTGAAACTGTGCCATATTGTATGGGAGGGGGTAGAAGCAGTAAAGATAATCAAACATTTTTTTTCTGATCTTAGTGACAATTCTAATTAACTATTTATTAGAAAATATGAGCTCAATAAATGTTATATGTTCTGAGCAAATCGTCTTAGCGCATTTCATGAAAAAGTGTAGTTTGTATGGGACGGGGTGGAAGGAGAGGGAGGACGCAAATAATTTTTCTACTGTAGATTTAAATCATTATGAAAGTAATATATCCTAAAATTCAGACTAATAGCCTTTATACTTTTTGAGTAAATCCATTTATTGTCAAATTGTGAAATTATGTCATTTTGTATGGGAGGGGGTAGATGGGGTGCATGTAATCGTCTAATTTCTTTTGGCCTTACTAACAATTTTAAATAAATATTTGGTGCACAATTTCAGCTCGCTAAATTTTATACGCACTGAGTAAATTGGCTTAGAGTAATTCATGACAAGTACAGTTTGTATGGGAGGTGGTAGAAGGAGGGGGAGGACAAGCATAATTTTTATACGGTAGATTGATATTATCATAAAAGTAACATATTCCAAATTTCAGGCCAATAACTTTTATACTTTTCGAGCAAATCCGTTTATTATAAAATTGCGCGATTGTGTCATTTTGTATGGGAGGGGGTAGAAGGGTTGAAGCGATTTGGCCCGTTCATGAACTTGACCTTACTTTTTGTCAAAAACGACGTGTACAAAATTTGAACTATCTGGCTCAACGCGTTCTCAAGCTAGAGAGCGCACGGACGGACGGACGGACATCCGGTTTTGAGATTTTTGAGTGATAATATTAACTTCTGCATCGTTCATTTTTTTCTCCGAGCCTTATTTCTTGGCGTTACAAACCTTAGAGCAAACTTATAATACTCTCAGATTCCATCTAGAGTATAAACATAACAGGACTACGACTGGGCGTCAAGCCCAATAGTGCGATACTCTAGATGAATGAAATTTTTTTTTATTTTAAGGAATTTTGTAGGGGAAGTGGTAGAAGGTGTGACGATATTGAAATAATTTTCTCACATCACGCTAAGGTTGCTAAAAAATCTTTTATACAAAATTTAGGATTCAACAATTTAATTGGTGCTGAGAAATTTAGTGTATTGGATTTAGTAAAATTATGCAGTTTGTATGGGAAGTGGTAGAAGGAGTATGAAATTATTAATGACGTTTTTAGAACTAACTGTACACATAATTTAATTGACATATTTTAAATTGCTGGTCAGCAGCATACAAACTTTTCAGGAAAATCGACTTTTTGTAAAGTTGTTGAATTGTGTCAAATTGTATGGAAGGGGGTAGAAGGAGTGAAGCTAATTTTGTTAGTCTTACTAATAATTCTAAATAATTATTTAGTGCATAATTTTAGCTCGATAACTTTCATACGTACTGAGTAAATTTATTTAGAGTATTTCATAAAAAAGTGCAGTTTGTATGGGAGGTGGTGGAAGGAAGGAGAGGACTCAACTAATTTTTTTACAGCAGATTGAAATTATTATAAAAGTAATATATACCAATTTTCAGATCAATAACTTTCATGCTTTTTAGAAAAATCCGTTTATTTTCGAATTGCGAAATTGTGTCATTTTGTATGGGAGGGGGTGGAAGGGGTGAAACCAAATGTCTTATTTTTTTTTGATCTGATTACAAATAAATAATAAATACACAATTTCAGCTGGCTAAATTTTGTACGCACTGAGTAATTTGGCTTATAGTATTTCAGGAAAAAGTACAGTTTGTATAGGAGGTGGTAGAAGGAGGGAGAGAACACGCATAATTTTTATATGGTAGATTGATATCATCATAAAAGTAATATGTGCCAAATTTGAGACCAATAGCTTTAATACTTTTCGAGAGAACCCGTTTATTGTCTAATTGCGCAATTGTGTCATTTTGTATGGGAGGGGGTAGAAGAGGTGGAGCGTTTTGGTCCGTTCACGAACTTGTCCTTACTTTATTGTCAAAAACGACGTGTACAAAATTTGAACTTTCTAGATCAACGCGTTCTCAGGCTAGAGAGGACACGAACGGACGGACGGACATCCGGTTTTGAGATTTTTGATTATATGAACTTCTGTATCAGTCATTTTTTCTCCGAGCCTTATTTCTTAGCGTTACAAACTTTGTGGCAAACTTCTAATATTCTCAGATTTCATCTAGTGTATAAACATAACAGAATTATGATTGAACGTAAAGCCCTGTCACGAAACGGAAAAGAGTTTAATATAGCAGCAATCTCACGTTCTTTCGTTAGCGAATAACAACATTTGTACGGGAGGTAGTAGAAGCAGGGAAAGATGTTTGAAATTTTTGCAAAATGTATAGTGCTGAATTTTAAGATTTTAGCTTTCATAATTTGCAAGGAAAACATTGTTTTTCTAAAATTGGAATATTTGTAAGGGAGGTGGCAAAGGAAGTGGAAGCTTTTGTATGATTTATCGGCATCTTCATCACCATGCTTTGTTCCAATTGTTAGGTCGATAGCTCTTATATGTTGGAAGGTGCATGCTTTTCATGGATTTCTATGGAAGGGAGTGATCTTTGGCGGATGTGGTAAGGACAGATTAAATCGTTCAGCTAGCTGTTGGTTCCGTATCCTAACACAGCATTGGTATTCTTGCAATCTGGACTGGTTATGTTTTAGGCAGATTTCACGATATTGATGGTTACAAAAGGATTTATCCCTAAGGTGATTCACAAGTGTACGTACTACCTATATGGTGGCCACTATAAAGTACAACGTTAGAGGAGTAAACCTTGGAAATGAAAATCCCCAAATCTACGGTGGAATAGTATATGCCAAGGAGGAATGGTTAGTAGGTAACTAACAGCTAATGTGCTAACTCTGGATACCAGGCGCCTTCAAGTTTCAATCAGACTGGCCCTGATAACGCGGAGCTCTGCCAGGGGCGATTCTACTTTATCGCGCTACTCGTGGGAATCTTACGGAGAAACCAAATATATTCAAAGGGGCCGATGCGACTCCGAAAGCATCACAAATAACGGCTTATGCCGGAAAAGAATAAGAGATCGGAACAACAAACCCTCGAGAAAATGTACGTGAGTACATCCTCCTGTCGCAATCAAATACAAGAAATCGCCACTTAAAACGGATAAAAAAACACCAGTAAGCCTCTGGTGGATGAACAACTGTTATCAGCTGAAACAGTAAGTCTTAAAGACAACAAAAAGATGCTAAGCGATGCTGCTAGGAGACGGTATACCTACCATCGTAACCACGGCGAAACTGCAAACGTAGCGTACGATCTTATATGCTTACCTATGAAAAAAACATCACCATATCACCGGCATACAACAAGGCAATTAAAATAGGCAGAACCTCATCAACAACACCACCATCTATCGGAAGTGATAATAAAAGGCGCAAGACCTTAAACAAAAGCGTCGTGCATAGACCTGCAGAAGAGGCTCAGCCCTCCATGTCGGGCACTAACTAAAAAGACGCGGTCAAAGGGATTAGGATCGGTATCATATATACTGAACATCCACTCAAAATCCTATCTCCAAAACAGCTAGCTGTTATCCAAAAATCCATCCTGGCCGAAATTCCAAAAGCAGCTAAAGAGGAGTGGATTAATTTCCTTCTCAGCTTCAAGCCGAATTGTTTGCCTAGATGAGCAAACCGCATCTTAGTTGGAAAAAACAGCTGCGAGTATCAAGCCGGACGAGGCCACTACCATCATGGTCATCCGAGAGGAGAATATTACACGATAAGAAATATCTTCCTCACGAAGAGGATTCGTCAGAGGAGATAATCATCCTTCTAGACGCTCAAAATGCTAGTTTGTGCGCCTCTAAATGGAAAATGCTCGGCAGAAGATTAGAGGGCACAAACGCGATTATATTCAATTATCAATGGAAAGGCTAAAACAGAAGAGGCACACAGTCTCTTTTGAATTTTCCAATATAACTCTCCGCCCTAAGGTTAAAGAGGTCAGGCGCGGAAATCCGCAGCACACCGCAAATGACCCAAAACCTGAATAACAGCAGCGGCCATGGATGTATTAACATGGAGAATCGCAAAGGAGGAACTCCAAGTGGGCCTCCTACAAGAACCTAGAGCTACGACGGGTAAAATTATTGGTATTCCTCGAAAAATGGGTAAGTTAATTTCGATAAGAGAATATCACTCGAAATTAATTACCACAATACGCCTCTTTCCATCCGAATAGATTTAGTTCTGGTGGGTATAGCCTAGTGGGTAGCGTGTTGGTCTTGTAATGCAAAGGTCGTGAGTTCAAATCCCGGTCGACGCAATATATAATTCCCGCACATTACCTGCTTGGATATACTTTGGTCACCTCAATCTACGAAAATGAAAAATTCGTAGAAAGAGGGTTGCGCGAAGGACTAACAACCCTTCCACAATAAGCAATGAAAAATGTTAAGAAACCTGAGTGTCAGGAGGCCATGGTCCGATTTGGGCTGTAATGCAATTGTAGTAGTAGTAGATAATACCAAGAGGCGATACTTACCTCGGCTTACTTTCCTGGTGACGTGTGTGATGCTCCAGCTCAAGGCGTTAAGATGCTAGTGGAATATAGTAAGATCCACAACATACCAGTCATACTGGACTGCGACGCTAATGCACACCACACAATTTGGGGAAGTAGTAATATTAACAAAAGAGGTGAGTCACTTTTGAATTATCTCACTACTAACACTATTGCCATAATAAATAAAGATAGCACCCCCACCTTTATGAATACTGCTAGGCAGGAAGTGCTTGACAAAAGGGCATCACTTTTAGATCATAGGCATACCTGTTTTGATATAAAGACTTCAATTAGCTATATTAGCGATTCTAGAAACCCAAAACGTTCCAACTGGAATCAATACCAGACAATTCTTGGGTATGAAGTAATTAACGAAGAAGAATGAATAAGCAGTCCAGACTGCATTGATCAAATTGCTAAAAACCTCGTTGACAATATTATCAACACTACGAAAAAATTTGTCCTGTTCTACACAAGAAAAGGGCCCAACAAACACCTTGGTGGAACGAGAAACTTGCGGCAAACGCAAAGAAACTAGCTAATTCAATAGAGCAAAAACCTTTGTTAGCTGGGATGAATACAGAGATTCCCTTACTGAATACAACAAACTTCTAAGAAAGTTAAAAAAAGAGACATGCAGAAGATTTTGTGAAAAGATAAATGATCTCAAAATGACCTCAAGACTCCAAAAGGTGTTAGCAAAAGACACCCCGATTGGTATCGGACTTTCAGAGAGATGTGTCCTTAACTAAAAGTAGTGTGGAAACACTTGAAGTATTATTGGAAAAACATTTCCCAGGCTGTAAATAATTAACAACAATAAAGATTTAGAAGTAGAGGAAGAATCGTCAAACTCTGTTCGGCGATAGCATTGCTTTCACTCCGGAAAAGATTAGATGGGAAATTAATATATTTAAGCCCAACAAATCAGCCGAAGTAGATAAAATATTCTCCACATTACTACAGGAGTTAGAGATCCTAATGCCAATAATGATAAGGATCATTAAAGCCAGGTTTATATGGGGTTATATCCCGAAAATCTGGAGGAAAGCGAGGGTCGCCAAGGACAGGGAATCGTTCCATTGATCAGCCTAAGTCATATCGAAGGAAGTAAGACCTATAGTCTTACTACCTCCTTCGTAAAGACGATGGAAAAGTTAGAGGACATTCACATAAGCACAGGGCCTAACAAGGACTGTCTTAATAAAAATAAACATGTCTACCAAAAAGGCAAATCAACAGAGTCAGCCTTTCATGGTCTAGTAAGATAAATCAAAACGGCAAAAGACTATAAAGAAATTGCACTTTGCGCCCTTAAAAGATGTAGACGGAGCATTCAACAATATTCCCCATGACGCTATAATAGCGGCAGCAAGGAAAAAGGGCTTAGAAATACCCACGATAAAATGGATAACCGCAATGCTGAAGAGCCGAATGACAGCCATGGATCTAGGTGACAGAACACTGACAGCACACTGACTGCACAGACCTATAGGGGCTGCCCCAGGGAGGGGTACTATCACCTTTACTGTGATCAATTGTAGTCGATGAGCTCGTGGTCCGTCTAAAAGAACAAGGCTACGAGGTAACAGTATATCCCGATGACCTCGTCATTATCATTAAATATGACCTTATAATTTTCTACTTCTACAATGGCGCTAGAGCCCAAATCGGACCTTGGCCTCCTGATATTCAGGTTCCTTAACATTTTCATTATTTATTGTGGAAGGGTTGTTAGCCCTTCGCACAACCCTCTTTCTACGAATTTTTTCATTTTCGTAGATTGAGGTGACCAAGGTATATCCAAGCAGGCAATGTGCTGGAATTATGTATAATCCCGGTCGCGCCGACCGGGATTATATATTTATATTATATTTGAACTCACGACATTCGCATTACAAGACCAACACGCTACCTACTAGGCTATACCCTAGCTAATAACCTAATAATTTTGGAAAGGTTAAAATAGGCCTTACAGTTGATTATGGCCTGGTGTCAGAACATGAACATCAACCAAACTAAGACTGAGATCGTACCATTTAAAAATTGAAGGAAAATTCACTTAACACCACCTTCTACAAATGGAACATCAATACCCTTTTCAGATTAGGTCAAATATTTAGATGTGATAATTGATAACAAACTCAACATATATGTATAATGGACTCATGCCAAGGCATTAAACGCATTCTGTGCCTGCAAAAGCTTATTTGTTAGGAAATGGGGATTACAGCCCAATATACTGGTCACATATGGATCAACAGTATGGTGGACAAAAATATTACAACAAAAAGTACAGCTTACGCTACAACAAACCCAGAGACTAGGTAATCTTGGTGTCATAGGAGCAATGAAACACCTGCCCTAATGCGGCATTGGAAATGTTCCTAAACATCCCTCCGTTACATCTCCAAATAAAAAAGGAGGAAATGAAAGGGTGTTACGCATACAAAGGGAAAACAAATATAAATCGGGAGATTTTAGAGGTCACCTCGAAATCCAAAAGAACCCGAAAACAGAGGTTCTAACCTCTACATTAACGGGCACTATGCCGACAAAATTTAACTATGAAACCTCCTTCAAAGTTATAATCAGAGAACGCAAGGACTGGCAATCCATGCTATCTGAAATTGAAGAGAGATCAACCATCTAGTATACAGATGGTTCGCGCACCTCTGAAGGGACTGGAGCCGGTATTATTGGTCCACAATCTTCCAGGCTGAAATAATTGCAATAGAGCTATGCATCCAAGAAAATATATGTGTAGGGCTCATGGCAATAAAACTATTTATATCTTATCGGATAATCAGGTAGTTCTCAAGGCCCTTACATCCAACAAACATGGATCGATGCTAGTTTGAGACTGCCTTCAAAACCCAATCATCCTGGGAAAAAGGAGCATAGTGTGGGTCCCAGAACATATGGGGATTAAGGGTAATGTAGAGGCAGACCGCCTTGCAAAAAAATGGCGAAGCAACAAATTTTATTGGACCAGAGGAATTCTGCGGAAAACCAAAAGGGCACTCCAACCTTATCCTTCGAAAGAGGGTTCAAGAAGAGCATAGAATATATTCGAATAGACTTCCAGGTTTATGAATCTCAAAAAAATTAATCGCACCACAAAAAAATGGAGGATATTTTAAAATTCATAAGGAGTTATATTAGTACACTGACTGGCCTAATAACGGGCCACATTGGAGTAAACCATCAAATTAAAAATATGGGTCTAGCTGAAACCGAAATCTGAAACGGCAGGACACATCCTATGTCACTGCGAAAAAATAACAAAGCAAAGACACAATCTGCTAGGAAAAGGTTTCCTTACAACCGATGAACTAGCCAACATCTTCTTCTCTTCTATAATGGTGCTACAGCCCAAATCGGACCTTCTTCTTCTTCAATGGCGCTACAGCCCAAATCGGGCCTTGGCCTCCTGAACTTCAGGTTCCTTAACATTTTCATTATTTATTGCGGACGAGTTGTTAGCTCTTCGCACAACCCTCTATCTACGAATTTTTCATTTTCGTAGATTGAGGTAACCAAAGTATATTCAAGCAGGTAGTGTGCTTGGAATTATGCGTCGACCGGGATTTGAACTCACGACCTTCGCATTGTAAACCAAACACGCTACCCACTAGACTACACCCTAGCTCGGACCTTGGCCTCCTGAAATTCAGGTTCATTAATATTTTTCATTTGCTTATTGTTGAAGGGTTGTTAGCCCTTCGCACAACCCTCTTTCTACGAATTTTTCATTTTCGTAGATCGAGGTGACCAAGGCACATCCAAGCAAGCAATGTGCTGAAATTATACATTGCGACGACCGACGGGTTGGTACACTTCAGTAGATTTTTTGTTCTATGTCCTCGATCGACTGAAAAAGGGTTCCATGGAGCAAATTTTTGAAATATCACTCCCCAGAATAATTTTATTTCCAAAGTAGCCTTACTTTATGGTCGCAATGTAATTTATTAAGGGATAAATTCTTGCAAAATTTTACGTTTCTACTTTTTTTAGTTTTAATGGTAATCGATATAATGCATTTACCAAATTAATGCATTTGTATGTGAGGGGATAGAAGGAGTATACGAATCAAAATAAAAATTTTCGACATTGAAGATGTTTGCATTATTAAATAGTGTGTTTTTTTTAGAGGCGAAGAACTTTAAATTGGAATAAAACATAGAAAAATATTTTGATAATCCGTGAAATTGGCTTTATTTGAAAGATAATTTTATAACATTAATGTTTGAATATGATTTCGGGCATGTGGCCGACGCGGCTGACGCGTACATGGCGTAATCTGGGGTTCAATTTCCACACACTCTTCGCAGTAAATCACGCAGTATTTCGGCAATAACGCGTCGAATGTTGGCATCTAAGTGCTCAATAGTTTCTGGTTTATCGGCTTAGAGATGGGACTTTACATATCCCCACTGAAAAAAAACTAATGACATCAAATCGCACGAAAGAGGTGGTCAGTTAAAAGGCCCATTTCGTGAAATTAATCGATCATTAAATGTCTCTTTCAGTAAATTAATTGTTACGCGCGCTGTGTGGCATGGGACGGTGTCCTGTTGAAATCAAATGTCTGCAGTATTAATGCCTTCCAATTGAGGCATTAGTGATGTCGTCGAGAGCACTCTCGAAGTTTATCAGGCTGAATTCCGTAAAGGGTCGTCTTGTACCGACTACACAAATACCCTACGGATAATATTAGAGCAGTCAGCAGAAATGGGTTCGCCACTACATCTCATGTTTGTGGACTTCGAGAAGGCTTTCGACAGCGTTAAGCGAGAGTACATATGGAATGCTTTGCGTAGGAGAGGTATTCCAGATAAGGTCATAGCTATGATTAAAGAATCCTACGAAGATGCAAGGTGTCGCGTCTTGCATAGAGGAGAGCTGTCCAAGAGCTTCTCTGTACAAACGGGTGTCAGATAAGGCTGCATATTATCACCAGCCCTGTTTCTGGTGGTAATAAATGACATCTTGAAAGCTGCACTGGAAGGTGGGGAAGGTAAAGGTCTTCAATGGAGGCTATTTAACATCTTAAGTCACCTTGATTATGCTGACGATGTGTGTTTGCTTGCACATAACCGTTCGGAGAGTCAAATGTTCGCTCGTTGCATTCTAAATGCAAAGAGGCGGGATTGAAAATAAATGTGCGTAAACCCAAGTCCATGGGTTCGAACGCAAGCACACCGATTGTTCTTAACGGACAGGATGTGGAAGAAGTGCAAGATTTTTGCTATCTCGGAAGCATTGTCAGCATGGACGGCGGAGCCGAAAAGGATGTTGGAATTTGATTGATTGAATTGAGGCATGAACAAGTTAGTAATCATATCCCTGTACCGCTCAACGTTGACTGTAACGTTCTACCATTATCATTTTTGAAGACATATGGACCCATGATTCCACCGGCCCTTAGTGTGCACCAAACGGTGACTTTTTCAGGATGTAATGGTGTTTCGCCAATGGCTTGTGGATTATCATCGCTCCAAATGCGGCAATTTCATTTAGCTGAAAGTGTGCTTCATCACTGAGCCAAATGGGTGTGTGAAAATTGGACTTCCAGATTACTCCATGTACGCCACATGCCCGAAATCATATTCAAACATTAATTTTATAAAATCATCTTTCAAATAAACCCAATTTCATGGATACTACGATCGCTAGTGTACAATAAAAACTTAAAATTGAAATACAATCTTACCTCTCTGATGTCTGGCTAGTGATACTCCATTTGTACTGCCGCAACATGGTTGCTCATAATAAAAATTCCATGTATTCTCGTAATCACAGGTCGATTTTCTGACAGAAAATGCCAGAAGGAACAGCACGAAACCCTTAGCTATCATATTACAGCCTTACAAACCCTCGACAGACTTGTGAGCACCTATTTTCACTGGTTATCACGGTTATCTTTTTTTATTTAATTAAATATTAAACTACATTAACTTTATTTCGCACTTGATCAGATCAACAATAACTATTTCTACTGATCACCGTAAAACTAGACAGACATATCACTCCGTAGCGATAACAAATGAACTATGAAAAAAAAATGTTTTATTTTAATTCCAGTTAAAAAAAAACAACTCTACTGCGAAACAAACAATTACCAATTTACTTCAATTGCATCCCTTAAGCTCGAAATTGCCAAGTATATGTGTACCACATGAAAAATAACCACTCTGATTTCAACATAAAATAAAAACAAAAAAATCCCAACAGAAAAATAAAATATTTGGAAAATTTCAATTGCTTCCGAAATATAATTACTGAAAAAGAGTGAATCATGCAAGTCCACTGCCACTAATAATTCAATAAATTAAAAAAAAAATATGGGAAAAAAGTGACGGAAAAATGCAGAAAATTAAAATTAAAAATCAATTTCCGAGGGTTCATCGGAAAATATTCAAGAGATGGCCACCACACGACTTGTTTAATTCAAATTTTGAACGGGCCACAACCACCTCCACCCTCCATTACACTCAGCATGCAATGCACTCTTGAAGTTCAGTACTATCTGCATGGTTGTACGCGATTCCGCCAAAAAATCTACAGCTCCCATACCACACCCACACGTACGATGGTCCTCCTTTCGTGCGGGGCAGTCATAAATATATTTTTTTCAGGGATGTAAATAAATTAATTTTTTTTTTGCACTACGTTACACAGTAGCGTCGAAATTTATTCCCACCAGGGATGAACTACGAGCGGGGCGAGAGAAGAATTGTGTTCGAAATAAATCCGATCTCGTGCGAGCTCTTAATCCCCCCGCGTAATTAATAAAAAGATTCCGTGGAATAAATTTTCCAATTCACATTTACAGATGTGGAGATCTGTCATAAAATGAAAATTGTTTTCACCAATTGCGGTTATCCTTATAATGATAAAAAAATATTAAAAAACAAAAAAATTGAAATTAACAAAGGCATGTACATATACATAGTATGTTTCCTGAAAAATATTTAATGGACGCACCAATTCCACCCTGGCCGTCATAGAGTCCAATAGGTATGAGGAATATTAGCTCGTCCCTTTAATGGAATTCGAAAATCGAAAGGTGTGGAATGAGCCTAGCCAAGTGTTTTACGACTCCGAAGCGAAGGATTATGCAAGAATAACCAATGAAACAATTATGCGAAACGTTCAGCTGGTATTTGCCTCTCATAAAATTGTGATGAGATTTATGTGTACATAGCACGATGGAATTTACAGGTGCATATTTTCGATAAACGCAGAGAAAATCCTTGTGAAATGAAGCCTGAAATTTGTTCGGACAGAAATGTCGTTTTCTAATTAATTTTCGAAATCACGGTCAGCGTAAAATTTGCGATATTTAAGTTCGATTTTGGGACATAAATTCATGGCATTACAGGAATTGCATGCATCAATTTTCTATGTAGAAACTTAGAAGCTATTTTGGTATAGAATTAGAGTTCCAAAATTTAAAAGCAAACGTATGTACGAAATTAAATGACAATCAATTTACATTACAGATTTAGGTATTTGAAGAATCCCATCAAGTAGAATTTCATTGCAAAGTTCTGAATCGGGAACAGGGTTTCATATGTATATTAACGCCATGGTCTTTTATGTAGATCGCCTCCTCGCGGTGCAGATTGGGAAATGCTAAAAGATCTATAGATAGGAGAAAAAACGTATAGCTTGATGTCGGCTTCGTATCCCATCTATGGTCTTTGGCGTATGTGGTAGGGGGATTAAATCGTTCATATTGTTACATGCAGACCTGGCAGCACCGCCGCTCGATCTCTCTCGAATAGACAAGAATTATGGAGAACAGTATACTCCACTATGTAGAAAGCCACAATTAAAGATTTAGAGCTTTCCAGTATAGTTCACACATACACACCGAAGGAAGCTTCGAGAACACTCATGAGTATGGAAAGAGATGTATAAAAGCACGAAAGCTTTCAGCGAGAGGTTCAGTTAGTCAGCGATTTTTATTACGAAAGACGCGAACCAGTGAAAGCGATAGAAAAACACGCGGCGGTATTGCCATATAGTGCGAATTAAGCGGGAAATTGAATTAAAGTGCGAATAAATAAATTATCATTTATTTTTTTTAAACGAATTGTGTTTTTACTTGAAATCTCGGCGAACCCCTAGCTCGCAACAATATCCTATCACAGCATTGTTATTCTTGAAATCTGGACTGATCATGTTTAGGTAGATATCAAAATATTGATGTCACAAGGGGATTTATCCCTAAAGTGATTCGCAAATGTACGTAATACCTTAATGGTTACCATTATAAAGTACGACGCTAGAGGAGTAAACCTTGGAAATAAAAATTCCCAAATCTATGATGAAACAGCATATGCCAAGGATGTATCTTTAGTGGGCAACTAACCGCTAATATGTAAACTTGGGATACCAGGCGCCCTCCAGTTTCAATTGGCCTTCACCTGGTAATGCGGAGGTAACTCTCCAGGAGTAACTCTACTTTCTCGCGCTACTCGTTGGAATCAAATGAAAAATTGAAGTGTAATCGAAAGGGCAGATGCGACCCCGAAAGCATCACAAACCGCGGTTAATGCCGCAAAGGAAAAGAGAAACCACGAAAAGTATGTAAAGTGACTGCAGAGGCCAATCTTCCGATCAGAGCGAAAGAAGACTGAGTGCGAAAACTGGCTATGTTACCCATAGATCAAAAAATGTTTCGCATAAAAAATGCTTACCTCTCAAACGAACGATTTTGATCGGTTCGCTGAAGGTTATACCTTCCAAAACTTTAAACAGCTGATTACTAAGCCATATTTTACACGTAGATTGTTCGCATATGTGCGTGGAGATTGCACGCATATTGGTGAGTTCAGTTCGAGAAGTTCTTTCCAGTTTGTCAACTGTTTTACGTATAATTAAACTGTGCCTTCAATCATGACTAAGAACGAAAGACCGCCACTCAAAACGGATAAAAAAAACCCCAGTAAGCCTCTAGTGGTCGAACAACTGTTATCGGTAGAGCTGAAACAGTGGACTCTAAACGAAAACAAAAACGCAATAACCAAGGCAATGACAGTGTGAAGCATTAGCTAGGAACAGACACAATCTTCTTGGAAAAGGTTTCCTTTCTACCGAGGAACTAGCCAACATGGCTCCCTTAAAGATACTTAGATTAGCCAAATCTATCGAGTTGTGGTAATGTAAAGGGGCAATAAATGCACAATAGGCCCAGAAGGTTGCAGTGCTGTCATGTGTTCCCCAAATTACAAAAAAACGTAAAAAATACAAAAATAAATTGAATTATTTTATTTACAACATAGTGACAGTGAAGAAGCTAGTGGAATTTTCAAAGTAATAGATTTTTAAATGAATGTATTGTGTAAAAGAATGAAATAAGCACATACGTATAAACTAAAGTGATTTTTTAATTTCCTATATTATGAAATTAAATAAGGATGAGTATGGGTTGGTGTGTGTCTCAACGAATAATCGTTGCCACATAGGGAAAAAAAATATTTGAGTCTCAAAAAATTGGGCTCCACAGACGCTAATTTATTTTAAGTTATCGTTAATCAGAAGTACAGATTTAGTAGTAGAAACTTACGAAGCCACATTTTAATACTATGCCCAGTTTAGTCGCTACAAGCATTACTACACTTTTTAGGCGAGATCCTCGATATACACTGACACTAGTCTCCTAATAGAGTTTGGTCAATGCAATAATGGCAACAGTTAAATTTGAGTTTAGAAGTACAAGAAGGCAACATAAGAATGTGAAAAACAGTCAAACTTGTAGTTTTCTTGAGTTTGACTGTTTTAATTGTATGGGCATGAGCACAAACTTGCGTTCAATAAAGTTCAGTTTCTGTATAGATTCACTCATTACAATCGAAAATAAATATGACTTTCGTAAATAACAGTTCATTATGATTGTGTTTACTTCATAAAAGAAAAAGAATTGAGAAAATTCAAATTTCGGACCACATTTCCCGCGTAATCGCTATATATGCACTGTCCAAACTCTATCAGGAGAGCAGTGTTAGTTTGTATCGAGAACAGCGTTGCCAGCCGTCTTAAAATTTTGGAATTGTAACATGGTTCGGTGAAATATCATAATTTTTCAATTTTATTTTCACACATTAACATAAATTACAAATTCTTTTACGTCTCTGTTCTTTCGCACACTTAAGACTGAAATCTCTGGTTACGCTCAAAGATTGATAGTATCCGAAGGCGACTAGAAAAGTTCTCGACCTAGTAGTGAAAATAAGATGCCAACAAGTCGGGCGCAATTTTATTATTTTTGGGACAAGATGAGGATACATGGAAAGTCAATATGCAGGTTAGAGTGGACTAAGTGGAGCCCCCTTTCACAAGTGGAAACCCTTTAGGGCAGAGCTGTTGTCATTGTAACACTTAATTGCGAATACGATCAATAGCTCCAGTTCATGCAATCAATATTTCATTCGTTTATGCAAGTTTAGGGTTTTATGAGGGGAAGGGAGGGGTGATAGTAAGAGTGGGTGAATATTAACAATTTTTAATTAATTGCTTGATTCGCGTTCTCTGTATAGAAAATCAGTTAAATAGACGAAGTTGCAGAGTTTCCATAAAATTTGGTGTATTTTACATTCACGAAACTAATCATTTGTATGGGGGAGGGGGGTTAGATGAGGTAAGGGAATCGTAAAATTTGTGATGCAGTTTTATTTCGTTTCTATTGTAAGCTGCTCGTACAAAATTTCAAGATCGTAGCTTTTAATTTGTTGGTTATTAGTTGATTTATTGAAATTGGTCGAAATCTTACTTTTGTATGGGAGAGGGCAGAAGGGCGTGTGCGATCTCAAAACTTTTGCAGTGAAATCGTTTCAACTATTTTTAAAAGTTTTTGTGCAAAATTTTAAATTGATAGCTTTTAGTAGTTTGGTAATAATTGATTCCTTAATCTTTCAAATTAATGGTCGAAAAAATAATTTTGTATGTGAGGGGGTAGAAGTTTGAAAAGTATTCGACCAGTTGAAATTTCATACTTTTAGGAATTTTTTTTAAATGCATATTGCAAATTTTCAAGTTTCTACCTTA
This sequence comes from Chorisops tibialis, assembly GCA_963669355.1. NCBI lineage: Eukaryota > Metazoa > Arthropoda > Insecta > Diptera > Stratiomyidae > Chorisops > Chorisops tibialis. Next base: position 116,660,270 of record OY770262.1, on the reverse strand, counting down.
AGATTTCATTCATAAATTTCATTCCACATGAAACTTCTTGTGCACATTAGACCGGGGGGTCGGTGCATAACAATTGTGGAATTTTTATTACTTTTCTGTATGTACAACAAATAGATGTATCCACATGGAAAATGTAAACCTTGTATCTTTCACCAGAGCCCTAAAAATAATCACTCCAAATTTTCGACATTTGTGCTTACCACCTCCCTCCCTAACACCCCCCAACTTGAAATGTTTACCAAAATTAAAGACTATGTAGCTCTACAATTTGACAAAATTTCAATTTAGTATCTGTACTCAGTTTTGAGATCCGTTATGGTTTGAAATTTTGGAAAGTGCACCATTTTTGAAATTCTTACAGCGAGCCTAGCTGAAATTAGATTAAAAAACATAACAGGACTACGATTGGGAGTAAAGCCCAATCGTGCGATACTCTAGAAGAAGAGAAATTTTTTGATTTTAAGCAATTTTGTATGTGGAGTGGTAGCAGGGGTAACGGCATTGACCCAATTTTTTCACATCACGTTAGAATTGCTATCAGCATGTTTTATTAAAAATTTCAGCTTCAAAAATTTAATAGGTACTGAGAAAATCAGTGTATTGGATTTAGTGAAATTTAAGATAAGATAAGATAAGATAAGATCTGTGGCGTTCAAACTTTTCAGGAAAATCGAAGTTGTGAAATTGTGTCATATTGTATGGAAGGGGGTAGAAGGAGTGAATCTAATCATCTAATTTTTTTTTGGCTTTAGTAATAATTCTAAATAAATACTTTGTTCAAAATTTCAGCTCGATAAATTTTATATGTACTGAGTAAATTGGCTTATAGTATTTCATAAAAAAGTGCAATTTGTATGAGAGGTGGTAGAAGGAGTAAGAGGATTCAAATAATTTTTATACCGTAGATTGAAATTGGCATAAAAATGTTATATTCCAAATTTCAGTTCAATACCATTTAGAGAGAAAAACAAAGTGTACCAAATTTGAACGTTCTAGCTCAACGTGTTCTCAGGATAGAGAGCAAACAGACGGACGGACAGACGGACATCCGGTTTTGAGATTCTTGAGTGATTATATGATCTTCTGTATCATTCATTTTTTTCTTCTTCTTCTTTTACAATGGCGCTACAGCCCAAATCGGACCTTGGCCTCCTGATATTCAGGTTCCTCAACATTTTTTATTACTTATTGTGGAAGGGTTGTTAGCCCTTCGCACAACCCTCTTTCTACGAATTTTTCATTTTCTTAGATTGAGGTGACCAAGGTATATCCAAGCAGGCAATGTGCCGGAATTATATATTGCGCCGACCGGGATTTGAACTCACGACCTTCGCATTACAAGACCAACACACTACCTACTAGGCTGTACTCTAGCTATTGATTTCTTTCTCCGAGCCTTATTTCTTAGCGTTACAAACCTTAGAGCAAACTTATAATACTCTCAGATTTCATCTAGAGTAAAAACATAACAGGACTACGATTGAGCGTGCGGTATTCTAGATAAAAAAAATTTTAAAAAATTTTGTAGGGAAAGTGGTGGAGGAGTTGACGACATTTAACGAATTTTTTCACATCGCGCGAAGGTTGCTATCAAAATGTTTTATACAAAACTTAGAATTCAAAAATTGAATAGGTACTAAGAAAATTAGTGTAGTGGATTTAGTGAAATTGTGCAGTTTGTATAGGAGGTGGTAGAAGGAGTGTGGAGCTATTAATGAATTTTTTAAAAATAACTGTAAACTTCATTCAATTGACATATTTTAAATTGCAGATCAGTAGCATTCATACCTTTCAATAAAATCGGATTTTTGTAAAGTTGTTGAATTGTGTCAAATTGTATGGGAGGGGGGTAGAAGAAGTGAAGCTAATCGCCTATTTTTATTTATTTTTTTTGTCTTACTAATAATTCGAAATAAATGTTTAGTACACGGTTTCAGCTCGATAAATTTTATACGTACTGAGTAAATTTGTTTAGAGTATTGCATGAAAAAGTGCACATCGTATGGTAGGTGGTGGAAGGAAGGGGAGGACTCAAATCATTTTTATACAGCAGATTGGAATTATTATAAAAGTAATATATTCTAAATTTCAGATCAATAGCTTTTTGAAAAAATCCGTTTATTGTCGAATTGCGAAATTGTGTCATTATGTATGGGAAGGGGCAGAAGGGGTAAAGCTAATCGTCTAATTTGTTTTGGTCTTTTTAGTAATTTTAAATAAATATTTAGTGCACAATTTCAAATCAACAAAATGTATACGCACTGAGTAAATTGGTTTCGAGCATTTCATGAAAAAGTGCAGTTTGTATGGGTGGTGGTGGAATGAGGGGGAGGGGGGGGGATACAAATAATTCTTATACAGTAGAATGAAATCATCATGAAAGTATTATATTCCAAATTTCAGATCAATAGCATTTATACTTAAAAGAAAAGATTTCCGGATTCTACACTGTTACGCTTTATTATTCGTGACGTTTCGGTCTCTGCTGAGACCTTTATCAAACTCTCAGCAGAGACAGAAACGTCACGAATAATAAAGCGTAACAGTGTAGAATCCGGAAATCTTTTCTTTTAATTCAAAATGCACTGTGAAAACATTCACCAAACCAGCATTTATACTTTTCGAGAAAAATCGTTTATTGACAAATTGCGTGGTGGTCTCTGCTTAAACCTTTATCAAGCAGAGAACGAAACGTCTCGAATAATAAAGCGTAACAGTGTAGAATCGGCAAATCTCTTCTTTTACTGCAAAATGCACTGTGAAAACATTCACCAAACCAGCAGTAGTATGTTTGTGCAATGTGTTTATCGTCCTGAGAGCATTATCTTGGATAACTTAAGCACACGCAAATGCTGGGATGCTCATTCCTAAAGATGAAACGAGACTAGGTCAAAGTCATAACAGTATTAGAATTTCATTCACCGCAAAATATGTTATCTCAATTTTTTAGAATAGTGACCAGTACCTTTTGTATTGGAGGTGGCAGAAGTTGTGGGAGAGTTTTTTAATTTCTGAATAATACACTGAAATGGTTTGTGATGAAATTAATGTTTGTAGCTTTAAACATTTTTGAGGAACTTTTTGAAATTATGGCATTCGTCACTAGTGGTTGAAGAAATTGAGATTATGGACGATTTTGATTTTCTATTCGACAATGGCATTACAGCCCAAATCGGGCTTTGGCCTCCTTCCGGTTTCTTAACATTTTTATTACTTATCGTAGATTGATTGTTGTCCTTTCGCACAACTCTCCATCTACGATTTTAAATTTTCATAGATTAAGATGATCTAGGTATACCCTAGCAGGTTGCGGGCAAATAAATCGTAGCCCACCAGAGAACAGATAACAACTGACGATAACGTACTCACAAGATCACGGCACCGATCAGATCACAGTTCACCGATAAAACTGCTCCGGGCAAATCAGATCTCACCAGACTGTCAGGGATCATGCCCTGACAATATTGCATGATGTTGAATCGACAGGTCATTGTCTTAATGTATAAATTCAACATCATGCAATATATCAGCACATGCCATGCGTCCACGAGCCGCAAAGTTGCGAAAACTCACATGGTGTTGAATATCCGTAATATTGGAAAAATGTACGATCAATGTAAATTCGACACCATGTGAGTTAAGCGACCTTAGGATCGCCGGCATGTGCGTCCGGTCGTCAGCAAGATTGACCGGATCGAAAAGTAAAAGTAACGATCGATCGGAGAGTTGAACGGTGGCTCTGATTGGGAGCAGTCAAAAGTGCTTAATAAAATTGTTAAGGTGAATAAGAAGAATATATAAAGTAAAAATTGTGAAATAAAGTTTATAGAGGAATATATAAAGTAAACAGTGTGAAATAAAGTTTATACAATACATAATAATAAGATAATTTCATTTGGTAACTCGACCCAACAAATGGCGCAGCTGGTGAAAAAATAAGTAAGTTTTAAAAATTTTTTTTTTTATCTATTTTTAACACAAAAAAAAAAAAAAGCATTGTCGGCCTACATGTACCGATTTTTAAGTTCTCACGTTTAGGTACATATGTGAATTTTAGTTACGTTTTCGGTTGCGTGAAGTGTAGAAATTTCTTCTAACTTTCCATATTTTCCGCGCAGTTTTCATAAGTTACAAATGCAATCATACAATTGTAGCTCTAGTGAAATGTTTTAAACTGTGCAGTAGGTGTACCTATATATAACAGAAAGAAAAAAGAAAACCGGCGTGTGATATAAAAAAAAAATAAATAAAGACACGATTGTCGAAAATGAGTATGGGATTATGTGCTACGTAGATTATGCAGGTTATTGAATGAATAACTCATAATCTACTGAACGTATCCAATTACTTGTTAAAATAAAATTCGATAAGTGAATTAAAATTTTTCTTGTGGCGACATTAACCTGGAGTACTTTTTTATTGTATATCGTATAATTCATGTATCTTATTACTTGTGAGAATAAAATAAAATAAATGTGTATAAAAATATTTTCCTCGTGTTTTCTTATAGTACATAAATAAACTGACCTTGAACCAAAAGTTTTTTTTTTCTCCTACTGGTGTTAATTTCTTAATGTCTTCCTTGAGAAAGAATATTCTGACCAAAGAAGAATTGCAGAATATCCGAGAGCTGGAAGTAGAGGTTGAGAAGAAGTCCGAAGAGGCCGAAAAATATAAAAAACTTGTAGCTCTACACGAACGCGGTTGGCTACATTTAACGGAAAGATTAAGGGCGGAATTACACCACTTTCCTTGCAATAGTAGCAATATTTTAAACGAAGAGGAAATTGGAACAAAAGACCCGGGTGAGATAGCAGATATTCTGCTATCTGAGGTACTGCGTCTAAGTTCAAATACGGAAGAGAGCCTGAAGGAGGAATTGGAAGACACCAGAAGAAAGAGTGTGTATCTTAAAGCGGCAGTGACTACTTTGGAGGATCAATTAGAAGAGACGGAATCCGCCAACTGGACTATAGGAAATCAAGAAGAGCTGACCAAAACTAGAAGTTCACATCGGATCGCGGGAGAACTTGAAGAAAAAGTTGCGAAACAAGCACAGGAACTACAAAACGTAGAAAAAAGGGTAATTGAAGGGGCTAAGCGCATTAAACTACTCGAATCGCAGCTAGAAAATCAACAGCTAAGGAAAAATAATTGCTCGAAAATGACGGCAAACGAAGTTTTTGATAAGGTGATGGACGCCATAACCAAATACGTACCGGTATTTTCGGGAGAGCGGACACCTAATCTTGGCAAGGAATTAGTCAGATTTCTTGATTGCAGCGGAGACCTATACGAGAGGCTACGTGAGGAGGAAAAGCCCATTTTCATGAAATGTATTAAGTATAGACTAATTGATGACGCTTATTATTTGACATCTGCCCAGGTAATAAAAGATTTCGAAACTTTGGAAAATATTTTGAACGCCGCATACACCCCGAGGAAAACTGTAAATGAATCGCGAGATGAACTTATGTCCTGTAAACAACGACCGGGGGAAGCTTTAGACGAATATGCTGCACGAATTGGAAACCTATGGAGGCAGTTGAAGGAGGCCGTGAAGGGAAAATATCCTGGTGGGGACAGGGGACTACTAGCGGAATTAGAGAAGGATGCCATAACAACATTTAAGGGTGGTGTATTCGATCGGCATACACAATTACATTTAATAGGTAAGAATATAGAATCTTTAGAGAAGGTAAAAGAGGAAGCGATATTTTTTGAGAGTGAATATAAACGGTTATCGGGACACACTTTGAATGGTTGGAGCACAGGATTTCCGTCTGCCAGTCCACCCAAAAATAGAGAATGGAAACCAAATGGTTTAGGAAGTCCGACAGATCAAAGAGTCATTACATGCCACAACTGTAAGAAACCAGGGCACATTGCAAGACATTGTAGGCAACGTCGAGAGGAACCTTACTGTGTGAAATGTAATCGGTATGGACACAGTGGTCAAAACTGCCGGGCTCAACAACGACCGGTAGCCTGGCCAAAACAAACTCAGAGCGCACATCCACATGAGTATGTAAGAGTCGCTGATGGAACTGATAGTACAAATAGAAATCAAATTGCCCGTGGTGAACTGTATTGCGAATTTTGCAACAAAGTGGATCATTATACGGAGAATTGTCTAAAGAAGTATCTTGCGGAAAATAACTTTAACCATCAGGGAAACGAATAGAGGCAGTCCGGAGGCACGAGGAAGGCTGTCAAGATAGTAAACAGTGCCACAATTTAAAGTTAGCTTTTGATAAAAATTTTATCATCACCCTAAGTACAGATATAGCAAAAGAACAATCCATAAAATTATTAATAGATACGGGCGCTACATGTAACTTGATTAAGCGATCAAAACTACGTAATAACATTTGCATAAATAGAGAAAAAATAGTAACTGTGGAAGGGATTTTTGGGTCGAAAAAAAAGTCATTAGGTACATGTAATGCCAAACTACTGTTGGATCGAAAATCACATGATTGCGAATTTACTATTATCAACGACACTAACTCAATACCAGCGGATGGAATATTGGGATCAAACTTTTTGAAAAATCAAGCTATCATAGACTGTATTAACAACTGTTTACAACTACAATGTGAAAATGATACCGAAACCGTGAAGGAAGCACCGGTAGAGCGATTACCTAACGACACCAACCATCGGATTAAAAGTGTAGCAGAAGAAATAATTTATAAGGGAATAACCAGTGAAAACGAAAATGAAATAGAAAATATTAATGAAAATGGTACAAACGTTACGGAGGATGAAATTTATAACAAATATCCAAGAGCAGATGGCAAGAAGCTTTTTAGCTTAAATCCAAGAGAAGAACAAATTATTCGGTATCCCACAAACTTGGAAAAGGATATGATCTGCTTGCGGCAGGAAATGAGACCAGGGGTATATTGCAGCAGTACACTAGTTAGACCAGTTGATGGACACGTATTTATTGGTATTATTAACACAACTGTAGAAAGAATAGACGTTGACGATTTCAAGCCCACTTTCGAAAATCTAGATGATTACTATGTGCAGCCTTCAAGCAAACCAGTACGGTTTCCTTTTAGTTCCACTCGAATGAAAAATATGAAAAATACTCTGAAATTACCAGAGGACTTAAACGAAGAAGAACGGGAAAGCGTCTCTCAGATTTGCTACGAATACAATGACATATTCCACCTACCAGGAGACAAGTTAACATATACCGATTTCAAGTATTTTAAACTACCGCTGGAAGAGAATACGGGCCCTATCAATAGAAAACAATATCGAATGCCAGAAGCTCATAAATTAGAATGCCAGAAACAAATCGAGGAGATGTTATCCGATGATATAATAGAACCCAGTACTAGTCCTTTTAACTTCCCTGTAATTTTAGTGCCAAAAAAGACTAAAGACGGCGAAAAGAAATTCAGAATCTGCGTCGATTTTAGAGAATTAAATAAAAAATGCATTCCATATTCATACCCACTACCACGTATCGAAGATATTTTGGACAGCTTAGGTCATTCACGATATTTCACTACGCTTGACTTAGCCAGTGGATATCACCAAGTTCTAATTGATAGCTGTGACCGCGAAAAAACCGCGTTTAGTGCCAACTATAACCACTACCAATATAAGCGATTACCGTTTGGATTAAAAACAGCGCCCCCATTTTTTCAGTCAATGCTAAACCAAATAATGACCGGTCTCCAGGGCGTAAAGTGTTTCGTGTACTTAGACGACGTAGTAATATTCGCGAAAAACCTCAACGAGCACAATCAGAAGCTCAGAGATGTGTTTGAGCGGTTTCGACACAGTAACTTGAAACTACAACCATCCAAGTGTCAATTTTTGGCTAAAGAGGTGATTTACCTAGGTCACGTGTGTTCTGAACACGGTGTTAGGCCAGATCCCTCATTAACTGAGAGTGTAACGAATTTTCCAAGACCAAGAAAAGTCCGCGAAGTGCAGTCATTCTTGGGACTGGCAAATTATTACAGGAAATTCATTCCAAATTTCTCACAGATAATGGCACCTATCAACAAGTTACTAAGGAAAGATGCCCCATTCTCATGGAATGAGAACTGCGAAATAGCGTTTAATACAATAAAAACCAAATTAAGTACTCGACCATTACTAGCCTACCCGCAATTCGACAAAGAATTCGTATTAATTACTGATGCAAGTGGTGAATCGTTAGGGGCCGTATTAGAACAAGAGGGCAAACCTGTCGCTTATGCCAGTAGAACTCTGAATAAAGCAGAGCAAAGATATTCTACTTCAGAGCGGGAACTGTTGTCTATAGTGTGGGCAACAAAAAACTATAGGTGCTACTTATTGGGTAGATATTTCAAAGTAATAACGGACCATAAACCTCTTCAAGGAATGTTAAAGGTAATAGATACAACTTGCAGGATGCTAAGGTTTCAACAGAAACTTTCGGAATTCGATTTCGAAATAGAATATAAGCCTGGGAAAAGTATCTCCCATGCCGACGCTCTCAGTAGAATGCCGAGTGTTTCGCATAAAACCGAGCAACCTACACTTGAATCCTGTTTAGTAACTACTCGCTCTCAAACTCGAACAGCGGAGGAGAGGACCAACACGATAGTAGGAAGCGGGGAGGGAGTAAAAGATGACGGCAATGAGGATGAAAACGCCACGGGAGAGATACCAGGCATTGTAAGCGTGTCCCAACCACAGCAAATTCAACAAATCTTAAATGATTATCATGACTCGCGATTCGGTGGACACTTTGGAAAAAATAAAACGTTAGCTAGAATTAGACGCAGGTATAGATGGCCAGGAATGGGAAAATACGTTAAAAACCATATAAGAAAATGTCCAAAGTGTCAGAAGAATAAGAACTCGCGGCCTGTGAAAATGCCCATGGTAATCCCGCCGGTATCAGAAAGACCTTTCGAAAAAATATATATAGATTTAGTAGGTCCTCTCCCTACCTCACATAACGGTAATAAGTACATCTTGAGTATGATGGATGATCTCACACGTTTTGTTGATTTTGCTGCCCTTCCTGATCAAGAAGCGAACACCGTGGCTAGAATTTTATTCGATCAAATACTTAGTCGTTACAACCTACCAAAACAACTGGTAACTGATCAGGGTGCAAATTTCACGAGCGATATATTTAAGTCCCTATGTAAGCTTCTCAAAATCAAAAAGTTGCAAACAACGGCGTATCATCCCCAATCAAATGCTGTTGAAAGACAGCACTCATGGCTTGGAAACTACTTGAGATGCTTTGTAGACGACGATCCTCTCAATTGGGATAACTATCTTAGAACAGCGGCTCACGCGTATAACAACACCGTACATGCTGGAACAAAATTAACACCCATGGAGACGCTATTTGGTTTCACTTCAGAAATACCGAGCAAATTAAAAAAGAATGTGGAGCCAGTGTATAATTACGAAAAATATCACTTCGAGCTACGGAACAAGCTACAAAAATCTTTCCAACTGGCGAAGTTGAACCTCGAAAACTCGAAGGTTCAGTCGAAAAAATACTACGACAGAAACATAAATGTGTCTCGGTTCCATGTCGGAGACGATGTACTGCTTAAAGATCCAGCGAGATCAGGAAAGCTTAGCGCATTTTTTAGAGGCCCTTATAAGATAATTCATGTGCACTCACCCGAAAACGTTTCAATCCTTATCAGAAAGAAACTAAAAAGGGTCCACGTGAACAGAATAAAGCTTTGGCATCATTAGGAAAAATTTCAAATTTCCATAGCTTGTTAATAATAAAACTTATAAATTTCAGATCGAATAGGGAAAGAGAAGCGCGAGAGACATCAGAACAAACAAACGCGAATATTAACCCAGGTTGAGACGTGCGAGACACCAGAACGATAACTATAAATCCAGGTAAACAGAAAAAAAAAAAAAGGGGAGGGTCTATCAAAAAATTTTTGTACACAAAACATTTTGTTACACGTCTAAACATTAAATACAAAAAAAAAAAAGGGGGAATTATTATATTGTCATATAGTATTAAGACATTGTAACTTTATCTATTTTTAATTATTATATTGTCATATAGTATTAAGACATTGTAACTCTATCTTCAAACTAGGCTATATACATAAAAAGACGTTAATCTAAAAAAAAAAAAAAAAAAAAAAAAAAAAATTTCTTTCGTTCGGAAATCAATTACTAAAATAAATATTATACAAATCTTTTGTTAATTAAAAATAAATAAATCTTAGAAAAAATGAACTGTATAAATACTCTTCCGATTGCTATGCTGGTGGTGGTAATAATATTAACAAGCGCAGACCCGGACTATACAGTGAAACGAATACGAGATTCAGGCGCGATGTTTGAGGAAACCGGGACGGTTCATTGGTACAGAAGGCACTGGACAATTCTATCGAGAATTCCTATACCTAATTTCAATGCGGACTTTGAATTTTTGGAAAACTGCACGGGAATCGTTGGCGCACTATGCCAGCAATTACACATACTTGATACAAGATGCAAATCAGTCGGTGTCGGAGTCAATTCCAGACTTAACCACCTTAGGGGAAAGCTTGTCGATCTGGACCACTACCTATTCAATAAGAAAAACTACCGTCAGAAAAGAGCGTTCTTTGATGGAGTCGGGTCACTGGGAAAGCTACTATTCGGAACCATGGACAACAATGACAACTTGCGAGTAACAAACCTACTGGCGGACCTCGATAAGCGCGAAAATACAACGTTTCACCTACTGAAAGACCAGATAACAGTTATGAAGTCAAACTTCCAGCTATTCAACGAATCCAGAGTACAAGCGGAGAACGATCGACAAAAAATGTTTCATCTCTACTCCACCTTAGTTCCAAGTATAAACAACCAATCACACCTAATTAGGTTGGAAATGCAGAGAACTGACCTATCCGAGCTCATGTTGATGACAATCCTGGAAATGGATAAAATAGCAGACTCCATTAACACCATAACGGAGATAATAGTGGCTTCAAAAATGGGGAAACTGCATCCCGCAGTCGTCCACTCAAAGCAACTATCAAAAATAATGCATAGCGTTCTGGATCATAGCGAACTAGATCCACGTATTTTGAATCATCAGACTCTGACCCAAATTATTAAGGTACAAGTAGTTTCCGATGAAGCGAACCTACTGGTGAGAATCGACGTGCCACAACCAGAGAAGATGACATTTACTATATACAGGATATATAGTGTGCCTGTACGCATAGATGATTCGAGATTCTACTTCTACAATATTGAGGGAGACTTCCTCGCTGCTAATAAATTAGAAAATCAATACGCCATCCTAAGCCAAAAAGGATTCGACACATGCAACCGTTTAGTTACCACCGACGACGAAAACCATTTTATATGCGAGAGAACAATACCGACGAGCACCACTACTGGGACGAGTTGCATTCTCAATTTATATAAAGGGCACAGTTTAGACACCTCTGAATGCGTTACGAAATGGACCAGGAAATGGAATACCTTCGTCAAAATGGAGACCAAAAATCATTGGCTGTACATTATAGGATGGAAAATCAAAATTGAAATACATTGCCTAGACGCGCCAACACGCGTTCAGGAGCTAAATAACGTTGGCGTCATATCCTTACACGAACAATGTAGCTTCCGCAGTGGGGATACTGTTGTGTATTCCCTTGATAACACCGATCGAAACCTAACACTGTGGCAACCAGAAGAAAGACCAGAGATGTCGTTAAAAATAGACGAGTCTATAACCCTGAACCAACTTAACCAGCTGAAAATCAACACGAGCCACCTCCCCGTAATCCAAGCGAACAATCTAAATTCTATCTGGCAGTCGGAGAGCAGGACTGTAGATGACCTAGTAGACAAAATTGAGAACGAGAGCCATCGAAGAAACCAGAACCAAACGTCGAAAATACATATGGCCATATCTGCTACGAGTGCTAGCCTCACTGGACTAGTAGTCATCATAGTTGCTATACTCTGGAGACTATGCTGGAAGAAAACTCGATTAGATGAGCCTATCAGCGAACGTAAATTGCCTAGTACATCAAAAGAAGATCCTGAAAACCGAATCCGAGCCGGCACTCGTAACACCAACGACAAGGAAAACGCCGAGAATAGAAAGGACATACCACTAATACACGCACAGCCATTAGAAGAAATTAGTTCCCGCAGCGTAACCACACCACGTCGCAATCGGCAGGTCTTAGAGTTAGTGTAAATAATCACTGTTTAGTATAGCATAGCATAGTATGAAAAGTTTTATGTAATAAAAATAAAAACGTTTTATTAAAACAAAAAAAAAAAAAAAAAAGTTTATATAAAATCTTATACCGAGCTATTCAATTGAATTTATTAAAACGAAATAAGGTAAAAACTAAAAGATATCACCATATGCAACTGTCCGTGTGCACCAAAATTTAATACTTAAAGAATTTAAAATATGAAAGTAAAATTAATGAATGAAAATGGAAACAAAATATTTAAAAAAAAAATTAAATAAATAAAGAAAAAGAGATACAAAAGCAAAATTAACGCATAAAATAAAATAACTGAATAAAAACTCTTAAATAAAAAAATAAATAAATAAACCGACGATCGATCCAACCGGTGGCAAGTTTTTTGAAGAAGGGAGGAATGTCAGGGATCATGCCCTGACAATATTGCATGATGTTGAATCGACAGGTCATTGTCTTAATGTATAAATTCAACATCATGCAATATATCAGCACATGCCATGCGTCCACGAGCCGCAAAGTTGCGAAAACTCACATGGTGTTGAATATCCGTAATATTGGAAAAATGTACGATCAATGTAAATTCGACACCATGTGAGTTAAGCGACCTTAGGATCGCCGGCATGTGCGTCCGGTCGTCAGCAAGATTGACCGGATCGAAAAGTAAAAGTAACGATCGATCGGAGAGTTGAACGGTGGCTCTGATTGGGAGCAGTCAAAAGTGCTTAATAAAATTGTTAAGGTGAATAAGAAGAATATATAAAGTAAAAATTGTGAAATAAAGTTTATAGAGGAATATATAAAGTAAACAGTGTGAAATAAAGTTTATACAATACATAATAATAAGATAATTTCATTTGGTAACTCGACCCAACAAACAGATCACTGCTCTATGATCATAAAGATGACCGTTTGGACGCAATTTTTAATTGAGTTGAGTTTTCCATGTCGGTACATAGTGCAATGTTATTGTTTGCCAAAAATCTGCCAACAAGTCGGGCGCAATTTTATTATTCTTGGCACAATTTGAGGATACGTGCAATACACATGAAACAAAACGTGCAATTTGGTTCAAATTAATAATTCTTGTTTAGGTTTATCATACAGCAGACTACACAAATTACAGGTAATACTGGGCTGTGACGCCAACGCACACTACACTATCTGGGGAAGTAGTGATATCAACAAAAGAGGTGAGTCACTTTTGGAGTTCCTTACTACTAACAACCTAGATATAATAAATAAAGGTAACACACCGACCTTCATAAATTCAGTAAGGCAGGAAGTACTTGACCTAACCATAACAAGCCCCTGCCTGGTTGACAAGTGCGAAAATTCGCACGTATCTAAAGAAGCTTCATTATCAGACCACAGGCACATCTGTTTTGATATTAAGACTTCATTTAGTTAAATAGAACAATACAGAAACCCTAAACGTACCAACTGGAATCTTTACGAGTCAGCCCTAGAGTACGAAATATGTATCGAGGAGGAAACAATAAGCAGCCCAGACTGCATTGATAAAATCACAAATAAACTCGTAAGAAATGGAACGAGGAATTAGCGGCAAAACGCAAACAAACTAGAAAATTGTTCAACAGAGCAAAAACCTTTGGTATGTGGGACGAATACAGAGAGTCCCTTACTGAATATAATAAACTTCTAAAAAAGTTAAAAAAAAAGACTCTTGGAGAAGATTCTGTGAAGAGATAGATGATCTCCCAACGGTCTCAAGACCCCAAAAGGTGTTGCCAAAAGACACCCCGACAGATATCGGACTATTAGAGAGACCAGATGGGTCCTTAACCAAAAGCAGCAAGGAAACTCTTGAAGTGTTATTGGCAACACATTTCCCAGGCTGCAAGTTAATTAACAATAATGAAGATTTAGAGGTAGAGAAAAGGATGTATCGTCAAACTCCATTCAGCAAAAGTATTGCTGGTAAAATCTTCACTCCGGAAAAGATCAGATGGGCGATCAACACCTTTAAACCCTATAAATCAGCCGGAGTAGATAAAATATTCCCCGCATTATTTCAAAAGGGGTTAGAGATCCTAATGCCAATAATGATAAGGATCTTTAAAGCCAGCTTTATATGGTGATGCATCCCAAAAATCTGGAGGAAAGCGAGAGTGGTATTTGTACCGAAGGCATGGAACCGTCCCAGCGAACAGACAAAGTCATATCGCCCTATAAGTCTTGCCTCCTTCTTTGTTAAAACGATGGAGAAATTAGTGGACATCCACATAAGAACGGGACCTAACAAGGGCTGTCTTAGTAACAACCAACATGCCTACCAAAAAGGCAAATCAACAGAGTCAGCCCTTCATGATTTGGTAAGACAGATTGAAAAGGCAAAAGACTATAAAGAAATTGCCCTTTGCGCATTCCTAGATACAAAAGGAGCATTTGACAATACTCCCCATGAAGCCATTATAGCGGCAGCTAGGAAAAGGGGTTGAAAAATGCCACGATAAAATGGATACACGCCATGCTGAAGAGCCGAATAACAACCACGGATCTAGGTGATAGCACATTGACTGCACAGACCTATAGAGGATGTCCCCAAGGTGGGGTACTATCCCCACTTCTATGGTCAATTGCAGTATATGAGCTTCTGGACCGTCTAACGGACCAGGGATGCGAGGCAATAGGATATGCTGATGACCTCGTCATTATCATTAGAGGCAAACATGATTTAATTATATCGGAAAGAATACAATCAGCCTTAGAAGTGATAATGAACTGGTGTCAGTCTAAGAACTTGAACATCAACCCAAGACTGAGTTAGTACCATTTACAAATAGAAAGAAAAACCACATTGTACCTCCTTCAATAAATGGAACAATGATACCCTTTTCAGATGAGGTAAAATATCTAGGTGTTATACTGGATAGCAAACTCAACTAGAACAAACACATAGAATGGACTCATGCCAAAGCACTAAAGGCATTTTGGGCGTGTAAAAGCTTATTTGGCAGAAAATGGGGATTAAAGCCCAAAATGATTTACTGGTGTTACAGAACAATCATTCTCCCAATAGTCACATACGGATCAACGATATGGTGGACTAAAATATTACAAAGGAAAGCACAGCTTACGCTACAAAAAATCCAAAGGCTAGCTTGCCTTAGTATCACAGGTGCAATGAAAACCTGTCCGACAGCGGCAATGGAAATGTTCCTTAACATCCCTCCGATACATATCCAAATAAAAAAGGAAGCTATCAAAGGAGTGTTACGCATACAGGAGAAAAACAATTATAAGTCAGGGGATTTTAGAGGTCACCTCAAAATCCTAAAAGACCCAAAAATAGAGGTTATAACTTCCACATTATCGCACGCGATGCCGACAAAATTCAACTTTGAAACCCCCTTAAAAAGTTATAATAAGAGAACGCAAGGACTGGCAATCCACGCTACCTGAAATGGAAGAGGGATCAACCATCTAGTATACAGATGGCTCTCGCACCTCTGAGGGGACAGGAGCCGGAGGCAAAGGTCCTAACTTCTCGGTGTCAAAACCACTCGGTAAAGAAGCCACAATCTTCCAGGCCGAACTAATTACAATGGAGCTATGCATCCAAGAAAATATAAGGAGAGCTCATCGCAATAAATCCATTTATCGGATAGTCAGGCGGTTCTTAAAGCTCTAGCATCCAATAAACACGGATCGAAGATAGTATGGGAATGCCTTCAAAACCTAATCACCCTGAAGAAAAGGAATGATGTAACCTTAATGTGGGTACCAGGACACATGGGAATTGAGGGAAATGAAGAGGCTGATCGCCTTGCAAAAAACGGCGCAGAAACAAATTTTATTGGTCCAGAGCCATTCTGCGGAAAACCAAAAGGGTACTCCAACCCCATACTCAAAAAGTGGGCAGAAAAAGAACATAAAATCTACTGGAATAGACTTCCAGACTTGTCAATTTCAAAAAAACTGATCCTACCACAAAAAAACAAAGTGGAGGATATTCTAAAATTCAGCAAGAAGGATATTAGTACTCTAATCGGCCTAATGACGGGGCACAGTGGAGTAAACCACCACCTCAAAATAAGGGCTTAGCTGAAACCGACATTTGTCGCCTTTGTCTCGAGGACTCAGAAACGACAGTACACATCCTATGTCACTGTGAAGCAGTAGCTAGGAAAAGACACAGTCTTCTTGGAAAGGGTTTCCTTTCTACGGAGGAACTAGCCAATACGGCTCCCTTAAAGATTCTTAAATTAGCTAAAGCTACTGAATTATAATAGGGTGAAGGGGCTATAAACGCACAATAGGCCAAGAAGGTCGCAGTGCTCTCACGCGTTCCCCTAATAGTAATAACAATAGGTTTATCAAATTTTAGCTTTGTATCTTTTTCATTTTGGCCCACCACCTTGTTCCTCCTACACCCCCCATCTTAAAATTTACCAAAATTATACACCATATAGCTCAACAATTTCACAAAATTTTAACTTAATTCTTGTTTGGAATTTGGCGATATAACGTTTTGAAATTTTGAAAAGTGCACCATTTTTGAAATATCCCCCATTTACATTACTATACTTCTCAGAACTAGATGACCTCAGAGGCATCCAACATTCGAGCCTGCTACGGTGTCTAGAACAAGAGGAGTGACATCCATCCCATAAGCAATAGAGGAAGCACAATGGGCCCAACTAGATGGTCCCAGTGCATTGTGGTTCTATGGAACCACCCTCCTACAACTTAATCCTTTGTCAGACATTCTGTTCCATACATAACCTTGATGTCTACACTATTCAAAGAAAAACCTCAGAGCTTTTGAAATAAAAAATGATTTTTTTTTTAAATTTTAGAATGGGCGGTCTAGATGGGACACCCCTTATATCTTTGTTCCAATGAAGGTCGATGCGATCAGACTTCGGCAAACCTGATATTCAAAATTATTATGGTTGCTTGAGTTGTATCTTGTGTGTATTTTAGTTCAATTTTTTAACACAAAGCCGGCTTACTACAAAAGCATTTAATGGCCGGTTAATTTACATTCGTTCTGATGTAGCGAATCTCATGATGAATGATGGTTTGAACCATGTGTCCAAATTTTGCGTGTATTCACTAATTGGTAAATTTATGGTTTCTCTGATGTCTGCCGATTGCTAGCAATATTTCCACTTTCCATTGAATACGATCAATTAAGATGCCTGAAATAACTCGAATCTATGTACTCGGGAAATTATTTTCGGAGCAATTGAAGTAGAATTTGAAAAAAAAAAAATCAATCGAACGCTTGATGTGGAAGATCGTTCAACTCACACAAAACACAAAGCCTGAGTACTGTAAGCGTTTATTCCACGGTGCAACGCAAACAGTCCGCGGAACTTTGACAGATGTTTCGATGCGATCTCCTGCAATAAGATTAACACTTCGAATCATAAGACGAGTTCACTTCTGTCACTACAGCCAAAATACCGTTAATTACCAAACGCAATTATTTCTTTAAATATGCACAAATGATATTAAAACGCTCGCGACCCGTGTGATTCACTAGAAAATCCACCCACCGTCGTAGAGCGCGTCAAACTTAAGCAACAAGACGACGATCACTGAGAATCAATTCCGCCTCTTGTTTCCGTTTCTTTCCTACACTACCGCGATTATGTTTCAGAGCGTTAGCACAGTCTGCCCGTCTCATGCAAGAGGAATTTTTTTCTTCTGAGACCTAAAATAGCATAAAACCGCGTCCGCTAAGAACACAAACCATAAAATTTGTCTCCACGCATGTGTGACTTCTTACAAAAAAGAAAGGTTTTGCCGCAAGATCAATGCATGGCTATTGGTTCTATTCAAGTCAATTGCATCGTTACTTTAAGAAAGTTTAGATTTGATAGAGCAACGCAATTTTAGTAAGCAAATTGTTGTGGCTGTCTTAAAAATACGGCAATGTTACTCCATCATGGTTCTGAGCTGTGCTAAAATTCAGTCGAGTTTAGGCGAGAAGACAAACAAGATCTCGGCAGAGAGTTGAAAGGCAACCTTGACTGTATGTGCGGTTCTTCAATGAATTTTATACGTGTGTTTGGTTTAAATCTTCACCTATGGTGGTTACCTGAAACCGGTTACTGAGAATTTTGAACTCAAGACTGGTTTTGTGACCAGACAATTCGTTTTCTTTTCTATACAATTCAGCAATTTTTACACTGTTCAACTTGCTCAAAGATTTAAGAGTTTTAACATCCACCGAGTTAGAAAGAAAGACACAAATATACTTGTTATCTACTTTACTAAAGCATGATGCGAAGGATAAAAGGTATACCGACAAACTACAGTTGCTCACAAAATTATTTGGTCACTCTGGAATGCGAGCTAAATTCGTCATATTAAGACACTAAAATGAAATATTTGAAAAAAGTGAAAACTAAAATTTGATGTCGGGATAAAATTTGCTACCCTGAAATTTTTATACTATAGATGAAATCTGAGAGTATATTGTGTTTGCCTTACCGTTTGTAACGCTAAGAAATAATCCTCGCACAGAGCCGCCAAGGGTACAGAAATATTTGTTGTCGCTCAAAAACTTCGACTCCGAGTTGCTGTATTTCCGTCTGTCAGTCTATCTACAGCATAACTCTCGAACGCTTTGAGCTATCGTGCTGAAATTTGTAGATGTCATTAATATGACGGAATATTGATCCGATCCCGTCACTCCTTCTAACCCTTCCCATACAAATGCATAATTTTGAAAAAAGCACTTTTTAGATTTTCATTGAAACTAGCAAAGTTATAAAAACGAATTTTTGTCAGAATTAATTTTATTATAATTTCAATCAGAATTGATTCTACCCCCTCCCATACAAATTCCACGAAATTTTGAAATTTAAATTAAATTATTTTTCTTCGAAACTGTTAAAGTTACCAACTTGATATTTTGCATAAAGTATAAAAATAGAAATATCAATAATGAAAAAAAAATGTGTTTTGATCCGTACACTCCTTCCACCCCCTCCCATACAAATATATAATTTTTGTTTAGTGCATTATATCGATTTCCATTAAAACTAGAAAAAGTATAAACTTAAAATTTTGCCAGAATTTGTTTTTTAATAATTGCAATAAATGATAAAAAAAATTATCAGCTCCTCTTCACTCCTTCTACCCCCTCCCATACAAATATCTGTATTATAAATTCAAGAAAAGCATTTCTCCTTCGAATATATTAGGACTATCGAATTTGAAATTGAATCAAAGCGTGGTGATAAGGATGATGATAAGCAGTTTCAAAATCATCTTAAACGCTCCACCTCCTCTGCCACCTCTCATACAAATGCCTCAATTTCAGGAAAACTATGTCCAATTGAAAATAATGAAAGCTACAAATTCAGCACGAAATATTTTGCATACCACATTAGGTTTTATATCCAAAAATTACAAACCCTCCTACCCTCCTTCTACCACCTCCCATACAAAAGTCACTATTAATTATTTAAAAGAATTGGAGGTGACATATTTTCCGGTAAATCTTTCTCATTTCCTCTAGAGTATCATATGATTGGGCTTTACGCCCAATCATAATTCTTTTATGTTTTTTTCCCGTTTCATGACTAAATTAGCCTAAAAATGCAAAAACAAAAAATCTGTCCCGCCGTTCATATGGACTCATATCTCCGAGACCGTTAAAGGTAAAATGTTCGTTTTTAGGTGGATTGTTGATTGGGTACGTGAGCTCTATTTACTAAAATTTTGGAAGGGATTAGGTGGAAGGGGGAGGCGGGGGGAGGGAAAAAGTCAAAAAACTACACTTGCTAATATCTCCACCACGAATGCAGATAGGAAGTTGGAAATCAGTAGAAATATAGAGAGGTTGTAGGACAAACTGTAAAAATAATTTAATTTTTTTAACCATTGGCATCCGAAAATGGGGGGGTTAAAAACAAATTGTCGCCGAATTGTTTTTTCAAATGATTATATCTTCGAAATTACTTATCGTAAACAATTTATATTTTGGGACCATTAAGGTGGCACAGAGTTGCACCGAAATCAGTTTAGAAGGAGGCTAATTATTGTAAGGGGGAGGGTCAGGAGTGGTGCAAAGAAAAGCACTTAAAAATCAATATCTCGGCTATTTATTAAGCTATGTAATTGAAACTTAGAAAGTATACTAAGCTATACTAGGAAAATACAAAAAAATATAACATGTTGAAATAATAGTAGTGGGGGTAAATGGGGAGTATTTCAAAAATGGTTCACTTTTCAAAATTACAAATCCTTATATGTCAAAAAACAGTAAAGATATCAAATCGAAAATTTGTCAGATTCTAGAACTACATAGTTTTTAATTTTGGTAAAAATTTTAAGTTGGGAGGTGTAAGGGGAGGGAGGTAATAAGCAAAAACGACGAAAATTTTGAGTGTTTTTTTTAGGGCTCTGGTGAAAGATAGAAAGTTTAAATTTTGCATGTGGATACATCTATTTGATATACATAGAAAAATAATAATAACTTGATCCATAATTGTTATAAACCGATCCTCCGGTCTAACGTGCACAAGGTGTTTCATGAGCATTGAAAAAAACACATAAACTAGAAATTTTTTAATGAAATTTTAAGGTAGAAACTTGAAAATTTGGGAAAAGCATTCAAAAAAAATCCCTAAATATATGAAATATTGACTGGTTGAAAACCTTTAAAACTTCTACCCCTTCCCATACAAAATTATTTTTTCGACCATTTTCAAGAAATCAATTATCACCTAAGTATTAAAAGCTATCAATTTGAAATTTTGCACAAAAACTTTTAAAAATAGTTGAAATAAGATTGCGTCAAAGTTTTGAGATCGCGCCTGTCGTGGTAAAACCCCCTCCCGTACAAAAGTATGATTTCGACCATTATTAAGAAATCAATTATCACCAAACTGTTTAAGGCTATCAATTTGAAATTTTGCATAAAAACTTACAAAAATAATTGAAATGAAATTATGCTAAAAGTTTTGAACTCGCGCTTGCCCTTCTACCCCCTCCCATACAATACTATGATTTCGAACAATTTCATTAAATCAACTAATAACCAACATACTAAAAGCTACGAACTTGAAATTTTGTAAAAACACCTTACAAGAGACGCGAAATAAAACTACCTAGTCAAGTCATAAATATTGGTACATAGAAAAATCGACGCCAAATGAAAATGAATTAATATTTTTCAAAACTTTTTTTTCTTTTTATTGGGTTATTCAATGGCTACAAATCTTAGAACAACTTATTCGAATTGACTTCCATTTGCCTTCCAGCACGACTTGAGACGATCTGGCCACTCATCGGTCTCGAGACGCACTTCATGCATGGGGAAGATTGTCCACTGCACGGACAATGGCTCGCTTCAAAGACTCAATATTTGGGTGTCGACTAGAGCAAACCATGCCCTCTGATACAGATCACAGCTTGTAATCCAACAGGTTGAGGTCTGGATTACCAGCTGGGTAATCATCCGTTGATATGAAGTTTGGAACGTTGTTTTTGAGCCACAGTTGAGTCGTTTTTGCCTTGTGAGCTGGAGCAGAGTCTTGCTGGAAAGTCCACGGCTTGTTGGCGAATATTGAATGGTTGAGAGGCTTCACAATGGGTTCCAAGACGGTCGATTGATATACTATGCCCGATGTTTTCACTCCTTTCTCGTAAAAATGGAGCTTGGTAACGCCATCGTAGCTCACTCCCCACCATACCATTACAAACGCGGGATGATGGCCTCTTTGGACCCTCAGAATGAGTTGGGATGCTTCTCTGGATGACCGAAGCATGCACACGGTCGTTCTGTTTATTGAACGATTCATCTACGGTAAAGATTTTCTCGTCAGTAAACAGAATTTGTCTGTGAGCGTTCTTCGCGTACCGGCTGCGTAACGCTTTCGATTTTCGCTTGTGTTTTTCCTTTAATGCGGCCATGAGCAGGTGTCCAGTGTGTCACTTGTACGCGCTGAGTCCCAAATCTTCTTTGATAATGCGACACATGGATTTTTGCGAAATTTGCATTTCCCGCGACAAGATTTTCTGTTTTCGCAGCGGTTTTCGGTCGATTCGTTTCTTCACGGCTTTGATCGCTTTCGGAGTTCTCACGGTGCGCGGATGGCCGGATTTTTGACGGTCTCGTACTCCACCAGTATCCTCAAACAACTTCACAGCACGATACACAAAATTGCGAGTGTTTCCAAGCGGTCCCAACGTCCGAAAGATATCGCCTTTTTTCCATGTTGCATTTTAGTAGGCCAACTACAACAATACGATTTTCGATGTCGCCCCATTCCATGATTGTAAACAATTGATGCCAAAAACTTTTTACGTGGCAATGAAGCAGAAATGTCAGCTGTCAAATCGCAGTAAAGACGAAATGGATGCGCCCAATATTGCATTCGTAATGAATGCGTTTAGTTGTGTATCAATATTTATGACTTGACTAGGTACATATCAAATTTTACGATTCCCCTACCTTCTCTACCCCCTCCCATACAAATGTTCGGTTTCGTGAATGTAAAATACACCGAATTTTATGAATATTCTATGCAACTTCGTCTATGAAACACATTCTATACAGAGATTATTGGACGTGATTCAAGCAATTAATTAAAAAGCTATTAACATCCACCCACCTTTACTATTACCCCTCCTCCTCCCCTCATAAAAACCCAAACTTGCAGAAACGAATGAAATATTATTAAATTGACAACAGCCCTGCCCAAGAACTCCATTTTACTTAGCCTTCCCTAACCACTCTAACCTGCATATTGACTTTCCACTCATCCGCAACTTGTCCCAAGAATAATAAAGTTTCGCCCAACTGGTTGGCAGTTTATTTATAATTTAAGTAGTTCAAATAAATTTATTAAATTAAAAAGAAGAAGAATTATTTGGTCATTTTTACTGTCTACTGTCTTTAATCGTCCTTTATAATTTGGAGAGTTTATTTCGGCGGATGTAATACTTGAACGAGTTCCCTGAAGAAGTTATTTCATTCTGCAATCAGTTCTGACGTTCAATTTCATCAAAATAGGTCGTGGTAAAGGATTGAAAATGATTTACGGAAACCAATAATAAGTTTAGCGTTAAAGGGAAAATCTTATCGCGAAATCGCAGGAATTGTTAATAAACCGTATTACACGATTCAATACAATGTAAAAAAAAGTTTCAAAACGAGGACTTAATAAGGACGGTCGTGGACGAAAAAAAAAACCTAAACGGTCATGATGAACGAAATATAGTGAACGAATTTCGCAAAAATCCAAAGTTAAGTTTACCAAAACCAGAAAATCCGGGAAACTAAGGACGACAAATGGCCGTTGAAAAGGTGCGTAGAATTCTTCGCCGACAAGGGTATAACGGAAGAGTCGCTAGAAAAAAACATATCAGCTGCAAATCGAATCAAACGAGTGGAATTCGCTAAAAAATATTTAGAGAAGGATAATTCATTCTGAGAGACTGTTATTTGGAGTAACGAGTCCAAATTCAATATTTTCGGCGCAGATGGAAATCAAAAATTTGGAGAAAAACAAAAACTTCGCTGAATAAAGAAAACTTAGTCCTAGCGGTTGTTGCATATCTTAATCTTGGACACTTGCTGAATGTAAAGACAAGACGACTTGCTTTCTCGGCTGTTCACATTAAAGTGACTCGTCGTTTATTGAACTAAAAATAGACTTAAAACTAAGTGTTGCCACTACGAGTACAATACATAACAGCGGTGAAACATGGTGGCGGTTCACTTAAGGGGCTGTATGGAGGCAAACTGCGTGGGATAACTCCATTTTATTAATGGAATAGTGAATAAATGGATGTATTTAGACATAATAAAAAACAAACTGCCAACAAGTCGGGCGAAACTTTATTCTTGTGACAAGTTGCGGATGAGTGGAAAGTCAATATGCAGGTTAGAGTGGTTAGGGAAGGCTAAGTGAAAGGGAGTTCTTGGGCAGGACTGTTAACAATATTTCATTCTTTTCTGTAAGTTTGGTTTTTATGAGGGGAGGAGTAGGGGTAATAGTAAGAGTGGGTGGATGTTAATAGCTTTTTAATTAATTGCTTGAATCACGTCCAATATTCTCTGTATAGAATGTGTTTCATAGACGAAGTTGCATAGAATTTTCATAAAATTCGGTGTATTTTACACTTATGAAACCGAACATTTGTATGGGAGGGGGTAGAGAATATAAGGGAATCGTAAAATTTGACGACTAGTTAATATTTCGTATATTTAGGGATTTTTTTTAAATGCATTTCGCAAATTTTCAAGTTTCTACCTTAAAATTTCACTCAAAAATTTTCAGTTTATGTGTTTTTTTCAATGCACATGAAACACCTTGTGCACGTTAGACCGGGGGGGTCGGTTTATAACAAATATGGTTATTATTATTTTTTTATGTAGATTAAATATAGGTATTCACTTGCAAAATTTTAACTTTGTATCTTTTACCAGAGCCCTAAAAAAATCACTCAAAGTTTTCGATATTTTTGCTTATTACCTCCCTCCCCTTACACCTCCCAACTTAAAATTTTTACCAAAATTAACCATTGTGCAGTTCTACAATCTGACAAATTTTTGATTTGATATCTGTACTATTTTTTGAGATATAAGGATTTGTAATTTTGAAAAGTGCGCCATTATTGAAATGCCCTCACTACTATTATTTCAACATGTTATATTTTTTTTTTATTTGCCTAGTATAGCTTAATATAAGTTTTAAGTTTCAATTACATAGCTTAAGAGATAGTTGAGATATTAATTTTTAAGTGTTTTTGTTTGCACCCCCCTGACCCTCCCCCTTACAGTAATTAGCCGCTTTCTGAGCTGGTTCCGATGAAACTGTATGCCACCTTGACGATCTCTAAATATGATTTTGTTGCGATAAGTAATTTTGAAGATATAATCATTTGAAAAAAAATTCGGCCGACAATTGGTTCTAAGCCCCCCCTTTTCGCACCCCAATGGATAAAAAAATTAAATTATTTTTAAAAGTTGTTCCACAAACTTCTCTATATTTATGTTGAGTTTTAGCTTCCTAGCTGTTACCATGGTTGAGATATTTGAATTCGTATTTTTCGGTTTAAGCGCTCCCCCCGCCTCCCCCTGAACCCGTATACCCCCGAAAATGGGTATCCGCCTGAGATCCGCAACTATCTACAATCCCCCCAAAAATTAACTTTCTATCTTGAAGGGTTTGGGAGTTAATGTGCGCTGAGCGTACACGTCGGCGTACGGCGGACGGCGTACAGACAGACGGATTTTTTTTTTTGCATTTTTAGGCTAATTTAGTCATGAAACGCGAAAAAAAAAAATTCAGGGTAGCAAACTTTTTTTTTTTCTTGTGTCGATCACAATACTTTATTATTATAATAATAAAGTAAAATATTATGGATACCGTGGCTGCTGTACAGCGTACCTCAACAACTCAAAACGCATCCACAGTCTCCAGACCTAAATCCTATTGAGCATCTGTGGTCAATTTTGAAAAAAAAACGCGATCCTAACATAAAAAACAAAAATCAGCTGAAAGCTGTTTTAAAAAGGAGTGGGACGAAATAGGTATTTCTACCACTGCTAATTTAGTAAAAAATTATTCAGAATGGACTAAAAACTTTTACTAAAGCAAACGGATACCCCACTAAGTATTAAAGAGATTTAATTAAAAAGAATTAAATGTATTAAAACTAATATGAACAAGTGACCAAATAATTTTGTGAAATGAATTTCCAATCTTTTATTTTCTTTTTAATTTAATAAATTTATTTGAACTACTTAAATTATAAAAAGTATTGTTTTTTTATTTCCCGACATCAAATTTTAGTTTTCACTTTTTTCAAATATTTCATTTTAGTGTCTTAATATGACGAATTTAGCTCGCATTCCAGAGTGACCAAATAATTTTGTGAGCAACTGTACTTGTTGTCTACTTTAATAAAGCATGATGGGAAGGATAAAAGGTAAGTTAACCTTTCTTCGAGGTATTTCGTAGAATACCGACAAACTATATGACACGAGGCCTCAACTCTGCTTGTAATTAAGTTGGTGTTTGCACCTGGCGGCTATTTTAAAAAAAAATAATAATAATGCCAAATTGAGACATTAGAACGGAATTGGTATTAGCATTTCAGAGTGAGATATAATGCTGCTTCTAGATAGAATTTAATTTTGAATGCGGGTTCGGTAATATGCAAATGGCTTTTTTGTTTGTCCATGTTTTGAATTAGCTATTACGAGTATTCTATTACAAATTATTGCACCAGCATAACGTGCTGTTAAATGTGTTTCGACTAATTCTTTTGACATTTTTATGAGCTTGTGGGCACACATAATCAAAATTATAGGGGAGCATAGGACAAAAACAACTCTCTTCCACAAGCCGCGATCCCGAGCATCGGCCTTAAGCTGTTGCCAGGACTTGTTTATTCCTCTGGCCTCCTGCTTAACTGCTCACTTCCATGTGCTACATGGTCAAACTACCCGACGTCTTCCTTGAGGATTATAATCCAGAGCCTGTGTGGCGAAGTTTCGCTCTGGTTTCCTCAAAGTATGACCGATCTACTGCCACTTCCGCCTTTGAATCCCAACACCCATTTTAGTCTAACGAGTTGTACTCCAAAGTTCGTCGTTGGAGATCACGTCTGGCCAAAATATTCATAAAATGCGTCGGAGGCATTGGTTGACGAAAGTCGGTAGTTTCTTGGTAAGTCAAACGGTCACTTTCCGCGTAGTACAACCATATAACAACACGGATTTGAACC
This sequence comes from Chorisops tibialis, assembly GCA_963669355.1. Classification (NCBI taxonomy): domain Eukaryota; kingdom Metazoa; phylum Arthropoda; class Insecta; order Diptera; family Stratiomyidae; genus Chorisops; species Chorisops tibialis. Next base: position 116,633,328 of record OY770262.1, on the reverse strand, counting down.
ATTCGTCAAAGACTCTCAGCTTCGTGCGAAGGGAGATCTCTCTTAACCTCCAGAAAGGGGAAAGGATACCGAAGGCCTGACGAGTTTTATTTAGCCGAGCGTCAATATCATTTCGGCTTCGCCGTCCAAGCTGACAATGCTTCCGAGAGCGCAAAAATCTTGTACCTCTTCAACATCTTGTCCGTTAAGAATAATCGGTGTGCTTCCTTTCGAACCCATGGGCATATACTTGGTTTTACGCACATTTATTTTCAGTCCCGCATCTTAGCGTTTAGAATGCAACAAGCGAACATTTGACTCTAAGTCCGAACGGTTATGTGCAAGGAAACACACGTCATCAGCATAATCAAAATGACTTAAGATGTTAAATAGTCTCCATTGAAGATCTTTACCTTCCACACCTTCCAGTGCTTCGCTGTGCGAACGGGTGTCAGACAAGGCTGCATATTATCACTAGCCCTGTTTCTGGTGGTAATAAATGACATCTTGGAAGCTGTACTGGAAGGTGGGGAAGATAAGGGCCTTCAATGGAGGCTATTTAACATCTTATGTTACTTTGATTATGCTGATACCGTGTGTTTGCTTGCACATAACCGTTCAAATGTTCGCTCGATGCATTCTAAATGCAAAGAGGGGGGGACTGAAAATAAATGTGCGCGAAAGCAAGTACATGCACATGGAATCCAACACAAGCACACCAATTGTTTTTAATGAACAAGATGTGGAAGAGGTGCAAGATTTTTGTTATCTGGGAAGCATTGTCAGCATGGATGGCGGAGCCGAAAAGGATATTGAGGCTCGTCTAAATAAAGCTCGTCAGGCCTTCGGTATCCTTTCCCCTTTCTGGATTTTAACAGAGATCTCTTTTCGCACGAAGCTGCGAGTTTTTGAAGCAAGCGTCAAATCTGTGTTGGTACAAGGTTGTACTACGTGGATAATAACTGTTCGACTTAGAAAGAAATTACAAATTTTCGTGAACCAATGCCTCCGACTCATTTTAGGAATATTCTGGCCAGAAATGATCTCTAACGATGAACTTTGGAGTATAACTGGCCAGACTAAAATATGTATTGAGATTCAAAGGCGGAAGTGGCAGTGGATCGGTCACATTTTGAGGAAACCAGAACGAAACATCGTTAAATAGGCTCTGGATTATAATCTTCAAGGAAGACGTCGGATCGATCGACTATGTAGCACATGGAAGTGAGCAGTTATGCAGGACGCCAAAGGAATATTCAAGTCCTGGCAACAGCTTAAGGCTGATGCTCAGGATCAGGCCCTGTGGAAGAGAGTTGTCCTATACCCCTATAGGGGGGTCTTAACAGCACACCAGCAAAATCAGTATTCAACGTCTCTCGGCTTCAGTTCATATGGAATCAAATTTCCTTGTTTTTGAATCATTTCCAACGATTTTAAACAATGTGAAATTGCTTGTTGAGTCACTTCTTCTTTTGTAAGTGCAAGTTCTTCTTTCGTTTGGCACGAATCTGCCTCCAAAAATACTTCCAATCCCGTGTCTTCGTACGCTTTCGGCATTCCACTACGTTCTTTGTCTTCGAAGTCAAACTCACCGTTTTTAAACTTTTGAAACTACTCACGAGAACTTCGCTCACATAAAGCAATCTCACCATATGCTTCTTCAAGCAATCGATGTGCCTCAACTGCAGATTTCTTTAAATTAAAGAAGTAAATCTAAAGTTCCCGCAAATGACGCTTATTCGGCACAAAACTTGTCATTTTCGCACGGACAAAATTATGTGATGCTGATACGGAATCAGTAACACTTCAAGGTTATGTTTTTACCAGATGTCCAAACTTGCGATATTTTACATCTGACAATTCCAGCATAACCTTCTGATGGGGCCTTCTTTTGTCAAACGGCGGAAACTTATTTGTACTCCTAATACTTTTCAATCGAATTTTGGAATATGTGATATTGTGTCACATTGTGTGAGAGGGGATGGAAGGGAAGAAGCTAATCGGTTTACTTTTCCCCGATATTAATTAAAATACTAAATTTGAGCTCGATAAATGTTTGTTAAATTGGTTTATAATATTTCGTGAAAAAGAGGAGTTTGTATGGGAGGTGGTGGAAGGAGTAGGGGATTCAAATAATTATACATACCATAGATCAGATTTATGATAAAAATGGTATATTCTAAATTTCAAATTATCCGCTCCTATGACTTTCAAGAAAATTTGATTATTAGATATTTTTGAAAATTAGTTATTTTTTATGGGAGGGGGTAGAAGTCGTGCGGTTATTGAAATAAGACCATACCCAATGAACTGTCAAAGTTTCATTATAATCAGTTCAGCAGTTTTCACGTGAAAGCCGAACAGACAGATGAGAATTTTGAAAACGTGTGTTTCTGCTTAGTTATTGTCCAAATAAAGCAAAAGACTAACTTATAATCATTTATAAACAAATAATAGACAGATTCATAAAGCTGGTTTTGGACAATAGCCAATCAATACAGTTAGCTTAGCAATTCATAATATTGTGCTGATAATTGAAGTACTTAGGTAACAATTCAGTTTGCCGTAATGGGAATTCAATATGTAACTTACATAGTATTTAAATAACTACATAAAAGAGCATGAGCTTAAAGTGACGAACAAAAGTTTTTCAACACCTAAACACCCTGTTTAGCATTGTTAAAGCCACAGTATTGTGTAGACTTTTCTCCTCGCTCTAAAGTTCATAATTCACGTATCAACCATAGCCGAAACGGAATGCCATTATCAGCAACGCGACAACTTAAACGATGCTAAATAAATGGCACGTTGATTTTTAAGTGCAATCGATTTCTTTCTATCTGAGAATGCAAAACGAGCACATTCACACCTTTTACAATAGAATCATTAAGTTAGAAGCATTCTTCTTGATCGAGAAAAGTTAACATTATTACCTACTTGTCTAGCCTCTCAGCCACAGCATGGCAATTGTATAACTACTCGTAGCGCCAAGAAAAGAGCTATGTACATGTGTACAGGTCTCATGTATTTCTTACGTGTGGTTAAGTACTTGGTTTTTGTAATAGAAAGCATTTCTTAACACTGCTCGGAAATATAAAGATATTTAAGCAACACAGGTTTTTGTTTTTAAGTAGTTCCACTGCTTAGACTTCGTGCACTTTAGATAAGATTCATCTGCAATATGCAATTATTGAATGAGGTTAAGAACTTTCAACTTCACAATATTTTAACGTACATATTGTTATAGATCAGGCAATGATCTCTCTCAAATCTGCCAGAACTATTTAGAATATTCTTCCAACATGTAGAGGGCTTCTAGTAATTTCTCAAAGACACAAACAATGACACCCGACGCCATCTAGTAACTTCCAGAATAGTCCAGACCGAGCAGAAAAACATACACCAGAGAAGGTTCGAGAATCGGATAAATCCATTATAAATAGCCAGAGCTCACGACAAGGAATCCAGTTACTCAGTGACAGTTTCATGGAAAACACCTATCGGTGTAAGTAAGCGAAAGTGATAGATCGGCAGTGTTCCTAGGTTGTGCGAATTAAGTTTTTAGAGCGAATTTAGTGAAGTGATCGGGAAATTGTGTATAAAGTGCAATAAATAAATTATCTATTATTTTTTTTAAACGAATTGAGTTTCCTTTGAAATCGGCGATCCCCTAGCTCGCAACAATTGGTGTCAGAAGAGTGGGATTTCAAGGATAAATTCGGGTTAAAAATCGCGAGTGAAAAAGTGAAACTAAAATTCTCGAACGGACAGTGAGAATTTTCTGAAATCGAATATTCTCGAGTGAGCAGTGACTTTAATTAGTGACGTAAATTTAAGTGAATTCGAATCGCGGAAAAACTGGAAATAATCGGTAGTGAGAATGCCGCGTTATTTAAAGGACTTAAAAGTAACGGAGCTGAAGGAAGAGCTCAGTAGACGAGAGTTACCTACGACAGGGAGCAAGTCTGAACTTGTCAGCCGTATGATCGAGACACTGCAGGCTGAGGGTGAAGATGCAGATAGTTTTGAGTTCCAAATCGAAGAAGCTCGTAAAGAGGAGTTTTCCGGTACATCGGATGCCTTAACACAGTTAATGCAACAAATGATGAACAAATTAGAGCAACAATCAGTGGACATTAAACAACAATCAGCGGACATTAAACAACAATCTGCGGACATTAATCAGAAATTGGAGCAACAATCTGCGGACATGAATCAGAAATTAGAGCAACAATCAGCGGACATGCATCAGAAATTTGAACAACAATCGGTGGACATTAAACAACAATCAGCGGACATTAATCAGAAATTAGACCAGACCTCAAAGGACCTTAACCAAAAATCGGAGCTGCAAAATAATAAAATAGACACCATGGGTAAGGCCATAGAAGAAAACGTTGAGAAGAAACTTCGCATCTTCGAAGAACAAATTACGGAAAAGACATCCGGAATTGCAGAAGAAGTCGAACGCCTAAAAAGAGACTTCGATAACGTGAAGGCGACTGGCGTCATCAAGACAGAACATGTTGCACACAAGGGTCTCAAGGCTCCAATCTTCGATGGACAAACACCGTGGGCTATTTATAAGACCCAATTTGAAGCCGCCGCAAGAAACAACCATTGGAATGATCTGGAACGGGGAACAGCTCTTATATTGGCGCTAAGAGGTCCACCAGCAGAAGTTCTTCAAACGATTCCGCAGGAGCAACAACAAGATTTTTCAACGTTAGTTCGGACATTGGATCTTCATTACGGCAGTGACCACATGCGAGAGATCTACAAAACTCAACTATACAACCGAACTCAAAAGAATGGTGAAACACTTCAAGAGCTGGCACGCGATATTGAACGACTCACACTATTATCGCTGCCTAATGCGCAAACAGAGCAACGCAACGATACAGCTGTTTTCGCATTTAACAATGCTGTACAGGACAGAGAGCTGCAACAGGCGTTAAAACTGGCAGGTAAGAAAACGATTGGCGAAGCCTTAGTATATGGGCTGACGTTCGAAGCTGCCAAGCAAAGCTCGCGGAGTAACTATCGAGTTCGAGAAATAGTAGAAGAATGTGTGTGCCAGAAAGCCGAGTACACCAAGCGGAGCGAAGGATCTGGTGCTCCCCGATGCTGGAATTGTGGACAGGCAGGACACTTAAGACGCGACTGCCGCAAACCCAGAAAAGCGATCAACTACTGTTCCGGCTGCGCTGCTAAACAAAGAGGAGGAAGGGGCGAACCGTCACGAGAGCACGCTTCGCCTAATGACAGTCCGGGAAACGAGTAAAGGCCAACTTCATGGGGCTGAAGTTGGCTGGTAGAATCGACGCCCCCGGAACCATCATCGCAGTTTCTCGACTACATCGTTGTGAAAACGACTTATGTATGAGTGGTCGAGTCGACAAATTAAACTGCATCATAACAGTCGACACAGGCGCAACACGGTCAGTGCTAAGATCTGACCTCGTAGATCGTACTTGGCTTCACAACACCAAGAAGTACGCACTTCGCACTGCTACAGGAGAAACTACAACGGTCCATGGAGAAATAGCTCGTAGCATACAACTTGGGGATTTGACCTTCTCGCATGTATTCGTGGTAGCTGACATTACCGATGAGTGTATCCTTGGAATGGATTTTCTGAAACCACACGGTATCCAGCTGGACTTAGGACAACGAATAATGAAGTGGCGGAATATTGAAATCCCGATGGAAATAACATCCTCCAAAACAACAAAGCTGCGAGTTGTATTATGCGAAGATGCGGACATACCAAAATCATCTGAGAATGTTATTTGGGCAGAGCTCGATGGTGATCCCGGGAACCACCGATTCTACTTCATAGAACCGGAAACGACACCTGCATTACGAAGTCTGATACTAGGAAAAACGCTCGTAAAAAGGAATGAGAGAATGATGGTACCAATAAGAGTCCTGAACGTTGCGGACAGCACTACCAGCGTAAAGAAAGGAGATGTAATTGGCAGCTGTGAACCAATATCGGCAGTGACGAGTATCGACAAGGCAGAACCACATAACGTACCCTTTAAAAATAAGCCAAGAAGGAAGGACAATGTAACATCAACACTTCTTCAGTCAAGCAACCTTAGAGGAGAACAACACAAGCAAGCAGTAGATCTAATCGAAGGATTTAGCGACGTCTTTTCCACTGGTGATGACGACTATGGCAGAACAAACTTAGTGAAACATCGTATAGATACCGGAAGTGCTACACCGATACGTCAACCTCCAAGAAGAGTACCATTAGCGAAACAAGGAGAAGTCAATTCAATGGTCAAAACTATGGAGCATCAGGGAATCATCGAAGAATCAAAGAGCCCGTGGATATCGCCAGTAGTGCTGGTAAAGAAGAAGGACGGCAGTACCCGTTTTTGTGTGGACTACAGGCGACTGAATGATGTTACGAAAAAGGATAGCTATCCACTACCAAGAATCGACGATATCATGGACACCCTGACTGATGCTAAATGGTTCTCGACGTTGGATCTGAAAAGTGGTTACTGGCAAGTGGAGATAGATGAAAAAGATAGAGAGAAAACAGCATTCTCTGTCGGCAGTGGACTGTGGCAATTCATCGTAATGCCATTTGGCTTGTGCAATGCTCCAGCTACGTTTGAAAGACTAATGGAATTCGTTTTGCGTGGCCTGAGTTGGAAAACTTGTCTCGTTTACCTGGATGATGTGATCGTTATCGGCAGAACATTCAAGGAACACCTAAAAAATCTGCAGGAAGTCTTCCAGCGACTACGAGCGGCAAAATTAAAACTGAGTCCGAAAAAGTGCACTTTATTTAGTGCAGAAGTCAAGTACTTAGGTCACATCGTTTCAGCTGATGGCGTAAAGACGGATCCGGAGAAGATACTGGCGGTGAAAAACTGGCCTACTCCGAGTGATAAACACCAGTTGCGCAGCTTCCTAGGCTTAGCGACATATTACCGTCGATTCGTAAAAGACTTTGCCAACACGGCGAAATGTCTGCATCAGTTAACGGAAAAAGGAAAGTCATTTACATGGAGTCAACAGTGCCAGGAAGCATTTGAGAAAATAAAAGACCAACTCTGCGACTCCCCAGTTCTGGCGTACCCAAAACCAGGTTACGGTTTCATCATAGATACTGACGCCAGCAATGTCGGTATCGGAGCAGTGCTATCACAGGAGATCGACGGGCAGGAGAGAGTGCTATCATACTACAGCCGAGTACTCTCAAAAGCAGAAAGGAACTATTGCGTAACTCGCCGAGAGCTATTAGCCATTGTAGAAGCAACAAAACATTTTCACAAATATCTCTATAGTCAAAAGTTCCTTCTTCGAACGGATCACGCATCGCTTAAATGGCTACTTCAGTTTAAGAACCCCGAAGGCCAAGTAGCCAGATGGATTGAAAGGCTCGAATCCTACGATTTTGAAATTGTTCATCGAAGAGGAAGAATCCACGGTAATGCCGATGCGCTTTCACGTCGTCCTTGTCCACCGAACTGCAAGCATTGTCACCGTGTAGAAGGAAAAGAAGCCGGAGAAACCATTCAGAGGATAACGACCGAACCAAAGGATGGATGGAAACAGCAAGAACTGGAAGATGCCCAACGTAAAGATCCAGATATTTCACCGATCATGGCATGGAAGGACGAAATGAAACGGCCTGAGTGGAAAGACATCTCACAATTCAGCGAAACCCTGAAGTGCTATTGGGCACAATGGAACTCCCTTCACCTAGACGGCGGATTATTAAAACGGAAATGGGAAAACGCTGACGGAAAGTCGTATCACATGCAAACCATCGTCCCGCATTGTAAAGTCGAGGAGGTTTTGAAGGAATATCATGGAGGTACCTCCGGTGGACATTTGGGTGTAAATAGAACCTTGGCAAAGATACGAGAAAGGTTCTATTGGATCCATCTCCGAGATGATGTCGAAAATTGGTGCCGTAAATGTACTACGTGTGCATCAAGTCAGGGCCCACACCGCAGATCCAGGGGAGAAATGCAACAATACAACGTGGGAGTCCCATTTGAGAGAATTGCTGTGGATATTGCTGGACCATTTCCGGAATCAGAAAATGGTAATCGCTACATTCTAGTGGTCATTGATTATTTCAGCAAGTGGCCTGAAGCCTACGCAATTCCAAACCAAGAAGCAGTAACCGTCGCCGAACAAATTGTTACCAACTGGGTGAGCAGATTTGGAGCTCCACGTGAACTACACTCCGATCAAGGGCGCAATTTTGAATCTCAAATATTCAAACACGTGTGCCAAATGCTGGGAATAAACAAAACCAGGACAACTCCATTACATCCACAGTCCGATGGAATGGTGGAACGTTTCAATAGGACATTGAACTCAAACCTATCCAAACTCGTCAGCGAGAGGCAACAGGACTGGGATCAGCACATCCCTCTATTTTTAATGGCCTACAGAACATCGGTGCATTCAACAACAGGAGAAACCCCGTCCCGAGTCATTTTCGGAAGGAATATTCGAGTCCCTGCGGAATTAATGTTTGGAGTGCCACCAGACCAACCAACGAATGCCAAAGATTACGTCTCGGATCTTCGATGTCGACTAAACACAATTTATAACCTGGTCAGAGATAAAATTGATTTGGCGACCGACCGCATGAAGACGAGGTATGATCAACGGGCGAATTCATCAGGATTCCAAGAGGGTGATTTAGTTTGGCTATACAATCCCAAACGACAGAAGGGCAGATCGCCGAAACTACAGCGCAACTGGGAAGGCCCTTACCAGATCATCAACCGGTTAAACGATGTCGTCTATCGGATTCAATTACATCAAAAACCCCGTACAAAAATGAAAGTGGTACATCTCGACCGACTAACAAAGTACCACGGTGCCATTGCGGAATTGAACGACTCTGTTCGGGACGAACAGAGACTAAGGAGAGGGTAATGTTATAGATCTGGCAATGATCTCTCTCAAATCTGCCAGAACTATTTAGAATATTCTTCCAACATGTAGAGGGCTTCTAGTAATTTCTCAAAGACACAAACAATGACACCCGACGCCATCTAGTAACTTCCAGAATAGTCCAGACCGAGCAGAAAAACATACACCAGAGAAGGTTCGAGAATCGGATAAATCCATTATAAATAGCCAGAGCTCACGACAAGGAATCCAGTTACTCAGTGACAGTTTCATGGAAAACACCTATCGGTGTAAGTAAGCGAAAGTGATAGATCGGCAGTGTTCCTAGGTTGTGCGAATTAAGTTTTTAGAGCGAATTTAGTGAAGTGATCGGGAAATTGTGTATAAAGTGCAATAAATAAATTATCTATTATTTTTTTTAAACGAATTGAGTTTCCTTTGAAATCGGCGATCCCCTAGCTCGCAACAATATATATGTAGTTTTTAGACCTGTTCCGCTATGTTGATTATCTGCCTAATAATAAGAAATATTTTAGAAAAAATGACTAAAAACATTTAATTCAGTGTTGTTAAATTTAGAATTTTTGGCCGTTTCTCTGTTTGCTTGTATGTACAACATCATTCAGAGTTTACAAAACAGATTTGATGGAATTTTCTTCATTTTCATCACATGCTTTCAAACTGAAGTACTTGCCATTTCAATGTTAAATGTCGTTACAGAGCAATCAGATTTTTCAAAGTTCAAATCAACCAGATCGTTCGCTCTCTAACTTAAGAGCGCGAGCTTAAAGCCTCAAACTGTATTTACATCATTTTTGGTTAAGAAGCAATGTCTAGTTCATGAAAAATCCCTTTTCTTCTTCTTCGACAATGACATTACAGCCCAAATCGGGCCTTGGCCTCCTGACCTTCAGGTACCTTAAAGTTTTTTTTTCTTTATTTATTGTGGAAGAGTTAGTAGCCCTTCACACAACCCTCTATCTATTAATTTTTTATTTTCTTAGATTGAGGTAACCAATGTATATCCAAGCAGGTAGTGTGATGGTTTTATATTTTATGTCGGCCGGGATTGGAACTCCCGACCTTCGTATTGTAAATCAATCAATCAAATTCCTGTTAAGGCCCCCTATAGGGGCATAGGACAGAAACAACTCTCTTCCACAAGGTGCGATCCTGAGCATCGGCCTTAAGCTGTTGCCAGGACTTGTTTATTCCTCTGGCCTCCTGCTCAACTGCTCGCTTCTATGTGTTACATGGTCGACCAACCCGACGTGTTCCTTGAGGATTATAATCCAGAGCCTGTTTTGCGATATTTTGATCTGGTTTCCTCAAAGTATGACCGATCCACTGCCACTTCCGCCGTTGAATTTCAATACCTATTATAGTTTGGTCAGTTGTACTCCAAAGTTCGTCGTTGGAGATCACTTCTGGCCAGAATATTCCCAAAATGCGCCGGAGGCATTGGTTTACGAAAGTCTGTAGTTTCTTGGAAAGTCGAACGGTCACTTTCCACGTAGTACAACCATACAACAACACAGATTTGACGCATGGGAGATCTCTCTTAACCTCCAGAAAGGGGAAAGGACACCGAAGGCCTGACGAGCTTTATTTAGCCGAGCCTCAACATCCTTTCGGCTCCGCCGTCCATGCTGACAATGCTTCCAAGATAGCAAAAATCTTGCACCTCTTCCACATCCTGTCCGTTAAGAACAATCGGTGTGCTTGCGTTCGAACCCATGTGCATGTACTTGGTTTTACGCACATTTATTTTCAGTCTCGCCTCTTTGCATTTAGAATGCAACGAGCGAACATTTGACTCTAAGTTCGAACGGTTATGTGCAAGCAAACACACGTCATCAGCATAATCAAGGTGACTTAAGATGTTAAATAGTCTCCATTGAAGAGCTTTACCTTCCCCACCTTCCAGTGCAGCTTTCAAGATGTCATTTATTACCACCAGAAACAGGGCTGGTGATAATATGCAGCCTTGTCTGACACCCGTTCGCACAGGGAAGCTCTCGGACAGCTCTCCTCTATGCAATACGCGACACCTTGCATCTTCGTAGGATTCTTTAATCATGGCTATGACTTTATCTGGATTACCTCTCCTACGCAAAGCATTCCATATGTAATCTCGCTCAACGCTGTCGAAAGCCTTCTCGAAGTCCACAAACATGAGATGTAGTGGCGAACCCATTTCGGCTGACTGCTCCAATATTATCCGTAGGGTATTTGTGTGGTCGGTACAAGACGACCCTTTACGGAATCCGGCCTGATAAACTTCGAGAGTGCTCTCGACGACATCACTAAACCTATTGAGAATTACCTTAGCCATAATTTTTGATACGGCAGTAAGTAGACATATACCACGCCAATTGCCACAATCCCGAAGGTCGCCCTTCTTCGGAATTTTCACAATGACGCCCTCCTTCCATTCAGTCGGATATCTTCTTTCACTCCGCACCTTAGTGAAGCGTGGGAGGAGTATATTGGCTGTGATTTCCGGGTCCGCTTTGAGGTGTTCGGTTGGTAGTCCGTCTATACCTGGAGCTTTCCTTCCCGCCATTGACCGAATGGCGGAAACTATCTCTTCCTTATCTGGGGGATCGTCCCTAATAGAGGATTGTTGCGGTTGGATGTTTGGAAGTTGTTCTGTTTCCGGAATATCTTCCTCTGACAAGATGTTTAAAATATCAGAGAAGTATTCCTTCCATCGCCGCAACTGGTGTTCACTCATATTAAGGAGAGTTCCGTTGACATCTCTCACCAGGTGGTTGGCGGTGAAATTCCTGTTCGTCAACTGTTTCATGATTTCGAAAAGTGAACCCATATCCCCACGGTAAGCTGCAGATTCTGCCTTGTTTGCCAGATCTTCAATGGTCTTTCTCTTGTCGCGTCTAACAGCCCTCTTAAGCTGTAAATGAGCATTGCGGTAGTTCTGCCTCAAGTCGGGCGTTCGTTGGTTGACATCGGGTTGAGAGATGATTGCCAATTTGGCTTTTTTCCGATTGCCAACCTTGACCCATGTGTCTTGCGACATCCAGGGTTTGTCACCGTTTTGCACATATCCCACAGATTCTTCAGCACTAGTTAGAAAAGTGTTTCTGGTTACCTCCCAATTGGCGTCCAGTGTGCGCATTTCATTTTCACCCAATGTGGATGACTTTTCGCGTAGAATAGTGGTGTATTCGCGTTTTTTGTTGGGATCTCTAAGTTTATCCACATTAAGCTTGCGCTTCATTTGATTAATTTGTGGTCGTCGGATAGCTGCTGTACGCAATCTCAAGCAGGCAACCATCAAGTGGTGATCGCTGACACTGGTCCTGAGCCTGACGACGATAATCCTATCCGAGATTGGTTCCCAGCTTTTGAGACTGTTTCTCGCTCTCGGTGTAAAGACGAACGCCACGCCATTTCTGGCTTCACTTTCTGGGCCAATGTACAGAATAGTGTTTCCGCTAGGGGTTCGTTCTTTTCCTGATCCTGTCCACCTGACCTCGCTCAAGCCCAAGATTTGGATGTTATAGTGCTCCATTTCACGGTCGATCACCGATTGGCGGTGCAAGAACCGAGTAACTCCAGCTCTTCCCCTGTCATTCAATGTTCGAACGTTCCAGGAGCCAATCATAGTCCGTTTTCGAATGCCAAAAGTCGTTACCGTATCCGTAGTCCGTATCCGAGGCGATGTATCCGTTTCTCGTATCATTTAGGTCTTAAGATCACGGGTGATAAGCCCATGATCCAGTGAATGTCCATTTGCCATTTTTAGGGCAAGCAGGACTGGCTGTGGGTGAATTATACAGCCCCCATCCCAGAGGGGATAGCTAGCTCAGGTCCGTGGAGTCGCTAGTCTCCAAAGATAGTTACAGGAATTGGTAAAACCTCATCCTACAACTACCCTCTTGCGGGGCGTATTGTAAAACCAACACGATATCCCCGAGGCTACGCCCTAGCTAGCAAAATCCCCCCCCCCTTTTTCAATTAAAACGATATATTTTCGGAACCTCACAATGGTCCACAGTTTTCTGGGAAAGTACAAAAGCAAATTAAAATCAAATTCCTGTTAAAACCACCTATATGGGCATAGGACAGAAACAACTCTCTTCCACAAGGCGCAATCCTGAGCATTGGTCTTAAGCTGTTGCCAGGACTTGTTTATTCCTCTGGCCTCCTGCTCAACTGCTCGCTTCTATGTGTTGCATGGTCGACCAACCCGACATCTTCCTTTAGGATTATAATCCAGGGCCTGTTTGGCGATGTTTCGCTCTGGTTTCCTCAAAGTATGACCGATCCACTGCCACTTCCGCCTTTGAATCTCAATACCTATTTTAGTCTGGCCAGTTGTACTCCAAAGTTCGTCGTTGAAGATCACTTCTGGCCAGAATATCTCTAAAATGCGCCGGAGGCATTGGTTTATGAAAGTCTGTAGTTTCTTGGTAAGTCGAACGGTCACTTTCCACGTAGTCAACCATACAACAACACGGATTTGACGCATGCATCAAAAACTCGTAGCTTCGTGCGAAGGGAGATCTCTCTTAACCTCCAGAAAGGGGAAGGGATACCGAAGGCCTGACGAGCTTTATTTAGCCGAGCCTCAACATCCTTTTCGGGTCCGCCGTCCATGCTGACAATGCTTCCAAGATAGCAAAAATCTTGCACCTCTTCCACATCCTGTCCGTTAAGAACAATTGGTGTGCTTGCGTTCAAACCCATGTGCATGTACTTGGTTTTACGCACATTTATTTTCAGTCCCGCCTATTTGCATTTAGAATGCAACGAGCGAACATTTGACTCTAAATCCGATTGGTTATGTGCAAGCAAACACACGTCATCAGCATAATCAAGGTGACTTAAGATGTTAAATAGTCTCCATTGAAGGCCTTTACCTTCCCCGCCTTCCAGTGCAGCTTTCATTTATTACCACCAGAAACAGGGCTGGTGATAATATGCAGCCTTGTCTGACACCCGTTCGCACAGGGAAGCTCCCGGACAGCTTTCCTCTATGCTATCAATGATATCAATCTACCATACAAACATTATGTGCGTCCTCTCCCTCCTCCTACCACCTCCCATACAAACTGTACTCTTTCAAGAAATACTCTTAACCAATTTATTCAGTGCGGATAAAATTTAGCGAGCTGAAATTGGGCACTAAATATTTATTTGGAATTATTAGTAAGACCAAAATTAGACATTCAGTTTCACCCCTTCTACTCCCTCCCATGCAAAATGACGCAATTTCGCAATTCGACAATAAACGGATTTTTTCAAAAAGCATGAAAGCTATTGATCTGAAATTTGGAATATATTACTTTTATACTAATTTCAATTTGCTGTATAAAAATTACTGGAGTCCTCGCCCTCCTTCTACCACCTCCCATGCAAACTGCACTTTTTTATGAAACACTCTAAATAAATTTACTCTGTACGTATGAAATTTATCGAGCTGAAATTATGCACTAAATAATTATTTAGAATTATTAGTAAGGCCAAAAAAAATTAGGCGATTAGCTTCAATCTTTCTACCACCTTCCATACAATTTGACGCAATTCAAAAACTTTACAAAAAGACGGCTTTCCTGAAAAGTATGAATGCTACTGATCTGCAATTTAAAAATGTCGATTAAATGATGTTTACAGTTATTTCTAAACACGTCATTAATAAATTCACACTCCTTCTACCACCTCCCATACAAACTGCATAATTTCACTAAATCCAATACACTAAATTTCTCAGTACCAATTAAATTATTGAATCCTAAATTTTGTTGAAAACATTTTGATAGCAGCCTTAGAGTGATATGAAAAAATTAGTTCAATGTCGTCAACCCCTCTACCACTTCCCCTACAAAATTTCTGAAAACATTTTGATAGCAGCCTTAGAGTGATATGAAAAAATTAGTTCAATGTCGTCAACCCCTCTACCACTTCCCCTACAAAATTTCTTAAAATAAAAAAAGTCTCTCTCATCTAGTGTATCGCACGATTGGGTTTTACGCCCAATCGTAGTCCTATTATGTTTTCTTGCTACCTTCCGTGAACTTGTCTAAAATAAATTGAGATGAGGCTGCATAAGGTATGAACCTTCGTTAGAAGTTGATCATACCGAGGCAACACCTCAACTCGTGCTTTAGCTTTAGCAAAGTGGCATTTCGCTAGATTGATCACAAAACCGTCCCTTTCAAGTCGCTGAAAAATGTGCCGAGGTGAATGAAATGCTCTTCTTCTGACTTTGAGGCAATCAAGATGTCGTCAATGTAGACGAAAAAAAACACGAGATCCATCAAAATCGAAAAATTAAACCTTTGAAAGATTTGTGCACCATTGCGCAATCCAAACGTCATTTGTACAAACTCATACGAACCGAAAGGTGTTGTAATAGCCGTCTTAGGAACGTCATCCCCTTTCAGAGGTATCTGATGGTATGCACGTTCTAAATCGACTGTTGAGAAAACAGAACAGCCGTTAAGTTGTTGGGCAAAATATTGAATGTGTGGTATCGGATATTTGTCCGGGACTGTCTGTGCATTAAGTTCCCGGTAATCCCCACAAGGTCTCCAACTTTTATCTTTCTAACGAACCATGTGAAGTGGCGAAGCCCACTGACTGTCTGATGGTCTACAAATGCCACGGTCAACCATTTTGCCAAACTAAGCCTTCGCGATCGCAAAGCGAGTAGGTGAGAGGCGCCGAGGCTTGGAAAAGACTGGGCGTCCTTCCGTAACGATGAAATGGCGGACTGTGTGCATTTTGTGTGTATTTGTTTGTCTTGCTTGCAAAATGGTTTGGTGTTGAGTGAGTAGTGATTGTATTCGCGGGTTTTCGTGTGTGGCTGCCAATACAGATAGTTCTGTGGAAGGTCCTTTCAAAATTTGCCCTAAAGCTGAACTGACGTTTGTGAGAGGATAAATTAAACGACGTTGCTTAAGATCCACGACCAAACCGAAGTGACGAAGGAAGTCTGCTTCTAAAATCGGTCGGTCAACGTCAGCGATAATAAAGTTTCACTCAAAAAATTTTTCTTTTCTTTTTTTTAATTTGCATTTTTATAATTTTTTACAAGCTCCTGCACAAATGTGTTAATAACTTCACAACCAAGCTTTAAACCAACCAACCAATAAACATACATCGTTCTCACATCAGTTCCCTAACCGAGGTTTTGGTGTAAGGATATTCGAAAATAAGTTCGAGTTTGCAACAGCTTCGGCAAAATTGTTGGTTTATAAAACATTAAATTGACGATTTCGTGTGTATGTATCAATTAAATCAAATTTATAATTATAGCTATACATAAAATATGATGAATGATTAGCAAATCTATTTATTTCTATTTATTAGCATCAAATCACTTTACATTGAAGTTATATTATCGAAATCCTCCCCAATTTTCAAAGTAATTTCAATTTACTCGTAAATCGGCTAAAACTTCCCCAATGATTCCACAAAGAGCAACACACAATATACCACAGATTTTGAGGAAAATACGATTCGCAGTTTTAACTGGGAACTAAAATAACCATATCTAATTGCTTAATCACCTCGTCCATGCATTCGAATCTCCTAATGCGTTTTAATGAATTTATTTGAATTTTAATCCCTCGTAAAGTGAAGTAGTTACAAGGGGGAGTGGACATGTACGTATGTACGTATAAAGCGATTCACGCGACTGGCAGAGTGGCTAGTGAAAACACTAAGCGTCAGCTATCGTATAGCTTCCTCACTTTCGATTAGAATCTCTATGACATGGCAATTTGATAGCTGCTGTCGCGACATGGTGCCACCATTAAATTGTCAGACCCCTGCTGCTTTTACCATAGCCTAACCTCAAATGCTGAGTCTCGACTTTCCCCGATTAGCTTAATAACGCCAGTGTGTTTTTTTGTATTTTCAGTTTTTTTTTTCTTCCAGTGGTTTTAAATGTTCTCCTCTGACTGCAGTTATCTGTTTATTTTTTAATCATCTAAAACTCCCTGTAACTGGTTCGAGTAGTACATATCTGTAGCTTTCATTCCGAAGGTATAATGCACGCAAACTGTAGAAATATATTTGTATGCCGCTGAGAAGGAAACACGACCATCAGACCGAAATCATTACCCTGGGAACAAGTTGTATAAAATTTTAATTAGAACTTTTTCCACGAAGGGCGCAGTAAGGATGGGTTTCTAGCTTTTGTCTAGCCATTATTCGGTGGATCCTTTCATTTATCGTGCATGGGAAAAAATAAAGTATGCCGAAAATTTAGAAAATGGTGGAGCAAACCCTTGCACGAGGAGTTTGTATTTTTCTTTTCAAAATACACCAATCATATTTGTATAGATACTACTAGTACCAGGTGGGTGTAAGGACTTGTCTTCGCCGACGGTGAAAATGAATGTTCTGCCCTATTGAATTGAGTTTTTGTTGCAACATAAGCCGATAGACCTCTTACACTATAACATAGTTATGTCCTAGCGCCATTGTAAAATAGAAAAGGAGTACAGCCCTCGAGCAGACGTTGGATGTTGTTTGCAGGACGAACCCTTTTGCAGAATCGAGTGCGCCAGCCAGCGGGGGTCTTCGCCAGAGAGACGCAACCAATCCCGCTCGAAAAACTTGATAGTCCCCGAGGCATAGCTGCCAACTACTGAATAATGGCCAACGATTCGGTACGTTTAGAGTATAACCGGGGTAATAAGGCGCTTTTAACGTGTTCCCAGTTGACAAGCGGTGGGCAATAGCAGCAGTTGTAGCTTGTGTAGATGCTCCGAACAGAGCAGTTTTTAAACCGAATACCGATTTAATGGGGATGAATGAGGTCGCATTTTTAAAAACGTCGGACAAAGCATTAATTTCACGTTTTTAAACTGGTAAAACTTTCGCTTGAATTTCTGTGACGCCATTCTCTTCCTTGGCTGCATATACTTTTGCCTTAACAAAGCAGCGCATTTGTTGCCTATTTTTTTCTCCGAAAACCTGTTAAGGACGATGTCGTTGCCGGTGTGTTTAGGTTTTTCTGTCCGACAAAGTTTTACCGATTCTAGTAGTTTTTAGTCTCCTTGCTACTAAAACTGTCCATGATTTGTTGTAACCAATGTTTCGGACACATACAGCGAGCTGACCTAAGAGTTTCGTTATGCATAGAAATTTTTTTTCTGCTTGATTCGCCATACTGCAACCTCGGACGTACTTATAACCACCTCGCCATCGAAGGACAACAGCGAAATGAATATTTAAACCGAAAAAGTTTCACTAGTTTGGCTGGTTCGGTTCACTTTATGCGGACGTTGTTCGGTTTGAACGCCAGGGGCAGTAAAGGATTTCATTAAATTAAAAAAAAAGGACACGATTGAATATGAAAAGGTCTTGACAACTATTTTATCGTTTCGATCAGTCCGATGTTATTTAATAGTTATTTATGTAAAAATGTCGGTCATATCATAAATGTCCTTTCGGATGTAATACATTTCCAGGCCAGACCGTAATAAATCAAATGCTATGTCCTTTATAATGGTAAAAGGTATTTCTCTGGACTAGATGGTAATCAAAAGTTATAGACCTATCCTGAGATCCTTCTGGTTCCTTAAAATTCAATCTACTGTCTTCTAAGATCCATTAAAGACTCTAATTAAAGTTAATAAATTTGGCTAAGCCGCTTTGAATCACCTCTAATATTAATCGCTAATAAATCTGACAGCTTTAATAGCAAGACTCTCTTCATCGCTCCATGCTAACAGCCCATCATAGCAGCACCACATGTCCTTAACTGTATTGTCCTAAGTAATTATGATTGTGACTTAAGCATTCAATGCTAATCTACAGTTAAATTAGGCTACCGCTTAGCTCATTTCAAAAGGATAATTGAGTAATACACGGCTACATAATTCATTTCGAAGGATAACATGCGAACCTTTGCTATAGTATAGGTGTTTGAAAGTCCCGGTATCATGTTGAAAAGA
Organism: Chorisops tibialis; assembly: GCA_963669355.1. NCBI lineage: Eukaryota > Metazoa > Arthropoda > Insecta > Diptera > Stratiomyidae > Chorisops > Chorisops tibialis. The sequence continues at coordinate 116,614,513 of OY770262.1, read as the reverse complement.
AGCAGGGAGGGCTTCCAGGATGACATTATTGTACTCGTATTGTATACCAATATGCTTTTTGCACACATCCTTACCCGTAACAAAATTGTAAACCAACTTCAATGGTGTATCGCATTTGATGATTAAACGCACATGTCGCCAGTGACTTTTCATTTCAAACGTCAAGTGTAAAATTGAAAGGGAGCTGAAAAGCAGTAATTAGGATCGTCTTAAAAGACGAGCTGTTGCATTTCGGGGGAAATTTTGTGGGTGTCAGGATTTTATTGTTTCTAGGAGAATAATGCGTTGCATTACGGCTTGTTAAGTTCAACAATAATGAAAAAGGAAATGTCTGTGCAGAAATTTTCTTTCATTTAAATTCTAATTGAAATCTTAATAGATGATGTTTTACAGTCCTTTGATGAGAACGTTAAAAGTTCTTTGAAATAAATTAAAATTAGCTTTCTTTTGCTAAATAGATACTTCGAATGTAAATTGGCATCGTTATAATGAAGGTGATATATAAGATTTAATCCTTTAACGTAAAAAAAAACTCTAGATTGTAGGAGCAATGATTACCACGATCTTTGGGGTAATAAATAATAAATAATAATAATAATAAATAAAAAATGCATACAAGGTCATAATAACCCGAGCGTAATTGCAGAGCTCCGGAATTCCGCAGGTCAAAATTTACAATTGTGTAATTTAAAGTGTTCGCCCATGTTTTTAATTTCGTCATTATTGTACTTCCGTTTTTTTCGTCTGCATATTTTGTTTACAAATCGTCTAAGATCATTATATTTGTCCCGTTTGGCTCGTGTTGACCGTTCTGTTAATATTTGGTAAGCCTGGTGTTTTCGGTCTAAGGCATCTTGGCATTCGTTGTCGAACCAGTTATTTCTTTTGCGCCGGGGTTGTTGTCCTATCACCTCCTCTGCGACAGATATAATGCCATCTTTGATATTTCGCCACATTTCTTCTATTGGCATGCTGGCATTGTGACTCAGTATTGGCGCGAAGTGCCTCTCTAAGTCTGATACGTACTTCGCAACTACTTTCTCATCCTTGAGTTTTCCTATGTCGAATTAAGGAACCGGTTGTGTTTTTGGGTATTCTCGGTTTGCGATTCGACATCGGACCTTGGCTTTTACCAAATAGTGATCTGTGTCGCAATTATCACCGCGACATGTACACACGTCGAGAATGCAGGAGGCCGTCCATTTCTCTATTAGAACGTGATCTATTTGATTGAATGTTCGTTCGTCGGGTGATGCCCACGTTCTCTTATGAATGTCACGATGCGGGAAGCATGTCGAGCTTACAATAAGATTTTTGCTGCTGGCAAAATCAGTCAGTCTCAGGCCGTTGTCGTTACTAATATCATGGATACTGTGCCTTCCAATTGTCCCTATGTACGTTTCTTCTTTGCCCACTTTCGCGTTAATGTCACCTAATACTATTTTAATATCGTTTGACGGAAGGGAGTCGAATGTCGATTCCAGGGTGCTATAGAAATCGTCTTTGACTGCGTCGTCCTTGTCTTCCGTTGGGGCATGGACATTAGTAAGCTAAACATTAAAGAATTTTGTCTTGATGCAGATTGCACACAATCGTTCATTGACGGGTTTGCAGTTGGTAACTTGGTGTTTAAACTTGTTGTCGACGACAAACGCAACTCCAAACTTCCGGTTTCCTGATGATGTCCAACTTTTGAAAATTCTGTACGGTCTAATGTCAGCAATCTCGCTACCTAACAATTTAGTTTCTTCGAGTGCAATTATGGTTATACTGTATTTAGCTTCTTGTTCCAGAAGCGCTCTCACTACTCCTGCTCTGTACAGGGATCGCACGTTTCAAGATCCGAAGGAATAGTCAATTTTTCGTTTGCGTGGTCGTTGCCGTTGAATCAATCCAGTCCGCGGCGTTGCTTTAGGTTTCGAAACGGGTGTGGTTTTTCCGAGGATGAGTTGTTAACACATCGCCCAATCCCCAACTTGGAGGGCCATATTATTACAGAGCTAGAATTTTTCTGTTTCATCAGCACTCGCACCTGTCAGATCAGCAAGTCAAGTTCAGGTGGACAAGACCAGTACCCGTTGCCTACCACGTGAAGGTATGATGAGCACAATTGATGTGTATATGATAGTCGTATCGTATTCTCCAGATCGAGTCTTCCCTCACAGGTCCAAGGATTCTTCTGAGGACCTTTCTTTCAAAGGCGCTAAGTAGTTTTTCGGACGCCTGAGTTAAAATCCACGTTTCGCTGCCACAGCATAGCACAGAACTTATGATGGTTTTGTATAGCTTAAGTTTTGTTTTCCTGTGTACGTTCTTGTTTTTAAATTTTGGAAGTACCGAATAATAAAAAATTTTTTTTTGCATTTTTAGGATATTTTTATCCTAAAAATGCAAAAAAAAGCCCGTCTGTCTGTACGCCGTACGTCGTACGCTGGTGTGTACGCTCAGCGCACATTAACTCCCAAACCCTTCTAGATAGAAAGTTCATTTTTGGAGGGATTGTAGATAGTTGCGGATCTCAGGCGGACACCCATTTTCGGGGTGTAAGGGTTCAAGGGGAGGCGGAAGGAGCTCTTAAACCGAAATGTACGAATCTCTCAATCATACAGTTAGGAAGCTAAAAATCGACTTACATATACTGGGGTTTGTGGGACAACTTTTAAGGATGATTTAATTTTTTTATCCACTGGGGTGCAAAAAGGGGAGGCTAAAAGCCAATTGTCGGCCGAATTTTTTTTTTAAACGATTATATCTTCGAGATTACTTACCATAACAAATTTATATTTTTAGACCATCAAGATGGCATATAGGTTGATCCACTAGAAACAATTTAGATAGAGGCTAATTATTGTAAGGGGGAGGGTCAGGGGTGCAAAGAAAAACACTGAAAAATCAATATCTCGGCTATTTATTGAGCTATGTAATTGAAACTTGGAACTTATATTAAGCTATAATAGAGAAATACGAGAAAAATATAACATTTGAGCAAAATAGTAGTGAGGGAAAATGGGGAGCCCTGCACTTTCCGAAATTTGAAATCGTTATATCTCAAAACTAAGTGCAGATATCAAATTAAAATTTTGTCGAATTGCAGAACTACATAGTTTTTAATTTTGGTAAAAATTTTACGTCGGGAGGTGGTAAGTCAAAATGTCGAAAATTTTGAGTATAAATAATCGTATAAATAATCGTCTAATTTTTTTTGGTCTTACTAATAATTCTAAATAAATATTTAGTGCACAATTTCAGCTCGATAAATTTTATACGTACTGAGTAATTTTTTCTATAGTATTTCATGAAAAAGTTCAGTTCGTATGAGAGGTGGTGGAAGGAAGGGAGGACTCAAACAAGTTTTATACTGTATATTGGAATCACCATGAAAGTAGTTCATTCCAAATTTCAGATCAATAGCGTTTATGCCTTTTGAGCAAATTCATTTAGTGTCGAACTGCAAAATTGCGTCATTTTGTATGGGACGGGGTAGAAGGGGTAAAGCTAATCGTCTAATTTTTTTCTGGTTTTACTAATAATTCTGAATAAGTTAGTAGTACACAATTTGACCTCGATAAGTTTTATATGTCCTGAGTCAATTGGTTTAGAGCATTTAATGAAAAAGTGCAGTTTGTATGGGAGAGGGTGGAAGGAGAGTGAGAACGCTAAAAACGGTAGATCGAAATCATTATAAAAGCAATATGTTCCAAATTTCAGACCAATAGTTATTATACATTTCCAGCAAATGAATTTATTGTCAAATTGAAAAATTGTGTCATTTTGTATGGGAGGGATGGAAGGGATGGAGCGATTTGGCCCGTTCACGAGCTTAACCTTACTTTTTGAGCAAAAATGACGGGTGCAAAATTTGAGCTCTCTAGCTCAACGCGTTCTCAAGCTAGAAAGGTCACCGACGGACGGACGGACGGAAAGACAGACAGACTGACGTCCGGTTTTGAGATATTCGAGTGATTATATGAACTTCTGTATCATTCATTTTTTTCTCCGAGGCTTATTTCTTGGCGTTACAAACTTTGTTGCAAACTTATAATACTCTCAGATTTCATCTAGAGTATAAAGATCTCTCAGAAAAATTGTGTTCGCCATCAAGTGACGAACAGCTTACGAACAGGACCACCTGGTGAGAGATATCAATGGAACTCTTCTTAATATGAGTGAACACTAGTTGCGGAGATGGATGGAATACTTTTCTGCCATTTAAACATCTTGTCAGAGGAAGATATTCCAGAAACAGAACAACTACCGAACATCCAACCGCAACAATCTTCTATTAGATATGATTCCCATTATTTACATCATTCGGTCAATGGCGGGAAGAAAAGCAAGGTATAGACGGACTACCAACCGAACTCCTCACATTGAACCTGAAAGTAACAGCCGATAGACTCCTCCCACTCTTTACTGAGGTGTGGAATGAAGGAAGATACCAGACTGAATGGAAGAAGGGCGTCATTGTGAAAATGCCGAAGAAGGGCGACCTTCGGGATTGTGTCAATTGGCGTGGTATATGTCCACTTACTGCCGTATCAAAAATCATGGCAATAGGATTAGTGATTACGTGGAGAGCACTCTCGAAGTTTATCAGGATGGATTCCGTAAAGGGTCGCCTTGTACCGACCACACAAATACGTTAAGGATAATATTCGAGCAGTCCACCGAAATGGATTCGCCACTACATCTCGTGTTTGTGGACTTCGAGAAGGCTTTCGACAGCGTTAAGCCAGATATATTCTAGTTAAGATCATAACTATGATTAAATAATCCTACGAAGATGTAAGGTGTCGCCTCTTACATAGAGGAGAGCTGTCCGAGAGCTTTCCTGTGGAAACGAATGTCAGACTAGGCGACTTATTATCACCAGCCCTGTTTCTGCTGATAATAAATAATATCTTGAAAGCTGCACTGGATGGTAGGGAAGACAAAGGTCTTCAATGGAGACAATTGAACATTATAAGTCACCTTGATTATGCTGATAACGTGTGTTTGCTTGCTCATAACCGTTCGGACTTAGAGTCAAATGTTCGCTCGTTGCATTCTAAATGCAAATAGACGGGACTGAAAATAAATGTGCGTGAAACTAAGTACATGCACATAAATTCAAACACAAGCACACCGATTGTTCTTAACGGACAGGATGTGGAAGAGGTGCAAGATTTTTGTTATCTCCGAAGCATTGTCAACATGGACGGTGGAGCCGAAAAGGATATTGAGGCTCATCTAAATAAAGCTCGTCAGACTTTCGGTATCGTATCCCCTTTCTGGAGGTTGAGAGAGATCTCCCTACACACAAAGCTGCGAGTTTTTGACGCATGCGTCAAATGGAAAGTGACCGTTCGACTTGCCAATCGCATTTTAGGGATATTCTGGCAAGAAGTGACCTCCAACGACGAAATTTGGACAGACTAAAATAGGCATTGAGATTCAAAGATGGAAGTGGCAATGGATCGGTCACGCTTACGGATTATAAGGAAGACGTCGGGTTTGTTGACCATGAGGCTTCCGTGGCGTAGTGGGCAGCGTGCTTGCTTCTCAGTCAATAGGTTGTGGGGTCGATTCCCACTCCAGATACTGAGCCCTGATGGACAAAGGGGCAGAAGTTACTCCATCTGGAACGACTCGAATAGAGCGCTTGGTGAGGAAACTCACAATCCATTGAAGAAACGAAGTGTCAAAACAAAAGGTCTTTAGCTTAGCTAAGAGACATTTGTGCGAAACTCTGTCAAACGCTTTTGCAAGAACTTGACCTACACCAAATTTGTGGATGCAGGAATTCCAACGCTCGGTAAGATAGACCAGGAGATCACCTGTAGAACGACCCGAGCGAAATCTATATGGGCGATCATGAATGAGATTTTTATCCACAAGAAATTTGACTATCTTGCGATTGACAGCAGTTTCCATTACTTTTGAAAGCACTGACGCAATGGCTATGGTTCGGTAATTAGGGTGGTTCGCTTTGCTTCCTTTCTGCGGAATTGGCTGAACATTCGTGGCCTTCTAAATCTGAGGAAAGCACCTTCAAGAGTATGAAAGATGGTAGAGATTACGAAGAGACATAGCTGGAGAAGAAGCGCAGTTTTTAAGGACAGTAGGCGCGATGCCATCTGACCCAGCAGACTTGTGAACATTGAGCTTTTCAGCTTGCGTGGAATAAAAAGCCTCATGCTTTTTATGATTGTCTCGGTCACAATTTGATGACGTCACTATTCTCTGATTTAAATCACAGCCTCCAATCAAAGGCGCGGTAGTATGAATTAAGGTCCTCATGATTGGCTTTCTTATAGTGCCAAATCGTTCTGCGTGGTGTCTTTGTAGTCAGTGGATTTGCTGCTGTGATGGGAATCTATGCCCGAATCAACAAATGGTCAGATGTACCAAATGGAGCCAATAACGATACCTCATACTTTAGTGGGTGGGTGATTAAAAAGAGGTCAAGCAAATTCGAAGACTGGCCTGCAATGCCAGGTAGATGAGTGAGATTGTCTACCAGCTGTACTAAACCGTTGATAGATGGGAAGAGCTCAGCGTTACGATCTGGCTGGTCCGTATGCGTAGAACGTTTAAGCCAGACAGCGTTATGAACATTGAAATCGCGACAACGTCAGGTTGTGTAGTATATATAGCTTGAATAGCAGTTGATACCTGAGAAGAAGCTTCCGTGGCGTAGTGGGTAGCGTGCTTGCTTCACAGTCAAAAGGTCGTGGGATCGATTCCCAATCCAGACATTGGAATTTTTGCAAGCACGAATTTTGAGTTGCTACTGGCAATGAAAAATTATTGGAAATAAAATGGGTAAACGGTGAAAAGTAAAACATTTCCAATTCAAGAAGGTCTAATATACTCAGTAGATGGTTTATGTTCGCTTGCTATTATTCAGTCCCCCATAACATCTGCAAATATTTGTCAGTAGCAGCCAATACAACTGAAAAATGTACTAGCTTCTCCACTCGTTACGGTCGTTCTCACTCTTCTACCCCTACCTTCCTAATCCCATTCCTTCCCTCCATGACTGTGTTTGTGCATTGCACATAAAGGCCAAAATTGCCTATATCACAGATAATTCTGCAAAAAAAAGCTTATTAAGTTCTATGGTGGTGGTTGCTATATTCATTGCCGGACTTCTAAAAACATAGCAGAAATAAGGGATGTGCTTTTAGATATTTATTTTATTCAGTTGAAGTTAAATTTTGGATTGAAGCATGTTCCGAAATACGAAACTAACTGAAAAGCCAGATCATCACGGATATAGATAGCTATATTCCACTGGCGAAAAAAAGTAGGCAGAAGATGATAATTAGGTATGGCGTAAATCTGCTCACTACCTGGCAATACTTTACTTTCGTTCAGTGCAAGTATTTCCGGTCTTTGTGTTTGTGTGTGAATGTATAGCGAGAGGTAAGCAGATTCCAACTCTCGAACATTACGAAATTGGCCATTTCAAAAAACCGTGATTCTGGATGGAACATAAAATGTCATCTCAAATTTTTTCGTATGGTGAATAGTGACTTTTGTATGGGAGGTGGTAAAAGTACAGCAGGAGGAAGTTTGAAATTTTTGTATGTAAGACCGAACGTAGTATACAAAATGTTTCATGCTGAATTTAAAGTTTCTAGCTTCCATAATTTATGGCATTTATATGGGAGTTGGAAGAGAAAGTATGAGGTTATGGATGGTTTTGAATCTACCTTTCAACATCCTAATCATTATGCTTTGTTACAATTTTAAAGTCGATGGCTCTCATATGTTCGACGGAGAAATACTTTTCTTGCATTTCCAATGCAGAAATTTGTATGGAAGGTGGTAGAAGGAGTGAAGCGAAGTTTATATTTTTTTTAACGTTTATTGCAATTAGTAAGGGACAAATTTTAATAAAATTTTAAGTTTGTACTTTTTTTACTTTCAATGAAAATCGATTAAAAGCATTTATCAAAATTGTGTTTTTATATGGGAGGGGGTAGAAGGAGTATTCGAATCAAAACCAAATTTTTTGCCATCAATGATATTTGAAATAGTATACTTTTTTCAAAACTTAAACTTGATAGCTTTAACGGTTTTGAAGAAAACTAATTTAATTGAAATTTCGTAAAATTTGTATGGGAGGAGGTAGAAGGAGTGAGGTGAAGTTGATAGTTTTTCCATAACTGAATGCAATTATAAAAAAATTAATTATGAGAAAAATTGGTTCTTTAAGTTTTTTTAGTTGCAATGCAAACCGACAAAATGCATTTTTTAAAATTATGCATTTGTGTGGGAGGGGGTAGAAGGAGTAATGGGATCAGGTCAATATTTTTTGACGTTAATGACATTCATATCCTTATATTATAAACACATTTTTTAAATGGTTTTGGCAAAAATTCAATTTCCTTAAATTTCGAAATTTCATTTGTATGGGAGGGGTAGATGTAGTTGGAGGATATCGCCCGTTCACGAACTTAATTTAACTTTTTTGCTAAGAATGACATATGACAAATTTCAGCAAGATATATCAAAGCTTTCGCGAGTTATGTTGTAGACAGACGGACAGACGGTCACTCGGAATCGAGGTTTTTGAACGACAACAAATATTTCTATACCCTTAGCGGCTCTGTGCGAGCATTATTTCTTAGCGTTACAAACGTTAAGGCAAATACAATACACTCTCAGTTTTCATCTAGAGTATAATCAAAAGTAGAAAGAGAAAAAAAACCAACAGAAAGGTCAAAAGTAAAATATCAATTATTGTTGCTATATATTTTTATTATTTGAGGGCATTTGGAGGAGGATGAAGGGGGCTGGAAGCTGAAATATGTACAAAATTAATAAAAAAATTGCGAAAAACCGACAAAATCTATTTCTTTTAATGTTTGTTTTTTACACTTTAAGGGGGCAAATCCCTCCCTTCCCCTTCTCCCACAAATATCTACCTCCTCGCTAGAAGTGTTTATGTCTTACATATTTGCATCTCTCTAGCCCTCAAAAGGAATTTAAAAGCTAAATTTATCCTTTTCATCACTCTAAATCATGGAAAATTGATAAAAATACCCAAGACAGTGGGTGATGGGAAAAAACGGGGGTCATATTTGGATTCAGGAGGTCATTTTACATAAGAATCAGCAGGATTGGTGTAAGGGCTCGAACAAACAATTTTCTGGCAAAAAATTTTGATTTTTCTACCGCCATTTAACACTTTTTTAACCAACCTTTTCCATGTAATTCAACAATTATTCTGCATAGTCCTGAGCTATTTTTTATCGTCTGAAGTAAACATATTCTTGAACTGTCAGAAGGATAAAAGTAAATTTGCATATGCTAGACTTAACAGGCCTTGTAAACACAATAATAAAATCATATCGTTCAGAACATTATACTCCAGAGAAGCAATTCTATTTTTATTAGCTACAAAAGGCAATTGAAGTAAGTGGTAAAATTGTCACCGCTTCGTTATACAAACCTAAGTTTTATGTATGTGGTATATCACTTCTCCAGAAAGCAACTCAACATAAACAAAAAAAGATCCAACAAATTCACAGCAACCACAAACAGTCTTGAATTGGCTTTGTTCAATTTTTTGCTGTTGTTGTTCTTGTCCTGCTATGTCCTTCTATTTGTTATCCTGCAGTCACAACGTTGGCGTAAATCCGTTTCTCATGGATCCTATAATCTCGTGGGATCACGCGACCAAAGGTGCATCTCTGCCGGGTCATGTACTTCATGTGTTTCTCACACGACACAAAATGTTGTACGTGCTGCCACTAAAGTTATTGTTGGTCTTTAGGTAATCGGGGTGCAATAAAGCCTAGCGCCGAACTGCCACCACCCGGGAAAAAACTCCACTCCGCACGAACACTACTGCCAACATGGAGCAATGCCGGACTAAGCAATAAACCGCCCGTCGAACGACCGTAAAAAGGTAAAGGTATCGCGTGGAGCACGTAAAGCAGCAGCAGCAGCACCAGCACGAGACTCGGAACTTTGATAACTTGCCATTTGCACGCATGCACCGCAAACGCTACGCTATAGAGCCGGGCGAACGTCCTTCGCCGATTGTCAAAGCACACTGAGCAGTTTCTGAAGCCGACATAGCCCACAATCTCGAGAGGCGCGAGAGTATCCCAGCCAGCAGTAACGCGGAAGCAGCTCGAGCTCCTCTCCCTAACAAAAAATGCGGCACTCGGTGGCCACCCCGACCCAGCAACCCCACTGGAGAATCCCAAGGGAAATATATCGGTTTCGTAGTCTCTCGCTCTCGAATTTCTCTCCGTTTTTTCTCAGCTGGCATCCACCAACCAACCACAAATGCTTGGCGAAGTGGTGCGAATACACGCTTCGGAATCGAGTAGCTGATGTTTGGAACAGCGGAATATTCTCCTTACTGGGCAGCGGTGGGTGTACTAAAAAGGACCTTTTAAAATCGCTCCAAATCGAACTGCCATATTTCAGGCGAGAGAAAGAGAGTTCTTTGCAGCCGCCACGTTTTCGTCATTGTGTGGGTTCCACCTGGACAAGGACATAAATTTACACACGTTCAATGGCGCACATCTACAAAGACTTACAGCTGAGCAAGGACTTCGACTTCGTGTGCTACAGGACAGGAGAAGGAAAGGTCGGTGGTCGTCGCCCGCTTGTTCCATCAGACATAAATTCAATTTCCGGTGCAGTCAAAAAATCTCTCTGATTTGAGATTTTCTGAAAAGGAATTTACGTGAAGGTGTTTCACGATGTGACGTCGGATTCAGTCGGGAATATTGGAGATAAGACATAAAAATAGTTGGAAAACTCCCTGGAAACAAAAGAATTTGACGGAATTGTATCTTTTGCGAAACAGTCAAAACGAATTTTTTACACGCCGTAGAACGAGTTATTTGGTATGACCATGTGCGTGTCGTACAACCCATTAGTTCAGGTATTTGTCGCAAACGCATACGGTAATGAAATGAAAATGCATCAGGTTGAGAATTTAAATCCTTGTGTTACAGAAAATTCTGATGAGGCGGCTTCACCGAAGGCGCTGCTAGGCGATAAGGCAGAGGCTAGCGCTTGGCGAATAGTGGTGGTGTCTAGGCGAATAGTGGTGGTGTCTAGGCGAACTCCAAGGGGACCTTCCTGTTCGCCTCTTTTTCGGTGTGATCGAATGGTTGTAGTCAAACAAATAAACTACCAACAAGTCGTGCGCAAATTAATTATTCTTGGCACAAGTTGAGGATGCGTGGAAAGTCAATATGCAGGTTAAAGTGGTTAGGGAAGATTAAGTGAAAGGGGGTTCTTGGGGGGGCTGTTATCAATTTAGCACTTAATTGCGGATACGATCATAGCTCCAGTACATATAATCAATATTTCATTTGTTTATTTCTGCAAGTTTGAGTTTTTATAAGGGGAGGGATGATGGGTGATAGTGAGGGCGGGTGGATCTTAAGAGTTTTTCAATAGATTGCTTGAATCACGTCCAATATTCTTTGTATAGAATGTCAGTTTCATAGACGAAGTTGCATAAAATTTTCATAAGATTCGGCGTATTTTACATTCACGAAAACAAACATTTGTATGGGAGGAGGTAAAAGAGGTAAGGGAATCGTAAAATTTATCATGCAATTTTATTTCGATTCTCTTGTAAGGCACTCGTACAGAATTTCAAGTTCCTAGCTTTTAATTTGATGGCTATTAACTAATTTAGTGACAAGGTCAAAATCATACTTTTGTATGGGAAGGGGTAGAAGAGCAAGCGCGATCTCAAAACTTTTGACGGAATTTAGTTTCAATTATTTTTAAAAGTTTTTGTGCAAAATGAAATTGATAGCTTTAAACAGTTCGGTGATAATTGATTTCTTATGAATGGTCGAAAAAATAATTTTGTATGGGAGGGAGTAGAATTTTTAAGGGTATTTAACTAGTTAATATTTCATACTGTTAGGTTTTTTTTTAAATGGATTTCGCAAATTATCAAGTTTCTACATTAAAATTTCATATAAAAATGTTCAGTTTTTCTCTTTTTTTTCATTTCAAATAAAAAACCGCACGTTAGTACTCAGTTTTGAAATAAAACGGTTTGAAATTTTGAAAAGTGCACCAGTTTTGAAAATTCTTTAATTCTTGGACCTGAACCAAAATGAGAACACAAAAGTACTGATCTGAAATGATCAACGCATTTGAGGCCTGTCTGTCTACATAAAAAAAATATCTTCTTTTTCTGTGAGAGATCGAGATCCAAAGATAAGTTGAAGAAGTTATTAATAATGCAACAATGATCCGTCATGTTAAGCCAAAAGATATATCTTAAAAAATGACCTGCACCAGACAAATAAAAACAATGACACCACAGTCAATTGCACTTAGAGGCAGTTGACACACACCACACCAAAAACTGCACCCTATAGCACTATTTGGCAGCTAAGCTTAAAGCGTTTGAACAAATTTTGATACAAATAAAACTAAAATGGTGCAGGAATTCTATTTTTAAAAGTGCCTCCAAGTATGTCATCAACAATGGCGTGACAGCCCAAATCGGGGCCTGGCCTCCTGAAGTCGTCGCATCCAATCGTCTCGATACAAAGACCGTGTCCTCCAGCTGCTAATAGTTAATATGGCTTTACTATCTTCATCAACCGAGTCTTCCCATCGCTTGCGTGGTTTGCCTGCCGGTCGGTTACCATTCGCTTTGCCTTTAAGAGCACATTTGGGGATTCTTCTGTCTTCCACTCGCTCTACATGGCCAGCCCACTGCAGTTTACGTAGCTTGATGAACGTTGAAGCTTTTGGCTCGTCGTAGAGTTGATAAAACTTATGGTTCTACCTTATTCACCATTCCATTCCTTCCTTCGCAGGTCCCGAAATTCTTCGGATGACCTTTCTTTCGAATGCGTTAACTGCTGTCATAACAGAGCACAGGTCGTATAATAGTTTTACAAATCCTGTGGACTTTCTTGGATTTCATTATTGGAAGTACTGAATAATACGTCTTATTTGCTAGTATTATCCGTCGTTTGATTTCGTCTGTTTCATTGCCGTTCTTTGCTATATTAGCCCCAAGATATATGAAGTAGTCCACAGTCTCCAAATTAAATTCCGCAATTGTTATGTTTTGTCTGATTGGCGGTCTCCCTCTTATTTGCGTCATTACTTTTGTTTTGCTTTCATTAATGCGCAGCCCGACTTCTTTTGCGGCGGAGTCAAGATTGACAAATACCTCCTTAGTACTAGGAAAGGATCTTGCTAGGATGTTAATGTCGTCAGCGTATGCTACTGGTTGGATGGGCTTGAAAAGTAGTGTCCCGTTGGTGTCGATTGGATTTTTCGGACGACATACTCTAGTGCCAAGTGTAACATGTGTAAGCGTGGGGGCTAGACCATCTCCCTGCTTTAAACCACATTGCGTTCGTAAGCTGGTTGTGGAATCGGTTTGTATTCCCACTTTGGATTCAGTGTTCGTCATTGTGAGTCTTATTAGTCGCACTAGTTTTGGAGGAATTCCAAAGTCAAGCGTGATTTGGTACAGTACGCTCCTGTCGATACTGTCGTATGCTCGTTTAAAATCTACGAAGATTTGGTGGACGTCTGTATTATATTCCCAGAATTTCTCAAGCACCCGTTTCACCGAGAATATCTGGTCCGTTGTAAATCGTCTGGTTCTGAATCCACCTTGGTATTCGCCAATTATTTCCTTAGTATAGGGCTTAAGACGACGTTCAATAATTTTTGTCAGTATTTTATAGGACGTACACAACAATGATATATCTCTGTAGTTCTCACAGCAGAGTTTGTCTCCTTTCTTGTAAATTGGACATGTAATACTTTTTCGCCAATCGTCGGGTATGATTTCCTCTGTCCAAACTTTGCATATCATGTTGTGCAGTATTTCAGCGACACAGTTTCCACCATTTTCCAGAAGTTCAACTGGTATTTCGTCAATTCCCGGCGCTTTGTTTCGTTTCTGGTCACATAGGGTTGCTTCGATTTCAGCAAGCGTGGGTGGTGTCGATGATGATTTTTCTTCATCAGTTGAGGCTTCAATTGAAATGTTGTCTGTCGTGATAGGTGCTAATGGGGTGGGATTGAGAAGATGTTCAAAGTAGAAAGCCCATGTCCTTTGGATTTCCTGTGTGTCGCTGATAATGTTGCCCTCTGCGTCTTTGTAGAGACTGGTTTTTGGTTTATATCCCTTTTTGAAATCTTTTACTATTGTGTATGCGTCCCGCGTTTTATTTTGTTTCATATCGTCGACCATTTTATGTATCTTGTCATTATGGTACTTCCTTTGTTTTCGCCTGCAGGTCTTTTTCGTACATCGCCTAAGCTCGTCATATCTTTCTTTTTTGGCTCGTGTTAGTCGTTCAGTAAAAATGTTGTAAGCCTCGTTTTTTCTGTCTATTGCATCGCGACATTCTTGGTCGAAACAATCATTATTTTTTGTCGTGCTTGATATCCTAACACCTCTTCTGCGGAGGATTTGATGCCGTATTTTAATCCATACATTCTCCACTGGGATATTTTGGTTGTTTTCATATACTGGTGTCAGATGTTTATTGCATGCTGACATGTAGACCTCCGCCACCGTTTCGTCTTTAAGCTTGTCGACATTGAATTTGCGAGCTCTACACGTTTTCGAATATCCACGACAAGCTATTCGGCATCGATACTTAGCTTTGACTAGATAGTGATCAGAGTCACAATTCGCACAGTGGACGGTTCTTACATCAAGTATAAGAAGCAACCCTTTTCTCAATTCTAACGTGGTCTATTTGGTTGAAGGTGCGACCATCTGGTGGTGCCCACGTTCGCTTGTGAATATCGCGATGTGGTTAGTGCGTAGAACATACAATCATATTTTTGCTGCTTGCGAAATCAATAAGACGGTGGCCATTGTCGTTGGTTATGTCATGGAGACTGTGCCCTCCTGTTGTTTCTCAATGAACCTCCTCCTTTCCGACTTTTGCATTAAAATCTTCTAAGACAATTTTAAAGTCATTCGAGGGCAGTGATTCATAAGTTGTCTCTAGGGTGTTATAAAGTTCGTCTTTAGTTATATCGTCCTTGTCTCCTGTTTGTGCGTGGACGTTGATCAACCAAGTGTTGAAAAATTTAGTCTTTATTCGGATTGCTCACAATCTTTCATTTACTGGTTTGAAACTCTTGACCTGCTGACTACATTTGTTTTCGTCGACAAAAGCGACTCCAAACTTTCTGCTTCCCGACAATTTTTCACTTGGATAGATTGTATGTGATCTTATGTCCATGATTTCGTTACCGAGCCATTTCGTTTCTTAGATGGCAGTTATGTTCATATTGTATTCTTCCACTTCTTCGAGCAACTGTTTCATAGCCACTTCTCCTGAAACTCTTTCAGAGCCCCTGTCCATTTTTCGTTTACGGGGTCATTGCTGTTGAGTCCATCGTTCGGAGACTGTTCTTCAGGTTTCTGGACAGTGATTTTTTTTCCGACCTGGAGGTTCGGTCCTACTTATTTGTTACACCCTAGTAGAAAAAGGGTGGGAGTTTTCAGCTAAATATGACATGCTGGAGTTCTCACAGCTATGCTGCGAGTCCAACTATGTCATACTTTTGCCTATTTCCTGAGACGCACTAATGTTACTGGCCATTCAGGTTAACTCCATACTCCCTCCTCCTTTCTCAACCGGGCTTGGGACCGTCTATGGCGGAGTTCCAAGTATGTATGAAACGCAAACAGCGATTAGCTTATACTACTAATGCCAAAATTTAAATATGCACTTGTACTCCTCTGGTTCTCAGGCCATCATTTAGTAGCGTAATAACGGACCGAAATTCAAAGGAATCTTATAGCAATGTTTTCCTTTGATAAGCCTTTCAACGGTTTTTGTTTAACAATCAATGTAAGCTTTAGTTTAAACTTATTAAATAGAAAAATAGTTGGAAAGAATTACTTTAAAGCATCTCCCCTTCTTATAGAAGTCGAATTTGCGCTTTTTGGGCGCGAAAAATTTGTCACGTATTCGCAGGCGATCTCGCGTATGCAATGCTTCCCTTGTTTCAATGGACGCCACGCCGCTGATCTACAATCCACCCAAAAGTGAACTTTCTATCTTGAATGGCTTGGGAGTTAATGTTCGTTGAGCGTGCAGACAAACGGATTTTTTTTTTTAATTATTAGGCTAATTTATTCAGGAAACGCAACAAAACAAAATTTCAGGGTAGCAAATTTTTTCTTCCTGGTCGAGCACAATACTTTATTATTACAATAATAAAGGAAAATTCTACTTCTACAATGGCACTCCAAATCGGGTTTTGGCCTCCTGACCTTCAGGTTTATTAACATTTCTATTACTTATTGTGGAAGGGTTGTTAGCCCTTCGAGAAACCCTGCATCTACGAATTTTCATTTTCGTAGATTGCTGGAATTATGCATCGACCCGGATTCGAACCCACGTTATTCGCATTGTAGACCAACACGCTACCTACTGGGCTACACCCTAGCTAGTAAAATAAAAATTTCGTAACTCCAGCCAAACTTCGCAGTACATTTCCTGTAGTTTAGCAGTAATAAAATCAATTTTCTGGTAATAATGTTAGAATTTTTCAACTTTCGTAGTAAAATTATAATGCGCTATTGCTTTTAAATTCTACGATGTATCTTGAATCATTGGCGTTGAGAAAATTTCTTTAGAAAATAATTCGCACTCGATGAATGTTGGGGCGCACATAAAGCCAGATCCCTTTCTTAGATTCATACTTATCAGTGTTACTGCTGAAGAGAAAAATTATGTACCTACATTAAAAAAGCAAAAAAAAATGTATCAAATTGTAATAAATGTATCATTCTTAAGACATTTTACTTCAAATCTGGTAAATTGTGCAACAAAGGATAAATCCATTAATTTTATTTTTAGTACATCTTTATAACTCCATCAATATGGATGAAACCAGAGAAAATCGTTTTCAAATACAATTGAATTGTTGAAGAAAGCTCTTTTCGTTCGTGCCATCGAAATCAATGGAATCGTAGGGTATTCCCAACCATTTTAAGTTTTTTATATTAAGTTATCTATTAGATACATATCGTTAATACTTGTGGTGTCCAAATTCCTTTTCTATTAATTACTAGCTCTTTAGCAGACATTATTGAAGAAATATTCTGTAAATCAAGTCTATTGCTGGTCTTAGCCTTAATTAGATTTCAATCGAAGAATATACTTTCTGTGGTAGCCGAACTATTAAGGAACATTAGGATAAACTTCGAAAGGTTTTTGAAAAGCGGCTCTGCAAGTGGATTTTTTAATTTTGCTAGTTGTGGCCAAAAGGTTTCCGGAACTTCACCATTATTAGATATAAAGGTATTATACTTAACTATTCTCCACTCAGTACTTGCGGTCTCTAAATTTTTCACAATAGTAGAGAGTTCTTTTAAAAGTGGCATGACGAGCTGCTTATAGCATTTTCTGGCTTCAAATATCTTAATGGTTTCTGTACCAGATTGGAAAAATCAAAATGTGTCGCAATATTTACTACCAATTCTACAGAAATAAGCTGCCAAAGAGTCGGGCGTAACTTTATTATTCTTGGGACAAGTTGAAGATGCATGGAAGGTCAATATGCAGGTTAAAGTGGTGCGGGAAGACTAAGTGAAGTTAGCACTTAATTGCAGATCAATAGCTCCAGTACATAATTATAATCAATATTTCATTCGTACATTTATGGAGTTTGGGTTTTACGAAGGGATGGGGAGCGGTGACAGTAAGGGTGGCTGGATGTTAATAATTTGTTAATTTACTGTTGAATCACGGCCACTAATCTCTGTACAGAATGTCAGTATCATAGACGAAGTTGCATAGAATTTTCATAGGATTCGGTGTATTTTGCATTCACGAAACCAAACATTTGTATGGGAGGGGGGTAGAGGAGGTATGGGCATCGTAAAATTTGTGATGCAGTTTCATTTCTTTTCTTTTTTAAGGCATCGTACAAAATTTCAAGTTCTTAGTTTGAAATTTGTTGGTAATTAGTTGATTTATTGAAATTGGTCGAAATCATTCTTTTGTATGGGAGGGGTTAGAAGGGCAGGCGCCATCTCAAAACTTTTGACGCAATTCCATTTCAAATATTTTTAAAAATTGATAGGTTTTCATAGTTAGGTGATAATTGATTTCTTCAAAATGGTCCAAGAAATAATTTTGTATGGGAGGGGGTAGAAGTTTCAAGGGTATTCAACTAGTTAATATTTAAAATTTTTTTTAAAATGGATTTCGCAAATTTTCAAGTTTTTACCTTACCATTTCATTCAAAAATTTTCAGTTTTTTTGTTTTTTTCACTGCCCATGAAACACCTTATGCACGTTAGACCTCCTCTTCGGTGCATAACAATTGCGGAACACATTATTATTTTTTTTTTACGTATACCAAACATTTGTATCCATATGCAAAATTTAAGCTTTGTAGCTTTGTATCTTTCAATAGAGCCCTAAAAAATAACTCAAAATTTTCGATATTTTTGCTTGCCACCTCCCTCCCCTCACGCCATCCAACTTGAAATTTTTACCAAAATTAAAGATTATATAGTTCTACAATCTCATAGAATTTTAATTTGACTCTGTACTTAGTTTTGAGATATAACTGTTTGAAATTTTGGAATGTGCACCATTTTATATTATTATTTTAATAATAAAGTATTGTAATCGACTCGGAAAAAAAATTGCTACCCTGAAATTTTGTTTTTTCGCGTTTCATGATTAAATTAGCCTAAAAATGCAAAAAAAAAATCCGTCTGCCTGTACGCCGTATGCCGACGTGTACGCTCAGCTCACATTAACTCCCAAACCCTTCAAGATAGAAAGTTCATTTTTGGGGAGATTGTTGATAGTTGCGGATCTCAGGCGGATACTCTGTTTGGGGGGTGTGCGGGTTCAGGAGGAGGCGGGGAGAGTACTTAAACCGAAAAATACGAATTCAAATGTCTCAACCCTGGTTACAGCTAGGAAGCTAAAAATCAACATACAAAGAGAGGAGTTTGTGGGACAACTTTTAAAAATAATTTAATTTTTTTATCCATTGTGGTGCAGAAAGGGGTGGGGGGCCTAAGAACCAATTGTCGGCCGAATTTTTTTTCAAATGATTATATCTTCGAAATTACTCACCATAAAAATTGATATTTTGAGACCATTAAGATGGCATATAGATCTACTAGAATCAGTTTAGATAGAAGCTAATTATTGCAAGGGGGAGGGTCAGGAGGGTGTAAAGAAAAACACTTAAAAATGAATATCTCGACTGCTTCTTAAGCTATGTAATTGAAACTTGAAAAGTATACTAAGCTTTACTAGCGAAATATGAAAAAATATACCATGTGGACATAATAGTAGTGGGGGGAAATAGGGAACATTTCAAAAATGGCGCACTTTCCAAAATTGCAAATCGGTATATCTCAAAATTGAGTACAGATATCAAATCAAAAATTTGTCAGATTGTAGAACTATATAGTCTTTAATTTTGGTAAAAAATTAAAGTTGGGGGTGTAAGGGGAGGGAGGTGGAAAGCAAAAATGTTAAAATTTTGAGTGATTTTTTTATGGCTCTGGTAAAAAATACAAAGTTTAAATTTTGCACGTCGACACATCTATTTGATGTACACAGAAAAAAAATAGTAATTTGTTCTAAAAATGTTATGCATCGAAGTGGGGGTCTAACGTGCACAAGGTGTTTCATTTGCGATGAAAAAAACACATTAACTGAAAATTTTTGAATGAAATTTTTAGGTAGAATATTGAAAATTTGTGAAATGCATTTAAAAAAAAATCTAAAAGTTCTTCTACTTCTACCCCCTCCCACACAAAATTATTTTTTTACCATTTTCAAGAAATCAATTATCACCTAACTATTAAAAGCTATCAATTTGAAATTTTGTACAAAAACTTACAAAAATAGTTGAAATGAAATTACGTTAAGAGTTTTGAAATCGCACTAGCCCTTCTACCCCCTCCCATGCAAAAGTATGATTTCGACCAATTTAATTTTTTTTATCAACTAATAACCAATAAATTAAAAGATACAAACTTGAAAAATGCTGAACTTATTTTAGTTATATTTTGTCTAATGCACCACATACCATTTTTAGCATCGGATTTTTCGCCTAAACTATTATACCACTGTGTCCAAAAAGTAGTCCCCTCTCGATATAATACACTTATGCCACCGTTTTTTCCTGTCCTCGAAGCATGCCAAAAAGTCTTCTTCCGGTATAGCCTTCAGAGCGCGCGCCGATTCTCGTTGAATGTCTTTAATCGACTCGAAACGGTTTCCTCGGAGTGGTCTTTTGAATTTTGGAAATAGTCAGAAGTCACACGGAGCCAAATCAGGTGAATAAGGTGGTTGCGGAACGATATTGGTTGCATTTTTGGCGAAAAAGTCACGAAGAATCAGTGCAGTGTGAGATGGCGCATTATCGTGGTGTAAAAACCAAGAGTTGTCTTTCCATAAATCCGCCCAAAACATCTTTCAAAATGGAATTAATTGATCCTTTTGATACGCCAATTTCATCAGCAATGTCTCTTATAGTTAATCGACGGTTTGCAAGCACTAATTCTTTTACTTTTTGGATGTGAGCATCGTCAGTTGAGGTCGACCAAGGCGCTCTTCGTCTTCAACGCGTTCTCTACCTTCTTTGAACAATTTATACCAATCATATGTTGTTGATTTTGGTAGAGCTCGGTCCCCGTAAGCCTTCTCCAACATTTTCAACGTTTCTGCAGCATTTATTCCATTCAGGAAACAAAATTTGACCGCACTTCTTTGTTGAATAATTTCAGACTTCCTAAAAATCGCCAAAAACAAGTGTAACTCAAACACTAAAGAATATTTTCACATATAATTTGGCATGGAAGTCAGTAACAGTTGTACTAACTTAACAAAAAATATATTGAGCGAAAATATTTACCCGCGTAATTTAAATCGAAAAATTCCGACTAGTTTTTGGACACAGTAGTATTAACAAAACCTTTCTACGAAAATGAAAAATTCGTAGATAGAGGGTTGTTCGATGGTCTAACAACCCTTCCACAATAAACAATGAAAAATGTTAAAGAACCTGAAGGTCAGGAAGCCAAGGTCCGATTTGGGCTGTAGTGCCATTGTAGAAAAAGTAATTTCGAAGATATAATCATTTGAAAAAAAAAAAATCGACAGAAAATTTGTTTTTAGTTCCCCCTTTTAGGACCCCAATGGATAAAGAAATTGAATTATTTTTAGAGTTTGCCCCATAAAGCCGTCTATACCTAGTCTAGCCATAAATACTGTTACAAACTTTTTGAAGCACTGTTCAATAAAAGAAGTGTTATATGTTAAGAAATCATTGTGTATTTTTTAAATGCATTGTCAACAACGGAAATTGCAACATGTTATTCGAAGTGATTGCCTTTTGCCTTTACACAAGCCTTTAATCGAGCTGGCCACTTATCTATGGAAGCACGCACGACTTCAATCGGAAAGTTGGCGACTGCATGTGTAAGAGACTTCTTTAAGGATTCGATATTAGGATGTCTTTTAGAGCACGTCATTTGCTCTTAGACAGACCATAATTCGTAATCCAGCGGATTCAGGTCTGGGCTAGAGGAAGGCCAATCTTCAGCTTTAATAAAATCTGGAACATTTTCTTCAAGCCATTTTTGGGTTAACTTCGCCTTATGACCTGGTGCAGAATCTTGCTGGAAACTCCAAGGCTGATTTTTGAATAATGACGTGTTGAGAGGTTTCACTACACTTTCAAGGACACTTTCTTGATAAATTTTGGCAGACGTTTTGACGCCTTTCTCACAAAAATGCAACTTTGTCACCCCGTTGTAGCTAACACCCCACCAAACCATTACTAGGGCTGGATGATGACCTCTTTGAACCTTTTGGGCAACTTGAGAAGCTTCTCTGGCACTGCGAGCATAAGCCCTATCGTTTTGTTTATTAAATGTTTCTTCGACAGTAAAAATTTTTTCGTCCGTAAACAAAATTTTACGGTGTTCTTGGCTTGCGTACCGGCAAAGTAATCGTTTTAATTTTTCCACTCTATTTTTTTTTAACGAATCTGTTAGTAAATGCCCGGTAGATCTACGATAAGCACCCAACCCCAAGTCACTTTTGATGATACGTGAAATTGTTCTTTGAGGTATTTTCATCTCACGCGATAAAATTTTTTGTTTCCGAAGAGGATTACGGCGAATTCTCTCGCGCACGGCTTTAACCGCTTGAGGTGTTCGAGTAGTTCGCGGACGGCCACTTCTTTCACGGTCACTTACTCCAGACGTATTATTAAATCTTTCAATAGCCCGACATACAAACATTCGGCTTATACCAAGGGTATGTAGAGTCTTAAAAATATCACTTGGTTGAATTCCTACTTTATGAAGTGCAATCAATGAATTCTATTTTCTTTGTCACCCCAATCCATGTTCACTACACTAAAAATTAAACTCAAATGATGACAAATGCATCAAGCATAAGCGTACTATAGCGATTAGCTGAATTTTTAAGAAATGCAATATAACGGTTCCTTTCTGCAGGGTTGCCAAACCTTGTAACAATATTTATGGCTAGACTAGGTATATATATAAGTGTGTTGATTTTCAGCTTCTTAACTGGAGCCATGGTTGAGATATTTGAATTCATAGTTTTTTCCTCCTGAACTTTTAAACCCTTTAAAATGGGTGTCCCCCCAAAAATTAACTTTCTATCTTGAAGGGTTTGGGAGTTAATGTGCGCTAAGTATACTCACCGGCGTACGGCGGATGACGTCCATCTGACCATTGCTCTAAACTTGGATTAATCATGGTTTCATGAGACAACCAGCGAGTTCTGCTGAAAGTTAGTATTTTATGCGGCTTTCTTGAGTAAAACTTTTGAAACTCTTTCAGATCTGCCACTCGTTTTTCACTATGCGCAAGAAACTTACAAATATCTTTTACTAGATTCTTAAAATTTGAAGGAAGTTTTTTCCAAGAATAACTAGCACATAGGTGCAGTGAGTGACACACTCATTTAAGATAAAACATATTTTCGGATTCTACACTGTTACGCTTTATTGTTCGTGACGTTTAGCTCTCTGCTGAGACCTTTATCAAACATTCACCAAACCATTGATACTAATCATTTCAATTTAGCTTTTAGTCCGTTTGTAGCAACTGCCATTATATTTGCACCATCGGAAGACAGATCAATCATAGTATTTAATGGAGCATTAAGATCGGTAAAATAATTTAAGATTGCCGCGCAAATTATGTTCGCATCAGCAGAAGCTAACTTTACCAGTCCGAAAAATTTGTCGCACACCTTTACCATTCCGGTATCAAAATACCTTGCTACTAAAACCATTTAATTGCAACTGATGTCTGTGGTTTCATCCAGTATTAACGAAAATGTCGAAGACCTTAAGTCACCATTTCTGTTCACACCCTTTTTTCCCAAAATTCATTTTATGATAGCAGTAGCTTTTGTGCGACTACATTTAAACCGTTTCGCGATTTGCGAATCTGGGAAAGGTTTTATTAATATAATAGATTAGGCGAAAAATCCGATGCTAAAAATGGTATGTCGTGCATTAGACAAAACATAACTAAAATAAGTTCAGCATTTTTTCACATTTTTGCTTAAATTTGATTTTTCGGCATACGTGTATTTTTCTATAAGCGCTTGATTTTGTAAATATTTACAAAACGCAACAAATAAACTCACTTAGAACTCTTACAATTTCAACTCATTTTGCATTTTTTTGGAAATTTGTTACACCGGCGGCGAGATGGCGCTGGCATTCGAAGAGGCGTTGCGAAAGAATGCGAGAGAGAGAAGTAGGTGTGAGGGCGCGTCAGGAAGAAGCGAAGGAGTTGTTATTGAACCTCAAGGCGAGGCGGTGTGTTTAATATTGAATAAATAAAAGGATAAATTGAACAAGCGTGAAGAATTCTTATTATTTACTTGTAACAAATCAGAAGTGGGATTGGTCTACGTGCCGGAAAGGTGAAAATTAGAATTATATGATTCGCGAAAAACGAAGTGGCGTTGTGCATTGACGAATTTCATCATTTTGTCCAAGTTTTCATGGGCGCGCGATTGAGTTATCGGGATAGAACGATTCGTCATTCCTTGAGGGTGATTTTTTTTCGGCGTTATTGACAAAATTGGCGGAAAATCATAAGTGACGCCGTTCGTTTGTTTGAAATTCGGGCGATCGGGATCAAACAAGTGTACGTGCAACAGGCGGTTGCATTAAAGCAAGCTTGTGCGTGTCAGTTGCTATATTGAAGTGTGCGAGTATTTAAAAAAAAAAAATGAAAAATGTCGTCAGACGGAATGTCAATCGGGGCGGAAGACAACCTATCAGGCGCGGAGGAAGAGTTGTTGCGGCGTGAGACGAGGGCGAAATCGAAAGCGGGCGTATCGGGAACGAAACCGAAAGCGGCCGTATCGGGATTGAAGCCGAAAGTGAGCGTGTCGGCAGAGAAATCGGACGTAAGTGCAGCAGTGAAGGCACTAATGGATGGCGGATTGGCGGTGCAAATTCGGGCTGCTGTACAGCAACAAGCAGCATTGGTTTTTGCGGAAATGGCTGAGACGAGGGAATCGTCAACTGCAAGTAAAGTGTCCGGAGCCGAGTCATTGGATCGTGAAACGATGGCGTGTAGCCGTCGAGCTATGCGTGTGGCTGATGACATTGTTGAGTGGTTCAATCCTGAAGATGCAGACATGAATGTGGATCGGTGGTTGCAACAAATTGATCAGCTTGGTGACATACATGGATGGTTGGATTATGACAGAAGCACTATCGCGCAGGCGAAGCTACAAGGTACGGCGAGGACCTGGCATCGGCGGTTAGAATCATATGACTACTCGTGGATACAGTGGAAGGCAGAGTTGGGCGCATCTTTTCCACGGCGGCACGATTTTGCTGGAATACTGTGGCGAAAACTGTCGACGGAGCGGATGACAACGTACTACCACGAAAAGTTGGCGTTATGTGGTCGGGTAGGCATTCAAGGCGAAAGTGCCGTGTCATGTATCGTACGTGGATTACCGGAGGAACTACGGGCGAATGCATATGCGGCAAATTGTACAACACCGGAAGCTTTGTACAACCAGTTTTTAGCAGGGTTGGAGTCGTACAAGGTGGACAGAAACGTTGGAAAAGCTGGTGCGGCGAGAGAGGCGTATTCACGGCGACCAGTAACCTCCCAATCGGCGATTCGATGTTACAACTGTCAGGCGGAAGGCAGCCATATGAGTCGAGACTGCCCAAGGGTGAGAGTGGATAGATGCTGGAATTGTAAGTCCAGTGGACACAATTATACAGGCGTTGGCGACAAGTGCAGAGACGGAGAGTCGATGGGACGAAAAGCTACCGGAGATTGTGTGGGGTCTCAATAATTTGGCGAATGGTAGTACCCAATTCTCTCCTTCACGTTTGATGTTTGCACATCAAAATGGGTTGATAGCTGATTTGGTGCTTGGCGAGCTAGCTAGCGAGGCGAGGATTGGCGAGAGTCCGGCGAGCGTGGCGAATACGCATAGTGCTGGGGTGGCAGACCGAAATGAAGGCGAAAGAGTAGACCACACAATGAGCGAAACAGCACTTGGCGAGGCGCCGTCCGGCGTAAGGACGAGAAACGAAATGGCGAATATTTTGGGCACCAAAGGGAACCGTCAGGATGATGATCTTGTAGGTACCCCTGAGAGCCAACAAAGTGACGACTTTGAGGGCATTCCATCTCAGATAAATCATCAGCTATGGGCGAATCGTAGGGAGGCGGGCGAAAATATTAAGAGGTCTGCAGGGCGAATGAAGTCAAGATATGACAAGCGGCGAAAGGCTGCAACCGAATATGAGATGGGTGACTTAGTACTTTGGCGACGGGCAGCTACAAACATGGCGAATTCAGGCGTCAATCAAAAGTTGGCAAATAAGTTTGACGGTCCTTTCAGAGTTAGTAAGGTGATGGCGAATGATAGATATGTAATTGAGACGGTTAAGGGTGTACGGGGTTATAAGCGGCTTAAGGCGACTGTGGCGATTGATTCATTAAGGCGATATTGTAGTACAAATTGCGAATTTGGCGAATACAAAACAGATGGCGAGGAGGGTGAAGAGGTGGATCGACTGGATCTGATAGATCTATTAGAGTCGTAATTTAATATATATTAATGAGGACATTAATTTCGTTGCAGGATGGCCGAATGTTACACCGGCGGCGAGATGGCGCTGGCATTCGAAGAGGGCAATAAGTGCACAGGCGGTGCGAAAGAATGCGAGAGAGAGAAGTAGGTGTGAGGGCGCGTCAGGAAGAAGCGAAGGAGTTGTTATTGAACCTCAAGGCGAGGCGGTGTGTTTAATATTGAATAAATAAAAGGATAAATTGAACAAGCGTGAAGAATTCTTATTATTTACTTGTAACAAATTATTCAAATAAAACTTTTATTCGAATCCGGTAAAGTACGATTTTTTACCATTTTCATTATTCTTGTAAGGAATCTATATAAACAGTAGACGAAATTAAATTAAAAAGAAATTATATTATTTGTTTTTTCACCGTCCATTTTTTCAATTGCTATCAAACGGCACAGTCACAAACAGAAAACCTTAATAATTCGAGAATTCCCCCAGAGCGATAACTTTTGACAATCTATGGTTGACCATGGTATTTGACAATCTAGGGCTGATTAACTTTTTTCTGTTTATTGTTATTGAGATATATTTTCTTTTATAAAAAAATAAAATTTATAAATGTGATATCTTCATGCAAATTTTAAGTTTTTGTGCCAACTATTATTGTTTGTGCTTTTTGGCTGGATAGTTACCTTACGGACAGGTCGGCAATCCCGAAGCTTAAGAGTTTTCAAGTAAAGCAGAACAGGAAAATCCCAAAAGAAATAAGAAAAAGAAAACTTATTCTTTCAAAATCAATTTATTTTGTTAGACGATATTTACGAAATTATCAAATTAGTACTTTACTATCTAAAAATTCTGCGGATGCTATCTTCACTAGGTAATCTTGGTCACATTTATGAAGAAATCGGTTAAAGCGCTTTGAAGCAAACTATCGATTCTTAGAAGATAAATTGAGGCTATCCGTGTAAGAGTGGCCTAACCGACAACACCCAAAAAATTCCAGAATAACTATTTTTGGTATTCCAGTGATACTCGATATGATAACAATTTTATTTAGAAACGATGCAACACATTCGTAAATCCAAAAAAGGCATCAAACTAACCAAGTAAAATGCAAGAAGGGTTAGGCCACTCTTGCATTGATAGCCTCAAATATGCACTTTACCGTAGTTTATTTATGATTTTGTCTACCGAATCATCCTTTCTCACCAGCTTCCTTTTAGTTTCGTCCTATTTTCAATTTACTCCAACTAAAAGTGGTTGCTGGTCACAGTCAGCCATCGCGTTTGTCTCACATCCCAAGCTCCGAACTTTATCCTGTTTCTATTTCTGTATCATGGTTGTTGGTAATATGGGTAGTATGTACATTTCTCTCGGATTTCAGTGTTTCGTTAACTCGTGGCCTAACTCTAAGTCCACACATAATCCAGGCTAGAACATATGTCAACGGTATAATTTGGATTGAATAAACGTGTCATGTCAAATGCAGCCGTAATTAGCCTTTGAACTGACAGGGAGTAATCCGTTTCCCCTTAATGAAGGTATTCCTGGCAGAAAGGATACCCAGGAATATCAATTAAAGTCGTCCTGGTATACGGAGAGGAGATAAGCAACTTTTCGGCAGCATCAAAGTACAGATTGGCTAGGAAAGCAGTGAGTGCAGCGTGCAAAACGGTACAATTATATGTCCAAGTCACATATATAATTGCTGCACATGTTCTATGCTCTTCGTCGCCATGAAAGTTATGCTTTGTTGACGACGAGGAGATTGTCACGGGAAAGAGCTTTGCGAAATTCTGACAACTAGAGGTATGGTTAGATTGAGGCCTAGCTAGTCCTGTCTAGGACTTGTTATCGCATTTCATATTTGCCGTGCAGGACTGCGCTGGATGAAAGGCATATTAAGTTGTCAAGCGGTGTATATAACTACGTATAATTCCTTTCGGACAACAAACACACTCTGGTGAGGTACGATATCGCTCAGTGTCGAGTATGTGAAAAGGAATTGCATTCATATACATATCTAGGTTTCTACGATTATGGACAAGAACGATAACGCTTGGAATAGCCGCCGCCGTCCACATATGCATATCAATGCGGTAAAAGTCCACCATGCGAAATAATTATTTTCTGATGGAAAATTGGTAGATTACCAATTACTT
This sequence comes from Chorisops tibialis, assembly GCA_963669355.1. Lineage (NCBI taxonomy): Eukaryota > Metazoa > Arthropoda > Insecta > Diptera > Stratiomyidae > Chorisops > Chorisops tibialis. The sequence continues at coordinate 116,586,263 of OY770262.1, read as the reverse complement.
TGATATTCATCTGTCTGTGAAGTATGAGGGCAGTAGCCTTATTGTCGCGGTAGTTAAATGAAAAATTTCATTTTAGACTAAATTTTCGAATTATTATATTCATCTATTAGAATTTGAAAAATTGAAAAAAAGTAACAAATATCCTACGAACTGGATCGTATAAGTTTAGATGCATTAAAAAATGAATGGCTTAAAAGTAATTCTGATCATAAAGAAATATTTTTAAGTTAGAGAGATATGTTAGTCCAGTTATACTACACTACTGGCGCCAACGTTTTAAATTCCCAATAAGAACTATAGAACAGACCAATCAACTGACTCATTTATAAATAATCGAAGAATTGCTGATTACCGATTCGGATTTATAGCAAACGCATCGATCTTGTGGTAGTTTCTACTTTTCTTTCGTTCACACTATCTAATTTATAGACAAAGAATTATTTGTAGATCCTTTATTTATTGATGTCAGCAAAGCATTTGACTGCGAGGATCACTACCTACCAATGCATGATTCGTGACACCAACCGGGATTGTACCACAATATTTGAAGCTCGGGTGTAGCCTAGTAGGTGTATCGAGTTGTTCTAAATGCAAAGGCATTTTTACTATAAGCAATGAAGTAAAAATGTTAAGGAATCTGAGGTCATGAGGTCCTGGCCCGATTTGGGATGTTGTACATACTATTGTGGAAGGAGATATGTGTCATTAGACACTATGATATCTAAATCTTGGATACATAAAAAAAAACTGCCGACACAGAAAAAAAAAACAAATATGCCACCCTTAGATTTTGTTTTTTTTCGCCTTTCATGACTAAATTAATATAAAACAGCAGAAAAAAATCTGTCTGTTAGTACGACGTCCGCCATGATGAATTCATATCTTCAAAATCCTGAGAAGATTGTTTATTTTTGGATTAAGTAGTAAGTGTAACCTTAATTTTTAAAGTGCCAGTTGGCGGGGCAGGGCGAGAGACAGATACTTGTGGAAAGAACAATTTTTAAAAATTAATATCTCGGCTATCTCTCAAGTTATGTAATTGAAACTTGCAACATATAAAGCCCGTCCCAAAAGATCCCGAAATTTTCAAAATAAAGACATTAGACGAATACGGTGAGTGGTTCATCAATAAAGAATGTTCCTATCCAATGTACTAAGTTACATGCACGTGGCGCTACCAGAAAATGCGCTATTCTGAAAGTTCGGGAATTTGCTTATGGACCTTCAACACTAAGCTATACTAGCGGAAATTGAAAAAAAATTATAACATTTGATCATAAGTAGTAAAAATTCGAATAATGCATTCTTAAAATTTCAAACTGTTATATCTCAAAATCTTATACATATATTAACCTGAAATTTTGTTAAATTATAGAGCTGTTCAATTTATGTATGATTTTGAAAAATTTTGAAGTAATGCGTGAAAGGTGGTGAGACAAAATGTCGAAAACTTTGAGTGATTTTCGTTAAGGCTTCGGTAAAAGATACAAAGTTTAAATTTTGCATTGCCAAATCTTCATTTTAATATCCATAAAGAAAAAATAATGTTAGTAGTACAAATTTCTTTTTCAAAATTCGAGCTTTTGTTGTGCAAGAATGGTTAAGTATTTATTATTCAAAGAAATTCCCATGGCTAGCCAAAAATTTTTTCCCATATTTCTTGCAGAATACGGATTCCGTGTCAAAAAAGAACTGCTCTTCTTTTGACCAAGTTTTGTCTTCTTTGTTAAAATGGATGTAGTGCTCAATTAGACCGTGCGTCATCGATCCGAGTAGATAGTAGTCGGTAGGGGTGAGTATGGAAGGACGTCTCATTTCAGTGTTTCCAGGTAGGTTTTCATAATCTAAGTAACATGCGGCTGAAAGCAGCTAAATCACTTTGTCGTGTCTCTCTTGGTACTGTGGCCGTTTCTTTTACAATGCTCGACTCAAACGCATCGATTGTATTCAATAGTAATCTTCTGTGATAGTTTGACTCGGTCGCAACAGCTCATCACATACCACAAAAATTTTCTCTGTTCCACAGCCATGTCGGTCCTCGACGTCAAAATCACTGCTCTTGAAGCATTAAAACTACTCACGACACATTCTTTTGCTATGACCAGCGTCACCGTAAATACTTGAGAGCATTCGATGAACCTCAGCCGCAGTTTTCTTCAATTGGAAGCAGAAAATCAATACTTCCCGCAAATGACGCTTATTTCGCTCAAACTTCGACATATTCACGTAAATGACTCCGATAAAGCTTCTCAAATCTAATGATAAGGAGTTGTTGCCAGATCGCTAGGCTGACCATGTGACATTTCTGATCCTCCATTGTTGATTAGCATTTACTGCTGGCGCCATCTTTTGGGAAACGGTGGGTTTCAAGTTGTATTCCCGATAACTTGAACCAAAACTATTTTACACCGAAGTGGGCCCTAAAGTGCACAATGTTTAATTGGAACACCAAAACGTACGTTTTTGTTTGAAATATTAAGCAAGAATCTTGAATTCAATTCAATTCCTTTAAAAATAATGCATATAAGTATTTACTATTTATTAACTGGTTATCTTCAAAACTTCTAAATCCTCCCCTATAAAAGTTTATATTTTTTTATTTTTTTTCTTAAGGCACCGAATATAACTTAGGGGGTCACCCTTTAATGCAATTGCACAGTTATGACAGTTATAGGAAGAGGTTGAAACTTAGTAGTAGTGTTATGGGAATTTTAGGGAAGATAGACGGAAGTGGCGATGGACATTACTTTTGAAATGCTGAATGACTGCCTATATTTCACTGTACGAGTAGGAATAGGGTTAACAGTAAGCTCGTGCGCGCATAGTATTACGGGGAAAGGTGTAAAGTGGAGGAATGAGTGATCTAAGTTCCGCGCTACATTTACCATGAAAATAGCGATAGTAAATGCTGAGTACTGCAACGTTCCTACGATGTTCGAGGGAATCAATAGAAATCGTGATGTCTCTGCAGAGACCTTTGTCAAACAGTTTGATAAAGATCTCAGCAGAGACCGAAACGTCACGAATAATAAAGCGTAACAGTGTAGAATCCGGAAATCTTTTCTTTCAATTCGAAATTCACTGTGTACCAAACCACACTAGAAGCTGTTGCCTTAAGAATTTATACACACCATTTCTACTTCGTAACTTTTAATTCTTTTTCTTTTTTCTTTTTTCATCATTCGAAACAGCTTTGTTTTTTATATATCGGGTTTTCCAATAGGGACTTGACAACTTTGAATTCAATTTGTGAACGCACCCTTTCACTAATCATCGAACTGTCACTGTCAATTTATTCAGTAAGCTTAACATTTTTATCATGGTAAAGTACACGAAGGAACAACGTCTCAAATGGTTTGCATTTTATTTTGAAAAAAAGTTGTCAAGTCCTTATTGGAAAACCCTTTATTAACTTGAGTAGTTTCTATTAGTTTACGAACCAATAAATTCGAATGTCAAGGTTATTGCAACAGATTTCGTTAAAAAACAAAACATCTAAATTTAAATGTAAGCACAAGAAAAATGTATTAAAAAATTTAGTAGGCTTTGGAAGTGTTTCTAAAGGCAGTGGAGTTCAAGGAATGAATGAATAATGTTAAAAGACAATGGAGCAATATACGTGTTAAGCATTTTCCCTTTCACTGAATGCTGCTTGTATACAGAATGGAAGCTTGTATACAGAATTGAAGCATCCCATTTAATTCTGGTTAGATCAATCAAACAATCAAATTCATGTTAAGACTCCCTATAGGGGCATAGGACAAAAACAACTCTCTTCCACAAGGCGCGATCCTGAGCATCGGTCCTAAGCTATTGCCAGGACTTGTTTATTTCTCTGGCTTCCTGCTTAACTGCTCGCTTCCATGTTTTACATGGTCGACCAATCCGACATCTTCCTTGAGGACTATAATGCAGAGCCTGTTTAGCGATGTTTTGCTCTGGTTTCCTCAAAGTATGCCACTTCCGCCTTTGAATATCAACACCAATTTTAGTCTGGCCAGTTGTACTCCAAAGTTCGTCGTTGGAGATCACTTCTGGCCAGAATATTCCTAAAATTCGTCGGAGGCATTGGTTCACGGAAGTCTGTAGTTCCTTGGTAAGTCGAACGGTCACTTTCCACGTAGTACAACAATACAACAACACGGATTTGACGCATGCATCAAAAACTTGCAGCTTCGTGCGAAGGGAGATCTCTCTTAACCTCCAGAAAGGGGAAAGGATATCGAAGGCCTGACGAGGTTTATTTAGCCGAGCTTCAACAACAATTTGGCTCTGCCGTCCATGCTGACAATGCTTCCGAGATAACAAAAATCTTGCACCTCTTCCACATCCTGTCCGTTAAGAACAATCCGTGTGCTTGCGTTCGAACCCATATGCATGTACTTGGTTTTACGCACATTTATTTTCAATCCCGCCTCTTTGCATTTAGAATGCAACGAGCGAACATTTGACTCTAAGTCCAAACGGTTATGTGCAAGCAAACACACGTCATCAGCATAATCAAAGAGACTTAAGATGTTAAATAGTCTCCATTGATGACTTCCCCACCTTCCAGTGCAGCTTTCAAGATGTCATTTATTACCACCAGAAACAGGCCTGATGTTAATATACCGCCTAGTGACATCCGTTTACATAGGAAAGCTCTCGGGCAGTTCTCCTCTATGCAAGACGTGACACCTTGCATTTAAATAAAATTTTTTAATCATAGCTGTGACCTTATCTGGAATACCTCTCCTACGCAAAGCATTCTATATGTAATCTCGCGTAATACTGTCGAAAGCCTTCTCAAGGTCCATAAACCTGAGATGTAATGGCGAACCCATTTTGGCTGACAGCTCTAATATTATCCGTAGGGTATTTGTGTGGTCGGTACAAGACAACCCTTTACGGAATCCAGCCAGATAAACTTGGAGAATGCTTTCGACGACATCACTAATCCCATCGAGAATTACCTTAGCCATAATTTTTGATACGGCAGTAAGTAGACATATACCACGCCAATTGCCACAATCCCGAAAGTCGCCCTTCAGAATTTTCACAATGACGCCTCCTTCCAATCAATCGGATATCTTCGTTCATCCCACACCTCAGTAAAGAGTGGGAGGAGTATATTGGCTGTTATTTTCGGATCCGCTTTGAGGAGTTCGGTTGGTAGTCCGTCTATACCTGGGGCTTTCCTTCCCGCCATTAACCGAATGGTGAAAACTATATCTTCCTTATTTGAGGGATCGTCCCTAATAGAGTATTGTTGCGGTTGGATGTTTGATCGTTGTTCTATTTCTGGAATATACTCCTCTGACATGATGTTTAAAATATCAGAAAAATATTTCTTCCATCGCTGCAACTAGTGTTCACTCATATTAAGGAGAGTTCCGTTGATATCTCTCAGCGGGTGGTTGGCGGTGTAATTCCTGTTCATCAACTGCTTCTTGATTTTGAATAGTGAGCCCCCTTGTTGGCCAGATCTTCCATGGGCTTTTCTCTTGTCGCGTCTAACATCTTTTTTAATCTATATAATAGCATCGCGGTAGTTCTGCCTCAGGTCGGGCGTTCGTTGGTTGACATCGGGTTGAGAGATGATTGCCAATTTGGCTTTTTACCGATCGCCAACCTTGTAACATGTGTCTTGCGACATCCAGGATTTCTCACAGTTTTGCACATATCCCACAGATTCTTCAACATTAGTTATAAAAGTTTTTTTGGTTGCCTCCCAATTGGCGTCCAGGTTGCGCATTTCATATTCACGCGATGTGGATGACTTTTCGCGTAGAATGGCGTTGTGCTCGCGTTTTTTGTTTTGATCTGCGAGTTTATCCACATTAAGCTTGCGCTTCATTTGAAGAATTTGTGGTCCTTGGATAGCTGCTGTACACAAGCAGGCAACCATCAAGTGGTGATTGCTCCTCACGTCAGCTCCACGTTTCGCTCGCACATCGAGGAGACATCTTCTCCATCGGCTACTTATAGCCAAATGGTCGATCTGTTTCTGAGTAACACCATCAGGAGAAATCCAAGATATTTTGATGACTCTTGTGTGGATAAAGGGTCCCTCCGATGACCATTTGGCGAGTACTACAAAACTCCAAAAATAATTCGCCGTTTTCGGGTCTTGTAATATAAGGTCGTGACGCGTTGACCCAAGAGTTATCATACCTCCCCATGACGTGTTCTAGTCCAGTTTTATCTGATCCAATCCGGGCGTTCATATCTCCTGAGATGATAATAATATCGCCACTTGGAACACGTTCGAAGGTGGCACTCAGTTGGCTATGAAACTCCTTTTTGTCACCAGATGGTGCTGTATTAGTTGGTGTGACGTTTCTGACACTAGTCCTGAGCCTGACGACGATAATCCTATCCAAGATTGGTTTCCAGCTGATGAGGCTTTTTCTCGCTCTCGGTGTAAGGACGAATGCCATGCCATTTTTGGTTTCACTTTCAGGGCCAATGTACAGAATGGTATTTCCGCTAGGGGTTCGTTCTTCTCTTGATCCTGTCCACCTGACCTCGCTCAAGCCCAAGATTTTTATGTTATAGTGCTCCATTTCACGGTCGATCACTGATTGGTGGTGCAAGGACCGAATGACCCCAGCCCTTCACCCGTCATTCAATATTCGAACGTTCCAGAAGCCGTTCCAGTAGTCCGTTTTCGAATGCCAAATGTCGTTACTGAGGCGCCGTATGCGTTTCTCATATCAGTTACTTCTTAATATCACGGGTGATAGTGAGTGTCCATTTGCTATTTTTAGGGCAAGCAGGACTGGCTGTGGGTGAATTCTACAGCCCCAATCGCACAGGAGGAAGGGGTAGGTAATGGCAAGACATTTTTGAAGCCCTCACTCTTCTTTTTACTACCATTGCCCTCATATTCCCATAAATTGTAAATTTATAGTGCTTGAAATTAAATTAGAATCGTGAAATATTTTAAATTAAATATTGTATTAAGCCCTAAAATAAAGTATTTTCAGTACTTCAACATCACTTCTGAAACGCCTTTTTTTTCCCCGTTGGGGCTTGAACTTATTAACATTTAATAAAAAAAAAACAATTGATAACGATTTTTATGACTTTATTGGTCAGAATTCTAATTAAGACTAAATTTACAATTTTGAGCATCTTAAGATGTATCCTCGGTCTTACGTGTCTCTGGCGTGCTGACATTTAGCAGAATCACATCGTGAGAAAGTGGTGTTTAAGGTGTTTGCCTTGTGACCCAGATATTGTTGGCGTTTGCATTTGAAGAGCTCTTATAGGAACCTTTGGTGTTAACTTTTCCCGTCTTAAGTTGAATGTCTTCATTCAACTATAGAAATGGAATGTTTTAAAGGATTCCATAATCTTGCCTTGGAGATTTATCAGCCTCCATGTGATGATGATGGGGCCAGCATGAGTGATGTTGCCGTTCTTATGGTCTGACTCTTTTGGTTTTTCTCAGGAATTCGATGATTTTGAAGGTAAGTAGAACTATGATATTCTTCTAGCCATCACGTTCCATCAGTAGAAGAAGTCTCACCCAAAATCGTCCTTTTAAATGAATTCAACGGAAAAAATCCAGATTAATAATACAATGCAACAACTGGAAGGAACTTACCTTATATCATACATAAACGAGTCGATCATCGCAGACAACAAGGAATATACAGCAAAGAAAGTGATAACCTTATAGTTCTTGCCACCGCTGCTGCAAACGGAAACGGGAAGAAAACGACTTCGAGGAAATACTGTCCTTAAAGATGATGAAAGAAATCGTCATAAACAACACGAAACAAATCTTCCTTTTCAAAACCGAGAAGAACATCAACGAATTGTTCAGCCATGGACTGTTTGCAACAATTCTCATTGTCTTACTTACCTTCGAAATCATTGAAAAGAGAAGAATACTTCAAATGCAAACTTCAACAATATATGGGTCGCACGGTAAAACACCTGAAACACCATTTTCTCGCGATGCGATTCTGCCGATTGACAGCATGACTGCGACACTTAAGACCGAGGTTACATCTTAACTTTGCTTTACTAGGGATTCATTGAATCATGAGCGCAATAAAAAAACCACGGTACCAACTTTGCTGAAAGAAACAAATACGTTCCCCATACAATCAAGAGATACAATTAATGCTGCATACAAAAAAAAGAAAAAAACATAACAGGAGTACGATTGGGCATAAAGCCCAATCGTGCGTTGTAACCATAATCGTGCGATACTCTAGATGAAAGAAATTTTTGTATCTTAAGAAATTTTGTAGGGGAAGTGGTAGAGGGGGTGACGACATTGAACTAATTTTTTCACATGACGGTAAGGTTGCTATCAAAACGTTTTATACGAAATTTAGGATTTAAAAATTTAATAGGTACTGAGAAAATTAGTGTCTTGGATGAAGTGAAGTAGTGCAGTTTGTATGGGAGGTGACAGAAGGAGGGGCGAGTTTTTAATGACTTCTCAGAAATAACTATAAATATCATGCTTTTGACATGTCTTAAATTGCAGATCAGTAGTATTCATACTTTTCATGAAAATCGACTTTTTATAAAGTTGTGAAATTGTGTCATTTTGTATGGGAGGGGGTAGAAGGGGTAAAGCTAATCGCCTAATTTTTTTTGGTTTTACTAATAATTCTAAATAAATATTTAGTGCACAATTTCAGCTCGGTCAATTTTATACGCACTGAGTAAATTGGCTTAGAGCATTTCATGAAAAAGTGCAGTTTGTATGGGAGGTGGTGGAAGGAAGGCGAGGTCTCAAATAACTTTTGTACAGTAGATTTATATCATCATTAAAGTAATATATTCCAAATTTCAGATCAATAGCATTTATATTTTTCGAGCAAATCTGTTTATTGTGAAATTACGAAATTGTGTCATTTTGTATGGGATTGGGTAGAAGGGGTACAGCTAATCGTCTCATTTTTTTTGGCCTTAATAATAATTTTAAATAAATATTTTGTACACAATTTCAGCTTGATAACTATTATACGCACTGAGTAAATTGGTTTAGAGCATTTCATGAAAAAGTGCAGTTTGTATGGGAGGTGGTGGAAGGAGGGGTAAGACACAAATTATTTTTATAGAGTAGATTGGAGTCGTCATAAAAGTATTACATTCCAAATTTCAGATCAATGTGATTTGTACTTTTCAAGGAAATCCGTTTATTGTCAGATTGCGAAATTGTGTCATTTTGTATGGGAGGGGGTAGAAGGGGTGGAGCAATTTGGCTCGTTCACGAACTTGACCATACTTTTTTGTTAAAAACGACGTATACAAATTTTGAACTTTCTAGCTCAACGCGTTCTCAAGCTAGAGAGGACACGGACGGACAGACAGACGGACAGACGGACGGACGGACGGACATCCGGTTTTGAGATTTTTGAGTGATTATATGAATTTCTGTATCATTCATTTTTTTCTCCGAGCCTTATTTCTTGGCGTTACAAACTTTGTGGCAAACTTATAATACTCTCAGATTTCATCTAGAGTATAAAAACGCACAACTACGCTCAAGAATCTCTTTATGATCGCAAGTATCCGATCTGGTTATAACCAGTTCCTTATCAATGTCGCATACCCAAATTGCGTACTACCTCATCATTCGCTTTGAACTTTGTTTCCTCTTCGTGCTGGCACCGGCATCGAATTCTCTTGGATGCGAGAGAAGTGAGCGAAGTTTATCGTGGTGTGACTTTTTTCTTGTACTTAGTCAGACATCTTTATGTCTTCACTTATCTCTGGTGCTACAGACAAAAATGATAGAAAAGATTTATCTGGGATGAAATAGTCACATTTTGTGCTGCTATGTAGAGTCCTATTGTCAAAATTCCACTATTCTTAGATTTAGATTTAACAAAAAAGTTAATTACGATTGTCAATAATAAAAGAAAATTCCTGAATATTAATTAAATCTCAAACATTTTGCATACGAAATATCTCTCACTCTTCTACAATTGCATAATCTCGAAGGAATTTCATTTTCAATTTCCCTAAAATGCAAACATAAATGATGATAATTCCATGTATCATAAAAAATCAATATTTCGCCGAAAATTTAGTACCAGCTAAATTATAAGCGCTACCTCACTAATCTGCACAACGAAATATGGATTTAATTTAGTCAATGGAAATCAGTAAAGTGACCGTAAGGTGTAGCTAGTACTATATTTCGACGTTCATATTTGTTTACGATATACGAACATATGAAGCACTGTAGTCAAAGTATCTCGCAATTTCGCATCCCTCAGCCTCGAACCATATCTGCCATTACTTTCCTACTAGGTTTATGAAAAGCTTTTGTGTGCAGACTGGGCAAAGGTATGATACCACTACTATAGGTATCAAAAAAATTGCCATTTTTTCGGTTGGAGACTACAGGACATAAATTAAAGTGTATTACTTTAGAAGGATAAAAGTTTTTGGTCCTGCGAAATCAAACGCCATGCCCGAGTTTATTTAAATTGAATTGTCATGTTGGTCGAGAGCGGGTGGTAGAGTTGCCGTACGTATACCTTTGCACCATACCAGGCCAGGTAAATATACGGAACGTAAAGCAGACAAAAGGATCTCATAATGGTGAATGGATATAACTGGAGGGTGTTAAAGCCAGAAAAAAAAACGAACGAGGAATATTCCAGGATACTCTGTGGTCCACATAAACGCGTTTATATTCTGCATATACGAGGATAAGTATGATTGGGACTATTCTCTCCCTCTCTCTATCCGAACGAGGCGATGTGTGTAGAGCGAACAGACCGTGTAATGGCTGCATTCACAATACAATGTCCATTTAATATAAAAAATTGCCTCTCGTACCAAAATATGGAACCTCAAGCCATAAATAATGTCCAAAGGATTAGGTATCTTACGTATTTATTATTATTTTTTTCGGTAGGTATATATCTCATGACATCCAGCGACAGAGGTGTGAGAAATATTCCATTAAAATACGAGATGGGTCCCATCAGAATAGAATGAAGGAGGGTAGATATGATACAGGACATGGATAGGGGTAAGATTCATATCGTATATAAGGCAACCACTCTACTGGACATGACCATTTGTCATTGTGATACGTTGTGAACTAATATAAATGTTTTTCTTTGAACGATTTTGTTTCAGATTAAATCGAAACACGATGGTTGAATTTAATGATTTGGAAAGCTTTAAGAATTTAAAAAGAAAGCATTGAAAACAAGTAACAGGAAAGCTATTTTTGTGTTATTATCATCGAAACGATGGAAAAATGTTTTAGTTTTACTTCTGAAGGTTAGTGTACACAAGGGATTGGTTATGTTGACTTTCTATCATTATGTTCAATATAACATCTGCTAATTTCGAACAGTAGGAGCCTCCTGTGACCTAAAAATTCACAAAATCGAACTTCACTAAATATGATGTCATAAGGTAAAACTCCAAAAAATAAAACAAATTACGTTACAGTGTCGATTGTATATAATACATAAGTGACAATTTATATCAAAAACCCTTTATGCCACAAAACAAAAAATTTTCTTTTTAGTGTCTATGGTGTAAAGATACTGGAAAAAACTTTCATATACCTGGAAATATATCTGAATAATATAAATTCTAGTTGACGAGCATGCATTCTGGTTTTTCATACCCACACATGAGATAAAAACGTCAGACAGTAAAACTTTTGCATTGCATTTTATTTGATTCTTTTTTGGAAGGGACAATGACAACTAAAATTATTCATGACGTTGAGAAAACGTAAATGAAATGGATTTCCATTTGTAAGCCATGATACATGGTTCATCTGCGCCTTAACTTCGTTTTTATGTTTGGAGTTTGCGACGGACAAGGACATTTTATGCGCATTTTAAAAATCAACTAGTTGTTTCACGTCGGTCGTCTAAAAACTTTTTATTGTAATTTATCATAGGAGAAATGGCAGTAGATTTTCGTAGACTTACCATTTAAGGAGTAGTGCATTAGAAATATATTTAAATGTATTCAGTTACCTGTAAATGAAAAGAAAATATGAAATTAGTGGAAAGTTTTTAAATTTTTGTGAAATTCGAGACAATAGTAATATGTAACTCTAAGAAAGATAAAGACCATAAATTATTTATTTGCCCCATGTAATAGGGAGAACTTTATTAATTATGAAAATTTTTATCGTCAGGATGTTTCGAAGTTCCTGAAGTCCGAAAAGTGAAATTCTTATTAATGTCTGTCTCTAAGTCGCGACTATAAGTTGAGTACGACTAATCTAATAGTTAATTTCTTTAAAAGCTTATCTCCTCTAAAATTTAAATAAAGATTTGGATGTGTAAGGAATATGCAATATATATGTATATATTTATGTATGTATATGTGTGTATGTAATAGATTTGAAATGCAAATGAATTGTAAACTGTGATAAATTTAAGTATAGATTTTAATCATAAAAAATATATAATGTATATGCTAGATTTAAAATGCTAAGAAATAATTATGTTTGGATTAAAAAGAAATTAAATACAATTATAAATAATAAGTAAGCTAAAATAGATTGGAATAGAACATTAAGAAGACTGGAAATATTTTGTAAACAAAAATTTAGAAAATTAAGCAGAAGAACTCCTCACCCCTAACACAAGGGCAACCTTAATTGGGGGAGTAGTGCGAAGATAAAATTATTATTGTATCACTTTAAATTTAATAAACAGCATTATATAAAAAAAAAAAAAAAAAATCTAAAAAAATTGGGTTCCTTGATGGACACAACTCTACTGATTTCGAAAATAATCAATAACTGGAAAATTTTTTCAGCATATGCCCCTAAATAATTGCAATACAATTAAATATGAATCAGTTGCTTGTCGAATGTTATATCATATCCAACGACGGGAAAAGTTTTCGTAATCGAAATCGATGCTAATAAAGTGGAAATCGGAGCAGGTCTCTTATAAAGAATCGACGGAGAGATATGTAGATAATGTTTCTTAGCATTCTTAGCTATTAATGATTATAAAAATTTGTTTGAGGTTATTCTTAATTTCTAGGTTCCATTAACTTAACTTCTACTTATCAAAATGATCAATTTTATTTTATTTATATTAAAATTTTCATAACAAACACTCACATTTATATAATACTTAGCTTATACAATCTAAGTTATATTAACTTACTTATATTTACAACTTGTATTTTTTAAAAATACAAATATATTTTACATTCTGTTTAAAACTATTTATATTTCCAGTATTTCTAACATCTAGTGAATGCTCATTATACATTTGAAAGCCCACATAACATATATCTTTTTGTGATTTATTTCTCGATCTAAATTCTATAACTATAGGTTTGGAATATTTTGTTTGGTAGTTATAAGAATAATATATATATATTATTTTACTTGATAGTAATCCTGGACAAATCCCATTAACCATTTTATAAATAAATGCGTTTATATTGTAATTTATCCGTTCTTGTATGCTCTTAAAGATCAGTGCTTCCAACATATCCCTAATTGTTGTATATCGGCTACATTGCAATATAATATGCATTCCTCTATTTTGGTCTTTTTGCAGTGCTTCTACACCAGTTTTATTTAACTTAATTAATAAACCGAAGAGTATCATCTATAATATCGCCCAAATATTTTATATCACTAACTCTTTCTATGATAACTCCACCTTTTGACATAACTTCAATATTTAAATTAACATTTGCCTTTTCATGTCGGACCATCATACATTTTGTTTTACTCAAATTAATTTTACTTTATGTTTCTAATAATAATGTATTGTGATTGACACAGAAAAAAAAATGTGCCACCATGAAATTTTGTTTTTTCGCGTTTCATGACTAAATTATCGTAAAAATGCAAAAAGAACCATAACAGGGCTACGATTTCGCGTAAAGCGCAATCTCACGATACTCTAGATAAAATAGAATTTTTATTGATCCTCAGAAATTTTGTATGGGAAGTGGTAGAAAGGGTGATAGCATTGAACTACCTTTTTCTCCATCATGCTAAGGCAGCTATAAAAATGTTTTATATAAAATGCAACTTCCAAAAATTTAATAAGCACTGCAAAAATTAGTCTATTAGATTTGGTGAAATTGTGCACTTTGTATCGAAGGTGATAGAAGGAGCGTGGGGATTTTAGGGATTTTTTCAGAAATAACGACGGAAATTAAATTAAATTAAATTAAATTAAATTTCAGACCAGTAACATTCATGCTTTTCAAGAAAATAAATTTCTTGTGAAGCTGTGAAACTGTGTTATATTGTGTGGGACGGGGTAGAAGCAGTAAAACTAATAACTTAATTTTTTCTGATCTTAGTGATAATGCTAATTAAGTATTCGGTACAAAATAAGAACTCGATAAATGTTGTATGTTCCGAGAAAATTGTCTTAGAATGTTTCATGAAAAAGTGCAGTTTGTATGGGAGGTGGTGGAAGGAGTAAAAGGATTCAAATAATTTCTGTACCATATGTCATATTTATAATATAAATGATAAATTTCAAATCATTAACTTTCATAGTTTCCAAGAAAATTTGATTAATGTAAACTATTGAAATTGAGTCATTTTGTATGGGAGGGGGTAGAAGGGATGGAGCGATTTGGCTGGTTCACGAACTTGACCTTACCTTTTCGGCCAAAAACGACATTTTTTTTTTTTACAGAATGACCTGTGTTATAGGCAATTTCGGCCTTTATGTGCAATGCACAAACACAGTCATGGAGGGAAGAAATGGGATTGGGAACGTAGGGGAAGAGTAGTGAGAACTACCGTAACGAATGGAGAAGCTGACATATATTTTTCAGCTGTACTGGTTGCTACTGACAAATATTTTGCAGATATTATGGGGGAATGAATGATAGAAAGCGAACAGAAACCATCTACTGAGTATCTAGGCCTTCTTGAAGTGGAACTGTTTCACTTTTACACCGTTTCCCCATTTTATTGCGAATAATTTTGTATCACCAGTAGAAACTGCAAAATTTGTGCTTAAAAAATCCCGTCTGGAGTGGGAATCGAACCCACGACCTATTGACTGAGAAGCAAGCACGCTGCCCACTTCGCCACGGAAGCCTCATAACATGTTCGAAATTTGAAATCTTTAGCTTAATGCAATCTCAAGCTGAAGAGCAAACGGGCAGACGGACGGACAGACGGGCGGACAGACGGACGGACAGACGGACGGACAGACATCCGGTTTGGAGATTGTTGAGCGACAACAAATATTTCTGTACCCTTCGCGGTTCTGTGCAAGCATTATTTTTTGGCGTTATAAACTTTAGAGCAAACGTATAATACTATCAGATTTCATCTATATAGAGTATAAAAATCCGTCCCGCCGTAAGCCGTCCGCCGTAAGCCGTCCGCCGTAAGCCGTCCGCCGTTTGCCGAAAGCCGTACATATGGACTCATATCTCCCAGACCGTTAAAGGAAGGATGTTCATTTTTGGGTGGATTGTTAACTGGGAGAGTGAGCTCCATTATCCGAATTTGGGGATTGCCATATGGAAGGGGAGGCGGGGGAGGGAAAGAATCAAGAACTACTCTTGCTAATATCTCCACCACAAATGCAGGTAGGAAGCTGAAAATCATCACATGTATAGAGAGGGTAGTGGGACGAACTTTTAAAATAATTTAATTTTTTTATCCATTGGCGTCCGGAAAAGGGGGCTAAAAACAAATTGTCGGCCGAATATTTTTTTTTTAAATGCTTATATCTTCGAAATTACTTACCATAAAATATTCATACTTTAGGACCAATATGATGGCATATAAACTCCGCCATAGACGGTCCCAAGCCCGGTTGAGAAAGGAGGAGGGAATATGGAGTTAACCTGAATGGCCAGTAACACCAGTGCGTCTCAGGAAATAGGCAAAAGTATGACAAAGTTGGACTCGCAGCATAGCTGTGAGAACTCCAGCATATCATATTTAGCTGAAAACTCCCACCCTTTTTCTACTAGGGTGTAACAAATAAGTAGGACCGGTCCTCCAGGTCGGGGGTTGGGCGAGGCGCCGACAACGCATCACCGAAAAACAATTCACTGTACAGAAACCTGAAGAACATTCTCGGAACGGATGGACTCAACGGCAACAACCCCGCAAACGAAAAATGGACTACTCTATTGGATCTTGGAATGTTCGATCCTTATTTAGGACAGGAATTCTGAATGAGTTCCTCGAAGAAGTGGCAAAACACAAAATAAACATAGCTGCCATCCAAGAAACGAAATGGCTCGGTAACGAAATCATGGACAAGAGATCACACACAATCTATCCAAGTTGAAAATTGTCGGGAAGCAAAAAATTTAGGCAGCAGGTCACGAGTTTCAAACCAGTAACTGAAAGATTGTGTGCAATTCGAATAAAAACTAAATTTTTCAATACTTGGTTGATCAACGTCCACGCACCAACTGAAGACAAGGACGATATAACTAAAGACGAATTTTATGCCACCCTAGAGATAACCTATGATTCACTGCCCTCGAATGAAATAAAAATTGTTTTAGGGGACTTTAATGTAAAAATCGGAAAGGAGGAGAGTCATAGAGGAACAACAGGAGGGCACAGTCTCCATGACATAACCAACGACAATGGCCAACGTCTTATTGATTTCGCAAGCAGCAAAAATATGATTGGAAGTTCTACGTGCTTCCCATATCGCGATATTCACAAACGAACGTGGGCCTCACCAGATGGTCACACCTTCAACCAAATAGACCATGTTCTAATTGAGAAAAGGGCTCCGCGTTGCGAATTGTGACTCTGATCACTATCTACTCAGAGCTAAGTATCGATGCAGAATTGCTTGTCGTGGATATTCGAAAACAAGTAGAGCTCGCAAATTCAATGTCGACAAGAGTAACGACGAAACGGTGGCGCAGGCTTACATGTTAGCATGTAATAAACACTTGACACCAATATGTGAAAATATCCAAAATATTCCTGTAGAGAATGCCTGGATGAAAATGTGAGACGTCATCAAATCCTCCGCAGAAGAGGTATTAGGATATCAAGGACGGCGAAACAATAATGATTGGTTCGACCAAGACTGTCACGATGCAATAGATAGAAAGAACGAGGTTTTCAAAATTTTTACTGAACGACCAACACGAGCCAAAAAAGAAAGATATGACGAGCTTAGGCGATATGCGAAAAAGACCGGCATGCGAAAACAAAGGAAGTGCCATAATAAAAAGATTTAAAAAATGGACGACGATATGAGACAAAAAAAAACGCGGGACTCATACGCAATAGCAAAGGACTTAAAAAACGGATATAAACCAAAAACCAGTCTCTGCAAAGACGCAGAGGGCAACATTATCAGCGACGCACAAGAAATCAAAAGGAGATGGGCTTCCTACTTTGAACATCTTCTCAATCCCACCCCATTAGCATCTATCATGACAGACAACATTTCAATTGATGCCTCAACTGATGAAGAAGAACCATCTTCGACACCATCCATGCCTGTTGAAATCAAAGCAGCCCTATGTGACCAAAAACGAAACAAAGCGCCTGGAATTGACGAAATACCAGTTGAACTTCTGAAAAACGGTGGAAACTGTCGATGAAATACTGCACAACATGATATGAAAAATTTGGACAGAGGAAATCATACCCGACGACTGGCGAAAAAGCATTATATGTCCAATTTAGAAGAAAGGAGACAAACTCTGCTGTGAGAGCTACAGAGGTATATCATTGTTGTGTACGTCCTATAAAATACTGACAAAAATAATTGAACGTCGTCTTAAGCCCTATACTAATGAAATAATTGGCAAATACCAAGGTGGATTCAGAACCGGACGATCTACAACAGACCAGATATTCTCGGTGAAACAGGTGCTTGAGAAACGCTGAGAATATAACACAGACGTGCACCAAATCTTCGTAAATTTTAATCAAGCATACGACAGTATCGACAGGAGCTTACTGTACCAAATCATGCTTGACTTTGGAATTCCCCCAATTCCGACTAACCAGACTCACAATGACGAACATTGAATCCCAAGTGGGAATACAAACCGATTCCACAACCAGCTTTCGAACGGAATGTGGCTTAAAGCAGGGGGATGGTCTAGCCCCCATGCTTTTCAACTTGGCAGTAGAGTATGTTGTCCGAAAAATCCCAGTCGACACCAACGGGACACTACTATTCAAGTCCACCCAACTAATAGTATACGCAGACGACATTACCATCTTAGCAAGATCCTTCCCTAGTGCTAAGGAGGTATTTGTCAATCTTGACTCCGCCGCAAAAGAAGTCGGGTTACGCATTAATGAAAGCAGAACAATAGTAATGACGCAATCAAGAAGGAGAACGCCAATCAGACAAAACATAACAATTGCGGAATATAATTTGGAGAGTGTGAACAACTTCACATATCTTGGGGCTAATCAATCAAAGGACGATAATGAAACAGACGAAATCAAACGACGGATAATACTTGCAAATAAGACGTATTATTCAGTACTTCCAATAATGAAATCCAAGAAAGTGCACAGGAACAATAAGCTGCGGATTTATAAAACTGTTATACGACCTGTGCTCTGTTATGGCAGCGAGACGTGGACATTAACTTCAATTCTAAAATTTCGAAGAGCCAGTAATGGGCTAGATAAAAAGATTGGAGTCCTATGAATTTGCAATTTTTCGTGGAACGGGAAGAACTCATGGAAGGCGCGTTCAAGAAAATTAAATTAGATTCTGCAAATGTGCCACAGCACCTTATGAACACCATCATTTCACGTTCAACGTTGTGAACATTCTAAAATAATATTGCGAAAAAACATCTGGAGAACATCAGTGCGCAAATGATACTTTTTTCAAGATCAAGGAAAAGATTATACTACCGTCGGCGAACGAATTGTTTCAAATTCGGTGGGTGATAGGGCAAACCTCATCAAGGTTTGCATTGGAAACATTTGAAGAGATGTGCTAACTGCTTGGAATAAGTGAAATCAGAACGACTCTATTCCATCGTCAACAATCTGTCGGAATAATTGTATCGTTCACAAAAAACGCTCAACTCGGGATAACTCAAACTCGTAAGTGAAAGACAGCCAGATGGCTAACAGGACATGACTGCACGCGACAACATGAGAAACTCCATCTTGAGTCATCATGGGGAGAAATATCTAGAACTCTGCAGATATTAAGTTTATAATGCCAACTCAATGATGCGTTCTCAAAGTATTAAGTTTTGGAATTTAGACATCGAGATCACACAATCCACAGCCTGGTCAGGAATAAAGTACACCTCGTCACTGATTTAATGAAAATGCGTTATGATCTGCAAGGAAACTTTCCTTACGCTTGGCGCTTTAGCCCAAATCGGACTTAAGCCTCCTGGAATCAATCCAGTCCGAGGCGGTGCTTTAGGTTTCGAAACAAGTTTGTTTTTCCAAGGATGAGATGTTAACACATCGCACAACCCCCAACTTGGAGGGCAATATTATAGTGCTACAATTTTTCTGTTTCATTGGCACTCGCGCCTGTCAGTTCGGCAAGTCAAATCCGGATGGAAAAGACCAGTATCCGGAGGCTACCACGTGGAGGTATGATGAGCACAATTGATGTGTATATGACAGTTACAACACTGTGCGTCGCTTAATGACGCCGATCAGATGCCTACCCTATCTATACACACCTACCACGATCAACGAGGCAACGTTTTATGTTTTCAAGAGGGCGATTTGGTAATGCTATATAACGTAGAGGCATGAGCGGCAGAGAAGACTTTTGCAATTCGGAAGTGATTTTGTCGTGTGATCGACAGTACGAATAATAAAAGAACATAATATAATCAAAACTTGCTTAAGTGATTTTTGAAAGCGATATAATAATTTTTTTTGGAAGGTAAACTCAAAGAAGGTTTTTTATTCCATTTTCCTTCAAACTTTATATTATAATTGAATCATGCTTTTATTTGCTTCATGCTTCTCACATTAACACTCGCTGTATAGATTTAAGTCTGATCACCGAAATGTTATCACTAGCTTAAGCCTAATACTTGTTATACTTTGGATTATTATTACTATTCTATTCTAATAAAATTTGTGGTTCGTAAATGTGAAATAGTTTTACTTAAAGCCTAATACTAATTAGAAACGAAAGGAAACGAAATTTTACTGTCAAATCAATTCAAAATGTATCAAAATTTTCAATATTATTTGATCTCCGCAAAAAATTGGTACTAACTAGAAGAATAGATAACGCACTGTGGAGAATTAAGCGACCCCAAGTGCACTTCATTATTGTAATAACTATAATTAATTCGATTTAAAAGCTTGAGATTTATTTTCACATAAAGTAAATCTTCAACCAATCAATCAATCAATTTCGTTAAGAGCCCCCCTTCCCCCCCCCCCCCCCCCAAGGAATACACAGAACAAAAGGATTAGAAGAAAAAATAGACTAACTCAAATATTGCGACCTTATAAGCATTTAGTCAATTATCCAAATCATTTAGTAGGCTGGAAATCGACCAATATTTTCTATCTGTGTAGTACAATTCTCTTTCGCAAGGGGTGATCCTGCACATAGGTCTTTCGTTTTTATCAGTACTTGTTTATTCCTCTTCGGGGATTAGAAATGTGATGTTTCGCTCAGATTTTATCACAGTTTGACCTACTGCCACTTGCATCACTCCGTCTTAGTCCATATTTTAGTCTTTTGTTATACTCCAAATTACACAACACAAGAGCCGTGTATTCCCTTGTTAAAAGGATGAAAGAAGGATACAAACCGAAAACGACCCTCTGCAAGGATGCAGAAGGGAACATTACAAGTAACGCGGAATATATAAAACTAAGATGGGGTCAATACTTTGAACACCTTCTTAACCCGAGCCCATCACCTACACGAACAGCAGCAGCAGATACAATAGCAGGTATAACTGATGTAACAGCTGATGAAGGATCCGCTTTGAGTCCTCCCACACTCAAAGAAGTAAAAACAGCCCTAAGGAACCACCCAAACAACAAAGCGCCGGGCACTGATCAAATCCCAGCTGAACTTCTGAAAGCCGGCGACACCTGTATAGCGCATCTCCTACATAGATTCGTCACAGACATATGGACGCAGGAAATACTTCCTGAAGATTGGCGCAAGAGTATCATGTGTCCAATTTATAAAAAAGGTGACAAACTCTTCTGCGAAAACTACCGAGGAATATCTCTGTTGTGTACGTCTTATAAGATCTTGACGAAAATTTTAGAAAAGAGAATTAAGCCCTATGATGACAATGTAATTGGTGAATACCAAGGCGGATTTAGAGCTGGACGCTCGACCACGGACCAGATATTCTCAGTCAAACAGGTGCTGGAAAAGTGCTGGGAATGTAATATTGATGTGCACCAGATATTTGTTGACTTCAAACAAGCATACGACAGTATCGACAGGCGCGTATTGTATAAAATCATGTTGGAGTTTGGAGTCCCACCGAAACTGGTCCGACTGACAAGAATAACAATGACTGAGTCTTTGTCACAAGTTAGAGTAGAAAATGATCTGACTTCCAGTTTTAAAACAGACAACGGCCTTAAACAAGGTGACGGCCTCGCACCAATGCTTTTCAACTTAACACTCGAATATGTTGCTCGGAAACTTCCCGTTGACACCAAGGGAACACTATGCTTCAAATCCACACAACTCGTAGCATATGCCAACGACATAGATATCCTTGCAAGATCTCTGGAGAGTGCTAAGGAAGTGTTTGTAAACCTTGACTCGGTAGCAAGGGAAGTTGGACTACGTATTAATGAAAATAAAACAAAAATTATGACGCAAATTAGGAAAAAGGCGCCAATCAGACAAAATATTACGCAAGAGACTATAACCTAGAAAACGTATACAACTTTATATACCTAGGGGCGAATCTATCGAAGGATGGAAGTGAACCCATCGAAATTAAAAGAAGAATAATTATGGCAAACAAGACGTATTATTCGGTACTTCCAATAATTAAAAACAAGAACGTACACAGGAAAACAAAACTTAAGTTATATAAAACGATTATACGACCTGTGCTATGCTATGGCAGCGAAACGTGGGCATTAACTCAGGCGTTCGAAAAACTCCTTAGCGCCTTTGAAAGAAAGGTCCTCAGAAGAATCCTCGGACCTGTGAGGGAGAATATGATACAATAAAGAATTGTATGCCATCTTCGACAATCCAGAAGTGTCAACCCTCATAAAATTTAAAAATTACAATGAGCTGGTCATGTGGAGCGGATGGATGACAGGAGAATTCCCAAACGCACACTAAAAGAGAAAGTCAACGGACAAAGACCGGTCGGAAAACCACGAAAGCGCTGGGAGGATTTGATTGGCGCAGACAGCAAATCACTGCTAAGATTTTCAAACTGGAGGACGCGGTCACTGAGCCGAGATGGATAGAGACGAAGCATTCAGGAGGCTAAGCTCCGATTTGGGCTGTAGCACCATCGTAAGAAAGTAAGTTATACTCCAATGTTTGCCGTTGGAGATCACATCTGGCCAGAATATCCCCAAAATGCGTCTGAGGCATTAGTTTACGAAAGTTTGCTTTTTATTGATAAGCTTAACAGTCACTTTCCATGTAATACAACCGTATAACAACACGAATTTAATGCAAACGTCGAACACTTGCAGTTCCATGCGAACCGAAGATCTTTCTTAACCTCCAGAAAGGGTATAGGGTACCAAAGGCCTTACGACTTTTATTTCTACGAGCCTCAATACTATTCTCGGCTCCGCCGTTTATGCTGACATTGCTTCCGAGGTAAGAAAACATGTTGCAGCTCTTTCACATTTTGTCCGTTAAGAAGAATCGGTGCGCTAACAACCATGTGCATGTACCTGCTCCTACGCACATTTAGTTTCAGTGCTGCGTCTTTGCATTTAGAATGTAACGGGCGATCATTTAATACAAGCTAATACACGTCCTCATCATAATCAAGGTAACTTATAATGTTAAACAGTCCACACTGCAGACCTCTATACTCCCCACCCTGCAGTGCAGCTTTCGAGATATCATTGAATTCCACTAGAAACAGGGCTGGTGATAAGATGCAGCATTGTCCGATACCCGTTCGCACAGGAAAGCTCGCGGACAGCTCTCCACTACGTAAGGTCAAAGACTACGAATAATATAAGATATTCCAAGCCAATGGAAAAAATTCTACCCATTAAGATCCCAGCAAACTAAATAATTCATTAAAGACTCGTTAATGAATTATATTTACGAGTGTTTTGATTGCGGACTAAATGGGCATTCATTAATGTATTACTTTTAACTATTCATTAATGAATTGTAAAACGCTTACAAAAGACGAGTATATAAGCAATATAATTGAAGATCGCAATTGCTTCTCTGTTTCTGTCGTTTATGTTTTGAAAATTCCACGAACAAATACACCCATAAGCACACGCAAACTCTTTAGAGTTTGCAGAGAAACGAAATGTTCGATATGCCTATAGACATATATGTAGCTATGTCGACATCATTTTCGGACTCGCATATCGCACATATGATGTGAACTCTGCAGACTTTGGTTTACATAATTTTATTTTACCCTCCTGCTCGATTTTCGAACGTTTAGATTACTCACCATGTTATTTGTTTTACAAGCATATTGTAGCTTGGGCATGCAATACGATCGTTTTTCAATCATTATTTATGAGCGCTCGTTAAAATGTTTGCTGGAATGCATTGAGATTGACCGAAAAGCGTTCGAACACCTAAAGCGACCATTGTTGATTGAATCGCTATTCCGTTGAATGTGGGCGCGCGGGTAGAAGCCAATGAGAGTAGATCCGAAGCTTTGGGTGTTTGAAACCTTTTTGGTCAATCTGAATGCATCTCAATGCGTAGAATTTTTTCCATTAGCTTGGGATATCTTATATTATTCATAATCTTTGGTAAGTCGCAACATCTTGCATCTTCGTATGATTCTTTAATCATAGTCATGATCGCATCCGGAATACCTTTCCTAAGCAAAGCTTTCCATGTGTAGTCTCGCTGAAGGCTGTCAAAAGCCTTCTTGAAATCCACAAACATGAGGTGTAGTTTCGATCTCATTTCGGTTGACTGCTCCAATATTATATGTAGACTATTATTTATATTTTCTGTACAAGCGAAGATTCCAGTCTAATAAACTTCGCTCTCGACAACGTCACTAATCCTGCTGAAAATTACAATAATCATGATTTTCGATTTGGTAGTAAGTAGACATAGAGTATACTACGCGAATCGACACAATCGCAAACGTCGCCCTGCTTTGGAATTTTCACAATGACCTGCCCGGATATCTTCCTTCATTCCACACCTCAGTAAATAGTAGATGGAGTATATTATACCAGCTGTTATTTCCGGTAACGCTTTGAAGAGTTTGGTTGGTAGTCGGTTTATATCTTGGATTTTCCTTCCCGCCATTAACCGAATGGCGGAAACTATTACTTTCCTATCCCTTCCGTAATAGACGTAGTTGAACATTTGGCAATTGTTCTTTTTCTGGAATATCTTCCTCTTGCAAGAAGAATTTGAAATATCAGAGAAGTATTCTTTTCGTCGCAACTGGTGTTCATTCATATTTAGGATAGTTCCGCCACACCAGGTAGTAGACCAGGAAATTTCTGTTCGTCAACTGTTTCATAATTTTGAATAGCGAATCCACATCCCCAAGGTAAGCCGCAGATTCTTCCTCATTGGCTAAATCTTCGATAATCCTTCTCTTTCTGCATCTAATAGCCTTCTTAAGCTGAGTATGAGTATCATGGTAGTTCCGTCTCAAGTCGGAAGTTATTTGGTTGACATAAGGCTGAGAGGTGATTGCCATTTTGCTTTTTTTCCGATCGAACACTTAGTCACTTGTGTCGGGCGACATCCAGGATTTCTCACTGCTTTGCGCATATCTCACAGATTCTTAAGTAATTCCCGAGAAACAGTTTCTGCTTACCTCCCGCTTGGCGTCCAGTGTGCATTTCATATCTGCCCAATTTGGATGACCTTTCGCGAAGAATGGTGGTGCACTCGCGTTTTATTTGGCGTTTCCAACTTTGTTCACATAAAGTTTGCGATTTATTTAAAGAATTTGTGTGGCAGCTGCTGTGCACCGTCTCAAGCAGGCGTCCGTCAAGTAGTGATTGCTCCTCACGTCTGCTCCAAGCTTTGCTCGCACATCGAGGAGACATCCTTTCTATCGGTGACTTATGACCGAATGGTAAATTTGATTCTGAGTAGCGCCTCAGGGGAAATCCAAAATGTTTTCTGGGGACTCTTGTGTGGAAAAGGGATCCTTCTGGTGACCATTTGCCAAGTAGTACAAACTCCATAAAAATTTCACCTTTTTCGGGTCTCTTAATGCAAGATCGTGACGCGTTAACCTACGTGTCACCATACTTTCCCATGACATATTCCAGTCCATTATTTTCACCTCAAATAAAATTTGTAATTCACATCAAAATTACTGCAATTTTTTCCCATTCAAGTATTGTTTTATACTTTTTTTCGCCATTCTATTTCAGCCACTAAGACTTTTTAATCAGCATGGGTATAAATTAATGTAAATAGTTAAATAAAAACTATGATATTATCACCTCCCGGTTGCTATCTCTGCGAAATTCCAACTTGAATTCATACTATAAAAGTGAAATTTGTCTGTCGCCAAACCTACAGGTCCTTGAATAACGAACTTCCAGACAATCTTCATAATGCCGCAAGTATACAGCAGGGACATATAGATTTATATAACTGCATGGAATTACAGGTAAATCCAACTAAAAGACTGAAATCGTGTAAATGGCACGTCAGACGGATTCAGTTTGTATTCAGGGAGTAAAATCGCGAGGTCGCTAGGGTGAAAAATGAGGAGGAGAAAAAAATTCGGAATGAAGAAGGATAAAGCTCTAACAGCTATAGAGGAGAAAAAGCGAATAGTTCTCTTGATTACGACATTTGCTTTCTTCCATTGAGAGCAGGTTAAATGTACCAAAGCTTGGTAAACAACTGAAGACGTCTGCATAAAAAAGTGTTATGTAGAACCCTTGTCGGACTTTTCTTTTCAAATGTTGTTTAAAGATTGATGATAATTTGATGGCGTTTTAAGAAATTCGTCTTTTATCATCGTAGATAATTCAAATGATTATGAATTTTAATAGGATTATCATAAATCTGACCCATTTTAGTGACTTATTGAAAACAATCCAGTACTTCTGCAAAAAGAACTAGAAAATTAATTTTCTAGTAAACTAAAAAGGCAGAGCAGCGGAAAGTTAAGTTTGTATACCACAAAGCAATCTGTTATTCATTTAAAATAATACAACGATTTCATATCTAAGAAATTGAAATCTATTTCTGTATTGAAACCACCACTGAATGAATAAATCATAAGCAGACCACATCTGCCCTGGATTACTAAGATGGATCTGCTCATCAGGATTATTACGAGTATGAAAAATTTCCATACAGCATATTAATTAAAACTCGAAAAAATGCCGATGTTCCTTTCGCGGACTTATTAATTACGCTGAGCTGCTCTATTACATCTGGAGAGTTCCTAAAAGTATCCTCTTCATTCCGCCTGATATGTTATGTTACCATACTTTCCGGAAATTGATACGTTTTCATCTTGTATTTCTTTTTACTGTAGCCTTTCTCACATCTCATTAGAGATCATTTTCACAGTGCACATCTACGAGCTCGAAAAAGATGCGAGATTTCGCAAAATCCCTAGAATTGAGTGTCTTCCATGAATAGTTGAGTGGACGTAAAGCCATTTCTACAATTCCCAGGGCTGCGGTCAAAACAAGACTTTCACATTAAGTTCGGAAAGAAGGCTTCGTTTCGCCACTGCATCGAGTTAAAGTCAACTCAATTTGGCCGTCGCCTGCCTTCCGAGGGGATAGAATACTGTGGATTGCAACGAACCATCTTCGCTAACGTTGCTAGAGTGTCCTAGCTATCCATCTCCATAGAGAAATCACTGGAAATGCAAAGATGATTTATTTACATTCATTACATGCACTCGATTGCACTTGCGAATTGAGTGCAGATAGAATCCTTCGGATGGCATAGATATACTACTATCTCTGCATGGCGTCACAACATATATCTGCCTCTGTTCCTGTCAGCCAAAGTATATATTACTAGCTCCGAGTGAGTTTATGGGAAAAGGCATATCCTATTCGGTGATTCTATTCGCCAATGTACAAGAATGAACTGGTACCGAAGCAGCTACCCCATTCTTTCGTTTCTCTAACGAGTTTTTTAAATGGACGGCACTATGTGGACATTAAAGTTCATATGACCGACCGTACGAGATGAAGAGAAATGACCGTTTTTTTTTTCGTAGAAAGTTTGACGAAAAAATAACAAAATCTCTTGTTTATGTTCACGATCACGCTGCAGGACATTTTAGTGGTTGATTTTCAATTCTATTCAGGTGTAAATATTAAAGGCGAACACAAAAATTGCAGTTCATATTTTTTGATTGGTTGATTATTATTGCCAGAGACAGGAGTGGCTTGATGAAAATTATTAAGCGATTATTTCGCAACAGGAGACTTATTTGAAAATTTGACAGTGATTGGACAGAATTATAAATCGAAAATATAGAACGTAATTGATACTTATTATGGGCGAATTGAAATTTAGTATTGGTCTCGCCATATGAGAGTTGGAGAGTGTGTAATTTGGCATCTTTTTGGGAAATTTATATGGCTCTGACTTGCTATCATCAGATAAAATTTGTAGAAATTTGCTGGAAATTAGGAGGGTGCTAAATTTTTGTAGCTTCTACTTTTAGAGATGGGGTAGAAGTATAGGTGTTTATACTCTAGATGAAATGTGAGAGTATTATAAGTTTGTCACATAATTTGCAACGCCAAGAAAAAAATGAATAGTGCAGTTCATATAAACACTCAGAAATCTCAAAACCGGATGTCTGTCAGTCCGTCTGTCCGTCCGCCCGTCCGTGTCCTCTCTAGCTTGAGAACGCATTGAGCTAAAGAGTCCAAAATTTGTACACGTCGTTTTCGACAAAGATGTAAGGTCAAGTTCGTGAACCGGCCAAATCGCTTCACTCTTTCTACCCCGTCCCATACAAATTTACACAATTTCGTAATTTGACAATAAACGGATTTGCTCGAAAGGTAAAAATGCTATTGATCTGATATATGGAAAGTAATACTTTTATGATGATTTCAATCTGCTGTATAAAAATTATTTGTGTCCTCACCTTCCTCCCATACAAACTGCACTTTTTCATGAAATGCTCCAAACCAATTTACTAAATATGTAAATGTAAATTTACATCGTTTGTATCCCCTTCCGGTTTGAGTTCAAACGAGCTCCTTTTGGACTTACTACCTCACCTCACAATTTCCATTCGTTAGCAACATTTTCCGACCACTGGTATTCAAAGGAATCATGTTACTGTACATGGATGACATCATCATCTTAGCAACCACTGATGATGAAGCGATTAGTAGATTACACGGAAGTTTTAAATGTAGGAGAAGCCCATGGGCTCAAAATTAAATGGTCTAAGTGTCAATTTTTATGCACTACAATTAACTACTTGGGATACGAAGTATTTAATGGAACAATTAAACCATCATAAATTAAATCGCGAGCTGTAAGAAAATTTTCGAAACCAGATAGTATAAAGACAGTTTTCTTGGATTGACGGTCTATTTCCGATAATTTATTCCGGGATATGCAGAAATCGCAAAGCCTCTTTCGGATCTTCCAAGAAAAAATGTTTCTTTTGAATTTGAAGAAAAACACACGAACTCGTTCGAAGAATTGAAGAGAATTTTGTGCAACAGTCCTGTACTTGCGATATATAGAAACGACGCGAAAACAGAATTACACACGGATGCATCTAAGCACGGCTATGGAGCTGTCTTGCTGCAGAAGAGTTAAGAAGATGGACATTTTCACCTCGTAGTACACCTTTCCTGCAAAACATCACCTGCAGAAGAGCGTTATAGTAGCTATGAGCTGGAAGTGCTAGTAATTGTCACAGCCCTAAAAAAATTAAGAGTATATCTGTTGAGCATACGTTTTAAGATCATTACCGATTGTGCAGCATTCAAAGGAATTATGAAGCGTAAGGAAATATCACCTCGCATAGCAAGATGAGCTTTAACCTTGCAGGAATTCAACTATGAAATGGAGCATAGATCGGGATCACAAATGAAACACGTAGATGCACTCAGTCGGAATCCACAGGTGTTAATGATACAGAGTGAATTATTGGATCAAATTATAGCTGCGCAGAAGAAAGCGAAAATTCACACTTGATAATAGAGATATTACAAAAAGGACCCTATGAGAACTATTATACATAACATGGCGTACTTTACAAAGAAGTCCAAGGAAGGAAGCTGCTGTGTGTACCCAAATGTTTACAAATGGAAGTGGTTCGTTCGGTTCACGAACAAGGGCATTTTGCTGTCACGAAAATGATGGTGGTCATTGCAAGAGAATTTGACATTCCAAAACTCAAAGGCATAATAGCAACTTGTCGGCGAAACTACATCCCATGCATTGTTGCGGACAGAAAGACTGGAAAACAAGAAGGCTATCTGCATCCGATCAGTAAGGAAGAATACCCACTAGATACGTATCACGTTGACCATCTTGGTCCACTATCATCAACAAAAAAAAAGAATGAGGACATTTTGACCGTGGTAGACGCCTTTACCAAATTCGTTTGGATTTATCCTGTCAAAAACACAACAGCTGCCGAAATAATTGCCAAACTTGAGATTCAAAAGGAGAATTTTGGAAATGCGAAGAGAATAATATCCGACAAAGGTCCAGCGTTTCCATCGACGGGTTTCAAGAACTACTATGAGAATTCAAATATCAGCCATATAGCGGCCACCGCAGGTGTGCCACGCGGCAACGGGTAAGTCGAACGCATTCATAAAATAATAATCCCAGTACTCACTTAGCTTTTAATCGACGATCAAGGCGTTTGGTATAAGCACACAGGTAATTTGCAAAGATATATTATTTATACATGGCAAAGAAGCATAATTTCCTCACCTATCGGAATAATGTTTGGAGTTCAGATGAGAAACAAATGGTGACTTACGTTTGCTCGAGATTATCAGCGAAGAAATACTTAAAACCTTCGAGGATACTACAGATAAAATGAGGATGAAAGCCAATGAGAAGATTGCAAATCCTCCATAATGATCGATATGAAGTAACCAAAGTCGGAAACCATGAAGGACCAAACAATACTAGTACCAGCGCTGATTACTTGAAACCTTGGAACAAGCGTACCGAAGATGTTAGCTCCAGCGACGAAGATCGAGATCAAATTCAAAAACTGGATGATAAAACTGAAGACAGCATTCTTTTGATCTAAATGTTCTAAAGAAATACCCGAGACGAGACGATGAGATGAAGAGTTTCCAACCATGACGACGAAACCAAGGAAGACGATGATATTTAATACGGCCATGTTTAAAACGATGATATTTAAGACGAATTGAAGACGATGGTACAATAAAAACGGAAAGTATACTGATAAGACGAATACGCGAAGACGACAGAAGAAGTGCAACCTGCGGAGAATGTCAGTTGAATTAAGATGGCTGATTGTGGGATTCCAGGTTTGCAATCTCTGACAAAACCGGTGGCGAAAGTTAACCCATGACGAATTGTTAGCAGCGATACGGAGACCCAGAACCATAGTATACACATAGTAGGACAACTCAGCTAAAAATACGACCCGGCTCCAAAAATTGCCGAAAACACACTCGTGTTTCATCTCCGATACTTGTGCTTTCTCTCTCTCAAGCTTACAGTGAACATTTAATCTGATCTTTCCATTTCATTCTTGCAAAGATTTTTTTTTATTAGACAAGAGCAAGCGAACAATATCGAAAACATTGAGCGGAAACAGAATCGTCGACCACCCGCCGATCATGACCCGCGCACCCGCCGTCCAAGTTGAATACGACGCGAGCAAAAGCTGTAAGAACGCCATGTACGAGAATGAGAGATAAGATGTCGCGGACTCGGCGAACACGTTTCACCAAAAGTAAAAACCTGAATTTGAAGAGGTAGCACGTGACAAACGTGTTAACCCGGGCAATATACAGAGTGATCCTACTGGCTGTAATATACTCTGCCCAGAACACTCGCTAGCGAACCACCGGCCGGCGACGACGACAACTAGAACTTGCTGTTTTCTATCAAAATTAAATTGTACATTTCAAAATTCCACATACGTATATGTTTTACTTCGGCTTCCTCAAGGTGTGACCGATAAGCTACAACTTTCACCTTTGAATCTTAGAATGTTGATAAAATTCGCCGGAGACATTGGATGTAGAAAGTTGGCGGTATCTTGATAAAATTAATGGTCGCTTTATCTGTAGTACATAAATATAAGAATAAGGATTTGATGCAGACACTAAACGCTCACATTTTTATGCGACGGGCGATCTCTATCAACCTCCAGAAAATGGAAAAGGATACCGATGTTCCGAAGAATTTCGTTTTTGCAAGCCTCAATATTCTTCTCAGTTCCAGCTGGTAATGTTACCGAGGTAACAAAAATCTTCCACATCTTTATTTATTTATAAGGCTTTTGAACAAGAATGATAACATTTTCAATTATACAAAAGCAGAAAATGAAAGAATTCAAAAATTATAGACTAGCTTTTACTCTATTTCTAAATATAAGAAGAAAAAAAAACTAGAACGAAGGATTTCTGGATTTTACACATTTTGATTTATTATTTGTGACATTTCAGTCTCTGCT
Organism: Chorisops tibialis; assembly: GCA_963669355.1. Lineage (NCBI taxonomy): Eukaryota > Metazoa > Arthropoda > Insecta > Diptera > Stratiomyidae > Chorisops > Chorisops tibialis. The sequence continues at coordinate 116,554,526 of OY770262.1, read as the reverse complement.
GAAACCTTTACAAAACTCAGACTGAAAAAGTCTCAGTCTGAAGGTTTATGCAGTCGACTAAGAAAAAATTTCCTGGAAAATTTTGAGTTTATCGGTAAATAAGAGACTGGAGCAGTTTGATAAAGGTCTCAGCAGAGACCGAAACGGCACGAATAATAAAGCGTAAAAGTGTAGAATCCGGAAATCTTTTCTTTCAAATTTTTCTTATTCTACACAATAAAAGGGCCAAGCAAACCTTGGTGGGACGAGGAACTAGCGGAAAAATGCAAGGAAACTAGGAAATTGTTTAATAGAGCAAAAACCTTTGGGAACGGGGACGAATACAGGGCTTAGAGATCCTAATGACAATAATAAAAAGGATCTTAAAAGTTCGATATGGGATTATATCCCGAAAATCTGGAGGAAAGCGAGGTTGGTCTTTCTATCAAAGGCAAGGAAACGTCCCATTCATCAGCCTAAGTTACAAGTTACCCTATAAGTCTTACCTCCTTCTTCGTCAAGATGATGGAGAGATTAGTGGATTTTTACATAAGAACAGGGCATGTATCAATTATTTAATAAGAATCAACATGCCCCCCAAAAAGGTAAATCAGCAGAGTACCGTAGTTTTGTAAGACAAATCGAAAGGCTAAAGACTGTAAAAAATATTGCGCTTTGCGTATTTCTAGATATAGAAGGAGCGTTCGACAACATTCCCCATAACGCTATTATAGCAGCAGCAAGGAAAAAGGGTTAAAATTCGGTCACGATAACATGGATACACGCTATGCTAAAGACCACGGATCTAGGTGATAACAGACTGACTCTACAATCCCATAGAGGCTGTTTCCAGGGGGTGATACTATCTCCACTTCTGTGGTCAATTGTAGTCGATAGGCAAGGCTGTCTAACAGAACAAAGGTACAAGGTAATAGGATATGCCGATAACCTAGTCATTATTATTATTTATTTATTTATTTATTTAGCCTACCGAACAGAGTCCTTACAGGCCTGATGATAAATTTGTATACATTATATAATATATATATTAATAATGAGAATAAATTAAACAAATATAACGACAATTGGAACTTGAAAATAATATTAAAAAGAAGAAAATTAAAAATTAAAAACGAAACTTAAAACTACTTAAACATAAGGATAATAAAAACATAAATCAACAATAAGATCACTAAAGATTGAAAGCTTCTAATACCATCTCTCTAAAGCAGTCCCTCGTACAGCTAATATCGATAACATTGGCAACCGAATCAAAATTAGATATGCAACGAGTTAAGGGTTCATTTGATCCATAAACTGTTTTATGTGCAGGATGTTTTAAAAAATCATGAGTTCATAAAGGTCTCTCGGGAACATAAATGGATATTTTAAAAAGCAGCTCAGGAGAGCTAATTTTATTACAAAGAATATCTCGCAGAAACACTATCGAATGTTGTTTTCTTCTAAGATCAAAAAAACGTAAGTCGATTAACTTACAACGATTTTCATAACAAGGCAAATCATTTGCCCAATAATTTCAGAAAGAATAAACTGGTGTCATTTTAAAACTTAAACAGCATCCGAACCAAAACTGAGACAGTACATTTACAAATAAAAGGAAAACCCACTTACCCACTTAACGCTACCTTCAAGAAATGGAATACCAATACCCTTTTCAGATGAGGTAAAATATGTAAGTGTGATACTTGATAACAAACTTAACTGGAACAAACATACAGAATGGACTCATGCCATTAAAGGCATTCTATGCCTGCAAGCTCATTTGGTAGGAAATGAGGATTACAGCCCAAGATGATCTACTGGTGCCACAGAACAATCATCCTCTCAATAGTCACATACGGATCAACAGTATGGTAGACTAAAATATTATAACAAGAAGCACAGCATACTCTACAAAATATCCAAAAGCTAGCTTGTCTTAGGAACACAGAAGTAATGATAACCTGTCCTAATGCGGCAATAAAGATGTTCCTAAACATTCCCCCGATACATCTTCAAATAAAAAAGGAGGCTATAAATGGGGTATTACGTGTAGAGAGAGAAAAAAAATACAAATCATGGTATTATTGAGATCACCTCAAAATCTAAAAAAAGCAAAAATAGAGGTTCTAACCTCCACATTATTGAACTCTGTTGTTTTCACCAACAACGACACCATTAAGCCCGTTCTACAGCAGCGCGCCCTCCTAGGGCGCCGGAATCTCGGTCTCCGCGGCTGCCCGATACTTCCGAGATTTATTTACTCGGCGCACGTCAACATGACAGATGCGAACTGTCATCCCGAACATATGATTGCGATCATATGACGTTGCGTTCCGTTCCCAATCATTCTCCGGCGGCAATAGTTTGTTATGTAGACGACGAACTATTGCGGCAATTCTAGCGGCTACTTTTGGCACATACATAAAAAACATTAATTTCATCTAGGAAAAATTGTTCTTTGTGTTTTAGCGTCACTCTTTGTCAAACCACCGGTCAATAAACTTATCGATTTCAAACGAGCTTTTACTTTGATTTTTTTTTCTTTCTTTTTATAGTTTTCAGATCCTCATCTGAAACATTTTTGTTTGAAATCGATAAGTTTATTCACCGGTGGTTTGACAAAGAGTGAACCTGGGAAAATTGTACAAAGACACTTCCACGATGGATCCACACCACTAGGACGACCCACAGTCAACTATTAGGTCTTAGCGATGCCTCCGAGCGTGCGTATGCCGCAGTGGTTTATGTTCGGACTGTTCATCATGACGGTGTCATCACTGTACGGCTCATTGCATCTAAAACCCGAGTAGCGCCTGTAAAATCCGTCTCCTTGCCTCGATTAGAGCTTTGTGGAGCCGTCCTGCTATCGCGATTGCTCAAAAGGACTCAAAGAACTCTGGGCATCGAACACATAACTGCTTGGACAGACTCCACTGTTTAATATCTATCAATATCAAATAAATACGCTAATAATTTCAATTCATTTATCTCAATTTAAATTACCTATCATTTAACATAAAGTAAAATTCCATACAGATAATATCTAATTAATGTTAAATGTTAAGCAATTCATGCAAATTCACGAAATTAATTTCTCATAAGTCTTTTCATGCACCTGTCGCGTAAGTCGCATCTTATTGCATCTGCCAGTTCGCTAGCTGAATCGAGGCATCATATTGCGTCTGGTTTCTTATCGCTAGAACTATGCATGGAAAGGCTTGTGAACCAAAAATTCTTTTATTGTTTCTCACGATGTAAATAATTGTATAAATAAGATAGATAAGTAGAATAAAGTTTAGTTATCCATTAACTCTCGAGCGCGTTTTAATTCAATTCCTCGTACCCGAACAAATTGTGTACTGGTCCAAGACCTTTACACACCTACAAGGGATCTTGGTGTAACACTAAGGTTCAACCCAACTAAAAAATATCCAAACCAAATAGTTTGGATCACACATCCACTATCGTCTTAGCATGGCTTCGGAAACGACCGAACATCTGGAAAACGTTTGTTGCGAACTGAGTTGCAGAAGTACAGGGCAAGGTGGGCGGACAAGTTTGGCAACACGTTCGTTCCAAGGACAATCCAGCAGATCTTGCGTCTAGAGGTATTGATGCAACCCAACTTTTGGATTGCCATCTTTGGTGGTCCGGCCTCAGCTGGTTGCAATCACAAGAGATGTTCTGGCCAACTTCCACTCCCAGCACTCCAGATTCAACTCTACTTGATCCCAAGAAAGTTTCTACGACGTGTTTAGCATCCACCACTAATTCGTCTAATTCGTTATTGGATAGGCTGATCAGCCGATATTTCTCACTTCACCGACTCATCCATGTTTTCGCGTACCTACGTCATTTCATCCAGCAATGTCGGCGAACTCATCACCGACCGCAGTCCCGAAACTTGAACGCTGAAGAAATATCTGCAGCACGATGTGCACGACCAAACGAACGATTTCGCCCGGGAAATTGAAAACTTAAAAACAAAATTAGTCTTCAAAGTAGTGCAATCAAATCCCTAAATCTATTCTTAGACGGAAATGGCCTTTTGCGAGTAGGGGGATGTCTGCAATTAACAAATTTGCCATTTGATGAAAAGCATCCGATGATTTTATCACATTCGAGACGCCTGATTAAGTTAATCGTCCATAAAGTGCATCACGATACTATGCATGGCACAATAACGCTGATGCTCGGAATCATCCGCCAGCAATTTTGGATCACAAGACTCCGCAGCGTAATCAAGGCATGTATTCACGGGTGCGTGAAATGTTTCCGTTTTCGGAGCCAGGCGCAAATCCAACTAATGGGAAGTTTGCCAACTTCGCGCACGGAAATCACAAGACCATTCACCAATGTCGGTGTAGATTATGCCGGCCCAATTTCGCTGTGAGTCTCAAAAGATCGCGGTGGCAAAGCCTACAAGGGGTACCTGGCAATTTTTATGTGCTTTTCCACAAAAGCACTACATATTGAGGTTGTCAGCGACCTCACCAGCGAAGCATTTCTCGCAGCACTTCGACGCTTCACCTCTCGACGCGGACTTTGCAGCTGCATTTATTCCGACTGCGGCACCAATTTTGTTGGAGCAAACTCGAAACTCCAACAAGAGCAAGACTCTTTCCGGAAATTAATCGAGCGCGAATGCATACCGCTTCTAGTCACCGAAGGAATTTCATTCACTATGGGAAGCTGGCGTGAAGTCAGTCAAGCATCATTTACGACGCGTGGTCGGAGACACCACTCTGACCTATGAAGAAATGACCATCGTTGTCAATCAGATTAAAGCACGTCTGAATTCGAGACCTCTTTGCCCACTGATAGAGAACCCGGAAGATTTCTCGGCACTCACTCCAGGACATTTTCTCATCGGAAGCGCGTTATTATCGCCGCCAGACAAAAATTTAAGAGAGGCAAATCCTCATTGCCTTCGAAGGTGGCATCTCCTTCAAAAATTACACCAAGATTTTTGGTATAAATGGTCAGGCGAATACCTTTCCCGCTTGCAACAACGTCCTAAATGGATTAATAGTCAACCCAACATGAAACTAAACGATTTAGTAATCGTGCGCGACGAACGGTTTCCACCACTCAAATGGAACCTCGGACGAATCGTAGCCGTCTATCCGGGAAAGGACGGGCGAACGCGCGTGGCGACCGTCAAGACTGCATCTGCTCTTTTCTAGAGGCCAGGCGTAAAGCTGTGCCAACTACCCGCGAGTTTTTTGCAATAACAATTACAATCGCGCACCTCACGATCACCATTATTAACGTTACCACGATATCACGTTTACGATCATTAGTTATTTATACGGTTTTTTTGGCTTTCTCCCTTCTTTTTTCCCTCCCAACCTTCCTTCCTCAGCTAGGCGAGACGAGACGCCTCCAAACCTCCAACTGGTTCCAAGGAAATCTGGGACCCCTCATCATCCACACAACCACACCGATTCACGTTCCAGCGAGTTATCGCACTTCCTATGTTTCAACGCCGGGAAGAAAAAGATCCACTTACCCGCAAATCCATCGAATCCTTGAAACTGACGTTCCACCGGGAAGAATGTTGTACTCACCAATAACGACACCATTAAGCACGTTCTACAGCAGCTCGCTCTCCTTGGGCGCCGGCATCTCGGCCTCCGCGGCCGCCCGATAATTCCAAGATTTATTTACTATAAACTCGGCGCACATCAACATGACAGATGCGAACTGTCATCTCAAACATATGATTGCGATCATATGATGTTGCGTTCCGTTCCCAATCATTCTCCGGCGGCAATAGTTTGTTATGTAGACGACGAACTATTGCGGCAATCCTAGCGGCTACTTTTGTCACATACATAAACAATGTTAATTTCAACTAGAAAAAATTGTTCTTTGTGTTTTAGCTTCACTCTTTGTCAAACCACCGGTGAATAAACTTATCGATTTCAAGCGAACTCTTACTTTGCTTTTTTTTTCTTTCTTTTTATAGTTTTCAGATCCTCATCTGAAACAAACACTATGGCGATAACATTCAACTTTTAAGCCGCCCTCAAAATTATGCTATTTGAAATGGAAGAGGAATCAACCATCTAGTATACAGATGGCTCACGCATCTGTGAGGGGACTGGAGTCGGAGTTATAGGTCCTTCTACTTCTCGGTTTCAAAACCTCTCGGCAAAGAAGCTACAATCTTCCGGGCCGAACTAATTACAATGATACTATGCATCTTGAATATTAGTAGGGCACATCACAATAAAAAGAAATCTTGCCGGATAGACATACGGTTCTCAAAGCGTTAGAATACAACAAATACGGATCGAGGCTAGTTTGGGACTGCCTTCAAAACCTCATCCTCCTGGGAAAAAAAGAACAAACTAACCTTAATGTGGGTCCCAGGACATATATGGATTGAAAGATATGAAGGAGCAGACCGCTTTGCAAAAAACGGCGCTGAAACAAATTGGTTCAGCGCCATTCTACGGAAAACCAAAAGAGCACTCCTACTTAGAAAGTGAGTTGAACAAGATCATAGAATTTACTGGAATAGACTTCCGGGTTCATCAATCCCAAAAAAGCTTATACTGCAAAAAAAATAAACGAAGTGGAGGAGATCCTAAATTCAGCAAGAGTATTAGTACTTTGATATTCCTAATGACGGGCACATTGGATTTAGAAATATGGGTCTAGCTGAAACCGATATCTGCCGACTCTCTCTCTCAAAAAAAAAAACAAACAGTAACGACAGAACACATCTTATTACACTGCGCAGCAGTAGCAAGAAACAGACGCAATCTTCTTTGAAAAGGTTTCCTTACAGAAAATGCAAGGACCATGGGGCCAAGTAAACAATGAAACACCTTAGATGTAAGTGTACAAGGTTGCGTTTACTTCCAGTCCCAACTTTCACAAACTTAAACGACTTCATCAAGTTGCAGCCTGGGAAGATAGTTGAACTGTGCTCTGACAATAGAGGCCCTTGAATTAAACAAGAAAATTTTAACGTCGGTTGTAAGGTCCACGTAGCCACTGCCACATTAGGTTTCTTCTGTTTTAATACAAATAGCATATCTGCAGACCCCTGAGTGTCTATTTAAGGCAATTGCCACCATATCTTAAGTTCTAACTTAACCTACCCTAGAATTTCAAGTTTATAGCATTAAATGGTTTGGTGATAATTGGGATCAAGTAGTAGCTATGATCTTGAAATTGTAAAATTTTTTTAATGGATATTTAAAATTTTCCGAGCTCCTAGCTTCTAAGCAAGACGCCAGGCTGATGGGCTATGTACCATGAAAGCGAGTAGTTGTGGGAGAAGTGAAATAAATAAACAAGTCCTGGCAACAACTATAGGTAAAGCTCAATACTCAGCATCGCGATTTGTGGAAAGAAACTGTTTCTTCCTAAATACGAAGTACTACTAAGAAATTGTTGGTTTATCTGTATAATTCTCAACCATTTTAATTTCCTGATTTCAAAATTTTCAATATTAGAGTTTAGAGCACTTTTATACATTTACCTTGATTACTTTAAACTACCGAAATGTAAAAATTCTTAGATAGAGGGTTGTGCGAAGGGCTAGGAACTCTTTTACTACAAGCAACCTAAAGGTCAGGAGGCCAAGGCTCCAGTTGGGCTATAGTGCCATTCTAGAACAAGTATCATTGAATCCCGTACATAATCTCATCAAATAGGATTCGTGGGTGCGAAAAACTTCATATGATCAAAATATTAACCCATAAATAACATTTTTCCCAAATATATCACAATAATACGTCCGAATCCGATGTATAAAATCCAATAATGCAAAGTTTTAAAAAATATTATATGATTGCCGTTTCGGCCACGTTATCTCCATCAAAATCATTTTATTAGAAATATGAGGTCAGAAAAATGCCAAATGTTCCAATTTCCCGTAACATATTTCTTACGTGAGAAATCATAAAATACCGGAAAAGTACTTCACATAGGGACACTCACCGACGGTATGAATGTCTTATGAGAATACGAGAATCTGTCGGATGGAAACTGATGAGGGTTGTATCATCATCTCTCTTTTCTCCCTCATAAAACCGCAAACCTAAGACATAGTATCCAATAAAGATTGGAAATTCACTGGAAATATACCTCTCATAAGATCCGAAAATAAAGTGGAAACTCCTGTAAAGCATTAAATCATAACCCCCACGTGAATAATTTCGGTTTAGACCCGAAACGAAGAAGAGCAGGTACGCTACACATAGAGCAGGCCGAGAGGAGCTATCGCTCATCGGGTCGAGTCTAACCAATCGATACCTGAAGCTAATAAATACCCCGAAAAATCCCCAAAATATCAAAATGATGAATAACCCGGGCTCTCTTGTTAACATTATTAAGCCCATTAAAGTATCAAATTTTTCGACTAATTTACCACCACTCAGGAACGGTTCGTTAAATCCTACTCTATAGGTCTATCGAATTTGGGACGAGATATAAAGTGGTTGTTGTTGCTGCTGTTACTTTTTTTTATGGCGATTTCCATATCTGAATTCGCTGAGACAAGCGCCTGAGATTGCTCCTTGTTCCGGGTCCTTTAATAGCTAAGAAGGAAAAATAAACAGGCCGAAGAAAGAAATAGCCTGATCGAGAAAGAGCTAGCGTCCTATTCTTACTTTCTTACTTATACGAAGCGAGGATGAATGGTGACCTCGATGATGATGTCAATTTATCATTAAGGCGTTTCATAAATAAAATAGCAATCAAGAAATTATGTCATCCTTGCAAATGTTTCCATTGCGGGCCCTCATCTCCAGTGCTCAGGTTTAATGGCAACATCCCCGAATGATTTACCTCACGAGTGAGCATTGATTCGGCGAGCAATAATCCAGGACTTTTCCCAGCTAAGATTGTTGCTCGTTTTTTTTTTTTGTGCCTAGCCCGACTATTTTTAGTAAAGGTTTCATGCATTGGAAATTTTGTAATATTTCCTATATCCTGGGTCAAATTCATTTCCATATTTCGGGTTCTGATTACGTGGCCTCGTTTTTCCTTGATTTAAGGATTGGCTTTGTTACAATGGATCGGAACCCTGAACCAATTCTTGCACGTCGGAATTGCTGGGTAGCTGGATGTTATTTTTGGGACCCGGTTACCTAAGCATATAAAGCGCTTATATCGGATGTTTTTTAATTTGTGAAAAAGGGAAAAATTTTGAGAATATACGTGATATGAAAACATGTGTGGAATTATGGAAATTGTATGAGAGGGGGTAGAAAGTTAGTTTTACAATCCTTCGTGGTAACATTATTTTTAATTACTGACTATCAATACACATGGGTTGGTAGGCCTCTTTGAGCTCTGACTTAGTCCTCAAATTCTTGTCAGCTGTCACAAGAGTTAAGAAAAAGATTAATACTAAAGTATAGTGTCATGATCGAAAACATTAACCTAGAAAACAAACCATCTGCTAGATTGGTGACAAATCTAAAAGCAATCATTGGAAAATACACAGAACTCACCTTTCTAATAAATTGAACGAATGTGCTTCTGCGCTCGCAATCGTTTCTTTTCACCGATAATTGATAACCACTCCTGAACTACTCCTCGAACAATTCTAATAAATATTGTCGACAAAGCCATAAGATAAAGCCTCGTCCACAACTGCAGTGTGTCCTGTTGCTGGGCTGCTGGCCTATTCATTCTTCCTTGCAAAGTTGGTCAAAGCACCTACACATTACCGTCCCGGGCCACACTATTCAATTCCGACTTGGCCAAATACAAGCCCGAAAATGTCGAGATTTGCGAAATATCCTCCCGGTTTTGCCATTCCTTTTATTTTTCTCAGCCCCTACTGGATTTTTCCCGGGGTGAGCGGTGGTGAAATCCTCTTTCTGGGCAGATCCACACAATCGGATGCAATAAATTTAATTCCTCAAACAGTTGCAAGAATGCAATTTATCCCAAGGGACCATACGTTTCTGCTTCAGTTACTCGCTACTTCTTCTTCGTTTTTCTCTTTTTTTTCCCGATAGCAGTATTCCTGCTCCGACTGCAAAGACGGCGTTCTTGCATGGTTGGGTTGAGAAGAGTTTCGGTGACGGTATACTTATTTCGGTTGTTCGACTTCTTCCCATCGACATATTTCTGCCATTCGGTTGCCATTTCAATTTTTATCTGCCATCAAGTCCACATTTTTTGCACTTGGCCACGGTCGTGTCCCTGCCATTGTTGTTACAACAGAAAAGATTGTGCGATCCTGATGTCTTGGAAAATGCCGTCGTAAGTCACTTCGGCGAGAGTGCGAGCGAGAAAACTCGGACAGATTTCCCGAGTTATTTATGCAACGAGAAATATTTAAAAGGTGGAAATTTGTGAACTATGTGGGTTTTCAGCGAGCGAAGTTATCGAACAAAACGAAATGCCTTCCTTTTTCGAATGAAGAGTGGCATGTTAATTCCGAAGATTGTTTTTTTTCTCCAATTCAGAATTTTTCAATAGTTCACGACTGAACAATTTCAATGTGACAATTATTTTGGCTGGCGAATTGAATTGAATTTTACGAATAAGATTGTGTGGAAAATGTTTTCGTGTTTAATCGGATCTTACTGTTTAATGGTTTTTTCTTTCATCATTGAAATTTATTTTTATTTGAAACTATTAAAATTTTTAATTTGAAAAAACTAGCAATATTATTAAAATTGGAAAAAATAAACCTAATATCTTCACTACTCTCAACTAACTCAATTTCACAGCTTTACAAAAAATCGATTTACTTGAAAAGCATGAACATTACTGGTCTGAAATTTAAGGGTGATATCCCTGCTATTCCTGACAAAATCAGTAAAAGCACACACTCCTTATACTACCCCCCGTACAAACTCCATAATTCCACTAAATCTAATACACTAATTCTCTCATTACCTATTCAATTTTTGAAACTAAATAAAACACTTATGTAACTACTCCAGCAAGATATGAAAGAAATTAGTTCAGTTCTGTCACTCCTTATACCACTCACCATACAAAATTTCTTAAGATCACAAAAATTTATATTTCATCTAGGGTATAATAAGATTGGATTTTACGCGCAATCACAGCCCTGTTATGTTTTTTATGATAATTTCAATCTACGGTATAAAAATTGTTAGAACCCCTTCACTCCTTCCACCACCTTCCATACAAATTGCACTTTTTCTTGACATACTAAAAACCAATTGTCTCAGTACGTATCCAATTTATCGAGCTGAAATTGTGCAATAAATATTTATCTAGAATTATTAGTAAGACTGAAACAAAATTAAACGTTTCGTTTCTACCTCCTCCCATACAATATGACACAATTTTAGAACTTTTCAAAAATTGAATGCTACTTATCTGCTATTTAAAACGTGTCAATTGCATGATATCTACGTTTTGGGGAGTAACATTCCGTTTCGCGATTTCGAGAACACTCTAATTTTCGCACTGAATTGATGGTAATGGGGCCAATAGAGAGGATTTCAAAAATTCAAACCGTTATATCTCTAAATCCAATGCAGATATTAAGTTGAAATTTCGGCATATTTTAGTAATGCGACTTTTAATTTTAATAAAAATTTGAATGTTGTGAGATGAAAGGAGAGGGAGGTGGTGGGCCAAAATGTTTAAAATTTTGAGTATTGCTTAGGGGCTTTTTTGGATATAATATTAACATTTTGCATCCGTTTGATATCTACATCTACAATGGCGCTACAGCCCAAATCGGACCTTGGCCTCCTGATATTCAGGTTCCTTAACATTTTTCATTACTTATTGTGGACGGGTTGTTAGCCCTTCGCACAACCCTCTTTCTACGAATTTTTCATTTTCTTAGATTGAGGTGACCAAGGTATATCCAAGCAGGCAATGTGCCGGAATTATATATTGCGCCGACCGGGATTTGAACTCACGACCTTCGCATTACAAGACCAACACACTACGTACTAGGCTATACTCTACCCCCTACTATACCCCGTTTGATATACTTCAAGAAAAAATAATAATTTGAACCAAAACTGTTATCCACCGAAGAGGGGTTCTAACACCCACGAGATATTTCATGTGTGATAGTACGGAGAATATTGAACGTGATACAAGCAATCAATTAAACAAATTTTAACATCCACCTACCCTTTAAATTACTACATCCCCTCCTCCTTCCATACAAATAACGAATGAATTATTGATTATATGTAATGCAGCTATTCCTATTGATTAAAGTGTTAAATAATTGCCATAAGCCTTACCCTAAATCTAAGTTCCTTCAATAAGTCTCTCCTATCCACCCTTACCATCTTATTGAATTTCCACGCATTTTCAACTTATCCCAAGAATGATAAAGTCTCACCCGACTTATTGGCAGATATTTTATACCATAGGTCACATTTATGATAAAATCATAGCAGTACTACGCGTAAAGCCCAATCGTGCGATACTCTAGATCAGAGGTCGGCAACGCTGTGACCGCGGGCGCCCGTGCGCCCGCCACGTGTTTTTGATGCGCCCTCGTTAGAAGGGCACCGAGTCCAAGCACGGTCATACTATAGAGGAGACCGAGCATGAATGACTGACCGAGCGAAGCGCGCGCGGATGCGAGCGCAGGGGTGCGCCAAAATTTACCGCGCATGCGCCGACCCCCCGCGTCCGCGTGGTGGCACTTCCTTACTGCTTGCTAGTAAGGAAAGTCAGTCAGTGCGCTGCGATACTGAGAGTCAAGTAGTCGAGTTTTTGTGTCGTTAGTTTTACCTACCTACCTACATATTTGGAGACTTGTTTTGTTATAATATTGTGTTTTCAACATGAGTAAAAGACCAAGGACTTATTATTTCAATAAAGAATGGGAAGAACAGTTCTTTTTTATTGAGTTTAATGGGAAAATTATTTGTTTATTATGCAACTCCAGTGTAGCAGTGCCTAAAAAAAGTAACATTGAAAGACACTTCAATACTTTGCATGCTACGTCGTGTAATAGTAGCTTTCCCCCAAACACTGAAATCCAGAAGAAACGTGTCGGTGAATTGAAGACAAATTTATCGAAACAACAAAGTGTTTTTACCAGGCCAGTTAAACTTTCGAAAAGCGCTACTATTGCATCTTTAAAGGTTTCTCATTTGTTGGCTAAGAAGAAAAAACCTTTGGTAGACGGAGAATTAATAAAGGAAGCTTTCTTAACAGCTGCTGATTCTGTCTTTCAGAATTTTAAAAACAAAACCGAAATTATGGTGGCCATTGAAACGATACCATTGTCAGCCCGAACAGTGTCGAGAAGAATAGAAGTTATTGCTACAGATATGAAATCGGAGTTGGAAAGTGACATTCAAAAGTGCAAGTTTTTTTCTCTTCAACTCGACGAGTATACCGACATTTCTGACACTGCGCAGTTGTGTGTTATCATTAAAATGGTATTTAATGATTTTACCACCAAAGAAGAACTTTTGAAGTTATTGCCGTTGAAGGGTCGCACACAAGGTAAAGATATTTACGATGCATTTCTAGCCTTTGCACAAGAAAGCCAGCTACCATTTCAAAAATTAGCTGCCATAGCAACTGATGGTGCGTCTCCAATGATAGGCAATAAAAATGGCTTTATTGGGCTGTGTATGGCAAATGATTTGTTTCCTCAATTCGCTCATTATCACTGCATCATCCATCAAGAGGCGTTGTGTGCCAAAATTTTTCGTTTTGAACACGTCATGAAGATTGTCGTAAAAATGGTTAATTCTATTAGGGCTGCGGCAATGCAACACCGTTTGTTTCGGCAACTTTTGCAAGATGAAGATGCCGAGTGTGAGGACTTGATATTGCATACAGAAGTTCGATGGCTGAGCAGAGGTAAAGTGCTTGTACGCTTTCTCACTTTATTAAACGAAATAAAACAGTTCTTAGCAACGAGAAACGAAGATTATCCACAGTTGACTGATCACTCATGGCTAGCAGATTTGGGGTTTCTCACAGATATAACAATAAAACTAAATGAACTAAACCTGGAATTGAAAGGAAAAAATCGTCATGTTGCGAAAATGGTTGGATCGGTGAATACATTTAAGGCCAAACTGGCTTTATGGAAATCCCATTTATTAAGAAATTCAACTTCACACTTCCCAAATTTAAAGAAAATTTTTGAACACCTCAATGTACGTGAAACAGTTATTGATATCACTTCGTTTGCCTCATATTTAGATACGCTTTTGGATGAATTTAATTCTCGTTTCAAAGATTTCAAGAATCTTGAGCCTGTCTTGGAGTTTATACTTAATCCTTTCGCAGAAGGTGATGTTTCTGAAAGTATCAAAAACTATTTTGGCATAGAAAACTATGATGAATTAGAGCTGGAAATAATAACCATGAAGAACGACTTGAGCCTGAAATCATACATGAGGGACGAAAACTTTTGGAATATTGTTGATGAAAATAAATATCCCATTTTAAGATCATTATCTCTCAAAATACACGCGTATAGTGCATCAACATACGCATGCGAATCTATATTTTCGACTATGAAACACTTAAAATCTAAATACAGAAGTAGAATGACAGACTTAAATTTGGACCAATGTATTAGGACAGGTACTTCAAATTATGAGCCAGATTTCATGAAGTTGTCAGAAGAAATACAAGGCCAAGGATCACACTAATAAAATTGCAACTAATTTTCGTAATTACATACTAATATTGACTGTATGTACGCCATTGTACGCTTTATTTAAATAAACATCTTTTTTTTGTATTTGTGTAACATTTTATTATTTGCGTCAACTTGTCATGCGCCCTTCAGGAATAAACTATTTTAGGCTGGATAAGGTTGCCGACCCCTGCTCTAGATGGAAGTCAATTTTGTTGATTTAAAGAAATTTTGCAGGGGACGTGGTTTCACGAAATTTTGAAATTTAAATTAAATTATTTTTCTTCGAAACTGTTGCTATCAACTTGATATTTTTTATAAAGAATAAAAATAGAAATATCAATAACGCAAAAAAAAAATTGTTATGACCCGTACATTCCTTCTACCCCCTCTCAAATAAATGCACAATTCCTGTTAAATTTATTATATCGATTTCCATTAAAACTAGAAAAAGTATAAACTTAAAATTTTGCTAGAAGTTGTTTTTTAATAGTTGCAATAAATGTTAGAAAAAAATTATCAGCTCCGTTTCACTCCTTCTACCCCCCTCATATAAATTTCTGCATTACAAATTCAAGAAAAGCATTTCTCTTTCGAATACATGAGAGCTATCGACTTTGAAATTGAATCGAAGCATGGTGATAAGGATGATGATAAGCAGTTTGAAAATCATCTTAAATGCTCCACTTCCTCTGTCACCTCCCATACAAGTGCCCCAATTTCAGGAAAACTATGTACAATTTCCTTTAAAACAATGAAAACTATTTTAAATTCAGCAAAAAACATTTTGCATGCCATGTTCGGTGTCATATACGAAGAATACAAACCTCCCTCTCTTCTTCTACCACCTCCCATGCAAAAGTCTCTATTCACTATTCGAAAGAATTTGAGATGACCTTTTTTCCGGTATATTAGAGTTATTCCCATTTCATATTGGGTATTATATGATTGGGCTTTACACCCAATCATAATTCTGTTCTGTTTTCAAATGCATTCCGCAAATTTTCAAATTTCTACCATGAAATTTCATTCAAAAATTTTCAGTTTATGTGTTTTTTTCATTGCACTGGAAACACCTTGTGCACGTTAGACCCCCACTTCGGTGCATACGAATTGTGGAAGAAATTATTATTTTTTTCTATGCACATCAAATAGTTGTATCCACATGCGAAATTTATACTATGTATCTTTCACCAGAGCTCGAAAAAAATTACTCAAAATTTCCGACCTGCTTACCGCATCAACTCCCTTACATCTCCACCCACTTAAAAATTTTACCAAAATTAAACAATCGGACAAAATTTCAATTTGATATCTATGTTCAGTTTATAGATATAGCGGTTTAAAATTTTGGAATGTGCACCAATTTTTGAAATGCTCCACATTTCCCCCACTGCTATTATGTCAAAATTTTATATTTTTCTCACAATTCCCTAGTATAGCTTAATATATGATCCAAGTCTCAATTACGTAGTGGAGATATCAAGAGATATTATTTAGTTCTATAATCTGACAAATTTTCGATTTGATGTCTGTATTCAGTTTTGAGATATACGGGTTTGAAATTTTGGAAAGTGCGCCATTTTTGAAATGCTCCCCATTTCCCGCACTACGGCTGTGACCAAATTTTATATTTTTCTTGTATTTTGCTAGTATGTCTTAATATATATTTTAAGTTTCAATTAGCTTAAGAGATAGTTGAGATATTCATTTTCATGTGTTTTTCTTTATACCCCACCTGACCGTCCCCCCCCTTTCGGACGCAAATGGATAAAAAAAATTAGATTATTTTTAAAGTTTGTCCCACAACCGTCTCTATACTTATGCTGATTTTCAGCTTCCTTTCTGCATTCGTGGTGGATATACATATTAGCAAGTGTAGTCTTACCCTCGCCTCCCTCTTCCATCAGATATCCCCCAAAATTTAGATTACCCAATTAACAATCCATACAAAAACGAAAATTCTACCTTTAACGGTCTCTGAGATGTGAGTCCGTATGTACGGCGTACGGCGAGACGGAACAATGAAATCAATCGAAAACAACAATTGGACTGAGTCGATAACTCCAGATAAAACTTTAAAAGCGAAAGCCACTCTTGCCTGCACACGTCTATTCTTCAAGGCGTCCAACAAAAGAAAATTTAAAAGATCAACATAAGATGGAAGCTTAGGCGTATCTGACCACGGAAGGCCACGAAGGGCAAATCTCAAGAATTTACGCTGCACAGATTCGACTTTAGCTATGTGAACAGAATAAAATGGAGACCAGACAGGGCTCGCATACCCCAGAACAGAACGGACAAAAGCACAGTACAGCATTTTTGTAACGAAAGGATTATTGAACTCCTTGGATCTTCTTTTGACAAAACCAAATTTACCGCTAGCTTTACTGGCAATATGATCAACATGGTCGTCGAAGGTGAAAGAGATATTAAATAATACCCCAAATCAGAACGAAGTAGATCGGTTCCTTCTACAATATAGTCAAACAAAATTGGTACTCTTATTCTAAAATAAGAGACAGTAGTGCACTTACTAATATTAACAGGTAAGTCATTTAGCATACACCAGTTATAAAAACACGGTCACTCTGCAAAGATAAGTAATCATTGCAATTAGATGTGAAATGTTGTAAATCTCAGAACATAAGGCACCGTGGAAATATACTTTTTGAAGACGATTAGTAAAATATGACTTAATCCATGAAACAAAACCCACAGAAAAATCAAGCAAGGTAAGCTTGTGCAAAAGAATAAGGTGATCGATTTTATCGAATGGCTTGCTGAAGTCTGTATAAATGCAGTCAACCTGCTGCCCTTTCTCGAGAGCAGAAGGACAGAAGTTAAAAAATTGCATCAAATTAGTAATGGTGGATCTGCCTTTCGCAAAGCCATGCTGAAACCAAATCAGAATCAGAATTCAGAGTTCTTAATGCAAGGAAATGCCATAAATCGGTTCCAAATTCAAAAGATGGAAACCAAATTATCCTCTGGCTCATCGTTTAGTGAAGGGACGAAACACACGAGAACATCCCTACACCAAGTACATAAATAAAAATAATAAAAATTAACAAAAAATTGACAAAAAAAAATTGGTATCAACCAGCATTAAGTTTACGCTTTAAGCACATCTTATCGATAAAGAAGTCGAATACATCAACATTCTTATTAACTTCTCTCGCGAGACGCGAAATCGGCTCATTCATACCATAGTTTGTCCGGTGAAAGCAAATCTGAAGAAGTCTAGTCTGCCTGGGTAAAAATTGACCAACTGCAAACTGCATTAAGCCCAAAAGCGTGGAAGAATCAACTAACCCTGTAAGAAGTTGATGAGCAAAAACTACATCAGCTACCTCACGTTGTTTAGAGAGTGATGACATATTAAATAGCTTAAGTCGATCGATATAAGGGGGAAGACGAACTCTGTCATTCCAATTAAGGTGGCATAAGGCAATTCTCACAAATTTACGCTGAATTGATTCGATTCTGCCAATGTGCTCATCATAATAAGGAGACCAAACTTGAGAAGCATATTCAAGGTGAGATCTAACGAAGGTGTTATAAAGAATCAATTTAACAAAGGGATTGTTTAATTCCTTGGATAAGCGTGTGGTAGAATTGCCCTTTTGCACAATCTTATTTATTTGAAAGCTAAAATCAAGTTTATGGTCAAATGTAACACCTAAGTCAATTATTGATTTGACACGATCCAATATACAGTCATTAAGACTGTATATTATTACAAACGGTGAGACTTTCCTAGTAAATGACATAACATGACATTTATCCACATTCAAATGAAGATCATTATGGCGACACCAATTACTAAAACTAATCAAATCTTCTTGAAGAAAATTGTCGGAGTTGGAACTAAGAGACCTAAAGATCTTAATGTCATCTGCATAAATAAGTACTGCCGAGTGTTTAAGAACAGATGCAATATCATTAATGGCTAGGACAAACAAAAGTGGCCCCAAGTGACTTCCTTGAGGAACACCGGAATGCGCAGTAAATGGCATAGAAGTACAGTCACGAAAGAGATTTGATAAGTTCTATTAAATAGATATGACCTAATCCAATTAATAAACCATGTAGGAAAACCCAACAAACATGTCTAACTTCAACAAAATAATGGAATGGGGTAGTTTATCGAAAGCCTTACTAAAATCTGTATAAATACAGTCCAGCTGGTTACCCTCCTCAAAATCCACAATGGATTTTTTTGTAAACTCCATCAAATTAGTGACTGTTGACCTATTTTTGACAAAGCCATGTTGTTTACTTGAAATCAAGGATTTACAGTGAAACGACAAGCACTCATACACTTCAGACTCAAAAAGCTTTGGAATAGCTGATAGCTTAGCTATTAGTCGATAGTTAACGATTTCAGATTTTGCACCGCCCTTATGAGTCGGTATGATAAAAGAGGCCTTCCAAACGTTCGGGAAAATCCCAGTTTTTAGGGACCTTTGAAAAAGGAGGGAGAGTGGTTCAGCAATAGAGACACAGCAGCGTTTCAAGACAACTGCAGGAACTCCATCTGGGCCAGGATAAGAAACATCTTTAAGGCGAGAGATATGGCTAACTATATCATTATAAGAAATCGGTATAGCAGACAAAGTAGTTGAAGCGGTACCTCTGAAGTTATCAAAGTACGTCATGTCAGGGATAAGGTTACTACCAGAAAAAGAGCCACTAAAGAATGTCGCAAAAAAATTACAAATAGTAAATTGATCATTATTGTTGCTGCCAAGGAATTGAAAAGAAGCTGGATAACCATCAGATTTACGCTTACAATTAACAAATTTCCAAAACTTCATGGGATCTCTAATAATATCCGACTGCACTTTAAGTATGTATTCAGAATACAAGCGAGTAGATAAATCTTTGAATAAGTCATAATATTCTACATACAAACGAAAATTAGTGTCAGTCTTCGTCCTAGTATACCTATTCCAGGCAGCATTACGAGAATTGCGAATTGCACGCAACTCACTAGTGTACCAGGGATAAGACAATGAGATATTTTTGCGATAAGTAAAAGGAACTTTAGCAACAAAAAATTGGTACAGAATATAATAAATAAACTGCCAACAAGTCGGGCGAAACTTTATTATTCCTGGGACAAGTTGCGGATGAGTGGAAAGTCAATATGCAGGTTAGAGTGGTTAGGGAAGGCTAAGTGAAAGGGAGTTCTTGGGCAGGGCTGTTGTTAATTTAACAATATTTCATTCGTTTCTGCAAGTTTCGGTTTTTATGAGGGGAGGAGGAGGGGTAATAGTAAGGATGGGTGGATGTTAATAGCTTTTTAATTAATTGCTTGAATCACGTCCAATATTCTCTGTATAGAATGTGTTTCATAGGCGAAGTTGCATAGAATTTTCATAAAATTCGGTGTATTTTACATTCACGAAATCGAACATTTGTACGGGAGGGGGTAGAGAATATAGAAGAATCGTAAAATTTGATATGCAGTTTTATTTCGCTTCTCTTGTTAGGTGCTTGTATAAAATTTCAAGTTCGTAGCTTTTAGTTTGTTGGTTATTAGTTGATTTAATGAAATTGGTCGAAATCATAGTTTTGTATGGGAGGGGGTAGAAGGGCAAGCGCGATTTCAAAACTTTTAAAGTAACTTCATTTGAATTATTTTTATAAGTTTTTGTGCAAAATTTGAAATTGATAGCTTTTAATAGTTAGGTGATAATTGATTTCTTAAAAATAGTCGAAAAAATAATTTTGTATGGGAGGGGGTAGAAGTTATAAAGGTTTTCGACCAGTTAATATTTCGTATATTTAGAGATTTTTTTTAAATGCATTTCGCAAATTTTCAAGTTTCTATCTTAAAATTTCACTCAAAAATTTTCTGTTTATGTGTTTTTTTCAATGCACATGAAACACCTTGTTCCCATTAGACCGGGGTGGTCGGTTCGTAACAATTGTGGACCAAATTATTATTTCTTTTCTATGTATATAAAATAGATGTATTCACATGTAAAATTTAAACTTTGTATCTTTCACCAGAGCCCTAAAAAAATTACTCAAAATTTTCGACATTTTTGCTTATCACCTCCCTCCCCTTACACCTCCCAACTTAAAATTTTTACCAAATTTAAAAACTATTTAGTTCTACAATCTGACAAATTGTCGATTTGATATATGTACTCGTTTTTTAGATATAAGAATTTGTAATTTTGAAAAGTGCGCCATTTTTAAAATGCTCCCCATTTCCCCCACTACTGTTTTGTCCAAATGTTAAATTTTTTTTGTATTTATCTAGTATAGCTTAATATAGGTTCCAAGATTCAATTACATAGCTTAATAAATAGCCGAGATATTGATTTTTAAGTGTTTTTCTTTGCACCCCCCCTGACCCTTCCCCTTACAATAATTAGTTTCGATCTAAACTGATTCTAGTAGGTCTTGATACCATTTTAACGGTCTCAAAATATCAATTTTTTATGAGAAGTAATTTCGAAGATATAATCATTTGAAAAAAAATTTCGGCTGACAATTGGTTCTTAGCCCCCCCTTTTCGCACCCCAATGGATAAAAAAATTAAATTATTTTTAAAAGTTGTCCCACAAACCCCTCTATATTCATGTTGAGTTTTAGCTTCCTAGCTGTTACCATGGTTGAGATTGAATTCGTATTTTTCGGTTTAAGCGCTCCCCCGCCTCCCCCTGAACTCGTACACCCTCCAAATTGGGTATCCGCCTGAGATCCGCAACTATCTACAATCCCCCCAAAAATGAGCTTTCTATCTTGAAGGGTTTGGGAGCTAATGTGCGCTGAGCGTACACGTCGGCGTACAGCGGACGGCGTACAGACAGACGGATTTTTTTTTTTTGCATTTTTAGGCTAATTTAGTTACGAAACGCGAAAAAAAAAAATTTCAGGGTAGCAAATTTTTTTTTTTCCCAGGTCGATCACAATACTTTATTATTAAAATAATAAAGTAAAATCAACAACGGTACCCTCAAAATCGGGATTGTCAAATATTTCGTTAAAGAAATTAGAGATAAGGTAGTCCAACTGCACAAAATCTGCTTTGATAAAATCAAAAGATAGCTCTTTCTCACCAGGATTGAAAATATGCTCCTCGTCAATAATAAGAAATATATTAATCGGAGGGTGTAAAACATCAATATTTGAAATTGGTGATAAGCTCTCTTCCACGGAACAAGCACAGTAGTCAGTATAAAAAATCAGGTCAAGCTGTCTTCCATAGGAATTCCGAACAAGACTAAGTTGGTGGAGACCAAGTGCACATATACTATCTAAAAAAAAAACATTCAAGCGAGGACGAAGCATCAGAAACTAAGAGAGTAGAATCATCGTCAGAAAATGACCAAGAAAGACCTGGCATATTAAAATCACCCAATAAAATGAGTTCGTCAGACATATTCATAGTTCTATGAACAAATATTATACAGTCAACTGTTCTTTCATATAAAGTAATAGGACTCGAAGGGGGAATATATGTCAAAAAGACATAAATATCCTTATTGTTAAACACACATTTAACACACAGGATCTCCAGACAGTGAGGGTTCGGCACGTCAACAACTACACAATTAATGCAGCTTCGGACTGCTAATAACAACCCACCACCTTTCAATCTAATATCGGAAACATAACGATCCCTACGAAAGACTTGGAAGTCTGAACTAAAGAGTTCACTGTCAGAAAAGCTACAGTTTAGTCCCGTTTCAGTAAAAGCAATCACATCATAAGAAGAATTCTGGCTTGACGCAAATAGCGCCTGAGTTTTAGTGCGCAGTCCATTTACGTTTTGATAGTAAATGGACAATTGTCTAAGTTTTTTGGACCAGAACCAATTGCATTCTTCCGACGAGAAATAAATTCTTTAAGGAATACTCCAGGGGGCCATGAATTATTATCTAACAATTGATTGAAAAGTTCAGTATTGGTCAGAACAATTTTAAAGGAAGCAATAGAACTACTATCTCTACTAATTTTCTCACATTTAACTGCTGATCCCGTTGAAATAAATTTTTTTGAAATCAAATAGCTTAAGACATCATCCGGAGATGTTCAGGGATCAAGTCGAGAAACGAAAATGGTTTTTCGACGAGGTACAATAGTAAGCAGATGTGGTCGTGTTGTTAAGGAAGAAGAAGACCCAATGGAATTAGCATCAGTAAGAGGCATTCGAGAACTATTCGAAGAAACTAGGGTAGATTTTAAGGGTGCAAAATTTTTACGATCTTAGTATAGACTAAGAATGGAAGTACAAGACATTACAAACAATTGGCACAAACTATTTAGCCACACAAGGAAGAATGGCAATCGGCCTGTAATTGCTTACAACATCGCGCTTGCCTTATTTATGTAAAGGTGTTATAGTAGAGAATTTCCATAATAAGGGAGAAGCACTGGATCGAAGGGATAAATTAAATAAGTAGCCGAGAATAGGTAAAAGAGATAAATTACACCTGTTAATTACAGACACAGGAATGCAATCTGGCCCACAAGAGAAATTATCGGCAATGTCCCCAATGTATTTTAAAATGGTTGCATCATCAATAAAGAGATCTTTTGGCACTAAGCAAGTAGAAGGGAACTTTGCCAAGTACTGAAAATCATTGAAGTCAGTTGCTGAAACACTACTGGAGAAAGCAGCTCAGAAATGGATACCAAATAAATTGCTGATCACAATAGGATTAGTGCTTACCGTATCATTTAAGGACATACTAGTTGGATAGCTTTTAAAGTTTCTTTTTGAATTGACATATTTCCAAAACTGTTTAGGTTTGGCTATTAATCATATTTTAACATTCTGTAAATATTGGGAATAACAGCACGGTATTGGGAATTAAAGGAATCCCTGAGGTTGCAGTACAACAAAAGGTCCGAATCGTTTTATGAGGGGCAATACGCTTTCCAAGCTTTCGTTTTTAAACTTTTTGATGAAGTAAGCAATCGTCAATCCAAAGAAACCTCTTGGAAGGGTTCGAGCGAGAGACAGGTATACAACGCATGAAACACCCATATAAAATGGAATAAAAATTATAAGTCACCATGTTAACATCATGCTCATCAAGTACAAACGGCCAGTCACAGTTAGATATGTCAGAGCTTAAGGCATCAAAATCAACTTTAGTGAAGTTAAAATAAATGCTAACAATACATTTAGAACTTGTAGAATTTTAATGAAATTTAATAGGTAGTTCAGGCAGCAGGAGCTGTGGCAGCTAAGTAACAGTCGTAAAGTTAGCATTTGTCGAAAAAACAAGATCCAAATAATTGCCTAAGCATTTGGAATGGAACACACAATGGAGCGATTTGGCCTGTTTACGAACTTGACCTTACACTTTTGCCAAGAACCACGTGTACAGAATTTGAACTTTCTTGCTCAACATGATCTCAAGCTAGAGACAGACAGACGAACAGATGGGCGGATACACAGACGGACGGACAGACATCCAGTTTTGAAATTTTTGAGTAATTTATATGAACTTCTGTATCGTTCATTTTGTTCTCCGAACCTAATTTCTTAGCGTTACAAACTTTATGGCAAACTTATAATACTCTCAGATTCCATCTAGTATATAAATATTATATTCTAAATTATAAAAAGCTATGGTGTAGCCTAGTGGGTTGCGTGTTGGTCTACAATGCGAAGGTCGCGAGTACAAATCCCGGTCGACGCATAATTCCAGCACACTGCCTGCTTACCTTGTTCACCTCAATCTACGAAAATGAAAAATTCGTAGATAGAGGGTTGCGCGAAGGTCTAACAAGCCTTCCACAATAAATAATGAAAAATTGTTAAGGAACCTGAAGGTCAGGAGGCCAAGGCCCGATTTGGGCTGTTGCGCCATTGTAGAAGAAGAAGAAATTTCAAATTATTAGCTTTTAAAGTTTCCAAGTAAATTTAATAATTATAAATGTTTAAAAATGAATTATTTCGTATGGGAGGGGGTAGATGGAGTGGAGCGATTTAGCCCGTTCACTAAGTTGATCTTACTTTTCCGTCAAAAATGACGTGTACAAAAATTGAACTTTCTAGCTCTATGCGTTCTCGAGCTACAGAGACGGACGGACGGACGGACATCGGGTTTTGACATTTTTGAGTGACAACATATATTTTCGTATCCTTAGCGACTCTGTGTGAGCATTATTTCTCTGCTTTACAAACACGATAGCAAACTTACATATAATACTTTCGGATTTCATCTAGAGTACAAAAAGGATTTGTTTAACGTACTTTGTTTAGTCTTTAGGAACAGTAGTATATAATTTCTAAGGAAAGTACTGTCCTATTAAAAAAAGTACAGTTTTGGTTACCATCATCACTATACTATCTGCAATAGCCAAATACTAAGATTAAGTGCGAATCTTTAACATCTAAATTATTAAAACGAAAATACGCTGGAAATTGGTGTGTGCGGGTATGTATTTTCTCAAGCATTTACAAATCATCCAATATACGACACAAACAAAATCCTTCTTATGTTTTGAAGATGTATACGGTACTCTACTGGGAAATGTTGTAGATATAATCCCTAAGGCGAGTGTTATTTACAGGATTCGCCCATCCTTAAAAGTAAAATGCGGTAAGACTGGCATAAAGTGTCGTTTGTTTTCCGCCTGAAACTTGATGTAATAAGCGGTTCAGGGGAGCGTAAAATAAGGTTAGATGAATTGAAATATTTTTGTAATTAGACGTGCTTGAGAATTCGTTATTCGCATCGAACTCTCCCCTTAAAATCCGGAACTTGACATACACTTTCGTTTTCGTTTTGGTAACGTACAAAAACATAAAATAACAAAACAAAAAACTCTTGCTACAAAGTTTTTAATTACAAAAATTCTCTTTCCTTCTTTCATTTCTGAAGGCTTCTCTTCTCACAGCTGATACCTTCAGACAGGTAATAATTAGAAGTTTTCGTAAGAAGGGACTTGAAAATTAGCCCTCATTTTTCGCCATAAAAATCACAGAAATACAATGGAAAAGTCCAAGAAAAGTAAAGAAAAAGTAGAGGTTATTCTTTGGGTATGGAGGCAGAGCGGAGGCAATTTAATCAGTTTCGTGCATTTTTCACGAAAAATGGATTTTTTTTTATTGAAATGTTAAGATTGGGATTGATTTTATCTTCGAATTGGATGAAATGCTTTCGAGTGAAAGCGAATCTTTGTTTCAATTCTGCATAAAGTTCAGCGCAATATGATTGAGTACGATAGGAAAATAATAATAATAAAAATAAGAAAAAAAAAAATTAAGACGAAGAAAACTGTAAAGATTCTTTTTCTTCCGAGAAGTTCTCCTTAAACCCATTCACTCACCGACTTATCGAGATAAAAGATAGATAAAGTTTTCGTCATAGCGAATTTGCATAATTATAAAATTTAGCGAGTAAAGCTTTCGTTTTGAAATGCTTCGGTTATTTTTTGTTATTTTTCATACCTAAACGAAAGTTCATGAAAATTCTAATTTTCTTGTTCATTGAAGCTAAATCAGTGAACTTGAATTTGTTCTTTGTATAAAATGATTTATTTTCAAGAAATGGAGAAAATAACATGAATTTTGGCATTATAATCAAATTTAGTTAAATATTGTGTGCGAAATTAGATAAAATGTTGTTTATTGTAAAATTCAAAAGCCCAAAAATTGAAATAATGAAATTGGAATGGGGAAACATTGATTTGGTCCTCTTTTCCGGTTTCGTTGCACTTCCGCCTAACAACAAAAGATAATTTAACATTAAAGAAGTGGCGAGTTTTGGACGCATGCGTGAAATCCGTGTTGTTATATGGTTTTACTACGTGGAAAGTGACCGTTCGACTTACCAAGAAATTGCAAAACTTCGTGAACCAATGCCTCTGACGAATTTTAGGAATATTCTGGCCAGAAGTAATATCCAACGACAAACTTAGGAGTAAAACTGGATAGACTAAAATAGACATCAAAGGCAGTGGATCGGTCACAATTTGAGGAAACCAGAGCGAAACATCGTGGGCATCACCCAACGGACGAACATTCAATCAAATAGGCCACATTCTAATCGAGAAAAGGACGGTCTCCTACATTCTCAACGTGCGTATATGTATGTCGCGGTGCTAATTGCGACACAGATAACTATTTGGTAAAGACCAAGTTTCGATGTTGAATCGCAAATCGAGAATACCCAAAAACACATTCGGTTCCTAAATTCGAAATAGGAAAACTCAAGGATGAGAAAGTAGTTTCAAAGTACGTATCAGCCTTAGCACTTCGCGCCAATACTGAACAACAACGCCAGCATGCCAATAAAAGAAATGTGGCAAAATATCAAAGATGGCATTATATTTGTCGCAGAGGAGGTGATAGGACAACAACCCCGGCGCAAAAGAAATGACTGGCTCGACAACAAATGCCAAGATGCCTTAGAGCGAAAAAATCAAGCATACAAAATATTAACGAAACGGCCGACACGAGCCCAATGGGACAAATATAATGTCACCAAAAGATTTTGGTGAATGTTTTCACAGTGCATTTCGAATTGAAAGAAAAGATTTTCGGATTCTACACTGTTACGCTTTATTATTCGTGACGTTTCGGTCTCTGGTAAGACCTTTATCAAACTGTTTGATCTCAGCAGAGACCGAAACGTCACGAATAATAAAGCGTAACAGTGTTGTATCCGAAAATCTTTTCTTTCTAATATAATGATCTTAGACGATTTGCAACCAAAATATGCAGACAAAAATGAACGGAAGTACAATAATGACGAAATTAAAAACATGGACGAACACTTCAAATTACACAACACTAGAGCCGCGTAATCCCTTGTCAAAAGAATGAAAGGGGATACCAAACGAAAACGATCCTCTGCAAAGATGCCAAAAGGAACTTTCTAAGTAATGCGGAAGATATAAAATTAAGGTGGGCGCAATACTTTGAACACCTTCTTAATCCAAACCCATCACCCGCACGAACAGCAGCAACAGTAACTGATGTAACAGCTGATCCGCTTTGAGTCCTCCCACACTCGAAGAAGTAAAAATAGCCCTGCGGAAGCACTCAACCAACAAAGCGCCGGGCACTGATCAAATTCCAGCTGAGCTTCTGAAAATCGGCGACACCTGCATAGCGCATCTCCTACATAGATTAATCACGGACAAATGGACTCGGGAGATTGGCGCAAGAGCATCATATGTTTAATTTATAAAAAAGGTGAAAAACTCTGCTGCGAAAACTATGATACAAAATGAGCCTCAGGAGGCCCATTCCGCATGCAGAAATTTAATGAGGTCCCCTCCCAGGTCTGGACAGCACTTCCTGCCGGCTGCTCAGGAGCGTGGGTGTGGGGAATTCGACCTGGAGGGCCATCATTCTAGATGGTGCTGTCACTAATGAGGTGGGTGCTCTACATTAACGACCGATGATTCGGGACTCCGTATATGGCCACCTATGCCATACAAGGTCCCAGGGCGGCACGACACGAGCCGAGGGGAGTAAATTGATGGAGGCGAGCTTCTCTGGACATAGTGAGCGCCGAGGCCACATTTGGGCGGCTTAGCACTTCATCTTACGTTCTATGCACAACATGAAAACAAAGTTAACTTTCGTGGTTGGATCCGTACCTGATTGCTGCTTAACAGTGAAATTTAAATTTAGGAGAGAAAAATATATGTATATATATGATAGAAGAAAAATGATAAAAACAGATATATGTGGTTGAATTCAAGTAAATTTTATTATTAACGTAAATTGTACTTAACTATTATAATACTCGTTACTTTTAAGAGAAGGAAAAAAAAACAAAAAAAAACGTAGGGTACCTGGAGTCCAACGTTGGGGCCCGGGATCATGTAGCCAATTTCGAATTTCGCTGGTTTTTTCCTTTTTTCTTTGTATCTCAACTTTTAGTGGTCACTCGGTTTTTTATTTCTTTTTATTTATATAGTTCAACTTTTAGTGTTCACTCGGTTTTTTTTTTTTTTTTTCAATTTATGATTCAACGTTTGGTGTTCACTCGGTTTTTTTTTCAATTTGTAACTCAACGCGGAGCTTTCACTCAGGTTTTTTTTTCAATTTATCACTCAAAGTTTAGTGTTCACTCAGGTTTATTTTTAATTTATCACTTAACGTTTAATGTTCACTCCGGTTTTGTAATTTTCCCTCCATTTTTCAATATAAAGAAAAAAAAATCCACCCGTTCTTCTGCAACTCCCTGATCCGATCGCCAAGAATCAAACTTTTCAAAAAGCCTCGATTTTTCTACGCGCTGCGTTTTATAGGTACTCAACGGTTTTATTTTTTTAATTTTTCGCGCGAAATGCGTGTCAGTCTGCACCAATTGTTATTTAAATGTTTTTCACTTGACACGTTAGATGTCGTTGTTGTTGTTGTTTTTTTTTTTTTTTTGTATTATTTGTTATTATTATTATTCTTATTATTATTAACCTTATTATTATTATCAAAAAAAAACTATTTATACTAAAATAATAGAGGTTTGACAAAAATATTACATAGCAGAGAAAGAAAAAGAAATAAAAATGCAAAAATACAGGTGCGGATCGAGAATTCATGGAGATCCGCTCCATGAAATGAAAAATAAAAAAAAATAAATTAGAAAAAAAGGACTGGACGCTCATTGCGGATAAATCGCTGCGAACGATCATCAATCCCCTAAACTACGGTAAGATCAAAAACATTTAACTCGGTTCTTGAATTCAAAGTGAATTCGCATGTAAGATGCACCGGCATGACCAAAAAAAAATAAAAAACGCGCGACACGGATTAGAATACTCGGTTTATCGACTAAATGAAAATTAAAAATTGAAACAAAAATAAATTATTGCTGGTCATTTGCAAATGAAAGAAAGATAAAAAAAATAAACTAACAACAAGTCGGGCGAAACTTTATTATTCTTGGGACATGTTGCGGATGTGTGGAAAGTCAATATGCAAGTAAGAGTGGTTAGGGAAGACTAAGTGAAAGGGAGTTCTTGAGCAGGGCTGTTGTCTATTTAACAATATTTCATTCGTTTCTACAAGTTTGGGTTTTTATGGAGGGAAGGAGGAGGGGTAATAGTAAGGGTGGGTGGATGTTAATAGCTTTTTAATTAATTGCTTGAATCACGTCCAATATTCTCTGTGTAGAATGTGTTTCATAGACGAAGTTGCATAGAATTTTCATAAAATTCGGTGTATTTTACATTCACGAAACCGAACATTTGTATGGGAGGGGGTAGAGTAGGTAGGGGAATCGTAAATTTGGATATGCAGTTTTATTTCGCTTCTCTTTTAAGGTGCTTTTATAAAATTTCAAGTTCATAGCTTTTAGTTTGTTGGCTATTAGATGATTTATGAAATTGGTCGAAATCATAGTTTTGTATGGGAGGGGGTAGAAGGGCAAGCGCGATTTGAAAATTTTGAAAGCAATTTCATTTGAATTATTTTTATAAGTTTCATTGCAAAATTTGAAATTGATAACTTTTAAGAGTTAGCTGATAACTTATTTCATAAAAATGTTCGAAAAAATAATTTTGTATGGGAGGGGGTAGAGGAGGTAGGGGAATCGTAAGACTTGTGATGCAATTTTCTTTCTTTTTAGTTGTAAGGTGCTCGTACAAAATTTCAAGTTCATAGCTTGCAAATTGTTTGTTATTAGTTGATTTAATGAAATTGGTCGAAATCATACTTTTGTATGGGAGGGGGTAGAAGGGTAAGCGCGATTTCAAAACTTTTAACGTAATTTCATTTCAATTATTTTTGTAAGTTCTTATGCAAAATTTCAAATTGATAGCTTTTAATAGTTAGGTGATAATTGATTTCTTGAAAATGGTCGAAAAAATAATTTTGTATGGGAGGGGGTAGAAGTTTTAAAGATTTTCGACCAGTTAATAATTCATTCTTTTAGGGATTTTTTTTAAATGTATTTCGCAAATTTTCAAGTTTCTACCTTAAGATTTCATTCAAAAATTTTCAGCTTATGTGTTTTTTCATTTCACATGAAACACCTTGTGCACGTTAGACCAGGGGGGTCGGTGCATAACAATTGTAGAATTTTTATTATTTTTTATGTATGTACAATAAATTGATATATTGACCTGCAAAATTTAGACTCTGTATCTTTTACCAGAGCCCTAAAAAAATTACTCAAAATTTTCAACATTTTTGCTTTCCACCTCCCTCCCCTTACACCCCCTTACTTAATTTTTTTACCAAAATTAAAAACTATATAGTTCTATGATCTGACAAATTTTTGATGTGATATCTGCGCTGAATTTTGAGATATAATGGTTTAAAATTTTGGAAAGTTCAATGCTCCCCATTTTCCCCCACTACTATTTAGTCCAAATATTATATTTTTTTTTGTATTTCTTTAGTATAGCTTAATATAAGTACCAAGTTTCAATTGCGTAGCTCAACAAATAGCCGAGATATTGATTTTTAAGTGTTTTTCCTTGCACCCCCCCTGACTCTCCCCCTTAGAATAATTAGCCTCTACGTAAGCTGATTCCAGTGAAACTGTATGCCACCTTGATGGTCTAAAATTATAAATTTTTTATGCTAAGTAATTTCGAAGATATAATCATTTGAAAAAAAAATTCGGCCGACAATTGGTTTTTAGCCCCCCCTTTTTGCACCCCAATGGATAAAAAAATTACATTAATTTTAAAAGTTGTCCCATAAACCCTTTTATATGTATATTGATTTTTAGCTTCCTAGCTGTAACCATGATTGAGATATTTGAATTCTTAGTTTTCGGTTTAAGTGCTCCCCCCGCCTCCCCCTGAACCCTTACACCTCCAAAAATGAGTGTCCTTCTGAGATCCGCAACTACCTACAATCCCTCCAAAAATGAGCTTTCTATCTCGAAGGGTTTGGGAGTTAATGTGCTCTGAGCGTACACACCGGCGTACGGCGTACGGCGGACGGCGGACGGCGTACGGCGGACGGCGTACGGCGGACGGCGTACGGCGGACGGCGTACAGACAGACGGATTTTTTTTTTTTGCATTTTTAGGCTAATTTAGTCACGAAACGCGAAAAAACAAAATTTCAGGGTAGCAAATTTTTTTTTTTTCCCAAGTCGATCACAATACTTTATTATTAAAATAATAAAGTAAAATGAGAGAATATAAATACAACAATATGAAACGAAAGTTTCAGGGATAGAAAAAAAAAATAACGAGTTGCTGAACCTAAAAATAACTTATCAAGTACATAATGCAATAGTAAAAAAAAATGGTTTGCATATTTGGAAAATGTGCATTTGCTAAAACAATAGCATATGCACTTTCAAAAGAAATTTACGCTGCATATAATTACTGCTGGTTCGGAAATTTGCTACGCTCTAATAAGCACTGTGCAATGGAATCCGCACAATGCATATTCGCCATAGCTTAGTGTTTGAAGTCCTCGATCACCACACCAGAAGCCGAAGTTCAATCCTTGAGGTCGACCAATGAATTTTTTTAATAAAAATCAATTTTTCAATCAATTCCAAGTCCAAAATAACGACCGATGATGATAGCAGTATAAAATAAAAATCGTTTCTTTGTATGGACGGTTCAAGGAAAAGAGAAAAAAAAAATCAATGTGGCTGAACAATGAGAAGAAAAAAAAATTGATTGAAGAAGAAAAAAAAAAAAATAAAATTAAAATCAACTGACTGACTAATCAGCTGGACAGAGTTTAAATCTGCAGTGCGTTAACCTCAGCGACCGTACGATGGCGCTCGGACATTTCCATACGCAGGAAAACGCGGATCTGTTCTGCGAACAGTTTTCCGTCCCGCAATGTGATGGAAATACCCGGTTACCAAGTTCAACGTACGCGACAACTCGCGAAACTTATGCGAAATTTCCGCCGTACTTGAACACACAAAAAAAAAACAAAACGCAATTAATATAGGCCAAACACTGCCCGTAAATCTGTCGGAAGCTCGCCGGAACTTAGGGATCAGCAACTCGGAATTTTAAATGACCAAGAGATGAAAGAAGAAGAAGAAATAGAAAAAGACGTTAATTTAAACTAATAAAATGCCGAAATACGAATTTGGGCGCCACTGATACAAAATGAGCCTCAGGAGGCCCATTCCGCATGCAGAAATTTAATGAGGTCCCCTCCCAGGTCTGGACAGCACTTCCTGCCGGCTGCTCAGTAGCGTGGGTGTGGGGAATTCGACCTGGAGGGCCATCATTCTAGATGGTGCTGTCACTAATGAGGTGGGTGCTCTACATTAACGACCGATGATTCGGGACTCCGTATATGGCCACCTATGCCATACAAGGTCCCAGGGCGGCACGACACGAGCCGAGGGGAGTAAATTGATGGAGGCGAGCTTCTCTGGACATAGTGAGCGCCGAGGCCACATTTGGGCGGCTTAGCACTTCATCTTACGTTCTATGCACAACATGAAAACAAAGTTAACTTTCGTGGTTGGATCCGTACCTGATTGCTGCTTAACAGTGAAATTTAAATTTAGGAGAGAAAAATATATGTATATATATGATAGAAGAAAAATGATAAAAACAGATATATGTGGTTGAATTCAAGTAAATTTTATTATTAACGTAAATTGTACTTAACTATTATAATACTCGTTACTTTTAAGAGAAGGAAAAAAAAACAAAAAAAAACGTAGGGTACCTGGAGTCCAACGTTGGGGCCCGGGATCATGTAGCCAATTTCGAATTTCGCTGGTTTTTTCCTTTTTTCTTTGTATCTCAACTTTTAGTGGTCACTCGGTTTTTTATTTCTTTTTATTTATATAGTTCAACTTTTAGTGTTCACTCGGTTTTTTTTTTTTTTTTCAATTTATGATTCAACGTTTGGTGTTCACTCGGTTTTTTTTTCAATTTGTAACTCAACGCGGAGCTTTCACTCAGGTTTTTTTTTTCAATTTATCACTCAAAGTTTAGTGTTCACTCAGGTTTATTTTTAATTTATCACTTAACGTTTAATGTTCACTCCGGTTTTGTAATTTTCCCTCCATTTTTCAATATAAAGAAAAAAAAATCCACCCGTTCTTCTGCAACTCCCTGATCCGATCGCCAAGAATCAAACTTTTCAAAAAGCCTCGATTTTTCTACGCGCTGCGTTTTATAGGTACTCAACGGTTTTATTTTTTTAATTTTTCGCGCGAAATGCGTGTCAGTCTGCACCAATTGTTATTTAAATGTTTTTCACTTGACACGTTAGATGTCGTTGTTGTTGTTGTTTTTTTTTTTTTTTGTATTATTTGTTATTATTATTATTCTTATTATTATTAACCTTATTATTATTATCAAAAAAAAACTATTTATACTAAAATAATAGAGGTTTGACAAAAATATTACATAGCAGAGAAAGAAAAAGAAATAAAAATGCAAAAATACAGGTGCGGATCGAGAATTCATGGAGATCCGCTCCATGAAATGAAAAATAAAAAAAAATAAATTAGAAAAAAAAGGACTGGACGCTCATTTCGTATCAACTACCGAGGAATATCTCTGTTGTGTACGTCCTATATCTTGACAAAAATTCTGGAAAATAGAATTAAGCCCTGTGCTGACAAAGTAATTGGTGAGTACCAAGGCGGATTTAGAGCTGGACGATCGACCACGGACCAGATATTCTCAGTTAAACAGATGCTGGAAAAGTGCTGGTGCTATGGTATTGATGTGCACCAGATATTTGTTAACTTCAAAAGAGCATACGACAGTATCGACAGGCGCGTACTGTATAGAATCATGTTAGAGTTTGGAGTCCCACCCACACTGGTTCGGCTTGCGAGAATGACAATGACCGAATCTTTGTCACGAGTTAGAGTAGGGAACGATCTGACTTCCAGTTTTAAAACAGACAACGGCCTTAAGGAAGGTGACGGCCTCGAACCAATGCTGGTCAATTTGACACTCGAATATGTTGTTTAGAAACTTCCCATTGACACCAAGGGAACACTATACTTCAAATCCACGCAACTCTTAGCATATGCCGGCGATATAGATATCTTTGCAAGGTCTCTGGAGAGTGCTAAGGAGGTATTTGTAAACCTTGACTTGGTAGCATGGGATGTTGGACTACGTATTAATGAAAACAAAACAAAAATTATGACGCAAACTAGGAAAAAGACGCCAATCAGACAAAATATTACGGAAGGAGACTATAACCTATAAAACTTAGACAAATTCATATACCTAGGGGCGAACCTATCGAAGGATGGAAGCGAACCCATCGAAATCAAAAGAAGGATTGTTGGCAACCCTGTTGGATGTGGCGAACGTCGCCTGAAATGAAACTCAATCGGCGGAGGCTAGGGAAAAAACGCCAATTTCCACCAAGTCGCCATTTTGTTAACTTGTCGTGTCCTCACATCAAAATTTATTAAGCCGAAAAACGGGATAAAAATAGCAAGTATGAATTAAATAAAAACAATATTATTTGTTAATTATTATATAATCTATGTCATTTAGAGGATAAATCGTTCGAATTATCAACGAATTCGCATTTATTCTTCCCATCCCATACCGTCATTAACAATTTTATTCTTTGTTATCGCATGCAAAATTCATGCCGGGGACGAGATCAACAAAGAAAAAACGAATGGAAGAGGAGTTGGGCGCCGCTGAGGGCAACGGGGGAACGCCAGCCGAGGGAACGCCAGCCGAGTGAACGCTAGCCGAGGGAGCGCCAGCCGAGGGAAGGCTAAACCTCCAACAACTGATGTTTGCGTTATCGGGAGTTATGGATACCCAATTGCAAGCTATGAGCCAGGGTTTTAAGCAGCAATTGGAAGCAATGCAGAGCAGTTTTACATCCCAAATAGCAGACTTTCAGAAGGACGTCGACAGCCATGTTGTCTCGCAAACACAGCCGGCGTATTCGTCATTGCCCATGCACAATGCCACCGAATATTCTTTGACAAGTCACATTGCAGCACAGCCGACGTATTCGTCATCGCCCACGCATCAATCGTCCGAACGATTGATAGACCCGCTACGTTTTCGCCACATCCATCAGCAGCCGATATCGTCTAGTCGCCAAAACATCAAGAATTGCCATGAACAAGTATCGGTAAGCCAATTCGACCCTCTCTCAAACTATCTGCAGTATCGTCGTTGGCCGGTCAAGTTGACAATATGTGGTCGAATTCGCCTGTATTAAACAACGTCACCGCATCTCTCAAGTTGCCACACTGCAACACGAATTCGCCACTAAATACTCCGCCATCATCGACTTCGCAGTGTATGACAAGCCGTCAAGTGTCAACTGGAAACATTCGACTGAAAATATTCGATCTTCCAATGCTTAATGGTAAGCCAGAGGATTGGCCAGTTTTTATCAATAATTATAACGACACCACAGCTGCCTACGGTTATAGCAAGTTGGAAAATTCAATGAGGCTGCAGAAATGTTTATCCGGCCAAGCAAGAGAGACTGTCGAATCATAACTAATCCATCCGCAAAATTTTGACCAAGTAATAACACAATTAGAATTTAGGTTTGGCCGACCTGAACTCCTAATTAAGAGCCAAATTGCCCACGTAAAAAATATTCAGGACATAAGCGAAAGTCAAATCTATCGGATCATTCTGTTCGCAATTAGCGTGAGAAACTTGGCGCCTTTTTTACAGGCCGCGAATGGTGTGCAACACTTAGGAAATCCGACTTTGCTCGAGGAATTGATTGGAAAATTACCAGTAAGCAAACGATTAGAGTGGGCAAGTTGTGCCATTAATATAAAACCGTTCGCCACCATTTGTGACTTTAGTGTTTGGCTTGATCAGCTGTCAAGACTTGTCACAATGGTGTCTGATTTCCCACCAAATCTTTTTAGCACAGACGAAGGTCAACATCGACAGCAGTCAAAACGCAAAAATATTGTATTGCAGACTGCAGAAAGGCGTACTCTCTCTGTTTGCCGACTTTGTGGAAAGCAGCATTTGATATCTGATTGTAAAAAGTTTGCGAACCTTTCCGTCGATGATCGTTGGAAATTCGCGAAGGAGAAACATCTCTGTTTCTCATGCTTAAGGAGTGGACATGGAACGGCAAATTGCAGAAGCAGCAAGAAGTGTATAGTTAATGATTGCAGACGAAAACATCATCAGCTGCTTCATTCCGATATTAAAAGTAGCCAAAAATCAAGTGCCGGTTCGAATACCACGCAAACAGATATAAAGTTTAGCGGAAAATCTGTTTGGGAAAAGGGTCCAAAAATATTATTTCGTATCTTGCCAGTTAAATTGTTTGGGCCAAAAGGCCAAATCGATACTCACGCCTTTCTAGATGAAGGCTCATCTGTAACTTTGATTGACCAGAACATAGCCAATACATTGGGTGTCGAAGGTGATTCAAAGCCACTTACGCTGCAATGGTTTGGAAATCGCTCAACTGTAGAAGATTCAAGATCCCTAGGTCTTGAAATATGTGGCATGCAATCTAATGCCAAACGATTTCAACTAAAGAACGTATTCACCATTCGAGAAATGAGTTTGCCTGTCCAGAGTTTGAATATGTATGACTTGAACAGTAAATACAGCCATCTTAAGAATTTGCCAATTATAGACTATACTAATGCCATGCCAAAAATATTAATCGGTGTTGACAATTGTCAATTGGGAATAACAAAAACACCCAGTAGGGTTCCATCAAATGGACCCGTTGTAACAAGAACTCAGCTTGGATGGGTGCTTTACGGTCCAATTTATAAGCTTTTGCGAGACGATGATCAAGAGCCAGTACTTTTGCTGAATCATTTTGAATGCAACAACCTTTGCGAGCAGCAATCCTTGGATAAGCTACATTCAATCGTTAAGGACTATTTTACGATCGAGAGCTTGGGTGTTACTAAATCGGAAAAAAGTCTTAGAATCAAAAGCAGATGAACGTGCTCGCGCCATAATAGAAAAAAACACGAAAAGAATAGGTGATCGGTTCGAAACCGGCCTTCTTTGGAAAGCAGATAAAGTCCACTTGCCCGATAGCGAATCTATGGCTATGCGCAGGTTGATGTGCATTGAAAGAAAAATGTCAAAAGATCCAGCATTTTGTGCTGCTTATAAAGACAAGATAAAAGAGTACCTCGAAAAAGGATACGCGAGAAAACTTGAGACGAATGAACTCCTTCAGAAAGATTCCAGAACATGGTACCTACCCCACTTCGGTGTTTTCAATCCTAATAAACCAGGAAAATTGCGACTAGTTTTTGATGCTGCCGCTGAAGTGGATGGGACTTCTTTAAACAGCGTATTGTTTACCGGACCTGATATAAACCAGCCGTTGGCAACAATACTCTTTAAATTTCGAGAAGCAAGAGTAGTTATCTGTGGGGATATTAAGGATATGTTCCACACAGTCAGAATTAGAATCAATGATCAAAATTCTCAACGTTTTTTATAGAGGCAGGGTGATCCATCTAACCCTATAGAAACATACTGTATGACAGCAATGACGTTTGGAGCTACTTGCTCGCCCAGCCTAGCACAATACGTTAAGAACAAAAATGCCTTGGAATTAGAACCACATCTTCCAAAAAGCACAAGGGCGATTGTTGAAAAGCACTATGTCGACGATTATGTCGAATGTTTTGAGACTGAAGTGGAAGCCATCGAAGTACTTCAGGAAGTTATAGCCGTTCATAAAAAAGGAGGTTTCGAGCTTCGTAACATTGTATCAAACTCACCAACTGTATTGAAGAAATTCAGAAATTCTGATGTATCAACAAACGATCTCGTGCGGATGAATTTTGATACCGCAGGTGGAAGTGAACGTATTTTGGGAATGCATTGGCTTACTCAGAGTGATGAGTTCACATTTGTATTGAAATTTCAAAGAGTGCCACCAGATATATTGACTGGAAAGAGGCGCCCTACCAAAAAAGAGATGCTTAGCCTGACTATGTCAATTTTTGATCCTTTCGGATTTTTGGCCAACTTCATAATAAATTCAAAGATACTTCTGCAGGAGGTTTGGAGTTCCGGTATAGCATAGGACGAGCAACTCCCAGAGGAAATATACAACAAGTGGTACCTTTGGCAAAAAGAATTAATTAAAGTGGAGAGTCTAAGAGCTGGGAGATGCTATAGCCCGGATTTTTTACATGCCGATGTACAATTACACGTATTCGTTGATGCGAGTGAATCGGCATATGCAACTATAGCCTATTGGCGAATATGTTCTGATAATAAGGAAGTGAAAGTATCTTTCATAGCTGCGAAGACAAAATGTGCACCACGAAAAGTATTGTCTATTCCCCGGTTGAAGCTACAAGCGGCAGTATTGGGAACACGTATAATGGATTCAATTATCGCGAATCATAGTATAAGGAGTCATCAGATTATTATTTGGAGTGATTCTAAAACCGTTCTTAGCTGGATACAATCCGACCACCGCCGTTTTAAACCCTTTGTGACCTATCGTGTATCGGAAATTCTTGAAAGTACAGACCCATCGCAGTGGAGGTGGTTATCATTCAAATTGAACCCGGCAGATGAAGCAACAAGAGCAAAATTTCCCCCTAAATATGAATCAGGTGGTTCCACGGTCCTGACTTTCTTAAGGACGAACCAGAGTTATGGCCAGAGTTCTATGTTCCGATGAATACCAATGAAAATTTAGAGCAACTAAGAACAAAATATAGACATGTATTGCTTATCGATATAGGGAGACACTGCCCAATAGACTTTAGTCGTTTCTTTAACTACATGAGGCTGAAACGTACGGCTGCGTGGATGCTTAGGTTCATTCGAAACAGTTTAGCCAATATTCGGAACTTGACCAAGATTAATGAACCCAACGAATCGACTATTGCAGAATTGGCAAGTGCTGAAGAACTTTTGTGCCGCCACCTTCAACAAACGTCCTTCGCAGAAGAATATGCTGCTCTCATTGGGAATAAATCAATTGAACCTAGTAGTTCATTGTTCCAGCTTACACCGTACATTGGTAGCGATAAAGTGATAAGAGTTCCAGGAAGAATTGATAATGCAACTTCGGTAGCCGTAACAACACGAAGACCGATAATCTTACCGAGTAAACATATTTTCACTAAAATTCTTATAGATTACTATCACAGGCATTATCATCATCACAATCAAGAATTAGTCATTTGTGAAATACGGATAAAATTTTGGATTCCTAATCTTCGCACGTTGGTAAAGCGCACAAAAAGAGAATGTTATCTATGCAAAAAATTAGCAGCCGAACCTGAGGCACCGCTGATGGGGCAACTGCCTGTAGACTGTATTACGCCCTTTGTTCGGCCATTTTCATATACAGGATTGGATTACTTCGGACCATACCATGTAACAATTGGTAGAAGGCATGAAAAAAGATGGGTTGCTCTATTTACTTGTTTGACTGTACGAACCGTGCATGTGGAACTAGCAACGGAATTTCATGAATAGACGTGTAGTGCCAATAGGTATAAGGAGTGACAACGGTACGAACTTCGTTGGTCTAAAAGAGGAACTACTTGGTGTCAAAGATTTTCTAGACAATGATCGCATCCAGTCAGAGCTCTCTACCTTTGGAATCGAATGGATATTCAACTGCCCAGCTAATCCTAGCGAAGGAGGTTGTTGGGAAAGGCTCGTACAGAGCATTAAAAGGGCATTGGGATACACTCTTAAGGAGACAGCACCTAAACCGGAGACGCTCTTTAGTTTGTTAGTGGAAGCAGAAAATATGGTCAATTCAAGGCCGCTGACACATATCCCGGTTACTCCAGATGAAGAGGAACCGTTAACTCCAAAACACTTCTTGATGGGTGGAACCAATTCAACGCAGACACCAAGTGGTTTTGACAAAAATGTATATCTAAGAAAGCAGTGGCGTATCGCACAACAGCTGAAAAATTATTTCTGGAAACGATGGATGGCCGAATATCTACCAGACTTGACTAGAAGGACAAAGTGGTTTAAGACAACTCGACCGCTACAAATCGATGACTTAGTTCTCGTGCGCGACTTTAATTGTCCAAGAAGTAAGTGGTTGCTAGGAAAGATAGAGGAGATCTTCAAGGGTAAAGATGGCATCGTAAGGACGGCAATAGTTCGAACTAATGCAGGCTTGATACGACGTCCTACTTCAAAACTCGCAGTATTAGACATCATTAAAGACAATAATGGTGAATCTTCCGAGTCGATTCACGGGGGCGGGAATGTTGGCAACCCTGTTGGATGTGGCGAACGTCGCCTGAAATGAAACTCAATCGGCGGAGGCTAGGGAAAAAACGCCAATTTCCACCAAGTCGCCATCTTGTTAACTTGTCGTGTCCTCACATCAAAATTTATTAAGCCGAAAAACGGGATAAAAATAGCAAGTATGAATTAAATAAAAACAATATTATTTGTCAATTATTATATAATCTATGTCATTTAGAGAATAAATCATTCGAATTATCAACGAATTCCCATCCCGTACCGCCATTAACAAGGATAATGATGGCAAACAAGACTTATTATTCGGTACTTCCAATAATCAAAAACAAGAACGTGCACAGGAAAACAAAACTTAAGCTATACAAAACCACCATAGGACCTGTACTATGCAGCGAAACGTGAACTTTAACTCATGCGTCCGACAAATACTTAATGCCTTTGAAAGAAAAGTTTTTAAAAGAATCCTCGGACCTGTGAGGGAAGACTCGATCTGGAGAATACGATACAATAGAGAATTGAATGCCATCTTCGACAATCCAGAAGTGTCAACCCTCATAAAATTTAAAAAGTTACAATGGTCTGGTAATATGGAGCGTATGGATGACGGAAGAATTCCCAAACGTACACCAAAAGGGAAAGTCAATGAACAAAAACCGGTCGAAAAACGACGGAGGTGCTGGGAGGATTCGATTGACGCATACAGCAAATCACTGCTAAAATTTTCTAACTGGAAGACGTGGTCACTGAACCGAGGTGGATGGAGGCAAAGTATTCAGGAGGCCAAAGTCCGATTTGGGCTGTAGCGCCATTGTAAGTAAGTAAGAGCGAAACATCACCAAGCAGGCTCATGATTATAATCCTGAAGGAAGACATCGGGTTAGTGGAGCATGTAGCGCATGGAAGCGAGCAGTTGACAAGGAGGCCAAAGGAATCAATAAGTCCTGGCAATATCTAAAGGCTGATGTTCAGGATTGCGCCTTGTAGAAGAGAGCTGTTTCTGTCCTATGCCCCTGTAAGGGGTCTTAACAGGAATTTGATTGACCATTAAATTAAATCGTAAATCATTTCCTTGTTTTTCTCAGAAACACAAGAAAATTTTAAACCCTATCTCGATACTGTATGTTACTGCACATGAGTATCTAATGCACTATATGATTGCCACCACAATGTTACTTATTACAAGACCTTTCGTTGCGCTTAACTAGACACCGCAAAATATGCCTTTTTTTGTGTTCCCAATCCACCCACCTCACAAATCCTTCGACCCTCCTTATACGGTGTCGCTAAGAGTGCAATAAATTGCCACCAATCTCGCCCTCAAGCTTTCACGTCTAATTGAAAATTTCCGTTATGTCTTAATATCGTTCAAAACGGAGCACCATAAATTTCCATTACGCAAGATGTTGCAACTTTTATAAAACTCCATAAAAATGCATTTAAGGCACGGACTGTGTGCACACGGAGTACAAGTTGAGCCCGCTTTGTAATGTACACACTCTCGTACATTTCCACATAAGGTGTCGTCGTCCTTGCGTTGGGTGTATTTTACATTCTTTGTCGTTGTTCTTCCTGCTTCAATTTTATTATTTCTTCTTGCTTGTGCTCTTATTTTGTCGCACGAGTTTGAAGTATACTTGATGGCCGTATCTTCTGATACACGCCTGTAAAGTGCAAGTAAAAAAAATACTCATCCTTCGCAGGAAGCCATCAACGATGAGAAGCCCTTTAAACATGGAAATGTCTTCTTTGTGTCCAACTTTTTTCGAATTTTGAGACAGTGCGGCTTGAAAGCGCGGGTACACAGGGATGCCTATAAAAGGAATGAGGAGCCCTTCAGGCTATTTCGGAGGTTTGTTTTTGTAACATAATAAGCCACACCTGTTACAAGCAGCTAGAGGGCATTCCATTAGTGCTCGAGTACGGTGGAGTGATGGAATTTAAGTAGTCGATTCCAATAAAAGTATGCATGAAAATTCTGCAACAGTCCTTCTTAATGGTTAGTAAATGATGATGTTATTAGAGAGTATGCAGCCCAATCCCTAGATGGTACTTAAGAATAGTGAAGATAACAGAGAATTTTCAAGTCTTGCCATTGTAAGTTAAATATCCATCATTGACTCAAATTTTTCCGTCGTAATATCTTCACATTGATTGTAATTTCTCAGATGACATTTCTCTTCGAAAAACTTGCACTTTTCTAAAATAAATCTCGAAGCAGAAAATTAGACTTGATACATTTAACCCAGATAACTAGCTCCCAATATATATCTACCCTAATGGCTTGTTGCACTAATTTACAATCTCACAAGTACCGCACTGTACTTCCACAATGCCCTCCGATCCCCAAAACACCCTAACGTCTTCCGGCGTCCGGAAAATCAAATAATGAGTTTTAATTTGCATCCAGCATTTCGAGTAGATAGCTTTCAGCAAGCGAACAAGGATATCACGCAACATACCTATGAGTATATAGAGCAGTATTACCTAGAAAATGCAGGGAGCTGACATTCGCAGCATAGTATTCAGACCACAAGGCACAGAATTTTTCATTAATTTCTCCGCAACTAGGATTGTCTGATCCGGGAAATCCCG
Source organism: Chorisops tibialis (assembly GCA_963669355.1). Taxonomy (NCBI): domain Eukaryota; kingdom Metazoa; phylum Arthropoda; class Insecta; order Diptera; family Stratiomyidae; genus Chorisops; species Chorisops tibialis. The sequence continues at coordinate 116,511,251 of OY770262.1, read as the reverse complement.
GGACCCAGTGGCATGAAGTATTTCGAAGGATAAACGTAGATGCTACGGATTGAAGAGTTGAAATTTCATGAATCATTTAACTCGAAATTATGCTCATACCGACCCGACAGTTCGGTCGACAGAACGAGAGAGTTAATGTAGCGGCAACATTTTTATTAACTTCGGGCTTATGTTAAACGGGCGCTAGCCAACATTTTGACTCGAAAAGAAAATGAACTTTAACGCAACATATTCGTTCGGATGGGAAAGGGAAACCTCAAGTTATGAGTGGAAAATCCTCCGACCATGGGGAGGGAGACATTTTTGTGGATTCGATGCAGACTTCCAAGCAAATTAAAATCGTGAAAATTTCAAAGATTTTCCGATGGAAAGTATAATTAACAAGAAAGTTAATTTATTTTTAAAGGCTGACAGGCGGGTGATTTTTTCCGTACTCTGAAAGAGTGAAATATGTGAAAAGTTTTGAAATAAAAAGTAGATAAAAAGATAATGAATAGACAAATTTACTTTGGGTCAAAGAATGAGGGTAAGTGCGGGAATCTGGATTTATGACTTTTGAATTATTATTTGAGTATTTTTTTTTATTTATTGAAACAGTTTAGTCTAGTGAAACAGTGTTTTACTTTTAATAATACTTTATATAGGAACAACATATTTTTGATCATAGTCTCCAGGATTAATAACATCGAGGTATGTAATAGCTCATGTTTATGTTACTTATTCAAATTGTGACATTGGATATTAATCGCGGGCAGTTTCAGTGTTCACAACATTGCTTTGATCTTAGACGATTTGCAAACAAATATGCAGACGGAAAAAACGGGAGTACAATAATGACGAAATTAAAAACATGGATGCAAAGAGCCGTGTATTCCCTAGTTAAAAGGTTGAAAGAGGAATGCCCACCGAAGACGGCCCTTTGCACGGATGCAGAAGGCAACATCATAACTAATGCAGAAGATAAACTAAGATGGGCACAGGACTTTGAACAACTCCTTAATCCGAGCCCATCATGTGCACGATCAGCAGCAGCAAATATAATAGCAGGTATAAATTATGTAACTGCTGACAAAGGGTACTCTTTGAGTACTCTCACTCTGGAAGAAGTAAAAACGGCCCTGAAGAACCACCAAAACAACAAAGCGTCGGTAACTGATTAAATTCCTGCTGAACTTTGGAAAGGTGGCGACACCTGCATGGTGCATCTTCTACACAGATTAGTCACGGACATTTGGACGCAGGAAACACTTCCTGGAGATTGGTTGCAAGAGCATCATATGTTTAATTTGTAAAAAAGGTGACAAACTCTGCTGTGAAAACTACCGAGGAATATTTGTTGTATACGTCTTATAAGATCTTGACGAAAATTCTGGAAAAGAGAGTTAAGTCCTATGCTGACAAAGTAATTGATGAATACCAAGGCGAATTAAGAGCTGGATTATCGACCACGGACCAGAAATTCTTAGTTAAACAGATGCAGAAGAAATGGAATATAATATTGATGTTCACAAGATATTTGTTGACTCCAAGCAAGCATATGAAAGTATCGACAGACGCCTACTGTATAAAATTATGTTGGTGTTTTGAGTCCCACCGAAATTGGTTGTAAGAATGACAATGACTGAGTCTTTGTCACAAGTCAGAGTAGAAAATGATCAGACTTCCAGATTTAAAAGAGATAACGCCGGCGACGGCCTCCCACCAATGCTTTTCAGCTTGACGCTCGAATATGTCGTTCGGAAACTTCCGATTGACATCAAGGAAACACTATGCTTGAAATCCGCACAACTCGTAGCATATGCCGACTTGCAAGATCTAGGGAGAGTGCTAAAGAGGCATTTGTTAATCTTAATTCCGTAGCAAGGAAAGTTGGACTACGTATTAACGAAAACAAAATAAAAGTTATGATACAAACTAGGAAAAGGACGCCAATCACACAAAATATTACGGTAGGAGACTATAACCTAAAAAACGTATACAACTTTGTATACCTAGGGGCAAACCTATCGAAGGATGGAAATCGAAATTAAAAGAAGGAATATGATAAACGTATTATTTGGTACTTCCAATAATCAAAAACAAGAACGTACACAGGAAAACTTTAATGCATTGGATGCACAGTCAAGTCCGTCTACAGTAGATGTTTCTGTTTCTGGAGGAGAAAGCTTGAACTGTTGGTGGATGTTAACCTTGAAACACTGAATGTTTTAAGTTGATGGGAATACGTGAGTCGCAATGCATTCCATAGTCTTGATGTTCGGGTGGCAAAGTACTTCACTGTACGTGACGATAAATGCTTAACAGTGAATTCATGGGCGCGTGCGAATTGCCGAATATTCCTGGGATAGTTGAAAGAAAGGGATGAGATCTGACTATTCTTCGCTGCATTTACCGTGGGAATATCCATAGTATACGCTGAGCACCGCGTCGTTTCTATGATGTTCGACTGAATCTATAGAAGCTTTTGTATTCGATCCAATACTTCAAGTTGTGTTTTGCTGGAGCTCATGTGCTATATGTGTGAGTTGTACTCAAGACGGGGACGAATGTAGGCCTTGGAGATATTAGCTAGATATTGAGCTTGATATGTGATATGTGCTATGCTATGGCATCGAAACGTGAATATTAGCTCAGGCATTCGAAAAATTAATTAAAGCCTTTGAGACAAAAGTCCTCAGAAGAATCCTAGGGCCTGTGAGGGAATACTCGATCTAGAGAACACGATATAATAGAGAATTTTATGCCATCTTCGACAATCCAGAAGGGGCATCCCTCATAAAATTTAAGAAACTACAATGAACTGGTCATGTAAAGCGGATAAATGACGGAAGATTTTCAAACTAAAGGAAGCGGTCACTGAACCAAGATAGATGGAGGCAAAGTATTCAAGTTGCATTGATGACGTCACTATTGGTGGTGAATTCCTTTCCAGCAAGCCATTTTTTCAAGTCTGGAAACAAGAAAAAGTCACACGATGCCAAATCTGGAGAATACGATGGGTGAGGTAGCAATTCGTAGCGTAATTCCAACAATTTGGACACTGCAACAGTAGACGTGTGACTGAAGCGTTGTCGTGATGAAACAACACTTTTTTCTTCGCCAAATGCGGTCGTTTTTCCTTGACTGCAGCATTCAGTCGATGCAATAATTGAGTATAATATGCTCCCGTTATTGTCCAGTGAAAATTATTCCCTTAGAATCCCAAAAAATTGTCGCCATAACCTTTTCAGCCGATGGAACAGTTTTTGCCTTCTTCGGTGCGCTTGAACCAGCTTCCATCCATTGTTTTGACTGTTGTTTGCTTTCTAGAGTGTAGAGGTGAATCCATATTTCATTAACAGTTATGAATCGATGAAGAAATTCATTTGGATCACGCTGAAACAGTTGGAAATTCTGCTGTGAAGTTGTCACACGATTGCGTTTTTGGTCGATTGTGAGCAAACGCGGCACCCATCTTGCGGATAGCTTCCGCATTTCCAAATGATTTTTCAAAATATTCCAAACACGTTCATATGAGATGCTTACTGCCTTAGCTATCTCATGCACTTTCACTCGACGATCTCCTAGCACGAGATCATGGAATTTTTCGATCATTTCTGGCATGGCGACCTCATTTGGACGACCTGGACTTTGTATGGTCTCTGTGTTCGTACGACCACGCTTGAATTCTGAAAACCACTTGTAAATCATTGCAATCGATGGTGCAGAATCTCCATAATGTTTATCTAAATTTTCTTTGGTTACTTTAGCTGTTTTCCCTTTTAAAATGTTATATTTAATCAACACACGAAATTCGTTTTTATCCATTTTTGAAATTTATTAAAAGTTGAATTGCTTAGACAGCAGTTTCACAAAAACTAAAAAAGGTATCAGGTTAAGCCTTTGTAGGTAATCTATTTAAGGATGAAGCGGGTAAAAAAGTAACAAATTCCTTACCTCCCTCCTCCTTGTTCATTTTTACACGTCATTATCAATCCGCCCTCATAAGTAACATTGCCCGGCTTAAACATTCCTTCAATAGTGGGAAAGCTACTTGATACTCTGCTTTTTGGTTCATACTCGTTTATCAATCTTTCTTATCGTAGGACATTTTATTAAACAGATTTTCTGTCTCAGTCGTATTACTATCGGCAATTGTAAATACTGATCAATTTTAAAATTACTAAAATTTTCAATGCAAGATCATTCGGTGCCTCATTACAGCATTCTCCCAATACCCTTATAAACTGCACGTATTTCTTAGCTGAACCTTTTCACAATCTTTATACTTAAGATGAAATCTGAGAGTATTATGAGTTTGCACTAAAGTTTGTAACGCCACGAAATATTGCTCGCACGGAGTCGCCAAGGCGACAGAAATAGATCAAGTTCGTGAATGGGTCAGATCACTCCATTTCTTCTACACCGTCCCATACAAAATGACACAGTTTAAAAATTTTATAATAAGTCGATTTTCTTGGAAAATATCAAAGCTATCGTTCAATATTTGAAAATTGATATTATTTAGTTATTATTCAAATTTTTTTAATCCTCTCACTTCATCTATGCAAACTGCGCCATCATGAATTACAATGTACCAATTTTCTCAGTACATATCAAAGTTACAAAATTTAATACAAAGGTATCTTGTTGGTGATTGTAATGAGATATGAAAAACAAAATCGATCCCGCTACCCTTTTCATATTTATGTATATATATATTTTCACATCCTTATAATCAGTTGATTTTCTTGGAAAGTATAAGGGTTACTGATCTGAAACATAAATCCATTTTACTTTATTATGCTAACAATAAAGTATTGTGATCGACACAGAAAAAAACAAAATTTGCTACCCTGAAATTTTTTTTTTCGTTTGACTAAATTAGCCTAAAAATGCAAAAAAAAATCCGTTCCGCCCTACGCCGTACATATTGACTCATATCTCCGAGACCGTTAAAGGTAGAATGGGTGGATTGTTTATTGGGTAAGTGAGCTTCATTACCTATATTTTGGGAAGTAACAGGTGGAAGGGGGAGGCGGGGGGAGAAAAAGAGTCAAAAACTTCACTTGCTAATATCTCCACCACGAATGCAGATAGGAAGCTAAAAATCCACCAGAGCAGAGGTATGAACAGGATTGTGGGAAAAATTTCAAAATAATTTAATTTTTTAATCCATTGACGTTTGAAAAGGGGGGGCTAAGAACAAAATGTCGCCCGAATTTTTTTTTCAAATGATTATATCTTCAAAATTACTTATCACAAAAATTCATATTTTGAGAACATTAAGGTGGCATATAGATCCACCAGAATCAGCTTAGAAAGAGGCTACTTTTTGTAAGGGGGAGGGTCAGGGGGTGCAAAGAAAAAAACTTAAAAATGAATATCTCGACTGTCTCTTAAGCTATGTAATTGAAACTTGAAACGTATACTAAGCTGCACTAGCGAAATATGAAAAAAATGTAACATGTGGACATAATAGTTGTTCAGGATTCATCATAAATATTCAAAAACTTTTGTTCGTCACTTTAAACTCATGCTCTTTTATGTAAATACTTAAATGCTATGTATATCTAGATGTATATTGAATTCCCATTATGATAAATTGCATTGCTAACCTAACTGTATCAATCGGCTATTGTTCAAGCCAACTTTATGAATTCTAAAATAAATATCGCTCTCTTGCTTATCAACCATCAACGACTACACATCATTTTCATTTTGGTCCGTCGGAGCTGGATCGCAACTAATTATCTGGATTTGGACTTTTTGGAAGTTTAACTTCTTTTATTGGATCATTGTCTCGATCTGGACTTTTGGGTTGGATTCTTAAACACTTGGCAGCATTATATTCATGGAACTGCAATTTAATCATCGGATTGCAGTATTAATCATTGGATTGGTAACAGATTTGTATTTCATTAAAAATTAAAGTTTTTGACTATTGAACAAAGCATAAGTGATTCAAGTGACTTGAAAAAGTGTTAGTGCTATTCGCGTTGAATCGGGTTCAATATAAATCAAATCAATTTTCTTACTAACGGGATTAAGATAACGTATAAAGACTTTCGGAATTTGTTATTTTTTATTCTAAATAAACTTCACCGTAATTAAATAATTCTTGCAACACATGGATGTCCTTAGAGCTAGAAGAGGCCACGTGGAGGGTTCTGTTACCCGGCTAGCGGTTTATTTAGATTCACTTGGAGTTTCATCTCAGTGTTTTTCGGTCGAAGAATTGGAATTAAGAGATTTAAAGCTAGAAGATTCTTGGAGGGAATATGGGGCCATTCACACGAGCTTAATGGAACTCGCCGATGATCCTTCTGAATTCATAAACGATGCTGATAGCATCGAATTCGAAGATAAATATCTTCGCTACAAGACTATTTTGCGAGCAAAAATTAAGGAACTTTCACGGTTATCAGAAATTGCCAATTCAACCGCAATAAATCGCGAATTAAGTGCAAATGATCAATTAGCGTTTACCGAACAGTTAAAGGACTTAAGTGCCGTTCAAGACAAACAACTACCTAAAATTAAAATAAAATCATTCTCGGGAGATCGCACGGAATGGATATCGTTTAAAGACTTATATACCAGTTCAATTCATAATAACAGTAATTTATCAGCTTCGCAGAAGTTTCACTATTTAAAGGGTTTACTTGAGGATGATGCGTCTAATCTGCTGAAGCATCTACCTATATCAGAAAATAATTATAAAGAAGCGTGGGACAAACTGATTAATCGATATGATAAAAAGGATCATATCACCAAAAGCCTTATTAAGCGATTCATGTCCATCCCAAATCTAACATCGTGTTCTTCTACCGGTATAAGGAAATTGACTGATACAGCTGATGAAGTTATAAGAGGGCTTCGTGCTTTAGATCCTAGGTTAGAATCTAGGGATCCTTGGCTTATTTTTATTCTGCTCAACAAAGTTGACGAAACCACAAAACAAAAATGGGCAGAAACAAGTCAAGGAGAACCTCCATCATTTTCTGAATTTCTTCAATTTCTTCAATCTCGATGTGATATCCTTGAGTCATTAAATCAACCTAAGACTGTTCAAGTGAAAACGTATACTCGAAACTTTCACGTTCAATCAATTAACATATTGTGTCCGAAGTGTAAAGACAATCATTTACTTCATCAGTGCGATGTATTTAAGACTATGCCCATAGAACTAAAACGGGCATTCGTAAAAAAAGAAAAACTCTGTTATAATTGCTTGCGTTCAGGTCATACAACAAATACATGCAGGTCAATGCATCGATGCTGTTCCTGCAATAAACGACATCACTCACTAGTTCATGCAGTATCGAATCTTTCAAATCGAGATTCTTCTCATGAAACTACAGCTATACAAACTTCAACATCTAGTAATAAATCTATTAACAGTCATTCAACACAAATAACGAATCACTGTACCCATACACTCCTACCAACAGCTACAGCACTGGTACAGGATAATCAAGGAAACTATCGTCCTTGTCGCATTTTATTGGATTCCGGTTCACAAGTTTCGTTTGTGACTGAATCATATACGCAAACTCTAAGGTTACGTCGATCTAACGCTAGGATTCCAATCAAAGGATTGTCATCATCTAGTACAGGAGTAACAAGAGGTCGAACAACTCTATCTATTTGTTCACGAAATAATAAAGAATTTATTGAGATTTCAGCATATGTTGTTAACAATATTAGCTCTTCTTTACCAAATTTCATAGCCGACAGGAAGGCCTTTGCCGAATTCGAATACTTGGAATGGGCAGATCCACAATTTCATCAACCAGGTAAAATTGATATTCTCATTTGTGCAGATAAATTCTTTAATATTATCAGAGCAGAACCTATTCACAACCTTAATGACAAGGTTTCGGCTATTTCAACAATATTTGGTTGGGTAGTAGCAGGACAAATATCAAATCAACACAATACACAAACCGTATCAACTTACTTAGCTCTTGAAGATATTGATCGCAATCTAAGACGTTTCTAGGAACTCGAAGAAGCGTTATACACCCCATCATTAACGGAGAACGAACTTCTAGCAGAAGAACATTTCTCAAAAACGCATTCTCGCTCTAAAGATGGGAAATACACCGTAGAACTACCATTCAAGAAGCACTCAATGGATGTATTCGGTAATTCACTAAACAAGGCAACAAATCGGTTGAAGGCCATGGAACGCCGCTTTCAACATAACCCGTCGTTAAAAACAAACTATCTTCAATTCATGTCTGAATATTTAGCATTAGGACATATGGTTGCAATACCATCAGATGAAATCGAAACACCTGATCAAAAACATTTTTACTTGCCACACCACGCTGTATTCAAACATGATAGTTCATCAACGAAGACTCGTGTCGTCTTTGATGGTTCATCCACTACTTCTACCGGTATTTCATTAAATGAATGCTTACTTGTTGGTCCATCAATTCAAAAGGATCTATTCTCTATCTGCCTTCAATTTCGAAAACATAAATACGTATTTTCAGCCGACATCGAAAAGATGTATCGGCAAATTTGGATCGCTGATCGTCATCAGGATTTTCAACGAGTCGTTTGGAGGGATGATCCCAAAAAACCTGTGCAACACTATCGGTTACGAACTGTAACGTATGGTACATCAGCTGCTCCACACCTCGCTATTCGAACACTACAACAACTCGCCATAGATTATCAACACGAATACCCTGAAGCTGCAGCTGTAATCCAAAGAGATTTTTATGTAGATAATGTATTGTCTGGAGCTGATAGTGTCGAAGATACAATAAACATAAGCAAACAACTCATCGCCTTATTAGCCAAGGGAGGTTTTAATTTGCGGAAATGGAGTTCCAACTGTTGGAGCCTACTCAATATACTGCCAAAAGAGACTTTGGAGTGCTCACCCTTAGACTTTGAGACGAATTCAACTAAAGTTTTAAGCCTAAGGTGGAATCACGCTCCAGATCATTTTACGTTCAGAGTCTTACTACCAACTCATGTAACTTGCACAAAACGCCACATACTTTCTGATGCGTCTAGAATATTCGACCCTTTGGGATTCCTGGCACCCTCGATAGTTCTACTAAAAATACTTCTCCAAGAACTCTGGCTTCGGAACCTTGAATGGGACCAGGAGGTACCCAAGGATATATCTTCCCGATTTTTTGAGGTCCGCAATCAACTCTCGTGTTTAATCTCACGTAAATTAATTTACTCCGACAATCTTGAATATCACGGTTTTTGTGACGCTTCCGAAAAGGCGTATTCGGCGGTAGTATATTGTCGGAGCATCGGTGCTCAAGAATCTCGTGTTGTGCTTATGGCTGCTAAGACTAAGGTAGCTCCACTAAAACAAGTTTCTGTGCCAAAACTCGAACTTTGTGCTGCTGTACTGCTCTGTCGATTGTTTAAAACTATAAAATGTTCTGTAGAAATAAATAACCAGCAGCTAATCGCGTGGACTGACTCAAAAATAGTGCTATGTTGGTTATCAGTTCAACCCCGAACTTTAAAAACGTTTATGGCTAACAGGACGTCGGAAATACTAGAAATTCTACCAAGATCCTGTTGGCGTCATATTACTTCAGCGAACAACCCTGCAGATTGTGCATCACGAGGACTGTCGCCATCAGTCTTGCTGGACTTCAGACTTTGGTGGCAAGGGCCGCATTGGTTGCAGGATGGCCCTTCACCACATCCACTACAAAATATTGAATTATCAGACACTGAACTGAACAAGGCAAGGTCAAAAACCTATGTCAACATTTTCTTCTGACATCGTTTTCTCATCACATCTGGCGCTAGAAGACCATCTTCTAACAAATCTTTTAGACAGAGTTTCTTCGTGGAGTAAACTCATACGTGTGCTTGCCTATTGCAAGCGATTCATTTTCTGTCTTCATACTAAATCACATATTAACAATCCCTTGCAAACAACTGAATTAATGGAAGCCAAAAACATTTGTATAAAGTTCGCACAGCAATCATGCTTTTCGGCAGAGATCGCCGCCTTGAGCATTGGTAAGCAATTATCCCGCACAAGTAGTCTTCAGAAGTTAACACCAATCATTGATTCGTATGGACTCCTTCGTGTAGGCGGTCGATTAGAACATTCCAATCTATCGTATTACAAAAAACATCCTCTGATTCTTCCTACGGACCGTTGCGTAACTATCCTAGTAGCTGAATATAATCATCGAAGGTACATGCATGTTGGAATCGATCAGCTGTTCACAATCCTGAGGCAAGAATTTTGGATTGTAGGATGCCGGAATTTAGTAAGGAAGGTGATATTTAACTGCATTCAGTGTTTTCGGCACCGCAAGGCAACAGCAAAACAACTCATGGGGCAACTTCCACAAGAGAGGGTCACCTATTCCAGGCCATTTTCTCGTGTAGGATGTGACTATGCTGGTCCACTCACTCTACGGTTAGCGCGAGGACGAAATCCAAAGTTTGTTAAAGGCTATATAGCCTTATTCATCTGCTTTATTACTAAAGCAATACATATTGAGCTTGTGTCGGATCTATCAACAGAAGCTTTTCTCGCCGCCTTACGTCTATTCATCGCTCGTCGCGGCAAACCCACCGACATCTTCAGCGACAATGGAACAAATTTCAAGGGAGCTGACCGTGTCTTATCTGAAATGCACAAACTTGTTCTATCATCACAACATAATCGCACTCTTGTCGAAACCCTCGCAATTGATGGTATAACTTGGCATTTTATACCTCCATCTTCTCCACATTTTGGAGGAATCTGGGAATCGAACATCAAGGCAATCAAGTTGCATTTAAAACGTGTAATTGGAAATGAAGTTCTTACATTTGAAGAAATGTACACGCTGCTCAGTCAAATAGAGGCACTGCTTAATTCCAGACCCTTATTTGCAGTATCTGATACAGAATTTGATATATTAACTCCATCTCATTTTCTAATCGGTGAAACTTACACCTCTATTCCAGAACCAAATATTCCAGCCCATGTTAATGTCTTTTCCAATTGGAAGCGAATTCAGCAGCTACAGCAAGCATTCTGGAAACGTTGGCACGAGTCATATATTACATCTCTACAACCTCGCCAGAAATGGACTCAAGCAACAAACAACATCACACCTGGAGCAGTAGTCATCATTAAGGATGGTAACACCCCACCCTCCAAATGGCCGCTTGGATTAGTCGTCGAGTGCTTCCCAGGCGCAGATGGCAAAATTCGAGTCGCCAACATCAAAACACAGAAAGGCATCTTCACTAGACCTATATGCAAATTGGCTGTTTTACCCTTTGCTGATAGACCGGAGTCTATCAGGAGGCCGGACGATGTTCAGGATTCATTATAAATATTCAAAAACTTTTGTTCGTCACTTTAAACTCATGCTCTTTTATGTAAATACTTAAATGCTATGTATATCTAGATGTATATTGAATTCCCATTATGATAAATTGCATTGCTAACCTAACTGTATCAATCGGCTATTGTTCAAGCCAACTTTATGAATTCTAAAATAAATATCGCTCTCTTGCTTATCAACCATCAACGACTACACATCATTTTCAATAGTAGTGGGGGAAATGGGGATCATTTCAAAAATGGTGCACTTTCCAAGACTACAAATCTTTATATCTCAAAATTGAGTGCAGATATCAAATCAAAAATTTGTCAGATTGTAGAGCTGTATAATCTTTAATGGTAAAAAATTTAAGCTGGTAGTGTAAGAGGAGGGAGGTGGAAAGCAAAATGTTGAACATTTTGAGTAATTTTTTTAGGGCTCTGGTAAAAAATATAAAGTCTAAATTTTGCACGTCGATACATCTATTTGATATACATAGAAAAAAAAAATAATTTGTTTCAAAATTGTTATGCACCGAAGTGGGGGTCTAACGTGCACAAGGTGTTTCACTTACAATGAAAAAAACACTTAAGCTGAAAATCTTTGAATGAAATTTTAAGGTAGAAACTTTTACTCCCTCCCATACAAAATTATTTTTTCGATCATTTTAAAGAAAACAATGCTCACCTAACTATTAAAAGCTATCAATTTGAAACTTTGCATAAAAACTTACAAAAATAGTTTAAATGAAATTACGTTAAAAGTTTTGAAATTGCGCTTGTCCTTCTACCCAATCCCATACAAAAGTATGATTTCGACCAATTTCATTAAATCAACTAATAACCAACAAATTAAAAGCTAAGAACTCGAAATTTGCACCTCACAAGAGAAAGGAAATATAATAAATAAATTCCTCTACCGCCTCTACCCCCTCCCATACAAATGTTTGGTTTCGTGAATGTAAAATATCCCGAATCCTATGAAAATTCTATGCAACTTCGTCTACGAAACTGACATTCTGTACAAAGAATATTGAACGTGATTCAAGCAATCATTTAAAAAACTATGAACATCCACCCTCCCTTACTATCGCACCTCACCCCTGCCTTAATAAAAACTCAAACTTGCATAAATAAGTGAACGAAATATTGATTATATGCACTTGACAACTGCCCTGCCCATGAACCCCCTTTCATTTAGTCTTCTCTAACCACTCTAACATGCATATTGACTTTCCACGCATTTGCAACTTGTCCCAAGAATAATAAAGTTTCGCCCGACTTGTTGGCAGTTTATTATACCCCCACCCCGCCTCTGACCATACAAAAGTCGTAGTTTCGTCGCAAAATAGTTTAATGTCTCAAACGTTCTGTTGCCGAAGATCTGTGTTGGGTAGAGTCTTGGATATCATTTACATCTATACATATTAATATAATTGTAGTGTCTGTCTGTTATTTGCTTATAAATGGCTAACTTGTGTTTTTAGCGTTATTTTAGCAATAACTAAGCATAGAAACACATTTTTTAAATTTTTGTTTGTATGTCTGTCCGGCCGCTCTTGACGCACAAACGGCTGAACCGATTGTAATGAAACTTGCACAGTTTGTTAGGTGTTCATCGGGATGTAATCTGCTTTTGGTTTTATTTCACTCCATCACGCCTTCTACCCCTTCCCATACAAAGTGACTCATTTGCAAAAATTATTATAAATCAAATTTTCTTGGAAACTATAAAAGCTATTAATTTCAAATTTGGAATATATTATTTGTATTACAAATTCAGTCTTCTGGTATACAAATTATTTGAGTTCCCTCACTCCTTCCACCACCTCCCATACAAACTACACTTTTTCATGAACTACTTTGCACCAATTTTCTTAGTACGTGTAACTTCTTTCGAGTTAAAATGTTTTATTAAATCCTTAATTAACATTATTATATCGGGAAAAAAATTAACCGAGTGGTTTCACTCCTTCTACCCCCTCCCATACAATGAGACACATTCCACGACTATATAACAATTAGATTTTCTTGAAAAGTGTGAATGATACAGATTTGAAATTTAAAGTATATCAATTGCATGATAATTATATTTGTTTCTCAAAAAATCACCAAGAACCCCCACTCCTTCTACCACCTCCCATACAAATTGCACAATTTCATTCAATTCAATGCACTAAGTTTCTCAGTATCTACTCAATTTTTAAAGCTTAAATTTGGTACAAAACATTTTTATAGGTACTCTAGCATGATGTGAAACAAATTAGTTCAGTGCTGTCACCCCATTCAAAATTTCTTAATACCGCAAAAATTTCGATTTCATCTATACATAGTATCGTATGATTGGGCTTTTATTTTTTTTGTTTTTTTTTTTTTAATTAACACCAGCTACAATTATTCACATATCCTTAACGCTCTTCAACACGTACATGATCTCGAATCACGTGTTTGATTGTTGTAAATGATGTGCCGAACAAGAGGTGGCGTTAGCATATACCGCTGTCTACTTAAAAAGACAGGAAGGAAGTCTTACTCTCTCTCTCGTTCGACCGCTGTCATATAAGAAGGACGTGCGCTTGGCAAAGTTCGTCTAATAAAGTGAATAATAAAGAAATCACAATTTATCCAAAATGATTTGATCTCGAGCCTATCCCATACAAATGCGAGTATCATGCATTCATTCTTAATAATTGATGTTTCTGATTCGAATAAAATACAAACCATTTTCTTCAGCTTTTTCTAGCCATTAAATTAAGCGGATTATATATCACACATAATGTATTACTAACTACACTCGCAAAAATTGCTTATTATTGCTATTTTTACGCGGACGAAGTCGCGGGTGTTTACTAGTATGGTAAATAAGTATTAAAATGAATGTGTGCTTGTCTATATATCTGTATCTTTTCAGTCCCTTTACTATACATCCATTCACGACAAAACTTTGGTGAGAAGTTGTGCGCACGCCAGCGCTTCAAGCTGAACAGAAAAAGGCTATCAAGATCTTCTATGTAGCGATGTCGCCACTTAGCTCTAATGAATTATATTATCATATTCATAATTAATAATATAATAATTATATTATCTCAAGAAAATTAAATTTTATAAAAACGACTTTTCAATTCAACTAAATAAATATATGTCAGTAAGTCGAAAACCACTTAACCTGTAGGTGACAATTGCTTCCTAAGTTTTTAGGGTGCCAAGTGAGGGAGTTTCTCCGCCTGTTAAACAGGAGTGGATTGTATTAACCCTTTCGCGGCCAGAGGGATCTTTTGGGATCCAGGGAATATTTACGTGCTCCCGACTGTTTTGGGTGTTTCTAACCCATAACAGCTTTTAGAGACACCGAAAGAAGTACGAATTTTTAACCCCCTTCGCGAATGGGGCCTTTTTGGCATATTTCGCACTAACGGCTTACCACATGTCCTTGATACTTGTGGGCGATTTTCACTAGTGGGAAACTAACGAAAAAACAAATCACGAGGTGAAGCAATGTATACGCCACAGTGGCGTCAAAACTGCATAAAAAAACTAAATTTTTATTTTCTAAGCAATTAATTCGACCAGTGTTAACATACGGATTCTGAGGGAAATTTCGGACTATAGGCATCATGCCTTTGCTAGGGTGTAGCCTAGTGGGTAGCGTGTAGGTTTATAATGCCAAGGTTATGAGTTCAAATCCCCGTCAACGCATAATTCCAGCACACTGTCTTCTTGGATATACTTTGGTTACTTCAATCTACGAAAATGAAAAATTCGCAGATAGAGGGTTGTGTGAATAGCTAACAACCCTTCCACAATAAGTAATGAAAATGTTAAGGAGCCTTAAATTTAGGAGGCCAAGGCCCGATTTGGGTTGTCGTGCCATTGAAGAAGAAGAAGGCATTATGTCGCGTGAGGTATTTTAGTCCAAAAAGGGAAGAAGTGTAAAGGATAAGAAAATAAGGTTCTTGTCGAGTCCTCGACGGAGAGTTGGTCTAGTTCTGAGTTTGAGGAAAGTTCCGTCTAAGGCTTTTAAGGTGACGGAGAAAAGCTCCGACTCTAATTTCATGAACGATGAGAGTGACCGGGATTCCCCATGGTTAAATATTGACGGTGTTTTGATTGAAGGAGAGATGGAAAGAGCGAAGACAGGTGACCTCGGAAACTTGTGTTGAAGAGGCAGTGGTGCCCAAACGGGCAAAAGAGTAAGAAGGTGTCGTTTTGGGATGTGAAAAAAGGTGAAAGGTCAAGTAGAGTGGCACGATAAGCACTAATACGAGGTCTCTGAATTCACATCGGAAATAATGAAAATTGTCTTAACGGAGGAAGTTTCGACGGAAACCCTAAGAAGAATATCAGACTAGCTACGAGGTCTGGATGCGGTGATAGCAAATTGGTTGGCGGGAGTACTTCTCCGGCGAGGCGGAAGTTGCTGAAAGTGCTGAGTGCACTCAGTTGTGGGACAGAGTACTTCCAGCGCCGGTGCTTGGAGCTATGGTACAAGATTGCCGACCGAGCGTGTAGTGGATCGTAATGGATTTTTCAGCTTCGTGTCATGGCGTCAAGCAGTTCGGGGATTACATTTGGTGAGAACTATGGTATTGCTTGATCACTTGCAACCCGTGGGAAGAGCTTTGTAACTGGAAAATTCTGGGCATTTCAGTTAACAGCGATGTGTTGTTGCGTTGCGATGTATCTTTTTCGAATCCACGGATATTCTTACGTGTGCTTGCGCTAGTGCATATATATTTTAAATACAATTAAGTTCTCGCACTTCAAATTGCAAAAACTTTTAACGGATTTAGATATTAAAGTCTCTTAGTTAAACTTGCAGCCATAGATCTTAATAATACCTTTTTCTAATGAAATGGCAGTTTACCATTAGCCTGCATTATGCGAGTAGTATTAGAAGATGTTACTTATTCTTCTTTCTTATGGATTCTGGCATTTCTTAAGGTTCTGTTTTATCTCCAACAGTTTTTCTGTATTCAAAAACGACTGTCTGTGTATAATTTCAATCCGACCCTTATTTTAGGAAACAACTTTGAATTTGACTCTATTGCGGAATCAATCAATAGGAACCAATTTCTCGGAAAAACTGTGCTTTGCATTGAAATCCTATCATGAAAATTTTATATTTTTTCCAGGGTTCTTTGTAAGGTTCACAGCCCGCCAGAATCAGAATATACTCGTAATCAAATAATTATTAAAATTGAGACGAAAACTACTAAATATTTAATTAAAATTAAAAATAAATATTGAACATGTATGTGAAACAAACAAAAGAATTTACTGAATGATTTATTGTTAGTTGGGAGGAAATGAATGGAATTCCGTCATTTTAAAATTGAATTTCAGCTTTGTAAACAAGTTTGCATTGAAAATGACTTGGTGACCTTTTCATGTTGATTTCATAATTGTCCTGCGGGTAGAACTTTTATATAAGAATTTAGCTGTGTGAAAATTTGCATTTGTTTCAATTCCTACCATTAGTCCAATAAACAATTATTGCATTCCGCATAACTATCTTTAATATTTTAAAAATTCGTTTCGGTATTTTCCTAAGGTCAACGGAATGAACATCGCATCCCTTTGTTTTCCTTCAATACAGAACTTACCTGTGCACTGTCCACCCTACTTTTCATCTAATACGTTTCATACAGTGTTTAGTGCACCCTTGCAGGATCAGCATGATTATACTTCGCCCATACTAAAATATGGGTAAATATAAGCGAAAAGTTGTTCAGGGGTATTTTCGCAAATAAATTCTTGGCTCCCATATATAACAACAGTCGCACTGATATAACCGATAGACTCTGCATCGTCCTATTGGAATCTATGCATACCGACGGCTATTTCAGAGCAGGGACAAGCAGGGTATACGACAAAAGTGCCATTCCTTTTTGTCAGTTGATAGGAATTTAATTTTCATCATACTGGGAACATGTTAATATTTGGGGCTTTTGCTCTTAACATGGCATTTGATATCAAATATGAGATGGTTTGGTCCGAGCCTTGATGAAAGGATGACCTGCACTGAAAAGACACACACACACACCTTTATGCAGCATAATACCCTGTAGATGGAGCGATAAGTACGGATCAGTTTGGAAATCTTATCTGGACCTGGATAGCCTGTAAATTTTCTATAGTTAATCGATATGTCGGATAGTACGAGCCATCATGTCGACTATCTATTGATTTCAGGATGGTTAGTATCCTTGAGGCTATTCTTGTATTTGGCATGCATTTACAGGCAGCCTGGCTGGATCAGACATTCTATGGAAAATATTTGTTACTTACTAGCTACTCTACCAAACAACTCTGATAACTTTCAATTAATTATCGGAACGTGTTGTTCGTAGTGGCCATGCTATGCAATCTTCCCTGCAGGGATGCCAGTCGTGTCTATTGCAACGTCAAAATATCTCTGGTTCTTTTTTTAGTTAAAATTCGCTTTATAACTAGATAACTAAGCATTGGTTAGATATATGTTTGTGTGTTTGTCGAAAATGTGTCCAGCAAATATATATACATATATATCGTTAGTTTGGATTCAAACATGTCTCTGTTTTTCTGTTTTCTGCAAATAGAAATTGTTTACGTGCAATTTTATTGGAAATAGGAGCTGCAGAGTCAGCGCTGTACACGCGCGGGGATATCCGCGACGAAAACATGTTATGGATGACAATAATGGTAACAGTTCAATACTTAATTGCGCGCTGTTTCGAATATTTTTCGAGAGCGAAAAAGTAAAAAAAGGAAACTTGGAACAGTATTTGTTCATTAAGAGTGGACCATGAATTTGACCGGTAAAGGTCGATGATGGTGTTTTTTTTCCTTCTCTCTTTTTCTGTTTTTGTTGTATGCAATTTGAATCCTTTTAGGACTTATTTCGTGTATTTGCAGTCCGTCGGGTCAGATGAATAAATTTCGTCATTCGAAATGCTTAGTACATTTTAGAGGTAAAGAAAGGATGAGGCTGAGTTTTTATTTCGAGGATTGAGAAATTAATTTATGATAGAAGCGTGAAAGGAATATGATACAGCGTATTGAAAACGAGATTAATTTTTTGAATGTTTGATCTGAATTTTAATTAATTCTAAGCGAATATATCGAATGAAATCTGTTTTATATAATTCAGTATTAAACACTGAAGTTTTAGAATACTATCGAGGAAATTGATTATTGACGGTGCTTGGTATAGCTCTGATATTTCAAAATTGAGATATTTTTATACAAATTAAATTTCAGACAGAGAAAAAGAAATGAATAATGAATGAAGTTCTGGCCAAAGGATATTTAGAGAGAAATAAACTTATTTTTAATTATTTATGACTTAATTGGATTTAATGACTGCAGATAACATTTTATCAACAAATGGAATTGGTAATGGGCACATTTATGTACAATCAAAGATTTCTCATATTAGTAGAACACATATACATAGTAGATAGTGTTAAGCGCAAGCGTTTTGGACTTTTAAGAAAAGGGACAATTCGTAAGAAATTAAATAAAACACGATTTTTCACCATGCCGTTTCAGAAGAAGAGGACTAGATTTCAAATCTTTATACTACAAAATACCTCGTATCGAAAACTAGGTTAACATTTATTATTATCAGTTATTTACCTGATAAGTGGCGACAGCATTGTCTCCCCATTTGAATGTCCTTCAATTAGTGGAAATTGGTTGATGCTCTTTGGGTAGCAGTCATATGTCTGCGTTAGCTCTAGTTGTTTCGCCATTAGCTATTTTTAATGCCACCACATGAAGGACTCCATCTTTACTCATACAAAGTAATTATATTCGTCCTAATTTCCATTTTAGAGCTAGTAGATGATCGTCGAAACATCCAAAATATGGAGAATGTGTGGATGAAAATGGAGAATGTGTGGTTGAAAATACGAAACGGCATGAAATCCTCCGCAGAAGAGGTTTTAGGATATCAAGCACGTCGAAAAAATAAAGATTGGTTTGACCAAGAATGTCGTGATGTAATAGATAGAAAGAATGAGGCTTACAAAATTTTCACTGAACGACCGACACGAGCCAAAAAAGAAAGATATGACGAGCTTAGGTGATATGCGAAAAAGACCTGCAGACGAAAATGGAGGAAGTACCATAAAGGTAAGATACAAAAAATTAAACGCGATACGCATACGCTATAGTAAAAGATATAAAGAAGGGATATAATCCAAAACCAGTCTCTGCAAAGATGCGGAGGGCAACATCATCAGTGACTGTCTTTCGTGCGACGAACCACAGCACGAAGAATAGTTATCGCAAAACGTAGAATACTCTCAGTGCGAAAAATCCCAACACTGAGATGTGAAAGTGCGAAAATCGAAACACTATAATATGCCGTAAATCTAACGAATCCGGTGAACTTGTGCGAGAATTCACAACACAATAATAAGATTAATAATTACTTTGTCGAGGTTTATAGAAGTTCGAATAAGCTTAAGTTCGTCCTCAGGTCGAGTAGTCTGATGAGATCGGTATTTCGTGTAGTTCGTAAGTTTGAAAATCCATTTACGCTGGATATGGAGGGTAAACGATGTGATTTGGAGAATGATGTTGATTCGTGCAAAAAATATTTTGGAATGCGACTTGTAAGAAGCCAGGTTGTCTTTGTTGTGTCTGTGGTTAGGGTTTTGTAGACTGTAAAATAAATCCTGAACAGAAATGGTGAGGCTAAGTTCAGAGATTCCCATAGAAAGGCTCGATAGTTTTTCCTTAGTTTCATGCTGGAAATGATATGTTGAATTGCTGAGACTTGAAATGTCCGGATTATCGCCCTGAGGAGAATAAGCTTGGAGCAGCGAATCAGCTATTCCTGAGGCATTGACGATTCGCAATTTGAATTAAAAGAGTCTGACTTGAAATTCATCCCGAAATGTAGCAAACTGTGATGTTGCATTCCGCAGAACATACACGCATACTTGCTTGTGCATTGTTTGGTGATATGATCCTCAGCCAAACAAATCATACAGAGCCGTTTCTCTTCAACGAACGCGTGACGATTTTTAGCGGATAAGTTGCTAATAAGAACGCAATTACTTAACATAGTGTGATAAATGTCCATCGGAATCGATTGGAGGATAGTTTTGATAGGACTTGCACAAGATGAATACTGAATTGGTTGATCACCGCACTCATACAATCTATCGTACAGCGCACCAAGATACTGAAAATAGTAATTTTCGACAGTATCGAAAGCATCGGAGGCGAAAAAGTATGGTGGTTATCCTTCTCGGTAACCACGATCCTCAGAGCGCGGAAGTTTTTCGAAATGTTGCGCCACAATTCTTGCACTGCAATCACGCAAGTCTTTACGAAACCGACCGTTCGGTTTTCTTCTGGCAAATTTTCGTAATTGCGCCAAAAATTATATAGTTCTGCGTTTAAACGCATCTGACTTCCCATTAACACGAAAAAATCGCACATTAAATTCGCGGAGTCTTCCGAATGAAATTTTAAACGAATACACGCAGAGGTATAAAACTGCACTTGTTATCGTCTGAAATTTACACACATTATTTTATTATGCGAGAACACGAAGGTACGAGATTTGGCGGATTTCAGAAGGAGAAAAGGAAATAAGAATTTTAGGAATTACCTGAGGATACAAGGATGTATCCGGCTCGACGGACCAGTGTCTTTCGTGCGACGAATCACAGCACGAAGAATAGTTATCGCAAAACGTAGAATACTCTCAGTGCGAAAAATCCCAACACTGAGATGTGAAAGTGCGAAAATCGAAACACTATAATATGCCGTAAATCTAACGAATCCGGTGAACTTGTGCGAGAATTCACAACACAAAAATTAGATTAATAATTACACAATTCCTAAATTTTGGCGATTGAGCGAATTTCACAACTCAATACTCAATAATCGTAATAATCTTAACAAAGGAAACGCAAAGAAATCTAGATGTAGAATTTATTGTAACTGCTCGCTCGGAAGTTCAAAGGCAAGTGAACTACATAACAATTTTAAATTCAAATAAAGCCAACTGTCGGGAAGTTCAACGGTTTTTTATGTAGCTAAGTCCACTGAGCCGCATTCAGTTGGACCGCTCAGCTGTCGTGCATTGACTTACATCTGCGAACAGCTGTATGGGTTATTATGCACGCCCTCTCGATCGGATGTAACGGTCCAAAGCTCCACGATTGCACTCAAACTTTGAGTGAAGATTCTGTCTGCTCTTATGTCAGCGAAAGCTGCTGAATCATAAACTGTCAAGTTGAATTGTCAAGTTGTGCCGGGTCGTGTTGTGGACTTATGTACTGCAGGTGAGTAAACAAACTACAATAAAGAATTAATTAATTTCTTTTACAGGCGAAAAAGACCACAATGATGCGCCATACAGTGACAGATAGGAAATCAAAAGGTGATGGGCTTACTTTGAACATCTTCTCAAACCCACCCCATTACCATCGATCACGACAGACAACATTTCAATTGAGGCCTCAACTGGTGAAGAAGAACCATCATCGACACTACCCACGCTTGCTGAAATCAAAGTAACCCTGTGTGACCGAAAACTTATCAAAACGCCGAGAATTCACGAAATACCTGTAGAACTTTTAAAACTGGAAACTGAGTCGCTGAAACTATATGATATGCAAAATTTGAACAGAGGAAATCATACCCGACGATTGGCGAAAAACTATCATATGTCCAATTTACAAGAAACGAGGTAAACTCTGCTGTCAGAATTACAGAGGAATATCATTGTTATGTACGTCCTATAAAATAATGACACAAATAACTGAACGTCGTCTTAAAACCTATCCTTATGAAATAATTGGCGAATACCAAGGTGGATTCAGAACCGGACGATCTACAGCAGACCAGATATTCTCGGTGAAACAGGTGCTTGAGAAATGTTGGGAATATAACACAGACGTGCACCAAATATTAGTAGATTTTAAACAGGCATACGACAGTATCGACAGGAGCGTACTATACCAAATCATGCTTGACTTTGGAATTCTCCCAAAACTAGTCCGACTAACTAGACTCACAATGACGAACACTGAATCCCAAGTGAGAATACAAAACGATTCTACAACCAGCTTTCGAACTGAAGGTGGCCTAAAGCAGGGAGATGGTCAAGCCCCCATCCTTTTCATCTTGGCACTAGAGTATGTCGTTCGAAAAACCTCATTTGACACCAACGGGACACTACTGTTCAAGTAAACCCAACTAGTAGCATACGCTGACGGCATTAACATCCTAGGAAGATCCGTCCCTTTTGCGAAAGAGGTATTTGTCAATCTCGGCTCGCGCATTAAAGAAAGCGAAACAAAAGTAATGACGCAAACAAGAAGGAGAACGCCAATCAGATAAAACATAACAATTGCGGAATATAATTTGGAGAGTGTAGATAACATCATATATCTTCGGGTTAATCTAGCAAAGAACGGCAATGAAATGAACGAAATCAAGCGGTTAACGCAGATATCGGACTGAATGGAGGGTGGGCGTCATTGTGAAAACTCCGAAGAAGAGCGACCTTCGGGATTGTGGCAATTGGAATGGTATATTTATACTTACTGGCGTATCGAAAATCATGGCTAAGGTAATTCTGAATAGGATTAGTGATGTTGTGGAGAGCACTCTCGAAGTTTATCAGTCTGAATTCCGTAAACACACAAATACCCTACGGATAATATTGGAGCAGTCAGCCGAAATGGGTTTGCCACTATATCTCATGTTTGTGGACTTCGAGAAGGCTTTCAACAGCGTTAAGCGAGATTACATATGGAATGCTTTGCGTAGGAGAGGTATTCCAGATAAGGTCATAGCTATGATTAAGGAATCCTACAAAGATGCAAGGTGTCGCTCTAGAACACGAGAAGGGCTTTCCTGTGCAAACGACTGTCAAAGAAATATTATCACCAGCTGGTGATAATAAATGACATTTTGAAAGCTGCACTGAAAGGTGGGGAAAATAATGTTCTTAAATGAAGGCTATTTAACATCTAAGTCACCTCGATTATGCTTATGACGTGTGTTTGCTTGCACGTAACCGTTCGGACTTAGAGTTAAATGTTCACTCGTTGTATTCTAAATGCAAAGAGGTGGGACTGAAAATAAATGAGCGAAGGACCAAGAATGCGCATGGGTTCGAACACAGGCACAACTATTGTTCTTAACAGACAAGATGTGGAAGAAGTGCAAAAATTTTGTTATCACGGAAGCATTGTCAGCATAGTTGACGGAGCCGAAAGGATATTGATGCTTATCAAATCCGTGTTGTTATATATTTGTACTATGTGGAAAGTGACCGTTCGACTTACCAAGAAACTTTCGTGAACCAAAGCCTCCAGCGCATTTCAGGAATATTTTGGCCGGAAGTAGTCTCCAACGATGATTTTTGGAGTAGAACTGGTCAGACCAAACTAGACATTGAGCTACAAAGGCGGAAGTGGCAGTGGATCGGCGCCATTTTGAGTAAACTAGAGCAAAATATCACCAAAAAGGCTCTGGATTATAATCCTCAAGGAAGACATCGGGTTGGTCGACTATGTAGTACATGGAAGCGAGCAGTAGAGCAGGAGGCCAGAGGAATAAGCAAGTTCTGACAACAGCTAAAGGCCGATGCTCAGAATCACGTCTTGTTGAAGAGAGTTGATTCTGTCCTATGCCGCTATGGGGGTTCTTAACAGGAATTTGATTGACCCAGCTGATTATTACGAATTGACTGTTTCATCATCTACTGTAGCAAATTGGAAAATCTAGCCAATTTCTCATACTGACTGCGGGAGATACTAAAAGCAATTAAGAGCATTTTAGTGTACAACTTGCAAAGAGGAGAGCTGCCCGAGAGCTTCCCTGTGCGAACGGGTGTCAGACAAGGCTGCATATTATCACCAGCCCTGTTTTTGGTGGTAATAAATGACATTTTGAAAGCTGCACCGGAAGGCGAGGAAGGTAAAGGTCTTCAATGGAGACTATTTAACATCTTAAGTCACCTTGATTATGCTGATGACGTTTGCTTGCACATAACCGTTCGTACTTAGAGTCAAATGTTCGTTCGTTGCATTCTAAATGCAAAGAGGCGGGATTGAAAATAAATATGCGTAAAACCAAGTACATGCACATGGGTTCGAACGCAAGCACACCGATTATTCTTAACGGACAGGATGTGGAAGAGATGCAAGATTTTTGCTATCTTGGAAGCATTGTTAGCATGGACGGCGGAGCCGAAAAGGATGTTGAGGCTCGTCTAAATAAAGCTCGTCAGGCTTTCGGTATCCTTTCCCCTTTCTGGAGGTTAAGAGAGATCTCCCTTCGCACGAAGCTGCGAGTTTTTGACGCATGCGTCAAATCCGTGTTGTTATATGGTTGTACTACGTGGAAAGTGACCGTTCGACTTACCAAGAAACTACAGACTTTCGTGAACCAATGCCTCCGACGCATTTTAGGAATATTCTGGCCAGAAGTGATGTCCCACGACGAACTTTTGAGTACAACTGGCCAGACTAAAATAGGTACTTGTACAATGGCGCTACAGCCCAAATCGGATCTTGGCCTCTTGATACTCGGGCTCGTTAACATTTTTGATTACTTATTGTGGAAGAGTTGTTAGCCCTTCGCACAACCCTCTTTCTACGAATTTGTCATTTTCTTAGATTGAGGTGACCAAGGTATATCTAAGCATGCAATGTGCCGGAATTATAT
Organism: Chorisops tibialis; assembly: GCA_963669355.1. Classification (NCBI taxonomy): domain Eukaryota; kingdom Metazoa; phylum Arthropoda; class Insecta; order Diptera; family Stratiomyidae; genus Chorisops; species Chorisops tibialis. The sequence goes on along the minus strand of OY770262.1, from coordinate 116,486,260 downwards.
ATTGTGCCGGCCGGGATTTGAACTCACGACTTTCGCATTACAAGACCACCACACTACCTACTAGGCTATACCCGAGATTAAAATAGGTATAGAGATTCAAAGGTGGAAGTGGCAGTGGATCGTACTTTGAGGAAACCAGAGAGAAACATCGCCAAACAGGCTCTGGATTATAATTCTCAAGGAAGACGTCGGGTTGGTCGACCATGTAACACATGGAAGCGAGCAGTTGAGCAGGAGGTCAGAGGAATAAACATGCTCAGAATCGCGTCTTGTGGAAGAGAATTGTTTCTGTCCTATGCTCCTATAGGGGGTCTTAACAGGAATTTGATTGATTTGATAGTGTCCAACTCGACACCAGCAGAAGAGAATGCGTTCCTATACAGTAATTCTACTGGCGATATTATCGAAATTTTTCGAAACAATTGTTTCGCTATCATTGTCTGGTAAATTTAAGCCCAATCTGACTATCTCTGTCCCACCTTAAATTGTTCATTGCTCAAGTGATCAGGTTAGATACGAACCGAAAACTAAAAAAAATTGAATATTAGTAACGAAGATAGAATGCAAATTATGGTATTTTTTTACTCAAGATGAAGTCTGAGAGTATAATGTATTTGCCCTACTGTTTGTAACGTTAAGAAATAAGGCTCGCATAGAGACGTCAAGGGTACAGAAATATTTGTTGTCGTTCAAAAACCTCGATTTCGAGTGAACGTCTGTTCCTTTGTCTGTCCGCCTCTCTACAATATAACTCTCGAACGCTTCGAGCTATCGTGCTGAAATTCGTTGTGTGTAGTTTTAGATAAAAAAATGAAAGACTAAGTCCGTGAACGGGCTACATTCCCCACTCCTTCTACCTCCTCTCCAACAAATTTCATGAAATTCAGAAATTTAAAGAATTTGAGTTTTCTTCCAAATTAATTAAGCTATCGACTTAAAATTTGGGACAAAGTGTAGTGATGTATATTTTATTAATATAACAAAATACTGATCCGATCACTATTTCTACCTTTCCCATACAAATGCACAATTTCAAAAAATGTTTTTTTTTCGATTTTTATTGAAACTAGCAGAGCTGTTTTTGCCAGAACTAAAAGAGCCAAAATAAATTACTTGAATCAAAAAAGAACTGCACAAATGGGTAACTGACATATCCGGACCCTTGTTTCTTAAGAATTAGCACAATTTGCAATTGTGTATAATTGTGTTAAAGCTCTTCAATACATTTCTTTCAACAAAATTTCAATCCTTATGCACAATCACCCTAAGGATAAAACAACTTCACATATTCTTGACCACCAATGATAAGAAGGGATAAACCTTGAAAACCAGAAAACTCCCATTGCGTTCGGGCTTGACATTTATCGATATCATATCATCGAATAATAATTCAATAATAATAAAATTACTATAAATTTTCTAATTTTTTTCCCAATATTTTAAAAACATTTAATTAATTGCTTTCCAATTTATGAATAATCTAAATAAATAAATCAAACATATATTTCGGAGATAATTAGCTCGCTGAAAATATATGCAAATGAAAATGCAAATAATACAGTGGGCTGACTGCCTAGACCTGTTCACAATGGTATAATAATAATAAATTACTTCACAGAATGTGTCAGCATAAAAGTAAAAAATCGCCTCACTAATTTTCTATCTTCGTGTATGTGTACTATTGTATGGAAAATACACAGGACTACGTTGATGTAAATTATGGAAATATTAAAACTAACTAATTTAAAGGGCATTCGTGGAGTAAGGCCGGAACGAAAAATCCATTCATCCACAAAATAGCACTTTACTCCCCCAGTCAATTTGGTTCTAATTTAAATATATGATGACATGGCGGAAAGCGTTTTTCTTGCCTAATGTTCACAAATGTGAGGGAGGTTCTGCACATTCTTTTTTTTTGTCCTCAGATATACATATGTGTGCTTGAACATTGGCCGGCTAAAATAATTACATTAACCTATGAGTATACTGGCATAAGCGACGAGATTTTCGAAATGAAAGTGAACACCAGGAGCAGGACATTGGCGAACGAATCCGGACAATATTGCACACCGAACAACCGTGTACCAGATACATTGTCAAATCTGAGCTGAGTAACTACGGAATCAGCAGCTTATTCGTTGCACTCATTTCAGTGTGTTACCACTTCCATCACCGATTCGGATCACCTACTCGCCACAGGACATCACAAATGTTGAAGTAAAATATTAATTACCATTTTCATAAATGCATTTTTAATTTGTTTCGAATGAGAGATACTGATGGAGAACGGCAGACAAACAAACGTGACGGTATCGTCAGCGATGATTATACTCCTGCATACTGCGGACGTTCCAGGGTTCGCCATGACGACATTTTAATTCAAATGTTAAAACAAATATGGTGGAAAACACTTGGGAATAACTTGAATTTATTTTAATGTTTCGGATTCGAAATTGCATATCATTAAAATAATTATGGAGTTGTAGGCATTTTTAAAATTTTGAAGTGAAGCTTGTAATAATAGTGCTCTGGACTGGAACACCAAAATCATTAATTAAAACGCTGTCTTACGTGTAACATTAGCTTATCCGCGGCAACAGTTAAAAATGAATAACCACATACTAAAAGATTGAAGAGACAGGGAAAGGCTCTGTTCACAAAGGAACGCCACAGGGCGGTATAATATCACCTCTCTTGTGGGTCTTAACAGTGAATGAACCCCTTTCCATCTTAAATCAGAACGGCTACCCCACAATAGCATATGCAGACGATCTTGTCATCATGCTAACTGGTAAGTTTGAGCAAGTTCTAGGAGACCTCATGCAATCCGCTTTACAACTGTTAGATAGCTGGGCACTAGATAAAGGACTTACTATAAACCCACAAAAAACAGATCTGGTCCTCTTCTCCAGAAAAAGAAGACCATATGTTTTCAATCCACCAAACATTCGAGGAATCAATATGGTCCTCTCGAATCAAGTTAAATATTTAGGTCTGATTCTTGATAGCAAATTATCCTGGAAGGCCATTATTCAGGAACGAGCAAAAAAGGCTACAGTAGCCTTCTTTGCTTGCAAGAAGACATTCGGTTTGAAATGGGGCCTTAAGCTGCACCTCATCCACTGGATGAAAACCAGTATTGTTAGACCAATTATTTGCTATGGTGCGCTGGTGTGGTGGCCGGCGGTGGTACTAAAAACCAACCTGGTACCCTTACAGCTGATCCAACGGATGGCATGTCTGTGCATAACAGGCGCCCTTAGAACCACACCAACTGCAGCTCTGGAGGTGATTCTCTCACTACCCCCACTTGATCTTTTTATAAAACAAGCAGCGGGCCTGGCAGCCATTAGATTAAAAACCACTAAATCGTGGTCAGAAGTATTAGCCATTAACGAGTGTGCAAAAATTATTCTTGATAAGCAGAACAGTCTCGGAAATTGTTACATTTTCTCGGACAGCAGGGCTGCGCTTCAATCCTACAGGACTACATCCAAACTAGTGTCGATGTGTAGACACAATTTAAATCGCCTAGCGGCCATAATGGAAGTTTTTTCTAATTTGGATACCGGGTCATAGTGACCTGCTAGGTAACGAGGCGGCAGGTACGCTTGCACGGCAAGGATCTGCTAACATCAATTCCACTAGGAAGTCGGTCGATGTAGCACCAACAGTGATGAAGACTAGCTTCAAACAGACTATTTTTTATTCTTTCTTGCGGGGTGGCGGCAGCTGGCAAGCTGTAAAACGGCAAAATCCTTTTGGGAAGAACCGAACAAAAATATTACAGCTCAGCTGTTACAACGTAGTCGCTATAGTATCCGAACTATTGTCGGCCTGACCACAGGCCATTGCTTGCTAAGGCTGCACGCATTTAGGATGCGAATCGCGAGCGACAGCTTGTGCAGAGGTTGCGAGGAAGACGAAGAATCAATTGAACATTATCTTTGTCACTGTCCGCAAATCTCCAACAGTCGTCTCCTTTGTTTAGGCTCTAGATTCTTCTCAGAGCTAGACGACCTCAGAGGCGTCCAACATTCGAGCCTGTTAAGGTTCGCAAACCGAACCAAATGGTTAGAGCAAGAGGAGTGACTTCCAACTTATAAATATAGGGGGATTACAATGGGCCCAACTAGATGGCCTCAGTGCTTGTGGTTCCGTGCAACCACCCTCCTACAACCTAAGCCTAAACCTAAAAGATTGATAGAAAATCCTTTGTAAACTTAAAAGTCTTTTACTGACTGATCTAAATTTGAAGCCGGAGTCGAGGATGCGATGAATTACAGCAAAATGAATGTAGAGCTCTTACGAAAAAAAAAGACAAAACTTGCGTAAACGTTGCGTATTAAAATGAAAAGGAGTCAAAGATGTGTCGATACCATTCAGGCTATGACAATAAAGGATGCTTTAAACTGTAGCAAGAGCAGTCTTTGAAACTTTATTGAAGTTACCGAAATATTTTTAAAATTCACTCAGAAAACTAAGTCTTTTCTCTGGTATTGTTACAAGTTCGTAGACGTGACTATAATCCGGTCTAACCTAGCATTAGTCTCTGAGCAGTTTTTCCTGGAGCATGCAACAATAGGAGAGATTTTGTACTTGGCCTTATTCTAGGCGTCGGCCCTAAGATGAAGGTTCTGACTTGGTTATTTTCATATGCTTCCATAAAGTTCCCAATCGAGCAAAGCAATTTCAATTTTTTTTTTCGAAAACATATCATTCAATTCAAATAATTATTGTTTTCTTTTATCATTAATTATCCCCTCACATCGATTCAATGACATTCTCAAAAAACAAGAAAAAAATTTTTTCCTCACTGGCATTTCCTTTGAAAGCAGCAATTAAGCACGCTGTGTATCCTTAAATGAACACATTTTTTCTCTCTTGGTCAAATCATTTATCCGCCTAAATAGAATTTACCCTCAACGTATGTCCTTAATACCATAAGTTAATTTTCTTAAACTCATGGTGTATTCAAAGGACACCTTATACCAATAAACATCAAACGAGAAACTGTAGGAGACAGAGAAAGAAAAACAAGAAAAAAAGAAAGAAAGAAGGAAACACAAAGCGTACACTGTCGTGACAGACATCGTGTCGTCCTGGGGGTGAATTCTTCACACTCCATCTAAATGTAGATTACGTGGAAATAGCATTAACCGAAGAACAGTGGATTATAAGGCTTTCGTCTTTGAAAGTGAAAATTTAATTTTAGTCAAGGAGTATTAGAGGTTTAAGGAGATTCTAATCTATTTCCGTCACTGAGCTTTGATGGTGTATAGAGAGCATGAGGACGAGAAAAACACAACATTATTCAATGTATTAGAATCCACGGTAAGGAAAAGACTGTGAAAAGAAGAAGAAAAAGTCGAATATTTTCCATCTTCTAAATCTAAGCGAAACTTTGTTCTTCTCGACGAGTACAAACGGATCCCTTCAGTCGGGTAAATTATGTTTCGTATATTTTTTCATCCTTGTTTCCTACGCTATTTTTTTCGCTTTAACATCACTCCAGTAGATTAGGAAACGCTATTGTCGGCGTCTTGCGAATCTTAAAATAAAAGTTTCGAGATTGCGCGTACTTGTCTTCACTTATACGTTTTGCCTTAACAAAATTTTAAGAGCTTCACAAAGTACATTTCTTGTTCACGCACTCAATGCCATTTTAATGCTGCTTCGGATGGGATAACTGAAAGTGCCAAGGACTTAATAGCATCAGCAGCTATGCCGGAGTATAAAAGCGATGGCAAGGACGCGACCGTGGATAATCAGATCTTGCGTGCTTTTATCAAACAATCGGTGACATAGAAAGTGAGAAAATAGAAACTTGTCGTCGTTTTTATTTAATAAAAACAGACGAATATGTTTTTATGGCACGACGACAGGTGGTGCGGAGTTTTCCAGCTTGAAGTTAATAAAAAGTTAACTTTGTAATTTAGGTTTCAGTCGGTTTATAAGAATTTTATTGTTGTTTTTGGAAAGAGTAAAAGTGGGTAGTAGATATTGCTAAGTAAATTCTAGACAATTGTTTCAGAAGATCTCACGTAGAAACCAATATACATTATATTTTTATTTTTATTAAAAATACTAGGACTAATTGAACGGTAGCTAGGGTGTATCCTAATGGGTAGCGTGTTGGTATACAATGCAAAGGTCGTGAGTTCAAATCCCGGTCGACACATAATTCCAGTGCACTGCCTGCTTGGGTATACCTTGGTCACCTTAATCTACGAAAATGAGAAATTCGTAGATAGAGGGTTGTGCAAAGGTCTAACAACCCTTCCACAATAAATAATGAATAAAAAAAAATGTTAAGGAACCTGTTATACTCTAAAGATCGTACTGGTTTTTTTCAATTGTTATATTAAACATAACAGGACTACAATTGGGCCTAAAGCCCAATCGTGCGATACTCTAGATGAAGGAGAAATTTTTTTATTTTAAAAAATTTTGTAGGGGAAGTGGTATAGGGGGTGACAACATTGAACTAATTTTTTCACATCACGATGTTTTATACAAAATTTAGGATTCGAAAATTTAGTAGGTACTGAGGAACTTAGTGTATTGGATTAGTGAAATTGTGCACTTTGTATAGGAGGAGACTTCCGTGGCGTAGTGGGCAGCGTGCGTGCTTCTCAGTCAATAGGTCGTGGGTTCGATTCCCACTCCAGACGGGATTTTTTTAAGCGCAAATTTTTCAGTTGCTACTGGTGATAAAAAATTATTCGTAATAAAATGGGGAAACGGTGTAAAAGTGAAACAGTTCCACTTCAAGAAGACTTAGATACTCAGTAGATGGTTTCTGTTCGCTTTCTATCATTCAGTCCCCCATAACATCTGCAAATATTTGTCAGTAAGCAGCCCCAGTACAACTGAGCAATATACCAGCTTCTCCACTCGCTACGGTCGTTCTCACTTCCCTTCCCCAACCTTCACAATCCCATTCCTTCCCTCTATGACTGTGTTTGTGCATTGCACATAAAGGCCGAAATTGCCTATAACACAGGTCATTCTGTAAAAAAAAAAAAAAGGTGGTATAAGGAGGGTGGAGTTATTAATAAATTTCTTAGAAATAACTGTAAACATCATTTATTTGGCATAGCAGATCAGTTGCATTCACACTTTTCTGGCAAATCGACTTTTTGTTATTTTTTTTAATTGTGACAAATTGCATGGGAGGGGGTAGAAGGAGTGAAGCTAGTTGCCTAATTTTTTTTGGCCTTACGAATAATTCTAAATAAATGTTTAGTGCACAATTTCAGCTCCATCAATTTTATACGTACTGAGTAAATTTGTTTAGAGTTTTTCATGAAAAAATGCAGTTTGTATGGGAGGTGGTAGAAAGAAGGGGAAGACTTAAGAAGACTTAATGTTCCAAATTTCAGATCAATAGCATTTATACTTTTCGAGAAAATCCGTTTATTGTAGATTTGCGAAATTGTGTCATTTTGTATGGGAGATGGTAGAAGGGGTGAAGCTAATGGTCTAATTTTTTTTGGTCTGACTAATAATTCTAAATAAATATTTAGTGCTAAATTTGAGCTCGATAAATTTTATACACACTGAGTAAATTGGCTTAGAGTATTTCATGAAATAGTGCAGTTTGTATGGGAGGTGGTGGAAGGAAGAGGAGGACACTTATAATTTTTATATAATAGAAATCATTATAAAAGTAATATTTTCAAAATTTCAGACTAATGGCTTTTATAGTTTTCGAGCAAATCCGTTTATTGTCAAATTGCGTAGTAGTGTCATTTTGTATGGGAGGGGGTAGAAGGGGTGGAGCGATTTGGCCCGTTCACGAACTTGACATTACTTTTTTGTTAAAAACGATGTGTCCAAAATTTGAACTTTCTACCTCAACGCGTTCTCAAGCTAGAGAGGACACAGACAGACAGACGGACGGACATCCGGTTTTGAGATTTTTGAGTGATTATATGAACTTCTGTATCATTCATTTTTTTCTCCGAGCCTTATTTCTTAGCGTTACAAACTTTGTGGCAAACTTATAATACTCTCAGATTTCATCTAGAGTATAAAAATTTCAATTGGTTACAAAATAATACAAGGTTAGAAAAAACAATGCGTCAGAACCACGTTAAAGCTTGAAGGAAAAAAAAACTAATCGTCGAAAGTGTCGTCAAGGTCACGATGTTCAGGGTTGAGACATCAATCATCGTTGGGCTCATGTAGAAATCGTCGATCATTCGTTGAGTTTACTTCGTTGAGTTTATTCAGGGTTGAACATTCTCCCGGGCGTTGAATTGTCTGGTTCAAGATGATGAAAGCGAATACGAAGATCTTCGATATAATAAAGTAGCAATTGATGGCATTTCCTTTGTATCAAGGCTTGGAAATTGGATAGGAAATGACGTGGATTGGGGTTGGGTAGATTGAATTTGGAATGTTAGACAAGCTAACGTGCTATTTTGTGGTATCGTCTCCATTTATTGGTAAAACTGCAATTTTAACTGATCTTTTCATAGTTGCACCTCTCGATAATACGGTTATAACTCGGACTAAACCATCCATTCCGGGGTGTATTTCAATGATTCTACCTATTGGTCATTTATGTATAGGGTGGAATTTTTTCATCCTTAACCAAAACTAAATCGTTTTTTTTTCACATTCACTTTCTGTGATAGCCATTTTGGACGTGGTTGCAAGTGTGACAAATATTTAGTGCTCCATCTTTTCTAAAATGCTTGTGTTAACTGTTGAGTCAATTGCCCTCGGTCGAGTCTATTTATGTTTATGTCTTGGAGGTTGTCTTCATTTACTGCTAGCAGTGCATCTCCAGTCAAAAAATGGACCGGTGTGAGTTCCTCTAAATCAGTAGGGTCGGTAGTGAGTGGATACAACGGTATTGAGTTGAGACATGCTTCTATTAGAATCAAAGTAGTTTTAAGCTCTTCATACGTAAGGACTTCATTGCCAAAGATTCGCCGTAGTGGTATTTTGTCGATTTATCTCCTGCTTCCTATAAGCCTCCGAAATGTGGTGATGGGGGAGGATTGAAATGCCAGGTTATGTCTTGGTTAGCGAAGCTTTCAGCTGCCTCTTTACATCTTTCAAAAATCTTTTCTTGCTCCAACAAAGTTTGTCTCGCCACGACTGTAGATATGTTTACATAGTCTTCGACGACTGACGAATCTTCGAAGTGCTGCCCGAAAGGTTGGTGTTGTGAGGTCGCTAACTAGCTCGATATGAATAGCCTTTAGAGTCAGGCAATCAAAGATGGTGATGTATCCATTATAGGTTTTAGCACTTCTACCTTTGGCTGATCTAATGCGTATGTGATCGCAATAATCGATACCCGTATGAGTAAAGGGTCTTGAGATAATTGATTCGCGAACTGGACAAATTCCCCATAAGTTACGAACAAATCTTACTTTTGTGTTGAATGGTATTTTTTGCATCAATTATCCAATATTTTTTTTGCAATGTACCTAGCATTAGTTGAGGACCTCCATGCAAGGTCATGTAGTGGTATTGTTTTAAAATTATTGTCGTAATATGACTTCGTTTTGGGAGAATAATTGGATGTTTTTTTTCATATTCTATGTTGGCTTGTTGAAGACGTTCTCCTACGCGAAGTACCCCCCTTTCGTCAAGAAATGGGTTCAAATTCAAAAGTTTGCCTTCTTTATGTTAATGTTAAAGCGGTTTCTAGTTCTGGTAAGTAGAATTATAAATATTAAATAGTAATTTTGTATCAAATATTACACCAAGGCCAGGCTGTAACTAAACACGTATAAGCTTCACATTATGTAATAAATAATCAAACACGATTGTGTTATGTTTCCGTGAGAATGATAGAACTGTGCATTTACAAGGATTAAGTTCGATTTGATTATTATCGCACCAAACTTGAATCTTTTCAATATCCCTTTGCAGCTCGATACAATCTCTTACTAAAACAGAAGCGGAGAGGCCTTCAGTTATATCGTTAATGTAAATACTAAAAATCAAAGGACCCAAAATTGAACCTTGCGGAATGCCTGAAGTTGGAAATATATCGCGTGAAATTGAGCCACTTAATGCAACTTTCTGTATCCGATCGGTTAGATATGAGTGATACCATTGGACGAAATTAACATGGAACCCAAAAGAAAATAGTTTGTTTAATATTACTCTATGCGATATTCTATCACAGGCTTTGTGGAAGTTATAGTGTCAACTTGTGTCGATTTACGCTACAAAATCTATGAATACAGCCAGATAAGTAATAGTTGATTTACCGGGCAAGAATCCGTGTTGCTTATCATTAATATGCGGAGTTATTAGAGAAATTATATTAATATACCTATATTGCCTTCTCAAAGATAAGGGCAATTAGAAATAGATATCGGTCTATAATTTGTAAAATCAGCACCGCAATTGCTGATGTTATTGAACTAAAAATAATTTTATATTAGTAGATGAACTCAAACCGTCGGGAATAAAAATACTTTAGAATAGACATCAGGAATTCTTTTTATTTTTTTCAGTTTGATTTTTTCTAAGTTGAAACCCAAACACATACGATACTCTAGATCGAGGAGAACATTTTTGATTTTAAGAAATTGTGTATGGGGAATGTTTTTTTTTTGTAAGGCACCGAGTATAATTTAGGGTGTCAACCTTGAATACATTGCACAGTTAAGTCGGTAAAGGAAGTGGATACAAATTTGGAGTATTATGGAAATTCGGATGGAGAGAGAAGGAAATGACGGTCAACATTATTCTTGAAGGACTGGAGATTACAGCCGTTCGGAAAAACGCTAGCTGGCAATGCGTTCCAGAGTCTGGATGTTCGGGGAATGAATGACTGCCTAAATTTCACTGTGCGAGTAGATAAAAGTATGACTGTATACTGGTGCGCATGTTCCGCTTGACGAGTATGTCGTGGAAAAGTCTAAAATGGAGGAATGAGTGCGCATAGCTCCGAACTGCATTTACTACGGAAGTACCGATAGTAAATGCTGAGTATTCCGACATTTCTGCGATGCTCGAGGGAGTCAATAGAAGCCGTAATGGTTTCATCTTCAATTAATCGGAACACATGTTTTTGGATTGGATCGAAAAACGCAAGGTGGGTTTTGGGAGCCCCAGCCCAAAGATGCGAGGTCGAATGTAGGCCTTGTCAAGGGCAATTTCAAAAATGTGTTGACTCCAACTGAAATGGTTATTGAACTTTACGCCTAAAAGGATAAAATCTTCGGAAGAGCAAAGTTGTACGCCATTGAAGGCTACATTAGAAGACGACGCTGGAACATCATGTTAGAGATATAGATGACAGGTCTATGTCTTAGCGGAATTGCACTCTACTTTATTTTTCCTGCCCCATTCCAAGATTAAATCGAGATCTCAGTTCAGCGAACGGAATAACTCCCTGCGATTAGAAGCAAAAGCAACTCCAAATTGTGCACAAATCAGAAAGTGGACCGTATTTCCAATTGGCGAAGGAGTACAAAGACGGAGTATTTCTCTGGTTCGTTAGTGAGAAATAAATCGAAAAGATTGGAAAACTGTCCTGCAATTTCTGGTAAACAAGTTGGCTCATGTGTTAATCCGTTTATCGAAGCAAAGAGCTCAGTATCACGGCCCTCTTGGTCTGTGCAGGAGGAGTATTTAAGCCACGCAACATTGTGAACATTGAAATCGCCCGCGATAACGATTTCAGCGTCAGGGTGTACAGTGTATATGGTCTGGATAGACCCGGACAAACTATCCAGGTCACTAGTTGTTTTGGCTGCATTTATTGCCGGACTTCTATAGACGTAACAAAGATAGAAAATGTGCTCTTGGATCAAAAATTTGATATAGATAAAATTGAATTCTGGATTGGAGCAGGAACCTAAATGCGTAACCAATTGGAAGCGCACATCATCACGGATGTATCGTGCGACCCCTCGCTGGCGAATAAATGCTGGGATAATGTGATACCCGGGTACAGCGTAAAACTGTTCACTCCCCGGTAACACCTTGCACTCGCTTAGTGCTAAAATATCCGGTTTTTCAGTTTGTGTATAAATCCCCGAATATAAACCTGGTCAATTGTGAAGTTGACTATGATTCAGATGTAAGCTTTAAGCCCAATCATATGATACTCTAGACGAGATGGAAATGACTTTAATATACCGGAAAATATGTCATCTGAAATTCGTTCGAATAGTGAATAGAGGCTTTTGCATGGGAGGTGGTGGAAGTAGTGGGGGAGGTTTGTATTTTTCGTATATGACACCGAACATGGCATGCAAAATGTTTTTTGCTGAATTTAAAGTTTTTAGTTTTCATTATTTTTAAAGAAATTGGTCATAGTTTTCCTGAAATTGGGGCATTTGTATGAGAGGTGGTAGAGGAAGTGGAGCGTTTAAGATGATTTTGAAACTGCTTATCGTCATCCTTATTACCATGCTTTGATTCAATTTCAAAGTCAATACATCTCATATACTTGAAGGAGAAATGCTTTTCTTGAATTTATAATACAAATATTTGTATGGGAGGTAGTAGATGGAGTGAAGGGGAGCTGATAATTTTTTTCTAGCACTTGTTTCAATTATTAAGAAACAAATTCTGGCAAAATTTGAAGCTTCTACTTTTTCTAGTTTGAATTAAAAATTATGCATTTGTATGGGAGGGAGTAGAAGGAGTGTACGGATCAAAACAAATTTTTTTCGCATTATTAATATTTCTATTTGTATACTTTAGACAAAATATCAAGCTGATAGCTTTAACAGTTTAAAAAGTTGAAATAATTTAATTAAAATTTCAAAATTTCGTGAAATTTGTATGGGAGGGGGTAGAAGGAGTGAGGTGAAGTTGATAATTTTTTTTAAAGAGAATTGCAATTATAGTAGAAATAATTCTGACAAAATTTCGTCTTTTCAGCTTTACTAGTTTCAATGAAAATCGAAAATATGTATTTTTCAAAATTGTCAATTTGAATGGGAGCGGGTAGAAGGAGTAAGGGGATCGGGTCAATATTCCGTGATATTAATGCTGTCTATATCATAATACTTTGACCTAAATTTCAAGTCGATAGCTTAAACAGTTATCCCGTCACTCCTTCTACCCCCTCCCATACAAATGCATAATTTTGAAAAATGCATTTTTTCGATTTTCATTAAAAGTAGCAAAGTTATAAAAATAATTTTTTGCCAGAATTCATTTTAATGTAATTGAAATCACTATTGAAAAAAATTATCAACTTTACCTCACTCCTTCTACCTCCTCCCATACAAATTTCACGAAATTTTGAAATTTAAATTAAATTATTTTTCTTTGAAACTGTTAAAGCTTGATATTTTGTATAAAGTATAAAAATAGAAATATCAATAACGAAAAAAAATGTGTTTTGATCCGTACACTCCTTCTACCTCCTCCCATACAAATGCATAATTTTTGTTAAGTGCATTATATCGATTTCCATTAAAACTAGAAAAACTATAAGCTTAAAATTTTGCAAAAATTGGTTTTGTAATAATTGCAATAAATGCTAAAAAAATTGTCAACGCCTCTTCACTCCTTCTACTCCCTCCCATATAAATATCTGTATTATAAATTCAAGGAAAGCATTTCTTCTTCGAACATATGAGACTTTGAAATTGAAACAAAAGCCTGGCGATAATGATGTCGATAGGCGGTTTCAAAATGTTCTTATTCCCTCCACTTCCTCTGCCACCTATCATACAAATGCCCCAATTTCAGGAAAACTATGTCCAATTGAAAATAATGAAAGCTACAAACCTTAAATTCAGCACGAAATATTTTGCTTTACGCCCAATCATAATTCTTTTATGTTTTGTACCAAATTGAAGCTTCAAAAATGGAATAGATACTGAGACAATGAGTGCATTGTTTTTAGTCAAATCGTGCAGTTTGTATGGGAGGTGTTAGAAGGAATGGGAGTTTTTTAGTGATTTTTTGAGAAAAGACTATAATCATCATGCAATTGATATATTTTAAATTTCAGATCAGTAACCTACATACTTTTCAAGACAATCGAATTTTGGGAAAGATGTGATTTTGTGTCACAGTGCATGAGAGGAGGGAAAAGAGGAGAAGCTAATCGGCTTACTTTTCCCCAATATTAATTGCAGTACTAATTAAGGATTAAGTATAAAATTTGAGGTCGATAAATATTGTACGAACTGAGCAAATTGCAATTACTTTATTATTATAATAATAAAGTATTGTGATCGACACAAAAAAAAAAAAAGTTTGCTACCCTGAAATTTTTTTTTTCGCGTTTCATGACTAAATTAGCCTAAAAATGCAAAAAAAAAAAATCCGTCTGTCTGTACGCCGTCCGCCGTCCGCCGTACGCCGTACGCCGTACGCCGTCCGCCGTACGCCGTCCGCCGTACGCCGACGTGTACGCTCAGCGCACATTAACTCCCAAACCCTTCAAGATAGAAAGTTCATTTTTGGGGAGATTGTAGATAGTTGCGGATCTCCAGCGGATACCCATTTTCGGGGGTATGCGGGTTCAGGGGGAGGCAGGGGGAGCGCTTAAACCGAAAAATACGAATTCAAATATCTCAACCATGGTAATAGCTAGGAAGCTAAAATTCAACATACATATAGAGGGGTTTGTGGGACAACTTTTAAAAATAATTTAATTTTTTTATCCATTGGGGTGCGAAAAGGGGGGGCTTAGAACCAATTTTCGGCCGAATTTTTTTTTCAAATGATTATATCTTCGAAATTACTTATTGTAACAAAATCATATTTAGAGACCGGCAAGGTGGCATATAGTTTCATCGGAACCAGCTTAGAAAGTGGCTAATTATTGTAAGGGGGAGGGTCAGTGGGGGTGCAAGGAAAAACACTTAAAAATTAATATCTCAACTATCTCTTAAGCTATGTAATTGAAACTTAAAATTTATTTTAAGCTATACTAGGCAAATACAAAAAAAATATAGCTTGTTGAAATAATAGTAGTGGGGGGAAATGGGGAGCATTTCAAAAATGGCGCACTTTTCAAAATTACAAATCCTTATATCTCCAAAAATAGTACAGATATCAAATCAAAAATTTGTCAGATTGTAGAACTACACAATAGTTAATTTTGGTAAAAAATTTAAGTTGGGAGGTGTAAGGGAAGGGAGGTAATAAGCAAAAATATCGAAAACTTTGAGTGATTTTTTTAGGGCTCTGGTAAAAGATACAAAGTTAAAATTTTGCATGTAAATACCTATATTTAATCCACATAGAAAAATAATAATAACTTGATCCATATTTGTTATAAACCGACCCCCCCCGGTCTAACGTGCATAAGGTGTTTCATGTGCATTGAAAAAAACACATAAACTGAAAATTTTTGAGTGAAATTTTAAGGTAGAAATTTGAAAATTTGCGAAATGCATTTAAAAAAAATCCCTAAATATACAAAATATTAACTGGTCGAAAACTTTTAACACTTCTACCCCCTCCCATACAAAATTATTTTTTCGACCATTTTCAAGAAATCAATTATCACCTAACTATTAAAAGCTATCAATTTGAAATTTTGCATAACAACTAACAAAAATAATTAAAATGAAATTGCGTTAAAAGTTTTAAAATCGCGCTTGACCTTCTACCCCCTCCCATACAAAAGTATGATTTCGACTAATTTCATTAAATCAACTAATAACCAACAAATTAAAAGCTACGAACTTGAAATTTCGTACGAGCACCTTACAACAAAAATGAAAGAAAATTCCATCACAAGTTTTACGATTCCCTTACCTCCTCTACCCCCTCCCATACAAAATTATTTTTTCGAGCATTTTTAAGAAATCAGTTATCAGCTAACTCTTAAAAGCTATCAATTTCAAATTTGGCATAAAAACTTATAAAAATAATTCAAATGAAGTTGTTTTAAAAGTTTTGAAATCGCGCTTGCGCTTCTACCCCCTCCCATACAAAAGTATGATTTCGTCCAATTTCAATAAATCAACTAATAACCAACAAACTAAAAGCTACGAACTTGAAATTCTATACAAGCACCTTACAAGAGACGCGAAATAAAGCTGCGTATCAAATTTTACGATTCCCCTATATTCTCTACCCCCTCCCATACAAATGTTCGGTTTCATGAATGTAAAATACATCGAATTTTATGAAAATTCTACGCAACTTCGTCTATGAAATACATTCTATACAGAGAATATTTGACGTAATTCAAGCAATTAATTAAAAAGCTATTAACATCCACCCACCCTTACTATTACCCCTACTCCTCCCCTCATAAAAACCAAACTTACAGAAACGAATGAAATATTGTTAACAGTCCTGCCCAAGAACTCCCTTTCACTTAGCCTTCCCTTACCACTCTAACCTGCATATTGACTTTCCACTCATCCGCAACTTGTCCCAAGAATAATAAAGTTTCGCCCGACTTGTTGGCAGTTTATTTTCTCTTGTCACTAAAATTTAAAACTTTGTTCGACAAAATATCTGTTAACGTAAATTGTATAGACATTATTCAATTCATAAATATCTAGCTATCAATCTTTATAATAAATCTATCGTATTTGTATGCCACCGTGGCGTAGTAGGAGTGTTATTGTTTCACAGGCAACATATCGTGGGTTCAATTCCCTCTCTAGACAATTTGCTATGGGGAATGAAAAATTATTCCAAATAAAATGGGCAAACCATGTAAGAAGTGAAACAGTTAACTTTTAGGTGGTCTTCAGTAGATGGTTTCTGTTCGCTTTTTATCGAATGAGTTCCACTTAACATCTATAAATATACTAGATTCACCACCCGTTACGGTCGTTATCACTCCCCTTTGCCTACCTTCCCATTCCCATTAATCCTTCCCTCCATGATTGTGTTTATGCATTGCACATAAAGGACGAAACTACCTATAACACATGTTAATCTTAAAAAAAAAATTATTAGGCGTACTTAAAACTCAATAGTCCAACGTATCACGATTTATTTCAATAAAATTTAAAAGCTTAAGATCTAAAACAAAAACATTTTGTTTGAAAACAATGATGTTTTCAGATCATGATAATAAAAATAATGCAACAAAAAATTAGAACACCTACCTGGAGACAGTTCCTCTGTTATACCACGAATTGTAGACACCAAAGCGAGTAGCAAAAGCGCTTGATTCAGGACCATTATAGTTCTCATGTAAAATAAACGTCTTGTTCCTTGTTCCCCGCGAGCACAATTCTTGTTGCGCTAGTTGCAATTGGTTCGGCTGCTGCTTCTCTCGTACGTCCTTCTTTTTTTCCTTTCCGTTTAATGCAGAAACTCGAATTCTGCAATGACAAAGGAAATTTCACGTTTAAATTTCCAGCAAAAGAACGAAAAGATGTATATGTGTATTTGTATGTATATATTTCCTGCATAGGTAAATATTCTTAAAAAAATGGAAAATAAGAATGCTGAAAAAAGCAAAAAATTTTAAAGGAATTGAAACGAGAAAATTTCTTGTTATGGTATCTACGAAGAATGGGTACATAACAAGCGGCAACGAGGTTTCTGAAGGACGAGACGGTAGAGGTGGGAAATGAAACCATGGTTCCATATGACGAAGAGGTAAAAACCGCGTGGATCCACCATATGAAACTATGGAGAACTACGTGTTTTCCTATACATGTTTCCACATTGTGAAATAGTCTATTCTGGCAGTAAGATGGTTCCATAATAGTCGTGTTAATTCTCTGCAGACATTTCAGCTATCCTACCGACAACATGCACTGAATTCAGAAGCAAAACGAACATATAAACATCCAAACATACACAGTTGCCTCATAGTCGAAGTACAAAATGTGCTCTGTCGAGGGAATAAAAAAGGAAGAACAGAAACCGTGCAGCCAACATGTAGGTACTGTAAGAACCTTCACTAGTAAAGCAAGGAGAACAATGGAGTAAATTGCATTTTTTGGATTTTCAGGTGAATTTACGATCAGTTCTTATGTCTGTAGCACATTCTCTCGAGTCCAAGTCTCGGCGATAGTGTTTCAAAATTAATTTTGTTGCAGAAATCATTATTTAAAAGCGATGGCAAGTAGATGGGCAGAAATAAATATTTTTTGAAGATCTACTCGTGACATGTTGAGATCCAAGAACTGAGCCAGGATTCAGAGCTTTGGCATAATTTGCTTATTAGGATCTGGATCATTCAGAACTTCAAATTTATCGTTTATTGTTTTTTATTTTCTTTTAGAGTGCAATTTTGTGAATGTTCCCTGAAAGATTTAGATTGGTCTAAGCTTAGATTACAAAGCTATAAGCATCCATGCTGTATACTATTCACCTCGCACCACTCTTCAAAATACCACATTCGAAATCTGTGAACAACATGTTGTTACATGTCAACATTAATCTGCTTGTCAAATGTTCATGATCTTCAACTGTCTACTATTTGCAGTCCGCAAGCTTCAACTATTTTCGACCTTGAACGCTAGCGCGCTCTCGTACACACACATAAAAGCTCTTTTTATATCATTATCAGAATTCCCTAATGCGAGGAATTGCCATAAAATTGGTTCCAAATTTAAAAGATGGAAATCGATTTATCCTTTGGCTTATCATTTATTGAAGGGACAAAAAAATATCAACATCCCTACACCAAGGACATAAATAAAAAAAGAGTACAATAAATTGACAAAAATTGACAAAAATTGACAAAAATTGACGCAAATTGGTGTCAACTAGCGTTAAGTCTGCGTTTTAAGCATAGTTTATCTACCGAAAGTCGAATACATCAGCATTGTTAACTTCTCTCGCGAGACGCGAAACCGATTCATTCATACCATAGTTCGTCCGGTGAAAGAAAAATGCATCAAACCCAAAAGTGAGGAAGAGTCAACCACGCCTGTAAGAAGTTGATGAGCAAAGACTATATCAGCTACTTCACGTCGTCTCAAGAGTGATGACATATTTAGTAGCTGATCTCGGTCGGTATAAGGAGGAAGACGAACACTGTAATTTCAATTAAGACGACATAAAGCTATTCTCACACATTTACGCTGAGTCGATTCAATTCTGCCAATATGCCATCATAATAAGGAGATCAAACTTGAGAAGCCTACTCAATATATCTCATCTAACAAAGGTATTACACAGCCTTAATCTAAGAACGCAATCGTTAAATTCCTTGGATATAGCGAGTGGTATGACAAACGGTAAACGGTGTAAAAGTGAAACAGTTTAACTTCAAGAAGGCCTAGATACTCAGTAGATGGTTTCTGTTCGCTTTCTGTCACTCAGTCCCCCATAACATCTGCAAATATTTGTCAGTAGCAGTTAGTAGAACTGAAAAATATACCAGCTTCTCCACTCATTACGGTCGTTCTCACTTCTCTTCCTAATCCCATTCCTTCCCTCCTTCCATGACTGTGACACAAAGGCCGAAATTGCCTGAAACACAGGTCATTCTGTAAAAAAGCTCAACATAGAATTACCCTTTTGCACAATCTTATTTAAATGCAAGCGAAAATTAATCGTTTGGTCAAATGTAATACCTAAGTCAAAATCAATGGAATTGACACGATCCATTATGGTGACACCAATTGCTCAAATTTATCAGATCCTCCTGAAGTTCCAGAATTGCGACTAAGAGACCTAAAGATTTTAATGTCATCAGCATAAATGAGTACTTCCAAATATTTAAAAAACTCAGCTATAGACGCCCGGTTTGAGAAAGGAGGAGGGAACATGGAGTTAACCTGAATGGCCAGTAACACCAGTGCGTCTCAGGAAATAGGCAAAAATATGACATAGTTGGACTCGCAGCATAGCTGTGAGAACTCCAGCATGTCATATTTAGCTCAAAACTCGCACCCTTTTTCTACTAGGGTGTAATAAATAAGTAGGACTGGTCCTCCAGGTCGGGGATTGCGCGAGGCGCCGCCAACGCATCAACGGAAAAAGAACAGTGTCCAGAAACCTGAAGAACAGCCTCGGAAAGGATGGACTCAACGGCAACGACCCCGCAAACGAAAAATGGACTACTCTATTGGATCTTGGAATGTTCGATCCTTATTTAGGACAGGAGCTCTGAAAGAGTTCCTTGAAGAAGTAGCAAAACACAATATTAACATAACTGCCATCCAAGCAACGAAATGGCTCGGTAACGAAATCATGGACATGCGATCACACACAATCTATCCAAGTGGAAAATTGACGGGAAGCAGAGAGTTTGGAGTCGCTTTTGCCGTTGACAAAAATTTAAACAGCAGGTCACGAGCTTCATACCAGTAAGAGAAAAATTGTGTGCAATCCGAATAAAGACTAAATATTTCAACATTTGGTTGATCAACGTTCACGCACCAACAGAAGACAAGGACGATATAACTAAAGACGAATTCTATGCCACCCTAAAGATAACTTATGATTCACTGCCCTCGAATGACTTAAAAATTGTCTTAGGGGATTTTAATGCAAAAGTCAGAAAGGAGGAGGCTCACAGAGGAACAACAGGAGGGCACAGTCTCCATGACATAACTAACGACCATGGCCAACGTCTTATTGATTTCGCAAGCTGCAAAAATATCATAGTTAAAGAGAATTCTTGGGTAGGGCTGTTATTAATTTAACAATATTTCATTCGTTTATGAAATTTTGGGTTTTTATGAGGGGAGCGGGAGGGGTGATAGTAAGGGCGGGTGGATGTTAATAGCTTCTTAATTGATTACTTGAATCATGACCAATATTCTCTGTATAGAATGTGTTTCATAAATTCGGTGTATTTTATATTCACGAAACCGAACATTTGTATGGGAGGGGGTAGAGCGGGTGAGGGAATTATAAAATTTGTGATACAATTTTATTTCATTTCTCTTGTAAGGTGCTCGTACAAAATTTCAATTTCGTAGCTTTCAATTTGTTTGTTATTAGTTGATTTAATGAAATTGGTCGAAATCATTCTTTCGTATGGGAGATGGTAGAAAGGCACGCGCAATTTCAAAACTTTTGAAACAATTTTGTTTCAACTATTTTTAGAAGTTCTTGTGCAAAATTTTAAATTGATTGCTTTTAATAGTTAGGTGATAATTGATTTCTTGAAAATGGTCGAAAAAATAATTTTGTGTGGGAGGGGGTGGAATTTTTAAAGGTATCCAGTTAATATTTCATATATTTAAAAAATTTTTTTAAATACATTTTGCAAATTTTGCAGTTCCTACCTTAAAATTTCATTCAAAAATTTTCAGTTTATGTGTTTTTTTCAATGCACATGAAATACCTTGTGCACGTTAAATCGGGGGGGGGGGGGGGGTCGGTTTATAACAATTGTGGAACAAATTATTATATTTTTTTTTGTGTATATCAAATAGATGTATCCAAATGCAAAATTTTAATTTTGTATCTTTCACCAGAGCCCTAAAAAAATAACTCAAAATGCTGGACATTTCTGCTTGCCACCTCCCTCCCTTTATACCTCCCAACTCAAAATTTTTACCAAAATTAGTAATTATTTAGTTCTACAATCTGACAAATTTTCAATTTCTCTGTACTCAATTTTGAGATATAACGATTTGTAATTTTGAAAAGTGCGCCATTTTTAAAATGCTCTCCATTTCCCCCCACTTTTATTATTTCCGTAGTTTATATTTTTTTTCGTATTTCGCTATTACAGTGTTATATATGTTGTAAGTTTCAATTACATATCTTAAGAGGTAGTTGAGATATTCATTTTTAAGTGTTTTTCTTTGAATCCTCCCCCTTGCAGTAATTAGTCTCTCTCTAAGCTGATTCTGGTTGAGCTATATGCCGCCTTAATGGTCGAAAATATGAATTTTTTGCGATTGAAAAATCAATTCGGCCAACAATATTTTCTTAGCCCCCCTCTTTTCGATGCCAATGGATAAAAAAATTAAATTATTTTTGGAGTTTATCCCACAACCATCTCTATATCTCTACTGATTTTCAGCTTCCTATCTGCATTCCTGGTGGAAATATTAGCAAGTGTAGTTTTTGACTCTTTCCCTCCCCCGCCACCCCCTTCCATCTAACACTCCACAAAATTTAGAAATTGGAGCTCACTTACCCAATAAATAATCTGCCAAAAAACGAACATTCTATCTTTAACGGTCTCGGAGATATGAGTCCATATGCACGCTTTAGGGCGGACGGTGGGACGGATTTTTTTTTTGCATTTCTAGGCTAATTCACTCATGAAACGCAAAAAAACAAAATTTCAGGGTAGCAAATTTTTTTTTTCTGTGTCGATCACAATACTTTATTATTAGAATAATAAAGTAAAATTAGCAGCTGGCCCAGGGCCCGATTTGGGCTGTCGCGCCATTGATGATGATGAGTATGCCTGTTAATGCTTTAATTATACTCTAGATGAAATCTGAGAGTATAATAAGTTTGGCACAAAGTTTGTAACACCAAGAAATAAGGCTCGGAGAAAAAAATTAATGATGCAGAAGTTCATATAATCACGCAAAAATCTCTAAACCGGATATCCGTCCGTCTGTCTGTCCCTCTGTCCGTCCGTGTCCTCTCTAGCTTGAGAACGCGTTGATCTAGAAAGTTCAAATTTTGTACACGTCATTTTTGACAAAAAAGTAAGGACAAGTTCGTGAACGGGCCAAATCGCTCCACCCCTTTTACCTCCTCCCATACAAAATGAAACAATTTGTAAATAAACGGCTTTTCTCGAAAAATATAAACGCTATTGATCTGAAATTTGGACTATAATAGTTTAATGATAATTTCATTCTACTGTATAAGAATTATTTGTGTCCTTGCCATCCTTCCACCCCCTCCCATACAAACTGCACTTTTTCATGAAATGCTCTAAACCAATGTACTCAGTGCGTATACAATTTATCGATTTGAAATTGTGCACTGAACATTTATTTAGAATTATTAGTAAGATCAGGAAAAAATTAGACGATTAGTTTTACCCCTACTACCCCCTCCCATACAAAATGACATAATTTCGCAATTTTACATTAAACGAATTTGCTCAAAAAGTATAAAAGCTATTGATCTGAAATTTGGAATACATTACTTCTATAATAAATCCAATCTGCTGTATAAAAATTATTTGAGTCATCCCTTTCTTTCCACCACCTCCCATACAGACTACACTTTTTTATGAAATACTAAAAACCGATTTACTTAGTACATATGAAATTTATCGAGCTGAAATTATGCACTAAATATTTATTTAGAATTATTAGTCAGATCAAAAAAAAAGCTAGGGTGTAGCCTATTAGGTAGCGTATTGGTCTTGTAATGCGAAGGTCGGGAGTTCAAATCCTGGTCGGTGCAATATATAATTCCAGCACTTTGCCTGCTTGGATATACCTTGATCACATCATTCTACGAAAATGAAAAAAAATCGTAGAAAGAGGGTTGTGCGAAGGGCTAACAACCCTTCCATAAAAAGTAATGAAAAAATGTTAGTTAGTAACCTGAATATCAGAAGGCCAAGGTCCGATTTGGGCTCTAGCGCCATAGTAGTAGAAAAAAAATAGGTGATTGGCTTCACTTCTACCCCTCCCATACAATTTGACACAATTCAACAATTTTACAAAAAGCCGATTTTCCTGAAAAGTATGAATGCTACTGATCTGCAATTTAAGATATGTCAATTAAATTATGTTACAGTTATTTCTAAAAAAGTCATGAATAAATTCACCCTCCTTCTACCACCTCGCATTGTCAAGTCTTTGTTCACCAACTGTCACATCTTTGGATAGAGCCAAAGGCTTTACTTTGTTCTATTTTTTTACATTTTCGTAGATCAAGTAGAAGTACAAATTTTCAACATTTCGGAAATGCAATGTCGATGAAACTGGACTAACTATTGTGCAAAATATACACCCAAAAGTATTAACATATAAGGGAAAGTGAAAATTGGAGCTACCAATTCTGCTGAACGGGGTGCGCTAATAGCTGTCATCAATTGCATGAATGCAAGATTATACCACATTTCACGTCCAGTCTACGCCACATTACCAAACTTGATTTTATACATGAGTTCACTTATTGGAATATAACGTTTCTATAAATTAAAGTAGCAATTGTATTAAAATAAAGAACTATTGCCAATGTTTTCAGCAGCAAATGCTGGTAATTGCGTAAATTTTTGGTTCATACTTTGGCTATAAAAATTAGAAAAGAAAAGAGTATTCCATAATACCCCAACTTACTATATTATAAAACTGATACTGTACAACGCATTTTAAATCTAATTCAAGTGATTGATTAAAAATTTCTTAACATAATTCTTTCACCACTCAAAACTTAGACTTATTTCCAAAATTGTCTGAAAAAAAAATAAAGTAAAGTTGGACACATCTTGCTGGGAATCATTTTAAACTTCATGCGAAACTAAACTAAATATCAATTCGAAAGTTGTCCTCTTCTTCTTACTTAGAACGAGGAGCAATAAAAACCATACCGAAATCAAATCATTGTACTATCACACATCAAGTAGTTTACGAACTTTCGCTACACACATAAAGTCCTATCTTTGATAAATTACATGTAAATGGAGGGGCGTCTTTTCCAATCATCGATCAAAAAATAATATTTCAATGCCGAAAATAGTTACGACCTACAAGTAAATCTTCCCTCGAATGCCACAAATTTGCATAACATACTCCGATCCCAGAATTGCTTTTATCAAACCCTTACCTCTCACGGGCTCACTATAATCTTATGACTGTCAGTAATAAACCACATAATATGCTAATGTTAGAACATAAAGTAAAAGCACTCTACCGCATAATGCCAATTTAATGAGAAGTATGAATAAGAAGAAGCTGAAGAAGAATGGGAACATGACATCACTCGTTATCCTCTTAATGCCTAGCCATAATACTTTATCTACCTCGGTGCCTCATATAAGTAAATTCAACGCAAGGTTTACCGTGGAAGAAAGCATCGCTGTGTTGCTACTATTCAAATTTAGATACTGTTTAGACACTATGGAAAAGCATTTTCGGATAGATAAACGTGTGAATATCTAAAATTGAAGCAAACCATCCGGAGTACTCGTCTCTAATTCCATCCGAGCAGGAGAGCTTCTTACCTCATTCTACTGCATCCTGAATGCATCTGCAAAGGATATAGAGTTATCTAACTAAAAGTGCTTGAAATATCTGCAATAGAAACGACGGTAAAAAAAGAAAAAAAAAATAATCCTGTGTAGAACACACATATCCCGGTCACAACATCGAACTTAACACCCCTGAAATAGCAGTAATTAAAGCGACGTCTATTATTCAAGTGGCGTTGTGTGCCATTGACACCGATTCAATTTTCAATTGATACGTTTCGAGGCAATGCCACTCCGAGACTCGAATCCTGTCATAAGGACGAGAACATCGGGTTTTCGGGATTGCCTTTGTGCTGATACCGATCCGTTTGCGATAATCCTCGACCGAAAGGATGCGATAGTCCTCTTGACGATAATCCAATTCTGCGACCATAGTACCACGCAACAAAGCGTTGAGTTGATCGCGGTAAATCATTGAAAAACGAATTGGGTTGGGTTGTTGCGCGACTGTATAGGTCTGTAGCGTGAATGAAACGCTTTAGATCCTTCCTTATGGGAAATTATCCTGCCCGTAGCAGAAACTGGAATGGATTCGACGTGAGCAAATCGAAATGCCGTTGGCAATGTTTCAATTAAAATGTTTACCCTCAAAAACTATTCTAAAAGAGTTTCCGCTAATTAGATAGCCACATTTTCGCCACGTCGATTTTTTTATTATAATTGAATGCAAGGAATTCTCGAAGTCCCTGAGGGCGAGTGACTGAATTTTTCGTAATTTTAATTAAAATAAATATAACATTTAATCAATGCTGAATTATGTAAATAATTGAACATAGATTATATTAGTAAGTATGTGCCAATTTGTATTGTATGCTTCATTATTTTGCGTATTTTAAAATACAGTCGCGAGAAATGTAATGCTTCCAGGTAAAAAAAAGTCGTTTTATCCTTTCCAGGTAATTTTACAAAAACTGGTATGCAGTATTTTTTTTTGTTTAAAGGTGAACCGAATGTGTAAAGAAATTTGTTCGTCAAAGCTATTGGTTGGCAATAATTCCAAAATGGGAGAAAAAGGAAAAATCAAGGAATTGGTGAGATGTCTACGATCAAAATTGAAGCATCCGTGTGATAGCAAGTAAGGTTTGCTTCAGTCACACCGCTATAGGTAGGTTTTTGTGGAGTTTCAAGAAAAATGGGTCTTTGAAGCGCAAGAAAGGTAGTGGAAGGAAAAGAATTACGACTGTCGCAGAAGATCGTGCCATATATCGTTCCAGTATTCGGAATCGTTTTAAAATTGCTGTGGACTTTCGAGCAGGACACATAAGCCCGAGGCGGATTTAAAGGCGGCCAAACCAGCAAAAAAAAAAATTTCAACGGCAAAAATACGCAAAAAAAGAATCTAATGGGCCAAAAAGTATACACAGTGGACTGAAATGTCCTTTTCTCTGACGAGAACAAATTCAATTCGTTGGGATCAGACATAATGCAGTGAGTGAGACGAAGAACTGGAGAGCGATACAATAATGAATGTATTTGACCAACTGCCAAACATCCAACTGAGAATATGGTGTGGAGATGCTTTTACTTTTTTGGAAGTGGGAGAACTAGCCCGTCCTGAAGGAAAAGTGAATGCTTTAGCTTATAAAAATGTTTTAATCAACAATTTTTTTTCTTCCGCCGAAAATCATTTTTCGGTCACCGACGAGTGCATATTTCAATATTGTTACATGCAGACCTGGCAGCCCCGCCGCTCGATCTTTCTCGAATAGACAAGAATTATGTAGAACAGTATACTCCACTATGTAGAAAGCCTCAATTAAAGATCTAGAGCTTTCCAGTATAGTTCACACATACACACCGAAGGAAGCTTCGAGAACACTCATGATTATGGGAAGAGATGTAAAGAAGTACGAAAGCTTTCAGCGAGAGGGTCAGTCATTTTTAGACGCGAACCAGTGAAAGCGATAGAAAAGTACGCGGCGGTATTGCCATATAGTGCGAATTAAGCGGGAAATTGAATTAAAGTGCGAATAAATAAATTATCACTTATTTTTAAACGAATTGTGTTTTTTTTTTACTTGAAATCCTGGCGAACCCCTAGCTCGCAACAGTTGGTGTCAGAAGTGGGATTTCGAGGATAAATTCGGGCTAAAAATCGCGAGTCAAAAAGTGAATAGTGAGAATTTTGTGATAACGAAAAAGTGAAACTAAAATTCTTGAACGGACAGTGAGAATTTTGTGAAATCGAATATTCGCGAGTGCTCTAGTCAGCAGTGACTTTAATTATTGAAGTAAAATTTAAGTGAATTCGAATCGCGGAAAAACTTGAAATAATCGGTAGTGAAAATGTCGCGTTATCTGAAGGATTTAAAATTAACGGAGCTAAAGGAAGAGTTCGGTAGACGTGAGTTATCTACGACAGGGAACAAGCTGAACTTGTCAGCCGTATGATCGAGATAGTTGAGACTGAGGGTAAGGATGCAGATAGTTTTGAGTTCCAAATCGAAGAAGCTCGTGAAGAGGAGTGTTCTGGTACATCGGATTCTCTAACACAGTTAATGCAACAAATGATGTACAAATTAGATCATTAGATGTACAAATTAGATAGTGGACATTAAACAATAATCAGTGGACATTAAACAACAATCAGCTTTGACAACGGACATTAATCAGAAATTAGAGCAACAATCAGTGGACATTAATCAGAAATTAGATCAAACCTCAAAGGACCTCAACCAAAAATTGGAGCTGCAAAATAATAAAATAGACACCATGGGTAAGGCAATAGAAGAAAACGTAGAGAAGAAACTTCGAATCTTCGAAGAACAAATTACGGAAAAGACATCCGGGATTGTAGAAGAATTTGAACGCCTAAAATGGGACTTCGATATCGTGAAAGCGACTGGAGTCATCAAGACAGAACACGTTACGCACAAGGGTCTCAAAGCTCCAATCTTCGATGGATAAACACCGTGGGCTATTTATAAGACCCGATTTGAGGCTGCCGCAAGAAACAAAAATTGGAATGATCTGGAACGAGGAACGGCTCTTATATTGTCGCTAAGAGGTCCACCAGCAGAGGTTCATCAAACGATTCCGCAGGAGCAACAACAAGATTTTTCAATGTTAGTCCAGACATTGGATCTTCATTACGGCAGTGACCACATGCGAGATATCTACAAAACACAACTGTACAACCGAACCCAAAAGAATGGTGAAACACTTCAAGAGCTGGCACGCGATATTGAACGACTCACACTATTATCGCTACCCAATGCGCAAACAGAGCAACGCAACGATACAGCTGTTTTTGCATTTAGCAATGCTGTACAGGACAGAGAGCTACAACAGGCTTTAAAATTGGCAGGTAAGAAAACGAGCTAGGGTGTAGCCTAGTGGGTAGCGTGTTGGTTTATAATGAGAAGGTCGTGAGTTCAAATCCCGGTCGACTCATAATTCCAGCACACTACTTGCTTGGGTATACCTTGGTTACCTCAATCTACGAAAATGAAAAATTTATAGATAGAGGGTTGTACGAAGAGCTAACAACCCTTCCGCAATAAATAATGAAAAATGTTAAGGAACCTGAAGGTCAGGAGGCCAAGGTCCGATTTAGGCTGTAGTGCCATTGAAGAATTGAAGAAGAAGAAAACGATTGGCGAAGCCTTAGTATATGGGCTGACGTTCGAAGGTGCCAAGCAAAGCTCGCGGAGTAACTATCGAGTCCGGGAAATAGCAGAAGAGTGTGTGTGTCAGAAAGCAGAGTACACCAAGTGAAGCGAATTGTGGACAGGCAGGACACTTAAGACGCGAGTGCCGTAAACCCAGAAAAGCGACCAACTATTGTTCCGGCTGCGCTGCTAAACAAAGTGGAGGAAGGGGCGAACCGTCACGAGAGCACGCTTTGCCTAACTACAGTCCGGGAACCAAGTAAAGGCCAACTTCATGGGGTAGAAGTTGGCTGGTAGAATCGACGCCCCCGGAACCATCATCGCAGTTTCTCGACTATATCGTTTTGAAAACGATTTATGCATGAATGGTAGAGTCGGCAAATTAAACTGCATCATAACAGTTAACACAGGCGCAACACGGTCAGTGCTAAGATCTGACTTCGTAGACCGTATTTGGCTTCACAACACCAAGAAGTACGCACTTCGCACTGCTACAGGAGAAACTACAACGGTCCATGGAGAAATAGCTCGTGACATACAGCTTGGGGATTTGACCTTCTCGCATGTATTCGTGGTAGCTGACATTACCGATGAGTGTATCCTTGGAATAGATTTTCTGAAACCACACGGTATCCAGCTGGACTTAGGACCACGAATAATGAAGAGGTGAAATATTGAAATCCCGATGGAAATAACATCCTCCAACACAACAAAGCTGCGAGTTATATTATGCGAAGCTGCGGATATACCAAAGTCATCTGAGAATGTTATTTGGGCAGAGCTCGATGGTGATCCCGGGAACCCCCGATTCTACCTCATAGAACCAGAAACGACACCTGCATTACGAAGTCTAATACTAAGAAAAACGCTCGTAAAAAGGAATGAGAAGATAATGGTACCAATAAGAGTCCTCAACGTTTCGGACAGTATTACCAGCGTAAAGAAAGGAGATGTAATTGGCAGCTGTGAACCAATATCGGCGGTGAGGAGTATCCACAAGGCAGAACCACATGACGTACCCTCTAAAAATAATCCAAGAAGGAAGGACAATGTAACATCAACAATTCTTCAGTCAAGCAACCTTAGAGGAGAACAACACAAGCAAGCAGTAGATCTAATCGAAAGATTCAGCGACGTCTTTTCCACCGGTGATGACGACTATGGCAGAACAAACTTAGTGAAACATCGTATAGATACCGGAAGTGCTAAACCGATATGTTAACCTCCAAAAAGAGTACAATTAGTGAAACAAGGAGAAGTCAATTCGATGGTCAAAGCTATGGAGCAACAGGGAATCATCGAAGAATCAAAGAGCCCGTGGATATCGCCCGTGGATTTCGCCAGTGGAGCTGGTAAAGAAAAAGGACGGCACTACCCGTTTTTGTGTGGACTACAGGAAACTGAATGATGTTACGAAAAAGGATAGCTATCCACTACCTCGAATCGACGATATCATGGACACCCTGACTGATGCTAAATGGTTCTCAACGTTGGATCTGAAAAGTGGTTACTGGCAAGTGGAGATAGATGAAAAAGATAGAGAGAAAACAGCATTCTCTGTGGGCAGTGGACTGTGGCAGTTCATCGTAATGCCATTTGGCCTGTGCAATGCTCCAGCTACGTTTGAAAGACTAATGGAATTCGTGGCCTGAGTTGGAAAACTTGTCTCGTTTACCTGGATGATGTGATCGTTATCGGCAAAACATTCAAGGAATATCT
Organism: Chorisops tibialis; assembly: GCA_963669355.1. Classification (NCBI taxonomy): domain Eukaryota; kingdom Metazoa; phylum Arthropoda; class Insecta; order Diptera; family Stratiomyidae; genus Chorisops; species Chorisops tibialis. Next base: position 116,455,912 of record OY770262.1, on the reverse strand, counting down.
AAAAAATCTACAGGAAATCTTCCAGCGACTACGAGTGGCAAAATTAAAGCTGAGTCCGAAAAAGTGCACTTTGCTTAGTGCAGAAGTCAAGTACTTGGGTCACATCGTTTCAGCTGATGGTGTAAAGACGGATCCGGAAAGATAATGGCGGTGAAAAATTGGCCCACTGCGAGTGATAAACACCAGTTGCGCAGCTTCCTAGGCTTAGCGACATATTACCGTCGATTCGTAAAAGACTTTGCCAACACGGCGAAATGTCTGCATCAGTTAACAGAAAAAGGAAAGCCATTTACATGGAGTCAACAGTGCCAGAAAGCATTTGAGAGAATAAAAGACGAGCTCTGTGACTCCCCAGTTCTGGCGTATCCAAAACCAGGTCACGCTTTCATGATAGACACAGACGCCAGCAATGACGGTATCGGAGCAGTACTACCACAGGAGATCGACGGGCAGGAGAGAGTGCTATCGTACTACAGCCGAGTACTCTCAAAATCAGAAAGGATCTATTGCGTAACTCGCCGAGAGCTATAAGCCATTGTAGAAGCAACAAAAAATTTTCACAAATATATCTATGGTCAAAAGTTCCTTCTTCGAATGGATCACGCATCGCTTAAATGGCTATTTCAGTTTAAGAACCCCGAAGACCAAGTAGCCAGATGGATGGAAAGGCTCGAATCTTACGATTTTGAAATTGTCCACCGAAGAGGAAGAATCCACGGTAATGCCGAGGCGCTTTCCCGTCGTCCTTGTCCACTGAACTGCAAGCATTGTCACCGCGTAGATGGAAAAGAAGCCGGAGAAACCATTCAGAGAATGACGACCAAACCAAAGGATGGATGGAATCAGCAAGAACTGGAAAATGCCCAACGTAAAGATCCAGATATTTCACCGATCATGGCATGGAAGGACGAAATGGAACGGCCTGAGTGGAAAGACATCTCACAATTCAGCGAAACCTTAAAGTGTTATTGGACACAATGGAACTCCCTTCACCTAGACGACGGATTATTAAAACGGAAATGAGAAAACGCTGACGGAACATCGTATCACATGCAAACCATCGTCCCGCATTCAAAAGTCGAGGGGGTTTTGAAGGAATATCATGGAGGTACTTCCGGTGGGCATTTGGGTGTAAATAGAACCTTGGCCAAGATACGAGAGAGGTTCTATTGGATCCATCTCCGAGATGATGTCAAAAATTGGTGCTGTAAATGTACTACGTGTGCATCGAGTCAGGGCCCACAACGCAGATCAAAGGGGAAATGCTACAATGCAACGTGGGAGCTCCATTCGAGAGAATTGCTGTGGATATTGCTGAACCATTTCCGGAATCAGAAAATTGTAATCGCTACATTCTAGTGGTCATTGATTATTTCAGCAAGTGGCCTGAAGCTTACGCATTTCCAAACCAAGAAGCAATAACCATCGCAGAACAAATTGTTACCAACTGGGTGAGCAGATTTGGAGATCCACGTGAACTACACTCCGATTAAGGGCACAATTTTGAATCTCAAATATTTAAACACGTGTGCCATATGCTGGGAATAAACAAAACCAGGACAACTCCATTACATCCACAGTCCGATGGAATGGTGGAACGTTTCAATAAGACATTGAACTCAAACCTATCCAAGCTCGTCAGCGAGAGGCAACAGGACTGAGATCAGCACATCCCTCTATTTTTAATGGCCTACAGAACATCGGTACATTCAACAACAGGAGAAACTTCCTCCCGAGTCATTTTCGGAAGAGATATTCGACTCCTTGTGGAACTAATGTTTGAAGTGCCACCAGACCAACTAACCAATACCAAAGAATACGTCTCGGATCTTCGATGTAGACTAAATACAATTTATAACCTGGTCAGAGATAAAATTGATTTGGCGACTGACCGCATGAAGACGAGGTATGATAAACGGACGAGCTCATCAGGGTTCAAAAAGGGCGATTTGGTTTGGTTATACAATCCCAAACGACAGAAGGGCAGATTGCCGATATTACAGCGCAATTGGAAAGGCCCTTACCAGATCATCAACCAGTTAAATGATGTCGTCTACCGGGTTCAGCTACATCAAAAACCTCGTACTAAAATGAAAGTGGTACATCTCGACCGACTAACAAAGTACCATGGTGCCATTGATGAAATGAACGACTCTGTTCGGGACGAATAGGGACTAAGGAGAGGATAATGTTACGTGCAGACCTGGCAGCTCCGCCACTCGATCTCTCTCGAATAGACAAGAATTATGTGGAACAGTATACTCCACTATGTAGAAAGCCACAATTAAAGATCTAGAGCTTTCCAGTATAGTTCACACATACACACCGAAGGAAGTTTCGAGAACAGTCATGATGATGGGAAGAGATGTATAAAAGCGAGATGGTCAGTCATTTTTAGACGTGACCCAGTGAAAGCGATAGAAAAGTACGCGGCGGTATTGCCACATAGTGCGAATTAAGCGGGAAATTGAATTAAAGTGCGAATAAATAAATTGTCACTTATTTTTAAACGAATTGTGTTTTTTTTTATTACTTAAAATCCCGGCGAACCCTTAGCTCGCAACAATATGATTCTGCATCATACCATCGCTCCAAATTGGTAAGTTTATATGTTTTACTAATATTGACATTGTTCTTAATTGGTTTCATAATTAAACGTATAATTTATTTTTCTCCTTCGTTTGCAGATTAAGGATATTATTTCTGAAGTTGGTCTTTTGACCTTTGAATGGCATGGTAATAGTCCCGATCTCAACCCCATTGAGAATCTGTGGTGCATTGCAAAGGTCAAGATTTCATAAAACAAAACCGACTTCAAAGTAAGAGCTTGTGAAATTGCTCGGAAAAGTTAGGTATGAAGAGATCAATATAAAAGCAGGATAAAAAGCGGTAATCAGAAGTCAAGGAAGCACCACAAAAAATTAAAATTCATTTAATTGACATTATTATATTACACATGCAATGATAAATAAAAAATGTGTACAGAAAAAATAAATATTTAGATGTTATTTTAAGTATTTGATGTTACACAATTCGTGATATCTGGTGATACGCTCTTTCCAAATCAATAGTAGAGAAAATGGAAGTACCATATAATTGTTGAGTGAAATATTGAATGTGAGGAATTGGGTATTTATCCGGGTTTATATATGGTTTCGTGTTATAAAACTTATTAATTTAAAAATTATTTAATATTTTACAATTATTATTTTTTTGGCAACAATTAGTTATATGCAACTATTAAATTTATTAATTTAACAACAATTATTTATTATATCCTCCTTGAGCTCTACTGATTATCCACTTCGGTAGGAACCTTATCTGTTTTTTTCTATTTAAATTAAAGAGATACACGGGGAAAAATAAAAATAAAATACGTGAAAGAGCGAAATTCCGAAATGTCAAAATGGCGTCGAGTCCAATGAGGATATATAAAATAGAGTGTCTGATAGGCTGTCTCATATGGGAATACTTTTTGATTCGGGAATTTTCGAAAATTGTGTCCAAGCTTAACTTGGCTTCAAACTTTTACAAAAAAAAAGTACCATAATTTGTATTCTCTCTTGGTTGCTAATATTCAGTCAGCAATAAAATAATTTTCAGTAGAATGGAGTTTGCTGTTTTATTTTAGAAATCTTTTTTTTTTTCAATTTCTAATAGTTTTTGGTTCGTGTCTAAGCTAAACACTTTAGCAACGAACAATTTAACGCGGGACAGAGATAGTTACTTTGGGTTGAAGTATGCCGAACAAGGATAGCGAAACAATTTTTTCGAAAATTTGACAATTGTTTCGAACAATTTACCGTGGGAAAGAGTCAGTTGCAATATCTTAAGTGTGCCAGACAAAGGTAGCGAAACGATATTTTTCGCCAGTAAGGGAGGGAAATACTTTCATTACCATTTTCTTACAAGGCAAAGCATGCACTCCTTATTATATATCCTCCTTGGTCGAGTCGCGTTGATTTGTCTTTTTTAATCGCTCGATCAGTGCACTTTACACGTTTAGTTTAGTACACGAGGCCACGCGTGTTTTAACTCAATAACATAAAGACAGCTGCTTGTAACTTGCGTTATATTAAATGCTTTTATTTAAAAGTATAATTATAAGGAGTACTAGGATCGTCGAGATACGGCGACTTAAGAATGCTTTTCTAAGATGGATGTGCATCGGCAACAAGTTCACTCAGGCGACGACAGCGCAGTTCTACAGTCAGTGCCAAACTTAGATATTGCCACACTGCTGCTACACTAAAACGACTCGCGTGTCATCTATTATATGTAAAATGGTTGTATTATTTCAGAAACCTTTATGGGCGTGCGCACAGCAACTTATCAAAGTTTCATCGCAATCAAATGAATGGTATAGAAATGCAAACAAATAAATAAACCATTCAGTTTTATGTGTAGAGATAAAACCGTTTTTAAAAACTAGGTGCTTATAGTCGTCGTATCCTCGTGTGAATATTTCTTGTACCACTAGTACTACTGGAAAATTTCGCTATTCATTTTATCCGAACGCGTCCTCGGAACAAGGACTTAGTTTGAAAAATGCAAAATTTACCACACGCCAATCCGAAATTCATCATCATCAAAGTTAAAAAAACCTCTTTCTTGTTATAACAATATTATAAAATAATTATCCGAGGTAAATACATATCTTTTGAAATTTCTACGCAAAAATCCTGTCCAAATTAAAATCCTTTATATTTCGAAGCCTGTCAAAAAGTTGCGACTCAGTGTATAGTTTACCAAATTTTTGCATTCTGTGCAACTGCGCTATGCTATAAATTGTGGTTTACTCCGTTCAAGCTCGTACTTTCTCGTGTTTGGAAGACAACCACTACCGTAGTGTATATCCATGTTGACATAATGATGCAGGTGCCGACTATGGTTAATATACCACATAAACAAAAACCCAACGCTTCTCCTGCTTATACTTTCAAATTTTTGCCGTCATCATACACTACTTATGCTTCTACGGCTCCTCCAACCTCTGAGTTTAATAAAGTTTTCACGGGGTGCAGAATCAACCATAAAAGCTTTCTCGGTTGCGACCTGTCAGCTTGTCACAGTTTATCAAAAACAATGCAACAAAAATTTATGGTACACAAAAAGAATTTACTTAGACACACATACTACATAAAGTTTATACATATATATTTTTAAATGTCGAGATAGTGTTTAAGAGTTTCCGACATGAAGTACCATTAAAACGTCTAGCGCATTCTGGATCTAAAAAATAGACTCTCACATTTGTGTGAAGTGCCACGTAATTTACCAACATCTGCGTTGGAGTGTATCTGAGCTTTTCATGGCGGGTTATTAATTAAGTACGAGGCATCAACCCTTTTTTATTACTCGACTTATACTCCGTATACTCATATGCTCATAAGCCTTAATTGTATTCCCAATCCGGGAAAGTTCTCTGATGAAACAGCGATGAAAAACAAATTATTAGAAATTCTATAAAACTCTTTACGTCAGCACCGGCTTTTGAGGATTAAGCCTATCCAATTCGAGTAAAAGTATCCAGATAAAGGCGATACACGAATATCTGTAGCTTAAATTTTGAGTCGGAGTATAATAAAGGCTGCATTTATCGTACAATGAACCAGGTATTGAAAATCATTAATATGATAGTCGATATAGGAAAAAAAAACACTGCTAGAACAAAATATCTAAGGAGTCATGCTGAAAAACTAGTAAGGCCACGATGTCAAGTGAATACCTTAGAAATACCTTTTGAAAAATAAAATCTAAAATTACCGTCTGTCAGAACACACGATCTCAAATTCAAAATTAATTAGATCATGGATTATTTTTATTTTTATAATTATGTTATTCTCTCTCGAGCAGTCCCATAAGGATCTTCTTCTCCTACAATGGCACTTCAGCCCAAATCGGACCTTGGCCTCTGGGCACTCAGGTTTCTTAATATTTTTCATTTACTTATTGTGGAAGGGTTGCTAGCCCTTCGCACAACCCTCTTTCTACGAATTTTTCACTTTCGTAGATTGAGGTGACCAAGGTATATCCAAACAGGCAATGGCTAGAATTATATAATGCGTCGACCGGGATTTAAACTCACGACTTTCGCATTGCCAGACCAACACGCTATCCACTAGGCTACATCCTAGCTAGTCCCATAAGGATAATTCCAAGCAAATAACATGCATCAGGCGTTCAAAAATAAGGCGATTAGTGGTCGTTTGCAGAAATATAAACGAAAAAACTGTAGATGATCGGTACCCGTTACCAAATATAACAGAAATTCTCGATAAACTAAGAAGTGTAATTATTTTTCAACACTAGATTTTGCATCTGGGTTCCACCAGATTAAGGTAGATCCCAGGGACGTTAATCATTGACATTACGAGTATATGCGCATGCCATTCGGACAAAAAATGCACCCTCGACTTTTTAAAGAGTTATAGATAATGTACATGGCAAAATATGCCTAGTCTTTTTAGACAACATTATTATTTTCTCCACATTATTGCACGAACGCCTCAATAAAGTATTCACAAATTCACGACAAGCAAATCTTAAAATTGAGCTAGATAAGTCAGAATTCCTTCGTAAAGAAATTAAGTTCCTTAGGCACGTTGTAACGCCCGATGGTGTTAAACCTAACTCAAAACATGATAGGACTACGATTGTGCGTAAAGCCCAATCGTGCGATACTCTAGATGAAGAGAAATGATTTTATTTTTATGCAGCAGATTGGAATCATTATAGAAGTAATATGTTCCAAATTTCAGATCAATAACTTTTACACTTTTCGAAAAAATCTGTTTATTGTCGAGTTGCGAAATTGTGTCATTTTGTATGGGAGGGGGTAGAAGGGGTAAAGCTAATCGTCAAATTTTTTTTTGCCTTACTAATAATTATAAATAAATAGTTAGTGCACAATTTCAGATCGATCAATTGTATACGTACTGGTTTAGAGCATTTCATGAAAAAGTGCAGTTTGTATGGGAGGTGGTGGAAGGAGAGGGAGGACACAAATAATTTTTATACAGTAGAATGAAATCATTATAAAAGTATAATATTCCAAATTTCATACCAATAGCGTATATACTTTTCGAGAAAAGCCGTTTATTGATAAACTGCGTAATTGTGTCATTTTGTATGGGAGGGGGTAGAAGGGGTGGAGCGATTTGGCCCGTTCACGAACTTGTCCTTACTTTTTTCTCAAAAACGATGTGTACAAAATTTGAACTTTCTAGATCAACGCGTTCTCAAGCTAGAGAGGACACGGACGGACGGACTTCCGGTTTTGAAATTTTTGAGTGATTATATGAACTTCTGCATCATTAATTTTTTTCTCCGAGCCTTATTTCTTAGCGTTACAAACTTTGTGGCAAACTTATAATACTCTCAGATTTCATCTAGAGTATAAATATTCTGCCATTAAATTATTCCGTGTACTGCGAAAGCAATAAAATCTTTTTCAGAAAAAAAATTATTAAGGATTCCGCTCAATTGACGAAATCAATAACTGAATGTCTAAGAAAATACAAAGCAATCCTACTTGAAGAACCAAACGTTAAGTAACTACCGCCTTTAACAATACCCGCAATGCACTAAGCTTTTCAAACTTACGATGGATGCTAGTAACGTAGCAATAGGAGCTATTTTGTGCCGAATCGGCTCCGACAAATCTGTTTGCTATGCTTCTCAGACGTTATCCCAAACGGAAAAAGATGCAACATTATTGAAAAAAAATTATTGGTCATTATATAGGCAACCAAATATTTCCGCCCTTATTTGTTTGGCCGCAAATTTCAAATAATACGGACCACTAATGGAACCAAACTCTAAACTGGTCAGAGAGAGTTTGACTACTAAATAGTTTATAATTAAAGGGCGATTATATACAAATGCAGGCGCATTAAGTAGAACTCAAATAAACAATCCCGATAACTTTAACAAAACTGAATTAAATGCTAATGAATCAAGAGCTAACAGTTCAATTCGGAATACTACTGGAGCTACCATATATTCAGCAGAGGATGGTTTGAATGATAGTATTTCAATCTCAGAACGAACCTTAAATGAATTTAACCTACAGTCAATTCTGGAAAAATCCGCCCAAAGTCCTCCGATATCCTTCACGGTCCTCCCAAACCCTTCAATATAGAAAGTTCATTTTTGGGGGGATTGTAGATAGTTGCGAATCTCAGGCGGATACCCATTTTGGGAGGTGTACGGGTTCAGGGGGAGGCGGGAGGAGTGCTTAAACCGAAAAATACGAATTCAAATATCTCAACCATGGTAACAGCTAGGAAGCTAAAACTCAACATATATAGGTATATAGAGGGGTTTGTGGGAGAACTTTTAAAAATAATTTAATTTTTTTATCAATTGGGGTGCGAAAAGGGGGGGCTAAGAACTAATTGTCAGCCGAATTTTTTTTTTTAAATGATTATAATTTCGAAAAAGCTAGGGTGCAGCCTAGTGGGTGGCATGTTGGTCTTGTAATGCGAAGGTCGTGAGTTCAAATCCCGGTCGGCGCAATACATAATTCCAGTACATTGCCTGCTTGGATATACCTTGGTCACCTCATTCTACGAAAATGAAAAATTCGTAGAAAGAGGGTTGTGCGAAGGGCTAACAACCTTTCCATAATAAGTAAAGAAAAAATGTTAAGGAACCTGCATGTCAGGAGGCCAAGATCCGTTTTGGGCTGTAGCGCCATTGAAGAAGAAGATATCTTCGAAATTACTTACTATAAAAAATTTATATTTTGAGAACAATAAGCTGGCATATAGGTCCACTAGAATCAGTTTAGATAAAAGCTAATTATTGTAAGGGGGAGGGTCAGGGGGGGGTGCAAAGAAAAACACTTAAAAATCAATATCTTGGCTGTTTATTGGGCTATATAATTGAAACTTGGAACTTATATTAAGCTATACTAGAGAAATACGACAAAAATATAACATTTGGACAAAATAGTAGTGGGGGGAAATGGGGAGCATTTCAAAAATGGTGCCCTTTCCGAAATTTCAAGCCGTTATAATTCAAAATTGAGTACAGATATCAAATTCAAATTTTGTTTTATTATAGAACTAGACAGTTTTTAAATTTGGTAAAAATTTAACGTAGCGACGTGTAAGGGGAGGGAGGTGGTAACTAAAAATGTCGAAAATTTTGAGTGATTTTTTAAGGGCTCTGGTTAAAGATACAAAATTAAAATTTTCCTTGTGGATACATCTATTTGTTGTACATACATAAAAAATAATAAAAATTCCTCAACTGTTATGCACCGACCCCCCTGGTATACCGTGCACAAGGTGTTTCATGTGCAATAAGAAAACCACATAAACTGAAAATTTTTGAATGAAATTTGAAGGTAGAAACTTGAAAATTTGCGAAATGCATTTAAAAAAAATCTTTAATGAAATATTAACTGGTCGAATACCTTGAAAGCTTCTACCCCCTCCCACACAAAATTATTTTTTTCGACCATTTTTAAGAAATTAATTATCACCTAATTAGTAAAAGCTATCAATTTGAAATTTTGCACAAAATCTTTAAAAATAGTTGAAACGGAACTGCGTCAAAATTTTTGAGATCACACTTGCCGTTCTACCCCCTCTAATACAAAAGTATGATATCGACCAATTTCAATAAAACAACTACTAAGCAACAAATTAAAAGCTACGAACTTGAAATTATGTACGAGCACCTTAAAAGAGAAAAAAAAGAAAATTGCTTCACAAATTTTGCGATCCCCCCCCCCCTACTTCTTCTACCCCCTCCCATACAAAATTATTTTTTCGAGCATTTTTAAGAAATCAGTTATCATCAATCAAATTCCTGTTAAGACCCCCTATAGGGGCATAGGACAGAAACAACTCTTTTCCACAAGGCGCGATACTGAGCATCGGCTTTAAGCTGTTGCCAGGACTTGTTTATTCCTCTGACCTCCTGCTCAACTGCTCGCTTCCATGTGTTACATGGTCGACCAACCCGACGTCTTCCTTGAGGGTTATAACCCAGAGCCTGTTTTGCGATGTTTCGCTCTGGTTTCCTCAAAGTATGACCGATCCACTGCCACTTTCGCCGTTGAATCTCAATACCTATTTTAGTCTGACGAGTTGTACTCCAAAGTTCGTCGTTGGAGATTACTTCTGGCCAGAATATTCCTAAAATGCGCCGGAGGCATTGGTTTACGAAAGTCTGTAGTTTCTTGGTAAGTCGAACGGTCACTTTCCACGTAGTACAACCATATAACAACACGGATTTGACGTATGCGTCAAAAACTCGCAGCTTCGTGCGAAGGGAGATCTCTCTTAACCTCCAGAAAGGGGAAAGGATACCAAAGGCCTGATGAGCTTTATTTAGCCGAGCCTCAACATCCTTTTCGGCTCCGCCGTCCATGCTGACAATGCTTTCGAGATAGCAAAAATCTTGCACCTCTTCCACATCCTGTCCATTAAGAACAATCGGTGTGCATGCGTTCGAGCCCATGTGCATGTACTAGGTTTTACGCACATTTATTTTTAGTCCCGCCTCTTTGCATTTAGAATGCAACGAGCGAACATTTGACTCTAAGTCCGAACGGGTATGTGCAAGCAAACACATGTCATCATCATAATCAAGGTGACTTAAGATGTTAAATAGTCTCCATTGAAGACCTTTACCTTCCCCACCTTCCAGTGCAGCTTTCAAGATGTCATTTATTACCACCAGAAACAGGGCTGATGATAATATGCAGCCTTATCTGACACCCGTTCGCACAGGAAAGCTCTCGGACAGCTCTCCTCTATGCAAAACGCGACACCTTGCATCTTCGTAGGATTCTTTATTCATAGCTATGACCTTATCTGGAATACCTCTCCTACGCAAAGCATTCCATATGTAATCTCTTAATCTTAACACTGTCGAAAGCCTTCTCGAAGTCCACAAACATGAGATGTAGTGGCGAACCCATTTCGGCTGACTGCTCTAATATTATCCGTAGGGTATTTGTGTGGTCGGTACAAGACGACCCTTTACGGAATCCAGCCTGATAAACTTCGAGAGTGTTCTCGACGACATCACTAATCTTATTGAGAATTATCTTAGCCATAATTTTTGATACGGCAGTAAGTAGACATATACCACGCCAATTGCCACAATCCTGAAGGTCGCCCTTCTTCGGAATTTTCACAATGACGCCCTCCTTCCATTCAGTCGGATATCTTCCCCCATTCCACACCTTAGTGAAGAATGGGAAGAGTATATCGGCTGTTATTTCCGGGTCCGCTTTGAGGAGTTCGGTTGGTAGTCCGTCTGTACCTGGAGCTTTCCTTCCCGCCATTGACCGAATGGCGGAAACTATCTCTTCCTTATCTGGGGGATCGTCCCTAATGGAGGATTGTTGTGGTTGGATGTTTGGAAGTTGTTCTCTTTCCGGAATATTTTTTCCTGGCAAGATGTTTAAAATATCAGAGAAGTATTCCTTCCATCGTCGCAACTGGTGTTCACTCATATTAAGGAGAGTTCCGTTGACATCTCTCACCAGGTGGTTGGCGGTGAAATTCCTGTTCGTCAACTGTTTCATGATTTTAAATAGTGTACCCATATCCCCAAGGTAAGCCGCAGATTCTGCCTTGTTTGCCAGATCTTCAATGGCCTTTCTCTTGTCGCGACTAACAGCCTTTTTAAGCTGTATATGAGTATCGCGGTAGTTCTGCCTCAAGTCGGGCGTTCGTTGGTTGACATCGGGATTGCCAATTTGGCTTTTTTCCGATTGCCAACCTTGTCCCATGTGTCTTGCGGCATCCAGGGTTTCTCACCGCTTTGCGCGGATATCCCACAGATTCTTCAGCACTAGTTAGAAAAGTGTTTCTGGTTGCCTCCCAATTGGCGTCCAGTGTGCGCATTTCATGTTCACCCACTGTGGATGACTTTTCGCGTAGAATCAGTTATCAGCTAACTCTTGAAAGCTATCGATTTCAAATTTTGCGCAAAAACTTATAAAAATAATTGAAATTAAATTCCTTTAAAAGTTTTGCAATCGAGCTTGCCCTTCTACCCCTCCCATACAAAAGTATCATTTTGACCAATTTCATTGAATGAACTAATAACCAACATATTAAAAGCTTCGAACTTGAATTTTGTACGAGCACACTACAAGAGAAAGGAAATAAAATTGCGCCACAAATTTTACGATTCCCCTACCTCCTCTCCCCCTTCCCATATAAACGTTTGGTTTCGTGAATGTAAAATACACCGAATCCTATGAAAATTCTATGCAACTTCGTTTATGAAACTATGAAACACACATCCGCAACTTGTCTTAAGAATAATAAAATTTCGCCCGACTTGTTGGCAGTTTATTTTAAAATAATTTAAAATATAATAATGAATAATCGACTTATCGTTTTTGTAGGGATTTTGAAGTACTTTCTGGAAACCCCACAGACATTATAGGCCTGAAGAATAAATAAAATTTGTTGCGCACCCCAGAAATATGTAACGAGCTCCTTTAAATACATTGTGTGTTATTAGTTTATGATACGAAAATTCTAAAAATCATATTTCTATTTTCTTCTCGGCTCTTTTCTGCGAGGATTCCCGAATTGAAATTGTTGTTATTTTTGGAAAGTATAGTTCTAGTATTGACTGAGCACAGACAAAAACCATATCTCGGTATCTTGAATATTAGGGTAATTGAAAACATAACAGAATTATGATTGGGCTTAAAGCCCAATCATACGATACTCTAGGAAATGGAAATTGGAAATTAGAAATGACTATAATATACCAGAAAATATGTCATCTCAAATTCCTTCGAATAGTGAATAGAGACTTTTGCATGGGAGGTGGTAGAAGTAGAGGGGGAGGTTTGTATTTTTCGTATATGACACCGAATATGAAATGCAAAATGTTTTTTGCTGAATTTAAAGTTTTTAGTTTTCATTATTTTTAAAGAAATTGGTCATAGTTTTCCTGAAATTGGTGCATTTGTATGGGAGGTGGCAGAGTAAGTGGAGCATTTAAGATGATTTTGAAACTGCTTGTCATCATTCTTATCACCATACTTTGATTCAATCTCAAAGTCGATAGCTCTCATATAATTGAAGGTGATATGCTTTTCTTGAATTTATAATACAGATATTTGTATGGGAAGTAGTAAAAGGAGTGAAGCGGAGCTGATATTTTTCCTAACACTTATTTAAATTATTAAGAAACAAATTCTGGCAAAATTTGAAGTTTGTGCTTTTCCTAGTTTTAACGGAAATCGATAAAATGCATTTAACAAAAATTATGCATTTGTATGGGAGGGGGTAGAAGGATAGTACGGATCAAAACAAATTTTTTTCGTATTATTAATATTTGTATTTCTATACTGTATACAAAATCTCAAGTTGATAGCTTTAACAGTTTCGAACAAAAATAATTTAATTTAAAATTCAAAATTTCGTGAAATTCGTATGGGAGGGGGTAGAAGGAGTGAGGTGAAGTTGATAAATATTTTTGAAATAAATTGCAATTACAGTAGAATTAATTTTGACAAAATTTCGTCTTTTCAGCGTTACTAGTTTCAATGAAAATCGAAAATATGTATTTTTCAAAATTGTTCATTTGTATGGGGGGGGGGGGGGGGTAGAAGGAGCAAAGGGATCGGGTCAATATTCCGTGATATTAATGACATCTATATCGAATTTTTTTGACGGAAATTTTAAGTTGATAGCTTAAATAGTTTCAAAGAAAAATCAATTTCTTAATATTTCGAAATTTCATGAAATTCGTATGGGAGGGGGTAGAAGGAGTGTGGCGATGTAGCCCATTCACGAATTTTAAGTTACTTTTTTGCTAAAAATGACACACAAAATTTCTTAGCACTATAGCTCAAAGCTTTCGAGAGTTATGCTGTAGACAGACGGACATACTGACAGACAGCAACTCGGAATCGAGGTTTTTGAGCGACAACAAATATTTCTGTACCCTTGGCGGCTCTGTGCGAGCGTTATTTCTTAGGATTACAAATGGTAAGGCAAACACAATATACTCTCAGATTTCATCTAGAGTATAAAGATTTTTTGCAGGAAACTTGTCTTAAATTAATAACTTCTACATACCGGTCTCACCTGACGCAGGACTCCGAAGGATCGACCTGTTCCTCCACCAGCGCGGTGCCGATTTTGTTTTGTTGTGCTTTGATTTATTTATTGATTATTTTGCAATTTATTATTTTATTTTATAATGATCTGTGGAAAATGTTCTCTTCCCCTGGATAGGGAAATGAGCAATGATAACTATCGCAAGATCATTGAATGCGATGGAATATGTTTACGTTCCTTCCATCATTTATGTACGGACTCTGCCTCGAGTTTCCAATCCGCATCCGGCTTTACATGTTTTGAGTGCAGTAGTATCAAACCGTGTCATGTGCTTAAACTTCTTCACGTCATCACTACACAATTGGATTCAATGAGCATAGCTCTTGTATCGTTAACAATGATTCTATGTTCTTGACTAATAAAGTCGGTGGAATCAGTGACACGTTAACCTTCCTGAATAACTGCTTCGACAACATCCGTGAACCTGGAACTCAGATTGATAAGGTTGAGTCTTGTTGCTCTCTCATGCAAAATGACGTTTCGAAAATGTCAAAAAAAGTTTCAAACTCGGATAGCAAATTCACATCCTTATCCAATAACATTACAGATCTATGCTCTAGCTTCACTGAGTGCGGTGAGATTGGATCTATTTTAGGCAACGTGCAAACATCGCAAAAATGAGATCTTTTAAATGATAACTTGAAAATACTATCATCTAATTTAAAAATTCCTAAAGAGTATGTGCCAGTTGCTAGATCCAACATTGACTGTCAAACCGATCCGAATACCTCATCCTGCTCTATTGGCTGCCAGACTGATTCCAACGCGTTGCCTCTACTACTTTCCGGTGCATTCATATCACAGCCGCAAGCAGTAGACAAGAAACGCAGAAAGATCACGAAAACAAGTAAGAACACTCGACGGAAGGATGCTAAATCTCCTAAAGACGGTCACCCACGGTCGAATCTACATGTTGATGACAATGGTACCTTCCCATCATGTGATATATTTATTTAATAATTTTATTTATTTATTTATTCATTTTCTGTCTTTTGAGCTATGATCATATAAGACTTGTACAATTGTTTTTATGTACTTCATAATTTTTAATTTCTGTCTAAATATAGCGATATAAAATTAAGTTAAGTTATTAGTAATTCGAAATGTGATTTAATGCAAAATATAATGAAATTAAATTAGATTAAAGTCCAAATAATTAAAGAGAAAGATGTTACTCTAAACATGTGTACATATTGAGATAATATTCTTTTAATTGTTTTTTGAAGTTATTTTTTTGCTTTTGTAATAATTTTATGTTGTTTGGTATATCGAACCTAGAGAACGTTCCTGAGTCTGATAATGCACCACAACGTAGAGCTACTGCGATTGATTACGACAACAACCAAATAGATATTGTGCCTAAAGCTTCGACTACGCCAAAAGATTTCCGCTGTACTTTACGAGCCGCTGTGCAGTCAAAGTTACTTTTTGTATCACGTTTAGCCTCTGACACCACGGAGAAGGAAATCGCTGACAACGTTCTCGGTATTTTGCGTTGTGCAAATGTTGACGTATCACCGAACTTAGTATCCTGCTGAAAGATTACTCCAATATCTCGCGATGTTGGCGCGAGAGTTTCTTCATTCAAAGTTGTTTTACCGGATGCTTGCTTTGCCCATGTTGTGTCATCGAAACTGTGGCCGAAATCTGCCATTGTCCGTGAATTTCTGCCCCGAAATCGTCTTTCGCGCTTACCATCTCATAATCCATCGTCAACGAATGGGCAAGCTCTCACATCTCGATATCTTACAGCAACGTAAGCGGAATGCGTACGAAGACTAAGGATCCATATCTCGTCGCTGCTGTTTGTTCATTTGATATCGTGTGCATTTGCGAGATTCTGAGCTTTTCGATTCCGACTTTGAAGGTTTTCGTCGTGACCGCCACCCTAACTTACTTGATCCACCGGTAGGGGGTGGAGTTCTCTGCACCGTTCGTCGCCGGTTTGCTTCTTCGATAGTCGATGTTCCAGGAACCGAGAATCTTGAGGTCTTGTGTTTAGCTGTAACACTCGGAAGCCGCAAGCTATACGTCGTGACTGTTTACATCACATGGCCTTCACCTTCATCAGTTTATGATGCGGTTTATAATGCGTTTGAATCATTGCTTGGTTTTCTACATCCATCAGACGATATTTTAATTCTAGGCGACTTTAATTTACCACAAATACAGTGGCTACGCTCTGATGACAATGAGGTTTGTATGTTGCCTTGGTATTCCTCCTGTGCTCGACATGAAATACAATTTGTGGATAATATGCTTGCTACTGAACTTTTCCAAGTGTGTCTGATTTCGAACAATCATGGTCGATTTTTGGATTTGATTTTCTCATCTGATGCCAGCTTTATGACGGTTGATAGATGTCACAGCCCTTTGCTGCCTGACTTGCCAATTCATCCTGCGCTTCACGCAATATTCAATTCTCGGACAGAATTTACGAACTCGAAATGCATTGTTAATAATTATTTAAATTTCGCCAAAGCTGATTTTGAAACTTTAAATCTTGACATATCCAATTGGAGTTTTTCCTATTTCATGGAAATACTCAACTATAATGCCCTTGCATAAGTCTGGTAAAAAAGACAATGTATGTAATTATAGGCCTATAGCGAATCTTCCTTGTGTTGCTAAGCTATTTGAATCTATTGTGTGATGTAATGTATTTCGATTCCATTTCGATTATTGGATCATTCCAGCCTGGCTTTGTCAAAGGCAGATCCACTGTAACTAATCTTGGAATTTTCGAACTTCTGTCTTTCTGCTATCGAAAACGGGAAGCAGTTCGATTGCATTAGCACTGACTTTGGTAAAGCCTTTGACAAAATTGACCATAATATTCTTGTTCATAAGCTCTGCCTGCTTGGTTTTCCTGATATTTTCGTCCTTTGGATTAAGTCGCATTCAGAAAGCACACTTTCGTGGTGCCTTATCTTCTGAAATATCTATCTTGCGCTCCGCAAGGTAGTCATCTGGGTCCACTTCAATTCCATCTCTTTATTAATGACGTGAGTTCGTTCATGTCTAACTCGAACAGTCTTCTCTATGCCGATGATGCGAAAATCTTTAAGATTATCTCCAGAAGCAATGATTGTCTATTATCGCAAAGTGATATTTCATGTTTTCATGACTGGTGCTTACTTAACAATTTACATCTCAACATTAATAAGTGCACTGCTGTTTCGTATTCTAAGAAGAGAATATCAATGAATTTTGACTATATTGTAGATGGATGCTCTTTACTTCGTTCTGACAAAGTACGTGATTTGGGCGTACTATTCAACTGTAATTTTACCTTTGATGATCACGTGAATCACATTGCTGGTAAAGCAAGGAGAATTGAAAGAATTCAATGATTTCTTTACAACGAAAATGTTATATTGTGCATTCGTCCGATCTATCCTAGAATATGCTAGTCCTATTTGGTCGCCATTTTATTCTATTCACATAGATAGGATTGAAGCAATTTAGCGTCGGTTCTTAGGGTTTGCCCTTGATAGCCTTCCCTGGTCCGATCCACTCAAGTTGACGCCATATGTTGATCGGTTAAATCTGCTGTCTATGGATTCCCTTGACAAAAGGCGGATCCATGCCAGACTTGTTTTTGGTGTTAAAGTTATTTCAGGGACAATTGACTCTGACAAAGTGCTGTCTATGATTAAATTCAACGTTCCATGTTTTCCTTTGCGAAATTATGAGTGTTGTAGAATTCCGCAGCATTGCACGAACTACGGGTTTTATGAACCAATCTCATTCATGTTAAGAGATTTCAATGACTTCTTCTCGCAATTGGATTTTCACTTGAGTGTTCCACAAGTAAAAAATCAGCTTTCTTGAGGTTAATTATGTTTGATTTTGTAAAAAAGTTAAAACTTTTGTGTACCTAATTCTGTTTTATTCTTTTTTTATTGTTTTCAACTGTACATAAATGTAGTAATCAATTTTGTTTTGATGAAATAAATTATTATTATTATTAATTGTATGTCTTTCGGGCGTTAGAGGACAATTCTAGCATAAAATTATTATGTAAGTAACTTTTATTAACGATTTGAAAAATTTGAAAAGTTTTTAACCAAATTTCTCATTTTCCACAATTGTTTACATCATTTCACGATGTTACACAAAGGTTAGCATTTTTAAAATTTATAAAATAATTTCATTAATAAATTTTTTTCTAAACGTAATTTGCCCTCATTATCCTAGATGCCGTGTATTTTGAGCGACACTTTGTACTGTTCCTTCTTTTCAAAAGTCTACGCAATGTTGTCAAAACGCAAAATTGCTAACCAACTTCACATATATGTAGAGTTACTCGGTTACCCTACGAGATTAACAGTTAAAATGATTTATAATAATCAAATAGTAACTATTATTATTAATAGTAATTATTATTATTAAATAGCCTACATATATATAATCAAGTCCCTCAAACATTACATAAGCCGTATATACCGGATAAAATTGTTTCTGATCAAGGATCTGAGTTTACTGCGATTATTTTCATAGACTTCTGTAAGCAATACGATATCGAACATCATATAACCCTTTCAACAGAGTAGTAGTAATGCACTCGTAAAATTCATGCATCTCACCCTAACTGAAATAAAATGGTACAATATATGAACAAAATAAAGAAAAAAATCATGAAAATATCTTAAATGAAACTCGTATCACCTATAATAACGTACAACTATTTCACGGCAGAACCTACTAATTCTAGGACCTCCAATGTAATAATATTCTCAGAAAACTAAACGAATTTCAATCTCTTATCCTTCAATAAAAGCTTAAGGGGAAGAATGTGCTCAGTAAAGAATAGCAAAATTAAATGAGAACCAAGAAGAACCTGTTAGCTTACAAGTAGTATCACCCGCATATGGAAAAGAATTTAAACACAACAAATTAATTCCTAGATTCTCTAAACAAAAAATCCGCAAAGATAATAAAGTAACCGTCATAATTTCGCGGAATGACAGGGAAGGAGGGTAAAATTACACGAGTTATTATTTTTCTTTTTCAACATATTCTCCCTTAAGACTAATACATTAATTCCTTCTAAAAAAATATTTTGCCAAGGCCTTCAAAATAAGGTGAAATTGCCGACTTCACCTCTTCATCGTTGGTAAATTCTTTCCCCGAAGTTCTTTCTTTAGTTTTAGGAACAAATAGTAATCGGAAGGGGTCAAATCTGAACTGTAAGGGGGGTGGTTCAATATTCCGTAGCCGCATTTCAGTAGGACATCCATTGCAACGAGGCTTTTGTGAACAAGTACGTTGTCATGCAAAAGCAGCCCACCTTGAGTCCACTTTCCTCTTCTTTTTTTTCTGATAGCATCCTTTAATTTTTGTATCCCCCTGTAATATTTTGTCCTTTTTCTTTATAGTCCAGTCTCAAAACCCCTCTGAACCCCAAAAATAGCGGCTATGATTTTTCCGGCGGATTGTGAGACCTTGAACTTTAGTGCAGGAAGGGGAGGGGGGGGGGGGGGGGAAGCGCCTTTACGGAGCCAATGCATTCACTTCTGCTTTGATTAAGGCTCATAATGATGAACTCAAGTTTCGTCTACAGTAACAATCCGTGTCAACATTTCATCCCTTTTCTCGCTACAGACATCCAAAAACTTCACGTGAGTTCTCGAAGCACTGCTATTTCTAAGCCGCTGGGAGCATTTTCTGCACCCATCGTGCGCTGACATAAGACATGCCGAGATGATCTCTGACGATATTTAAAGCGGTTGTATCCGATACTCCAACTATTTTGCGATTTGTTTCTCCACTTTTTCGGCGATTTTTAACGAAGTGACCTCAATCGGCTGGCCAGAGTGTTTATCATCTTCAATTGACTCTCTTCTTTATCTGAATAGACTATGCCACTTCCGAGTCAACGTTTTTTCCAGAAAAAGAGTCACCGTAAACAGATGCCATTTCTTCTAAAATTTTTTGTGGCGTTTTTCCTTGATTGGCAAGGATTTTTATGACATCACGAAACTCAAATTTACCCGTAGTTATCATTTTATTTCTGATTGAGTTCTTGATTTGGCGATAACGAAAATGTTAGTGATTCGATTTGACAGAAACTTTGTATTTACACCTGTATTGAGCGTTAGAATACGTCCAGGTAAAAATATTTCTCACTCCCTTGTCCATCCCCTTCTTTTGACCTCCCCTCGTAGATGCACCATAAAATTTTAAAAATCAAAGTTTAAACAAAGACGTAAATTTCAGCCTTGTGCTGACGAATGGATAAACGAACGCACAACTGAACACGAAGAAATTAGAGAAACATGACCTCAATAGAACAACTACCGATGAAATTTGGAACTGCTACAACTATACAAACATACAGTAACCTTTTACACATAATCAGATTCGCTATAAGATTCGTTATAATTCAAAATTGAGCGCGGATATCTATTTCAAATTTTGTCAAATTGTAGAACTAGGTAGTTTTTAAATTTAATAAAAATTTTACGTCGGCAGGTGTAAGGGGAGGGAGGTGGTAATAAAAATTTCTAAAATTTTGAGTCATTTTTTAAGGGCTCTGGTCAAAGATACAAAATTTAAATTTTCCATGTGGATACATCTATTTGTTGCACATACAGCAAAAATAATAAAAATTCTACAATTTTTATGCACTGACCCCCCTGGTCTACCGTGCAAAAGGTGTTTCATGTGCAATGAAAAAACCACATAAACTGAAAGTTTTTGAATGACATTTGAAGATAGAAACTTAAAAATTTGCGAAATGCATTTAAAAAAAGCTTTAAAAGAATAAAATATTAACTGGCCGAAACCTTGAAAGCTTCTACCCCCTCCCATACAAAATTATTTTTTTGACCATTTTTAAGAAATTAATTATCAGCTAATTAGTAAAAGCTATCAATTTGAAATTTTGCAAAACATCGTTTGAAAATAGTTGAAATGGAACTGCGTCAAAATTTTTGAGATAACACTTGCCGTTCTACCCCTTCCCATACAAAGGTATGATTTCGACCAATTTCAATAAAACAACTGCTTCCCAACAAATTAAAAGCTATGAACTTGAAATTTTGTACAAGCACCTTAAAAGAAAAATAAAAGAAAATTGCGTCAAAAATTTTGCGATTCCCTTACCTTTTCTACCCCCTCCCAAACAAAATTATTTTTTCGAGCATTTTTAAGAAATCAGTTATCAGCTAACTCTTAAAAGCTATCAACTTCAAATTTGGCAGAAAAACTTATAAAAATAATTAAAATGAAATTCTTTTAAAAGTTTTGCAATCGCGCTTGCCCTTCTAGCCGCTCCCATACAAAAGTATCATTACGACTTATTCCATTGAATCAACTAATAACCAACTAATTAAAAGCTACGAACTTGAAATTTTGTACGAGCACCCTACAAGAGAAAGGAAATAAAATTGCGATACAAATTTTACGATTCCCCTACCTCCTCTACCCCCTCCCATACAAATGTTTGGTTTCGTGAATGTAAAATACACAGAATCTTATGAAAATTCTATGCAACTTCGCCTATGAAACTGACATTCTATGCAGAGAATATATTGGACGTGATTCAAGCAATCAATTAAAAGACTCACCCTTACTATCACCCCTCACCGCTCCCCTCACAAGAACTTTAATAGTTACTAGCGGTATTAGCGTATTGGATTTAGTGAAATTGTGGAATTTGTATGGGAGCTGGTAGAAGGAGGGTGAGTTCTTAAGAACTTTTCCAGAAATAGCTATAAACGTTAAGCTTTTGATATGTTTTTCATTGTAGATCAGTAGCATTCATACTTTTTGACTTAGAGCATTTCATGAAAAAGTGCAGTTTGTAGGGGAAAACGCAAATAATTTATATACTGTAGATTGATATCATCGCAAAAGTTATATATCCCAAATTTTAGACCAATAACTTTTATACTTTTCGAGCAAATCCATTTATTGTCAAATTTCGCAATTTTGTATGGTAGGGAGTAAAAGGAGTGGAGCGCGATTCGCACTAATTATTGAATAATTATACAATACTGGTTGCGATGAGAGTTATATCAACAAGTTCTAAAAAAGTTAATCCAAAGTTTCGATGTAGTACTATGGAGTACTAAAGCGTGGGTGGGTTTGATGTAGGCAAATATTGAATCTTGAAAGAAATCTCAAGCCAATGTTTTCTTAGAAATTTTTATACTCTAGATCTGAGAGTATGTTGTGTTTTCCTTACCGTTCGTAACGCTTAAAATAATTATCGAGTAGTCAATGATACATAGATATTTGTTGTCGCTCAAAAACCTCAATTTCGATTTACCGTCCGGCCGTCTGTCTGCAACATAACTCTCGAACGCACGATAGCTGAAATTTGTTTTATGTTCTTTTAAGCAAAAATATTAATTTCAGTTCGTGAAAGGACCACATCCCGCACTCTTTCTACCACTCCCATACAAATTTCATTAAATTTTTAAAAATAAAGAACTTGTTTTTCTCTGAAACTATTTCAGCTGTCGACTTAGCAATTAGTTGTACATTGTTGTAAAGGAGCAGCTATCCGACGACCACAAATTCTTCAAATGAAGCGCAAGCTTAATGTGGATAAACTCAGAGATCCCAACAAAAAACGCGAATACACAACTATTCTACGCGAAAAGTCATCTACATTGGGTGAATATGAAATGCGCACACTGGACGCCAATTGGGAGGCAACCAGAAGCACTTTTCTAACTAGTGCTGAAGAATCTGTGGGATATGTGCAAAGCGGTGAGACACCCTGGATGTCGCAAGACACATGGGACAAGGTTGGAAATCAGAAAAAAACCAAATTGGCAGTCATCTCTCAACCCGATTTCAACCAACGAACGCCCGACCTTAGGCAGAACTTCTGCGATGCTCATATCTACTACGATCCTCATATACAGCTCAAAAACGCAGTTAGACGCGATAAGAGAAAGGCAATTGAAGATCTGGCAAACAAGGAAGAGTCTGTGGCCTACTTTAGGGATATGGGTTCACTATTCAAAATCATGAAACAGTTTACGAACAGGAATTTCACCGCCACCGGGTAGAGATGTCAACAGAACTCTCCTTAATATCAGTGAACACCAGTTGCAGCGATGGAAGGAATACTTCTCTGATATTTTAAACATCTTGCCAGAGGAAGATATCCCCGAAACAAAACAGCTACCTAACATCCTACCGCAACAATCCTCTGTTAAGGATGATGCTCCAGATAAGGAAGAGATAGTTTCCGCCATTCGGTCAATGGCGGGAAGGAAAGCTTCAGGTATAGACGGACTACCAACCGAACTCCTCGAATCGGACCCGGAAATAACAGCTGATATACTCCTCCCACTCTATACTGTGGTGTGGAGTGAAGGAAGATATCCAACTGAGTGGAAGGAGGGCGTCATTGTGAAAATTCCGAAGAAGAGCGACCTTCGGGATTGTAGCAATTGGCGTGGTATATGTCTGCTTACTGCCGTATCAAACATTATGGCTAAGGTAATTCTCAATAGGATTAGTGATGTCAACGAGAGCACTCTCGAGGCTTATCAGGCTGGATTCCGTAAAGGGTCGTCTTGTACCGACCACACAAAAACCCTACGGATAACTTTAGAGCAGTCAGCCGAAATGGGTTCGCCACTACATCTCATGTTTGTGGACTTCGAGAAGGCTTTCGACAACGTTAAGCGAGATTACATATGGAATGCTTTGCGTAGGAGAGGTATTCCAGATAAGGTCATAGCTATGACTAAAGAATCCTACGAAGATGCAAGATGTCGTGTCTTGCATAGAGGAGAGCTATTCGAGAGCTTCCCTGTGCGAACGGGTGTCAGACAAGGTTGCATACTATCACCAGTTCTGTTTCTGGTGGTAATAAATGACAAGCTGCACTGGAAGGTGGGGAAGGTAAAGATCTTCAATGGAGACTATTTAACATCTTAAGTCACCTTGATTATGCTGATGATGCACATAACCATTCGGAGTTAGAGTCAAATGTTCGCTCGTTGCATTCTAAATGCAAAGAAGCGGGACTGAAAATAAATATGCGTAGAACCAAGTACATGCACATGGGTTTGAATGCAAGCACACCGATTGTTCTTAACGGACAGGATGTGGAAGAGGTGGAAGATTTTTGCTATCTTGGAAGCATTGTCAGCATGGACGGCGGACCCGAAAAGGATGTTGAGGCTCGGCTAAATAAAGCTCGTCAGGCCTTCGGTAGCCTTTCTCCTTTCTGGAGGTTAAAAGAGATCTCCCTTGGCATGAAGTTTTTGACACATGCGTCAAATCCGTGTTGTTATATGGTTGTACTACGTGGAAAGTGACCGTTCGACTTACCAAGAAACTACAGACTTTCGTAAACCAATGCCTCCGGCGCATTTTAGGAATAGTCTGGCCAGAAGTGATCTCCAACGACGAACTTTGGAGTACAACTGGCCAGACTAAAATAGGTATTGATATTTGAAGGTGGGAGTGGCAGTGGATTGGTCATATTTTGAGGAAACCAGAGCGAAACATCGCCATACAGGCTCTGGATTATAATCCTCAATGAAGACGTCAGGTTGGTTGACCATGTCACACATGGAAGCGAGCAGTTGAGCAGAAGGCCAGAGGAATAAACAAGTCCTGGCAACAGCTTAAGGCCAATGGTCAGGATCGTGCGTTGTGGAAGAGAGTTGTTTCTGTCCTATGCCCCAATAGGGGGTCCTAACAGGAATTTGATTGATTGATTGATAATGATGTAAAAATAATTAACGTCAAAAAATATGGAGTGGATCCCCGTGAATTCTACCTCCTATCACACAAATGAACAATTTTCAAAAAGGAGTTTTTTCGCTTTTTATTGCAAATAGCGAAGCTAAAAGGACGAATTTTTAGCATTTTATTACAATTGCAACTAATTTTGAAAAAAAACCGTCATCTTCACCTCACTGCTCCTACCCTCTCCCATACAAATATCACGAAAATTCGAAATTTTAATGAAATCATTATTCTTCAAAACCATCAAAGCTATCAACTTCAAATTCCGAGATGGATGGAGGCTAAGTATTCAGGAGACCAAAGTCCGATTTGGCCTTTAGCATCATCGTAAGTAAGAATACTATTGCAAATATCATTGATGTTGAAAAATTTAGTTTTTCATTGAAACTAGGAAAAGTTTGATCTTAAAATTTTGCCAGAAAGTGTCCCTTAATAATTGCAATAAATGCTCAAAAAATATTACACATACCTCCTTCTACCTCCTCCCAAATATTCGTAATAGAAAATCATGAAAAGGATTATTCATTCGAATATATGAGAACTAGTACCTTTAAGATCGTAACGAAGAAATTTGATTTGGATATTGGTAAATAGTTTCAAAATCATTTAAAAGTCTCCACTTCCTCCGCCACCTCCCATGCAAATGATATAATTTCAGACGAAAATTATTCGATTTCCTCGAGATCATAGGTTTCTGAGCTAATTTATTTGTTTCTCTAATTTTTGTCAGACTGATACCATGCGCAGTGAAGTTTACTGATAAGATCAGTTGAATTGGTACGGAATAGCATAATTCCCAATAAAAAACATAACAGGGCTACGATTGCGCGTAAAGCGCAATCTTACGATACTCTAGATGAAATAGAATTTTTTGTGATCCCAAGAAATTTCGCATGGGAAGTATTAGAAGGGATGACAGCATTGAACTAATTTTTCCCTATCATGCTAAAGTAGCTATAAAAATGTTTTGTACAAAATGCTTACTCCAAAAATTGAATGGGAACTGAAAAAATTAGTGAGTTAGATTTAGTGAAAATGTGCAGTTTGTATGGGAGGTGGTAGAAAGAGTGGGGCGATTAGAGTGATTTTTTTCAGAAATAACTAGGAATATTGTAAAATTGACATCCCTGAAATTTCAGACTAGTGCCATTTATACTTTTCAAGAAAATCGATTTTTTGTGAAGTTGTGAAACTGTGTCATATTGTATGGGAGGGGGTAGAAGCAGTGAAGGTAATCAAATATTTTTTTCTGATCTTAGTGCTAATACTAATTAAGTATTTATTACAAAATATGAGCTCAATAAATGTTATATGTTCTGAGAAAATCGTCTTAGAGCATTTCATGAAAAAGTGTAGTTTGTATGGGAGGGGGTGGAAGGAGAGGGAGGAAGCAAATAATTTTTCTACTGTAGATTAAAATTACTATGAAAATAACATATCCGAAAATTCAGATTAATAGCTTTTATACTTTTCGAGTAAATCCGTTTATTGTCAAATTACGAAATTGTGTCATTTTGTATGGGAGGGGGTAGAAGGGGTGAAGCTAATAGTCTAAATTTTTTTGGGCTTACTAACAATTTCAAATAAATATTTGGTGCACAATTTCAGCTCTCTAAATTGTATACGCAATGAGTAAATTGGCTTAGAGTAATTCATGACAAGTACAGTTTGTATGGGAGGTGGTAGAAGGAGGGAGAGGATACGCATAATTTTCGTACGGTAGATTGATATTATCATAAAAGTAACATATTCCAAATTTCAGGCCAATAGCTTTTATACTTTTCGTGCAAATCCGTTTATTGTCAAATTGCGCAATTGTGTCATTTTGTATGGGAGGGGGTAGAAGGGGTGGAGCGATTTGGCCCGTTCACGAACTTGACCTTACTTTTTTGTCAAAAACGACGTGTACAAAATTTGAACTATCTAGCTCAACGCGTTCTCAAGCTAGAGCGCGCACAGACGGACGGACGGACGGACGGACGGACATCCGGTTTTGAGATTTCTTAGTGATAATATTAATTTCTGTATTCATCATTTTTTTCTCCGAGCCTTATTTCTTGGCGTTACAAACTTTAGAGCAAACTTATAATACTCTCAGATTTCATCTAGAGTATAATTATTTTATCACGTCTTAAATTTTCAATTCAAAATAAGAGTTGTTATTATCGCTTCGCTCTGTGAACGTGTTAACATGCAATTAAATACTCAATAAAATAACACTTTCAACCGCCCAAAAATATTAACGTTTCAATTGGAAATGCTTGGTAGGCTTCCCAATAGAGCAACGTTTCAATAAACCAATATTTTATTTCATGGAAAATAAACACCAAATCAGGTTCTTCTTCAAAAAACAATTTTCTCCGTGGCAAATTCGATTCCTTGGTAATTTTATCTGCCATTAGATCGTTTCGAAATGAATTTAAACGTCTCTCAATAAATCACTAAAGATATCAATCCATTATTCCTTGCTTTCGCCGTAGATTCTGCCTTCTAGAGGTTTATTTATTTCTAATTATGGCGTTCGGTAAACACTAAAGCCCTCTGCTTTTGTCACGTGCAAAGTGTAATCAGAAAATGCTTTGGCATCCGATTATCCTCGAATGCGAATCCGAAGTATAATGCTCGGAAGATATTCGTCTTGAAATATGTGTATCCACTACACATTCGAGTACACCATCTCTCGGTGAGTGTCGATATATACACACGTTTGTATATTCAAATAAGAGATTAGATGTTTCCTGATTTCCAAGTGTGGGCTTAGGATAAAAGTTTTTCGTACGGCGTTACTGTACGTATGTTTGTAGCTATGTAAATCGAGGATAGCGAGTACGACTACAGCGCCCTGAAAAAAAAAGAAATTGTATGCAAGGCAAAACCCGAAATTTACAGTTGAAAACCTCCCTTAAAGTAAACATTAGATGAAATTAAATGGCGGCATTTTATACGAAGACTTCTTGTGGCAATGAAATATCACTGGAATAAAAAAACAGACACACACAAACAAAATAGAAATCGTCCTAGCTAAGTCTTTCATGGCCATCAATGTGCCTGGATCAAACGAGAGTGATTGCAAACATTTTCGTCTAGCAAAAGAAACCAGAAGCCACTTGAGAAAGGAGGATTCTTTCGAAATCTCGAATTCTTTAAACACTTATCCCTTGATTTGAATCAAAATTCAATACGAAAGTTAAATAGCACACAGTTCACTAAATTAAATTAAAAAAGAAACCGAAGAAGTAAAATAAACTGCAGACGAGATTTACACAAGGCATCCATCCTTCAACCCTCGACGCCGAGTGACGTCATGTCAGAAAAGATTACCTTTCGACTTTAGTTTATATATCAAGTCTGTTATTTTTGTGTGGGTGTGCGGCAACGATAGGTAGTCGGCGAAAAAAAAAAAATCTCTCTAATCCGATTTTACAGCATAATCAAAAGGCATTTTTGTCTTCTTTTACCCAACCTCCCTGCCCATTTTCGAACCCATCCTCTGCTAAAGTGGATTTGAAATAAATCGCATTTGAAGTTCTTGTACCGCGCTAAGAGCTGCTTCTTCTTTGCACTTTTAATTTGTTCTTCCCGATATGCCATCTTGTCGCTCCACGAATACGTACTCTCAAGCAAAATGCTGAGTGCACGGCGATGACGTGAAACCATTTATTCTGTTTTTTTTTTAGAAATGTAGTACACTTGGGAATCCTCCAGGCTCGTAATAGAAGCACCGAAAAATGTTCGCCTCTGCGAAATACAAAACTAATTTTGAGAATCACATCACCCTCTTCGGAGTAGTTTGGGAATTAAGGGAAGAGGAGGTGTAAAAGGAGGCCAATGTATGCACTCAACTATGACATTTGATGGGACGTACTGGATTGTTAGAACCTTTTAGAGGGTCGGATTTGATTTTTCTTCTCTCTGACAGCGAGTGCGGGCGAAATGTTTAAAATGTTTTAACCCTCGAATCAAAAAGTCCGCAAAGGACAGTGGGCTTAGACTAACGCATCGATAAATTGTAGGGATAGAAAAACTGCGGATTCATAACTGTCGTGATGTGAGATATTCTTGTGATTGCGAAGGTAAACATCCGAAGGGACAATTTATTGAATTTGTATTTGCAAAATGTTTCTATTTTGAACAGATTTTGTCTTTTTGAAAAGCCCTTTATCGCTCGAAAAGTATTCATATATATTTTTATTCATATATTCATCCGTTTCATGCGAGGTTCTAAAAGATGATATCTTAAATTAGTACTAATAATTAAAGTACGGATTAAAACATTAGAAAAAACATAACAGAAGTACGATTGGACGTAAAACCCAATCATGCGATACTCTAGGTGAAAGAGAAATTTGTTGATTTTAAGAAATTTTATATGGGGAGTGGTAGAAGGGGTTTTGAACTAATTTTTTCACATCATGATCGAGTTTCTATCAAAATGTTTTATACAAAATTTAAGCTTCAACAATTTGAGAGGTTTTGAGAAAATTAGTGTTTTAAATTTATTGAAAGCGAGCAGTTTGTATGAGAGGTGGTAGAAGGAGTGGAGAGTTTTCAGTGTTTGAAAATTATACAATTGAAATCTCTCAAATTTCAGACCAAGAACGAAAATCGATTTTATGTAAAGTTCTGAGAATTTGTCACTTTGCATGGGAGGCGATGGAAGGAGTGAAGCTAATCTGTTAGTTTTTTTTTCAATCTTACTAATAATTTTAAATAAATATTTAGTGCACAATTTCAGCTCGATAAATTTTATTTGTACTGAGTAAATTGGCTTAAAGTATTTCAATAAAAAGTGCAGTTTGTATGGGAGCTGGTAGAAGGAATGAGGCGATTCAAATTATTTTTATTCCGTGGATTGATCTCTTTATAAAAATATTTTATTATAAATTTTAGATTTATAGCTCCCATACTTTTTTGAGGAAATTCGTTTATTGTGAAATAGAGTCGTTTTGTTTGGGAGAGGGTAAATGGGGTAGATCGATTTGGCATGTTCATGAGCTTAGCCTTACTTTTTCGTTGAAAACAGTGTGTACAAAACTTTGACTTTCTAGCTCAACGCGTTCTCCAGTTAAAGAGGACGTGGACGGACGGACATCCGGTTTTGAGATTTTCGAGTTGTAATATGAACTTCTATTTCATTAATATTTTTCTTCGAGTCTTAGTTTTTAACGTTATAAACTTTACAGCAAACTAATAAACTAATAATAATAAAATTCTTGAGATGAAATAGGAAATGAAGAAAATAAAAAATTAAGTTTCAACAATAATGATATAAATGATAACAGTTTAGTTATTAAAATAAAGAGAATAAGAATAAATAGAAAATCAGGTAAATATACAGGGTATAACAGAATAGATGCGACAAAAAAAAATAGGTGATAGGGGACCTCGTGGCGCACAAAAAAATATTCTACGGAAGACTTCTAGCTCCAACCCCTAGCGACTTAGGGCCGATTTTCTAGTTTTTGGTTCGTGGAGGAGGTTGTCGAACTAAAAGGCCAACATCTCTGAAACTACTTGAGATAAGTCGATGTGTAATAGCTTGTTGGAAAGCTTATTAATGTGCCTTTTCAACAAAGGTCTGCAATGGATTTTTCCAATAATTTAATCCAGATACACATCCTTTAGATTTATTACTTTAAAAAGATAATTAACAGGTACCCGTAATTTATGGGTTCTTAAAATATTTTAATCCAGATACTTTAAGTTTATAATTAGAAAAAATATATTATTTTCCAATAAATTTTACTTTTAAATTAAATTATTAAGTTGTTTTTCAATTTATAATGAAAAAAATCAACAAAAAACAGTTTTTTCACATTGCCGAAATTTTGGATTTGATGGCTTAGTTTTGGTTTTTTGGTCATAGCTTGGTCAAAAAACAAGCTAGGACAATTTTTTTTAAAGATAGATAAATGTGTCGAGTAGTTTTTAAGATCAAAAACTCAAAAAACTTAGTGAAAATTTTGAGCAAAAAGCCTTTAAAGTTGAAAGACGTTTTTGGAAAACAAAAATTTTTCATGTTCAAACCAATCTAGCAACTCAGTGGCTGATTTTGGAAAGGTACCTTAATAAGCTCTGTAATAAGCTATTACACATCGAGCTATCTCAAGTAGTTTCGGAGATATTGGCCTTTTAGTTCGACACCTCCTCCACGAACCAAAAACTGGGAAATCGCCCCCTAAGTAGCTAGAGGTTGGAGCTAGAAGTCTTCCGTAGAATATTTTTTTGTGCACTACGAGGTCCCCTATCACCATGTTTTTTTTTGTCGCATCTATTCTGTTATACCCTGTATATAATAAATATATGAAGATGGGGATAATATTTGATTGGTAGAATGAATTCAATAATCGAATATTCATCGAAATCTCGATAATTTCGGTTTTCATATCGCATTTCGTTTCAGCGTACCGCAGTGCGAAATGCGCATGCGCATCTTGTTTCTCGTATTTGTTTTTGGTTTCAGTTGTTCCATCATTCGGTAACTCTGCCCTGCTGTTGTGTGCTGTGAAATGGAGCGAAAACAATATCGTGAGAGGAAAAGCCAAACGTCGTAGCCCCAGCATTTTGACAACATTAGGCCTTTCCCTATGCTCATGCGCACTTCAATCATTTTGTATGTTTGTAGAGTCAGAATATGATGCTCAACAAATTTAATACAAGAGGAAGGAGACAAGCGAGGCAAATGAAATACAATAAGGGAGAACGATACATATGGATGAAAGCCCAGTGGTAATCGAAATTTTGAATGATCATTCGAATGAAATACGATAAACAAGAACAAGATATTTAACAGAGATATGTTATATGAAAACTGAGTAAATAATCAAAACTTTAAATTATCACTTGATTCTTGAAACATTTTCTTCTTGTTTCTTCGTTATAAAATGAATTAAAAAACATGCAAATTTTTGCTAGAAGCCTCTCGTGATATCTCCACTAATTTTCATAATCAAAATATTCTATTGTTTTCCTGCAAATGATCCCATTACAAAAAAAAAAAAAAATAGAAAGAAAAAGAAAAGAAAAACATAACAGGACCACGATATTGACCACGATTAGATGTAAAGCCCAATCATACTCTAGATGAAATAAAAATGTAGTGATCTCATGAAATTGTGTATGGGGAGTGGTAGAATGGGTGACAGCATTGAACTTCTCTTTTTTATATCACGCTAAAGTAGCTGTAAGTGATATTCTACAATGGTACTATAGCCCAAATCGGACCTTGGCCACCTGACCTTCAGGTTCCTTAACATTTTCTTTACCTATTGTTGAAGGATTGTTAAAGGTTCGCATAACCATCTATCTACAGATTTTAATTTTCGTAGATTGAGGTAACTAGGGTTTACCCAAGCAGGTCAATCAATCAAATTCCTGTTAAGACCCCTTATAGGGGCATAGGACAGAAACAACTCTCTTCCACAAGGCGCGATCCTGAGCATCGGCCTTAAGCTGTTGCCAGGACTTATTTATTCCTCTGACCTCCTGCTCAACTGCTCGCTTCCATGTGTTACATGGTCGTCCAACCCGACGCCTTCCTTGAGGGTTATAATCCAGAGCCTGTTTTGCGATGTTTCGCTCTGGTTTCCTCAAAGTATGACCGATCCACTGCCACTTTCGCCGTTGAATCTCAATACCTATTTTAGTCTGGCGAGTTGTACTCCAAGGTTCGTCGTTGGAGATTACTTCTGGCCAGAATAATCCTAAAATGCGCCGGAGGCATTGGCTTACGAAAGTCTGTAGTTTCTTGGTAAGTCGAACGGTCACTTTCCACGTAGTACAACAATACAACAACACGGATTTGACGCATGCGTCAAGAACTCGCAGCTTCGTGCGAAGGGAGATCTCTCTTAACCTCCAGAAAGGGGAAAGGATACCGAAGGCTTGACAAGCTTTATTTAGTCGACCCTCAACATCTTTTTCGTCTCCGCCGTCCATGCTGACAATGCTTCCGAGATAGCAAAAATCTTGCACCTCTTCCACATCCTGTCCATTAAGAACAATTGGTGTGCTTGCGTTCAAACCCATGTGCATGTACTTGGTTTCACGCACATTTATTTTCAATCCCGCATATTTGCATTTAGAATGCAACGAGCGAACATTTGACTCTAAGTCCGAACGGTTATGTGCAAGCAAACACACGTCATCAGCATAATCAAGGTGACTGAAGATGTTAAATAGTTTCCATTGAAGACCTTTACCTTCCCCACCTTCCAGTGCAGCTTTCAAGATGTCATTTATTACCACCAGAAACAGGGCTGGTGATAATATGCAGCCTTGTCTGACACCCGTTCGCACAGGGAAGCTTTCGGATAGCTCTCCTGTATGAAAGACGCGACACCTTGCATCTTCGTAGGATACTTTAATCATAGCTATGAGCTTATCTGGAATACCTCTCCTATGCAAAGCATTCCATATCTCACTTAACGCTGTCGAAAGCCTTCTCGAAGTCCACAAACATGAGATGTAGTGGCGAACCCATTTCGGCTGACTGCTCTAACATTATCCGTATGGTATTTGTGTGGTCGGTACAAGACGACCCTTTACGGAATCCAGCCTGAAAAACTTCGAGAGTGCTCTCGACGACATCACTAATCCAATTGAGAATTACTTTAGCTATAATTTTTGATACGGCAGTAAGTGGACATATACCACGCCAATTGCCACAATCCCGAAGGTCGCCCTTCTTCCATTCAGTCGGATAGCTTCCTTCATTCCACACCAATAGGAGGAGTATATCGGCTGTTATTTCCGGGTCCGCTTTGACAAGTTCGGTTGGTAGTCCGTCTATACCTGGAGCTTTCCTTCCCGCCATTGACAGAATGGCGGAAACTATCTCTTCCTTATCTGGACAATCGTCCCTAATAGAGGATTGTTGCGGTTGGATGTTTGGTAGTCGTTAATTTGCCGATTACTACAAAACTCCACAAATAATTGTCCGTTTTTGGGTCTCTTAATCCAAAGTCGTGACGCGTCGACCCAAGGCTCACCATGCCTCTTCATGACGTGTTCTAGTCCAGTGTTGTCTGATCCAACCTGAGCGTTGATATCTTCTGAGATGATAATAATATAACACCTCTTGGAACACGTCCGAAGGTGGCACTCAGTTGGCTATAAAACTCCTCTTTGTCACCAGATGTTGCGGTATTAGTTGGTGCTTCTGACACTGGTCCTGAGCCTGACGACGATAATCCTATCCGAGATTGGTTCCCAGCTAATGAGACTGTTTCTCGCTCTCGGTGTAAGGACGAACGCCACGCCATTTTTGGCTTCTTTTTCAGGGCCAATGTACAGAATAGTGCTTCCACTAGGGGTTCGTTCTTCTACTGATCCTGTCCACCTAACCTCGCTCAAGCCCAACATTTGGATGTTATAGTGCTTCATTTCACGGTCGATCAGTGATTGGCGGTGCAAACACCGAGTAACCGCAGTTCTTCCCCCATCATTCAATGTTCGAACGTTTCAGAAACCAATCATAGTCCGTTTTCGAATGCCAAAAGTTATTGCCGTAGAATGAGTCCATATCCGAGGCGCTGTATCCAGTTTTCGTATCAGGTAGGTCTTAAGATCACAGGTGATAAGCCCATGATCCAGTGAGTGTCCATTTGCCATTTTTTAGGACAAGCAGGACTGGCTGTGGGTGTATTCTATAGCCCCCATCCCACAGGGGGATAGTTATCTCAGGTCCGTGGAGTCGCTAGTCTCCAAAGATAGTTGCAGGAATTGGTGAAACCTCATCTTACAACTACCCCCTTGCGGGGAAGCAGGTAGTGTGCTAGAATTATGCGTCAGCTGGGATTTTAACTCACGACCTTCGCATTGTAGACCAACACGCTACCCACTAGGCTACACCCTAGCTTGTAAGTGATAACTTACCTCATTGATGCCCAAAATGCTGTTTTGTGCGCCTCAAATTAAAAGGCCCTTAGTAGAAGGGTAGAGTGCACAAACCCAATCATAACCTTCTCCATCGATGGAGAAGCTTAAATTAAAGGGGCACAGAGTCTACTACAAATTTTCAAGTGTGACTCCTCGCTTAAAGGTCAACAACAAGCCGCAGCTCATTGAAGATGACCTTAATTCTAACTGACCTTAGAGTTATTAAAGTATATAGGAAGATTCGCAAAAAAGGAATTCCCTGTAGCCCTTTTACAGGAACTAAGAGCCGCTGAGGGAAAAATTATAGACCGAGAGCTGCTATTCTAATATCACCAGGAGTT
This sequence comes from Chorisops tibialis, assembly GCA_963669355.1. Lineage (NCBI taxonomy): Eukaryota > Metazoa > Arthropoda > Insecta > Diptera > Stratiomyidae > Chorisops > Chorisops tibialis. The sequence continues at coordinate 116,420,847 of OY770262.1, read as the reverse complement.
AATTATCTGACTATGCCTAATTTCATTCAAACAGATTTAGTAGCGATACTGGTGGCGATACCAAACGTACGTCTTTATGAGGGAACTTCTCCACCGCGGCTGTAAACAGTGTAATTGATGCGGGGAGAAGGGATTAATGGTGGTGTTGAGATGAGAGTCGGGCGCCCCTCGGGACTCCGCTTTTGACTCCTGAACACTGGTTCATACTAACCATTTTTTGTAGTATCTTTATTCATCAAGGAAATTCCTTGGATTTGTATATGTAACTCTTCTTTATTTATTTTTAATCTCCCTTCGTTATTAGCTAATTCTCGCTAATATCTAGATTTAGCTATGTTCTTTTCTATCTCGCCTAGTTCTACTTATTCTACCTACTTAAATACTACATTTTGCCTTACTCGGGAAACAAACGCGGATCGAGAATAGTTTGAGACTATCTTCAAAACCTAATCATGCTGGGAAAAAGGAATAATGTAATGTTAATATAGGTCCTAGGATATATGGGATTTGAGGGAAACGAAGAGGCTGATCGCCTTGCAAAAAATGGGACAGAAACAAATTTTATTAGACCAGAGCCATTCTGCGGAAAACGAAAAGGTCACTTCAACCATATACTTGGAAAGTGGGTTGAACAAGAGCATAAAATCTGCTGGAATAGACTTTCAAGTTTATCAATCTTTAAAAAAAATTAATTCTACCACAAAAAAAAGTGAAGGATGTTCCAAAATTCAGCTGATATTAGTACTCTGATCGTCCTAATGATGGGGCAGAGTGGTGTAAACCATCACCTTAAAATAATGGGTCGAGAAGAAACCGACATCTGCCGACTCTGTCTTAAAGATTCAGAAACGACAGAACACACCCTATGTCACTGTGAAGCAGTAGAAAGGAAAAGACACAATCTTTTGGGAAAAGGTTTCTTTTCTACCGAAAAACTATTCACAAACACGGCTTCCTTAAAGATACTTAGATTAGCCAAAGCTATCGAACTATTATAGTATAAGGGAGCAATAAACGCATACTAGGCCGGGAAGGTCGTAGTGGCGCCTCTGTCTCGAAGACTCAGAAACGACAGAGCACATCCCATGTCACTGTGAAGCAGTACCAACGAAAGCACACAATCTTCTAGGAAAAGTTTTTCTCACTACCGAGAAACTAGCCAACATGGCTCCCTTACAGATGCTTAGATTAGCCAAAGGTATCGAGTTATGGTAGAGTAAGGTGGCAATAAATGCACAGTAGGCCAGGAAGGTTGCAGTGCTCTCACGTGTTCCCCAAGTAATAAAAATAAACTGTCAACAAGTTGGGCGAAACTTCATTATTCTTGAGACAAGTTGCGGATGCATGGAAAGTCAATATGCAGATTAGAGTGGTTAGGGAAGACTAAGTGAAAGGAGGTTCTTGGGCAGGGCAATTGTCAATTTAACACTTTGCGGAAACGTTCAAAAGCTCCAGTACATATAATCACTATTTCGTTCGTTTATTTAAGCAAAACATCGCAAAACAGGCTCTGGATTATAACCCTCAAGGAAGACGTCGGGTTGGTCGACCATGTAACACATGGAAGCGAGCAGTTGAGCAGGAGGCCAGAGGAATAAACAAGTCCTGGCAACAGCTTAAGGCCAATGCTCAGGATCGCGCCTTGTGGAAGAGAGTTGTTTCTGTCCTATGCCCCTATAGGGGGTCTTAACAGGAATTTGATTGATTGATTGATTTATGCAAGTTTGAGTTTTTACAAGGGGAGGGTGAGGGGTGATAATAAGGGTGGGTGGATGTTAATAGTTTTTTAATTGATTACTTGAATCACGTCCAATATTCTTTGTATGAAATGTCAGTTTCATAAACGAAGTTGCGTAGAATTTTCATAGGATTCGATGTATTTTACATTCACGAAAACAAACATTTTTATGTGTATGGGAGGGGGTAGAGGAGCTAAGGGAATCGTAAAATTTGTGACAAAATTATATTTCCTTTCTATTGTAGTGTGCTCGTACAAAATTTCAAGTTTGTAGCTTTTAATTTGTTGTTTATTAGTTGATTCAATGAAATGGGTCAAAATGATGCTTTTGTATGAGAGGGGCAAGCGCGATTGCAAAACTTTTAAAGGAATTTTATTTCAATTATTATACTCTAGATGGAATCTGAGAGTATAATAAGTTCGCTCTAAGGTTTGTAACGCCAAGAAATAAGGCTCGGAGAAAAAAATGAATGATACAGAAGTTAATATTATCACTCCAAAATCCCAAAACCGGATGTCCGTCCGTCCGTCCGTCCGTGCGCTCTCTAGCTTGAGAACGCGTTTAGCTAGAAAGTTAAAATTTTGTACACGTCGTTTTTGACAAAAAAGTAAGGTCAAGTTCGTGAACGGGCCAAATCGCTCCACCCCTTCTACCCCCTCCCATACAAAATGACACAATTACGCAATTTGACAATAAACGGATTTGCTCAAAAAGTATAAAAGTTATTGGCCTGAAATTCAGAATATATTACTTTTATGATAATATCAATCTATCATATAAAAATTGTGCGTGTCCTCCCCCTCCTTCTACCACCTCCCATACAAACTGTACTTATCATGAATTACTCTAAGCCCATTTCCTCAGTGCTTATAAAATTCAGCGGGCTGAAATTGTGAACCAAATATTTATTTAAAATTGTTAGTAAGGTCAAAAAAAATGAGATGATTAGCTTCACCTCTTCTACCCCCTCCCATACAAAATGACACAATTTCGCAATTTGACAATAAATGGATTTACTCAAAAAGTATAAAAGCTATTGGTCTCAATTTTGGTATATGTTACTTTTTAATGATTTAAATCTACAGTACAAAAATTATTTGCTTCCTCCCTTTCCTTCCACCCCCTCCCATACAAACTACACTTTTTCCTGAAATGCTCTAAGCCGATTTTCTCAGAACATATAACATTTGTTGAGCTCATATTTTGTAATAAATATTTAATTAATATTATTACTAAGATGAGAAAAAAAATATTTGATTTGCTTCACTACTTCTACCCCCTCCCATACAATATGACACAGTTTTACAACTTCACAAAAAATCGATTTTCTTGAAAAGTATGAATGGCACTTGTCTGAAATTTAAGGGATGCCAATTTTATAAGGCTGTAGTCTAGTGGGTAGCGTGTTTGGTTTACAATGCGAAGGTCGTGAGTTCAAATCCCGGTCGACGCATAATTCCAAGCACACTACCTGCTTGAATATACCTTGGTTACCTCAATCTACGAAAATGAAAAATTCGTAGATAGAGGGTTGTGCGAAGAGCTAACAACTCATCCGCAATAAATAATGAAAAATGTTAAGGAACCTGAAGTTCAGGAGGCCAAGGCCCGATTTGGGCTGTAGCGCCATTGAAGAAGAAGAATTTTATAATATTCCTAGTTATTTCTGAAAAAATCATTAAAATCCCCCCACTCTTTCTACCACCTCCCATACAAACTGCACATTTTCACTAAATCAAACTCACTAATTTTCTCAGTTCCCATTCAGTTTTTGGTGTAAGCATTTTGTATAAAACATTTTCATAGCTACTTTAGCATGATGTCGAAAAAATTAGTTCAATGCTATCATCCCTTCTAACACTCCCCATACAAAATTTCTTGGAATCAAAAAAAATTCTATTTCATCTAGAGTATCGTAAGATTGCGCTTTACGCGCAATCGTAGCCCTATTATGTTTTTTATAAGTTTTTGTGCAAAAATTCAAATTGATAGCTTTTAAGAGTTAGGTGATAATTGATTTTTTTAAAAATGGTCGAAAAAATAATTTTGTATGGGAGGGGTAGAAATTTTAAAGATATTCAACGATTCAATATTTCAAACTTTTAAGGATTTTTTTAAATGCATTTCGCAAATTTTCAAGTTTCTACCTAAATATCTCATTCAAAAATTTTCAGTTTATGTGTTTTTTTCATTGCACATGAAACACCTTGGGCACATTAGACGCCCACTTCGGTGCATAACAATTTTGGAACAAATTATTTTTTTTCTATATATGTCAAATAGATGTATCGACGTGCAAAATTTAAACTTTGTATCTTTTACCACAGCTTTCACAAATTTTCAACAATTTTGAGATATACCGATTTGTATTTTTGGAAAGTGCGCCATTTTTGAAATGCTCCCCTTTACACCCCACTACTATTATGTCCACATGTTAAATTTTTTTTCATATTTCGTTAGTAAAGCTTAGAATACGTTTCAAGTTTCAATTGCATAGCTTAGGAGATAGTCCAGATATAAATTTTTAAGAATTTTTCTTTGCACCGTTGCATTCTAAATGCAAAGAGGTGGGATTGAAAATAAATGTGCGTAAAACCAAGTACATGCACATGAGTTCGAACGCAAGCACACCGATTGTTCTCAACGGACAAGATGTGGAAGAGGTGCAAGATTTTTGCTATCTCGGAAGCATTGTCAGAATGGACGGCGGAGCCAAAAAATATTTTGAGGCTCGTCCAAATAAAGCTCGTCAGGACTTCGGTATCCGTTCCCCTCTCTAGAGGTTAAGAGAGAACCCTTCGCACGAAGCTGTGAGTTTTTGACGCATGCGTCAAATTCGTGTTGTTATATGGTTGTACTACGTGGAAAGTGACCGTTCGCCTTACCAAGAAACTACTTTTACGAATATTCTGGCCGGAAGACGAACTTTGGAGTACAACTCGACAGACTAAAATAAGCATTGAGATTCAAAGGCGGAAGTAGCAGTGGATCGGTCACTCTTTGAGGAAACAAAAGTGAAACATCGCCAAATATGCTCTGGATTATAACCCTCAAGGAAGACGTCGGGTTGGTCGACCATGTAGCTCATGATAGCGTCAACTGCTCGCTGAGGAGGCCAGAGGAATAAGGAAGTCCAGCTTAAGTCTGATGCTCAGGATCGCATCTTGTGGAAGACAGTTTTTTCTGCCCTATGTCCCTGTAGGGGGTCTTAACAGGAATTTGATTGATTGATTGAAGTTCAAAACATAAAGATCCGACAAAAAATATAAGAAAATAATTTATAGCTTTATAAGAAATGAGATTTAGATAATCATCTGCCACCATAATTCCTTCAGGTTACTCCAGATGATCGTTATAAATGATAAGTCGTAAACTATTGCACTAGCAATTAAGAAGCACCTATGATTAATTCATTAATCTAATCTTGAAATAAGATTCAAGAAATGCCATTATACAAGAAAGGGTCTTGTTACTACATATCCTAACAGATTGGGCTGCATAATAATTCGTAATGTCACCTCGTTCTAAGGACAAGACACAGCAACTTACCTGAGGTCACTTCCTTAGAGAAGCAGTAAATCCTGTCGAGCGTGTATATCTGTGCAGTTGTTACCTCTCGGCTGTAATTTACGACAGAGCAAATTAACTGCACTCGCAGATGCGTTCCAGACTCGTTTATCACGTCGACGGCACCTCAATGATCAGACATTACTTCCAGACCAAGGAATGGACGAAACTTGATAGTCTCTGGACGGTACTACTGCCGATGGTGCCCGTTCACACGCTCCGGTCCGCTTCAATTAACTTCGATACCCTCGAAATGTATATAAAATGGATATTGTGGGATCAATCGGCCTTGCATCCATTTAATTCATTTTGAAGGACATGGGCTGACGGGGGATCCTGGACCTCGCGTACATCTGCAATCCGATTTTGGAACGGCCCGTCTTCAAATTATTTTCTCGGCATTTCGTAACACACACGCTTGTCAAGTTGATAGACATTAACATTTTCAACAACTAAAAGCATGCGAGCAAACATCGTAAAAGCATCGGGTGCCAGGCATAAACCAGCATAAATTTTGAGCCAGCGTCGTGTTTGTCCTGTAGTTGGTATAGTCCTTGGCGTCTGACGTGTTCATTGCTGGAACTGGAGTGAAACCTTTTTCGCATATGGTTTTGACAGAAAGGGTTATGTGTACCTCTTGTCCGGGGATTTTAAATCAATTACTTGCTAGTTTAGAATTTTTTTCCCGGTTCCACTCGTCTCAACAAGCGGCCATTACGAGCGAAGCGTTTCGACATAGACGTCATGCGAAATATGAGCAGCTCGTGTGATGGTCCTCCGTCACGGCAGGCGTCATCCCAACCTGGAGGAGCCATCGCTTTTAGGCACACAAAATGAAAAATTACAGGCAAAATAGAAGTTTATGGATGTGTGAACATGTGCTGTGCGGTGTCTTCGTATTGACGAGGGTCTAAATTGGCTACGATTACGGACAGGGAAGGGAAGGTTTTTTTCAAATGGAAATATACATATTCATCAGCGAGATGATGGAGGATCTATTTCAAGCTTGAAACTGAACTTGTTCCAATGTTTTGAAATTGGGAAGTTGATTTGACTTTAATGGAGAGGAAATTATATTTTCGGCGAAAAATATATATTCAACTGGAAATGGCAATAATTGCTTTTGACATGGTCATACTTTCAGATTAATGAATTTTTCGCATTAACGTGTCCAAAAAATCGCGTCGAATATATATGAAAAATGGTTTGATGGGAAATCTAACATAGTTTTTCACTTTCCGATCGATTTTCTGTTTTAATTTTGAGTAAGATACATTGCACAAATATAGTCAACCCTTTAATAAAAATAAAACGAACATGTCAATCCTTTGTGCATACATACATATTAGTAAAAAAAAATATTCCTGCCAGCTACGAAAATTCATTAGAGAAATCCCAAGAAAGTCCATTCGCTTTAGACTCCGTAAATAAAATATCCTGGTAAAATAAAAACGGAAAAGGGAAAATGTCTGACGTTGAAATTTCCATCAGAAAAATGTTCCATCAAATTATCCAAAAGTGCAAATATTGTTCGAGAAACTTATCTTAGTATGAGATTGTATCGTACCGGCTCATCTAGGAATTATGATTTAACTGTGCAGTTTATTGCAGCCAAGGAGGATATATAATATGAAAAGTCTGTTCGGCTGCCTCATGTAGGACTAATTTTTGGTTCGGAAATTGTCGAAAATTGTGTTCAAGTTTAACTTGGCATCAAAATTTAACAAAAAACGTAACAGGACTAGGCGTAAAACCCAATCAAAGAGAGAGAAATTTGTTGATTTTAAGAAATTTTGTATGGGGAGTGGTAGAAGGAGCGACGGTTCTGAACTAATTTTTTCACGTGGAGTTGCTATCAAAATGTTTTATACAAAATTTAAGCTTGAAAAATTTGAAAGATTTTGAGAAAATTAGTGTTAAAATAATACATTTTAAATTTTAGATCTATAGTTTCCGTACTTTTTGAAAAATTCCGTTTATTGTGAAATTCCTAAATTGAATCATTTTGAATGGTAGGGGGTAGAGGAGGTGAAGCCATTTGACCCGGTTACGAACTTAGCCTTACTTTTTCGTTAAAAACGGCGTGTGAAAATGAGCTTTCTAGCTCAACGCGTTCTCGAGCCAGAGAGACAGACGAACGGACATCCGGTTTTGAGATTTTTAAGTGATAATATGAACTTCTGTATTTTTCATTCTCCCAACCTTATTTCTTAGCGTTACAAACTTTGTGGCAAACTTATAATACTCACAGATTTCATCTAGAGTATAAAAAAATTCGGCGTTAGGGTTAAGGTTGCTAATATCTCCACTACAATTACAGATAGAAAGGTAAAACTCGCCATTCGGGTACTATAAAAAAAAGGGGAAACAACATTAATTTTCTTATCTAGTGGCGTAGAAAAAGAGAGCGCTAAAATCCAATTTTCGTTTGAATTTTTTTTTTTTTTCAAATGATATTTTCGAAATTTCGTGGAGAGAAATTGGAAGCATTTGAAAAATTTTGCACTTTTCGAAATTCGAACCGCTTTATCAAAAAATCTAATACAGATAATAAGTTGAAATTTCGTCCGATTTTGATAAAATTTTAAGTTGGTTTGTGAAAGGGGAGGTAGGTGGTGTAAAACGTTGGAAATTTTGAGTAATTTTTTTCGGGGCCTTGTAAAAAATGCACATTTTAAATTGAACCAAAACTGTTATCCACTGAAAGTTGCATCAAAAGTTTTAAAAGCCCCCTACTATTTTACTCTCTCCCATTCAAATGAATGATTTCAGTCAATTCCAATAAATCAACAAATAACCAAAAAATTTAAATTTGAAATTTTTATGAGCAACTCTGAAGACGAAACGAAATAAAACTGCATCACAAATTTTACTATTTCCTCTACCCCTCCCATACAAATGTTTGGTTTCGTGGAAATAAAATACACCGACATTCTACGTAACTTTATCTATGAAACTAACATTCTTTTCAGAGAATATTGAACATGATTCAAGCAATCAATTAAAAAATTATTAAAATCAACCCACCCTTTATATTAACTACCACCCCTCCTCTCCAATTCAAACCAAAACTTGCGTAAATAAACGAATGAAATATTGATTGTAAGAACTGGAGCTAATGACCGTAATCGCATTTAAATATTAAATAATTAACACTAGCCCTACGTAGTCTCTCCTATTCACCCGTACCTCTATTTTGAATTCCCTCGCATCCTCAACTTATTCCAAGAATAATAAAGTTGCGTCCGACTTGTTGGCAGATAGTTTTTCTCTATGGTCGTTCTACTGCCATTGCATGGAAGGCAAAAGTTAAAAATATGCTTCAATTACTTTTTTTTTTGTACAGAATGACTTGCTTAGTAGGCAATTTTAGCCTTTATGTGCAATGCACAAACACAGCCATGGAGGGAAGGCAGGGGATTGGAAATGTAGGTGAAAGAGTGTGAGAACGACTGTAACGAGTTGCAAAGCTGGTATATTACTTTATTATTTTAATAATAAAGTATTGTGATCGACTTGAAAAAAAAAAAATTTGCTACCCTGAAATTTTGTTTTTTCGCGTTTCATGACTAAATTAGCCGAAAAATGCAAAAAAAAAAATTCGTTTGTCTGTACGCCGTCCGCCGTCCGCCGACGTGTACGCTCAGCGCACATTAACTCCCAAACCCTTCAAGATAGAAAGTTCATTTTTAGAAGGATTGTAGATAATTGCGAATCTCAGGCGAATACCCATTTTAAGGGGTTTACGGGTTCAGGGGGAGGCGGGGGGAGCGCTTAAGCCAAAAACTACGAATTCAAATATATCAACCATGGTAACAGCTAGGAAGCTAAAACTCAACACACATATTGCGAAGTTTGTGGGACAACTTTTAAAAATAATTTAGTTTTTTTATCCATTGGTGTCCGAAAAGGGGGGGCTAAGAAAAAATTTTCGGCCGAATTGTTTTTTCAAATGATTATATCTTCGAAATTACTTATTGTAAGAAATTCATATTTTGGGACCGTCAGTGTGGCATATAGTTCCTTTGGAATCAGCTTAGAGAGTGGTTAACTATTGTAAGGGGGAGGGTCAGGGGGGGTGCAAAGAAAACACTTAAAAATGAATATCTCAACTATCTCTTAAGCTATGTAATTGAAACTTTAAACTTATATTAAGCTATACTAGAAAAATACAAAAAAAATATAGCGTGTTGAAATAATTGTAGTGGGGGGAAATGGAGAGCATTTCAAAAATGGCGCACTTTCAAAATTACGAATCCTTATATCTCAAAAAAAGGTACAGATATCAAATCAAAAATTTGTTAGATTGTAGAACTACATAATGTTTAGTTTTGGTAAAAATTTAAAGTTGAGGAGTGAAAGGGGAGGGAGGTGATAAGCAAAAATGTTGAAAATTTTGAGTGATTTTTTTAGGACTCTGTTGAAAGATACAAAATTTAAATTTTGCACGTGAATAAGTCTATTTGATGTACATAGAAAAATAATAATAACTTGATCCATAATTGTTATAAACCGACCCCCCCGGTCTAACGTGCACAAGGTGTTTCATGTGCATTGAAAAAAACACATAAACTGAAAATTTTTGAGTGAAATTTTAAGGTATAAACTTGAAAATTTGCAAAATGCATTTAAAAAAAATCTTTAAATATACGAAATATTAACTGGTCGAAAACCTTTAAAACTTCTACTCCCCTCTCATACAAAATTATTTTTTCGACCATTTTTAAAAAATCAATTATCACCTAACTTTTGAAAGTTATCAATTTGCAATTTTGCATAAAAACTTACAAAAATAATTGAAATGAAATTACGTTAAAAGTTTTGAAATCGCGCTTGCCCTTCTAGCCCCTCCCATACCAAAGTATGATTTCGACCAATTTCATTAAATCAACTAATAATCATCAAATTAAAAGCTACGAACTTGAAATTTTGTATGAGCATCTTACAACAGAAAAGAAAGAAAATTGCATCACAAGTCTTACGATTTCCTTCCCTCCTCTACCCCCTCCCATACAAAATTATTTTTTAGAGCATTTTTAAGAAATAAGTTGTCAGCTAACTCTTAAAACCTATCAATTTAAAATTTTGCAGAAAAACTTATAAAAATAATTCAAATGAAGTTGCTTTAAAAGTATTGAAATCGCGCTTGCCCTTTTACCCCCTCCCATACAAAACCATGATTTCGACCAATTTCATTAAATCAACTAATAACAAACAAACTAGAAGTTACGAACTTGAAATGTTATACAAGCACCTCACAAGAGAAGCAAAATAAAACTACATATCAAATTTTACGATTCCCCTACCTTCTCTACCCCCTTCCATACAAATGTTCGGTTTCGTGAATGTAAAGTACACCGAATTTTATGAAAATTCTTTGCAACTTCGTCTATGATACACATTCTATACAGAGAATATTGGACGTGATTCAAGCAATTAATTAAAAAGCTATTAACATCCACCCACTCTTACTATTACCCCTCCTCCTCTCTCATAAAAACCCAAACTTGCAGAAACGAATGAAATATTGTTAAATTGAAAACAGCCCTGCCCAAGAACTCCCTTTCACTTAGCCTTCCCTAACCATTCTAACCTGCATAATGACTTTCCACTCATCCGCAACTTGTCCCAAAAATAATAAAGTTTCGCCCGACTTGTTGGCAGTTTATTTTTCTATTAGACTGGTTGCTACTGACAAATATTTGATGATGTTGTAAGAACTGAATGATAGAAAGCGAAAAGAATCCATCTCTACTGAGTGTATTCTGGAAGTGTCATGTTACATCGTGTGCCCATTTTATTTCGAATAATCTTTCATTTCTATTAGCAACTGAAAAGTTCGTGCTTAAATCCTATTGCCTGGAGTTGAAATCGAGCTCACGCCGTATTGGCTAAGAAACAAGAATTCTGCCCACTTCGCCACGGAGGCCTCTTGGTTTCCGTTTTCTATGTGTACATACAGCGCTGTGCAGAGTACTAGGTTCAAACACTAGGCTCATGCAAAAAGTATATTTTCTTATCAGTTTTTGACATCTTTTGTATGTAATTACTGTGAAATGAATTACCGTTAACCCTCCAATCATTTAAAAGGAAAAACGCAATTAGAGCTCTCATTGGTTTTATTTTTGCCAGTTATTAAATATTCGTCTACGAGAACAGTGTGCAAAAAAATAGGTGTGGAAGTATAGTGTTATATTATTTTCTGGTTTTGCTTGTGAAAATGTAAGTAAACTCCTTATTGTTTCTGTAGGTGACTTATTTAAGATAGGTTATTTATTTTCTTATGGACAAACCAATTCAGTTCAGAGGAAACGGGACATAAATGGTACTGTACGGAAGAGGTAAGGGAAACCATCCGCAAACTGAAAAGAGAAGGCAAAACGTAAAAAGTTATCCCCGAAACAGTGGGTTGTTCACAGAATATGGTAATAAATGCGTTAAAAAGGCGCAAAGGTAAAGAAACAAGGGCCAGGCCACGGAAAATTTCGGAAAATAATGTTCGTCAGAGAACAAGGTTGGTCAAAAGAAAGCCATTTATCACTTCTGCTGAAATAAGAAAAATCTTGGGCTCGCTGTTAACACGTCGACAATAAGAAGAAGGCTAGTAGAAGCTAATCTGCCAGCCAGAAGGCCTAGGAGGAGCCCATTGTTAACATCTAAATACAGGCATCAGCGAAAATTGTTTGCGCAAAAGCATCTCAATTGGCCTAAAGAAAAATGGCGAAACATATTATGGTCGGACGAGACCAAGATAAACTTATTTGGTACAAATGGTACCAAGAAATTTGTAGGAAGGCCTAGATCAAAGGAATTCTCTCCCAAATACATCGTCAACACAATAAAACATGGTGGTGGCAGCGTCATGGTTTGGGAATGTTTTTCGTGGTACGGTGTTGGTCCCATACACTGGATCAAAGATAAAGGGTAGTCCAACCATAATGCACGATGTTAATTGTGAGTTACACCTTAACGTCAAGTTTTTCGCTCAACTTAATTTGACATTGGTCAGAATGACAGAGGTACACATTTGAGCAGCGCGTTAAGGTTGTTGAAGCCTTTTACGAAAATGGACGTTCAAATCAAAATGCATTTCGTGCACTTCGTGATGTTTTTGGTCAGCATAATCGACCAAATGTGTCCACAATCGGGAGAATTGTGCGCAAATTTCAGCAAACCGGGTCTGTAGGAAATGTGAACTCACCTGTGCATGCTCGCCCAGTTCGTTCTCCGGAAAACATTGCTGTTGTTCGCGATAGTGTGGCAGAAGAGCCGTCAACCTCGACTCGTCGCGTGCCCAACTATTGAACATCTCACGAACATCACTGATGCGAATTTTGAATAAAGATACAAGGTTCAATTGACTCAAGAGCTGAAGCTTACTGACCATTTCAAGCGTCGGAAATACGCCGAATGGTTGGTTGAACAGACAGAAGTGAATGGTGACTTTACAAAGAAAATCATCTTCAGCGACGAGGCACACTTTCACCTCAGTGGATTCGTTAACAAGCAGAATTGGCGCATTTGGGCAAATGAGAATCCACGAGTGATTGTTGAAAAGCCGATGCATCCACAAAGAGTGACTGTTTGGTTCGGTTTATGGGCTGGCGACGTCATCGGGCCGTACTTCTTCGAAAATGAGGACGGCCAAGCAGTTACCGTGAATGGTGTTCGCTATCGCGAGATGATAACGGACTTCTTGTGGCCAGAAATTGAGGATATGGACCTGGACGATATTTGGTTCCAGCAGGATGGTGCCACTTGCCACACAGCCAACGAAACAATTGCTCTTTTGCGCGAGAAATTACTGTACTATTTTAATAATAAAGTATTGTGACAGATTTAGAAAAAAATTTGCTACCCTGAAATTTTGTTTTCTCGCCTTTCATGACTAAAATAGCCTAAAATACACAAAAAAACATAACAGAATTATGATTGGGCGTAAAGCCCACTTTTAACTACTTTTTTATTGGAAATTGGTATTTTCCAAAATTATGTATTTGTATGGGAGGTGGTAATTGGATTATAGGGATCAAAATAAAGTTTTTCGTCATTATTGATATTGCTATCATTAAACTTGCAACAAAACTTCAGATCGATAGCTTTGACAGTTTCAAAGAAAATTAATTTCATTAAAATTTTTAAATTTCGTGATATTTGTATGGGACGGGGTACAAGGAGTGCTACGAAGTTGATAATTTTTTAAAAACTGGTTGCAATTATAATGAAATTAAAACTGGCAAAAAATTGTTCATTTAGCTTTACTTGCTGCAATGAAAATCAAATAAATACATTTTTGAAAATCGTATACTTGTATGGGAAGGGATGGAAGGAGTTAGAGGATCGGATCAATATTTTGTGATAGTAATGACATATACATCGTTTTACTTGCCTCAAATTTCAAGTCGATTAGTTTCAAAGAAAAATCATTTTCTTCAAATTTCGAAATTTCATCAAAGAGGAGGGGAGGGATGCAGCCCGTTCACGAACTTAAAGTCGCTTTTCCGTTAAATATTACGCACAACATATTTCAACGCGATAGCTCACAGCGTTTGAGAGTTATGTTGAAGACAGACCGACAGACGGTCACTCGGAGTCGAGGTTTTTGAGCGACAACAAATATTATTGTACCCTTCGTGGCTCTGTGTGAGTATTATTTGTAAGTGGAGGGAAGCAAAAATGTCGAAAATTTTGAGTGAAAGATATACCTATAGATAGATATAAAGCTTAAATTTTCTTTTTTTTTCTAGAAACATCTATTTGACTTACATAGAGGGGGCCGTTTAATGTGCACTAGGTGTTTCATGTGCCATGAAAATAACACGAAAACTGAAAATTTTTGAATGAAATTGTAAGGTAAAAACTTGAAAATTTGCAAAATACATTTAAAAAACATAACAGGGATACGATTGCGCGTAAAGCGCAATCTTACGATACTCTAGATGAAATAGAATTTTTTGTGATCCCAAGAAATTTCGTATGGGAAGTGTTAGAAGAGGTGATAGCATTGAACTAATTTTTTCTCCATCATGCTAAAGCAGCTATAAAAATGTTTTATATAAAATGATTACTCCAAAAATTGAATGCGAACTGACAAAATTAGTGAGTTAGATTTAGAGAAAATGTGCAGTTTGTATGGGAGGTGGTAGAAAGAGTGGGGGATTTTAGTGATTTTTTCAGAAATAACTAGGAATATTATAAAGTTGACATCCCTTAAATTTCAAACTAGTGCCATTCATACTTTTCAAGAAAATAGATTTTTTGTGTGAATCGTATTTATTACAAAATATGAACTCAATAAATGTTATAATTTCTGAGAAAATCGTCTTAGAGCATTTCATGAAAAAGGGTAGTTTGTATGGGAGGGGGTGGAAGGAGAGGGAGGACGCAAATAATTGTTCTACTGTAGACTTTAATTACTATGAAAGTAATACACCCCAAAATTCAGACTAATAGCTTTTATACTTTTCGAGTAAATCCATTTATTGTCAAATTGCGAAATTGTGTCATTTTGTATGGGAGGGGGTAGAAGGGATGAAGCTAATCATCTAATTACTAACAATTTTAAATAAATATTTGGTGCACAATTTCAGCCTGCTAAGTTTTATACGCACTGAATAAATTGGCTAAGAGTATTTCATGACAAATATAGTTTGTATGGGAGGTGGTAGAAGGAGGGGGAGGACTTGAATAATTTTTTTACAGTATTTTTATATCATCATAAAACTGATGTATTCCAAATTTCAAATTAATAGATTTTATAATTTGCGAGCAAATCCGTTTATTGCCAAATTGCGAAATTGCGTCATTTTGTATGGGAGGGGATAGAAGTGGAGGAGGGATTTGGCTCGTTCACGAACTTGACCTTAATTTTTTGTCAAAAACGACGTGTACAAAATTTTAACTTTCTAGCATTACGCGTTTTCAAGCTAGAGAGGACACGGACGGACGGACGGACGGACGGACGGACATCCGGTTTTGAGATTTTTGAGTGATTATATGAACTTCTGTATCATTCATGTTTTTCTCCGAGCCTTATTTCTTAGCATTACAAACTTTGTGGCAAACTTATTATACTCCCAGATTTCATCTAGAGTATACAAATTTCTAAAAGAATGAAATATTGAATGGTCGAATACCTTTTAATTTTCAACCTCCTCCCATACAAAATTATTTTTTCGACCATTTTTAAGACATCAATTTTCCCCTAACTACCAAAAGCTATCGTTTTGAAATTTTGCAAAAAAACTTTTAAAAATAGTTGAAACGAAATTACTTAAAAAGTTTTGAGATCGCGCCTGCTTTTCTACTCCCTCCCATGCAAAAGTATGATTTCGATCAATTTCAATAAATCGACTAATATCCAACCAATTAAAAGCTACGAACTTGAAATTTTGTACAAGTACCTTGCAGGAGAAACGAAATAAAACCGCGTCACAAATTTCACGATTCCTTTACCTCCTTTATCCCCTCCCATACAAAGGTTTGGTTTCGTGAATGTAAAATACACCGAATTTTATGAAGATTTTATGCAACTTCGTCTATGAAACTGACATTCTATACAGAGAATATTGAACATGACCCAAGCAATGAATTAAAAAAATTTAACCCCCACGTACTCCCCTCATAAGAACACAAGCTTGCATAAGTAAATGAAATAATTATTATATGTACTGGACCTATTTAGCCATTGATCGTATTCGCAATTAATTGTTAAATTGACAACAGCCCTGCCCTAGAATCCCACTTCACTTAGTCTTCCCTAACCACTTTAACCTCCATATTGACTTTCCATGCATCCTCAATTTGCCCCAAGAACAATAAAGTTTCGCCTGACTTGTTGGCAGTTTATTGATATTATTGCTTTAAAAGAGTACTTTTAATTTGAAAAAATAACAGAACTACGCTTGAGTGAAAAGTCAAATCGTGCGATACTCTAAATGAAAGACAAATTTTTTGATTTTAAGAAATCTTGTAGGGGAATTGTTAGAGGGTGATGGCATTGAACTAATTTTTCACGCTAGATTTATTATCAAAATGTTTTATACAAAATGTGGGATTCAAAATTTAATTGATGCTGAAAAAATTAGTGTATTGGATTTAGTGAAATTGTGGAGTTTGCATGGGAGGTGAAAAAGGAGGGGCGAGTTTTAAATGAGTTTCTCAGAAATAGCAATTAACATCATGCTTTCCGTTTGTTTTAAATTGTAGATCAGTAGCATAGTACATAGATACAAAATCGGCTTTTTGTAAAATTGTGAAATTGTGTCTGATTGCATGGAAGGGGGTAGAAGGAGTGAAGCTAATCGTCTAATTTTTTTGGTCTTATTAATAATTTTAAATAAATATTTAGTGAACAATTTCAGCTCTATAATATACACACTGAATGAATTGGTTAAGAGTATTTCATACAAAATTGTTGATTCGTTTGGCAGGCGGTGGAAGGAGGCTGAGGATACGAATAATTTGTATACCGTATATAGAAATAATTATGAAAGCAATATATTCCATATTTTAGATCAGTAGATTTTATATATTTTTGGAGCAAATCCGTTTATTGTCAAATTGTGAAATCGTGTCATTTTGTATGGAAGGGGGGGGGAGAAGGGGTTTAGCGATTTGACCCGTTCACGAACTTGACCTTAATTTGCGTCTAAAACGACGTGTACTAAATTTGATCTTTCTAGCTCAACGCGTTCCCAAACTAGGGAGCGCACAGACGAGCGGAAGGACGAACATCCGGTTTTTAGATTTTTGAGCGACAACAAATATTTCTGTACCTTTGTCGCCTTCGTGCGAGCATTATTTCTTGGCGTTACAAACTTTAGTGCAAATCTATAATAACTTCAGATTCCATCTAGAGCATATAAAGGAAAGAATAAAGATTGTGTGTTGTTACCAATAACATTGGTCTTAATGTTTCTTAAAATCCACAATCCCCGCGCGCATTTCAGTAACAAGGTAGTTGCCTATAACATAAAATGGTTAGCATTGAACGAAATTCATTCATAAAAACCAATTGTTTAGAATTTAATTACACATTCAATCAAGAACTTCTTTTACTATATCATATATGTGGGATATAACAAATAAGGCTATTGAATAAAAAAATATAAATAGAAACTGGTAAATATCCTTGTTTCGATCACTAAATGAAAGTAGATTCTATTTTCTGAAATAATCAAATCGGGAAAATCATTTCTCAAAATAAAACCCCGAAATTCATGTGTCCCAGTAACCTTAATTCTTTCTCTGTTTCCCAATAGCATTCCGTCTCTATCCAAATCATCTTGGATATAAGAAAATTATCCCCAAAAGAAGACGTAAAAAAAGGTAAATCAAATAACGTGAGATAGAACCGAGAATTTTGTGTCTCTTCTCTCTCAGGTCCAGAATAACTTTATTAGATTCCATCCTACTAAAGCAATTTAATTATCGAACCTTTTTCCATGGGTGCTGGTACGTATATATAGGATAAGGTCCCGGTAAATACGGCTATGTTACTTGTGCACGATGAAGATATCGAGTTCGAGAGTTGCATAGAGGCGAAGCCTCACGTTGGAAATTCCATCGAAAAAAATAATGCTTCGCATTAAAATTCAAAGATGTGTCCTCTAATTTTATTATCCTTAAGGGGCAATTAAAATATTTTTCTTATGATTCAAACTAAGTCTTGTGAATTTCAATAACCTGGTGAGCATTATGGTGAAATGAATGAATGTGAATGGCTCGCGTGGGGTGCTATTCATATCTAGGCAATCTGAATACGTTTCGTATCGGAGATACCTATAGCGATATTCGGTCTTTATGTGACCTCATTTTTAAACGAATTAGCTTTAGGATTTCTGAAAATTTTCGGAAACTTGTTCCTTATTGAAATATTTTGGTTCAATTTTCATGATTGCTCACTAAGGAATAATGAAATTTTTGTAATAGATAATAGAAAATGTTCTTTGAAATTATTTTATAGGTTGTAAGGTTTGAATAATAATTTTGAATAGAATAGCATTTTAATGCCATTTAACGCACGTTATTTAATTAAGTTTATGAAATGTGATATATTTTTAGGACAAATTTTCTACATATTCTGAGGAAGTCTTTTGGATTGAAAAATATCCGCCAAGAACTCGGAAGCACCTTTATAATTCTTGGAATAATTTGGGAATGTGCTGGAAATCAGTGGGCAGGTTAATGTCGTGAAAGACGGTTGACGAGGTGGCAAGAGTTCTAGACGCGAGGTAATGGCAATTATTTAATGCAAAGATTGAATATTTATTTACTGATAAGACCACTTACAGAGGTATAGAACTGAAACAGTTCTCTTTCCCAATGCGAGATTCTGAGCATCGGCACTTAGTTGTCGCTAGGACTTGTTCATTTCTTTGGCCACCTGCTTAAATTCTCGCTACGAAGTTATTCAATCCAACGTTTTCCTTAAGGATTATAATACGGAGTTTTTCTGGCCATCGGTACGCATTCAGTCAGGAAACAAATACAAACCGAATGTGGTTTTCAGGAGCAGACCAGTTTGCAAAAAAGGCGCAAGAACAAATTTTATTGGAGGAGATCCATACTGCGGAAAACTCATGACGGGCTATAGTAGTGAAAACCACCGCCTCAAAAATATGAGTCAAGTTGAATCCAACATGTCTGTCGACTCAGAATGATAGAACACATTCTATGTCACTGCGAAGCAGTAGCAGGGGTAAGACAAAATCTTTTAGGAAAATGGTTCCTTACAACTGATGAGCTAGCCAACATAACTCCCTTATAAAAACTTAAATTAGCTGAAGCTATCAAGTTCTGGTGCGCTGGCTTCTCAAAGTGGACAAGCATAAGATGTAGTGGCGAAGCCATTTCGGTAGACTATTCCCATACCATCTGCAGGATATTTTTATGGCCTGTTCAAGAACAGGCTTTTATGGAATCCTGCCTGATAAACCACAGGAGAGCTCTCTACCTCTTACCTTAGCCATCATTTACCGTACTGCTGTAAGTAGACATATATACCACGACAACTGCCATAATCCTGAAGGTCATCCTTCTTATATCAGCTGAATATCTTCCTTCATTTCACATTTCTGTAAATAATGGGAGGAGTATATTGGCTCTTCCTAGTTCGCTTTGAAGAGTTCGGTTGGTAGTCCGTCATATCTTGGTCTTTCTTTCAAGCCGGTGACAGAATGGCGGAAACAATTTCTACCTTATCTGAAGGATCGTCCTTAATAGAGGATTTTTGCGTTTTAACGTTTAGTAATTGTTCCTGATGGTGCATTGTTTCTAGAATATCATCCTCTGACAAGATATTTAAAATATCAGAGAGGTGTTAATTCCATCGCCGCAACTGGTGTTCACTCATATTAAGGAGAGTTCTGTTGACTTCTCTCACCAGGTAGTTGGCGGTGAAACTCCTGTTCGTCAACTGTTTCATGATTTTGAATAGTGAACCCATATCCCCAAAATAAGCCGCAGATTCTGCCTTGTTTGCCAGATCTTCAATGGCCTTTCTCTTGTCGCGTCTAACTGCCTTTTTAAGCCGCCACCACTCGCGGTAGCCCGTGTTTTTGATATAACTGAATCACCGCAAGCCTTTTCCAACATTCGCAACGATTCCGTACACGAAATTTGGTTGGAAACACAAAGTTTGAGACAAACTCTTTGTTCCATATTTTTATCCATTGTGAAAATCGCAGTGGATTATTGAGGTGTACCCAAGGAGGATATTTAAATTGGAATGACTGATAGGCTGTCCCGTGTGGGAATACTTTCTGATTCGGAAATTTTCGGAAATCGTGTCCAAGCTTAACATGGCTTCAACCTTTTACAAAAAAAAAACTACCATTATTTGTATTTTCTCTTGGTTGCTAATATTCAGTCAGGATTAAAATAATTTTCAGTACAAAGAAGTTTGCTATTTTTTTTTCAGAAATTTTTATATTTTCAATTTCTAATAGTTTTTGGTTCGTGTCTAAGCTAATTACTTTAGTAACGGACAATTTAACGCGGGACAGAGATAATTAAATTGGGTTTAAGTATGCCAAACAAGGATATCGAAACAATTCTTTCGAAAATTTGACAATTGTTTCGGACAATTTAACGCGGGACAGAGTTAGTTGCAATAGGCTTAAGTGTGCCAGACAGTGGTTGTATCGAAAATTTTCGCGCATTTCCCCAGTAAGGGAGGGAAATACTTTCATTCCCATTTTCTTACTATGCAAAGTATTCTCATAGTTACTCCTTATGATATATCCTCCTTGGTAGGTCTGCGCAGTAGATCCACCTCGTCGTGGTGCAGGCTGGATAACGCTAAGAGATCTACAGATAGGGGGAATTAAGTCGAATAAAATGTATATTGAATTCAATGTAATTCAATTTATTATATAATACTATATTATCATCGGCTCCGAAACCTACACAGATAGGGGGGAATCAAGTTGAACAGTCCATCAGCTCCGAAACCCATTTAGGTAGGGAGAATAAAGTTCAACGGTCCGTCAGCTCCGAACCCTATCGATCACAGTGAAGTAAGTGCTGGTCTAGAAAGCTAGGCCGATTCCAGTAACTTCTTTTAGAGCAAGGCAACTCCATGAACCCGAGCTGTTTAATCGGTAACAAAGTTATACTTACGTGAACTTAGACCGAAGTGAAGCTTGCATAACGAAGGTCCTCACCAAGGAGTTTAAACTTGGTACTACGGGAGACTGTATTGGCGACCCTGTACCAGTTGTATCGATTATGTCTCAAGAAGAAAATCTCGAACCAAATACGCAGAAATAGTAGCAAACGACGTCGTGAAAAGCTTGGAACCGGTATAGGCGGAGCGGCTTATTAGCGACCGATGTGCGCGAAAACTGATGCTAAAAATGATGAAAATATATGTTGAAAAATACGATGTATAACAATGAAGAAAATAAAATGATGTAGTAAAGCTGTAAAACGATGAAAATGAGAATGTATGATGTATGAGTGTGCAAAATGGATGTAATACTGATGAAACTGAAGTGTGTTGTATCTGAAGTTGAAATTGTAGAACTGAAATTGTTGAACAATCCGCTGAGAATTACGCTGTCCGAAGTGCACGAAAAGCTTGGGCCCGGTATGGCCGGAGGGGCTTAGTAGTCACAGAACAAGATAATTTGATTTGAATACAAACTGAATGAACTATCGGTGTGAATTGATGGTGAATGGTCAATAAGCGCATGAAAGTAGCAACCAGAAGGCCCGAGCTGACACTTTGGTTCCAAGCCACCATAGATGTTACTGAGGACACGAAGGAAGCAAAATCTGTCGCAAAAGAAGACGGTATGATCGAATATCTAATGATTGTACGAATTGTGAATGAGTTTGAGACATTCCGATACTTCGTGGTGCGGGCAAACCAATACAGCCATGGTGAGGTTTCTTCGGGGAACACGTAGTAGTTATGGTTTTCCACGTACATCGTGGGTATAGCGTTATTTGTACTACTCTGTGTTATATCGAAAGATATGGCATATATAGTTTGCGATTTCTTGGAATGCCTAGGCAAATCTTGTGCTTGACGTGGAGTTGCGGATCAACCGGGTCCCATGACCCAAAGATTGGGTTTATGATAGGCCTTGCTCTTACCAGTGTTAATGCAGAGCACGTGAAGAAGTATAGACTGGTATAATCCGCGAAGATACGTCGGACGTAAGTTCGGCGTCATCCTAGCGGATGCAGACGTTACTGATTGTCGTTAAAATATCAATCCGAGTTGCTAAAGACAACAAGTGAGGTTAAGCCCCAAGAGGTAGGAAATCACTTTAAACAACAAAACACACTAGACACACATCCTCCTTGGTAGTCGAACATATTTTAATAGTTTAGAACTAATTACATTAGCAATACACTTTGTTAAAATGTAATTAATTCCCGTTAAAAACGTAAAAATTAGTAGCATATCCATTTTTTATAGGTTAAGAAACTGTCAGGATACTTCGATGTGATTTCGGAACTTTTCCACGGAAGTTGTGTATAATTACATCGCAAGTTTGAATCGCGATTCACAATCGCAATCGAAACTTCTTCGTATATGCGAACATCTATGGCATGTTCACAAATCAAAAATCATGCTTGCATGTGTGCCGTTAAGGTAGATAAAAGAAAGTGGGAAGATACAAGCTGGATATCATTTCAGTACTACACGTGTTCAATGCTGCTTGACTTCGGTGAGTGGATTCAATGCACTTGGTTGAGCTTTTACGCAAACTCGATTAAGAAATGGAAAAGTGATTAATTAAAGAATGCCTAATATTAGGCGACTTAGCCTTGTTAAGAATTCCTAAAGAAGACAGCTTGACTTGGTTTTTTATTTTGATTACTGTGCCTGTTCCGTGGGAAAGAGCGTAACCTCAATTTCGACCATTGATGACTTGCACCCTCCTATTAACATATTTCTTATAATTGACGAGGATATTATTAGAGATCCCATGAAGTTTTAGAAATTTTGTTAATTGTAAGCGTAAATCTGATGGTTATCCAGGTTCTTTTCAATTCCTTTGCAGTAATAGTAATGATCAATTTACTATTTGTAATTTTTTTGCCACATTCTTCAGTGGTAGTGACTTTGTCCCTGACATATCATACTTTGATGACATTAGAAATACTGCTTCAACCACTTTATCTAGTATCACATCTCTCCCCTGGCCCTGATGGAGTTTCAGCAGTTGTCCTTAAACGCTGCTGTCTCTCTATCGCTGAACCATTCTCTCTACTAGCCCTTAAGAGATCCCTTAAGACTGGGATTTTCCTGCAGTGTGAAAGGCTTCCTTTATCATACCGACCCACAAAAGTGAAGCAATATCGGCCATTGTAAACTATCGACCAATAGCTGTCAGCTGTTCCAAAACTTTTTGAGCCTATAGTGTATGAGAGCATGTCATTTCACTGTAAATCCTTAATTTCGAGTAAACAACATGGTTTTGTCAGGAATAGATCCACCGTCACTAACCTGATGGAGTTTTCAAATAAATCTATTTTGGCTATTGAAGAGGAGAAGCAAATTGATTGTATGTATACTGATTTGAGTAAGGCTTTTGATAAATTACCTCACTCCATTATATTTTTGAAATTGGGTTTTCCTACTTGGCTTATCAATTGGATTAAGTCATATCTAATTGATAGAACTTACCAAGTTCTTTTTCGGGGTTGTACTCCTAAGCCATTTGCTGTGCATTCTGGCGTTCCTCAAGAAAGTCATTTGGGGCAACTTCTTTTTATCCTAGCCATTAATAATGTTGCATCTGGTATTAAATATTCGGAAGTACTCATTTATGCTGATAAAATTAAAATCTTTTGATCTCTGAATTCCAACTCTGACAATTTTCTTCAGGAGGATTTTATTAATTTTAGTAACTGGTGTCGCACTAATGGTCTTAAACTGAATTTGGATAAATGTCATTTAATGTCATTTACTAGGAGACTCTATTTGTGATAATTTATAGTCTTAGTGACTGTATTTTGGATCGAGTCAGTTCCATTATTGACCTAGGTGTTACATTTGACCAAAAAATTGATTTTGGTTTGCATATTAATAAGATCGTGCAGAAAACTAATTCTATGTTGGGATTTACCACACGATTATCCAAGGAATTTAACAATTCGCTTGTTAGGCTAAGTCTGTATAACACCTTCGTTAAATCTCTCCTTGAATATGCTTCTTAAGTTTGGTCTCCATATTATAATGAGTACATTTGGAAGAATTGAATCGATTTAGCGTAAATTTGTAGGAATAGCTTTATGTCACCTTAATTTGAATGACAGAGTTCGTCTTCCTCCATATACTGATCGACTTCAGCTATTAAATATGTCATCGTTTTCGAAACAACGTGAAGCAGCTGATGTAATTTTTGCTCATAATCTTTTTACAGGGTTAGTTGATTCCTCCACCCTTTTTGGGTTTGATGTGCCTTTATGTTGGTCAATTTTTACAAAAGTATCCGCGGATTGGTTTTGCACCATCAGGATTGGATTAACAATGGCGGATTAGAAACGTTACATGGTAAACTTAGGCATCTGTCAATAATTCCTCATCATTAGATTTGTGAAGTTTTATCCGCGCCATATATTTTTTTGTGTGCCATTATGTCCTACCCCACCTGCCGTATTCTCCAGACATCGCTCCTTCCGACTTCCATCTATTCATATCGATGACGAATGGCCTAGCTGAACAGCACTTTCATTTGTACGAAGAAGCCAAAAATTGGGTCGATTTGTGGATGGGTTCAAAAGAAAGGCAGTTTTTTTGACGCGGAGTCCGTATGTTGTCAGATGATGGGATAAAGTTGTGGCTAGCGATGGACGTTTCTTTGAAGAATAAATATTTAACCATTTTTCCACATTAAAGGCTCGAATCAAATCCGCGGTTTTCAATTTGTACTCCCAATAAAACAAAAGTTGGAGTTATTATTTTATTATGTGGAAACGTCATCGAAAACGAGCTCCGCCGCGTGCTAAATTTAAACAGTGCGGCAGCCAACGATCAACACTTGTTTGTTTCGCTTAGTTCACTCGCGGTAAGTTGTGTGTGGATCCAAAAATAAATGTCTGCAACGATTTCCCTAAATTCTTACAGTGCTTTGCGCAACATCAACTTTTCTTATGATTTTAATCTACAAAATTTGATATTTTGACTCGACACGTTGCGGTCTAAGTTAGCAAGTTGAAAAATCGCCATTGCCTTAACAAATATCACTCCTTAAATGGCTGATAGCGTCGGAGTTTGTGCGGTTTGCGGAATTGAGGCAACGCAATGTTGTTCGGCGTGTAAATCGGTCAAGTATTGTGGCGCGGAGCATCAGCGGAAACATTGGAAGTCGCATAAGCTGGAATGTAGGCCGTTTTCGATATCTTTGACCGAAGATTTGGGCCGGTTTTTGCTTGCGACCCGTGATATTTCCGAAAACACAGTGATTTTTGTGGAAACACCGCTTGTAGTAGGCCCAAAATGGTTTTTGAACGATAAAGAGGAGTTCACGCCAATCGTGCCATGCGTCGGATGCTTTGAACCCTGCCGCGTTGGGCTTTTTGGATGTCCGAGGTAAAATTGAGTTATATATATTTTTTTTTTGGAAAAATCTTTACAATGGTTTTAGTTGTCGGTGGCCTGCCTGCTCCCTGAACTGTGCTGGGCTGAACAATTCCAAACTGCATGGCCTAGAGTGTCCAGTCCTGAGTCTCGGGACTCGATCAATCGATCCAACCGATGTGAAATCTCTAATGAATCACTATCGGACAGATTCGCTCATTGTTCTAAAATGCCTAATGTTGCAACGAGTACTGCCGAAAAAATGGAGTGAACTGATGAACATGCAAAGTCACGAGGTGGAACGCCAAAACTCCGAGCTCCATCAGTAAGTTTTGTGTTCTGAAAACTATGAATACTTTTTTATTGGTTTTTTTTTTCTAGGGACGCCGAAAGTCGTATTGTGTCCTATTTGATGGATAACTTCCTGGGACCTTTGAAGTCGTTAGAAGCGCAATCGAATAAGAAAGTTCTTGGGCAATGCAATCCGAGCGTACTGCACAAAATATGTGGCATTATTGAAACGAACTACATGTGCGTGAATCTCCTGAATGGAATGGAATTGTCAGCTCTCTATTATACGGCGTGTATGATGGAACACTCATGCGTACCGAATTGTTATTTTTCGTTTGATCACAATAACGGCTTCAAAATTTCCGTAACGGCGGGCCGAAATATCAAAAAAGGTGAACACTTGAAAATCATGTACTCGAACATGCTCTGGGGCACACAAATGCGCCAGGAGCATTTATTATTGACGAAACATTTCCAATGTAAATGCGAGCGGTGTAGTGATAAAACCGAATTGGGTACATATCTAAGTGCGTTGCGTTGCGTCGGACCAGAATTGTCCACGTGCGATGGAATCCAATTACCAGAGGACCCGCTGGCTGAAAACAACGATTGGGTTTGTGATAAATGTGCATCTCGAATAAGTAGCGAAGAGGTAAGCCGATAGGTATCAACCAAAACGAATCACATCAACAATCAATTTCAGGTGCGATATGTCAACACACAAATTGGAGACGAGGTTGAATCATTGGTCTCATCTAAACCAACTATTCCCCTAATCGAGGCACTACTTGACAAACTGTCGCGATTTTTGCACCAAAACCATTACCAGCTTTTCAATTTAAAGCACTCGCTCATTCAAATGTATGGAACACAGCCCGGCTTTTTACCTCACCAACTTTCCGACGATTTACTCCGCCGTAAAATCGCCATAGCCGAAGATTTGCTTAGCATTTGTGATAAATTAGATCCACATACGATTCGTTTGTCGCTGTACGTTGCAGTCATTCTGTTCGAAATGCATTCTGGAATTGTCGAGTATAACAAAAAGCAGTTGACCGTAAAATTAGGTAATGCAGAGGACATGAAGAAAATTATCGATGAATTGAAAAAGGCTTCGATCTTACTGGTGCGCGCCAAGCGAGTGTTGGAAAAAGAATTGGATACTGTACAAGGATCGAAACTGAATGAAACATTGAACACTGCAGTCCTCAATATCAAAACATTGATAACAGAAGTTGATCCTATCACTAAAAACCCCTAACTCCTTCTAACATCTCCTATTCAAACTGCACAGTTTCAATAAATCCAATACGCTAATTTTCTCAGCAACTATTGCATTTTTAAAGCTTACATTTTGTTTATGTTGATAGTAACTCTCTTTGATTTGAAAAAAAAAAAAAAAAATACTTCCATGCCGTAACCCCTTCCATCACCTGATAATTATAATACCAGGAACACCAGTGGCGTGGCGTGACTTTATAGCTAGGGGATGCAATTATTTTTTAAATATATTGGTTTATTACGCTTAAGCAATATATTATAAATATTACTAAAACCTCTCTCGTCAGCAGGTTGAAACATTATTAATGTTGAGATAATCACGAACGAGATATATAAAAAAAACGATTTACATTCACCACTACTACCACACAGCAACTTAAAGCGCTTGAATTAATAAATTAACGGACAATCTATATTGTTCGATCTCTTCAATAGATAGAATTTTATTTGCTAGGGTGGTAAAGGATCGAAATTCGAAGAAATATGTTAGTGATGTCTGCCTTGACAGCCCTTCAACCTTTTTTTTTATTAAATATAAGCTTAAAGTTTCTAATTTTTATTTTCTTAATAAAAAAGTTAACACGTCCAAAAAAAAGTTGTCGCCCGATCTGCCGAAGTTTAAACCGATTCGTTTCCACACAAAGCACGACAAATATGGGCAATATTGCCAGATCTACCCTCTTCACATTTTTCTTCCTGATTATTTTTCGGCTAGTACAGAAATTTCAATACTTTGATCGAGAGCCAGAGCTTGCAACTTAAAGCACTGGCTGGAAGTAATTGTTTTAACGCATCTCTCCTTCCTATAGAAGTCGAATTTGCGCTCAGAGTGAGCGAAAATTCTATACGTATTGGCCGGCGGTATCGTTTTATTGTATATGCGATTAAAAGCAATGAGAGGAAAGGTGGAACCATTTTAATGCGATGCATCTTCCCTTCCCATTAAATTTGAACTTGCGCTCGTCGCTCGAGAAAATTTTGTTCCTGTAGGCCGACATATATGTACATATATATATAAAGACATTTTTAAATAAATTTTCATATTCGTGCTAATTTTAGTTTAGCTTTTCGAAACTGAATAAAGGGCAAAATGTAAGGGAAACATTGCATCCCTTGCATCAATGGACGCCACGCCTTTGAGGAACACTCACCATTTTGAAATGTCTAGAATTATAGTTTACAAGAAATTATGGATTGCAAATATCATCAAGTAAAGATACAGAACGAAATTGCAAGACAAATCAGTCGCACAGACCACACTACAGTACTTTCAGGTTACGGGTGTTTGTATCACGAAATTAATTTTCTAAAAGAAAGTGAAAATTATCCCCCTGAATTTCGATGTATTACTAAACGTGCTTAAGGGATTTGAATAGCAATTTTTCTAGCCTTCAATTTTAAGTTGCCTTCAATAAATTTATATATGTAATGTTTAGTTCTCAATATAACTAATAATATACATAGCTTACTTTTTAAGTAGCTCAACACGAAGAAGTGCATTGAATAATTTCATGGTTTAATATTGTGTTTGTTCTTTTGAGACAAATTAATAATATTTTAAGAAAGCATTACTCCAATCACCTTAAGAAATATAAATATAAATTGTTTGTACTTGGAGCATAGTTCGATCACATTTAAATTCACTTTGCCTTGTTCTATTTTTATACTCTAGATGAAATCTGAGAGTATTATAAGTTTGCTCTAAGGTTTGTAACGCTAAGAAATAAGGCTTGGAGAAAAAAATGAATGATACAGAAGTTAATATTATCACTCAGAGATCTCAAAACCGGATGTCCGTCTGTCCGTCCGTCCGTGCGCTCTCTAGCTTGAGAACGCGTGAAGCTAGATTGTTCAAATTTTGTACACGTCGTTTTTTACAAAAAAGTAAGGTCAAGTTCGTGAACGGGCGAAATCACTCTACCGCTTCTACCCCCTCCCATACAAAATGACACAAATGCGCAATTTGACAATAAACGGATTTGCTCAAAAAGTATAAAAGCTATTGACCTGAAATTTGGAAATATTAGTTTTATAATAATATCAATCTACCGTATAAAAATTACGCGTGTCCTCTCCCTCCTTCTACCACCTCCCATATAAACTGTACTTGTCATGAATTACTCTAAGCCAATTTACTCAGTGCGTATAAAATTTAGCGAGCTGAAATTGTGCACCAAATATTTATTAAAAATTGTCAGGAAGGTCAAAAAAAATTAGACGATTAGCTTCACCCTTTCTACCCCCTCCCATACAAAATGACACAATTTCGCAATTCGACAATAAATGGATTTGCTCGAAAAGCATAAAAGCTTTTAGTCTGAATTTCGGGATATATTACTTTAATAATGATTTTAAT
The DNA here is from genome assembly GCA_963669355.1 of Chorisops tibialis. NCBI lineage: Eukaryota > Metazoa > Arthropoda > Insecta > Diptera > Stratiomyidae > Chorisops > Chorisops tibialis. Next base: position 116,391,569 of record OY770262.1, on the reverse strand, counting down.
ATATAGTATAAAAATTATTTGCGTCCTCCCTCTCCTTCCACCCCCTCCCATACAAACTACACTTTTTCATGAAATGTTCTAAGCCGATTTTCTCAGAACATATAACATTTATCGAGCTCACATTTTGTAATAAATACTTATTTAGCATTATCACTAAGATCACAAAAAAATATTTGATTCTACCCCCTCCCAAACACTATGACACTGTTTCACAACTTCACAAAAAATTTAATTTCTTGAAAAGTATGAATACTACTAGTTTAAAATTTAAGAGATGTCAATTTTATGATATTCTTAGTTACTTCTGAAAAAAATCACTAAAATCCCCCCACTCTTTCTACCACCTCCCATACAAACTGCACATTTTGACTAAATCTAACGCACTAATTTTCTCAGCTCCTATTCAATTTTTGGAATAAGCATTTTTTATAAAATATTTTTATAGTTACTTTAGCATGATGGGGAAAAAATTAGTTCAATGCTATCACCCCTTCTAACACTCCCCATACAAAATTTCTTGGGATCACAAAAAATTCTATTTCATCTAGAGTATCGTAAGATTGCGCTTTACGCGCAATCGTAGGCCTGTTATGTTTTACTTTAAGCTTGGCATAGTGTGCCTGGCGATTAATGTAATTTTATTAAATTTTTCATAATATCACTTGTTATTTTTTCTCCTTCGTGATTAAACCCTTCTTGCATAGAAATATTTTCTTGCGTTTATTTTACGCCTAAACGATAATTTGACTTACCGGATTTTATAGTATTTCACTGGGAATTCTCCCACATTTCGTGAAACAAGCAGATATTTTGGAACACCGGCAATAAGTTCTTTTATATTGTGTGAAGTCTGAGAGTATGATAAGTTTGCTCTTAGGTTTGTAAAGTTAAGAAATAAGGCTAGGAAAAAAAAAGAATTGACACATCAGTTAATATGTATTATCACTCAAAAATCTCAAAATCTTACATCCGTCCGTTCGACTGACCGTTCGCTCTCTAGCTCGAGAAGATATTGAGCTAGAAATTTGAAATTTTGCGGTACGGCATCTTTGATAAAAATGTAAAGTCATGTTCGTGAACGGCCAATATCTCTCCACCCCTTGTTCCCATACGAAATAACTCATATTCAAAAATTTATAATAATCAATTTTTCTTGGAAACTATAAGAGCTTCCACCAACACTCATACAAACTGCACTTTCTCATGAAACACTATAAACCAATTTGTATAACATATGTCGAGTTAAAATTTTGAACTTATTAGTGTACAAAATAATCATTATTAATACGACCGGAGAAAAAATAACTAATTAGTTTGACTCCTTCTACCTCATCTCATACAATGTAACACAATTTTACAAATGTACAAAAAAAACGGATATTCTTGAAAAGTTTTACTGTTCTAAAATTTGAGAGATATCAAACACATAATGCTAATAGTTATTTCTGAAAACTTCCTATAAAAACTGACCAATTTCACTATTTATTTTATTTTAAAAAAAAATCTTCAAAACAATGATTACTTACAAAATATTGTTACAAAAAAAGTACGTAAAAAATAAATTATACGAGTATCCAATTTAAAACAATTAACAATCACAAATTATTTGTCGCATAAAGCTGACTTTAACTGCATGCTAGATAAATTATAGTCAATTCGGTAGTCATTATTGTTGAAAATACGCGAAAGAGATGCGATTGGTTCGTTTTGGCCGTAGTTGGTGCGATGATGAGAAATGTGAAGTGGCACATAGTTTCCCAAAGTTAAGGCTTTGAGCAAAAATGGGGAATCAATTTCTCCTAAGATTAATTTAAATACAAAAGCAGCCCTAAGAATAATCCGTCTATTCTCAAGTGACTCTTGAGAAAGAAGTTTTAGACGCTGTTTGTAAGGAGGAGACGCAACGTATCAGACCAGAGTAGGTCCCTTAGAGCGAACCTTAAGAACCTTTGCTGTAATATATACACCGAGATCCAGTACCTTGTTGTAGTGTGCTACCGTCTAGGACATAATCGAAATGTATGGGAGATTTATTTATTTTTTTTTCTTTGAGTTGGACTCAGAAGAGGGAACCTAAGGGTTTCAATATTATCATCAGAGTAACTTCCCTGTGCAAACGGGTGTCAGACAAGGCTACATATTATCACCAGCCCTGTTTTTGGTGGTAATAAATGACATCTTGAAAGCTGCACTCGAAGGTGGGGAAGGTAAATGTCTTCAATGGAGACTATTTAACAACTTAAGTCACCTTGATTATGCTAATGACGTGTGTTTGCTTGCACATAACCATTCGGAGTTAGCGTCAAATGTTCGTTCGTTGCATTCTAAATCCAAAGATGCGGGACTCAAAATAAATGTGCGTAAGACCAAGTGCAGTGGATCGGTCATACTTTGAGGAAACCAGAGCGAAACATCGCCAAACAGGCTCTGAATTATAATCCTCAAGGATTGTTCGACCATGTAACACATGGAAGCGAGCAGTTGAGTAGAAGACCAAAGGAATAAACAAGTCCTGGCAACTGCTTAAGGCCGATGCTCAGGATCGCGCCTTGTGGAAGAGAGTTATTTCTGTCCTATGCCCCTATAGGGGGTTTTAACAGGAATTTGATTTGATTGATGGGAAATTTGGTCCTAAAGAATGAAACGCTTGCACATTTACTAATATTCAAAGGCATACAGTTTAATGTAAACCAGTCAAAAAAACGTTGCAAGTCACTTTCAAGTAGAGCGCAATCATTCTGATTCGAAATATCGCGAAACAATTCGGCGTCGTCAGCATAGAGCAAAAGAGTTGGAAATAACTGAACTCACGTCGTTAATAAATAAAATAAATAACAGTGGTCCTAGATGGCTTTCCTGTGGCACACTAGATGTGTTGGGTATAGCAGAGGAATGAACTTCTCGAAAAATCACTTTTTGGGTACGATTAGATAGGTAAGATCTGATCCAATCTATGAAAGTAAAAGGAAATCCAAGTGCGTATAGCTTGTAAGCAAGAATACTATGATCAACTTTATCAACAGCTTTGGTAAAGTCGGTATATATGCAGTCAACCTCCTAACCGACTTCAATCACTGGAATAGTGAAATCGGAAAATTCCATTAGATTTGTTGTGGTCGAACTACCTTTGACTAATGATTGATTTACAATAAAAATTTCTTATACACAAACAACAGCCTCGAACAACTTAGGAATGCAAGAAAGATTAGCAATAGGACGATAGTTACACACATCAATTCTTTTACCTTTCTTAAGCAATGGTATGATAGTGGAGTATTTCCACAAACTAGGAAATATCTCCGATCTGAGAGAAGCGTTAAATATATGGCATAAAGGCAGAACCAGAGAGGTACTACAACGCTTTAATACGGCAGCAGGAATGCCGTCTGGACATCAAGAAAAACTAACCGTAAGTAAAGGGTTGTGCGAAAGGTTAACAACCCATCCACAATAAATAATGAAAAAAAAAATCGAATACACTAATTTTCGCAACAACAACAACAACAATATTTATGCTCCGTAAGTGGAATAGGTTACCACTTACGAAGCATAAATATTGTATACAACATTTTTATAGCTACTGGAAAAATCAAAGATTCTGTGTTTTTGTGTGTTTTTCACTACACTTGAAACATCTTGTGCAGGTTCGGAGCATACTTCGGTGCAGAATAGTACTGGTCCAAATGATTACTTTATTATTTTAATAATAAAGTATTGTGATCGACTTGGGAAAAAATATTTGATATTCTGAAATTTTGTTTTTTCGCGTTTTATGACTAAAATATCCTAAAATGCAAAAAAAAAGAAAAATCCGTCTGTCTGTACGCCGTACGTATACGCTCAGCGCACGTTAACTCCCAAACCCTTCAAGATAGAAAGTTAATTTTTGGTGGATTGTAGATGATTACGGATCTCAGGTGGATGCTCATGTTGGGGAGTGCAAGGGTAAGGTCGGGGGGGGGGGGGGGGGGGGGCGGCGTTGGGAGCGCTAAAACCGAAAAATGGGAATTCGATTATCAACCATGGTTCTAGCAAGGTTGAGATAACCAACTTGTTGGTTGCCTGCTTAAAATTTTGTACAGCACCTGTTCGACAGCCAAAAATTCTTCAAATAAAGTGGAAGCTTAATGTGGATAAACAGGGAGATCCCAAAAAAATCGCTAGAATACCACCATTCTACGCGACAAGCCATCCACATTGGGTGGATATAAAATGCCCAAACTGGACGCGACAAGTAATCAAAAACACGTTTCCAGCAAGTATTAAAGAATATGTGGGATATATGCAAAGTGCTGGGACAAGCTTGGCTATTGAAAAAAAAGCCAAATAAGAAATAATGCTCCCACTGAGCCGCCAAGGGTACAGAAATATTTGTTGTCGCTCAAAAACCTCGATTCCGAGTGGCCGTCTGTCCGTCTGTCTACAACATAACTTTCGAACGCTTTAAGCTACCGTGGTGAAATTTGTTGTGTATTATGTTTAAGAATAAAGTAACTTTAAGTTCTTGAACGGGCTACATTCCTCTATTCCTTGTACCTCCTCCCATACAGATTTCATGAAATTTCGAAATTTTAAGAAATTTATTTTTCTTCGAAACCATTTAAAATATCGACTTGAAATTCCCCTTACTCCTTCTCCCACCCCAAGCAAATGCTTTTTTTGAATTTTGAAAATTCCATTTTTGTGATTTTCATTGAAATTAATAAAGCTGAAAAGACGTATTTTTGCCAGAATCAATTGTATTATAATTGCAATCAGTTTTGAAAAAATTATCAACTTCACTCCTTCTATCTCTTCCCATACAAATTTCACGAAATTTTGATGATTCGATTAAATTATTTTTCTTCGAAACTCTCAAAGCTATCGACTTGAAATTTCGTGGAAAGTATAATAGTTGAAATATCTTTGATGATATAAAATTTTCTTTTGTTCCGTATGCTCCTTCTACCACCTCCCATACAAATACATAATTTTTGGTAAATGCTTTAAATCGATTTTTATTAAAACTAGAAGCAGTACAAACTGAAACTTTTGCCAGAATTAATCTGTTAATAATTGCAATAAATGATAAGAAAATAATCAGATTCGCTTCACTCCTTCTACCCCCTCCCATACAAATATCTGCATTAAAAATTCAAGAAAAAGCATTTCTTCTTCGAACATATGAGAGCTATCGACTTTGAAATTGAAACAAAGCATGGGGATGAGGATATTGATAAGCAGTTTCAAAAGAATTTAAAACCTTCCACACCCACTGCCACCTTTCATACAAATGCTCCAATTTCAGGAAAACTATGCTCAATTTCTTTGAAAATAATGAAAACTCCAAACTTTAAATTCAGCACGAAACATTTTGCAGGACATGTTTTGTGTCATGTACAAAAACTACAAATCTCCTCCCTCTTCTTTTTACAGAATGGTCTGTGTTATAGGCAATTTCGTCCTTTATGTGCAATGCACAAACACAGTCATGGAGGGAAGGAATGGGATTTGGAAGGTAGGGGAAGGGAAGTGAGGCGACCGTAACTAGTAGCGAAGCTGGTATATTTTTTTCAGTTGTACTGGCTACTACCGACAAATATTTGCAGATTAAAATCTGGGGGACTGAGTGATGGAAAGCGAACAGACACCATCTCCTGAGTATATAGACCTTTTTGAAGTGGAACAATTTCACATTTACATCGTTTGCCCATTTTTAATAATTTTTCATCGCCAGTAGCAACTGAAAATGCGTGAAAAAATCCCAACTGTTTAGAGTGGGAATCAAATTTACGGCCTATTGAGTGTGAAGTGAAAACGCTGCCCACTACGCCACAGAAGACCATTATTCGAAAGAATTTCAGACGGCATACTTTCCAGTACTTCAATCTCTTCCCATTTCATCTAGAGTATAATTTGACTGGGCGTTTCGCCCAATCATAATTCTGTTATGTTTTTCAGTTGAACTGGCTACGAGACAAAACAGTTCCCCCGATTTTTGGAAAGTTTTGAAACTGTCCCTTGAAAGAAATGCGTTGGCTATGAAGACCAGAGAACATTTTATATATGAGAATATCCCTTTGATGCGTAATCCAAGAATCGTACCAATTCACGAACCATTTATTAAAGTATGGTTGATAGGATGACTTTAAGACTGTGCTCTGAATCAAATCCTGAAAATGTAGAGCTTCAGAAAGATATTTCTACATTAGATCCAAGAAACATGAAATGAAAAAATGTCCGCTTTGGGGTAAAAAAGGAAGAAAATATGCAAACTCTTTAACGTGGAAGAAATCAAGGCAATTGAAGGGATGAGAGAACTTGCTGACAATAGCGAAATTATTCCAAAAACATAACAGTACTGTACTCCAGATGAAAGAGAAATTTGTTGATTTTAAAAAATTTTGTAGGAGAAGTGGTGGAGGGGGTGACGACATTGAACTAATTTTTTCATATTACGCTACAGTTGCCAACAAAATATTTTATACAAAATTTAGGATTCAAAAATTTAACAGGTACTGAGAATATTAGTGTACTGGATTTAATGAAATTGTTCTGTTTGTATGGGAGGTGGTAGAAGGAGGGGCGAGTTCTTAATGACTTTTTTAGAAATAACTAAGAACATAATGTTTTCGACGTGTTTTAAATTGCAGATCAGTAGCATTCATACGTTTTAGGAAAATCGACTTTTTGTAAAGTTGTGAAATTTTGTCAGATTGTATGGGAGGGGGTAGAAGGATTGAAACTAATCGTCTAATTTTTTTGGTCTTACTAATAATTCTAAATAAATATTTAGTGCACAATTTCAGCTCGATAAATTTCATACGTACTGAGTAAATTGGTTTAGAGCTTTTTATGAAAAAGTACAGTTTATACGGGAGGTGGTGGAAGGAGGAGGAGGACATAAATAGTTTTTATGGAGTAGATTGAAATCATTCCAAAGTATTATATTCCAAATTTCGGATCAATATTATTTATACCCTTCGAGCAAATCCATTTATTGTCAGATTGCGACATTGTGTCATTTTCTTTGGGAGGGGGTAGAAGTGGTGGAGCGAGTTGGCCCGTTCACAAACTTGACCTAACTTTTTTTTATCAAAATCGGCATGTGCAAAATTTGAGCTCTCTAGCTCGACGAATTCTCAAACTAGAGAGGACACAGACGGACGGACATCCGGTTTTGAGATTTTTGAGTGATTATATGAACTACTGTATCATTCATTTTTTCTGCGAGCCTTATTTCTTGGCGTTACAAACTTTGTGGCAAACTTATAATATTCTCAGATTTCATCTAGAGCAAAAACATAATGGAATTATGATTGGGTGTAAGGCCTAATCATATGATACTCTAGATGAAATAGAAACGAGTTTCTTGTACCGGAAAATATAAAGTCTCAAATTCTTTTCAATAGTGAATAGTGACAATTGTGTGTGAGGTGGTAGAAGCAGAGGGGGGAGGTTTGTGATTCTTGTGTTTAACACCGAACGTAGTATACAATATATTTCATGCTGAATTTGTAGGTTTCATTATTTTCGAGGAAATTTAAATTTATGGCATTTGTATGGGAGGTGGCAGAGAAAGTGGGCAGTTTTGGATGATTTTGAATCTGCTAATCCACATCCTAATCACATTGCTCTGTTACAATTTTAAAGTCTATAGCTCTCATATGTTCGAAGCGGAAATACTTTTCTTGAATTTCCAATATACAAAGTCTTATGGGAGGTGGTAGAAGGAGGGAAGCGAAGTTCATATTTTTTTTTATCATTTATTGTAATTATTAAGGGATAGATTCTGGTAAAATTTTAAAATTGTATTTTTTCTAGTATCAATGAAAAGCGATTAAATGCGTTTACCAAAATTGTGCATTTGTATGCGATGTGGTAGAAGTAGTATTCGAATCAAAACCAAATTTTTCATCATCAGTGATTTTTGTAATAGTATACTTTTCTCTTTCTCTCTCTTTGAAGAAAAACAATTTAATTGAAATTTCGTGAAATTTGTATGAGACAGGCTAGAAATAGTGAGGTGAAGTTTATAGTTTTTCCAAAAAAACTAAACGCTGCCAACTTTTCTTTACCACCAACGAACTCTAGCCTTCCAACGTATACTACGCTAAATTCCTCCTTAGGACAGATTAGTATTCGTCCGCGAAACGTTTACCGAGTTCTTAAGAATCTAGATGCTAATAAATCGTCCGGTCCAGATGGAATCCCTGCCCTTGTCCTTAAAAATTGTTGCGCTTCTCTAGCTAAACCTCTATGCAAACTTTACCGTCTCTCTTTATCGTCCTCCATTTTCCCATCTTCATGGAAGCTTGCAAATGTTCAGCCAGTTCCTAAAAAAGGAGAACGCACCAATCCCGCTAATTATCACCCAATAGCAATAACCTCAATTCTGTCCAAGGTCATGGAAACAACCATCAACAATAGAGTAATAGAATATCTCAACATCAATGATATTATTGACGACAAACAGTATGGATTCCGCAAAAAACGTTCCACAGGAGACCTTTTAAACACCCTCACAGAACGTTGGAACAAGAGCATTCACCAGTTTGATGAATCTTGTGTTATTGCTCTTGATATTTCCAAGGCTTTTGACAGAGTATGGCATACTGCCCTTTTAATCAAACTGAAAGCTATTGGTTTGGGCGACTCTCTTATTTCCTGGATTGAAAGTTTTTTAGCCAATCGTTCAACGCGTGTGGTATTGGATGGTGTGGTTTCCTCTTCTTATAAAATTAACGCTGGTGTCCCTCAGGTGTCGGTTCTTTCTCCCACCCTTTTTCTGATATTTATTAATGAGCTGCTATCTTCAACTTTCAATCCTATACATAGCTTCGCCGATGACAGCACTTTAGACTTCTCTTATCACTACAACAGTGCGTCCTTAGCACGATGTACTAGCTTAGTAGAACAACGTAGGTACATGGTTCAGTCATTGAATGACGACTAGGCAAAAGTTCTTAGTTGGGGCAATAAGAATCAAGTTGAGTTTAATGCTACGAAAACCCAGTGCTGTCTTGTGTCCCACAAACGTGACTCTATTCTTGACCCAATCACCTCCGGAGGTCAGCCACTAACCACTTCTTCAAGTGTTAAGATGTTAGGTATCCAAATTACAGATAACTTATCTTGGAACGACCATATATTTAACATCGCCAATGAAGTATCTAAATGCTTGGGCTACCTAAAACGATGTAAAAACTTCTTCACCGCTTCTGGGCTATTAACAATTTATAAGGCCTATATTAGACCACGTCTTGAATTTAATTCCCACCTGTGGGCGGGAGCTGCAAAAACTTCTCTCTCCTATCTGTATAGTATCCAGTCTCGGACCATTAAAATTATAGGGGATTCTGACATCACTTCTCACTCGAGCATAGACGAACTGTAAGCTCCCTAACCCTTTTGTATCGCTACTACAATGGAGATTATTCAGACGAAATCTTTAATCTCATGCACCCATGCATGCCCTTACCCCGTAATACTAGAGCTGCTTCGCGCGCTCATAAGTATTCTCTCAACCCCACCTTCGGTCGCACTGTCAAATTTCGTGATTCGTTTTTAAACCGGACTGTTCGAATATGGAACTCACTGCCCATCTCGGTGTTCCCGCATGACTACATTCAGCAATTCAAGGGAAATATTCATAGCTACTTCCGACTCTATCCCCTAATTTCCCAAAAACCAATATCCTTCCCCCCTCACCGGAGCTGTGCTTCAGTACAAGAGGGCAACCCCTCTAGTTCCGGTGTCACATAAAAAAAAAAAAAAATTAGTTCTCTTAGCTTTGCTCGTTGCAAATAGAATAAATGCATTTTTTAAAAGTCTCCATTTATATGGGAGGGAGTAGAAGGAGTAAGGGGATTGATTAATATTGTTTGACGTTAATGATGTTCACACCGTTATAATATGACCTAATTTTGAAGTTATTAGATGAAATGGTTTCGGAGAAAAATCAATTTCCTTAAATTTCGGAATTTCGTGAAATTTGCATGGGAGGGGGTATAAGAAGTTGGAAAAGATGGCCAGTTCACGAGCTTAAAATAACTTTTTAGCTATATTTTTAGCAATTGACAAATTTCAGTACGATAGGTCAAAGCTTCGAGAGTTAGACGGACAGACGGTCACTCGGAATCGAGGTTTTTGGGCGACAAAAAATTTGTCTGTGCCCTTGGTGACTGTGTGCGAGCATTATTTCTTAGCGTTACAAACGATAAGACAAACATAATAAACTCTCAGATTTCATCTAGAGTATAAAAATGCGTCCGATCTAGATCGAGAGTATCCAATGAAAATGGAAAAATTTTTACTGATAATATTATTTTTTTATTTGTAAAATTATTGAAGTGTGCAAGTGGTCGCTGGGTTTCAATTAAAAAGGGGACTAGTTTTCTTTAAAATTAAAAGTACCGCAAACTTCGTTTATCGCTTTTAAAAGACTTTAACCCTTTTTGTTCACACTTTATCGCCTTAATATTCACGTTATCGTGCTTCGTCATCAATTTCGACTCTATCGTTTTCTAAACATTGACTGTTTCTTTCGTTTACCCCGTCGAAGACTCCATCGACTTTACTACGTTATGACCTGATCTCGACTCTTTTGCCTTAAAATCTTCATTCAACTGCTTATCTCCACAGTCGATCACACAATGTACTCGCTTACTGAATTCCACTTCCTAGATCACAGGACTTACTCGCTTACTGAACGCCGCCCGACGGTCACAGGACTTACTCCTGCCCGTCGATCACACACCCCTTCCGGCTTCCTCATTCGCTTCCCACTTTCCACTCTCCTGTCCAAATATCAAATCACAATTCATTTCTTTCACGAATGCTCGCCCTTGTTGCTCGTTTTAATGGAAGTTCAAAAGCCTAACAGTAAGTAGGACTGGCCCGGCTTACAAATGTCATAATTTAAAAAGATAATGTGTCAATTTCCTTGAAAATTATGAAAGCTACTAACATTAATTTCAGCATCATTATTCTGTTATGTGTTCTTATTGCATTTCTAGAGTTATCCATTAAACGTGTGAAGAAAACATATTCAGAGTCGCAAATTTTTTTTTCCAAGTCGACCATAGTTACGTTATTATTAGAATAATAAAGAAATACTATCCCGTCAATATTCCATTTATTATTATTGAAGGTACAAGCTCGAATACGATAATGCAATTTGAATCGTTTCATTTCATAACAGATAATCCCCACATTATAAAATAAAAGTGAACAACTATCTTGATTAACTAACTAAATAAATCTCAAAACTAGAATGAATATATGACTTTTCTGATTCGGGCAAACAAATCACTTCCGCATTTGCTCATAATTTCTCTCAGGCATTCAGAATGTTCTGATTTAGGTGTGTGCCGAAAGGATAGGTAGATGTCGCATAAATGGCAACTCTGTGCGCGGTAGCTGAACTAAAATAATTTCGGACAGGTGAGAACAATGAACTAGAAGCCGAAGAGCTGACTACAAACACAGACTATAAATTTTGAGATCCCCGTCATGAAAAGAAGGGTCTAACCACAAAGATTAACCGTCCCATTAATCAATACACTTATGAAAAGAGTAAGGTTAAGAGCGGTTGAATTTTACACTTCAGGCAAGCTTCTTATTAATATTCTATGGAAGAAGGACACGTTGATCTGTTGTTCCGGCAAAAGAAATTATGTAATGCCCCCTCCCACTTAGGGCTTGCAAAATTTTTTGGTTTGTTGTGGGGAACTGGTACAATTTCTGAATGCGTAGAAAGAACTTACATCTGTTGGCGCTAGTTGACACGGAAGGAAAAAGAACTAACCATTCACCGGGCTTCTTCCAAGCAATCTAATTAAACAATAAAATTTTCCTCCTACCTTTGGTTCTTAGTCCTTCGGCTCTTTTGTTGATCCGTTTTATGGAAATTTGTTATTTTATATTGCAACACAACACAAATACACACTAACACCAAAGGAAGTTGACAGATAGCGCTAGGACTTGTCACCCGGATTCATCGCTTGCGCAAGAGTCCACCGAACGAAAACACGACCGAAACACTAAGCGCGAGCTCCGTTTCGCCACCTCCAGGACGAGCTGGTTTCGACTAAATTTAGCTGCTAATCTTCGATACGTACCGTCAATTCCGCAAATTCTCACGACTGTATACCTTTAATTGCACCGATTCAAAAAATGTTTGCGGTGTTTTTCATGCTAATTCGATTTTTGCAAAAACTTTTCCGAACGCAATTCGCACACAAAAAGAACACACGGGCAGCACTACGGTTCAAGACTGGAGAACGCGGGCTCTTTCGTGATGAGAGGATTCCGTGGTGGCCAGGGTGGTGCAGTGCAGGAGAATCGTTGCTCCCGCGGTGAAGGATTGAGTGGAAAATTTAATATAGATCTCGATCCTTTATTGAAAAATTCACGAACAAAGTCATGAAATCGAAACCAGTTCTCGATTCGATTTTAAAACAATGTCCTTAAAAGTCCTGAAATACATCATACGAAACCTTTTCCAGGGCACAATGAAACTCTACGTCACTGGAAGCCAAGACAGATGTGCGCATCCTCCGCAACAGAAAATACGCACGACGGACTTGTCCAGAGCTCGCAACCCTATTCGTGGTGTTGCGTGGTTACGGGGAACCTGAGAATGAAATTCACCCCTTGCGTAAAGTAAAGAACGTCTTTCTTGTACAGCATGCAGTCGGAGAATGGCGCTTGGTTTTCTCGATCCTGTTCGGTTTCGTCGGCAGACGTGTAGTACCTTTTAAAAAGGGATGAGGATATTATGCGGGGCGATGTAAAGGTGATGCCCACCCCGTTTTTGCCGAAAATACTCCAGTCCTCGGGACAGGTAAGACTTTTGGGGGATTTTCAGTTGGGGAGGTGTCGAGAGCGGTGGAAACCCGAACGTGAGGTTTTCTTCGAAAACAGTCTGAGGTGCTGTTCCATACGGGATTTGTGCCATAAAGCGTTGAGCTGAATTTTTGCCAAGAAAAATGCTTTTTCCGGCGTTGGGGTTGAATTAACATGTTTTTTCTTCAAAGCAGGTAATGTATTTTCCTAAGGTTTAGTTATTGGTTTTTAAGCTGTTCGACTTGGAAGATATTCTTATAACATTGGCAATTCAAGATGTGTAAGGAACTGACTTCTCACCCTAACCTTTTTACTTTAAAATAATTTACTCTTTTTGCTGTTTACTTTTGAAGTGGTTGGTCTGCAAGCGCTGCAAAGTTACAGTTCTGATCTATTTGGTGCAGGAAATTATGCGAATTTAAAGCTTACCTTGTTAAATTGCATATAAATTTATATCAGCGAATCCGAAGCAGCAAATTCGATACTAGACCGAACCTTGCAAGTTAGTTAAGTGGTACATCGTAGTCCACGCTAAAATTATAAGTAACTTTGAGAGCTTTCGTTTTGATGATAATTTGGAATTAGAAATTTTCGTATCTGTACATATGTAGTTGTGAATAAGATGTGCACTTCATGCATTCCAAGCGAGTACTTTCGAATTTAAAATTTTTTAATTTCTTTTAGGGTGCGGAATTACGAATACTTTTGATTTTATTCCAAATTTCAATTGGTTAATTTTAGCGTTAAGGTCATAGAAAAGTTCTCTGCCAGAGAAATAATTTTTAGTGATGGGCAGATGTGTCAAATATGCTCAACAGATAATGTCCATAATTATTTCTTCTAGAGATGTGACGACATTGAACTAATTCCCTCAACTCACATTACAGTTGCTATCAAAAATAAAATTGGAGGTCTTTAATGGTTTTAATAGAACTAACTATGTACAATATAATAAGGGGTTGATTTTACTTTATTATTTTAATTATAAAGTATTGTAATCGAATTGGAAAAAAACATTTCTAAACTCTGCCATTATTTTTTGTTTCTTTCCCCTCGATACAAAAGTATTATTTTGCTGATTTTAAATAATCCATCTGTCCGTACAAGATCATTAAAGATATAAATTGAATTTTTGGATTGTTGGGTAAATGAGTTCCATTACCTAAATTTTAGGAAGATCCAGGTGGAAGGGAGTGGCGGGGGTAGGGATAGAGTCGTCAACTAAAGATTTCGCTAAAGCATTTAACACCATTCTGCATGAAAAAATTATAGAAGAGTTGAACAATATGGAACCAAAATCAGCAAGGGTAAATTAGTTAGCTACTTGGAGAGAAGAGACCAAGGAGTTGAAATTGAAAATTGAATAAGTGATACTTTGTATTCTGAATACGATATGCAAAAGAGGACTGTTTACTAGGTCCGATGTCATTAACGCTGGAATGTGTCGATGACGTCGTATCGCCACATTACCCCCCTCAGTGAAGGCACCGGGGTTTGTTAAGATCCAAGCCTGAAACGTACAGGAGGATGTGATATACGACCGGAGCGGGTCGTAGTTGCTGCGTATGCTCGATCGCCTGGGCTCGATGTCGGCTCGAAGGTCATAAACGCGGGTTTGAGTCGAACGATTGACGTGTTTATATCCTTTCTTGAAGAATTTTCCCCTCCGGCTTACTACCGGGTACGGGTCGTCGTAAGGTGGCGTGAGCGATGGTTTAACTTTGTCGTTGCGAACAAAGACGTGAGTGCAGCTTGCGAGATCCTTGCTGACGAGCACACCGGGTGGGCCGTGAATTGCTGTGTCCTTAGGACGGATTGCGTTCATGCGTAGACGCAGGTCTCGAAGAAAATCTGTCGTGTTAACAGAGGGTCATGCTTCTGAGAAGAATTCGCCGGGAATGCGCAACGTCGTTCCATAAACCATCTCCGCTGTGGAATCCTGCAGGTCTTCCTTCAGAGGTGATCGCAGTCCAAGCAGGACTAAAGGTAACGCTTTTACCCATTCGGTGGCGGAATGGCAACGAATAGCAGCTTTCACGGTGCGGTGCCATCGTTCGATGATGCCATTTGCTGCTGGATGGTACGGAGTCGTCCGAAGGTGTACGGCTCCTAGGAATTTGTTGAGCTCCGCGAAGAGTTGACTTTCGAACTGGCATCCCAGGTCGGTAGTAATCTTGGCGGGCACTCCAAATCGGCTGATCCAGCCCTGTAATAGCGCTTCGGCGACCGCGGGTGTGGTTATGGTTTGAAGCGGAATGGCCTCAGGCCATCGTGTGAAACGGTCAATTACCGTCAGTAGGTAGCGCAAGCCCTCGTTCAATGGAAGGGGTCCCACTAAGTCGATGTTGATATGCAAGAATCGCTCGTTGGTTTTCTCGTATCGATGCACGGGTGCTTTGGTGTGCCTCGAGACCTTGTTGCGTTGACAGTCAAGGCAGCAGTGGGCGAATTTATTGATCTCGTGATTCATGCCGGGCCAGAAATATCGGTCGGTGACTAGCTTTCGAGTAGAGCGTACGCCTGGGTGTGCGAGTCCGTGAAGTAGACGCATTATCGGCATTCGGAGTTGGCTCGGGACGAACGGACGGGTTCGCTGCTGTGTGAAAATGAACATCAATGGATCGGATGTGCCAGGAACGTGTTGCTTCCTCCACTCAAGCGAGTTGTCGTGGTCCAGAAGTAGGGTTTCATGAAACAGTTGACGAACAGGAATTTCACCGCCAACCACCTGGTGAGAGATGTCAACGGAACTCTCCTTAATATGAGTGAACACCAGTTGCGACGATGGAAGGAATACTTCTCTGATATTTTAAACATCTTGTCAGATGAAGATATTCCGGAAACAGAACAACTTCCAAACATCCAACCGCAACAATCCTCTATTAGGGACGATCCCCCAGATAAGGAAGAGATAGTTTCCGCCATTCGGTCAATGGCGGGAAGGAAAGCTCCAGATATAGACGGACTACCAACCGAACTCCTCAAAGCGGACCCGGAAATAACAGCCGATATACTCCTCCCACTCTTCACTAAGGTGTGGAATGAGGGAAGATATCCGACTGAATGGAAGGAGGGCGTCATTGTGAAAATTCCGAAGAAGGGCGACCTTCGGGATTGTGGCAATTGGCGTGGTATATGTCTACTTACTGCCGTATCAAAAATTATGGCTAAGGTAATTCTCAATAGGATTAGTGATGTCGTCGAGAGCACTCTCGAAGTTTATCAGGCTGGATTCCGTAAAGGGTCGTCTTGTACCGACCACACAAATACCCTACGGATAATATTAGAGCAGTCAGCCGAAATGGGTTCGCCACTACATCTCATGTTTGTGGACTTCGAGAAGGCTTTCGACAGCGTTAAGCGAGATTACATATGGAATGCTTTGCGTAGGAGAGGTATTCCAGATAAGGTCATAGCTATGATTAAAGAATCCTACGAAGATGCAAGGTGTCGTGTCTTGCATAGAGGAGAGCTGTCCGAGAGCTTTCCTGTGCGAACGGGTGTCAGACAAGGCTGCATATTATCACCAGCCCTGTTTCTGGTGGTAATAAATGACATCTTAAAAGCTGCACTGTAAGGTGGGGAAGGTAAAGGTCTTCAATGGAGACTATTTAACATCTTAAGTCACCTTGATTATGCTGATGACGTGTGTTTGCTTGCACATACCCGTTCGGACTTAGAGTCAAATGTTTGCTCGTTGCATTCTAAATGCAAAGAGGCGGGACTGAAAATAAATGTGCGTAAAACCAAGTACATGCACATGGGTTCGAACGCAAGCACACCGATTGTTCTTAATGGACAGGATGTGGAAGAGGTGCAAGATTTTTGCTATCTCGGAAGCATTGTCAGCATGGACGGCGGAGCCGAAAAGGATGTTGAGGCTCGGCTAAATAAAGCCCGTCAGGCCTTCGGTATCCTTTCCCCTTTCTGGAGGTTAAGAGAGATCTCCCTTCGCACGAAGCTGCGAGTTTTTGACGCATGCGTCAAATCCGTGTTGTTATATGGTTGTACTACGTGGAAAGTGACCGTTCGACTTACCAAGAAACTACAGACTTTCGTAAACCAATGCCTCCGGCGCATTTTAGGAATATTCTGGCCAGAATTAATCTCCAACGTCGAACTTTGGAGTACAACTCGCCAGACTAAAATAGGTATTGAGATTCAACGGCGAAAGTGGCAGTGGATCGGTCATACTTTGAGGAAACCAGAGCAAAACATCGCAAAACAGGCTCTGGATTATAACCCTCAAGGAAGACGTCGGGTTGGTCGACCATGTAACACATGGAAGCGAGCAGTTGAGCAGGAGGCCAGAGGAATAAACAAGTCCTGGCAACAGCTTAAAGCCGATGCTCAGGACCGCGCCTTGTGGAAGAGAGTTGTTTCTGTCCTATGCCCCTATAGGGGGTCTTAACAGGAATTTGATTGATTGAGAAGTAGGGTTTTGAGTTCCTCGTCGTTTTGTTGAGCTGAAGCCAGTGCAGAAAAGTTAAAACTCTCTATTGTACTTACGCGTGACAGGTAGTCCGGAATAGAGTTGTCTTTTCCCGAAATGTGGCGTATGCCCACACTGAGCTGAGAGATGTAATCCAGTTGCCACTGCTGTCGTGGATAAGCTTTCACCGGGCGCTGTCGGTGGAGGTGTCGCGGATAAGCCCTCGTCTTTTTCTGGCAGGGGTTTCAATCCATTGGGCGACTCCAGATGTCCAAGAAAACGTACTTCCGGTGGACCGAGTTGGCAATTGCTGATGGTATACTGTGAGACCGTGCCCCTTGAGTCGGGCGAAGACCTCGGACAGAAGCTTTCGATGTATCTCCTCATCTGGTGAGAAGATCATGGTGTCGTCGATGTACACGAATGTGAAGTCCAAACCTCGCAGAACTCGTGCATGAAGCGTTGGAAGGTTGCGAACCTTGGCTCGGATCGGTGGACCTCTCGTGACAATGTAATGTGTCGTGACACACTTGATGTTGCGACGTGGATGCGGGATAGTTATCTCGCGGTACTGCTGCAGCAACGAACCGTAGGTGCTCTGTTGATCGAATGCATGAAACAAAAGCGTGGGTGGTTTATTCATTTCCTGAATTCGCGACACTGTTGATCTGCTTGTTTCTGGATCGATGAGTTTACGGCCACGCATGTCGACGAGTAATCTGTTGAAGTTTAGAAGGTCGGCTCCGATGATGGATGAGCTTACCTCGGCGATGATGAAGTTCCCGACGAAAATTCAGTAAAGTCCCAGATTTAGTCTCAGGCGTTTTGTTCCGAACGTTTGTATCGTGGAACCGTTTGCGGCAAAAAGTTGCGTCGTCCTGTCGGGGTTGAGTCGTTCGTGCCTCATTGGTGGAATGACCGAGACGTCAGCTCCGGTATCGATGAGAAAAACTGCAGAGCTGCACTGGTCACGAATTTGGGGGCGAGACAGAACGAGAGCGCTAGACGTATTGTCTAGCGTTGCCAAATGGTGCCCTCGTTAGGCTCTTCAGCGTTAGTTCGCGTTTCGGTTTCGATCTTGATTTCGACGTCGATTGCTCACGCATCGTTTGCGGGCGCTTCCGGTGCGCTGGACATGTCGATTCGCGACTGTCGTCGGTGAAAAATGGGTGTTAGATTCGTTTTTTTTTGTTAAAATCACTGCACCTCACTTGGCCGGGTTAGTTTGGGCCCGTCGTTTCACACCGCGTACGTGGTCTCGGTAAAGCTGGTATAGTAGCGAAACTGAATTGATCACTAGCACTGTTAATTCACTATCAGGGTGTTCGTCACGTCACCGGTCACTGGTTTTGTCGGGGTCGATCTCATCGAAAAAAAAACCACTCCTGGCAAAATCGCCAATTTGGGACTGAGAGCGCGGACGAGGTGATGACTAAAAAACGTTTTTAGAAATAATTAATACTTTATTTAAACATAAAACTCGACGCGTCGTTGGGACCACGAATTAAAAAACTGAAGACAACTGAACTTTTTGAACGGCCAAGGCGACTGCCTTTTTATTGCATCTTTATGCAGACTCTGCGGCGTGTCTCGCTGCTGATCGCGCGCGTATTCGGGCATGCCACTTGATATCTTTCTCGTTGCATATCTGGCGATATGGCGATATAAAAAAGAGGACGGTTTGCTTGTGCGCGATAAGCATATATACGTCCGCGAGATGCGCATAGTGTATCGTCAGCATATCTGTCGATATGCAAAAGAGGACTGTTTACTTGTGCGCGATATGCACTCCTATGTCCGATGTCATTAACGCTGGAATGTCTCGACGACGTCGTATCGCCACATCTCTAATGCTGATGATACAGTACTTTTGATTGAAGACAATACATGGAAAGGCATTATCCTAAAGACTAACTATAGTGTGTTTTTAATAATACTTACTCTAAAAGTCAATTTTATTGCATTTTCATTAAAACAAAATTGACGTCCTGTCTCATTTCATATACGACTCATTCATCTAAGTGTAGTTCAAATTGTTAATGTCCATATCAAGGGTTTCTCATGTGAAATACTTAGGTGCTATTCTAGAAGGCGTAACTAAACGATTAAAAAAGATCCTTTCTGTAGATCTCGATATTAGATCATTGCTAATGAAAACTGCACCAAGAACTTTTTATTTTGGCGGTATCCATGCAACTTTATAACACGGATTTATTGCATGGGGATCTGTTACCGCCACTATAGCAAAGCTAGTAATAATAACCCAAGAACTACTGACAATAATATTATTAAAAAAATCAAAAAAACTCCTCTCATATCTCCTCTTCCCTATTATAAATATAATTAGTTTGGAAGACATGTTTAAATTGATTTCTTGCTTTCAGATTTATAAAGACGTTCAAAATAATCTTATAAAACTGAACTTAAACAATTCAAGAAAAGGGATGCAAAATGAGTTGGTATTACCACTTCGCAAAAGCACTATTGGGCAAAGGCGCTTTTCTTATAGAGGAATTAAATTCATTAATGCATTACCGAGTGAAATTAAAATAATTAATAGCATTAATCAATTTAAAACTAAACTAAAGGAATTGATGTCGACAATATTGGTGAGATAGCTATTATCAAAAGTTAATTTTCTTTAAAAGTTCTTCTCCTCTAAAATGTAAATGTAATTGAATCTGTAAGGAATATTTATTGGAATTGTCAAGTTTATTTTAAAATGAGAATAATTTCTGAATAGATTAAGTAGAAATGAATTATAATCATAAAAAATATATAAAAATACGATTGATTTAAAATGCTAATAAAGCTAAATCCATACATTCATATAAATAAAATTGTAGTATCTGTTATTTGTTTATAAATGTGTTTTGCTTTATTTGGTCAATATCTATGCAGAAACACACGTTTTAAAAAATCTTCTCTCTCTGTCTGTCCGGCTTTTATGCAAAAACGGCACAACCAATTTGAGATGTGATCAGCGTTTGGTCTTATTTCAATAATCCCACGCTTTCTACCCCCTCCTATACAATAACTTATTTTCAAAGCTATATAACAATTAAATTTTCTTGATAACTATAAGAGCTAACAATTTGAAATTTAGAATATGATATTTTTGTCATAAATGTGATCTATGGTATACAACTTATTTGAGTCCCCCCACTTATTGCCCAACCTCCCGCACAAGTAGTTAGTAGTAAATTATGTCGGATAAATAATCTGCTTAGTTTGATGGCTCTTTGAACACAATGCTTTGTATTTCGTTGGAATCAGGACCATAAATTATTCAGAATGAGAGCATGATACTCGCATTTGAATTGGAGAGGCTCATGATCAAATCAAAACCGTGATTTGAGATCATATACGTATTGAAGAGCATTAAAGACATGTGAATAGTTGTAGCTTACGTTAATTAAAAAAAGCTCAAACAAAATGTCATTAAGTTTAGAAACATAACAGGACTTGTGTGTAAAGTCCAATTATATGATACTACCGATCAAATCGAAATTTTTGTGATCTTAACATTTTTTGTGTAGGGAGTGATAGAAGGAGTGACAGTACTAAATTAATTTATTTCACATCATGCTAGAGTAGCTTTAAAAATATTTTGCGCCAAATTTAAGCTTGAAAAACTGAATAGATACTGAAAACTTAGTGCATTGGATTTAGTGAAATTGTGCAATTTGTATGGGAGGTGGTAGAAGGAGGGCGGGGTTTTTGGTAATTTTTCTAGAAACAACTATAATCATCATGCAATTGATATGTTTTAAATTTCATTTCAGGAACATTCACAATTTTCAAAAAAATCAAAATATTACAAAGTCGTGGAATTCTGTTAAATTGTATGGGAGGGGGTAGAATGAGTGGAGCTAATCGGTTAATTTTTCCCGATAATAATAATAATGCTAATTAGGGATTTTTTTACAAAATTTTAGCTTTCTTGAAAAAGTGAAGTTTGTATGGAAGGTGGTGGAAGGAGTACAGGATTTTTAGTTATTTTTTGAGAAACAAAACCAACATGCGAATTATATTTTTTAAATTCCATAACAGTGACATTCACTCTTTTCAAGAAAATCAAATTCTTGAAAAGTCGTGGATTTGTTTCAGATTGTATGGGAGGGGGTAGAAGGAGTAAAGCTAATTGGCTAATTTTTTCCTGATATTAGTAACAATGCTAATTAAGGATTTAGTACAAAATCTTAGCTCGATGAAAGTTATACGTATTGAAAAAATTGGAGTATAGTATTTAATGAAAAAGTGTAGTTTGTATGGGAGGTGGTGGAAGGAGTAGGGGGACTCAAATAACTTATATACTTGAAGATTGCATTTATAATAGAAATAATATATTTTAAATTTCAAATTAATAGCTTTTATGGTTTCCATGAAAATGTGATTAATAATAAATAATAATAAATAAATAAATAAATAATAGTAAATTTTTGAAAATGAGTTACTTTGTATGGGAGGGGGTAGAAGGCGTGAGGCGAATAAATAAAACCTAAGGCAGATTTTTGTAACTTAAATTTGGTACAAAATATTTTTATTGCTAATCTAGCATGGTATGAAACAAATTCTACCACTCTTCTACCACTCCCCTTACAAAATTTCATAAGATCACAAAAATTTCTTATTCATCTAGACTATGATCGGGCCTTACGAGTCATCGTAGTCCTGTTATGTTTTTTTTGTATCTATGGTCCAATAAGGAGGGCGGAGCTGAAAACGAATTGTCGGATGATTTCTTTTTTTCAAATGATTATATCTTTGGAAATACCTGATGCAAAAAGTTCATATTTTAGAGTCATTTAAGTGAAACATAGATCCACCAGACTTTAATAATATTAAGAGGAGGACCTATGGTGGACGGGTATTGCAAACAAAAACATTAAAAAATCAATATCTCGACTGTCTCTTAAGCTTTGTAATTGAAGCTTGGATCATATATTAAGTCATACAAGAGGAATATGAAAAAACATAAAATATCTGCCAATGTGTCGGGCGCAACTTTATTATTATTAAGACAAGTTGAGGATGCGTTGGAATTCAATATGCAGGTTAGGGTGGGTAGGGACGACTAAGTGAACGGCGGTTCTAGGATGACGCAGTTGAAAAGTATTTAGCAACTAACTGCGATTACGATCAATAGCTCTAGAACATTGAATCATTGAATCCTTTGTTTATATACAAGTGTGGGTTTGTATGGGGTAGGGAAGAGGGATAGAAGGGATGGGTGGATGCTAATAATTTTTTAATTTATTGCTTGAATCACGTCATTTTCATCGACAAAGTTGCATAGAATTTTCATGAAGTTCGGAGGCGGTAGGAGAGTAAGGGAATCGTAAAATTAGTTATTCAGTTTTATTTCCTTTCTCTTGTAAGGTGGTGGTACAAAATTTCATTTCGTACATTTTAATTTGTTGGTTACTAGTTGATTTATTGAAATTGGTCGAAATCATACTTTTGTATCGGAGAGGATAGAAGGGCAAGCGCCATCTCAAAACTTTTGATGCAGTTTCATTTAAACTATTTTGTAAAGAGGTAGAAGTTTTGAAGGTAACCAGTTAATATTTCAAACTTTGAGAGATTTTTTTTAAATGCATTTTACAAATTTTCAAGTTTCTACCTTAAAATTTCATTTAAGAACTTTCAGCTTATGTGTGATTTTAATTGCACATGAAACACCTTGTGCACGTTAGACCGGGGAGACGTTTTATAACTATTGTGGAACAAATTATTATTTTTCCTCATGTATATCAAATAGATGGAAAATTTAAACTTTGTAGGAGTTCGCTCTGAGCCACCGTAGTGAACAGATCGTGTACCAATTGCAAGTGCAAGTGTAATATCATAACGTAACTTTAAACTGTAGCGAAAATTTTAGTTTTCAAGAATTTAATTTCGAATTAACTCTGAGTGCCCACAACTAGACATTAAGAATAAAACCATCGAAAATAATTCCGATGGAGGCGTTCACGCCGGGCCTTCTCGTCCATTGACTAAAACTATTTATAGAAGTGAAGTGCCGAAAACCGCAGATTTAAAAGTGGTTTTAAGAAAAATTAGTGAAGAAGCTAATATAACGCAAAACGTCGATAAGCGGAATTTTCCGCTTTTAACAAAGCATATTCTGGGAGAAGTAACGGAATCAACATCGATTCAAAAACTGACTGAAACAACTCAGCAATCCACGTCGCAGCTGACAGCAGCATATTCTACGGAAGAACAGCAGCCTACTTTAAACATGGATGTGTCAGATGGCATTACCCATAAACAAATAAACATCTATAATTGGCAAGTTGTCAAACGCAAAAACGGCATCCCGAGAAGAGCAATCAACACCACAGTCAATAAGAGCCCGATACCAGCATCATCCAATCATTATCACTTACTGGAAACTACAGGAAATGGTAAAAGTACTCCAAATACTAATAATATTAATATACTACCAAAAAATGTAAAAACGGGTGTTAATGGAAATAATAAAAAAATCAAATTCTGTCCGCCGATAGTCATCTTTGACGCACTGGTCAGGGAAGTGGAGGCAATTTTAAGAGTTATCGTTTCAGATTTTCCACCTGATACTAAATATTACTTGAAAAAAAATAATAGAAATTGGTCGATTAGGCTGTACATTAGCAATGTCGACATGCACGAGAGGATTTTTAGTGAACTAAAAAAAAATGAAATTTCTGCATACACCTTTACACCGATCGAAAGGAGGAAAATTTCCATACTCCTTAAGGGTTTAGACAGTAGCTATGACGTAGAAGAAGTTAAAGAAGAGCTTCTTAGACTTTGTGAATGTTTGCAACTCAGCTCAGTAAAGAAATTCTATACAGCAAGGTCGAAAAGGGAGGGATTAGATCTTGACATGTACCTAATACAGTTAGAACCAGGAGAGGATCCTACTAAAGTAACAAATATTAAGTACTTCCTTAATCACAAGATATCGTGGGAAAAGCCTAGAAGTGTGGGAGACATCCAATGTAGAAACTGCCAATTTTTTGGGCACGTAGCTGCAAATTGCGCAGCCGTATATCGGTGTGTGAAATGCATGGATGTTCATACACCAGGCAATTGCCCCAAAAATAATATTACGGACGCTGAACCCCAATGTGTTAACTGTCATCAAGTTGGTCATCCCGCGAATTTTAGAGGCTGTTCCTTCTATCTTCAACGGAAGAAAAATCTGGAAATTAAAAAAAAAGACCAAGCCAAACTAAGAGAACGGAGGCAAGAGATTGTAGATAACGAAGTTTCAAATTATCGAAAGCACAATGTTACTTATAGCAGCCTTTTTAGAAAAGACTATGCACCAGAAATACCCAAGAGCAATAATGTTGGCACATTTTTTCAAGAAACTGAGCATCTTTTTGGAATATCTTTTGGAGAACTTATTCAAAGAATTAATGAATTCGTTCCTAAATATAAGTGCTTAAGAACACCTGCAGAAAAGCAAGCAGAGTATTTCCAATTCTTTTTTAGCTTGTGTTCAAATTAAAAATCATAGCCCTTAATGTTAGGTCAGTAGTTTCAAAAGCTAAACAAATTCGCTTAAATGATTTCATATTAGAGCATAGCCCTGATATACTTTTATTAAGTGAAACACATCTCGAAAATCACAACAAACTCTTTGTATCTGGTTATATCGTTCGTAGAAATGATGCCTGGCAAGGGACCGCTATAATCATCAAACAAAATCTTAAATTCAATAATATTGATATAAACTTTGACAGAATTTCTGGCTCCGCAATAACTCTTCTCCTAAATGGCAGAGATGGACAATGTAAAAAGGCTCTTATTTCAGCAGTATATATCAATCCCAAAAATCTTTCGACAAATAGTGTAAATAACCTTCTATACAAAATTAATGAATATAGCTTCGGCAGTGAAATCGATTACGTCATCATGGGAGGTGATCTTAATGCTAGACATATAAACTGGGCCAATCATACTAATAATACAACTGGAAATGCAATGCAAAATTGGTTCACCCAAAACGTTCATTCATCTAATATTCAATTAGTGCACCCAAACACTACAACGTTCCCGTTGAGCGGAAGTTGCATAGATTTTTATATCACCTCTAGTAACTGCCTTAATAGGCTTGACTCTAACTTTGTATGCGAAACACTGTCTTCGTTCTCCGACCATTATGCCGTACGGTTAGAAATTGAACTAGAGTACTGCAGTGTTCTCCTGAAGCCAGAACCAAAAATCTTGTCGTTTCAGAATACTGACTGGAAAATGTTCAAGGCTGACCTTGACAAAGAGCTTAATTTTATTGCAATTGAAGACAGCAAATCATACACTAACCAAGAAATCGATTTCTATATTAAATATTTTACTGATTCACTACTCAAAATCTCCGAAAAACATGCTAATAAAAAAATAGTCAACAAATGGTATGAAAAAATTCCTGCAGATCTCCGAGCAGAACTGGATCTTGTTAAAATATGGAGAAGAAAACTCAAGAGAAAGCTCCACAACAACTACAATATCTGGAATAGCGAATGTCGTGATTTGAAAAGAAACATTAATATCCTATCTGAGCAAACTAGTATTAAAATCACTTTAATCTATTATTCCAGAATAAAATCTCTAATCTGAAACCGGGGCCCAACACTTTCAGGGAAATAAATCGAATCATTGGAAGAAAATCTAATAGGTCGATTGATAAAGTGCAACTCAAAAATCAATGTTTTTCCAACCTTGATGATAAATTGGAAGTATTTAGGGAGTTTTACTGTGATCTTTACAAGGAAATTAGCCCTACTTTCAATTTGAAATCTACTGACTCTATCCGGAATACTGTTAAAAATTTTGAAAACAAGTATTTAATTGATGGAAATTTCACTGCACTCTCAAACTTTAGTTTATGTCATAAGTCCTCTGGAAACTGCGAATTTCCACTTATAAACTGGACCATCCTAAAAAGTCATATCAAAATTTTGAATGGAAAAAAATCAGCAGGTCCTGACGAAATTTCTAATTTTATAATTAAAAGGTTGTCGAAGACTGCAATAAAATATCTACAAATTATATTTAACAATTGTATTAATTGTGGATACTTTCCAACCGCATGGAAACTTATGCCAATTCAGAAGTCGAAAGACTCCTACGATGTTGACAACTTTAAGCCAATTTCTCTATTATCCAATTTAGGAAAGCTATTTGAGAAAGTCTTAGCCGAAAGATTAGACGAATTTTGTGAGGATCACAAGATCGTTCCCGATGAACAATTTGGTTTTAAAAGAAAACACTCCACTGAACACGCTCTTTTAAATATTCATAACGACATTACCATGAACTTAAGGAAAAAACAGGTCACCGTATTATGTTCTCTTGACATCAAGAAAGCCTTTGATATGGTATGGAGAGACGGACTATTGTACAAGCTTATTTCGCTCAACCTACCGCCACATCTCTTGAGACTACTGTACAGCTTCCTTATAAATAGGAAGCTTTTCATTTGTATGGATACTCAGAGATCACCGGAAATACATGTGAAGAGCGGAGTTCCTCAAGGATCAATTTTGGGTCCGAAACTTTACAACATATTTCTTCATGACTTCCCTCATTATCTCAAGGATGTCGATGGTAGTACCTTATCAAGATCCCAACTATATGCTGATGACACAGTAATATATGCTGAGTCGCGAATTCCAGAACAAGCTCTGAGAAAAATGAGGCATCATTTAAATAAAATTAATGATTACTATATGGCCTGGGGTATAGAAATCAATACAAATAAGTCAAATTGCATTTGTTTTAGGAATGCAGGTGGGAAAGGAATAAGAAAAGTTCCATCAATGTGTAGACAGCTCAGGATCAGCTTAGATGGCAAAGAAATCCCATTTAAAAATAATTTAAAACTCCTAGGTATTACCTTCAATAACCTGCTCAAATTTAATAAACACGTAAACGCTGCTTTAGAAAGAGCTGAAAAAGTAACTAATATGTTGTCTCCTTTGCTATACAACAAAGGAAAATTACATAAAAATTCCAAGCTACTTTTGTACAAGCAGATAATTAAACCTATTTTAACTTATGGTTTTCCATGTTGGTTTACAATCTCCACAACTTATGCCGAAAAAATGGAGGCCTTCGAAAGAAAAGTGTTAAGGAAATGCATAAATAAAAAATTTAGAACGCGAAATAAATATTATAACAATGAGACAATATATAGAGAATCTAATATGGAGCCTCTCATATCATATTCGGCGAAACTATGGCAGAAACGCATTTCAAAACTTGAAAACCACGAAAATAGAATTCTTTCTTATATTTTTAGAGAAAATAGCGGGGATAATTTGGACGATAACTTTTATCTTTCACCCATTAACGTAATTAACGAAAGCAATTTCGGTAGAGCTCAGAACAGAAAAAATATCTCAGAATTTTATAACCATAGAGATAGTTTTCACCATAGAGGTTGATTCAAATATAATAAATAACAACTACATATAGATTAATTAAGATAATAATGAAATAATGTAAAAGTTACATAATCTAAAATATGAATTGCTGTAAGAACTTTAATTTTAAATTCTGTAACTCAAAACAGTCTTTAATTATAAGAATGTTATTTAATGTTAGTCATGCCGTGGCGGCTCGTCTCACTTATCATATCGAGTAGTCTTCGCTTCAACTCTAGGTGATGGGGTAGAATAGTTGCCATGAATCGTATGATAGTTGCAGTGTTTATTCTGTGTCGCACCACAAATGAATGCGAATAAGTGAGTGATATACAGAATAACACACTTCCTGTACCTGCCATAAAATAAAACATATTGAACTGTGTATACGCCCATTGCCAGTATACATTATGAAATCAAATTATTAATATTTTTAATTTTTAAATATACATTAATATTGAATTGTCTAATTAATACAATAAAGAAAAAAAAGTTAAATATTTTACACTCAGTGCACATATGTGCGGTAGTTAAATATGAAAAATAATAGGATTAAGTAATGAATTTCTTTTATAAATCAATGTTATTATGGAAAAAATGGCAATAAACTTACTTACTTACTTACTTACTTTAAACTTTGTATCTTTCACTAGAGCCCTAAAACTTAAAATTTTCGACATTTTTGCTTTTATACCATCCAACTTCAAATTTTTACTAAAATTAAATACTATTCATTTCTAGAATTTGACAATTCCAATGTGATATCTGTACTCAATTTTGATAAATAGTGCCCCATTTTTGAAATCATTATCATCAATGGCGTGGCAGCCAAAATCGGGCCCTGGCCTCCTGAGGTCATTGCCTCCTATGGCCACGATCCAAAGACCGAGTCCTCCAGCTGCTAATTGTACTCTAGATGGGCCTGCGAAGTAGATCCACCTCCACGTGGTGCAGGTTGGGTAACGCTAAGAGGTCTATAGGTAGGGGACAAAGTCGCATACTAGCTTCAGTTCTCACTTAGGTGGGAAGACCGTCCTGAGGCATTGTGTCGACTTTGAAACCTATCAAAGATGGGGGGGAATCTGTTGGTGGTAGTTGCCTTGAGGTAATACTTATTGCAATATATTACGCCGGCTCCGCAATCTATCAATTGCTGAAACGGATGTCAATTAGTAGCCTATGGCCATGCGAGTTGTTGCTGAGGTCCCAAGGAAGCAAAATCCGAGCATACCAGATATGATGTAAAGCGAATGGGCTGTGAATGGACGAATAAATGAAGAATAAATGGGTATGAATGTGAAATGAGCAAAACATGGAGCTAAAGATATGTCTTAAAAGTGTGCATGAAAATGTAAGGAAAGTAGCAACTGGAAGGTCCGAGGTGGCGCCCTGTTAGGGCCGGGCTGCGACATTGGCTGACGTTCTGCAATACTGGTTGTCAAAAACCGAGGCAGAAACTGATGCAACTTGAGGAAAACTAGTGTGCGAAAGGCGGAATGCAAAGTAGCCACGATGTTGAAATCTGTTGATAAAGTCGAGATCTAATGATGGCGTGAGCCTGCACGTATTGTATCTTCTTTGAAACCTTTCATATATAACCGTGTGCATAAAATGAGTTAAGATAAAGATATTAAATCGATGAATCAAAGAGCAAGTGTGCAAAAAGCAAATGGCTAAGTAGCCACGACGTTGCTGACGTTCAAATGTCGAAATAATATAGTAGCACAAATGGTTGTAAACGGAGGCAGTCGATGATAACTAGTTGCGAATCGTTGATGCAAAGTAGCAAGGTTTACGGATGATTGGCAAAGTTGATATTAGTGGAAGTCCGAACAACAGATGAAAATAACTGATGTTGATAAAGCCGGCACACTGATGCTATTGTAATGCAATGGATAGGAGGCAGCAAGTCGGCAGCTTGCTGTCGGCTCCGAAACCTTCCAACGGGGGGGGAGCAAGTCAGCGTTTTTTGTATTGAGCCTTCTTTTAAAAGAGGGCTTATTACACTATATTCACTGGCTCCGAAACCCGACAAACTGTAGGACGGATAAAGCCGATGTCTTGTATATTGAACCTAGTTCAATCATACTATTGGCATCGGCTCCGATCCTGAAATGATAGGAGGATAAAGTTGATGGTCCGTCAGCTGCGTAACCCATTTAGGTGGGGGGCGATAAAGTTTAATGGTCCGTCAACTCCGCCTATCATACCCAAGTAGGGGGGACTAAGTCGATGTGTATATTAAATTGATTTATCAATTTAATCATACTAAGATCACCGGCTCCGAAACCTACAATGATAGGGGGGATAAAGTTGAACAGACCGTATGGTCCGTCAGCTCCGCAACCTATCTCGCAGGGAAGAAAGTGCTGGTCCAGAAAGCTTCGGCGATTCCAGTAACTACTTTTGGGGCCTACCGTCCCCACATGCACGAGGGGTGCAACTGATCATTGTGCAGGGATCTATGCTTCAGATGTGTAGCCTTACCAGGGGTAAACTGGTACATCGGGAGCTGGGTAGCCCATGGAAGATTATTTCCACCCCAGCGTTGGTTGAGGATGTCTTCGACATACACGATGTGGCTGATGGTGCCCACATCGCGGGCAGAGCAATAGCTCGGCGTAAGATTGCGTGATTTAGATTAACAACCTGTTGACATGAACGAAAGATTGGCAGAGATTTAGATAGGTCTCGCAGCCAGTAGTACGAATACTTACCCTGCAAATAGTAGAAACTGCCACCTTCGGGGGCGTTAATGATTGTCGTCTGAAACAATCCGTATTGCTAAAGACAACTGTGTGGCAATTCCATCATGTGAGTAAGGCACCACATTAAACAAGGTTTAGAGCAAGACTGTACTCTAGATGAAATCTGAGAGTATATTGTGATTGCCTTACCGTTTGTTAGGAAATAATGCTCGCACAGAGCCGCCAAGGGTACACAAATATTTGTTGTTTTTTGTTGTTGAAACCTCGATTCAGAGTGACCATCTTTCCGTCTTTGCTTCTGTCTACAACATAACTCTCGAATGCTTTGAGTTATCATGTTGAAACTCGTTAGATGTTATTTTTAGCAAAAAAGTTACTTTAAGCTCGTGAACGATCTATATTCCTCCAATGCTTCTACCTCCTCCCATACAAATTTCACAAAATACCAAAATTTTATGAAATTGATTTTTTTTTTTCAAAACCGTTTAAGCTTTCGATTTAAAGTTTCTCCCATAGAAATGCACAATTTTCAAAAACTATTTTTTTTTTCGATTTTCATTGAAACTAGCAAAGTTATAAGGACGAATTTTTACGAGAATTAATTTAATTATAATTGCAATCAATCTTGAAAAAATTATTAACTGTACATTACTCCTTCTACCTCCTCCCATACAAATTTCACGAAAATTTGCAATTTCAATTAAAGTAGTTTGCTTTGAAACTGTCAAAGCTATCGAATTGGAGTTTTGTGGAAAGTATAATAATAGAATTATCATTGATGACGAATTTTATTTTGATCCGTATACTCCTTCTACCCCTTCCCACACAAATGCATAATTTTGGTAAATACAATGATTGGCGGAGGAGTATTACATGTCCGGTATACAAAAAAGGGTGATCGTCTGCGTTGCGAAAATTACCGAGGAATTTAATTTTTGTGTACGTGTCACAAAATTTTGACCAAAATTATCGAACGAAGACTCAGTGAGTACGCTATTTTTCATGTGCGAATTAAGTTTTAGGCTCGTATTCCACGCTTGATAATAACACGAAAATTGTCATGACACTCGGATTTCATATCCAATCACTAAGGAGCACGTTCGGTAAATATTTGCTTTAATCTGGTGATCTTTGTTACGAGCTTGTAAAGGTGTAAAGTAAAAGGCCAGCTAAGATTTTTGTCTATTGTCAGTGTATGAATACATGTCGAGATGTCGTCAGGATTACATGGATTTAGGCCGTGAAAAGAACGTCTTCAACCGTAAAAGTAATATTCAATTAGGCAAGATTTATAAATTTATGGGAATTTAGGAAATTACAAATAAGACCGTGGTTGTGGCATGGGTGTTGTAAGAAATGTGTGAAGGGAAATATATAAAAATGTCATTTTAAAAACTAGAAAAAAAATTTACCTAAATACGATAGCGGGTAAGCCCTAATCATGCGATACTCTCGTTTGAACGAAAATTTTAGTAACTTTAGAATGAATAAATTCCCTGCCATATCAGTAACCATCTTATAAAGTATATTATGCCCAATTAGAGCACTATGCCTTCAAAATATGTTATTTCGTATCGCCAAAGTATGACTTTTGTATGGGAGGTGGTAGAAGCGGATATCATTTTTTTTACAGTGGTAACTTAAATCGATATATGTAGAAATAATACGATTTAAATTTCAGCTTTACAAGAAAATCGACATAACATAAAGTTGTGAAACGTCTGACTTTAATCTTCCGTATCTCAATTAGAAATACTCTGAATCGGAGGATCATCTATTTGCGATGAATACATCATCTCGCCTGGAATGTAATGTTATCGATAGGCTTAATGGTCCTGATCTTAATCAAATCAAGAGTAATTAATCTTAATTAACTAATTTAACCTTAGTTACCCTTCCCACACTCAATTAACCCCTCTTTTCTATACTATAATAATTGTCTTTTGTTATTGTCGATCAGTTTAATGATCAACAGAGACCAAAACGTCATGAATAAAAAAGCGTAACAGTGTAGAATCCGGAAATCTTTTCTTTCAATTCGAAATGCACTGTGAAAAAATTCACCAAACCATTAGAGAGCTCTACGGAGAGCAAACTCTCCAATTAGCTCGGCGATTGGAAACGACAAAAAACAAAATCGACACCATTCTCAATCAAATAGGCTTCGAAAAACGATGCAGAGACAAAAACTTTGAATCTAAAGGCTTTAAAATCGTGGGCACATGGGACAACCATCGTAGCAAGGCTATTTTAAAGAAAGCGAGTCAGCAGCTCTTGAGGAATAGCATTAAAATCAAAAGAACTAAGCTGGACTACCTCAACGAAGAAGCCCTATCCCTTCACCTCCTCTTCGGTAGCCTTCTAGCGAGGAATACCTTTAATTATTTTGATTCTTTCATTTCAAAACGCAGAGAAGCAGAATTCATCAAGGAGAAAATGATACAGGAACAGAAATTCTGGAGTTTATAATCAACATTAGAAGCAGCGCAACCAATGCCGACGAGAAGCAACAACGTAGTAGTCACCCTTTCATCAATGCTTTTAACCAGGGAACAAGAGGATGTGTTAAGCAAAGAATTCAACTTCGTGCTTACTCCAACAAGTATTTCAACTGAAAAAATTATACAGCAAATAGAGAGCTTAAACAAATGAGGAAAAAGCGATTATACGAGCGGATAAAGGAAACGCAACAGTAGTTATGGACAAGAAACAATATGAGGGGAAGATATGAGATATTCTACAAAGAAGACCATACACCGAAATGAAGAGAGATCCAACTGCTGCCCTCCACCGGAAATTAACCCTTTTCATTGAGAAAATCCCATGTTAGTGGAAAAATATGCCAAATTAATCGCTTCAGACCCTCATACATCAAAAATGTACGGACTTCCAAAAATCCACAAGGAGAATACCCCACTTCAGCCCATCGTCAGGTCGGTACAATCACTTACCCAAAAACTGGCTAAGGCTCTCGCGACTGAGTTACGCCCACTAGTAGGTAACACATCACGCTTTGTTAAAAATTCCGCTCATCTAGTAGAGATTCTTCTCAGAAAATCAAATTGAAACCAACGAATATTTAAATCAGCCTAGACGTGGAATCACTGTTTACCAACATCCCGATTAAGGACATCATAAGTATCATCAGGAAACTCATCCCGGACAACAGGTAGAATTTCGTTTAAACAATACTTTCCTTTCACACCAATTGGGAGGCAACCAGAAACACTTTTCTAACTAGTGCTGAAGAATCTGAGTGATATGTGCAAAGCGGTGAGAAACCCTGGATGTCGCAAGACATATGGGACAAGGTTGGCAATGGGAAAAAAGCCAAATTGGCAATCATCTCTCAACCCGATGTCAACCAGCGAACGCCCGGCCTGAGGCAGGACTACCGCGATGCTCATACACAGCTTAAAAAGGCTGTTAGATGCGACAAGAGAAAGGCCATTGAAGATCTGGCAAACAAGGCAGAATCTGCGGCTTACCTTGGGGATATGGGTTCACTATTCAAAATCATGAAACAGTCGACGAACAGGAATTTCACCGCCAACTACTTGGTGAGAGATGCCAACGGAACTCTCCTTAATATGAGTGAACACCAGTTGTGGCGATGGAAGGAATACTTCTCTAATATTTTAAACATCTTGTCAGAGGAAAATATTCCAGAAACAGAACAACTACCAGACATTCCACCGAAAAAAATCCTCTATTAGGGATGATTCCCCAGATAAGCAAGAGATAGTTTCCGCCATTCGGTCAATGGAGGGAAGGAAAGCTCCAACATCATCGGAGAATATCAAGGTGGCTTTAGATCCGGACGATCGACAACGGATCAGTTATTCTTAGTGAGACAGGTGCTAGCAAAATGCTGGGAATACGATAATAATGTGCATCAACTGTTCGTCGATTTTTGAATTACAGAATAACGATTGAACTAGGTGTCCCACCGAAACTAGTTCGGTTAATAAAAGCCACGATGGATTACAATGAGTGCCGAATAAAAATCCAAAACGAGTTGACTCAAAGCTTTCCAATAGAGTCAGGCCCCAAACAAGGAGATGGTCTCGCCTCCATACTCTTTAACTTGTTGCTCGAGTATGTCGTCAGGAAGGCAACTTCAGTAACCTCAGTGGACACCAGAGGTACGCTACTCGTAAAATCCGCACAGTTGATGCCGTACGCAGACGACGTAGATATTCTGGCCTGATCAATACTGTGCGTTAAGGAAGTATTCCAGGAGTTGGAGTCGGTAGCGGGTGAAGTAGGGCTCAGAGTCTATGAAGCGGAAACTAAATACATGACCCAGACATGAACGACTGTCCCACAGAGGCAGAACATTACTATAGATGAATACAACTTCGAGCAGGTGGATGAATTCATATACCTGGAAGCCCTTCTGACAAAGGACGGCAATAAGCGACATGAAATTCAAAGAAGAATCACGACAGCTAACAAAGCATTTTATGCGGTCCTTCCCATAATGAAATCAGGGAAGGTACATCGCAACAATAACCTACGCATCTACAAGATATTAATTCGTCCTGTGCTGCTATATGGATGCGAAACATGGACCTTGATGCGGGTCTCGGAGAAGGCAATAGACACTTTTGAGCAAAAAATTCTTCGGAAGGTGTACGGAGCAGTTAAGGACCTACCAGCATCTATCGTGATCAAACTGCGCAAGCTACAATTGGCTGGCCACGTTGAACGAATGCACGAGGAACGAATCCCAAAACGAGTCCTCAAGGGCAACGATCACGGCAACTGACCGCAAAAGAAGCCACAAAAGCGATGGGAGGACTCAGTCGACGCAGATCGCAAATCGCTTCTCGATTTTTCAAACTGGAGTACGCGGTCGTTGGACCGTGGCAACTGGAGGAGGTGCATGCGGGAGGCCAAGCCTCGACATGGGCTGTAGCGCCATTGCATCATCATCATCAAATTTTCTTAGAAACTATAAATGCTACTTATTTGGAATTTAGAATACATTATTTTTTCACAATTGTAATCTCCGGTATAAAAATTATTTAAATACTCCCACTTCTTTCATTACCTCCCAAAAAAACTTCACTTTTTCGTGAAGTACTACAAACCAATTTTTTTAGTATGACAATTATTGAGCGCTTGTACTAATTACTTAATTAGCTTCATTATTAAGATAGAAAAAAATTAAGTGATTAGTTTTACTCCTTCTACACCCTCCCAAAGAATGTTACATGTTACGCGATCGATTTTCTCGAAAGGTGTGAATGTTACTGGTACTGTACAATTTCACTAAACCTGATACACTAATTTTTCCAGTACCTATTACATTTTTGAAGCTTAAATTTTCTATAAAATCTCAATCCTACTACCACTCCCCATACAAAATTTCTTAAAATGACAGAAATTTCTCTTTCATGTAGAGTATGATAGAAATTGGATTTTTTTTTAGATTTTCTGCATTTTCTTTTTTTGTCAATATGACACAGTTGATTCCACAAAAAACGCTGATGCATGTAAATATACTAGAAAATTTAGAAATTCTCATATATTTTGGCTTAATCGGCTCTGAACCCCTCTAACAAAATTTATTTGCTCCCTACATACGTACACGTATCCACCAATCACATATTATGAAATTTAATACCGGAACTATAATCTTCCGCCCATACCATTTGGTATTGAAGACACAGCCCTTGAAATTGGCTCTTTTAAATTCCCTGAAAACATGTCTACCCCATTCTAAATATCCCTTATCTAAGCTCTTAATATCGTTCGAGTGTCTTTATGATTTTCAATTTTTCACTTTGCCTGGAATGGGATTTGTTCGAAACCACTTACATATCATCCCCAAAAGAATATTTTGTTTATCAGGAAGGTAGATAGGGTACACCTCGACGAACGGACCGATTCCTGCACGGCCCGAGAGATAGTAGATATGGAGTGCTATAAATCGAATACGCTTGTACGGTAACAGGAAATTCAATTTCCCATACGCATTTTCCTTTTTCACGCGTTCAAGAGTCACCGAAAACTGTTATTAATGGTCCCTAGGGTTAAAACTTTTGCTCTTCGTGTCGCAAAATATCTTTTTTTTTTTTTTTTTCGGATGCCTTCGTTCTGGGGAATCCTATTCCAGGGACGAAAGCCTGGAGACCATCTGCCATGGAAATGGGAACATTAAAAAGACATTTTTAAGTTGCTAGACCAGGATGGTTAACATAAGTTTCTTCTGAAGACGAGAAGAAGTTTTAGTTTGGACTTGCCCCGTTTTAGGGCCAATGATTCCCTTTATGATCGTGTAGCCGATATTGTTGTTACTGTTGTTATCGCTGGGCATGATGCTGGTGAGGAACGTAGTCCTAAAGTATTTTAAAGCATTCCGCCGCAAAGAATCTTCAGCAATACTTGACAGCCATAAGGATGTCTACACTAGAGATTCTTTGGGGATATAGCGCGCGCGAGAGCTATATACGCGTATATGGGGACGAAAGTAAGTTTTTCGCCATAGCGTAGAGAGAAAGTTTTCGGCATTTCTGATTTTTGCTCGAGCACTTGGCACAGGATATTATGGAAATTTTCGTCTTTCTGTTGAGTAGTTAAAATGTGATGTTCTGGTGAAGTGGGAGAGATCAGACGTAAGTGGGTGCTAAGATATCAGGAATTAATTACGAAAAGTTTGAATTTTCATGCCAAAATTGGTGGTGGTTTTTGGCGAGAAAGAGAGAGGGAGATAAAGTGATAGATTAGAGAGGGAAGAACACTTTTAATTTAACCCCAAATTGTTTTTCAGTGTGAAGGGTTTTCAATTTAATGAAATTGGTTGCCTTCTACACCCCTGATTATAATTATTATTTTTCGACGTTGGAACGCCCTTAGACGATCAAGTTTTGATTTTATTTTCTAGTTTATAGGACACTTGAGTGATTTTATTTCTAAGCAAAAGGATAATCGTGTTTTAGCATATCGAGACTTGTAAATTAATATTTTGAATTTATGATGAGATGAGTTTTGTAATTTTAATATTAAAGTGTGCTTCTCATCGATATTTTATTGAATTTGATTTCATGATTACAGATTTAGTAATTTGTTGGGAAGTAGTTACATTTTAAAAGAGAAAATTTATTGAAATTGCTAAATTTCTTCAACATAATTGAAGAACAAAATTTGGCTTGATTTTATAAGAGAATTTTACAGTGTTCGCCTGAAAGAGGAAGGAAAAAGAAATGAAGGATTGGCACGGAGGTGATTGAAGTTCTAACGACTTACTTTGGCCACGTTAGGCTAATATTTCGCGTGGGTATCTTCAGCCTTCCTGGACCGGTGGTTGTTAGGCACACGCTAACCCATGCGTTGGAGAATAGATAGTGCATGGCTAAATGAATCAGGATTAGGCTTAATGTTGTTTTTCGTTTTGCTTTTATTTTACAGAATGACCTGCTTTTTAGGCGATTTCGGCCTTTATCTGCAATGCACAAACACAGTCATGGGGGGAAGGAATGGGATTGGGAATATAGGGGAAGGGAAGTGAGAACGACCGTAACGTATGGAGAAGCTGGTATATTTTTCAGTTGTTTTCGCTGCTACTGACAAATATTTGCAGATTTTATGGGGGACTGAATGATAGAAAGCGAGCAGAAACCATTTATTGAGTATTTTAGACCTTCTTGAAGTGGAACTGTTTCACTTTTACACCGTTTGCCCATTTTATTTCGAATGATTTTTCATCGCCAGTAGCAACTGAAAATTCGTGCTTAACTGTCTGGAGTGGGAATCGAACCCACGACCTATTGACTGTGAAGCAAGCACGCTGCCCACTATGCCACGGTAGTCTGATATTGTACTTACACGAACCGACGGATTCTAATTCATTTGCGAAAGCGGAATGTGTCAACACCTATCGTAAAGTATTGCAAAACTTCTCGATGATCAAGGAGGTTGTAAAATTTTTTGTTCGGGCGAAAAAAGGGAAGATCGAGGCTAATTTTTTTCAAATTGGAGAGGAGGAAAGTTGTGTGCGCTTTTTATACTCTAGATGAAATCTGAGAGTATATTGTGTTTGCCTTACCGTTTGTAAAGCTAAGAAATAACGCTCGTACAGAGCCGCGAAGATTACAGAAATATTTGTTGTCGCTCAAAACCTCGATTCCGAGTGACCGTCTGTCCGTCTGTCTGTCTGTGCGTCTGTCTGCAGCATAACTCCCGAAAGCTTTGAGCTATAGTGCTAAAAAATTTTCTGTGTCATTTTTATCAAAAAAGTAAGGTCAAGTTTCTTGAACGGGCCAAATCGCTCCACCCCTTCCACCCTCCTCATACAAAATGACACAAGTACGCAATTGGATAATAAACGGATTTACTCTAAAAGTATAAAAGTTATTGAACTTAAATCAGGAGCATATTACTTTATAATGAATTCAATTTACCGTATAAAATTATGTGTGTCCTCCCTCTCCTTCCACCTCCTCCCGTATAAACTGCACTTTTTCATGAAATGCTCTAAACCAATTTACTCAGTGCGTATAAAATTTAACAATCTGAAATTATGCAAAAAATATTTATTTATAATTATTAGTAAGACCAATAAAAATTAGATGATTAGCTTCACCCCTTCTACCCCCTCCAATATAAAATGACGCAAATACGCAGTTCGACGATAAACGGATTTGCTCAAAAAGAATAAAAGCTATTGATATAAAATTTGGAATATAATACTTTTATGACAATTTCAATCTAGCATATAAAAACTATTCATATCCTCCTCCTCCTTCCACCACCTCCCATACAGACTGTACTTTTTCATGAAATACTCTAAACCAATTTACTCTGTGCGTATAAAATTTATCGAGCTCAAATTTAGCAGTAAATATTTATTTTGAATTATTAGCAAGACCAAAAAAAATAGATGATTAGCTTCACCCCTTCTACCCCCTCCCATACAAAATGACACAATTTCGCAATTCGACAATAAACAGATGTGCTCGAAAAGTATAAAAGCTATTGATATAAAATTTGGAATATAATACTTTTATGACAATTTCAATCTACTGCATAAAATTCATTTCAGTCCTCCTCTTCTTTCCACTTCCTCCCATACAAACTACACTTTTCCATGCAATGCTCTAAACCAATTTACTCAGTACGTATAAAACGTATTGAGCTGAAATTGTGCATTAATAACTTATTTGGAATTATTATTCAGACTAAAAAAAATTAAAAGATAAGTCTTACCCCTTCTACCACCTCCCATACAAAATGGCACAATTTTAGAATTCCACAATAAACGGATTTGCTCGAAAAGCATGGATGCTATTGATCTGAAATTTGAAGTATATTACTTTTATGATGATTTCAATCTATCATATAAAAATTATTTAAGTCCCCCCCTGTCTTCCACCACCTCTCATACAAACTCTACTTTTTCATTAAATACTCTAAAACAATAACTCAGTGTGTATAAAATCTATCGAGCTGACATTGTGCACTTAATATTTATTTAGAATTATTAGTACGCCCAAAAAAATAATGCTATTATCTATACTCCTTTGACCCCCTCCCATACAATTTGACACAATTTCACAACTTTACAAAAGGCAGATTTTCCTGTAAAGTATGAATGCTATTGTTCTACAATTTAAAACATGTCAAAAGCATGATTACGGACTCGCCCCTCCTTGTACCACTTCCCATACAAACTACACAATTTGTATAAATCCAAAAACCTAATTTTCTCAGCAACTATAAATTTTTTTAATCCTAAATTTTATGTAAAACATTTTGATAGCCACTTTAGTAATGGGA
Organism: Chorisops tibialis; assembly: GCA_963669355.1. NCBI lineage: Eukaryota > Metazoa > Arthropoda > Insecta > Diptera > Stratiomyidae > Chorisops > Chorisops tibialis. Next base: position 116,351,397 of record OY770262.1, on the reverse strand, counting down.
AAAAATTAATTCAATGTCGTCAACCCCGGTACAACTTCCCCTTCAAAATTTTTTTAAATCAAAAAATTTCTCTTTCATCTAGAGTATCGCACGATTGGGCTTTATGCCCAATCGTAGTCCTGTTATGTTTATACTCTAGATGCAATCTGAGAGTATTATAAGTTTGCTCTAAAGTTTGTAACGCCAAGAAATAAGGCTCGGAGAAAAAAATGAATGATACAGAAGTTAATATTATCACTCAAAAATCTTAAAACCGGATGTCCGTCCGTCTGTCCGTCCGTCCGTCCGTCCGTCCGTCCGTCCGTCCGTCCGTCCGTCCGTCCGTCCGTCTGTGCGCGCTCTAGCTTGAGAACGCGTTGAGCTAGATAGTTCAAATTTTGTACACGTCGTTTTTGACAAAAAAGTAAGGTCAAGTTCGCGAACGGGCCAAATCGCTCTACCCCTTCTACCCCCTCCCATACAAAATGACACAATTGCGCAATTTCACAATAAACGGATTTGCACGAAAAGTATAAAAGCTATTGGCCTGAAATTTGAAATATATTACTTTTATGGTAATATCAATCTACCATATAAAAATTATGCGTGTCCTCTCCGTCCTTCTACCACCTCCCATACAAACTGTACTTTTTCATGAAATACTCTAAACCAATTTACTCAGTGCGTATAAAATTTAGCGGGCTGAAATTGTGCACCAAATATTAATTTAAAATTGTCAGTAAGACTAAAAAAAATTAGACGATTAACTTCACCCCTTCTACCCCCTCCCATACAAAATGACACAATTTCGCAATTTGACAATAAATGGATTTACTCGAAAAGTATAAAAGCTATTAGCCTGAATTTTGGGATATATTTTTTTCATAATGATATAAATCTACAGTAGAAAAATTATTTGCGTCCTCCTTCTCCTTCCACTCCCTCCCATACAAACTACACATTTTCATGAAATGCTCTAAGACAATTTTCTCAGAACATATAATATTTATCGAGTTCATATTTTGTAATAAATACTTAATTAGTATTATCACTAAGATCAGAAAAAAATATTTGATTAGCTTCGCCCCTTCTACCCCCTCCCATACAATATGACACAGTTTCCCAACTTCACAAAAAATCTATTTTCTTGAAAAGTATGAATGTTACTCATCTAAACTTTAAGAGATGTCAATTTTATGATATTATTAGTTATTTCTGAAAAAATCACTAAAATCCCCCCCACTCTTTCTACCACCTCCCATACAAACTGCACATTTTCACTAAATCTAACACATTAATTCAATTTTTGGAGTAAGCATTTTGTATAAAACATTTTTATAGCTACTTTAGCATGATGGGGAAAAAATAGTTCAATGCTATCACCCCTTCTAACACTTCCCATACAAAATTTCTTGGGATCACAAAAAATTCTATTTCATCTAGAGTATCGTAAGATTGCGCTTTACGCGCAATCGTAGCCCTGTTATGTTTTTATTAAAAATTGATTTTTTTTTGTTGTTATAAAAGTGCCAAGATTAGGTGGTGTAGATCCCAAGTGTAGATAGAGTCAGTGCGACGAATGAATAATTTGAAATAATTTCGATGGCGAATTAATGCCATAATGACTTTGTGTGGTGTTGTAGCGAGTCAGCGTAAGGAATATTCTGAAATGATTTCGACGACGAGTCGACGTAACGTATTCTCTTCAAACGAAACTTTCGACGAAAAGTCTAATGCAAAACGATTATTTACACGATCAACAAGAACGAAAAGTGGCGTAGCGAGCGTCTTCAAGAGTAAGACGTAGTATGGACTATGAGCTTAGTTAGGATTTCTTAATAAGGAGTTTGGCTATTAATTTTACATGCATAATTGTTTTTTTTTATTATTATTACGATTGTAGGATTTCTGTCAATTCATTTAGCTATCTTGCGTGACATAATCAATCCCTCCGGTTCCGTCGTTTGGTCCGGAGGTTGATAAGGACCTTCAGTCAAAATCAATCGGGCCACTGGTACCTACGATCCGTCTTCACGGGTTAGCCGGCCTGGTCACGTTCCACCATTTGTAAAAAGGGGTAAAGTTTATTAATTATTGTTTTCTTCCCCCCGGATCGCAAGGGAAACGTAATAAAGTATATAAGGCTTTTGATGTTATCAGATGAGATACAGGTTATAATGTTTTTAAGCTTCTTCATTATCATCGTAATAACAACAAAATTTTACTTAGACGCATCGTTCTTTCAGTGAGTTGTTGAAGAGGTCTTTGCAGTTAGCTTTTCTTTGAATTACGTATGAGTTATATAGAAGTAACCGAGACGTTTTCATTATAGTTTTACGTAATTTAAGTAATGGAAACATTTCTTCACCGCTACAAATTTACATTATTCTATTTATATTACAGTCTCTTTTTATGCCATTATGTAATTCGACTTAGTAAATATTCATTGTTAATTGATTACGTTCAATCCTCTTTCCAGCTTTCTTTCTTTCTTTTCAGGAAGGTAGATAGAGTCTGTAAAAAAAATCCAGTGAGAAATGTCGATATGCTTTACGAACGAAAAAACACACCATAACAACATTGTGCTAATTCCATATAGCAAATTTATTCACCTGAAATGGACGTCGAATATCTGAAATGGTCAAAATCTAGATCCCCTGTACTCAATTTGAACAATATTATCACATATATGTATATGTATACGACGAAGGATAGCATTTCACCTTTATGTGGTACAGAAATTTCATTGGGATTAAGTTTTCTCGGTAAATGAAATATAAACAAATGCATATATCGAGCGAAGCACTCCTCCAATAGACAGAAATGTTCAAATAGAATTTTATGTACCTAAGAAGTGCGCTTTGCTATAAGGCTACTCTCCCTCCCCTCATTATGCTGGATATAGATAGAATGTGTGAGAATATGTATTTCTAAAAGTACTTGGTATGCTCATGTTCTGAATATAATATTGAATTTCGACTACTGCTAGCATAGATGATGAAAAAGATAAGATAAAAGAGGGAATTTGGAATGTCGGATTGATGTGTACAGGAAAAGTAAATTTTTTCAATTTGTATGGCCCGAATATCGATAAGAAAAAAACATAAAGAAATATCTTTTCTAGACGATGTGTAAAATTCAGGAAATCGTTTTAGAAATGAACAAATCTTAGAGGAAAATTGAAAATTAAATTCAAACAGTTGCCTAAAAATCATACCATATATTATACCCCCTCATTTAATTTCCATAGAAAATACATGAATGTCTGAAACTACGTTGAAATATAGTAAATAAAAAAATATATACCTCTACCAGTGCTCACTCAAAGAAAGAAATCGTGACAGTAATAACCAAAGTACCTATCCATCTAACAAACATGCATATACTCCTAACCAAAAATTTCTATATAATTCATTACCGCCCCCACTTTCCCACTGCTGACAACACTTAATAATATAAAAACCAGAAGTAATACCTCCGGTTCGGAAATACCAAAGACATGGACATCTGATTAGCACTATCCGAGTCGCCCTCTTATCGCTTGCTATCAAGAAAAATCGTAGGAAACACGTTAAAGACACTTCATGACCGAAATAAAAGTTTGCTTTCCTTTTAACTCCGTACACCAACAAGACCCTAAGAACCACCATTTCTGCGATATCCTTATCCTCGGTGTTCCTAATTATGCAAAAAACGCAACATTGCGTGTGCATTGGTTGCGTTCAGTGGCGTGTGTGTCATAATAAATATCCGCACAGTTCACAACGCTATACGTTATAGTGCGGCAAACTTAAGGAACAGCGCCCCGAAAATAACCCCATTTACATTTTTAGTATCTTCTTCTGTTGTCAATAAAATGCCAAGTTCCAACCCTAATACGGAACAGGAAAAAAAAATAATAATAACTATAAACACCCTATCGTTGAATCCTCTGTATAGTTTGCACAACCTGCAGAGTTGATAAATATATTTCGGGTAGTAGCATACCACGGAAGATCTTAGAGGAAGCTAACGACAATTCGAGTCACTAAATATTGACAATGACTCGAAGTGGAGGTGAGTAATGAGATTGCCACCCCCAAAACTAAGAGACCGAATAAAACATTTATTTCTTGCTGGCTATTTTTCGAGACATGCCCAACTCCCAGCCAAACGAGGTCATTGAAATGTCGACATAATAAACCTTAGTTCATTTAAAAGGGCCACAACTAATGACCTGTGATGGGATTATTGTTTCTTTGTCCGACTATAACCCATATGTCTAATGTTTTCCATTACACAGACATTGGTCGATCAGGGGGGTGGTCACCACGAAGTGAGGCTGTTTTTCATACATGCCTTTTTTGTGTTAATTACGAAAACCAGAAGCATTAAAGATAAAAGTTATGGAGCCAATAGGCTGAATATGATTAGTTAATATTTTTATGAGATTTCCTGCCTGCCATTATCATTTATTCGAAAAACAACATTTTAATGGAAAATAATGGACATGGCTGGGTAATTCATTTCGAACTTCAAAGGAAATTAGCTTTGTACGAGTATTGTCTTGGTATTTTTTTGCAGAAAATAGACTTCTGTTAACTAAAAGAAATATTAGTACTGGTATTACTTACTTACGGTGATACTACAACCCAAATGAGACCTTAACCTCCTGAATATTACACTTCCAACCTTATTCTTCATCTAATTTTCTTTATTGGACTCACTGAACTTAAAAGTGACTATAGTAAAGAAAATTTAGAAGTGCTTTACTATTGCACCTTCAATGAAAAAAAGAAATCGGATTTTTTTTTTCGATTAAGAAAACGCTATATCAAAAAAATCTTTTGGGGTAAATAATTTTGGAAAAAATGATTGATTACAACTATTTTGATGTTGTAGAATATGTAGAACGCGATGATCTCAAATTTGGTATCTCTCTCTATTTGTCTTTTTGTGCGAATTTTGATGCAGCTTTTACTATCTGACTAAACGGGGTATATATAATTTTAATATTAAATTTCGTTACAGCCTTAACAAAGTTTAAAAATTTCACACCATTCTAATGGAAAAATATTGTAAATCCAATTTCTAAGACAGTAAAATTAGTGAAACTATTACCATATAAGAGATTTTGCTAGGATTTTTGAGATAAATGACTTTCTGATGCCGTCCATTCTTTCATTCTCTGGTTTGAGAAAGAGCTCAATTAAAAGACTGTTATGTACCTTTATTTTTGTTAAAATGACCCCCTTCATGCTTATGAATTAGCCATCCACTCATTCTTTCTACCCCCTCCATACTTAATGGCACATTTATTCAACTTAACAATAAGTCGATTTAGTTCGAACGCTTTTGATTTTAAAGTTCGAATATAATTTTACTGATATTTGGAGTCTTTCAAATAAATAAACTGCCAACAAGTCGGGCGCAACATTATTATTCTTTGGACAAGTTAAAAATGCGTGGAAAATCAATTTGCAGGTTATAGTGGCTAGGCAAGACTAAGTGAAAGAGGATTCTTTGGCAGGGCTGTTGTCAAGTTAACACCTAGCTGCTGATACGATCAATATCTCCAGTATATATAATCAATATTACATTCATTTATTTATGCAAGTTTGGGTTTTTATGCGGGGAGGGGTAATAGTAAGTGGTGGGTGGATGTTAATAAATTTTTAACAGATTGCTTGAATCACGTCGAATTGCTTGAATCACTTAAAAACTTATTCGACCAGTTAATATTTCATACTTTTAGGGATTTTTTGTCATATGCATTTCGCAAATTTTCAAGTTTCTACCTTAAAGTTTCATCCAAAAATTTTCAGTTTTTGAGTTTTTTCATTCCACATGAAACACCTTGTGTACGTTAGACACCCACTTTGGTATAACAAGCATAACATGTGGAGTTCCACAGGGCTCAGTACTAGGACCCGTGTTATGGAATATACAATATGATGGCATCTTACAACTTCCAGTACCAAGAGGTGTACAAATAATTGGCTACGCGGATGATATAGCAATCACTGTGGTAGCAAAAGACTTACAGAGCATCAAGGACGTAAGCACCAACGTGATTTCTGACATTAAGAACTGGCGTAGAGTATCTAATCTAGAGCTAGCTGCACAAAAAACAAGCAGAAAACAAAGAGAGCATATAACGTTACATATAGATGGACTTGAAATCGTATCCCAACCCTCCATTAAATACTTGGGTCTTATGATTGACGCAAGATTATCCTTCAAGACGAACATCGAGACAGTCTGCGCAAAAGCAGGACGAGTGAACTCCACCCTATGCAGAACAATGGCGAACATTGGAGGACCAAGCCAAAACAGGAGGATACTTCTTTCAAGAGTGACGCGAAGTATCATAATGTATGCTGCACCGATATGGAGCAAAGCACTACGCTACAAATCTTACGCGAATATATAAAAAAACCCCATAGAGTAAGTGCGTTAAGGGTATGCAGTGGATTTCGTACAGTTTCATATGAGGCCGCGAATGCCATAGCTGGTTTACTGCCGCCAGACATACTAGCTGCTGAAGCACAACGATTGGATCACAAAAAGAATACGATAAATCGATGCTTAACAGTTGAAGAGAAAAAAGAAGAGCAACGGATAAGTACCAATGCCAGGCAACTGCAATGGAACTCGGTAAATAAAGGCCGCTGGACGTATAGACTCATAAGAGACGTAGATAAGTGGGTCGGATGGAAACATGGTGAAGTAGATTACTACATGACCCAATTTCTGTCAGGGCATGGCTGTTATAGAAGCTATTTGCATAAATATGGCCATGATTCCTCTGCGTCATGTCCAAGTTGTATAGATGCAATAGCAAATGCGGAGCATGTATTCTTTCACTGCCCAGTCTATGAAATGGACAGAAGGAGAGTCAGGGATATCGTTGGAGTAAATATTAACCCCGACAACATAGTTCCACATATGCTGAGCAGCAGCGAAACCTGGAATGCGGTGACTCAGATGTGTGTGAAAGTTCTCACCGAGCTGAGGAGACTCGAAAGACTGCGACCATCTGAGATAGAAGTGCCTACAACAGCTACAACAGTTGGTAGTTAAAAAAGATAGACAGTGACATATACAGGGTGACATAAGCCACTTTGACAGTAAATTGACGCTTGAGCTTTATGCTCCTCCCTCCTCCTGACGAAATACTTGACGGTTGTCCCAGGGGGTAGTGGGTTAGGCGAGGGGTTTTTAGCGGGTTCAAGTCCCGCACTTTAAGGCTTTCGATGCTTTTCCCCGCGTTAAAAAAAATAAATAAAAACGAAAAATAAAAAAAAACCCTCACTTTGGTGTATAACAATTGAAGAAAAAATTATTATTTTTCTCCATGTATGTACACACATGGAAAACTTAAACTTTGTATCTTTCACCAGAGCCCTAAAAAAATCACTCAAAATTTTCGACATTTTTGCTTACCACCTCCCTTTACATCCCCCATCTTAAAATTATTACCAAAAATTAATGGCTATATATGGTAGTTCAACAATCTGACAAAATTTGAATTTGATATCTGCACTCAGTTTTGAGATATAACGATTTGAAATTTTGGAAAGTGCACCATTATTGAAATGCTCCCCATTTCCCCCCACTACTATTATGTCTAAATGTTATATTTTTCCCGTATTTCCCTAGTATACGTTCCAAGTTTCAATTACATAGCTTAATAAATAGCCCAGATATTGATTTTTAAGTGTTATTCTTTGAACCTCCACCTGATCCTAAATTATTTTTAAAGTTTATCCTACAAACCCTTATATATGTATGTTGATTTTTAGCTTCCTAGCTGGAATCATGGTTGAGAAATTTTATTTCTTAGTTTTCGGTTTTAGCGCTCCCCCTGCCTCCCCCTGAACCCTTATACCTCCCAAAATGGGTGTCCGCCTGATATCCGCAACTATCTTGAATCCGCCCATAAATGAACTTTCTGTCTTGAGGGGCTTTGTGAGTTAATGTACGTTGAGCGTACACACCGGAGTACGGCCGACGGCGTACAGTCAGACGGATTTTTTTTTTGCATTCTTAGGCTATTTTTTTTAATGCACTTTGTATCTTTTACCACAGCCCTAAAAAGATCACTTAAAATTTTCGAAATTTTTGCTTATCACCTTCCTCCCCTGACACCTCTCAAATTAAAATTTTTACCGAAATTAACCATTATGTAGTTCTACAATCTAACAAATTTTTGATTTGATATCTGTACTATTTTTTGAGATATAAGGATTTGTAGTTTTGAAAAGTGCGCCATTTTTGAAATGCTCCCCATTTCCCCCCACTACCATAATTTCAACATGTTATATTTTTTGTCTATGTTCCAAATATAGCTTAATATAAGTTCCAAGTTTTAATTACATAGCTTGGGAAAGAGTTGAGATATTCATTTTTAAGTGTTTTTCTTTGCACCCCCTGACCCTCCCGGTTAAAATAATTAGCCACTCTTTAAGCTGATTCCGGTAAAACTATATGCTACCTTAATGGTCCCAAAATATGAATTTTTTACAATAAGTAATTTCGAAGATACAATCATTTGATAAAACAATTCGGCCGACAATTTGTTTTTAGCCCCCTTTTTCGGACGCCAATGGGTAAAAAAATTAAATTATTTTTAAAGTTTGTCCCACAATCCTCTCTATATCTCTACTGATTTTCAACTTCCTATCTGGATTCGTGGTGCATATATTACCAGGTGTAGTTTTTGACTTTTTCTCTCCCACCGCCTCCCCCTTCCACCTAACGCCTCAAAAAATTTAGAAAATAGATTTCACTTACCCAATCAACAATCCACCCAAAAACGAACATTCTACCTTTAACGGTCTCGGAGATATGAGTCCATATGTACGGCGTACGGCGGGACGGATTTTTTTTTGTATTATTAGGCTAATTTAGTCATGAAACGCGAAAAAAAAATTTCATGGTAGCAATTTTTTTTTTCCTGTGTCGATTACAATACTTTATTATTAGAATAATAAAGTAAAAGTGGAAGGGACTGCGGGATTCATTTGAGAGGGATGGAAACCAAAAGAAATATTCGGGGCAGGCAACAGATAAGCCCAAAAATGGCTGTCGGTTTCCCCCGCAAATGAAGTTCTTAAAAGATCAAACACGTCCAAGAAAGTTCAATTTTTTTGAGTTTTTGGTGTTATTTGTTCAATTTTAATTGTAGAATTCTGTCGCATTATATTGTGGATGAATGAACTCTGCAAGAGTGAAGCAATCTATGAAATAACGTCAGAGAAATAATCGTACAAGCGAATCCGAAGAGGTTTATTAAAACAACAGCAGCATAAATTCCTCGGTTGAAATTTAATAGATTTCAAATGGTCGTAGAAAGCGCAACAAAACTAGAGGAGATGTAGAAGATTAGTTACTGTAGCCTATTTCATCATCATCAAGGAAAAGTGTTAAACTACATATACTAATCTATGTAAAAACAAACCTGCACTCTGGACAAATTGCCTTTCAAATGGACGACTTCCTTAAAGTCAGATTGAGAAGTAAATCGTACTGAAATTTTGTCATCAGAGTTCCTTTAACAAATAAATCCGAGTCCTATTAATTTTTTTTTAAAAAATCTGTGTCGTTTTGTTTGCTGATGCAGTGGTTTTACCCACCCTCTCCTGCGCTTTTCAAAGGAACTGTACCAGTTTCTCAAAAAATCTGTAATAATTGTAGTGTCATTCATTTGTGAAAAAATCAAAGAAATTAACCGTTCCAAGTGCTCCTTGGTTATTCTCCAGCGCTGGATTAGAATTCTTCTCAGGGCCATGTTATATGGGAGGCGACCACCGCGGCCAATGTTTTGATGCGAACGCTAAGGTGCACTAGCGTATTCCAATGAAAATACAGAGAACCCAAAGTTTTTTTTTTTTTTTACGGCACCGAGTATAACTTAGGGGGCTATCCTTTAATGCAAAGCATAGTTATGTCGCTATAGAAAGTGGAAATATTAAGATGGAGAGAGACAAAAATGTCGGTGAACATTGTTCTTGAAGTACCGCAGGTTGTACTTGTTGGGAAATAAACTAATTGGCAAATCGTTCTAAGGTCTTGACTTTCAGGAAATGGATGACTGCCTGTATATCTCTGCACGAGAAGGCAAAGGTTTGACCGTGTACTCGTGTGCGCATTCAGCTTGGCCAGTATTCCGGCGAAAAGTATACACCGGAGGAATAAGTGCGCTTAGTTCCATACTGCATTAACCATGGTCGATAGTAAATGCCAAGTACTCCGACATTTCTGCGATGCTGGAGAGAATCTATAGAAGACGTGATGGTTTCGTCTCCAATCAGTAGGATCGCATGTTTATACTCTAGATGAAATCTGAGAGTATTGTAAGTTTGCTCTAAGGTTTGTAACGCTAAGAAATAAGGCTTGGAGAAAAAAATGAATGATACAGAAGTTAATGTTATCACTCAAAAATCTCAAAACCGGATGTCCGTCTGTCCGTTTGTCCGTCTGTCCGTCCGTCCGTCTGTCCGTCCGTCCGTCCGTCAGTCCGTCTGTGCGCTCTCTAGCTTGAGAACGCGTTGAGCTAGATTGTTCAAATTTTACACGTCATTTTTGACAAAAAAGTAAGGTCAAGTTCGTGAACGGGCCAAATCGCTCCACCCCTTCTACCCTCTCCCATACAAAATGACACAATTACGCAATTTGACAATTAAAGGATTTGCTCAAAAAGTATAAAAGCTATTGGCCTGAAATTTGGAATATATTACTTTTATGATAATATATATCTACCGTATAAAAATTATGCGTGTCCTCCCCTCCTTCTACCACCTCCCATACAAACTGTACTTGTCATAAATTACTCTAAGCCAATTTACTCAGTGCGTATAAAATTAAGCGCGCTGAAATTGTGCACCAAATATTTATTTAAAATTGTTAGTAAGGCCTCCTCCCATACAAAATGACGCAAATTCGCAATTTAACAATAAATTAATTTACTCGAAAAGTGTAAAAGCTATTAGTCTGAGTTTTGGGATATATTACTTTCATAATGATTTAAATCTACAGTAGAAAACTTACTTGCGTCCTCCCTCTCCTTCCACCCCCTCCCATATAAACTACACTTTTTCATGAAATGCTCTAAGACGATTTTCTCAGAACATATAACATTTATTGAGCTAATATTTTGTAATAAATACTTAGTTAGTATTATCACTAAGATCTGAAAAAAATGTTTGATTAGCTTCACTGCTTCTACCCCCTCCCATACAATTTGACACAGTTTCACAAAAAATCGATTTTCTTGAAAAGTATGAATGGTACTAATCTGAAATTTAAGAGTTGTCAATTTTATAATATTCCTAGTTATTTCTGAAAAAATCACTAAAATCCCCTCACTCTCTCTACCACCTCCCATACAAACTGCACATTTTCACTAAATCTAACTCACTAATTTTCTCAGTCCCCATTCAATTTTTGGAGTAAGCATTTTGTATAAAACATTCTTATAGCTACTTTAGCATAATGGGGAAAAAATTATTTCAATGCTATCACCCCTTCTAACACTCCCCATCCAAAATTTCTTGGGATGACATCTTGAGTATCGTAAGATTGCGCTTTATGCGCAATCGTAGCCCTGTTATGTTTTTTTGATGTTTATACTCTAGATGAAATTTGAGAGTATATTGTGTTTGCCTTACCGTTTGTAACGCTAAGAAATAACGGTCGCACAGAGCCGCCAAGGGTACAGAAATATTTGTTGTCACTCAAAACCCTCGATTCCAAATGACCGTCTGTCCGTCTGTCCGTCTGTCTGTCTGTCTTTCCGTCTGTCCGTGTGTGCGTCTGTCTAAAGCATAACTCTCGAAAGCTTTGAGCTATAGTGCCAACAAATTTTTTGTGTCTTTTTTAGCAAAGTAACTTTAAGTTCGTGAATGGGCTACATCCCCCCACTCTTTCTACCCCCTCCCATACAAATTTCATGAATTTTCGATATATTAAGAAATTGATTTTTCTTCGAAACAATTTAAGCTATCGACTTGAAATTTAGGTCAAAAGATTATGATATAAATGCCATTAATATCACGGAATATCGACCTGATCTCCTTACTTCTTCTACCACTTCCATACAAATGGACAATTTTGAAAAAAACATATTTTCGATTTTCATTGAAACTAGTAAAGCTGAAAAGACAAAATTTCGTCAGAATTAATTTTACTATAATTGCAATTAATTTTAAAATTAATTACTAACTTCAACTCACTCCTTCTACCCCCTCCCATACAAATTTCACGAAATTTTGAAATTTAAATTAAATTATTTTTCTTCGAAACTGTTAAAGCTAGCCACTTGATATTTTGTATAAAGTATACAAATAGAAATATTAATAATGGAAAAAAAATTATTTTGATCCGTACACCCCTTCTACCCCATACAAATGCATAATTTTTGTTAAATGCATTTTATCGATTTCCATTCAAACTAGAAAAAGTGCAAACTTCAAATATTGCCAAAATTTGTTTTTTAATAATTGAAATAACTGCTAGAAAAAATTATCAGCTCCGCTTCACTCCTTCTACCACCTTCCATACAAATATTTGTATTATAAATTCAAGAAAAGCATTTCTCCTTCAAGTATACATATGTATGAGAGCTAATCAAAGCATGGTGATGAGGATTATGATGAGCAGTTTCAAAATCATCTTAAACGTTTCACTTCCTCTGTCACCTCCCATACAAATGCCCCAATTTCAGGAAAACTATGACTAATTTTTTTAAAAAATAATGAAAAATTAAAACTTTAAATTCAGCAAAAAACATTTCGCATGCCTTGTTTGGTGTCATATACGAAAAATACAAACTTCACCCTCTGCTTCTACCACCTCCCATGCAAAAGTCTCTATTCACTATTCGAAAGAATTCGAGATGACATATTTTCCGGTATATTAAAGTCATTTCCATCTCATCTAGAGTATCATATGATTGGCCTTCAAGCCCAATTATAGTTCTGTTATGTTTTTTAATACGGTCGAGCAACGTGAGGTGTGTAATGGGTGCCCCAATCCAAACGTGCGAGTTATACTCTAAGCGTGGTCTAATGTATGCCTTATAAATGGTTGCTATGTCGATGGGTGTGAAATATTTTTAGCACTTTCTGAGAACACCTAGACGTTTAGTGGCGTCAAGGGCAATGTCAAAGATATGCTGGTCAATAAGTTTTAAGCCTAACAGTGTGAAATTTTCCGTTTGAGGGATAGATGACAGGCCTGTGTTTTGGATGCGTTGAACTCTAGTCTATTTTTCCTTCCACATTTTAAGATTAAGTTGAGATTCCAGCTCAGTGAACTGAACACCTTCCTGCATTTGGAAGCAATAGCTTGATTGTTTGATTCCGCGGCAGAGTTAAATTCATAGGTGTTATCTAAAGTACTGTCATCTGCAAAACTATGAATTGGATTGAGACTTGACGACAGATGGTCGTTTATGAAAATTAAGAAAAGAGTTGGAGATAAAACGGAACCTTGAGGGTCGCCGGAATCAACTGGGTAGTAGGGAAGATTAACGCCATCTAGTAGTTCCTAATAATGTCATAAGAAATGAATGATCGCTACCCAAAACAAGATACTATAATATGATTAGAGCAAGCCTGCAGCATCAGCGAGCTGCAAAAGAATAGGTGGGTGAAAAAGAACCTCACACTAAGCAAAATATCGCTACAGCTATATAACGCAAGAAACTAAAGAACAGTAAAGCTGAAATACTGCAGTACTATGATAGTAATACTGCGGCGCCAAAGTTTCCCGCATTGTCATAGTAAACTAAACCAAAGAGCGCATATATGCCACAGTAGAACAGCAAAGCCGAATCACTGCCTTATTGCAATGCTTTTGGGTTCTACCCCGCTTCCGGTGAAATTTGCTTGCAATCCTTCCAAACACAACATAACAACCTGACACTATTACGCATTGATCACATTCCACCTACTACTACTTGCACGAAAAATTGAAAACCTAGATCATTTGCAAGTGCTTCAACTGATTCACTTTTAACTGAGGCTGTATACAGGATTTTTCATTGTTTTTCTGTAACTTCCGCATCGGCAGCAAGATCACTCAGTAAAATCAAGTTAAGCAAAATCTTTCGTAGGTTTTCCATGGGATAAGGGAGGCTGGCCTGCTTTCAATTGAACATGAGGTGTCTCAAAATTTATATCTATCACCCAGTTCGACGTCAACAAGTGTCTATGAATGATATAGAGAGTATTCTGCGAGAATACCATCAGCAACACAGGATGATGAATCTTATCGAACGAGAAACCTGTAATGATACAGGTTAATAGCAAAAAATTAAGTTGGATTGAGCAATCATAAGAAAGTAATCCAATAGTACCACAAAGTATAATACACGAATTTTCTCATACCTATTACATTATTTAAGCTAAAATTTTGTATAAAACATTTTTTCTAGCTACTCTAGCATGATATGAAAAAAAATAGTTCAATTCTGTCACCCCTTCTACCACTCCCTATACAAAATTTATAAGTTAGTGTTTGAAAGTCACGATCCAATGAGTATACATTTGCCATTTGGCGGCAAGCAGGACTAGCTGTTTGTGAATTCTACTGCCCCCATCCCTCGCGGGAGAACTATTAATAAGATAAAGATAACTCATCCGATTATTTGCATTCATTTTACTTCCTTTCAATACTGGTGGAATAGCGATCTTGATATTCTTAAAGAAAACGTGCCAGGATTATCTTAAACAAAGCTGATTCCTGCAAACATGACCCAGATTGGGATCAATACTAAGCATCGGGTGGTTTTTATGTCTAAGCCAATTAACCTAACTTCTTTCCTTCTTAGAAGCCTGGAAAGACTCTCGGTCAGGTGCTTATTTCAACACGGCTATCTGATAGGTTCGTCTACTGATACTACCTTATGAGTGTGATGGTAGCCGACATAGAGAGAGCATTCTATCATAAAGATGTTGCACTCGGAGCTTTTCTGGACGTGGAAGGCGGATTTAACAACGTCAACATTGATGCCTTGCGTAGATATAGTGTAGAGCCTAATTGCATGGATAGTTAAACTTCTTCGTGCACAAAAAATTGTCGCAAGAGTAGGTTAAGAGGCATGAAAACAATCTGTCCACAAAGCAACGACGCAGGGCGGCATTATATCGCCTCTCCTTTGGGTCCTAACCGTAAGTGAACCCCTTTCCATTTTAAATTGGAATGGCTACCCCCACAATGACATTTGCAGACGATCTTGTCATATTGCTAGCTGATAAGTTTCAGCACGTTCCAGGTGATCTTATGCAGTCCGCTCTATAACTGTTAGATAGCCGGGCCCTAGATAAAGGACCATCAACCCTCAAAAAACAGATCTCGTCCTTATCTCCAGAAGGCCAAACGTTTTGAATGCGCCAACCATTCGGAGTATCACTATGGTCCTCGCAAAACAAGTTAAAAATTAAGGTCTTATTCTTGATAGTAAATTATCTTGGACGACCAACATTCAAGAACGTGCAAAAAAAGTGACCGTAGCCATCTTTGCTTGCACAAAGGAATTCGGCTTGTGAGATTAAGCTGCACCTCATTTACTGGATATAGACCAGTATTGTCAGACCAATTATTTGCAATGTCTATGCTCAAAATCAACCAAGCACTTTTACTGCTAATCCAACGAATGGATTGCTTGTGTATAACATGTGCTCCTAGAACCACAACTACAGCCCTGGAGGTAATTTTCTGAATACGTCCACTTGATCTTTTTATGAGACAAACAGAAGGCCTCACTGACGTTAGATTAAAAACCTCCAATTCGTGGTCAACAGCACTAATTTGGCATGGCAAAACTATAAACTTCATTAGAGAAGCAACTTCCCGTTCAGACTATGATTATGATTTCATGAACGTTGGTTCATAGGTTGAGAAAGGGAAGTTTCCCGAATGGAACAAATACAACTAGGGGATAGGTGCAGGAATAAATCCCCGCATTTCTTTGCGTCTTCTAAAACACGCGACTGAGTCCTAAGCGGAAGCATTAGCCATTACCCATCGCCAATTGGAAATACTGATCACTTCTTGATTCGTGCTCAATTCCAAGTTGTAGCAACTATACTGATGACAGTCAAGACACCTCGAAGAAACATTTGGCATTTCAAAAGAGCCAATTGGGGGTGCTAAATAGCTTCTTCAATGCCTTTAATTGGAAGTTGTGTTCCAACTCCAATGACAGCGATGAAGGTTGTAGAAGTGTCAGCGAAATTATCCTGAAGGGTATGAAGCTCTACATACCTTCCAGTCATAAAAGAGTTAGGCCGTCGAAGGACTCTTGGTTCAACAAGATGTCTCGATGCAATTCAGACCAAGAAACAAGCATTTCAAACATTAAGAGGCAATAAAACACCTGCCAACAGATAACTTTTCAATGCGTCAAGAAATGCCTGCAAATACATACTCAATCGTGTTATATTTGAGCCTGACCAAAATTTTCGACTTAAAATCCTCCAGTGCCCTAAGGGTTCGAGGTCTTACTGGTCATTTGTCAAAACGGTCAACAAAAATTTCATTTCTACTTCTATACCACATATAGTTGTTGGTGACCGTACCGTGGTTGATCCTAGCGAAAAAGCCAATTTACTAGCAGCAAGTTTCGCAAGAAACTCTCAACTTCCACCTTCAAACCAATTGCTTCCCCCTGCAAATACTTCTGGTTTCTCACCGCCTGCACTATATTTTCGCACGAGACTTATTTCTCGGATCCTTACAGAGCTCAATATCCACAAATCCGCTGGTCTGGACGGTATTCCTCCCATTACCCTTTAAAAGTGCGCCTCTTCTTTAGCTAAACCTCTTCGCAATCTTTTCTATCTTTCTTACTATTCTGGGTACTTTCCACGTATGTGGAAAGTTGCGAATGTTCAGCCCATTGCCAAGAAAGGAAGCAAAGCAAACCCCGCCAACTACCGCCCAATAGCCATTACTTCAGTGCTTTCGAAAGTAATGGAAACTGCCGCCAATCGTAAAATCGTAAAATATCTGGAGGATAAACAGCTCATTCATGATTGTTAGTATGGGCTCCGTTCTGGACGGTCGACGGGTGATCTTTTAGTCTACTTAACAGAGCTTTGGAACTCATACTTACATAAATATGGCGAAGATCAAGCTCTCGCACTTGACATTGCAAAAGCTTTTGACAGAGTTTGGCATGAATGTCTCTTAGGTAAGCTTAGGGCCATCGGCCTTAATGATACCCTTGTTCAATGGATTGAAAGCTATCTCTCTAAACGCACTATACGAGTAGTATTAGATGGCGTTACTTCTTCCTCCTAGCCATTTGATTCCGGCGTCCCACAAGGTTCTGTTTTATCTCCAACTCTTTTCTTAGTTTTCATAAACGACCTTCTGTCGTCCACTCTCAATCCAATCCATAGTTTTGCAAATGACAGTACTTTAGATAACACCTATGAACGTGACTCTGCTGCGGAATCAAATAATTATTCTATTGCTTCCAATCGCAGAGATTTATTCAGTTTGTTGAACTCGGATCTCAACTTAATCCTGGAATGGGGCAGGAAAAACAGAGTAGAGTTCAACGCATCCAAAACACAGGCCTGTCATCTATCCCTCAAACGGGATGTTTCAGAATGTGGCCTTTGATGATGCATGGCTTACCACTTCAGAGAATTTCACATTGTTAGGCGTCAAAATAAGTAACCTCCTGAATTGGGCCCAGCATATCTTTAATATTGCCCTTGATGCCTCTAAAAGTCTAGGTGTTCTCCGAAAATACAAAAAATATTTCACACCCATCGACAGAGCAACCATCTATAAGGCATACTTTAGACCACCCTTAGAGTATAACTCACTGGTTTGGGCTGGAGCACCCAAAATACAACTCACGTTGCTCGATCGTATTCAAAAACATAAGTTCCGACTGATTGGAGACGAAACCATCACGTCTTCTATAGATTCTCTCGAGCATCACAGACATGTCGGTGTACTCAGCATTTACTATTGATATTTCCACGGTAAATGCAGTACGGAACTAAGCGCACTCATTCCCCCACTGCATACTTTTCCCCGGAATACTCGTCAAGCTGAACGCGCACACGAGTACACGGTCAAACCCTTGCCTTCTCGTGAAATATAGGCAGTCATTCATTTCGCGAACGTCAAGACTTTGGAACAATTTGCCAGCTAGTTTGTTTCCCAACAAGTACAGCCTGCGGTGTTTCAAGAACAATGTCCTCCGCCATTTTCGTCTCTCTCCACCTTAATACCTCCACTTCCTATACCGACATAACTGTTCAACATTTTCATTCAAATTCCTGTTAAGACCCCCTATAGGGGCATAGGACAGAAACAACTCTCTTCCACAAGGCGCGATCCTGCGCATCGGCTTTAAGCTGTTGCCAGGACTTGTTTATTCCTCTGGCCTCCTGCTCAACTGCTCGCTTCCATGTGTTACATGGTCGCCCAACCCGACGTCTTCCTTGAGGGTTATAATTCAGAGCCTGTTTTGCGATGTTTTGCTCTGGTTTCCTCAAAGTATGACCGATCCACTGCCACTTTCGCCGTTGAATCTCAATACCTATTTTAGTCTGGCGAGTTGTAGTCCAAAGTTCGTCGTTGGAGATCACTTCTGGCCAGAATATTCCTAAAATGCGTCGGAGGCATTGGTTTACGAAAGTCTGTAGTTTCTTGGTAAGTCGAACGGTCACTTTCCACGTAGTACAACCATATAACAACACGGATTTGACGCATGCGTCAAAAACTCGCAGCTTCGTGCGAAGGGAGATCTCTCTTAACCTCCAGAAAGGGGAAAGGATACCGAAGGCCTGACGAGGTTTATATAGCCGAGCCTCAACATCCTTTTCGGCTCCGCCGTCCATGCTGACAATGCTTCCGAGATAGCAAAAATCTTGCACCTCTTCCACATCCTGTCCATTAAGAACAATCGGTGTGCTTGGGTTCGAACCCATGTGCATGTACTTGGTTTTACGCACATTTATTTTCAGTCTCGCCTCTTTGCATTTAGAATGCAACGAGCGAACATTTGACTCTAAGTCCGAACGGGTATGTGCAAGCAAACACACGTCATCAGCATAATCAAGGTGACTTAAGATGTTAAATAGTCTCCATTGAAGACCTTTACCTTCCCCACCTTCCAGTGCAGCTTTCAAGATGTCATTTATTACCACCAGAAACAGGGCTGGTGATAATATGCAGCCTTGTCTGACACCCGTTCGCACAGGAAAGCTCTCGGACAGCTCTCCTTTATGCAAGACGCGACACCTTGCATCTTCGTAGGATTCTTTAATCATAGCTTTGACCTTATCTGGAATACCTCTCCTACGCAAAGCATTCCATATGTAATCTCGCTTAACGCTGTCGAAAGCCTTCTCGAAGTCCACAAACATGAGATGTAGTGGCGAACCCATTTCGGCTGACTGCTCTAATATTATCCGTAGGGTATTTGTGTGGTCGGTACAAGACGACCCTTGATGGAATCCAGCCTGATAAACTTCGAGAGTGCTCTCGACGACATCACTAATCCTATTGAGAATTACCTTAGCCATAATTTTTGATACGGCAGTAAGTAGACATATACCACGCCTATTGCCACAATCCCGAAGGTCGCCCTTCTTCGGAATTTTCACAATGATGCCCTCCTTCCATTCAGTCGGATATCTTCCATCATTCCACACCTTAGTGAAGAGTGGGAGAAGTATATCGGCTGTTATTTCCGGGTCCGCTTTGAGGAGTTCGACTGGTAGTCCGTCTATATCTGGAGCTTTCCTTCCCGCCATTGACCGAATGGCGGAAACTATCTCTTCCTTATCTGGGGGATCGTCCCTAATAGAGGATTGTTGCGGTTGGATGTTTGGAAGTTGTTCTGTTTCTGGAATATCTTCATCTGACAAGATGTTTAAAATATCAGAGAAGTATTCCTTCCATCGTCGCAACTGGTGTTCACTCATATTAAGGAGAGTTCCGTTGACATCTCTCACCAGGTGGTTGGCGGTGAAATTCCTGTTCGTCAACTGTTTCATGATTTTAAATAGTGAACCCATATCCCCAAGGTAAGCCGCAGATTCTGCCTTGTTTGCCAGATCTTCAATGGCCTTTCTCTTGTCGCGTCTAACAGCCTTTTTAAGCTGTATATGAGCATCGCGGTAGTTCTACCTCAAGTCGGGCGTTCGTTGGTTGACATCGGGTTGAGAGATGATTGCCAATTTGGCTTTTTTCCGATTGTCAACCTTGTGCCATGTGTCTTGCGACATCCAGGGTTTCTCACCGCTTTGCGCATATCCCACAGATTCTTCAGCACTAGTTAGAAAAGTGTTTCTGGTTGCCTCCCAATTGGCGTCCAGTGTGCGCATTTCATGTTCCCCCAATGTGGATGACTTTTCGCGTAGAATGGTGGTGTATTCGAGTTTTTTGTTGGGATCTCTGAGTTTATCCACATTAAGCTTGCGCTTCATTTGAAGAATTTGTGGTCGTCGGATAGCTGCTGTACACAGTCTCAAGCAGGCAACCATCAAGTGGTGATCGCTCCCCACGTCAGCTCCACGTTTCGCTCGCACATCGAGGAGACATCTTCTCCATCGGCGACTTATAGCCAAATGGTCGATCTTGTTCTGAGTAACACCGTCAGGGGAAACCCAAGATGTTTTATGATGACTCTTGTGTGGAAAAAGGGTCCCTCCGATGACCATTTGCCGAGTACTACAGAACTCCACAAATAATTCGCCGTTTTCGGGTCTCTTAATCCAAGGTCGTGAAGCGTCAACCCAAGGGTCACCATGCCTCCCCATGACGTGTTCTAGTCCAGTGTTGTCTGATCCAACCTGGGCGTTCATATCTCCCGAGATGATAATAATATCACCTCTTGGAACACGTTCGAAGGTGGCACTCAGTTGGCTATAAAACTCCTCTTTGTCACCAGATGTTGCGGTATTAGTTGGTGCGTAGCACTGCAGAATTGTGACGTTTCTGACACTGGTCCTGAGCCTGACGACGATAATCCTATCCGAGATTGGTTCCCAGCTAATGAGACTGTTTCTCGCTCTCGGCGTAAGGACGAACGCCACGCCATTTCTGGCTTCACTTTCAGGGCCAATGTACAGAATAGTGTTTCCGCTAGGGGTTCGTTCTTCTCCTGATCCTGTCCACCTGACCTCGCTCAAGCCCAAGATTTGGATGTTATAATGCTCCATTTCACGGTCGATCACCGATTGGCGGTGCAAGGACCGAGTAACCCCAGCTCTTTCCCCGTCATTCATTGTTCGAACGTTCCAGAAGCCAATCATAGTCCGTTTTCGAATGCCAAAAAGTCGTTACCGTAGAATCAGTCCGTATCCGAGGCGATGTATCTGTTTCTCGTATCATTTAGGTCTTAAGATCACGGGTGATAAGCTCATGATCCAGTGAGTGTCCATTTGCCATTTTTAGGGCAAGCAGGACTGGCTGTGGGTGAATTCTACAGCCCCCATCCCAGAGGGGGATAGTTAGCTCAGGTCCGTGGAGTCGCTAACTCCAAAGATAGTTGCAGGAATTGGTAAAACCTCATACTACAACTACCCCCTTGCGGGACATAACTGTGCATTGCATTAAAGGGTGACCTCCTAAGTTGTACTCGGTGCCGTAAAAAAAAACATATTACAGTATTATCCATTAAAAGTGCACAAAATTTATTTTAGATAGAAGTGTCTCGGATAGCAGGGCTGCACTTCTGGTACTCCAATCGTACAGGACCATGTCCAAACTAGTGACTATAATCGAAGTATTTTTAATTTTGATACCAGTCCATAGCGACCTGCCCGGCAAGGATCTGCAGCGTCCGAACTATTGTCAGCCTGACCACAGGTCATTGCTTGCTAAAGCTGCACGCATTCAGCGGCAAAGGTTGCGAGGAAGACGAAGTATTTATCCAACATTATTTTAGTAACTGTCCTCAAATCTCCAACAGTCGTCTCTTTTGCTTAGACTCCAGATTCTTCTCAGAGCCAGGCGACTTCACAGGCTTTAAACAATCGGTTCGCAAGCCGTACGAAATGTCTAGGACAAGAGAACTAAGACCTATCTCCTAATCAATGGAGGTACAGTACAGTACAATGGGGCCAACTAGGTGGCCCCAGCGCAATTTGACTCTTCGAAACCATCCTCCTACTAACTAAACCTACCACTCCTCAAACCAAATTTACGAGATGCCTTAATATAAAATCTCGGAATCTGATAAACTAAAAATTATAATCAAAATGATTCATATTTATCTGATATTTATTTGAAAGCTTACGAAATTTTGAAAAGCGTTGACGTTGAAGATCGATAAAACTTAAGGAAAAACTGAGCTTTACTTTTTCGAATCAAGGCAATACTGACTAAATGCAATATTTCAAAATGGTAACGCTATTATTTGATTCCAAAACTTTTCTTTATTTACAGCATCTCTTTTAACTCTGACAGACAGACATCAAATTATCATTGCCTAAGTTTTTTTCAAAAACCAGACTCAGAAGTTTTTTATACTGTCTTAAAAGCAAATTATGAATGACATTTAATCTAAATCTTATTTCTAATCAAAACGTCTGTCTGCAAATGATTTAAATTTAAATAGACATTTCCATTAAAAAAAAAACATACGAAAATTCCTTTAAAAAAACACGAATTAAGGAACATAATGATTTCCACTTCAACTGTAAATAACAATCTTTAGCAAATCATCTTGAAGGACATTTACAAATTTCCTACCATAATTATTTTACAGCTTTTTCTTAACAACACACAGAATTTACCTCAAAGACTCAATTTATATACGCAGTCTGTACCTTGTGCATGGAAAATATTCCAAGAAGAGAAAACTCCTTCCAGATGTTGGCGTTCATCTTACAGAAAATTAAGTTTGCTTTCATCAGCTTCAGAAAACCTGGCTGACGGCTTTCTCAAAGCCCGATTCTTTCACATTTCCTTTTATTTTTTTTTTTCTAAAAACCCAATAAGTAAGTCTTTAAAAAAAGTTCAACCTCATTTATGTCTACTATATACGTAAGATGAAAGCATTTTATTTTGTTCCTTGAGAAAATTGAAAAATTTCGACCAAATACTCACCTTGTTATATAAAATTTCGTAGGATTAGTCGTGGCCGAAGATGTGGGTGGAGAAAGGGTAGGGGTTCAACAAACGTAAGACAATTCGCACCTGGACATCTTACTTCCCGGACTACGGGGCCCCCAAAAAGTACTAGATTCGACCTAGTCATGGGTAAGTAATCACGGAAAGGACACCTTCATTCCATTTAATCTCTCTCATCCAATGCTTTCCAGCTTCCGGGAATCTCATTGCTTGTCCTTTCATTATTTGTTTCGTAAACACACCGGCCTGTAATCCTCGAGGATTTCGCTTCCTATAAATACCCATAGCAGCACCGCTACCCCGAAAAAGATAAGTCCTACGGCTATAAACCCTGAAGATGCCTCCCGTACCGAATGGACAGGAAAATTACAATTAAAATAATTTCTTTGCCCATTCCGGAGCGCTTTGATTTACATAAGAAAATGTCCAATTTGCATATGTACGAAAATCCACACTGCTAGTCACTTCCAGGACAATCTTCTTCCTATGCACAAAATGCTCGAACATTTACGGGTAGAGAGTCTTGGTCCTTTCAACTAGACGGGATTTCTTCTGTGCAAGTCCTTTTCGATAATGGAAAAAGAGAGTGCTTTCCTGCTTCATTGGATTTATTCCTTTTTTCATCGTTGTCGTATTCGTCGCTCGACCATCCGTAAGCTTTGCAAGCGCTGAATAATTGTATTTCGTGGACAATTAATTTTTTATCGGCCATTAGTAATTAAATCCTTGACAACAACAACAACAACACTAACGAAAAAAAAATGAAATAGAATAAAAAATGGTCGTAGGGTTTTTTAACTCGCAAACTAACTGACGGAGTTGATTTTCGTTTTTATTTTCGAAAGATTTTAATTGATTTTCTTCGGGAAAATTAACTTTGGAATGACTGGAATGGTTTATAAACTTTCATAGACTCAAAAGAACTTTGTTGCTAGTTTAATAAATAACCATCCGATTTCTTGTCTAAAAAAATATTTTAGGAAATAATAATCGGAATTATAAGACTAGCAAGTCCGATTTCTTCTCCCATTTTTCAATCGATAGATTATTCAAAATACAGGGTGGGCCAAATGCAAGTTTCTTTTTAAAAATGCAATAAAATGATGGCTTCATTAGTAAGAGCAAATATTCCCATTAATGATAGAACACAATTTCGTTCAAGTGGCTGCCTCGGCTGGCTTCGCAGTAGCGCATTCTGTCACTCCAATTTTCCAAGACCATGTCGATGATTTGGGGCTGTAGCTCACGGATTGCTTGGATGATATTGGCCTTAAGTGCTTGAATCGTTTCTGCATTGTTGGCATAACTTCGCTTCTTCAAGGTTCCAAAGGGGTCAAATCGCAGCTCCGATGCGGTCAATTGACATCGCCAAGACGGCTGATAACACGATTTGGGAATTTGGTGCGTGAAAGATCGATTGTGGCATAGCGCGCCAACCTGCATGAACCGGAGGTCGTCCAAATCCATGTCTTCAATTTCAGTAAAAAAAAAGTCGGATAACATGGTTCTGTAACGTTCACCGTTGACCGAAACGTTGTTCCCAGCCTCATTTTCGAAGAAAAATGGTCCAATGATGCCACCACTCCACAATCCGCACCAAACTGTCACTCTCTGTGGATGCATTGGCTTCTCGACAATTACGTGCGGATTTTCCGAGCTCCAGATGCGGTAATTTTGTTTGGTAACGTAGGCTCCGAGATGAAAATGCGCCTCGTCAGAAAAGATGATTTTTCGCCCAAAATCGTTGTCCAATTCAAGCTACTCTAGGGCTACACTGCCAAGTATAAAGCGACTCATTTCGTTCCGCGAAGGTATAATACTGACTTTCTGTCAAGATTTCGAGCGCGAAACAGCTTTCAGTGTCAAAATAACCTATGATTTAAAAATAAACCACTGGATCGCCCACCCTGTACATTTAAATATATTTCAGCTTCTGTGAAGTGCCTCCAAATGTGTCGAACCTGCAGTAGGTATAAAAATGTTTTTTACAAAATTTAAGCTTCAAAAGTTGAATAAGAACTGAGAAAATTAATGTATTAGATTTAGTTAAATTGTGCAGTTTTTATTGAAGGTGGTAAAAGAAGCCTAATGGATAGCGTGTTGGTCTTCAATGCGAAGGTCGTAAGTTTGAATCCCGGTCGATGTATAATTCCAGCAAAATGTCTGCTTCGGTGTACCTTGGTTACCTTAATCAACGGAAATGAAAATTCGTAGATTCGTAGGTTTTGTGAAGGGCTAACAAACCTCTCACAATTAGAAATAAAATATTAAGGAACCTGAAGGCTAGGACGTCAAGGCCTGATTTGGGCTGGAGTGCTATTGTAGAAGTGTAGAAAAGGAGTGAGGGGTTTTCAGTGATTTTATTTAGTAATAACTTTAAACATTTTGCAATTGACTTACCTCAAATTGTAGACCAACAATATTCATACTTTTCATGAAACTGGTTTCTTGTCTTCTACATCTACAATGGCGCTGCAGCCCAAATCGGACCTTGGCCTCCTGATATTCAGGTTCGTTATCATTTTTCCATCATTTATTTTGGAAGGGTTGTTAGTCCTTCGCACAACCCTCTTTCTATGAATTTTTCATTTTCAAAGATTGAGGTGACCAAGGTATATCCAAGCAGGCAATATGCTGGAAATATATATTGCGTCGACCGGGATTTGAACTCACGACCCTTGCATTAC
The DNA here is from genome assembly GCA_963669355.1 of Chorisops tibialis. Lineage (NCBI taxonomy): Eukaryota > Metazoa > Arthropoda > Insecta > Diptera > Stratiomyidae > Chorisops > Chorisops tibialis. The sequence goes on along the minus strand of OY770262.1, from coordinate 116,325,637 downwards.
AAGACCTACACACTACCCACTAGGTTTCTTGTGAAGTTATGAAATTATGTCGCATTGTATGGGAGGAGAGTAGAATTAGTGAAGTTAATCAGTTAATTTTTTTGAATCTTTCATAAAAAAGTGCATTTTGTACGGAAGGTGGTGTGGTTAATATTATCACTCAAAAATCTCAAAACCTGATATCCGTCCGTCCATCTTACATGCGAACGTGTTGAGCTAGAAAGCTAAAATTTGGTAAACGTCGTTTTTGACAAAAAAGTAAGGTCAAGCTTGGGAACGAGCCAAACCGCATCACCCCTTCTACTCCTTCTCATACAAAATGGCTTATTTTTCACAATTTGCGGTAATCAAATTTTTTTTGAAACTATATTACCTTATAATTGGAAATTTTTTTTTCTAATTTTTTGGGGAAAATGTGAGGGCATTGCATTTCTCGGCCTATTGTGGGCTTATTACCCCTCCATCCTACCATAAATCGAGAGCTTTAGCTAATCTTAGTAACTTTAAGGAAGCAATGTTGGCTAGTTTCTCGGTAATAAAGAAACCTTTTCCTAGAAGATTGTGCCTTCTCCTTGCTACTGCTTTGCAGTGAAATAGGATGTGTTCCGTCGTTTCTGAGTATTCGAGACAGATACGGCAGATACCGGTTTCAGCTAAACTTATATTTTGAGGTGGTGGTTTACTCCACTGTGTCCCGTAATTAGGCCGATTAGAGTACTAATAATACTTTTGCTGAATTTTAGAATATCCTCCACCTTGTTATACTCTAGACGAAATCTGAGAGCATATCTTGTTTGTCTATCGCTTGTAATGCTAAGAAATTATGCTCGCACAGAGTCGCGCAAAGTATAGGAATATTTGTTGTCGGTCAAAAATCTCGATTCTGAGTGACCGTCTGTCCGTCTGCATGTTTGTCTATCTGTCCGTCTGTCTGTCCGTCCGTCTGCAAAATAACTATCGAGCGCTTTGAGTTATCATGCTGATATGTGTTGTGTATTATTTCTGGCAAAAAGGTAATTTTAAGTTCGTGAACGGGCTACATCCTCCTACCACTTCTACCCCCTCCCAAACAAATTTCATTAAATTTCGAAGTTTTTTGAGATTGGTTTTTCTTCGAAAGTACTAAATTTGGGTCAAAGTGTAATGATATAAATGTCATTATCAGCACAAAATATTGATCCAATCTCCTCACTCCCTCTGCTCCCTCCCATACAAATACATAACTTTCTAAAATGTATTTGTTCGATTTTCATTGCATCTAGCGAAGCTAAATGAACAAATTTTTGCCAGTGTTAATTTCATTATAATTGCAACCAGTTTTAACTTCACCAAACTCCTTATACCTTCTCCCACATAAATTTCAGGAAATTTTGAAATTTATATTAAATTATTTTTCTGCGAAAGCTATCGACTTGAAGCTTTGTTTAAAGTTTAATAATAGAAATATCATTGACAACGAAGAGTTTTGTTTTGATCCTTATACTCCTTCTACTACCTACCATACAAATGCATAATTTTATTAAAAGCATTATTTTCATTAAAACTAGAAAAGTGTAAACTTAAAATTTTGCTAGAATTCGTCCCTTAATAATTGCAATAAATACTATAAAAATTATCAGTTTCGCTGCATTCCTTCAGAACCCTCTCATACAACTCATACAGCTAAGGTGTAGCCCAGTGGCTAGTATGTTGGTCCACAACGTGGAGGTCGTGAGTTCAGACCACGGTCGAGGCATAATTTCAGCACACTGCTTGCTTAGATATAACTTGGTTACCTCAATCTACGAAAATGAAAATTTCGAATCTACGAAAATGAAAAATTTGCAGATAGAGGGTTGTGCGAAGAGCTAACAACCCTTCCACAATAAGTAATGAAAATGTTACGGAACCTGATGTTTAGGAGGCCAAGGCCCGATTTGGAAAGTATAGCCATTGTGGAATAGAATTATAAATAAAGCATTTCTCTTTCGAACATTTGAGAGTGGTTCATTATCACCTCTAAAGCAGATTGAAGCTAGGGTGTAGCCTAGTGGGTAGCGGTTTGGTCTTATAATGCGAAGGTCGTGAGTTGAAATCCCGGTCGACGCAATATATAATTCCAGCACATTGCTTGATTGCAAAAATGAAAAATTCGTAGAAAGAGGGTTGTGCGAAGGTCTAACAACGAATTAATGAAAACTCAAACTTGTATAAATAAAGGAATGGAATATGGAGCGTTTCCGGAAAGTGTTAAATTGAGAACTGCCCTGCTCAAGAAGCTCCTTTCACTTAGTCTTCCCTAACCAGTCTAACCTATATATTGACTTTCTACGCATGCGCATTTTGTCCCAAAAATAATAAAGTTTCGCCCGACTTTTTGGCAGTTTATTTAAGAAATTGATCATCACCTAACTATTAAAAGCTATCAATTTGAAATTTTGCATAAGAACTTATAAAAATATTTGAAATGAAATTACTTTAAAAGTTTTGAAATCGCACTTGCCCTTCTACCCCCTCCCATACAAAAGTATGATTTCGACAAATTTCACTAAATCAACTAATAACCAACAAATTAAAAGCGAGTACCTTACAAGAAAAGAAAAAAAAAATTGCTTCCCAAATTTTGCAATTCACTGACCTCTTCTACCCCCTCCCATACAAAATTATTTTTTCGTCTATGATAGTGACATTCTATACAAGGAATATTGGACGTGATTCAAGCAATCAATTAAAAAACTATTAACATCCACCGACCCTTACTATCGCCCCTCAACCCTTCCCTCACAAAACTCAAACTTGCATAAATAAACGAACAAAATATTGATTATATATATACTGGAGCTTTTGAACGTTTCCACAAAGTGTTAAATTGATAACTGCCCTGCCCAAGAACCCCCTTTCACTTAGTCTTCCCTAACCACTCTAACCTGCATATTGACTTTCCACACATCCGCAAGTTGTCCCAAGAATAATAAAGTTTCGCCCGACTTGGCAGTTTATTTGTATTGCAGCTACCCGCTCCGATATAAGGATGTTTGAAGATGTCTGGTATGTATAATATCGATCCTGATCCCTTTATCCGCGTCAGTATAGCTAGTACCCAACATGGAGGGCTAAGCCTCTTCTGCAGATCTTAGGCCTTTTGCAATCACTTTCTCCAGATGGCGGTGTTGAAGATTAGGTTCTGCCTCTTTGCATTGCTTTATTCTGTGCTGGCGATAGCGTCTTTTGCATTGGCTGGCAAGTAACATCGTACAATTTGTTTACTGTTTTGCCGCCCAGCAGTCCCGCTTAACCTCTTTTTATTCTCTTTGAGAGTCAACTTTTTCAGCTCAGCTGATCACAGTTCCTGTTCCCCTAGAGGTTTACTAGGGGTTTTGTTTTATACACTTTGAGTGGCGGGATTTTGTACTTTGTCGTGACCGGAGAATAGGCCTCTGCAATTACTTAATGTATTTTTTCTGGAGGGTTTGTTATTCCATTTAGCCGCTATTTGTGATGCTTTAGAGGTTGCATCCGCCCTTTTGGTTACTCTTGGATTTTCCATTTGATTCCCACGAGTAGCTAGAGAAAGTAGAGTTATCACTATCAGAATTCCGCATTACCAGGGGAAGGCGATATGAAACTTTAGGGGCTAGTTGCACACTAACCATGCATTTCTGGCATATGCTGTTTCACTGTAGATTTGGGGATTTTTATTTCCAAGGCTTACCTCTCTAGCGTCGTACTTTATAAAGATCACCATTAAGGAATTACGTACATTTGCGAATCACTTAAGGAATAAATCCCTTCGTAAGCATTAAAATCTTGAAATCTGCCTAAAACATGAAGGATCCAGATTAGATGATTACCAATGCTGTGACAGGATACGGGATCAATACCTACCTGAACGATTTAATTCCCCCACCATATCCGCCAAAGACCATAGATAGGATACGGAACCGACATCAAGCTATTCGACTTTTTCCCTCCTATCGAAATAGGGACCGAAACCGACAGCAAGCTGTTCGATTTACTCGCATTCCCCCTTTCTGTAGATCTTTCAGCATAACCTAGTCTGCACCCCGGGGAGGTCATCTACATAAAAGGTTACATTTACTTCTTTCACCTGTCATACGAACTGCACTTTTTTATGAAATACTATAAGCCAATTTTCTCATTTCATATAATAATTACCGACCTCAAATTTTGTAAATTTTGCTTAATTCGCGTTATCATTCAGATCAGATAACTTTTTAAAAAGATGTCAATTGCATAGTGTTCGTATTTATTTTTGAAAAAACCACTGCAAACCATCCACTCTTTCCACCCCCTCCCTGCAGCATGAAATCTGAGATTATATTATGCTTCCCTTATAGAAATATTTGCAAAATTTCAACTTTGTATTTTTCACCATAGCCCTAAAAAAATCACTCAACATTTTCGACATTTTGTCTTACCACCTCCCTCCCCTTACACCTCCCAATTTAAAATTTTTATCAAAATCAACGACCATCTAGTTCTACCATCTGACAAATTTTTGATTTGATATCTGTACTCTTTTTTGAAACTCTCTCCATTTACCCCCACTACTATTATTTCAACATGTTATATTTTTTTTGTATTGTCCTGGTATAGCTTAATATATGTTGTAAGTTTCAGTTACGTAGCTTAAGAGATAGTTGAGATATTCATTTTTAAGTGTTTTTCCTTGCACCCCTCCCCCCCACCCCCCGGCCTTCCCTCTTACAATAACTAGGCACTCTCTAAGCTGATTCCGGTGGAACTATATGCCACCTTAATGGTCCCAAAATATGAATTTTTTACGATAAGTAATTTCATTTGAAAAAAAAAATTCGGCCACCAATTTGTTTTTAGCCCCCCCTTTTCGGACGTCAATGGATAAAAAAATTTAATTATTTTTAAAATTTGTCCCACAACCCTCTCTATATCTCTACTGATTTGCAACTTCCAATCTACATTTGTGGGGAGATATTAGCGAGTGTACTTTTTGACTCTTTCCCTCCCCCCACCACCCTCTTCCACCTAACACCTCCCAAAATTTAGGAAGTAGAGCTCACTTACCAAATCAACAATCCACCCGAAAACGAACATTCTACCTTTAACGGTCTCGGAGATATGAGTCCATATGTACGGCGTACGGCTGGACGAATTTTTTTTTCGTATTTTTAGTCTAATTTAGTCATGAAACGCGAAAAAAAAAATTTTAGGGTAACAATTTTTTTTTTCCTGTGTCGATCACAATACTTTATTATTAGAATAATAAAGTAATAGTAAAAAATGTCCATGTTGTTGCTTCGATTAATCATTCGGATAGTTCTCGCAGCAAGGGACCCCATAATCAACTTTAATAAAGCAATTTAAATAAGTACGAGTATGTTCGATCAACCTAGCAATTATTTGGGTACAGTAAACCCAAGTAAAGAAATCTATCCTGACTACCACCATACGATGATACTACCATAGTATTATTTCATTATTTCGGGATAAACAGGAGCTGGCCATTATCATTTGTATATGTCTAGACTCCATTGGAAAATTTCTTTATGCCATGCGATAGGACTGCATTTATTCCTCGCATAAAAATGCTAATGAATCACACGAAAACAATAAAGGGAGCCATAAATAAAAATCGAACAAAACCTGTAATCAAAACTAACATCATTCAAAAGTCAACGATATATTTCTCTTCATGCGCATCACCACTAAGAATTTATAGGATCGATTAAGTAATGGTCAATGTCAGTCTCGGCATTCGTGCTGCTCTCGAATATGAAGCCATTACTCGAAGGACAATACCTTCGGAAAGTTCAGTGGGATCGGAAATACAGCAACAACACTCCCCAAGAGAGCGGGACCGAGAACAAGTCCTAAATGATAAACGATACACTTGCCATTAGGAAATTATTACGTCAATAATGTAGTAAAGTCATAACATGTCTGGTATCCTGGCATGTTGGCTGCCGGATGGTTTAGCCTCACACACTGAAGGAAATCAATTTTCGGGAAAACAGAAAAACGACGCTCATAGTCGTTTATGGCACTCCTACTGGCGACCCGGCTATTGGTTCGGTACATCACATGTGGAGTAACCTTTGCCCAACATTGGTTGCCATTAATCAATTACAGAAGTGGATCTTAACGGGGGAGCGAATCCCGGATAGCGTTCAACTAGCAACAGTCTGTACAGGTCCGAGTAGTCGGATGTGGCGTCAGAAGCAACACTGCATGAATTCATTGGGGTACTACTACTGCACAGGACTTCGTGATAGGGTCTGTAAAATTGAAAATCTCTGGAGAGTGTCAGGAACATAAAACAAAATTAGGATATGATTTATAAGGACCGACACACATCGAGGGGTTGTTGGTTCGTTATTATGTTTTCTGCATGCATGGACCGTTTCTCCCCACGAATGTCGGGTATATTGTGAAAAATCACTTATTTTGCAACAAAATGTCATTTGCCAGGATCGAAATGCAATCAGACAGCTTAGGACAAACAGAGGGTGAATGTCGAGATTTTATGACGCCTTAATGTTCGGTTTTATCGCTTAATTCATTCCGCAAGGAACATCCGGTGCATATTAGTAGCGATCGTTCTGCTTAAATGCTTATATTGAAATGGAGCCTATTATTATTGTGCCTTTGCATAATTTTTTTTTTTTTCATAATTTTTAATATGCGAAAAGCATACGTTTACATAAATAATGAAGAGGGCACACACTCAAGTGGAAATCAAACATGGAAGGTGTGAAGGTTCTGTTAGCATACCGTGTCAAGTACATATACATAATATATATCGCATATCCTACCTACCTAGATGGTGTATAATATTCAAGGAGTATATGTAAAATCTGCAAAGTCCTGAAGACTCAAGTGTGTCGTATGATCCCAAAGTGTTTGCATTTTATAAGACAAAGTGAAATGATGATGTGTGTATGGGAGTGTATGTTACTTGTGCCTCCGGTTATTTGAAATACTCATGGGAAATGTGAAAACAAGTCGCTTTATGTTACAATGATGAACATAAGATATGAACAAGGATGTATAGGAAGATAATAAGATGTGTATTCTGATCAGTAGGTAATGTTTGTGAAAGCTTCTTACCTATATAAAACACAGGAGGTTACGAGAAAAATGTTTGCAGAAAATTAGAATTATTTAAACTAAGAGTAAGATGTTTATTTGCAATAAGAAATGGATTTTGAAGTGATATTATATTTATACTAAAGAATCTTGAACCCTTTTTTCCAAACGAATAGTTGAAGGTTGTTTTGTTGTGTTGATTCTAGAAGAAAATTTTCCAAGCATTTTTCGAAACAAATACATTTCTTGATATGTTTCTTTCCATTTGGTGGTTATACACATTCGTAATAGAACAAAGAATCATCTAAATAAATATATTGCCAGATTTTTTGAAGAAAACCAATTAAGTATGAAGTGCCTGGCTGGCTTGGAGTAGAATAAGCTCAAGAGAATAAATAATTGGATATCAATAGTTGAACAGTAGAAGTAGTAGTCTATATATAGGTATATAAATATAATTGTAGTGTCTATCTGTTATTTGTTTATAAATGGCTATAAATAAGTTTTTTGCTTTATTTTAGCAATCACTAAGCAGAAACAAACGTTTTTAAAAATTTTCTCTGTCTGTCTTTTCGGTTTTCACGTAAAAACGGCAAAAACGATTCTAATGAAACTTTCACAGTTTGTAAGATGTGCACCAAAATGTAATCTGCGTGTGGTCTTATTTCAATACCCCCGCGCCTTCTACCCCCTCCCATACAAAATGACTCATTTTAAAAAAATATATACTAAAAAATTTTTCTTCAAAACCATTGGAGCAAACAATTTGAAAATTAGAACATACTATTTTTATCAGAAATGTGATCTATGGCATACAAATTATTTGAATTCCCCTACTCCTTCCACCACCTCCCATACAAACTGCACTTTTTCATGAAAGGCTATTCAGCAATTTTCTCAGTACGTGTAACTTTCATCGAGCTTAAATGTTGTACTTTATCCTTAATTTGCATTATTATTAATATAGGGAAAAAAATAACTGATTAGCTTCACTCCTTCTACCCCCTCCCATACAATATGCCATAATTCTATGACTTTACAAAAATTCGATTTTCTTGAAAAGCGTGAAAGATGCAGATCTGAAATTTAAAATATATAAACTGCGTAATGATTATAGTTGTTTCTCAAAAATTCACTTAAAACCACCTACTCCTTCCACCATCTCCCATACAAACTGCACTTTTTCATGAAATGCTATACACCAATTTTCTCAGTACGTGTAACTTTCATCGAGCTTCAATGTTGCTGTTAATCCTTAATTTGCATTATTATTAATATCGGGAAAGAAATTAACCGATTAGCTTCATTCCTTCTACCACCTCCCATACAATATGACTCAGTTCCACGACTTTACTTAAATTCGATTTTCTTGAAAACTGTAAATGTTACTGATCTGAAATTTAAAATATGTCAATTGTAAATTAATTATAGTTGCCTCTCAAAAAGTAACTTGAAACCCCCTACTCCTTCCACCACCTCCCATGCAAACTGCACTTTTTCATGAAATATTCTAAACTAATTTTCCCAGTACATATAACTTTCATTGAGCTCAAATTTCGTACTCTATCCTAAATTAGCATTATTAATATCGAGAAAAAAATTAAGTAGTAGCTTCACTCCTTCTACCCCCTCCCGTACAATGTGACACAATTCCACGTCTTCACAAAAATTCGATTTTCTTCAAAAGCGTGAATGATACAGATTTTTATGCGGACGAAGTCGCGGGCGTTTGCTAGTAATAAATAAATTTTAGTAATAGACTCAACATTGGCGGATTGAACTAGATTCCTTACTTCCTGGCGGAAGTTTCACGATGTCTTGAAGTGCGTGATACACTTGCCATAATGACACCATGAAGTTGGTAGCCTTGGTGATGCTATTTCAGCTTCTTTTGATCTAACAAATGTAGTTGCAATAGAGTTTTCGTAGTGTTCAGTTGTACGTCGATCTGTTTGGTGTGTGTAATAGAAATATGATAAATTCTGAACGAAACTGCTGTCTATGAAACATATTGACTTTTCCAAAGGAATTAATGGCACATATTATCCAAACTAGTTATCCTACCTTAATTGCTAATGCACATCGTTTTTTGAAGAATGTTTCAAGATATGAGTTGACATTACATTGCTCACCACCGCTACAACTTTACCTAAGAGTGAATCCTTTCCGGCTTTTTGACGCAACGTCAACAGAACGAAATGGAAAAATATTTCTACTTTTGGGAGAATATATTAGATTCAATGAGCCTTGCAACTAAAGGTAGGGCGATGAAAACATTTCACTACCTTTTATGCATTTTATATTAACTTTGAAATCTTGACGCAATTACTGAAGAAACACCCTTCCTCGGATGAAAAATAATTTTAATTGGCTAAAATTGTGTGTAAATCGACTATCGAAGGAATATTTATGAAATTTATTCACGCTGAAGCAAAAGCTATGGGCAACTCTTGCCGATGTTGCTCCTGGCAAAGCACCACCCACTCTTGTTGAAAAATAGTTGCTGAATCCAGGGGTTTTGGAGAATCTTAGTAGTACAACTAAAATTCAATAGCGGATATCGATTGTTTTGTTCACATCTCCTGTTCCAGATGAATTTTGTATCCTTTCGACAAAATTGACTTTTACATGAGTATGAACTGGCGAAAACAATTTTAGAGACTGTGAAGAGTTCTGAGCTGAATAGCATTCTGGGTGAGTAAACAGCTTCCACTTTCGATGGGTAGGAGCGGATTTACTTTCCTTCGAAATAGTGCTTACACTTGTACTCCTTGATTCGAGTCTTCGAGTTATTCAGACGCGACAAAACTTCTTCAAATTTTTGTTAACAGTACGTGCTACAAGTCTCAGATAGAAGTTTATCCATGATTTGATGGTAAAATCCGAACTGTTTTGATTTCATAGGTAGTATGCTCAAACCGTAATTGTTCGATTTGCATATTAATCGTCGAAGAGTACTTCAATTCATTGGAAAGCATTTAACATTTCAAGGGTTGTGAAAATATTACATCCTCCGAGCAAAATTAATATTTTTGTTGTTGTTGTTGGTAAAGGGTAATACCGCACATCCACGATTCTATTTCTGCTTACGGTCTATTGCCAATGATCATCCCACAACTTTGTTCTCACTCGCACATTACTCGCGCAAATCACACATTCCACCTCACCTCGACGAGATCGTAGCTTAGAATAAAGCTCGCCGAACAAACCGCCGCTTTCATTGCACACATTTGCACATATTTGTTCACAAATAAAAAAAAAATGATATTACTCACACAAGCAATTTCACCATGAAGAACGTACAACTCCTATCAAATCCCGAAAGCCATGGAACCCAACAAATCTCAGTCCAACCTTACCCAGGCCCAGCGCCAAACTCATGAATCGCGCGACGAAAGAGCATCGACATCATTTATATGGAAGCTCTTACGTGTCTCGATTGCCGCTTGGGGCATCGCCTTCATATCTGTTATATCGCTTGCGCTCAACGATCAGTGATATTACAGACTATCAATCAAATAAGCTATCTCAACCAAACCTAGTTGATAGCCTTTGGAGATATCGGCACCATCTACACAACGCTCGTGATCGCAGTGATATTGCTGTACACTGAGAAGTAGAGTAATAAATGAATTGAATTAGGGCTGGATGAAGTATGACTGCGATTTGCTTAGCGATATGTTGATCGGTGAGATCTGATCTGATGGGTAAGGTGGGACGTGCGAGGTGGTCAATAGCGCGCTTTGTTGGAGACATGTTTGGCGTTTTGGTTTTGTTCTAAGTTTCGATCTCGTCGGTGGTGGGACATGTGAGTTGCGGCTATTGCAAGTTTTTCCGATTTATGTTGCAGTCCACCGTGTTGATAAGAGCTTTACGGTCCTCGTGATAAAATTGCTTGTGTGAGGTAATATCGTGTGAAAAATAAAACAATAGACCTATTTGGTTTGGTTCTCTATGACCGGATGTTTTTTTTTGTTTGGCTTGTGTATATGCGATTGACATTTTTGCCATACTGACTCGATTGTGCTCAATCGTTTTTTCGTACTTTGGATAGTAAAAGAAAACCTTTTCATTACCAGGGGAAATGGGGAAACTGCTCACTATGCGCATTGAGCTGGTGGTACTGAGCATGAGATTGGGTCTGCCTGATTGTTAGATGCAGGATTCAGAAAATTGCTGTTTTGTTCGTTTGGCCGTTTTTTATTTTTTTTTTTAATTGCACACTAGCATGGAGGATAGAGGTGAAAAAATCACTGGTATTGGAAGAGCTGCTCTTTTACACGATATTGAAAAAGAGCAATCACATTCAATGCGATTGGAAAAGAGCAGATTTTGCCATCCCTAGTTACAACAATTCTATGTTTAATCAGCCATTGAACAAAAATGAGCATTTCACTTATACACTAGCGAGCAATGTAAAATGTATCATTATTACTTAAATAATATAAACCAAACGAATAATATCAAGAAATGCAAAAACTAGATTTCGAAAGTAGTTACATTGTGAAGCAATCAATTCCATAAGCTTAGTTTTAAAAGTATTATACCATAAGAAATGATCAGATCCACTTTGAAGATTGTTATGATTACGCTGAAGTGTAATGGCTGGAGAGTTAAAATAAACTACGACTAGAGCGCGTAATGGATAAAAAATATCAGAATCTTGTATAAGCATTTACTATTCTGAAAGTAAGTGGAACTTCTTCATATGCCTAAAGGATTGAGATGAAGTTCAGAAAGTCTGGTAACGTAAACATTGTACGAATTTTTAAAACGAAACTAAGCAGCTAAGTAACACTAATAGCAAGAGTTCTAAACAGCAATGCAGGAGTTTAAAACCCTACGACTTAGTTATATCGAACGCTGAACAGCAGTATTAGAATGAAGAATGATCGATGACATTTCAAGGACGAAGCCAGCTAGTCTATAAGCTTGATTAGTATTATGCTCTCAATAAGCAACTTCATGACACACTCAGGTAATTAAAAGTCGACACTTCAGTTAATTTACTAGCACATGGTTGTATCAAGATAGTCTCATTAAGTAAGAAAGGCAGAACTATTCAACACAGCGCGGGGCACAGTTTGCGGATAGTGGACGGCCGTCTTGGCTTGGTTAATTGTGGAATAAACAAATCCAGCCGCTGACAGGGAGAATATTTCTAATCTGCCGTCGTGTTCTAATTTTTTCCTCAAAAAAACCCTTTCTTTCTGAAATCTATCCTCTTCTCAAAATCTTCATCCAAGGTATGTAAGTATAATGCAGAGAGCTGAGGTTGAAAAGGGATACCATTCAAAAAGGACTCTCTTCAAAGATACAGAAGGGAACATCATTAGTAATGCGGTAGATGTAAAACTAAGATGTGCACAATATTTTTATCCGAACCCATCAGCGCGAATAGCAGCAGCATAATTAACAAAAGGTATAAGTTAGGGTGTAGCCTAGCAGGTAGCGTGTTGGTCTTGTAATGCGAAGGTCGTGAGTTCAAATCCCGGTCGGTGCATAATTCTAGCACACTACTTGCTTGAGTATACCACCTCAATCTACGAAAATGAAAAATTCGTAGATAGAGGGTTGTGCGAAGGGGTAACAAACATTCCGCAATAAATAATGAAAAATGTTAAGGAACCTGAATGTCAGGAGGCCAAAGTCCGATTTGGGCTATAGTGTCATTGTAGAAGAAGTATAAGTTATGCAGGTGATGAAGATCCTCTTTGAGTCCTCCCACACTTGAAGATGTTAGAACAGCACTGAAGAACCACCCGAACAACAAAGCATCGGGCACTGATCAAATTCCAGCTGAGCTTCTTAAAGACACCTGCATAGCGCATCTCCTACACAAATCGCGGACATATGGACGCAGGAAGCACTTCCTGAAGATAGGCGCAAGAGCAACATATGTCGAATTTATAAAAAAGGTGACAAACTCTGCTGCAAAAACTACCGATGAATATTATTATTGTGTACGTCTTCTATGATCTAGATGAAATTTCTGGAAAAGCATAGGGCTTAAGTCCTATGCTGAAAAAGTCATTGATGAATGTCAACGCGGATCTGGAAGCTGGAAGATCGATAACAGACCAGATATTCTCTGTTAAACAGGTGCTGGAAAAGTGCTGGAAATATTATATTGAAGTGCAAAAGATATTTGTTAACTTCAAAAAAGTATACGACAGCATCGACAGGTGCGTACTGTATAAAGTCATGTTTGATTTTGGAGTCTAACTGAAACTGGTTGGACTTACAAGAATGACAATGACCCAGTCTTTGTCACGAGTCAGAGTAGAAAACGATCTGACTTCTAGCTTTAAAACAGACAAAGGCTTTAGAAAAGGGGGCATCATCTCACAAATGCTTTTCTGCTTGACACTCGAATATGGAAACTTCCCGTTGACAACTATGGAAATACTATGCTTCAAATCCACTCCACAACTCGTAGAATAACCTGGCGACATAGATATACTTGCAAGATCTTTGAAGAGTGTTAAGGAGATGTTTGTAGACCTTGACTCAGTAGCAGAGAATGTTGGACTACGTATTAACGAAAACAAAACAAAATTTATGACTCAAACTAAGAAAAAGACGCAAATCAGACAAAATATTACAATAGGAGACTATGTATTATCTAGAAATTGTTGACAACTTTGTATACCTAAGGGCAAACCTATCAAAGGATGGAAGCGAACCCATTGAAATTAAAAGAAGAAAGAGATTTTTTTATATTAAGAAATTTTGTGTGGGGAGTGGTAGAAGTTGTGATGGCAGTGAACTAACTTTTTCACATCATGCTAGAGTTGCTATCAAAATATTTTATTGAAAATTTAAGTTTCAAAAATTTAGCAGATATTGAGAAAATTAGTGTATTAGATTGGGGAGTGGGGAGTTCTTAATGACTTTTTCCAAAATTGATTTCAGGTCAATAGCTTTAAATTTTGTGAGAAGATGTGCTAATTATCAAATTCCGAAATTGAGTCAAGAATTTGAGCTTCCTTGCTCAACGCGTTTTCAAGCGAGAGCGAACAGACAGACGGATATTCGGTTTCGAGATTTTTGAGCGACAACAAATATTTCTTTACCATTGGTGACTTTATGCGAGCAGTATTTCTTGGCGTTACAAACTTTAGAGCAAACTTATAATATTATCAGATTTCACCCAGAGTATAAATATATAAAAGGCATCTAAAAAACATAACAGGACTATGATTGGGCGTAAAGCCCAATCGTGTGACTCTAGATGAAAGAGAAATTTTTTGATTTTAAGAAATTTTGTAGGGGATATGGTATAGGGGTTAATGACATTGAACTAATTTTTTCTCTTTACGCTAAAGTTGCTATCAAACTGTTTTACACAAAATTTAGATTCAAAAATATCATAGGTACTTAGAAAATTAGTGTATTGGATTTAGTGAAATTGTGCAGTTTGTATAGGAGATGGTAGAAGGAGGGCCGAGTACTTAAAGACTTTTCCGGAAATAACTATAAGCATCATACGCTTGATATGATTTAAATTGTAGATCCGTAGCATTCACACTTTTCAGGAAAATCCACTTTTTGTATAGTTATAAAATTGTGTCAGATTGTATGGGAGGGGTAGAAGGAGTAAAGCTAATAGTCTAATCTTTTTTTGGCCTTACTAGTAATTCTAGATTAATATTAAGTGCACAATTTCAGTTCGATAAATTTTATATGAGTAAATTGGTTTAGAGTATTTCAAGAAAAAGTGCAGTTTGTATGAGAGGTGGTTGAAGGAAGGGAACGACGTAAATAATTTTTATACAGTAGATTGAAATTATAATAAAAGTAATTTATTCCAAATTTCAGATTAATAGCATCTATACTTTTGGAGCAAATCCTTTTATTGCCGAATTGCAAAATTGTGTCATTTTGTATGGGAGGCAGTAGAAGGGGTAAAGCTAATCGTCTAATTTTTTTCATTTTAGTAATGACTCCAAATAAGTGATTAATGCACAATTTGAGCTCGATAAATTTTATTCGTACTGAGTAAATTGGTTTAAAGCATTTCAAGAAAAAAGTGGAGTTTGTATGGGAGGGGATGGAAGGAGAGTGAAGACACAAATATTTTTTATACTGTAAGTTGGAATTATTATAAACATAATATATTCCAAATTTCAGACTAGTAGCTGCTATACTTTGCGAGGAAATCCGTTTATTAACGAATTGCGAAATTGTGTCATTTTGTATGGGAGGGGGTACAAGGGGTAAAGCTAATCGTCTAATTTTTAATTTTAATTTTAAATAGATATTTGGTGCACAATTTGAGCTCGGTAAATTTTATACGCACTGAGTAAATTGGCTTACAGTATTTCATGAAAAAGTACAGTTTATATGGGAGGTGGTGGAAGCATAATTTTATACGGTAGATTGATACTATCATAAAAATAATAAGTTGAGTTGAGGCCAATAGCTTTTAAACTTTTCGAGCAAATCCGTTTACTGTCAAATTACGCAATTGTGTCATTTTATATTGGAGGGGGTAGAATGGGTGGAGCGATTTCGCCCGTTCACGAACTCGAACATACTTTTTTGTCAAAAATGACGTATACAAAATTTGAACTATTTAGCTCAACGCATTCTCAAGCTAGAAAGCGCACGAACGGACGGACGGAAGGAAACTCGGTTTTTAGATTTTTGAGTGATTATATGAACTTCGGCATCATTCGTTTTTTTCTCCGAACCTTATTTCTTAGCGTTACAAATTTTAGAGCAAACTTATAATACTCTCAGATTTCATCCAGATTATACAAATTTTCTTACTCTTACACCCTCATTTCTAAAAATTTCAACAAATAAATAAGTTAACAAAAAACATGATTTACACTACAATTTCAGGAAATTTCAACTTAGTATCTGCATTATTTTTTGAGATCTAACGGTTTAAAATTTTGAAAAGTACACTATTTTTGAAATGCTCCTCATTTCCGCCCACTATTATTATGTCTAAATCTTATATATTTTTTTTCCATATTTCACAAGTATAGCTTGATATATTATGTTCCATGTTTCAATTACAGCTGTCAAAAAATAGTAATTTTTTTTTGCACTCCCGCTTACCCTCTCATTTGGAATTGTTGGCGTCCCTTTTATTTATTTGGATTTGTATGTCAACTCATCGGTCCTAAAACCAGAAATTTCTATGTCAAACAGATCCGAAGACATAATCATTAAAAAACAAAAAAACAACGACGATCAATTAGTTCTTAGGCCTTCTCCTTGGACCCCACTGGATACAAAAATTAATTTATTTTTTCCCTCTTCCGCCGCCTCACCTTTCCACCTGATACTCCACAAAATTCAGGTAATGGAGCTCACTTACCCAATCAACAATCCACCCTAAAATGAGCTTCCTGTCTTTAACGATGTCAAAAATATGAGTTTATATGTACAGCTTACGGCATACGGCTTACGGACAGATGGATTTTTTTTTGCATTTTTTCAAATAATAAAGTAAAACTAGCAGCTTCTTTGGATCAAGGCAATTTAAGGCGTCGGCTAGTGGAGGCCAGGGATGGATTTGGTCTGTCGCGCCATTAATGATGATCATGAAATATATTGGAAGTCTGTCAGTAGTATGGTCGGGAAAATCACTGTTTCAGAACTTCTTCTTCTTAAATGGCACTACAGCCCGAATAGGGGCCTTGGGCTTCTAAACTTCAGGTTCTTTAACATTTTTATTTATTACTCGCCCGCGACTTTGTCCGCGTAAGTATCGCAAAATAAGCAATTTTTGAGAATGTAGTTATTTATTTATTTATTTATTTAGAATTCATCAACAAATTACTTACAAATTATACTACCATATAAATTACAAAGATTACAGTGAAAACATCATATTGTTATTTTAACAAAGCTGATTTTATTTGAGCAATATAAAGATTAAAATCAATGTTGCTATAATTAACGTTAAAAGCCCGTGAAATGGAAGTTATCGGCTCGTGCTGGCCATAATTAGTGCGATGGAATGGAATGTCGAGAAGTATGTAGTCTCTCAAGGATCGAGGTATTTTGAAGGAGAGAGCTCCTAACAAGTGCGGAGAGTCAATTTCACCTGAAATTAATTTTACTGCGACTGCAGCACTAAGAATTAATCGCCTATGTTCAAGTGTCTCCAACGAAAGTAGTTGAAGTCGTTCTTGATAAAAAGGAAGACATATCGGATCTGACCAGGGAAGACCCTTAGGAGCAAATCTTAAAAATCTTCGCTGTACAGACTCTATGCTATTGATATGAATATTATAATACGGAGTCCAAACTGGGCATGCATATTCAAGAATTGAACGAACAAACGCACAGTAAAGTGTCTTTGTAATGTGAGGGTCGTTAAAGTCTTTACACCATCGTTTTACAAAGCCCCAACTGGATTTAGCCTTGATAACAATACAATCGACATGGTCGTCGAAGGTAAATTTATCATTGAATAGTACACCTAAATCGCGTACTTTGCTTAATTTCTGTAAAGCAATTTCCTCTAAAACATAGATAAATTCGAATGAATTATTTTTCCTGGAGAAAGATGCTATGGTGCACTTCCCAACATTCAAAGGCATACAGTTTAAGGTACACCAGTCAAAAAATAGCTTTATGTCATTTTGCAAAAGTAGATAATCATTTGTACAGGTGATAGTACGAAATATTTTCGCATCGTCAGCATACAAGAGAATATTAGAGTTGGATATGACCGAGCTCACGTCATTAATAAATTAAATAAACAGAAGTGGACCAAGATGGCTACCCTGAGGTACACCAGAAGTGTTAGGAATAATCGATGAGACAGCATCTCGAAATTGTACTTGTTGGGTTCGATTAGAAAGATAGGAATTGATCCACGTAGTAAAAATAGCAGAAAATCCGAGTGAGCAAAGCTTGTATATTAGTAAGTTGTGATTAATTTTATCAAAGGTCTTACTAAAATCTGTATAAATACAGTCAACTTGTTTGCCTGCTTCAATCGCTGGAATCACAAAATTTGAAAATTCCAGCAGGTTTGTTGTTGTGGATCTACCATTGGTGAATCCGTGTTGGGTAGGGCTAATTATTGATTTGCAATGAAAGTACATTACGTCACAGAAAATTGCCTCAAATAACTTTGGAACACTAGACAGCCTAGCTATACGCCGGTAATTACATACGTCGTTCCTTTTACCTTTCTTGAACAGGGGAGTTATTGTCGAGTATTTCCATAGACTAGGGAAAACCCCACAACGAAGAAATGCGTTAAATAAGGAGCTCAGTGGAGATAAAAGTGCAGAGGAGCACCTCTTAAGCACAACAGACGGTATACCATCTGGGCCGCTATTGAAACTCTCAGAGATGTTCATGATGAACTTTGATATAGTGGACTCATCTATAATGAGATCCTTCATCTCAAGTGTAGTAGAGGGAAATTTTGTCAAGTTTTGAAAATTCTTAAAATTAATATCACAGTCTGGGGCGTCAAATGCAGCACGAAAATGATCCCCGAAAAAGTTGCTAATTATTTTGGGGCTGTCGATAACTTCCCCGTCAAAAGACAAAGTTGCAGGAAAATCATCTGTTCGCCTTTTAGAATTGACGAAATTCCAAAACTGCTTAGGCCTGTCTTTAATTGCTTTCTTCACATCAATCAGATAACATTGATAGACCAATTACTTTATTATTATAATAATAAAGTATTGTGATCGACACAAAAAAAAAAAAAAGTTTGCTACCCTGAAATTTAGCCTAAAAAAGCAAAAAAAAAAAATCCGTCTGTCTGTACGCCGTCCGCCGTCCGCCGTCCGCCGTACGCCGTACGCCGTACGCCGTACGCCGTACGCCGTACGCCGTCCGCCGTACGCCGACGTGTACGCTCAGCGCACATTAACTCCCAAACCCTTCAAGATAGAAAGTTCATTTTTGGGGGGATTGTAGATAGTTGCGGATCTCAGGCGGATACCCATTTTCGAAGGTATACGGGTTCAGGGGGAGCGCTTAAACCGAAAAATACGAATTCAAATATCTCAACTATGGTAACAGCTAGGAAGTTGAAACTCAACATTAATATAGAAGGGTTTGTGGGACAACTTTTAAAAATAATTTAATTTTTTTATCCATTGGGGTGCGAAAAGGGGGGGCTTAGAACCAATTGTCGGCCGAATTTTTTTTTCAAATGATTATATCTTCGAAATTACTTATCATAACAAAATCATATTTAGAGACCGTCAAGGTGGCATATAGTTTCATCGGAACCAGCTTAGAAAGCTGCTAATTATTGTAAGGGGGAGGGTCAGGGGGGGTGCAAAGAAAAACACTTAAAAAATAATATCTCAACTATCTCTTAAGCTATGTAATTGAAACTTAAAACTTATATTAAACTATACTAGGCAAATACAAAAAAAATATAACATGTTGAAATAATAGTAGTGGGGGGAAATGGGGAGCATTTCAAAAATGGCGCACTTTTCAAAATTACAAATCCTTATATCTCCAAAAATAGTACAGATATCAAATCAAAAATTTGTCAGATTGTAGAACTACATAATACTTAATTTTGGTAAAAATTTTAAGTTGGGAGGTGTAAGGGGAGAGAGGTAATAAGCAAAAATATCGAAAACTTTGAGTGATTTTTTTAGAGCTCTGGTAAAAGATACAAAGCTAAAATTTTGCATGTGAATACCTATATTTAATCCACATAGAAAAATAATAATAACTTGATCCATATTTGTTATAAACCGACCCCCCCGGTCTAACGTGCACAAGGTGTTTCATGTGCATTGAAAAAACACATAAACTGAAAATTTTTGAGTGAAATTTTAAGGTAGAAATTTGAAAATTTGCGAAATGCATTTAAAAAAAATCCCTAAATTTACGAAATATTAACTGGTCGAAAACCTTTAACAATTCTACCCCCTCCCATACAAAATTATTTTTTCGACCATTTTCAAGAAATCAATTATCACCTAACTCTTAAAAGCTATCAATTTGAAATTTTGCATAACAACTAACAAAAATAATTAAAATGAAATTGCGTTAAAAGTTTTAAAATCGCGCTTGACTTTCTACCCCCTCCCATACAAAAGTATGATTTCGACTAATTTCATTAAATCAACTAATAACCAACAAATTAAAAGCTACGAACTTGAAATTTCGTACGAGCACCTTACATTAAAAATGAAAGAAAATTGCATCACAAGTTTTACGATTCCCCTACCTCCTCTACCCCCTCCCATACAAAATTATTTTTTCGAGCATTTTTAAAAAATCAGTTATCAGCTAACTCGTATAAGCTATCAATTTCAAATTTGGCATAAAAACTTAAAAAAATAATTCAAATGAAGTTGCTTTAAAAGTTTTTAAATCGCGCTTGCGCTTCTACCCCCTCCCATACAAAACTATGATTTCGACCAATTTCATTAAATCAACTAATAACCAACAAACTAAAAGCTACGAACTTGAAATTCTATACAAGCACCTTACAAGAGACTCGAAATAAAACTGCGTATCAAATTTTACGATTCCCCTATATTCTCTACCCCCTCCCATACAAATGTTCGGTTTCATGAATGTAAAATACACCGAATTTTATGAAAATTCTATGCAACTTCGTCTATGAAACACATTCTATACAGAGAATATTGGACGTGATTCAAGCAATTAATTAAAAAGCTATTAACATCCACCTACCCTTACTATTACCCCTACTCCTCCCCTCATAAAAACCAAACTTACAGAAACGAATGAAATATTGTTAACAGTCCTGCCCAAGAACTCCCTTTCACTTAGCCTTCCCTAACCACTCTAACCTGCATATTGACTTTCCACTTATCCGCAACTTGTCCCAAGAATAATAAAGTTTCGCCCGACTTGTTGGCAGTTTATTTTGAATTGGTAAGAAATAAATCGCGTAACTCAGAGTACTTCTTATAGCCAGATTCATTCCTTGAGAGACAGTACGTCTTCCATGCTTTAGTTTTCAAATTTTTCAGATTTACTAAATCGTCGTCAAACCATGGAAATCTCTTACATGGACCATGACTCGTAACCGGCACGCACCGAGTGAAACAACCAAATATAATATTGTAAAAATTATTAACAGCAATTTCAATGTCTGTTTCGTTAAGTACGCACGACCAATCACGTTTAGAAATATCTTCATTCAAGGCAACAAAGTCAGCTTTATTAAAGTTAAATCGATGAGAAATAGCAGTATCAATATTATTAACATTATCAGCACCAGTATTTGAAAAGCAAATAGCATGAAACGCAGGATGGCGTGCTGATTCTGGAAGCAAAGGTGAGTTGCATCTGTTGATCGTTAAGAAGGGGGTAGAAGGCGTGAGGGGAGTGACATAAAACCAAAAGCAGATTACATCTCGGAGCATACCTAATAAACTGTGAAAAATTTTTTACAATCAGTTCAGCCGTTTTTGCGTGAAAACCGGATAGACAGACAGACAAACGGACAGACAGAGAAGAATTTTAAAAACGTGAGTTTCTGCTTAGTTATTGCTAAAATAAAGCAAAAAAGCAACTTATTGCCATTTCTAAATAAATAACAGACAGACACTACAATTATTTTTATAAGTATAGATTGGCTAAAGTTCTTAGCACTTTGAGTAACCTTACTATCATCTAAATTTTTTTCCCCAATTTGAGGTGACCCGCATACACCCAAGCAGGTAATATGCTGAAATCAAAAATCGACCGGGAACTCACGATCTATGCGTTGTAGAGCTAACCTCTACATTCTAGCTGTCTTCGAATTTGAGATTCAAATTATAAGCTAAGTCAAGGAGGTAAAAATTTTACATGCATTAAACTTCTGTTCATTGAAGAAATTTGAGACATTGTACTGAATATGCCGTTACAGATCCAGAGTATAAAAATGTTTCTGGCATAGTAGCATTCTGTTTTCATATAAACAAATGTTTGAAATTTGTAGCTTAGAATTGAAGGTTAGAAATGTCGTATAATGTATAAGCTAACTACAACTTATACATGAGAGAAATGTACTTTTGATTATTCCCCAGCGTGCAATAAAATTTTCATCCAAACATTACAGAATATTCGAGATCAAAGTAATTGCCTTAGTCTGTCTATCGACATAAATTTCGTACTCATATTGTTTGAAACTACACTTTAGGTATTGAAGCATTTCTCCATAGGACACATACACTTACATGCCTATTTACATATGCCACTAAACAGACCGCATCTTGATAACATTATTGATGTATCCTCGAACCAGTCGGTTATCTTGTCATACTACCTGTTCATATGAGTTCAATTATTTCTATTTGAGTTACCTTAAACAGCCCCAAGCACAACTCGTACGAATATATTTGAGCCAGTTGCAGCTATTCTCGGGTAATGTATATCCGATATTACAGACGTATGCATATTCGAAATTATATTCACTCCGTATAGTGAAACGACTTAGCAGAACAAGGACCTATGTAAAATTCTATGATATCACCAGCACTTACCCAGAAGCTCATATGTATAAATGTATATATGAATCTCTCTTTAATTAAGAGCCCTAAATGATATCTGAGGTTCTGTTAATGTCCGTTATGCTCTTCGCATATTCAATAATCGATGGTTTTATGTTGCCTAGCAGAACATAATTAAGGATATCGTTCATTTAATATCCAGCTTCTCATAATTCAGATCGTACAATAATGTTTACCTGGGCAAGATATTCTTATCAAAAAATAAGAACACCACAAACGCAAATATAATACTGTTAGGATAGTATCTTCCCATGTGCCTTAGGACGGAACACTATTTAATTAACGGCACTTGGAGAAGTTTGTCTCAAGAAGATCCTTTGATCAAAACTAGTTACACTCGGTGATTAATTTAATCAGCATTTTGCAGACGTGTCAGAACGTCTTCGTTTTGTCAGAACGGAGTAAAATACATACTTCGAATAATTTCGTTAAACTTTGCTTTAAAGATCCTTCCGGCTTCATATGTATCATATCCTCAAAACTGTATCTACCTACGAGAAGAGCATACTGACATATCAAGTTTATTTATAATTGGAAAGTGCATGGTGTATGACCTTGCATACAAACACACTACCATACAATATCATGTTAGGCATTATGGAGATATCTTCAGGACTGTTCAGGAATAATGATATTTTGAGGGCATTTAACTGGCTAAGGACTACCACTCTGAATCCTTATAGTTCTCGGAGCACAGAGAATACCTTCCTGCCCTATCGGATGATATCAAGCATATCAATTATTCGACCCCAAGGTATGAGTTCGTTAGAAGTATCCTTGAAGATTAGTGTAATTTAATAACACAGTACGAGATGTTTTTACGGTGATGGTAATTATTATTTTTTTATTATTAAATTTAGTGGTGATGACTGAAGTTAAGAAAAACAAAATAATTGAATTATACTCTACAAAATTGTATTCCAGTGTATAAGAAGTATTGAATTCAGTTCTTTTGTACAATAAGCAAGAAACTCTAGACACGTTCCTGTAATGTGGAATCTTAAGACCCCTTTGCGTGGTTGAAACATTCGTCCAACGAAGCCTAATGGATTTGACTAATTTTCTTGAGCCAAGATAACACTACGAAGTATAGAGCAAAAACTGCACAACCTATATTTTAATAGTAAATTTATTGATTGAATTTCTAGCTTTTTAATCGAAAACAAATGGTTAAGATTAATGACATTTGTAGCGACGAGCTTAATTTTACTCACGGTGTGCCTCAAGGAACTGTTCTTGAACCATTCACGGAAAAAAAAATATTGTAATAATCACATCAATTGTAGTGCTGTTTTGTACAAATTCTATCACATATACGGACGGAATTAATTTGTGGAAACTATTTAAGCAAAATTGTCGGAGTCCTATTAGTACAGATTGTAACATTTTTGAGAACATTTGTGGCCACATGCAAAACAACATTATTCAAACAAATTAGTGAAAAATGGGGAAATATGTTAAGCAATAATTGTAAAGGTTTTTAAATTGTTGAAACAATTCTTACCACAATCTTAAGAAAAGTGATGTAAATCATTATACAATATATTGCAGAATATAAGTACAAACTATTTTAATTAATACACCAAAATTGTAGTAAAACAAAATACAATGATTTGAAGAATATTACTACAAACTGTTCTAAATTATACATTAAAATTGTGGTGAAGTATTGCACAATAATAGAAGAATTTTACTACAAACTGTTTTAATTTTTTCAAGAAAATTAGTGGAAAACATTGCACAATGATTTGAAGGTTATTACTACAAACTAATCTTATTTATTGTATTGGTATCGTTGATTATTTTTTTTAAATCGTATCTTATAAAAACAATCGTTATAAAAAATATAAAAAAAAAATTATAATGATATTTTTTATAAATTTAATTTAATTTAATTTATTAGCCATTGAACAAAACAAACATTTCAATTACACAATAGCTAGGGAGGTTAAAAGGAAGAAAAGTGAAAAATGATAACAATAATACATTACAAAAAATAAAAACAAATAAAAAATTTCCAAAAAGCTAAAAGTATCGAAACAAAAAGTATTCACTAAAAATTAATGAAAAAATAAATTTTTAAGTTTTTCTTTAAAAGCGTTAAAAGAAATGCGCAAAGGACCAAGCTGTAAATTGTCGTGATTGCGCTGAAGTCTTACTGTAGGAGAGTAGAAATAAACCACAAGTAAAGCGCGTGGAGGATAAAAAATATTCAAACAACGCGTATTAACATTATCAACTCTAAAAGTAAGCTCATCTACGAAATTAGTCATGAACAAACAACCATTTACAACCTTGTAAAGAAAGCATTCCTCAATATAACTTCTGCGAACGTATAAAGGATGAAGATGAAGCTCGGAAAGCCTAGAGAAATAGTCAGCGTACGGTTTTTTAAAACGAAAAAATAAAGATCTCGTGAACTTACGTTGGACGGATTCAATAGCGAGAGAATGACACATATGCTGAGGACTCCAAACAACAGAACAGTATTCTATAATACTTCGAACTAGAGACGTAAACAGCAGAACAACAGTACTAGCACGAGAGAAGGTTGAAGACAATTGAAGGACAAAACCAGAGAGACGGTAAGCTTGGTTGTTTATCTGCTCGTAATGAGCTGTGGAACTCAGTTTACCATCGAATATCAGACCAAGATCCTTCATTATCGACACTTCCGATAGTCTAGTTCCATCAATATTATAAGAAAGCTCAGGAGGTACAAGTTAAAGTGAGTATAACATAGCGCAGCATTTATCAATGTTTAAATCTAAGTCATTTAACGAACACCACGTATGAAGATTATCAAGGTCAGATTGTAAAATATTGCGATCTATAGGGGAATTAATCACACGAAAAATTTTGAGGTCATCAGCATAAAGGAGACAAGAAGAAGACAAAAACTGGGGCAAGTCATTTATAAAAAAAGAAACAAAAGAGGACCGAGAATTGACCCCTGAGGAACACCAGACGTGGACGAAAATACAGAAGAAGTATGACCCTTTAAAGAAACACGCATACTACGATTAGATAAGTAGGAAGATATCCAGTCGAGTAACTTGCCTGAAATCCCATATAGTTCAAGTTTTTCAATTAGAATAATGTGATTAACAGTGTTGAAAGCCTTTGCAAAGTCAGTATAAACAGTGTGAACAGACTGACGGAGCTCGAAAGATTTAGCAATGAAGTTTGTGAACTCGCAAAGATTTGTAGTTGTAGACCTTCCTCTAACGAAGCCATGTTGATAGGACGATATGAGGTGACCTAGATTGTCGCTAATAGCATTGTGCACAAGCCGTTCAAAAATTTTGCTAAAACAAGTAAGCATAGAAACAGGGCGATAATTTAAGACGTCCTCCGAGTCACCTTTCTTGAAGATAGGTATTACATTAGCAAATTTCCAAACGTCAGGAAAAACACCCACCCTTAAGGACTTATTGAACATAATCGAAAGGGGAAAAGAAATTTCAACAGCTAATGATTTTACGAAAAAATTAGGAATGCCATCACAACCACCGTTTGTTTTAGCATCTAAGGAGCAAATAACATTTAAAACATCAATTGAAGATACAAAAATAGAACTAATGGAACTATGACTGGAAACATTAAAATTATAATCAAGTTCAGTGCCCGAGTTTTCAAATGCAGAAGCAAAATATTCAGCAAAAAGGTTGCATATAGCTTGGCTATCGGTGGTTACAGTATTATGATATCTAAGAGCAGATTGAGGTTCCTGAGTTTTTTTGCATCTTTTAACATGAGCCCAGAAGGGTTTCGTTTCATTTCGAGCTAAACTAGACTCCAGTGAAGAAACATAAAAAGAGAAGGCAGATCTGATACACTTTCTAACAATGGAACGCTGGTTAGAAAATTTTTCGTAGTCAGATTATAGCAGTGAACGAATAACTTTCCTGTGTAAGCAGTTTTTTAGACGTAGGCTCCTGATAACTTCAGGAGTGAACCAAACAGGGTGTATGTTTTAAATAAATAATCAATTGCTCCAATACTGTAAATAAAATTAGCGTATACTAATATTTTTCAAATTATTATACAATATTTTACAGCAATTTTATTTAATGTTCCTGTAAACCATTTAGCATATATAGTAAATTTTTAAAAACATTTTTTGAAATAATAGATATTGGTACTTCCAATACAATAATAAAAAAAATATATAGTAGAACGAGGTATATACTTCTACAAAACTAGTAATGAATCATTAGCTTTATTTTATTTTTATTGATGTATATTATTTTTATTTATAACATATGTAAATATTGTATATTTGAAAATGTCATAGGCAAAAAATAATTTTCGAAATAAAATAAATATTGATCTCATTTTCTACTAAAAATAATAATTTGGAATATTTACAGTTTTGCGCAAGACTTTAATCTTGTAAATTTTGTATTTCAAAAATTTACTGGTTTTTAAAACAAAAGTAATTTAAGTTGAAAATATTCCAAAAATACGGTGTGATCTTAAAGTTTTGCTCACAACTTTACATATAAAAGATAAAGCTTCTTGCTAAAATACAAACTAACTTATTCAGCGATATTTGAGGAAAAAAATAATTTAAAGAGCATATCGAACAGAAACAAAGTGCTTATTATCAGATTTTGAAAGCAAGCATGGCATATGGTAATGCAAATTTATGAAATTTACAGAAACCTCCTCACTTGAATCGACTGTGCTCTATTATGGCAGCGAGACGTGGACATTAACGCGAACTTTCGAAAAAGCAGTTAACGCATTCAAAAGAAATGTCCCCCGAATAATTTTGGGACCTGTGAATGAAGGAACGGAATGGCGAATAAGATACAACCATGAGTTGTATCAACTCTGCGACGAGCCAGAAGCTTCAACGTTCATCAAGCTACATTAACTGCAGTGGGCTGGCCATGTAGAGCGAATGACAGAAGAATCCCCAAACGTGCTCTTAAAGGCAAAGCGAGTAGTAACCGGCCAGTAGACAAACCACGCAAGCGATGGGAAGACTCGGTTGATGAAGACAGCAAAGTTATATTAAAAATTAGCAGTTGGAGGACGCGGACTTTGGATCGAGTCGATTGGAGTCAACGACTTCAGGAGGCCGGGGCCCGATTTGGGCTGTCGCGCCATTGATGATGATGATGACGAAATTGTGTCATTTTGTATGAGAGGGAGTAGAAGAGGTGGAGCGATTTGGCCCGTTCTCGAACTTGACCTTACTTTTTTTTTAAAAACGACGTTTACAAAATTTTAACTTTCTAGCTCAACGCGTTCTCAAGCTAGAGAGGACGCGGACGGACATCCGGTTTTGAGATTTTTAAGTGATTATATGAACTTCTGCATCATTCATTTTTTTCTCCGAGCCTTATTTCCTGGCGTTACAAACTTTGTGGCAAACTTATAATACTCTCAGATTTCATCTAGAGTATAAATATAGATACCCATATTGTCTTCTATTTCCACTGCTTAATGTTCTAAGCATTGATAAAGTTTTTAGTATCATTGCTAACATCCAAATTTTTAATGGATTTTCAAAAATGGAATACTGGAAACAAATACAAATCTTACTCTCGGCGATAACCAGCAGGAAATTAATCTACCTCTTAGATTCACGAAAACTGGGCAAGCAAATTATTCCTTTATCGGCATTAAGTTCTGCAATTCCCTACCCTATCATGTAAGACGAAGCGAAAATGTTGTCATTTTTAAGGAAAGAATTAAATAATTTTTTTAGAATTCGATATTTGATATTAAGTTCAAAAAGTTAATTAAAATTGTTATAATAAATTTTAGAAAAAATTGTAATATATAAGAATGAATATTAAATTATTGATTGTTATCTAGTAAATTTCATTTTACTCATCTTCATTGTCATTCCGCAAAATTTTTGACCTCCCCTCGTAGCTGGGGAAGAAAATTCCTTTTGCATACGCTCAAGGATGGTGGCATGAGATTTTTTAAATTGGTCCCAAGCCATGCGCCAACAATTTCAAGTCTCACCATCGTAATGCCTGCCTTCTCCAGAATTACAGCATTGAGCGGAAGAGGACCCAAAATGACTTCCAGTCCCGCTGTGAGCGTTGTACGCAATGTCCTCGTTATGCCTTCTCTGAATGGGCTCAATTGTAGTTGGATATATTACACTTCGGTATTTTTTTGCCATGCCAACGCACAGTATGTAACGATTGGTAGTATGATAGATTGTTTACTTTCTCAATTCTTTCTTCAACATTCAGTCGCCTTCTGAGTTTGCTGTCCTAGATGATTCCCAGATAAGTTACCCTACCTCAAAAGCTTAGAGCAACTCCCCCAATGGATGGCAGATTGAAACTTTCTATACGTCGTCTTCTCGTGAAGAGTATTAGCGTAATCTTATCCGCGTTGATTCTCAATCCTCACGAATTAGACCAACCGATAACAAGGCTTAATGCACTTTGCATCAGCTCGCCTAAAGTTGTAGGGTATTTTTCACTTATTTGGATGACTAAGTCATCCGCATAGGCAACAGTGCATTAACTAGCAGCGTTTCGCTGCTAAGAGCCAACGTAAAAGTGACAAAATGTCTTCGTTCCTCCGTGAAAGAAATATTCAAAAGGAAAAGAGCTGGGAGGGGTTCAAGAATATTATTCTAGCACGCAAGGAGGAGATCATCATCATCAATGGCGCGACAGCCCAAATCGGGCCCTGGCCTCCTGAAGTCGTCGCCTCCAATCGTCTCGATCCAAAGACCGCGTCCTCCAGCTGCTAATTTTTAGAATGGCTTTGCTGTCTTCATCAACCGAGTCTTCCCATCGCTTGCGTGGTTTGCCTACTGGCCGGTTACCACTCGCTTTGCCTTTAAGAGCACGTTTGGGGATTCTTCTGTCTTCCATCCGCTCTACATGGCCAGCCCACTGCAGTTTACGTAGTTTGATGAACGTTGAAGCTTCTAGCTCGTCGTAGAGTTGATACAACTCATGGTTGTATCTTATTCGCCATTCCGTTCCTTCCTTCACAGGTCCCAAAATTCTTCGGAGGACCTTTCTTTCGAATGCGTTAACTGCTTTTTCGGAAGTTCGCGTTAATGTCCACGTCTCGCTGCCATAACAGAGCACAGGTCGTATAATAGTTTTATAAATCCGCAGCTTATTGTTCCTGTGCACTTTCTTGGATTTCATTATTGGAAGTACCGAATAATACGTCTTATTTGCTAGTATTATCCGTCGTTTGATTTCGTCTGTTTCATTACCGTCTTTTGCTAGATTAGCCCCAAGATATATGAAGTTGTCCACACTCTCCAAATTATATTCCGCAATTGTTATGTTTTGTCTGATTGGCGTTCTCCTTCTTGTTTGCGTCATTACTTTTGTTCTGCTTTCATTAATGCGCAACCCGACTTCTTTTGCGGCGCAGTCAAGATTGACAAATACCTCCTTAGCACTAGGGAAGGATCTTGCTAGAATGTTAATGTCGTCAGCGTATGCTACTAGTTGGGTGGACTTGAATAGTAGTGTCCCGTTGGTGTCGACTGGGATTTTTCGGACGACATACTCTAGTGCCAAGTTGAAAAGCATAGGAGCTAGACCATCTCCCTGCTTTAAACCACATTCCGTTGGAAAGCTGGTTGTGGAATCGGTTTGTATTCTCACTTGGGATTCAGTGTTCGTCATTGTGAGTCTTGTTAGTCGGACTAGTTTTGGAGGAATTCCAAAGTCAAGCATGATTTGGTACAGTACGCTCCTGTCGATACTGTCGTATGCTTGTTTAAAATCTACGAATATTTGGTGCACGTCTGTGTTATATTCCCAGCATTTCTCAAGCACCTGTTTCACCGAGAATATCTGGTCTGTTGTAGATCGTCCGGTTCTGAATCCGCCTTGGTATTCGCCAATTATTTGATTAGTATAGGGCTTAAGACGACGTTCAATAATTTTTGTCAGTAGTTTATAGGACGTACACAACAATGATATACCTCTGTAGTTCTCACAGCAGAGTTTGTCTCCTTTCTTGTAAATTGGACATATAATGCTTTTTCGCCAGTCGTCGGGTATGATTTCCTCTGTCCAAATTTTGCATATCATGCTGTGCAGTATTTCAGCGACACAGTTTCCACCGTTTTTCAGAAGTTCAACTGGTATTTCGTCAATTCCCGGCGCTTTGTTTCGTTTTTGGTCACATAGGGCTGCGTGGGTGGTGTCGATGATGGTTCATCTTCGTCAGTTGAGGCTTGAATTGAAATGTTGTCTGTCGTTATCGGTGCTACTGGGATGGGATTCAAAAGATGTTCGAAGTATGAAGCCCATCTCCTTTTGATTTCTTCTGTGTCGCTGATGATATTGCCCTCTGCGTCTTTGCAGAGACTGGTTTTTGGTTTATATCCCTTTTTCAAGTCTTTTACTATGGCGTATGCGTCCCGCGTATTATTTTTTCTCATGTCGTCGTCCATTTTTTGTATCTTGTCATTATGGTACTTCCTTTGTTTTCGTCTGCAGGTCTTTTTCGCATATCGCCTAAGCTCGTCATATCTTTCTTTTTTGGCTCGTGTTGGTCGTTCAGTAAATATTTTGTAAGCTTCATTCTTTCTATCTATTGCGTCGCGACATTCTTGGTCGAACCAATCATTACTTTTCCGCCGTGCTTGATATCCTAATACCTCTTCCGCGGAGGATTTGATGCCGTCTCGTATTTTCATCCACGCATTATCCACAGGCATACTTTGGATATTTTCATATATTGGTGTCAGGTGTTTATTACATGCTAACATGTAAGCCTGCGCCACAGTTTCGTCGTTAAGCTTTGCGTAAGGAGGAGATACTAACTGTTATCAATACGAGTGAACGATAAATGTCAATTCCGGTATAGCCTTTGGATAATGCCGTCTCCACGTGCCAGTCACAAGTTGCAAGACACTACAAGTATCTCTTTGAGCTGCGTATATGACTCGAGGTTTTTCAGCTCCATGGGTGTCGGGGACCCCAAGTAAAATTGTTTACATCCCTGGTAACAGAAGAAGGCGTTTCAGGGATTATCGTTGTGTTTGTGGTATACCACCCGAACGCGGCTAGAGTTCCTCGGAGTTTGATGTGGAGTGGCGATTATCAAACGAATGTCGCGGCCCTCATAACGAAAGAGATTTAGATAGTTCTTGCCCCACTATTGTGAATTCTATTCTCTTCTACCTACCATATCTTGAACGTTTTACGTACACGCCAGACACTAGGTCGCTAGTGCACGGTTGTCTTTAGCAATCGCGGATTGTTTTTGTAACAACAATCATTGACGCCTCCGAAGGTAGCTGTTTATACTAAGTGTAAGTTTGGCATTCATACTGCTGGATGGGAGACCTATCTTAATCTCTGCCAGTCTATCGGTCATAGCACCGGGTTGGAGAACGCGACTCCATGTCGAGCTCCGAGGAACTCTGCTCACGATGTGGGCGGTAAACCACAGCCACCACCATACTCCTCCATCTCCATTGCCGGGGGTGGAAGCAACCTTTCATGGGCTCTGCGACACCCGTGGTACTGGAAAACCTCCGGTCAAGTTTCGTAATTTGAAAATTACTACCAGTTGAGTTCCTTGCAACGCTTGAATGGTGACACTTCGCATCGGGATGCGAATTGACCTTGGTCGTTTACCCGGTATACCCTGCTCGTGGGGTAAGAGTTTTCTTCATATTGAACTAATCTTCTACACTCATGTTATCTTTAGACAGTCACTAGTGACGTGCCTCTCTCTTCTACAATAGCACTACTGCCTAAATCGGGCCATGGCCTCCAGACCTATAAGTTCCTTAATATTTTCATTATTTATTTTCGAATAGTTGTTAGCCATCTACAAATTTCTCATTTGGTATACCCAAGCGGCAAATATAAAATTATTGATTGTTATCGAGTAAATTTCATCGACTTCTCACCCCTAACACAAAGTTTGCCTTAGAGGGCGGAGTAGCACTTTTCTCTAAAAATGTAAAAAAAAGAAATAACAAATAATAATAAAAAAAATAAACTGCCAACAAGTCGGGCGCAACTTTATTATTTTTGGGACAAGTTAAAGATGCATGGAAAGTCAATATGCAAGTTAAAGTGGTTAGGGAAGACTAAGTGGAACCCGCTTTCACAAGTGGAACCCCCTTTAGGGCAGGGATGATGCTAATGCAACACTAAGTTGCGAATGCGATCAATAGCTCCAGTACTTGTAATCATTATTTCATTCATTTATGCAAGTTTGGGTTTTTATGAGGGAGGGGAGACAGGTGATATTAAGGATGGGTGAATG
Organism: Chorisops tibialis; assembly: GCA_963669355.1. Taxonomy (NCBI): domain Eukaryota; kingdom Metazoa; phylum Arthropoda; class Insecta; order Diptera; family Stratiomyidae; genus Chorisops; species Chorisops tibialis. The sequence goes on along the minus strand of OY770262.1, from coordinate 116,292,839 downwards.
TCAATAGTTTTTCAATTGATTACTTCAATTACATCCAATATTTTCTGCATAGAATGCCAGTTTCATAGACGAAGTTGCATGGAATTTTCATAAAATTTGGTTTATTTTACATTCACGAAACCAATCATTTGCATGGGAGGGGGTAAAGGCGGTAAGGGAAATGTAAAATTTGTGATGCAGTTTTATTTCATTTTTTTTGTAAGGTGCTTGTACAAAATTTCAAGTTCGTAGTTTTTAATTTGTTAGTTAGCAGTTGATTTATTGAAATTGGTCGAAATCATACTTTTGTATGGGAGGGGGAGAAGGGGAAATGCGATCTCAAAACTTTTGAAGCAGTTCCGTTTCAACTATTTTACGGAAGTTTTTGTGCAAAATTTTAAATTGATAGCATTTCATTTTTAGGTGATAATTGATTTTTTAAAAATGGTCGAAAAAATAATTTTGTATGGGAGGGGGTAGAAGTTTCAAAGGTATTCGACCAGTTAATATTTCGTTCTTTTAGAAATTTTTTTAAAATGCATTTTGCAAATTTTCAAGATTCTACCTTAAAATTTCATTCAAAAATTTTCAGTTTATATGTTTTTTCATTGCACATGAAACACCTTGTGCACGTTAGGCTAGGGGGGTCGGTGCATAAGAATTGCAGAATTTTTATTATTTTTTCTGTACGTATATTAAATAGATGTATCCACGTGGAAAATTTAAAATTTGTATCTCTTACCAGAGTCCTAAAAAAATCACTCAAAATTTTCGACTTTTTTGCTTACCACCTCCCTCCCCTTACACCTCCTGACGTAAGACTTTTTATCAAAATTCAAAACTGTGTAGTTGTCAAATTGTAGAATTCGACAAAATTTGAACTTGATATCTGTACTCAGTTTTGAGATATAATGTTTTGCAATTTTGGAAGTGCAATGCTCCCCATTTTTAAAAAAATTAAATTAATTTTAAAAGTTGTCCCACTAACTCTTTTATATGTATGTCGATTTTTAGCTTCCTAGCTGTAACCATGTTTGAGATATTTGAATTCTTAATTCCGCCTGAGATCCGCAACTATCTACAACTCTCCAAAAATCAACTTTGTATCTTGAAGGGTTTGGGAGTTAATGTGCGCTGAGCGTACGGCGGACGGCGTACAGACAGACGGATGTTGTTTTTGCATTTTTAGGCTAATTTAGTCATGAAACGCGAAAAAACAAAATTTCAGTGTAGCAAATTTTTTTTTTTCAAGTCGATCACAGTACTTTATTATTAAAATAATAAAGTAAAATAAGAAATAAAATATCAGGTCTTTCTTAGTAGTATACTGTGCATTTGAGGCAGGGGAAAACAGAGCAGTGCCCATCCAAATGGGATTACGATAGAACCATAACGTCGACTCCTACCCAGAGTTCTCTACAAACACGGTTTGATTTTGTGACTACAATCAGCGCACTTTCACAGAGTGAAAGCACTAGTATATACAGAATGCAAGTTCAGCATTCACACTAGAGTTGGTCTATAATGTGAAGGTCGTGCGGTGAAATCTCGTTCAAAGTATAATTCCAGCATACTTGCCGCTTGGGTATACCTTGGCCACATCGGAGGAACTTATAGGTCTGGAGGCCATGGCCCGATTTAGGCAGTAGTGCTATTGTAGAAGAGAGAGGCACGTCACTAGTGACTGTCTAAAGATAACATGAGTGTAGAAGATTAGTTCAATATGAAGAAAACTCTTACCCCACGCGCAGGGTATACCGGGTAAACGACCAAGGTCAATTCGCATCCCGATGCGAAGTGTCACCATTCAAGCGTTGCAAGGAACTCAACTGGTAGTAATTTTCAAATTACGAAACTTGACCGGAGGTTTTCCAGTACCACGGGTGTCGCAGAGCCCATGAAAGGTTGCTTCCACCCCCGGAAATGGAGATGGAGGAGTATGGTGGTGGCTGTGGCTTACCGCCCACATCGCGGCCAGAGTTCCTCGGAGCTCGACATGGAGTCGCGTTCTCCAACCCGGTGCTATGACCGATAGACTGGCAGAGATTTAGATAGGTCTCCCATCCAGCAGTATGAATGCCAAACTTACACTTAGTATAAACTGCTACCTTCGGAGGCGTCAATGATTGTTGTTACAAAAACAATCCGCGATTGCTAAAGACAACCGTGCACTAGCGACCTAGTGTCTGGCGTGTACGTAAAACGTTCAAGATATGGTAGGTAGAAGAGAATAGAATTCACAATAGTGGGGCAAGAACTATCTAAATCTCTTTCGTTATGAGGGCCGCGACATTCGTTTGATAATCGCCACTCCACATCAAACTCCGAGGAACTCTAGCCGCGTTCGGGTGGTATACCACAAACACAACGATAATCCCTGAAACGTCTTCTTCTGTTACCAGGGATGTAAACAATTTTACTTGGGGTCCCCGACACCCATGGAGCTGAAAAACCTCGAGTCATATACGCAGCTCAAAGAGATACTTGTAGTGTCTTGCAACTTGTGACTGGCACGTGGAGACGGCATTATCCAAAGGCTATACCGGAATTGACATTTATCGTTCACTCGTATTGATAACAGTTAGTATCTCCTCCTTGCGTGCTAGAATAATATTCTTGAACCCCTCCCAGCTCTTTTCCTTTTGAATACTTCTTTCACGGAGGAACGAAGACATTTTGTCACTTTTACGTTGGCTCTTAGCAGCGAAACGCTGGTAGTTAATGCACTGTCGCCTATGCAGATGACTTAGTCATCCAAATAAGTGGAAAATACCCTACAACTTTAGGCGAGCTGATGCAAAGTGCATTAAACCTTGTTATCGGTTGGTCTAATTCGTGAGGATTGAGAATCAACGCGGATAAGATTACGCTAATACTCTTCACTAGAAGACGACGTATAGAAAGTTTCAATCTGCCATCCATTGGGGGAGTTGCTCTAAGCTTTTCAGATAGGGTAACTTATCTGGGAATCATCTAGGACAGCAAACTCAGAAGGCGACTGAATGTTGAAGAAAGAATTGAGAACGCAAACAATCTATCATACTACCAATCGTTACATATGGTGCGTTGGCATGGCAAAAAAATACCGAAGTGTAATATATCCAACTACAATTGAGCCCATTCAGAGAAGGCATAACGAGGACATTGCGTACAACGCTCACAGCGGGACTGGAAGTCATTTTGGGTCCTCTTCTGCTCAATGCTGTAATTCTGGAGAAGGTAGGCATTACGGTGGTGAGACTTGAAATTGTTGGCGGATGGCTTGGGACCAATTTAAAAAATCTCATGCCACCATCCTTGAGCGTATGCAAAAGGAATTTTCTTCCCCAGCTACGAGGGGAGGTCAAACATTTTGCGGAATGACAATGAAGATGAGTAAAATTTGACAAGTTATAATTTTTTCTTTTCAATATATTCTCTTTTAAGCCTAATACATTTATCACATTTTCCACAAAGTTTATTAATTCTTCTAAAAAAATGTCTTAGCAAGGCCTTCAAAATAGGCTGAAATTGCCGACTTCACCTCTTCATCGTTGGCAAATTTTCTTCTCCGAAGTTCTTTCTGCAGTTTTGGGAAAAATAGTAATCGAAAGAGGTCAGATCTAGACTACAAGGGGAGTATTTCAATATTCCGTATACGCATTTCTGTACGGCAGCTCTTGAGAACAGGTTTATTTTCGTGCAAAAGCAGCATACCTCAAGTCCACTTTCCTCTTCTATTTTTTTTGATGGCATCCTTTAATTTTTGTAGCAGTTTGGTATCCCCCTGTGATATGCTGTCCTTTTTCCTTATAGTCGATCAACAAACCCCCTCTGAATACCAAAAAATAGTGGCCATGATTTTTCGGCAGATTGTGAGACCTTGAAATTTTTAGGGGTGAAGCGGCTTTACCAGTCACTTCATTGACTCCTGCTTTAGCTCAGGCTCATAATGATGAACCCAAGTTCCGTCTTCAGTAACAATCCGGGTCAACATTTCATCCCTGTTTTCGCTATCCAAAAGTCGCGTGAAAACTCGAGGCGCTGCTTCTCTGAACCGCTGAGAGCATTTTCGGTACCTATCTTGCGCTGACTTTAGACATGCCGAGATGATCGTAGATAATATTCAAAGTGGTTGCATCTGATATTCCAACCATTTGCTCGATTTGTTCCTTCTTTAAACGAGCATCTTTAAGAACAAGCTTCTCCACTTTTTCGACGATTTTGGAGGAAGTGGCCTCAATCGGCTGGACCGAGTGTTTATCATCTTCTATTGGCTCTCTGCCTTGCCTGTATAAACTATACCAATTATAAATCATCCTTTTTCCAGGGCAAGAGTCTCTGGAAACAGATCACATTTCTCCAAAAAACAGAGTGTGGGGAACGAAAAACCTCAAATGTTTACAGAGCGATAGAGGGAAATCAATAAGACTATTGAGACTCGACAGAAACTGCCTTCGGTTTCAAGGAGGCTTAGTCACGGTCTACTGTCTCTTAGGAAACATGCTCGCCTAACAACCGAGGACGTATGCAGAGGCTGCGGTGAGGAGAATGGAGCATTTCCTCTGTCAATGGCCTTCCCTCCGAACAATTCGAAGATAAATTCGCGGAGAGTACTTTTTCGCCGACCTGAATGATCTCCGTTCTCCTGAACCGATGAAACTTATTTGTTCCACCTATAGAGCAGGCTGACTGAATATGTAGGTCCACATGGTAAAAACATTGAGGTGCACAATGGGCCCACTGGTGGCCTACGTACATTGGTGTCCAGCTCCTCCACAAACCCAACCTAACGTAACACCTCCATTTATTGATGGTGACCACACACTGCTCGATCTAAGCTAATTTGCTGGCAGCGACTTTTAAGGGAAACTCGACACAACCACCTTTTGGCTCGTCCAGCCCACCTCAACTCCATCTGCAACAAGTTTTACAGCTCAAAATCCACAAGTCTGCTGGTCTTGATGGTATTCTCCTTATTCCTCTAATAAGCATTCTTCCTTTCTGGCCATGCCTATTCGTAATTTCACAATCTATCTTAATCTTCTGGGTGCTGGGTGGCGAACGTTAAAGCTAATTTCCCAAATTTGAGCAAAGAAAGTAATGGCTACCGCCAGATAGGCATTACCTTAGGCTTTTGACGGAGTTCGACATGATTTCCTTTTATGACGATCACTGCTATCAGCTTCAACGCTTCCATTGTCAAGTGGATTAAAAGTTTTCCTTCTAAGCGGACTGTACGGGTTGAATTAGATGTCGTTTCATCTTCTACTTACCGATTCCGGCATCTCACAGGTTCAGTCTTATCTCCTAATCTATTTCTTATATTTATTATGTCGTCAACTATCATTCCGGTTCACAGTTTTGCTGAGAACGTCTTCAACATTGCAAATGGACATTCCGTAGCTTCTAAACGCAGAGAGGTATCTAGTTGGCTGAACTCTGACCTTAAGTTAATACTGGAATGGAGCAGCAAAAGCAGAGTGGAGTTTAATGAAACAAAACACAGTCATGTTGTCTGTCACTTAAGCATAATGCTCCGCCATCGTCCTCCAATATATCCCTTGGCGGCTACAACTTTGATCTTTACAAGATTTAACCCTCTTAGGCATGAAAATTAATAACTACCTTAATTGGAGTCGAAACATCTTTGAGTTGCACTTGATTCATTCAAAATCGTAAATAATACAGCCAATTTTAAGCTTAACTATGGAGGGTATTGAAGGGCAACCCCTTAAGTTATAAATTTAAATTTGAGAACAATCAATGATAATCATAACGTGTGCCATATATGGCAACGCAATCAGCTCTATAAGGCGCAATTTTTTAGATACTGGTGTACTCAAGATTGGTTTTTCGGTAACACAGGGACTAGGAAGCCCATTTAAGTTTGTAAAGCCACCTTGGTGTTTGATAATCAGAGGATGGTTCGACCTTTGATTATTACCGTTGCGTTAATATGTTTAATTTTGAATTTTATGAAGAGAATGGTGCGTATGAACTAAATTTGGCAAATGGCGCCAAATACACTGTTTTTGGTATTGCTTAATGGGATCAAGTGGGAGAAAGAAAAAACAATCAGGAAGCGAATCAGCAGCTTCATCGATCTTGAGAATCAATGCGGAGGATGCAATTGGTCGCTAATATAAAAAGACGGTTTGGAAACTCTGTTGTTTTATTTAAATGGAGAATACATCACACTGTTGAAATAAAAACTTATCGGCCTCAGCACAGATTTGCGAATCAAGCCATTGATTTGACAATAATTATTCAAGCCAATAAAAACATGCAAATGCATTCAATTTAACTTGGCGGACATTCATCCTGAATACTAACCCTTTTGAGATCCAAATTTATATTCATATATGATGTGCAAACCGACAAGAAATATATCTTCACCTTTTTTATAAATTTTCAAGCAAAACTAGCTTTTACCCTTAGGGCAATATAGTATTCAGTATAACAATACTCGTGAGTCCTGTCCACAGTAGACCAGGTAAACTCAGTTTACATTTTATTGAACTACAATTGTCCTCGACAGTATTTGTAAACACAGCTCGGTCACGTTTACATCGAATCGCTCGCCATATAAAATATAACATAGAATCATTCTAATGTATACATAGGACTTGTATAGGACTTGGTTCGGTAAACAATCATTTGCATGCGATATGGCCATTAGCACGTAATCAATATCCGATACAAGGGACGATAACATCGAGCCTATCCGATTAGGTTTGCTTCCAATGTTTTTGTAGGACGAAAGAACCTTATCAGACGGCCATTGTTGGTTTTTGCGTTTAAAGTTGATTACTTCGAGACCATTGTTTGTCTATTCGTCATTTTTGTTGGGTGTTTCACACTATTACACCGAACATTTTTGGGAAACGTTATTAATATTAAGCTTTCAGGAAATTGTGTTCCGCTGTATATTCATAATGGCACTGAGCTCAATGTATTTTCATTGGCATTTTAAAATAGAACGCGAATAGTGCAAATGTTAAGGTCAAAAGGGATATGAAGCGAAATGACTTGCAGTATGACAAGAATGCTGCGCTGGGTTTAACACCAAAAAAAATGAAAGAACGAATTTGAAATTTATTAGTTTGCTTATTTACTCAAATTTAGAAAATTACATTCGAAAGTGAATAGTTAGTAAATAGTTTAAAAGGTCTATGAACAAGTCGGTATAAACTTTACTCGGTTATATGGCAAGAACATAAATGAAATTTAATTACTACTATAATACTTAGTTGATACAATAGTGTAATGTGTATAATATTAATAAGCAATTTAACTAATACAATCACAGAATACAATTAAGGAGGGTATAATGTATACAAAACAGACTATAAGTTGTGTCTTTCAGTCATATTTGTACCATACACTTGACTCATGTATCGGACAAATTTTGATCCCACATCAACTTTCCGACTTTTTCGAAGACATTATATTTCACTTCAGTAAAAACTTAAAGTATCGAAATTCTTAAATTCAATAACACTTTAATTGAATTATTCAATTCTTAAAATTATCTTGAATTTAATCGGTAAAAAAAAACTCTAAGTGAAACAGCTTCAAATCCGAAGAACCTTTTCACAAGAATTTCCATAGCTAGGAACTATCGAAAGGACCATCATAGTACTCACCTCGTAGTGCGATAAGAATTGTCAGACGGGGTCGAGATATTACTTAAAAAGTGCCAGAAGTGGAGGATATCTGCGAAGACGACCACAATAACCAAGACCAAATAAAATCTTGCACCTGGAAGAAAACAAAGTCCCTACGTGGATTCTTTCTTATTATTTTCTTCGTTCAATATTTTTTTTTTTTTTTTAGTTTTCTGGAATATAAATTGCTTCGTTGTCTCTCGGTTGAGATGACGATGACGACAAGCTACGATCCCGGTGGACCAAATGAAACGAGAGGGCGAAATGGGCGGTTTTATGCGATATACGCTTTTCGATTTTCCTCTTATCCTACGGGCAAATCCTCCACATGTATGTATATTGGAAATTGATTTCATTACGTCATTTTCGATTTGTTGTCCCACAGTTCGATTTTGGGTTTTTATACAGGAACCGTATCCAAGATTGGGTCGTATCGGGAATTTCGTTTCGTTATATGTCGCACATGTTGCAACGAAACGCCAGGATATCAATTTGTCAGCTCTATAGTAAATTTACAATGTCACACCTCTTGTAAATTGCCACGACGAGCTATGCGGAGGTTCTTCTTGGCCTAAATGAATTTGGAGGGCGGTGGTTGGCAATGAAGTGAATGTTTTCATCCCAATCCCGGCAGGAAAATTGACTTGCGGGCATACAGCATTTCGTCACGCATTTCCATAATTTCGGATGTAAATTGGACAAATTGAAAGCGAAAAGATACGAAAACTTTTGAAGTTTGGCAGGGTGGCTAACAGTTGTTATGATATGCCTTAAAACGACCCTAAGCCGTATAGTCTTATGCCGTGTTATTTTATTTATTTATTTATTTTTTTTTTGGTTTTGGTTTGACCTCAACCCATCCAAGCAGATTGCCAATGCTATAGTCGCAGCCTTCGTTTACAATTCAACCAGAATACCCAAGCAATTTAAATAATCCCCACAACACTTAGGCAGATAACACCTCGACAGCCCTCTAAAAGAGGGTTTACAGTTAAGAGCTATGGGGAGAAGGTTTACCCACAAAGCAAGAAAAAAAAATAATAAAAAAAAACTAAGCTAAGATCTTTTTGAGTTAGAACTTTATGTGTATCAAAAGTTTTCTTTCAATGTCTTATGTTCGGGTTTAGTGGTTAACTCCCCAAGGTTATCATTCGATGTGAGAATCAGAAAATCTGCCAGCCCACTTTCGCCATCATCGTCATCAACTTTGGTGCGGTTTAAATTTTCGGTCCTAGAAAAGTCCTTAGATGTTCTCGTTCCGCAAGTTTGGCAAGCGCGCCATACATCTGTCCTTTTATGATCGTAAATTGAATTCGAAGAGATTTACATATTCAATCAAAGTGTAAAATAATATGTAAATTTGCCTACACGCACCCACTCATCGGTACGCCGAGGACGACGACACGCCGGTAGTTATATTGAAATCTCGGGTTGAAGGTACACAGGGAAATGACGATACCTCTATAACATCCAAACGAGAAAGCGATTTAATCGTATCGTAAGGATGAGACTCGATTTAATAGCAAAGGCATCGTGATGCTGGCGATAAGGATGAAATAATTAACTGGTTTTCGCTTGAATAGCAGAGAAGAGAAAGCGAAAGAGCAAAGAAAAACGAAACTCCTATTTTCTGCACCAGCGATGTGGTTATGTTAATCGAATGGAGATTTTGGTTCAAGTATTCAACGAAATCGATATGAGATGCCGACGTTATTGTTTCCAATAGACTGGAAGATTAGTCGTAAGGATTGCAGATTAGTAAGGCTTTAAGGGTTGAGTAGGGACCTTAAAGAAAAACGAAAGTTACTGAAACAATGGGTATGAGTAATGTCGATGTAATATGACATTATGAGTTCCGCTTTGCTTTTCGTAGACAGTAGAAAAGCATTATATGTATGTACACATTCCCAGCTCTGTCACAACATAATAATCAACAAAAGCTTAAATAATTCTCGAAACATAATATGGACTAATAATTTTATTATTACAGAAAAATCTGATAACAAGTCGAGCGCAACTTTATTATTCTTGGGTCAAGTTGGGGATACGTAGGAGGTCAATATGCAGATTAGGGTGGATAGGGAAGACTACAGTGGCGGACAAAAGCGGATACATAAATTAAAATTTTTTTTTTATGTTTATCGAAATTAACTTAGGGGGTCACCCTTTAATGCGCAATGCACAGTTAATTCGACAAAAATGTTTGGTAAATTTGATGTAACTTTTTTTCCATTAAACATAAGTCAGTAATTTTTTTTTGCATCGCATACTTTGAACTCTCTCTCAATTAACGTGTGTGAACTTGGTCCCCCCAATTTCGATCTTTTTAATTTTTCTTGTTGCAATCGTTTGGTGGTGATTGGTAGTCACTTTTTTTCGTTTGGTGGTAATCCATATTTTTAGAAATCACGTTTACTTTATTTAGGGAGAACTTTGCCCTCCCCCCCCCCAAACACATTTTCTTAAATTTCTGGAGTTAGAGTTATCTTATCGTAAAACAAATTATGCCATTCGTTTGGTGGTGTTTTGTAGCAACATTTCAACATTTGGTAGTAATTCAATTACCTGTAATAAATGATTTTGTTAAAAAGCGTGAAGTTAGCTGCCCATTATGTATTTTTGTTCATAACTGGAGTTACGGTATTCTTACAGCAAAACGGATTTCACTAGTCGTTTGGTGGTCGTTTGGTGGTGATTGGTAGTCACCTTTTAAACTTTGGTACCCATTCACATAGTAATAATAGAAAACTTTCGATATGAGTTTTAAGCTTTCCGATTTTGGGTGAAGTCTAATTTTATCTTTTGGTGGTGATTAGTATAGATACAGCATCGAATTCCCGCAAGATCTTTATTTCAAAAAAAGCAACTCGAAATGGATTTATGAACGAAACTTACCCAAAAATATAAAATTTTTTAATTTTTCTTTTTGAATTCACGTTTCACCCGTTTGGTGGTATTTGGTAGTCTAATTTTATTGATGAATGGTGATTAGTATAGTTACAATATTGAATTTCCATTAGAGCTTTACTTCAAAAATAGAAACCTGAAATATAATTATGAATGAAAATTTCCCCAATATTTATGATTTTTGAATTCTGATTACTGCGTTCGCGTGGCGATCGCTTGATGGTGGTTGCTCGTCTAATTCCATCGTTTGGTGGTGATCAGCACAGTAACGGTGTCGAATTTCCTAGAGCGCATTTTTCCAATAAAAGCATCAAATCTAATTATTAATGAAATTCCCACCAAATTTTAAACTTTTAAATTTCTCATTTCGGATTCGCTAGAGGGTCGTTCGGTAGTGATTGGTCAATCAAATCAATCAAATTCCTGTTACGACCCCTATAGGGGCATAGGACAGAAACAACTCACTTCCACAAGGCGCGATCCTGAGAATCGGCCTTAAGCTGTTACCAGAACTTGTTTATTCCCCTGCTCAACTGCTCGCTTCCATGTGTTACATGGTCGACCAACCCGAAGTCTTCCTTGAGGATTATAATCCAGAGCCTGTTTTGCGATGCTTCGCTCTGGCTTCCTCAAAGTACGACCGATCCACTGCCACTTTCGCATTTGAATCTCAATGCCTATTTTAGTCTGGCCAGATGTACTCCAAAGTTCGTCGTTGGAGATCACTTCTGGCCAGAATGTTTCTAAAATACGTCGGAGGCATTGGTTCACGAAAGTCTGAAATTTCTTGGTAAGTCGAACGGTCACATTTCCAGTAGTACAATCATATAGCAACATGGATTTGACGCATCCGTCAAAAACTCGCAGCTTCGTGCGAAGGTAGATCTCTCTTAGCCTGCAGAAAGGGAAAAGCGTACCGAAGGCCTGATGATCTTTATTTAGCCGTTCCTCAACATCCTTTTCGGCTCCGCCATCGATGTTGACAATGCTTCCGAGAAAGCAAAAATCTTGCACCTCTTCCACATCCTGTCCGTTAAGAACAATCGGTGTGCTTGCGTTTGAACCCATGTGCATGTACTTGGTTTTACATAGATTTCTTTTCAGTCACGCCTCTCGGTTATGTGCAAGCAAACACGCGTCATCAGCATAATCAAGGTGACTTAAGATTTTTAATAGTCTCCATTGAAGACCTTTACCTTCTCCACCTTCCAGTGCAGCTTTCAAGATGTCATTTATTACCACCATAAACAGGGCTGGTGATAATATGTAGCCTTGTCTGACACCCTTTCGCAAAGGGAAGCTCTCGGACAGCTCTCCTCTATGCAAGACGCGACACCTTGCATCTTCTTAGGATTCTTTAATCATTCCTATGACCTTATCTGGAATACGCAAAGCATTCCATATGTAATCTCGCTTACCGCTGTCAAAAGCCTTCTCGAAGTCCACAAACATGAGATGTAGTGACTGCCCTAATATTATCCGTAGGGTATTTGTGTGGTCGGTACAAGACGACCCTTTATGAAATCGAGTCTGATAAACTTCGAGACTGCTCTCAACGACATCACTAATCCTATTGAGAATTACGTTAGGCGTAATTTTTGATACGGCAGTAAGTGGACATATACCACGCCAATTGCCCCAATCCCGAAGGTCGCCCTTCTTCGGAATTTTCACAATGACGCCCTCTTTCCATTCAGTTGGATATCTTCCTTCATTCCACACATCAGTAAAGAGTGGGAGGAGTATATCGGCTGTTATTTCCGGGTCCGCTTTTATGAGTTCGGTTGGTAGTCCGTCTATACCTGGAGCTTTCCTTCCCGCCATTGAACGAATGGCGGAAACTATCTCTTCCTTATCTGGGGGATCGTCCGTAATAGAGGATTGTTGCGGTTGGATGTTTAGTAGTTGTTCTGTTTCTGGAATATCTTCCTCTGACAAGATGTTTAAAATATCAGAGAAGTATTCCTTCCATCGCCGCAACTGGTGTTCACTCATATTAAGGAGAGTCCCGTTGACATCTCTCACTAGGTGGTTGGCGGTGAAATTCATGTTCGTCAACTATTTCATTATTGTGAATAGTGAGCCCATATCCCTAAGGTAAGCCACAGATTCTGCCTTGTTGGCCAGATCTTCAATGGCTTTTCTCTTTTCGCGTCTAACAGCTTTTTTAAACTATATATGAGCTTCGTGGTAGTTCTGCCTCAAGTCAAGCGTTCGTTAGTTGACATCGGGTTGAGAGATGATTGCCAATTTGGCTTTTCTCCGATTGCCAACCTTGTCCCATGTGTCTTGCAATATCCGGGATTTCTCACCGCTTTGCACATATCCCACAGATTTTTCAACACTTATTAGAAAAGTGTTTCTGGTTGCGTCCCAATTGGCGTCCAGTGTGCGCATTTCATATTCACCCAATATGGATGACTTTTCGCGTAGAATAGTGGTGTATTCAGGTTTTTTTTGGGTTCTCTGGGTTTTTCCACATTAAGCTTGCGCTTCGTTTGAAGAATTTGTGGTCATCGGATAGCGGCTGTACACAATCTCAAGCAGGCAACCATCAAGTGGTGATCGCTCCCCACGTCAGCTCCACGTTTCGCTCGCACATCGAGAAGACAGCTTCTCCATCGGTGACTTATTGCCAAATAGTCGATCTGGTTCTTAGTAACACCATCAAGGGAAACCAAAGATATTTTCTGATGACTCTTGTGTGGAAAAACGGTCCCTCCGATGACCATTCGCCGAGTACTACAAAACTCTACAAATAATTTCCCGTTTTCGGGTCTCTTAATCCAAGATCGTGATGCGTCGACCCAAGAGTGATCATGCTTCCCCATGACGTGTTCTAGTCCAGTGTTGTCTGATCCAATCTGTGCGTTCATATCTCCTGAGATAATAATTATATCACCTCTTGCAACACGTTCGAAGGTGGCACTCAGTTGGCTATAAAACTCCTCTTTTTCACCAGATGTTGCGATTGGTAGTCTAGTTTTATCGTTTGGTGGTGATCAGTACAGTAACGGTATCGAATTTCCTTGAGAGAATTTTTCCAATAAATGGGAGGGGGTAGGAGCTTTCAAAGTATTCGGCCAATTAATATTTCATTCTTTAAAGATTTTTTTTAAATGCATTTCGCAAATTTTCAAGTTTCTACCTTAAAATTTCACTCAAAAATTTTTAGTTTATGTGTTTTTTTCATTGCACATGAAACACCTTGCGCACGTTAGATCAGACGGGTCGGTGCTTAACAATTGTGGAATTTTTATTATTTTTTCTGTATGTACAACAAATAGATGTATCCACATGGAAAATTTAAACTTTTTATCTTTCACCACAGCCCTTAAAAAATCACTCAAAATTTTCGACTTTTTTGGTTACCACCTCCCATCGTAAAATTTTCACTTAATTTAAAAACTATGTAGTTCTACAACTTTACAAAATTTGAATTTGATATCTGCACTTAGTTTTAATATATAACGGTTTCAAATTTTGGAAAGTGCACCATTTTTGAAATGCTCCCCATTTCCCCCCACTACAGTTTTGTACAAATGTTATATTTTTCTCGTATTTCTCTAGCAAAGCTTAATACAGGTTCTAATATTCAATTACATAGCTTAATAAATAGCCGAGATATTGATTTTGAAGTGTTTTTTTTTTGCGCCCCTCCCACCTGTCCCTCCCCCTTACAATAATTAGCTTCTATCTAAACTGATTCTAGTGGGTCTATATGTCAATGGTCTCAAAATATCAAGATATAATCATTTGAAAAAAAAAAAAATCGGCCGACAATTGGTTTTTAACCCCTCCCCTTTGTGCACCCCAATGGATAAATAAATTAATTTATTTATAAAAGTTGTCCCACAAACCCTTTTAAGTAAGTTGATTTTTAGCTTCCTAGCTGTAACCATAATTGAGATATTTGAATTCGTATTTTTCGATTTAAGGGCTCCCCCGCCTCCCCTGAACCCGTACACCCCACAAAATGGGTATGCACCTGAGATCCACAACTATCTACAATCTCCCCAAAAATTAACTTTCTATTTTGAAGGGTTAATGGGAGTTAATGTGCGCTGAGCGTACACACTGGGCTACGGCGGACGGAGTACAGACAGACGGATTTTTTTTTTTTGCATTTTTGGGCTATTTTAGTCATGAAACGCGAAAAAACCAAATTTCAGGGTAGCCAATTTTTTTTTTCCAAGTCGATCACAATACTTTATTGTTAAAATAATAAAGTAAAATGAGTCATTGAACAGTAAGTTTAGTGAGAAAACGTTGAAATTTTAACGCACCTAGCAATCCTGGTGGCCGGCCAAGGTTGTTGTCTGATAGCGATGCTCGTATGGTAGAACGATTGATGGCGACAAGGAAAGCGAGAACACCTAAAATTGCCGCAGAGGCACTACACAAAGCCATTAGTGATCGTACAGTAAGGAGAGCCTTGCATAGAATTGGATTGGTGTCTGCAGTTAAACCAAAAAAATAAAGAACACTATCCGCCAAGAATATAAAGACAAGGCTTTAAATTTTGCAAGGATCACTCTCATGGGATCGATGCCAATAATATTCCTTACCGTATGATTGGAATTGATTAATTTTGGTCTCTTCTGACCAAATAACTCGTTTCCAGTCTTCAGTAGTCAAGACTGGAAACGAGTTATTTGGTCAGAAGAGACCAAAATTAATCAATTCCAATCATACGGTAAGGAATATTATTGGCATCGATCCCATGAGAGTACTCAAAGGTACCAAGTTAAACAAACAGTGAGGCACGGCGGCCACATGGTGGAACCTTGGTCCTTTGGTTAAGATCGAGGGTATCATGAAAAAGGAAGACTACCTTAGCCTTTTACGTAGTAATTTAGCCGACGCCGTTGAAGAACGCGCTTATCCAGTAGAGGAGATAGTGCTCCAACAAGATGGAGATCCCGAGCACACTGCGATTATCATTAAAAAATGGCTTGCTGAGCAACAGTTTCAAACCATGCAGTAGCCTGCACAAAGTTCGGATTTGAATCCAATCGAAAATTTATTGTCGAAAGAATGCTTTCGCATCACGAACGTGCTCCAACTAACATGGCAGAGCTTTGGGAAAGAGTAAAGAGTGAATGGACCAAAATTCCACACCAAACAATACAAAATTTGGTAGAAAGTATGCCAAAACGCATTGAAAGTGTCTTGGCCAACAAAGGACTTTGGACGAAGTATTGATTTCTCAAACAATTAAAATGGACAAAACTGGATAAATGATGTTTCAAGGAATTTTAAATTTTCCTTAAGTTTTTTAAATGAATTGTTTTTTTTTTTTATTAATCTAAGAAAAATGTTTTAAGTAATTGATGCCAAAAACATTTCTTAATTATCTATAACAAAAAAAAGTTACATCAATTTTACGACGAATTTCAATTTATGTATCCGCTTTTGTCCTCCACTGTATGTGAATGGGGCATGGATGTTGTCAATTATTTAACATTTAACTGCGATTACGATCAATAACTCCAATACATATTAGGTTGTTGCAAATGAAATGGCGACTTTGCTAATGAAATTTCAAACAACTTTAGCTCTTATAGAACTAAATTATACTCTAGATGAAATCTGAGAGTATTATAAGTTTGCCACGAAGTTTGAAGTTTGTAACGCCAAGAAATAAGACTCGGAGAAAAAAATGAATGATACAGAAGTTCATAAAATCACTCAAAAATCTCAAAACCGGATGTCCGTCCGTCCGTGTCCTCTCTAGCTTAAGAACGCGTTGAGCTAGAAAGTTCAAATTTTGTATGCGTCGTTTTCAACAAAAAAGTAAGGTCAAGTTCGTGAACGGGCCAAATCGCTCCACCCCTTCTAACCCCTCCCATACAAAATGACACAATTTCGCAATTTCACAATAAATGGATTTCCCCGAAAAATATAAATGCTATCGATCTGAAATTTGAAATATATAATACTTTCATGATAATATAAATCTACTGTATTAAAGTTATTTGAGTCCTCTCCTTCCTTCCACCACCTCCTATACAAACTGCACTTTTTAATGAAATGCTCTGATTCAATTTACTCAGTGCATATTATACTTATCGAGCTGCAATTAAACAAGAAATATTTAATTGGAAGTAATAGTAAGATTAAAAAAAAATTGGACGATTACCTGTACCCCTTCTACACCCTCCCATACAAAATGACACAATTTCGCAATTTCACTATAAACGGATTTGCTCAAAAAATATTAATGCTATTGATCTGAAATTTGGAATATATTACTTTTATGATGATATAAATCTACTGTATAAAAGTTATTGAAGTCCTCTCCTTCCTTCTACCACCTCCCATACAAACTGCATTTTTTCTTGAAATGCTCTAATCCAATTTACTCAGTGCGTATAAAATTGATCGAGCTGAAATTGTGCACGAAATATTTTTTTTAAAATTGTTAGTAAGACCGATAAAAATTAGCTGATTACATTCATTCCTTCTACCCCCTCCCATACAACCTGACACAATTTCACAACTTTATAAAAGGTCGATTTTCCTGAAAAGTACTACTGTGCTACTGATTTGTAATTTAAAACATGTCAAAAGCATGATGTGTTTATTTCTGGAAAGCCATTAAAAACTCGCCCCTCCTTCTATCACCTCCCATACAAACTGCACTATTTCACTACATCCAACACACTAATTTTCTTAGTACCTATTAAATCTTTAAATCCTAAATTTTTATTTAAAACATTTTGATAGCAACCTTAGCGTCTTGTGAAAAAATTAGTTCAATGTCGTGACACCCTCTAGCACTTCCCCTACAAAATTTCTTAAGATCCAAAAATTCCTCTTTCATCTAGAGTATCGCACGATTGGGCTTTACGCCCAATCGTACTTCTGTTATGTTTTTATTAATCAAAATAGGTAACAGCAGATGCAATGCACTTCTCCCAACGAGATACAAGTGCATTTATGCCAGTTTCGTAGAAGTAACTTTCTAGACTGAAGAAATTCCTCGAAGGCATTTTTGATGGCTGCTTCATTGTTAAATGGTTTCTCCGCCAAAAAATGATCGAAATGTTTAAAAAAGTTAGTAGAATCAATGTTTCATTCGCTTATATATGCAAGTTTGGGGTTGTATTGCGGGGGGGGGGGGGTGTGTGCGATAGAAGGGATGTTTACATATCAATATTTTTTTAATTAATTGCTCGAAACGCGCTCAAAATTCGCTGAATAGAATGTTAGTTTCATAGACGAAGTGGATTCTATGAAATTCTCGCAAGATATTCTTAAAACCGTACATTTGTATGGGAGGGGATAGAGGACGCGAGAGAGCAGCAAAATTTGTAATTCAGTTTGTACAAAATTTCAAGGTCATAGCTTTTAATTTGTTGTTTTTTAGTTGATTTATTGAAATTGATTTTGTATGGGAAGCGGTGGAAGGGCAATGAAGATTCCAAAACTGTTGATGCATTTTTATTTGAAATATTTTTAGAAGTGTTTTTACAAAATAGTTTGGTGATAATTGATTTTTTAAAAATAGTCGAAAAAATACTTTTGTATGGGAGCGGGTAGAAGTTTTGAAGGTATTCGATTTGTTAATATCTTAAACTTTTAAGCATTTTTTTCAAATGAAATTTTCAAATTTTAATGTTTGGAGCTTAAAATTTTGCTCAAAATTTTTGATTTTTTTTGTGTTTTTTCAGTGCACGTGAATCACCTAGTGCAGGTTAGAGCCTCCCTTTGGTGGATAACAGTTTTGGCTCAAGATAATATTTTTTCTTTATCATTATATCAACTGGATGTTTGCACGTCCAAAATTTTAACTTTTTATCATTCTAACAGAGACCAAATAAAAATTAGTGAAAATTTTCGAGATTTTGGCTTACTACCTCGTTCCTTACACTTCCAATCTTAAAACTTTTACGAAAATTATAAATCACATTAGCTATGTGGCATGTTTACCATTTTGGCAAAATTTTATCTTAATACCTGTTTTAAATTTTGAGATATAACGATTTGAAATAACGGAACGTTTTTGAAATGCTCCCCATTTCCCCCAGCTATTATTATAACCAAATTTTTTCTTTATATTTTTTTTTTTGTGTTTCGCTAGTACATCTTAATAAATTTTTTAAGATTCAATTACATAGCTTGAGAGATAGTTGAGATAATAGTTTTAGTGTGTTTTTTTTTTGAACCCCGGCCTCCCCTGTCCCTACTCTTTGCAATTACTGGCCTCCCTTTTAGTACATTATAGTGAAACTGTATGCCACTTATTGGTCTTAAAATAAGAATTTTTTGTTTCAAGTAGTTCCAAAGATATAACCATTTCAAAAATAAACTGCCAACAAGTCAGGCGCAAATTTATTATTCTTGGGACAAGTTGAGGATGCATGGAAAGTCAATATGCAGGTTATAGTAGTTAGAGAAGATTATGTGGAACCTCTCTAGTGCAGGGATGTTGTCAATTTTACACTTAATTGCGAATACGATCAAAAGCTTCAGTACAAATAATCAATATGTCAATATATCTATGCTGATTTTCAGCTTCCTATCTGCATTCGTTGTGGAGATAGTAGCAAGTGTAATTGTAGACTTTTTTCCTCCTACTGCCTCCTCCTTTCACCTATCACTTTCTAAATTTAGATAATATAGCTCACTTACCCAATTAACAATCTACCCAAAAACCAACATTGTACCTTAAACGGTCTCGGAGATATGAGTCCGTATGTGCGGCGTACGGCGGGACTGATTTTTTTTTGCATTTTTGGGCTAATTTAGAAATGAAACGTGAAAAAACAAAATTTCAGGGTAGCAAATATTTTTTCTGTGTCGATCACAATAATTTATGATTAGAATAATGAAGTAAAATGGTGCAGTTTTCAAAATTTCAAACCGTTATATCTCAAAATTCAATTAAGGTATTAAGTAGAAATTTTATCAGATTGTAGAACTATATGATCTATAATTTTCGCGAAATTTTAAAAACAGGTGGTGTAACGTGAGCAAGATGGTATGCCAAAATGTCGAAAATTTTCACAAATGTTTTTATGCTCTGGTAAATGATTCGGAGTTAAAATTTTGCACGTGCTTACATCTATTTGATATACATGGAGGAAATTTAATAATTTGAACCAGAATTGTTGTCGACCTAACCGAGGTATTGAAAAAAAAAAAAAAATAATAATAATAAAAATAAAATAAATAAATAAAAAGTCAAAAATGCTTAATGAAATTTTTAGCTGTAAGCTTAAAAATTTTGAAATTTATTTTAAAAATATGCCTAAAAGTTAAGGATACTAACTGGCCGAATACCTTTGAAACTTCTACCCCCTCCCATATAAAAGTATTTTTTCGACCACTTTGAACAAATCAATTATCACACAACTATTTAAAGGTATCAACTTGAAATTTTGCACTAGCACTTCTAAAAATATTCAAAACGAATTTGTATCAAAAGTTTCGAAACCCTCCCATGCAAAAGTATGGTTTCGACCAATTTCAATAAATCAACTAATAAAGAACAAAGTAAAATCTACGAACTGGAAATTTTGTGCGAATTACTTTCAAGAGAAAAGAAATAATGCTGCATTAAAAATTTTACGATTCCTTCAACTCCTCTACACCCTCCCATACAATCGTATGGTTGCAAGAATATAAAATGCATCGAATTTCATGAAATTTACTTTTTCTATGAAACTAACATTCTTTACAGAGAATTTTCAACGTGATTCAAGCAATCCATGAACAAATTATTAACATCCAATTACCCCTTAAGTCGAACTCACTTTCCCCTGCCTCCATAAAATCAAACTTTTATAAATAATTGAATGAAAAATTGATACTACGTACTGGAGCTATTGATTGTAATCGCAGTTAAGCGTTAAATAATTAAATAATTTACAACAGTTCCGCTCATTTAAGAGTTAAATTGACAACAGCGCTGCCCTAGAACCTTCTTTCACTTAGCCTTCCCTAAACACTCTAGCCTGCATATTGATTTTCCATGCGTCCAACTTGGCCCAAGAATAAAAAAGTTGCACCACTGCCAACAAACTGGCAGTTTATTTGTTTCAAGTTTACCGCGTCTTATAATACTTTTAACTGCAGCTACATGGAAGAAATAAAAAGTTTTTATCTAACATATAACAAAATTATTTTCAAGCTATTATTTCTGTTTTTACAGAATGACCTGTGTTATATCCGCTTTTATATGCAATGCACAAACACAGTCATGGATGGAAGGAATGAGATTAGGAACGTAGGGAAAGAGGAGTGAGAACGACCGCAACGAGTGGAGAAGCTGGTATATTTTTCAGTTGTACTGGCTGCTACTGACAAATATTGATGTTATGGGGGACCAAATGATATAAAGCGAACAGAAACTATCTACTGAGTATCTATGCCTTCTTGAAGTGGAACTGTTGCACTTTTACACCGTTTACCCATTTTATTGCGAATAATTTTTCATCATCAGTAGCAACTGAAAATTCGTGCTTAAGAAAAATCCCACTGTCTGGAGTGGGAATGGAACCCACGATCTATTGACTGTGAAGCAAGCATACTGCCCACTACGCCACAAAAGCCTCAATTGTTAGCAAGAAAATTATTTTTTTTTTGCGACAAATGCCATGATAGGAAGACAAATGACTGATCGCGATTGAAAAATTTTACGAATACTTTGTTCGAAAAGTCCGATTGGATTTTTCGAACGTGTTTGCACGCGTCTCAGATTGAATTTGAATTTCTCTCTGCCTGACCATATATTACCTTCTGATCTATTACCGTAAGTTTCACTTTCTTCGATGAAATAATCAATTACAAATTCATGCACGCCTCAGATTCCTACAGGAGAGGAGCAGGGTAAGAAACACAATTACTAAACACGACTACTTATTATAGTATATATTTTCCTAACTTCAATCTATTCAACTCATTAAAATTTTGTTTCAAATCGTTGTCATTAGAATCTCAAATTTCTAATAATTATTATTTTAACCGTCCTTTCTACGTTATCGTGTATCAATAATCCTTAATTAATTCCACGAATTTAACCTTTCAAGAAAACTAAACCCTTAGATTTTGAATAAGGTCACCTGACAACGACAGCTTCATAAACTCGTTTGATTACAACTTTATTGAATTTCGAACTCATGCCCTTTGCTTTTCATGTCCTATGTCGCCGCCTGCCCAGAATGAAGTAATCTTCCCTAACAACCAAAATTGATATGTTAAAATTAAATTCAAGTGAGGGTTCGATACCAATACATTGGTATCTACGCAGCAATTGTACGTAATTTTTAATAAAACTCGTTAAGAGCAATGTTCAGTCCTCGAATTGGCTTGCTAACAATTACAAGCCACTTCAGTGGGGTCAAATCCGACAACAAGCAATTTCGCTTGCAACCATGGTGGCCGGATTAAGGCCTTAACTTTATGGAGATATATGGTTCTGGGCTATGCCAATATCGCAATCAGCATTTTATCAATGCTCTGCACTTGAGTTAAATTGAAACTGCCATTCGGTTCGTCAGTGTCCTTTAACAATAAAATGCTATTGCCATTATCAAATTTACAG
The DNA here is from genome assembly GCA_963669355.1 of Chorisops tibialis. Taxonomy (NCBI): domain Eukaryota; kingdom Metazoa; phylum Arthropoda; class Insecta; order Diptera; family Stratiomyidae; genus Chorisops; species Chorisops tibialis. Next base: position 116,270,753 of record OY770262.1, on the reverse strand, counting down.
AATTCTCTTTTTAGCGATTTTCGATTTAGAACTGAAATTTTGAAACGACTGAATAGAGATGAAATGCACGTGGAATAACGACAATATTAAAATGTTAAGGAGATTTCTCGTTTATGGGGTAGTTAGAGGACACTTGAAGTACACAAATAAATTTGCATTTATTTAAATTTTTATTGAGCTTGTTTTGGTTTTTGTGGCAGAAAAATGTTGAAGAGGAAAAGGTCGTGGAAGTGTGCTAGCCCGAATTCAAAATAGGGTCGAACATGTTTTTGAAGGGCGTTTTTTGGTGTGGTAATTAAATGCCTTGAAAAAATTCACCCTTTTCCAGGAAAATAACTTTGGATGAAGACACTTATGTGAAAAAATTAGGCGTTGGAAAATATTTTTCAAAAATTTAAGCCGGAAAAGTAGAACATAAATAGTAGTAAATAAAAATAAGGTGCAATAAATGTAATTCATTTATTTATTTATCATAACAAGATAGCTTACATAATAATAAATTGCTTAATTTAATTTTTTAATTAAACACAATTTAATAGAAGTATGATAGGCACTGGTTGAAGGGTCAAGCGGGGTGTGGGGATAAAACGGAGCGTAGTCTCAGTTTATATGTCAGCTTACTTATTGGAGGTATATAGTGTGCGCTAAATTTATTAAATATTCTACAGCATCTGTTAATAGATTCATTTTGTCCGTAATCTGTACGATGTGGATATTCCTTAAGTGGTTTTGAATGTCTTGTCAACCTTACATTGTCATATAGTCTGAATTTATTTGAGATGTGGTCAACCTTAATATCGCCAAAACATCTAAGGTAAAACAGGATGTGAGCAAAGTTCTTCTAGAACCAAGAGATAAAAGATTTAATAATTGGAGCCTAACTGTATAGGGTGGAAGGTTTTCAAAATCTGTAGGATCATACAAGTCCCTGAGAGGAAAAAGAGGGCATTGCTTCTGGATTGGCTCTATTCTGTCGCTGTATAACTTTAAGAAGGGGTCCCAAATGGGACATACATATTCCAGAATCGGGCGGACAAGGGAACAGAATGAAGATTTGGCTACCCATACATTCTTAAACTCTTTGGCTCTTCTCTTAATGAACCCAAGAAGTTTATTGGCTTTTGAAATTATTCGATTATAGTGATATTTGAAGCACATTTTATTTTCCAGTAGTAAGCCGAGGTCTTCCATTGGATCAACACGGTGTAGTTGAGTTCCACTTAGGATAAAATCATGACGATATGAGGATGATTTATGTGAGAAGCATATTACGTGGCATTTACTGTCACTACGCTCTTATTTGTTCTGACTGCACCAATGATCTAGTGCAATAAGCTTGGATTGCAGGAATGCGGCTTCTGCGGGCGAGCCTGTGGCATGATATATTTTTAGATCATCAGCGTACATAAGATGTGAAACATTTTCCAATACTTCTGATAGATCTGAGATGTCCCAAGTCACTCCCTTGGGGTACCCTAGAGGACACTAATATTTCCTTGAAAATAAAACCTTGAAACTAACAAATTGAGTTCTATCATTAAGACAGGATTTAAGCCAGTCAAGTAAGGATCCTTTCATACCAATTTTTTTTAATTTTAAAATCAGGACATTGTGATCAACTCGGTCGAACGTTTTGCTAAATTCGGTGTATATTGTGTCGATTTGATGCCCATTTGCAAGTACGCAGAGCGTATCAGATACAAGAATCATGAGGTTCGTTGTGGTCGAGCGATCTTTTCGTGAAAAGGTGAAAATTTCCAATGACAGTGACTTGTTGAAGAGAAAATATAAAGGTGTTAAAAGTTGATGGGCTCACTTTGATAAAAATAGGGGAGGAATAAGATCAGGACCTGGACCTTTTTTGATATCTATAGTTTGGAGGGCATAGAGCACCTCCTCAATAGACAATGGGATATTGTCAACAAGAGTAGGAATTGAAATATTGGGGTCACTGTGGGTTGAATCTGACTGGGCACCAAAAACTTCTTGAGAACGGTCAGCAAACATATCGCAGATATTACGCCGGCAGGAAGATTGCGTGATTCCATTGGTCATGGTTACGGGATAGTCCGAACTTTTTCGTTTTGTATTTCGAAAAATCTTTTGGGTTCTGTTATGATATCTTCACCAATTTTTTTTACATAACACTCATACGCAACTCGGGACTTAGAACAGAACTCTGAGGCCAGCGTGTCATATTTACTCTGAAGATTTGGAGCAATCGCACCCGTTTTTTAAGTTTTTTAAATAGCTTATTTGTTATATTCCGCAGTGATCTGAGGTTTCTATCTAACCAGGGTTCTGAAACTTTGTCTTTTTGTTTTATTACAGGGACATAATTATCGGCAATTTTAAAAATCACATCATAGAACGATATTATGGCATTGTCCAGTCTGTCGAAGACAGTACGTTATTATTGCAAATACAATATTATTATTATAAGAGTGAACAAAATTAGCGTTGTTGCATGGCAGTTCTACTATGATAGCAGAGTGATGTTGTGTATTAGATAAAAGATTCTCCGCTTCAGAGGCAGGGCTAACAATCACTTCATCATATGCGTCGGTAAAGATCATATCAAGCCATCTCCCATTTTTATTGGGAAAATTCACAGAATTTAAGCTAGTCAAGTAAGTCGTTATTATACAGTGTGTCGATAATAGTGGCGTAACATAAGACTCCCCGGTATAATAGTGTTATTAAAAGAGATATTTGGGCGATTAAAATCGCCGAGAAGGAAGATATTGTAATTCTCTGTTAATCAGCAATTGACACTATGAAAAATTTCAAGAGTGGTATTTGTAGTCTTCAGAGTTAGGCTGGATATCTACAACACCGATGTAAACATATCTATTTATCAGATTGATTCCAATAAATTTAAGTTCAAAAAATGTTGTTGGTGTTGTGTCTACAATCTCACTACATAAAAATGTGTGAACTGCAATTAGGACACCCCCTTCTTTTGACAGACCTGTTGCGCTGTAATTCCTTTCATTTCTGTATACGGTCCAGCTATTGTCCAATATTTCTTAATTTCTGAAGGAGTCATTTAGGCCAGTTTCCGTAATAATAATGACATTAAAGTGATATAATTTCGCATCAATGAAAAGATTATTTATCTTCCCTTTGATGCCACCTCCATTGTGGTAGAAAATTCGTATGTTATTTTTAGAATTAGGAAAGGAAAAACCGACTGTGATCTTTACGAATTTTCTGCATATCAGAAATATGCTTCGAGGAAACATGGGAACCGTATGTGGCGAGATCTTTATGGACTTGGTCAGGAGAAAGATTGAACTGCACGTGAAAGGGAGTATACAGCTGTCGTAAAGCTTCTAGATCCGTTGAAAGTCCTTCCTGTTGAATGGATAGTATCAGACTGGTTTTCGTTTTGCCATTTATATAGGTTGAGTCAGATTTATTGTGCATATAAGCAAGATACAGCCGCACATTTTCAAATATTCTATGCTCTCTCAACCGTGATAATAAATATCTGTTCTCCTCGGAACTTGCCGAATTCTTTGATAGTTTTACGACCGAGGAAACAACTGGGTCAAGGAAAGGGGGTGATTGTGACCAACGACTGCATTATCAAGATTTGTGCAAGATAACTTTTCATTGTACTATATTATTCTAATAATAAAATATTGATATCGACACAGAAAATAAAAAAATTTGCTACACTGAAATTTTGTTTTTTCGCGTTTCATGATTAAATTAGCCTAAAAATGCAAAAAAAATCCGTTCCGCCGTACACATGGACCCATATCCCCGAGACCATTAAAGGTAGAATTGAATTGTTGATTCGATAAGTGAGCTCTATTTTCTAAATTTTGGGGTGTGTTAGGTGGAAGGATCTTTCGAGCGCAAGCACACCGATTGTTCTTAACGGACAGGATGTGGAAGAGGTGCAAGATTTTTGCTATCTCGGAAGCATTGTCAGCATGGACGACGGAGCCGAAAAGGATGTTGAGGCTTGGCTAAATAAAGCTCGTCAGGCCTTCGGTATCCTTTCCCCTTTCTTAAGAGAGATCTCCCTTCGCACGAAGCTGAGGGTTTTTGTCGCATGCGTCAAATCCGTGTTGTTATATGGTTGTACTACGTGGAAAGTGACCGTTCGACTTACCAAAAAACTACAGACTTTCGTGAACTAATGCCTCCGACGCATTTTAAGAATATTCTGGACAGAAGTGATCTCCAACGACGAACTTTGGAGTAAAACTGGCCAGACTAAAATTGGTATTGAGATTCAACGGCGGAAGTGGCAGAGGATCAGTCATACTTTGAGGAAATCAGAGCAAAATATCGCGGAACAGGGTCTGGATTATAATCCTTAAGGAAGACGTCGGGTTGGTCGACCATGTAACACATGGAAGCGAACAGTTGAGCAGGAGGCCAGAGGAATAAACAAGACCTGGCGACAGCTTAAGGCCGATGCTCAGGATCGCGCCTTGTGGAAGAGAGTTGTTTCTGTCCTATGCTCCTATAGGGGGTCTTAACAGGAATTTGATTGATTGTGGTGGAAGGGGAGGTCGGGGGAAGAAAAGAGTCAAAAACTACACTTGCTAATATCTCCACCACGAATGCAGATAGGAAGTTGAAAATCGGTAGAGATATAGAGAGGGTTGGGAGACAAACTTTAAAAATTTTTTAATTTTTTTATCCATTGCCGTCCGAAAAGGGGGGAGGGGGGTCTAAAAACAAATTGTCGGCCGAATTGTTTTTCAAATGATTGTATCTTCGAAATTACTTATCGTATTAAATTCATATTTTGGCACAATTAAGGTGGCATATAGTTCCACCGGAATCAGCATGAGTGGCTAAATATTATAAGGGGGAGGGTCAGGGGGAGGGGTGTAAAGAAAAAACTTAAAAATTAATATCTCGACGCTATATAATTGAAACTTAAAAGAGTTATTAAACTATACTAGGAAAAGACGAAAAAAATATAACATGTTGAAATAAAAGTAGAGGGGGGAAATGGGGATAATTTCACAAATCGCGCACTTTTCAAAATTACAAATCCTTATATCTCAAAACAGAGTACAGATATCAAATCGAAAATTTGTCAAATTGTAGAACTGCATAGTCGTTAATTTTGATAAAAATTTTAAGTTGGGAGGTGTATGGGGAGGGAGGAGATAAGCAAAAAATATCGAAAATTTTGTGTGATTTTTTTAGGGCTCTGTGTATATGAAGTTTAAATTTTCCATGTGGATACATCTATTTAATGTTAACAGAAAAATAATAATAACTTGTTCCATAATTGTTATAAACCGACCCTCGGTCTAACGTGTACAAGGTATTTCATGCGCATTGAAAAAAACACATAAAGTGAAAATTTTTGAGTTTTAAAAAAAAATCACTAAATAAACGAAATTTTAGCCTCCCCCTTTTCTCATAAAAATTCAAACTTGCATAAGCGAATGAAATATTGTTAAATTGACAACAGCCCTGCCCAAGAACTCTCTTTCACTTAGTCTTCCCAAATCACTCTAACCTGCATATTGATTTTCCACGCATCCGCAACTTGTCCCAAGAATAATAAAGTTTCGCCCGACTTGTTGGCAGTTTATTTATCTTCGACATATGTTACTGATGACGAATGGTAGGGATTATTGTGTCGCCTCGCACGAAATTTTTGTAAGGACCCGGAACTATGACAGAATTCGAAGTATGATTTGGGGCTAAGCTCGAAGTAGGAACTGGGACTAGATTCGAATTAGGTAGTGGATTTGAAATAGGAAGGTTAATGGAATGAGATCAACTGGTGTTAACACGATTAGTTGTAGCTGTAGTAATGGTGTTAGTGTTAGTTTTATGGTGCATAGAATTGGGAAAATTTTTTTTTTATTCGTCCTTATATTGTTCCTATAATTATTATTGCTATTTTTATTACTATTTGCATTAATATTTTTAGTTTTGTTATTGTTTATATTCTTATAATTAATATTGTGATTCTTAGTGGTATACTTATTATCTTTTAAATTTGACTTCCAGTGTCGGATTTGTATGTTGTTCCATTTGAAGACATCAGATTTCGTGGTGAAGAAAAGCCAGCAATATGACGGGCATATAAAGTTTAAAATTTGTGTGTTTATGTGTAATCTAACTAATTCTGCGGGATGGTAACTTCTCACACTTCTCACTTCCCACAGCCTTTAATAGCAAATTGGTCCACAAGGGCTTTGCATAGCCTCGATGCATCCGAGTTTAGAGGAGCTCCCGTAACAAAATAAGCAAACGAATCGGTTGAATTTTTAATTTCGACCTTGTTAATCCTATTCAGCTTATTAATTTTGGAATCCCAATCGGCTCGCGACCATGTTGCGTTGAATTTTATTAACGAATTTTTCAGCGCGTCAGGAACTTTTCCGGGTAGGTGTATCTTTGACAGAGAGAAAGTTTGAACGGGTGACAGCGAAACTGTACGTATATACAGATTTTCTTGCGAGAGATATTATCTGCTAAACTATCTAGAATAGTAGTTTGTTTTGAATCCGATTGTGTCCACTTCTTCTGCAATTTCGATGCGTCGTGTTGGATTAAACCACAACATGAGTGTAACTTGTCCAGCTGTGATTCATAGTCACAAAATACGTCAATAATGTTGCTATAATTAATATTAAAAGCCCGTGAAATGGAAGTTATCGGTCCGTGCTGGCCGTAATTAGTGCAATGGAGTGGAATGTCGATATGTGCATAGTCCCTCATGGATTGATAAGGTATTTTGAAAGAGAGAGCTCCTAACAAGGGCGGGGAGTCAATCTCACCTGAAATTAATTTTACTGCGACTGCAGCACTAAGAATTAATCGTCTATGTTTGAATGACTCCAACGAAAGTAGTTGAAGTCGTTCTTGATAAGAAGAAAGACACATCGGATCTGATCAGAGAAGACCTTTCAGAGTAAATCTTAAAAATCTTCGCTGTACAGACTCTATCCTATTGATATGAATATCATAATACGGAGTAGAAACAGGGCAGGCATATTCAAGATTTGAAAGAACAAAAGCACAGTGAAGTGTAAGGGTCGTTAAAGTCCTTACACCATCGTTTTACAAAGCCCCAAATGTTAGCCTTGATAACAATATAATCAACATGGTCGTTGAAGGTAAATTTATCATTAAATAGTACACCTAAATCGCGTACTTTGCTTAATTTTTGTACAGAAATTCCCTCTAAAACATAGATAAATTCAAATGGATTATTTTTTCTGAAAAAAAGGACATGGTGCCCTTTCTAACATTCAAAGGCATACAATTTAAGGTACATCAGTCAAAAAATAGCTTTATGCCATTTTGCAAAAGTAGATAATCATTCGTACAGGTAATAGTACGAAATACTTTCGCATCGTCAGCATACAAGAGAATATTTGAGTTGGAACTGACCGAACTCACGTCATTAATAAATAAAATCACTTTCACTATCAGAATTCCTTAATGCAAGGAATTGCCATAAAACGGTTCCAAGTTAAGATTTGGAAATCGAATTATCCTCTGGCTCATCAGTTAGTGAAGGAACGAAACAAACAACAACATCCTTACATCAAATACATAAATATAACACAAAATAAAAATTGACAAAAAATTGGTATCAACTAGCATTAAGTCTACGCTTTAAACAAAGCTTATCAATAGAGAAGTCGAATACATCAGAATTCTCATTAACTTCTCTCGTGAGACGCGAAATCGGCTCATTCATACCATAGTTTGTCCGGAGAAAGCAAATCTGTAGCAATCTAGGCTGCCTTGGTAAAAATTGATAAACAGCAAACTGCATCAAACTCAAAAGTGTAGGAGAATCAACCATCCCTGTAAGAAGTTGATGAGCAAAAACTACATCAGCTACCTCACGTCGTTTCGAGAGTGACGACATATTTAAAACGATCAATGTAAGGAGAAAGACGCACTCTGTCACTCCAATGAAGGTGGCATAAGGCTATTCTCACAAATTTACGTTGAATTGATTCAATTCTACCAATGTGCTCAACATAAAAAGGAGACCCAACTTGAGAAGCATATTCAAGATGAGATCTAACGAAGGTGTTATAAAGAATCAATTTAACAGAGGGATTTTTAAATTCCTTGGATAAACGAGTGGTAAATCCAAACATAGAATTACCTTTTTGCACAATCTTATTTATATGCAAGCTAAAATCAAGTTTATGGTCAAACGTAACACCTAAGGCAATTATAGAGTTGACACGATCCAACATACAGTCATTAAGACTATATATAATTACAAACGGTGAGACTTTCCTATTAAATGCCATAACACGACATTTATCCACATTCAAACGAAGATCATTGTGGCGACACCAATTACTAAAATTAATCAAATCTTCTTGAAGAAAATTGTCAGAGTTGGAACTAAGGGATCTAAAGATCTTAATGTCGTCTGTATAAATAAGTACTTCAGAGTATTTAAAAACAAAGGCAACATCATTAATGGCCAGGACAAACAAAAGTGGTCCCAAATGACTTCCTTGCGGAACACCAGAATGCGCAGTAAAAGGCTTAGAAGTAAAATCACGAAAGAGAACTTGATAAGTTCTATTAAGTAGATACAACTTAATCCAATTAATAAACCATGTAGGAAAACCCAACATGTCTAATTTCAACAAAATAATGGAATGGGGTAATTTATCGACAGCCTTACTAAAATCAGTATAAATGCAATCCACCTGCTTACTCTCCTCAATACCAACAATGGATTTGTTCGTAAGCTCCATCAGATTAGTGACTGTTGACCTATTTTTGACAAATCCATGTTGTTTACTTGAAATCAGGGATTTACAGTGAAACGACAGGCACTCATACACTACAGACTCAAAAAGCTTTGGAATAGCTGACAGTTTAGCTATTGGTCGATAGTTGACAATAGCAGATTTTGCTCCACTTTTGTGAGTCGGAATGATAAAGGAGGCCTTCCATACGTTCGGGAAAATCACAATTTTTAGCGACCTTTAAAAGAGGAGGGCGAGTGGCTCAGCAATAGAGAGACAGCAGCGTTTGAGGACTATAGCAGGAACACCATCTGGGCCAGGAGAAGAAACATCCTTAAGGCGAGAAATATGGTTAACTATATCATTATAAGTAATCGGTATACTAGAGAAAGTAGATAAAGCAGTACCTCTAAAGCTATCAAAGTAAGACATGTCAGAGATAAAATTACTACCAGTAAAAGATCCACTGAAGAATGTGGCAAAAAAATTACAAATAGTAAATAGATCATCACTATTGTTACCAACGAATTGAAAAGAAGCTGGACAACCGTCAGATTTACTCTTATAATTAACAAACTTCCAAAACTTCAGGAGGGCACAAATAATATCCGACTGCACTTCAAGTAAATATTCAGCATATAAGTGACTAGATCATCATCATCAATGGCGCGACAGCCCAAATCAGGCCTTGGCCTCCTGAAGTCGTCGCCTCCAATCGTCTCGATCCAAAGACCGCGTCCTCCAGCTGCTAATTTTTAAAATGGCTTTGCTGTCTTCATCAACCGAGTCTTCCCATCGCTTGCGTTGTTTGCCTAATGGCCGGTTACCACTCGCTTTGCCTTTAAAAGCATGTTTGGGGATTCTTCTGTCTTCCGTTTGCTCTACATGGCCAGCCCACTGCAGTTTACGTAGCTTGATGAACGTTGAAGCTTCTGGCTCGTCGTAGAGATGATACAACTCATGGTTGTATCTTATTCGCCATTCCGTTCCTTCCTTCACAGGTCCCACAATTCTTCGGAGGACCTTTCTTTCGAATGCGTTAACTGCTTTTTCGGAAGTTCGTGTTAATGTCCACGTCTCGCTGCCATAACAGAGCACAGGTCGTATAATAGTTTTATAAATCCGCAGCTTATTGGTCCTGTGCACTTTCTTGGATTTCATTATTGGAAGTACCGAATAATACGTCTTATTTGCAAGTATTATCCGTCGTTTGATTTCGTCTGTTTCATTACCGTCCTTTGCTAGATTAGCCCCAAGATATATGAAGTTGTCCACACTCTCCAAATTATATTCCGCAACTGTTATGTTTTGTCTGATTGGCGTTCTCCTTCTTGTTTGCGTCATTACTTTTGTTTTGCTTTCATTAATGCGCAACCCGACTTCTTTTGCGGCGGAGTCAAGTTTGACTAATACCTCCTTAGCACTAGGGAAGGATCTTGCTAGAATGTTAATGTCGTCAGCGTATGCTACTAGTGGACTGAATAGTAGTGTCCCGTTGGTATCGACTGGGATTTTTCGGACGACATACTCTAGTGCCAAGTTGAAAAGCATAGGGGCTAGACCATCTCCCTGCTTTAGACCACATTCCGTTCGAAAGCTGGTTGTGGAATCGGTTTGTATTCTCACTTGGGATTCAGTGTTCGTCATTGTGAGGTTTGTTAGTAGGACAAGTTTTGGATGAATTCCAAAGTCAAGCATGATTTGCCACAGTACGCTCCTGTCGATACTGTCGTATGCTTGTTTAAAATTTACGAAGATTTGGTGCACGTCTGTGTTATATTCCCAGCATTTCTCAAGCACCTGTTTCACCGAGAATATCTGGTCTGTTGTAGATCGTCCGGTTCCGAATCCGCCTTGGTATTCGCCAATTATTTGATTAGTAATAGGCTTAAGACGACGTTCAATAATTTTTGTCATTATTTTGTAGGACGTATACAACAATGATATACCTCTGTAGTTCTCACAGCAGAGTTTGTCTCCTTTCTTGTAAATTGGACATATAATGCTTTTTCGCCAGTCGTCGGGTATGATTTCCTCTGTCCAAATTTTGCATATCATGCTGTGCAGTATTTCAGCGACACAGTTTCCACCGTTTTTCAGAAGTTCAACTGGTATTTCGTCAATTCCCGGCGCTTTGTTTCGTTTTTGGTCACATAGGGCTGCTTTGATTTCAGCAAGCGTGGGTGGTATCGATGATGGTTCTCTTTGTCAGTTGAGGCTTCAATTGAAATGTTGTCTGTCGTTATCGGTGCTACTGGGATGGGATTCAAAAGATGTTCAAAGTAGGAAGCCCATCTCCTTTTGATTTCTTGTGCGTCGCTGATGATGTTGCCCTCCACGTCTTTGCAGAGACTGGTTTTTGGCTTATATCCCTTTTTTAAGTCTTTTACTATTGCGTATGCGTCCCGCGTTTTATTTTTTTTTCATGTCGTCGTCCATTTTTTGTATTTTGTCATTATGGTACTTCCTTTGTTTTCGTCTGCAGGTCTTTTTCGCATATCGCCTAAGCTCGTCATATCTTTCTCAAAATCGGGATTGTCAAAGATTTCATCAGAGTTGAAATTAGAGATAAGATTGTCCAACCGTGAAAATCATCTTTGTTAAAAGCAAAAGTTAGTTCTTTCTCACTAGGGATAAAAATATGCTTCTCGTCAATCATAAGAAATATTTTAATGGGAGGGTGTAAGACATCAATGATCGAAATTGATGATAAGCTCTCTTCCACGGAACAGGCACAGTAGTCAGAATAAAAAACTATGTCAAGCTGTCTTCCATAGGTATTCCGAACAAGACTAAGTTGATGGAGACCAAGTGTAAATATATTATCTACAAAAATAAACAGAAGTGGACCAATATGACTACCCTGTAGTACACCAGACGTGTTTGGAATAATCGATGAGACAGCATCTCGTTGGGTGCAATTAAAAAGATAGGATTTGATCCACGTAGTAAAAATAGCAGGAAATCCGAGTGAGCAAAGCTTGTACATTAGTAAGTTGTGATTAATTTTATCAACTGTCTTACTTAAATATATATACAGTCAATTTGTTTGCCTGCTTCAGTCGCAGGAATCTCAAAATTGGAAAATTCCAGCAGTTTTGTTGTTGTGGATCTACCTTTGGTGAACCCGTGTTGGGTTTGGCTAATTATTGATTTGCAATGAAAGTACATTAAGTCACAGACAATTGCCCCAAATAATTTTGGAACACTAGACAGCCTAGCTATAGGCCGGTAATTACACACGTCGTTCCTTTTCCCTTTCTTGAACAGGGGAGTTATTGTCGAGTATTTCCATAAACTAGGGAAAACCCCACAATGAAGAGATGCACTTAATAAGGACCTCTGTGGAGATAAAAGTGCAGAGGAGCACCTTTTAAGCACAACAGACAGTGTACCATCTGGGCCGCAATTGAAACTCTCAGCGATATTCGTGATGAACTTCGATATAGTGGGCTCATCAATAAAGAGATCCTTCATCTCTAATGTAGTAGAGGGAAATTTTGTCAAGTATTGAAAATTCTTAAAATCAATATCATAGTCTGGGGCATCAAATGAAACATGAAAATTATCCCCAAAAAAGTTGCTAGTTATTTTGGGGTCGTCGCTAACTTCCCCGTCAAAAGACAGAGTCGCAGGAAAACCATCTGTTCGCCTTATATCAAATTCCTGTTAAGACCCCCTATAGGGGCATAGGACAGAAACAACTCTCTTCCACAAGGCGCGATCCTGAGCATCGGCTTTAAGCTCTTGCCAGGACTTGTTTATTCCTCTGGCCTCCTGCTCAACTGCTCGCTTCCATGTGTTACATGGTCGACCAACCCGACGTCTTCCTTGAGGATTATAATCCAAAGCCTGTTTTGCGATATTTTGCTCTGATTTCCTCAAAGTATGACCGATCCACTGCCACTTTCGCCGTTGAATCTCAATACCTATTTTAGTCTGGCGAGTTGTACTCCAAAGTTCGTCGTTGGAGATCACTTCTGGCCAGAATATTCCTAAAATGCGTCGGAGGCATTGGTTTACGAAAGTCTGTAGTTTCTTGGTAAGTCGAACGGTCACTTTCCACGTAGTACAACCATATAACAACACGGATTTGACGCATGCGTCAAAAATTCGCAGCTTCGTGCGAAGGGAGATCTCTCTTAACCTCCAGAAAGGGGAAAGGATACCGAAGGCCTGACGAGCTTTATTTAGCCGAGCCTCAACATCCTTTTCGGCTCCGCCGTCCATGCTGACAATGCTTCCGAGATAGCAAAAATCTTGCACCTCTTCCACATCCTGTCCATTAAGAACAATCGGTGTGCTTGCGTTCGAACCCATGTGCATGTACTTGGTTTTACGCACATTTATTTTCAGTCCCGCCTCTTTGCATTTAGAATGCAACGAGCGAACATTTGACTCTAAGTCCGAACGGGTATGTGCAAGCAAACACACGTCATCAGCATAATCAAGGTGACTTAAGATGTTAAATAGTCTCCATTGAAGACCTTTACCTTCCCCACCTTCCAGTGCAGCTTTCAAGATGTCATTTATTACCACCAGAAACAGGGCTGGTGATAATATGCAGCCTTGTCTGACACCCGTTCGCACAGGAAAGCTCTCGGACAGCTCTCCTCTATGCAAGACGCGACACCTTGCATCTTCGTAGGATTCTTTAATCATAGCTATGACCTTATTTGGAATACCTCTCCTACGCAAAGCATTCCATATGTAATCTCGCTTAACGCTGTCGAAAGCCTTCTCGAAGTCCACAAACATGAGATGTAGTGGCGAACCCATTTCGGCTGACTGCTCCAATATTATCCGTAGGGTATTTGTGTGGTCGGTACAAGACGACCCTTTACGGAATCCAGCCTGATAAACTTCGAGAGTGCTCTCGACGACATCACTAATCCTATTGAGAATTACCTTAGCCATAATTTTTGATACGGCAGTAAGTAAACATATACCACGCCAATTGCCACAATCCCGAAGGTCGCCTTTCTTCGGAATTTTCACAATGACGCCCTCCTTCCATTCAGTCGGATATCTTCCATCATTCCACACCTTAGTGAAGAGTGGGAGGAGTATATCGGCTGTTATTTCCGGGTCCGCTTTGAGGAGTTCGGTTGGTAGTCCGTCTATACCTGGAGCTTTCCTTCCCGCCATTGACCGAATGGCGGAAACTATCTCTTCCTTATCTGGGGGATCGTCCCTAATAGAGGATTGTTGCGGTTGGATGTTTGGAAGTTGTTCTGTTTCCGGAATATCTTCATCTGACAAGATGTTTAAAATATCAGAGAAGTATTCCTTCCATCGTCGCAACTGGTGTTCACTCATATTAAGGAGAGTTCCGTTGACATCTCTCACCAGGTGGTTGGCGGTGAAATTCCTGTTCGTCAACTGTTTCATGATTTTAAATAGTGAACCCATATCCCCAAGGTAAGCCGCAGATTCTGCCTTGTTTGCCAGATCTTCAATGGCCTTTCTCTTGTCGCGTCTAACAGCCTTTTTAAGCTGTATATGAGCATCGCGGTAGTTCTGCCTCAAGTCGGGCGTTCGTTGGTTGACATCGGGTTGAGAGATGATTGCCAATTTGGTTTTTTTTCCGATTGTCAACCTTGTCCCATGTGTCTTGCGACATCCAGGGTTTCTCACCGCTTTGCGCATATCCCACAGATTCTTCAGCACTAGTTAGAAAAGTGTTTCTGGTTGCCTCCCAATTGGCGTCCAGTGTGCGCATTTCATGTTCACCCAATGTGGATGACTTTTCGCGTAGAATGGTGGTGTATTCGAGTTTTTTGTTGGGATCTCTGAGTTTATCCACATTAAGCTTGCGCTTCATTTGAAGAATTTGTGGTCGTCGGATAGCTGCTGTACACAATCTCAAGCAAGCAACCATCAAGTGGTGATCGCTGCCCACGTCAGCTCCACGTTTCGCTCGCACGTCGAGGAGACATCTTCTCCATCGGCGACTTAGAGCCAAATGGTCGATCTGGTTCTGAGTAACACCGTCAGGGGAAACCCAAGATGTTTTATGATGACTCTTGTGTGGAAAAAGGGTCCCTCCGATGACCATTTGCCGAGTACTACAGAACTCCACAAATAATTCGCCGTTTTCGGGTCTCTTAATCCAAGGTCGTGAAGCGTCGACCCAAGGGTCACCATGCCTCCCCATGACGTGTTCTAGTCCAGTGTTGTCTGATCCAACCTGGGCGTTCATATCTCCCGAGATGATAATAATATCACCTCTTGGAACACGTTCGAAGGTGGCACTCAGTTGGCTATAAAACTCCTCTTTGTCACTAGATGTTGCGGTATTAGTTGGTGCGTAGCACTGCAGAATTGTGACGTTTCTGACACTGGTCCTGAGCCTGACGACGATAATCCTATCCGAGATTGGTTCCCAGCTAATGAGACTGTTTCTCGCTCTCGGCGTAAGAACGAACGCCACGCCATTTCTGGCTTCACTTTCAGGGCCAATGTACAGAATAGTGTTTCCGCTAGGGGTTCGTTCTTCTCCTGATCCTGTCCACCTGACCTCGCTCAAGCCCAAGATTTGGATGTTATAGTGCTCCATTTCACGGTCGATCACCGATTGGCGGTGCAAAGACCGAGTAACCCCAGCTCTTCCCCCGTCATTCAATGTTCGAACGTTCCAGAAGCCAATCATAGTCCGTTTTCGAATGCCAAAAGTCGTTACCGTAGAATCAGCCCGTATCCGAGGCGATGTATCCGTTTCTCGTATCATTTAGGTCTTAAGATCACGGGTGATAAGCCCATGATCCAGTGAGTGTCCATTTGCCATTTTTAGGGCAAGCAGGACTGGCTGTGGGTGAATTCTACAGCCCCCATCCCAGAGGGGGATAGTTAGCTCAGGTCCGTGGAGTCGCTAACTCCAAAGATAGTTGCAGGAATTGGTAAAACCTCATACTACAACTACCCCCTTGCGGGGGAAATTGAAGAATTGACGAAATTCCAGAACCGCTTAGGCTTGTCTTTAGTTATCTTTTTCATATCAATCATATGACATTGATAGGCTGATTTTGACTTGGTAAGAAATAAATCGCGTAACTCAGAGTAGTGCTTATAGTCAGATTCAATCCTTGATAGACAGTACATCTTCCATGCTTTAGCTTTCAATTTTTTTAGATTCATTAAATGGTCGTCAAACCATGAAAATATTTTAATGAACCATGACTCGTAACCGGCACTCACCGAGTGAAACAATCAAAGAGAATATTGCAGAAATTACTAACAGCAGTTTCAATGCCTGTTTCGTTAAGTATGCACGACCAATTACATTTTGAAATATCTTCATTCAAGGACACAAAGTCAGCTTTATTGAAGTTAAGACGATGAGAATTAGCAGTATCAAAATTATATAATATCAGCACCAGTATTTGAAAATCAAATAGCATGAAACGCAGGATGACGTGCTGATTCTGGAATCAAAGGTGAGTTGATCGTTAAGTATCTCACATCCAGCAGCAGAACACTAGGTCAAGAAATGTTCCGAACGAATTATGTATTGAATTAGATTGAAGTAAGCCCGTTGAAAACATACTATACAAAAATTGAGCATCTTGCCGTGAACAGGAAGAAAGAGCTGGCAGTAGGCAATCTTCACTGTCGGAGAGAAACCAAGTAACAAGAGGTGTGTTGAAGTCTCCAAATACGAGTAGTACCTCATCTCGAGATTGCATAATATTACTGACATAATCAATTGCATTGCATACTGCTTCGTAGACAACATAGGGTGATAGTGGTGGTATATATAAAGTAACGATATATAGTTTTTTGTCCTGAAGTTAGAGAATGACGCATAATATTTCAATATCAGTAAATTCAGTGATGAAGACAAGTTCAGTCGGAAATTGACTTTGAACCGCACTGAGGACTCCACCACCAACATAGTCATCCAAAAATTCAAGATGACGATCACGGCGAAAAATTTGATGTTCAGAGTCAAGTAGTTCAGCATCATGGAAACTACCACAGAGCCATGCCATGTATTTATATTATTACAATGGTCATCCCATCAAAGTCTACATTAAGCACCAAACCACGACTTTTGTAAAAATTTCGGAACAGAAACAAAGTAACTAACTTTTATATTCATGATTTCGGTAATGCATTTATTACCTTCATTCCTTATTTTTAGAAATAAAATATTCATTTTAATATGATAATCGATATTTATATTTACTTTATTTTGATCCTGTTCAGTATCTATTACAAAATTTTGCAGTTCAAAATTGCTCAATCTTCGACAAAAATAATTATTGCGAACTCTCGACTGCTTAATCGGAATTTCCAAATTTATCCAAACAAAAGTCATTAACGATATGATAAGATTTAAGCACAATTAAAATTTTAGAATCCTTTAACTCAATTCCCCATTACTCGAACATGTCTTCAATTCAAATTTGATGAGCATGACAAACAGAAAATAAGGAACGCAATCGGAAAAACTGTTTTCTCGAGAGAACCGAACAGAAAAAGCAAACAACCAGCCCACCAACAAGAAATCACTGTACGTATGTATATATGTTCGCCAAACAATTCTCGGCAAATGTTTGCCCGAATTGAGCCCAGTCCGACTGTGTACATCGAGTGTATCTACAAGGATAAAAAAAATATATAAATAAAGGTAAAATAAAAACGATTCCTCTCTTGAACATAAACCCCAAGTTCAGTGCCCAGCCATCACTCGCATAGTTCCTGTATTTGCACTTGCATACCCCCTACAGAATCTCTTCGTACAGCTCCGATTTCACGAATCCTTCTCAATTACACCCACAATTCCTTGTCTCCATTGTTCGCCCCGATTGTATGGCAGACACGTTTAGCAAATATTTGGACACGTATAGAGTTGAGTTGACCATTTCCGCGGTTAAAGTTCCTGATTGACTGTTAATAACCGCAGCTTGGCTACCTCACCTAGGCGGCTTCCTCTTCGCTCCAACAACTTTCCAGGACAACTTCGCTCAATTTTGCAGGGAGTGGTGAGTGGCCAAAATCTTTCCACTTCACGGAGATGTCCACTATTCGGAGAACTATACCTATTAAAAGGTATTTTAGGTGTTTTCGTTACCATGGCTCCATCAACATTTAACACTTATGTCGTTGGATAAATGGCAGTGCTTAATCATCTGAAAAATAGCAAATAAGCCAGAAAAAGATATTTTTCGTCGAGGTAGAATCGTGCAGCCGAGATCTTTGAGATAATGGAAAAAAAAATGGTAGAACCATCAGGTAGCATCCTAGATGAAATGGTTTTACGCAGGTCAACGTATCTATGAACCGAATGGTTTTTCCGAGCGAATATGCAGACAAGCCTCCAGGCGAAATTCACTGTAGCGTATGCAAAGTTTCCACTTTGATTGTTTTTTAACTTTATCTTGGGCCAGAGTTGCAGTTGACTTCAAAGCCATGTCAACGGGAAATCTGATTGACCTCATGCATTTCGTTCGCATCACTTCTTCTTGTTTGCAAAACTGTTAGATTTTACAGGATAAAACTGCACCTGGGAAGTAATGAATAAGTAGCTATGAGGATGCAAACTTTAGGGGTTTCAGTTACTTCAAATACTTACATAGTTGAGTATAGACATTTCTTAAAATATTCACGAAAGTATTCTGTGGTGTAGAGTTTGCTTGAAACGGCATAGAACAGCAATATCCTGCTGATTATCATTAGTGATCATCCATAACGTATTCCGTAGATAAGAACTTCTAATTATATGACTCTCAGTACGAGGCTAGTTTCTTAGTTTAATGAACCCCAAAATGGATACCCCATAGCTTCATTATAATCGTAAAGCAGACACAAAAAACTTTAGATCAAGTCTGGAATCGAAATATCCATTACATTTTATTAGCAATAAAAAATCGCTAAAATTACTTCCCGACAAGAATGCAAATAAGTCCATTGAAGTTACGCTGTCACATCGTCCCTTATAATTTTCAAAAATATATATATGTATATATTATATATATAAGAAATAACTCCAAAGGAATGAAATCCATCATATCCATCTCTCGTCGAGAGCAAAAGAAGGGAAGAAGAATTCAAAGTGCCTGCCGTTAGGGAAATGACCCTTTCATTTATTTTAATAAAGTTAACGTCAGGGTCTAAGTGTTTATGCTGCCTGTGTCTGGGCTTTGAGTTCCATCCACCGTGAATATTCTTTTCGAGAATAAAAGTTCATCCCCAATTTGCATCTAGGATCTTAAAAGAAAGGCATGAGGAAAAGAAAAAAGATCAGGACACAAAAAGGAAGAGTAATGTTTCCTAAGTCATAGATGGAATAATAGAAGAGGCGGGAGTCGGATTTTGTACCTTCTATATAATATTTTCCTATATTTTACATCCTTTTCTCTTTTTTGTCCCACTTTTCATAATGGCATAAGAATTTTTCATTTTTCCCGGAAAAAAAAACTTTTATGCAAAGGAATTCATCTTGTTCTCCTGTCGTAGTTAATTTACGCTTAGTTTCAACCCGCCAATTAGATGTGACAAATTTCTTGATGAAGATGATAAGACGTTAAGAAGTGGCGAGATGTGCTGATCCTAAAGTTAACCTCTTCCGACCTGTAGAGGTGAACATTGAAATGACGTGCACCCTTCCTCGAAACTCTAAGAAAGCGAAGTGCATAGTAATTATAGGGGATGGTGTGAGAATGGCGGAATATGCGGTTAAGGTTAGGTAAATAATCACTTTACATAGTCCTAGAGTAATTCCATTAATCATTGCTGTGAAAAGTTTTGTGATTGTCTAAAGAAAATGACTTTAGGGTTACGATTCATGCGGAGAGTTTTGAAAATTGGACGGCAAGTTTTATGGATGGCATTTTATCAGCAGTCTCACGGTAATTATTAATGAAATTACCAATTAATTTACAATTCGAAATGAGAGGAACTGAATCAAAAAGTTTGATTAGTTCCTTATCCGGTTTAAAGTTATCACATAATGACAAAAAAAAAGCATGCGAAAGGTAAAGCATAAGATCTAGCATTGGAACTGTGGGACTTTTCAAAAAATTTCGTCCACAGCAAGTGTGGTGAAAGCACTTTCTACAAATCTCGGGACTGCATAAAAGAAAATATTTTTCTCCCTCTTTCGAATTGAAAGGAGTTTTCAATTTGCAAACATTCTTTATTCAATGAATCATTCAATCGATTTCATGTTAACATCCCAAATAGGGGCATATAACAGAAACGGTTAACTTCCACATGTCGCGATCATGAGCATCGCCTCTAGTTGTCGCCCTGATTTGTTTATTCCTCTGTCTTCTTCCTCAACTGCTTGCTTCCATGCGATGCATGGTCAATCAACTCGACATCTTCCTTGAGGATTATAATCCAGAGCTGATTTGGCGATATTTTGTTGTGGTTTCTGTGTGACCGAACCACTGCCACTTTCACCATTGAATCGTAAGACCAATTTTAGTCTGTCCAGTGGTTTTCCAAGGTTCGTCGTTGGACATCAAACTGGACAGAATATCCCTAAAATGCGGCAGAGTCATTGGGTCTCGAAAGATTGAAACTTCGTGGAAAGATTAACGGTCACCTTCCATGTATTATAACCGCATAACAACACAGGTTTGACGCTTGCGTGAAACACTCACAGCTTGGTGTGGAGGGAGATTTCTCTTAACCTTCAGAAAGGACAAAAGATACCGAAGGCCTCCCGAGCTTTATTTAAAGGAGCTTCAATATCTTTGTCGGCTCCACCATCCATACTAAGAATGCTTCCAACGTTACAAAATCTTGCACCTCTTCTACATTTTGTTCGTTAAGAGCAATTGGCGCTTGTGTTTGAGCCTATGTGCATGCCTTTGGTTTTAATCTATTTATTTTGAATCCTGCATCTTTGCATTTAGTATGCCAGGTGCAATCAGCGCTCATTTTTCTCCTGATCTTGTACACCTTTTTTTTACAGAATGATCTGTGTTATAGGCAATTTTGGCCTTTTATGTGCAATGCACAAACACAACCATGGAGGGAAGGAAGTTCCCTGACCTCGCACAAGCCCAAGATTTCAATGTGATAGTGCTTCATTTTACGGTCCATCACTGACTGGCGGTATATGGATCGAGTGGCAGTTGCTCTGAAACTGTGATTCATTGTTCGAACGTTCCAGAAGCCAAAAAAAGGTTGTTTTTTTTTTCAACCAATAATAATATAATAATGATAATAATTCATATTGATGTTGATTGATGAAGCAGGCATTGATGATAATACCTTATGTATGAATTTCAATATAAGGAAAGCTACAGGATTGCCTATCAGAATGAAGGCAGAAGTTCACTCAACTATGTTGAATGTTCGACTCTCCACACTTTTAGGAAATTCAGGATTCATATTATGTAATAATAATTTACTTCAAAATTAGTCATTAGTCATAGCGAATTTTTACACAAATTGAAAACCGAATTATTTTTTCAAATGAGTATACCTTGTGACCAGCGAGTACCGAGAACTTGTAATTAAAATTAGTCTGGGAAATGATATTTCAAAAACATAAAACAAAAATCGCCGTGGACTTTTGAGGTATACACATTCAACTAGCTGCTGTAAACGAACTGATTTACAGACCGCGCTGATTTTATAATAATTAATAATTAAGAACAGTCCTACCTGCTTACCAAAAAAAATTTCCTAGGCAAATTTTAATTACAAATTCCCGGTACTTGCTGGTCACAATGTATATTATTGACCATAAAGAATTCATATTTTAGGACCAATAAGGCTGCAAACAGATCCACTATTATTAACTTAGACGGTGGCCAATTATTGTAAGGTCAGCGGGGTGCAAAAAAACACTTAAAAATTAATATTACGGCTATATCGTAAGCTATGTAGTTGAAACTTAGAACTTTTATTTAACTAAACTAATGGAATATCAAAAAAATATAACAAGGGGACTAGTGGACCAAAAGGGAAGGAGGAAGGAGATGGTTTTTCCTATTTTTTTCAGGGCTCTGGTAATAAATACAAAGTTTAAATTTTGCAATTCATCTGTACGATGATCATGAAAAAAAAAATAATAATTTGATCCAGACCTATTTAGTCTCAAAGGGAAGCCCAACGTGCACAAGGTGCTTCATGTGCATTGAAAAAAAAAAAAATACAAAATCTCAAAGTTTTTGATAACAGTTTTAAGCTTACTCAAAAATCTGTGAAATTCATTTGAAAAAAATTCGCAAAATTTTAAAATAATATCAATCAATCAATCAAATTCCTGTTAGACCCCCTATAGGGGCATAGGACAGAAACAACTCTCTTCAACAAGGCGCGATCCTGAGCATCGGCTTTAAGCTGTTGCCAGGACTTGTTTATTCCTCTGGCCTCCTGTTCAACTGCTCGCTTCCATGTGCTACATGGTCGACCAACCCGACGTCTTCCTTGAGGGTTATAATCCAGAGCCTGTTTTGCAATGTTTTGCTCTGGTTTCCTCAAAGTATGACCGATCCACTACCACTTTCAACGTTGAATCTCAATACCTATTTTAGTCTGGCGAGTTGTACTCCAAAGTTCGTCGTTGGAGATCACTTCTGGCCAGAATATTCCTAAAATGCGTCGGAGGCATTGGTTTACGAAAGTCTGTAGTTTCTTGGTAAGTCGAACGGTCACTTTCCACGTAGTACAACCATATAACAACACGGATTTGACGCATGCGTCAAAAACTCGCAGCTTCGTGCGAAGGGAGATCTCTCTTAACCTCCAGAAAGGGGAAAGGATACCGAAGGCCTGACGAGCTTTATTTAGCCGAGCCTCAACATCCTTTTCGGCTCCGCCGTCCATGCTGACAATGCTTCCGAGATAGCAAAAATCTTGCACCTCTTCCACATCCTGTACGTTAAGAACAATCGGTGTGCTTGCGTTCGAACCCATGTTCATGTACTTGGTTTTACGCACATTTATTTTCAGTCCCGCCTCTTTGCATTTAGAATGCAACGAGCGAACATTTCACTCTAAGTCCTAACGGTTATGTGCAAGCAAACACACGTCATCAGCATAATCAAGGTAACTTAAGATGTTAAATAATCTCCATTGAAGACGCTTACCTTCCCCACCTTCCAGTACAGCTTTCAAGATGTCATTTATTACCACCAGAAATAGGGCTGGTGATAATATGCAGCCTTGTCTGACACCCGTTCGCACAGGGAAGCTCTCGGACAGCTCTCCTCTATGCAAGCCGCGACACCTTGCATCTTCGTAGGATTCTCTAATCATAGCTATGACCTTATCTGGAATACCTCTCCTACGCAAAGCATTCCATATGTAATCTCGCTTAACGCTGTCGAAAGCCTTCTCGAAGTCCACAAATATGAGATGTAGTGGCGAACCCATTTCGGCTGACTGCTCTAATATTATCCGTTGGGTATTTGTGTGGTCGGTACAAGACGACCCTTTACGGAATCCAGCCTGATAAACTTCGAGAGTGCTCTCGACGACATCACTAATCCTATTGAGAATTACCTTAGCCATAACTTTTGATACGGCAGTAAGTAGACATATACCACGCCAATTGCCACAATCCCGAAGGTCGCCCTTCTTCGGAATTTTCACAATGACGCCGTCTTTCCATTCAGTCGGATATCTTCCTTCATTCCACACCTTAGTGAAGAGTGGGAGGAGTATATCGGCTGTGATTTCCAGGTCCGCTTTGAGGAGTTCGGTTGGTAGTCCGTCTATACCTGGAGCTTTCCTTCCCGCCATTGACCGAATGGCGGAAACTATCTCTTCCTTATCTGGGGGATCGTCCCTAATAGAGGATTGTTGCGGTTGGATGTTTGGTAGTTGTTCTGTTTCCGGAATATCTTCCTCTGACAAGATGTTTAAAATATCAGAAAAGTATTCCTTCCATCGCCGCAACTGGTATTCACTTATATTAAGGAGAGTTCCGTTGACATCTCTCACCAGGTGGTTGGCGGTGAAATTCCTGTTCGTCAACTGTTTCATGATTTTGAAAAGTGAACCCATATCCCCTAGGTAAGCCGCAAATTCTGCCTTGTTTGCCAGATCTTCAATGACCTTTCTCTTGTCGCGTCTAACAGCCCTCTTAAGCTGTATATGAGCATCGCGGTAGTTCTGTCTCAAGTCGGGCGTTCGGTGGTTGACATCGGGTTGAGAGATGATTGCCAATTTGGCTTTTTTCCGATTGCCAACCTTGACCCATGTGTCTTCCGACATCCAGGGTTTCTCACCGCTTTGCACATATCCCACAGATTCTTCAGCACTAGTTAGAAAAGTGTTTCTGGTTGCCTCCCAATTGGCGTCCAGTGTGCGCATTTCATTTTCACCCAATGTGGATGACTTTTCGCGTAGAATGGTGGTGTATTCGCGTTTTTTGTTGGGATCTCTAAGTTTATCCACATTAAGCTTGCGCTTCATTTGAAGAATTTGTGGTCGTCGGATAGCTGCTGTACACAATCTCAAGCAGAGTGCCACCTTCGAACGTATTCCAAAAGGTGATATTATTATCATCTCAGGAGATATGAACGCCCAGGTTGGATCAGACAACACTGGACTAGAACACGTCATGGGAAAGCATGGTGACACTTGGGCCGACGCGTCACGACCTTGGATTAAGAGACCCGAAAACGGCGCATTATTTGTGGAGTTTTGTAGTACTCGGCAAATGGTCATCGGAGGGACCCTTTTTCCACACAAGAGTCATCATAAAACATCTTGGGTTTCCCCTTATGGTGTTACTCAGAACTAGATCGACCATTTGGCTATAAGTCGCCGATGGAGAAGATGTCTCCTCGATGTGCGAGCGAAACGTGGAGCTGACATAGGGAGCGATCACCACTTGATGGTTGCCTGCATGAGATTGTGTACAGCACCTATCCGACGACCACAAATTCTTCAAATGAAGCGCAAGCTTAATGTGGATAAACTTAGAGATCCCAACAAAAAACGCGAATACACCACTATTCTACGCGAAAAGTCATCCACATTGGGTGAAAATGAAATGCGCACACTGGACGCCAATTGGGAGGCAACCAGAAACACTTTTCTAACTAGTGCTGAAGAATCTGTGGGATATGTGCAAAGCGGTGAGAAACCCTGGATGTCGGAAGACACATGGGTCAAGGTTGGCAATCGGAAAAAAGCCAAATTGGCAATCATCTCTCAACCCGATGTCAACCACCGAACGCCCGACTTGAGACAGAACTACCGCGATGCTCATATACAGCTTAAGAGGGCTGTTAGACGCGACAAGAGAAAGGTCATTGAAGATCTGGCAAACAAGGCAGAATTTGCGGCTTACATAGGGGATATGGGTTCACTTTTCAAAATCATGAAACAGTTGACGAACAGGAATTTCACCGCCAACCACCTGGTGAGAGATGTCAACGGAACTCTCCTTAATATAAGTGAATACCAGTTGCGGCGATGGAAGGAATACTTTTCTGATATTTTAAACATCTTGTCAGAGGAAGATATTCCGGAAACAGAACAACTACCAAACATCCAACCGCAACAATCCTCTATTAGGGACGATCCCCCAGATAAGGAAGAGATAGTTTCCGCCATTCGGTCAATGGCGGGAAGGAAAGCTCCAGGTATAGACGGACTACCAACCGAACTCCTCAAAGCGGACCTGGAAATCACAGTCGATATACTCCTCCCACTCTTCACTAAGGTGTGAAATGAAGGAAGATATCCGACTGAATGGAAAGACGGCGTCATTGTGAAAATTCCGAAGAAGGGCGACCTTCGGGATTGTGGCAATTGGCGTGGTATATGTCTACTTACTGCCGTATCAAAAGTTATGGCTAAGGTAATTCTCAATAGGATTAGTGATGTCGTCGAGAGCACTCTCGAAGTTTATCAGGCTGGATTCCGTAAAGGGTCGTCTTGTACCGACCACACAAATACCCAACGGATAATATTAGAGCAGTCAGCCGAAATGGGTTCGCCACTACATCTCATATTTGTGGACTTCGAGAAGGCTTTCGACAGCGTTAAGCGAGATTACATATGGAATGCTTTGCGTAGGAGAGGTATTCCAGATAAGGTCATAGCTATGATTAGAGAATCCTACGAAGATGCAAGGTGTCGCGGCTTGCATAGAGGAGAGCTGTCCGAGAGCTTCCCTGTGCGAACGGGTGTCAGACAAGGCTGCATATTATCACCAGCCCTATTTCTGGTGGTAATAAATGACATCTTGAAAGCTGCACTGGAAGGTGGGGAAGGTAAGCGTCTTCAATGGAGATTATTTAACATCTTAAGTTACCTTGATTATGCTGATGACGTGTGTTTGCTTGCACATAACCGTTAGGACTTAGAGTGAAATGTTCGCTCGTTGCATTCTAAATGCAAAGAGGCGGGACTGAAAATAAATGTGCGTAAAACCAAGTACATGCACATGGGTTCGAACGCAAGCACACCGATTGTTCTTAATGGACAGGATGTGGAAGAGGTGCAAGATTTTTGCTATCTCGGAAGCATTGTCAGCATGGACGGCGGAGCCGAAAAGGATGTTGAGGCTCGGCTAAATAAAGCTCGTCAGGCCTTCGGTATCCTTTCCCCTTTCTGGAGGTTAAGAGAGATCTCCTTGCGCACGAAGCTGCGAGTTTTTGACGCATGCGTCAAATCTGTGTTATTGTATGGTTGTACTACGTGGGAAGTGACCGTTCGACTTACCAAGAAACTACAGACTTTCGTAAACCAATGCTTCCGGCTCATTTTAGGAATATTCTGGCCAGAAGTGATCTCCAACGATGAACTTTGGAGTACAACTGGCCGGACTAAAATAGGTATAGAGATTCAACGGCGGAAGTGGCAGTGGATCGGTCATACTTTGAGGAAACCAGAGCAAAATATCGCAAAACAGGCTCTGGATTATAATCATCAAGGAAGACGTCGGGTTGGCCGACCATGTAACACATGGAAGCGAGCAGTTGAGCAGAAGGCCAGAGGAATAAACAAGTCCTGGTAACAGCTTAAAGCCGATGGTCAGGATCGCGCCTTGTGGAAGAGAGTTGTTTCTGTCCTATGCCCCTATAGGGGGTCTTAACAGGAATTTGATTGATTGATTGATATTTGTATGGGAGGTGGTAGAAAGAGTGAAGCGGAGCAAATAATTTTTTCTAAAACTTATTTTAATTATTAAGAAACAAAATCTCTGAAAATTTGAAGGTTCTAATTTTTCTAGTTTGAATGGAAATCGATAAAATGCATTTAACAAAAACTATGCATTTGTATGGAAGGGGGTAGAAGGAGTGAACGGATCAAAACAAATTTTTTTGACATTATTAATATTTCTATTTGTATACTTTATAGAAAATATCAAGTTGATAGCTTTAACAGTTTCGAAGAAAAATAATTTAATTTAAATTTCAAAATTTCGTGAAATTTGTATGGGAGGGGGTAGAAGGAGTAAGGTGAAGATGATAATTATTCTTAAAATAAATTCCAGTTATAGTAGAATTAATTTTGAAAAAATTTCGTCTTTTCAGCTTTACTAGTTTCAATGAAAATCGACAAAATGTATTTTCCAAAATTGTCATTTGTATGGGAGGGGGTGGAAGGAGTAAGGGGATCAACACAATATTCCGTGATATTAATGACATCTATATCATTATACTTTGACCAAAATTTCAAGTTGATAGTTTAAACAGTTTCAAAGAAAAGTCAATTTCTTAATTTTTCGAAATTTCATGAAATTTGTATGGGAGGGGGTAGAAGGAGTGGGGGGATGTAGTCTATTCACGAACTTAAAGTTACTTTTTGCTAAAAATGACACACAAAAATTTTTAGCACTATAGCTCAAAGCTTTCGAGAGTTATGCTGTAGATAGACAGACAGACAGACAGACAGACGGACAGACGGTCACTCGGAATCGAGGTTTTTGAGCGACAACAAATATTTAGGTACCCTTGGCTGCTCTGTTCGTGCATTATTTCTTAGCGTTACAAACAGTAAGGCAAACACAATACACTCTCAGATTTCATCTAGAGTATAAATAAAGTGCCAACAAGTCGGGCGAAACTTTATTATTCTTGGGACAAGTTGCGGATGAGTGGAAAGTCAATATGCAGGTTAGAGTGGTTAGGGAAGGCTAAATGAAAGGGAGTTCTTGGGCAGGACTGTTAACAATATTTCATTCGTTTCTGCAAGTTTGGGTTTTTATGAGGGGAGGAGGAGGGGTAATAGCAAGGGTGGGTGGATGTTAACAGCTTTTTAATAATTGCTTGAATCACGTCCAATATTCTCTGTATAGAATGTGTTTCATAGACGAAATTGCATAAAATTTTCATGAAATTCGGTGTATTTTACATTCATGAAACCGAACATTTGTATGGGAGGGGGTAGAGAATATAGGGGAATCGTAAAATTTGATACGCAGTTTTATTTCGCGTCTCTTGTAAGGTGCTTGTATAGAATTTCAAGTTCGTAGATTTTAGTTTTTTGGTTATTAGTTGATTTAATGAAATTGGTCGAAATCATAGTTTTGTATGGGAGGGGATAGAAGCGCAAGCGCGATTTCAAAACTTTTAAAGCAACTTCATTTGAATTATTTTTATAAGTTTTTATGCCAAATTTTAAATTGATAGCTTTTAAGAGTTAGCTGATAACTGATTTCTTAGAAATGCTGGAAAAAAAATTTTGTGTGGGAGGGGGTAGAGCAGGTAAAGGAATCGTAAAACTTGTGATGCAATTTTCTTTCATTTTTATTGTAAGGTGCTCGTACGAAATTTCAAGTTCGTAGCTTTTAATTTGTTGGTTATTAGTTGATTTAATGAAATTAGTCGAAATCATACTTTTGTATCGGAGGGGGTAGAAGGTCAAGCACGATCTTTAAACTTTGAACACAATTTCATTTAAATGATTTTTGTTAGTTGTTCTGCAAAATTTCAAATTGATAGCTTTTAATAGTTAGGTGATAATTGATTTCTTGAAAATGGTCGAAAAAATAGTTTTGTATGGGAGGGGGTAGAAGTGTTAAAGGTTTTCAACCAGTTAATATTTCGTATATTTAGGGATTTTTTTTAAATGCATTTCGCAAATTTTCAAATTTCTACCTTAAAATTTCACTCAAAAATTTTCAGTTTATGTATTTTTTTCAATGCACATGAAACACCTTGTGCACGTTAGACCGGGGGAGTCGGTTTGTAACAAATATGGATCAAGTTATTATTATTTTTCTATGTGGATTAAATATAGGTATTCACATACAAAATTTTAGCTTTGTATCTTTTACCAGAGCCCTAAAAAAATCACTCAAAGTTTTCGATATTTTTGCTTATCACCTCCCTCCCCTTACACCTCCCAACTTAAAATTTTTACTAAAATTAACTATTATGTAGTTCTACAATCTGACAAATTTTTGATTTGATATCTGTACTATTTTTGGAGATATAAGGATTTGTAATTTTGAAAAGTGCGCCATTTTTGAAATGCTCCCCATTTCCCCCCACTACTAATATTTCAACATGTTATATTTTTTTTGTATTAACCTAGTATAGTTTAATATAAGTTTTAAGTTTCAATAACATAGCTTAAGAGATAGTTGAGATATTAATTTTTAAGTGTTTTTCTTTGCACCCCTCTGACCCTCCCCCTTACAATATTTAGCCGCTTTCTAAGCTGGTTCCAATGAAACTATATACCATCTTGACGGCCTCTAAAAATGATTTTTTTACAATAAGTAATTTCGAAGATATAATCATTTGAAAAAAAAATTCGGCCGACAATTGGTTCTAAGCCCCCCCTTTTCGCACCCCAATGGATAAAAAAATTAAATTATTTTTAAAAGTTGTCCCACAAACCTCTCTATATTAATGTTGAGTTTTAGCTTCCTAGCTGTTACCATGGTTGAGATATTTGAATTCGTATTTTTCGGTTTAAGCGCTCCCCCTGCCTCCCCCTGAACCCGTATACCCCCGAAAATGGGTATCCGCCTGAGATCCGCAACTATGTACAATCCTCCCAAAAATTAACTTTCTATCTTGAAGGGTTCGGGAGTTAATGTGCGCTGAGCGTACACGTCGGCGTACGGCGGACGGCGGACGGCGTACAGACAAACGGATTTTTTTTTTGCATTTTTAGGCTAATTTAGTCATGAAACGCGAAAAAAAAAATTTCAGGGTAGCAAACTTTTTTTTTTTCTTGTGTCGATCACAATACTTTATTATTATAATAATAAAGTAAATTAGTTCAATGTCGTCAACCCCTGTACTACTTCCCCTACAAAATTCTATATAATCAAAAAAATTTCTCCTTCATCTAGAGTATCGGGCTTTACATCCAACCGTAGTCCCTTTATGTTTTTTTCAGAATTCACTTATTCCACCCCCTACCACATGTAATACAATGAACCAATTTTCTCAGTACCAATCAGAGTTTTGATGATCAAATTTAATATAAAGCATTTGTAAAAAGATATGTTAAATCCCGCCACACTGTCAATCACAAAACGACACAATTGAACAACTTTATAAAATGGTGACTGCTCTGAAAGCGTACTGGTCTGAAATGTAAGTAGTATTATTTTTGAATCAATTTTACCTCTATGTAGAAATCGTTGTAATCCCCTACCCCTTCTGGTACCACCCATAAAAAAGTCATAGTTTTGCAATAACTACAATAAAATAACAATTTCAAGTCAATACTGCTCTAATTAGTCTTAAAGTATAAATATGTAGATTATTGATATGGAAAATCATCCCTCCTTAAGACACTGAGACTTCAATTCCACCTGGGATATCGCATAATTGAGGTTTATCCGTAATCGTAGTTCTGTTATGTTTTAATCTTTCATGGCATATTAGTCCAGAGATATGTCCACCTTTGCCTAAAGAAGCAACGATTATTATAAGAATATTTTCGTAGCTTCTGTAAATTACCCTGTTCAGTCCCGTAAACTATAAAACAATGGTTACTTTAATTATCGACTCCGCAAAATGACAAATTTCAAACTCGTGTATAAACTAAATCGCATTTATCACTATTTAGACAGCATTTCATTTTCATTCAGTTTTCTTGTGTGCGCGCTTAATTATTATCTATGAGGCTTTTCATTAAATTTTCTGAACCCCCGAAAGAACAAAACAAAATGAAGACCCACAGGACCTCTTCATTGTTCCAGTTTATAGTACCACATCCATTACTTCACTTTTTATTTTCCATCATCCCCTGTCTAACTCGAATGTTCAAATAACCACGAGCATGTTGACCTTGTTTTGTTGCTGGCAACAACCAAAAACTTCGGTGGCACATTACAAACTCATAATCAACTTGAATTGGCAAACAGATTTCTGTGTAAGGAACTTTATCAAAAAGCTGGCAAGCTCACATTTAATAAGGCTGAAAACAAAATGGTGCTGCTGTCATATTTCATGGTGAACGAGTTTAGTGTTTTGTTAACTCCTAAAACTTTTCGCAGCCTAGGAAAATTTGCTCATTTACAGCGTATACACACAACTAAAACATCGTCACATTTTAGCGAGATGCTTTGGCTTAGTGAATAAACTGCGGGATAGTTGTGAGTTCTTGTCCTCTTATAACTAGCTCAGAGCTAGTAGAAGTTGCGAATCTACATCGTACGGATAGGAGAAAAAATTCGGATAACTGGGAACCGACCTGCTTGCCATAAATTCCAGTTGACATCTTTAATTTATGTTTAGTGCAGGACTAATTACAATGGCTTGGAGAAAAGTTCCGAAAGTTTTCGGTTCGGCTATAGGAAGGACGTTCCGAAACCGAAACCAAGAATTTATGACGCGGTCTGTAGAATTGAGTCACCTATTGGAAAACAGTCCTATATCGTTCTACGAGACCCTAACGAGTTGGTTCTATACTGAAGCATGTTCAATATCGAGATATCGCCAAGCTCTGTGTTAGCGAGTTTATCTTTTTGCATAAAAACTGGTTTAACAAATTGTTGAATAAAACGGCATAATCAACAGCACGAGTTTGCCAGGTTGAAAGCCTAGAGCACTGTTATTGTAGGACGCGAAACAGCCCCGAGGACGAACATGTGAACGCACCCGATACACATTCTAGACCTCCGCCCCGTCGAAGAAGTTAGACGCTATACGGCAGCAAGAGACTCCCCGTTGAGCGCTGGGCACCGGACGACTTCTTAGGCAAATTGGTCTTCACTGAAATTATCGTCACGAAATACTCAGGTATTTGCCGCCGCAAAGCAGAATTTTTTTCCAAGAATTGCATAAAGCTTTTGTGCACGAAATGCTTTATGGTGTAATTTTCGTCTGTAACTGTGCTGCATTTTCACGATTTTCCTTTTTTTTTTTCAACTGTATTTTTACTTTTATGTGGAAAGACGCTCGAAAGCTACAGACATCACGACATCAGGGCCGCCAACTGCGTCATTGCGCATAATTGCTGGTTTTGGATACCAAGGAAACTGTTAAAAGCCAAGTCCGACTGATCCTTTTCGATTTAATAACGAAATTTCGTTTCGATTTTCCATGCTCCACTGATTTTAAAGGGCGGTCATAATGGAAAATGCAATTTAGTTTCAAGAAAATAGTTAGAGTATAAAATTAAACGACAATACCAGAAACGAAATGAGTGTCCTTTTCATAAATTACTTTTTGAAAAGCGGTATTAAATTGAGTGTAGTAATTATTGTCGTTCCGAAACATCAGCGAAAAATAAAGAAGGAATAAAAGATCTACTACCATGCAAGCATCTATATCCCCTCCCAACTAGGTCTGTTTGGTTTATTATAGAAACGTGCAGAATTGTAATTAGCCTTTAATTTAAGATTTTTATATGACGGGAATATCAAAATCTATAATTCTTTTTCACATATGACTACAGTAATCAGTATCGTAACTAAGATTTTATTCAAGGGAGGAAGGCTCAGCTAGTACAGATTTTCTCAAACATTTCCTTTTTCAAATTAATAGACTACCAGGTGTGGCGGTTAATAATTCTTAATTTTACTTTATTATTTTAATAATAAAGTATTGTGATCGACACAGAAAAAAAAAAAATTTGCTACCCTGAAATTTTGTTTTTTCGCGTTTCATGACTAAATTAGCCTAAAAAAGCAAAAAAAAAAAATCCGTCCCGCCGTACGCCGTACATATGGACTCGTACCTCCAAGACCGTTAAAGGTAGAATGTTGATTTTTGGGTGGGTTATTAACTTGGTAAGTGAGCTCCATTATCCAAATTTTGGGGAGTGTGGGGTGGAAGGGAGAGGCGGGGGGATGGAAAAAGTCGAAATATACACTTGCTAATATCTTCACCACGAATGCAGATAGAAAGATCAAAATCAGCACATGTATAGAGAGAGCTGTGGGACATATTCCAAAAATAATTTAATTTTTTTATCCATTGGCGTCCGTAAAGGGGGGGCTAAAAACAAATTGTCGGCCGAATCTTTTTTTGAAATGGTTATATCTTCGAAACTACTTACCATAAAAAATTCATATTTTGGGACAATTAAGATGGAGTATAGATCCACCAGAATCAGCTTAGAAATAGGCTTATTATTGTAAGGGGAAGGGTCGGAGGGGGGGGGGTGCAAGGAAAAACACTTAAGAATTAATATCTCAACTATCTCTTAAGCTATGTAATTGAAATTTAAAACATATACTAAGCTATACTAGCGAAATACAAAAAAAATATAAAATTTGGTCATAATAGTAGTGGGGTGAAATGGGGAGCATTTGAAAAATGGTGCACTTTTCAAAATTAGAAATCATTATATCTCAAAATTGAGTACAGGTATCGAATTGAAAATTCGTCAGATTATAGAACTACATAATTTATAATTTTGATAAAAATTTTAAGTTAGGGGGTGTAAAGGGAGGGAGGTGGTAAGCAAAAATGTCGAAAATTTTGAGTGAATTTCTTAGGACTCTGCTCAAAGATAGAAACTTTAAATTTTGCATGTGAATACATCTATTTGATATACATAGAAAAAAAATAATAATTTGATCCACAATTGTTATGAACCGACCACCCCGGTCTAATGGGCACAAGCTGTTTCATGTGCAACGAAAAAAACTCGAAAACTGAAAATTTTTGGATGTAATTTTAGGGTAGAAACTTGAAAATTTAGGAAATACATTTAAAAAAATTCCCTAAAAGTATAAAATATTAACTGGTCGAATACCTTCAAAACTTCTACCCCCTCCCATACAAAATTATTTTTTCGACCATTTTTAAGAAATTAATTATCACCTAACTATTAAAAGCTATCCATTTGAAATTTTGCATAAGAACTTATAAAAATATTTGCAAAGAAATTATTTTAAAAGTTTCAAAATCACACTTGCCCCTCTACCCCCTCCCATACAAAAGTATGATTTCGACCAATTTCATTAAATCAACTAATAACCAACAAATTAAAAGCTACGAACTTGAAATTTTGTACGAGCAGCTTACAAGAGAAAGAAAATAAAATTGCGTCACAAATTTTGCAATTCGCTTACCTCTTCTACCCCCTCCCGTACAAAATTATTTTTTCGAGCATTTTTAAGAAATCAGTTGTCAGCTAACTCTTAAAAGCTATCCATTTCAAAATTTTGCCTAAAAACTTATAAAAATAATTGAAATGAAATTCCTTTAAAAGTTTTGAAATCGCGCTTGCCCTTCTACCCCCTCCCATACAAAAGTATCATTTCTACCTATTTCATTGAATCAACTAATAACCAACAAATTAAAAGCTACGAACTTGAAATTTTGTACAAGCACACTACAAGAGAAAGGGAATAAAATTGCGTCACAAATTTTACGATTCCCCTACCTCCTCTACTCCTTCCCATACAAATGTTTGGTTTCGTGAATGTAAAATGCACCGAATCCTATGAAAATTCTATGCAACTTCGTCTATGAAACACATTCTATACAGAGGATATTGGACGCGATTCAAGCAATTAATTAAAAAGCTATTAACATCCACCCACCCTTACCCCTCCTCCTCCCCTCATAAAAACCCAAACTTGCAGAAATTAATGAAATATTGTTAAATTGACAACAGCCCTGCCCAAGAACTCCCTTTCACTTAGCCTTCCCTAACCACTCTAACCTGCATATTGACTTTCCACACATCCGCAACTTGTCCCAAGAATAATAAAGTTTCGCCCGACTTGTTGGCAGTTTATTTTCTATAAAAAACACGCTGAAATTGAGAGAAAGGTAAATAAATTGACAACAAAACGGGCGCAACTTTACTATTTTTGTGAAAAGTTCAGGATGCCTAGAAAGTGAATATGCAGGTTAGAGTGGATAGGGACGGCTAAGTGAAAGGGGGTTCTAGGGCAGGGCTGCTGTCAGTTTAACAGTTAATTGCGAATACGATCAATATCTCCAGTATATATAATTAATATTTCATTCGTTTATTTATGGAAGTTTGGGTTTTTGTGATGTGAGGGGGAGGCGTGATAGTAAGGATGGGTGGAGGTTAATAATTTTTTAATTGCTGGAATCACGTCCAATATTAGCTGTGTAGAATGCCAGTTTCACAGACGAAGTTTTTTTTTTTTTAAGGCACCGAGTATAACTTAGGGGGTCACCCTTTAATGCATTGCACAGTTAACTCGGTAGAGGAAGTGGATTCAAATTTGAAGTAATTATGGAAATTCGGATGGATAGAGAAGGAAATGACGGTGAACATTATTCTTGAAGGACTGGAGGTTATACCCGTTCGGAAAAACGCTAGCCGGCAATGCGTTCCAGAGTCTGGACGTTCGGGAAATGAATGACCGCCTAAATTTCCCTGTACGGGTAGATAAAAGTTTCACTGTGTACTGGTGCGCATGTGTCGCTTGTCAAGTACGACGTGGAAAAGTGTAAAGTGGAGGAATAAGTGCGCATAGTTCCGAACTGCATTTACTATGGAAGTAGCGATAGTAAATGCTGAGTACTCCGACAGTTCTGCGATGCTCGAGGGAGTCAATAGAAGCCGTAATGGTTTCATCTCCAATTAGTCGGAACGTGTGTTTTTGGATTCGGTCGAGCAGCGCAAGGTGAGTTTTGTAGCCCCAGCCCAAAGATGCGATTTGTCTAAGCGAGGTCGAATGTAGGCCTTGTAGATGGCAGCTAAGTCGTGAGGCGTAAAGTATTTTTTGCATTTACGAAGAATACCTAGGCGTTTGGAAGCGTAAAGGGCAACTTCAAAGATGTGTTGACTCCAATTGAGATGGTTATTGAGCTTTACGCCTAAAAGAATAAAATCTTCGGAAGAGCAGAGTACGCCATTAAAGGCTACATTAGAAGACGACGCTGGAACATCACGTTTGAGGGATAGATGACAGGCCTGTGTCTTAGTGGCATTGAACTCTACTCTATTTTTCCTGCCCCATTCCAGGATTAAATCGAGATCTGAGTTCAGCGAGTGGAATAACTCTCTGCGATTGGAAGCAATAAAATGCTTGTTTGATTCCGCAACAGAGTCAAATTCATAGGTGTTATCCAAAGTACTGTCATCCGCGAAACAGTGGATTGGATTGAGAGTAGAAGACAAGAGATCATTAATAAATACTAAGAACAGGGCCGGCGACAAGACAGAATCCTGAGGGACACCGGAATTGATTGGGAATGAAGGAGAAGTAACGCCATCTAATACTACTCGTATAGTGCGTTTAGACAAGAAACTCTCAATTCATTGAATGAGGGTAGCATCCAGGCCAATGGCCGTAAGCTTAACAAGAAGGCATTCATGCCAAACTCTGTCAAAAGCTTTCGTAATGTCAAGCGCAAGAACTTGACTTGAAGTTGCGTGCAATTTTCATAAAATTCGTTGTATTTCATATTTACGAAAATAACCATTTGTTTGGGAGGGGGTAGAGGAGTTATGAGAATCGCAAAATTTGTTTGTATTTCGTTTTTTGTAAGGTGCTTGAACAAAATTTCAAGTTCGTAGCTTTTAATTTGTTGGTTATTAGTGGATTTATTGAAATTTGTCGAAATCTTACTTCAGTTTGGGAAGGAGTAGAAGGGTATGCGCGATCTCAAAACTTTTGGCTCGATTTCGTTTCAATTGTTTTTGAAATTTTTTGGAAAATTTTCAAATTGATAGCTTTTAATAGTTAGGTGATAGTTGATTTCTTAAAAATGTCGAAAAGGTAATTTTGCATAGGAGGGGGTAGAAGTTTTAAGGGCATTCGACCAGTTAATATTTCATACTTTTAGGATTTTTATACTCTAGATGAAATCTGAGAGTATTATAAGTTTGCCACAAAGTTTGTAACGCCAAGAAATAAGGCTCGGAGAAAAAAATGAATGATACAGAAGTTCATATAATCACTCAAAAATCTCAAAACCGGATGTCCGTCCGTCCGTCCGTCCGTCTGTCCGTCCGTCTGTCCGTCCGTCCGTCCGTCCGTGTCCTCTCTAGCTTGAGAACGCGTTGAGCTAGAAAGTTCAAATTTTGTATACGTCGTTTTTAACAAAAAAGTAAGGTCAAGTTCGTGAACGG
This sequence comes from Chorisops tibialis, assembly GCA_963669355.1. Taxonomy (NCBI): domain Eukaryota; kingdom Metazoa; phylum Arthropoda; class Insecta; order Diptera; family Stratiomyidae; genus Chorisops; species Chorisops tibialis. The sequence continues at coordinate 116,233,623 of OY770262.1, read as the reverse complement.
GCCAAATCGCTCCACCCCTTCTACCCCCTCCCATACAAAATGACACAATTGCGCAATTTCACAATAAACGGGTTTGCTCGAAAAGTATAAAAGCTATTGGCCTGAAATTTAGAACAGATTACTTTTATGATAATACCAATCTACCGTATAAAAACTATGCGTGTCCTCTAACTCCTTCTACCACCTCACATACAAACTGTACTTGACTTGAATTACTCTAAGCCAATTTACTCAGTGCGTATAAAATTTAGCAGGCTGAAATTGTGCACCAAATATTTGTTTCAAATTGTTAGTTAGACCAAAAAAAATTAGACGATTAGCTTCACCCCTTCTACCCCCTCCCGTACAAAATTACACAATTTCGCAATTTGATAATAAATGGATTTACTCGAAAACTATAAAAGCTATTAGCCTGAATTTTGTGATATATTACACTCATAATGATTATACTGTATCAAAATTATTTGCGTCGTCCCTCCCCTTCTACCCCCTCCCATACAAACTACACTTTTTCATGAAATGCTCTAAGTCGATTTTCTCAGAACATGTAACATTTATCAAGCTCATATTTTGTAAGAAATACATAATTAGCATTTTGACTAAGATCAGAAAAAAATATTTGATTAGCTTCACTGCTTCTACCCCCTCCCATACAATATGACACAGTTTCACAACTTTACAAAAAAACGATTTTCTTGAAAAGTATGAATGGCACTAGTCTGAAATTTAAGGGATATCAATTTTATAATATTCCTAGTTATTTTTGAAAAAATCACTAGAATCCCCCTACTCTTTCTACCACCTCCCATACAAACTGCACATTTTCACTAAATCTAACTCACTCATTTTCTCAGTTCCCGTTCACTTTTTGGAGTAAGCATTTTGTATAAAAAATTTTTATAGCTACTTTAGCATGATGGGGAAAAATTAGTTCAATGCTATCATCCCTTCTAACACTCCCCATACAAAATTTCTTGGGATCACTAAAAATTCTCATCTAGAGTATCGTAAGATTGCGCTTTACGCGCAATCGTAGCCCTGTTATGTTTTTTTAAATGTGTTTCGCTAATTTTCAATATTCTACCTTAAAATTTTATTCTAGAATTTTTAGTTTTTGTGTTTTTTCACACATGAAATACCTTGTATACGTTAGACCCCCACTTCGGTCTATAAAAATTGTGGTACAAATTATTATTTCTTTATTAGTTTAATAATAAAGTATTGTAATCGAATTGAAAAAAAATAAAAATTTGCTACCCTGAAATTTTGTTTTTTCGCGTTTCTTGACTACAATAGCCTAAAAATGCAAAACAAGAAAAAATTCCGTTTCTATGTACGCCGTCCACCGTACGCCGATGTGTATGCTCAGAGCACATTAACTACCAAACCCTTCAAGATAGGAAGTTCATTTTTGGGTGTATTGTAGGTGGTTGCGGGTCTCAAGCGAACACCAAATTTGGGTGGTGTACGGGTTAAGGGGCGGGAGGGGGGGGGCTAGTTAGGAAGCTGAAAACCAGCATATACATAGAGGGGTCTGTGACACAAACTTTAAAATAATTTAACTTTTTTATCCATTGGCTGCCGAAAAGAGACTAAAAACAAATTGTCGGCCGATTTTTGTTTTTAACGATTACTTCTTGGAAAATACTGACCATGAAAAAATTCATATTTTGGAACCATTAAGATGGCATGCAGATTCACCAGAATCAGTTTAGTGGGAGGCAAATTATTGTAAGGGGAAGGGTCAGGGGTGCAAAGAAAAACATTTAAAAATCAATATCTCGGCTATTTCTCAAGATATGTAATTGAATCTTGATCCATATATTAAGCTATACTATTTGGACATAATAGTAGTGAAAGAACTGCACTTTCCAAAATTTCTAACCGTTATATCTCAAAATTGAGTACAGATATCAAATTGAAATTTTGTCAAATTTTAGATGCATTTAAAAAAAAATCCCTAAAAGTATAAAGCATTAACTAGTCAAATACCTTCAAAACCTCGACCCCCTCTTATACAAAATCATTTTTCGACCATTTCTAAGGAATCTATTATCGCCTAACTATTAAAATTTATCGACCTGAAATTTTCCACAAAACTTTTAAAAATAATTGAAAAGAAACTGCGTCAACAATTTTGAGATCACGCTTGCTCTTCTATTCCATACAAAATTATGATTTCGACCAATTTCAATAAATCAATCAACTACTAACCAGCAAATTAAAACCAACGAACTTAAAATTTTGTACGAGCAGCTTACATTAGAAACGATATAAAACTGCATCACAAGTTTTACGATTCTCTTGCCTCCCCTACCCCCTCCCATACAAATGATTGCTTCCGTGAATGTAAAATACACCGAATTTTATGACAATTCTATGCAACTTCATCTCTGAAATTGACATTCTATACAGAAAATATTGGGCGTGATTCAAGCAAACAATTAAATAAATATTAACATCCACCCACAATTACTATCACCCCTCCCTCCTGCCTTCATAAGACCCAAACTCCCATAAACGAATGAAATATTGATTACATGTACTGGAGCTATTTATCGTAATCGCAATTAAGTGCTACATTGACAGCAGTCCTGCCCTAAAGGGTTTCCACTTGTGAAAGAAGGGGGTTCCACTTAGTCTGCCTTCACTACTCTAACCTGCATATTGACTTTCCATGCATCCTCAACTTGTCCGGAAAATAATAGAGTTGCGCGCGACTTGTTGCAGTTTATTTTTTTTATATCAAATAGATGTATCCACATGAAATTTAAACTTTGTATCATTCAACAGAGCTCTAAAAAAATCACTCAAAATTTTTGCGTACCACCTTGCTCCCCTTACACTCCCAATCTTAAAATTCGCGACTATGTAATTCTACAATCTGACAAAATTCAATTTGATATTTGTACTCAGTGTATCTCAATACTCAACGGTTTGAAATTTCGAAAAGTGTACCATTTTTGAAATGCCTCCCATTTTCTCCAACTACTATTATTTCCAAATTTTATGTTTTTCTCGTATTTCGCTGGTATAGCTGATATGTGTCCCAAGTTTCATTTACATAGCTTAAGAGATAGTCGAAACATTCAGTTTAAAGTGTTTTTCTTTGCACACCCGCCCCCCCCCCCATATTATAGCCTCCCTCTAAACTGATTCTGATGGGTCTATATGCCACCTACTGGTCCTAAAATATGAGTTTTTCATGGTAAGTAATTTCGAAGATATAATCATTTCAAAAGAAAATTCGGCCGACAATTAGTTTTTAGCCGCCCCTTTTCGGACCCCAATGGATAAAATAATTTAATTATTGTAATCGATTTCTATCACTCAGTCCCCCATAACATCATTTATATACCATCTTCTCCACTTGCTACGGTCGTTCTCACTCCCATTGTGTTTGCGCATTGCACATAAAGTCCGAAATCGCCTATAACACAGGTCATTCTGTAAATTGAAACTTCGTCGGGCGAAACTTTATTATTCTTGGCACAGGATGCGGATGCGTAGAAAGTCAATATGCAGGTTAGAGTGGTTAGGGAAGACTAAGTGAAAGGGGGTTCTTAGGTAGGGCGGATGTCAATTTAAAACTTAATTGCGCAAACGATTAATAGCTCTATAATTAATATTTCAGTCATTTATGCAAGTTTGGGCTTTTATGAGAGGAGGAAGAAGAGTGATAGTAAGGGTGGGTGGATTTTAATAATTTTTTAATTGTTCGAATCCCGTCCAATATTCTTTGTATAGAATGTGTTTCATAGCTGAAGTTGCATAGAATTTTCATAAAATTCGGTGTATTTTACATTCACAAAACCGAACATAAAATTTGTGATGCAGTTTTATTTCATTTCTATTGTAGTGTGCTCGTACAAAATTTCAAGTTTGTAGCTTTTAATTTGTTGGTTATTAGTTGATTTAATGAAATTGGTCGAAATTATACTTTTGTATGGGAGTGGGTGGGTGGTCAAATGGTAGTAAAAGGTCTCGGGTCTGCATTGGATTACTGGTTTCCAATAAAGTATTAAAAGCTGAGAAAAGCCTACTGTAAGAACATCGTCAGCTCTGCTACCGAATCCTACCTACAACTCCTCGTGGTGGCCGCTGGGAACTCTCACTTGAGAGTTGCTAACGTAGTAGGGTGAAGGCGAGTTTTCCGCGCCTGATAACGGAAACAACAATAATAACCACTCCTCCAGAGCGGAGGTTGGGCGAAGGGTTAACTCCCCTGTCACCGTAAAAAAATCTTCATTGTTTTGGAACCCAAGACGAAGCCTCGGATAGGATTGGACCAACGGAAACGACCGCGCAAACGTACAACGGACTATGCTTTTGGATCCTGGAATATCAGATCATTAAACAAACCTGGTGCTGTTAAAGAATTACTGCAACAGGCCAGTCAATACAAATTAAATGTGTTGGCAGTCCAGGAAACGAAATGGACTGGTAGCGAGATTCAGGACATGAGATCGCACACAATTTTTAAAAGTGGGAAGCCCTCAGGAAGCCGTGAATTTGGAGTCGCCTTTATTGTGGATAGGGAATTCAAATCACACGTCATCGACTTCAAGCGAATTAACGAACGGATGTGTGCGATCCGCATCAAAGCGAAATTCTTCAAAATATGGCTAATAAATGTACATGCCCCGACGGAAGATAAAGATGAGGAAACGAAAGATGCCTTTTATACGAGCCTTGAAAGGCTATTCGACTCATTGCCCTCAAACGACATTAAAATAATACTTGGCGACCTCAACGCTAAGGTCGGGAACGAAGAGACTCATCGTGGAACAACTGGAGGGCATAGCCTCCACGACGAAAGTAACGACAACGGCCAGCGCCTGATAGACTTTGCATGCAGCAGAGACATAGTTATAAGTTCGACATGCTTCCCACATCGACGCATCCATAAAAGAACATGGGCATCACCAGATGGCAATACCTTTAACCAAATAGACCATGTCCTTGTACAGCGTAGATGGGCCTCCAGCATCATTGACGTTCGAACATTCAGAGGAGCAAATTGTGACTCGGACCACTACTTGGTCAAATCCAAATATCGATGTCGTATGTCAAAGGCGTATCAAACAAAGACCAGCCCTCTTCGTAAGTTCGACATCGAAAAGCTCCAAACGGCGTCAGTTGCGGAAAATTACGCAGCAGCACTTGAAAGAGAGCTCACTCCGATTCTGCAGGATGACATACCGAAGCCTGTGAACCAAGTTTGGATGGATATAAAGGCAACCATAAAGACCGTTGCGGAACAAGTGGTTGGGTATGAAGCTCGGCGCAAAAGAAATTACTGGTTTGACGACGAATGCCAAGATGCGTTAGATAAGAAAAATCAGGCGTACAGACAGTTTCTCGAAAGAAATACCAGAACGAAGAGAGAAAAATACGAAAATCTCCGACGAGTAGCAAATAAGGTCATTAGATGTAAGAAAAGAAAATATTATGACGACCAATTGAGAAATATCGATGACAATCTTGCGAGCAATAAAAGAAGACAAGCCTACAAAGTAGTGAGAAGCCTAAGACGTGGATATCAGCCTAAGACAACCCTCTGTAAAGACAGAAATGGCACTATCATCGCCGAGGATAGTCAGATTAAGGAAAGATGGGTGTCATACTTTAAAGAACTCCTTAATCCCGAACACGGCTCCCGAACATCGGAGCTGATAGGTCTCCAAACCTCCGACGAATGCCCACTGGAACCTCCAACGTTGGAAGAAGTCGAATTTGCCATCAGAAGCCAGAAAAGCAATAAAGCGCCGGGCATCGACGAAATTCCAGCGGAATCAATTAAATATGGCGGAAGCTGCACCCAAAATGCCATCCATAAAGTGATTCAATACATCTGGAATCAGGAGCAAATACCGAAGGAGTGGTGCGAATGCATTATTTGCCCTATCCACAAAAAGGGAGACAAACTGCAGTGCGGAAACTACAGAGGTATCTCACTACTTTGCACGTCATATAAGATACTGACAAAAATATTAGAAAATAATATTAAAATTTACGCTGACAATGTGATTGGGGAGTACCAAGGCGATTTTAGAGCTAGTCGATCAACGACTGATCAACTTTTTACGGTCAACATCGACGTTCACCAGGTTTTTGTGGACTTTAAACAAGCATACGACAGTATTGATCGAAACGTACTGTACAAAATAATGCTGCATTTTGGCATCCCAGCAAAACTAGTCCGACTGACCAAAATGACGATGACATCAACAACATCACAAGTCAGAGTCAACAACCAACTAACTGATGCCTTTGACACAGATGTCGGACTAAAACAGGGTGATGGGCTGGCCCCTCTGCTTTTTAACCTAGCTTTAGAATACGTCATCAGAAAGTTACCCGTTGACACAAGAGGTACGCTGCTTTATAAATCCAGCCAGATAGTGGGTTATGCGGACGATATCAACATATTATCACGCTCTTTCACATCCGCAAAAGAAATTCTACTAAGCCTCGATCAAGCAGCAAAAGAAGTTGGCCTGAAAATCAATGAAACAAAAACGAAAATAATGACACAAACAAGGAAAAGGACCCCCAATAGACAAAACATTACAATTGACGAAGATAATTTGGAAAATTTGGACGAATTCATATATTTAGGCACAAAATTGACAAAGAGCGGAAATGAAACGAACGAAATAAAAGGACGAATTCAGCTCGCAAATAAAACGTATTATTCAGTCTTAGCTATTCTTAAGGCCAGTTGCGTACACAAGAAGACCAAACTCCAAGTCTACAAATCAATAGTAAGACCTGTGCTTTGCTACGGATGCGAAACATGGACCCTTACACAAGCATCCGCAAATATGTTGAACGCTTTCGAAAGACGGGTCCTGAGACGAATAATTGGAGCGAAACGTGATGGTGACCGATGGCGAACTAGATACAACAGTGAGATGTATGATATATTTGACGAACCGGAGGTTTCCACTATCATCAGACTGCGGAAGCTGCAATGGGCTGGCCATGTACAAAGGATGGACGAAACTCGAATACCTAAAAAGGTATTCGAGGGAAAAACGGAGGGCCGGGGGCCAGTGGGAAAACCCAGGAAACGCTGGTCCGACTCTGTTGACGAAGACTGTTCATCGCTGCTCGGATTTCAAAATTGGAGGACGCGGTCACTGGACCGAGATCGCTGGAGACTTCGGCTACGGGAAGCCAAGGCCCGAAAGGGGCTGTAGCGCTGTGACGAGACGAGATGGGAGTGGGTGAAAGGCAAGAGCGATTTCAAGACTTTTGACGCAATTTTATTTCAACTATTTTTAAAAGTTTTTGTGCAAAATTTCAAATTGATAGCTTTTAATGGTTAGGTGATAATTGATTTCTTGAAAATGGTCGAAAAAATAATTTTGTATGGGAGGGGGTAGAAGTTTTAAAGGTTTTCGACCAGTTAATATTTCGTATATTTGGGGATTTTTTTTAAATGCATTTCGCAAATTTCCACTCAAAAATTTTCAGTTTATGTGTTTTTTTTTTCAATGCACATGAAACACCTTGTGCACGTTAGACCGGGGGGGGGGGGGGGTCTGTTTATAACAATTATGGAACAAATTATTACTATTTTTCTATTTATAAAACTGTGTATCTTTCACCAGAGCCCTAAGAAATCACTCAAAATTTTCAACATTTTTTCTTATCACCTCCCTCACCTTACACCTCTCAACTTAAAATTTTTACCACAATTAAAAACTGTGTAGTTCTACAATTCGATAAATTTTCGATTTGAAATCTGTACTCAGTTTTAAGATATAAGGTTTTATAATTTTGAAAAGTGCGCCATTTTTGAAATGCTACCCATTTCACCCCACTACTATTATTTCAACATGTTATATTTTTTTCGTATTTTCTTGGTATAGTTTAATATATGTTTCAAGTTTCAATTACATAGCTTATGAGATAGTTGAGATATTAATTTTTAATTGTTTTCTTTGCATCCCTCTGACCCTCCCCCTTCCAATAATTAGCCACTCTCTATGCTGATTCTGGTGGAACTATATGCCACCTTAATCGTGCCAAAATATGAATTTATTACGATAAGTAATTTCGAAGATATAATCATTTGAAAAAAAAAATTCGGCCGACAATTTGCCTTTAGCCCCCTCCCCCCTTTCGGACGCCAATGGATAAACAAATGAAATTATTTTTGTCCTACAACCCTCTCTATATCTCTACTGACTTTCAATTTCCTATTTGTATTTGTGGTGGAGATATTAGCAAGCGTACTTTTTGACTCTTTCCCTCCCCCCGCCACCCCCTTGCACCTAACATCCTTTAAAATTTAGAAAATAGAGCTTACTTACCCAATCAACAATTCATCCAAAAACGAACATTCTACCTTTAACGGGCTCGGAGATATGAGTCCATATGTGCGGCTTACGGGAAACGGCGGGACGGATTTGTTTTTGCATTTTCTTAATCATGAAACGCGAAAAAACAAAATTTCAGGGAAGCAAATTTTTTTTTCTATGTCGATCAGAATACTTTATTATTAGAATAATAAAGTAAATCGCTCTTAAAACGGGATATATACATATACTCTTGGTAGAGTGCAGGTGTTTTCGAAATAATTGAATTTCATTCAAAATAAAAATCATAATTATTCGCATATTGATTATTGAAGTATTGGTCTGAGTATCCTGTCAGTTGCATAAATAATAAATTGGACTGCCCGAAATATACCCTAACCGAAGAGATGATTGTCAAATTTGCATGTTTATTAATTTTTCGTCCCGTTTATTTGCATATACTTCGGCATGATGATCCCCAGTACTCCCAAACCATAAAGCATCCCACTTCGAGCTGACTAGTTTATGGTAGAGCCAAGCCACCAATAAGACGCATCGCGGAAGTGGACGATAAGCTGGGCTTACCACGAGATGTTCATCTTCAGAGATAATCACTAATTACTGTAGAGATGAATTTGGGGTAGAAAAAAGGACGGCTGTACACCCAACCTATTCAGAGACATTCAACAACCGATCCCTAGACTAGTCCTCGGGGATAGAGCCGTCGTATCTGGCACGTTATCTAGATGCCACTAAATTAAGCACGTCATTAAGTCCGAATGTAAATTACACGGCGTATCCAAACTGGGAGAAAAACTCTCGACACTTCCTATCTTAATTGAGACGATTGTAATCTTGGGGCATAACTTACGGAGCGCGGCTGGAGCAAGTTGAAGCAGGACCAGCACCAATGTAGCAGCAAGTCAGGCATAACTGGCCGGAGAGACGTAGGTCCCGATAAGGAAAAGCTTTTTTACTGGGCTCAACTTTTGCATACAACAATGTCGACAGCGGGTGATGAGGGGTTCTTAAAACAGGAAATTTAATTTCCCATACGCATAAATTTCACTTGGTATTTTTCACACTCTTCCACATATTTTTTTTTTATGTGAAAATCGGTGATGCTTTGCTTGTTATATCGACTTTGTTTTAATACTGTGTAGCTTCAAGCGTCACGGGCTGAGCAGTGGATGTTAATAGTTAAGTCTTTTCAGTAATATAGTACATCCCCAGATAGCAAATATAACCTTTTTTTTGTAAGCTTATTTTTTCATGTGCGAATTAAGTTTTAGGCTCGTATTCCACGCTCAACAACACGAAAATTGTCATGACACTCGGATTTCATATCCAATCACTAAGGAGCACGTTCGGTAAATATTTGCTTTAATCTGGTGATCTTTGTTACGAGCTTGTAAAGGTGTAAAGTAAAAGGCCAGCTAAGATTTTTGTCTATTGTCAGTGTATGAATACATGTCGAGATAATGTCGTCAGGATTACATGGATTTAGGCCGTGAAAAGAACGTCTTCAACCGTAAAAGTAATATTCAATTAGGCAAGATTTATAAATTTATGGGAATTTAGGAAATTACAAATAAGACCGTGGTTGTGGCATGGGTGTTGTAAGAAATTTGTGAAGGGAAATATATAAAAATATCATTTTGAAAACTAGAAAAAAAATTTAACGAAATACGATTGCGGGTAAGCCCTAATCATGCGATACTCTGGTTTGAACGAAAATTTCAGTAACTTTAGAATGAATAAATTCCCTGTCACATCAGTAACCATCTTATAAAAGTATATTATGTCCAATTAGAGCACTATCTTCTTCAAATAAAGCACCATTGCCTTCAAAATATGTTATTTCGTATCGCCAAAGTATGACTTTTGTATGGGAGGTGGTTGCAGCGGATATCATTTTTTTTACAGTGGTAATTTAAATCGATATATGTAGAAATGATACGATTTAAATTTCAGCTTTACAAGAAAATCGACATAATATAAAGTTGTGAAATTGTTCCGTTTTATGTGGAAGGCGATAATCGTATGGTGGGAATAAACTTATTTTTTAACGTCTCACTTTAATCTTCCGTATCTGAATTGGAAATACTCTGCATCTGAGGATCATTTATTTGCGATGAATACATCATCTCGCCTGGAATGTGATGTTATCGCAAGGCTTAATGGTCCTGATCTTAATTAAATCAACAGTAATTAATCTTAATTAACTAATTTAACTTTAATTACCCTTCCCACACTCAATTAACCCCTCTTTTCTATACTATAATAATTGTCTTTTGTTATTGTCGATCAGTTTGATGATCAGCAGAGACCGAAACGTCATGAATAAAAAAGCGTAACAGTGTAGAATCCGGAAATCTTTTCTTTCAATTTGAAATGCACAGGGAAAACATTTACCAAACGATTAGAGAGCTCTACAGAGAGCAAACTCTCCAATTAGCTCGGCGATTGGAAACGACAAAAAACAAAATCGACACCTTTTTCAATCAGATAGGCTTCGAAAAACGATGCAGAGATAAGAACTTTGTTCCTAAAGGCTTCAAAATCGTGGGCACATGGGACAACCATCGTAGCAAGGCTATTTTGAAGAAAGCGAGTCAGCAGCTCTTGAGGAATAACATCAAACTCAAGAGAACTAACCTGGACTACCTCAACAAAGAAGCTCTATCCCTTCACCTCCTCTTCGGTAGCCTTCTAGCGAGGAATACCTTTAATTATTTTGATTCTTTCATTTCAAAACGCAGAGAAGCAGAATTCATCAAGAAGAAAATGATACAGGAACGGAAATTCAGGAATTTATAATCAACATTAGAAGTAGCGCAACCAATCCCGACGAGAAGCAACAACGTAGTAGTCACCCTTTCATCAATGCAGTTAACAAGGGAAGAAGAGGATGTGTTAAACAAAGGATTCAACTTCGCGCTTACTCCAACAAGTATTTCAACTGAAAAAATTATACAGCAAATAGAGCCGGCAATCAGAAGTCTTCCGCAAGCGATTGAAATCTGGGACGAGGTCTCTCACATCATCAAGCGAGCAATGCCACCTGCGACGAATATCCCCCCCACAGAACGGAAAGCATTAAAAGAGCTTAAACAAATGAGGAAATAGCGATTATACGAGCGGATAAAGGAAACCCAACAGTAGTTATGGACAAGGAACAATAACAATATGAGGGGAAGATATGAGATATTCTACAAAGAGGACCATACACCGAAATGAAGAGAGATCCAACCGCTGCCCTCCACCGGAAATTAACCCTTTTCATTACGAAAAATCCCATGTTAGTGAAAAAATATGCCAAATTAATAGCTTCAGACCCTCATAAACCAAAAATGTACGGACTTCCAAAAATCCACAAGGAGAATACCCCACTTCGGCACATCGTCAGTTCCGTACAATCACTTACCCAAAAACTGGCTTAGGCTCTCGCGACTGAGTTACGCCCATTAGTAGGTAACACATCACGCTTTGTTAAAAATTCCGCTCATCTAGTAGAGATTCTTCTCAGAAAATCAAATTGAAACCAACGAATATTTAAACCGGCCTAGACGTGGAATCACTGTTCACCAACATCCCGATTAAGGACACCTTAAGTATCATCAGAAAACTCATCCCGGACAACAGGTAGAATTTCGTTTAAATAATACTTTCTTTTCACACCAGTTGGGAGGCAACCAGAAACACTTTTCTAACTAGTGCTGAAGGATCTGTGTGATATGTGCAAGGCGGTGAGAAACCCTGGATGTCGCAAGACACATGGGACAAAGTTGGCAATGGGAAAAAAGCCAAATTGGCAATCATCTCTCAACCCGATGTCAACCACCGAACGCCCGGCCTGAGGCAGAACTACCGCGATGCTCATATACAGCTTAAAAAGGCTGCTAGACGCGACAAGAGAATGGCCATTGAAGATTTGGCAAACAAGGCAGAATCTGCGGCTTACCTTGGGGATATGGGTTCACTATTCAAAATCATGAAACAGTTGACGAACAGGAATTTCACCGCCAACTACTTGGTGAGAGATGTCAACGGAACTCTCCTTAATATGAGTGAACACCAGTTGCGGCGATGGAAGGAATACTTCTCTGATATTTTAAACATCTTGTCAGAAGAAGATATCACAGAAACAGAACTACCAAACATCCAACCGCAACAATCCTCTATTAAAGACGATCCCCCAGATAAGGAAGAAATGGTTTCCGCCATTCGGTCAATGGCGGGAAGGAAAGCTCCGGGTATAGACGGACTACCAACCGAACTCCTCAAAGCGGACCCGAAAATAACAGCCGATATACTCCTCCCACTCTTTACTGAGGTGTGGAATGAAGAAAGATATACGACTGAATGGAAGGAGGGCATCATTGTAAAAATTCCGAAGCAGGGCGACCATCGGGATTGTGGTAATTGGAGTGGTATATGTCTACTTACTGCCGTATCAAAAATTATTGCTTAAGTAATTCTCAATAGGACTGGTGACGTCGTCGAGAGCACTCTCGAAGTTTATCAGGCTGGATTCCGTAAAGGGTCGTCTTGGTCCGACCATACAAATACTCTACGGATAATATTAGAGCAGTCAGCCGAAACGGGTTCGCCACTACATCTCATGTTTGTGGACTTTGAGAAGGCTTTCGACAGCGTTAACCGAGATTACATATGGAATGCTTTGGTTAGGAGAGGTATTCCAGATAAGGTCATAGCTATGATTAAGGTATCCTACGAAGTTGCAAGGTGTCGCGTCTTTAATAGAGGAGAGCTGTCCGAGAGCTTCCCTGTGCGAACGGGTGTCAGACAAGGCTGCATACTATTACCACTGTTTCTGGTGGTAAGTAATGACATATTGAAAGCTGCAGTGGAAGGTGGGGAAGGTAAAGGTCTTCAATGGAGACTATTTAACATCTTAAGTTACCTTGATTATGCTGATGACATGTGTATGCTTGCACATAACCGTTCGGACTTAGAGTCAAATGTTCGCTCGTTGCATTCTAAATGCAAAGAGGTTGAACTGAAAAGAAATGTGCGTAAAACCAAATACATACACATGGGTTCGAACACAAGCAAACCGATTGTTCTTAACGGACAGGATGCGGAAGAGATGCAAGATTTTTGCTATCTCGGAAGCATTTTCAGCATGGACGGCGGAGCCGACAAGGATGTAGAGGCTCGGCTAAATAAAGCTCGTCAGGCCTTCGGTATCCTTTCCCCTTTCTGGAGGTTAAGAAAGATCTTCCTTCGCACGAAGCTGCGAGTTTTTGACGCATGCGTCAAATCCGTTCGACTTACCAAGAAACTACAGACTTTCGTGAACCTCCGACGCATTTTAGGAATATTCTGGCCAGAAGTGATCTCCAACGACGAACTTTGGAGTACAAGTGGCCAGACTAAAATAGGTATTGAGATTCAAAGGTGGAAGTGGCAGTGGATCGGTCATACTTTGAGGAAAACAGAGCGAAACATCGCCAAACAGGCTCTGGATTATAATCCTCAAGAAAGACGTCGGTTTGGTCGACCATGTAACACATGGAAGCGAGCAGTTGAGCAGTAGGCCAGAGGAATAAACAACTCCTGGCAACAGCTTAAGGCCGATGCTCAGGATCGCGTCTTGTGGAAGAGAGTTGTTTCTGTCCTATGCCCCTATAGAGTGTCTTAACAGAAATTTGATTGATTGATTGATTGAATATAAATGCGATTACAACAAATTATTCGAATCCCCTAATCCTTCCACCACCTCCCAAACAAACTACACTTTTTCATGAAATACTGTACACCAATTTTTTTAGTATGTATAATTTTCATCGATCTAAAATGTTATACTAAGTACTTAATTAGCATTATTTTTAATATCGGGAAAAAGTTAACTTCACTCCTTCTTCCCCCTTCCATACAATGTGACACAATTCCACGACTTTTCGAAATTTCTTAGAAAATGTGAATGTTACTGTTTTGAAATTTAAAACATATCAATTTCATGATAGTTATAGTTGTTTCTGGAAAAATGACCAAAAAACCCTTCTTCCTTCTACCACCTCCCATACAAATTGTACAATTTCACTAAATCTAATCAATCAATCAAATTCCTGTTAAGACCCCCTATAGGGGCATAGGACAGAAACAACTCTCTTCCACAAGGCGCGGTCCTGAGCATCGGCTTTAAGCTGTTGCCAGGACTTGTTTATTCCTCTGGCCTCCTGCTCAACTGCTCGCTTCCATGTGTTACATGGTCGACCAACCCGACGTCTTCCTTGAGGGTTATAATCCAGAGCCTGTTTTGCGATGTTTTGCTCTGGTTTCCTCAAAGTATGACCGATCCACTGCCACTTTCGCCGTTGAATCTCAATACCTATTTTAGTCTGGCGAGTTGTACTCCAAAGTTCGTCGTTGGAGATTACTTCTGGCCAGAATATTCCTAAAATGCGCCGGAGGCATTGGTTTACGAAAGTCTAAATCTAATGAATGCACTAAATTTCTCAGTACCTACTCAATTTTTGAAGTTTAAATTTGGTACGAAATATTTTTATAGCTGATCTAGCGTAATGTGAAAGAAATTAGTTCAATGCTGTCACCCCTTCTACCACTCTTCATATAAATTCACATCAATAGTATCGCATGACTGGGCTTTACGCACAATCGTAGTTCTGTTATATTTTGAGCTTAACGTTATTTTATTTATACTTCTTTTTAGAATTAACACAAGCAACAGTTATTTACATTTCCTTAACGCTCTTCAATATGTAAATCACTCAAATCACTCCCGTGAGCACAGGCCTGTCCTAGTATCATGGCTTCATTCTTCATCATTTGTGGTTCTAATGCCAATCAAATACAAAACGATGTGTTCACAGAGCCATTAAATTAAGCAGATTATTCATCCCATGTATTATTAACTACATTCTCTTATTATTGCGATTCTTACGAGGACAAAGTCGCGGATGATCGCTAGTGTTAATAAAATACTATGAAATATTCGTCAGAAAAATAACGTTTGCTTAAAAGAAAGAGTCTGTATCTATTTTACCGGCTAATGGACTGGCTCAATAT
The DNA here is from genome assembly GCA_963669355.1 of Chorisops tibialis. NCBI lineage: Eukaryota > Metazoa > Arthropoda > Insecta > Diptera > Stratiomyidae > Chorisops > Chorisops tibialis. Next base: position 116,218,258 of record OY770262.1, on the reverse strand, counting down.
ATCTGTCAGGCCTGTCATACGACATGCAAGCAAACTTAGGCAAGACTTTTAATTTTAACCATTCAGAAAAAAAACGGCTCTACTGAAGGATTAGCACGATACAGTTTCCATTTCATAATATGTTTCTTTTTTCCTGAGACTAAAACTGTCAATCCTTGTCAGATCCTACTCAATAACTCCGTTGACAGTATTGACAAACGTTCGATCTCGATTAGGCAATGCCATAAATTAATCAGTTGTCGATACAACAAGATGAGACATTAAACCGAAAAGCGAACGATAACATGTTTAATTCTCAATTTATAGATTAGCCGTATAGAAATGAAAATCAAATATAAGAAAGTTTCTAGGCTCAGCGCTCTTCGTCCCACGTCACGCTGTACTGTCAGGACATTCAACCAAGGACGAAACAAAAAGTGCTAAATTGTGGTTGTGGTGGAGTGTGTTTCTTTATGCCTCCAGGATAGAAAGTATCAACCGAAGCAAACAAAATATTTGCGCAAAAAGCAGACCGAGATTGGAACGGGGGAAAGAAGTTGGTGTTGGTTGGTGGAACATTACCACAAATTAGCAAAACTTTAGTTCATCATAAATTATATGCTACCGATGCAGACTATGCCTTATTTATAGCATACCCAGTTGTTAAAGTTTTACCAGTGCCAGCGATTATGTTGCCGACTTAAATAGTCCGAGGAACCGAGCCACCTATCGATCTATTTGTCTATGTATGGCAAGAAGGACTACACTAGGGCATATAACATACGTACGAAGGACTTCTTGTTCGTTGGCAGACTATAGTGTTTCCTTAACTTCTTCTTCTTCTTCTACATCTTCGGGAAAAGTTTCCTATATCCAATACACAGCTCTGTATATGCGCGCAGATTTTTTCTATTTCACCTTTGAGGGTGTGCGAAAACTTGTTCAGGGCAAGTTCCGAAGGTATGCAGAAATTGAGCTGACAACTTGTTCTTGCCAATGTAGAAACTTTGCCATGGTAATAACTCAAGCAGCAATTTCAATTATGAGATTATAATACCAAGTAATATACTCATGAAGAAAGGATATTTTGGTTTTTAGGAAGATTGCAGCGAAAACTTTGCAAACATGTTTTACCGTTGAAAAGTTGATACACTTGAAATTTTATTTCAGATGAATCTAGGATAGTTTTATTATTTACGATAAGATCATAAGCGCCATTTTCGATTAGAATTGTTTTGGTATTGTTTTTCATGCCATTAGACAAGCATCTGGAAAGTTTCAAACTGTTGTATTTTATTGGAAAATTTCGAAAAGTTATACGACAACTAAAATTAGAAGTTCGAAAATGCCAGGTTAATTTGCGTTTTTGTTGACCTATTACTATTTTTGAAAGGATTTTTTCACGCCTAGACTTTTCTTTCGTACGGAGAAATGAAAAAATCTTAGACTAATAGTGCTAAGATTTGGTTGCATCACTTCTCAAACTGAGTTTCGAATTCGTCTCCAAATCACTACTTCATAATACATCGGATGTGCGGCAATCGTCAATGATATTCGGTTAAGATCTTGTTTTCCAGGCCAATTATAAACTATGGTCGGATGATAGAGATTTCACTTACTCAGTGCAACAAAAGTTAAAGTAGAGCTACCTTTAAAATCAAAAATTCCTTTTATAGGAAAAAAAACCAAATCTCATGTCGATATACGTCAGTTGTGTCTATCCGTCCATGCGCTCTTTGGTTTGAGAATACGCTGAGCTAAAAATTTAAAATTTTAAACACATAACTTTTGGCGGGACTAACGAATTTAGTCCTGTTTTCGCTTCACTCTTTCTATTCAATTCCATAGAAAGTGGCATATTACTTCAGATCTGAAATTTAAAATTTGACATGTATAAATTTTTCTGTAAAAATTAATGAAGTATTCATACTCCTTTTATCGCCTCCTATACAGAGTGCTCACTTTTCCGAGAATTTTTATACTATATAGATGAAATCTGAGAGTATTATAAGTTTGCTCTTAGGTTTGTAACGCTAAGAAATAAGGTTCGGAGAATAAAATGAGTGAAACAGATGTTCATATAATCACTCAAAAATCTCAAAACCTGATGTCCAACCGTCCGTCCGTCTGTGCGCTCTCTAGAATGAAAACGCGTTGAGCTAGATAGTTCAAATTGTGTACACGTAGTTTTTGACAAAAAAGTAAGGTCAAGTTTATGAACGGACTGAAATCGCTCCACCCTTTCTACCCCTTCCCATACAAAATTACGCAATTTTGCAATTTGACAATAAACGGATTTGCTCGAAAAGCATAAATGCCATAGATCTAAAATTGGAATATATTACATTTACGATGATTTGAATCTACAATGTAAAAATTATTTAATTGCTCCTCTGCCTTCCACCACCTCCCATACAAAATATACTTTTTCATGAAAAACTCTAAACCAATTTACTCAGTGCGTATAAAATTTATTGAACTGAATCTGTGCACTTAATATTTATTTAGAATTAGAATTAGTAAGGCCAGAAAAAATTACACTATTAGCTTTACCCCATCTACCTCTTCCCATACAATTTCACAACTTTGCAATCTTTACGGCATATGGATGAATAGATAAACAATATGACATTTTAATTTATGATACTTTTCGAATGTAGTTGGATGAAGTAAGGAAAAGAGGGGAAAACTAAAAACCTTAAGATACTTGAGTTTATAACTAACTTAAAATCTAACTTACATAAAAAAAAGAAAAAACAAAAAATAGGTGGTAATTTCTATTCAATGATAGAGAGAATTAAGTGGTTGTTGGTGTATTCACATCTACGCTCAGATTATTGATATATGTTTGGATTAAATCTATAACAGCCAGTTTGTGGAGGCGTTTTGTTGAAAAATACCAGGGCTTATTAAGTATAAATTTTAGGCATTTGTTTTGCGCTATTTGTAACTTTTTTTATGGACTTGCATATAAAAGACAGGGTCTCATCGCAACTTTGTACAGGAGTAGTTTGTTTTCCATCGATAATTTTGACTTTCGGTTTATCAAAGGGTATAATATCCTATTGAGCAACAGAGTTTTGGAAACAGCATTTGATACCTGATGATGGTATGTTAAGTTTTTGTCTAAGTGCATCCCAAGGTATTTTATGCTGTTGGACCATGTTATATCTTCTCCGACAATGTGGATTGTAGGGGTGGATAGGTACTGGGAGGCTCTTCTTTTCGTGAAAAAATTGCTGCAGTCTTGGCTGTATTCATTTTTATTTTCCAGGTCGTGAAGTAAGTGGTAGTTTTACAAAGTTGATTCCGTAGGTTGTTGATGATTATAGCGGGGTCTTCTAATGTTGTAAAAGCTGCAGTGTCATCTGCAAACGTAGCTAATTAACAAGTAGAGTCTTTAGGGAGATCGGAAGTGTATAAGTTGAAAAGTAGACTTATACAAGACCCTTGAGGTACACCAGCAGGAATAGAGCGTCTTTCCGATTTAGTGCGTTTTAGTTTTACTTGAAAAGATTTCTGCGGAAGAAAAGAACCGATCAATCGGTTTAAATATTCGGGAAACGAGTAGTTCATTAACTTGAATAGGAGTCCATTGTGCCATACTATGTCAAACGCTTTTTGAATGTCTAACGTGATCATGCCAATATTTTGTTCTGGAATGCCCTTTTGACGAATTTGGTGACTTAGAAGTTGATGACACGTGGAGTGCTTCGCTCGAAAACCAAATTGATGGTCAGGGAGAATATCATTTTTTTCGGTATGAAGTTGAAGACGGTATAGGATTATTTTCTCAAAGATTTTTGAAATTGAGGAGAGTAAGCTAATTGGTCTGTAGCTAATGGGTGAAAAGAAAAATTTTCCGGGCTTATGAATAGGTACAATAGTTCCTTTTTTCCAACATTTAGAAAAGTATCCTAATTTTAGGCAACTGTTAAAGATAAAGAACAAGACACTACTGCTTTTTTGGGGAGATTCTTTAAAAGAATATTGGGTATACCATCTTTTCCGGGGCATTTCTTGTTTTTGGTTCTGCGAAGAATGTTTTTAATGTCAGTAGGCTTACAAAGTTGGTTTGGCTCAAATTTTGGTAAGGGAGTCGAGAGCAGCCTATTAATTTTATCATTGACATCGTTAGTGAATTGGTTTTGTGTGGAGTTTAAGCCTACGATGTCATGAGAGGAATGGAATTGGTCCGCGAGCAGAAAGCCTTTACGCTATCAGCACAAATATTTGTACTGTTGAGCTTGAGATAAGATATACTTCTTCCTCTATTTTTCAAGACTTTGTGGATTTTCCAGAATTTTGTGGAGCCTTTGCTTAAACCTTCTAGCACAGAATTCCAGTTGTGATCTTTCATAGTTTATTTCCTTCTGGAGGAATTGAACTTCTTTTTTTAAAGCGGGATCCCTACATCTTTGTCATTGTCGTCTTTTCTTGTTTCGAGCTGAGATTAGATTTTTAATTTCACTTGGGAGAGTGATACTGTTTTCCTTGATAGTAATTTTCGGCGTAGATTTATCGGCGGCTTCGATAACTTTGGAAGAGAAATTCACTATTTCGGTGATTAAAGCGATGCTAGTTTCAGATAGGTCGAGGTTGTTAATAGATAGAAGAGTTGCACAGGAGGCGGTGATAGGTTTTCCATCGCGTTCTGGAATAATTTCGGATTTGAATAGTGCTATTTATCACTGGTACTTCATCCAATAGGAAAAATAGAATCGGAAGATGAGGGGATGAACGTTCTTGGACACTTGTAGGTTGGGAGACATTAATGAGGCCAAAACTAATAACTAGGTCGCGGGTGGGGAAAGCCCTTTAGGTGGATGGTATGTGGGTTCAGTTCGTGGATGAACTATTCCATTTCCTTTGGCTAATTCATTGAAGAGTAATCAACTGGCTTTGTTGGTTCGAGGACAGTTCCAGTGTTGGTGTTTGGCATTAAAATTACCACAGAGTAGCATTTTATTTTTTGTTCTGGTGAGCTTTTTAACATCAGATTGGAATTTTATTAATTTTTCAGACGTAACATGCATTTCTGGGAAGTAACTGACTGTTAAAATTATATCCGTGTCTGCTAACTTGATAGATAATGAACCGATTTCATCGGTATTAGGAATGGACAATAGAGAGTGTTTAATTTGGTTATTTATAATTATTGGAACGCCGCCACCCTTTTTATTTTCTCTATCATGTTTATAGACTGAGTAAAGGGGATCAGACAATTTATCGGCAGGCTTAAGCCAAGTTTCTGTTATAATAACAATGTCTACATTTTTCTCTTTAATGAAACAGAAGGTTTTGGTGATTTTATTTCTGATGCTTTGTGCATTCCACAGCATTCATTTTAGCGTTCGTTTATGGTCCATTAACATACTTGTTGGCAAGCCTTAATATTACGTAGAACTCGTCCAGCTTAGTTTTGCATGTAGATAGCTCCGTAATTAGGTCAGCTGCGAGAAAAGTTAGCTGCTCAGGAGATAGAAGATCTTCAGTTGGCTTAGTGCTACTGGATTGGTTGACGTTGGCTGCATGCGCTTGCATTCCAGGTTGTGAGAGTTGGAGTGGAAATATAATTAGGCTTTGGAGCTCCTGGCAGTGATGGAAATTCTTTCTCAGATAACAGGAAGCGAGGTGGAGTTGGCTGCATGGATGAATTTTGGAGGGTAATTTTATTGGACGCCTTATTGTTGAGTTTTTTTTTTTAATTTTCAAGTAGTTTTGCCTGGTACTGCAATTTTCGTCGTTCGCCATATGGTTTAAGCCGCAGTTTGTACACTTTAGCTGGTCGTCGCGTGTGGCATCGCATGTAGCATATTTGTGAGCGTTGCCACAGATAAGGCATGGGTACGCTGTGGCAGTTTGATGAACCGTGACCAAAGCGTTGGCAATTTCGACATTGCGTGGGACCATTTCGTCTAGTTTTTTGGTAGTTCCAGCGAACCATGGTATTCATGATTGCGTACGAATTCTTTCGTAGGTCGGACAATTTAACGAAGCCATGTTCAAAGTACACCAAATACATTGCATGCTTATTGGCAAGATTAATATTTTTCACGTCGACAATCTTAAGCCCGTTGACGGTTAAATGCGTTTTTAGGAGCGCGGGTTCTATGGAGTGCAATCCCGTCAGAATAATTTTAATTGGTTTTTCAGCCCTCAATGGGTACGTATAAAAATTAACTTTTTTACTCACCAAATGCTGATTGAAGTTTTGGTATTCGTTCGAATTAGCGGTAAATATTTTTTACCAACGGACATTAACTTTAATTTGTAGTTATCGATGTTAAGAACATTCAGAATGAGTTTGATCGTTGGAAGATCCAAGTCGATGATAATGATTGGCGGTGGTGAAGTTTTAATAATTTTGCCTTCTTCGTAGGCGTTAGTTTCCGATGGGAGATTGGCAAGTGGTCCAAATCGGTGCGATGTGTAGGGTGGGTCATCCATTGGTTTCTTTTTAAGTCGTAGGTTATTTTGACACTGAAAACTGTTTCCCGCTCGAAATATTGACAGAAAGTCAGTATCATACCTCCGCAAAACGAAATGAGTCGCTTCACACTTGAACAACGTTGGGAAATATTGAAAACTTATTTCCAAAGTGAGTGAGGTGTAGCCCAAACAGTGCGTTTTTTGCCGTTTTTTGGCGTTTCGCGATGTCAATTGGCCGCCTCGGAGCTGGGATTTGACCTCTTTGGACTTCTTTTTCTGGGGAACCGTGAAGGACCGATATTATGCCAACAATCCAGAAACGATTCAAGCACTTAAGGCCAATATCGTCCAAGCAATCCGTGAGCTACAGCCCGAAACTATCGACATGGTGTTGGAAAATTGGAGTGATAGAATGCGCTACTGCGAAGCCAGCCGAGGCAGCCATTTGAACGAAGTTGTATTTCATCATTAATGGGAATATTTGCTCTTACTAATAAAGCCATAATACATGTAAAAAAAATTTAATTTTGTTCATTTTATTTCATTTTTAAAAAGAAACTTGTATTTCGCCCACCCTATAGAAACACTTGGCACCGTATTCGAAATTATTTTCCTAAGTTTTAATCTGTTACGTAATCTCCCGTCGAGTTCCAGGGGGTCCTCGCGCCCCCTCTTGGGATTAGTCATTGCACGATTGTCGTTCACTGTCCACTATAGATAATTATCAAAAATCAGTTACTTTAGCAGAACTAACGAATTATCATTCCAAAAATGACAAAAATCGTGTGGAAAAAAGTTAATTATCGCGATTATTAAGCAATTCTATCACTTACCTGAATACAATTTTTTTTTAAATTTGAGGGATTGAATGAGCGGTAACTGATTATTGTACAGCGTCTCTTGTGCGCCAATGAAACCATAACAGTATTGTAGAAGCTTGTTAACAAACAATAAAATAGATCCGAAGCGCTCAGATGCTAAGGTACGACAGCAATTTCATAACTTTACAAAAAGTAGATTTCGCTGAAAAGTATGAAAAGTATCTACAATTTAAAACATATCAAAAGGATGATGATTTCAGTTATTTATGAAAAAGACTTTAAGAAGTCGGCCTTCCTCCTATCATCTCCCATAGAAACTACACAATGTCACTAAATCCAATACACTAATTTGCTCAGTACCTATTAAATTGATGAATCCTAAATTTTGTATAAGACATTTTGATAGCAACTTTAGCGTGATGAGAAAATAAACTGTCAACAAGTCGGGCGCAACTTTATCATTTTTAGGTCAAATTGAGAATGCATCTTTAATGGTGGTTCAGGGAGACTAAGTGGAATTCCCTTTTAGGGCAGGGCTGCTGTCAATTAAATACATAATTGCGAATACGATCAATAGCTTCAGTACATGTACTCAATATTTCATTCGTTTATGTAAGTTTGGGTTTTTATGAGGGGGGGGGAGGAGGGGTGATAGTAAAAGTGGGTGGATGTTCTTTTTCTACTTCTACAATGTCACTGGAGCTCAAATCGGACCTTGGCCTCCTGACCTTCAGGTTTCTTAATATTTTTCATAATTTATTGTGAAAGGGTTGTTAGACAGACATTCGCACAACCCTCTATCTTCGAATTTTCATTTTCATAGATTGAGTTTACTAAGGTTTACCCAAACAGGCAGTCTGCTGGAATTAGGTGTCGACCAGGAATTGAACTCACGACCTTCGCATTGTAGACCAACACACTACCCACTAGGCTACACCCTAGCTGTGGTAGATGTTAATAATTTGTTAATTGATTGCTGGAAACACGTCCGATATCCTCTGTATAGAAGGTCAGATTCATAGACGAAGTTGCACAGAATTTTCATAAAATTTGATGTATTTTACATTCACGAAACCAAACGTTTGTATGGGAGAGGGTAGAAGAGGTAATGGAGTAGTAAAATATGTGATGCAATTTTATTTCATTTCTTTTGTAAGGTGCTCGTACAAAATTTCAAGTTCATAGCTTTTAGTTGGTTTGTTGATTTATTGAATTGGTTGAAATCATAATTTTGTATAGGAGGGGGTAGAAGGGTAAGCGTTATCTCAAAACTTTTGACGTAGTTTCGTTGCAACAGTTTTTAAAAGTTTGGTTTACGAAAATTTCAAACTGATAGCTTTTAATAGTGAGGTGATATTTGATTTCTTAAAAATGGTCGAAGAAATAATTTTGTATGGGAGGGCTAGACATTTTGAAGGTTTTCGACCAGTTACAATCTTATACTTTTAGGGATTTCGTTAATTGCATTGCGCAAATTTTCAAGTTTCTACCTTGAATTTCATTCAAAAATTTTCGTTTATGTATTTGTGTTTTTTTTTTCATTGCACATCAAACACCTTGCGCATGTTAGACCCCCACTTCGGTGCATAACAATTGTGGATTAAATTATTATTTTTTTTCCTATGTATATTAAATAGATGTATCCACATGCGAAATTAAAATTTCTTATCTTTCACAAGAGCCTTAAAAAAATCACTCAAAATTTTCGACATTTTTGCTTACAACCTCCTGCTCCTTGCACCACTCAACGCAAAATTGTTACAAAAATAAAGACTATGTAGTTCCACAATCTGGCAAAATTTCAATTTGATATCTGCATAGCTGCACTTAGTTTTGAGTTATAACGGTTTGAAATTTTGGAATGTGCGCGATTTTTAAAATGCTCCCCATTTCCATTACTAATGTTATCTCTAAATTTTATATTTTTCTTATAATTCCCTAGTATGGTTAAAACATGTTCCAAGTTTCAATTACATAGCTTAAGAGATAGTCGATATGTTCATTTTTCAGTGTTTTTCATTGCATCCCCCTTGAACCTCTCCCTTACAATAATAAGCATCCTTCTAAGATGATTATGATGGACCTGTATGCCACCTTAATGGTAATATGAATTTTTTATGATAAATAATTTCGAAGATTCAATCATTTAAAAAAAAAATTCGGTCAAAAATTTTCGGACCACAATTGATAAAAAAATTAAATCATTTTTAAATTTTTTTGCCACAAACCCCTCTAGGTATATGTTGATTTTCAATTTCATAGCTAAAACCATGATTGATATATTCGAATTCTTAGTTTTCGGTTTTAGCGCTCCCTTCTCCTTGCCATAACGCGTAAACTTCCCAAAATGGGTGTCCGCCTGAGATCCGCAACCATCTACAATCCACCCGAAATTGAACTTTCTATCTTGAAGAGTTTGGAAGTTAATGTGCGCTGAGCGTACACACCGGCGAACGGCGAACGGCGTAAGGCGTATAGACAGACAGATTTTATACATTTTGATTTTTTTTTGAGTTTTTAGGCTATTTAGTCATGAAACCTGAAAAAATAAAATTTCAACCCCTGTAACACTTTCCCTAAAAAATTTTTTGAAATCAAACATTTTTTTTTCATATAGAGTATCGCACAATTAGGCTTTACGCCCAATCGTAGTAGTTTTAGATATAAATAAACTGCCAACAAGTCGAGCGAAACTTAATTATTCTTGGGACAAGTTGCGGATGAGTGGAAAGTCAATATGCAGGTTAGAGCGGCTAGGGAAGGCTAAGTGAAAGGGAGTTCTTGGGCAGGGCTGTTGTCAATTTAACAATATTTCATTCGTTTCTGCAAGTTTGGGTTCTTGTGAGGGGAGGAGGAGGGGTAAAGTAAGGGTGGATGGATATTAATAGCTTTTTAATTAATTGCTTGAATCACGTCCAATATTCTCTGTATAGAATGTGTTTCATATACAAAGTTGCATAGAATTTTCATAAAATTCGGTGTATTTTACATTCACGAAACCGAACATTTGTATGGGAGGGGGTAGAGAAGGTTGGGGAATCGTAAAATTTGATATGCAGTTTTATTTCGCTTCTCTTGTAAGGTACTTGTATAAAATTTTAAGTTCGTAGCTTTTAGTTTGTTGATTATTAGTTGATATAATGAAATTGGTCGTAATCATAGTTTTGTATGGGAGGGAATAGAAGGGCAAGCGCGAATTCAAAACTTTTGAAGCAACTGCATTTGAATTATTTTTATAAGTTTTTGTGCAAAATTTGAAATTGATAACTTTTAAGAGTTAGCTGATAACTGATTTCTTAATAATGCTCGAAAAAATAATTTTGTATGGGACGGGGTAGGAGGTAGAGGAATCGTAAAACTTGTGATGTAATTTTCTTTCTTGTCTGTTGTAACTCCTGTTCCTGTTAAGACCCCCTATAGGGGAATAGGACAGAAACAACTCTCTTCCACAAGGCGCGATCCTGAGCATCGGCCTTAAGGTGTAATGCCAAAAGTCGTTACCGTAGAATCAGTCCGTATCCGAGGCGCTGTATCCGTTTCTCGTATCATGTAGGTCTAAAGATCACGGTTGTAACGTGCTTGTTCAAAATTTCAAGTTCGTAGCTTTAAATTTGTTGGTTATTAGTTGATTTAATGAAATTGGTCGAAATCATACTTTTGTATGGGAGGGGGTAGAAGGGCAAGCGCGATTTCGAAACTTTTACGTAATTTCATTTCAATTATTTTTGTTAGTTTTTATGCAAAATTTCAAATTGACAGCTTTTAATAGTTAGGTGATAATAGATTTCTTAAAAATGATCGAAAAAATAATTTTGTATGGGAGGGGGTAGAAGTTTTAAACGTTTTCGACCAGTTAATATTTCGTGTATTTAATGATTTTTTTTAATGCATTTCGCAAATTTTCAAGTTTTTACCTTAAAATTTCACTCAAAATTTTTCAGTTTATGTGTTTTTTTCAATTCACATGAAACACCTTGTGTACGTTAGACCGGGGAGGTCGGTTTATAACAATTATGGATCAAGTTATTATTATTTTTCTATGTACATCAAATAGACGTATCCACATGCAAAATTTAAACTTTGTATCTTTCACCAGAGCCCTAAAAAAATCACTCAAAATTTTTGAGAGTTTTGCGTATCACCTCCCTCCCCTTACACCTCCCAACTGAAAATTTTTACCAAAATTAACCACTATGTAGTCCTACAATCTGACAAATTTTCGATTTGATATCTGTACTGTTTTTTGAGATATAAGGACTTGTAATTTTGAAAAGTGCGCCATTTTTGAAATGCTCCCCGCACTATTATTATTTCAACAAGTTTTTTTTTTGTATTTTTCTAGTAAAGTTTAATATAAATTTCAAGTTTCAATTATATAACTCAAGAGATAGTTGAGATATTCATTTTTAAGTGTTTTTCTTTGCACCCTCCCTACAGCCCAAATCGGGCCTTGGCCTCCTGATATTCAGGCTCCTTAACATTTTTCATTACTTATTGTGGAAGGGTTGTTAGCCCTTCGCACAAATTACCCTGAAATGATCCGGAAGGACCCTGACCCTTCCCCTTACAATAATTAGCCACTCTCTAAGCTGATTGCGATGGAACTATATGCCACCTTGATGGTCCCAAAATATGAATTTTTTACTATAAGTAATTTCGAAGGTATAATTATTTGAAAAAATAATTCGGCCGACAATTTGTTTTTAGCCCCCCCTTTGCGGACGCCAATGGATAAAAAAAAATAATTATTTGTAAAGTTTGTCCCACAACTTTCTCTATATCTGTACTGATTTTGAACTTTCTATCTGCATTCGTGGTGGAGATATTAGCAAGTGTATTTTACGACTTTTTCCCTCCCCCTCTCCCCACCTCCTCCTTCCAACTAGCACTCCCCAAAATTTAGAAAATAAAGCTCACTTACCCAATCAACAATCCTCCCAAAAACGAACATTCTACCTTTAACGGTCTCAGAGATATGAGTCCATGTGTACGGCGGACGGCGTACGGCGGGACGGATTTTTTTTTTTGCATTTTTAGGCTAATTTAGTCATGAAACGCGAAAAAAAAAAAATTTCGGGGTAGCAATTTTTTTTTCTTGTGTCGATCACAATACTTTATTATTAGAATAATAAAGTAATATTCAATACTGGGACAATTTTCATTACTGTTAAATTTACAATTACATTCAAACCATTCTAAGAAGTTCATTTAAAGACCAATTAGCAAGCTATAACTACAATCTATTGAAAACTAATTCAAAAGTCAAAGAAATGCGAAAAAGGAGTGAATGAAGAAAATTTTCTAAGACAGTCTTCTTAAAGTGTACCAAAATTTCATTTTGCTTCTTAGGTATTACGATATTTTTTTGAAATTACAAGCAACTGACCGTTCTATGGAAACTTGAGTAATAGACTAAACAGAACTGAAGAGGTCATTGAGATAGTTTAAAAGGACACTTGAAAAGGAAGATATGGCATTTAATGAAGCTCCTTTTGTGCCAAGTCGTAGCGTAACCGAATCACTTTGTTCGTTGAGACATATTGACGTTGGCATATGACCCCAATGCTGGCCCTCCCAATCCCAATGGCATACAGCTCGACAAAATTTTTTCACACTAAATCTCTGTTTGAAGTGAGAAGATTTCGAGCTTAATTTCAAGGGATAAATCTTTAAGTCGATTTCAAAATAAATCCAATTCGTTTTCGTTCATTTTCTTTTAAATTTTTCTTATCATCATGTCGCACTTTATATTTACTTTATTTTTATTATTCGTTGCCACGCGGTAATTTTAGTCCTTGGTTCTGCAATCGGAAATTCGTTTCGAGTTGTTTACAAATAACATTAAAAATTTTGTCCTGACTGCTATGTGTATCGAAACAACATTTTCACTTGAGGGCATTTCATAAGATGAACAAATTTCAAATCTGAAAGGAACAAAAAAAAAAAAAGCTTTCCGAAATCTTAACGAAAAAGATAAATTCGAGAATTGAAAGGATCCGGAAGGAAGACGGAAGGAAGGAAAGAAGGAGCTTCAGTTCCAGATATAACGCTTGCAAACTCTCAAAGAATCGGGAACATTTTTCATGATTCATAAATCATATTAGTGCGGAACGAAATTAGTATCACTTATCGTCCTGTGTGTGATTTTATATTTCAACCGATGACATTTTATTAGCGCGCTACATGTGTTCGATGTTACGTCCTGAACTCGATTTCATCCTGTATGTTACGGGCGAGAATTGGAGTAAGGAAGTTAAGTTGGCCGTTTGATTGCATGATGGATGTGTACATAAAGCATGTAGCTTAGCTTTCCGTTTTTAGCAAGTTCATGGTGCGTTAATGGTAGAATTGCATGCCATTGATTGTTGCCGCTAACGAACAACATAAAGCGATTGTCTGCTAACTAACCGCAGCCACGTACAACATGACCTAATATACTCATATAAGTATGGTGCCAGGTGGTTTATGGATATTCTTTCGTACGGCACAGGCTTGAGAAGCGTGTGCCTCATTTTTAAAACAATTATGTTGATTTTCATTAGTAATTACCACCGCATGGTTCTTAAGAACTTCTAGAATAAATGCTTTGCAATTTTTCAATATTATTTATTATTCAATTTTAATTACAATATTTGAAAAAAAAAAAAATGATTTGCATTGAGTAGGAAAAATTATATCAGGAATGAACGATATACGTAGATGTATTTTAGTGTTAACTTCATTGTTTTTGTGGCTTTTCTAGCCACAATATACTTAACTCTCTATCGAATTGACATCATACCAGTAAGAAAGTTTGAACAACCCTTTTTCGAAAAAGCTCACAAATTTCCTTACAAGCATTAATTTTCATTCTCAATGGTTATCACACTTCACTTTTACGTTCTTGTTAACACCGTAAATCAAAATAATCGCTGTGATAAGTCCTCATCGGAGAGAGTTAGTGCGGTTATTTCTAACGACCACAATACTTATTCGTATGTATGCTAATAAACACCTTTCCATTCTACTATTTTTCACACTCCATGCTGAAGATGGAGTTTTTCGAACAAAACTAGAAACAAAACAATGAATACGATGTGCACACAATCAGCAATTTCCTGCAACTCTTATAGCTATCTCCACACACCAGTGTTCCGATAAATGATGATTTACGGGAGTTGTGCCTTTAAATAATTAATTTCGAGCCATTATCATCTCTAATCTGCAGTATCATTATTTTGAAACTTGTTACACTCCTATTCGTATATAGGAGCGACTGGTTCCATATGAATCCCAAGGTACATAAACGTGTATCGTATAGGGGAGCCCAATCAGATCCCTATACTCAGCAGAATACTTCTTGCTACAAGGATTCACCCCAAAATATTACTTGTCGCATAAAATCAGAGCAGTAAACACAAAGTACCCCAAACCGAGAGTCATAAATTACGCGCTAATGAATAATATTATTCTCATTTTTTGCACCCTTCATCCATTTTAGAATCTACTAAGCCGAATTCCTCCTGCCATTTAATGTCATATGATTTTCCGTTATGAAGGATGCCAGCTAAGCTTCAACGAATAACAACTCCTACTTCACATATGACTTAAATACATTATGAATTTTGTTGTTTACCACAGACATTAAAGAGTTTCATTATATAAGCTTCGCTTAAACATATGGTCCTCCTAGCAGAATCATATATCCAGTGTTGGCGAAATAACGATCCGCTATCGTTGTAGTAAAACGGACCATAATTTCCGCTTTTGGCTCGTAAACTCAGCATTAGGTTTCAACTACGGGTATTATTTTCCCAGATCCAAGTTTTTAAGTACGTTGAAATTTTCATTTGCTCAACAGCCGTTTAGACAAGGCGGATTAAGGGATTAGGATTTTATTAACCTATCGAGACGATTACATCCCTTTTTCTCTCCGACAAACCATGGAAAATATTTTAGATTGTTGTAAAAGAAATGATGGTGAATTTCATTCAGCAAGACCGGATGTCAAGTGCTTGTTGAAAGGGTTACAATCTAAAAGCAAGGCCGAATACCATCAAAAAATTCAAGATTTTCACCTTCAAATTTTCACCTGATTCGAGAATCAGTTCACGTTGAAATTTTTATTTGGACTTTTTGTAATTAAATCTTCATTTTGATGTTAGAATTTATAGCGAAATTAAGATCAGTGCGGATTTCATGGCCCCTGTAAAAGAAATTATTGAAACTTTTTGTTTTGCGAAAATTTACTACAGGACCATCACTAATCGCCATTACTCTCATTCGAGAATAATAATGGATAAATACTGTTTAATGCAAATTATCAGATTCTTGTAAGTTATGTGTAAGACTGTGTCGTTTTGTTTCCTATAATTTATTCCTTATTTGCTGGGGATATTCAAAGAAAAGAAATAACACAATAATTGTACTGATAATTTTTATTTAGAGCTATAGTCGCAAACAGGGCTTATGATTTTTGCAGCCCGCCATGAAGTGCACGTTAGCGTTGGTGTTGCTCATTGTTATTTGCGGGCAACAGTCACAGTTTGACGATAGTACGTTTAAATTTTAAGGCAGCTGTACGAATTGTAATTACCCGAATTTTCTCATCGTCACCTAGATGTACCTCAATGACCCAGAGGGCCCACTTTGATGGAGGGAGACTCTAATTTTTTAAGAAGCCGAGATCTTTCACTCGTATCGCTGGCTGTGTTAAGCGCCATTTGGGAAGCATCTGCAGTGAGTTTAGATACTCTGGTGCCCATCTGCGCCAGAAGTCGTCCTTCATTTTTTGGATGAGTTGCCATCGATTAAGTGGAGACAATCGAGCGTTTAAGTTTGACGGCTTAGGAACTGATCTGAGAGTTACACCGAGTCGAGAATTCAAATAAGCTACAATTTAAGTGAGTAGTGTTGACGTATCCTCAAAGATAAGCTTGGTATCACATCAATAGCTCTTTTGAGATGATGCTTGGTGGATTTAACTGCAACCTCCAACAACCCCTTAACGTTCGGAGCGTCAGTAGAGTTAAAGTGCCATGTAGTACCATCCATAGCAAGGGCATCAGCGATGACTTTTGATTCTCTCGAGGCGATGGTGAATAGTTTGCGAAGTTCGGAGTTTGCTCCTATAAAATTCGTTTCCTTGTTGCTGATTATAGTTTTTGGAAATGTTCTGCGTAATGTAAATCTACAGAATACAGCAACAAGCTGGAAGCTGCTGAATATGAAGACTCAGCTTCGAGGTGGACTACCCTGGTGGCCATGCACGCAAGTACAATAATGTATCCTTTTTTCGATCTTTGCCTTCGATAAGGGATAGTGCGTAGATCAATAGGGCCAACGTAATCGATACAACTATGCAGATATGCTCGACTGCGTTGAGCTCTTGAGGCTTGAAAAACTTAAATTTTTTGAGAAGATTCAGAGGCTCGATACCTATTGAACGGTATACACTTTTAAATACGAGCTTTCACTTACAATCGTCCTCGCAAGATCCAATAGTGTTCCAAGAGTTAGTTGCGTACCTCCATGCAACACATTTTGATGACAGGAATCAATAATTACGCTCGTTAGTAATGAGTTTTATGGCAGTATTAACGGATGCTTTTCGCTTGAATCTAATATTGCGTGCTTAAGACGTCCTCCGGTGCATAGAAGACCCTTTTCATCAATGAAAGGGGGGAAGATTAGTTGTATTCGAAGAGAGAAGATTTATATCTGTATCGAAGAAGATATGCTGATAAGATCTTATAAAAAATATTCTGGCGTTGTAAAGTTTCAAGGGAGCAAGAGCACGATGTCGATATTGTCGAAAAACTCGTTGGCACCAAGCAGTTACTCGTAGTAATTTCGAGAGACTGATGGAGCGAATAATTCCCAAACTGAAACTAAACTATTTTCTACTTCTTTTTCAACGGCAGGACAGCCAAATCGGGCCTTGGGCGACTGATTTTTAGGTTCCTTAACATTTTCATTACTTATTGTGGAAGGGTTCTTAGGTCTTCGCACAACTTTCTATCTGCGAATTTTTCATTTTCATAGATTGAGATGAACAAGGTATATCCAACTCCGCCATAGACGGTCCCAATCCCGGTTTGAGAAAGGAGGAGGGAACATGGAGTTAACCTGAATGGCCAGTAACACAAGTGCGTCTCAAGAAGTAGGCAAAAAGTATGACATAGTTGGACTCGCAGCATAGCTGTGAGAACTACAGCATGTCATATTTAGCTCTAAACTCCCACCCTTTTTCTACTAGGGTGTAATAAATAAGTACGACCGGTCCTCCAGGTCGGAGGGTGGGCGAGGCGCCGACACGCATCACCGGAAAAAAGAACACTGTCCAGAAACCTGGAGAACAGCCTCGGAAAGGATGGACTCATTGGATCTTGGAATGTTCGATCCTTATTTAGGACAGGAGCTCTGAAAGAGTTTCTCGAAGAAGTGGCAAAACACAACATCAACATAACTGCCATCCAAGAAACGAAATGGCTCGGTAGCGAAATCATGGACATGAGATCACACACAATCTATCCAAGTCGAAAATTGTTGGGAAGCAGACAGTTCGGAGTCGCTTTTGTCGTTGACAAAAAATTTAAACAGCAGGTCACGAGCTTCAGACCAGTAAGTGAAAGATTGTGTGCAATTCGAATACAGACTAAATTTTTCAACACTTGGTTGATCAACGTTCACGCACCAACAGAAGACAAGGACGCTATAACTAAACACGAATTTTATGCCACCCTAGAGACAACCTATGACTCATTGCGCTCGAATGACCTAAAAATTGTCTTAGGGGATTTTAATGCAAAAGTCGGAAAGGAGGAGGCTCATAGAGGAACAACAGAAGGGCACAGTCTCCATGACATAACCAACGACAATGGCCAAAGTCTTATTGATTTCGCAAGCAGCAAAAATATCATAGTAAGCTCTACGTGCTTCCCACATCACGATATTCACAAACGAACGTGGGCATCACCAGATGGTCACACCTTCAACTAAATAGACGTTCTAATTGAGAAAAGGGCTGCTTCCAGCATACTTGATGTACGAACTCTCCGCGGTGCGAATTGTGACTCTGATCACTATCTAGTCAGAGCTAAGTATCGATGCAAAACAGCTTGTCGTGGATATTCGAAAACGAGTAGAGCTCGTAAATTCAATGTAAACAAGCTTATCGACGAAACGGTGGTGCAGGCTTACATGTTAGCATGTAATAAACACCTGACACCAATATATGAAAATATCCAAAATATGCCAGTGGAGAATGCGTGGATGAAAATACGAGACGACATCAAATCCTCCTCGGAAGAGGTATTAGGATATCAAGCACGGCGAAAAAATAATGATTGGTTCGACCAAGAATGTCGCGACGCAATAGATAGAAAGAACGAGGCTTACAAAATTTTTACTGAACGACCAACACGAGCCAAAAAAGAAAGATATGACGAGCTTAGGCGATATACGAAAAAGATTTGCAGACGAAAACAAAGGAAGTACCATGATGATAAAATACAAAAAATGGACGACGATATGAGGAAAAATAAAACGCGGGACACATACGCAACAGTAAAAGACTTAAAAAAGGGATATAAGCCTAAAACCAGTTTCTGCAAAGACATGGAGGGCAACATCATCAGCGACGCACAAGAAATCAAAAGGAGATGGGCTTCCTACTTTGAACATCTTTTGAATCCCATCCCTGTAGCACCGATAACGACAGACAACATTTCAATTGAAGCCTCAACAGACAAAGATGAACCATCATCGATACCCCCCACGCTTCCTGAAATCAAAGCAGCCCTATGTGACCAAAAACGAAACAAAGCGCCGGGAATTGACGAGATACCAGTTGAACTTCTGAAAAACGGTGGAAACTGTGTCGCTGAAATACTGCACAACATGATATGCAAAATTTGGACAGAGGAAATCATACCCGACGACTGGCGAAAAAGCATTATATGTCCAATTTACAAGAAAGGAGACAAACTCTGCTGTGATAATTACATAGGAATATCATTGTTGTGTACGTCCTATAAAATACTGACAAAAATAATTTAACGTCATCTTAAGCCCTATATTAATCAAATAATTGGCGAATACCAAGGCGGATTCCGAACCGGACGATCTAACAGACCAGGTATTCTCGGTGAAACAGGTGCTTGAGAAATGCTGGGAATATAACACAGACGTACACCAAATCTTCGTAGATTTTAAACAAGCATACGACAGTATCGACAGGAGCGTACTGTACCAAATCATTGACTTTGGACTTCCTCTAAAACTAGTCCGACTAACAAGACTCACAATGACGAACACTGAATCCCAAGTGAGAATACAAACCGATTCCACAAACAGCTTTCAAACGGGATGTGGTTTAAAGCAGGGAGATGGTCTAGCCCCCATGCTTTTCAACTTGGCACTAGAGTATGTCGTCCGAGAAATCCCAGTCGACACCAACAGGACATTAATATTCAAGTCCACCCAACTAGTAGGATACGCTGATGACATTAACATCCTAGCAAGATCCTTCCCTAGTGCTAAGGAGGTATTTGTCAATCTTGACTCCGCCGCAAAAGAAGTCGGGTTGCGCATTGACGAAAACAAAACAAAAGTAATGACGCAAACAAGAAGGAGAGCGCCTATCAGACAAAACATAACAATTGTGGAATATAATTTGGAGAGTGTGGACAACTTCACATATCTTGGGACCAATCTAGCAAAAGAATGAAACAGATGAAATCAAACGACGGATAATTCTAGCAAATAAGACGTACTGTTTGGCACTTCCAATAATAAAATCCAAGAAAGTGCACAGGAACAATAAGCTGCGGATACATAAAATTATTATACGACCTGTGCTCTGTTATGGCAGCGAGACGTGGACATTAACGCGAATTTCCGAAAAAGCAGTTAGCGCATTTGAAAGAAAGGTCCTCCGAAAAATTTTGGGACCTGTGAAGGAAGGAACGGAATGGCGAATAAGATACAACCATGAGTTGTATCAACTCTACGACGAGCCAGAAGCTTCAACGTTCATCAAGCTACGTAAACTGCAGTGGGCCATGTAGAGCGAATGGAAGACAGAAGAATCCCCAAACTTGCACTGAAAGGCAAAGCGAGTGGTAACCGGCCAGTAGGCAAACCACGCAAGCGATGGGAAGACTTGGTTGATGAAGATAGCAAAGCCATCTTAAAAATTAGCAGCTGGAGGACGCGGTCTTTGGATCGAGACGATTGGAGGCGACGACTTCAGAAGGCCAAGGCCCGATTTGGGCTTTCGCGCCATTAATGATGAAGGTATATCCAAGCGGACAGTATTCTAGAATAATGCATTGACCGGAATTTGAACTCACAAAGTTCGCATTGTAAACCAACACGCTACCAACTAGGCTGCACCCTAGCTAAACTATTTTAGCTTGCAGAACTATTACGCGACTATTTAATGGCTCTTCGTGAGTAGATTGTGATTCAGATGTTGGCCAAGAGTTAGATGCATTTGATAGCAACTGTGGCCTTTTCCACGTCTGCTCAAGGGTCTTGAGTTGTGCTGGTTTTAGTGCACATGTTTCACAATGCATGGGATTGTCGGTGCTAGGAACATGATGACAAGTAGCTTCAGGAACGGCTGTCAACGACTCGATTGGCTGCATAGGTTTTCCAGCCTAGTCGTGTTGATTTCATCCAGCCTAAAGTAGTTTTGCTATTTGACTAAAGATACATAGGTACTGACTGTAAAGAGAGCGTTTCGCTGACATGAGACGCTAGTTTCGCCAGTCGAAATACGCCACAAAACTCTAACATTGGAATTGCCACTTATTTGAGAGGAGCAATTAAAATGATTTGAATTATGCCTTCAGATGTGCATATTCATAAGTACAGCGAAGCAGCATACGCAGATATAGATGCATCCACGGAGCCGTGAATTTGTGAATTTCGATGAATTTCAAATTGGTTGTAAATCTTAACAAGCGTAGTTAGAATACACTGTTCACACCAAGTTCTTGAAGGTGTTGTTACTATCCATTCCAAAAGAAGATTAGTTAGCAGTCAAGAGTCGTTGGACACCCATTTTCGTAATGGAAACTCGTCCGCCGCGAGGAGGTTATTTACTTCCTTTTGTAGAGATAGAGGTGAGTCGATGTTGTTAGTTAGAATATCATCAACGTAGATATTTTGATTTAGAACTGAAACAGCACGAGGATAACGATGAGATTCGTCTGGAGAAAATTACTTCAGAGTTCGTAACGCTAGATACGGTGCAGGCACGACTTCATAGGCGACACTTGTTAAACAAAACTCCGAAATAGGATCATCAGTAGTAGTGCGCCATTGAATTCGATGAAAGTTTTGATTATTGCGATGTAGCTTAATTTGTAAGAACATCATCTTGATGTGAGTCGTAGGATGTAACGCTCACTCCCATCCCTCGAGTAAGTTGATTTAAAATGGTCTTCGCATTCCAGTTCGTTCTTCGTTAGTAATGCGGCGTTGAAAGTTCTTCCTGCTCCTAGAAACGTACCAAATTTTCGATAGTTCTGTGCAAGGTAAACTTATGATTGTTAAATTCAAAGATGGAGTAAATGGCCCAATAAGTATCCATCCTAGTACCGTGCCTTGCGCTATGAAGCTGCTGGACTAGCACGGAGACCTGGTCTGATAAGTAATGCATAAACTTCACTACCCAGAAGCATGTCAATGGATTCTGTAGAGTAAACATTTTAATATGCTAATCTTAAGCCATTCAGATATGTTTTGATGAATTGGACGAGAAGGTGGTATGTAATCGGTGAGTCAAGGAATGATAAGAGCAAATTCTGAAGGTAATCGCGGTGTGATGTCCACGATTCTACAATAAATACTTGATGGTGTCGCTTATATTCCGGAGACAGGCAACGAAGCTAAACGACGACTCTAACGAAGCTTTTGAGCCAATTTTTCTGATATAAAGTTACTTTCTGCACAAGAATCGATTAGTGCTCGAGACTGAGCTCATCTGCCATCTTTTCCATAGACTTAGATAATAGCTGTTGTAAACAAGACCGAATTTGCGAAGCTGGTAGCCATTTGGGTGACTAGAGTGTTTACAAAAGCTCCTGAGTAGAGTGTGGAATTGAGTTGTTGGTAAATATACGAGATACAGATGAACTTCTTTACAGAAGAGTGTGATGAAGACCACGACATTCATGGCACAAGTTATTTGAGTGGAAATTCCTAACTAAATGACCATAAAGGCAATTAAAGCAAAGATCATTGAAAGTTATAAATTCCTTGCTTTGATTTAGTGCTATTTTTCTGAGCGCTTCACAAAAACCAAGAAAGTGCTTTTGTTGACAGAAAGAGGAAGTATGTGTGAAGAGTAGCTACTTCGAAGAAAAGTCGTACTGCGAGATGGGCTAATAGAGCAAATTGGTTTGATCGCTGAGAATGAGGAAGCTGAAGCCAATGCTTTACATGAGTTTATCGAAGTAGGAGGAGGTAATAGCTCCAAATAGTCTAGAGATTCTAAGGTTCGGATTCTAGTACTGATAAAACTCGTAAGCTGATCAAAGGTTGGCGGATCCATTCCTGCTCCAACCGGCATTTTCCTAGCTCGTCTTGATTGATTGTCCAAACTTTCCACAATAATGTAGATCAGCCAATCGTCCCGATACTCCACGTGTCTTGCATGCTTCTTGAGTGATATCCAATGTCCAATGCCATCGGTCGTATTGTGCAGTAAATTTTTGAGATCTGCAAATGATTCCTTTAGAATAGGAGGAAGATTACACAGCGCAGCGATTTTAGCAGAAACGAGTAGCATCTTATTATCATTCCGCTCGATGAGGATGTTCCACGCTCTCATGAAATTATCCGCTATTTTAAGAATGTTATTTAGTAATTAAGCTTGTTCATTAGTCATGCTCAACTTCAAATAGTGGAGTCTTTCTACGTAACGAATATTTGAATTCGACGTAACAAGCAATTTGAAGAAATCTCGGAAGTTAACCCAATGTTGATAACGTCCGCTGAATTTCGGTAATTCAATTTTTGAAAGTTGATGATGGAATTCAATCAATCAAAATCAATCAAATTCCTGATAAGACCAGCTATAGGGGCTTAGGACAGAAACAACTCTCCTCCACAAGACGCGATCCTGAGCATCGGACTTAAGCTATTGCCAGAACTTGTTTATTCCTCTGGCCTCCTGCTCAACTGCTCGCTTACATGTGTTACATGGTCGACCAACCCAACGTCTTTCTTGAGGATTATAATTCAGAGCCTGTTTGGCGATGTTTCACTCTGGTTTCCTCAAATTATGACCAATCCACTGCCACTTCCGCATTTCAATCTCGATACCTATTTTAGTGTGTCCAGTTTAACTTCAAAGTTCGTCGTTGCAGATCACTTCTGGCCAGAATATTCCTAAAATGCGTCGGAAGCAATGGTTCACGAAAGTCTGTAGTTTCTTAGTAAGTCGAACGGTCACTTCCTACGTAGTACAACCATATAACTGTTGTAAATATCGAATAATAAAAACTCAGTCTGTGCAGTTCAAAAACACGTCTTTATTTCACGAGCGACGGATAGAGAAGAGAAGGAAACTAAAGCTACATTATTCGTATACTGTCGGTCTAATACACTCCACAGCAGTATACGTGCGCCACCGTACAAATTAAGGAAACTTGGAACTAAAACGTGGGAATTTGTGCGATTATCGGGAAAATCCTGGAGATACGAAAATTGTAGGTATTTTTGTTTTGTGGATTTGTGACGATCGTGCGGAAAATTTATGACAATTGGAATTTGTGCGATTATCGGGAAAATCCTGGAGATCCGAAAATTGTAGGTGTTTTTGTTTTGTGGATTTGTGACGATCGTGCGGAAAATTTATGACAATTGGAATTTGTGCGATTAGCGGGAAAATCCTGGACATACGAAAACAGCGGTGTTTTTGTTTCGTGGTTTTATGACGATCGTACGGTAAATTCGAGACAATTGGAATTTGTGCGGTTATCCGGAAAATCCTAGATATACGAAAATAGCGTGTACTTTTGTTTTCGTGGATTTGTTGGCATCGATCGGTAAAATTCGGGACAGTTGAAATTTGTGCACGGATAACGGTTTAGAGATGGAGAACGAAAAAATGGGTATAGATAGGCTGGAGGGTGGTAGCAACTGGCTCACGTGGAAGTTCCAGATAACGCAGTTTCTGGAAGCATGTGATTTATTTGACATTATAGATGGTACCGAAAGGGCCCCAATACCCACTAGTGAAAACTATGCAACCCGTTATGCCACATGGAAAAAGGCAGACGCGCAGGCACGACGTGTAATTTCGTCGGCATGCAAAAGACAGCCACTGCTGCAAATAATGAATTGTGAAACGGCACATTCAATGTGGACGACGCTCAGAAGTACCTATGAGCAGGCATCAAAATCCAATATTCTATTCTTGCAACAAAAATATTACGGTTTCACAAAAAGCCCAGGCGATGACATTGCAACTTTTATGTCGAAATTGATGGAAATAGTGCAGCAAATGCGTGACCAAAAGGAGATTATTTCTGATTCGATGGTTATGACTAAGATTTTAATGTCATTACCAGCAGAGTACAACCACTTTCACAGTGCTTGGGAGTCGACGAATACCGAAAGTCAAACAATGACAAATTTGCGCGCGCGGTTATTAGCTGAGGAACTTCGAATAAAATCTCAAGACCAAGCGGAAAATGTGGAAGCGTTGGTGGTCAATCAAAACTCTTCAAAAAGGTTTTCTTATCAAAAGGGAAATCAGAATAAGAAAAATAGCAAAGGAGAGAAGATAAAGGGCTTATGTTTTAGCTGCGGACAAAGTGGGCATTGGAAGCGTGACTGTCCAAAAAGGAAAAAGAAGGCGGAGGCAAAATTGATGACTACATCACCGGATGCGTTCGTATGCAATACTTCGTTTCCTATGTGTGACGAAGAGGCTTGGGTTTTGGACTCGGGCGCCAGTGATCATATGTGCCGGCGCCGTGAGTGGTTTCAAAGTTTCATAGAAGCATCTTTAGAAGTTACTATTGGTAATGGTACAACAATTATGGCACGTGGAAAAGGAACCGTAAATATTCTTGCATACAATGGCAATGAATGGATTACCAAACGAATGGAGAATGTGTTATATGTTCCGGAGCTTCATCTAAATTTATTTTCATCCGGAAAGGCCCTGGATCGAGGGTATCAATTGCAATCGGACAATAAGCGATGTGAATTGCTGAAGGCTGGCGATATTGCTGCAGTGGGAGTACGACGTCAAAAATTGTTTCAGATGGTATTCAAGGTTCTGTTACCATCTTTAAGCAAGGAGGCCGTGGCGAATATAGCAATAAAGAAGGTCTCACTTCGTGCATGGCACGAACGGCTCGGACACCAAAATACTCTGCACGTGAAGAAGTTCCTACGTAGTAAAGGAATTGAATTCATCGAAGCAGAGTTCACTTGCGAAGCATGCGTTTATGGAAAATCTCATCGTGGAAGCTTCGTATCTTGTGAGGAGAAATCGACAAAGTGCGGCGCAATTATCCATGCAGATGTGTGCGGACCGATGGAAGAATATTCACTTGGTGGATCAAGGTATTTTTTGCTATTAAAAGATGACTATTCTCATTTTCGTTTCGTTTATTTTATGAAGAATAAGTCAGAAGTTACGAATAACATAAAAAAATTCGTACTGTTAACTAGAAACGAACCAGGTCACAAAGTCAGTATATTTAGAACGGACAATGGAAGGGAGCTGCACAACGAAGAGGTAGATAAATTTTTCGATGAAATGGGCATCCACCATCAGCTTACCGTGCCATACACGCCAGAGCAAAACGGATGCGCAGAACGTGAAATGCGGACAATTGTTGAGTCGGCGAGAACAATGATTCATTCGAAGAGGATGAACAAGAAATTCTGGGCTGAGGCTGTAAATTCGGCAGTCCACGTATTGAATCGAACTGGAACCAGTACTGAACCTAATAAATCACCATATGAATTGTGGTATAATAAGCAGGCAGATATTGATCACTTGCGAATTTTTGGCTCTGAAGTTTTAGTACACGTTCCAAAGCAGAAACGACGAAAATTTGATCCCAAGGCAGTAAAATGTACATTTGTTGGATATGATAATCACTCAAAAGGTTATCGAGTCTGGAACCCGGATTCAAATAAGATTGAAATTGCTCGTGACGTAACTTTTATACTGGAAGAATCAGTGGCAATATTTGATATTGACAACGTTCAAAAGAAGTCTGATGCTGGAGTAATGGCGGTAGAGAATGAACCAAATGTGGATGATACTGAGATCAAAGAGATGCCAGAAGAACGAGACGATCGTGGTGCATTATGCGATATCGACAACAGAAATGTTATCAACAGGCGTTTGCGGGATCGGGACATATCACTACGACAGAATTTATCCAGTTATGCATCAGTCAATCATCTAGCCATGTTAGCAGTTAGCGAAGAACCAAAGTCATATCATGAGGCGATTGAATCGCCTGACCGCGAACAATGGCAGAATGCAATGGACGAAGAGTACGGTTCTCTAATCAAAAATCACACGTGGATATTGGTGAAACCACCAACTCAGCAAAAGGTAATCGATAATCGTTGGATCTTTAAAATAAAACAAAATACGAATGGGACAATCGATCGCTTCAAGGCACGACTGGTTGTGCGAGGATTTACACAGGTACATGGTATCGACTATGAAGAAACGTTTAGTCCAGTTGTTAAATATACTTCGATCCGAGCTATTTTAGCATTAGCAGCATCAAAGCAAATGAGGTTGAAGCAGTTTGATGTAAAAACGGCCTTCTTAAATGGTGATTTAGAAGAAAACATTTACATGACCCAACCACTTGGATATGATGATGGCAGTGGACGAGTGTGTAAGTTATCAAAAAGCTTGTATGGTTTAAAGCAAGCATCACGGTGTTGGAACAAAAAATTTACATCGTTTATTGAAAAATTTAATTTTAAGATCTGCAAGTCGGATCCATGTGTATTCGTGAGCAATAGTGCGAATAACAAAATAGTCTTAGCAATCTACGTTGACGATGGTCTGATTGCTGCGCAAAAGGAAGAAGATATTTTGCAAGTAATTAACCATTTACAAAAGGAATTCGAAATCAAAGTTTCTGAGGCAAGATTTTTCTTGGGACTTGAGATTGATCAACTATCGGATGGATCAATTCATCTAAATCAGCATTCATACGCGCTAAAGATACTTGATCGCTTTGGAATGACAGATTGCAATTCGGTAGCAACACCATTAGAGAATTCACAAAACTTAAGTGATTTTGCGGGAAATGGAAAAGTGAATTTTCCATATCGTGAGGCAGTCGGGGCTCTAATGTTTTTGGCTGTGGCAACGCGACCAGATATTGGTTTTGCGGTTAGTAACGTTAGCCGATATTTGGAGAATCCAGCTGAAGCTCATGTGAATGCGGTGAAACGCATTTTCAAATACGTTAAGGGAACAGCAGGCATGGGTATCCATTATGAGGATGGGAATGAATTGACTTTTTGCGGCTACTGCGATGCGGACTATGCAGGCGATAAAATAACAGCGCGGTCGACATCTGGTTATGTTTTTGTTCTTGGAGGAAGCATTATCAGCTGGGGATCGGAACGACAAAAAACTGTTGCATTATCGACGACAGAATCTGAGTATATGGCGGCTTCGTATACAGTGAAAGAGCTGGTCTGGTTAAAATATCTGCTATGTGAACTAATGTCGGCAGAAATTAGTCCACCGACCCTTTATATGGATAATCAAAGTGCAATTCGACTAGTAAGAAACCCAGAATTCCACAAAAGGACAAAACACATCAACGTACGATACCATTTCATTCGTGAGAAGTTCGAGGACGGAAAATTCATATTAAAATATATATCAACGAATGATCAACTGGCAGATATTATGACGAAGGCTTTACCTAAGGTTAAACATGAATTCTTCCGGAAAAATATGAACATTGTATAAAACTAGTATTAACGTAAAAAAGGAAAAAATTGTTTTTTGTACAATGTCATTTTTGAATTAATTGAATTGAATTGAATATTTGTAATGATTTAATTTCTTTGTAACTTGCAACTAAAAGTGGGAGTGTTGAATTTAACTGAACGTTTTAGTTCCAAGTTTCCTTAATTTGTACGGTGGCGCACGTATACTGCTGTGGAGTGTATTAGACCGACAGTATACGAATAATGTAACTTTAGTTTCCTTCTCTTCTCTATCCATCGCTCGTGAAATAAAGACGTGTTTTTGAACTGCACAGACTGAGTTTTTATTATTCGATATTTACAACACGGACTTGACGCATGCGTCAAAAACTCGCAGCTTCGTGCGAAAGGAAATCTCTTTTAACCTCCACAAAGAGGAAAGGATACCCTTGCCTGACGAGCTTTATTTAGACGAGCCTCAATATATTTTTCGCACCTCTTCCACATCTTGCCCGTTAAGAATAATCGGTGTGCTTGTGTTCGAACCCATTTGCATGTACTTGGTTTTACACACATTTAATTTCAGTTCCGCCTCTTTGCACTTAGAATGCAACGAGCGAACATTTGACTCTAAGCCCGAACGGTTATGTGCAAACAAATACACGACATCAGCATAATCAAGGTGACTTAATAGTCTCTATTGAAGACTTTTACCTTCCCCAGCTTCCAGTGCAGCTTCCAAGATGTCATTTATTACTAACAGAAACAGGGCTGGTGATAATATGCAGCCTTGTCTGACACCCGTTTTCACTGGGAAGCTTTCGGGCAGCTCTCCTCCTATGCAAGACGCGATACCTTGCATCTTCGTAGAATTCTTTAATAATAGCTATGACCTTTATTTATATTAGGGAAACACGTGAGAGCACTGCGGCCTTTTTTGGTCTATTGTGCGATTAGCTATGACCTTATCTGGAATACCTCTCCTACGCAAAGCATTCTCTCCACAATATCACTAATCCTATTGAGAATTACCTTAGCCAGTATTTTCGACACGGCAATAAGTAAACATATACCACGCCAATTGCCAAAATCTCGAAGGTCGCCCTTCCTTAGAGTTTTCACACCGACGCCCGCCCTCCATTCAGTCCGATATTTTTCTTCATTCCACACCTCAATAAAGAATGAGAGGAGTATATCGGCTGTTATATCCGGGTACGCATTGAGGAGTTCGGTTGGTAGTACGAGCATACCTGGGGTTTTCCTTCCTTTCTGACTGAATGGCGGAAACTATCTCTCCTTTATCTGGGAAATCACCCCTACTAGACAAATGTTGCGGTTGGATGTTTGGTTTCTGTTTCTGGAATATCTTCGTCTGACAATATGTTTAAAATATCAAAGAAGTATTCCTTCCATCACCGCAACTGGTGTTCATTCATATTAAGGAGAGTTCTGTTGACATCTCTCACCAGGTGGTTGGCGGTGAAATTCCTGTTCTTCAACTGTTTCATTATTTTGAATAGTGAGCCCATATCCCCAAGGTACGCCGCAAATTCTGCCTTGTTGGCCAGATCTTCAATTGGATTTCTCTTCTCGCGTCTAACAGCCTTTCTAAGGTGTATATGAGCATTGCGGTAGTTCTGCCTCAAGTCGGGTGTTCGTTGGTTGACATCGGGCTGAGAAATGGTTGCCAATTCGGCTTTTTTTCCAATCGCCAACCTTGTCCCATGTATCTTGCGACATTCAGGGTTTCTCACCCCTTTGCACGTATCCCACAGATTCTACAGCTCTAATTAGAAACGTGTTTCTGGTTGCCTCCCAATTGGCACCCTGTGTGCGCATTTCATATTCAACCAATGTGGATGACTTTTCGCGTAGAATAGTTGTGTATTCGCGTTTTTTATTGGGGTCGCTGTGTTTATACATTCTTCATTTGAAGAATTTATGGTCGTGGGATAGCTGCTGTGCACAAGCTCAAGCAATCATCAAATGGTGATCGCTCCCCACGTCAGCTCTACGCTTCGCGCGCAGATCGAGGAGACATATTCTCTATGGGCAACTTATAGCCAAATGGTCAATGATGATGGAATTGGTTTACTGAAACTGGAGCAATTGAGTTATTGAGTGCATTTCGAGGATAATCTTAAGTTTGTCTAAGTATTTTCTTTTCTCGAGTAGATAAAGCTCCTTAACAGTGCTTCTATCATCGCTCTTAAAATATTTTGCCTTGGCGTCATGGTTTTTAGAATGTCTGCATGGGCTTCTTGATAAGCAGTCCAACACTTTTCGAAATAGTCCAGCCGTACCTGGCATGCTCCCCGGGTCATTCGGGAAGCTCCAATTTTCAAAAAGTCTTGGAAGGACCTTGCGATCAAACCTTTTCGCTTATCTATGGCCTCAAAAAATAATTCCATTTTTATTACGAACGGGTTTTTATTAGACTTTTTGAGCTTTTATTAGATTATTAAAAGCTTGTGCGATTTTTTTTACACAAAAAATTTCGAGTAAACTGTATTGTACTGCGTATCCGGCTGGAAGGACCAACTAAAATAAAGGAGAAATATTTTTTTAACAGAAAGACTTGTGTTATAGGCGATTTTGGCCTTATGTGCAATGCACAAACACAGTCATGGAGAGATGGAGTAGGATTTGGAAGGTAAGGGAAGGGGAGTGAGAATGACCGTAATGAGTGGAGAAGCTGGTATATTTTTCAGTTGTACTGGCTGCTACTGAGAAATATTTGCAGATGTTATGGGGATTGAATGCTAGAAAGATCTTCTTGATGTGGAACTCTTTCACTTTTACAAAGTTTGTCCATTTCGAATAATTTTACTTTATTATTGTAATAATAAAGTATTGTGATCAACATAAGAAAAAAAAAACTTCGCTACCCTGAAATTTTTTTTTTTCGCGTTTCATGACTAAATTAGCCTAAAAATGCAACAAAAAAAAATCCGTCCCGCCGTACGCCGTACATATGGAGTATCTTCGAGACCGCTGAAGGTAGAATGTTCGTTTTTGGGTGGATTGTTGATTGGGTAAGTGATCTCTATTTTCTACATTTTGGGTGGTGTTAGGTGGAAGGGGGAGGCGGGGAGAGGGAAAAATCAAAAAATACCCTTGCTAATATCTCCACCACGAATGCAGATAGAAAGTTGAAAATCAGGACAGATATAGAAAAGGTCGTGAGACAAACTTTAAAAATAATTTTATTTTTTTATCCATTGGCGTCCGAAAAGGGGGGGGCTAAAAACAAATTGTCGGCCGAATTGTTTTTTTAAATGGCTATATCTTCAAAATTACTTATTGTAAAAAATTCATATTTAAGGACCATTAAGGTGGCATATAGTTCCATTGGAGTCAGCTTAGAGAATGGCTAATTATTGTAAGGGGGAGGATCAGGGGGAGTGCAAAGAAAAACACTTAAAACTGAATATCTCAACTATCTCTTAAGCAATGTAATTCAAACTTAAAACGTATATTAAACTATAGTAGAAAAATACAAGAAAAATATAATATGTTGAAATAATAATAGTAGTGGGGGGAAATGAACGCCTCATTTCAAAAATGGCGCACTTTTCAAAATTACAAATCTTTATATCTCAAAAAAGAGTACAGATATCAATTAGAAAATTTGTCAGATTGTAGAACTGTAAAATAGTTAAATTTGGTAAAAATTTTAAGTTGGGAGGTAATAAGCAAAAATGTCGAACATTTTTAGTGATTTTTTAGGGGTCTGGTGAAAGATTAAAAGTTTAAATTTTGCATGTGGATACGTCTCTTTGATGTACATAGAAAAATAACAATAACTTGATTCATAATTGTTATAAACTGACCCCCCCGGTCTAACGTGCACAAGGTGTTTCATGTGCATTAAAAAAAAACACAAAAACTGGAAATTTTTGAGTGAAATTTTAAGGTAGAAACTTGAAAAATTGCGAAATGCCTTTAAAAAAAATCCTTTGAAATATGAAATATTAACTGGTCGAAAACCCTTAAAACTTCTACCCCCTCACATACAAAATTATTTTTTCGATAATTTTTAAGAAATCAATTATCACCTAACTATTAAAAGATATCAATTTCTAATTTTGCAGTAAAACTTATAAAAACAGTTGAAATTAAATTACGTTAAAAGTTTTGAAATCGCGCTTGCCCTTCTACCCCCTCCCATACAAAAGTATGATTTCGACCAATTTCATTAAATCAACTAATAACTACGAACTTGAAATTTCGTACGAGCACCTTACAATAGAAAAAAAAGAAAATTAAATCACAAGTTTTACGGTTCCCCTACCTCCTCTTCCCCCTCCCAAACAAAATTATTTTTTCGAGCATTTTTAAGAAATCAGTTATCAGCTAACTCTTAAAAGCTATCAATTTCAAATTTTGCATAAAAACTTATAAAAATAATTCAAATGAAGTTGCTTTAAAATTTTTGAAATCGCACTTGCCCTTCTACCCCCTCCCGTACAAAACTATGATTTCGACCAATTTCATTAAATCAACTAATAACCAACAAACTAAAAGCTACGAACTTAAAATTTTATACAAGTACCTTACAAGAGAAGCGAAATAAAACTTTATATCAAATTTTACGATTCCCCAACCTTCTCTACCCCCTCCCATACAAATGTTCGGTTTCGTGAATGTAAAATACACCGAATTTTATGAAAATTCTAACTTCGTCTATGAAACACATTCTATACAGAGAATATTGGACGTGATTCAAGCAATTAATTAAAATGCTATTAGCATCCACCCACCCTTACCTCTCCTCCTCCCCTCATAAAAACCCAAACTTGCAGAAATGAATGAAATATTGTTAAATTGACAACAGCCCTGCCCAAGAACTCCCTTTCACTTAGCCTTCCCTAACCACTCTAACCTGCATATTGACTTTCCACTCATCCGCAACTTGGCCTAAGAATAATAAAGTTTCGCCCGACTTGTTGGCAGTTTATTTCATCACTGTAGCTACTAAAAATTCGTGCTTAAGAAAATCCACGACCTTTTGACTATGAGGCAAGCACGCTGTCTTAATTAGCAATGCCTACTATCTTCGCAAACATTTTTCACGATGCCTAATATATTCTCAAACATTATTCAATAAAATACTTTCAAGCTTACGAGAAGAAATGCAAGTTTTTACAAATATTATTCGCTAACAAAATCTCTGAATTGGTTTGATTCTCCAGATTTAAATATTCAACAGCATCTCAATAGTGTTATTAACTTCGAAGACCACTTATTATTCAAATTCAATTCCATAATTCATGTATTTTCTGGCAATTCTTCCATCTCTGTCTAACGATCAAGCTGAACTAGCAAAATAATAAAGTCTAGATACGTTTTCACGTTGGCTTCATAATTGCAATTAGCAGATTCAGTCGATGCTGCCGAAAACTTTTCAAACTAATCTCGCACAAGTCGAAGACTCTCGTCGAAACTTGTAAGCCGCAGTATTGGTAACTATCAAAAATCTAGCAACTTTAGACTCCACTGTATGAGTAGGTACCACCGCACTGGTAAATGCAATCCCACCTTCAAATCAAGTGCTTTTGCATATTCAATCAAAACTTTGAGTAAAATGCAAATCAGAGACGAATACATTATGGCGATTGTTCCTGATCCTGACTGACAGAATATACACTGTAATACCGCTTTATGCAGGACCGTTTGCTTTTGTAGAATATCTCGTTTTCAACGTCAAACCATCAGCCAAACCCAATGATTCTGGAGTACACGGAGCTGCACACATTGTCCTCAAGGGCTAAAGTTCCCGCATATTAGGTCTTTGTTGAGGTGTCTGATTGATTCAAATCCGATTTTCTATGAATGGCTGAATCCACTTGGAGAAGTCACTTCCAGACACGAATGGAAGTATAGTTCTCTACGGCGAGATTGAAATATTCGAGAAGAAAGGGTAATTCAAGTGACGACTTTAGTGTTGTCAATTTATCAGTTAAAATTCTCCACACAGACAGGAACACCATCCATCCTATCTTAACTCTATCTAATGTTCATCAAACACAATGCCCTGTATTTCTATGCAAGGGCGTAATGTCGGTATTGTGGCATAAGCCTTGAACAAAGGTGCCATTTACAGACCTAAATTGTTTGAGGTAAGCCAATAGTCAAGGACCAATTGCGCTAAGACTCTCGGATGCTTTGGTATACCATATCTGTCAAAAGGATCATTATTAATTATCATTAATAACTAATTAGAGTTCAATAAATTGAAAACAATTTCAATCGAAATTATTTGAATATCATTAGGGCTCCGCTTTAGTATCAATCATCCGAAGCACTTAGTTAGGCATTATTATAATACCGGAAAGGACATTGTTGATATAATAATTATCTCTGGGTGATGGTATTTCTCGTGGAATGAAACTTGTTGGAGGGCTTAGGCTGAAAGGACGCCTGTCAGTCCTTTGTCCTTTTGTTTAACTAAATTTGTCGTGAATACCGATTAGGAAAATTGATAACATAACTTCGCTTATATATACCAGATGCGGGAATAACGTTGAAAATGTTGAAAGTCATCTTGAAAATACTTTTCTAGGAAATAAAGAAGGCAGTTCTGTTCGTAGAAGACCTTAATTTCGTTTCAATTAAATTTAACCTTAATCTTTAAATTACACATCAATCACATAATAAGAACACTGTTATTTTTGTGGTCTTAAGAAATTTTGCATGAGGAGTGGTAAAAGGAGTGATAGTATTCGCATCATGCTAGAGAAGCTATAAAAATATTGTGAACAACATTAAGTGTTTCAGATTAAGTGAATTATTGCAGTATGTGTGAGAGGTGGCAGAAAGAGGGGAGGCTTCTTACTAATTTTATTGGAAATAAATGTAAATAATATGACTATTTGAAATTTTAGACCAGCCACATTCATGCTTTTCAACAGAATTGAATTTTTGGAAAGCTGTTAAATTATGTCACATTGTATGGGAGGGGGAAGAAGCAGTGAAGCTAATCAGTCAATTTTTTTCGATCTGAATAATAATGCAAATTAAGTATTAATTTGAGCACGGTAACTGTTATAAGTAATGAGAAAAATGGTTTATTGTTTCTTTGCTTAATGCAATTTGTATGGTAGGTGTTGAAAGGAGTAGGGTTAGCGAATAATTTTATACCATAAGTTTCATTTATGATGATTATTATGTATTCCAAATTTCAAATTATTAGCTCTTACAAGTTTCCTTGAGAAGATGTCTCCTCGATGTGCGAGCGAAACGTGGAGCTGACGTGGGGAGCGATCACCACTTGATAGTTGCCTGCTTGAGATTGTGTACAGCAGCTATCTGACGACCACAAATTCTTCAAATGAAGCGCAAGCTTAATGTGGATAAACTCAGAGATCCCAACAAAAAACTCGAATACACCACCATTCTACGCGAAAAGTCATCCACATTGGGTGAACATGAAATGCGCACACTGGACGCCAATTGGGAGGCAACCAGAAACACTTTTCTAACTAGTGCTGAAGAATCTATGGGATATGCGCAAAGCGGTGAGAAACCCTGGATGTCGCAAGACACATGGAACAGGTTGGCAATCGGAAAAAGCCAAATTGGCAATCATCTCTCAACACGATGTCAACCAACGAACGCCCGACTTGAGGCAGAACTACCGCGATGCTCATATACAGCTTAAAAAGGCTGTTAGACGCGACAAGAGGAAGGCCATTGAAGATCTGGCAAACAAGGCAGAATCTGCGGCTGATGAGAGATGTCAACGGAACTCTCCTTAATATGAGTGAACACCAGTTGCGACGATGGAAGGAATACTTCTATGATATTTTAAACATCTTGTCAGATGAAGATATTCCGGAAACAGAACAACTTCCAAACATCCAACCGCAACAATCCTCTATTAGGGACGATCCCCCAGATAAGGAAGAGATAGTTTCCGCCAATTGGTCAATGGCGGGAAGGAAAGCTCCAGGTATAGACGGACTACCAACCGAACTCCTCAAAGCGGACCCGGAAATAACAGCCGACATACTCCTCCCGCTCTTCAATAAGGTGTGGAATGATGGAAGATATCCGACTGAATGGAAGGAGGGCGTCATTGTGAAAATTCCGAAGAAGGGCGACCTTCGGGATTGTGGCAATTGGCGTGGTATATGTCTACTTACTGCCGTATCAAAAATTATGGCTAAGGTAATTCTCAATAGGATTAGTGATGTCGTCGAGAGCACTCTCGAA
This sequence comes from Chorisops tibialis, assembly GCA_963669355.1. Lineage (NCBI taxonomy): Eukaryota > Metazoa > Arthropoda > Insecta > Diptera > Stratiomyidae > Chorisops > Chorisops tibialis. Next base: position 116,181,875 of record OY770262.1, on the reverse strand, counting down.
GTTTATCAGGCTGGATTCCGTAAAGGGTCGTCTTGTACCGACCACACAAATACCCTATGGATAATATTAGAGCAGTCAGCCGAAATGGGTTCGCCACTACATCTCATGTTTGTGGACTTCGAGAAGGCTTTCGACAGCGTTAAGCGAGATTACATATGGAATGCTTTGCGTAGGAGAGGTATTCCTGATAAGGTCATAGCTATGATTAAAGAATCCTACGAAGATGCAAGGTGTCGTGTCTTGCACAGAGGAGAGCTGTCCGAGAGCTTTCCTGTGCGAACGGGTGTCAGGCAAGGCTGCATATTATCACCAGCCCTGTTTCTGGTGGTAATAAATGACATCTTGAAAGCTGCACTGGAAGGTGGGGAAGGAGAAGGTCTTCAATGGAGACTATTTAACATCTTAAGTCACCTTGATTATGCTGACGACGTGTGTTTGCTTGCATATACCCGTTCGGACTTAGAGTCAAATGTTAGCTCGTTGCATTCTAAATGCAAAGAGGCGGGACTGAAAATAAATGTGCGTAAAACCAAGTACATGCACATGGGCTCGAACGCAAGCACACCGATTGTTCTTAATGGACAGGATGTGGAAGAGGTGCAAGATTTTTGCTATCTCGGAAGCATTGTCAGCATGGACGGCGGAGCCGAAAAGGATGTTGAGGCTCGGCTAAATAAAGCTCGTCAGGCCTTCGGTATCCTTTCCCCTTTCTGGAGGTTAAGAGAGATCTCCCTTCGCACGAAGCTGCGAGTTTTTGACGCATGCGTCAAATCCGTGTTGTTATATGGTTGTTATACGTGGAAAGTGACCGTTCGACTTACCAAGAAGCTACAGACTTTCGTAAACCAATGCCTCCGGCGCATTTTAGGATTATTCTGGCCAGAAGTAATCTCCAACGACGAACTTTGGAGTACAACTCGCCAGACTAAAATAGGTATTGAGATTCAACGGCGAAAGTGGCAGTGGATCGGTCGTACTTTGAGGAAACCAGAGCGAAAGATCGCAAAACTGGCTCTGGATTATAACCCTCAAGGAAGACGTCGGGTTGGTCGACCATGTAACACATGGAAGCGAGCAGTTGAGCAGGAGGCCAGAGGAATAAACAAGTCCTGGCAACAGCTTAAGGCCGATGCTCACGATCGCGTCTTGTGGAGAGAGTTGTTTCTGTCCTATGCCCCTATAGGGGGTCTTAATAGGGCTTTGATTTGTGATTGATTATGTATTCCAAATTTCAAATTATTAGCTCTTACAGTTTCCAAAAGAATTTGATTATGGAAATTTTTGAAAATGAGTCATTTTGTGTGAAGGACCCGTTCACGAACTGGACCTTATTTTCCGTTAAGAACAGCGTGCAAAAAATTTTTATTTTTGAGCTCAACGCGTTTTCAAGCTAGAGTGTTCAAAGATGGACGGACTTACGGACGTTATTAATTTTTTTCTCCGAGCCTGTATTTCTTAGCCTTACAAACTTAAGGCCAGACTTCATCTAGATTATATTTAGTTTTAAGCACATTTCAAATCGGTGCAATTTAATCGATACCATACCTTATGTAGAGTTACCCAAGGTATCCTATTCCCTTTACAGTTACCATGATGTTCATTTTTGCGTGGATAATAGATTAGGTAAGTTAGATCCATTACATAAGTTTCGTAGAATGTCAGATAGAGTGGGGAGGCGAGCTAGAGTCGAAAACTACGCCTGCCAATATCTTCACTACGAATGCAGAGAGAAAGCTGAAACTCGACATTCTAATAATTATATTGGCTTATGAATGAAAATGTGAAAATAAAAACTTTTTAGGAGAGCGAAAAAACTAAAAGACCGGTAGTACGATTTACACCGAATTAATTTTTTGACCACTTCTACTCATCGGAAAAATCTGCGGTTTATTTTATTTTGTGTTAAATTGAATTAAGAATGACAATCAGCACAAACAAAAATCGATTTTTTTTCATATTCAAATCAGTAGCTCCCTGAAGCCGCACCTCATCCACTGGATGTATACAAGTATTGTTAGACCAATTATTTGCTATGGCGCGCTGGTGGGGTGACCAGCGGTGGTACTAAAAACCAACCTAGCACCTTTATATGTGCCCTTAGAAAACACTTACTGCAGCCTTGGAGGTAATTCTCTTACTACCTACCCTTGTTCTTTTTACAAAACAAGCAGCTATTAGATTAAAAACCACTAATTCGTAGTCAGCGCCACGAATAGGTCATGGCAACATTTTAAACGTCATTAGAGACGCAAACTCCCTTTTAGACTGCGAGTATGACTGCATGAACCAAACGTAGATTGATAAACGGAAGTTTCACATTAAGTTTCATGAACGAAACGAATGGGCAACAAACACCATACTCAGCACCTGTACAGGTTCTCATCTCTTTACGGACGGATCTAAAACTAACCAGGGAACAGGTGCAGCGATTTATTCCCACGACCTCAACATCCACACTTCGATTCATCTTCCAGGACTCGCGACAGTGTTCCAAACGGAAGTATTAGCCATAAACGAGTATACAAAAATTATTCTAGATATGCAGAACAGTCTCAGAAATTATTACGTTTTCTAGCACAGCAGGGCTGCGCTTCTGGCACTCCAATTCTACATTTGTAGATACAATTTCAATCGCCTAGCGGCCAAAACGAAACTTTTTCTAATTCGGATACAGGGTCATAGCGACCTGTTAGGTAACGAGACAGCAGACATGCTTGCATGGCAAGGATCTGCAAACATCAATTCCACTAGGCAGTCAGGTCCTCAATCCTTGTTTTATGTGGTGCATGACTCACAAACGGAATTGCCACCCAGTTGTCTTTAGCAACCGGATTGTTTCTGACGACAATCATTAACGCCCCCCAAGGTAGCAGTTTATACCATCTGCAGGGTCGGTAATCATACTGCTGGCTGCGAGAACTATCTAAATTTCTGCCAATCTTTCGTTCATGGCAACAGGTTGTTGGATCACGTAACCTTACGCCGAGCTATTGCTCTGCCCGCGATATGGGCACCACAACCACTTCGTGTACATCGAAGACGTACTCAACCAGCACTGGGGGTGGAAGAAACCTTCCATGGGCTCCCTAGCTCCCGAGGCACCAGATAACCTCTGGGAGGCTACACAACTGAAGCATAGCTACTCTACACTCTGATCCGTCGCACCCCTTGGGTACGTGGGGACGGTCAACCCCAAAAGTAGTTACTGAAATCGCCGAAGCTTTCTAGACCAGCACTTTCTTCCCTGCGAGATAGGTTGCGTAGCTGACGGACCATAGGTCTGTTCAACTTTATCCCCCCTATCGTTGTAGGTTTCGGAGCCGATGCTATTAGTATGATTAAATTGATAAATCAATCTAATATACAAGCATTAGACTTAGTCCCCTCTACTTGAGTATGATAGGTTGCGGAGCTGACGGACCGTTCAACTTTATCCCCCCACCTAAATGGGTTTCGGAGCTGACGGTCCGTTCAACTTTATCCCCCCTATCATTGTAGGATACGGAGCCGATGCCAATAGTATGATTGAACTGAGTTCAATATACAAGGCATCGACTTAGTCCACCCTACCGCTTGTCGGGTTTTGGAGCCAACGAATATAGTGTAATATACCCTCTTTAAAGAAGGTTCAATACAGCAATCGCCGACTTGTTCCACCCCGGTTGGATAGGTTTTGGAGCCGAGAGTAAGCTGCCAACTTAGTCCCCCCTTATCCATTGTGCTCAATCGTACATCCAAGATTTGCTACCAAGCAATGCCGGCTATACCGTACATCTACTTTTCGCGCCCCTTATCAGTCGTATTGAGCACCAACATGTTTAGCATCTACTTTCGCTGCTGTCTCTCCAACTACTGGTATCAGCCAAATTAGTACAACATTTCAACTTCGTCTGACTTCGTTCATCGAGAAGATTTTTCACCGATAGATCTACTTTCATTTTCGACTAAAGTATCCACATTTTTCATACATCGATTTCGTCCTATTGGTGCTAGAACTACTTTCTTTTGTACTGCATGTTTCACTTTGTTAATATTTCTTGTTGTGCAACTAATTTACAACATGTTTTGGGTCTACTTTCGCTGCTAATGGATCTCTCCAACAACTACTAGTATCAGCCAAATTAGAACAACATATCAACTTCTATTGTATCAACATTTTTCATACGTCGATTTCATCCTATTGGTGCTAGAACTACTTTCTTTTGTACTGCTTGTCTTACTCCGTTAATACTTCTTGTTGTGCAACTAATTTTTGCATCATTCTTACCTCATTTTTATCTTCATTCTTACATCGTTTTTATGCACACGGGATAGGTTTGGACATCGTCCTCCCCTATCAGGATGGGTTGCGGAGCCGATGTAATATAGTGGAATAAGTTCAATAAATTGAACTCAATGCACCTACCATCGACAGATTCCCCCCCCCCCCATCTGTGATAGGTTTCAAAGCCGATACAATGCGTTCAGTCTAACACTCTAATATGCGACTTAAGATCTCAACCTTATCAACATCAGTCAACATCGTGGCTACTTTGCACTCTGCGTTTCGCACACTAGTTATCTTCAAATTGCATCAGTTCCTGCCACGGTTTTTTTACAATCAGTATTGCGGCACATCAGTTAACGTCGTAGCCCGGCCCTCACCAGGGTGTCGCTTCGGACCTTCCGGTTGCTAATTTCCTCACATTTTCTGTCACACTTTTGACACATACATATATTTAGCTCCATGATTTTGCACATTTTCGAGCATTTATTCCCATTTATTCTTCATTCACTCGTCCTTTCACAGCCCATTTGCTTTACATCATATCTACACATACACGCTCGATATGCTTGGATTTTGCTTCCTTGGGTCCTCAGTGACACTCTCCACAGCCACCTAGCTACTAATTGTCATCAGTTTCAGCAATCAGTGGGTTGCGGAGCCGATGCAATATATTGCAATAAGTTCAAGTTCAAGTTTGAACTCAAGGCAACTACACCGACGGATTCCCCCCATCTATGATAGGTTTCAAAGCCGACACAATGCCTCAGCCATATCCCTCCCTCCTAAGTGAGAACTGAATTTAGTATGCGACTTTGTCCTCTATCTGTACATCTCTTAGCGTTACCCAGCCTGCACCACGTGGAGGTGGATCTACTTCGCAGGCCACACTAGGCTGTCAGTCAATGTAGCACCAACAGTTCTGAAGACTAGCTTCAAACAAACAATTTTGGATTCTTTCTTGGCTGGGTGGTGGCAGATGGACAGCTGCAGAACGGCCAAATCCTATTAGGAAGAACCAAATAAAAATGCTACAGCTCAGCTATTACAACGTAGTCGCTATAGCGTCCGAACTATTATTGGCCAGACCACAGATCATTGCGTGCTAAAGCTGCATGCATTTAGGAAGCGGATCGCGAACGACAGCCTTTGCAGAGGTTGCGAGGAAGACACAGAATCTATCGAACATTATCTTTGTCACTGTCTTCAAACCTCCAACAGTCGTATCCTTTGTTTAGGCTTTAGATTCTTCTCAGAGGCGTCCAACATTCGAGATACGGTTCGCAAATCGAACTAAGTGGTTAGAACAAGAGGAGTGACTTCCATCTTATAATAAATAGGGCGAGTAGAATGGGCCCAACTGACCTCAGTGCATTATGGTTCTATAGAACTACCCTTCTACAAACTAAACCTAAACCTATGAATAATAAAAGGTATCCCAAGCCCATGGAAAAAATTATAACCATTTCTATTGCGTTGAGAGCGACGAAAAGGTTTTAAGCATCCAAAGCACAAGATCCACGCTCATTGGGTTCTGTGTGTTAAATGTGTGTTTAACCATAAGGATATTTATGTCTTTTTGACATATATTCCCCCTTCGAGTCCTATTACTTTATATGAAAGAACAGTTGACTGTATAATATTTGTTCATAGAACTATGAATATGTCTGACGAACTCATTTTATTGGGTGATTTTAATATGCCAGGTCTTTCTTGGTCATTTTCTGACGATGATTCTACTCTCTTAGTTTCTGATGCTTCGTCCTCGATTGAATGTTTTTTTGTAGATAGTATATGTGCACTTGGTCTCCACCAACTTAGTCTTGTTCGGAATTCCTATGGAAGACAGCTTGACCTGATTTTTTATACTGACTACTCTGCTTGTTCCGTGGAAGAGAGCTTATCACCAATTTCAAATATTGATGTTTTACACCCTCCGATTAATATATTTCTTATTATTGACGAGGAGCATATTTTCAATCCTGGTGAGAAAGAGCTATCTTTTGATTTTATCAAAGCAGATTTTGTGCAGTTGGACTACCTTATCTCTAATTTCAACTTTAACGAAATATTTGACAATCCCGATTTTGAGGGTGCCGTTGTTGATTTTTATTATATTCTGTACCAATTTTTTGTTGCTACAGTTCCTTTTACTTATCGTAAAAATATCTCATTGTCTTATCCCTGGTACACTAGTGAGTTGCGTGCAATTCGCCATTCTCGTAATGCTGCCTGGAATAGGTATACTAGGACGAAGACTGACACTAATTTTCGTTTGTATGTAGAATATTATGACTTATTCAAAGATTTATCTACTCGCTTGTATTCTGAATACATACTTAAAGTGCAGTCGAATATTATTAGAGATCCCCAGAAGTTTTGGAAATTTGTTAATTGTAAGCGTAAATCTGATGGTTATCCAGCTTCTTTTCAATTCCTTGGCAGCAATAGTAATGATCAATTTACTATTTGTAATTTTTTTGCGACATTCTTTAGTGGCTCTTTTTCTGGTAATAACTTTATACCTGACATGACGTACTTTGATAACTTGAGAGGTACCGCTTCAACTACTTTGTCTGCTATACCGATTTCTTATAATGATATAGTTAGCCATATCTCTCGCCTTAAAGATGTTTCTTATCCTGGCCCAGATGGAGTTCCTGCAGTTGTCTTGAAACGCTGCTGTGTCTCTATTGCTGAACCACTCTCCCTTCTTTTTCAAAGGTCCCTAAAAACTGGGATTTTCCCGAACGTATGGAAGGCCTCTTTTATCATACCGACTCATAAGGGCGGTGCAAAATCTGAAATCGTTAACTATCGACCAATAGCTAAGCTATCAGCTATTCCAAAGCTTTTTGAGTCTGTAGTGTATGAGTGCTTGTCGTTTCACTGTAAATCCTTGATTTCAAGTAAACAACATGGTTTTGTCAAAAATAGGTCAACAGTCACTAATTTGATGGAGTTTACGAATAAATCCATTGTGGATATTGAGGAGGGTAAGCAGGTGGACTGTATTTATACTGATTTTAGTAAGGCATTCGATAATCTACCCCATTCCATTATTTTGTTGAAGTTAGACATGTTGGGTTTTCCTACATGGTTTATTAATTGGATTAGGTCATATCTATTTAATAGAACTTATCAAATTCTCTTTCGTGACTGTACTTCTATGCCATTTACTGCGCATTCAGGTGTTCCTCAAGGAAGTCACTTGGGGCCATTTTTGTTTGTCCTAGCCATTAATGATGTTGCATCTGTTCTTAAACACTCGGAAGTACTTATTTATGCAGATGACATTAAGATCTTTAGGTCTCTTAGTTCCAACTCCGACAATTTTCTTCAAGAAGATTTAATTAGTTTTAATAATTGGTGTCGCCACAATGATCTTCATTTGAATGTGGATAAATGTCATGTTATGTCATTTACTAGGAAAGTCTCACCGTTTGTAATAATATACAGTCTTAATGACTGTATATTGGATCGTGTCAAATCAATAATTGACTTAGGTGTTACATTTGACCGTAAACTTGATTTTAGCTTGCATATAAATAAGATTGTACAAAAGGGTAATTCTATGTTAGGATTTACCACACGCTTATCCAAGGAATTTAACAATCCCTTTGTTAAATTGATTCTTTATAACACCTTCGTTAGATCTCACCTTGAATATGCTTCTCAAGTTTGGTCTCCTTATTATGATGAGCACATTGGCAGAATCGAATCAATTCAGCGTAAATTTGTGAGAATTGCCTTATGCCACCTTAATTGGAATGACAGAGTTCGTCTTCCCCCTTATATCGATCGACTTAAGCTATTAAATATGTCATCACTCTCTAAACGAGTGAGGTAGCTGATGTAGTTTTTGCTCATCAACTTCTTACAGGGTTAGTTGATTCTTCCACGCTTTTGGGCTTAATGCAGTTTGCAGTTGGTCAATTTTTACCCAGGCAGCCTAGACTTCTTCAGATTTGCTTTCATCGGACAAACTATGGTATGAATGAGCCGATTTCGCGTCTCGCGAGAGAAGTTAATAAGAATGCTGATGTATTCGACTTCTCTATCGATAAGATGTGCTTAAAGCGTAAACTTAATGCTGGTTGATATCAATTTTTTTTGTCAATTTTTTGTTAATTTTTTGTTATTTTTATTTATGTACATGGTGTAGGGATGTTCTTGTTTGTTTCGTCCCTTCACTAAATGATGAGCCAGAGGAAAATTTGGTTTCCATCTTTTGAATTTGGAACCGATTTATGGCATTTCCTTGCATTGAGGAATTCTGATAGTGATACTCGCGCGCCTATATCCAAGAGCCAATCAATTCAATCAGCGGCCGTCGCTATTGGTGTTCAAAGCCTATTCGTCGCTCTCAACGCAATAAAAATGGTTATAATTTTTTCCATGGGCTTGCGATATCTTATATTATTCATAGTCTTTGGTTGAACTTAAGGTTATAAATACATGGACCAGAGATGGATCCCTGCAGCCCGCCTGGATCAATTTCCTTCAACAACTTGCCTGCCGGAAAAGGGTAGATATACTAAAGAGTTATTTCTTGCATTTAGCTTATTAGCTCTTCCTCAAAAGTATTTTATGGACCATAAAATACTTTTGAGGCACAACCAAAGAGGATATGTAAAATGGAGTGCCTGATAGGCTGTCTCATGTAGGAATATTTTTTGATTCGAAAATTTTCGAAAATTGTGTCCAAGCTTAACTTGGCTTCAAACTTCTACAAAATAAATGCCATAATTTGTATTCTCTCTTGGTTGCTAATATTCAGTCAGCAATAAAATAATTTTCAGTAGACTGGAGTTTGCTGTTTTATTTGAGAAGTCTTTATTTTTTCAATTTTTATTAGTTTTTGGTTCATGTCTAAGCTAAACACTTTAGCAACGGACAATTTAACGCAGGACAGAGATAGTTACTTTGGGTTTAAGTATGCCAAACAAGGTTAGCGAAACAATTCTTTCGAAAATTTGACAATTGTTTCGAACAATTTAAAGTGGGAAAGAGTTAGTTGCAATATTTTTAAATGTGGCAGACAAAAATAGCGAAACGATTTTTTTCGAAAGATTTCGAGCATTTCGCCAGTAAGGGAGGGAAATACTTTCATTCCCATTTTCTTATAATGCAAATCATGCTCATAGTCACTCCTCATTATATATCCTCCTTCGGCACAACTCCGACGGATTTTCACACTACACAAATAATTAAATAGAAACCAAACATAACACGTCATAATCTCGTTCATAAATGCTAATTGAGATATTTCCAAGAGTCCTAATTATTAGGTTGATATACTATATTCCGAATTTATAAAAATGCAAATTTTGGCCAATGCATATTTAAAATCCTTTCAAATAATGCAGATTTCCCTGTGTGAATGAATCGACTGACGACAACGAGAAATGATCGAAAAATTAATTTATGCAAATTAACATGCCCACTGGATCTAAAATTCGATTTTCTATAAGTTTGCGATTATCATAGTTTGGCAATTATTGGCTCGTCCCTATTTCGCAATCCATTGTTTCGCGGGTAGAGAAGCCAAAATACAAATTTCTCACTCGCAAATTGAATTTTCAAAATAATTTTCCGTAAAGCGGAAGACTCTATCGAATCGTAATTATAATCTAATTCAAAATTTTAATCATTATTTACGCTCTAATTTCAGTTTTATTGCAAATGAAATATGAAACTAAATTTTTGGGCGAAAAAAATTATATAATCAACATGGCTCGTGAAATTGATATTTTATAAAATGCGGAAACGTTACAGGACGATCACGACGGCGAATGCTACCACACTATAGTTGTTATTAATGTTGAATTAATTTGACGATGTAAGCTGCTATCTACGGATGCAATTCTGCATAACTTTGTTATTAATGCATTCGGTTCCCGGTCATTTTGCCGACATTTCGGATGATAATCACGCATAATCGTTTGCCAGTTGGTGTAATTTTTGTACTTTTGATTACTTCCAGGCAATTAAAAATGTAAATCAAAACCATTTGACCGTGCAATGTGATGATTATTTTTCTCTTAAAAAATATGAAAATATTCTGTTCGAGTACTGATAGTGGCCGGTCGGTTATGAATTAAATATATATCGAAATATGTGCATGTATTTCATATTACAATTAATTTGCGACATATGTCAGAATCAGAATCAGTATAATAATAATACAACATAGTCGAACTTATACGAGTGGGAACTCTCCATGTTGTTGATTGTTTTTAATATTTTTTTAATATTATATTTCTGTCGCTATTTAAATGATGGATGAAAAGTTCTTGAACGGGTTTGGAGTCACGTACGCTATATTGTTGGGCCTTAAGTATTAAACAAATACAACATTTATATCACATTAACAAATGTGTGGTTATTATTTCATTTAATTCAATTGAATTGAATTCATAACCGATTTGTTTTTCGTATTAATTTCAATTGGTTCAGTAGATTATAAATTTATGTGTGTAAGTTTCCACGTATTTTGTTGTGAATTGAATTTTTGATTAACATTATAAGAAATTGTTTTTTTTTTGGAATAAGGATTATTTTTTTATGAACTGTAGTTATGGTTTAAATTTAGGTTTGACACTCATATGTAATAGTAATAGTTTAGATGAAATCTGAGTGTATACAGTGAATACTCTAATGTCTATAGCGCTAAAAAATAAAGCTCGTAAGGATTCGCTGAGGGAATAGATATTTTTATTCAAAACCTTTGAATTCGAATTTCATCTGGTTTCTCTACTGAATAATTTTCAAACGTTTTAAACTACTTTTAGCAAAAAAAATTAACTTGAAGATCGTGATCGGACAAAATCACTCGACTACTTTCATCCACTTCTACACAAATTTCACAAAATTTCGAAATTATTATTTTCGACTTGAAAATGATCAAGGCATAATAATGTGAATACCATTAACTTTGAATATTTTTGTTTCAATCGCTCATCTTTCTATCCCCTCCCATAAATATGCACAATTTCAGAAAACACAGCACAGCGATTTCCTTGGTCAAATTGGTCAACGTAGAAACATGCCCTTTTGCCAGACTATAATAATTGCAATAAACGTTCAAAAAACTATCAATTTAAACTATAAAATTTTTCATATTCAGAAATTTCAAGACAAACAGGAAACCATTCGAATTTTTATTCAAATCTATAGATACAATAATTGGTGCAGATCAAACTGTTAGAAATGTGAAGTAGTAGTTTCGAATTCCTCTGCGTTCTATCGTACTTTCTACCAACTCCTACTACTATTTCACAAATGTAAATTTATCAATTCGCTTGAAAATTATTGAAGTTAGAAAATTGACAATCAACACGGAATGTTTTTTACCGCGTAGAACTGCGTATATATTCAAAAATTACAAACATCACCAGATTCCTTCTACAACCTACCAGTACAATGTGACTATTCGGTATTCTGTAGAATTTAAGATAAAATAATGTCTATTGCATTTACCAATACAATTATTTCTATTTGAAATCCAATATTTGTGAATAATAATAGCCGGGAGCAATAGTTGAAAATTTCCCTCGGACGTGCACCTTCACTTTCAATTTTGTTTTATTGATTTTCAGATATTTGAGGAAAATTCACCTCTTTTATAACTCCATTATTATTAATTCTAATATTATTTCTTCTTTTTCAATGGCACTACAACCCAATTCGGGCCTTGGCTCTTGACCTTCAAGTTCCGTAATCTTTTTTTATTTATTGTTGTTATTGTGGAAAGGTTGTTAGCCATTCGCACAGCACAAGTGAGGGGATTCGAAAAATTTGTATACCATGCATCACATTTACATATAATAAAATAAATTGCCAACGAGTCGGGCGAAACTTTATTATTCTTGGGAGAAGTTGCGGATGTGTGGAAAGTCAATATGCAGGTTAGAGTGGTTAGACTAAGTGAAAAGGGGTTCTTGGGCGGAGTAATCGTCAATTTAACACTTTGCGGAAAAGTTCAAAAGCTCCAGTACAAATAATCAATATTTCGTTCGTTTATTTATGCAGGGACTCTTGGTTTACAAACGAATGTTTTGTTGCAATTCAGGCGAAGAAACAGTCGTTTCAAACTTTCAAAAATCATCCAACCCCAGCTTACAGAGAGCTCTATATTAAATCAAGAAATACTTGCAATTCAATCCTCAAACGTGTTAAATTTGACTACGACCAAAAACTTCGACGGAAGATCCTCCAGAGTCCAAAAGGCTCAAGATCTTTCTGGTCTTTTGAAAAACGGTCAACAATAATTTCATCTCTTCATCAACACCGCCACTCGTAGATGGTGACCGTACCATAGTCGATCCTGTTGAAAAAGCAAACTTATTGGCAGCAAGCTTTGCGATAAACTCCACAATACCACCTTCAAACCAAAGCCCTCCCATCGCAACAGCTTCTGGTTTTTCGCTGCCTTCATTACATTTTCGCACACGTCTCATTTCCAGGATTCTGCAACAGCTCAATATTCATAAGTCCGCTGGCCCTGATGGCATTCCCCCCATTACCCTTAAAATGTGCTCCTCTTCTCTGGCTAAGCCACTTCGCAATCTTTTCCATCTATCTTACTCTTCCGGGTGCTTTCCACAATTATGGAAAGTTGCGAATGTTCAGCCAATTCCCAAGAAAGGAAGCAAAGCAAACCCCGCTAACTACCGCCCAATAGCCATTACTTCAGTGCTCTCGAAAGTAATGGAAACTACTGTCAATCGCAAAATCGTTCATTATCTCGAGGATAATCAGCTCATCCACGATCGCCAATACGGTTTCCGTTCCGGAAGGTCGACGGGAGATCTCTTGGTCTACCTGACGGAACGATGGAACTCTTGCTTACACAAATACGGCGAAGGTCAAGTTCTGGCACTTGACATTGCAAAACTTTTGACAGAGTTTGGCACGAATGTCTCGTTGCTAAGCTCAAGGCCATTGGCCTCGATGCTTCCCTTACTCATTGGATTGAGAGTTTTTTGTCCAACCGCACTATACGAGTCGTATTAGATGGCGTTACTTCCGCCTCCTTCCCAATCAACTCCGGTGTCCCTCAGGGCTCTGTTCTATCGCCTACTCTGTTCTTGGTATTTATCAACGACATTTTGTCTTCTACTCTCAATCCAATCCATAATTTTGCTGATGACAGTACTTTAGATAACACCTTTGAATTTAACTCTGCTGCGGATTCTCATAAGCAAGCTGTTGCTTCCAAACGCAGTGAGTTAATCGGTTCGTTGAACTCCGACCTCCACTTAATCCTGGAATGGGGCAGGAAAAATAGAGTAGAGTTCAACGCTACTAAAACACAGGCCTGTCATTTTTCCCATAAACGCGAAGTTCGGGCGACGTCGTCCAATTTAGACCTTACTGGCGTACCAATTTGCTCTGTAGATGAGTTTATCGTATTAGGCGTAAAATTAAATAACCATCTTGATTGGAGCAAGCATATCTTTGATGTTGCCCTCGATACCTCCAAACGCCTAGGTATTCTTCGCAAATGTAAAAAATATTTTACGCCTCGCGACTTAGCTACCATCTACAAGGCTTATATTCGACCTCGTTTAGAGTACAATTCGCATTTATGGGCTGGAGCTCCCAAAACTCACCTTGCCCTGCTCGATCGAATCGAAAAACATGCGTTCCGACTTATTGGAGATGATACTATTACGGTTTCTATTGACTCCCTCGAGCATCGCAGAAACGTCGGAGTTGTTATGTAGCGGAGGCCTAGGAGAGTTGATTTTGACCATAAAGTCAAAATCAATCAGAAGGAACATTTTGGTACGGGATTGACGGGGCTGAGATCCACCTACATCCATCTCAGTGACAATCTACGTGTTGGTGCGACGCGCTAGCTGATGCCGGGTCTAGCTGCAGTAGGCGTGTGGTTGGGTTCGCTGCACAAGAAGGTCATAAAACCCAAGTGGCCTGTCATAACAAAAAAATCGCGAGTAGTTGGCTCGCCGCCAAGTCGGGAAGACACGAAAAAAAAGGGACTTCATCTGGTCTTGGATATTGACCCGACCAGATGTTTCGACGACGGCGTCAGATGGTTTGACGCCAACCTGCCCACCCAACCTTAGCCATACATCTTCCACTATGTCTTCATCGTATGGCCCCAAGTAGAGAGGAGGAGGATCCGTGGAGGTTAGAGAAGGCTCATTCAGTGACAACACTAGTTATCCATTATAGTAGGTTCTTATTTAACATTTTATTCTTTATTCATATTAAAATAAACAAACTTCCTTAACTATTTAAATATTTCCGAGTGCAAGTCCATTCAAATGATAAACCGAAAGTATTTAAGCATTTTTTTTTTCTTCTCTATCAATTAATTCTAATAGAATTGCGAAACTATGTACTTCGGAAGCAAAATAAACATTTCTGAATTTTTGTCTTTGAGATTTCTTTTTCATTATCCGGATAATTATAAACAAATGTGAATTCGGAATAGCGGTTAGTAAATTGTAAGTATGAATTTCCGAGAATGAAAGAGAACAAAAAAGAAATTCGGGACTATTGTATTATTTAGTTTAGTTTTCTTATTTTTTTCTTCTTTTTGTGTCTTTTAAGATTCATTTGAATTAGAATGTTTCACCAATAAAATAAATAAAATCAAAAAAAATTACTACAACTAAAAAAAAATAATAAATGTATATAAAAAAAACATATTTAGCTCATTTGGTTGTTTGGTTTTTTCTTCGTAAATTTCTCATAATTATATAATAATAATAATAATGGTTATTCCATCACCGAGATTGCAAAAAAAAAATATATAAAATATTTTGTTTTCTTTTTCTTTTGTTTCACTTTAATTTCTTTAGGAGGAGAGAATTTCTTTTTCTATTCTATATTATAGATTTTGATTTTGTAATTTATGAGAAAATAAAAATGTATTAATTACGTTATTGTTTATGTTTTTTCTTGAACGATCGGTCAATAAAACCCATATTAGTTTGATCTTGAATTCTAGGTCGATAACTCTCCTGCCTTAAATTCCATTCCACAAATATTTGGGTGTTTGCCCAAATCCAATTTTAAATCATGAAGAAAAAAATTAAGAGCTCAGTTTCTTTAGTGTGAGCATGAAAAAAAATATTTCAAAAATTTCAAAAATAGGAGGAACATCGCTCCTTGAGAAGAAAAGGATAAATAACTGATAAGGTTATTGAAATTTAATAGTAATACTTAAGATGGAGCGCGTGACTTTCGATGATACTGATCCGATCAGAAAGTGATCCTTAATAGAGGGGTTAATTAAATATGGACGTGACATTCATATTACAAAAATTAACATGAAAGAACAAAATTGGCCGGTCCTTTAAGTATGAACTGGCATTGGAAACTGGCCTAGCAATTGGTGGACTTTGTTACCTTCGTTGAGTGTTGTAATTCTTCTTTTTTTTCTCTTTCTTTTATATTGTTGACATCTTATAATTTGAGAAGAAGGCGTTATCTTGCCTGTGAAGTGATTCCCACGATGGCCTTGATAGTTGGAGAGGCTGAATGTTTCACCGCTTCCATCGACCTTTCTTGCCTAATCGGTTGATGGGGCCTTTATTAGTTGCACGAGCCTTACCGTTTTGAATCGCCGAATGAAGAAGGATTGCTCGTGTTTCGATGGCTTCAGCTCCTCCTGCAGCGTGATTTTTTTGTTGAATTTCGGGTAATTATGCGCGTGTCCGAACAAAACTCCTACCAACTTGCGGCACACTACAGCGCAGGTTCGGGCGGCTTAATTCTTCTTTTTCCGGATTACTGGAAAATGCGTTTTCGAGGCTCAACGAAGGCTCACTAATCACCGTTTCGATCAAGATGTGCCTTGACGGGAGAGTCGTTTGAAATCTATCGATATCGGTCGGATACTGCGAGTTTATTACCCGTGCAGTCATTTGATCGTTCAATGAGAATTTATTTATGTCGGGTCATTGTTTAGCACTTTCACGCACTAGGTACTTATGTAGGTAGAGTGGGCATAGCAAGGCGTTCACAAGAAAGATATAAACGACGATGTAGGAAACTTTTGATTGATTTTTTTTTTTTTTTTTTTTTTTTTGGAATGTATATGTTGGTGCGTTCCACTTATTTGTCTTTATTTTTCGTTAATTGAAATAAGTAGCAACTGGTACGTCGGTTCGCGAATGGTCACGCTGCGCGTTTCGCGAAGTATCGCGTGGACGAGAAGAAAAAAAAACGGAACGAACGATGACGGCATCACCGACTTATGAATGCGGCCACATTGAGGTTAGGGTTAACGCGACAATTTTTTTTTTCTTTGACGAGTTAAAAATAATTGGTGCCGGTTTTCTTTCTTTCTGTAGAAGGTTCAGAATCTGACTCGTTTATTGGCGCGACGTGTATCGAACTTATTATTTAAATATTTTGCGGCTCTTTAAATAAAATTTGCATGAGATTGCACGCGTTTTCTTCGGTACCACTTCACGTCCGAAAAGAAGAATCTCCACCGCCTCTTCGTTAACACTCGTCCCGTCCAAAACGCGGTCGCTCAGTTTCCAAAAATATAACGGTGGTCGTATCGCACTCCTCTAGCATACGCGAGACAAAATGATCCGAGCTGCAACTCGGCAGATGCCGATTTCCACGGTGATCTCTTTCTATCACGCGACGCACTTGACGTTTCCGACCGGATCTCTCTCAGTTTTTTTTTTTTCTTTTTTTTTCTTTAAGGCGCGTTCCCAATTCAATGTGCTTTCCAATTCGAAGTTCGTTTTGAATTCGGCGCGAACTCCCAGTCACACACAACAGAGTACTCAGCATTTATTATCGCTACTTTCATGGTAAATGTAGTGCGGAACTTAGATCACTCATTCCTTCACTTTACACCTTTGCCCGAAATACTCGTCAAGCTAAACGCGCACACGAGTATACCGTCCACCCTATCCCTACTCGTACAGTGAAATATAGACGGTCATTCATCTCCCGAACTTCCAGACTTTGGAATGCATTGCCGGCTAACGTTTTCCCAAGTAGGTATAACCTCCAGTCCTTCAAGAATAATCTTCACCGTCACTTCCGTCTCTCTCCACCCTAATTTCCTTAGTACACCCAAATTTTGTCCACTTCTTTTTCCTTTACCGAATTAATTGTGCAATGCATTAAAGGGTGACTCCCTAAATTAAATTTGGTGCCTTAAGAAAAAAAAAAAGTTTGAGTTTTTATGAGGGAAGGGGTGAGGGGTGATAGTAAGAGTGGGTGAATGTTAATAGTTTTTAATTGATTGCATGAATCACGTCCAATATTCTCTGTATAGATTGTCAGTTTCATAGACGAAGTTGCAAAGAATTTTCATAGAATTATGTATTTTACATTCACGAAACCAAACATTTGTATGGGAAGGGGTAGAGGAGGTAGGTGAATCGTAAAATTTGTGACGCAATTTTATTTTCTTTCTCTTGTAGTGTGCTCGTACAAAATTTCAAGTTCGTAGCTTTTAATTTGTTGGTTATTAGTTGATTTAATGAAATTGGTCGAAATGATACTTTTGTATGGGAGGGGGTACAAGGGCAAGCTCGATTGCAACACTTTCAAAGGAATTTTATTTCAATTATTTTTTAAAGTTTTTGTGCGAAATTTGAAATTGATAGCTTTTAAGAGTTAGCTGATAACTGATTTCTTAAAAATGCTCGAAAAAATAATTTTGTATGCGAGGGGGTAGAAGAGGTAGAGGAATCGCAAAATTTGTGACGCAATTTTCTTTTCTTTCTCTTTTAAGGTGCTCGTACAAAATTTCAAGTTCGTAGCTTTTAATTTGTTGGTTAGCAGTTGTTTATTGAAATTGGACGAAATCATACTTTTGTATGGGAGGGGGTAGAACGGCAAGTGTGATCTCAAAAATTTTGACGCAGTTTCAATTGAATTATTTTTAAAAGATTTTGTGCGAAATATCAAATTGATAGCTTTTACTACTTAGGTGAAAATTAATTTCTTAAAAATGGTCGAAAAAATAAATTTAAATGGGAGGGAGTAGAAGCTTTCAAGCTGTTCGACCAGTTAATATTTCATTCTTTTAATGATTTTTTTTAAATCATCATCATCATCAATGGCGCGACAGCCCAAATTGGGCCCTGGCCTCCTGAAGTCGTCGCCTCCAATCGTCTCGATCCAAAGACCGCGTCCTCCAGCTGCTAATCTTTAAAATGGCTTTGCTGTCTTCATCAACCGAGTCTTCCCAGCGCTTGCGTGGTTTGCCTACTGGCCGGTCCGGTTACCACTCGCTTTGCCTTTAAGAGCACACGTTTGGGGATTCTTCTGTCTTCCATTCGCTCTACATGGCCAGCTCAGTGCAGTGATGAACGTTGAAGCTTCTGGCCTGTGGTAGAGTTGATACAACTCATGATTGTATCTTATTCGCCATTCCATTCCTTCCTTCACAGGTCCCAAAATTCTTCGAAGGACCTTTCTTTCGAATGCGTTAACTGCTTTTTCGGAAGTTCGTGTTAATGTCCATGTCTCGCTGCCATAACAGAGCACAGGTCGTATAATAGTTTTATAAATCCGCAGCTTATTGTTCCTGTGCACTTTCTTGGATTCCATTATTGGAAGAACGAATAATACGTCTTATTTGCAAGTATTATCCGTCGTTTGATTTCGTCTGTTTCATTACCGTCCTTTGCTAGATTAGCCCCAAGAAATATGAAGTTGTCCACACTCTCCAAATTATATTCCGCAATTGTTATGTTTTGTCTGATTGGCGTTCTCCTTCTTGTTTGCGTCATTACTTTTGTTTTGCTTTCATTAATGCGCAACCCGTTTTCTTTTGCGGCGGAGTCAAGATTGACAAATACCTTCTTAGCACTAGGGAAGGATCTTGCTAGAATGTTAATGTCGTCAGCGTATGCTACTATTTGGGTGGACTTGAATAGTAGTGTCACTTTGGTGTCGACTGGGATTTTTCGGACGACATACTCTAGTGCCAAGTTGAAAAGCATGGGGGCTAGGCCATATCCCTACTTTAAACCACATTCCGTTCGAAAGCTGGTTGTGGAATCGGTTTGTATTCTCACTTGGGATTCAGTGTTCGTCATTGTGAGTCTTGTTAGTCGGACTACTTTTGGAGGAATTCTACAGTCAAGCATGATTTGGTACAGTACGCTTCTGTCGAAACTGTCGTATGCTTGTTTAAAATCTACGAAGATTTGGTGCACGTCTGTGTTATATTCCCAGAATTTCTCAAGCACCTGTTTCACCGAGAATATCTGGTCTGTTGCAGATCGTCCGATTCTCGATCCGCCTTGGTACTCGCCAATTATTTGATTAGTATAGGGCTTAAGACAACGTTCAATTATTTTTGTCAGTATTTTATAGGACGTACACAACAATGATATTCCTCTGTAATTCTCACAGCAGAGTTTGTCTCCTTTCTTGTAAATTGGACATATAATACTTTTTCGCCAATCGTTGGGTATGATTTCCTCTGTCCAAATTTTGCATATCATGTTGTGCAGTATTTCAGCGACACAGTTTCCACCGTTTTTCAGAAGTTCAACTGGTATTTCGTCAATTCCCGGCGCTTTGTTTCGTTTTTGGTCACATAGGGCTGCTTTGATTTCAGCAAGCGTGGGTGGTATCGATGATGGTTCATCTTTGTCAGTTGATTCTTCAATTGAAATGTTGTCTGTCGTTATCGGTGCTACTGGGATGGGATTCAAAAGATGTTCAAAGTATGAAGCCCATCTCCTTTTGATTTCTTGTGCGTCGCTGATGATGTTGCCCTCCACGTCTTTGCAGAGACTGGTTTTTGGCTTATATCCCTTTTTTAAGTCTTTTACTATTGCGTATCCGTCCCGCGTTTTATTTTTTCTCATGTCGTCGTCCATTTTTTGTATTTTGTCATTATGGTTCTTCCTTTGTTTTCGTCTGCAGGTCTTTTTCGCATATCGCCTTAGCTCGTCATATCTTTCTTCTTTGGCTCAAGTTGGTCGTTCAGTAAAAATTTTGTAAGCTTCGTTCTTTCTATCTATTGCGTCGCGACATTCTTGGTCGAACCAATCATTATTTTTTCGCCGTGCTTGATATCCTAATACCTCTTCCGAGGAGGATTTGATGTCGTCTCGTATTTTCATCCACGCATTCTCCACTGGTATATTTTGGATATTTTCATATATTGGTGTCAGGTGTTTATTACATGCTAACATGTAAGCCTGCGCCACCGTTTCGTGGTTAAGCTTGTCGACATTGAATTTCCGAGCTCTACTCGTTTTCGAGTATCCACGACAAGCTATTTTGCATCGATACTTAGCTCTGACTAGATAGTGATCAGAGTCACAATTCGCACCGCGGAGAGTTCGTACATCAAGTATGCTGGAAGCAGCCCTTTTCTCAATTAGAACGTGGTCTATTTGGTTGAAGGTGTGACCATCTGGTGATGCCCACGCTCGTTTGTGAATATCGCAATGTGGGAAGCACGTAGAGCTTACTATGATATTTTTGCTGCTTGCGAAACCAATAAGACGTTGGCCATTGTCGTTGGTTATGTCATGGAGACTGTGCCCTCCTGTTGTTCCTCTATGAGCCTCCTCTTTTCCGACTTTTGCATTAAAATCTCCTAAGACAATTTTTAGGTCATTCGAGGGCAGTGAATCATAGGTTGTCTCTAGGGTGGCATAAAATTCGTCTTTAGTTATATCGTCCTTGTCTTCTGTTGGTGCGTGAACGTTGATCAACCAAGTGTTGATAAATTTAGTCTTTATTCGGATTGCACACAATTTTTCACTTACTGGATTGAAGCTCGTGACCTGCTGTTTAAATTTGTTGTCAACGACAAAAGCGACTCCAAACTCTCTGCTTCCCGACAATTTTCCACTTGAATAGATTGTGTGTGATCTCATGTCCATGATTTCGCTACCGAGCCATTTCGTTTCTTGGATGGCAGTTATGTTGATGTTGTGTTTTGCCACTTCTTCGAAGAACTCTTTCAGAGCTCCTGTCCTAAATAAGGATCGAACATTCCAAGATCCAATAGAGTAGTCCATTTTTCGTTTGCGGGGTCGTTGCCGTTGAGTCCATCCTTTCCGATGCTGTTCTTCAGGTTTCGGGAAATGTTTTTTTTTCCGGTGATGCGTTGTCAGCGCCTCGTCTAACCCCCGACCTGGAGGACCGGTCCTACTTATTTATTACACCCTAGTAGAAAAAGGGTGGGAGTTTTGAGCTAAATATGACATGCTGGAGTTCTCACAGCTATGCTGCAAGTCCAACTATGTCATACTTTTTGCCTACTTCCTGAGACGCACTGGTGTTACTGGCCGTTCAGGTTAACTCCATATTCCCTCCTCCTTTCTCAAGCCGGGCTTAGGACCGTCTATGGCGGAGTTTTTTTTAAATGCATTTCGCAAATTTCGAAGTTTCTACCTTCAAATTTTATTCAAAATTTTCAGTTTATCTGGTTTTTTCATTGCACATGAAACACCTTGTGCAAGGTAGACCAGGAGGGTCGGTGCATAACAATTGTGGAATTTTTATTATTTTTTCTGTATGTTCAACAAATAGTTGTATTCACATGGAAAATTTAAATTTTGTATCTTTCACCAGAGCCCTTAAGAAATCACTCAAAATTTTTGACAATTTTGGTTACCACCCCTTACACCTCCCGTCGTAACATTTTTACCAAATTTAAAAACTACTTAGTTCTACAATTTTACAAAATTTGAATTTTATATCTGCACTTAATTTTGGATTATAACGGTTTGAAATTTTGGAAAGTGCAACATTTTTGAAATGCTTCCCATTTCCCCCACTACTATTATTTCAACATGTTATATTTTTTTTGTTTTTGTCTGATATAGCTTAATATATGCTTTAAGTTTTAATTACATAACTTAAGAGATAGTTGAGATATTAATTTTTAAGTGTTTTTCTTTTTAATTGGCCACTCTCTAAGATGATTCCAATGGAACTATATGCCACCTTAATGGTCTCACAATATCGATTTTTTATGGTAAGCAATTTCGAAGATATATAAAAAAAATTCGGCTGATAATTGGTTCTTAGCGCCCCCTTTTCGCACCCCAATGGATAAAAAAATTAAGTTATTTTTAAAAGTTGTCACACAAACCCCTCTATATGTATGTTGAGTTTTAGCTTCCTTACTGTTACCGTGGTTGAGATATTTAAATTCGTATTTTTTGGCTTAAGCGCTCCCCCCGACTCCCCCTGAGCCCGTACACCCCCCAAAACGGGTATCCGCCTGAGATTCGCAACTATCTACAATTCCTCCAAAAATCAACTTTCTATCTTGAAGGGTTTGGGAGATAATGTGCGCTGAGCATACACACCGGCGTACGGTGGACGGCGTACGGACAGACGGATTTTTTTTCTCCATTTTTAGGCTAATTTAGTCATGAAACGCGAAAAAACAAACTTTCAGGGTAACAAAATTTTTTTTTTCCCAAGTCGATCACAATATTTTATTATGAAAATAATAAAGTAATTAATATATTCCAAATTTCAAATTGTTAACTTTTACAGTTTTCAAGAAAATTTGGTTAATATAAATGATTGAAAATAAGTCATTTGTATGGGAGGGGGTAGAAGAGGTGACGGCATTGAATTAATTTTTTTCACATCATGATAAAATTGCTATAAACATGTTTTATACAAAATGTAAGCTTCAAAAATGTGATAGGATTTGAGAAAATTAGTGTATTAAATTCAGTGTAATTGTGCAGTTTGCATGAGAGGTGGTAGAAGGAACGGAAGGTTTTTAGTGATTTTTTCAGAAATAACTATGGTTATTAAAAAAATAGACATTTCTCAGGCTAGTGACATTCATTTCAGGAAAATCATTTTTTTGCTAAGTTGAGAAATTGAGTCATATTTTACGAAAGGGAGTAGAAGCAGTTGATGCTAATCAGCTAATTTTTTCGGTCTTCATTTTAATGCTAATTAAGTATTTAAAACAAAATTTAATTTACCTCGCCAAATGTTAGAAGTACTGAGAAAATTGGCTTAAAGTATTAATGAAAAAATGGAATTTTTATGGAAGGTGGTAAAAAGAGTGGGAGAATCAAAAAATGTTTATAACGTACATCACATTCATGATAAAAATAATATTTTCTAAATTTCAAATTGCTTACAGTTTCCAAGAAAATTTTATTAATGTAAATGATTAAAATGAGTAATTTTTTATAGGAGGTGGTAGAAGGGGTGCAGCGATTTGGCCCGTTCAGGAACTTGACCTTACTTTCTTATCAAAAACAACGTGTACAAAATTTGAACTTTCTAGCTCAACGCGTTCTGAAACTAGAGAGCACATAGTCGGACGGATGGGAATCCGGTTTTGAAATTTTGAGCAACAACAAAACTTCTATACCATTGGCGCCTCTGTGCAAGCAATATCTCTCTACGTTACAAGAATTCTAGCCAAGTCGTCATTCATGATTGAACCATGTACCTACGTTGTTCTACTAAGCTAGTACATCGGGCTAAGGACGCACTGTTGAAGTGATAGGAGAAGTCTAAGGTGCTGTCGTCGGCGAAGCTACGTATAGGATTGAAAGTTGAAGATAGCAATTCATTAATAAATATCAGAAAAAGGGTGGGAGAAAGAACCGAGCCCTGAGGGATACCTGCGTTAATTTTATAAGAAGAGGAAACCATACCATCCAATACCACACGCGTTGAAAGATTGGCTAAAAAACTTTCAATCCATATAGTCGCCCAAGCCAATAGCTTTAAGTTTGATTAAAAGGGCAGTGTGCCATACTCTGTCAAAAGCCTTGGAAATATCAAGAGCGATAATACAAGATTCACCAAACAGGTGAATGCTCTTGTTCCAATGTTCAGT
Organism: Chorisops tibialis; assembly: GCA_963669355.1. NCBI lineage: Eukaryota > Metazoa > Arthropoda > Insecta > Diptera > Stratiomyidae > Chorisops > Chorisops tibialis. The sequence continues at coordinate 116,157,798 of OY770262.1, read as the reverse complement.
GAGGGTGGTTAAAAAGTCTCCTGTGGAACATTTTTTACGGAATCCATACTGTTTGTCGTCAATAATATCATTGATGTTGAGATATTCTATTACTCTATTGTTGATGATTGTTTCCATGACCATGGACAGAATTGAGGTTATTGCTATTGGGCGGTAATTAGCGGGATTGGTGCGTTCTCCTTTTTTTTGGAACTGGCTGAACATTTGTAAGCTTCCATGGGACAGTGGAGGACGATAAAGAGAGACGATAAAGTTTGCATAGAGGTTTAGCTAGAGAAGCGCAGCAATTTTTAAGGACAAGGGCAGGATTTCATCTGGACCGGACGATTTATTAGCATCTAGATTCTTAAGAACTCGGTAAACGTTTCAAGGACGAATACTGATCTGTCCTAAGGTGGAATTTAGCGTAGTGTACGTTGGAAGGCTAGAGTTCGATGGTGGTAAAGAAGAGTTGGCAGTGAATTGGTCCGCTAAGATGTTTGCCTTCATGTTAGGATCCGTAAAAACCTCATTATTGTAGATTAAAGATGGAATCGAAGATGCAGAACTACCTCTGATGAAACGAGCAAGAGACGAGAAACTTTTGCTGCCCTTAGGACTTCTCAAAATTTGTTGCCTCAGTGTCTGATCATGCAAATATTTTTCTCGTTGTAAGCTGGATTTACAGAGGTTCCTTGCTTTTTTTAAATTAATCCAAATAACTTCGCATGGCAGCTGCTTATAAGCACGGTAAGCTGCCTATTTAGACATTATCGCCGTACTACAATTTTCATTAAACCAAGCCTTAGAACTGGCCTTGATTGGTTTGTAGCTTTGGGGGATGAAAAGTCTCATGCCCAACAAGATGGTCTCAGTTACTGCAGAAGAAGCATACTCAACACCTCTGTTAAAGCATATTGACCAATCAAATGTATAATAAAAACGCTTAAGACTGGACCCATCGGCACTTCCGTAATGCCATACCAACTTTTTTAGAGGTGGTGTGATTGGCGTCGAGATGGAAACTGGGAAACTGGTGGAAATTAAGCAATGGTCTGAGCTTCCGAGTGGAAGAGAAGTCGAGTATTTAGCTGGGTCTGATGTTAAGAAAAGATAAAGGAGATAAGATCCTTGGCCTGCAATGTCAGGGATACGAGTAGCTCTGTCTACAGTTTGGCATAGGTTATTCGATGATGCGAATAATTCTACCAATCGGCCGGCTGAAGATGTGCTACGGGAGTAACGAAGCCAATTTATATTATGGACACTAAAATCGCCCGCTACTGCGATTTCGGATTCAGGGTGTTTGGAGAGAATTCGATCAATTGAATCTGAAATATTTCCAAATTCACTGGTTGTGTCTTCGTCCAATATATTAGGGCTTCGATACAATAAATAAAAATGAATAATGCGCTTATGGAAGTAGAGTTTAACCCAAATGAAATTAAATTCGGGATTCGTACAATTTCCGTATTCGGGTAGAAGTTGATAAGCGACATTATTGCGGATGTACAATGCAATCCCGCGTTGTATAAAAAATACAGGCAGTAGAACGTAATTTGTAACAAAAAATTGATCCAAATCGTCGTTGCAATACAGCGCTAAAAGAAAGAGAAGGGAAAAAAAATTTCTTCCTTCCCTCCTCTCACTGAACGCGTGTGCGTTCTGACAGCAGCAATTTATAACGCAATCTTGAGAACTGGCCACTTCCTAGCGCCATGGAAGAGAGCGGAACTCGTACTGATTCCTCAATCCGGAAGAGAAGCCTCGCAGGCCAAAGCATATAGACCGATAAGTGTATTTCCAATGTTATCAAAGGTGCTTGAGAAATTGCTTCTAATAAAAATTAAAGTCATAATTGCGAGTAAGTCTTTAGTCCCAGCATTCAAATTCGATTTAGACAACAACTTGCAATTATGGGAGAGTTGCATAGGGTAGTCACACAAATAAAAACGAACCTAGATAATAAAAGATACTGCAGATCATTTTTTTCTGGAAATTTCCCAAGCGTTCGACGAGGTTAGAATTGAAGGACTGACCATAAAAGTGAAGGCCTGCTTGCTACGCCAATGATACTGGAATAATACTTGATCAATGGACGATTCCACGATCCAGCAACGAGGATGAGTTATATTTACGCCAAATTCAGAGTACTCCCCGCAAGGGGGTAGTTGTAGTATGAGGTTTTACCAATTCCTGCAACTATCTTTGGAGTTAGCGACTCCACGGACCTGAGCTAACTATCCCCCTCTGGGATGGGGGCTGTAGAATTCACCCACAGCCAGTCCTGCTTGCCCTAAAAATGGCAAATGGACACTCACTGGATCATGGGCTTATCACCCGTGATCTTAAGACCTAAATGATACGAGAAACAGATACATCGCCTCGGATACGGACTGATTCTACGGTAACGACTTTTGGCATTCGAAAACGGACTATGATTGGCTTCTGGAACGTTCGAACATTGAATGACGGGGGAAGAGCTGGGGTTACTCGGTCCTTGCACCGCCAATCGGTGATCGACCGTGAAATGGAGCACTATAACATCCAAATCTTGGGCTTGAGCGAGGTCAGGTGGACAGGATCAGGAGAAGAACAAACCCCTAGCGGAAACACTATTCTGTACATTGGCCCTGAAAGTGAAGCCAGAAATGGCGTGGCGTTCGTCCTTAAGCCGAGAGCGAGAAACAGTCTCATTAGCTGGGAACCAATCTCGGATAGGATTATCGTCGTCAGGCTCAGGACCAGTGTCAGAAACGTCACAATTCTGCAGTGCTACGCACCAACTAATACCGCAACATCTGGTGACAAAGAGGAGTTTTATAGCCAACTGAGTGCCACCTTCGAACGTGTTCCAAGAGGTGATATTATTATCATCTCGGGAGATATGAACGCCCAGGTTGGATCAGACAACACTGGACTAGAACACGTCATGGGGAGGCATGGTGACCCTTGGGTCGACGCTTCACGACCTTGGATTAAGAGACCCGAAAACGGCGAATTATTTGTGGAGTTCTGTAGTACTCGGCAAATGGTCATCGGAGGGACCCTTTTTCCACACAAGAGTCATCATAAAACATCTTGGGTTTCCCCTGACGGTGTTACTCAGAACCAGATCGACCATTTGGCTATAAGTCGCCGATGGAGAAGATGTCTCCTCGATGTGCGAGCGAAACGTGGTGCTGACGTGAGGAGCGATCACCACTTGATGGTTGCCTGCTTGAGATTGTGTACAGCAGCTATCCGACGACCACAAATTCTTCAAATGAAGCGCAAGCTTAATGTGGATAAACTCAGAGATCCCAACAAAAAACTCGAATACACCACCATTCTACGCGAAAAGTCATCCACATTGGGTGAACATGAAATGCGCACACTGGACGCCAATTGGGAGGCAACCAGAAACACTTTTCTAACTAGTGCTGAAGAATCTGTGGGATATGCGCAAAGCGGTGTGAAACCCTGGATGTCGCAAGACACATGGGACAAGGTTGGCAATCGGAAAAAAGCCAAATTGGCAATCATCTCTCAACCCGATGTCAACCAACGAACGCCCGACTTGAGGCAGAACTACCGCGATGCTCATATACAGCTTAAAAAGGCTGTTAGACGCAACAAGAGAAAGGCCATTGAAGATCTGGCAAACAAGGCAGAATCTGCGGTTTACCTTGGGAATATGGGTTCACTATTTAAAATCATGAAGCAGTTGACGAACAGGAATTTCACCGCCAACCACCTGGTGAGAGATGTCAACGGAACTCTCCTTAATATGAGTGAACACCAGTTGCGACGATGGAAGGAATACTTCTCTGATATTTTAAACATCTTGTCAGATGAAGATATTCCGGAAACAGAACAACTTCCAAACATACAACCGCAACAATCCTCTATTAGGGACGATCCCCCAGATAAGGAAGAGATAGTTTCCGCCATTCGGTCAATGGCGGGAAGGAAAGCTCCAGGTATAGACGGACTACCAACCGAACTCCTCAAAGCGGACCCGGAAATCACAGCCGATATACTCATCCCACTCTTCACTAAGGTGTGGAATGATGGAAGATATCCGACTGAATGGAAGGAGGGCGTCATTGTGAAAATTCCGAAGAAGGGCGACCTTCGGGATTGTGGCAATTGGCGTGGTATATGTCTACTTACTGCCGTATCAAAAATTATGGCTAAGGTAATTCTCAATAGGATTAGTGATGTCGTCGAGAGCACTCTCGAAGTTTATCAGGCTGGATTCCGTAAAGGGTCGTCTTTTACCGACCACACAAATACCCTACGGATAATATTAGAGCAGTCAGCTGAAATGGGTTCGCCACTACATCTCATGTTTGTGGACTTCGAGAAGGCTTTCGACAGCGTTAAGCGAGATTACATATGGAATGCTTTGCGTAGGAGAGGTATTCCAAATAAGGTCATAGCTATGATTAAAGAATCCTACGAAGATGCAAGGTGTCGCGTCTTGCATAGAGGAGAGCTGTCAGAGAGTTTTCCTGTGCGAACGGGTGTCAGACAAGGCTGCATATTATCACCAGCCCTGTTTCTGGTGGTAATAAATGACATCTTGAAAGCTGCACTGGAAGGTGGGGAAGGTAAAGGTCTTCAATGGAGACTATTTAACATCTTAAGTCACCTTGATTATGCTGATGACGTGTGTTTGCTTGCACATACCCGTTCGGACTTAGAGTCAAATGTTCGCTCGTTGCATTCTAAATGCAAAGAGGCGGGACTGAAAATAAATGTGCGTAAAACCAAGTACATGCACATGGGTTCGAACGCAAGCACACCGATTGTTCTTAATGGACAGGATGTGGAAGAGGTGCAAGATTTTTGCTATCTCGGAAGCATTGTCAGCATGGACGGCGGAGCCGAAAAGGATGTTGAGGCTCGGCTAAATAAAGCCCGTCAGGCCTTCGGTATCCTTTCCCCTTTCTGGAGGTTAAGAGAGATCTCCCTTCGCACGAAGCTGCGAGTTTTTGACGCATGCGTCAAATCCGTGTTGTTATATGGTTGTACTACGTGGAAAGTGACCGTTCGACTTACCAAGAAACTACAGACTTTCGTAAACCAATGCCTCCGACGCATTTTAGGAATATTCTGGCCAGAAGTGATCTCCAACGACGAACTTTGGAGTACAACTCGCCAGACTAAAATAGGTATTGAGATTCAACGGCGAAAGTGGCAGTGGATCGGTCATACTTTGAGGAAACCAGAGCAAAACATCGCAAAACAGGCTTTGGATTATAACCCTCAAGGAAGACGTCGGGTTGGTCGACCGTGTAACACGTGGAAGCGAGCAGTGGAGCAGGAGGCCAGAGGAATAAACAAGTCCTGGCAACAGCTTAAAGCCGATGCGCAGGATCGCGCCTTGTGGAAGAGAGTTGTTTCTGTCCTATGCCCCTATAGGGGGTCTTAACAGGAATTTGATTGAAGTAAGATTAAATGCAGCATCAAGGTTATTAGAGGAGTTGCTATCTCTACTATAAGAACTAACAAAGGAAAAAGGGAGAATAAGGGTCTAACAAATGAAATCTGTTCGTGTCACCTACACTTTAAATGAAAAAAAATTGGTCAACCAGTGAAGCTACAAGAATTTCGATCGCCACAAACAAATGACACCAAATACTTAGGATTTCATCTTTATAGACGGCTAGCGTGGAAAAAACACATCACGACTAAGCAAGATCAATTTAAAATCAAGCTTGCAATACATTACTGGCTTAAGAGTAAGTTTTCACAAGCTACGTTACTTTGAACAGCACAAGAAGAACACCATTAGTTTTATTTAATGGCCCTATGGTCCAAATCAGCCTTTGGCCTACTGACCATCCGGATCCTTAGAATGTCCATTACTTATTGTGGAATGATTTTTATCCCTTTGCACAACCCTGAATCTACGAATTTTCATTTTTGCTGATAGAGGTGGCCAAGATACATGCACACAAGTATTGTGCTGTCCGAGATTCGAACTCCCGGCCTTTGCATTTTAGACCAACACGCTACCCAAAAGCCTACACCCTAACTGTATTTCTGTTCTTAGGAATTGGAATGTCTTTAGCGATTTTCCATTGCTCATGCAAAATTGATGTCAGAATACATGGAAAACGTATTTATTGAATCTTAAATTCATTATACATATAATGGCCTACAGCATTGAAGTTATTCCTGTTAGAAGATGTTATTACGTTGACAACTTCAATTGAAGTATTGAAAAACCATTTATAAGTCTGAGTATTTCATCTAAATTAGGTAGGTGCATTCTTGCGAAAAAGAACCATTAAGTTTGTTTTGATCGAAAGAACCGACACTACAACTCTCAGTCAGTTCTTAATATTAGAACATATTTTTTTGATGTTTGATTAAAAGCTAAATATTTCGAAAAAAAAAAGTTTTTTTTTTCTTCTAATTGCATTACAGTAATTTTGTTGCGAATTAGATTATAAAAGTTCATATTAGAAGGAGTTCCCTTTTGTCGCCATAAACTGTATGCAAAGTCTCGTAAATCCATTAATTTTGTGATTTGTATATTCATCCACGCAACTCGTAAAAACTTAACCGACACGCAAGAATAATAAAGATTTCTCGCTACGCTATAAAAATAATCATTTTTATGATTAAAATAATTGGTTTTGCTTATATAATCCCAATCAATGAACTTAACAAAAGCTTGAAGAGCACTAATATCAATCACCCACATGGTAACGAAATTCTCGAAAGATTCGGGACAAACTTAGCAATTACAGCGTCATGATCAACCAATATGTAAAGAAGCTATAGTTTTCGTGTGTAGTACCATTAACTACAATTAAATTTTGTGTCTCAAAAGTTTATAATATTGGCATAAACCATAATCTATAACTTCCATAGTTCGCATTTGGAATAATATGAAGATCATCAACTATAAATTATATTTCCAGCAGAAAACAATCACCTAATACAAAACTATTGCTCAATGTTTCAGAAAAATGATAATTAAAGAATTCGGCAATAAATTTCTTCATATCGACTCGTCTCGAACAACAATTTCGAAAGTTTCTTTCTATCTATACACATATGAAAATTGAGAAAAGTCTCTTATTTTCTGCCAAATTTGGCTACTCCCATTGGGAACCAATAAATTTTCGTATCTCCGAAAATAATTTCAAAATCATCGAACCGTATGAATTATTTTTTTTTTGTTTGTTCTTTGTTTTTCACAAAAGAAGAGAAGCATTCTGGCAAACAACCCAAACGACCAGGATCACAATACTTGGCTAGTGAGCCATAAAACTTTCTAGGAGTTCTCTCCAGATAATAATTCTATATACCATATAGAGAAGTGCTCAAACCACCCTTATCCGTGTTCACAAATACATCTTGTATAGTGAGTCTCCTTGGAGAGGATGCACTTTTTTGGCACATACTCAAAACTGCATATTTCGGATAATTCCCAGAAGGATTCCAGCGTCTATAGATTGTCCGTATATGTATATTGAGCTGTGTACAATGATGTGTAGATGGGCGAAAACACTTCGGATCCGGATGGATAGTGGAGCATATTAGCGCAACTTTTCCAAAGACACACATTTGTAATAGACAAGGATGCCTCATGGGGATTATGGGCCATCATTTCAATTCAATTTGATGGTTTTATTAACTCGAAAAATGACATTTTTATTACTCGACATTTGCAGAACATCCATAAATGTTTTTATTTTTGGCACTTTATTGCTTTAAGATTTTTTCTTTCTGAAATAAACTATTTTTATGATTGATTCGGAAAATGTATCAGCTTGAGAACTTTTAGATTTTTGATAAAATGATATCCTCAAGGTTTGAAATAATAATCAATTTATGCATTAATATTTGGAGTGAGTAAATGTTAATCAATCTAATTTAAATAAGACCCCGTATGGGCAGAAAAAGTTCGTGATCCTGAGCAACGGCCTTCAGTTGTCACAGGAGTGCTTTATAGCCATATGTGCTCAAAATTATAATTTAAGGTTTGCAAAGCTTTGTTTCATTCCGGCGACCTTAACGTGTGGGTAATTTATTGGCAACATTGCCTTTGATCCATTATCTTGGTTAGATTTGATTGGATTATACGGTGGGGAAGGTTTGGTTTCATCTATCACTTTGTCCACTGATTGGTCGAGGAATACATACATAGAGTTCCTCATCGAATCTGTTTAATTGCAGACATTTAGAAGTTCTGTTAATCGAATGTTTTCGCTTAAAAGGATAAGCATGCTTATGGCCGGGTATCGAGTCCTAGTAAAGGGCTCACTACGATTTTAGCCACATTTGGATACTCATTTTTGGAGTACTAGGTATCCTGCAAAAAAGAAGAGAACCCCTGAGATTCCGATCCTTTCCAGACAAATCAATCAGCATGATCATTGCACTCAAAACTACTGTATCCCGGACACAGAGGAATCCAAATGAGAATTACTCGGTTTTTACTCTCCTCTCTAGTTCTATTAGTGCCCGAAGGCAATCGGAGACACGAGCTTTGATCGTAATTGAAATGATTGCAAAGCTAGGATTGCCGATTTACGGCCAGAAAAAATATGAACGTTCTGATTATGGTACGCTGAAGTTCTATTCTGTCAAATAAGTAGTTCAATTGCAAGTATTTCAGCTTGAAAAACGGTACAGAACTCATGCACACTGGCGTAAATACTAGTTCTGGGATGAACTCCAATTACTCCAGAATGCACCTCTTTTTTAGATTTATAACCATCTGTTTACCAAATGATGGATGGTTTCCTATGATTGGGTCTATTGGTAAGACTACCTTAAATGGCTTTGTCAAACTATGCCTTGCTACCACAAAATCAAAGGGAGGTATCCCAAGAACTACTTCTTTTTCAGTTTCTAAAGTCAGAGACAGGCAAGCAATTTTGCATTCTGTTCTGTCTTCAGCGGTGGGTAGTTTGTATGTTGCGTTACGGGCTTCTCTATGTATTTCCAGATGTAATGGGCCAGATTGAGATGTACCTCTATTGCTGCAGTGAATGTAATACTCATTCCTCCAATTATACCAATGCAAGCACGTCTTTGTATTTTTGTACGTTTTTGTTGAGCATTCTTTTGCAATATTTTGCCACAATATTGATTCTTCATATGTTGCTATGGAGCCCACAACAATGCAAATGTGTAGGCTCTGGATTGAGAACCCATGCTTGTGTACAGAGGGATATTCCATTTCTAGAACATTTTCTAAATGAACATTCCACGTGATTTTCTCATCTAGAATTACTCTTACAAATTTCACTTCATATGAATATTCCAGTGTTTCACCAAAAAGTTAGCTTTATATACTCTAGATAAAATCTGAGAGTATTATAAGTTTGTTCTAAGGTTTGTAACGCTAAGAAATAAGGCTCGGAGAGAAAAATGAATGATACAGAAGTTAATATTATCACTCAAAAATCTCAAAACCGAATGTCCGTCTGTCCGCTCGTCTGTCCGCTCTCTAGCTTGAGAACACATTGAGCTAGAACGTTCAAATTTCTTACACGTTGTTTTTGACAAAAAAGTAAGGTCAAATTTATGAACCGACTAAAATCACTCCACTCCTTTTACCCTCTCCCATACAAAATAACGCATTTTCTAGATGATTAGCTTCACTTCTTCTACCCCCTCCCATACAATATGACATAATTTCTTAATTTTTCAAAAAGTCTATTTACCTGACAAGTTTGAATGCTAGAGATCTGCAATTGAAAACATGTCAAATGCATGATGTGTATAGTTATTTCTAAAAAAACTCACTAAGAACTCCCCACTCCTTCTACCGCCTCCCATACAAACTGCACAATTTCACTAAATCCAATCCACTGATTCTATCAGTACCTATTAATTTTTTGAAGCTGACATTTTCAAAATAACCTTCTAATAGCAACTCTAACATGATGTGTAAAAATTGGTTCGATGCCGTTACCCTTTCTACCACTCCCCATACAAAATTTCTTAAAATCAAAAAATTTCTCTTCACCTAGAGTATTGCATGATTGGGTCCAACTGTAGCGCTGTTATTTTTATACTCCAGATAAAATCTGAGAGTATTATAAGTTTGGCACAAAGTTTGTAACGCCAAGAAATAAGGCTCGGAGAAAAAAATGAATGATACAGAAGCTCATATTATCACTCAAAAATCTCAAAACCATATGTCCGTCCGTGTCCTCATTAACTTGAGAACGCGTTGGGCCAGAGAGCCCAAATTTCGTAGACATAGTTTTTGACAAAAAGGTAAGGTCAAGTTCGTGAACGGGCCGAATCGCTCCACCCCTTCTACCCCCTCCCATACAAAATTACACAATTTTGCATTTTCACAATAAACGAAATTGCTCGAAAATTTTAAGTGTGTTGATTTGAAATTTGGAATATAATACTTTTCTTATGATTTTATTCTGCTGTATAAAAATTATTTGTGTACTCTTCCTACTTCCTCCACCTCCCATACAAACTGTACTTTTTCATGAAATACTCTAAACCAATTTACTCAGTACGTATGAAATAGATCGAGCTGAAATTGTACGCTAAATATTTATTTAGAATTATTAGTAAAACGAAAAAAAATTGGACGATTAGCTTTATGCCTTCTACCCCCTCCCATACACAATTACACAATTTTGTAAATTGACAATAAATAGATTTGCTCGAAAAGTATAAATGCTATTGATCTGAAATTTAGAATATATTACTTTTCTGACAATTTCAATCTTCTGTATAAAAGTTATTTGAGTCCTCCCTTTCTTCCACCACCTCCCATACAAACTGCACTTTTTCATGAAATACTCTAAACAAATTTACTCAGGACGTTTATTGAGCTGAAATTATTATTGCGCCATAAGGAACTTCAATTTGCATTCAGACTGCTTTAATAGTTCTGTGTGCAGAAATACCTACAAAGATAAAATAATGACTAATTTAAGACGTTATTTGGAAGTTAGTATTTCGGTCTTAGTTTTAATGCAGTCTTTTCTTTTTGATTATAGCTTATATTTGTTGTAAGTAATGGTTAAAAATTGTTTTCAAAAGTTTAGTATTAAGATTGTTTTTGTTTTAATTATCTTGGCCACCTTTATTATGTAAAAAAATTCTGCACTAAACATTTATTTAGAGTTGTTAGTGAGATCAAAAAAAATTAAATAATTAGTTTCACTCCTTCTACCACCTCCCATACAATCTGACACAACTTACCTAAAAGTCTATTTTCCTGAAAAGTATAAATGCTACTGATCCGCAATTTAAAACATGTCAAAAACATGATGATTTTACTTATTCCGAAAAAAGTCATTAAGAACTACCACCTCCCATACAAACTACACAATTTCACTAAATCCAATACTCTAATTTTCTCAGTACCTATTAAATTTTTAAGTCCTAAATTTTGTATAAAACATTTTGATAGCAACTCTAGCGTGATGTGAAAAAATTCGTCGTCATCCCCACCACCACTTCCCCTACAAAATTTTTTAAAATCGAAAAAAATTCTCTGTCATCTATAGTATGATATCAGCACAGTGATGTGAACCCAACGTGGGTTCGTTGAAGAAAGATCAAATTACACCAATTTATGTGAATTCACTTACTTCGTAGCACAATCTTCAGATGGAAACATCGTCTTCGGATTACGTTCAATGGACACGCTTCTACTGAGTTTCTTGCTAACTCTGGTGTCCCACAGGGACCTGTCCTTGGTCACCTACTATTTGCATTCTTCATTAATGATCTGCTTCAAAATGCCTCAAAATGTTTCGTAAAATTTCATGTTACTGCGACTGCATGGTCCTCTAGTCTGACTTGTTTGCTTTGTATCTTTGGTGTTCTAGCAATGATATCTTTTTGAACGTTGATAAGTATTTTACTATGGAGTTTTCGTATAAGACTACCTTCCCTGTTTTCACTTCCATATCCGTTAATAGAGGATCCATCCTTACGGCAATATCTACAATAAAGGATCAAGCTTAAATTCGTTAATCATTATTCTAATTTTATAAATTAGGCAAACAGACTTGCTGGTTTCGTCTTTCGTATGATAGTCCAGTTTAATCGTCCACGAATGCTACTTTTCACTCTTGCCCGTAGTAGTTTAAAATACTGCTCCATTATGTGGAACCTTCAGCATTCTGGCCAAATTGGGGCCATCGAACCCGTTCAGTTTAAATTTACTCGAACTAGTTTCTATAGATTTTTATACTCTAGATGAAATCTGAGAGTATTATAAGTTTGCTCTAAGGTTTGTAACGCTAAGAAATAAGGCTTGGAGAAAAAAATGAATGATACAGAAGTTAATGCTATCACTCAAAAATCTCAAAACCGGATGTCCGTCTGTCCGTCTGTCCGTCCGTCCGTCCGTCTGTTCGCTCTCTAGCTTGAGAACGCGTTGAGCTAGATTGTTCAAATTTTGTACACGTCGTTTTTGACAAAAAAGTAAGGTCAAGTTCGTGAACGGGCCAAATCGCTCCAACCCTTCTACCCCCTCCCATACAAAATAACACAATTGCGCAATTTGACAATTAAAGGATTTGCTCGAAAAGTATAAAAGCTATTAGCCTGAAATTTGGAATATATTACTTTTATAATAATATCAATCTACCGTATAAAAATTATGCATGTCCTCTTCCTCCTTCTACCACCTCCCATACAAACTGTACTTGTCATGAATTACTCTAAGCCAATTTACTCAGTGCGTATAAAATTTAGCGGGCTGAAATTGTGCACCAAATATTTATTTAAAATTGTTAGTAAGGCGAAAAAAAATTAGACGATTAGCTTCACCCCTTCTAACCCCTCCCATACAAAATCACGCAAATTCGCAATTTAACAATAAATTAATTTACTCGAAAAGTATAAAAGCTATTAGTCTGAGTTTTGGGATATATTACTATCATAATAATATAAATCTACAGTAGAAAAATTATTTGCGTCCTCCTTCTCCTTCCACCCCCTCCCATACAAAATGCACTTTTTCATGAAATGCTCTAAGACGATTTTCTCAGAACATATAACATTTATAGAGCTCACATTTTGTAATAAATACTTAATTAGTAATATCACTAAGATCAGAAAAAAATATTTGATTAGCTTCACTGCTTCTACCCCCTCCCATACAATTTGACACAGTTTCAAAACTTCACAAAAAATCGATTTTCTTGAAAAGTATGATTGGTACTAATCTGAAACTTAAGGGTTGTCAATTTTATAATATTCCTAGTTATTTTTGAAAAAATCACTAAAATCCCCCCACTCTTTCTACCACCTCCCATACAAACTGCACATTTTCACTAAATCTAACACACTAATTTTCTCAGCTTCTATTCAATTATTGGAGTAAGCATTTTGTATAAAACATTTTTATAGCTACTTTAGCATGATGGGGAAAAAATTAGTTCAATGCTATCACCCCTTCTAACACTCCCCATCCAAAATTTCTTGGGATGAAAAAAAATTCTATTTCATCTAGAGTATCGTAAGATTGCGTTTTACGCGCAATCGTAGTCCTGTTATGTTTTAGATCTCATTTCAATTATAGTGACTGACTTAAAGCACTTAAACTCCACTCTTTGCATCTACGACGAACCTTCCTCGATGATTGCTTCCGTTTCTCCCTTTACAACTACTATCTCAATACCTACCTCTCTAACGCCCTGAATTTTCGACTAGGAACAGTTTCAACCAGGAATTCAGATATTTTTTAACCTCCACGCGCTTCATTCGATATCTATTATTACTCTCCGATGCTAAGAATGCAAAGTAACCACAATCGATTTCAACTTGGATTTGTGCCCCGCATTTAAATTAACCTGGATGTCGCATGTGTTATGTTTCAATTTAGTTTAAATCATCTTTTTGGAAAAGCGACAATTGCGCTTTTTTTTAGTGCACCACGCTATTACATGACTTAAAGCACCTTGTACTATTTCTGCAATAGTTCTTCGAACTTGTCCCAAATGAGGATGGCTAGGTAATCTGCATATCACTGAACTTCAAATTTAAAGTTTATAAGTTCTAAAAGAAGATCAATAACTGCCAAAAATCAAAAGACGGGTGAAAGTACCCCACCTTGTGACCTACCATTGGCAGCCGTGCCAATTAAAAGTGTATCTGATAATATTGATTTTATAATGCTGCCTTAGATTTGATGTAAATTTTCGAACCAATCTTACGCTTTCCGCAGCTTTATAGGTGCATGCATATGCCGTATTATCGAATGCCCCTTCAATGCCAATAAAGCAGCCTACTACGATTTCCTCGTGATTTATTTCAATCGACTTCTCGATTTTTGTATCCAATGTCTGTAATGTGTACGTTGCGGACTTTCGTGGATGATAGGCATATTGATTTATATGAAGCAGGTTGAATTTCAATACCGCGTCTCTTATATGCCAATCGAAAAAATGTTCCAAAGTCTTAGATGTTGAGCTCGGACGATATGATTTAGATTAATTACTCGAATGTAAATTATCTTGACCTCACGCCACGGCTTGGGTATATAACTCCAGGCATATATCACTCTGAAAATGCTTATAATTGTTAGATGAAGTAGCTACAGAAGGGCAGAAAATATGCCGTCTTATCGGAGATTGAAAGCAGGTTTCAAACTTTTTATTGACCATCTCACTTTGTTTTTCGAAAAGTTTATTGCTGCATTTCAAGTCAACTTAGCATGGCTTACTGGCGATCGTAATACTTCAAATGTCTTCTTTTGCTGGTGCAGTGGTCGCGGATCCTAGAAAGTGAGTTTGTGCTAAGAGCTCTAACTTCTGCTTCCCATTTCCTGTGATGAAACCATCTAATAACCACATTTTATTCATGCGCCCCTTCGAACATTTCCCCGCGCTAACTCATTAATACCCTGATGGGTAGGTGAATATTTTCACAGTGCATTTCGAATTAAAAGAAAAGATTTCCGGATTCTACACTGTTACGCTTTATTATTCGTGACGTTTTGGTCTCTGCTAAAACCTTTATCAAACATCAGTTTGATCAGTCAAAAAAGCTCTAGCAGAGGAAAACGAGAGAATTAGAAAGGTAAAAAAAGTCCTAAAAATCGTTCTGCCAGAGTATTAATGATTTGAAAGAAAAGATTTCCGGATTCTACACTGTTACGCTTTATTATTCGTGACGTTTCGGTCTCTGCTGAGACCTTTATCAAACATCAGTTGGATCAGTCAAACTGATGTTTGATAAAGGTCTCAATTACCACAATCCCGAAGGTCGCCCTTCTTCGAAATTCCATTTAGTCGAATATCTTCCTTCATTGCACACCTCAGTAGAGAGTGGGAGGAGTAAATTGGCTGTTATTTCGGGTCCAATTTGAGGAGTTTGGTTGGTCCATCTATACCTGAGGCTTTCTTTCCCGCCATTGAATGGCGAAAACTATCTCTTCCTTATCTGGGGATCACTCTGAATAAAGGATTGTTGCGGTTGGATGTTTGGTAGTTGTTCTGTTTTTGGAATATCTTCCTTTGACAAGATGTTTAAAATATCAGAGAAGTATTCCTTCCATCGCCGCAACTGGTGGTCACTCATATTAAGGAAAGTTCCGTTGACATCTCTCACCAGGCTGGCGTTGAAATTTCTATTCGTTAACTGTTTCATGATTTTAAATTGTGAATGCATATCCCCAAGGTAAGCCGCAGATTCTGCCTTGTTGGTCAGATCTTCAATGGCCTTTCTCTTGTCGCGTCTAACAGCCTTTTTAAGCTGAATATGAGCATCGCGGTAGTGCTGCCTCAAGTCAGGTGTTCGTTGGTTGGCATCGGCGTTTTTCCGATCGCTGCCCTTGTTCCATGTGTCTTGTGACATCCAGGGTTTCTCACCGCTTTGCACATATTCCACAGATTCACCACTAGTTAGAAACGTATTTCTGGTTAGAAACGTGTTTCCCAATTGGCGTCCGGTGGGCGTATGTCATATTCGCCCAATATGGATGACTTTTTTAGAATGGTGGTGTATTCGCGCTTTTTCTTGGGGTCTTTGAGCTTATTCACATTAAACTTGGGTTCATTTGAAGAATTTGTGGTCGTCGGACAGCTACTGTGAACAATCTTAAGCAGGCGATCATCAAGTGGTGATTGCTCCCCACGTCAGCTCCACGCTTCGCTCGCACATCGAGGAGACATAATTTCCAGCGGCGACTTATAGCCATATGATCGAGCTGGTTCTGAGTAACACCATCAGGGGAAACCCAAGATGTTTTATGGTGACCCTTATGTGAAAAAAGTTTCCCTCCAATGACCATTTGCCTACCCAAGGGTCACCATGCTTCTCCATGACGTTTTTAGTCCAGTGTTGTCAAAGCCAAACTGGGTGTTCGTATCTCCTGAGATGATAATAATATCACCTCTTGGAACAAGCTCGAAGGCGGCACTAAGTTCGCTATAAAACTCGTCTTTGTTACCAGGTGTTGTGGTGTTAGTTGGTGCGCAACATTGTAGAATTATGACTCTTCTGACACTGGTCTTGAGTCTGACGACGATAATCCCATTCGAGATTGATTCCTAGCTGATGAGACTGTTTCTCGCTCTCGGTGTAAGGACAACCGCCGCGCCATATTTGGCTTCACTCTCAGGACCAACTTACAGATTATTTTTTCCGTTCGGGGTTCGTTCTTATCCTGATCCCGTCCACTTGACCTCGCTCAAACCCTAGATTTGGATATTATAGTGCTCCATTTCACGGTCGATATCTGATTGGCGGTGCAAGGACCGAGTGACTCCAGCCCTTCCCCCGTAATTCAATATTCGGACGGTCCAGAAGCCAATCATAGTCCGTTTTCCGGATTAGGATTTTGGAAGAAGGTTTCCTCAAGGTAAAATTGGAGAACGACGACTCATTGGAAATATTCTCTTTGTTCGTGGATGCCTTTGCCAATTCAATAATTAACCGACCCAAGTCGGCCGTCCACTATCCGCAACCTGTGACACGCTCGGTGGCGTACAGTTCTGCCTCTCTTACAAGATGGGATTTTCTTGGTGAAACCAAACATCTTGGTTTGTCTAGTTTTACTCCGAAGCTCATCGCTTCAGATCTTTTTTGGCCAAAATATTGCTCAAATGCGAAATTCGAAACTATGGCTTGCAGTTTCCTTTTAACCTTATCGGTCTCCATAAGCAGATGCTCATAAGAAAACTTATATGATGTATGTATAGTCCTAGGTACTTCGTTAGTCAATTTCATTTCTCTTCTTTGGTACTTTGATTTCAAAGAGTATTCAATCGAAAATCATAAAAGTGTGAAAGAACACGATAATTAAGGATTACGATGTTTATGTCAGAACAAGAGCTTGACATTCGCTTCAAAACTGGGAAACACTATTCGTCTGAAAATACTTCGAATTGCTGCGTGCACTATATTCGCATGGAATAGCTTAAAATCGAGCATCAATATTCCATATGAAATTACAATTCTTTATTTTGATGCACTCATGTGTTATAATTGGATTTAATGCACTTGTGATATATTCTGGGTGCTGAAAACAAACAAAGGCTTTTTTAGATATGACCTTACCCTACATTATACAATATGTATATTCAGCAATTGTTTGAAATCAATGCATAATTTGTATAATGACATTACCTATTACTAATCTCGAACGCACCAATATAGTTTCTTGTATAATTTGCAGATTACAAACAGAAGGGACGACAGTTAATGGATCATTAGTACAAAAACAAACATATTTTATGTCCTTCTGTCACTACTCAAACACTTCAAACAACTACAAAGTGTTTTTATTCATTCGCATTGGTATGCTATTTCAAACAATGCTATTATTATTTTTCACACTCCTATTGATTTTTCAATACAAATTTTAATTGAAAAATGAAAGTCAGCCAATTGACCCACTTTTGAATACTGAAGTTTTTGTTTACTTCAGCGATTTTTTCAACACTATTACAATGTATTGTGGATGAAATCTATAAGCACCTATACATTGTATTCGATCAAATGTTTCTATATCAAAGAATAATATTATTCTTAGCAGGGTACAGAAATGTTTGCAGTTGCCCATAGCTTTCCTATTTGGAAATTCATTAGTGACGATAATCTTGCAGTTCTTCCATAAATTTTTGCGGGTTCCAGATTTCGTAACTCGGGTCAGTTATAATAAGAAAATAAAATGGTAGAAAATATAACTTCGATTTTAGTTTTAATACAAAATTCGAGGCGAAAACGAGAGTGCATTATTTTATAGAATAAAAATATGTATTTCAAAGCGCGAACCCACGTAACCGTTTGTACAATTCTACAAAGACCAAAAAGAGCTACCGACTTACAACGATTTCATTCGATTCTACAATGGCACTACAGTTCAAATCGGACCTTGGCCTCCTGATCTTCAGGTTCCTTAACATTTTTCATTACTTATTGTGGAAGGGTTGTTAGCCCTTCGCACAATCCTCTATCTACAAATTTTCCTAGATTGAGGTAACTGAGGTATACCCAAGCAGGTAGTGTGCTAGAATTATGCGTCGACAGGGATTTGAACTCAACCTTCGCTTTGTAAACCAACACGCTACCCACTAGACTACACTCTAGATTACAACGATTTCCTTGTTAATTCACTACTAGAATAGTTATCATTCGTAGTCAAGAGATTTTTCTGTCTTTTAAACTCAACAGAAGTCTCCCCTCCCAAAGTACAAAAGGTAAAAATCAGCTGATATGACAACTATTCAACTGAACTATTTACAATGTCCTCCGACCTATTTTATAACATTGTCTATACTGTTGGTGAAATTCGCTTTTTGTAACGTTTGTAACGCAAAGAAGACACGTTCAAATGCTCGAATCCAAGTGTCGTCTACAAAATAGCTGTCAAGCACTTTTGACAATCCAACTGTAACTTTGTTATAGTATTTTTACCAAAAAATTAATTTTAAAGATTGAGAACAGACTACAAGACCAGCCCGAGTACTTGCATAGGCTCTCGAGCACAGGCACTTGGATTATGAAGAACTTCGGATGGCGGAGTTGAAAAAGATGTTGAGGTTAGTATGGGTAAGAAGAGCTGTCAAGTAAAGTGTCAAAAGTTTTGAATAATTGTGTAATGATTGAATTGAAGGGCTCCGGTAGATGATACAGTTTATTTTTAAACGAGCATATATCCATTGAATTTTCTTAAAAAAAAAAAATGTTTTAAATCAAAACACAATATGCAAGCAAATGGTTCCCTAAACAGCACAAGATGGTTCAGGTGTAGTAAAAAACACAAACAAAACTGGCAAAATTTTAGACTAACCAATATTGCCAGATGTTTCAAAATTTGTAAAAGTCATTTGGAAAAAACCTTAAAACATATTAAATAGTCTAGAAACTTAAGCCCTTCTAACCATATGAAAAAAATATATTTTTTTTCATGGCACTAAGTTGAACCTAAGGGTCACCCTTTAATACTGTAGCGTACATTCCAGTCGGCTTAGAAAGGGATAAAACAAAATGAAAATAAACAAAATATACAGTTAATTGAATAAGGGCGGACAGAATAAAATAATCACTAGGAAAAGCGACCGCGAGTAGTGCATTCCACATTTTGCTTCTTCAAGATAGAAACGACTGCCTCTATTTCACTGTACGTGATTTAGGTGGTTCCAAAGTTTACTCCCCGCAAGGGGGTAGTTGTAGTATGAGGTTTTACCAATTCCTGCAACTATCTTTGGAGTTAGCGACTCCACACGGACCTGAGCTAACTATCCCCCTCTGGGATGGGGGCTGTAGAATTCACCCACAGCCAGTCCTGCTTGCCCTAAAAATGGCAAATGGACACTCACTGGATCATGGGCTTATCACCCGTGATCTTAAGACCTAAATGATACGAGAAACAGATACATCGCCTCGGATACGGACTGATTCTACGGTAACGACTTTTGGCATTCGAAAACGGACTATGATTGGCTTCTGGAACGTTCGAACATTGAATGACGGGGGAAGAGCTGGGGTTACTCGGTCCTTGCACCGCCAATCGGTGATCGACCGTGAAATGGAGCACTATAACATCCAAATCTTGGGCTTGAGCGAGGTCAGGTGGACAGGATCAGGAGAAGAACAAACCCCTAGCGGAAACACTATTCTGTACATTGGCCCTGAAAGTGAAGCCAGAAATGGCGTGGCGTTCGTCCTTAAGCCGAGAGCGAGAAACAGTCTCATTAGCTGGGAACCAATCTCGGATAGGATTATCGTCGTCAGGCTCAGGACCAGTGTCAGAAACGTCACAATTCTGCAGTGCTACGCACCAACTAATACCGCAACATCTGGTGACAAAGAGGAGTTTTATAGCCAACTGAGTGCCACCTTCGAACGTGTTCCAAGAGGTGATATTATTATCATCTCGGGAGATATGAACGCCCAGGTTGGATCAGACAACACTGGACTAGAACACGTCATGGGGAGGCATGGTGACCCTTGGGTCGACGCTTCACGACCTTGGATTAAGAGACCCGAAAACGGCGAATTATTTGTGGAGTTCTGTAGTACTCGGCAAATGGTCATCGGAGGGACCCTTTTTCCACACAAGAGTCATCATAAAACATCTTGGGTTTCCCCTGACGGTGTTACTCAGAACCAGATCGACCATTTGGCTATAAGTCGCCGATGGAGAAGATGTCTCCTCGATGTGCGAGCGAAACGTGGAGCTGACGTGGGGAGCGATCACCACTTGATGGTTGCCTGCTTGAGATTGTGTACAGCAGCTATCCGACGACCACAAATTCTTCAAATGAAGCGCAAGCTTAATGTGGATAAACTCAGAGATCCCAACAAAAAACTCGAATACACCACCATTCTACGCGAAAAGTACCCTACGGATAATATTAGAGCAGTCAGCTGAAATGGGTTCGCCACTACATCTCATGTTTGTGGACTTCGAGAAGGCTTTCGACAGCGTTAAGCGAGATTACATATGGAATGCTTTGCGTAGGAGAGGTATTCCAAATAAGGTCATAGCTATGATTAAAGAATCCTACGAAGATGCAAGGTGTCGCGTCTTGCATAGAGGAGAGCTGTCCGAGAGTTTTCCTGTGCGAACGGGTGTCAGACAAGGCTGCATATTATCACCAGCCCTGTTTCTGGTGGTAATAAATGACATCTTGAAAGCTGCACTGGAAGGTGGGGAAGGTAAAGGTCTTCAATGGAGACTATTTAACATCTTAAGTCACCTTGATTATGCTGATGACGTGTGTTTGCTTGCACATACCCGTTCGGACTTAGAGTCAAATGTTCGCTCGTTGCATTCTAAATGCAAAGAGGCGGGACTGAAAATAAATGTGCGTAAAACCAAGTACATGCACATGGGTTCGAACGCAAGCACACCGATTGTTCTTAATGGACAGGATGTGGAAGAGGTGCAAGATTTTTGCTATCTCGGAAGCATTGTCAGCATGGACGGCGGAGCCGAAAAGGATGTTGAGGCTCGGCTAAATAAAGCCCGTCAGGCCTTCGGTATCCTTTCCCCTTTCTGGAGGTTAAGAGAGATCTCCCTTCGCACGAAGCTGCGAGTTTTTGACGCATGCGTCAAATCCGTGTTGTTATATGGTTGTACTACGTGGAAAGTGACCGTTCGACTTACCAAGAAACTACAGACTTTCGTAAACCAATGCCTCCGACGCATTTTAGGAATATTCTGGCCAGAAGTGATCTCCAACGACGAACTTTGGAGTACAACTCGCCAGACTAAAATAGGTATTGAGATTCAACGGCGAAAGTGGCAGTGGATCGGTCATACTTTGAGGAAACCAGAGCAAAACATCGCAAAACAGGCTCTGGATTATAACCCTCAAGGAAGACGTCGGGTTGGTTGACCGTGTAACACGTGGAAGCGAGCAGTGGAGCATGAGGCCAGAGGAATAAACAAGTCCTGGCAACAGCTTAAAGCCGATGCGCAGGATCGCGCCTTGTGGAAGAGAGTTGTTTCTGTCCTATGCCCCTATAGGGGGTCTTAACAGGAATTTGATTGATTGATTGATTGAAAGTTTACTCATGACCGCGTTCAGCAATACGAGTATTACGAGGGTATTTATATGAAGGATGCTTAAAACAACTAATTTCGACTATAAAGGCCGTGGAAATTGTTAGAAATATGTATCATACTTTTTACTACAACTGTACTCACAGAAGTACTCTATTACAATTTTATACTGAAGATTATTACTATCTGTCAATAAACATCTTCTTGTACTTGTAACCTCCAACGAGAACGGTCGTGTTTATTTCATCCTCTTGCCGAAATCCCAACAGGTTATGGGCCCAGACCGACAATAATCAGAACTCGTGGTCGAAAATAGTCCGATAAAATTCAGGTAATCGGTGACTCAAAATCTTTTAAATTAAAACGGTGTAAAAGGTTAAAAGTGAATTTTTAATTTGCAATCGATATGGAAAGCGAATCGGTAAAAATTGACAAGTTGCAGAATGGTGATCAGTGGACAAGCTGGAAGTTTCCAATAAAGGTATTATTGAACGCTAGCGATTCTTTCGATGTGGTTACTGGCGACGAGCCCGAACCAACGAAAAGTGAAGGTATGACTGAAGGTAATTTTTTAATTAACCTGAAGAAATGGCAAACAAAAGATCGTAAAGCGCAGAAAACCATTGTCACCACAATTGGCCAGAAACCGTTACTCCATATTTTGAGCTGTACAACGTCAAAAGAAATGTGGACAAAATTGTCAGCTGTGTATGAACAGAAGTCTGAAACAAGCCTGCACATTTTGCATCAGCGTTTCTACAGTTTTACGATGGCCGTAAATGATGACATTGCTACACATATTGCAAGGCTTGAGTCAATTGTTCAACAACTGAAGGAAGCAGGCGAAAGTATTTCGCAAGCAATGATTGTTACAAAGATTCTAATGACTTTACCATCGAGTTTTGCTCATTTTTCAAGCGCATGGGAATCGACACCAGTCGAACAGCAGACCATCGGCAATCTTACATCGCGGCTAATAATGGAGGAGACGCGGATGGCGTCACAAGCAGCCACGAAAGGAGATGAAAGTGCGTTTATCGGTGTGAAGAAACGTGTTGGACGTAAGGAGCAAAAACCAGGTGAACGCAAGGGCGAAAAATCTTTTGGAACTTCAGGAAAATGTTTCCTCTGTAATCAGCCAGGTCATTGGAAACGGAATTGTCCAAATAAAGATAAAAGACAGGTAAATTTTGCAAGTAATCTTGATGCCGGTGAAGCTTTAATATGTGATGCGTTTTCGATCAATAAATTAGAAACGGTTATTAGTGAGGAGGACTGGATTTTAGATTCGGGTGCAAGCGACCACATGTCTTTCCGTCGCGAGTCGTTCGTAGATTTTATTGAGTTGCAGGATGCTATGCCTGTAACTATCGGTAACGGACAGAAAATATATGCTTACGGTAAAGGCAATATACAAATTTCGGCATAAAATAGTAAACAGTGGGCTAAAAAGACTTTGGTCAATGTATACTTTGTACCTGACATAAAGGTAAATTTGTTTTCTTCGGGTAGCACTCTTGATAAGGGTTATAAACTCTTGTCCGATAACAATAAATGCGAAATAATTAAAAACGGTGATATCGTTGCAGTGGGAGTCCGCAGTAAAAAACTCTATAAAATGCAATTTCGCGTTATTATTTCCGCGCAGAAAGAAACTTTTTATTGTAATAAATCGTGTGACTCTATAGCAACGTGGCATGAAAGATTAGGGCATCAGTCCATTGCTCAAATCAGATGTGTTTTAAGGGCGCGAAATATAGAATTTATAGACATTGAAAATTTCTTTTGTGAATCTTGTGCGTACGGGAAGCAGCATCGATCAATTTTACTTTATTATTTTAATAATAAAGTATTGTGATCGACTTGGGAAAAAAAAAAAATTTGCTACCCTGAAATTTTGTTTTTTCGCGTTTCATGACTAAATTAGCCTAAAAATGCAAAAAAAAAAAATCCGTCTGTCTGTACGCCGTCCGCCGTCCGCCGTCCGCCGTCCGCCGTACGCCGTCCGCCGTACGCCGACGTGTACGCTCAGCGCACATTAACTCCCAAACCCTTCAAGATAGAGAGTTCATTTTTGGGGGGATTGTAGATAGTTGCGGATCTCAGGCGGATACCCATTTTGGGGGGTGTATGGGTTCAGGGGGAGGCGGGGGGAACGCTTAAACCGAAAAATACGAATTCAAATATCTCAACCATGGTAACAGCTAGGAAGCTAAAACTTAACATACGTATAGAGGGGTTTGTGGGACAACTTTTAAAAATAATTTAATTTTTTTATCCATTGGGGTGCAAAAAGGGGGGGCTAAGAACCCATTGTCGGCCGAATTTTTTTTTCAAATGATTATATCTTCGAAATTACTTCCCACAAAAAATTGATATTTTGAGACCGTTAAGATAGTATCAAGATCTACTAGAATCAGTTTAGATAAGAGCTAATTATTGTAAGGGGGAGGGTCAAGGGGGGTGCAAAGAAAAACACTTAAAAATCAATATCTCGGCTATTTATTAAGCTATGTAATTGAATCTTAGACCCTATACTAAGCTATACTAGAGAAATACTTGAAAAATATAACATTTGGACAAAATAGTAGTGGGGGGAAATGGGGAGCATTTCAAAAATGATGCACTTTCCAAAATTTCAAACCGTTATAATTCAAAATTGAGTACAGATATCAAATTAAAATTTTGTCAAATTGTAGAACTAGGTAGTTTTGAAATTTTGTAAAAATTTTACGTTGGGAGGTGTAAGGGGAGGGAGGTGGTAACCAAAAATGTCGAAAATTTTGAGTGATTTTTTAAGGGCTCTGGTGAAAGATACAAAATTTAAATTTTCCATGTTGATACATCTATTTGTTGTACATACAGAAAAAATAATAAAAATTCCACAATTGTTATGCACCGACCCCCCTGGTCTACCGTGCACAAGGTGTTTCATGTGCAATGAAAAAACCACATAAACTAAAAATTTTTGAATGAAATTTAAAGGTAGAAACTTGAAAACTTGCGAAATGCATTTAAAAAAAATTTTTAAAAGAATGAAATATAAACTGGTCGAATACCTTGAAAGCTTCTACTCCCTCCCATACAAAATGATTTTTTTGACCATTTTTAAGAAATTAATTATCACCTAATTAGTAAAAGCTATCAATTTGAAATTTTGCACAAAATCATTTAAAAGTAGTTGAAATAGAACTGTGTCAAAATTTTTGAGATCACACTTGCCGTTCTACCCCCTCCCATACAAAAGCATGATTTCGACCAATTTCAATAAAACAACTGCTAACCAACACATTAAAAGCTACGAACTTGAAATTTTGTACGAGCACCTTAAAAGAGATAAAAAAGAAAATTGCGTCACAAATTTTGCGATTCCCCTACCTCTTCTACCCCCTCCCATACAAAATTATTTTTTTGAGCATTTTTAGCAAATCAGTTATCAGCTAACTCTTAAAAGCTACCAATTTCAAATTTTGCTCAAGAACTTATAAAAATAATTGAAATGATATTACTTTAAAAGTTTTGCAATCGCGCTTGCCCTTCTACCCCCTCCCATACAAAAGTATCATTTCGACCAATTTCATTGAATTAACTAATAAACCACAAATTAAAAGCTACGAACTTGAAATTTTGTACGAGCACACTACAAAAGAAAAGAAATAAAATTGCATCACAAATTTTACGATTCCCCTACCTCCTCTACCCCCTCCCATACAAATGTTTGGTTTCGTGAATGTATGTAAAATACACCGAATCCTATGAAAATTCTATGCAACTTCGTCTATGAAACTGACATTCTATGCAGAGAATATTGGACGTGATTCAAGCAATCAATTAAAAACTATTACCATCCACCCACTCTTACTATCACCCCTCACCCCACCCCTCACAAACACTCAAACTTGGATAAATAAAGGAATGAAATATTGATTATATGTACTGGAGCTTTTGAACGTTTCCGCAAAGTGTTAAATTGACAGTTGCCCTGCCCAAGAACCCGCTTTCACTTAGTCTTCCCTAACAACTCTAACCTGCATATTGACTTTCCACACATACGCAACTTGTCCCAAGAATAATAAAGTTTCGCCCGACTTGTTGGCAGTTTATTTCATGATAGCACACGAAGGGCTTCATGTTGTGGCGAATTAATTCACAGCGACCTTAACGGTCCAATGCAAAGTGACTCTTTGGCAGGGTCGAAATATTTCGTTCTGTTTAAGGATGATTTCTCAAACTTCAGATACGTGTTCTTTATTCGAGAAAAATCCGAAGTTGCAGCGGTGTTCAAAAACTTCCTAAATCAAGTGAA
Source organism: Chorisops tibialis (assembly GCA_963669355.1). Lineage (NCBI taxonomy): Eukaryota > Metazoa > Arthropoda > Insecta > Diptera > Stratiomyidae > Chorisops > Chorisops tibialis. Next base: position 116,131,552 of record OY770262.1, on the reverse strand, counting down.
GATTGATACTGCAGTCCAGATAAAGACACTTAGGACAGATAATGGATTGGAGTTGAAAAATAAAGATATGTCCGAAATTCTTCAAGAAAATGGTATACGTCATCAAACAACCGTACCATACACACCTCAGCAAAACGGACGTGCAGAAAGGGACAATCGTACTATTGTGGATATTGCGAGAACCATGCTCCATTCAAAAGAAATGCCTATTTTCTTATGGGCAGAGGCTGTAAATACTGCCGTGCGCATGCTTAATTGTTTCGGGACAAGCCCAATTAAAGGAAAAACCCCGTATGATCTTTGGTTTGATCAGAAGCCGTCGATTGATAATCTGCAGATATTTGGTACCGAAGTTTATGTTCACGTTCCCAAACAAAAGCGAAGGAAATGGGACAAGAAGTCAATGAAAGGTTATTTTGTCGGGTATCCAACAAACCAAAAAGGTTTTCGTGTTTGGATCAAAGGTACGAAAAGAATTGAAATTTCACGAGATGTAGTTTTCAATGAAAGAAAAGAAAGCCTGACAGATACTGAACATCCAGAAAAAACAGTACAGCATTATATTGATGAAAGGGTAGAGGACAGAATAGGCGAGTTTCGAAGTGAAGAATATGACTCGGAAAATAATGCTAATATGATAGATTCACCTGAATCTGAAGAAGATAAGGAAGCTGAAAAAGGTACAGAAGTTGGTGAAGAAAATTACAGTGACCAAGTGACACCGATTCGAGAAAGGCTACGTAGCAATCGTAAACCTAAAAGCAGTTCTGTTTCAAGTTTCCTATCCAACATTTCTGAAGGATACGCGTTTGTTGCAAGTTCGTTTGAGCCAGCTAGTTACAAGGATGCAATGAATTCAGATAATGCGGAAGAATGGCAAGCAGCGATGGACGAAGAAATTTCAGCATTGCGGAGAAACAAAACCTGGAAATTGTCAACCCTACCGAAAAATAATAAGAAAATTAACAACAAGTGGGTATATAAGATTAAGTCGAGCCCTGAAAGCGTGGAACAAACCTATAAAGCACGCCTTGTTGTTAGGGGATTTACCCAAGAACAAGGAATAGACTATACGGAAACATTCAGTCCAGTTGCGAGATTCACATCAATCCGACTAATCCTAGCAATTGCAGCCACCGAAGGTCTTTATTTAAAACAATTTGATATAAAGACAGCTTTTTTAAATGGCATTCTAACCGATGAAATTTATATTGCTCAGCCAAAAGGTTATGACGATGGTAGTGGACGTGTTTGTAAACTTGAAAAAAGTTTATATGGATTAAAACAGTCCGCAAGATGCTGGAACATAAAATTCACGCAAGCACTGGAGAATTTTAATTTTAAAAGGAGCTCAGCTGACCCCTGTGTATTTATACGAAGACATCAGAAGCAAACAGTCATCATAGCTCTTTACATAGATGATGGTTTAATTGCGTCTACCACGAAAGAAGATGCAATGCAAGTTATTAAGCACATCCAGTCTCAATTTGAAACCAAAGTATGTGATGTGGGATATTATCTAGGCCTTCAAATAAACACAAAACCAGACGGTTCAATTCATATTCATCAGTCATGTTACATCGATCGGTTATTACATACATTTAACATGATAAACTGCCGAGAAGTCAGTACACCAGCCGAAGTGTCTAAGGAAGTGCTGAAGGAAAATATATCGGCCTCAACCGATTTTCCGTATCGAGAAGCTGTTGGCAGTCTTATGTACCTCATGACAGCAACTAGACCGGACATAGCCTATGCTGTTGGTGTCGTTAGTCGCTACATGGAACGGCCAACAACGGAGAATGTTATCGCTGTTAAACGTATTTTTAAATACATTCAGGGAACAAGGAATTATGGTATAATTTTTGGTAAAAATAATAATTACTCACTTATCAATTACAGTGATGCTGATTTTGCCGGAGACATTAACACTAGAAGATCGAAGAGCGGTAATGTTTTCTTTCTGGACACCAGTGTTATTTCATGGTCATCACAAAGGCAAAAAAGCGTATCACTTTCTACAACGGAAGCTGAGTATATTGCGGCTTCAGAAGCTATCAAAGAAATGATTTGGCTGGACTCTTTGATGAAGGACGTCCTCAACCCGAGCATTAGTGTAAAGCGTTTTTTACTAATGGATAACCAAGGGGCAATGAAACTCATCAAAAATCCAGAGTTCCATAAAAGAACTAAACACATAGACGTAAGGTTCCATTTCATCAGAGAGAAATATAGCAGCGGTTTGTTCGAACTAATTTACGTCTCGACAGAGAAGCAAATTGCAGATATTCTAACAAAGCCGTTGTCGAAGAAAATCTTCCAGAATCTACGAGTTATGATGAACGTAACGTAATTATTTTGGATTGTATTTGTAATATAAAAATTGTTAATTGAATTCCTATGTACAATTTTGTATTGAAATTACACTCACCCTTTTGAATTAGATTATACAATTAATATGCATTCAGATTATGGAGTTGATAAATAGTAAAAATAACGATAAGTGGGAGTGTTAGAAATATGTATCATACTTTTTACTACAACTGTACTCACAGAAGTACTCTATTACAATTTTATACTGAAGACTATTACTATCTGTCAATAAACCTTGTACTTGTAACTTCCAACGAGAACGGTCGTGTTTATTTCATCCTCTTGCCGAATTCTTTCAATTCGAAATGCACTTTAAAAACATTCACCAAACCATTAGAAATACTTTTCTTAAATTTTCAAAATAAAAATTTATATGTGAGGTGGTAGAAGGAGCGAAGTGAAGTTCATACTTTTTTGAATGAATTCTAACAATATTTGAATTTTTTACTTTTTGTAGTTTCAATGAAAATCGATTAAATACATTTATCAATATTGTACATTTGTATGGGATGGGGTAGAAGGAGTATCCGAATCAAATCAAATTTTTTGGCATGAGTGATATTTATAATAGTAAATGTTTCCCAATATTTAAAGTTGATGGCCTTGACGGTTTTCGAGAAAAATAATTTAATTAAAATTTCCAAATTTCGTGATATTTGTATGGGAGGGGTTAGAAATCGTGAGGTGGAGTTCTTAGTTTTTCCAAAACTGGCTGCAACTGTAATATAATTAATTATCACTAAAACAGGTTCTTTTAACTTTGCTAGTTGCAATGCAAACCGAATAAATCCATTTTTGAAAATTGTGGATTTGTGTGGAAGGGAATAGAAGAAGTAAGGGGATCAGTCCAATATTTTCTGACGTTAATGATATTTATATCGTTATACCATGACCTAATTCTCAAGTCAATTCCTAAAATGGTTTCAGAGAAATATCAATTTTTTTAAATTTCGAAATTTCATGAAATTTGTATGGAAGGGGGTAGAAGGAGTGGGGGGACGTGGCCCGTTCACGAACTTGAAGTTACTTATTTGCCAAAAATAACATATGATAAATTTCAGCACGATAGGTCAAAGCTTTCGAGAGTTATGTTGTAGACAGTCGGACAGACAGACGCACAGACGGTCACTCGGAATTGGGGTTTTTGAGTGACAGCAAATATTTCTATACCCTTGCCGGCTCTAAGTGAGCATTATTTCGTAGCGTTAGAGTATAAAAAGATCGGTCAATAAAGCGCGACTGCGATGTATTTGGCGAGCTTTTTGAACTAAAAACGTGAAAAGGTCCGTCGATGAAGTGCGACCGGTGGGTTTTATGATCGGCGAGGTATTACGTGCAAAGTGATCAATGAGTTGCGGCGATTTGTTTGCCGAGCTTTGTTCCGTGCTACGATCTCGTCGAGATGAGATGGGATGTGTGAATTGCACGATTAATGTCCGAGTGCGAACAAAACTTCTGGGATTTGTAGCGATGATCATACCGCCAATTTCATTGGCGATACACCGTAAGCAGCATGCATTTGCTTGGCTCTTCTAATCGCAGCTCTTTTCAATTTTCAATCGCAATATATTGTTATAGATCTGGCAACCACGCAATTTGATCTTTCTCGAATATACAAGAATTATGTAGAACAGTAACCCCCAATATGTAAAAAGCCATAATTAAAGATCTAAAACTTTCCAGTATAGTTGAGACACACACCCGACAATATACACTACGGAAGGTTCGAGGATTGGGGGGAAATTGTATAAAACCACGAAGCTTTCAGACGGGAGTCAGTCATTCAGCGACATTTATGGAAGACGCGAATCGGTGCAGGAAAGCGATAACACAATATGCGGCGGTAGTGCCATTTAGTGCAGATTAAGTTAAAGTGCGAAGAAATAAATTATCACTTATTTTTAAACGAATTGTGTTTTACTTGAAATCCCGGTGAACCCCTAGCTCGCAACAATATATTTTTCACAATAGCAGTAAAAAAACCGCTAGTATGTAAAATAACATACCATCTCGACTAAGGATGCCGTTATGGTATCATCTCAAATAAGTCCAAATGCAAATCTCTGAATTCGATCCAGTACCTTTAGATGAGTTTTGGATGCCTACGTCCAGATACGCGAATTGTACTCGAGTCTGGGCCTGATTTGTGACTTGTAAATGGTTGCAAGATCAGATGGTATAAAATGTTTCGTGCACTTTCGGAGTAAGCCTTAGTATTTAGAGGCATCTTAAGCTACATCGGTGATATGCTGGCTCCAGTCAAGTTTTTATACTCTAGATGAAATCTGAGAGTATCATAAGTTTACCACAAAGTTTGTAGCGCCAAGGAATAAAGCTCGGAGAAAAAATGAATGATACAGAAGTTCATATAATAACTCAAAAATCTCAAAACCGGATGTCCGTTCGTCCGTCTGTCTGTCCGTCCGTCCGTGTCCTCTCTATCTTGAGAACACATTGAGCTAGATAGTTCAAATTATGTGCACTTCATTTTTGACAAAAAACTAAGGTCAAGTTCGTGAATAAACCAAATCTTTCTACCCCTTGTACCCCCTCCCATACAAAATTACACAATATCGGAATTTGGCAATAAACGGATTTACTCGAAAAGTATAAATGCTATTGGTCTGAAATTTGAAATGTAATACTTTTTTGATGGTTTAATCTACTGTATACAAATTATTTGTGTCCTCCCCCTCCTTCCACCATCTAGGCGCGCTAGACCAATTTACTCAGTGCGTATAAAATTCATCGAGCTGAAATTGTGCACCAAATTCTTTTTTAGAATTATTAGTAAAACCAAAAAAAATTAGATGATTCTCCCCTGCCCACCCAAAATGATATATTTTCGTAATTGACTGTAAACGGATTTGTTCGAAAAGTATAAATGCTATTGATCTGAAATTTGGAACGTACTACTTTCATGGTGATTCCAATCTAATGTATGAAAGTTGTTTGAGTCCTCTCCTTCCTTCCACCACCTCTCATATAAACTGTACTTTTTCATGAAATACTATAAACGAATTTACTCAGTACGTATAAAATTTATCGAGCTGAAATTTAGTGCACAAATTTTATAATATTTATTTAGAATTATTAGAAAGATCAAAAAAAATTAGAAGATTAGCTTCACTCCTTTTACCACCTTTCATACAATCTGACACAATTTAACAACTTCACAAAAGGTTGATTTTCCTGAAAAGTGTGAATGCTACTGATCCGCAATTTAAAACAAGTCAAAAGAAATTGCCAACAAGTGAAAACCCCCTTAGTGCAGGGATGGTGCCAATTCAACACTTAGTTGCGAATACAATCAACAGCTCCAGTACGTGTAGTCAATATTTCATTCGTTTATGCAAGTTTGAGTTTTTATGAGAGAGGTTGGGTTAATGTAAAGTATTAAGGGTGGGTGAATGTAAATAATTTTTCAATTGATTGCTTAAATTATGTGCAATATTTTCTGCATAGAATGTCAGTTTCATAGACGAAGTTGCAAAGAATTTCCATAAAATTTGGTGCATTTTACATTCACGAAACCAATCATTAGGAGGTAAGGGAAATAAAAAATTTGTGATGCAGTTTTATTTCATTTCTTTTGTAAGGTGCTCGTACAAAATTTCAATTTCGTAGCTTTTAATTTGTTGGTTTGCAGTTGATTTATTGAAATTGGTTGAAATCATTCTTTTGTCTTTGTAGGGGGTAGAAGGGCAAGCGCCATCTCAAAACTTTTGACGTAGTTCAGTTTCAACTATTTTGGAAAGTTTTGTGCAAAATTTCAAATTGATAGCTTTTAATGTTTAGGTGATAATTGATTTTTTAAAAATGGTCGAAAAAATATTTTGTATGAGAGGGGGTAGAAGTTTGGAAGGTACTCGACCAGTTAATATTTCATTCTTTTAGAGATTTTATTTTTTTCCAAATTTTCAAGTTTGTACCTTAAAATTTCATTCAAAAATTTTCAGCTTACGTGTTTTTTCATTGCAACCTTGTGCACGTTAAACTAGGGGGGTCGGTGCATAACAATTGCAAAATTTTTTATTTTTTCTATATGTATAATAAATAGATGTATCCACATGGAAAATATAGACCTTGTATCTCTTACCAGAGGCGTAAAAAAATCACTCAAATGACCACGCTCCTGAGTAGCCGGCAGGAAGTGCTGTTTCGACCTGAGCGACCTAATTAATTTTCTGCATGCATAATGAGTCCTGGGAGGCTCATTTCGTATCAAGACGTAAGTGGGGTTGAGAGTCTATAGCTGAAGGTCGTTAATAAAGATTAAAAATAAAGTAGATAAAACGGAGCCATGAGGGACGCCGGAACTGAAAGGAAAGGCAGTCGAAGAGACGCCATCCAAAGCAACTTATATGGCGCGCTCCAAGAGAATATTCTCAATTTATGTATGCAGGTATTCCAGCGTTCGGTTAAGTAAGCCAACAAACCACCTGTGGACCTTCCCGCCCGAAAACCATATTGGCGGACGACTATTAGTTGGTTGCTCTCTAAGTAGGATAGATAGAAAAGGTTGCGAAGAGGTTTAGCCAAAGATGAGAAGCATTTCTTATTTTTTATGGGTGGCGTACCGCCTAAACTAGAGGATTTATTATATTGAGATCCTGAAGAATTTTAGCAATGACGCGAGTGCGAAATTTTAAGGCACGCAAAATGGTGCGTCGGGCGATAAAATTGGGGGTGACTGATTACTCGGTGGGAGGATTCTTACAAGACGCGCTGCTACTATTTAAATTTGGCTATTCAACTGGATCAACGACTGAGAGGCTGTTGACAAAAAGAGGAGGTGTAGATGATGAAATAAAATTATTGCTGACGGCTTTAGTGTTGTGTATCAGCATCTTTTCCCATCTAACATCTTTCATAGCAATCATTCCACATATCAAAAGTGCTGACATCCACATTCTTGTGTAAGCACATGAAGACGACCAGCGTGGATTTTATCGTTCTGCGGCGACTTCTTTGTGTGCGTAATACGATATGTGGATCGCGCGCTATGCGATATGTCGGTTCATGGCCAGCAGGCATCTACTCGATTGAGTATGTGCTTGAGCTGAGGCTATTCGGGTGTATGCTGATAAGACATTTCTCGTGCATTCGTTTATATGCTGATAAATCACTTTTCTGTAGTTCGCGTGTGTGCTAATAATGCACCTTTTTTCTTGATCGTTCTCGTCTGCGAATAATACAACAGTTGGAGCTGGACCTTCGCCGTGTCAACATACGTCTAATAAAATCAATCAAATTTTTTAAAGTTATCTTTTATTCATCATCCTTCTCCCCCAACCCAACAATCGCAAATGACCAAAAAAATGTAGATCATTCAAAGCATGCCGGGACCCTTCGTCTTAATTTTAAGTCATGCTGTTTTCGTGGTAAATTATGGTGTTGCAGGAATTCCTTTCCTTGATCTCTATGGCTGAGGGTGGCGGTAGCCTGAACTTGCTAAATGCAAGTTTTTTTGCGTGAATTGTATCTAGACAATCTTTGTTAAACCAAGAGATGGTGTAACTCTCTTGAAGTTAAAAGAAATAATGAGCTGCATGCCTTTGGGAATTGTCTCGATAATAATATTGGAGGCTAGATCGCAGTCATTGGATATAAAGCACAATTTCCAATCAAAAGCTTTAAATAATGCGCTTAGTTCGCCCAAGTTGGCTATCTTGAAGTGCCAAACGATCACCTTTGGAACTTTTATAATCCGCGGTTTTAATGCGGATATTAGGAATTGTGCACAATTCAGGAAGTGATCCGTAACAGCAATTAGCGATGGAGCAATAACATATTTCTCAGGCTGATTTGTGACAAAAAGATCTAAAAGCTTGCGCAATGGTCTACAACATCAAGTAGCCGAATAGACTCGCTCACCAGTTGTTTAAGTCCGTTAATAGTAGCAAAAATATCTGTATTCACTGTTGGTCCGTGCAGTTGGCGTATTGAAGCCAAGCAGTGTTATGAACGTTGAAATTGTTCGCGATAACGATTGTAGCATTAGTCTTAACATCATATACATACATATATGCTGGATTGAGTCAATCAACTTACCCAATTCATGGTTGGTGTCATCTGACGAAAGCCCTAGATTTCTATGCACGTTGCAAAAAAAGTTGAACGCTGGATTGGAGCAAGGTCCTAGGGATGGAGTGAAATAGAGGCAGAAGGTAACCTTCGAATATTCAGTTGGTCAATTATAAATGACATTGAATTATGGAATATGAGCGAATTATAATTTAAAATTTGATTGAAAACGAAAACTAAAAAAAACATAACAGGACTACGATTGGGCGTAAAGCGCAATCGTACGATACTTTAGATGAAGGAGAATTTTTTTTTTTTAAGAATTTTTGTAGGGAAAGTGGTACAGGAGGTGACAACATTGACATTATTTTTCACATCACGATAAGGTTGCTATCAAAATATTTTATACAAAATTTAGGATTCAAAAATTTAATAGGTACTGAGAAACTTAGTGCATTGAATTTAGTGAAATTATGCAGTTTGTATGGGAGGTGGTAGAAGGAGGGTGTAGTTATTAATAACTTTCTTAGAAATAACTGTAATCATCATTTAATTGACATAGCAGATCAGTAGCATTCATACTTTTCAGGCAAATCGACTTTTTGTAAAGTTGTTGAATTGTGTCAAATCATATGGGAGGGGGTAGAAGGAGTGAAGCTAACCGTCTAATTTTTTTTGGTCTTACGAATAATTCCAAATAAATACTTAGTGCTAAATTTGAGCTCGATAAATTTTATACGCACTGACTAAATTGGCTTAGAGTATTTCAGTGCAGATTGTATGAGAGGTGTTAGAGGGAAGGGGAAGACTTAAATAATTCTTAGACAGCAGATTGGAATTATTATAAAAGTAATATATTCCCAATTTAAAATCAATAGCATTTATACTTTTCCGAAAAAGCCGTTTATTGTCGAATTGCAAAATTGTGTCATTTTGTATGGGAGGTGTTAGAAGGGGTGAAGCTAATGGTCTAATTTTTTTGGTCTTACTAATAATTCTAAATAAATATTTAGTGCTAAATTTGAGCTCGATAAATTTTATACGCTTACTCAGTGCGTAGTATTTCATGAGAGACCTTTATCAAACTGCAAACAGTTTGATAAAGGTCCCAGCAGAGACCGAAACGTCACGAATAATAAAGCATAACAGTGTAGAATCCGGAAATCTTTTCTTTCATTTCAAAATGCACTGTGAAAACATTCACCAAACCACATTATTTCTTATTTCTCTTTCATCCCGTGTTCGTACCATAATTTTATAGAAGTAGAAAGTTCATTTGCGAGTATATAAAATTTGACTTAAAGTTGGTTATAAAACTCTCTTTTATTGCAATTGTTCATTACTTAGTAGTAATATGAAAACTGTCTTGTAAAACTAATGCAAACATTGTAAAACTCTACCGCTATTACTTCTAGCCTTGCCACGCAATTATGAACTTAATATTTCATTGGAATACTAAAACCTTCTGCCTTAGTTATTGATTTTATACTCCGAATCCGTTAATGCCAGAATCAAAAACCTTCGTTCAATAGAAGGAAAAAAATTATTTATATTTTCCTAACCTTGATCTCATTACCTCCAAAATTTGAAATAATTTATTATTTATTCTTTTAAGTGGTTCTTTTTAAAACTTAGCTCGGTCACTAAATGCATATCGTAGAATTATATTCGAAAATCTCTAATCAAGATAAAAATTCAATTTCTACAAAATGGTTATCAGAGAAATACAGCCTAGACAAATAAAACAAATAGAAATTCAAATTTTCACAAACATCATTTGCATAAGTTCCATTTCGGTACAATAAATTCTTCTATGGTACATGTTCTCGTCATTCGGTACATTTATGCATACTAAGAGCTGCTTAATATTTGATCTGAAATTGAAGGACTTTTGGATAATATTAAAATGAAAAAGAGAATAACATTGGGGTGGATTTAGGATTATATATTTCGTATATCTGATCTGAAATTGTACGCTTTAAGACTAATAAAGTAATTTAACAGCTTGAAGAATTAGATAAGGATTTTTTATTTTTAAAAGACTTAATTTTGGTTTTTATACCCAAGCTTCTGAAGCTCGAGTACGATAACATGGACAGGCATACGGTTTTCAGCTTTTTGAGTGACGGTAAAAATTTCTGCGCAATAGTTTTATCTTCGAGCATTATTTCTCAGCGTAAGAAAATTCATGTGAGCGTCCGTCTGTTCGTTCTCTAGCTTGAGAATGCATTGAGGTAGATAGTTCAAATTTTGTACATGTAATTTTAAACAAAAAAGCAAAGTTCGTGAACGGGCCAAATCGTTTCACCCCTTCTACCCCCCTCCCATACAAAATGACAATAAACGGATTTACTCGAAAAATAAATTACTGGTAAGGCCCAAAAATATTAGACTGTTAGCTCTAACCCTTGCACCCCCTGCCATACAATATGACACAATTTCACAACTTTACAAAAAGTAAATTTTCCTGAAAAGTATGAATGCTACTGATCTACAATTTAAAACACAAGAATGATGTTTGTAGGTATTTCTGAAAAAGTCTTTACGAACTCGCACCTCCTTCTACCACCTCCCTATATAACTGTATATATACTAATTTTCTCTGTACCTATTAAGGTTGTTTTGAATCCAAAATTTTGTATAAAACATTTTGATAGCAACTTTAGCGTGATGAGCAAAAATTAGTACAATGTAGTACCCCTCTAGTAGTACCCCTGCAAAATTTCTTCAAATCAAGATATTTCTCTTTCATCTAGAGTATTGCACGATTGGGCTTCACGCCCAATCTTAGTCCTATTATGTTTTTTTTTAAGTTTCTGTACAAGATTACTTCAGAGTTATTACTCGTACTTTGCCGGACTGGAAAATCAAAAGTCGTGATAATTAGAATGTGATCAGACATCGTTAATGAGCATGGATTGAAAAAGAATAGTTTGTACTCATTATTGACGCACATATCAAGTAAGCTAAACACAGATGATATGCGAGTAGTAAGATTGCTAACCACATCGTCACTTCAGGAATTGAATTACATTATCAATTCTCTCGTTTTAACTAATGGTGGAAAGATATCTTAATTAAGCCAGCTGTACACGGTCAGATAAAACCGATAGGTATATCTGCGCAGTTTTTCAGTTGACAGTGACATAGACAGACGACGCTATTGCACTAGTAGGTTTATTATCAGCCGTTAAGCAGGTAATTAAACAAACGCTGCTAGACAAGTAAAGGAAGATTCAATAATTTATTTTATAAATGAATGTGAAAGTCCATGGCAAAATAACTTCATCAATTGGATATAATAAGTTCTTTGATAAACGAACAAAAAATTTGAATATAAATGATTTCTTATACTCTAGATGAAATATGAGAGTATTATAAGTTTACCACAACGTTTGTAAGCAATAGGACTCGGAGAAAAAAATGAATGATACAGACGTTCACTCAAATATCTCCGTCCGTCCGTCCTTCCGTGTCCTCTCTGGCTCGTGAATACTTTGGGCTAGAAAGTTAAAAGTCTGTGCACATCGTTTTTAACAAAAAAGTAAGAACAAGTTTGTGTATGTGCCAAATCGCTTCACCACTTCTACCCCCTCCCATACAAAATGACACAATTTCGGAATTTGACAATTAACTGATTTTCTCAACAAATATTTAAGCTATTATTCTGAAATTTAGTAAAAATTATTTTTATTGCGATTTCAATGTACGGTATAAATAAACTGCCAACAAGTCGGGCGAAACTTTATTATTCTTGGGACAAGTTGCGGATGTGTGGAAAGTCAATACGCAGGTTAGAGTGGTTAGGGAAGGCTAAGTGAAAGGGAGTTCTTGGGCAGGGCTGTTGTCAATTTAACAATATTTCATTCATTTCTGCAAGTTTGGGTTTTTATGAGGGGAGGAGGAGGGGTAAGGGTGGGTGGATGTTAATAGCTTTTTAATTAATTGCTCAAATCGCGTCCAATATCCTCTGTATAGAATGTGTTTCATAGACGAAGTTGCATAGAATTTTCATAGGATTCGGTGCATTTTACATTCACGAAACCAAACATTTGTATGGGAAGGAGTAGAGGAGGTAAGGGAATCGTAAAATTTGTGACGCAATTTTATTCCCTTTCTCTTGTAGTGTGCTTGTACAAAATTTCAAGTTCGTAGCTTTTAATTTGATGGTTATTAATTGGTTCAATGAAATAGGTCGAAATGATACTTTTGTATGGGAGGGGGTAGAAGGCCAAGCCCGATTGCAAAACTTTTAACAAAATTTCATTTCAATTATTTTTATAAGTTTTTAGGCAAAATTTGAAATGGATAGCTTTTAAGAGTTAACTGATAACTGATTTCTTAAAAATGCTCGAAAAAATAATTTTGTACGGGAGGGGGTAGAAGAGGTAGGGGAATTGCAAAATTTGTGACGCAATTTTATTTCCTTTCTCTTGTAAGCTGCTCGTACAAAATTTCAAGTTCGTAGCTTTTAATTTGTTGGTTATTAGTTGATTTAATGAAATTGGTCGAAATCATACTTTTGTATGGGAGGGGGTAGAAGGGCAAGTGTGATTTTGAAACCTTTAAAATAATTTCTTTGCAAATATTTTTATAAGTTCTTATGCAAAATTTCAAATGGATAGCTTTTAATAGTTAGGTGATAATTAATTTCTTAAAAATGGTCGAAAAAATAATATTGTATGGGAGGGGGTAGAAGTTTTGAAGGTATTCGACCAGTTAATATTTTATACTTTTAATGATTTTTTTTAAATGTATTTCCCAAATTTTCAAGTTTCTACCCTAAAATTACATCCAAAAATTTTCAGTTTTCGTGTTTTTTTCGTTGCACATGAAACAGCTTGTGCCCATTAGACCGGTGTGGTCGGTTCATAACAATTGTGGATCAAATTATTATTTTTTTTCTATGTATATCAAATAGATGTATTCATATGCAAAATTTAAAGTTTCTATCTTTGAGCAGAGTCCTAAAAAATTCACTCAAAATTTTCGACATTTTTGCTTACCACATCCCTCCCTTTACACCCCCTAACTTAAAATTTTTATCAAAATTATAAATTATGTAGTTCTATAATCTGTCTGTTCAATTCGATACCTGTACTCAATTTTGAGAAAAAATGATTTCTAATTTTGAAAAGTGCACCATTTTTCAAATGCTCCCCATTTCACCCCACTACTATTACGACCAAATTTTATATTTTTTTTGTATTTCGCTAGTATAGCTTAGTATATGTTTTAAATTTCAATTACATAGTTTAAGAGATAGTTGAGATATTAATTCTTAAGTGTTTTTCCTTGCACCCCCCCGACCCTTCCCCTTACAATAATAAGTCTATTTCTAAGCTGATTCTAGTGGACCTATACGCCATCTTAATTGTCCCAAAATATGAATTTTTTATAGTAAGTAGTTTCGAAGATATAACCATTTCAAAAAAAGATTCGGCCGATAATTTGTTTTTAGCCCCCCCTTTACGGACGCCAATGGATAAAAAAATTAAATTATTTTTGGAATATGTCCCACAGCTTTTTCTATACGTGTGCTGATTTTCATCTTTCTACCTGCATTCGTGGTGAAGATATTAGCAAGTGTATATTTCGACTTTTTCCATCCCCCCGCCTCCCCCTTCCACCCCACACTCCCCAAAATTTGGATAATGGAGCTCACTTACCAAGTTAATAACCCACCCAAAAATCAACATTCTACCTTTAACGGTCTTGGAGGTACGAGTCCATATGTACGGCGTACGGCGGGACGGATTTTTTTTTTTTGCTTTTTTAGGCTAATTTAGTCATGAAACGCGAAAAAACAAAATTTCAGGGTAGCAAATTTTTTTTTTCTGTGTCGATCACAATACTTTATTATTAAAATAATAAAGTAAAATTAGTTCATTGCCGGCACCCCTTCCACCACTCCCCATACAAAATCTCTTAAATTCGAAAAATGTCTTTTTCAACTACATAGAGTATCGCATAATTGGGCTTTACGCCCAATCCTAATCCTGTTATGATATGTTTCATTTTTTTCACGTTATTATATTAATAATAAAGTATTGTGATCGACTTGAAAAAAAAAAAATTTGCTACCCTGAAATTTTGATTTTTCGCGTTTCATGACTAAAATAGCCCAAAAATGCAAAAAAAATCCGCCGGTGTGTACGCTCAGCGCACATTAACTCCCAAACCCTTCAAGTTGATGTCTGGCTGTGCGTATCCAAATGTCACAAGCTTACTACTGGTGATACAATTTTGAACTAAGTACCTGCGGCATAAATTGAGCATCAGTGAGAGAAACGATTTTGTTTGTTACCGGCTTACGAAGAAGTCGGCTGTTATCGATAACCTCAACTTTATTTCATTTAAACTCCGTGCTCCACAGGAATATCTTCCCCGCTTGTCGGCCGATGGATTCTGGCCTGATGGTATCACGTGTAAGGACTTCAAACATCGTAGAATTAGTACTGTTTCTCCAAATTTTCGTCTATCTCCTGTTCAAGGCCATCAAACGTAAATTCTAATACTTGCTCTTTAAATTTATTATATCAAAATGTGCGTGGTTTAAGGACCAAGTTGTCGGTCTTTCTTTGTACGATATTAGAGGACTCTCCTGACATTATTTGTGTTTCTGAATCGTCACTGATTCCTTCGATTTTCAACTCTGAATTGTTTCCATCATCTGACACCGTTTACAGAAATAATCTTCATCTGATGCGAACCGATAAAAAGGGTGGAGGTGGGGTTCTAATTGCTGTTAATAACGACATACTATCTTTACGTTGTCCGGTCTTCGACTCTCATCCCATCGAAAGTATTGTGGTGAAAGTTAGACTTTCTTATAATAGTTTTCTCTACCTTCGTTGCGTTTACATTCCTTGTAGTTCTTAAACAGTACTGTTGCTTCTCCAACATCTAAGCTCAATTTCCTAAAGGGAAATTATTCGGAAATCAGTCGCTTGATGGGTGATATTAATTGGGTGGAGGTGTTCTCTGGATTTTCTGTAAACGCTTCGACATCAATTTTTTATGATTACATTAACGACGTCATTCAGAATTATGTACCTCGCAAGCACTTTTCTTCAAAAAGCTATCCTGTTTGGTTCACTCCTGAAGTTATCAGGAGCCTACGTCTAAAAAACTGCTTACACAGGAAATTTATTCGTTCATAGCTACAATCTGACTACGAAAAATTTTCTAATCAGCGTTCCATTGTTAGAAAGAGTATCAGGTCTGCCTTCTCTTTTTATGTTTCTTCACTGGAGTCTAGTTTAGCTCGAAATGAAACGAAACCCTTCTGGGCTCATGTTAAAAGATGCAAAAAAACTCAGGAACCTCAATCTGCTCTTAGATATCATAATACTGTAACCACCGATAGCAAGCTATATGCAACCTTTTTGCTGAATATTTTGCTTCTGTGTTTAAAAACTCGGGCACTGAACTTGATTATACTTTTAATGGTTCCAGTCATAGTTCCATTAGTTCTATTTTTGTATCTTCAATTGATGTTTTAAATGTTATTTGCTCCTTATATCCTAAAACAAATGGTGGCTGTGATGGCATTCCTAATTTTTTCGTGAATCATTAGATGTTGAAATTTCTTTTCCCCTTTCGATTATCTTCAATAAGTCCTTAAGGGTTGGTGTTTTTCCTGACATTTGGAAATTTGCAAATGTAATACCTATCTTCAAGAAAGGTGACTCGGAGGACGTCTTAAATTATCGCCCTGTTTCTATGCTTACTCGTTTTAGCAAAATTTTTGAACGGCTTGTGCACAATGCTATTAGCGACAATCTAGGTCACCTCATATCGTCCTATCAACATGGCTTCGTTAGAGGAAGGTCTACAACTACAAATCTTTGCGAGTTCACAAACTTCATTGCTAAATCTTTCGAGCTCCGTCAGTCTGTTCACACTGTTTATACTGACTTTGCAAAGGCTTTCGACACTGTTAATCACATTATTCTAATTGAAAAACTTGAACTGTATGGGATTTCAGGCAAGTTACTCGACTGTATATCTTCCTACTTATAAAATCGTAGTATGCGTGTTTCTTTTAAGGATCATACTTCTTCTGTATTTTCGTCCACCTCTGGTGTTCCTCAGGGGTCAATTCTCGGTACTCTTTTGTTTCTTTTTTTTATAAATGACTTGCCCCAGTTTTTGTCTTCTTCTTGTCTCCTTTATGCTGATGACCTCAAAATTTTTCGTGTGACTAATTCCCCTATAGATCGCAATATTTTACAATCTGACCTTGATAATCTTCATACGTGGTGTTCGTTAAATTACTTAGATTTGAACATTGATAAATGCTGCGCTATGTTATACTCACTTAAACTTGTACCTCCTGAGCTTTCTTATAATATTGATGGAACTAGACTATCGGAAGTGTCGATAATGAAGGATGTTGGTGTGACATTCGATGGTAAACTGAGTTTCACAGCTCATTACGAGCAGATAAACAACCAAGCTTACCGTCTCTCCGGCTTTGTCCTTCGATTGTCTTCAACCTTCTCTCGTGCTAGTACTGCTGTTCTGCTGTTTACGTCTCTAGTTCGAAGTATTTTAGAATACTGTTCTGTTGTTTGGAATCCTCACCATATGTGTCATTCTCTCGCTATTGAATCCGTCCAACGTAATTTCACGCGATCTTTATTTTTTCGTTTTAAAAAACCGTACGCTGACTATTCCTCTAGGCCTTCCGAGCTTCATCTTCATCCTTTATACGTTCGCAGAAGTTATATTGAGGAATGCTTTCTTTACAAGGTTGTAAATGGTTTGTTCGTGACTAATTTCGTAGATGAGCTTACTTTTAGAGTTGATAATGTTAATACGCGTTGTTTGAATATTTTTTATCCTCCACGCACTTTACTTGCGGTTTATTTCTACTCTCCTGCAGTAAGACTTCAGCGCAATCACGACAATTTACAGCTTGGTCCTTTGAGCATTTCTTTTAACGCTTTTAAAGAAAAACTTAAAAATTAATTTTTTCATTAATTTTTAGTGAATACTTTTTGTTTCGATACTTTTAGCTTTTTGGAAATTTTTTATTTGTTTTTATTTTTTGTAATGTATTATTGTTATCATTTTTCACTTTTCTTCCTTTTAACCTCCCTAGCTATTGTGTAATTGAAATGTTTGTTTTGTTCAATAGCTAATAAATTAAATTAAATTATTAAAAAAAAAAAAAAGATAGTAAGTTCATTTTTGGAGGGATTGTAGATAGTTGCGGATCTCAGGCGGACACCCATTTTGGGGTGTGTAATTGTTCAGGGGGAGGCGGGTGAAGCGCTTAAACCGAAAACTAAGAATTCAAATATCTCAAACATGGTTACAGCTAGAAAGCTAAAAGTCGATATACATTTAAAAAGGTTTGTGGGACAACTTTTAAAATTAATTTAATTTTTTTACCTATTGGAGTGCAAAAAGGGTGGCTAAAAACCAATTGTCGGGCGAATTTTTTTTCACATGATTATATCTTCGAAATTACTTAGCATAAAAAAAATTATATTTTTAGACCATCAAGGTTGCATATAGATACACTGGAATTAGCTTACAGAGAGGCTAATTATTGTAAGGGGGAGGGTCAAGGGGATGCAAAAAAAAAACACTTAAAATCAATATCTCGGCTATTTATTGAGTTATATAATTGAAACTTGGTACTTATATTAAGCTACACCATTATTTCTCAAAACTGAGTGCAGCTATCAAATTCAAATTTTGTCAAATTGTAGAACTACATAGTTTCGAGTTTTGGTAAAAGTTTTACGTCGAGAGGTGTAAGGGAAGGGAGGTGGTAAGCAAAAGTGTCGAGAGTTTTAAGGGATTTTTAGGGCTCTGGTAAGAGATACAAAGTTTAAATTTTCCATGTGGTTACATGTAATTATTGTATGTACAGAAAAAATAATAAAAATTCTGCAATTGTTATGCACCGACCCTCTTGGTCTAACGTGTATATGGTGTTTCATGTGCAATGAAAAAACACATAAACTGAAAATTTTTTAATGAAATTTTAAGGTAGAAACTTGAAAATTAATTAATTATTTATGAAATTAATTCTGTTTTGATAATGAAATATGAATATGGAGGCTGCGGGAAATCGAACTGAAAGTTCCTGTTTTGTGATAGACTTTTCTAGAAAACTAAAGTGAGCATTAAAATACGTTTTTACGATCGAAACACACAACAACTCGTTTCAATGCCTATCTAGATATCTGAAAACTAACCTTTTTTGCTCTTCTACAATGGCGCTACAGCCCAAATCGGACCTTAGCCTCCTGATATTCAGGATCCTTAACATTTTTCATTACTTTTTGTGGAAGGGTTGTTTGCCCTTCGCACAACCCTCTTTCTACGAATTTTTCATTTTCTTAGATTGAAGTGACCAAGGTATATCCAAGCAGGCAATGTGCCGGAATTATATATTGCGCCGACCGGGATTTGAACCCAGACCTTCGCATTACAAGATCAACAAACTACCTACTAGCCTATACCCTAGCTTTCTTGCTCAGTACAACTATATCTTCCATAAAAGTAATATTAAAGAAGTTCCAAATTACCTAAAAATTATCTTAATAATCATATTTGAATACCAAATACTGTATTATGTATTTACACAAATAAGTTATTTATGCAGTGATGCGACACTACTGATTGCAAAGTAAAGTTGCATGCAATTCCTCTTTCTAATGTATGTATTTCATTTTATTTTATTGAAGACAAAAACATATTATTATTCATGTGACATTCATGATTCAGCACTAAAATCAGAACTCTCTATATTTGGGTAAAGTGTCTGTTCAAATAAACAGTAGGTGTGCGCCAAAAATCGCAAACAACACGTTTGTATTTTATCAATAAGTTTCGGCTACGATTCAACAACAATAGCAATAACAAAATTGTACGTGTATCTTTTCTGAAAAACGAATGCACCGCCATTTCTCACTCTTTAAACACATTTTGATGGCTCAGCTGTTGCGAGAAATTTGTCGACAATGCCGCATCAAAACAAAAACATTAAAACGCGAACCACCCGAAAATTAGTTCATGCGGTGGCTGTTTAGACTGCTTCCCCATAATTGGCAAACAGGACATCACATCACAGTGGTCATCCTGTCCGAAAATAAATTTAATATATATCGTTTCATTATGTCGTCCCCGAACATGCCATTCCGGCCACAATAACGAATTTTACAGGACCATATTTGACCAGATGGAATTTAATGTCAGCGACAGTGTCCCAGGATAATACGCTCGATTCGAAGTAAACAAGGGGTTTTTAGCTATAATTATACACGATCATAAAGGAGCGGGAGTGGTCAGAACCAAATGGAACCACCACCCGATGGCTTTTCGTTTCTATTACGCATAAGCTCGTATATGTGTGACCCGTCCGCCTCCATAGTGCTAGACATCACGGACGGCAATCACGGATGGCCGTCGAGGGACATCCAGCGGTCAAAATGATTCCCATGCATTAGATTATTAATTACAGAATTGGGCACAATGAGAATGATTGATTGCGTTTTTATGCTCCGGATGATGGACTGTAATGGAAGCGTTTAAGTGCACACGAAACGGCTATTCGTCAAGTCGCATCGAAAAGAAACAGGTCACTTGTGTGTAGTTAAGCAAAAATCCAAATTTATTTTGGTTATTTGGCTGCCGCCATGTATTTTCGGCGTGTCTGGAACAAGGATTACTAGCTAAAACCCAATCAGCTAAATGTTGACTAATTAGCAAGGATACTGAGATTACTGTTTTCTCTGTATAAAAGCAGTCCAGATTTTTTTCGATTAAATCTATTGTATGCCGCACTTTGATTCAAATATTAGGTTACAAGAAAATCTGCCAACTAGTCGGGCGTAGCTTTATTATACTTGGGATAAGTTGAAGATGCCAGTCAATGTACAGGTTTGGGTGGATAGGGAAGACTATGGAATTACAATCAATAGCTCCAGTATATAAACACCATTTCATTCATTTATGCATGTTTGTGTTTATATGGAGGGAGTAGGAAGAGTGGGTAGATGTTGATAAGTTTTTAAATGATTGCAGGTATCACGATAAAAACCATCTGTATAGCATTTTAGTATCATAAACAGATTTGCTTACAATTCCTATGAAATTCGTTGTATCTTATATGCACGTGACCAGGCTTTTATGGGAGGTGGTAGAGGAGATGAGGGAATCGGAAAATTTGTGATGCAGGCTTATTAAGTTTCTTTTGAAAGTGTCCGTAAAAATTTCAAGTTCGTAGCTTTTAATTTGTTGGTTTCTACTAGACATATTGAAATTGGTCGAAGTCATACTTTTGAATGAGGCAAAGAAAATTTTAAAATTATTGCTGTAACTTTGTTTTAAATATTTTTAGAAGTGTTTATACAAGATTTCAAGTTGATAGCTTTTAGTGGTTAATAAGTGATTTTCTAAAACTGGTAGAGAAAATACTTTTAACTGGGAAGTTGAAGAAATTTTGAAGGAATTCGACCAGTTAATATTCTTAACTTTTAGGAACCTATTTTAAATAAGTTTCCCGAATTCTCCTTCTACAATGGCTCTACAGCCCAAATTGGACCTTGGCCTCCTGATATTCAGGTTCCTTAATATTTTTCATTACTTATTGTGGAAGGGTTGTTAGCCCTTCGCACAACCCTCTTTCACCGAATTTTTCATTTTCGTAGTTTGAGGTGATTAAGGTACATCCAAGCAGGCAATGTGCTGGAATTATATATTGTGCTGACCTGGATTTGAACTCACTACTTTTGCATTACAAGAACAACACGCTACCAACTAGGGTACATCCTAGTTTTCCGAATTGCGAAGCTCAAATTTGATTTCCAAATCATTTGGTTTTTTTACGCTATAATTAACTAGGGCTAAAAATATTTGCCAATCAGTCGGGCGCATTGTTTTTATTCTTGGAACAAGTTTATAGTGCGTGAGAAATCAATATGTAAATTAAGGTAGCAGCAAAGAGAGAATGCAAAGGAGCGGAGGACTCTAGGGGCGGACTACTGCCATTATACAGCACTTAACAGTGATTATTATCAATAGCTCCAGATTCAATATTTCAGTCAAGTTTGTATTGATCAATTTCCAGCTAAGACCCCCTTTTTGGGGGCATAGGATAGAAACAATTCTCTTCAACAAAGCTCTAGAACTTATGAAGCCAATCATTGTCCGTTTTCAAAAGTCGTTATCATCTGTTCGTACCCAAGGCGCTGCACCCATTTCTTGTAAAGTAAGATCTTAAGACCACGAGTGATAAGCCCATGATCCAACATGTTTACATGCAAATTTGGTTTTATATGGGGGGTGGATGTTGATAGTACCTAAAATAGATAAATTGAGTCACGTTCAAGATTTCTGAATGTTATTATAGTATCTCTTCCACATCCCTAATCGTGTTTCGGCCTTCTGACCTTCACGTTCATCCCATTTCTTATTTATTATTTTGAAAGGGTTCTTAGCCCTTCGCACAATATTCTAGCTAAGAATTCTCATTTTCGCAGAATGGGGTGGCAAGGATATACCCAACCAGGTAGTGCGCTTAAATTATAAGTCGACCAGAATTTGAACACTCGACATTCACATTGTAGACAAACACGCTACTAATATTAATATAAAGTGCCATAACAAAAAACTCTTTTTCGCTGGCAATGGCGATCGCGCCAACAATTGTAGATATCACAATCTGTAGATAAAGCCAAAGAGTTGACATCGGACAACAAGATTATGTTTGGGCGAGAGTTTAATGTACCAGAAAAAATAATGTTATCTGAAATTCTTTCGATTAGGTAATAATGACTTTTGAATGGGAGGTGGTACAAGCAGAGATGAGAGGCTTGTAATTCTTGCATATAACACCGCATATAGTATGCAAAATGATTCGCATGGAAATTAAAGTTTGCAGCTTTCAAAATTTCCATGGCAATTGAACATTTTTTTTCTGAAATATGGGGATTTGTATGCGAGGCGGAAGGTTTTGAAAGGGTTTGATACTGCTTATCATTATCCTTATCGTCATTCTTATCACCATGCTTCGTTCCAATTTTAAGGTCGATAGCTCTCATATGTTCGAAGGGGAAATGCATTTCTTGAATACATATGTACATACATATGTATATAAGCCTATTAAGAGAGAAAATTTGAAACTTTAAATTTCTACTTTTCCAGTCTTAATGAAAATCGATATAATGCATTTATATCAGAGAGGCTTGAAGAAGTATAAGGATCAAAACAAAATTTATCGACATTAAAGATGTTTGCATTGTTGTAGTTTCGTCAAAATTTCAATTCAATAGCTTTGAAGGTTTTGGAGAAAAATTATTTAACAGAAATTACGAAATTTCGTGAAATTTGTATGGGAAGGAGTAGAAGAAGTGAGGTGAAGTTGATAGTTTTTGTAAATTTTTTTTGCAAATATAATAAAATGAATTCTTCCAAAATTTCGTTATTTTATTTTTGCTAGTTGTAATGTAAATCGAATAAATAATTTTTTAAAATTGCGCATTTATGGGAAAGGGGGAAAAATGGAGTTAAGGGATCGGATCATTACTTTTGACGCTTATAACGTTCATATTATTATACTGTGATCTAATTTTCAAGTCGATAGCGTAAATAGTTTCGAAGAAAAATCAATTTTTTTAAATTTTATAATTTTTATGGGAGAGTGTAAAAGGAGTGGAGAGAAGAAGCTTATTCACGAACTTGAGGTCTCTTTTTTTTGCTCAAAATGACATGAAATAAATTTCAGCACGATAAATCGAAGCGTTTGAAAGTTATGTTGTAGTAACGGATAGATGGATAGACGGACAGACAGACGGTCACCCGGAATCAAGGTTTTTGAGCGACAATAAATATTTCTTTACCCTTGGCGGACATTATTGCTTAGCTTTATAAATGGTAAGGCAAACACAATATATTCTCAGATTTCATCTTGAGTATAAATAAACTGCCAAGAAGTCGTGCGTAACTTTATTATTCTTGGGAAAAGTTGATGATTCGTGGCAAGTCCATATACAGGTTAGGGTGGTTAGGTAGGACTTAGAATAGGCAGGGCTGATGTCAATTAATTAATACTTAATTTAGATTATGATCATATAATAGTTTGAAATTTTGAAATGTGTACAATTACAATGCTCCCCATTTCTCCATTTCAGGGTGGCAATTTTGTTTGCCAGGTCGATCACAATACTTTATTAATAGAATAGTAAAGTAAAATTCGGTATTTGTCTTAAGCCCTCCTTGTTTAGACCGGAATGGGTAACTACAACTTGCACAAAATATTGCTCAAACCCATTGCCGCAACTCTCTCTAAAGAGGGCTAGACCATGATATTCATGGCTGACTCAAAATCTGAACTTAACACGTCATATGCCGTTGGGGGAAGGGTCTGTGCATAACAATTATGGAGTTCTATTACTATTTCTGTATATAGAATAAACAGAAGTATCCACATGGAAAATTTAAACTTTGTATCTTTCACCAGAGACCTAAAAACATCACTCAGAATTTTCGATAATTTTGCTTACCACCTCTCTCCCCTTACTCCCCATCCCCAACTTAAAATTTATACCAAAATTAAAAACTATGTAGTTCTACAATTTGACAAAATTTCAATTGATATCTATACTCAGTTTTGATCTTTGCAACCTCTCCCCCCTGCCCGTGACACTCCCCCTTACAATACTTACCGTAACTCTAAGCTAATTTTGGTGGATCTGTATACCATATACCTTAATAGCCCCAAAATATGAATTTTTGATGGCAAAAAATTTCGAAGATATATTCACTTAATAGAAATTGGGACGAAAGTATGTTCTTAGCCCCCCTTTTCAGACTGCACTGGATAAAAAAATTAAATTATTATTAAAGTTTGTGCTACAAACCCCTCATTGTATACTTTGATTTTCAGCATCCTAGCCAAAATCATGATTGAGATATAAAAATTCTTAATTTTCGGTTTTAGCGCTCCCCCATCTACAATCCACCCAAAAATAAACTTTCTATCTTGGCAGGCTGGGCAGTTTACGTGTGCTGAGCGTACATATCGGCGTACAGTGGACGGCGTACAGACAGGACCGATTTTTTTTTTGTATTTTAATGTTATTTTAGTCATTAAACGCGAAAAAACTAAATTTGAGGGTAGCAATTTTTTTTCCAAGTCGATCACAAATTTTTATTATTACAACAATAAAGTAAAACAGACGATCAACTTTACCCCTTCTACCGCCTCCCATACAAAATGAACCAATTTCGCAATTCGCCAACAAAAGGATTAGTTCGAAAAACATAGAAGCTATTGATCTGAAATTAGAAATGAACTACTTTTATAATGATTTCATTCTAGCGTATAAGAATTATTCAAGTCCTCCCATTTCTTCCACCACCTCCCATACAAACTGCACTTTTTCATGAAATGCTCTTAATAAATATACGCAGTATGTGTAAGATTTATCGAGCTGAAATTGCGTACTAAATATTTATTCAGAGTTATTGGTTAGACGGAAAAAAATTAGACGAATAGCTTCACTCGTTCTATCCCCTCCCATACAATCTGCCACAATTTCACAACTTTAAGAAAGTCGATTTTTCTGAAAAGTATGAATGCTTTTGATTTGCAATTTAAAGCATGTCAGTTGCATAATGCTTATAGGTATTTCTGAAAAAGTCATTAAAACTCGCCCCTCCTTCTACCACCTCTCATACAATCTGCACAATTCCACTAAATATAATACACCAATTTTCTCAGTACCTATTAAATTTTTGAATCAAAAATTTTGTAAAAAACTCTAGCCTGATGTGAAAATATTATTTCAATATCATCACCCCTTTCACTTTCTCTATAAAATTTCTTAAAATCAAAAATTTTTCTTTCATTTAGAGTATCGGACGATTAAGTTTTACGCCCAATCGAAGTCCGGTTATGTTTATACTCTAGATGAAATCTGAGAGTATTATAAGTTTGCTCTAAGGTTTGTAACGCCAAGAAATAAGGCTTGGAGAAAAAAATGAATGATACAGAAGTTCATATAATCACTCAAAAATCTCAAAACCGGATATCCGTCTGTCCGTCCGTCCGTCCGTCTGTCCGTCCGTCCGTCCGTCCGTCCGTCTGTGCGCGCTCTAGCTTGAGAACGCGTTGAGCTAGATTGTTCAAATTTTTTACACGTCGTTTTCGACAAAAAAGTAAGGTCAAGTTCGTGAACGGGCCAAATCACTCCATCCCTTCTACCCCCTCCCATACAAAATGACACAATTGCGCAATTTGACAATTAAAGGATTTGCTCAAAAAGTATAAAAGCTATTGGCCTGAAATTTGGAATATATTACTTTTATGATAATAGCAATCTACCGTACAAAAATTATGCGTGTCCTCTCCCTCCTTCTACCACCTCCTATACAAACTGTACTTGTCATGAATTACTCTATGCCAATTTACTCAGTGCGTATCAAAGTAAGCGGGCTGAAATTTTGCACCAAATATTTATTTAAAATTATAAGTAAGGTGAAAAAAAATTAGAAGATTAGCTTCACTCCTTCTACCCCCTCCCATACAAAATGACGCAAATTCGCAATTTAACAATAAATTAATTTACTCGAAAACTATAAAAGCTATTAGTCTTAGTTTTGGGATATATTACTTTTATAATGATTTAAATCTACAGTAGAAAAATTATTTGCGTCATCCCTCTCCTTCCACCCCCTCCCATACAAACTACACTTTTTCATGAAATGCTCTAAGACGATTTTCTCAGAACATATAACATTTATTGAGCTAACATTTTGTAATAAATACTTAATTAGTATTATCACTAAGATCAGAAAAAAATATTTGATTAGCTTCACTGCTTCTACCCCCTCCCACACAATATGACACAGTTTCACAACTTCACAAGAAATCGATTTTCTTGAAAAGTATGAATGGTACTAATCTGAAATTTAAGGGTTGTCAATTTTATAATATTCCTAGTTATTTCTGAAAAAATCACTAGAATTTCCCCACTCTTTCTACCACCTCCCATACAAACTGCACATTTTCACTAAATCAGACTCACTCATTTTCTCAGTCCCCATTCAATTTTTGCAGTAAGCATTTTGTATAAAACATTTTTATAGCTACTTTAGCATGATGGGAAAAAAATTATTTCAATGCTATCACCCCTTCTAACACTCCTCATCCAAAATTTCTTGGGATGACATCTAGAGTATCGTAAGATTGCGCTTTACGCGCAATCGTAGTCCTGTTATGTTTTTAGCTTAGTTTTCTTGTGTACGTTCTTATTACTTTATTATTATAATAATAAAGTATTGTGATCGACACAAGAAAAAAAAAAGTTTGCTACCCTGAAATTTTTTTTTTTCGCGTTTCATGACTAAATTTGCCTAAAAATGCAAAAAAAAAAATCCGTCTGTCTGTACGCCGTCCGCCGTACGCCGTACGCCAACGTGTACGCTCAGCGGACATTAACTCCCAAACCCTTCAAGATAGAAAATTCATTTTTGGGGGGATTGTAGATAGTTGCGGATCTCAGGCGGGTACCCATTTTCGGGGGTATACGGGTTCAGGGGGAGGCGGGGGGAGCGCTTAAACCGAAAAATACGAATTCAAATATCTCAACCATGGTAACAGCTAGGAAGCTAAAACTCAACATAAATATAGAGGGGTTTGTGGGACAACTTTTAAAAATAATTTAATTTTTTTATCCATTGGGGTGCGAAAACGGAAGGCTTAGAACCAATTGTCGGCCGAATTTTTTTTCAAATGATTATATTTTCGAAATTACTTATCGTAACAAAATCATATTTAGAGACCGTCAAGGTGGCATATAGTTTCATCGGAACCAGCTCAGAAAGCGGCTAACTATTGTAAGGGGGCGGGTCAGGGGGGGTGCAAAGAAAAACACTTAAAAATTAATATCTCAACTATCTCTTAAGCTATGTAATTGAAACTTATATTATATTAAGCTATACTAGTCAAATACAAAAAAAATATAATATGTTGAAATAATAGTAGTGGGGGGAAATGGGGAGCATTTCAAAAATGCATACTTTTTAAAATTACAAATCCTTATATCTCAAAAAATAGCACAGATATCAAATCATAAATTTGTCAGATTGTAGAACTACATAATGGTTAATTTTGGTAAAAATTTTAAGTTGGGAGGTGTAAGGGGAGGGAGGTAATAAGCAAAAATATCGAAAACTTTGAGTGATTTTCTTAGGGCTCTGGTAAAAGATACAAAGTTTAAATTTTGCATGTGAATACTTATATTCAATCCACATAGAAAAATAATAATAACTTGATCCATATTTGTTATAAACCGACCCCCCCGGTCTAACGTGCACAAGGTGTTTCATGTGCATTGAAAAAAACACATAAACTGAAAATTTTTGAGTGAAATTTTAAGGTAGAAACTTGAAAATTTGCGAAATGCATTTAAAAAAAATTTTTAAATATGCGAAATATTAACTGGTCGAAAACCTTTAACACTTCTACCCCCTCCCATTCAAAATTATTTTTTCGACCATTTTCAAGAAATCAATTATCACCTAACTATTAAAAGCTATCAATTTAAAATTTTGCATAACAAATAACAAAAATAATTAAAATGAAATTGCGTTAAAAGTTTTAAAATCGCGCTTGACCTTCTACCCCGTCCCATACAAACGTATGATTTCGACTAATTTCATTAAATCAACTAATAACCAACAAATTAAAAGGTACAAGCTTGAAATTTCGTACGAGCACCTTACAATAAAAATGAAAGAAAATTGCATCACAAGTTTTACGATTCTCTTACCTCCTCTACCCCCTCTCATACAAAATTTTTTTTTCGAGCAGTTTTAAGAAATCAGTTATCAGCTAACTCTTAAAAGCTATGAATTTCAAATTTTGTATAAAAACTTATAAAAATAATTCAAATGAAGTTGCTTTAAAAGTTTTGAAATCGCGCTTGCGGTTCTACCCCCTCCCATACAAAACTATGATTTCGACCAATTTCATTAAATCAACTAATAACCAACAAACTAGAAGTTACGAACTTGAAATTTTATACAAGCACCTCAAAAGAGAAGCAAAATAAAACTACATATCAAATTTTACGATTCCCCTACATTCTCTACCCCCTCCCATACAAATGATCGGTTTCGTGAATGTAGAATACACCGAATTTTATGAAAATTCTATGCAACTTCGTCTATGAAACACATTCTCATCATCAATGGCGCGACAGCCCAAATCGGGCCTTGGCCTCCTGAAGTCGTCGCCTCCAATCGTCTCAATCCAAAGACCGCGTCCTCCAGCTGCTAATTTTTAGAATGGCTTTGCTGTCTTCATCAACCGAGTCTTCCCATTGCTTGCGTGGTTTGCCTACTGGCCGTTTACCACTCGCTTTGCCTTTAAGAGCACGTTTGGGGATTCTTCTGTCTTCCATTCGCTCTACATGGCCAGCCCACTGCAGTTTACGTAACTTGATGAACGTTGAAGCTTCTGGCTCGTCGTAGAGTTGATACAACTCATGGTTGTATCTTATTCGCCATTCCGTTCCTTCCTTCACAGGTCCCAAAATTCTTCGGAGGACCTTTCTTTCGAATGCGTTAACTGCTTTTTCGGAAGTTCGCGTTAATGTCCATGTCTCGCTGCCATAACAGAGCACAGGTCGTATAATAGTTTTATAAATCCGCAGCTTATTGTTCCTGTGCACTTTCTTGGATTTCATTATTGGAAGTACCGAATAATACGTCTTATTTGCAAGTATTATCCGTCGTTTGATTTCGTCTGTTTCATTACCGCCCTTTGCTAGATTAGCCCCAAGATATATGAAGTTGTCCACACTCTCCAAATTATATTCCGCAATTGTTATGTTGTGTCTGATTGGCGTTCTCCTTCTTGTTTGCGTCATTACTTTTGTTCACATTCTATACAGAGAATATTGGACGTGATTCAAGCAATTCATTAAAAAGCTATTAACGTCCACCTACTCCTCCCCTCATAAAAACCAAACTTACAGAAACGAATGAAATATTGTTAACAGTCCTGCCCAAGAACTCCCTTTCACTTAGCCTTCCCTAACCACTCTAACCTGCATATTGACTTTCCACTCATCCGCAACTTGTCCCAAGAATAATAAAGTTTCGCCCGACTTGTTGGCAGTTTATTTTGATTATTGGAAGTATCGAATAATACGTATTATTTGCTATCATAATCCTTTTTTAATTTCAATCGGTTCGCTTCCATCCTTCGATAAGTTTGCCCCTAGGTTTTGCACGTTTTCTAGGTTATACTCGTAGTCTCCTACTGTTTTATTTTGGCTAATTGACGTTTTTTTCCTAGTTTGTGTCATAACTTTTGTTTTGTTGTCCTTCCTTTTCTTTTTTCTTCCTTTACTTATGTTTTCAAAATTATCTTCGTCCATGTTTCATCCCATCTTCCCGCTGCGCTACAACTAAACCATTTATCGAAAGTTTCCCCGCCAGCATGAATTTACTTGACAAGGGTTACGAACGAGTCTTCCGCTCATTGCTGAGAGTAAATATTTTATGACTCTCTGGCTTTCAAATTCATGCAAAACTGACTGAAATCGAAATAGCCTGTTGGTATACATGGCCACTTAATATGTAGTCCAACTTCTTTTGCTACCAATTTTGGTGGGACTCTAAATGCCAACATGATTTTACAGAGTAGGCGCCTGTTGATACTGTCGTATGCTTATTTGAAGTCAACAAATATCTGGTGCACATCAATATTATATTGCCAGCATTTTTTCAGTACCTATTTAACCAAGAATATCTGGTTGGTGGTCGATCGTTCAGCTCTAAATCCGCCTTGGTATTCACCAATTACTTTTTCAGCATAGGATTTTATTCTCTTTCCTAGAATTTTCATTAAAATCTAATCCACTCCTTTTCCATTTTCAAACTATCAGTAAATATCGCATACTCGTCATTCTGCATGACATGATTGTTGTTGTCTGTCAGGTAGAGTTACTTCACAAAGTGCATCTTTGACAACATTGTATAACTACTATAGCTTGGAAAAAAAGACTCCTTTTTCATATGTTAAAGGATGGTGGCATGAGATTTTTATACTCCAGGTGAAATCTGAGAGTATTATAAATATGTCACAAAGAAAGAAATTAAATGAAGTCTCCTGTTCTAAGAAATAATATCTGTACTTAAAATTTTTGCACTCTCCGTCATTCTGGTCACTTTCCTCCTTTTACTATAACATCTCACTCTCTATACTCGAAGCCTAGATAGACGTACAAAAAGAAATTTAGAGTAAGTCACGGACTAAAGTATAACACAGTCACATCGAACCTGAATATAATCCGGGACGAATGTTTCACTACTTGCATTCTCGCAACATTCAAAATATGTCAAAACTAATGTTTCTTCTCAAGTAGAATTTTTGTATCGTATGTAAAATTGAAAAATATTTCCGTTTATCTTAAGATTCTACGTCCGTGCATTTCGTCTTACTATCGAATTCACCGGTTTCCTGTTACGCTTGCCTAGCGTCCATTGTAATTTAACTGAAGCGTGATGAGCATTGAATTACTCGCAGATGATTACTTTCTTATATTTTAATAAATTTTGATAAGATCGGGTCTCGTTTCAGGCAGTTAAATCATCTGAAAATTCAAACGTGCGACGTAGAGGGAGCGAAATTGGAAAGCGTTTCACGTTGAAATTCATGTAGCAAAGGTAATCAAATGGCGAAGGGTCGATCGAAAGCCTCCACGTATACTTGAATAAATATACATACCTACAGTCATATGTGACGATAGATGTATTGCTACCCTCGCTATCCTTGTACCCATTGGAGAACCGCAATATGCCACCGAAAATCAATAAAGTTTCGTACAGGTGTATTTTCGGTAGACTTTTAAAGAATTGCTCTACCTCCCTCGAATTATGCCCGAGATTTGAGAAAAGTATTCGAACGTAACGTGAATGAAATGAATGAATTTCCTTTTGATTTTCATTCGGCTTAAGTACCATTTTAGGGGTTTTTTTATGACTCGAAGTTTTATCAATCCGGGAGCGTTGCTATGATGGTTTAATTCCTTAGTATCGGTTTATATAGCGTATTTTTCTCGTTTGTGGATATTGCAAAATTAATCGGCGATGTTATCGAAAATATCTAATGAAGCGATGGCTTGGACCTACCCCTTAATGTGTGTGGAGGTACCAATGCTTTGTAAAATATGGGATTACTGTCTCCTGAATAATTTCGAGCTGGAATGTTAACGGTTGGATCAATTTAAGTGGACTTTGTAAAACTTGGAATTCAGCCTAGTGATTACCGTCATGGATTGCTTGTATATGGCCTGGCGAGACTCATAATTTAATACCTTACTTTCCAACTGTCATTATCAGAATTGAGCTAGTAATCGCGCAACTCGGTTTGATACAACATCTGATCCTATATACAAAAAGTGTTTCGAAAGTAACGCTTTTGTATGAAAGGCAAAAATTTCTTAGGAACCTGCAGTTCCGACAATGTTTCAAATAACTTCATTGTGAATAGATATGATTTTATTACTTCCAAACAGTTTTACAGTGACGGCTTATATTTTTATTACAATGATGGTTGATGGTGATGGTTGAATCTAATTACAAGAAAACGCCAAACACAATAGATACCAAAAAAAAGTTTATTATTATTCTTGGTTTCAAAACCTCTCGTTACAGTCATAATCTTCCAGGCCGAACTAATTCCAGTGAAGCTATGCATCTTAGAGAATATTTGGACAGCTCATCGCAACAAAAATATTTATATCCTATCGGATAGTCGTGCAGATTTCTAAGTCATTGCATCCAAAAACCATAACAGGGCTACGATTTCGCGTAAAGCGCAATCTTACGATACTCTAGATGAAATAGAATTTTTTGTGATCCCAAGAAATTTTGTATGGGTAGTGTTAGAAGCGATAATAGCATTGAACTTTCCCCATCATGCTTTAGTATTCAAGAAAATGTTTTTTTTTGTAAAGTTGTGAAACTGTGTCATATTGTATGGGAGGGGGTAGAAGCAGTGGAGCTAATCAAATATTTTTTTCTAATCTTAATGATAATACCAATTGAGTATTTATTACAAAATATGAGCTCAGTAAATGTTATATGTTCTGAGAAAATCGGCTTAGAGCATTTAATGAAAAAGTGTAGTTTGTATGGGAGAGGGTGGAAGGAGAGGGAGAACGCAAATATTTTTTCTACTGTAGATTCAAATCATTATGGAAGTAATATATCCCAAAATTCAGACTAATAGCTTTTATACTTTTCGAGTAAATCTATTTATTATCAATTGCGCAATTGTGCCATTTTGTATGGGAGGGGGTGGAAGGAGTGAAACTAATCATCCGATTTTTTTTGGCCTTACAAACAATTTTAAATAAATATTTGGTGCACAATTTCAGCCCGCTAAATTTTATACGCACTGAGTAAATTGGCTTAGAGTAATTCATGACAAGTACAGTTTGTATGGGAGGTGGTAGAAGGAGGAGGATGACACGCTTAATTTTTATACGGTAGATTGATATTATCAAAAAGTACTATATTCCAAATTTCAGGCCAATCGCTTTTATACTTTTCGAGCAAATCCGTTTATTGTCAAATTGCGCAATTGTGTCATTTTGTATGGGAGGCGGTAGAAGGGGTGGAGCGATTTGGCCTGTTCACGAACTTGACTTACTTTTTTATCAAATACGATGTGTACAAATTTTGAACTATCTAGCTCAACGCGTTCTCAAGCTAGACAGCGCACAGACGGACGGACGGACGGACATCCGGTTTTGAGATTTTTGAGTGATAATATTCACTTCTGTATCATTCATTTTTTTCTCCAAGCCTTATTTCTTAGCGTTACAAACTTTAGAGCAAACTTATAATACTCTCAGATTCCATCTAGAGTATAAACATGGATCGAAGTTGTTTTGGGTTAGTCTTCAAAACCTAATCGTGCTCGGAAAAAAGGAACAAAGTATCCTTAATGTGGACCTCAGGACTTATAGGAATTGAGGGAAATGTAGAGACAGACCACCTTACAAAATAAACTGCCAACAAGTCGGGCGAAACTTCAAAATTTGAGACAAATTCTTTGTTCCATATTTTTATCCATTGTAAAAATTGCCATGACTACTGAGGTGTACCGATTAAATCAGCTGCTGTAAACGAACAGATTAACAGAACAGGCTTACTTTTGGGATAATAATTAAGGACAGTCCTACTTGCTTACTAAAAAAAAATGTTTGAAATATCATTCCCCAGAGTAGTTTTATTGACAAATTGCTGTTACTTTTTTGTCACTCGAACATATCCAGAGGTCTGTTTTCACTGATTCAAAATGAAAGCACCACGGTTTCCTTATATTTAGTTGAGTAACGACGGTGTTACAAAATTTCAAGTACGAAATTGGGAAAATGATTGATAGAAAATCAAACAAAATACAATAATAAATAATAAAATAATGGTCGACGTCGAATTTCAGCACACACTTGCGTGGGTATATCTTGGCCGCCTCAATGTGCAAAAATGAAAATTCGAAGATGGAGGATTGTGCGAACGGCTAACAACCCGTCCACGAGTACATAATCAAACTTTCTTCTTTCCAATATGCAATATGTAATCTCTCTCGGCTCTAAGAACTACGAGGCAATGAAACGAATTAATATATTTCTGAAAATGAACTACAATTTTTCTGAATAATCCGTAAATAAGTCTGAGCTACACCATCAATTTGTAGTATCACATAGTTTCTATCTTTTTTTCTATGTTAATAGTAACTTTACTTTTTGTTTTCTTTTATAGTCTTTTCTTCTTTCTCTTGTGATTTGGCTTCTTTTAAATTTAGTAATAGATAATTTTAATTCTGTTCATTATAGGTCTTAGGTTTTAGTCTTATTAAGAATTGAGTGACTAAGTAATAAGGAATTTTCTTATTTTACACATAGTTCGTAAGATTGTATAATTGTTAGTAGTCTGTTGGAGCTTATCTGTAGACTGAATAAATAAATAATTAATCCACTATCATCCAATCAAATTGATTTACTAATCTTTTCGAAATCTATAAATTCCAATTCGATCTATCTAAATCCTCTTAAGTCAAGTTTTCTTTTTATGCAATTAAAAGCAAGCATGATTTATTTTATATCAATATCAGAACATTTTTTCATCATTATATTTTTCTTTTATAAAGACTGAAATATATCAAACAAGAAGCTATAAGTTTATTTCAGTCTTCTTTGTGTAATCCAACTGGATATTATTCCTCACTCAACATTGAGTATGCATTTGAATAAGTAAATAATTTCTGAGAATCTCTTGGCCTCACTGCCATAATTTCCTACAAACAATAAAGGCTGCTCGTTCTGCAAACTTCATCTACATTCTAATTTCCTTTTAGAGAAACAAAAGACAAGAAAAAAAAAACACGAAGAAAAAGAAAAGTGCAGAAAATTTTCTTATCGCTAAATTTAATCCTAACTGCTCGGTACATATACCTCCTACATACAAATCTATAGGAAAATTGCAGTCTCGCAATGCATCGCTTACAACTTGAGTTCGTGTTTTTCGGGAAGGGTTTACGAGCATCCCAAAAAGCGGGCAATTTAGTGAAGTTGCATATTGCAAAGCATCATATAGAAGCAAAGTTTTGTATAGTGCACTGTTTAAAAATTGAAAACCAACTTCTTTCGTCTGCAGAAATTGAAGGAAACTACCGTCAGACTAAAGCACCAAATCTATAATTCAAGAGCACGCTGGTAGCTCAGCAGTCTGCTTTTTATTACGTCGACCATTAAAAGCCGGGCTAGAGTAACATGTCTCACACGAACTGGGACTATTGGCAAAAATACGATAACATTTCGGATGCGAACCAACAAAATGCCAGATAGACTACTTCTGCTGCTACTGCTTCAAACAGCCAGCCACGCCTGGCCAATAACAGTTACTGATTAATCAACCTCATAATTGATACAACAACCCATATGCTTGCTCGGAACAGCCAGACACTCCACAGTCGTGCTGCTCTGTTGTCTAGTCCTTAAGCCACATATTGAATCAGACCGATACGTCCTCTAATCAGACTCCTCCGCAAACATAAGTGCTTCCACCCTTGATCAATTTTGCGCTTCAGATTGCGTTAAAATCGAATTGCACACACAAACTCCACCACCACCAACCGTCGCTCCCACTCCACAGCCGACTCGAATCCTTCGTAATCGATAAAAGCAGTTTGGTAAATAGAAGGTCATCCCTAATAAACCATTCCATTGAATTATTCACCTATTGCCAGAATATATTGAAGTCAGGTGAATAATATATGCCTCTCAGGAGATTCGACTTGGCTGCACGCATCAGAAAACAAAGTATTTATTTCGATGAGGTTTCGGAGCGGTAGAACTCTTGGAAAGGACGATCGTAGCCCACTATACAGCTTACTTCCACGTAACCCCATTATAAATTAGACAAGTTTTAGAAATCCGGAACAACAGGAGGGTCCTGGATACGTAAGAAACTCTTCTCTCATGGGATTCACCATAGCACAATCACCGCCATCGCCAAGAGAATGGGAGGTTCCAAGCGAAGCATGGCGGCGTAGCGAAGCTATACAGCGGAAATGTCTTTGCCAGAATTCCTTATACCATTTTCGCGATAACCATAATTTTAAAGTTATTTTTCCGGGCCGTAAAATCACAAGGAATTTCAACTCGTTAATTGGTTGGGGATCCGTAAACCATAATCCCAGGTGAACGTATAGCGATCAATTCGACAGAGCCCTGGAAAAGGCAATAACCAATGAAATTTCGCCATTTACGAAATGCCTTCCAACATAATAGAAATAATTATTGCGTAGGAGCAATTGAAGGCACGATGTGTGTTCGCAATACACAAGGAAATTAATTGCTCCGGGAATTATATTTAGTATTTTCCAAACGAGTGCACTCAGTGACGTTTTAATTTCGAAATAATGTTCGGATTTTTCTGTAATCGGTTTTGTTTAGTTATTTTGCAGGAAGGCGATTAGAGCACGCACGGCTGAAAATTCAAAGGTTAATAAAGCTAAATCGTATAAAGCAAGAATCCAAGTAATTGTTTTTCAAATAATTTCACGAAATGGAATTTTTCGATGTTTGGAGTAAAGTGTTCGTAAGCACTTGCAGATATAAATTGGAAAATATTTACTTTGCGATGTCAATACTCGTGATTCGTTGCACTAAGAACTCCAGGAAAAGAGTTCTACCACGAATACTGAAATTCTATGCCGTTGAACAAGTTGGGGAATACTTTTGATACAATTAAGCTTTACCGATAAAAACGTAAAATACTATTCCGTATACTCACTAGGTCAAGACCATTATCCTCATAATTCATATCTTTCAAAAAAAAAATTAAATTACCAACAACAGTGGAAAACTTAACGTGACTTAGTCGTATTTTTCCAGGAGGAAACCAGCTCGATGACATAAATTTGCCTTTTATCCGCATTACCATCAGTCTACCTTGTAAAACTTCCATCAAATTGTAATTTGGCGCTGACCCTTGGCTACTTTCCGTACTTCCATAACAAAAATTCGCAACCATTATTCATTCAGTAGTTAAGAGATTCAGGACTATAGTAGCGAGTTGGAAATGGCATAATTTCCTTGGTTTTTGGCGGTCTGAGTTGTGTTGTACGTTATAAACAGCAATATTAACCCTGCTGCTTTTCTGATATCAAATTAGCTGCTACGTGCGTACCATCCAGCTACGAAGGAAGTGAAGGTACAGTTGGTTTACCTTCTTATCGAAAGCTACCACGAAGCGAATAAACTTAAGCATCCGCAAAAACGCACGAATTTACACTCTTGCACAGCGAGCAGCAATAAAAAGTGCCAACAATCGTAAAAGACGAAATTAAAAATCCACCTCGACCTATCATGTAATTAATTAATGCCTTGTCCGTACCTATCATTATTTAGCAATCTAATGAGCATGTTTCCATTTAAGGAAATTCGATAACAATGGCAACACTGCGACAAATACACTTGCAAACGTTTCTCAGATAAAAGGACAATATAATATGCGAGAAGTGACCTGAAACACGCAATGAATTTGCACTTCTTAGGATCAAAAATGGTGTTGAAAGCACTGTTATGGTTTGATAAAATATGATTTTAGATTTATTGAAAAGGTTTTTAGAGAAATTTGAATTTCAATCCGATCTTAGATCTTTGAAAAGAATTGTGGAAATTATGATTATCTATGTATATAATTATGTATTCCCTGTTTAGATTCTAGATAAAATCTGAGGGTATAATTTATTTGCTCTAAGATTCCAATTGCTAATAAATAATGCTCGAACAGAGACGCCATCGGCACAGAAATATCTTTTGCAGCCCGAAAACGTCTATTCCGACTGACCGTCTGCATACAAAATAACTCGACCGCTTTAAGCTATCGAGAGGAAAGTTTTCCACTCTGGATGGAATCTGAGAGTATTATAAGTTTTCTCTAAAGTTTATAACGCCACGAAATAATGCTCGCACAGAGGCGCCAAGGATACAAAAATATTTGTTGTCGCTCAAAAAACTGAAAACTGAATGCCCGTCCGTCCGCCTGTCCGTCTGCGTGGCCTCTAGCTTAAGAACGCGTTAAGCTAGAAAACTTTGTAAACGTCGATTTTGACGAAGGCAGATCGCTGCACCCATTCCAACACCTCCCATACAAAATAACTAATTTTCAATTATTTACAGTAATCGGATTTTTTTCGGAAACTGTAGAAGCTATCAATTCAAAATTAAAATATACAATTTTTATCATAAATTTATTGTATGCCATAAAAATTATTCGAATCCCATCACTCCCCCCACCACCACCCATACAAACTGCACTTTTTCATGAAAACTACGAACCAATTTGTTCAGTACGTATAACTACTTGATAAAAAACTTTTAAAAAAAAATCGATATTCTTCAAAAGTATGAATGCTACTAGTCTGAAATTTGAGAGATGTCAATTTCATAATATTCATACTTATTTTTGAAAAAAATACTAAAAATAATAAATAAAGTTGCGCCCGACTAGTTAGCAGATATTTTCTGTGTTATGAGCGAATGTTAGTTTCATTGACAAAGTAAATTCTATTTAATTTGGTGCATTTTATATTCTTTAAAAAAAAAAAAAATTGTATGGGAGGGGGTAGAGGTGTTGATGAAATCATAAAATTTGTGATGCAGTATTATTTCGTTTGTCTTTAAAGGCGCTCGTACAAAATTTCAAGTTTACACTTTTAATTTGTTGGATGGCAGTGGATTTATTGAAATTGGTCTAAATCATAGTTTTGTATGGGAAAAGGTAAAAGGGGAAGCGCGATCTCAAAACTTTTGACGCAGTTTCGTTTCAATCATTTTTGGAAATTTTTATGCTAAATTTGAAGTTGATGGCATTAAATAGTAAGGTGATAATTGATTTCTTATAAATGGTCAAAAAAAAAGTTTTGTGTGGGAGGGGGTAGCAGTTTAAAAGTTATTCAACCACTTATTATCTTAAACTTTTAAGAATTTTTTTAAAATGAAATTTACAAAAATTCGAGTTTTTAGCTTAAAATTTAAATCAAAAATTATATACATGAAAGACCTCGTGCAGGTTAAGGCCCCCTTTCGGTATATATGATAATAGTTGTGGTTCAAATTTTTATGTGTTGTATGGATACATGCACAATTTGAACTTTGTATCTTTTACCAAACCCCTAAAAAAATAGTGAAATTTTTCGACATTTTGATCCACCATCTACCTCCTCAACTTTTTTTAAGTGAGTAATTACACTTTATAATGAACACTTTATAATGAATATTTCGAATATCTGTTAAGCTATGTAATTAGAACTTGGGACAAATATTAAGATATACTAGCAAAATACGAGAAAAATATAATATTTGGACATAATAGTAGTGGGGGAAAGGGGAGCATTTAAAAAATGGAGCACTTTCCAAAACTTCAAACCGTTATATATCAAAACTGACTATAGATATCGAATCAAAATTTTTTTTCAGATTGTAGAACTCCATAGTTTTTAATTTTGGTAATTTTAAGTTGGAGGTTTCATGGGGATATAAAGGTTGATTGATTTTTTAGGGCTCCGGTGAAAGATACAAAGTTTAAATTTTGCATGTGGATACATCTACTTAATATACATAGAGAAAAAATAATAATTTGTTCAACAATTGTTATGCATGTAACGTGCACAAGGTGTTTTATGTACAATGAAAAAAAAAATAGCAACATAAACTGGAAGTTTTTGAATGAAAGTTTTACCTAGAAACTTGAAAATTTGCGAAGTGCATTTCAAAAAAATCCTGAATGTATGAAATATTAACTGGTTGAATGAAACTTCTACTCCCTCCCATACAAAATTATTTTTTCGACCATTTTTAAGAAATCATTTATCACCTAACAATTTAAAGCTATCACTTTGAAATTAATTTTTTGCACAAAAACTATCAAAAAAATTTGAAAAAAAATAGTGTCAAAAGTTTTAAGATCCCTACTGCCCTTTTACGCCCTCCCATACAAAAGTATGATTTCGACCAATTTAAATAAATTAACTACTAACCAACAAATTAAAAGCTATGAACTTGAAAGTTTCTATGAGCACCTTACAAAAGACACAACATATTTATTTATTTTATTTATTTAAGTTAGGGGACTAAGTGAGTGCACTGCGGTCCTTCCGACCTATTGTACGATAATTGCCCCTTTACCCTACCATATCCCAGTAGCTTTAGATAATTTGAGTATAAGTGAGGGAGCCATGTTGGCTAGTTCCTCGGTGGAAAGGATGCCCTTCCCAAGAATCTTGAGTCTGCTCCTTGCCATTGCTTCACAGTGGCATAGGATATGTATTGTCGTTTCTGAGTCTTCGAGACAGAGACGACATATGTCAGTTTCAGCTAAGCCCATTTTTTTGAGGTGATGGTTTACTCCACTGTGCCCCGTAATTAGCCCGATTAGAGTATTGATATCCCTTTTGCTGAATCTCAGGATATCCTCCACTTTGTTTTTATGTGGTAGGATTAATTTTTTCGAGGTTGATAAACCAGGAAGTTTATTCCAGTGGATTATATGTTCTTCTTGAACCCACTTCTTAATTGAGGAGTTAAGAAACCCTTTTGGTTTTCCGCAGAAAGGTTCTGGGCCAATTAAGTTTTCTTCCGCGCCTTTTTTTGCTAAGCGATCGGCCTCCTCATTTCCCTCAATTCCCAAGTGTCCTGGCACCCACATTAAGGTTACATCATTCCTTTTCCCCAGGATGATTAGATCTTGAAGGCAGTCCCAAACTAGCTTCGATCCATGTTTGTTGGATGATAAGGCTTTTAGAACTGCCTGACTATCCGATAGGATATAAATTGGTTTGTTGCGATGAGCTCTCCTTATGTTCTCTTGGATGCATAGCTCGATTGCCATTAGTTCAGCCTGGAAGATTGTGGCTTCTTTGCCGAGTGATTTTGAAACCGAGAAGTTAGGTCCCTTGACTCCAGCTCCCGTCCCCTCGGAGGTGCACGAACCGTCTGTATACCAGATGGTTGAACCCTCTGTCATTTCAGGTGACGCGGATTGCCAGTCCGTGCGTTCACCAATTATAACCTTGAAGGGGGTTTCAAAGTTATATTTTGTCGGCATATCGTCCAACAAAGTGGAGGCTAGAGCCTCCCATTTTGGGTTACTTAGGATTTTGAGGTGGCCTCTAAGATCCCCTGGTTTATAGTTGTTTTCCCTTTGTAAGCGTAACACCCCTTTGATAGCTTCCCTTTTTATTTGGAGATGTATCGGAGGAATGTTAAGAAACATTTCCATTGCCGCTGTGGGACAGGTTTTCATCGCACCTGTGATGCCAAGACAAGCTAGCCTTTGGATTTTTTGTAGCGTGAGCTGTGCTTTTCTTTGCAAAGTTTTAGTCCACCATACCGTTGATCCGTATGTGACTATTGGAAGAATGATTGTTCTGTAACACCAGTAAATCATTTTGGGCTTAAGTCCCCATTTTCTGCCAAATAAGCTTCTACAGGCCCAAAATGCCTTAAGAGATTTGGCATGAGTCCATTCTATATGTTTGTTCCAGTTGAGTTTGCTATCCAGTATAACTCCTAGATATTTTACCTTTTCTGAAAGGGGTATAATTGTTCCATTTATTGAAAGGGGTGTGATATGAATATTCCTTCTGTTTGTAAATGGTAACAACTCAGTCATACTTGGGTTTATGTTCAAGTTTTTAGACCGACACCAGTTCATTATCATATCTAAGGCTGATTGTATTCTTTCAGATATAATTGAACCATACTTGTCTCTAATAATAATGACGAGGTCGTCGGCATATCCTATAACCTCATATCCCTGTTCCGTTAAATGGTCCAGGAGTTCATCCACTACAATTGACCATAGAAGTGGAGATAGTACCCCACCTTGGGGACATCCTCTATAAGTCTGTGCAGTCAATGAGCTATCACCCAGTTCCGTGGTGGTCATTCGGCTCCTTAGCATGGCATGTATCCATCTAATTGTGGCCGTTTCCAGACCTTTTTTCCTAGCTGCCGCTATTATGGCTTCATGGGGAGTATTATCAAATGCTCCTTCTATATCTAGGAATGCGCAAAGCGCAATTTCTTTATAGTCTTTTGCCTTTTTGATTTGTCTTACCAAACCGTGAAGAGCTGACTCTGTTGATTTGCCCTTTTGATAGGCATGTTGATTTGTGTTAAGACGAACCTTGTTAGGCCCTGTTCTTAAGTGTGCATCCACTAATTTCTCCATCGTTTTGACGAAGAAGTAGGTTAGGCTTATAGGACGATATGACTTAGGCTGATCAATGGGGCGATTGCCTGCCTTCGGTACAAATACCACCCTTGCTTTCCTCCAAATTTTGGGGATGTATCCCCAGCTAAAACTGGCTTTAAAGATCCTTATCATTATTGGCAATAAGATCTCTAACCCCTTCTGCAATAATGCGGGAAATATTTTGTCTACTCCGGCTGATTTGTAAGGCTTAAAGGTGTTAATCGCCCATCTGATCTTTTCCAGAGTGAAGATTTTACCAGCAGCGCTTTTGCTGGACGGAGTTTGACAATATGTCCTTTGCTCCGCTTCTAAATCTTCATTTTCGTCTATTATTCTGCAGCCTGGGAATTGTGTTGCCAATAACACCTCAAGGGTTTCCATACTGCTTTTGGTAGAGGACCTGTCAGGTCTCTCTAGAAGTCCGATATCTATCGGGGTGTCTTTTGATAACACTTTTTGAAGTCTTGAGGCCGTTGGGAGATCGTCTATTTCTTCACAGAATCTACTCCACGACTCTTTTTTCAATTTTTTGAGAAGTTTGTTATATTCGGTTAGGGACTCTCTATATTCGTCCCAGTTCCCAAAGGTGTTTGCTTTGTTGAACAATTTCATAGTTTCCTTACGTTTTTTCGCTAGTTCCTCGTTCCACCAAGGTGTTTGTTTGGCTCTTTTTTTATGTAGAACAGGATAGCTTTGTTCGTAAGCATTAATAATATTGTTTACGAGTTCGTTCGCTATTTTATCAATGCAGTCTGGGCTGCTTATTGATTCTTCTGCGATTCCTAGTTCATATTCTAGGACTGATTGGTACAGACTCCAATTGGTACGTTTCGGATTTCTGTATTGTCTAATGTATTCAATTGAAGTCTCAACATCAAAACAGATATGCCTATGATCTGATAGTGAGGCTTCCTTTGATACGTGCCAGTTCACGCACATGTTTACCAGGCAAGGGCTTATAATGGTTAGATCCAGTACCTCCTGCCTAATTGAATTTATAAAGGTTGGTGAATTACCTTTATTTATTACGTCTAGGTTGTTAGTAGTAATATATTCTAAGAGTGACTCACCTCGTTTGTTTATATCGCTGCTACCCCAGATCGTGTGATGAACGTTCGCGTCGCAGCCCAGAATAACTGGTATATTGTTATTTTTGCTGTAACTTACCAGCTCCATGACTCCTTGTGGTGGAGCCTCTAGCTCCTCCCCTGCAAAGTAGGCCGAGGCGATTATCACCTGCTGGCTTCCTTCTACCTTTGGTACCGCTACTAAATCTGTTCGGATGAAGATAGGTATATCTAGGTAATTTATTTCTGATGATATTAGAATTGCAGCTCTAGGCCTGTCGCTTCTTTTATCAAAGATCAACTTACCCATTTTTGTAGGAATATCAAATATTTTCCCCATAGCGGCTC
This sequence comes from Chorisops tibialis, assembly GCA_963669355.1. Classification (NCBI taxonomy): domain Eukaryota; kingdom Metazoa; phylum Arthropoda; class Insecta; order Diptera; family Stratiomyidae; genus Chorisops; species Chorisops tibialis. The sequence continues at coordinate 116,087,924 of OY770262.1, read as the reverse complement.
TTGGTTCTTGGATTAGGGCTATGTGATATTCCTCTTTTGCGAATCTCCATGTTAGTGTATCCATAGCAGCCGCTGTGCGATGGAGATTCGCTTGTATTACTCTAATTTTGTCTAGAGCTTGGGCCATCTTTGTTCGTCTGCGGCTCGCCGCTTTTGAACTCTTTGGCCTTAGGACGAAGAGTAATGCTGGAGAATTTAAAGCATACTCTATGTCCCCTTTCTTTAAGCTTTTCCATCGATTGGCCGTCGATGGAGAAGGTTATAATAGTGTTTGTGCCCTCTACTTTTCTACCCAACACTTTCCAGTTGGAGGCGCACAAACCAGCATTTTGAGCATCAATGAGGGTGGTTATTTCCTCCGATGTTTTTGTTTCATGAGGAAAATATCCCGTTATTATTTCTAATCGCGGGATATTCTCCTCCCGGACTGCCCTTATATTTGTTGACCCGTCCGACTTGATGCTTAAAGCTGTCTTTTCTAGCCATGTTGCTGATTGCTCGTCAAGGCAAATGATCAGCATCCAGCCCGGCTTTAACTTGAGTCCTCCAAATTGTGAAATAATCTCCTCAGTTGCCGCTTTGGGAATCTCTTTCAGAAAGAGTTCCTGTATTGTTTCGAGTTGATCTGGTGTTAGGATTTTTTGAGGATGTTCAGTATGAATGATGCCGATCCTTATTCCTTTTACTGCGTCTCTGTAACTAGTACCTGACGTGGAGGGCTGAGTTTCTGCTGCAGGTACATGCACTGCGCTTTTACTTGTGGTTTTGGGCTTTTTGTAACCACTTCCCACAGATGGCGGTGTTGTTGAAGAGGTTCTGCCTCTTTTTCTTGCCTGTCTTTGTGCTGGTGATAGCGTCTTTTCGAACGGCTGGCAAGCGAGATCGTACGCTTCATTTGCAGTTTTCCCTTGGTTACGATGGTATGAGTATCGCTTCCGGGCTGCTCCGCTTAGCCTTTTTTTCTTTTCCGCTAGCGTTAACTGTTTCAGTTCTGCTGATAACAGTTGCTCATTCACTAGAGGTTTACTAGGAGTTTTCCTGTCCGCTCTAAGTGGTGGTCTTTTGTTTATTTGTGTGCTTGGAGGAATTGCCTCATCTGTTGTTTCACACAATTTTTGTAGAGGGTTTGTTGTTATTTTATCCTCATCATTTACGACTTCAGCCGTTGTTTGTGATGCTTTAGGGGATGCATCTGCCCTATCGGTTACATTTGGTTTTTCCATATAGTTCCCACGAGTAGCGCGAGAAAGTAGAGTCACCCCTGGCAGAGCTCCGCATTACCAGGGGAAGGCTTGTTCAAACTGGAGGGTGCCTGGTATCCAGAGTTTGCATATTATTGGTTAGTTACCCACTAACCATTCATCTTTTGGCATATGCTGTTCCACCGTAGATTGGGGGATTTTTATATACGAGGTTAACTCCTCTAGCGTCGTACTTTATAAAGGTCACCATATAGGTAGTACGTACACTTGCGAATCACTAAAGGGATGAATCCCCTAGTGACCATCAATAAATTGAAATCTGCCTAAAACATGACCAGACCAGATCCCAATAATATCAATGCTGCGATAAGATACGGAACCGACAGCTAGCTGAACGACTTAATCCCCCTTACCACATCCGCCACAGACCATAGATAGGTTACGGAGCTGAAAGCTAGCTATTCAACTTAATCCCCCCTATCTTGATAGGATACGGAGCCGACAGCAAGCTGTTCGACTTAATCCCCCCTATCTGTAGATCTTTTAGCGTTACCCAGTCTGCACCACGAGGAGGCGATCTACACAACAGACCAAGACACAACATAAAACTGCATTAAAAGTTTTACGATACCCTTACTTCCTCTACCCCTCCCATACAAATGACTGGTTTCGTGAAAGTAAAATACACCCAATTTTATAAAAATTCTATGCAAATTCGTCTATGAAACTGACATTCTATACAGAGAATATTGGACGTGATTCAAGCAATCATTCAAAAAATTATTAACATCAGCTCTTACTATCACCCCTCTCCACTACACTCATAAAACCCAAACTTGCATAAATAAACAATTCAAATATTGATTATATATACTGGAGCTATTGATCGTATTCGCAATTATGTGTTAAATTGACAAGAGACCTGCCCTTGAACCCCTTTCACTTAGTCTTCCTTAATCACTCTAACCTTCATATTAACTTTCCACTTTCCAATTTGTTCCGAGAATAATTAATTTGCGCCCAACTTGTTCGCAGTTTATTTATACTTTAGATGAAATCTATAGGTTTCACTGGCAAAATGAAATGCTTTCTTATAATTCTGGATATCTCCTTCTTGGTCTCAAAACTCTAGAAGCTTGATGGTTTATTATTAGTGTTATTTTCGTAAAGGACTTTTTGAGTTACAAAATTAAATCTACCTCGTTTCTTACATTGTTCAATATCTATGTTCCCGGATGCTCCTTGAAAACTAGACCTCTTCTTCATATTCCTTCTCACAGAACGTGCAACGGCCAATATGAACCAATTACATATTGTTGTACTTGTTATAATAAAGTGTGTCATCTTTTGGAATTGACTTCTGATAGAGTTACTTTCAAGTTTGAGTCTAGTATCACATAGTTTGTTACTTTTTTTTTTTATTTTAATAGTAACTGTATTTTTTGCTTTCTTTTAAATTCTTTTTTCTCTTGTGATTTGGTTTGTTTTAAATTTAGTAATAGATAATTTTAATTCTGTTTATTATATTTCTTTAGTTTTAATCTATTAAGAAATAAGTGACAAAGTAATAAGATATTTTATTTTTTTACTCATAATTTGTAAGGTTTTATAATTGTTAGTAGTCTGTTGGAACTTATCTGTAGACTGTTATAAATAAATTAACGTCAACAAATGATTTTCCGATCCCTTTACTCTTTCTGTCTCCTTCCACACAAATACACAATTTTCAAAAATACATCTTATCGTTTTTCATTGTAACCAGTAAAGCTAAGACGACAGACTTTTGCCAAAATTAACTATACATATTATAATTGCAACTAATTTTGAAAAAAATATCAACCCCACCCTACTCCTTCGAAACCCTCCCAGACAAATCTAAAGAAATTACGAAATTTGACTTAAGTAAATAATGTTTCTTCAAAATCGTCAATACTATCGACTTGAGCAATACCTTCAGTGTCTAAAAATTTTACTTTGACCCGTATACTCGTTCTACCAGCTTCCATACAAATGCATACTTGTGGTAAATGCATTACATCGATTTTCATTAAGACTCGAAAACTAGAAACTCTAAATTGTGCCAAAATTTGTCTCTTAATCATTGCTATAAATGCTAAAAAAAGTAACGACTTCCCTTCACTCCTTCCAATGCCTCTCATACAAATTTCTATTTAAGAAATTCAGGAAGAGCATTTCTTGTTCGAATATAAGAGAGCTATCGACCTTAAAATTGGAACAAAGCATGATAATGAGGATGCAAATAAGAAAACTGGCACGCAGTTTTACCAAAATCTTCAACTTACTCTGCCACCTCCCATACAAATCCCCCCCTGAAAAACAATGTCCAATTTCCTTGAAAATTATGAAAGCTACAAACTTCAAAATCAACTCGAAAAATTTTGCACATAATATTCCGTGGCTTATACAAGAATCACAAACCACCCTCCTCTGCTTCAACCCCCTTCCACACAAAGTCCGTATTCACTCTTCGAATGAATTTGAGATGACATTATATTTTCTTGTGCATTAAGCTATTTCTCATGTTATCTAGAGTATCGCATGATTGGGCTTTACGACCAATCATAACTCTGTTATGTTTATACTATAGATGAAATCTGAGAGTATTATAAGTTTGCCACAAAGTTTGTAACGCCAAAAAATAAGGCTCCGGGAAAAAAATGAATGATACAGAAGTTCATATAATCACTCAAATATCTCAAAACCGGATGTCGGTTTATCCGTCTGTCCGCCCGTCCGTTCGTGTCCTCTCTAGCTTGAGAACACATTGAGCTAAAAAGTTTGAATTTTGAACACATTTTTTTGACAAAAATTAAGGTCAGGCTCGAGAACGGGTCAAATATCTCCACCCTTTCTACCTCTTCCCATACAAAATGATACAATTTCGCAATTTGACAGTAAACGGAATTGCTCGAAAAGTATAAATGCTATTGATCCGAAAATTGGGGTGCAATACTTTTATGATGGTTTCAATCTACTGCATAAAAATTATTTGTGTCCTCCCCTGTCTTCCACCACCTCCCATACAAACTGCACATTTTCATGAAATGATCGAAACCAATTTACTTAGTGCGTATAACATTTATCGAACTGAAGTTCTGCATTAAATATTTATTTAGAATTATTAGTAAAACCAAGAAACAATGAGACGATTAACTTAACCCCTTCTACCCCCTTCCATACAAAATGACACAATCTCGCAATTCGACAATAAACGCATTAGTTCGAAAAGCATAAAAGTTTTAAATTTGAAATATATGACTTTTATAATGATTTCAATCTACCATATAAAAATTATTTGAGTCCTCCCCTTCCTTTCACCACCTCCCATAGAAACTGCACTTTTTCATGAAATACTTTTAACAAATTTAAGCAGTACGTGTAAACTTTAATGAGATGAAATTGTGCACACATTTTTTTTTTAAATTATTAGTAAGACTCCTTCTACCTCCCCCAATACAATCTGCCACACATGTCAATTACATAATTTTTATAGTTATTTCTGAAAAAATCATTTAGAACTCACCGTCCTTCTACCACCTCCGTACAAACTGCACAAATTCAATAAATCCAATACACTAATTTTCTCTGTTAAAAACACTCTGGCGTGAAGTGAAAAAATTATTTCAATAACGTCACTACTCTATCACTTATTGCAAAAAATTTTTTAAAATCAAAAAATTTCTCTTTTATCTAGAGTATCGTAGTCCTGTTTTATTTTTTTTGTATTTTTAGATTATTTTAGTCGATAAAAACAAAATTTTAGGGTATCTATTTTTTCCCAAGTCGATCACAATATATTATTATTCGAATAATAATGTAATAGTGAAATACATAAAAATTTTAAGATGATTTATTGATTTATTAGTACATTAAGTGGAACTAAGCCAAAGTACATGGTCTTCTCCTACATTTAATAGTAACGAGTAGAAATGGAGGCTGTTACAACAATGGTGCTATTTTAAAACATTATGTAAGGAAATCCATTACAGCTATTATGTTGAAATTTTGTCATATTGTAGAACGGCATGATTGGGTAAGACTTCAAGGGTCTAAAGAGGGGGATGGAGTGTTTGTGAACCAAAATGTCGAAAACTTAGAGAAATATTTTAGGGCTCTGATGAAAGATTCAAATTTCTAATTTTCTATGTGCAAATAGCCGTATGTATAAAGAAAAAATAATATTTCGAGCCAAAACTGCAAGCACTGAATTGTGGCCCTATTCTGCACAAGGTGTTCCATTTGCATTGCAAAAAACAGAAATTCTCCAAATTTTTGATTGAAATATTCGGCTAAGAAGTTGAGAATTTGTAAAATTAATTAAAAAGAATATACGATATTTTAAGTATAAGTTGCTCGAATATATTTCTAACCCTTCGCATATAAAAGTATTATTTCAAATATGTTTAATAAATGAAGAATCACCATAACTTTAAAAGCTATCGACTTCAAAATTTTGCATTTAAAAATATTAAAAACAAAATTGCATCAAAAGTTTTGAATCCCTTAATTACTTCTACCCCTTCCTTACAAAAATGTAATTTTGACCATTTTCAATAAATCAATTAATATCCAACAAATTAAAAGTTAGGTGCTTGAAATTTTGTGGGATTGCTTTCAAAAACAAATGAAATAAAATTGCATTACAAATTTTACAATTGCCCTAACTCTTTTGCCACCATTCATATAAATGTATGGTTTCAAGAATTTAAAATGCACCTGATTTGATAGAGCATACTTCGTTCATGAAACTAGGATTCTATGCAAAGAGTTTCGAACGTGATTCAAGCAATTATCTTAACAATTGCTAGCATTCACTCTCCCCTTTTTCCACCCCCTCCCATACAATTACATATACAAACGAATGTAGTACCGATTCTTTGTACTGAAGCTATTCATAGTAAATGCTGTTAAGTGTAAAATAATTGTCAATAGCCCTTAAGTATAACCTGTACATTGACTTCCTTCTCATCTTCAACTTGTCGCAAGAATAATAAAGTTGCGCCCGACTTGTTGGCAGATATTTTTTTTAAATCCTTTACTAATAGCTAAAATTGCATGAATTTTGTTATACCATTATGTGAAATGCGTTAATTCAATAAATGACAATTTGAATTGTATTGAAAAGTGGGCGCAAATAAATCTAAGGAAATCACAATGTAATATTGTTTTCAAAAAGCCAATCGATATCCCTACTTTTCCCAAATGAGAGTTGAATTTCTAGCATGGTACCGTTTTGTGAAACAGTGAGGAACTTGGGTGCTATTTTCAACAAAACATTAACATGGAATGAATATGTAAATAATCATGGTAATATCTTATTAATAAGAAAAAATTATATTGTGTTGAGAAGTTTTGCCTGCGAGAATGCTAAAATTGTCAAGAGCGAGTGAACTACTTCACCACTTGAAAAGGAGTGGCCGAGAGAGCTGATAAACGAGAAGATACATAAACATTACATGCGATTATTCTAAACACATTATTCCACTTTTAAAAGGGATACATTTTAATAGTGCAGAAGAAAGCAAATCAATAAATAAAATGAAGTAAATAATATTTGTGAAAAAAATGTATAGCTGTATGTCCCACAATCATCATCATCATCATTATCAGCTTGTCAACCATGTATATAGATCATGGTGTAGCCTCCCCTAAGTATTGGCTTCTCATTGCCCTCCATTTTTGTCTGTCTTTGGCTATTCGTGTCCAGGTTATGCCGACTAGCTTTCTTATGTCATGGTCCCATCTAAGTTTCGGGCGCAGTCTTAGTCTTTTCACTCCCCTTGGGTACCAATTGATGACTTTTGTGGTCCATCTATTATCCGATATTCTTGCTAAGTGCCCGGCCCATCGCCGTTTGAGGCTTCTGATCCTATTGATCACATCGGTGACCTGTATTTTTGCTCTTATCCAGGTTAGTCTCTTTCTATCTTTTCTTGTGATGCCCAACATGCATCTTTCCATTACTCTTTGGGCAACCTGGAGTTTTCTAATTGTATCTGCTGTTAGAGTCCATGTTTCACAGCCATAGGTCATGATTGGCAGAATGCATTCATCAAAGGCTTTCTTCTTCAGATGGGGTTTCATTCTTGATTTGAAGATTATGGAGTTTCTCCCAAATGCGCTCCAGGCTAGCTTAATTCTTCTGTTTATTTCGGGTAGTAGCGATCCTGAGTTGCTTATTGTTTGGCCCAGATACACATATTCGTCTACTACTTCCAATTCGGTGTTATTATTTGATATTTTATGCTGGTCTGTCGTTATGAGTTCGTTGTACATAACCTTTGTTTTATTGAGGTTCATTCTCAGTCCTGCTGTCTCACTAGCCGCGCTTAGGTCTTCGAGTAGCGTTTGTAGTTCATCTTGGTTTTGGGCGATAAGGACTATGTCATCTGCGAATCGTAGGTGACTTAGCCGCTCTCCATCTATGATTAAGCTATGATTATTGTCCCACTCCAGGTCTCGAAAGATTTCTTCCAGGGTGGCGTTGAAGAGTCTTGGTGATATGGTATCCCCCTGTCTAACACCTCTTTGTGTGGGAAATTCTGGCGTGTCGTCGAATTCCTTAACCCTCGCTTTTGCCGTTCTTGTAGATGTTGGTCAGTGTTATTAGTTAAGTTAAGTTAAGTTATTAGTGCTCTTATTATTGCCTCGGGGTATATTGAGTCGAAGGCCTTCTCAAAGTCAATGTATGCCAGGGCGAGGGGAAGTTCGTATTCTTTCGCTTTACTCATGATCTCTCTCAGTGTGTGGATGTGATCTATTGTGCTAAAGCCACTCATGAAGCCAGCCTGTTCTCGTGGTTGTTCTGCATCTAGGGCTGATTGCATTCTGTTATTGACTTTGATTTTGGTGAATACTTTATAGAACGCAGGGAGCATACTTATCGGTCTATAGTTCCTAATGTCGTCCCTACTGACCTTCTTGTGGATCAGAATTATGTTGGCGCTGTTCCACTGTTCAGGAATTTGTCTGGTTCTGATACAGCTTGTGAATACGTCGGCCAGAATCTTCCATATTTTTCTGCCCGCATAATTCAGCAATTCCACTGTGATGCGGTCATTACCAGCTGCTTTACCATTTTTCATTTGTTTTAGCGCCGATTCCACTTCGCCGATGAGTACCTCTGGGACCTCTTCTTCAGGTGCTGCTGATGCAGTCGCTGTCCCACAATAGAAATTAATAAATCCTAAAGTACGCTCCAAAATCTTGTAAAACTATTCCGCTACAAGTATACTCAAAAATTATAATTATACATATAATGAAGAAACTATCGCTATGAGCTCTATGTGAACGAAAAGGAATTATCTATTTCCAACTGCAGTCTTTTAGCAATCATGCCAGAATCACACCTTTTCCGATTTCCTGCTCATCGGTTAATTGAAAAATTATGGTTCACTGGCTTTTTGTTAATTTTCATTCTTCGCCATTCGAAACACTCTAGCCAATACCCGCACCTATCTCGTCTATGATCCTATCATTCGCATAAAAGGACTAAGAGGTTAGACGTATCTACTCTATCTATTCTTATAACTGTATAGGTAAACTACAAGGGCAAAAAGAAAATAATACGATAGGAATAAATTCCGATGTATTATTCGCGTTTTGTTCAGGGATTCTGAATTGAAATAATTTTACGCTCAAGACAAAAAAAACCCCTTTTGCCGTGGAAATATGGCGCAAATTAGTCGATTTGTATTCACTAAGAGTTCCAATGGCAATATTGAAGTTTCGGAAACGGAAACAGAAACATCGTCGAGTGGAATAATTTTCTCCGTGGTTTTTTTTTTGCTGGTTTTTCGGGGAGGAAACATAAATCGCGCTGCATAGAGGTGAATTGTGGAAAAAAGAATGAAAAAAAAAACAAGGAAAGGTGTGCATGTGATGGAATTATTGGGGATGAAGATTTCAAAGGTGCCTTATACGGGAAGGTAGTGGAATTGGACAGATTTTATGGTGAAAATTGAAAATTCGTTAGCTGTAACACCTAAAGGGTGCACGATTTATTATATACATAAATCATCTGATATCGATTCCTCCATGAGTTTGTAGCATTTCGAAATTTACATTTCAAAATTATTAATTTAAATTAGCTGATTTGTCCGTCTATATCAGTCAGACATGATTGCCATAGATTTTAACAATTCTTATAAATTATGTAGTTATTTATTTTCCACTACTGAACATAATAGTCCCAACTACATTAATGTCTTCCTTCTTGAATATGATACTACCGCTATAATTATTAATCTATGAAATGATTCTGGTATTTATATCTTGACTTTCTAAAATTGCATTAAATATTAAGATGTTTTTCTGTAAAAGGATGGTTTGATGCCTTTTCATAGAATTTGTATGGCGTGCGGTTAGCACTTGGTGCTTTGCTGTTTTTCAGTTTTTTTTTTCAACATCTAATTCGTCATAACAAATCGAAGAATCTAATAAAAGATCCGCTATCAACGTTTATCTCATCCGAAAAACAATGAATTTTACTTTATTATTTTAATAATAAAGTATTGTGATCGACACAAAAAAAAATAAAATTTGCTACCCTGAAATTTTGTTTTTTCGCGTTTCATGACTAAATTAGCCTAAAAAAGCAAAAAAAAAAAATCCGTCCCGCCGTACGCCGTACATATGGACCCGTACCTCCAAGACCGTTAAAGGTAGAATATTGATTTTTGGGTGGGTTATTAACTTGGTAAATGAGCTCCATTATCTAAATTTTGGGGAGTGTGGGGTGGAAGGGGGAGGCGGGGGGATGGAAAAAGTTGAAATATACACTTGCTAATATCTTCACCACGAATGCAGATAGAAAGATGAAAATCAGCGCACGTATAGAAAAAGCTGTGGGACATATTCCAAAAATAATTTAATTTTTTTATCCATTGGCGTCCGTAAAGGGGGGGCTAAAAACAAATTATCGGCCGAATCTTTTTTTGAAATGGTTATATCTTCGAAACTACTTACTATAAAAAATTCATATTTTGGGACAATTAAGATGGCGTATAGGTCCACTAGAATCAGCTTAGAAATAGACTTATTATTGTAAGGGGAAGGGTCGGGGGGGTGCAAGGAAAAACACTTAAGAATTAATATCTCAACTATCTCTTAAACTATGTAATTGAAATTTAAAACATATACTAAGCTATACTAGCGAAATACAAAAAAAATATAAAATTTGGTCGTAATAGTAGTGGGGTGAAATGGGGAGCATTTGAAAAATGGTGCACTTTTCAAAATTAGAAATCATTTTTTCTCAAAATTGAGTACAGGTATCGAATTGAACAGACAGATTATAGAACTACATAATTTATAATTTTGATAAAAATTTTAAGTTAGGGGGTGTAAAGGGAGGGATGTGGTAAGCAAAAATGTCGAAAATTTTGAGTGAATTTTTTAGGACTCTGCTCAAAGATAGAAACTTTAAATTTTGCATATGAATACATCTATTTGATATACATAGAAAAAAAATAATAATTTGATCCACAATTGTTATGAACCGACCACACCGGTCTAATGGGCACAAGCTGTTTCATGTGCAACGAAAAAAACACGAAAACTGAAAATTTTTGGATGTAATTTTAGGGTAGAAACTTGAAAATTTGGGAAATACATTTAAAAAAAATCATTAAAAGTATAAAATATTAACTGGTCGAATACCTTCAAAACTTCTACCCCCTCCCATACAATATTATTTTTTCGACCATTTTTAAGAAATTAATTATCACCTAACTATTAAAAGCTATCCATTTGAAATTTTGCATAAGAACTTATAAAAATATTTGCAAAGAAATTATTTTAAAGGTTTCAAAATCACACTTGCCCTTCTACCCCCTCCCATACAAAAGTATGATTTCGACCAATTTCATTAAATCAACTAATAACCAACAAATTAAAAGCTACGAACTTGAAATTTTGTACGAGCAGCTTACAAGAGAAAGGAAAAAAAAATTGCGTCACAAATTTTGCAATTCCCCTACCTCTTCTACCCCCTCCCGTACAAAATTATTTTTTCGAGCATTTTTAAGAAATCAGTTATCAGCTAACTCTTAAAAGCTATCCATTTCAAATTTTGCCTTAAAACTTATAAAAATAATTGAAATGAAATTCCTTTAAAAGTTTTGAAATCGCGCTTGCCCTTCTACCCCCTCCCATACAAAAGTATCATTTCTACTATTTCATTGAATCAACTAATAACCATCAAATTAAAAGCTACGAACTTGAAATTTCGTACAAGCACACTACAAGAGAAAGGGAATAAAATTGCGTCACAACTTTTACGATTCCCCTACCTCCTCTACTCCTTCCCATACAAATGTTTGGTTTCGTGAATGTAAAATGCACCGAATCCTATGAAAATTCTATGCAACTTCGTCTATGAAACACATTCTATACAGAGGATATTGGACGCGATTCAAGCAATTAATTAAAAAGCTATCAACATCCACAGACCCTTACTATTACCCCTGCTCCTCCCCTCATAAGAACCGAAACTTGCAGAAACGAATGAAATATTGTTAAATTGACAACAGCCCTGCCCAAGAACTCCCTTTCACTTAGCCTTCCCTAACCACTCTAACCTGCATATTGACTTTCCACACATTCGCAACTTGTCCCAAGAATAATAAAGTTCCGCCCGACTTGTTGGCAGTTTATTTTAAGAAGTGACAACATGAGAAAGAAGAAGGAATCGTAACCTGCCACTGAAACCACTGTTATTTTTTTTTGTTTCAATTTGCCTGCAAATTCACACCATTTATTTTAGTCTGATTTATAACATATATATTTAAGCACCTCGATTTGACATTTAAAGTTTTATCTTTACATCAATTACTTTATTATTCTAATAATAAAGTATTCTGATCGACACAGAAAAAAAAATTTGCTACCCTTAAATGATGACTAAATTAGCATAAAAATGAAAAAAAAAATCCGTCCCGCCGTACGCCGTACATATGGACTCATATCTCCGGGACCGTTAAAGGTAAAATGTTCGGTTTTGGGTAGATTGTTGATTGGGTAAGTGAGCTCTATTTTCTAAATTTTGGGAGGTGTTAGGTGGAAGGGGAGGCGGGGGAGGGAAAAAGTCAAAAACTACACTTGCTAATATCTCCAACACGAATGCAAATAGGAAGTCGAAAATCAATAGAGATATAGAGAGGATTGTGGGACAAACTATAAAAATAATTTAATTTTTTTATCCATTGGCGTCCGAAAAGTGGGGAGGGGGGGTCTAAAAACAAATTGTCAGCCGAATTGTTTTTTCAAATGATTGTATCTTCGAAATTACTTATCGTAAAAAATTCATATTTTGGCACCATTATAATGGCATATAGTTCCACCGGAATCAGCTTAGAGACAAGCTTATTATTGTAAGAGGGAGGGTCAGGGGAAGTGCAAAGAAAAACACTTAAAAATGAATATCTCAACTATCTTTTAAGCTATGTAATTGAAACTTGAAACATATGTTAAGCTATATAAGGAAAATACAAAAAAAAATATAACATAATGAAATAATAGTAGTGCGGGGAAATGGGGAGCATTTCAAAAAAGGCACACTTTTCAAAATTACAAATCCTTATATCTCAAAAAAGAGTACAAATATTATCTCAAAAATTTGTCAGATTGTAGAATATAGTGGCTAATGTTGGTAAAAATTTTAAGTTGAGATTTATAAGGGGAGTGAGGTGATAAGCAAAAATGTCGAAAATTTTGAGTGATTTTTTTAGGGCTCTGGTGAAAGATACAAAGTTTAAATTTTGCATGTGGGTACATCTACCTAGTCTAGCCATAAATACTGTTACAAACTTTTTGAAGCACTGATCAATAAAAGAGGTGTTATATGTTAAGAAATCATTGTTTATTTATTAAATGCATTGTCAACAACGGAAATTGCTACAAGTTATTCGAAGTGATTGCCTTTTGCCTTTACACAAGCCTTTAATCGAGCTGGCCACTTATCTATGGAAGCACGCATGACTTCAATCGGAAAGTTGGCGACTGCATGTGTGAGAGACTTCCTTAAGGATTCGATATTAGGATGTCTTTTAGAGCACGTCATTTGCTTTAAGACAGACCATAATTCGTAATCCAGCGGATTCAGGTCTGGGCTAGAGGAAGGCCAATCTTCAGCTTTAATAAAACTGGAACATTTTCTTCAAGCCATTTTTGGGTTGACTTCGCCTTATGACCTGGTGCAGAATCTTGCTGGAAACTCCAAGGCTGATTTTTGAATAATGACGTGTTGAGAGGTTTCACTACACTTTCAATGACACTTTCTTGATAAATTTTGGCAGACGTTTTGACGCCCTTCTCACAAAAATGCAACTTTGTCACCCCGTTGTAGCTAACACTCCACCAAACCATTACTGAGGCAGGATGATGACCTCTTTGAACCTTTTGGGCAACTTGAGAAGCTTCTCTGGCACTGCGAGCATAAGCCCTATCGTTTTGTTTATTAAATGTTTCTTCGACAGTAAAAATTTTTTCGTCCGTAAACAAAATTTTACGGTGTTCTTGGTTTGCGTACCGGCAAAGTAATCGTTTTGATTTTTCCACTCTATTTTTTTTAACGAATCTGTTAGTAAATGCCCGGTAGATCTACGATAAGCACCCAACCCCAAGTCACTTTTGATGATACGTGAAATTGTTCTTTGGGGTATTTTCATCTCACGCGATAAAATTTTTTGTTTCCGAAGAGGATTACGTCGAATTCTCTCGCGCACGGCTTTAACCGCTTGAGGTGTTCGAGTAGTTTGCAGACGGCCACTTCTTTCACGGTCACTTACTCCAGACGTATCATTAAATCTTTCAATAGCCCGATATACAAACTTTCGGCTTATACCAAGGGTATGCAGAGTCTTAAAAATATCACTTGGTTGCATTCCTACTTTATGAAGTGCAATCACAGCAATTCTATTTTCTTTGTCACCCCAATCCATGTTCACTACACTAAAAATTAAACTCAAATGATGACAAATGCATCAAGCACAAGCGTACTATAGCGATTAGCTCAATTTTTAAGAAATGCAATATAACGGTTCCTTTCTGCAGGGTTGCCAAACCTTGTAACAATATTTATGGCTAGACTAGGTATTTGAAATACATAGAAAAACTAATAATAATTTGTACCACAATGGTTATAAACCGACCCCCCCCCCCCCCGGTCTAACGTGCACAAGGTGTTTCATGTGCATTGAAAAAAACACATAAACTGAAAAATTTTGAATGAAATTTCAAGGTTGGAACTTGAAAATTTGCGAAATGCATTTAAAAAAATCCCTAAATATACAAAAATTAACTGGTCGAAAACCTTTAAAACCTCTACCCCCTCCCATATAAAATTATTTTTTCGACAATTTTCAAGAAATCAATTATCACCTAACTTTTAGAAGCTATCAATTTGAAATTTTGCACAAAAACTTTTAAAAATAGTTGAAATGAAATTACGTTAAAAGTTTTGAAATCGCGCTTGCCCTTCAACCTCCTCCCATACAAAACTACGATTTCGACCTATTTCATTAAATCAACTAATAACCAATAAACTAAAAGCTACGAACTTAAAATTTTGTACAAGTACCTTACAAGAGAATCGACATAAAACTGCATATCGAATTTTACGATTCCCCTATCTTCTCTACCCCGTCCCATACAAATTTCCGGTTTCGTGAATGTAAAATACATCGAATTTTATGAAAATTCTAAGCAACTTCGTCTATGAAACACATGTATATCTCTATACAGATGTTGTTAAATTAACAACAGCCCTGCCCAAGAACTCCCTTTCACTTAGTCTTTCCTAACCACTCTAAACTGCATATCGACTTTCCACTAATCCGCAACTTGTTCCAAGAATAATAAAGTTTCGCTCGACTTGTTGGCAGTTTATTTATTCAGGGTGTTTGGTACTCCGTGCACCACTTTGTAAAGGGTTTTTCCTAGATATATTTGGAGAAAAAAATTGTTCTACGGAGATGGTCAATTTTCAATATCCGCGGAGATATAGGGTGATCAAGAAAAGCTTGTTTTTTAGGGAATTAAATTACCTTTCCTTCAGTGTAATAGTTTTTGATACTTTGACCCTCAAAATTCTGGGATCAATGTAGTTTTTCTCAAAAAAAAAAATGTCATTTTAATGTTGTTTTCTTATGTGCGATACTATTGCCTACAAATGATGCACACATACTTATGACTTAGGTTTTCCCGTTTTCCAGGTAATAAGCGAAAATTCATGTGGCTTAAAAATTAAATGTGCTATAAAGCAACCCTCGTTCCAAAATGGCTGAAATGTTGTTAAACTGAAATATTCTTATTGCCCTTTAATTACTATTTAAATTATCGAGGAATGTCCTTTAATTAGTATTTAAATAATCGAGGAAATAAATTAAATTAAAATGAGTTTCACTCACAACTAGGTTCCGCACTTTACCTTTTTTAATGGTGTACCTAACAAAATGAAAAGCGTATAAAAGCAAATCTTACTTCATATTTTTACCAGTTTTAGTTACATTTTTAAATGTAGAAGGTGTCACTAAGATTTAGAAAATAATTTCGAATTGCCTGAGTACTCGAATGAAGAATATGCAGACATCTTTTTCATTTATGGAGAGTGTCAGGCAAATACACGAGCGACGCGATCTTTGTATCATCATAGATTTCCTAATCGTCGGATACCTTACAAGAGAGTATTCCAAGAAGTTTACAGAAGGATTCGGGAAACAGGCAAAGTTAGGACAAGCAGAGTAAATGCAAATCCTGCGCCGATAATCGCTGTTCCAACCGATGAAGGAATACTACATGCAGTTCAAAATGATCCATCAATCAGTATCGGACGCTTGGCATTGCAGTTAAACGTCTCTACGTGAAAAGTTTGGAGTGTCCTAAAAGAAGAGCGTTTGCATCCCTACCACCACACACCAGTGCAGGAGCTGTTACCCATTGATTTGCCCAAAAGGATGGGGTTTTGCAATTGGCTCCTTGAAGGACAACTAAGTGACGAAAATTTTATGAACAACATTCTTTGAACGGATGAGTTCAAATTCACCAGGGACGGTATCACAAACTTCCACAACTTACACACCTGGGCTGAGGACAATCCACGTACAAAAAGAGAGGCATCATTTCAGCACAAATTCAATGTCAATTTATGGACAGGTGTTATTGGTGACGATTTCATTGGTCCTATTAGGCTTCTGCCTACCTTAAGTAGTTCCAATTACTTGCATTTTTTGAAAAATGATCTACAGGAGTTATTGGATGATATGCCACAGCAACGATTGGCTTCCATCTTTTACCAACACGATGGTGCTCCAGCTCATTACGGCCGGCAAAATCACAGATTGGTTAAATTCCAATTATAGCAATCGCTGGATCGGTAGAAATGGACCGATACACTGGCCTGGAAGATTTCCTGATTTAACTATTATGGATTTCTTTGTGTGGGGACGGATGAAAGACCTTGTCTACGAAACGGAGGATATTGAAAATTGACCATCTCCATAGAACAATTTTTTTCTCCAAATATATCTAGGAATAACCCCTTACAAGGTGGTGCACGGAGTACCAAACACCCTGTATATGACATCGAATGGGAAATGCAAACTTGTATCTTTAATTTATTTTTCTCATCGCTAAAAATAGTGTATGAACTATAACCTTTAATGTTTGAATTCTTTTCTACTACTTTAATCTGAATAGCACGTGTAGCACGTGTAGGCATATCACGTGCAATTCTCACTACTTTTTGGCTTATATGTATTCACCTGTATTAGCAAACCTTTGTGAAATAATCTATACACTTATACATATAAATATAATTGTAGTGTCTGTCTATTATTGGCTTATAAATGGCTATAACTTAATTTCTAGCTTTATTTGGACAATAACTAAGCAGAAACAGACTTTTGAAAAAATGTCTCTGTCTGTCTGTCTTTCCGGCTATCACGTAAAAATGGCTGAAGGGATTGCAATGAAACTTTCACAGATTATTAGGTCTGTCTTGGGAAGTAATCAGTTTTAGGTTTCATTTTACTACCCTCACGCCTTCTACCCCCTCCCATACAAAGTGACTCATTTTCAAAAATTTATAATAATCAAATGTTCATGGAAACTATAAGGCTACTAATTTGGAATTTAAAATATATTATTTCTATTCTAAATACAATCTTTAAGTATATAAATAATTTCAATCCCTACGCCTTCCACCACCTCCCATACAAACTAAACTTTTTCATGAAATACTATACTCCAATTTTGTCAGTACTTATAACTTTCATCGAGCTAAGATTTTGTACTAAATCCTGAATTAGAATTGTTATTAATATCAGGGAAAAACTAATCAATTAGCTTCACTGCTTCTACCTCCTCCCATACCATGTGACACAAATCCACGACTTTTCAAAAATTCGATTTTCTTGAAAAGTGTTAATGTTACTGTTCAGAAATTTAAAATATATCAATTCAATGATAATTGTAGTTGCTTCTCAAAAAATAACTAAAAACCCTTCACTTCTTCCACCACCTCCTATACAAACTACACTTTTTCATGAAATATTCTAAACCAATTTTCTCAGTACGTATAACTTTGATCGAGCTAAAATTTTGCATTAAATCTTTAATTAGCATTATTATTATTATCAGGAAAACTTAACCGATTAGATCCACTCCTTCTACCCTCTCCCATACAATGTGGCATAATTCCACGACTTTGCAAAAACTCGATTTTTTTGAAAAATATGAGTCTAACTGATCTAAAATTTAAAACACATCAATTGCTTGGTGATTGTAGTTGCTTCTAGAAAAATTACCAAAACCCCCCACTCCTTCTACCACTTCCCATACAAACTGCACTTTTTCATGAAATACTCTAAACCAATTTTCTCAGTACGTATAACTTTGATCGAGCTAAAATTTTGTAATAAATCTTTAATTAGCATTATTATTATTATCGGGAAAAATTAACCGATTAGCTCCACTCCTTCTACCCTCTCCCATACAATGTGACAGAATTCCACGACTTTGCAAAAACTCGATTTTTTTGAAAAGTGTGAATCTGACTGATCTGAAATTTAAAAGATATCAATTGCATGATGATGATAGTTGCTTATAGAAAAACTACCGAAAAACCCCCCACTCCTTCTACCACCTCCCATACAAATTGAACAATTTCACTAAATTCAATGCACTAAGTTTCTCAAGTTACCTATTCAAGCTTAAATTTGGTGCAAAACATTTTTATAGCTACTCTATCATGATGTGAAATAAATTAATTTAGTACTGTCATCCCTTCTATCACTCCCCACACAAAAATTCTTAAGATTACAAAATTTTCGATTTCATCGGTAGTATCATATAATTGAGCTTTACGCACAATCGAAGTCCTGTTATGTTTATACTCTAGATGAAATCTGAGAGTGTTATAAGTTTGCCACAAAGTTTGTAATGCCAAGAAATAAGGCTCGGGAAAAAAATGAATGATACAGAAGTTCATATAATTACTCAAAAATCTCAAAACCGGATGTCCGTCCGTCCGTCTGTCTGTCTGTCCGTCCCCGTCCTCTCTAGCTTGAGAACGCGTTGAGCTAGAAAGTTCAAATTTTGTATTCGTCGTTTTTAACAAAAAAGTAATGTCAAGTTCGTGAACGAGCCAAATCGCTCCCCTTCTACCCCCTCCCATACAAAATGCCACAATTTCGCAATCTGACAATAAACGGATTTGCTCGAAAAGTACAAATGACATTGATCTGAAATTTAGATTGTAAGACTTTTATGATGATTCCAATCTAATCTATAAAAATAATTTATGTCTTCCCTCTCTTTCCACCACCTCCCATACAAACCGCACTTTTTCATGAAATGCTCTAAACCAATTTACTCAGTGCGTATAATAGTTATCAAGCTGAAATTGTGCACGAAATATTTATTTAAAATTATTAGTTAGACCAAAAAAAATAAGACGATTAGCTGTACCCTTTCTACCCCCTCCCATACAAAATGACACAATTTCGTAGTTTCATAATAAACGGATTTGCTCAAAAAATGTAAATGCTATTGATCTGAAATTTGGAATATATTACTTTTATGATGATATAGATCTACTGTACAAAAGTTATTTGAGTCCTCCTCTTCCTTCCACCACCTTCCATACAAACTGCACTTTTTCATGAAATGCTCTAAGCCAATTTACTCAGTGCGTATAAAATTGATCGAGCTGAAATTGTGCACTAAATATTTATTTAGAATTATTAGTAAAACCGAAAAGGAATTAGGTGATTAGCTTTACCCCTTCTACCCCCTCCGATACAAAATGGCACAATTTCGCAATTTTATATAAAGTCGATTTTCATGAAAAGTATGAATGCTACTGATCTGCAATTTAAAACATGTCAAAAGCATGATTTTTATAGTTATTTCTGAAAAGTCATTAAAAACTCGCCCCTCCTTCTATAACCTCCCATACAAACTGCCCTACTTCACTACATCCAATACACTAATTATCTCAGTACCTATTAAATTTTTAAATCCTAAATTTTGTATAATACATTTTGATAGCAACCTTAGCGTCATGTGGAAAAATTAGTTCAAAGTCGTCACCCTCTCTACCACTTACCCTACAAAATTTCTTAAGATACAAAAATTTCTCTTTCATCTAGAGTATCGCACGATTGGGCTTTATGCCCAATCGTTCTCCTGTTATGTTTTTAAGCTTAATTTCATTTTATTTGGGCTTTTTTTAATTAACACAAGCTACAACTATTCACATGTCCTTAACGCTCTTCAACACGTATACATATGATCTCGAATCACGGGTTTGATTTGACCACGAGCCTGTCCCATACAAATGTGAGTACCATGGTTTCATTCTTAATAATTTATGGTTCTGGTTCCAACAAAATACAAAGCATTGTGTTCAAAGAGCCATCAAACTAAGCAGATTATTTATCGGACATAATGTACTACTAACTATATACATTCTTTAAAAATGTTATTATTGCGATTCTTACTCGTACAAATTCGCTGGCGATCGCTAGTACATATAAATATAATTGTAGTGTCTGTCTGTTATTTGCTTATAAATGGCTATAACATAGTTTTTTACTTTATTTGGACAATAACTAAACATAAGAACATATTTTTGATATTCTTGAATACCTATCTGTCCGGATTTAACAAAAAAACAGCTAATTTCACTAAATCCAATGCACTACTTTTCCAGTACTCAATTTTTGAAGCTCAAGTTTGGCACAAATCATTTTCCTAGCTACTGTAGCATTATATGAAACAAATTAGTTCAATGCTATCAACCCTTCTATCACTCCCCATACAAAATGTCTTAAGATCAGAAAAATTTCATTTTCATCTGCAGTTTCGTATGATTAAGCGTTACGCACAATCGTAGTCCTGTAATATTTTAAAACTTAATGTTATTTTATTTACACTTTTTTTTAGGTTAAACACAAGCTTCAACTATTTACATAACATCTTAATAATTTCTGGTTTCGATTCCAATAAAATACGAAACTTTATGTTCAAAAAGCCATTAAACTAAGTAGATTATATATCACGCATAATATATTACTAACGACACACTCAAAAATTGCTTATTACTGAGATTTTTAAGCAGACAAAATCGTAAGGATGGCTAGTAGTATAAAATTATAGTAATGATCGCAAATGATAAAATTAATTTTATTTTCTTAAATTATTACAAATTTCTTATTCTGCTAAAATGTACCCAAAAAGAAGTAATTTTTCAGCGAATCAATTACTTTTCCAACATGAATACCATGATTATGTAAGTTGTAAACGACTTGCTTCATTTCAACAGAACCCTGCAAATAGTAAAATAAATTCATTAATAAATAATTATTTTATTTTATGAATTTCTTGGCAAGACTTTTTTATTTATTGCGTTCAAGGACGTAATGAGTATACAAAATAACTGAATGAATTAAAACAGAAAAACTTTCGAGGATTTAATCCAATTTTTCGAAGTAGTAAATAAAGAAACATTGCTCAGATCAGTTCAAATAAATTTAAAATAATAGTTATTTATTTTTGATTTCTTCTGTTGGGACTCCTTATAGGTCCATAGGACAGAAACAATTCTCTTCCACAAATCGCGCCTGAACCTTTAGTTGAAGCCAAAGCCTGTTAATTCCTCTGGTCTACAACATAACACTCAAATGCTTTGAGCTAGCATGCTGAAATTTTGTGAATGTAACTTTTTTTTAAAAAAGGAAGCTTTATGTTCGTGAACGGACTACATTCCCACACTCCTTCTATCGTTGCCATACAAATTTCATGAAATTTCGAAATTTTAATAAATCCATTTTTGTTAGAAAATATTCATACTATTGACTTGAAAATTCATCAACATTGACGGCCACGCTTAATATCCAAGACTCGAAATCATGCTGTTTATTTAGTGGGACCAGCTCGGCGTGGTGTATTATGAGCTGCTGCAACTGCGAGAAAACATTACGGGAGATCGCTAAAAAAACACTTGATGCGTTTGAGCCGAGCATTGAAGGAGAAATGGCCGCAATACGAGGAAAGACACGACAAAGTGATTTTGCTGCACGACAATTCTCCAAACACTGAAATGGGATATCCCACCCTACCTGCTATATTTTCTTGATGTCGTACCTTCCGATTATCACCTATTCTGATCGATAACGCATGGGCTGGATGGGCAGCACTTCCTTTTTTACAAAGAAACCAAAAATCGGGTCGATTTGTGGATCAAAAGATGAGCAGTTTTTTCGACACTGAATCCGTATGCTGCCAGAAAGATGGAAAAATGTTGTGGCTAGCGATGGGCATTTCTTTGAATAATAAATATTTAACTATTTTTGCATATATATATATATTGAAAAAAAAAATAGTGGTTTTCAATTTGTACTTCCAATACAAAAATTACAATCCTTCACTATTCCAAAGAATTTAAGATTACTGGGCGTAAAGCGCAATCATATGACACTCTAGATAAAATTGGAAAGAGTTTAATTTTCCATTTTATCTAGAGTATCATATAATTGTGCTTTAAGCCCAATCATAATTCTGTTGTTTTTAATTTCCTCCAGCACATTGACTATGTGTGAATTTCTGGGCTACCAACAACTGCAAAAATGCATTGTAATTGTGCGTAGGGCTAAGAAACGAGCAAAAATAATAAACTAAAAAAAAATACGGACCCTGAAGTTTTGCATTGCGCTAAAGTGCCACTGAAGAAAAAGAAAACCATCACCAATATTTGTTGTACAATATGTACAACAAACTTTCGAAATAGCTTGATTTTGGACATGTAAGTCATTTCCATAGCTCTTTGAGGATTATGTATTTCTAAAATGATGACATTTGCTTGGAAGGTTGTACAATGGAGTATTTGTGCAATTTGAATAAGAGATGTTTTAAAATGGAAAGAATAAAATTAGTGATTTCTTGTAATTAGATTGGAATTAGTTTAAATTGTTTTTGTGTCAATTAGCGTATTTCTAAGTAGTAGATTTTCGGGAAAATAAAATTGTGCATTTAAATAAGAGATACCAAGAGCGGTGGCCAGATTGTAACAAAATTGTTTACTGAAAGGCCAGGACGCTACAAACTTCATATCAAACTTACAAAACTAAACTTTCAGATTTCATCTAGATTACCATACATAGATAATTCAAACGTCAAGTTTCGAAGCTACATAACAATTTTTTTTTACATAATAAATCTTTTAAGAAATAACTTTACCCCAATGTTAGTTATTTTGGTTATTCTTGTAACATATTACCATTGGTATTTTCATTTTGGTCGATAGTATCGGCATTGTTTAGAATATGGTATCATGAATATTTCCATATCTCTGAAATTCGTATGTTCCCCGAAGTGTAAACTGCACAAATTCTCTTTATCGTACAAACCTTATCCTAGTATCCTCACCTGCAACTTATGCAATATGCTTCCGAATTGCGGTTCCCTGATTCTGCTGAAAAACATCATAAACTGAACGTTCGAGTCCATCTTTTCGAAGAACATATTCAAAATCTCATCCTGCGGCAAAACATCGAGAATTGCATCGACCATAGCATGTAGTCCTCCGGTCAGTTCCGTATCGTTGCCAGACGAAATACCTTCCGAAAGGATAGGACATTATCGGAATCATAAATAGAGCCTACAGGCGAACCAACCATGCGATAAGGAAACATGTCGTTTCCCAAAACCCTCTACTCACCATTTTGCATAGAATTCGACGATTCAAAGTCTCGAATGTCACCGATAAGGTCGACTGTCCGACGGATCGCATCGACAACGTCCAGGCCACTTTCATTCAGATATCGAACCAAGTTTTGAATTTCCGAGACATTAAGTAACCTCTCCAGGAATCCACTGTCCTCAAGGTATGTGTACGCACGTTGTACCTCCTTGTCGCTGCGATAGTAATTTCCGATAACAGAACGCACTTCCTCCACCGGTATGAGTCCGATGAAATCGTTTATGTCCAGACGTATGTCATTAATTTGATTTCCGACATTTGTAATTGCGAAGGATCCCGTCTCCAGATAAATTAAATCGTCCGAGGAATTATTGTAGCCGTTGGTGTCGTAGTTGGGAAAGTGATCGGACGGCATCTCGGTGCCAATTACTCCCGGTGTTAATAGCGCAAAACAATACAACAGCATGTTTCTGAGGGGGCGGTGTAATTAACCTCACCAGCAATTTCCACAAATAACCGAAAGGAAGCGACTCTATACACGACACTTAGGAAAGGCTCCGATTTCAGCCGGGGTCTTAAGATTTGTTAACGTTTGCGGTTGGAGTTTGTTGCAGGATATGACGACGTACTTGCCACCAGCGAGACCTACAACTTGAAACTGCGAAGATTTAATCAACAACGATCAAAATGAAATGGTTGTTCAGCTAATTCAATTATAGCTTAGTGACGGCGTCGTGAAACTTAAATCTCAGCTGCCCGGATCAAGGCCCATCTGGCTGGTTTGCGGTTATGATCTATAAATTGAGTTATTATGCTCATTGCTCGGAAAACGATTGGGCAATGGCCGCCGCTATTAACTAAAGTGCAACTGTCTGTGGAGCCTTTAGTGTGATTTGCGCGACAAATGTAGGGAGAGATATATCTGGCATATTCGCATATGTGGGGTGGCATTCAATGGATGTAGGTACAAATAAGCACAGCGGTACTTACTACACCCTGTTCAAATACATTAAGTGTGTTCACTGTTTACCGTCTATGTTGGGATATGCTAATAATTCTGAATGATTATGGGAATAAAAGTACATATACGTCTACGATTTGGTTACCTATTAATAGTAATCCATTCTGTAGGATTACTATTTTGGTTGATTCAACTTAAAGTAGTTTACAGTAGCTTCATAATAACTTCAGTAGATACTTAATTTGCTGCGTTTGGTAAGCGGATTCTCCCAAAGCTAATATCCCAGAAATATCAAATTACTGGTCGTAAGGTCGTCTGCAGGATTTCTAACAGAATTATAGGATCTTAGGCCCTTTATTACTTTATTATTCTAATAATAAAGTATTATGATTGAAAGAGAAAAACAAAAAATTTGGTACGCGTTTCATGACTAAACTAGCCTAAGAATGTAAAATAAATCCCGCTGTATGTCGTACATATGGACTCATATCTCCGAGACCGTTAAAGGTAAAATGTTCGTTTTTTGGTGGAAAGTTAATTGAGTAAATGAACTCTATTACTTAAATTTTGGAAGGTGTCAGGGGAAGGGAGAGGGGGGGGGGTAGAGAATGAGTCCAAAACTACACTTGCTAATGTCTTCACCACGAATGCAAGTAGGAAGGTGAAAATCACAATAGGTATACATAGAGAGGGCTGTGGGGCAAACTCTAAAAATAATTAATTTTTTTTAACTTCGGATGGATAAAAACGAAGTGACCAACTTTTTTATCAAATGATATGTCTTCGAAATTACTTACCATGAAAAATTCATATCTTGGTAGTATATAGATCCATCAGAATCAGCATGGAAAGAGGCTAATTATTGTAAAGGGGAGGGTCTCGGAGGGTGCACAAACAAACCTCTTAAAAATTATTATCTCGACTATCTTTTAAGCTATGTAATTGGAACTTGGATAATATATTAAGCTATATTAGCGCAATACGAAAGAAATATAATATTTGGTAACAGTAGTAGTGGGGGCAAACGGGAAGCATTTCAAAAATGGTGCACTTTCCAAAATTTCAAACCGTTATATCTCAAAACTGTTTGGATCGAGACGATTGGAGGCGACGACTTCAGGAGCCCAAGGCCCGATTTGGGCTGTCGCGCCATTGATGATGCTGATATCTCAAAACTGAATACAGATATCAAATCAAAAATTTGTCAAATTGTAGAACTGCATAGTCTTTTATTTTGGTAAACATTTTAAGTTAGGGGCTTAAGCAGAGGGAGGTGGTAAGCAAAAATGTCGAAAATTTTTAGTAATTTTTTAGGGCTCTGGTGAAAGATACAAATTTTGCACATGGATACATCTATTGAATAAGAAAAAAATAAACTGCCAACAAGTCGGGCGAAACTTTATTATTCTTGGGACAAGTTGCGGATGAGTGGAAAGTTAATATGCAGGTTAGAGTGGTTAGGGAAGGCTAAGTGAAAGGGGGTTCTTTGGCAGAGCAGTAATCGTTCGTTTATTTATGCAAGTTTGAGTTCTTTTGAGGGGAGTTCTGAGGAGTGATACTAAAGGTGGGTTGATGTTAATAGTTTTTTAATAGATTGCTTGAATTACATCCAATATTCTCTGTAAAGAATGTCAGTTTCATAAACGAAGTTGCATAGAATTTTCAGAAGATTCGGTGTATTTTACATTCACGAAACTGAACATTTGTATGGGAGGGGGTAGAGAAGGTAGGGGAAACATAAAATTTGATATGCAGTTTTATTTCGTTTCTCTTGTAAGGTGCATGTGAAAAATTTCAAGTTCGTAGCTTTTAGTTTGTTGGTTATTAGTTGATTTAACGAAATTGGTCGAAATCATAGTTTTGTATGGGAGGGGGTAGAAGGGCAAGCGCGATTTAAAAACTTTCAAAACAACTTCATTTGAATTATTTTTATAAGTTTTTATGCAAAATTTGAAGTTGATACCTTTTAAGAGTTAGCTGATAAGTGATTTCTTAAAAATGCTCGAAAAAATAATTTTGTATGGGAGGGGGTAGAAGTTTTAAGGGTTTTCGACCAGTTAATATTTTGAATACTTAGGGATTTTTTTTAAATGCATTTCGCAAATTTTCAAGTTTCTACCTTAAAATTTTACTCAAAAATTTTCAGTTTATGTGTTTTTTTCCATACACATGAAACACCTTGTGCACGTTAGGCCGGGGGGTCGGTTTAGAACAATTATGGATCAAGTTATTATTATTTTTCTATGCATATCAAATAGACGTATCCACGTGCAAAATTTAAACTTTGTATCTTTCACCACAGCCCTAAAAAAATCACTCAACATTTCCGAAATTTTTTCTTATCACCTCCCTCCCCTTACACCTCCCAATTTAAAATTTTTATCAAAATGTACCACTATGCAGTTCTATCTAATCTGACGAATTTTCGATTTGATATCTGTACTCTTTTTTGAGTTATTAGGATTTGTAATTTAGAAAAGTGCGCCATTTTTGAAATGCTCCCCATTTCCCCCCACTACTATTTTTTAAATATGTTACATTTTTTTATATTTTCTAAGTTGATTCCAATAGAACTATATACCACCTTGATGGTCTCAAAATATGAATTTTTCACGATAAGTAATTTCGAAGATATAATCATTTGAAAAAACATTTCGGCCGACAATTTGTTTTAGCCCCCCTCTCTTTTCGGACGCCAATGGATAAAAAACTCTAATTAATTTTAAAGTTTGTCCCATAAGCTTCTCTATATCTCTACTGATTTTCAACTTTCTATCTGCATTCGTGATGGAGATATTAGCAAGTGTATTTTTCGACTTTTTCCCTCCTCCTGCCTCCCCCTTCCTCCTAACACCCCCCAAAATTTAGAAAATAGAGCTCACTTACCCAATCAACAATCCACCCAAAAACGAACATTCTACCTTTAACGGTCTCGGAGATATGATTCCATATGTACGAGGGACGGCGTACGGCGGGAAGGATTTTTTTTTTTGCATTTTTAGGCTAATGAAACGCGAAAAAAAAATTTCAGGGTAGCGAATTTTTTTTTCTTGTGTCGATCACAATACTTTATTACTAGAATAATAAAGTAAAATAATAATTTTTTCCACAAATGTTATGCACCAACCTCCTGGTCTAACGTTCACAGGTGTTTCACGCACAATGAAAAAAACATAATAGAATTGTAATTGGGAGTAAATCCCAATCATATGATACCCTAAATGAAATGGGAAAGAGTTTATTTTACCGGAAAATATGTCATCTCAAATTCTTTCGAATAGCGAATAGTGACTTTTGTATGGGAGGTGGTAAAATCAGAGGGGGAGGTTTGTGATTTGTGTATGTAACACCGAACTTAGTATACCAAATGTTTCATGCTGAATTTATAGTTTGTCGCTTTCATAATTTTTCAAGAAATTTAACAATTGTTGTCCGAATTTATGGTATTTGTTTCAGAGGTGGCAGAGAAAGTGAGAGATTTTGTTTGATTTTGAATCTACTTATCAACATCCTAATCACATTGCTTTGTTACAATTTGAAAGTCGATAGGTCTCATATGGTCGAAGGAGAAATACTTTTCTAGAATTTACAAAACAAAAATTTGTATGGGAGGTGATAGAAGGAGTGAAGTGAAGGCAATATGCTTTTTAGTATTTATTGTAATTATCAAGGGACAAATTTTTGCAAAATTTCAAGTTTCTATTTCTTCTTGTTTCTATGATAATCGATTAAATGAATTTACCAAAATTCTGGATTTGTATGGGAGGGGGTAAAAGGAGTATTCGACCACCAATTTTTTCGACATCAATCATATATATGATAGTATACTTTTCTCAAATTTTAACAGTGACAATGTTGAAGAAAAATATTCTAAGTAAAATTCCGGAATTTCGTGAAATTTGTGTGGGAGGGGGTAGAAGGAGTGAGGTGAATTTGATGGTTTTTCCAAAATTGGTTGAAATTGTAGTAAAATTAATTATGCCGAAAGTTGGTTCTTTTAGCTTTGCTAGTTGCAATACAAATCGAAAGTTTTTGAAAATTGTGCATTTGTATTAGGGGGTACAAAGAGTAATGGGATCAGATCAATATCTTTTGAGGCTAATGCTATTCACAAAATTATACTACGACCTAATTTTCTAGTCAATAGCTGAAATGATTTCGGAGAAAAATCAATCTGTTTAAATTTCGTGATTTCATTAAATTTATATGGGAGGGGGTAAAAGGAGTGGGGGGCTGTGGTCCGTTCACGAACTTGAAGTTACTTTTTTGCTAAAAATGACACCTTACAATTTTCAGTATGATAGGTCGAAGCGTTCGAAAGTTATGTTGTAGACAGACGGACAGACAGAGAGACGGTCACTCGGAATCGAGGTTTTTGAGCGACAAATTATATTTCTGTATCCTTGGCGACTCTGTACGAGCATTATTACTTAGCGTTACAACTGATAAAGCAAACAAATATACGCAACATTAATTGGTCGAGTACCTTTGAAACTTCTACCCCCTGCCTTACAAAACTATTTTTTTGACCATTTTTTAAGAAATCAATTATCATCTAACTGTTTAAAGCTATCAATTTGAAATTTTTCACAAAAACTTCTTAAGAAGAGAATATTGAACGTAATTGAAGCAATAAATTAAAAAATTATTGACATCCACCCACTCTTATTATCATCCCTTCCTCATAAAAACTCAAACTTGCATAAACGAATGAAATATTGATTACATGTATTGGAGCTATTGATCGTATTCGTAATTAAGTCTTAATTTGACTGCAGCCCTGCCCTAAGGGGGTCCACTTGTGAAAGGGGGTTCCACTTGTGAAAGGGGGTTCCACTTGTGAAAGGGGGTTCCACTTGTGAAAGGGGGTTCCACTTGTGAAAGGGGGTTCCACTTAGTCTTCCTTAACCACTCTAACTTGCATATTGACTTTCCATGCATCTTCAACTTGTCCCAAGAATGATAAAGTTATGCCCGACTTGTTGGCGGTTTATTTTTAAACACATTCTTTTTTTACAGAATGACCTGTGTTATAGGCAATTTCGGCCTTTGTGTGCAATGCACAAACACAGTCATGGAGGGAAGGAATGGGATTGGGAAGGTTGGGGAAGGGGAGTGAGAACGACCGTAGCGAGTGGAGAAGCTGGTATATTGCTCAGTTGTACTGGCTGCTTACTGACAAATATTTGCAGATGTTATGGGGGACTGAATGATAGAAAGCGAACAGAAACCATCTACTGAGTATCTAGGCCTTCTTGAAGTGGAACTGTTTCACTTTTACACCGTTTCCCCATTTCATTGCGAGAAACAAGTGACTGTAAACTCGAATAACGGCGTCGGGTAGTACATTCCACATTTTACTCGCTCGAAGTAATGGTTCATGATATCGTTTTTATGTCCTATGATGTTCAGCTTACTGATAACTCACCTAAATCGTTTGCCTTTCGGAACTATAACAATGTTCGCATTGTCGATATCATTTCTGAGTTATATTTCCGTATAGAAGTTATACTTCTGTATAGCTTATTTGTTATTACTGACATCGATGATAAGCTTGAATTAATTGTTCAACAGTCTTGTTCTATACCTTCACGACAAACAAGTACCCATCAGAACTTTAAAACCGACTAAAATTTCTTATCCTTGGTATTCGGGGGAAGCTGATCGACTCATTGTGGAAAGAGAGTTCCTCTATCGCGATTATACAAATGACCAAAAAATCTGATAGCGCTTGTAGTCTGCATGTAACGCAACAACTTTTGCTATACGCAATGCAAAGCGTCGCTATTTTAGCCGAAAGCTTGATCCAAATTTACCCTCGAAACGTCTATGGAGCAATTTGAAGAGGGTTGGTGTGTGCGGCAATGAGCGATCTAGTACTTATGTAAATGCAGACGAACTAAACGCCCATTTCGTAAATAATGCATCTAGCTCCTCCAGATCCTCTTGGAATAGTAGATCGCTCGACTGTCCAAGAATAAATAATAGCACCGACTTCTTTTCTTTTCGTTGCATCAGTCTAAGCGAACTTTGCTCTATTTATAATAGTATTAAATCTCTCTCAGTTGGCGCTGATAAAATGTATCCTGGTTTTTTAAGAATATTTTTTCCCATACTTGTGGCAATATATTCTTCATATTATGAACTCTTGATTAACAATGAGCTATTTTCCTCTCACTTGGAAGGATGCAGAAATTTTGCCTATCCCTAAAAATAAAAATCCTTCTTGTTCTAATGATTTCCGTCCAAACAGCATATTATGCATCTTTTCGAAAGTTTTGGAGAAAATTATGTCCGTTCAAAAGCGGGAATATATATTAAGCAATAAAATGTTATCCTCTTTTCAATCCGGGTTTTAGCCTTGTCACAGCTGCAAATCTGTCCTGATTATAGTAATCACGTATATTCGAGGCGCTATGGACAAGAATATGGGAGCCTACCATGTTCTCTTAGACGTTTCTAAGGCCTTCGACACTGTGGACCAAAAAAGACTCCTAGACAAGCTAACGTCTATTTTCAATTTTACTTTATTATTCTAATAATAAAGTATTGTGATCGACACAGAAAAAAAAAATTTGCAACCCTGAAATTTTGTTTTTTCGCGTTTCATGACTAAATTAGCCTAAAAAAGCAAAAAAAAAAAATCCGTCCCGCCGTACATATGGACTCCTACCTCCAAGACCGTTGAAGGTAGAATGTTGGTTTTTCAGTGGCTTGTTAATTTGGTAAGTGAGCTCCATTATCCAAATTTTGGGGAGTGTCAGGTGGAAGGGGGAAGCGGGGGGATGGAAAAAGTCCAAAAATACACTTGCTAATATCTTCACCACGAATGCAGATAAGAAGATGAAAATCAGCATACGTATAGAGAGGGTTGTAGGACAAACTCCAAAAATAATTTAATTTTTTTACCCATTAGCGTCCCAAAAAGGGGGGGCTAAAAACAAATTGTCGGCCGAATCTTTTTTTGAAATAGTTATATCTTCGAAACTACTTACAATAAAAAATTCATATTTTAAAACCATTAAGACGACATATAGATCCACTAGAATCAGCTTAGAAATAGGCTAATTATTGTAAGGAGGAGGGTCAGAGGAGGTGCAAAGAAAAACACTCAACTATCTCTTAAGCTATGTAATTGAAACTTAAAACATATACTAAGCTATACTAAGCTATACTAGCGAAATACAAAAAAAAATATAAAATTTGGTCATAGAAGCAGTGGAGGGAAATGGGGAGCATTTCAAAAATGGTGCACTTTTCAAAATTAGAAATCGTTATATCTCAAAATTGAGTACAGATATCGAATCAAAAATTCGTCAGAAGATAGAACTGTATAATTTATAATTTTGATAAAAATTTTAAGTTAGGGGGGTGTAAAGAGAGGGAAAATGTCGAAAATTTTGAGTGATATTTTTAGGACTCTGGTGAAAGATAGAAACTTTAAATTTTGCATGTGGATACATCTATTTGATATACCTAGAAAAAAAATAATAATTTGATCTACAATTGTTACGAACCGAACACCCCGGTCTAATGGGCACAAGGTGTTTCATGTGCAGCGAAAGAAACAAGAAAACTGAACATTTTTGGATGTAATTTTAAGGTAGAAACTTGAAAATTTGGAATATACATTTAAAAAAAATCTCTAAAAGTATGAAATACTAACTGGTCGAATACTTTTAAAACTTTTACCCCCTCCCATACAAAATTTTTTTTTCGACCATTTATAAGAAATTAATTATCACCTAATTATTAAAAGCTATGAATTTGAAACTTTGCATAAGAACTTATAAAAATATTTAAAATGAAATTACTTTAAAAGTTTTGAAATCCATACAAAAGTATGATTTCGACCAATTTCATTAAATCAATTAATAACCAACAAATTAAAAGCTACGAACTTGAAATTTTGTACAAGCACCTTAAAAGAGAAGGAAAAGAAAATTGTTTCACAAATCTTGAAATTGAAAATTTACAAAAATAATTGAAATAAATTTCCTTTGAAAGTTTTGCAATCACGCTTGCCTTTCTACACTCTCCCATACAAAAGTATCATTTCGACCTATTTCATTGAACCAACTAATAACCAACAAATTAAAAGCTACGAATTTGAAATTTTGTACGAGCACAGTACATAAAAAAGGAAATAGAATTGCGTCACAATTTTTACGATTCCCCTACCTCCTCTACCCCCTCCCATAGAAATGTTTGGTTTCGTGAAAGTAAAATACATAGAATCTTATGAAAATTCTATGCAACTTCGTCTATGAAACTGACATTCTATACATATAAAGAATATTGGACGTGATTCAAGCAATCAATTAAAAAACTATTAACATCCACCGACCCTTACTATCACCCCTCACAAAACTCAGACTTGCATAAATAAACGAACGTAATATTGATTATATATACTGGAGCTTTTGAACGTTTCCGCAAAGTGTTAAATTGATAACTGCCCTGTCCAAGAACCCCCTTTCACTTAGTCTTCCCTAACCACTCTAACCTGCATATTGACTTTCCATGCATCCGCAACTTGTCCCAAGAATAATAAAGTTTCGCCCGACTTGTTGGCAGTTTATTTCTCTGAGTACAGTCAAACTTCTTGGTAGCCTAACCAGGAGATACCAGAAAGTCAGAATTGAACATGTTGTATCCCCATCTTTACCCCTTGTGTATGGTGTCCCCCAAGGGTCAGTCTTAAGTCCACTGATTTTTACCATTTATATCAATGATCTGCCGGATATATTGCACGACTGCAGCCTTCACCTGTATGCGGATCTGCACAGATCTATTTAAGTAGGGTTTTTGGGTTAGTTGAAGACTGTGTTCAACGTGTAAATCAGGATATTGCTCGCACGTTAATCTCAGCCTAACCATCTTACGCTCAACGAGCAAAAATCTCAAGGCACTGTTTTCCACGACGGACTAGATAGTCCAAATTCCTGGGATCTTCCCTACCAAAATGTCAACGATACGCTCCTCTGTTCCAAAACTATATAAAGGATCTAGGAGTAACTCTTGACTTGTCTATGAGTAGAAGTAAGCATGCCGCTTCTGTCCTAAAAAAAGTTTGTGGTAGTCTGTGTCCTACCGTTGCATACTAGGCTAAAGCTCTAAAGTCTCTAATTATACGTTTTTTCACTTACGATAGTCTAGTATTTCC
Source organism: Chorisops tibialis (assembly GCA_963669355.1). NCBI lineage: Eukaryota > Metazoa > Arthropoda > Insecta > Diptera > Stratiomyidae > Chorisops > Chorisops tibialis. The sequence continues at coordinate 116,054,373 of OY770262.1, read as the reverse complement.
TAGATATGACTCTAATTGTCAACAGAGACTGAGCATGGCTTTCAACGACTGTATTCGCTTTGTCTTTGGACTAAGCTGTTTTCACCATGCATCACAAAATCATACGAGCATTTTAGAGTGTACTTTATCCTCTAGATCACTAAAATTCTTGCATAATATTTTACAGACCGGTACACCGCTTTATTTATGCAATTACTTAATACCTCTGAAAACCATTAGACATCGTAAATTTGTTGTTCCGCGTTTCTTGAAGACGATTCCTTTTTTGTTCAGACCATAAGAATCTGAAACAATCTTCCGCCTCATATTCAGCGTATTGATGATTTGGGTACATTCAGGCAATTTGTGAATTTCTTAGAGTTTTAATTTATTTCCTTTCATTTGTTTTGTAACTTGTAGTTTCTTCAAAACATACTTTTGGCTTCTTCAATGTTGTATTTTATTTTCTTTTCTGTTTCTTTTTTCTACTTCATTAACAAATAATTTGGTATTTTTTCTATTTTTATTTTCTTAAGCTTCTGTTAGAACTAATTATAGTATTTATTTTTGATTTAATTTTAATTTAATTTTTATAAAATTTGAATATTTACCACATTTAATATACTTAAAAAAGATTTATAATCTTTTTGTATACACTAAAGCAATAAAATATCAAAGTTAAGGGTGTCTCATTAAGAATGCCTATTTTGAATTTGCCCCACGAAAGGCATATATCGTGGAGCGTCTTGGTAGATTGTTGTATTACGTGAACATTGAACCTTAGTGATAGAGAATTAGACGGACGCATAAAGTATAGAAATTGTGAAAATCCAATGGCGAAATGGTGAGGGTTTGGCGGAGACGGTTAGAAAATGTCGTGGCTTATTTGGCTCAAATTTCAACATTTTCGTGCACAAAAAGTACATGACTCCGCTAAAACTTCACAAATCTAATGATGAAGAGTTATTGATAGATGCTCAGATTTACCATATAACGTTTCTCATCCGCCAATATTGATCAGTATTTACTGCTGGCGCCATCTATTGGAAAATGGCGGGTTTCAGTTTGTACTCTTGATATAATTAAATGCAACATGTAAGATAATGTAAGGGTAGCAAGTCAAGAGGGGAAGGATGTTGAATATATTATAAGGAAATGCATTAGTGGCAGTACTTGGTTGGGATGGGACGCACTCAGCTTTATCCATCAATCCGGTGATGGAACCGCTGAGATCGACGACTTAACTTAGTGCCTCCGACAAGATCAGATGTTCTGTCTGCAGTGTAATTGATATACATAGTTATAATAATATGTGAAATAAGAGAGTTGGCTTTGTATAAATATAATAGTGATTGAAATATCAAATAAAACTTTGTAGTTGAACTTAATGTAGCGTAAAACATGAAACTCTGACCTAAATTCATGTTTTGTACAGTACTAAAAATTTTGTTAAGATAAGGTCCCATTTGTCAGCTTGCGTCACAAAAGTCATTATAGGAAACTCAAATAAACTGAAAATATATTATTCAAAACTCTGAAAATATTAATTTCAATTTATTTTCCACGAAAGGTATTAAATATAAATTTCAAAACTCTCATCACAGCGTCATAAATAATAATAAAATACATGTAAAATTCATAACTCGTAAGTAATTAAATTCATATAACGTCGTCCTTTTTAAATTAATATTTTGCTACCGCCTTACGTGTTCACAGTCCATTAAATAAAAAAATTTGATACTTTTATTATGTTTCTGTATTAAATTTTATTGAATTGTTAAAATAACCAAACATGTTTGGAAACCCTTCAGTTTAATTTTTGTTTACTTTATAAATGAAACTAGCTCTGTTATTCGCAGTCATTTATACATATTTGATGAAAACTTTTCAACTTTCATAAAATGTTCGCTAATGCGCGAAACACATAGGTAGCAAAAAATAATTTAAGCTTCATTTAGTTTGCACATTTCATTCGCAGTTAGCGTCCATTAAAAGGAGAAAATTTTAATTATAATAATAAAAAAAAAGGTAAGGTTAGTGAATACAAAGTCCTATTGTATTACAAATTCACTCTAAATATATTTTTGGTAGAAATTTTTTATAATTTTTCTTTTTTGCTCCCAACTAAAATTGAAGGTAATTTTCTTTTTCGTTTTTCGGGTGGTAATAGCGTGGCATTTAATTCACACGGAATACATTCATGAGGAGGTGCGGTATAAGTTGAGAGAGAAAAAATTTTCGTGATAACTGAACGTTTTTTACAGGGCTCATAGCTTTTTAGTTAGTTACCTGAAATAATAACAATTTGTTTATTCAGCTAATAAAACCCATGTAGAGTCTTGTTAATTCCTTAAGACGATTAACAAAATTTATAGGCTTTGATATACGAAGTGTATTTCCGGTCTGAGTACTTTTTTATCTGAATATTTGGTTGTTTTACTTGAATTATTAGATTGTTCTTTTCATTCGTTTCCATACGAACATTAAAAGTGAACAAAAAACTTATGAAGTGTATATGGTATATAAAAATAATTTCTCTTTATTTCGTTTGTTTTTCACGATTACTGTAATTATGGAATTAGAAATGGACACGACATAATAACTTTTTAAGTACGTCCTGATTTCTTCGTTAGCTTTATGAGATGAATAAAAATCTCATAAAATAAATCATAATAAAATAGCGAACTACTTTCGGTTTTGTTAAGGATTGCATTCAAAAAAGGAACAAATGCCAGTTATACATATTCAAAAGGAACATGCACAGATTTCTCCAAAATACTCGTAAAATAGAAGAAATCTGATTATTTTAAGTTATAAGTGAACAAAACTTTTTTCTATTTATTATTTATTCATAGTCATTAAGATTCAAATTTATAACGAGTACAAAACATTGTGAATTATAGGCACGATTATTCCCTCAGGAAAAATCAATCGACTAATGTAGGAGTTCTTTAAAAATATGTAAATAAATAAATAATAGCTGAAGCAGAGAAAACGTTGGAAACCATCGATCGCTATAATATCGCATTTGAAAAGGAAGCCGGAAGTGAATTTTCATTGAAATCCAGTTAATTGTAAAATAATGGCGCTTTACTTATCCACAAAATTTCAAATTTTTATTCTAAATGAAATCTGAAAGTATTACAAGTTTTCCACAAAGTTTGTAACGCTCAAAAATAAGGCTCGGAGAAAAAAATGAATGATACAGACGATCAAAATCTCAAAACCTACAAAGTTCAAATTTCGTTCTTGTCCTTTTTAACGAAAAAGTAAGGTTAAGCTCGTGAATGGGTCGAATCGATCCAGCCCTTTTAACACTTTGTTGCGAATCATTTTTATACTCTAGATGAAATCTGAGAGTATTATAAGTTTGCTCTAAGGTTTGTAACGCTAAAAAATAAGGCTTGGAGAAAAAAATGAATGATACAGAAGTTAATGTTATCACTCAAAAATCTCTAAACCGGATGTCCGTCTGTCCGTATGTCCGTCCGTCCGTCCGTCCGTCCGTCTGTTCGCTCTCTAGCTTGAGAATGCGTTGAGCTAGATTGTTCAAATTTTGTACACGTCGTTTTCGACAAAAATGTAAGTTCAAGTTCGTGAACGGGCCAAATCGCTCCACCCCTTCTACCCCCTCCCATAAAAAATAACACAATTGCGCAATTTAACAATTAAGGGATTTGCTCGAAAAGTATAAAAGCTATTAGCCTGAAATTTGGAATATATTACTTTTATAATAATATCAATCTACCGTATAAAAATTATGCATGTCCTCCCCCTTCTTCCACCACCTCCCATACAAACTGTACTTGTCATGAATTACTCAAAGCCAATTTACTCAGTGCGTATAAAATTTAGCGGGCTGAAATTGTGCACCAAATATTTATTTAAAATTGTTAGTAAGCCCAAAAAAATTTAGACGATTAGCTTCACCCCTCCTACCCCCTCCCATACAAAATTATACAATTTCGCAATTCGACAATAAATGGATTTACTCGAAAAGTATAAAAGCTATTAGGCTGAACTTTAGGATATATTACTTTCATAATGACTTTAATCTACAGTAGAAAAATTATTTGCGTCCTCTCTCTCTTTCCACCCCCTCCCATACAAACTGCACTTTTTCATGAAATGCTCTAACACGATTTTCTCAGAACATATAACATTTATAGAGCTCACATGTTGTAATAAATACTTAATTAGTAATATCACTAAGATCAGAAAAAATAATTTGATTAGCTTCACTGCTTCTACCTCTTCCAATATGACAATATGACACAGTTTCACAACTTCACAAAAAATCGATTTTCTTGAAAAGTATGATCGGTACTAATCTGAAACTTAAGGGTTGTCAATTTTATAATATTCCTAGTTATTTTTGAAAAAATCACTAAAATCCCCCCACTCTTTCTACCACCTCCCATACAAACTGCACATTTTCACTAAATCTAACTCACTAATTTTCTCAGTCCCCATTCGATTTTTGGAGGAATCATTTTGTATAAAACATTTTTATAGCTACTTTAGCATGATGGGGAAAAAATTAGTTCAATGCTATCACCCCTTCTAACACTCCCCATCCAAAATTTCTTGGGATGAAAAAAAATTCTATTTCATCTAGAGTATCGTAAGATTGCGCTTTGCGCGCAATCGTAGCCCTGTTATGTTTTTTTTTGCCTTGCCTTATATTTTACTTTATTATTCTAATAATAAAGTACTGTGATCGAACAATAAAGAAAAAAACAATTGCTACTGTTACATATTGAAAGTAGCCAATTGCATTGAACTCAGCCACTGAACGAGATCATCCGAGTGCAGTGGAATTGGCTACGTCAAGAGACGTCAGTTCCATCATGGAGAACATAGTGATTGAATGAATTGAATAAAATACAACATGGCGCAGTCGCAGTGAAAAACCGAAAATCGCGAAACAGAAGCTGTTAAACAGTATAAAATCAGTTTTAGTGACAGGCCGATGGGAAAATTTGAGGAAAAGAAGCGGCTAAAAAGTATACAAGCAGGTAACAGAACACGCGGTCGACCAAGGAAAATTCAAATACAAAAAATCAACGAGAACATGGACTATATACGAAAAGTGGACCAGCTTAACCTGGATGGAAATTTGGCAGAAACCTGAAGAATTTTCTATCGAAACTTTGAAATTTTCGCGGCAGCAGTCGAACTAGCAAATAAAGATGAGTCCGTTAGAGTAGGGGTCCTCCTCAATGCCCTGGGTCCTGCTGCGGTAGAAGTATTCAACACATTACCTCTCACAGAGATACAGAAAAAACAATACAGTGCCGTAATAAGTGGATTTGAAAGCTTTTGTATACCGAAAGCTATGCATTTTGGTCAAGAAGCCAAAAACCAAACGAGCCATTCGACAGTTTTTTGATAGACATCAAAAAGTTGGTCAAGTCTTGTGGATATACCAACGTGGAAGAACGTATGATTCGCGACAGATTAGTGCTTAGGGTAGCAGATCAATCTTTGCAGAAAAGAATGCTGGAGAAAACGAACCTAACGGTGTCGACGGCAATCAAAATGGCGAGAGCTGAAGAAATATCGAAAATTCAGTCAACGATTCTCAACCGCAGCGAAACGTTTTCATCGAGTAATGCAGAAATACATGCAGTACAACAAACTAATAGCTCAGGTAAACATTTCAGTAATATACAGAAAAAAACAACAGTGTAAATTGCTCATACTGTGGGCAACAGCATCAATACGGTGCCTGCTCTGCTTATAATAAAATTTGTAAAAAGTGTAAAAAGAAAAATCATTTTCCTATCGTCTGCCGCAGCAATGCTGTGAATGACATTCACGAGGTTAATGCCAAGCAAGACGAATCTGATAATTTTGAAAATTTTTATATCGATTCCATTGAGTCAGGAATTTACCGGAAAATTAAAAATTCGTGGTTTGAAAAAGTCCGAATTGGGAATATAATTGTTAATATGAAACTAGATACGGGAGCAGAAGTAAATGTATTACCGCTCAAATATTGTCAGCAATTGAAAAATTGTAAACTGCAAAATTCAAGTTTAAAATTAGTTGCCTACGGTGGAAGTAGACTAGATCCTGTAGGAGAAATCTTCCTAGACTGCACTGTAAAGAACACAGTAAGTAAACAAAAATTTATCATAGTAAAAAATGTTACATGTCCAATATTAGGGTTAGAAGCTTGTGCACAATTGAATTTAGTTAAAAGACTTGCCAGTCTTCAAATGCCGCAAAAAGAAGAAATACTAAATCGCTGGAAGTCTAACTTTGTGGGTATAGGTTGTTTTGCACACAATTTCAGAATAGAATTAAAAAAAAACATAAAAGAATTATGATTGGGCGTTGCAATTATTAAAAAACAAATTCTGGCAAAATTTTAAGTTTATACTTTTTCTAGTTTTAATGGAAATCGATATAGTGCACTTAACAAAAATTATACATTTGTATGGGAGGGGGTCGAAGGAGTGTACGGATCAACACACATTTTTTTCTCGTTATTGATATTTCTATTTTTATGCTTTATCCAAAATATCAAGTTGATAGCATGAACAGTTTCGAAGAAAAATAATTTAATTTAAATTTCAAAATTTCGTGAAATTTGTATGGGAGGGGGTAGAAGGAGTGAGGTGAAGTTGATATTTTTTTCAATTCTGATTGGGATTATAATAAAATTAATTTTGACAAAAATTCGTTTTTATAACTTTGCTAGTTTCAATGAAAATCGAAAAACTGCCTTTTTCAAAATTATGCATTTGTATGGGAGGGGGTAGAAGGAGTAACGGGATCGGATCAATGTTTCGTTATATTAATGAAATTTATATCATAATACTTTGACCCAAATATCAAATCGATCGCTTAAATAGTTTCAAAGAAAAATCAATTTCTGAAAATTTCGGAATTTCGTGAAATTTGTATGGGAGGAGGTAGAAGGAGTGGGGGGATGTAGCCCATTCACGAACTTAAAGATTATTTTTTACTAAAAATGACACAAAACAAATTTCAGCACGACAGCTCAAAGCGTTCGAGAGTTATGCTGTAGACAGACGGACAGACGGACAGACGGACAGACAGCAACTCGGAATCGAAGTTTTTGAGCGACAACAAATATTTCTGTACCCTTGGCGGCTCTGTGCGAGCATTATTTCTTAGCGTTACAAACGGTAAGGCAAACACAATATACTCTCAGATTTCATCTAGAGTATAAACAGTATCCCAGTCGTAAAACCGGCTAGGAGAATTCTACTGTCTATCCGTAACACGGTGAGAGAAGAACTGAATAACCTAGAAAAAAAATGCATCATCGAGAAAGCGAATGATACAAGTGAATGGGTGTAACCTTGTAGTGGTTGAAAAGCCTAATAAAAAGATAAGATTATGTTTAGACCCTCAGGAACTAAACAAGTGTCTGAAGGAAGAAAATTATCATAATTCCATCACTGGAAGATGTGTTACCGCAATTAGCAAATAAAAATTACTTCAGTGTTCTTGATCTCAAAGACGGATTCTTTCAAATTAAATTAGACAAAGATTCCTCTAAGCTTTGTACATTCAACACACCATTTGGTTGCTACAGGTTCTTAAGGCTTCCATTCGGAATTAAAGTAGCGCCAGAGGCGTTCCAAAAATATAACACTAGGAATTTTAACGGGATCAAGGGATTTATCATATATATTGATGATATTCTAATTGCGGCGGAAACTCTGGAAGAACATGACGAAATATTTAAAACTGTAATGGAACAGGCCAAATTGTGAAATATAAAATTCAATCAAGAAAAACTTCAATTTCGTGTCCCACAAGTTAAATTCTTGGACATATATTTCCTAGAAATGGCGTTTCATTTGATGAGACAAGACTGAAAGCAATTGAAGATATAGGCCTACTCAAAAGTAAAAAAGATATCCAAAAGTTATTAGGCATGGTTAATTACACGCAAAGTTTTCTCCTAAATTTAGCAGAAGTATTAACTCCGTTACGGGAGCTTCTCAAGAAAAATATCATTTTTCAATGGACAGCTGCTCATACAATATGTTTTAATAAAATAAAACAACTGATAATTAAATCACCAGTACTAAGGTATTTTAATTCTACGTTGGATGTCACTATTCAAGCATACAGCAGTAAAGTTGGGGTGGGTTGTTGCATCATGCAAAATGGCAGACCAATTTCGTTTGCTTCAAAAAGTTTAACGGACACAGAAAAAAGATATGCGCAAATAGAAAAGGAAATGCTTACTATTTGCTTCGCCTGTCGAAAATTCCATAACTGGATATATGGAAAGAAAATAGTTATTCAAACAGATCACAAACCCTTATTAGGAATAATGAGCAAAGAGTTATCAAAAATCGCATCGGCAAAACTACAGAGAATGAAACTCAAAATATTAAAATATGACATAAAATTAGAATATTTACCTGGTAAGAACATGCATATCGCGGATCTACTATCGCGTTATTACAATGAAAAGGACAAAAGTACAACTATTGAGGATATAGATGAGGTCGTACACTCAATCAATGTGAGCGATGAGAAACTAGAACAACTTAAGGAAGGGACAAACACAGATACAGAATTATCTACTTTAAAAAAAGTAATCATGGAGGGCTGGCCTAAAACAAAAAATAAACTTCCAAATAATATTAAACAATACTGGAAATTCAAAAATGATCTTTCTGTTGAGAACGAAATAATATTCTTAAATGAGAAAATTTTAGTTCCAGTTACCATAAGAAATTATATACTTGACATCCTACACTAGGCGCATATGGGAATAGAGCGTACAAAAAACAGGGCTAGGGAAATGGTTTACTGGCCAGGAATTAATTCAGAAATAGAACATATTATTTCTAGATGTCAAACTTGTCAAAAATTTTGGAATGCACAAACCCGTGAACCTCTGTTATCTCATGATATTTCACAATACCCATTTGCTAAAATAGGTATGGACATTTTTGAATATAACAGCAATAACTTCCTAATTGCAATAGATTATTACTCAAAATTCGTAGAAATCACGAAAATCCACAAAAAAACCGCTTCAGAGATAATTGTCAAGCTCAAGCAATTATTTTCCATTCACGGAATCCCGAAAAAAATTGTTGCCGACAACGTCTCATTTGGTAGTTATGAGTTCAAGAATTTTGGTAAAGAATTAGACATAAAGGTGACAACCTCTAGCCCACATTATCCTCGTTCAAACGGACAAGCCGAAAGGGCTTGAACATGCTCAAGAAAGCTGAAGAAAATGGTAAAGAACTGTTGTATTATCTACTAGAATATAGGAACACTCCTATAAAGGAAGTAGATTTATCGCCTAACAGATTGCTCATGGGAAGAAATACCAGAACTTTATTACCGGAAAAAAATTCAAGATTTAAAATAGAGGGTTATCCGAGTTTACAATCAAATTATAGAATCAAACAAGAACGCAGTGCATTGTCTTATAATAGAGGTACCAAACCGAAAGATTGTTTCCAAATTGGAGAAAAAGTTATGTATAAGGCTGGAAAAGATTGGCGCGAAGCTGTTATACTAGAAAAAGATAGTGCACCTTGATCTTATTGGATAAAAATAATAGAAAATAACAAAATTATCAGAAGAAATTCCTATTACATTAAACGGTTAAACAAAATAACTAAAACAAAAATGATAGCAAATTGAAAAAACTTACGTATAGTTGTATATCACATTGTTAATAAATACCATAAGTACGACAAAATAAGCAGATCATAACGAACAAATGAATTATAGTATTATAGAAATATGTTTATTTAGCTTTTAGTAATTAATCAGAAAACAAAACTTGAAAAAAAAATAAAAATAAATAATTTACATAAGCCAAGTACGATACAAATTTTGGTAATTCTTAACGAACAAATGAATTATAGTATTATAGAAATATGTTAAAAGAAGTATGTTTATTTAGCTTTAGCTTTTAGTAATTAATCACAAAACAAAACTTAAAACAAAAAAACTTATATTAAGCCAAGTACGATACAAATTTTGGTAGCTCTTAACGAACAAATGGATTATAGTATTATAAAAATATGTAAAAAAAAAGGAGGTGTTACATATTGAACGTAGCCAATTGCATTAAACTCAGCCACTGAACGAGATCATCCGAGTGCAGTGGAATTGGCTACGTCAAGAGGACGTCAGTTCCATCATGGTGATTGAATGAATTGAATAAAATACAACAGCTACCCTGAAATTTTGTTTTTTCGCATTTCATGACTAAATTAGCCTAAATAAACTGTCAAAAAGTTAGGCGAAACTTTATTATTCTTGGTACAAGTTGCGGATGAGTGGAAATTCAATATGCAGGTTAGAGTGGTCAGTTAAGACTAAGTGAATGGGAGTTCTTGGGCAGGGCTGTTGTCAATTTAACAATATTTCATTCGTTTCTGCAAGTTTGGGTTTTTATGAGGGAAAAAGGAGGGGTAATATTAAGAGTGGGTGGATGTTAAGAGCTTTTTAATTAATTGTTTGAATCGCGTCCAATATTCTCTGTATAGAATGTGTTTCATAGACGAATAGAATTTCCATAAACTTCGGTGTATTTTACATTCACGAAACCGAACATTTGTATGGCAGGGGGTAGAGCGGGTAGAGGAATCATAAAATTTGTGATGCAGTTTTATTTCATTTCTTTTGTAAGGTGCTTGTTCAAAATTCCAAGTTCGTAGCTTTTAATTTGTTGGTCATTAGTTGATTTAATGAAATTGGTCGAAATCATACTTTTGTATGGGAGGGGGTAGAAGAGCAATAGTGATTTCAAGACTTTTGACGCAATTTTGATTCAACTATTTTAAAGGTTCTTAAGCAAAATTTTAAATTTAAAAATTTTTAATAGTTAGGTGTAATTGATTTCTTGAAAATGGACGAAAAAAAAATTTTGCATGGGAGGGCGTAAAAGTTTTAAAGGTTTTCGACCAGTAAATATTTCGTATATTTAGGGATTTTTTTAAATGTATATCGTACATTTTCATGTTTCTCCCTTATAATTTCACTCAAAAATTTTCAGTTTATTTGTTTTTTTCAATGCACATGAAACACTTTGTTTCACCACCACGTTAGACCGAGGGGTCGGTTTATAACAATTATGGAACAAGTTATTATTATTTTTCTATGTACATCAAATAGATGGATCTACATGCAAAATTTAAACTTTGTATCTTTCACCAGAGCCCTAAAAAAATCACTCAAAATTTTCGAAATTTTTGCTTATCACCTCCCTCCTCTCACACCTCCCAACTTAAAAATTTTACCAAAATTAACAACTATGTAGTTCTACAATCTGACACATTTTCGATTTGATATCTGTACTCTTTTTGAGATATAAGGATTTGTAATTTTGAAAAGTGCGCCATATTTTTAAATGCTCCCCATTTCCCCCACTACTATCATTTCAACATGTTATACTTTTCTACTATAGCTTAATATATGTTTCAAGTTTCAATTACATAGCTTAAGAGATATTCATTTTTAAGTGTTTTTCTTTGCACCCCTCTGACCCTCTCCCTTACAATAATTAGCAACTGTCTAAGATGATTCCGCTGGAGTTATATGTCACGTTAACGGTTCTAAAATATGAATTTTTTACAATAAGTAATTTTGAAGATATAAGCATTTGAAAAACAAAATTCGGCCGACAATTGTTTTTAGCCACCCCCTTTCGGACGCCAATGGATAAAAAAATTAAATTATTTTTGAAGTTTGTGCCACAACCTTCTCTATATCTCTACTGGTTTTCAACTTCCTATCTGCATTCGTGGTGGAGATATTAACAAGTGTAGTTTTTGACTCGTTTCCTCCCCCGTCCTCCCCCTTCAACCTGACCCAACGCAAAATTTAGAAAATAGAGCTCACTCACCCAATCAACAATCCATCCAAAACCGAAAATTCTACCTTTAACGGTCTCGGAGATATGAGTCCATATATACGGCTTACGGTGGGACGGATTTTGTTTTGCATTTTGTGGCTAATTTAGTCATGAAACGCGAAAAAACAAAATTTCAGGGTAGCTGATTTTTTTTTTTTTTGTAAATAAAGAAATAACAAAATAAATAATAACATGGGAAAAAATATAATTTAAGATAAATTTAAAAGAAAACCAAAATAATTTAAACATGGACAAAATTAATTAGGGCAGCGCTGCAATAATCCCTTTGGCGCCAAAATCACCGACCAGAATGAAAAAACCCGGCTTTTCTTCTTCTTTTGGTCTGCCCGCCAAAAAAGAAAGCAGAAAATTTGCCACATGGAAGCCGTTACGAGAGACTCGACGAGAGAGGTTCACAAAGAAATAAAAAAAAAATTCTGATTGGAAAAAAAGATGGCGCAGGGGAATAAACTTAATAAAAAGATAAAAAAAAACAATTTTCTTTTGGATGTGGAAAGAAATAGTTACATTAATAATATTTAACCAATAATAATTTCAAGTGAAAGAAAAGATTTCCGGATTCTATACTGTTGTACTTTATTGTTCGTGACGTTTCGGTCTCTGCTGAGCCCTTTATCAAACTTTATCTCAGCAGAGACCGAAACGTCACGAATAATAAACAGTAACAGTGTAGAATCTAGAAATCTGTTCTTTCAATTCAAAATGCATTGTGAAATCATTCACCAAAAAAATTTCAAGTGCTTAATGAATAAATAATATATTATTAGTGAAGTATAAAGAAGTTCCTGTACAAAAAATATAAAAAAAAAATGGTGCAGAACGAAGGACATTAAGGTTTTCATACATCAAGAATAAAAAATGTGTTTGAGGCGGAAGAAGGCGTAAGAAGCAGTGACAGGATGCAGCAAGGGTCCCACCGAAAAACAGTTTTGATTAATCTTATTATTGCTTGCATTTTTATACTCTAGATGAATTCTGAGAGTATTATAAGTTTGCCACAAAGTTTATAATGCTAAGAAATAAGGCTTGAAGAAAAAATGAATGATATAGAAGTACATATAATCACTCAAAAATCTCAAAACCGGATGTCCGTCCGTCTGTCTGTTCATTTGTGTCCTCTCTAGATTGAGAACGCGTTGATCTAGAAAGATCAAATTTTGTACACGTCGTTTCTGACCAAAAAGTAAGGACAAGTTCTTGAACGGGCTAAATCGCTAGACCCTTTCCACCACCTCCCAAACAAAATGAAACAATTGGGCTTTACGCCCAGCCGTAGTCCTGTTATGTTTTTTCTTATTATTTGTCATTGTGAAATACTCAACCCTCTATCTACGAATTTTCATTTTCGTAGATTGAGGTAACTAAAGTACATATACCAAAGCAAGTTGTGTGCTGGAATTATGCGTCGACCAGGATTTGAACTCACGACACTTGTATTGTAGACCAACAAGCTACCCGCTAGGCTACACTCTAGAAGGAATAATGCTAATCACTTATTTGATTTCGATCTTTTATTCTTTTGAATACTTGTTTTAGGGTTCTGGTAAAAGATATAAATTTTGAATTTGGCGGGTGCAAACATCTGTTTGCTAAATATAAAGAAAAAATAATAATTTGAACTGTTATGTACAGAAGGTGCTCGACGTGTTTCATGTGTATTAAAAAAAACACAAAAACTCTAAATTTTTTTATTGAAATTTTAAGTTAAAAACTCGAAAATTTTGTAAAATTCATAAAAAAAAATGCTTAAAAGTTTAAGATATTAACAGGTCGAATACCTTCAAAACTGCCCCCTCCCATACAATAGTTTTTTAACGGTCACTCTTAAGAAATCAATTATCGCCAAACTATCAACTTGAAATTTTATACAAATTCAAAAATATTTAAAAGAAAGTTACATAACAAGTTTTGAAATTTTTCTGCTCTTCTAGCGCCTCCCATATAAAAGTATGATTTCGTCCAATTTCAATAAATCAAATAATAACTAACAAATTAAAAATTACGAATTTCTATCTTTGTACGAAAGCCTCTCATTAGAAACTAAATAAAACTGCATCAAAAAGTTTGCGATTCCCTCTCATCCTCTAACCCCTCCCATACAATGTATGGTTTCAAGAATATGAAATACACCGAATTTCACAGAATTTACTTCGTCTACGAAACTTACATTATATAAGGAAAATTTTGATCGTGATTCAAGCAATAAATTAAAAAATTTTTAACATCCACTCACCCCTTAAGTCAAACCCTCTTCCCAAAGAAACCCAAACTCCATAAATGTGGTAATCCATATTCTTGTAGTAGGTTTAGTTTTTTGCATTACCGTTTATTATATATATATATATATATTACTTTATTTGAATTCTCCTTATCATTGTAGTAGCTTGCATTTACTTATTTAATTGACAACAGACCTGCCCTAGAACCCCATTCACTTACTCTTCCCTATCCACCCTAATCTGCATATTGACTTCCCACGCATCCTCACTTTGTCCCAAGAATAATAAAGCTACGCCCGACTTCTTAGCAGTCTGCTAGGTAGATCGCCTCCACGCGGTGCAGACTGGGTAACGCTAAAAGATCTACAGATAGGGGGGATTAAGCCAAATAGCTTGCTATCGGCTCCGTATCCTATCAAGATAGGGGGGAATATGTCGAACAGTCTTATGTCGGCTCCGTATCCTAGCTATGGTCTTTGGCGGATGTGATGGGGGGATCTAAATCGCTCATCTAGCTGTCGGTTCCGTATCCCATCACAGCATGGAGCCTATTGAAATCTGGACTGGTCATGTTTCAGGCAGTTCTCAAGAAGCTCTATGGTTGCAAGGGGTTTATCCCTGTAGTGATTCGCAGGTGTACGTACTACTTATATGGTGACCATTACAAAGTACGACGCTAGAGGAGTAAACCTCGTATATAAAAATCCCCTAATCCACGGTGGAACAGCATATGCCAAGGGATGAATGGTTAGTGGGTAACTAACCATAAATATGTGAACTCTGGATACCTGGTGACCTTCAGTTTTAATAAGCCTTCCCCTGGTAATGCGGAGCTCTGCTAGGGGTGACTCTACTTTCTCACGCTACTCGTGGGAATCTCATGAATAAATTTCAAAACAAAAAAACAAAAGAGGTTAATGCTTCCTCTAATGCATCACAAACAGCGGTTAGTATCGCAAATGGAGAGGATAGCGATACAAGCACTCCTCCAGAAACTGAGCAGTTGACAGCAGAGGTTAATTCCTCCGTCGACAATAAGCTAATGAGACCGCCACTAAGAGCGGATAGCAAAACTGCCACCAAACCCCAAACGGACGAACAACTGCTATTAGCAGAATTAAAACAGTTAAGTCTAAAAGAAAATAAAAAGAGGTTAGGAGGTGCTGCAAGAAGAAGATACATGTACCACCGTAATCACGGAAAAAATGTTAACGAGGCATACGATCTTGCCTCCTTGCCAATGAAGGACACTTTAGCACCGGCACAGAAAACAGCGATGAAAAGAGGTAGAACCTCATCAACAACACCGCCTTCTGCGGGAAATGAAAATAAGAGGCAAAAGACCGCAAGCAAAAGCGTCATGTTTAGACCTACGGTAGAGGTACATCCATCAACGTCGGGCACTAGCTACAGAGACGCGGTCAAAGGGATAAGAATAGGTATAATACATACCGAGCATCCGCTCAAAATCCTTAAT
Source organism: Chorisops tibialis (assembly GCA_963669355.1). Classification (NCBI taxonomy): domain Eukaryota; kingdom Metazoa; phylum Arthropoda; class Insecta; order Diptera; family Stratiomyidae; genus Chorisops; species Chorisops tibialis. The sequence goes on along the minus strand of OY770262.1, from coordinate 116,038,796 downwards.
CCAGAGCAGCTAGCTGCAATACAAAAATCTATTCTGGGAAGTATTCCGGCAGCATCCAAAGAGGGAACTAAGCCAAAATTTTGTGGACTTAGTCTTAAACCAGGGTGGATGCTGACTGTGTGCGGGGACGAGAAAACCGCATCGTGGCTTGAGAAAGAAGCCAAAACCATCAAGCCGGATGACTCCTCTAGCATCAAGGCTGTCCGGGAGGAAAATATTCCGCGATTGGAAACAATCACGGGATACTTCCCCACGAAGAAGACTCGACAGAGGTTATTACAACCCTCATCGACTCACAAAACGACGATTTGTGCGCCTCAAATTGGAAGGTCCTCAGTAGGAGGAAAAAGGGCTCAAATACAATAACAACCTTCTCCATTGACGGCCAATCGATGGAGAGGCTTAAACAGATGAGGTACCGAATATGGTTTAAATTCACGAGTTTGACTCTACGCTCTAAAGCCAAGGAGGTAAGAAGCGGTAATTCGCAATCTACCGACGATGGCCAGAAAACTTAATAGCATCAAAGTTATTCAGGCAAATCTCCATCGTGCGGCAGCGGCGATGGACGTTCTGACGTGGAGATTTGCAAAAGAGGAATTCCATATGGCGCTCCTACAAGAACCAAGGGCCGCGCATGGTAAAATAATAGGAATTCCTAAGAAAAATAGGTAAGCTGATTTATGATAGAAGTAGTGACAGGCCAAGGGCAGCACTTCTTGTATCATATGAAATTAAATATCTAAATATTTCAATTTTCATAAGGTCATATCTAGTCACAGTATTGGTGAAATTACCAAAGGCAGGAGGATATCAAGATGTTATAATCGCCTCGGCATACTTTCCTGGTGAGGAGCCTGATAATCCACCTCAAGGCGTTATGGAACTAGTGGAATATGGCAGACTCCACAAACTACCGGTCATTCTGGTCTGTGACGCTAATGCCCACCAGACTATCTGGGGAGGCAGTGATATCAACAAAAGAGGTGAGTCGCTTTTGGAGTATCTTACTACTAACAAACTAGATATATTAAATAAAGGTAACTCACCGACCTTCATAAATTCAGTAAGGCAGGAGGTACTGGACCTTACCATTACGAGCCCCTGCCTGGCTGACAAGTGTGAAAATTGGCACGTATCAAAACAAGCCTCTTTATCAGACCACAGGCATATCTGTTTTGAAATTAATACCTCTTTTTACTACATAGAACAGTACAGAAACCCTAAACGAACCAACTGGAATCTCTACCAGTCAATACTAGACTACGAAATAGGTATCGAACATAAAACAATAAGCAGTCCGGACTGCATTGATTAAATTACAAACCAACTCGTAAACAATATCATTAATGCTTACGAACAAAGTTGTCCAGTTCTACACAAAAACATAAAAGAATTAAGATTGGGCGTAAAGCCCAATCATATGATACTCTAGATGAAATGAGAAAGAGTTCAATGTACCGGAAATATGTCACCTCCAATTCTTTTAAATAATTAATAGTGACTTTTGTATGGGAGGTGGTAGAAGCAGAGGTGGAAGGTTTAAAATTTTTGGATATGACACCTAATGTGGTATGCAAAATTTTTCTTGCTGAATTCAAGGTTTGTAGCTTTCATTATTTTCAATTGGGCACAGTTTTCCTGAAATTGAGGCACTTGTATGGGAGGTGGCAGAGGAAGTGTAGCGCTTAAGATGATTTGAAACTGCTTGTCACCATCCTTATCACCACGCTTTGAATCAATTTCAAATTTGATAATTCTTATATATTCGAAGAAGAAATGCTTTATAATACAGATATTTGTATGGGAGGGGGTAGAAGAAGTAAAGAGGAGCTGATAATTTTTTTTGGCATTTATTGCAATTATTAAAAAACAAATTCTGGCAAAATTTTAAGTTTATACTTTTTCTAGATTTAATGGAAATCGATATAATGCACTTAATAAAAATTGTACATTTCTATGGGAGGGGGTAGAAGGAGTGTACGGATCAAAACACATTTTTTTCTCGTTATTGATATTTCTATTTTTATACGTTATGCAAAATATGAAGTTGATAGCTTTAACAGTTTCGAAGAAAAATAATTTAGTTTAAATTCCAAATTTTAGTGAAATTTGTATGGGAGGGGGTAGAAGGAGGGAGGTGAAGTTGATAATTTTTTCAAAGCTGATTGAAATTTAAATAAAATTAATTGTGGTAAATATTGGTTTTTGTAACTTTGCAAGTTTCAATGAAAATCGAAAAACTGCATTTTTCAAAATTATCCATTTGTATGGGAGGGGGTAGAAGGAGTGATGGGATCGGATCAATATTCAGTCATATTAATGACATCTATACTATAATACTTTAACCCAAATTTCAAGTCGATAACTTAAATAGATTCAAAGAAAAATCAATTTTTGAAAATTTCGGAATTTCGTGAAATTTGTATGGGAGGGGGTGAAAGGAGTAGGTGGATGTGGCCCGTTCACGAACTTAAAGTTACTTTTTTGCTAAAAATTATACACAACAAATTTCAGCACGATAGCTCAAAGCGTTCGAGAGTTATGCTGTAGACAGACGGACAGACGGACAGACAGACAGCAACTCGGATTCGAGCGACAACAAATATTTCTGTACCCTTAGCGGCTCTGTGCGAGCATTATTTCTTACGGTAAGGCAAACACAATATACTCTCAGATTTCATCTTGAGTATAAAAATGGCCAAACAAACTCCTTGGTGGAACGAGGAATTAGCGGTAAAACGCAAACAAACTAGGAAATTGTTCAATAGAGCAAAAACCTCTGGTAACTGGGACGAATACAGGAAGTCCCTTACAGAATATAACAAACTTCTAAAAAAGTTAAAAAAAGAGTCTTGTAGTAGATTTTGTGAAGAAATAGATGATCTTCCAACGGCGTCAAGACTACAAAAAGTGTTGTCAAAAGACACCCCGGTAGACATCGGACTATTAAAGAGACCGGATGGGTCCTTTACTAAAAGCAGCATGGAAACTCTTGAAATGTTACTGGCAACACATTTCCCAGGCTGTAAGATAATCAACAACTATGAAGATTTAGATAGGGATTCTAATGCCAACAATGATGAGGATCTTTAAAGCAAGTTTTGCATGGGAATACATCCCTAAAATCTGGAGGAAAGCGAGAGTGGTATTTATACCTAAGGCAGGGAATCGTCCCAGTGAACAGCCTTAGTCATATCGCCTTATAATTCTAACCTATTTCTTTATCAAAACGATGGAGAAGTTAGTGGACATTTACATAAGAACGGGGCCTAACAAGGTCTGTCTTAATAAGAACCAACATGCCTACCAAAAAGGCAAATCAACCGAGTCAGCCCTTCATAGATTGGTAAAACAAATCGAAAAAACAAAAGACTATAAGGAAATTGCCCTTTGCGCATTCCTAGATATTGAAGGAGCGTTTGATAACACTCCCCATGAAGCCATTATAGCGGCAACTAGGAAAAAGGGTTTGGAAACGGCCACAATAAAATGGATACATGCCATGCTAAAGAGCCGAATGACAACCACGGATCTAGGTGATAGCACATTGACTGCACAGACCTATAGGGGCTGTCCCCAAGGAGGCGTACTATCTCCGCTTCTTTGGTCAATCGTAGTGGATGAGCTTCTGGACCGTCTAGAAAACCAAGGATACGAGGCAATAGGATATGCTGATGATATAGTCATTATCATAAGAGGCAAATACGATTCAATAATTTCGGAAAGAGTTCAATCAGCGTTAGAAGTGATAATGAACTGGTGTCAGTCTAAGAACTTGAACATTAACCCAAGTAAGACTGAAATAGTACCATTTACATACAGAAGGGAAGTCCATATTATACCTCCTTCAATAAATGGAACACCAATACCCCTTTCAGATGAAGTAAAGTATCTGGGTATTATACTGGATGGCAAACTCAACTGGAATAAACATATAGAAAGGACTCATGCCAAAGCACTAAAGGCATTTTGGGCCTGTAAAAGCTTGTTTGGCAGAAAATGGGGACTAAAGCCCAAAATGATTTACTGGTGCTACAGAACAATCATTCTCCCTATAGTCACATACGGATCAACAGTATGGTGGACTAAGATCTTACAACGTTAAGCACAGCTTACGTTACAAAAAATCCAAAGGCTAGCTTGCCTAGGTATTACAGGTGCAATGAAAACCTGTCCTACAGCGGCAATGGAAATGTTCCTAAACATCCCCCCTACATATCTCCAAATAAAAAAGGAGGCTATTAAAGGAGTGATACGCTTACAGGAGAAAAATAATTACAAACCAGGGGATCTTAGAGGTCACCTCAAAATCCTAAAAGACCCAAAAATGGAGGTTCTAACTTCCACTCTATCGGACGTCATGCCGATAAAATTCAACTTCGAAACCCCTTTCAAAGTTATTATCAGGGAACGCAAGGACTGGCAATCCATGCTATCTGAAATAGTAGAAGGGTCAACCATCTGGTATACAGATGGATCGCGCACATCTGAGGGGACAGGAGCTGGAGTCAAAGGACCTAACTTCGCGGTCTCAAAACCACTCGGCAAAGAAGCCACAATCTTTCAGGCCGAACTATTTGCAATGGAGCTATGCATCCAAGAAAATATAAGGAGACCTCATCGCAACAAATATATTTATATCCTATTGGATAGTCAGGCGGTTCTCAAAGCTCTAGCATCCAATAAACACAGATCAAGGATAGTATGGGACTGCCTTCAAAACCTAATAGTCCTGGGGAAAAGGAATAAGGTTACCAGGACATATGGGAATAGAGGGAAACGAAGAGGCTGATCGCCTAGCAAAAAACGGCGCTCAAGCAAATTTTATTGGTCCAGAACCTTTCTGCGGAAAACCGAAAGGGTACTTCAACCCTATTATTAGCCAATGGGTAGAACAAGAACATAAAATCTACTGGAATAAACATCCAGGCTTGTCAATCTCAAAAAAAATTGATTCTACCACAAAAAACAAAGTGGAGGATATACTAAAATTCAGCAAGAAGGATATTAGTACCCTAATCGGCCTAATGACGGGGCACAGTGGAGTAAACCACCACCTCAAAAACATGGGGTTAGCTGAAACCGACATCTGTCGCCTCTGTCTCGAAGAATCAGAAACGACTGAACACATCCTATGTCACTGTGAAGCAGTAGCTAGGAAAAGACATAATCTTATAGGGAAAGGGTTCCTTTCAACCAAAGAACTAGCTAACATGGCGCCCTTAAAGATCCTCAAATTAGCTAAAGCTATTGAGGTATGGTAGGGTGAAGGGGCTATAAACGCACAATAGGCCAAGAAGGTCGCAGTGGTGCTCTCTCATGTTCCCCTATTTAAATAAATAAATAATAGCAGTTTATTTATACTGTTAACATAAATCCCCTCATTGAGTTATCACGCAATAACTGTAACTAAATAAAATCTCATTCGTTCAATTTTTAATCTAAAATTTAATATTCTCATCTTCTATTTCCAAATAAGAAAATAATTTACATCCGGAGAGCAGACATTTCATCTTGACTATGGTATACGTTCCTTGGGTAATTTCTTAGTTCTATAAAATAATTTCTCGCAACTGAAATGTTGTTTCATTTGAAAATGAGAAAATTAAGTAAAGCACAGAATTATATACCATATATATTTATATATTCAAAAATAATATTATATAAAAAAAAAATCGTAATAGTGGGGAACTTCTAGCGCCGTGGACTAACAGTTCTGCGTAATGATAAAATTAAATTATCCACTCGAAAGAAAAGGAACTTCATACTATGAGGTCGGCAGAGAAGATGAATAGATCGCATTTTCTCCGGACTACAAGTTCCACTGCCTTAACATTTCCTAATCTAATTATTTTTGCAGTACTGTAAAGATAAGAAATTACCTTGGTCTATTCGAAACTTTTCTTCTTCGTCAAGACTTTTTTGTTCTGACTTATTTCTTAATATTTTCTTTTATTATAATGGCAATGTACAAATTTATTTGAATGGGAAAATAAATGAAATGTAATGAATCTTCAAGAATTCATTTGGATTTCAATCTTCACTGTAATTTTCATTTTGCTTTCTGAAGAACTAGGTAAATGGAAAAGATTTTTATTAAATAATTTCGGTAGAAAGAAAATACAATAAGAATTTATAGGATTTTGAAATTGATGGATGAAAAAACATTTTTACCTTCTTGTTTTCTGATCAAATGGAGTTAAGACTAATCCAGAACAGACTTATTTGCCGTAAAAGGCGACCAATTTATTCTCTCATATGGTACTGGCAGTAAAATTCACCCACTGTCAGTCCCATTAGCCCTAAAACTAGCAAAACAATACTCATTGGGCTATTAAGCTTTTCACCGGTGTTCATAAAATACAAGTTTAGAATATTAATTATGAGGTGATGGAGTTAGTACTCCAAGCACCGCGACCATGGGTCTATTGTGTTTTACATCAGGATATTTTCTCCAGAGTCGCCTTGGATTTTTCTCTTCCAAATCATCCGATTCCTGAACGAAATATGAATTAAATGATTCAAGCGATGTATAAACTTTAAATTGAGTTAGCATTTAGGAAGTTTTCTCCAGAGCATTTGTGACGTTTGTAGGCGAAATCTGCATTTTGGGTCGGTATCAAAACTCATTCTCTTTCAGTTGTGAGTATCTTTTCAGTTTTCCTGTTATGATTTGTATCTTATTCCTGTTCAAGTGGAGCAGCTTTTGTTTGGCAGAAGAGCTTAAGAGGAACTGTTTAGCCTGTCGATTTTTGGAAGCGCATTTCAATAATGACTTTTCTGTTGCCCTCTCAATTGTCTGATGGATATTTAAAACAGACTACGAACAAGACATTGCAAGCTGAAGGGGTGCAGCAACTTCAATTATATGCCGTGAATCCATAAATGAAGCCAAAAATTCTGTGGCGGGAGTCCTTGCACCGAGAGCGAGAATCAGATTCATTAGTTGGGAAGTAATCTTCAATCGGATTTTCGTCAGATTCCGGACCAAGGTCAGAATTGTTGCAATTTTCCAGTAAATAACATTGCAGAACGATAAAGAGTTTTATGATCAACAGCGTGGACCTTCGAACGTGCTTATTTTTATCATCACAGTTGATAGAAACACTCTAGTTAGGTCTGTCAACTGTAATCTACAACACGACATGGAAAAGCATTCTGAACCTTGGGTTGACGCATAACGATCAGAAAACGACGCAGTTTTTTTTTTTTTTTTACAGAATGACCTGTATTATAGGCAATTTCGGCCTTTATGTCCAATGCACAAACACAGTCATGGAGGGAAGGAATGGGATTGGGAAGATTAGGGAAGGGGAGTGAGAACGACCGTAGCGAGTGGAGAAGCTGGAATATTGCTCAGTTGTACTGGCTGCTTACTGACAAATATTTGCAGATGTTATGGGGAACTGAATGATAGAAAGCGAATAGAAACCATCTACTGAGTATCTAGGCCTTCTTGAAGTGGAACTGTTTCACTTTTACACCGTTTCCCCATTTTATTGCGAATAAATTGTTATCACCACCAACTGAAAAATTTGCGCTTAAAAAAATCCTGTCTGGAGTGGGAATCGAACCCACGACCTATTGACTGAGAAGCACGCACGCTGCCCACTACGCCACGGAAGCCTCTAATAACACTTGACAAATGATCAGTAGAGGGACTTTTTCGATACAGTAGTCTCCTGATGAGGAAGAAAAGCGTGGACCTGACGCAGGCTGTGATCACCACCTCCACAAAAGATTGCACACAGCCGTTCTTTGACGACAACAGATTCCTCAGCTGTATCTAAAGTTGGATAAACTTAAAGTAAAGATCCCAATAAACAACATGCATTTTTCACCATTGGACACATTGGGCGAATATGAAAATCGCACACTGAATGTAACGCTAAGAGGGGGATAATCAGAAATAAGTTTTTCGCAAATGCCAAAGAAACAGTGAGTTTTTTGCAAAGCAGTGAGAAATTCTGAATTTTGGAAGCCATATGGCAAATAGCGCAGAATCTTTCAGTATCACGTAGTATAGCCAATTGTTCACGCCCTGAAACTGAAGGGAACAATGACAAGGTTTGAAATGGAATGCAATATATCCTCAGGCTGAGTTCTATCATTAGTAGAATCAGTTTCACTTTATTTTTTGTACAAATTAAAAAAAAAATTAATAAATGAAAAATGAGAAAAATCTAAAGTCTGAACTTTAAACCGATAAAATATTAATTAGCTATGATTCTGGCTGCAGCCGAACATAGCATAATAGAAGAAGAACATTTCTAAAATTAAATTTAAAAAGATTATATTCAAAATGCTAACTTCAATGCACCAAAATACTGCCTTAATAATGATATTTAAACAGAAACATGTTAATAAATATTGACAAAGATTAATAAATAAAAAATGCTAGAATAAAATCCGTCGTCGTTGAAAACAACCCTATACTCGCATTCGTTTCTCCATGATCATTGCATAAATTCAGTCTATTTACTTATCCAAAACTCAAATATTTACAAAACATCCCCTTTTACCAACTTTGCGCTCTTCACGTCTACTAAAATACTGATTAGCTTTGTTTAGTGTTCCGATTACCGTCTTCTCGTAATAAGGTTCTCAAAATATATGCATATTATGTAAGCAAACAAGTTATTCTTGTACTTGCTGCCTGTATTATCCGGAGCAAGTACAAGCACTAAACGCGGCCAGATTATTTTATGCTTCTTTTTGGGGTGAAAGTGCGAGTGCAGTGCAGCGTAGTGTATACTATTCGCATCGTCGTCGTCATCGTCTTTTTACAGACGCGCTAAGAAGGTCGTAAGTTTCTTCGGGAGAAGGGTTAAATTTCGCCTCTCATAGATCCTAATCTAGACGAGAATCATGCCAGGCCAGAACCGGAGGGTGGCAGGTATTTTGTTCGGGAAATTTCCTTATTTTAAAGGAGTCGTCGTCGGTTCACTCTGTCTACTAATTTAAAAGACATAAGCATCAAAAGGAGTGTACACGTACACAGGTGACAGGTATGGGGTCGTTTTTATTGATGCTCCTTGTCGAGTCGAGTGACTTTCTTATTCGCTTCAAGAGAATCTTATTTTATTTTATTTTTTGCTTCGAAGTTTTATACGATTTTGCATTTCTTCAGAGCGAATAAGACAGTTCTTGTTAAAGTACGTATATAGAAAGTAGAGGGACGACCAAGGAAACCATTGTTTCTTGCAGAATGTGCACAATGTTTTATGTCAATTTTATGAGCCTTAATTATGGATGATTCGTATCATAAACTCTATTTGAGACATTGTTGGCATAATGGAAAGAAATTGGTTTTGGACAGGGTCAGATGTTTGTAGAATGACGCTAGAGGTTGGAGTGAGGTTCTTAAATTTAATGGTGTTTTGTTCGTTTAAAAATTAATCGTTTTGTTTAATCTGATTTGATATTGACTTAAATTGAACCTTTTTCATAACTCTACCTGAAATAAAGTTCAAATTAATAAAGTAAGATAGTTGTATTTTAACATTAAAGTTTATTATAATTTCCTGTTTTATGCAATCGTAATAATCACAATCCTGACTCCCTTGAAATTGATATATGAATGTATTCAGGCTCTTAAAAATCAAGTGGAAACAACTATACCACAGTGCTATGGTCCACAGAATACTTAGGGGCGCATTAATGAGGAAATTGACTTTTTGGCAAGTAAGTGAGCCTTCAAGCAGAGCATGAAGTCATGCAGAGATATTCCTTTCAGTGCAATAAACTGGGCTACTAGCATCTGTTCTAAAGAGGAAACTGTCACAAATCTCTGGCCACCGAAATGCAAAAACATTTCTGAAGAATATATCGTAGAAATTGACGTCCAAAGTTCTCAGACAGAAGAAACAGGGAGTAATACTTAGCCTCTTCGCAAGACACTATTGCCTCAACAAATATATTATTACATGTCATCATTAAGCAGATCATCAATTATTCGCAATCTCCAAAAACACGTGCAAAGGCGCATGGATGTTTTCAAACAGTTACGCATCAATAAGTACGAGCAGAATCTTCTAAACTTCAGCTGCAGTGAAAAAGTGTGAAGAGATATAGACTGAATTTGGAAGCGAATAAGTCATTTTATCTACAGCGCAAGGTTTAAGTTTAGGTTGCAGGAGGCTGGTTTCGTAGAACCACAAAGACACTGGGACTCATTGTATTCCCCGTATTTATTATGAAATGGTTTCTACTTCTCCTGTGCTAGCCACTTGGTGCGATTTGCAAACCAAAGTAGGTTCGAATATTTTATGCCTCTGAGGTCGTTCAGTTCTGAGAAGAATCTAGAGCCTAAACACAGGAGATGACTGTTGGAGATTTGCGGAAAGTGATAAGGATAATGTTCGATAGAGTCGCATCAGTGAACTCAGCAAGTGCACAAGTGTCTCTGAAGTGATCTATTACAGTTCTCAGTACCTTTTATTGAAAAGTGTTCCGTACTATAAAACCATTGCAAGTGAACAAAACACGCGAATGATTCAAATGCAACAATCAAAAAAGCGGAGCCGGGAGGCTTCCCCGGTCGAAATGTTTCTTCGGGACAAAATAAAAATTCCGAGATCGGATCTCGCCAATACGATAAGTGAAAACCGCTACCAAATCCTAGACACGCCAGAAAACACCAACGAAAGTGAAATGCAGACTAATGCCGAACAAATTTCAACGCCTAAACAGGCAAAAAAGGTACGAATTCCTCCAATAACCTTCCCTGAACTACAACGTGAAACCATAGACGCAATCATTGCAGAGCTAAAAATCGAAAACTACAATATTAAGCTGATGTCAATTGGTTAAAGAATCTTCTTGGACTCGTCGGAAGATTACGAAAAGATTCATGCTCACCTCGTATCGAAAAAAGAAAAATTTTTCACACACCCCTGCTCTGATAAGAGACCCGTTAAAATTGTACTATTTGAACTGCACCCAAATGCCCACTGAAAAATTGGCTAAATACTTGAAAAAAGTTCACGACCTCAACTGCATCGATGTTAAACAATTCAACTCTATCGTTAAATCTAACGGCTCAGCGAGCTATTTACTAAGCTTTGTTCGTGGTACCAAGCTAAATGACCTCCGTTTGATTAAAACTATCATGCATACCATCGTCAGCTGGAACTTCTACTCTCACAGTAAAACAGGTCCTACACAATGCCGAAACTGCCAGCTATACGGCCATGGTTCCGCCCATTGCCATCTTCCGCCTAAATGTATGATTTGGCTCATGTCCACTCCGAGTGCCCACTAAAAGAAGATCAACTAGATATGGTATGCAAATTGCGGTCTCGCACATTTTTCTAACGACAAACATTGCCGGAATAGACTGCAATATAACGATTAAAGAGAAAGCATCAACACGTACACCCATCAGGGTAAAGCGCCACGACAGGGTTTTAATGTAATTTCAAACCGTGACAAGAACTTTCCGTTGCTGACAAGATCATCAAATACACCAGCAAGTATTCTTGTGCAAAAAACTTTATTTAGCAGTATAGCTAGAAACGCACCTGCCTCGTCCTATGCTGCAAACCCCAGCGCCCGCTGTAATCCCAGTCTATTTTCACCAGAAGAGTTGATTGAAATATCAGCAGAGTTAATTAAAAAACTCTCGGAATGTAAGACCAAGCAGGAACAATACAGCGCATTAGTTCAATTAGCCGTTAAATTTTTATAATGGATAAGTTGAACTGTATTAAAGCTCTTCTTTGGAATGCCCTAAGTATTAGAAACAAAAGTATTGAAACTTTTGATTTTGTTATTTCACATAATATTGATATGTTTCTTATCACTGAAATGTGGTTAAACGTAAAAGATAAATTATTTAATTCGAAATATTGTATTTACAGAAACGATAGGAAAGATGCAACTGGCGGCGGTGTTGCTATTTGTGTCAATAAAATTATAAAACACAAGCTTCTACCACCTCTTAATACTAAAATAATTGAAACGATTGCTATTCAAATTACTGACATAAACACCACCATCATTATTTCTTACTTTCCGGGCACCAAGCTTAATGCCAATAAGCTAAAACTTTTTGATAACGATCTCGAAACATTGATCAGCTTACAACGTAAATACATCTTATGCGGAGACCTGAACGCTAGGCACAGACAATGGAATTGTGCCATAGTTAATCAAGCTGGCAAAATCCTATTTGACCTGATTTACAATAAACACCTTTTTATTCACACTCCCTCGGAACACACATTCCATCCAACAAATGGTGGAGACTCAACTCTAGATCTTGTCATTAGCAACGGCCTGGTGAACATCTCACAGCATATTACACTATGGGCCTTATCTTCTCCCCACCTTCCAGTGTCCTTCTCTATTGATGAGGCAACAGAAGTTTTGAAATCGCAGTCAGAAACATTTTGTTTCAATGACACAAACTGGTCTAAATTCCAATCGCTATTAAATAAATCAGTATTAACAACCTCTCTGAACCTAGCTGACATCACTCAGTTTGAACATATAGATGATCTTATTCTTAACTTAAACACTAAAATATGGGATGTGATAGAATCCACCACGCCGAAAAAAGTAATTAACAGGTTGTGGAATCCTGGAATTGACAATGAGACGAAAGAAATTATTCAAGAAAGAAACACGCTTAGACGACAGTGGCAAAGAACCAGAGTCGCCTCCACTAAAATCAAAATTAACTATCTCACCAAGGTTATTCGCGAGAGATTAGCTATGCTACATAATACCAAATGGAATGCAATGTTGTCTTCCTTAGAAAAAGGTTCACAAAAGATTTGGAAACTAAATAAGCTATTCAAACAACGTGGAGTGTCGCAAATCCCTTCCCTTCTTGACAACAACAAAAAACTAGTATTTAGTGACGAACAGAAAGTTGAATTAGTTGCTAACCATTTCCATGCCGCTCATCGCATATCAGCGAATATGGGAAACCCTATAGTTAATGGCGTCGTTCGGGAATCTATCCAAAACATCCCACTAAGTACTGAGCTACCCATGAACGCTCTGTGCAAACCTAGGGAAATAATAAATATAATAAAAAGACTTAAAAATAACAAAGCACCTGAGAACGACAAACTACTCAACATTATCATCAAAAAGCTGCTTAGGAAGTCAATAATTCTATTGAATTTAATCTTTAATGCTTGCTTGAAATTAAACTACTTTCCTTCAGCGTGGAAAAAAGCGGTTATTATACCCATTCTCAAACCGGACAAAGACCCTACTTGCCCCAATAGCTACCGCCCAATAAGTTTACTTCCTACCAGAAGTAAAGTTTTCGAAAAAGTAGTCCTGAGCCGTGTGCTCAGATTTCTAGAAGACTCAAAGGTTATTCCAAACTTCCAATTTGGTTTTAGGCGGCAGCACTCAACTAGTCACCAACTTTATAGAGTAACCAAATATATTAAAGAAGGAATTCATGAAAAGAAATCGGTTGGATTGATAACCCTGGACATCGAAAAAGCCTTCGACTCTGTCTGGCACGAAGGGCTTATCCACAAATTAATAAATTTTTTCTGCCCAATGTACCTTGTGAAACTAGTTCAGTCATTCTTGTTGAATCGAAGTTATTCGGTTAAAATCAAATCAAGCATGTCCAGTTTCCACGATATTCCTGCGGGCGTCCCACAAGGCTCAAGTCTAAGCCCTACTCTGTATAATGTTTTTACTGCAGACGTGCCTACAAATTCAAACTGCGAACTAGCCATGTTTGCGGATGATACATGCCTCTACACAAGAGGTGGCAACCCAAACACAATAATCTTAGTGCTTGAATCCTTTTTGGAACGGTTGTACCAATTCTATCACAGATGGAAAATTAAAATAAATACAACCAAAACTAAAGCTATATACTTCACGAGAAAAAGGAAGCGAATTCATCTGCCAGATCGCGAAATAAATTTTATTGGGCAACTCATCCCATGGTCTTCTAATTTAATTTAAATTGGCCTTACGCTTGACATTAAGCTAACATTTGCTAGCCACATCGAAAACATATGCTTCAAGGTCTCAGGATGCATTCATGCGCTGTACCCTCTTATAAACAGGAAATCCTTCCTTTCTGTGGAAAACAAAGTTTTTTAAACTCATAATTCAACCTTTCATTTCCTACGGTGCTCCTATCTGGAGTCAATGCGCTAGCGTTCATAAAAAGAAACTACAGGTCTGTCAAAATAAATGCCTTAAAATAGCTACGAATAAACCCTTCTACTTCTCTACAAGAATACTACACGCTGATGCTGGTGCTTATACTATACAGGAACTGGCCGAATCTAGACTCTCCTCATTTTTGTTACGGTCCCAGTTGGTAGAAAACCCGCTAATTTCATCTTTCCTATAACCCATATGTTATCTATACTTTTCCTTTTGTAAGAACTATTTTCAAATTATTTTCATGATTTTCATTTTTATTTTATTTTAAGTTAGATTGTAAGTTAGTGTGTAAGTTAGGTAGGAGTTAACAAGCAAGGTTTTTATTACATAATTTTTCCTTGGACTGAATTAAAATAATAAACAATGAATTAATTTTAGTAAAAATCAAAATTGTAACTACAGATGCAAAGATGTAAAATCTGATCACTGAAATTGTATAAAAATTGTACAAACTATTTTTAAAAATTGTAAATGTAAATCTAAATCTAAAATGTTCGATAGATTTTTCTCGCAAAACCTACAAAGGCCGTCGCTCGTGATTCGCAGCATAAATGCGTGCAGGTTGGCTCTGAAAACACTGGACTGGAACACGTCATGGGGAAGCATGGTGACCCCTGGGTCATCGCGTCACGACCTTGGATTAAGAGACCCAAAAACCGCGAATTATTTGTAGAATTTTATAGTCCTCGAAAAATTGTCATTGAAGAGAACCTTCTCTCCACACAAGAGTCACCGTAAAACATCTTGGGTTTTACCTGATGGTGCTACTCAGAACCAGATCGACCATTTGGCTATAAGTCGCAGATGGAAAAGACGTCTCCTCGATGTACGAGCGAAGCGTAGAGCTTATGTGGGGAGCGATCACCACCTGATGGTTGCCAGCTTGAGATTGTGCACGGCAGCTATCTGAAGACCACAAATTCTTCGAATGAAGCGCAAGCTTAATGTGCATAGACTTAGAAACCCCAACAAAAAGCGCGAATACCCCACCGTTCTACACAAAAAGTCATCCACATTCGGCGGATATGAAATATGCACAGCACGCCAATTGAGGGGCAACCCTGAAGAATCTGTGGGATATGTGCAAAGTGGTGAGAAACACTGGATATCGCAAGACACATGGAACAAGGTTAGCCATCAAAAAAAAAAAACCAAATTGGCATTATTTCTCAACCCGATGTCAATCAAAGAACACCTGACTTGAGAGAGAACTACCGCGATGCTCATATACAGATTAAAAAGGCTTTTAGTCGCGACAAGATAAAGGCCATGGAAGATCTGGCCAATAAGGCAGAATCTGCGGCTTACCTTGGGGATATGAGTTCACTATTTAAAATTATGAATCAGTTAACTAACAGGAATTTCAACGCCAACCACCTGCTGAGAGATGTCAACGGAACTCCCCTTAATATGAGTGGACACTAGGTGCGGCGATTGAAAGAATACTTCTCTGATATTTTAAACATTTTGTCAGAGGAAAATATTTCAGAAACAGAACAACTACCAAACATTCTACCGAAATAACCTTTTATTAGGAACGATTCTCCTGATAAAGAAAAGATAGTTTTCACCATTCGGTCAATGGCAGGAAAGAAAGCCACAGGTATAGACGGACTACCAGTCGAGCTCCTCAGAGCGGACCTGTAAATAACAGCAGATATACTTCTCCCACTCTTTACTGAGGTGTGGAATGAAGGAAGATATCCGACTGAATGGTAGGTAAGCGCCATTGTGAAAATTCCGAAGATCGGGATTGTGGCAATTGACGTGTTATATGTCTATTTACTGCCGTATCGAAAATCACGGCTAAGGTAATTCTCAATATGATAAGTGGTGTCGTGGAGAGCACTTTTGATGTTTATCAGACTATATACCATAAAGGGACGTCTTATACCGACCACAGAAATACCAGATAATATTGGAGCACTCAGCCGAAATGGGTTCGCCACTACATCTCATGTTTGTGGACTTCGAGAAGGGTTTGGACAGCGTTAAGCAAAATTACATATGGAATGCTTTCCACAGGAAGGGTATTCCAAATAAGATCATAACTATAATTAAAGAATCCTACGTAGATGCAAGGTGTCGCGTCTTAGATATAGAAGAGCTGTCCGAGAGCTTTCCTGTGCAAACGGGTATCAGACAAGGATGCATATTATCAGCAGCTTTGTTTCTGGTGGTAATAAATGACATATTGAAGCTGCACCGGAAGGTGGGGAATGTAAAGGTCTTCAATGGAGACTATTTAACGTCTTAAGTCACCTTGATTATGCTGATGACTTGTGTTTGCTTGCATATAACTGTTCGGACTAAGAGTCAATTGTTCGCTGATTGCATTCTAAATGCAAAGAGGCGGGATTGAAAATAAATGTGCGTAAAATTAAGTACATACGCATGGGCTCGAACACAAGCACACTGATTGTTCGTAATAGACAAGATGTAGAAGAGGTGCAAGATTTTTGTTATCTCGGAACCATTGTCAGCATGGATGGCGGATCCGAAAAGGATATAGAGGCTAGGCTAAATAAAGCTCGTCAGGCCTTCGGTATTCTCCCTTCGTACGAAGCTGCAAATTTTTGAAGCATGCGTTAACTCCGTGTTGTTATGTGGTTGTACTACTTGGAAAGTGACCGTTCGATTTACCAAGAAACTGCAAATTTTCATGAGTCAATACCTCCGACGCATTTTAGGAATATTCTGGCCAGAAGTGATTTCCAACGATAAACTTTGGAGTACAACTGGACAGACTAAAATATGCATTGAGATTCAACGGCGGAAGTGGCAGTGGATCCGTCACACTTTGAGAAATCCAGAGCGAAATATCGCCAAACAGGCTCTGGATTATAATCCTCAAGGAAGTCGTTGGGTTGGTAGACCATGTAGCACATGGAAGCAAGCAGCTGAGAATGAGGCCAGAAGACTAAACCAGTCCTGGCAACAAGTTAAGGCCGATGCTCGGGATCTCTGCCTTGTGGAAGAGAATTTTTTCTGTCCTATTCCCCTGTCGGGGATCTTAACAGGAATTTGATTTGATTTTTTGACCTTCCAAGCGTGTCAGCTGCGTTGTGTCCTAACAGGTCGCTATGACTGACAGAGCTAACAGTGCAAATATTAAAGCGAGATCGTGTAAACGGAACGCGAATAATAAAGTTTCTGTTGAGTAAACCGAAAAGTGAACTCGTTTTATTTTACTGAAATTCAGCGCCCCGAGCGCAGTTCAGAATGAAAGTTCAGAGCTCAGTTTAGGTTGAGATCTTCATGCCTGCCGGTACAATAACTTTGGAAGTAACCCAATCCGAGATAACTCATTTGGCTCCGATTCGATATTTTGAAAAACTTGGAAAATATTAGATGCACAATAGACTCCGCGGTGACGGTAGTGTGCTACCTAGTAAAAAATTATTGCCTACTTTAAGCAAATCTACATCTTCAGGCTAGTTAGCTGGCATGAAGAAACTTAAAACTATTTTCTGCTTACGATCATGAAAATCTTCAGTTAGATACTCATTTGAAAAATGTCATTTTCACAATTTTTCGATCAAATGCATGAAATTTCTACTTCGCATAGGCAGTTATTTCTGATTTACATTACTCCATCAATTTTTACTTCTTAATACCTATTTATTGTTATTTCAATAAATCAATATGACTAAAATGATATAAAATACTAACGCATTCGTGATCTAGTGATAAGTTTTCTCTGCAATAATTATAGAAATATCTCACTCTTTTGACCACCGTACATGCAAATAAAACAACTTAATGCCCGCTTATATAACCTCATACTATTCCCTAAAATCAATATCAAATTCAGTCTATTTCAATCTGATCCTGTAAATAAAAATATAATTCAAAATTTAATGTACATATTTCGAAAATCAATACTAAGATCATGAAAAAGTTTTCGAAAATCCTTCGTTGATCGAAAAAATGTATTGAAGGAGTTAGGAGAAAAACCCTCAACTATTAACTAGATTAGCTTAGTCCTCATATAGCTTCAGGCATGAGGTGGTGATAAAATACTTTGATTTCTTCCCTAAATCTCACTATTAACCTTCCAACACCTGCGAAATAAATTGAGGCCTCACTAAACCGGAGAATGGCAATTCTTCGTAGAAAAGACTGGCATTAAAGGTATACCGAGCAAGCTGGTACAACTAAATCCCAGTAATGGAAGCAGATGGGTCCAATCCCTTTTCTCGTACCGTACACAATAACGAGCAGTTTCCTTCGTTTATATTTATATGGGTACGATGCGAAATGGATGTGTGCAAGCCGATGAATTGTAGCGTGATTCAAGGAAACATATAAAGAGCAATTTCTTAACAACCGAGTGTATACTCTTGTTATTGATTCCCAATAAGAATTGAGTCCGGAACATCTTGCGGAAAGTACGAAAATTTGACAACGAGAAACATGTTTTCCAGCATATCTGGTTATTTTAAGGAGATACCTCAATGCCTGTTTACATTTACGGATGACAAGCTCGGAATAAGACATAAAGGATCTCTTCCACTGCACCTGTGCCAGCACGTAAAAATAAACATAGCAATTCCAAAACTATGGCGGCAATGATGCACTCATTCGTTCTTAGTGCCACTTTAAGCATCACTACGTCACACACAGTGGGGTGCTTATTTCTTTCATATTTTCGTTATACGACGACAATGAAGTAGTTTCAGACAGCACATCCACATGAAGACTGTTCGAGAAGTCCTTTAGCGTCAAGCTATCTGAAATATCTATACACCATAACTCCTGCCAATATCGAAAAGCAAGCATAAGTAACATTCTCCTCGATACCATGGACCAAAATGCATGAGCATTTTCGCGAGCATTTTCCATATTTTCCAGTCTGAGAGTTTTCATTTTTTCTTCTTTTACAAATGAAAATTTCTATGCTCGAATTTCGTTTCGTTTGGGGTTTTAGGTCATCGGAGCACGTTTCCCTTCAGGGCAGATATAGCGTAAAAGCTCCAGCAAATATTGAAGTTTATGCTTGACAGAATTGAATAAGGAATTTTCCAAGACGGATGCATGGCGGAAGAATTTTTCTAGAAAATCTACAAAAAATAAAAAAACGAAGCAAGCGAAACCATGTTGTAGTTTGTAACGTACTTTCGGGCTTGATTTGGTGTAACGAACCATTTTCAAAAGTGAAAAATGATTGCAAAGTTGATATCTGAATGGATTACCGATAGTGCGACGAAGTGCAATATCTTAACTTACGAAGAGCTTGCTTTCCATAAAAATGTTCGATTTCGGCAAGCTCTAGCTCATAGCTGACGGCATTCGAGTTTCGATGGTTGTAGATTATTTACGAACATATAAAAATTTTACTTTTGACGAAAATCTGCATCATATCTTTATTTATTTTGATTTTTATTTTAATATCCTATTGAAGATTTATCGAATAGCGAGGAAATATTTGAATTGAAGAAAGCAGTTTTGCAGAACAGATAAAGGTACATGATAATCTTTAAAACGAAATTGTGTTTTATGCAGAAATCAATGTATCTTCAATTGAATATTGCGTACAAGTTAAATCACAAAATGAATTTAGGCGTTTCAGTTGGTAGCTCTTGGAAATCGGCAGGTAGGCAGATTTAGAACCTAGCATATTTTGTGATGGGCCGAATTCTACAGCCAAGGTCATTGAAGGTATCTGAAGGTATGATATAAAAAATAAAAATTATGGATTCAATTAATTGTAGGCATATTTATTCGAAAGTTCCCATCAATGTGCCCTAGACGTTGCTAAAGATCAAGTAAAATAAAATCCAGTGCCATTTGTAATTAATAATAAACAATTAAAGCTCTCGATCGCACGAACTTGGTTGCTTCCGAATTGCGAATATCCCTCTTGTCTCAAACATTCGCTTTATATATCCGCATGCTTAAAGCCCAATCATATGATACTCTAGATGAGATGGAAATAACTTTAATATACCGGCAAATATGTCATCTCAAATTCTTTCGAATAGTGAGAAGAGACTTTGCATGGGAGGTGGTAGAAGTAGAGGGGGAGGTTTGTATTTCTCCTATGTGACACCGAAAATGGCGTGTAAAATGTTTCGTGCTGAATTTAAAATTTTTAGTTTTCATTATTTTTAAAGAAATTGGACATACTTTTCCAGAAATTGTGGCATTTGTATGGGAGGTGGCAGAGGAAGTGGAACGTTTTAGATGATTTTGAAACTGCTTATCATCACCCTTATCACTATGCTTTGATTCAATTTCAAAGTCTACAGCTCTCATATATGTATTCGAAGGAGAAATGCTTTTCTTGAATTTATAATACAGATATTTATATGGGAGGGGGTAGAAGGAGGGAAGCTGAGCTGATTATTTTTTCCACCATTTATTGCAACTATTAAAAAACAAATTCTGGCAAAATTTTAAGTTTGCAATTTTTCTAGTTTTAATGGAAATCGATATAATGCATTTAACAAAAATTATGCATTTGTATGGGAGGGGGTAGAAGGAGTGTAAGGATGAAAAAAAATTTTTTCTCTGTTATTGATATTTCTATTTGTATACTTTATGCGAAATATCAAATTGGTAACTTCAACAGTTTCGAAGAAAAATAATTTAATTTAAATTTCAAAATTTCGTGAAATTTGTATGGGAGGGGATAGAAGGAGTGAAGTGAAGTTGATAATTTTTTCAATGCTGATTGAAATTCTAATAAAATTAATTCTGGCAAAAATTCGTTTTTATAACTTTACTAGTTTCGATGAAAATCGAAAAACTGCATTTTTCAAAATTATGCATTTGTATGGGAGGGGGTAGAAGGAGTGATGGGATCGAATCAATATTCAGTCATATTAATGGTATCTATATCATAATACTTGAACCTAAATTTCAAATCGATAGCTTAAATAGTTTCTAAGAAAAATCAATTTCTGAAAATTTCGAAATTTCGTGAAATTTGTATGGGAGGGGGTAGAAGGAGTGGGGGGATGTGGCCCGTTCACGAACTTAAAGTTTCTTTTTTGCTAAAAATGACACACAACAAATTTCAGCACGATAGCTCAAAGCGTTCGAGAGTTATGCTGTAGACAGACGGACAGACGGACAGACGGACAGACAGCAACTCGGAATCGAAGTTTTTGAGCGACAACAAATATTTTTGTACCCTTGGCGGCTCTGTGCGAGCATTATTTCTTAGCGTTACAAACGGTAAGGCAAACACAATATACTCTCAGATTTCATCTAGGGCTTTACGCCCAATCATATGATACTCTAGATGAAATGAGAAAGAGTTCAATGTACCGGAAAATATGTCACCTCCAATTCTTTTAAATAATTAATAGTGACTTTTGTATGCGAGGTGGTAGAAGCAGAGGAGAAAGGTTTGTAATTTTTGGATATGACACCTAATGTGGTATGCAAAATATTTCGTGCTGAATTTAAGGTTTGTAGCTTTCATTATTTTCAATTGGACATAGTTTTCCTGAAATTGAGACATTTGTATGGGAGGTGGCAGAGGAAGTGGAGCGTTTAAGATGATTTTGAAACTGCTTATCATCATCCTTATCACCACATATCACATCACATCATATATTCGAAGGAGAAATGCTTTTCTTGAATTTATAATACAGATATTTGTATGGGAGAGGGTAGAAGGAGTGAAGATGAGCTGATAATTTTTTTTAGTATTTATTGCAATTATTAAAAAACAAATTCTTGCAAAATTTTAAGGCTATACTTTTTCTAGTTTTAATGAAAATCGATATAATGCAATTAACAAAAATTATACATTTGTATGGGAGGGGGTAGAAGGAAATTACGGATCAAAACACATTTTTTTCTCGTTATTGAAATATCTATTTGTATACTTTATGCAAAATATCAAGTTGATAGCTTTAACAGTTGTGAAGAAAAATAATTTAATTTAAATTTCAAAATTTCGTGAAATTTGTATGGGAGGGGGTAAAAGTGTTGTGATAATGGTTGTAGTAAATTAAATTTATATTATACAACAATATTTACTTCAGTAAAATTATATTAACAGCATTTGATTTCACCACATTTAATTCTATTAATTAGCTTGAATTATTATTATACTCTAGATGGAATCTGAGAGTATTATAAGTTCGCTCTAAGGTTTGTAACGCCAAGAAATAAGGCTCGGAGAAAAAAATGATGAATACAGAAATTAATATTATCACTCAAAAATCTCAAAACCGGATGTCCGTCCGTCCGTCCGTCCGTCCGTCCGTCCGTCCGTCCGTCCGTGCGCTCTCTAGCTTGAGAACGCGTTGAGCTAGAAAGTTCAAATTTTGTACACGTCGTTTTTGACAAAAAAGTAAAGTCAAGTTCGTGAACGGGCCAAATCGCTCCACCCCTTCTACCCCCTCCCATACAAAATGACACAATTACGCAATTTGACAATAAACGGATTTGCTCGAAAAGTATAAATGTTATTGGCCTGAAATTCAGAATATATTACTTTTATGATAATATCAATCTATCATATAAAAATTGTGCGTGTCCTCCCCCTCCTTCTACCACCTCCCATACAAACTGAACTTATCATGGCTTAGAGTAAAGCCAATTTCCTCAGTGCTTATAAAATTCAGCGGGCTGAAATTGTGCACCAAATATTTATTTAAAATTGTTAGTAAGGTCAAAAAAAATGAGATGATTAGCTTCACCCCTTCTACCCCCTCCCATACAAAATGACACAATTTTGCAATTTTATATTAAATGGATTTACTCAAAAAGTATAAAAGCTATTGGTCTCAATTTTGGTATATGTTACTTTTTTAATGATTTAAATCTACAGTACAAAAAATTATTTGCTTCCTCCCTTTTCTTCCACCCCCTCCCATACAAACTACACTTTTTCCTGAAATGCTCTAAGCCGATTTTCTCAGAACATATAACATTTGTTAAGCTCATATTTTGTAATAAATATTTAATTAATATTATTACTAAGATGAGAAAAAAAATATTTGATTTGCTTCACTACTTCTACCCCCTCCCATACAATATGACACAGTTTCACAACTTCACAAAAAATCGATTTTCTTGAAAAGTATGAATGGCACTAGTCTGAAATTTAAGGGATGCCAATTTTATAATATTCCTAGTTATTTCTGAAAAAATCATTAAAATCCCCCCACTCTTTCTACCACCTCCCATACTAACTGCACATTTTCTCTAAATCAAACTCACTAATTTTCTCAGTTCCCATTCAGGTTTTGGAGTAAGCATTTTGTATAAAACATTTTCATAGCTACTTTAGCATGCTGTCGAAAAAATTAGTTCAAGGCTATCATCCCTTCTAACACTCCCCATACAAAATTTCTCGGGATCACAAAAAATTCTATTTCATCTAGAGTATCGTAAGATTGCGCTTTACGCGCAATCGTAGCCCTGTTATGTTTATACTCTAGATGGAATCTGAGAGTATTATAAGTTCGCTCTAAGGTTTGTAACGCCAAGAAATAAGGCTCGGAGAAAAAAATGAATGATACAGAAGTTAATATTATCACTCAAAAATCTCAAAACCGGATGTCCGTCCGTCCGTCCGTCCGTCCGTCCGTCCGTCCGTCTGTCCGTCCGTCTGTCCGTCCGTCTGTCCGTCCGTCTGTCCGTCCGTCCGTGCGCTTTCTAGCTTGAGAACGCATTGAGCTAGAAAGTTCAAATTTTGTACACGTCGTTTTTGACAAAAAAGTAAGGTCAAGTTCGTGAACGGGCCAAATCGCTCCACCCCTTCTACCCCCTCCCATACAAAATGACACAATTACGCAATTTCACAATAAACGGATTTGCTCAAAAAGTTTAAAAGTTATTGGCCTGAAATTCAGAATATATTACTTTTATGATAATATCAATCTATCGTATAAAAATTGTGTGTGTCCTCCCCCTCCTTCTACCACCTCCCATACAAACTGTACTTATCATGAATTACTCTAAGCCAATTTCCTCAGTGCTTATAAAATTCAGCGGGCTGAAATTGTGCACCAAATATTTATTTAAAATTGTTAGTAAGGTCAAAAAAAATGAGATGATTAGCTTCACCCCTTCTACCCCCTCCCATACAAAATGACACAATTTCGCAATTTGACAATAAATGGATTTACTCAAAAAGTATAAAAGCTATTGGTCACAATTTTGGTATATATTACTTTTTTAATGATTTAAATCTACAGTACAAAAATTATTTGCTTCCTCCCTTTCCTTCCACCCCCTCCCATACAAACTACACTTTTTCCTGAAATGCTCTAAGCCGATTTTCTCAGAACATATAACATTTTTTGAGCTCATATTTTGTAATAAACATTTAATTCATGTTATTACTAAGATGAGAAAAAAAATATTTGATTTTCTTCACTACTTCTACCCCCTCCCATACAATATGACACAGTTTCACAACTTCACAAAAAATCGATTTTCTTGAAAAGTATGAATGGCACTAGTCTGAAATTTAAGGGATGCCAATTTTATAATATTCCTAGTTATTTCTGAAAAAATCATTAAAATTCCTCCAATCTTTCTACCACCTCCCATACAAACTGCACATTTTCACTAAATCAAACTCACTAATTTTCTCAGTTCCCATTCAGTTTTTGGAGTAAGCATTTTGTATAAAACATTTTCATAGCTACTTTAGCATGATGTCGAAAAAATTAGTTCAATGCTATCATCCCTTCTAACACTCCCCATACAAAATTTCTTGGGATCACAAAAAATTCTATTTCATCTAGAGTATCGTAAGATTGCGCTTTACGCGTAATCGTAGCCCTGTTATGTTTTTTATTTATTTTTAATACAATGGAATATTTAATGTCTTAAATTTTAAATCGTACTGATCAACGGATTTTTTAATTTCGACTGACGTCATATAAAAAAATTTTATTATTTTTCGAAAACAAAAGTTACTGATTTCGAAATTTTCGTTAATAAAAATTAGAGTGATTTTTTATTAACGAATGGCAAAAGTTACTGATTTCTAAATTTTCGTTAATAAAAAATTAGCGTGATTTTTTATTAACGAATGAATTGATTAATGTGCTGGAGCACTACATACCCCCCTCCTAGAGAAGGTTACGGACCTTCTTGATACTACTATTAATTAAACAAGATTTGTCTGTGGAGCGAAATGTTTGCGTTTCCGATTTACCGAAAGTTATTTTTTTGTGGATCGTCGCTAGATTAATTTGTTCGGAAGAGCTTTTGTAACATGGCTTAAGCCTATCAATGGACACTGTTGTTGGTTTCTCTTTTACTTTGACTATGAAATATTTTTTGTTTCTTTGTAGCACTTCAAAGGGTCCTTCATAAGGTGTTTGTAAGCTAGTTCGAACTGCATCGGTTCTGATAAAAACATGACTGTAAGTTTTGAGGTTTTTGAAAATGAAAGGGGTTTCATGATTGTGTTTTGAAGGAGGTTGTGGCTTGGTGTTATTGATGCGATCTCGAAGAATCTCGACAAATTCGCTTGCGGTTGCATTTTGCTTTTGATCGGTTTGATGAACGAAATCATAAGGAAGTCTGATATTTTGACCATAAAGCAGTTCGGCTGGTGTCGCGTTAGTATCTTCGCGAACTATCGTACGCAAACCAAGAAGAATCAAAGGAAGTCTGTCTGACCACCTGTCATTTGATTTGCATAAAATTGTTTCTTTAAAAACCCTATGCCATCTCTCAAGCATTCCATTAGGTTTAGGATTGTATGCTGTCGTTCTACAACGTTTAAAACCAATCATCTTTCCTAATTCTGTAAACAATCGCGACTCGAATTGAGCGTCTTGGTCTGTAATGATTGAAACTGGTGTTCCATAACGTGATATGTACTCTTTGAAAAGTGTGTTAGCGACTGTTTCCGCATGAATATCGTGAATTGGGTATGCTTCTGGCCATCTAGCGAAGCAATCAATGACTGTTAGGCAGTATCTATAACCGTTTGAAATTGGTAGCGGACCAACTAGATCAATATGAATAGTATTAAATTTTTGTGGAATTGGTTCAAATTGACCAAGAGGACTTTTGACATGTCGTGAAACTTTGGCTTTTTGACACGCAATGCATTCTTTAGTCCAGTTACGACTGTCTTTGTTGATTGATGGCCAAATAAATTTACTTCTCATTAGTTTTACGGTAGCCTTAATTCCCGGATGAGACAAATCGTGTACCTTACGAAAAACATGTAAGCGCAAGTTTGCAGGTATATAGGGCTTTAATTGCTGCATAGATAAGTCACACCAAAGGGGATTTGTGGTGCGTTCAATTGAAACCAGAATGAAACTAAGGCTTGGTATAACTCTAACTTTGGTTAACTCAATATCTGTTGCTTGAGCGTTAGCAATTTCAGAATAATCTATGGTTGTTGTTGAAGATTTAGTATCTCGATTCTTGACAACGTATCGGCAACTATGTTGTCTTGTCCAGAAATATGTCGAATGTCCGATGTAAATTGGCTGATAAAATCGAGATGTCTTAGTTGACGTGGTGAAGCTTTTTCTGGATTTTGCTTTAACGCGAAAATTAATGGCTTATGGTCAGTAAACAAGATAATATTCCTGCCTTCAAGCATGTATTTAAAATGTTTGATTGATACATAGGCTGCTAATAATTCTCTGTCGTAAGTACTATATTTTTTTGTGCGGAAGAGAGTTTCTTGGAGAAAAAGGCTAATGGTCTCCAGTCTCCTGTATGTCGCTGTTGAAGCACAGCTCCTAAAGCAGTGTCCGATGCGTCTACTGCCAAAAATAATGTCAAAAATTTTGATGGGAAACTAGAGTAGTAGCATGAGCCAGTTGCTTTTTGCAACAGTTGAAGGCTTCGATGGAAGTGTTCGTCCACTGAAGCTCTGTCTTGTCGTTTTTCTTTTTACTGCCGTTTGTGAAGTTGTCCAAAGTGGATTGTGCTTCAGCAGCGTGTGGAATGAAAACGCGCAATCGTAGTCCTATTATGTTTTTTATTTATTTTTAATACAATGGAATATTTAATGTCTTAAATTTTAAATCGTACTGATCAACGAGTTTTTTAATTTCGACTGACGTCATATAAAAAAATTTTATTATTTTCGAAAACAAAAGTTACTGATTTCGAAATTTTCGTTAAAAAATTAGAGTGATTTTTTATTAACGAATGAATTGATTAATGTGCTGGAGCACCACAGAAGGAGTGAGGTGAAGTTGATAATTTTTTCAATGCTGATTGGAACTATAATAAAATTAATTCTGGCAAAAATTCGTTTTTATAGCTTTGCTAGTTTCAATGAAAATCTAAAAACTGCATTTTTCAAAATTATGCATTTGTATGGGAGGGGGTAGAAGGAGTGACGGGATCAGATGAATATTCAGTCATATTAATAACATCTATATCATAATACTTTAACCCAAATTTCAAATCGATAGCTTAAATAGTTTCAAAGAAAAATCAATTTTGGAATTTCGTGAAATTTTAACTGGAGGGGGGGTAGAAGGAGTGGGGCGATGTGGCCCGTTCACGAACTTAAAGTTACTTTTTTGCTAAAAATGACACACAACAAATTTCAGCACGATAGCTTAAGGCGTTCGAGAGTTATGCTGTAGACAGACTGACAGACGGACAGACAGCAACTCGGAATCGAAGTTTTTGAGCAATAACAAATATTTTTGTACCCTTAGTGGCTCTGTGCGAGCATTATTTCTTAGCGTTACAAACGGTAAGGCAAACTCAATATACTTACTCTCAGATTTCATCTAGAGTATCAACATAACAGGACTACGACTGGGCGTAAAACCCAATCGTGCGATACTCTAGATGAAAGAGATTTTTTTTTATCTTAAGAAATTTTGTAGGGGAAGTAGCAGAGGGGGTGACGACATTTAACTAATTTTTTCTAATCACGCTAGATTTGCTATCAAAATGTTTTGTACAAAATTTAGGATTCGAAAAATTAGTAGGTATTGAGAAAATTAATGTATTGGATTTAGTGAAATTGTGCAGTTTGTATGGGAGGTGGTATAAGGAGTGTGAATTTATTAATGACGTTCTTAGAAATAACTGGAAACATAATTTAATTAACATATTTTAAATTGCAGGTCAGTAGCACAGTTTGTATGGGAGGTGGTGGAAGGAGAGGGAAGATACATGGAAGCGAGCAGTTGAGCAGGAGGCCAGAGAAATAAACAAGTCCTGGCAACAGCTTAAGGCCGATGCTCAGGATCGCGCCTTGTGGAAGAGAGTTGTTTCTGCCCTATGCGCCTATAGGGGGTTTTAACAGGAATTTGATTGATTGATTGAGATTGAAATTATAATAAAAGTAATATATTTCAAATTTCAGATCAATAGCATCTATACTTTTGAAGCAAATCCTTTTATCGTCGAATTGCAAAATTGTATCATTTTGTATGGGACGGGGTAGAAGGGGTAAAGCTGATCGTCTATTTTTTTTTCTTACTAATGACTCCATATAAGTGATTAATGAGCTCGATAAATTTTATACGTACTGAGTAGATTGGTTTAGAACATTTCATGAAAAAAGTGCAGTTTGTATGGGAGGGGTTGGAAGGAGAGGGAAGATACAAATCATTTTTATACCGTAGATTAGAATTATTATAAAAATAATATATTCTAAATTTCAGACTAGTAGCTATTATACTTGGCCCGTTCACGATCTTGACCTTACTTTTTTGTTAAAAATGACGTGTACAAAATTTGAACTATCTAACTCAACGCGTTCTCAAGCTAGAGAGCGGGCAGACGGACGGACGAACATCTGGTTTTGAGATTTTTGAGTGATTAAATGAACTTCTGTATCATTCGTTTTTTTCTACGAATCTTATTTCTTAGCGTTACAAACTTTAGAGCAAACTTATAATGCTCTCAGATTTCATCTAGAGTATAAACAGGGTTTCACCACGATATTTTTGTATTTTCCAATTTTCGTTATTTCTAATCTGGGACTTATTAAAATGGATGGGTGGCAAAATTTCGAAAAAAGTCAATTGAGCTTATTTTGCCTTAATCTTATTAAATGAATTTTAGTGATATGTGATTCCAAGAGTATGGTGCAACCTACATCACAGCGGCGTTACTATTGTTTATTACAAAGTTTCGTAAGCTCTTTTCTCAGAACGTTCCGAAATCCATTTCCCTCCAAGATCGTACAATTCAACAAATTTTCATGTTTTTCTCTGGGCCTAAACCATTGGACTATCCAATTAAACCAACCACTTTTGACCAGTTTGAGAACTAGATAGTTGCGCCCAGTGCAGAGATACAACCCAATTTGTGCGCACGAGTTATCTAAAATGTGAGTCCTCGTTTGTCTGCTGTGAGGTGAAGCCGTGGACGACATTTGGGCGATATAATTTTCCGAAAATCATGGTATTAAATGTACTGCTTAGTTCAAAAACCCATACTGCTCTTACTTATTTAATTATCAAAATTATTAATTAACTGAATCACATCCAACTTTTTATTTCCATTAAAATGGTGGCCTAAATCATCGTTTCCGATCACCACTTTAATTTACATTTTTAACTTTCTATGCATCCCCAACTTATCTCAAAAATAATAAAATTGCGTCCGAATTCTTGCTAGATACTTTTTTGAAAACCTCATTTCATTCTTTTAAATAAAATAAACTGCCAACAAGTCGGGCGAAAATTTATTATTCTTGGGACAAGTTGCGGATAAGTGGAAAGTCAATATGCAGGTTAGAGTGGTTAGGGAAGGCTAAGTGAAAGGGAGTTCTTGGGCAGGGCTGTTGTCAATTTAACAATATTTCATTCATTTCTGCAAGTTTGGGTTTTTATGAGGGGAGGAGTAGGGGTAATAGTAAGGGTGGGTGGATGTTAATAGCTTTTAATTAATTGCTTGAATCACGTCCAATATCCTCTGTATAGAATGTGTTTCATAGACGAAGTTGCATAGAATTTTCATAAAATTCGGTGTATTTTACATTCATGAAACCGAACATTTGTATGGGAGGGGGTAGAGAATATAGGGGAATCGTAAAATTTGATACGCAGTTTTATTTCGCGTCTCTTGTAAGGTGCTTGTATAGAATTTCAAGTTCGTAGCTTTTAGTTTGTTGGTTATTAGTTGATTTAATGAAATTGGTCGAAATCATAGTTTTGTATGGGAGGGGGTAGAAGCGAAAGCGCGATTTCAAAACTTTTAAAGCAACTTCATTTGAAATATTTTTGAAAGTTTTTATGCCAAATTTGAAATTGATAGCTTTTAAGAGTTAGCTGATAACTGATTTCTTAAAAATGCTCGAAAAAATAATTTTGTATGGGAGGGGGTAGAGGAGGTAGGGGAATCGAAAAACTTGTGATGCAATTTTCTTTCATTTTTATTGTAAGGTGCTCGTACGAAATTTCAAGTTCGTAGCTTTTAATTTGTTGGTTATTAGTTGATTTAATGAAATTAGTCGAAATCATACTTTTGTATGGGAGGGGGTAGAAGGTCAAGCGCGATTTTAAAACTTTTAACTCAATTTCATTTTAATTATTTTTGTTAGTTGTTATGCATTTGCAATTTCAAATTGATAGCTTTTAATAGTTAGGTGATAATTGATTTCTTGAAAATGGTCGAAAAAATAATTTTGTATGGGAGGGGGTAGAAGTGTTAAAGGTTTTCGACCAGTTAATATTTCGTATATTAAGGGAATTTTTTAAATGCATTTCGCAAATTTTCAAATTTCTACCTTAAAATTTCACTCAAAAATTTTCAGTTTATGTGTTTTTTTCAATGCACATGAAACACCTTGTGCACGTTAGACCGGGGGAGTCGGTTTATAACAAATATGGATCAAGTTATTATTATTTTTTTATGTGGATTAAATATAGGTATTCACATGCAAAATTTTAGCTTTGTATCTTTTACCAGAGCCCCAAAAAAATCACTCAAAGTTTTCGATATTTTTGCTTATTACCTCCTTCCCCTTACACCTCTCAACTTAAAATTTTTACCAAAATTAACTTTTATGTAGTTCTACAATCTAACAAATTTTGGATTTGATATCTGTACTATTTTTGGAGATATAAGGACTTGTAATTTTGAAAAGTGCGCTATTTTTAAAATGCTCCCCATTTCCCCCCACTACTATTATTTCAACATGTTATATTTTTTTTATATTTGCCTAGTGTAGCTTAATATAAGTTTTAAGTTTAAATTACTTAGCTTAAGAGATAGTTGAGATATTAATTTTTAAGTGTTTTTCTTTGCACCTCCCCTGACCCTCCCCCTTACAATAATTAGCCGCTTTCTAAGCTGGTTCCGATGAAACTATATGCCACCTTGACGGTCTCTAAATATGATTTTGTTACAATAAGTAATTTCGAAGATATAATCATTTGAAAAAAAAATTCGGCCGACAATTGGTTCTAAGCCCCCCCTTTTCGCACCCCAATGGATAAAAAAATTAAATTATTTTTAAAAGTTTTCCCACAAACCCCTCTATATTAATGTTGAGTTTTAGCTTCCTAGCTGTTACCATGGTTGAGATATTTGAATTCGTATTTTTCGGTTTAAGCGCTCCCCCCGCCTCCCCCTGAACCCGTATACCCCCGAAAATGGGTATCCGCCTGAGATCCGCAACTATCTACAATTTTCCCAAAAATTAACTTTCTATCTTGAAGGGTTTGGGAGTTAATGTGCGCTGAGCGTACACGTCGGCGTACGGCGGACGGCGGACGGCGTACGGCGGACGGCGGACGGCGGACGGCGGACGGCGGACGGCGGACGGCGGACGGCGGACGGCGTACAGACAGACGGATTTTTTTTTTTTGCATTTTTAGGCTAATTTAGTCATGAAACGCGAAAAAAAAAATTTCAGGGTAGCAAACTTTTTTTTTTTCTTGTGTCGATCACAATACTTTATTATTATAATAATAAAGTAAATTTACATAAAATTCTCAAATTATTTCGATAAAAAAATGTATTCTTTAAAACTTATTAAACTATGATAATAAATTTTATTAATGTAAACATTACTTGCAAATGAAAATGCTTTTGGATGCTGTTATTGTTAGGTATTTCGCCTTGTTTGAATATGTACCTAGAATTTTGAACTTGCAATCGGGTTGTTTTTGTTAAATGCATTATAATTGGATGCTATAACTCAATCGTCTGACTTATTGCTTAAGAATTTTAAGAATACCTGTGATTTTAGCTCTTTTTGTATTTTTTCTCTATGGAAATTCAAACGCCTCGATTGGTCGACATTAACCCCTGATTAAAATGTTGTTAATTTTTAAACTTTTGAAATCTTCGTAATAATAAAATAGTTTTCTTAATTACAATTGCAAAATTGCTGTTTTTTTCGAAAATCATCTAAATCGAATTTTGAAATTCTTAAAGCACATAGAAATCGATTTAAATCAAAAAAGAGAAATATAAACAGCTATCATAAAATTATCTACACTTCTACATCATATCTATAAACAAATTTAACATTAAAGGAAATTCATTTGGGATGATTTCTTAAAAAAATTGCTATCTACAATATAAACTTCAGGTATTCATTTCCGTTTTAGTGTAAATATGCCATACATCCTGCTGGTCTCGAAATACTGGGCAATAAATCGTCACCTCGTATGGTTACAATTTGTCTGCATTTTACTTCGTGTAAATCACTAAATTGCGTAGTAACGTACCAACACACTGCTTTACGCAAGGCCGGAGAATTTCCAGTGAAATCAATTCGCAGTAAAAGCTGATTTATTGCACTAGTCGTCATTTTATATGGCAATAAGCTGTCCCAATTTGATATTCACTGCGTAATTCTTGCTTTCAAAGCTCGATTTTAGGATCCTATGGCTTCCTACGGGCGCAACCCGTTCCGTATGTTTTCCGTTTTTGATAGGAATTTTCAATTTATCGTTATTTAAAATTTGTTATGGGTATGGACAATAAAAAATGTGTGTGAAAGTTTTTCCGTATAGCTATTTTTACATAAAACAGTTTACCTGTTGTTATGTTGGCTATCAAAATTTTTCTTCTGGTTTACGATATTTTGGGAATTAATATACGGAAATTGAAATTTGATGAAAAAGGATTTTAGTCGATTGGAGTGTCTATAATAATAGTAATCGTTCGATGAAAAACATCTGTATATTGAAGAAATTTTGAAAAAAAAATATTGATAACGAGTAATTAGTTGATACAGATCTCAATGGTGCTGGAGGAAGCGCACTTTTATTATTTTAAGATGTTTTAAGCTACTCAAAGAACTGATGACGTCCTAGTTGTAGATAGAGTTACTATCTCAAAAAATTATAATGCCTAACTGAAGTCTGAAACGCTTAATTTCTGACAGAAATATTTACGATTGTCGCGGAAAGAGCTTCAAAATAGATATGCGAACAAGTCATAATTATTATAAATAATTGAAATTACCCTGGTAACAAATTCATTAATCGGTTTTCAAATGAAATTCCTTATGCATGATTTAAGATTTTTACTATATTATTGTGGCAATGGCGCTACAGCTCGGGGATTGGCTTCCAGTGTGCTTCTTTTCGAATTTCCTTGGTACGAGTTCTCCTTTTTAAAAATTTCAAAAGCAATTTGCTGTCCTTGTCGATTGAACTCTCTCAGCGTTATCTTGGTTTTCCGACTGACATTTTTCCTTTCGCCGTTCCTTTTCGTACATGTTTAAGTATTCTTCAGTCCTCCATTCACTGTACGTGACCAGCCCACTGTAGCTTTCGAAGTATTATGACAATTCCTGATTGTATCGAAATCGCCATACACCTTGTTCTATCACCGGTCCACGGATTTGTCGTAAAACTTCCCTTCTGATGCCTATATTAACGTCCACATTTCACTAGTAGAGTACATTTCTTATTATTATTTTGCAGATTCCTAGCTTGGTTTTTATACTATAGATGAAATCTAAGAGTATATTATGTTTGCCGTACCGTTTGTAACACTAAGAAATAATACTAGCACAGAGCCGCCAAAGGTAGAGAAATATTTGTTGCCGCTCAAAAACCTCAATTCCAAGCGACCGTCTGTTCATCTGTCTACAACATAACTCTCGAACGCGTTAAGCTATCGTGCTGAAATTTGTAGCGTATCATTTTTAGCAAAAAAGAAACTTTAAGCTCACGGGCTATCTCCCCACTCCTTCTACCTCCTCCCCAACAATTTTCATGAAATTACGAAATTTTAAAAAACCAATTAAGTTATCGACTTGAAATGTGAGCGATAGTATAATGATTTAAATATCGTTAACATCACAAAATATTTATGTGATCCCCTCGCTACAAATGCGGAACTTTGAAGAAACTATTTTTTCGATCTTCAAAAGATACCTATGATCTTAAGCTCAACTATGAGGCATTCATGCCAAACTCTTCCAAATGCTTTTGTAATATCAAGTGCGAGAACTCTATCTTCGCCATATTTATGTATGCATGAGCTCCAAAGTTCTGTAAAGTAAGCCAAAAGATCTCGCGTCGACCTTCAGAATAGAACCCTTACTGACGATCTTGGATTAGCGTGGCTATAATTGGCGAGGTTCCCTTTGCCTCCTTTCTTGAGAATTGGCTGAACATTTGCAACTTTCCAAATACGTAGAAAGCACCCAGGAGAGTAGGAAAGATAGAAATAAGATTGCGAAGAGATTTACGTAGAAGAGGAGCTAATTTTAAGGGTAATGGGGTAATGCCGCCCGGACCAGCAGATTTGTGGACATTGAGCTCTGGGAGGATGCTAAAAATAAGTCTCGTGGGAAAATGTAGTGAAGGTAGTGAGAAACGACAATCATTTAAAGCGTGATGAAATTGGTTTGAAGGAAGAAGGCGTGAGTTTCTAACGAAACTTGAATTTTGCTAGTTTTCCTAATTCCAGCATTATGTTGTGCAGTACAGTCCTATTGGTACTTTCGTATGCTAGCTCAAAGTCTACGAATATCTGGTGCTCGATGTTATTTTCCCAGCATTATTATTGCACCTGTTTCACTGTGAATATTTGATCCGTAGTTGATCGTCCGGTTCCAAAATCACCTTGGTATCCTCAAATTATGTTTTTGGCATTGAGTTTAAGGAGGGACACTACTATTCAAGTCCACCCAACTAGTAGCATGCGCTGAAGAAATCAACATCCTAGCAAGATCCTTCCCCAGTGCTAAGGAGGTATTTTTCAATCTTGACTCCGCCGCAAAAGAAGTCGGGTTTCACATTAATGAAGCAAAATAATCAAACGAAACATAACAATTGTGGAATATAATTTGGAGAGTGTGGACAATTTCATATATCTTGGGGCTAATCTATCAAAGGACGGTAATAAAACAGACGAAATCAAACGACGGATAATACTTGCAAATAAGAGGTATTATTTAGTACTTCCAATAATGAAATCCAAGAAAGTGCGCAGGAACAATAAGCTGCGGATTTACAAAACTATTATATGACCTGTGCTTTGTTATGGCAGCGAGACGTGGACATTATCGCGAACTTCCGAAAAAGAAGTTAACTCATTCGAAAGAAAGGTCCTCCGAAGAATTGCGGGACCTGTGAAGGAAGGAACGGAATGGCGAATAAGATACAACCATGAGCTGTGTCAACTCTACGACTTCAACGTTCATCAAGCTACGTAAACTGCAGTGGGCTGGTCATGTAGAGCAAATGGAAGACAGAAGAATCCACAGACGTGCTCTTAAAGGCAAAGCGAGTGGTAACCGGCCAGTAAGCAAACCACGCAAGCGATGGGAGGACTCGGTTGATTAAGATAGCAAAGCCATCTTAAAAACTAGCAGCTGGAGGATGCGGTCTATGGATCGAGACGAATGGAGGCAACGTCTTCAGGAGTCAATGGCCCGTCTTGGGCTGTCACACCATTGATGATGCTGATAGAGTTTAATCCGAGGCTCTATGATCTTTATCAGGATTTTACACGCCATGCACCATACGACATACCTGTACGCTCCAAAGACATTCATCGAACAATAGCTCAGTAACCTTTACTGGTAGATAATTAATTTTTGATTGGACTGTAAATTGAGTGGGGAAATTTTGTCGTCTAAATTCCGTGGAGTGTATGGTGAAAGGCGAGGCGGGAGGATGGTTAAGGTCGAAAACTGAGCTTTATATTGTCTCCTCTACAGATAGAATATAGAAACTGAAACTCGACATTCAGGTATATTGATTTATGGAAAGAGAAGTTAAAACATTTTTTTTATCCAGTGGTTTCTAAAAAGAGGGAAAGATAGGGCGGAAAATCAATAGTCGAAAGATTTTTTTTTCCAAGTGATTATATCTAAAAACTTACTTAAAACAAAAAGTTTTGATCGGAGGGAGAAAAATACTTGTAAGGAGCTAGGTCAGGAGGGTTGCAAAGAAAAACACTTAAAAATTAATATTTCAACTATCTCTTTTGCTATGTAAGTGAAATTAGGGACATACATTATGCTATACTTCTAATATGTGCATGAAAAAAATTTGCATATAATAGCTGCGAGGGCAATGCTAATAATGGCGCACTTTTCAAAATTTCAAACCGTCTTATCTAGAACTACAGTGCAGATATTAAGTTAATATTTACTTATAATATAATTTCGGTATAATTTTTTAAGTTTGGGGGTGTAAGGGGAGGGAGGCGGTGCTACAAAATGTCGAAGAGCTCTGGCAAAAGGCATAACGTTCAAATTTTGCAAGAGCATGCACTTGATGTATATAAAGAAAAAATAATAATTTAAACCAGAGCTGTTATCCAGTGGCGGGAAGGAAAGCTCCAGGTATAGACGGACTACCAACCGAACTCCTCAAAGCGGACCCGGAAATAACAGCCGATATACTCCTCTCACTCTTCAATAAGGTGTGGAATGAAGGAAGATATCCAAATGAATGGAAGGAGGGCGTCATTGTGAAAATTCCGAAGAAGGACGACCTTCGGGATTGTGGCAATTGGCGTGGTATATGTCTACTTACTGCCGTATCAAAAATTATAGCTAAGGTAATTCTCAATAGGATTGGTGATGTCGTCGAGAGCACTCTCGAAGCTTATCAGGCTGGATTCCGTAAAGGGTCGTCTTGTACCGACCACACAAATACCCTACGGATAATATTAGAGCAGTCAGCCGAAATGGGTTTGCCACTACATCTCATGTTTGTGGACTACGAGAAGGCTTTCGAAAGCGTTAAGCGAGATTACATATGGAATGCTTTGCGTAGGAGAGGTATTCCAGATAAGGTCATAGCTATGATTAAAGAATCATACAAAGATGCAAGGTGTCGCGTCTTGCATAGAGGAGAGCTGTCCGAGAGCTTCCCTGTACGAACAGGTGTCTGACAAGGCTGCATATTATCACCAGCCCTGTTTCTGGTTGTAATAAATTACATCTTGAAAGCTGCACTGGAAGGTGGGGAAGGTAAAGGTCTTCAATACAGACTATTTAACATCTTAAGTCACCTTGATTATGCTGATGACGTGTGTTTGCTTGCACATAACCGTTCGGACTTAGATTCAAATGTTCGCTCGTTGCATTCTAAATGCAAAGAGGCAGGACTGAAAATAAATGTGCGTAAATCCAAGTACATGCACATGGGTTCGAACGCAAGCACACCAATTGTTCTTAACGGACAGGATGTGGAAGAGGTGCAATATTTTGGCTTTCTTGGAAGCATTGTCAGCATGGACGGCGGAGCCGAAAAGAATGTTGAGGCTCGGCTAAATAAAGCTCGCCAGGCCTTCGGTATCTTTTCCCCTTTCTGGAGGTTAAGAGAGATCTCCCTTCGCATGAGGCTGCGAGGTTTTGACGAAATCCGTGTTGTTATATGGTTGTACTACGTGGAAAGTGACCGTTCGACTTACCAAGAAAATACAGACTTTCGTAAGCCAATGCCTCCGGCGCATCTTAGGAATATTCTGGCCAGAAGTAATCTCCAACGACGAACTTTGGAGTACAACTTGCCAGACTAAAATAGGTATTGAGATTCAACGGCGGAAGTGGCAGTGGATCGGTCATACTTTGAGGAAACCAGAGCGAAACATCGCAAAACAGGCTCTGGATTATAATCCTCAAGGAAGACGTCGGGTTGCTCAACCATGTAACACATGGAAGCGAGCAGTTGAGCAGGAGGCCAGAGGAATAAGCAAGTCCTGGCAACAGCTTAAGGCCGATGCTCAGGTTCGCGCCTTGTGGAAGAGAGTTGTTTCTGTCCTATGCCCCTAAAGGGGGTCTTAACAGGAATTTTTTGTTGTTGTTATCCATCGAGGGTTGCCCTAGCTTACACAAGATGTTTCATGTGAAATGGAAAACACGAACAATCAAAATTTTTGGCGGTGGATATTTCTCTTGAAGCACTGTAGGATGTAATTGATATAGAAAATAAACTTGTTTCCAAACCGTTCCAAAGTCTTGACGTTAGGGAACAAAATGATTGCCTATATTTCACTATACGAGAAAGCAAAGGTGTGACCATGTACTCGTAGGTGCGTTTAGATTTGCGAGTATTCCGGAGAAAATTGTCGAGAGGAGGAATGAGTGCGCTTAAAGAGATCTCTATTCTGAAAAAAATGTGATCAGTTTTGCCCTTCTAGCAGTTCCTTCGTTCTATTGTAAAAAAAATTCTGCCATGGTTGGTAAAAATTTACATTTCTTGCCCTGAATTTTTCGGCGGTAAGACTCAATTGACCTGTAGACCTGTAATGTATGAAAATATAAGAAAAAAAACATCATAGGACTTCGATTGGGCGTAAATCCCAATCATGCGGCAATCTAGTTGAAAGAGAAATTTTTTGAATGTAAGACATTTTGTATGGGGAGTGGTAGAAGGGGTGACGGCAATGAACTAATTTTTTCACATCACACTAGAGTTGCTATTAAAACATTTTATGCAAAATTTTAGCTTCAAAAATGTAATAGGTACTAAGGAAATTAGAGTATTATAATTAGTGAAATTGTGCAGGCAGTATGGGAGGTGGTAGAGGGAGAAGGGAGTTCTTAATGAATTTCTTGGAAATAACTATAAACATTATTCAGTTGACATGTTTTAAATTGCAGATTAGTACCATTCTTAATTTTCGAAAACATTCAACGCGTTCTGCAGGCAGAGAGGACACGGACGGATGGACAGACATACAGTATTGAAATATTTGAGTGATAATATGAACTTATGTATCATTCTTTCTTTCTTTTTTTCCTAGCCTTATTGCTTAGCGCTACAAACCTTGTGGCAAGCTTATAGTACTCTCAAATTTCATCTAGAGTATAAAAATAGAATTATGATTGAGCGTAAAGCCCAATTATGCGATACTCTAAAGGAAATGGGTAAGAGCTTAATGTACCAAAAAGTATGTCATCTCAAATCTTTTCGAACGGGAAATAGTAGAGGTGGTAGAAGCTGAAGGGGAGGGAGATTTGTATTTCTTGTATATGACATCAAATGTTGTATGCAAATTGTTACGCGCTGAATTTAAAGTTTATATGGTTGCTATCATAATTTTCAAGGAAATGGGACATAGTTTTTTTGCAATTGGGGGATTGGTATGGGAGGTGGCAGAGAAAGTGAAAGGTTCTGGATGATTTTGAAACTACTTATCAGTATTCTTATCGGCATCCTTATCACCATGCTTTGTTATGGGAGGTGGTAAAATAGAAGCAGTAATGCGAAGTTGACAGTTTTTTCAAAATTTGTTGCAGTTGTAATTGCGTTCATTTAGCTTTGCTAGTTGCAATGAAAATCGAGTAAATGCATTTTAGAATAGTTTGCTTTTGTACGCGAGGGGGTAGAAGGGGTAACGGGATCAGATCAATAGTTTTTGATGTTAATGATATTCATATCGTCATATTTTGACCTAATTTTCAAGTCGATAGCTTAAATAGTTTCGGAGAAAAATCGATTTCTTTCAAATCCTAAAGTTTCTGAAATTTGTAAGTTAGGGAGTAGAAGGAGTGGACGAACTTAAAGTTTTTTTTCTAAAAATGACCAAAAACAATTTTTATCATGATAGATTAAAGCGTTCGAGAGCTATGTTGTAGACAATCGGACAGACAGACAGGCGGTCACATCAAGATGTTTGTACAACATTGGTGCGAGGCCATCACCTTGCTTAAGGCCGTTGTCTGTTTTAAAAAATATGTATAGATACTTCATAATATAAAGAAAAAAAGACAAAATAGGAATTTAGTTGACGTTCAACGCTGAGACTAATTTATGCACGATTTAAATATTTGAAGCGTTCTCTTGCAAAGCTTTCTAAATAGCTTTCAAATGTTTTCATAATAACTGAGGCATCCGTGGCGTAGTGGGCAGCGTGCTTGCTTCTCAGTCAATTGGTCGTGGGCTCGATTCCCACTCCAGACAGGGGATTTTTTTAAGCACGAATTTTTCAGTTGCTACTGGCGATGAAAAATTATTCGAATAAAATGGGCAAACGGTGTAAAAGTGAAACAGTAGCACTTCGAGAAGGCCTAGATACTCAGTAGATGGTTTTTGTTCGCTTTCTATCATTCAGTCTCCCATAAAATCTGCAAATATTTGTCAATAGCACGAATACAACTGAAACAATATACCAGCTTCTCCACTCGTTACGGTTGCTCTCACTCCTCTTCCTAATCCCATTCCTTCCCTCCATGATTGTGTTTGTGCATTGCACATAAAGGCCGAAATTGCCTATAACATAGTTCATTCTGGAAAACAAAAACTGCTAATCTCTCTTGTCTGTTTTCGAATTTTAGTTAATTTCCCGATAATTGCAAGTTTAAAATAGTGTATTAAATGGCTATGCACGCGATATTAGGAAATATTATTTATTGAATTTAGTGGTTAAAAAAATTTACACGATTACTTTATTATTCTAATAATAAAATACTGTAACCGACACAGAAATTAATCTAAAAATTAAAAAAAAATCCGTCCCATCGTACGCGTCCGCCGTACATATGGACTCATATCCCCCAGGCCGTTAAAGGTAGAATATTTGTTCTTCGGTGGATTGTTAATTGGTAAGTGAGCTCTATTATCTGAATTTTAGTGAGTGTCAGGTGGAAGAGGGACGCGGGAGGAGAGAAAGAGTCAAAAACTATACTTGGTTATACCTACACAACAAATGCAGATAGGAAGCTGAAAATTATGATAGATATAGAGAGGGCTATGGGACAAACTTTAAAAAGAATTTAAGTTTTTCATCCATTGGCGTTTAAAAAGAGGGAGGGGGGGGGCTAAAAATAAATCGTCGGCCGAATTTTTTTTTTATGATTATAGCTTCGAAATTACTTACCATAAAAATTCATATTTTGGGTCCATTATGGCGTAATACAGATCCACTAGAATCAGCTTAGAGGGAGGCTAGATATTGTAAGGGGGATGGTCATGGAGGGTGGAAAGAGAAACACTGAAACATGAATATCTCAACTATCTCTTAAGCTATGTAACTGAAAGTTAAAACATGTATTAAGCAATATAAGCGAAATAAAAAAAATGGGGCATAGCAGTAGTGGGGGAAAATAGGGAGCATTTTAAAAATGGTGCACTTCCCAAAATTTCAAACCGTTATGCCTCAAAACTCAGTACAGATATCAAATTAAAAAATTTTCAGATTGTAGAACTTCTTTAATGGCACAACTGCCCAAATCCGGCCTTGGACTCCTAACCATCAGGTTCCTTAACAAATATTTCTTTTCATGGAAGAGTTGATAGAACTTTGCACAGCCCCCTATCTACAAATAATTATTTTCGCAAACTGCCTTGGAGATTTATACTTCCACCGGGATTTGAACTCTCGACCTTCTTATTTAAGACCAACACACTACTCACTAGGCTACACCCAGGAGATTGTAGAACTACATAGTTTTTAATTTTGATAAAAATTTTAATTTGGGGTGTAAGGGAATGGAGGTGGTAAGCAAAAACGTCGAAAATTTTGAGTGATTTTTTAGGGCTCTGGTGAAAGATACAAAGTTTAAATTTTCCATGTGGATACCTCTATCTTATATATAAAAAACATAAAAGAACTATGATTGGGCGTAAAGCCCAATCATATGATACTCTAGACGAAATGAGAAAGAGTTCAATGTACCGGAAAATATGTCACCTCCAATTCTTTTCAATAATTAATAGTGACTTTTGTATGGGAGGTGGTAGAAGGAGAGGAGGAAGGTTTGTAATTTTTGGATATGACACCTAATATGGTATGCAAAATATTTCGTGCTGAATTTAAGGTTTGTAGCTTTCATTATTTTCAATTGGACATAGTTTTCTTGAAATTGAGGCATTTGTATGGGAGGTGGCAGAGGAAGTGGAGTGTTTAAGATGATTTTGAAACTGTTTATCATCATCCTTATCACCACGCTTTGATTCAATTTCAAATTCGATAGTTCTAATATATTCGAAGGAGAAATGCTTTTCTTGAATTTATAATACAGATATTTGTATGGGAGGGGGTAGAAGGAGTGAAGAGGAGCTGATAATTTTTTTACCGTTTATTGCAATTATTAAAAAACAAATTCTGGCAAAATTCTAAGTTTATGCTTTTTCTAGTTTTAATGGAAATCGATATAATGCACTTAACAAAAATGATGCATTTGTATGGGAGGGGGTAGAAGGAGTGTACGGATCAAAACACATTTTTTTCTCGTTATTGATATTTCTATTTTTATACTTTATACAAAATATCAAGTTGATAGCTTTAACAGTTTCGAATAAAAATAATTTAATTTAAATTTCAAAATTTCGTGAAATTTGTATGGGAGGGGGTAGAAGGAGTGAGGTGAAGTTGATAATTTTTTCAATTCTGATTGGAATTATAATAAAATAAATTTTGGCAAAAATTTGTTTTT
Source organism: Chorisops tibialis (assembly GCA_963669355.1). NCBI lineage: Eukaryota > Metazoa > Arthropoda > Insecta > Diptera > Stratiomyidae > Chorisops > Chorisops tibialis. The sequence goes on along the minus strand of OY770262.1, from coordinate 115,995,898 downwards.
TTAACTTTGCTAGTTTCATTGAAAATTGAAAAACTGCATTTTTCAAAATTATGCATTTGTATGGGAGGGGGTAGAAGGAGTGACGGGAAGAGATCAATATTCCGTCATATTAATGACATCTATATCATAATACTTTAACCCAAATTTCAAATCGATAGCTTAAAAAGTTTCAAAGAAAAATCAATTTCTGAAAATTTCGAAATTTCGTGAAATTTGTATGGGAGGGGGTAGAAGGAGTAGGGGGATGTGCCCATTCACGAACTTAAAGTTTCTTTTTTGCTAAAAATGACACACAACAAATTTCAGCACGATAGCTCAAAGCGTTCGAGAGTTATGCTGTAGACAGACGGACAGACGGACAGACAGCAACTCGGAATCGAAGTTTTTGAGCGACAACAAATATTTCTGTACCCTTGGCGGCTCTGTACGAGCATTATTTCTTAGCGTTACAAACGGTAAGGCAAACACAATATACTCTCAGATTTCATCTAGAGTATAATAAGTGGTCTACGTATGTACACGTATAACTCAGCCACCGTTCGTCCGATTTGGCTCAATTTTTTTTTGTTGTGTTCGTTAAAGCCCAACTTAGATCCTAGCGGAGCCAAAAATTGCAAATTATCCGTTTCGTTTTCAGTACATTTTGTATGGAGACATTTTTTCGTTTGTTGTTCACAACTATTCATCCGATATTTGAGACATCCGTGGCGTAGTGGGCAGCGTGCTTGCTTTTCAGTCAATATATCGTGGGTTCGATTCCCACTCCAGACGGAATTTTTTTAAGCACAAATTTTCTTTTTTTTTTATGTATAAAGATAGCATATGGATGCATATTTATATGTATGACCATGTGGCCGTGTGTTTTGGTTTGCGTTCCTCCGGCATTTCTTTTTTATGTGTAGAGATTCGTAAGTAATCATACGAACTATTTGTTATCTTCTTATATATCTTACCTATATTATGTATATAAAAATAAGTGGTCTACGTGTGTACACGTGTAACTCAGCAACCGTTCGACCGATTTGGATCAAATTTTTTTTGTTGTATTCGTTAAAGCCCAACTTAGATCCTAGCGGAGCCAAAAATTGCAAATTATCCGTTTCGTTTTCAGTACATTTTGTATGGAGACATTTTTTCGTTTGTTGTTCGCAACTATTCACCAGATTTGCATGAATTTTTTTCTTCGGAATAGTCTCTGCTATCTAAACACACAAAAAAAAAAAAGAATTCCGGAACAACACAAATCGGAGCACACGGCCACATAGTCATACAATTACATACATATATACAAAAATATGTATATGTATGAGGCTTCTGTGGCGTAGTGGGCAGCGTGCTTGGTTTTCAGTCAATAGGTCATGGGTTCGATTCCCACTCCAGATGGGATTCCTTTTTTTCTCTAAGCACGAATTTTTATTTTTTTTAATGTATAAAGATAGCATATGGATGCATATGTATATGTATGTATATGTATGACAATGTGGCCGTGTGTTTTGGTTTGCGTTCGTCCGGCATTTCTTTTTTATGTGTAGAGATTCGTAAGTAATCATGCCAACTATTTCCAATTCTATATTTCTTTAAAAAACATTAAAGAATATGTACACTATCACAGTTCATAGTTCATAGTTATTTAGAAAAGTAGTAAAATAATTTTATAAAATTGTGGTATTCGAAGGGGGAGCATAAGAAGTGATGGGATATCGATAAAATTTTCGTTTATAGACTAGCATTGTTATGCAAATGATATATTTGTAATATGATGATTTACAGATCCATAGTTTAAATATTTCTCAAGAAAATTCGCTAAAATTCGATTTTTTTGGGTTTTATTGGGGAGCGCGATGGAATGAATCTGACTGTATTATATGTTTTCTTTCAAGTTTGTAACGCTAAGAAATAACGTTCGAAGAAAAACAGAATGACACAAAAGTCAATATTTTTGCTCGAAAATCTCGAAACCGTCTGTTCGTTTGTCCGTCCGTGCGCTCTATGGTTCCACAGCGCGTTGAACTATAAAGTAAAAATTTTGTGCTCACTGATTTTGTTCAGAAGTGATGTCAAGTTCGTGAACGGACAGAGAGACGGTCACTCGGATTCAAGGTTTTTGATCGGAAACGAATAATTCTGTACCCTTAACGACTCTGAGTGAGCATTATTTCTTAGCGTAACAAACGGCAAGGCAAATACAATTTACTCTCAGATTTCATCTAGATTATAAAAATTATTTGAAAACATTCTGTTTGAAGTCATAACAATCGTTGTTGTTAGTGTCAACATCTATTTAAAATAAAAGTGATTTTTGTTGTTCCAATGACAGGAAACAAACTGAGATCTGTTCAAATCGATGTCAGTGTAATTATGTCAACAGCAGTAAATCTCTTTAAATTGAAGTTAATCCTTAACATTCAAAAATAATATATCAAATCGACTTATTTTCATTTGAAAAATACTTGCAATTGATTTAGAAAGAGGTTTAAAGTGAGCAGATTATATTTCCCCAGATATTGTATTACTAACAGCATTCTCAAAAATAGCTTATTAATGCGATTTTAGCGCGGACGAAGTCGCGGGGTCTGCTAGTTTAACATATAGGTATATTAAAAAAAATAGTAATTTGATCCAGAATTGTTATGCACCGAACCCCTTGATCTAACGTTCACAAGTTGTTTCAAGTGCAATGAAAAAACATAACAGGGCTACGATTGCGCGTAAACCGCAATCTTACGATACTCTAGATGAAATAGAATTTTTTGTGATCCCAAGAAATTTTGTATGGGGAGTGTTAGAAGGGGTGATAGCATTGACCTAATTTTTTCCCCATCATGCTAAAGTAGCTATAAAAATGTTTTGTACAAAATGCTAACTCCAAAAATTTAAAAAGAACTGAGAAAATTAGTGTGTTAGATTTCGTGAAAATGTGTAGTTTGTATGGGAGGTGGTAGAAGGAGAAGTGGGATTTTAGTGATTTTTTCAGAAAAACTAAGAATATCATAAAATTGACATCTCTTAAATTTTAGACCAGTAACATTCATACTTTTCAAGAAAATAGATTTTTTGTGAAGTTGTGAAACTGTGTCATATTGTATGGGAGGGGGTAGAAGCAGTAAAGCTAATCAAATATTTTTTTCTGATCTTAGTGATAATGCTAAATAAGTATTTATCACAAAATGTGAGCTCGATAAATGTTATATGTTCTGAGAAAATCGGCTTAAAGCATTTTATGAAAAAGTGTAGTTTGTATGGGAGGGGGTGGAAGGAGAGAGAGGACGCAAATAATTTTTATACTGTATGTTGAAATCATTATGAAAGTAATATATCCTGAAATTCACACTAATAGCTTTTATACTTTTCGAGCAAATCCATTTATAGTCGAATTGCGAAATTGTGCCATTTTGTATGGGAGGGAGTAGAAGGGGTGAATCTAATCGTCTAATTTTTTTTAGCCTTACTAACAATTTTAAATAAATATTTAGTGCACAATTTCAGCTCGCTAAATTTTATACGCACTGAGTAAATTGGCTTAGAGTAATTCATGACAAGTACAGTTTGTATATGAGGTGGTAGAAGGAGGGGGAGGACACGCATAATTTTTATACCGTAGATTGATATTATCATAAAAGTAATATATTCCAAATTTGAGGCCAATAGGTTTTATACTTTTCGAGCAAATCCGTTTATTGTCAAATTGCGCATTTGTGTCATTTTGTATGGGAGGGGGTAGAAGGGGTGGAGCGATTTGGCCCGTTCACGAACTTAAAGTTACTTTTTTGCTAAAAATGACACACACAAATTTGTAGCACTTTAGCTCAAAGCTTTCGGGAGTTATGCTGTAGACAGACGCACAGACAGACAGACGGACAGACGGTCACTCGGAATCGAGGTTTTTGAACGACAACAAATATTTCTGTACCCTTGGCGGCTCTGTGCGAGCATTATTTCTTAGCGTTACAAACGGTAAGGCAAACACAATATACTCTCAGATTTCATCTAGAGTATAAACATAACAGGAGTACGATTGGGCATAAAGCCCAATCGTGCGATACTCTAGATGAAAGAGAAATTTTTGTATCTTAAGAAATTTTGTAGAGGAAGTGGTAGGGGGGGTGACGGCATTGAACTAATTTCTTCACATGACGTTAAGGTTGCTATCAAAATGTTTTATGCAAAATTTAGGATTTAAAAATTTAATAGGTAATGAGAATATAGTGTATTGGATGTAGTGAAGTAGGGCAGTTTGTATGGGAGGTGGAGGGGCAAGTTTTTAATGACTTTTCAGAAATAACTATAAACATCATGCTTTTGACATGTTTTAAATTGCAGATCAGTAGCATTCATACTTATCAGGAAAATCGACTTTTTATAAAGCTGTGAAATTGTGTCATTTTGTATGGGAGGGGGTAGAAGGGGTAAAGCTAATCGTCCAAATTTTTTTCAGTTTTACTAATAATTTTAAATAAATATTTAGTGCACAATTTCAGCTCGATCAATTTTATACGCACTGAGTAAATTGGCTTAGAGCATTTCATGAAAAAGTTCAGTTTGTGTGGGAGGTGGTGGAAGGCATGGGAGGACTCAAATAACTTTTGTACAGCAAATTTACATCATCATAAAAGTAATATATTCCAAACTTCAGATCAATTGCATATATATTTTTTGAGCAAATCTGTTTATTGTGAAATTACGAAATTGTGTCATTTTGTATGGGAGGGGGTAGAAGGGGTACAGCTAATCACCTAATTTTTTTTGGTCTTACTAATAATTTTTAATAAATATTTCGTGCACAATTTCAGCTCGATAACTATTATACGCACTTAATAAATTGGTTTAGAGCATTTCATGAAAAAGTGCAGTTTGTATGGGAGGTGGTGGAAGGAGGGGGAAGACGCTAATTATTTTTATAGAGTAGATTGGAATCATCATAGAACTATTACATTCCAAATTTCAGATCAATGTCATTTGTACTTTTCGAGCAAATCCGTTTATTGTCAGATTGCGAAATTGTGTCATTTTGTATGAGAAGGGGTAGAAGGGGTGGAGCGTTTTGGCTCGTTCACGAACTTGACCTTACTTTTTTTGTTAAAAACGACGTATACAAAATTTGAACTTTCTAGCTCAACGCGTTCTCAAGCTAGAGAGGACACGGACGGACAGACAGACAGACAGACAGACAGACAGACAGACGGACGGACGGACAGACGGACGGACAGACGGACATCCGGTTTTGAGATTTTCGAGTGATTATATGAACTTCTGTATCATTAATTTTATTCTCCGAGCCTTATTTCTTGGCGTTACAAACTTTGTGACAAACTTATAATACTCTCAGATTTCATCTAGAGTATAAAAACTCAAAAACTGAACATTTTTGAATGAAATTGTATGGTAGAAACATGAAAATTTGCGAAATGCATTTTTAAAAAATCCCTACAAGTTCGAAACATTAACTGGTCGGATACCTTCAAAACTTCTAACCTCCCGCCAATATACAATTATTTTTTCGACCATTTTAAGAAATCATTTATCACCTTACTACTTTTAAAGTAGACGAAACGAAATTTCGGCTCCCATACGAAAGTATAATTTCGACCAATTTCAATAAATCAACTAATAACTAACAAATTAAATGCTATGATCTTGAAATTTTGTACGAGGACCTTACAAGAAAAACGAAATAAAACTGCATCACAAATTTTACGATTCCTTTACCTCCTCTATCCCTCCCCCTCCTCAGAAACAAATTTTTGGTTTCGGGAATGTAAAATACACCGAATTTTATGAAAAATCAATTCAACTTCGTCTATGAAACTGACATATTGACCTTACTATCATCCCTCACCCCTCCTCTCATAAAATCCTAAGCATAAGTAAATGAATGAAATATTGATTATTTGTACTGGAGCTATTGATCGTTAAATTGCCAACAGCCCTGTCCAAGAACCCCTTTCACTTAGTCTTCCCTAACCACTCTAACTTGCATATTGGCTTTCCACGCATCCTCAACTTGTCCCAAGAATAGTAAAGTTGCTCCCGACTTGTTGGCAGTTTAATTTGATATGACTGGAATGAATGAGTTTTAAAAGAAACCCTGCTTTTGCTTACACCTATACTTACCCGTGTTTAAAATCTTTTTTTATTGTTGCAATCCCTGTTGACAAAATTCATACAATTTCTTCATAAACTTTTCAATTAAAATCTGAAATGCAGACAAATGAAAACACATTTCATTTTTAAGGAATCTTATCACATTGACTTGTTTCATTTATTAAAGTTAATTTTTTTTTATTATTTTTTTAAAAAATTTCTCGTTATGTGATTGTCATACAAAACATGTCACATAAATTATAATACATCCCATCGACTATCTAAGTCTATCGTTCCCTTAAGATTAAAAGTGTGTGTGTTTTTTCTGTTTCACCCCCATAAATAATTATAGTAGTAATTAAATTTTATAAGACGATCGTAATAAACTGTTGTTTTTAATTAAAATTCTAAAATGCAATAATTTTCATATCGTATTTTGAACTAATTAAAAACAAACATTTAAAACATAGTTACTTATTAAAATATACTCAATGAAAATAAATGAATATTTAAAAATTTTACCTGTGCTCGATAAAAGTGTATAAAATGACATTTGCAATAAAATATAAAATAGTAAAATGAAATTAAATTTTATGTTCAGTTTATTTGTTGTGTTGTGCCAGATAAAATTGAGCTCATTGTATCGTATAATAATATTGTGAACTTAATTTTAAATATCTATGAATTATTTCGAAATGAAATTATCAACATTTACACTCCAGTTTAATCAACAATCGGACGTCATGTGACTAAAAAGCAACTGTTTGAAAAAAACAAATAAAACATTTTTTTTTTCTTTTACTCGTATTACTAAGCTTAAAATACAACTTTTTTTTGTTTATACTACGAATGTACAATATCTAGAAATTGCGTAATGATGTGGATTACACTTGAAACATTACGATTATTGCTATAGTTAAGCGTTTAGGTGATCCAAGATCATGGTCACGTTTCGTTTAATAATAAATCTCTGTTACCCTTTTTTTTTTGGCAAGTCGTCTTTATACAAAAATTTATTTTATTTTCATTATTTCACATAACGGTGTAGGATTGTTTTTTAATATTCATTAGAGATTTTAAATTGTTTTCTATTTTACTTAAGACTTGAAAGTTTTGTTTATGACTTTTTACATTTAGTTGTTACCATTGTTTCCTTTTGCACTGTTTAAAAGCGAGTAATAATTTTCATCCTGTTTCCAATAGACAGCTATAATATATTTTGAAATATTCAAATATTTTAGTTTGAAAATGAGCCATTCAAACTATTTCATCTCTCAAAGATAGGATTTTATTTTCGTATATGAAGAAATATATGAATGTTTCACGATATAGTTGCATAGTCGCAATATTGAGGACGGTGCATTATTCATTACATTTCAGCCATCCGTTTAATCGCGTTATAAAGTCAGGACGTAGTTTCATCTCCGTTATTTGTTTCTTATATTTTACAGCGAAGTTTTAATAAATTTTAAATCCCTATGTAATAATCTACTATATTAAGTGTTAGCTTATTCTATAAAACTGTATTTACAAGATAATTATTTATTAACAGCGCAGTGTACTTAAAGAAGTTTGAAAAAGTGAACTTTGTTTTCCTTGGGTTTTTTTTTATTGGTATTGTTTTATTAACATGTATCTACGTGTTTTTCGCTTTAAATTAGTTTCCTGTTATCTCTTTAAAATTGTGGTTAATTAAAACGTTAGGTACAATATTACTGCTGTGTTTCGGTGTTTGCTATCGCTATTATCTTTCTTTTTTCTTGTTTAAATTAAGGAAATAATTGGATAAAGCCACTTTCTATTTCTATTTAAATTATAAGAAAAGCCAAAGCAGCACAACGTAAAAGTTTTTTTTTCGCTTTGTTTAAATCTTCTTTCAATATTACACGGATATGAAAGAAAACAAAAAATATTGTCATTCAAAGCTAAAATTTCAGTCTTTTGGTTGATGAAACATAGCCTTTACGGATGAAAATTTGGTGTTGGCTACAATTCGCCGAGGAATCTAGTTTTTGATCATACCTTGAGGTCAAACTGTTGGCATTTCATCATTAAGTACATCGTTTATATGTTTGCTGTTTTTGTCTCTGATGGCGCATTGCTAGAAAGATAAAAAAGAAACAGTTTTTTTATTAATAAGCTAATGCTCACAATTTATAAATAAACTAACAACAAGTCGGGCATATTATTATATTATTATTATTTTTTGGACAAGTTAATGATGCATTGAAAATCAATATGCAAGTTAAAGCAGTTAGGGAGACTTAGTGGAACCCCCCTTTCACAAGTGAAACCCCCTTTCACAAGTGGAACCCCCTTTAGGGCAGAGATTATGCCAATTCAACACTTAGTTGCGAATACGATCAATAGCTCCAATACATGTAATCAATATTTCATTCGTTTATGCAAGTTTGGATTTTTATGAGGGCGGGGGAGAGGTGATATTAAGGGTGGGTGAATGTCAATAATTTTTCAATTGATCACTTCAATTACTTCCAATATTTTCGGCATAGAATATCAGTTTCATAGACGAAGTTCCATAGAATTTTCATAAAATTTGGTGTATTTTACATTCACGAAACCAATCATTTGTATGGGAGGGGGTAGAGGAGGTAAGGGAAATGTAAAATTTGTGTTGCAGTTTTACTTAATTTCTTTTTTAAGGTGCTCGTACAAAATTTCTAGTTCGTAGCTTTTAATTTGTGGGTTAGCAGTTGATTTATCGAAATTGGTCGAAATCATACTTTTGTATGGGAGGGGATAGAAGGGAAAATGCGATCCCACAACTTTTGACGCAGTTCCATTTCAACTATTTTTGAAAGTTTTTGTGCAAAATTTTAAATTGATAGCTTTTCATTTTTAGATGATAATTGATTTTTTGAAAATGGTCGAAAAAATTATTTTGTATGGGAGGGGGTAGAAGTTTGGAAGGTATTCCACCAGTTAATATTTCATTCTTTTAAAGAAATGCATTTCACAAATTTTCAAGTTTCTACCTTAAAATTTCATTCAAAATTTTTCAGTTTATGTGTTTTTTCATTCCACATGAAACAGCTTGCGCACGTTAGGCCAGGGGGGTCGGTGCATAACAACTGCAGAATTTTTATTATTTTTTCTGTACGTATACTAAATAGATGTATCCACGTGGAAAATTTAAACTTTGTATCTCTTACCAGAGCCCTAAGAAAATTACTCAAAATTTTCGACATTTTTGCTTACCACCTCCCTCCCCTTACACCTCCCAACGTAAAACTTTTACCAAAATTCAAAACAATGTAGTTCTAAAATTAGACAAATTTGAATTTGATATCTGCACTCAATTTTGAGATATAATGTTTTGCAATTTTGGAAAGTGCAATGCTCCCCATTTTCCCCCACTACTATTTTCTCCAAATGTTATATTTTTATCGTATTTCTCTAGTATAGCTTAATGTAAGTACCAAGTTCCCATTACATAGCTCAACAAAAAGCCGAGTATTGGTTTTTAAGTGTTTTTCTTTGCACTCCCCCTGACCCTCCCCCTTACAATAATTAGCCTCTACGTAAGCTAATTAAAGTGGATCTGTATGCCACCTTGATGGACTACAAATATAAGTCTTTTATGCTAAGTAATTTCGAAGATATAATCATTTGAAAAAAAAAATTCGGCCGACAATTGGTTTTTAGCCCCCCCTTTTTGCACCAAACTGGATGAAAAAAATAAAATAAATTTTAGAAGTGTCACACAAACTCTTTTATACGTATATCAATTTTTAGCTTTCTAGCTGTAACCATGTTTGAGATATTTGAATTCTTAGTTTTCGGTTTAAGTGCTTCCCCCGCCTCCCCCTGAATCCGTACACCCCCCCAAAATAAGAGTCCGCCTGAGATCTGCAACTATCTATCCCTCCAAAAATGATTTTTCTATCGTGAAGGGTTTGGGAGTTAACGTGCGCTGAGCGTACACACCGGCGTACGGCGGACGGTGGTCGGCGTACAGACAGACGGATTTTTATACTCTAAATGGAATCTGAGAGTATTATAAGTTTGCTCTAAAGTTTGTAACGCCAAGAAATAAGGCGCGGAGAAAAAAATGAATGATACAGAAGTTAATATTATCACTCAAAAATCTCAAAACCGGATGTCCGTCCGTTCGTCCGTCCGTCTGTTCGCTCTCTAGCTTGAGATCGCTTTGAGCTAGAAAGCTCAAATTTCGGACATGACGTTTTTGACAAAAAAAATTAAGGTAAAGTTCGTGAACGGGCCAAATCGCTCCACCCCTTCTACCCCCTCCCGTACAAAATGACACAAATGCGCAATTTGACAATAAATGGATTTGCTCGAAAAGTATAAAAGCTATTGGCCTGAAATTTGGATATTTTACTTTTAGGATAATATCAATCTACCGTAAAAAATGCGTGTCCTCCCCCTCCTTCTACCACCTCCCATACAAACTGTACTTATCATGAATTACTCTAAGCCAATTTACACAGTGCGTATAAAATTTACCGAGCTGAAATTGTGCACCAAATATTAATTTCAAATTGGTAGTTAGGCCAAAAAAAATTAAATTAGACGATTAGCTTCACCCCTTCTTCCCGCTCCCATACAAAATGACACAATTTCGCAATTTGATATTAAATGGATTTACTCAAAAAGTAAAAAAGCTATTAATCTGAATTTTGGGATATATTACTTTTATAATAATCTAAATCTACAGTAGAAAAATTATTTTTGTCCTCTCTCTCCTTCCACCCCCTACCATACAAACTACATTTTGTCATGAAATGCTCTAAGACGATTTTCTCAGAACATATAACATTTATTGAGCTCATATTTTGTAATAAACACTTAATTAGTATTATCACTAACATCAGAAAAAAATATTTGATTAGCTTCACAGCTTCTACCCCCTCCCATACAATATGACAACAGTTTCACAACTTGACAAAAAATCTATTTTCTTGAAAAGTTGAAATGTTACTGGTCTAAAATTTAAGAGATGTAAATTTTATGATATTCTTAGTTATTTCTGAAAAATTCACTAAAATCCCCCCACTCTATCTACCACCTCCCACACAAACTGCACATTTTCACTAAATCTAACACACTAATTTTCTCAGTTCCTATTCAATTATTGGAGTAAGCATTTTGTATAAAACAATTTTTACAGCAACTTTAGCATGATGGGGAAAACATTAGTTCAATGCTATCACCCATTCTAACACTCCCCATACAAAATTTCTTGGGATCATAAAAAAATCTATTCCATCTAGAGTATCGTAAGATTGCGTTTTACGCGCAATCGTAGCCCTGTTATGTTTTTTTTCCAAGTCGATCACAAAATTTTATTATTAAAATAGTAAAGTAATATGATATCAATTGAATTAAAGCTCTTCTGGACACGTTTTCATCTTATTTGGTGTTTCTTTTGCAAATTTTTCATTAGTTCAAATTTGGTCTTTCAGGTATCTTACGCGTTATCACATTAGTTACTGAAGCTTTGTTGTTTAACTTATCGCGAAAGCAGAAAAAAAGCATTTTAATTTGAAATTTAAGATTTGAATTCATTCATTTTACAAATTTCAAATTACGGCGCAATTATTTCGCAGTGCCTTAAATTAGATATATTTGGTAACTAATGTAAGAACAATTAAATTTGCCCTGTGGGTATAGCTAATTGTGATAAATAAAAAGCTCGCATATTACAAATGCTGTTTTATCTTGCAAATATCGGAAAATGGAACGAACCTCATCTGCATCAATAGCCTGATGCTCGTACTTCCGATTCACGCAAGTATATAGGATCATGGATATGTCTTACCGCACAAATGACCGAGTACTTTTGGCTATAGATACATTTATATATAAATACCTTTATTTAAATATCCATATATATACTTACTCCTGCAAGGGGGTAGTTGTAGGATGAGGTTTTACAAATTCCTGCAATTATCTTTGGAGACTAGCGACTCCACGGACCTGATATAACTATCCCCCTGTAGGATGGGGGCTGTAAAATTCACCCACAGCCAGTCCTGCTTGCCCTAAAAATGACAAAGGGACACTCACTGGATCACAGGATTATCACCCGCGATCTTAAAACCTAACTGATACGAGAAATGGATACAGCGCTTCGGATACGGACTGATTCTACGGTAACGACTTTTGGCATTCGGAAACGGACTATGATTGGCTTCTGGAACGTTCGAACATTGAATGACGGGGAAAGAGCTGGAGTTACTCGGTCCTTGCACCACCAATCAGTGATCGACCGTAAAATGGAGCACTATAACATCCAAATCTTGGGCTGGACCGAGGTCAGGTGGACAGGATCAGGAGAAGAACAAACCCCTACTGAAAACACTATTCTGTGCATTGGTCTTGAAAGTGAAGCCAAAAATGGCGTAGCGTTCGTCCCTACACCGAGGGCGAGACATAGTCTCATCAGTTGGGAACCAATTTCGGCTAGGTTTATCATCGTCAGGCTCAGGACCAGTGTCAGAAACGTCACAATTCTGCAGTGCTACGCACCAACTAATACCGCAACATCTGGTGACAAAGAGGAGTCTTATAGCCAACTGAGTGCCACCTTCGAACGTGTTCCAAGAGGTGATATTATTATCATTTCAGGAGATATGAACGCCCAGGTTGGATCAGACAACACTGGACTAGAACACGTCATGGGGAGGCATGGTGACCCTTGGGTCGACGCGTCACGACCTTGGATTAAGAGACCCGAAAACAGAGAATTATTTGTGGAGTTTTGTAGTACTCGGCAAATGGTCATCGGGGGGACCCTTTTCCCACACAAGACTAATCATAAGACATCTTGGTTTCCCCTCATGGTGTTACTCAGAACCAGATCGACCATTTGGCTATAAGTCGCCGATGGAGAAGATGTCATCTAGATGTGCGAGCGAAACGTGGAGCTGACGTGGGGAGCGATCACCACTTGATGGTTGCCTGCTTGAGATTGTCTACAGCAGCTATCCGACAACAACACACACCTCGCGTTGCATGATCGTATTCAAAAATATGCGTTCCGACTGATTGGAGACGAAACCATCACGCCTTCTATAGATTCTCTCGAGCATCGCAGAAATATCGGAGTACTCAGCATTTACTATCAATATTTCCACGGTAAATGCAGTACGGAACTAAGCGCACTCATTCCTCCACTGCATACTTTTCCCCGAAATACTCGCCAAGCTGAACGCGCACACGAGTACACGTTCAAACCCTTGCCTTCTCGTACATTGAAATATAGGCAGTCATTCATTTCCCGAACTTCAAGACTTGGGAATGATTTGCCAGCTAGTTTGTTTCCCAACAAGTACAGTCTGCGGTGTTTCAAGAACAATGTCCACCATCATTTTCGTCTCTCTTCACCTTAATACCTCCACTTCCTATACCGACATAACTGTGCATTGCATTAAAGGGTGACCCCCTAAGTTATACTCGGTGCCGTAAAAAAAAAAAGAAAATTCTTCAAATGAAGCGCAAGCTTAATGTGGATAAACTAAGAGATCCCAACAAAAACCGGGACTACACCACTATTCTACGCGAAAAGTCATCCACATTGGGTGAATATGAAATGCGCACACTGGACGCCAATTGGGATGCAACCAACAACACTTTTCTAACTAGTGCAGAAGAATCTGTGGGATATGTGCAAAGCGGTGAGAAACCCTGGATGTCGCAAAACACATGGGACAAGGTTGGCAATGAGAAAAAAGCCAAATACGCAATCATCTCTCAACCCGATGTCAACCAACGAACGCCCAATCTGAGGCAGAACAACCGCGATGCTCAATTACAGCTTTAAAAGGCTGTTAGACGTGACGAGAGAAAGGCCATTGAAGATCGGGCAAACAAAGCAGAATCTGCGGTTTACCTTGGGGATATGGGTTCACTATTCAAAATCATGACACAGTTGACGAACAGGAATTTCACCGCCAACCACCTGGTGAGAGATGTCAACGGAACTCTCCTTAATATGAGTGAACACCAGTTGCGGCGATGGAAGGAATATTTCTCTGATATTTTAAACATCTTGTCAGAGGAAGATATTCCAGAAACAGAACAACTACCAAACATCCAACCGCAACAATCCCCTATTAGGGACGACCCCCCAGATAAGGAAAAGATAGTATCCGCCATTCAGTCAAAGCCGGGAAAGAAAGCTCCAGGTATGGACGGACTACCAACCAAACTCCTCAAAGCGGAACCGGAAATAACAGCCGATATACTCCTCTCACTCTTTACTGAGGTATGGAATGAAGGAAGATATCCGACTGAATGGATGGAGGGCGTCATTGTTGAAATTCCGAAGAAGGGCTGCCTTCGGGATTGTGGCAGTTGGCGTGGTATATGTTTACTTACTGCCGTATCAAAAATTATGGCTAAGGTAATTCTCAATAGGATTAGTGATTTCGTCGAGAGCACTCTCGAAGTTTATCAGGCTGGATTCCTTAAAGGGTCGTCTTGTATCGACCACACAAATACCCTACGGATGATATAAGAGCAGTCAGCCGAAATGGGTTCGCCACTACATCTCATGTTTGTGGACTTCGAGAAGGCTTTCGACAGCGTTAAGCGAGATTACATATGGAATGCTTTACGTAGGAGAGGTATTCCAGATAAGGTCATAGCTATGATTAAAAAATCCTATGAAGATACAAGGTGTCTCGTCTTGCATAGAGGAGAGTTGTCCGAGAGCTTCCCTGTGCGAACGGGTGTCAGACAAGGCTGCATATTATCACCAGCCCTGTTTCTGGTGGTAATAAATGACATCTTGACTGATGCACTGGAAGGTGGGGAAGGTAAAGGTCTTCAATGGAGACTATTTAACATCTTAAGTCACCTTGATTATGCTGATGACGTGTGTTTGCTTGCACATAACCGTTCGGACTTAGAGTCAAATGTTCGCTCGTTGCATTCTAAATGCAAAGAGGCGGGATTGAAAATAAATGTGCGTAAGACCATGCACATGGGTTCAAACGCAAGCACACCGATTGTTCTTAACGGACAGGATGTGGAAGAGGTGCAAGATTTTTGCTATCTCGGAAGCATTGTCAGCATGGACGGCGGAGCCGAAAAGGATGTTGAGGCTCGGCTAAATAAAGCTCGTCAGGCCTTCGGTATCCTTTCCACTTTCTGGAGGTAAAGAGAGATCTTTCTTCGCACAAAGCTGCGAGTTTTTGACGCATGCATCAAATCCGTGTTGTTATATGGCTGTACTACGTGGAAAGTGACCGTTCGACTTTTTTTTTTTTTTTAATAAATGCATTTATTCGATTTTCATTTACATTGATTTTTACAAAATTTTGATTTAATAATAATAATAATAATAATTATTTATTTCATCAAAAAAAGTTGACTACTACATTTATCCACAGTTGAAAACAATAAAAAAAAGAATAAAAATAATAAAACAATAATAAAACCTAATAAAACAGAATTAAGTACATGAAAATTTAAACTTTTTACAAAATCAAACATTATTAACCTCAAGAAAGCTGACTTTTTACTTGTGGGACACTCAAATCCAATTGCGAGAAGAAGTTATTGAAATCTCTTAACATGAATGAAACTGGTTCATAAAACCCATAGTTCGTGCGATGCTGCGGAATTTTACAAAGCTCATAATTTCGTAAAGGACGACATGGAACGTTAAATTTAATCATAGACAGCAATTTGTCAGAGTCAATTATACCTGAAATTACTTTAAAACCAAAAACAACTCTGGCATGTATCCGTCTTTTCTCAAGGGAACCCATAGACAGCAGATTTAAACGATCAACATATGGCGGTAACCTGAGTGGATCGGACCAGGGAAGGCCCTGAAGGACAAACCTTAAGAACCGACGCTGAACTGCTTCGATCCTATCTATGTGAATGGAATAAAATGGTGACCAGATAGGACTAGCATATTCTAGGATAGATCGGATAAATGCACAATACAACATTTTCGTTGTAAAGAAATCATTAAATTCTTTCGATTGTCTCCTAACAAAACCAAGGATAGCGTTCGCTTTACCAGCAATGTGATTCACGTGATCATCAAAGGTAAAATTACAGTTGAATAGTACGCCCAAATCACGTACTTTGTCAGAACGAAGTAAAGAGCATCCATCTACAACATAGTCAAAATTCATTGATATTCTCTTCTTAGAATACGAAACAGCAGTGCACTTATTAATGTTGAGATGTAAATTGTTAAGTAAGCACCAGTCATGAAAACGCGAGATGTCACTTTGCAATAATAGACAATCATTGCTGCTGGAGACAATCTTAAAGATTTTCGCATCATCGGCATAGAGAAGAATGTTCGAGTTAGAGATAAACGAACTCACGTCATTAATAAAGAGAAGGAAAAGAAGTGGTCCTAGATGGCTACCTTGGGGAACGCCTGAAGTATTAAAAATTTCAGAAGATAAGGCTCCACGAAAGTGTACTTTCTGAATGCGATCACTAAGATACGACTTTATCCAAAGGACAAAAATATCAGGAAAACCAAGCAGGCCGAGCTTATGCACAAGAATATTATGGTCAATTTTGTCAAAGGCCTTACTAAAGTCAGTGTATATGCAATCGACCTGCTGCCCGTTTTCGATAGCAGAAAGACAGAAGTTCGAAAATTCCATAAGATTAGTTACAGTGGATTTGCCTTTGACAAAGCCATGCTGGAATGATCCAATAATCGACTTGGAATGGAAATACATTACATCACACACAATGGATTCAAACAGCTTAGCGACACACGGAAGATTCGCTATAGGCCTATAATTACTTACATCATCTCTTTTACCAGACTTAAGTAAGGGCATTATAGTTGAGTATTTCCATGACATAGGAAAAACTCCACTACGAAGTGATGAATTAAAAAGATACCCAAGGATAGGTAAAAGGGATAAACTACACTTTTTAATCACAGAAGAGGGAACACCATCTGGTCCACTAGAGAAATTAGAAGCAAGTTTATCAATGTATTTCAAAATAGTGGAGTCGTCAATGAAAAGATCTTTAGGAACCAAGGACGAAGAAGGAAACGTGACATATATTGAAAGTTGCCAACGGATGTTAGCGGCGTACTGCAATTGAAGGCGGTCCGGAAATGGTTGGAAAATAAGTTGCTAATTGTAGTAGGATCAGCACTGACTACATCATTAAAAACCATACTGGAAGGATAACCATCAGAGTTTTTCTTAGAGTTGACAAAATTCCAGAATTGTTTCGGTTTATCTTTAAAAGATATCTTTAACACAGAATCAGATGTTTTTAAATGGAAAAACATTGTAATCCGTCACTGGAATTCAAACCTAAGACGTAAGAAACATACCTACAGTACAAATAATAAAAATATTAGCAATAAGCATAACAACAATAATAAAAAAATAAACTGCCAACAAGTCGGGCGAAACTTTATTATTCTTGGGACAAGTTGCGGATGAGTGGAAAGTCAATATGCAGGTTAGAGTGGTTAGGGAAGGCTAAGTGAAAGGGAGTTCTTGGGCAGGACTGTTAACAATATTTCATTCGTTTCTGTAAGTTTGGTTTTTATGAGGGGAGGAGTAGGGGTAATAGTAAGGGTGGGTGGATGTTAATAGCTTTTTAATTAATTGCTTGAATCACGTCCAATATTCTCTGTATAGAATGTGTTTCATAGACGAAGTTGCATAGAATTTTCATAAAATTCGGTGTATTTTACATTCATGAAACCGAACATTTGTATGGGAGGGGGTAGAGAATATAGGGCAATCGTAAAATTTGATACGCAGTTTTATTTCGCGTCTCTTGTAAGGTGCTTGTATAGAATTTCAAGTTCGTAGCTTTTAGTTTTTTGGTTATTAGTTGATTTAATGAAATTGGTCGAAATCATACTTTTGTATGGGAGGGGGTAGAAGCGCAAGCGCGATTTCAAAACTTTTAAAGCAACTTCATTTGAATTATTTTTATAAGTTTTTATGCCAAATTTGAAATTGATAGCTTTTAAGAGTTAGCTGATAACTGATTTCTTAAAAGTGCTCGAAAAAATAATTTTGTATGGGAGGGGGTAGAGGAGGTAAAGGAATCGTAAAACTTGTGATGCAATTTTCTTTCATTTTTGTTGTAAGGTGCTCGTACGAAATTTCAAGTTCGTAGCTTTTAATTTGTTGGTTATTAGTTGATTTAATGAAATTAGTCGAAATCATACTTTTGTATGGGAGGGGGTAGAAGGGCAAGCGCGATTTTAAAACTTTTAACGCGATTTAATTTTAATTATTTTTGTTAGTTGTTGTGCAAAATTTCAAATTGATAGCTTTTAATAGTTAGGTGATAATTGATTTCTTGAAAATGGTCGAAAAAATAATTTTGTATGGGAGGGGGTAGAAGTGTTAAAGGTTTTCGACCAGTTAATATTTCGTATATTTAGGGATTTTTTTTAAATGCATTTCGCAAATTTTCAAATTTCTACCTTAAAATTTCACTCAAAAATTTTCAGTTTATGTGTTTTTTTCAATGCACATGAAACACCTTGTGCACGTTAGACCGGGGGGGTCGGTTTATAACAAATATGGATCAAGTTATTATTATTTTTCTATGTGGATTAAATATAGGTATTCACATGCAAATTTTAACTTTGTATCTTTTACCAGAGCCCTAAACAAATCACTCAAAGTTTTCGATATTTTTACTTATTACCTCCCTCCCCTTACACCTCCCAACTTAAAATTTTTACCAAAATTAACTATAATGTAGTTCTACAATCTGACAAATTTTTGATTTGATATCTGTACTATTTTTGGAGATATAAGGATTTGTAATTTTGAAAAGTGCGCCATTTTTGAAATGCTTCCCATTTCCCCCCACTACTATTATTTCAACATGTTATATTTTTTTTATATTTGCCTAGTATAGCTTAATATAAGTTTTAAGTTTCAATTACATAGCTTAAGAGATAGTTGAGATATTAATTTTTAAGTGTTTTTCTTTGCACCCCCCTGACCCTCCCCCTTACAATAATTAGCCGCTTTCTAAGCTGGTTCCGATGAAACTATATGCCACCTTGACGGTCTCTAAAAATGGTTTTGTTACGATAAGTAATTCCGAAGATATAATCATTTGAAAAAAAAATTCGGCCGACAATTGGTTCTAAGCCCCCCCTTTTCGCACCCCAATGGATAAAAAAATTAAATTATTTTTAAAAGTTGTCCCACAAGCCTCTCTATATTAATGTTGAGTTTTAGCTTCCTAGCTCTTACCATGGTTGAGATATTTGAATTCGTATTTTTCGGTTTAAGCACTCCCCCCGCCTCCCCCCGAACCCGTATACCCCGGAAAATAGGTATCCGCCTGAGATCCGCAACTATCTACAATCCCCCCAAAAATGAACTTTCTATCTTGAAGGGTTTGGGAGTTAATGTGCGCTGAGCGTACACGTCGGCGTACGGCGGACGGCGTACGGCGTACGGCGGACGGCGGACGGCGGACGGCGGACGGCGTACAGACAGACAGATTTTTTTTTTTTGCATTTTTAGGCTAATTTAGTCATGAAACGCGAAAAAAAAAAATTTCAGGGTAGCAAACTTTTTTTTTTTTGTGTGTCGATCACAATACTTTATTATTATAATAATAAAGTAATAGGTAAAAGTAATAAAAATTTCAATAACTCCAATAATCATAGGAACACAATAGCGAATAAGAACAAAACTTCTCCCGTTTCCCCATAAATCCAGTAACTCCATTACTAAAGAAACAACTAATAGTAGTAAGTCTAGTAGTAGCCTACCTCATTCTACGTCTTTGCCTCAACCTATTAACCTTCCAACTTCGAAACCACTCCCTACATCGTGCCCAGCCCCAATTCCTGCTTCGAAATCTGTCCTAGTTCCTGGTCCATACAAAAACTTCATACGAGGCGACACAATCAACCCATATCCTTCGTCATCTGCAGCATATACTGATGATAAAAACGAAAATGGAAAGCTACCTTGCCCAAATCTTGATGCTGCAGTTAATTATCGTAATAGCCCCCCTTTCCTTGACCCAATTTTTCCTCCGGTCGTAAAACTTTCTTTAAATTCCGCAACTTCCGAGGAGAACAGGTATTTATTATCAAGGTTGAGAGAGCATAGGTTGTTTGACAATGTGCGGCTGTATCTTGCTTACATGCACGATAAACCTGACTCAACCTGTATTAATGGAAAAACGAAGACCAGTCTTATGCTTTCAATTCAACAGGAAGGGTTCCCAACTGATCTAAAAGGTTTACGGCAGATCTATACACGCTTCCACGAACAATTCAATCTTTCTTCTGAACAAGTTCATAAAGATCTCGCCACATACGGTTCCCATGTTTCCTCAAAGCATATATCTGATATGCAAAAAAGCCGTGAAGATCATAATCGGTTTTTTCGTTCCTAACTCCATAAATAACCTACGACTTTTCTACCACAACGCAGGGGGCATTAGAGGGAAGATAAATGATCTCTTTATTGACGCGAAATCATGCCACTTCAATATCATAGTTATTACGGAAACTGGGCTTAACGACTCTTTCAAAAATGAAGAGATACTAGACAACAACTGGACCATATACAGAAATGACAGGGATTATAGCGCAACAGGTCTGACAAAAGGAGGGGGTGTCCTAATCGCTGTTCATAATTCTCTATCTAGTGAGATTGTCAACACAACACCGACAACATCTTTCGAACATAAATTTATCAAAATCAGGCTGATTAATAGATACATTTACATCGGAGTTGTTTATATTCAGCCTAGCTCTGAAATCTACAAATACCATGATATTCTGGATATTTTTAATAATGTCAATTTTACCTTAAAGGAAAATGATAATATTTTTCTTCTAGGCGATTTTAATCGCCCCAGCATTTCTTTTGTCACTGACTACTCTGACAATACAATTATTCCGGGCAACCTTACGTCTGATATTGACACCACTATCATTGACACGATGTATAATAATGATTTACATCAAGTAGTTAATTTCCCCAATAAAAATGGGAGGTGGCTTGACATGATCTTTACCGACGCCTATGATGATGTGATTGTTAACCCTGCCTCTGACGCTGAGAATCTTTTCTCTAATACAAAACATCACTCTGCCATCATAGTAGATCTACCATATGAAGACACCAATTTTGTGCACTCATACAATAATAATGTTGTATTTGACTTTCGAAATGCTGATTTCATTAGCATTAATAATGAATTGTCATCGACAGACTGGTCTTCCCTTTTCTTATCTAATGATCTTGATACGGCCATAGCATCTTTCTATGAGGTGATCTTTGAAATTGTCGACAATCATGTCCCCTCAATCAAACTAAAAGATAAGGTATCAGAACCTTGGTTAGATAAAAACCTCAGGTCACTGCGGAATAGAAGGAATAAGCTTTTTAAAAAGCTTAAGAATGGGAGCGCCTACACTCTTAATCTTCAGAGTAGATATGACACGGTGGCATCCGAATTTTCTTTTAAGTCCCGGATTGCGTACGAAAATTACGTAAAAAAAATTGGGGAAGGCATTATAACAGACCCTAAAAAATTTTTCGATTTTGTTAATACAAAGCGTAAAAACTCGGGCTACCCTGTAAGCATGTCCAGTGGAATTAAGCAATCTTCCTGCCGGCGTAATATCTGCAATATGTTTGCTGACCGTTTTCGCGAAGTCTTTGGTAGCCAAACGGATTCAACCCAAAACGAACCCGACATTTCAATTCTTTCACTAATTGACAATATCTCATTGTCCACTGAGGAGGTGTTTGATGCTCTTACTACCATCGATATCAAAAAAAGTCCAGGTCCTGATCTTATTCCTCCTCTATTTCTATCAAAATGTGCACATCAACTTTCATCACCTCTTCACTTTCTCTTTAACAAGTCACTGTCATTGGGAATTTTCCCATCAGTCTGGAAATCGTCGCATCTCACACCCATCCATAAAAATGGAGACAAACGCAAGGTTGAGAACTACAGAGGTATAGCAATTCTATCAGCTATCCCCAAATTATTCGAAAAAATTATCTGCGATAAATTGACCACTATAATCGACCCTATTCTAAACGAACAGCAGCACGGCTTTAGAAAAGGGCGGTCAACAGTGACTAACCTCATGAGTCTTATATCTGATACACTATGTGCAATGGAAAAGGGACATCAAATTGATGCAATATACACAGACTTTAGTAAAGCTTTTGATCGAATTGATCACAATATCCTGACTTTAAAATTAAGAAAAATTGGTGTGACTGGATCCTTAGTTGATTGGCTTAAATCCTATCTTAGCAACAGGACTCAATTTGTTAAGTTTCAGGGCTTTATTTCCAAGGAAATAGGCGTGTCGTCGGGTGTACCCCAAGGAAGTCACTTAGGACCTCTCTTATTTAATATTTTCATTGCAGATCTTTCGGAAGTATTAGAAGGTATTCCCCATTTGTTATACGCTGATGATCTAAAAATATATCATGTCATATCCTCCCACGCAGATGCTGTATTCCTGCAATCCAAGATTATTGCTCTAACTGAGTGGTGCAGCCAGAACAAGTCAGAGCTTAATGTCGGTAAATGTCACGTGATAAGTTTCTCACGCAAAAAAAACACATGCTACCATAACTACTTTCTAAATGGTACTGAACTTCATCGAGTAGGACAAATTGAGGACTTGGGCATTTTACTCGATACTGAACTCTGCTTTAAATCTCACTACAACAGTATAATCTCAAGAGCCAATAAACTTCTCGGGTTCATTAAGAGGAGAGCTAAGGAGTTCAAGAATGTTTGGGTCACCAAATCATTATTCTGCTCTCTTGTTCGCCCTCTTTTGGAATATGCATGTCCTATTTGGGATCCTTTTTTCCAGATTTACAGCAACAGAATAGAATCAATCCAAAAGCAATTCCTTCTGTTTGCCCTTAGGGACTTGTATGATCCGAGAGACTTCGAGAACCTCCCACACTATGCAGTTAGGCTACATTTGTTAAACCTTTTACCTCTTAGTTCTAGAAGAACTATGCTCACATCATGTTTTACCTTAGACGTTTTGAATGGCGATATTAAGGTTGACCACCTTAAAAATAAAATCAGACTCAATGACGATGTCAGGCTGACGAGACATTCAAAACCTCTTAAGGAATACATACATCGTACTGACTACGGTCAAAACGAACCAATTAACAGGTGTTGTAGAACATTTAACAAATTCAGTGTGCACTACACACCTCCAATTAGTAAGCCAGTATACAAAATGAGGCTGCGTTATGCTTTATCAGACAATCCACTTCCTTTTTAATAATCCTTCCACCAGTGCCTATCATATTTATTGTATTATAATTTAAATTGTATTAAGTTATGTTAAACTAACTAAATTAAGGTAATCATTATTATTATATATTAAATTGTCTTGTTTGATAAATAAATAAATAAGAGTTTTTAACAGTAAAAAGGTATTGGTTATATGCAGCTCGAGACTGACTTATAAAACAATTACATAAATTTATGTAAATTATGTAGTCCGTATCACTCCTTGAGAGCGAGTAAGTTTTCCAAGCTTTCGTTTTTCGATTTTTCAAATTAATTAAATCATCGTCAAACCAGGGAAGCCTCCTGGTAGGTTTCGAACAAACTACAGGAACACAACGCAGAAAGCAGCCACTTAAGATCGTGTAAAAATTAGAAGTGGCTTTGTCAACATCAGATTCATTCAATACAGACGACCAATCGCAATTGGATATGTCAAGATTTAAAGTTTCAAAATCAGCTTTGGCGAAATTAAAATAATTACTAACAATAGATTTCGAGTTCGTAAACTCTGTCTGAGAGTTGAATGTTGCGTGAAGCGCAGGATGAATTGGCAAGTCAGGCAGCAAAGGACTGTGACATCTATCAATCGTCGTAACGCTGGCATCAGATGAGAAAATCAGATCCAAAAATCTTCCATGATCGTTCGAAATTGGACACACTTGGAAAAGTCCCGTAGCAAGCATGTTGTCCACAAATTGTATTTCATGTCGGGCACAGGAGGAATACGAAGGCGACATACAAACCTCATTATCATCAGAGCGTAGCCACTGTATTTGTGGTAAATTAAAGTCGCCAAGAATTAAAATATCGTCTGATGGATGCATAAGGCCAAGCAAGGTTTCAAACGCATTATAAACCGCATCGTAAACTGAAGAAGGTGAAGGCGATCTGATGTATACAGTCGCGACGTACAGCTTGCGGTTTCCGAGTGTTACAGCTACACACAAGAACTCTATATTCTCGGTTCCTGGAACATCGACTATCGTAGAAGCGAACCGGCGACGAACAGCGCAGAGAACTCTACCCCCAACCGGTGGATCAAGTAAGTTGGGGTGGCGGTCACGACGAAAAACTTCAAAGTCGGAATCGAAAAGTTCCGAATCTTTGAACTGACAGGACAACCATGTCTCACAAATGCACACGATGTCAAAGGTACAAACAGCAGCAGCGAGATATAGATCCTGAGTCTTTGTACGCATCCCGCTTACGTTGCTGTAAGATATCGAGAGAGAGCTTGCCCGTTTTTTGACGATGGATGTTGAGATGGTAAGCGCGAAAGACGATTTCGGGGCAGAAATTCACGGACGATAGCAGATTTCGGCCATAGTTTCGATGACACAACATGGGCAAAACAAGCATCCGGCAGAACAACCTTGAAAGAAGAAACTCTCGCACCAACATCGCGGGATATAGGAGTAATCTTTCTGCAGGATACTAAGTCCGGTGATATGTCAACATTTGCGCAGCGTAAAATACCGAGGACGTTGTCAGCAATTTCCTTCTCCGTGGTGTCAGATGCTAAGCGCGATATAAAAAGTAACTTTGGCTGCACAGCGGCTCGTAAAGTACAGCGAAAGTCTTTTGATGTAATCGAAGCATCAGGCATAATATCCATTTGGTTGTTGTCGTAATCAACCGCAGTAGCTCTACGTTGTGGCACAATATCAGACTGAGAAACATTTTCTTGGTTCGATGTAACACATGATGAGAAAGTACCGTTGTCAACATGTAGATTCGACCGTGAGTGAACGTCTTTAGGAGACTTAGCAGCCTTCCGTCGAATGTGCTTACTTGTTTTCATGCTCTTTCTGCGTTTCCTGTCTACTGCTTGCGGCTGTGAAATGTATGCACCAGAAAGTGGCAGAAGCAACGCGTTGGAATCAGTCTGGCAGCCAATAGAGCAGGATGAGGTTGTCGGATCGGTTTGACAGTCTATGTTGGATTTAGCAACTGGCACATGCCAAGAAACTACAGACTTTCGTGAACCAATGCCTGCTACGCATTTTAGGAATATTCTGGCCAGAAGTAATCTCCAACGACGAACTTTGGAGTACAACTGGCCAGACTAAAATAGGTATTGAGATTCAACGGCGAAAGTGGCAGTGGATCGGTCATACTTTGAGGAAACCAGAGCGAAACATCGCAAAACAGGCTCTGGATTATAACCCTCAAGGAAGACGTCGGGTTGGTCGACCATGTAACACATGGAAGCGAGCAGTTGAGCAAGAGGCCAGAGGAATAAACAAGTCCTGGCAACAGCTTAAAGCCGATGCTCAGGATCGCGCCTTGTGGAAGAGAGTTGTTTCTGTCCTATGCCCCTATAGGGGGTCTTAACAGGAATTTGATTGATAGATAAAGTATGTTTAACGCTAGTTGATACTAATTTATGTTAGTTTTTGTATATTTACTGTACTCTATTTATTAATGTGGTGGTTTAGGGATATTGACGTTTGTTTTGTCCCTTCACTAAATGATGAGCCAAAGGATAAAATTATTTCCATCTTTATACTTGGAATCGATTTTATGGCAATTCCTTGCATTAAGGAATCCCGATAGTAATTAGAATGTTCGTTTTTGGGTGGATTGCTGACTGGGAAGTGAGCTCTATTTTCTAAATATTGGGGGGTGTTAGGTGGAAGGGGAAGCGGGGGGAGTGAAAAAGTCGAAAACTACACTTGCAAATATCTCCACCACTAATGCAGATAGAAAGTTGAAAATCAGTAGAGATATAGAGAGGGTTGTGGGACAAACTTAAAAAATAATTTAATTTTTTTATCCATTGGCGTCCGGAAAGAAGTGGGGGGGGGGCTAAAAACAAATTGTCAGCCGAATTGTTTTTGCAAATGATTATATCTTCGAAATTACTTATCATAAAAAATTCATATTTTGGGACCATTAAGGTGGCATATAGATCCATTGGAATCAGCTTAGAGAGTGGCTAATTATTGTAAGAAGGAGGATCAAGGGGGTGCAAAGAAAAACACTTAAAAATGAATATCTAAACTATCTCTTAAGCTATGTAATTGAAACTTAAAACGTATATTAAGCTACACTAGGAAAATACAAAAAAAATATAACATGTTGAAGTAATAGTAGTGGGGAAAAATGGGGAGCATTTAAAAAGTAGCGCACTTTTCAAAATTACAAATCCTTATATCTCAAAAAAGAGTACAGATATCAAATCGGGAATTTGTCAGATTGTAGAACTATTATATTAGTTAATTTTGGTAAATTTTAAGTTGGGAGGTGTAAGGGGAGGGAGATGATAAGCAAAAATGTCGAAAATTTTGAGTGATATTCTAAGGGCTCAGGGGAAAGACACAAAGTTTAAATTTTGCATGTGGATACATCTACATATTTGATATACATAGAAAAAAATTAATAACTTGTTCCATAATTGTTATAAACCGAACCCCCCGGTCTAACGTGCACAAGGTGTTTCATGTGCATTGAAAAAAACACATAAACTGAAAATTTTTGAGTGAATTTTTAAGGTAGAAACTTGAAAATTCGCGAAATGCATTTAAAAAACATAACAGAATTATGATTGGGCTTAAAGCCCAATCATATGATACTCTAGATGAGATGGAAAAGACTTTAATATACCGGAAAATATGTCATCTCAAATTCTTTCGAATAGTGAATAGAGACTTTTGCATGGGAGGTGGTAGAAGTAGAGGGGGAGGATTGTATTTTTCGTATATGACACCGAACATGGAATGCACAATGTTTTTGCTGAAATTAAAGGTTTTAGTTTTCATTATTTTTAAAGAAATTGGTCATAGTTTTCCTGAAATTGGGGCATTTGTATGGGAGGTGGCAGAGGAAGTGGAGCGTTTAGGATGATTTTGAAACTGCTTATCATCATCCTTATCACCATGCTTTGATTCAATTTCAAAGTCGATAGCTCTCATATACTTGAAGGAGAAATGCTTTTCTTGAATTTATAATACAGATGTTTGTATGGGAGGTGGTAGAAGGAGTGAAGTGGAGCTGATAATTTTCTCCAACACTTATTTCAATTGTTAAGAAACAAATTCTGGCAAAATTTGAAGTTTGTACTTTTTCTAGTTTGATGGAAATCGATAAAATGCATTTTATAAAAATTATGCATTTGTATGGGAGGGGGTAGAAGGAGTGTACGGATCAAGACAAATTTTCTTCGCAGTATTAATTTTTCTATTTGTATACTTTTTACAAAATATCAAGTTGATAGCTTTAACAGTTTCGAAGAAAAATAATTTAATTTAAATTCCAAAATTTCGTGAAATTTGTATGGGAGGGGGTAGAAGGAGTAAAGTCAAGTTAATAATTGTTTTCAAAATAAATTGCAATTATAAAAAAATTAATACTGTCAAAATTTCGTCTTTTCAGCTTTACTAGTTTCAATGAAAATCGAAAATATGTATTTTTCAAAATTGTCCATTTGTATGGGAGGGGGTAGAAGGAGTAAGGGGATCGGGCTAATATTCCGTAATAATAATGACATCTATATCGTAATACTTCTACCTAAATTTCAAGTCGATGCCTTAAATAGTTTCAAAGAAAAATCAATTTCATAATATTTTGAAATTTCATGAAATTTGTATGGGAGGGGGTAGAAGGAGTGGGGGGATGTAGCCCATTCACGAACTTAAAGTTACTTTTTTGTTAAAAAAGACACACAAAAATTTTTAGCACTATTGCTCAGAGCTTTCGAGAGTTATGCTGTAGACAGACGCACAGACGGACAGACGGACAGACGGACAGACGGACAGACAGACAGACGGACAGACGGACAGACGGTCACTCGGAATCGAGGTTTTTGAGCGACAACAAATATTTCTGTACCCTTGGCGGCTCTGTGCGAGCGTTATTTCTTAGCGTTACAAACGGTAAGGCAAACACAATATACTCTCAGATTTCATCTAGAGTATAAAAATGCCTAAAAATACGAAATATTAAATGGTTGGAAACCTTTAAAACTTCTACCCCCTCCCATACAAAATTATTTTTCGACCATTTTCAAGAAATCAATTATCACCTAACTATTAAAAGCTATCAATTTGAAATTTTGCTTAAAAACTTAAAAAAATAGTTGAAATGAAATTACGTTACGTTACGTTCTACCCCCTCCCATACAAAACTATGATTTCGACCAATTTCATTAAATCAACTAATAACTAACAAACTAGAAGCTACGAACTTGAAATTTTCATACAAGCACCTTACAAGAGAAACGAAATAAAACTGCATATAAAATTTTACAATTCCCCTACCTTCTTTACCCTCTCACATACAAATGTTCGGTTTCGTGAATGTAAAATACACCGAATTTTATGAAAATTCTATGCAACTTCGTCTTTGAAACTGACGTTCTATACAGAGAATATTGGATGTGATTCAAGCAATCAATTAAAAAACTATTAACATCCACCCACCCTTACTATCACCCCTCACAACTTTCCTCATAAGAACTCAAACTTGCATAAATAAACGAACGACAATAGGCCAAGAAGGTCGCAGTGCTCTCACGCGTTCCCCTTATAGTAATAGTAAAACGAACGACTACTGCCCTGTCAAAGAACCCCCTTTCACTTAGTCTTCCCTAACCACTCTAAACAGCATATTAACTTTCCACGCATCTGCAATTTGTCCCAAGAATAATAAAGTTTCGACCGACTTCTTGGCAGTTTATCTTATCTAAAAGAGAAACGGTTATTAATTGGAAATTAAATCAAAGTAAAAATGTCTGACTGAAACCTGTAGAAAATCATGATTAACCTAGGTCCCAAAAATCATTAAGTCCATTAGAATCATTTGACTTAGTCATATCTATCAGGAACATTTATAATTTCTAGCTTAATCTTTCTTATCAAAACCTGTCGCTATCAAAAATCAGCTCCTTAATTCAACCGCCACACAAATAACACCAGAATTTTCATTATGAAACATTATGATGCGAGAAAGACACGTTACAATGTTCATAAAAGCAACTTGATTTACCAATAAATTTTCACGTTCCCTTGTGTAATTAATGAGATCAAATGACGATGAACATTAAGTGCTTCACTTCGTTTACTTCACACATAAATGTGTATGAGAAAACGGGGAAATGATATATCACAAAAATATTCGCAGCCCGTTTGCCTTTTATTCCTAGAACGATTCCGTTCTATCCTAATAGCGAAAGCGTTTCCATTACATTTAATTGTTCTGCAATTAAGCAAATTTCTTAACTAAAACGATCCTATAAGTATCTTGTCATCGTTTTCAACATCATTAGTGTAACAAAAGTATCTTAGCGGGATATCGGTGAGGATAGCAGGCAAGGTACTTACCTCTTGTTTTTCCTGCCATTGTTTCATCGCTGACTTGTATTTCTCGAACTCATTACACCAATGCGAATAGATTTTCTGGTAATCGTTAGTCTTGCTGGGCGGCGTACACCTATGTCGAATGAAATATGACCGTATTAAAGCTTGAAATTATTATCAAAAGCAAAGCGTAACGTTTATCACAGGTACGCAAGTTAAGTGAAAATTTAAACGATAATCTTAACGAACATTTGTGAAAAATGAAAAAATAAAGAGGGGCTGGAATATTGGCCATGAAACACACCTGTGAGCATCAACGATAACACTATAGCTACAGAGAAGCGTTCCATCCAGATAGCTGTCGTAGCGTCCCCCGTCTCCTTCGTTTATCGATATTACTACAAGGCCGCCTTCCGATGTCTCAATGTATTTCGATGGCGTGTAGATGATTTCGTATCTAGCAAGCAAAATAAATGAGGCGCACCCGAAATAGGTGGTCATTAGTATTTGGTATTAAAATGAGGACTCCGCCGAAATATTATTAAGCGATCATTAAGGATTACTGCCCATAAGCTCGAATTGCACAGTTAAATTGTATAATTGAAAGAGATAAAGGGTATTGCGTCTGAAGTGTCACAACTGGTTTGGAATCGTCTTCACAAAACTGAAGGACGCTAATAAATCACTTTCTAGCATTCCACTCACCTGCCTTTCTCAGTCGAATGATGGAACCATCGAACCGGATGCTGTCGCAGCACTTCGGGAACGCGAACAAAACACGACAGGTGCAATGTTTGACCGTACGATGCTGTTATCCGTTTTTTCAGGACACTAGCGTCACAAATTCCGGACTTTTCGTTGCTAACGTCCTGTGTTCGAGTCATGTCAAAAGGAAAATCAAGAATCAATTAATCACAGTCGAGCTAAGAGACGGAAAACGGAGCAGAACTGCACACTCACCTGGAGGAGTTCCAGTTGATAAGGCTTACAGGCGCCGGTATCCTCGTCCCATCCGCAGTAAGGATCCCGGATACATCGGAAGCAGCTATCGTATCGTCGATTGCACATTGCCAAATCGATTTGCTTCACACTATGATCGGTGGCGATGTATAAAGAAGCCGTCTTTTGGCTGATTTCCATCTCCCTAATGGGCTCATTTTTAGCAATTTCGAGGACGTCCAACAGATTGGACATTCGCTGCCCGAATTTCATGAATTGAACGATTTTGTAAATGCTTCCGGTTGTGGTGCCAACGAAATAAACTAAATATTCCTGATTTAGTTTCTCTATTCGGATCCTATAAATAAACGTTGTCGTTCCGGGCGACAAATAATGTTAGCGATGTTTTTTTATTGTGTGAAATGTGCCTAGCACATTTAGCTGACAGCCGAGTCAATAGACATTTCGAATTAACACTTACTTATCGACGGCCAGTTTCGTTAGCACTACGTCCCTTTTGTAGAAAACAGGATTAACAAATTCATGGTCGACCGCCTTATCCATAAGCGGATGCTTTCGAATGAAATTCAGTACGGAATCGGGCAAGCTTGTTGTATCGTTCGTACAAACTCCTGGTCGAGGCTCGGGAACTTTTGAATTTAAGACTGGAAGCCAAGCAGAATTCGATGTGAATTGTTCTTTGAATTTACCTAGAGAAATACGAAAATATTTCAAGCATGGATGATTTGAGTGAAAAAAAAGCAATTAAAATAAAATCAATTGATACAGATCTTAAATCAAGAGAGAGACAATTTTGTACTTTTTGAACTTACATATTAGCTGTTCACATGCCATTTTTATACTCTAGATGAAATCTTAGAGTATTATAAGTTTGCTGTAAAGTTAGTAACGCCAAGAAATAAGGTTTGGAGAAAAAACATGAAATCATATAATCATGGTTTGGTGAATGTTTTCACAGTGCATTTCGAATTAAAAGAAAAGATTTCCGGATTCTACACTGTTACGCTTTATTATTCGTGATGTTTCGGTCTCTGCTGAGACCTTTATCTAAACAGTTTTTTATCTGCAATTTGGAATAATTCTTTCTGTTCTCCCCCTTCTTCCACCCCCACCCATACAAACTGCACTTTTTCATGAAATGCTCTAAGTTAATTCACTCAGTGCGTATAAAATTTATCGAGCTGATATTGTGCACTAATAACATATTTAGAATTAAAAGTAAGACCAAACAAAATTATACCATTAGCTTCACTCCTTCTTCCCCCAAATGCCCCAGTGGAGGGTTTTAAAAAATTTTGAAACAGCTTATCAACATTCTTATCACCATGCTTTATTTCAATGTCAAAGTCAATAGCTCTCATTTATTCGAAAAATACTTTCCTTGAATTTAAAATATAGATGTTTGAATGCAAGGGGGTGGAATGAGTGAAGCGAAGCTGATATTTTTTTCTTTATTATTTATTACAATTATTACGAAACAAATTCTAGCAAAATTTTAAGTTTTTACCTTTTCTAGTTTTAATAGAAATCGATATAATGCATTTAACAAAATTACACATTTGTATGGGAGGGGGTAGAAGGAGTATGCGGATCAAAACAAAATTTTCCGTTGTCAATGATATTTCCATTGTTATATTTTTCACAAAACTTCAAGTCGATAGCAAGTTTCAAAGCAAGCTAATTTAATTTAAATTTTAAAAATTCGTGAAATATGTATGGGAGGGGTTAGAAAAGGGGTGAAGTTGATAATTTTTTTTTAAAACTGATTGCAATTATAATAAATTTAATTCTCGCAAAAACTCGTTCCTATAACTTTGCTACTTTCAATGAAGTTAAAAAAAATACATTTTTCAAAATTCTGCATTTGTATGGGAGGGGGTAGAAGGAGTCAACAATTTCAAAGAAAAATAAATTTCTTAAAATTTCGAAATTTCGTAAAATTTGTGTGGGAACGGGTAGAAGTACTGGGGCGATATAGCCCAATTACAAACTTAAGGTTACTGTTAAAAATTAAACCAGCCGCTCTTATAAAAACTAGTCTAACGGTTAGACTGCAAGCCGTGTGCATAGACCAGTTGGTTACGAACTCGCCATCGACGCGGTTACTCACAAAACGTTGCCTAATTTGATCGCCATTCTTGTACAATTAACGAATTATCGAATTAACAATTAAAACTTTAATTTAACTTTGATCCGGGACTTTTATTTAATAAGTTGGTGAACTCTGTTTTCCATCATTGGTGCCAAAACCCGGGACACGAAAGAAAGAAATAAGTTCAGTGATAACGGACATAAAAATGGACGCATCATACCGCGCGGTTTATCGTGGCCAGATCACGAAACTAACGAAAGCGGCAACGGAATATCTTCAATCACAAACGGCAAAAGCGCGAGATGAAAACGCTGACGAGGTAGAAGAGAACGTGTGTTGTTTTTTGGAACGTATAAAAGTGGCGAACGCGAACTTGGTGAGGGCGAATGAAACGGTCCTTCCTGGGATAAAAGAGGAGGAATTGGAACGAGAATGTGAGATTTCCGCTGAATACGAGGATAAAGCAGTGGCTGTCATGGCACGCTTAAATCAACGTCTTCTTCAAATTCAACGGCTCAGAATTCAATTAAATTCCTCAGTTCCTGCAACGATTCGTGATTTGTGCATAAAAAATTCGGTCAAGCTTCCGAAATTGCAATTGCAAAAGTTTTCTGGCAATACGAAAGAATGGCTTCCATTTTGGGAGCAATACAAGAGTTCAATACATGAGAATGCCTCTCTATCGAGCGTGGATAAGTTCCATTATTTGCAGTCACTGTTAACTGGAAAAGCAGCAATGACTCTAGCTGGTTTTACTCATACATCAGCGTGCTACGACGGAGCAGTGGCGCTTTTATTAGAGCAATTCGGAGATCGCGACAAAAGTATCGACCATTGCATGTTGCAGTTTATGTCGCTTCCCAAAATAAAGTCGAAAGACGATTTTGTAGGACTGAGGAATTTATACAATATGGTCACCTCATCTATGCGTTCTCTAACCGCTCTTGGCGTTCCCGCGAATAGCTATAGTATCATGCTGAAGAGCGCTTTATTAAAGTCTTTACCGGGTGATCTTCGTGTGGATTTTCACCGGTTCCAAGAAAAAACTAAGGAGCATGCCGAGTCTGATAACCCTACGGAAAGAGAAGATGATACCAGCTCAGTAGAATAGAGTTCATCATCATTGAAATTTCACGGCGACAGCCAAATAGCCGTTATCATTAAATTTTTGAAACGAGAAGTGACTTCGCTGGAGAAATCTATCGAGATAAGAGACTCGTCACGTAGTGTGAGTGCATTAAATACAAAAGCGGTGCCCACTGCAACAGGCTTAATGACACTAGACAGTAATAGTTTGTGTTTTTTCTGCAAGGCTCCCGACCATAAGTCAAGTTCATGCAGTGCTAACCTATCACATATCCAAAAAAGAGAAATGTTGAAACGAGATAGACGTTGTTTTCGGTGCACTGCTGGTGGTCATTCGGCTATATTCTGCAAAGCAAAGCTAGTATGCAAAACCTGTAAAAGAAAGCATGCAACTTCTATGTGCGATCCAGATTTCGCTGGTAAATCTAAGGAGATTTCAAATGAGAAAGAAAAAGACAGAAAGAGTGCACCGCGGCCATCACAACAGTCACTAAACTTGTGTACATCAAATAGTGGAGCTGTCATTAATACATTTCTTCAAACAGCGCGTGTTGTGATTTCGAAGAATAACTTGGAAGGAAATTGTGTCGTACGTATAATTTTTGATGGAGGAAGCCAAATGTCCTTCATACAAAAGGCAGTATCATCTAAGTTGCAGTTGCCCGTTGTTGGAACACAACAACTCAGCGTTATACCATTTGGCAGCATGGAACCGACACCGAACAAAACATTTAACCGAGTCGGTATGTATCTTAGAAGCCAGTATGGTGGTAATTTTCTTTATTTTGAAGCAATCGAAGTGCCGGAAATATGTCTAGATGTCACCTGAAACATACAGACAATTTAATGAGCTTGCACTAGCCGACGCAATCTTACCAGGAAACGTATTGGAGGAAGGCATTAGTATTTTGATCGGAGCAAATGAATACTGGAAGTTTATGACAGGAGCACATAAAAGAATCGATGGAAATTTAACCGCAGTGGATACCTTATTTGGGTGGACAATTATGGGCCCATCCGCTACTTGTGTTGCTCCTAATAATTGTAGCATATCAGCTATTTCGCTAGTGAACGAAAAAACTGTTGAAGACTTTTGGAAATTGGGGGCCATTGCTATTGACAATAGTGAATCGTATGACCCCATCACTAATACTTTGGAGCATAATATTAAGAAACGAGAGAAAACATATGTAGCATCCTTGCTATGGCGAGACCTGAATTAAGTTCTGGAAAATAATCGCCACATAGCGCTTCAGCGACTTTCTGGTTTGATAAGAAAATTATCCAGAAAACCACGGAAGCTACTAGAATATGATGTCACTATAAAAGAGATAATAATAGCTGGATTTGCCGAAAAGGTAGACGCTAATTGCGAGCGTTTATATTATATGCCTCATAGACCAGTCTACCGAGAAGATAAAGACACAACGCAGCTTCGCATTGCTTTCGACGCCTCTGCAAAAGGGAAGGGTTCATTATCGCTCAACGATCACCTATCAGCTGGACCAAACTTGCTTCAGGATTTATTAAAGATTCTTCTTAATTTTAAAATCGGCAGATATGCGTTGGTGGCTGACATCGAGAAAGCCTTTCTACAAATTGAATTGACTGAGTGCGACCGTGATGTTCATCGTTTCGTATGGTTTGCAGATGCCCTTAACTCTACTGATGATTTGCCGCCGTACCAAAAGTACAGGATGACGAGGGTGACATTTGGCGTTACATGTAGCCCGTTCTTATTGTCGGCCACTATTCAGAAGTATTTGAGCGGGTACGAGACGGAGTATCGTGAAACTTGCGATATTTTGAAGAATTCATTCTACATGGATGATCTCGTATATAGTCACGACAGTCTGGAAAAAGTGAAACGAATAAGTCAAGAGGCTATAGAAATAATGGAAGATGCCTCCATGAACTTAAGGAAATGGAATTGCAATGATCAGTCCATCAGAAAATCATTCGCAAATTTATCAAGCCAGACTACAATTCAAAAGGTTTTGGGTATAAATTGGTTTATTTGTACGGATGAATTAGCGGTAGACTTGGAGTCCGTACAGAAGTTCCTATTGCACCCCACGACTTGAACAAAACGAAACTTATGGCAGCTACTGTCCAGGATCTTTGATCCATTGGGGTTGCTGGGACCGTTCGTCATCGGATTAAAGATCCTTTTTCAGGATATCTGGAGACTAAAACTGGACTGGGATGAAAAACTTCCTGAAGAGTTTTTAAAGATTTGGAGCGATTACGGAAAGCACATACCATACTTAAAAGAGCTAGTATTTCCACGACATGTTGCTACGAAAGGTGATAACACCGTGAGAAAAGAACTTCATATTTTCGCCGATGCCAGCTTAAGAGCATATGGAGCTGTCGCTTACGTACGAACGATCAAAGAAGGTATGATTTATATTAAATTACTTTGCTCCAAAAATAGAGTCGCGCCCTTAAAACAAGATGGAGAAAGGGAACTAACTTTGCCTAAATTGGAGCTAACCGCGGCCTTAATTGCAGTAAGAATTCACGATTACCTACAAAAGAACCTTACAATAACATTTGACCAAGCATATTTCTGGTCTGATTCCAAAATTACATTGTTCTGGATATGCGGCCATGTTGGTCGATGGAAACCGTACGTAGCAAATCGTGTGCGAGAAATTAAGGCCAAGTCAAATACTGATTCGTGGAGACATTGTCCAGGGGATAGTAATCCTGCAGACTTATTGACACGAGGATTAACGGGGACGGCCATACTTGAGAACACCACATGGATGTCTGGACCTACGTGGTTACTACAACAACCAGAAAATTGGCTCAGTGGAGAGTTTTTCACTGAAGTTCCTACAGTGTTGACTTGCTTACGAGCGGAAGAATCAATTAAGGAAGAAACTGTTTTAGTGGAACCTTTGCTACTCTACAAAAATTACAGTTCATGGAGAAAAATATTACGCATTACTGCGTACATCTTTCGCTTTATCGCCAGGTTGCGAAAAACTTCGGATCGCAAAAGCGGTTATTTTACTGCTACTGAATTAATGCTAGCTGAGTCGTATTGGATCAAGTATATCCAGTCACAAAATTATTCATGTGAAATTACTACTTGTCGGAAAGGTTTCGGCGCTGTCAATTCATCGAAACTTCGTGATTTAAATCCTGTTTTAGAAAACGACGGAATTCTTCGAGTTGCTTCTAGACTACAGATGCTACCAGATAATATGGACTTAATTCTTCCCATAATTTTGCCAAAATCATCACATATAACGCACTTGATAATTCAAGATATTCATGAACGTGTGCTCCATGGACGAGTAAATTTGGTTTTAACTCATTTAAGGCGCCGATTTTGGGTTCCGAAGGCTCGACAATTGATAAAAGGAATCATAAAGCGATGTGTTATATGCAAGCGTTTGACAGGGGAGCCTGCCTCTCAACCCTTCGCCCCGCTGCCAAGCAGCAGATTGAACGCAACTAGAGCTTTCGAGACAACGGGAGTTGACTTCGCCGGCCCACTCACGTTAAGTCTAAACACGAAGATCCATCAACTTGTAAAATGTATATAATGCTGTTGACCTGCTCTGTGGTCAGGGCTGTTCATCTCGAGCTTCTTCCGGATGTGACTACTGAAAGCTGTTTGCTTGGCCTACGACGCTTCATTGCCAAGCGTGGTGTTCCTCACCTTATCATATCGGACAACGCGAAGACATTTAAACGCGCTTCATTGGAATTGGCGCAACTTGCTGTATTTATTTCACCGGAGGAGCTAAAAGATTATCTTAGCTTCAAAAATATAAAGTGAAAATTCATCGTGGAGCGAGCTCTCTGGTGGGGTGGATTTTGGGAGCGGCTAGTACGCTCTGTTAAGATTGCTCTCAAGGCCACTATAGGACGTGCGGTACTTAATGAGCCGCAGATGCAGACATTATTGTGCGAAGTTGAGAGTGTCATAAACTCAAGGCCGTTGACATACATTTCGGATGATCCATCGGATTTGACACCACTAACTCCATCACATTTTTTAACTGGTACTAACGCTGTTCTTTCATCGCCAGATTATCGTCCTGCGTCTGTTAACGAAGACATCCGTCAAAAATGGCTTTTTCGACAACGTTCTATAAACTTCTTCTGGAAACGTTGGAGAGAAGAATATTTGCAGCAGTTAAGGTCTGCTCATATTTATAAGGCAGCCAAGCCATCAAATTTGGCACCTGGCGATGTTGTCCTAGTACATGACTCGTCCTGTCCTCGGGTTTTATGGAAACTGGCGTTGGTAGAAACTACTTTCGTTGGACGTGACGTTAAAATTCGTTCCTGCGAAGTAAAGATGCCGAATGGAGTACAAATGAGACGACCCGTGCAGCTCCTTTATCCGCTAGAGATAACTGGTGATCAATCCAGCCGGCGCCCGGAGGATGTTTATAATTAAACCAGCCGCTCTTATAAAAACTAGTCTAACGGTTAGACTGCAAGCTGTGCGCATAGACCAGTTGGTTACGAACTCGCCATCGACGCGGTTACTCTCAAAACGTTTCCTAATTTGATCGCCATTCTTGTACAATTAACGAATTATCGAATTAACAATTAAAACTTGAATTTAACTTTGATCCGGGACTTTTATTTAATAAGTTGGTGAGCTCTGTTTTCCATCAGTTACTTTTTTGCTAAAAATGACATACAACAATTTTCAGCACGATAGCTCAAAGCGTTCGAGACTTATGCTGTAGACAGATGCACAGACGGACAGACAGCCAGTCGAGGTTTTCAAGCGACAACTAATATTTCGGTACCCTTGGCGGCTCTATGCGAGCATTATTTCTTAGTGTTACGAACGGTAAGGCAAACACAATACACTCTCAGATTTCATCTAGAGTATAAAAATGGTATTGTGGTAAAAGGAGTTTCATGTGTGAAGTTTTACGCGACGCTTGCTGCTAATAGGTTAGCTTTCTCAACAGCATCAATTACGGTCCGGTTACCAGTGAAGGTTTTGGTGAAGAGATGAAATTATTATTATTATTACCAAATTTAACACGTTCTAGAATAAATTTACAGGTATTTCTTGATTTCATATAAATAGAGCTTAAGGTCGATGAATTTTAATATTTTGAAATGACTATTTCTTATATCAATAAGACATTCGTTAACTAAGAATCCTTCGACGGCCAAACTCTCTTTAGATTGGAAGATATAGTTTCGGTCACAAGTTTACAGGAATCATCGCACTATTTCCAGTTGAAGAACTGTTTTAGTCAAATGAATCCGAAGCAGTAACATGATGGTAGAAATAACTCCGTTTGAAAACAAATCGTCGGCTTCTGATTTTAAACATGCAAAATTGATTTTTCGAAAAATTCTAGCAGAATATCTTATGGTTCAAAAAGTCAGGGGGAGGAATGCTTTTATTGCACTTCGCTTACAAGGCAAAGCTTGTTCATATTGCCTACTATAATGTATCTCCTTGAAGCAGCCTTGCGAGCAGCATCAATGAGCTTTTCTACCGATCACGTTTAAAATAGGTTAAATTGTTTATACATATACATATTTATATAATTTGTCGTATATTATAGGTAAGTTTTTTGTTTTTTTCCCAAAACGTCTTACACTTGCCAAAATTAATCCTATTCGTATGAGTTTACCTAAAATGAATTTGAAAATGAAAACTAAAACATAACAAGGCTACGATACTTAAATTTTTTGATTTCAAAAAATTTTGTAGAGGAAGTGATTGACGACATTGAACTAATTTTTTCTCATCACGCTAAAGTTGCTATCAAAATGTTTTATACAAAACTTAAGATCCAAAAATTTAATAGGTACTGAGAAAATTAGTGTAATGGGTTTATTGAAATTGTGAAATTTGTATGGGAGGTGGTAGAAGGAGGGGTGAGTCCTGAATGACTTTTTCAGTAATGACCATAAACATCATGCTTTTAATATGTTTTAAATTGCTTATCAGTAGCATTCATACCTCTCACGAAAAGCGAATTTTGTGAAATTGTGGTATATTGTATGGGAGGGGGTAGAAGGAGTGAAGCTAATCGACTAATTTTTTTTTTTGGTTTGTGCACATTTTAAGCTCTATAAATTTTATACGTACTGAGTGAATTTGTTTAGAGTACTTCATGTAAAAGTGCGATTTGTATGGGAGGTGATGGACGAAGAGGTTAGACTCAAATATATTTTATTCAGTAGATTGAGATCATCATAGAAGTGATTTATTCAAAATTTCAGATCAATAGCTGTAACTCTTTTCGAGCAAATCCGTTTTTTTGTCAAATTAAGAAATTAAGTCATTTTGTATGGGAGGGGGTAGAAAGGGTGAAGCTAATCATCTAATTTTTCTTCAGTCTCATTGATAATACAAATATATAAATATTTAGTGCACAATTTAAGCTCAATAAATTTTATACCTACTGAGCAAATTGGTTTAGAGCATTTCATGAAAAAGTGCAGTCTGTATGGGAGGTGGTGGAAGGAGTCCTCCCTCTTAAACAATTTTTATAAAGTCGGTTGAAATTATTGTAAAAGTAATATATACTAAATTTCAGATCAGTAGCTTTTATATTTTTCGAGCAAATCCGTTTATTGTGAAATTGCGAAATTGTGTCATTTTGTATGGGAGGGGTTAGAAGGAGTGGATTGATTTGGCGCGTTCATGAACTTGACCTTATTTTTTTTTTTGTCAAAAAAGTTCAACGCGTTCTCCAGCTAGAGAGGACATGGGCGGACGGACGGACAGACAAACGGACGGATATCCGGTTTTAAGATTTTTGAGTGATTATATGAACTTCTGTATCATTCATTTTTTTCTCCGAGCCTTATTTCTTAGCGTTACAATCTTTGTGGCAAACTTCTAATACTCTCAGATTCCATTTAGAGTATAAAAAGAATCGAATGAATTAAAAACATTAAAAATAATAAATAAAATGAACTTTTAATGTGTGGCAACAGGTAACCGAAATACAATTGCGGGCAAATTTAACGTACGTCCTGTTCAAGATGAAATGTGGTAAGATATGAGATGTTTATCTATATATAACACTGACTTTTAAATAAAAGTTAATTAGAGCACGATTGCCTGGGAAATTTTTTCTCATTTGATTCATTAAAAAAAAAAAAAATTTTATTTAAAAATTTTCATACTTTGAAAAATTGGTTTTACTGTGAGAGATTTTGTGCTTGTGTATCTTGTATCGCGATGCCTTTGCATTCGAAGTAGATAAAGTACTAAAATTTGTTGAAATTAAGCCGAATTTTCTTCATTTTAATTCCAAAACACCATAAAAAGGAAGAAAAATTCAATGTTTACGCTATCGGTTTTTCGTTTTCGTTTCTGTTCAGTATACTACGGATGGATTGAAACTGCAAACCAACCGAAAAACGAGTCTTTGCGATAACTCGGATTCAAATTTCTTAACGAAGTCACCTTACCTATCACAAGCTTACAGCTCTATTTGAATGCCTTTTGTAATATCATCAATTAATAAAAGTTACTTAATACGAGCATGCAATATTCAACTTTCTTATAGATGTTAATTCAGCAAACTTGTTTCAAATGCACAGAAATACCTACATGTATCACGTTGTTATTTTCTGGCTTAGAACCCTTTTATCACTACAGTACAAGAAACACTTCGAAAACAATGAAGAAGCAAACAATTCTCTCTCTCAATGCATGCACACCTGAAGTATTCAACAATGAGGAACTAGGAAGAATCCTTAGCTCACTTTATTTTTTCAATTGCACTTACCATCAAATGCTGCATTAATATCTCGTATGTCGTAGCTACAAATTGCCGAGCCAACAATTCCATGAATATTTGTTGTAAATGTTGCATAAAATTTATTGTCATCGGTTGGCATCTTATAGACCGATTGAATTTCGTTGAAGTAGAATGGAAATTCGCTCGATATGCTGCAGTTTATACGAGCCTTTAGATACGTCGCCCAATTTTGACTGATCATGTATTTTCCACCTTTATCATTTTTGCACACACGAGCAATACGCGAATAAATGGCTTTTCCGCAATTTATGTACTCGACGGCACGTTCTCGAAAGAAAAAGTACACGTAAGCTCCGATATCGAACGATCCAACGAAGTTCGGTTCTGTTAAAACGAAGTAAAAAAAAGTTATTATACAGAATCGAAGGATATATAAATATACATAGGGGTGTGTGACTGTAAACGGAAAAGGACAGAGACAGAAAACTAAACGAGAAATAAATAACGTGCGAGAATGAAATTGAGTTTAGAAATTATGGAAGTGTCCAGTGATTTAGTGCCAAGAAGGACGTGGAACGTCAGATATCGATTTGATGGATGGCCGTTGACCACACTGGCTCTTGGGAAGTATCCAGACGAATAAGTGCATCACTATATCGTGGAGTTGTTGGAGCACATGTCGATTCGATGTACTCAGATTTTTGCTTAAGGTCTTTAGAACGCACATATGGGGCAGTAGAGCAAGAATTTAATATAAGCTCTTGTAGTCTTGATGGTGTGGACCAAGGATTTTCTCACTATTATGAACATTATTTATCAAACTAAGATCAAACCTAAATTTGAGACCAATATAATAATATTCTTAAACGAGAGAAATATACACCACGTTATTGGGTCTTAGAACTTACTAAGAGTGAACAAAGCTGGAATCGTTAAATCGAACCCAAAATGAATCATCATCTACTCTCTAAACTTGACCCGACTATAGAATTAGTATTTCGAATCGTTTCGGTATTATGTATCTCGTTTCGAGATGTCAGCGTACTCGAAATAGAAAAATTGTTAAATATT
The DNA here is from genome assembly GCA_963669355.1 of Chorisops tibialis. Taxonomy (NCBI): domain Eukaryota; kingdom Metazoa; phylum Arthropoda; class Insecta; order Diptera; family Stratiomyidae; genus Chorisops; species Chorisops tibialis. Next base: position 115,953,302 of record OY770262.1, on the reverse strand, counting down.
TATTAAAGAAAGAAATGCCCATCGCTAGCCACAATTTTTGCCCAGCTTTCTGGCAGCATATGGATTCGTTGTCGAAAAACCTGCTCTTCTTTTGAGCCGATCCAGGAATCCACCCAAATTTTGGCTTCTTCGTAAAAATGAAAGTGCTGCTTAGCCAAGCCATGCACCATCGATCGGAATAGGTGGTATTCAGAAGGGGCGATGTCTGAAGAATACAGTGGGTAGGGTAGGATCAACCATTTCAATGTTCCAGGTATGTTTAAGCAATATGTGTGAACTAGGGTGTAGCCTAGTGAGTTGCGTGTTAGTCCATAACTCGAAGGACAGGAGTTAAAATCTCGGTCGCCGTATAATTTCAGCACACTACTTGCGTGGATATATCTTGGCCACCTCAATCTGCGAAAAAGAAAATTCGTAGATAGACGCTTGTGCAAAGGGCTAAAAACCCTTTCACAAAAAAGTTAAGGAACCTAAAGCCCGATTTGGGCTGTAGCGCCATTGAAGAAGAAGCAACATGTGGCCGAAAGTTTTCGTGCTGCAAAATCACTTTATCGTGTCTCTTTTAGTACTGTAGTGGTTTCTCCTTCAATTCTCGGCTCAAACGCATCAATTGTAGTCGATAATGATCTCCCGTGATGGTTTCACTTAGTTTCAACAGTTCATGCAATAGCACCCTCACCATAAGTTTCAACAATCTTCGAACGCGCCTCCGACGCAGATTTTTTTGACTTGAAGACAAAAAGCAAAACTTCCCGCAAATGACACTTATTTGGCCAAATTTCGACATATTCGCGCACAAAAAAGTAAATGACGCCGAACTTCAAAAACCCAATGATAAAGAGTTGTTGACAAATGCCTAAGTTTACCATGTGACGTTTCTAATCCGCCATTGTTGATCAGCATCTACTGCATGTCCCAGGTGGGTAGCGTGTTGGTCTACAATGCGAAGGTTATGAGTTCAAACCCTGGTCGACGCATAATTCCAGCACGCTGCCTCACCTCAATCCACGAAAATGAAAAAAATCAAAGATAGGGGATTGTGCGAAGGTCTAACAATCCTTCCACAATAAATAATGAAAAATGTTAAGGAACCTGAAGGTCAGGAGGCCAAGGCCCGATTCGGGCTATAGTGCCATTGTAGAAGTAAAAGTAGAAATCAGAGTTTGAAGAGCGAGCTGACGAAATAGTGTTGAAATCCAGGAAATGTGAGGGGTACTGTCATCGGGAAAACTATGAATGCGGTTAGATGTGAATGAAAGAAGATCGTTGATAAAAATCAAAAAAAGAGTTGAACAAATAATTGAACCCTGAGGGACACCAGCGTTAATAATATGGGTTGAAAATAGAACATCATTCAATATTACAAATATTAGGGATCAATCACTCCCTGGACGATAGTTGCCGGGATTGTTAATAGTTCGTTTTTTGGAATTAGCTGGGCGTTTACAAACTTTCAGTATTTGGGAACAGATCCTGAAGTGAAAGATAGACAGAAGAGTGACGTTTTGAAATAACGGAACAGGTTATTTGACAATTGAGTTTTTGTGAGGTCGAATACTCTTCATTACAATCGATCTTGTTTAAGTGCTAAAGCAACTTTCAAAAAACCTTAACTTTGATCAAATTTCAACTTTACTTTATTCTACTGGTACTCTATGTACCATAAAACTAATACTAACACTATTACTACAGCTACTAGTTGTATTGCACTTACACCAGTACCAATTGTTAATCTCATTCCATCAACCTTCCTATTTCAAATCCACTACCTAATTCGAATCTAATTTCAGTTCCTCCTTCGATATCACTTCCTTCTGTGAGTTTCGCCGCAATTCCTACTTCAAATTCTGTCATACTTTTGGGTCCTTACAAAAAATTCGTGCGAAGCGACAAATCAATCCCTACCTTTTGTCATCGGTAACATATGTTGAAGATAAAAATGAAAAGTTATCTTGCACAAATCTTGATACTGCAGTCGTTGGTCAGAATAACTCCCCTTTCCTTGACCCATTTGTTCCCCCGGTGGTAAAGCTATCAAAGAAATCGGCAAGTTCTGAGGAGAACAGATATTTTTTTATCACGGTTGAGAAGGCATAGAATATTTGAAAATGCGCGGCTGTATCTTGCATATATGCACAATAAATCTGTCTAGACCTGTATTAATGGCAAAGCAAAAACCAGTCTGACAGTATCCATTCAAAAGGAAGGGCTTCCAACAGATCTAGAAGCTTTACGACGGATCTATACACGCTTCCACAAGCAGTTCGATCTTTCTCTTGACCAAGTTGATAAAGATCTCGCCACATACGGTTCCCATATTTCCTCCAACCATATATCAGATATGCAAGAAAGTCGATTTTTTTGGACCTTATTCTAAAAATAACCTACGAATTTTCTACCACAACGGAGGTGGTATTAGAGGGAAGATAAATAATCTCTTCATTGATGCGATATCATGTCACTTTAATGTCGTTATTATTACGGAAACTGGCATAAATGACTCCTTCAAAAATGAAGAAATACTGGACAACAGCTGAACCGTGTATAGAAATGGTAGGAATTACAGAGCAACTGGTCTATCAAAAGGAGGGGGTGTCCTAATTGCAGTTCACAAATCTTTGCCTAGTGATATGTAGACACAACACCAACATTTTTTTGAACATATATTTATTGGAATCAATCTGAAAAATAGATATGTTTACATCGGTGTTGTATATATCCAGCCTAACTCTGAAGACCCCAAATACTACAGTGGTATAGCAATTCGAGAAGGCTTTCGACAGCGTTAAGCGAGATTACATATGGAATGCTTTGCGTAGGAGAGGTATTCCAGATAAGGTCATAGCTATGATTAAAGAATCCTACGAAGTTGCAAGGTGTCGCGTCTTGCATAGAGGAGAGGTGTCCGAGAGCTTCCCTGTGCGAACAGGTGTTAGACAAGGCTGCATATTATCACCAGCCCTGTTTCTGGTGGTAATAAATGACATCTTGAAAGCTGCACTGGAAGGTGGGGAAGGTAAAGGTCTTCAATGGAGACTATTTAACATCTTAAGTAACCTTGATTATGCTGATGACGTGTGTTTGCTTGCACATAACCGTTCGGACTTAAAGTCAAATGTTCGCTCGGTGCGTTCTAAATGCAAAGAGGCGGGACTGAAAATAAATGTGCATCAAAAGTACATCCACATGGGTTCGAACACAAGCACACCGATTGTTCGTAACGGACAGGATGTCGAAGAGGTGCAAGATTTTTGCTATCTTGGAAGCATTGTCAGCATGGACGGCGGAGCCGAAAAGGATGTTGAGGCTCGGCTAAATAAAGCTCGTTAGGCCTTCGGTATCCTTTTCCCTTTCTGGAGGTTAAGAGAGATCTCCCTTCGCACGAAGCTGCGAGTTTTTGACGCATGCGTCAAATCTGTGTTGTTATATGGTTGTACTACGTGGAAAGTGACCGTTCGACTTACCAAGAAACTACAGACTTTCGTAAACCAATGCCTCCGGCGCATTTTAGGAATATTCTGGCCAGAAGTAATCTCCAACGACGAACTTTGGAGTACAACTCGCCAGACTAAAATAGGTATTGAGAATCAACGGCGAAAGTGGCAGTGGATCGGTTATACTTTGAGGAAACCAGAGCAAAACATCGCAAAACAGGCTCTAGATTATAAGCCTCAAGGAAGGCGTCGGGCTGGACGACCATGTAACACATGGAAGCGAGCAGTTGAGCAGGAGGCCAGAGGAATAAACAAGTCCTGGCAACAGTTTAAAGCCGATGCTCAGGATCGCGCCTTGTGGAAGAGAGTTGTTTCTGTCCTATGCCCCTATAGGGGATCTTAACAGGAATTTGATTTGATTGATTGATATCGCCATGGCTACCTATATCCTAAGTGGAACTCAACTACACCGTGTTGATCCAATTGAGGACCTCGGCTTACTACTGGACAATAAACTGTGCTTCAAATGTCACTTTAATCGCACAATTCCAAAAGTCAAACATAACAGAATTATAATTGGGCTTAAAGCCCAATCATATGATACTCTAGATTAGATGGAAATGACTTTAATATACCGGAAAATATGTCATCTCAAATTCTTTCGAATAGTGAATAGAGACTTTTGCATGGGAGGTGGTAGAAGTAGAGGGGGAGGTTTGTATTTTTTGTATATGACACCGAACATGGCATGCAAAATGCTGAATTTAAAGTTTTTAGTTTTAATTATTTTTAAAGAAATTAGTCATAGTTTTCCTGAAATTTGGGGATTTGTATGGGAGGTAGCAGAGGAAGAGGAGCGTTTAAGATGATTTTGAAACTGCTTATCACTATCCTTATCACCATGCTTTGATTCAATTTCAAAGTCGATAGCTCTCATATGTATACTTGAAGGAGAAATGCTTTTCTTGAATTTATAATACAGATGTTTGTATGGGAGGTGGTAGAAGGAGTGAAGTGGAGCTGATAATTTTCTCCAACACTTATTTCAATTGTTAAGAAACAAATTCTGGCAAAATTTGAAGTTTGTACTTTTTCTAGTTTGAATGGAAATCGATAATTTTTGTTAAATGCACTATATTTAACAAAAATTATGCATTTTTATGGGGGGGGGGGGGGTAAAAGGAGTGTAAGGATCAAAATAATCTTTTTTTGCGTTAGTAATATTTCTATTTGTATACTTTATACAAAGTTGCTAGTTTCAACAGTTTCGAAGAAAAATAATTTAATTTAAATTTCAAAATTTCGTGAAATTTGTATCGGAGTGGGTAGAAGGAGTAAGGAGAAGTTCATAATTATTTTTAAAATAAATTGCAATTATAGCAGAATTAATTCTGACAAAATTTTGTCTTTTCAGCTTTACTAGTTACAATGAAAATCGGAATATGTATTTTTCAAAATTGTCCATTTGTATGGGAGGTGGTAGAAGGAGTGAGGGGATCAGATCAATATTCCGTTATATTAATGACATTTATCATAATACTTGCACCCAAATTTGATGTCGATAGCTTAAATAGTTTCAAAGAAAAATCAATTTCTTAATATTTCGAAAATTCATGAAATTTGTATGGGAGGGGTAGAAGGAGTGGGGGGATGTAGCCCATTCACGAACTTAAAGTTACTTTTTTGCTAAAAATGACACACAAAAATGTGTAGCACTATAGCTCAAAGCTTTCGAGGGTTATGCTGTAGACAGACGCACAGACGGACAGACAGACAGACGGACAGACGGTCACCCGGAATCGAGGTTTTTGAGCGACAACAAATATTTCTGTACCCTTGGCGGCTCTGTGCGAGCATTATTTCTTAGCGTTACAAACGGTAAGGCAAACACAATATACTCTCAGATTTCATCTAGAGTATAATAAACTTTTTGGGTTCATTAAGAGAAGAGCCAAAGAGTTTAAGAATGTATGGGTCACCAATTCTTTGTTCTGTTCTCTTGTCCGCCCTATTCTGGAATATGTATGTCCCATTTGGGACTCCTTTTGTGTAGCTTTACAGCAACAGATTAGAGTTAATCCAGAAGCAACTCCTTCTTGTTGCTCTTAGGGACTTGTATGATCCTGGAGTCTTTGACAACCTTCCATCCTACACAGTTAGGCTCCAATTATTAAATCTTTTACCTCTTGGCTCTAGAAGAACTATGCTCACATCCTGTTTTACCTTAGATGTTTTGAATGGCGATATAAGGGCTGACCACATCTCAAATAAATTCAGACTCAATGAAAATGTCAGACTAACGAGACATTCAATACCACTTTAGGAATATCCACATCCTACAGATAAAGGATAAAATTAATCTACTAACAGATGCCGTATAGTATTTAACAAATTCAGCGCACACTATAGACCTCCAATAAGTAAGCTAACATATTAACTAAGACTATGCTCTGTTTTATAAGGTCCCCACACCCCGTTTGACCCTTCCACAAGTGCCTATCATACTTATATTAAATTGGGTTTAATAAATTTAGGTACATTTAACTATATTATGTAATATTAAATTAAATTAAGCAAATTATTATGTAACTAACTATCTTCTTCTTATACAATGGCATTACCGCCCAAATCGGGTCTGGACCTCCTGACCTTCAGGTTTATTAACATTTTTCATTATTTTTTGTGGAAGGGATGTTAGCCCGTCGCACAACCATCTATCTATGAATTTTTGATTTTCGTAGACTGGTAGCGTGCTGCAATTATGCGTCGTTCGGGATTTAAACTCACGACCTTCGCATTGCAAACCAACACGCTACCCACTAGGCTATACCCTAGCTACTAACTAATTATCTTGATATGATAAATAAATAAATAAATAAATAGATTAATCCAATTTTATTACATTTCTGAAAGATAGCTTAAACAAGCCAATCAAAACTACATATCGTCTGTCATTAACTTCCCTATGATTATATTTTGTACAAACTTCATCATCATCATTATTCTTCTACAGAAAACGTTCAATAAACAGAGAAACAAGAAATATTCTTGGCCACATGTGGTTCGAACATAATATCCTATCAATTGAGCACAGCTTTACAAAACATTTGCGAATTCTCTTCGCTTTTTCTTATTTCTTGCTTTTCTGCCTTGCCTAACTTAAAATACTGAACGTAGGAAAGCACAAAAAAGCAAATCCTAGCAGTTAAAATAAAGAAAATTACACAAGAGCCTGGCAGGTTTTCGATTAGATTCTCTACAATGGGACCATAGGAAATTCCTTCGATGAAATCTACAGCCGAAGAAAAATATTCGTTTCGAAATGAATCACGCAGAGAATCTTACGACACAAGAGATAAGGATATCCTACCATATATGCAAGGCTAAGGAATATTCCGTTCCTGCCACCAATGTTACAACCATGTAAGTTATCTATACTAGCGAATAGAAAAGAACATTTTCTGTCATCAATAAAAAAAATTGAGAAAGGAAAGAAAAAGAATTGCTGAAAAAATACGTTAAAAAAAACTTACTATCGAGCCATTTCGAGTCGTATTTGAGTGTCCTTTTGAAATGATGTACCTTCCGGTCGGATGTTAAATTATACAAATCAGACCTGAAAATTACCGAATCGGCTTTTGTGAATTCGGCATTAGTCCCAGAATACTGAAAAAAGAAAAAAAGAGGAGAAACATATAAAATGACCGTTCCGAAAATCATCACATCAATAAAATTCGACAGGACATTCTGTCAAGCAAAATGGTCAACAGCAAGAATGGATAGCAAACATACATAAAAATATCGGGCGGGTAGTACCAACACCATCGCCACCATTCTAACCTTTTATAAACCGTCTACGCGTGACTGAATATCGAGTCCAGGAGCTTTATAGGCAACTCATATCCCGGTAGTGGCTGTATTTTATCTACAAGCTCTGTATAAAACCATAAAAGTATAGACTAATACTCACCAAGGCAGGTAAACCGTCGGGATTTCCTTTTTCCACATAAACGGCTGTAGAGTTATCCAAAGGATCATACGGACATTTGGCAATGGCCAAACCTATTCCTGGCACGAATTCGGATCTCGGTAAATGTGTTAAGTTGGACTGGAAACGGTCATAGAGAAAAAGAGAAGACGAACAGTAAAACATTTGTCAGTTTTATAGAAATTTTTTTTCTGTGTTTCCATGAAGCTGTTCAGCCCATGCATAACCAAAGCTCAAATAGCAAAAAAAAAACTTACATATATGACCAGGTCCTTTGGATTGTGAGCATTTGTGCCACATATGTAGAGACGTCGACCACCGTCCATCGGTTGAATCACTCGAATATGATTCCGGCATTCAAAAAGCTACAAGATTATTTGAAGGAGTTAGGTAGAGTGGATATGACTCTTGAGGAATCAACATGAACGATATATCACTTACCTCACGTTTTCCTTTGGATATACAATTATCGATATCCTGCTGTAAGGGTGCCAAGATTATACCGTCTTTCTGTTGGAATACAAAATAAAATTCTTTGGTTATCATTATTACGTATTCTGCGGAGTTGAAAGCATTTTCAGAATACAAAAATGATTTTTGATATCTGTTTGGATTCGGACAAGGATATATCTATGGGTTGATAGGTGTTATACGATCTGGAATTGGATAAGAATTTAGAAAGGACTTCACTCTTCCCCAGTTTGGTAACTAAAACGTATTTCCCCACATCTTTACGGTTGATACACAGGTAATTCCATTTTTATTTTCAAAACCAAAGGAAAACTATTAAATACCCAAATTACGATTAGGTAATTTTCATGAATCATCTGAATGATTTTCAACCCCGTTTAATATTTCAAAAATATCGGAGCCGTCGTAATGGAACAAGTCAAGGCAATTCATTTTAAAACCACTTTTCTTCGAATTACGCTCATTAATAAAATTATTTATTGAAAATTTTAAACTATTTACTGGCACAGTTCAAATCATCTCGGTGAAACATTAAACCAGTAAGAAAATTGTCTTCTCAAAAATTCACGAGCGGATATCCGCTATCCTTTAAAATATTAATAAGTCATTAAACAGGAAAAGGACACCGCCACAAAATAGTAGTTTACTAAGTAATATGGAAGAAAATTTTCTTCATTATTCTCATTATGTTCTCAACATTTTGAATAATTTACATGATCTTCGGTACGAACTAATTTCTCGTAGCTTACAAAACCACACATACATATGTTATCCTCAAGAAACTAAAACTAATTACTTTACAAAGTTTTCCCTAAAGATTCTGCAAGTCCTTAATCTGACTAACGAAAAACCGTCACCCTCTCGTTCTCGGTTTGATAAATTCACCAAAAACTCTCGTATTTATGTATACATATATTGTATGTATAATAAATCGTCGAGACTATAGAAATAGGGAGGTCCGGTTGATTAATGATTCGACCCCATAATAGATATGACCTTTTCACGTATTCCTTTAATAACATCCAAAAAGGACAATTAAACTGAAACTATATATACATATGCGAGACTCTCCTCCAACTCTGTCGATTATTTATTACATTTTCATTGTATTGAAAGCTCAAAAAGTTGACAAAACATGCGAAAACTCGGTCTGCTCACCATGGAAAATCGGTCTGGAAAATCAGTCTAGAAAACCGCCCTCATGGAAATGTTAACTATCATCACTAAGGGTTTTTTTTCTCTCCCTTTCTCTCTCGATGTCACGAATAATAGCAATTCCGAGCACGTGAACAATTTACAGACAATGAAAAAACATAACTTTCCGGATGGTTCTAAAACAAATAAAATATAAAGTCACTAAATGTAGCTAAAAAAAAAAATATAGAAAAAAAAACTTTTCCAATATCCCCAATCTAAGGTGGCAGCAAAGATTCAAAAGACTATAGAAGACCTCATGTGAGAAAATTGTATGAATTGTTGGCAAGGGGTTGCAGCTTGAATTGTTTGTTTCTTTAAAGATTTTTTTTTTCTCGAATTCCCATTCCCATGCTGTTTGAAGACAGTTCTAGAATTTATTTCAATTCTCATCTCATACTTGACAAAACTTTTTTCTTATAAAATTTTCCATCTTTGGACACTTCGTAGTGCAAGATATTTACTGGATCGCCTACATAGAAAAGTTTTCATTTTGGTGATGAGATAATATTTAGGTATACTTTGAAAGGTAGTAGGAGTTGGGATATTTTGTGGACTGCGCAAGATGATAGCTAAATTCTGTGGTATTGCGGAAATAATAAGGAAGGATAAAATAAATGTAAATAAAAATTTCGACCTATCCCACTTACCTCGCATTGAGATTGACTGATATTTTGAAGATTGAGTCGAAATACTCGATCCCTGAAAGTTTAAAGAAAATATTTGTTTAGTTATTATTTTTTTGAATTGTTTAATGTTTTGATACGAATTGCTTTTGAAGACTTTTAAAAGAGGGTTAATTTTAGAATTCAAATGTAGTGGATATATGGTAATTTCTCTTTTCTTAATCTATTGGATAACTTTATATTCGATGGAACTTCCGTATAATGTAATCTTATAAATAAGAATTTGAAGAAACTAAAATATTTAAAAATTATATTACCAAGTCTTGTTAGTTTAATTAAAATTTATTTCAGTTGGTTTATTTTTTGTACCAGCTCTAGATAAAGTGTCAATATAAATAGTAAAACCCAGATATATATGCAACATACGGGTTGCAGAAATCCTTTGTTTGATCGGTTCATAGATGGCAAGAAGCTCCCTGTCGTAGGTGCTATACTTCTGCTGGGCCGCTGATAGTTTACGGGAGAAGAATCCGAGTGGAACGGTTGAGTTCCCCGTAGTTTGCTGCAATACCGCACCAAGTCCGTAGTCAAATGCGTCAGTACTGAGTGACCAAGTTGCGGTAGCATCGGGATGAACCAAAGATGCGGCGTTTGCTAGCCTTACAATTATCGAATGCTGCGGCGGCCTCGGGTGTCCAAACAAGCAGTGATTTATCACGTTTTTTGTTGCCTGGAAAAGCCTGGAGCACACGCTGGTTCTGTGCGGCGTGGGCATGAAGCGTCTGTAAAAGTTTACCATGCCCAAGAATGACTTAAGCTGGTAAACCGTTTTTGGTGGTGGTGTTGCGGATATGCCCTCGGCTTTTTCTGGCAGGGGTTTCAATCCATTAGGTGACACCAGATGTCCGAGAAAACGTACTTCTGGTAGACGAAGTTGGCACTTGCTGATGTTTACCGTGAGACCGTGCTCCTTGAGTCGGGTAAAGACATCGGACAGATACTTTCGATGTGTCTCCTCGTCTGGTGAGAAGATCAAGATGTCGTCGATGTACACGAATGTGAAGTCCAAGCTTCGCAGAACCTCGTGCATGAAGCGTTGGAAGGTTTGTCTAGCGTTGCACAGACCAAATGTCATGTAGACGAATTCGAATAAGCCGAAGGGTGTGATGATGGCTGTTTTCGGGATGTCATCGGGTTCGACCGGAACGTGATGAAACGCCTTGTGCAAATCTAGCACGGAAAACACTTTCATTCCATGCAGGGTAGAAATGCAATCCTGCAAGAAACCAATCGGATAACGGTCGAGAAGAGTGCAAGCGTCTAGTGCTCGGTAGTCACCACAAGGACACCAATCAACACCATTCCGTTTACGGACCATGTGGAGCGGAATGCTCCATTCATTTTTCGATGGTCGGCAAATACCCTGGTCAATCAGCAAGTCAAACGCAGCTATGGTGGCGGCAAGTTTGACGGGAGGCACTCTGCGAACCTTGGCTCGGACTGGTGGACCTCTCGTGACAATGTGATGTGTCGCTACACACTTGATGTTGCGACGTGGACGCGGGATGATTATCTCGCGGTACTGCTGCAGCAACGAACCGTAGGTGCTCTGTTGATCGAAAGCGTGAAACGAAAGCGTGGGTGGTTTATTCATTTCCTGAATTTGCGCCACTGTCGATCTGCTTGTTTCTGGATCGATGAGTTTACGGCCACGCATGTCCACGAGTAATCCGTAGAAGTTTAGAAGGTCGGCTCCGATGATAAGTGAGCTTACCTCGGCGATGATGAAGTTCCAGATGAAAGTTCGGTGAAGCCCCAGATTTAGTCTCAGGCGTTTTGTTCCGAACGTTCGTATCGAGGAACCGTTTGCGGCGAATAGTTGCGTCGTCCGGTCGGGGTTGAGTCGTTCGTGCCTCGTTGGTGGAATAACCGAGACTTCAGATCCGGTGTCGATGAAAAAAACTGCAGAGCTGGACTGGTCACGAATTTGGAGGCGAGACAGGACGAGAGCGCTAGACGTGTTGTTTAGCGTTGCCGTAACTAGTTTTTTGGATGTCGGCACGGTGATCTGCTAGCTTGAGCTGCATCCCCAAACCGAGTGTGGTACCAGTAAAGCGAGCCTTCTTTTGCCGGTTTGGAAGGTGCTTGGGAGCCTTGGTGTCCCCGAGATCTTGACCGCCTATTGGTCGATGCTCCGTAAAAAAGGTGCATCTCCAACCTGTCGAGTCGCTCGGTTAATGCTGCGATTTCGTTTTCCAGCTTAAGGTTGTGCTCAGCCTGGGAAGCCTTGGCTCTAGCTTCGACGGAGGCGATAGAGAATGTTTGGGGCCACTGATTGACCTCGTGGACGAAGTCGGCGATGACAGCAAGATCAGCCAATGCAACGTCGTTGGCTGAGAGGATGGTGTGGAGGTCGGCGTCGAGCCTCGTCAGCCAGATCTGTTTCAGTATGACGTCGGGCACTGATTTATCTGCGAACGACCGCATTCGATTCAGAAGTTGGGACGGCTTTTGGTCGCCCAGTTCGACACCGGACAGCAACTTGTGGATACACTGCTGTGATGATTCACCGAAAGCTGCAAGAATGGCTATTTTTAAAGCTGGATACCTTCCGTCGGTCGGTGGGTTGACGACAACGTCGCGTACTTGCTGCATTACCCGGGGCTCGAGCCCACTCACCAGGTACGTGTACTTGCTGGTATCGCTCGAAATTCTGCTGTTGGCAAAATGAGCTTCGACCTGTGAGAACCATAGCTCAACGTCCTCGCCACAAAACGGAGGGATACGCACCGATACTCGGCTGATGGTGCCCTCGTTAGGCCCCTCAGCGTGGGTCTGCATTTCGGTTTCGCTCTTACCTTTGACGTCGTTTGTTCCCGCATCGTTCGCGGGCGCTTCTAGTAGGCTGGACATGTCGATTCGCGAGCGCCGTTGGTGGAAAATGGGTGCTAGAATCGTTTTTTGTTATTACACTTCACTTGGCTGGGTTAGTTTGGGCCCGCGTACGTGGTCTCGGTAAAGCTGATATAGTAGTGACACTGAATTGATCACTAGCACTGTTAAAAACACCGCTTTGAATTTCGCACTCTCAATTGCGACCGCGGAATTCACTATCAGGGTGTTCGTCACGTCACCGGTCACTGGTTTTGTCGGGGTCGATCCCATCGAAAAAAACCACTCCTGGCAAGATCGCCAATATAGGCCTGGGAGCGCGGACGAGGTGGTGAGTAAAAACACGTTTTGAAATAAATAATATTTTATTGCAAAGCTACGAAGTGAACGCTGAAGTGAACTGAACTAAATAAACCGAAACTGGAATCGAAAGGCCAGCACGACTGCCTTTTAATTCCCGTCTTTCTGCTGACGCTGCGGCCTATCCGACTGCGTACTTTGGCTCCACTTGTGCGCGATAAGCACAAAGTAATTGCTGATCGCGCGCGTTGTTGGGCATGCCACTTGATATCTTTTTCATTGCATATCTGGCGATATGAAAAAAGGGACGCTTTGCTTGTGCGCGATAAGCACACCTAGGTCTGATGTCATTAACGCCGGAATGTGTCGACGACGTCGTATCGCCACAATAATGACTGAATTTCAAATGTACATACATTTTTGGGGCGTTTTGCATTGATTTTAAACCGAATAAATGCAACCTGTTAAAAACCGCTATCCTTTTATAATCATATATACTTCTACAATGGCGCTACAGCCCAAATCGGGCTTTGTCCGCCTGACATTCAGGTTCCTTAACATTTTTCATTACTTATTGTGGAAAGGTTGTTAGCCCTTTGTACAAATAATCCTATATAATTGGTACCGAATTAGTAATGTTTACACTAATTTTACCCCGCTGTTATGCAAACAAAAATATAACAGGACGACGATTGGGGGTGAAGCGTGATACTCTAGATGAAAGAGAAATTTTTTATTTTAAGAAATTTTGTAGGGGAAGTGCTAGAGAGGTGACGACATTGAACTGGTTTTTTCACATCACGCTGAAGCTGCCATCAAAATGTCTTATACAAAATTTAGGATTCAAAAATCTAATGGGTACTGAGAAAATTTGTTTATTAGATTGGAGGTGGTTGAAGGAGGGTCGGGTTCTTAACGACACTTTCGGAAATAACTTTAATTCTCATGATTTTGATGTGTTTTAAATTGCAGATCAGTAGCATTCATACTTTTCTCGAAAATCGGCTCTAAGTAAAATTATATGAGATTATATGGGAGGCGGTAGAAGGAGTGAATCTAATCATCTAATTTTCCTTACTCTTACTAATAATTCTAAAAATATGCTTAGAGCACAATTTCACCTCGATAAATTTTATAAGTTCAGAGTAAATTTGCGTAGAGTATTTCACAAAAAAATACAGTTTGTATGGCAGGTGGTGGAAGCAAGGGTAGGACTCAAATAATTTTTATACAGTAGATTGAAATCATCATAAAAGTAATATTTTCAAAATTTCAGATCAATAACTTTAATGCCTTTTGATCAAGGTTGCTTAGTGTTGAATTGCGAAATTGTGTCATTTTGTATGGGAGGGGGTAGAAGGGGTAAAGTTTGTCATCTAATTTTTTTCATATTACTAATAATTCTAAATAAATAATTAGGGCACAATTTCAGTTCGATAAATTTGATACGCACTGAGAAAACTGGTTTAGAGCATTTAATGAAAAAGTACAGTTTATATGAGAGGTGGTAGAAGGAGTAAGGGAATTCAAATAATTTTCATATCGTAAATTGAAATTGGCAGAAAAATAATATATTCCAAATTTCAGATCAATAGCTTATATAGATTTCGATAAAATCGGTTTACTGTCAATTCTCGAAAATGTGTCATTTTGTATGGGAGGGGATAGAAGATTTGAACCGTTCACGAACTTCACCTTACTTTTTTTGTCAAAAATAACGTGTACACAATTTGAGCGTTCTAATTCAACGCGTTCTCAAGCTAGAGAGCGAACGGACGGACGGACAGACGGACGTCCGGTTTTGAAATTTTTGAGTGATAATATTAACTTTTGTATCATTCATTTTTTTCTCCGAGCCTTATTTTTTAGCGTTAAAAACCTTGGAGCAAACTTATAATACTCTCAGATTTCATCTAGAGTATAAAAGTCTTCCCGTTGTGACAACACTGTCGACATGCAACAAAAGAATCTTAGGATGCTATTAGCTAATAAATGAAGCAGTTACTGTACGAGCTAAAGAGATGCTACGATTAGCGGAGCAATGATAATGAACAAGCAAAAAAGTTAACAATAATGTTTAATATAGACGAGTTTGAAGCTACCAATGGGTAGTTATGGCATGTGGAAAAGAAGGGAAAATGTCGCATTCCAAAGGCGACATGGCGAAAACAATTCAGCTGATGCAGTACCGGCCGAGGAGTGGGTAAATAATGCATTACCAAGTTTACTACGCAATTATTCTCCAGAAAATATATTTAATGCTAACAACAGCGGGTTGTATTAAAAGCACTACCACCCGCTGAAACTATGTCAAGAATAGGTGAAACTCGTACTGGAGATAAATTATGAAAGGATCGAATTACATCACTATTTCTATGAAATATGGATGGTTCGTATAAGGATGTTTGAGTAATGGGTTGAAATAGCTCCACTGTTAGTGTCAGTTAAATATTGTAGTAAAAGGAACCATTTTTAAGCAACATTTTAACACAACGTGCTGGGAAAATGGGTAAGCAAAAAATACAATTTTAATTTTTCATTGATAACGCCGCTTGCCATAAATACAATAGTAAACTAAGATCAAGAATATTAATATTCAGTTTATCCCAGCAAATACTAAAAGTCATATTCAACACCTTGATCAAGGGATTATACATTGCGTTAAGGCTTAGTACAGAGAAATCGTCATCAGAAAACAGATTTTTGTATTAGAAAAGCCAATGGAATTAAGCGAATTCGCTAGGTCTATTACTATTCTAAAAGTATTAAAAATTGTTTAACGATCATAATAGGTGGTAAGCCCACAAACTATTCAAAATTGTTTTACGAAAGCTGGATCTTTCAAAAACAGGAGCAGTGAAACAATTGATATATTGGGAGTAAGAACTGAAAAACCGCCGTTTTTATTTTCAAAATTCGAGCCCTTATTGTGCAACAATGTTTAAATATTTATTAATCAAAGAAATGGCTTCTTCGTAAGAATGGAAGTGCTACTCAGCCAGGCCATGCGTCATTGATCGGAATATTTGGTATTCAAAAGGGGGCAATATCTGGGGAATACAGCGTATTAAGTAGGACGTCCCATTTCAGTGTTTCCAGCTGGGTTTTCACAACGGGAGCAACATATGGCCGAGCGTTGCAGCAAAATCACTTTGTCGTTTCTTTCCTGATATTGCTGCCATTTATCCTTCAATCATCACCTCAAATGCATTACTTGTGTTTTGTAGCGATCTCCCGTGATGGTTTCACCCAGTTGCAGCAGCTCATAATACACTACACCGAACTGATCCCAACAAATACACAGCATGATTTTCGAGCCATCGTTGTGATATTTTATTCATTAGAAAATAATTAGATTAATGGCTACGTTTATTGAGCTAGTTTCAGACTAACGATTTCTTAAAACAAAAATTTATTTTTTTATATTTTCTTAATCTTCCTACTCGATCAAAAAAAAAAAAAAATTATATATATATATATAAAGAAATTTAAAGTACGATCGGTGCAAAGATCGTACTTGAGTGCGTACGTGCTTCATTGCGAGAGCATCCGCGAAAAGTTCCACGTCATAAACAACAGAATAGAAAAAGCATCGGCAATCTTCTCTTGTTTGGCATTAAAATTCCAGTTCTTCAAAGTATCGCTAATGTTTCATTCGTTAATGAATTAGAATAAAAGTCATTAATATTAATATTATATAACGATACTCTTGCTTATAAGCCCGTTTTTTTTAAGCGTTTGACAATTCATTACTGAGTCATTAAAAGTAATTTATTAACGAATATCCATTCAGTCCGCTTGAGGAATCATTAATGTGTCGTTAACGACGCTCGTTAACGATCAAATCGCTCTTTAATATAATTCATTAACGAATTGTTTTGTTTGCTGAGTTATGTCTGTAAAGGAAAATTTTGAACAGAAAAATTTTCTGTTCACTTTTTGTTTGACGCGCCAAATCGAAATAAAGGGAACAGAATCAAGTGGTGCATGGCATTTTTCACAATGAAAACTTTTTTATTTATGCATATGAAATAAAAATTCGCAGAGATTCGCGAAAATTTTTTGTAAGCAAGGGTGGGTGGATGTTAATTAGTTTTTATATGATTCCTTGAATCACGTTCAGAATTCTCTGTATAGAGTGTTATACCAGTGACACATAGCGGAGCTAATTTATTAATTAGGCCAAAATTATCATTTACCGGCTATGTGTCACACACTAATTTAGCCTTATGAACACCAAATATTGATCAGTTATCGGCTGAATCAGCTCAACTAAATGTTCTCATCTCTCACATAATGTAGGCTATAATGATGAGGAATGTATTAGAGCTGCCCATTTAATGTGTGTGCATTCATGCCAGAGAGAAGAAGAAGAGTCATTTTAAGACAGCTCTGGCTTATATGAAACCTTTGAAGCATAAATTATAGGCCCAGATATGAAAGGTGGCATGCAAACGACTCCAATACAATGCTAAGGATTCTTTTTCTTTTTTTGGGCCCTTCCATGCAAAATTTGAATGCCTATTGGCTATGCAATTCAACCTTTAAGGTTTGACAGATGCGTGAGTGGCTCTTCTTAATTAGCAAAATACTATGCGTCACCACTCTACTTACGATGAAGACGAGCTAAATTACGAATTAGCTAAATTATAATTACGACCGCTATGTGTCATTAGTTTCATAAACGGAGTTGCTTAGAGTTCCTGTGAAATGCGATGTATTTCATATTCACGTATTCAAACATTTGTAAGGGAGGGCTTAGAGGAGAAAAGGGAATCGTAAACTTTCCGATGCCGTTTTATTTGGTCTCTCTTGAGAGGTGTTCGCACAAAATTTGAAGTTCGTAGCTTTAATTTGTTGGTTATTAGTTGATTTATCGAAATTGGTCGAAATGATACTTTTGTATGGGAGAGGTTAGAAAGGCTAAATAAATTCCAAAACTCGTAATGCAACTTTGTTTCAAATACTTTTGGAAGTATTTGTACTCAATTTCAAGTTAATAGCTTTTAATGATTTAGTGATAATTGATTTTTTAAAACTGGTAAAAAAAAACTTTTGTACGGAGGGGAGTAGAAGTTTCAAACACATACATATATTCAACCAGTTAAAATCTTAAGCTTTTGAGTATTTTCTATAAATGATTTTCACTAATTCTCAAGCTTGTACCTTAAAATTCCAATCAAAATTAATGAGTTTTTTTTTTTTAGAATAATAAAGTAAATTAATAAAATTATGCAAGAAATTTAAAAGTGCTAGCTTTTGTATGATGTAATGTTGTAAACAATAATGAAATATAAGAAATTTCTTTTACTACTTTTTAAATTCTTAAAATCGAAAATAGAACTGGCCATAGATTAATTTTAAGCTCTAGCACTCGAAAGACCTACAATTAATGTAATTGTTAGAAATCATTTTTCTTATAAACTGGTGCAACACACAGTATAACATAAATGAAGCTCGATATACATTTCTAAACTCTGCAAAAAAAAAATATTATTCATTTTTAAGGCCTATAATGATGATGTGTGTTTTCCAGAAAGTGCTTCCAAAAACCTATAAAAACGAAGTAATATATTATCACCTCAACAGCGGTGAAGTCTTGGACAAACTCCAAGATGTATGTTTTTAATATAATAGCTGAACCTTGAAATTCCTGTCAGTTCAACAATATTTTATACTTTGAATGAATTGCGCCCGTTTAAAAATTAAATTTCACTAAAAGTTTGAATAAAAGAATGTTAATTACATGAAGACTTCTGAATCCATCGGTAAAAGCTACTTCTTTAGATTACAATGTTCTAAATATGAAGTGAGTAGCTCAGTGTTTCATGTGCTCAGTTCCCCTCTATGCCAAATTTCAAAATTCCATTTCGAGAAAACGGCTTCAAAGTTTCAGTCATTACATTCTGTTCATATATTTGAAGTCACGTGAGTTGCTAAATTTTGGCGAGATAAATTCATCGGCATCGGTAGTTGAATGGAAAAGAGCTCGCCTGGGAGGCTCAGGTTCGATTCCTGGCCGATATTCTTTTCTACGATTTTTTTAATTCTTTGATTACAGTTATAATATCATAATTTCAAATGATTTTTATTCCATGCATGAGTTCAAAATAAAATTTTCATAGTTCGAAACTAACGACTAAGAGTGAATCCATTTGACTCTAATTAAAGTAGATCCAAAAATTGTGGCTAAATTTTGGCGGGAAAAGTCTATCGGTGGTTCAGTGGTGAAGTGTTTGCCTGCCACGCGTACGGCCAGGGTTTGATTTTCGGTCGATGCAGCTTTCTTTTTAATATCTTTTTAGAAAATTGCAAATTTTCCTAAAATGACAATGTATTTTCACTTGGACAACATTATGTCGCCATGTCTTGAATTCAAACACAAGATTTTAAGTTCTGGACTGAGTTTAAAAATTCAGGGGTGGATGAAGGGGCTGGAAATAAGTAACAATTTATTATATATATTTTATTAAATAAACAAATATTTCTTAAAGGATAAATTATTTTTATTTTTTTTCTATTTTTTGACTTATTCAGCAATAACAATTAGGTGGGCTTTATTGGATCATATGCTAAATGTCATTCATTCTATTTCGTATTGCAAGAGTCCTTGCAGTTTGTATGGGAGGTGGTGAAAGGAGTGTGAGGACACAAGAAAACCTTAGATTACAAACACTGTAAAAATTATGTACTCTAAATTTGAGATCAATAGCTTTTGTACTATTTGAAAAAATACGTTTACTGTCAAATTACGAAATTGTGTCATTTTGGGAGGGGGTAGAAAACGTGGAGCGATTTCGCCCATTCACCAGCTTGACCTTATTTTTTTTCGAAAATGGCGTGCACAAAAATTTTAACTATCTAGCTCAACGCGTTCTCAAGTTATAGAGCGCACAGACGGATGGACGGACAGACGAACGGACATCCGGGTTTGAGATTTTTGAGTGAATTTATGAACTTCTGTATTCATTTTTTCTCCGAGCCTTATTTCTTAGCGTTACAAACTTTAGAGCAAACTTATAATACTCTCAGAGTATAAACAATTTCAAAGTTCAAAACTTTGCTACTCCAAAATTAAATGTGTGTTTTTAAATTAGAATGAAAATGGACAAATAAATTTGGAGAAATTACAAGGAATTCCAAGGTACATCCTAAATTTGATTTGATCATGAAAAGTTTCAGGCATCGCTTAAAATCGTTAAAATCTCTTTTAAGCCAGTACGAAACAATCTTCATTATTTTTCCTCAACGTACAAACATAATTTATGAAACATTAAATTTTAAACGGCTTCAGTGCTAAAATGACTTGGAAAATGTGAATACGCATAACACTCATAAATTGCAAAACAGCAAAATTTAAATTCTTCACTCAGAAATGATTATCTTTAGACATTTTATGTCCTATCATGATACAATAGAATTCACTCGACATTTTTCTTAGAAGCGTGTCATAAATTTAGATATGAAATTAAAGTATTTCCTCTTTTTTTCTGTAGGATAATGATGAGGTAATAAAAAAATTCATAGCCATTTGTTGTTTTTAGTTTCTTTCATTATTAAAATTTGCACAGCGTCTGTAAATTTTTCCGGAATAAAATGTTAGAGAAAATGTTTTTCATTTATGTTACGGACATGTATGTCATTTTCTTTTCGTAATTATATGGTTTATTTG
This sequence comes from Chorisops tibialis, assembly GCA_963669355.1. Classification (NCBI taxonomy): domain Eukaryota; kingdom Metazoa; phylum Arthropoda; class Insecta; order Diptera; family Stratiomyidae; genus Chorisops; species Chorisops tibialis. The sequence continues at coordinate 115,932,725 of OY770262.1, read as the reverse complement.
CCATGCATTTTGTATAAGTAATTATAACTTGGTAATATCGACTTAAGTAATAAGTAGTCGTAGGGGTATGTCAAGCTATTACTTGAGCTTAGCAAAGTTTTACAAGGTCCAAGTTCTTATGGCGATGATTTCGAGTGAATCCCGTTGCTAGCGATATAGATATTCCTGCCTTAAAGTCTATAATATTTTTCATTTTGAGCTATGTCATGCCTGTCCAAATAATTAAGTCATGCACATGTGCTTGACGTGATACAACAAAGCTCTCTACATGTGTAAGCTTTCCATAAAAACGTCTTTATACTATAGAGGAAGTCTGAGAGTATTATATAATAAGTTTGCCACAATGTTGGTACCGCTAAGATATAAGGCTCATAGAAAAGCGCATGATACAAAGGTCATATAATCACTCAAAAATCTCAAAACCGGATGTTTTGTTTTTTTTTTTCTTTTAAGGAACCGAACACAACTTAGTGGGCCACCCTTTAATGCAATGCACAGCTGTGTCGGTGAAGGAATTGGAGAAAAAGAAAAAAATTGGATCAATTTAATTTAGGTGGAGAAAGACGGAAGTGACGGTGTACATTCCTCTTGAAGCTCTGGATGTTGTATTCATTGGGAAACACTTTGGCTGGTAATGAGTTCCAAAGTCTTGACGTTCGGGAAATGAATGACTACCTATATTTAACTGTACGAGAAGGCAAGGGTTTAACAGTGTACTCGTGTGCGCGTTCAGCTTGACGAGTATCTCGGGGAAAATTATAGAGTGATTAGTTCAGCACTGCATTTACCATGGAAGTAGCGATAGTAAATGCTGAGTACTCCGACATTTCTGCGATGCTCGAGAGAATCGATAGAAGACGTGATGTTCTCGTCTCCAATCAGTCGGAATGCATATTTTTGAATACGGTCGAGCAACGCGAGGTATGATTTGGGTGCCCCAGCCCAAACATGCGAATTGTACTCTAAACGTGGCCTAATGTATGCCTTATATATGGTTGCGAGGTCGTTCGGCGTGAAATATTTTTTGCACTTTCGGAGAACACTCAAACGTTTAGATGCGTCGAGGGCAACATCAAAGATGTGCTGGGCCCAATTCAGGTGATCGTTAATTTTAAGGCCAAGAAGTGTGAAGTTATCCGAGGTGCGAAGTTGTGCGCCACCAAAGGTCACACTTTTGAGATAACACTGGGACATCACGCTTGCGGGATAGATGACAGGTCTGTGTTTTGGAGGCATTGAACTCTACTCTATTTTTCCTGCCCCATTCCAGGATTAAGCTGAGGTCCGAGTTCAGCGAACTGAATAGCTCCCTGCGATTTGAAGCAATAGAATACTTGTGTGATTCCGCAGCAGAGTTAAATTCATAGGTGCTATGTAAAGTACTGTCATCCGCAAAACTATGGATTGGATTGAGAGTGGACGACGGAAGGTCGTTAATGAAAACAAAGAAAAGAGTTGGAGATAAAACAGAGCCTTGAGGGACGCCGGAATCTATTGGGAAAGAGGAAGAAGTAACGCCATCTAGTACTACTCAGTAAGGAAACTCTCAATCCATTGAACAAGGGTAGCATTAAGACCTATAGCCCTAAGCTTAACTATGAGACATTCATGCCAAACTCTGTCAAAAGCTTTTGCAATGTCAAGTGCAAGAACTTGACGTTCACCGTGTTTATGTATGCACGAGTTCCAACGTTCTGTTAAGTAGACCAAAAGATATCCCGCCGACCTTCCAGAACGGAACCCATACTGACGATCATGAATTAGCTGATTATCCTCGAGATATTCAACAATTTTGCGATTGACAGCAGTTTCCATTACTTTTGAGAGCACTGAAGTAATGGCTATTGGGCGGTAGTTTGCGGGGTTTGCTTTGTTTCCTTTCTTTGGGATTGGCTGAACATTCGCAACTTTCCACAAACGTGGAAGGCACCCAGAAGAGTAGGAAAGATAAAAATGATTGCGAAGAGGTTTAGCTAAAGAAGAGGAACACATTTTAAGGATAATGGGGGGAATACCATCCAGAGCAGCGGATTTGTGAATATTGAGCTCCTGAAGGATCCTAGAAATGAGTATCGTGCGAAAATGCAATTTACGTAGTGAGAAAACCGAATCACTTAGAGAGGGGGGCGATTGGTTTGAAGGTGGAAGGCGTGAGCTTCTAGCGAAACTTGCTGCTAGTAAGTTAGATTTTTTGACAGGATCAATAACGGTACGGTCGCCATCAACAAGAGGTGGTATAGAAGAAGAAATGAAATTGTTATTGACCGTTTTGACGAATGACCAGTAAGATCTCGAGCCTTTAGGGCACTGAAGGAGCTTCCGTCGAAGTTTTTGATCATGCTCAAATTTAACATGATTGAGGATGGATTTGCAGGTATTTTTTGACGCATTGAAGAGTTCTCTGTTGGTATGTGTTTTGTTGTCTTTAAAAGTTTGAAATGTTTGTTTCTTGGCCTGAATTGCATCGAGACATTCTTTGTTGAACCAAGAGTCCTTCGACGGTCTAACTCTTTTATGACTAGAAGGTATGTAGAGCTTCATACCTTTCAGGATAATCTCGGTGACAAGTCTACAAGCTTCATCGCAGTCATTGGAATCAAAGCACAATTTCCAATTAAAGGTATTGAAGAAGTCATTTAGCGCCCCCCAATTGGCTCTTTTGAAATGCCAAATACTTCTTCGGGGTGTCTTAATTGTCAGCGGTGTAGGTGCTGCTACTGGAAATTGTGCACGAATCAAAAAATGATCCGTATTTCCAATTGGCGATGGTGATAGGACAGAGACAGAATATTTCTTTGGGTGGCTGGTGAGAAAAAGGTCAAGAAGGTTTGAAAAATGTCCTGCAACATCTGGTAAACGAGTGTACTTATCTACCAGTTGTGTTAAACCGTTTAAAGAGGCAAAAAGCTCAGTATCACGCCCCTCCTAGTCCGTAGTAGAGGAATGTTTAAGCCAGGCAATGTTATGATCATTGAAATCGACCGCGATAACGATTTCAGCGTCAAGGTTTGCAGTGTTTATTGACTGGATAGATTCAGATAACCCATCTAGTTCTAACAAAGTGTTCGCTGCAGTCATTGCTGGGCTTCTATACACATAACAAAAGTACATGAAATGTATTTGGATCAACAATTTTATCCAGATATAATTAAATTCTGGATTGGAGCAGGTCCCCAAATAGGGAACTAATTGGAAAGACAAGAATAACAAGAACAAAAAATAAAATATATCCAATTCTACTATTATTAAACCATTAAGTAAAAAACATAAGAAAGAAAAAACAAAAAAAACACAAAAAGAAACAATACTATAGTAACACCAAAATGGAAACGCTACACAAACAGAAATTACTACAAATACAAAAACAATTTCGCCGTCCGTCCGTGTCCTCTCTAGCTCGAGAATGCGTTGAGCAAGAAAGTTAAAATTTTGTACACGTCGTCTTTGATGAAAAACTAAGGACAAGTTTGTGAACCGACTAAATTGCAACACCCCTTCTACCCGCTCCCATGACACAATTTCGGAACTCGACAATAAATTGATTTTCTCAAAAAGTACAAAAGCTATTGATCTGAACTTTAGAGTACAGAATTTTTATAGTGTTTGTAATCTACGGTTCATTTGTGTCCTCCCACTCCTTCCGCCACCTCCCATACAAACTGAACTTTTTCATTAATATAGAATTTATCAATCTGAAATTTCACTAAATATATATTTACAATTATTAATAAGATCAAAAAAATTAAACGATTTGCTTTACTGCTTCTAACCGTCCCTTGCAATACGACACCATTTCACAACTTTACAAAAAGTCAGACTTCCTGAAAAGTATAAATGCTACTGATCTGCAATTCAAAACGTGTCAAATGCATAATGCTTATAGTTATTTCTGAGAAAATCATTAAGAACTCCTCACTCCTTCTATCACCTCCCATACGAACTTCACGATGTCACTAAATCCAATACACAAATTTTCTCAGTACCTGCTCAGTTTTTGATGCTTAAACTTTGTATAATTCATGATGTGAAAAAATTGGTTCAGGGCCGTCACCCCTTCTACTACTCCCCATTCCAAATTTCTTAAAATCATAAAAATTCTCTTTCATCTAAAGCATCGCATAATTGAGCTTTACACTCAATCGTGGTCCTGTTATGTTTCTTTTATTAAACAACAATTTTTGCTTGAATCTTACGTACACGATAAAGCTCCTAAAGTTTGAACAAATAATGCCATTGTGTCCCTAAGAAATTAAATAGGTTCGCTGATTTAAGACTTTTAAATTCTATTTCCGAAAAATACGAAATTTCAAGCCATGCCCGTTATCAACTTCTTTGAGAGCAACGAATTTAAATCTGGAAAAATTTACCTAACTTTCATTATTCAACCTAACAAAATCTACAAAAATGTTCGTCATCTTTCACTAACCTTATAACCATATTTGAATTCAACCGCAACGCGGCACAAGCTAAACTTTCCATTCTAAAGAGAAAATTTCCTTAAAACTTATCTGCCATACCTAATTGGAGTTTGTTTTTGATCGTCGAAGCAGTTTATCACTTCCAATCAAAGCATCCACCTAAAGACGGGCTAAATGTTAGCCGGTGTACGAGTAACTTTAGCTCTCTCGAGTAGATTTCAAGCAAAGTAGAGAGAAATTTTCCTCATAGCATAGAAAAGACGAGACAACGCGAATTAAGATTAATGAAGTTTTCGTATAATTTTCCCGAAGGAACCAGCGGTTCTGTTGTACATACAAACATCGTTGAAAAAACTAAACCCTCCTGGTTTCGTGCTCATACTCTGCATCACTTCGTCAATTAATCGGCTCGAGAATTAACTTTAGCATATCCTAATGATTAGTGGTTAGGAAGATGGGATGGTCGCAGAGGTTGGTGGTGGTACTTTGATAGCAAGCAGTAATGACAGAGGCTTTGAACCATCGCCTGATGGCGACTATTAATCTGAATAATTTCCATAATTAATAAGAAGTGAATTTATTTTAAAAACCGATAGAATTCCATTTGTCAAAATTTGACAGCAATGTTATTTATTCACTTTTATTTTCATTTCTCGTTTCGGTTCGTAAAATTTCATATTTGTATTTTCAAAAATGGGCGAGATTATTGAATTAGACGGCTTGGATTAAATGCTATTCTTTAGTTTATTTTAAATTTATTAAAGCATACTTAAGGAGCGAGTAAATAAATTGCGGATGATTAATTGTACTTGGGGTAAGGAAAATCGATTTTGATGAGATTTTGGAACAATGCTCAGCTGGTACTTAGCTTGTATTTTAAATTTGGACATTCTATAAGAAGAAGAATACCAGTTTCATTTTTCATGCAAACTACGTTGTGAAACAGAATTGAAAAAAAACATAAATTATAGTATTTCAATTTGGCTTACGTTACGGCTGGTAATTATTGTCATTAAAATGATTATATTTCAAATTAGCAGCATTACACAGGGTTATTGCATTCTCCAGTCGTAGTATTTGAAAGTATCAAATTACCTATATTCGATTGCGTTCATTCATCCAATAACGATTTAGGATAATTGTGCTATTTTATTGTTTCCTCTCCTTGAGATAAAAGTTAAGTTCGATACCATAGTGCAAAAATGTGTTAAGTGCTGCCTGTTGATTTTGAGATAAACGCATTTAAAACTTTGATTTGCCTCAAAGTTCTGGTATAGTGAATGTACTTACCACTACAGGTACTGTATCGCCAATTTATCAGTTTATCACTTGCCAGAGCAGTGCATTTGATAATACACATAAAAAACTTCATTTGTCACCTAACCCAATTTTTTCCCAACACATTTGCATACTATGCTATCGATATATCTTCCTTTGTGCATATAATAACACTAGCTTAAATGTTGTTTTCCAACTGTGATTATTTGATATTTGCAGTTAAGGTGTTAAAGTTTTGAGGATTAAAGTAGGTCAGCATTTTGTGATGCGAATAATAGAATGTTATTGTTTTAATTTGAGTAATAGTGTAGTTAAACCGGCTGTTGAAAGTATTGAATGTCATTTCGAAAGTCATTTAGTTCTGAATAAGCGGATATTGTTACTGTTACGAATATATGAGAAAAACATAATGGAATTATGATTGCATGAAGCTCAACCATGTGATACTCTAGATGAAAAAAGAAAGAGTTTGTTGAACCTGAAAATATGTCATCTCAATTCTTTCGAAAAGTGAAAAACAACTTTTGTATGGGAGGTGGTAAAACCAGAGGGAGGGGGTTTGTAATTTTTGTATATAACACTGAACGTAGTATACAAAATGTTTCATGCTGAATTTAAAGTTTGTAGCTTTCATAATTTTCGAGGAAATTGAACAAATTCGTCTGAATTTATGACATTTGTATGGGAGGTGGCAGAGAAAGTGGGAGGTTTTGGATAATTTTAAATTTGCTTATCAACATCCTAATCATATTGCCTTGTTACTCATATGTTCGAAGTATAAATACATTTCTTGAGTTTTCAATACAAAAAATTGTACGGGAGGTGGTAGAAAGAGTGAAGCAAAGTTCATATTTTTTTTTGCATTTATTGGAATTATTTAGAGACAAATTCTGGGAAAGTTTGTAATTTTCCAATTTTCAATGAAAATCGATTAAATGCATTTGCCAAAAATTGTGCATTTGTATGGGAAGGGTTAGAAGGAGTATTTGAATGAAAATCAAATTTTTTGTCATCAATGATATTTATAATAGCATACTTTTCTCAAAATTTAAAGTTGATAGCTTTGACGGTTTTGGAGGAAAATAATTTAGTTAGAATACCGAAATTTCGTGAAATTTGTATGGGAGGGGGTACAAAGAGTGAGATAAGTGGATAGCTTTCACAAAATCGATTGCAATTTTAATAATATTAATTATGACGAAAATTGGTTCTTTTCGCTTTACTAGTTGTAATGAAAACCGAATAAATGCATTTTTGAAAATCGTGCATTTGTATGGGAGTCAACCATCTCCCATATAAATGCACTAGGAGTAAAAGGATCAGATCAATATTTTTTGACGTTAATGATATTCACATCATTATACTATGACCTAATACTCAAGTCAATAGCTGAAATGGTTTCGGAAAAAAATCAATTACTTTAAACTTCAAAAGTTCATGAAATTTGTATGGGAGGGGGTAGAAGGAGTAGAGCTAGGGTGTAGTCTAGTGGGTAGTGTGTTGGTCTTGTAATGCGAAGGTCGTGAGTTCTAATCCCGGTCGGCGCAATATATAATTCCAACACATTGCCTGTTTGGATATACCTTGGTCACCTCATTCTACGAAAATGAAAAATTCGTAGAAAGAGGGTTGTACGAAGGGCTAACCACCTTTCCACAATAAGTAATAAAAAATGTTAAGAAACCTGCCTGTCAGGAGGCCAAGGTTCAATTTGGGCTGTAGCGCCATTGAAGAAGAAGGAGTAGAGGGATTTGACCCGTTCACGAACTTAAAGATACTTTTTTGCTAAAAATGATAAAAAAAAATTTCAGCAAAATAGGTCAAAGCTTTCGAGAGTTATGTTATAGACAGACGGACAGACAGACAGACCGACAGACAGACAGACGGTCACTCGGAATCGAAGTTTTTGTGCGACAACAAATATTTCTGTACCCTTGACGACTCTGTGCGATCATTATTTCTTAGCGTTACAAACGGTAAGGCAAACACAATACACTCTCAGATTTCATCTAGAGCATAAAAATGGCTTTAGAGTGAATTCAAAAACGATGAACTAATTTGGCGGTTCGATTCGAATTGTGCATAAATGATATTTTGTGCTTTCAAATATTCGCAAAGTTGCAGCATTTTCGTCGATAGCTAGTGACTTTAGTTGTTTGAAAAGTCATCTTAATTTCGACTTACTTTCAGTTTATTTGTATCGAAAGTATTGCGAAATCCATCGGATAGCACTTTTTGGTTCGATATCAGAAATTATTATACCGAATTTTACGTTTTTACCGCTAAGCATTTTTAAGGAAATGTATTTAGATGTAGGCACGTTGTAAGTTGGCAGCGAAATAGACCGATATCTTGTTCTATTATATCGAGCTTGATTATGGAGAAATTTGCCATAGACGCCAATCACGATACGACCTCTTAACATATTGCAATCTTCGTCATCAAAATAACATTATTTCAGTTTTTTTTTTTTAATCTTCGCGATAGCTCACGGCGTTCGAAAATTATGTTGTAGACAAACGTACAAACAGACAGACAGATAAACGAGCAGACGGACGAAATCGAGGTTTTTTAAGGGGTAACACATATTTCTGTACTTTTGGCGATTCTGTGCAAGTATTATTTTTTAACGATACAAACGGCAAGGTTAAGACAATATACTCTCACATTTCATTGAGATTATAAGTATGTACTAGAGCTATTGTGTGTGTGATTACTCGAATGCAAGGTCTTTGAAGGACAAGAAAAATCCCTGTTTTCTAACCATAACAGAATAATTGCACAACAGGTCCTCTAATGTATTTTTCATGAAAAGTTGCCGTGGATTATTATCATTTAAGATGGGCCAATTTATTAAATAGTTCGCGCTACATAGCCCAATAAGCCACTGTGGCTATGTGTTATCAGCTAGAAACATTCATAGGTTTAAGGAAGTAAGTTGGGTTGGCAAATGTACTACAATTTTTCAATTTTACTGGCTGTTGTTACCAGAACAGAAACCGATCAAGATCAGAAACCGATGAATTTATATTATAGTTAGAAAAGGATTAATTTCTCCATTCGCTTAATAATTTTAAAATTTTCAAAAATTGCTACTGAAAAATTCACGGTTCAATAAATACTCTTTGGAATAGAAATCGAATTGACTCACAGGCACCTCAATATCAGTGGCGTGGCGTAATTTCATAGCTAGGGGGAGCAATTATTTTTTAAATATATTCGTTTATTACGCTTAAGCAACATATTATAAATATTACCTCTCTTGTCAGCTGCTAAAAACATTATTAATGTTAAGAGCACCCAGAAATCACGAATGTGATACAAAAAAAACGATTTACATTCACCCCTACTACCACACAGGAGCTTAAAATGCCTGAATTAAAAAATTAACGGATAATCCATTTTATGTGCTAGTAAGATAATGGACCCAAATTCAAAGAAATATTTTATTTACGTCTTGCTTTGACAGACCCTTCAACATTTTTGTATTAAATAAAAGCTTTAAAAATGTTGAATAATTAATTAATTGCAGCCTTAGTTTAAGATTCTATTTTTATTTTAATAAAAAAAGTAAAGAGTCCATAAAAGTGGCCTGATCTGGCGAAGTTTAAAGCGATTCGTTTCCACACAAAGCGAGATAAATATAGGCAATACCGCCAGATCTACATCTTCACATTTTTGTAACTGATCATTTTTCGGCTAGTACAGAAATTTCAATACTGGCAATACTTTGATCGAGAGTCAGAGATTGCGATTGAAAGCACTGGTTGGAAGCAATTTCGTTAATGCATCTCTCCTTCCTATAGAAGTCGAACTTGCGCTCGCCGCGAAAAATTTTACTCGTATTGGCCGGCGGTCTCGTTCTCTTGTATGTGCGATTAAAAGCAATGAGAAGAAAGGTGGAAGCATTTTAATGCGACGCATTTCCTCTTCCTATTGAAGGCGAACTTGCGCGAGAAAATTTTGCTCATATTGGTGGCGTTCTTGTATATGGGTTTTTAAAATCGCATCTTGTTTTGGAAGATTTTCAACTTTCGTTGGTCAGAGAAAGTGTAAGAAAAAAAGCTGTCCTGAGCACGTAAATGCTGTAAACAGTGGTAGACGAAAATAATGCGCACTTTCTTTTAAAAAATTTTTGTTAATAAATTTTGATATTCGTGCTGATTTCAGTTTAGCTTTTCTAAACTGAATAAAGGGCAAAATGTAAGGGAAGCATTGCTTCTCTTGCGACAATGGACGCCACGCCATTGCTTAATATATCAATTCATACATTTTGTGCTAACACTCAACATAAACGCATATGACATAAACATTTCTCTCCACAAGATGTGACCCTGTGCAACGGAGTTAAGTTTTTTCCATTTCATATACCTATATAGGGGTGTTAAAGAGTTCTAAGCACATTTTTCGCCAAAATCTGCAACACTTCCTGCAACACGTTATAAGGCAGCAAGGCTAAAATTTACCGAATAAATATGAAAACCAATTTATTTAAGGTAAAATGCTGAACATTAACTTTTTATGCATATATTAAATATTAATTCTGTTTCTATTTTTTCTGACGAGAAAAGATGGAACTTGGATGGCACAGATAGTTTCAATAAGTACTGACGTGATTTGCGCATGGATCCCCAATTTTTTTCAAAACGCAATTGCGGTGAAGGCAGTTTAATGGTTTGGGGAGTGCAAATGAAATGTTAGAACTGGCTTTTCCCAGTGCTTGAATGAGTTCATTGGAATACGTAGAGGTGTTGCGCATGAATTTGTTGTCATTTATGGGAACCAGAGGCACTGTGTATTGGTATATTCAACAGAACAACGCCAAAATTCAAGTGAGCCGTGTTACTTATTCTTGATTTCAGGACCATATCGTGCAAGTGATGTCATGACCCTCTTGCAACTCAGACCTTAATCCTATAGGAAATATTTAGGAAGTCCTAGCAAGGGATGTTTGTAAGGAAAATATGCAGTAAGTTATAGAGTGCAACAGTTGATAATGGCTGTTATTACCACTTGGCAGAAAATTAACAAAAAATAATGACAAATTTAATAAAAGCATGCCAAACAGATTATTTGAATTGATAAACAATAAAGGTGGTCCAACAAAAAATTAAAATTTACCATTTTGTATCCATTTATTTTATTTTATAAAATTATTTGATTGCGTTTATTTATTTATTAATTTTTTGGTTTTTTTTTTTATAAGGAAAACAACTTAGGAGGTCACCCTATAATGCAATGCATAGCTGTGTCAGTATAGGAATTGGAAAAAAAACTAAAGCTGAGTCAATTTAATTTGGGTGGAAATAGCCGAAAGTGACGGTGTACATTGCTTTTGGAGCACTGCAGGTTGTACTCATTGGGAAAAATTTTAGCTGGTAATATGTTCCAAGGTCTTGATGTTCGGGAAATGAACGACTGCCTTAATTTCACTGTACGAGAAGGTAAGGGTTTGTACTCGTGTGTGCGTTCAGCTTGCCAAGTATCTCGGGGAAAATTATAGAGTGGAGGAATGTGTGCGCTTAGTTCCGCACTGCATTTACCATTGAAGTAGCGATAGTAAATGCTAAGTACTCCGACATTTCTGTGATGCTCGAGAGAATCGATAGAAGACGTGATGGTCTCGTCTCCAATCAGTCTGAACGCATGCTTTTGAATGCGGTCAAGCAAAGCGAGGTGTGATTTGCGTACCGCAGCCCAAACATACGAATTGTACTCTAAACGTGGTCTAATGTATGCCTTATAGACGGTTACGAGGTCGTTCGGCGTGAAATACACCAAGACGTTTAGAGGCGTTCAGGGCAACATCAAAGATGTGCCAAATTCAGGTGGTCATTAATTTTAATCCCAAGAAGTGTGAAGTTATCCAAGGTGCAAAGTTGTGCGCCACCAAAGGTCACGTTTTGAGACAACACTGAAATATCATATTAGAGGGATAGATGACACGCCTGTGTTTTGGAGGCATTGAATTCTACTCTATTTTTCCTGCCCCATTCCCGGATTAAGTTGAGATCCGAGTTCAGCAATCGGAATAACTCCATGCGATTGGAAGCAATAGAATGGTTGTGTGATTCCGCAGCAAAGTTAAATTCGTAGGTGTTATCTAAAGTACTGTCCTCCGCAAAACTATGGATTAGATTGAGACAGAAGGTCATTGAGGAAAACTAAGAAAAGAGTTGGAGATAAAACAGAGCCTTGAGGGACTCCGGAATCTATTGGAAAAGAGGATGCGATTGACAGCAGTTTCCATTACTTTCAAGAGCACTGAACTAATAGCTATCGGGCGGTAGTTGACGGGGTTTGCTTTGCTTCCTTCCTTGTGAATTGGCTGAATATTTGCAAAAAAAAAGTACCCAGAATGGTAGGAAAGATAGAAAAGCTTGCGAAGAGGTTTAGCTAAAGAAAAGGCGCATATTTGAAGGGTAATGGGGAGAATACCGTCATGACGAAGGCTTCCCTGGCTTAGTGGACAGCGTGCTTGCTTCACAGTCAAACGAGTGTACTCATCTACCAGTTGTGTTAAACCGTTTAAAGAAGCAAAAAGCTCAGTATCACGCCCCTCCTAGTCCGTAGTAGAGGAATGTTTAAGCTAGGCAATGTTATGAACATTGAGATCACCTGCGATAATGATTTCAGCATCAGGGTTTGTAGTATTGATTGATTGGATAGCTTCAGTTAACCCATACAGTTCTAATAGAGTGTTCGCTGCAGTTATTGCTGGGCTTCTATACACATAACAGAAGTATTAGAATACACGACATATCTTTGGATCAGCAATTTTATCCAGATATAATAAAATTCTGAATTGGAGCAAAATAGGGAACTAATTGGAAAGACACATCATTGCAGAGAGTGGCGAAAAAATATTTTTTTTTCAAATTTTGACTGCGTTTATAGTTCTGCTCCATAGTGTATAATGCATATTTATTTCTTTCCTGAACATCATCCATAATAAAAATAAAATCCATAGTTGTAGTAATACGAAGACGTATCTACATTAATGACATAAGGACATTACTAATTTCATACTTACATTGCTCCAACAAAGACCGCATTATTATCTTCGTCGAATAAGAATGTTTTGTAGTACAGCTTCCCGCAGCTAAAATCCCGGACGTGATCTGAAAGAAAAGTATCGAATTTAGCAAAGATACAATAAATCAATAGTGAGGGAGGTGGCCAGCTATCATAGAGTCATTATCCTAATCGTATAGGTAGGCTTTTAGAACACTCCTCGCTTTATGACAACGACTGAGAATTATATTGCCCGAACGAAAAACTTGTGTGACAATATTATTGACGTATTTAACAAACAAAAAACAGAAGAAAATACCGTAGTAGGTTTTTCATTTTTATCACTCTTATCGGATCGATAGATTCACTGATTCACCTATATGTTATTATTTAAAGATATTTGTTTACGAACATTCTTTTCTGTAAGTATGACAACCATTTGGCTATGGTAGTTGATTTCCGTTCTATTAGTACGTCGCATAGTCATAAAAATTTTATGAATACCGCTGCTGTGAAAACTCCATTAAAATTTTATTAGAGTAATCATAAATAATATATAAATCTTGGGAATAGTGAATTAGCAAATGAAATTTAGATCTATATACATATGCATGTATGAAGGTTGGGAGATGTAATGTAAGATTGGTTAGAAGGGGTTTTTCAACAATTATAATGGAAGTTTGTCTCTTCGACGTGTATGATTTATGTTTACAGTATGGGAAATAAATTGGTTGCTGTCTGGAAATGATTTTTTTTAACTCTATTATTTTTTTGGGGGAAAATAATTGCAGACTACCCTATATTTGTTTGCCATCACAAGTTGTGTTTGGGCATATATGTATGCTGTAATCTGAATTTGGATTATTAATTATGCATCTAATGGTGGGTTGTGGCTTTGATTGGATTTGTGTTGTTTTTTTTGTTCGATATTTGATTATAATTAATGAAATTCGGGTTGGAGCTATAGATTTTCAAAGTTTTTGTTTTTATGTCATTTCGATTAATTTGATTTATTTGATTACGACTAATTAAGATTGTAATCGTATTTGTACAGGTGTATTCTAATTTCTGGGTTTTTTTCGAAAGCTAATATATGTAATCTAATTAAATTCTTATATGAAATTAAAGGTTCTTATTTACACTGCTCGTCACCAGATTAGGTTCAACGTTTGTGCAAAAGTAAAATAGCTCTACCTCTGTAAGCAACCGGACGATTTCTATGAAATAAATTTCTATTTATAGCCCAAGATGTTGTTAATGAAGTAAAATAGTTTGGGATTTAAAGCACATATTATAATTTATTTATAATTTTTTTTCTAAAAAACATAACAAAAAGTACATTTTTTTTGGTCACCAGAATAGGTTCAAACACAAGATAGTATACAAATTCATATCTAAAGCAAAAATTCAAGCTTGGTTGTAAAATAAAAGTGATTAGTTTTAAAATCTTTTAATAGCGCGTACTAACTCCTTGGTTCAAAATGACTTCGTAAATCCGGTCTGGCAATGAAGCATTATAATTTCCAATATCTCGAAGGGAGATTTGAGCCCGCGCCCTTTTAATGTCTTCCTTTAGGGTCTCTGTATCTTCGTTCTGTCTCCCCCCTTCATACACCCTCTGTGATAAAAGTCCCCACATATCTTCTATAATATTAAGATCAGGAGAGTATGGCGGCCATTCAAGCAATTTGAGATTTTGACCCTTGATCCACGATTTTACATCTCTCGCAGTATGCATGGGGTCATTATCATGGTGGAACGTCCATGTAATTGGTCCAAAAATATTCGAGAAGTGTGGAAATGCCTTTTCCAATACCGATTTGTAAGCATTCGCGTTCATTTTGGGAGTTAAAAATTGTAATTCACAAGTCCCATAATATGAAATGGCTCCCCATACCATTACACCGCCTGAACAGCTGTGATGACGACTTAGAAAGCTTTCAGGTGTTCTTATATCGTGGAAATAACAGTTATATTCATCGGGTCCGTCGAGGTTGAACTTTTTTTCGTCGGAAAAGACGATGGTGTGCCACTCCTTATTCCAGGTCATATGCTCTCGAGCAAAACGAAGACGTGTAGCCTTACGAGCCCCATTAAGCGGTGGTTTTTTTAGTTTTAGTCTTTTTAAGTTGCAAGTGTTGCGTATTACACGTGTTACAGGTGATAGGCTCGCTTTAACACCGGTTTTTTCCCTGATCTTCGATGCAGAATGGCGAGAATTTGACGAAGCTCGGACAATATGTCTTCTGTCTGTTGCTGTTGTTGCTGAATAAAGACATCCTATCATATTTATTCGGAGAGTCTCGCTTAGACAGGCGAGCGATACAGATCGCTGCGCTCTCTAGTTGGCGCGCGATTTTAACCAAATCAAAAACCAGAACTTAACAGTGCAAATAACGCTCAAGAATAACAAATCGTATTCTGTGGTTTTTATTAATTATCGGCGGCACAATAAAAAGTGGAAAAAAGTGTAAAAAAAAAAAAATGATTTCGTAGGGCATCCGAAATGGGGGGCCCCAGTGAAAAAAAGAAAAGACAAATATTCAAGTGCGAACAGTTAAAGAAGAAGAATAGTGAGCTAAAGTTTAAAATCAAAAAAATGAAAGACTCGGCAGTCACGAATGCAGCAGAATGAGAACCGGCAGACCAAAAACAAGAAGCGGAATCCATGTGCTTGGATAGCGGTTGGCTGCAGGTGAAAAAGCGGAAAAAAGTACACCACGCAAACGGAAGAGAGGAGGTCATGACACCAATACCAACAGGCTCGAGAAACTACTACGCAGATCTCGATAATCAATTGGACAAAGGTTGTCCCAACAGCAATGGTAATGTAATGTGCAATCCTAGTAATATGGCTGGTAGTGGTGGTAGAGTCAGTGAGCGCAATAATAACAACAATAACAACAATAACAATAATAACACTAATAACAACAACAATAATAACAGTAAAAATACGCCCACAAACACTTTTGCTGGGAAGCAATTTTGCCCAGCTATCATGCTCTTTGACATAGACATCAAAAGACTTGAACTTAAAATTAAACACAACAGAATTATGATTGGGCTTAAGGCCCAATCATATGATACTCTAGATGAGATGGAAATGACTTTAATATACCGGAAAATATGTCATCTCAAATTCTTTCGAATAGTGAGTAGAGACTTTGCATGGGAGGTGGTAGAAGTAGAGGGGGAGGTTTGTATTTTTCCTATGTGACACCGAAAATGGCATGTAAAATGTTTCGTGTTGAATTTAAAGTTTTTAGTTTTCATTATTTTGAAAGAAATTGGACATAGTTTTCCTGAAATTGTGGCATTTGTATGGGAGGTGGCAGAGGAAGTGGAACGTTTTAGATGATTTTGAAACTGCTTATCATCACCCTTATCACTATGCTTTGATTCAATTTCAAAGTCGATAGCTCTCATATATTCGAAGGAGAAATGCTTTCCTTGAATTTATAAAACAGATATTTATATGGGAGGGGGTAGAAGGAGTGAAGCTGAGCTGATAATTTTTTCCAGCACTTATTGCAACTATTAAAAAACAAATTGTGGCAAAATTTGAAGTTTGTAATTTTTCTAGTTTTAATGGAAATCGATATAATGCATTTAACAAAAATTATCCATTTGTATGGGAGGGGGTAGAAGGAGTGTAAAGATCAAAACAATTTTTTTTTTCTGTTATAGATATTTATATTTTTATATCTCTTACAAGATATCAAGTTGATAGCTTTACCAGTTTCGAAGAAAAATAATTTAATTTAAATTTCAAAATTTCGTGAAATTTGTATGGGAGGGGGTAGAAGGAGTGAGGTGAAGTTTATAATTTTTCAAATCCGATTGGAATTATAATAAAATTAATTCTGGCAAAAATTTGTTTTTATACTTTGGTAGTTTCAATGAAAATCGAAAAAGTGCATTTTTCAAAATTATGCATTTGTATGGGAGGGGGTAGAAGGAGTGATGGGATCGAATCAATATTCCGTCATAATAATGACATCTATATTATAATACTTCGCCCCAAATTTTAAATAGATAGCTTAAATAGCTTCAAAGAAAAATCAATTTCTGAAAATTTCAAAATTTCGTGAAATTTGTATGGGAGGGGGTAGAAGGAGTGGGGGGATGTGGCCCGTTCACGAACTTAAAGTTTCTTTTTTGCTAAAAATGACACACAACAAATTTCAGCACGATAGCTCAAAGCGTTCGAGAGTTATGCTGTAGACAGACGGACAGACGGACAGACAGCAACTCGGAATCGAAGTTTTTGAGCGACAGCAAATATTTCTGTACCCTTGGCGGCTCTGTGCGAGCATTATTTCTTAGCGTTACAAACGGTAAGGCAAACACAATATACTCTCAGATTTCATCTAGAGTATAAAAAGTAAATACCCAGATATGGAATACCATATAGTAAAAACCAGAACAGGGAATTGTAAACTTTTTGTTCACGATTCGAAAATTCACAAAGAAATTTTTCAAAACCTTAAAACAGGTAGCGACCTCGAAATGTACACCCATACAGCTGACCAAAATAAATCTACGACCTTATTACTTAAAGGTGTTGACTATGAGTATTCTCCCGCTGAAATTCTTGATGAGTTACGCGATCTTTTACCAAATATTTCAGGAATCACTGTCAAAAACTTTAGTACACCTAGATCTAGAGCATCAGGTAAACTCCTCGATATGTTTTTGGTACTAATTCCACCTGGAACCAAAGTAGATACTATAGTACAAATCAAAAGTCTGTTTAACTTAAGAATTCGTTGGGAAAAATTAAAGGTTGACGGCATTCTGCAATGCTATCGATGTCAGAGGTTTGGTCACGTATCAAGCAATTGTAATATTAGATATCGGTGCGTAAAATGCCCGGATAACCACTTGCCGGGTGAATGCACAAGATCCCGAGACTTTAAAGACCCCCCTTATTGTGCTAACTGCAAAGAAACTGGTCACCCCGCAAATTTCCGGGGATGTCCAAAATATGCGGAACTTATTCAAAAACGAAAGAATCGAGTTATTCAAGCCAAACAGTTGAGGCAAGAAAACATGTATTTTGTAAACTCTGCAGTTCGGAATAAGACATCTGAGATACGAAATAGTTCTCTCCAAGAAGGATCAGCCTGGAAAACTCCACTGCAAGTCCAATCGTCACACCAGACTAATATTCTCGACAAAAGTCTTGAACTGTTTGGGATTAGCCCACTTGAATTTCTTAGAAAAATCAACAATTTTTCTGCTATATACAACCACCTCCATAGTCTAGAAGAAAAACAACACCATTATATGATATTTTTCCTTGATATTACTAATGGAAGAAGGACAGATTAATATTACTATAGCCAATGTTGGATCCCTGAAATCTAAAGCAAACAAAATTGCCCTTAACGACATGGTCAAAACTTATAAAGCCGATTTCTTTTTCCTGTGTGAAACACACCTTGGAAACCGAAGTAGGCTGAAGGTACCTCACTATAAAGTAGTTAGAAATGATTTTCTTCAAGGCACCTCTCTTATATCTAAGGAACTTTATAAAATTACTCCCGTAAATCTCGATATTACTACAGTAACTTACACAGCAATATCATTCAGATCCAATGCGTACGAAAATATTCTTTTAGTCTCAATTTGTTTTCACCCAAATGCTACAAATGAGTCAGATATTCACCCCAAACTCAACTCCTGATTTACACAAAACACCTATGATGCAATTATAGCAGGAGGAGATTGGAACGCAAAAGATCCGCAATGGGCCAATAGTATAACTAACTACAATGGCAGGGCCATAAGAAACTGGTTCGACCTAAATATAAATAATAGTGCTCTCAACATCATTCACCTAAATGAACCAACCTTTGCACGAAGCAGGGGATGTATAGATTTCTTCGTGGTAAGCAACAATATCGGAAGCACAATATCCCAAAATCACACATGCGAAACTTTATCCTCAATATCGGATCACTACGCAGTAGAATTAAAAATTAACATAATAGGACTACGATTGCGCGTAAAGCGCAATCTTACGTTACTCTAGATGAAATAGATTTTTTTCTGATCCCAAGAAATTTTGTATGGGGAGTGTTAGAAGGGGTGATAGCATTGAACTAATTTTTTCCCCATCATGCTAAAGTAGCTATAAAAAATGTTTTATACAAAATGCTTACTCCAAAAATTGAATGGGAGCTGAGAAAATTAGTGTGTTAGATTTAGTTGAAATGTGCAGTTTGTATGGGAGGTGGTAGAAAGAGTGGGGGGATTTTATTGATTTTTTCAGAAATAACTAAGAATATTATAAAATTGACATCTCTTAAATTTAAGACTAGTAAAATTCATACTTTTGAAGAAAATAGATTTTTTGTGAAGTTGTGAAACTGTGTCATATTGTATGGGAGGGGGTAGAAGCAGTAAAGCTAATCAAATAATTTTCTCTGATCTTAGTGATACTGCTAAATAAGTATTTATTACAAAATGTGAGCTCGATAAATGTTATATGTTCTGAGAAAATCGGATTAGAGCATTTCATCAAAAAGTGTAGTTTGTATGGGAGGGGTTGGAAGGAGAAAGAGGACGCAAATAATTTTTATATTGTATATTGAAATCATTATGAAAGTAATATATCCCGAAATTCAGACTAATAGCATTCATACTTTTCGAGCAAATCCATTTATAGCCGAATTGGGAAATTGTGTCATTTTGTATGGGAGGGGGTAGAAGGGGTGGAGCTAATCGTCTAATTTTTTTCACCCTTACTAACAATTTTAAATAAATATTAAGTGCAGAATTTCAGCTTGCTAAATTTTATACGCACTGAGTAAATTGGCTTAGAGTAATTCATGACAAGTACAGTTTGTATGGGAGGGGGTAGAAGGAGGGGAGGGACACGCATAATTTTTATACGGTAGATTTATATTATCATAAAAGTAATATATTCCAAATTTCAGGCCAATAGCTTTTATACTTTTTGAGCAAATCCGTTTATTGTCAAAATGCGCATTTGTGTCATTTTGTATGGGAGGGGGTAGAAGGGGTGGAGCGATTTGGCCCGTTACCGAACTTGACCTTACTTTTTTGTCAAAAACGACGTGTACGAAATTTGAGCTTTCTAGCTCAATGCGTTCTCAAGCTAGAGAGCGAACGGACGGACGGACAGACGGACGGACGGACGGACGGACGGACATCCGGTTTTGAGATTTTTGAGTGATAATATTAACTTGTGTATTCATCATTTTTTTCTCCGAGCCTTATTTCTTGGCGTTACAAACTTTAGAGCAAACTTATAATACTCTCAGATTTCATCTAGAGTATAAATATACAAGAGTTCCGACCGGAACTCAGCATCCCAAGGACCTTTAGATCATTCGTAGCAACAAACTGGCAAAATTTTAAGAGCGAGATGGATCAAAGCTTTTCAGCGACAAATATTTCAAACAGCGAAAATCTCGATAATAATGAAATAGACCAACTTATGAAATCCTTCACCCACATCATTAACCAAACAGTACATGAATACTCTAGAGTAGTATCTTCCAACCATTTTTTTGAAAAACTTCCTACCGATATAAAAATATTATTCGATATTAGGAAAAATAAACTGCCAACAAGTCGGGCGAAACTTTATTATTCTTGGGACAAGTTGCGTATGTGTGGAAAGTCAATATGCAGGTTAGAGTTGTTAGGGAAGACTAAGTGAAAGCGGGTTCTTGGGCAGGGCAACTGTCAATTTAACACTTTGCGGAAACGTTCAAAAGCTCCAGTACATATAATCAATATTTCATTCCTTTATTTATCCAAGTTTGAGTGTTTGTGAGGGGTGGGGTGAGGGGTGAGGGGTGATAGTAAGAGTGGGTGGATGGTAATAGTTTTTAATTGATTGCTTGAATCACGTCCAATATTCTCTGCATAGAATGTCAGTTTCATAGACGAAGTTGCATAGAATTTTCATAAATTTCGGTAGTTTTTACATTCACAAAACCAAACATTTGTATGGGAGGGGGTAGAGGAGGTAGGGGAATCGTAAAATTTGTGATGCAATTTTATTTCTTTTCTCTTGTAGTGTGCTCGTACAAAATTTCAAGTTCGTAGCTTTTAATTTGTTGGTTATTAGTTGATTCAATGAAATTGGTCGAAATGATACTTTTGTATGGGAGGGGGTAGAAGGGCAAACGCGATTGCAAAACTTTTAAAGTAATATCATTTCAATTATTTTTATAAGTTTTTGAGCAAAATTTGAAATTGGTAGCTTTTAAGAGTTAGCTGATAACTGATTTCCTAAAAATGCTCGAAAAAATAATTTTGTATGGGAGGGGGTAGAAGAGGTAGGGGAATCGCAAAATTTGTGACGCAATTTTCTTTTTTATCTCTTTTAAGGTGCTCGTACAAAATTTCAAGTTCGTAGCTTTTAATTTGTTGGTTAGCAGTTGTTTTATTGAAATTGGTCGAAATCATGCTTTTGTATGGGAGGGGGTAGAACGGCAAGTGTGATCTCAAAAATTTTGACGCTGTTCTATTTCAACTATTTTAAATGATTTTGTGCAAAATTTCAAATTGATAGCTTTTACTAATTAGGTGATAATTAATTTCTTAAAAATGGTCGAAAAAATCACTTTGTATGGGAGGGAGTAGAAGCTTTCAAGGTATTCGACCAGTTTATATTTCACTCTTTTAAAGATTTTTTTTAAATGTATTTCGCAAGTTTTCAAGTTTCTACCTTTAAATTTCATTCAAAAATTTTCAGTTTATGTGGTTTTTTCATTGCACATGAAACACCTTGTGCACGGTAGACCAGGGGGTCGGTGCATAACAATTGTGGAATTTTTATTATTTTTTCTGTATGTACAACAAATAGATGTATCAACATGGAAAATTTAAATTTTGTATCTTTCACCAGAGCCCTTAAAAAATCACTCAAAATTTTCGACATTTTTGGTTACCACCTCCCTCCCCTTACACCTCCCAACGTAAAATTTTTACAAAATTTAAAAACTACCTAGTTCTACAATTTGACAAAATTTTAATTTGATATCTGTACTGAATTTTGAATTATAACGGTTTGAAATTTTGGAAAGTGCATCATTTTTGAAATGCTCCCCATTTCCCCCCACTACTATTTTGTTCAAATGTTATATTTTTCAGGTATTTTTCTAGTATAGCTTAGTATAGGTTCTAAGATTCAATTACATAGCTTAATAAATAGCCGAGATATTGATTTTTAAATGTTTTTCTTTGCACCTCCCTTGACCCTCCCCCTTACAATAATTAGCTTTTATCTAAACTGATTCTAGTAGATCTTGATATTATCTTAACGGTCTCAAAATATCAATTTTTTATGGTAAGTAATTTCGAAGATATAATCATTTGAAAAAAAAATTCGGCCGACAATTGGTTCTTAGCCCCCCTTTTTGCACCCCTATGGATAAAAAAATTTAATTATTTTTAAAAGTTGTCCCACAAATCCCTCTATATGTATGTTGAGTTTTAGCTTCCTAGCTGTTACCATGGTTGAGATATTTGAATTCGTATTTTTCGGTTTAAGCGTTCCCCCCGCCTCCCCCTGAACCCGTACACCCCCCAAAATGGGTATCCGCCTGAGATCCGCAACTATCTACAATCCCCTCAAAAATGAACTCTCTATCTTGAAGGGTTTGGGAGTTAATGTGCGCTGAGCGTACACGCCGGCGTACGGCGGACGGCGTACAGACAGACGGATTTTTTTTTTTTGCATTTTTAGGCTAATTTAGTTGTGAAACGCGAAAAAACAAAATTTCAGGGTAGCAAATTTTTTTTTTTTCCCAAGTTGATCACAATACTTTATTATTAAAATAATAAAGTAATTGGAAGAAAAGGCTAAAAAAAATACTTAAACGGAATCTTTATGTCCCTAATCAAGAATATTTGAACCTTTATAATAGAACCATGCTATTATCTACAATAATTGATCAAAAAATAAACCTTCATTTTAACAAAGAATTCCAGAAAAAGTTAAAACTATTAAAACCTGGACCAACTATACCTAGTCCTGCCATAAGTTCTGTCACATAATTTCTCACATTGGCAACAACTTTATTTTATGAGTGACATTTCAATATCGGCCAGTTTTATAAACGTCATAATGTTGTTGACAGTTGATGGTCATTTAAAGTGTGTTCGTTAACGTGTGAAGATGGAATGGGGTGTAATAGAAAACCGAACTGCAGTGATTGCACTACATAAGTGTGGAAAATCCGCGAGTGAAATTTTCAAGTTGTTGTGCCCGTTAAAAATAACGCAAAGATTTGTGTATCGTGCGATCCAGAGATATAACGCGATCCAGACTATTGAAGATCGACCTCGTTCTGGACGTCCGCGTGATGTACGTTCTTCTGCTGCCATCAAAGCGGTCGAGAGTCGAATTCGTCGAAATCCGCTTCGTAAACAACGAATCATGGCTCGAGAGATGAACATCTCCACCCGAAGTATGTCTCGCATCATAAAATCTGACCTCGGGATGAGTGCCTTTCGACGATCAACGGGACATTTGCTGACTGAGCAGTTGAAGCAAATTAGGAGCACCAGATCGAAAGAGCTCCTTCGGCGGTACGGCAACAACAAACATCGAGAAATTTTATTTACCGATGAAAAAATTTTTACGGTGGAGGAACATTTCAACCGCCAAAATGATAAGGTGTATGCCCACAGCTCCATAGAAGCCCGAGAAGTTGCCACTAGGGTACAGCGAGGACATCATCCAGCATCAGTCATGGTATGGTGGGGTGTCAGCTACGAAGGGGTCACCGAGCTTCATTTTTGCGAAAAAGGCGTAAAAACTTCAGCGAAAAATTATCAAACGGACATCCTGGAGGGATGTGTGAAGCCGCTGAACTCTACGCTATTCAACAATCGACATTGGGTTTTCCAGCAAGATTCTGCGCCAGCCCACAAAGCTCGAACCACACAAGCGTGGTTGGAAACCAATATTCCACAGTTTATAAGGGCGACGGAATGGCCTTCTGGGAGCCCAGATTTGAATCCCCTGGACTACAAACTGTGGGCGGAGTTAGAGTCCATGGTGTGCACGAGACGACACCCAAATATCGAGAGCCTTAAGCGATCTTTGACAGAAGCAGTAGCTAATTTTCCGCTAGAAACAGTGCGTACTGCTATCGATGACTGGCCCAACAGATTAAAGAGCTGTGTTAAGGCTAAAGGCGGCCACTTTGAATAATTTGTTGCTTATTTTACTTCCATTAGTATGCCAAAATAAAATATATTTTCCTTTGTCAAAAACTCTTTTTCATTTATACAAAAATTGTCCATATACGTGTGACAGAACTTATGGCACGACTAGGTATATAAAGAAATAAACAGGATAATAGGACGAAGTAAAACCAACAGTATAGAAAAAGTGTCTGTGGATAATATTACTTACGATAAACCACAAGATAAGCTTATTTATGGCATTTCAATCTTTTTACCAGCGGTTATACGAGGAAAAAACTCCTACCTTTAATAGTGAGAACGACGAAAAGGTCATAAGCGCTCTAAATAGCTTCGAAAAATCTAATCTGCGTAATAACAAATTTGTTCCACTTCTTACTTTTAGTAGTCAGTTCACTTCAAACAGCGTAAAAGACAGTCCATTTATCACACACGAAGCACTGAAAATATAATAGATCGCATAAATAATAAAAAATCAACAGGCCCCGATGAAATATCCAACTTTATTTAAAAAAAAATATCCGATAAAGCACTAGAATTTCTCCTTATAGTGCTCAACAATTGTATCAACAATGGATACTTTCCAGATGCGTGGAAAGTAGCGAAAGTGATACCGATACTCAAAAGCAAAAATTCTATCGATATAGGAACTTTTTGGCCCATCTCCATGCTTTCAAATGTGGTAAAACTATTAGAAAGAGCGATGGCAATAAGCTTCGACAAATTTTGCCATGAAAAACAAATAATTCCTGACGAACAGTTTGGTTTTAAGCCCAAGCACTCTACAGAACATGCGTTGCTAAAACTCCATAGCGACGTGACACACAGTTTAAAAAATAAAAATTCAACTGTGCTTTGCTCTCTGGATGTCATGAAAGCCTTTGACTTAGTTTGGTCCAAGGGTTTAATCTACAAACTTATTTCCAAAGAAACACCCCTACACCTTCAACAACTTTTCCATAGCTTCCTTACAAACCGGAAGTTATATCTGTTCTTAGATGGAGAAAAATCAAAGATTGTAGATGTTAAATCGGGCGTAGCCCAGAACTCAATTAACGGACCTAGGCTATATAACTTTTATGTTCATGACCTTCCTCATCACTTAAGAGTGGGTGAAACTCAGTGTTCCATAGCTATTCTTTATGCAGATGACACTGTAGTATACTCAATGTAAGGAAACCCGAAGCATGCTCTTAAAATGGTTAAACAACATCTGGATACAATTGAGGATTATTACAGAACTTGGGATATAAGTATCAATCCGAACAAATCATCCTTCATATGCATTCGCAATGTTAGTGGGAAAGGTTAACAAAAAAACAAAACTCTTACTATATAAGCAACTAATTAGACCTATCTTAGCCTAGAGGTATCCAACTTGGTTTTCTATTTCAACAACAATTGCCAAAAATACATTTGAAAGAAAAATTATTCGTAACTGCCTATCGAAAAAATTTACATACCAAAATAAATATTTTTCAAATAGCGAAATTTACAAAGACGCTCAAATGGAACCTTTCATGACATATATTACTGACCTTTGGATAAAGAGAAGAACGAAAATGCTTACCCATTCAAATAAGATCGTGGCGAAAACTTATCGAGATAATAACGTCGGCACAAATAGTGCCACTTATTATCTCTCACCATTCAATTCATTAAATACTAACACAACAAGACCCGTAAGAAACAAAAAGACAATCATCAAATTCTACGAGAGTAGAGACTCAACCCACAATTCCCGCATACTCATGGCTGCTCGTATCGGGTCAGGTTCGTGTATACCAAGTATATGCAAGATCTAGATGGATCCTTGCAGCCTAATCTCATGTTATATGCAATATAAGTTGCATAGCGTTTCGGGACGTGCAATCACTAACTACACTACCACTGACTAAGCATATCATATTGCCAATATGCATTACCACAACAAAACAAACAAACATACATTTTCTAGTAAATATAAATTCAAATTAATCTTTCACTAAACAAAACAAAAATGTCACTGCATAAAATTTAACGTACTCTATTAGTATATAAATTCTAAATAAACAAAATATTGTAGATAATTATAAAAACACAAGAAATTTAATGGCAATAAACTAATTATTATTATTATTATTTTATATTTATTCCGTAGTTTGCACCTTTTCGGATAAAATTGCTCACTACATTTTGACTTCGACCAATTTTTCTAGCAATCTCTCGCTGATTTAGGACACATTCGAGGTAACCTTTTATTTGACCCTTTTCTAAGTCATCCTGTTGTTTACCGCGACCCATTTTGCACTAAAATCACTCCGCACTACCGGAATTGTTAAAAATGAAAGATTTCACACTGTTTGATAGCAACTGCATATCGCAAATTTAATGAATTACAGTTGTACCTATTCTGATGACCAAAAAAAATTTAGTGTTTTCAGTGAACAAAACAATCGAAGCAAGATTTAACATAGGTACAGTCACAGAAATGTCCTCATTATTGTAGTATCAAGTCTAAACAAAAGAAAGTTTAAAACATCCACCAAAAATATAATATACATGTTATTACTTTTTACTTTTTGAGATATGAGAGAAAACGTAAATGAAAATTCTCGAACCTATTCTGGTGACGAGCAGTGTATAAGGACTCCTAGATGCACGTGGCTTAGATGACGTCCTAATTGGCAAATTCGAAATATTGAGCTCTACAATATTTTGCCGTAATTGGCTCAGGTTTCAACCCACTAGCAAGACTTTAAACAATTTACAATCTTAAGTTGAATAAGTTGTGAGCAAGGAATGGACAAGATGAAAGCATGAATTTTACTTATAAAGTGTGTAGATGGATGGAAAAATATTTTCACAAAGTATTTTTAATTATTTTATTATTTCACAATATTCTATTTATTAATTTAAACGTTTAGGTCTGTATTGAGACCGTTATCAAACTGATGAAGTGATCACTTTAATAAAGGTTCCAACAGAGACAAAAACGTCGCGATTAATAAATCAGAATGGTGTTAAGACCAAAAATATTAAGATATTCTTAAATATACATGTCTTTCAAAAGTACGCATGGACTAACAACAACTGAAAAAAAATTCAACGTACAACTGAAGATCCGTTTAAGAATTGTTATAATCATGTAATCGACTTTAAAAATAACCCGCACGCTCTCATCTATCTATATAAATATAATTGTAGTGTCTGTCTGTGACTTGTTTATAAATGGCTATAAATAAGTTTTTTGCTTCATTTTAGCAATAACTAAGCAGAATTTAACGTTTTTAAAAAGTTTCTCTTTCTGTCTGTCTGTCTGTCTTTCCGGCTTTCATGCAAAAACGGCTGCACCGATTGCAATGAAACTTTCACAGATTATTAGCTCTGCCTCTGGGAGTAATCTGCTTTAGGTTTTATTTTTCTCCCCTCACGCCTTCTAGCCCCTCCCATACAAAGTGACTCATTTTCAAAAACTTATAATAATAAAATTTTCATGGAAACTATGAAAGCTTTTAATTTGAAATTTAAAATATAATATTTCTATTATAAACGAAATCTTCAAGTGTATAAATAGTTTGAATCCCCCAACTCCTTCCACCACCTCCCATACAAACTAAACTTTTTCATGAAATACTATACTCCCATTTTATCAGTACGTATAACTTTTATCGAGCTAAAATTTTGTATTAAATCTTTAATTAGCATAATTATTATTATTAGGAAAACTTAACCGATTAGCTTTACTCCTTCTACCCCCTCCCATACAATGTGGCACAATTCCACGACTTTGCAAAAACTCGATTTTCTTGAAAAGTGTGACTTTAACTGATCTCAAATTTAAACACATCAATTGCATGGTGGTTGTAGTTGGTTCTAGAAAAATTACTAAAAACGCTCCACTCCTTCTACCACCTCCCATACAAACTGCACTTTTTCATGAAATACTCTAAACCAATTTTCTCAGTACGTATAGCTTTGATCGAGCTAAAATTTTGTACTAAATGTTTAATTAGCATAATTATTATTATCGGGAAAAATTAACCGATTAGCTTTACTCCTTCTACCCCCTCCCATACAATGTGGCACAATTCCACGACTTTGCAAAAACTCAATTTTCATGAAAAGTGTGAATCTAACTGATCTAAAATTTAAAACACATCAGTTCCATGGTGATTATAGTTATTTCTAGAAAAATTACCAAAAACCCTACACTCCTTCTACCACCTCCCATACAAACTGCACTTTTTCATGAAATACTCTAAACCAATTTTCTCAGTACGTATAACTTTGATCGAGCTAAAATTTTCTGATGAATCCATAATTAGTATTATTATTATTATCGGGAAAAATTAACCGATTGGCTTCACTCCTTCTACCCCCTCCCTTACAATATGACACAATTTCACGACATTGCAAAACCTCGATTTTCTTGAAAAGTGTGAATCTAACTGATCTGAAATTTAAAAGATATCAATTGCATGGTGATAATAGTTGTATCTAGAAAAATTATCAAAAACCCCTCACTCCTTCTACTACCTCCCATACAAATTTCACAATTTCACTAAATCCAATGCACTAAGTTTCTCAAGTTACCTATTCAGTTTTTCAAGCTTAAATTTGGTGCAAAATATTTTTATAGCTACTCTAGCATGGAGTGAAAAAAATTAATTTAGTACTGTCATCCCTTCTATCACTCCCCACACAAAAATTCTTAAGATTACAAAAATTGTGATTTCATCGGTAATATCATATAATGGGGTTTTACGCACAATCGAAGTCCTGTTATGTTTTTAAGCTCAATGTCATTTTATTTGGGCTTTTTTCAATTAACACAAGCTACAACTATTCACATGTCCTTAACACGTATACATATGATCTCGAATCACGAATTTGATTTGATCACGAGCCTCTCCCATTCAAATGCGAGTATCTTGCTTTCATTCTTAATAATTTATGGTTGTGACTCCAACAAAATACAAAACATTGTGTTCAAAGAGCCATTAAGGTAAGCGGATTAAATATCCCATATAATGTATTACTAACTACATTCTCAAAAATTTGCTTATTAATGCGATTTTTACGCGGACGAAGTCGCGGGCGTTTGCTAGTCATAAATAAAGTATTACTCACTCCCATTAGTTAGTTATTTCGTACAAAACTACATGTTCATGATCTTCACAACTAAATCATGAATTCTGTAGAAAATTTTAATACTTCAAATACAAACAGCTGACTTAATTAATTCAGATGAAAACTTCACTAAGCCATCCCAGGACTTTTGCCACTCAAGTGTAAGCACTAACTATTAGCATTTTCCTTAAGTGCAAAATGCCTTCTAATAATGCTCCTAATTCCATTCGTATGGCAAGTTAAGATTCTAGAATTCCGAGAGAATACTCAATGGCGCGAAATTGCTTCTTCAAACAAAATCTCAGTATAAAAGCTATCCGCCCACTACAACCAATTCAACTTTCCTTTCAACATCAACATCATCATCATCGTACGTGTAAATATACATATCTAAGAAATGTATATGCATAGAAAAGCATAATACCCTTTTCTCCTATATCATTTCTCTTCAACCCCGCAATACCCGCGAACCTATATAACAAAAAAAAAAAAAAACTTCTCTATTTCGTGGCTATAACATATAGAGAGGATAGCGAACAAGGATGTATTTACATATTCCGGGTTTGAGTAAATATTTTGACAGCTGTCATGTCCTTTGCACGTGTAGTTGACTGGATGTCTTGACGCGATGACAGGATAAGTGGAATTTCATTGATTTAAGAAAATGTTTTCCCTGGAAATATTGACAGAGACCGCCAGAATACTGACAGGGACGAGAAAGTCCTTAATGACTTGTCTTCTAGAGAGGAGTCTTTGATTGGTCCATTCGACTATTAGAAATCGACTTTGGTTTGGTTCCGACGAAGTGTGCTATACGGCAAACATTAATATACTCTTACACATATCAAGGAATTTGATTGGATAGTTTGGCCACTATAGTAGAATGTTTTTGTGCCAGGAAAAGTAATCAGCGCGAAAGAGAAAGAGATCAAGTTGCTTTTGTAATGGCTCCTTGAGAAAATGTGAGGCTAAGCTTAATGCTTATCTTATAACATTCTTGACCTTTTTGAGCGGATTGCCCTTTATATGGTATACTTGGGCATTGAATTTCTGATTAAGGAAGCTAAAATTGTTCGAGATTGTTTGAAATATGATTGACATGAGTGGGAATAATATCAGATTTTAATGGATTCAATAGATTTGGTAATGCTATGAAAATCGAGACATACATAAAAGCATCAATTTTCAGTGATGGTGGGGAGTGTTTGAATTAAAAGATAATTCATCGCGTCACCTTTTTTCGGAGATTTTATTTGAATAGTTTGATAATTATTTTAATTAAATTTTATTTTCTTTGATACCAGTCTAAATTTTGAATGTGCTCAATTGGCGCCAACACATAATCATAATCATCAATTCTAATTTCTAAAGCTGTTGTTTATTAATCCGAAAGCTTATGTTGAGTATGAATCCTATGTAGTCAAACTTGGTCACTCCTGTATTATAGAGCAGACAAGGCAACGACCTCCACGTATAATAATCCACGGACTTGAAAGGGAGTATTCCAGTGAAGAGTTATTGTCACATATCAAGTCCCTTAATCAACCCGCAAGGGGGTAGTTGTAGGATGAGGTTTTACCAATTCCTGCAACTATCTTTGGAGACTAGCGACTCCATGGACCTGACCTAACTATCCCCTTGTAGGATGGGGGTTATAGAATTCACCGACAGCCCGTCCTGCTTGCCCTAAAAATGGCAAATGGACACTCACTGGATCATGGGCTTATCACCCGTGATCTTAAGACTTAACTGATACGAGAAACGGATACAGCGCCTCGGATACGGACTGATTCTACGGTAACGACTTTTGGTATTCGAAAACGGACTATGATTGGCTTCTGGAACGTTCAAACATTGAATGACGGGGGAAGAGCTGGAATTACTCGGTCAGTGATCGAACGTGAAATAGAGCACTATAACATCCAAATCTTGGGCTTGAGCGAAGTCAGGTGGACAGGATCAGGAGAAGAACGAACCCCTAGTGAAAACAATATTCTGAACATTGGCCCTGAAAGTGAAGCCAGAAATGGCGTGGCGTTCGTCCTTACACCGAGAGCGAGAAACAGTCTCATTAGCAGGGAACCAATTTCGGATAGGATTATCGTCGTCAGGCTCAGGACCAGTGTCAGAAACGTCACAATTCTGTAGTGCTACGCACCAACTAATACCGCAACATCTGATGACAAAGAGGAGTTTTATAGACAACTGAGTGCCACTTTCGAACGTGTTCCAAGAGGTGATATTATTATCATCTCAGGAGATATGAACGCCCAGGTTGGATCAGACAATACTGGACTAGAACACGTCATGGAGAGGCATGGTGACCCTTGGGTCGACGCGTCACGACCTTGGATTAAGAGGCCCGAAAAACCGAATTATTTGTGGAGTTTTGTAGTACTCGGCAAAAGGTCATCGGAGGGACCCTTTTTCCATACAAGAGTCATCATAAAACATCTTGGGTTTCCCCTGGTGGTGTTACTCAGAACCAGATCGACCATTTGGCTATAAGTCGCCGATGGAGAAGATGTCTCCTTCGAGCGAAACGTGGAGCTGACGTGGGGAGCGATCACCACATGATGGTTGCCTGCTTGAGATTGTATACCGCAAATATCCGACGACCACAAATGAAGCGCAAGCTTAATGTGGATAAACTCAGAGATCCGAACAAAAAACGCGAATACACCACCATTCTACGCGAAAAGTCATCCACATTGGTGAATATGAAATGCGCACACTGGACGCCAATTGGGAGGCAACCAGAAACACTTTTTAACTAGTCCTGCAGAATCTGTGGGATATGTGCAAAGCGTTGAGAAACCCTGGATGTCGCAAGACACATGGGACAAGGTTGGCAATCGGAAAAAGCCAAATTGGCAATCATATCTCAACCCGATGTCAACCAACGAACGTCCGACCTAAGACAGAACTACCGCGATGCTCATATACAGCTTAAAAAGGCTATTAGACGCGACAAGAGAAAGGCCATTGAAGATCTGGGCAACAAGGCAGAATCTGCGGCTTACCTTGGGGATATGGGTTCACTATTCAAAATCATGAAACAGTTGACGAAAAGGAATTTCACCGCCAACCACCTGGTGAGAGATGTCAACGGAACTCTCCTTAATATGAGTGAACACCAGTTGCGGCGATAGAAGGAATACTTTTCTGATATTTTAAACATCTTGTCAGAGGAAGATATTCGAGAAACAGAACAACTACCAAACATCGAACCGCAACAATCCTCTATTAGGGACGATCTTCCAGATAAGGAAGAGATAGTTTCCGTCATTCGGTCAATGGCGGGAAGGAAAGCTCCAGGTATAAACTGACCACCAACCGAACTCCTCAAAGCGGACCCGGAAATAACAGCCGATATACTCCTCCCACTCTTTACTGAGGTGTAGAATGAAGGAAGATATCCGACTGAATGGAAGGAGGGCGTCATTGTGAAAATTCCCTCGGGATTGTGGCAATTGGTGTGGTATACGTCTACTTTCTGCCGTATCAAAAATTATGGCTACGGTAATTCTCAATAGGGTTAGTGATGTCGTCGAGAGCACTCTCGAAGTTTATCAGGCTGGATTCCGTAAAGGGTCGTCTTGTGCCGGCCACACAAATACCCTACGGATAATATTAGAGCAGTCAGCCGAAATGGGTTCGCCACTACATCTCATGTTTGTGGACTTCGAGAAGGCTTTCGACAGCGTTAAGCGAGATTACATATGGAATGCTTTGCGTAGGAGAGGTATTCCAGATAAGGTCATAGCTATGATTAAAGAATCCTACGAAGATGCAAGGTGTCGCGTCTTGCATAGAGGAGAGCTGTCCGAGAGCTTTCCTGTGCGAACGGGTGTCAGACAAGGCTGAATATTATCACCAGCCCTGTTTCTGGTGGTAATAAATGACATCTTGAAAGCTGCACTGGAAGGTGGGGAAGGTAAAGGTCTTCAATGGAGACTATTTAACATCTGAAGTCACCTTGATTATGCTGATGACGTGTGTTTGCTTGCACATAACCGTTCGGACTTGGAGTCAAATGTTCGCTCGTTGCATTCTAAATGCAAAGAGGCAGGATGGAAAATAAATGTGCGTAAAACCAAGTACATGCACATGGGTTCGAACGCAAGCACACCGATTATTCTTAACGGACAGGATGTGGAAGAGGTGCAAGATTTTTGCTATCTCGGAAGCATTGTCAGCATGGACGGCGGAGCCGAAAAGGATGTTGAGGCTCGGCAAAATAAAGCTCGTCAGGCTTTCGGTATCCTTTCCCCTTTCTGGAGGTTAAGAGAGATCTCCCTTCGCACGAAGCTGCAAGTTTTTGACGCATGCGTCAAATCCATGTTTTTATATGGTTGTACTACGTGGAAAGTGACCGTTCGACTTACCAGGTAACTGCAGACTTTCGTGAACAAATGCCTCCGACGCATTTTAGGAATATTCTGGCCAGAAGTGATCTCCAACGAAGAACTTTGGAGTACATCTGGCCAGACTTAAATAGTTATTGAGATTCAGAGGCGGAAGTAGCAGTGGATCGGTCATACTTTGAGGAAACCAGAGCGAAACATTGCCAAACAGGCTCTGGATTATAATCCTCAAGGAAGACGTCGGGTTGGTCGACCATGTAACACATGGAAGCGAGCAGTTGAGCTGGAGGCCAGAGGAATAAACAATTCCTGGCAATAGCTTAAGGCCGATGCTCAGGATCGCGTCTTGTGGAAGAGAGTTGTTTCTGTCCTATGCCCATATAGCGGGTCTTAACAGGGATTTGATTGATTGATTGAATCAAGATGTAGATTCTGATTCAGAGATAAAATTAATTCACTCTAAAACTTATACAAAAACAAACAAACATACCCCGTTTGTGGAAGTAAACGGCTGTTTATGTAACCGTATGGTCAATAGATATATAAGTATTTGCTACACTACTGCAAAGAAGACTTCCACTTACTGAGGTGTTTCAGATGTCAAAGTTATGGTCACTCTTTGAAAACGTGCAAGCAATCATACGATACATGTGCGAAATATACAGGATCGCATAGAACAAGTGATTGCATTCAAGCCACATTCAAATGCAGTAGTTGTTTCTCCAAAAGGTCTGGCAATTGTCTCCACAGAGCCGACAGTGCGGAAGGTCCGGAATATCAAAAAGCTTTAAAGGTTGTGCGAAATAAAACTGACTATTCCTGTATAAAATCATAAACATGGATAAATGCATGAAAATCATGCATGCAAATCTACGAAGCATCAGAAATAAAATGACAGAATTAGAAGCAAACCTCGTGCAAAACAAAGACATCCAGGTTTTAATATTTGCTGATACATGGTTATACAACTCAGAACAGCAATACTTTAATCTAAAGGGTTTCACTGCTGTACACAACTGCCGTGATTCTGGTCAAGGAGAGAGCACTGCTATCTATATTAGGAAAGATATCAAATTTCGAACTATCCTGATTGACGATACTTACCATACAATAATAGTCGAGTTAATTAAGGACAACTCACCATTAATGCCAGCGACTTTTTATGATCCACCTTCTGCCTCAAAGGATCAATTTGTTGAATACCTTGATGCAATCTACTCAAAATATTCAAGGATTCTATCAGTGGCGGACATTAATATTGATATACTAAAAGAGAACCAGACAACACAAAACTATCACGAAATGCTAAAGATCAACTCTCCAACAAGATGCACGGTAGAATCTGGCACATTACTAGATCATGTATCTACAAATATTCTAAAAATTATTTATAATCATTGCATCCAATACGACGACTGGCCAGAATTTGACCACAATGTGCTGACACTTACAATGAAGCCTATTAAAATTGAAAGGATTAAAATGGAAAAAAGACACATCAAATTACTCGATATTGATGCTTTTAAAACTGAGGCAAACTTTAATATTAACAAAATAAAAGATTTATCGATAGAAGCGATAATCATCTTAATTGCAATAGCAAAGGAAAAAGTAACCAGACCCAAAACGAGGCGTCCGCGCAATTCTAATTGAATAATGGATGAAGTGTTAACCCAAATAGATAAGAAACGTAGATCATAAAAAAGAATGGTGAAAGACCCTTTAAGTCAAATCTGAAGAACAGAATACGCACAAATCAAATAAACTGCCAACAAGTCGGGCGAAACTTTATTATTAGGGAAGAATAAGTGAAAGGAAGTTCTTGGGCTGTTGTCAATTTAACAATATTTCATTCGTTTCTGCAAGTTTGGATTTTCATGAGGGGAGGAGGAGGGGTAATAGTAAGGGTGGGTGGATGTTAATTGATTGATTGAATCACGTCCAATATTCTCTGTAAAGAATGTGTTTCATATAATCCGGTGTATTTTACATTCACGAAACCGAACATTTGTATGGGAGGGAGTAGAGAAGGTAGGGGAATCGTAAAATTTGATATGAACTTTTATTTCGCTTCTCTTGAAAGGTGCTTGTATAAAATTTCAAGTTCGTAGCTTTTACTTTGTTGGTTATTAGTTGATTTAATGGAATTTGTCGAATATGGGAGGGCGTAGAAGAGCAAACGCGATTTCAAAACTTTAACGTAATTTCATTTCAACAATTTTTGTAAGCTTTTAAGCAAAATTTCAAATTGATAGCTTTAAATAGTTAGGTGATAATTGATTTCTTGAAAATGGTCGAAAAAATAATTTTGTATGGGAGGGGGTAGAAGTTTTAAAGGTTTTCGACCAGTTAATATTTCGTATATTTAGAGATTTTTTTTTAATGCATTTCGCAAATTTTCAAGTTTCTACCTGAAAATTTCACTCAAAAATTTTCAGTTTATGTGTTTTCTTCAATGCACATGAAACACCTTGTGCACCGGGGGGGTCGGTTTATAACAATTATCGAAAAAGTTATTATAATTTTTCTATGTATATCAAATTGATGTATCCACATGCAAAATTTAAACTTTGTATCTTTCACCAGAGCCCTAAAAAAATCACTCAAAATTTTCGATATTTTTGCTTATCACCTCCCCTTACACCTCCCAACTTAAAAATACCAAAATTAACCACTATGTAGCTCTACAATCTGACAAATTTTCGATTTGATATCTGTACTCATTTTTGAGACATAAGGATTTGTAATTTTGAAAAGTGCGCCATTTTTGAAATGCTCCCCATTTCCCCCCACAACTATTATTTCAAAATGTTATATTACTTTATTATTCTAATAATAAGGTATTGTGATCGACACAGAAAAACAAATTTGCACACATTTTTTTTTCGCGTTTCATTACTAAATTAGCCTAAAAACGAAAAAAAAATTCCGTCCCGCCGTACGTCGTCCGTCGTACGCCGTCCATCGTACATATGGACTCATATATCCGTGACCGTTAAAGATAGAATGTTCGTTTTTGGGTAGATTGTTGATTGGGTAAGTGAGCTCCAATTTCTAAATTTTGGAGAGTGTTAGGTGGAATGGGGAGGCGGAGGGAGGGAAAGAGTCAAAAACTACATTTGCTAATATTTCCACCAGGAATACAGATAGGAAGCTGAAAATCAGCAGAAATATAAAGAGGGTTGTGGGACAAACCACAAAAATAATTTAATTTTTTTATCCATTGACGACCGAAAAGGGTGGGGGCTAAAAACAAAGTAAAAATAAGGAGCATTTTAAAAACGGCGCACTTTTCAAAATTACAAATCGTTATATTATTTCAAAGTTGAGTATAGATACTAAATTGAAGATTTGTCAGATTGTAGAACTAAATAATTATTAATTTTGGTAAAAAATTTGAGTTGGGAGGTGTAAGGGGAGGGAGATGGTAAGCAGAAATTTTCAAAAATTTGAGTAAATTTTTTATGGCTCTGGTGAAAGATACAAAGTTTAAATTTTTCATTTGGATACATCTATTTGATATACATAGAAAAAAAGAATAATTTGTTCCACAATTGTTATAAACCGACCCCACCCCCCGGTCTAACGTGAACAAGGTGTTTCATGTGCATTGAAATATATACATAAACTGAAAATTTTTGAATGATATTTATGGTAGCAACTTGAAAATTTGCAACATGTATTTAAAATCCTTAAATATATAAAATATTAGCTGGTAGAATACCTGTAAAACTTCTACCATCTCCAATACAAAATTATTTTTTCGACCACTTTCAAGAAATCAATTATCACCTAACAATTAAAAGCTATCAATTTAGAATTCTGCATAAGAACTCCTAACAATAGTTGACACAAAATTGCGTCAAAAGTTTTGAAATCACGCATGCCCTTCTACCACCTCCCATACAAAAGTATGATTTCGACCTATTTCATTAAATCAACTAATAACAAACAAATTAAAAGCTACGAAATTGAAATTTTGTACGAGCACCTTACAAGAGAAGTGAAATAAAATTGCATCACAAATTTTACGATTCCCTAACCCGCTCTACCCCCTCCCATACAAATGTTCGGTTTAGTGAATGTACATAGAATACACCGAATTTTATGAAAATTCTTTGCATCTTCGTTTATGAAACACATTCTATACAGAGAATATTGGTCATGATTCAAGCAATCAATTAAGAAGCTATTAACATCCACCCACCCTTACTATCACCCCTCCCGCTCCCCTCATAAAAACCCAAACTTGCATAAACGAATGAAATATTGTGAAATTAATAACAGCCCTGCCCAAGAATTCTCTTTCACTTAGTCTCCCAAACCACTCTAATCTGCATGTTGAGTTTCCATGCGTCCGCAACTTGTCCCAAAAATAATAAAGTTTCGCCCGACTTGTTGACAGTTAACTTTTTTTATATTTTACTTGTACAGCTTAATACAGTGTGACCCAACTAAAAGTGTCGATTTAAAAATTAAATAAAAAAAACACCGTTTAATATTTTTCCAAATGTTTTTTTTTTTTAAGTACAATCCTTCTGGTTAATTATGAAAAATTATTTCATTCAAATGGCTGCCGCGGCTGGCCCCTCAGTAAGCCATTTTGTCGGTCCAATTTCGAAGCACATTTTGGATTGTTTGCGGCTCTATATCGGCAATGGCTGCTTCAATATTGGCCTTCAAATGGTTAATTGTTTGTGGATTGTCCGCATAACACTTGTCTTTCACGGCTCCTTACAAATAAAAATCCAAAGGTGTCAAATCACAGCTCCTTGGCGGCCAATTGACATCGCCATTTCGACTGATAATGCGATCATCGAATTTTTCACGCACTTCGGCCATTGTTTGGCCCGCTGTGTGGCACTGAACACCGTCTTGTTGGAACCAAAGATCGTTCAAATCAATATCTTCAAGATATGGCCACAAAAAAGATGTTAACATGTGGCGGTAACGCTCGCCATTGACCGTAACGGTCGCGCTGGACTCATTTTCGAAAAAATACGGGCCAATGATGCCGCCGCGCCACAATCCACACCATACAGTCACACGCAATGGATGCATTGGCTTCTCTTAAGGATATGCTTAAGGATTTTCAGACCCCATTTGCGGCAATTTTGCTTGTTTTCGTACCCGCCGAGATGGAAATGAGCTTCTTCCGAAAAGATGATTTTTTGAGCAAAATCTTTATCAATTTCAAGTTGGTCGGAAGCCCACACAGCGAATCGATATCGAAGCGGATGGTCTGGGGTCTTCAATTGCTGGACTAATTGAACTTTGTAGGGCCACAAACCAAGATCCCTACGCAAAATTCGTTACATGGAAGAGCGGCTGATGCCCATTTCCAATCCACGACGGCGAAACGATGTTCTCGGCTGTCGGCGCACATTCTTGGCCACCGCGGCGATATTTTCGGCCGAACGAACGGCATAAACACGGGAACGTGTTGGTGCGTCAATAATTATGTCCGTTTCACGAATTTTTTTCACCATTTTTTTATTCCACTCACTGAAGGTGCACTTTCTCGACCGAATTTCGTACGACATTTTTTTGCACTTTCGGTCCAATTGTCTTCGTTTTGGAAATAAATTTTCAAAACTTCCCAGCGTTGTTCAAGCGTAAATCAACTCATTTCGTTCAGCGGAGATATGATACTGAATTTTTGTCAAAATTAGAATGACATTAGTGTTGCCAGGAGCAAAAAAAACGGTAATTTAAAAACACACCGATAGCTCGGTCACTCTTTATATATTTCAAGTTTCAATTACATAGATTAAGAAATAGTTGAGATATTAGTTTTTGAGTGTTTTTCTTTGCAGCCCTTCTGACACTCCCCCTTACAATAATTAGCCACTCGCTAAGCTGATTTCGGTGGAACTCTATGCCACCTTAATGTTCCCAAAATATGAATTTTTTACAATAAATAATTTAGAAGATATAATCATTTGAAAAAACAATTCGACCGACAATTTGTATTTAGCCCCCAACCCCTTTTCGGACGCCAATGGATAAAAAAATTTAATTATTTTTAAAGTTTGTCCCACAACCCTCTCTATATCTCTACTGATTTTCAACTTCCTACCTGCATTCGAGATGGAGATATTAGCAAGTGTAGTTTTTGAATTTTTCTCTCCCCCCACTTCCCCCTTCCACATAATACCCCCCAAAATTAACAAAATAGAGCTCACTTATCCAATCAACAATCCACCCAAAAACGAACATTCTACCTTTAACGGTCTCGGAGATATGAGTCCATAAGCACGGCGGACGGAGTACGGTGCAACGGATTTTTTTTTTGCATTTTTAGGATAATTTAGTCATGAAACGCGAAAAAAAAAATTTCAGGGTAGACAATTTTTTTTTCTGTATCGATCACAATACTTTATTATTAGAATAATAAAGTAAAATGAAACGACCAATATGATACGGCTGACCAAAGAGAAGTTTTTATACTTTAGATGAAATCTGAGAGTATTATCAGTTTGCTCTAAAGTTTGTAACGCCAAGAAATAAGGCTCAGAGACAAAAGTTGATATTATCACTCAAAAACCTCAAAACCGGATGTCCGTCCGCCCGTCCGTACGTTCGCTCTCTAGCTTGAGAACGCGTTGAGCTAGAAAACTCAAATTTCGTAAACGTCGTTTTTGGCAAAAAAGCAAGGTCAAGTTCGTGAACGAGCTAAATTGCTCTACCCCTTCTACCCCCTCCCATACAAAATGACACAATTGCGCAATTTGATAATAAACGGATTTGCTAGAAAAGTCTAAAAGCGATTGGCCTGAAATATGAAATATATTACTTTTATGATAATATCAATATACCGTATAAAAATTATGCGTGTTCTCTCCCTTCTTCCACCACCTCCCATACAAACTGCACTTTTCAAAGAAATACTCTAAACCGATTTACTCAGTGCGTCTAAAGTTTAGCGAGCTGAAATTGTGCATTAAATATTTATTTAGAATTATTAGTCAGACCAAAAAAAATTAGATGATTCGCTTCACCCCTTCTCCCATACAAGACGATGCAATTTCGCAATTCGGCAATAAACGGATTTACTCAAAAAGTATAAAATCTATTAGTCTAAAATTTGGTATTTATATTTCTTTTATGATAATATCAATCTACCGTATAAAAATTATGCGTGTCCTCCTCCTCCTCCTTCTACCAATTCCCATACAAACTGTACTTGTCATGAATTACTCGAAGCCAATTTGCTCAGTGCGTATACAATTTTGCGGGCTGAAATTGTGCACTAAATATTTATTTAAAATTCTTAGTAAGGCCAAAAAATATTAGACGATTAGCTTCACCGCTTCTATCCCCTCCCATACAATACGACACAGTTTCACAGCTTCACAAAAAATCTATTTTCTTGAAAAGTATGAATGTTACTAGTCTAAAATTTAAGAGATGTAAATTTTATGATATTCTTAGTTATTTCTGAAAAAATCAGAAGAAGGTGGTAGAAAGAGTGGGGGGACTCTTTCTACCACCTTCTATACAAACTGTACATTTTCACTAAATCTGACACACTAATTTTCTCAGCTCCTATTCAATTTTTGGAGTAAGCATTTTGTATTCAACAATTTTATAGCTACTTTAGCATGATGGGGAAAAAATTAGTTCAATGCTATCACCCCATCTAACACTCCCCATACAACATTTCTTGGTATCACAAAAAATTCTATTTCATCTAGAGTATCGTAAGATTGCGCTTTACGCGCAATCGTAGCCCTGTTATGTTATAATTCTCGCTTTGCGTCGACAGCCGGTAATCCAAGGAAACTATGGACTCTTATCAAAGAAACTCTCGGTCAAATCGACAGCTCCCAGTACCAACCGGGAGTCCATCCATGAATTAAACATGAATCCAGGATTAACGATTGACCATACCGTAATTGGAAATTGGCTCAACGATCACTTCGTATCGATAGCAGACACCCTTGAAGAAGACTTAAAAAATTCTAATGAAGAGTATTATCCGAAATACAGCTGTCCTGTAACTGCCAATACCATGCTTCTATATCCCACCTGCACAAATGAAATAAGTACAATAATAGCAGAGCTTAAAAACAACAGGTCCTGACGGAATAAAAACAAATGACTTAAAAACTTTGGCATCGTTTATATCGTCGCCACTTTCTAAAGCAATTAACGCTAATATGGCTGATGGTACATTTCCATTCTTAAAGACATCATTCTTTAAAGACGTCATTGATCACTCCAGTATTCAAAAATAGCTCTAATACAGACAATTATAGGCCAATTGCTCTGATAAGCTCTATCATCAAAATCTTTGAAAAAGTGGTCAACAAAAGAATAACAAAATTTATAAGAAAAAATGGTGGATTTGATCGGAATCAGTATGACTTCCTGGAAAAAACACTACATCGGCACGATGCAGTTCTTAAATGATAGACTTGACAAACACTTCTACGTTACGTTAGTCTTTATAGATCCTAAGAAGGCATTTGACACGGTAGACCATAAAATATTGCTTCAAGGTCTAAATGATCTGGGTATAAGAAGAAAAGCTAACGACGTAATAAAAAATCTCCTAGGACGTAATTACATAACAAAACACATGGACAAATTCAGTGATCCTAAACATTGGAATTCCACAGGGTTCATTTCTTGGCCCTACTCTTTACCTATTTCACATCCATACCTTCCAGTACATAAGTCTAAGTGTGAAATATATAGTTTATGCGGATGACACACTGAAAAAATTTTGCTTTGGTCCATATACTCCTTCTACGACCTCCCCTACAAATGCATAATTTTGGTAAAAGCATTATATCAATTTCCATTACAACTAGTAAAACTACAATCTTAAAATTTCGTCAGAATTTGTCCAATTAATACTAAAAAACAATCAGCTTCACTGTACTCCTTCTGCCCGCTCCCTCATCTGCATTATAAATTCAAGAAAATCATTTCTCCTTCGAACATACGAGAGCTATTGACTTTGAAATTGAAACAAAGCATGACATACGGAGGTTGATAAGCAGTTCCAAAATTATATAAAATCCTCCACTTTCTCTGCCACCTACCATACAAACGCCCCAATTCGAGGAAAGCTATGTCCGATTTCTTTGAAAATAATAAGAACTACACATTTTAAATTCAACACGAAACATTTTCCATGCCACGTTCGATTCCATATACAAAAATTACAAACCTCCCCCCTCTGCTTTTACCACCTCCCATACAGAAATCACTATACACTATTCGAAAGAAATATTGGTGATATATTTTCCGGTACTCTTTCCCATTTCATCTAGAGTATCATATGATTGAACTTTACGCCCAATCATAATTCTGTTATGTTTTTTCAAGTTGTCGTACATTTCAGGTTAATTGAGTTGCGGTAATGAAAAATTCGGGGCAAGAAATGTGCATTTTTCAGATAAAGTTTTACCTAGTGCACAAACCATTTTCCAGCAGGGCAGATTTTTTTTTTACCATAGAATAGGGGAACAGCTAGAAAAAATGTTAATGGTAAAAACGGGCCACATTTTTTTCAGAATAGAAATCACTATAAGAGTAATATGAAAAATTAAAATGCGAATTACTCTTCAATAGTATCGCACGATGAAGCGAACGAAAAAAAAAAACCGATGCCGTCCAAGCATTACATTCTACAACTTGCCTTCAAATACCTTTTCACGTCAAAAATGTTTACGACCACATTTGATGGAACATTATCGTCCGCCATAAAATTAGTTTCGAACAAGATAAAAGTACCAGTTGATCGTTTCAACACTAAGCCCAGTCGCACTCTTGAAATAAGCCCACCACCTTATGCCTCACACATGTCCTTTTTTGTGTCACATTATATACATACATACATGTACGTATAGAGAGCACGTAGCGTCAATAGGTTCAACAACAAAACTTTGTTAAATATCAATAAACGAGTTTAGGCTGGAAGTCCATTCAATAAAAGAGTTTCTGGCTTCGAGGACATAATGTCCATATTGAACCATAACCACAACATTCCGGGAATAATATGTTTGTAGCTTAGGTTGGTCATCATCCAGTAGACCCCCTGCTCTGTATTCCACCACCATAAACAATCGCCGTAACACCTCTAATACACATAAAATGATGTCCTTTGTGCCTTCCTTTATCCGGATTTAGCCTAGCCCTCTTATCAAAATGGACGAAAAAAGAAACGAAAGCATAAGAAGAAAAAAAAAAAGGACAACGGACCAAGAATGAAAGGCTCGGATATCGAAGCCTATACTAAAGTGTCATTTTTATTTTCTATTAAACGTGCTAAGCGTAAACGGGCCTGAAGTTAAGGGAGCAAATTGTCTTCGGATTGTATCGTACAAAGCTCTTTTATTTATATATTTCGAGGTGTCCTACTTTCAATGGCAAGGAAACTCAGTAGGAATTCCATTTAATCCATGTGAGACCTTCTACTAACGTATACAGACGCACAATTAAATAAAGAGGAATAACTATAAAAAGGTGAGACGATATACTGATAAAGTTCGCTTCGACCGAATGTCCGTTCGACCCGCGCGCTCAAACACTATTTCAAAGAAAGTCAGGTCTTATGTAGGATTAAGGATTTTCACCAATCGATCCTGTTTCTTTAAGTTATAGGAAACAGAACTAAGAACATTACCGTGTTCTTTAAAGTAGGAACTCTTT
Organism: Chorisops tibialis; assembly: GCA_963669355.1. Classification (NCBI taxonomy): domain Eukaryota; kingdom Metazoa; phylum Arthropoda; class Insecta; order Diptera; family Stratiomyidae; genus Chorisops; species Chorisops tibialis. The sequence continues at coordinate 115,888,675 of OY770262.1, read as the reverse complement.
TCTTTATTCTTTTTATTCTTCTTGCTGTTGTTCACATTCGCTGTATTGTTAAACTCATCCTTCTTCTGAACAAAAAAAAAAAAAAACCCAAGCTACAGGCTGCTGGTTGAATCTACAAAAGTCGGTAGAAAAAAAAAGGAAAAAATGGGAGGCGATGGTCACAGCTAGCTTGGGAAACATTACTGGGTGTAGGTGAACAAAAGGCGAATAACGACTAAACAATACTTGGAAGAACTTAAGTCTTCGTTTTAGCTTCCTCCGTCGTATCATCCCAACCTTTAGTGGCCCGATCAGGAAGGTATCCTACCCATCCTACTACTTCATTGCTCTTCCTTGGGCGCTCATTTGTCTTGCCCATATGTGGAGCTGTTCCATCTCGCTCCGACAACCCGGGTAAATCGATATGCTGACATTAAAGTGAGTAAAGGCGATACTAGAGTCCTTTCGACGTGAATGATACTGTCGTGGTGGAAGCCTCTTGAGCTTTATCCAATTTCAGGTTTTACCTGCAGTTTGCCGAGTTATGTCGGGCTTGGGATAAAATGGATGTTGTGGCAAATCCTGGCAACGTGCTTTTGGGGCGTCTTGGTAAATCCTCGAATCTCCATCTGGCTATCTGCTGATATAGGTTCTGAAGCAAACGTTGCTTTATAGTTCTATCTATAGTTATATGTGCTTATATCCGTAGTTTCGGCACGATAACAATTCGGAAGAGCTAAATGTACGGTTGTGTGTGAAAAACGTATAGGGAACGAAATTCCCAACATACACGTACACAAATAAATTATTTTGAGAGGCTTTAATAGAGCTCCCATAGACTGGATTTGTTTATCGCTCAAGGATTTCCCTCTAGTTTTTTATCGGCTTAAGCGATGGCCATTTCTTTTATTCTTTAACCCGTCCACTTTGCAACTGCTTAACGAGATGATCACTGTTCTGTTGGATGTGAGCTACTACTGATTACGAAAAGGATATCTCTATTTTGCAGACGATTGTTTTCTGTGCGGTGTTTCTTTTTCGTTTTTCTTTTCTTTTTCTTGTATTTGAAGAATTTGATTAATAGCATATTCGGTAATTTTGGCTTTTTGTATTTTCCCAAGATTCCAAACTTAATCCAAAGCTATGTAAAGAGACGTGAATCGTTTTGATAGCCTTATCATCAGGCATATGCAGGGATATTGGCATTAGGATCAGGCTTATTTTTATCTCGAGAGCAAATTTAGCCGCGTAAATCTGTTCCTTTGTTCAGCACTGGATCTCATCTACATCCGGTAAGCGGTGATACGTTCATTTCATTTGCTACCTCCGCAGTGCCGAAAATCTCCGAAATTCAGAAGATATCAGGCAATAATTTATTTTTGCAGCTGCTCATCACTCTTAATTTTCCCAAACTTTTCAACTATTCATTCTCATCACAGAATACTCGTATTTTTTTTTATCTTAAAATATATCGACGTATCTAAAAATTTGCCGCAAACTCTGAACATTCCACTGTATCGAATCATTGAAGTGAAACTCTTTTCGAAACTACGTTAAAGTTGTTTCCTGTTCGCACTATACGATAGGTTACTATCTATTTGCTACTCTTTTATTTTTTTGCCTGGTATGGTATACTTAGAGTGCTATAGCATACTGCTATCATTGGTACAAACATCTTCATCCTGGCCGGTAACTGAGATAGGATATGCGCGCTGTCTGATAGAATTGCTCGTTCGTCTTCTTATACACCCAGGTGAATGACAAATGCAGTTGATATAAATCTGCAGAAAAGTTTATTAAGACAAATGGGAGTGGATGGCGGGCATGGATTACCGGATCTCTCTACTAAGTTCGCTCACTTTCAATGCGATTTCTGTCGTTCAAAATGAAAACTTTATGTCTATGTTACTGTGCTGACTTAAGGATTGTGTCTTGATCTCGCTGACAGTTGACAAAAGAGGTCATTAGTGAAAAGTTAAGGGAAAAGGTTCGTCTCCCTTCTATTCTTTCAATTTTTTTTTTTTTCTTATTTTATCTAAAATTAACTTTTCTAGTAGACAGTTTCTACTCACGCATCGGAGGTATACGGCTTTGTTTCTAGTTGACTGAGAGTGTTTTGTATTTTTGGAAAAAAAAAAGTTTTGAAATATTGCTGATTAGAGTTCGAAAGAGATTTAACTTGTTGATGGGACCTATGATGATTACTGATAATGTCGTAATGCTCTTAGAGAGTATCTCTTTCCTCTTTCAAATTATATTGAGCAAAGAATCTTTTTAATTTTTGAAAACTACGTCTGCGAAAACGTTGGTGAACAAGTTTCGGTTCTGTTGTCCAGCCAGTTCAATTCAAAAATAGAAACGTTATACAAACAAGAATGAATAATGAATAAGTATTTACATATACTCGTATATTGTATTTCGTGAATTAGAATACATTGGCTTTAAAAATTGAAGCGAGATAAACGTATACAAAATTCAGCAATTCTAATGTCAACGAACAACAATATCTCGGAATACGAATATGGAAAAATCAAAGTTCGCAATTTTGAATTTGTGATTCATTCCAGGATTCGAACTTCGTCCTCGCAGACCATACAATTTTAAACTAAATCAATTAAATAGCTACGGTGTAGCCTAGTGGGTTGGTCTTGTAATGCGAAGGTCGTGAGTTCAAATCCCGGTCGACGCAATATATAATTCCAGCACATTGCCTGCTTGCATACACCTTGGTCATCCCAATCCACAAAAATGAAAAATTCGTAGAAAGAGGGTTGTGCGAAGGGCTAACAACCCTTCCACAATAAATAATGAAAAATGTGAACGAACCTGAATGTCAGGAGGCCAAGGCCCGATTTGGGCTGTAGTGCCATTGTAGAAGTATAATTAAATTAATTAAACTCCAATATGTATGCTACAGCGATGCACAGAAGTATTCATAACTGTCAGCATATGTACCTTTAAAGCTATATTGTGTAGACATCTAGTATTTGACGTAATTGATTAATAGCATTCAGTGAACCTTAAACTTGGCGATAAGTCTTCGGTTTCCGAGCGTTGAAATACGAACAACCGAATTATTTGCTATGTGTATTATGCCGGTCTGTGGCGTCCCTAAACTTTCTCCTTTTTCACGCTCGAAGCAACACAATTTTCGCATGTACACTATATATTAACCAGTATTACGTATTTATATACATGTTACTCGGTACATATAAATTTCTTAAACAGCCGAATAAAATGGTACAAAAAGAATAGAAGCAAAAGAGAGGAAATAAGTCGGTCGACGAGGCAAAACATTAGGATTACCATCCTTTGTTTGTACTCCGTTCGCTAACAAGTCATATTTATGGAAATTTATGGCACAATTCGTATCTCGACAATGAATGAAGTGGAAGGAGTTGGCGGCAAATGAAACAACGAACGCATGAACAAAAAAATACACCCCTCTATCCTCAAAGACCTTATGCTTTATTGGATACCTTGATTCCTGATGATGTCGGTTTCTTACTAAAGTAATGTCTCGCACTGGCGAAATAACGATGCCTCGCCTTTACTTTTCTACTTCACATATTCAGATATACATTCGTGAGGTCTCAAGAAGCCCTCGAGGCAAAGCAAACGCACTTCTTTATTTCGTATTTTTCTGTTTTTCGGGAGGCCCATGTAGAAAGTGATGGATTATTATTAGGACTTTGTGTTGACAGAACCTTGTGTAATTCTAACACGCAATGCTTTCGATAGACTTTCTTCAAGACAAAAAAAAATTAAAAAGAGGAAAGAGTTTCCTTTCAGATAAAATATCGTGCCTACCTTTACGTTTTCCAACTTTCTTCCCCGGCCTTTCTTGTTTGGAAATGAGCATAAAGAATTCGTTACTCGATCATATAAAGGAACTACGTTTATATACGAGTATAATTTTAAAGTAAACAATTGACAAGCGTCAGAGTAAGGAGGGGGTGGGAGGTTATATTATGCTGTCACGAAGCTTTATTGACTGGCATTTCGAAACAAAAGTCGACATACATACTACCCAGTAAATTTTAAGGATAATGATGGCACGTACTTATCTAATATTAATGCTGTAGTGTAACTTGAAAGACTGGAATTAATTTTTACTGCTGCTAATTATAAGCTGTGTCTTCTGTAATACGCATTACATGACTACAGACAAGGTATTATTAAAAGTCGGTATACTTTAAGCTAGAGTGTCGTGTGGAGTCATGCAATTTTTGTCAATTAAATAAATATTTCAGGCCGATAAATTAGAGTAGGATAGTTTCAGTTGAAAATACGGTAGATACTTTTTTGAATTTCAATAAACTTTCGTCTAAATTTGGAACTAATAAATTACTATGTTAACAAAACGCATGTTGTATAATGTTTCAAGTGGTATGAATACATCAATGTTTCATTAAAAAAACCAATTTAAAATTCTTCGACAATAAAGGAATTTAGTTACGTATATTATCGTATTAAGTAATTATAATATATAGTTTTTTGGAGAACGGACTATCGTGTTATCAGGCAATTGAAGATAATAGGGTTACCATAATGATATAAAGATGTATAACCTGGGCTTAACTTAATTTGAACAGCGGTGAAGGTTCGTGGAAATATATGTTGAAGGGACAAACAAAATATTTCTTAAAAGTCACTCACTGTTTACACTAGTAACTTATGATTTCCCTTTTTTCTTATATTACAATTTTTTTCAATATGAACTAATTGAATTATAATGACTCGAGATTTTAAGACTTTATTCCATTTAACGAAATTTTACAAATCAAATATCAGAAAAAAATGCAAGTATGGTACTTGCTTTGGCATTTATCGCGGTCGCAGTTATCCCAAAATTGGTATTGGTTTGAAATTCTGGCCGAAATACAAATGTGTTATTACTTTATTATTCTAATAATAAAGTATTGTGATCGACACAGAAAAAAAATAATTTGCTACCCTGAAATTTTGTTTTTTCGCGTTTCATGACTAAATTAGCCTAAAAATGCAAAAAAAAAAATCTGTCCCGCCGTACGCCGTACTTATGGACTCATATCTCCGAGACCGTTAAAGGTAGAATGTTCGTTTTTGGGTGGATTATTGATTGGGTAAGTGAGCTCTATTTTCTAAATTTTGGTAGGTGTTAGGTGGAAGGGGGAGGCAGGGGGAAGGAAAAAGTCAAAAACTATACTTGCTCCACCACGAATGCAGATAAGAAGTTCAAAATCAGTAGAAATATAGAGAGGGCTAAGGGACAAACTTTAAAAATAATTTAATTTTTTTATCCATTGACGTCCGAAAAGGGGGGGGGGGGGGCTAAGAACAAATTGTCGGCCAAATTGTTCTTTTCAAATGATTATATTTTCGAAATTACTTATCGTAAAAAATTCATATTTTGGGACTATCAAAATGGCATATAGTTCCACCGGAATCAGCTTAGAGATTGGCTAATTATTGTAAGGAGGAGGGTTAGGGGGAGGGGGTGCAAAGAAAAACACTTAAAAATGAATATTCCGACTATCTCTTAACCTATGTAATTGAAACTTGAAACATATATTAAGCTATACTAGGAAAATACAAAAAAAATATAACATGTTGAAATAACAGCAGTTTTGTAATCGCGTCTGTCCTTCTACCCCCTCCCATACAAAAGTATGATTTTGACCAATTTCATTAATTCAACTAATAACCAACAAACTAAAAACTACGAACTTGAAATTGTGTACAAGCACCTTACAAGAGAAACGAAATAAAACTGCATATCCAATTCTACAATTCCCTACCTTCTCTACCTCCTCTCATACAAATCTTCGGTTTCGTGAATGTAAAATACACCGAATTTTATGAAAATTCTATACAGAGAATATTGGACGTGATTCAAGCGATCAATTAAAAGCTATTAACATCCACCCACCCTTACTATTATCCCTCCTCCTTCTCTCATAAAAACCTAAACTTGCAAAAACGAATGAAATATTGTTAAATTGACAACAGCCCTGCCCAAGAACTCCCTTTCACTTAGTCTTCCCTAACCACTCTAACCTGTATATTGACTTTCAACTCATCCGCAACTTGTCCCAGTTGGCAGTTTATTTATACCATATTATCAAATAAAGTTTAATCTTCAAACCTATTTATATCTAAATTGGTACATCGAGTTAATGAGTCAATCTTTAACTTATATAAATAACGATATTGTTTAACACCTTACAAATTTTCGGGCCTGCTGAAATATAAATTAAATTAAATCTGAGGATAGCTATATTTTGTTAAATCTAACGTTTGTAACGCCAAGAAAAAATATGATTTGGGTAAAAAATCCTCAGATCCGAGTGATTGTCAGTCCGACCACACAATAACTTTCAAATGTTATACTTTCTGTTGAATTGGTTTCAAAATATTTAATTAGAAAAGTTAAGAAAATAAACTGCCAACAAGTCGGGCGAAACTTTATTATTCTTGAGACAAGTTGCGGATGAGTGGAAAGTCAATATGCAGGTTGAAGTGGTTAGGGAAAGCTAAGTGCAAAGGGGTTTCTTGGGCAGGGCTGTTGTCAATTTAACAATATTTCATTCGTTTCTGCAAGTTTGGGTTTTTATGAGGGGAGGAGGAGAGGTAATAGCAAGGGTGGGTGGATGTTAACAGCTTTTTAATAATTGCTTGAATCACGTCCAATATTCTCTGTATAGAATGTGTTTCATAGACGAAATTGCATAAAATTTTCATAAAATTCGGTGTATTTTATTTTCACGAAACCGAAAATTTGTATGGGAGGGGGTAGAGAAGGTAGGGGAATCGTAAAATTTGATATGCAGTTTTATTTCGCTTCTCTTGTAAGGTGCTTGTATAAAATTTGAAGTTCGTAGCTTTTAGTTTGTTAGTTATTAGTTGTTTTAATGAAATTGGTCGAAATCATAGTTTTGTATGGGTGGGGGTAGAACGGTAAGCGCAATTTCAAAACTTTTAAAGCAACTTCATTTGAATTACTTTTACAAGTTTTCATGCAAAATTTGAAATTGATAGCTTTTAAGAGATAGCTGATAACTGATTTCTTAAAAATGCTCGAAAAAATAATTTTGTATGGGAGGGGGTAGAGGAGGTAGGGAAATCGTAAAATTTGTGATGGAATTTTCTTTCTTTTCTGTTGTAAGGTGCTCGTACAAAATTTCAAGTTCGTAGCTTTTAATTTGTTGGTTATTAGTTGATTTAATGAAATTGGTCGAAATCATGCTTTTGTATGGGAGGGGGTAGAAGGGCAAGAATGATTTCAAAACTTTTACCGTAATTTTATTTTAACTATTTTTCTAAGTTCTTGTGCAAAATTTCAAATTGATAGCATTTGATAGTTAGGTGATAATTGATTTCTTAAAATTGGTCGAAAAAATAATTTTGTATGGGAGGGAGTAGAAGTTTTAAAAATATTCAACTAGTTAATATTTCAAACTTTTGGAGATTTTTTTTAAATGCATTTCCTAAATTTTCAAGTTTCTACCTAAAAATTTCATTCAAAAATTTTCAGTTTATTTTTTTTTTTCATTCCACATGAAACACCTTGTGCACGTTAGACCCCCACTTCGGAGCATAACAATTTTGGAACAAATTACTATTTTTTTTCTATTTATATCAAATAGATGTGTCGACATGCAAAATTTAAACTTTGTATCTTTTACCAGAGCCATAAAAAAATCACTCAAAATTTTCAACATTTTCGCTTTCCACCTCCCTCCCCTTACACCCCCCAACTCAAATTTTTTACGAAAATTAAAAATTATATAGCTCTACAATCTGACAAATTTTTGATTTGAAATCGGTAGTCAATTTTGAGATTTGATGATTTGTAGTTTTGGAAAGTGCGCCATTTTTGAAATGCACCCCATTTCCCCCCACTACTATAATGTCCACATATTATATTTTTTTCATATGTCGCTAGTAAAGCTTAGTATACATTTTAAGTTTCAATTACATAGCATAAGAGACACTTGAGATATTAATTTTTAAGTGTTTTTCTTTGCACCCCCCCCTGACCCTCCCCCTTTCACTAATTAGCTTCTACCTAAACTGCTTCTAGTAGATCTGTATACTATCTTGATGGTTTCAAAATATCAATTTTTTATGGGAAGTAATTTCGGAGATATAATCATTTGAAAAAAAAATTCGGCCGACAATTGGTTCTTAGCCCCCCCTTTTCGCACGCCAATGGATAAAAAAATTAAGTCATTTTTAAAAGTTGTCCCATAAACTTCTGTATATGTATGTTGATTTTTAGCTTCCTAGCTGTAACCATGGTTGAGATATTTGAATTCGTATTTTTCGGTTTAAGCGCTCCCCCTGCCTCCCCCTGAACTCGTACACCCCCCAAAATTGGTATCCGCCTGAGATCCGCAACTATCTACAATCCCTCTAAAAATGAACTTTCTATCTTGAAGGGTTTGGGAGTTAAAGTGCGCTGAGCGTACACGTCGGCGTACGGCGTACGGCGGACGGCGTACAGACAGACGGATTTTTTTTTTTTGCATTTTTAGGCTATTTTAGTCATGAAACGCGAAAAAAAAAAATTTCAGGGTAGCAAATTTTTTTTTTTTCCCAAGTCGATCACAATACTTTATTATTAAAATAATAAAGTAAAAACATAACAGGAGTACGATTGGGCATAAAGCCCAATCGTGCGATACTCTAGATGAAAGAGAAATTTTTGTATCTTAAGAAATTTTGTAGGGGAAGTGGTAGAGGGGGTGACGACATTGAAATAATTTTTTCACATGACGGTAAGGTTGCTATCAAAATGTTTTATACAAAATTTAGGATTTAAAAATTTAATAGGTACTGAGAAAATTAGTGTATTGGATGTAGTGAAGTAGTGCAGTTTGTATGGGAGGTGATAGAAGGAGGGGCGAGTTTTTAATGACTTTTCAGAAATAACTATAAATATCATGCTTTTGACATGTCTTAAATTGCAGATCAGTAGTTTTCATACATTTCATGAAAATCGACTTTTTATAAAGTTGTGAAATTGTGTCATTTTGTATGGGAGGGGGTAGAAGGGGTAAAGCTAATCGCCTAATTTTTTTTTGGTTTTACTAATAATTCTAAATAAATATTTAGTGCACAATTTCAGCTCGGTCAATTTTATACGCACTGAGTAAATTGGCTTAGAGCATTTCATGAAAAAGTGCAGTTTGTATGGGAGGTGGTGGAAGGAAGGGGAGGACTCAAATAACTTTTGTACAGTAGATTTATATCATCATTTAAGTAATATATTCCAAATTTCAGATCAATAGCATTTATATTTTTCGAACAAATCTGTTTATTATAAAATTACGAAATTGTGTCATTTTGTATGGGAGGGGGTAGAAGGGGTACAGCTAATCGTCTCATTTTTTTTGGTCTTAATAATAATTTTAAATAAATATTTCGTGAACAATTTCAGCTCAATAACTATTATACGCACTGAGTAAATTGGTTTAGAGCATTTCATGAAAAAGTGCAGTTTGCATGGGAGGTGGTGGAAGGAGGAGGAAGACACAAATTATTTTTATAGAGTAGATTGGAATCATCGTAAAAGTATTATGTTCCAAATTTCAAATCAATGTCATTTGTACTTTTCGAGCAAATCCGTTTATTGTCAGATCGCGAAATTGTGTCATTTGTATGGGAGGGGGTAGAAGGAGTGGAGCGATTTGGCTCGTTCACGAACTTGACCTTACTTTTTTGTTAAAAACGACGTATACAAAATTTGAACTTTCTAGCTCAACGCGTTCTCAATCTAGAGAGGACACGGACGGACAGACAGACGGACAGACAGACAGACGGACGGACGGACGGACATCCGGTTTTGAGATTTTTGGGTGATTATATGAACTTCTGTATCATTCATTTTTTTCTCCGAGCCTTATTTCTTGGCGTTACAAACTTTGTGGCAAACTTATAATTCTCTCAGATTTCATCTAGAGTATAATTAACTGAATACCCTCACTTCTGCTAGCAATTATAATACAGTAGGCATGGCCCAAATTCCTGACTTGATAATAAGGTGATTAGAAGTAAACGAAGCAGAACTACGATTGCGAAAAAACCCGAATCATGTAATACTCAATGTGAAGTAGAAGTTTCAATTAATTTACAAGGTTATTTTTCTGCTATATCAGTAAACTACTCATAAAAGTACATAAAATATAACTAAAGCATCACTGTTTTGAAAATTATTTTGATGAATATCGCCAAACTTCGATCTTATGAGAGGTTCCAGACGGAGTGCTGATATTCATAAAGCACGCTGAAACCAATGTAAAAAACATAACAGAATTATGATTGGGCGTAACGCCCAATCATATGATACTCTAGATGAAATAGGAAATAGTTTATTGTACCGGAAAATATGTCATCTTAAATTCTTTCGAATAGTGAATTGTGACTTTTGTACGGGAGGTGATAAAAGCAGAGGAGGAAGATTTGTAATTTTTGTATATAACACCGAACGTAGTATACAAGGTGTTTCATGCTGAATTTAAAGTGTGTAGCTTTCATAATTTTCGAGGAAATTGAACAATTTTTGCCTGAATTTATGCATTTTTATAGGAGGTGGCAGAGAAAGTGGGGGTTTTTGATGATTTTGAATCTCCTTTTCAACATCCTAATCATATTGCTTTGTTACTCATATGATCGAAGAAGAAATACTTTTCTTGAGCTTTCAATACAAAAATTTGTATGGGAGGTGGTAGAAGGAGTGAAGCGAAGTTAATATTTTTTTTAGCATTTATTGCAATTATTAAGGGACAAATTGTGGCAAAATTTTAAGCTTGTACTTTTTCTAGTTTCAATAAAAATCGATTAAATGCATTTTCTCAAAATTGTGCATTTGTATGGGGGTAGAAGGAGTATTCGAATCAAAACCAAATTTTTTGGCATCAATGATACTTATAATAGTATACTTTCCTCAAAATTTAAAGTGGATAGCCTTGACGATTTTGGAGAAAAATAATTTTGTTCAAATTCCGAAATTTCGTTAGATTTGTATGGGAGGGGGTAGAAATAATGAGGTGAAGTTGACAATTTTTACAAAATTGGTTGCAATTGTAATATTATTAATTTTGACAACAATTAGTTCTTTTAGCTTTGCTAATTGCGATGCAAACCGAATAAATGCATTTTTGAAAATTGTACATTTGTATGGGAGGGGGTAGAAGGAGTAAGGAGATCAGAACAATATTTTTTTACAGTAATGGTATTCTCATTGTAATACTATTACCTAATTTTCAAGTCATTAGCTGAAACGGTTTCTTAGAAAAGTCAATTTCTTTAAATTTCCAAATTTCATGAAATTTGTATGGGAGGGGGTAAAAGGAGTGGGGGGATGTGGCCCGTTCACGAACTTAAAGTTACTTTTTTGCTAAAAATGATATATGAAAAATTTCAGCACGATAGGTTAAAACTTTCGAGAGTTATGTTGTAGACAGACGGACAGACGGACAGACAGACGGACAGACGGTCACTCGGAATCGAGATTTTTGAGGAACAACAAATATTTCTGAACCCTTGGCGACTCTGTACGAGCATTGTTTCTTAGCGTTACAAACGGTAAGGCAAACACAATATACTCTCAGATTTCATCTAGAGTATAAACATAACAGGAGTACGATTGGGCATAAAGCCTCAATCGTGCAATACTCTAGATGAAAGAGAAATTTTTGTATCTTAAGAAATTTTGTAGGGAAAGTGGTAGAAGGGGTGACGACATTGAACTAATTTTTTCACATGACGCTAAGGTTGCTATCAAAATGTTTTATACAAAATTTAGGATTTAAAAATTTAATAGGTACTGAGAAAATTAGTATATTGGATATAGTAAAGTAGTGCAGTTTGTATGGGAGGTGATAGAAGGAGGGCGAGTTTTTAATGACTTTTCAGAAATAACTATAAACATCATGCTTTTGACATGTTTTAAATTGCAGATCAGTAGCATTCATACTTTTCATGAAAATTGACTTTTTATAAAGTTGTGAAATTTATTTATTTATTTATTTATTTATTTATTAAACGCTTTGAACAAAAAGATAACATTTTCAATTATACAAAAGCAAAAATACGAGAGCAGTGATGCTAAGAATTCAAACATTAAAGATTATAGTTTTTACTCTATTTTTAAATAAAACAAAAGAAGTAGTTAAAGATTCAAGTTGAAGTTGATCGTGGCTCCTTTGCATTCTCAACATCGGGGAATGGTAGTAAATATCGAGTGAGGCTCGAGGAAGATAGAAAATATCTGAATTCCTGGTTGAGACTGTTCCCTGCCGAAAATTCAGGTCGTTGCAGAGGTAGGTATTAAGCAAGTAGTTGTAAAGTTTATAGAGGAAGCAAGCATCAAGAAAAGCCCGTCGTAGATGCAAAGGTTGAAGTTGAAGTGCTATAAGTCTGTCATTGTAGCTGATATGAGGCTTTTTTAGTCTGTAGAAAAGGGTGCGAGTAAATTTACGCTGGACGGATTCGACGGCCGTAACATGGCAAGCATGGTGAGGGTTCCATACGATGGAGCAGTATTCTAAGACACTACGGACGAGAGTGGAAAATAGCAGGGCTGCTGCAAGTGGACGGTTAAACTGGACTGTCGTACGGAGGACGAACCCAGCAAGTCTGTATGCCTTCTTTGTAATCTCAGAATAATGATTAACGAATTTAAGTTTGCGATCAAAAGTCACTCCTAGATCCTTTATTGTAGATACTACTACAAGGGTGGTTCCGTTAATAGAGTAAGTGAGGACAGGAGAGGTAGTCTTATACGAAAACTCCATAGCAAAACACTTCTCAATGTTCAGACAAATATCATTGTTATAACACCAACTGGACAAAGTAGGTAAGTCAGTCTGAAGGTCCAAACAGTCAGAATAAGAAGAAATTTCACGGAACATTTTGAGATCGTCTGCGTATAAGAGACAATTTGATGATAGGAATTGGGGCAGATCGTTAATGAAGAGCGTAAATTGCAGTGGACCAAGAATAGATCCCTGTGGAACACCAGAGTTAGAGAGAAACTCAGCAGAAGAATGTCTTTTGAACGTTATTCGCAGACGACGATCAGTGAGGTAAGAATCAAACCAATTCAGGAGAGAGCCAGTGACACCGTACCTATCCAGTTTTGCAATAAGAATTTTTCTATTAACAGTATCAAAGGCTTTCGAAAAATCAGTGTATATGGCATGAACAGTGCTATGATGATCTAAGGATTGTGCTACGAAGTCAGTGAATTTACATAAATTCGTGGTAGTTGACCTTCCTTTAACGAATCCATGCTGGACGGGTGATATTAAATGATTAAGTTTCTCCCAGACCGCATTGTGGACTAATCTTTCAAAAAGTTTACCGAAGCAGTTTAAGGTAGAAATTGGGCGATAGTTGGCAACATTTTTGGTGTCTCCTTTCTTTAAATGGGAACAACATTAGATAACTATTGTGCCATTTTGTATGGGAGGGGGTAGAAGGGGTAAAGCTAATCGCCTAATTTTTTTTTGAATTACTTTATTATTATAATAATAAAGTATTGTGATCGACACAAAAAAAAAAAAAAGTTTGCTACCCTGAAATTTTTTTTTTTCGCGTTTCATGACTAAATTAGCCTAAAAATGCAAAAAAAAAAAATCCGTCTGTCTGTACGCCGTCCGCCGTCCGCCGTACGCCGACGTGTACGCTCAGCGCACATTAACTCCCAAACCCTTCAAGATAGAAAGTTCATTTTTGGAGGGATTGTAGATAATTGCGGATCTCAGGCGGATACTCATTTTCGGGGGTATACGGGTTCAGGGGGAGGCGGGGGGAGCGCTTAAACCGAAAAATACGAATTCAAATATCTCAACCATGGTAACAGCTAGGAAGCTAAAACTCAACATTAATATAGAAGGGCTTGTGGGACAACTTTTAAAAATAATTTAATTTTTTTATCCATTGGGGTGCGAAAAGGGGGGGCTTAGAACCAATTGTCGGCCGAATTTTTTTTTCAAATGATTATATCTTCGGAATTACTTATCGTAACAAAACCATTTTTAGAGACCGTCAAGGTGGCATATAGTTTCATCGGAACCAGCTTAGAAAGCGGCTAATTATTGTAAGGGGGAGGGTCAGGGGGGGTGCAAAGAAAAACGCTTAAAAATTAATATCTCAACTATCTCTTAAGCTATGTAATTGAAACTTAAAACTTATATTAAGCTATACTAGGCAAATATAAAAAAAATATAATATGTTGAAATAATAGTAGTGGGGGGAAATAAGGAGCATTTCAAAAATGGCGCACTTTTCAAAATTACAAATCCTTATATCTCCAAAAATAGTACAGATATCAAATCAAAAATTTGTCAGATTGTAGAACTACATAATAGTTAATTTTATTAAAAATTTTAAGTTGGGAGGTGTAAGATGAGGGAGGTAATAAGCAAAAATATCGAAAATTTTGAGTGATTTTTTTAGGGCTCTGGTAAAAGATACAAAGTTAAAATTTTGCATGTGAATACCTATATTTAATCCACATAGAAAAATAATAATAACTTGATCCATATTTGTTATAAACCGACCCCCCCGGTCTAACGTGCACAAGGTGTTTCATGTGCATTGAAAAAAACACATAAACTGAAAATTTTTGAGTGAAATTTTAAGGTAGAAATTTGAAAATTTTCGAAATGCATTTAAAAAAAATCCCTAAATATACGAAATATTAACTGGTCGAAAACCTTTAACACTTCTACCCCCTCCCATACAAAATTATTTTTTCGACCATTTACAAGAAATCAATTATCACCTAACTATTAAAAGCTATCAATTTGAAATTTTGCACAACAACTAACAAAAATAATTAAAATGAAATCGCGTTAAAAGTTTTAAAATCGCGCTTGACCTTCTACCCCCTCCCATACAAAAGTATGATTTCGACTAATTTCATTAAATCAACTAATAACCAACAAATTAAAAGCTACGAACTTGAAATTTCGTACGAGCACCTTACAATAAAAATAAAAGAAAATTGCATCACAAGTTTTACGATTCCCTTACCTCCTCTACCCCCTCCCATACAAAATTTTTTTTTCGAGCATTTTTAAGAAATCAGTTATCAGCTAACTCTTAAAAGCTATCAATTTCAAATTTGGCATAAAAACTTATAAAAATAATTCAAATGAAGTTGCTTTAAAAGTTTTGAAATCGCGCTTGCGCTTCTACCCCCTCCCATACAAAAGTATGATTTCGATCAATTTCATTAAATCAAATAATAACCAACAAACTAAGAGCTACGAACTTGAAATTTTATACAAGCACCTTACAAGAGAAGCGAAATAAAACTGCATATCATATTTTACGATTCCCCTATATTCTCTACCCCCTCCCATACAAATGTTCGGTTTCATGAATGTAAAATACACCGAATTTTATGAAAATTCTATGCAACTTCGTCTATGAACCACATTCTATACAGAGAATATTGGACGTGATTCAAGCAATTAATTAAAAAGCTATTAACATCCACCCGCCCTTACTATTACCCCTACTCCTCCCCTCATAAAAACCAAACTTACAGAAACGAATGAAATATTGTTAACAGTCCTGCCCAAGAACTCCCTTTCACTTAGCCTTCCCTAACCACTCTAACCTGCATATTGACTTTCCACTCATCCGCAACTTGTCCCAAGAATAATAAAGTTTCGCCCGACTTGTTGGCAGTTTATTTTACTAATAATTCTAAATAAATATTTAGTGCACAATTTTAGCTCGATCAATTTTATACGCACTGAGTAAATTGGCTTAGAGCATTTCATGAAAAAGTGCAGTTTGTGTGGGAGGTGGTGGAAGGAAGAGGAGGACTCAAATAACTTTTGTACAGTAGATTTATATCATCATAAAAGTAATATATTCCAAATTTCAGATCAATAGTATTTATATTTTTCGAGCAAATCCGTTTATTGTGAAATTACGATATTGTGTCATTTTGTATGGGAGGGGGTAGAAGGGGTACAGCTAATCGTCTCATTTTTTTTGGTCTTACTAATAATTTTAAATAAATATTTTGTGCACAATTTCAGCTTGAGTACTATTATACGCACTGAGTAATTTGTTTTAGAGCATTTCATGAAAAAGTGCAGTTTGTATGGGAGGTGGTAGAAGGAGGGGAAGATACAAATTATTTTTATAGAGTAGATTGGAATCATCATAAAAGTATTACATTCCAAATTTCAGATCAATGTCATTTGTACTTTTCGAGCAAATCCGATTATTGTCAGATTGCGAAATTGTGTCATTTTGTATGGGAGGGGGTAGAAGGGGTGAATCGATTTGGTTCGTTCACAAATTTGACCTTACTTTTTTGTTAAAAACGTCGTATACAAAATTTGAACTTTCTAGCTCAACGCGTTCTCAAGCTAGAGAGGACACGGACAGACAGACACACAGACAGACAGACAGACAGGCAGACAGACAGACAGACGGACGGACGGACATCCGGCTTTGAGATTTTTGAGTGATTATATGAACTTCTGTATCATTCATTTTTTTCTCCGAGCCTTATTTCTTGGCGTTACAAACTTTGTGGCAAACTTATAATACTCTCAGATTTCATCTAGAGTATAATAAAACGAATTAAATTTCAGATTAGTAACCATTATACTTTTCAAGAAAGTCGATTTATTAAAATAGAAAGTTGTGAAATTGTAACTTTTTGTATGCGAGATGGATGAAGGTATGGCAGGATCGAACTTATTAATTCTCAACTTACTATAATCGCTACCAATATGCTTTACTTCAAATGAAAGCTTTATTACTTCGGCATATACTGCGTGTTGTACTCACCAGCAGCGACACTCTTGGGCCCGTTCTACTCGCCCTCCTTGGGCGCCGGCATCTCGGCCTGCGCGGTCGCCCGATAAATCTGAGATTAATTACGCGGCCGCTTGATAAATCTGAGATTTATTGTTTACGCGGTGCACGGCAACATGACAGCTGCGAACTGTCATCCGGAACATATGATTGCGATCATATGATGCTGCGTTCCGTTCCCGATCATTCTCCGGCCGCAACCATTTATTATGTACACGACGACCTATTGCGGCACTTCTAGCGGCTACTTTGGCAACTACCTATACAGCAACAATTCCCAATATGAAATTGCTATTGCGGCAATCCTAGCGGCATACATCCACAATGATAATTCCAATAGGAAAAAATTATGCTTTGTTCTTGTGCTCATTCTAGTCAGAACCACTGGTGAATAAACGTTAAAATTTAAACGAACTTTTGCTTTGCTTTTTATTTTTCCTTTTCTTTAAAGGTTTCCGATCCTCATTTGGAAACATTTTGGTCCGTCGAAGCCGGATAGTGAGCTATCCTTTTATCCATTTGGGACAATAAAGACGATATTTGGGAATATTCCAGCACCTCAGCCATCCCGACGACTCTGGAAATTCTGCACAAGACGTTTTTATAATCCAACCTGAGTAAGTCCATTTTCCTTTTTTCCTTTTTTATTAAAGCCATACGCGTTCGGAAATTGTGCCGCATTCGAACTAAAGTGCCGTGTTCGCGAACTCAAGACAATACGATACAATACAATTATCCGAAAAATTGCGTGTCGACTGATTTAAATTCCGTAAATTTAAATTGAAATGGAGGCTCTGATAAAACAACAAGAGAGCATTATTGCCAAACTCGAAAAGGCTAAAAAGAATTTCGGAAAAGTTTCCAAGGCCAATTGTACCACGGGGTACCTTCAAGGTCGCAAGGAGTCGGTTCTCGACCTTTGGAAGAATTTCGATAAGAACCACGACGCATTCATGTCGCTTCCTTCGGAAGAAACCAAGTCGTCAAGGTATCTAACCGATGACATTTATGATTATGCCGACGAAACCTATCACGAGCTGATTGGTCGGCTGAATGAAAGGCTAAGAGAATTAGAGCCAGTATCCACTGTCTTCCGGCCCGAACCTCCGTCCGAGCATAACGCGACGCTTTTGGGGAGATGTGAAACGCGTCTACCGCGCATTACCATCCCGAAATTTGGCGGGAATTACGCCGAGTGGACTTCGTTCCATGATTTATTCGTCGCGGTAGTGCACGATAACGATAGTCTGGGAGACGTACAGAAACTACACTATCTGAAAACGTCTGTGCATGGAGAGGCAGAACGCTTGATTAAGCACCTATCCGTAACGGATAAAAATTACAACTCGGCATGGGAATTATTGTGTCGGCGGTATGAGAATAAGCGGCTGTTGGTTAATACCCAATTAACCAACTTGCTTAATCAGCCGGTGATACTAATTGAGGCTCCTAGGCCAATCAAGGCACTCCTTGACGGGACTTCCGAGTGCTTAGCCTCCTTAAGCAATCTCGGAGTCCCCACTAAGGACTGGGATGTGATTCTGGTTCATTTGATCGTGCGTCGACTACCTAAGGAGACCCATCAGCTGTGGGAGCAATCGATTGGCGACACTACCACACTACCAACATGGGAAGAACTCCGAAGTTTCCTGGAAAGCCGATTCCGCACGCTGGAAGCTCTCGGACCTCTGAAACAACGACCAGCAATAGCACCTTCTTCACACACAAGGGCGTTTGTGGCCACCCAAAGCACTCGAAAGTGTTTGGTTTGCAGCGAAAATCACTCCGCATATCGGTGCAAAACGTTTCTACGGATGGACGTAAAATCAAGATCCGATGCTGTGCGATCTAAACAAGCTTGTTTTAACTGCCTAGGACACGGCCACCGAGTGACAAGCTGTTCCAGTACAACGCGATGCCTCCATTGCGGGAAGGCACATCATTCATTGCTGCACCCATCTGTGCCAGTAACGCATTTAGAAGCACCCACAACCGCGGCTTTACATTCAACCTCACGTCCGACGATGAACACGAAGTTAATTGATAGCCAACGTCTATCCGCGCCCCAACTGCAAACGCTATTAGCCACCGCCTTGGTTCAAGTCGTTTCTCCCATGGGAACAATCGTCGAATTGCGAGCGCTTATCGATCCTGGCTCACAGGCATCATTCCTGACTGAATCAGCGGCGCAACTTTTAAGTCTTCCTCGAACAAGGACCGATGTTGTTATTTCCGGTCTTGGTGACACCAAATCCGGAAGAGCACGATCTTGTGTGAACTTGAGAATCAAGTCACGTGTTGAATCGTTGTCGCTGGATCTGAAATCATTAGTGTTGCCATCTTTAACCCAACTGCTACCATCAAAACGCATATCCACATCGCTATTTGATGAGTTTAGCGATCTCGTACTGGCTGATCCCTCGTTTCACCAACCAGGAAAGGTGGACGTTATACTTGGTGCGGATATTTATGCGTCCATCTTGCGACAAGGTGTCCGGAAGACGAGTTTCCAATCAGTTGTCGCTCAAGAGACGTCTCTTGGCTGGATTCTAACCGGAGCCTGCCCTGGTGACGAGCACAAGTCTACCATCCTAGCATTCCATTGCACTTATGACGTTAGCGAACAACTGCGACAATTCTGGGAGATAGAGGAGGTAGATTCCATTCCATCAGCAGACGTCGACATAGAATCTTGCGAAGCCTTCTATAACGCAACAACATCTCGACGGGAAGATGGTCGTTACATTGTGCGTCTTCCGTTTCGTTCGAATCCGCCACCACTCTCATTCTCCCGCCATATCGCCGCGTCTCAGATGACTTCCTTGGAGAGACGACTTCTACGAAATCAGAAATTAAAAACTGATTATGCAGCCGTCATCAATGAGTACATAGAATTGGGACAAATGGAAGAGACATCACCGATCTCGAAAGAAATTCCACCGCACTACTACGTTCCTCATCATGCCGTGGTAAAGGCAGATAGTGCAACAACGAAACTCCGAGTCGTCTTTAACGCATCCTGTAAGACAGCGAACGGAATTTCCCTGAATGATGCGCTCTATACTGGACCATCTCTGCAAGTAGACTTGACTGGCTTGCTACTCAAGTGGCGAAGCTTTCGCTATGTCTTCATGGGAGATATCGAGAAGATGTATCGCCAGATTCTTATCCATCCAGATGACCAGGACTTTCAGCGAATTGTATGGCGACTTAACTCACACTCACCTATAAAGGATTATAAGATTAAAGTAGTGCTTTTTGGAGTAAGCAGCGCTCCTTACCTGGCAATTCGAACCATTCATCAGCTGGCCAACGATGAAATCGATCGCTTTCCTCTAGGCGCATCTCTATTAAAGTCCAGCATGTACGTGGATGATTTGCTCACCGGGGCCGACAATGTAGAAGACGCTTATCAATCTCGGAAGGAAGTCGAAGACATCTTACGTTCAGGTGGATTTGAAATGCACAAATGGTCCTCCAATTCTCCACTGGTGTTGAAGGATGTTCCACTGCAAAAACGGGCTCAGCAAGGCAGTTTATCATTAACGAACGATATGAATATTAAGGCTCTTGGAATCATCTGGAATCCAGAAGATGACACGATGGGTTTCAAATGGAAACCACTGCCCGAAGACGACATCGCCCCAACGAAACGGCAAGTTCTCTCGACCATCGCTCGACTCTTCGATCCTCTCGGTTGGGCTGCGCCAGTCATCATCCAGGCAAAGATCCTCCTACAAAGCTTATGGCTCGAAAACTTAGCCTGGGATGATCCATTATCTCCAGAACTGCAAAAAACCTGGACAAATTGTAAAAGAACGCTGCCTGCGCTACAAAATCTCCGAGTTCCACGCTGGATCAATACCACTAGCACTACTCATAGTCAACTATTGGGCTTCAGTGATGCCTCCGAGCGTGCATATGCCGCAGTCGTTTATGTTCGTACGGTTCAGACTGATGGTGTCATAAATGTAAGACTCATCACTTCAAAAACACGAGTAGCTCCAGTAAAATCAGTGTCCTTGCCACGACTCGAACTTTGTGGAGCCGTTCTGCTAGCGCGATTACTAAAGAGAACACAAGCAACTCTAAGCATTGAAAAAATCACTGCGTGGACAGACTCTACCATCGTCCTGGCATGGCTCCGGAAACGACCCAATGAGTGGAAAACCTTTGTTGCAAACCGAGTTGCCGAAATACAGGATAAGGTAGGAGGACAAATTTGGAAACACGTCCGTTCTAAGGACAATCCAGCAGACCTCGCTTCCAGAGGTATAGACGCAAACCAACTTTTGGATTGCCCTTTGTGGTGGTGCGGCCCTAGTTGGCTACAATCGCAAGAGGCGCATTGGCCATTCGTCCCTCCGAGCAATCCAGATCCAAACCTACTGGACTTTAAAAAAAATGGTACGATTTGTTTATTGTCAACCGCCGATTCTTCAAACTCATTGCTCGACAGCCTCATCGGAAGGTACTCCTCACTGCACCGACTACTTCGAGTTTTTGCATATGTGCGTCGATTCATCCAGCAATGTCGGCCAAAATTTCGCCGAACGCAATGTCATGAGTTAAGCGTCGACGAACTATCGGCTGCCAGACGAGAACTTCTCGTACATGATCAAAAGAGCCATTTTGCTCAAGAAATGGAACGCTTAACGAACGAAATCGCTCTTCAAAACAGCGCTATTAAATCATTGAACCCGTTCTTGGACGGAAATGGGCTTTTGCGAGTGGGAGGACGTCTCCACTTGGCCAATATGCCGTATGATGAAAAACATCCCATCATATTATCCCATTCCAGCCGTTTGACTAAATTAGTAGTACATCAATCGCATCAAGACACCATGCACGGGACCATAACGCTGATGCTCGGCACCATCCGCCAGCAATTTTGGATCACAAGGCTCCGCAGCCTCATAAAAGCGTGCATTCATGGGTGTGTGAAATGCTTCCGCCTTCGGAGTCAGGTGCAAACTCAATTAATGGGAAGTTTGCCCACGACGCGAACTGAAATTACTCGACCATTCACCAATGTCGGTGTCGATTATGCGGGTCCGATTTCTTTACGAGTATCAAAGGGACGAGGTGGCAAAACCTACAAAGGATATCTTGCAATTTTCGTTTGCTTTTCCACAAAAGCAATACACATCGAGGTGGTTAGTGATCTCACCAGCGAGGCATTTCTTGCGGCTCTTCGACGATTCATATCTCGGCGCGGACTTTGTTGCCGCATTTATTCTGACTGTGGTACCAATTTTGTTGGAGCAAATACGAAACTCCAACAAGACCAAGACTCATTCCGGAAGCTTATAGAGAGTGAATGCATACCGCTCCTAGCCACCAAAGGAATCGAATGGCATTTCATTCCTCCCGCTTCCCCACACTTTGGAGGTCTTTGGGAAGCTGGTGTGAAATCGATCAAGCATCACTTACGACGCGTGGTTGGAGAAATCACACTAACATATGAGGAGATGACCACCGTTGTCACTCAAATCGAAGCCTGCCTCAATTCGAGGCCTCTCTGTCCGTTGACAGAAAACCCAGAAGATTTCTCGGCTCTTACTCCGGGTCATTTTCTTATCGGAAGCTCTCTATTATCACCACCGGAAAGAAATTTATTGGAAGCTAATCCGAATTGCCTTCGGAAATGGCAATTACTACAAAAAATAAATCAAGACTTTTGGCGTAAATGGTCAGGCGAATACCTTTCACGTTTACAACAACGCCCTAAATGGACAATTAGCCAAACCACTCTACAATTAAACGATCTAGTGATAGTGCGCGACGAACGATTCCCTCCGCTTAGATGGAATCTCGGGCGAATCGTCGCCGTACATCCAGGACAAGACGGACGGACGCGCGTGGCCACCGTCAAGACTGCATCTGCTCTTTTGAAGAGGCCAGTCGTGAAGCTGTGCCAACTACCCGCGAGTTTTTTGCACTAACGATTACAATCGCGCACTTCACGATCACCATTATTAACGTTACCGCGACATCACGTTTACGATCAGTTATTATTTATTCGATTTTTTTTCTTTTGGCTTTCTCGCTTCTGTTTCCCTTCCAACCTTCCTTCCTCAGCCAGGCGAGACGAGGCGCCTCCAAACCTCCAACTGGTTCCAAGGAAATGTGGGACCCCTCATCATCCGCACAACCACACCGATTCACGTTCCAGCGAGTTCAACGCCGGAGAGACAAGGATTCACTGACCAGCAAATCCATCGAACTTTTGAAACTTCAACGTTTCAACGCCGGGGAGAATGTTGTACTCACCAGCAGCGACACTCTTGGGCCCGTTCTACTCGCCCTCCTTGGGCGCCGGCATCTCGGCCTGCGCGGTCGCCCGATAAATCTGAGATTAATTACGCGGCCGCTTGATAAATCTGAGATTTATTGTTTACGCGGTGCACGGCAACATGACAGCTGCGAACTGTCATCCGGAACATATGATTGCGATCATATGATGCTGCGTTCCGTTCCCGATCATTCTCCGGCCGCAACCATTTATTATGTACACGACGACCTATTGCGGCATTTCTAGCGGCTATTTGGCAACTACCTATACAGCAACAATTCCCAATATGAAATTGCTATTGCTGCAATCCTAGCGGCATACATCCACAATGATAATTCCAATAGGAAAAAATTATGCTTTGTTCTTGTGCTCATTCTAGTCAGAACCACTGGTGAATAAACGTTAAAATTTAAACGAACTTTTGCTTTGCTTTTTATTTTTCCTTTTCTTTAAAGGTTTCCGATCCTCATTTGGAAACACTGCGAAAATCTGTAAAACGTATTTAACGTAAGATAATTTCTATTTTATTAAAAAAATTATTTTTCTTATAATATCACCAAAGACATGTTAAGCTTAAAATTTTAGAGCAGTAGCTTTTATATTTTCCAAGACAATCTATTAATATATAAATTGCGAAATTGTGTTATTTTGTTCGTAACTTAATAGAAGGGTTAGCAGCATCAAACAAATTTCCGTTCAATTCACTTTAATCGTTACCAAAATAGTGCACAAGAAATTTCAACTCCATAAATTTTATAGGTACTTACTAAAAATAAACTGCCAACAAGTCGGGCGCAACTTTATTATACTCTAAATGAAATCTGAGAGTATATTGTGTTTGCCTTACCGTTTGTAACGCTAAGAAATAATGCTCGCACAGAGCCGCCAAGGGTACAGAAATATTTGTTGTCGCTCAAAAACTTCGATTCCGAGTTGCTGTTTGTCCGTCTGTCCGTCTGTCCGTCTGTCTGTCCGTCTGTCCGTCTGTCTACAGCATAACTCTCGAACGCGTTGAGCTATCGTGCTGAAATTTGTTGTGTGTCATTTTTAGCAAAAAAGAAACTTTAAGTTCGTGAATGGGCTACATCCCCCATTCCTTCTACCCCCTCCCATACAAATTTCACGAAATTCCGAAATTTTCAGAAATTGATTTTCCTTTGAAACTATTTAAGCTATCGATTTGAAACTTAGGTCAAAGTATTATGATATAGATGTCATTAATATGACGGAATATTGATCCGATCCCGTCACTCCTTCTACCCCCTCCCATACAAATGCATAATTTTGAAAAATGCAGTTTTTCGATTTTCGTTGAAACTAGCAAAGTTATAAAAACGAATTTTTGCAAAATTAATTCTATTATAATTCCAATCAGAATTGAAAAAATTATCAACTTCACCTCACACCTTCTACCCCCTCCCATACAAATTTCACGAAATTTTGAAATTTAAATTAAATTATTTTTCTTCGAAACTGTTAAAGCTATCATCTTGATATTTTGCATAAAGTATAAAAATAGAAATATCAATAACGAGAAAAAAATGTGTTTTGATCCGTACACTCCTTCTACACCCTCCCATACAAATGCAGAATTTTTGTTGAGTGCATTATATCGATTTCCATTAAAACTAGAAAAAGTATAAACTTAAAATTTTGCCAGAATTTGTTTTTTAATAATTTCAATAAATGCTAAAAAAAATTATCAGCTCCTCTTCACTTCTTCTACCCCCTCCCATACAAATATCTGCATTATAAATTCAAGAAAAGCATTTCTCCTTTGAATATATTAGAACTATCGAATTTGAAATTGAATCAAAGCGTTGTGATAAGTATGATGATAAGCAGTCTCAAAATCATCTTAAACGCTCCACTTCCTCTGCCACCTCCCATACAAATGCCTCAATTTCAGGAAAACTATGTCCAATTGAAAATAATGAAAACAACAAACCTTAAATTCAGCACGAAATATTTTGGATACCACATTAGGTGTCATATCTAAAAATTACAAACCTTCCTCCTCTCTTTCTACCACCTCCCATACAAAAGTCACTATTAATTATTTAAAAGAATTGGATGTGACATATTTTCCGGTACATTTAACTCTTTCTCATTTCATCTAGAGTATCATACGATTGGGCTTTACGCCCAATCACAATTCTCTTATGTTTTTAATTTATTTTTTTTACATGTCAGTAGGGTTGCTCTTATTTTTAAATTTTCTAAAAGTTTTGCTCTCACCCCCCTATCTTGTTTCAATCAACCATTTTAGCTCAATCGTACAACTGGTCGATCATGAAGAGTTTGAAATACTTACTGTGTGAATTTTGTTATGCGATTTACTATTATACGCTAATTTAATTAGTTAACTAAATTAACCCTAATTACCACACCCAATTAATCACATTCTATATAAATTCGTAATCCTTGGTAAATTTTCCAGATTCACCATAAATTAATTTTTCTTGTTATTAAATACTTGTTAAATGTTCCATTATTGAATCACAATAACGTAGACTTAGTTGGCGCTGTTCAACAATTTTCAAACTATTTCTGGTACTTAGCTCCCAAAAATGTGGCTCTATCCTTAGTGGCTGACAACGTTCCAACAACGGTTAAAGTAAATCTGGCTCAACTTATGCTGGAAGCAGAGAAAGGTGAAGAACAGGAAGAAGAAAAAAAAAACAAAATAAAGAGATACGTTCTGCACGAAAATTATTTTTCTTCCTTTTAAATCAACAAATTTTCGTCTTTTGTAACTTCCGTTAAAAAAAGACTTTTTTCAGGAGGTTCTCCATCATCACCGATTTCCTCCGCGAAGACCCAACATGGTTACAAAAGTGGGACCCGTCAAGGATGACCAAGCATCTGATTTTCAGCTTTCTGACTGATAATATGACTAATAACTTCCGTTCAATTTGTAAGGGTCCTTAAAATATATGCACTTAGTCATAACAGTCCACGGGTGCATTGATATTAATTAGTCGATTAGAAATTATAAAATATTTACATACGATATAATATCTTTTGCTAAGCATTCTTGACTGTCTTTTCTTCTGAAATTTATTCTCATAACTGAAAATACCGAACTAAATTCGTAAATGCTTACGATTCTCGATTTTTGAACGAATATTGTGAAAAATTGATTTATTTGATGATTCTGTTAAATAATATTATTTATTATTCAATACACAAAATCCATTATCAGTTTAACTTAATTCTATTTCGAGAGAAACTGCAGAATAAACCATTTAACCGGATTGTAAAAATGCAACAGCAGATTTATCAACTGAAAAAATGCTGATGTCAATATTGCAGACGACGCCATGTACCTTGAGGGTGGCTTTGTACTTAAGTCGTTTCGGTACAACACAGAACGAAACACTAACGCAAAGAAACTTCTCTCCAAAGTCATTTAAAATTGCTTTTGAGTGGAGTTTCTTTTTTCTGTATATTTTTACTCTATCACGTGTACTTTACATTTTACTACCCCCTTCACGAAAAACTTAGCAGTACAATGTTAGCCGAGAACTGTACCGATCCCTGAATACGTCTCAAGCAATTTTCATCGTTCTCCTAAACTTTGCTGATCACTTGAACCATGAAATCTGAGCTTTTTTTTGCTGCGAACGATAAAAAGATAGAAAAACACTCGTTTCCTGTTTTTCCTTTGCATTTTATGGCGATTTCTTGCCGTGCATGAGTTGACAAGAATGGCATTTCGCTTAAGGAACTCGAAGAAAAACGATGAATACAATTCAAG
Source organism: Chorisops tibialis (assembly GCA_963669355.1). Lineage (NCBI taxonomy): Eukaryota > Metazoa > Arthropoda > Insecta > Diptera > Stratiomyidae > Chorisops > Chorisops tibialis. The sequence goes on along the minus strand of OY770262.1, from coordinate 115,861,802 downwards.
TGAACAGCTAAGGACAGTTGATAAGTAAACCCAAGATTAATATAGTTGGGAATCAGTTCATTTAATATAAATTTTTATTTAAATGTTTTATTTAGTTATAGACAAGCGTTATCATTCTATTTAACAAATATGCTCAGGTTTTTCTCTTCTTTGAAACTACTTTTTTATTGTATCTGCTACTGATAGTTTGTTAAATCATAGTACTCCTGATTTTCCTGTTATTAACGATAAGCTTGCATTCGTATTTTTTGCATCATTTGTGAAATTTGTTATACATAATTACCTCACATTAATTGTAGCTTCGCCGAGATTGTACAAGTTAGAACAACTAAAACATGCTTCGGTAAAGAAATGATTGAAGAAGATAAGTGCCTACACAGCATTGTTAGTTATCCTTCGGACTTAATGTATTACAATCCATTCAAGTATGCCACAAACACAAACGCAAAGTACCCGCATTATATTGCACTTAAGCTTATAGTAATACTAGTTTCATTTGAAGACAATAACAGTATAGAAATATACCCACATAATATGTATGTATGTAAATTCGTAACAACAATGAAGTGAACTGCATACTTTCAGCTGACATGCAGCATAGAAGAAGGAAAACATGCTTCGCAATGCAGCTAGTACTCAAGGCCAAGGACTTGTACTGCTCGGGAAAAGGAAAAAATACATGATATTAAAACCCCTCGATAACAACTATTCCAAGTCACGAAGCTGGGTCACTAAGTAATCAAGCCGGCAAACATCTTGTATGAACAAAACGAAACATTTTAAGAACAGATCCCGCTGTTCCATTTACTATATATTCGCTGGTTCATAAAGATTCAGATAGAATCAAGATTGCTATAGGTAACATTCCGGGCGACCCTGACCTGTGCACCCAACAATAACACGGAGAGTAGTCTTACAGAAGAGCAGGACATTTTCAAAGGACTCCCAGCAAGCGTTTTCTGGAAACAAAAAATAATGCTATTAAGGAACGGAATTCTATAGAAGGCAAACACGTTTCAGGAGGCTTACAAGAATATGTTAGCATGTATGACAATTGGGCGCCGCTGAAATGCCAAACAAAGCAACTCGAAAAGATGACGTTAACGAAGTTTAAGTAGGCCAGGGCATAGCTAGCAGCCTGTTAATATCATTTGATAAATATAGAAAAAAAAAACTGAAAGTTTTTCTTTAAGGGGCGCATGCACGAAAGTGCCAATTTAAGTGAAACCGTAGTGTTTTATAAGCAAAATTTTTTATCAAAGCTGTTGTAAGCTCTAAGTTTTTATTTGGAATATCCTTAAATCAGAATATTGGTCACGAAATGGGTTTAGTGGAGTTGATGCCTTCAAGTAATTTTTTACACTAAACTAAACTAAAACTAATAACTATAGACTACTAAAAACTAAAATTAAAACTAAATCAACGAGAAAAAGGGTGGTTAACTATCAACGCAAAATGATGCGTTGGAGGATTGTTAGTCATCCTTTTCCTCGGTGGGTATCGATTGAAAAGAAAAGTTAAGTAAATTACTATTTCAGCAAACAAAATACGCGTAGCCAACCAAAGAGAAAAGCGGAATAAATTAGCTAATTTAACCTCTATATGTGCTAGTTGATGCCTTTTCATAAAATATTATTTTACAGCGATCTTCTGCAGATTCTTGCAAAACATGGACTGATTCCTCGCTCCATAAACTAATTGGTGATGCATAGTATTGGCTTAAGAACGGCGTGTTATGATTGTCTTCATACAGTTTTTTAATTAATGGGTTCGGGTGAGTCGCTAGTCTGACGGCTGATTATTTAGCTAATTATAGCAGATATATCATCAGGTGTTCCAAGTCAGGGTCTCCGTAAAGGGAGACATTGCTGAAATAAGTCTTATCTGGCTTTCTATGCTTTGATATACAGTGCCTTAAGATTCTCCGTTCGAAAATTTGTAATTCCTCAGCAACTGACGGAGAGATTGTAAGCCAAATTAAAAAACCATAAGAGATTATCGGTCTAATGAGGGTTTTATACATCAACAGCTTCGTCGATTTATAAAGTTCTTTAGAGCTTAACAAGGGTCTTAAGATGGAAGCTGCTGCTTTTGCCTTTTGAAGTACATGTCTCGCATGCGGGTTGAACTTCATTCTATGGTGTAGGTTAACTCCTAGATACGTTATGTTATTTTTAAGTGAAATATTCTGACCTTCCAACACCAGCGATAGAGATTTGCTATCACGAACTGCAAGATGGTGTCCTTTCCCACTTGCATTTCGAAAACAGATAAGCTTCGATTTCTCAGCATTTATCTGTACACCCCAAGTTTTGAAAAAATCATTGGCTCGCAGTAAGTGTTCTCTTACTGCAGCGAGGGCGTCATGTGGTCTCTTAGCGTGAGTAAAAATCAAAGTGTCGTCGGCATAAAGTATTAGTTGGGAGCTTACTAAGGAAACTCCAGAAGCGACAACATCCATAGGCAGGTCATGAATAAAAAAAATAAATAGCTTTGGCCCGAGGATAGATCCTTGCACTACTCCAGCATTAACAGGGATGATTGTCAAAGTGGAGTTCGCTATTTCTATGAAGAGCTTTCTGCCTGTTAGAAAGTCAGCAATTATTCTGATAAGAGCTTGCGGACATCCTGTCATTAAAAGTTTATATATTAAACCATACATCCACACAGAATCGAATGCCTTTTCTAAGTCTATCGAACAGGCAACTGCACATTTTCTCTGCCGAAGATTTTTTAAAATATTATCTTGCAAGTATAACACTGCGTGCTCGGCAGAATGATATTTCTCGAAGCCAAATTGTCTGTTGGGAATAAATTCACTGCAAAAAATATTTAATTTCATTTGGATGCATTTTTCAAAAATTTTTCTAATATTTGATACCATTGAAATAGGCCTCAGTTTGGTTATATCATTGGACGCACTGCTTTTCGGAATAGGGTAAAGCTTCGCAATTTTCCAACTTGATGGGAAATATCCATTGTTGATCCAATTATTAAAGATGATAGTTAGCTTTTCGGATAATTTATTAGAGCATCTGCGCAGTATATAATTAGGGACGCCATCCGGACCTCTCGATTTTTTCCCATTCGTAGGTCTTCTACGAGTTCTCTGTTGAAGAAATTATCGTTGTTGGTGGCCACATTATTTGAACGGTTGTCAGAGGAGAATGTAGTTAAAACTGAATTTTCACTTGCATCATAAAACTACCTTACTCTTTCCTGAACGACTGAATTTTATTCCGCATTATGCTGAGGATTCTTTTCCCTATACAATTCGCGGTAAAAACCCGTACACGCTTCTAGTTTGTCATTTATTGAAGAATACTCTACATTTTTATAGAAACGATTATCCCTTGCAATATTCAGTTTTTGGTATTTTCTGCCTGAGATCCTAGGTATTTCTTTAAAGGCAAATGGTGACGGAGAAATATTTTTCAGTCTTTTTTTGTAAAGTTCATTCATTTCCTTACGAATTGTATTTATTATTATGGAATTAAGGCATTGAATTCTTGAATTAAGTTCCTGATATTCCGTATTCACGCGGTTGTAATTTCGATGAAAGTTTCTTTTTAATTGTCTTAGCCAAACTTTTCTAGTCCCTAGAAGGTTCAAGGCATGTGCTGAGAGATCTCTATATTTCATGTTTTTAACCGGGATGATCGTAGAGTGTTTTTATACTCTAGATGAAATCTGTTTGCCTTACCGTTTGTAACGCTCAGAAATAATGCTCGCACAGAGCCGCCAAGGGTACAGAAATATTTGTTGTCGCTCAAAAACTTCGATTCCGAGTTGCTGTCCGTCCGTCTGTCCGTCTGTCCGTCTGTCTACAACATAACTCTCGAACGCTTAGAGCTATCGTGCTGAAATTTGTTGTGTGTCATTTTTAGCAAAAAAGTAACTTTAAGTTCGTGAACGGGCCACATCCCCCCACTCCTTCTACCCCCTCCCATACAAATTTCATGAAATTTCGAAATATTAAGAAATTGACTTTTCTCTGAAACTGTTTAAGCTATCAACTTCAAATTTACGTCAAAGTATTATTATATAGATGTCATTAATATGACGGAATATTGATCCGATCCCCTCACTCCTTCTACCCCCTCCCATACAAATGGACAATTTTGAGAAATACATATATTCGATTTTCACTGAAACTAGTAAAGCTGAAAACACAAAATTTTGCCAGAATTATTTTTTTTATAATTACAATAAGTGTTGAAAAAATTATAAACTTCACCTCACTCATTCTAGCCCCCCCCCATACAAATTTCACGAAATTTTGAAATTTAAATTAAATTATTTTTCTTCGAAAGTGTTAAGGCTATCAACTTGATATTTTGTCTAAAGTATACAAATAGAAATATTAATAATACAAAAAAAAATTGTTTTGATCTGTACACTCCTTCTACCCCCTCCCATACAAATGCATAATTTTTGTTAAATGCATTTTATCGATTTCCATTCAAACTAACTAGAAAAAGTACAAACTTTAAATTTTGCCAGAATTTGTTTCTTAGTAATTGAAATAAGTGTTGGAAAAAATTATTAGCTCTGCTTCACTCCTTCTACCACCTCCCATACAAATATCTGTATTATAAATTCAAGAAAAGCATTTCTCCTTCAAGTATATGACTATCTATCGACTTTGAAATTGAATCAAAGCATGGTGATAAGGATGATGATGAGCAGTTTCAAAATCATCTTAAATGCTCCATTTCCTCTGCCACCTCCCATACAAATGCCTCAATTTAAGGAAAACTATGATCAATTTCTTTAAAAATAATGAAAACTAAAAACTTTAAATTCAGCAAAAAACATTTTGCATGCTATGTTCGGTGTTATATACGAAAAATACAAACCTCCCCCTCTACTTCTACCACCTCTCATGCAAAAGTCTCTATTCACCATCCGAAAGAATTTGAGGTGACATATTTCCGGTATATTAAAGTCATTTCCATCTCATCTAGAGTATCATATGATTGGGCTTCAAGCCCAATCATAATTCTGTTATGTTTCTATGCAGGCTTTGATACTATTAGTTATTTTAAATATGTACTCATCAATTTCTTCAGAACATAAGTTGCGATCAGTGGGTACGTGAAAGTCAAGCTTTTCGGATAAGTCGTCCTTAAATTCTTCCCAACTGATGTCTTTAAAGGATCTATAAGTTTCCTGAGGTTGCATAAATGGATTAAATTGAGTAAAATTAATTTCAAGCCAAAGAGCAAAATGGTCGGAAGGGGATGGCAATGTTTTGCACGTACAATTGGTGTTTTGATTAGCGTTAACTAAATTTGAGGAAATTAAAAAAAAATCTAGAACAGATGACGAACGCGGAAAGGTTGGCCCGCGCGCATTAACTATATCCATCTCTAAAAATGGACCATTCATAAACCACGAATGGAGATGTACTCCATTAAAGTTCCTTTGCGAATCTCCCCAGGCTTCATGACGCGCGTTGAAGTCCCCTCCAAAGACGTAGCTATCGAAGGATCTTGCACAGGTGCACAGTGGTGAGCGAAACTGCGGAACATGAGTAATTATCTTTGATAAAAACAGCAGTACCACGGCCGAAATCGCTTCTGACCATTTCATAATTTTTGAGGCTAATTTTATGTTTAGGTTTCAAACGCGTTTCTGAAATCAGGGCTATTGAGGGATTTAAATGAGTAAGTGTGTCTTCTAGTGACTTTCTTCTGTAATGTGCAATTAAGGAATTCACGTTTGCGGCATATATCTTTAAATAAATTTTACGCGGGCTAACAGATCAGCAATAAACTTGATGTAAGCTGAGGCTTGTTCAAATTTGGACGAGATAGACTTAAAGTTCATCATAAAATTTGTTACCTTCTCCATTACGATTGGTAAAGGAACTCCAAATAGTGAATCTGAAATGTCTAAGAATTTATCAAATATTCCGGTTTCAATGTTTGGGATTCTGGCTCTGATCGGGCTACTATCACGAACTATATTTGCGAATGAACGATTAGAGGTAACTAAGTTATTAACGGAACATTAAACGAAGTTCCTATTCATCTGATTCTTACGGGTGTTATCTAACTTCATCTCTTCCCTTTTTTGTTTGTATTTCATAAGCACCTCGCATTTATTATAATTGGCGGGATGCCCTTCTGATACACAATTAATACATAAAACCTTTGGGGGACTAGTACCTTCGTTCTTCCTTGGACATGAATTTTACTTTATTATTTTAATAATAAAGTATTGTGATCGACACAGAAAAAAAAAAAATTTGCTACCCTGAAATTTTGTTTTTTCGCGTTTCATGACTAAATTAGCCTAAAAAAGCAAAAAATAAAAAATCCGTCCCGCCGTACGCCGTACATATGGACTCGTACCTCCAAGACCGTTAAAGGTAGAATGTTGATTTTTGGGTGAGTTATTAACTTGGTAAGTGAGCTCCATTATCCAAATTTTGGGGAGTGTGGGGTGGAAGGGGGAGGCGGGGGGATGGAAAAAGTTGAAATATACACTTGCTAATATCTTCACCACGAATGCAGATAGAAAGATGAAAATCAGCACACGTATAGAGAAAGCTGTGGGACATATTCCAAAAATAGTTTAATTTTTTTATCCATTGGTGTCCGTAAAGGGGGGGCTAAAAACAAATTGTCGGCCGAATCTTTTTTTGAAATGGTTATATCTTCGAAACTAATTACCATAAAAAATTCATATTTTGGGACAATTAAGATGGCGTATAGATCCACCAGAATCAGCTTAGAAATAGGCTTATTATTGTAAGGGGAAGGGTCGGGGGGGGGTGCAAGGAAAAACACTTAAGAACTAATATCTCAACCATCTCTTAAGCTATGTAATTGAAATTCAAAACATATACTAAGCTATACTAGCGAAATACAAAAAAAGTATAAAATTTGGTCATAATAGTAGTGGGATGAAATGGAGAGCATTTGAAAAATGGTGCACTTTTCAAAATTAGAAATCATTATATCTCAAAATTGAGTACAGATATCGAATTGAAAATTCGTCAGATTATAGAACTACATAATTTATAATTTTGATAAAAATTTTAAGTTAGGGGGTGTAAAGGGAGGGAGGTGGTAAGCAAAAATGTCGAAAATTTTGAGTGAATTTTTTAGGACTCTGCTCAAAGATAGAAACTTTAAATTTTGCATGTAAATACATCTATTTAATATACATAGAAAAAAAATAATAATTTGATCCACAATTGTTATGAACCGACCACCCCGGTCTAATGGGCACAAGCTGTTTCATGTGCAACGAAAAAAACACGAAAATTGAAAATTTTTGGATGTAATTTTAGGGTAGAAACTTGAAAATTTGGGAAATACATTTAAAAAAAATCCCTAAAAGTATAAAATATTAACTGGTCGAATACCTTCAAAACTTCTACCCCCTCCCATACAAAATTATTTTTTCGACCATTTTTAAGAAATTAATTATCACCTAACTATTAAAAGCTATCCATTTGAAATTTTGCATAAGAACTTATAAAAATATTTGCAAAGAAATTATTTTAAAAGTTTCAAAATCACACTTGCCCTTCTACCCCCTCCCATACAAAAGTATGATTTCGACCAATTTCATTAAATCAACTAATAACCAACAAATTAAAAGCTACGAACTTGAAATTTTGTACGAGCAGCTTACAAGAGAAAGGAAAAAAAATTGCGTCACAAATTTTGCAATTCCCCTACCTCTTCTACCCCCTTCCGTACAAAATTATTTTTTCGAGTATTTTTAAGAAATCAGTTATCAGCTAACTCTTAAAAGCTATCCATTTTAAATTTTGCCTAAAAACTTATAAAAATAATTGAAATGAAATTCCTTTAAACGTTTTGAAATCGCGCTTGCCCTTCTACCCCCTCCCATACAAAAGTATCATTTCTACCTATTTCATTGAATCAACTAATAACCATCAAATTAAAAACTACGAACTTGAAATTTTGTACAAGCACACTACAAGAGAAAGGGAATAAAATTGCGTCACAAATTTTACGATTCCCCTACCTCCTCTACTCCTTCCCATACAAATGTTTGGTTTCGTGAATGTAAAATGCACCGAATCCTATGAAAATTCTATGCAAATTCGTCTATGAAACACATTCTATACAGAGGATATTGGACGCGATTCAAGCAATTAATTAAAAAGCTATTAACATCCACCCACCCTTACCCCTCCTCCTCCCCTCATAAAAACCCAAACTTGCATAAATGAATGAAATATTGTTAAATTGACAACAGCCCTGCCCAAGAACTCCCTTTCACTTAGCCTTCCCTAACCACTCTAACCTGCATATTGACTTTCCACACATCCGTAACTTGTCCCAAGAATAATAAAGTTTCGCCCGACTTGTTGGCAGTTTATTTGTCCTCGTGGTAACCACCACATTTGACACAACGCTTATCATAGCCACAGTTGGCTGAGACATGCCCAAATCTTTGGCATCTGTAGCATTGAATGGCTTCCCTACCTTTGGGTTTTTCAAAGTAAATTTATTGAAAAAGAATATATTTGATCTTTAAAATCTTCTTTAGGTCGTCACCACTTTTCAGAGTTATTTTGAAAATATTAGAACTGATACCATCCCTTTTGGCCCAAGCAGTTGGAATCTGGTGCACTTTAGAAATAGAAATGGAAGGATCAATCTGCAGAATATCGTTCAGAATGTCATTTGTACTAAAATCTCCACTCATGCCTCTTAGAATTACGGAACTGGTTCGTAATTCCTTGGGAGTGAACGAAAAGGCATCAGCTTTTAGGGGTCTTATATCTTCTATAATTCTTTTATGAATATTTACGTCATCTACATATAACTTTTGCCTATCTACGCCCTGGTTGACAATTCGTATTCTTACTGAGCTTGAAATTTTTCTAACAGAGTCAATAACAGTCTTAGCACCTAGAAAAGTTATAAATATCGGTGGGCACCACTGAGTTTTTTGTTTTATCCCAGGTGACTGAGAGTTATTAACGTTCGTAAGATTTACATACTTATTTGAAATATTAGAACTAATAGAAGGCCCGTCATCAGTATTCAAATTTGACAATATACTAAATCTATTATGATATTGATTATTTTCACCTTTCTCCATGTTGTTGGTTTTGCGTTTAGCCCTTTTTGCAGTCTCCGCTTCCTCGTTTGCCCCCGCGAAAAAACTTTGGGCGGATGACAGCATACTTTGGGCATCTTCCGGAGCTCTGCTCTCCTCGGATGCAATGGATAGTCCAGAGGAGTCTCCTTGGATCGAGTAGAATTCGCCCCGTGTTGTGCAAATATTCATAAATGCTCCGTCACCTTTCCTTTGGGTCTTCTTTATGGTAAGTTTGGGAATTTCCGCCACGACTCCTCTTGACGTTTGCTTGTCATCTATTCTGGCGTTGTCGTCTAGCTCCATATCAGTTTCTCCACGTAAATCAGACTTTGATCCATTACAATTGAGGATCAGTATCCCACTCGACCGCTTCAATGGATTCGAGCTTGCCTTCAAATCGGTAAAATTTGCGAGTTTCGATAACCACGATAACCTCAAATTTCAGGTTAGGCGTAAAACGCCCTGAGGGGATTAAAAAAGTCACGATAACCACTAATTTATATATTAAATCAACGAAAACGTATTTTTAGTGCTCACGCTATTTTAAGCAAAAAGTATATTGCGTTCGAAAACACGTGTTTATTACTTCGAATAAAATTCTATTAAGCAGAAAAAAATGATTGATTAACCATCCACGTATAGAGATTTCCTCATACTTTGATTCCTCAAGAAAAAAAAAAAACTTTATTCGAAATTGCTATTTAATAGTCTTCCTACTCACAGGAGGCATAAATGTTTTGCCAATTCATATCCTAACACTTTCTACCTGGAACTACGCAATTTTCACGTTGTTCGTAGGTCACGCTTAGGCAAAACAAAAAATATAAACAAAAGTTTTTTCAGACGATTATTCAAGACTTTCTTCTTTTCTTACTTTCGCAAAACTTGCACAAGGTGTTTTCAACTTTGGCGAAAAGCTTCCGCACTTTTTTTTTGTTTGTTATTCATCAAAGAAACACTCTAGTCCTTTGCAGATGTAAGTTTTTACTGTATCGAAACTTAACTGAACGTAACGCAATGATTGAAATTGTTCTTTGTTGCCTAAAAACAGACATAAATACCAGACACCGTTCTTTTCTTCCTTTCTACACCGGCAACAGTATCTATTATCTATTCGGATCATGTTTAAAAATAAAATCGGGAGGGGCAGATACATGGCACATAGCACTATGGTACATCGTTATAAAATTACCTTTCGTGTATTTGCGAATGGAATTACTCACATAAGGAATTACTTACGTACGTGCGTGGAAACTTTTTTGAAAATTGTTTTAAATTTAATTTAGAAGATGAAAATACCTACGAAAGGTACAAATGCTCTTCAATTATTTCGCAGGAGTAAACAGATCGATTTTCCACCGTATGATAGATGCTGTATAATTTCCGGAGAAAAAAAGAATACGAAAAGGTAATTCAAAATTTTGAAAAAAAAAATCTTGCTTTGATATATGCGTTTGGATGTTAACAATGACGAACTTAATTTTCTTTCTTGTCAGAAGATAAAAAACAAATCTTTCACTTGTCATTTAAATTAAAATCGGAAGATATATTTTTGAAAAAAATTAATTTTTTTTTTTTGTGTTTCTGCATATTAATTTTCACCTTTTTACCATTTATTTTATACAATATCAGAATTTCTTGTTTATAAATTATTATACTGAATTTAGCATAAGTTATAATGATTTTCTAAACTATTCAATAGATATTTGAAAATTATTTTCACATATTTTCTGAAGAATCTGACTGCATTAAAAATTGGAAAGCGTGAAATTCGTATAAAATTTTGAAGTTATAGATTATTTGGTGAAGCCGTTTATATCTCCTATCTAAGAGAAAAATGAAATAATATCAGAACAAACTCTTTACTTGGGCTGTAAAAAGTCCTTTTGTCTTTACAAGGTACGCACTCTTCTCGCAACCTCTTCTTCTTTAATGACACTACAACCTGAATCGGGTGTTGGCCCCCTGATCTAAAGGTTCCTTAACATTTATTTGTTAACCAACACGCAATAGAGTGCACACTAACTCCCCAGCCAGTGTCGTGGCGTCCATTGATGCAAGGAAAGCTCTGCTTCTCTTACATTTTGCCTTCTATTGAGTCTAAATAAACTGCCAACAAGTCGGGCGAAACTTTATTATTCTTGGGACATGTTGCGGTGGAGTGGAAAGTCAATATGCAGGTTAGAGTGGTTAGGGAAGACTAAGTGAAAGGGAGTTCTTGGGCAGGGCTGTTGTCTATTTAACAATATTTCATTCGTTTCTGCAAGTTTAGGTTTTTATTAAGGGAGGAGGAGCGGTAATAGTAAGAGTGGGTGGATGTTAATAGCTTTTTAATTAATTGCTTGCATCACGTCCAATACTCTCTGTATAGAATGTGTTTCATAGACGAAGTTGCATAGAATTTTCATAAAATTTAGTGTATTTTACATTCACGAAACCGAACATTTGTATGGGAGGGGGTAGAGAAGGTAGGGGAATCGTAAAATTTGATATGTAGTTTTATTTTGCTTCTCTTGTAAGGGGCTTGTATAAAATTTCAAATTCGTAACTTTTAGTTTGTTGGTTATTAGTTGATTTAATGAAATTGGTCGAAATCATAGTTTTGTATGGCAAGGGGTAGAAGGGCAAGCGCAATTTCAAAACTTTTAAAACAACTTCATTTGAATTATTTTTATAAGTTTTTCTGCAAAATTTGAAGTTGATAGCTTTTAAGAGTTAGCTGACAACTTATTTCTTAAAAATGCTCGAAAATATAATTTTGTATGGGAGGGGGTAGAGGAGGGAGGGGAATCGTAAGACTTGTGATGCAATTTTCTTTCTTTTCTATTGTAAGATGCTCGTACAAAATTTCAAGTTCGTAGTTTTTAATTTGTTGATTATTAGTTGATTTAATGAAATTGGTCGAAATCATACTTTTCTATGGGAGGGGGTAGAAGGGCAAGCGCGATTTCAAAACTTTTAACGTAATTTCATTTCGATTATTTTTGTAAGTTTGTATGTAGAATTGCAAATTGATAGCTTTTAATAGTTAGGTGATAATTGATTTCTTAGAAATGGTCGAAAAAATAATTTTGTATTGGAGGGGGTAGAAGCTTTAAAGGTTTTCGACCAGTTAATATTTCGTATATTTAGGGATTTTTTTTAAATACATTTTGCAAATTTTCAAGTTTCTACCTTAAAATTTCACTCAAAAATTTTCAGTTTATGTGTTTTTTTCAATGCACATGAAACACCTTGTGCACGTTAGACCGGGGGGATCGGTTTATAACAATTATGGATCAAGTTATTATTATTTTTTTATGTACATCAAATAGACGTATCCACATGCAAAATTTAAACTTTGTATCTTTCACCAGAGCCTCAAAAAAATCACTCAAAATTTTTGACATTTTTGCTTATCACCTCCCTCCCCTTACACCTCCCAACTTAAAATTTTTTTCAAAATTAACTATTATGTAGTTCTACAATCTGACAAATTTTTGATTTGATATCTGTATTATTTTTTGAGATATAAGGATTCGTAATTTTGAAAAGTGCGCCATTTTTGAAATGCTCCCCATTTCCCCCCACTACTATTATTTCAAGATCTTATATTTTTTTTGTATTTTTCCAGTATAGCTTAATATAAGTTTCAAGTTTCAATTACATAGTTTAAGAGATAGTTGAGATATTCAGTTTTAAGTGTTTTTCTTTGCACCCCTCCTGACCCTTCCCCTTACAATAATTAACCACTCTCTAAGCTGATTCCAATGGAACTATATGCTACCTTGACGGTCCCAAAATATGAATTTTTTACAATAAGTAATTTCGAAGATATAATCATTTGAAAAAAAAATTCGGCCGACAATTTGTTTTTAGCCCCCCCTTTTCGGACGCCAATGGATAAAAAAATTAAATTATTTTTAAAAGTTGTCCCACAAACTTCTCTATATGTGTGTTGAGTTTTAGCTTCCTAGCTGTTACCTTGGTTGAGATATTTGAATTCGTATTTTTCGGCCTAAGCGCTCCCCCCGCCTCCCCCTGAACCCGTACACCCCCGAAAATGGGTATCTGCCTGAGATCCGCCACTATCTACAATCCCCCCAAAAATGAACTTTCTATCTTGAAGGGTTTGGGAGTTAATGTGCGCTGAGCGTACACACCGGCGTACGGCGTACGGCGGACGGCGTACGGCGGACGGCGGACGGCGTACGGCGGACGGCGTACAGACAGACGGATTTTTTTTTTTTGCTTTTTTAGGCTAATTTAGTTATGAAACGCGAAAAAAAAAAATTTCAGGGTAGCAAATTTTTTTTTTTTTCCAAGTCGATCACAATACTTTATTATTAAAATAATAAAGTAAAATGAATATCTAATATTTTTTGGAAAATTCTAGACAAACCCACGCATTATTTTCACTGTAAACTCTCTTTACGTGCACAGGACAGCTTTTTTCTGACGCTTTTGCTGAATGAAGCCTACAGCCACCCTCTAAGAAAAATCGGTGAGATACGATTTTAAATAAACTGCCAACAAGTCGGGCGAAACTTTATTATTCTTGGGACAAGTTGCAGATGAGTAGAAAGTCAATATGCAGGTTAGAATGGTTAGGGAAGACTAAGTGAAAGGGAGTTCTTGGGCAGGGCTCTTGTCAATTTAACAATATTTCATTCGTTTCTCCAAGTTTGGGGTTTTATGAGGGGTGGGGGGGGAGGGGTAATAATAAGGATATTAATAGCTTTTTAATTGATTGCTTGAATCACGTCCAATATTCTCTGTATAGAATGTCAGTTTCATAGACGAAGTTGCATAGAATTTTCATAAAATTCGGTGTATTTTACATTCAGGAAACCGAACATTTGTATGAGAGGGGGTAGAGCGGGTAAGGGAATCATGAAATTTGTGATGCAGTTTAATTTCATTTCTCTTCTAAGGTGATTGTACAAAATTTCATGTTCTTTGCTTTTCATTTGTTGGTTACTAGTTGATTTGGTGAAATTGGTCGAAATCATACTTTTGTATGGGGGATGGTGAAAGGGCAAAGACGATCTCAAAACTTTTGACGCAATTTTATTTAAACTATTTTTAAAAGTTTTTGTGCAAAATTCCAAATTGATAGCATTTAATAGGTAGGTGATAATCGATTTCTTAAAAATGGTCGAAAAAATAATTTTGTATGGGATAGGGTAGACGTCTTAAAGGTTTTCGACCAGTTAATATTTTGTATACTTAGGGATTTTTTTAAATGCATTTCGCAAATTTTCAAGTTTCCACCTTAAAATTTCAATCAAAAATTTTCAGTTTATGTGTTTATACTCTAGATGAAATCTGAGAGTATTATAAGTTTGCCACAAAGTTTGTAACGCTAAGAAATAAGGCTCGCAGAATAAAATGAATGATACAGAAGTTCATATAATCACTCAAAAATCTCAAAACCGGATGTCCGTCCGTCCGTCTGTCCGTCCGTGTCCTCTCTAGCTTGAGAACGCGTTGATCTAGAAAGTTCAAATTTTGTATACGTCGTTTTTGACAAAAAAGTAAGGACAAGTTTGTGAACGGGCCAAATCGCTCCATCCCTTCTACCCCCTCCCATACAAATGACACAATTGCGCAATTTGACAATAAACGGATTTGCTCGAAAAGAATAAAAGCTGTTGGTCTCAAATTTGGAACATGTTACTTTTATGATGATATCAATCTACCATTTAATGCGTATCCTCTCCCTCCTTCTACCACCTCCCATACAAACTGTACTTTTTCATGAAATACTCTAAACCAATTTACTCAGTGCGTATAAAATTTAGCGAGCTGAAATTGAGCACTAAATATTTATTTGGAATTATTAGTAAGACTAAACAAATTAAATATTCAGTTTCACCCCTTCTACCCCCTCCCATACAAAATGACACAATTTCGCAATTCGATAATAAACGGATTTTTTCAAAAAGCATGAAATTTATTGATCTGAAATTTGGAATATATTGCTTTTATAATAATTTCAATCTGCTGTATAAAAACTAGTTGAGTCCTCCCCCTCCTTCCACCACCTCCCATACAAACTCCACTTTTTTATGAAAAACTCTAAATAAATTTACTCTGTATGTATGAAATTTATCGAGCTGAAATTATGCAATAAATAATTATTTAGAATTATTAGTAAGACCAAAAAAAATTAGGCAATTAGCTTCAATCTTTCTACCACCTTCCATAAAATTTGACACAATTCAACAACTTTACAAAAAGACGATTTTCCTGAAAAGTATGAATGCTACTGATCTGCAATTTAAAATATGTCAATTAAATGATGTTTACAGTTATTTCTAAAAACGTCATTAATAAATTCACACTCCTTCTATCACCTCCCATACAAACTGAACCATTTCACTTATTCCAATACACTAATTTTCTCATTATCTATTAAATTATTGAATATTAAATTTTGTATAAGACATTTTGATAGCAACCTTAGAGTGATGTGAAAAAATTAATTCGATGTCGTCACCCCCTCTACCACTTCCCCTACAAAATTTCCTAAAATAAAAAAATTCTCTCTCATCTAGAGTATCGCACGATTGGGCTTTACGCCCAGTCGTAGTCCTGTTATGTTTTTTTCAATGCACTTGAAATACCTTGTGCACGTTAGACCGGGGTGGTGGGGGGGTCGGTTTATAACAGTTGTGGAACAAATTATTATTTTTTTTCTATATATATTGAATATATGTATCCACATGCAAAATTTAAACTTTGTATCTTTCACCACAGCCCTAAAAAACATCACTGAAAATTTTCGACATTTTTGCTTACCACGTCCCTCCCCTTACACCACCCAACTTAAATTTACCACAATTAGCGACTATATAGCTCTACAATCTGACAAATTTTCGATTTGATATTTGTAATTAATTTTGAGATATAACGATTTGAATTTTGAAAAGTGCGCCATTTTTGAAATGCTTCCCGTTCCCCCCACTACTATTATTTCAACATATCATATTTTTTTTGTATTTTTCTAGTATAGCTTAACATATTGTTGCGAGCTAGGGGTTCGCCAGATTCCAAAGGAAAACACAATTCGTTTAAAAATAATGAATAATTTTATTTAATCGCACTTTATACACAATTTCCCGATCACTTCACTAAATTCGCTCTAAAACTTAATTCGTACAACTCAGGAACACTGTCAATTTATCACTTGTACCGATTCGCGTTCTTCCACCGATAGGTGTCACCAAAATGACTGACTCGTTGTCTGAAAGTTGGCGGGTATTTATACTAAGTCTCCCAGACAGGTGTCGTTGTGTGTGTGTGTCTAGAATGATTGCCTACATTGTGGAGCTCGGTAGAAGTGTCTGGAAACATGTTGATAGTGTTTTGACATGTTGCTGGAATTCTCTCGGTGTTTCTGGCAACATCCAAATTGCGTGATTGCAAGATCTATAACATTACCCTCTCCTTAGTCCCTGTTCGTCCCGAACAGAGTCGTTCACTTCTTCAATGGCACCATGGTACTTTGTTAATCGGTCGAGATGTACCACTTTCATTTTAGTGCGGGGTTTATGATGTAGTTGAATCCGATAGACGACATCATTTAACCGGTTGATGATCTGGTAAGGGCCTTCCCAGTTTCGCTGTAGTTTCGGCGATCTGCCCTTCTGTCGTTTGGGATTGTATAACCAAACCAAATCGCCCTCTTGGAATCCTAATGAGTTCGCCCGTTGATCATACCTCGTCTTCATGCGGTCGGACGCCAAATCAATTTTATCTCTGACCAGGTTATAAATTGTCTTTAGTCGACATCGAAGATCCGAGACATAATCTTTAGCATTGGTTGGTTGGTCTGGTGGCACTCCAAACATTAGCTCCGCAGGGACTCGAATATTTCTTCCAAAGATGACTCGGGACGGAGTTTCTCCTGTTGTTGAATGCACCGATGTTCTATAGGCCATTAAAAATAGAGGGATGTGCTGGTCCCAGTCCTGTTGCCTCTCGCTGACGAGTTTGGATAGGTTTGAGTTCAATGTCCTGTTGAAACGTTCCACCATTCCATCGGACTGTGGGTGTAATGGAGTTGTCCTCGTTTTGTTTATTCCCAGCATTTGGCACACGTGTTTGAATATTTGAGATTCAAAATTGCGCCCTTGATCGGAGTGTAGTTCACGTGGCGCTCCAAATCTGCTCACCCAGTTAGTAACAATTTGTTCTGCGACGGTTACTGCTTCTTGGTTTGGAATTGCGTAAGCTTCTGGCCACTTGCTGAAATAATCAATGACCACTAGAATGTAGCGATTACCATTTTCTGATTCCGGAAATGGCCCAGCAATATCCACAGCAATTCTCTCGAATGGGACTCCCACGTTGTATTGTTGCATTTCTCCCTTTGATCTGCGGTGTGGGCCCTGACTCGATGCACACGTAGTACATTTACGGCACCAATTTTCGACATCATCTCGGAGATGGATCCAATAGAACCTTTCTCGTATCTTTGCCAAGGTTCTGTTTACTCCCAAATGCCCACCGGAGGTACCTCCATGATATTCCTTCAAAACCTCCTCGACTTTACAATGCGGGACGATGGTTTGCATGTGATACGACTTTCCATCAGCGTTCTCCCATTTCCGTTTTAATAATCCGCCGTCTAGGTGAAGGGAGTTCCATTGTGCCCAATAACACTTTAAGGTTTCACTGAATTGTGAGATGTCTTTCCACTCAGGCCGTTTCATTTCGTCCTTCCATGCCATGATCGGTGAAATATCTGGATCTTTACGTTGGGCATCTTCCAGTTCTTGCTGATTCCATCCAGTCTTTGGTTCGGTCGTTATCCTCTGAATGGTTTCTCCGGCTTCTTTTCCTTCTACACGGTGACAATGCTTGCAGTTCGGTGGACAAGGACGACGTGAAAGCGCATCGGCATTTCCGTGGATTCTTCCTCTTCGATGAACAATCTCGAAATCGTAGGATTCGAGCCTTTCGATCCATCTGGCTACTTGGCCTTCGGGGTTTTTAAACTGAAGTAGCCATTTAAGCGATGCGTGATCCGTTCGAAGAAGGAACTTTTGACCATAGAGATATTTGTGAAAATGTTTTGTTGCTTCTACTATGGCTAGTAGCTCTCGGCGAGTTACGCAATAGTTCCTTTCTGATTTTGAGAGTACTCGGCTGTAGTAAGATAGCACTCTCTCCTGCCCATCGATCTCTTGTGATAGTACTGCTCCGATACCGACATTGCTGGCGTCAGTGTCTATGATGAAACCATGACCTGGTTTTGGATACGCCAGAACTGGGGAGTCGCAGAGTTGGTCTTTTATCCTCTCGAATGCTTCCTGGCACTGTTGACTCCATGTAAATGGCTTCCCTTTTTCTGTTAACTGATGCAGACATTTCGCCGTGTTAGCAAAGTCTTTTACAAATCGTCGGTAATATGTCGCTAAGCCTAGGAAGCTGCGCAACTGGTGTTTATCACTCGGAGTAGGCCAATTTTTCACCGCCAGTATCTTCTCCGGATCTGTCTTTACGCCATCAGCTGAAACGATGTGACCCAAGTACTTGACTTCTGCACTAAACAAAGTGCACTTTTTCGGACTCAGCTTTAATTTTGCCGCTCGCAGTCGCTGGAAGACTTCCTGCAGATTTTTTAGGTGTTCATTGAATGTTTTTCCGATAACGATCACATCATCTAGGTAAACGAGACAAGTTTTCCAACTCAGACCACGCAAAACGAATTCCATCAGTCTTTCGAACGTAGCTGGAGCATTGCACAGGCCAAATGGCATTACGATGAACTGCCATAGTCCACTGCCGACAGAGAATGCTGTCTTCTCTCTATCTTTTTCATCTATCTCCACTTGCCAGTAACCACTCTTCAGGTCCAACGTTGAGAACCATTTAGCATCGGTCAGGGTGTCCATGATATCGTCGATTCTAGGTAGTGGATAGCTATCCTTTTTCGTAACATCATTTAGTCGCCTGTAGTCCACACAAAAACGGGTACTGCCGTCTTTCTTCTTTACCAGCACTACTGGCGATATCCACGGGCTCTTTGATTCTTCGATGATTCCCTGATGCTCCATAGTTTTGACCATTGAATTGACTTCTCCTTGTTTCGCTAATGGTACTCTTCTTGGAGGTTGACGTATCGGTGTAGCACTTCCGGTATCTATACGATGTTTCACTAAGTTTGTTCTGCCATAGTCGTCATCACCGGTGGAAAAGACGTCGCTGAATCCTTCGATTAGATCTACTGCTTGCTTGTGTTGTTCTCCTCTAAGGTTGCTTGACTGAAGAAGTGTTGATGTTACATTGTCCTTCCTTCTTGGCTTATTTTTAGAGGGTACGTCATGTGGTTCTGCCTTGTCGATACTCGTCACCGCCGATATTGGTTCACAGCTGCCAATTACATCTCCTTTCTTTACGCTGGTAGTGCTGTCCGCAACGTTCAGGACTCTTATTGGTACCATCATCTTCTCATTCCTTTTTACGAGCGTTTTTCCTAGTATTAGACTTCGTAATGCAGGTGTCTTTTCCGGTTCTATGAGGTAGAATCGGTGGTTCCCGGGATCACCATCGAGCTCTGCCCAAATAACATTCTCAGATGACTTTGGTATGTCCGCATCTTCGCATAATACAACTCGCAGCTTTGTTGTGTTGGAGGATGTTATTTCCATCGGGATTTCAATATTCCGCCACTTCATTATTCGTTGTCCTAAGTCCAGCTGTATACCGTGTGGTTTCAGAAAATCCATTCCAAGGATACACTCATCGGTAATATCAGCTACCACGAATACATGCGAGAAGGTCAAATCTCCAAGCTGTATGTCACGAGCTATTTCTCCATGGACCGTTGTAGTTTCTCCTGTAGCAGTGCGAAGTGCGTACTTCTTGGTGTTGTGAAGCCAAGTACGATCTACGAGGTCAGATCTTAACACTGACCGTGTTGCGCCTGTGTCGACTGTTATGATGCAGTTTAATTTGCCGACTCGACCACTCATACATAAGTCGTTTTCACAACGATGTAGTCGAGAAACTGCGATGATGGTTCCGGGGGCGTCGATTCTACCAGCCAACTTCTGCCCCATGAAGTTGGCCTTTACTCGTTTCCCGGACTGTCATTAGGCGAAGCGTGCTCTCGTGACGGTTCGCCCCTTCCTCCTCTTTGTTTAGCAGCGCAGCCGGAACAGTAGTTGATCACTTTTCTGGGTTTGCGGCAGTCGCGTCGTAAGTGTCCTGCCTGTCCACAATTCCAGCATCGAGGAGCACCAGATCCTTCGCTCCGCTTGGTGTACTCGGCTTTCTGGCACACACATTCTTCTACTATTTCTCGAACTCGATAGTTACTCCGCGAGCTTTGCTTGGCAGCTTCGAACGTCAGCCCATATACTAAGGCTTCGCCAATCGTTTTCTTACCTGCCAGTTTTAACGCCTGTTGCAGCTCTCTGTCCTGTACAGCATTGTTAAATGCGAAAACAGCTGTATCGTTTCGTTGCTCTGTTTGCGCATTAGGCAGCGATAATAGTGTGAGTCGTTCAATATCGCGTGCCAGCTCTTGAAGTGTTTCACCATTCTTTTGAGTTCGGTTGTACAGTTGCGTTTTGTAGATCTCTCGCATGTGGTCACTGCCATAATGAAGATCCAATGTCTGGACTAACGTTGAAAAATCTTGTTGTTGCTCCTGCGGAATCGTTTGAAGAACTTCTGCTGGTGGACCTCTTAGCGCCAATATAAGAGCTGTTCCCCGTTCCAGATCATTCCAATGGTTATTTCTTGCGGCGGCCTCAAATTGGGTCTTATAAATAGCCCACGGTGTTTGTCCATCGAAGATTGGAGCCTTGAGACCCTTGTGCGCAACGTGTTCTGTCTTGATGGCGCCAGTCGCCTTCACATTATCGAAGTCTCTTTTTAGGCGTTCGACTTCTTCTGCAATTCCGGATGTCTTTTCCGTAATTTGTTCTTCGAAGATTCGAAGTTTCTTTTCAACGTTTTCTTCTATGGCCTTACCCATGGTGTCTATTTTATCATTTTGCAGCTCCAATTTTTGGTTAAGGTCCTTTGAAGTCTGGTCTAATTTCTCTAGTTTCTGATTAATGTCCGCTGATTGTTGTTTAATGTCCGCAGATTGTTGTTTAATGTCCACCGATTGTTGTTCTAATTTCCGATTCATGTCCGTTGTCACAGCTGATTGTTGTTTAATGTCGACTGATTGTTGCTCCAATTTGTTCATCATTTGTTGCATTAACTGTGTTAAGGCATCCGATGTACCGGAGCACTCCTCTTCACGAGTTTCTTCGCTTTGGAACTCAAAACTATCTGCATCCTCGCCCTCAGCCTGGAGTGTCTCGATCATACGGCTGACAAGTTCAGACTTGCTCCCTGTCGTAGATAACTTGCGTCTACTGAGCTCTTCCTTCAGCTCCGTTACTTTTAAGTCCTTTAAATAACGCGGCATTTTCACTACCGATTATTTTCCGCGATCGAATTCACTTAAATTTACGTCACTAATTAAAGTCACTGCTCACTCGAGAATATTCGATTTCAGAAAATTCTCACTGTCCGTTCGAGAATTTCACTCGCGATTTTTTTTTTTAACCCGAATTTATCCTTGGAATCCCACTCTTCTGACACCAATTGTTGCGAGCTAGGGGTTCGCCAGATTCCAAAGGAAAACACAATTCGTTTAAAAATAATGAATAATTTTATTTAATCGCACTTTATACACAATTTCCCGATCACTTCACTAAATTCGCTCTAAAACTTAATTCGTACAACTCAGGAACACTGTCAATTTATCACTTGTACCGATTCGCGTTCTTCCACCGATAGGTGTCACCAAAATGACTGACTCGTTGTCTGAAAGTTGGCGGGTATTTATACTAAGTCTCCCAGACAGGTGTCGTTGTGTGTGTGTGTCTAGAATGATTGCCTACATTGTGGAGCTCGGTAGAAGTGTCTGGAAACATGTTGATAGTGTTTTGACATGTTGCTGGAATTCTCTCGGTGTTTCTGGCAACATCCAAATTGCGTGATTGCAAGATCTATAACAATATGTTTTAAGTTTCAATTACGTAGCTTAAGAGATAGTTGAGATATTAATTTTTAACTGTTTTTCTTTGCACCCCCCCCCCTGACCCTCTCCTTACAACAACTAGACACTCTCTAAGCTGATTCTAGTGGTGCTATATGCTACCTAAATGGTCCCAAAATATGAATTTTTTAGAATAAGTAATTTTAAAGATATAATCATTTGAAATACAAATTCAGTCGGCAATTTGTTATAAGCCCCCCCCCCCCCCCTCCCCCTTTTCGGACGCCAAAGGATAAAAAAATTATATTATTTTTAAAGTTTGTCCCACAACCCTCTCTAAATCTCTACTGATTTTCAACTTCCTATTTGCATTCGTGGTGGAGATATTACCAAGTGTAGTTTTTTACTCTTTCCCTCCCCCGCCTCCCCCTTCCACCTAACACCTTCCAAAATTTAGAAAATAGAGCTCACTTACCCATTCAACAATCCACCCAAAAACGAACATTCTACCTTTAACGGTTTCGGAGATATGAGTTCATATGTACGGCGTACGGTGGACGGCGTACGGCGTATGGCATACGACGGGAAGGATTTTTTTTTTGCATTTTTGGCTAATTTAGTCATGAAACGCGAAAAAAAAATTTCAGGGTAGCAAATTTTTCTTTTTTTCTTGTGTCGATCACAATACTTTATTATTAGAATAATAAAGTAAAATGAGAAAATGTTCCATTTGTTAATAGATAAATTTAAATTTAATATCGAGTTGGGCCACCGTTCGCCACTATAACAGCTTCCAATCTCCTAGACGTCGAAAGGATTAGGTTCTCTGTTTCACTGGGCTTTCACTTTGATTTCGCATTTTTTAACTTCTCCTTGTTACTGCCGTTATATTTTGGAACTCTTCTTTCAGGCGATTGTGGTGGCGAATACAACTGTTTCGAGACGTTGTAAAGGATCCACTTCTGACCGACCAAAGCAGTGTGCTTTGGATCGTTATCTTGTTGAAATATCCAGGTCGGTCCGAGACCTATGCGCTTAATAGATGGTCTCAGGTTAACCCTCAGAATGTTGAGGTATTGGTAACGGTCCATTCTGCCTTCAACGACATGAATATGTGCTACACCAGCTGCTGCCATCCCACCCCAAACCATTACGTTACCTCCTCCATATTTAACAGTTGGGATAATAGTTTTTTTCTGCATCTCTGCATTTAGTTTCCGCGAAACTTTTCCACGACCATCACATCCAAATATGTTGAAGCGACTTTCGTCCGTGAAAAAGACTGTTTTCCAAAAGCTGTGGTCCTTATCTTGGTATTTTTTCGCGAACTCCAATCGTTTTATTCGGTTTGCCTCAGAAATAAATAGTTTCTTTCTTGGCACGCGTCCGTGAAATCCTGCGGATCTCAAAGTCCTACGAATAGTTTCTAGATGTACTGCTTTTCCCAATTCATTTTCAATACATTTGCTTATATATGGTGCACTTATTTTCAGATTTTCCTTAACTCTTCGTAAAACTGTTCTGACGTCACGGTCATTCAAGGTATTATGACGACCAGATCGAGATCAAACTGCCAGTTAAATTAAAGTTTTTTATTATTGTTTGTACAGTAGCCCGGTTTTTTTCACTATTTTTGCTGTTTCGCCCAGCGATTTATCCTCTTGCTTTAATTTTATCACTAAATTTCGTATTTCGAACGAAACCTCTTTTCGAGCAGCCATTTCACCGATTTTCGTTTTTAAATATTGTAACTGCACTAACTCACAATGCAAACTGAAACAATAGCATTGACTAACCACTAAAATGTTCTGCAGAATCGGAATAATGATGCCAGAGAACCGTTATTCCTAGAAATGTACTTGCTGGGTGTAGACTTTAGTGGCACAAATTTCAAGGTTTTTTTGATTTTCTGTTATCAATTTTTTAGAAATATTATTATTTTGTTGCGTAATATTTATTAACATTCCAAGACCTTTGGAATAATTCTATTCTATTCTTCAATGACACAATAGCCCAAATTGGGCGTTGGCCTCCTGACCTTCAGGTTCCTTAACATTTTTTATTATTTATTGTGGAAAGGTTGTTGTTGTTAGCACAACCCTCTATCTATGAATTTTTATTTTCGTAGATTGAGCTGACCAAGGTATACCTAAGCAGGTAGTGTGCTAGAATTATGCGTTAACCGGAATTTGAACTCACGGACCGTCGCATTGTAGACTAGGCTACACCCTTCTTCTACAATGGCGCTACATCCCAAATCGAGCCTTGGCCTCCTGATATTCAGGTTCCTTAACATTTTTTGTTACTTATTATGGAAGGGTTATTAGCCATTTGCACAACCCTCTTTCTACGAATTTTTCATTTTCGTAGATTGAGGTGACCAAGGTATATTCATGCAGGTAATGTGTTGGAATTATATGTATATTGCGTCGACCGGGATTTGAACTCACGACCTTCGCATTACAAGACCAACACGCTACCCACTAGGCTACACCCTAGCCTTTGGAATAATGCATATTTTAAATTATTAATATTCGTTGTTTTGGAAATATTGATGATTTTCCATGTGTATGTAGACTTTTGTGTCTGACTGTACAGTGACCAACACAAGTTTATATACGACCGTTATTTTCGTGACTTGACGATGGCACTAATTAAAAAAGTAATGACGCAGTTATGTTCTAAGGCTGCCGACGCACGATAGAGATAAAATCGTATTAACTCACTTTTCGATATTAACTCGCGTTAATGTATGTATATTAGCTTCGATATTAAGTCACGAGATAATATCGTTCTGTAATCTATATTAACTCGGCTAGCAAATACTTGATCCAAAAGAAACTTTCAAGCGGGGAATTTACAATACGAAATAGAAGGAAATTTCGAGGAATTTACGTTCAATGACGTCTTATTTCATGAACATTACAAAAAGTGACAAAAAACTTCACAGAAAGACATTTTAAAGAATTTAACGGTGCGCCCATGATTTATTTGCTATACAGAATTTTTCATGACTTCACAAGGCGTAATACAAAACAATTCCAAGAGTTATGTTTGAAGCTTCATTCTGACGCAATGCCTAGAGCTTTTTAGATTCGTATAATACGGTATTTAAAAAAAAACTGTCGTATGTCACATACAAAAGCTGTAGTGGAAGCTTTCATTTTCATACGATTTTTTCTCTATCGTATGTCGGCAGTCTATTTTAATTCATATTTAACAAAAATTATCTTTTCTCCAATATAAACTTTACAAGTTCAATATATATCGAAAAAAATGCAACGATAAAAGCCTACATACGAATAGGTAAATCATTCTTTATGATACTGTGCGGCTCTGTTGTATAACGGGAAGTACCGTTTATCAAGTTTTGGCATTTGCGCTTCGCTTTAGGCTATAGTTTGGGCAGTTTCGAAAGGGCCGCAGCTGTGACGATGGCTTCTCGGAAGGAAATCTCATCAGAAGTACGGAACTTGGTGGTAAAACATCGAAACGAAAGAAAATCTTTCGGAGAAATTTTTTAAATTTAAGTAAATCGACAGTTCAAACCATATTCAACAACTACAAAAGCAGATTCTCTGTTGAAAACAAGCCGCGCAATGGTCGACCGAAGAAGCTGGTTCGCAGAGATGTCTCCTTTATTTTGAAAGAAGTGAACTAAAACCCAAAGGCGCATGCCACAAAATTGGCGGAGGACATAGCAAAACGAACGGTGCATCCAAGAATAGTTCAAAGAACAATAAGTAATAATGGTTATCACAGCAGAACACCACCCAAAAAACTCCTTATAAGCAAAAAAACTCGCAAACTTCGCTTAGAATTTGCCAGAAAGCATCTAGACAAAGGGCTTGATTTTTGGAAGAAGGTTTTATTCACCGATGAATCGAAGTATAACATATTTGGAATGGGCGGTAGAGCTAAAGTTTGGAGAAAGGTAAACACGGGAATGGACCCGAAACACCTAATTCCTACAGTCAAACATGACGGTGGCAATGTGATGGTTTAGGGTGCTGTCGCTGCGTCGGTTGTAGGAAATTTGGTGTTTATTGATGGTGTCATGGATCGGCATCTCTACAAAACTATCTTGCAACACAATTTAAGGGAATCGGACGATAATTCGGTCCTTGGTGAAAGCTATTATATATTATACTAGCAAACGCCCGCGACTTCGACCGCATAAAAATCGCATTAATAAGCAATTTTTGAGAATGTAAATAGTAATACATTATATGGGATATATAATCCGCTTACTTTAATGGCTCTTTGAACACAATGTTTTGTATTTTGTTGGAGTCATAACCATAAATTATTAAGAATGAAAGCGTGATACTCGCATTTGAATGGGAGAGGCTCGTGATCAAATCAATCCTGTGATTCGAGATCATATGTATACGTGTTAAGGACATGTGAATAGTTGTAGCTTGTGTTATTGAAAAAAGCCCAAATAAAATGACATTAAGCTTAAAAACATAACAGAACTTCGATTGTGCGTAAAGCCCCATTATAAGATATTACCGATGAAATCGAAATTTTTGTAATATTAAGAATTTTTGTGTGGGGAGTGATAGAAGGGATGACAGTACTAAATTAATTTTTTCACACCATGCTAGAGTAGCTATAAAAATATTTTGCACCAAATTTAAGCTTGAAAAACTGAATAGGTAACTTGAGAAACTTAGTGCATTGGATTTAGTGAAATTGTGCAATTTGTATGGGAGGTGGTAGAAGGAGTGGGGGTTTTTTGGTAATTTTTCTAGATACAACTATCATTACCATGCAATTGATATCTTTTAAATTTCAGATCAGTTAGATTCACACTTTTGAAGAAAATCGAGTTTTTGCAAAGTCGTGAAATTGTGTCATATTGTAAGGGAGGGGGTAGAAGGAGTGGAGCTAATCGGTTAATTTTTCCCGATAATAATAATACTACTATTTAGGGATTCATCAGAAAATTTTAGCTCGATCAAAGTTATACGTACTGAGAAAATTGGTTTAGAGTATTTCATGAAAAAGTGCAGTTTGTATGGGAGGTGGTAGAAGGAGTGGAGGGTTTTTGGTAATTTTTCTGGAAACAACTATAATCACCATGCGATTGATGTGTTTTAAATTTTAGATCAGTTAGATTCACAATTTTCAAGAAAATCGGGTTTTTGCAAAGTCGTGGAATTGTGCCACATTGTATGGGAGGGGGTAGAAGGAGTAAAGCTAATCGTGTAATTTTTTCCGATAACAATAACTATACTAATTAAAGATTTAATACAAAATCTTAGCTCGATCAAAGTTATACGTACTGAGAAAATTGGAGTATAGTATTTCATGAAAAAGTTTAGTTTGTATGGGAGGTGGTGGAAGGAGTTGGGGGATTCAAAATATTTGTATACCTGAAGATTGCATTTATAATAGAAATAATATATTTTAAATTTCAAATTAACATCTTTTATAGTTTCCATGAAAATTTAATTATTATAAGTTTTTGAAAATGAGTCACTTTGTATGGGAGGGTGTAGAAGGCATGAGGGAGAAAAATAAAACCTAAAGCAGATTACTCCACATGGCAGATCTAATAATCTGTGAAAGTTTCATTGCAATCGGTGCAGCCGTTTTTGCGTGAAAGCCGGAAAGACAGACAGACAGAGAAATTTTTTAAAAACTTTTGATTATGCTTAGTTATTGCTAAAATGAAAAAACTTATTTATAGCCATTTATAAGCAAATAACAGACAGAAACTACAATTATATTTATATAGATTCCAACAAGACAATGATCCCAAGCACACCGCTCAAACCGTGAAGGACTGGCTACTATACTATGCTCCAAGACAGCTCAATACACCCCACAAAGTCCGGTCATGAATGTCATCAAGCACGTTTTGGGAGATTCTGGATCAAAAAATAAGAAAACACGACATTAGAAATGATACAATGCTAAAAGAAAAGCTCATTGAGGAATGGGGTCAAATAACGCCTAACGAGTTAGAAAATTTGGACGCATCAATGCCAAGACGCTTGCAAGCAGTTGTAGATTTATTTATTTACAATAGTCGACAGATTATAAATACCACTGACCATAAAAAAAATATATAAAATTATTAGAATTAATGAATAATTGCAATAATTAAAATAAAATAATGGAAAGAATAACAATAATATAATAGAGAAAAATAATGAAAAATTACTTACAAACAAATAAAGCATTAAAAATATAAAAGAAGAAATTAATAAAATGAAATATTATTTATGAAGCAAAACTAGATAAGGCCGATTTTATACAATTTTTACTAACATTAAAATCGATAAGCTCATAATAACGGTTGAAATCTCTACAAACAACATCAAGAGGTTCCCCTTGCCCATAATTAGTCCTATGAGAAGCAGTATAAAAGAAGTCATGAAACCGTAGAGATCTAGCAGGTACACAGACATTGAGAAGTAACAGCAGATCGGGAGCATCAATATTACCTATGAGTAAGCCATGAGCGAACAAAACATTGATAACTTCTCGACGTCTGGACAGATTATCTAAACATAATAATTTCAAACGCTCAGAATAAGGTGGGAGAGATTCAGGGTTATTCCAAGGAAGGAACCGCAAGGAAAAACGAAGAAAACGCTTTTGAACACCTTCAATACGATTAATATGGACAGCATAATATGGACACCAAACAGGGAAAGCATACTCTAAAATAGGTCTTACAAATGAGACAAAAAGGGATTTAAGTACGTAAGGGTCACTGAAATCACGAGTATAACGACGTACGCAGCCAAGCATTTTATTAGCTTTACTCACTATAGTGTCATAGTGCAAGGTGAAGCTCAGCTTACTATCAAAGGTAACACCAAGATCACAAATATGATCAACCCGGTTAAGGGCTGTATTATTTAAAGTGTATGAGGTTAAAATAGGTGCAAGTTTACGAGAAAAGGATAAGACATTACATTTATCAATATTTAAAAATAACTTGTTACAAACACACCAGTCATGAAAGATAACAAGATCACGTTGCAGAGATAAACAATCAGATTCAATATCAATTTTTTTAAAAACTTTTATATCGTCAGCATATAAAAGTAAGTTAGTGTTCGGTAAAACAACGGAAAGGTCATTTACAAATAAAATAAAAAGTAGTGGCCCAAGATGACTTCCTTGCGACACACCGGACGTAGACATGATATCATGGGAAAAACAAGATCTAAATATAACTGATTGAGTTCTATTTGACAAATATGAGCAAAGCCAGCGTAGTAGTATAGGAGGAAATCCTAATTTATCCAATTTCAGAAGTAGAATTTCATGAGACAATTTATCAAACGCCTTGCTGAAATCCGTATATATACAGTCAACTTGAGATTTATTTTCAATACAGCAGTTTACGAAATTGGTAAAGGAGAGAAGATTAGTCACAGTTGATCGTCCCTTAAGGAACCCTGCTTTGCAGAAAGTGAAGATTTTAAATTAAAATCACTTCAGTCAAAATGCATTCGAAAACTTTAGGAATTGCTGAAAGCTTCGCAATAGGTCTATAATTTTTAATGTCAACAGTGCTACCCTTTTTATGAACAGGTATAATAAAAGATTTTTTCCAGATGTGTGGAAAAGCGCCTAACACAAGGGATTTGTTAAACAGCAATGAAAGAGGGAGACTTAAGACATCAGCACAGTGATACAAAATGGCACTGGGAATCCCGTCCGGTCCCGAACTATAGGACATTTTAATCTGCTTAAGGGACTGGAAAATAGTATCATCACTGATTGTTCTAAAATTACAGCGAGGGATTGTATGACAAGGCAAAGAACTAGACAAAGCAACAAAATCCGATGAACCATCGTCCAGGATAAATGATTGGGCAAAGTAGTTGGCAAATAAATTAGATATGATATCTGGGTCATCAGAAAAGTTTCCATCAAACGATAAGCTCGACGGAAAACCATCATTTTTACGTTTGGAATTAATAAAAGCCCAGAAAGATGTAGGATCCGTCTTAATATCGGTTTGTACTTTCTCAATGTACCTGTTGTAGGCTAAAATCGCGTATTGTTTAAAATTCAGCCTAGCTATTGAGAAATCATTGTAAGAAGCAGACGACCTACTCTTACAGTAAGCTTTCCACAAACGATTCTTAACACACATCAAACGACACAGGTGTTCATCAAACCAGGGAGCACGCTTTACTGAGTTGATGTTGTTTATAGAGATTGGAACACAAAGCAGGAAAGAATCAAATAAAATATTATAAAAACGAGACAAAAAATCATCTAAATTATTAATATTAAGAAGAAACGACCAATCTACATTAGTTAGCAGAGAATGCAATTTTTCAAAGTTAGTTTTACGAAAATTAAAATGCGACTTACAAGAAAAACTATGGTCAGAACATTCTAAAATTAAATTAACTTCTAAAGCTGGATGATCAGGAACCTCCATTCGTTTACGTACATTAAGAACACTGTTGATTTGATTAAGATCAAGACCATTAAGCCTGTCGATAACATCACATTCAACGCGGGATGATGCATTAGTCGCAAATAGATGATCCTCAGATCCAGAGTAATTCCAATTTAGATACGGAAGATTAAAATCCCCCAGAATAATGATAACACCATTAGAGTCCGCAACGTTCGAGATGTGTTCGATACACAGAAGATAGTCTTTGTAAGTCTCGATTGTACTCTTCGGCTGAATATACAGAACAATGATGTAGATTATCGAAGCAACACATTTGAGCGATAAACACATTAAGTCCAACTTCAACGAGTTCGGAGGGTATAGTCGTGTGCATTTAATTCCAGTTTTTACCGCAAGCAAGACGCCACCTCCAACAATAGTGACTGAGGCACCCTCATGACGATCATGGCGAAAAACGTTATAATTGTTGAACAGTTCATTGTCAATGAAGGAATCATTAAGCCAGGTCTCAGTAAGTGCAACCACATCAAAACATGATAGCTCAGAGTTGAACTTGAGCAGAGAAGTTTTAGTTCTGAGACCATTAACATTCTGATAGTAGATACCAAAACTTCTCATTGAGCCATCAAGACATTTTAAGTGAGAGGCTGCCGGCGAAAATTTTTTCTGGAGTAAACAAATTCTTTGACAAGAATATCAGCAGGCCAGAAATCCGGTGATAAGATGATATTTAATAAATTTGGCGGAACTGTTAGTTTGAACGATGAAATGCGGCGATTAGCGATTTTTTTATGCGTCAAGTTCGAGCAGGTGAAAATATCCTTGTCAAAAGAACGATTACGCAGGTTGTCAGCAACGTATCGAAGAACATCATCTTCAGTAGTCGAGTATTTCAGTCGAGAAATAAAAACAGCCTTGGGTGGTACCACTACACGAAGTGGGCAATTACCACTCAAGCTAGCCAGAGGCGCAGCAAGAAGTTCGGCTGGAGCGGGAGTCGAATTATTACATTCAGTTTTGGACGGAGACAAAATAGATGGCTTATTTGAAGGCTTGGGAGAAGCAACTTTGCCAATGTTCTGATTAATCCCACGTTGATGACGATGTCCGTCTTTCTTTAACTGCTGTGCCATGCTACGCGTTAATACATTGGAGTTTGGTTGAATCCGGTTTGAATTGTCAACAACAGCCAATGATTGTGGTCCCTGAAGTTGAGCAAACTCATCTTTTAGCTCTTTAAGATTGGAAAGCATAGCATCAATATTAGTCGACATCGAACTCAATTTAGTAGAAAGGCTCAAAATGGCAGTCTTATCGCAACTCGGGCAAAGCCAACGAATGCCAGGAAGAGCAAAAGCGGCAAAATACTTGGCTGATGAGATCTCCATACATGAGGGATGAAATTCCAAACCACAAATCCCCGAGCATCTGAGGCTGTCAGATGTAATTACAGACAAGCATTTCCCGCACGTCATGACATTAGTGCAGATTGCAATAAAAAACAAAATAAATGTTCACTTGGCAGCACGAAAAATCGAATTTCGATGATTACGGCTATTAATAATTCGAATCTCTCACTAAACTGCTGCGACGATGCTGTTCAAAATAGTACCGAAATGTTGATTAAGTTATTTTAAAAACAGTTTAATTAAAAAATAAATAAATAAATAAATAAAAAATTGTTGTAGCGCTTAAATTTGTTGAAGCAGTGTTAAAAAATTTGAAGTTTTTGTTTTCAATAAAAAAAAATTGTGCTAGCTTAAGGTTCTTGTCCGTAATTATTAAACACTTTATGAATCGCTTTTTGTCCAAACTAAAACATATTCCAAGATCGATAATAACAGCCGAAATCGCACTAACGGTAATCCGCGCAGAAATCGGGGGAGAAGAAAAGAAAAAGTGTTCAAAAAACACAAGCACTCCGCAAAACAGAAATTTGGATGCCTTCAAACCGTAACACATAGACACAATTACGGAATACTAAAATGAACACTATATGAAACTACGTGAAAAATATAAAAATAAATAAAAACAGACGCGCACAAGCGTAGGGAACTGATCCACACAAGAGTCAAATGTCATCGATGCTCATGGTTGGCCAACAAAATATTAATATTAAGTTTTGAAATGAAATGTAAATTCCTTAATGAAGTTTTTGGTGGATCTCATGATCATACGTAGACTTTTGTCAATGCCATTTTTTGGTTTTTTTATGAACAGATTGTTAAGTTTAAATTTGAGAGTTGTTTTTTGTTACATGTCAATAAAAAAAGATTAAACAAGAAGACGACATCATTACTTTTTCAAATAGCGCTGTTCGGCTCGTCAAGCAGCGAAAATAGGGGCCGTATATTGACTTTTGTCGGCCACTGTAATTGAAATCAGAGTCTTATTTTCTTGATAAAAACCATTAAGCTCCTCAATTTGAATCGAAAAAACTAGCAAAACTTTAATTTGAAAATATGGCAGCACAAGACATTCCGTACCATTGAACTGTAATTGGGCGCCCTTCACCATCGTTTATTCGAAAAAGAAAAGAAAAAAAACGGAAGTGACAATAATCTCCCCTGTCAAAAGCTCTCGCCTAAACCTCGGCGCCGTCTCCTACGCGCAACCCGGCGTAAAAGTGAGGAAATCCGTGTCGGCTTTCTATAAACTCGGAAACTCGCGCCGCCCTAAGAAAATTTTCGTTTGTCTGAACTTTCCGCAAACCGGGAAAAGCCGTGTAGCGTATTCCGCCGCCAGTCTTTTGTTTGAATTTTGCTAGCTGTCCAGTTTCTATTTGTTTGTATTTATGTTCGTTTTTTTCCGGACGGCTCGCTCTGTAACAATAATTGCGGATTGTGTGGAGTTTTTCTTTATTTCGCTTGGTTTTACCCGCGGTGTGAGATCAGCAGGGCTTGTAAAAACCCCCAGAAAGTTGAAGGAAGCATCCAACGAAATAACGAGTGCTTGAGTGTTCGGTGATGTTTGGCAAATTGGTCAAATATGCAGTGGAGCTTATTTTCAGGTTCACGTATGTGCGACGTCCAGGACAAATAATTTCGCCGTTCGTTGTCCCGGCGACTGCCGAGTCGGCAGTGCCGACGCCTCCAGAAATCTTCACACGGCAGACGAGCTGATCAGGTACATCAAGGAAGCATGGAATCAGGTAACAGATCGCCGATGTTTTTGTTGTTTTTGAAAGGGTGACGGAATTATTTCTGTAGTGTCATCTAGGGCGTCTTTTGTTTTTTTTTTCAGTCAGGAGATTGCTGAAGCAGAGCAGCACCCTTTGAAATGAGAGGAGACAAAATAAGGAAATGCTTTTTTTATATTTAAACGAATTTAAACAACCTTCTCTCGTGTTGACCTGAGAAAAAAATTACTTTGAAGTTTTCTAAAATGCTTACTTTTCTAAAGTAATTCATTCATCTAATAGGACAAAAACAGTTCTCTTCCACAAGGCGCGATCCTGAGCATCGGCCTTTATCTGTCGCCAGGACTTATTTATTTCTCTGGCCTCCTGCTTATCTGCACGCTTCCATGTGCGAAATGGTCCATCAGTCATACGTCTTCTATGAGGATTATAATCCAGAGCTTGCCTTACGACATTTTGCTCTTGTTTTCTCAAAGTGTAAGTGGCCAGGATATCCATGAAATGCATCGCAAAAATTTGTTTGCAATTTCTTGGTAAGCCTAGTGGCGTATAATAACAAGGATTTAACGTGTGAGTCTAAATCTTGCAACTTCGTTCGAAGGGATATTTACTTGAACCTCCAGAAATGCTTGCGACGTAACAAAAATCTTGCACCTCGTCCTTTTGTCCGTACAGAACAATCGGTGTGCTTGCGTTCGAACTCATGTGCATGTAGTTGGCAGTGACGGCTCGTCAAATACGGTAGGGTCGGCACTGCTGACTTATAAAATGAGATCAGGAAAATATCATTCTCTGATGAATATTTTTTACACTTTTCTTGCATTACTACAATGCTTTCTACATCTCAAGCTGGGCAGAACTGACGTAGCGGCCATCTTGAATGACTCCAGCGGGTGTGACGTCATGGATTTTTCCATTCCAAAGGACCACCTGTATTATTTTTGATGAACTTGTCGTAAAAACACGTTTTACCGAAAACAACACAAAAGCGCAATTAAATCAAATTAAGCACGGAAATATTACGCGAGTGCACACTTTCTCGCAATAACTAAAATTTTATAGTTTTCTGTGTGAAAATTAACCGGAGAACTCTGCACAATATGAGTGACAGATTTTCTTCGGTGTGAGAAGCCGAGATTTAACTTTGATCGCACTTTTTTCAATTAAAAATCTTTTGCACTGATATCAACGTGTAATAATTACATGCCGGGCACTATTATCAAAGTACCTTAGAAAGCTGAACTATCTTTAACACTGCATTTAAGAATAAACGCGATTCTTACGAAGCCCGCCGTGTCAGCTCCATACAAAAGCGATCGAATTTGTATGGAACTGTCATGTTTGTTATGACTCCAACGTGTTGTTGTTGGATTCAGTTACTCGGCCTTCTACTATAGAAGGCATTGATTACTACCAATTTGACACAACGAAACTCCGCGGATTTCTCACGGCATTTTTTTTTTCATACGCGTTACACTCCAATGTTGCACTGCGATGACGCGACAAGGCAAATACGCTTCCGCCGAGTTTTCTTTACTTATTTACGATGGCGCTACAGCTCATCTGGAATTGGCATGTTGTATGTTTCGCCTCCATCCATCTCGGTTTAGTGACCGCGTACTCCAGTTTGAGAATCTTAGCAGTGATTTGCTGTCTGTGTCAATAAAATCCTCCCAGCGCTTGCGTGTTTTTCCGACCGGTCTTTGTCTGTTGACTTTCCCTTTTATTGTGCGTTTTTGAATTCTTCCATCATCCATCCGCTCCACATGACTAGCCCATCGTAACTTTTTAAATTTTATGAGGGTTGACACTTCTGGATTGTCGAAGATGGCATACAATTCTCTATTGTATCGTAATCTTCGAATAAAGTCTTCCCTCACAGGTTCGAGGATTCTGCTGATGACCTTTCTTTCGTAATTAACGTCTTATTTAACGCCTTATAACGCCTTAATTTATCAGATACTTGGGTTAACGTCCACGTTTCTCTGCCATAGCATAACTCAGATCTTATTATTGTTTCATGTATTTTTAATTTATTCTTCCTGTGCACATTCTTCTTCTTTTTCTCCGCCATAGACAGTCCCAAGCCCGGTTGAGAAAGGAGGAGGTAGTATGGAGTTAACCTGAATGGCCAGTGACTCCAGTGTGTCTCAGGAAATGAGCAAAAAGTATGATATAGTTGGACTCGCAGCATTGTCATATTTAGCTGAAAACTCCAACCCCTTTTCTTCTAGGGTGTAATAAATAAGTAGAACCGGTCCTCCAGGTCGGGGCTTGGGCGAGGCGCCGACAACGCATCACCGGAAAAAAAACACTGTTCAAAAAGCTGAAGAACAGCCTGGGTATGGATGAACTCAACGGCAACGACCCCGCAAACGAAAAATGGACTACTCTATTGGATCTTGGAATGTTCGACCCTTATTTAGGACAGGAGCTCTGTAGGTTTAGGTTTAGGTTGTAGGAGGGTGGTTGCACGGATCCACAAGCACTGAGGCCATCTAGTTGGGCCCATTGTACTCCCCCTATAGTTATAAGTTGGAAGTCACTCCTCTTGCTCTAACCACTTGGTTCGGTTTGCGAACCTTAACAGGCTCGAATGTTGGACGCCTCTGAGGTCGTCTAGTTCTGAGAAGAATCTAGAGCCTAAACAAAGGAGACGACTGTTGGAGATTTGCGGACAGTGACAAAGATAATGTTCGATAGATTCTTCGTCTTCCTCGCAACCTCTGCACAAGCTGTCGCTCGCGATTCGCATCCTAAATGCGTGCAGCCTAAGCAAGCAATGGCCTGTGGTCAGGCCGACAATAGTTCGGATACTATAGCGACTACGTTGTAACAGCTGAGCTGTAATATTTTTTTCGGTTCTTCCCAAAAGGATTTAGCCGTTTTACAGCTTTCCAGCTGCCGCCACCCCGCCAAGAAAGAATCAAAAATAGTCTGTTTGAAGCTAGTCTACAGCACTGTACATCGACTGACTTCCTAGTGGAATTGATGTTAGCAGATCCTTGCCGTGCAAGCGTATCTGCCGCCTCGTTACCTAGCAGGTCACTACGACCCGGTATCCAAATTAGAAAAACTTCCGTTATGGCCGCTAGGCGATTTAAATTGTGTCTACAGATGGACACGAGTTTGGATGTAGTCCTGTAGGATTGGAGTGCCTGAAGCGCAGCCCTGCTGTCCGAGAAAATGTAACAATTTCCGAGACTGTTCTGCTTATCAAGAATAATTTTTGCACACTCGTTAATGGCTAATACTTCTGCTTGGAACACTGTCGCGTGTTCTGGAAGATGAAATGAAGTTTGGATGTCGAGGTCGTGGGAATAAATCCCTGCACCTGTCCCCTGGCTAGTTTTAGATCCGTCCGTATAGAGATGAGAACCTATACAGGTGCTGAGTATCGTATTTGTTGCCCATTCGTTTCGTTCAGGAAACTTAATGTGAAACTTCCGTTTCTCAACCTGCGGTTGGTTCATGCAATCATACTCGCGGTCTAAAAGGGAGTTTGCGTTTCTAATGACGTTTAGAATTTGTCCATGACCAATTTGTGGCGCTGACCACGATTTAGTGGTTTTTAATCTAATGGCTGCCAGGCCCGCTGCTTCTTTTATAAAAAGATCAAGTGGGGGTAGGGAGAGAATCACCTCCAGAGCTGCAGTCGGTGTGGTTCTAAGGGCACCTGTTATGCACAGACATGCCATCCGTTGGATCAGCTGTAAGGGTGCCAGGTTGGTTTTTAGTACCACCGCCGGCCACCACACCAGCGCACCATAGCAAATAATTGGTCTAACAATACTGGTATACATCCAGTGGATGAGGTGCGGCTTAAGGCCCCATCTCAAACCGAATGTCTTCTTGCAAGCGAAGAAGGCTACTGTAGCCTTTTTTGCTCGTTCCTGAATATTGGCCTTCCAGGATAATTTACTATCAAGAATTAGGCCTAAATATTTAACTTGATTCGAGAGGACCATATTGATTCCTCGAATGTTTGGTGGATTGAAAACATATGGTCTTCTTCTTCTGGAGAAGAGGACCAGTTCTGTTTTTTGTGGGTTAATAGTAAGTCCTTTATCTAGTGCCCAGCTATCTAACAGTTGTAAAGCGGATTGCATGAGGTCTCCTAGAACTTGCTCAAACTTACCAGTTCGCATGATGACAAGATCGTCTGCATATGCTATTGTGGGGTAGCCGTTCTGATTTAAGATGGAAAGGGGTTCATTCTCTGTTAAGACCCGCAGGAGAGGTGATATTATTCCGCCCTGTGGCGTTCCTTTGCGAACAGAGCCTTTCCTTGTCTCTTCACCCATTCGTGCTACGATTTTCGAGTAGAAAGCCGAAAAACTGAATGCAACAACAACACGTTGGAGTCATAACAAACATGGCATTTCCATACAAATTCGCGCGCTTTTGTATGGAGCAGACACGGCGGGCGTCGTAGAAACCGCGTTTATTTTTTGATTCCTGTGCTAAAAATAGTTTAAGATAAGTAAAATTATTTATTTGTAGTGTTCGGCGTATACATAAAACAGGACGATATCGGTGGAATGGATTTTTAATTGAAAAAATCGGAATTAAAGTTTTTTTGCGGTGTCTCGGGTCGATGGAAGTCTGTGATTCATTTTGTGCAGATTTTCTTGATTAATTTGATATGGAAACTGTGTGATATTTTTTGTTGTGAAAAAAATTGCGCTCGCGTAATATTTCTGTGCGGTATTTGGTATATGTAGATATGTTTTGTGCAATTTTCGGAAATCGTGTTTGTAAGACGAAAGCGTGGTCACACTAACCGTAAGAAAATTTCGGTATTGAAAAAATAGAATTGTATGTTAACTCGCCAGCAGAAATTTTGATGTTGTAATATGTGACCAGAATCGAAAAGTAGTATTAATTTTAAATTAATCGAATTTGGATTTCTATAAATTTAGTTAATTGTTTATTTTATGGTTCGAAGGTATTTATCATTAAAATTTATAGATGCCTAATAGATGTGCTGTACCGCGTTATTTAAGCGGCAACGGAAAGACGACAACTTTATTTCAACTTCCGAATGATTCAGCATTGAAGGAGAAATGGGTTCGTGCCATTCCGAATAAATAAGAATAATAACGTTGGGACAACTATGAACCTAAAAAGGAAAAGGCTGCGAAATGGTGCTGTGCCATCAATTTTCCCAGGGTATTCTTCATATTTGTCCCAATTAAACACTTTTGTCGGTCCAAGTCCTAACAGAAAGCGAAATACCCGGCTGCAACGGGATGAAAAGTTAGTGCGTGACTGCGACGCTGACATTAAATCATTTAAGTCTTTGAAGGATTACTTCCAATCAAAAATTTTGCTAAATGATTGGCAATTTTTACTAGATCAAAATCGCGTTGTGTTTTACATATTATCCGGTTCTCCAGTGAAAGTTTTCTCGTCAATCGAAATATTATCAGATTTATCAGTTAAAATTTTCCTGAATTAATTCCGGTACGCGATTCGTCAATTTTTTTCCCTAGCAATTCGAAAAATTTAAAAAAATGGTCCGATCTTCAAAGTTTATTAAATAAATTTAGCGATATGAAAAAACCAACCGTTGAAGGTCTTATTTCAAAAGCCTCTAGTTTATTATCTACGGCAATAGATTCAAAAAATGATGATTCCAGTGATTTTGAATATTGAAAAAAATTGCATTTTTTACGGGATCAATTAAATTTGTTAATAATGCGTAAAAAAAACTTATACAATAGAAACGTTAAAAACAGCTTTCATTATATATATGCAATCATCATCGTGTTATAGTTTAATCCGCGATAACAATATTTTAACTTTGCCATGTAAGCGTACGATTACAAACCTTTCATCTATTTTAAAATTCTCACCTGATTCAGAAGAAAATAACGCGCATTATTTATCCACTGTATCGCGTGGGCTATCGTCTTTAGAAAAAAAAGTGATCCTTCAAATTGATGTCAATCAAAAAATTACGTTTAAGGCGCAAAAAGTTGTTGGATTCGCAGATAACCATAAAGAAAAATTAGTTCCCGCGAAAACTATTCAAGCTTTCTTAATTTCATCGGCATTCGGAAATTTCAAAACAGTCGTACACCTAAGCCCTGTAAAATTAATAGACGGTGCGACTCTACATTCTTTAGCTGTAGAGGTTTTTAATTTCATTCAAAAGCATGGTTTCGAAATAGTTACTATAATTTCTGATAATAACCGTATTAATCAAAAAATGTTCGGCTTATTTTCAAAAACAAATCAATTCAGAAACTCGTTAACAGGCAATCCGGTATTTTTAATGTTCGATACAGTTCATATTTTCAAAAATATTCGAAACTCATGGATTAATTTAAAAGATGATCAAAAAATTTTCACTTTTCCCGATTTCAATGCTCCAGATTCGAATTTCAAAAACAAAGCGTGTTTTAAAGATTTGCGTGATTTATACCATCTGGAAACAAATAAAATAGTAAAATCAGCTTTCAAATTGAACAGTAGAACCCTTTATCCAACTAATTTTGAGCGGCAAAATGTTCTTTTAGTAGATAATATATTTCACGACACAACAATAGCTACAGTAAAAAAGTCAAATTTAGAAATGCATGATACAGCTACTTTTTTGCAAATCATTCGCTATTGGTGGGATATTGTTAACGTTAGATATCAATTTAAATCGGTCGCGAAATTAAATCCATGGTGTTCACCGTTCCGCTGTATAACAGATTTTAGAGTAGAATTTTTAAATGATTTTATAAAATGGTTAGATGTATGGAATCCATGTAGTGTTGGTTTAACAACTGACACCTATAAAGCCTTACGCCTAACCACTACGACATTAATTCAATTAATTCATTTTTCTTCCTTTGAATCTTCGCGAAGTAACACATGTTTTACTTGGTAAATGGCAAACATAATTTAGAGAGACACTTTAGTGGATATCGTCGATTATCTGGTTGCTGTTATCATATTTCCGCATCGCAAGTTTTTGAATCAGAGAAAAAAATTCGAATTCGTAACTTTTTAGCGCGATCATCAAAATACGGTGTGATAAATATATTTAATACTTCTGACTCGATTTGCGAGGGACTTGCGGGTTCTAAAAAACCATTCGTAAATAATCTATTAGCGGTATTAGTTTCAGATTATTTAGCAAATTCCGACATCGACTATGACACTGCTGTTTATGTAGCCGGTTGTGCTAGTTTTTCTATTTGCAAAAAAATTAGCTGTGACACTTGCAAGACTTTTATTCGTTCAGAAAAGGGAACAAAAATAGATAATACATATTTTGACTCGTTGCAGCGAGGTGGCCTTAGCGTTCCGTCCGAATATTTAATATATATATATATATGTAAACATGCTATCTATTTTTCAGTCCATTCTTGCATCCCGGTCTTGGAGATAGAACTTATCAAATCAACAGCGCCGAAAGAAATTTTATGGGATCTCACAAGGCGAAGTTTGCAATCGGGCGGTTTTTTTATTGATTTCGAGGAAATATGTCATTGTGGTATTGAAGTAAAACAATTGTCTAAAATGGCAGGTAACATTTTTACAAATGTTTTACTCAACAATTTTACTAAAATAATAAACGATACGGTTAAACCTTCAAACAAACGTAAATTACAAGCTTTGTCTTAGAAGAGAACTATGATAAGAAAAAGAATTCCTGTGATTTTATATTTAATATTTTTACTTATATTTGATCTTTTTGATCTTTATTAGCTATTATTATTCCATTGATATTAATATTTAACTTGGCTAGAAGCTATATCATTTTTTATTGTGATATTTTTTTATATTTCTATTTTTATTTGATTTTTTTATTTTTTACTTATGTGAAAGATATTACTTTTTATTGTGATATTTATTGAATTATTTTTTATTATTTACTTTGATATTTATTTTCAACATAGCTAGAAGCGATCTTATTTTTTGTGATATTTTTTTTTTACGATATCTTTTCATGTTCATTTTTGGGATATATTATTTATATTACATTAATTTATTTTGTCATTTAATATTGTATTTTTATTGCATTCTTTTTATTGTTTGCTTAATTTTTTACTAGAACTATAGTACTATTTATATCTTTTATCTATCTATTTATATTAATCTTTTCGTTCACTATTTATTTATTTTGTTAATAAATTTGAATTTGCAATTTATTTATTATATTTAAATTCTATTGTTTATTTATATTACAACATTTATTTAAAACATAAAACGGATTTTGGTGAACTTCATTACTGTATTCGAAATATAAACAAAAATGAATCTTACTTTCAATATTATTTTTATTAATTGAGACACCCCTTAAATACAGTGCTATGCTAAATTCTTAACACTAATTCCTCAACTTTACTTCGGGTTAAACTTAAAATCATCTTCTTTATCTTCAAATCTAATTCAAGTTATCTATCTTTATCCATTCAACATATTGTGTTCACTCGAAGCACTCGATATTAATTATAATACTAATTAAGGATTTAGTACAAAATGCGAGCTCGATAAATGTTAAACGTTCTGAAAAAATTGGTTTATAGTATTTCATGAAAAGTGCAGTTTGTATGGGAGGTGGTGGAACAAGTGGGGGATTCAAATGATTCGTATACCATACCATACCTAAGAAACTGTGAATTTTTCATTACAGTCGGTTCGGCCGTTTTTGCGTGAAAGCCGGACAGACATACAGAACAAGAAGAATTTCAAAAATGTGTTTTTATGCTTAGTTATTGACAAAATAATGTAAAACACTAACTTATAGTCATTTATAAACAACTTACAGACACACTACAATTATATTCATATGTATAGATATTTTCCATTCATTACAATTTTAGATCAAAATATTATATAAAGGTGGTCTTATGAAATGGTGAAATCCGTGACGTCATACCCTCTGGAGTCATTCAAGATGGCCGCTACGTCAGTTCTGCCAGCTTGAGATGTAGAGAGCGTTGATTACCACCACAGTTTAGTAGCTACCGTTTGCCTTCTTACAAATGTAGGCTACTTTTGCTTGATATGACCACGCTTGAGAGAAGAAGAGAGGTTGCTTCGACAACCCTTGCATTCGATTTAATTAATTATAATTTAATTTCGGACGAGCTCCTTTCCCGCTTTATATTTCTTGATCACAGGTTTAGTTTTCGAAACAATAGAATTCTGAAAATGGAGAATCATTCTTCTAATTTCATGTTGAATGATCCTATTGCTTGTGCCATAAAAAACTTTAATTTGCATTCAGATTGCTTCAACAGTTCTGTAAGTAGAAATACTTACAGAAACAAAATAATGACTAAATTTAAGACTTTATTTGTAAGATAATATGTAAGATATTATTAAAATTCTTAGGTCTAATACAATCATATTTTGTTTGCTGTTTAGATTATTGCAGTTGTAGTAATGGTTATTTAGTTTTTTTTTATGTATTTCTAATTTAGAATTAAGAATGATTGTTATTTATTCTATTATTATTATTTTTCTTTGTAAAATAGACTTTAGTTGTCTACATATATAAATAAAAAAATAAAAAAAAATAAAAAAAATTTGACACAACGAAACTCCGCGGATTTCTCACGGCATTTTTTTTTCATACGCGTTACACTCCAATGTTGCACTGCGATGACGCGACAAGGCAAATGCGCTTCCGCCAAGTTTTCTTTACTTATTTACGATGGCGCTACAGCTCATCGGGCATTGGCATGTTGTATGTTTCGCCTCCATCCATCTGGGTTTAGTGACCGCGTACTCCAGTTTGAGAATCTTAGCACTGATTTGCTGTCTGTGTCAATAAAATCGTCCCAGCGCTTCCGTGTTTTTCCGACCGGTCTTTGTCTATTGACTTTTCCCTTTAGTGTGCGTTTGTGAATTCTTCCATCATCCATCCGCTCCACATGACCAGCCCATTGTACCTGCTTAAATTTTATAAGGGTTGAGACTCCTGGATTGTCGAAAATGGCATACAACTCTCCAGTGTATCGTAAACTTCGAATAAAGTCTGCCTCACAGGTCCGAGGATTCTGCTGATGCCCTTTCTTTCATAATTAACGTCTTATTTAACGCCTTAATTTATCAGATATTTGAGTTAACGTCCACGTTTCTCTGCCATAGCATAACTCAGATCTTATTATTGTTTCTTCTTCTTTTACTCCGCCATGACAGTCCCAAGCCCGGTTGAGAAAGGAGGAGGGAGTATGGAGTTAACCTGAATGGCCAGTGACTCCAGTGTGTCTCAGGAAATAAGTAAAAAGTATGATATAGTTAGACTCGCAGCATTGTCATATTTAGCTGAAAACTCTCACCCTTTTTCCTCTAGGGTGTAATAAATAATTAGGACCGGTCCTCCAGATGGTCACACCTTCAATCAAATAGACCACGTTCTAATTGAGAAAAGGGCTGCTTCCAGCATACTTGATGTACGAATCTTTCGCGGTGCGAATTGTGATTCATCACTATCTAGTCAGAACTAAGTATCGATGCCGAATAGCTTGTCGGGGATATTCGAAAACGAGCAGAGCTCGCAAATTCAATGTCGACAAGCTTAACGACGAAACGGTGGCGCAGGCTTACATGTCAGCATGAAATAAACACCTGACACCAATATATGAAAACATCCAAAATATGCCAGTGGAGAATGTGTGGATGAAAATATGAGACGGCTTCAAATCCTCCGCAGAAGCGATGTTAGGATATTAAGCACGGCGAAAAAATAATTAATGGTTCGACCAAGAATGCCGCGATGCAATAAACAGAAAAATCGAGGCTTACAAAATTTTTACTGAATGACCAACACGAGCCGAAAAAGAAAGATATGAGAAGCTTAGGCGATATACGAAAAAAAACTGCAGGCTAAAACAAAGGAAGTACCATAAGGACAAGACACAAGAAATGGACGACGATATGAGACAAAATAAAACGCGGGACGCATACGCAATAGTAAAAGACTTCAAAAAAGGATATAAACCAAAAACCAGTCTCTGCAAAGACGCAGAGGGCAACATCATCAGCGACACACAAGAAATCAAAAGAAGATGGGCTTCCTACTTTGAACATCTTT
Source organism: Chorisops tibialis (assembly GCA_963669355.1). Taxonomy (NCBI): domain Eukaryota; kingdom Metazoa; phylum Arthropoda; class Insecta; order Diptera; family Stratiomyidae; genus Chorisops; species Chorisops tibialis. Next base: position 115,817,125 of record OY770262.1, on the reverse strand, counting down.
TGAAACCCACCCTATTAGCACCGATCACAACAGACAACATTTCAATTGAAGCCTCAACTGACGAAGATAAACCATCATCGACACTACCCACGTTTGCTGAAATCGGAAACGGAACAAAGCGCCGGGAAATGACGAAATACCAGTTGTACTTCTGAAAAATGGTGGAAACGAAAAAATACTACACAACATGATATGCAAAATTTGGACAGAGGAAATCATACCCGACGATTGACGAAAAAGCATTATATGTCCAATTTACAAGGTAGAAGACAAACTCTGCTGTGAGAATTACAGAGGAATATCATTGAAGTAGATGTTCTTTAAAATAATGGCAAAAAATAATTGAACGTCGTTTTAGGCCCTATACTAATGAAATAATTGGCGAATACCAGGATTCAGAACCGGACGATCTCATCATCATCATCAATGGCGCGACAGCCCAAATCGAGCCTTGGCCTCCTGAAGTCGTCGCCTTCAATCGTCTCGATCCAAAGACCGCGTCCTCCAGCTGCTAATTTTTAGAATGGCTTTGCTGTCTTCATCAACCGAGTCTACCCATCGCTTGCGTGGTTTGCCTACTGGCCGGTTACCACTCGCTTTGGCTTTAAGAGCACGTTTGGGGATTCTTCTGTCTTCCATTCGCTCTACATGGCCAGCCCACTGCAGTTTACGTAACTGGATGAACGTTGAAGCTTCTGGCTCGTCGTAGAGTTGATACAACTCATGGTTGTATCTTATTCGCCATTCCGTTCCTTCCTTCACAGGCCCCAAAATTCTTCGGAGGACCTTTCTTTCGAATGCGTTAACTGCTTTTTCGGAAGTTCGCGTTAATGTCCACGTCTCGCTGCCATAACAGAGCACAGGTCGTATAATAGTTTTATAAATCCGCAGCTTATTGTTCCTGTGCACTTTCTTGGATTTCATTATTGGAAGTACCGAATAATACGTCTTATTTGCAAGTATTATCCGCCGTTTGATTTCGTCTGTTTCATTACCGTCCTTTGCTAGATTAGCCCCAAGATATATGAAGTTGTCCACACTCTCCAAATTATATTCCGCAATTGTTATGTTTTGTCTGATTGGCGTTCTCCTTCTTGTTTGCGTCATTACTTTTGTTTTGCTTTCATTAATGCGCAACCCGACTTCTTTTGCGGCGGAGTCAAGATTGACAAATACCTCCTTAGCACTAGGGAAGAATCTTGCTAGAATGTTAATGTCGTCAGCGTATGCTACTAGTTGGGTGGACTTGAATAGTAGTGTCCCGTTGGTGTCGGCTGGGATTTTTCGGACAACATACTCTAGTGCCAAGTTGAAAAGCATAGGGGCTAGACCATCTCCCTGCTTTAAACCACATTCCGTTCGAAAGCAAAATTCATGTCGTTTTCAAAAACAAATTGGAATGCATTTAGACACGACATGGACAACACATATTCTGAAGAGATTTTGGATAATAATAAAAATCTTAATAACGACGAAATCGATTGAAAAATTAATGTATTTAATAATATTGTCAACCAGCTGACTTCACTCTAAAATCGAAATAACCGAACGTTTTTACGACAGACTGCCCGCCCAGATACAAAAATTATTCAATATTAGGAAATCCTGATAGAAGCACTTGAAAAGGATCCTAAAAAGAAATAATTACATAATTATTCAAGAATATCGTGACTTAAACAATCGGACTAGACTACTTTCTAAAATTATCGACGAAAAAATTGAAAATCACTTCAGTCAGGAACTTCAAACTCAACTAAACCCGGACCTAAAGTCTACAAAAAAAACATAACTGAATTATGATTGGGCGTAACGCCCAATCATATGATAATCTAGATGAAATAGGAAATAGTTTATTGTACCGGAAAATATGTCATCTTAAATTCTTTCGAATAGTGAATTGTGACTTTTGTACGGGAGGTAGTAAAAGCAGAGGGGGAAGGTTTATAATTTTTGCATATAACACCGAACTTAGTATACAAAGTGTTTCATGCTGAATTTAAAGTTTGTAGCTTTCATAATTTTCGAGTAAAATGAACAATTTTTGCCTGAATTTATGCATTTTTATAGGAGGTGGCGGAGAAAATGGGGGGATTTGGATGATTTTGAATCTACTTTTCAACATCTTTATCATATTGCTTTGTTACTCATATGCTCGAAGAAGAAATACTTTTCTTGAGTTTTCAATACAAAAATTTGTATGGGAGGTGGTAGAAGGAGTGAAGCGAAGTTAATATTTTTTTTAGCATTTATTGCAATTATTCAAGGACAAATTGTGGCAAAATTTTAAGCTGGCACTTTTTCTAGTTTCAATAAAAATCGATTAAATGCATTTTATCAAAATTGTGCATTTGTATGGGACGGGGTAGAAGGAGTATTCGAATCAAAACCAAATTTTTTGGCATCAATGATACTTAAAATAGTATACTTTCCTCAAAATTTAAAGTTGATAGCCTTGACGATTTTGGAGAAAAATAATTTTGTTCAAATTCCGAAATTTCGTTAAATTTGTATGGGAGGGGGTAGAAAGGATGAGGTGAAGCTGACAATTTTTACAAAATTGGTTGCAATTGTAATAATATTAATTTTGACAAAAATTGGTTCTTTTAGCTTTGCTAGTTGCGATGCAAACCGAATAAGTGCATTTTTGAACATTTGTATGGGAGGGGGTAGAAGGAGTAAGGAGATCAGAGCGTTATAATATTATTACCTAATTTTCAAGTCATTAGCTGAAACGGTTTCGGAGAAAAATCAATTTCTTTAAATTTCCAAATTTCATGAAATTTGTATGGGAGGGGGTAGAAGGAGTGGGGGGATGTGGCCCGTTCACGAACTTAAAGTTACTTTTTTGCTAAAAATGATATATGAAAATTTTCAGCACAATAGGTCAAAGCTTTCGAGAGTTATGTTGTAGACAATAAATATTTCTGTACCCTTGGCGACTCTGTACAAGCATTATTTCTTAGCGTTACAAACGGTAAGGCAAACACAATATACTCTCAGATTTCATCTAGAGTATAAAAACAATTAAAACGATTGGTGCAATCTCCGCATGAGGTGTAACTTACCATGGCACAGACGATAAATTAGAAACTTTCTTCAATTTATATACAGAGCTTTATTCTGCTAAATAGCATAGTTACAACATAGAACATACAGAGTTAGTTCTTGCAACTACGCTCCTTTCTTAACGCTAGAATCGTTGAATTAACAACAAGAAGTCAGCTGGCCCAGATGGTATTTCCAACTTTATCCTTAAAAGAATATCAAACAATGCCCAAAGTTTCTTGCTAATAATATTAAATAATTGCATTAATAATAATAATAATAGTTCCAACGACATCAGCAACTTCCGGCCAATATCTATGTTATCTTATACTTGAAAAATTTTGGAAAAAATTATAGCATTCAACTTCGATGAATTCTGCGAAGAAGAGTCGATTATTCCATACGAGCAATTTGGTTACATTCCACCGAGTAGGCACTTCTAAAATTACACAATGATATCACATGTAATCTGAATAATAAAACAGCAATTGTTATCTGCTTCATTAATGTCAAAAAAGCCTTTGACTTAGTATGGACAAAGGGATTACTGTACAAACTCATAGTAGTAAATACTCCAATGAGAACGCTCCGAATGTTATACAGTTTTCTACAGCACAGAAAGCTTTACATCGATATGGAAGGACATAGATCCGCCTTCGTTACTGCCAACTCAGGAGTCGCTCAAGGGTCTATCACTGGACCAAAACTTTACAACTTTTTTATTCACGATTTCCATCATGATGTTGAAGAAGATTCACTAGCCCTACTTTACGCGGATGACACGGTCATTTATGCAAACTCTAGAGATCCTAGACTAGCTCTCTCCAAAGTCAACAGTCACCTTCAACTAATTGACAAATTCTATTCAACCTGGGGCATTACTATTAATCCGGAAAAATCTCAGGTAATTTGTGCAAGAAATGCAAGAAGAGTCATAGGAATACCGTAAAACATAGCAAGTCACTCGAGCTTAAACTCAATGGGAGAGTTATTCCTCTAAAACATGACCTGAAATACTTAGGAATTCACTTAAGCAACTTATTTAAATTTAATAATCACGCAAAAACAGCACTACAGAAAGCTAATAAGTCATTCAACATATTGGCACCATTAATACACAACAGAACAAAACTTAACATGAAAACTAAACTTCTTCTGTACAAGCAACTCATAAGGCCTATCATGTCTTACGGATTTCCAGTGTGGTTTTCTATATCCCCAACAATAGCTAAAAAGATAGAAATTTTCGAAAGAAAAGTCTTACGTCATTGTATTGCCAAAAATATAGAAGTAGAACGAGATTGTTCTCAAACTTAACCATATAATCTGAATCCGAAATCGTACCCTTTATGGCATATGTTTCTACGGTGTGGTCCAAGAGAATGGATAAACTTAGAGAACACCCTAATAATATTATTAAAAAATTATATGCGTTTTACTTACCTAGTTCTTCTGCGGATGCATTCTACGCGTCACCAATGATTCTAAACAACCGGGAACTAATAAGGCCAATTGCCAACACGAAAACTACTATAAAGTACTACGCAGGTAAAGATACAATGCATCATCGTGGATAAAAATTATACAAACATTTCAAAATATCTCAATAGAGTATTGATTTGCCGACTTTACTCTCGACATCGTCCCGAATACCAACCCACTTCCACGCTCTACCTCTTCCTTTTCCCTATACTTCCATCGGTCACTGGGATATATGCAATAAAATTAGATTAAAGTTAAGTTACATTGTATTAACGCATCCATTGCCAATGTGCTTAAATTATAATTATAATCTCAACAATTATACTGAATCTGAGTATCCTTACTATAAGCTACAACACTTAATGTAATACATATTATATAGACCTAATGAATGCATAATAGATACAGTGGCTCACATCTTATTTCGTGCAGTGCTATTTTCAAACTATAGAATATTGTATCTTAAAAACTAATTAAGAAATAATGAATTTTTGAATGTAAATATATGTAGAAAAACATGCTTATTATTTACTGTAATAAATAAAAAAAGTTTACAAAAATAAATTCTGATACTCTTAAGGCTGAAAAGACCGATGATATAGCAGAAACGCAGGCCACAGTTTATTTCATGCAGATTACTTGTCTCCACTTGTGTCCGATCGTGTCAGGCTGTATAAAGGGACTTTCTTTTTCTTTACTTTTTTTGAAGAATTGGCCACTAGCTATAGTCAATATTTAGTGTAATATTTAACGTGTAAAGGACATGAAGTGCTTTTTGAAACATTGGGTCGCCGCACGACAATTGAGCAGCGAGAATTAGTGATAAGTCACTTAAAGAACGGGCTATCCCAGCGGAAAATTGCTCAATTTGTTAATTTGAGTCCCAAGGCAGAGTATTATTGAACGCTTCGTTCATGAAAATCGTATTCAAGATAAGGGCAGAAGCGCGCCAAACAAAACTTTCAACTCGTCTGACGAACGATTTATTGTACGTAAAATTAAGGCGAACCCAAAGTTAACGGCTCCAAAATTAGTCGCAGAGATACAGCAAGGACTACGTATGTAAGTCATGCAGTGCAGAAACTGTCCGCCGCGTGCTAACTTCAATGAACGAGTAGCTAGAAAAAAGCCATTCATAAGCAGAAAAAACCAGTTGAGTCGCCTTGCCTTTGCTAGAGAGCACGCCAACAAAAATTCGGACTTCTGAAATAGCGTCATATTCTCAGACGAGTCTAGATTTAATATCTTTGTCTCTGATAGCATGGCATACATATGGCGCAAACCTAATAGTGAGCTACAAAAAGAAAATTTAAAAGCTACAGTGAAGCATGGCGGCGGAAGCATAATGGTTTGGGCCTGTATGCCGGCAACCGGGATTGGAAATTTGGAGTTCATTGAAGGTAACATGTACATCAACATTTTGAAAAAAAATTGCTCCAGAGTGCTGCGAATCTTGAAATTCCAAACATATTCCGTTTCTAACAAGACAATGACCCTAAGCATAAGTCTGGTATTGTGCAATCTTGGCTGATTTGGAACGGCCCGCATATTATGTCCCCGCCGGCACACATATGAATGTAATGGAAAATTTAAGTGCAATTTTGGAAAATAATATTCCGAAACATAGTATTTCCAAAAAGGAACAATTGAAAAAAACTATTTTGGAGGAGTGGACGAAAATTACCCCATAAACTACCCAAAAACTTGTGGATTCTATGCCAATGAGACTCAAAGATATAATAAATGCAAAGAGCTACTGAATCTACACATATTAATATAATTGTAGTGTCTGTCTTTTATTTGCTTATAAATGGGTATAAGTTAGTTTTTTGAGTTATTTTAGCACTAACTATGCATAAAAACACATTTTTGAAATTTTTGTCTGTCTGTCCGACCGCTTCACGCACGAACGGCTGAACCGATTGTAATGAAACTTCCACAGTTTGTTAGGTGTCCATTGGAATGAAATCTGCTTTTGGTTTCATTTCACTCCCCTCACGCCTTCTACCCCCTCCCATACAAAGTGCCTCATTTTCAAAATATATATTAATCAAATTTTCTTGGAAACTATTAAAGCTATTAATTTGAAATTTGGAATATATTATTTCTATTAAAAATGCAGTCTTTTGGTCTATAAATTGTTTGAGTTTCCTCACTCCTTCCACCACCTCCCATACAAACTACACTTTTTCCTGAATCATTTTACACCAAATTTCTCAGTACGTGTAACTTCCATCGAGCTAAAATGTTGTATTAAATCCTTAATGAACATTATTATTAATATCCGGAAAAAATTAACCGATTAGCTTAACTCCTTCTACCCCTTCCCATACAGTTCCACGACTTCTCAAAAATTTGATTTTCTTGAAAAGTCTGAATGTTACTGATCTGAAATTTAAAATATATCAATTGCATGATAATTATAGTTGTTTTTCAAAAATTCACCAAAAACCCCCTTCTCCTTCCACCACCTCCCATATAAACCGCACTTTTTCAAGAAATGCTTAAACGAATTTTCTCAGTACATTTAAATTTCATCGAGGTAAAAATTTGAACTTAATCCTTAATTAGCATTATTATTAATATCGGGAAAAAAATTAACCGAGTAGTTTCACTCCTTCTATCCCCTCCCATACAATGAGACACATTCCACGACTATATAACAATTCGATTTTCTTGAAAAGTGTGAATGATACAGATCTGAAATTTAAAGTATATCAATTGCATGATAGTTATAGTTGTTCCTCGAAAAATCACCAAAAAACCACCACTCCTTCTACCACCTCCCATACAAATTGCACAATTTCATTAAATTCAATGCACTAAGTTTTTCAGTACCTACTCAATTTTTGAAGCTTAAATTTGGTACAAGACATTTTTATAGCTACTCTAGCATGATGTGAAACAAATTAGTTCAGTGCTGTCACCCCTTCTACCACTCCCCATACAAAATTTCTTAACACCGCAAAAATTTCGATTTCATCTATACATAGTATCGTATGATTGGGCTTTACGCACAATCGTTATCCTGTTATGTTTTTAAGCTTAATGTTATTTTATTTGTTTTTTATTTTAATAACACCAGCTACAATTATTCACATGTCCTTAACGCTTTTCAACACGTATATGATCTCGAATCACGGGTTTGATTTGATCACGAGCCTGTCGCATAAAAAAGGGAGTATCATGCTTTCATTCTTAATAATTTATGGTTCTGATTCCAACAATATACAAACCATTTTCTTCAAAGAGCCATTTAAGTAAACAGATTATGTATCCCACATAATGTATTACTAACTACACTCTCAAAAATTGCTTATTATTGCTATTTTTACGCGGACGAAATCGCGGGCGTTTGCTAGTTTTGTATAAAATTTAACTCTTTTCTGTAAATTAAAAATTGCATGAAATAAGGTGTAAGCCACTGTATGTCAAATCGTTTTTTATATATCATTGAATCAAACGTGTAAATTATATGAACATCCCTTTTATATTATGGCAATAGATATAACTAACCTTGCCAAAGACGGTCCCAAGCCCGGTTTGAGAAAGGAGGAGGGAACATGGAGTTAACCTGAATGGCCAGTAACACCAGTGCGTCTCAGGAAGAAGGAAAAAAGTGTGATATAGTTGGACTCGCAGCATAGCTGTGAGAACTCCAGCATGTCATATTTAGCTCAAAACTCCCACCCTTTTTCTACTAGGATGTAATAAATAAGTAGGACCGGTCCTCCAGGTCGGAGGTTGGGCGAGGCGCCGATATCGCATCACCGGAAAAAAGAACACTGTCCAGAAACCTGAAGAACAGCCTCGGAAAGGATGGACTCAACGGCAACGACCCCGCAAACGAAAAATGGACTACTCTATTGGATCTTGGAATGATCGATCCTTATTTAGGACAGGAGCTCTGAAAGAGTTCCTCGAAGAAGTGGCAAAACACAACATCAACATAACTGCCATCCAAGAAACGAAATGGCTCGGTAACGAAATCATGGACATAAGATCGCACACAATCTATCCAAGTGGAAAATTTTCGGGAAGCAGAGAGTTTGGAGTCGCTTTTGTCGTTGACAAAAAATTTAAACAGCAAGTCACGAGCTTCAGACCAGTAAGTGAAAGATTGTGTGCAATCTGAATAAAGACTAAATTTTTCAACACTTGGCTGATCAACGTTCACGCACCAACCAGAAGACAAGGACGATTTAACTAAAAATGAATTTTATGCCACCCTAGAGACAACCTATGGTTCACTGCCGGCGAACGATCTAAAAATTGTCTTAGGGGATTTTAATGCAAAAGTCGGAAAGGAGGAGTCTCATAGAGGAACAATAGGAGGGCACAGTCTCCAACGACAATGGCCAACGTCTTATTGATTTCGCAAGCAGCATAAATATCTCACAAAGGACGGCAATGAGCGACAGGAAATTCAAAGAAGAATCACGGCAGCTAACAAAGCATTTTATGCGGTCCTCCCCATAATGAAATCAAGGAAGGTCCATCGAAACAATAAACTTCGCATCTACAAGATATTAATTTTTTCTGTGCTGCTATATGGATGCGAAACGTGGACCTTGACGCGGGTTTCGGAGAAGTTAATCGACACGTTTGAGCGAAAAATTCTTCGGAAGGTGTACGTAGCAGTTAAGGAAGGAGATGATTGGCGAATTCGATTCAACCATGAGCTGTATCAACTATTTGACGACCCATCAGCATCTATAGTGATCAAACGGAGCAAGCTGCAATGGGCTGGCCACGTGGAATGAATGCACGAAGAATGAATCCCAAAACGAGTGCTCAAGGGCAAAGCTTAAGGTGACCGACCGCAGGCGAAGCCACGAAAGCGATGGGAGGACTCAGTCGACGCAGACTGCAGAACGCTTCTCGATTTTTAAAACTGGAGGACGCGTTCGTTGGACCGAGACAACTGGAGGAGGTGCATCCGGGAGGCCAAGGCTCGATATGGGCTGTAGCGCTATTGCATTGCAAAAATATCATAGTAAGCTCTACGTGCTTCCCACATTGCGATATTCACAAACGAACGTGGGCATCACCAGATGGTCACACCTTCAACCAAATAGACCACTTTCTAATTGAGAAAAGGGCTGCTTCCACCATACTTGATGTACGAACTCTCCGCGGTGCGAATTGTGACTCTGATCACTATCTAGTCAGAGCTAAGTTTCGATGCAGAATAGCTTGTCGTGGATATTCGAAAACGAGTAGAGCTCGCCAATTCAATGTCGACAAGCTTAACGACGAAACGATGGCGCAGGCTTACATGTCAGCATGTAATAAACACCTGACACCAATATATGATCATATCCAAAATATGCCAGTGGAGAATGCGTGGATGAAAATACGGGACGGCATCAAATCTTCCGCAGAAGACTTATTAGGATATCAATCACGGCGAAAAAATAATGATTGGTTCGACCAAGAATGTCGCGATGCAATAGACAGAAAAATCGAGGCTTACAAAATTTTTACCGAACGACCAACACGAGCCGAAAAAGAAAGATATGAGAAGCTTAGGCGAAATGCGAAAAAAAACTGCAGGCGAAAACAAAGGAAGCACCATAAGGATAAGACACAAGAAATGGACGACGACATGAGAAAAAATAAATCGCGGGACTCATACGCAATAGTGAAAGACTTAAAAAAGGGATATAAACCAAAAACCAGTCTCTGACGCAGAGGGCGAAATCTTCAGCGACACACAAGAAATCAAAAGGAGATGGTTTTCCTACTTTGAATATCTTTTGAAACCCACCCTATTAGCACCGATCACGACAGACAACATTTCAATTGAAGCCTCAACTGACGAAGATGAACCATCATCGACACTACCCACGCTTGCTGAAATAAAAGCAGCCCTATGTGACCAAAAACTAAACAAAACGCCGGGAATTGACGAAATACCAGTTGAACTTCTGAAAAACGGTGGAAATTGTGTTGCTGAAATACTGCACAACACGATATGCAAAATTTGGACGATTGACGAAAAAGCATTATATGTCCAATTTACAAGAAAGGAGACAAACTCTGCTTTGAGAATTACAGAGGAATATCATTGTTGTGTACGTCCTATAAAATAATGACAAAAATAATTGAACGTCGTCTTAAGCCCTATACTAATCAAATAATTGGCGAATACCAAGGCGGATTCAGAGCCGGACGATCAACAACAGACCAGATATTCTCGGTGAAATAGGTGCTTGAGAAATGCTGGGAATATAACACAGACGTGCACCAAATCTTCGTAGATTTTAAACAAGCATACGACGGTATCGACAGGAGAGAACTGTACCAAATCATGCTTGACTTTGGAATTCCTCCAAAACTAGTCCGATTAACAAGACTCACAATGACGAACACTGAATCCCAAGTGAGAATACAAACCGATTTTACAACCAGCTTTCGAACGGAATGTGGTTTAAAGCAGGGAGATGGTCTAGCCCCCATGCTTTTCAACTTGGCAGTAGAGTATGTCGTCCGAAAAATCCCAATCGACACCAACGGGACACTACTCTTCAAGTCCACCCAACTAGTAGCATACGCGGACGACATTAACATCCTAGCAAGATCCTTCTCTAGTGCCAAGGAGGTATTTGTCAATCTTGACTCTGCCGCAAAAGAAGTCGGGTTGCGCATTAACGAAAACAAAACAAAAGTAATGACGCAAACAAGAAGGAGAGCGCCTATCAGACAAAACATAACAATTGCGGAATATAATTTGGAGAGTTTGGACAATTTCATATATCTTGGGGCTAATCTAGCAAAGGACGGTAATGAAACAGACGAAATCAAACGACGGATAATACTAGCAAATAAGACGTATTATTCGGTACTTCCAATAATGAAATCCAAGAAAGAGCACAGGAACAATAAGCTGCGGATTTATAAAACTATTATACGACCTGTGCTCTGTGATGGCAGCAAGACGTGGACATTAACGCGAACTTCCGGAAAAGCAGTTAACGCATTTGAAAGAAAGGTCCTCCGAAGAATTTTGGGACCTGTGAAGGAAGGAACGGAGTGGCGAATAAGATACAACCATGAGTTGTATCAACTCTACGACGAGCCAGAAGCTTCAACGTTCATCAAGCTACGTAAACTGCAGTGGGCTGGCCATGTAAAGCGAATGGAAGACAGAAGAATCCCCAAACGTGCTCTGAAAGGTAAAGCGAGTGGTAACCGGCCAGTAGGCAAGCCACGCAAGCGATGGGAAGACTAGGTTGATGAAGATAGCAAAGCCATCTTAAAAAACATAAAAGAATTATGATTGGGCGTAAAGCCCAATCATATGATACTCTAGATGAAATGAGAAAGAGTTCAATGTACCGGAAAATATGTCACCTCCAATTCTTTTAAATAATTAATAGTGACTTTTGTATGGGAGGTGGTAGAAGGAGAGGAGGAAGGTTTGCAATTTTTCGATATGACACCTAATGTGGCATGCAAAATATGTCGTGCTGAATTTAAGGTTTGTAGCTATCATTATTTTCAATTGGACATAGTTTTCCTGAAATTGAGGCATTTGTATGGGAGATGGCAGAGGAAGTGGAGCGTTTAAGATGATTCTGAAACTGCTTATCATCATCCTTATCACCATGCTTTGATTCCATTTCAAATTCGATAGTTCTAATATATTCGAAGGAGAAATGCTTTTCTTGAATTTATAATACAGATATTTGTATGGGAGGGGGTAGAAGGAGTGAAGAGGAGCTGATAAATTTTTTTAGCATTTATTGCAATTATTAAAAAACAAATTCTGGCAAAATTTTAAGTTTATACTTTTTCTAGTTTTAATGGAAATCGATATAATGCACTTAAAAAAAATTATACATTTGTATGGGAGGGGGTAGAAGGAGTGTACGGATCAAAACACATTTTTTCCTCGTTATTAATATTTCTATTTTTATACTTTATGCAAAATATGAAGTTGATAGCTTTAACAGTTTCGAAGAAAAATAATTTAGTTTAAATTTCAAAATTTCGTGAAATTCGTATGGGAGAGCGTAGAAGGAGTAAGGGGAAGTTGATAGTTTTTTCAAAGCTGATTGGAATTATAATAAAATTAATTCTGGCAAAAATTCGTTTTTCTAACTTTGCTAGTTTCAATGAAAATCGAAAAACTGCATTTTTCAAAATTATACATTTGTATGGGAGGGGGTAGAAGGAGTGATGGGATCGGATCAATATTCAGTCATATTAATGACATCCATATTATAATACTTTAACCCAAATTTCAAGTCGATAGCTTAAATAGTTTCAAAGAAAAATCAATTTTTGAAAATTTCGGAATTTCGTGAAATTTGTATGGGAGGGGGTAGAAGGAGTGGGGGGATGTGGCCCGTTCACGAACTTAAAGTTACTTTTTTGCTAAAAATGACACACAACAAATTTCAGCACGATAGCTCAAAGCGTTCGAGAGTTATGCTGTAGACAGACGCACAGACGGACAGACAGCAACTCGGAATCGAAGTTTTTGAGCGACAACAAATATTTCTGTACCCTTGGCGGCTCTGTGCGAGCATTATTTCTTAGCGTTACAAACGGTAAGGCAAACACAATATACTCTCAGATTTCATCTAGAGTATAATTAGCAGCTGGAGGACGCGGTCTTTAGATCGAGACGATTGGAGGCGACGACTTCAGGCCAAGGCCCGATTTGGGCTGTCGCGGCATTGATGATGAATAAATATAACTTGAACTTGAGCTTGTTTTCAAAAACGTGTGTTTTAAGAATATCTTCAACGGGGAAGCAATTTTTTTTTATGTAGCTACTCGTCGGTAAAATTATTTCATTTGAACGTCCGGTGAATTCCTTAACTTTCCTGAATTAAAACTGAGAACACTTTTTTAGAACAATCGATACTAATTGTTATTGCAAATATGCCTACATAATCGATCCGAAAGTCCATATAGCCAATAATTAATGCGGGAGAGCGATGGAATGGCTCAATCAGACAAGATTTCAATTCCTATTTCAATAATCAATTTTTAAACTATTGTTTTTAAATAAAGAAATTTTAACATAGACTAAAAAAGTTTACAGATTTAGATTATAAGTGTTTCTTCTTATTTTAATAATATAAAATGCTGAACTGAATGAACCATAAGATATTAAAAATGACTTCGCGAAATGAAAATTCCGGTAATAGAAAAATATAGAAAATTTGGTTTTAATCTGAAAACAATTTTTTTCTGATAGTAACTCTTTACTAAATCTTTGTGCGTGAATTTCCTTATTACTGCATACAAGTTAACTTGATAATTGAGATGGCAATTTGATTAAGATTTCGATTTGTCAAAGTCAAACAACTTTATCTAACGAAATACCTATCCGCAATTATGCCAATTATTATTTCGGATGTCGAATCTATCGAGTAGCAATAACGTCATATTAAATTTGGCAATCTCCACTTCTACTATGATTAACAAAAAAACATATTTTTTCATCCCGCGATATATTAGAAAAAGTTTTCTAACAAAATCCTTCAGTTACACGAGTTCACTTATAACTTTGTCATAACGAACACAATAACTTCGTAAAAACTGCCGGGGAGAAAAGGCAATGAAAACGACTACATTCCTGAAGTGTCTACAAGAAAAACTTTTCCCGACATGAACATCAAGCGAAAGTCCTATTCGACATCACTAATCCTTTAAAAAAGTAGGAACGAAGGAAAAAACGAACTGGAACGTTCATCCTTCTTCATTGCAATGACTAAGGTTGGAAGTGGACAAAAATTGACCATCACGTCGGATCAATTTAAAAAAAAAGGACGACATAAAAAGTACTTTACCTCGATGATGTCGGATGTGATGCTGGCCATTAGTAGTCCCACAGCATGGCTGCTCGTAGTACAAGTTCCACGTATTCTCGTAATCACAAAATGCATTATCCACAAATGTTACCGCCAGCAGAGCACAAAAATTGATCACGTATTTGCACATATTTGCGTCTCGCTATCCGTCAACAAACGCAATTCTTTTTCAATTCACAAGGATATATATCGACGCGGCAGCGATATACTATGTATGCACTATCGAGGCTTACGCTGTCGAAACGAACAGAAAATAAAAACGATTAAAATACACTCACAATTTTACAGTTTTACGCGCAAATCCTTGCAGGAAATTAAAAACAGAAATAAATCCGTTTGTATACCGGGGGATAATCACACAACACCTGCATAGGAAACGTACGCACTTGCACCACCGGGGAATTTAACGTGCCGAAATTATCGCTTTGAATTGGTCAAGTGTGATCCATCTTTAAATCAAAAGCACTGAGCACAAATCCGGCTTTTGCTAATCACTAAACAATTTCCACGGAAAATGTCCTTCGGAAAATTTTTCACATAAGCCGATACGTACACATACGGTACATTACGCGCGCCCTAACACCACCTGTTCAAAATTCTACGGACATTTTCACCACTTCAATATCGTATAACTTGCTCGTTCCGAATTCGCTATGCGACTGGCTCAATCGTATCCAAATCGCTTGTTATTAAACACTTTTGCCAGTCATCTGTTTCCCGTCGTAATCCTGGCTCTTGGGAGGAGCGGCGCTAGCGGGAACGTCTCGGTCGAATCCTCTCTCTTCCGCGAGATAACACATCGGAACTTCGTTGTTGCTGGTTCGACCAACTTTCACCCCATTTACTGTCGCTCTGGAAAGAGAGAATCTGCCTTCAAATTTGTCCTAGCCTCAAACCAATCGGGCGGAAAGCGCTTGCGCTGGATTCGCGTTGCTCCCCTCAAAGGACTTGCATCACCTTTAGAACTCCGAATTGGCAGAACGAGAGAGTGTCGTCTGAACAAAGTCACAGCGCGACAGCCAGAAGTACCTTTACCGTCGACTGAGACGGCGTTTGGTCGCAGGATCGAGTCATTTCCGCTTCGGCTGCGACGTACGAAAAGATGTCCACCGGAGCATAAAAATAATGGAAGTACTTCGATGGCTGTTCGGAATGTCGACGGCGGTGGCCACCACTACCGTCAGGACTCAGGACTATGGTAATGCTGTGAACACAGAGCACCCGGACCGTTTCTTGTTTTACTTTTCTGAGGCTGATGCTGTTAGTTTTTTTTTTCAATTTTTTTACCCTTTGATAAAGGGATCTTACCCTGGTTCGAAAAAGAGTGTGAATTTGGGTACAGTGGATTTGTTAGAAGAGGGTAGAAAAAAGGGTGCTACGGTTTAATTCGTGAACCAGTTGACGATCTTTTCGACAAACAGAAATTATATGAGAATGGATGCTATCGAACTGGTCATATCTCGCGCGGGTGGTGTCGAACGTAGTAGTAGGCTAGTCCGAATGATGGGCTTATGCTGTGTAATTAAGGACGGGGATTTACTTAAGCCTCTAAAATGAGAGGTTTTTTTTTGGGGTTCTACCGTTCGGTGGTATTCAGAAGGAGGGTGTGCTTGACCGAAATGACAACAAATCGGGTTGAGAGAGTGGTAAGTCCTTTTTACATGAAAGTGCATATGTTGTGCATGAAAACATCAAACAAAAGGGTCAGAACGAAGCTGCAATTCAGAGGGTTTGAAAAAAAAATCCGATTTCGATTTATCGGATGTAATGAACATGTAGATTTGTTTGAAGTGTCCTAAAATGACTTTGAGGGCATATCGTAGAGGTGCGTTTCTGAGTTTAAATTGCAAGGAGAAAATAATACTATTGAAGCAGGTATTCTGTCCTGGGTGGTCATGTAAATTCAATAAAGTTACTAAGGAGTGCAAGTGAAAGGACTCCAATTATTTTTGAAAGGCAGTGTAATGTAGACATTGAACGAATTGAAATGCAATTTTGTACATGACATATAAAAATGATCAAATTAATGCATTGAAAAGAATATCCTTGCTATAAATCTTCTGTATATTTCTAAACTCTCCTACCAATAATTCAGTAATTTCTTAAAGCCAAGAAATGACTTCTAATTTTAATGATTCCACATTTATTTAACTAAATAAAAAACTTGAGAAACATTATAGCTAAATGAGGTTTTCATTAAAAAGTGCATTTTTATACCCTAGATGAAATCTGAGAATATTATAAGTTTCCTCTATAAAGTTTGTAACACTAAGAAATAAGGCTCGGTGAAAAAAATCAATTGGACAGAAGTTTGTTTCATCGCTCAAAAACTTCAAAACTAAATGTCCGTCTACTCGTTTGTCTTTCTGTCCGTCCGTTCGGCTGTCCGTCTCTTCGCTCTCTAGCGTTCTCGCTAGAGAGCGAAGAGACGGACAGTTCAAACAAAACTGTCCGTCTCTTCGCTCTCTAGCTTGAGAACGCTAGAGAGCGAAGAGACGGACAGTTTTGTTTGAGCTAGAAAGATCAAATTTTGTACACATCACTTTTAACGAAAAATTAAAGTCGAGTTCGTGAGCGCGTTAAATCGCTCCACCCCTTATACCTCCTCCTATACAAAATGACTCATTTTCAAAAATTTACAATAATCATATTTTCTTCGAATCTGTGTCATAAAAGCTAATAATTTGGAAAATATTACTTTTATCGTAAATGTAATCGATGTTAAAAAAGGTTTTCGAATCCTCCCACTACTTCCACCACCTCCCATACAAATTGCACTTTTTCTTGAAATACTATAAACTAATTTTTTAAGAATGTTTAATATGATTTGTGATCAAATTGTGTACTTAATACTTAGTTAGCATTATTATTATGATTCAAAAAAATTAACTGATTCACTCATTCTACTCCCTCCAATACAATGTAACACAATTTTTGAAAAAATCGATTATCTTGAAAAGTGTGAATGTTCTTGGTGTTCAATTTGAGAGATGTCAATTCCATAATTTTCGTAGTTATTACTACCAAAATCATTAAAAACCCCTCACTCCTTCTACCACCTCTCATACAAACCGCACAATTTCAATAAATCTTCTCAGTTCCCATTCAAATTTCGATGCTGAAATTTTGTACAAAACTTTTTTTATAGCTATTCCAGTATGATGAGAAAAAAAATTAATTCAATGCTGTCACTCCTTGTACTACCCCTCAGACTAAATTTCTTAAGATAAAAAAAATTTCTAATTCATCTGGAGTATCGTATGTTTGTGTAGTTTATCATCCGATTTTGGGATCTACTTTCTTGCTTATGAATAATTTACCAAAATACCGGCATATTTTTTATTGCGGAAACTTTGCTACACTCTAAAACTCAAACTATATCATTCAAATTATCGTATTTGTAGAAACGATAGATTGGGAATTGGGCATGGAGTAGCCATATGTATTAAAAAATCTATAACGCACACAACTACCCATTCCCGAAACGAACATAATACAAAAAATTTCAATTAAAGTTGAAATAGATCTCGATCACCTCATTACCTCAAAACATAGGTATATATAATGCGGAGATCTGTGGAACTGTGCAAAAGCAATCACAGCTGGCAAAATTCTCTTCAAATTTATAAGTAAAAAAAAAACATAATAGGACTAAGATTGGGCGTAAAGCCCAACCGTGCGATATTCTAAATGAAAAATAAATTTTTTGATTTCAAGAAATTTTGTAGGGAAAGTGGTACAAAAGTTGACGACATTGAAACATTTCTTTCTCATCACGCTAAAGTTTCTATCAAAACGTTTTATACAAAATTTAGGATTCAAAAATGTAATAGGTACTGAGAAAATTAGTGTATTAGATTTAGTGAAATTGTGCAGTTTATATGGGAGGTGGTAGAAGGAGGGGCGGGTTCTTAAAGACTTTTTGTTTTTGACATGTTTGAAATTGTAAATCAGTGGATTCAGGGAAATCGACTTTTTGTAAAGTTGTGAAATTGAGTCAGATTTTATGGAAGGGGGTAGAAGGGGTAAGGCTGATCGTTTAATTTTGTTCAGTCTTGCTAACAATTCTAAATGAATATTATACTAATCTACAATTTCAGCTCTATAAATTTTATACGCATTGAGTAAATTGGCTTAGAGTATTTCGTGAAAAAGTGGTAGATTGTAATTATCATAAAAGTAATATATTCCAAATTTTTGACTAATAGCTCTTATACTTTTTGAGCAAATCCATTTATTGTCGTATTGCGAAATTGTATCGTTTTGTATGGGAGGGGATAGAAGGGATGAAGCTAATCATCCAATTTTTTTGGTTTTACTAATAGTTCTAAATAAATATTTAGTACACAATTTCAGGTCGCTAAATTTTATACGCACTGAGCAAATTGGTTTAAAGCATTTCATGAAAAAGTGCAGTTTGTATGTGAGGTGGTGCAAAAAGTGGGAAGACACGCATAATTTTTGTACTGTAGATTGAAGTCATCATAAAAGTAATATGCTCCAAATTAGAGTTCAATAACTTTTATACTTTTCGAGCAAATCCGTTTATTATCAAATTGTGCAATTGTGTCATTTTGTATGGGAGGGGGTAGAAGGGGTGGAGCGATTTGGCCCGTTCACGAACTTGACCTTACTTTTTTGTCAAAAACAACGTGCACAAAATTTGAACTATCTAACTCAACGCGTTCTCAAGCTAGAGAGCGCACGGACGGACGGACGAACATCCGGTTTTGAGATTTTTGAGTGATTTTATGAACTTCTCTATCATTCATTTTTTTCTAAAAGCCTTATTTCTTTGCGTTACAAACTTTAGAGCAAATTTACAATACTCTCAGATTTCATCTAGAGTACAAACATTTTTTTTCACTCTGCTTCAGAGTCAACGTGAAGCAAATAGTAAACTCTTGACCTCGTTTACAGTAATGGAGATATTTCGCAGCCTATATAACCCACTAGCGGGTAGCGTATTGGTCTACAATGCGAAGGTCGCGAGTTCAAACCCCGGTCGACGTATAACTCCAGCACACTGCCTGCTTGGGTACACATACCTTCTACTTTTACAATGGCGCTACAGCCCAAATCGGACCTTGGCCTCCTGACATTCAGGTTCCTTAACGTTTTTCATTACTTATTGTGGAAGGGTTGTTCACCCTTCGCACAACCCTTTATCTACGAATTTTTCATTTTCGTAGATTGAGGTGACCAAGGTATATCCAAGCAGGCAATGTGTTGGAATTATAAATTGCGTCGACCGGGATTTGAACTCACGACCTTCGTATTACAAGACCAACAGGCTACCTATTAGGTGACACCCTAGCTTATACATACCTTGGTCACCTCAATCTACGAAAATGAAAAAATTCATAAATAGAGTGTTGTGCGAAGGTCTAACAACCCTTCCACAATAAGTAATGAAATATGTTAAGAAGCCTGAAGGTTAGGAGGCCAAGGCCCGATTTGGGCTCTGGCGCCATTGTAGAAGTAGAAAAAGATAACCCACTGCGCATTTTCTTTGCCTCACTTACCCGTTTGATTTTCTATAAATCAAGAAATCAGCGCTCGAGAACGCACTACGAAAGTATTTTGTTTCAATTAAACTAATTGGTTCAAGCACCATGGAGTACAAAAAAGCTAAACCCAACAGACTCTCTAAATCTTGCCGACATCACTTATTTCGAACAAATAGATAGCTTACTTTCAAACTTTATGAACAATTAATGCAAAGCTGTAGAACTTAGTACTCTAACGAAAATCAAACAGACAGTCATACCCACTGCGAAATAGATACGGAAACGAAAAGTATAATTCGAGAAAGAAATGCACTTCGTAGGAATTAATTACCTAACAAAAATTATTTGCTGCAAATTGATCCACCTACGTGAATGTAACATCATGCTATCCAATCTTGAGAAAGGCTCCCAAACTGTGTGGAAATTAAATAAATTGTTTAATCGAAAACAAAGAAACATAGTTCCCACTCTGCTCGACAAAAGTGGTAAAAAGATATTTCATGAACACGAAAAATCCGAATTGGTAGCAGACTGTTTCTATTCCGCTAATCGCATCTCTGAGCACATGGGTAATATAATCAACTCAAAAAATAACACTCTCCAGAATATTCAACTAAATTTTGACTTGCCGCCGAGTGCGCTATGCAAGCCACAAGAAATACTTGCCATTTTAAGAAGGTTGAGGACTAATTAAGCACCATATTGGCACAAACTCCCCAATCTTTTGCTCAAAAAATTACCCAAAAAGTGCGTTATTGCACTAAATTTTATACTAAAGGCGTGTATTAAATTCAGCTACTTTCCCTCCTCTTGAAGCATGCTGTAGTTGTCCCTAATCCAAAACTCGATAAGAATACGAGTAATCCTAAAAATTTTAGGCCTGTAAGCTTACTTCCGGCTATATTTTTGCATTGAAAATTTTCTTGAAAACTCTAAAGTGTTTCCCCATTTCCAATTTGGATTCAGGCGCGGATACTCAACTAATTACCAACTTAAAAGAAAAGATTTCGGAATTCTACACTGTTATGCTTTATTATTCGTGGTCGTTTCGGTCTCTGCTGAGACCTTTGTCAAACTCAGAAGAGACCGAAACGTCGCGAATAATAAACCGTAACAGTGTAGAATCCGGCAATCTTTTATTTTAATTCGAAATGCACTGTGCAAACATTCACCAAACCATAATTACCAACTTTTTTCAGTAGCCAAAGATATTCGGAAATCGCTGTACAGCAAATCTGTAGGCATAGTAACGCTCAATATTGAGAAGGCTTTTTATCAAAATTACTAAAATTCTCCTTCCCGCTTCACCTGGCAAAAATAATTCAATCCTTTCTACTGAATAGAATCTTTTTCAGTAAAAATAAATACTAGCTTTCTACCGACAGGCAAATACCTGCTTGCGTCCCACAA
This sequence comes from Chorisops tibialis, assembly GCA_963669355.1. Classification (NCBI taxonomy): domain Eukaryota; kingdom Metazoa; phylum Arthropoda; class Insecta; order Diptera; family Stratiomyidae; genus Chorisops; species Chorisops tibialis. Next base: position 115,795,848 of record OY770262.1, on the reverse strand, counting down.
GGCTCCTGCCTAAGTCCGTCGCTATACAATATTTATACCGCAGATGTACCAATTCATTCAAACTGCAAGCTAGCGATCTTTGGAAATAATACATGTTCTTACGTAAGCGACAATGACCCTTATAATATTTTATCATGGATGGAATTCTATAAGCTAGGGTGTAGCCTAGTAGGTAGCGTGTTGGTCTTGTAATGCGAAGGTCGGGAGTTCAAATCCCGGTCGGTGCAATATATAATTCCAGCACTTTGCCTGCTTGGATATACCTTGGTCACCTCATTCTACGAATATGAAAAAATTCGTAGAAAGAGGGTTGTGCGAAGGGCTAACAACCCTTCCATAATAAGTAATGAAAAAATATTAAGGTACCTGAATATCAGGAGACCGAGATCCGATTTGGGCTGTAGCGCCATTGTGGAAGTAGAGGAATTCTATTTAGAACTGCTTTACCAGTCATAGCTGGAAGATCAAAATCAATCCAACTAAAATGGATGCCATGTTCTTCACTAGGAAAAAAAATCGCTTTAATCTACTTAGCCACGGCATAAATTTTATAGGTCAAAACATTGCTTGGCCTGACACTCTTACGTCCCTTGGCATGGTGTTGGACAAAAACTGACCTTTAGCAGCCACATTGAAAATGTTTTCTTTAATATCTCAAAATCTGTTCGTTCGCTCTACCGTCTAATCAACCGCAAATCGCAAATTTCTTCGGCCAGCAAGATACTCATTTTTGAGCTTGTACTGCAGCCCGTCGGGAGCCAGTATGCAAATGTCCATATAGTGTAACTACAGGTCTCTCAAAACTAGTGTTGAAAATGATACTTAACAAATCATTTTAGTTCTCGACCAAAGCCATCCACGAAATTGTCAATGTACTCACGGTATAACAAATCTGCCAACGAGTTGAGGATACGTGAGAAGTCAATATGCAGGATAGGGTGGATAGGGAAGACTAAGTGAGTGGGGGTTCTAGGGCAGGTCAGTTGTCAATTATTTAACACTTAACTGCGATTAAGATTAATAGCTCCACGTAGTATCAATATTTCATTCAATTATTTATGCAAGTTTGGGTTTGTACGGGGGAGGAGGCATTTTAAGGGGTGAGTTGTTGTTAATAATGTTTTAATTGATTACTTGAATCACGTGTAAAATTCGCTGTAGAAAATATTAGTTTTACAGACGAAGTAAATTCCATGAAATTCGGTATATTTCATATTCTTGAAACTGTACTTATGTACGGGAGGGGCTAGAGGAGTTAAAGGAATCGTAAAATTTGTGATGCAGTCCTATTTCGTTTGTTTTGAAAGATGTTTATACAAAATTTCAATTTCGTAGTTTTTAATTTGTTGGATTGATTTATTGAAATTGGTCGAAATCATACTTTTGGGGTGGAAAGACAGGGGACTTCAAAACTTTTGATGCTTTTTTTTTTTTTGAACATTTTTAAAAGTGTTTGTACAAAATTTGATGTTGATAGCTTTTAATATTCTACTACTTTCACAATGGCACTACAGCCCAAATCGGACCCTGGCCTTCTGAGTTTCAGGTTCCTTAACATTTCTCTATCAACAATTTTTTAATTTTTGGAGATTGAGGTGACAATGGTTTACAGGCGGTGTGCTTGAATTATGCGTCGTTGTAGACCAACATGCTACCCACTAGGCTACACCCTAACTGATACCTCTTAATGGTTTGGTGATAATTGATTTCTTAAAAATGGTCGAAAAAATACTTTTGTATGGGAGGGGGTGGAAGTTTTGGAAGTATTCGACCAGTTAATATCTTAAACTTTTAATCATTTTTTTAAACAAATTTTACAAATTTTCAAGTCCTTAAAAGCTTAAAATTTCACTAGAAAATTATGCGTTTTTATATGTATATATTTTTTTCAATACACGTGAAACTCCTAGTGCAGGTTATGGCCACCATTTGGTGGATAACAGTTCTGGCTCAAATTAATATTTTTTCTTTATGTCAAATAGGTGTGTGTACGTGCAACATTTAAACTTTGTATCTTTATTACTAAAAATTTTCGATATTTTGGTTCACCTAATCGTTCCCCTTACATCCCCCATCTTAAAAATTTTATGAAAATTATAGATCAGCGAACACCCGACTTTCGGCAATACTACCGCGATGCTCATATACAGCTTAAAAAGGCTGTTAAACGCGACAAGAGAAAGGCCATTGAAGATTTGGCCAACAAGGCAGAATCTGTGGCTTACCTTGGGGATATGGGTTCGATTGTGGCAATTGGCGTGGTATATGTCTACTTATTGCCGCATCGAAAACCATGGATAAGGTAATTCTCAATAGGACGACATAACTAGATGTCGTCGAGAGCACTCTCGAAGTTTATCAGGATGGATTCCGTAAAGGGTCGTCTTGTACCGACCACACAAATACCCTACGGATAATATTGAAGCAGTTAGCCGAAATGGGTTAGCCACTACATCTCATGTTTGTGGACTTTGAGAAGGCTTTCGACAGCGTTAAGCGAGATTACATATGGAATGCTTTGCCTACGTGGTATACCAGATAAGGTCATAGTTATGATTAAAGAATCCTACGAAGATACAAGGTGTCGCGTCTTGCATAGAGGAGAATTATCCGAGAGCGAACGGGTTTCAGACAAGACTTTATATTATCACCAGCCCTGGTGGTAATAAATGACATCTTGAAAGCTGTACTGGAAAATGGGGAAGGAAAGGTCTTCAATGGAGACTATTTAATATCTTAAGTCACCTTGATTATGCTGATGACGTGTGTTTGCTTGCACATAACTGTTCAGACCTAGAATCAAATGTTCGCTCGTTGCATTCTAAATGCAAAGAGGCGGGACTAAAAATACATGCACATGGGTTCGACCACAAGCACACCGATTGTTCTTAATGAACAAGATGTTGAAGAGGTGCAAGATTTTTGTTATTTCGGAAGCATTGTCAGCATGGACGGCGGAGCCGAAAAGGATATTGAGACTCGTCTAAATAAAGCTCGTCAGGCCTTCGGTATCCTTTCCCCTTTCTGGTGGTTAAGAGAGATTTCCCTTTGCACGAAGCTGCGAGTTTTTGACGCATGCGTCAAATCCGTGTTGTTATATGGTTCTATTACGTTGAAAGCGACAGTTCGACTTACCAAGAAACTGCAAGCTTTCGTGAGCCAATGCCTTCGACCCATTTTAGGAATATTCTGGCTAGAAGTGATCTCTTTGGAGTACAACTGGATAAACTAAAATAGGCATTGAGATTCAAAGGCGGAAGTGGCAGTGGATCGGTCATGAGGAAACCAGAGCGAAACATCGCCAAACCGGCTCTGGATTATAATCCTCAAGAAAGACGTCGGGTTGGTCGACCATGTAGCACATGGAAGCGAGCAGGTCAGAAGAACAAATAAGTCCTGGCAACAGCTTAGGGCCGATGCTCGGGATAGCGCCTTGCAGAAGAGAGTTGTTTCTGTCCTATGCCCCTATAGGGGGTCTTAAGAGAAGTTTGATTGATTGATTCGATAGATCAGCAAACGCAGCGGTTTGAAATTTTGAAAAGTGCACCATTTTTTAAATGCTCCCCATTTTCCCCGCCACTTTTATGACAAAATTTTAGATTTTTACTGTATTTCGCTATTATAGCTTAAAATTTGTTTTGTTTTTTACCTCTTCTACTCCCTACCACACAAATGCATGATTTTGGTACATTCACTATTTTGGTACATTCACTATTAAAACTATCATAGAAAATGTACAAACTTAAAATTTTATCAGAATTTGTTCCTTTATAATTTCAATAAATGCTAAAAAAAATATCAACTTCGCTTCACTCCTTCTACCCCCTCCTATACAAATTTTTTGTTAGAAATTGAAGAAAAGTAATTCTCCTATCCAAAAGTCAGTATTCGATATTCGAAAAAAATTTAGATGACATATTTTTCGGTAGATTAAACTCTTTCCCACTCTAGAATATCGCATGATTGAGCTTTCTGCCCAATCATAATTCTGATATGTTTTAGCGCCGTTTTATTTCTTCGAGTGTGGGAGGACTAAATGGGGATGATTCTTCATAACCTAGTTACATCAGTTGTACCTGAAACTAGGTCTGCTGCTGCTGATCGTGCGGATGATGGGTTTGGATTGAAGAGGTGTTCAGAGAATTACCCGCATCTTAATTTTATATCTTCCGCATTGCTTACAAATTTGCTTTCTGTATCTTTGTAGAGAGTCGTCTTCGGTTGGTATCCCTTTTAATTAGAAAATACGCGGTTTTTGTGTTGTTTAATTGAAAATGTTTGTCCTTGTTTTTAATTTCGTTTTTATTGTACTGGTTTTACTGTCTTCAGATTTTGTTTGCAAACCGTCTAATATCATTATAGTTGTTCTATTTGGCTCGTGTTGGCCGTTTCCGTATTGATTTGTAGGATTTTTCTTACTCTAGCATGTCAAACCAATCATTTCTATTCCCCCGGGTTTTTGTCCTATCTCCTCCTCGGAGACGGATATAGTACCATCTTTTATATTTTGCCACATTTCTTCCATTGGCATGCTATTCAGCATCATCGCGAAGTGCTTCTCCAAGAGTTCTACCAGAGCCAATATGCATTTATTGTCTGTACGTACTTCTCAGCTATTTTCTCCCTCTTGAGATTTTCGAAGTCCATTCGATAGCGGCACTTGGTCAGTGCCAAATAGTGATATGTGTTGCAATTAGCTTCTCGACATATTCGTACATCAAAAATGCTGCACGCATCCTTTTCTCTTTTAGAACGTGTTATATTTAGTCCTCCGTCGGGTGATGCCCATGTTCTCTTATGAATGTCACGATGCGGGAAGCATGTCGAGCCCACAATAAATTTTTTGAAGCTAGCGAAATCAGTCAGCCTCTGACCGTTGTCGTTACTAATATCATGGAGACTGTGCCTTACAATTGTCCCCAAATAAGCCTTATCTTTGTCGAATCCATGGTTTTACAATGCCAATCTACGAGATGCTAGTAACAGCAAAAGAATTTTGTTCAAATTTTTCGTTCTTATTCACATTGACACCAAAATATTTTAGTTTGATAAGTTTGATATGTGAAAGTGAATTTTATATGAGCAGCTTTCCGGTAATTATTATTAAATTGATTGCAAGACCTATTCAGTTTCTAGTCTATCTATTTCCAGATAAGAAATTGAACGTGCAGTTCGACGAAACAAAGGGACATTCCGAATATGGCGTTGAGTGCATCTCGGCCAGGAAAATTTCAATCAGGGTGACCATTGAATGCAGAAATTCACATGCGTTTGATAGAGTTTGGCATTTACATTGTGACCAGAAAGTACAGATAATTTGTAAATAAAATTACTCTGGGGAATGACATTTAATTTTTTTTTTGCTTTGGTAAGCAGGTGGGACTGTCCTTAATTATTATTCCAAAAATTAGCGCGGTATATTAATCAGTTTTTTTACAGCAGCAGGTTGAATCGGTACACCTTAGTAGTCCACGGCCATTTTTGCAATGGATAAAAATATGGAACAAAGAGCATGTCCCAAATTTTGTGTTTCTAACCAAATTTCGTATGCGAAATCGTTGCGAATGATGGAAAAGGCTTACGGAGATTCAGTACAATGAAAAACACGAGCTTTTGAGTAGTTCAATGCCTTTCAGGACGGTCGAGAGATCCTTTAAGACATGCATCATTCTGGACGACCTCCGACATCTTTCACTGACGAAAAAATTCAAAAAGTAGAGGAAATAGTGCTCGAAAATCATCATACCAGTGTTAAGGAGATAACAGGAAAGCTCAAAATCACTTGCGAGTCCGTACGTTAGATTTTGGTGGACACTTTAGCCATGAAACGCGTCCTTTCTCGAATCTTTTCAATAAAGCTGAATTTTCTTACAAAAATGTACCGTGAACAGGTCACTTTGGACATGCTTGATCGCGCGAATTCTGATCCCACAATTATGGAGCGCATCATAACTGGTAATGAGACATGGGTCTACGAGTTCGACATGCAAACCAGTCAACAATCATCGGAATGGAGGAAAAAAATTAGCCGAAACCGAAAAACAACCACGCCAAAGCCGCTAAAAAATCAAGACGATACTCCTTGTTTGAGGTTTGATCCAACATGAATTCATTCCGGAGGGACAGACGGTCAATAAGGTGTACGATTTGACAGTATTGAAGCGTTTGCATGAGCAAATCTGTAAAAAACGGTCGGAATTATGGAAGGAGAATTCTTGGATTTTCCACGATGAAAATGCGCCATCGCATTCAGCCTCAATTGTGACCGAATTCAAGGTCAAAAACGCAACAAATTGTTTCAATCAACCACCGTATTCACTAGATTCCGCTTCGTGTGACTTTTTTCTATCCTCAAAACTGAAATTACCGCTCCGTGGAACTCGTTTTCAGTTGATCGAGGAGATAAAACAAAAATCGCCGTGGACTACTGAGGTGTACCGATTCAACCAGCTGCTGTGAACAAACTGATTAATAGACCGCGCTAATTTTCGGGATAATGATTAAGGACAGTCCTAACTGCTTACTAAAAAAAATTTTCAAATATCATTTCTCAAAGTAATTTTATTTGCAAATTATCGGTTCTTTCTGTATATTTAATAGCTAAGTTTAAAGCATTTGGCTTTATTTCGTCTCTCCTTAAATGGATTGAGAGTCTCCTCTCTGAGCACTCCAAATGAGTTGTACTAGATGGAATAACTACTGCCGCTCTTTTCTAATTATTTCGGTGTCCCTTAGGGCTCCGTTTTATCATCCACTTTTTTGCTACTATTTATAAATGACCTGCAGTCGTCAACTTTCAACCCAACCACAGTTTCGCCGATGACAACACGCTTGAAAACATCTTTCAGTTTGACTCCCCTCCGTTGGCATGACCGACTTGTAATGAGTGATTAGGTCCATTAAAATTAGAGCTCAACTTAATCCTGGAATATGATAGGCAAAACAGAGTAAAGTTTAAAGACTCAAAAATCTACTCCAGTCATCTTTCTTTAAAACATAATATTCCGGCGTCGGCCGCTATAATGTCCTTCAGTGGCGTGTCGATTCTACCTTCTGAAAATTTAACGTTACTTGGTGTAAAATTTGAACAATCATCTTGATTGGAGTCAACACATCTACGATGGCAATCTTAATATCTCGAAATGTTTAGGTAGTCTGCAGAAATCCAAGAAATACTTTTTGCGTCTTAGCTGGCTACCATCTATAAGGCTTATATCCAGCTAAGTCTTGAGTACAACCGCATATTTGGCCTGGGACAGCAAAATCACATCAGGCGTTGCTCGATCGTATTCAAAATCATGCGTTCTGTATAATTGGAGATGAAACCGAATCGAATTATATAGATTCTCGCGAATATTACTAAAATCTCGGAGTACTCTGTATTTATTTTAGATCTTTCCATGCTTAATGTTGTGAGGAATTAATGGATGTAATACCTGCTCTCTTACATGCTTCACGTAATACTCAAGAGTACACTGTGAAGCATCTGCCATGGAGAACAGTGAAATTTAGGCAGTCCTTAATCCCTTGGACGTCTATGATGTGGAATGCATTACCAGTTAGTCTATGTATTTCCTGCAAATTACAATCTCCAACAATTCAAAAACATCGGCCACTGCCATATTAGAGTGTTCTCGTCCTTACTTTTCCATCCTAACTTTCCTATTCCCATTTGTTATCCTTACCCATCTCGATCTAACTGTGCATTACGAAATAAAGAGTTACCCCCTAAAAGAAAAAAATTCGATGCTAGTGCGAACCTTAGAATAATGTCGATTATTTGTTCAAATGCGACAATAGTACCATAAGTAATATTCAGAAAAGCAACGAAAAATGGAAACAAAGAAGTGCAGCCCAAAAGATTGAAAAGCATGACATTTTTTGGAAAAGAAATTGACGAAGATGCCATTGTTGCAATAACGCATAGGCCACATAACAGAGGAATTTCATTTTCCTAAATATAAGCGGAAAGCTTTTTCAACATTGGTCTTTATAACACCAATGGCCACGATCAAACTAAAGACTGGAATTTGGTTTTTTCATTTAGTATACATCTGTATATGTATAATTTGACGATTCTCCAAAATAGTTGAATCATGGAATCACAAATTTTGAAAATTTGGAGTAGACTGCATTTTTTCTACGAATAATAAAAAAAATAAGGTTACCACCAACCTATTTTAATTTTTTTTCGTTCGTATGCTGAAAGGAGTATGTTTTCAGCACTAAGAAGTAACTTTTAGGTTCATATCTTATCTCTACATTATCAAAGATTGAACATTTCTATTGTCAATTTTTCATTCGTGTCTAGCAGAATATCCTTAAAATTAAACAAAGTGTAACTTTGTTAAAATAAAACAAAGTGTAACTTTGTTTAAGTTTGAGCTTGTATTTAAAAAACTAATTCTTTCAAATTTTTATTAAAACTGCACAACAATTATTGTTTATATGATAATACACAACCACACCAAGGTAATAATTTCAAATTATTAGTAGCGAACTTGCAGTTCAACAAGTGCGAAATATGTCATTCATTACGTTATTTGCATAGTTATACAATTGTAGTAAATGTGACGATATTTCAAAATTTGTGTAATTATTCCATTTACTCGAAAGTTTTACTGAACATACGTATATTGTGCCAAAAAATTATCGATAATTTGTAATTAAAATTACTCTGAGGATATTTCAAAAAAAGTTTGGTAAGTAGGTAGGACTGTCCTTAATTATTATCCTACAAATTAGCGCGGTCTGTTAATCAGTTTGTTTACAGCAGCTGCATGAATCGGTACACCTCAGTAGTCCACGGCGATTTTTGTTTTACGTCCTCGATCGACTCAAAAAGGGGTTCCACGGAGCGGTAATTTCAGATTTGAGGAAAGGAAAAAGTCACACGGGGCCAAATCTGGTGAATACGGTGGTTGGTTGATGTAATTTGTTGCTTTTTGGTCTTAGATTCGGTCACGATTGAGGCTCAATGCGATGGCGCATTTTCATCGTGGAAAATCCATGAATTTTCCTTCCATACTTCCGGCCGTTTTTTATGGATTTGCTCACGCAAACGCTTCAATATGGTCAAATAGTACTCCTTATTGACTGTCTGCCCCTCCAATGAGCATCGTCTTGATTTTTGAGCGGCTTTGGCGTGCTTTTTTCGGTCTCGGCTCATTTTTTCCTCTATTCCGAAAATTGTTGACTGGTTTGTATGTCAAATTCATAGACACATGTCTCATCACCAGTTATGATGCGCTCCGATCAAGCATGTCCAAAGTAACCTATTCACGGTACTTTTTTTTGGAGAATATTCAGCTTTATTGGAGCGAATCGAGCAAGGACGCAAAAGTATCCACCGAAATCAAACGAACGGACTCGCGAGAGATGTCAAGCTCTCCTGCTATCTTCCTAACACTGGTATGATGATTTTTGAGTACCATTCCCTCACTTTTTGAATGTTTTTGTCAGTTGAAGAGGTCGAAAGTCGTCCAGAACGAGGAATATGTCTTCAACGGTCTCTCGACCGTCCTTAAAGGCATTGAACTACTCTAAGGCTCGTGTTTTTAATATCACATAATCACTATAAGCTATTTCCAACATTCGCAACGATTCCGCACACAAAATTTGGTTGGAAACACAAAATTCTTTGTTCCATATTTTTATCCATCTTAAAAATCGCCGTAGACTACTGAGGTGTACCGATTCAACCAGATGCTGCAAACAAACTGATAAACAGACCGCGCTAATTTTTGGGATAATAATTAAGGACAGTCCAACCTGCTTATCGAAAAAAAAAATTTTTCAGATATGATTTCCCAGAGTAATTTTAATTGCAAATTATCGCCACTTTTTTGTCACAATGTGACATTTTTTCTCTGAAATTAATGAATCCATAAACCAATGAGTCTACTGGATTAGACAATTTGGCTTGGATATCGTTCACTTCTATAATTAATACAAATTTTCATGTACTATGAACTGAACTACGCAAACGAATCGAATTTTCAATATTGAGAAAATCAAAAGCAGATGAGCTTCGAATTTTTTTTCATTCTAGCCCAACGCAAATTAACCAATACGATAAAGTCATATGTACATACAAAATTACAGTTCCTTTCAATATCTTTTTTTTTTCGAAGTTAAAAACTATTTTTTTACTATTGAAATCATATTGATACTAAGTTTAACTCTTCTACTTCTTCTACAATGGCGCTACAGTCAAAATCATGCCTTGGCCTCACAGTAGGCCAGCATGATACCCACTAAGCTATGGCATTGCTTCTAGTTTAATCCTTATATTCCACTTATCAACATTTCGTCTTAATCCGAAATTTTTTTATTTCTTGCTCAGAAATGTACAATGTTGTTTTTGTAATAAGAAAAAATTGGAAACATTCAAAATGTTCATAATTAAAATTTATGTTAAGTTAAATTGAACCTAACCTAAAATAATAATATTACAATTATATTAAAAGAGTTAAAAAATTTTCGGCGTTTTCCTAGTTTTCAAATTTTGCTGAAGTAAGAGCTAGTTATTTCAATTTAGCATTTTCATCCTAACATATTTTACTAAAACACCGTCGCTACCGATTCCTGTAAACATTATACTAATCTCTCAAATGAATTGAAAGAAAAGATTTCCGGATTCTACACTGTTACGCTTTATTATTCGTGACATTTCGGTCTCTGCTGAGACCTTTATTAAACTGATAAAGGTCTCAATAGAGACCGAAACGTCACGAATAATAAAGCGTAACAGTGTAGAATCCGGAAATCTTTTCTTTCAATTCGAAATGCACTGTGAAAAAATTCACCAAACCTCTCAAATGAACTTTAGATAAATTCCATTATTTCTCAAACTCAGTCAAATAATGCAATAACCGCAATAATTGCTTCTAAATACTGAAAAACCAACTGTTTGGTCATCCACATCTCAACTGAGTACTTAACCCACGAAAATCGTCTTAGCAAAACCTAAAGCAAAATACTTAACATTTTCCTTTACATTTGTACGTTCAGTCGTCGTCGATCGTCCTTTTCACTATACCAAGCAATGACCAAAGTTTACCGCAAGAATTCTCCATTTGCCAGAAGGATCGCATTAATCTTCCTTAGCAAAAGTATAAGAGCAGGAAGAAGAAGAATCAGCAGAAGTTACTCAATAGCAAGATATCCAAGACCTTAAAGAAGCGTACATGAGCGAACTGGACAATCGTTGAATCAAAAGATAAATGAGTCCTTTTTCGAATAGAGCAAAATCGTTCTTGGTCCAAGTTAAAATGAAATTGTCCATCGAAAGAAAAAAAAAATGACATATTCGAGACAAAATAAAAAATCGAAAAGGATTTCAAATGCGGTTACATCTATTCCAGTAAGTCACAAATCACAAGAAACACAAATCGCCATAACGTCGAACATTCGGCTCGAAACACCAAAACAGGCGCTCAACAACAAAATCGAAAGATAGTTCGCGGCGAACCTACGAAAGTATTTACGCGCGGCAGCGCTTCTTAACCATCGAAATCGTTACAAAAGCCGACAACGTCTAGACGTTCACTAAATTGCACATGAGTCCTTGCGTCGGGGAAGCTTGGCTGGAGCTGAAATCCTGGGGAATTACGGTTCTAAAATGGTTCTAAAATGAGCCGGTGCTTCCATGATGGAGCTATTTTTCGGTTAGGAGAAACGTGGGAGAAGTAGTCATGCGCTTCGTGAGCACGGCGAATATTTCAGGAGTTAAGGGGTGATTTCATTTGAATAATGCCGGTCTGCATCATATTCTCTTAGCTAAAATTTGCTTAACAATCTCTTAAGTAATATGAAAAGTAGTCTTTGGGAATTATGCCATCTCGCTTGGTTCATTCAAGGCTATTACTACCGCTAGATTCAACTTGTTACTTTCCCTTTTCTTTTTGTTCTCGAATAGAAGCGTATCACTATACGTTAGGTAAACATAACACTTCCTAAATTCATTTCTACTTCCGATAATAATGCAAAAGCAAAACCGCGTCCGTATGTAGGAAGGGCGAAATCCATATCGAATTCAATGAATGAAAACTGTAGACTTCGAATTTTTTCTATACGCTATGTGTTGGTGATAAGTCAACAAACAAACTTTTAACGCTTTAATATGAAAACATAATAGCTTAAGAGCCAGTAAACATTTTTCTTCATCCTCATCATAAATGGCTCTACAGCCAAATTCGAGCCTTAGCCTCCTGTTCGCTTCGTTTCCAATTTTCTCGGTCCAACGTCCGCATCTTCCATGTCGAAAATTTCAATGCAATTTTCTGTCTTCGTCGATTGAATCCTCCGAGCGTTTTCTTATTATTCCGACTGGCCTTCTGACATGGATGTCTTACCGCTGGTTTTAAAAAACGTGCGACACTTCCAGTGTCACACTTTCAAATGGTTATATCTTCGGAATTACTTAACATAGTTTAGGACCAATTAAGTGACGTTTGGGTGTACCATAATCAACTTGGTGAGAGGCCAATACCTATAAGGGGAGGGTTGTGGGTGGCAAGTAAAAAAAATCACTTAAAATGAAACTTGGAACATATATTAAGCTATACTAGCGGAATGCGACAATATAACATTTGGAAATTATAGTAGCGAGGGAAATGGGGTGCATTTCAAAAATGGTGTCATTTTCAAAATTTCAAACCGCTATTTTATATTTTACAAATGGCGACGCCGCACGAACGAGCGCGAACCGCCGCAACACACCGCAAATGAAATGAAACGGAAAGGAACGAAATCAAATGGAGCGGAAAGAAATAGAACGGAACGGAACGAAATGAAGCGGAACAATAAGAAACGGTACGGAACGAAATGAACCGGAACGACAAATTGTATCTGTAATTAAATGTATCTGTAGATAAAAGTTTCCATAGATAAGAGTATCTATAGATAGAAGTGACTGCAGATAAAATTATATGTAGATAAATGTATCTATAGAAAAATGTATATAGCCTGTGTTGAATGAATGAATTAATTTCTGTTGGTTCCCTCGAGTATCGTAGGATCATTGCAGTACTCAGCATTTACTATCGCTACTTTCATGGTAAATGTAGTGCGGAACTTAAATCACTCATTCCTCCACTTTACAGTTTTCCCCGAAATACTCGACAAGCTAAACGCGCGCACGAGTTTAACGTCCACGCTATTCCTACTCGTACAGTGAAATGTTCACAGTCATTATTCTTCCGAACGTCCCGACTTTGGAACGCATTGCCTGCTAGCATATTTCCAAGCAAGTATAACCTTCAGCGCTTCAAAAAGAATGTCCATCGCCACTTCCGTCTCTCTCCCCCCCAAAATTCCCATAACAACCAAATTTCATCCTCTTCCTATACCGACATAACTGTGCAATGCATTAAAGGGTGACCCCCTAAGTCGTGATCGGTGCCTTGAAGAGGTCACTTCTAATTTTTACACTATTTTAAATGTCAGCTTTCTGCGATGCGTCTCTCTAGTTTGTTCGAAAACTACCAGGAAGTTTCGAAAGACGAAAGCTTGGAAAACGTACTCGCTCTCAAGGAGTGATACGGACTACATAATTTACATAGACTGATGTTCATAATAGTATGAATATCTCTGACGAACTCATTTTACTGGGTGATTTGAATATTCCAGATCTTTCTTCGTCGTTCTCTGACGATGATTCTAATCTCTTAGTTTCTGATGCTTCGTCCTCCCTCGAATGTTTTTTTGTTGATCGTATACTTACACTTGGTCTCCAGCAACTTACCCTTGTTAGGAATTCCTATGGAAGACAGCTTGACTTGGTTTTTATTCTGATTGTGACTGTTCCGTGGAAGACAGCTTAACCTCAATTTCGACCATTGATGTCTTGCACCCTCCTATTAACATATTTCTTATAATTGGCCAGGAGTACATTTCCAGTCCTAGTGAGAAAGAGCTCTTTCGATTTTATTAAGGCAGATTTTTCGCAGTTGGACTACCTTATTAATGACGTATGCTGACGACGCGAAATTGTTTCGCGATATTTCGAATCAGAATGATTGCGCACTGCTTCAAAGTGATTTGCAACGTTTTTTTAGACTGGTGTACATTAAACTGTATGCCTTTGAATAATAGTAAATGTGCAAGCGTTTCATTCTTTAGGACCAAATCTCCCATACATTTCGATTATGTCCTAGACGGTAGCACACTACAACAGACGGACAAGGTACTGGATCTCGGTGTATATTTTATTTCCGCATTTAGGTTTGACGATCATATTGACTTCATAATCAGCAAGTCCAACTCTGTTTGCGGTTTCGTTAAAAGATGGTGCAAGGACTTCAATGATCATTATGCAACTAAGACTTTATACTGTGCTTTTGTACGCTCTATTCTTGATTATGCTTGTCAGGTGTGGGCTCCGTATTACGAGGAACATAACAACATTGAGTCTGTGCAGCGAAGGTTCTTAAGGTTCGCTCTAAGGGTCGGGTCTGATACGTTGCGTCTTCCTCCTTACGAACAGCGTCTAATACTCCTTCTCTAGAGTCGCTTGAGAATAGACGGATTATCCTTAGGGCTGCTTTTGTATTTAAATTAATCTTAGGAGAAATTGATTCCCCATATTTGCTCGAAGCCATAACTTTTAGTATTCCGCGTCGATCCTTGACAAACTATGTGTCACTCCACATATTTCATCATCACACCAACTAAGGACAAAAAGATCCAATCGCATCTCTTTCGCGTATTTTCAACAATAATTTCTACCGAATTGACTATAATTTATCTAGCATGCAGTTAAAGTCAGTTTTCTGCGACAAATAATTTGTGATTGTTAATTGTTTTAATTGGATCATGGGCACCCGTGATCTTAAGACCTAAATGATACGAGAAACGGATACAGCGCCTCGGATACGGACTAATTCTAGGGTAACGACTTTTGGCATTCGAAAACGGACTATGATTGGCTTCTGGAACGTTCGAACATTAAATGATGGTGGAAGAGCTGGGGTTACTCGGTCCTTGCGCCGCCAATCAGTGATCGACCGTGAAATGGAGCATTATAACATCCAAATCTTGGGCTTGAGTGAGGTCAGGTGGACAGGATCAGGAGAAGAACGAACCCCTAGCGGAAACACTATTCTGTACATTGGCCCTGAAAGTGAAGCCAGAAATGGCGTGGCGTTCGTCCTTACACCGAGAGCGAGAAACAGTTTCATTAGCTGGGAACCAATCTCGGATAGGATTATTGTCATCAGGCTCAGGACCAGTGTCAGAAACGTCACATTTCTGCAGTGCTACGCACCAACTAATACCGCAACAGCTGGTGACAAAGAGGAGTTTTATAGCCAACTGAGTGCTACCTTCGAACGTATTCCAAGAGGTGATATTATTATCATCTCAGGAGATATGACCGCCCAGGTTGGATCAGACAACACTGGACTAGAACACGTCATGGGGAGGCATGGTGATCCTTGGTTCAACGCGTCACGACCTTGGATTAAGAGACCCGAAAACGGCGAATTATTTGTGGAGTTTTGTAATACTCGGCAAATGGTCATCGGAGGGGCCCTTTTTCCACACAAGAGTCATCATAAAACATCTTGGGTTTCCCCTGATGGTGTTACTCAGAACTAGATCGACCATTTGGCTATAAGTCGCCGATAGAGAAGATGTCCCCTCGATGTACGAGCTGACGTGGGGAGCGCTCACCACTTGATGGTTGCCTACTTGAGATTGTGTACAGCAGCTATCCGACGACCACAAATTCTTCAAATGAAGCGTAAGCTTAATGTGGATAAACTCAGAGATCCCAACAAAAAACGCGAATACACCACTATTCTACGCGAAAAGTCATCCACATTGGGTGAATATGAAATGCGCACACTGGACGTCAATTGGGAGGCAACCAGAAACACTTTTCTAACTAGTGCTGAAGAATCTGTGGGATATGTGCAAAGCGGTGAGAAACCCTGGATGTCGCAAAACACTTGGGTCAAGGTTGGCAATCGGAAAAAAGCCAAATTGGCAATCATCTGTCAACCCGATGTCAACCAACGAACGCCCGACTTGAGGCAGAACAACCGCGATGCTCATATACAGTTTAAGAGGGCTGTTAGACGCGACAAGAGAAGGCCATTGAAGATCTGGCAAACAAGGCAGAATCTGCGGCTTACCTAGGGGATATAGGTTCACTTTTCAAAATCATGAAAAAGTTGACGAACAGGAACTTCACCGCCGACCACCTGGTGAGAGATGTCAACGGAAATCTCCTTAATATGAGTGAACACCAGTTGCGGCGATGAAAGGAATACTTCTCTGATAGATATTCCGGAAACAGAACATATACCAAACATCCAACCGCAACAATCCTCTTTTAGGGACGATCCCCCAGATAAGGAAGAGATAGTTTCCGCCATTCGGTCAATGGCGGGAAGGAAAGCTCCAGGTATAAACGGACTACCAACTGAACTCCTCAAAGCGGACCCGGAAACAACAGCCGATATACTCCTCCCACTCTTCTCTAAGGTGTGGAATGAAGGAAGATATCCAACTGAATGGAAGGAGGGCGTCATTGTGAAAATTCCGAAGAAGGGCGACCTTCGGGATTGTGGCAATCGGCGTGGTATATGTCTACTTACTGCCGTATCAAAAATTATGGCTAAGGTAATTTTCAATAGGATTAGTGATGTCGTCGAGAGCACTCTCGAAGTTTATCAGGCTGGATTCCGTAAAGGGTCGTCTTGTATCGACCACACAAACACCCAACAGATAATATTAGAGCGGTCAGCCGAAATGAGTTCGCCACTACATCTCATGTTTGTGGACTTTGAGAAGGCTTTCGACAGCGTTAAGCGAGATTACATATGGAATGCATTGCCTAGGAGTGGTATTCCAGATAAGGTCATAGCTATGATTAAAGAATCCTACGAAGATGCAAGGTGTCGCGTCTTGCATAGAGGAGAGCTGTCCGAGAACTTCCCTGTGCGAACGGGTGTCAGACAAGGCTGCATATTATCACCAGCCCTATTTCTGGTGGTAATAAATAATATCTTGAAAGCAGCACTGGAAGGTGGGGAAGGTAAAGGTCTACAATGGAGACTATTTAACATCTTAAGTCACCTTGGTTATGCTGATGACGTGTGTTTGCTTGCACATACCCGTTCGGACTTAGAGTCAAATGTTCGCTCATTGCATTCTAAATGCAAAGAGGCGGGACTGAAAATAAATGTGCATAAAACCAAGTACTTGCACATGGGTTCGAACGCAAGCACACCGATTGTTCTTAACGTAAAGGATGTGGAAGAAGTGCAAGATTTTTGCTATTTTGGAAGCATTGTCAGCATGGACGGCGGAGCCGTAAAGGATGTTGAGGCTCGGCTAAATAAAGCTCGTCAGGCCTTCGGTATCCTTTTCCCGTTCTGGAGGTTAAGAGAGATCTCCCTTCGCACGAAGCTGCGAGTTTTTGACGCATGCGTCAAATCCGTGTTGTTATATGGTTGTACTACTTGGAAAGTGACCGTTCGACTTACCAAGAAACTACAGACTTTCGTAAACCAATGCCTCCGGCGCATTTTAGGAATATTCTGGTCAGAAGTGATCTCCAACGACGAACCTTGGAGTACAACTGGCCAGACTAAAATAGGTATTGAGATTCAAAGGCGGAAGTGGCAGTGGGTCGGTCATACTTTGAGGAAACCAGAGCGAAACATCGCATAACAGGCTCTGGATTATAATCCTCAAGGATGACGTCGGGTTGGACGACCATGTAATACATGGAAGCGAGCAGTTGAGCAGGAGGCCAGAGGAATAAACAAGTCCAGGCACCAGCTTAAGGTCGATGCTCAGGATCGCACCTTGTGGAAGAGAGTTGTTTCTGTCCTATGCCCCTATAGGGGGTCTTAACAGGAATTTGATATTGTTGATTTGAATTGTTTTAAATTGGATACTCGTATGATGTATTTTTTATGTATTTTTTTGTAACAATATTTTGTAAGTAATCAGTGTTTTGATGAATTTTGAAATAAATAAAGTAAATTATCTCTAATTTCAACTTTAATGAAATTTTTGACAATCCCGATTTTGAGGATGCCGTTGTTGATTTTTATTATATGCTGTACCAATTTTTTGTTGCTACAGTTCCTTTTACTTATCGCAAAAATATCTCATTGTCTTATCCCTGGTACATTAGTGAGTTGCATGCAGTTCGCAATTCACGCTATACTGCCTGGAACTGTTATACTAGGACGAAGAATGACACTGATTTTCGTTTGTATGAAGGATATTATGACTTATTCAAAGATTTATCTATTCGCTTGTATTCTGAATATTTACTTAAAGCGCAGCCGGATATTATTAGAGAACCTTGAAGTTTTGGAAATTTGTTAATTGTAAGCGTAAATCTGATGGTTATCCAGCTTCTTTTCAATTCCTTGGCAGTAATAGTAATGATCAATTTACTATTTGTAATTTTTTGTCACATTCTCAGTGGATCTTTTACTGGTAATAACTTTATCCCTGACATATTATACATTGATAACTTTAGAAATACTGCTTCAACCACTTTGTCTAGTATACCGATTTCTTATGAAGATGTAGTTAATCACATCTCTCACCTTAAGGATGTTTCTTAACCTGGCCCTGATGGAGTTTCAGCAGTTGTCCTTAAACGCTGCTGTCTCTCTGTCGCTGAACAACTCTCACTACTATTTCAGAGATCCCTTAAGACTGGTATTTTCCCTGCTGTGTGGACATATCGATCCACGAAAATGGAGCAAAATCGACCATTTTAAACTATCGACCAATAGCTAAAATGTCAGCTATTTCAAAACTTTTTGAGTCTATAGTGTATGAGAGCATGTAATTTCACTGTAAATCCTTAATTTCGAGTAAACAACAATAAATCCACTGTCACTAACCTGATGGAGTTTACAAATAAATCCATTTTGGCTATTGAAAACGGGAAGCAAATTGATTGTATATATACTGATTTGAGTAAAGCTTTTGATAAATTACCTCACTCCATTATATTGTTGAAATTGAACTTGTTGGGTTTTTCTACTTGGTTTATCAATTGGATTAAGTCATATTTAATTGATAGAACCTACCAAGTTCTTTTGCGGGATTGTACTTCTAAGCCATTTGCTGCGCATTCTGGTGTTCCACAAGGAAGTCACTTGGGGCCACTTCTTTTTATCCTGGCCATTAATGATGTTGCATCTGTTTTTAAATATTCGGATGCACTCATTTATGCTGATGACATTAAAATCTTTAGATCGCTTAACTCCAACTCTGACAATTTTCTTCATGAAGATTTGATTAATTTTAGTAACTGGTGTCGCCATAATGGTCTTAGACTGAATTTGGATTAATGTCATGTAATGTCATTTACTAAAAAAATTTCCCCGTTTGTGATAATTTATAGTCTTAATGACTGTAGTTTGGATCAAGTCAGTTCCATTATTGACCTAGGTGTTACATTTGACCAAAAAATTGATTTTAGTTTGCATATTAATAAGATCGTGCAGAAAGGTTTATTATATTATCCAAGGAATATAAAAATTCGCTTGTTAGACTAAGTCTATTTAACACCTTCGTTCGATCTCACCTTGAATATGCTTCTCAAGTTTGGTCTCCTTATTATAATGAGTACATTGGCAGAATCGAATCGATTGAGCGTAAATTTGTAAGAACAGCCTTATGTCACCGTAATTGGAATGACAGAGTTCGTCTTCCTCCTTATACTGATCGACTTCAGCTATTAATATGTCATCGCGTTCGAAACGACGTTAAGTAGCGGATGTAATTTTTGCTCATTACCTTCTTACAGGGTTACTTGATTCCTCCACCCTTTAGGGTTTGATGTGCTTTGATGTTGGTCAATTTTTTCCCAAGGTATCCTAGATTGCTGCGGATTGGTTTTCACTGGACAAAGTATGGTATGAATGAACCGATTTCGCGTCTCGCGAGAGAAGTTAATAAGAATGCAGATGTATTCGACCTCTCTATTGATAAGCAGTGCTTAAGACGTAGACTTAACGCTAGTTGACACCGATGTATGTGAATTTTTTGTTAATTTCTTGTTTTTATTATCTGTACTTGGTGTTGGGATGTTAATGTTTGTTTCGTCCCTTCACTGAATGACAAGCCAGAGGATAATTCGACTTTCAATTTTTAAATTTAGAATCGATTTATGGCAATTCATTGCAATAAGGAATCCTGATAATGATAAGTCAGTATGTTTCTTAATGATGTAGTCAGTGCTGATTCTATTGCAATTAGTAACTTATTTTCTATCTTAGGGATCACATTCAGAAAGTACACTTTTGTGCAGCTTTATCTTCTGAAATATTTAATACCTCAGGCGTTCCACATGGTAGCCATCTGGGTTCACTTCTATTCCTTCTCTTTGTTAATGACGTGAGTTCGTTTATCTCTAACTTGAATATTCTTCTCTATGCCGATGATGTGAAAATCTTTATTATCTCAAGATAATATGATATGATTGTTTATTTTTGCTAAGTGATATATC
Organism: Chorisops tibialis; assembly: GCA_963669355.1. Classification (NCBI taxonomy): domain Eukaryota; kingdom Metazoa; phylum Arthropoda; class Insecta; order Diptera; family Stratiomyidae; genus Chorisops; species Chorisops tibialis. The sequence continues at coordinate 115,775,354 of OY770262.1, read as the reverse complement.
GCGTTTTCATAACTGGTACTTACTTAACAATTTACATCTCAACATTAATAAGTGCACTTCTATTTCGTATTCTAAGGAGAAAATATCACACAAGAAATCAAAAGAAGATGGGCTTCCTAGTTTGAATATTTTCTTAATCCCAATCCATTAGCACCGATCACGACAGACAATATTTCAATTGAGGCTTCAACTGGTGAAGAAGAACCATCATAGACACTACCCACGCTTGCTGAAATCCAAAAACTAAACAAACCGCCGGGAATTGTCCAAATACCAGTTGAAATTATAAAAAACGGTGGAAACTGTGTCGCTGAAATACTGCATTATACCCGACGATTTGCGAAAAAGTATCATATGTCTAATTTTCAAGAAAGGATACAATCTCTGCTGTGAGAATTACAGAAGAATATCATTGTTGTGTACGCCCTATAAAATAATGACAAAAATAATTGAACATCGTTTTAAGCCCTATACCAATGAAATAATTGGCGAAAACCAAGGTGGATTCAGAACCGCACGATCTACAACAGACCAGATATTCTCGGTGAAACAGGTGCTTGAGGGGTGCTGTGAATATAACACAGACGCGCGCCATTTTAAACATGCATACGACAGTATCGACAGGAGCGTACTGTACCAAATCATGCTTGACTTTGCAATTCCCCCAAAACTAGTCCGACTAACAAGACTCACAATGACGAACACTGAATCCCAAGTGAGAATACAAACCGATTCAACAACCACCTTTCGAACGGAATGTGGTTTAAAGCAGGGAGATGGTCTAGCTCCCATGCTTTTCAACTTGGCACTAGAGTATGTTGTCTGAAAAATCCCAGTCGACACCAACGGGACACTACTATTCAAGTCCACCCAACTAGTAGCATACATTGACGACATTAACATCATACAAGATCCTTCCCTAGTGTTAAGGAGGTATTTGTCAATCTTGACTCCACCGCAAAAGAAGTCGGGTTGCGCATTAATGAAAGCAAAACAAGAGTAATGACGCAAACAAGAAGGAGAACGCCAATCAGGTAAAATATAACAATTGCGGAATATAATTTGGAGAATGTGGACAACTTCATATATCTTGGGGTTAATCTAGCAGAGGACGGTATTGAAACAAACGAAATCAAACGACGGATAATACTTGCAAACAAGACGTATTATTCAGTACTTCCAATAATGAAATCCAAGAAAGTGCACAGGAACAATAAGCTGCGGATTTATAAAACTATTATACGACCTGTGCTTTGTTATGGCAGCGCGACGTGGACATTAACGCGAACTTCCGAAAAAGGAGTTAACTCATTCGAAAGAAAGGTCCTCCGAAGAATTTTGGGACCTGTTAAAGATGGAACTTAATGGCGAATAAGATACAACCATGAGTTGTATCAACTCTACGACGAGCCAGAAGCTTCAACGTTCATTGAGCTACGTAAACTGCAGTGGGCTGGCAATGTAGAGCGAATGGAAGACAGAAGGATCCTTAAACGTGCTCTTAAAGGCAGTGCGAGTAGTCACTGGCCAGCAGCCCACGCAAGCGATGGGAAGACCCGGAGGATGAAGACAGCAAATCCGTTTTCAAAATGAGCAGCTTGAGGACGCGGTCTTTGGATCGAGACGATTGGAAGCGACGACTTCAGGAGGCTAGGGCTGTCGCGCCATTAATGATGACAAATAGATAAATAAATACATATTTAACAGTATCGGATAGAAGTAGGGATATTTTCACAAATAGTGCACTTTTTAAAATTTCAAACCGCAATATCTCAAAATCGAGTACATAAATTACGTTAACGCTTCGTCAGATTATAGAGCTATATGATTTATAATTTTGGTAAGATGGTGGATTTAAAGGAAAGCTGGATGTTCCGTGTACATAAGGAAAACATAACAGAATTATAATTGGGCGTAAAATCCAATTTGCATGGGAGGTGGTAGAAGTAGAGGGGGAGGTTTGTATTTTTCGTATATGACAGCGAACATGGCATGCAAAATGTTTCGTGCTGAATTTAAAGTTTTTAGTTTTCATTATTTTGAAAGAAATTGGACATAGTTTTCCTGAAATTGGAGCACTTGTATGAGAAGTGGCATAGGAAGTGAAGCGCTTAAGATGATTTTGAAACTGCTTGTCATCATCCTTATCACCATGCTTTGATTCAATTTCAAAGTTGATAGCTCTCATATATTCGGTGGAGAAATGCTTTTCTTTTCTTCTTTGCACCCACCCTGACTCTCCCCCTTACAATAATTAGCTTCCGCATAAGCTGATTCTGATGGATCTATATGCCACCTTAATGGTCTCAAAATATACATTTTTTTATGATAATTCGAAGATATAATCATTTGTTCTTAGTCCCCCCTTTTTTGGACGCCAATGGATAAAAAAAATTCAATTATTTTTAAAGTTCGTCGCACATCCGTCTCTATATCTCTGCTGATTTTCAGCTTCCTATCTGCATTCCTGGTGGAGATATTAGCAAGTGTAGCTTTTGACTCATTCCCTACCCACGCCTCCCCCTTCCACCTACCACTCCCCAAAATTTGGATAATGTACCCCACTTACCCAATCAACAGTCAACCCAAAAACTATATCTATATCTCTCGGAGATATGAGTCTATATGTACGGCGTACGGCGGGACGGTTTTTTTTTGCATTTTCAGGCTAATTTAGTCACGAAACGCGAAAAAACAAAATTTGAGGGTAGCAATTTTTTTTTTTTTTTGTCGATCACAATACTTTATTATTAGAATAATAAAATAATTTTTTCTCAAGAAAATTAATATAACTGATAAACATCACTTTTTTGGAGAATGCTTTTAAATTTTTAAACGAAAATCGGTCTCATGTTAAATTTCAATTAATTGAATGATAATAATAATACAAATTAGCATCTTGGAATCCTTTCCAGCATCTAAGACAAATAGCTGATTTCTGAATTATGTCACTTTTCATGTGTACAGCCGAAATTTTTTTACTTTTTGGTAATCCGTTGAGAATCATAAAGTGATCGTTGAAGTATCGTCTAACTTGAGCAATATCTACTTAATTTACATAAAATCCTGAATAGCTCTCTACTTGGTTGGAAAAATGTCTGAAGCATGAGCTGTCTGGGTGCACCTGAGCAACGGAAAAAAAAATAAGAACATAATCCGTACAATATCATTTCACACCTGCCATTTCAATGACGAAGAGTTTAACACTTTATGCGGTGCCAATGTCAAGTGGTGCATCTACCGGCATTACATCTGCATAACAAATTGCAATGCAGGACGAATGAGCGTCCCTTTTCATTTGGCTTAGGAGAATTCCGTAAAAAAAACAGGACGAAGACAATTTAGCACGGTTGCAAACAATTTTTTCTTTTTTCAAGTTTTACAAGCAACTTGGTGTAAAAATGAGACCCAATCCGTCGGACGTAATACGAGACCTTTGTTTAAATTGCTGTCGTAATTTGTCGCATTCCACCTCATGTTGAAGTATGAAGGGACTCAAGAACGACGCATAGAGGACTCTTACGCTCCAAGTGCTTAATAGAGGCCTATATGAATATGCTCGTATATGCATAGGTAGGGTACTCGAGGAGCGTATGAGTGCATGCGTTCACGACATGTGGGAAAACAATACGTCGTCGGAGGCGACCGGACGGTTGCGGTGGTGTTGACAAACAATATTTTTCACACTATGCACCGGCAAACACCACACTTCTGGGATCCTCACACCTTGTAGGCTTTCACTCGTTTTACGTGTTCTTTCATTGCTGCACGCCTTACTGCCTTAAGCATTTCATTCAAGATGAAAGAGTTTTGAATTTCACGAAGAATTTCGATCCGGAAAAGTTCGCATGCGTCGGGTGAGTCAGGACCACAGCGACGCTGATGTGACTCAATATGACGAATTCGCATAGGGAAATTCCATTTCTTTTTTTTTCCGAGCATTGAAACAACAAACAAACGTCACATGGAAACACTCAATATATCATCGGTGTTTACGGAGGTTCTGTCTGCAATTGGTCCCAATTTTTAGGAGCATTACTTGGCTATGGTTAAAGAGAATCCATGTCTCGTCTTCGCTCGAAATTAGAAAATGTTCGTTCCCAGAGGCATGCAAAAAACCTTTTTTTGAATACCAAATATGCCCATACCGCTCATAGATATCATACGATACATGTGACATACATTGGCAATGAAAGTGGAATTTTAAAAATAACACAAACTTGAGAGGCAAAGAGTAAAAGCTGACAGGGTAATATTGATTGGTGGTGTAGTTAAAGAAAAAAGTGAACCGATATGAATACGGAAAACATTCATGCGTAAATTGATGAAAAAATGTGTGCAATCCGCAGGGTACGATTGCAAGACTAAGCAACAAGTAGCGAAGGTTAAAACAGTATCTCATTGTATTCAGAGGTAGTGTGTGTTCTATGGAACAAATGATTACTTTAGGTGATGAGTTGAAGAGAAACTAATGTAATTATTGAAATTTAATTACTGTCACTGAAGTGCCATAAAAGTAAGCCAATCTTAGGAACTGAAACTTTGTTCATTTGGAAACATGATTACGCCTGGCCAGCTATGGTCCTGCAATAAAAAAATTCTTGTAATCTGGACTGGTCATGTTTTAGGCAGATTTCAAGATATTGATGGTTACAAGGGAATTTATCTCTAAAGTGATTCGCAAGTGTACGTACTACCTAGATGGTGACCTTCATAAAGTACAACGCTAGAGGAGTAAACCTCGTATATAAGAATCCCCTAATCTACGGTAGAACAGCATATGCCAATGGATGAATGGTTAGGGGGTAACTAACCATTAATATGCGAACTCTGGATACCAAGCACCCTCCAGTTTAAATTAGCCTTCCGCTGGTAATGCGGACCTCTGCCAGGGGTGACTCTACTTTCTCGCGCTACTTGTGGGAATCAAATGGATAAACCAAATGTAACTAAAAGGGCAGATGCATCCCCTAAAGCATCACAAATAACGGCTGATGTCGTAAATGAAGAGGAAAAAATAACAACAAATCCTCCACAAAAAGTGCGTGAAGCAGAGGCTAGTCCTCCGAGCACAATAAAGAAAAACAGACCGCCACTCAAAGCGCATACCCCTAGTAAGCCTCTAGTGGATGAGCAACGTTTATCAGCAGAGCTGAAACAGTTAACGCTAACAGAAAAGAAAAAACAGCTAAGCGGAGCTGCCCGAAAACGATATTCTTACCATCGAAACCAAGAGAAAACCGCTAATGAAGCGTACGATCTTGCTTGTCAGACGATCGAAAAGACGTTATCGCCAGCATAGAAAAAGGCAATGGAAAGAAGCAGAACCTCTTCTACAACACCGCCATCTGTGGGAAGTGGTAACAAAAGGCCCAAAATCGTAAGCAAAAGCGTAATGCATAAACCTGCAGAAGATGCTCAGCCCTCCACGTCGGGTACTAGCTACAGAGACGCAGTAAAGGGGATCAGGATCGGTATAATACATACCGAACATCCCCATAAGATCCTTAAAGCGGAGCAGCTAGCTGCAATACAAGATAGCATACTAAAAGAGATTCCCAACGCGGCAAAAGAGGAGATAATTCCACAATTTGGTGGACTCAGCCTTAAGCCTGGTTGAATGCTGATCATTTACCTAGATGATCAAACCGCATCATGGTTGGAAAAAACAGCAGAAGGCATCAAGCCGGACGAGTCCACAAACATCAGGGCAGTCCGGGAGGGGAATATCCCGCGATTAGAAAAAATCACGGGATATTTTCCGCAAGAGACAAAAACTTCAGAGGAAATTACCACCCTCATTGATCCGCAAAATGCTGGTTTGTGCGCCTCTAACTGGAAGGTTCTTAGCAGAAGAGTAGAGGGCACAAATACCATCATAACCTTCTCCATCGACGGCCAATCGATGGAAAAGCTCAAGCAAAAGGGGCATAGAGTCTGCTTTAAATTCTCTAGCGTGACTCTCCGCCCTAAGGTCAAGGAGTTCAAGAGCGGCGAGCCGCAGTTGAACGAAGATGGCCATAACTCTAAATAAAATTAGAGTTATACAAGCGAATCTCCATCGTGCAGCAGCGGCCATGGACACAATAACATGGAGATTCGCTAAAGAGGAATTCCACAGAGCCCTAATTCAGGAACCGAGAGCCGCTATGGGCAAAATTATTGGGATTCCTAAAAAAATGGATAAGGTGATCTTTGATAAAAGAAGTGACAGGCCAAGAGCTGCAATTCTAATATCATCAGAAATGAATTACCTAAATATACCTATTTTCATCCGAACAGATTTAGTAGCGGTACTGGTGAAAATACCAAAGGCAGGAGGAAGCCAAGAGGTAATAATTGCCTCGACTTACTTTCCAGGGGGAGGAGCAAGAGGCGCCACCTCAAGGCGTCATGGAGCTGATGGAATACAGTAGAATCCACAAAATACCAGTCATTCTGGGCTGTGACGCTAACGCTCATCACACTATCTGGGGAAGCAGTGATATCAACAAAAGACGTGAGTCACTTTGGGAGTATCTTACTACTAATAACCTAGACGTAATAAATAAAGGTAACACGCCGACTTTCGTAAACTCAGTTAGGCAGGAAGTACTTGACCTAACAATAACAAGCCCCTTCCTGGCTGACAAGTGCGAAAATTGGCACGTATCAAAGGAAGCCTCATTATCAGATAATAGGCATATCTGTTTTGATATCAAGACTTCATTTGAATATATCGTCTATACAGAAATCCTAAACGCACCAACTGGAATCTGTACCAGTGTGTCCTAGAATTTGAACTAGGTATCGAAGAAGAATCTATAAGCAGCCCAGACTGTATTGATAAAATCACGAAAAAACTCGTAAACAATATAATTAATGTTTACGAACAAAGTTGTCCTGACTTGAAAGAAAAGATTTCCGGATTCTACACTGTTACGCTTTATTATTCGTGACGTTTCGGTCTCTGCTGAGACCTTTATCAAACAGTTTGAAGCGTAATGGTGTAGAATCCGGAAATCTTTTCTTTCAATTCAAAATGCACTATGAAAACATTCACCAAAGTTGTCCTGTTCTACAAAAAAAAGGTCCAAACAAGCACCTTGGTGGAACGAGGAACTAGCGGCAAAACGCAAGCAAACTAGGAAATTGTTCAACATAGCAAAGACCTTTGGGAATTGGGACGAATACAGAGAGTCTCTAACCGAATATAACAATCTTCTAAGAAAGTTGAAAAAAGAGTCTTGGAGAAGATTCTGTAAAGAGATAGATGATCTCCCAACAGCCTCAAGACTTCAAAAGGTATTATCAAAAGACACCCCGATAAATATCGGACTTTTGGAGAGACCGGAAGGGTCCTCTACTAAAAGCAGTATGGAAACCCTTGAGGTGTTATTGGCAACACATTTCCCAGGCTGCAAAATAATAAACAACAATGAGGATTTAGAGGCGGAGGAAAGGACATATCGTCAAACTCCGCACAGCAAAAGCATTGTTGGTAAAATTTTCACTCCGGAAAAGATCAGATGGGCGATCAACACCTTTAAGCCTTACAAATCAGCCGGAGTAGATAAAATATTCCCCGCATTACTTCAGAAGGGGTTAGAGATCTTAATGCCAATAATGATAAGGATCTTTAAAGCCAGCTTTATCCCAAAAATTTGGAGGAAAGCGAGGGTGGTATTTGTACCGAAGGCAGGGAATCGTCCCATTGATCAGCCTAAGTCATATCGTCCCATAAGCCTTACCTCCTTCTTTGTCAAAACGATGGAGATGTTAGTGGACATACACGTAAGAACAGGACCCAACAAGGTTCGTCTTAATACTAATCAACATGCCTACCAAAAGGGCAAATCAACAGAGTCAGCCGGTCTGGTAAGACAAATTGAAAAGGCAAAAGACTATAAAGAAATTGTACTTTATGCATTGCTAGATATAGAAGGAGCATTTGACAATACTCCCCATGAAGCCTAATAGCGGCTAGGAAAAAGGGTTTGGAAATGGTCACGACTAGATGGATACATGCCATGCTAAGGAGCCGAATGACAACCATGGATCTAGGTGAAAGCACATTGACTCCACAGACCTATAGAGGCTGTCCCCAAGGTGGGCTACTATCTCCACTTCTTTGGTCAATTGTACGAGATGAACTCCTAGATCGTCTAACAGAACAGGGATACGAGGCTATAATTTATGCCGATGACCTCGTCATTATCATTAGAGGCAAACATGATTTAATTATATCGGAAAGAATACAATCAGCCTTAGAAGTGATAATGAACTGGTGTCAGTTTAAGAACTTGAACATCAACCCAAGTAAGACTGAGTTAATACCATTTACAAATAGAAGAAAAATGTACATCATACCCCCTTCAATAAATGGTACAATAATACCCTTTTCAGATGAGGTAAAATATCTAGGTGTCATACTAGATAGCAAACTCAACTGGAATAAACATATAGAATGGACTCATGCCAAAGCACTTAAGGCATTTTGGGCCTGTAAAAGCTTATTTGGCAGAAAATGGGGACTAAAGCCCAAAATGATTTACTGGTGCTACAGAACAATCATTCTTCTAATAGTCACATACGGACCAACGATATGGTGGACTAAAACTTTACAAAGAAAAGCACAGCTTACGCTACAAAAAATCCAAAGGCTAGCTTGTCTTGGTATCACAGGAGCTATGAAAACCTGTCCCACAGCGGCAATGGAAATGTTCCTTAACATCCCTCCGATACATCTACAAATAAAAAAGGAAGCTATCAAAGGGGTGTTACGCATACAGAGGGAAAACAAGTACAAACCAGGGGATTTTAGAGGCCACCTCAAAATCGTAATAAACCCAAAATTGGAGGTTCTAACCTCCACATTATCGGACGACGAAATTTAACTTTGAAACCCCCTTCAAAGTTATAATTAGAGAACGCAAGGACTGGCAATCCACGCTACCTGAAATGGAAGAAGGATCAACCATCTGGTATACAGATGGTTCGCGAACCTCTGAGGGGACAGGAGCCGGAGTCAAAGGTCCTAACTTCTCGGTTTCAAAACCACTCGGCAAAGAAGCCACAATCTTCCAGGGAGAACTAATTGCAGTGGAGCTATGTATTCAAGAGAATATAATGATAGCTCATCGCAACAAATCAATTTATATCCTATCGGAAAGTCAGGCGGTTTTCAAAGCCCTAGCATCCAATAAACACGGATCGAGGATAGTTTGGGACTGTCTTCAAGACCTAATCATCCTGGGGAAAAGGAACGACGTAACCTTAATGTGGGTACCAGGACATATGGGAATTGAGGGAAACGAAGAGGCTGATCGCCTTGCAAAAAATGGCGCGGAAAAAAAACTTTATTGGTCCAGAGCCATTCTGCGGAAAATCAAAAGGACATCAAAGCTCGATACTTAAGAAGTGGGTTGAACAAGAACACAAAATCTATTTGGATAGATTTCCAGGCTTATCAACCTCAAAAAAACTAATCATCAGGATATCCTGAAATTCAGAAAGAGCGATATTAGTACTCTAATAGGCCTAATGACGGGGCACAGTGGAGTAAACCACCACCTCAATAATATGGGCTTAGCTGAAACCGACATCTGCCGCCTCTGTCTCGAAGACTCAGAAACGACAATACATATCCTATGCCACTGTGAAGCAATGGCAAGGAAAATTCATAATCTTCTTGGGAAAGATTTCATTTCCACCGAGGAACAAGCCAACATGGCTCCCTTACAGATACTCAGATTAGCTAAAGCTATTGAGTTATGGTAGGGTATAGGGGCAATAATCGTGCAATAGCCCAAAAAGGCCGCAGTGCTCTCACGTGTTCTCCTAATATAAATAATAATACTATCAAGATCCTGAAAGTTATGTATAAAGTAGCTAACCTGCAACTGTACATTCGCAAGCGAAGACAATCCAAACTGGAATATAAACAACGGCATGCTTTTTGTACTCTAGATGAAATCTAAGAGTGTTATAAGTTTGTCACAAGGTTTGTAACGCTAAGAAATAAGGCTGGGTGAAAAAAAAATTAATGGTGAAGAAGTTCATGTAATCGTTCAAAAAGCTCAAAATCGGATGTCCGTCCGTCTGTCTGTTCATCTGTGTCGTATCTAGCATGAGAACGCGTTGATCTAGAAAGATCAAATTTTGTACACGTCGTTTCTAACCAAAAAGTAAGGACAAGTTCTTGAACGGGTTAAGTTGCTCCACTCCTTCTATCCCCTCCCATACAAAATGACACAATTACGCAATTTGTCAATGAACGGCTTTTTTCGAAAATCTGAAATGGGAATATAATACTTTTATGATTATTTAATTCTACTATATAAGAATTATTTATGTCATTTTCCTCCTTCCCCGACTTCCCATATAAGCTGCACTTTTTCATGAAATGCTATAAACCAAGTTACTCAGTGCGTATACAATTTATCGATTTGAAATTGTGCATTGAATATTTACTTAGAATTATAAGACCAAAAAAAATTAAACGATTAGCCTTACCTCTTCCCATACAAAATGACACAATCTCGCAATTTGACAATAATTGGATTTTTTCAAAAAGCATAAAAGCTACTGAACTGAAATTTTTATAATAATTCCAATCTGCTGTATAAAAATTATTTGAGTCCTTCCCTTCCTTCCATCACCTCCCAAGCAAACTGTACTTTTTCATGATATACTCTGAACAAATTTACACTAAATATTTATTTAGAATTATTGGTAAGACCAAAAATAAACTGCCAACAAGTCGGGTGAAACTTTATTATTCGTAGGACAAGTTGCGGACGCGTGGAAAGTCAATATGCAGGTTAGAGTGGTAAGGGAAGACTAAGTGGCAGGGCAGGGCAGGGCAGTTGTCAATTTAACACTTTGCGGAAACGTTCAAAAGCTGCAGTACATAAAATCAATATTTCGTTCGTTTATTTATGTAAGTTTGAGTTTTCATGAAGGGAGGGGTGAGGGGTGATAGTAAGGGTGGATGGATGTTAATAGTTTTTTAATTGATTGCTTGAAACACGTCCAATATTTTTTGTATAGAATGACAGTTTCATGGACGAAGTTGCATAGTATTTTCATAGGACTCGGTGTATTTTACATTCACGAAACCAAACATTTGTATGGGATAGGGCAGAGGAGATAGGGGAATCGTACAATTTGTGACGCAATTTTATTTCCTTTCTCTTATAAGGTGCTCGTACAAAATTTCAAGTTCGTAGCTTTTAATTTGTTGATTATTAGTTGATTTAATGAAATTAGTCGAAATCACACTTTTGTATGGGAGGGGGTAGAAGTTTTAAAAATATTCGACCAACTAATATTTCAAACTTTTAGATATTTTTTTCTATCTTAAAATTTCATTCAAAAATTTTCAGTTTATATGTTTATACTCTACATGAAATCTGAGAGTATATTTTTTTTTTTTTTTTTACAGCACCGAGTATAACTTAGGGGGTCACCCTTTAATGCAATGCACAGCTATGTCGGTATAGGAAGAGGAAGTGGAGGTTTTAAGGTGGAGAGGGACGAAAATGACGGTGGACATTGTTCTGGAAACACCGCAGGCTGTACTTGTTGGGAAACAAACTAGCTGGCAAATCGTTCCAAAGTCTTGACGTTCGGGAAATGAATGACTGCCTAAATTTCACTGTACGAGAAGGCAAGGGTTTGACTGTGTACTCGTGTGCGCGTTTAGCTTGGCGAGTATTCCGGGGAAAAGTATGCAGTGGAGGAATGAGTGCGCTTAGTTCCGTACTGCATTTACCGTGGAAATAACGATAGTAAATGCTGAGTACTCCAACATTTCTGCGATGCTCAAGAGAATCCATAGAAGACGTGATGGTTTCGTCTCCAATCAGTCGGAACGCATGTTTTTGAATACGGTCGAGCAACGCGAGGTGTGTTTTGGGTGCCCCAGCCCAAATATGCGAGTTATACTCTAAACGTGGTCTAATGTAGGCCTTATAGATGGTTGCTAAGTCGATGGGTGTGAAATATTTTTTGCATTTTCGGAGAACACCTAGGCGTTTAGAGGCGTCGAGGGCAATATCAAAGATATGCTGGGCCCAATTTAGGTGGTCACTAATTTTGACGCCTAACAGTAAGAAATTCTCCGAAGTGGTAAGCCGTGCACCATCAAAGGTTACATTGTGAGACAACACTGAAGCATCCCGTTTGAGGGATAAATGACAGGCCTGTGTTTTGGATGCGTTGAACTCTACTCTGTTTTTCCTGCCCCATTCCAGGATTAAGTTGAGATCCGAGTTCAGCGAACTGAATAACTCCCTGCGATTGGAAGCAATAGAATGAATGTTTGATTCTGCAGCAGAGTTAAATTCATAGATGTTGTCTAAAGTACTGTCATCTGCAAAACTATGGATTGGATTGAGAGTGGACGACAGAAGGTCGTTTATGAATACTAAGAAAAGAGTTGGAGATAAAACAGAACCTTGTGGGACGCCGGAATCAATTGGGTAGGAGGAAGAAGTAACGCCATCTAATACTACTCGTATGGTGCGTTCTGAAAGATAGCTCTCAATCCATTGGACGAGGGTATCATTGAGGCCGATGGCCCTAAACTTAACTAAGATACATTCGTGCCAAACTCTGTCAAAAGCTAAATGATCACCCGTCGACCGTCCAGAACGGAACCCATATTGACGATCATGGAGGAGCTGTTCATCCTCCAGATATTTGACGATTTTACGATTGACAGCAGTTTCCATTACTTTCGAGAGCACTGAAGTAATGGCTATTGGGCGGTAGTTGTCGAGGTTCGCTTTGCTTCCTTTCTTGGGAATGGGCTGAACATTCGCAACTTTCCACTTACGCGGAAAGCACCCAGAAGAGTAAGAAAGATAGAAAAGATTGCGAAGAGGTTTAGCTAAAGAAGAGGCGCACTTTTTAAGGGTAATGGGGCGAATACCGTCCGGACCAGCGGATTTGTGAATATTGAGCTCTGTAAGGATCCGAGAAATAAGTCTCGTGCGAAAATGCAGTGCAGGCAGTGAGAAACCAGAAGGATTTGCAGCGGGAGGCGATTGGTTTGATGGTGGAAGGTGAGAGTTTCTTGCGAAACTTGCTGCTAGTAAATTGGCTTTTTCGCTAGGATCAACCACGGTACGGTCGCCAACAACTAGAGGTGGTATGGAGGAAGAAATGAAATTGTTGTTGACCGTTTTGACAAATGACCAGTAAGACCTCGAGCCTTTTGGGCACTGGAGGATCTTCCGTCGAAGTTTTTGGTCATGCTCAAATTTAACACGATTGAGTATGGATTTGCAGGCATTTCTTGACGCATTGAAAAGCTCTCTGTTGGCAGGTGTTCTGTTGCCTTTAAATCTTTGAAATGCTAGTTTCTTGGTCTGAATTGCAATGAGACATTCATTGTTGAACCAAGAGTCCTTCGACGGCCTGACTCTTTTATGACTAGAAGGTATGTAGAGCTTCATACCCTTCAGGATAATCTCAGTGACAATTCTACAAGCTTCATCGCAGTCATTGGAATCGAAGCACAACTTCCAATTAAAGGCATTGAAGAAGCGCCCCCCAATCGGCTCTTTTGAAATGCCAAATATTTTTTCGAGGTGCCTTGACTGTCAGCGGTGTAGTTGCTGCAACTGGGAATTGAGCACGAATCAAGAAGTGATCAGTATTTCCAATTGGCGATGGGGATATGACAGAGACAGAATATTTCTCAGGTTGGTTGGTGAGAAATAAGTCAAGAAGGTTAGGAAAATGACCTGCGATGTCTGGTAAACGAGTAGGCTCATCCACCAGTTGTGTTAATCCGTTTAAAGAGGCAAAAAGCTCAGTATCACGTCCCCCCTGGTCCGTAGTGGAGGAATGTTTAAGCCAGGCAATGTTATGAACATTGAAATCGCCCGCGATAACGATTTCAGCGTCAGGGTTTGCAGTATATATAGACTGAATAGATTTAGATAGCCCATCCAGTTCTGATAAGGTGTTCGCTGCTGTCATTGCTGGGCTTCTTTACACATAACAAAAGTACATGATATGTCTTTGGATTGATAATTTTATCCAGATGTAATTAAACTCTGGATTGGAACAATTTCCTAAATGGGAAACTAACTGGAAAGACACATCATCGCGGATGTAGAGTGCGACACCCCGCTGGCGAAAAAAAGCTGGGACAAGGTGATATCCGGGAACAGAATAAAACTGTTCACTTCCCGGTAACACCTTACATTCGCCAAGTGCTAAGATATCCGGTCTTGCAGTTTGGGTATGGATGTATAGCGATAGATAGGCAGAGTGCAGACCCCGAACGTTAATCTGATCGATCGTAAAGTTAGTCATGATCAAATAAGAAAAATAAGAACGATAATTGAAAATTAAATAATGACTAACAAAAAAAAAAGAAACAAGTACTAAAGGAAAGACGATAGAAAAAAAATAGATTATACCACGGAAAAAAAAAATACCTAGGACAGTACGCGGAAAATTTAACTATTTTAAAATTAAAATAAAACTTTAAATAAGAAACAGAAAACAAAAAACAAAAATAGCAGCAAAGATGAACAAATTAAAATCTGCGAAAAAAAAAAAAAAAAAATCAACTATGAAAAAAAAAAAAAAAATGAAAAAAATCTCGTAAAAATAAGAATACAAAAAAAAAATAATAATCTGTGCGTTGGCAACACTCTGGATCAAAATATATACAACCTGCAATAATAACAAAAACAACTTTGCTAGCTCGGGATCAAAAGCAATTAAGTGCTAAAACCTGTACAGTACTAGGCCTGGCACAGATAATAACACTACACTGAAGATCCCGCTAGCCGACACTTAGCTTGTTGGAATGAATGACGGTGCCGTGACCCCCTGATGAAGCGCGCACATGATAATATAAACAAAACACTCGCGACTCAGGTAGCAAAAACTGAACTACAACGACTTGAAATTTATTGATTTTAATCGATCGAAAAGAGGAAAAAAAGTGGATAAAATACAAATAAAATTAAATTAAATGACAGTAACAAAAAAACACGTCCGTCATTTTTCAACGTTTGAAACTCTCTCATATTGTGTTTGACTTACCATTTGTAACGCTAAGAAATAATGCTCGCACAGAGCCGCAATACAGAGGGTGGAAACACTATCAACTTTACCTCACTCCTTCTACCTCTTCCCATACAAATTTTACGAAATTTCGGAATTTCAATTAAATTAGTTTTCTTCAAAACCGTAAAATCTAACAACTTTAAAATTTGAGAAAGGTATACTATTTTAAATATAATTGATGACAAAAATTTCTGTTTTGATTCGGATATTCCTTCTACCCCCTCCCATACATATGCAGAATTTTGGTAAATGCATTTAACCGATTTTCATAGAAACTAGGAAAAGTATTAACTTGAAATTTTGTCCCTTAATAATTATAATAAATGCTAAAAAAAATATCGCCTTCACCTCACTCCTTCTACCATCTCCCATAAAAATTTTGGTATTGTAAGTTCAAGAAAAGTTTTTCTCGTTCGAACATATGATAGCTACCAACTTTAAAATTGTAACAAAGCAATATGATTAGGATGTTGATAAGCTGATTCAAAATCATCCAAAATCTCTTACTTTCTCTGCCACCTTCTAACAAATACCATAAATTGAGACAAAAATTGTGCGATTTCCTCGAAAATTGTGAAAGCAAGAAACTTTAAATTCAGCATGAAATATTGTATATACTACGTTCAGTGTTACATATAAAAATTACAAACCTCCCCCTCTGCGTTTACCACCTCCCAAACAAAAGGTAAGTAAGTATTTCATCTAGAGTATCATATGATAATAATTCTATTATGTTTTTTTCATTGTACATGAAACACCTTGTGCACGTTAGACCCCCACTTCGGTGCATAACAATTTTCGGAACAAATTATAATTTTACTTTATTATTCTAATAATAAAGCATTGTGATCGACACAGAAAAAAAAATGTATATCAAATAGATGTTTCGACGTGCAAAATTTATCTATTAATCTTTTACCAGAGCCCTAAAAAAAATTTTCAAAATTTTCGACATTTTTGCTTTCCTCCCTCTCTTTACACCCCCCAACTTAAATTTTTTACCAAAATTAAAAACTATATACATAGCTCTACAGTCTGACAAATTTTCGATTTGATATCTGTACTCAATTTTGAGATATAACGATTTGTAATTTTAGAAAGTGCGCCATTTTTGAAATGGCGCTCCATCTAAAGATAATGAGATAATGTACATATGGATACGTATTTCTTGCACTTTACCAAACTCTTCAATTCATTTCAGAAACAAGAATGTTTGCTTCACTCTGTACTGAATTTATTAAAATTTTTAAAGAACTGGTCACGTTCGTCATTTCTTTCAAACTCTTCGCACAGTTTTCTTCCTTTTTGCACTGCTGCATCCTTCATTTGGCCTTCCTATTCCTTCTTGGTGTCAATGTTAAGTTGAGTGCTAAGACATCTTGAGTCACACCTCTAATTCTAAGTGCAAATTCTTTAGATCTTTTCTGCTTCCCCTTAACTTCTCCTTGTCTGATTGGTTTTAAAATACTACCAGTTTCCTTTTTTTAACAGGGCAATTCCAGCCATCATCTTTCCCTCATGTGCTCTTATTACCAGCCTTCTTTTTTTCTCATGATTCTTCTTTTAACTTTGTGATCACAATTTTTTTTTGACTATGTTGCGCCTTACTTTCAGGAATATTTTCACCGGGTCTTAATATATGTTTATAATGTAGGGGAACTCGGGGCACAGCGGAGTACCGGGGCGGAATGAAGTTCAAAATTTTTCGGTGTCAAGGAGGTGCTGCCAGCGAGCGGTAATGAGCAGAACTAGATCAACTTGTTACTGCCCAACAACGGCAGCCATGTCAACCCAGTTTTATTGAGCGTTTGTGCGTGATGCCTTCGTTCCATATTTTTTTGCGCCTTTATTGAAACTTCTGATGATTTTGGAACCGTAATTGTTTACATTGCAACTATAGTTAGTAAATACATGCTTGAAGTACGTTAAATATTCTTAAGTTTCATGCAGTCAAACGATTGTCTAAATATTTTTCTCGAGTGGCCTTACCTCCGTAAACTGAATCGTGTCCCTGGAACGGAACGGGTGGGGGGAATGGCGAAGTACGCTATTCTGGCCGTAAATGTTTATATTGCGACGAATTTTACTCAAAGTCAGTTTAAGGTTGGATTGCTTGTTCCATGTGCAAAAAATCGGCACAAAATTCCTGTGCGGGAGT
Organism: Chorisops tibialis; assembly: GCA_963669355.1. Taxonomy (NCBI): domain Eukaryota; kingdom Metazoa; phylum Arthropoda; class Insecta; order Diptera; family Stratiomyidae; genus Chorisops; species Chorisops tibialis. The sequence continues at coordinate 115,758,121 of OY770262.1, read as the reverse complement.
AAATAGAGACATTGATGAGTATATCCTATTCTATGAATTTTGTAAATGGGTTGAATAAAACGACACAACCAAAGAAAAGTGTAGTTAAACCTTTATTGACAAATAAAACTAAATGAGTAGAAAGACAAGTTCTTTTTTATGCATTTTCACTAGCTTTCATCGCAATCTCCGTTAAGTGTTAAATAATTAACAACATCCATGTGCTGGAACCCCATATGTTTTTAAAACATATATTCAACTTAGTACATCGTTCTACCGCGGGTTCCCCTATGTAATTGCGAATTTCTCCTGTTCTCCTCTATGTATACAATGTGTAATGAACACTTTCCCCAAATTGAAATTGTTGTTATTATTATTGAAACGATTTTCTGAAAACGAAAGAAAAATAAAAAATTGTTCTGGTTTTATTCATATATCAACTGAATTAAATATTGAAAATTATTTTGGAATAACTAAAATCCTTAGATAAAAATTTTCCAAATTATAAACTACCCATATTTCAGTGCTATTTTGCCATTTCAACTTTTAGATAAGTTGAAAAGTTATAAAAAGTGAGCGAAAAAAAGTTATCGCACCAAATGCATAAATTTCATATCGTAGTCTACGAGTATGAGAGGATCCATCGAATCGAAATAACTTATCTGAACCTCGGTACCAATTTCTCAGAGCGTCAAAAGAATCGTATATCCTTTTCTCTGGAGCATGGTACATATACATCCGAAATTATACTGAGATGAAACTATGAAGCCATTTTTCATATATGCTTTTAATATTTTATAAGAGGACTAAAAGGGATACACCTTGCGCACTTATCCGATATCACGTATCTCACTCACTTTCCGGCAAAAGTGTCAACGAAAGTTAAGTAAAAAATTATTATATTTCTCGTAAAGGATCAAATCTGCTTCATCGTTCCTCACAGGATTTCAGGAGTTCCGTCGTCTTGAATGTGTCGTCCTTATTTCTCGCCCTTTTCAACTTCATTCAACCTCATCATCATATATGAAAAGTACCTAGCTATGTTTTTATGTTTATATCACTGTCTTGTTTTTTAGTTTTATTTGGCGACGAGAGCTGAATAGTTGGAACAAGTATGTCAGGTGATACGAGCCGATGTTAATGCGGTACTTGAAGTACGAAATGACATAAATATCAATTTAAAAAGAAGTACACGATTCAGAACATGAATTTCGTATTATGTTCCTTCCAAATGGACATACTCTGTTTCGGCGCACCACTAATCCCAAAGGACGGATAATCCCAAAATGTCGCAAATGTGAGCATCTATCGTATACCGCCATTGTTTTCAGCTATATACTTACGGTTTTCCTTCGAGGCGTTGATAAAGTATATCTAGATATGAGGTTGCAGTCTACAAGGAAATTTTCTCATCTCATCTAATATCGATCCGGAAAATGGTCGAGGCATTTTGCTGATCAACCCTCATCGGGTTAACCTTATGATTACACAATTGAACGATTAATTATTGATAAAGTTTCATAAAGGTTGTAATGAGATATAATACCGAGCTAGTGGCAGTAACCCTCTTCCTTTTAGCTTCTATGTCACATGTACCTATGACAGAAGCTTAATTCAAAGTGATTTCACTTAACTAAATTGAAGGGATTTTTTTTTTGCGTTTGAACTTAAAATGTTGGATCCAAAACGACGTTCTCAGCTCATCGATTATTAAACAAGCCGGATCTGGGGTTTTAGATAATTTGAAAATAAGAGAAAGAAAAACTAAATTTGCAATTATTCTTGCTGTAACGAAATGTCCTGTGAGTTTTAATTGGCAGCGAGTACTTGTAGTCGCATTAGAGGTAAGAAGACACATTTTATCAGAAAAAAGATCTAATTAGGCAGTTGAATGGCATTTTGTAATTTAGGCAGGTTTATTTCAAAAATAATTTCGAATGTACCCAATTTGCGTTTTGTTGGACTTATTTCATTAAAAATTTCAAAGGTCCGTGAATTATTCATTATTCATTTATTTTGTCAAGGATATATACAGTAAGAAATTATTCTTCCAAGTGTCAAGCTTGATAATGAAAACTTTGAACCTATATCTGTCTAGTGACTAAATTTAATATTTCAAAACTATTTCTCTTTTCTCTCTCATCAATTACGCAGTGGCCTTCATCAATAATCTATGGTATTACTGCCGTTAAAGTATTATATTTAAAACATAAACATTACTGAATTACGATTGCTCATAAAGCACAATATCATATGTTGTTTCGCATAAAATTTGTGCTTCAAGAAGGAATTGTTTTCAATATATATCATGGAATCATGGATTTTGTGGTACTAAAAGTATCGGGGATTTTAATAATGTTTATGAAGAAAAACTATAATCATTTTAAAAACATAACAGAATTATGATTGGGCGTAAAATCCAATCATATGATACTCTAGATGTAATAGGAAAGATTTTATTGTACCGGAAATTCTTTCGAATAGTGACTTTTGTATGGGAAGTGGTAAAAGCAGAGAGGGGAGGTTTGTACTTTTTATATACAACACCGAACGTAGTATACAAAATATTCCATGCTGAATTTAAAGTTTGTAGCTTTCATAATTTTCGAGGAAATTGAAGAGTTTTTGTCAGAATTTATGGCATTTATATGGGAGGTGGCAGAGAAAGTGGGGAGGTTTTGGATGACATTAAATCTGCTAATCGCATAGCTATGTTACAATCTTAAAATCGATAGCTCTCATATGTTCGAAGGAGAAATACTTTTTTTGAATGAGCAATGTGAAAATTTGTATGGGAGGTGGTAGAAGGAGTGAAGCTAAGTTCATATTTTTTTAGCATTTATTGCAATTATTAAGGGATAAATTTTACGCTTGTGCTTTCTACTAGTTTCAATGAAAATCGATTAAATGCACTTACCAAAAATGTGCATTTGTATAGGAGGTGGTAGAAGGAGTATTTGAATCAAAACCAAATTTGTCGACATCAATGATATTTATAATAGTGTACTTTTTTCAAAATTTAAAGTTGATAGCTTTGACGGTTTTGAAGAAATACAATTTAAATTCCGAAATTTCGTGAAATTTGTATGGGAGGGGGTAGAAAGAGTGAGGTGAAGTTGATCATTTTTCCAAAATAAGTTGCAATTGTAAAAAAATTAATTATGCCAAAAACGAGTTCTCTTGGCTTCGCTAGTTGCAATGCAAACCGAATAAATGCATGTTTAAAAATTTTTCATTTGTATGGGAGGAGTAGAAAAAGTAAGGAGAGAGAGAGGCTCAATATTTTTTGAGGATAATGATATATATATACCATTATACTTTGACCAAAATTTCAAATCGATAACTTAAATAGTTTCGAAGAAAAATCAATTTCTTAAAATTTCGGAATTTCGTGAAATTGGTATGGGATGTCGTGGCAGGAGTGGAGGGATATAACCCGTTCATGAACTTAAAGTTACCCTTTACTACACAGCAAATTTCGGCATGATAGCCTAAATCGTTCGAAAGTTATGTTGTAGACAGACTCAGAGACGGACAGACGGTCACAACAAATATTTCTGTACCTTTGGCGGCTCTGTGGGAGCACTATTTCTTAGCGTTACATACGGTAAGGCTAACACAATTTTCTCTCAGATTTCATCCAGAGTATAATAACATGTTTCTTCTCTAAATGAAATCTGAGAATATTTTGAGTCTGCCTTACCGTTTGTAACGCTAAGAAAATATGCTCGCACAGAGTCCCCAAAGCCACAGACATGTTTTTTTTCGGCACCGAGTAACCCGAGTGGGTTACCCTTTAATGCAATGCACAGTTATGTTATGATGTTGCTCAGAAACCTCGATTCTGATTGACATTCTGTCAGTCTGTATATCTACATCTTAGCTCTCGAACTCTTTGAGCCATCGTGCTGAATTTTTTTTTTAAATAGTTTTTAGTAAAAAAGAAGCCTTAAGTTCGCGAACGGTCCAATCCTCCTACTCGTTCCATACAAATTTAACGAAATTTCATTAAATCAGTTTTTCTGCGAAACCAATAAGTTGCGTTAGGTTTGTGGAGGGATTGGATAGCAATGAACGTACGCCACCAAGTGGACGTATGTGATGAAGTATTCTCTTTGAGCTTGTCTTCGAATTTTTCGAAGGTTCTCGAGCGAGTTTTCTAAGAAGAAAGTGACCCGCGACAAAATCTACTAGTGTTCGGAGGAAGTTCCTGTTGAGTCTAAAAATTTATTTCCCTATAACAAAACCACTCCATAGCATCTTCGTGGTGTTACATGAATCGTTTTGTTTCTTAAGATACCGAATATAACCTAGGGGGTCACACTATATTGCACAGTTATGTCAGTATAGTTTCTGTATTAAAAAAAAGACTGCCAACAAGTCGGGCGAGAGTATATTATTCTTATTAATTATTGAAAATGTGATTTTTTGTATGGGAGGGGGTAGAAAGGGTGGAGCGATTTGTCTGGTTCACGAACTTGACCTGACTTTTTCGCCAAAAATGACGTGTACAAAATTTGAACTTTTTATCTCGACGCGTTCTTCAGCTAAAGAGCGAACGGACGGAAGGACAAACGGACAGACGGATATCCGTCTCAGACTTCATCTAGAGTATAAACACTGCTTGTTTCAGATGAGTATCTGAAAACTATAAAAAGAAAGAAAAAAAGCAAAGTTAAAGTTCGTTTGAAATCGATAAGTTTATTCACCGGTGGTTTGACAAAGAGTGAAGCTAATAACACAAAGAACAATTTTTATACTCTAGATGAAATCTGAGAGTATATTGTGTTTGCCTTACCGTTTGTAACGCTAAGAAATAACGCTCGCACAGAGCCGCCAAGGGTATAGAAATATTTGTTGTCGCTCGAAAACCTCGATTCCGTGTGACCGTCTGTCTGTCTGTCCGTCTGTGCGTCTGTCTACAGCATAACTCTCGAAAGCTTTGAGCTATAGTGCTAAAAATTTTTGTGTGTCATTTTTAGCAATAAAGTAACTTTAAGTTCGTGAATGGGCCACATCCCCCCACTCCTTCTACCCCCTCCCATACAAATTTCATAAAATTTCGAAAAATTAATAAATTGATTTTCTTTGAAACTTTTTGAGCTATCGACTTGAAATTTAGGTCAAAGTATTATGATTTAGATGTCATTAATACCACGGAATATTGACCCGATCCCTTTACTCCTTCTACCCCCTCCCATACAAATGGTCAATTTTGAAAAATACATATTTTCGATTTTCATTGAAACTAGTAAAGCTGAAAAAACGAAATTTTGTCAGAATTAATTCTACTATAATTGCAATTTATTTTAAAAATAATTATAAACTTCACCTTACTCCTTCTACCCCCTCCCATACAAATTTCACGAAATTTTGAAATTTAAATTAAATTATTTTTCTTCGAAACTGTTGAAGCTATCAACTTGATATTTTGTATAAAGTATACAAACAGAAATATTAATAATGCGAAAAAAATTTGTTTTGATCTGTACACTCCTTCTACCCCCTCCCATACAAATGCATAATTTTTGTTAAATGCATTTCATCGATTTCCATTCAAACTAGAAAAAGTACAAACTTCAAATTTTGCCAGAATTCATTTTTTAATAATTGAAATAAGTGCTAGAAAAAATTATCAGCTCCGCCTCACTCCTTCTACCACCTCCCACACAAATATCTCTATTATAAATTCAAGAAAAGCATTTCTTCTTCAAATATATGAGAGCTATCGACTTTGAAATTGAATCAAAGCATGGTGATAAGGATGATGATAAGCAGTTTCAAAATCTTCTTTAACGTTCCACTTCATCTGCCACCTCCCATACAAATGCCTCAATTTAAGGAAAACTATGACCAATTTCTTTAAAAATAATGAAAACTAAAAACTTTAAATTCAGCAAAAAAAATTTTGCATGCCATGTCCGGTGTCATATACGAAAAATACAAACATCCCCCTCTACTTCTACCACCTCCCATGCAAAAGTCTCTATTCACTATTCGAAAGAATTTGAGATGACATATTCTCCGGTATATTAAAGTCATTTCCATCTCATCTAGAGTATCATATGATTGGGCTTTAAGCCCAATCATAATTCTGTTATGTTTCCTAGTTGAATTTAACGTTTTGAGAGAAAAGATTTCCGGATTCTACACACCGCGCGGCTCATGCGATAAAGTATACATAGGAGAAACGGGACGCACAATCCAAACAAGGATCAACGAGCACCAACGATGCACACGGAAAAACCAGATACAGTCATAAGCGATCGCAGAGCATGCAACGACAGAGGACCATACAATCGATTTCGACAATGTGCAAATTCTGTCCAGGACAAATCAATATTATCAACGAATAGTACGAGAAGCAATAGAGATTTCTAAACATCCACAGAACTTCAACCGAGACACCGGATACAAGTTATCAGCAGTTTGGCTACCTGCCTTAAAATTTGGTAAGAACAAAATCCGTACCCAGATATCCTTAACTAATTTAACTACCCGATACTAATTGATTAACCTTAATTAACTAATTTAACCTTCATTACCCTTCCTTCTTTATAATAACTGTGTTTTGTAATTGTCGATCAGTTTGATAAAGGTCTCAGCAGAGATCGAAACGTCACGAAAAATAAAGCGTAACAGTGTAGAATCCGGAAATCTTTTCTTTCAATTCGAAATGCACTGTGAAAACAATCACCAAACCACGAAATTATGTTTATACCTAGTCTAGCCATAAATACTGTTACAAACTTTTTGAAGCACTGTTCAATAAAAGAGGTGTTATATGTTAAGAAATCATTGTTTATTTATTAAATGCATTGTCAACAACGGAAATTGCAACAAGTTATTCGAAGTGATTGCCTTTTGCCTTTACACAAGCCTTTAATCGCGCTGGCCACTTATCTATGGAAGCACGCACGACTTCAATCGGAAAGTTGGCGACTGCATGTGTAAGCGACTTCTTTAAGGATTCGATATTAGGATGTCTTTTAGAGCACGTCATTTGCCCTAAGACAGACCATAATTCGTAATCCAGCGGATTCAGGTCTGGGCTGGAGGAAGGCCAATCTTCAGCTTTAATAAAATCTGGAACATTTTCTTCAAGCCATTTTTTGGTTGACTTCGCCTTATGACCTGGTGCAGAATCTTGCTGGAAACTCCAAGACTGATTTTTGAATAATGACGTGTTGAGAGGTTTCACTACACTTTCTTGATAAATTTTGGCAGACGTTTTGACGCCCTTCTCACAAAAATGCAACTTTGTCACCCCGTTGTAGCTAACTCCCCACCAAACCATTACTGAGGCTGGATGATGACCTTTTTGAACCTTTTGGGCAACTTGAGAAGCTTCTCTGGCACTGCGAGCATAAACCCTATCGTTTTGTTTATTAAATATTTCTTCGACAGTAAAAATTTTTTCGTCCGTAAACAAAATTTTACGGTGTTCTTGGTTTGCGTACCGGCAAAGTAATCGTTTTGATTTTTCCACTCTATTTTTTTTAACGAATCTGTTAGTAAATGCCCGGTAGATCTACGATAAGCACCCAACCCCAAGTCACTTTTGATGATACGTGAAATTGTTCTTTGGGGTATTTTCATCTCATGCGATAACATTTTTTGTTTCCGAAGAGGATTACGGCGATTTCTCTCGCGCACGGCTTTAACCGCTTGAGGTGTTCGAGTAGTTCGCGGACGGCCACTTCTTTCACGGTCACTTACTCCAGACGTATCATTAAATCTTTCAATAGCCCGATATACAAACATTCGGCTTATACCAAGGGTATGCAGAGTCTTAAAAATATCACTTGGTTGCATTCCTACTTTATGAAGTGCAATCACAGCAATTCTATTTTCTCTGTCACCCCAATCCATGTTCACTACACTAAAAATTAAACTCAAATGATGACAAATGCATCAAGCACAAGCGTACTATAGCGATTAGCTCAATTTTTAAGAAATGCAATATAACGGTTCCTTTCTGCAGGGTTGCCAAACCTTGTAACAATATTTATGGCTAGACTAGGTATATGTGCCAAAAGTAGCCGCTAGGATTGCCGCAATAGTTCGTCGTTTACATAACAAACTATTGCGGCCAGAGTGCGCATCTGTCATAATGACGTGCGCCGAGTTTATAAATAAATCTTGGAATTATCGGGAGGCCGAGATACCGGCGCCCAAGGAGGGCAAGCTTATGTAGAATGGGCTTCATGGTGTCGTTGCTGGTGAGTACAACACTGCTACAAGTTGACGCTATGCGAACCATCGTAAAAAAATATCGCTAGCTTGGGCGTTTTCGTTGCTGATATGGCTTGGAAGGTCGGCATGTGCCAATAGCCCAGAAAGTCGGTCATCGGGTTAAGTAATCGAGAACGTAGGACCCACTTTCCGGCTCGAAATGCGGAATCAAAATTGCAAGTTTCATATCGTTGCAGCGAAATATTTACTTAGTTACTTACGAAGGCGCTACAGCCCAAACGGACTTTGGCCTCCTGAATGCTTTGCCTCCATCCATCTCGGTTCAGTGACCGCATCCTCCAGTTTGAAAATCTTAGCAGTGATTTGCTGTCTGCGTCAATCGAATCCTCCCAGCGCTTCCGTGGTTTCCCGACCGGTCTTTGTCCGTTGACTTTCCCTTTTAGTGTGCGTTTGGGAGTTCTTCCGCCATCCATACGCTCCACATGACCAGCCCAACTGCAACTTCTTAAATTTTATGAGGGTTGACACTTCTGGATTGTCGAAAATGGCATACAATTCTCTATTGTATCGTATTCTCCAGATCGAGTCTTCCCTCACAGGTCCGTGGATTCTTCTGAGGAACTTTCTTTCAAAGGCGTTAAGTAGTTTTTCGTACGCCTGAGTTAAAGTCCACGTTTCGCTGCCATGACATAGCACAGGTCTTATGATGGTTTTATTTAGCATAAGTTTTGTTTTCCTGTGCACGTTCTTGTTTTTGATTATTGGAAGTGTCGAATAATAAGTCTTGTTTGCCATCATTATCCTTCTTTTGATTTCGATGGATTCGCTTCCATCTTTGATCGATTCGCCCCTAGATATATGAAGTTGTCTACGTTTTCTAGGTTATAATCTCCTACCGTAATATTTTGTCTGATTGACGTAATTTTTCTAGATTGCGTCATAATTTTTGTTTTGTTCTCATTAACACGTAGTCCAACTTCCCTTGCTATCGAATCAAGGTTTACAAATACCTCCTTAGCACTCTCCAGAGATCTTGTAAGGATAGCTATATCGTCGGCATATGCTACGAGTTGTGTGGATTTCAAACATAGTGTTCCCTTAGTGTCAACGGGAAGTTTCCGAACAACATATTCAAGTGTCAAATTGAACAACATTGGTGCGAGGCCGTCACCTTGCTTAAGGCCATTGTCTGTTTTAAAACTGGAAGTCAGATCGTTTCCTACTTTGCCTCATGACAAAAACTCGGTCATTGTCATTCTTGTAAGCCGAACTAATTTTGGTAGGACTCCAAACTCTAACATGATTGTATACAGTACGCGCCTGTCGATACTGTCGTATGCTTGTTTGAAGTCAACAAATATCTGGTGCACATCAATACCTACAGCACCCAGCACTTGTTTAATTGAGAATATCTGGTCCGTGGTCGATCGTCCAGCTCTAAATCCGCCTTGGTATTCACCAATTCCTTTGTCAGCACAGGGCTTAATTCTCTTTTCCAGAATTTTCGTCAAGATTTTATAAGACGTACACAACAGAGATATTCCTCGGTAGTTTCCGCCGCAGAATTTGTCACCATTTTTATAAATTGGACACATGATGCTCTTGCGTCAATCTTCAGGAAGTGTTTCCTGCGTCCGTGACTAATCTATGTAGGAGATGCGCTATGCAGATGTCGCCGGTTTTCAGAAGCTCAGCTGGAATTTGATCAGTGCCCGGCACTTTGTTGTTTGGGTGGTTCCTCAGGGCTGTTTTTACTGGTTCGAGTGCGGCAGGACTCAAAGCGGATCCTTCATCAGCTGTTACATCAGTTATACCTGCAATTGTATCTGCTGCTGATGTTCGTGCCGGTGATGGGCTCGGACTAAGAAGGTGTTCAAAGTATTGCGCCCATCTTAATGCATTACTTAGAATGTTCCCTTCTGCATCTTTGCAGAGGGTCGTTTTCGGTTTGTATCCTTCTTTCATCCTTTTAACAAGGGAATACGCGGCTCTTGTGTTGTGTAACCTAAATTGTTCGTCCATGTTTTTAATTTCGTCATTATTGTTCTTCCGTTTTTTTTGTCTGCATAGTTTGTTTGAAAATCGTCTAAGATCATTATAATTGTCCCATTTGGCTCGTGTCGGCCGCTCTGTTAATATTTTGTAAGCCTGGTTTTTTTGGTCTAAGGAATCTTGGCATTCATTGGCAGTCATCTCTTTTGCGCCGGGGTTGTTGTCCTATCACCTCCTCTGCGACAGATGTAATGCCATCTTTGCTATTTTGCCACATTTTTTCTATTGGCATGCTGGCGTTGTTGTTCAGTATTGGCGCGAACTGCCTCTCTCTCCTTGAGTTTTCCTATGTCGAATTTAGGAACCGGTTGTATTTTTGGGTGTTCTCGGTTTGCAATTCGACATCGGAACTTGGTCTTTGCCAAAAGTGATCTGTGTTGCAATTAGCACCGCGACACGTACGCACGTCGAAAATGCAGGAGGCCGTCCTTTTCTCTATTAGAACGTGGTCTATTTGATTGAATGTTCGTCCGTCGGGTGATGCTCACGTTCTCTTATGAATGTCACGATGCGGGAAGCATGTCGAGCTTACAATAAGATTTTTGCTGCTGGCGAAATCCGTCAGTCTCTGGCCGTTTTCGTTACTAACATCATGGAGACTGTGGCTTCCAATTGTCCCAATGTAAGTTTCTTCTTTGCCCACTTTCGCGTTAAAGTCACCTAATACTATTTTAATATCGGTCGACGGAAGGGAGTCGAGTGTTGATTCTAGAGTACTGTAGAAATCGTCTTTAACTTCGTCGTCTTTGTCTTCCGTTGGGGCATGGACATTAATAAACCAAACATTAAAGAATTTTGTCTTGATGCGGATTGCACACAATCGTTCATTCACGGGTGTGAAGTTGGTGACGTTAGGTCAAAGTATTTTGATATAGATGTCATAAATATCACGGAATATTGACCCCATCCCCTTACTCGTTCTACCCCCTCCCATACAAATGGACAATTTTGAAAAATACATATTTTCGATTTTCATTGAAACTAGTAAAGACGAAATTTTGTCAGAATTAATTTTACTATAATTGAAATTTATTTTAAAAATAATTATCAACTTCAACTCACTCCTTCTACCCCCTCCCATACAAATTGCACGAAATTTTGAAATTTAAATTAAATTATTTTTCTTCCAAACTGTTAAAGCTATCAACTTGATATTTTGTATGAAGTGTACAAATAGAAATATTAATAATGCGAGAAAAATTTGTTTTGATCTGTACACTCCTTCTACCCCCTCCCATACAAATGCATAATTTTTGTTAAATGCTTTTTATCGATTTCCATTAAAACTAGTAAAAGTACAAACTTCAAATTTTGCCAGAAATTGTTTCTTAATAATTGAAATAAGTGTAAGAAAAAATTATCAGCTCCGCATCACTCCTTCTACCACCTCCCATACAAATATCTGTTTCATAAATTCAAGAAAAGCATTTCTTCTTCAAGTATATGAGAGCTATCGACTTTGAAATTGAATCAAAGCATGGTGATAAGGAGGAGGATAAGCAGTTTCAAAATCATCTTAAACCCTCCATTTCCTCTGCCACCTCCCATACAAATGCCCCAATTTCAGGAAAACTATGAACAATTTTTTTAAAAATAATGAAACTAAAAACTTTAATCTCAGCAAAAAACATTTTGCATGCCATGTTCGGTGTCATATACGAAAAATGCAAACCTCTCCCTCTACTTCTACCACCTCCCATGCAAAAGTCTCTATTCACTATTCGAAAGAATTTGAGATGACATATTTTCCGGTTTATTTAAGTCATTTCCATCTCATCTAGAGTATAATATGATTGGGCTTTAAGCCCAATCATAATTCTGTTATGTTTTTTAGAGTTATTAGTAAGACGGAACAAAATTAAAGATTAGCTACACCGCTTCTATGACCTCCCGTACAATATGACACAATTTCACAACTCTACAAAAAGTAGATTTTCTGGAAAAGTATGGATGCTACTGATTAGCAATCTAAAACATGTCAATTAAATGATGATAGGGGAATCCGGGGAGCAACGGGATACCAGGACAGAATGAAGTTCGACGTTTTTCGGTGTCAAGGTAGCCCTTGACACCGAAAAACGAGCGGTAATAAGTAGAAATAGACCAACCTGTTACTACTCAACTACGGCACCCATGTTTGGTTAGTATTCTTAAGTGTTGGTATATGAAGTTTTCGTTCTGTGTGTTTTTGTACCTGTATTGATACTTTTTATGGTTTTGTAACCTCGGTAAGGTGTAAATACTGGTTTACATTACAACTATAGTTAATACATGCTTGAAGTACGTTTAATTGTCTTTAGTGTCATGTAGTTAAACGTAACTTTACGTATCTTTCTCGAGTGGCCTTACCTCCCTAACCTGCATCGTGTCTCAGGGGCGGAATAGAGAAGTACCCCATTATGACTGTGAATATCTATATTGCGGTGAATTTTACACAAAATCAGTTGAAGGTTGAATCGCTTTTCCATGTTCAGAAAATTGGCACATAATTCTTCTGCGGGAATCGACATCGAATATAATAAAGCTGTCCTAGTATGCGAATTTTGTGAATAAGTTTAAGACAAGGACACAGCCAATGAAAATTGCAGTTAAAACTTTATAGTCACGTAAAACTGCAAGCTTTGTCGCATGCGTCAAATCCGTGTTTTTATATGGTTGTACTACGTGGAAAGTGACCGTTCGGCTTACCAAGAAACTATAGACTTTCGTGAACCAATGCCTCCAACGCATTTTAGGAATATTCTGGCCAGAAGTGATCTCCAACGACGAACTTTGGAGTACAACTGGCCAGACTAAAATAGGTATTGAGATTCAAAGGCGGAAGTGGCACTGGATCGGTCATACTTTGAGGAAACCAGAACGAAACATTGCCAAACAAGCTCTGGATTATAATCCTCAAGGAAGACGTCGGGTTGGTCGATCATGTAACACATGGAAGCGAGCAGTTGAGCAGGAGGCCAGAGGAACAAACAAGTCCTGGCAACAGCTTAAGACCGATGCTCAGGATCGCGCCTTGTGGAAGAGGGTTGTTTCTGTCCTATGCCCCTATAGGGGGTCTTAACAGGAATTTGATTGATTGAAAACTGCAAGCTTATTTTTTCTGCATTTTAACTAGTAGCTATTGTTTGTTTTTATAATTACTTGTCCTTCCACGTGTCCGGTGCAGATCGGGTCATGTGAAAAATTTTATTTATTTTCGAAAACAATAATAATATTCTTTTGTTTTCTTACAATAGTATTCTATTTTTGTGATTATTATATTATAAAATGTATATAGAAAAATGTGCAGCTCCTTGAATCAACCCATATGTGTATTTTAAACATTTTCAACTTAATACCCCGTTCCGCCCGGGTTCTCCTGGTTATTTCTAAAAAAAGTCATTAAGAACTCCGCACCCTTTCTTCCACCTCCCTTACAGCTTCAAATTTCAATAAAATATTTCGCTCTGCTCCCAATCATAGTTCTGCTATGTTTCCATCTTTAAGTCATTGGATACTATTGTATTTTTTTTTCATTGTTTTGTCTAAGTAAATAAATAGACCAGTTAAATACAATAATTAATTAAATATTTTTTTTATATAGAAACAGTTGAATACTACTATGTCAGCTGACTAGGCCTACATAATCTCAACGAAAAGGGTTAAAATACAATTTTTTCAAGGAATATTTGAAGTTGAACTCAGTTAAATTAGAAAATCTTCAAACGAGAAATATGGAAGCTTGTGCAAATGCAAATAACATCCTATGAAGAAGAGAATCCTGTTAGTAAAATGTAAATATTCGAAAGCTGCATTCACTGCTCGTTATCCTACCAGTTTTAACTCGGGCTTGATAGAAATGTATGAGATCTCCTCGTACTTATGTGAACGTAACGTAGGATAAAACAACTGACAAAGTTGTAAAAGGAATCTTTTCCATAAACCTTATATTCCTACTCTTAGCAGCGCGCAGTAACTTTTATTAAAGTTTTAATAACTTTCCGTTTAGACTAAGGAGAACGTTTCAAAGCAAAAGCAATTGGTAAATAGCTCGAAAAGAGTCGTTCGACGCCGCTCCCTTGTTCAACATGTCTTACGTGTTGAAAATACATAGAAAATGGACAGATATTAAAATTGAGAAAAAAAAACTATTAAAGGTAATTTTCTTTTAGGAGAAGAAATAGTTTTGGAAACGAACAGTTAACTAAATAAATATGAACGTTCTAATAGAAAGACTTTTGAAGTGAGTTGTATTTTGATAATTTTAGAGAGAAACAAACATCCATAGTAATATGTTTTATGAAATAGTTGATGAATATATTCCGCTTCTAGTATTATTTAATTTGATTGTGCTGCCAAAAGCTCTACTCTCTCGCTACTGTCTCTAACTTCATCATTTTGACTTTCTTTTTCTGGGCAGGAAGTATACAAAATACCAAAATCTCAGTTACCACTTTACCCTAAAACATTTAAAACAAAATACCAGTAGTTGATTAAGTTTTATTTTTAACTATCCCAAAATAATCATATGTTTACCTAAGAACCTTTAAAAATACACTTGTCTGAAAATAAATAAATTTCCCGCACTGGAAACCAGCTCACTATTCGATTGACTAACTAAAAATACCCAAATGATTAACTTAACTTAAAAAAAATCAATTACCAGTACAACCCAATATTTTACGAAAACGAGTACCTCTCACTTTCTATTTTGACATCGAGTAGCATTCAATGTCGTCATTTGACTTGAAATTCACGGAAATAATACTTCAAAACGCCATTAAAGTATTGTTCTTAGCCGCGGGGTGTTCGGTCAATGAAACTTGCGTGACCAACAAGACTTGAACAATTTGTCAGGGTGCCGGTTGGTGTCAAAGTAAAATGTGTGTGCAACAACCAACCCCCTCTGCGTGACAATTTCGTGGTTTAATACGAGTACGTATCCTGCATGTCGAATACTACGTAGCGCTGTAGTTATTCTTCGAGATATTCGTGTATATACTTTTCTACCTTGTTATAAATATATTTAGTTTTTTTTTTATTCCTTTCTTTTCGGAGATTCAATTAGAGACACTTTGCTGCACCTTCACTGGACTTTGCGCACGTTAATTGAATTTTTTTTCTTTCCACTTATCCTGCATTGTAGAAAGGGTACTCGTGCCATGATATGGAATGTAATAAATCTTAGCAGGAGAGTGAGTGGTGCCCTTCTGTTCTTTGTGATTCCGTACATTTATTGCTTTTGGGGGAGTTTAATTCGAAAGGGTTGAAAAATACACTTAAAGTTTACCTGAGAATATATTTTTTTTTTCAAGTAGACCCTTTTTTTTTGTAAGATAAAGGCAGCTTTGTCATCAGTTTTACGTGAAATTATTTCAACATCTTTTTGGGGATGGATCAAACATCAAAAGAGCAATTTGCTACCCACATGTTGTTCCGGATCAAATTTTGGTGCAATATTATTGACGATATTGGAATGAATGGTTAGAAATATTCATCAAATTTAAAAGCTATTTCCATTAAATTGTTATATTTCGACGAATTCCACAGTATGGATTTATTAGAGTGATAAAAATTTCTCGAATTTCCGCAAACTTTTATTAGAAAGCAGATTTTTCCAGCATTTTACAGCAAGTGAAATTATACGAGTCCCTGATATATTCTAGGGAAATAGATAAAAATAATAAATTAATTAAATTAAATTTGGTTTAGATTTCAATAAGTTATTTAAGAAAACGCATAAGTGAATTGATCTTAACTTTTGGCAAATTACAACTGTTTTAGAGCAATACAAATCTTTTACTTCCTGATTTTTTTAATGAGAGTCTAATGAGACATAACTATGAAATTTATAGAAAGGCTCTCTCTCTCGTTCTCTCTCTCTTTCTCTATCTCTCTCTCTTTCTCTCTCTCTATATATATATATCTCTCTCTCTCTATCTCTCTCTCTCTCTTTCTCTCTCCCTCTCTCTCTGAAACGCGAAACGAGGATACAATCTGTATTTACTCTTGGTGGCGTTACACACACTCGTAAAAGTGACGACGAGGATAACATGTATGCGATACCAATACGTTATATTGAAGAATTACCCAATGGAAAAAAAGAGCGCTTCAGAAGTGATGATAAGCGCTCTTTTAGAACTCAGTAGCGCTTTTTTCCTATACCCTTCTTCACTTATTTTTAACATTAGCATGTCCGCTGAAAGAAGCGCTTAGTTTGCGCTGCTTTACGCAGTGAGTGAGAAGCACTTCATTTGCACTGCTTTAAGAAAAGTAAATGAAAAGCGCTTCATTTGTAATTAAAAAACGCATCATTGGTGCTGCACAGACCATGTTAGAAGTACAGAGTTACTGTTTAAGACAGAAAATAATATTCAACATAACAAAATAGAAAAAAAAAAAATTAATTCATATCGAGGTATGTACATAACGGTCTTCATCATTAATTTAATGACATATTATAAAAAAAATAATCATAATAATAAAAAAAACTTTTATAAAACAAATAATCATTAAAATAGGAATTCAAAATGACGGTAACTTTTACATATGTAGGTATTCCTAATTCTAGAGTACATAATAACTAAAGCTATACAATTTTCAAAATTCATAATAAATCCGTTCCAGAACAACGGGTCGGATTAGTTGGGTTTGAATTCTTATTTAAATTAAATTAGAATTTACAAAATTGCTAAATAAAACTAACGGAGAGGATTAGCATTGAAAAAGAAATATCAATTTAACATTTTTCGCGTGGGAAAATTATTTTCGATAAAGTGTAAGGGTCTATATGCACTAGCCACTACACGTATTTATTGAATAGTTTGATTGTCTTAATAGGCAGTTTTTTCTGGTGCCCATCCCAATTTACACAAATAAAGAAGATGCAGTGATTTTTGAACTGGAATTTTTTTCCACCAACTACATATATACAGGGTGGGCCAAATACAAGTTTCTTTTTAAAAATGCAATAAAATGAACAAAATTAAATTTTTTTCCATGTATTATGGCTTCATTAGTAAGAGCAAACATTCCCATTAATGATGAAGTACAACTTCGTTCAAGTGGCTGCCTCGGCTGGCTTCGCAGTAGTGCATTCTGTCACTCCAATTTTCCAAGACCATATGGATGGTTTCGGGCTGTATGTCACGGATTGCTTGGTTGATACTGGCCTTAAGTGCTTGAATCGTTTCTGGATTGTTGGCATAACATCGGTCCTTCACAGTTCCCCAGAAAAAAAGTCCAAAGCTCCGAGGCGGCCAATTGACATCGCCAAGACGGCTGATAGCACGATTTGGGAATTTGGTGCGTAAAAGATCGATTGTGACATGGGCTGTGTGGCATGGCGCGCCATTCTGCATAAGCCAGAGGTCGTCCATGTCTTCAATTTCAGTAAAAAAACATAACAGGAGTACGATTGGGCATAAAGCCCAATCGTGCGATACTCTAGATGAAAGAGAAATTTTTGTATCTTAAGAAATTTTGTAGAGGAAGTGGTAGAGGGGGTGACGACATTGAACTAATTTTTTCACATGACGTTAAGGTTGCTATCAAAATGTCTTATGCAAAATTTAGGATTTAAAAATTTAATAGGCACAGAGAAAATTAGAGTATTGGATGTAGTGAAGTAGGGTAGTTTGTATGGGAGGTGATAGAAGGAGGGGCGAGTTTTTAATGACTTTTCAGAAATAACTATAAACATCATGCTTTTGACATGTTTTAAATTGTAGATCAGTAGCATTCATACTTTTCAGGAAAATCGACTTTATTAAGTTGTGAAATTGTGTCATTTTGTATGGGAGGGGGTAGAAGGGGTAAAGCTAATCGTCTAAATTTTTTTCGGTTTTACTAATAATTCTAAATAAATATTTAGTGCACAATTTCGATTAATTAAATACGCACTGAGTAAATTGGCTTAGAGCATTTCATGAAAAAGTGCAGTTTGTGTGGGAGGTGGTGGAAGGAATGGGAGGACTCAAATAACTTTTGTACAGCACATTTATATCATCATAAAAGTAATATATTCCATAATTCAGATCAATAGCATTTATATTTCTCGAGCAAATCCGTTTATTGTGAAATTACGAAATTGTGTCATTTTGTATGGGAGGGGGTAGAAGAGGTACAGCTAATCGTCTCATTTTTTTGGTCTTACTAATAATTTTAAATAAATATTTCGTACACAATTTCAGCTCGATAACTATTATACGCACTGAGTAAATTGGTTTAGAGCATTTCATGAAAAAGTGCGGTTTGTATGGGAGGTGGTGGATGGAGGGGGAGGACACAAATTATTTTTATAGAGTAGATTGGAATCATCATAAAGTATTACATTCCAAATTTCAGATCAATGTCATTGTACTTTTCGAGCAAATCCGTTTATTGCCATATTGCGAAATTGTGTCATTTTGTATGGGATGGGGTAGAAGGGGTGGAGCGATTTGGCTCGTTCACGAACTTGACCTTACTTTTTTGTTAACAACGACGTATACAAAATTTGAACTTTCTAGCTCAACGCGTTCTCAAGCTAGAGAGGACACGGACGGACAGACAGACAGACAGACAGACAGACGGACGGACGGACATCCGTTTTTGAGATTTTTGAGTGATTATATGAACTTCTGTATCATTAATTTTTTTCTCCGAGCCTTATTTCTTGGCGTTACAAACTTTGTGGCAAACTTATAATACTCTCAGATTTCATCTAGAGTATAAAAAGTCGTATAACATGGCTCTGTAATGTTCACCGTTGACCGAAACGTTGTTCCCAGCCTCTTTTTCGAAGAAAATTGTCCAATGATCCACTCCACAATCCGTACCAAACTGTCACTCTCTGTGGATGCATTGGCTTCTCAACAATAACGTGCGGATTTTTCGAGCCCCAGATGAGGCAATTTTGTTTGTTAACGTAGCCCCAATGTGAAAATGCGCCTCGTCAGAAAAGATGATTTTTAGCCCAAAATCGTTGTCCGATTCAAGCTGCTCTAACGACCAAACTGCGAAGCGATAACGAAGCGGATGGTCGTGCGCCTTTAATTGCTGAGTCAATTGGACCTTCTAAGCGAATATCCCGAGATCTTTGTGCAGAATTCTCCTGAGGCTAGTGCGCGAAATGTTGAGCTGTTGAGATTGACAGCGAGTTGATGTTCGTGGAGTGAGTCTCACACTCTCGGCTACAGCAGCCACATTCTCGTCTGTGCGCACCGTACGACGACGGGGACCATGAGTGTTGTCCACTAGCATGCCAACTTGCGTACAGCAGGCGCGGTGGGTGCTTTATTTCGGCCAAAACTTCTTTTCAAAAATCGCACTGCTTGGGCTTCACAAAAAAAAAGATGTCCCTACGTTGTTCAAGTGTAAAGCGACTCATTTCGTTCCGCGGAGGTATGATACTGACCTCCTGTCAAGATTTCGAGCGGGAAACAGCTTTCAGTGTCAAAATATTCTATGATTTAAAAAGAAACTACTGGATAGCCCACCCTGTACTTTAACTGCGAAAAAAATTCATTAATAAATTATTTAACAACTACTTACTTTTCATTCACATTTTCAATTCTGCTACCAATTTGATCCAGCTCTGTTTTACTATTGATTGGAAACAGGCTCACAATTTTAAAACTTAACGTCGCTTTTTAATTTAATTTCACCTTTTTCAATTTCGCTTCTCTAATTATCTCAACAATCGCTCAACTAAATGAAAGTGAAAACATTTGTTTTCCTCTGTTCTTTTCTCCGCAGTAAAAACAGGCTCCTTCGGGATGTGATACAGATTATGTCCATTTGGCCTATGGGGAACATCATATTATAATGCACCTGATGCAGTTTTTGATAAGTTTCTCTACTTTACATTTCGTGCCCGAAAACCAGTTATGCATTATAATTTGAGCTAGGGTGTAGCCTAGTGGGCGGCGTGTTGGTGTTGTAATGCGAAGGTCGTGAGTTCAAACCCCGGTCGACGCAATATATAATTGCAACACATTGCCTGCTTGGATATATCTTGGTCACCTCAGTCTACGAAAATGAAAAATTCGTAGAAAGAGGGTTCTGTGAAGGGCTAAAAACCCTTCCACAATAAGTAAGTAATAAGTGTCAGGAGGCCAAGGTCCGATTTGGGCTGTACTGCCATTGTAGAAGAAGAAAATTATAATTTGATCATAAGTTTTTTCGACACCTAAGTGGCCAATTTTCTCATGGATCAAGCGTATCACATTGTCCTCCATTTCACAAGGCATGCAAAGTTGTGACCGTCCGGTTCTATTTTTCCTAAATACTAGTTCATCGCTATCGACTGTGGCAAGAAATCGTGAATACATCATTTGTGACAGCAGAAGTGCTTCCACTCGGGCAGAGGTCTTTTGAGGGTGGTTCTTCAATCTCAATTGGCGGTGTTATGGGGACCTTACGATTGGCACCAGTAATTATACTCTAGATGAAATCTGAGAGTATATTGTGTTTGCCTTACCGTTTGTAACGCTAAGAAATAACGCTCGCACAGAGCCGCCAAGGGTACAGAAATATTTGTTGTCGCTCAAAAACCTCGATTCCGAATGACCGTCTGTCCGTCTGTCTGTCTGTGCGTCTGTCTACAGCATAACTCTCGAAAGCTTTAACTTTAAGTTCGTGAACGGGCCAAATCGCTCCACCCCTTCTACCCCCTCCCATACAAAATGACACAAATGCGCAATTTGACAATAAACGGATTTGCTCGAAAAGTATAAAACGTATTAGCTTGAAATTTGGAATATATTACTTTTATGATAATATCAATCTACCGTATAAAAATTATGCGTGTCCTGCCCCTCCTTCTACCACCTCCCATACAAACTGTACTTGTCATGAATTACTCTAAGCCAATTTACTCAGTGCGTATAAAATTTAGCGAGCTGAAATTGTGCACCAAATATTTATTTAAAATTGTTAGTAAGGTTAAAAAAAATTAGACGATTAGCTTTACCCCTTCTACCCCCTCCCATACAAAATGGCACAATTTCGCAATTCGACTATAAATGGATTTGCTCGAAAAGTATAAAAGCTATTAGTCTGAATTTCGGGATATATTACTTTCATAATGATTTCAATATACAGTGTAAAAATTATGTGCGTCCTCCCTCTCCTTCCACCCCCTCCCATACAAACTACACTTTTTCATTAAATGCTCTAAGCCGATTTTCTCAGAACATATAACATTTATCGAGCTCACATTTTGTGATAAATACTTAATTAGTATTATCACTAAGATCACAAAAAAATATTTGATTAGCTTCACAGCTTCTACCCCCTCCCATACAATATGAAACAGTTTGACAAATTCACAAAAAATCGATTTTCTTGAAAAGTATAAATGTTACTGGCCTAAAATTTAAGAAATGTCAATTTTATGATATTCTTAGTTATTTCTGAAAAAATTACTAAAATCCCCCCACTGTTTCAACCACCTCCCATACAAACTGCACATTTTCACTAAATCTAACACACTAATTTTCTCAGGTCGTATTCAATTTTTGGAGTAAGCATTTTGTATAAAACATTTTTATAGCTACTTTAGCATGATGGGGAAAAAATTAGTTCAATGCTATCCCCCCTTCTTACACTCTCCATACAAAATTTATTGCGATCACAAAAAATTCTATTTCATCTAGAGTATCGTAAGATTGCAGTTTACGCGCAATCGCCCTGTTATGTTTTTTATCAGGTCGTCAGTGGAACTGAGGCAGTTTTCGGTGGGGGCTGTAGTGTCACATTTGGTTCCGCTATCAACAGGTGTTCTTATGTGGCATCGGCTCAACGAATCAACATGTCCAATTGTCTGTCCACCTCGGTGCTGTATACTGTAGTCAAAGTTTTCTAGTTCAAGAGCCCATCTGGCAATCCTAGGGTTAATCTGTCTTTTGCTAAGTGTGAGCGTAAGGGAATTGCAGTCCGTGATAATTTTGAATGGTATTCCTTCGCGATAAACATGAAATCGTCTAAGCGCATGAACTATGGCTAGCGTTTCTAGCTCAAAGCTACGGTACCGAGATTCAACAGGTGTAGTTGACTTTGAAAAAAAGAGTAGAGGATGGAACTTACCATCATCCTGTTTCTGCATCAGTTTTGCTCCGTACCCGGTATGACAGTGTAATTCAATAACTCTTTTGGGATGTATATAGCTTAAAGGGGGTAGCGGCTAACTTCTTACGTAATTCTTCAAAAGGGGCACTGCATTTCTCAGTGAATTCGAAAGCTATACTTTCGCGAGTAAGATTTAGTAACTGCCGGGCTATTCTTGAGAATGAAGGAATGAATTTTCGGAAGTAAGAGAGTAATCCTATGTAAGCCTTAAGCTCTCTTCGATTCCTCGATACTGGATATTGTTGGATGGCTCGGAGATGTGAATCAGTTGGTCGTATCCCGGAAGGGGTAAGCGAATATCCTAAATATTCAATCTCATTGTATCCGAACTTGCACTTATTGAGCTTCAGTTCAAGTCCCTTCTCAGAGACTCGTCTTAAAACCTTGGCAACTAGTTCAACATGGTCTTCGTAAGTAGTGGTAGCAATCAATATGTCATCCATTTAAATGATGATGGCCCCAGATTCCAGCATGTCCCTAAAAATATCTTAAATAAAACGCTGATAGATGCATTTTCTTATGATACTCTAGATGAAATAAGAAAGAGTTTGTTATACCGGAAAATATGTCATCTCAAATTCTTTCGAATAGTGAATAGTAACTTTTGTATGAGAGGTGGTAAAAGCAGAGGGGAGAGGTTTGTAATTTTTGTACCTATATATAACACTGAACGTAGTATACAAAATGTTTCATGCTGAATTTAAAGTTTGTAGCTTTCATAATTTTCGAGGAAACTGAACAATTTTTGTCTGAATTTATGGTATGGGAGGTGGCAGAGAAAGCGCGAGGATTTGAATGATTTTCAATCTGCTTATCATCATCCTAATCACATTGCTTCGTTGCAATTTTAAAGTCGAAATCTCTTATATGTTCGAAGGAGAAATACTTTTCTTGAATTTCCAATATAAAAATTTGTATGGGAGGTGGTAGAAGGAGCGAGGCTCATATATTTTTTAGAATATATTGCAATTTTTCAGAGACAAATTCTGGCAAAATTTTCTAGTTTCAATAAAAATCGATTAAATGAATTTACCAAAATTGTGCATTTGTATGGCAGGAGGTAGAAGGAGTATTCGAATCAAAACCAAATTTTTCGTCATCAATGATATTTGTAATTGTATACTTTTTTTAAAATTTAAAGTTGATAGCTCTGACGGTTTTGAAGAAAAACAATTTAATTCAAATTCCGAAATTTCTTGAAATTTGTATGGGAGGAGGTAGAAAGAGTGAGGTGAAGTTGATAATTTTTCGAAAATCGGTTGCGATTGTAAAAAAATTAATACTGACAAAAATTGGTTCTTTTAGCTCTGCTAGTTGCAAAGTAAACAGAATAAATGCATTTTTGAAATTTTCGCATTTGTATGAGAGGGGCTAGAACGAGTAAGGGGATCAGATCAATATTTTTTGAAGTTAATGATATTTACATCGTATATATTATGACCTAGTTTGCAAGTCTGAAATGGTTTCGGAGAAAAATCAATTTCTTTAAATTTCGAAATTTCATGAAATAGAAGGAGTTGGATGTGGTCCGTTCACGAACTTAAAGTTAATTTTTTGCTAAAAATGACATATAACAAATTTCAGCACGATAGGTCAAAGCTTTTGAGAGTTGTATTGTAGACAGACGGACAGACGGTCACTCGGTATCGAGATTTTTGAGCGACAACAAATATTTCTGTACCCTTGGCGGCTCTGTGCGAGCATTATTTCTTAGCGTTACAAACGGTAAGGCAAACACAACATACTCTCAGATTTCATCTAGAGTATAAAAATACTGATGAAAAAAAAACACAGATATATTGCTATGCGTAGATCACTAAAGTTTTTGGTTTTGATTTTCTAAAACATTAAAGATTAAAATTGTAGCATTTTTGACAAAAAAAAATCCGAAAATAATTTGGCGGAGCTAATCGGCTTCATAAGTTTGCAGAAAATGTTGTCGACAAGAAGTTTTGTGACAAAAGCAAATCGTTTGTAATGGAATTTTTAGCAAATTTTTAAGAATAAATTTGGCAGCACAATTTTTAAAAATACTATATTTCGTAATCACAACAAAATTTGGCTTTTGTGTGGAAAGTATTTTGATAGAAGAATAGAAGCCTGCAAGTCCATTTGCTAGTGTTTATTTTTCGGTCTTTTGTTAATTCCAACAAGGTGCATTTGTTGGAAGTACCGGTACTGCTAATGACTAAAATTGTATCCGGATTCAGAAACCGCTTGAACTCAAATAACATGACAATACCTTACCTCAAAGTCAAACAGTTCTAACTCAAAACTACTTCTAATTTTTGTACCGTCGAATTACTATTGTTATTCAAAAGAGACAAATCAGTACAATGGATTCGTCAGGTGAGGATCAATTTAATTCAATTTATTGGAGACTTATTAAATTACAAGACATTTGAAACAAAAAATAAATAAAAAACTTAATCAATATGTTAGAAATTAACTTGGCCAAGCTGTAATTTAATAAATTAAAAAAATCTCTGTCAACAAGTCGGGTGCAGCTTTGTTATTCTTGGGATGCATGGCAAGTCGATATGCAGATTAGGGTGAATAGAGGAGAATAATTAAATGAGGGTTCTACAGCAGCGCTGTTGTCAATTGTTTAACACTTAACCACGATTACGACCAATAGCTCCAGTACGTTGAATCAATATTTCATTCATTTATTTGTGCAAGTTAGGGTTTGTATGGTGAGAGGGAGAGAGTAATAGAGGGGGTGGGTAACTGCTAATGATTTTTTAATTGATTTCTTGAATCGCCTTCAGAATTCTCTGCATAGAATGTTTGATTGATAGAAAAAGTAAATTTTTATATTCGGTGCCGCTTATATTCTTAAAGCTATACATTTGTATGGGAGGGGGTGGAGGAGTAGATGGAATCGTAAAATTTGAGATGCAGTATTATTTCATTTCATTTGAATGGTGTTCGTACAAAACTTCAAGTTCGTAGCTCTTAATTTGTTAGTTGTAAGTCGATTAATTGTAATTCAAAGAAATCATAATTTTGTGTGCGGGGAGGTAGAAATGCAGAGTGGACTTCAAAACTTTGGATGCAACTTTGTTTCAAAAATTTTTGAACAGTCTCTAATTTCAAGGTGATAGCTTTTAGTGATTTGGTGATAACTGATTTGTTAAAAATTGTCGAAAAAAACACTTTTATAAGTGAGAAGTTGAAAATCACAACTTAATCACAACTTATGCGACCAGTTTATATTGTTGCGAGTTAGGGGGTTCGCCGGATTTCAAAGAAAACACAATTCGCTTAAAAATAATAGATAATTTATTTATTCGCAGTCTTTTTACTTAATTTTCACGTTAACTTAATTCGCCTTAAATCGCACTACCGATATTTCGCTCTTTATTGCTTTCACTACCGTTCGTGTTCAGATGTCGCTGACTGACTGACTCGGCTGTCTGAAAGTTGGCGTATATTTATACCAAATCTCCCAGACAGGTGTCGTGTGTGTGTGTGTCTAGACTATTCTAGATTGCCTACATTATGGAGTTTACTGGAACAATATCTTAAACTTACTGACGAGAAAATCTTCACCATAGAATAATCGTTCAGTAAACAGAACGACCGTGTGTATACTCGGTCATCGCGAGGGTCCAAAGAGGCCACCGTCCCGCGTCTGTAATGGTATGGTGGGGAGTGAGCTGCGATGGCGTTACCAAGCTCCATTTTTGCGAGAAAGGAAAGAAAACATCGGCCAAAGTATATCAATCGACCGTCTTGGAACCCATTGTGAAGCCTCTCAACCAATCAATATTCGCCAACAAGCCGTGGACTTTCCAGCAAGACTCTGCTCCAGCTCATAAGGCAAAAACGACTCAAATGTGGCTCAAAAACAACGTTCCGGACTTCATATCAACGGACGATTGGCCAGCTGGTAGTCCAAACCTCAACCCGTTGGATTACAAGTTGTTGTCCGTATTAAAGGGCATGGGTTGCTCTACTCAACCCTCAAATATTGAGTCGTTGAAGCGAGCCCTTGTCCGTGCAGGGGACAATTTCCCCATGCATGAAGTGCGTCTCGCAATCGATGAGTGGCCAGATCGTCTCAAGTCGTGCTGGAAGGCAAATGGAAGTCATTTCGAATAAGTTGTTCTAAGATTTGTAGCCATTGAATAACCCAATAAAAAGAAAAAAAAAGTTTTGAAAAATATTAATTCGTTTTCATTTGGCGTCGATTTTTCTGTGTACCAATATTTATGACTTGACTAGGTATGTACTGAGAAAATTAGTTTAGAATATTTCATGAAAAAGTGCAGTTTGTGTGGGAGGTGGTGGATGGAGTAAGGGGATTAAAATAATTTGTATACCATAGATCACATGTTCTAAATTTCAATTGATTTGCTCCAATGGTCTTGAAGAAAATTTGATTAGTATATATTTTTGAAAATGAGTCATTTTGTATGGGAGGGGGTGGAAGGCGTGGGTGTATTGAAATAAGACCACACGCAGACTATATCTCAGTGCAAATCTAACAAACTGTGAAAGTTTCATTACAATCGGTTTAGCCGTTTTTGCGTGAAAACCGGAAAGACAGACAGACAGAGAAAATTTTTAAAAACGTTGGTTTCTCCTTAGTTATTGCTAAAATAAAGCAAAAAACTTATTTATAGCCATACAAATAACAGACAGACACTACAATTATATTTATATGTATAGATTTAACAGTCTTCTGTTTATTTTTGCGAATTGAGGAACATTCATACGTATATAGATTATAAAAAAAATTATGAGAAAAAATCGGTAATTATACTCTAGATGAAATCTGAGAGTATATTGTGTTTCCTTTCCCGTTTGTCACGCTAAGAAATAACGCTCGCACTGGGCCGCCAAGAGTACAGAAATATTTGTTGTCGCTCAAAAACCTCGATTCCGAGTGACAGTCTGTCCGTCTGTCTGTCTGTCTGTCTGTCTGTCTGTCTGTCTGTCTGTCTGTCTGTCTGTCTGTCTGTCTGTCTGTCTGTCTGTCTGTCTGTCTGTCTGTCTGTCTGTCCGTCTGTGCGTCTGTCTACAGCATAACTCTCGAAAGCTTTGATCTATAGTGCTAAAAATATTTGTATGTCATTTTTAGCAAAAAATTAACTTAAGTTCGTGAATGGGCTACATCCCCTCCATACAAATTTCATGAAATTTCGAAATATTAAGAAATTGATTTTTCTTTGAAACTATTTAAGCTATTGACTTGAAATTTAGGACGAAGTATTATGGTATAGATGTCATTAATATCACGGAATATTGACCCGACCCCCTTACTCCTTCTACCCCCTCCCATACAAATGGACAATTTTAAAAAATACATATATTCGATTTTCATTGAAACTAGTAAAGCTGAAAAGACGAAATTTTATCTCTACTATAATTGCAATTTATTTTAAAAATAATTATCAACTTCACGTCACTCCTTCTACTCCCTCCCACACAAATTTCACGAAATTTTGAAATTTAAATTAAATTAATTTTCTTCGAAACTGTTAAAGCTATCAACTTGATATATTGTATAAAGTATACAAATAGAAATATTAATAATGCGAAAAAAATTTATTTTGATCCGTACACTCCTTCTGCCCCCTCCCATACAAATGCATTATTATTGTTAAATGCATTTTATCGATTTCCATTCAAACTAGAAAAAGTACAAACTTCAAATTTTGCCAGAATTTGTTTCTTAATAATTGAAATAAGTGTTTGAAAAAATTATCAGCTCCGCTTCACTCCTTCTACCACCTCCCATACAAATATTTGTATTATAAATTCAAGAAAAGCATTTCTCTTTCAAGTATATGAGAGCTATCGACTTTGAAATTTAATGAAAGCATGGTGATAAGGATGATGATAATAAGGAGTTTCAAAATCAACTTAAACGCTCCACTTCCTCTGCCACCTCACATACAAATGCCCCAATTTCAGAAAAACTATGATCAATTTCTTTAAAAGTAATGAAAACTAAAAACTTTAAATTCAGCAAAAAAAACATTTTGCATGCCATGTTCGGTGTCATATACGAAAAAAACAAACCTTCTTTTCTACTCTTTTCTACCACCTCCCATGCAAAAGTCTCTATTCACTATTCGAAAGAATTTGAGATGACATATTTTCCGGTATATTAAAGTCATTTCCATCTCATCTAGAATATCATATGTTTGGGCTTTAAGCCCAATCATAATTCTGTTATGTTTTGCTTTTGGGTTCGTCTTTTCTTCAATAAATCGTCGTAACATGTCTCCTAATTTATCAACTGCAGTCAGTAAATTTTCCTCCTCAGGATAATGGAATTGTGTGTACGTTTGCAACGTCTTCAGGGCAGATAGTGCTTCGTTGGTTGAAGGAACAATATTACAATCCTCATTTATGTATTCGTCGCCGCTATCCGAATCTGATGAAGATATTATTGACTGCATTATTTCCATCTCATCAGGGGACTCCGTTGTTAGCAGGTCATAGTCAATTTGATCGTAATCATTGAAGTCACTAGAGACGAAATTTGAAATCGCATTCTCCTCCGCCCAATGTGAGAGAGAGTACATTTCTTCCCTTTCTTCTCGAGTTGCAATTAATGTCGAAAGTGGAAAATCGTCTTCTTCTGTAAACTCTGGATCCATTGTAAAACCAGCGTGTCGGAAGCAATTTGATATTGTTTCTTGTGATACTTTCCTCCACGCAGCATTAACCATTACAATGGCATCCAACAAAGTGATTCTTAATTTCATTTTCTTGTCGAGGGCGTCTATAGCAATAATTGCCTCCGATATTACAACTTTACAAAAAGTCGATTTGCCTAAAAAGTACGAATGCTACTGATCTGCTATGCTAAATAAATGATGTTTACAGTTATTTCTAAGAAAGTTATTAATAACTCCACCCTCCTTCTACCACCTCCCATACAAATTGCACAATTTCACTAAATTCAATACCCTAAGTTTCTCAGTACCTATTAAATTTTTGAATCCTAAATTTTGTATAAAACATTTTGATAGCAACCTTATCATGATGTGAAAAAATTAATTTAATGTTGTCACCCACTCTACCACTTCCCCTACACAATTTCTTAAAATAAAAAAATTTCGCCTTCATCTCGAGTATCGCACGATTGGGCTTTACGCCCAATCGTAGTCCTGTTATGTTTCTCTATTAGGGTCTATGCAGTACAATGTAGGCTACATTATTCCAAGGAGTTCTTGCAGATGAATAAAATCATTAAACGTGTTCTTAGACTTACTGAAGGATAGTGCATCATAAACTAATTTATTATAAATAAACTGCCAACAAGTCGGCCGAAACTTTATTATTCTTGGGATAAGTTACGGATGAGTGGAAAGTCAATATGCAGGGAAGACTAAGTGTAAGGGAGTTCTTGGGCAGGGCTGTTGTCAATTTAACAATATTTCATTCGTTTCTGCAAGTTTGTGTTTTTATGAGAGGAGGGAGAGGGGTAATAGTAAGGGTGGGTGGATGTTGATAACCTTTTTATTGATTGCTTGAATCACGTCCAATATTCTCTGTATGAAATGTCTTTCATAGACGAAGTTGCATAGAATTTTTATAAAATTCGGTGTATATTACATTCACGAAACCGAACATTGCCCTCCAAACTATTGATATCAAAAAAGGTCCAGGTCCTGATCTTATTCCTCCCCTATTTTTATCAAAGTGTGCCCATCAACTTTTAACACCTTTAAATTTTCTCTTCAATTAGTCCGATAATTTTTTGCACGCCCAGTGGCCCTCGCCCTTACTATTATTGGCATCTTTCAAAGTCAATAATAGTGCAGCTCTACACTACCTAAACGGCCCTAAAATATAAGCCTTTTGCGTTTTAAAATTCCGATGGTAAAATCATTTGAAATATATTTGGTCGACAATTTGTTTTTAGCCACACTTTTTCAGATCTAATTTTTTTTTTTTATAAACCAATGTGTCCGTATTTCGAGTTTCAGCTTTCTATCTGCATTGGAAGTGGAGGTATAAGAATCTTTATTTCTTGACTTTAGCCCAAGCCCCCTTCCTCTGGAGGCTTCAATATGTAAGCGAGGGATCTCACTTACTTTATTTATAATCCATCCAAGAATGAAATTTTTATTTTTAATGATCTCGAAGATATGAATCCATATGTGAGGCGTACAGACAGGTGGACTTTTTTTTGCATTTTTAGGCTAATTTAGTGATAAATCGCGAAAAAATTTCGAGTAGCAAATTTCTTTTCTGTTTCGATCACAATAATTTATTATTTATTATAATAACAAAGTAATTGTTGTTCGCCTGAGATCAGCACCCATCTGTAATCCACCCAAAATTGAACTTTCTATCTTCAAGTGTTTGGGAGTTAGCTTATTATGCTCAGTTATTGGCAATCAATGTATTTCAAGTTACTCAATGTCACCCATCTGTGTGTCCTGCTCGAAACAAGAGTGCTTTTCCGTCAAGTCCACGTTTTGACTGAACAAATAGCTTAATAACAATTATTTTGTGCTTAGGAGGTTGACATCGAACTTCTTTATGTTGAATCCGTCTGTGACTCATGATAGCGTGTTCCATATGTAAAGTGTGTTCAATGTGTTGAAATAACATAACGATGCATCCTCTTGCAAAATTGTATTGTTAAACCAAAAACATCACTGATGCACAGCTTCACAAGTTTCGCAATCACTTATCGCGAACAATTACAAAACAAAAACCAAGAGAGTACTAATGTAAATCTAACACATCTGATATTATAAATACCTGAGTTGTTGCCAACCGTCAAGAAAATTTCTTTCTTAGATTCATTTTTAATGTAACGTAAGAAATGTGTTCCATGTGTATTCTGTACAACATTATATGTATGTTGTTGTAGGCACTTTACTCTTTTTACAAAATTCGTTGCGAGTTACATGTAGAAAAGAAAAGCGACGTCTCACATATGGCTCTGCAACGGTTTTGCACCACAGCTCCTTCGTATGGCCGAAACGCCAAGCCAAAATCTTAAGGGAGAGAAATGTTACATTAGGAAATTTATGTCTTTAAGTAGAAGTGTAAATCTGCCTGTAGAATACATGATATATAGGTGTGTATGCATTTTTGCACGAAAAACGTATGTAGCTTCCAGATACACGGTTATAAATATGTATATATATTTATACATCTATAATAAATAATTCTGCCACAACGTTTTGTTCTGCAAAAATGACGCTACGTGTACATTGCCAGAACTGAATAAAAATTTTCCTGAAAAGCGTCAGATATGTTACTTTTTCGGCGAACAAGACATTTCACAAGGCAGTAAAGAAACTCTTTCTCGACGGAAAATGAAACTGAAGATTTCTGACGGTTTATAGTCAAACCAAACGGAGATATTTTTCGCCACCTTTTTATAAATTCTGGCAAACATAGCTACATATGCTTCGGAAAAGTTCCGCATTGGAAAAAAAAGAAAGAATAATCTGTGGATACTTAATGTCGGCTTTCAGAATTAATTAGTTGTGGTATTGCAGAGTTTTCTTCATAAAAGAAAATCTTTTGCATTTATCATCGAAGTTTGTGTGTTTTTCTTTAAAATTAAATGATACGTAATTGTTTAAAGTTTAAAATTGTTGGTATTCTGACCTTTAGCTTTCGAAAGATTTATTATGGGCTGTTAGCTGTTGGCACAATCTACTATTTCAAGTTCCTATGTTAGAACATGTTTGGGAAAAAACCAGAGAAAACAACAAACGAAGGACTGGATAAAACATAGAGAAGATTATTTGGAGCAGGAAGTGGATTATATTCTATGTTCATTTTGCCGATTATGCTTTTCGATTTTACCGGCATTATGATATGGTAAATGACTATTTTACAAATAGTGACTTCGCGAGTAGTTCCATAAGCATGGGAATGGCCAATACACTCTGTACTCTCACCGCCCATTTTATTACCTATTTTTCATCCACTTTTATAAATTGGTAGCATCCTAACTTATCGTCCTGTCAACGCGATCTTTCACGAACCGAGCCCACTTCAAGTTGAATATCCCGAAAAGACCATTAACTCCTGCCTAATTGTAATTCTCGACGTTTGTCATACTGCGTAAAGTAACCCAACAAGTTACAGTAGGGACATTTAGGCAAGTCGTAAAACATCAGTCAACCCCTTTTTACGTAGTGATCAAAAATGAAAAATTCATCGTCTCGTCAGTAAGGAAGGACGGCGCGAGATGAGGTAAACCGTTGGCCAAAGTAAAAGGACTTTTACACGAGGACCAGCCCGAGCATCAACAACAAAAATACATTAAAAAGGGCAGATAGTGCTTCAAGGACGACCATTTTTAGGCAAATTGCTCATTCCGTGAGAAATATGGCAAAAATTTATTACAAAAAAAAACTCATTGCCAAGCAAAGCTGCGGACATAGATCCGTTTTTTTAAAGAAGCAGCACACAGCCATTGTACATGCTAAACACTGAGAAAGAGGGAAATCAGTAAAATTCAGACTGACTGGAAGACAGTTAAGGTTTGTTTGATGTGATTTGTCCTTCCGAAAGACACACCATGCCAGGAGTAAGAAACGGGGCACTACCAAGCAATACACACAACATAGTTGTTTTCGAGTTAGCGTTATGGCGAGATTGGTTCAAGCACCAAACGTGCATCCTTCCTTTATACCCTCGGATTTCGGACGATGAGCGAATACGGAATTATCTCCTTTGAAGTTTATTAGAAATTCAATTTTAAGTTGTGTGTAGCGGCATCTGCTTGAATATTAATGGAGCCGCTTTGATTACAAGCGAAAAATTGCCAGCCATGTCAAAAGCGGTGCGCGGTACTGCTTTGCCGAGTGGCTTTATTACTGGCGACAGGCTTCCGGGTATTTCGCACAGCCTTTGAGTACGATATCCTTTTCATATTGAGTATTGCTAGAAAAAAAAATGCAATGCTCTATTACTTCTTCCTTTTTTTGCTATTTCATCAAGTTAATGTCAATGAAAGAATAATTGAGAAAATCACACACAAAGCTTTTTATTGTAAAAATGACATTTTATTGCTGGTTTGAGCAGTGATGTTAAATAAACTGCCAAAAAGTCGGACGAAACTTTATTATTCTTGGAGAAATTTATGCTGAACCGTCCAATATTTTTGGAGTGAATTAGGAAGCATGGATTCCATAGCTCAGATAAGTACTCAAGGTGAGGACGGACTAATGAGCAATATAGCATTTTTATGGAAAAAATATTCGTGGAGTCCAGACCATTCCGAATTATGAATTTTAGCATTCTTCGAGCGGAATTGCGTGTTTTAGTAAAGTGGGGTACAAAAGTTAAGGACGAGCCCAACGTAATGTCCAAATTTTTGATGACCTGCACCTCTGGCAATGGTTGGCTATCAATCCAGTAGTGGTAATTGAGGCGTGTACGAGATCTCCAGAAAATTATATACGAATATTTAGGAATGTTGAGCGAAAGATGTTTAGAAAAGCACCAGTAAACAGTGCGTCGATGTTCGTTTACAGGGTACCACAGTTCTGGACTGTTCTAATAATTTTGAAAATTTTTAAATTGTCTGCGAATAATTGATAAACGTCATCATGGAATATAGAAGAAATATCATTGATAAATATTAGAAATAGAAGGGGTCTCAGATGGAAGCCCTGGGGTACACCAGACGTTATTGGGAATGAAGTAGACCTAGCACTTTTTAAATTGACAGAGGAAATGCGATTATGCAGGTAATCACTAAACCATGAAATCAACGTACCAGAAATTCCATAGTAATTTAATTTGGAAATTAGAAGCCGAAGATTAACTTTATCAAATGCCTTAGAGAAGCCGGTGTAAACTGCGTGTAGTTGAAGGTTGCACTCCATTGCATTGGTAATCTTATCAACATAAGGTAAGAGGTTAGTTAATGTTGACTTACCTTTTTGAAAGCCATGTTGGTGAGGCGATAAATTGCCTTTAATTAACGGAGTGAGCTTGTTAGTAACAATTTTATCGAAAATTTTAGACGCAGTAGACTGGATGGAGATCGGTCTATAATTTACAATGTTACTTTTGTCGCCAGACTTGTGAATGGGTACCAGAAAAGAGGACTTCCACATAATAGGAAACCTAACTGTATGGAGAGAGAGGTTGAAAAGAATAGTTAGAGGTAGTATCAAAAAATCTCGACATTTCCATAAGACCAAAGGGGGAACACCATCAGGACCCGTATCTTTGTTCGGGTTTAGGCCATTGAGCATCGGTGCAACATCAGCGAAATCAATAGACTAATAAGAAAGACCAAGGCAAGAATTAGGAAAAGTTCCTGTAATTGGGGTACTCGTAGTAGCAGCCGCATAAGTTGTATCGGTGTATACACTAGAGAAGAAAGTTACGAACAAACTTGCAATTTCTAACGGATCGGAAGCTGATTTGATTTGATTCCAAGCATCGAAGCTCGGACTTAATTCCTTTTACTTGAATTGTCCTGATAATGAGATGCAGGCCTGCGTTGAGTTCTGCTGCACTCAGAGGTCTGACCGATCGATCCGGTCGTTGTAGTTTTGTGTTTGACATAAAACGCTGACAATAGGCAAAAATTCGTTGAAGACTTTCGAATGAGTTGTGAAATTTTACCTTTAGGATTAAATCCTCTTCACCTTCAACTGTAATGAGACATGATTTTATATACCTACGTTCGATGCTCGTATCTGCTATATGAGGAACCGTGTTTGTCCATGCGTATTCTGACTTACTTAAGAAATTGGAACCAAAAAACCAAAGTTTTGCATTCGTTAGTTCCAGTGGCAACATTCCTCTAGATATTATGTCGGCTGAATTATTTTTGGAATCAACGTGTAGCCAATTTTGTTTATTGGTTAGATGCTGGATATTTGACACACGATTTGCTACGAATGTCTTCCAATGGTTTGCAGGTGCTGCAATCCAAGAGCACACGATTGTGGAATCCGTCCAATAATATGTACTATCCACTTGTACTTTCAGCGTTAACTGCAACGGATTAGCTAGTTTAGCCAGCAACTCAGCTGCGCATAGTTCCAAACGTGGAAGCGATACTTTCTTGGTTGGTGCCACTCTTGATTTCGCGCACATTAGTTTGACTACAAGATTGTTGTGATGATCTTCAGCTCGAAAGTAAATGCAGCAGCCATAAGCCTTTTCGCTAGCGTCGCTGAAACCATGAAGCTGAATTATTTTAGCGTTGTTTTGAGATAAAATGTATATCGATGGCCACGTTATCAACAGCACTCCATTGTTGCCAAAATCAATCCATTTCTGTTGTAAATCATCTGGTAAGGGATCATCCCACTGGAGATTTGAGGTCCAAAGTTCTTGAATAAATAACTTTGCCAAAATAATTACTGAGCCAAGTAGATTGAAGATTCTTGGCATATCTGATAAAACAGATCGTTTCGTGGTGCGAGAAGCGTCTTTAATATGTGGTCGATTAAAATGGAACTTATCTCTTTCTGGCTGCCTAGCGTTTTTATCGCGTCGTTAGCATTAAATAGAAACTGCGTCTCACAATGTTTTGATGGAATATTATTCAATAGCCGTGCGTGGTTAGCGCACCATTTTCCCAATTCGAAACATCCCGTATGCAAGATTGCAATTATGTTGCAGCTAAAGTATCCGCACCAGTAATTAGGTCGTCGACATAGAAATCTTTGTCAATAACTTTCGATAATAGTTGATTTCTGTCCTGAACCTCCATGCCGAGTTGCAGAAGACATCTAATTGCTAAAAATGGGGCTGCTGAAGTTCTATACGTAATGGTGTTAAGTATAAATTCCTGCAAAGGCTCTGATGGATTATTTCGCCAAATTATTTTATGATAAATTCTGTCTTCCGGATGAACAAGAATTTGTCGGTACATTTTCGAAATGTCCGCCGTGACGTATCGGTGAGTGCGAAAACGACAAAGAATAGCAAATATATCGTCTTCAGTGGTTGGACCCACCATAAGGATGTCATTTAATGATATTTCTGTACTCGTTCTTGATGACTCGTCAAAAACTACACGTAGCTGTGTGCTCGAGCTATCTGCGTTCAGGGTGCAATGATGCGGTAAATAATAATTTGGATTGCAGTTGTTGTTGATGTCACTTGGCTCCATGTGACTAAGCACTTTGTATTCGTCAATAAAATTGGAATATATATTCTTGATTTTAGGTTCCCTATTTAATCTTCTTTCCAAATTGAGAAACCGATGCATCGTGATTTCAAAAGATTCTCCTAGGTGAAGTGAGCTATAGCGAAAGGGAAGTCGAACTATAAAACGTCCAGATTTGTCTCTGGAGAATGTTCGTTTAAAGAAGTCTTCGCACTCAATTTCTTCTATAGTCATTCTGGAATTTGTCTGTTAAACCACTTCTAACTCTCAGAATAATTATACTCTAGATGAAATCTGAGAGTATTATAAGTTTGCTCTAAAGTTTGTAACGCCAAGAAATAAGGCTCGGAGAAAAAAATGAATGATACAGAAGTTTTTTTTTTTTTTATTATTATTTATTTATTTTATTTTACCAAAATCCAAAAACAATATATAATAACAATAACAATGAATAATAAAAGATGTGATAAGAAAATAATGAAAATGAAAATTTAAATTGCTTCCGGGTAGCTTTCCTGATTTGTTGCATTCAAGTGCAGTTCGATTATTCTGGCGACTTATATTATTATCAGAGTCAGGTCCATCGCATTTTCATTTATCAAAATCAGTTCTTCGTAGAAGTAGTTGAGTATAATTGCATATCCTCAGATACGATCTTCAAGTTATCTAGAATAACACGTAACTGCGTTAAAAGTGTTTTCAGGATCCGGTAAGCATCTTCTTTCGATATATTTTCAAACATGTTACTGTTACTGGAGGCACAAGTTCCTCCTTTGACGTTAATTTCTTTACTTTTTCGAGCGTCTATATTTATTTATATATTGTTGTTTGATAGAGCAGGATCTAATGATTTTATGGAGTGTATAATGCTTCCCAGACAATCGTCGATTGGTATAAGGGAAGTTTCAGGAATACCTATCAGAATGGAGGTCGAAGTTCACTCAACTATGTTGAATGTTCAACACTCCACACTTTTAGGGAATTCAGAATTCATATTATGTTAAGGATGTTATGTTAAGGATGTAGTATCTTAATGATTTTTTAAATTCTGCAATAGTTTTGCTTTTTCGAATGTGGTAAGGCGTCTGGTTGAAAACTTTAATAGCCTGGTTTATTGGGTCATATTGAATACAATTTGTTCTAGCAGCTGGTGTTGTTATTTGGTTGGTACTTTTTGTTCCATAATTATTCATTTCGTTTGTGTCAAATTTAACGGAGCTTTTGGTAAGACGATGAAACAGTATATAAATATATTTAGCTCTCTCTAGCATTATGTATTGGTTAATACTTAGATTTCCAGTAAGTTTGTAGATTTCTATTGATGGTGTCAGTGCAGGTAGGTTATGAACAGCTTTGATTCCTTTATTCATATGTCTTCCTATTCGATTAATATTGTATGTAGATGTTTGGCTCCATATTAGCAATCCATAATTTGTATTAGATATTATGTATGCGTTATATATAATTTCTTTCATTTTCACGTGAAGGTATCGATATCGTCGTAAGATACCAATAATTGGAGCAACTTTCTTCCTTATTGCATCTATATGACTGTTCCATGTTAGCTTTTCATCAATAATTAGACCTAAATATTTGGTTTGTGGCACTTTATTTATTAACTGGTTATTGATATGCAGCGATAGGTCGATATTTTTTTTGTTCTTTTGCCTGAATAACATGTAATTTGTCTTTGAAGCATTTATCGTTAATCTGTTTCCTAAAAGCCATCTTTGATATTTTGTCAAATCTTCATTAATTCGAAAATTTAACTCCTCTTTCGATCTCATTGAATATAGTAGTAAGGTGTCATCAGCGTAGATTATATACTTTCCGTGCAGACCAGCTTTTTGCAAATTATGAATGTATAAAAGGTATAAAGTGGTACTCAAGATTGAGCCTTGTGGTACTCCTGCATTGACGTAGAGTTCATCGCTGAATTCATCAAAATTTTTAGTTATATATTTTCTGTCTGAAAGATAACTCCTAATGAGTTCATTAGTTTTTCCTCTAATTCCAATCTCTTCAAGTCCATCTATCAGCGTTTTGTGATCTACAGTGTCAAATGCTTTCATTAGGTCAATAAATATTGCTACTACATAATTTCCTGTATCCAGTCTCTTGTTGATATATTGCATAACATCGACAAGAGCAGCAGTTGTGTTGCTGTTTTCCTGAAATCCGTACTGATTTGGATCGAACCCACTTGTTTTTTAACCAAATTTAATATCCTTTTGTTGATAATTTTTTCAAATATTTTGCTGAACGCCGTAAGTAGTGCAATCGGTCGATAGTTACTAGGGTTATTTTTATCACCATCTTTATGTACCGGAATTCCTGTTTTTTGCGTCGTGTTTTTTCCTAGAGATTCATTGATAACTTTCCACATTTTCGAAGGGTTTCCAGTAGCATTAATGAAGTTATTGCTCAGATGATTCTCCTTAGCTTTTCGTACAGCCTGGCTTGTTGTTTTCTTAAGTCTCTCGTAATCTATTTTAGATATCTTGTCCGTAGGGTTTTTTTATATTTTTTGTATAGTTTTTTTTTATCTGACAGAAGTTTTAGAATGTCTTG
Source organism: Chorisops tibialis (assembly GCA_963669355.1). NCBI lineage: Eukaryota > Metazoa > Arthropoda > Insecta > Diptera > Stratiomyidae > Chorisops > Chorisops tibialis. The sequence goes on along the minus strand of OY770262.1, from coordinate 115,719,153 downwards.
ATAAATCCATGATAGGTTTCTTGTGCGTATTTGTTTGAATTTAGTACAGCTTTCGTTGGCAGCTACGATTATCTCTGATAACTTTTCAAATGAGAGGTTCATTATCTTATTTATACTTGATGTAACTTCTTCTATAAATTTATGCTTTTCCACGATCTTAATAATTTTCATAGTCATTTGTACTTGTAATTTCGATATCAAAATTTTTAATGTTATAACTCTGTGATCAAGCTCTGGCCATGTATTGAGATTGAGAGAGAGTGTTGATGTTGAGTTACTTATATTCGATACTACATGATCAATTAAAGTTTGAGTCTGCTCTTTAATTCTTGTTGCAGAGGTCGTATTAATAATCGTGCAATTATTAGTTAGGATCATGTCTATATAACAGTTCGTAGGAGCACTAGAATCAAATAGATTTAAATTAGTGTGGTTATGTTCTTATAATTAGAGTAGATTTGATCCAGATGGTCTAAGAATTTCTTGTTATCATCAGAGGGTGATTTATAAAAAGTACCAACTATCATCGTTGAATTTTTTAAAAGAATTTCAACTATTATTGTATTAAATTTTCGATCTACCAATCATGTGTTGAATATGTATGTGCTTCTTATGAAAATAGCCGTACTTCTACCTTTTTCCTCATCGCAGCAATTATGAACTGCAGTAAAGCCATTAAAATTGAAATATTTAATTTCAGTGCTGTACAGCTATGTTTCATTGAACACCAATATATCTAGTTCAGGGTTTTGGTGTAAATGATCTTGAATTTCAGGTATCTTATTTCTAATACTTCTCAAGTTAGCATAAAATATATTTAAAATAAGTTTTGTGCTTGATTTGTCTAGAGTAATCCTTTTTTCACATAGTATTTTTGAATTTACATCCATATTAAGCTAATTTTGTTGTGTCATAATTGATCCTTTTTTGCATGTGCTTTACTACTTTCTCATAATACGGGCAAATCCAGCTGTCCGTTCTGTGGTAGTGCTCAGTGTTTTTATCGGCAATGCAGTTCGTACATTTTTCATAGCTATTTGGGCAGCTTCGAGTTTCATGGTGCTCACTGCATTTTGCAGATGTATTAATAGTACTAGTACACTTCATTGCAGTGTGTCAAAATTTTTAACATTTGAAACATCGCATAGTATTGAAGTCATCTACTATGTAGTGACTTTTCCACTCAATGTTTATATTTTTGTTGACTAGTTTCTTGAACATTTATCCATTGGTTTCTGCATAAAGTGTCCAAGAAAGAGTTTTCATATTTTGCTGTGCGTGTATTACCTTAGTCTCATCTTCTGTTGTTATCCCATGATTTAGACTGACAAGTTCATTGTTCAGTTCTTCAGTTGTGAAGTTTGGGTCAAGATTTCGAATTGCCAATCTACGGGTTTTTATACTCTAGATGAAATCTGAGAGTATATTGTGTTTGCCTTACCGTTTGTAACGCTAAGAAATAACGCTCGCACAGAGCCGCCAAGGGTACAGAAATATTTGTTGTCGCTCAAAAACCTCGATTCCGAGTGACCGTCTGTCTGTCTGTCTGTCTGTCTGTCTGTCTGCCAGTCTGTGCGTCTGTTTACAGCATAACTCTCGAAAGCTTTGAGCTATAGTGCTAAAAATTTTTGTGTGTCATTTTTAGCAAAAAAGTGAGGTCAAGTTCGTGAACGGGCCAAATCGCTCCACCCCTTCTACCCCCCCCCCCCCCCCCCCCCAAACAAAATGCGCAATTTGACAATAAACGGATTTGATCGAAAAGTATAAAAGCTATTGGCCTGAAATTTGGAATATATTACTTTTATGATAATATCAATCTACCATATAAAAATTATGCGTGTCCTCTCCCTCCTTCTACCACCTCCCATACAAACTGTACTTGTCATGAATTACTCTAAGCCAATCTACTCAATGGGTATAAAATTTAGCGAGCTGAAATTGTGCACAAAATATTTATTTAAAATTGTTCGTAAGGCTAAAAAAAATTAGACGATTAGCTTCACCCCTTCTACCCCCTCCCATACAAAATGGCACAATTTCGCAATTCGACTATAAATGGATTTGCTCGAAAAGTATAAAAGCTATTAGTCTGAATTTCGGGATATATTACTTTCATAATGATTTCAATACACAGTATAAAAATTATTTGCGTCCTCCCTCTCCTTCCAACCCCTCCCATACAAACTACACTTTTTCATGAAATGCTCTGAGCCGATTTTCTCAGAACATATAACATTTATCGAGCTCACATTTTGTGATAATTACTAATTTAGCGTTATCACTAAGATCAGAAAAAAATAGTTGATTAGCTTTGCTGCTTCTACCCCCTCCCATACAATATGACACTTCACAAAAAATCTATTTTCTTGAAAAGTATGAATGTTACTAGTCTAAAATTTAAGAGATGTCAATTTTATGATATTCTTAGTTATTTCTGAAAAAATCACTAAAATCCCCCCACTCTTTCTACCACCTCCTATACAAACTACACATTTTCACTAAATCTAGCACACTAATATTCTCAGCTCCTATTCAATTTTTGGAGTAAGCATTTTCTATAAAAGATTTTTATAGCTACTTTAGCATGATGGGAAAAAAATTAGTACAATGCTATCACCCCTTCTAACACTCCCCATACAAAATTTCTTGGGATCACAAAAAATTCTATTTCATCTAGAGTATCTTAAGATTGCGCTTTTCGCGCAATCATAGCCCTGTTATGTTTTTACTTGCTCTGACAAATTGTGGTCGACGTTAGACTTATCAGAGGATTTACTGGCCGATAAACATACATTTTTGCTGGTTCTACCAGAAATCACCCATCCAAATGACGTCTTTTGCATACTTGGAAGATTTTTTCCCAAAGAATGACGTTCAGAGTCCAAGATTCGAAAGGATAGATCAGCACCCAATCTATTGCACGGGGCTTATTAAAATCAGGATCTGCTAACTCAAAATCATTCGGAATAGGCCATTGATTATTGTCGATAGCTTGAATTGGCTGTTGTTCCGTAATTTTAGGGAGTTCCAATGCCTCCGATTGGACTATTGATTTACCTTCGCTTCAGTCTTAATTGTGTAGTTTGTGACGCTGAATCAAGCAATGCACGACACGTTGTCATTTTAATACAACTAGAAGGATCTCCTGAGATTTTAATAATTGCCGTCGCCAGAAGAACATGATCTTCAGGTGGACTCTCCCTACTTAAACAAAATGAGTTTTGATCCATACGATTAGGATTTCTTGCGAGGGACTCCATAGATGTGGAAGGCTCTGAGATGTTGCCCGAATGTAGGAGAGTATGGTGCTTATCGGAACAGCTAAGATATACCGACGATTGAAACGACGACGTGAAGTGCCCTGACTTTAAACAATTCCTGCATAAGTTCATTCGGTTAACTTGTTTCGACCTAAGTTCAACCGATAAATCTTTAAAACGCTTGCAAATGTACATGAGATGGTCAGAAACCGAACAATATGCACACGTTTTCACTCGCGACGATACATACGACGACGTTTTTCGAAGAGATTTGGGTTTTATTGACGATTGTTCATCAGTTTTGGTGTCATTGTAACCGTCCAAAATTCAATAACTTTTCTTTAAGAAATTTGTAGAGCCATCTAAATTTGGCATAGTCTTTAAAGGAATTTCTTTTTTCCCACTCAAAACGCGTGTTATTATCTAATTTCGACGACACTAAATATATCAATAAGGAATCGAAGAGCGTGGCTTTATCTGCTATTGACAGGACAGACCGAATGTGGGCAATAATTGATTCTACAAAATGTCTTAGTTTTAAACTAGATTTTGCTTCCAAGCTGATAATATCCCGAAAATGTATTTGGAGCAGCTCTCGATCGTTTTCATATCGATCCCTTAAAAGATCTAGAGCTTTCAGATAGTTGACCGATGAAGTCTCTAATGCCTCAATAACTTTAACCGCACTATTGCGAAGGCAATTACGCAAATGGGTAAGATTTCAATGTGGCTTTTAGTTTCGTCATGAACGAATTTACAAAATGTCTTAAACTTGCGAATAATCCCGCTAAAAAATGGTATTTGCAATTGTTGCAAATTGACCCGTTTTTCGCAAGCATTAGCCGCAATACTCAAATTCGGATTGGTACACTCGTTATTAACGGATTTGTCTAAGTTCTGAATTGAAACTAAAATCATAACCTTTAAAGTGAAAAGACTGTTTTCAAATTAGTCGCGAGCATCCGTATTAAATTCTTCACCATCAAGTTGCTCTATTTCGGTTTGCAACTTTTCGAATTTAATGGGAAATAGAGATTTTCATTTTCCACTAATTGAATAGCATACCTATTGAAATTGTATTCTTATTGTTAAATTCGAAATGCCAAATACCAGTATCTGAAAATCGTAGAGTAACATCAAACTTTTAACCTGCATATTTATTTTTACTGTACTCGTCAATCAAATCAAATTCCTGTTAAGACCCCCTATAGGGGCATAGGACAGAAACAACTCTCTTCCACAAGGCGCGATCCTGAGCATCGGCTTTAAGCTGTTGCCAGGACTTGTTTATTCCTCTGGCCTCCTGCTCAACTGCTCGCTTCCATGTGTTACATGGTCGACCAACCCGACGTCTTCCTTGAGGGTTATAATCCAGAGCCTGTTTTGCGATGTTTTGCTCTGGTTTCCTCAAAGTTTGACCGATCCACTGCCACTTTCGCCGTTGAATCTCAATACCTATTTTAGTCTGGCGAGTTGTACTCCAAAGTTCGTCGTTGGAGATTACTTCTGGCCAGAATATTCCTAAAATGCGCCGGAGGCATTGGTTTACGAAAGTCTGTAGTTTCTTGGTAAGTCGAACGGTCACTTTCCACGTAGTACAACCATACAACAACACGGATTTGACGCATGCGTCAAAAACTCGCAGCTTCGTGCGAAGGGAGATCTCTCTTAACCTCCAGAAAGGGGAAAGGATACCGAAGGCCTGACGAGCCTTATTTAGCCGAGCCTCAACATCCTTTTCGGCTCCGCCGTCCATGCTGACAATGCTTCCGAGATAGCAAAAATCTTGCACCTCTTCCACATCCTGTCCATTAAGAACAATCGGTGTGCTTGCGTTCGAACCCATGTGCATGTACTTGGTTTTACGCACATTTATTTTCAGTCCCGCCTCTTTGCATTTAGAATGCAACGAGCGAACATTTGACTCTAAGTCCGAACGGGTATGTGCAAGCAAACACACGTCATCAGCATAATCAAGGTGACTTAAGATGTTAAATAGTCTCCATTGAAGACCTTTACCTTCCCCACCTTCCAGTGCAGCTTTCAAGATGTCATTTATTACCACCAGAAACAGGGCTGGTGATAATATGCAGCCTTGTCTGACACCCGTTCGCACAGGAAAGCTCTCGGACAGCTCTCCTCTATGCAAGACGCGACACCTTGCATCTTCGTAGGATTCTTTAATCATAGCTATGACCTTATTTGGAATACCTCTCCTACGCAAAGCATTCCATATGTAATCTCGCTTAACGCTGTCGAAAGCCTTCTCGAAGTCCACAAACATGAGATGTAGTGGCGAACCCATTTCGGCTGACTGCTCTAATATTATCCGTAGGGTATTTGTGTGGTCGGTACAAGACGACCCTTTACGGAATCCAGCCTGATAAACTTCGAGAGTGCTCTCGACGACATCACTAATCCTATTGAGAATTACCTTAGCCATAATTTTTGATACGGCAGTAAGTAGACATATACCACGCCAATTGCCACAATCCCGAAGGTCGCCCTTCTTCGGAATTTTCACAATGACGCCCTCCTTCCATTCAGTCGGATATCTTCCATCATTCCACACCTTAGTGAAGAGTGGGAGGAGTATATCGGCTGTTATTTCCGGGTCCGCTTTGAGGAGTTCGGTTGGTAGTCCGTCTATACCTGGAGCTTTCCTTCCCGCCATTGACCGAATGGCGGAAACTATCTCTTCCTTATCTGGGGGATCGTCCCTAATAGAGGATTGTTGCGGTTGGATGTTTGGAAGTTGTTCTGTTTCCGGAATATCTTCATCTGACAAGATGTTTAAAATATCAGAGAAGTATTCCTTCCATCGTCGCAACTGGTGTTCACTCATATTAAGGAGAGTTCCGTTGACATCTCTCACCAGGTGGTTGGCGGTGAAATTCCTGTTCGTCAACTGTTTCATGATTTTAAATAGTGAACCCATATCCCCAAGGTAAGCCGCAGATTCTGCCTTGTTTGCCAGATCTTCAATGGCCTTTCTCTTGTCGCGTCTAACAGCCTTTTTAAGCTGTATATGAGCATCGCGGTAGTTCAGCCTCAAGTCGGGCGTTCGTTGGTTGACATCGGGTTGAGAGATGATTGCCAATTTGGCTTTTTTCCGATTGCCAACCTTGTCCCATGTGTCTTGCGACATCCAGGGTTTCTCACCGCTCTGCGCATATCCCACAGATTCTTCAGCACTAGTTAGAAAAGTGTTTCTGGTTGCCTCCCAATTGGCGGCCAGTGTGCGCATTTCATGTTCACCCAATGTGGATGACTTTTCGCGTAGAATGGTGGTGTATTCGAGTTTTTTATTGGGATCTCTGAGTTTATCCACATTAAGCTTGCGCTTCATTTGAAGAATTTGTGGTCGTCGGATAGCTGCTGTACACAATCTCAAGCAGGCAACCATCAAGTGGTGATCGCTCCCCACGTCAGCTCCACGTTTCGCTCGCACATCGAGGAGACATCTTCTCCATCGGCGACTTATAGCCAAATGGTCGATCTGGTTCTGAGTAACACCATCAGGGGAAACCCAAGATGTTTTATGATGACTCTTGTGTGGAAAAAGGGTCCCTCCGATGACCATTTGCCGAGTACTACAGAACTCCACAAATAATTCGCCGTTTTCGGGTCTCTTAATCCAAGGTCGTGAAGGGTCGACCCAAGGGTCACCATGCCTCCCCATGACGTGTTCTAGTCCAGTGTTGTCTGATCCAACCTGGGCGTTCATATCTCCCGAGATGATAATAATATCACCTCTTGGAACACGTTCGAAGGTGGCACTCAGTTGGCTATAAAACTCCTCTTTGTCACCAGATGTTGCGGTATTAGTTGGTGCGTAGCACTGCAGAATTGTGACGTTTCTGACACTGGTCCTGAGCCTGACGACGATAATCCTATCCGAGATTGGTTCCCAGCTAATGAGACTGTTTCTCGCTCTCGGCGTAAGGACGAACGCCACGCCATTTCTGGCTTCACTTTCAGGGCCAATGTACAGAATAGTGTTTCCGCTAGGGGTTCGTTCTTCTCCTGATCCTGTCCACCTGACCTCGCTCAAGCCCAAGATTTGGATGTTATAGTGCTCCATTTCACGGTCGATCACTGATTGGCGGTGCAAGGACCGAGTAACCCCAGCTCTTCCCCCGTCATTCAATGTTCGAACGTTCCAGAAGCCAATCATAGTCCGTTTTCGAATGCCAAAAGTCGTTACCGTAGAATCAGTCCGTATCCGAGGCGATGTATCCGTTTCTCGTATCATTTAGGTCTTAAGATCACTGTACTCGTGATTTATAATAATTTTGAATCAAATCGCATTGTTACATCAGCGAGAGCATTATTTAACCCTTTCATTTCAGGATTTATTAAACCTGTTTCGAAAACCTTTGTTTCATGTTTTTGTCTGTATTAAAACCTTATGCATTGTAATAGAGTTTTCTATTTATTTCCGTTCCAATTATCACGTTCCGCGTTTCGATCAGCGCGCATAACGATTTCAAAAATCCCATTGAACTCGTTCTGTGTGCATTTCATAGAAACATGTGTTAATCCAATTTGATATCTAATGAAGCATTCTTACGGGAATCATTCGCCAATAACGAAATTCATGTCGTTATGAAATATATACGATATGAAAATACACAATATGTACGCTCATAATATCCCGCAGGATATGTGTGGGCTTATGTCATCCGCTGCATTAGTTTCGCTTTGAAATAATATAGCGAAATCTGTTGCGTGTTGTGCCCTTTAAATTCAAACTAAGGGTTGCAGACAGCAGTCCCCTGCTATTTGGCTTTGACTCGTATACCATACTGTAAAGGAACGAGAACCCTTCTGATTTCACCTTCAAAAACCCATAGATTCCTCCCTCAAATTACTAGATAGTAGTAAAATATGGAAAATTTTTGAATGAAAACTAAGTTGTCAGCTGCTTGAGTTGCCACATGTTGGATTTTCGAAATGGAGAATGTGGACTTGTTTTTGCTATCTACAATTGGAGATTTAGGCAAAGTTTGCCCTTGGCCTAATCTGAAATTATATTTGAATAAGTTGCGCTCTTAACATCAATAAATATTTTAAAGGAGGGTGTATATCATTTCGAACACGTTCATTTTCCGTAACGTTTGATGTTCGCATTTTAGCTCTAAGCTGTGTAAGTTAATGCGTACAGTTCAAAAACTTTCTTTAATCTTGGACCCGTCTATAGATATCTGAACTCTAATTAAAAATGCACCAGTAAAATGTCAAAATTTAAATATATAATCTTTTCATATGACATGAAAGAGAGTCATTAGAATGTAGGTAAATAGAATTTTAATAATAAAATCGTTCGGAGCATAAAGTTTGTACATGGAATGTATTTCGAAAAAAAGATTGATAGCGATTACTTACGTGTTGTAGATCTAAGAACAAATTTGGGTATTTTGTCCGTATGTTTGTTTGAAACTAAATAAAAGCATCAATCAAACGGATTTTGATGTGTAACAGTGGCATAACTAAGAGCAGCAGCGCCCCCCGCAATGTCTTCAGAGCGCACTCTTTTCACAGAGCCATGCTTCGTGCCGGTAAATGTTGTGTACAAGTTTACAATGCAAAAATTAAGCGCTGTGCTAATTTTTACCAAATGCACCCGATTTGCCAAGTGAAATCACTGCCGACAGATTTAATCCTGAATAAATTTTTTTTATCAGGAGGCTTACAACTGTGAAAAATTTTGCTGACTTCCGATTCAGGTGATGTACTGCTACTATGATCGTTAGCCTTAATGCCTGAAATTTAAAAAATTCAGAATAGCAGACTGAAAAATCTCCGATAGGTGATTTTGGAATGAAAACTAAACGAAAAATTACCATGAGCATACTACACAAACCTGTTCTAAAATGCTAAAAGCCATTAGAATCCTATACCTCTTATTAATAGAAAATCGAAATTGTCTGCTGATAACAAACTACTAATTTATACATCAGTTATGAGACCCATGCTATTATATGGCGCACCCATCTGGAAGAACTGTGCAAAGACGTTCAAAAGAAAATTGCACATTATACAAAATAAATGCCTAAAAATAATACTAAATAAACGTTGGTATTTTTCAATTGGAGAACTACACGAAATCGCCAGTACTCCACTAGTCAAGGATATAGTAAACAAAATTTGTTCCAATTTCACTGAGAAATGTATTAAATCGGATAACCCTATTATTCTCTCTATTTTTTGTATCACCTGAAAAAATTGCACACTGTTTTAAACGTAATGGTTATTTTCCTAGTTTTTGAATTCATACTAATTAAGTTTTTCTTTTAAATTCTAGTTTAAGTTAGATTAAGTTTAGCCCTAAGTTTTAGTTTAAGTCACTTACATAAGGTATTTGCTTTTCCTTTTCCTTGAAAGAATTAAATTTTACTACATTATACCTAAGCTTAAGCGAAAATTTATCTATGAGTTGAAAAGACCACTGGTCTGAATACCAAATATCAATTATATACCTATAAGAAAAATATTATAAACAATAGCGAATATCAATAAATCTAAATTTAAACGAAACTATTCAAATTAGAAATAAGTGAAACAAGAAAATGCACAATGTTGGTATTTTAAAGGAATCACAAAAAATCTTTTTTCTCCGGGTTGAAGATTCTTTCGGTTGTTAAGGAGAAGACCCAGGGACCAATATTGGTCGGTGGTGAATTTCTAAATATTATTGTTATGCAATCCAACCTCCCCGCAAGAGGGTTGTTGTAGGATGAGGTTTTACCAATTCCTGCAACTATCTTTGGAGACTAACGACTCCACGGACCTGAGCTAACTAACCCCTGTGAGATGGGGGCTGTAGAATTCACCCATAGCCAGTCCTGCTTGCCCTAAAAATGACAAATGGACACTCACTGGATCACGGGCTTATCACACGTGATCTTAAGACCTAACTGATACCAGAAACGGATACAGCGCCTCAAATACGGACTGATTCTACGGTAACGAGTTTTGGCATTCGAAAACGGACTATGATTGGTTTCTGAAACGTTCGAACATTGAATGACGGGGGAAGAGCTGGGTTTACTCGGTCCTTGCACCGCCAATCAGTGATCGACCGTGAAATGGAGCACTATAACATCCAAATCTTGGGCTTGAGCGAGGCTAGGTGGACAGGATCAGGAGAAGAACGAACCCCTAGTGGAAACACTATTCTGTACATTGCCAAAAATGACGTGGCGTTCGTCCTTACACCGAGAGCAAGAAACAGTCTCATTAGCTGGGAACAAATCTCGGATAGGATTATCGTCGTCAGGCTCAGGCCAAGTGTCAGAAACGTTACAATTCTACACTGCTACACACCAACTAATACCGCAACATCTAGTGACAAAGAGGAGCTTTATAGCCAACTGATTGCTACCTTCGAACGTGTTCCAAGAGGTGATATTATTATCATCTCAGGAGATATGAACGCTCAGGTTGGATCAGACAACATTGGACTAAGACACGTCATGGGGAGGCATGGTGACTCTTGGGTCGGCGCGTCACGACCTAGAATTAAGAGACCCGAAAACGGCGAATTATTTGTGGAGTTCTGTAGTACTCGGCAAATGGTCATCGGAGGGACCCCTTTTCCACACAAGAGTCATCATAAAACATCTTGCGTTTCCCCTGATGGTGTTACTCAGAGCCAGATCGACCATTTGGCTATAAGTCGCCGATGGAGAAGATGTCTCCTCGATGTGCGAGCGAAACGTGGAGCTGACATGGGGAGCGATCACCACTTGATGGTTGCCTGCTTGAGATTGTGTACAGCAGCTATCCGACGACCACAAATTCTTCATATGAAGCGCAAGCTTAATGTGGATAAACTCAGAGATCCCAACAAAAAATGCGAATACACCACTATTCTGCGCGAAAAGTTATCCACATTGGGTGAATATGAAATGCGCAAATTGGACGCCAATTGGGAGGCAACCAGAAACACTTTTCTAACTAGTGCTGAAGAATCTGTGGGATATGCGCAAAGCGGTGAGAAACCTTGGATGTCGCAAGACACATGGGACAAGGTTGACAATCGGAAAAAAGCCAAATTGGCAATCATCTCTCAAACCGATGTCAACCAACGAACGCCCGACTTGAGGCAGAACTACCACGATGCTCATATACAGCTTAAAAAGGCTGTTAGACGCGACAAGAGAAAGGCCATTGAAGATCTGGCAAACAAGGCAGAATCTGCGGCTTACCTTGGGGATATGGGTTCACTATTTAAAATCATGAAACAGTTGACGAACAGGAATTTCACCGCCAACCACCTGGTGAGAGATGTCAACGGAACTCTCCTTAATATGAGTGAACACCAGTTGCGACGACGGAAGGAATACTTCTCTGATATTTTAAACATCTTGTCAGATGAAGATATTCCGGAAACAGAACAACTTCCAAACATCCAACCGCAACAATCCTCTATTAGGGACGTTCCCCCAGATAAGGAAGAGATAGTTTCCGCCATTCGGTCAATGGCGGGAAGGAAAGCTCCAGGTATAGACGGACTACCAACCGAACTCCTCAAAGCGGACCCGGAAATAACAGCCGATATACTCCTCCCACTCTTCACTAAGGTGTGGAATGAGGGAAGATATCCGACTGAATGGAAGGAGGGCGTCATTGTGAAAATTCCGAAGAAGGGCGACCTTCAGGATTGTGGCAATTGGCGTGGTATATGTCTACTTACTGCCGTATCAAAAATTATGGCTAAGGTAATTCTCAATAGGATTAGTGATGTCGTCGAGAGCACTCTTGAAGTTTATCAAGCTGGATAAAGGGTCGTCTTGTACCGACCACACAAATACCCTACGGATAATATTAGAGCAGTCAGCCGAAATGGGTTCGCCACTACATCTCATGTTTGTGGACTTCGAGAAGGCTTTCGACAGCGTTAAGCGAGGATACATATGGAATGCTTTGCGTAGGAGAGGTATTCCAAATAAGGTCATAGCTATGATTAAAGAATCCTACGAAGATGCAAGGTGTCGCGTTTTGCATAGAGGAGAGCTGTCCGAGAGCTTTCCTGTGCGAACGGGTGTCAGACAAGGCTGCATATTATCACCAGCCCTGTTTCTGGTGGTAATAAATGACATCTTGAAAGCTGCACTGGAAGGTGGGGAAGGTAAAGGTGATTTAACATCTTAAGTCACCTTGATTATGCTGATGACGTGTGTTAGCTTGCTCATACCCGTTCGGACTTAGAGTCAAATGTTCGCTCGTTGCATTCTAAATGCAAAGAGGCGGGACTGAAAATAAATTTGCGTAAAACCAAGTACATGCACATGGGTTCGAACGCAAGCACACCGATTGTTCTTAATGGACAGGATGTGGAAGAGGTGCAAGATTTTTGCTATCTCGGAAGCATTGTCAGCATGGACGGCGGAGCCGAAAAGGATGTTGAGGCTCGGCTAAATAAAGCTCGTCAGGCCTTCGGTATCCTTTCCCCTTTCAGGAGGTTAAGAGAGATCTCCCTTCGCACGAAGCTGCGAGTTTTTGACGCATGCGTCAAATCCGTGTTGTTATATGGTTGTACTACATGGAAAGTGACCGTTCGACTTACCAAGAAACTACAGACTTTCGTAAACCAATGCCTCCGACGCATTTTAGGAATATTCTGGCCAGAAGTGATCTCCAACGACGAACTTTGGAGTACAACTCGCCAGACTAAAATAGGTATTGAGATTCAACGGCGAAAGTGGCAGTGGATCGGTCATACTTTGAGGAAACCAGAGCAAAACATCGCAAAACAGGCTCTGGATTATAACCCTCAAGGAAGACGCAGGGTTGGTCGACCATGTAACACATGGAAGCGAGCAGTTGAGCAGGAGGCCAGAGGAATAAACAAGTCCTGGCAACAGCTTAAAGCCGATGCGCAGGATCGCGCCTTGTGGAAGAGAGTTGTTTCTGTCCTATGCCCCTATAGGGGGTCTTAACAGAAATTTGATTGACTACATTTACCATGAAAGTAGCGATAGTAGATGCTGAGTGCTCCGACGTTCCTACGATGTTCGAGGGAGTCAATAGAACTCGTTATGGTGTCGTCTCCAATTAGTCGGAACGCATGTTAATAACGCATGGTAATAATTTTTACATTTGCGACGGATACCTAGGCGTTTGGAGGTATCAAGGGCAACATCAAAGATATGTTTGCTCCAATCAAGATAGTTATTTAATTTTACGCCTAACATGATAAACTCATCTGCAGAGCAAATTGGTACGCCATTAAAGGCTAAATTAGACGACGACGCTGGAACATCACGTTTAAGGGAAAGATGACAGGCCTGTGTTTTACCAGCGTTGAACTCTACTCTATTTTTCCTTCCCCATTCCAGGATTAAGCCGAGGTCGGAGTTCAACGAACCGAATAACTCCCTGCTTTTGGAAGCAAAAGATTGCTTGTGAGAATCCACAGCAGAGTTAAATTCAAAGGTGTTATCTAAAGTACTGTCATCTGCAAAACTATGGATCGGATTGAGAGTAGAAGACAAAAGGTTGTTGATAAATACTAAGAACAGAGTAGGCGATAGGACAGAAACCTGAGGAACACCAGAATTAGTTGGAAAAGAGGAAGAAGTAACGCCATCTAATACGACTCGTATAGTGCGTTCGGACAGGAAACTTTCAACCCATCGAATGAGGGAACCATCGAGACCAATGGCCGTTAGCTTAACAAGGAGACAATCATACCAAACTCTGTCAAAATCTTTTGCAATATCAAGAGCAAGAACTTGACCTTCGCCGTATTTGTGCAAGCAAGAGTTCCAACGTTCCGTCAGGTATACCAAGAGATCTCCCGTTGACCTTCCACAACGGAAACCGTATTGGCGATCGTGGATAAGCTGTTTATCCTCAAGATAGTGAACGATTTTGCGATTGACAGCAGTTTCCATCACTTTCGAGAGCACTGAAGTAATGGCTATCGGGCGGTAGTTAGCGAGGTTCGCTTTGCTTCCTTTCTTGGGAATTGGCTGAACATTCGCGACTTTCCACAATCGTGGAAAGCACCCAGAAGAGTAAGATAGATGAAAAAGATTGCGAAGGGGCTTAGCCAGAGAGGAGGCACACATTTTAAGGGTAATAGGGGGAATGCCATCAGGACCAGCGGACTTGTGAACATTGAGCTTCTGCAGGATCCTGAAAATGAGACGCGTGCGAAAATGTAGCGGAGGCAGCGAAAAACCTGATGGTGTTACAATAGGAGGGGTTTGAAAATGGTAGTGTAGAATTTCTCGCGAAATTTACTGCCAATAGGTTCGCTTTCTCAACCAGATCAATAACAGTACGGTCGCCATCAACGAGTGGTGGTGTTGATGAAGAGATGAAATTATTGTCGACCGTTTTGACAAAAGACCAGAAAGATCTTGAGCCTTTTGGACTCTGAAGGATCTTCCGCCGAAGTTTTTGGTCGTGATCAAATTTAACACGTTCAAGAATAGATTTGCAGGTATTTCTTGATGCATTATAACGCTCTCTGTTAGCTGGAGTTGGAAATGCTAAAGTTGCTATCAAAATGCTTTATGCAAAATTTAGGATTCAAAAATTTAATAGGTACTGAGAAAATTATTGTATTGGATTTAGTGGAATTGTGCAGCTTTTATGGGAGGTGGTAGAAATAATTAGCATTCCTACTTTTTAGGAAAATTCAGTTTTTGTAAAGTTGTGAAATTGTGTCAGATTGTATGGGAGGGGTTAGAAGAGTTAAAGCTAATAGTCAAATATTGTTTGAGCTTACTAATAATTCTAAATAAATATTAAGTGCACAATTTCAGCTCGATAAATTTTATACCCACTGAGTAAATTGGTTTAGAGTATTTTATGAAATAGTACGGTTTTTATAGGAGGTGGTGAAAGGAGGGGGTGGACATGCAAAATTTTTATACTATAAATTGAAATCATCCTAAAAGTAATATATTCCAAATTTCAAACCAATAGCTTTTATACTTTTCGAGCAAATCCGGTAATTGTCAAATTGCGAAATTGTGTCATTTTGTATGGGAAGGGGTAGAAGGAGTGGAGCGATTTGACCCGTTCACGAACTTGACCTTATTTTTTGTCAAAAATGACGTCTAAAAAATTTGAACTGTCTTGCTCAACGCGTTCTCTAGCTAGAGAGCGCAAAGACAGACGGACGAACATCCAATTTTTCGATTTTTGGGTGATTATATGCACTTCTGTATCATTATTTTTTTCTCCTTGTAGCGTTACAAACTTTAGAGCAAACTTATTATACTCCCAGATTTCATGTAGAGTGTAAATACACATCAGAATTATGATTGGGCGTAATGCGATTCTCTAGATGAAATGGGAAAGGGTCTAACGCACCTGAAATTAACACATGCCATCATAAAACTTTAGAGTTTAAAATCATGACTTGTGTGAGAAGTGATGAAATGAGATAGGGAGGCATCGAAAAATGTTGAATATGAAATTTTTGTTGATCTCGCGACTTGCACAAAATTTTTAATAAACTAAATATGCACTTAACTCATTAAATCTTAAAAACCCTTGTAGAAACGAACTTTTCTCGAAACTACTACCAAAGACTATGAATATTATAAGATATCCCAAGCCTATGGAAAAAATCATAACTATTTCTATTGCGTTTAAAACATCCACAGCACATGATCCCCGCTTATTGGCTTCTACCTGCGCGCCCATATGCAAGAGTTCAAAACTTTTTCGTCGCTCTATAGAAATGGTTATAATTTTTTCCATATGCGTGGGATATCTTATTTTATTCAGTCTTTGCTACCACTAAGCACTCCAAAATTTCCACATCAATAAAAAATATTTACAATTGAAATGAACAAATAGTTTTCAATAACACAACTTTTTCTACTTTTGGCATCATTCCAAATTATTTCGTTTCTTTTTCTCTAGTTCTCCACTTGTTCGTTGTTGGCCAACACTTACAGAGCACATCCAGAGATTACGAAAAAGAAGCCGCTCCAGTGTCGTATCCGTCCAGGAAATTCTCGAGAAAAATTAGAGGATATTAAAATTCAATTAACTACAACAATTCCTTAAGCAGACGACAATTATCGGCAATTACTGGCTTAAGTCTCAATTAACATCTTCCAGTCGGATAAAACGCTTTGCACAGAATTTCTTCACGAAATGCTGCCACTTGAAATTCAATTTGAGCTTGTGATTTGCAATTAATTACCACCACTAAGTGCGAAACCTGATTGAAATTTTGATTTTATAAGTTTTAGGCGAACGAATCTTACACATGCCTAAATTGCTGGGATTAATAGGAGGTCTTGTTTGTGGGTGTTAAATTCTCGTTTATATTTCTGAAAATTTATAAAGTTCGTCACTAAAATTTTGTATCAGAAAATATCCAGGTCTTCGTAATGTATCACCGTCGTCTGTCCATGCCAGGCTAATGCCAGCTCAAAATGTTATTAAAGTTGTCGTTATTTTCGCGAGAAAAGGCTTTACAGTTTATTGGTTTCTTTAATAAATCATGTCAAAAAATACTCTGCGGATGCTGCTTCTTCCATCGCCAAACTTACGAAATGTAACAGACCATTAAATAAATTACGAAGAAGCAAACTTTTTTATATTTTAATATAAAATTTTCGACAATAACCCGAAGCCATTCTAATCCCATTCACGCGCGAAGTATGTACCTGTAGGTAAGGTAGACGGCACTTTCCCGCTTGGCGGGCTCATCATTCTACCGACAGGTAATAAAATCACTTTGAAAGGTGGCATTTTGAGGGTTTTCGATTTATAAACCGTCTTATGATATGCTATTAAATGGAAAATTATTTTCGCGGAAAATTTCTCATTTTCCTAACCAATTTCCTTTCAGTATCATATCCATAAAGTTTCATTCCAAAGACGCCCGGTTTAATCTTGGAACGAACTAGAAGAACTCAAAATGGCTGAATCTCCACCTTTAATAACAGCCGAGCGAAATTTAGAGCGACTAGCTATGAAATTTATTTCTGCAGATTTTAGTACAGCACCCCATTGTGGATTTGTGTTAATATTTAATAAGGATACTTGTGCACACGTTTCTAGAATATCCGAGTTTACTAGTACGTCTACGGGAACCGTCGGGATAGCCTGTGACGGTGCGGTACGTAAAATGGTACTGAAACTACGCATTTTTACCACGAAATAGCTATTTCTGGCAAAAGAACGTACGAGTTTAATATTTTTTTTTTTTTTTGTGTGTCAGACGCGAAAATTACGACAGAATGCAATACTGAAATCCACCCCTAACAGTACATATGTCAGGTTGGTTACCTCTCATGAATCATTGAGTAGACGACTATAAAGCTCGAAGGTGTTGTATTTATGGTATTTCGGTTTGGGATCTTAGTGGTAAAAGTTTTGCGTTACTTTGTCAGATTAATTCGAATTCGAATTAATAATTCATGAAAAGTGCATTTTGAAGGGACGGATTTTATTGGGGATGCTGGCAACCGTCAGGATCTACTCAAATCGAATGGTGCTCTCTGCGAAATTTGTTTTTCTTTGAACAACTCCTCAGGGTGTCGTTTCATACTTTCTTTCAATTTGCAATGAATATTTGAATGCAGAACGCATTGATTCTAGTCACCATTTTTGAATGAATCACTAGGCTTGTTTTTGGTGAAGGCATATCTACCAACAAATCGGACGCAACTTTATTATTATTGGGACAAGTTTAAGATGCGCTGAAAGTCAGTATGCAGGATGGATAGGGGAGACTAAGTGAATGGGGTTCTAGAGCAGGCATTTAGTACTTAACTGCTGTTACGATCAACAGCTCGAGTACATAGGATTAATATTTTATTCGTTTATTTATGAAAGTTTGGTTTTGTATGGGGAAAGGGGCGCGATGGCAGAGGTGGGTTGTTAGTAATTTTTTAATTGATAGTTCGCATTATGTTCAAAATTGTCTGGACGAGATAGAGAAATCGCAAAATTTGCGATATAGTTTTTTTTTCTTTTCTCTGGAAAAGTTTTCGTAAATTTTATTTCGAGTTTCTAGCTTTTAATTTGTTGATTATTAGTTGAAGGAGTAAAGCGATGTCAAAACTTTTGAAGTAATTTTATTTTAAATATTTTTAAAAGCGTTCGTACGAAATTTCAAGTTGATTGCTTTCAATGTGCTGGCGATAATTTGTTTCTTGAAAATAGTCGAAAAATTACTTTTGTATTTGAGGCGATAGAAGTTTTGAAGGTACTCGACAAGTTAATATTTTCTACTTTTATAATATTTTATTATTTTTTAAATAAATTTAAAGCAGCAATAGGACAAGAGGTGCAATTCTAATATCACCAGAGATTAATTTCCTGAATATGTCTATTTTCATCCGAACAGATTTAGTAGCGGTACTGATGAAAATACCCGTGCAAGAAGTAATATTTGCCTCGGTCTGCATTCCTGGTGAGGAGCTAGATGCTCCACCTCAAGGCCTCATGGAGCTTGTGGAATACAGCAAAACCCACAAAATACCAGTAATTCTTCGCTGCGACTCTAACGCGCACCCCACTATCTCGGGAAGTTGTGATATCAAAAAAAGAGGTGAATCACTTTTAGAGTACCTTATTACAAATAATCTAGATATAATAAATAAAGGCAACACACCAACCTTCATAAATTCAGCTAGGCAGGAAGTACTTGACCTAACCATAACAAGCCCTTGCCTGGTTGCAAGTGCGAAAATTGGCACTTATCAAAAGAAGCTTCATTATCAGGTCATAGGCATATCTGTTTTGATATTAAGACTTCATTTAGCTAAATAGGTAAGTACAGAAATCTAAAACGTTCCAACTGGAATCTGTATCAGTCAATCCTGGAGTACGAACTAGGTATTGAAGAGGAATCAATAAGCAGCCCAGACTGCATTGATCAAATTACGAACAAATTCGTAAACAATATTATTAAAGCTTACGAACAAAGTTGTCCTGTTCTTCAAAAAAAAGGGCCGAAAAAAACACCTTGGTGGAACTAGCGGCAAAACGCAAAGAAACTAGGAAATTGTTTAATAGAGCAAGAACCTTTGGGAACTGGGACGTATACAGAGAGTTCTAAAAAAGTTCAAAAAAGCGTCTTGGAGAAGATTTTGTGCAGAGATAAATGATTTCCCAACGGAGTCAAGACTCCAAAAGGTGCTATCAAAAGACACCCCGATAGATATCGGACTATTAGAGAGACCATATGGGCCCTCAACTAAAAGCAGCATGGAAACTTTTGAAGTGTTATTAGCAATACATTTCCCAGGCTGCAAGATAATTAACAATAATGAAGATTTAGAGGTAGTGGAAAGGACGTATCGTCAAACTCCGTTCAGCAATAGCATTGCTGGTAAATTCTTCACTCCGGAAAAGATCAAATGGGCGATCAACCCTCTTAAGCCCTACAAATCATCCCGAGCAGATAAAATATTCACCGCATTACTGCAGAATGGGTTAGACATCCTAATACCAAGAATGATAACGATCTTTAAAGCCAGTTTTGTATGGGAATACATCCCAAAAATGTGGAGGAAAGCGAGGATGGTATTTGTACTGATGGCAGGAAATCGCCGCATTGATCAGCCTAAGTCATATCGCCCTACAAGCCTTATTTTCTGCTTCGTCAAGACGATGGAAAAGTTATTGGACATACACATAAGAACAGGGCCTAGCAAGGTCTATCTTAGTAATAATCAACATGCCTACCGAAAAGGCAAATCAACAGAGTTAGCCCTTCATAGTTTGGTAAGAACAAATCGAAAAGGGAAAAAACTATAAAGAAATTGTCCTTTACGCACTCCTAGATATAGAAGGAGCATTTGATAATACTCCCCATGAAGCCATAATAGCGGCAGCTAAGAAAACGGGTTTGGAAACGGCCACGCCATGCTGAAGAGCCGAATGAAAACCACGAATCTAGATGATAGCACATTGACTGCGCAGATATATAGGTATAGAGGTTGTCCCCAAGTTGGAGTACTATCTCCACTTCTTTGGTCAATTGTAGTAGATGAGCTCCTGGACCGTCAATAGGATATGCCGATAACCTCGTCATTATCATAGAGGAAAATATGATTTAATAATATCGGAAAGGATGCAATCTGCCTTAGAGGTGATAATGAACTGGTGCCAGTCTAAGAGCTTGAACCCAAGTACGCCAAATAGAAGGAAAATCCACATCATACCTCCTTCAAAAAATGAAACACAAATACCCTTTTCAGATGAGGTCAAATATCTAGGTGTTATACTGGATAGCAAACTTAACTGGAACAAACATATGGAATGGACTCATGCGAAAGCACTACAGACATTTTGGGCCTGCAAAAGGTTATTTAGCAGAAAATGGAGATTACAGCCCAGATGATCTACTGGTTCTACAGCACAATCAACCTCCCAATAGTCACATATGGATCAATATATATAAAAAGCACAGCTTACGCTACAAAAAGTCTAAAAGCTAACTTGGCTTGGTACCACAGGAGCAATAAAAACCTGTCTCACGGCGGCAATGGAATTGTTCCCAAACTTCCCTCCGATACATCTCCAAATAAAAAAGGAGGGTACCAAAGAGGTGTACGTATACAGGGTGTTTGGTACTCCGTGCATAACCTTGTAAGGGGTTATTCCTGGATATATTTTGAGCAAAAAATTGTTCTACGGAGATGGTAAATTTTCAATATCCACTGAGATACAGGGTGATCAAGAAAAGTCCTTCGGACCTGTACCCTCACTCACTCAAAACGCTATATCTTGAAAACTAATAATCACAATTCAAAGTGTTATAGCTTGTTTTTTAGGGAATCAAATTACCTTTCATTTGCTGTAATAGTCTGCATTGTAACTGTATCCAATTCTGAGATATTTGCTTCAGAACACAAATTTTTGACACTTTGACCCTCAAAATTCTAGGATCAATGTAGTTTTTCTCTAAAAAACCCATTATAAAAATGTCATTTTAATGTTGTTTTCTTATGTGCCATATTATTGCCTACAAAAGATGCATACACTTACATTGCATAAGTTTTATAGTTTGGAAGAAATTATCATTCCAATAATGTAGCACTTTTGTCAAAAAAGCAAGAATAGGTTGATCAACACTCTCCGCTTGAACTAAAAGAACTTAAGAATGGTTTTTATGGTTTATTTCAAATTTCCTTAATTACAATAAATGTTCAAAATGGCTCCCTTCATTTTGAATGCACGCTAAAGCTCGTTTTGCCAGTGTTCTCTTTGTGTTCATACACCTCAACTGCCGCCTTACTTCTGTTGCTGCCGCATCGATTCTGGTGTTTAGATCCTGCAACGTTACTACTTCCGTTGCGTAGACAAGGTCCTTCATCCGTCCCCATACAAAGAAATCCATAATAGTTAAATCAGGAGATCTTGCAGGCCAGTGTATCGGTCCATTTCTACCGATCCAGCGATTGCTATAATTGGAATTTAACCAATCTCTGATTTGTCGGCCGTAATGAGCTGGAGCACCATCGTGTTGGTAAAACATGGAAGCCAATCGTTGCAGTGGCACATCATCCAATAACTCTTGTAGATCATTTGTCAAAAACTGCAAGTAATTGGAACTATTTAGGGTAGGCGGAAGCCTAATAGGACCAATAAAATCGTTGCCAATCACACCTGCCCATAAATTGACACTGAATCTGTGCTGAAATGATGCCTCTCTTCTTGTATGTGGATTGCTCTCAGCCCATGTGTGTAAGTTGTGGAAGTTTGTGATACCGTCCCTGGTGAATTGGGACTCATCCGTCCAAAGAATGTTGTTCATAAAATTCTCGTCACTTAGTTGTCGTTCAAGGAGCCAATTGCAAAACTCCATGCTTTTGGGCAAATCAATGGGTACCAGCTCCTGCACTGGTGTGTGGTGGTAGGAATGCAACCGCTTTGCTTTGAGGACACTCCAAACTTTCCACGTAGAGACGTTTAACTGCAATGCCAAGCGTCGTTGTGTTGAAACTCATTTTAATTTAATTCATTTCCTCGATAATTTAAATACTACTTAAAGGACATTCATCGATAATTTAAAAAGTAATTAAAGGACACAAAGAATATTTCATTTTAACAACATTTCAGGTAGTTTTTTTAGAACGAGGGTAGGTTTATGGCATATTTTATTTTTAAGCCATATGTATTTTCGCTTATTACCTGGAAAACGGGAAAACCTAAGTCATAAGTATGTATGGATCTTTTGTAGGCAATAATATGGCACATAAAACAACAACATTAAAATGACATTTTTATAATGCGTTTTCTTGAGAAAAACTACATTGATCACAGAATTTTGAGGGTCAAAGTGTCAAAAATTTGTAGTCTGAAGCAAATACCTCAGGATTGGGTACAGGTACAATACGGACTATTACACCAAATGAAAGATAATTTGATTCCCTAAAAAACAAGCTATAACACTTTGAATTGTGATTATTAGTTTTCAAGACATATCGTTTTGAGTGAGTGAGGGTACAGGTCCGAAACACTTTTCTTGGTCACCCTGTATCTCCGCGGATATTGAAAATGGACCATCTCCGTAGAACAATTTTTTGCTCAAAATATATCCAGGAATAACCCCTTACAAGGTTATGCACGGAGTACCAAACACCCTATATAGAGGAAAAAAAAGATATTAGGGGATTTTAGGGGTCACATCAAAATCCTGAATGACCCAAAAATAGAGGTTCTAACTTCCACACTATCGGACGCTATGCCGACAAAATTCAACTTTTGAACTCCCTTCAATCAGAAAACGCAAGGATTGTCAATCCATGCTACTTGAAATGAAAAAGGAATCAACTATATGGTATACAGATGGCTCACGCAGCTCTAAGGGGACTGGAGTCGGAGTTAAAGGTCCTAACTTCTCGGTGTCAAAACCACTGGGTAAAAAGTCACAATCTTCCAGGCTGAACTAATTGCAATGGAGCTATGCATTCAAGAAAATATAAGGAGTGCTCATCGCAATTAATCCATTTACATCCTATCGGATAGTCAGGCGGTTCTCAAAGCTCTAGCATCCAATAAACACGGATCGAAAATAGTTTGGGAATGCCTTTAAAACCTAATCGTCCTGGGGAAAAGAATGATGTAATCTTGATGTGGGTACCAGGACACATGGGAATTGAAGGAAATGAAGAGGCTGATCGCCTTGCAAAACGGCGCAGAAACAAACTTTATTGGTTCAGAGCCATTCTGCGGAAAACCAAAAGGGTACTCTAACCCCATACTCAAAAAGTGGGTAGAAGAAGAACATAAAATCTACTGGAATAGACTTCCAGGCTTGTCAATTTCAAAAAAACTGATCCTAAAAAAACAAAGCGGAGGATATTCTAAAATCCTAATTACGGGCACAGTGAAGTAAACCACCACCTCAAAAATATGGGCTTAGCTGAAACCGACATCTGCCGCCTCTGTCTCAGAAACTCAGAAACGCCAGAGCACGTCCTATGTCACTGCGAGGCAGTAGCAAAAAAAAAGACTCAGTCTTCTAGGAAAAGGTTTCCTTACAACTGATGAACTAGCCAACATTGCTCCCTTAAAGATACTGAGATTAGCCAAAGCTATAGAGTTCTGCTACGGTAAAGGGCAATAAACGCACAAATAGGCGGGTTGCGCATTAATGATAGCAAAACAAAAGTAATGACGCAAACAAGAAGGAGAGCGCCTATCAGACAAAACATAACAATTGCTGAATATAATTTGGAGAGTGTGGACAATTCATATATCTTGGGGCTAATCAAACAAAGGACGGTAATGAAACAGACGAAATCAAACGACGGATAATACTAGCAAATAAGACGTATTATTCGGTACTTCCAATAATGAAATCCAAGAAAGTGCACAGGAACAATAAGCTGCGGATTTATAAAACTATTATACGACCTGTGCTCTGTTATGGCAGCGAGACGTGGACATTAACGCCAACTTCCGGAAAAGCAGTTAGCGCATTTGAAAGAAAGGTCTTCCGAAGAATTTTAGGACCTGTGAAGGAAGGAACAAAATGGCGAATAAGATACAACCATGAGTTGTATGAACTCTACGACAAGCCAGAAGCTTCAACGGTCATCGAGCTACGTAAACTGCAGTGGGCTGGCCATGTAGAGCGAATGGAAGACAGAAGAATCCCCAAACGTGCTCTGAAAGGCAAAGCGAGTGGTAACCGGCCAGTAGGCAAGCCACGCAAGCGATGGGAAGACTCGGTTGATGAAGACAGCAAAGCCATCTTAAAAATTAGCAGCTGGAGGACGCTGTCTTTGGATCGAGACGATTGGAGGCGACGACTTCAGGAGGCCAAGGCCCGACTTGGGCTGTCGTGCCATTGATGATGATGATGATGATGATATAAAGAAAAAATAATAAATAAATAAATTTCGTAAATTTCTTCTTAGCGTATGATGCCAATCAAAAATTTTCAGTTTTTGAGTTTTTTTTTAATGCATATGGAAGAGCTCGTGCAAGTTAGGGCCAAACGGTTTTGGTTCAAATTATTATAAATAAACTGCCAACAAGTCGGGCGAAACTCTATTATTCTTGGGAAAAGTTGCGGATGCGTGGAAAGTCAATATGCAGGTTAGAGTGGTTAGGGAAGACTAAGTGAAAGGGGGTTCTTGGGCAGGGCAGTTGTCAATTTAACAATATTTCAATCGTTTATGCACGTTTGGGTTTTATGAGGGTAAGGGGAGGGGTGATAGTAAGGGTGGGTGGATGTTAATAGTATTTTAATTGATTGAATCACGTCCAATGTTTTCACGAAACTCAACACTTGAATGGGAGGGGGTAGAGCGGGTAAAGGAATCGTAAAATTTTTGATGCAGTTTTATTTCATTTATCTTTTAAGGTCCTTGTACAAAATTTCAAGTTCGTAGCTTTTAATTTGTTGGTTATTAGTTGATTTAATGAAATTGGTTAAAACCATACTTTTGTAAGGGAGGGGGTAGAAGGGCAAGCGTGATCTCAAAACTTTTGAGGTAATTTTGTTCCTACTGTTTTTAAAAGTTGTCATGCAAAATTTTGAATTGATAGGTTTTAATAGTTAGGTGATAATTTATTTCTTATAAATGGTCGAAAAAATAATTTTGTATGGGAGGGGGTAGACGTTATAAGGATACTCGACCAGTTAATTCAGGGATTTTTTTTAAATGCAAAAATGAAAAAAATGAAAAACTATGTAGTTTTACAATCCGACAAATTTTCGATTTGATATTTGTACTCAGTTTTGAGATATAAGAATTTGTAATTTTGAAAAGTGCGCCATTGTCAGATTGTAGAACTACATAGTCGTTAATTTTGGTAAAAATTTTAAGTCGGGCGGTGTAAGGGGAGGGAGGTGCTGAGCAAAAATATCGAAAATTTTGAGTGATTTTTTTAGGGCTCTGGTGAAAGATACAAAGTTTAAATTTAAATTTTGCATGTTCGATACATCTATTTGATGTCCATAGAAAAAAAATAGTAATTTGTTCCACAATTGTTATAAACCGACTACCAGATGTAAAGTGCACAAAGTGTTTTACATGCATTGAAAAAAAAACACATAAAATGAAAATTTTTGAGTGAAATTTTAAGTTAGAAACTTGAAAATATTGCAAAAATTTCTAAAAGAATGAAATATATATCATGGCTGTGTAAAACCCTTATAGATCAATTTTCTATAACGGGCTGTAAATGCGAGAAGTTACCGACCTGCAGACCTAGTGGTATTAAATACACCAATTTCAAACTGTACATGCCCAAGCAGTATGACTGGATCTTCTTCAGCACGAAATCCGGCGTCTTCAAATGGAACAACATGGAAATCAGCCACTGGAAGTCAAATTTGAAGCGCAATAAGTATGGCAATAACAATTTTAGTAATCAAAATAACAAAAATAATAGCCAAAAAATTAGTAATAGGAATAACAACAATAGTCAAAAAATTATTAGTAACAATAAATCTAGGAATAAAATAGATACGAATACAAATAAGAAAAACACTTCTCCCAATTCTTTGCCCCGAAAGCCTAATACTAGCACTACCTCTAAAATCAGTACTAATCGCATGAACTCTGGTAAAAATTCTTTGCCTCATTCAAAGAACCATCCTATTTTGAATCCATTACTTAATTCAAATCCAGTCCCAGTTCCCACTTCGATTCCACTTCCTACCTCAAATTTAGCCCCAATCCTTACTTCGAATCCTGCTCTAGCTTCTGGTCCGTACAATAATTTCGTGCGTGGAGAAACAATTAATCCTTACCCTTCATCGTCAATAACATGTATTAAGGATAAAAATGCAAAGTCTTCTAACGTAAATCTTAAATCTGCAGTTGCTGGTCACAATAACCCCCTTTCCTTGACCCACTTTTTCCTCCAGTCGTAAAGCTCTCGATGAACTCTGCAAATTCTGAGGAGAATAGATATTTATTATCACGATTGAGAGAGCACAGAATATTTGGCAACGTGCGGCTGTATCTTGCGTATATGCACAACAAATCTGATTCAACCTGCATTAACGGCAAAACAAAAACCAGTCTGATGCTATCCATTCAACAAGAAGGGCTTCCAACGGATTTAAAAGCGTTGCGGCTGATCTACACACGCTTCCACGAGCAGTTCAATCTTTCTCCTGACCAAGTTCATAAGGATCTCGCGACATACGGTTCCCATGTTTCCTCGAAGCATATTTCTGATATGCAAAAAAGCCGGGAAGATCAAAATCGGTTTTTTCGTTTCTAACTCAAAAAATAACCTACGTTTTTTCTACCACAACGCAGGTGGCATTAGAGGGAAGATAAATAATCTCTTCATTGACGCGAAATCTTGTCACTTTAATGTCATAATTATTACGGAAACTGGGCTAAACGACTCCTTCAAAAATGAAGAAATTCTGGACAACGACTGGACCATATACAGAAATGACAGGAATTACAGCGCAACAGGTCTTTCAAAAGGAGGAAGCGTCCTGATTGCAGTTCATAAATCTCTATCTAGCGAGATTGTTAACACAACACCATCAACACTTTTTGAACATAAATTTATCAGAATCAAACTGATCAATAAATATGTTTACATTGGTGTTGTATATATCCAGCCTAACTCTGAAGACCAAAAATACCACGACATTCTTGACATTTTTCATACTGTCTACTGCTCTTTGGCAGAAAATGACAATATTTTCCTGCTCGGCGATTTTAATCGCCCAAGTATCTCTTTTCACACGAATCATTCGGATAACACTATTATACCGGGGAATCTCACGTCTGATATTGACACAACTATTATCGACACTCTGTATAGTAACGACTTACATCAGGTAGTAAATTTACCCAATAAACATGGGAGATGGCTTGATATGATTTTTACCGACGCATATGATGAAGTGATTGTTGGCCATGCCTCTGACGCTGAGAATCTTTTCTCTAATACTCAACATCACTCTGCCATTATAGTAGATCTACCATACGATCACACTAATTTTGTTCACTCTTACAATAATAATATTGTATTTGACTTCCGTAATGCTGATTTCAATGACATTAATAATGAATTGTCCACGATAGACTGGACAGCCCTGTTCTCATCTAATGATCTTGACAATGCCATAACAGCATTCTACGATGTGATCTTTGAAATTGCTATCAAGTACGTCCCTGTAATAAAGCAAAAAGATAAATTATCGGAACCCTGGTTAGATAAAAACCTAAGATCACTGCGGAATAGAAGAAATAAACTATTCAAAAAACTTAAGAAAGTGGGCGCAATCACCCCCAAACTCCAAAAAAAATATGACACGCTGGCTTCAGAGTTCTCTTCTGAGTCCCGGACTGCATATGAAGGTTATGTAAAAAAAATCGGTGAAGATATCATAACAGAACCAAAAAGATTTTTCGACTTCGTTAACACAAAACGTAAAAGTTCGGGCTATCCCGTAACCATGACCAATGGAATCACGCAATCTTCTTGCAAGCATGATATCTGCGACATGTTTGCTGACCGTTTTCGCGACGTTTTTGGAGTACAGTCGGATTCGACCGAAATCGAGCCCAACATTTCGGTTCCTCCACTCGTTGAAAATATTTCATTAACCATTGAGGAGGTGCTTAATACTCTTACAACTATTGATGTCAAAAAAGGTCCAGGTCCTGATTTTATTCCTCCCTTATTTTTATCGAAGTGTGCCCTTCAGCTCTCAACACCTTTATACTGGCTCTTTAACAAGTCACTCTCATTGGGAGTATTCCCATCGGCTTGGAAATCATCGCATCTCACACCCATCCATAAGAATGGTGACAAACGAAATGTGAAGAACTATAGAGGTATAGCTATTCTATCAGCTATACCGAAATTATTCGAAAAAATTATCTGCTACAAATTAACCAAAATAATCAACCCTATTCTTAATGACCAGCAGCACGGTTTTAGAAAAGGGCGCTCAACCATGACTAACCTCATGATTCTAGTATCTGATACACTCTGCGCACTGGAAAATGGGCATCAAATTGACGCAGTTACACTGACTTTAGCAAAGCCTTCGACCGAGTTGATCACAACATCCTGATTTTAAAATTAAAAAAAATTGGTGTTACAGGATCCCTTCTTGACTGGATTAAATCCTATCTTAGTAATAGAACTCAATTTGTCAAGTTCCAAGGCTCTATTTCCAAGGAAATCGTAGTGTCCTCTGGGGTACCCCAAGGAAGTCACTTGGGACCTCTCTTATTTAATATTTTCATCTCAGATCTATCTGAAGTATTAAAAAATGTCTCGCATCTGTTGTACGCTGATGATCTGAAAATTTATCATACTGTTACCTCAATCCAAGCTTATTGCACTAGATGAGTGGTGTAGTCAGAACAAGTTAGAGCTTAATGTCGGTAAATGCCACGTGATAAGCTTCTCACATAAAAGATCCACATATACCTACATGACTATTTCCTGAGTGGATCTCAACTACATCGTGTAGATCAAATTGAGGACCTCGGCATTCTACTCGACAATAAACTTTTTTTTACAACCGATTAATCTCAAAAGCCAATAGACTTCTTGGATTTATTAAGAGAAGAGCCAAAGAGTTTAAGAATGTATGGGTCACTAAAACATTATTCTGTTCCCTTGTCCGTCCTCTTCTGGAATATGTATGTCCCATTTGGGTTCCCTCTTTCCAGTTATCAATCAATCAATCAAATTCCTGTTAAGACCCCCTATAGGGGCATAGGACAGAAACAACTCTCTTCCACAAGGCGCGATCCTGAGCATCGGCCTTAAGCTGTTGCCAGGACTTGTTTATTCCTCTGGCCTCCTGCTCAACTGCTCGCTTCCATGTGTTACATGGTCGACCAACCCTGCGTCTTCCTTGAGGGTTATAATCCAGAGCCTGTTTTGCGATGTTTCGCTCTGGTTTCCTCAAAGTATGACCGATCCACTGCCACTTTCGCCGTTGAATCTCAATACCTATTTTAGTCTGGCGAGTTGTACTCCAAAGTTCGTCGTTGGAGATTACTTCTGGCCAGAATATTCCTAAAATGCGTCGGAGGCATTGGTTTACGAAAGTCTGTAGTTTCTTGGTAAGTCGAACGGTCACTTTCCACGTAGTACAACCATACAACAACACGGATTTGACGCATGCGTCAAAAACTCGCAGCTTCGTGCGAAGGGAGATCTCTCTTAACCTCCAGAAAGGGGAAAGGATACCGAAGGCCTGACGAGCTTTATTTAGCCGAGCCTCAACATCCTTTTCGGCTCCGCCGTCCATGCTGACAATGCTTCCGAGATAGCAAAAATCTTGCACCTCTTCCACATCCTGTCCATTAAGAACAATCGGTGTGCTTGCGTTCGAACCCATGTGCATGTACTTGGTTTTACGCACATTTATTTTTAGTCCCGCCTCTTTGCATTTAGAATGCAACGAGCGAACATTTGACTCTAAGTCCGAACGGGTATGTGCAAGCAAACACACGTCATCAGCATAATCAAGGTGACTTAAGATGTTAAATAGTCTCCATTGAAGACCTTTACCTTCCCCACCTTCCAGTCCAGCTTTCAAGATGTCATTTATTACCACCAGAAACAGGGCTGGTGATAATATGCAGCCTTGTCTGACACCCGTTCGCACAGGGAAGCTCTCGGACAGCTCTCCTCTATGCAAGACGCGACACCTTGCATCTTCGTAGGATTCTTTAATCATAGCTATGACCTTATCTGGAATACCTCTCCTACGCAAAGCATTCCATATGTAATCTCGCTTAACGCTGTCGAAAGCCTTCTCGAAGTCCACAAACATGAGATGTAGTGGCGAACCCATTTCAGCTGACTGCTCTAATATTATCCGTAGGGTATTTGTGTGGTCGGTACAAGACGACCCTTTCCGGAATCCAGCCTGATAAACTTCGAGAGTGCTCTCGACGACATCACTAATCCTATTGAGAATTACCTTAGCCATAATTTTTGATACGGCAGTAAGTAGACATATACCACGCCAATTGCCACAATCCCGAAGGTCGCCCTTCTTCGGAACTTTCACAATGACGCCCTCCTTCCATTCAGTCGGATATATTCCATCATTCCACACCTTAGTGAAGAGTGGGAGGAGTATATCGGCTGTTATTTCCGGGTCCGCTTTGAGGAGTTCGGTTGGTAGTCCGTCTATACCTGGAGCTTTCCTTCCCGCCATTGACCGAATGGCGGAAACTATCTCTTCCTTATCTGGGGGATCGTCCCTAATAGAGGATTGTTGCGGTTGGATGTTTGGAAGTTGTTCTGTTTCCGGAATATCTTCATCTGACAAGATGTTTAAAATATCAGAGAAGTATTCCTTCCATCGTCGCAACTGGTGTTCACTCATATTAAGGAGAGTTCCGTTGACATCTCTCACCAGGTGGTTGGCGGTGAAATTCCTGTTCGTCAACTGTTTCATGATTTTAAATAGTGAACCCATATCCCCAAGGTAAGCCGCAGATTCTGCCTTGTTTGCCAGATCTTCAATGGCCTTTCTCTTGTCGCGTCTAACAGCCCTCTTAAGCTGTATATGAGCATCGCGGTAGTTCTGCCTCAAGTCGGGCGTTCGTTGGTTGACATCGGGTTGAGAGATGATTGCCAATTTGGCTTTTTTCCGATTGCCAACCTTGTCCCATGTGTCTTGCGACATCCAGGGTTTCTCACCGCTTTGCGCATATCCCACAGATTCTTCAGCACTAGTTAGAAAAGTGTTTCTGGTTGCCTCCCAATTGGCGTCCAGTGTGCGCATTTCATGTTCACCCAATGTGGATGACTTTTCGCGTAGAATGGTGGTGTATTCGAGTTTTTTGTTGGGATCTCTGAGTTTATCCACATTAAGCTTGCGCTTCATTTGAAGAATTTGTGGTCGTCGGATAGCTGCTGTACACAATCTCAAGCAGGCAACCATCAAGTGGTGATCGCTCCCCACGTCAGCTCCACGTTTCGCTCGCACATCGAGGAGACATCTTCTCCATCGGCGACTTATAGCCAAATGGTCGATCTGGTTCTGAGTAACACCATCAGGAGAAACCCAAGATGTTTTATGATGACTCTTGTGTGGAAAAAGGGTCCCTCCGATGACCATTTGCCGAGTACTACAGAACTCCACAAATAATTCGCCGTTTTCGGGTCTCTTAATCCAAGGTCGTGAAGGGTCGACCCAAGGGTCACCATGCCTCCCCATGACGTGTTCTAGTCCAGTGTTGTCTGATCCAACCTGGGCGTTCATATCTCCCGAGATGATAATAATATCACCTCTTGGAACACGTTCGAAGGTGGCACTCAGTTGGCTATAAAACTCCTCTTTGTCACCAGATGTTGCGGTATTAGTTGGTGCGTAGCACTGCAGAATTGTGACGTTTCTGACACTGGTCCTGAGCCTGACGACGATAATCCTATCCGAGATTGGTTCCCAGCTAATGAGACTGTTTCTCGCTCTCGGCGTAAGGACGAACGCCACGCCATTTCTGGCTTCACTTTCAGGGCCAATGTACAGAATAGTGTTTCCGCTAGGGGTTCGTTCTTCTCCTGATCCTGTCGACCTGACCTCGCTCAAGCCCAAGATTTGGATGTTATAGTGCTTCATTTCACGGTCGATCACTGATTGGCGGTGCAAGGACCGAGTAACCCCAGCTCTTCCCCCGTCATTCAATGTTCGAACGTTCCAGAAGCCAATCATAGTCCGTTTTCGAATGCCAAAAGTCGTTACCGTAGAATCAGTCCGTATCCGAGGCGATGTATCCGTTTCTCGTATCATTTAGGTCTTAAGATCACGGGTGATAAGCCCATGATCCAGTGAGTGTCCATTTGCCATTTTTAGGGCAAGCAGGACTGGCTGTGGGTGAATTCTACAGCCCCCATCCCAGAGGGGGATAATTAGCTCAGGTCCGTGGAGTCGCTAACTCCAAAGATAGTTGCAGGAATTGGCAAAACCTCATACTACAACTACCCCCTTGCGGGGGTAGTTATACAGCAACAGAATAGAGTCAATACAGAAGCAATTCCTTCTCTTTGCTCTTAGGGACTTGTATGATCCTAGAGACTTTGATAACCTTCCACCGTACGCAACTAGGCTCCAAATATTAAATCTTTTACCTCTTAGTTCTAGAAGAACTATGCTCACATCCTGTTTTACCTTAGATGTTTTGAATGGCGATATTATGGTAGATCACATATCAGATAAATTCAGACTTAATGACAATGTCAGGCTGACGAGACATTCAAGACTACTACTACATAGTACAGTTTACGGACAAAATGAGCCTATTAACAGATGTTGTAGAGTATTTAACAAATTCAGTGTACACTACACACCTCCAATGAGTAAATTGACATACAAACTAAGACTGCGCTCTGTTTTATAAAGCATCCCAAACCCTGTATAACCATCCTTCTACCAGTGTCCATCTTACTAGTTAGATTAAGTTACGTAAGTTAAATTGTCTTAAGTTACATTAAATTAAATTAAATAATATAAGTTAATTATTATGTAACTAAATATCTTGTTATGATAAATAAATAAATAAATATTAGCTGGTCGAATACCTTTGAAACTTCTACCTCCTCCCATACAAAATCATTTTCTCGACCATTTATAAGAAATCAATTATCACCTAACTGTTAAAAGCTATCAACATAAAATTTTGCATAAAAACTTTAAAAAATAGTAGAAACAAAATTGCGTCAAAAGTTTTGAGATCAAGCCTGCCCTTCTACTCCTTCCCATGGAAAAGTATGATTTCGATCAATTTCATTAAATCAATTAATAACCAACAAATTAAAAGCTACGAACGTGAAATTTTGTACAAGTGCCTTACAAGAGAAATAAAATAAAACTGCATCACAAATTTTATGATTTCCTTACCCACTCTACCCCCTCCCATACAAATGTTGGGTTTCGTGAATATAAAATACACCGAATTTTATGAAAATTCTATGCAACTTCGTCTATGAAACACATTCTATACAGAGAATATTGGACGTGATTCAAGCAAACAATCAAAAAATTATTAACATCCACCCACCCTTACTATCACCCCTCTCCCCTCCCCTCATAAAAATCCAAACTTGCAGAAACGAATGAAATATTTTTTTACATTGACAACAGCCCTGCCCAAGAACTCCCTTTCACTTAGCCTTCCCTAACCACTCTAACCTGCATTTTGACTTTCAACGCATCCGGAACTTGTCCCAAGAATGATAAAGTTTCACCCGACTTGTTGGCAGTTCATTTTTCTTATGATGGTTTGACGTATATTTATTTAACTTAATAACGATTCAAAAATTAACTCCTTGATTCTAAGCCACTTTTGTATATATTTTTAAACAAAAAAAAAATAAACCCATATTACCCAAAAGTACTTTTGATGCACTTGTACTCCTGTGTTCCTCAACCCCTCAATTACCATTCTAGTAGCATTCAAAAAGAGGTAAACAAAAATAAAAAGTACATGAAAAAATTAACTGAATCATAATTTAAGTCCATTTAATTCGCAAACGATCGTAATTTTACAAAAAAAAACATGTCTCAGTTTCGTTACCTTAAAAAAGTATTTCAATCGCTACACTCGCATCTTCCTTTCTATCTCGTAAAATTCAATAAACAATCGACAGAACGTTAGTAAAGAAAACGAAATTCCATTTAATGGGAAACAACTAAGATGAAAAAATAAAACTGAAAGTATCAAATTTCAGACGTCTTATGAAGGTTTTCGAAATGCTTTGATGTCTCATGTCCCATTTATAAATGAATTTCAGCACCATTATAAAGCATGTAAATATATCTATCTACCTTTAAACTTTTGATATCATTGTTTTCCTGCATTTGATATTCGATATCTTTCTTAGAAATTGCCCCAATAAGTTTTGTTAAAATTAATAAGCAGAATATGCTATAAATTATTTAATAATGCCATTTCGAAGTTGTCAGGAAGTTTTTCGTGTTGATAAACCTTTGTTTGGGTTAAGTAGAGCAAGATTTACTATGTTATTAAATCGTATTATCAGTGAATGAGCATACATAAATCACATAATAATTCAAGGTTTGAATAGGCGCAATTTAATTTTAGTTCTTGAGATTAAAACGAAAAAATCTCGTTAAATTAAAAAAATTTACTTCATTCTCTTCACAGTGTTTTCAAGTAATGCGTTATTTTCATCTCATTTTATTCATTTTCGAATAAATTTTCACTTATGACGTGATGCGTTATTAATTTTTTTTTTCATATAAAGCGGCAAATTTATATTAGAAACATAACAGGACTACAATTGGGAATGAAGCCCAATCGTGCGATACTCTAGATGAAAGAGAAATTTTTTGATTTCAAGAAATTTTGTAGGGGAAGTGGTATAGGGGTTGACGACATTGAATTAATTTTTTCCATTACGCTAAAGTTGCTATCAAAATGTTTTACACAAAATTTAGAATTAAAAAATTTAATAGTTGCTGAAAAAATTAGGTTATTGGATTTATCGAAATTGTGTAGTTTGTATGGGAGGTGGTACAAGGAGGGGCGAGTTCTTAATGACTTTTTCACAAATAACTATAAACATCATGCTTTTGTTTCATGTTTTAAATTTGTAGATCAATAGCATTCATACGTTACTGGAAAATCCGCTTTTTGTAAAGTTGTGAAATTGTGCCAGATTGTATGGGAGGGGGTAAAAGAGGTATAGATAATAGCTTCATTTTTTGGGCTTACTAATAATTCTAAATAAATATTAAGTGCACAATTTCAGCTCGATAGATTTTATACACACTGAGCTATTGTTTTAGAGTATTTCATGAAAAAGTAGAGTTTGTATGGGAGGTGGTGGAAGACAGGAGAGGACTTAAATAACTTTCATATGTTAGATTGAAATCATCATAAAAGTAATATATTCAAAATTTCAGATCAATCAACATCCATGCTTTTCGAGCAAATCCGTTTATTGTCGAATTCCAAAATTGCGCCATTTTGTATGGGAGGTGGTAGAAGGGGTAAAACTAATCATCTAATTTTTTTTGGGCTGAATAACAATTCTAAATAAGTTATTAATGCACTGTTTCAGCTCGATACGTTTTATACGTACTGAGTAAATTGGTTTAGAGCATTGCATTGAAGAGGAGGACTCAAATAAATTTTATGCAGTAAATTGAAATTATCATGGAAGTATTATATTCCAAATTTCAGATCAATAGCTCTTATACTTTTCGAGCAAATCTGTTTATTGTCGAGTTGCGAAATTGTGTCATTTTGTATGGGAGGGGGTAGAAGGGGTGAAGCTAATCATATAATTTTTTTTGGTCTTGCTAATAATTCTAAATAAATATTTAGTGCTAAATTTGAGATCGATAAATTTTATATGCACAGAGTAAATTGGCTTAGAGTATTTCATGAAAAAGTACAGTTTGTATGGGAGGTGGTGAAAGGAGGAGGAGGACACGCATAATTTTTATATGGTAGATTTAAATCGCCAAGAAAGTAATATATTCAAAATTTCAGACTAATGGCTTGTACACTTTTTGAGCAAATCCGTTTATTATCAAATTGCGTAATTGTGTATGGGAGAGGGTAGGACTGGTGAAGCTAATCATCTAATTTTTATTGGTCTTACTAATAATTCTAAATAAATATTTTTTGCACAATTTCAGCTCGCTAAATTTTATACGCACTGAGTAAATTGGCTTAGAGCATTTCATGAAGAAGTGCAGTTTGTACGGGAGGTGGTGGAAGGAGAGGGAGGACACAGATAATTTTTATACAGTAGATTGAAGTCATTATAAAAGTAATATGCTCCAAATTTGAGTTCAATAACTTTTATACTTTTCGAGCCGTTTATTATAAAATTGCGTAATTGTGTCATTTTGTATGGGATGGGGTAGAAGGGATGGAGCGATTTGGCCCGTTCACGAACTTGACCTTACTTTTTTGCTAAATGTGACATACAGAAATTTTTAGCACTATAGCTCAAAGCTTTCGAGAGTTATGCTGTAGACAGACGCACAGACAGA
Source organism: Chorisops tibialis (assembly GCA_963669355.1). Lineage (NCBI taxonomy): Eukaryota > Metazoa > Arthropoda > Insecta > Diptera > Stratiomyidae > Chorisops > Chorisops tibialis. Next base: position 115,682,454 of record OY770262.1, on the reverse strand, counting down.
CAGATGGACAGACGGTCACTCGGAATCGAGGTTTTCGAGCGACAAAAATTATTTCTGTACCCTTGGCGGCTCTGTGCGAGCGTTATTTCTTAGCGTTACAAACGGTAAGGCAAACACAATATACTCTCAGATTTCATCTAGAGTATAAAAATTATATAAATAAAACTAATTTAAACAATGGTAATAGGACTATCTATCGATGTACGAACATTGCAATTGTTACGTGTAGATGCGTAATCTATAATAGGTTTAACAGATTTATAATTTAAAAGTCAGGAGTATTTCTCAAAGCTTATTATTCTTTTCATAAATCAAAACAACCAGGCTTATCAAATTCTAGTAATTTTATTGGACTTGGAATCTATGTATAATTTCTTTTTCTAGAAATCTATGTATGTCCTTATAAGTGTTTTGATATTTTCCGAGCAGCTCACATGATTGATGACCCAATTGACCGATATGATTGCCATGACCAGAGCTAATATGATTAGTTTACCTTCTATGTACGTTTCGTAGTATTGACTAAATGTCTGGTACAATGTTCGATTAGGTTTATGATTTACTGACCTTATGAATAAGTTAGTCCCTAAAGTAGCGGCGACGGCAACCAATTTTCTCTGCCATAGACTTTTCTACTAAAACAAATCCTCCTACTCGGGAGTTTCGTTTTTTTTTTTTTTAAATAGACCCCAGCCCCATGAGTATGGGCATAATACCTTCTCAAGTGGGTTCTACTCATACCCGACGCCTGTATGCCCATTTCTTCAATCTGTAAATCAATACCGCTCTCAGTATGCTTACCCTCCCTCAACTAAAATTATTGTTTTCCATCCGGATGTCCATTAATATTCATTCGGTGTAGAGCGTATATCACTTTTATTTGTTCAGTTCCTTCCTTGCGCTGTCTAATTTGTTCTGATGGACTAAGGACGAATCGCAAGCGAAGACGACATGACGGTATAGAAGGATGAGTGCTTAAGGTTGCCGCTTTTTCTTATGTATTACGTGTATAAGTCGTATGGGTCGATCATTTCATTTCATTTCTAGAAAATCTATTTCTTTTTTTCAAGGAGTCTTGCTAGGCGGTAGGTATTCGTGTTCTTCCGGTTCTGCTCCGTGTGCTACGTGACGTATTGAAAGCTAATTAAATTTAAGACCACCTCTCCAGCAAGTCGGAATGTCTTGTTTTACGAGTAATCAAAACCTGCTAAATATTGATGTGTTGGGCGCCACCGTTTTCTTCCTTCGTTTGGGCAGGTGCATAGGTTTTTTAAAATAGCTTTGGTAGTTAAAATGTCTTTGCTAGGAATGTTTGCTTCATAAATATTTAAAGAATGTTTACGATCCAAAGTGCTGAAGAAATGTAATCGGTGAAATTAAATGAAAATTGGCAGATAAAAATATAAAAATGTTTTTTGAAATTATTGAATCGTTTATTTTAAGACGATAATTTTTGAACGCATTTAACACATTTTAAATGCAATAAATTGCTGATTTATCGAAAACAATGTAATTTCGATCATAGAAGATGTTTACAGATTTGTTGTTGATTGAACAGATCTACAGAAACCATTTATTAAAATTAAAATTTTAGCTTGTCATTAAAATTAAAATAGATAGCCATATCAATATGTTTCGAAAAAAATGATAACGAAAATTTAATTACTTTTTATACTCTAGATGTAATCTGAAAATATTATAAGTTTGCTCTAGTGTTTGTTACGTCAAGAAATAATGTTCACACACAGTCGCCAAGGGTACAGAGTTTTTCGTTGTTGCTCAAAAATCTCAAAAACGGATGTCCGTCCGTCCGTTCGCTCTCTAGTTCGAGAACATGTCTAGCTAGAAAGCTCAAATTTTGTACGCGTCATTTTTAACAAAAAAGTAAGGTGCAGTTCGTAAACGGGCTAAATCGCTCCAACCCTTCTACAACCTTCCATACAAAATTATTCATTTTCAATCATTTGCATAATCAAATTTTCTTGGAAACTATAAAAGCTAATGATTTGAAATTTGGAATATGTTATTTTCATTATAAATGTGATGTACAATATTCAAATTGTTTGAATCCCCTCAGTTCTTCCGCCACCTCCCATATAAACTACACTTTTTCATGAAACACTCTAAACCGAATTTCTCAGTACATATAACATACATCAGGCTCAAATTAGGGTGTAGCCTAGTAGGTAGCATGTTGGTCTTATAATGCGAAGGTCGTGAGCTCAAATCCCGGTCCACGCAATATATAATTCCAACACATTGCCTGCTTGGATATACCTTGAAAAATTCGTAGAAAGAGGGTTGTGCGAAGGGCTAACAACCCTTCCACAATAAGTAATGAAAAATGTTAAGGAACCTGAATGTCAGGAGGCCAAGGTCCGATTTGGACTGCGGTGCCATTGTAGAAGAAGGGCTCAAATTTTGCAATAAATAATTAATTAGCATTATCATTAAGATCAGAAAAAATTAACTGATTAGCTTTACTGCTTCTACCCCCTCCCATACAATATGACACAATATCTCAACTTAAACACGACTACGATTGGGCGTAAAGCCCTGATAGTTTCGGAGGAAATCTATTTGTTGAAGTGTCGAAATTTCATGAGTTTTTTATGGGGTATGGGGCGGTAGAGGGAATGAAGCTGTGACACTTGTGGAACCTCAAGTTTTTTCTTTCTCAAAATGACATTAACAAAATTTCAGCACGATAGCTCAAAACGTTCGTGAGGTTGCAAGTTTGGATTTGAATCGGGGATTGCGATAGAAGGAATGTACATATGTTAATAATTTTTAAATCGATTTCCTGAATCACGTTCAAAATTCTATGTATTGAATGTTAGTTTCATAGACCACTTCTACAACTTCTACAGCCCAAATCGGGCCTTGGCCTCCTGACCTTCAGGTTCCTCAACATTTTTTCATTATTTGTTGTGGAAGGGTTGTTAGACCTTCGCACAACCCTCTATCTTCAATTTTCTTTTTTTTTTCATTTTTGTAGATTGAGGTGACCAAGGTATACCAAGCAAGCAGTGTGCTGAAATTATGCGTCGACCGGAATTTGAACTCACGACATTCGAATTGTAAGCCAACATGCTACGCACATGGCTACACCCTAGCTTTTCATAGACTAAGTTTGATAGAATTTTTGCTAAATTCGATGTAATTTAAAACCACGGAGGAGGTACGGAAATCGTAAAATTTCTGACGTGTTTTTTTTCGTTTCTATTGAATGCTGTTCGTACAAAATTTCAAATTCGTAGCTTTAATTAATTAATTTACTTAAATTGGTTGAAATCATACTTTTGTATGGGAAGGAGGAAACGAGCAAGAGGGATTTCAAAACTATTGGTGCAACTTACTTTTAAATATTTTGTAATTAAGTTAATTTATTTATTGCTTTTAATGGACGTATATAAAGTTAGCAGTCCGCTTGTAGCTGCCTGCAAAAAAAAATAACTCGATATTTTGTTACTTATTTGTTGCTATTTTATTACGCCAAAATAAAATTAGTATCTTCAAGGATTTCCGAGAAAATGGCGGACTGCTATCTTAAATCTAAAGTTAGCAGCCACCGCGATTGCTCATTTCCTAATTATGCTGGAGGAATGATATATGTACCAGAATTTGTTACTTTTAAAGTACTTTTAGAAAACAATAAAAAAAATTTCTCTGCGATTAATTTGACAAAAGAAATTAGTACTATTAGCGATGAAAACGAAATTAACGCAAACACGTGAATTAAACGATTTTCGTGACACGAATGCTGGTGTAATATCTTAAGTAGGTACCAAATTAATTTGTTTCACTGATATTCGAGTGCAAATGTGCACAAAAGAACAAAAATAGCAGATCGTGGGATAAAGGTCAGAGAGATTGCTGCCATTGTACACATCTCAATTGAATACATACAAAATATCCTACACGAAAAATTTGGTATGAGAAAGCTATCGGCGAGATGGGTGCCGCGTTTGCTAACAGTGGAGAAAAAACGGAATCGCATGACAACTTCGGACCACTGTTTGGACATGTTTAAGCACAATTCGAAAGAATTTCTACGGCGTTTCGTGACTGTTGACGAAACATGGATCCATCACTACACGCCAGAAACGAAAGAACAGTCAAAACAGTGGATTTCACCCGGCGAAACTGCTCCAAAGAAGGCGAAAACGGTTCCATCGGCCGGAAAAGTCATGGCCACCGTTTTTTGGGATTCGCAAGGCATCATCTTCACCGACTATTTGAGAAAGGAAGGACAATCCCGGGGCAGTACTATGCTGATTTATTGGATCGATTCAATGCTGAATTGATAAAAAAAACGGCCTCACTTGGCGAAAACAAAGTCCTTTTTCACCATGACAACGCACCTGCTCACTCGTCCGCAATCGCCACAGCAAAACTGGTCGAATTGCACTACGAACTGCTGCCTCATCCACCATATCCTCCTGTGACTTTTTCCTCTTTCCAAACTTGAAGAAATCGTTGGCAGGAAAGAAATTCGGCTCGAATGGCCTATTTTGCGGAGTTCGGCAAATCATATTTTTTGGATGGCTTGAAAAAGTAAGAATATCGCTGGACTAAATGTATCGAGCTGAAAGGAGATTATATTGAGAAATAAATAAAAAAAAATTTTTTTTAATGCGTTTTCTTGCCTAACACGGGTACTTATCATACACTCCTCGTACACAGTTAAACTTTAAAACTGTAAAATTTAGCTAAAAACACCAAGGAAAAATAAGACAGGTATTGAGTAATTTTTTATTTTTTCTGCACCTCCTCTCACACTCCCTTACATGTAAAAGCCTCCCTCTAAGTTGGTTACGGTCCTAGAAAATGGTGAAACTGTGCTTAGTAATTCCGATAATTCGTTTTCAGCTCGCACTTATAGGACACCAATGGATAAAAAAAATTCAATTATATTTATAGTTTTTTCCGCAAGCCCTTCTAAATGTATGTCGATTTTCTGCTTTCTAGCTAGAGGCATAGTTGCAATATTATAATTCTTAGTTTTAGGTTTCCGCGCTCACCACGCCTCCTCCTTAAAACACGTCCGACAACCTTCAAAAGCGTCCGGCTGAGATTAATGCCCATCTACAATCCACCTAAAAATTAACTTTCTATCTTCAAGCGCTTGGGAGTTAATGTGCGCTGAGCGTACACGGACTTTGTAAGGCGGACGGAGTACAGACTGACAGATTTTCACTTTTATACTCTAGATGAAATCTGAGAATATTATAAGTTTCTCACAAAGTTTGTATTGCTGAGAAATAAGGCTCGGAGAAAAGAATGATACAGAGGTTCATATTATCACTCAAAAATCTCAAAACTGGATGTCCGTCCGTCCTTTTGCCCGCCCGTGTCCTCTCTAGCTCGAGAACGCGTTGAGCTAGAAAGTTTAAATTTTGTACAGGTCATTTTTGACAAAAACATAATGCCAAGCGGGTCAAATTTCTCCACCTCAGTCTTTTTGTATGGGATAGGGTAGTCTCCCATACAAAATGATTAAATTTCGGAATTCGACAATAATCGGGTTTTCTCGAAAAATGTAAAAGCTATTGATCTGAAATTTAGAATGCATTCTTTCTATAATGATTTCAATCTACGGTATACAAATTATTCAGATCCGTTCACTCCTTCCACCAACTGTTTTAATGAAATACTATAAACAAATTTACTCAGTACGTACAGAACTTATCAAGCTGAAATCGTACACCAAATATTTATTTAGAATTGCTCCTACCCCTTCCCATACAAAATGGCACATTTTCACAACTTTATAAAAAGTCGATTTTTCTGAAAAGTATGAACGCAACTGATTTGCAATTTAAAACATGTCAAATGCATGACATTTAAAGTTATTTCTGCAAAAAATCATTAAGAACTCCTTCAACTCCCATAAAAACTGCATAATTTCACAAAATCCAATACGCTAATTTTCTCAGAACCTGGTCAGTTTTTGAAGTTTAAATTTTGTATAAAACATTTTGATGGCTATTCAAGCATGATGTGAAAAATTTTTTTTATAATACCTTATAGTTAGAATAATAGTCAAGTAAACAATGTGATTGAAAAATTATTTAAAGCAAATTTGTAGAACAGCAAAAATTAAATTCTAGTTCTTAAATATTTCGAATCATAAATAGAGCTTAAGTAAAAACTCTTTTAAGCATTTAATATTGGCATAAATTATATGAGCGCGACAAGTTAAATACTTTCAAAAATGTTAAGCACACAAATAAACACGACTATAAATTACGACCCTTTTTAATTTCGCTCATATCCTTGCCATCACGTGCACCATCTTCCATTTCGATTCCCAACAGATTAGGCCCCTCGTTATTTTTCCTATACCGAAATAACTAATTAAAAGAAAAGTAAACGTAGAGGTTGAAACAGGAGCAAAGCAGCAGGGTATAAAATAATTTAATCTCATTCGTCTAGGAATGAGCGTAAGATATGTCCAAGTTTACGTTCTCCACGGAATAATTCAGGAAAACAAATACTTCCATTTTACTGGGACGGGGTGTGATTCGGTCCATAACTTTTGAAACATTTCGAAAAGGTGTAAATAAAAAATTGTTTTCCATCTCTTCACGAAAGTAATTTCGTAATACCGAATAACCACCTCTAAATGGTCGTTTGACTTTAAGGCGGATCTTGAACTGGGCAAAACAAGGGGCGACGCGTTACTTTCCTTGTCCCCCATGAAAACTAATTTTTCAGCTTTCAAATGGGAAAAGAAACCCAGATTCTCGGAATAGACTGGAAAAGCAGCCATTTCATTTCAAAGTGACGTGAAATTTTCGTCCTCCACACATTCGGTTAATTTATTTAACGAAATTAAGACTGGCACGTTCCATCAGTTGAGGTCGAAAGTGAAAATAGACTTTCGTCTATGGAAATCCACCTTCGTTTGTCTCACCTTCGTCCTTGTCGAGTGCGCTACGTTTCCGGAATATAAAGGAACATAAAAATGTCTGCTTAGCATTTAGGTCTCCATACCTTTACTCCTCAAAATTCTGCAATTTCGGACTTATTTCATTCGCTTCCAATCCTTATCTTCGTAATTCTCACCCGGCAATTTACATTTTTTCTATTCTGCACTCTGGTTAGAGGGAAGGACGGCTCGAAAGCCTAAATTAATTAAAACAGGCAGTGATAGTGATTTATTTTGAATTTTTTTCGACCATCGGAAGAATGTGCCCTTTTGCGGCAGTGAGAAAGAAATAAACTTTTGCAACTCATCAAAGTGAAAAGTACGAAAATCATGGCGGAAAAAAAAATTTAAGCAAAATAAAACTTTGTTCTCGCGCGCACAAAATTAGGTACACCATATCATTCGGGAGCGTGGGATTCCACTTCGAGAAGTGAAAATAAATGACGATCCTGTTGGATACGATAGGCAAACCAGGTTCCAAGGACTCCACTGCCAAGACATAAAAAATTGGACCACATTTTTCTGCTCTTTCTCTCGTTCTCCATTTTTGAACCATCCCCGAGCTTCATGCATGCCGTACAAGCGCAATCGAATTTATCGGCATGGCACATTCCAGGAAATAATCCGGGAAAGTACATGACATGAAAGACCAACTAGCGAGATAGAAGAAAATTACTTTTGTAAAATCTTCTTCTTCGTTTCTGTAAAAGTTTCGAGAAAGCTAACCCTTGAAAAGATTCCTCGAGAAATTTCAAGGAAACGCGGGGTGGAAAAAAAACGGGCGAAAAAAAAAATGTGCAGACAAAATTTCAAATGATTTCACTTGACTCTCACAGATTCAAGTGTGAAAGTTTAAAAGTTTTCATATGGCTGGTTGGCTTAACTCGAAAATTATTTTGTTCTATAGATACGATGGTATGGTGATAGCTGAAGTTTTATCGAATTATTCTCCTGTTCAGGATATGCGATAACTAAGTAAATATTTGCCAACTAGTTTTTCTATTTAGAACTTCATTATTTTTGCCTCTAAGATTGCAAAAACTAGAAATAGGAATGCGTAAGAGAATAATTATAGAAAAATATTCACCAGAATGACAGAACTATCATAAAAGTAATTAAAATTCCATAATTCTAATTGCAACTGGTATGATTTTTTTTTTGTATTGTTGTTGTTCACACCGGAGGGTTTCTTTGCGTTTTTGATGCAAATGTACTGAAAATTAGTCGAAAGTCCTCAGATTCTATCCAACGGAAGTTTCTTGGTCTAATGAGATCACCTAAGATTTCGAGGTGGTTTTCGTTAAATTGAGATATTTTTGATAGCCGGTATGAACATACCGGTATGAACATACTATTACGTAATTTCTAGGGAAATTGATGAATTTACTCTCCTGAAATTGGGGAAATTGTATGGTGGATGGAAGAAGGGGGCCAGGATTTGCAATATTTCGAATTTTCTAATCCACATTCTTATGTAGAATTTTCGAAGGAAAACGATATCTAAATTATAAAAATATGAGCAATTTATACAGAATGAGGTTATTTTTCAGAATTATAATTAAAAAAATTCTTGCAAAATCTGTTGTCTTGAACTTCACTAATTTCTTAGAATATTGACAAATTGTATTTTCTGAAATTGTGTATATGTGTAGGAAGGCTGGCAAAAAGTGATGGGAACGCAAAAAAATTATTTGAGAATGGCACTCAAAACAGTATGTATTTTCCAAAATTTTAAATTAATTGCTTTGTTAATTTCGAGGATCAATTGTCTTAACAATCGAAATTTCAAAAATTATATATGAATACCCCCCGCAGGTGGGTAGTTATAAGATGAGGTTTTACCAATTCCTGCAACTATCTTTGGAGACTAGCAACTCCACGGACCTGAGCTTACCATCCCCCTGTGGGATGGAACATTAGAATTCACCCACTGCCAGTTCTGCTTGTCCTAAAAATGGCACTCACTGGATCATGGGCTTATCACCCGTCATTTTTAAACCTAACTGATACGAGAAACGGATACAGCGCTTTGGATACCGACGGATTCTACGGGCTATGATTGGCTTCTGGAACTTTCGAACATTGAATGACGGGAGAAGGGTCACTCGGTCCTGGCACCGCCAATCAGTGATTGACCGTGAAATGGAGCACAATAACATCCAAATCTTGAGCATAAACGAGGTTGGGTGGACGAGATCAGGAGACGAACGAACACCGAACTGAAACACCATTCTGTAATAAGAGTGAAGCCAAAAATGGCGTGGCGGTCGTCCTTGCACCGAGAGCGAGAAACAGTCTCATCAGCTGGAAACCAATCTCGGATAGGATGGTCGACGCGTCACGACCTTGGATTGAGAGACCCGAAACGGCGAATTATTTCAGGACTTTTGTAGTACTCGACAAATGATCATTGGAGGGACCCTTTATCCACACAAGAGTCACCATAAAACATCTTGGGTTTCCTCTGATGATGTTACTCAGAATCAACCATTTGGCTCTACGTTACCGATGTACAATATGTCTCCTCGGTGTGCGAGCGAAACGTGGAGCTGATGTGGGGAGAGATCATCACTTGATGGTTGCCTGCTTGAGATTGTGCACAGCAGCTATCCAACGATGACAAATTCTTCAAATGAAGCGCAAGCTTAATGTGGATAAACTCAGAGATCCCAACAAAAAACGCGAATACACCACTATTCTACGCAAAAAGTCATCCACATTGGGTGAATATAAAATGCGCACACTGGACGCCAATTGGGAGGCAACCAGAAACACTTTTCTAACTAGTGCTGAAGAATCTGTGGGATATGTGCAAAGCGGTGAGAAACCCTGGATGTCGCAAGACACATGGGACAAGGTTGGCGATTGGAAAAAAACCAAATTGGCAATCAACTCTCAACCTGATGTCAACCAACGAACACCCGACCTGAGACAGAACTACCGCGATGCGCATAAACAGCTTGAAGAGGCTTTTAGACGCGACAAGAAAAAGACCATTGAAAATCTGGCCAACAAGGCAGAATCTGCGGCTTCCCTTGGGGATATGGAATCACTATTTAAAATTATGAAACAGTTGACGAACAGGAATTTAACGCCAACCACCTGGTGAGAGATGTCGGCGATGGAAGCAATACTTCTCTGATATTTTAAACATCTTGTTGAAGGAAGATATTGCAGAAACAGAACAACTACTAAACATCCAACCGCAACAATCCTGTATTAAGGACGATATCCCAGACAAGGAAGGAATATTTTTCGTCATTCAGTCAATGGCGGAAAGGAAAGCCCCAGGTATAGATGGACTACCAAACGAACTCCTCAAAGCTGACACGGAAACAACAGCCTATATACTCCTCCCACTCTTTACTGAGGTGTGGAATGGAGGAAGATATCTGACTGAATAGAAGGAGGGCGTCATTGTGAAAATTCCGAAGAAGGGCGACCTTCGGGATTGTGGCAATTGTCGTGGTATATGTCTACTTACTGTTGTATCGAAAATCATGGCTAAGGTAATTCTTAATAGGATTACTGCTGTCGTGGAGATTACTCTCGAAGTTTATCAGGCTGGATTCCATAAAGGGCCGTATTGTACCCTACGGACAATATTGAAGCAGTCAACCGAAATGGGTGCACTACATCTCATGTTTGGGGACTTCGAGAAGGCTTTCAATAGCGTCAAGCGAGATTACATGCGTAGGAGAGGTATTCCAGATAAGGTCTTAGCAATGAGCAAAGAATCCTACGAATACGCAATCTGTCGCGTCTTGCATAGAGGAGAGCTATCTGAGAGCTTCCCTGTGCAAACGGGTGTCAGCCAAGGCTGCATATTATCACCAGCTCTGTTTCTTGTGGTAATAATTGACATCTTGAAAGCTACACTGGAAGGTGGGCAAGGTAAAGGTCTTCTATGGAGACTGTTTAACATCTTAAGTCACCTTGGTTATTCTGATGACATGTGTTTGCTTGCACATAACCGTTCGAACTTAGAGTCAAATGCTCGCTCGTTGCATTCTAAATGCAAATAGGCGAGACTAAAAACAAATGTGCGTAAAAACAAGAATATGCACATCGGTTCGAACACAAGCACACCGATTTTTTTCTTAAGGGACAAGATGTTGACGAGGTGCAAGATTTTTGTTATCTCGAAAGCATTGTCAATATGGACGGCGTCGTCACACCTACGGTATTCTTTCCCCTTTCTAAAGGTTAATAGAGATCTTCCTTTCGCACGAAGTTATGAGTTTTTGACATTTGCGTCAAATCCGTGTTATATGATTGTACTACGTGGAAAGTGACCGTTCGACTTACCAAGAAACTGCAAACTTTCGTGAATCAATACCTCCGATGCATTTTAGGAATATTCTGGCCAGAAGTGATCTCCAACGACGAACTTTGGAGTACAACTAAACAGACTAAGATAAGCATTGTGATTCATAGGCGGAAGCGGCAGTAAATCGGTCACACTTTGAGGAAATCAGAGCGAAACATCGCCAAACAGGCTTTGGATTATAATCCTAAAGGAAAATGTCGGGTTGGTCGACCATGTAACACATGGAAGCGAGCAGTTTACCAGGAGCCCAGAGGAATAATTAAGTCCTGGCAACATCTAAAAGCCGATGCTCAGGATCGCGCCTTGTGTAAGAGAGTTTTTTCTGTCCTATGTCCCTATAGGGGGTCTTAACAGGAATTTGTTTGATAGATTGATTGATTAAAACAAAATTCAAAACATTGTGTTCAAATAGTCATTAACTAAGCATAGTATATATCCTGCATAATGAGTTACCAACAACATTCTCAAAAATTGCAATTTTATTGCGATTTTTACGCGTGCGGAGTCACGGGGATCGGTACTTTATAGTACATTTATATAATATGTACATATAAGATAAATATTTCAAAATAGGCACAAAATATTTGGACGAACCTTTTCGGATACGAATATAACAACTTATATTACTTACACACATATTATCTTTTCCTTTGGAAGTTAATCTGTCTAGACGTTTGATTGTTCTTTTGAATTTTCTCAATTCTATGTTTTCACGAAGATCTTTTACGGGGTTATTAGTGAAACTTTTGTTTGACGTTATTCTTATAGTCTGAGGAGCAAGTGGATTTTTCGCTTGTCTTGAATAATTATTCCATAAATGAAATCTGAGAGTATATTGTGTTTGCCTTACCGTTTGTAACGCTAAGAAATAATGATCGCACAGAGTCGCTAAGGGTATAGAAATATTTGTTGTAGCTCAAAAATATCGATTCCGAGTGACCGTCTGTCTGTCTGTCTGTCCGTCTGTCCGTCTGTCTACAATATAGCTCTCGAAAGCTTTGACCTATCTTGCTGAAATTTTATATGTACATATATATCATATTTAACAAAATTGTAACACTAAGTTCGTGAAGGGGCCAAACCCCCCACTTCTTCAACTCCCTCCCATACAAATTTCATGAAATTTCGAAAGTTAAAGAAATTGATTTTTCTCCAAAAACATTTCAGCTATTGGCTTGAAAATTAGGTCATAGTACAACGATATGAATATCATTGACGTCAAAAAATGTTGATCTGATCCTTTTACTTCTTCTACCACCTCCCATACAAATGGACAGTTTTCAAAAATGAATTTATTCGGTTTCCATTGCAACTAGTAAAGCTAAAAGAACCAATTTTTGTCATAATTAATGTTATTACAATTGCAACCGATTTGTGAAAGCTTTCAACTACACCTCACTCTCCCTACCCCCTCCCATACAAATTTCACGAAATTTTGGAATTTGAACTAAATTATTTTTCTCCAAAACCGTCAGGTTAATAAAAATAGCTATCAACTTTAAATTTTGTGAAAAGTATACTATTATAAACGAAAAATTTTGTTTTCATTCAAATACTCCTTCAACCCCCTCCCATACAAATTCTTTCTCACAACCAATATGGTTTCATAACCGGTCACAGTACTCATGACGCCATAGCCCTGCTAAGCATAAAAATTACGTCATCTCTTGATATCGGTAATAAGCCCTGCGCAATATTTTTTGATTTAGCAAAAGCCTTCGATTCTATTCCACAAAGAAAAATTGTACAGAAACTACATAGATTGAATATAAACCAAAATTTGATTAATTGAATCACTAGTTATCTATATGAACGAAAACAACGAGTTAAAATTTTGAAAAAACACAGTAATTATCTGTCGTTCGAATACGGAGTACCACAAGGGACAGTGCTAGGTCCTCTACTATTCATATTATATGTTAATGATATCTATTCGATATCAATTGAAGGAGAACTGATTTCGTTCGCAGATGACACAGTACTTTTTATAGAAGACAGCTCTTGGGAAGGAGTCAATATAAAAGCTAATTATAGCTTATTGAATATTAAAGAATGGTTAGATCATAACTCCCTTACTTTAAATATTTCAAAAACAAATTATATCGTATTTAAACTGACTCAACATGGAGACCCAATTAATATAGACATCAGTATTCACACAAATCAGTGTGGTACAAATTGCCAGTGCCCCCACCCACACTTCGATGAACACCTTAAATGGGAACTCCATATCTCCAATCTTATATTCCGTCTACGAAAACTTATTCCAATTTGCCTCAAAGTTAGATCTTCTCTGCAAATAAAAACTATCAAGATATTTTACTTCTCCATGATTCACTCACTGCTACAATATGGAATAATTGCTTGGGGTAGTAGCAACTCTAGTTTTCTTTCACCACTTAATATCGTCCAAAAACTATTAATAAAAATTTTATTGAGAAAAAGTAGACTTTATCCTTCTGATAAGTTATATTCGGACTTACAAGTACTTTCAATTGAACAAATATTCAAACTAATATCAAGTATTCAAATACACAAAGAAATCAAAAAACTTATTCATCCGGTTAACTTAAACTTCACTAGGGCTGGCACTCATGAATACTAACGAAACGAAAAACAAAAGTTGGCCAGAACCATTATTCATACTCTGGGGTCAAATTTTATAATGCCTTACCTTCAATAATAAAAAAAGCAGTAATATTGAAACCTTCAAAACTAATATAAAAATGTATTATTATAAAGACATTGGTTAGTTGATATTATTTCATTTTTCATTTTCCATTTAACAATCAATTTTAAAAAAGTTATTACTATAATCTTAGATTGAAAAATTTGCTTGAATTAGATTTAAATTCCTACTGAATAATTTGTAAAAATAATTATAATCTGAATAATGTAACTTAAACTTATGTATTAATTCTTAAATTTAAGTACCTTACTTTCCTAAGCTTAATATATTGCAAAAATTATATACTAGTTATCGACTTCTCACCTCTATCACAAGAATAATCCTTAAAAGGGGGAGTAGTGCATGAATTCATTTAACTTGGAATTCGTCAAAACAATAAATGTAATGCATTAAATAAAAAAAGGCATTATTTTATGCAAATGCATTTAATCGATTTTCTTTGAAATTCAGAAAATTACAAACTTCAAACTTTGCCAGAATTTGTTCCTTAATAATTGTAATAAATGCTAAAAAAAATATGAATTTCGCTTCACTCCTTCTACCACCTCCTATACAATTTTTTGTATTGAAATTTCAAGAAATGTATTTCCCCTTTGAACATATGAGTAACAACGCAATGTAATTAGGATGCTGATAAGCAGATTCGAAATCATCCAAAACTTCCCAGTTTCTATGCCACCTCCCATACAAATGCCATAAATTCAAACAAATTTGTTCCAAAATTATGAAAGCTACAAACTTTAAATTCATCATGAAAAATTGTGTGTTGTGTTATATACAAAAATTACCGCTTTGACCACCTCCCATACAAAAGTCGCTATTCACTATTCGAAAGAATTTGAGATGACATATTTTCTGGTACAATAATCTCTTTCCTATTTCATCTGGAGTATCATATGAATGAGCTTTACGCCCACTCATAACTCTATTATATTCGTTTTGCATGATTCTTGTATTTCAGAAGGAATTGCTTTCGGTACTTCAGATTTTTCTGACGTGAACCTTTCATACAACCTATCTGTACAGTCCAAGTCATCTTGCAAGTACTCGCGATTGGCACCTACTTCCCTGATCTGGCCCACATATTGATCCAGGCTCTACCATCATTCAGGACAATAGTGTAATGAAGTTTTTCCAAGCTTTCATGTATTCTACGAAACCTAGCTCCTAGCCGATACTCTGTCGTTTAATCGAAATTCGCGGACGTTTTCCTGCTCGCATTTATTACGTTCTCTTAGTAGCGGGAAGTAATAAATGTAACACCGTTTTAATTTCTCGGTTAAACATTAATACTGCAGGAGATTTATTTATAGAAGAATGTTTTAACCGCATGTACTTCATTAAACGTTGTGAAAGATCCTTTTGCAAATCTTTTTTAGTCCCTTCTATTGCTCTTAGAGCAGTTTCAACGTTTTTGCGTATCGCTGAGTTTGCCCATTTGTAGCGGGATGATACGGTGCACTTAATTTATATTCAATGGCCATTAGCTTTCAAAAATATTTTAAATTTTTCTGCAGTAAATTGCGTACCATTATCACTTACTGAAGTTATTGGCAACCCAAAACGAGCAAATATTGATCTACAAACATCGATTGTAGTATCTATAGCTATGTCTTGTATTATAGATATCTCCTGCCATTTAAAGTAGGCGTCTACGAGAACTAAAAAATATACTCTTCTAAAAGGACCGAAATCTAAATGTATTTTTTCAAAAGGGCGTAAAAGGTATTGCGAGGCATATACTAGAACCTTTAAAGGGTTTACCTTAACTCATTGACAGTTCATACAGTGACGAACAATTTCTTCGATACCCATTGTCG
Organism: Chorisops tibialis; assembly: GCA_963669355.1. Taxonomy (NCBI): domain Eukaryota; kingdom Metazoa; phylum Arthropoda; class Insecta; order Diptera; family Stratiomyidae; genus Chorisops; species Chorisops tibialis. The sequence goes on along the minus strand of OY770262.1, from coordinate 115,666,681 downwards.
CTAGCAAAAACTCTTAGCGAACGATTTCATTTTCATTACCCAAAAATGCGCGTAACGTAATTCTTTTAAAGTATTTGGTCGAAGAGTTTTATGAACATGATGCAACCATTAATCAGTGCAAATTCAGCTTTATTGATTCCAAATCTATCATACGCATGAATAGGTTTACCTGTACGCAAGGATGTCAAAAAATCTTGTAACGTATAATCCTTTTTTGTTTCTTGCCCAATTCTTTTGGCATTTACTAGTAGACTTTCTAAACTAGATATCTCACTAATATCTGCTGCCTCTATTCCCGATTGCTCTGAAGGGTCTGGTAATCGGGACCAAGCACCTGCATTTGTGCAGTTGTAATTTTATACTTGATTTCTTAATTATAAGCTTGTAGAAATGCGACGTAATACTGGGTTCTTGTAACACTCAGAACCGGTAAACCATTTCTTGGACAGAAAATTTTTACTAATGGTTTATGTTCCGTATAAAGTATGAAATTGTTTTCGTACAAATACTGTGAACAAATTTTCACTCCAAAAATTATGTTATAAGCTTCTTTATCAATCTGAGCTTATCGCTGTGTCCTGCTCAGTGCTTGTGAAGCAAAAGCTATTAACATTTCGGCGCCTTCCGAAAATTGGTGCGATAAAACTCCACCTACACCATATGAAGATGGATCAGTTGCCAAAAGTAGTATCAACTTTGGATTAAAATGCACTAGAAAAGTATTATCCGCTATTCGTTCTTTAACTTCAGCGAAAGATTGTATACAGTGACTGGTCCAGTTTCATTCTACATCTACTACTGTTGATTTGGAATATATCATTTTCATAACGGTTCCAAACTAGGGTATAAAAATTATTCGAATCGCGCTATTGCTTCTACTACCTCCCATACAAACTGCACTTTTTCATGAAATACAAACCAATTTTCTCAGTACGTATAATACATGTCGGGCTCTAATTTTATACTAAATACATAATTAGCATTATTATTATGATCGGAAAAAATTTACTGATTATCCAGTTTCAAGATATTCGGTGTTCTTTCTGAAATAAATACCCCACTCCTTGTACCACCACCTATATAAATACACTAATTTTCTCAGTACCTATCAAATTTTTGAAGCTTTAATTTCGTATAAAATATTTTGATAGCAACTCTAGCATGATGTGAAGAAATTGATTCAGTGCCGTCACTCCTTCTTCCACTCCCCATACAACATTAAACAAACATTAAAATCCAAAAAAAATTCTTTCATCTAGACCATCGCACGATTGTTCTTTAGGCCCAATCGTAGTCCTGTTTTGTTTTTAATTATTTTTAGTAATGTACGAACCCTCCGCGGTGCGAATTGTGACTCTGATCACTATCTAGTCAGAGCTAAGTATCGATGCCGAATAGCTTGTCGTGGATAATCAATCGAAAACGAGTAGAGCTCGCAAATTCATTGTCAACCAGCTTAAAAATGAAACGGTGATTGGTTTGACGAATGTCGCGATGAAATAGATAGAAAGAACGAGGCTTAACATTTTTTTTACTGAAACGACCAACACGAGCCAAAAAAGAAAGATATGACGAACTTAGGCGATATGCGAAAAAGGCCTGCAGGCGAAAACAAAGGAAGTACCATAATGAGAAGATACTAAAAATGGACGACGATATAACGCAAAATAAAATGCCGGACGCATACGCAATAGTAAAAGACCTAAAAAAGGGATATAAGCCAAAAACCAGTATCTGCAAAGACGCATAGGGCAACACCATCAGTGACACACAAAAAATCAAAAGGAGATGGGCTTCCTACTTTGAACATCTTACAATCTTGCCCCATTACCACCTATCACGACAGGCAATATTTCAGTTGAGGCCTCAACTGTTGGAGAAGAACCATCATCAACACTAGCCACGCTTGCTGAAATCAAAGCAGCCCTATGTGACCAAAAACTAAACAAAGCGCCGGGAATTGATGAAATACCAGTCGAACTTCTGAAAAAGGGTGAAAATTGTGTCGCTGAAATACTGCACAACATGATATGCAAAATTTGGACAGGGGAAATCATACCCGACGATTGCAAAAAAGTATAATATGTCCAATTTACAAGCAAGGCGACAAACTCTTTGTGAGAACTACAGAGAAATATTGTTGTGTACGTCCCATAAAATAATGACAAAAATAATTGAACGTCGTCTTAAGCCCTATGCTCATGAAATAATTAGCGAACACCAAGATGGTTTCATATCCGGACGATCTACAAGAGACCAGGTATTCTCGATGAAACAGGTAAGAAATGCTGGAAATATAAAACAGACGTGCACCAAATTTTCATAGATTTTAAACAAGCATACGACACTAACGACAGGAGCGTACTGTACCAAATCATACTTGACTTGGGATTCCCCCAAACTAGTCCGACTCACGAGACTCACAATGACAAACACAGAATCCCAAATGAGAATACAAACCGATTCCACAACCAGCTTTCGAACGGAATGTGGCTTAAAGCAGAGAGATGGTCTAGCCCCCATGCTTTTCAACTTGGCACTAGACTATGTCGACCGAAAAATCCCAGTCGACACCAACGGCTCACTACTTTTTAAAGTCCACCCAACTAGCAGCATACGCTGACGACATTAACATTCTAGCAAGATCCTTCCCTAGTGTTGAGGAGGTATTTGTCAATCTTGACTCCGCCGCAAAACAAGTTGGATTGCGCATTATCGAAAGCAAAACAAAAGTAATGACGCAAACAGGAAGGAGAACGCCTATCACACAGAACATAACAATTGCGGAATATAATTTGGACGGTGTGAGCAATTTCATATATCTTGGGGCTAATCTAGCAAAGGACTGCAATGAAATAGACGAAATCAAACGACGGATAATACTGGCAAATAAGATGTTTTATTCGATACTTCCAATAATGAAATTCAAGAAAGTGTACAGATACAATAAGCTGCGGATATATCAAACTATTATACGACCTGTTCTTTATTATGGCAGCGAGACGTGGACATTAACGCTAACTTCCGAAAAAGCAGTTAACGCATTTAAAAGAAAGGTCCTCCGAAGAATTGTGAAGGAAGAAATGGAATGGCGAATAAGATATCATAAGGTATCAACTCTGCGACGAGCCAGAAGCTTCAGCGTTCATCATTCTACGTAAACTGCAGTGGGCTGGCCATGTAGAGCGAATGGAAGACAGAAGAATCCCCAAACGTGATACTAAAGGCAAAGCGAGTGGTAACCGGCCAGTATGCAAACCACCCAAACGATGGGAAGACTTGGTTGATGAAGACAGCGAATTCATTTTAAAAAACATATCAGGGCTTCGATTGCGCGTAAAACGCAATCTTACGATACTCTAGATGAAATAGAACTTTTTATGATCCCAAGAAATCTTATATGGGTAGTGGTAGAAGAGTTGATAGCATTGAACTAATTTTTCCCCATCACGGTAAAGTATACAATAAAAATATATATATATAAATGTTTTATACAAAATGTAACCTCCAAAAATTGAATAGGAACTGAGAAAATTAGTGCATTAGATTTGGTGAAATTGTGCAGTTTGTATGGGAGGTGGTAGAAGGAGTGAGGGAATTTTACTGATTTTTTTTTTCAGAAATAACTATGAATATTACTTTATTATTTTAATAATAAAGTATTGTGATCGACTTGGGAAAAAAAAAAAATTTGCTACCCTGAAATTTCGTTTTTTCGCGTTTCGTGACTAAATTAGCCTAAAAATGCAAAAAAAAAAAATCCGTCTGTCTGTACGCCGTCCGCCGTCCGCCGTCCGCCGTCCGCCGTACGCCGTCCGCCATCCGCCGTACGCCGGTGTGTACGCTCAGAGCACATTAACTCCCAAACCCTTCGAGATAGAAAGCTCATTTTTGGAGGGATTGTAGGTAGTTGCGGATCTCAGGAGGACACTCATTTTTGGGGGTGTAAGGGTTCAGGGGGAGGCGGGGGGAGCACTTAAACCGAAAACTAAGAATTCAAATATCTCAAACATGGTTACAGCTAGGAAGCTAAAAATCAATGTGCATATAAAAGTGTTTGTGGGACAACTTTTAAAATTAATCTAATTTTTTTATCCATTGGGGTGCAAAAAGGGGGGGCTAAAAACCAATTGTCGGCCGAATTTTTTTTTCAAATGATTATATCTTCGAAATTACTTAGCATAAAAAATTTATAATTTTAGACCATCAAGGTGGCATACAGATTCACTGGAATCAGCTTACATAGAGGCTAATTATTGTAAGGGGGAGAGTCAGGGGGGGTGCAAAGAAAAACACTTAAAAATCAATATCTCGGCTATTTGTTAAGCTATGCAATTGAAACTTGGTACTTATATTAAGCTATACTAAAGAAATATGAAAAAAAATAATATTTGGAGAAAATAGTAGTGGGGGAAAATGGGGAGCATTGAACTTTCCAAAATTTCAAACCATTATATCTCAAAACTGAGGGCAGATATCACATCAAAAATTTGTCAGATCGTAGAACTATATAGTTGTTAATTTTGGTAAAAAAATTAAGTGGGGGGGTGTAAGAGGAGGGAGGTGGAAAGCAAAAATGTTGAAAATTTTGAGTAATTTTTTTTGGGCTCTGGTAAAAGATACAGAGTTTAAATTTTGCAGATCAATATATCAATTTATTGTACATACATAAAAAATAATAGAAATTCTACAATTGTTATGCACCGACCCCCCTGGTCTAACGTGCACAAGGCGTTTCATGTGAAATGAAAAAACACATAAGCTGAAAATTTTTGAATGAAATTTTAAGGTAGAAACTTGAAAATTTGCGAAATGCATTTAAAAAAAATTTATAAAAGAATGAATTATTAACTGGTCGAAAATCTTTAAAACTTCTACCCCCTCCCATACAAAATTATTTTTTCGACCATTTTCAAGAAATCAATTACCACCTAACTATTAAAAGCTATCAATTTGAAATTTTGCATAACAACTAACAAAAATAATTAAAATGAAATTGCGTTAAAAGTTTTAAAATCGCGCTTGACCTTCTACCCCCTCCCATACAAAAGTATGATTTCGACTAATTTCATTAAATCAACTAATAACCAACAAATTAAAAGCTACGAACTTGAAATTTTGTACGAGCACCTAACAACTAAAAAGAAAGAAAATTGCATCACAAGTCTTTTATAAAATAAGTTATCAGCTAACTCTTAAAAGCTATCAATTTCAAATTTTGCATTGAAACTTATAAAAATAATTCAAATGAAATTGCTTTCAAAATTTTCAAATCGCGCTTGCCCTTCTACCTCCTCCCATACAAAACTATGATTTCGACCAATTTCATAAATCAACTAATAACCAACAAACTAAAAGCTATGAACTTGAAATTTTATAAAAGCACCTTAAAAGAGAAGCGAAATAAAACTGCATATCAAAATTTACGGTTCCCCTACCTACTCTACCCCCTCCCATACAAATGTTCGGTTTTGTGAATGAAAATTCTATGCAACTTCGTCTATGAAACACATTCTACACAGAGAATATTGGACGTGATTAAAAAGCTATTAACATCCACCCACCCTTACTATTACCCCTCCTCCTCCCCTCCATAAAAACCCAAACTTGTAGAAACGAATGAAATATTGTTAAATAGACAACAGCCCTGCTCAAGAACTCCCTTTCACTTAGTCTTCCCTAACCACTCTTACCTGCATATTGACTTTCCACACATCCGCAACATGTCCCAAGAATAATAAAGTTTCGCCCGACTTGTTGGCAGTTTATTAAAATTGATATCTCATAAATTTCAGACTATAAACATTTATACTTTTCAAGAAAATTGATTTCTTGTGAAGTTGTGAAACTGTGTCATATTGTATAGGAGGGGGTAGAAGCAGTAAAGCTAATCAATTAATTTTTTCTGATCTTAGTGATAGTGCTAATTAAGTATTTAGCACAAAATATGAGCTCGATAAATGTTATATGTCCTGAGAAAATCAGCTTAGAATGTCTCATGAAAAGTGAATTTTGTATGGTAGGTGGTGGAAGGAATGGTGGGATTCAAATAATTTTTAAACTATACTTCACATTTATGATAAAATTAATATATTCCAAATTTTAAATCAACTCAAAATAAAATGAACTACCAACAAGTCGGGCGAAACTTTATTATTCTTGGGACAAGTTGCGGATGAGTGGAAAGTCAATATGCAGGTTAGAGTGGTTAGGGAAGGCTACGTGAAAGGGAGTTCTTGGGCAGGGCTGTTGTCAATTTAACAATATTATTATATTAGCGTTTTAATTAATTGCTTGAATCACGTCCAAAATTCTCTGTATAGAATGTGTTTCATAGACGAAGTTGCATAGAATTTTCATAAAATTCGGTGTATTTTACATTCACGAAACCGAACATTTGTATGGGAGGGGGTAGAGAAGGTAAGGGAATCGTAAAATTTGATATGTAGTTTTATTTCGCTTCTCTTGTAAGCTGCTTGTATAAAATTTCAAGTTCGTAGCTTTTAGTTGGTTGGTTATTAGTTGATTTAATGAAATTGGTCGAAATCATAGTTTTGTACGGGAGGGGGTGGAAGGGTAAGCGCGATTTCAAAACTTTTAAAGCAACTTCATTTGAATTATTTTTATAAGTTTTTATGCAAAATTTGAAATTGATAGCTTTTAAGAGTTAGCTGATAACTGATTTCTTGAAAATGCTCGCAAAAATAATTTTGTATGGGAGGGGGTAGAAGTGTTAAAGGTTTTCGACCAGTTAATATTTCATATATTTAAAAATTTTTTTTTAAATGCATTTCGCAAATTTTCAAGTTTCTACCTTAAAATTTCACTCAAAAATTTTCAGGTTTTTGTGTTTTTTTTCAATGCACATGAAACACCTTGTGCACGTTAGACCGGGGGGTCGGTTTATAACAATTGTGGAACAAATTATTACATTTTTTTCTATGTGTATCACAGAGGTGTTTCCAAATGCAAAATTTAAACTTTGCATCTTTCACCACAGCCCTAAAAAAATTACTCAAAATTTTCGACATTTTTGCTTATCACCTCCCTCCCCTTACACCCCCCAACTTAAAATTAACCAAAATTAACTATTATATAGCTCTACAATCTGCCAAATTTTCGATTTGATATCTGTACTCTTTTTTGAGATATAAGGATTTGTAATTTTGAAAAGTGCGCCATTTTTGAAATGCTCCCCATTTCCCCCCACTACTATTATTTCAACCTGTTATATTTTTTGTATTTTTCTAGTATAGCTTAATATAAGTTTCAAGTTTGAATTACATAGCTTAAGAGATAGCTGAGATATTCATTTTTAAGTGTTTTTCTTTGCACCCCTCTGACCCTCCCCCTTACAATAATTAGCCACTCTAAGCTGATTCCAATGGAACTATATGCCACCTTACTGGTCCCAAAATAAGATATAGTCATTTGAAAAAACAATTCGGCCGACAATTTGTTTTTAGCCCCCTCCCCCTTTTCGGACGCCAATGGATAAAAAAATAAACTGCCAACAAGTCGGGCGAAACTTTATTATTCTTGGGACAAGTTGCGGATGAGTGGAATGTCAATATGCAGGTTAGAGTGGTTAGGAAAGGCTAAGTGAAAGGGAGTTCTTGGGCAGGACTGTTAACAATATTTCATTCGTTTCTGTAAGTTTGGTTTTTATGAGGGGAGGAGTAGGGGTAATAGTAAGGGTGGGTGGATGTTAATAGCTTTTTAATTAATTGCTTGAATCACGTCCAATATTCTCTGTATAGAATGTGTTTCATAGACGAAGTTGCATAGAATTTTCATAAAATTCGGTGTATTTTACATGCACGAAACCGAACATTTGTATGGGAGGGGGTAGAGAATATAGGGGAGTCGTAAAATTTGATACGCAGTTTTATTTCGCGTCTCTTGTAAGGTGCTTGTATAGAATTTCAAGTTCGTAGCTTTTAGTTTGTTGGTTATTAGTTGATTTAATGAAATTGGTCGAAATCATAGTTTTGTATGGGAGGGGGTAGAAGCGCAAGCGCGATTTCAAAACTTTTAAAGCAACTTCATTTGAATTATTTTTATAAGTTTTTATGCTAAATTTGAAATTGATATCTTTTAAGAGTTAGCTGATAACTGATTTCTTAAAAATGCTCGAAAAAATAATTTTGTATGGGAGCGGGTAGAGGCGGTAGGGGAATCGTAAAACTTGTGATGCAATTTTCTTTTATTTTTATTGAAAGGTGCTCGTACGAAATTTCAAGTTCGTAGCTTTTAATTTGTTGGTTATTAGTTGATTTAATGAAATTAGTCGAAATCATACTTTTGTGTGGGAGGGGGTAGAAGGTCAAGCGCGATTTTAAAACTTTTAACGCAATTTCATTTGAATTATTTTTGTTAGCTGTTATGCAAAATTTCAAATTGATAGCTTCTAATGGTTAGGTGATAATTGATTTCTTGAAAATGGTCGAAAAAATAATTTTGTATGGGAGGGGGTAGAAGTGTTAAAGGTTTTCGACCAGTTAATATTTCGTATATTTAGGGATTTTTTTTAAATGCATTTCGCAAATTTTCAAATTTCTACCTTAAAATTTCACTCAAAAATTTTCAGTTTATGTGTTTTTTTCAATGCACATGAAACACCTTGTGCACGTTAGACCGGGGTGGTCGGTTCATAACAATTGTGGATCAAATTATTATTATTTTTCTATGTGGATTAAATATAGGTATTCACATGCAAAATTTTAACTTTGTATCTTTTACCAGAGCCCTAAAAAAATCACTCAAAGTTTTCGATATTTTTGCTTATTACCTCCCTCCCCTTACACCTCCCAACTTAAAATTTTTACGAAAATTAACTATTATATAGTTCTACAATCTGACAAATTTTTGATTTGATATCTGTACTATTTTTGGAGATATAAGGATTTGTAATTTTGAAAAGTGCGCCATTTTTGAAATGCTTCCCATTTCCCCCCACTACTATTATTTCAAGATGTTATATTTTTTTTGTATTTGCCTAGTATAGCTTAATAAAAGCTTTAAGTTTCAATTACATAGCTTAAGAGATAGTTGAGATATTAATTTTTAAGTGTTTTTCTTTGCACCCCCCCTGACCCTCCCCCTTACAATAATTAGCCGCTTTGTAAGCCGGTTCCGATGAAACTATATGCCACCTTGACGGTCTCCAAATATGATTTTGTTACGATAAGTAATTTCGAAGATATAATCATTTGAAAAAAAAATTCGGCCGACAATTGGTTCTAAGCCCCCCCTTTTCGCACCCCAGTGGATAAAAAAATTAAATTATTTTTAAAAGTTGTTCCACAAACCCCTCTATATTAATGTTGAGTTTTAGCTTCCTAGCTCTTACCATGGTTGAGATATTTGAATTCGTATTTTTTGGCTTAAGCGCTCCCCCCGCCTCTCCCTGAACCCGTATACCCCCGAAAATGGGTATCCGCCTGAGATCCGCAACTATCTACAATCCCCCCAAAAATGAACTTTCTATCTTGAAGGGTTTGGGAGTTAATGTGCGCTAAGCGTACACGTCGGCGTACGGCGGACGGCGTACGGCGTACAGACAGACGGATTTTTTTTTTTGCATTTTTAGGCTAATTTAGTCATGAAACGCGAAAAAAAAAAATTTCAAGGTAGCAAACTTTTTTTTTTTCTTGTGTCGATCACAATACTTTATTATTGTAATAATAAAGTAATTAAATTATTTTTAAAGTTTGTCCCACAACCTTCTCTATATCTGTACTAATTTTCAACTTTCTATCTGCATTCGTGGTGGAGATATTAGCAAGTGTAGTTTTCGACTTTTTCCCTTCCCCGCCTCCCCCTTCCAGCTAACACCCCCCAAAATTTAGAAAATAGAGCTCACTTACACAGTCAACAATCCACCCAAAAACGAACATTCTACCTTTAGCGGTCTCGGAGATATGAGTCCATATGTACGGCGTACGGCGGGACGGATTATTTTTTTTGCATTTTTAGGCTAATTTAGTCATGAAACGCGAAAAAAAAAATTTCAGGGTAGCAAAGTTTTTTTTTTCTTGTGTCGATCACAATACTTTATTATTAGAATAATAAAGTAATTAGTTCAACGATGTCACCCCTTCTACCACTTCCCAAAAAAAATTTCTTTATTTCATCTACAGTATTGTATGATTAGACTTCGTACAATCGTAGTCCTGTTGTTTTTTTCCGCTTATTGGGATAAATAGCGTATTGAATATCCTGAAAGATAACTCTTAGTCATATTTCGTTACTGAGTCGAGCGTTTTGACGAAAGGCTACAGATTTTACTTTACTAAACATAAGCTTAGATAGGGTGTAGCCTAGTGGGTAGCGTGTTGGCCTACAATGCGAAGGTCATGAGCTCAAATCCCGGTCGGCACACTACCTGCTTGGGTATACCTCGGTTACCCCAATATACGAAAGTAGAAAACTCGTAGATAGAGGGTTGTGCGAAGGGCTAACAACCCTTCCGCAATAAATAATGAAAATGCTAAGGAACTTGAAGGTCAGGAGGCCCAGGAACGATTTGGGCTGTAGCGCCATTGAAGAAGAAGAAGAAACAGAGGCTTATATCATCACTCAGAAAGCTTAAAACCGAATGTTTGTTCGTTCGCTCTCTAGCTTGAGACTGCATGGAACTGGAAAGTTTATTTTTTTTTCACGTTTTTATAACTTCCTCCAACTTTTTACCCCTCTCAATCAAAATGGCACTTTTTCGAACCCTGTGATGCAGGGTCTCTACAAGGAAGTAAGGGATCTGACCAAAATTTATGTTTTAAAAAACAACAATTCTGTCATGTACTAGAGTTTATGTAGGTTTCATTTTAAGGGAGGAGGATCCGATTCTCCAATCACTGTGAACAAATTATTGTGCTAATCTTCTTTGGGGAAAAACCTACAAAATATTTAATTTGGTGGAAACAGAGATTGGCTTCGCCTTAGTATTGAAAATATAATTGATCTACTTGCACTGATGGGACCATAAACGAACACTGCATATTATAACTAATTGCATAGCAAAATATCCTTTTTTAATAACTCCATTCTTGACCTTTCGCCCTCACTTAACCCATAACAAGAAGCAAACTCAAATCTTTCAAAATTTAAATTATTTAAAACTGATATGATAAACACCAAACTATATTTTAACGTATTACTTTATTATTTTAATAATAAAGTATTGTGATCGACACAAAAAAAAAAAAAAGTTTGCTACCCTGAAATTTTTTTTTTTCGCGTTTCATGACTAAATTAGCCTAAAAATGCAAAAAAAAAAAATCCGTCTGTCTGTACGCCGTCCGCCGTACGCCGACGTGTACGCTCAGCGTACATTAACTCCTAAACCCTTCAAGATAGAAAGTTCATTTTTAGAGGGATTGTAGATAGTTGCGGATCTCAGGCGGATACCCATTTTGGGGGGTGTACGGGTTCAGGGGGAGGCGGGGGGAGCGCTTTAACCGAAAAATACGAATTCAAATATCTCAACCATGGTAACAGCTAGGAAGCTAAAACTCAACACACACATAGAAGGATTTATGGGACAACTTTTAAAAATAATTTAATTTTTTTATCCATTGGGGTGCGAAAAGGGGGGGCTAAGAACCAATTGTCGGCCGAATTTTTTTTTCAAATGATTATATCTTCGAAATTACTTACCATAACAAATTGATATTTTGAGACCGTTAAGCTGGCATATAGATCCACTAGAATCTGTATAGAATGTGTTTCATAGACGAAGTTGCATATAATTTTCATAAAATTCGGTGTATTTTACATTCATGAAACCGAACATTTGTATGGGAGGGGGTAGAGAATATAGGGGAATCGTGAAATTTGATACGCAGTTTTATTTCGCGTCCCTTGTAAGGTGCTTGTATAGAATTTCAAGTTCGTAGCTTTAAGTTTGTTGGTTATTAGTTGATTTAATAAAATTGGTAGAAATGATACTTTTGTATGGGAGGGGGTAGAAGCGCAAGCGCGATTTCAAAAATTTTAAAGCAACTTCATTTGAATTATTTTTATAAGTTTTTATGCCAAATTTGAAATTGATAGCTTTTAAGAGTTAGCTGATAACTGATTTCTTAAAAATGCTAGAAAAAATAATTTTGTATGGGAGGGGGTAGAGGAGGTAGGGGAATCGTCAAACTTGTGATGCAATTTTCTTTCATTTTGGTTGCTAGATGCTCGTACGAAATTTCAAGTTCATAGCTTTTAATTTGTTGGTTATTAGTTGATTTAATGAAATTAGTCGAAATCATACTTTTGTATGGGAGGGGGTAGAAGGGCAAGCGCGATTTTAAAACTTTTAACGCAATTTCATTTGAATTATTTTTGTTAGCTGTTATGCAAAATTTCAAATTGATAGCTTCTAATGGTTAGGTGATAATTGATTTCTTGAAAATGGTCGAAAAAATAATTTTGTATGGGAGGGGGTAGAAGCTTTAAAGGTTTTTGACCAGTTAATATTTCATATATTTAGGAATTTTTTTTAAATGTATTTCGCAAATTTTCAAGTTTCTACCTTAAAATTTCACTCAAAAATTTTCAGTTTATGTGATTATTAACTGGTCAAAAACCTTTAAAGCTTCTACCCCCTCCCATACAAAATTATTTTTTCGACCATTTTCAAGAAATCAATTATCACCTAACCATTAGAAGCTATCAATTTGAAATTTTGCATAACAGCTAACAAAAATAATTCAAATGAAATTGCGTTAAAAGTTTTAAAATCGCGCTTGCCCTTCTACCCCCTCCCATACAAAAGTATGATTTCGACTAATTTCATTAAATGAACTAATAACCAACAAATTAAAAGCTATGAACTTGAAATTTCGTACGAGCATCTAGCAACCAAAATGAAAGAAAATTGCATCACAAGTTTGACGATTCCCCTACCTCCTCTACCCCCTCCCATACAAAATTATTTTTTCTAGCATTTTTAAGAAATCAGTTATCAGCTAACTCTTAAAAGCTATCAATTTCAAATTTGGCATAAAAACTTATAAAAATAATTCAAATGAAGTTGCTTTAAAATTTTTGAAATCGCGCTTGCGCTTCTACCCCCTCCCATACAAAAGTATCATTTCTACCAATTTTATTAAATCAACTAATAACCAACAAACTTAAAGCTACGAACTTGAAATTCTATACAAGCACCTTACAAGGGACGCGAAATAAAACTGCGTATCAAATTTCACGATTCCCCTATATTCTCTACCCCCTCCCATACAAATGTTCGGTTTCATGAATGTAAAATACACCGAATTTTATGAAAATTATATGCAACTTCGTCTATGAAACACATTCTATACAGAGAATATTGGACGTGATTCAAGCAATTAATTAAAAAGCTATTAACATCCACTCACCCTTACTATTACCCCTACTCCTCCCCTCATAAAAACCCAAACTTACAGACACGAATGAAATATTGTTAACAGTCCTGCCCAAGTACTCCCTTTCACTTAGTCTTCCCTAACCACTCTAACCTGCATATTGACTTTCCACTCATCCGCAACTTGTCCCAAGAATAATAAAGTTTCGCCCGACTTGTTGGCAGTTTATTCTACTGATTAATACGGCATTATTATTATTCAATTCTTTGTATATTAATCAATGTTGTATTATACTTTGTTCATTTATTCTAATTGATAAATCTGAACTATCATTGATTAATTTGAATTTTTCGTGTATTGAACGATATGCAATTTATCATTCTACACCACCATTTGTAGATCATCCAAGAATTTTATTAAGTCGCACCATATGGTCCTTATTGTTTTATGTTCGTCTGGATTGTAATTAAGTTCGCAGATAAACAAAATAAAAAAAAACGTAAAGGATGCAAATTTGATCAATACGGACGGCTTGCACTGAAAAGTATCCTTTTGCATATTAGTCAATGAAATAGTTTTTATTCTTCAGATATGAGTAGTATTGAGTTGATGTCTGCCCTAAGCAATAGTCCTGATACGTTTTACGCCTTAATATGAGATAATAAACTCCTCTCATTTCAGCTTCTATGTGTTTTTAATTAAATTCCGCCCTCAAAACTTTTTTACAGGTTATTATCCAATCTGCTTATACATACACTTAATGCTTAACTTTAGTTCAAATTTCAAACTAATTGCAATAATCTAATTAAATCAGCCTAATGATATTTTCTTCCTATACATCTATATAGCTAGTTAAAATAAAAAATAAAAAAATAAACTACTCCCACAAAGACGACCTTCTTTATAGCTTTCAAGAAGGGATTGTGCCCGTAATTATTTAATAATTTCACAACAAATCTGTCACTAGAGAGCTGTCTTTATGGAAAACTTTTCCTACGCCCTAGCGAAAAATGATACGAAGATGCAAACTTTTCTATTTGCTTAAAAGGAAAAGTTTTTTTCTTCGCTCTGGTCATCAGGCGCCTTCCTGTTTAGATTGCTATGTCAGTGGTTCGTCGTCGGAATTGGGGTACGCAGAGTTTTCAACCCTGAGTGCTATTTTATGGTCGAAACCCCATAACAAATTCCAAAAAACTGAAATATGTCGTCCATAAATTTGAATTAAATTCAACGAAAACTCTCGTCCAAAGGAAACAAAATCATAAATTTAAATATGGCAAAATTCGAAGGAATTTTAATGCTTTACCATCGTCTGGGGGTGTTGGCGATTTACGGATAGAAAACACCAAAAATATCACATATGACCGCTTCGCAAAATTTACTTCGGCACCAGGAAGCACCAATACCGTTTGGCTACTCTGCTGTATTTTATTCAACTCCGCATAAGAAGGGAAGCCGTCCACTCTGACAAGCTAATCCATAATCTTATGGTGTGTAGAACGCTTGTCGAGAAGAAACTTTTGGGATTTCCCGGAGCATATGTAACCGGATTTCAATAAATGTTTGCACAACAATGCCTCTCGAGAAGTAGACGATGGCCAACAAGAGTATCTCTTTGCAAGTATCTTGCTGTGCTTTATGGATTCTCCCGTCTGACTAAAAGGGGTTAGTAAGATGCCCCATCGAGAGCGGAGCGAAGGATATACACGTCTAGGAACTACTTTCGAATGGAGGCATGATTTCTAAAGTGGGATAAGATTCAAAAAGCATAGCATGGCAATTCAAAAAATTTCACTCAATGCATACATGAGTCAGCACTTTGGATATATCAATGTGAAAGGAAAATATGCTAATGTGCTCAGTTTCAGCCCTCAAACTCCTTTAACTCAACAGTTCGGAACGTTTCGGGAGGCGGCTGCTTGTAATTCCGAAGGGTTTTTGGAATTATTTCAGTCGAATTCATGCCGGAGAAAGTTGTTGCCTTTCGATTCCGTTTCTACGGATCCAGATAGGAAGAAAGGGTATACGGCCTGCATTCGGTCGCAGGAGAGATGGGGCTGGCGGATTCGACTTTATTGTCTGGGCACGCCGGGTACAGGCAATTACCTATAAGTTTGCAAATGAACGTGCAACGAACTCCAAAATGGAAACGTGAAAAAATCCACTTGAAAAGTTTTTCGAGAGGAAGTAAAAGGAAAAGTGTGGTAATGGTATTAGTAAGGAATTTGAATGGTAATCCTGCAGTTATTCTCAAGTATTTTGAGAATAATACCCAGTAAACCAATAATCAATTTGATAAAAGGGTATCGTATCAGTTTTGTTTCAATATTAAGGAGGCCCTAAAGATTGTAGTTATTGAAAAATTTACTTTGTTGAATATAAATGATGTAATAGTGGGAAACAAACAATATTGTTAAGTGGGAGTGGCTGAAATAGGTTTAACTAGATGTTACAGAACTTTTATGGGTACGAAAATTCAACAGTGCCTAATTTAAGTTTGCTAATCTAGCGCCAAGATTACACTTAGGAAAAATTTCTTACCAATCTGTGAATGGTAAAATTAAGTGCAGAGAAAATTCGTTTAGAAACACACTGGCTTACTGTTAATTAATTCAACAATACACAATAGTGTATATCATCGCAGTTAAAACTCTTTTAATCAAAAAGCAATTTTTGTTTGAACAAAAAAAAAAACTTAAAAAGAAAACTTCTTTCATCCATTTCAATTCGAATGGAAAACTTTACAATTTTCCATCCCATGAAATAGTAGACATGAACGCACGTATGTATATGTCGGAAGGGATCTGCTCATAGAAAATCATCAACGCTTCTTCCGGTGAAAGCTGAAAATTTCACTTTCCTTTCAAGTTTAATGGCGGCGCCATTAATCCGCATGACTTCATTCTCTGTAAGTAAATCCGTCATAAAAGTTCGAAAGTAGGTTACGGCATATTTGCATATCCGGCAAACACTCCCATTTCGTTCCGTGGAACATTAAACAAACGAAATGTCATTAAATAAGATGAGATTGATGCAGGCACGAAACATATTTTACTTCAATGTCAGCAATAATTCATCCGTATAAAATTTTGTCGATTCGATTCAAATAATTCTAACTTGAAAATTTCGCTATTATTCGAATATAAAAACGGCTCTAATTCGATTTTCAAGAAGTGAAGAAATCCAACAAAAAGAGGAGAAAATAAGTGATCCTGTGAATGATATAAGTTTTCTAAAGAAAAAAGTTTTTTTTTTATCATCCTTCGCTCGAGTCGAAACTTAAAACCAAGATACTGGTCGCTATCTATCGGCGGCGGTGGTGGGTGAATTTCATCGAGATAATCAAAGGTGAAGAAGGGCAGATGAAATTTTGTTTAATTCAAGTCATGACTTTTAAACTTTTTTCCTTTTTCCGCTTTATTCGGATCCGAAACTCAAAGTGGATCATCGTATCCCTTTAACGGCGTTTTTATTAGCATTCAATACAGGAAATTTCGTTTTTTTTTTAGAAGAAGTTATCTCAGACAGAATGATGGCTAACAAAGTTTTCTTTCCTACTTTTCAAGAGCTTTCGAAAATATATTGAGTGGACCACTATGTTTGCGGAATACTGACAGAATTGCTGTCATGTATAGGATATGTTTTTTTTTATACACTAATACTTTAGTTGGTGGTTGGATATTTGGATTATGCATGTGAAAGGATTTTAAAATTGTTTGGGTTTTGTTTCGGCTATAACGCCATTTAATACTGGAATGGCATATTCCGCAATTTAGTTAGAGATGACTTAACTATATAATGGTGAAAATTACATTAAAATCCGCACAGTAGGGTATTTAGTAATTCTTGCTGGCCAAAACTATTTATGCATTTCTCTCGTTTCACACTTAGAAATTACATATGTTAATTTATAAAGTAAAATCGTAATTTGGGTGGTATTCATCCAAATTATAGTATTAAACTTTATAATTTCATTGTTTCTGATCTAGCTCTCGCTTAGAAAAGAACTAAATTAATGTGCGCACATTTAGTGAAAAAAAATCAATTAAGTTGAAATAAACAAAAGTTATTACAAAGTTTGAAGTGATCGATAACAATATAATCGATAAATCAAAGAGGGAACGTGATGGCTCGCCCTTCTCCCTGATAAAATAAAACTATTAAAAACTTCAAACATGAAGCTCGTTACATCTAACAAAATTCAGAATAAGTTTCAAGATTTAGCTGACCTTGAAAGTGATGAACTTGAAGCAAGCAATGAGCCCAACGAAGAATCCACTCCGAAGATACGACGTCGTCGACACATTCCAGCGTTAATGACATCAGACCTAGGTGTGCTTATCGCGCACAACCAAACGGTCCCCTTTTGCATATCGACAGATATGCTGACGATGCACTGTGCGCATCTCGCGGACGTATACGGCTTATCGCGCACAAGCAAACCGTCTCTTTTTTCATATCGCCAGATATGCAACGAAAAAGATATCAAGTGGCATGCCCGACGACGCGCGCGATCAGCAATTACTTTATGCTTATCGCGCACAAGTGGAGCCAAAGTACGCGGCCAGACACGCCGCAGCGTCAGCAGAAAGACAGGGATTAAAAGGCAGTCCTTTTCAGCCCCAATTCCAGTTTCGATTTTTTTAGTTCAGTTCACTTCAGCGTTCACTTCGTAGCTTTTTTCAAAACGTGTTTTCACTCACCACCTCGTCCGCGCTCCCAGGTCTAAATTGGCGATTTTGCCAGGAGTGGTTTTTTTTCGATGGGATCGACCTTGACAAAACCAGTGACTGGTGACGTGACGAACACCCTGATAGTGAATTCCGCGGTCGCAATCGAGAGTGCGAATCTCGAAACGGTGTTATTAACAGTGCTAGTGATCAATTCAGTGTCGCTACTATACCAGCTTTACCGAGACCACGTACGCGGTGTGAAGCGACGGCCCCAAACCAACCCGACCTAGTGGGGTGCAGGATCCTTTATCTTGTTTTATGTGGTGCCTTACTCACATGATGGAATTGCCACACAGTTGTCTTTAGCAACCGGATTGTTTCTGACGACAATCATTAACGTCTTTATCCGCTAAGATACGCCAGACAACGTCCGACGTATCCTCGCGGATGATTTTTTTTTTTTTTTTATAGTATGGGGACTACGTGAGTGCACTGCGGTCTTTCCGACCTATTGTACGGTGATTGCCCCATTTCCCTACCATATCCCAGTAGCTTTAGCTAATTTGAGTATTAGTGAGGGAGCCACGTTGGCTAGTTCCTCGGTGGAAAGGATGCCCTTCCCAAGAATCTTGAGTCTACTCCTTGCCATTGCTTCGCAGTGGCATAGGATATGTATTGTCGTTTCCGAGTCTTCGAGACAGAGACGACATATGTCGGTTTCAGCTAGGCCCATTTTTTTGAGGTGATGGTTTACTCCACTATGCCCCGTCACTAACCCGATTAGAGTATTGATGTCCCTTTTGCTGAATCTCAGGATATCCTCCACTTTGTTTTTATGTGGTAGGATTAATTTTTTCGAGGTTGATAAACCAGGAAGTCTATTCCAGTGGATTATATGTTCTTCTTGGACCCACTTTTTAATTGAGGAGTTAAGAAATCCTTTTGGTTTTCCGCAGAAAGGTTCTGGGCCAATTAAGTTTTCTTCCGCGCCGTTTTTAGCCAAGCGATCTGCCTCCTCATTTCCCTCAATTCCTAAGTGTCCTGGCACCCACATTAAGGTTACGTCATTCCTTTTCCCCAGGATTATTAGGTCTTGAAGGCAGTCCCAAACTAGCTTCGATCCATGTTTGTTGGATGATAAGGCTTTTAGAGCTGCCTGACTATCCGAGAGGATATAAATTGGTTTGTTGCGATGAGCTCTCCTTATGTTTTCTTGGATACATAGCTCTATTGCAATTAGTTCAGCTTTGAAGATTGTGAAGCAAGTTTTACTACGGTCTAAGTTCACGTATAACTTTGTTACTGATAGAACAGCTCGGGTTCGTGGAGTTGCCATACTCCAAAAGAAGTTACTGGAATCGCCGTAGCTTCCTAGACCAGCACTTACTTCCCTGCGATCGATAGGATGCGGAGCTGACGGACCGTTCAACTTTGTCCCCCCCACCTAAATGGGTTACGGAGCTGACGGACCGTTCAACTTGGTTCTCCCCTATCTGTGTAGGCTTCGGAGCCGATGTAATATAGTATAATATACTGAATAGATTCAGTTCAATATACCTACATTCGACTTGATTCCCCCCTATCTCGATGGGTTTCGGAGCCGATGTAATGTAGTGCAATAAACCCAATAAATTGAGTTCAATGCACCTACCATCGACGGGTTCCCCCCATCTTATGATAGGTTTCAAGGCCGACACAAGCGTCCAGGCAAACACGTCAGTGTTGACCTTGTCCCCTATCTGTAGACCTCTTAGCGTTACCCAGCCTGTACCACGCGGAGGTGGGTCTACTTCGCAGGGCCTAGTGGGGTGCAGTGATAACACAAAAAAAACGAATCTAACATCCATTTTTCACGACGACGGTCGCGAATCGACAAGTCCAGCCCACCGGAAGCGCGCGCGAACGACGCAGGAACGAAGGACGTCGAAACCAAGAGCGAAACCGAAACGCGAACTCATGCTGAAGGGCCTAACGAGGGCACCATTCGGCAATGCTAGACAACACGTCTAGTGCTCTCGTCCTGTCTCGCCTCCAAGTTCGGGACCAGTCCAGCTCTGCAGTTTTTCTCATCGACACCGGAGCTGACGTCTCGGTCATTCCACCAACGAGGTGCGAGCGACTCAACCCCGATAGAACAAAGGCAACTATTTGCCGCAAACGGTTCCACGATACAAACGTTCGGAACAAAACGCTTGAGACTAAATCTGTGACTTCACCGAATTTTCGTCTGGAACTTCATTATCGCCGAGGTAAGCTCACCCATCATCGGAGCCGACCTTCTAAACTTCTACAGATTACTCGTCGACATGCGTGGCCGTAAACTCATCGATCCGAAAACAAGCAGATCAACAGTGGCGCAAATTCAATAAATGAATAAACCACACACGCTTTCGTTTCACGCTTTCGATCAACAGAGCACCTACGGTTCGTTGCTGCAGAAGTACCGCGAGATAACCATCCCGCGTCCACGTCGCAACATCAAGTGTGTAACGACGCATCACATTGTCACGAGAGGTCCACCAGTCCGAGCCAAGGTTCGCAGATTGCCTCCCGAAAAACAGCCGCCGCAAAAGCTGAATTCGACTACCTGATCGACCAGGGTATTTGCCGACCATCGAAAAGCGAATGGAGCAGTCCGCTCCACATGGTCCGTAAACTGAATGGGGTTGATTGCCGACCTTGTAGTGACTACCGCGCACTCAACGCTTGCACTCTTCCCGACCGTTATCCGATTGGTTTCTTGCAGGATTGCACATCTGCCCTGCATGGAATGAAAGTGTTTTCCGTGCTAGATTTGCACAAGGCGTTTCATCACGTTCCGGTCGAACCCGATGACATCCCGAAAACAGCCATCATCACGCCCTTCGGCTTATTCGAATTCGTCTACATGACATTTGGTCTGTGCAACGCTGGACAAACCTTCCTTCATGCACGAGGTTCTGCGAGGTTTGGACTTCACATTCGTGTACATCGACGACATCCTGATCTTCTCACCAGACGAGGAGACACATCGAAAGCATCTGTCCGAGGTCTTCGCCCGACTCAAGGAGCACGTCTCACAGTAAACATCAGCAAGTGCCAACTTGGTCTAACAGAAGACATCTGGTGTCACCGAATGGATTGAAACCCCTGCCAGAAAAAGCCGAGGGCATATCCGTGACACCACCACCGATAACGATGTACCAGCTCAAATCATTCTTGGGCATGGTAAACTCTTACAGACGCTTCATGCCCCACGCCGCACAGAACCAGCGTGTGCTCCAGGCTTTAGTTCCAGGCAACAAAAAATGTGATAAATCGCTGCTTGTTTGGGCACCCGAGGCCGCCGCAGCATTAGATAATTGTAAGGCGGAGCTAGCGAACGCCGCATCTTTGGCTCATCCCGATGCTACCGTAACTTGGTCACTCAGTACTGACGCATCCGACTACGGACTTGGTGCGGTATTGCAGCAAACTACAGGGAACTCGACCGTTCCACTCGGATTCTTCTCTCGTAAACTATCAGCGGCTCAGCAGAAGTATAGCACCTACGACAGGGAGCTTCTCGCGATCTACGAAGTGATCAAACACTTCCGACACATGCTGGAAGGCAGAAGTTTCTCCATATTCACGGATCACAGTTTGCGTTCCAACAGCGCCCGGAGAAAGCTAATCCACGACAGCAGCGGCAACTGGATTACATCTTCCAGTTCAGTGTAGACATACGCCACATTTCGGGCAAAGACAACTCTATTCCGGGCTACCTGTCACGCGTAAGTACAATAGAGAGTCTTAACTTTTCTGCACTCGCTTCAGCTCAACAAAACGATGAGGAACTCAAAACCCTGCTTCTGGACCACGACAACTCGCTTGAGTGGAGGAAGCAACCCGTTCCCGGCACATCCGACCCATTGATGTGCATTGTCACAGAGCAACGAATCCGTCCGTTCGTCCCAAGCCAACTCCAAATGCCGATAATGCGTCTACTTCACGGACTCGCACACCCAGGCGTACGCTCTACTCGGAAGCTAGTCACAGACCGATATTTCTGGCCCGGCATGAATTACGAGATCAATACGTTCGCCCGAGGCTGCCTCGACTGTCTACGCAACAAGGTCTCGAGGCACAAAAGCACCCGTGTATCGATACGAGAAAACCACGAGCGATTCTCGCATATCAACATCGACTTAGTGGGACCCCTTCCATTGAACGAGGGCTTCCGCCACCTACTGACGGTAATTGACCGTTTCACACGATGGTCTGAGGCCATTCCGCTTCGAACCATAACCGCATCCGCGGTCGTCGAAGCGCTATTACAGGGCTGGATCAGCCGATTTTGAGTGCCCGCCAAGATTACTACCGACCTGTGACGCCAGTTCGAAAGTCAACTCTTCGCGGAGCTCAACAAATTCCTAGGAGCCGTACACCTTCGGACGACTCCGTACACTCCAGCAGCAAATGGCATCATCGAACGATGGCAGCGCACCGTGAAAGCTGCTATTCGTTGCCATTTCGCCACCAAATGGATGAAAGCGTTACCTTTAGTCCTGCTCGGACTGCGTTCATCTCTGAAGGAAGACCTGCAGGCTTCCGCAGCGGAAATGGTTTACGGAACGACGTTGCGCATCTCTGGCGAGTTCTTCTCAGAAGTACGACCGTCTGTTAACGAGACAGATTTTCTGCGAGATCTGCGTCTACGCATGAACGCGATCCGTCCTAAAGACACAGCACATCACGTCTTTGTCCGCAACGACAAAGTTAAACTATCGCTCACGCCACCTTACGACGGCCCGTACCCGGTAGTGAACCGGAAGGGAAAATTTTTCAAGGTGACGATCAACGGAAAGGACATAAACACGTCAATCGACCGACTAAAACCCGCGTTTATGACCATCGAGCCGACATCGAGCCCAGGCGATCGACCAGACGCAGCAACTACGACCCGCTTTCAGGCTTGGATCTTAACAAACCCCGGCGTCTTCACTAGGGGGGGGGGAGTAATGTGGCGATACGACGTCGTCGACACATTCCAGCGTTAATGACATCAGACCTAGGTGTGCTTATCGCGCACAATGAAGCAGTCCCTTTTTGCATATCGACAGATATGCTGACGATACACTGTACGTATCTCGCGGACGTATACGGCTTATCGCGCACAAGCAAACCGTCCCTTTTTTCATATCGCCAGATATGCAACGAAAAAGATATCAAGTGGCATGCCCGACGACGCGCGCGATTAGCAATTACTTTGTGCTTATCGCGCACAAGTGGAGCCAAACTACGCTGCCAGACACGCCGCAGCGCCAGCAGAAAGACAGGGATTAAAAGGCAGTCCCTTTCAGCCCCAGTTCCAGTTCCAGTTTCGATTTTTATACTCTAGATGAAATCTGAGAGTATTATAAGTTTGCTCTAAGGTTTGTAACGCCAAGAAATAAGTCTTGGAGAAAAAAATGAAAGATACAGAAGTTAATATTATCACTCAAAAATCTCAAAACCGGATGTCCGTCTGTCCGTCCGTCCGTCCGTCCGTCCGTCTGTTCGCTCTCTAGCTTGAGAACGCGTTGAGCTACATAGTTAAAATTTTGTACACGTCGTTTTTAACAAAAAAGTAAGTTCGTGAACGGGCCAAATCGCTCCACCCCTTCTACCCCCTCCCATACAAAATGACATAATTGCGCAATTTGACAATTAACGGATTTGCTCGAAAAGTATAAAAGCTATTGGCCTGAAATTTGGAATATATTACTTTTTTGGTAATATTAATCTACCGTATAAAAATTATGCGTGTCCTCCCCCTCCTTCTACCACCTCCCATATAAACTGTACTTGTCATGAATTACTCTAAGCCAATTTACTCAGTGTGTATAAAATTTAGCGGGCTGAAATTGTGCACCAAAAATTTATTTAAAAGTGTTAGTAAGACTAAAAAAAATTAGACGATTAGCTTTACCCCTTCTACCCCCTCCCATACAAAATGACACAATTTTGCAATTTGACAATAAATGGATTTAATCGAAAAGTATAAAAGTTATTAGTCTGAATTTTGGGATATATTACTTTTATAATAATATAAATCTTCAGTAGAAAAATTATCTGCGTCCTCTCTCTCCTTCCACCCCTTCCCATACAAACTACACTTTTTCATGAAATGCTCTAAGACAATTTTCTCAGAACGTTTAATATTTATCGAGCTCTTATTTTGTAATAAATACTTAATTAGTATTATCACTAAGATTAGAAAAAAATATTTGATTAGCTTTACCCCTTCTACCCCCTCCCATACAATATGACACAGTTTCACAACTTCACAAAAAATCTATTTTCTTGAAAAGTATGAATGTTACTTGTCTAAAATTTAAGAGATGTCAATTTTATGATATTCTTAGCTATTTCTGAAAAAATGACTAAAATCCCCCCACTCTTTCTACCACCTCCCATTCAAACTGCACATTTTCACTAAATCTAACACACTAATTTTCTCAGCTCCTATTCAATTTTTGGAGTAAGCATTTTATATAAAACATTTTTATAGCTACTTTAGCATGATGGAGAAAAAATTAGTTCAATGTTATCACCCCTTCTAACACTCCCCATACAAAATTTCTTGGGATCACAAAAAATTCTATTTCATCTAGAGTATCGTAAGATTGCGCTTTACGCGCAATCGTAGCCTTGTTATGTTTTTAGTTCAGTTCACTTCAGCGTTCACTTCGTAGTTTTTCAATAAAATATTATTTATTTCAAAACGTTTTTTCACTCACCACCTCGTCCGCGCTCCTAGGCCTAAAACCGTCAATAACCTTTCCGAATCTAGAACGGTCAACAATCACTGCAATACTCAACTACTACTGACGTTAAGTACATATCCACTGGAATAAAAATGTTCATCAAATCGAAGGACACCCAGCAAACAAAATAATTCATTAAAGACTCATTAATGAATTTTATTAACGAGTTTTTTGATCATTAACGAGCGTCGTTAACGATACATTAACGAGTCATCAAGCGTACTAAATGGACATTCAGTAATGAATTACTTTTAACTATTCATTAATGAATTGTAAAACGCTTACAAGAAACGAGTATATAAGCAAGTAGATTTCTTCTCTGTTTCTGTTGTTTATGCTATGAACCACACACACCCATAAGCACACGCAAACTCTATAGAGTTAGACATAGTTATGCCGACATCATGATGATGAAAATGCATTTTCGGACTCAAATACCGCACGTGCGATGTGAACTCTCAGAGAATGGTTTACATATGGTTTACATAATTTTATTTTACCCTCCTGCTCGGTTTTCGAACGTTTAGATTACTCATCATGTTATTTGTAGCATATTGCAGCTCGGGCATGCAAAACGATCGTTTTTTGATCATAAATTTACGAGCGCCTGTTAAAATGTTTGCTGGGTAGTTTCCAAAAGTGCCACAATTACCTTGTGACGAAACAAGTTAACTTTTTCACCCACAGAATGAATGAAGCGCGGTTAACAAAAATTCCTCTTTCTGGACTGCATTCTATGGTTCCAGAAGTCCTTCAACGCCACCTCAATGCCATCAATTTCCAATGCAAAGAAGTAAAGTTGTTCAATCTTACACCAAAAAAAAAACGATACGTAGACCAAACTATCTACAGTGGCGGACAAAAGTCTACGGCAGCATCTAATATTGAGGTTCTGGTTAATTGGAAGCTTTAAACAAAAATCCATTGATGCACATTTTTTCAGTAACGTAAATATATTTAAAAAAAATAAAAACAAAAACTTTTTATAACAAACTTAAAGAGAAATTCATAAAAACATAAAAAATGGAATAGACAAAAGTTTACGGCAGTCAGTGCTGGCTGAATTATGCACAAAAAATTTCCAACTAAACGTATCGGAATTTTTAAAATTATTTGCTGGCTTAATACTTGGTTGGACCCCCTTTAGCATCCCTCTTTAGTAGTTGATTTATTGAAATTGGTCGAAATCATACTTTTGTATGAGAGGTGGTACAAAGGCAAACGCGATCTCAAAACTTTTGACACCGTTTCGTTTGTACTATTTTCAAAAGTTTTTGTGCTAAATTTCAATTTGATTGCTTTTAAGAGTTAGGTGATAATTGATTTCTGAAAAATGGTCGAAAAAATAATTTTGTATGGGAGGGGGTAGAAGTTGTAAAGGTATTCGACCAGTTAATATTTCATACTTTCAGGGATTTTTTTTTAAATGCTTTTCGCAAATTTTTAAGTTTTTCCTTAAACTTTCATTCAAACATTTTCAGCTTATGTGTTTTTTTCATTGCACATGAAACACCTTGCGCACGTTAAGCCCCCACTTCGGTGTACCAAAATAGTGGAATAAATTATCATAGATACAGATGTATCCAAATGGAAAATTGAAAATTTTTATCTTTCACCGGAGACCTAAAAAAATTACTCAAAATTTTCGACATTTTAGTTTACCACCTCCCTCCCCTTACACCCCTTAACTTAAAATTAATACGAAAATTAAAGATTGTGTATATCTACAATCTCACAAAATTTCAATTTGATATCTGTACTCAGTTTTGAGATATAACGGTTTGAAATTGTGGAATGTGCATTTCGAAATGCTCCCCCACTACTATTATGTGAATATTTTATATTTTTTTCATAATTCACTAGTACAGCTTAATATATGGTCCAAGTTTCAATTACGTAGCTTAAGAGATAATCAAGATATTAATTTTTAAGTGTTTTTCTTTGCACCCCCTGACCCTCCCCTTACAAAAATTAGCCTCTTTTAAAGTTGATTCGGGTTGGTCTGTATACCACCTTAACGATCCCAAAATATGATTTTTTTATGGTGAGTAATTTCGAAGACATAATCATTTGAAAAACATATTCGGCGGACAATTTAATTTTAGCTCCTCCTTTTTTAATTAAATCATTTTTAAAGTTTGTCCCACAAACCCCTCTATATGCAAGTTGATTAACAGCTTCCTAGCTGGAACTATGGCTGAGATATTTCTTTTTTTAGGTTTTGGTTTAAGCGATCACCCACCTTCCCCTGAAACCGTACACCCCTCTAAATAGATGTCCGCCTGAGATCCGCAACTATCTAACAATCCCCACAAAAATGAACTTTCTACCTTGAAGGGTTTGGGAGCTATTGTGCACTAAGCATACGGCGGACGGCGTACAGACAGACGGATTTTTTTTTTGCATTTTTAGGCTATTTTAGTCATGAAACGCGAAAAAACAAAATTTCAGGGTAGTAAAATTTTTTTTTTTTCCAAATCGATCACAATACTTTATTTTTAAAATAATAAGTAAAATTAGCAGCTGGAGGACGTGGTCTTTGGATTGAGATTAAAGGCACCGACTTCAGGGTTCCAGGTTCCGATTTGGGCTGTCGCGCCATTAATGATGACGATAAAAAATTAACGTTTCTAATGGCTTCGCTAAAATAGTTTGTTTAGTACATTTTTACTTAAATGTGCGATTTCGTGAGCAGGAATTTCGTTTGCTGAGAAGTGAGATATGTAGCACCATGTAGAATTTGAAGTTTTTCGTAATCCCTTTCATGTTTCTTCGAACATGAGTTCTAGGTTCATCGCGAAGAGAGAGACCACTCTTTAATATTTTCTAAATTTAAATTTAATTTTGCTATGCCCTTATCTATCGGGTCCATCCTTTGCACCAATTGAATATCGGCCGCACAAAAAGAAATATCACAGTATTTTATACGGCCAATGAAATCATCAACCTACTTCGAAAAACTCAAAGGGCCTAGAATTTATCCTTGCGGTACTCCAGAGTTCAACGTAATTTGAAATCTCTTATTTTTTATTTCTCTTTGGTTGAGTATGTTTTAAGTTGTTGCTGGTTCAATATGAGTGTATGAAAAATAAGCTCAATCGGACTATTTATGTCTTTTGCATACTTCAAGCGCTCGAGAGATTAGTAGAAATACAGAAAAAAAGATTACCAGGTGATCACTCGTACTCGAAGTTTTTAGCGACAACATATTTTATTGTACCCATGGTCTTGCGAAGTACACCCACCTCCTCGTGGTGCAAGCTGGATAGCGCTAAGAGGTCTACAGATGGGGGACAAGGTCACATACTAGCGTTTGCAAGTGCGCATTGCGTCGGCTTTGGAACCTATCATTGATGTGGGGAATTCGTCGATGGTGGGTGCATTGAGCTCAATTTATTGAACTTATTGTACTATATCACATCGGCTCCGGAACCTATCATACCCAAGTAGGGGGGACCAAGTCGAATGCTTGTATATTAGATTCATTTATCGGTTTAATCATACTAATGGCATCGGCTGCGAATCCTACTATGATAGGGAGGATAGAGTTGATGGACCGTCAGCTCCGAAACCTATTTTGGTGGGGGAATAAAGTTGAACGGTCCGTCAGCTCCAATCTAGTATACCCAAATAGGAGGGACTAAGTCGATGCTTGTATATTGAATTGATTTATCAATTTGAACATACTAATGGCATCGGCTGCGAATCCTACCACGATAGGGGGGAGAAAGTTGAACAGACCGTATGGTCCGTCAGCTCCGAAAACTATCGATTGACCGAGGAACTGAGGAACCGAGGTGCTATCGTCATCAACGACTTATGGTAGTAGGCTGAGGAACTGTTGAACCGATGAACTGAGGAACAGAGGAAAAGAGCAATTTATGACAGAGGAACAGAGGATAGGATCGACCGAAGAACTGAGGGACTGAGGAAACGAGTGCTGGGTTGGCCGAGGAACCGATGAACCGAGGAAAAGGATCGGAGTAACAGAGGCTTAGGACGGACTGATGATCTGAGGTACTGAGGAACCAAGTGCTGAGTTGACCGAGGAACTGATGAATCGAGGAACTCAGAAACGGAGAATGTGATGGAAATCTGGTTGAATCAGGATGTAATAACGAAGTGTAGACATGAAGCTATCGGTGTTATAAGCGGACCTCTAACCTGATGGGTGAAATCTAACTGAGTTATATATGTTGTACTAAGGATAAGAGGCAATAAAGGAAAATTGGATTTGTATTTGTTGAACTAATGCTGAAACTAGTAGTTGTACGGTGTATTCTAAGCAGCGAAAGTAGATGCAAGTAGGGGCGACTAAGTCGATGTCTTGTATATTGAATTGATTTATCAATTTAATCATACTAATGGCATCGGCTCCGAATCCTACACGATGGGGGAGTAAGTTGAACGGACCATCAGCTCCGAAGCCTGTCACGCAAGGAAGAAAGTGCTGGTCTGGCGATCTCGGTCCAGTGAGCGCGTCCTCCAATTTTGAAATCCGAGTAGCGATGAACAGTCTTCGTCAACAGAGTCGGACCAGCGTTTCCTGGGTTTTCCCACTGGCCTCCGGCCCTCCGTTTTTCCCTCGAATACCTTTTTAGGTATTCGAGTTTCGTCCATCCTTTGTACATGGCCAGCCCATTGCAGCTTCCGCAGTCTGATGATAATGGAAACCTCCGATTCGTCAAATATATCATACAACTCACTGTTGTATCTAGTTCGCCATCGGTCACCATCACGTTTCGCTCCAATTATTCGTCTCAGGACCCGTCCTTCGAAAGCGTTCAACATATTTGCGGAGGCTTGTGTAAGGGTCCATGTTTCGCATTCGTAGCAAAGCACAGGTCTTACTATTGATTTGTAGACTTGGAGTTTGGTCTTCCTGTGTACGCAGCTGGCCTTAAGAATAGCTAAGACTGAATAATACGTTTTATTTCCGAGCTGGATTCGTCTTTTTATTTCGTTCGTTTCATTTCCACTCTTTGTCAATTTTGTGCCTAAATATATGAATTCGTCCACATTTTCCAAATTATATTCGTCAATTGTAATGTTTTGTCTATTGGGGGTCCTTTTCCTTGTTTGTGTCATTATTTTCGTTTTTGTTTCATTGATTTTCAGGCCAACTTCTTTTGCTGCTTGATCGAGGCTTAGTAGAATTTCTTTTGCGGATGTGAAAGAGCGTGATAATATGTTGATATCATCCGCAGAACCCACTATCTGGCTGGATTTATAAAGCAGCGTACCTCTTGTGTCAACGGGTAACTTTCTGATGACGTATTCTAAAGCTAGGTTAAAAAGCAGAGGGGCCAGCCCATCACCCTGTTTTAGTCCGACATTTGTGTCAAAGGCATCAGTTAGTTGGTTGTTGACTCTGATTTGTGATGTTGTTGATGTCATCGTCATTTTGGTCAGTCGGACTAGTTTTGCTGGGATGCCAAAATGCAGCATTATTTTGTAGAGTACGTTTCGATCAATACTGTCGTATGCTTATTTAAAGTCCACAAAAACCTGGTGACCGTAAAAAGTTGATCAGTCGTTGATCGACCAGCTCTAAAACCGCCTTGGTACTCCCCAATCACATTGTCAGCGTAAATTTTTATCTTATTTTCTAATATTTTTGTCAGTATCTTATATGACGTGCAAAGTAGTGAGATACCTCTGTAGTTTTCGCACTGCAGTTTGTCTCCCTTTTTGTGGATAGGGCAAATAATACATTGGCACCACTCCTCCGGTATTTGCTCCTGATTCCAAATGTACTGAATAACTTTATGGATGGCATTTCGGGTGCAGCTTCCGCCATATTTAATTAACTCCGCTGGAATTTCGTCGATGCCCGGCGCTTTATTGCTTTTCTGGCTTCTGTTGGCAAATTCGACTTCTTCCAACGTTGGAGGATCCAGTGGGCATTCGTCGAAGGTTCGGAGACCTATCAGCTCCGATGTTCGGGAGCCGTGTGCGGGATTAAGGAGTTCTTTAAAGTATGACGCCCACCTTTCCTTAATCTGATTATCCTCGGCGATGATAGTGCCATTTTTGTCTTTACAGAGGGTTGTCTTAGGCTGATATCCACGTCTTAGGCTTTTCACTACTTTGTAGGCTTGTCTTGTTTTATTGCTCGCAAGATTGTCATCGATATTTCTCAATTGGTCGTCATAATATTTTCTTTTCTTACATCTAATGACCTTATTTGCTACTCGTCGGAGATTTTCGTATTTTTCTCTCTTCGTTCTGGTATTCCTTTCGAGAAACTGTCTGTACACTTGATTTTTCTTATCTATTCGTCGTCGAACCAGTCATTTCTTTTGCGCCGAGCTTCATACCCAACCACTTGTTCCGCAACGGTCTTTATGGTTGCCTTTACATCCATCCAAACTTGATTCACAGGCTTCGGTATGTCATCCTGCAGAATCGGAGTGAGCTCTCTTTCAAGTGCTGCTGCGTAATTTTCCTCAACTGACGCCGTTTGGAGCTTTTCGATGTCGAACTTACGAAGAGGGCTGGTCTTTGTTTGATACGCCTTTGACATACGCTCTTTGACTGGAGGCCCATCTCCGCTGTATAAGGACATGGTCTATTTGGTTAAAGGTATTGCCATCTGGTGATGCCCATGTTCTTTTATGGATGCGTCGATGTGGGAAGCATGTCGAACTTATAACTATGTCTCAGCTGCATGCAAAGTCTATCAGGCGCTGGCCTTTGTCGTTACTTTCGTCGTGGAGGGTATGCCCTCCAGTTGTTCCCCGATGAGTCTCTTCGTTCCCGACCTTAGCGTTGAGGTCGCCAAGTATTATTTTAACGTCGTTTGAGGGCAATGAATCGAATAGCCTTTCAAAGCTCGTATAAAAGGCATCTTTCGTTTCCTCATCTTTTTCTTCCGTCGGGGCATGTACATTTATTAGCCATATTTTGAAAATTTTCGCTTTGATGCGGATCGCACACATCCGTTCGTTAATTGGCTTGAAGTCGATGACGTGTGATTTGAATTCCCTATCCACAATAAAGGCGACTCCAAATTCACGGCTTCCTGAGGGCTTCCCACTTTTAAAAATTGTGTGCGATCTCATGTCCTGAATCTCTCTACCAGTCCATTTCGTTTCCCTGGACTGCCAACACATTTAATTTGTACTGACTGGCCTGTTGTAGTAATTCTTTAACAGCACCAGGTTTGTTTAATGATCTGATATTCCAGGATCCAAAAGCATAGTCCGTTGTACGTTTGCGCGGTCGTTTCCGTTGGTCCAATCCTATCCGAGGCTTCGTCTTGGGTTCCGAAACAATGAAGATTTTTTACGGTGAGAGGGGAGTTAACCCTTCGCGGAACCTCCGCTCTGGAGGAGTGGTTATTATTGTTGTTTCCGTTATCAGGCGCAGAAAACTCGCCTTCAGGTAGGATTCGGTAGCAGAGTTGACGATGTTCTTACAGTAGGCTTTTCTCGGCTTTTAATACTTTATTGGAAACCAGTAAACCAATGCAAACCCGAGACCTTTTACTACCATTTGGCCAGTTGTGTAGCCTACCAGAGGTTATCTGGTGCCTCGGGAGCTGGGGAGCCCATGGAAGGTTGCTTCCACCCCCAGTGCTGGTTGAGGACGTCTTCGACTTTATACGGGCCTTATTTCTGAGCATCAAAAAAATTAGAGCAGGCAATTTATTCTGAAGTATCATATGAATATGAAAATATAAACAAGAAAATACAAAATATCCAGCAATCTATTATATTTGTAATTTTAATAACCAAATACTTTATAATTTAAAACACCATAAAACACGTTTCAGTTAAAAAAAATTATCCGACAAAATATAAGCCACTTAAAATGGCGGAAATTAATATTCCTGGTATAATAATTCATGAGCTAACTCTTTACAAGCAAAACAAACAAAAGATAATTTATAAATATTAAGTGGCCCATCCACCATCATCTTTTAGTAATATATTAATCCCTGAAGAAAGTAAAATGGCAAGACCTCTCTTGTGTTCTTTTTTCTCTATTTTTGTGTTCTTCCTTTCTTTTAAAAACACCAATTAACAAAGTTTCATCGAGAACCAACAACAGGAGAGCACTGATAGGTAGGATTAAAAAAAAGAACGCATCCACCTCCTCGAACACTACAAGACGGATCAGAAGACGGAATAAACGCTGAGGGTGGAAAGTTTTTAACTCTCCATCGCTGGAATGAAGGAGCTTTAAAGCCAACACAACAGGGTAAAATAGCAGATCCGGTAAGAGCACAAGAAAAAAAAAAACAACAACATGGCTTTTTGTGGGGTAATCTTATTTTCCTGTAAAAAGGAGATAAGGGTATCACCCGGCTTGAATATGAGGTCGTCTTATGACGCGTCTGAAGACGCCTGCACGCCGGTAAATATGCGGGTTTTACAAGATAGGCCTCCATTTTAACGGTATTACGGTTTACCTGTTCGAGCAGACGATGCCCGAGAAGCATTTTCAAATGTCGTATCCTTGTTTCCCTTTCAACCCATGAAATTTCCATTTTCTATATTTTTACATATTTTTCGGGATAATTTGTTTCGTTGTCTTACAGACTAGCAAAGATCCTGGCTCCCATGCAGCTCAATTGTTTTTTTCCCTCGAACCAGGTGTAGTACCTATCACATTTGTTCTACTATTTCAGATACGTACTAAAGTTGGGGAGTTATTTCGAAGGCCGTCAGGACCTGAATAGGCGAAAGAATTCGTTGAAATAGAACGGAACAAAAATGCAATGAAAATGAAGATTTATAGGTAGAAAGGTACTCTGAAAATGGCATATGGAATAAATGACACCGGGGTTCTGTTGGGGACTGAAATGGTACCATCTTATGGTTATGTGCCTGCTAATGGCACAATTAATAATTAAGTTCTTATGGTTCCTGTGATTACTTCCGCTCTAATGTACGCTTTGGAGTGCTGTGGGGGCTTTACATGAGTTCCGAAAAGCGTGTAATTGCTCCGATGAAGTTCGTTTGATATGAAGCCGAAAGAAGCCTGAGCTCAGGTACCATTTTGCCAGCGCCTAAGCAAATCTCATAGTAGTACTTGAGGTGGCAGGTGAAACTGTAATATAAAAAAAATAAAAGCCCTTTGGGGAGACATTGCATAACGAAAGTTGTGGTGTTTTGGCAGCAATTTTTCTTTCGTTTTTTCTCGACCAGTTAATTTGTTAATGAAAATCTGCTGTTTCAACTTTCGGCTGTTAATTCTATTTAGGGAAAGTTTTCTTTTATAGGATTTTTTATGGCATAGAAGAAAATTGTAAGCAATATTTACTGGCAGGCCTGGATAACATGTGCATTAACTTATACAATTTTAACGTGAGTTATTGGCCGAAATCAATTGATATTAGGTTAATGTTGGAAGGTAAATTATAAGATGTTGTAGCCGTTGAAATTTCAGTACAACTTTAGTGAATTCAAAATTAGTTCTTATGCACAAAGCTAACATTGTGTACCGAAAATATTACTCTCTACGCAAGCTCAAGGTAAATTCAAAACAAAACCATCGCATCAAAATTTCAGACATAATTGCAACAAAAGGAAACCCTTTTCACTACACAAACACTCGAAAAGTGTCGCAAAATTATATTAAGTTGCAGAAAGGAAACCTAAATGACTTCTCACTTCTTCCAGCAATTTCTTTCATTACGAGCTCCACACATAAAAGAACTCCCATAATGCTAGCTCCTGCCACAATTCTCTAATTATCTTACTTGTCAACGTAGTATTTTTCAACGACCAGTTCAGTTCCTGCCATCTGGCATCTCCTGCCGATTTTCAGTTTAGCACATATAATATAGTCGTTCATCATCAGAATATGCAGTTCAAGCTGCAGCTACGCTAGAGTCGTATTTAGTTACCACTCCGGACACTTGGCGCTTCGTTCAACAAATGCAGTTAAGTTACCAAAGTACTAGCTGACTTTTCGTACATCCTCATCGTTGCAAATCGCCTCGCTATGGTTAGCAAGCATTAGCGTCTGCTTTACTGCGACGATATATTTGAAAGGATGTAAGCAACGTGATAAATACCGACTATGGAAAGGGATAAATTTCTTCGGATCCTTGTTGCCATTGTTTTTATCATTACCACTTTTAATGATCCAGCGAGACTGTTTCTTGTCGCGACAACGTCATAAAAACATAAAAGTGCCTGCAAGTATTAGGGAATACTGCAAGGCCGGGAATACAGGAGCACGTACATAAATTCCATACGAAAGTTGGCCGGAAGCTGCGACTGGACCAGCGCAGGGTGCATGAAATCATAATTCATGTGAGTCTCTTGTGGTGTGGAGTGATTATGGGGTTGCAATGAAGATGAAGTTCATTACTCTGTCAGAGTTTGGGGATGTTTTGTAGCTTTGAGTTGCTCGCTGTTGCTCTTTTTCAGATTTCAGCTGTACATACATATCTGGGCGGTTTGTGGTCAATTAAGAAAAATTGATTAATTTAGTAAAACTGCGTAGATTCTTCTCTAAGGAATAGTTTACGACATAATTAGGAGTAAGACTCGTCAATATTAGGTGAAGTAAGAACTCTTTTCTTATTTTTCGATTAAATTCAATTGTATGCAATGAAAAATCATTGCTTGAAATAAAGATAATTAATCCGAATATTGTCCATTTTTATTGAGGACTTTTCGCTATCTTTCTGGTAGAGGCATAATTCTATCTTCGTAGAACTTCTGTGGTTTCTGGCCAAAAAACTCCAACGGTTTTCGTAATTAAATTTTTTCCCTGTAGGGAGTTTTTAAGAGTTCAGAATAAATAGTAGTCTGAAGGTGCAAGTTCAGAGCTATAAGTTAAATGAATTAAAACTTCCCAACCAAGCTTCTCCAGTTTTTCCCAGGTCACTGATTGCATGCGCGAATTCGATAGAGTAAATTTTTCGCACTCAATTCATGCAACACCCATTCATCGAGCTTCTTGACATATCCAACCCTACGCAAATGATTCAAAACAGTTTCCTGAGCAATGTTTATCTCCACACCGATCTCATAAGTGGTCGCATGTGAATTTTCATCGACTTTTTGAAGAATTTCGTCGACTTTTTTCAAAATTAGACCGCCAGAGCAAGGTGCATCTTTAACATCAAAATTTCAAGGACGAAATCGCTTGAACCATTATTATACTACACTTATTGATAGAACATCGCCTTAATAAGCTGCACAAATTTTTTCTCCAACCTACGACGCATTCTTACCTTTGTGGAAGTAAAAACTTCAAAATGGCACGAATTTCTTCGGAAGAGACATTTTTAAACTTGAATAAATTTTAACTATTTAATTGAAATAGCGCACTTTCTTGTTATCTAAAATGTTACCTTTTGATACCTTTCTTTTGTTTTTGTTCATTAATTTTTTTTGTACTTTTTCTCTCCTATCGAATTAAATGGAAAAGAATAATGTTTCGAGCTTTTACTTTATTATTCTAATAATAAATTATTGTGATCGACACAGAAAATAAAAATTGCTACCCTGAAATTTTTTTTCGCGTTTCATGACTAAATTAGCCTAAAAAAAACTGTCAACAAGTCGGGCGAAACTTTATTATTCTTGGGACAAATTGCGGATGAGCGAAAAGTTAATATGCAGGTTAGAGTGGTTAGGGAAGACTAAGGGAAAGGGAGTTCTTGTGCTGTTGTCAATTTAACAATATTTCATTCGTTTCGGCAAGTTTGGGTTTTTATGAGGGGAGGAGGAGGGGTAATAGTAAGGGTGGGTGGATGTTAATAGCTTTTCAATTGATTGCTAGAATCACGTCCAATATTCTCTGTATAGAATATCAGTTTCATAGACGAAGTTGCATAGAATTTTCATAGGATTCGGTGTATTTTACAATCGTGAAACCAAACATTTGTATGGGAGGGGCTAGAGGAGGTAGGGGAATCGAAAAATTTCTGATGCAATTTTATTTCCTTTCTCTTGTAAGGTGCTCGTACGAAATTTTAATTTCGTAGCTTTTAATTTGTTTGTTATTAGTTGATTAAAGAAATTGGTCGAAATCATACTTTTGCATGGGAGGGGGTAGAAGGGCAAGCGCGATTTCAAAACTTTTAACGTAATTTCATTTCAACTATTTTTGTAAGTTTTTATGCAAAATTTCAAATTGATAGCTTTTAAAAGTTAGGTGATAATTGATTTTTTAAAAATGGTCGAAAAAATAATTTTGCTTGGGAGGGGGTAAAAGTTTTAAAAATATCCGACCAGTTAATATTTCAAACTTTTAGAAATTTCTTTTAAAAGCATTACGCAAATTTTCAAGTTTCTATCTTAAAATTTCATTGAAAGATTTTCAGTTTATGTGTTTTTTTCATTGCACATGAAACACCTTGTGCACGCTAGACCCCCACTGCGGTACATAACAACTTTGGAACACATTACTATTTTTTTTCTATGTATATCAAATAGATGTATCGACGTGCAAAATTTCAACTTTGTATCTTTTACCAGAGGTTTAAAAACATTACTCAAAATTTTCAACATTTTTGCTTTCCACTTCCCTCCCATTACACCCCCCAGCTTAAATTTAACGAAATTAAAGACTATGAAGCTCTACAATCTGACAAATTTTTGATTTGATATCTGTACTCAATTTTGAGATATAATGATTTGTAGTTTTGGAAGTGCTCCATTTTTGCTTCCCATTTCCCCCACTACTATTATGTCCACAAGTTATATTATTTCACATTTCGCTAATAAAGCTTAGTATACGTTTCAAGTTTCAATTACATATCTTAAGAGACAGCCGAGATATTCATTTTAAAGTGTTTTTCTTTGCACTCCCCCTGACCCTCCCAATTACAATAATTAGCCTCTTTCTAACCCGAGTCTGCTGGATCTATATACGACCTTCATGGTTCCAAAATATGAATTTTTGTGATTAGTAATTTCGAAGATATAATCATTAGAAAAAAACATCGACCGACATTTGGTTTTTAGCCCCTCCTTTTTGGACGCCAATGAATAATAAAATTAAATTATTTTTGAAGTTTGTCCCATAATCCTCTTTATACCTCCGCTGATTTTCAGCTTCCTATCTGCAATTGTGGTGGAGATATTAGCAAGTGAACATTTTTGACTCTTTCCCTCCCCGCGCCGACCCCTTCCACCTGACACTTCACAAAACTTAGACAATGGAGCTCACTTACATAATCAACAAGCCACCCAAAAACGAACAATCTACTCTTAATGGTCTCGGAAATATGAGTCCATAAGTTTTTTTTTTTTTTAATTTTTAGGCTAATGTAGTCATGAAACGCGGAAAAAAAAATTTTTCAGGGTAGCAAATTTTTTTTTCTGTGTTGATCACAATACTTTATTATTAGAATAATAAAGTAAAACTAGTAAGAAATAAGATACGAGATTATACGTAGAACAAACTCAAAGCAATTCAAATCGAAAACCAGTTACCATTGCCATGGGACATATGCTTTTTGCTTGCGCACACATTGTCATGTATTTCGTGTATCGAGCATATGTTTTGTACGCATTAGGATAGACGAACATGTGCAAGTAAACTTTTAGGCGACGACGGTGTATATTTTGCGATTTATGAATGATCAAAATATTTTCTACACAGAATTTAAGTTCAAACAATCACACAATCGCATATCGACCAAATTGGTAAGAAAAATCGTAATCACAATATTAAATGCATTTTACTTTAGTAATCCAAAGCTTTCGACATACGACGCACATAGGGGTATTGCATATAAAAAGTTGGCCAAAATTATTTTATGATAGTTGTGTAGAAGTAATCTTTTTTTATCAGTTTAATGAGGGTTTACAAGATTTTAAAGAAATTAAAACAGTTTTTTCGAGAAATAATTTTTATTGGTTACTAGGGTAGTTTTCATAGTCCAAAGAATAGCTCCACTCATATTCCGAACTACTAATTTCTCTATATATATAACTGTTATTCTTCATCACTGAGGGCGTTAATGTTACATTGAATGGTGTGAGGAATTTCCGCAGGTAGTAACAGTTCAATGGTTTCCTTTGAAAAGGATTTGTATTCTTTTTTGGGTATTAACAGCCTGTTTACGATGTCCTGGTTACACGCATCTCGGGTGAACTTCCTGGAAAAACCGAGTTTGTATTGCCGAAAATGACGGCATTATACACTTTGCCATCAATCATAGTAAATAGCAGTTTATATTCCACAATAACAGATCCACTATAAGTTTGTATTAAGGTTTTCTGAAGTGAGTTGATTTTCTCTCCATATATTCAACCTCTTCATTTGTAATATCGGTTGTCTCATGGATGAATCTTATGCGGATTGACCGACAGTGTTGCGGCGATGAAGGTGTTGGATTTTGCCAAACCACCTTCTTCTGGCCATCAATATCTGGCAGAAGTTGCAAGTAAACAAAGGAACTTTGAAAGATATTTGCGTCACTTTCAGAATCATTTTCAAACCTTTGTTTATACTGGCGTTGCTGAGCGCCGTCACATCCCCATTTCGATATTAGTTGAAGATTTTCCCTTTCTTTCTTCGTCAAACTCTTCACAACTTCAGATAAACTCATGGACAAACGTTTACCAGTACAATCTAATAATGGTTGTAAATCTAATTCAGCGCAAGTGGATGTTACTCTGTATGATTGCCGCGGTGGGTAGCATTCACTTTTAGCCTTTTGCAGGACAGAATAGCATGGAAATCTAGATTTGTTAGATTGTCTTACTATATCGTACTGTTCACCTACCCCTAATTTAAATGAGTTACCGCCTACGGTAGACACATTTATTGTTCGAACAATTTAAAAAAAAAACGTCATAAGTAGATGAGCCCATCCCTTGGCTATTGTTTAAAATGATCAGGTATGTAAAATATTGAAATTGGGAAACTGGACTTTTGGCCAGCTTTTTATACTAAATACCATTATGTGCGACGCGAGGTAAAATACTGTTGCGAGCTAGAGGGTTCGCCGAATTTCAAAGAAAACACAATTCGTTTAAAAATAATAGATAATTTATTTATTCGCAGTCTTTTTACTTAATTTTCACGTTAACTTAATTCGCCTTAAATCGCACAACCGATATTTCGCTTTCTATCGCTTTCACTACCGTTCGCGTTCAGATGTCGCTGACTGACTGACTGCTGTCTGAAAGTTGGCGGATATTTATACTAAATCTCCCAGACAGGTGTCGTTGTGTGTGTGTGTGTCTAGACTATTCTAGATTGCCTACATTATGGAGTTTACTGGAAGTTGCTAGAAACTTGTTTATAGCGTTTTACATGTTGAGGGACTTTTCTGGATGGTTCTAGGAACATCGAGGTTGCCAGATTTATAACATTACCCTCTCCTTAGTCCCTGTTCGTCCCGAACAGAGTTGTTCACTTCCTCAATGGCACCATGGTACTTTGTTAGTCGGTCGAGTTGTACCACTTTCATTTTAGTACGAGGTTTTTGATGTAGTTGAATCCGATAGACGACATCATTTAACCGGTTGATGATCTGGTAAGGGCCTTCCCAGTTTCGTTGGAGTTTCGGAGATCTCCCCTTCTGTCGTTTAAGAATATATAACCAAACCAAATCGCCCTCTCGGAATCCTGATGAATTCGCCCGTTGATCATACCTCGTCTTCATACGGTCAGTCGCCAAATCAATTTTATCTCTGACCAGGTTATAAATTGTCTTTAGTCGACATAGAAGATCCGAGACGTAATCTTTGGCATTAGTTGGTTGGTCTGATGGCACTCCAAACATTAGTTCCGCAGGGACTCGAATATTTCTTCCGAAAATGACTCGGGACGGAGTTTCTCCTGTTGTTGAATGCACCGATGTTCTGTAGGCCATTAAAAATAGAGGGATGTGCTGGTCCCAGTCCTGTTGCCTCTCGCTGACGAGTTTGGATAGGTTTGAGTTCAATGTCCTATTGAAACGTTCCACCATTCCATCGGACTGTGGGTGTAATGGAGTTGTCCTCGTTTTGTTTATTCCCAGCATTTGGCACACGTGTTTGAATATTTGAGATTCAAAATTGCGCCCTTGATCGGAGTGTAGTTCACGTGGAGCTCCAAATCTGCTCACCCAGTTGGTAACAATTTGTTCGGCGACGGTTACTGCTTCTTGGTTTGGAATTGCGTAGGCTTCAGGCCACTTGCTGAAATAATCAATGACCACTAGAATCTAGCGATTACCATTTTCCGATTCCGGAAATGGTCCAGCAATATCTACAGCAATTCTCTCAAATGGTACTCCCACGTTGTATTGTTGCATTTCTCCCTTTGATCTGCGGTGCGGGCCCTGACTCGATGCACACGTAGTACATTTACGGCACCAATTTTCGACATCATCTCGGAGATGGATCCAATAGAACCTTTCTCGTATCTTTGCCAAAGTTCTATTTACACCCAAATGCCCACCGGAGGTACCTCCATGATATTCCTTCAAAACCTCCTAGACTTTACAATGCGGGACGATGGTTTGCATGTGATACGACTTTTCGTCAGCGTTTTCTCATTTCCGTTTTAATAATCCGCCGTCTAGGTGAAGGGAGTTCCATTGTGCCCAATAACACTTCAGGGTTTCGCTGAATTGTGAGATGTCTTTCAACTCAGGCTGTTTGATTTCGTCCTTCCATGCCATGATCGGTGAAATATCTGGATCTTTACGTTGGGCATCTTTCAGTTCTTGCTGACTCCATCCATCCTTTGGTTCGGTCGTTATCCTCTGAATGGTTTCTCCGGCCTCTTTTCCTTCTACACGGTGACAATGCTTGCAGTTCGGTGGACAAGGACGACGTGAAAGCGCATCGGCATTACCGTGGATTCCTCCTCTTCGATGAACAATTTCAAAATCATAGGATTCGAGCCTATCCATCTGGCTACTTGGCCTGCGGGGTTCTTAAACTGAAGTAGCCATTTAAGCGATGCATGATCCGTTCGAAGAAGGAACTTTTGACCATAGAGATATTTGTGAAAATGTTTCGTTGCTTCTACAATGGCTAATAGCTCTCGGCGAGTTACGCAATAGTTCCTTTCTGCTTTTGAGAGTACTCGGCTGTAGTATGATAGCACTCTTTCCTGCCCGTCGATCTCCTGTGATAGCACTGCTACGATACCGACATTGCTGGCGTCAGTGTCTACGATGAAACTGTAACCTGGTTTTGGGTACGCCAGAACTGGGGAGTCGCAGAGTTGGTCCTTTATTTTCTCAAATGCTTCCTGGCACTGTTGACTCCATGTAAATGACTTTCCTTTTTCCGTTAACTGATGCAGACATTTTGCCGTGTTGGCAAAGTCTTTTACGAATCGACGGTAATATGTCGCTAAGCCTAGGAAGCTGCGCAACTGGTGTTTATCACTCGGAGTAGGCCAATTTTTCACCGCCAGTATCTTCTCCGGATCCGTCTTTACGCCATCAGCTGAAACGATGTGACCCAAGTACTTGACTTCTGCACTAAACAAAGTGCAGTTTTTCGGACTCAGCTTTAATTTTGCAGCTCGCAGTCGCTGGAAGACTTCCTGTAGATTTTTTAGATGTTCCTTGAATGTTTTGCCGATAACGATCACATCATCCAGGTAAACGAGACAAGTTTTCCAGCTCAGGCCACGCAAAACGAATTCCATTAGTCTTTCAAACGTAGCTGGAGCATTGCACAGGCCAAATGGCATTACAATGAACTGCCACAGTCCACTGCCAACAGAGAATGCTGTTTTCTCTCTATCTTTTTCATCTATCTCCACCTGCCAGTAACCACTTTTCAGATCCAACGTTGAGAACCATTTAGCATCAGTCAGGGTGTCCATGATATCGTCGATTCTTGGTAGTGGATAGCTATCCTTTTTCGTAACATCATTCAGTCGCCTGTAGTCCACACAAAAACGGGTACTGCCGTCCTTCTTCTTTACCAGCACCACAGGCGATATCCACGGGCTCTTTGATTCTTCGATGATTCCCTGCTGCTCCATAGTTTTGACCATTGAACTGACTTCTCCTTGCTTCGCTAACGGTACTCTTCTTGGGGGTTGACGTATCGGTGTAGCACTTCCGGTATCTATGCGATGTTTCACTAAGTTTGTTCTGCCATAGTCATCATCACCGGTGGAAAAGACGTCGCTGAATCCTTCGATTAGGTCTACTGCTTGCTTGTGTTGTTCTCCTCTAAGGTTGCTTGACCGAGGAAGTGTTGATGTTACATTGTCCTTCCTTCTTGGCTTATTTTTAGAGGGTACGTCATGTGATTCTGCCTTGTCGATGCTCGTCACCGCCGATATTGGTTCACAGCTGCCAATTACATCTCCTTTCTTTACGCTGGTAATGCTGTCCGAAACGTTGAGGACTCTTATTGGTACCATCTTCTCATTCCTTTTTACGAGCGTTTTCCCTAGTATTAGACTTCGTAATGCAGGTGTCGTTTCCGGTTCTATGAGGTAGAATCGGTGGCTCCCGGGATCACCATCGAGCTCTGCCCAAATAACATTTTCTGATGACTTTGGTATATCCGCATCTTCGCACAGTATAACTCGCAGCTTTGTTGTGTTGGAGGATGTTATTTCCATCGGGATTTCGATATTCCGCCACTTCATTATTCGTTGTCCTAAGTCCAGCTGGATACCATGTGGTTTCAGAAAATCCATTCCAAGGATACACTCATCGGTAATGTCAGCTACCACGAATACATGCGAGAAGGTCAAATCCCCAAGCTGTATGTCACGAGCGATTTCTCCATGGACCGTTGTAGTTTCTCCTGTAGCAGTGCGAAGGGCGTACTTCCTGGTGCTGTGAAGCCAAGTACGGTCTACGAGGTCAGATCTTAGCACTGACCGTGTTGCGCCTGTGTCGACTGTTATGATGCAGTTTAATTTGCCGACTCGACCATTCATGCATAAGTCGTTTTCACAACGATGTAGTCGAGAAACTGCGATGATGGTTCCGGGGGCGTCGATTCTACCAGCCAACTTCTGCCCCATGAAGTTGGCCTTTACTCGTTTCCCGGACTGTCATTCGGCGAAGCGTACTATCGTGACGGTTCGCCCCTTCCTCCCCTTTGTTTGGCAGCGCAGCCGGAGCAATAGTTGGTCGCTTTTCTGGGCTTACGACAGTCGCGTCTTAAGTGCCCTGCCTGTCCACAATTCCAGCATCGGGGGGCACCAGATCCTTCGCTCGGCTTCGTGTATTCTGTTCTCTGGCACACACACTCTTCTGCTATTTCTCGGACTCGGTAGTTACTCCGCGAGCTTTGCTTGGCAGCTTCGAACGTCAGCCCATATATTAAGGCTTCGCCAATCGTTTTCTTACCTGCCAGTTTTAACGCCTGTTGCAGTTCTCTGTCCTGTACAGCATTGTTAAATGCGAAAACAGCTGTATCGTTGCGTTGCTCTGTTTGCGCATTGGGCAGCGATAATAATGTGAGTCGTTCAATATCGCGTGCCAGCTCTTGAAGTGTTTCGCCATTCTTTTGAGTTCGGTTGTACAGTTGCGTTTTGTAGATCTCTCGCATGTGGTCACTGCCGTAATGAAGATCCAATGTCCTGACTAACATTGAAAAATCTTGTTGTTGCTCCTGCGGAATCGTTTGAAGAACTTCTGCTGGTGGACCTCTTAACGCCAATATAAGAGCCGTTCCTCGTTCCAGATCATTCCAATGATTGTTTCTTGCGGCAGCCTCAAATTGGGTCTTATAAATAGCCCACGGTGTTTGTCCATCGAAGATTGGAGCCTTGAGACCCTTGTGCGCAACATGTTCTGTCTTGATGACGCCTGTCGCTTTCACGTCTCTTTTTAGGCGTTCGACTTCTTCTGCAATTCCGGATGTCTTTTCCGTAATTTGTTCTTCGAAGATTCGAAGTTTCTTCTCTACGTTTTCTTCTATTGCCTTACCCATGGTGTCTATTTTATTATTTTGCAGCTCCAATTTTTGGTTGAGGTCCTTTGAGGTCTGATCTAATTTCTGATTAATATCCGCCGATTGTTGCTCTAGTTTCTGAT
The DNA here is from genome assembly GCA_963669355.1 of Chorisops tibialis. Lineage (NCBI taxonomy): Eukaryota > Metazoa > Arthropoda > Insecta > Diptera > Stratiomyidae > Chorisops > Chorisops tibialis. The sequence goes on along the minus strand of OY770262.1, from coordinate 115,621,968 downwards.
TAATGTCCGCATATTGTTGCTTAATGTCCGCAGATTGTTGTTTAATGTCCACAGATTGTTGTTTAATATCCACTGATTGTTGCTCTAATTTCTGATTCATGTCCGCAGATTGTTGCTCCAATTTCTGATTAATGTCCGCAGATTGTTGATCCAATTTGTGCATCATTTGTTGCATTAACTGTGTTAAGGCATCCGATGTACCAGAACACTCCTCTTTACGAGCTTCTTCGATTTGGAACTCAAAACTATCTGCATCCTCACCCTCAGCCTGCAGTGTCTCGATCATACGGCTGACAAGTTCAGACTTGCTCCCTGTCGTAGATAACTCGCGTCTACTGAGCTCTTCCTTCAGCTCCGTTACTTTTAAGTCCTTTAGATAACGCGGCATTTTCACTACCGTTTATTTTTTTTTCCGCGATTCCAATTCACTTAAATTTACGTCACTGCTCACTAAATCACTCGAGAATATTCGATTTCACAAAATTCTCACTGTCCGTTCGAGAATTTTAGTTTCACTTTTCCGCTCTCACAAAATTATCCGTTCGAGAATTTTTAATTTCACTCGCGATTTTAACCCGAATTTATCCTTGAAATCCACTTCTGACACCAATTGTTGCGAGCTAGGGGGTTCGCCGGATTTCAAAGAAAACACAATTCGCTTAAAAATAATAAATAATTTATTTATTCGCAGTCTTTTTACTTAATTTTCACGTTAACTTAATTCGCCTTAAATCGCACAACCGATATTTCGCTTTCTATCGCTTTCACTACCGTTCGCGTTCAGATGTCGCTGACTGACTGCTGTCTGAAAGTTTGCGGATATTTATACTAAATCTCCCAGACAGGTGTCGTTGTGTGTGTGTGTGTCTAGACTATTCTAGATTGCCTATATTATGGAGTTTACTGGAAGTTGCTAGAAACTTGTTTATAGCGTTTTACATGTTGAGGGACTTTTCTGGGAAATATTTCGATTTCAAGAAATTTTGTAGGGGAAAAAGGTTGACGACATTGAACTAATTTTTTCTCATTACGCTACAGTTGCTATGAAACGTTTTATACAAAATTTAGGATTGAAAAATTTAATAGGTACTGAGAAAATTAGTGTATTGGATTTAGTGAAATTGTGCAGTTTGTAAGGGAGGTGGTAGAAGTAGGAGCCTTTTTAAGAACTAACTATATATATCATGCTTTTGATATACTTTAAATTGTAGATCAGTAGCATTCATACTTTTCAGGAAAATCTATTTTTTGTTAAGTTGTGAAATTGTGTCTGATTGAATGGGAGGGGGTAGAAGGGGTAAAGCTAATAGTCTAATTTTTTTTTGACTTACTAATAATTCTAAATAAATATGAAGTGCACAATTTCAGCTCGATAAATTTTATTCGCACTGAGTAAATTAGCTTAGAGTATTTAATTGAAAAGTACAGTTTGTATGGGAAAGGGTGGAAGGAAATAGAGGACGCAAATAATTTTTATACAGTAGATTAAAATCATCATAAAAGTGATATACTCCAAATTTCAGGTCTATATCTTTTACATTTTTCGAGCAAGTCCGTTTATTGTCGAATTGCGATATTGTGTCACTTCGTATGGGAGGGGGTAGAAGGGGTGAAAGTAATCATATATTTTTTTTGGTCTTATTAATAATTCTAAATTAATATTATATGCATAATTTCAGCTCGCTCGATTTTATACGCACTGAGTAAATTGGTTTAGAGTATTGCATGAAAAAGTACAGTTTGTATGGCAGGTGGGGAAAAGAGGGTGAGGACACGCATAATTTCTATACAGTAGATTGAAACGATCATAAAAGTAATATGTTCCAAATTTCAGACCAATATTTTTTATTCTTTTCGAGCAAATCCGTTTATTGTGAAATTGCGCAATTGTGTCATTTTGTATGGGAAGGGGTAGAAGGGGTGGAGCGATTTGGCCCGTTTACAAACTTGACCTTACTTTTTTTATCAAAAAATTCGGGTTAGTAATTATACATACTCTAGATGAAATCTGAGAGTACTATAAGTTTGCCACAAAGTTTGTAACGCTAAGAAATAAGGCTCGGAGAAAAAAATTAATGATACAGAAGTTCATATAATCACTTAAAAATCTCAAAACCGGATGTCCGTCCGTCCGCCAGTCTGTTCGTCCGTGTCCTCTCTAGCTTGAGAAAGCGTTGATCTAGCAAGTTCAAATTTTGTACACGTCGTTTTTGACAAAAAAGTTAGGACAAGTTCGTGAACGGGCCAAATTGCTCCACCCCCTTCTACCCCCTCCCATACAAAATGACACAACTGCGCGATTTGACAATAAACGGATTTGCTCGAAAAGTATAGAAGCTATTGGCCTGAAATTTGGCATATATTACTATTATGATAATGTCAATCTACCGCATAAAAATTATGTGTGTCATCCCCCTCCTTCCATCACCTCCCATACAAACTGCACTTTTTAAAGAAATACTCTAAGCCAATTTACTCAGTGTGTATAAAGTTTAGCGAGCTGAAATTGTGCACTAAATATTTATTTAGAATTATTAGTGAGACCAAAAAAAATAGATGATTAGCTTCACCCCTTCTATCCCCTCCCATACAAAACGATGCAATTTCGCAATTCGACCATAAACGGATTTGCTCGAAAACTATAAAAACTATTGGCCTAAAATTTGGAATGTATTACTTTCATGATAATACTAATCTACCGTATAAAAATTATGCATGTCCTCCTCCTCCTTCTACCACCTCCCATACAAACAGTACTTGTCATGAATTACTCTAAGCCAATTTACTCAGTGCCTATAAAGTTTAATGGGCTGAAATGTGCACTAAATATTTATTTAAAATTTTTAGTAAGGCCAAAAAAATTAAACGATTAGCTTCACCCCTTCTACCCCCTCCCATACAAAATGATACTGTTTGGTTTCCAACTTAACAAAAAAAGAAATAAATAAAAAGAATCCTTGATGTCGATTTCAGAGGTCTTTAATTTATAATGATACGATTTCAATTACAACTTGATTTCAAAGTAAATAATAAAAGTTTACAAAAAAAAGGTTCCAAAATAAGTTCAAACGATTTCGAAGAATAGTTCGGTGATCGACGATATGATTTCAAGTGTCATAGGACTTTACCTAGACCGATAACAATAGCTCGGTCGAGATTTTAATTTAGCAAAAATTAAAATTACAGTAAACGATTAGCGGTTAGAAATACTATACTACAATGGAAAAATCTCGACCGAAACTAATTAAACTCAGCCTGTATTGTTGTTGTTGTATGCTTTTCGGTTGTACAGCAGTGCGGGGCTCGATGGGACATCTTCGAGTCTGAACATTCTCCCCCGTTGAAAGCGTTGCTTGCAATGGTTTCAAATATGATGTGATTGCATCTCGAGTCACATGCAGCATCATGATTCAATGTTTTATTCTTCGGATGGCGATGTTGGCTGTCTAATAAAATACAGGAGGATAACATGGGAATAGGAAAGGATAAAATCGAGAAAAGGAAAACAATGGGGGATTTTAATTATTTAGGTTGCGGGTATGTATGGGAAGAATACCAAGTTTGGATATTGGTCGTTTTAGTGTGTGATCTTTCGTTTGGATGGTTGCAACACGTACAAGTCCATCCGGTCCGGGATGAGTGTCAACGACTCGTGCCATTGGCCAGCGAGACGGCAACAATCGATCTTCCTTCAAAATTACAAGACCTCCGATTTCTAAGTTTGGTTCGGTTTTGTTCCATTTCGGACGTTGTTGAAGTCGAGAAAGATATTCGTTGCTCCATCTTTTCCAAAATGATTGATGGATCTGTTGCACGACATGCCATCGTGTAAGACAATGAGTTTGTGTGTCCAGCAATAATGGTTCTGGAAGTGTTATTAAACTTTCTCCAATAAGAAAATGTCCTGGTGTTAAAGGCGTTAAGTCGCTTGGATCGTGTGTGATTTCGCAGAGCGGTCTTGAATTTAGGCAAGCCTCTATCTGTGCCATAAGCGTGCTAAATTCTTCGAAGGTCAAAATAGTCGATCCAATGGTCCTTTTTAAGTGGTATTTGGTAGACTTGACCCCTGCTTCCCACAGGCCTCCAAAATTGGGCGATGCCGGAGGATTGAAGTGCCATTTTACACCTTCATTTTCTAAAGTTGCTGCAATATTTTTGTCTATCGGACTGGTCATAATTTTATGTTGCCTCATTAGTATGGCGTTAGCCCCTACGAAGTTTGTACCGCAGTCGCTATACATGTTTGTGCATAATCCCCTTCTGGACGTGAATCGCCTAAACGCTGCCAGAAATCCATCGGTAGTAAGATAACTTACAACTTCTAAATGTACCGCTTTGGTTGAAAGGCATATAAAGATCGCCACATATCCTTTGTAGGTTTTCGCTCCTCTTCCCTTGGACATACGGATGTCAAAGGGCCCGCAGTAATCCACTCCAGTGTGTTGGAAGGTCTTGGAGATGTTTACTCTCGGTGCAGGAAGGTCACCCATTAATTGTTGGCGAATCGTAAGTTTATATCTGCTGCATGTTATACATTTATGATTTGATAAACGGACTGTGCTTCGACACTTTACAATCCAATATTTTTTCTTAAGCACTGACATCATGAGTTGTATACCGCCATGAAGTGTTTTGTGGTGTACATCTCGAATGATCAACTCTGTCAGGTAATTGTTATGGGGCAATAAAATGCCATGCTTCTCATCGAAGGTTATATCCGCGTGACGCAGTCTGCCTCCAACTCGTAAGGTGTCATCAGTATGCAAGAATGGATCCAGCTTTAAGAGTGCACTGGATCGCTGAATGGATTTTCCGGATTTCAATTGAAGAATTTCTTTCTGATAGTGATGAAGTTGAATTCTTTTGATCCAAAATGATAACGCATGTTGGATTTCTTCCATCTTCAAATATGATGATTCCCTTTCTTCACCCTTCTGTCTGGCGTTACTGATGAAACGATGACAATAAGCCGTGACTCGACATAATTTTGACAATGACGAGTATTTGAATAAAAGTTCCCATTCTTCACAGAGATCGACGTGAAGCGAAGAGATTTTTCTAATTTCTAATTCTGTGGAAGGATACTTGGAGGACTTTGGCCACATTTGCGTAGGTAATTGAAGCCATTGGGGTCCGACCCACCATAAAGTGCAATTTTTCAACTCTACTGGTGACATCCCTCGAGATGCGACGTCGGCAGGATTCTCCTTTGATGGTACATGCCTCCAGGTATTTGCACCTAACAATTCGTGGATTTTAGTTGTTCGGTTTGCAACAAAGCTCTTCCATTTTGATGGATGGCCTTTTAGCCAGTCGATCACAATTTCCGAATCTGTCCAAGTGTGAAGATCAATATTTATAATTTTTATTGCCTTTGTAACGTAATTGACTAGCTTTGCAAGCAATAATGCGCCACAGAGTTCTAATCTGGGTAACGAGATAGTTTTTATGGGGGCCACTTTCGTCTTTGCGGCCATTAACGATACCTTTATACCGTTCGTATTCTTGACGCAGATATACACCACCGCTGCATAGGCTTTCATTGAAGCATCGCAAAAGCCATGAACTTCGACGTGATGATTGGAATCCGAATAATGAATCCATCTCGGAATTTGAATTGATCGAATTTCATGCAAAGAATTGTAAAATTCTAGCCATTTTCTGCTGATTTCGTCTGATAATGTTTCATCCCATCCAATACCGATGAGCCATAAATCTTGTAGAAATATTTTTGCTTGGATATTTGTAGGAGCTATCCAGCCTAGAGGATCAAATAACTTAGCGATTTCAGAGAGGATTTTTCGTTTCGTTAGAGGTTTGATAAGCGGCTCCATTTGAAAGGTATATGAAAAACAATCGTTTACTGGATTCCATTGTGTACCCAGAGCCTTTATGTTGCTACTCGCGTCGATGCATACTGGTACGCTATTCTTCGTGTTTTCCGCTGCAACGTTTCGTAACACTTCTGGTGAGTTCGATGACCATTTTCGCATTTGGAATCCACCAGATTTCATGATGGCATTGACTTGATTCATTTTTTCAATTGCGTTTGATATCGTGAAGTCGCCGGTAATCAAATCGTCTACGTACATATCGCTGGATATGGTTTCAGATGCGATTGGATACGTTCTTTTTTCATCGGAAGCTAACTGTTGCAAAGTTCTGATTGCTAAGAACGGCGCACTCTTAGTTCCAAAGGTAACAGTTGAGAGCGCAAAGTCTTTTATCGGAGAAGTGGGTGATTCACGCCAAACAATGCGTTGAAAGTTTGAATCATTTGAATCGATTTTGATTTGGCGATACATTTTCTCAGCGTCTGCCATTAGAACAATGGCATATTTTCTCCATCGAAGTAATAAAGCTGCCAAATCGTCCTGGATTGTAGGTCCTTTCATGATAACATCATTCAATGATCTTCCACTTGATGTCTTTTGGGAAGCATCGAAAACAACGCGAAGCTTTGTAGTACTGCTACTCTCCTTAACGACCGCATGATGTGGGAGATAACAAGAAGCGTATGATCGATGACCATCCCGTCCGAAAATAATATGATCTTCTTCAGTGGTTTTCACTCGTTTCATGTGTCCCAGTGTTAAATATTCATTTAAACAAGAAGAGTATTGTTGCTGCAGCTCAGTATATCTCTTGAAACGCATCTCCATTTGATGAAGCCTATTGATTGCTATTTCTCGTGACTTCCCCAAGTTAGTATTCCTTTTTTCTTCCATGAATGGTAAGCCGATTTCGTATCGACCGTCTGAACTCCGTTTGATATTTTCTTTATAGAAGCTTTCACACTTTTCTTCTTCTTCAGTGAAGATCTTGCCGGTTGGCACTTCCTCCAATTCCCAGAAAAGTATTAATTGATTATCAAGTTCGCATTTAATATGAAAATTCTGAACATTGGTTCGAGCACAATCAGTTCGGGAGGTGTCGCCCGAGAGAATCCATCCAAAAATAGTTTCCTGTGCGATTGGTGTCCCTAACGGACCTTTTACGAAACCCGGTTCCATAATTTTTCCGTACACATCGGCTCCAAGAAGTATGTCGATCTTCCTTGGCTGATGAAATAAAGGATCTGCCAATGTCAAGTTCTGAATATGATCCCATTGGTGGCTGGCGATCATTTGGTTGGGAAGGAGATTGGTCAGTGTCTTTAGGATAAAGCAACTTATGCTGACTTCAGTGTTCTTGCCACAGGGTTTGAGCTGCAGATGCACTCTACTTGTGATTCTTCCTGCCTTAGCGTGGCCTAGGCCTGTAACATCCGCGCTTATCGATTCTCTTTTTAACAGAAGGATTTAAGCTGCAGCCTCCGTAATAAACGAGGCTTGCGAACCCGGGTCTATTAAGGCTCTCAACGTTTGTTCTCTTCCCGCGGGAGTTATTACTTTAACCATGGCAGTGGCTAGCAATATTTCTCTATTTTTGTAAGAGCTGTTTGCAATGTACGAGTTGATGTTAGATTCAGATGAGGATGACGGTACATTAGATGGCATAAACGACGGTGCTTGAGGAGACAGTCGTTGGTTCTGATTTCACTTTTCATTTCCAGGTGCGTTTGTATTAGCGCTTATAGTTGCAATGTTTTTTGCTGAATCTGATGTATTTCGATGGAGGAGAGTATGGTGTCGCTGTTGACAGCACCTACAACTATGTTTGCTTGGGCAACTTGATGATAAATGTCCTTGCCCTAAACAGTTAAGACATAAGCCTTTATTTTTGACTATATCAAATTTGGAAGCGTGATTCATCGCAAGAAATTCTGGACATTGTCGAAGATTGTGTGATTGAGAGCATACGGAACAAATTGATATGGTGGTAGTGTGAAATGCTCTGGTTTGCAAAAATCCCTTTTCTGGTTTTACATCCTTCGAACTTTTAACAAATGATGGCCTGAGGAGTTTCGGTGGAAACGCTTCCAGTGCTCTAAAGCGGCCTTCCAAAAAGTTTCGAACTTCTTTCCATGTTAATAAATCAGTCTGTCCACTTAGACTTTGCTCCCAGAGTAGCCTCGTAGTTGGTGGAAACTTTTCGACAGTAATGTATACAATCAAGATATCCCAAGTTTCCACGGGAATGCTTAAATTTTTTAAGATTTGTAGGCATTCTTCAGTGGTATCAAGTATTCGACGAATACTTTCGCAGTTCTCGTTAATCACCATATTTTGCGAAAGAAGATGCTTCAATTGAGTATTTACCAAAGCACGTTTGTTATTATACCGTTCTATAAGAAGATGCCAAGCGGTATCATAATTGGCATCAGTTACTTGAATGTGTCTTAGAAGCTGCTGAGCATCTCCGGTGATATGAAGCTTGAGATATTGCAGCTTTTGAGCAGGGGATAGATTTCGATTCTCATGAACAAGATGTTTAAATAAATCATGAAACGAAAGCCAATTTTCGTAATCACCAGAGAATCTGGGTAGTTCTATTCTTGGTAACCTTATTCCGTTATCTTTATTTTGATAGTTCGTCCCAGTAAATTTGGACGATTCTTGGTTACTCTTTGCTACCTGTAATGACTCTGGCGGCCAATCGGTGATAAAGGCTTCTTTAATCATGGCGTACGAGTGAACGTAGAGTTCTTCAAAATCAGAATACCCGTTATTTTCAAAATAATTTTTGCCGATAGTCGATAGAGTGCTGCTATCGGCCGGCTTTAACGATATAATTTGCATATCGCGAGATTGAAAAGCGTCCCAATGATCCTTCAACGTTTGGAGCCTGATCGCATAATAAGATTTAGTTTTTCTTTCCTTCCCATCTTTTTTATAGTTCCTGACAAATCTCTCGGTGTTGTCCTTTTGTCTGAACTGCTGTTCAATTAGCTCGTCCATTGTGGTTTTAATTTAATTAATTTAATAGAATGGCCAAATAATAAATAGATAAATAAATTTACCAGTTTCCAGTTTTGGTTTTCGAGTTCAAACTATAATTTTAATAAGCCACGTTCAAATTATGGTGTTTTTACCAATAGGTTCACGATTCAAGTTCACTTTAGAGTTCAGCAGGATAGCTCTACGAAGTCACTTCACAGTTCAAGTTCACTTTAGAGCTCAGTAGAATAGTTCTACGAAGTCACTTCACAGTTCAAGGTCACTTTAGAGTTCAGCGGGATAAATCTACGAAGTCACTTCACAGTTCAAGGTCACTTTAGAGTTCAGCGGGATAACTCTACGAAGTCACTTCACAGTTCAAGTTCACTTTAGAGTTCAAAAAGAGTCGTTTCAAGGATTTAAATTCACAGAGTTCAACAAGATTTCACTTCAAGTTTTCACAATCACTTGAGAAAGAGTTCTCAGAATTCAACAAATGGATTTCGAATACTTGTTGATAAAAATATCCGGCTCGACGGACCATATGTTTGGTTTCCAACTTAACAAAAAAAGAAATAAATAAAAAGAATCCTTGATGTCGATTTCAGAGGTCTTTAATTTATAATGATACGATTTCAATTACAACTTGATTTCAAAGTAAATAATAAAAGTTTACAAAAAAAAGGTTCAAAAATAAGTTCAAACGATTTCGAAGAATAGTTCGGTGATCGACGATATGATTTCAAGTGTCATAGGACTTTACCTATACCGATAACAATAGCTCAGTCGAGATTTTAATTTAGCAAAAATTAAAATTACAGTAAACGATTAGCGGTTAGAAATATTATACTACAACGGAAAAATCTCGACCGAAACTAATTAAACTCAGCCTGTATTGTTGTTGTTGTATGCTTTTCGGTTGTACAGCAGTGCGGGGCTCGATGGGACATCTTCGAGTCTGAACAGATACAATTTCGCAATTCGACAATAAATAGATTTGCTCGAAAAGTTTAAAAGCTATTAGTCTGAATTTCGGGATATGTAACTTCCATAATAATTTCAATCTACAGTATAAAAATTATTTGCGTCTTCCCTCTCCTTCCACCCCCTCCCATACAAACTACACTTTTTCATGTAATGCGCTAAGCCAATTTTCTCAGAACATACTTATAACATCTATCGAGCTCACATTTTGTAATAAATACTTATTTAGCACTATAACTAAGATCAGAAAAAAATATTTGAGTAGCTTCACTGCTTCTACCCCCTCCCATGCATTATGACACAGTTTCACAACGTCACAAAAAATCTATTTTCTTAAACAGTATGAATGTTACTAGTCTAAAATTTAAGAAATGTCAATTTTATGATATGCTTAGTTATTTCTGAAAAAATCACTAAAATCCCCCACTCTTTCTACCACCTCCTATACAAACTGTACATTTTCACTAAATCTAACACACTAATTTTCTCAGCTCCTATTCAATTTTTGGAGTAAGCATTTTGTATAAAACATTTTCATAGGTTCTTTAGCATGATGGCGAAAAAATTAGTTCAATGCTATCACCCCTTCTAACACTCCCCATACAAAATTTCTTAGGATTAATAAAAGTCTATTTCATCTAGAGTAGCATAAGATTGCGCTTTACGCGCAATCGTAACTCTGTTATGTTTTTAGTAAAATTTTGAAATTGGTGGTGTAAGAGGCTCACCACCACCCTGGTGAGTCGAAATGTCGAAAATTTAGAGTTCTCTTTAGGGTTGTGGTAAAAGTTACAATGTTCAAATTTTGCACGTGCATACATCCATTTGAAGTGCAGAAAGAAAAACTAATAATTTGAATCAGAACTGTAATCCACCACAGGGACATACAACGTACGTGGTGCTCCATGAGCATTGAAAAAAAAACATTGATTAAAATTTGAATCTAGAAGCTTTAAATTTGCAAAATTCATTTAAACAAAATACTTAACAGTTTAAGACATTAACCGGTAGAAATGCTACAAAACTTCTACCCCCTCCTATACAAAAGTATTTTTATATTCTAGATGAGAGTATATTGTGTTTGCCTTACCATTTGCAACGCTAATATATAATGCTCGAACAGAGTCGCCAAAGGTATCGATCAAAATACTTTATTATTATAATAGAATAATAAAGTAACAGAAATCAAGACGTTCTTCTTCATTATTATTATTGGTTTAATATGTACATAAATATATGATTATCATTAGTTCCGTAACTGAAATTTCTTTCACCTCGGTGAGAAGGATTAGGAATCTTTGCAGGGAATTCTTTTTTAAATATGTTGCAATAAAACATCATACACAAACTCATGAACATAGCAAACATTGCCATGCGAGTAGTTTATAAGAACAATGTTTTCGTGGCATAGTTGGCAGCGTGCTTTCTTCACAGTCAATAGGTCGCGGGTTCGATTCCCACAGTAGGATTTTTTATGCACGCATTTTTCAGTTGTAACTGGCAATGAAAAATTATTGGAAATAAAATGCGCAAACGATGTAAAAGTGTAACAGTTCCACTTCTAGAAGGTCTATATACTCAGTAGATGATCTGTTCGCTTGCTATCATTCAGTCCCCCAAAACATCGGCACATATTTGTCAGTAGCAGCCAGTACAATTGAAAAATATACCAACTTCACCACTCCCTACGTTCGTTCTCACTCCGCTTCACCTACCTCATTCCTCTACCAAGCCCATTCCATCCCTCCATGACAGTGTTTGACCATTGCACAGAAAAGGCCGAGATTGCCTATAACACAAGTCATTCTGTAAAAAAATAAAAATAAGTTCAAATCCGAGGTTCATCGTACGAATTGATAGAAATCTTAATTTGCGACCTAGTACATTTCCGAAAAGGAAGCAAAATATAGTTTTGACCCTTGATATTTTCTACACGAGGACACAATGCATTCTCAGTTATAACTTACCACAGCGAGCAATGCGTTTCGAATGACATGTCTTCATCTGCGAATACCACAAGCAAACAAATCTCGAAACTCTAATCCACAAAGTATACATCATAACACTGATACTGTGTTATAAAATCTAAAACTCATTATCCACCACAATTACCCTTAGATGTTTCAAAATTACTCTTTACATAATAATTTTCACTAAGAATACACATGAGAGATTTCTCGTTTGTCATTATATGATGACAATAAAGCAAATTTTTCTTTTAAGTTTAACAAATTGTATCCTTAAAAACTACCACAAATGGCAAAATCTGAAGTACAAAGTTCCCCATTGAAAACATTTTGTATGACAAAGTGCATAAAAAGTCGAGTGAAAATTCGAAAAATTCTAATAAAAGCCTTTTTAACTGCCCTGAATATTCATCACAGTAAAGGAAACTTTCTTTTATCGCTGTCTTTTTTTTATGTATGGAGGAGGTTGCGAAAAAAGAACCGAGAGAAAGAAAGAAAAGACGAAACTTTCGCGACCAGTGAAACTAAAGCCAAACATAAAGTGAATAAGTTGTTGGGGAAACGAAGACGAAGTGGCTGGCTTTCACCGAAAAGATACACATATATAAAGGAAACGACCCCCAAACTTTTCTATTTAAGTTTTCTAAAGAATCCTCTGGTTCGGTATGAAAAGGAGCAGACCGAAAACCTGGGCATCGACTGACGACAAAAAGAGCCAAAAAAGTTTTTTTTTTTTTAAGAAAAGAAAACTTAAACTTTGGAAGTAGGCAGATTAATGTGGTGTTATATGCTTCGGAAACGTAAAGGTTCTTCCCAGAGTTTGTGGCACCCTCATATGTGGGGGATATAACTCGTCCTACCATAAGGAGATGATCTCAATTCATCACACCTAATGTTAGACTCTGGGGAATATTTTTTTTTTTCGACTGAAAGTTTTATTAAATTAGTGACAAAATTTTGATTACATGAATCAGGTTAAGGATGAATGCCTGACTCGAGCACAGGCATTTCGATTCCGATACTAAATTTATATATAGCATATTAGATCGGGAAAAAATTGTGTGATTTTTAGGAATATTTTGCTCTCTCGACCTGCCACCCTCTAATGGACAGCACATATTTCTTGTCATTGTTCGGTGGTTTGAAAAATATGCCCATATTCCCCAGATCCCAAATGTAATTTTTTCTATCGCATTTTACTCGGTATCATATCATTTTTATTCGAAGGATGAATGCATGAAGGAGCCCTGGCGTCGTGGGAGGTATTTCGAAATTGTTGTATCAAAATGGCCGATAATAACGTGACTTGTAGGAGCCGATTTGTTAGATTTGTTTCTTTCAATCACTCTAGAAGTAGAATTACGGGCATTTGTATTTAAGTTGCGTGCTTTTCATATAAAAATGACATTTTAATGATCAAGTAGTGCAGTGTCGTTACGTCGACAATAATTTTTGAATAATTTTCCACGTTGTCCATGGGGTTTCTACAAATTGGAATAATCTTATTGAGTTATGACGGCATTAGGTAATTTCATTAGCGGCATTACTGAAAACATTTCCTTAATAAATTTGATTTGATTTAGTTTAGTGGGTGTTGGATTTTTTTTTTTTTGTTCATTCATTCCATTAGACCTTTCTTGGTAAGGTCGCTGGTGTATGGAATGTTTTGTGGTTGTTAGATGTGGGTTGAAAATTAGCTGTGAAATTATCATCTTTTACTGATTTCGTTGATTATGATACGATTATAATTAGGATAAAATATTCTTACACTCTAGAGCAAGGGTGGCCAGCACGAAGCTCGCGTGTAGTTATGAGGCCCATGGAGCTAAGTCTAATGTTAACTTTATAGTAGACATCAACCAAAAGAACATTAGATTATAAGTCGTTCGTATCATATATTTTTGAATTATAGTTAAGAAAAAATTGAAATATCTCGCATTTTTTGAAAAATTCATTAGTTCTTAGCTATTTCAAATATCCCGCTATTTGATACTCAAAGTTACGTGGGGAGGTCAAAAATTTCGCGGAATGACAGAGAAGGGGGGTAAAATTAAACAAGTTATTATTTTTCCTTTTCAATATATTCTCTTTTAAGCCTAATACATTTATCTCATCTCCCACAACGTTCATTAATTCCTCGTTAAGAAATGTTTTATCAAGGCCTTCAAAATGGGCTGAAATTGCCGACTTCACCTCTTTATTGTTAGAAAATTTTCTTCGCCTTCTGCAGTTTTGGGAACAAATAGTAATCGGAAGGGGTCAGATCTCGACTACAAAGGGGATGGGTTCAATATTTCGTAACGTCATTTCTATAGGGCAGCCATTGCAACGTGGCTCTTGAGTTTTGTTGTTGTGCAAAAGCAGCATACATCGAGTCCACGTACCTTTTCAATTTTCATCCTTACAATTTTGTAGCAGGTTGGTATAGTATCCCCCTGTGATATGCTGTCGTTTTTGTTTATAGTCGATCATCGAAACACCCTCTGAATCCCAAAAAATAGTGGGCATGATTTTTCCAGCAGATTGTGAGACCTTGAACTTCTGGGGGGTGAAGCGCCCTTACCAGCCACTGTATTGACTCCTACTTTAGTTCAGATTCACAATGATGAACCCGAGTTTTTGCCTCCATTAACAATCCGGGTCAATCATGAAATCATCCCTGTTCTCGCTACAGAAATCCAAAAGTCGCGTAAGAACTCGACGCGCTACTTTTTCTGAACCGCTGAAAGTATTCTCGGTACCCATTTTGCGCTGACTTTAGACATGCCGAGATGATCGTAGAGGACATTCAAAATAATTGTATCTGATACCCCAACCCTTTTTGCGATTTGTTTCTTTAAACGATCATCTTCGAGAACAAGTTTCTGCACTTTTTCAACGATTTTTGATGAAGTGACCTCAATCAGCCGGTCTGAGAGTTTATCATCTTCAAGTGACTCTCAGCACCTGAATAAACTATGCCACTTATAAATCATCGTTTTTCCAGAGCGAAAGTCCCCGTAAACAAATGACGTTTTTTTCCAAAATGGTTTGTAACGGTCTGGTGTTACGGTCCAGACCGTTAGCAGACTTTTTGGACCAGGTTTTTTTCTAAACGGGACGACAGCGCGACTTTTGCCGGATGCTCAGGAGCATGGGGTGGGGTGTGTGGAAGAATCCCGGAAGATGCCTGGTCTCAAGATTGCGCGCTGCGTATTCAAGACACATGTGGGAGGAACGGGTTAGTCAGTCTTTCTCGGGACGGCCCCAAAAATAAACTACTCTACTCAGCCATGGAGTACTTGATATTCGGAATTAACTCTAGTGTAGCAAGAAAAAGGAGCGGGTACATACCTGAGTCAAAAAAAAATAATCGAAAATAATCAAAAACCCCAAAACTTTATCACTCACACTGCACTATATGATATATATTTTTTTCGTCACTATATACTTTATACCACTGCACTGCTTGACGGTCGATCCAAAAGTGATCTCGCTTTTCCGCCGACAAGCACATTCCACTTGTCGTTCTTTTCTCACGTTTTAGGGCATTGCCTAGTCCCATCCTCCTAGTCAGGTCTTTAGCCCTTTTGAAATAGAGTTTTTGAATTTGGGCGCGCAGCTAACGAAAGCCAGTTTCGTTACAATCGTGGGGACGACCCCGACCAAGATAAGAGGTCTCATCAGCCGGGCAAAGAACACTTAAGGGTTGAGATTACGGTCCTCAGGGCAAAGGGTGTCTGCACCTGAAGGTTACTCTAAATCATATTATTATTCTCAAATTCACTCGAGTGCCTCTTCGATGTGATCCCTGTTACAAACGACATTATTCAAGTGGTTTTGGAAATAATAACCAACGGAACTAGTCCGGATACAATGTCGCGAGGGACCATATCGTGAGCACAAAAAAAAATAAACGCGCTACTGGAATGTATGTCCTTGCAGTCCATAGTCGACGCTACATGCGGATTGAGTAGACTGCGGCATACATCCCTAGTAATACTAAAAAAAAAAAAGGTTCTATAAATCTCGCAGGTTTACACAAGAGATCCAAATGAACTCTGCACTGAAGGTGCACCTGGCAACCTTGACAAAAGCAAAAAGAACTTACGCCCGATATGATTTAGGGTACCCCCCATGCGTCGAGCTGAAGGGTTGGGACCAACGTGTGTTCAACGGAAAGATCAAGAGAAAAGGAAATATTATCGTAGTAGAAATGATTGCGTAAGGCACATGTCGGATAGCTAGAACGAGAGGATCCCTATCAAAATAATTCATACCAGTAATATATACTGACGGACTAAATATCCGGATTATATTTTGCAGGGATTTATTTATTCGATCATTGAGTCGCGACGACAGTTACCTTTTTATAAATGTATTGGAGAAAACCAACTAGTTAATGAGTGCGATAAAAAAATGTTCTTCCACGGGACTTGTGATGTGGTTTCCGTTTCAAATGAAACTACTCAAGATGGTTTATATTAATGACCATCAACGAATCTCGTCCGGGTATAGTTCCACTAGAAATCACATCACCAGCTCGCCTGCGATATGGAAGTGGAATATTTAGTTATGACAACAAAAAAAACTCGAGTAAACATATTCTGATAGGCTTTTAGTTAACGTAACATTGGTTAAACAAGAAGGAGTGCCAGCGAACTAACATGTCGCGAGAAAATCTTAGACCCGAGGCTCAAAGCGCTTGCACGAAACAATTTCCTCTGCGATTGAACGCACAAATCTATGCCGGTAAATGCGAAGCTGGAGCGTAGAAGGAAAGATACTCCGATCTTTTCGTAGGATTGAGCCGGACCGCACTTCCACATAGGCATCCTCCTGTCACTTCGAATCTTATTTTGCCACACTCCAGGCTTAATTTCACCTTGGTTTCTTGTTCTGACTTCGAAAATTATTGCCACAGCAATACCAGATCCACCATGCATATTCAGATTGTGATTGTGCGCCGTGTTCACGCTGGTTTTCTTGTAGATGAAGTATCAGCAGTTTCACTAGCCAATTGTTGCTCTTTTTTTTTTCTTTTTTTTTTTTTTTTTTTTTGATATGGTTGTTATATTCTCCATGAGTTGATGGGGTCCATTACTAACACCACCAAGGCGGTGATTCGTTGGTGTAGCCTCCGGAATTGTAAGGGTTCGTCTCGCGATGGTATTTGACTGTCCGAGGAATAGGACCAGGATCTCTGAGATTCATAGCGCCATATATCATCATATGATGGTCTGCTTATCCTGGCCGACAGGAACATCCTCTTCTCCCTCAGCTTGAGTAGCAGCTTATGCACAAATTGGGGTCTTGCTCGAATTGCGATGGTTTCGCGAAAGTCGTTTATGATGAGTAGCTCCTGTTTGTCGGATGTTACACTGGCTTTACATTCGTTCATGGTCTCGATTATCGGAACTCTGCAATTTATGATTGTCTCTGCAGTTCACCACGATTCTGATTGCGACTTCGCAGTTGGTTGTTTCATTGATGTCGTTACTGTTGCTGTTGATTATGTTGTTGGTGACTTTGTTGCTTGTAGAGATGACCATGTTTAATGACGGTCTGATTGATCTGCTCTTTTATATATGCCGATTCTGCACTGTCAGAGTGCCCGGTGTTATTACTCGTGGTGCACCATGTAACGATCTATGACGGGGATTCGTTGTTTTGTTTGATTTGGGAACGGACGACTTCCCTAAATTATGCAAGATGGCGTTACTAGATGATATCAAGGGATGTAGTGTTCACGGTTGTCCTCTTAGGTAGTTGAATAGTATTTCCAGTCGAACGTAACAATAGTTTATGGGGCTAGCATCTTAAATGTTCAGCACAACCTTGGAGTAGTGTATTATCATGGCGCATGATTCGCTATTGACGTACAGGATCAATTCATGATTTTGGTTCACCCGGAGGGCGGCAACTTCTGAGACTAAGTTCCGATTGGACTACGTATGTATCGATGACGATCGTGTTCGCCGTCCTAGAGTTTGCTTGTGCAAAATAAAAACAAAACGTGCAGATGGTTTCTGACCGTTTCTCCTTTTTTTCCTAGACTTCCCACTTTAAGGTAGTTAAAACCGGACTTTCTATAAAAAAAAAAGAAAAACTGCAGAGGAAATTGTGCAGATGGATTTTAATCGAAGGAGTTATTCGAGGACACGAATCTTCGTTGTATAATCAATGTTGTATGTGTTCAAACTAATGGAGGCTCCCATGTGCCAGCATTCAGCAGGTGCCACGCACCTAACGCCAACGGCGGATAGCTGACCATAAGAACATTCTCCTGAGTTTACTGTATTATAATCCTGTGTTTAAGTAACATCAGGTTAGGAAAAATGAATTAATCGCTGTCCGTACTTTCTAAGTATAATATGAACGAATATAGGCAACGTATGCCGCGCGAGATATGAATTAAAATATTCAAACAAAAATACAAAAAAAAATCAGGGTATATCCCAGTAATTCACGTAAAGAAAATGTATTTACAAAAAAAAATCAGCTTTCAAAGATTTTGAATATAGCCAATGTTTTAATGTATTTCTTCACTTAAGCTTAAATCCTATATTTTTTTTTTTTTTTTTTTTTTTTTTTTTTTTTTAAAAACTACCAAATTTATCGCAGTAAATCTTAACACTGTTGAGGCAAACTTAGCCAGTTCCCAATTTCACATTCTAGTTAAATTAAGTATGTTGTATAAGTGACCATATATGTAATAGGAGCGGGACATTATTTCCAAATATGTCAAGTGCGCTCGTACTTGTATCTCAAGCATAACAATAAAAGAGGTTTTAGTGAAGTGAGATTAAGAAAATAATAGCTTTTCTGCATTCATTTCAAATATAAAAAAAAGTAAAATAGGACCTTAAATTATTTTAGCGTTGCCGCCCTTACGTTTCGTTTCAATGAAAACCAATATGCCGCCACCGGAATCCCTTTCTTTTAGGATGGCCATCAATTATTTCAGTATATTTTTTTTTTTTTTTTCTTTTTAGATGAAATACGAAAATTATTGAGTGTAATTTCATTTTTATTATAAATTTTATTAAATTAATATCTATTTTTCAAGGACGCTTTAACTCCGGAAATTTTAGCTTCATAGTTGAGACGTTATTAGAGAGAGAAAAAAAAAAAACATTCCTGATTATGTAGAAGGACGAAACACAAATTATGCAAATTTGCAAAAAAAAATGTCCAATACTTTAAGGGGGCATTTTCCCAGAAATTAAAAAAATATACATACATATGTTGAGGAAAGGAAAACCACTAATGATAAATTAAAGTATAATTCCATTGTTGTAATTTTTATCTCCCGACAATGAATCAAGAGTCTAGATGATGAGAAAAAAAAAATTAAAAGTATCGAATATGAACAGAAACGTTATACAAACTGCTGTCAAGTGTGTAGGTGAGCTTGTTTTTTTTTTTTTTTTTTTTCTTTACAAGCGATTATACAATAACTGCTTTATTTTCTCATTTTTTTTTTTTTTTATTAATACAACTTGGTTAAACAAGACTTTAATTTTTCTTATGTGTCGCAAAAAAAAAAAACCTCCATGTTGCAAATCCCTTAATGGATATTTTTTTTTTTTTTTTTTTTTATTACACGCTATAACTTAATAGTACAAAGAAATGAAATACGGTTGGTAAAGAAACTTATCATTAAAAATCTAATATTTGTATTTTTTTTTTTTTTCTTTTGGGGGGTTGGAGTGCATTTTCTTACAAGCAAAAAAAATTCAGTGTGCGCTCATAATATTGCTCTTCAACACCCAATTCGTGTTTAATTTTCGGCAGATCTAATTTCGACAGAACCTCGCTTGATAATATCCAGCACGTCTAGACAGGTTGTCTCGAAATATGTTTTTGCGTCGTATGATTCGGATATGAAAATTTGCGATTCTAAACCATTATCGGTCGGTTCGTAATAGTCCGAAACGTACATGAATTTCTGAGCAATCGGTTGCAACAAGTCTAACCCGGGCTTTATGCCACTTTCCGGATTACCAGAATCAGCGGTTGCCGAGACCATGACGGCGAATGATTCTGTTGTCGTAACTGGGTGCGAACAGTCCAATACTGACACATAAATGTCCGATGTAAGACCGACCTGTCTTGGTGATACGACCATGTGGGTCGCGAAAGCACCCTTAGTGTTTGAAATCGGGTGATCAAGTAGGCAAATGCATCGAATTACTTGGCCTCTCTTGCGAACTTTATCTGGTACGTAACCGGGGTCGCAATAAACTTGCTTACCTTTGGCAATTTCGTCACCCGAACGCACACCAATCACTCTACCATCAATACCGATAACAATTTCGTCGATAGCTTTATCCGCTATATAAGTACCGCCATACCTAACGGATGAGCGTGCAAAGTCTTGCGGTATTCCACCTGTACCGTATATCGGGTATAGAAACGAGGACTTACCGCATCGTGCTAACGGACCTGCATATGATTTAATCCGGCGGATCGTATTTACGGCTGGTTCGTTCAAATAATCATCATCCCGAAACAATGCCAATACATGACCTGTAAAATTTCGAGCCTTTTTATCAAGGCCAAATTTATCGTAAAGGTCATGCATGCACGTTCTAGTTGGGTCGAGATCCTTCCAAGTTTTAATGTCGCCTTCTTGAAAAGCTTGTACGTAGCTCAAGAATTTATGGAATCGACGCTTTTGAAACAGGCGCGCGAGATCGGAAGCGATACTGAAGCGCGAAAGAAGTGCCCCGAGCGGCGTAATCAAGGCCGACTCACTGTCGTAGTAATCGTTCCGAGCGATGTGGAGCACCCTTTTTCCCGATGTGGACAGCATTCCGCTCAGTATGCTCTCCTTGAGGCCGGTTCCCAATACGATTGCATCGTATTCACTATCCATAATGTACGACAAAAACTGGGATTGTTAGCACAACTTTTGCTCGTCTTTTATTTTATTAATATGGGAAGAGAAAGAAAAAAAAATTCAATCGGCCATGCGGCCACGTGTTTGGGCGCCACTGTAACGGTCTGGTGTTACGGTCCAGACCGTTAGCAGACTTTTTGGACCAGGTTTTTTTCTAAACGGGACGACAGCGCGACTTTTGCCGGATGCTCAGGAGCATGGGGTGGGGTGTGTGGAAGAATCCCGGAAGATGCCTGGTCTCAAGATTGCGCGCTGCGTATTCAAGACACATGTGGGAGGAACGGGTTAGTCAGTCTTTCTCGGGACGGCCCCAAAAATAAACTCCTCTACTCAGCCATGGAGTACTTGATATTCGGAATTAACTCTAGTGTAGCAAGAAAAAGGAGCGGGTACATACCTGAGTCAAAAAAAAATAATCGAAAATAATCAAAAACCCCAAAACTTTATCACTCACACTGCACTATATGATATATATTTTTTTCGTCACTATATACTTTATACCACTGCACTGCTTGACGGTCGATCCAAAAGTGATCTCGCTTTTCCGCCGACAAGCACATTCCACTTGTCGTTCTTTTCTCACGTTTTAGGGCATTGCCTAGTCCCATCCTCCTAGTCAGGTCTTTAGCCCTTTTGAAATAGAGTTTTTGAATTTGGGCGCGCAGCTAACGAAAGCCAGTTTCGTTACAGGTTTGTGGCATTTGTCCTTGTTTAGCAAGGAACTTCATGAAGCATGAAACTCAATGTTATCAAAAGTTAGCGTTTCCTTTCCGATTGACTGGTTGATTTGGCGATAACTGAAATGTTAGTGATTCGATTTGACACAAATTTTGTGGTTATACCTTTACCGAGTGTTAAAATACCTCCAGGTAAGAATATTTCCCCCCACCCTTGTCCATCCCCTTCATTCCACGAAATTTTTGGCCTCCCCTCGTACTTAGTTTTTGTACGGTGCTAGGTGTTAATACAATTTAAAATGAGACCTCAACATTTGATATATACATATGTATTAGTGTTGGGTAGGACAAGAATTTTTGTCCCATGTTTGTATGAGGGGCTCATTTGAAATTTGAGGTGGTACAATGTCCCACCTCAAATGTCCCATTCAAAAGCTCCATGTCCCATTCATACATACAATGTCCGTCCCATTCATACAATTTGCCTTTTTGAGGAGCAATGGTAGCAAATGAACGAAAAATGACGTATATTGCGTTTTCATGTGTGCGCGTAGAGTATTTTAACCCTACTAACACCGTTTCTTATTGAGATGCGGTAGTAAAATGACGTATTATTAGGTGTGGCATTTGTGGGTTGTGTTTATAATATACATTCTTTTTTTATTTTATTTATTCTTATTTAATTTTAAAAATTAAAATACAAAATCTCTCAATCTCTCTCAAAAAAATACATTCTTATTTATTTCAGTTATTCTTATTTACACTTATTCGGTTTCACTAGGGTTAAAATATATACTAGCCATGTAAGTCAATCCAACAACAACAAGTTGTAGTCACAATAAAAATGACAGTTCCGTTCGCCAGCTTTTGTATGTAGCGGACACGGCGGGCTTCGTAAGAATCGCGTTTATTCTTAAATGCAGTGTTAAAAATAGTTCAGTTTCCCAAAATAATTTATTAATAGTCTACAACTACAACAATGGCGCTACAGCCCAAATCGGACCTTGGCCTCCTGATATTCAGGTTCCTTAACATTTTTTATTACTTATTGTGGAAGGGTTGTTAGCCCTTCGCACAACCCTCTTTCTACGAATTTTTCATTTTTCTTAGATTGAGGTGACCAAGGTATATCCAAGCAGGCAATGTGCCGGAATTATATATTGCGCCGACCGGGATTTGAACTCACGACCTTCGCATTACAAGACCAACACACTACCTACTAGGCTATACCTTAGCTTTATTTTATTTATTCATAGTGCTCAGCATGTAATTACTACACGTTGATATCAGTGCAATAGATTTTTAATCGAAAAAAGTGCGATGAAAGTTAAATCTCGGTTTCTCCCATCGAAGAGAATCTGTCATTCATGTGCAGAGTTCTCCGGTTCGTAATATTTCCGTGCTGAGAGCTTTGCTCTCAGCCATACAAATGCATGGGACAAAACCCGGTGAAGTGAGTGTGATTTGAGTGTTACAAATGTATTGGTACAGCAGCCATACAAATGCATGTTTTTAATTCAAATGCGACAAAAGCTCTGAAGTGGGACAAAAACTTTGAAGTGGGAAAACAATATTTTTTGTAGTGATGGGACATTTTGACGTGCATGAATGGGACATTTGTACCACTTCTTGTATGAGTAACCCAACACTAATATGTATGTACATATGTTCTGTGGTCTTCAGCGTCTTTGGGATGCTCGCAAAGGAATCGGGCTCATAGTCATCACTACTTTCTGTCCAGCTTGACAAAGTTTCGTGTGAGTTTGTAGTTTCGTTCTTCTGTTATCGCCACTGTGTCTGGAGAGGTTTTGCGATATTAGATAAAATATATATTTAGCATTTTTATAATAAGAGCGGGTTCAGAGTCAACTTGCTAGGAAGTAGCCATGATACTAGCAAAAAAAATCGAAGCCATATTCAGATGATGAAATTGCTTAAGCAATATTGGAAGATCATCGTTGAAATTCTGTGTCCAGAAAAGAAGACGGATTTCTCAAGAATAAGTCTGTCTCGTTAGACTAGGTGTGTCGTAGGAAAACATATTGATGATAATTTGAAAAGTCGAGCATCTGAGTTTATATATTTTGCTCTAGCGTTGGATGAGAGGAATGGAAGATAATGCCCAACTGGCAATTTTACTTTATTATTTTAATAATAAAGTATTGTGATCGACTTGGAAAAAAAAAAATTTGCTACCCTGAAATTTTGTTTTTTCGCGTTTCATGACTAAATTAGCCTAAAAATGCAAAAAAAAAAAATCCGTCTGTCTGTACGCCGTCCGCCGTACGCCGGTGTGTACGCTCAGCGCACATTAACTCCCAAACCGTTCAAGATAGAGAGTTCATTTTTCGAGGGATTGTAGATAGTTGCGGATCTCAGGCGGACACCCATTTTGGGGGGTGTACGGGTTCAGGGGAGGCGGGGGGAGCGCTTAAACCAAAAAATACGAATTCAAATATCTCAACCATGGTTACAGCTAAAAAGCTAAAAATCAACATACATATAGAGGGGTTTGTGGGACAACTTTTAAGATTCATTTAATTTTTTTATCCATTGGGGTGCAAAAAGGGGGGGCTAAGAACCAATTGTCGGCCGAATTTTTTTTTCAAATGATTATATCTTCGAAATTACTTACCATAACAAATTGATATTTTGAGACCGTTAAGCTGGCATATAGATCCACTAGAATCAGTTTAGACAAAAGCTAATTATTGTAATTATTGTTTTTCTTTGCATCCCCCGTGACCCTCCCACGGGGGATGCAAAGAAAAACACGTAAAATCCAATATCTCGGCTATTTATTAAGCTATGTAATTGAATCTTAGAACCTATATTAAGCTATACTAGAGAAATACGAGAAAAATATAATATTTGGACAAAATAGTAGTGGGGGGAAATGGGGAGCATTTCAAAAATGGTGCACTTTCCAAAATTTCAAACCATTATAATTCAAAATTGAGTGCAGATATAAAATTCAAATTTTGTCAAATTGTAGAGCTAAACAGTTTTTAAATTTCGTAAAAATTTTGGGTCGGGAGGTGTAAGGGGAGGGAGCTGGTAACCAAAAATGTCGAAAATTTTAAGTTATTTTTTAAGGGCTCTGGTGAAAGATAGAAAATTTAAATTTTCCATGTAAATACATCTATTTGTTGTACATACAGAAAAAATAATAAAAATTCCACAATTGTTATGCACCGACCCCCCTGGTCTAACGTGCACAAGGTGTTTCATGTGCAATGAAAAAACCCATAAGCTGAAAATTTTTGAGTGAAATTTTAAGGTAGAAACTTGAAAATTTGCGATAAGCATTTAAAAAAAATTCCTAAATTTACGAAATATTAACTGGTCAAAAACCTTTAAGACTTCTACCCCCTCCCATACAAAATTATTTTTTCGACCATTTTTAAGAAATCAATTATCACCTAACTATTAAAAGCTATCAATTTGAAATTTTGCACAAAAACTTACAAAAATAATTGAAATGAAATAACGTTAAAAGTTTTGAAATCGCGCTTGCCCTTCTACCCCCTCCCAGACAAAAGTATCATTTCGACCAATTTCGTTAAATCAACTAATAACCAACAAATTAAAAGCTAAGAACTTGAAATTTTGTACGAGCACCTTACATGAGAAAAGAAACAAAATCGCGTCACAACTTTTACTATTCCCCTACCTCCTCTACCACCTCCCATACAAAATTATTTTTTCGAGCATTTTTAAGAAATCAGTTATCAGCTAACTCTTAAAAAGCTATCAATTTCAAATTTTGCATAAAAACTTATAAAATTAATTGAAATGAAGTTGCTTTAAAAGTTTTGAAATCGCGCTTGCCCTTCTACTCCCTACCATACAAAACTATGATTTCGACTAATTTCATTAAATCGACTAATAACCAACAAACTAAAAGCTACGAACTTGAAATTGAATACAAGCACCTTACAAGAGAAGCGAAATAAAACTACATATCAAATTTTACAATTCCCCTACCTTCTCTACCCGCTCTCGTACAAATGTTCGGTTTCGTGAATGTAAAATAATAATAATAATAATTATTATTTATTTCATCAAAAAATTGACTACTACATTTATCCACAGTTGGAAACAATAAAAAAGAATAAAAATAATAAAACAATAATAAAACATAATAAAACAGATTTAGGTACATGAAAATTTAAACTTTTTACAAAATCAAACATTATTAACCTCAAGAAAGCTGACTTTTTACTTGTGGGACACTTATGTGAAAATCCAATTGCGAGAAGAAGTTATTGAAATCTCTTAACATGAATGAAACTGGTTTATAAAACCCGTAGTTCGCGCGATGCTGTGGAATTTTACAAAGCTCATAATTTCGCAAAGGACGACATGGAACGTTGAATTTAATCATAGACGGCAATTTGTCAGAGTCAATTATACCTGAAATTACTTTAAAACCAAAAACAACTCTGGCATGTATCCGCCTTTTCTCAAGGGAATCCATAGACAGCAGATTTAAACGATCAACATATGGCGGTAACCTAAGTGGATCGGACCAGGGAAGGCTCTGAAGGACAAACCTTAAGAACCGACGCTGAACTGCTTCGATCCTATCTATGTGAATGGAATAAAATGGTGACCAGATAGGACTAGCATTTCTAGGATAGATCGGACAAATGCACAATACAACATTTTTGTTGTAAAGAAATAATTAAATTCTTTCGATTGTCTCCTAACAAAACCAAGGATAGCGTTCGCTTTACCAGCAATGTGATTCACGTGATCATCAAAGGTAAAATTACAGTTGAATAGTACGCCCAAATCACGTACTTTGTCAGAACGAAGTAAAGAGCATTCATCTACAACATAGTCAAAATTCATTGATATTCTCTTCTTAGAATACGAAACAGCAGTGCACTTATTAATGTTGCGATGTAAATTGTTAAGTAAGCACCAGTCATGAAAACGCGAGATGTCACTTTGCAATAATAGACAATCATTGCTGCTGGAGACAATCTTAAAGATTTTCGCATCATCGGCATAGAGAAGAATGTTCGAGTTAGAGATAAACGAACTCACGTCATTAATAAAGAGAAGGAATAGAAGTGGTCCTAGATGGCTACCTTGGGGAACGCCTGAAGTATTAAATATTTCAGAAGATTAGGCTCCACGAAAGTGTACTTTCTGAATGCGATCACTAAGATACGACTTTATCCAAAGGACAAAAATATCAGGAAAACCAAGCAGGCCGAGCTTATGCACAAGAATATTATGGTCAATTTTGTCAAAGGCCTTACTAAAGTCAGTGTATATGCAATCGACCTGCTGCCCGTTTTCGATAGCAGAAAGACAGAAGTTCGAAAATTCCATAAGATTAGTTACAGTGGATCTGCCCTTGACAAAGCCATGCTGGAATGATCCAATAATCGACTTGGAATGGAAATACATTACATCACACACAATAGATTCAAATAGCTTAGCAACACATGGAAGATTCGCTATAGGCCTATAATTACTTACATTGTCTCTTTTACCAGACTTAAGCAAGGGCATTATAGTTGAGTATTTCCATGACATAGGAAAAACTCCACTACGAAGTGATGAATTAAAAAGATACCTAAGGATAGGTAAAAGGGATAAACTACACTTTTTAATCACAGAAGAGGGAACACCATCTGGTCCACTAGAGAAATTAGTAGCAAGTTTACCAATGTATTTCAAAATAGTGGAGTCGTCAATGAAAAGATCTTTTGGAACCAAGGACGAAGAAGGAAACTGTGACATATATTGAAAGTTGCCAACGGATGTTAGCGGCGTACTGCAATTGAAGGCGGTCCGGAAATGGTTGGAAAATAAGTTGCTAATTGTAGTAGGATCAGCATTGACTACATCATTAAAAACCATACTGGAAGGATAACCATCAGAGTTTTTCTTAGAGTTGACAAAATTCCAGAATTGTTTCGGTTTATCTTTAAAAGAGTTTTTAACAGTAAAAAGGTATTGGTTATATGCAGCTCGAGACTGACTTATAAAACAATTACATAGATTTATGTAAATTATGTAGTCCGTATCACTCCTTGAGAGCGAGTAAGTTTTCCAAGCTTTCGTTTTTCGATTTTTCAAATTAATTAAATCATCGTCAAACCAGGGAAGCCTCCTGGTAGGTTTCGAACAAACTACAGGAACACAACGCAGAAAGCAGCCATTTAAGATCGTGTAAAAATTAGAAGTGGCTTTGTCAACATCAGATTCGTTCAATACAGACGACCAATCGCAACTGGATATGTCAAGATTTAAACTTTCAAAATCAGCTTTGGCGAAATTAAAATAATTACTAACAATACATTTCGAGTTCGTAAACTCTGTCTGAGAGTTGAATGTTGCGTGAAGCGCAGGATGAATTGGCAAGTCAGGCAGAAAAGGACTGTGACATCTATCAGCCGTCGTAACGCTGGCATCAGATGAGAAAATCAGATCCAAAAATCTCCCATGATCATTCGAAATTGGACACACTTCGAAAAGTCCCGTAGCAAGCATGTTGTCCACAAATTGTATTTCATGTCGGGCACAGGAGGAATTCGAATTCGAAGGCGACTTACAAACCTCATTATCATCAGAGCGTAGCCACTGTATTTGTGGTAAATTAAAGCCGCCCAGAATTAAAATATCGTCTAATGGATGCATAAGGCCAAGCAAGGTTTCAAACGCATTATAAACCGCATCGTAAACTGAAGAAGGTGAAGGCAATCTGATGTATACAGTCACGACGTACAGCTTGTGGTTTCCGAGTGCAGCTACACACAAGAACTCTAGATTCTCGGTTCCTGGAACATCGACTATCGTCGAAGCAAACCGGCGACGAACAGCGCAGAGAACTTCACCCCCAACCGGTGGATCAAGTAAGTTGGGGTGGCGGTCACGACGAAAAACTTCAAAGTTGGAATCGAAAAGTTCCGAATCTTTGAACTGACAGGACAACCGTGTCTCGCAAATGCACACGATGTCAAAGGTACAAACAGCAGCGGCGAGATATAGATCCTGAGTCTTCGTACGCATCCCACTTACGTTGCTGTAAGATATCGAGATAGAGCTTGCCCGTTTTTTGACGATGGATGTTGAGATGATAAGCGCGAAAGACGATTTCGGGGCAGAAATTCACGGACGATAGCAGATTTCGGCCATAGTTTCGATGACACAACATGGGCAAAACAAGCATCCGACAGAACAACCTTGAAAGAAGAAACTCTCGCACCAACATCGCGGGATATAGGAGTAATCTTTCAGCAGGATACTAAGTCCGGTGATATGTTAACATTTGCGCAGCGTAAAATACCGAGGACGTTGTCAGCAATTTCCTTCTCCGTGGTGTCAGATGCTAAGCGCGATATAAATACATCGAATTTTATGAAAATTCTATGCAACTTCGTCTATGAAACTGACATTCTATACAGAGAATATTGGACGTGATTCAAGCAATCAATTAAAAAATTATTAACATCCACCTACTCTTACCATCACGCCTCACCACTCCCCTCATAAAAACTTAAACTTGCATAAATAAACGAACGAAATATTGATTATAAGTACTGGAGCCTTTGAACGTTTCCGCAAAGTGTTAAATTGACAATTGCCCTGCCCAAGAACCCCCTTTCACTTAGTCTTCCCTAACCACTCTAACATGCATATTGACTTTCCACGCATCCGCAACTTGTCCCAAGAATAATAAAGTTTCGCCCGACTTGTTGGCAGGTTATTACTTTATTATTTTAAAAATAAAGTATTGTGATCGCGTTGTGATTTCACGTTTCAAAAAAAACAATCCGCCTGTCTGTATGTCGTCCGCCGTACGCCGGTGTGTACGCTCAGCGCACTTTAACTCCCAAGCCCTTCAAGATAGAAAGTTCATTTTTGGGGAAATTGTAGATAGTTGCGGATCTCAGGCGGACAACCATTTTGGGAGGTGTACGGGTTCAGGGGCAGGCGTGGGGAGCGCTTAAACCGAAAAAAAACGAATTCAAATATCTCAACCATGGTTACAAATAGGAAGCTAAAAATCAAGATACATATAGAGGGGTTTGTGGGACAACTTTTAAAATTCATTTAATTTTTTTATCCATTGGCGTGCAAAAAGGGGGGCTAAAAGCCAATTGTCGGTCGAATTTTTTTTGATATCATTATATCTTCGAAAAATTGATATTTTGAGACCAACGACATATAGATCCACTGAAATCAGTTTAGATAAAAGCTTATTATTGTAAGGATGAGGGTCAATAAATCAATATCTCGGCTATTGTAATTGAAACTTAGAACCTATATTAAGCTATACTAGAGCAATACGAGAAAAATTTAATATGTGGACAAAATAGTAGGTGGGGAGGGGAATGGGAAGCATTTCAAAAATAGTGCACTTTCCAAAAGTTCAAACCGTTATATTTCAAAACTGAGTGCAAATACCAAATTCAAATTTTGTCAAATTGTAGAACTACAAAGTTTTTAATTTTGTTAAAAATTTCACGTCGGCTGGAGGTAACCAAAAATTTCGAAAACTTTGTTTAAATTTTGGATGTGGATACATCTATTTTTTGTACATACAGAAAATAAACTGCCAACAAGTTGGCCGCAACTTTATTATTTTTGGGACTAGTTAATGATGCATGGAAAGTCAATATGCAATAGCGGTTAGGGAAGACTAAGTGGAACCCCCTTTCACAAGTGGAACCCCCTTTCACAAGTGGAACCCCCCTTCACAAGTGAAACCCCCTTTCACAAGTGAAACCCCCTTTCACAAGTGGAACCCCCTTTAGGGCAGGGATGATGCCAATTCAACACTTAGTTGCGAATACTATCAATAGCTCCAGTACGTGTAATCAATATTTCATTCGTTTATGCAAGTTTGGGTTTTTATGAGGGAGGGGGAGGGGTGCTGTTAAGGGTGGGTAAATGTCAATAATTTTTCAATTGATTGCTTCAATTATGTCCAATATTTTCTGCCTAGAATGTCAGTTTCATAGACGAAGTTGCAATTTTCATCAAATTTGGTGTATTTTACATTCACGAAACCAATCATTTGTACGGGAGAGGGTAGAGGAGGTAAGGGAAATGTGAAATTTGTGATGCAGTTTTATTTCATTTCTTTTGTAAAGTACTCGTACAAAATTTCAAGTTCGTACCTTTTAATTTGTTGGTTAGCAGTTGATTTATTGAAATTGGTCAAAATCTTACTTTTGTATGGGAGAGGGTAGATGGGCAAATGCGATTTCAAAACTTTTTGACGGATTTCTGTTTCAACTATTTTCGAAAGTTTTTGTGCAAAATTCCAAATTGATAGCTTTTAATTTTTAGGTGATAATTGATTTTTTAAAAATGGTCGAAAAAATAATTTTGTATGGGACAGGGTAGAAGTTTTAAAGGTATTCGACCAGTTAATAATTCATTGTTTTTTTCAAATGCATTTTGCAAATTTTCAAGTTTCTACCTTAAAATTTCACTCAAAAATTTTCAGCTTATGGGTTTTTTCATTGCACATGAAACACCTTGTGCACGTTAGACCAGGGGGGTCGGTGCATAACAATTGCTGAATTTTTATTATTTTTTCTGTATGTAAAATAAATAGATGTATCGACCTGCAAAATTTAAACTTTGTATATTTTACCAGAGCCCTAAAAAAATTACTCAAAATTTTCAACATTTTTGCTTTCCACCTCGCTCCCTTTACACCCGCTAACTTAAATTTCTTACCAAAATTAAAAATAATATAGCTCTACAATCTGACAAATTTTTAATTTGATACCTGTACGCAATTTTTGTCCCACAAACCCTTTTATATGTACATATATCGATTTTTAGCTTCCTAGCTGTAACGATGGTTGAGATATTTGAATTCTTAGTTTTCGGCTTAAGTGCTCCCCGCCTACCCTTGAATCCTTACACCCCCCAAAATGGGTGTCCGCCTGAGATCAGCAACTATCTACAATTCCTCCAAAAATGAACATTCTATATTGAAGGGTTTGGGAGTTAATGCGTACACACCGGCGGACGGCGTACAGACAGGCGGATTTTTTTTTTGCATTTTTAGGCTATTTTAGTCATGAAACGCGAAAAAACAAAATTTCAGGGTAGCAAATTTTTTTTTTTTTCAAGTCGATCACAATACTTTATTTTTAAAATAATACAGTAAAATAATAATAATTCCACGATTGTTATGCAGCAAACCCCCTGGTATAACGTGCAATGAAAAATACACATAAACTCAAAATTTTTTAATGAAATTTTAAGCAAGAAACTTGAAAATTGGCAAAATACATTTGAAAAATATAACAGAATTATGATTGGGCGTAAAGCCCAATCATATGATACTCTAGATGAAATGGGAATGACTTTAATATGTATACCGGAAATTATGTCATCTCATAGTGAATAGAGACTTTTGCATGGGAGGTGGTAGAGGGAGTGTATGGATCAAAACAATTTTTTTTCCCGTTATTGATATTTCTATTTTTATACCTTCTACAAAATATCAAGTTGATAGCTTTAACAGTTTCGAAGAAAAATAATTTAATTTAAATTTCAAAATTTCGTGAAATTTGTATGGGAGGAGGTAGAAGGAGTGAGGTGAAGTTGATAATTCTTTTTAAAACTAATTGCAATTATAGTAAAATCAATTTCGTCTTTTCAGCTTTACTAGTTTCAATGAATGTATGTATTTTTCAAAATTGTCCATTTGTATGGGAGGGAGTAGAAGGAGTGAGGGGATCGGATCAATATTCCGTAATAATAATGACATCTATATCATTATACTTTGACCTGAATTTCAAGTCGAAAGCTTAAATAGTTTTAAGGGAAAATCAATTTTTTTATATTTAAAAATTTCATGAAATTTGTATGAGAGGGGGTAGAAGGAGTAGGGGGATACAGCCCATTCACAAACTTAAAGTTATTTTTTTGCTAAAAATGACACACATAAATTTTTAGCACTATAGCTCAAAGCTTTCGAGAGTTATGCTGTAGACAGATGCACAGACGGGCAGACGGTCACTTAGAATCGAGGTTTTTGTGCGACAACAAATATTTCTGTACCCTTGGCGGCTCTGTGCGAGCGTTATTTCTTAGCGTTACAAACGGTAAGGCAAACACAATATACTCTCAGATTTCATCTAGAGTATAAAAATGTCTAAAGGAATGAAATATTAAATCGTCGAATACCTTTCAAACTTCTACCGTCTTCCATACAAAATTATTTTTTCGTTCATTTTTGAGAAATCAATTATCACCTAACTCTTAAAAGCTATCAATTTGAAATTTTGCACAAAATCTTTTGAAAATAGTTGCAACGGAACTGCGTCAAAAGTTTTGACATCGCACTTGCCCTACTACCCCCTCCCATAAAAAAGTATGATTTCGACCAATTTCAATAAATCAACTGCGAACCAACAAATTATAAGCTACGAACTTGAAATTTTAAACGAGAAATGAAATAAAACGTTGTCACAAATTTTACATTTCCCTTATCTTCTCTACTCCCTCCCACACAAATGATTGGTTTCGTGAATGAAATTTTATGAAAATTCGGTACAACTTCGTCTATGAAACTCACATTCTATGCCGAGAATATTGGACGTGATTCAAGTAATTAATTAAAAAGCTATTAACATCCACCCACCCTTACTATTACCCCTACTCCTCCCCTCATAAAAACCTAAACTTACAGACACGAATGAAATATTGATTAGTTGTGCTGAAGCAATTGATCGTATTCGCAATTAAGTGTTAAATTGACAGCAGTCCTGCCCTAATGTGAAAGAGGGTTCCACTTGTGAAAGGAGGCTCCACATAGTCTTCCTTAACCACTTTAACTTTCATATTGACTTTCCATGCATCTTCAACTTGTCCCAAAAATAATAAAGTTGCGCCCGACTTGCTGGCAGCTTATTACTTTATTATTTTAATAATATTGTTATTATATAAGAAGTATTAATTTCGATCTCTTGTATTTTTTCGCTTTATTGCCGCTATGACATACGGTGGGTTTCTTATCAAGCAATTCGGGAACTATGCAGTCGAAATAAAACTTGGAGAGTTGGTTTTCCATTTTTTCTTTGAAAAAAATATTATCTCGTTTTATATATATAATATGAATTGGAATTTCGTCTCCAGTCCACACTCTTAAAATACACAATTCCTTCTTGCAACATGTAGTTAACCTTGGATTTCATAAAACCAGTCATTATTTCTCCATTCATAATTTTTAAATGCTTTATTTTTCTTAGGCAATAGCATCGGGAACTGAAATACCGCGAGCGGAATAGGGACATTTTATTTCCACGATAAATTCTTCATTTATACCGTCTGAAGATGCACCTAAGAATATGTGACAGTCATCTAGGAAGAGCCCAGCCTTATTTATATCCTTTGATTGCATTTTGGAAACATCTTGCAATGCAGTCGCTTCATTCATGTTTCCATACCTTGTTGAAATTGAGCTAAAATGCTTCGGATAGAGAAGGTTTTGGTTTAGAAGAGCGCAACTAATATTCTGCCTTCTTTTACAGATTTTTTCCGAAATTTGAAACCATTAATAATTTTCGTCTCAACTCAATCCATTGGCTACTATTTGCTTGCAAAATGGTATCATTTTCGATTTAAGATATTAGCTTGAAAATCTTTTACAAGCTTCTCCTTACATAAGATTTAAGATTCGTGATCCAAATCTGGTTTTCCACTATTTTCGCCATAGTCAAAATCTTTCCTTTTTGACCGGTTGGGAGTATTTACATATTTTCGCTTTCGAATTAATTTAAGGTTGCGCTTACCCATTCCAGTTTCGATTTTAGTTGTTATGGAGTTGAACTTTTTACCAAAAATTTCTTTTTGTAGTTTTGAGTATAACCGCGATTTTGTATTAAAAGATACAAGCGCTGCAGAACATCGACTTTGCTATCCTCGCTTCGTTGAAAAATTTATCCTTTTTCTTCCTACGGCCTTTGCGACTATATTGTTAAATGATTCAACTATATTGCTGTCTTCATCATGAATTAAGCTTCGTGAATTTTGAGCTAAATATGAGGCGGCCTCTAGTATCTGGTCTAATAATCCCGACTGTTGAAAATCTGATACATAATTGTTTTCGGCAATCACTGTTTTTTTGCATGATTTCCAAGAACATGATGAGGACCCTTTAATATGTCCTTATGCAAGTTTCCAATTTTCTGATCGAAACCGCATTTCTCGTTTTTACAATATCTGATCCACAACGGAAACGTAGTGAATGATTTGATATCACTTTAAACTGTTCAAAAACAAATTGGAAGTCTACAATTCGTCAACCATTCGCAACAAAAAGATTTTCTTCCGATGCATTTGAATAAAACTTTATTGTAGTTTTATAGTTGAAATATATTTTTACAAATAATTATACCTCAATGTTTGTAAGTGAATTCTCGTTGGAAGATGTTTCGCCGATATTATCATTATCATAAATAATATTGGGTTGAGGATCCTAATGCTACAATCTGTTGAGAGTAATGTAATTACTCTACGTCATAACATAGGATATCTCGTTCAGCACCCAATCCTTCACACTGCTCGTGATAAGATGTGGATACTATACTCTTCGTGCTCATAACTTCTGTGTTGGTTCCCCTTTACAGGCTGTCAGGGTCCATGCACCGTCAACTGCGGACTCTCAAACATACATTCTACGTTCCAATACTGAATGTGGTTTGGGGTGGAGTTTGAAGTTACAGTACGCTGTAATCCAATCTTTCACTTTATTTGTGATATGAAATGGGTACTATATTCTTCAAACAAATTTTATCCTAAAGTTAGATTGTAAGGGACATAAAGTCAAAATTGATAACCATCACTTTTTAATGAAACCGAGAAAAAGGTTCGATCCTTATTAATTTAGGATGAAGAATTCGAAGATGGTCGTATGAACGGCGTAGACAATTTGTGCAGAATTTAACCAGAAGATTCCGAAAGTATTTATTCAGCAAGCTCTGTTATTTTCGCTTTCTTCAATCACTAATGCGTGTGAAAAACTTTTTAATCGCATGAAGCACATCAAATCACAAAATAGAACACGATTCACAGATGCTCATTTCGAAAACTGATTGCTTGTAGCGACAAGATCAGCCGATATCAATTTCGATCCTCTTAACTTTGCAAAACAAAGTCAGATTTCTCACCTTTAAATATTTTATTATTTTAATAATAAAGTATTGTGATCGACTTGGGAAAAAAAATTTGCTACCCTGAAATTTTGTTTTTTCGCGTTTCATGACTAAATTAGCCTAAAAATGCAAAAAAAAAATCCGTCTGTCTGTACGCCGTACGCCGACGTGTACGCTCAGCGCACATTAACTCCCAAACCCTTCAAGATAGAAAGTTCATTTTTGGGGGGATTGTAGATAGTTGCGGATCTCAGGCGGATACCCATTTTGGGGGGTGTACCGGTTCAGGGAGAGGCGGGGGGAGCGTTTAAACCGAAAAATACGAATTCAACTATCTCAACCATGGTAACAGCTAGGAAGCTAAAACTCAACACACATATAGAGGGGTTTGTGGGACAACTTTTAAAAATAATTTAATTTTTTTATCCATTGGGGTGCGAAAAGGGGGCAACCTATTCTTGGCCGAATTTTGTTTTTCAAATGATTGTATCTTCGAAATTACTTACCATAAAAATTGATATTTTGAGACCATTAAAGTGGCATATAGGTCCACTAGAATCAGTTTAGGTAAAAGTTAATTATTGTAAGGGGGTGGGTCAGGAGGGGTGCAAAGAAAAACACATAAAAATCAATATCTCAGCTATTTATTAAGCTATGTAATTGAATCTTAAACTTAGATTAAACTATACTAGAGAAATACGAAAACAATATAACATTTGGACATAATAGTAGTGGGAGGAAATGGGGAGCATTTCAAAAATGATAAACTTTCCAAAATTTCAAACCGTTATATTTCAAAATTGAGTACAGATATCAAACTAAAATTTTGTCAAATTGTAGAACTAGGTAGTTTTTAAATTTGGTAAAAATTTTACGTCGGGAGGTGTAGGGGGAGGGAGGTGGTAACCAAAAATGTCGAAAATTTTGAGTGATTTTTTAAGGGCTCTGGTGAAAGATACAAAATTTAAATTTTCCATATGGATACATATATTTGCTGTACATACAGAAAAAATAATAAAAATTCCACAATTGTTATGCACCGACCCCCGGGTCTACCGTGCACAAGGTGTTTCATGTGCAATGAAAAAACCACATAAACTGAAAATTTTTGAATGAAATTTTGAAGGTAGAAACTTGAAAACTTGCCAAATGAATTTAAAAAAAAACGTTAAAAGAATGAAATATTAACTGGTCGAATACCTTGAAAGCTTCTACTCCCTCCCATACAAAATGATTTTTTCGACCATTTTTAAGAAATTAATTATCACCTAATTAGTAAAAGCTGGTGGTTGGATGGGTATAGACAGGGTAGGCATCTGATCGGCGTCATTAGGCGACGCCCAGTGTTGTAACTGTCATATACACATCAATTGTGCTCATCATACCTCCTCGTGGTAGCCACCGGATCCTGGTCTTGTCCATCCGGACTTGACTTGCTGAACTGATGTGCGCGAGTGCTAATGAAACAGAAAAATTCTAGCACTATAATAATATGGCCCTCCAAGTTGGGGGTTGGGCGATGTGTTAACAACTCATCCTCGGAAAAAACACACCCGTTTCGAAACCTGAAGCAACGCCTCGGACTGGATTGATTCAACGGCAACGACCACGCAAACGAAAAATGGACTATTCCTTCGGATCTTGGAACGTGCGATCCCTGTACAGAGCAGGAGCAGTGAGAGAGCTTCTGGAACAGGCAGTCAAATACAATATAAACATAATTGCACTCCAAGAAACTAAATTATTAGGTAACGAGATTAATGACTTAAGAACGCACACAATTTTCAAAAGTGGGAAATCATCGGGAAGCCGGGAATTTGGAGTTGCGTTTATCGTCGACAAGAAGTTTAAACACCAAGTTATCAACTTCAAATCCGTCAATGAACGATTGTGTGCAATCCGCATCAAAACAAGTTTTTTTAATGTTTGGCTTATTAATGTCCACGCCCCAACGGAAGACAAAGACGACGAAGTTAAAGACGATTTCTACAGCACCTTAGAATCAACATTCGACTCCCTTCCGTCGAATGATATTAAAATAGTATTAGGTGACTTTAACGCGAAAGTGGGCAAAGAAGAAGCATACATAGGGACAATTGGAAGGCATAGTCTCCATGATATTAGTAACGACAACGGCCAGAGGCTGACTGATTTCGCCAGCAGCAAAAACCTTATTGTAAGCTCGACATGCTTCCCGCATCGTGACATTCATAAGAGAACGTGGGCTTCACCCGACGGAAGAACATTCAATCAAATAGACCATGTTCTAATAGAGAAAAGGACGGCCTCCTGCATTCTCGACGTGCGTACATGTCGAGGGGCTAATTGCGACACAGACCACTATTTGGTAAAGACCAAGTTTCGATGTCGAATCGCAAACCGAGGACACTCAAAAATACAACCGGTTACTAAATTCGACATAGGGAAACTCAAAAACGAGAAAATAGTTGCGAAATATGCGTTAGCCTTGGAGAGGCACTTCGCGACAATGCTGAATACCACTGTCAGCATGCCAATAGAAGAAATGTGGCAAAAAATCAAAGATGGCATTACATCTGTCGCAGAGGAGGTGATAGGACAACAACCCCGGCGCAAAAGAAATGATTGGTTCGACAAAGAATGCCAAGATGCCTTAGAACGAAAAAATGAAGCTTACAAAATATTAACGGAACGGCCGACACGAGCCAAACAAGACAAGTACAAGGATCTTAGACGATTTAAAATATGCAGACAAAAAAACCGGAAGTACAATAATGACGAAATTAAAAACATGGACGAACAATTTAAATTACACAACACAAGAGCCGCGTATTCCCTTGTCAAAAGGATGAAAGAAGGTTACAAACCGAAAACGACCCTATGCAAGGATGCGGAAGGGAACATTATAAGTAACGCGGAAGATATAAAACTAAGATGGGCACATTATTTTGAACACCTTCTTAACCCGAGCCCATCACCTACACGAACAGCAGCAGCAGATACAATAGCAGGTATAACTGATGTAACAGCTGATGAAGGATCCGCTTTGAGTCCTCCCACACTCGAAGAAGTAAAAACAGCCCTAAGGAACCACCCAAACAACAAAGCGCCGGGCACTGATCAAATCCCAGCTGAACTTCTGAAAGCCGGCGACACCTGCATAGCGCATATCCTACATAGATTAGTCGCGGACATATGGACGCAGGAAATACTTCCTGAAGATTGGCGCAAGAGCATCATATGTCCAATTTATAAAAAAGGTGACAAACTCTGCTGCGGAAACTACCGAGGAATATCTCTGTTGTGTACGTCTTATAAGATTTTGACGAAAATTCTAGAAAAGAGAATTAAGCCCTATGCTGATAAAGTAATTGGTGAATACCAAGGCGGATTTAGAGCTGGACGCTCAACCACGGACCAGATATTCTCAGTTAAACAGGTGCTGGAAAAGTGCTGGGAATATAATATTGATGTGCACCAGATATTTGTTGACTTCAAACAAGCATACGACAGTATCGACAGGCGCGTACTGTATAAAATCATGTTGGAGTTTGGAGTCCCACCGAAACTGGTTCGACTGACAAGAATGACAATGACTGAGTCTTTGTCACAAGTCAGAGTAGAAAACGATCTGACTTCCAGTTTTAAAACAGACAACGGCCTTAAACAAGGTGACGGCCTCGCACCAATGCTTTTCAACTTAACACTCGAATATGTTGTTCGGAAACTTCCCGTTGACACCAAGGGAACACTATGCTTCAAATCCACACAACTCGTAGCATATGCCGACGACATAGATATCCTTGCAAGATCTCTGGAGAGTGCTAAGGAAGTATTTGTAAACCTTGACTCGGTAGCAAGGGAAGTTGGACTACGCATTAATGAAAACAAAACAAAAATTATGAAGCAAACTAGGAAAAAGACGCCAATCAGACAAAATAGTACAGTAGGAGACTATAACCTAGAAAACGTAGACAACTTCATATATCTAGGGGCAAATCTATCGAAGGATGGAAGCGAACCCATCGAAATTAAAAGAAGGATAATGATGGCAAACAAGACTTATTATTCGGTACTTCCAATAATCAAAAACAAGAACGTGCACAGGAAAACAAAACTTAAGCTATACAAAACAATCATAAGACCTGTGCTATGCTATGGCAGCGAAACGTGGACATTAACTCAGGCGTCCGAAAAACGACTTAACGCCTTTGAAAGGAAGGTCCTCAGAAGAATCTTCGGACCTGTGAGGGAAGACTCGATCTGGAGAATACGATACAATAGAGAATTGTATGCCATCTTCGACAGTCCAGAAGTGTCATAAAATTTAAAAAATTACAATGGGCTGGTCATGTGGAGCGGATGGATGACGGAAGAATTCCCAAACGCACACTAAAAGGGAAAGTCAACGGACAAAGGCCGGTCGGAAAACCACGAAAGCGCTGGGAGGATTCGATTGACGCAGACAGCAAATCACTGCTAAGATTTTCAAACTGGAGGACGCTGTCACTGAACCGAGATGGATGGAGGCAAAGCATTCAGGAGGCCAAAGTCCGATTTGGGCTGTAGCGCCATCGTAAGTAAGTAATTAGTAAAAGCTATCAATTTGAAATTTTGCACAAAATCATTTGAAAATAGTTGAAATAGAACTGCGTCAAAATTTTTGAGATCACACTTGCCGTTCTACCCCCTCCCATACAAAAGTATGATTTCGACCAATTTCAATAAAACAACTGCTAACCAACAAATTAAAATCTACGAACTTGAAATTTTGTACGAGCACCTTAAAAGAGAAAAAAAAGAAAATTGCGTCACAAATTTTGCGATTCCCCTACCTCTTCTACGCCCTCCAATACAAAATTATTTTTTCGACCATTTTTAGGAAATCAGTTATCAGCTAATTCTTAAAAGCTACCAATTTCAAATTTTGCGCAAAAAATTATAAAAATAATTGAAATGATATTACTTTAAAAGTTTTGCAATCGCGCTTGCCCTTCTACCCCCTCCCATACAAAAGTATCATTTCGACCTATTTCATTGAATCTAATAACCAACAAATTAAAAACTACGAACTTGAAATTTTGTACGAGCACACTACAAGAGAAAGGAAACAGAATACCTCCTCTACTCCTTCCCCCACAAATGTTTGGTTTCGTGAATGTAAAATACACCGAATCCTTGAAAATTCTATGCAACTTCGTCTATGGAACTTACATTCTATACAGAGAATATTGGACGTAATTCAAGCAATCAATTAAAAAACTATTAACATCCACCCACTCATAAGAACTCAAACTTGCATAAATATACGAACGAAATATTGATTATAAGTGCTGGAGCTTTTGAACGTTTCCGCAAAGTGTTAAATTTACAATTGCCCTGCCCAAGAACTCCCTTTAACTTAGTCTTCCCTAACCACTATAACCTGCATATTGCCTTTCCACACATACGCAACTTGTCCCAAGAATAATAAAGTTTCGCCCGACTTGTTGGCAGTTAATTTAAATTGGTTTAGTAAATGTTTTCACAGTGCATTTCGAATTAAAAGAAAAGATTTCCAGATAACAAATAATAAAGCGTAACAATGTAGAATCCGGAAATCTTTTCTTTTAATTTTTAAATCTATATAAATATAATTGTAGTTTCTGTCTGTTATTTGCTTAT
Source organism: Chorisops tibialis (assembly GCA_963669355.1). Lineage (NCBI taxonomy): Eukaryota > Metazoa > Arthropoda > Insecta > Diptera > Stratiomyidae > Chorisops > Chorisops tibialis. The sequence continues at coordinate 115,580,847 of OY770262.1, read as the reverse complement.
AAATGGCTATGAATAAGTTTTTTGCTTTATTTTAGTAATAACTAAGCAGAAACAAACGTTTTTAAAAATTTTCTCTGTCTGTCTGTCTGTCTTTCCGGTTTTCACGCAAAAACGGCTAAGCCGATTGTAACGAAACTTTCACAGATTATTAGGTCTACCTCGGGGAGTAATCTGCCTTAGGTTTTATTTTACTTCCCTGACTCCTTCTACCCCCTCCCATACAAAGTGACTCATTTTCCAAAATTTATAATAATCAAATTTTCATGGAAACTATAAAAGCTATTAATTTGAAATTTAAAATATATTATTTCCATTATAAATGCAATCTTCAAGTATATAAATAATTTGAATGCCCTTACTCCTTCCACCACCTCCCATACAAACTTAACTTTTTCATGGAATACTATACTCCAATTTTCTCAGTACATATAACTTTTATCAAGCTAAGATTTTGTAATAAATCTTTAATAAGCATTGTTATTAATATTATGAAAAAAGTAGTATCAATTGCACGGTGATTATAGTTGTTTCTAGAAAAACTACCAGAAACCCCCCACTCCTTCTACCACCTTTTTGGGGTTTGATTTGATCATGAGCCTGTCCCATACAAATGCGAGTATCATAGTCTCATTCTTAATAATTTATGGTTCTGATTCCAACAAAATGCAGATTATTTATCCGATATAATGTACTGAACCAAGGAAGACGTCGGGTTGGTCGACCATGTAACACATGGAAGCGAGCAGTTGAGCAGGAGGCCAGAGGAATAAACAAGTCCTGGCAACAGCTTAAAGCCGATGCGCAGGATCGCGCCTTGTGGAAGAGAGTTGTTTCTGTCCTATGCCCCTATAGGGGGTCTTAACAGGAATTTGATTGAATGTACTACTAACTACATTCTCAAAAAATGTTATTATTGCGATTCTTACGCGGACAAAGTCGGGGACGATCTCTAGTTGTTTAATAAATTTGTTTGCTTCTCAGTTATGTTTAATATTTTTTCAAAAAAACAAACATCTATTTCTTGTTTTTATACTCTAGATGGAATCTGAAAGTGCTCTAACGTTTGTAACGCCAAGAAATAATGCTCACAATATTTGTTGTCGGTCAAATATCGTAAAACCGGATGTCCTTCCGCCCGTTCACTATTTAGCTCGAGAACGCGTCGAGCTAAAAACTTCAAATTTTGTACATGTCGTTTTTGACGATAAAGTGAGGTTAACTTTGTGAACGGGCCAAATCGCTTCACCTCTTCACAGACGGACAGACAGACAGACGGACAGACGATCACTCGGAATCGAGGTTTTTGAGCGACAAAAAATATTTCTGGACCCTTGGCGGCGCTGTGCGAGCATTGTTACTTAGTGTTACAAACGGTAAGGCAAACACAATATACTCTCAGATTTCATCTAGAGTATAAAAGTTCATCTCACATAGTATTAGTATAGTAAAGGAAAACTTCCACCTAATTAATTGAATTTTCTTTATTGCTAAACTTTTCTCATCTCATATCAAAACAGGCCAATTAATCAGGAATGGTCAAAGTTTCGACAAATTTCTCGTTTCTATCACCATAAATGTTTGTTGCCCATAAATCGTTTGACTGCAAAATAAACTGAAGCTCAATATGTCCGGCAGAACACAATACAAGATTTTCCATAAAAATCATTCTACGGTTCATTAAGCTCAAGTATAAGCCGCCCCAAAAAAAGTCCGGGATGTCTTGTGTTCAAATCGGTAGCACTAAAGGGCAACATAATATTCATCTACTATAAAAATGAGGACAAGTTTTTTTTTTTTATTTTTTATTGTATTACTCCTGTAAAGTTCTCAGTCTTTTATACATAGAAGAATATCCAAAAGTTTTGGGATTTTCTTTTACATTTTGTCCAAGGTAAGCCTTCCACTCAAGAACATTTTCCCTTTTGTGAAATATGTCGCCTTTGTATTTATAATATTTCCTTTGGGTCACTACTTTGGTTATGAGCGAGAGAGAGAGAGAGAGAGAGAGAGAGAGAGAGAGAGAGAGAGAGAGAGAGAGAGAGAGAGAGAGATGATAAACAGAGAAGCCGGCAAGAAGAAGGTCGGAATCTCGGGGTTCAAATCATTTTAGGAAAATTTGTGGAACCAAAGTGCTAATTGTTTTCTACAGCAAGTACTTTGGTACGTCTCGATGTTGCGGTTGCCTGGCAGGAAGCCATGCCACATAGGAAAAACAAAAGCGTCTTAAGGTTGCTTTCCATATTTTCAAGATTCCCTTTGCTGAGCACAATGCAAAAGGCTTTCAACATAATGCTGAATAGTTTACGGATAGTGCTAGAGAGTGCCGAGAAACTAATTACGTCTTAACAATTTTCTTCGAACCATGAATAAATTTTTAGTGGCGTTTCACAATCGATAGTATTTGGAAAACAAAAGAAGAAGAAAACTTTACTATTCAAATTATTAATTATTTAGCTATTTTTGCTGCGCATTTTAGGTGATGTATTTTAAGACTCCCGTACATCCTGTGGTATTAAATGCTTGCTGATGAATACTTTCAGAAAATTGATATTTGTGCTATTATACGGTTTTGCTTTATTTTCGATGTTCTTGATAAAAATGCAAGGAAATAAGGTTTCAGGCAAGATATATTGGTGAGACGGAAATTATATTTTATATCTGATTATTGACTTCTTTTCGAGTTGGTAACCAAATAATAAGTGCAAGATTTCAACTAAAATTCAATTTAGGTGGATGGTTTGAAAACTGTCTGGGGAATCTTGCGAAGTATAAGCTGTAGATTAAAAAAGACCGCTATTAAATCAATAATTTGCAACATATTTTAAAATTCTTATTAAAATCTGAGAGAATTTTAATTACTTCATAGATTTTTGTAACAAAATCTCATATCCTCTGGATGAGGATATTAAATGTCTGTTTATTTATACTCCAGATGAAATCTGCGATATTGCAAATAAATTTGTAGTTTGTAACGCTAGGAAATACGGCGCGGAGAAAAAAATAAATGATACAGAAGTTAATATTATCATTCAACAAATTTCAAAACCGGATGTCGGTCCGTCCGTCCGTCCGTTCTTGCGCTATATACCCAGAGAATGCGTTGAGCTGGAAAGTTAGAAATTTTGTATACGCCGTTTCCTTCCACCACATCCAATACAAACTGCGCCTTTTCTTGAAATCTACTTCTTCTTCTACAATAGCACTACAGCCCAAATCGGGCCTTGGCCTCCAGACCTTTAGGTTCCTTGACATTTTTCATTATTTATTGTGGAAGGGTTGTTAGACCTTCGCACAACCCTCTATCTATGAATTTTCATTTTCGTAGGTTGAGGTGACCAAGGTATACTCAAGCACGCAGTGTGCTGGAATCATGTGTCGACCGAGATTTGACGGACCTTCGCATTTTAGACCAACACGCTACTCACTAGGCTATATCCTAGGTTTTCTTGAAATACTATGAAGCAATTTTCTCATTACGTATAACAGTTGCCGAGCTCAAGTTTTTACTTAATACTTAATAAGCATTATTATTAGGATTGAAAAAATTAACTAATTAGGTTCACTCGTTTTGCCTCCTCCGACACAGAGTTACAAAATTTCAAAACTTTACAAAAAGTAGGTTTTCTTGAAAAGAATGAATATTACTAGTATGAAATTTAAAAGATATCAAGTTCATAATTTTCATAGTTATTTCTGAAAAAAAGAAAAGAAAAAAAAATCACTGAAAAGCTTTCACTACTTCTACCACCACCCATACAAACTACAAAATTTCACTAAATCTTATACACTAATTTTCTCAGTACCTAAGTTGGGGATGCGTAGGAAGTCAATATACAGCTTAGGGTGGATAGGGAAGACTATATTAAAGGGGGCTCTAGGACAGGGCTATTGTCAATTTTTTAACACTTAAATGCGACTACGGTCAATAGCTCATGTTATCGGAAAAATGCAGCAGTGTGCAGTACAATAGAATATTTAGTTTTAATTTTTGAAATTTTCGAACATTTCGTTTCAAAACTATTCGTACTTTTTAGTCGTGATGTCAATACATTGGAAAATGAAACCAGTTTCGGTACGGATGTTTTACACAAGTGTTAGAATTATTTAAAAACATAACAGGGCTACTGCGACACTGTAGTTGAAAGAGACATTTTTTGATTTTAAGCAATTTTATAGAGTTGCCATCAAAATGTTTCAACTCCGCCATAGACGGTCCCAAGCCCAGTTTGAGAAAGGAGGAGGGAACATGGAGTTAACCTGAATGGCCAATAACACCAGTGCGTCTCAGGAAGTAGGCAAAAAGTATGGCATAGTTGGACTTGCAGCATAGCTGTGAGAACTCCAGCATGTCATATTTAGCTCAAAACTCCCACTCTTTTTCTACTAGGGTGTAATAAATAAGTAGGACCGGTCCTCCAGGTCGGGGGTTGGGCGAGGCGCCGACAACGCATCACCGGAAAAAGAACACTGTCCAGAACCTGAAGAACAGCCTCGGAAAGGATGGACTCAACGGCAACGACCCCGCAAACGGAAAATGGACTACTCTATTGGATCTTGGAATGTTCGATCCTTATTTAGGACAGGAGCTCTGAAAGAGTTCCTCGAAGAAGTGGCAAAACACAACATCAACATAACTGCCATCCAAGAAACGAGATTGCTCGGTAGCGAAATCATGGACATGAGATCACACACAATCTATCCAAGTGGAAAATTGTCGGGAAGCAGAGAGTTTGGAGTCGCTTTTGTCGTTGACAAAAAATTTAAACAGCAGGTCAGCTTCAGGCCAGTAAGTGAAAGATTGTGTGCAATCCGAATAAAGACTAAATTTTTCAACACTTGGTTGATCAACGTTCACGCACCAACAGAAGACAAGGACGATACAACTAAAGACGAATTTTATGCCACCCTAGAGACAACCTATGATTCACTGCCCTCGAATGACCTAAAAATTGTCTTAGGGGATTTTAATGCAAAAGTCGGAAAAGAGGAGGCTCATAGAGGAACAACAGGAGGGCACAGTTTCCATGACATAACCAACGACAATGGCCAACGTCTTATTGATTTCGCAAGCAGCAAAAATATCATAGTAAGCTCTACGTGCTTCCCACATCGCGATATTCACAAACGAACGTGGGCATCACCAGATGGTCACACCTTCAACCAAATAGACCACGTTCTAATTGAGAAAAGGGCTGCTTCCAGCATACTTGATGTACGAACTCTCCGCGGTGCGAATTGTGACTCTGATCACTATCTAGTCAGAGCTAAGTATCGATGCAAAATAGCTTGTTGTGGATATTCGAAAACGAGTAGACCTCGCAAATTCAATGTCGACAAGCTTAACGACGAAACGGTGGCGCAGGCTTACATGTTAGCATGTAATAAACACCTGACACCAATTAATGAAGATATCCAAAATATGTTAGTGGAGAATGCGTGGATGAAAATACGAGACGGCATCAAATCCTCCGCGGAAGAGGTATTAGGATATCAAGCACGGTGAAAAAATACTGATTGGTTCGACCAAGAATGTCGCGACGCAATAGATAGAAAGAACGACGCTTACAAAATTTTTACTGAACGACCAACACGAGCCAAAAAAGAAAGATATGACGAGCTTAGGCGATATGCGAAAAAGACCTGCAGACGAAAACAAAGGAAGTACCATAATGACAAAATACAAAAAATGAACGACGACATGAGAAAAATAAAACGCGGGACGCATACGCAATAGTAAAAGACTTAAAAAAGGGATATAAGCCAAAAAGCAAAGACGTGGAGGGCAACATCATCAGCGACGCACAAGAAATCAAAAGGAGATGGGCTTCCTACTTTGAACATCTTTTGAATCCCATCCCAGTAGCACCGATAACGACAGACAACATTTCAATTGAAGCCTCAACTGACAAAGATGAACCATCATCGATACCACCCACGCTTGCTGAAATCAAAGCAGCCCTATGTGACCAAAAACAAAACAAAGCGCCGGGAATTGACGAGATACCAGTTGAACTTCTGAAAAACGGTGGAAACTGTGTCGCTGAAATACTGCACAACATGATATGCAAAATTTGGACAGAAGAAATCATACCCGACGACTGGCGAAAAAACATTATATGTCCAATTTACAAGAAAGGAGACAAACTCTGCTGTGAGAACTACAGAGGTATATCATTGTTGTGTACGTCCTATAAACTACTGACAAAAATTATTGAACGTCGTCTTAAGCCCTATACTAATCAAATAATTGGCGAATACCAAGGTGGATTCAGAACCGGATGATCTACAACAGACCAGATATTCTCGGTGAAACAGGTGCTTGAGAAATGCTGGGAATATAGCACAGACGTGCACCAAATCTTCGTAGATTTAAAATAAGCACAACGACAGTATCGACAGGAGCGTACTGTACCAAAACATGCTTGACTTTGGAACTCCTCCAAAACTAGTCCGACTAACAAGACTCACAATGACGAACACTGAATCTCAAGTGAGAATACAAACCGATTCCACAACCAGCTTTCGAACGGAATGTGGTTTAAAGCAGGGAGATGGTCTAGCCCTAGTAGCATACGCTGACGACATTAACATTCTAGCAAGATCCTTCCCTAGTGCTAAGGAGGTATTTGTTAATCTTGACTCCGCCGCAAAAGAAGTCGGGTTGCGCATTAATGAAAGCAAAACGAAAGTAATGACGCAAACAAGAAGGAGAACGCCAATCAGACAAAATATAACAATTGTGGAATATAATTTGGAGAGTGTGGACAACTTCATATATCTTGGGGCTAATCTAGCAAAGGACGGTAATGAAACAGACGAAATCAAACGACGGATAATACTTGCAAATAAGACGTATTATTCGGTACTTCCAATAATGAAATCCAAGAAAAGTGCACAGGAACAATAAGCTGCGGATTTATAAAAATATTATACGACCTGTGCTCTGTTATGGCAGCGAGACGTGGACATTAACGCGAACTTCCGAAAAAGCAGTTAACGCATTCGAAAGAAAGGTCCTCCGAAGAATTTTGGGACCTGTGAAGGAAGGAACGAAATGGCGAATAAGATACAACCATGAGTTGTATCAACTCTACGACGAGCCAGAAGCTTCAACGTTCATCAAGTTACGTAAACTGCAGTGGGTTTGCCATGTAGAGCGAATGGAAGACAGAAGAATCCCCAAACGTGCTCTTAAAGGCAAAGCGAGTGGTAACCGGCCGGAAGGCAAACCGCGCAAGCGATGGGAAGACTCGGTTGATGAAGACAGCAAAGCCATTCTAAAAATTAGCAGTTGGAGGACGCGGTCTTTGGATCGAGACGATTGGAGGCGACGACTTCAGAAGGCCAGGGCCCGATTTGGGCTGTCGCGCCATTGATGATGATCAAAATGTTTCATACAAAATTAAGTATTCAAAAATTGAATAGGTACTGAAAAAATTAGTGTACTGGATTTAGTGAAATTGTACAATTTGTATGTGAGGTAGTAGAAGGAGGGACGATTTCTTAATGACTTTTTCAGAAATAACTATTAACATCATGTTTTTGACATGTTTGAAATTGCAGATCAGTAGCATTCATACTTTTCAGGAAAATCGACTTTTTGTGAAGTGAAATTGGGCCAGATTGTGTGGGAGGGGGTAGAAAGTGTGAAACTAATCGTCTATTTTGTTTGGTCTTAACAATGATTCTAAATAAATATTTAGTGCACAATTTCAGCTCGATCAATTTTATACGCACTGATTAAATTGGTTTAGAGCATTTCTTGGAAAAGTACAGTTTGTGTGAGAGGCGGTGAAGGGAGGACGGAAATAATTTTTATACAGGGATTGAAATTATTATAAAAGTCTTGTATTCCGAATTTCAGATTAATAGCTTTTATACAAATATCAGATCAATAGACTTTATACTTTTTTCGCAAATCCGCTTATATGGGAAAGGGTAGAATGGGTGAATCGATTTGGCCCGTTCACGAACTTGACCTAAGTTTTTTGTCAGAAATCAGTGTACAAAATTTGAACTATATAGCTCAACGTTTTCTCAAGCTAGAGAGCGCGCAGATAGACGGACGGACGGACGGACATCCGGTTTTGAGATTTTTGAGTGATTATATGAACTTTTGTATCATTCATGTTTATTACGTTACAAACTTTAGAGCAAACTTATAATACTCTCAGATTTTATCTAGAGTATAAATATATTATACAAGAAAACCCGAAACTCATTACAGCGATAGGTTTCATACTTCAAGTCCTACTTAATTAAACAAAGCGGATTCTGGCAATAAGCAAAACTTTGAATACGTTTTTCATGAAATGACATTTTCAAATCTAGCACATGAAATACTGAATCCCTCACATTGGAAGGATATTTAGATCATTAAAATCTATGGAAGTAGCTTTCTCTTTAAATTTAGCTTACAACGAGAAAAATAATAGCATGACCAGAAACTGAGGCCAACAAATTTTAGATGCCTAGTGATAGAAAAGCTTCTGGTCTCTCGCTCCTTCCATCAGAGATAGTTCTGCGTCATCAGTTCTATCTTTATACAATAATGAGGTTATTACAGATCCACCATGAAGGCAAACTTTTTAGCCAATTACTTTATTATTTTAATAATAAAGTATTGTGATCGACTTGGGAAAAAAAAAAATTTGCTACCCTGAAATTTTGTTTTTTCGCGTTTCGTGACTAAATTAGCCTAAAAATGCAAAAAAAAAAAATCCGTCTGTCTGTACGCCGTCCGCCGTACGCCGGTGTGTACGCTCAGAGCACATTAACTCCCAAACCCTTCGAGATAGAAAGCTCATTTTTGGAGGGATTGTAGGTAGTTGCGGATCTCAGGAGGACACTCATTTTTGGGGGTGTAAGGGTTCAGGGGGAGGCGGGGGGAGCACTTAAACCGAAAACTAAGAATTCAAATATCTCAAACATGGTTACAGCTAGGAAGCTAAAAATCAATATACATATAAAAGGGTTTATGGGACAACTTTTAAAATTAATCTAATTTTTTTATCCATTGGGGTGCAAAAAGGGGGGGCTAAAAACCAATTATCGGCCGAATTTTTTTTTCAAATGATTATATCTTCGAAATTACTTAGCATAAAAAATTTATAATTTTAGACCATCAAGGTGGCATACAGATTCACTGGAATCAGCTTACGTAGAGGCTAATTATTGTAAGGGGGAGAGTCAGGGGGGGTGCAAAGAAAAACACTTAAAAATCAATATCTCGACTATTTGTTGAGCTCTGCAATTGAAACTTGGTACTTATATTAAACTATACTAGAGAAATACGAAAAAAATATAATATTTGGACTAAATAGTAGTGGGGGAAAATGGGGAGCATTGAACTTTCCAAAATTTCAAACCATTATATCTCAAAATTGAGGGCAGATATCACATCAAAAATTTGTCAGATCATAGAACTATATAGTTTTCAATTTTGGTAAAAAATTAAGTGGGGGGGTGTAAGGGGAGGGAGGTGGAAAGCAAAAATGTTGAAAATTTTGAGTAATTTTTTTAGGGCTCTGGTAAAAGATACAGAGTTTAAATTTTGCAGGTCAATATATCAATTTATTATACATACATAAAAAATAATATAAATTCTACAATTGTTATGCACCGACCCCCCTGGTCTAACGTGCACAAGGTGTTTCATTTGAAATGAAAAAACACATAAGCTGAAAATTTTTGAATGAAATTTTAAGGTAGAAACTTGAAAATTTGCGAAATGCATTTAAAAAAAATCCCTCAAAGAATGAATTATTAACTGGTCGAAAATCTTTAAAACTTCTACCCCCTCCCATACAAAATTATTTTTTCGACCATTTTCAAGAAATCAATTACCACCTAACTATTAAAAGCTATCAATTTGAAATTTTGCATAAGAACTTACAAAAATAATTGAAATGAAATTACGTTAAAAGTTTTGAAATCGCGCTTACCCTTCTACCCCCTCCCATACAAAAGTATGATTTCGACCAATTTCATTAAATCAACTAATAACAAACAATTTGCAAGCTGCGAACTTGAAATTTTGTACGAGCACCTTACAACTAAAAAGAAAGAAAATTGCATCACAAGTCTTACGATTCCCCCACCTCCTCTACCCCCTCCCATACAAAATTATTTTTTCGAGCATTTTTATGAAATAAGTTATCAGCTAACTCTTAAAAGTTATCAAATTAAAATTTTGCATTGAAACTTATAAAAATAATTCAAATGAAATTGCTTTGAAAATTTTCAAATCGCGCTTGCCCTTCTACCCCCTCCCATACAAAACTATGATTTCGACCAATTTCATAAATCAACTAATAACCAACAAACTAAAAGCTATGAACTTGAAATTTTATAAAAGCACCTTAAAAGAGAAGCGAAATAAAACTGCATATCAAAATTTACGATTCCCCTACCTACTCTACCCCCTCCCATACAAATGTTCGGTTTCGTGAATGTAAAATACACCGAATTTTATGAACTTCGTCTATGAGACACATTCTACACAGAGAATATTGGACGTGATTCAAGCAATTAATTAAAAAGCTATTAACATCCACCCACCCTTACTATTACCCCTCCTCCTCCCCTCCATAAAAACCCAAACTTGTAGAAACGAATGAAATATTGTTAAATTGACAACAGCCCTGCTCAAGAACTCCCTTTCACTTAGTCTTCCCTAACCACTCTTACCTGCATATTGACTTTCCACACATCCGCAACATGTCCCAAGAATAATAAAGTTTCGCCCGACTTGTTGGCAGTTTATTTTTTTTAACATCAACGAACTCTTATCTTCCAACGTATACTGTGCTAAATTCCTCCTTAGGACAAATTAACATTCGTTATTGTAACTTATACCAAGTTCTTAAGAATTTAGATACTAACAAATTGTCCGGTCCAGATGGAGTTCCTGGCCTTGTCCTCAAAAATTACTACTATACCGTCTTTCCTTATCGTCTTCTATTGTCCCATTTTCATGTAAGCTTTAAAATTTTAAGCCGGTCCTAAACAAAGTAGAATGCATTAATCCCGCTAGCTTTCGCCCAGTACCAATAACTTCACTCCTGTCGAAGATCATGGAAACAATCATCAATCATAGAGTTATAGAGTATCTCAACAACAATAATATTATTGACGGCAATCTGTAAGGATTCCTCAAAAAACGTTCCACAGCAGTCCGTTTCACCAACCTCACTGAACGTTGGAACAAGAGCATTCACGAGTTTGCTGAAACTTGTATCATCGTTTTATTTCAAAGTCTTTCGGCAAAGTATGGCACAATGCCCTTTTAGCCAAACTTAAAGCTATTGGCTTGTGCAGAGCCCTTATTTACTGATTGAAAGTTTCTTAGCCAATCGTTCAATGTGTGTCGTATTGAATGGTGTGTTTTCCCCTCCATATAAAATTAACGCTGATGTCCCTCAGGGCTTGGTTCTCTCTTCTACTCTTCTGTTATCACTTCAACGCTGCATCCGTAGCCCGGTGTACTAGCTCAGTTGAGCAGCGTAGGTTCATGGTTCAATCATTGACTGATGACTTGGCTAAAATTCTTAGTTGGGGCAATAAAAGTCACGTCGAATGCTATCTTGTGTTTTCACATGTAAAAATAAAAGCGCGCCAACAATTTTATAACAAACATTTTCGTGGATTATACATAGAATCTCTGAGAATTTTTATTTGATATGCCAAAATAAAAAGTGCGCCGAAAATTTCATTATATACAAAATTTGTTTTCACATTCATAAATGATTTTGTTCTCTTGAAAAATTTTGGGCGACATCTGGTACTATTCTCTCTTTTCAAAAGTCTACTCAGTGTTGCCCGAACGCAAAATTGATAACCAACTTTACACATATGTAGAGTTACCCGGTTACCCTACGAACTTCACAGTTAACATGAACTTCGTTTATATATGCAAGTTTGGGTTTGTACGAGAGGGGGGGGGGGTACAATTGGTGAGTTGATTGATTAAATCTTGATCAAAATTCGCTGCACAGAATGTTAGTTTCATAGACGAAGTGATTTTTTTTTTAAAACACCGAACAGAGCTCAGGATGTCACCCTTTAATGCATTGGATGTATAGTCAAGCCGGTATAGGGTAGATGAGCGGTGGGGTTACAAGGGATTTTCTGAAGGGGAGAATTCAAACTCTCGGTGGATGTTAACCTTGAAACAATGAATGTTGTAAATTGATGGGAATGAATTCCACGGTATTGATATTCGGGTGATGAATGACTAACTATTCTTCACTGTACGCGCGACGATAAGGATTTAACAGTGAACTCATCGACGCAAGCGGTTTGCGAGTATTCCTGGCATATTTGAAAAGAGGAGCGATAAGGTTGAACAGTTCTTCGCTGCAAATACTGCGGAAATATCGATAGTAAACGCTGAGTACCGTACCGCGTCGTGCCTACGATGTTCGAGAGAATCTATAGAAGCTGTTATAGTCTCATCACCAACTAGACGGAATGCATGCTTCTGGATTCGATTCAGTACCTCAAGCTGTGTTTTAGGTGCTTTAGCCCATATATGTGAGTTGTACTCGAGACGGGGACGAATGTAGGCCTTGTAGATATTAGCTTGATCGTGGGACGTAAAATACTTTTTACGGTTTATAACAATTGTGGAACAAATTAATATAAATAATTTTTTTCTATGCACATAAATAGATGTATTCACATGCAAAATTTAAACTTTATATCTTTCACCAGAGCCCTAAAAAAATCAATCAAAATTTTCGACATTTTTGCTTACCACCTCCCTCCCCTTAAACCTCCAAATTTAAAATTTTTACCAAAAATAAAAACTATGTTGTTCTACAATCTGACATATTTTCGATTTGAAATCTGTACTCAATTTTGAGATATAATTATCTGTAATTTTGGAAAGTGTGTTTTTCTTTGGACCCCCCCTAACCCTCCCCTTACAATAATTAGCCTATTTATAAGCTAATTCTAGTGGACCTGTAAGCCACCTTAATGGTCCCAAAATATGAATTTTTGTGATTAGTAATTTCGAAGATATAATCATTTGAAAAAAAAAATCGGCCTACAATTTGTCTTTAGCCCCCCTTTTCGGACGCCAATGGATAAAAAAATTAAATTATTTTTAAAGTTTGTCCCACAATCCTCTTTATCCCTCTGCTGATTTCCAGCTTCCTATCTGCATTCGTGGTGGAGATATTAGCAAGTGAAATTTTTGACTCTTTCCCTCCCCCGCCTCCTCCTTCCACCTGACACTCCCCAAAATTTAGATAATGAAGCTCACTTGCCCAATAAACAATCCACCCAAAAACGAAAAAAATTTCAGGGTTAGCAAATTTTTTTTGTGTGTCGATCACAACACTTTATTATTAGAATTATAGAGTAATAAAGTAATTATATGACGTAATTTTCGTGATAAATTTCTAATTTCATCTAATGTGCCGAATTTCAACATCGACGTTTTATTGAAAGTTTCAAACCAAGTAAAATACTTCCAAAAAAAAATAGGCAAAGGACTACAATAGTGATGCGGTGCACCCATTTAATTTTGCTTTCAGCATTTTTATTCGAGTTCAAAACATTCTGTAGACAAAAACCATTTGGATCGAATTTCCAAATTGCTTACATCCGACGTGGCTCGTATCTGGCTTTCTTAAAAGCAGGTTTCCAAATGGTTTTAGTGTAATCATATCAAAGTTAAACCTTATTTAAGGAAAATCCCGAGGTCGAAGTTTTAAAACAAAAATCACTTATTACCCCGTGCACTCAAAATATCGTTAGTACACCCCTTTTTGTAGAAAAACAATTACAGCTACGCATTACTAATAATAAATGACCTCCACAAATATCTAGCTAATAAAAAAATACCTATAAAAATACGTATTCAACGTAACTTATATCTACCCCGATCCTGAAGGGTTAGAATCTCTAAAGCATGGCAGCATCCCTAAGTTCAATATAAGGATCGTTAATCAATCACTTCACTAATGGCTTTCGCTGAATGATATTTCATACGTCAGTAATCCTGTTTTAATTTTTCATTCGACATCAAGTGGCTGAGTCACTTCCACGTAAAGATTGCCAGCCACTTGCGTCTCTATGGCAGCGTACCGGCTCGGGAACAATAGCAACCGGTGCTAGTAATGCCAGAACAGGGGTCATATAAACGTCTTGATCCTGTCTGTAATCGACATGCGAGGGTAGATAAGCGAATTATCAAATCTGAGCAAATATGTGACATTCATAATAAAAGTTCTGAAAAATACTTCATGTTCTGTCCCATCCCGCCCAACCACCCTTAACCCTGATCCCATTTGCCCTTGCTGGCACTTGGAATGACAACGAAAATTTGCAATGTGCATTTGTATCTGTCGTTTTGAAAGCAATCGTTTTCTATTCGGGATGCTGGAGAAAGAACGTTGGGGTTGGGTAGGGGAGGTGGTTAAATGTCGTGAGAGGCCAGTGGGTCAGGGAATCATTTTCGAAGAGTACTTCGGCTGTCGAAACTTCCTGTATTGGGCAGGGTTGACAGGAAGGAGTCGAAAGGAATATTCTATTAGCCAAAGCTATTGCGATTTTCTTATGGCTACTTTCGTTTTATCGTTCGCCGATTTCGACAGTGTTGTTGTCACAGTGTAGCACTTTGACGATATCGACAACGACTACGAGGGTTGCATTCGTAAGACATCGATTGCTATCTCGAGGGCGTGTTTTCTGATTTCAACCGTTTTCTTCTTCGTCGTCGTCGATGAACAAGAAAGCATCCCTATACACATATCGAAATTTATATGTTTCCTGCTTTCAATCAAATCTTCTGAGTAATGGCACTTTCTTCGTTTTATTCAGCTCTTGGGGTGTGATGAGCCGGTGCGGGTGGTGGTGCTTCACTACACTCATCGGGAAATAATAGCAAAGATTCGCGTATATGTTCCGATAATGGACGCTAGACGACGCTGTTTTCAGTATCCACCCACACAGATTGAAATCAATCATAAATCAATCGGCGGTGGTTATTTTTATTATTGAGGAATCGCCTCAAATTGAGTAGAAATCGTAAAATGTTTATGGCGAATGATTTTTTTTTTATTTATTTATTGCTAAATGATTGCCAATGGTGGCATACGAAATCGGTTAAGAGTTGAAATGGGCGTTTCAATTGTTCTGATTATTCAACATGAGTGATGTTCGAAATGTTTATTGCATCAGTTATATGCTGTTTTCAGTAATTGTAAAAGCATGATGTGAATTAATTTTATTTGTATAGAAAAATCGCACGTGATGACGATGCATCGAAAAATATTCGATTTTAATAGTATCGTAATAGAGATTGGAATTCTCTAATATTTTGGTATTGTAATATTTTTCATTCTAATAACAAATCCCGAAAACTGTGTGATCCTGTGTGATGAGTATAACAATCTTGAGTGGTAACAACAACCTTTCGCCAGCTGAAATGGGCTCACGATTATCTTTACCTTTTCTTTAATTGGTGCGAATTGACTAATAGTTCATCAAACAAGCCGATCGTTATTCTATTATGATTGAAAAACTGTCTTACAGCCACATTTCCTGCCTGCTACAATCAAAAATTGTTGGTCATTCTTTTGACATTTCCAATTAGTAGCATATTTGGTATTCTTAGCTTTCTGTATTTTATTAAGCTTTTTTTTAAGAAATAATTTTTGAATTTGAAAGTACTTTTTTTATAAAGCGCATGTAAACGATAAGACGTGTCGCACATTTAAGCCCGCTCTGAATCCTGTAATTTAAAGAATTTTATGCTGTGGTTAGGTTTAGGTTGTAGGAGGGTGGTTTCATAGATCCGTCAATCCGTCATTATAAGATGGAAGTCACTCGTCTTGTTCTAGCCACTTAGTTCGGTTTGCGAATCGTAGCAGCCTCGAATGTTGGACGCCTCTGTGGACGTCTAGTTCTGAAAAGAATTTAGAGCCTAAACAAAGGAGACGACTGCTGGAGATTTGCAGACAGTGACAAAGATAATGTTCTTTAGATTCTTCCACTTTCGCGCAACCTCTGCAAAGGCTGTCACTTACGATCCCCATCCTAAATGCAGATTCAGATTATCTTTATTGAGGCTTTATATTAGATTTATAATAATTTACATTGATTCTTTCTTAAAATTCATTAAGTTGTTGACTACATTATTATGTCTAACATTTGTATCTGTGGAAATTTAGAGATAATTAAACAATCCAAATGTTCTCATAGTTACATGCTTTTGCTTACATGTTATGTAAATTATTATCACTTGCTCGGGGTGCTTATAGCATCTAGATATATTAAAATTAATATTGTTACTACTTATTAACTAAACTAACCTAACTTATACTAAAATTTAGGAGTGGGAGAAAAGAGAGCCGTTTACCGCCAAGATCGGTCCAAGTGAGAATTTATTTTCGCGAGATTAGGCTAAGTAATCGATCCTCGTTTCTGCAATAGATGTATTGTACATAGGTTATGGAAACATTTAAACATTTTTCGAAGAAATTTGGTATTATTATTAACAATTGATTATTTATTGTATTTATGAAAAATTCATCATTTGAGATTCAGGAACGGTCGCTTTGAAGGTGAAGGTTCATAAGCTACCCTCGATACATTCCTTGTATTGCCCCAGCCGGAATGAAAATTTAATTTATAATCATTAGAATCAGATTGCTGTAGCAGCCAGCTTCAATCATTGTTTCCTAGTCCTGTTGGAAGTACATAATAATGATCGTTAGGGAGTGAGTTGCAGCCTCGGCTGTATATGTCTCTGAGTAAAGAATAGGTGTGATCCTCCAATCTTCTGATAGTAAATTTTGCGAGCTGAATCATATATTGCATTAAGGGCTGAACTTGAAAACCTTCGTAGAGCGAACTATTTGAGAAAAATGTTTTATACAGCTTGCGGTATTTAGAGAGGCAATGTCTTAGTATTTTCCGTTCAACGATCTATATCTCTTCTGCGACCGTCGGCGATATTGTGAACCAGCAGGAGAAAGCCTACTACATAATGGGTCTAATTAATGTTTTGTACATGAGTAGCTTCTTCCGACACTGAAGTTCCTTAGTCCTTAGTAGTGAACACAAGACTCCAGCTGCTATACTCACATTTGCTGGTATTTATCTTAAAACCCCATTTCGAATAAAATTCGAAAGCTTTTTGAAGATGTAGCGCAACTGAGTTGAGAGCAATATGTGGTCTTAAGGCGTGCGAAAAAATAATTGTGTCGTCTGCATACTGTATTGTAGACGAAGTAGCCTCAAGCTGATTTGGAAAGTTATGGATAAAGAAGCTGAATAGTTTCGGGCCTATAATTGAGCCTTGAGCTACTCCCGCCTTAGCCTCAACCATTTTAGACCTTTGACCTGCCAGCTCAATAAAAAGCTTACGATCAGATAGGAAACTAGCAACTATTCTTGCCAATAAGCGGGAGCATTTCACTTGTATCAGTTTAAATAACTATCCATTCATCCAGACCGAATCAAATTATTTTTCCAGATCTAGAGCACATGCGACTGTACATTTTTTCATACGGAGATTTTCGATGATTCTGTTCTGGAAGTAAAGTAAGGCATGTTCAGGCGATTGCGTCCTTTCAAAGCCGAATTGCTTAGTCGGAATTATTTTTTCACAAAATAATTCTAATTTCTGCAAAATAATTTTCTTCAATATTTTACCTACGTTAGAGAGCATCGAGATAGATCTTAAGTCCAAGATATAATTAGACATCTTGTTTTTTTGGAATAGGCACCATTTTCGCCAATTTCCAGCTAGGAGAAAAATATCCATTATTGGGCAATGGTTGAGAATTACCGCTAATTTGAGTGCGACTTCAGATTGGCACTTGCGTAAGGTGAAGTTAGCTATGCCGTCTGGTCCATATGATTTCTTCCGATTAACATTAATTATAAGTGATTCTACTTCCTCCGCCGAGGTAATAGTCCGCAGCAATCTTATCCGCAGCACCGTAAGATGAGATAATAAAAAAATCAATCAGCTGAGTTTCATAGTTTTCGCTATAGAATTTGTCCACCACCCCAGAGACTATCGCGTTGAAGAAGGTAATGAGAATTCTTTCTTTATATAGATTCTCGTAGAAATCAGAACACGCTTCTAGTTTTTCTTCTACAGTGAACAACTCCCTTCCCTGATAACTTAGTACGTCTCTGAATATACTCAATTTAAATCTTTTCTGCCAGATATTCTATCAATTTTTTTGAACGTGAAAGGGGATGGTCTAATCACCTTAAGCCCCATTCGAAATTGTCTGTTAAGTTCTAAACGAATTTTGTCCCTTATAATTTTGTTAAGACAACACAGCCTTGCATTGAGATCTTTATACTCACTATTTGTTCTGTTGTAGTTTCTGTGAAATATACGCTTTAGTTTTCTTAACCAAATTTTTCTGATATTCATGAGCTTAAAAGATGGCTGATTTAGGAGAAGGGCCTTCCTTCTGTCGCTGGAAGTCAGTCTTTTCGGTATGATATCCCCCACATTTTACGCATCTCTTTGTGTCGGCGCAATTCATAGAGACATGACCAAACCATTGGCATTGAAAACACTGAATGGTGCTTCTCTTATTTGTTCGTTCCAAGACAGCCCTTTGGTATAAGAGAAATTTAATTCTTATTTGAGATCGTAAGTCTTCTTCTCTTTCTAAGAATATCTTAAAGATTCGTAGATCGATTTGTTCTCTCCGTGACCACGCTGTGGAAAATTTTTCAATTTTTGAAATTTTAATAGAAGGATTAATCGAATGTCACGAGTTATCTCTTCAGCAGAAAAGTTTGCGCCAATACCCTTTAGCATAACTGTGTTCGTACGGAGCTCCCGGGGAGTGTGGGAGAAAGCCCCTGCCCGTGATTCTTTTATGAACTCTATAAAATTTCTATGAACATTAACATCATCTACTAACAATTTATGTTTACCGATACCCAATTTCGTAATTTTAATATTCATCTTATCAGAAAATTTCTTACATAAATTAATGATAGATTTGGCTTCTAAAAGCTTCACAAAAATTGTGGGGCACCAGTTAGTTTTTTGCTTCAGTACTGCCGTTGAATGCTTATTTGGTCCAGAACCTGCATCAGCTGTGGATTGTTGTTGCATTCCATCATCGTTCAAGTCCGCTAGCATTGCATATTTATTATGCGACTCGCTGGTAAGTTCTCCATTAGAACTCTACTTGCTAACTATCCTTTTTTTCTTTCCCTCATTGTTATGAAGCCGTCGACATCTTTGTTGATATCTACGTCGCTAACACTAGCCACGATGCTGCTATTTGGCGCTGTTTCTGGCATGTTGTTTGCTGCAGCTGATTCTATTACCTCTGATCTAATGATTTTTGTTAGCAGTGGAACACTCTCAACATCTGTATCACATTGCATCTCCAAATTTACATCGTCATTTCTTTGTCTTTTTAAAATCAATTTTAATTCATTGTTTTTCACTTGTTCACTTTTGAACGAAGATTTCGATATCAAGTGGGCAACCCCAGAGTGGGATATCCTATCAACGTTTATGTCTTTGGGTTTGTTCTCAATCTTGTCGGTATTGAAATCTAGAACACTTTAATATTATATATTTTTCGGTTTAACTACTAAAAAACCGCACTTTACTGCGTAAATAATAATTAAATGCAAATTAATAATGAGATTAGCTTTTAAGAATATTTGAAGCCAAAATTTATTAGTAAATTTTCGTCTGCTGACGTTTAGGTTTCAAGACCTACTTCCGCATACTAAATGCGTACAGGCTTAGCAAGCAATGACCTATGGTCAGGGAAACAATAGTTAGGACGCTGTAGCGACTACGTTGTAACAACTGAGCTGTAATATTTTTATTCGATTTTTCCCAAAAGGATTTGGCCGTTTTGCAGTTGTCCAGCTGCCCCCACCTCGCCAAGAAAGAACCCAAAATGGCTTGTTTGAAGCTAATCTTCAGAACTGTTACTTCCTAGTGCAATTGATGTTTGCAGATCCTTGCTTGTACGAAGCGCAGCCCTGCTGTCCGAGAAAATGTAACAATTTCCGTGTTCTGTTCTGTTCTGCAAATCTAAAATTATTTTTGTACACTATTTAATAGCTAATACTTTCGCTTGTAATACTTTCTGGAAGATAAAATGAAGTGTGGATGTCGAGGTCGTAGGAATGAATCCCTGCACCTGCCAACTGGTTAGTTTTAGATCCGTCCGTATAGAGATGATGATCTGTCCAGGTGCTGAGTATCGTGTTTGTTGCTCATTCGTTTCGTTCAGGAAACTTAATGTGAAACTTCGATCTCTCAACCTACGGTTAGTTCATCAATCATTCTTGCAGCTATTAGACTGCGAGTGTGCGTCTCTATTGACGTTTAAAATTTTGCCATGACCAATTTGTTGTGTTGACTACGAATTACTGGTTAATATAAAAATATAATAGTATAACAATATAATCACAGCGAAGCACCATTTTCCTAGTGAGTGTGCAGCTCTTAGACGATTCAGGTACGTTTTTTCCTTTTTTCTTTGTTTTCTGTTATTAAATTTCGCGTAGAATGGAATAGAGCGCCGTAGGGCGTTGTGGAAGTCCGCCATGACTCGGGTGAGTAGTCCTCTCGGTTTGCCGCCGCCATCCGTTGCAAGGGAGCCCTGCTTCTCAGGACTTTCTTGCAATGGCCACATTTGATTCGGCCTAAGGACGTATCGGTAGGTAGCCCGCACTCTTCGTCCTCCTCATTTAATTTTTTTTTCTTTCGTCCCCCCTTACACAGCTCAACAAGGATGGTGTCTTCCCCGGACTAAATCCTTCCCCCCACGCCTTCAGCCCTGACCTGCCGGCAAACATGCTGTGAGGTCTGGAGGAAGCCCATCATCTGATAGCGGTAGCATTTTTTGCTTGTTGTAGAATGTTGGCCTTCCAGTATAATTTAAGACCTAAATATTTAACTTGGTTTGAGAGGACCATAGAAATACCTCGAATGTTTGGTGGATTGAAAACATATGGTCTTCATCTTCTAGAGAAGAGGACCAGATCTGTTTTTTGAGGGTTAATGGTAATTCCTTTATCTAGTGACCAGCTACCTAACAGTTGTAAAGCGGACTGAATAGGTTCCCCTTGTTCAAACTTACCAGTAAGCATGATGACAGGATCGTCTGCATATGCAAATTTGAGGTAACTATTCCGATTTAAAATGCAAAGGGGTTCATTCACCGTTAGGACCCACAAGATAGGCGATATTGTACCGCTCTGTGGCGTTCCTTTGTGGACAGAGCCTTTGCTTGTCTCGTAATCTATCAATGCTGTGATTTGTCGTGAGCGAAAAAGCTTAGCTATCCATGGAGTTGGGAGAGGTTTCTCACTATGTCTGCGCAAGGCTTCCAGTATGGTAATGTTGGCGTGGTTAAAAGCGCCTTTCACGGATAGAAAAACACCGAGTGCAACCTCTTTATGATCGAAAGCTTTCTCTACGGCGGCTACTCTCACTTGCAAGGCGGTGTCAGTGGACCTACCTTTCCCAGTCTTTCCAGGCCTATGCTGTGTTAGAAATGCGAAGTTATTCATCGACACAGCTGTCTGAAGAAAAAACATCAAATCGCGCAGATCGAAGGGAGGTAAAAATTTTTCTGTGACACTTCGACAAAAATATTGCTAGCTGGAAATTATGTTCTTTTTTTTTGCTTTTCATGACTAAAGTAGCTCAAAAATGCAAAAAAAAATCGTCTCTCTGTACACCGTTTCGCCACCACATCTCATGTTTGTGGACTTTGAGAGGCTTTCGAAAGCGTCAAGCGAGATTACATATGAAATGCTTTGCGTAGGAGAGGTATTCCAGATAAGGTCATAGCAATTATTACAGAATCCTACGAAGATGCAAGGTGTCGCGTCTTGCATAGAGGAGAGCTGTCCGAGAGCTTCCCTGTGCGAACGGGTGTCAGACAAGGCTGCATATTATCACCAGCCCTGTTTCTGGTGGTAATAAATGACATCTTGAAAGGTGCACTGGAAGGTAAAGGTCTCCAATGGAGACTATTTACTATCTTAAGTCACCTTGATTATGCTGATGACGTGTGTTTGCTTGTACAGAACCGTTCGGACATAGCGTCAAATGTTCACTCGTTGCATTCTAAATGGAAAGGGGTGGGACAGAAAATAAAGGTGCGCAATACCTAGTACATGCACATGGGTTTATCTACAAGCACACTGATTGTTATTAACGGACAAGATGTGGAAGAGGTGCAAGATTTTTGTTATCTCGGAAGCATTGTTAGCATGGAAGGCGATGCCGAAAAGGACATTGAGGCTCGTCTACGTCAGGCCTTCAGTATCCTTTCCTCTTTCTGGAGGTTAAGAGAGATGTTCCTTCCCACGAAGCTGTGAGTATTTGACGCATTCGTCAAACCCGTGTTTTTATATGGTTATACTATGTGGAAAGTGACCGTCCAATTTACCAAGAAACTGCAAACTTTCGTGAACTAATGCCTTCGACGCATTTCAGGGATAATCTGGCCAGAATTGATCTCGAACGATGAATTTTGGAGTTCAACTGAACAGACCGAAGTAGGCATTCAGATTCAAAGGCGGAAGTGGCAGTGGATCGGTCACATTTTTATGAAATCTGAGAGAAACATTGCCAAACAGGGTTTGGATTATAATCCTCAAGGAAATGTCGGCTTGGTCAAACATCTTGCACATGGAAGCGAGCAGTTGAGCAGAAGGCCAGAGGAATAAACAAGTCCTGGCAATAGCTAAAGGCCGATGTATTACATGATGCAGCTAATTATCTTCACCGGCAGAGCGGGCTGGCTGAATAATATGTTAGTCCACATGGTGAAAACACGGAGTCGTACAAAGGGCCTACGTGCATTGGTGTCCAACCCCTCCAAAAACCTAACCTAACCTATGGGAGAGGGTAGCAGAAGTACACGGATCGAAACAGAATTTTTTGACTTTGAAGATAATTGCAGTATTGTAATTTGGTCAAAATTGCAAGTCGATATCAAAATTGCAAGTCGACGGTTTAGTTAAAATTACGAAATTTCGAGAAATTTGTATGGGAGAGGGTTGAATGAGTGAAGTGAAGGTGATAGTTTTTTCAGAATTAGTTACACAATTATAATTAAATCAATTCTAGGAAAAATTCGTTCTTTTAGTTTTGATAATTGGACCAAAAATGGAAAAAATGCATTTTTGAAAATTGTACTTTTGTATGGGAGGGGTAGAATGAGTGAGTTATTTAAATCATTATATATTGACCTAATTTTCAAGTGGATAGCTTAGATATTTTCGGAGAAAATTAAATTGCTTTAAATTTCGAAATATCATGAAATTTGTGTGAGCGGGGCTAGAAGGAGTGGGGCAATGTATTCCATTCACGAACTTAAAGTTTCATTTTCGCTAAAAATGACATAGCGAAATAAATCAAAGCGTTCGAACGCTATTTGTAGAGAGACGGACAGAGAGACAGACGGACAGACAGACAGGCGGTCATTCGGAATCGGAATTTATGAGCGAGAACAAATATTGCTGTACCCTTGGCGACTCCGCGCGAGCATTATTCCTTAGCGTTACTAACGGTAAGGCAAACACAATATATTCTCAGGTTTCATTTATGGTATAAAAATGGGAACTTATTTATTTAATTTAAAAACATAACTCTGGGCAGAATTTGTTTGTTTTGTTTCTCATTCGGAAAACTCCTTTCAACGGTATTTTCATGGAATCTTGCTGTAACGTTTTCTTTTTTTTTTTCAAACAGAAGCCTGTCAGAAAAATATTTATAACAATTGCTCCGCATCAACCCGAGTAACATTTCGTCGCCATCTCAGCGTTTTACATAATTACACGTGCCATAAAGCACAAATGAGCGGAAGACAAGCACATTAGAGGGTGTCAGGACGTGAACTGGAATTTATTTACCCCTATAATAAGGATGGTCCTCTCGACGCGGTGAAAAGGTGGTGGTTGGAAGGTTAATATCATGTCTATACTGAAACATAAAAACAAATTTTTCTCATTAAATCAGTGAAAGCCCGGCACCGAGTGGTTAAGATAAGCGCATAGTTAAGGACTTTGCAGGTGCTCCCTTTCATCCGGAACAGCAATCTAATGGACAGAATTTCACTCTCCCTGTTTTTGCCGAAGACATAAGTCTTATCTGCTTTCATTTTTTGCAGACTTCGTTGTTGTTATACTTTCGGTAGGTTTTCTTTTCTTCTTTTATTTTTTGCTGTCTAGGAAGAGTGTGGTCGCGCTAAATCCTAGAAAAAAAGTAAACAAACTCCATTTGAATGAGAATCTTGTCAGCAATTTCTCCGTCTGACAGGATTAATAGATTAAAACGCATTAATTATTTAACTCGGTCAATTCATGTCCTCCCCTAAATCCGAAAGCTCTTTAGTACCTACGGAGCGCTGTTTACTCAATCGGTCCGTCCAAGCTCGATTACGAGGCCACTCGTTGTCGTCGTCTTCCTTAAGACATGTGTCTTAAGGAACCTGCCCAGCCTGGATATCAATTTCGTCCTGTGGACGTGCTTCATTAAAATCCAATGGAGTTTTCGTTTTAGTTGCGTGAAATACCTCCGACTCCTTTTATTTTATGCTCCATTGAGTCTCGCCAGGCTTGTTGCCTTCTTGTATTCATCGTGCTCCCCATCGAGTTTTTCTTTCGGATTGTGCTGATTGTGCAAATGAAGGAAGGCAAAACTCTTCTATGATTTATCAGCTTTTTTTCGACGTAGTATTTCTCTCTTTGATTTGATTGGATCGAATCCGGAAAGGTAGACTAAATTGACATGGTAAATATCGGATTTTGTTTTTATATCGAGATGAGGTAGTAGCAACGACGTGAGAGTTTTTGGGGATAAAATCTCAATGTGGAATACGAAATTGGATATTTTATCTCGAGTTAGTGTCCTAATTGTTCGGTTGTAAACTTCTATGATAAGAAATATATTTAGAAGCATTCATGCGCATTTTATTAATTTGGTCAGGATAAAATCCGAATAGAAATTGATGATCGCTGTGTTAAACTTATAATACACATTTCATCCAACAACATTAGAATGATTCATTAGAATAAAAACTAAAAACTTACAATATTCGTTAATAAGAAAATGAGCAAAAGTTTATTATGTATTGTATATTAAATGATGTAATATCTGCACTCATCTATCACCTTCCACATAAAAGTATTATTTCCACCATTTGTAATAAATCAATAATATTCAATAGTTTAAAAGTTATGAACTTGAAAATTTGCATAAGCACTTTTAAAAATATTTACAACAAAGTTTTAATAAAAATTTTAAAACTTCTCCAACGCTTCTACAATTTTACAATAAATCAATTTTAATCATTATTTGAAAGGGAAATTTTCTAGAATCACTTTTGAAAACGATTGTACTCTTCCTGTACAAAGGGTTTTAGTTCAGAAGGTGTAAATACATGCCCGGGTTCCCATGGTCATGATCCAAGTGACGCTGACTTGGGTGTTAAGTGCGTTCTCTGCTATTGAGCAGTAAAATCTTCCACTGCTGTTCAGCAGTGCATTCAATGCATTTGACACCTACGAGATTAACAATACAAATGTTTAAAATTTACGTAAGTCATATTCAACTTAAATTTATTGCCAGATATATTATATAAACATTAACATTATTAAGATATAAAAATTATTTGAGTCCTCCCTCTCCTTCCACCACCTCCCATACAAACTGCACTTTTTCATGAAATACTCTAAACCATTTTACTCAGTATGTGTAAAATTTATCGAGCTGAAATTGGTCACCAAACATTTATTTAAAATAGTTAGTAAAAAACATAACAGGGCTACGATTGCGCGTAAAACGCAATCTTAAGATACTCTAGATGAAATAGAATTTTTTGTGATCCCAAGAAATTTTGTATGGGAGTGTTAGAAGGGGTGATAGCATGGAACTAATTGTTTCCCCATCATGCTAAAGTAGCTATAAAAATTGCTTACTCCAAAAATTGAATAGGAGCTGAGAAAATTAGTGTGTTAGATTTAGTCAAAATGTGCAGTTTGTATGGGAGGTGGTAGAAAGTGGGGGGATTTTAGTGATTTTTTTCAGAAATAACTAAGAATATCATAAAATCTCTTAAGTTTTAGACTAGTAGCATTCATACTTTTCAAGAAAATAAATTTTTTGTGAAGTTGTGAAACAGTGTCATATTGTATGGGAGGGGGTAGAAGCAGTGAAGGTAATCAAATATTTTTTTCTGATCTTAGTGATAATGCTAAATAAGTATTTATTACAAATTGTGAGCTCGATAAATGTTATATGTTCTGAGAAAATCGGCTTAGAGCATTTCATGAAAAAGTGTAGTTTGTATAGGAGGGGGTGGAAGGAGAGGGAGGACGCAAATAGTTTTTTTACTGTATATTGAAATCATTATGAAAGTAATATATCCCGAGATTCAGACTAATAGCTTTTATACTTTTCGAGCAAATCCATTTATTGTCGAATTGCGAAATTGTGTCATTTTGTTTGAGACGGGGTAGAAGGAGTAAGGCTAATAGTCTAAATTTTTTGACCTTACTAACAATTTTAAAGAAATATTTGGTGCACAATTTCAGCTCGCTAAATTTTATACGCACTGAGTAAATTAGCTTAGAGCAATTCATGACAAGTACAGTTTGTATGGGAGGTGGTAGAAGGAGGAGGAGGACACGCATAATTTTTATACGGTAGATTGATATTGTTATAAAACTATTATAATCCAAATTTCAGGCCAATAGGTTTTATGCTTTTTGAGCAAATCCGTTTATTGTCAAATTGCGCATTTGTGTCATTTTGTATGGGAGGGGGTAGAAGCGGTGGAGCGATTTAGCCCTTTCACGAACTTGACCTTACTTTTTGGTCAAAAACGACGTGTACAAAATTTGAACTATCTAGCTCAACGCGTTCTCAAGCTAGAGAGCGAACAGACGGACGGACGGACAGACGGACGGACGGACAGACGGACATCCGATTTTGAGATTTTCTGAGTGATAATATTAACTTCTGTATCATTCATTTTTTTCTCCAAGCCTTATTTCTTAGCGTTACAAACCTTAGAGCAAACTTATAATACTCTCAGATTTCGTCTAGAGTATAAAAACATCAAAGAATTATGATTGGGCGTAAAGCCCAATCATATGATACTCTAGATGAAATGAGAAAGAGTTCAATGTACCGGAAAATATGTCACCTCCAATTCTTTTAAATAATTAATAGTGATTTTTGTATGGGAGGTGGTAGAAGCAGAGGAGGAAGGTTTGTAATATTTGGATATGACACCTAATGTGGAATGCAAAATATTTCGTGCTGAATTTAAGGTTTGTAGCTTTCATTATTTCCAATTGGACATAGTTTTTCAGAAATTGAGGCATTTGTATGGGACGTGGCAGAGGAAGTGGAGCGCTTAAGATGGCTTTGAAACTGCTTATCATCATCCTTATCACCACGCTTTGATTCAATTTCAAATTCGATAGTTCTAATTTATTCGAATGAGAAATGCTTTTCTTGAATTTATAATACAGATATTTGTATGGGAGGGGGTAGAAGGAGTGAAGAGGAGCTGATAATTTATTTTAGCATTTATTGAAATTATTAAAAAACAAATTCTGGCAAAATTTTAAGTTTATACTTTTTCTAGTTTTAATGGAAATCGATATAATGCACTTAACAAAAATCATACATTTGTATGGGAGGGGGTAGAAGGAGTGTACGGATCAAATCACATTTTTTTTTCGTTATTGACATTTCTATTTTTATACTTTGTGCAAAATATCAAGTTGATAGTTTTAATAGTTTCGAAGAAAAATAATTTAATTTAAATTCCAAAATTTTGTGAAATTTGTATGGGAGGGGGTAGAAGGAGTGAGGTAAAGTTGATCATTTTTTCAATTCTGATTAGAATTATAATAAAAGTAATTCTGGCAAAAATCCGTTTTTATAACTTTGCTAGTTTCAATGAAAATCGAAAAACTGCATTTTTCAAAATTATGCATTTGTATGGGAGGGGGTAGAAGGAGTGAAGAGGAGCTGATAATTTTTTTAGCATTTATTGGAATTATTAAAAAACAAATTCTGGCAAAATTTTAAGTTTATACTTTATCTAGTTTTAATGGAAATCGATATAATGCACTTAACAAAAATTATACATTTGTATGGGAGGGGGTAGAAGGAGTGTACGGATCAAATCATATTTTTTTCCCGTTATTGATATTTTTATTTTTATACTTTATGCAAAATATCAAGTTGATAGCTTTAACAGTTTCGAAGAAAAATAATTTAATTTAAATTCCAAAATTTCGTGAAATTTGTATGGGAGGGGGTAGAAGGAGTAAGGTGAAGTTGATAATTTTTTCAATTCTGATTGGAATTATATAAAAATTAATTTTGGCAAAAATTCGTTTTTATAACTTTGCTAGTTTCAATGAAAATCGAAAAACTGCATTTTTCAAAATTATGCATTTGTATGGGAGGGGGTAGAAGAAGTGACTGTATCGGATCAATATTCCACATCTATATCATAATACTTTGACCCAAATTTCAAATCGATAGCTTAAATAGTTTCAAAGAAAAATCAATTTCTGAAAATTTCGAAATTTCGTGAAATTTGTATGGGAGGGGGTAGAAGGAGTGGGGGGATGTGGCCCGTTCACGAACTTAAAGTTTCTTTTTTGCTAAAAATGACACACAACAAATTTCAGCACGATAGCTCAAAGCGTTCGAGAGTTATGCTGTAGACAGACGGACAGACGGACAGACTGTGCGAGCATTATTTCTTAGCGTTACAAACGGTAAGGCAAACACAATATACTCTCAGATTTCATCAAGAGTATAAACAGGTGATTAGCTTTACCAGTTCTACCCCCTACCATACAAAATAACTCATTTTCAATCATTTACAATAATCAAATTTTCTTGGTAACTATAAAAGCTAATAATTTGAAATTAAGAATATATTATTTTTATCACAAATGTGATATATGATTTAAAAATTATTCGAACTCCCTCACTCTTTGCACCACCTCCTATACAAACTACACTTTTTCATGAATACTGCAAAGTTGGGTCAAATTTTGTATTAAATACTAAATTAGCACTAATATTAAGATCGGAAAAATTTAACTGATTAACATCACGGCCTCTACACCATCTCGTGGAATATGACATAATATCTCAACTTCAAAAAAACAATCGATTTTCTTGAAAAGTATGAATGTTACTAGTCTCAAATTTGAAACATGTCAATTTCATAATATTCATAGTTATTTCTGAAAAATCAGTAAAACCCAGTCGATCCTTCTACCACCGCCCATACAAACTATACAATTTCACTAAATCTAGAACACTAACTTTCTATTCAATTTTCGAATCGTGAATTTTGTATAGAACATTTTTATAGCTAATCAATCATGATATGAAAAATATACTGCCAACAAGTCGGGCAAAACTTTATTATTCTTGGGACAAGTTGCGGATGAGTGGAAAGTCATTATGCAGGTTAGAGTGGTTAGGGAAGACTAACTGAAAGGGAGTTCTTGGGCAGGGCTGTTGTCAATTTAACAATATCTTATTCTTTTCTGCAAGTTTGGGTTCTTATGAGGGGAGAAGGAGAGGTATTAGTAAGGGTGGGTGGATGTTAATAGCTTTTTAATTGATTGTTTGAATCACGACCAATATTCTCTGTATAGAATGTGTTTCATAGACGAAGTTGCATAGAATTTTTATAAAATTTGGTGTATTTTACATTCACGAAACCGAACATTTGTATGGGAGGGGGTAGAGCATTAAAGAGAATCATAAAATTTGTGATTTATTTCATTTCTCTTGAAAGGTGGTTGTCCAAAATTCCAAGTTCGTAGCTTTCAATTTGTTGGTTATTAGTTGATTTAATGAAATTGGTCGAAATCATACTTTTGTATGGGGGTAGAAGGGCAAGAGTGATTTCAAGACTTTTGACGCAACCGTTTCAATTATTTTTAAAAGTTCTTAACCAAAATTTTATATTGATAGCTTTTACTAATTAGGTGATAATTGATTTCTTGAAAATAGTCGAAAAAATAATTTTGTATGTTTAGTTCTAAAGGTTTTTGACCAGTTAATATTTCGTATATTTAGGGATTTTTTTTAAATGCATTTCCTAAATTTTCAAGTTTCTACCTTAAAATTTCACTCAAAAATTTTCAGTTTCTGTGTTTTCTTCAATGGACATGAAACAACTTGTGCACGTTAGACCGAAGGGGTCGGTTTATAAAAATTATGGAACAAGTTATTATAATTTTTTATGTATATCAAATAGATGTATTCACATGCAAAATTTAAGCTTTGTATCTTTCACTAAAAATTTCCGACATTTTTGCTTAACACCTCCCTCACTTTACACCTTCCAACTGCAAATTTTTACCAAAATTAGCGACTATGTAGTTCTACAATCTGACAAATTTTCGATATCTGTACTCTGGTTTGAGATATAAGGATTTGTAATTTTGAAAAGTACGTCATTTTTGAAATGCTCCCCATTTCCTTCTTTACTATTATTTCAACACGTTATATTTTTTTCGTGTTTTGCTAGTATAGCTTAATATATGCTTAAAGTTTCAATTACATAGCTTAAGAGATAGTTGAGATATTAATTTCTAAGTGTTTTTCTTTGCACCCTCCCCCTGACCCTTTCCCCTGACCCACCCCCTTACAATAATTAGCCACTCTCTAAGCTGATTCCAGTGGAGATATATGCCTTAATGGTCCCAAAATATGAATTTTTTGCGATAGGAAATTTCGAAGATAGAATCATTTGAAAAAAAAAATCGGCCGACAATTTGTTTTTAGCCCCCCATTTTCGGACGCCAATGGATAAAAAGTTAAGATTATTTTTAAAGTTTGTCCCACAACCCCCTCTATATCTCTACACCCTTATCAATTTTGGAGTAAATTCTATAACAAAATGATATTCATATAAATCCTTACACATTATTTATAAAATGAATGTTATCCATCTCGATCAATTTTATAATTATTGAGAATGAATTTAAACTTTTACTTATAGAATCATTTTATAACATTTTAGTATAAATGTTATTCACATTATTTATGAAAATATTCTATAAAATAAATGTATAAAATTAATAACAAAAAATGTTCACTATGTATCCAAAGCCCCTATTTAATCTATCCTTTAATTTATTGAGATCTTTATACCTCTTAAGTATAAATTTTATACTCTTGTAATACGGATAAAATGTACGTCTACACCACTACCTCTCAATCTGTAATTCTTAACAGTTTTATCAAAAACAATTTTAGCATTTCATAATATTTATTTCAATATTAAAAAATAAAACATATTATAATACAAAATTGAATTACATTTTTAGCCATATAGATATGCTATAGAACTAAAGTATACATTTTTAAATGACAATTTTCCGGATTTCAATATGACGTTTCGGTCTCTGCTTAAAACATTTATCAAAGAGTTTCATAAAGTTCTTCAACCAGTTTGATAAAGGTCTCAGCAGAGACCGACACGTCAAGTCAAAATGAACTCTTAAAACATTCACCAAACCAAAAACTACAGGTGTTTAATTTGACTTTATATTTAGACGGTTGACAAGCAGATGTGTTTAAGTCCAATTTTTTAGAAATTGTTTTTTTTAATCAACTTAATGCTATCTTTAAAACGTTTTGAAATATTAAAAGTTTATAATTATGGCTTAAAATTATTCGAGATATGAAAAATATCGACTTATAATTTTTTTCAGTTTAATTATCACAGTGCATTTTGGTTTCAAGACACCCGTGCTTGTCAACCTGATATAATATTAAAAATATTACTTTGAAGTTATATAAGTATATTAGGCGTTCGCTTGAAAAACTGTCTAAGTGACGATTAGATGCTTTTGAGATAAATGCAATTGGAATGATTGAGTTTTAAAAGCGAACACATCTTTTAATTTTTTTAGAAAAATTTTAACTCACTGATACATATTCAGTGTCAAATCATAGTTAAGACGTTGTTGCATTAAATAGTAATAACGTCTTAACTCATAATTAAACCATTAAAAAGTGCAAGTAAAAATTTATCTTTACAAATCATTAATTATAAGCAAACCCAAAATTTTTGAAATGTTTTTGCAATCAGTGCGAGAAATTCAGTTAGAATGTGCTCTTGTGACTAGACGTGTTTCGCTCGGCTCTGTCGTTATTATTTTCTGCGTGAAATCGCGAGTACTGCATTTTAGTTTTATCTTATAATTATCTGTTGTATTATTTACCATCGATTGTAATGGCGGATTTCAAATCGAAGACGGGTGTTGTTAATACTCGATCACGTAAGGATGTTCGTGGTGATTCTGGTGAAAGCTGTTCTCCGTTAAGTGGACAACAAATTTTGTCGATTGACCAGCTGTTGCCGCATTTTCGAAAGATGGAGGCTTCGATGAGGAAGTTTGATGCGGCCTTGTCATCACTGGAAACTAGATTCGTCTCGAAACTCGATGAAGTTCTTGAATCTGTGCTGAAACGGGCTGATGCTCTTGAAGCAAGGGTTTCCGTATTGGAGGGTACGGTAGCATCGCTGGAGACACAAAATCTCGATTTGCGTCAGCAACTACAGCTATCGGATGCCGTTGTTAGAGGCATCCCAGTTATGCCCAACGAAAATCCTCTAACTATCGTCCGCTCTTTAGCTACAGTCATTGGGCATGAGCTGTCACCCTTCACCAGCGCCATTCGTGTAACATCATCACAACCTCATAAAGTACGTTCGGATGATAGTACACCACGACGTTCATCTACTGGTTGGCCGCTGCTGCTTGTTCGATTCTCCAGCTCTAGTGAATGCAGAGTCTTCATCAGAAAATTTTATGACTGTGTTGGTGGAGTGCAGTTAAATAAACTCAATGGGTTTACGAGCAATGGTAAGGTATATGTAAATGAGAGCCTTACGACGGCGAATATTAACCTTCTTCGTGAGGCCTTACGCCTGCGCAGACCCGGCCTGTTGCATTCAGCGTTTACCAGATATGGTAGAATTTTCGTAAAACGTCAGTCAACATCACCTGTCATTCGGATTTTTTGTGTTGATGATCTGCGTCGTCATGTGTCAGTTTCAGGTGATACTCCTGTGGAAACTAGTGCCGCGAAGCGTACTTGTAAGGCAGCAGTGAAATAACTTTTCGATAGAGCTTAGCTTTCTTTAAGAATCATCTCACTAATATGTATATTTTTTACTTTTTTTCATATCTAATTTTTTCCTCTATTTTGTATTTAAATTCTTTTCTTTTAGACTTCCTTGTCATTCTTCTATCTGTTCAATATGCTAAGTTATTGGTTTCTTCTTTGTACTGGATGATCGCTGTTGCTTGCCTCTGTCATTGGTTCCTGTGCGTCGATAATGGTATGTAGCAATTCCTTGAACATAGTTAGACCTCTTCTATCCACCTTCTGTAGCCAATCATTTGGATTTAATATTTGCTTGGTAAATGCTAGAAGTATCTACAAAAAAATTACTGATCTCAGCTTATTCTTTTAAAACACTGATGTTCATGCAATCTTGATATCTGAATCATGGCTGAAGGACCACATACCAACATCTCTTGTCAATTTTCCAGGCTATAATTTCTTTAGAAATTATCGCAAAAACAAACGAGCTGGGGGGGTTGGTATTTATGTTCAGAGCAATTTTCGTTCGAAAATTCTTTTTTCTTCGACCTCAGGCTGCATTGAATTTATCTGCGTCGAGATCGATTCGGGCGTCGAAAAATTTGTCCTTGTTTCCTCATATTGCCCTCCTAAGGCATTTTCTGAAGAAGGTGCTTATTCTTTTGTCGATACTATTTCTAATCTAACTCATTCGTTTAGTAAAGTATTAGTTGGTGGTGATTTTAATGTTGACTTACTTACGAAGTGTTCACGTCGTAATGTTTTCTTGTCACTTATTTGTTCGATGCATTTATCTGTTCTTAACTCTGAGGCTACGTTTTTTGATGCTGTCAACCCATCATTACTTGATTTCTTCATGATTTCCGACAAAAATGACGCGCTGTTTTTTAGTCAAATGTCTCCGCTCTCTATTACTGATCATGACTTCTTATTCTTAAGTTACAATGTTCGCTTTGATAATAAAAAGCCCAATAAATCAGTTAATTATTATGACTACAGTAATATCAATATGATGAATCTAATTGAGGACTGCTTATCATTGCCATGGGACAGTATATATAATAATACCAATGTCGATGACCAGATATTGGCTTTCAATCATTTTGTTCAAAACTTGCACATGAAACATGTATCTCATCGATCTAAACGGTTGAAATCTGACTCAGTCCCTTGGCTTACCTTCAATGTGAAGTGCCTTATTGCAGAGCGGGAATTTCTTTTTCGTGAATATCGTCGTCTTAAAACGTTGGATTCTCGTAATATATATAAACACGCTAGAAATAAAGCTACTGCAGCTATTCGCATCGCCAAACAATCATTTTATGCAGCGAAGTTTGACTCTAACTTACCGTCCAAAGTTCTTTGGAAAAATTTACGCCAAGCTGGTATCGCTGGTGCTGACGAGAGTCCTTTCGATATTGACTCTGAACAACTGAATTCTTTTTTTGCTGTTCAAAATCCCGGTTCTACTATCTCTGTTGATATGTTTAGACCCTTAACTGATGATAAGGGGGATCGTTTCTTGTTTCGTTGCATTGACTCGAACGAATTATCTCAGGCACTAAACTCTATAAAGTCACAAGCAATTGGTTATGACAATATTCACCCTAAGTTCCTAAAAATGTTATTTCCCTTTATTCACTCATTTCTTCTCCATATTTACAATACATGTCTAACTGCTGGTGTATTTCCAACAATATGGAAAATTGCTAATGTGATTCCTGTTCCCAAAGTTTCTCGTCCCAAGGAGTCTAGTGATTTTCGTCCTATCAGCATATTATGCTTACTCTCAAAGGGTCTTGAGCGTGTAATGTCTCAGCAAATCAATTGTCATGTAAGAAGATTTGGTCTTTTGAGTAACTGGCAATCTGGTTTCCGTGCTGGTCATAGCTGTGAAACTGTGACGTTAAAGGTTACTACTGATATCCGTAAAGCCATGGACCGGAATGAATTAACTTATTTGGTTTTGCTTGATTTTTCAAAAGTGTTTGATTGTGTATGTCATTCCATACTTCTTAATAAGCTTTACGCTCGCTTTTCATTCTCTACAAGTGCGGTTGAGTTAATTAAAAGTTTTTTAAGTAATCGATCACAACAGACTAAGGGTAGCTCGGGGTTCTCTTCTCTTTGTGGCCTTTTGTCTGGTGTTCCTCAGGGCTCTATCTTAGGTCCATTACTCTTCAGCATGTTTATAAATGACCTTCCTAATGTAGTGTGTGATTGTAGTATCCATATGTATGCTGGTGACGTTCAGCTATATTTGAGTAGGCCTATAGGGTTGATTGAAGACTGCGCGGTTCGTGTATCATCGGATCTAGCGAATATTTCGAAATGGTCCCATGCAAACGGTCTTACTCTTAATCCTAGCAAATCACAATGTATCGTTTTTTCTGCTAGTATGGATGAATCTAATTACTCCATTATGCCTCCAATTGAACTGAATAACACTAAAGTCGCTTTCCATTCACAGGTACGTAGTCTTGGCATTACATTAAATTATAATATGAGCTGTTGCTCCATATCGCTAGTATGTTAAGAAAAATCTATGCCACTCTACGTAGGCTGTGGCTATATGCTGATGTTTTACCTTCGAGCTTGCGCATGGCCCTAATTAAATCTCTAATTCTGCCGTTCTTTACCTTTGGATGTATAATTTTCTTCCCAAACTTGATTCCTTCTGCCAGCGTAAATTAAAGGTAGCTTCTAATGATTGCACTCGATTTATTTTTGGCTTAAGACGTTTTGACCACATTTCAATGTATAGTAATGCTATCTTAGGTTGTTCCCTGGAAACCTATTACAAAAAACGATAATTGATTTTTCTTTTTAGTGTTATTTCGAAGAGTTGTCCGACCTATTTACTTGATGATATACGTTTCCTAAAATCTTCTCGTTGTTGTAAATTGCTTATTCCTCATCATAAAGGTAGGATTATGGAGATGTCCTTCTATGTTCATTCCCTTAAGCTATGGAATAATTTACCATTTCATGTTACTCTTGGAATCAGTGTGGATGCATTTCGTAGACTGTTATCTGAGTACTCTTTTTAATTATTCTTTTGAGTGATTTATTAGTTATTTTATAAGACCAATAACTTAGCATGTTTTCTTTCCTCTTTTCTTTATCAACATATGTATTTACTTGTATTTCTCCTCTTCTTCTCGTATTATTTTCTTTACTTTTCTATTTTGCTTGCTATTTTATTTTTGTTCTCTTAATTTTTATTTCTTTTTTTTTTATTGTCGATATTAATTCCTTATTATCTTATTCTCTATTTCCTCATAAGAATCTTACTGTTATTTTTTTCTTATTTTTTTTTTTATTTTTTTTTTTTATTTTTTTTTTTTTTATTTTTTATTTTTTTTATTTTCTACTGTTTTAATTTTTTTTTTGCATTAATTATTAGTACTGATATAACTACTACTAACAATACCTAACTGCTTTAATGTATGGCGATTAGTTGACCGAATTTCGCTACTTCTTAGTTCCATAATCCAGCGTAGAAAATAGTTTGATTTATTATTAAATTTGAGTGATTTAAATAATTAAAAAATTACGTGTTGCGCATTTGCCAATACTTTAATGTGGGCAACTTTTTGTTTCCATTCGTTGGAGGTGGCAGTAATCGAAACAGATTAAGGCAGGGCAGCGAACCCTTAGCCATATGACAAAATAATATTAATGTCTTACATTTTAAAGTTTTCTGGAATAGACAATGCTAAGTCTATTCTTTTAAGAAATGTAAATCTTTGAAGATGCTGTAAACGTTGCTGCCTTAGAAACAATTTCCACAGCAATATTATTCGTTTCCGACTTCTAAACTATTATCCAATTTTTTCCTTATTTGTTTTCATCTGAATGTGATGGGTAAGGTAACCAATGTTTACTTCACAATTTTTCTTCCGTTTGTATAGATAAATAAACAATTTTGCATAAGAACGTTTTCCATTATTGGATTTGAAAATTTGTGAGTTTCACTTTAAATTGGGAAAATTATTATAAGACTTGGAAGCATATTATACATACCTGAATACAAAACATCTATTTTATGCACACTTTTCACTGATAAACTTGCCACCCGCACTATTTTGACGAGAAAAATAAACTGACGTAGTCAAGAATCAATGCAATTATGATGTAAATTCAAAGAGCAAATAAATTTCATCAGCATTTTATAATAAAAAACAAAAATAGAATAAATATAGAATTCGTATGCATGGCGAACATTTGTCAATCACACGTATAAAACCTATCCCGCGACCTATAAAAGCATCTCCCAGCTGATTCCATTTGTTTCTTACGATCTTAGCCAAAAAAGCTTATCTCACGTTGTTATAAAAGCTATTGTGGTTAGTATAAGAAAACCATTTGTTTTGCAACTTTTGAATGTCCTTAGCAGTTCTTAAGATCTAATTTATACTCAAAGGAAGACAACATTATTAATGACCATATTCTAGTATTCATATAGTAACTATCAGGATAAATTTTATGCATAATGGAATAAAATTTATTTTGCTTAAATTGAAAGCAAATTTTTATATTTAAATCCATGGCTTAGAGTGCCAAATTAATATAAAGCATTTTTATAATTGTTTTTCATAAAAACCATACCAATTACCAGATACTTCACTTTTATAATAAAAAAAATAATAGATGAGTTTTAACTTTTACACCAATATTTTTAACCGTGTACTGATTTTCAACTTATCTGTATTCGTAGATATTAGCAAGTTTAGTTTTTATTCTTTCCTTTCCCCCGTCTCCCTTTCCACCTATCACCGCCCAAAATTTAGAAAATAGAGCTCACTTACCCAATCAACAATCCACCCAAAAACGAACATTCTACATTTGACGGTCAACGAGATATAAGTCCATATGTATGGCGGACGGCGTACGGCTGGGCGGATTTTTTTTTTGCATTTTTAGACTAATTTTGTCATGAAACGCGAAAAAATAAAAAACAATTTTTTTCCTGTGTCGATCACAATACTTTAGATTTCATCTAGAGTATAAAAATGCATGAAATTTTAAGATATTAATTGGTCGATTACTATCAAAACTTCTACTCTCTCCCCAACAAAAGTATTATTCCGATAATTTTCAGTAAATTAATTATCATCAATGCATAAGAAGGTATCGGCTTGAAAATTTTTAAAAACACTTTTAAAATATTTGGAACAAAGTTGCATTAATCTCTCTATTTTTTCTACTCCCTCTCATACAATAGTGTATTTTTGACCAATTTCAATAAATCAACCATTAACCGGCAAATTAATGCTTACGAATTTGAAGTTTTGAACGAACATTTTTCACGAGAATCGAAAGAAACTGCATAACAAATTTTACGATATCCCAAACTTTTTAAAGCTGAAAAAACTGCCGTCAAAGTTCGTTTTTCATTTTAAAATAGCCATGCACCAGGACCTCATTGCGTTAGTCTTCTCTATCTACTACCATTATATATACTCTAGCTGGAATCTGAGAGTATTATAAGTTTGCTCTAAAGTTCGTAGCGCCAAGAAATAATGATCACACAGAGTCGCCAAGGGTCGCTAAAAAATCTCAAAACTGGATGTCCGTCTGTCCGTTCGCTCGAGAACAAGTTGAGCTAGAAAGTTCAAATTTTGTACACGTCGTTTTTGACGCAACAGTAAGGTCAAGCTCGTGAGTTGGCCAAATCACTCCACCCCTTCTAAGCCCCTCCCATACAAAATGACTAATTTTCAATTATTTACATTAATCAAATTTTCTTAGAAACTATAAAAGCTAATACTTTGAAATTTAAAATATTGTATTCTTATAAATGAGATATATTGCACAATTATTCGAATCCTCCCACTCCTTCCACCAGCTCCCATACAAACTGCACTTTTTCATGAAACACTCCAAACTGATTTTCTCAGTATGCATAACATTTATAGAGCTAAAATTTTGAACGAAATACTTAATGAGCATTTTAATTAAGATAAAAAAATTATCTGCTTAGCTTGACTACTTCTACCCCTTCCCATACAATATGACACAAGTTTACAAATTCACAAAAAATCGATTTTCTTGAAAAGTTTGAATGTTACTAGTCTGAAATTTAATAGATGGCTATATCATAATATTCTTAGTTATTTAAAAACAAAATCAATTGCATCCCCTCACTCCTTCTACCACCTCCCTTACAAACTGCACAATTGCACTAAATATAATACACTAGTTTTCTCAGAACCTATTAAATTTTTTGGAGCTTACATTTTCCACAAAGCATTTTTATAGCTACTAGCATGATGGAAAAAAAGTTAGTTCAATGCTATCCTCCCTCTTCTACCACTCCCCATTTAAAATTTCTTATGATCACACAAATTTCTATTTCATCTAATGTATCGGAGGAACGCGCCTGGTTATGTTTTTAAATAATGACAGATCGATTAGCGGCTCCGTAGCAAGGGAAAGCAGAAAAACATAACAGGGCTACGATTTCGCGTAAAGCGCAATCTTACGATACTCTAGATGAAATAGAATTTTTTTGTGACCCCACGAAATTTTGTATGTGGAGTGTTAGAAGGGATGATAGCATTGAACTAATTTTTTTCCCCATCATGCTAAAGTAGCTATAAAATGTTTTATTCAAAGTGTTTACTCCAAAAATTGAATGGGAACTGAGAAAATTAGTGAGTTAGATTTTATGAAAAAGTGCAGTTTGTATGGGAGGTGGTAGAATGAGTGGGGGGATTTTAGTGATTTTTTCAGAAATAACTAGGAATATTATAAAATTGACATCCCTTATATTTCAGACTAGTGCCATTCATACTTTTCAAGAAAATCGATTTTTTGTGAAGTTGTGAAACTGTGTCATATTGTATGGGGGGTAGAAGCAGTGAAGCTAATCAAATACTTTTTTCTGATCTTAGTGATAATGCTAAGTAAGAATTTATTACAAAATATGAGCTCGATAAATGTTATATATGTATTATATGTTCTGAGAAAATCGGCTTAGAGTATTTCATGAAAAAGTGTAGTTTGTATGGGAGGGGGTGGAAGGAGAGGGAGGGCGCCAATAATTTTTCTACTGTAGATTTAAATCATTACGGCAGTGATATATTCCACAATTCAGCCTAATAGCTTTCATACTTTTCGAGTAAATTCATTTATTGTCAAATTGCGAAATTGTGTCATTTTGTATGGGAGGAGGTAGAAGGAGTGAAACTAATCGTCTAATTTGTTTCGGCCTTACTAATAATTTTAAATAAATATTTGGTGCACAATTTCAGCCAGCTAAATTTTACACGCACTGAGTAAATTGGCTTAGAATAATTCATGACAAGTACAGTTTGTATGGGAGGTGGTAGAAGGAGGGGGACGACACGCACAATTTTTATATAGTAGATTGATGTTATCATAAAAATAACATATTCAAATTTCAGGCTAATAGCTTATATACTTTCCGAGCAAATCTCTTCAAATTGCGCAATTGTGTCATTTTGTATGGGAGGGGGTAGAAGGGGAGGAGCGATTTGGCCCGCTCACGAACTTGACCTTACTTTTTTTTGTCAAAAACGACGTGTACAAAATTTGAACTATCTAACTCAACGCGTTCTCAAGCTAGAGAGCGCACGGACGGACGGACGAACATCCGGTTTTGAGATTTTTGAGTGATAATATTAACTTCTGTATCATTCATTTTTTTCTCCAAGCCTTATTTCTTGGCGTTACAAACCTTAGAGCAAACTTATAATACTCTCAGATTCTATCTAGAGTATAAACACCCGTACGTATACTATAATCTAGTCGAAGGAGAAAACACGATACACTCTATTATAATATGTCCTATTCGAAAATATACGATAAATGTATTTTGGAAAAAGCGTTTGTTTGTTTGTTACTTTTTTCTATTAATTATTATTGAACTATTTTCTTATTTCATTTATTTTCGCTTAGTTTCACTTTTATTGTATATATTCTGTGACTTAACGTAATTAATTAAAACCAACATGACAAACGACATCAGATATAGTAACGATATGTTTTTTGTTTGAAAAAAGAATCAAAAGGAATATCTATAGATTATAACTCTGACAAATTTTGTACGTTCATGACTAATATTTACAATATTATTTTGCAATGTGTCTGTGTAGTACATAAAATCCTGAATTTATAATCATCTCTTTTTTACTAGGTATAAGTTCACATCAATATTCCTCCATATATACTTATATATATATACATATATGCAAATATTCTCCCTTAACCCCAGCCCAATTATCTGGGGAGTACACAACCGATCACCGCAAAGCCGCATTCATTTCCATTGAAAATCAATAAAGGCCTTGTTTCTATAGATAGCTCAGAACTTCACCCAGATCCTGGGCCGTATCCTTCCATGTGAAATATTTCACGATAACTTTAGTCGACTATGCCATACCTTTTACCGCCAATTTGCACCTTAATGTGGCAACAAATTTTATAATCTTCCACTGGTATTACAGCGCGCACAGGCATACATATAGCCCCAAATTGTGTTAAAAGTATATATGGTAACGAGAGGAACACTCTGCCATCGCCGATTCGAGATACAATGGTTCACAAGTCCAAAACATATATAAGCGCAGAATAGAATTATCGCAGCATACCTGACTACGTGCACACACAGGTCGACGAATAAATCGGGCTGATTTTGGGCCTAGAGTGTGAGCAAACGCCGATATTATACACGCTTCGGAAACAGCTTGGCACCAAACGTGGCTTAAAGCGTGAAACACTGGGAAATTTGTATCAAGCAAGCAGTTTAACTTCATTTTTGCCACTTTGAGGCACCATGCATTCGGAGGTCAATTAGGCGTGCAATCGATTTCCATGGGAAAACTTTACACTGTCCAATTTCCAATTCAATATCCATGGTGGCGAACGAAGGAGTTGAGAAACTTTTGCCAAGTGAGTTCTTAGAGATATGGGGTCAACGTGCAAAAGGAAACATATGAGTCAGCTATGTATGGAGCAGTCGATATTATAGGTGTGTATGTAAGACAAACGACCAAACTTTCAAAACTACAAAGGAAGGCTTCGGGGTGAAAAAGTTTCGAGCAAAACCTTTTCTTTTGTTCGAAAGTGTGTGGGTGCCGGGGGTATATCAATTAATGTCTTAAAAGCAAGTTTGAGAACACGTTTATTGAGATGACTGTGCTATCACCAATTCATTCAGTATTTTTACCTGTTCTGGGTTTTTTGTCTCGAAGTCTCAAAACTACAATAAATGATCTTTGAGAACAAATGGATGAATTTAAAGTGCGGTTAAATCGATTTTTAAAAGTCTCTCGATTTTTTTTGGTTGAAAATCTTTGAAATGTGAGCTCTTAGAACATTTAAAATAAGAAATAAATAAAAAAGGGATTTTTCCATAACTAGAGCTGATCCCGATTTGAATTTGATAATGGTGAAATACAATCGATCAATTCTTTGCTAATTTGTGTGTAGGGATCTTAAATTCTTTGATTTTACTTTATTATTTTAATAATAAAGTATTGTAATCGGCTTGGAAAACAAAACATTTGCTACCCTGAAATTTTGTTGTTTCATGACTAAAATAGCCTAATCCGTCTGTCTGTACACCGTCCGCTGTCCGCCGTCCGCTGACGTGTACGCTCAGCGCACATTAACTCGCAAACCCTTCAAGATAGAAAGTTCATTTTTAGGGGGATTGTAGATAGTTGCGGATGTCAGGCGAATACCCATTTTGGGAGGTGTAAGGGTTCAGGGGGAGGGAAGAGCGCTTAAACCGAAAAATACGAATTCAAATATCCCAACCATAGTTACAGCTAGGAAGCTAGAAATCTACATACATATAGAGGAGTTTGTGGGACAACTTTTAAAAATAATTTAATTTTTTTATCCATTGGGGTGCAAGGGCTAAGAACCAATTGTTTCAAATGATTATGTCTTCGAAATTACTTACCATAAAAATTGATATTTTGAGACCATTAAGGTGGCATAATTATTGTAAGGGAGAAAAAGAAGTTAGAGAACTAAATGCGATCATTAGAACGCGAGCTGCTGTACCAAGTAACCCTGGAAATGCAACCCGGGCACCTATGATGGTGAAGCCACCTCCTGTGGCCAAACCTGTAGAACCT
This sequence comes from Chorisops tibialis, assembly GCA_963669355.1. NCBI lineage: Eukaryota > Metazoa > Arthropoda > Insecta > Diptera > Stratiomyidae > Chorisops > Chorisops tibialis. The sequence continues at coordinate 115,537,575 of OY770262.1, read as the reverse complement.
GGTCACTTGTGGTTCGAAGCAGAGACAAGGAGGCAACCTCAAAAGAAGTAGCAGACAAGGTCATGTCTCAAGTAGCTCCAACGATGTGGGTTAGGGTGCATGGAGTCCATCCCATCAAAAGTGGAGTGGCTGTAGTTAGAGTTCCTTTGGAGAAAGAGACAACGAAAGTGGCCTCAATCAAAACGTTCGAGGAGGTGGGCTTAGAGGTCTCTGTAAGAGACAAATTTGAACCAAGAGTCATGATACATGACGTACACTGCCGTTTTTCCACAGAAGAACTACTGGGGGAAATACATGGCAACCACTTCAAAGATAAAATGACCCTGGAGGACCTACAAAAATCACTGAAAGTGATTAGTAGGCCAGCCAAGGAGGGAGTAGATGCCACAGCATGTGTCATCCTGGAAGGAACGGACAAAATAATTGATGAGCTGATTGCATCCGAAAGAGTGTATGTGAAATGGTTCTCATACAGGGTTCGGATGCATAACGCGGTGATGACATGTTTTAGGTGCTTGTCATTTGACGACAGAGTCGCTGAGTTCAGACTAAAAGAGCAGGTATGTCGTAGATGCTCTCAAACGGGACTCAGTATGTCTGCCTGCAGGAACCAACTGAACTGCAGGGACTGCGAATTCTTGGGACTGCCGTCAGGGCATAAACATCTCACGCTAGACTGCCCAGTCTACGCAAAAAGGGTAGCTAGGGTGAACGCCAGACACTAAAGCAACCTGTACCTGTATCCCACACAGACTGGTTACCTCGGATCGGCCAAGTTCTTACAACTAAATTGCCACGGTTCTTACCCGGTGATGTGCGAACTTGGCGTTTTGCTTCAAGAAGAGGGCTTTGCCTTTGCTCTCCTGCAACAAAGGGTTGCATAAGGGGACCACCGGCTGGGGCGAGAGTGTATTTCTCAGGTGAGGAGAGGGATGCTGCCGTGGTGGTTTGCGACTCCAGTATTGAGTGTGTTTGACTTGAGCACCTGACAACAAAATGGGGAGTGTGCGTTAAGGTGAATGGACCTCTCGGCCCGGTATATCTAGTTAGCATATACTGCAGGTTTGGAGAGCCGCTCGACCCATGTCTAGACTACATGGACGCGCTTATCCAACAGGTGAACGGGACTCCTGCCATATTTGGAATGGAATGCCCTCTCTGCATTGTAGTTCAGCAAGACTACCGGACGCACGTCTAGTAGTCTTGGACTGCGCCGTGGAAAGGCCATCTGCGATTGGATAGCAGCGAACGACATGTTCGTCTGGAATGAACCGAGCGACTCTTACACGTTTGACGGACCGCGGGTGTAAGCGATATCGATGTGACTCTGGCCAATCGTGCAGCGATGGTATTTGACGCCCGGTGGAGCATCAGCGCAGGATGCGATCACAGCCTAATCGTCGTAGAATTTTCATACGATAGGGCTGTGTGTAAAAGCGATACTCTGCGCGAAGTAGCTTGGCGAACCAAAGGATGCTCCTGAGAGATCCATGGGGAACGCTTGAGGGCAGAAGCAGAAAGCATTCCGCTGAGGGATTTTGCGCTGCTCGACTTGGATATTCAAATCATGAAAATCCAAGAATGGCTGGTAAAAGTGAACGACGACACGTTTAGGAGGATCCGAAAGGTGAATCCAAGACGTGCTAAATGGTGGAATGCAGAACTTAAAGCAAAACGCACTCGAGTACGAGCCCTAAGGAAGAAATTCCAAAGGGCACGTATAAGAGGTCAAGCTGACACGAACCAGCTCAAAGTTGACTATCAGCGAGGCATGTACGAGTACCGATATCTGATCATGTCATCCAAGGGGGAGGATTGGAAGCGTTTCGTCGGAGCAAACTCACGTGACCCCTTGGGGTCAAGTCTATAAAATCTGCAGGGGAAAACGATCAGGGCTTGAAATGTCTGTCTTTAATGTTGGAGGCAACATTTTATCGACATGGAATGAGTGTGTCAAAGCACTATTGGAAGAATTCTTTCCGGATCCTGAACTGATGGAAAATGATCAAGATCGTGTAACATCAGAGGGAGAAATCCCCGAGCTGGAACACGAAGAGATTGAATCAAGTTTCAACAGGATCAGATCTGGTAAGGCGCCTGAGGTTGACAGGATGACGGGTGATATGTGCAAAAGTATCTGGCGCGCCATCCCTAAATACGTAACTTGCGTTTTCAACCGACGCTTCCAAGATCGAGTTTTTCCTGCAGCTTGGAAGATTGCGCGTGTGGTCGTGCTCCTGTAGTCGCCAGAGTAAGTCAGAAGTAACCCTCGGTCTTATCGGGGTATATGTCTTCTCCCGGTCCTTGGCAAGGTCCTGGAGAGGATTATGATACGAAGATTGAGTGAAACAGTGGAGATGCACGGAGGATGCGTGGAGACATGTGAAGAACTCGGTGGCGAGGAGTGCTAGGAAATACGTCCTTGGAATCATTGTAGATTTCAAGGGCGCGTTTGACTATTTGAACTGGGACCTCGTGCTTGATAAGCTACGCGACTGCGGCTGTCAAGAAATGGCTTTGTGGCAGAGCTCTTTCTCTGGCAGGTCGGCATGCGTTCGAGGATTACGTGACACAGTCTGGAGAATTGTACGGAGGGGCTCTCCTCAAGGCGCCATCAGTGGTCCATTTATATGGAACCTAATGATGGATGACCTTTTGGCACAGCTCTCGAGAACAAGTAGTGTCGCGGCGTATGCTGACGATCTGCTCATTTTAGTGGAGGGAGGTTTTCGATCTGAGCTGGAGCATAAGGGTACGGCTCTTATGACAACCGTTCTGGAATGGAGACAAAAAGTGGGAGTAGAGGTATCTAGAGAGAAGACAGCGATCATGTTGCTGAAAGGCAAACTTTCGCTCTCCCGTCCACCCTTGGTAAAGCTTGAAGGATCTGGGCTCAGTTATGTGACCAACGTCAGGTATCTGGGCATCAGAGTTTCAGAGCGGTTGAGGTTTGAGCTGCATCTGCGAGAGCTCAGGGAACGTCTCACTACTACTATGCGACAGATCCGCAGAGTTCTGCGGAAAGAATGAGGCCTGTCCAGGAGAGCAGTACGTGTCATATACGACGGTCTGTTCGTTGCATGCGCAACGTATGGATCGTCGATATGGTACGAAGCCTTGGCGACTGGCACAGGAACCCGTGCTGTTTACTCTTGCCAAAGAGTAATCCTGCAGGCATGTTTACCTGTATGTCGAACGATTTCTACCGAAGCCATGCAGGTACTCAAGGGTGTTCCTCCATTGGACTTGGAGGTGAAGCACAGAGCTATCACCTACAAGATCCGGAAGGGTGTCCCATTGCTGGATAGCGATTGGTTGACTCATGAAGAGATCATGGAGAGGAGCCTTCGCGAATGCAAAGAACTCCTCGACCTCAGGGTGACGTTGATATGGCAAAATAAATGGGCAGAAACTGAAAAGGGTAGGGTGACGCACGAATTTATTGGAGTCGCGAACTATGCCAGAGAGAACTTAGACTTTGAATTTCCTCTCAGTCTGGGTTTTCTCCTGACAGGCCACGGTAGTATGAATGTCTACCTTCACAGAGTAGGCAGAAACGAAACTGAGGGCTGCCTATGCGGAGCTGCACTTAAAAATTGACAGCATATACTGGGCGAATGCCCAAGATACGATGATATCAGGAATTTGACTGATATGGGGATCACTCGTAATGGTAGCAATTTAGATGTCAGCAGATGTCTATCATGTCGACAAACTTTTGAATGTCTCAGAGTTTTTGCGCACGAGGCATTCAGTAGAAGGTGGGCTGATACGGGGAGGTTTAGGAGGGCGTAGAGATCTAAATACCCGCAGTCAAGGTTCTTTTTACATATACGCAGCGAAGGGATAACACTAGTTATCACATACCGGGTGAACGACCAAGGTCAATTCCGGTATAACCTTTGGGGAGTGTCGTCCCCACGTATCCCGATGCGGAGTGTCGCCAGTCACGAGTAGCAAGGAACTCAACTGGTTGTAATTTTCAAATTACGAAACCTGACCAAAGGTTTTCTGATATCACGGGTATCGAGAAGCCCATGGAAGGTTACTTCCACCCCCGGCAATGCAAGATGGCCCTTCGGGGAGTATTTTGGTGGCTGTGGTTTACCGCCCACATCGCGGGCAGAGTTCCTCGCAGCTTGACGTGGAGTTGCGTTCTCCAACCCGGTGCCATGACCGATAGACTGGCAGAGATATAGATAGGTTTCGCATCCAGCAGTATGAATGCCAATCTTGCATTTGGTATAAACTGCTGCCTTCGGGGGCGTTAATGATTGTCGTCACAAAAACAATCGGCGATTGCTAAAGACAACCGTGCGTAATTACCTAGTGTCTGGCGTGGACGTTAAACGGTCATGGTTCTATGTAAGGGGAAGGGTCAGGGGGGGGGGGGGGCGGGCGGGGGGGGTTGATGCAAAGAAAAACACTTGAAAATGAATATCTCGACTGTCTCTTAAGCTATGTAATTGAAACTGGAAACGTATACTAAGCTTTACTAGTGAAATATGAAAAAAATATAACATGTGGACATAATAGTAGTGGGGGGAAATGGGGAGCATTTCAAAAATGGCGCACTTTCCAAAATTACCTAGTCAAGTCATAAATATTGGTACACAACTAAACGTATTCATTACGAACGCAATATTGGGCGCATCCATTTCGTCTTGACTGCGATTTGACAGTTGACATTTCTGCTTCATTGCCACGTAAAAAGTTGTTGGCATCAATTGTCTACAATCATGGAATGGGGCGACATCGAAAATCGTATTGTTGTAGTTGGCTTACTAAAATGCAACATGGAAAAAGGCGATACCTTTCGGACGTTGCGCCCGCTTGGAATCACTCGAAATTTTGTGTATCGTGCTGTGAAATTGTTTGAGGATACTGGTGGAGTACGAGACCGTCAAAGATCCGGCTGTCCGCGCACTGTGAGAACTCCGAAAGCGATCAAAGCCGTGAAGAAACGACACGAACGAAAACCGTTGCGAAAACAGAAAATTTTGTCGCGGGAAATGCAAATTTCGCAAAAATCCATGTCTCGCATTATCAAAGAAGATTTGGGACTCAGCGCGTACAAGCGACACACTGGACACCTACTCACGGCCGCATTGGAGGAAAAACGCAAGCGAAAATCGAAAGCGTTACGCAGTCGGTACGCGAAAAACGCTCACAGACAAATTCTGTTTACTGACGAGAAAATCTTCATCATAGAAGAATCATTCAATAAACAGAACGACCATGTGTATGCTCGATCATCCAGAGAAGCATCCCAACTCATCCCGAGGGTCCAAAGAGGTCACCATCCCGCGTCTGTAATGGTATGGTGGGGAGTGAGCTACGATGGCGTTACCAAGCTCCATTTTTGCGAGAAAGGACTAAAAACATCGGTCAAAGTATATCAATCGACCGTCTTGGAACCCATTGTGAAGCCTCTCAACCAATCAATATTCGCCAACAAGTCGTGGACTTTCCAGCAAGACTCTGCTCCAGCTCACAAGGCTCAACTGTGGCTTAAAAACAACGTTCCGGACTTAATTTCAACAGATGTTTATCCAACTGGTAGTCCAGACCTCAACCCGTTGGATTACAAGTTGTGGTCCGTATTAGAAGGCATGGCTTACTTACTCGACACCTAAATTTGAATCGTTGAAGCGAGCCCTTGTCCGTGCAGTGAACAATTTCCCCATGCATCAAGTGCGTCTCGCGTGAGTGGACAGATCGTCTCAAGTCGTGCTGGAAGGCAAATGGAAGTCATTTCGAACAAGTTGTTCTAAGCTTTGTAGCCATTGAATAACCCAATAAAAAGAAAAAACATAAAAGAATTATGATTGGGCGTAAAGCCCAATCATATGATACTCTAGATGAAATGAAAAAGAGTTCAATGTACTGGAAAATGTGTCACCTCCAATTCTTTTAAATAATTAATAGCGACTTTTGTATGGGAGGTGGTAGAAGGAGATGAGGAAGGTTCGTAATTTTTGGATATGACACCTAATGTGGTATGCAAAATATTTCGTGCTGAATTTAAGGTTTGTAGCTTTCATTATTTTCAATTGGACATAGTTTTCCTGAAATTGAGGCATTTGTATGGAAGGTGGCAGTGGAAGTGGAGCGTTTAAGATTATTTTGAAACTGCTTATCATCATCCTTATCACCACGCTTTGATTCAATTTCAAATTCGATAGTTCTAATATATTCGAAGGAGAAATGCTTTTCTTGAATTTATAATACAGATATTTGTATGGGAGCGGTAGAAGGAGTGAAGAGGAGCTGATAATTTTTTTTAGCATTTATTGCAATTATTAAAAAACAAATTCTGGCATAATTTTAAGTTTATACTTTTTCTAGTTTTAATGAAAATCGATATAATGCACTTAACAATTATACATTTGTATGGGAGGGGGTAGAAGGAGTGTACGGATCAAAACACATTTTTTTCTCAGCATTGATATTTCTATTTTTATACTTTGTACAAAATATCAAGTTGATAGCTTTAACAGTTTCGAAGAAAAATAATTTAATTTAAATTTCAAAATTTCGTGAAATTTGTATGGGAGGGGGTAGAAGGAGTGAGGTGGAGTTTATAATTTTTTCAATTCTGATTGGAATTATAATAAAATTATTTCTGGCAAAAATTCGTTTTTATAACTTTGCTAGTTTCAATGAAAATCGAAAAACTGCATTTTTCAAAATTATCCATTTGTATGGGAGGGGGTAGAAGGAGAGACGGGATCGGATCAATATTCCGTCATATTAATGACATCTATATCATAATACTTTGATTCAAATTTTAAATCGATAGCTTAAATAGTTTCAAAGAAAAATCAATTTCTGAAAATTTCGAAATTTCGTGAAATTTGTATGGGAGGGGGTAGAAGGAGTGGGGGGATGTGGCCCGTTCACGAACTTAAAGTTACTTTTTTGCTAAAAATGACACACAAAAAATTTCAGCACGATAGCTCAAAGCGTTCGATAGTTATGCTGTAGACAGACGGACAGACAGCAACTCGGATTCGAAGTTTTTGAGCGACAACAAATATTTCTGTACCCTTGGCGGCTCTGTGCGAGTATTATTTCTTAGCGTTACAAACGGTAAGGCAAACACAATATACTTTCAGATTTCATCTAGAGTATAAAAAGTTTTGAAAAATATTAATTCGTTTTCATTTGGCGTCGATTTTTCTGTGTACCAATATTTATGACTTGACTAGGTACAAATCGGTGTATCTCAAAATTAAGTATAGATATCAAACCAAAAATTTAAGATACAAAGTTTAAATTTGCACGTCGATACATCTATTTGATGTACACAAAAAAAATAGTAATTTGTTCCAAAATAGTTATGCACCTAAGTGGGGGTCTAACGTCCACAAGGTCTTTCATGTGCAATGAAAAAAACACTTAAACTGAAATTTTTGGATGAAATGTTTAGGTAGAAACTTGAAAATTTGCGAAATGCATTTCAAAAAAATCTCTAAAAGTTTGATATATTAACTAGTCTAATATCTTCAAAACTTCTACCCCCTCCCATACAAAATTATTTTTTCGACCATTTTTAAGAAATCAATTATCACCTAACTATTAAAAGCTATCAATTTGAAATTTTGCACAAAAACTTACAAAAATAGTTGAAAAATTAAAAGTTTTGAAATCGCACTTGCCCTTCTACCCCCTGCCACACAAAAGTATGATTTCGACTAATTTCATTACATCAACTAATAACCAACAAATTAAAAGCTACAAACTTGAAATTTTGTGCAAGCACCTTTCAAGAGAAAGGAAATGAAATTGCATCACTGTTCGACTCACAACATAAACAAACTTAAATCGATGACAAAGCTGTCAGACGAAGAACATGGCTGCCGTGTAGAGTGCGTTCCGTTGCTGATCGCTTTAGAGACTCGATCGTTTTATATGTCGTTTTAGAGAAACTCGATCGTTTTATTCGTATACATAGAATACGTTAGTTTGAAAAAACCTGACAAGTGTTTCTTTGTTCTTTTTTCTTCTCAATTCAACCTCCGGTGAATAAAGTTGTGTCTACAAACGAACATTTTTCTTTCATTTGTTTTCTAAATTTCAGATCCTCATCTGAAGCAATATTCAGATCCTCATCTGGATATTCTAGTGTTTCGCATCTTATACGAAACATTTTGGTCCGTCGAAGCCGGATAGTGATCTATTCAAGTTAAATTTGGAAATTCTTGGATTATTTGCGGCGATTATCCCGAAACAATTGTCCTGGATCCAACCACCGAAATCCTGAGTAAGTCCACCTTTTCCTATTTTTCAAGCCAAACGCGTTCGCGTAGTGTCGTGCGATTTAGTGCCGTGTTCGGAAAAGGAAAGCTAGAAAACTAGAACTAGAATATTTTCTAGATATTAGACATTACATTTCCCATTTCTCACAAAATGGAAGCTATTCTTGCACAGCAAGAAAATCTTATTGCGAAGCTCGAAAAGGCACGGAAAAATTTCGGCAAAGTGTCGAAACAGAATTGTACCGCCGGTTCGTAAGGACACGGTCCTTGACCTCTGCCATACCTTCGACCGAAATCATGACACACTCATGTCATATTCATTAGAAGAGCTCAAATCGTCGAGCTATATAACCAATGAGCGGTATGATTATTGTGATGAATTTATCCACGAATTGCTAGGTCGTATTAACGTGTGAAACGCGTCTCCCGCCTATCGCGATTCCAAAAATTTGGCGGAAATTATGCGGAGTGGACATCATTCCATGACCTGTTCGTCGCTGTAGTACACGACAATGACGCTCTCGGCGACGTACAGAAATTGCACTATTTAAAGACGTCGGTTTACGGGGAAGCTGAGTTTCTAATAAAATATTTAGCCGTAACTGACAAAAACTATCAATCCGCGTGGGAATTAATGTGTCGTCGTTATCAAAATAAGCGACTGTTAGTCAATACGCAGCTGACTAACCTTTTGAATCAGCCTGCGATAGTGATCGAGACTCCTAAGCCACTAAAGTCTCTCCTCGACTTAACTTCCGAGTGTTTAGCCTCTCTAAACAATCTCGGAGTCCCCACTAACGCTGGGATGCGATTCTGCTCCATCTGTTAGTACGTCGACTCCCAAAGGAGACGCATCAGCTATGGGAGCAATCTATTAGCGACACCACAGCCCTGCCAACTTGGAAACAGTTTCGGAACAACAATTCAGTTGCGAGCGCTGATTGATCCTGGTTCACAAGCATCCTTCGTAACCGAGTCAGCTGCGCAACTTTGGAAACTGCCGAGAAACAAATCCGATGTTGCTGTTACCGGTCTTGGTGACATCCAATCCGGGCGAGCGCGTTCTTCCGTCATCTTGAAAATGAATTCACGCGTTGAATGTTTTTCACTGGACTTGAAGGCTCTCGTGTTACCCTCGTTGACACAACTGTTGCCGTCTAAACGCGTTTCAACATCAATATTCAATATCCAGCTGTTTTAGGACATGGAGCGCGGAAAACGAGTTGCCATTCCGTTGTCGCTCAAGAAACATCGCTTGGCTGGATTCTGTCCGGAGCCTGCCCTGGTGACAAGTACAAGTCTACCATCCTAGCATTCCATTGCACTTACGACGTTAGCGAACAACTGCGACAATTCTGGGAGATAGAGGAGGTAGATTCCATTCCATCAGCAGACGTCGACATAGAAGCTTGCGAAGCCTTCTATAAAGCAACAACATCTCGACGGGAAGAAGGTCGTTACATCGTGCGTCTTCCGTTTCGTTCTAATCCGCCACCACTCTCATTCTCCCGCAATATAGCCGCGTCTCAAATGAATTCGTTGGAGAGACGATTCCAACGCAACCAGACCCTGAAAAGTGATTATGAAGCCGTTATCAAGGAGTACGTGCAGTTGGGGCAAATGGAAGAAACATTACCAATCATCAGAGAAGTTCCACTGCACTATTACGTCCCTCATCATGCGGTAATACAGGAAGATAGCGCAACCACTAAACTCCGCGTCGTCTTCAACGCATCTTGCAAAACGGCGAATGGCATGTCTTTGAACGACGCGCTATACACCGGACCGGCCCTGCAAGCCGACTTAGCAGATCTGTTATTAAGGTGGCGAAGCTTCCGATATGTTTTTATGGCCGACATCGAGAAGATGTATCGCCAGATAATGCTCCATCCCAAAGACCATAATTTCCAAAGAATCGTTTGGCGTCCAGACTCACATTCACCTATGAGAGATTATAAAATTAAAGTAGTGCTTTTTGGAGTAAGTAGTGCTCCTTACCTGGCCATTCGAACCATTCATCAGCTGGCCGACGATGAAAGTGATCGTTTCCCTCTTGGCGCGCACCTTTTGAAATCCAGCATGTACGTGGATGATCTGCTTGCGGGTGCCGATAATTTGGACGAAGCTCGTCGCTCACGGAAAGAAGTCGAAGACATTTTACGGTCTGCTGGATTCGAAATGCACAAATGGGCTTCCAATTCTCCGTCTCTTTTGCAAGCTGTGCCGCCAGAAAAACGTGCTCAACAGGGCTTGCTTACGCTGACAAACGATAACAACATCAAGACTCTTGGAATAATTTGGAATCCCAACGACGACATGATGGGTTTCAAATGGAAACCACTGCCCGATGATAATCACACCGACGAAAAGGCAAATACTGTCGACCATCGCTCGCCTGTTCGATCCTCTCGGTTGGGCAGCTCCAGCTTTAATCCAAGCGAAGATCCTCCTCCAAGGCTTGTGGCTGGAAAATTTAGCCTGGGATGATCCACTTCCCTCAAAGCTGCAAGAATCTTGGACAAACTGCAAAAGGACCCTTCCGGCGTTACAAAATCTCCGAATTCCTCGTAGGATCCAAACTACTAACACGAATTCCAGTCAGTTATTGGGATTTTGTGATGCTTCCAAGCGGGCGTATGCTGCAGTTGCTTAGGTTCGGACGATTAATAATGATGAAGTCATAACTGTACGACTTATTACCTCCAAAACACGAGTAGCTCCAGTAAAATCAGTTTCCTTGCCACGACTCGAACTTTGTGGAGCCGTTCTGCTAGCTCGATTACTAAAGAGAACACAAGCAACTCTAGGCATTGAAAATATCACTGCGTGGACAGATTCCACCATCGTCCTGGCATGGCTCCGCAAACGACCCAATGAATGGAAAACATTTGTTGCAAACAGAGTTGCCGAAATACAGGATAAGGTAGGAGGACACATTTGGAAACACGTCCGTTCTAAGGACAATCCAGCAGACCTCGCTTCCAGAGGTATAGACGCAAACCAACTTTTGGATTGCCCTTTGTGGTGGTGCGGCCCTAGTAGGTTACAATCGCAGGAGGCGCATTGGCCAGTCGTCCCTCCGAGCAATCCAGATCCAAACCTACTGGACTTTAAAAAAAATGGTACGATTTGCTTATGGTCAACCGCCGATTCTTCAAACTCATTGCTCGACAGCCTCATCGGAAGATATTCCTCACTGCACCGACTACTCCGCGTTTTTGCATATGTACGTCGATTCATCCAACAATGTCGGACGAAGTTTCCCCGAACGCATCGTCGTGACTTGAGCGTCGAGGAGCTCCATGCAGCACGACGCGAACTCATTCTCCATGACCAAAAAATCCACTTCGCACAGGAAATTAGAACACTGAAGACTGAGAAGGTACTTCAGGGCAGCACTGTCAAATCATTGAACCCCTTCTTAGACGGAAACGGAATTTTACGAGTGGGAGGCCGTTTGCAGTTAGCAACTTTGCCATACGACGAAAAGCATCCTATGATTTTGTCGCATTCTAGTCGCTTAACTAAACTGATCGTCCAGCAAGCGCATCGAGATACCATGCATGGGACCATAACATTGATGCTCGCAAACATTCGTCAGCAATTTTGTGTCACGAGAATTCGCAATGCTATCAAGGCATGTATTCACGGGTGTGTAAAATGTTTCCGTCTTCGGAGTCAAATTCAAACGCAATTAATGAGAAGTTTGCCCACCTCGCGCACGGAAATCACGCGACCATTCACCAATGTTGGTGTTGATTATGCTGGTCCAATCTCGCTGCGAGTATCGAAAGGACGGGGTGGCAAGACTTACAAAGGCTATCTCGCGATTTTTGTTTGTTTTTCAACAAAGGCAATCCATATCGAAGTCGTTAGTGATCTCACTAGCGAAGCATTTCTGGCAGCACTTAGACGCTTCACCTCTCGACGCGGCTTATGTCACCGCATTTATTCGGACTGCGGTACGAATTTTGTTGGAGCAAATTCGAAGCTCCAACAAGAAAACGACTATTCCACCGAAAAATTGAGAAAGACTGCATACCGCTTCTAGCTAACGAAGGGATTGATTGGCATTTCATTCCCCCCGCTTCACCACATTTTAGAGGTCTATGGGAAGCTGGCGTGAAATCAATCAAACATCATCTACGACGCGTGATCGGAGAAATCACATTGACTTTCGAAGAAATGACTACGGTTGTAAATCAAATCGAAGCTTGCTTAAACTCACGACCTCTTTGTCCACTGACAGAAGACCCGGAAGATTTCTCTGCCTTCACTCCGGGCCATTTTCTGATCGGAAGCTCACTGCTTTCACCGCCAGAAAGAAACTTGCAGGACGATAACTCTCATTGTCTTCGTAAGTGGCAATTGCTGCAGAAACTTCGGCAAGATTTTTGGCATAAGTGGTCGAGCGAATATCTCTCGCGCTTACAACAACGCCCCAAATGGACTGACATTAAACTAAACGATCTAGTGATAGTGGGCGATGAACGATTCTCTCCGCTTAGATGGAATCTCGGGCGAATCGTCACCGTACATCCGGGACAAGACGGACGGACGCGCGTGGACACCGTCAAGACTGCATCTGCTCTCTTAAAGAGGCCAGTCGTGAAACTGCGCCAACTACCCGCGAGTTTCCTTTAAATCGCCTGTAAAACCGTCGCGCACCTCAACACACTCTCGAACCGATAAATATCACATTGGCATCCCTATGGCTTTAATTTTCCCTCCATGTTTTCCTTCCCAATCTTCCTAACCAACGAGGCGCCTCAAAATCTCCAACTGGTCTCAAGGAAATGTGAGACCGCTTTCGTCAATGAAACACCAAGCTAAAAGGACACAAACAAAACGAAACACTCAGCGACAAAACCACCACCAGCAAGATTCTTGAAACTTCAACGTTTCAACGCTGGGGAGAATGTTCGACTCACAACATAAACAAACTTAAACCGATGACAAAGCTGTCACATGAAGAACATGGCTGCCGTGTAGGGTGCGTTCCGTTGCTGATCGCTTTAGAGACTCGATCGTTTTATATGTCGTTTTAGAGAGACTCGATCGTTTTCTTCGTATACATAGAATACGTTAGTTTGAAAAAAACTGACAAGTGTTTCTTTGTTCTTTTTTTCTTCTCAATTCAACCTCCGGTGAATAAAGTTGTGTCTACAAACGAACATTTTTCTTTCATTTGTTTTCTAAATTTCAGATCCTCATCTGAAGCAATATTCAGATCCTCATCTGGATATTCTAGTGTTTCCCATCCTATACGAAACATTTTTACGATTCCCTTACCTCCTCTACCCCCTCCCATACAAATGTTCGGTTTCGTGAATTTAAAATACACCGAATCCAATGAAAATTCTATGCAACTTCGTCTATGAAACTGAATATTGGACTTGGTTCAAGCAATCAATTAAGAAACTATTAACATCCACCCACCCTTACTATCACCCCTCACCCCTTCCTTCATAAAAACTCAAACTTGCATAAATAAACGACTGAAATATAGAGCTTTCGAACGTTTCCGCAAAGTGTTAATTTGAGAACTGCTCTGCCCAAGAAGCCTGTTTCACTTAGTCATCCCTAACCACTCTAACCTGCATATTGACTTTTCACGCATGCGCATTTTGTCCCAAAAATAATAAAGTTTCGCCCGACTTGTTGGCAGTTTATTTGATCTGGTATCAAAAATTCAAAACCTCCGAAATGGAATATAGCTGAATCGCTCATAATTTTGCAAATGAATCTGAAACAATCCTAAACGTTTCGCTGCTAAAGACGAAAAATTCAAAGTGGCGAAACCAGTGTGTCGGATAACGCTACATACTTTTACGAATTAGGTTATTTGTTGTTGTTGATTGTGGCAGAAAGCAAATTCGTGAATTGTAGATTTCATATGTAACATTATGAACTAAAAATTTAATACTTATAGTCTTATCTATTGCAGAGAGACAAAAAAAGGCTCTGTTCACAAAGGAACGCCACAGGGCGGAATAATATCACCTCTCCTGTGGGTCTTAACAGTGAATGAACCCCTTTCCATCTTAAATCAGAACGGCTACTCCACAATAGCATATGCAGACGATCTTGTCATCATGCTAACTGGTAAGTTTGAGCAAGTTCTAGGAGACCTCATGCAATCCGCTTTACAACTGTTAGATAGCTGGGCACTAGATAAAGGACTTACTATCAACCCACAAAAAACAGATCTGGTCCTCTTCTCCAGGAGAAGAAGACCATATGTTTTCAATCCACCAAACATTCGAGGAATCAATATGGTCCTCTCGAATCAAGTTAAATATTTAGGTCTGATTCTTGATAGCAAATTATCCTGGAAGGCCAATATTCAGGAACGAGCAAAAAAGGCTACGGTAGCCGTCTTCGCTTGCAAGAAGACATTCGGTTTGAGATGGGGCCTTAAGCCGCACCTCATCCACTGGATGTATACCAGTATTGTTAGACCAATTATTTGCTATGGTGCGCTGGTGTGGTGGCCGGCGGTGGTACTAAAAACCAACCTGGCACCCTTACAGCTGATCCAATGGATGGCATGTCTGTGCATAACAGGTGCCCTTAGAACCACACCGACTGCAGCTCTGGAGGTGATTCTCTCACTACCCCCACTTGATTTTTTTATAAAAGAAGCAGCGGGCCTGGCAGCCATTAGATTAAAAACCACTAAATCGTGGTCAGCGCCACAAATTGGTCATGGACAAATTCTAAACGTCATTAGAAACGCAAACTCCCTTTTAGACCGCGAGTATGATTGCATGAACCAACCGCAGGTTGAGAAACGGAAGTTTCACATTAAGTTTCCTGAACGAAACGAATGGGCAACAAATACGATACTCAGCACCTGTATAGGTTCTCATCTCTATACGGACGGATCTAAAACTAGCCAGGGGACAAGTGCAGGGATTTATTCCCATGACCTCGACATCCAAACTTCATTTCATCTTCCAGAACACGCGACAGTGTTCCAAGCAGAAGTATTAGCCATTAACGAGTGTGCAAAAATTATTCTTGATAAGCAGAACAGTCTCGGAAATTGCACTTCAGGTACTCCAATCCTACAGGACTACATCCAAACTAGTGTCCATCTGTAGACACAATTTAAATCGCCTAGCGGCCATAACGGAAGTTTTTCTAATATGGATACCGGGTCATAGTGACCTGCTAGGTAACGAGGCGGCAGATACGCTTGCACGGCAAGGATCTGCTAACATCAATTCTACTAGGAAGTCAGTCGATGTAGCACCAACAGTGCTGAAGCACAGCTTCAAACAGACTATTTTGGATTCTTTCTTGGCGGGGTGGCGGCAGCTGGAAAGCTGTAAAACGGCCAAATCCTTTTGGGAAGAACCGAACAAAAATATTACAGCTCAGCTGTTACAACGTAGTCGATACAGTATCCGAACTATTGTCGGCCTGACCACAGGCCATTGCTTGCTAAGGCTGCATGCATTTAGGATGCGAATCGCGAGCGACAGCTTGTGCAGAGGTTGCGAGGAAGACGAAGAATGTATCGAACATTATCTTTGTCACTGTCCGCAAATCTCCAACAGTCGTCTCCTTTGTTTAGGCTCTAGATTCTTCTCAGAACTAGACGACCTCAGAAGCGTCCAACATTCGAGCCTGTTAAGGTTCACAAATCGAACTAAGTGGTTAGAGCAAGAGGAGTGACTTCCAACTCATAACTATATGGGGAGTACAATGGGCCCAACTAGATGGCCTCAGTGCTTGTGGTTCTATGCAACCACTCTCCTACAACCTAAACCTATCTATTGCATTCGTAAGTCGTAGATAATAACGTGACTGCGCAAAATGAAGAATTATTGTCGAGTCTGACTGCACTTCTCATTTATATATTCCCAATTTAGCAATTAAATAAACAAATAATTACTTCAAATGAAATAAATTTGCATGATATGATTGACCTAATTTGTATAATAATCCTTGTCCGTAGTAGAATTAAAAAAAAAAAACTACAATATCAATATTGAAGCAAAAAAAATTATGCCCACCCAATACATGTTCTTGTGTTACTCTAGCAATTAGTGTAATTTTTGAATTCTTTTGTATGCCAACGTGTTTTTCACGAAAACATATTTTGTAAAGTAGAGCAAACTAGATAAATGTTTTCAGATAAATGGCTAACATCAGAAAAATTAACACGAAACATGTTAAATTCTAGTGAAATGAATTCTATTGTGCGGTATAAAAGTGATTCAACGAATTCCCAATGCGATCACAATCACTCTAATTTTGTATTTTTATTTCTGAACGTCATTTTTTCACGGAAAGGACTCTGATGTTTCACACGATTTGCACGCATAAATTCTAAATCGGTTCTCAGAAGACGTGCACAGTGCACAACATTTCTACGAAAATGCATTTCAATCTGTATCCACGAGGTTGATATACGAACCTATGCAGCACGTAAAGTAATAAATAGGTGATGGAGGTGCTATACTTACAGTCACTCACCGCTTAAATGATGCACTTACAAAAATACTTACTGATGGATGGCTAGCTCATATAATGAAATATCGAAAATTCCAAAAAAAAACCGTTTTTTACATATGATAATTTTATTTCAAATCCAGAAAAAACAAAAGATATTTCTTCATCTATGCAATAACAAAAATTAGAATTAATGAATTAACTGTTTTCTTTGATTTATAATATTTTGCAGGGCCGCCTTTATGATCTAATACTGCCTAAAGCCGTTTTGGTATAGATTCTACTAATGTCCTCGTATAGCTTAAGGATATTTTTTCCCACTCTACCAACAGCGCCTTTTTTTTAACCTGTTTTTATTAGTAATGGGGTGCTTTTTAAATTCTAGTTTTAGTTTTGCACATATATGCTCAATTACATTTATATAGGGTAATTATGGTGCCGTTTTCATGATATGAGGGCAGTTTTATAGCATCCATTTCCTAAGAAGATATGCTTTGAGTCATTATCATGGAAGAAGCTAAAATTGTCCTTTATTCCCATATTTTCGGCACTGCTTTTCAAATTCTTCTTACGTCCATGTTGTTTGTCCATATTGGCTTCTATAAAGTGGAGTTTTCCGACGCCTGCAGAGGACATGCAGCCCCAAACCATAACATGACCTCCACCATGCTTAACAGTAGGCCGCAAATTCTCAAGTTTTAGCTCCTCATTTGGCTTTCTCCAAACAGAAACCTTCCCATCTGATGCAAAAATATTGAATTTACTCTCATCTGCAAAAATTACCGTTTTCAAAAAGTTCTGAGAGCTGTTTTGGTATGTACGGGCAAACTCCATTCGAAGGCGCACGTTCTTAGAACTAATCAGGGGCTTGTTTCTCGCTACTCGTCCATATAAATTTTCTTTATGCAATATTAGTCGTACTGTTTCAGGACGAAACTTCTTTTCCAACCGTAGAAATGGTGACGTGAGCTTTGGAACACTGAGCAACGGTCCTTTCCGGGATTGCCTGGTAATCCATAGTTCATCGTGGTCTATGAACATTTTGTTCGGGGCTTTCCTCCCTTTATTTTCAATCTTATTTTCGCGTGAATATTTTTCAATAATATTTTGTACAGTAGATGCACTTTTGTTAACAATTTCCGCGATGCACCTTTGACTTTTTCCAGAAATAAAATGGCGTATTATTAATTTGCGTTCCTCAATGGTTGTACGACGACCCATTTTCGATAAGCGACACGATCGGGAGGAAACTAAAATAATGAACTTCACGTTACGACTACAAATCCCTATTGTAATAGTAAGAAATGAAAGTCTGTGAACATGGATTGGAGCTAGTCTGTAGTCTAGTGGGTAGAGTGTTTGGTTTACAATGCGAAGGTCGTGAGTTCAAATCCCGGTCGACGCATAATTTCAGCACACTATCTGCTTGAATATACCTTGGTTACCTCAATCTACGAAAATGAAAAATTCGTAGATAGGGGTTGTGCGAAGAGCTAACAACTCTTCCGCAATAAATTATGAAAATGTTAAGGAACCTCAGGGTCAGTAGGCCAAGGCCCGATTTGGGCTGTAGCGCCATTGAAGAAGAAGAACATGGATTGGGGACTAGCCGTTATATTCTCGAAAAATTTCTGCCTGCATCATTTAAGCTATGACACTATTTTAAAGAGTATTCACCGAATTGTTTATGTTTTATCTAAATTCAGCTGCATAATTATTTTGATATCAGTGAAAACTTTATTCCTATCCTTTTTTTATAGGAAACTTACTAAAATTCTTGACTGCATCATTTAAGCTGTGAGTGACTGTATGTACATATATGGGAATATGTGTCGATTGTTGAGTATAGGAAACTCACTAGTTCATTACTTAACAGTCGCCTACCATCGACAACTCTTCATTTGCATGTGAATATTCGAAAAGCTTGAATAGGATAACCATCCGCCCTTCTCGTCCTTGGTTGCATCTGGGTAGTTCACAATTTTTCATGTTCAACGCTCCCGTATTTTTCCAAGAGTGAAAATATTTACATTTAACCGTGGAAATGATTGCATTTAAATGGAGAGCAAGCGATGACGGTGGCATGTTTTGCATACCTTTTTAGCCAATTTTACACACTTCATCGTGTCTTTATTGCAGGTTACCACTGCTACGGCAAAATATATTTTTTAGTATTAGCCTGACGTGATGTAAAGTAAATAACGTGTGAAACTTATTTAAAAAAAACCAATTCTGTATGGTTTTAGATGAATTGTTTTAGCTATAATGTATACATATAAATATAGTTGTAGTGGCTATCTCTTATTTGCTTATAAATGGCTATAAGTAACTTTTTTGCTTTATTTTAACAATAGCTAAGCATAAAAACACGTTTTTAAAATTGTTGTCTGTCTGTTTATCGGTCCGGCCGTCTTTCACGCACAAACGGCTCGACCGATCGTAATGAAACTTGCAGATTTTGCATAAAATGCTCCGTGATGTAATCTGCTTTCGGTTGAAAGAAAACCAAAAGCCCCCCCTTACGCCTTTTAACCCCGGACATACAAAGTAATTCATTTTCAAAAATATATATTAATCTAGTTTCCTTGGACTTGCAGTTTCTAGCTATTAATTTGAAATTTTGAAATATATTATATCCATTATAAATGCGATCTTTCAGTATACAAATTCTTTGAATTCCGCCATTCCTTTCACCACCTCCCACACAAACTACACTTTTTCATGAAATACTATAGACTAATTTTCTCAGTACGTATAACTTTAATGGAGCTAAAATTTTGTTCTAAATCCTCAATTCATCATCAATGGCGCGACAGCCGAAATCGGGCCCTGGCCTCGTGAAGTAGTCGCCTCCAATCGTCTCGATCCAAAGACCGTGTCCTCCAGCTGCTAATTTTTAATATGGCTTTGCTGTCTTCATCAACCGAGTCTTCCCATCGCTTGCGTGGCTTGCCTACTGGTCGGTTACCACTCGCTTTGCCTTTAAGAGCACGTTTGGGGATTCTTCTGTCTTCCATTTGCTCTACATGGTTAGCCCACTACAGTTTACGTAGCTTGATGAACGTTGAAGCTTCTGGCTCATCGTAGAGTTGATACAACCCTTGGTTGTATCTTATTCGCCATTCCGTTCCTTCCTTCACAGGTCCCACAATTCTTCGCAGGACCTTTCTTTCAAATGCGTTAACTGCTTTTTCGGAAGTTCGCGTTGATGTCCTAGTCTCGCTGCCATAACAGAGCACAGGTCGTATAATAGTTTTATATATCCGCAGCTTATTGTTCCTGTGCACTTTCTTGGATTTCATTATTGGAAGTACCGAATAATACGTCTTATTTGCAAGTATTATCCGCCATTTGATTTCGTCTGTTTCATTACCATCCTTTGCTAGATTAGCCCCAAGGTATATGAAGTTGTCCATACTCTCCAAATTATATTTAATATAATTATTAAAATATAATTATTAAATTATATATGTTATGTTTTGTCTGATTGGCGTTCTCCTTCTTGTTTGCGTCATTACTTTTGTTTTGCTTTCATTAATGCGCAACCCGACTTCTCTTGCGGCGGAGTCAAGATTGACAAATACCTCCTTAGCACTAGGGAAGGATCTTGCTAGAATGTTAATGTCGTCAGCGTATGCTACTAGTTGGGTGGACTTGAATAGTAGTGTCCCGTTGGTGTCGATTGGGATTTTTCGGACGACATACTCCAGTGCCAAGTTGAAAAGCATAGGGGCTAGACCATCTCCCTGCTTTAAACCACATTCCGTTTGAAAGCTGGTTGTGGAATCTGTTTGTATTCTCACTTGGGATTCAGTGTTCGTCATTGTGAGTCTTGTTAGTCGGACTAGTTTTGGGGGAATTCCAAAGTCAAGCGTAATTTGGTACAGTACGCTCTTGTCGATACTGTCGTATGCTTGTTTAAAATCTACGAAGATTTGGTGCACGTCTGTATTATATTCTCAGCATTTCTCAAGCACCTATTTCACCGCGAATATCTGGTCTGTTGTAGATCGTCCGGTTCTAAGTCCACCTTGGTATTCGCCAATTATTTCATTAGTATAGGGGTTAAGACGACGTTCAATTATTTTTGTCAGTATTTTATAGGACGTACAAAACAATGATATACCTCTGTAGTTCTCACAGCAAAGTTTGTCTCCTTTCTTGTAAATTGTAATGCTTTTTGGCCAGTCGTTGAGTCCATCCGTTCCGAGGCTGTTCTTCAGGTTTCTGGACAGCGAATGTTTTTCCAGTGATACGTTGTCGGCGCCTCGCCCAACCCCCGATCTGGAGGACCGGTCCTACTTATTTGTTAAACCCTCGTAGAAAAAGGATGGGTGTTTTCAGCTAAATATGACATGCTGACGTTCTCACAGCTATGCTGCGAGTCCAACTATTTCATAGTTTTGCCTACTTCCATTCAGGTTAACTCCATATTCCCTCCTCCTTTCTCAACCGGGCTTGGGACCATCTATGGCGGAGTTAATTCTTTAATTAGCATTATTATTAATATCAGGAAAACATTATTCGATTAGCTTCACTCCATCTACCACCTCCCATACAATGTGACACAATTCCACAATTCCTCAAAAATTAGATTTTCTTGAAAAGTGTAAATGTTACCGATCTGCAATTTAAAACGTATCAATTGCATGATGATTATAATTGTTTCTCAAAAAATCACTCAAAAACCTCCAACTCCTTCTACCACCTCCCATACAAATTGTACAATTTCACTTCATACAATGCACTATGTTTCTCAGTACCTATTCCATTTTTGAAGCTTAAATTTGGTACAAAACATAACAGAATTATGATTGGGCGTAAAGCCCAATAAGGAAGAGTTAGTTTCCGCTATTCGGTCAATGGCTTGAAGGAAAGCTCCAGGTATAAACGGACTACCAACCGAACTCCTCAAAGCGGACCCGGAAATAACAGCCGATATACTCCTCCCACTCTTTACTGAGGTGTGGAATGAAGTAAGATATCCGACTGAATGGAAGGAGGGCGTCATTGTGAAAATTCCGAAGAAGGGCGACCTTCGGGATTGTGGCAATTGGCGTGGTATATGTCTACTTACTGCCGTATCAAAAATTATGGCTAAGGTAATTCTCAGCAGGATTAGTGATGTCGTCGAGAGCACTCTCGAAGTTTGTCAGGCTGGATTCCGTAAAGGGTCGTCTTGTACCGACCACACAAATACCCTACGGATAATATTAGAGCAGTCAGCCGAAATGGGTTCGCCACTACATCTCATGTTTGTGGACTTCGTGAAGGCTTTCGACAGCGTTATGCTAGATTGCATATGGAATGCTTTGCGTAGGAGAGGAGGTCATAGTAATGATTAAAGAATCCTACGAAGATGCAAGGTGTCGCGTCTTGCATAGAGGAAAGCTATCCGAGAGCTTCCCTGTGCGAACGGGTGCCAGACAAGTCTGCATATTATCACCAGCCCTGTTTCTGGTGGTAATAAATGACATCTTGAAAGCTGCACTGGAAGGTGGGGAAGGTAAAGGTCTTCAATAGAGACTATTTAACATCTTAAGTCACCTTGATTATGCTGATGACGTGTGTTTGCTTGCACATAACCGTTCGGACTTAGAGTCGAATGTTCGCTCGTTGCATTCTAAATGCAAAGAGGCGGGACTGAAAATAAATGTGCGTAAAACAAAGTACATCCACATTGGTTCGAACGCCAGCCCACCGATTGTTTTTAACGGACAGTATGGGGAAGAGGTGCAAGATTTTTGCTATCTCGGAAGCATTGTTAGCATGGACGGCGGAGCCGAAAAGGATGTTGAGGCTCGGCTAGGTAAAGCTCGTCAGGCCTTCAGTATCCTTTCCCCTTTCTGGAGGTTAAGAGAGATCTCCCTTCGCACGAAGCTGCGAGTTTTGGACGCATGCGTCAAATCCGTGTTGTCATATGGTTGTACTACGTGGAAAGTGACCGTTCGACTTACGAAGAAACTACAGACTTTCGTGAACCAATGCCTCCGACGCATTTTAGGAATATTCTGGCCAGAAATGATCTCCATCGACGAACTTTGGAGTACAACTGGCCAGACTAAAATAGGTATTGAGATTCAAAAGCGGAAGTGGCAGTGGATCGGTCATACTTTGAGGAAACTAGAGCGAAACATCGCCAAACAGGCTCTGGATTATAATCCTCAAGGAAGACGTCGGGTTGGTCGACCATGTAACACATGGAAGCGAGCAGTTGATCAGGAGGCGTATAGAGTCACGGGCGGTCGCTAGTAATAAATATACATATTAGTAGATACACAGCAAACAATGAGAAATCACAGTGAACTCATAATGAAATCTTTATATGAATGTGAAATCACTTAAGGTTCATTTTGGCTTCTTTTTGAAGTCACGTCGAATCCACTATCGTATTAAAAACTTTACCCCAGACTGAAATCAGTATATGAATTCAGAAAAGCTTGCGTAGCTGATGCAGAACTAAACTCAAAAAACGACTTCGGGAAGATGTCACAGAATGGACCCAGAACGTTATCAGTAACTGGTTAAGAACTGATATCCATACTAGAATTCAGTATGGTTCTAGTAGAAGGAATCATAATGATACTTTGTGGCTGACGCTTAAGTGAGTGAAAGGAATATCAATTCACGATGGCGGCATCCTATTGAGTCGGAAATGATATATGAAATGAAATAAACTGCCAAAAAAACATTCTAGTTCTATTTTAACAAATATTTATTACAAAAATTATATGCATTATAAAAATAATATATTTAAATAATTACACATAGTTATATATAGTTAAAGGAATTGAATATTATAGTATACTAATTAATAGTATAGTAGTTAATAGTAAGACAAATAATTAAATACGGCGAATTGCTTTTTGAAAAAAAAAAAAAAATTTGTGGAATATTTAGCTAGTTTGACAAAATATTATAGAGTCCAAACTCTTACCAAACGCTCATTAGCATATTGGAAATGCCTCTTTATGTGTCTTTCAACCAAATTTTCGCTTCCATTACAGACGCCTAGAAGTAAATAATTAAATTTAGATACTACTAATTTATAAAATATACATAAAACTCACTTTTTGGGGCAAAAATGGAATTATATCCCATTGCCCACTGAGCAAGTTTACTACGCAGTCCATTTTCGTTTTGAAAACTATTCTCCTTTTCAGCCTCTATGCTTTCCGTAGCATCTTCTTCAATGTTTTCAAACATATCACTATCTTCGTTTTCAGTATGAATAGAATGCGAGGATCCACCAAAAATATTTTTTAGTATAGCCCTCGATTCAGCTCTAGCACGAAATTTTAATAATTGCTTGGACATGTCGTTGCTATCAAAAATACATATCTACTGAAAATATTATAAATATATTTTAATTTCGACTTACCGGATATATATTTTTTCACACTTTCTTACTACAAATATTACTTATGTAATTATTTTTTTTTTCACACGTTTTTTACTGCAAATATTATTTATATAATTTTTCTTCACAAGCGACTTCACTTTGACAGTTTCACAGCTGAATGAAAAACAATTGAAATTATTCATTTTTTTGGAAAGTAGAATCATTTTTCATTGCACGATCATATTTTGAAACGTAAGTGAAGCATAGAATGCATTTCAGAGCGTGAATTCATTTCATTTTTACTAAGTGACAAAAGAGTGAAAGGCTTAAAATCATGTTCAGTAGTGATTCATACGAAGAAAAGATCCTGATTTATTCACAAGTTGTTTGGCGCGTCGTTGCGGCCTTCTTATTTCACCTGTAAAGAAATTAATTAGTTATTTATTTATTTTACTCACCTGCAGTACACGAATTAAACACAACACAACACAGGCACTTGTCAATTCAATTTGACAATTGTTGCAATTCAGCATACATAAACGCAGCATATACAGCGCAGCATACAGCGCAGCATACAGCGCCGCATACACCGAAAGCGCAATAAGCACCCGTACAGCTGTTCGCATCGCAGATGTAGTAAATGCACTCGACAGCTGAGCGGTCGAACGGAATGCGGGTCAGTGCACTTACTTACATAAGGAGCCGTTTCTTTGCAACCTGTTGCTGATGGAATTAAGAATTTACTGGCACTTGAAAACTAGCCTTTGTTCTATCGACAAATAAAATTGAATTCTCTTGCATATTAACTTCCAATCAATTAAGTTCAAAATTGTACATCTTTCTCGCATTCTAGCATTTTGTAACGATCCATTTCACAAGTGAATTAAATTGCTAAAGCATTCCGTAGTGTTTAATTATTGTGTTGTAATTTGCATTTATTTCTTGCTAGGAGTTTCTTATCGAGATTATCCTCAGCTTTACGATAACTATTATTCGTGTTGTGATTATTCGCACGAATTTCACAAAAGGAATTATTCTCCGTTTTTACCAGAACTATCCGTCGTGCTGTGATTCGTCACAAGAAAAACATTGGTCCGTCGAGCCGGATATCCTTATATCCTACAGGTAAATTTTACTTCCTTTTCCTTTCATTTGCCATATTTACTGCAATTTATTCGCGAATACATTTGAATTCCGCCGCTAAAGTTAAAGAACAAATTTAAACACTATCCGTGAGTTTAAACCCAAAGTGCGAAAGGAATTAAATCCTTATTTAATTATCTAACTTATAAGTGCGAAATTATAATAATAAACTCGCGAAATATGTCCACCTTTAATGACATCGTTGCGAATCAAGTCCGATTAGAAGAGGAGTTTTATCGGACGTGGAAAAATTTTAAAAAAACCCCGAAAGCTCGGTTGACGGTCGGGAATTTGAAGGCCCGTCGATCCATAATAGAAGAATTGTGGCGCACGATTTCCAAAAATTATCGGGAATTACAGGATTCAATCACTGAAAAGGACCAAAGTCACCCATATCTCACCTCCGAGTCCATGGAGAAACTCGAAGGTGACCACTTCGAGTTCCTTGGTAGTATATTAGATAAGCTGGAAGAGCTGGAGAATCTTGGGACTTCCCAGCAGAGTGGCGAGATTAAAGCAGCAGAGTCGTCTCGTGGAGCGCCAATGGAGGTGAAATTGCCCAGGATCGCTCTTCCAACCTTTAGCGGCAATTACGCGGAGTGGACGTCGTTTTGCGACTTGTTCACAGCCCTAATAGCACATAATGCTTCGCTATCTTTGGTACAAAAGATGTACTATTTAAAAACTAACGTCTCGGGCGAAGCTGAGCAGCTCTTACGCCATTTTGCTATCACCGCAGATAGTTTTAATTCTGCCTGGGAAACACTGAAAAATCGATATCACAATAAACGAGCCTTGGTGACTGCGCATTTGCAAAAGATTTTCTCTGGCCCCCATACAATTCCAGACTCTGCTCAAGGCTTACGTATGCTCTTAAGTATATTGAACGAGAACCTAGCTGGCTTGCAGAATCTGGGAATTAATGTGCAGTCATGGGATCCAATTCTTATTTTCCACATGGTGCAGCGACTGTCGAAGGAAACCCACGAATTATGGGAGCAGACTCTAAGCGCGTCTTCCGATTTGCCGACTTTGGAGGCGTTCACGACATTCCTCGAAGGACGATTTCGCACTTTAGAAGCGTTGGACAGTTTGAATTCTCGGTCACCTGCACACAACGTCCGGAACACTAATCCCCAACGAAACGCTCACGTTTTCCATGCGGCTTCCTCTCAATCAATGTGCGTAAAGTGTAAAGGATCGCATTCTATTCGACAATGCCCGGTGTTTCGAGAATTTGACGTGAAAACTCGCTATTCCTTCGTCAAGGAGAAGAGACTATGTTTTAATTGCCTATCCGAAAGTCATGGCACTGGAAAGTGTCAGAGTACACAAACGTGCATGCAATGTAATAAGAGACATCATACTCTTCTACATTTTGAGGCGAGCCATCAATCCGCGCTTTCATCTTCTGATACCATCACTTCGACCACTAACCGAAACCAGACAACCTTCCACGCAACAATGAATCCTCCAACCCCAACTTCGGTGGAGCATCGCGGTGATTACAATTTGGGTGACTACCATCAGTCCACTTCGAGCTTCGTGAGTAGTATCGATGCAGCGCCGGAAAGCCCACAGGTGCATGCCCTCCACGTTCAGCATCAACGTCAACATCAAACACTATTAGCCACAGCCGTATTCAAAACTGTCTCCAGTTTTGATGCTACATATCAAGTACGCGCATTAATTGATCCCGGGTCGCAGTTCTCCTTCATCACAGAATCTGCTGTTCAAATGTTACGCCTTTCTCGCCAGAAAACAAATATCAGGATTTCCGGATTAGGACGTTCCCATTCTGGACAATCGTATTACAAGGTCGGCCTCACCATCCATTCACATTATGAAGATTTTTCTCTTCGGGTAGAAGCTTTGGTCCTATCCACTTTAACTCATTGGCTTCCAACACATCAATTGCCCAGTGGATTGTTCACGGAATTCCAATCTCTCACCTTAGCGGATTCATCATTTTCTCAACCTGGCCCAATTGATATGATTCTAGGAGCAGACATCTACCCCATGCTGATAAAATCCGGAATTAAAAGAAACCTATCCAATGATATCATCGCTCAGGAGACCACACTGGGTTGGATATTGTCTGGACCGTGTCCAGTCATCGATACTGCTGCGAACATCTCAGTTTTCCATACGCATACTTCAACCGAGACAAATCCCATTGATCGACAATTGCTCAAATTTTGGGGCTGCTGGGTGCTTGCTAGGCAATTGCTCTCTTTTGTTTTTTCGTTTTTCTCTTTGTGTTTCCTCATTGGAAGCTCGCTGCTAGCTCCATCAGCACCTGACATTTGGTCGGATAACGTACTCGGTCTGCGCAGATGGAGGCTTTGCCAAAACCTCACTCACGATCTTTGGCGTAAATGGTCCGGCGAGTATCTCCATCGACCAAGGTGGACGCAAACCAAGGAAAACCTGCAAGTGAACGATCTCGTTATCATCCACGATGAACGCTTACCTCCATTACAGTGGAGCCTGGCCCGCGTTGAGATACTACACCCAGGGAAGGACGGAATTACCCGCGTAGTAACTCTAAAAACCGCGAAAGTGTTATAGTGCGCCCAATTGTGAAAATCGCAAAGTTACCCGCCAGTTTTACTCAAAAAACCTTAAACATCTTAAATTAAATACTTTACCCGCGAGTGTGCGCGATGAGCCCGTGAATTACCACTTCCATTCATTGCCTAGTCCGTAAGACACTGTGAAAATTTATTACCAATATCTAGTTGAATTTATAATTATTATTTAAACCAAAAACAAAACCACTTGAAATAACCTTTAATAAACATTTCGAATATACCTAAATCTAATGAATACTTAAATCATCTGAACTATCTTACTTTATGAAACGAACAATAATCCTTAACCTCCTCACCTAAGTCCGATTCCTCCTATCCTCTAGTCCTCTAGATCCCCATTATTGGCGAGCGAAGGCGCCTTCAATCCTTCAATACCCGATGTGTGGAGGAAATGCCACATTTCATCATCCGGGACCAATGCTGCTGGATGCGATTCACAAGCAGATCATCTCTTGGAACTAAAGCTCCAAGGCCCGGGAGAATGTTTGGCGCGTCGTTGCGGCCTTCTTATTTCACCTGTAAAGAAATTAATTAGTTATTTATTTATTTTACTCACCTGCAGTACACGAATTAAACACAACACAACACAGGCACTTGTCAATTCAATTTGACAATTGTTGCAATTCAGCATACATAAACGCAGCATATACAGCGCAGCATACAGCGCAGCATACAGCGCCGCATACACCGAAAGCGCAATAAGCACCCGTACAGCTGTTCGCATCGCAGATGTAGTAAATGCACTCGACAGCTGAGCGGTCGAACGGAATGCGGGTCAGTGCACTTACTTACATAAGGAGCCGTTTCTTTGCAACCTGTTGCTGATGGAATTTAGAATTTACTGGCACTTGAAAACTAGCCTTTGTTCTATCGACAAATAAAATTGAATTCTCTTGCATATTAACTTCCAATCAATTAAGTTCAAAATTGTACATCTTTCTCGCATTCTAGCATTTTGTAACGATCCATTTCACAAGTGAATTAAATTGCTAAAGCATTCCGTAGTGTTTAATTATTGTGTTGTAATTTGCATTTATTTCTTGCTAGGAGTTTCTTATCGAGATTATCCTCAGCTTTACGATAACTATTATTCGTGTTGTGATTATTCGCACGAATTTCACAAAAGGAATTATTCTCCGTTTTTACCAGAACTATCCGTCGTGCTGTGATTCGTCACAAGAAAAACACAAGTTAATCAGTTTTTGACACCGAAGTGCAACGAAATCTCAGCAAATGATTTCATATAGGCTTCATTTATTGAAATTTCACCAAATTGTTCGCTGGGTAGGTATATGTCGCCAGAAAAACTGTTGTTGTAACTTAGGTCCATATCAATAGTAATATTTATACTTTTTAGTGATATATGACATCATCATCACCATCTTCAATGGCGCGACAGACCAAACCAGGCTCTGGCCTCCTGAAGTCGTCGCCTCCATTCGTCTCGATCCAAAGACCGCGTCCACCACCTGCTAATTATACTCTAGATGAAATCTGAGAGTATATTGTGTTTGCCTTACCGTTTGTAACGCTAATACTGATCGCACACTGTCACCAAGGGTACAGAAATATTTGTTGTCGCTCAAAAACCTCGATTCCGAGTGACCGTCTGTCTGCCTGTCCGTCTGTCCGTCAATCTACAACATAACTCTCGAAAACTTTTACCTATCTTGCTGAAATTTTATATATGTCATTTTAAAAGTAACTTTAAGTTCCTTCTACCCCCTCCCATAAAAATTTCATGAAATTTCGAAATATAAAGAAATTGATTTTTCTCCGAAAACATTTCAGCTATTGGTTTGAAAATTGGGTTTTAGTATAACGATGTGAATATCGTTAACGTCAAAAAATATTGATCTGATTATTTTACTCCTTCTACCACCTCCCATACAAATGCACAGTTTTCAAAAATGCATTTATTCGGTTTTCATTGCAACTAGTAAAGCTAAAAGGACCAAGTTTTGTCATAATAATGTTACTACAATTGCAACCGATTTTGTAAAAGCTATCAACTTCACCTCACTGATTCTACCCCCTCTCATACAAATTTCACGAAATTTCGGAATTTGAACTAAATTATTTTTTTCTAAAACCGTCAAAGCTATCAACTTTAAATTTTGAGAAAAGTGTACTATTATGAATATAATTGATGCCGAAAAACTTGGTTTTGATTCAAATACTTCTTCAACCCCCTCCCTTACAAATGCACAATTTTTGGCAAATGGATTTAATCGATTTTCAATGAAACTAGGAAAATTACAAACTTCAAACTATGCCAGAATTAGTCCCTTAATAATTGAAATAAATGCTAAAATATATGAATTTCGCTTCACTGCTTCTACCACCTCCCATACAATTTTTTGCATTGAAATTCAAGAAATGTATTTCTCCTTCGAACATATGAGTAACAACGCAATGTGATTAGGATTGATAAGCAGATTCAAAATCATCCAAAACCTCCCTCTTTCTCTGCCACCTCCCATATAAATGCCATAAATTCAGACAAATTTGTTCAAAAACTATGTAAGCTACAAACTTTAAATTCAGCATGAAACATTTTCTATACTACGTTCAATATTATATACAAAATTACAAACCTAATATCTCTGCTTTTACCACCTCCCATACAAAAGTTGCTATTCATTATTCGAAAGAATTTGAGATGACATATTTTCGGGTACAATAAACTCTTTCCTATTTCATCCAGAGTACCATTTGAATGGGCTTTACGCCCAATCATAATTCTATATTATGTTTTTTTAAAACGACCTTGCTGTCTTCCTCAAGCGAGTTTTCCCATCGCTTGCGTGGTTTGCCTACTGGCCGGTTACCACTCGCTTTGCCTTTAAGAGCACTCTTGGGGATTCTTCTGTCTTCCATTCGCTCTACAAATCCAGTCCACAGCAGTTTACGTAGCTTGATGAACGTTGAAGCTTCTGGATCGTCAAAAATTTGAAACAACTCATAGCTGTATCTTATTCGCCACTCCGTTCCTGCCTTCACAGGTTCCAACATTCTTCGGAAGACCTTTCTTTCGAATGCGCTAACTACTTTTTCGGAAGTTCGCGTTAATGTCCACGTCTCGCTGCCATAATAGAGCACAGGTCGTATAATAGTTTTATATATCCGCAGTTTATTGTTCCTGTGCACTTTCTTGGATTTCATTATTGGAAGTACCGAATAATACGTCTTATTTGTTAGTATTATCCGTCGTTTGGTTTCGTCTGTTCCATTACCGTCCCTTACTAGATTCTTCTTCTACAATGGCACTACTGCCCAAATCGGACCTTGACCTCCTGAAATTCAGATTCCTTAACATTTTTCATTACTTATTGTGAATGGGTTGTTAGCCCGTCGCACAACCCTTCTACGAATTTCCCATTTTCGTAGATTGTGGTGGCCAAGGTATATCCAAGCAAGCAATGTGCTGGAATTATATATTGCGTCGACAGGGATTTGAACTCACGTCCTTCGCATTACAAGACCAACACGCTACCCACTAGGCTACACCCTAGAGGAAAAATTATCGGCCCTGTATGCTTTTGAGTATACTACTAAGTCATGACATTTGTAAAAGGCAGTCAGCTAACTTCCCTTGCTAGATTAGCCCCCAGATATTTGAAGTTGTCCACACTCACTCTCCAAATTATATTCCGCAATTGTTATGTTTTGTCTGATTGGCGTTCTCCATCTTGTTTGCGTCATTACTTTTGTTTTGCTTTCGCTAATGCGCAACCCGACTTCTTTTGCGGCGGGGTCAAGATTGACAAATACCTCCCTAGAACTAGGGAAGGATCTTGCTAGGATGTTAATGTCGTCCGCGTATGATACTAGCTAGGTGGACTTGAATAGTAGTGTCCCGTTGGTGTTGACTGGCATTTTTCGGACGACATACTCTAATGTCAAGTTGAAAAGCATGTGGGCTAGATCATAATATTGTGACATGATTGAGTGAAAATGATAAATTCTCACTTTTTATGGTGACAGTAATTCTAAACATAACGGGACTACAATTGGGCGTAAAGACCAATCGTGCGATACTCTAGATGAAAGAGAAGTTTTTTGATTTTAAGAATTTTTGTAGGCGAAGTGGTGGAGGGGGTGACTAATTTTTTCACATCACGCTAGAGTTACCATCAAAATGTTTAATACAAAATTTAGGATTCATAAATTTAACAGGTACTGAGAAAATTAGTGTATGGGATTTAGTGAAATTGTGCAGTTTGTATGGGAGGTGGTAGAAGGATGGGCGAGTTCTTAATGATGTTTTAGAAATAACTAAAAAAATCATGTTCTTGACATGTTTCAAATTGCGGATCAGTAGCATTCGTGCTTTTCAGGAAAATCAACTTTTTGTAAAGTTGTGAAATTGTGTCAGATTGTGTGGGAAGCGGGTAGAAGAAGTGAAACTAATCGTCTAATTTTTTTGGCCTTATTAATAATCTATACATATAAATATAATTGCAGTGTCTGTGTGTTATTTGATAATAAATTACAATAAGTTTGTGTTTTACTTTATTTGGACAAAAACTTAGCAGAAACACAAGTTTTTAAAATTCTTCTCTGCCTGTCTATATGTCTGTCTGCCTGTCTGAGCGGCTTTTACGTTAAAAGGGCTGAACTGATTGTATTGAAATTTTCACAGATTATAAGGTATGCTTCTAGATGTAATCTGCGTTTAGTCTTATTCCAATACCCCCACGACTTCTACCCCATCCATACAAAATGACTAATTTTCAAACATAAATATAAATCAAATTTTCTTGAAAACCATACGAGCAAATAATTTGAAATTTAGAGTATATTATTTATATCATAAATTTGATCTATGGTATACATATTATTTGAATCCCCCACTCCTTCCACCACCTTACATACAAACTGCACTTTTTAATGAAACACTCTAAATAAATGTTCTCAGTACGTATAACATTTAACGGGCTAATATTTTGTACTAAATCTTAAAATTTTTTTATTATATGTATTATTATTAATATGAAGAAAAGTAAACCGATTAGCTTCTCTCCTTCTACCCCCTCTCATATAATGTGACAAAATATCACATCTTTCCACAATGCACTAATTTTCTCAGTATTCATTCAATTTTTGAAGCTTAAATTTGGTACAAAACATTTTTATAGAAACTCTAGCGTGATATGAAACAATTTCGTTCAATACTGTCACCTCTTCTACCACTCGTCATACAAAATTTTTCAGGATCAACAAATTCGATTTTATCTATTGTATCGTATAATTGGGCCTTACGCCCAGTCGTAGCCCTGTTAAGTTTCAATTAACACAAGCTACGACTATTCAAATGTCCTTAACGCTCTTCAATACGTATATGATCTCAAATCACGGGGTGATTTGATCACGGGCCTGTCCCGTACAAATATAAATATCATGGTTTCATTCTTAATAATTTATGGTTCTGATTCAAACAAAATACAAAGCTTTGTGTTCAAAGAGCCATTACACTAAGCAGATTATATATCCGACATAATGTATTACTAACTATGTTCTCAAAAATTGCTTACAATTGCGATTCTTATGCTCTCGACACAAGATAGAGATAAAATCGTATTAACTCACTTTTCGATATTAACTCGCGTTAATATATATTAACTAAATTAATGCTAGATCTAAATAAATATTTAGTGCACAATTTCAGCTCGATACATTTTATACTTTACAAAAAGTCGATTTTCCTGAAAAGTATAAATGCTACTGATCTGCAGTTTGAAATATACCAAATGCATCATCTTTGTAGTTATTGTTGAGAATATGATTAAGAACTCCACACTCCTTCTGTTACCTCCCATACAAACTTCACGATTCCACTAAATCCAATACACTAATTTTCCCAGTACCTGTTCAATTTTTGAAGCTAAATTTTGTATAAAACATTTTGATAGCAATTCGAAAATGATGTGAAAAAATTGGTTCAATGCCCATTGTTATTCAACTAGAGTATCGCATGATTGGGCTTTACGCTCAATCGTAGTCCTGTTATGTTTTTTATATCCATTTGAGTCCGTAAGAAGGGCTCAAGTCGAATTGTGGGCGTTTTTTTTAAGCTGTTATATCTCCAGAATTACTTACTACTATGTGGCATATTATGTACATTGTTACAATGTAGATACACCATAATTAACTTATAGGGATGCCAATACTTGTTAAAGGGATGGCCAGTGGGTTCAAAAATAACCACTTATAAATTAATATCGCGACTATCTCTTTTGTAAGTGAAACTTGGAACATATGTGTATTAGGCTGTACTTACGAAATAAGAGAAAAGTATAACATATCGACAAAATAGTAGCGTGTGGATCATTTCAAATTGGTGCACTTTCCAAAATTTCAAAAAAATATATCTCAAAATCGAATACAGATATTAAGTTCAAATTGATTTGAATTGTAATAGAGCTAGCCAATCTATTATTTTTAAAAATTAAAATTAAAATTGGAGGTATAAGGGGAGGAAGGTGGTGAGCTAAAATGTCGAAAATTTTGAGCAAATTTTTTTAGGGCTCTTGTAACCCTTGGCGACTCAATGCAGGCGTTATTTCTTAGCATTACAAACTTTAGAGCAAACTTATATGTGAATACCCTCATATTTCATCTAAAGTGTAAAAATTGTTAACTCTATTCGAGCAGCGCCTTTACAGTAACGACCGTTCAGGGCCTTACTAGAAGGTACTGAAGATGAACATTTTGATCTTACATGCAGAGGTACCATGAATCAATAAAGGTAAAGTACTTATAATATTTGAAAGCTTGATTGAAGAAATCAAAAAATCGCTCGAATCTAAAAATCAACATTTTGATGAATTGAGCAATCCTTCCAGGGTAATGGATTTGGTTTTCTGATGGATATCATGGAGAAATTCAATTCTTTAAACTTTGAACTGCAGCGAAAAGAAAACATATTGGTACAATGAAAGAGTCTGTAAACTCATTTAAATTGAAGCTGCATTTATGAAAATTTCATCTAAACACGCGTTCTCAAGCTAAAGAGGCCCCCGAACGGATAGACGGACAGACGGACATCTATGGTTGATAGAAAAAATCTGTTTTAGTATTTGATTTCAGGGTATCACAATACATTAGAAACACCTACAAATTATCATGTCACAAATCATGTGTCTATCAGTGTAATCGCATACATCTTCTAAAGTTGCATAGAAACAATGTGCATACTCACTAGCTGCAAAGATCGTTAAGTTGATCAATTCTAACCACTTCCTGACACTTATGATTCGATACTACACAAAAAAAAAAATCATTCACAAACTGCTAAGACTAAAATTGTAAAAGAATTGGTATTTTGACTGGTTTATATCAAAGCATATCTAACTAGCAGTTTGGCAAATATTTATGATGAAGCCAACAATTAAAAAAAAAATAGACTAATTACAAATTTCTATCCATTTCTAGGAGCAATCTGTTGATGAGAGCGAATGAGGTATCTAAATTAATTCGATTACATATTACCTACTTACTTGTAATTGCATAAAATTGAGTCAATAATATGCACAACTAACAGCTGCTTATACGTTTCTAAGCAATACCTTACGATGCATCATGAATTCGATTAGTTTCTGTCTGCAATTCAAACATCGGAGGTGCTAGAGCCAAGACGATGAATATGAAACTAGCTGGAAAATAATTATGCTTATGTACTCAATGATGGAGTGAGTGCACTGCTCGGAATTGTTTTTTGAATAGTATTATAATACGTTTACAAATGATGGGAACTTAAGTTTGATAAATAAAGGAAATGGACATGATTGCACGATTGCGCCGCAATTTGCCAGTAAACGTGAAAAATCTGTGAATATTATGGATAAATTATGATATATAGAAACACAATAAGCTTTACCTTTGATGCATTCACGCAAGACCTTCCTCTATATTTGATGTACGTATACTTTCAAAATCTAACATTATGTCGGTGAGGCCTCAGATCAACTCCTCAATGAGGAACATTTTGAGGGAACACCTCTTAGGTAATCCACCAGCTAAACCAAGCTTTTTGAAGTACGAAGTCGAGTCAGGTTATCTTAGGATAACTTTTGCTGATCAAAACACTCTGATTTTCCTTCAGAAGGCGGTTCCCAAGATGAACGATCTCTCGAAGGACATCAAGCTACAGGTGGTGGAAGGTGCTGATGGTCCTAGATTGACGGAAGTGTCTGTATGGATCCCGGGTGTCATTGAAGACCCTGGATTCCTATTGCAGGATATTAAGCTACAAAACAATCTTTCCGCGGAGGTATGGAAGCGTTTTCATAGAGAACAAAAAGACAATGGTCAACTTTTTGTTCTCGGCATTGTCTGCAGCGAAAGATTTCGCAGATTGTGGACTCAACAAGGTTCACTTCAGACTACCGAAACCAAATGCAGCCAACCTCAGAAGCCGGCAAACTCAGAGTGGTTCAAGCAGATCTAGATCACAGTAAAGGGGCTACAGCCTCTATCCAACACCACCACCACAAGCTCAGGTATCCATACAGTCAGGAGAGGTTCCCTATGGCTGCGCAAGGCCTCAAGTATGACATCAATGTTGACGTGGTTAAAAGCGACTTCCACGTCTGGAAATGCACCGAGTGCAACCTCGTTATGATGGAAAGCTTTCTCTACGGCGGCTATCGTCACATGGAAGGCGGTGTCAGTGAACCTACATTTCAGATAGGCGTATTGGTGGGGGTATCTGACCGAGAGGATAAGATTTGCCCGTAGGTAGCTGTCCAC
This sequence comes from Chorisops tibialis, assembly GCA_963669355.1. Classification (NCBI taxonomy): domain Eukaryota; kingdom Metazoa; phylum Arthropoda; class Insecta; order Diptera; family Stratiomyidae; genus Chorisops; species Chorisops tibialis. The sequence continues at coordinate 115,501,018 of OY770262.1, read as the reverse complement.
CAGTCACGCCTTTAAGAAGAACATTGCTGAAAAGCTGAGCAGTGCCGGAAGACCAAACTGATCGCGATACGAGACAAAGAAGAAAAAAGTGAACAATTTGGAGAGAGGTTTCCGCAAGGGGGTAGTTCTAGGATGGGGTTTAACCAATTCCTGCAACTATCTTTGGAGACTAGCGACTCCACGGACCTGAGCTGGCTATCCCCCTGTGGGATGGGGGCTGTAGAATTTACCCACAGCCAGTCCTGCTTGCCCTAAAAATGGCAAATGGACACTCACTGGATCATGGGCTTACCACCCGTGTTCTTAAGACCTAAATGATACGAGAAACGGATACAGCGCCTCGGATATGGACTGATTCTACGGTAACGATTTTTGGCATTCAGAAACGAACTATGATTGGCTTCTGTAACGTTCGAACATTGAATGACGGGGGAAGAGCTGGGGTTACTCGGTCCTTGCACCGCCAATCAGTGATCGACCATGAAATGGAGCACTACAACATCCAAATCTTGGGCTTGAGCGAGGCTTGGTGGACAGGATCAGGAGAAGAACGAACCCTTAGTGGAAACACTATTCTGTACATTGGCCCTGAAAGTGAAGCCAAAAATGGCGTGGCGTTCGTCCTTACACTGAGAGCAAGAAACAGTCTCATTAGCTGGGAACCAACCTCGGATAGTCTTATCGTCGTCAGGCTCAGGACCAGTGTCAGAAACGTCGCAATTCTGCAGTGCTACGCACCAACTAATGCCGCGACATCTGGTGACAAAAAGGAGGTCTAGAGCAAACTGAGTGCCACCATCGAACGTGTTCCAAGATGTGATATTATTATCATCTCAGGAGATATGAACGCTCAGGTTGTATCAGATAACACTGGACTAGAACACGTCATGGGGAGGCATGGTGACCCTTGGGTCGACGCGTCACGACTTTGGATTAAGAGACCCGAAAACGGCGAATTATTTGTGGAGTTTTGTAGTACTCGGCAAATGGCCATCGGAGGGACCCTTTTTCCACACAAGAGTCATTATAAAACATCTTGGGTTTCCCTTGATAGTGTTACTCAGAACCAGATCGACCATTTGGCTATAAGTCGCCGATGGAGAAGATGTCTCCTCGATGTGCGAGCGAAACATCGAGCTGACGTGGGGAGCGATCACCACTTGATGGTTGCCTGCTTGAGATTGTGTACAGTAGCTATCCGACGACCACAAATTCTTAATGTGGATAAACTCAGAGATCCCAACAAAAAATCCGAATACACCACTATTCTACGCGAAAAGTCATCCACATTGGGTGAATATGAAATGCACACACTGGACGCCAATTGGGAGGCAACCAAAAACACTTTTCTAACTAGTGCTGAATAATCTGTGGGATATGTGCAAAACGGTGAGAAACCCTGGATGTCGCAAGACACATGGGACAAAGTTGGCAATCGGAAAAAACTCAAATTGGCAATCATCTATCAACCCGATGCCAACCAACGAACGCCTGACCTAAGGCAGAACTACCGCGATGCTCATATACAGCTTAAAAAGGATTTTAGATGCGACAAGAGAAAGGCCATTGAAGATCTGGCAAACAAGGCTGAATCTGCGGCTTACCTTGGGGATATGGGATCACTATTCAAAATCATGAAACAGTTGACGAACAGGAATTTCACCGCCAACCACCTGGTGAGAGATGTCAACGGAACTCTCCTTAATATGAGTGAACACCAGTTGCGGCGATGGAAAGAATACCTCTCTGATAGTTTAAACATCTTGTCAGAGGAAGATATTCCAGAAACAGAACAACTATGAAACATCCAACTGCAACAATCCTCTATTTGGGACTATCCCCCAGATAAGGAAGAGATAATTTCCGCCATTGGGTCAATGGCGGGAAGGAAAGCTCCAGGTATAGACGGACTACCAACCGAACTCCTCAAAGCGGATCCGGAAATTACAGTCGATATACTCCTCCCACTCTTTACTGAGGTGTGGAATGAAGGAAGATATCCGACTGAATGGAAGGAGGGCGTCGTTGTGAAAATTCCGAAGAAGGGCGACCTTCAGGATTGTGGCAATTGGCGTGGTATATGTCTACTTACTTCCGTATCAAAAATTATGGCTAAGGTAATTCTCAATAGGATTAGTGATGTCGTCGAGAGCACTCTCGAAGTTTATCAGGTTGGATTCCGTAAAGGGTCGTCTTGTTCCGACCACACAAATACCCTGCGGATAATATTAGAGAAGTCAGCCGAAATGGGTTCGCCACTACATCTCATGTTTGTGGACTTCGAGAAGGCTTTCGTCAGCGTTAAGCGAGATTACATATAGAATGCTTTGCGTAGGAGAGGTATTCCAGATAAGGTCATAGCTATGATTAAAGAATCCTACGAAGATTCACGGTGTCGCGTCTTGCATAGAGGAGAGCTGTCCGAGAGCTTTCCTGTGCGATCGGGTGTCAGACAAGGCTGCATATTATCACCAGCCCTGTTTCTGGTGGTAATAAATGACATCTTAAAAGCTGCACTGGAAGGCGGGGAAGATAAAGGTTTTCAATGGAGACTATTTAGCATCTTAAGTCACCTTGATTATGCTGATGACTTGTGCTTGCTTGCACATTACCGTTCGGACTTAGAGTCAAATGTTCACTCGTTGCATTCTAAATGCAGAGAGGCGGGACTGAAAATAAATGTGCGTAAAACCAAGTACATGCACATGGGTTCGAACTCAAGCACACCGATTGTTCTTAAAGGGCAGGATGTGGAAGAGGTGCAAGATTTTTGCTATCTCGAAAGCATTGTCAGCATGGACGGCGGAGCCGAAAGGGATGTTGAGGCTCGGCTAAATAAAGCTCGTCAGGCCTTCGGTATCTTTTTCCCTTTCTGGAGGTTAAGAGAGATCTCCCTTCGCACGAAACTGCGAGTTTTTGACGCATGCGTCAAATCCGTGTTGCTATATGGTTGTACTACGTGTTGTTTCATGGTTGTACTACGTGACCATTCGACTTACCACGAAACTACAGACTTTCGTGAACCAATGCCTCCGACGCATTTTAGGAATATTCTGGCCAGAAGTGATCTCCAACGACGAACTTTGAAGTACAACTGGCCAGAGTAAAATAGGTATTGAGATTCAAAGGAGGAAGTGGCAGTAGATCGGTCATATTTTGAGGAAACCAGAGCGAAACATCGCCAAACAGGCTCTGGATTATAATCCTCAAGGAAGAAGTCGGGTTGGTCGACCATTTAACACATCGAAGCGAGTAGTTGAGCAGCAGGCCAGAGGAATAAACAAGTCCTGGCAACAGCTTAAGGCCGATGCTCAGGATCGCGCTTTCTGTCCTATGCCGTAACAGGAATTTGGTTGATTGATTGAATGTTTATTACCCCAGTTGAAGTGCACGTGGTAAAACTAAACAAAAAACATAACAGGGCTACGATTGCGCGTAAAGCGCAATCTTACGATACTCTAGATGAAATAGAATTTTTTGTGATCCCAAGAAATTTTGTATGGGAAGTGTTAGAAGGGGTAGCATTGAACTAATTTTTTCCCCATCATGCTAAAGTAGCTATAAATAAACTGCCAACAAGTCGGGCGAAACTTTATTATTCTTGGGATAAGTTGAGGATACGTGGAAAGTCAATATTTAGGTAAGAGTGGTTAGGGAAAACTAAGTGAAAGGGGGTTCTTTGGCAGGACAGTTGTCAACACTTTGCGGAAACGTTCAAAAGCTTCAGTATATATAACCAATATTTCGTTCGTTTATTTATGCAAGTTTGAGTTTTGTGAGGGGGGGCGGGGGGTAAGGGTTGTTAGTAAGGGTCGGTGGGTGTTAATAGTTTTATAATTGATTGCTTGAATCATGTCCAATATTCTCTGTATAGAATGTCAGTTTCATAGACGAAGTTGCATAGAATTTTCATATTTTACATTCACGAAACCAACATTTGTGTGGGAGGGGGTAGAGGAGGTAGGAGAATCGTAAAGATTGTGCCGCAATTTTATTTCCTTTCTATTGTAGTGTTCTCGTGCAAAATTTCAAGCTCGTAGCTTTTAATTTGTTGGTTATTAGTTGGTTCAATGAAATTGGTCGAAATCATACTTTTGTATGGGAGGGGGTAGAAGGGCAAGCGCGATTGCAAAACTTTTAACAAAATGTCATTTCAATTATTTTTGTAAGTTTTCCGGCAAAATTTGAAATGGATAGCTTTTAAGAGTTAGCTGATACCTGATCTCTTAAAAATGCTCGAAAAAATAATTTTGTATGGGAGGGGGTAGAAGAGGTAGGGAAATTGCAAAATTTGTGACGCAATTTTCTTTCCTTTCTCTTGTAAGGTGCTCGTACAAAATTTAAGTTCGTAACTTTTAATTTGGTGGTTAATAGTTGGTTTAATGGAATTGGTCGAAATCATACTTTTGTATGGGAGGGGGTAGAAGGCCAAGTGCGATTTTGAAACTTTTAAAATAATTTCATTTCAAATATTTTTATAAGTTTTTGTGCAAAATTTCAAATTGATAGCTTTTAATAGTTCGGTGATAATTAATTTCTTAAAAATGGTCGAAAAAATAATTTTGTATGGGAGGGGGTAGAAGTTTTGAAGGTATTCGACTAGTTAGTATTTTATACTTTTAGGGATTTTTTTTAAATGTATTTCCCAAATTTTGAAGTTTCTACCTTAAAATTACATCCAAAAATTTTCAGTTTTCATGCTTTTTTCGCTGCATATGAAACAGCCTGTGCCCCTTAGACCGTGGTGGTCGGTTCGTAACAATTGTGGATCAAATTATTATTTTTTTTCTATGTATATCAAATAGATGTATTCACATGCAAAATTTAAAGTTCCTATCTTTGACCAGAGTCCTGAAAAAATCACTCAAAATTTTCGACATTTTTGCTTACCACCTCCCTCCCTTTACACCCCCTGACTTAAAATTTTTATCAAAATTATAAATTATATAGTTCTATAATCTGACGAATTTTTGATTCGATATCTGTACTCAATTTTGAATTATAACGGTTTGAAATTTTGGAAAGTGCATCATTTTTGAAATGCTCCCCATTTCCCCCCACTACTATTTTGTCCAAATGTTATATTTTTCTCGTATTTATCTAGTATAGCTTAATATAAGTTCTAAAATTCAGTGACATAACTTAATAAATAGCCGAGATATTGATTTTTAAGTGTTTTTCTTTGCACCCCTCCTGAGCCTCCCCCTTACAATAATTAGCTTTTATTTAAACTGATTCTAGTAGAACTATATGTCACCTTAATGGTCTCAAAATATCAATTTTTTACAGTAAGTAATTTTGAAGATATAATCATTTGAAAAAAAAATTCGGCTGACGATTGGTTCTTAGCCCCCCCTTTTCGCACCCCAATGGATAAAAAAATTTAATTATTTTTAAAAGTTGTCCCACAAACTCCTCTATATGTATGTTGAGTTTTAGCTTCCTAGCTATTACCATGGTTGAGATATTTGAATTCGTAATTTTCGGTTTAAGCGCTCCCCCCGCCTCCCCCTGAACCCGCACACCCTCCAAAATTGGTATCCGCCTGAGATCCGCAACTATCTACAATCCCTTCAAAAATGAACTTTGTATCTTGAAGGGTTTGGGAGTTAATGTGCGCTGAGCGTACACACCGGCGTACGGCGGACGGCGTACGGCGTACGGCGTACGGCGGACGGCGTACGGCGTACGGCGGACGGCGTACAGACAGACGGATTTTTTTTTTTTGCATTTTTAGGCTAATTTAGTTATGAAACGCGAAAAAACAAAATTTCAGGGTAGCAAATTTTTTTTTTTTTTCCAAGTCGATCACAATACTTTATTATTAAAATAATAAAGTAAAATGTTTTATACAAAAAGCTTACTCCAAAAATTGAATAGGAGCTGAGAAAATTAGTGTGTTAGATTTAGTGAAAATGTGCAGTTTGTATGGGAGGTGGTAGAAAGAGTGGGGGGATTTTAGTGATTTTTCCAGAAATAGCTAAGAATATCATAAAATTGACATCTCTTAAATTTTAGACCAGTAACATTCGTACTTTTCAAGAAAAGAAATTTTTTGTAAAACTGTGTCATATTGTATGGGAGGGATAGAAGGGGTGAAGCTAATCAAATATTTTTTTTCTGATCTTAGTGATAATACTAATTAAGTATTTATTACAAAATATGAGCGCGATGAATATTATATGTTCTGAGAAAATTGTCTTAGGGCATTTCATGAAAAAGTGTAGTTTGTATGGGAGGGGGTGGAAGGAGAGGGAGGATGCAAATAATTTTTCTGCTGTAGATTTATATCATCATGAAAGTAATATATCCCAAAATTCAGACTAATAGCTTCTATACTTTTCGATTAAATCCATTTATTGTCAAATAGCGAAATTGTGTCATTTTGTATGGGAGGGGGTAGAAGGGGTGAAGCTAATCGTCTAATTTTTTTTGGTCTTACTAACAGTTTTAAATAAATATTTGGTGCACAATTTCAGCCCGCTAAATTTTATACACACTGAGTAGAGCTTAGAGTAATTCTTGCCAAGTACAGTTTGTATGGGAGGTGGTAGAAGGAGAGAGAAAATACGCATAATTTTTATACGGTAGACTTATATTATCATAAAAGTAATATACTCCAAATTTCAGACCAATAGCTTTTATACTTTTTGAGCAAATCCGTTTATTGTAAAATTGCGCATTTGTGTAATTTTGTATGGGAAGGGGTAGAAGAGGTGAAGCGATTTGGCTCGTTCACGAACTTGACCTTACTTTTTTGTCAAAAACGACGTGTACAAAATTTGAACGATCTAGCTCAACGCGTTCTCAAGCTAGAGAGCGAACAGACGGACGGACGGACGGACAGACGGACAGACGGACATCCGGTTTTGAGATTTTTGAGTGATAACATTAACTTCTGTTTCATTCATTTTTTTTTTTAGCCTTATTTCTTGGCGTTACAAATCTTAGAGCAAACATATAATACTCTCAGATTCCATCTAGAGTATAAACATAAAAGAATTATGATTGGGCGTAAAGCCCAATCATGTGATACTCTAGATGAAATGAGAAAGAGTTCAATGTACCGGAAAATATGTCACTTCCAATTCTTTTAAATAACAACCAGATGGAGAAGAGGAAGGTTTGTAATTTTTGGATATGACACGTTATGTGGTATGCGAACTATTTCGTGCTGAATTTAAGGTTTGTAGCTTTCATTATTTTGAATTGGACATAGTTTTTCTGAAATTGATATTATATAAATTGAATATTTGAATGGGAGGAGGTAGAAGGAGTGAAAAGAGCTGATAATTTTTTCTAGCATTTATTGCAATTATTAAAAAAACAAATTCTGGCAAAATTTTAAGTTTATACTTTTACTAGTTTTAATGGAAATCGATATAATGCACTTAACAAAAATTATACATTTGTATGGGAGGGGGTAGAAGGAGTGTACAGATCAAAACACATTTTTTTCTCGTTAGTGATATTTCTAGTTTTATACTTTATGCAAAATATCAAGTTGATAGCTTTAACAGTTTCGAAGAAAAATAATTTAATTTAAAATTCAAAATTTCGTGAAATTTGTATGGGACGGGGTAAAAGGAGTGAGGTGAAGTTGATAGTTTTTTCAATTCTGATTGGAATTATAATAAGATTAATTTTGACAAAAATTCGTTTTTATAACTTTGCTAGTATCAATGAAAATCGAAAAACTGCATTTTTCAAAATTATGCATTTGTATGGGAGGGGGTAGAAGGAGTAACGATTATATAGTCCTTGATATTATTAACATCTATATCATAATACTTTGACCCAAATTTCAAGTCGATAGCTTAAATAGTTTCAAAGAAAAGTCAATTTCTGAAAATTTCGGAATTTCGTGAAATTTGTGTGGGAGGGGGTAGAAGGAGTGGGGGGATGTGGCCGATTTACGAACTTATAGTTTCTTTTTTGCTAAAAATGACACACAGCAAATTTCAGCACGATGGCTCAAAGCGTTCGAGAGTTATGCTGTAGACAGACGGACAGACAGCAACTCGGAATCGAAGTTTTTGAGCAACAACAAATATTTCTGTACCCTTGGCGACTCTGTACGAGCATTATTTCTTAGCGTTACAAACGGTAAGGCAAACACAATATACTCTCAGATTTCATCTAGAGTATAAAAATACATATGTATATAAACAAAAAGAAAAAAAAAACTTAAATCAGGAAAGTGTATCGAAAGTGTAAGCTTATCAAAAAGTTATCTAGTCAAAGTAAAAAAATCCAAAGTTGCCATGGAACGCAGCTCAATAGAATTCCGGGCTCAACTGGATTAAAGGTATCCAACGTTAAATATCTATCTACAATGGCGCTATTGTCCAAATCGGGTCTTCTGACCATCAAGTTCCTTAACATTGTTTTTGTTTTCATTACTAATAGTGGAAGGGTTGTTAGACCTTCACACAACCCTCTATTTACGAATTTTTCATTTTCGTAGATTGAGGTGACTGAGGTATACCCAAGAAGGTAGTGTGCTGAAATTATGCGTCGACCAGGATTTGAACTCACGACCTTCGCACTGTAGATCAACACGCTACCCTCTAGGCTACACCCCAGCTTAACTATAGTAGCTCTTATTATATTAGCGGTTTAATTAACAAATGATAGTTCTAGTTTAAACATCATATTTTTTTCCTTTCTTTTATTTTGTTTAAAAATTTCTTTCGTCTAACTTCTTTGCTTTTGTCAGCCAACATACTGCTCGTGTCGTACCGCCCTGAGGCCTCTTATAGCCTAGGTGGCCATGTTCTGAGCCCGGGCTAAAATTTGTAGCATCCACCGAAATAGCGACAGCACCCTCTAGGATGAGGGACTCCCAGGTCGAATTCCCCACCCCCATGCTCCTGAGAAGCCGGCAGGAAGTGCTGTCCCGACCTGTTATCAAATTAGCTTGCATAATAGCCAACTTTAATAGTTGAAAATGCGTAGGAAATCCCCAACTAATAAAATTAGGCCCGGCTTGTTGGCAGATATTTTTAAACTAAAGTATTCGGTTTTCGGGTTTGTATAATAATTTATATATTTCTATGAGATTTTAACGATTATTGCATAGCTATATTGCAGAATATTGTTTATATTTTCTTCTTCTTTGATTTCCAATTTGACTAATGTTAACCTCAGAACCATACTTAAGACTTTTTGTTTGTTTTTGTGGTTTTACTTCTTTGTGAGACAAATTCAAATATGCTGTAAGCTGTAAATTTTATTCACCTAAAACAGTTTCGGCTAAATAAAATAATATAAATAGCATGTTTTTATTGTTTCAATAAAAGTAAATTTATCTCATATACATATATTATTTAAAATCACAAATTATATTCAATTGATCTGCGCCTCTTATCGAAGTTTTCGTTGTACACTGCGTAGTAAAAATCCAAAATATAAAAGAATTATTGAAAAATCGCAGATGCAAACTTACCGAAACATTTACTCGAAGAATTCCTAAATCATCCCATAAAGTGATTTGAAATTTCGTAAATTTTTCAAACGTGCCAATGTAAGAGTCAGCAAAAAATTCTTTGATGTATTTAGCAAGCTCGGTTGGAACTTTTACTAAAGTATTGTGGGCAACTGAAAGATACAAATAGATAAAAGTTGTTGTATTTTGATTACGAATAACGTTTTTAATTGAAAATATAATAAGAAAAATTAAAAGTAGTATAGGCTTGTCGTAATTATTATTATAAAGTAAAACCAGGAAATTTTTGCTTTAATTTTTTAATTAAGACAAAAAATTTAACAAAGCGTTCGTACAATTTAATTATTTTTAGATAAGTGAGGAATGCACGTTAAGTCAATGTGCAGGTTAAATTCGGAATGTACAATAGTTTTTGATCGATCACTTGAATCACATTTGAAATGCTCTGCATAGAATATCCGACTTAAAGGTGCAGAATTCGATGTTATTTATATGTAAGTAATATTTAGGAGGCCAGGGCTCGATGGGTTGGAGCCATTTAAGTAATTAATTAAAAAAAGAAGATTTTTGCTTTATTTTATAACAAAAATTTACTAAAAATTCAACTTATACAGGTTGTTTTCGAATTTTTCGTCTATGGCATTTTAGGCTGTGTATGAAGCTATGATCTTACCATTTTCCTTCAAACAATTAAACAGCAATTCAACTCCTTTTATGTCAACCGCTTCTGTTTGCTTTAGACCTGAACTCTGGCTTTTGGCCATAAGTGACTTTACTTGATACAAATTTTGAATAAACTTCTCACGCATATAATCAGTTTCCAGATATTTATATAACGCTGTGCAATTTGGAGTATTTATTTCCAGTTGAGCAGAAACATATTGATTATTATGAGCCAGGAAACTTAAAATTGAAATTAAAAATAACCAACGCATTGTTCAAATATTATCAATTAAGCAATAGTAAGGAAAAAAACAGACAAAACTTAATTTCACTAATTAAATAAACTTAAAATACGATTTTTTCACATTTAAATTCGTATTGACTACAAACACCTAAATTCTTGAATTTTAACAATACTAATGAATACAAAATTAAAATTATTTTAAAAAAATATTACATTCAGTGGCGTGAGAAATCGACAAGAATGACCACTGTAGATAATTTTTCACAAAATTTCTAGATAGATAATATCAAGTTGTTGAGTTCTTTAGCTATTTAGGATTACTTTTTATCTTTTTCAAAGCTTTAATTAAATTTCATTTCAGTAAATATGATAAAAAAAAATGAAAATTGACGTCGATAAAGATAATGTCAATTTTTTTGTTCGTTTGTAATTTAATTCTATCATTGCGTTCTATTCAAATAAATTAATCCAGGTGATTTTTAAGTGCAAGTAAGTTTTCGCGTTTTGCGAATTAAGCTCAAATAATATATAACTTTTTTTTATATAAACGGAGTGTGTTCATCAATTTTATTTTGGCGAAAAGCGAAGTTTCTTTTAGCCTAATGATTTTATAATTTAAAAAAAAAAGTAGCTTGTCATTAGATTACTGTCAGTTCGCCCAAGGATGCACACGTATTTCAAAATATATCAATGCCAAAGTAAAAATTTCGCAAAGCTGGAAGACAAGAACATTACATCTTATGCTTCATGATTCAGAGGATTTTTTATAATGGCAGACACTTAAAGTATCTTAACAAAAAAAAAATCAGAATAATTCACATATATCCCTAAAAGAAAACATTTTACTCCTCAGCGCTGCGGAAACGCGATTTAAGGATATCGTTTCGAGAATATTTCAAAGTTCACTATAGCGAGTGGAAAGACAGAAGCGGTTTTTTCACAAATTCGCTTCAAGTTTTTTCTACTTAACAAAAAAAAAAGCAACGCAAATACAGCAAAGTGTATTTTATCAGGATTCAAACTTTCCATTTGTGTTCGCTATAATTGTAGGATTTGTTTGGTATTTTGCGAAACTAGTCGTACACTGCTTCTTCCATTTATGTTTAGTGATCTCCCCTCTTGTGATATCATTGAGTCGATTCTTATTCTTTCAGACTGCAAAGAATATAGCTGAAAGTTCAAGACATCAGAGCCTGGAGCCTCTTAGAAACGATATAAGGAGGTGAGGGTGCATTTAAAAAGATCAAGAAAAAAGATATAGAACGAATAGACACCACGATTTCCTTCACATATGTTGAAGTTAAGAAAAGTGTTTTTCTATGGAGCATTGGATGGTTATCATTTATCCATCGAAAAGAGTGGTGTGGCCGAGAAACTTCCTCTCAAAGGAGTTACAAGCGAGTACATCACAAATACATTTCGTATTTACTTGATGATACACACTTACACGTAAGAACTACATAGTTAAATTTATGGGATGAATCGTACATGGATGTCGTTGGCTGCGTGTTGTCGGCCTAAAGTAAAGTAAAGTAATTGTCGGCAAGGACGAGATGATGAAGACGTGGCACAAAAGGACGACGACGACGATGAAGAAGAAGTCCTTTATGTACGTACGATAACGCTCTACAATATACTTACCACGTAATCTTCGTTCATTAGAGCTTATTAAACAAAGCTGATGTTAACACAAATGGAAGGCGAAAAGTTTTCGGGCACAAGAGTTCTCGAGGGAGAAATGAGGGTAAGATGATTGAGGCAGATCTAACAACGCTTTTACTTAAGAATGGTTTTATGAGCTTGTACCGCGTTAAGTTAAAGACTTTTCTATTATCAACTGTCAGAATCTTTACAATTCTTCGTAATGAGATTTCTTCTTTATTTTTAAATCCTATAACTGGGTTAGTGTTAATAAGCTCTCCACTTTCGGAGAATACTGCTGATCTCGATACATATATAGAACATAATTAACGCAATTATTGACGCATTATAAAGGATGCGAGAGTGTCAAATGCACATCGTCGATATTCAGAAGAATATGTTGTCTTTTTAAATATTATAAATATTATCTATCAACAATTCGGGCGCAACTTTATTTTCTTTCGAGAAATTGAGGTAAATTGATATGCACGTTAGAATGTTCGGAGTAGGAAAAATGAAGGTTGTAGGGCTTGGCTGTTGTCAATTTTTAATAACATTTAACTGCGACTACGATCAAGAGCTTCAGTACAGGGCTCGAGTCCTGTCACCATTCCTGCTGATTTTTATGTAAAATTACCTTCTGAATCCGAATATTACCTCCGTTTTTTCCCATTATCCACCGTTTTCGGGGAGGCCCCCCCTCCACCCATTTCTATGAATTGTTTATAATTTAGAGGAATGAAAAGGATTAGTTTAGCCCTCATTCCTCTTTATTATGGAAAATTGATAAAAATAGGTGGGGGCGCTCCCCCGGAAACGGTGAGTGATGGCGAAAAACGGAGGTCATATTCGGATTCAGGATGTCATCTTACATAAGAATCAGCTGAAATGGTGTTAGGGCTTATTTTCATGCCGTAAAGTGTTATTAGTTGATTTATTGAAATGAAAATTATACTGTAATATGGGAAGGAGCAGAAGGAGTTAAACAATTTCAAAGCCTTTGACATAACTTTGTTTTGAATATTTTTAGAAGTGCTTTCAAGTCGACGGCTTTTAATGTGCTTGTGATAATCGATTTATTAAAAATGGTCGAAATAATAATTCTCTATGCGGGGAGAGTAGAAGTGTTGAAGGTATTCAAAGAGTTGATTATTTGAAATTTTTATACTCTAGATGAAATCTGAGAGTATTATAAGTTTGCCACAAAGTTTGTAACGCCAAAAAATAAGGCTCGAAAAAAAAATGAATGATTCAGAAGTTCATATAATCACTCAAAAATCTCAAAACCGGATGTCCGTCCGTCCGTCCGTCTGTCCGTCCGTGTCCTCTCTAGCTTGAGAACGCGTTGATCTAGAAAGTTCAAATTTTGTACACGTCGTTTTTGACAAAAAATTAAGGACAAGTTCGTGAACGGGCCAAATCACTTCACCCCTTCTACCCCCTCCCATACAAAATGCCACAATTGCGCAGTTTGACAATAAACGGATTTGCTCGAAAAGTATAACAGTTTTTGGTCTCAAATTCAGAACATATTACTTTTATGATGACATCAATCTACCATATAAAAATTATGATTGTCCTCTCCCTCATTCTACCACCTCCCATACAAACTGTACTTTTTCATGAAATACTCTAAACCAATTTACTCAGTGCGTATAAAATTTAGCGTGCTGAAATCGTGCACTAAATATTTATTTAAAATTATTAGTAAGACCAAAAAAAATTAGACATTTCGTTTCACCCCTTCTACCCCCTCCCATACAAAATGACACAATTTCGCAATTCGACAATAAACGAATTTTTTCGAAAAGCATTAAAGCTATTGATCTGAAATTTTGAATATATTACTTTTATAATAATTTCAATCTGCTGTATAAAAATTAGTTCAGTCCTCTCCTTCCTTCCACCTCCTCCCATACAAACTACACTTTTTTATGAAATACTCTAAATAAATTTACTCAGTACGTATGAAATTTATGGAGCTGAAATTATGCACTCTATAATTATTTAGAACTATTAGTAAGACTAAAAAAAATTAGGCAATTAGCTTCACTCTTTCTACCCCCTTCCATACAATTTGACACAATTCAACAACTTTACAAAAAGTCGATTTTCCTGAAAAGTATGAATGCTACTGATCTGCAATTTAAAATATGTCAATTAAATGATGTTTACAGTTATTTCTAAAAACTTAATTAATAAATTCACACTCCTTCTACCACCTCCCATACAAACTGTATAATTTCACTAAATCCATTACACTAATTTGCTCAGTAGTATTAAATTTTTGAATCCTAAATTTTGTATAAAACATTTCGATAGCAACCTTAGCGTGATGTGGAAAAATTAGTTCAATGTCGTCACCCCCTCTACCACTTCCCCTACAAAATTTCTTAAAATGAAAAAAAAATCTCTTTCATCTAGAGTATCGCACGATTGGGCTTTACGCCCAGTCGTAGTACTTTTATGTTTTTTAATGTATTTTCAAGTTCCTAGCTAAATATTTCAATCGAAAATTTTGCGTTTTTGTATTTTTTTCGTACCCGCTAGGTTTCGACTTTACACCACCTCCCTCTCCTTACATCCCTCAAATAAGTTTTTTTTTTTTCAAAATTTTAAAAAATAGCATAGCTTAGTATGAATTTTAGCTTTCAATTACAAGGCCTGAGAGATAGTCGAGTCATTAGTTTTTTTTTATCCTTCCTGATCCTCCTCCTTAAAATTATAATTTGCCTTCCTAAAAATCGGTTATTGTGAAACCACGCACCTTATAAATGGTTCTGAAAGATGAACTTTTTCTGTTTACAAAACCGAAGTCAACATCATTTCATAAAAAAAGAATCATCCGGCAATTTATTTTAGGCCCCATTCTTCACCAGTACACAAAAATAAATATGTTTTGATTACTTTCCTATATACCAATATATCCGACTGCCGAGCTTAAGCTTTCTATCCGTGTTCATAGTGGAGATATTAGAAAGCGTAGTTTTCACCGATAATTCTACCCAGGCCTCCTCCTTATACCCAACACTCCCCAAAAATTTAGTTAATGGTGCTCACGTACCCAATCTATAATTCACTTAAAAATGAACTTCCTAATTTATCAGAATAACGAATTAAAATAATAATTTAAACCAAAACTGGTTTGGTGAATGTTTGCACAGTGCATTTTGAATTGAAAGAAAAAATTTCCGGATTCTACACTGTCATACTTTATTATTCGTGACGTTTCGTTCTCTGCTGAGACCTTTATCAAAAGCAGTTTGATAAAGGTCTCAGCAGAGACCGAAACGTCACGAATAATAAAGTGTAACAGTGTAGAATCCAGAAATCTTTTCTTTCTAAACCAAAACTGTTAAGCACGGAAATATAAAGAAAAAATTAATTGAAATATCTGATCTACTCCTACAATGGCACTGAAGCCCAAATCGGGCCTTGGCGTCCTAGCCTTCAGGTTCCTTAACATTTCTCATTATTTATTATGGAAGGGTTGTTAGATCTTCGCACAACCCTCTATCTAAGAATGTCCATTTTCGAAAATTGTATACCCAAGCAGGCAGTGTGCTGGAATTATTCGTCGAACGGAATTTGAACTCGTGGACTTTCGTATTGTAGACAAACGCGCTACCCACTAGGCTAGACCCTCTCATACAAAGTCATAATTTCGATCAATTTCAATAAATCAATTCTTTGGCCGGTTTGTAAAGGTACGTAAGTAAAAAAATGTGTTTTTGTCTAAATAATGAATGTGTTTGTGATGGAAAGTAAAATTTTCTAAGATATATTGCATATTTTTATTTCTTTAAAAACTCTTCCCTGAAAAACTCACAAAATTGACTTATGTACCTTTACACGCCGGCTAAACAATTAATAACCTGCAAATTAGAAGCAACAAAGTTGAAATTACGTACAAGCACTTTGAATAGAAATCAAATAAAACTGCGTAACAAATTTTACGATTCCATTTACTATTCTATCCTCTCCCATATAATTGTATGGTTCCCAGAATATAAAATAAACCGAATTTCATAGAATTTATTTGTTCTATGAAACTAACATTCTGTACAGAAATTTTGAACGTGTTTCAAGCAATCAATCGAACAGTTATTAATATCCACTCACTTCGTTTACCCCGTCTCCCTTCCATACAAATCCACATATGTATGTATAAGTAAACGAATGAAAAATTGATTCCATTTACTGGACCTATTGAACGTAATTGCAGTTAAGTGATAAGCAATTCCACCCGTGATCTTAAGACCTAAATGATACGAGAAACGGATACATCGCCTCGGATACGGACTGATTCTACGGTAACGACTTTTGGCATTCGAAAACGGACTATGATTGGCTTCTGGAACGTTCGAACATTGAATGACGGGGGAAGAGCTGGGGTTACTCGGTCCTTGCACCGCCAATCAGTGATCGACCGTGAAATGGAGCACTATAAACAAGTCCTGGCAACAGCTTAAAGCCGATGCGCAGGATCGCGCCTTGTGGAAGAGAGTTGTTTCTGTCCTATGCCCCTATAGGGGGTCTTAACAGGAATTTGATTGATTTGATAAGCAATTGACAATAGCTCGCTTCTAGTATCCACATTCCCTTTATCTTCCCTACTCCCAACCGACATATTAACTTCTCACGTATCCTCTATTTGCCTAAAAAATAATAAGATTATGCCCGACTTGTTGGTAGATATTTCACACTCTAAACGAAATTTGTGGTATAGGCTAGTAGGTAGCGAGTTGATTTATAATGGGAAGCTCGTGAGTTCAATTGACGCACAATTCCAGTACACTGCCTGCTTGGATAATCTTGGTTCGTAATCGTAGATAGAGGACTAAGCGATTGATGAAAATGTTAAAGAACCTTAAGGTCATGTGGCTAAAGCCCGATTTGGGCTATAGTCCCATTTTAGTATAAGTAAATAAGATCTGAGAGAATTATAAGTTTGAAACAAAGTTTGTAACGCTTAGAAATAAGGTTTGGGGAAAAAATTAATGACACAGAAGTTCATATTATACCTCAAAGATCTCAAACCTGGATGTTCGTCTGTCCGTCTGTGCGCTACCTAGCTCAAAAACGTGTAAAGTTAAAAAAAAAGAAAGATCAAGTACGTGAACGGGCCAAATCGCACCATCCCTTCTAATCCGTTCATTCAAAATTCCTTATTTTCAAAAATTCACTATAATCGGATTTTCTTTGAAAGTTTAGAAGCCATTCATTTGAATAAATGTAATTTGCTGCCATTAAAATTATAATTTATTTAATTTATAGACTTCCCTTACTACGTACACTACCTCCACAAACTGCTCTATTTCAGAAATTAAAATAAATTTTCTTCAATCAATCAAATTCCTGTTAAGACCCCCTATAGGGGCATAGGACAGAAACAACTCTCTTCCACAAGGCGCGATCTTGAGCATCGGCCTTAAGCTGTTGCCAGGACTTGTTTATTCCTCTGGCCTCCTGCTCAACTGCTCGCTTCCATGTGTTACATGGTCGACCAACCCGACGTCTTCCTTGAGTATTATAGTCCAGATCCTGTTTTGCTATATTTTGCTCTGGTTTCCTCAAAATATGACCGATCCACTGCCACCTCCGCCGTTGAATCTCAATACCTATTTTAGTCTGACGAGTTGTACTCCGAAGTTCGTCGTTGGAGAGCAATTCTGGCCAGAATATTCCTAAAATGCGCCGGAGGCATTGGCTTACGAAAGTCTGTAGTTCCTTGGTAAGTCGAACGGTCACTTTCCACGTAGTACAACCATACAACAACACAAATTTGACGCATGCGTCAAAAACTCGCAGCTTCGTGCGAAGGGAGATCTCTCTTAACCTCCAGAAAGGGGAAAGGATACCGAAGGCCTGACGAGTTTTATTTAGCCGAGCCTCAACATCTTTTTCGGCTCCGCCGTCCATGCTGACAATGCTTCCAAGATAGCAAAAATCTTGCACCTCTTCCACATCCTGTCCGTTAAGAACAATCGATGTGCTTGCGTTAGAACCCATGTGCATGTACTTGGTTTTACGCACATTTATTTTCAGTCCCGCCTCTTTGCATTTAGAATGCAACGAGCGAACATTTGACTCTAAGTCCGAACGGTTATATGCAAGCAAACACACGTCATCCGCATAATCAAGGTGACTTAAGATGTTAAATAGTCTCCATTGAAGACCTTTACCTTCCCCACCTTCCAGTGCAGCTTTCAAGATGTCATTTACTACCACCAGAAACAGGGCTGGTGATAATATGCAGCCTTGTCTGACACCCGTTCGCACAGGGAAGCTCTCGGACAGCTCTCCTCTATGCAAGACCCGACACCTTGCACCTTCGTAGGATTCTTTAATCATAGCTATTGTCATGTAGATGGCACTGCGTTACAGCAGCTGTCATATACCGGAACACATAACCAATAAAGAGCAGTCAAGACTCAGACACTGAACACGAAACACGCGTTTTATCTTTCACATTACATGGTGTCAGATGTGGGGTGCTTTCTTTAAAATCGAAAAACACTACACGCATCGGGAATCAAATCTGTAAACTGAAACGTAAAAGTGGCTACAAAAACAAGATTGTGTTCGGTCGCGAAAATTGTTTATCAAATACTTGAATTTTCGTCGCGAAGTGAAAGGAAACAAAACAATAAAGCATGTCTTCGATTAGCGTGAAGCCGCCGAGAGAATTCGACGGAACGTCCAACCCAGCAGTGGAATGGAAGCAGTGGCTGAAAAAATTTGATTTCTACGCCACAGCAGTCGAATTAGGAAAAAAAGACATGTCCGTGCAGTGCGCAGTATTCATGACCGTAGTTGGAGAAAACGCAACGGCAATTCTAGAAACACAGAATGTCCCGGAAGCCGATACAAAAGATCTGAAAAAGCTACAGAAGGTTTTCACGAAATATTTCACACCTAAGTCGAACACAACGTACGAGAGATACGTTTTCAACAAAAGTATTCAGTCGGAACACGAAAACTTCAACGAATTTTTACTCAGATTGCAACAGCAAGCACAACGGTGCGACTTCGGTAACCTAAAAGACGAGCTGATAAGAGACAGAATAATAGTGGGAATCCACAGCGATAGGTTGAGGGAGAAACTGCTAACGGAAGAAGACCTAAAATTGGACAGGGCAATAGGTTTGTGCGTAAAAAGCGAGAGAGCAACGTCGCAATTAGCCGAAATAAAGGCAGAGAGTGACAGCTACAAAACAGAAATTCACGCGGTCGTTAAAAGCCGAGCAGGCGAAGCAAAAGAGACAAGGTGTTACCGTTGCGGGAACCATCACGCCCGTAGAAACTGTCCAGCCTACAATGAACGGTGCCGCAATTGTAATAAACGTGGACACTACGCAAAAATGTGCCGTTCAGACAAAACGGAAAAGAAAAACTACAGGTCGTCAACATCAACATTCCATAAAGCAAAAACAGTGAACGCAGTAGCCGGTGGTTCGAGCGACTCTGACGTTTCCAGTAACAGCGAAAGGTCAGTCAACGTCATAAAGAAAAACAAAGAGCAGCTACATATCTTTTCGGTCGAAAATAAATTCACCAACGACGATTGGGTCGAGACACTGAAGATTGGCAAGTATAAAATGCGAGTTAAACTCGACACAGGTGCTGAGTGCAACGTAATTACAAGTAAACTCTTGAAAAAGTTAAAAGGAACAGTAAACCCGTCAAAAACTCAAAGACTGACGTCGTTCTCAGGCCACCACCTGCAAGTTATCGGAGAAGTCACACTGCACTGCAAGACAAAAAACTCGAAAGGAGAAGTCAACTTTATGGTCGTCAAAGAAAACGTTCACCCGATCCTGGGACGAGACAGCTGTCAGACATTAAAACTTATAGCGCGAGTCAGCACATTGACAGCCACAAACAAATCCGATCAGTTGTTCGGCGGGCTGGGCTGCTTTAAGAATTTCGAGTACGATATAGATTTTATTGAAAACCCAAAGTTCAAGATCTTCGCCCCAAGGAAAATTCCACATGCAATTCACGAGGAAATAAAACAGGAACTCAACAACATGGTCGAACTTGGAGTAATTTCACCAATGAAGGAGCCAACGCCAGCTGTCAGCCCGATTGTCATAGTAAGAAATAAAAATAATGTGCGAATCTGTATGGACCCAGTTGAACTCAATAAAAGCATCCTACGCCGCGAATTCCCGTTAAAAACCATAGATGAAATTGCAGCCCGAATCAAAAACTCGAAATGGTTCACAGTCTTAGACTGCAAACGAGGGTTTTGGCAAGTTAAAGTTAGCGAAAGGACGAGAAAATATTTGACGTTCGCCACACCGTTCGGTCGATTCTGTTACAATCGTTTACCATTTGGAATTTCGTCAGCTCCGGAAATATTCGCAGAACGAATTAATCACATTTTGGAAGACTTGCCGAATGTAGAATGCGCAATGGATGACATCTTGATTCACGCCACATCACGAGAGGAGTTGATCCAGCTAACAGATCGAGCGCTGCTCAAATTGACTTCAGCCGGTTTAACGCTTAACAAAGATAAGTGCGTTTTTAACGTAAACGAGGTGAAATTCCTGGGTCATGTTTTGAGCAGCAGTGGTTTAAAGATTGACCCAGACAAAGTGCAGGCCATCCAAGCACTTGAAAAACCGAAAGACAAAAAACAGTTACAGCGACTTCTAGGAATGGTAAACTATGTTAGTAAATTCGTCAATAATCTTTCATCCATTACAGAACCACTGAGAAAACTACTACTATCAAATAAAAGCTGGTCCTGGGAAAACGAACAAGATGAAGCGCTAAGTAAAATCAAAGACGCGCTAATGTCCCCACCAGTATTACGCTACTTCAATGTGAAAGATAAAATCACTTTATCAGTCGACGCCAGCTCCACGGCAATAGGCGTAGCCCTCCTGCAGCACTCACAGCCCGTAGCCTATGCAACGAAAGCCTTTACGCAGTCGCAGTGCCTGTTACCACAAATCGAAAAAGAGGCATTAGCAGTAAAATTCGGCTGCAAGAAGTTCCATCAATTCATTTATGGACAAGACATCGAAATAGAAACGGATCACAAACCCCTGGAAAGCATCTTCAAGAAACCACTTCATACAGCACCAGCAAGACTGCAAAAAATACTTTATGATGTAATGACGTATACTCCCAAAGTCAAGTACGTCAAGGGCACAACCTTGCACATCGCCGACACACTCAGTAGGGACTGCAAACACAGTGTTGAGGTCAACGCAGAGGACGAATTCTCTTCAGACGCAAACCACCTAGTTCACACAGTCACATCGTGGTCAGACGACGCGCTTGGGAGACTCGCACAAAGCACCAGTGCTGATAATGAACTTCGAATGTTAATTGAACAAATGCGAAAAGGATGGCCAGAGGACCCAAAAAATATTCCAAGCCCCATCAAACGTTATGCAAGCTTTAAAGAGGAGCTGTCACATGAAAATGGCCTAATCTACAAAGGCGAGAAGATCATCATTCCTAGAAGTGAAATCAGGAACTGCATCAAATCCGTGCACACAGGTCACCCAGGCATCGTTAATTCCATCAAACGAGCGAGAGAAAACTTCTATTGGTATGGTCAAACAGTAGACGTAAAAAATTTCGTTGAGAAGTGCATAACGTGCCAAAAAACTCAACGCGACAACGATAAGGAGCCAATTTATATCAACGACCTGCCGACCTTGCCCTTCGAATTAGTCTCGGTGGATCTATTCGATTTCCGAGGCGAAGACTACATCGTACTAGCGGATAGCTATTCTGGGTTTTTCGACTTCAGAAAATTAACGTCAACCACGTCATCAGTGGTAGTTGACCATCTCAAAGATTGGTTCAGCACACACGGAGTCCCACGTGTTCTAAAGTCCGACAACGGGCCGCAATTCTCTTCAAAAAAGTTCGCAGACTTCAAATACGAGTGGAACTTCCAACACGTCACGTCCAGTCCATATTTCCCACGATCAAATGGGTTCGCTGAGAAACACGTAGCAGTCGCGAAATCGATCCTCCGTAGATGCAAAGAAGATCAATCAGATGTTCGACTAGCATTACTCCATCATCGGTTAACACCGCGCAGTGAAACGTTAGGATCACCGACAGAGCGCTTGATGGGTAGAACGGTGAGGAGCAACATTCCAGTAAAAAGCAGCAGGCTGAAACCAAAAGTGATCCAAAATGTAACCGAAGAACTTCGAAAAATCAGACTCCATCAAAACGAATTCGCCAACGAAGCAACCAGGAGTCAACCGGACTTGAAAGCAGGCCAAGCCATACGCATTCAGCAAGGAAAAAGGGACTGGTGCGGCGGAACAATAATAGAAAAACACAAACATCCAAGGTCGTACGTAGTTAAGACAAACGACGGACGTGTCCTGCGCAGAAACTCACATCATATAAAGCCAACGAAAGCAGATTTCCATCTAAAACAAGAAGCAATCCCTGCCGAGTACAACACCAACCCCAACGACGTTGGACAGCCGCTCAGCCAACAAAATCGTGATGAACACCAGGACAACAACACATGCATAAATAATAATGCGGGAGCATATGTAACACGTTACGGGAGAACAGTAAAGCCGGTAAATAGTTATCAGAAGTATGATTAACAATACTTTAAAGAAAATAACCTTATTTATTTACAACTGAATTAACGAATTAATACAATGAATTAAATTTTAACTTATGCTTTGAACTTTAAATCGAAAAACTAGAAAAAAAAAAAAAAAAAAAAAAAAAAAAAATATATATATATATCTATGTAACGTAAATGTAAATACGCAATCTTCTGAAAGGGAGAGATGTCATGTAGATGGCACTGCGTTACAGCAGCTGTCATATACCGGAACACATAACCAATAAAGAGCAGTCAAGACTCAGACACTGAACACGAAACACGCGTTTTATCTTTCACATTACAGCTATGACTTTATCTGGAATACCTCTCCTACGCAAAGCATTCCATATGTAATCTCGCTTAACGCTGTCGAAAGCCTTCTCGAAGTCTACACACATGAGATGTAGTGGCGAACCCATTTCGGCTGACTGCTCTAATATTATCCGTAGGGTATTTGTGTGGTCGGTATAAGACCACCCTTTACGGAATCCAGCCTGATAAACTTCTAGAGTACTCTCCACGACAGCACTAATCCTATTAAGAATTACCTTAGCCATGATTTTCGATACAACAGTAAGTAGACATATACCACGCCAATTGCCACAATCCCAAAGGTCGCCCTTCTTCGGAATTTTCACAATGACGCCCTGCTTCCATTCAGTCGGATATCTTCCTTCACTCCAAACCTTGGTGAAGAGTGGGAGGAGTAAATCGGCTGTGATTTCCGGGTTCGCTTCCAGGAGTTCGGTTGGAAGTCCGTCTATACCTGGAGCTTTCCTTCCCGCCATTGACCGAATGGCGGAAACTATTTCTTCCTTATCTGGGGGATCGTCCCTAATAGAGGATTGTTGCGGTTGGATGTTTGGTAGTTGTTCTGTTTCCGGAATATCTTCCTCTGACAAGATGTTTAAAATATCAGAGAAATATTCCTACCATCGACGCAACTGGTGTTCACTCATATTAAGGAGAGTTTCGTTGACATCTCTCACCAGGTGGTTGGCGGTGAAATTCCTGTTCGTCAACTGTTTCATGATTTTGAAAAGTGAACCCATATCCCCAAGGTAAGCCGCAGATTCTGCCTTGTTTGCCAGATCTTCAATGGCCTTTCTCTTGTCGCGTCTAACAGCCTTTTTAAGCTGTATATGAGCATCGCAGTAGTTCTGCCTCAAGTCGGGCGTTCGTTGGTTGACATCGGGTTGAGAGATGATTGCCAATTTGCCTTTTTTCCGATTGCCAATCTTGTCCCATGTGTCTTGCGACATCCAGGGTTTCTCACCGCTTTGCACATATCCCACAGATTCTTCAGCACTAGTTAGAAAAGTGTTTCTGATTGCCTCCCAATTGCGTCCAGTGCGCGCATTTCATATTCACCCAATGTGGATGACTTTTCGCGTAGAATAGTGGTGTATTCGCGTTTTTTGTTGGGATCTCTGAGTTTATCCACATTAAGCTTGCGCTTCATTTGAAGAATTTGTGGTCGTCGGATAGCTGCTGTACACAATCTCAAGCAGGCAACCATCAAGTGATGATCGCTCCCCACGTCAGCTCCACGTTTCGCTCGCACATCAAGGAGACATCTTCTCCATCGGCGACTTATAGCCAAATGGTCGATCTGGTTCTGAGTAACACCATCAGGGGAAACCCAAGATGTTTTATGATGACTCTTGTGTGGAAAAAGGGTCCGTCCGATGACCATTTGCCGAGTACTACAAAACTCCACAAATAATTCGCCGTTTTCGGGTCTCTTAATCCAAGGTCGTGACGCGTCGACCCAAGGGTCACCATGCCTCCCCATGACGTGTTCTAGTCCAGTGTTGTCTGATCCAACCTCAGCGTTCATATCTCCTGAGATGATAATAACATCACATCTTGGAACACGTTCGAAGGTGGCACTCAGTTGGCTATAAAACTCCTCTTTGTCACCAGATGTTGCGGTATTAGTTGGTGCGCAGCACTGCAGAATTGTAACGTTTCTGGCACTGGTCCTGAGCCTGACGACGATAATCCTATCCGAGATTGGTTCCCAGCTAATGAGACTGTTTCTCGCTCTCGGTGTAAGGACGAACGCCACGCCATTTCTGGCTTCACTTTCAGGGCCAATGTACAGAATAGTGTTTCCGCTAGGGGTTCGTTCTTCTCCTGATCCTGTCCACCTGACCTCGCTCAAGCCCAATATTTGGATGTTATAGTGCTCCATTTCACGGTCGATCACCGATTGGTGCAAGGACCGAGTAACCCCAGCTCTTCCCCCGTCATTCAATGTTCGAACGTTCCAGAAGCCAATCATAGTCCGTTTTCGAATGCCAAAAGTCGTTACCGTAGAATCAGTTCGTATCCGAGGCGATGTATCCGTTTCTCGTATCATTTAGGTCTTAAGATCACGGGTGATAAGCCCATGATCCAGTGAGTGTCCATTTGCCATTTTTAGGGCAAGCAGGACTGGCTGTGGGTGAATTCTACAGCCCCAATCCCAGAGGGGGATAGCTAGCTCAGGTCCGTGGAGTCGCTAGTCTCCAAAGATAGTTACAGGAATTGGTATAACCTCATCCTACAACTACCCCCTTGTGGGGGTTTCTTAGTAGCTATGAAATTTTTCGATCGTACGGATCTTACTGTAACGAACCAAGGAGGATATATAAAATGGAGTTCCTGATAGGCTGTCTCATGCGGGAATACTTTTTGATTCGGAAATTTTCGAAAGTTGTGTCAAAGCTTCAAACTTTTACAAATAAAAAACCATAATTTGTATTTTCTCTTGGTTACTAATATTCAGTCAGCAATAAAATAATTTTCAGTACAATTGAGTTTGCTGTTTTATTTCAGATATCTTTATTTTATACAAATTATCAGGAAACAAATCTTATTTCATGAAGTGCTCAACGAAACTTTTCCAATGACACTAATTTTCTACACTAACTTTCAAATTATTTATTTGTCCCACTACGCAGGACCTGCTTATCCTGGTTTTGGAAATTGATTTTTCATTCTTCGTCTTAGTTACATTACATTCTATCATTATATGTATTTCATATCCCTGTCGCTTTTCGTTGTTATTTCTTGTTCTTGGGCTCCTGCTCTATTAGGCTCTACGCATTAGAATGAAGGCTACATTATTCCAAGGACTTTTTGCAGATGACTAATAGCATTGAAGATGTTCTTGGACTTACTGAAGGATAGTGCATCATAAACTAACTAAGTATTAAAATCAGACTATGTCTCGCCAAAAGACTACTACTATAATATATCGTCGGATGACAAGCAAAAGCGCTTAATTCACAAATCGAAAATTCTATAGAAGAGCGTTTTGATACTGATAATTCGGTTGAAAGAAATTATATGTCCATATTTTTTACACTTTCAATAATTTTAAATCTGAATATTTGAATTTTTGGTATTTTCAAACATTCTGAAGAAAGCAGTAAACAGATTGCATGGATAAACTTTATTTCTAGAAAATTTGAATTAAACACCTCTGCTTGTGAACCGCTGATATGATATTTGCTCTACTGTAGATAAATCGTCACCCGATTGACCTACATAATACTCTCTACATGCTCCAGCTGGCATTACAATCATGCATCGATCCAGATTAGAACGCCCATCAGTCGTTACCAACTGAGCTTCATTCAGTATCCCTGTGCTTAAAAAATAATAAAAAAAACACCTGAAATCACATGATATGTTTTTTTTTCCGAAAAAAAAAAATTTCACATATTTTCCAATGGAATAGATTTACTACAATAACCACCACGAATTTACTTTCCATTCCCCAAATAAAGTACTTTAATTGATCATCAATTAAAACACGTGCCCAATGAACAGCCCCCAGTGACTCGTTGCCTACAAGGCTGACCTCTTTCGAACAGTCACCAAAATTGGTTACAAATTCGGTCAGATAGGATTAAGCCATGCAATCGCATGCTTTGTGTAAGCTTTGTTTGCTTTTTTGACCCAGAGAAAATTAAAAAAAAATTGGCTTCGTTCCCGACAGAATAACTTGAATAATTGCACTAGTGTTCCGGCCAAAACCTTGAATACACATGATGGTTTCGACCACACCCACTTCCCATTTCCAATCACAGGTGCAATTTTCGAACATTTGTGCCCTATAACACCCCAAACTGCACTACATTTAAATTTTACTAGCCTTAAAAATCGGTTAAACGCTAAATTAATTTTATACCAACTTATGGGCTATTCAAAGCCCGCAACCTTTATTTTTTATTATTTGCTAGTAGAGCATGAATATGAGCGAAATAGTTATAGTTGAGCAATATAGTCATGCGACAGTTGTATGGGAATATTTTGTTGGAAATATTGTGAGTGAGCTAACTAAAAATGACGATATTCTGAAAAAACGTACAAAATTTATTTAATCCGATTATGGCGCACTGAATTCAAATTTATTTATTCATCGAGCTTAAATAAATCGATAGGAACTCGTAATCAGTGTTACAATATGGTAAAAAATAAATAAATAAATTTTAGTTAATAAAAAATCGTAAGAATTATCTTATAATTGAATAATGCGCATTATGGTATTTTATATAAAACAATTTAGTTAGCTACCGTTTCCTTCATAAAAGGGTGTGTGGTTTAGTATCGGAGAATTCTCAAATGAAATTTTGAAACGATAAATTACATTAATTAATGTTGAATCTTGTAATTTATAGAGTAATGCAATGAAAACGGACTAATAATGTACTTGACCTTCCTCTATACATTTTTCTGATGATCATTGAGATTTCCATGTGCGTCACAAACGCATTTGTAATACATTAGATAATATCACAAAAGTTAATTTTCATACGCCTCAGACATATTATCTTTCCGCGACGTAACTTGACTTAGCATAACGTATGACAACTTAGTAGTAGGCTTATAGCAAATTAGCAGAATTAATTTGATGATAATTTCGAATTTCAAAATCGAAGAGTTTCTGTTTGCTCTTTTGTGTTTTTTCTCGTATAGGATCTTAAAACGAAAATAAAATTGCTCTGCGAGTATTTCTATGGCGGGAAACTTTCGAAAATGTTCTAATGTTTTTTTTCCCCGAGGCAGAACTCTAATACAAAATTAAATTTAATTAAAATAATTAATAATAATTCCACCTGTCCAGAAATGCTACCAATGCAAATTAATGGCAAAAAATTAAGGTGGAATAGATAATAGACAAAGCGATTTCAATATAATGCTGATGACTTCGATTTAAGCAGTAGATAGTTATCGTTTTAATCGTAATCAAAGTTGAGCGTAACTTAGGTAATATTTCGAAAAGAATCGCCCATTAGACTTATCTTAGTGCGGTTTTTGCTAAAATTAAACTTTCAATTCGTTCTGCTCTAAACAAGTCACCAAGCGGTTACATAAATTTGATAGAATCTTTAGTTAATTATTGAGATATACAATTATTATTGGTAATTTGTATGCTGAATTACTACTATCTAGCGATTATAATGATATTCAAGTAGCTATATCTCAATACATGCGTGATATTATGTTTACCTTTATTCACAAGTTTATAATTTGGTGTACAAAAATGTTTTTATTTATCACAATTATTTTTCCAGATTATTATTTGAATTAACCTCGGAAGTTATCTATACAATCAAAGATAGATATATCAAGAGATATTTTTTATTACTTCATTTCTAGAAATAAATTATTCAATCGAGTCGAATTTGATTGAGCTTCTGCGAAATCTTTATAAAGGAAAAAAAAAATATCGCTTAAGGATTTTCAAGTCTGTCATGTGCATGCATTATTCTCAATCTAATCTCTAACTGTCAGTGATTATAGGACTCACATTAAATACGCCTCGAAAAATTCACGAAGAATCCGAAATTCAGATAACCAGAAGAATATACTTTGGCTCAACCTTGTAGTTTTCGAAACATTTTAATTCAAACTCCGCCCCGGCAGCTCACCTCCTGAGCTAACAATTCGTCCGATAAGGAACATAAATTCTAGCCATTAAGCACGAAATAATGCCTTCCGTCTTACCTCTACGCTATACGCGATAGTACACCAGGAAATCTCACGACGTCCTTTCACCCACGTTCTATTTCGTATAAGGATTGTCTACCGCTGCAAATCTCCCACTGGCCTAGCTGCAGCTTACAAAAATAGTATATGGAAAGGGGAACGGTTTCATGGCAATAGCAAAAAGGGATGTTAATTGATTTGAGCTTAAAGATGGAAGAATGTGATTTCATTAAGGTAAGGGTTGATAAGGATGAAAATTGAATTCTTTGTGAAACGTCTTGAGACGAGGAGGGATACACGGACAAGGACAAGGACAATCGTATCGTAACTAATCCCTATATACTTGACTATCGTGTAACGCGATAGTAGTGTACTGAAGATGGGACGGAGAACGAGGATGGAGAATTGTTACCCCGTCTCACGCTATTTCGGAGGGTGTTAAGTCGTATTAAATGTCCTCTGATAAAATGATATCGATGAAAGGATGGCAATAATTCTGTTATTTAATGGGTTTAATGAGAACGATGGTTAACCACTGCGATGAAGGATTAGCTGAATCGTATTATCATTTTGTCGTTTTTGGGTACATTTCAAATAATTCTACCTTGGGATAATGTCATTTTGGTGTAGAGGGCATTGTATGTTGCACGTTTGATGGGTGAAGACAACCCCATTATAGCCTATGTCTTCTCGGGTGGAAGAATTTTCCATCACAAGAGCTTAAACGGAATGGATACTGACATTTTGATAAACTCAATCAACAACAGCGAACTTATAATGGAAGGAGCACGAAGAAAACCTTTTCTATAGCAGTTTCATTGCTTAGCTATTTGTGATATAAAAATTGGAATTGAATTAACATGATGTCAAAGTTGAATTTTATGTTCGAACAAAACATAAAATCGAAGTGATTTTTTTTTTTCCATCAAATCAATAAGAAAGATAATTTACTTTAGAAAATATGAAATTTTACTTTATTATTCTAATAATAAAGTATTTTGATCGACACAGGAAAAAACAATTTGCTACCCTTGCTATGCGGGGGGAGGGAGGGTTTTAAGTTCGAAAACTGCGTTGCAAATATCTCCTCTACGAACGCAGATAGAAAGCTGAAACTCAACATTCGGATATATTGATTTAAGGAGGTAAAAGTGAAAATAAACGAGTTTTTTTATCCAGTGGGGTGAGACCAATTCTCGGGCGAATATTTTATTCAAATGACTATATCTTCGAAATTACTAAGGACAACGAGTTCATATTTTACGAAAAAATAGGTGGCTTATAAGTCGAACATAATAAACTTAGACGAAGGCTAATATTTTTTAAGGGAAGGGTTGAGGTAGGTGCAAAGGAAATCATTTAAATATCTCGACGAACTTGGGACATGTATTAAGCTATTCTAGGCAAATATGAAAAAAATATAACACACATAATATTAGTAGGGAGAACTAGGGAGCTTTTTAAAATTGGAGCACTTTTCAAAATTTCAAACCGGTATATGTCAAAATTCAATACAGATATTAAGTTGAAATTTTGTAATATTGAAGAACTATGTAGGGGATATATTAACTAAACCCTATGCTGACAAAGTAATTGGTGAATACCAAGTCGGACTTAGAGCTGGACGATCGACCACGGACCAGATATTCTCAGTTAAACAGGTGCTGGAAATCTCAGACGTCCGAAAAACTACTTCACGCCTTTGAAGGAAAGGTTCTCAGAAGAATCCTCGGACCTGACCTGTGAATAAAGACTCGATCTGGAGAATACGATACAATACAGAATTGTATGCCATCTTCGACAATCCAGAAGTGTCAACCCTTATAAAATTTAAAAAATTGCAATGGGCTGGTCATGTGGAGCGGATGGATAACGGGAGAAGTCCCAAACGCACACTACTTAACGCCTTTGAAAGAAAGGTTCTCAGAAGAATCCTCGGACCTGTGAAAGAAGACTCGATCTGGAGAATACGATACAATACAGAATTGTATACCATCTTCGACAATCCAGAAGTGTCAACCCTTATAAAATTTAAAAAATTGCAATGGGCTGGTCATGTGGAGCGAATGGATGACGGGAAAAGTCCCAAGCACACACTAAACAGGAAAGTCAACGGACAAAGACCGGTCGGAAAACCACAGAAGCACTGGCAGGATTCGATTGACGCAGACAGCAAATCACTGCTAAGATTTTCTAATTGGAGGACGCGGTCACTGAACCGGGATGGACGGAGGCAAAGTATTCAGGAAGCCAAATTCCGATTTGTGCTGTAGCGCCATTGTAAGTAAGTAAGTAGGGAGTATATATTTTACTCTCCCTCATTGAAAAGTTGACGTATACTCAAAAGTAAGTTAAATTATCATAGTTACATAATTAAATTAAATTAATAAGTCTTAAATTTTCAAGTTATAATTTAAATGAAACTTTTTTAATTTCAGATCGCATTGCTTTACGATTATTAAAAATTTTTTCATTTAGAATAAAACCGTGTTCAAGCCTATCAATTGCATTAATTAATTCTTTTCCATCTTTTGAACTTTTAAAACATTTTTCAGTCTTTGATATCACCAGATAAGGTGATATCAAATAAGATGCAGTTAATGAACTTTTGTAACCTTCCTCCTTAAGAAATATGTGTGTGCATGTCTTCAGAGCTTGTGGAACGAAAATCTCCTTTTGTTTTCTGTGATTTTGCATTTCAGGAGGTATTGTTCTTAGGTTGTATTGAATCTTTTTTGCTAAAGAATTTGTTAATGTCCTTGTTTCAGTTGCAGTATTAAAGTCGAAGTGCTTGACCAAACAGAAGTTGAGCTGGTGAAGCGTCTATGTCTTCTTTAATGGATGTTCGTATTCCAAGTAAAATCCATGGAAGATGATCGAACCATTTATTGGGCCCATTAGTGACCCGAATCGCAACCTTCAATTGGCTGTGAAATTTTTCGATCAATCCGTTTGATTGAGGGTGATACGTTGAAGTTTGTATCCATTTTGGGCCAAACAAATTTGTTCTTCTTGTACTTCTACAATAGCGCTACAGCCCAAATTGGACCTTGGCCTTATGATATTCAGGTTCCTTAATACTTTTCATTACTTATTGTGGAGGAGTTTTTAGCCCTTCGCACAACCATCTATCTGCGAATTTTTAGTTTACGTAGATTGAGGTGACCAAGGTATATCCAAGCAGATAATGTGCTGGAATTATATATTGCGTCGACCGGGATTTGAACTCACGACCTTCACACTACAAGACCAACACGTTACCCACTAGGCTACACCCTAGCAAGTTTTCTGTAGCTTACAAGATATTTTATTCAAATACTGGTCTGCTAATATTGTGTTTAGTTCATCGTCTTGATCCTGCTCTTGTTTTAAGTTTTGTAAGTTAATTTTAGTAAGGTTTACTAAATCGTTTTGCGACCGTGATAGAGTGTCTGCTACTATGTTTTGCATACCTTCAATGTATCGAATATCATTGGTGAATTGTAACTGATTTATTTGTCGAGATGTTTTTTCCATTTTAGAAGTAATAGCTCGAGTAAGAGGTTTGTGATCTGTTAGAATTATAAATTCTATGCCTTGAATGAAATGACGAAATTTTTTAATAGCAAGGTATATATCTCGCTCTCTATCGAAAGTAGAATACCTTTGCTCGGTTGGACTTAATTTTTTTGAAAAAAAAACCAAGATGTCTCTCTTTTTCGTATTGTTGTAATACAGTACCTACTGCAGTACTAACAGCATCCACCATAAGACTATATTTTGCATTTGTTTTAGGATGCACTAGAAGTGTGGATTTTTGTAATAATTGTTTTTTCTAGGAAAAGCCAAGTTCGCTTCTTCGTTCCATTCACATTGTAATTTCTTAGCATTACCTTTGGAATGCGCTTTTACTAAAGAATATAGTGGTATTACTATGTCCGCTAAATGGAAGAAAACCATGGTAGAAATTAACCATTCCCAAAAATCGCTGAAACAGTTTTAATGGGACAGCAACCGTTTTTGGGTCCAAGTAGTCAATTATTTTTTTTTAAATATCTACAATCAATTCTGCATTGATTAGTGCAAGTTTCATCAAAATCTGACAAGTGGAATTGGGTCGTACATATTGTTGAAGTTCGCGATAATCCATTTTTTACATCGACAGCATCTCGCTACACAGTTTCAGTTTATAGACCGTCTTGTTTTACCTTTATGTACCTATTTCTCAGCACTGGCTTAATATATTTCGAAGATTCTTACTTCATTCTAAAGGGAAATCATTATTGTTTCTACTGTACACAAAACTTTTTGAAATATAAATTATTTTTGAAGAAAAATAAAAATGTTTGCGTATAATTTTTGAATTTTTTCTCAAAGTTGCTATAAATCACCAAATTGATATTTAAAAACATAACAGGGCTACGATTGCGCGTAAAGCGCAACATTACGATACTCTAGATGAAATAGAATTTTTTATGATCACAAGAAATTTGTTTGGGGAGTGTTAGAAGGGGTGATAGTATTGAACTAATGTTTTCCCCATCATGCTAAAGTAGCTATAAAAATTTTTTATACAAAAAGCTTACTCCAAAAATTGAATTGGAACTGAGAAAATTAGTGTGTTAGCTTTTGTGAAAATGTGCAGTTTGTATGGGAGGTGGTAGAAAGAGTAGGGGGATTTTAGTGAATTTTTCAGAAATAACTAAAAATATCATAAAATTGACATCTCTTAAATTTTAGACAAGTAACATTCATACTTTTCAAGAAAATAGATTTTTTGTGATGTTGTGAAACTGTGTCATATTATATGGGAGGGGGTAGAAGCAGTGAAGCTAATCAATTATTTTTTTCTGATCTTAGTGATACTGCTTAATAAGTATTTATTACAATATGTGAGCTCGAAAAATGTTATATGTTCTGAGCAAATCGGCTTAGAGCATTTCATGAAAAAGTGTAGTTTGTATGGGAGGGGGTGGAAAGAAAGAGACGACTCCAAATATTTTTATACTGTAGATTGAAATTATTTTGTAAGTAATATATCTCAAAATTCAGAATAATGGCTTTTATGCTTTTCGAGCAAATCCATTTATTGTCGAATTGCGAAATTGTGTCATTTTGTATGGGAGTGAGTAGAAGGGGTGAAGCTAATCGTCTAATTTTTTTTGGGCTTACTAACAATTTTAAATAAATATTTAGTGTACAATTTCAGCCCGCCAAATTGTATACGCACTGAGTAAATTGGCTTAGAGTAATTCATGATAAGTACAGTTTGTATGGGAGGTGGTAGAAGGAGGGGAAGGACATGCATAATTTTTATACGGAAGATTGATATTGTTATAAAAGTAATATATTTCAAATTTCAGGTCAATAGCTTTTATACTTTTTGAGCAAACCCGTTTATTGTCAAATTGAGCAATTGTGTCATTTTGTATGGGGGGGGTTAGAAGCGGTAGAGTGATTTGACCCGTTCACGAACTTGAACTTTATTTTTTTGTTAAAAACGACGTATACAAAATTTGAACTTTCTAGCTCAACGCGTTCTCAAGCTAGAGAGGACACGGACAGACGGACGGACATCCGGTTTTGAGATTTTTGAGTGATTACATGAACTTCTGTATCATTCATTTTTTTCTCCGAGCCTTATTTCTCGGCATTACAAACTTTGTGGCAAACTTATAATACTCTCAGATTCCATCTAGAGCATAAAAAGTGTGGGTTCAGTTAATGCACTAACTAATAAGGAACAAAACAAAGTGAAAGATAATTAAAATCGGACTTATCTTTCTTGAGAAAAAGGTACATAAGCGGTAAAAAACGTGTTTTATTGCCAACATTTTAAAAATAATTTCTCCGCTCAGAAAGGACATTAAAATTCTATTACGGCATTGTACCACAAAATGAGGTGTTTGAAACGTAATAAAAAAAAATTCATGGAAATCAGACCGGTATTAGGAAAGATATAAGCAATTCAATATCAAAACTTATTTTACTTTATTATTCTAATAACAAATTATTGTGATCGACACAGAAAAAAAAAATGTACTACCTTGAATTTTTGTTTTTCGTGTTTAATGATTAAATAGCCTAAAAATGCAAAAAAAAATCCGTCCCGCCGTACGCCGTCCGCCGTATATATGGACTCATATCTCCGAGACCGTTACAGATAGAATGTTCGTTCTTGGGTGGATTGTTGACTGGGTAAGTGAGCTCTATTTTTTAAATTTTGTGGGGGGGGGGGGGTGTTAGGTGGAAGGGGGAGAGGGGGGAGAGTCAAAAACTACACTTACTAATATGTCCGCCACGAATGCAATTGGATTTTCACATGAGTGTCCCACAAGTAAAAAGTCAGCTTTCTTGAGGTTAATAATGTTTGATTTTGCAAAAAGTTTAAATTTTCATGTACTTAATTCTGTTTTATTATGTTTTATTATTGTTTTATTATTTTTATTCTTTTTTTTATTGTTTTCAACTGTGGATAAATGTAGTAGTCAACTTTTTTTGATGAAATAAATAATTATTATTATTAATGCAGATAGGAAGTGGAAAATCAGTAGAGATATAGAAAAGGTTATGGAGCAAACTTCAAAAGTAATTTAATTTTTTATCCATTGGCGTCCGAGAAGGGGGAGCTAAAAACAAATTGTCGGCCAAACTGTTTTTTCAAATGATTATATCTTCGAAATTACTTATCATAAAAAATTCATATTTTGGGACCATTAAGGCGGCATATACCTCCACCAGAATCAGCTTAGAAAAAGGCTAATTACTGCTAAGGGGAGGGTCAGGGGGGTTCAAAGAAAAACTCTTAAAAATGAATATCTTAACTATCTCTAAGCTATGTAATTGAAACTTAAAACATATATTAATCTATACTATGTAAATACGAAAAAATATAACCTGTGGAAATAATAGTAGTGGAGGGAAATGGGGATCATTTTAAAAATGGCGCACTTTTCAAAATTACAAATCGTTATATCTCAAAATTGAGTGCAGATATTAAATTGAAAATTTGTCAGATTCTAGAACTAAATAATTATTAATTTTGGTAAATTTTGTGTTGGGTGGTGTAAGGGGAGGGAAGTGGTAAGCAGAAATGTCCAAAATTTTGAATAATTTTTTTAGGAATCTGGCGAAAGATACAAAGTTTAAATTTTGCATTTGGATACATCTATTTGATATACATAGAAAAAAAATAATAATTTGTTCCACAATTGTCTAATATGCACAAGGTGTTTCATGTGCATTGAAAAAAACACATAAATTGAAAATTTTTGAATGAAATTTAAAGGTAGGATCTTGAAAATTTTCAAAAAATCAATTATCACCTAACTGTTAAAAACTATCAATTTAGAATTTTGCATAAGAACTTCTAAAAATAGTTGAAACAAAATTGCCTCAAAAATTATGGAATCACACATGCCCTCCTACCACCTCCCATACAAAAGTATGATTTCGAACAATTTCATTAAATCAACAAATAACAAAAAAATGCATCACAAATTTTACGATTCCCTTACCCGCTCTACCTCCTCCCATACAATTGTTCGGTTTCGTGAATGTAGAATACACCGAATTTTATGAAAATTTTGTGCAGCTTCGTTTATGAAACACATTCTATATAGAGAATATTGGTTATGTTTCAAGCAATCAATTAAGAAGCTATTAACATTCACCCACCCTTACTATCACTATTTAATCTGTGTAGCGATATCTACAAGAGAGAATATAAATTGTCCTTGCTGCGCGAGTAACTTAAAAAAAAAATCCGGCGAATTTCGGGTGATGAAAAAACGTACCAAATGGTTTATTCGGGAAAAAAC
This sequence comes from Chorisops tibialis, assembly GCA_963669355.1. Lineage (NCBI taxonomy): Eukaryota > Metazoa > Arthropoda > Insecta > Diptera > Stratiomyidae > Chorisops > Chorisops tibialis. Next base: position 115,464,626 of record OY770262.1, on the reverse strand, counting down.
GATAGAGGAGGACGATTTCAACTTCCGCCGAGTGTGGTTCACTTCTATATAAAAAGAAATAATTAATAATTAATAATTAAAGTGTGCGAGTTGGAACTTATTTAAAAATAACAAAATAATTAAAAAGGAAAAAAGACTAAGTTTGGTGCAACTACTTACGAAAAAGGACCTGTCATCGAGCGATGTACAAGCTGAGGAAGCAGTAACTCACCAGGGCCCCAACGTTGATTTTTTAAACAAAGAGAAAAGCAAAGGTAACTTGGGTTTAGTTTTGTTTGGAAAAAAACCATTAAATAAAAGTAGTTCTTGTGAAAAAACGAAGTAACTATCCGTCGTCGTCAATTCCATCAACCGTGTACAAGAGCGGAAAAATGGCTTCTTTCTTTGGAACATGTTCCTGACTAGTCGGTAAAATCGTGATTTATTCGGATAAAAAACAGGCGCTAAAAGAATAATGAAAAACTTTAGAACACATCGGTCTTCTAACTTCTTTTTTCATCACAGTATTTCAAATGGATGTATGCACGTGCAAAAATTGAAGATCTTTTACCAGAACCCTACAAAAGTTAGTGGACAATTTTTTTAGTCAAGAAACGTGAAAAAAATAACAGAATTACGATTGGGCGTAAAGCCCAATCATATGCTACTCTAGATGAAATGGGAATGACCTTACTATACCAGAAAATATGTCATCTGAAATTCTTTCGAATAGTGAATAAAGACTTTTGCATGGGAGGTGATAGAAGTAGAGGGGGAGGTTTGTATTTTTCGTATATGACACCGGACATGGTATGCAAAATGTTTTTTGATAAATTTAAAGTTTAGCTTAAATAGTTTCAAAGAAAAATCAATTTCTTTATATTTCGAAATTTCATGAAATTTGTATGGGGGTAGAAGGAGTGGGAGGGTGTAGCTCATTCACGAACTTAAATTTACCTTTTTGCTAAAAATGACACACAAAATTTCTTAGCACTATAGCTCAAAGCTTTCGAGAGTTATGCTGTAAACAGACGCACAGGCGGACAGACAAACAGACGGTCACTCGGAATCGAGGTTTTTGAGCGACAACAAATATTTTTGTACCCTTGGCGGCTCTGTGCGAGCGTTATTTCTTAGCGTTACAAATGGTAAGGCAAACACAATATACTCTAAGATTTCATCTAGAATATAAAAATTTCAGGGTAGCGAATTTTTTATATTTCCAAGTCGACTACAACTTATTAGAATAATAAATAATTACAAGACTTTTGATGTGTCATTGCAACGCATCTCATCTAAAATCGTGCTTTGTTAAAATGAGCGTAAGTATTCGCTCCTATGTTATCATATTTTAAGGTTCGTGTACAAACCGAACTAGGTAGGGCGTAGTCTAGTGGCTAGCATATTGGTCTACATTGCGAAGTTCGTAAGTTCAAATCCCGATCGACGTATAATAACCGCATGCTGCCTGCTTTGTAGCCTCAATCTACGAAAATGAAAAATTCGTTGATAGGGGATTGTGCGAAAGGCTAACAACCCTTCCACAATAAGTAATGAAAAAAAAGTTAAGTAATCGTAAGGAGACTAAGGCCCGATTTGAGCCTTAGTGCCATTGTAGAAGTAGAAGTACAAACCGAACTACACGAATTCGAAACAACACTTAATGCTATTTACAGAAGATAAAGGTAAAAATCAATCACAAAATCCGACTTTATCCTCCTAATTTATAATTCCATCTTCACTTCTATTGCGGTTCTGTTCATTTTACTTTATTATTCTAATAATAAAGAATTGTGATCGACACAGAAAAAAAAATTTACTACCCTGAAATTTAGTTTTTTCGCGTTTCATGACTAAATTAGCCTAAAAATGCAAAAAAAAAACCAATCCGTCCCGCCGTTCGCCGTACATATGGACTCATATCTCCGAGATCGCTAAAGGTAGAATGTTTGTTTTTGGGTGGATTGCTGATTGGATAAGTGAGCTCTATTTTCTAAATTTCAGGTAGAAGGAGTAGACGGTGGGAGGGAAAAAGTCGAAAATTACACTTGCTAATATCCCCACCACGAATGCAGATAGAAAGTTGAAAATCGGTAGAGATATAGAGAGGGTTGTGGGACAAACTTTAAAAATAATTTAATTTTTTTATCCATTGTCGTCCGAAAAGGGGGGGGGGCTAAAAACAAATTGTCGGCCGAATTGTTTTTGTTTTGTTTTTCAAATTATATCTTCGAAATTACTTATCGTAAAAAATTCATATTTTAAGGTGGCATATAGCTCCACTGGAATCAGCTTAGAGAGTGGCTACTTATTGCAAGGGTGGGCTGCAAAGAAAAACACTTAAAAATGAATATCTCAACTATCTCTAAAGGTACGTAATTGAAACTTGAAACATATATTAAGCTATACTAGGAAAATACGAAAAAAATATAACGTGTTGAAATAGTAGTTGTAGGGGGAAATGGGCAGAATTTCAAAAATGGCGCACTTTTCAAAATTACAAATCCTTATATCTCAAAACAGTATACAGATATCAATTCGAAAATTTGTCAGATTGTAGAACTACATAGACATTAGTTTTGGTAAAAATTTGAAGTTGGGAGGTGTAAGGGGAGGGAGGTGATAAGAAAAAATGTCGAAAATTTTGAATGATTTAGTTAGGGCTCTGATGAAAGATAGAAAGCTTAAACTTTGCATGCGGATACATCTATTTGATGTACATAAGAAAACAATAATAACTTATTCCATAATTGTTATAAACCGTCCCACCGGTCCAACGTGCGCAGGGTGTTTCATGTGCATTGAAAAAAACCCATAAATTGAAAATTTTTGAGTGAAATTTCCAGGTAGAAACTTGAAAATTTGCGAAATGTATTTAAAAAAAGTCCCTTATATACGAAATATTAACTGGTTGAAAACCTTTAAAACTTCTACCCCCTCCCATATATTTGTTCAACCATTTTCAAGAAATCAATTATAAATTGAAATTTTGCACAAAAACTTTTAAAAATAGTTGAAATAGAATTGCTTCAAAAGTCTTGAAATCGCTCTTGCCCTTCTAACCCCGTCCCATACAAAGCTATGATTTCGACGACTTTCATTAAATCAACTAATAACCAACAAACTAAAAGCTACGAACTTAAGATTTTGTTCAAGCGCCTTACAAGAGAAATGAAATAAAACTGCATCACAAATTTTATGATTCCCTTACCCGCTCTACCCCCTCCCATACAAATGTTCGGTTTCGTTAATGTAAAATACACCGAATTTTATGAAAATTCTTTGCAACTTCGTCTATGAAACATATTCTATACAGAGAAGAATGGACGTGATTCAAGCAGTCGACTAAAAACCTATTAACATTCACCCACTCTTACTATTACTCCTCCTCCTTCCCTCATAAAAACTCAAACTTGCAGAAACGAATGAAATATTGTTAAATTGACAACAGCCCTGTCCAAGAACTCCCTTTCGCTTAGTCTTCCCTAACTACTCTAACCTGCATATTGACTTTCCACGCATCCGCAACTTGTCTCAAGAATAATAAAGTTTCGCCCGACTTGTTGGCAGTTTATTTAAAGTCAGCTTTACTTGAAATGAATGCACATACATTTTCTTTTTTAAATTTTATTTTGATTATAATTAATTAAAATTTGGGTTTTAATTAGCATAACGCTAGAATTGTACAACTTATCAATATTTTATTCAAATAACTTCAATGACACCAAAAAACAAAACTTTCCCATTTTTTCTTCTTCTTGTATAATTTCAATAGATACTGCAATTATTGTTTTTTCAACAATTGAAGATTTCTTAAAGATAAATGATTAGAAATGACTATAAAAGCTTCTAAATCTCAAATAAAACATTCATTCACGAAGTGTTTTCAGTACAGTACGCGGGTGTAGAAATAAAAAAACAATTCATCCAAAATGAAATTATTCATCTTCCTCGTTTTCGGTGTAGTCTTCGCTTCGGCAGCATCAAATACCCAATTGGCATCGGACTTAAAGGAATTCAAGGCTTTGGTTCCAACTGCTGATATTGCCCTCATTGCTGGTGAACATTTACTTTTCGACAGTCAGTTTCGCGATGCCAAGAAATTTCTTGAAAGCTCTGAATTCAAACAATACTGGGCTCAAGCTATTAACAGTGCTCAATTCCAAGCTATTGTTGCGTACTTGGGAGCATCCGGAATGGATGCTGTCGTAAGCATTAATTCAATCGCCCAGAAAATGAAGTTGGCCGCTTATTCGGGAGTAGTTCCGGAAATCAGTCAACGTTCAGTACATAGTTTCCTTACTTCGGTTTTCCACGCTCTTCCCAAATCGAAAATCATAGCTCTTGTAAAGAGCAAAAATCAATCTAGCCCTGCTTTCGCTTATTTCTACACTAGGGTTACTTCTCCAGGTTTCAACACTCTCGTACAAAACTTTTTGGTTAGTATTGAAAATCAAGAATTTTGGAAAAAATATTTAAATATGTTAATTTTATTTGTTATTTACAGAATGCTCCCGAATTGTCTGCTGCCTGGTCTGCATTGAGGTCCCATGGAATCAACCCACAAGAAATCGTCACTTTGTTCCGTGGTGTTTTCGGTTTGTAAATGGATTGACAATGCAATTTGATATTGAATAAAATTTCGATGAGATGAAATTGCTATTTCTTTTAATTCGACACTGATATCTGGTTTCTGTAAACTATTCAAATATCTACGAAAATGAAAAAAATCGTAGACGAAGGGTTGTCTCTTCTTCATCTTCTATGGCGCTACAGCCCAAATCGGACCTTGGCCTCCTGACCTTCCAGGCTCCTTAATATTTTCATTATTTATTGCGGAAGGGTTGTTATGTATGGTGGGCAGGATCGCCATGTTATGTGAATGGTAAGTTAAAAGGGGGGACTTACCAGATTTTTAGCGGCTGGTCCCGCGTATGGTGAAGGCAAGAATGCCGAAATAGGTTTTTTGGTCAAAGTGAAAGAAACGTAAGTTTTGTGAAGGCACGTATGCCGAGCGTAACTTTATTCTATCAAATGACGGCGAGCATGGGCCAACACTTTTCTTTTATACATTTTTCTGTCTTAAACTCTATATATAAAAAATGATTATTACAAATATGCTTAGTGGCTAAGTTCCTATTCTAACTTATTCATAAAAAAATTGTCTATTCAAAAAATGTATTGTTATAGATCTGGCAATGATCTCTCTCAAATCTGCCAGAACTATTTAGAATATTCTCCCAACATGTAGAGGGCTTCTAGTAACTTCTCAAAGACACAAACAATGACACCCGACGCCATCTAGTAACTTCCAGAATAGTCCAGACTCAGCAGAAAAACATACACCAGAGAAGGTTCGAGAATCGGATAAACCCATTATAAATAGCCAGAGCTCACGACAAGGAACACATTCACTGAGTGACAGTTTCATGGAAAACACCTATCGGTATAAATAAGCGAAAGTGATAGATCGGCAGTGTTCCTGAGTTATACGAATTAAGTTTTTAGAGCGAATTTAGTGAAGTGATCGGGAAATTGTGTATAAAGTGCAATAAACAAATTATCCGTATATTTTAAAACGAATTGAGTTTTCTTTGGAATCTGGCGAACCCCTAGCTCACAATAATTGGTGTCAGAAGAGTGGGATTCCAAGGATAAATTCGGGTTAAAAATCGCGAGTGAAGTTAAAAATTCTCGGAACGGATAATTTTGTGAGAGCGGAAAAGTGAAACTAAAATTCTCGAACGGACAGTGAGAATTTGGTGAAACCGAATATTCTCGAGTGCTCTAGTGAACAGTGACTTTAATTAGCGAAGTAAAATCGCGGAACTAAAATTCTCGAACGGACAGTGAGAATTTTGTGAAATCGAATATTCTCGGGTAATTTAGTGAGCAGTGACGTAAATTAGCGAAGTAAAATCGCGGAACTAAAATTCTCGAACGGACAGTGAGAATTTTGTGAAAACGAATATTCTCGAGTGAGCAGTGACTTTAATTAGTGACGTAAATTTAAGTGAATTCGATCGCGGAAAATAATCGGTAGTGAGAATGCCGCGTTATTTAAAAGACTTAAAAGTAACGGAGCTGAAGGAAGAGCTCAATAGACGCGAGTTACCTACAACAGGGAGCAAGTCTGAACTTGTCAGCCGTATGATCGAGACACTTGAGGCTGAGGGTGAGAATGCAGATAGTTTTGAGTTCCAAATCGAAGAAGCTAGTAAAGAGGAGTGCTCTGGTACATCGGATGCCTTAACACAGTTAATGCAACAAATGATGCACAAATTGGATCAACAATCAGCAGACATTAATCAGAAACTAGAGCAACAATCAGCTGTGACAACGGACATGAATCGGAAATTAGAACAACAATCAGCGGACATGCATCAGAAATTTGAACAACAATCGGTGGACATTAAACAACAATCTGCGGACATTAAACAACAATCAGCGGACATTAATCAGAAACTAGAGAAATTAGACCAGACTTCAAAGGACCTTAACCAAAAATTGGAGCTGCAAAATGATAAAATAGACACCATGGGTAAGGCCATAGAAGAAAACGTTGAAAAGAAACTTCGAATCTTCGAAGAACAAATTACGGAAAAGACATCCGGAATTGCAGAAGAAGTCGAACGCCTAAAAAGAGACTTCGATAATGTGAAGGCGACTGGCGTCATCAAGACAGAACATGTTGCGCACAAGGGTCTCAAGGCTCCAATCTTCGATGGACAAACACCATGGGCTATTTATAAGACCCAATTTGAAGCCGCCGCAAGAAACAACCATTGGAATGATCTAGAACGGGGAACAGCTCTTATATTGGCGCTAAGAGGTCCACCAGCAGAGGTTCTTCAAACGATTCCGCAGGAGCAACAACAAGACTTTTCAACCTTAGTCCAGACATTGGATCTTCATTATGGCAGTGACCACATGCGAGAGATCTACAAAACGCAACTTTACAACCGAACTCAAAAGAATGGTGAAACACTTCAAGAGCTGGCACGCGATATTGAACGACTCACACTATTATCGCTGCCTAATGCGCAAACAGAGCAACGAAACGATACAGCTGTTTTCGCATTTAACAATGCTGTACAGGACAGAGAGCTGCAACAGGCGTTAAAACTGGCAGGTAAGAAAACGATTGGCGAAGCCTTAGTATATGGGCTGACGTTCGAAGCTGCCAAGCAGAGCTCGCGGAGTAACTATCGAGTTCGAGAAATAGTAGAAGAATGTGTGTGCCAGAAAGCCGAGTACACCAAGCGGAGCGAAGGATCTGGTGCTCCCCGATGCTGGAATTGTGGACAGGCAGGACACTTAAGACGCGACTGCCGCAAACCCAGAAAAGCGATCAACTATTGTTCCGGCTGCGCTGCTAAACAAAGAGGAGGGAGGGGCGAACCGTCACGAGAGCACGCTTCGCCTAGTGACAGTCCGGGAAACGAGTAAAGGCCAACTTCATGGGGCAGAAGTTGGCTGGTAGAATCGACGCCCCCGGAACCATCATCGCAGTTTCTCGACTACATCGTTGTGAAAACGACTTATGTATGAGTGGTCGAGTCGGCAAATTAAACTGCATCATAACAGTCGACACAGGCGCAACACGGTCAGTGCTAAGATCTGACCTCGTAGATCGTACTTGGCTTCACAACACCAAGAAGTACGCACTTCGCACTGCTACAGGAGAAACTACAACGGTCCATGGAGAAATAGCCCGTGACATACAACTTGGGGATTTGACCTTCTCGCATGTATTCGTGGTAGCTGACATTACCGATGAGTGTATCCTTGGAATGGATTTTCTGAAACCACACGGTATCCAGCTGGACTTAGGACAACGAATAATGAAGTGGCAGAATATTGAAATCCCGATGGAAATAACATCCTCCAAATCAACAAAGCTGCGAGTTATATTATGCGAAGATGCGGACATACCAAAGTCATCTGAGAATGTTATTTGGGCAGAGCTCGATGGTGATCCCGGGAACCACCGATTCTACCTCATAGAACCGGAAACGACACCTGCATTACGAAGTCTGATACTAGGAAAAACGCTCGTAAAAAGGAATGAGAGAATGATGGTACCAATAAGAGTCCTGAACGTTGCGGACAGCACTACCAGCGTAAAGAAAGGAGATGTAATTGGCAGCTGTGAACCAATATCGGCGGTGACGAGTATCGACAAGGCAGAGCCACATAACGTACCCTCTAAAAATAAGCCAAGAAGGAAGGACAATGTAACATCAACACTTCTTCAGTCAAGCAACCTTAGAGGAGAACAACACAAGCAAGCAGTAGATCTAATCAAAGGATTTAGCGACGTCTTTTCCACCGGTGATGACGACTATGGCAGAACAAACTTAGTGAAACATCGTATAGATACCGGAAGTGCTACACCGATACGTCAACCTCCAAGAAGAGTACCATTAGCGAAACAAGGAGAAGTCAATTCAATGGTCAAAACTATGGAGCATCAGGGAATCATCGAAGAATCAAAGAGCCCGTGGATATCGCCAGTAGTGCTGGTAAAGAAGAAGGACGGCAGTACCCGTTTTTGTGTGGACTACAGGCGACTAAATGATGTTACGAAAAAGGATAGCTATCCACTACCTAGAATCGACGATATCATGGACACCCTGACCGATGCTAAATGGTTCTCAACGTTGGACCTGAAGAGTGGTTACTGGCAGGTGGAGATAGATGAAAAAGATAGAGAGAAGACAGCATTCTCTGTCGGCAGTGGACTGTGGCAGTTCATCGTAATGCCATTTGGCCTGTGCAATGCTCCAGCTACGTTCGAAAGACTGATGGAATTCGTTTTGCGTGGTCTGAGTTGGAAAACTTGTCTCGTTTACCTAGATGATGTGATCGTTATCGGAAAAACATTCAATGAACACCTAAAAAATCTGCAGGAAGTCTTCCAGCGACTGCGAGCGGCAAAATTAAAGCTGAGTCCGAAAAAGTGCACTTTGTTTAGTGCAGAAGTCAAGTACTTGGGTCACATCGTTTCAGCTGATGGCGTAAAGACAGATCCAGAGAAGATACTGGCGGTGAAAAATTGGCCTACTCCGAGTGATAAACACCAGCTGCGCAGCTTCCTAGGCTTAGCGACATATTACCGACGATTTGTAAAAGACTTTGCTAACACGGCGAAATGTCTGCATCAGTTAACAGAAAAAGGGAAGCCATTTACATGGAGTCAACAGTGCCAGGAAGCATTCGAGAGGATAAAAGACCAACTCTGCGACTCCCCAGTTCTGGCGTATCCAAAACCAGGTCATGGTTTCATCATAGACACTGACGCCAGCAATGTCGGTATCGGAGCAGTACTATCACAAGAGATCGATGGGCAGGAGAGAGTGCTATCTTACTACAGCCGAGTACTCTCAAAATCAGAAAGGAACTATTGCGTAACTCGCCGAGAGCTACTAGCCATAGTAGAAGCAACAAAACATTTTCACAAATACCTCTATGGTCAAAAGTTCCTTCTTCGAACGGATCACGCATCGCTTAAATGGCTACTTCAGTTTAAGAACCCCGAAGGCCAAGTAGCCAGATGGATCGAAAGGCTCGAATCCTACGATTTCGAGATTGTTCATCGAAGAGGAAGAATCCACGGTAATGCCGATGCGCTTTCACGTCGTCCTTGTCCACCGAACTGCAAGCATTGTCACCGTGTAGAAGGAAAAGAGGCCGGAGAAACCATTCAGAGGATAACGACCGAACCAAAGACTGGATGGAATCAGCAAGAACTGGAAGACGCCCAACGTAAAGATCCAGATATTTCACCGATCATGGCATGGAAGGACGAAATGAAACGGCCTGAGTGGAAAGACATCTCACAATTCAGTGAAACCTTAAAGTGTTATTGGGCACAATGGAACTCCCTTCACCTAGACGGCGGATTATTAAAACGGAAATGGGAGAACGCTGATGGAAAGTCGTATCACATGCAAACCATCGTCCCGCATTGTAAAGTCGAGGAGGTTTTGAAGGAATATCATGGAGGTACCTCCGGTGGGCATTTGGGTGTAAATAGAACCTTGGCAAAGATACGAGAAAGGTTCTATTGGATCCATCTCCGAGATGATGTCGAAAATTGGTGCCGTAAATGTACTACGTGTGCATCGAGTCAGGGCCCACACCGCAGATCAAAGGGAGAAATGCAACAATACAACGTGGGAGTCCCATTCGAGAGAATTGCTGTGGATATTGCTGGGCCATTTCCGGAATCAGAAAATGGTAATCGCTACATTCTAGTGGTCATTGATTATTTCAGCAAGTGGCCAGAAGCTTACGCAATTCCAAACCAAGAAGCAGTAACCGTCGCAGAACAAATTGTTACTAACTGGGTGAGCAGATTTGGGGCGCCACGTGAACTACACTCCGATCAAGGGCGCAATTTTGAATCTCAAATATTCAAACACGTGTGCCAAATGCTGGGAATAAACAAAACGAGGACAACTCCATTACACCCACAGTCCGATGGAATGGTGGAACGTTTCAACAGGACATTGAACTCAAACCTATCCAAACTCGTCAGCGAGAGGCAACAGGACTGGGATCAGCACATCCCTCTATTTTTAATGGCCTACAGAACATCGGTGCATTCAACAACAGGAGAAACCCCGTCCCGAGTCATTTTCGGAAGGAATATTCGAGTCCCTGCGGAATTAATGTTTGGAGTGCCACCAGACCAACCAACGAATGCCAAAGATTACGTCTCGGATCTTCGATGTCGACTGAACACAATTTATAACCTGGTCAGAGATAAAATTGATTTGGCGACCGACCGCATGAAGACGAGGTATGATCAACGGGCGAATTCATCAGGATTCCAAGAGGGTGATTTAGTTTGGCTATACAACCCCAAACGACAGAAGGGCAGATCGCCGAAACTACAGCGCAACTGGGAAGGCCCTTACCAGATCATCAACCGGTTAAACGATGTCGTCTATCGGATTCAATTACATCAAAAACCCCGTACAAAAATGAAAGTGGTACATCTCGACCGACTAACAAAGTACCACGGTGCCATTGCGGAAGTGAACAACTCTGTTCGGGACGAACAGGAACTAAGGAGAGGGTAATGTTATAGATCTGGCAATGATCTCTCTCAAATCTGCCAGAACTATTTAGAATATTCTCCCAACATGTAGAGGGCTTCTAGTAACTTCTCAAAGACACAAACAATGACACCCGACGCCATCTAGTAACTTCCAGAATAGTCCAGACTCAGCAGAAAAACATACACCAGAGAAGGTTCGAGAATCGGATAAACCCATTATAAATAGCCAGAGCTCACGACAAGGAACACATTCACTGAGTGACAGTTTCATGGAAAACACCTATCGGTATAAATAAGCGAAAGTGATAGATCGGCAGTGTTCCTGAGTTATACGAATTAAGTTTTTAGAGCGAATTTAGTGAAGTGATCGGGAAATTGTGTATAAAGTGCAATAAACAAATTATCCGTATATTTTAAAACGAATTGAGTTTTCTTTGGAATCTGGCGAACCCCTAGCTCACAATAGTATATAAAGTATTCCTAGTGGGTAAATTCCTATTCTAGCTTACTTATAAAAAACGTATTCACAAAAAATATACTTAGTAGGTAAATTTCTATTCTAAAAAAATGCATTCATATGGCCGATGCTTATGACCGTTATATTCCCATATAGATCAGCACGCGTTTAAATCATAATATTCGAATTTCAAAGGTCAGTAAAATATCTCATCGACCGCGCACAATTTCTATGTCTCTTTAATATATGCGAATGAAATCGGAGACATATATTAAAAGTGCATTTCAATATTGCAAGTAAAGGCGAGCATAGAGAATTCCCATAATGCTCTATGCTTGACTTTGTGTGGTCGAGATAACTTATTGCATAACATTGAGTGACTTGTTTGTTTATGTTAGAACACTCAATGTTATTCTTTTTTCGCGAGATAAATTTGGGATCAGAATGATCTTGAAAATTTATCTGATTTACTTGACACGTGATGATCTGTATTTGGTTGTGGCGAGAGTACACTACACCTCTGCCCTTTAGAAAAATATATATATCTTAGTATATATATATTTTACATTTGTTACTAGGTATTTGATTTTTATATAATATTGTATTTTTTTAGTCTATTGTTATGTACTAGTTTGTCCTTATTTTCTATTCTTATCACCGAATTTACTCCTCTGAGTTCTATTACTTTAAATGGTCCTTTGTATGGACTTTCGTGTTTTCTTTTATTCTCATTTTTGATAAAGACTAAATCTCCTATTTGGATTTTTAAAGTGGTTATATTTTTATCATGAATTTCTTTTCTTATTAATTTCGATTTTAGCAAAGATTGACTAGCCATTTGTTGAGCGTTTTTTAATTTAATTTTTAGTTCTGATAGATAACTTTCATAATCGTAAATGGGTGAAAGTGTTTCCTGAATGTTATTGACGGGAAGGTTCGCTAAGTGTCCGTATACTAACTCGAAAGGTGTGTATTTTGTTTCAGAGTGTGGGGTGGTATTGTATGCGAATGCATAATAAGGTATCCAAGTGTGCCATTCATAATTGTCGCAAAAATTTTGTAAATACTCATTCAGTACTCGGTGGTTGCGTTCGAGTGAACCGATGGTTTCGTGGTGGTAAGGGGTTGACAATACATGTTTGATGTTTAGGAGTTGGCATATTTGGTTGAATAACTCATTGGTGTATTCAGTACCTTGGTCTGTTTTTATTATTTTACAGTGTCCATATTTTAGTATTACGTTTTCTACTATTGCCTTAGCTACTTCTTTTGCTTCTTTTGTGCTCGTTGGTATGGCTATGACGTATTTTGTTAATTCACATTGTGCGGTGACTATATATCTGTAACCTTCTGATAAACGTAGGGGTCCTACTGTGATTGCTATTATATCAAAACATTTCGTCGGTGTGTCTGTAATTGTAAATTTTTCTTTTGTATGCCTTGTGATTTTATTTTTATTGCATGATTCACAGTTTTGAACATGTTTCTTTACCATTTTATTCATATTTTTCCATACGTATCGTTGTTTTAGTTTCCCGATTGTTCTTCTTATGCCTGTGTGACCTCCATGTTTGGATTCGTGATATTCACTGATTAACCTTAGTTGATCTGTTACTTTGTTCACTTTTTCCGGCGGATTATATAGTATTATTTGTATATCATTTTGCCTATGATATTTATTTATTTTACTGTGCACTTTATTATATGCTGCTATCAATTCTTTTGTTGTTGTGTATTCGAATATCTTGTCTTTCATTGATAGAGCTAGTTTATGTATTTTCATACTTTTCAGTTTGGATATAAGCTTCTCCAGTGCCTGACCTAAGTCTCGGTGAGGATTATCGCTGAATTCCATAACTATCCGCTTTTCATTAATTATATTTAATTTTGGCAAATTTATTTGTGCGCGACTTATATTTGTTTCTTTATTTTTCACGTGAAATTCTAACTGAGGCAAGTTCCTTACGTCGGATATTGATGTGCCTGTCCACATGTAGAGTTGATCAGACTCGTTAGTGGGTAAGGTTTCCGCGTTATTATAGGTAACTTCCTTTTTCTTTAATTCGTTTTTCGTATGGCTTCGGGTTACTACGTTAATGGTCTTTGGCATCATTTCTTTTAGGGTCTGTGAATCTATTTTTATTCTAGATAATGCGTCTGCATTTGTATTTATTCTGCCTTGTTTGAATACTATTTGGAAATCATAGTCCATTAAGTCTATTCTTATTCTAGTTAATTTAGATGATGGGTTTTTATGTGTAAATAATGATACAAGTGGTCGATGGTCTGTTACTACTGTGAACTTTCTACCGTATAGGTATGGTCTGAAATGATTAATTCCCCAGTGAATTGCAAGTAACTCTTTTTCAATAATTGGTTTATTGAGTTCATGCTTATTGAGTGAACGGCTGGCATAAGATATCGGAAGATCTTTGCCAATTTCGCCTTGAGATAGGATCGCTCCTAACGCATAGTCTGAAGCGTCTGTGGTTAGTACAAATTCCTTTTCGAAATCAGGATATTGTAGAATTGGGGGTCTAGTTATGCATTCCCTTAATTGTATGAATGCTTTTTCGCAGTTTTCACTCCATTCAAATTCCTTGTTCTTTTTTAATAGCTCATTGAGAGGTTTGGCTATTGCTGCGAAGTTTTTTACAAATCGTCTGTAATAGTTACAGAAAGCTACGAATCTTCGTACTTCATCGGCATCTTTAGGTGTTGGGTACTCGTTTACTGATTTAAACTTCTCAGGGTCAGCAGTTACACCGTTGGATGTAATTAGGTGTCCTAAATATACTACTTCTGTTCTTAGTAGTTTACACTTGCCTGGGTTTAATTTAAGATTATATTTTCTTAAACGTTCAAATACTTCTATTAAATTTTGGTTGTGGTGTTTTAATGAACATCCGAAAACTATAATGTCGTCTACATACAAAAATGCTTTGGCATCGAGACCTGAGAGAGCTATGGTCAACATACGTTGAAAACTATTGGATGATATTTTCAATCCAAATGGTAGACGTTTGAACTGATAGTGTCCATTGTTAGTGGAAAATGCAGTTAGTGGTTTAGACTCGTGTTCCAACTCTATTTGGTGGAATGAACTTGTCATGTCTAAACTCGAAAAGTATTTTGCTCTGCCTATTCGGTCTAAAACGTCTTCTAAGCGTGTGAGTGGGAACTTATCGTTCACTAGTTTTTTGTTGAGCTGTCTGTAATCAACTACTAGTCTCCAACATTTTGTATCGTCCTCGCTTCTTTTCGGTACAATAAGAAGTGGAGAGTTATGTGGGCTCACAGAGTGTTCTATGATCTTCTTATCTAGAAGGTCTTTAACTTGCTTATCTATTTCTTCATGGTGCACGTGTGGTAGTCTATAGTTCTTTATATATACAGGGTTGTTATCTGTTGTCTGAAGGTGTTGTTTATAAAAATTGTTTGTTGTAAGCTTATCATCTTCTAAATAAAAGATGTCTTGAAATTCTTTGCAAATTTGTTCTATGGTATGTTTTGAATTTGTGTCGTTTGAATTTATTTTTAATTTTTGTTTGAGTTTTTCCCATCTGTGTGTGGTTGTTTTGCTCTTAGTTTTTAGTAATTTAAATTTTGTAATTGGTTTGAGTTCTAATTTCAAATCATTTATGTCTAGTATTGTTTCGGAGTTTCCTGTATTCAATAGTCTAATGTGCTTGATGCCTCTGGCTGGGATTATAGTGTTACCTATAAAAATATTATTTGATAGTTGTTTTCCACATACTAAACTTTCTTCTGTGTTGGAAAGTTCTACTGGGTGGATGATTTCAGTTCGTGGGGGTATTTTGATCTGAAATATTTTTGTGTGCATTGGAAGTGTATGTTCCCTTGAGTTTGTGTTTATTGAGAAAGTGTATGAGTCGTAATCTACTCTGGCTCGAAATTTTGCGAAAAAGTCTCGTCCTAATATTCCGTCTGTTGTGATTGGAAAATCAGTGTCGACTATTTGGATTTTATGTGAAATTGATTCGTCTTCTAGAATGAATCTTAAGTCTATAGTACCTAAAGTGTTGATTTCTTGATTTGTAATGCCTGATAGCTTACAGTATTCTCGTTCATTAATGTCATATCTGTTTATTGCATTATTTAATTTGCATATAGATATGTCTGCACCTGTATCTATTAGTAACTTTAGTTGTTTGCTACTGTTGGTTCTTAGAGTTATATAATTTGTTATCCCATCATCAAATTCTATTATATTTAATTTATATTTATTTATTTGTTTTTGGCAGTTTTTATTTCTATGGTTTTCTTTTTGGCATAATCTATTGTTTAATCTCCCCGAGTGTCCTGTGTCTGTATTTCCTCGTCGGATTCGGGGGTATCCTCGTTTCCCTGTTCCTCTAGAACGTAAATTCTGTTATTTTGTTGATATCCATTATTATTTTGGAATTTGCGCCTTTGTCCGTTATTGTTACTATTTTGCTGGTTCCTGTTTTGACCGTTTCTGTTCTGGACTTGTTGATTATTGTTATAGTTAGTCCTATTTTGGTTATTGTTGTAATTGTTGTTGTTTCTATTTTGATTGTTATTATTATTTCTGTTATTGTTGTATTGTTTATTGCCATTATTATTGTAATATTGTTGTTTGTTTTCGTTTCCTTGGCGTTGCTGGTTTTTGTGGAATTTATTTCTTCCATAGTGTAGAATTTTATTTTCTTTTAGCGTGTTAGCTGCTTCTTCTGCAATAGTAGTTGCTTCTCTAAATGTTTTTACACGGCTAGCTTCTATTGTTTGGATAACGTTTCTATCCCATATTCCTTTTTTAAATGCATTCAGTGCAAGGATATCATTGGTTTGGGTCAGGATTTGCCTGCCTTCTTCTCCAATGTCGCGTATTTGTGTTGTAGTTAACTCGTTTATAATGTCATCGATTTTTTCTGCGAATTGCGGAATGGTGCACTGGTTTGTCTGCTTTAAGTTTGACAGTTCTGCTATTAATGCGTTTGCAGATTTAGTGGGCTTGTATATGGTTTCAAGATTTGTTGATAACTCCGCGATGGTTTTGGAAGTGGGGAGTGTATTTAATTTGTTTCTAGTTATTGGAGTTAGCTTTGTATTTATGACCAAAGTGAGGAAATCTTGTTTCTGGGCGTCTGTTATAAACTTTTCAACTATTTTCGTAACGCTCAAGAATTGGCTGAGATCTTTATAATTTCCAGAAAAGTTTGGAATTGGCTTTAAACTTTGAAAAATGTTGCTAGTGGCCATTGTGTTCTGTTGAGAATTTAATTTTTCTGTTATAAGTGTTTGCAATTCCGAGTGAATTGTTATGAATTGGTTTTTTAGAAGAAGTTTTTCTTTGTCTTGTAGGAGTTCTATATCTTTATTAAATGTGTCCCTAATTGAATTTAATTTGATAGCGGTTTCAGCTAAGTGCCGATCCGTGAAATTTCTATTCGGGTTTTTTTTAAAATTTTGATGTATTTTTTGCAAATTTTCTATTTGTTCCATGGGTTATGGTAAATTTATAGGTAGTTTATATTAATTTTAAACTGTTGTATTTTTATTTATTTCGCTTATAATTTTAGATCTAATATATTTTTTTACTACTACATAGATTATTACTAATATTGCTATAATTGCTACTGTTGTTCCTACTGCTCCGGCGATGTGCGTTGCGGAATAAGTGGACTCCGAAGCGTTGCTTGCTGCTCCCGAATTGAGGAAGATTTTCTCTTCGATTTTGGTGTCGGCGAATCCCATTTTTTTTCTTCAATCCTCGTTGCGCGAATTTCTTGTTTGATCCTTTTTATTTCCTCTGTCCTGGTTGACAGGTTGAGCTCTTTGTATAGTAGAGCTATCTTTTTTCGTCGTAGGAATGCTTTTCCTCCTCTTTTCGGTTTTATTTGTATGACGATTGGTGGCGGCTCTTCTATTATTTTTCTTGCGTGTTGTCGTCTTCTATACTCTTCTATGGTCAACGGTTTTGGGCCGATCCGTACCGTTTTTGGTGTTGGGGTGTATTTCGGTACTTGTTGCTGCGGAGGTGCCGGTTCGTATTCTTCTGTCTTCTGGGAGTCTTCCTTCTGATTGATGTGTGTTGGTACTTGTATTTCGGTGATCCACTGAGTGTTTTCCATTTATTTCTGTGTGGAAATGATTAAATTATGCAGGTTTGATGTTTGCAGGTTCGCCATGTTATGTATGGTGGGCAGGATCGCCATGTTATGTGAATGGTAAGTTAAAAGGGGGGACTTACCAGATTTTTAGCGGCTGGTCCCGCGTATGGTGAAGGCAAGAATGCCGAAATAGGTTTTTTGGTCAAAGTGAAAGAAACGTAAGTTTTGTGAAGGCACGTATGCCGAGCGTAACTTTATTCTATCAAATGAATCTTTTATACATTTTTCTGTCTTAAACTCTATATATAAAAAATGATTATTACAAATATGCTTAGTGGCTAAGTTCCTATTCTAACTTATTCATAAAAAAATTGTCTATTCAAAAAATGTATATAAAGTATTCCTAGTGGGTAAATTCCTATTCTAGCTTACTTATAAAAAACGTATTCACAAAAAATATACTTAGTAGGTAAATTTCTATTCTAAAAAAATGCATTCATATGGCCGATGCTTATGACCGTTATATTCCCATATAGATCAGCACGCGTTTAAATCATAATATTCGAATTTCAAAGGTCAGTAAAATATCTCATCGACCGCGCACAATTTCTATGTCTCTTTAATATATGCGAATGAAATCGGAGACATGTATTAAAAGTGCATTTCAATATTGCAAGTAAAGGCGAGCATAGAGAATTCCCATAATGCTCTATGCTTGACTTTGTGTGGTCGAGATATCTTATTGCATAACATTGAGTGACTTGTTTGTTTATGTTAGAACACTCAATGTTATTCTTTTTTCGCGAGATAAATTTGGGATCAGAATGATCTTGAAAATTTATCTGATTTACTTGACACGTGATGATCTGTATTTGGTTGTGGCGAGAGTACACTACACCTCGCACAACCCTCTATCTACGTTTTTTTTGATTTTCGTAGATTGAGGTAACCAAGGTACTGGAATTATGCGTCGACCGGCATTTGAACTCACGGCCTTCGCATTGCAGACCAGCACGCTTCCCACTAGGCTATACCCTAGCCCCTAGACGAAGGGTTGTGCGAAAGGTTAATAGACCTTTCACAATTTAGTGAATGCGTTTATAATATCTTTTATACAATATGACGAACTCTTAATTCACTAAATTATATATTATATTAAGTTATATCAATTGGTTAATATTTAATTATATTTATTATATAACTCTTAATTATTGTTTATATTACATAAAATATTTATTATTATTTATACAAATAACATTATTTATTATTATAATTTATTGACTATATTATTTATCACACTATTTAATATTTTAACAACACATTAGTAATATACATATATTTTACAACAACATTTCACTATTCATAATTATTTATCTGATTTTTTAATTAATTTTCTAAGACAGATATTTATTAATCTTTTTAGCAACTCGCTTTTATCAAATCCGTTTTTCAACTAACTTGTTTTTTACAATTTTGTCATTAAAAACTAATATGATTATTTTTATATTTTTTGCGATCTATTCATTTATCAAAAGTAAAGTAGCGCTATTAAAGTAAGTTTCTACGATTTACTTAATTTATAAAAAGTAAAGTAGTGATAGTAAAGTAGGCACTACATACCCCCTTCCTAGAGAAGATCTTTGATCTTTTCGATATTATATACATTTAAGAATAAACAAAAAAGGAAAGGAATGTCTGTGGTACGCATTTTTGTATTTAATTGACAAAGGAAACTTTCTTTTTAACTCTTGACGAGTTTGTTGCTTCGGAAGAACTAATGAAGCAAGGCTTAAGACGATCAATTGATACTGAAGTCGGTTTGTCTTTAATCTTAATGACGAAAAACTTGTTGTTTCTCTGAATGACTTCAAAAGGGCCTTCATATGGAGTTTGAAGAGAGGTGCGAACCTTGTCTGTTCTCAGAAAAACATGGGTACATGTTTTGAGATCTTCAAAAACAAAAGGAGTTTCCAAACTATGTCTTGATGGAGGGCGAGGGCTTGATTTGTTGATCCGATCACGAAGAATTTCAACAAAATCACTTCCAGACATTGTATTCGATTTGTTCTTGTGTTGAACAAAATCGTAAGGAAGTCTAATATTCTGACCGTAAAGTAATTCGGCGGGGGTCGCGTTGGCATCATCTCGAATTACTGTTCGTAAACCGAGAAGTGTAAAAGGAAGTGCATCTGACCAACTTTCGTTTGTTTTGCATTTCAAAGTTTCTTTAAAAACTCTGTGCCATCTTTCTAACATGCCGTTTGCTTTAGGATTGTATGCAGTAGTTCTGCAGCGTTTAAATCCTATCATTTTTCCTAATTCGTGAAATAATCGAGATTCGAATTGAGGACCTTGATCCGTAATAATAGAAACTGGCGTTCCGTAACGTGGAATATATTCTTTGAATAAAGTAGATGCAACAGTTTCTGCACGAATATCTGTAAGGGAATAAGCTTCGGGCCATCTGGTGAAACGATCCAAAACTGTAAGGCAGTACCTGAAACCGTTCGAAGTTGGCAAAGGACCAACCAGATCAATATGAATTGTTTCAAATTTGCTTGAAACTGGTTTGAAATCTCCTAAAGGACTTGTGACGTGTCGAGAGATTTTTGCTTTTTGACATGCAAAACATTCCTTAGTCCATTTACGACAATCTTTATTGATTGAGGGCCAAATGAATCTTTGTCGCATAAGTTTAACGGTAGCCTTAATTCCTGGATGCGATAAATCGTGAACAGTACGAAAAACGCGAGTTCGTAAATTTAAAGGAATGTAAGGTCTAAGTTTATGCAAGGAATTGTCACACCAAAGAGGATTGATGGTACCTTCAATAATAACCGGAATGATTTTTAAACTTGGTAAATTTTTAGCTTTATTTAATTCAGAATCAATTAGTTGAGTATCAGCAATTTCGCAGTAGTCAATAGTTGTCGGAAGGTTTAATGTTTCAATTCTCGATAAAGCATCAGCGACAACATTGTTTTGACCAGAAACATGACGAATATCTGATGTAAATTGACTGATGAAATCCAAATGTCTGAGCTGACGTGGCGAAGCTTTTTCAGGATTTTGTTTAAGAGCGAAAATTAACGGCTTATGATCCGTAAACAAAATAAAATCTCTGCCTTCCAGCATAAATTTAAAATGTTTAATGGCAATATAAGCCGCTAGAAGCTCTCGATCATATGCACTATAATTTTTTTGAGATGAAGAAAGTTTCTTCGAGAAAAAGGCTAGTGGTTGCCAGTCATTTCCATATCGTTGTTGAAGAACGGCTCCTAAAGCTGTATCTGAAGCGTCCACTGCTAATGAAAGAGATGAAGAAGTGGAGGGAAAAGCTAAAGTTGTAGCTTGAGCGAGTTGCTTTTTGCAACGCTCAAACGCTTCAATTGATGTAACCGACCAAACCAATTCTGTTTTATCATTCTTTTTCTTGCTACCAATAGTGAAGCTGTCAAGAATTGACTGTGCTTCGGCAGCGTGAGGAATAAATCGGCGATAAAAATTAATCATTCCTAAAAATCGTCGCATATCTTTTACTGTAGATGGACGTGTATAAGCTAATATAGCTTCGACTCGTGAAGCGATTGGTTTGATTCCATTTTTGTCAATCGAATGACCGAGGAAATCGACCGAAGATTTAAAGAACGAGCATTTAGTTTGGTTAATTACCAAATTATGAGAGTTAAGTCGTTCAAACAATTTCTCTAAATGATTGAAATGATCACTTTCTGATTTAGAAGCTACCAAAATGTCATCGATATAGACAAAACAAAAATCAAAATCATTTAAAATTGAGAAAATGAATCTTTGAAAAGTTTGTGCTGCATTGCGAAGACCAAAAGTCATCCGCACAAACTCGTAAAGTCCGAAAGGTGTCGTAATGGCTGTTTTCGGAATATCATCCTCATTAATGGGAATTTGATGATAAGCTCTTTCTAAGTCAACAGTTGAAAAAAATGTACATCCTTCCAACTGTTGACAGAAGTCCTGAATATGAGGAATAGGATAAGTGTCAGGAGTAGTGATAGCGTTTAAAGATCTATAATCACCACAAGGCCTCCAACTACCATCCTTCTTCTTCACCATGTGAAGCGGTGATGCCCATGGACTGTCGGAGGGTCTACAGATACCACGTTCAATCATTAGATTGAATTCGGCCTTAGCTGCTCTAAGCTTTACCGGATCTAGACGACGAGGTCTGGCAAAGATTGGACGACCTTTAGTAACGATAAAGTGTCGCACTGTGCTCGACTCTATGAAACTATAATTTAAGGTGCGTCGTAATCCTTCGAATTTAGATAATAACAACTCAACTTTTGGATTTAAAGGTGTAGTTGACAAAACAGCGAGATTTGAAGATGGTCCATTAACCAAGGAACCAGTTACTGAACTAATTTGTGATAATGGATCGATAATACATTTACGTCGGATATCCACGATTAAACCGAAATGTTTAAGAAAATCTGCACCAAGAATGGGTTTATCAACATCGGCTATAATAAATTTCCAATTAAATACTCTTCTTAATTGGAGAGAGATATCTAAAAATTTAAATCCGAAAGTTTTGATATTAGAAGAATTGGCGGCTGTGAGTACAATAGATTTATCACAAACCCTGTTTTCCTTTGGATTAACCGGAAGAACAGAGATGTCAGCTCCAGTATCAATTAAAAAACTAAACTTGGATAAATTGTCTAAAATGAATAGGCGACTTGATGATGATGGTTTGTTGTCGAACATCGCCACTTCAGACAACTTTTTCAGTTTTTTGGATTGTTGAACGAACAAGGTTTGCGACATTTAGTTGCATTAGTTCCAAATTTTTTATGATAGTAACAGAAATTCGAATTTGGTATTGAATTATCGCGATAGTTACTAAAAGAACGTGAATTACTTCTAGAACGTGATCGATTCCTTCTATAAAATTGGTTTTGTTTCAGAGTCAATAATTCAATCTGTTTCGTTAACAGGGACATCTGATGAATGATTGAACTTTCAAAACTAAATCGATCAGTTCTAATTTCATTAACTTTTAGTTGCGAGATATTTGAAACGTCCCAATTGAAATTAGGATTAGTTTCAATAACTCGATCTGCAAGAATGCTTAATTCGTCGAGTGAAACATTCGCTACTGCTAAAATCGATTGTGCATTAGGTGGTAATTTTTGAAGCCAAAGCTTCTTTAAAAGAGGTTCTCCAACAGAAGACCCAGCTAACGCCTTCATCTTACTTAAAAGATGAGATGGTTTATCGTCTCCAAGATCAAGACCGTTAATTAATTTCTGAAGTTTGTGATCTTCCGATTCACCAAATCTAGAAATAACAGCCAATTTCAAATCCGAATAAGGTGTGGTAGAGGATAAATTCTCAATAATGTCCAACACCTTATCGCATTCTTCCTGAGTCAACATACTCAATGCATAGCTAAATTTCGTTGCTTCTGACGAAATATTAGCTGACCGGAATTGAACCTCGAGAGCTTGAAACCAAGCAGTCGGATTTCGTCTCCATAAACAGACCTTTTGAATTGCAATAGTCGCAATGTTGTTTGAATCACCTAACCCTAAAAAAGGATTAGCTAGCAACGATTCATCTCGTGGTGAAGGAGGTAAGGTTTCAAAATTATTATAGTTCGACATGACGCAACTAATATTAAAATCAATAAATCGCAAAAAATTTAAAATTTACAAAATGAAAAATTAATATTAAAATTTAAATAATAAAGATTAATATTTAAATAATAGATTAAAATTTACTCAATTTTTGTATTTTCTTTCTTCCAAAAAATAATTTGATAAATTTCTTATGCCGCTGGTAGTTTTCAAAGTTGGATGAGAATTGTTTTAATTTTCTATTTACAATTTTCCTGTTGCTGCTATTGTTGTGCTTGCTGTTGTTATTATTGCTGATGTTTCTATTTTCGCTGTTACCGTTGATGTTGTTGTCGTTGCTGCTGTTGTTGTGCGATATTTATGGTGAATTGTTGTTTGTCTGGTTTGCATGTTCACCAATATTTATAGTTGGTTGTTGGGGTCACCATTATTTAGTGAATGCGTTTATAATATCTTTTATACAATATGACGAACTCTTAATTCACTAAATTATATATTATATTAAGTTATATCAATTGGTTAATATTTAATTATATTTATTATATAACTCTTAATTATTGTTTATATTACATAAAATATTTATTATTATTTATACAAATAACATTATTTATTATTATAATTTATTGACTATATTATTTATCACACTATTTAATATTTTAACAACACATTAGTAATATACATATATTTTACAACAACATTTCACTATTCATAATTATTTATCTGATTTTTTAATTAATTTTCTAAGACAGATATTTATTAATCTTTTTAGCAACTCGCTTTTATCAAATCCGTTTTTCAACTAACTTGTTTTTTACAATTTTGTCATTAAAAACTAATATGATTATTTTTATATTTTTTGCGATCTATTCATTTATCAAAAGTAAAGTAGCGCTATTAAAGTAAGTTTCTACGATTTACTTAATTTATAAAAAGTAAAGTAGTGATAGTAAAGTAGGCACTACAACAATAAGTAATGAAAATGTTAAGGAACCCAGGCCCGATTTGTTTTGTAGTACCATTGTCCAGAGCGAATGGAAGACAGAAGAATCCCCAAACGTGCTCTTAAAGGCAAAGCGAGTAGTAACCGGCCAGTGGGCAAACCATGCAAGCGATGGGAAGACTCGGTTGATGAAGACAGCAAAGCCATTTTAAAAAACATAACAGGACTACGGCTGGGCGGAAAGCCCAATCGTCCGGTACTCTAGATGAAAGAGAATTTTTTTCATTTTAAGACATTTTTTAGGGGAAGTGGTAGAGGGGGTGACGACATTGAAATAATTTTTCCACATCACGCTAAGGTTACTATCAAAAAGGTTTATATAAAATTTAGGATTCAAAAATTTAAAAGGTACTGAGAAAATTAGTGTATTGGATTTAGTGAAATTGTGCAGTTTGTATGGGAGGTGGTAGAAGGAGTGTGAATTTATTAATGGCGTTTTTACAAATAACTGTAAACATCATTTAATTGAAATATTTTAAATTGCAGATAAGTAGCGTTCATACTTTTCAGGAAAATCAACTTTTTCTAAAGTTGTTGAATTGTGTCAAATTGTATGGAAGCGGGTAGAAGGAGTGAAGCTAATCGCCTAATTTTTTTAGTCTTACTAATAATTCTAAATAAATATTTAGTGCATAATTTCAGCTTTATAAATTTCATACGTACCGAGTAAATTTATTTAGAGTATTTCATAAAAAAGTGCAGTTTGTATGGGAGGGGGTGGAAGGAAGGAAAAGACGCAGCAAATTTTTATATAGCAGATTGAAATAATTATAAAAGTGATATATTTCAGATCAATAGCTTTCATACTTTTTGATAAAATCCGTTTATTGTCGAATTGCGAAATTGTGTCATTTTGTATGGGAGGGGGTAGAAGGGGTGAAACTAAATGTCTAATTTTTTTAGTCTTACTAATAATTCTAAATAAATATTTAGTGTACAATTTCAGCACGCTAAATCTTATACGCACTGAGTAAATTAGTTTAGAGTATTTCATGAAAAAGTACAGTTTGTATGGGAGGTGGTAGAAGGAGAGAGAGGACACTCATTATTTTTATATGGTAGATTAATATCATCATGAAAGTAATATGTTCCAAATTTGAGACCAATAACTTTTATACTTTTCGAGCAAATCCGTTTATTATCAAACTGCGTAATTGTGTCATTTTGTATGGGAGGGGTAGAAGGGGTGGAGCGATTTGGCCCGTTCACGAACTTGTCCTTACTTTTTTGTCAAAAACAACGTGTACAAAATTTGAACTTTCTAGATCAGCGCGTTCTCAAGCTAGAGTGGACACGGACGGACGGACGGACGGACATCCGGTTTTGAGATTTTTGAGTGATTATATGAACTTCTGTATCATTCATTTTTGTCTCCGAGCCTTATTTCTTAGCGTTACAAACTTTGTGGCAAACTTATAATACTCTCAGATTTCATCTAGAGTATAATTAGCAACTGGCGGATCGAGAAAATTGGAGGCGACGACTTCAGGGCCCGATATGGGCTGTCGCACCATTGATGATGATGACCTTTGTTGAATATATAAGATGAAACTGGGATTTTCGTTCGGTGACAATTGATAATTGAGTGGAGTTTTCTGCATCCATACATGCAGAGGTAGCCGGTCAATAGTTCCACTTGCTTAAAGAACCCTCGCATTTTAATTCTGTGCCTAAGGATCAAAATATTATCGGGGTGTATACAAGAAACTGCATATTTAAGTGGAAATGATGTTATTAATTATTAGTCCTAATTTGATTAGAATTTTATTAGGGTGGAATGGATTAGGATTAGTTTCTTATTGTTTATTAATTTATTTTCAAAACGTAGAATCTTATAATGCAGGAAACTGCATTATCAAATCGAATTGGTGATGTGGCTTTGTTATGGAGAGTTGCTTGAATATTAAATTATGGAAGCTGAAATTATATTTTTTATTTAGAAATTATAAAAATAGATATTGAAATAATAATTATTGTGGGATTAATTGTATTAGCGGCTATAACTAAAACCGGTCAAATTCACTTTTCATTATGATTATTGAACGACTGTAGAAGCGAACAATTTAGCCGAAGTCGTTGGAAACTTTAACTTTTTTTTCGAATATTCTTGAATCCGAATCTTGATGAGGGAACTAGTTTAATGGCAATGTGATTGGTTTATTGGTTTTGAAGTGTTTAACACTTTCGTTTTAAAAAAATATATAAAAATGCAAATTTTTACAACCAAACATTTTGTTATATTTTGTGAGGAAGTATTATTTTTTTCCCATAACCGAATAATAAAACTTTCCACAGAGAGAACTGGCTATAAAGTTTTCCAAATTTCGAAGTTTTTATTGACAATATTATATTTTGGCAGGGTTTTTTTTTGTTTTTTGCTGAAAAAGCTTGATTTCGATTTTCAATTCTTTGCATGTAAATGATATTTTTTGGCCCTGTTTCTTTATTAGTATAAACTTTGATTTGCTGTGAGTCAAAAAGAAAAATAATAAAAATTACACGATCAATTAGACCTTGCAACCATTTAAAGATACATCGACTTTTCAAACTTTTTTCCAGTCAGTTCCTGGCCATCCAGCTAATCGGATGACTCTTTTTTCTCCAACTAATTATTCTGAGCTATTCGCATAACTTTTCGATTCCAAATTACTTCATCATCTTCAACGAAAACGCCTTTTCAAAACTAATAATTAAAAAAAAAACAGAAGGAC
The DNA here is from genome assembly GCA_963669355.1 of Chorisops tibialis. Classification (NCBI taxonomy): domain Eukaryota; kingdom Metazoa; phylum Arthropoda; class Insecta; order Diptera; family Stratiomyidae; genus Chorisops; species Chorisops tibialis. Next base: position 115,437,701 of record OY770262.1, on the reverse strand, counting down.
TACGATTGGGCGTATCACAATCAATATTAAATAAAAGTTATAATATTGCTGTATGTACACATTTTTTCATCCTAAATTCGACTAAATCTTAGAAGTAGATCAAAATACTTTAATTTATTTATTTTGCCCAGTACTATCAAAGGAATGTTAAATATTGACCTAAACTACTTATATCTAAACTTGTCATGTATATCACCTGTTTCATAATAATTCCCTTCTAATATAATGGAAAACTTACCTGTTATCCTTATTTTCAGTCAAACGTAAACTTATCTTTTACAATCTAATGTGAAAATTCTCAAGAACTTACTACATAGCGAGTAATTGTGCTAGAAATAGGGTAATCAATCCTGACAGCAAGTTACATTTATTACGTCAAACAACTCCCTTCAACCGAAAACAGCAATAGGCTCTCCGACTCTCTCATTTATGCAGGCTTTTTCGGACAGAAGTAATATGATGAGCGAGAGAGTGGAGATTCCTAAATTGAGATAAATCGTAGAAATGAATGGTTAATGATCTCCAAGATGTCTATTTATCTCGTAATTTTTACACTACCCTATACCGAGCACCACCACCATAAAATAACCACTTATTCAGCCCCCGCTGAAAAAGGACCCAAGGATTCGAAGCTCTGTTCTGCCGAAAATTTAGTAGACTAGATAAATCAAAATAAAAAGTGGATCTATGGGTATGCTGTTGCGTGAAGACTGAAGAGGATGCCATACGTAAAAGTAATGGCATTTTGGGAATGTACCCAGGTCTAATTTGTAATTGTTAGCGTCTGCAGGGAATGAAAAATTCACAATCTAATGATGTTTCGACCTTCAGAGAATCGCTCAGAAGTCGTAATGAGGTAAGTGGTATTTCGGGGCTAAAGGGTATAGAATTAAGGAAATTAATTGATTCGAGCAGGAGCTGCTGTTCTTCTTTTAAAATTCTCTTATTAATGATCATGATTTGTTGCGAACGAACGGTCCAGACATGCGAAACAAATGATAAATTTAATACGATTTGTTTAAATTACGGTAACACAGTGAAATATATATCGCTAATCTAAATCCTAGATTTCTTGGTTGTGGCACGAATGGGAGGTGTTACATATAAGAAGTAGAAGTATTTGCACGATTTCCAAACTACTATTTAAAATAAACATAGTCTCCACCAATTATTAAGTCGATAGCTATGCTTTTTCGAACGGAAAAGTTTATTCCAATAATTAAAAGATAAATTTTAACTAAATTTCATGTCTTTACTTTTTGAATCTCGAGGAAATCAATAAAATATTCCTGAGGTGTATTTGTGTGTGAGAGCTGGAAGGAATGAGTTTTTCGGACAAACATTTTTCAAAGTCAAAGCATTAGAAAACTACATTTAGCAACCGGTGACAAAATAATATAAAAGAGAAATTACGCGGTGAATAAAACAATAAATTCGGTGATGAAATACATTCGACTAATTCGAAAGAAAAACATAAGAGGTATTCTAGATGAAAGAGAAATTTTTTGATTTTAAGAAATTGTAGAGGAATTTTTTGACGACATTGAACTAATTTTTTCTCATCATGCTAAAGTTGCTATCAAAATGTTGTATACAGAATTTAAGATTCAAAAATTTAATAGGTACTGAGAAAATTAGTGTATTGGATTTAGTGAAATTGTGCATTTTGTATAGGAGGCGGATTAAAAACAGTGACGAACATCTGGGGAAGGTATAAAACTAAAATCGGCGCAATACTTTTAACACCTTCTTAATCCGAGCCCATCACATACACGAACAGCAGAAGCAGCAGATACAATGGGAGATATAACTGATGTAACAGCTGATGAAGGATCCGCTTTGAGTCCTCCCACACTCGAAGGAAACACCCAAACAACAAAGCGCCGGATACAGATCACATTCCAGCTTAGCTTATGAAAGCGGGCGGCACCTGCGTAGCGCATCTCCTACATAGATTAGTCAAGGACATATGGACGCAGGAAACACTTCCTGAAGTTTGGCGCAAAAGCATCATGTGTGCAATTTATAAAAAAAGGTGACAAACACTGCTGCGAAAACTGCCGAGGAATATCTCTGTTGTGTACGTCTTATAAGATCTTGACGAAAATTCTAGAAAAGAGAATTAAGCCCTACGCTAACAAAGTAATTGGTGAATACCAAGGCAGATTAACCCGCAAGGGGGTAGTTGTAGTATGAGGTTTTACCAATTCCTGCAACTATCTTTGGAGTTAGCGACTCCACGGACCTGAGCTAACTATCCCCCTCTGGGATGGGGGCTGTAGAATTCACCCACAGCCAGTCCTGCTTGCCCTAAAAATGGCAAATGGACACTCACTGGATCATGGGCTTATCACCCGTGATCTTAAGACCTAAATGATACGAGAAACGGATACATCGCCTCGGATACGGACTGATTCTACGGTAACGACTTTTGGCATTCGAAAACGGACTATGATTGGGTTCTGGAACGTTCGAACATTGAATGACGGGGGAAGAGCTGGGGTTACTCGGTCCTTGCACCGCCAATCAGTGATCGACCGTGAAATGGAGCACTATAACATCCAAATCTTGGGCTTGAGCGAGGTCAGGTGGACAGGATCAGGAGAAGAACGAACCCCTAGCGGAAACACTATTCTGTACATTGGCCCTGAAAATGAAGCCAGAAATGGCGTGGCGTTCGTCCTTACGCCGAGAGCGAGAAACAGTCTCATTAGCTGGGAACCAATCTCGGATAGGATTATCGTCGTCAGGCTCAGGACCAGTGTCAGAAACGTCACAATTCTGCAGTGCTACGCACCAACTAATACCGCAACATCTGGTGACAAAGAGGAGTTTTATAGCCAACTGAGTGCCACCTTCGAACGTGTTCCAAGAGGTGATATTGTTATCATCTCGGGAGATATGAACGCCCAGGTTGGATCAGACAACACTGGACTATAACACGTCATGGGGAGGCATGGTGACCCTTGAGTCGACCCTTCACGACCTTGGATTAAGAGACCCGAAAACGGTGAATTATTTGTGGAGTTCTGTAGTACTCGGCAAATGGTCATCGGAGGGACCCTTTTTCCACACAAGAGTCATCATAAAACATCTTGGGTTTCCCCTGACGGTGTTACTCAGAACCAGATCGACCATTTGGCTATAAGTCGCCGATGGAGAAGATGTCTCCTCGATGTGCGAGCGAAGCGTGGAGCTGACGTGGGGAGCGATCACCACTTGATGGTTGCCTGCTTGAGATTGTGTACAGCAGCTATCCGACGACCACAAATTCTTCAAATGAAGCGCAAGCTTAATGTGGATAAACTCAGAGATCCCAACAAAAAACTCGAATACACCACCATTCTACGCGAAAAGTCATCCACATTGGGTGAACATGAAATGCGCACACTGGACGCCAATTGGGAGGCAACCAGAAACACTTTTCTAACTAGTGCTGAAGAATCTGTGGGATATGCGCAAAGCGGTGAGAAACCCTGGATGTCACAAGACACATGGGACAAGGTTGACAATCGGAAAAAAGCCAAATTGGCAATCATCTCTCAACCCGATGTCAACCAACGAACGCCCGACTTGAGGCAGAACTACCGCGATGCTCATATACAGCTTAAAAAGGCTGTTAGGCGCGACAAGAGAAAGGCCATTGAAGATCTGGCAAACAAGGCAGAATCTGCGGCTTACCTTGGGGATATGGGTTCACTATTTAAAATCATGAAACAGTTGACGAAAAGGAATTTCACCGCCAACCACCTGGTGAGAGATGTCAACGGAACTCTCCTTAATATGAGTGAACACCAGTTGCGACGATGGAAGGAATACTTCTCTGATATTTTAAACATCTTGTCAGATGAAGATATTCCGGAAACAGAACAACTTCCAAACATCCAACCGCAACAATCCTCTATTAGGGACGATCCCCCAGATAAGGAAGAGATAGTTTCCGCCATTCGGTCAATGGCGGGAAGGAAAGCTCCAGGTATAGACGGACTACCAACCGAACTCCTCAAAGCAGACCCGGAAATAACAGCCGATATACTCCTCCCACTTTTCACCAAGGTGTGGAATGATGGAAGATATCCGACTGAATGGAAGGAGGGCGTCATTGTGAAAATTCCGAAGAAGGGCGACCTTCGGGATTGTGGCAATTGGCGTGGTATATGTCTACTTACTGCCGTATCAAAAATTATGGCTAAGGTAATTCTCAATAGGATTAGTGATGTCGTCGAGAGCACTCTCGAAGTTTATCAGGCTGGATTCCGTAAAGGGTCGTCTTGTACCGACCACACAAATACCCTACGGATAATATTAGAGCAGTCAGCCGAAATGGGTTCGCCACTACATCTCATGTTTGTGGACTTCGAGAAGGCTTTCGACAGCGTTAAGCGAGATTACATATGGAATGCTTTGCGTAGGAGAGGTATTCCAAATAAGGTCATAGCTATGATTAAAGAATCCTACGAAGATGCAAGGTGTCGCGTCTTGCATAGATGAGAGCTGTCCGAGAGCTTTCCTGTGCGAACGGGTGTCAGACAAGGCTGCATATTATCACCAGCCCTGTTTCTGGTGGTAATAAATGACATCTTGAAAGCTGCACTGGAAGGTGGGGAAGGTAAAGGTCTTCAATGGAGACTATTTAACATCTTAAGTCACCTTGATTATGCTGATGACGTGTGTTTGCTTGCACATACCCGTTCGGACTTAGAGTCAAATGTTCGCTCGTTGCATTCTAAATGCAAAGAGGCGGGACTGAAAATAAATGTGCGTAAAACCAAGTACATGCACATGGGTTCGAACGCAAGCACACCGATTGTTCTTAATGGACAGGATGTGGAAGAGGTGCAAGATTTTTGCTATCTCGGAAGCATTGTCAGCATGGACGGCGGAGCCGAAAAGGATGTTGAGGCTCGGCTAAATAAAGCTCGTCAGGCCTTCGGTATCCTTTCCCCTTTCTGGAGGTTAAGAGAGATCTCCCTTCGCACGAAGCTGCGAGTTTTTGACGCATGCGTCAAATCCGTGTTGTTATATGGTTGTACTACGTGGAAAGTGACCGTTCGACTTACCAAGAAACTACAGACTTTCGTAAACCAATGCCTCCGACGCATTTTAGGAATATTCTGGCCAGAAGTGATCTCCAACGACGAACTTTGGAGTACAACTCGCCAGACTAAAATAGGTATTGAGATTCAACGGCGAAAGTGGCAGTGGATCGGTCATACTTTGAGGAAACCAGAGCAAAACATCGCAAAACAGGCTCTGGATTATAACCCTCAAGGAAGACGTCGGGTTGGTCGACCATGTAACACATGGAAGCGAGCAGTTGAGCAGGAGGCTAGAGGAATAAACAAGTCCTGGCAACAGCTTAAAGCCGATGCGCAGGATCGCGCCTTGTGGAAGAGAGTTGTTTCTGTCCTATGCCCCTATAGGGGGTCTTAACAGGAATTTGATTGATTGATTATTATTGTAAGGGAAGGGTCGGAAGGAGGGAGCAAAGAAAAACATTTAAAAATGAATATCTCGACTATCTCTTAAACTACGTACTTGAAACTTGAAACATGTAATGAGCTATATTAGCTTAATATATATAACATTTGGACACAATAATAGTTGGAAGAAATGCCAAAAATGGCGCACTTTCCGGAAATATAAACCATGATATCTTAAAACTGAGTACAGATATCAAACTGAACCCCCTGAACTTAAATTTTTTACTAAAATTAAAGATTAAGTAGTTCTACAATCTGATGAATTTCCGATTTGATATCTGTATTTATTTTTGAGATATAACGGTTTGAAATTTTGAAAAGTGCACCATTTTTGAAATGTTCCCCATTTCCCCCACTACCGCAATGACCAAATTATATATATATATTTTTTTTTGTATTTCGCTAGTATAGTTTAATATAAGTTTTAAGTTTCAATTACATAGCTTAGAGATAGTTGAAATATTCAATCTTAAGTGTTTTTCCTTGCACCCTCCCTGACCCTTTCCCTTACAATAATTAGCCTCGCTTTAAACTGATTGGTGGACCTGTAAGCGACCTTAATGGTCCCAAAATATAAATTTTGTATGGTGAGTAATTTCGAAAATATAATTATTTGAAAAAAAAACGGCCGTCAATTTGTTTTTTGCTTCTTCCCCCCTTTTCAAATGCCAATGGATAAAACAATGAAATTATTTTTTGAGTTTGTCCCTACAATGATTTTCAGCATCCTATCTGCATTCGTAGTAAAGATGTTAGCAAGTGTAGTTTTTGACTCTTTCCCTCCTCCCACCACTCCCAAAATTTAGATAATGGAGCTCATTTACCCAATAAACAATCCACCCAAAAACGAACATTCTACCTTTAACGGTTGAGATATGAGTCCATATGTACAGCGTACGGCGGGATGGATTTTTTTTTTGCATATTTAGGCTAATTTAGTCATTAAACGCGAAAAAACAAAATTTCAGGGTAGCAAATTTTGTTTTCATGTGTCGATCACAACACTTTATTATTAGAATAATAAAGTAAAATTATTAACATCCACCCACCCTTATTATCACCCCTCCCCTCATAAAAATACAAACTTGCATAAATAAATGAATAAAATATTTATTCAATTTACTGGAGCTATTGATCATATCCGCAATTAAGTATTAAATTGACAACAGCCCTGCACATGTACCCCCTTTCACTTAGTCTTCACTAACCACTCTAACCTGCATATTGACTTTCCACGCATCTTCAGCTTGTCCCAAGAATAATAAAGTTGCACCCGACTTGTTGGCAGTTTATTTTGTAAAGTTCTAAAATTGAGCTACATTATATGGAAGGGGCTAGAAGTAGTGGGGCTAATAGTTTAATTTTTTCCTTATCTTAATATTATTGCTTATTAAGTATTTAGTGCATAATTCGAGATCGATAAATATTATACGTACTGAGGAATTATTTTTAGTATGTTAAGTGCAGTTTATATGAGAGGTGGTGCAATGAAGGAATTCAAATAATTTGTATACTATAGATCGAATTTGAAGAATACATGTGAAAAACAGGAGCGCAAGAAAGGGATAAGTCAAAATAATAGGTACAAACTGTGGTACAAATTTAACACGTTAAAAGTCACTCTTTTTTTTTAATACAAAAGTTTTCATTAAATAATCGTGAAACTAAATTTTTCGTTAATTTAAATTATCAGTAAAATAAAAAAAAAGTTTCTCTCAGTAAGTACTGGCTATTTCCTGGCCACAGGTAATTTTTTGTGAAAGTACTTTGCTTCTTCTCCATAAAACTTAATCAAATCCAATAAATCTGAATACTTCTCAGCTGAAATTGGCAGGTCGTCTGAAATATTTACCGCAAATTTATAAACACATCTTAAAAATTTACTTACATATATATACAGGGTTAGGGCAAGACTTACCATTATACCCATGCGCCTGCAGCTGAAATTCTGTGAAAATCTCTTCCACTGGTGTTATGGTGTTATTTTCATCCATGGACCGTTGTAGGGTATCCTATACATTATGAATGAGGATGAATTAGAAATCGTCAGTTTTATGATCAGTCTAGTGGAAAACTTAGATTTTTTATGCAGTTTGTCTAGATGTCCATTCCCTAAAAAAAATTTGTTTCGTTTCTACAACCTCAAATGGAAACAGATTCGACCGAACTTGTTTAAATACGTTGATCAAGTCTCCTGGTAGTATACAGCTTTTTGGTTTATTAAACCAAAGTCCTTGTCGCACTCTATACATATTCGAGTGGCCGCTAACAGGAAATGTAACAGTGGCGGCATCTAGCTTTTTTCAATATGTAGAACATGGGGAACAGCAAACACGTAGTCAAACTAGCACTAGAAAATAACATGGCCTGCAGGCGTAGCTCGTTAGCTGATAACTTATCTTGATATATTTCTTTTTTGCCTAGTTTTGTCTGACATACCCCCTTTTTCGCCAAAGACAGATTATTTTTACAACACTTTTCATGTATGTATCTTACTGACATTTGCCAGAAGATTTGATAACACCACTGGATTTAGAGTCTCACTTCTTCCATACGGATAGCGCTTTAGTCGCCTGTACTCTGTATTTAAGATAAAAAAAATTTGTTCTAAATTTCAAATTATTAGCTCATGTAGTTGCCAAGTAATTTTTGGTTTTTTACAAATCGTAGAAAATGAGCCATTTTGTATGGGAAGGGTGGAGAGAAATGGCTTGTTCACGAACTTTACCTTTCCTTTTCGTTAAAAATGACGTGTCCGGACGAAGGGACGGACAAGCGGACGGACGGACGCCCAGATTTGTGATTTTTGAGTGATAATATGAGCTATTGTATCAATAACTTTTTTCTCCTAGCCTTATTTCTTAGCGATACAAACTTTGTGGCAAACTTATACGAAAATACTCTTAGAATTCATTTAGATATAGAAACATGTAATCGTCTTTTCTTAACTTATTTTCGAGTCATAGCTATACTCACTTAAGGAAACCTTTCTTAAACAAAAGCTTTACTTTACACTAAAACCGTTGCCATACATACATAATGAATATGCAGTTTTGCACCATTTTTTCTCTCTCCACAAGTACTATTAATATGCAAACATTATTCGCTTTCAACACTATCCGAAAACCTGTTGAAAATTCGCGTATACAATTTGAATAAGCTCCATGTTGCATTCGATTTCTCTATCACTCCCTCTCGCTATGCGACATCACCATATTCCTCTCTACACATATTTTAGGCCATGCCAAACCTCCTGAACTCCATTAAAAATATTGAATTATCGCGATTTAATCCAATTCCAGATATGCCAGTTTTCGGGATATGAACAAAGGATTATTGATTTAGTCCTTTAATTTCCTGACGTTAAAACCTATTAAAGTGTCAGAGAAACGTAAATGGAAAATACTTTGCACTTTAGCTGTGTGGAATTTCGGGCGGGCATAAATCTTTTCTTCGCGATTCCGCCTCCATGCTAGACCTAATTTCGTTCAACTTCTCATTTTTCTTTGTCTTTTATTTTGGTTCGCTTCACTTTAAACTCCGGATAAATTGTATCCCTTTCTATTAACTGGGAAATTTGCTTTTAGGCACGATGGTATTTCGGATTCCTTTCATATTGGACTTCTGAGAGTAGGTAGAGATTTTAAACTGAAAATGAAAGATTGAGTTTTCGAAGAGCTCCGAATCACAATCACTTCAAGTCCCAAAACGCAACCTTATACTTATATACTTTTCACTTGTAATTATAAACGAAGATTTTATTTTTGTGTTCTCATTATTAAATTAAAAGCTTTTAGGCCTTGTCAAAAGTCATTTTAGATATTAGACGCTCTATGCGAGGAATTATATTAAATTCTCGTAAGTCTTGAGAGGTACTTGATGTAGGAGCTCGAAATTCTTAAGGAATTATTGTGCTTTGGTGGTTTCAATAGAACTTAAGGGTTGACAAAGTGAGAGTGGTGTGAATGATAAGTTTTTTTTTTCTCTAAGTCAAAGGTCTTCACGTTCAATTGTTATATTTGAGTTGGTTGCTTTTTGCGGAAAGAAATTTGTTTCCAAATTAAATTTGAAAGGTAATTTTAAACAATACAAGAAAGCAGCAATTATATTAAACTCCTTATCTTTAATATTACCTGAAATATTCTTCTAAAATCGGAAAGTATTATAAGTTTGCGACAAAGTTTTTAACGCTAAGAAATAAGGCTGGGAGGAAAAAAATTATTGATACAGTAGTTCACATTATCACTCAAAACTCTCAAAACCGAACGTCCGTCCGTGTCCTCTCTAGCTCGAGAATCAGAAAGTTTAAATTTTGTACGCGTCGTTTTTGACAAAAAAGTAAGGACAAGTTCGTTAAACGGCCAAGTCGCTCCTCCCCCTCTACTCCCTCCTATACAAAATTACACAATTTCGGAATTTAAAAATAAACGAATTTTCTCGAAAAGTATTAAAGGAACTCACCTGAAATTTGGAATATATTATTTTTATAATGATTTTATTCTACGGTATGAACAATATTCGAATAATCTCACTCTTTCCACCATATCCCATACAAACTGCACTTTTCATGAAATACTATAAACCAATTTACTCAGTACCTATAAAATTTATCGAGCTGAAATTGGGCACAAAGTATTAGTTAGAATGAAAAATTTAGACGATTAGCTTCACTGCTTCTACCCCCTCCCATACAGTGTATACAAAAAAACTTTGCAAAAAGTCCATTTTCCTGAAAACTATGAATATTGCTGATCTGTGACTGTAAAATATGGAAAATGCATGATGTTTATAATTATTTCGGAGAAAATCATTAAGAACTCCCCGCTCCTTTTACCTCCTCCCAACCAAACTGAACCATTTCACTAAACCCAATACACTCATTTTCTCAGTACCTGTTCAATTTTTGAAGCCTATATTTTGTATATAACATTTTGATAGCAATTCTAAAATGATGTGAAAATAAACTGCCAACAAGTCGAGCGAAACTTTATTGTTCTTGGGACAAGTTGTGGATGCTTTGGTAGTCAATATGCAAGTTAGAGTGGCTAGGGAGGACTAAGTGAAAGGGGGTTCTTGGGCAGGGCTGTTGTCAATTTAACACTTAATTGTAAAACCGATCAATAGCTCCAGTACATATAATCAATATTTCATTCGTTTATTTATACAAGTTTGAGTTTTTATAAGGTGAGGGGTGATATTACTATGGGTGGATGTTAGTAGCTTTTTAATTGATTGCTTGAATCACGTTCAAATATTCTCTGTATAGAATGTCAGTTTCATAGACGAAGTTGCATAGAATTTTCATAAGATTCGATGTATTTTACATTCACGAACCCATATATTTGTATGGGAGGGGGTAGAGCAGGTAAGGGAATCGTAAATTTTGTGATGCAGTTTGATTTCGTTTCTCTTGTAAGGTTCTCGTACAAATTTTCAAGTTCTCAGCTTTTAATTTGATGGTTATTAATTGATTTAATGACATTGGTCGAAATCAGACTTTTGTATGGGAGGGCACATGGCATTCGAGTGAAATTGACTTTTCTTTTTCATAAGCCTAATTTGGGTATAATAGTTCAAATTTGACTTTGAAACATAGCTAAGCTATTCAACTAAACTATAATAGTGATAATAGATAGTGATAAATAAGCTCAGAAATTATTAGGTTTATTGTAATTATTTCTTTATTATTCTAACAATAAATTATTGTGATCGACACAGAAAAAAAAAATTTGCTACTTTGAAATTTTGTTTTTTCGCGTTTCATGACTAAATTAGCCTAAAAATACAAAAAAAAATCCGTCCCGCCGTATGCCGTCCACCGTACGACGTACACATACCCTCATATCTCCGAGACCGTTAAAGGTAGAATGTTCGCTTTTGGGTAAGTCAGCTCCATTTTCTAAATCTTAGGGAGTGTTAGCTCGAATGGGGAGGCGGTGGAGGGAAAGAGTCAAAAACTACCCTTGCTAATATCTCCACCATGAATGCAGATAGAAACCTGAAAATCAGCAGATATATAGAGAGGGTTATGGGACAAGCTTTAAAAATAATTTAATTTTTTGTCCATTGGTGTCCGAAAAGGGGAGCTTAAAAACAAATTGTCGGCCGAATTTTTTTTCATATGATTATATCTTCGAAAGTATCTATCATAAAAAATTCATATTTTGGGACCATTATGGTGGCATATAGTTCCACCAGAATCAGCTTAGAAAGAAGCAACTATTATAAAAGGGCGGGTCAGGGAGGGGAGGGGCGTGCAAAAAAAACGCTTGAAAATTAATATCTAAACTATATCCTAAGCTATGTAATTGAAACTTGAAACATATATTAACCTATACTAGGGAAATGGGGAGCATTTAAAAAATGGCGCACTTTTCAAAATTTGCAAATCCTTATATCTCAAAACTGAGTACAGATATCAAATCGAAAATTTGACAGATTGTAGAGCTACGTAGTTTTTAATTTTTGTAAAAATTTAAAGTTGGGAGGTGGTAAGCAGAAATGTCCGAATATTGAGGGATTTTTTTAGGGCTCTGGTGAAAGATACAAAGCTTAAATACTATATGTCGATACATCATAGAAAAAAATAATAATTTGTTCCACAATTGTTATAAACCGACCCCGCGGTCTAACGTGCACAATGTGTTTCATGTAAAAAAAACTGATAATTTTGAGTGAAATCCTAAGGTACAAACTATTAAGGTACGAATTTGCGAAATTCATTTAACAAAAATTCCGAAATTTATGAAATATTAACTGGCTGAATACCTTTTAAACCTCCTCCCATACAAAATTATTTTTTCGACCATTTTCAAGGAATCAATTATCACCTAACTATTAAAAGCTTCAATTTAAAATTTTGCATAAAACTTCTAAAAATAGTTGAAAAAAAATTGCGTCAAAAGTTTTGAGATCGCGCCCGCCCTTTTATCCCCTCCCATACAAAATTATGATTTCGACCAATTTCATTAAATCAACTAAGAACCAAAAAACTAAAAGTTACGAACTTGAAATTTTCTACATACAAGCACCTTACAAGATAAATGAACTAAAACTGCATCATAAATTTTACGATTCCTTTACATCCTCTACCCCTCCCATACAAATGTTTGGTTTCGTGAATGTAAAATACACCGAATTTTACGAAAATTCTATACAACTTCGTGTATGAAACACATTCTATACAGAGAATATTGGACGTGATTCAAGCACTCAATTAGAAAACTATTAACATCCACCCACCCTTACTATGACTCCTCCCCCTACCCTCATAAAAACCCAAACTTGCATAAACGAATGAAATATTTATACTCTGTATGAAATCTGAGAGTATTATAAGTTTGCCACAAAGTTTGTAACGCTAAGAAATAAGGCTCGGAGAAAAAAATGAATGATACAGAAGTTCATATAATCACTCAAAAATCTCAAAACCGGATTTCCGTCCGTCCGTCTGTCCGTCCGTCTGTCTGTCTGTCCGTCCGTGTCCTCTCTATCCTGAGAACGAGTTGATCTAGAAAGTTCAAATTTTGTACACGTCGTTTTTGACAAAAAGGTAAGGACAAGTTCGTGAACGGGCCAAATCGCTCCACCCCTTCTACCCCCTCCCATTCAAAATGACATAATTGTACAATTTGACAATAAACGGAATTGCTCGAAAAGTATAGGTCTCAAATTTTGAATATATTCTTTTATGATGATATCAATCTACCATATAAAAATTATGCGTGTCCTCTCCCTCCTTCTACCACCTCCCAAACAAACTGTACTTTTTCATGAAATACTCTAAACCAATTTGCTCAGTGCGTATATAATTTAGCGAGCTGAAATTGTGCACTAAATATTTATTTGGAATTATTAGTAAAACCAAAAACAATTAGACATTCAGTTTCACTCCTTCTACCCCCTCCCATACAAAATACATACATACATAATTTCGCAATTGATCTGGAATTTGGAATATATTACTTTTATAATAATTTCAATCTACTGTATAAACATTAGTTGACTCCTCCCCCTCCTTCCACCACCTCCCACTCAAACTGCACTTTTTTATGAAATACTCTAAATACATTTACTCTGTAGGTATGAAATTTATCGAGCTGAAATTATGCACTAAATAATTATTTAGAATTATTCGTAAGACCAAAAAAAATTAGGCGATTAGCTTCAATCTTTCTGCCACCTTCCATATAATTTGACACAATTCAACAACTTTACAAAAAGATTATTTTCCTAAAAAGTATGAATGCTACTGATCTGCAAATTAAAATATATCAATTAAATGATGTTTATAGTTATTTCTGAAAACGTCATTAATAAATTCACACTCCTTCTACCACCTCCCATACAAACTGCACAATTTCTCTTAATCCAATGCACTAATTTAACCTATTAAATTATTGAATCTTAAATTTTGTATGTTGCATACAAAATTGATAGCAACCTTAGAGTGATGTGAAAAAATTAGTTCAATGTCGTCACCCTCTCTACCACTTCCCCTGCAAAATTTCTTAAAATTAAAAAAAAATCTCTCTCATCTAGAGTATTGCACGATTGGGCTTTATGCCCAGTCGTAGTCCTGTTATGTTCTTAAATTTACAACAGCCCTGCCCAAAACCTCCCTTTCACTTAGTCTTCCTTAACCACTCTAACCTGCATATTGACTTTCCACGCATCCGCAATTTGTCCGAAGAATAATAAAGTTTCGCCCGACTTGTTGGCAGTTTATTTTATACTCTAGATGAAATCTGAGAGTATTATATGTTTGCTCTAAAGTTTGTAACGCCAAGAAATAAGGCTCGGAGAAAAAAATGAATGATACAGAAGTTAATATTATCATTCAAAAATCTCAAAACCGGATGTCCGTCCGTCCGTTCGCTCTCTAGCTTGAGAACGCGTTGAGCTAGAAAGCTCAAATTTCGTACACGTCGTTTTTGACAAAAAAGTAAGGTCAAGTTCATAAAGATTTCAATATACAGTATAAAAATTTGTTGCGTCCTCCCTCTCCTTCCAACCCCTCCCATACAAACTACACTTTTTTGAAATGCTCTAAGCCGATTTTCTCAGAACATATAACATTTATCGAGTTCACATTTTGTAATAAATACTTATTTAGCATTATCACTAAGATCAGAAAAAAATATTTGATTAGCTTTACTGCTTCTACCCCCTCCCATACAATATGACACAGTTTCACAACTTCACAAAAAATCTATTTTCTTGAAAAGTATGAATGGCACTAGTCTAAAATTTAAGAGATGCCAATTTTATGATATTTTAAGTTATTTCTGAAAAAATCACTAAAATCCCCCTACTCTTTCTACCACCTCCCATACAAACTGCACATTTTCACTAAATCTAACACACTAATTTTCTCAGCTCTTATTCAATATTTGGAGTAAGCATTTTGTATAAAACATTTTTATAGCTACTTTAGCATGATGGGGAAAAAATTAGTTCAATGCTATCACCCCTTCTAACACTCCCCATACAAAATTTCTTGGGATCACAAAAAATTCTATTTCATCTAGAGTATCGTAAGATTGCGCTTAACGAGCAATCGTAGCCCTATTATGTTTTCGTTTACTTTCAATTAAAATATAATGTAATTGTCTATTCTTTCTTTCGGCTAATGTACTGAGTAATTCTTTAAAAAAGGTCCTGTTTGGAATAATTTTGATAAAGTTTAATTGACGAACGTGCAGTGTGAAAACGTACTTCAGTGGAAATTCCTCAAATATGAATGACCATATAAAACGAACGCATCTTACAGTCGTTCATGATAAAGACGGCAAAGTTTACGGGCTAGACCCCTTACCATCGACGTTAACTAATGTTACAGCTTTTACTACTACTTCTATTGTTGATGATGATGATATAATGGCGCTACAGCCCATATTGAACCTTGGCCTCCCGGATGCACCTCCTCCAGTTGTCTCGGTCCAACGACCGCGTCTTCCAGTTTGAAAAATCGAGAAGCGATCTGCAATCTGTATCGACTGAGTCCTTCCATCGCTTTCGTTGTTTCCCTTGCGGTCGGTTGCCTTGAGCTTTGCCCTTGAGCACCCGTTTTGGGATACGTTCCTCGTGCATTCGCTCCACTTGGCCAGCCCATTGTAGCTTGCGCAGTTTTATCACAATAGATGCTGGTGGGTTGTCAAATAGTTGATACAGCTCATGGCTGTATCGAATTCGCCAATCATCTTCTTCCTTAACTGCTCCGTACACATTCCGAAGAATCAAAATTGCCTTCTCCCAGGATTCCCAGGTATACGAATTCGTCCACCTGCTCGAAGTTGTATTCGCCTATAGTAATGTTCTGCCTCTCTGGGACAGTCTTTCGTGTTTGGGTCATGTATTTAGTTTTCACTTCATTCACCCTGAACCCTACTTCACCCGCTGCTGACTCCAACTCCTGGAATACCTCCTTAACGCACAGTATTGATCGGGCCAGAATTTCCACGTCGTCTGCGTATGCCACTAACTGTGCAGATTTTACGAGTAGCGTACCTCTGGTTTCCACTGAAGTTACTGAAGTTGCCTTCCTGACGACACACTCGAACACCAAGTTAAAGAGCATGGGGGTGAGACCATCTGCTTATTTGAGACTTAACTCCATTGGAAAGCTTTGAGTCAACTCGTTTTGA
The DNA here is from genome assembly GCA_963669355.1 of Chorisops tibialis. Taxonomy (NCBI): domain Eukaryota; kingdom Metazoa; phylum Arthropoda; class Insecta; order Diptera; family Stratiomyidae; genus Chorisops; species Chorisops tibialis. The sequence continues at coordinate 115,421,572 of OY770262.1, read as the reverse complement.
ATTTTTATTTGGCACTCATTGTTATCCATCTTGGCTTTTATTAACCGAACTAGTTTCGGTAGGACACCTAGTTCAATCGTTATTCTGTACGGAGCATTATGGCCGACACTATCGTATGCTTGACAAAAATCGACGAACAGTTGGTGCACATTAATATCATATTCCCAGCATTTTGCTAGCACCTGTTTTACTAAGAATAACTGGTCCTTTACCGATCGTCCGGATCTAAAGCCACCTTGATATTCTCCGATGATGTTGTTAGCGTATTCACTGAGTCTTCGTTCGATAATTTTCATTAAAATTTTGGAGCACGTACACAACAATGAAATTCCTCTGTAATTTTCGCAACGCAGACGGTCATCCTTTTTGTATACCGAACATATAATGCTTTTCCGCCAGTCATCGGGTAATTTTTCAGATGTTCAGATTTTAGCAATTAATTTAAATATTTGACTAGTAAGCTTTGTTCCACCTTCTTTCAAGTGCTCTGCAGGGATTCCGTCGATTTCGGGTGCCTTATTATATTTAAATTATGCAGGGCTGTCTCTACTTCAGCATAAGTTGGAGCAATGGGCAGTTGATCTCCATCTGGGTCTTCCGGAATTATAAACTGTTCAGTCTGTGATGTCGTTCTATTTAACAGTGTTCGGAAGTACTGAGCCCATTGATTTCGGTAGCGTCACTTATGATGTTGCCTTCTTCATCTTTACAGAGGGTAGTTTGCGGTCTAACCTTCTCTCATTTGTTTCACGGTATTAAATGCTGCTCGCACGTCATTTTTCTTCAGGTTTTCGCCCAGTGGTAAAATTTTGTCATTGTTTATTTTCCATTGTTTTCGTCTGCAGATCTTCTTGGCGTCTCGCCTGAGCCGCTGATAGTTGTCCTCTCTAGTTCGTGTTCTCCTTTCGAGAAACAGTCGAAAGGCTTCGTTTTTCTTGGTGATGGCTTCTTGGCATCTTTATCGAACCAGTCGTTTCGTTTTTCTCCGCTCTAAATGTTTTAAAGTGTATTCAGCTGCGCGCTGAATACTATCCCTAATGTTCTGCCACATTTGGTCAATACTTTCCTCAGGCTCAGCCTGAGGTAATGCCTCAATATGTGCTTTGATTGTGGTCGTATATTCCACTTTCATTGTGTAGTCCATTGAGCTTCGGATTCCAGATCCTTTTAGTGTGGCCCTTGTTAGCTATGCGACAGCGGTATTTAGCTCGAACAAGAAAATGATCCGAGTCACAGTTCGGCCACGTAGAGTCCTGACATCTAGAATGCTGGATGCTGCCCTTTTTTCAATGAGAACGTGGTCAAATTGATTGAAGGTGTGCCCATCTGGTGAGACTTCTATTGTTGGTGAATCTTTAACTGGAAGTGGAAAGAGACAATGGTTGCAAACTACAATTACTCATAAGGCTGCTGTTTTAAATGCGACAAAAAAACAAGAAAATGACAAATGCATCGAAATGATCGCGGGAGATTTCCAACCCATCTCAGTTGCAAAGGCATTTTGTAATAAATGTCACTAATTATATTGATTTCTAGATTTGACTATTGAATTATCTGTATTATAAGAGTATCCATTTTGATGCTCGCAAAATTGTTTAACTTTTATCCGACGGTAAGGTGTTTCAAGATAATTGCTTGTTGTCGACGAAATATGCTTGCTAGTGGCTTTTAAATTATTCGTACGACAATAATGCCTTGAAAATTTTATCACTTTCATTAAATCTTCCTCGATTAGTTTCATTCCTTATCCGTAAATAATCTGGTTAATAATGTATTGGGAGTATACATTTTTTTAAATTCGAGCCATTTTTGTCCAAAAATTGATAAATATTTATTATTCGAAGAAATTCCCACCGCTAGCCACAAGTTTTTTCCCATCAATCTGATGGAATACGGAATTCGCGTCGAGAAAGCGCTCTTCTCTTGAGCTGATCCACAAATCGACCCAACTTTTGACTTCTTTGTATGAATGGCAGTGCTGCTCAGCCAGACCATGGGTCATCAAGATCAGAAAAGGTAGTAGTCAGAAGAGGCGATGTTTGGTGAATACGGCGGGTGAGGGAGGACGTTACATTTCAGCGTTTCTAGGTAGGTTTCCACAACCTAAGCAACATGTGGCCGAGCGTTGTCGAGTAGCAAAATGTTGTGTCTCTCTTGGTACTGTGGCCGTTCCTCCTTCAATGTTTGGCTCAAACGCATCAATTGTAGTCGATAGTGATCTCCTGTGATGGTTTCCCTTGGTTTCAACAGCAGATGATATACGAAAAAAATGGTCTCTCTTCCACCGCCATGTCGGTCGTCGACGTCAAAATAACCGCTCTTGAAACATTGATACCACTCACGATACGTTCTTTCCCTAAAAGCACCCTAACCAAAAAGTTTCAACAATCATTCGACGTGGCTCAGCCGCAGATTTTTTTTAATTGAAAGCAAAACTTCCGCAAATGGCGCTCAAATTTCGACTTATTCGCGCACAAAAAAGTAGATGCCAAAAAACTACACAAATCTAATGATGAGGAGCTATCGACAGATGCCTAAGTTTACCACGTGATGTTTCTGATCTGAAATTGTTAATCAGCATTAACCAGCCATCTATTGCGAAACGACGGGTTTCAATTTATACTCCCAATATAATAATTGTTCCTTTAATTCCCTTGTAATATAGATATTGCTCAATCAATCGAGTCGAAACTATTGATAGCATTGCCTTTTTAATGAAAGAAACTAAAATCCGCAAGCTCTTACTCACATAAATATTGAACGTTTCGATAGCTTTCATTCAAAAATCTATCGATAGTTCATTCGAATAACTATCGATACAGTAGTTCATTCGAATAACTATCGATAGTTTTTATTCGAATAAAAACTATCGATAGTTTTTATTCGAATAAAAACTATCGATATTTTAATTGACCGTCGATAGGAATCGATAGCAAAAACAATCGTTAGTGCCCATCACTGATTTGGCTCAACCGGCTTATTTCTGAATTGGTGCTACATCAAGACTATCATCTAACACTATATATCGATAATCAAAGCACAATAAAATTGGTCAAAAATCCAGAGTTTCATACGCATATCCAGCACCTAAACGTTAAATTTTATTTTAGCCGAAAGAAGTTCGAAGAAGGATTTTTCGAACTTTCAAACGTGTCTACAAATACGCAGATTTCTGATATTATTGCTTAAAGAGGAATTTCAACGCGTCATAACCATGATGGGTCTACGATGCAGTAAAAATCAATACTTCAATTTTTCTTTTTTGCCTTTATTATTATTTATTAAAATGTTTGCTTAATGTTTTGTTTACATTTTTGCTTTGAATTGAATTGCTTAATTGATTTAGCTTAGTTCTAGTTTCTGGAATACGTAAATTAATAAATTGTTTGATAAAAATGGAAGTGTTAAAGCTAATGAATATGTTTATTTATACAAACATTTTATCGTTATATAAAATAAAGCTTTCGATGATTTATAAGAGTCAGTGTACAAGGAAATTTGAATTGTTCCTATGTGCATTATTTACTTTTTGGATTATATAAACTTAAACTCGTTACTGTAATTTTATAACTACTTTTAACTTCTATTAAACTGTTATTGCAAAAATGTACTTTATACATTATATGGCTATTTTCTTAATTTTACAAAAAAATATGGATTGTGCTGTGTTAGAGACCGGTCATTTAACCTGTCGCTGTAAAATTCTTACAAGAACCGTCTTAAAATCCTTCGTTGCAAGAACCGTCTTAAAATTCTTCGTTGCAAAAATTTACTCTTCTTAAAATTCAGCTACTCTGCTTTCTCTCTCCCTCTCTCTCTCTCACTCATTCTCTAATTTTTAGCAAAAAAGTAACTTCAAGTTCGTGAACGGGCGACATCCCACCTCTCCTTCTACCCCCTTCCATACAAATTTCATGAAATTTTAAAATTTACAGAAATTGATTTTTCACCTACACAATTTCAGCTTTTGACTTGAAAATTAGGTCATAGTATTGTTGCGAGCTAGGGGTTCGCCGGATTTCAAGTAAAACACAATTCGTTTAAAAATATGTGATAATTTATTTATTCGCACTACATGGCACCACCGATATTGTTCTATCGCGTTCTTCCACAGATGTCGCTGAAAGACTGCCTGCTCGCTGAGAGCTACCGTGCTTTTATACCATTTTCCCTAATTCTCGAAGCTTCCGTCGGGTGTCGCTTGGTATTTCTAGACTATACTAGAAGGTTCTAGATCTTTGATTATGGGTTTTTACATATTGGGGGACTGTTCTATAAAATTCTGGCATATTCGGGAAAGATCATTGCCAGATCTATAACAGTATAATGATATGAATATCATTAACATCAAAAAATATTGGTCTGATCCCTTTAATCCTTCTACCCCCTCCCCTACAAATGCACAATTTACAAGAATGCATTTATTCGGTTTTCATTGCAACTAGCAAGTCTAAAAGAACCAAATTTCTGTCATAATTAATGTTATTACAATCGCAACCAATTTGGAAAAAACTATCAACTTCACCTCACTCTCTCTACCCCTTCCCATACAAATTTCACGAAATTTTGGAATTTCAATTAAATTTATATTTTTCTTCTAAGCTGTCAAAGTTATCAACTTTAAATTTTGAGAAAACATTATTACAAATGTGATTGATGTCGAAAAATTTGGTTTCGATTCGAATACTCCTTCTACCACCACCACAAATTCACAATTTTGGTAAATGCAGTTAATCGATTTTGGTAGAAACTAGAAAAATTACAAACGTAAAATTTTTCCAGAACTTGTCCCATACTAACTGCAATAATGCTAAAAAGAATATGAACTTCGCTTCACTCCTTCTACCACCTCCCATACAAATTTTTGAATTGGAAATTAAACAGAAGTATTTCTTCTTCGAACATGTGAGTAACAAATCAACGTGATTAGGATGTTGATAAGCAGACTCAATATCATTCGAAACTTCCCACTTTCTCTGCCACCTCCCATACAAATGCCATAAATTCAGGCAAAAATTGTTTAATATCCTCCAAAATTATAAAAGCTATAAACTTTAAATTCATCATGAAACCTTTTGTACCTATACAACGTTCGGTGTTATATACAAATAAACTGCCAACAAGTCGGGCGAAACTTTATTATTCTTGGGACAAGTTGCGGATGTGTGGAAAGTCAATATGCAGGTTAGAGTGGTTAGGGAAGACTAAGTGAAAGGGAGTTCTTGGGCAGGGCTGTTGTCAATTTAACAATATTTCATTCATTTCTGCAAGTTTGGGTTTTTATGAGGGGAGGAGGAGGGGTAAGGGTGGGTGGATGTTAATAGCTTTTTAATTAATTGCTTGAATCGCGTCCAATATCCTCTGTATAGAATGTGTTTCATAGACGAAGTTGCATAGAATTTTCATAGGACTCGGTGCATTTTACATTCACGAAACCAAACATTTGTATGGGAAGGAGTAGAGGAGGTAGGGGAATCGTAAAATTTGTGACGCAATTTTATTCCCTTTCTCTTGTAGTGTGCTTGTACGAAATTTCAAGTTCGTAGCTTTTAATTTGATGGTTATTAGTTGATTCAATGAAATAGTAGAAATGATACTTTTGTATGGCAGGGGGTAGAAGGGCAAGCGCGATTTCAAAACTTTTAAAGGAATTTCATTTCAATTATTTTTATAAGTTTTAAGGCAAAATTTGAAATGGATAGCTTTTAAGAGTTAGCTGATAACTGATTTCTTAAAAATGCTCGAAAAAATAATTTTGTACGGGAGGGGGTAGAAGAGGTAGGGGAATTGCAAAATTTGTGACGCAATTTTATTTCCTTTCTCTTGTAAGCTGCTCGTACAAAATTTCAAGTTCGTATCTTTTAATTTGTTGGTTATTAGTTGATTTAATGAAATTGGTCGAAATCATACTTTTGTATGGGACGGGGTAGAAGGGCAAGTGTGATTTTGAAACTTTTAAAATAATTTCTTTGCAAATATTTTTATAAGTTCTTATGCAAAATTTTGAATGGATAGCTTTTAATAGTTAGGTGATAATTAATTTCTTAAAAATGCTCGAAAAAATAATTTTGTATGGGGGGGTAGAAGTTTTGAAGGTATTCGACCAGTTAATATTTTATACTTTTAGGGATTTTTTTTAAATGTATTTCCCAAATTTTCAAGTTTCTACCCTAAAATTACATCCAAAAATTTTCAGTTTTCGTGTTTTTTTCGTTGCACATGAAACTGTAGTGTTATTATTTTATGAATGCGTTTTTGAATTCTTTTTTAAAAAACTCATAATTCACTACATAACAATTATTATCATTTATTTTAGTAATAACAATATTTATAATTTAATATCACAATTATTATTTATATTTCTTTATCACGTTTGATTATTAAAACATTTAATTATTTTTATTAATTATTTAGTGTCTATTATTATTCTCGTTTTTCTTGTGACTACTTTTTTTTAATCATTATTATTGTTTTTTATTAAAAAAAAAAAAACCTACTTACTAAAGTTTATAAAAATACATACAAAGTATTTTATTTTAATTCCACTACGATTCATTGAAAATCAAAAAATAGAGTAGTTAAAAAAGTAAGCACCACATACCCCCTTCCTAGAGAAGATCTTTTGATCTTTTCGATACTCTGTTAATTTGGATAGGGTTTGTCTATGGTACAAATTTCCGTAATTATTTGGCAAAAGAAACCTTTTTTTTAATTTCTTGCGGAATTGATGCTTCGGACGAACTCATAAAACAAGGTTTAAGACGATCAATAGACAATTTAGTTGGTTTGTCATTAATCTTAACGACGAAAAACTTGTTATTTCTTTGAATAACTTCGAATGGGCCTTCATACGGGGTTTGAAGAGAAGCGCGAACTGAATCAGTTCTCACGAAAACATGGGTACATGTTTTGAGATCTTCAAAAATGAAAGGTGTTTCATTACCATGTCTTAACGGGGGGCGTGTTTTAAATTATAAATATTGTTATTACTAAAATAAATGATAATAATTATTATTTTATGAATGCGTTTTTGAATTCTTTTTTAAAAAACTCATAATTCACTACATAACAATTATTATCATTTATTTTAGTAATAACAATATTTATAATTTAATATCACAATTATTATTTATATTTCTTTATCACGTTTGATTATTAAAACATTTAATTATTTTTATTAATTATTTAGTGTCTATTATTATTCTCGTTTTTCTTGTGACTACTTTTTTTTAATCATTATTATTGTTTTTTATTAAAAAAAAAAAAACCTACTTACTAAAGTTTATAAAAATACATACAAAGTATTTTATTTTAATTCCACTACGATTCATTGAAAATCAAAAAATAGAGTAGTTAAAAAAGTAAGCACCACAAAACAGCTTGTGCCCATTAGACCGGGGTGGTCGGTTCATAACAATTGTGGATCAAATTATTTTTTTTTTGCTATGTACATCAAATAGATGTATTCACATGCAAAATTTAAAGTTTCTATCTTTGAGCAGAGTCCTAAAAAATTCACTCAAAATTTTCGACAATTTTGCTTACCACTTCCCTCCCTTTCCACCCCCTAACTTAAAATTTTTTATCAAAATTATAAATTATGTAGTTCTATAATCTGACGAATTTTCAATTCGATATCTGTACTCAATTTTGAGATATAATGATTTCTAATTTTGAAAAGTGCACCATTTTTCAAATGCTCCCCATTTCACCCCACTACTATTATGACCAAATTTTATATTTTTTTTGTATTTCGCTAGTATAGCTTAGTATATGTTTTAAATTTCAATTACATAGCTTAAGAGATAGTTGAGATATTAATTCTTAAATGTTTTTCCTTGCACTCCCCCCCCCCCGACCCTTCCCCTTACAATAATAAGCCTATTTCTAAGCTGATTCTGGTGGATCTATACGCCATTTTAATTGCCCCAAAATATGAATTTTTTACGGTAAGTAGTTTCGAAGATATAACCATTTCAAAAAAAGATTCGGCCGACAATTTGTTTTTAGCCCCCCTTTTACGGACGCCAATGGATAAAAAAATTAAATTATTTTTGGAATATGTCCCACAGCTCTCTCTATACGTGTGCTGATTTTCATCGTTCTATCTGCATTCGTGGTGAAGATATTAGCAAGTGTATATTTCGACTTTTTCCATCCCCCCGCCTCCCCCTTCCACCCCACACTCGCCAAAATTTGGATAATGGAGCTCACTTACCAAGTTAATAACCCACCCAAAAATCAACATTCTACCTTTAACGGTCTTGGAGGTACGAGTCCATATCTACGGCGTACGGCGGGACGGATTTTTTTTTTTGCTTTTTTAGGCTAATTTAGTCATGAAACGCGAAAAAACAAAATTTCAGGGTAGCAAATTTTTTTTTTTCTGTGTCGATCACAATACTTTATTATTAAAATAATAAAGTAAAATTAGAAAACTCCCCCTCTGCTTTTACCACCTCCCATACCAAAGTCACTATTCACTATTCGAAAGAATTTGGGTTACCATATTTTCCGATACAATAAAATCTTTAATATTTCACCTAGAGTATCATATGATTGGAGTTAGGGTGTAGCCTAGTGGTGTTGGTCTTGTAATGCAAAGGTCGTGAGTTCAAATCTCGGTCGACGCAATATATAATCCCAGCACATTGCCTGCTTGGATATACCTTGGTCACCTCAGTCAACGAAAACAAAAAAAACGTAGATAGAGGGCTGTGCGATGGGCTAACAACCCTTCCACAATAAATAATAAAAAAATGTTAAGGAACCTGAATGTCAGGCGGCCAAGGTCCAATTTGGGCAGTAGCACCATTGTAGAAGTAGAATAGTTTCAAAATACACCCTCTCATACAAAAATTTAATTTCGATCAATTTCAATAAATCTACTAATAACCGATAAATTAAAAGGTACGATCCTGAAATTTAGTGTTAAATAAAAATCTTGGAAAAGAATAATTTAATAGCTTTCCTGCGAACTTTCTAAGCTTCCGCCTAAAAGTTCTAAGCTTTCAGTAAATAATTTCCAAAACAAAAAAAAAATGCCTTGTCTTGCAAGCAGCCATAACACACATAATTCGTACATTAACTATTTAAATCTTCTGGTTAGCAACCTCATCGCCATCTATATGACGTTTTAAAGTTGAAAGTTATGAAAAGCCTCGAAACGAATCCAATCCTCAAACCAAGAAGCACAGCAGACGCAGCGAAACGATAACTTGGGAATTTATAGTTAAGTTTATTTGGAAAAAGGGAATTATGGTTGTATTTAGCGAATCTCACAACCAAATTTGATTCAAAATGTTGCTTTTATAAAAAACAAAAATTGATGTGTCCTGGCTAAAAATTTTCAGGGCTAAACATTGGTATCTTACACGATTATGTTCAAAAGTAACATTCGAGTTTAATCCACAGATAATGAAAAATCTTCACTGCAGCTTTAAAGCCTTGTATAAGCAATTATTTTATTATTCCGATAATAAAGTATTGTGATCGACACAGAAAAAAAAATTTACTACCCTGGAATTTTGTTTTTTCGCGTCTCATGACTAAATTAGCCTAAAAATGCAAAAAAAAAAATTCGTCCCGCCGTCCGCCGTACATATGGACTCATATCTCCGAGACCTTTAAATGTAGAATGTTCGTTTTTGGATGGATTGTTGATTGGGTAAGTGAGCTCTATTTTCTAAATTTTGCGGGGTGTTAGGTGGAAGGGAAAGAGTCAAAAACTACACTTGCTAATATCTCTACCAGCATTGCAGATAGAAAGCTGAAAATCATCAGAGATATAGAGAAAGTTGTGGGGTAAACTTTAACAATAATTTGATTTTTTTATCCATTGGCGTCCGAAAAGGGGGGGGGAGTAAAAACAAATTGTCTGCGAATTGTTTTTTCAAATGATTATATCTTCGAAATGACTTATCTTAAAAAATTTATATTTTGGGACCATTAAGGTGGCATATAGTTCCACCGGAATCAGCTTAGAGAGTGGCAAATTATTGTAAGGGGGAGGGTCAGGGGGTGCAAATAAAAACACTTAAAAATGAATATCTCAGTTATCTCTTAAGCTATGTAATTGAAACTTGAAACATACATATATTAAGCTATACTAGTAAAATGCAAAAAAAATATAACATGTTGAAATAATATTAGTGGGAGCATTTCAAAAATGGTGCACTTTTCAAAATTACAAATCCTTATATCTCAAAAAAGAATGCAGATATCAAATCGAAAATTTATTAGAATGTAGAACTACATAGTTTTTAATTTTGGTAAAAGTTTTAAGTTGGGAGGTGTAAGGGGAGGGAGGTGATAAGCAGAAATGTCGAAAATTTTGAGTATTTTTTTTATGGCTCTGGTGAAAGATACAAAGTTTAGATTTTGCATATAGATACATCTACTGAATATACATAGAAAAATAATACTAACTTGATCCATAATTGTTATAAGCCGACTCCCCCCCCGGTCTAACATGCACAAGGTATTTTATGTGCATTGAAAAAAACACATAAGCTGAAAATTTTTGAGTGAAATTTGAAGGTAGAAACTTGAAAATTTGTAAAATGCATTTAAAAAAAATCCCTTAATATACGAAATATTAACTAAAACCCTTAAAACTTCTACCCCCTCCCATACAAAATTATTTTTTCGACTATTTTCAAGAAATCAATTATCACCTAACTATTAAAAGCTATCAATTTGAAATTTTGCACAAAAACTTTTCAAAATAGTTGAAATAAAATTGCGTCAAAAGTTTTGAGATCGCGCCTGTCCTCTACCCCCTCCCATACGAAAGTATGATTTCGAACATTATTAAGAAATCAATTATCAAATTTAAAATTTTGCTTGAGAACTTTTAAAAATAGTTGAAACAAAATTGCGTCAAAAGTCTTGAAATCCCTCTTGACCTTCTACCCCCTCCCATACAAAACTAGATTTCGACCAATTTCATTAAATCAGCTACTAATCATCAAATTAAAAGCTACGAACTTGGAATTTGGTACAAGCACCTTACAAGAGAAATGAAATAAAACTGCATCACAAATTTTATGATTCCCTTACCCGCTCTACCCTCTCCCATACAAATGTTCGGTTTCGCGAATTTAAAATACACTGAATTTTATGAAAATTCTATGCAACTTCGTCTATAAAACACATTCTATACAGAGAATATTGGACGTGATTCAAGCAATCAATTAAAAAGCTATTAACATCCACCCACCCTTACTATTATCCCTCCTCCTCCTCCCCTCATAAAAACCCAAACTTGCAGAAACGAATGAAATATTGTTAAATTTATTTATTTATCGCCTACTATAAAAAAATTTACAGGCTACAGAAAACTTAAAATTAAGAAATAAAAATAAATTCAAAAATATAAAGGGAATGTGCTAAAGCAACATTCGCAAATCTCTCTTAAGAATATCTCTACTTACAGTAAAGTCAATTTTGTCACCAAAAGAATTAAATAACAGCACATATCTCGTGATTGGCTCGTTAAGGCCATAATTTTTTCTATCAGCCTCCTGGAATAGGAGACATTTGTGTCTTACTAATCTCCTCTCTGGAGCCCGCAATTTAAAAAACGAAGAAGTTCAGGAGAATTAATACGATACGTAAGAATGTCTCTCACAAACATTATGCAAAGTAAGTCTCTACGGATGGAGAGAGTTTGTAACCCAATTAGAGAACATCTATCATTATAACTAGGCAATCCAGATGCAAAATTAAATCTGCGCAACGCAAACCTGGTAAAGTTTCGTTGGATGCGTTCTAGGCAAGCAATGTGAATGTTATATGATGGGCTCCAGCTGATAGAGCAATATTCATGGATCGGCCTTACTAGAGAGGAAAATAACGATAGCAGTGTATAAGGATCATGAAAATCGGAGGAGTTCCTTTTTATAAAACCCAGCATCGAGTATGCCTTGGCAGTGATGAATTCAATATGAGGCTTAAATGATAATTTAACATCAAAGATAATGCCAAGATCTTTAATTTCATCCCTTCTTAAGAAGGCAATGTTATTCATAGTATACTCGAAGTTTATGGCGTTAATTAGTTAGATAAGAAGATATCCACAAAATCATATTTGAAAATAACCCGAGAGCTTGTAATTTTAGAACAAGTAGCTTTTGCTAAACTCTGTGAATGGCCTATTGGAAGTCAGTGTAAAGTACATCAACCTGATGACCATTTTCAACGGCATCATTACAAAATTTGGTAAAGAGCACTAAGTTGGTAGCAGTTGATCGTCCATTTACGAAGCCGTGTTGTTAATACGCTATAGATTCTTTTAGTCGAAAATAAAGCTGATCTTTAACTATGCTTTCGAAAAGTTTGGGAATCGCTGCAAGCTTGAATATTGGGCGGTAATTCTTCACCAAATGCTTCTGACCCGATTTAAATACTGGAGTGGCATGGGATATTTTCCATTCATCGAAAAATTCACCAATCTGAAGCGATTTATTAAAGATGAAGACGAGCAATTTTTTAGAAATATGGCTGGAATTAAGTCACATCCAGCTTTAGTACTATCGTTTAATCTATTCATCGCAGGGAGAACTTCCTCCAAGGTTACACTCATATTTCCAATATCAACGATTGGTTGCAGCGAACGATATCTTTCTGAGACTTCTTGATTATGAAGCCCGAAATAGTGATAACCTGGAAACAAGCGAACGTACAGCCTATACCCAAAAAAAAAAAAAATAGCTCTAAACGTCAGCGGTCGGAAATTTACTTAAAAATTTTTTTCTCAAAAATTTCTCAAAAATTCAATTAATTTATTATTTACGTAGTAAAGTTTTCGGTTCGTAGTGTCTACACTCGATATTATGTGTGATTGCTCGATTTCGGTCTTAATCTCCAAGCTCGACGAAGTTCTTCTCCGTCTTTCGAGGCTCGAAAATTGTTTAAATTTGAGCTCTATAACGGTATCATCCTCCCAGAGTTCGATACCTGCTGTATCGGATTCTGCTATCGATAAACGGAGGTCGGTATCCGCTAGTGAAGTTACTAAGCCGAAAAGATTGTCACCATTGCCGATTAAATCAACTAGGCAGTTACGACCGAGGCAGATTAAATCTGGGGCAAGCACCGCATCGATCAACAAACGCTCTACTATGAACGCTGAAAATGGTACCTCCTCTGCAGGTACGTCAGTCGACAACACCGATAAATCTAGTGACACTAATTGTGTTGCTCAACATACGGTTGTTGCCGATTGCTCCGCTGGCGTTAACAATTCTAATGACGTCACGGTCACTACTCCATCAACAAGCAAGCTTCCTGCTGCAATGAGTTCCAATCTCGCTCCGGCGAAGCTGCCTCGCTGGATTTATGTGTCTCGCTGTGACGTTGTGACTCTACCGGAAGATGTGGTAAACTTTATCAAAAGTAAATATTGTAACGAAATTTCCACGGAACTTCCTTGCTATCGGCTTACGAAGACTGGTGAAGATCTCGGTAATCTGTCGTATATCTCCTTTAAAATTCGTGTGCCTCATTATATGCTACATAATGTCTTGAAACCTACGTTTTGGCCGAAAGGTCTTGTCGTTAAGGAATTTGACTCGAGATCTCGAAAAAATTTTCGGACACTACCATTGAAGGAAACTCTCACCTAACTCTCAATACCAACTCGTATGACTCAAACATTACATCCGTTTCGAATTTATCAAACAATAATAATAAATCGTCTATTTCTATTTTTTATCAGAATGTAAGAGGTCTGAAAACTAAGGTTGTTACATTTCGAAATGCAGTTCTATCCGAAATTTTCGATGTTATTTGTATTTCTGAAACCTGGCTTAACAACTCAATTTTCGATGCTGAACTTTTTCCAGGTTCTTATAATGTGTATCGTCGTGATCGTGATCTTTTATGTTCAAATAAATCCGATGGTGGCGGTGTCATGATAGCAATAAAAAATAACTTGTTCTCTCAGGCTTGTACTGATTTCAATTGCAGTTTTGAATGTATTGCTGTAAAAATTAAATGTGCAGGACATTTTCTGTACATTTTTACTTGTTATGTCGAGGGTAAATCATCGGCAAGTCAACTGTCTGCGCTCTTCGAATCTCTATCGTTTTTTATAAATCAGTGTGACCCTCGCTCCAAATTCATCATATGTGGTGATTTTAATATGCCATACGTAAGTTGGTATAATAACATTCCTTCTGCCTTGCCTTCGTATTCTCAACACCTTTTCCACCTCGTAACCTTCATGGAATTTTGTGCTTTTACGCAATTAAATTTTACTCTGAATAAGAATGATAGAATTCTTGACCTCATTTTTTCGAATGTAAGGTCCAACTTTGTTGATATTTTTTCTTCTACTATGGAACTTGTACCCACTGACTCCCATCATCCTCCCATTGAGCTTTTGGTTAAAATAAATACACGTAACCATTCATCATTAACAACTCGTTCAAAGCGCAATTTCTTTAAGTGTAACTATGATATAATCTCTTCTGACTTACAAGAACTTAATCTGCTGCAAACCCTGGAATCAGAGTCCGTTGTCTCTTATGTTGACTATTTTTACAGTTCTTTAAACTCAATAATTTCTGAGCATGTTCCGTTCTACTCCACTAAACGCAGTTCCTTTCCACAATGGTTCAACAATACCATTATTAAACTGTTACACATAAAAAACAAGGCACGAAAAATTTTTCTCAAGAACCGTAATCCTACAAATGCATCCCGTTTTGCTGATCTCAGAAGGCAGCTAAAGACGGAAATAAAGAAAGGTTTTCGTTCATATGTGAACAACCTAAATTTCTGTCTTTCTACTGGGAATCTTAGACTGTTTTGGAGTTATACTAATGCATCTCGAACGACTTTGTCCCACCCTTCCACTATTACACACTTGGATGTTACTGCTTCTACCCCATGTGATATTGCTGAACTTTTCTCTCAATATTTCCAATCTGTCTACTCCACCAATTCACCATCATCTACTCCTTGTTTCATTGATAATCATGTCAATCTCTTGCCTGAGTTCGAAAGCCACGACGTTCTTGCTGTTATCAACTCTTTAGATAGTAATGGCACTGCTGGACCAGACGAAATTCCAAACATTTTCGTAATTAATCTTGGACATATCCTTGCTGAACCTTTGGCGAAAATTTTCACTTTGTCCCTCACTGAAGGAATCTTCCCCACTCAATGGAAGGAATCTTACGTTATACCTATCTTTAAGAGCGGTGAAAAACATAAGGTTGAAAATTACCGTCCAATCAGTTTACTTTCTTGCTTTTCAAAGATATTTGAAAAGTTACTTCATATACACATTTTTTCACGAGTCAGCGCCCTAATTTCTATCAATCAGCATGGATTTTTTAAAGGACGCTCCACTGTGACGAATCTTGTTTCCTTCTCTAACTCAGTCTCATATGCGCTCGAAAATCGTTTCTCTGTCCACACGATTTATACTGACTTTTCTAAAGCATTTGACTCTGTTGATCACTCTATACTGCTTAATAAACTGGAATCGTTTGGAATATATTCTGCTTTGTTGCAATGGTTCTCTTCGTACCTAAGTGATCGTAAACAATATGTCATATTTAATGGTGCTCAATCCTATCCTTACTCTGCATCGTCTGGTGTTCCCCAAGGTTCCACCTTGGGCCCCCTACTTTTTGTTTTGTTTGTGAATGACCTTCTTATGGGTTTTCAATCTGATCATTTAATGTATGCCGATGATCTCAAACTATTTAGAGTAGTGAAGTCTATTTCTGACTGTAAAATCCTTCAAGATGACATTAATAAATTAAATGATTGGTGTAAGCTGAATAACCTCCGTTTGAACACTAAAAAATGTTTTAAAATGATTTATACAAATATGGATTGTAGCCTGAACTTTGACTACCATGTTGATAATGCTCTGCTCGTTGAAGTCTCACGCATAAAGGATTTAGGAGTAATGTTTGACAGCAGATTAAGGTTTGATCAGCACATAATCGAAGTCTGCAAACACGCATTTAGATTATGTGGTTTTATATTAAGAACTGCCCATACTTTCCATAATATGCATGTTTATA
Organism: Chorisops tibialis; assembly: GCA_963669355.1. Classification (NCBI taxonomy): domain Eukaryota; kingdom Metazoa; phylum Arthropoda; class Insecta; order Diptera; family Stratiomyidae; genus Chorisops; species Chorisops tibialis. Next base: position 115,405,526 of record OY770262.1, on the reverse strand, counting down.
CGAATTTGTTTAATAGTTTAGTTCGGTCTCGTCTAGAGTATTGTTCTGTTGTCTGGAACCCTCACTACCAATATCTTGAGACTGCATTGGAATCAGTACAACGACGTTTTACCAAATCTGTTTTCCGAAAACTGAACTTATCTGACACTTGCTACAAGAGTCGATTACAATTACTTGGCCTAACTAGTTTAAAGGACAGAAGAATTTATTTTGACATGTTATTTTTATTTAAAGTAAATTTCGTTTTCAATACTAATCTTCAACGTGAACTTCAATTGCGTTCTAATATAAGTAATACTAGATCACATACTCTATTCGTTGTACCACATGCGCGGCTGAACGTATATTTTCACTCTTCCTTACTCAGGCTGCCTCGAATGTTCAATCAATCTTGCCTTAGTTTTCATGACTTCAGTCTACAATCTTTCAAGGTATATTTAAAATTCAAGTTTTCTATTAAATAACTTTGTACATATATTGAATTTCTATTTAACTTTCATTTTTTCTATTATTAATATTGTAATTCACTTATATTTGTCTTGGACCTCTTGTATAATTGGAATATTTTACTTTCTGTTCATCAAGTCCTTAAATAAATAAATAAATAAATAAGCGTGTCGGAATTGAAAGTGGATTTAAAAAAAGTAGCAAAACGTTCGCAAGTGTCTTGAATGTTATTGGACATCACTCCATCAAGTTCAAGGGTCTTTGAAAATATGATTTTTTTCTCTTGGTATTAGGAAACAACCAGAATAATTTGCTATCTGATTTGATTTTCAACACGATAGATGCAATGTATGATTTAAAGAAGGAGTTAAGGTAGGTATGTTCCTTCCTAATGTAGAGATCATTTGATCGATCGAAGATACTATTAGTTTTTCTGGCCTCTTTAAACGCTTTATTTTTACGGTTTTTTAAGTTAACAAGACTTGAGTTTGACCATGGTTGCCTAGAACGTTCTTTCTCTTTTATTAACGGGACCATATTATCAAATAATTCATATAGTTTCTCGCGGAAAGCTGAATAAGAATCACGTAGTTTCAAGTCGGGAAAAAAGCTCGTACCAATCTACTGTCATTAAATAGTTGTTTACAGTGACATAATTGATTTTAGCGAAATCAAATACCTTTTTTACTTCATTACAACAATTATTTTGGAAAATATAAAATTCGAATCTAATACCAATGGCCTTATGATCTATTGAGTTCTTCCAAATTGGACAAGTTACTTTAAATAGATTTGTACTGAAATCATTGTTAACAAACATTAAATTTAAGATCCGATTACGACTATTTTTAACAAAGTTAATTTGAAATAATTCAAGGCTGTATAATGTGTCGTTCACAATCTTTTTTAACATTGAAGGGGACGAGCAATTGTTCTTCTGTTATGAAGTTCCATACGACATCTCCTATATTAAAGTCACCAAGAATGAATGGATGCTTATCGATGCAGAGTTCCTCAGTGATAGACACAATATTGGAAACATGCTTTTCGTATACATCTAGTGAACTATTTGGTGGGATGTAGCTAATGATGAACGTAACCTCCTTCTGAGAATCTGCAGTCGAAAAGCGGTCACATAGTTGCGGTAGTGTTTCGGGAAGGGCGCCTGGGTTTGACGGAATGACGCGCGTTTTTTTTGGAAGTTGGAAGATGGCACGTGTAGTCGGCCTCTTGAAGTAAAGTGTCTTGAAAGTCGGGAGTAACCCCGGTCCTGTTGATGCATATCCCTTCTCCCGGTCCTTGGTAAGGTCCTAGATATGATGACCCATCTAGCATCCCCATGACAGTTGGGCTTTCGTGCCGGGAAATGCACGGAAAATGCGGGGATGCACGTAAACGACTGCGTTGCTAGTACGTCCTTGGAATCTTTTGTAGATTTCAAGGGCGCATTTGACATTTTAGGGTATAGTGGTTAATAAGGTACGATTCTGTGACTGTCAAAAAATATCAACAGCCAAAAATATCAATGAAAGAGCTATTTCTCTGACAGGTTAGCGTACGTAAGAGATTTGCGCGATACTGTGTGACAGGCTGTGGAGCGTGGCTCCATCAGTATTTTTTTTTCATTTAATGCAATACAGTATACTATAGCTCTTAAATATAATATACAGTCTTTAAGCACTACTCCTCCTTTTAAAGTAGACTACCATGTTTTAGGAGTGAGGAGTTTTTTTTCTGATTTCTAGTTTTAAAATATTTTTATTTTAAGAATTCACAAAGTATATTTATTTACATGTCATCTGCTACCTCAAGACTAAAGGCTACTGAACATAATAATAATGATCAAATAAACTGCCGTCGAGCGCAACATTATTATTTTTGGAACAAGTTAAAGATGCATGGAAAGTCAATATGCAAGTTAGAATAGCTAAGGAAGACTAAGTGGAACCCCATTTCATAAGTGAAACCCCCTGTAAGGTAGGGTTGCTATCAATTTAACAATTAATTGCGAATACGATCAATAGCTCCAGCACGTATAATCAATATTTCATTCGCTTATGCAAGTTTGGGTTCTTATGAGGGAAGGGATGATATTGAGGGTGGGTCAATCAAACAAATCAAATTTCTGTTAAGTCCCACTGTAGGGGAATAGGACAGAAACAACTCTCTTCCACAAGGCGCGATCCTGAGCATTGGCCTTAAGCTGTTGCCAAGTCTTATTTATTCCTCTGGCCTCTTGCTCAACTGCTCCCTTCCATGTGCTACGCGGTCGACCAACCCGACGTCTTCCTTGAGGATTATAATCCTGAGCCTCTTTGGCTCAGCACCACTCCTGACTCTGCCCCTTACAACAATTAGCCTTTCTCTAAAGTAATTCTAGTACATCTGTATGCCACCTTAATGGTCCCTAGGAATTTTTTACATCTCATGCTTATGGACTTCGAGAAAGCTTTTGGCAGCGTCAAGCGAGAATTTCGTCCTTTATCCAATGATATCATAAACTTAATTTTGGCCTCTGGCAAGATAAGGTGTCTTTCGGCAGATTTTGTCACATTTAATTAGCCATTGAACAAAACAAAGAATCCAATTGAGTAGTTTGTATATTTACACAAGATTTTAACGTTTACAAATCTAAATTGCACAAAAGTATGTGTTTTTTTTTGTGCTACGAAACTTAGCTTCTTAGACAAAAACACTAGGAGTAAATTCGTTAATTTCGAGAGGGGTGAAATTTCAAGAAATCCACACCAAGGAATAAGAAACTGATCATAAGATTGTTCGAGACCTTGTAAAAGAATGAGTTGGATAAAATAGGTCGATGGACCTCTTCATATTTCCGCTTTCTTTTCAATGGTGTCTTCTTCATCTCTTTCAGATTCCTTAAGTTCTTGCTCATTGACTTCCTCATCAAAGACTTTTAGATCTTTTACATAGTACCAGACGGCAACATCAAATAAAGTACCAACGGTAACAAAGATGCACGCAATGATATTCATGTAGAACCTATTAAAGAAAGGAAACACGTCCATCAATGTTTTGTTGTATATACTCGTACTTTTGAAAAATCGAAAAAGGAATTAAATTGAAATTTTACCTCAGTGCTTTGGCATCATAGAGCCAGCAATTTCCTTTATTAGTGCACGTCTTACCCCAAACCAGGCACAATTTGTCGAACATATAACCGAAGAAAATCGGACTCGGAATGAAGGCCATCAAATTCTGCATCATCAGACTAAAGCCTATTGAGACAGTTTTGTCCTTTTCGGGAACACATCGTATAGAAACTAAGAAATTACTTGCACGTCCTGTTGCTCCAATGAATTGCAGGAAACACATTACCGATAAAAACATAACGAATTGTTTAAAACAATTTACAGGACATGCTCCCGGAATCACTTTACCGCCGTAGAAGATGTCCTGAAAGGAAATTTTAGTTGGTTGTTGAAAATTTGTATTTTCCCAAAAAGAAAATCAATTTTAAACCTCATTAAAGACTGACGATGATGAATTTTTATTGAGTAGACTGAAATTTGTAGTAATAGAGATATTGGAAAGTATGGCCCAATGCTCATAAGCTGGTGATGCTGCCGTAGCATTCAATATGCTGCTGCAAGCGCAATCATGAAATATCTAGCGGAAAAATTACATATGATTTTAATGGAGATAAATGGATAATAATGTCTCCTTTTTTCTGACCTTACTTCCTTCGGGCGAAACGTATTGTTCTTTACATCCTGCGTGACATGGAGAGATATAAGTGTTACCACTTTCTGCACAAACCGGCGAGTATCTTACATAATCACATTGGCAGTCCGAGTTACAAGTTGGGTTCATATTTTGGCTAAAATGAAAAAATATCATTTAGTCCTAAATTACCTACAAACAAAAAATAGCCATATTACATATCTGGGATATTTATGACCATTGAACTTTCATTTTCAGTGCAACCCAAAAAAACATAGCTTAGCATTCCCAGAACTGAGAGAAATCCACAAACCACATTCCAGGCAGCCAAGTATCTAGCTCGGGGCGTATATTTTGTAATCACAAATCCCGACAAAAGGATTCCAATTGCAGAGAACGCTAACGCAACGGTTCCTGTTACTAAACTACAACGAAATAAGTTATGAAAATTAGACCAAGCATTGGAGATGCAATTCCGCTAAATTTCGCGACTTACCTCGACGTTGCTGCCGACTGCCTATACTGAATCTCAATGTACTTTGGAGTAAAGATCCAGTAGGGCACGTAACCGAAGAAATAGAAAATTGTAGACACGTTATTGCACATAAAAGTTTCGTTTGATATCAACTTCTTGAAGGTTTTTATCATGTCTAATAAGATTTCAGTATTAGACATGTCATAAATCCGAAATGGGATTACGAACCTTTGAATGAAGCAGGCAATTCAGGTTCCACTTCTTCGTTGACTACATCTTTTTTCTTTTGCTTCTCCTTTTCTAATACTTTTCTAGCTGCTGCTCTGGGTAACTCCTTCGGGAACATAGACAAAAGTACTCCGGAGACTCCAAGTAGAACTGTAAGAAGGATCCACCCCAACCACCATGCTCCCAGCCATCGAGGATCATCATTCGTTATGATCGGAGTCAGAGTTGGTGAAATATACATCCGGAGACAGAAGGATGCCAGTGCGTATCCAATTGCCGGTCCAATCATTCGCATAAAATAAGAAAGACCTGAATATTACAAGTAAAATTAGATACAAGAATTAAGTCTGGATTGAAAAACAAGTCACTTAGTAAAGCAGGCGTTTTCGATCTTTTGGTATTGTCATCCATATAAGATACACCCAATGTATAGTACAGCGTTCCCCCTATTCCCGAAATAAGTTGAGCAACAAATAAAATAACTTGAGGTACCAAATTGATTTCCGTACTCTGACACTCCGTACCTGTTCCATTACCTGGAATTCATTTCATACGTTAAACTATTTCTTCCAAAATTTTTTTCAAAAAAATTACTTACTACTAAGCCTACAAAGTAATTTCGATTTTTCCCTTGTAATAATATCAAATGTAATATTGGCATCAACAATCCCGCCATATTCGTTAGTCAATTGCAGGGCATCTTCACCGGATCCATACAAGAAATGGGGAAGTGCATTCATAAGACAGAAAATTACGAGTGTAAGTAAACCTGTAATAAGAAAGAAACTAGCTGAATTGAAAATTATTCCCGATATCTATAGTTCTGAAAATTTTTTACCGAAACCAATCCATCTTGGACGATGTCCTCGTCCTGCGAGGTAACTAAGAAATGCCGATACGAATATCTGACTTATATCGTATCCTACGGTTATAATTCCAGTATTTCTGGACGGAATTTTATATCGTTTTTCAATTGTTGTTATCGTTCCATTAAAATATGCAAATGTCATTGAAAATATACAACCAGCTATTCCGTAAAGTATAACATAAGCTTTTTTATTTGCAAATCTGAAAAATGAGAAATAAATTTTGTTTTTATAATTACTTTATTATTTTAATAATAAAGTAATGTGATCGGCACAGAAAAAAAATTTGCTTCCCTGAAATTTTGTTTTTTCACGTTTCATGACTAAATTAACGTATAAATGCAAAAACAAAAATCCGTACGCCGTACCTATGGACTCATATCTTCGAGACCGTTAAAGGTAGAATATTCGTTTTTGGGTGGTTAGTTAATTGGGCAAGTGATCTCCATTATCTAAATTTTGGGAAGTGTCAGGTGGAAGGGGAAGGCGGAGGGAGGGAAAGAGTCAAAAACTATACTTACTAATATCTCCACTACTTTCGTTTTATCCATTGTCGTTCGAAAAGGGAGGAGAGGTGGCTAAAAACAAGTTATCTACCGAATTTTTTTTTTCAAATGATTATATCTTCAGAATTACTTACCATACAAAATTCATATTTTGGGACCATTAAGGCAGTATATAAATCCATTAAAATCAGCTTAGAAGGAGGCTATTTATTTTAAGGGGGAGGGTCAAGGGGAGGGGGTGCAATGAAAAACACTTAAAAATGAATATCTCAACTATCTCTTAAGCTATGTAATTGAAACTTAAAACATATATTAAGCTCTATTTGCGGAATACAAGAAAAAATTTTATTATAACAGTAGTGGGGGGAAATGGGGAGCATTTCAAAAATGGTGCACTTTCCAAAATTTCAAACCGTTATATCTCAAAACTGAGTACAGATATCAAATCGAAAATTCGTCAGATTATAGAACTATACATAGTTTTTAATTTTGGTAAAAATTTTAAGTTTAAGTTAGTTACAATTTTTTTTTTTTTTGCGAACTCATTTTACTGGTTGATTTTAATGTTCCAGGTCTTTCTTGGTCATTCTCTGACGATGATTCTACTCTCTTAGTTTCTGATGCTTCGTCCTCTCTCGAATGTTTTTTTGTTGATAGTATATTTGCACTTGGTCTCCAGCAACTTAGCCTTGTTAAGAACTCCTATGGGAGACAGCTCGACTTAGTTTTTTATTCTGATTACTGTGCCTGTTCCGTGGAAGAGAACGTAACCTCAATTTCGACCATTGATGTCTTGCACCCTCCTATTAATATATTCCTTATAATTGACGAGGAGCATTCTTTCAGTCCTAGTGAGAAAGAACTATCTTTCGATTTTTTTAAGGCATATTTTTCGCAGTTGGACTACCTTATCTCTAATTTCAAATTTAATGAAATTTTTGACAATCCCGATTTTGAGGGTGCCGTTGTTGATTTTTATTATATCCTGTATCAATTTTTTGTTGCTACAGTTCCTTTTACCTATCGCAAAAATATCTCATTGTCTCATCCCTGGTACACTAGTGAGTTGCGTACAATTCGCAATTCTCGCAATGCTGCCTGGAATAGGGTTACTAGGACGAAGAACGACACTGATTTTCGTTTGTATGAAGAATATTATGACTTATTTAAAGATTTATCTTCTCGCTTGTATTCTGAATATTTGCTTAAAGTGCAGTCGGATATTATTAGAGATCCCTTGAAATTTTGGAAATTTGTTAATTGTAAGCGTAAGTCTGATTGTTATCCAGCTTCTTTTGAATTCCTTGATAGTAATACATAGTAATGATCAATTTACTATTTGTAATTTTTTTGCCACATTCTTCAGTGGATCGTTTAGTGGTAGTGACTTTGTCCCTGACATATCATACTTTGATGGAATTAGAAATACTGCTTCATCATCCACTTTGTCTACTATACCTATTTCTTATGAAGATGTAGTTAATCACATCTCTCACCTTAAGGATGTTTCGTCACCTGGCCCTGACGGAGTTCCAGCAGTTGTCCTTAAGCACTGCTGTCTCTCTATCGCTGAACCACTCTTTCTACTATTCCAGAGATCTCTTAAGACTGTGATTTTCCCTGCTGTGTGGAAGGCATCCTTTATCATACCGGCCCACAAAAATGGAGCTAAATCGGCCATTGTAAACTATCGACCAATAGCTAAACTATCAGCTATTCCTAAACTTTTTGAGTCTATAGTGTATGAGAGCATGTCATTTCACTGTAAATCCTTAATTTCGAGTAAACAACATGGTTTTGTCAGGAGTAGCTGTCACTAACCTGATGGAGTTTACAAATAAATCCATTTTAGCTATTGAAGAGGGGAAGCAAGTTGATTGTATATATACTGATTTGAGTAAGGCTTTTGATAATTTACCTCACTCCATTATATTGTTGAAATTGGACTTGTTGGGTTTTCCTACTTGGTTTATCAATTGAATTAAATCATATCTAAGTGATAGAACTTACCAAGTTCTTTTTCGGGGTTATACTTCTTAACCATTTGTTGCGCATTCTGGTGTTCCTCAAGGAAGTCATTTGGGGCCACTTCTTTTCATCCTAGCCATTAATGATGTTGCATCTGTTTTTAAATATTCGGAAGTTCTTATTTATGCTGATGACATTAAAATCTTTAAATCTCTCAATTCCAACTCTGACAATTTTCTTCATGCGGATTTGATTAATTTTATTAATTGGTGTCGCCATAATGGTCTTAGACTGAATTTGGATAAATGTCATGTTATGTCATTTACTAGAAAAATCTCTCCGTTTCTGATAATTTATAGTCTTAATGGCTGTATTTTGGATCGAGTCAGCTCCATTATTGACCTAGGTGTTACATTTGACCAAAAAATTGATTTTGGTTTTCATATTAATAAGATCGCACAGAAAGGTAATTCTATGTTGAGTTTTACTACTCGCTTATCCAAGGAATTTAACAATTCGCTTGTTAGACTAAGTCTCTATAACACCTTCGTTAGATCTCACCTTGAATATGCATCTCAAGTTTGGTCTCCTTATTATAATGAGCACATTGGCAGAATCGAATCGATTCAGCGTAAATTTGTAAGAACAGCCTTATGTCACCTTAATTGGAATGACAGAGTTCGTCTTCCTCCTTATACTGATCGACTTCAGCTACTAAATATGTCATCGCTTTCGAAACGACGAGAAGTAGCTGATGTAATTTTTGCTCATAACCTTCTTACAGGGTTAGTTGATTCCTCCATCCTTTTGGGTTTGATGTGCTTTGATACTGGTAAATTTTTGCCAAGGTGCCCTAGATTGTTGCGGATTGGATTTCACCGGACAAACTATGGTATGAATGAACCGATTTCGCGTCTCGCGAGAGAAGTTAATAAGAATGCTAATGTATTCGACTTCTCTATTGATAAGCAGTGCTTAAGACGTAGACTTAACGCTAGTTGACACAGATGTATGTGAATTTTTTGTCAATTTTTTGTTTTTATGATCTGCACTTGGTGTGGGATGTTAATGTTTGTTTCGTCCCTTCACTAAATGATGAGCCAGAGGTTAAATCGATTTTCAATTTTTTAAATTTGGAATCGATTTATGGCAATTCCTTGCATTAAGGAATCCTGATAGTGATATTTTACTCCCCGTAAGGAGAGGGAGGTGGTGATAAACCGACCCCTCCGGTTTAACGTGCACAAGGTTTTTCATGTGCATTGAAAAAAACACATAAACCGAAAATTTTTGAATGAAATTTAAAGGTAGAACCTCAAAAATTTGCAAAATGCATTTTAAGAAAATCCCCAACTATATGAAATATTAACTGTTCAAATACCCTTAAGACCCCCTCCCATACAAAATTATTTTTTTGACCATTTTTAAGAAACCAATTATCACCTAACTATTAAAAGCTATCATTTTGAAATTTTGCATATAACCTTTTAAGAATAATTGAAACAAAATTACGTCAAAATTTTTGAGATCGCGGTTGCTTTTCTACCCCCTTCAACACAAAAGCGTTATTTCGATCAATTTCATTAAATGAACTAATACCCAACAAACTAAAAGCTACGAACTTGAAATTTTATACAAGCACCTTACAAGAGAAGCGAAATAAAACTGCATCAGTCAGGCAGTGATCGTCGTCGGGAACAGTGGTAGTGTAAAACATAACAGATTTCTTGGCGTTGCCGCGTGCAAATTTCTCTTTCTTTTTTCTGTCGTGCTAAAGTGAAAAAAAACTACATCAACCTTTAAAGTTGCAATTAATTAGTAAGTAACAGCTAAAGGCGAACTTTCCTTAGTTTAAAAGGTGTGACCCATTGGCCACGATGGCCTCTGGGAATACATACACCAACAGCTTCAATCTTCTGGACGAAGTTGAGCTGTCAGTCAATGCTCCATCGCGAAAAAAAAAATCATCTTTCTCGCCATATCCAAGCCTCCCAAAAGTGAACAGTAATGACATTCAAAAGAAATTCGTCTTAATTTCACACGCCGATCCGACCAAAAAATTGTCAGCTGTTAACCCCTTTCTACTTAGAAAAGCAATTGACGGAATATCCACCGAATACTCCAAGGTCTCAACCTTGAGGGACGGGAGTTTGCTTATTCTATGCGATAACCTAACGGTGGCTCACCGCTTTGAAAAAATTTCAATGCTAGCCAATATCATTCCAGTAAAAGCCGAAATAAGTAAACAGTTTAATGTTAGTAAAGGGACAATTTTTTGTCGCGATCTTGCAAATCTCTCCGAAGAAGAAATAGTCGATGGTTTGAAAAGCTGTGGGGTCACGAACGCAGTTAAGCTGAAAAAAAAATAGACAACCAAGACATCCCATTTGGCTTAATTATCCTCTCCTTCGAAAGATACCACCTTCCGACTTCCATTACAATTGGATGGCAAAGATTTGAAGTTAAAGAATACATTCCGAATCCAATGCGGTGCAAAACATGCCAGAAGTTTGGACACACGGCTAAATGGTGTAAATCTTCTCCAACATGCGTTTCCTGCGGTAAAGCAGAGCATAACCCTACACCCTGTACAGAAAGCGTTAAGTTTTGCTTAAACTGTGAAGATTCAAGCCACATATCATCTGATCGACTATGTCCTAAGTACCTTGAAAATAAAGAAATCATCACCATCAAAACCATAAACAAATGCTCAATATTTGAAGCGCGGAAAAAATATCACGAATCTAGAAATTCACTTAAAGCTAAGCAACCTACTCCCGGTCTTTCATATGCAAAAGTTACCACACCAAAAACAATAGTTATTAACAAACAAAAAAATAATCTAAAATCAAATAACGAAAATATACTTAAGCCCAATGTAATAGACTCTTCAACCACAACATTCTCAAAACAAATGGAACCAACAACTTCTAGTTACAACCCACAAATAGCCCTTACAACTCAACCCGACTTCGAGACTTCAATTACCACACAAAAGCAAACTAAAGAAAAATTAGAACTAAACAAAGAAACCATTGAAAAAAACCTCCAGAAACAATCCCATAACAAACATAGAACCTCGAGCACAGATGCGGAACGAGCATGGACGTTAGAGTCCATTAATCAATCCTCAATGTGACTTAAAGAACGATAACAACTTCAAGATTTTACAATGGAACATTAAAGGTTTCTTCAATAACTACAACCATTTGCAAATATTAACACGAGATGTATCCCCAGATATAATTGCTCTACAAGAAACTCACTGTGCTTACAATACTCATCCCTATTTCTCCAACAAATACGAAAATATTTTTGTCAACCACCCTACAATAAATACCTCTAAAAGTGGAATAGCCCTTTTCGTCAATAAGAGTTTTCAGTTTCAACAAGTTTTCATATCTAGCAACATCCTAGCCTGCGCTGTAGAAATACACACTTCTATAAAATTTATAGTCATCTGTGTATATGTTGAGCATGACAAAAATATAACCATTCAGGATCTTGAAGACTTAACAAGGAACTTAAATCTTCCCTGTATCCTAATTGGCGACTTCAACAGCTGGAGTCCTATATGGGGCTCCACTGCCACTAACACCAAAGGCAAGTTGGTTGAAAACTGGATTGCATCCTCAGACCTCATTGTCATTAACACTGGTGCCCCCACACATTTATCTACGCATCATAGCTTAACACATATTGACTTGGGTATTTGCTCTTCACAGTTAGCCCCTCTGTGCGACTGGCAAGTAGTGTAGACGACCTGCATGGCAGCGATCACTTCCCCACAGTAACAACAGTAGCATTAAGTCAATCGGAGAGACCATCCCATCCCAATAGGTTTAAAACCAAACTAGCAAATTGGCCAAAATACACACATCTTATAGGAAACATATTAGGAAATACTGCACAGACAAGAAATATTAATAAAGAAGCCGCAAACTTTAGAAAAGCTATTTTGATCGCTGCAAACCAAGCCATACCACACACACGTCCAAACAATACAAAACAAAAACTCCAATTACCTTGGTGGAATCCAGAGCTTGCGAAACTTAACACATTACGAAAAGAAGCCTGGAGTACCTTTAAAAGATCCCCTATAGTGATCAACGAAATTAACTATAAAAGAATTAACGCTAAATTTAAACACGACATGAAAATTGCAAAAGAAAACTCCTTCAGTACCTTCACAGACTCCATAATACCAAAAACACCTATTGCTAAGATTTGGAATACAATCAAATCAATCTCAGCAAATCCAAATCAAACAACTATACAAGGACTGCTAATTGGTACTAATTTCATATCAACATCTATAGAAATAAGTAACGAATTTGGTAAACTATGGTCCAGCGCTGCCGCAGATGAGAATTTTTCTCTTCAATATAGACGAGAAAAAAACAATCTCTCAAATAGACTTTTCGAGCATGTAAGAACCCCGAAATCACAACAAATAGAAACCGAAATAACCCTATTTGAACTCGAAACAACACTTCAACTAGTTAAAGGCAATACACCTGGCCTAGATAAAATTACATACAGCATGATACAAAATCTGCCAACTGAGGCTAAACTCAGACTATGTGCGCTGTACAATAAAATCCTTACGGATGGCATTACACCACACTCTTGGAAAATCGCAGCTATAACTCCTCTGCCAAAGCCTAACAAGCCAAAAAATAGTTTAGAAGGATATCGACCCATTTCACTTTTGCCCTGCCTGAGTAAAGTATTGGAAAAAATTATAGCCCGAAGGCTATCTTGGTTTCTTGAACAAACAAAGGCTATCAATAACGAACAATTTGGTTTTCGTCCCAACAAAGGATGTCAAGATGCTCACATCTATATAGATAACCTGATTAGTCTACAACTATCAAGCAGGAACCACATTTCAATTGTCGCGGTAGATTTTGAAAAAGCCTTCGACCGTATAGGTACGCACACAATACTGTTAGAACTACAACGTTTAGGTATAGGACCAAAAATATTTCACTGGATTAAAAATTTTCTGACTAGCAGGCAATGTAGAGTTAGAGTGAATAATACACTCTCTGGTGTTTGGAAACTGGAAAATGGCATACCACAAGGATCTCCTATCTCCGTAGTTCTTTTCCTTATTGCGTTCAATTCACTTTCAAATACCATCAATAGCTTGGGGTTATGCAAACACATAACCTATGCCGACGACTTATATATTATAGTAAAAAAAGCTAATGCAAACTCTGCAACTAGGGACCTAAACCTAATATTTTCAGCGATATTGGATTGGGCATCCATCACAGGCGCAAAAATCTCAATTGCAAAATGCAAACATTCACACGTCTGTCGCAAAACCAGCTGTAACTCATACAACGTTGCGATCGGGAGCGAAGTAGCAGAAAACGTAGACAATCTAAATATTTTGGGGCTTACTTTCAACAAAAGATTTAATTGGAACACACACGTTCTCGACACACGCAACAATCTATTTAAGAGACAAAATATAATAAAATACCTTTCAAACAGGAAATCAAACGCACATCCAGTCACTTTATTGAAAGTGATAAAAGCACTTCTTCTATCCAAAATAGACTATTGTTTAGCAGTCTATGGAAAATGCCCACCCTCCACACTGCAAAAACTCAAGGCACCCTATCACGGAGCTATTCGATGTGCTCTTGGAGCATTCAGGACCACCCCTATAACGAATTTGCTTGCCGAAGGGAACATGCCATCTCTAGAAAATAGACATAAGACTCTGACTGCTAAGCTAATCCCGAAACTAATATTTGGAGGAAATACACTAATACAAAATGATGTATCTAACCTGTCCAAAAGAAAAAAGATACCACGCATTCCTTCCACGTTACTCAACTGCTTAACTATAGCGCAAGAGCTAGCTATATCTACAAGAGCTATGCCATCAAAGCCAAAATCAAAACCTCCTTGGAAGATACCTTCCCAAAATATCAATATGGAATTGGCACAATATCCCAAGCAAACTACCAACAACAGCGTGTACAAAATACTGTTCAAATGCATTACCTCTACACTTTCTAACGAGGGCTGGACCATGCTATACACAGATGGCTCAAAATCAGAACTTAACACGTCATACGCCGTTGTAAAACAAAATAACGAACTAATAAAGTTAGGTATTCTTTTTGACTTTTGCTCCATATTCACAGCTGAAGCACAGGCAATATTATCAGCTATCAACTATGCCTCAAAGAATCGAGGAAAATTTTGCATATGCTCCGACAGTCTCTCAGTTATAAAAGCAGCCCTAAATGTAAACACCAAAAACCATATCATTAAAGAAATAATACACGAACTAACCAACTCACCTAACAAAATAAAACTTTTATGGGTTCCTGGGCATACAGGAATAGAAGGGAATGAGGCAGCGGATTGCACTGCGCAAGATGCAACTCGACATCCACTTCTGACCGACAACACTTTCACTGCCTCTGACATAAAATTATCAATAAGTAAGCATTTACTAGAAAAAGAGAAACGAGAGTGGCCTGAACGCCGAAACTTCTATTCAACCTTCGTAAATCCTGAAAAAATCATTTTCAATATTCCTGATGCACTAACTCGTCGTGAAGCCGCTATAATTGTTAGACTACGAACAGGACACACTAAAGCCACTCATCTACACCTCATCGAAAAAGGAGCGCCACCCAGATGCAGATATTGCAACACTACATTGAACTTCGAACATTTAATCAGCTGCAACAGACTTCTCAACGGAACTGGATCGAATCTTTTAGAATTAATAAAAAACAGTCAACAACAAAACATCTGCAAAACCATTATAGATATAATAAAAAAATCTAAAATTTTCAATGAAATATAATTTTTCTGAATTTTGCATTGTTCACCTAATTTAAAAATTAACTTAAAAATTTTGTCAATACAAAAAGCCGATGGTCCTTGTTACTAGTGCTGAAATTTTTTTTAGTTTGTATATTCTATATGTATAAATTAAAGTAACTAAATAAATAAATAAATAAAACTGCATATCAAATTTTACGATTCCCTTATATTCTCTACCCCGTCCCATACAAATGTTCGTTTCGCGAATGTAAAATACAGCGAATTTTATGAAAATTCTATGCAACTTCGCCTTTGAAACTGAAATTCTACTGTTGTGTGTGACGAGTTTGCCGAGCCCTGCAGCAACACCAACACCCCTGCTACACACCGTGGACACCTACCCTTCGAAAGAAGAATACCTAGCCAATATCGCAACCTCGCACAGGCTTCAAAGGGAAGGGTGACAGAAGAAAAAATTGTTGTTTTTTTTCGGCGGAAGGAGCGTGGTGTGTGCAGGTGGATTGATCGTCGCCAGCGGCGGAAAATGAAAAGGTGATGGAAATTTTGTGGTTCGTAAAAAGGAAAAGAAAAATTTTGACGGGATGTGGCGATGTGCATTAATCGTCGGGAAAAGAAAAAGCGAAAAATTGTGAAACATTGTGAGAGGTTAGGTGAGATTTTGAAACAAATTGATAACTTTTTTTTTCAATGAAAAACGAAAGTAATCATTTTCTCTCCGGTTAATTCAAAGGGATATCGAAATTTTGTTGTGAAGAAAAGGAGAAAACCAAAATATTGTGCTGTTAAAGAAAAAAAAAAGAAAGTGTGCCCACGAGGTAGTGTTCATTTTTTTTTCTGCTATCAATACTTCAAGTTTCGCTATTGAAATTGTTTTAAATTCGAAAATATCCAAAAAAAAAAATAGTTGCTAGCTCCTCACATTCTGCCTAGAAAGTTTTCATATAATTATATAAGAAATCCATCAATTTGATATCGGAAATAAAGTGATGCGTTCCAAAGTGTCACACTCTGGCAAGGAGCTTTGATCCTGAAAAGTGCTATGTTCCCGGGAAAGTTCCATCTGCATTTGACCGATGGCGACACGGATATTGTCAATTCGCTGATCAAAGACGAAGACGGCAAAAGTCATTTACGCATCACACAACGATTGCGGTTGGATTCGCCTAAATTGGATGACTTACAAAAAAGCATATTACGTTGTCATCATCGCATGCAATCTTTCTCGGTGTAGCCGGTTCGACTCCGGCCATCACATCGGAGGCTAGCGGCGTACGTCCGCTACGCAATTGATTCTCATATTTGAAGCAGAAGGAAGCGGCCGGTGTGATCTCACTATTGAATAAGGAAACCGAGGCTACTGGCGTTTCATATGCGTTCCCGCCGGGCGAATGCTTCGCCGAATCGCTGAAGCGCACATAACCGAGGAGGGTCTGAAGGAAGATCATCTGGGGATTGTTGTTGTACGCGGGGAGCAGCATAAATTGAAGAACAACTCATCGTTTTAATCGAATGGCTTCTAATAAGCTAGAAAAACATTTATAAGTATTAATTAGCTTTCAAAGAGCGAAAAGAAATGTGCTATTAAAAAAATACAATTTAAACTCCATCATAAATTCGATCTTAACTACAAGATAAAAATAAAAAATTCATGATGGCAATTAGCAAATGGTTTTGGTGCTAAATAAATTTCCCTTTTGCTTGGAAATACTTCATAATAACTGTGAATTTAAAACAAAAATATTAAGTAGACATTTAATATCTGGAATAAACAAGTCCTGACAACAGCTTAAGGCCGATTCTCAGGATCGCGTCTTGTGGAAGAGAGTTTTTTCTGTTCTATGCCCCTATAGGGGGTCTTAACAGGAATTTGATTTGATTGATTGAGACATTTAATATCAGAAATTGATTCAGTCCTAATAAAAAAAGAAAACAGTGTCTAGGAAAACAATTGCAATCATGCGTAGCGTATTTGTCCAACAACAACTTCATCTCCAAGTTTTCCCGCATTATGGGAATGACTTATTTCTGCCGAAAATTAACTCCAATGAAGTGTAATTTGATGCAATTTAATTCATTTTTAATAAAAAATTTTGCATAAATTTCGGTATACAAGCGAAAACTGCAAATTGTCGCCATCTCCAAACATCAATAAAGCGGGCTGCCAACTATCAAAGTATTTCGAAATCGATTTGAGTTCAATCATCATAGGCGTTTTGGTTGGTTGTAAAGAATTTTGCTCTAATCGCCTAGTTAATAATCACTTACTGCTTAAGTTTCCTATGTGACGAATTTTGATCAATAAACGCACATATGTATGTATGTAAATTCAGGCGGTAGCAGAAAAACAGAACTATTTTTGACATTATAACTACTATTCCGAACTCTTAGTTATTAATGCTTTCAGCAATTTTCCAAAATTTCTTAATCAGAACGAGACCTTAGAAATTCTTAAGAACGATAAATTGCTAAATTTGCAAATGACTTTTTACGCGAAACCCAAAATAAGAGCAATATTCTTACATTTAAAAAAAAAACTACCTCTGTATAAAGGATCCTTTAAAAATCCAAAATCCACAAGTTGTATCACCCGTAAGGGGTATTGTCCTTAGTATCTTATCGATATCTTTCATATCACTTTCATCACTTTCATTCCCAATTTTTTCGTTGTTACTCCGATATGATCCACTATTGGAAACTTCCTCAATTTTTTCGTTTTCATTAAGTTTCTTCGGCGCATTCGTATTAAGAATTCGCGTATCTTCCAGGATTAATCGCTGCATTTCATCCGCTTCAATATCACGCCCATCCTTTCGATTGAAATCATTTTGATCGCTCATTGCTGTATTTCCGATTATTTTGAAAATTCTATTAAATTTCACGAATACCGATTTTAAGTTGATTTCACGATTATCACAGAAACACGATTATTTTGACTTTAAGTTCACTTAGTTCATATAGTTTTACTATACTGATAAAAATCGGTCGGAGAATTTAAAAAAAAAAATCAACTAGTGAATTTGAGAATCACAATGGCGCGATCATTTTGAACTGATTTAAGAATTGCCGAAAATGTCTTTCATGAATGGACTACGTCGAGAAAGATGAATGTCACTTACGATCATAGCAATTGCTTTAAGTGGAAATTAAGCGACAGATAGATAACTCATCCCGCGTATATGTTACTCTAAACCACATCTATCTGAGATTAACGATATCAGACAAATACAAATGAAATTACTATTTATGCAAATGACTTACATTTTAAATAAAATCACTTATTTCTTCAATATTTCTGATTTATACAATTTATCTTATCTCTTGGAATATAAAAAAGCGATTGCTTTATTAACATTTATTGCATTTGTTCTGCGCGATAGTCTCATTTTCGGTTTAATTACACTTGGCTCTGGCAGAACAGGAAAAACATTACCACACAAATAATCAACAGTAGACGTTATATTTTCAACCATCTATCTTTGAATAGAAAAAAAGTAATCCATTTAATTCATTAAGCAAACATATCTTCGGTCTAATACACCTACATCGATCAGATTCTAGTGAATTTTAATTTGCTTGTACACAACAAACGTATTATTCTCTTTAATTTAATCGTACCGCGAATGATACACCACATATGAGCTAAGATTTCCACCAAATCCTAACTCATCTTTTTGCACTAAAATCGAAAATAAATAAAATAAAATGATTGCTATTAAAATATAAATTTTTCTCACTCTAAGACTGTCAACACACGATAGAATAAAATCGTATTAACTCACTTTTCGATAAGAACTCGCGTTAATATATATTAGCTTCGATAGGCTGTCGGCACACGATAGAGATAAAATCGTATTAACTCAATTTTCGATATTAACTCGAGTTAATAATAATTACCTTCGATATTAAGTCCCGAATTAATATCGTTCTGTAATCTATATTAAAAATTCGTAGAAAGAGGGTTGTGCGAAGGGCTAACAACACTTCCACAATAAGTATGAAAAATGTTAAGGAACCTGAATATGAGAAGGCCAAGGTCCGATTTGGGCTGTAGCGCCATTGTAGAAGAAGAATCTATATTAACTCGGCTATCAAATACTCGATCCACAAGAAACTTTCAACAGGGGGGGGGGGGGGAATTCACAATACGAAACAGAAGGAAATTTCGAGGAATTTACGTTACAATGACGTTTTACTTCGTTGACATTACAAAAAAGAGACAAAAAAACTTCACAGAAAGACAATTTAAAGATTTTAACGGTGCGTCCATGATTTATTTGCGATACAAAATTTTTCAGGATTTCACAAGGCGTAATACAAAACAATTCCAAAATTTAAATTTAACGTTTAAATTTGAAGCATCACTCTGACGTAATGCCTAGAGCTTTCTTAGATTGACTTAATACGGTATTTGAGAAAAACTATCGTATGTCACATACAAAAGCTGCAGTGGAAGCTTTCATTTTAATGCACTTTTATCTCTATCGTGTTTCGACAGCCTTAGAAATTATTATAAATATTTTGTATTGTTTTTTATCCTTATATTGTAAAGCTAACTCGCAGCAGAGAGCTCTGTCAATATTGAGCAAATCTCACAACCAAATTTAATTTTGTTTTTCTTGTCATATAATGGGAAATTCGAGTGCCATAGCTGAGAATTACAGGGTTGTTCTTTATTTGAATGGTGATCAGAGAAAATCTAATTATAAATAGCAATGATTGGTTTAAAAAAATTTTATACAAGTTAAGTCTATTCACAAGACTTATACAAGAAAAACAACAAAGCTTGAATTTTACTATGTTTAATGTTATTTATTCGATAGATTAACGACAACTGAAATTTAATTCTAAACAATTTTACCTTAGAACCTAAGCTGGATTCAAAGTGCAAGACGCAACCTTGCATAAAATATAAAATATGCTTACAAATAGTTACTCGAGTTGAAAATGCAGTACACGCGAAGCGAAAGTTGACACCGATAAGTTGCCGAGTGGTGTACTTTGAGTGGAATTTGGAATAGGTGCCGGGAAATGCTTTTGCAAGGTATAAAATGGTTAAAGAGGAATGCGCGTGTAAGGCGAATGTCACATTAGTCACTCGGGTTATTAGGAATGTGTTAACTTACATATTAATAATAATAATAATAATAATTTCATCAAAAAAAAAGCCTTTGACAAAATTGACCATAATATTCTTGTGCAAAAGCTCCGCCTGTTTGGTTTTCCTGATATTTTTGTCCTTTGGATTAAGTCGTATCTTATTGATCGCATTCAGAAAGTATACTTTCGTGGTGCCTTATTTTCTGAAATATTTAATACTTCAGGCGTTCCGCAAGGTAGCCATCTGGGTCCACTTCTGTTCCTTCTTTTTATTAATGACGTGAGTTCGTTTATCTTTAACTCGAACATTCTTCTCTACGCCGATGATGCGAAAATCTTTAAGATTATCTCCAGCAGCAATGACTGTCTATTATTGCAAAGTGATATCTCGCGTTTTCATGACTGGTGCTAACTTAATAATTTACATCTCAACATTAATAAGTGCACTGCTGTTTCGTATTCTAAGAAGAGAATATCAATGAATTTTGACTATGTTGTAGATGGATGCTCTTTACTTCGTTCTGGCAAAGTACGTGATTTGGACGTAGTATTCAACTGTAATTTTACCTTTGATGATCACGTGAATCACATTGCTGGTAAAGCGAACCCTATCCTCGGTTTTTTTAGGAGACAATCGAAAGAATTCAATGATTTCTTTACAACGAAAATGTTATATTGTGCATTCGTCCGATCTATCCTAGAATATGCTAGTCCTATCTGGTCGCCATTTTATTCCATTCATATAGATAGGATCGAAGCAGTTCAGCATTGGTTCTTAAGCTTTGTCCTTCAGGGGCTTCCCTGGTCCGATCCACTCAGGTTACCGCCATATGTTGATCGTTTAAATCTGTTGTTTATGGATTCCCTTGAGAAAGGCGGATACATGTCAGAGTTGTTTTTGGCTTTAAAGTGATTTCAGATATAATTGACTCTGACAAATTGCTGTCTATGATTAAATTTAACGTTCCATGTCGTCCTTTGCGAAATTATGAGCTTTGTAGAATTCCGTAGCATCGCACGAACTACGGGTTTTATGAACCAGTTTCATTCATGTTAAGAGATTTCAATAACTTCTTCTCGCAATTGGATTTTCACTTGAGTGTTCCACAAGTAAAAAATTAGCTTTCTTGAGGTTAATTATGTTTGATTTTGTAAAAAAGTTAAAATTTTTGTGTACCTAATTCTGTTTTATTCTTTTTTTATTGTTTCCAACTGTGCATAAATGTAGTAATCAATATTTTGATGAAATAAATTATTATTATTATTATTATTATTATTATTATATTAAGATTGGGAGAAATAAATACGACAGTAGTATTTATTTTGCCTTTATCGTGTTTATAATTTCCGGAACAGTTGATTTAAAATTTTCTTTTGAGTGTTAACATACAGAAATCCTTATCGATTTTATTAAATTTTCTCAATTTTCTGGCGGTACAAAGAAAATAATATTTTTTTTTTTTTGTTTATTATATGTTACTCTAGATGAATCTGAGGATGTGTTGTGTTTGCATTAACGTTTATAAAGCTAAGAAATATTGCTCGCGCCGAGTCGCCAAAGATACAGAAATATATATTTGCTGTCGCTCTAAAAGCGTCATCATGCTGAAATTACTTCAACTCCTTCAATAGTTTGATATCGAAACCAGTGCAGCTAACAGCTCGAAAATTTGGCTAAAGTATAATGATTTTAATACTCTTAAGTTCCGGTCTAAGTTAATTTGCCGCCCGGAACATTTAATCGATACTGCATCCTTTCAAATAACTGTCTGCTTTCATAAGTTTTTTTTATAGTCGGAAGCATTTTTAATGATATTTTGCTTTGCATTTTCAAAGTGTGCTGTGACCTATTTATAGTTATTCACACTTCCAAATGTGTACTTCCGCTTGGTACAACCGCACATTTGACGCATATTTTGCTCTAAGGATGGTCTGTGTTAATCTAAAGAAATTGCGAATAGTACAGAAGACTTGATATGCTTTTTTGATTCGAGCCAAAAGAACAAAGTTCTTGCACAATATACTATCCGGTGAAGATCGGCATAGTCTTTTTTGGCATCCAACAAATGTCAATATCAGAAATGTCAGAAATGGCACAGAAAAATTTTGGTTGTTGACAAAATTTATTACGTTAGAGTTGTGTCACATTAGAGATTAAATTTGAAACATTTTTTCTAACAATTTTGTTTCAAAATTTTCGCAAAGCATTTTTGTAATCCAAATTGATTCTAAGGGTATTATAAGTTTACTCTTAACGCCAAGAAATAATGCTCGCATAGAGTCGTCAAGGGAGGAAAAATATTTTCTGTACCTCAATACTCTCCAAACCGGATGTCTGTCTGTCTGCCCGTCCGTTTGCCAGTTCAAGCTCCAGCTTGAGAACGCGTTGAGCTGGAAAGCTCAAATTTTTTACACGCTAATTTGCTGAAATGGTGAGTTTAAGTTCGTTAACGGACCATATCGCTCAACCCTTTCTACCCCCTCCCATACAAAATGACACTTTTTTACAGCTTCATTATAAGTAAATCAAAAATCTCCATACAAAATTGCTCAATTGCAAAACTTTCTTATACATACAGTTTCCTTGGAAAGCATAAACGTTACTGATCTGAAATTTAAATCACTTCGTTTCTATATCAATTATAATTACCTCTATAAAAACCGTTGAAATATCCCAACCCTTCTACCACCTCCCATACAAAAGTTACGGTTTGGCAAAATCCGCTAAATCTATTATCAAGACAATACCGACCTAATTAGACATATATGTAGATTATTGATATGGCAGTCGGGAGGTGTAAGCAAATTTTGAGTGATTTTTTAAGGCTCTGATGAAAGATACAAAATTTAAATTTTGCATATGGTTACAACTATTTAATATAGGTACATAGAAAAAAAATAATAATTTGTCCCACAATTCTTATGTACCGAAGTAGGGGTCTACCGTGCACAAGGTGTTTCATGTGGAATTGTAAAACACATAAACTGAAAATTTTTGAATGAAATTTTAAGGTCAAGACTTGAGAATTTGCAAAATACATTTAAAAGAATCCCTAAATGTCTATAGATCGCGCTTGCCCTTCTCCCCCCTCCCATATAAAAGTGTGATTTCGACAAATTTCATTAAATGAACGAATAACCAACAAATTAAAAGCTACGAACTTGAAATTTTGTACAAGCACCTTAGAAGAGAGACGATATAAAACTGCATCACAATTTTTACTATTCTGTTACTTCCTCTACCCACTCCTATACAAATGTATGGTTTCGAGAATGTAAAATACATTGAATCTTATGAAAATTCTATACAACTTCGTGTATGAAACTGACATTCTATACAGAGAATATTGGACGTAATTCAAGCAATCACTTGAAAAACTATTAACATCCACCTCCCTTACTACCACTTCTCCCCCCAATAGCCCTGTCCAAGAACTCCCTTTCACTTAGTCTTCCCTAACCACTTTAACCAGCATATTGACTTTCCACATATCCGCAACTTGTCCTAAGAATAATAAAGTTTCGCCCGACTTGTTGGCGGTTTAGGTTTTAGTTATCATGTACCTGAGAACGGATTTAGGTGTCACTTACCAAAATAGTATAGTAACCAACAGTAAATTTTTAGGATCGACTAAAAAAGTAAAAGCAGATTTTTTTTGAAACTGTCGAAACCATATTAACCGAGGTTATACTGAAAGAGGAATTTGCAAAAATTGTTCAAGATACTATTAGTAATTTTAAACAAGATCATGTTAAGTATGATGAAAATAGCAAAGATATCCAAAATTTTATCAACGTACCACACATTATTGCTTTGATTTTGAGCAGCAAATACACAGTCTTATGATTCTCAGCAAGCAGGCCCTATTGAATTTTTAACTCCCTTTAAAATTGGAATATTCGGTATCAAGAACGATAGAGTGAAAGTTCAACACAGCTTTTTGATACCTGAGTCCATGCAAGTTTCTAAAGGGGCGTAGCGCAGAATAAAAGGAACATTATAATAGGATATTTGGTAGGTCGAACTTTGAATAATCTCAAAGACATCATAACGCTTTCTTTTCTACCATTTGAGCACAAAAAAAAATGCTGTGCAATCTCGCATTTGACATACTTATAAAAAATAGAGCGAACAAAGCAAGTTCGTTAAAATAAGTGGAGAATATCGTGAACTCCTGCTAGTAGTCTAAAGAAATCAAGAACAACAGGGACCGAGACAGGAAAAGTACCAGAAAATGACTGGCAAGGTTATTTCTACACTCAAATGTGGAAATCAATCCCAAATATAAAAAAGAGTCATTTTAACTAAAAGGGATGATAGGCTAGAAAAGTGATGGTGTTTTATGAGCGTATCTTATGAGGAAATTTAAGTGAAATTTAGAGTACTCTAACAAATAAAATATTGGGCGGAGGTTTAAAATTGGGGATGGCCTATCTTCGTATATTAGAGATGTAACAGAAATGAGGGTGGGATATAAAATTCCTAAACAACGCCGTAAAGTGCACATGGGCAGTCGTAATGCCCAAAAACTTGTCAAAATTATAGTGCTGCTTCAACCTCGAGTATCACCAAACTTCTTATCAAAATTCAAAATGCCATACTTTAGTCAATTTTTGAGATTCGTCGGCGATCCTTGCAGCTTTCTCTTCATAATTTCGTCTTTTATCCAATAATATAAAACTTAGTCTTGACCTCTGACAAGATAAGGTACCATTCATCAGCTTTCGTCACAATTTAATTTGCCATTGAGCAAAACAAAGAATCCAATTGAGTAGTTTCTGTATTTTCGCAAGATTTTAACCTTTACAATTCTAAATTTTTCCATTTGTAATGCGTAAAGGCCTTGCACAAAAGTTTTTTTCTCTTTTTTGTGTTGCGAAAGTTAGATTTTTAGAGAAAAACAGGGGTAAAATTTCACAGAAATCGACACCAAGGAATAAGAAACTGATCATAAGATTGTTCCAAACCTTTGGCAAATGAGTTTAATGAAATAGATCGACGGACCTCTTCATATTTCCGCTTTCTTTTCAATGGTGGTTTCCTCCTCTCTTTCAAATTCCTTAAGTTCTTGCTCCTTGACTTCCTCATCAAAGACTTTTAGATCTTTTACGTAGTACCAGACGGCAACATCAAATAAAGTACCAACGGTAACAAAGCTGCACGCAATGATATTCATGTAGAACCTATTAAAGAAAGGAAACACGTCCTTCAATGTTTTGTTGTATATACTCGTACTTTTGAAAAATCGAAAAAGGAATTAAATTGAAATTTTACCTCAGTGCTTTAGCATCATAGAGCCAGCAATTTCCTTTATTAGTGCACGTCTTACCCCAAACCAGGCACAATTTGTCGAATATATAACCGAAGAAAATCGGACTCGGAATGAAGGCCATCAAATTCTGCATCATCAGACTAAAGCCTAATGAGACAGTTTTGTCCTTTTCGGGAACACATCGTATAGAAACTAAGAAATTACTTGCACGTCCTGATGCTCCAATGAATTTCAGGAAACACATGACCGTTAAAAACATGACGAATTGTTTGAAACAATTTACAGGACATGCTCCCGGAATCGCTTTACCGCCGTAGAAGGTGTCCTGAAAGGAAATTTTAGTTGGTTACTTAACATTAGTATTTCCCAATAAAAATTCAATCTGAAACCTCATTAAAGAATGACGATGATGAATTTGTTTTGAGCAAACTGAAATCTGTACTAATAGAAATATTGGAAAGCATGGCCCAATGCTCATAAGCTGGTGATGCTGCCGTAACATTCAATTTGCTGATGCAAGAGCAATCATGAAATATCTAGCGGAAAAATTAAATATGATTTTAATGGAGATAAATTAATAAAAAATTCGATTAGGGCTATGTAGAATATAACTTTCTTCACCAATTCTTACCTTACTTCCTTCGGACGAAACGTATTGTTCTTTACATCCTGCATGACATGGAGAAATATAAGTTTTACCACTTTCTGCACAAACCGGCGAGTATCTTACATAATCACATTGGCAGTCCGAGTTACAAGTTGGGTTTATATTGTGGCTAAAATGAAAAAATATCATTTAGTCCTAAATTACCTACAAACTAAAAACAGCAATATTACATATCTGGGATATTTATGACCATTGAACTTTCATTTTCAGTGCAACCCAAAAAAACATAGCTTAGCATTCCCAGAACTGAGAGAAATCCACAAACAACATTCCAGGCAGCCAAATATCTAGCTCGCGGCATATATTTTGTAATCACAAATCCCGACAAGAGGATTCCAATTGCAGAGAATGCTAACGCAACGGTTCCTGTTACTAAACTACAACGAAATAAGTTATGAAAATTAGATCAAGCATTTGGAGATGCTATTCCGCTAGATTTCGCGACGTACCTCGCCGTTGCTGCCGACTGCCTATACTGAATCTCAATGTACTTTGGAGTAAATATCCAGTAGGGCTCGTAGCCGAAGAAGTAGAAAATTGAAGACACGTTATTGCACATAAAAGTTACGTTTGACATCAACCTCTTGAAGGTTTCTATTAAGTCTAAAAAAAAATCAGTATTAGATATTGTTATAAATCCGAAATGGGATTACTATTCGAACCTTTGAATGAAGCAGGCAATTCAGGTTTCACTTCTTCGTTGACTACATCTTTTTTCTTTTGCTTCTCCTTTTCTAATAATTTTCTAGCTGCTTCTCTAGGCAACTCCTTCGGGAACATAGACAAAAGTACTCCGGAGACTCCAAGTAGAACTGCAAGAAGGATCCACCCCAACCACCATGCTCCCAGCCATCGAGGATCATCATTCGTTATGATCGGAGTCAGAGTTGGTGAAATATACATCCGGAGACAGAAGGATGCCAGTGCGTATCCAATTGCCGGTCCAATCATTCGCATAAAATAAGAAAGACCTGAATATTACAAGTAAAATTAGATACAAGAATTAAATCTGGATTAAAAAAAAAGTCACTTAGTAAAGCAGGCGTTTTCGATCTTTTGGTATTGTCATCCATATAAGATACACCCAATGTATAGTACAGCGTTCCGCCTATTCCCGAAATAAGTTGAGCAACAAATAAAATAACTTGAGGTACCAAATTGATTTCCGTACTCTGACACTCCGTACCTGTTCCATTACCTGGAATTCATTTTATACGTTAAACTATTTCTTCCAAAATTTTTTTCAAAAAAATTACTTACTACTAAGCCTACAAAGTAACTTCGATTTTTCCCTTGTAATAATATCAAATGTGATATTCGCATCAACGATTCCGCCATATTCGCTAGTCAATTGCAGGGCATCTTTACCGGGCCCATACAAGAAATGGGGAAGTGCATTCATAAGACAGAAAATGACGAGTGTAAGTAAACCTGTAATAAGAAAACACTGGCTGAATTGAAAAACATTCCCGATATCTAGAGTTGTGAAAAATTTTACCGAAACCAATCCATCTTGGACGATGTCCTCGTCCTGCGAAGTAACTAAGAAATGCCGATACGAATATCTGACTTATATCGTATCCTACGGTTATAATTCCAGTATTTCTGGACGGAATTTTATATCGTTTTTCAATTGTTGTTATCGTTCCATTAAAATATGCAAATGTCATTGCAAATATACAACCAACTATTCCGTAAAGTATAACGTAAGCTTTTTTATTTGCGAATCTGAAAAATGAGAAATATTTTTTCCATAAATTGTAATATTTGACATTCTTCTAATATTTATCGTAAAGAAAATTGTTACTAGTAAAGAATGACTAGTGTTAAGTATTTATCAAAATGATTTCAGGGACTTTTTACCCACTTGTACTGTCACTTTTGTTACATTGCATTAATAAAACTTTCTTCTCGTTCGAACCTTCAGGCCGAAAGGATGTATTTTTCATTTCGAAGCATATAATCTAACTGGTTATGGGCCTAGACCTCGTTGGAAATTTTTGGTGTGTTTCTTTTCTATAATACGCGGCTATTTAAATAGTAATTCAAGGAGTAATTTTTAGGATAAATTAAACTTTTGCGTAAAATATTGAATTATTACAATTTGAGTGCGTGAAACACAAAATTACGGGTCTTAGAAATTCGTCGGGAATTTTTGCAAATTGGTCGTAATAATGGATACGAAAGGAGCTAAAATTGAAAAGTTGCAAGACGCAAGCCAATATTCTTTATGAAAATTTCAGGTAAGAATAATGCTTAAATAAATAATGATACTCTCGAAAAGGTTATTGGTAAATCGGCGAAGCCAGTTAGTGTATCGCAATTCATGATCATAATAAAATTGTTAATGATTCTTCCTGATAACTTAAGCTATTTCTTCTCTGCCTGGGAACCTACTTCGTCTCAGTTCCAAACTCTAGAACCTTTAACGAGTAGGCTAGTTATGGAAAAAGCTCGTTTAAGTACTCAAACAAACGATTATGATAAAAATAATAGTAGTGCTTTTTCACGAAGACGAAAAATTACGTGTTTGAACAAGGTCAAGTGAATTTAAAGCCAGGTAAATGTTTTCTGTGTAATGAAAAAGGGCACCGGAAAAGAAACTGTCAATCCTGAAAAATGAACTGGTGGATAGTAGAAAAGGAGATGCGTTATTCGGTGGAGCTCTTGTTGCTAGTGATACAGTGAACTTAAACGATTGGTTTCTTAAGCAAGTGATCGCATGACGTTTCATAGAAAGTGGCTAATTGAGTATAAGGAATTCAAAGAACTTTTAATTGTAAGACTCTGAAACGGTGAGAAGATTGTCCCATTGGGCTCGGAAAACATAAACATTTTACTTTTTGTATTTTAATAATAAAGTATTGTGATCGACTTGGAAAAAAGTAAACTGCCAACAAGTCGGGCGAAACTTTATTATTCTTGGGACAAGTTGCGGATGCATGGAAAGTCAATATGCATGTTCGAGTGGTTAAAGATATTCGACCTGTTAATATTTTAAACTTTTAGAATTTTTATTTAAATGCATTTTACAAATTTTCAGGTTCTACCTTAAAACTTCATTGAAAATTTTTCAGCTCATGTGTTTTTTTCATTGTACATGAAACACCTTGTGCACGTTAGACCCCCACTTCGGTGCATAACAATTTTGGAACAAATTATTATTTTTTTTCTATTTATATCAAACAGATGTATAGACGTGCAAAATTTAAACTTTGTATCTTTTACTAGAGCCCTAAAAAAAGTACTCAAAGTTTTCAATATTTTTGCTTTCCACCTCCCTCCCCTTACTCCCCCAAATCGAATTTTTTACCAAAATTAAAGATTATATAGTTCTACAATCTGACAAATTTTTGGTGTGATATATGTACTCAATTTAGCTCAGCTAGAGTGTAGCCTAGTGGGTAGCGTGTTGGTCTTGTAATGCGAAGGTCGTGAGTTCAAATCTCGGTCGACGCAATATATAATTTCAGCACATTGCCTGCTTGGATATACCTTGGTCACCTGTATCTACGAAAATAAAAAAATCGTAGATAGAGGGCTGTGCGAAGGGCTAACAACCCTTCCACAATAAATAATGAAAAATGTTAAGGAACCTGAATGTCAGGATTATTTTGGCTAAGGTCCGATTTGGGCTGTAAAGTCATTGTAGAATAGAGTAGAATGTACTCAATTTTGCGATATAATGATTTGTAGTTTTGGAAAGTGCGCCATTTTTGAAATGCTCCCCAATTCCCCCACTACTATTGTTATGGATTAACATATGAATTATTTTATTAACTTTAAAATTCAAAACTCTCGTGACAACCAACAATTCATTCAAAACAGTTCCCAAAAACTCACTAATTATTTTCTCGTCGATCCTCTTTTTTATTGACATTCCTAGCCTCCTGCGTTAGACTATCAATTCTCCTTGCCAAGTAGTGTCTCCAACAACTATTATGTCTACATGTTATATTTTTTCATATTTCGCTAGTAAAGCTTAGTATACGTTTCAAGTTTGAATAACATAGCTTTTCAGATTTTCAGCTTCCTAGCTGGAACTATGGTTGAGATTATTGAATTCTTAGTTTTAGATTTTATTGCTCCTCCGCCTCGCCCTGAACCCTTACTCCCTCCAAAATGGGTGTCCGCCTGAGATCCACAACTATCCAGAATTCCCCCCAAAAATTAACTTTCTATTTTGAAGGGTTTGGGAGTTAATGTGCGCTGAGCGTGCACGTCGGCGCACGGCGGACGGTTTATAAAAAGTGTGGAACAAATTATTGTTTTTTTTTTCTACGTAGATGCATCGACATGCAAAATTTAGAATTTGTATCTTTCACCAGAGCCCTAAACAAATAACTAAAAATTTTCGACATTTTTGCTTACCACCTCCCTCTCCTTGCACTCCCTAATTTAAAATTAAAAACTTCGTAGTTGTATAATCTGACGAATTTTCGGTTTGATATCTGTACTCAGTTTTGGGATGTAACAGTTTGAAATGTTTGAAAGTGTACCATTTATTAAATGCTACCCATTTCCCCCACTACTGCTATGACCAAACTTTATATTTGTCTTGTATATCGATAGTATAGGTTTATATATATTTTAAGTTTCAATTACATAGCTTAAGAGAAAGTCGAGATATTCATTTACCAATTCTGAGTAGAAGAATTAGTAGCAGTGGAAAGGACACAATTTAGGACCGGCTTAAAAATACCGCCAAAATATTTTGGGTCATATGAAATAATTAAAGTTAAAGGACACGACAGATTTGATGTTGAAAAAGTAGGAGAAGATGAAGGACCACAGTTTACGGCTTCGTCTGCCGATAGAATGAAGTTATGGGCTTTTTCGATAGTATTGATGAACCATTGGAGGCTAATGATTTCCAGGATGGCCGATAATAGGATTGTATTTGGACAACCCTGATTTCATGGAGATTCCGTCACGACTACTTTCCGATCTCTTCTTATGACAATCGAGCAGCAGCGTTGACGTGGATCAGAAACCTTTCAAAGAAAAACAAAAGAAATTGAAATCAAGAACTGTTATTTATTTGAATTAAACGCTTTCATTGTTTTGTTACTAATCAATTTTCTTTTTTTTTTCCTGATTTTCAAGTCTATAGCTTAAATAGCTTCGGAGAAATATTGATTTTTCTTTAAAATTTGAAAAATTCATGAAATTTGTATGGCAGGGGGTAGAAGGAATGGGGGGGGATGTAGCCCATTTTCGACCTTAAAGTTTTTTTTTTTGCTAAAACTGATATAAGAACATAACAGGACGCGCGATACTCTAGATGAAAGAGAAATTCTTTGGTTTGAAGAAATTTTGTAGGGAAAGTGGTACAGGGGTTGTCGGTATTGAACTAATTTTTTCTCATCACGTTAGAGTTTCTATGGAAATGTTTTATGCAAAATTTAGGATTCAAAAATTTAATAGGTACTGAGAAAATTAGTGTATATTATTTAGTGAAATTGTGCAGTTTGTATGGGAGGTGGTAGATGGCGGGGCGAATTCTTTAAAAAAGTATTCAGTATTCAGAAATAACTAAAAACATCATGCTTTTGATTTGATTTAAATTGTAGATCAGTAGCATTCATACTTTTCAGGAATATTCACTTTTTGTAAAGTTGTGAAATTGCGTCAGATTGTATGGGAGGGGGTAGAAGAGGTAAAGCTAATAGTCAATTTTTTTTGCCTTAATAATGATTCTAAATAAATATTAAGTGCACAATTTTTTTTTTTTTTTGAGAAAATTCGTTTGTTGACGAATTGTAAAATTGTTCATTTTGTATGGGAGGGGGTAGAAGGAGTAAAGCTAATCGTATACTTTTTTTAGTCGAACTTATAATTCTAAATTAGTTATTAGTGCACAATATCAGCTCGATTAATTTTATACGCACTGAGTAAATTTGATTAGAGCATTTCATGGAAAATTGCAGTTTGTATAGGAGGGGGTGGAATGAGAGGCACAACGCAAATAATTTTTATATGTTAGATTAAAATCGTGATAAAAGTAATATGTTCCAAATTTTAGAGCAATAGCTTTTATAGTTTTCAAGCAAATCCGTTTATTATCATATTGTGCAATTGTGTCATTTTGTATGGGAGGGAGTAGAAGGGGTGGAGCGATTTGACCCGTTCACGAACTTGACCTTACTTTTTTTTTTAAATGACGTGTACAAAATTTTTATTATCTAGCTCAACGCGTTCTCAAGCTAGAGAGCGCACGGGCAGACGGACGGACGGACGGACATTCGATCTTGAGATTTTTGAGTGATGATATGAATTTCTGTATCATTCCTCTTTTTCTCCAAGCCTTATTTCTTAGCGTTACTTTAGAGCAAAGCTTATAATACTCTCAGATTTCATCGAGAGTATACAAATTTTAACACGATACCTCAAAGCGTTCGAAAGTTATGTTGTTGACAAACGGGCAAACGGTCACTCGGAATCGAGGTTTTTGAGCTACAGCAATCACTTCTGTATACTTGGCGACTCTGTGCAAGCATTATTTCTTAGCGTTACAAATGGTATAGCAAACACAATATACTCTTAGATTTCATCTAGAGTATAATTAATATAGGGACAAGCTTAACAGATATAACTTGATTGTAAAGGTTTTTGCTCTAATCTCCTGGCTAAAATCACTTATTGCTTAAGTTAACATGTAATGAATTTCGATCAATAAGCGTACGTATATATGTATGTATGTGCATTTAGCCGGTTGCAGAAAAACAAAACTACTATTCACATTATAACTATTGTTCCGAACTCTTATTTATTTATGTTTTCAGCAATTTTTCAAAGCGATTTCTTTATCAGTATGAAAACTTCTTAAGAAATTCTTAAGAACGATAAATTGCTAAATTTGAAAATGACTTTTCAAATAAAAAAGACTTTTCTTACATTTCAAAAAAAAAAATTACCTCTGTATGAAGGATCCCTTAAAAATCCAAAATCCGCAAGTTGTATCATCCGAAAGGGGTATCGTCCTTAGTATCTTATCGGTATCATCTTTCATATGATCTTCATCATTTTCATTGCCATTTTTTTCATTGTTATCCCGACACGTTCCACTATTGGAAACTTGCTCAATTTTTTCGTTCTCATCAAGTTTCTTCAGCGCATTCGTATTAATAATTCGCATATCGTTCAGGATTAATCATTGTAATTCATCCGCTTCAATATCACACCCATCCTTTCGATTGAAATCATTTTGATCGCTCATTGCTGTATTTCGGATTATTTTTTAAATTTTATTAGATTTCACGAATACCGATTTTAAGTTGATATCACGATTATCACACAAACGCGATTATTTTGACTTTAATTCAGTTCATGTAGTTTTACTATACTGATACAAATCGGTCGGCGAACTACAACAAAAGAATTCAACTAGTGAATTTGAGAATCACAATGGCGCGATCATTTTGAACTGATTTAAGAATTGCCGAAAATGTCTTACATGAATAATGGTCTACGTCGATAAAGATAAATGTCACTCAATGATCCCAGCAATTGCTTTAAGTGGAAATTAAGCGACAGATAGATAACTCATCCTGCGTATGTGATACTCTAAACCACATCTATCTGAGATTAACGATATCAGAGAAATACAAATGAAATAACTATTTATGCAAATGACTTACATTTTCGATAAAATCACTTATTTTTCAACATTAGTTTAGAAATGTTGAAAAATAAGTGATTTTGTCGAAAATGTAAGTCATTTGCATTAATAGTAATTTCATACAATTTATCTTGTCACTTGGATTGTTAAAATCGATTGCTTTATTAAGATTTATTGTATTTACTCTGCGCGATTGTCTCATTTTCGGTTTAATTACATTTGCCTCTGGTAGAAGAGAAAAAACATGACCACACAAATAATCATAAGTGGACGTTATATTTTCAACCATCTATCTTTGAATAGAAAAAAAGTAATCCATTTAATTCATTAAGCAAACGTATCTTCGGTCTAATACTCATACATCGATAAGATTCTAATGAATTTCAATTCGCTTTTACAACGAATGCATTATTCTCTTGAATTTAATCGGACCGCGGATACTACCACATATGGGCTAAGATTTCCACTAAGGTCTAACTTATCGTTTTGCACTAAAATCGAAAATAAATAAAATTATTGCATTATTGTGTTATAAATTTTTCTGACTCTAAGAAATTATTATAACTATTTTTTATTGTTTTTTATCTTTATATTGTAAAACCAACTCGCAGCAGAGAGCTCTGTCAATATTAAGCAAATCTCACAACCGAATTTAATTTTGTTTTTCTTCTTTTACATATAATGGAAAATTCATGTACCATAGCTAAAAACTACAGGGTTGTTCTTTATTTGTGTGGTGAGAAAATCTAATTCTAAATAGTAATGATTTGAAAGAAAAGATTTCAGGATTCTACTCTGTTACGCTTTATTGTTAACATAATCCGGAAATCTTTTCTTTCAATTCGAAATGCACTGTGAAAACATTCACCATACCATTAGTAATGATTTGTTTTATTTTTTGTTTATTATTAAGATTGGGAGAAATAAATGCGGCAGTAGTATTTATTCTGCCTTTATTGTGATTATAATTGTGATGCCGTTCTAAAACTTCCTTTTGAGTGTTATCATGCATGATGAAAATTTATAAAATTTTCTGAATTATCTCGCGGTACAAAAAAAAATTTTTTTTTTACTATTATATGTTACTCTAGATGAATCTGTGTTATTGTGTTTGCATTAACGTTTGTAAGGCTAAGAAATATTGGATGTCACTCTAAAAGCTTAATCATGCTGAAATCCTCTTACTTTAACTCTTTCAAGAATTTGATATTCCTCCGGAACCAAAGTAGGCATCAGCTTGAAAATTTGGCTAAGTGCCGGTCCAACCTGATTTGCCGCCCGGAACATTTAACTGATACTGCTTCTTTTGAAATAACTAATCTGCATACATAAATTTTTTTATAGTCGAGAGCCTGTTTAGTGATATTTCGCTCTGCATTTTGGGTGTGTTGTGACATATTCATAGTTATTTACACTTCAAAATGTGTACCTCCACTTGGTACAACCGCACATTTGACGCATATTTTGTGCTAAAGATGATCTGTGTTACTTTAGAGAAATGGTGAATAGTACAGGAGACTTAATATGCTTTATTGATTTGATCCAAAAGAACAAAGTTCTGGCACACTATTTTATCCAGTGAAGATCGGCATAGTCTTTTCGGGCATCCACATTAGAGATTAAATTTGAAACATTTTTACGAACAATTTTGTGTCAAAATGTGTCAAAATTGTGTTGTAGTAAAACCAGAACTAGAGGAGTTGTCCTTTTGTACTGAAGCACAGCTCCAGTGAGGAGGGGAGGGGAAGGATATTGGTTTTTGGGAATTAAGGGGATAGAGACGGAAGTGGCTATGAATATTTCTTTTGAATTGTTGAATATTGTAGTCAAGTGGGAATATTGAGATGGGCAGCGAGTTCTATATTCGAACAGTCGGGTTTAAAAACGAATCACGAAATTTGATAGTGCGACCGGAGATAGGGTTGAGAGAATACTTGTGAGCGCATGAAGCAGCTCGAGTATTACGGGGTAACGGCATAAGTGGGGGTTAGATATTAGAGATTTCGTTTCGAACAATATCCATTTTAGTGGCTATACAACAGGGTTAGGGAGCTTACAATTCGTCTATGCTCGAGAGAATCGAGCGATGACGTGATGTCAGAATCTCTTATAATTTTAATGGTCCGAGACTGGATACTATCTAGATAGGAAGGAGAGAGGAATTTTAGCAGCTCCCGCCCATTGGTAAGAATAAAATTAAAGACGTGGTCCAATATAGGCCTTATAAATTGCCAGTAGCCCAGAAGCGGTGAAAGAGTTTTTACAACGTTTTAGGTAATCGGTTGACGATGTTAAACATATGATCGCTTCAAGATAAGTTATCTATGATTTGGATACCTAACATCTTAATTCTTGAAGAGTTGCTTAATGGGTGGCATCTGAAGGTGATTGGATCAAGGTTAGAGACACGTTTGTGGGACACAAGACAGCACTGGGATTTCAAAGCATTAAATTCGACTTCATACTTATTGCTACTTATGGCAAGTTTCGTTACTTTTCGGTACCAGAAACTATTCGTTACTTTAAGGAAAGTAATCGTTACATTAAACACAATATTAGCGTTATCCCGGTCACCAAAATTATAGAAACAGTAGCCGTAGAACTAACAGATGCGAAAATTAAAGTAATTGCAGCTTATTTCCCAGAAACAAAACTCAATGCTAGTAAATTAAATTTATTCAAAAACGACTTAGAAAAGCTCTTCAAAATTAATTCAAGTGTTATTCTTGGTGGTGACCTTAACGCTAAGCACCGTGACCGTTATTTCTAATAAAGCGGGAAAAATTCTTTACGAGCAAACATCCAAAACAACTTTTGGAATTTATCCTCCATCTTCACCGACATCTTACCCTCCTAAAGGCAGATGCTCTACAATAGACTTACTGCTCACTAATGGACTAACAGCAGTAACTGATCCAGTGACATTAAATGAGCTATCCTCTCCTCACCTCCCAATTTCTTTTTCCATCCTATCAAAAGAGCCTATCGACAGAAGCTAAAACACCAAACTTAATTTTTCTAAAACCAACTGGTTTAAGTTCCAATATCTTCTAAAAAGAGGGTTCGTTAACCTAAAATTTGACCTATCTATTCTTTGTAGCCACACTGAAATTGAAAATAAAATTGATTACCTCACCACAAGCATCTTAAATGCGGCGACTAAATCAACACCCGTTTCTAAAGCTAATGTCACACTACCGTTAATGAATAATGATACACTGGTTTTGATTCAATTACGAAATCGAATAAGATGTCAGTGGCAGAGGTTTAGACACCCTCTCTTAAAGGTAAGAGTAAACGATCTGAATAACCAGATTCGGAACAACTTAAACCAAATAAGAAATATCCGCTGGAATAATACCCTCCAAAATCTTGAAAAAGGGTCAGCAAAGTTGTGGCAACTAAACAAGATATTTAAAAAAGGTAAACATATTATGCCACCGCTAAACCATAATAACCTTATAATCGCGGATAATAAAGAGAAAACGGAGTTACTAGCTAACAATTTTCTAGAGAACCATAACCTTTCTTAAGGGCTCGGAAATAGTGCCACAGACAATGATGTAAGGCAAGTTGCTTCGGATATCCCCAAAATAGTTCCATCAGCTTCTTTACTTATTAAACCAAAAGAAGTTAAGAATATAATCCGAGGTCTTAAGTCAAGAAAAGCCCCTGGAATAGACAAAAATTATTACTCCAATAGTAAAAAATCTACCAAATATAGCTCTAATATTTCTAACTTTTATTTATAACAGCTGCTTAAAAATCGGTTACTTTCCCCAGGCATGGAAGATAGCAACAGTGGTACCTATACTTAAGCCAGGCAAGGATCCCTCTCAAGCAAAAAGCTATCGCCCCATAAGCCTTCTACCTATTATGAGTAAAATTTTCGAAAAAATTATATTGAAGCGTATATTGGACAAGATCGAAAACTGTATTATAATTCCCCATCATCAATTTGAATTTCGTTCCACCACTCATCAACTGTTTAGAGTAAAAACAGAAATTCAAGAGGCACTCTGCGCTAAAAAGTCTATCGGAATGATAACTTTAGATATCGAAAACGCTTTTGATTCGGTTTGGCATGAAGGTCTAGTCTACAAATTAATAAATAATTCTTTCGAACCGTATATCCGCCAAATAATCAGCTCCTTTCTGAGCATCAGATCGTTCAAAGTCAAAATTGGAAATAAACTCTCCGATCCCAGAACTATCCCTGCAGGGGTTCCCCAAGGATCTACACTTAGCCCAATACTATACAATATCTACACTGCTGACGTTCCTGTAACGAATGATTGCGAATTGGCGACATTCGCTGATGACACTGCCATAAATACTAAAAGCTACGATCCATCCCATATTTTAAATAGACTACAGCAGCAACTCGATGTGATCTCTAATTTTTTTAATAAATGGAAAATAAAAATTAATTCGTCAAAAACACAAGCTATATTTTTCACAAAGCGTCGAGCAGCACGTTACCTTCCAGCACCAGCTGTTAATATCCTCGGAGAATCAATCTGTTGGTCGAAAACAATCAAGTATCTACTTCGATCAAAAACTAACGTTTCAAAACCATGTTGAAGAAACCGTTTCCCAAATCAAGAAACAAATTCGAATATTGTACCCATTAATTAATAGGAAATCCAAATTATCACTGAAAAATAAATTGCTCATCTTTAAAACTGTCATGCAACCAAGAATAACATATGGAGCTCCTATTTGGAAACTATGTGCTGCTACACACGGGTATAAAGTCCAAATAATTCAAAACAAGTGCCTGAAAATTATTTTGAATAAACCTTGGTATTTCGCTACTCGAACTTTACATGAATTAGCCGATACTAAAATGGTAAACTTCATTATATCGGATTTATCCGCAAAATTTACTAACCGATGTGCAAATTGCAACAATCCCCTGATACGGGCTCTTCTAGTCTAAGTTGTAGGTTAAGTTTTATCTCTAAGAAGTAGCTTGTAAGTAGGATTAATTCAACCGTAGGTTTTTGCTTACTTTTCTCCCTTAAATGCTAAATTAAACAATTAAATATAAAAACCATCTCTCTGCAGTAATTAGCAAACTGAATTGTACAACTTAAGATGAAAAGACTGTGTAGTCTGAACTCTGTATTATAAGAACTATGTTAAACAATATTTTTTGTCATACTATAATAAAATACTTTATTATTAAAATAATAAAGTAAATTAATCTAATATAATCTAAATTTAAAATTTCCTTGCAAATTTTATTAGTAATTAAATGCAATATATTTAAATTTTCTTTCAACATTTATTTGATGACTTTGCTAATTATTTTATTGAAAGAATACACATATTTATTTATCGTCATTATGTGCCTTAATATCTATAAAATTTTCAAATTTACTTCGTTGTATACATTATTTTTATTTATTGATTTTTTTTTTCATTTTTATAAAATATATATCTACTATTACTATTAAATTAGTATTATTATTTACAATTGTTTGTGGTTTTATTTCGTTTACCGCTTT
Organism: Chorisops tibialis; assembly: GCA_963669355.1. Taxonomy (NCBI): domain Eukaryota; kingdom Metazoa; phylum Arthropoda; class Insecta; order Diptera; family Stratiomyidae; genus Chorisops; species Chorisops tibialis. The sequence goes on along the minus strand of OY770262.1, from coordinate 115,366,359 downwards.
AATCCACTCAGACTACATGTCCCTTGAAAGTGTTAGTGCGAGATAGTTGTTCGTGGTTGGGAAATTAAGGTGGAGTTAGTGGACTAGATGCGCCATGACAGAAGCTTTATGGAAAATATTTGCTTTTGTAAATGTGACTACGGATATTTGAGTAACGCCACCTTTTGTAAAACGCTACGAATTAATTCCAACACTTAATACTTTGACCAAATTTTTAAATCGATAGCATAAATAGTTTTAAAAAAAAATTAACTTCTTAATATTTCAAAATTTCATGAAATTTATATGGGAGGGTTAGAAAGAGTGGAGGAGTGTAGCTCGTTCATGAAGTTCAAATTTGTTTTGCTAAAAATACCATAAAACCAATTTCAGCGTAATAGCTTAAAGGTTTACAGACGTACACATAAACATACAGAATCGGAATCGCGGTTTTCAAAAACAAATATTATAGTACCCTCGGCGACTCTGTGCGAGAATTATTTTTTAGCATTACAAACGACAATGCAAATACAATATACTCTCATATTTCATTTAGAGTATAAAAATATGTATGTTCTGCTCTTTTCTTGTTCCTTATTCAACTGATCTGAGAGTGGAACTGAAAAAGTTGAGGACAGAACTGTAGAAATACTGAGCTTTTTCTTTTTTTTTTAATTTTAATAAAATAGCATCGAATTAACAAGATAACAATTTTAATTTATTTTTTCTATCTTATTTACAAAATTTACACCTTTTATTCTTAAAAAAAAATTATAATAATTATATGTAACACTAAATACAGAAAATATTCTCCTATCACACAAATAATAACGTTCAATTCATTGGTATACAAACTTTTTCTCAAAAAATTACCTAACACATGTACACACACACACAAAATAGCCACTTAGCTAGCTAGTATAATTATAGTTATTCGCTATCGTCACAGCAGCATTTGCAAAAAAAAAAAAACACCATAAGATATTTTCTCTTGAAATTTTTTTCCCATCTTCTAAATTCATATTTCCGCTTTCTTTTCAATGGTGGCTTCCTCCTCTCTATCGAATTCCTTAAGTTCTTGCTCCTTGACTTCCTCATCAAATATCTTTAGATCTTTCACATAGTACCAGACAGCAACATCAAAGATAGTACCAACGGCCACAAAGCTGCACGCAATGAAATTCATGTAGTACCTATTAAAGAAAGGATACACGTTCGTCTTGTCGTTAATTATATTCTCCTGAAGAATCGAAAGAAATTGAAATTGAATTTTTACCTTAGTGCTTCGGCATCGTAGAGCCAGCAATTTCCTTTACTAGTGCACGTCTTACCCCAAACCAAGCACAATTTGTCCAGTACCCAACCAAAGAAAATCGGACTCGGTATGAAGGCCATCAAACTCATCATCATCAGACCAAACCCCATCGAAACAGTTTTGTCCTTTTCGGGAACACATCGCACCGAAACTAAGAAATTGCTCGCTCGTCCTGTTGCTCCAATAAATTTCAGGAAACACATGACCGATAAAAACATGACGAATTGTTTGAAACAATTTACAGGACATGCTCCCGGAATCGCCTTACCGCCGTAGAAGACGTCCTGGAAGGGCATTTTAATTGGTTAGTGAAAATTTATATCTCTTAAAAAAATGTCAATCTTAAACCTCATCAAAGAATAACGATGATGAATTTATATCGGGCAGACTAAAATTTGTACTAATAGAGCTATTGGAAAGCATAGCCCAACGCTCATAGACTGGTGATGCTGCCGTAGCATTCAATTCACTGATGCAAGAACAATCGTAAAATATCTAGTGAATAAAATGAAATAAGATTTTAATAGATATCAGTGAATACAAATTTCGATTAAGGTTCTGAAGAAAATAACTTTATTTGCTAATTCTTACCTTCCTTCCTTCGGGTGAAACGTATTGTTGCTTACAGCCTGCATGACATGGTGAAATGTAAGTATTTCCGTTTTCTGCACAAACCGGCGAGTATCTTACATAATCACATTGGCAGTCCGAGTTACAAGTTGGATTTATATTGTTACTAAAATGAAATAAATATCATTTAGTCCCAAATTACCTGCAAACCAAAACCAGCAATTTTACCTATCTGGGATATTTATAACCATAGAACTTTCATTACCAGGGCAACCAAGGAAAGCATAGCTGAGCATTCCCAGAACTGAGAGAAAACCACAAGCCACATTCCAGGCAGCCATGTATCTAGCCCGCGGCTTATATTTTGAAATCACAAATCCCGACAAAAGGATTCCAATTGCAGAGAACGCTAACGCCACGGTTCCTGTTACTAAACTAAAAAGAAAGTAGTTATGAAAATTAGACCAAGAGTTTGAGGATGCTGCTATTCCGCCAGATTGCGCGACATACCTCGAAGTTGCTGCGGATTGCCGATATTGAATCTCGATGTATTTCGGAGTAAATATCCAATAGGGCATGTAACCGAAGAAGTAAAAAATTGAAGCCAAGTTATTGCACATAAGAGTTACATTTGAAATCAACTTCTTGAAGGTTTTTATCATGTCTGTTGAGATTTCATAGTTAGATATATTCCAGCTCCGATTTTAGATTTCTATACATACCTTTAAACGAAGCAGGCAATTCGGGTTCGACATCTTTGACCAGATCGTTTTTCTTTTGCTTCTCCTTTTCTAACATTTTTCTAGCTGCTGCTCTAGGCAATTCCTTCGGGAACATCGTTAGAAATATTCCCGAGACTGCAAGAAGACATCCAAGAAGGATCCATCCCAGCCACCATGCTCCCAGCCATCGAGGATCATTGTTCGTTATGATCGGAGTCAGGGTTGGTGAAATGTACATCCGGAGACAGAAGGATGCAAGCGCGTATCCAGCAGCCGGTCCAAGCATACGCATAAAATAAGAAAGACCTGGAAAAAGACGGTTAAGCCTTTGCAGAAAGAATTTTAAATTGTTTTTGAAATACTCACTTAATAATGCAGGTGTTTTCGATCTTTTGGTATTATCATCCATATAAGATACACCTAATGTATAATACAGAGATCCGCCAATGCCCGAAATAAATTGTGCCATAAATAAAACTACTTGTGGTGCAAAATTGCCCTCTACGCTTTCACACTCCGTACCTGTTCCATTACCTGGAATTGATTTTATACGTTAGACAATTTCTTTCGAAATTTATTTCAGAAAAATTACTTACTACTAAGCCTACAAAGTGATTTCGATTTTTCCCTTTTAATAATATCCAATGTTGTATTGGCATTCATAATTGCGCCATATTCGGTGGTCAATTGCAGAGCATCTTCACCGGGTCCATACAAGATGTGAGGAAGTGCATTCATAAGACAGAAAATGACTATTGTAAGTAAACCTGTAACATGGAATAGATATTTGCTAGTTGAAATGAAAAGTATTTTCGATTGCTGTGACAATCTTACCGAAACCAATCCATCTTGGACGATGTCCTCGTCCTGCGTAGTAACTAAGAACAGCCGATACGAATAACTGACTTATATCGTTTCCTACGGTTATAATTCCAGTATTTTTGGACGGAATTTTATATCGTTTCTCAATTGTTGTTATGGTTCCATTAAAATATGCATAAGTCATTGAAAATATACAACCAACTATTCCATAAAGTATGACGTAAGCTTTTTTATTGGCAAATCTGAAAAAAAGGATAATTTTGTTATTTTAATTTTGTAGAATATATAAAAAACAATTTTTTTCAAAATTTATCGTAATAACTATTATTTTCGAATTCTGTAGAATACTAAATATATTTTTCTAGGTGGTAGAAAAAGTAGTGGCATGTAACTCATTCATGAATTTTAATGTTTATTTTGTTGACAAAGATGATCAATCGGAATTGAGCGTTTTGACAATTAATTTTTCTTTGCCCTTAGGCACTACGTTTTTTTTTAGCGGTATAAACGTTAGCGTCAGCGTGCTTTAAATAAGTTTTTTTTCCAAATTTCAAAGACCAATGCCTTTAGAACTCTAGAAAATAAAAATTCCGGCTTAGATGGATTATAAATTAAAATTTTAACTTAGCTTTGGGAGCTAATATCAAAAATAAAATTTGCTTACTGCAGGAGCCCTTATAAACACAATGTCATTCAAATGAGATTCAAAGCATAGAAATTTGTAAGGTTCGATTTACATAATGCCCCAATCCTTCTATCTCATATTACACTATGCGCGCTTTCATAAATAAGCCAGCAGGCAATTAACATCAGTGAAAATTTTGCTAACAATTCGAGCGCAACTTTATTATTCTTGGGACAAGTTGAGGATACGTGGGAAGACAATATGTAGGTTAGGGTGGATAGGGAAGTTTATGTGAATGGAGGTTCTAGGGGAGGGCTGTTGTCAATTATTTAACACTTAACTCCGATTACGATCAATATCTCCAGTACATAGAATCAATATTCCATTCGTTTAAATATGCAAGCTTGGGTTTGTTTGTGTGTGGAGGAGGCGGGGGGGGGTCTATAAAAGTTGTCAATTATTTGGTTTATTACAATTGGTCAAAATCATACTTTTGCGTGGAAGAGGATGAAAGGGCAGGGGGATTCTCAAACTTTTCATGCATTTTTACTTGAAATATTCTTAGAAGTGTGTACAAAATTTCCCGTTCAAAGCATTTGATGGTTTGGTAATAATTGATTTCTTAAAAATGGCAAAAAAAAATACTTCAGTATGGGAAGGGATAGAAGTTTTATAGGTATTCGACTAATTAATACGTTAAACTTTTAAGCATTTTTATACTCTAGATGAAATCTGAGAGCATTATAAGTTTGCTACAAAGCTACGCTCAGAGAAAAAACGAATAATGCAGAAGTTCATATATTCATTCAAGATCGGATGTCCATCCGTGTCCTCTTTAGCTTGAGAACGCGTTGAGCTAGATAGTTCAAATTTTGTACGCGTCGTGTTTGACAAAAATTGTAACGTCAAGTTCGTGAACGGGACAAATCGCACCACCCCTTCGAACCCCTCCCATACAAAATTACACAATTTCGCAATTTGACAATAAACGGATTTACTACAAAAGTGTAAATGCCATTTATCTGAAATTTGGAATATAATACTCTTATGATGATTTCAATCTACTGTATAAAAACTATTTGTGTCCTCCTCCTCCTTCCACCACCTTCCATAGAAACTGCACTTTTTCATGAAATCTCTTAACCAATTTACTCAGTGCGTATAAAATGTATCGAGCTGAAATTGTGCACCAAATATTTATTTAGAATTATAAGTAAAACCAAAAACAAAAATTAGGCGATTAGCTTTACACCTTCTACCCCCTCCCATACAAACAGGACACAATTTCGTAATTTTTCAATAAACGGCTTTGTTCGAAAAGTATAAATGTTATTGATCTCAAATTTGGATTATATTACTTTCATGGTGATTTCAATCTACTGTACGTAATTCATTTGAGCTGTTCCTTCCTTCCACCACCTCCCATACAAACTGCACTTTTTCATGAAATGCTCTTAACCAATTTACTCAGTGCGTATAAAATTGATCGAACTGAAATTATGCACTAAATATTTATTTAGAATTATTAGTAAGATAAAAAATAAAATAAGACAATTAGTTTCACTCCTTCTACCCCCTCCCATACTATCTGACATAATTTCACTAAAAGTCGATTTTCCTGAAAAGTATTAATGCCTCTGATCTGCATTTTAAAATTTGTCAAAAAAATGATGTTCTTAGTTATTTCTGAAAAAGTCATTAAGAACTCGTCCCTCCTTCTACCATCTCCCATACAAACTGCACAATTTCACTGTATCCAATACACTAATTTTCGCAGTACCTATTAAATTTTTGAATCCTAAATTTTGTATAAAACATTTTGATGGCAACTCTAGCGTGATGTGAAAAAATTAGTTCAATTTCGTCATCGCTATAAAATTTCTTAAAATCAAAAAATTCATCTTTCATCTAGAGTATTGCACGATTAGACTTTCCGCCCACTCGTAGTCCTGTTTACACTCTAGATGAAATCTGAGAGTATATTGTGTTTGCCTTACCGTTTGTAACGCTAAGAAATAACTCTCGCACAGAGCCGCCAAGGGTACAGAAATATTTGTTGTCGCTCAAAAACCTCGATTCCGAGTGACCGTCTGTCCATCTGTCCGTCTGTCTGTCTGTCCGTCTATGCGTCTGTCTACAGCATAACCCTCGAAAGCTTTGTGCTATAGTGCTAAACATTTTTGTGTGTCATTTTGAGCAAAAAAGTAACTTCAAGTTCGTAAATGGGCTACATCCTCCCACTCCTTCTACCCCCTCCCATACAAATTTCATGAAATTTCGAAATATTAAGAAATTGATTTTTCTTTGAAAGTCTTTAAGCTATCGACTTGAAATTTAGATCAAAGTATTATGATATAAATGTCATTAAAATTACAAAATATTGATCCGATCCCCTACTCCTTCTACCCCCTCCCATACAAATGGACAATTTTAAAAAATACATATTTTCGATTTTCATTGAAACTAGTAAAGCTGAGAAGACGAAATTTTGTCAGAATTAGTTCTACTATAATTGCAATTTATTTTAAAAATAATTATCACCTTCACCTCACTCCTTCTACTGCCTCCTATACAAATTTCACGAAATTTTGAAATTTAAATTAAACTATTTTTCTTCGAAACTATTAAAACTGTCAACTTGATATTTTGTATGAAGTATACAAATAAAAATATTAATAGTGCGAAAAAAATTGCTTTGATCCGTACACTCCTTCTACCCCCTCCCATACAAATGCATAATTTTTGTTAAATGCATTTTATCGATTTCCATTAAAACTAGGAAAACTACAAACTTAAAATTTTGCCAGAATTTGTTTCTTAATAATTGAAATAAGTGTTAGAAAAAATGGATCAGCTCCGCTTCACTCCTTCTACCACCTCCCATACAAATATCTGTATTATAAATTCAAGAAAAACATTTCTCCTTCAAGTATATATATATGAGAGCTATCGACTTTGAAATTGAATCAAAGCATGGTGATAAGGATGATGATAAGCAGTTTCAAAATCATCTTAAATGCTCCACTTTCTCTGCCACCTCCCATACAAATGCCCCAATTTCAAGAAAACTATGACCAATTTCTTTAAAATTAATGAAAACTAAAAATTTTAAATTCAGCAAAAAACATTTTGCATGCCATGTTCGGTGTCATATACGAAAAATACAAACCTTCCCCTCTACTTCTACCACCTTCCATGCAAAAGTCTCTATTCACTATTTCATAGAATTTGAGATGACTTATTTTCCGGTATATTAATGTCATTTCCATCTCATCTAGAGTATCATATGATTGGGCTTTAAGCCCAATCGTAATTTTGTTACGTTTTTTAAATGAATTTTAAAAATATTCAACTTTGTAGCTTGAAACTTCAATCAAAAATTTTGAGCTTTTGTGTTTGTGAAACACCTAGTGCAGGCTAGGGGCCCACCTTTCGGTGGATAATAGTTTTAACTTTGTATTTTCTACCAGAGCCCTAAAGAAATTAGTGAACATTTTCGATATGTTGACCCTCCACCTCGTTCCCCTTACACACCCCATCTTAATTTTTTTCAAAAAATATAGCTCATGTAGCTCTACAATTTCAAAAATTTCAACTGAATACCTGTTTTGAATTTTGAGATATAACGGTTTGAAATTTCGAAAAGTGCACCATTTTTGAAATGCTCCCCTTCTCCCCACTGCTATTATGACCAAATTTTATATTTTTTTGTATTTCTCTAGTATAGCTTAAAATATGTTCTAAGATTCAATTACATAGCTTATGAGATAGTTGAGATATTAATTTTTAAGAGTTTTTCTTTGCACCGCCCCACCTCCTCCTGACCATCCCTTTTACAGTTATTATCCTATTTATCAGTAGATTATTGCGGAAATATATGCCACCTAATTGTCTTAAAATAAATTTTTTTTGGATCAATTAGCTCTAAAGATATTATCATTTGAAAAAGAAAAAGTTCGGCCAACAATTTGTTTTTAGCCCCTCTTTATCCGATGCCAATGGATAAAAAAATTAAATTATTTTTAGAGCTTGTTCCACAACTCTCTCTATGCCTATGTTGATTTTCAGCTCCATATCTGCATTCTTAGTGGAGTAATAAGTGTAGTTTTTGACTCTTTGCCTCCCTCTGCTCCCCCCTTTTAACTGACACTCCACAAAATTTAGATAATAGAGCTCACTTACCCAATAAATAATCCACCCAAGAACGAACATTCTACCTTTAACGGTCTCGGAGATATGAGTCTATATGTACGGCGTATGACGGGCCGGACTTTTAAGCTAATTTAGTCATGAAACGCAAAAGAAAATAATTCAGGGTAGCAAATTTTTTTTTTCTGTGTCGATCATAATACTTTACTATTAGATTGATAAAGTTATTTATATACTAAATAGAAAAAGTACAAAGTTTTCTAATTTTGCTCAACAATTATGCCTATTGTCGACTACAGAAATAATTGTAAGCTGATTAACATACATTGGCAATAAAACTATTCAATTCTGAGGAAACAAATTTTAGATCAGGCTCTTCTCTTATTTAAATCACGCATGATTTCCAATAATTTTTTCTCTTACCCTTTACCTGCACGACTGTATATTGACAATTTTATTTTATATGAATGTAGCATACTAAGCCGCTAGTGGTAATTCCTTCGTTATGGATTTTCTTCATGGTTGTCTTTAGCAACACGGATTGTTTCTGAGACGAGAATCATTAACGGCCCTGGATCGCAAGAAGCTTATACTTATTTGCAGTTTAGCATTCATACTGCTGGACGCAAGATCTAACTAATATCTTTGCCTATCTGAGGATCAAGGCACCCGGTTGTAACACAACTCTATGTTGAAAAACGAGGAAAAGTTCCAAGCATCGATGCTCGCGATTTGAACTAACCGACGCCACCACGTATACCCCGAAAGGACCTTAAACATGGATATGCCAATTCACCCACGCCTTGTCGCATCAGTTTCATTCCACTATGTACGACGCCAGATGGTCCATCATACCTCCATTTTCGCCATGGCTTTTGGTCCCTTTGGTTCACTAGTTTTCCATCTGCATCTCGAGCTGCAGTGCATTTCGGTCCCATCGGTAACTACTGTCTTTCGCACTTCTACCATGTTCGCCCAATATTATTTGCATTCAGTGGCCACTCTTGCATTACTCCAGTGTATGACCACAAGCTGTTTGGTTGATTCTACCAGTTGGTGGAACTCGTTTTGTTACCTCCCTACACTACAACTATCGGTTCACGTAATGATATCCTCAGCACTAATTGTCTCAGATTTCGTTCCTGCAGTCCATACAGTGAGAGTTGGGAAACAACATTCCATTTGCAACTTCGCCGAACAAAGTCCTAAACATTTATTTAAAATCGTATGGCGGAGAGTCAGTATTTAGCAAAGAAGAAGAGTGTAAATTGTCAGAAGCACTTATTATTTATTTATTATTATTCATATATGTATATACATTCCGTTTCATATTTATAACCCACGTAGAAATTTTAGGTTATTTCCACTCGGAAAATTATTATGCTTTTGTATTTGATTGCTAAATGTAGACAGCCTGGAGCTGAAATTATTTGTAGGTAAATTATTGCAAGGATTGGTTATTTTTGCAATAGTTCCAGCTATTTTACGTTTTTTGCTTGTTTCATATATATAACCCAGTTGAAGTTTTCAACAAAATAACGTGTTTATTTCATATAAATTTTAAATGAAAATTTTTTTACAAACACTTAATAAGGCTTCCGTGGCGTAGTGGGCAGCGTGCTTGCTTCTCAAGCAATAGGTCGTGGGTTCGATTCCCACTTCAGACGGGATTTTTTAAGCGCAAATTTTTCAGTTGCTACTGGTGATAAAAAATTATTCGCAATAAAATGGGGAAACGGTGTAAAAGTGAAACAGTTCCACTTCAAGAAGGCCTGGATACTCAGTAGATAGTTTCTGTTCGCTTTCTATCATTCAGTCCCCCATAACATCTGCAAATATTTGTCAGTAAGCAGCCAGTACAACTGAGAAATATACCAGCTTCTCCACTCGCTACGGTCGTTCTCACTCCCCTTCCCCAACCTTCCCAATGCGATTCCTTCCCTCCATGACTGTGTTTGTGCATTGCACATAAAGGCCGAAATTGCCTATAACATTCTGTAAAAAAAAAAATTAATAGGGCCTCCTTTGGATTTTATAACTCAAAAAATCCTTTTTCATCGATTGGATATATTTATTTAATATTTCAGGATCAAGTTTCTGCCATTCATCAAGGATTGCAGCTTTCAATTCCGCCAGTGATTCATACTGACGATTTTCGGCATATGTCCTTGTGACAAAAACTCCCCAAATGTTTTCAGTGGGATTCAGATCGGGAGAACATGCCGGCCAATTCATCACCCTAATGGAATTTGTTTCCATCCAACCCATTGTTTCACGATTGGTATGAAATCTGGCATTATCTTGTTGGAAAATTCAGTTTTTTTCGCCATGTTGTGCCAGAAATGGCAGTAAACTGTTTTCGAGTACTTGGATGTAATCTCTACTGTTCATTCGCAATGAAATAAATTGTATATCCAAACGCCTTGCTACAGAGGATGCTCCCCACAACATCACAGAACCGCCACCAAAATTCTTCTTCGTGAAATAGAGATCGCGTCAGTAAGAATTAAATCCGTCGGGTCCATTTAAGTTCCATTTCTTTTCATCAGAAAATATCGCCGGAAAATGAAATCTTGAGCTTAAAGAATGAAGAAATATGAAAGCCAGTATGTTTTACAGAAGAGCAATCTGTAGCCATGTGGTTTTCTGAGAATTCCACCCGAGCTTTCTTATAGCGATCTAATAGTCGCGGAGCACTCTTCATTTTACCTCTATGAATGTTAGGATTACGTTGAATCGTTCTCCAAACCGTTGTTTTTGACACCTTTGTTAGGACAAGAGCTGCCAATTTATTGCAACTTAGTGTCGAATTAGCTAGGGTGTAGCCTAGCGAGTAGCGTGTTGGTCTATAATGCAAAGGTCGTGAGTTCGAATCCCGATCGACGCATAATTCCAGCACACTCCCTGCTTGGGTATACTTTGGTCACCTCAATCTACGAAAATAAAAAATTCGTAGATAGAAGGTTGGGCGAAGGTCTAACAACCCTTCCACAATAAATAATGAAAAAATGCTAAGGAACCTGAAGGTCAGGAGGCCAAGGCCGGATTTGGTTTGTAGCGCCATTGAAGAAGTAGTGTCGAATTGCTTTCTGGCCGTACAATTTTCTTCTCTCCCCGCGGAGACAGTTTTCTTTTTCTTCCCCTTCGCTTCGTTTTCCCATATAACTCCCGATCTTTTAAAAAGTTTCGAATTACACGGCGTCTGCGAGTAACTTTTCTCGAAATTTCACTTATGTTCAAACCATCATCTTTGTACGCTAAAATTTCACCCTTTTCGACATCATTTAAAGACACACCGCGCGGCATTTTAAATAATAAGATTATTAAGAAACCCTCTTGTAAACAACAACTAAACTGATTTAGTGTGTCGATTTCTAACTGCACTAATCACCATGTGAGTTATAAATATGAAACGCACAAATTGACGATTTTTCAATAACTGCAGCAAAAAGAGCGGCAATGAGAAATGATTTACAGAAAAATCATTGCACAGAGTTTCTCAATCTTTCCTTGTATTTAAATTGGGGCAAAATTACTTAAAGGCGAAAATAATTTCAAATTGGTAGGTAGTTAGGGTCATAAATATGAAACGGAGTTTTATATATATAAAGTACAAAGTACAAAACATTGTAAGAAAATATACTACACTAACAACAATTAGTACGCAAGGAGTAGGGGTCAACTTAATGAGAAAGTATATCGGAACAAATGGTCTTGATTTTTCCACCCAACCCTGGTTAACAAGAAGTAACCAGAAACTGGCTCCACATAAAATTATCAGGAATCTTAACAAGTAAAGGTGGTATTATTTTTCTTTCCTTTCCATTCATGAAAAATGTTATTTTAATTTCTACCTTCTACATTCTTAACATTTTTTTAGTTAAATAAAGTTTTTTTTTTGTATTTTTCTATTATGCTGAACTCGGCATTTAAAAATTGAAAAAACAGAGTTTTGGTTATTTGTATTTCCTAATATTGAAAGGAAAGATTTTCAGATTTCACAGTGTCACTCTTTATTGTTTCTGAGTTTCAGCAGAGTCCGAAAAATCACCAAGAATAAAGCATAATAATGGAAAATGCGGAAATATTTTATTTCAATCCGAAATGCACTGTGAAAACAATCAGCAAACCGATTCCTAATTTATTTTTTTTAATTAGGAGTGATCGTTACCACCCTTTGGACAAACTAAATGACTCAGTATTGAAAATGGGTGATTATTGTCACTCCGAACTACGGAGCGATACTGATCAGTAATTAATTAAAAATAATAATTAGTTAGTTGTAAGGATTTTTTTAAAAATAATGGAAGGAAGTTTACTTAAAGTAAATTTCTTTTTTAAAAATATTCTTTAAAGATGAAGGACATCTTTTCACGAAAAAAACACCAAAACCGATTGCTATCACCCTAGTTCACGGTACTAGTTTACAACCCACCGCAAGCAGTGCAGTTGTGGGGGAAAATTTCGTTCAGTTCAATCCGCTTCTAATTTTGTGACAAATCCTCAACAATAAAAGTCTCCTATGTTGCTCGCCTTAGTTCGTGCGACTTGTTTTGGAGTACTCGGCATCCCCTGTAGTGCCAGGTCTTAAGCCTTTGTTCCAGCTTTTATAAGTCGCCACCCACTTCAGCTCTTTCAGAGCACTGATAGATCATCTGGCGTCCTTGGACAGAACAACGATTAAGTAATAGTATGGAGAACTTTTGAAAACTAAGTAAATGGTTTAAATGAGAAGTTTCGCGGATGTAAAGTAAGGAAATTCTCGAAATTGGAAAATTGTCGAAAGGACAGCATTTTCGAGGATTGCCATTGTAACCAGGTAGAAAAATCTCGAGAGAACAGTGTCTGAGCAATAATTGTAAAATAAGTGATCGCTTAGGAAATTCTTGAACGGACAGAAGGAGGATTCCCACAAAGTGATAGTGTGATCACGTAGAAAAATTTCAAGCGAACAAAGTGATAATTTTCACGAAGTTCTACCGCACAGAAAATTCTTGAGAGAAACTTTGTGATTTACATTGTGTACTCAGTAGAAAATTCTCAAATGGGTCAGTATTTTATGGTTTTACCCGCGACGCGACTTTTCTCGAATAATCGATCGTAAATTACTAAAAATCTTGCCGAAAATCCAACGACGTCGAGCGAACTTCTTACTTACTGACTTACGATGGAACTACAGCCCAAACCGAGCCTTGGCCATCTGAGCGAGCTTCAGTATGATGGAAAAAACGGTACGAAAAGCTGGCCTACCGGAAAATTTCAAAAGGCTTGGATGTAAAACAATAACCCCACAATAATAAAAATATTGGAATACTTGCTTTATATTGCGAAATAACTTTGTCAACAACCTTCTAAAGTCATAAAAAAAGTCATAAATCATGCATACTGTTAACTGTATTTGATTATTGCACTTATGACTATAATTCAATTTAGTCTCAAAACTCTCGTTCAAATATGCATGACCTGGCAAATCTCAATGCATTTTATTCTTCTCTTCAGTCTTACAATATTTGGAAGAGATTAAAATAAATTTATAACCCAGAAAAAAAAACCGATAATAATAATTGTTGACGGAGTAAATAAAAAAAGCTCTCTTATTGCGTGTCCACTAATATTTGATTTCAGATAGTCAGGCAGGCTTTTATATGCTTGCAACTCAATATAAAGTCATTTACAGACTTCGGCATAATACTAACTATACATATATGCATTTCACTCGTGCTATTCAAATTTTCATAATTTACAACTCTGTTTGCGTATATTATCACTTTATAATAATAAAATTACGTGCAAAGTATAACTGTTTTCACATATGTTTTCTTTTTTCTAGTTCTTTGTTTAAGGCCGTGGAATATGTTAGGTATTTCTGTGAAGTTTACAAAAACCTTACGTTAATATCGTATCTGTATATTTTATATAATTAAGTTATTAACAACATAAAATCAAATGTGCAGGTTATTTTTCCAAACAACCAATTAGTCAAAGTGCGATATAACGATTGTGCGTTTAGTCCAATAATGCGATACTCGAGATCAGTAGTATTCATGATTTTTTGCAAACGTACTCCTACACATGTAGTACAACTTTTTTTTTTTTGAAGCCAAACCTTTTTTTAAAATAACACACTGCTCCCAATTGATGACAAAAAATATCCACTGTCCATCAAATTCGTACCAATATTTTTATGAAATATTGGTCAAGGTTTACCGAATTTCGACATTTAGTATGCTACGAGTAATTCAAAGAAAATTTGCAAAAACGGGTAAACCCCAATCATACAATTCTCTAGATGGATTGAAAGTTTCAGTGACTTAAGTAGGTGATTTTTCTTTCATATCAGGAACCTAGTTGTAAAAGTATAATACATCAAATTAGAGCATTGTCATACATCAAATTAGAGCATTGTCTTGAAAATTGTTTCAACGCGTATCGCCAAACTGCGACTTTTGTGTGGGAAGAACAGAAAGTATGGGAGATATTTCCAGAGGAACTCAATTCGATAAAGAAATGAATTTAAATTTCAGATCAGTAGCCTTTGTACTTTCCAAAAAAATTTAAATATGTGTTATAAAGTTGTCAAATCTGTCGTTTTGTGTAGGAGATGATTGGGGTGGCGGGATCGAATTCATTTTTTATTTTATATTTATTTAATAATAAAGTATTGCGATCGACTTGGAAAACAAAAATTGCTACTCCGAAATTTGGTTTTTTCGCGTATCATGACTAAAAATGCAAAAAAAAAAAATCCGTCTGTCTGTATGCTGTACGCCGTACGCCGATTGTACGCTCAACGCACATTAACTCCCAAACCCTTCAAGATAGAAAGTTCGATTTTGGGAGGATTGTAGATAGTTGCGGATCTCAGGCGGACAACCATTTTCGGGAGTGTAAGGGTTCAGGGGAAAGCGGAGGAGCGGTTTTAGCGAATAAACATCTCAACCATGGTTCCAACTAGGAAGCTGTAAATCAACATACATATAAAGGAGCTTGTGGGAGAAACTTAAAAAATAATTTAATTTGTTTATCCATTGGAGTCCAAAAAGGGAGGGCTAAAAAAAATCGCCCATCGAATTCTTTTTTTTTTTTAAATGATTATATCTTTAAAATTGCTTACCATAAAAAATAAACAGTCAGACGAAACTTTATTATTCTTGGGACAAGTTAAAGATGCAAGGAAAGTCAATATGCAGGTTAGAGTGGTTAAGGAAGACTAAGTGAAAGGGGGTTCTTGGGCAGGGCTCTTGTCAATTTAACACTTAAATGCGGATACGATCAATAGCTGCAGTATATATAATTAATATTTCATTCGTTTATTTATGGAAGTTTGGGTTTTTATGAAGGGATGGGGAGGGGTGATAGTAAGGGTGGGTGGAAGTTAATAATTTTTTAATTGATTCCTTGAAATACGTCCAATATTCTCTGTATATTGTAGAATGTAAGTTTCATTGACGAAGTTGCATAGAATTTTCATAAAATTCGGCTTATTTTACATTCATTTCTCTTGCGCGGTGCTCGTACAAAATTTCAAGTTCTTAGCTGTTAATTTGTTGGTTATTAGTTATTTATTGAAATTTGTCGAAATCATACTTTTGTATGGGAGGGGGTAGAAGGGCAAGCGCGATCTCAAAACTTTTGACGCAATTTCGTTTGAACTATTTTTAAAAGTTTTCTGCAATATTTCAAATTGATAGTTTTAATAGCTAGAATGTAGCCTAGCGGGTAGTGTGTTGGTCTACAATGCGAAGATCGTGAGTTCAAAGCCCCGTCGACGCATAATTCCAGCACACTGCCTGCTTGGGTATATTTTGGTCACCTCAATCTACGAAAATGAACAATTTGTCGATAGAGGGTTGTGCGAAGGTCTAACAACTCTTCCACAATAAGTAATGAAAAATATTAACGAACCTATTGGTTAGGAGGTCAAGGCCCAACTTGGGCTGTAGCGCTATTGTAGAAGAAGGTTTTAATAATTAGGGGATAATTGATTAAAATGGTCGAAAAAATAATTTTGTATGGGAGAGGGTAAAAGTTTTGAAGATATTCAACAAGTTAATATTTTAAATTTTTGGATATTTTTTTTAAATGCATTTTGCAAATTATCAAGTTTCTACCTTAAAATTTCACTCAAAAATTTGCAGTTTTTGTGTCTTTTTTTCATTGTATACGAAACACCTTGTGCACGTTAGACCCCCACTTCGGTGTATAAGAATTGTGGTAAAAATTATTTTTTTTTTTTTATGTATATCAAATAGATGTATCTTCATGGAAAATTTAAACTTTGTATCTTTCACCAGGACACTAAAAAATTCACTCAAAATTTTCGACATTTTTTCTTACCACCTCTCTCCCCATACATCCCAGTTCTACAATCTGACAAACTTTCGAGTTGAAATTTGTACTTAATTTTGAGATATAACGATTTGTAATTTTGGAAAGTGGGCCACTTTTGAAATGCTCTCCATTTCCCCCCATTACTATCATTTCCATATGTTATATTTTTTTCGCATTTTCATTTAATATATGTTTCCAGTTTCAATACATAGCTTAAGAGATATTGAGATATTATTTTTTAAGTGTTATTCTTTGCATTCGCCTGACCCTCCCCCTTACAATAATTAGCTATTTTCTAGGCTAATGACCTTAATAGCCCTAAAATATGATTTTTTTATAGTATGTAATTTCGTAGATATAATCATTTGAAAAAAAAAATCCGCCTTTTTCGGACGCCAATGGATAAAAAATTCCCATCTGCATTGCTAGTGGAGGTATTAGCCAGTATAATTTTTGACTCTTTCCCACCCTTCCACCTATCACTCACTAAAAGGTAATGGAGCTCATTTACCCAATCAACAATCCACCCAAAACGAACATGCTACCTTTAACGGTCTCGGAGACATGGGTCCATATGTACGTCGGACGGCGTACGGCGTACGGCGGAATGGATTTATTTTTTTTTTTTTTCATTTTTTGGCTAATTTAGTCACGAAACGTGAAAAAAACCAAATTTCAGGGTGTCGATAACTTTATTATTAAAATAATAAAGTACTATTAATTGGATGCATTCACTCTTTCTACACCTTCCCATACAAATAAACAATTTTCAAAAATGAGTTTAATCGATTTTCATTGCAATTGTCAAAGGTAAAAAATGAAGTTTCGCCAGAATTAATTTTAATATAATTGCAACCAATCGAAAAAAATATCACCTTCACCTCACTCCCATAAGAATTTCACGAAATTTCGTAATTTCAATTAAACCATTTTCTAAAACCGTTCAAGATATCGACTTGAAATTTTGACCAAAGTATGATTGTGTAAATATCTTTAAGAACGGAAAAAATTTGTTTTAATCGGTGTACTCCTTCTACCCTCTCCCAAACAAATGCATAATTTTGGTACTCGTAAATGCATTACATCGATTACTATTAAAACTAGAAAAAGTAGAAACTTAAAATGTTGCCAGAAATTGTCCTATCACAATCGCTATACATGCTAAAAAAATATCAACTTCGCTTCACTCCTTCTAGCCATAGAAATTTTCAATTCAGAGATTCAATAAAAGCATTTCTCCCTCGAATATATGAGAGCTATCGACCATAAAATTGGAACAAAGCATGTTGATAAGAATGTCGGTAAGGATTCTGATAAGCAGTTTCATTCAAAACCTTCCACTTCCTCTGCCACCTCCCATAGAAATCCCCACATCCAATATAAAGGGCACTTTTCACTATTCGAAAGAGTTTGAGATGACATTTTTGCTGGAAGATTGTATAATTACGCTTAATCATAATTATGTTATGTTTATACTATAGATGAAATCTGAGAATATTTTGTGTTTGCCTTATCGTTTGTAACGCTAAGAAATAATACTCGCACAGAGCTTGCAAGGATATGGAAATATAGGCTATCGGTCCAAAACCTCGATTCCAAGTGATCGTCTGTTCGTCTGTCTGTCTGTCTGTGCGTGTTCCTTTGAACTATCGTGCTGCAATTTGTTACGTGTCATTTTTAGGAAAAAAGGTAACTTTAAGTTTGTGAACGAGCTACACCCCCAT
This sequence comes from Chorisops tibialis, assembly GCA_963669355.1. Taxonomy (NCBI): domain Eukaryota; kingdom Metazoa; phylum Arthropoda; class Insecta; order Diptera; family Stratiomyidae; genus Chorisops; species Chorisops tibialis. The sequence goes on along the minus strand of OY770262.1, from coordinate 115,348,122 downwards.
ACTCTTTCTACCTCCTCCCATACAACTTTCATGAAATTTCGAAATTTTAAGAAATTGATTTTTCTTTGAAACTATTTAAGCTATCGACTTGAAATGTATTACGATGTAGATGTCATTAACATCATGGAATATTGATCCGATCCCCTCACTTCTTCTACCCCCCCCCCCCCCCATACAAATGCAGATTTTTGAAAAATCCTTATTTTCGATTTACATTGAAACTAGTAAAGCTGAAAAGACGAAATATTGCCTGAATTCATTTTCTTATAATTGTAATAAGTTTGAAAAAATTATCAACTTCATCTCACTTCTTCTACCCCCTTCCATATAAATCTCACGAAATTTCGAAATTTCAATTAAATTATTTTTCTTCGAAACTGTCGAAGCTATCAGCTTGAAATTTTGTGCAAGGTATAACAATAGAAATATCATTAACACAAAAAATTTTTGTTTTGATCTGTATACTCCTACTACCCCGTCCCATACAAATGCATAATTTTTGTTAAATACATTATATCGATTTCCATTAGAACTAGGAAAACTACAAACTTAAAATTTTGCCAGAATCAGTTTCTTAATAATTGGAATAAATGCTAGAAGAAATTATCAGGTCGCCTTCACTCCTTCTACCCTTTCCCATAAAAATATCTATGTTCTAAATTCAAGAAACGCATTTCTCCTTCGAATATATGAGAGCTATCGACTTTGAAATTGAATCAAACCATAGTGATAAGGGTAAGTAGTTCCAAAATCTTCTTAAACACTTCACTTCCTCTGCCACCTCCCATACAAATGTGTCGATTTCAGGAAAACTATGACCAATTTCTTTAAAAATAATGAAAACTAAAAACTTTAAATTCAGCATGAAACATTTTGCACGCTAAGTTCGGTGTCATATACGAAAAATACAAACCTCCCCATCTACTTCCACCACCTCCTATTCAAAATTCTCTATTAACTATTCGAAAGAATTTGAGATGACATATTTTCATTCATCACTTTTTTCAAAATGACATATACCAATTTTCAGGTCGATAACATTCAAAGCAAAGTGGCCATTCATTTAAAATGACGTGTGACCGTTGCACTGCAATTAATTTAATTGAATTACTTTCATTTAATCTAAAATAATGTTTTTTTTTTCATTCTATAAACAGTAATTATATCTCTCCGGGAAATAATATCTGTACAGACAATAGCACTACTTTTTTTTCTTTATTATTGTTTTCTTTCTTAATGAATCGGAGAAAGAAAACAATATTTGTATCATTTCATTTTTATTTATTAAGAATTTAAGATGAGTTGCGCAGAAAAGTTGAACTGTTGCAGAAAGTTAATAAATGATCTCTTATCACACCTACTGGCCGATTATTGATTATTCTTAAATGCAATTAAAGAGCATGCTAGATTCATATTAATTCGTAAATAATGAATCATTGTTATAGGGCTGTGACTGCCAATAACACTTCGGATCCAGTAACACGGCTGGTGATAATAGCCTTGTCTGTTGCCCATTCGCACAGAAAAGCTCTTCGACAGCTCTCCTCTATGTAAGACGCGACACCTTGCATCTTCGTAAAATTCTTTAACCATAGCTACCTTATCTGGAATACCTCTCCTACGCAAAGCATTCCATATATAATTTCACATAACGCTGTATTACATATATACCGAATTTAGCTAATAGAAAGTCACTATATTTAAAGTGAATTTCTATTAGCTAAACTCGGTGAAAAGTTAAGGAATTTGTAGAAACCAGCCATGGAATTTTCTTTCAGTCGTGATTAATTATTGGGTTGAGTTTTCCGTGTCCTAATTTACTGAAATGTTGTTATGTGGAAAATTAAAATTATTTGTGCACTAAATTATTAAATTAGAGTACGATAACTTCCTAATCACGACCGATAAAAGGTTATTACTTGTGAATTGATAGTTTGTGCGTTTGCCAATATGTAGATGTGCTTGAAAACATTCGATCACGTGCGATATCAAAGGATTTTACGAATTGACTTAAATACTGTTTAACTTAACACTGGAAAAGACTTAACAATCGTATTGATTTCATTTAAATTTTCCTTCGCACATACAGTGTACCAATAATGTCTTCGTACAGCAGCTAAAACTCGAGTGATAAAAAACAATAAATTGTTGCAAGACATTTGAAAAAGTTTTAATGCAGATTTATTCATTAAACATTTTTATTTAATTTAGAAACAAAAACTAATCCATTTAAGTTATTCATTACAAAGTTATCAACTAAAAATAAAACAAAGTCGACAATTTGCCACCAATAATGTTTTCGTACATTTAAGATTTCGCTTGCTCTTCGATCTCTTGGCTGATAATTATCGATCATAATTATTTTCCACTCATAACGGTTTGTAATAACAGTAAACAAACAAACACGTGTGTTTACTGTCAAATGTAAATTTTATGAGTTTCGCTCAATATAAATCGAAATAATGCCTGGCAAATACTTGTCGTTTGAAGAGCGTAAGCTTATAGTGAATTTACACGTAAAGGAGCAAAAATCATACGCGGAAATAGCCAAACTACTGTCCCGGAGCCGTTCTACTATCCAATCTGTAATCGGGCGCTATAAATATGAAGGCCGCGTAGAGAATATGCCTAAATCAGGACGCCCTGCAATTCTCACTGATGCAGATCGACTGCAAATCAAGGGTATGATTGCCAAGGATCCGTTCATAAGTGCACCAAAAATTAGTGCAGAGCTCCGTCAATCCAATCAAAAAGAAGATCATCCAGAAACAGTACGAAGATGCATGATTGATGCCGGATTTAAGTCTCGTACACCTCGCAGAAAGCGACTGGTAAGTGAACTAAATCGCAAAAAACGTTTGAACTTCGCTCGGCAATACCAAAATGCATCTCTCGAGTTTTGGCGCAATGTTATATTTTCTGATGAATCCAAATACAATATTTTTGGGTCGGATGGGATACTTAAAGTGTAGAGAAAGCCAGGGGAAGCTTACAATGCAAAAAACACCATCAAAACTGTAAAACACGGCGGCGGCGGCGTAATGGTATGGGGCTGTATGGCTGCCAGCGGCGTTGGAAACTTAGAAATAATTGAAGGAATCATGGATCATCGGGCATATATTGAAATTCTCAAGAGAAATTTGGAGCCAAGAGCTGAAAAATTGGGTTTATCAAAGGATTTTTACTTTCAACAAGATAATGATCCTAAGCACATGGCTCATAATACTAGGATGTTCTTGGCGTACAAAACTCCACATTTGCTTAAGACACCACCGCAAAGTCCTGACCTCAATCCCATTGAGCACATGTGGAACATGCAGGAAAAAATGATCAGGACTCATCATATTAGCTCGAAACCTCAGTTAAAACAGGCTCTTCTGGAGGAGTGGGCGAAAATAGAGCCAAGCTACGCAAAAAAACTTGTAGAATCGATGCCACATCGCCTTGAAGCCGTAATTAAAAACAAAGGCTACCCAACTAAAAATTAACAAAAAATATATCTATAGTTTTAAAGATTTTTCATAAACTGTTTCGTAAGTGTACGAAGACATTATTGGAGGCAAATTGTCGACTTTGTTTTATTTTTAGTTAATAACTTTGTAATGAATAATTTAAATGGATTAGTTTTTGTTTCTAAATTAAATAAAAATGTTTAATGAATGAATCTGCATTAAAACTTTTTCAAATTTCTTGCAACTATTTATTGTTTTTTATCACTTGAGTTTCAAATAGCTGCTGTACGAAGACATTATTGGTACACTGTATATTTCAGTGGGTTCTGCATAATTCTGTTCAAAGGCACGGACTACGAAAAAACAACTCCTACGCGTCTGCTTTTTGACTAATCACGATGTTGCCTCGAGTGGATTTAGTTCATCCATAAACTCCCTTCTCTGTAATCGCATGTAGAAAACCCCTTGTAACATTTAAGGAAACCACCTTTTGTAGAAAATATTTGAACTGTCAATCGATGACATTTCAAAATGTCAAACTTGATAAAATATGTTGCATTAATCAACATACGTTCAGTGGTCCGCTATTTAATTTTCAAGTGTTCTGAACGAGTGTGATATCAAACAGGAATTTTATGGTAAATAAACGCGCTGTAACTATTTTTTGGTTACTTATTTTTGTTGTCCATTGCATTGCAGAATTATTTAATTTTTTAAAAAAAGTCTCACAGTGACTTCTTAGCCAGAAATTTTTTTTTAAAATTCAAAATTATTTGTTTCAATGCAAAACTTGATAGAACGAAACTCACACTTTTCTACAAAAAACCAAACTAAATCAAACTTTCTCTTTCTATACATAAAAAAAACAGGATTGGACATACCTTTGTAAGAACGATCCTTTGAAAATCCAAAAACCACAAGTTGTATCATCAGTAAGTGGCATCGTCCTTAGTATCTTATCGATATCATCTTTCATACGAATCTCTTCATCGACATCTTTTTCGTTCCTATCTCGATACGTTCCGTTATTGAAAGCTTGCTCCATTTTCTCCTTTTCACCGAGTTTCATGGGCGCATTTGTATTAATAATTCGCGAATCGTTCAGGGTTAATCGTTGCAATTCGTCGGCCTCAATATCATGCTTATCCTTTCGATGGAAATCATTTTGATCACTCATTATTTTTCTACTATCGCGTTGTTTTTTCAAAGTTTTATCGATTTGCACACTACAACCGATTTCAAATTGAATACACGATTATTACAAAAGAACACAATTGTTTCCACTTCGAGTCTATTCAGTTCGAACAGTACTGCTAGTCTGATAGTAATCGGTCGGAGAATTTTCAAATAGTCGATTTTCGAAAATTTTATCAACTAGTGTAAATATTGAATTTGGTTAGCACAATGTCACGATAATTCCGAACTGATTTATGATTCTTCTTACATGAATGAACTACGACGGGATGAAAGATGAATGTCATACTTCTTCAATCCCAGTAATTGCTATAAGTGAGAGTTAACCGACAGATAGCTCATCCCTTTTATATGAAAATATAAACCACATCTATCTGAGACTAGCGATATCAGACAAATACAAAAGGAATTATTATTTATGCAAATGACTTTCATTTTAAATAAAAATCATCTATTTTTTCAACATTTCTAAAGTATATAATATATCTTGTCACATGGAATGTAAAAGAGCGATTGCTTTATTAACATTTATTGCATTTGTTCTGCGCGATTGTCTCATTTTCGGTTTAATTACATTTGCCTCTGGCAGAACAGGAAAAACGTCACCGCACAAATAATCAACAGTAGTCGTTTTGTTTTCAACCGTCTATATTTGAATAGAAATAAGTAATCTAGTCAATGGATTAGCCAACATTACATCGGTCGAATACACCTACACCGAGCACGTTAATCGTATAAAATCCTAACGAATTTTAATTCACTTTCACACCACGAACGAATTATTCACTTGAATTTAATCGCACTTCGTATAATACAGAACGAATAGGCTACATTTGAACGCCATTATTATTTATATTTTCGATAGTAGACTTAAAGTTTCGTTATATTGGCACGTTTACACTAGGCGGATCTCGCCGTCATCGTTGAACCACAATTATGTCACTTCGGAACGTTTATTATTCTGTGCTCTTGAATTCTAAAGTTTAGAAGAAAAATTTCGAAAACAATTATATTATTTATAGTTGTAAATTAGACTGAAACTAGCAAATATAGTGAAGTTGATGGCTAAGTATGCACTCGGATTATCGTCTTAAGTAGATTGGCGCCTACATCATATCTCAACTGTTATTTGCATTTAAATTGCATTTTAATCGGAATGCCGAATACAAAACAATCGCTTTTAGATAGCAACTAGAGTATCTGCTGCTTTATCATATCTCTGCTCAGAAGTTTTGCATTACAACATTCGAACACTGCACTTTTACTACTGGTTAGATTATACAAATATTTTCTCAAATATATTGCTGAAGCCTCGCCATTCGAATCAATACTTTCCATCTCAAAAATTTGTTTCTGGTTGGAAATGTGGTCGCTAAATAGAAATGGATCGCGTATCAATTATGAGATCTGTTTAATGCGCGACAATTATATTGCATGAAAAAATTGCTATTGTATAATTAAATTTGTTCGTGTTCAAATTTTAACAACGAAAGGTGGTTGAAATTATTGTTATAGATGTTATTGTTTATACTCTAGATGAAATCTGAGAGTATTATAAGTTTGCCACAAAGTTTGTAACGCCAAGAAATAAGGCTCGGAGAAAAAAATGAATGATACAGAAGTTCATATAATCACTCAAAAATCTCAAAACCGGATGTCCGTCCGTCCGTCCGTCCGTCCGTCTGTCCGTCTGTCTGTCCGTCTGTCTGTCCGTCCGTGTCCTCTCTAGCTTGAGAACGCGTTGAGCTAGAAAGTTCAAATTTTGTATACGTCGTTTTTAACAAAAAATTAAGGTCAAGTTCGTGAACGAGCCAAATCGCTCCACCCCTTCTATCCCCTCCCATACAAAATGACACAATTTCGCAATCTGACAATAAACGGATTTCCTCCAAAAGTACAAATGACATTGATCTGAAATTTGGAATGTAATATTTTTATGACAACTCCAGTCTACTCTATAAAAATAATTTGTGTCTTCCCCTTCCTTCCACCACCTCCCATACAAACTGCACTTTTTCATGAAATGCTCTAAACCAATTTACTCAGTGCGTATAATAGTTATCAAGCTGAAATTGTGTACAAAATATTTATTTAAAATTATTATTAAGACCAAAAAAAATGAGACGATTAGCTGTACCCCTTCTACCCCCTCCCATACAAAATGACACAATTTCGTAATTTCACAATAAACAGATTTGCTCGAAAAATATAAATGCTATTGATCTGAAATTTGGAACATATTACTTTTATGATGACATAAATCTACTGTACAAAAGTTTTTTGAGTCCTCGCCTTCCTTCCACCACCTCCCATACAAACTGCACTTTTTCATGAAATGATCTAAGCCAATTTACTCAGTGCGTATAAAATTGACCGAGCTGAAATTGTGCACTAAATATTTATTTAGAATTATTAGTAAAACCAAAAAAAATTAGGCGATTAGCTTTACCCCTTCTACCCCCTCCCATACAAAATGACACAATTTCACAACTTTATAAAAAGTCGATTTTCATGGAATGTATGAATACTACTGATCTGCAATTTAAGACATGTCAAAAGCATGATATTTATAGTTATTCCTGAAAAGTCATTAAAAACTCGCCCCTCCTTCTATCACCTCCCATACAAACTGCACTACTTCACTACATCCAATACACTAATTTTCTCAGTACCTATTAAATTTTTAAATCCTAAATTTTGTATAAAACATTTTGATAGCAACCCTACCGTCATCTGAAAAAATTATTTCAATGTCGTCACCCCCTCTACCACTTCCCCTACAAAATTTCTTAAGATACAAAAATTTCTTTCATCTAGAGTATCGCACGATTGGGCTTTATGCCCAATCGTACTCCTGTTATGTTTTTTTTTAATTTTATAAACCAAATGGAAAACAAGATGCTTATTGAAATTGTTCAACCAGATTTGTAGAGTATTGATTGCTATTCGTTTCTCTTAGCTCTGTGTTACACAAAAAAATAGTTAGAAATATTATTGTCTAAATTTCTTCTTCTTCTTTAGTAGTACTTCAACCCCAGGCGAGCCTTAGCCTTCTGACTTTCAGGCTTGCTAGCATCTTTTTGTTATTGTGAAAGGATTGTTAGCCCGTCGTACAATCGTGTTTCTTTTGCATATTAGGGTGCTGAGATACATCCTCATACGCTGTATAGCGGAATTATACATATTTACGTTGACCAGGATTCCAACTAACCACCCTCGCCTTGTAGACCAACACAATACACCCTAGCTCTATATTTCGATCAACATGCTTACTTTATTTAAATCAATTTTTCACCTTTTTAAGATATTTCGTCAGTTTTCAATCTCCTGGAGAGTTAGCGATGTTTCATACCCCAAAATTTTATTGATATGACCGAAACTTCTATTTATAAGTTTTCCCAAGCTGCCTGTTCATCAATAGAGCTATAGCTTAGCTTGAGTTAACCTTCAGATTTTTTGAAATTGGTTTCTTCCGGGTCCCGAACTCATTCTACTCCAAAACTCTGTACTCTACGCACCCAGTCTATAATATTCTTCTTATTATACACTAGCAATCCCCCGTTACTTTGTCCGCATAAGAATCGCAAAAATAAGCTATTTTTGAGAATATAGTTAGTAATACATTATGTGGGATATATGCATAATCTGCTTAGTTTAATGGCTCTTTGAACACAATGCTTTTTATTTTGATGGAATCGGAACCATTAACTATTAAGAATGAAACCATGACACTCGCAATTGCATGGGTCGGGCTAATGATCAAATCAGTCCCGTGATTTGAGATCATATTCGTATTGGAGAGCGTTAAGGTCATGCGAATAGCTGTAGGTTGTGTTCATTAATAAGCAAAAGCCCAAATAAAATAATATTAAGCTTAAAAACATAACAGGACTACGATTTTGCATAAAGCCCAGTCATACGATATTATAGATGAAATCGAAATTTTTGTGATGTTCAGGAATTTTGTAATGGGAGTGGAAGAAGGGGTGACAGCATTGAACTTATTTGTTTTACATCCCGCTAGAGTAGAAAATGTATAAAAATGTTCTGTACAAAATTTAAGCTTCAAAAATTGAAAAAATACTGAGAAAATTAGTATATTAGATTTAGTGGAATTCTGCAGTTTGTATGGGAGGTGGTAGAAGGAGTGAGTGGTTTTTAGTGATTTTGTGAGAAACAACTATAATCATCATGCAATTGATATGTTTTAAATTTCAGATCAAGAACTTTCATACTTTTCAAGAAAATCGAATTTTGAAAAAGATGTGAAATTCATATTGTATGAGAGGGGGTAAAAGGAGAGAAGCTAATCGGTTTACTTTTCCCCGATATTAATAATGGGATTTATTACAAAATTACAGCTGGACAAATGAGCAAATTCGCTTAGAGTATTTCATGAAAAAGTACAGGTTGTATGGGAAGTGGTAGAGGGAGTGTGGGGACTTAAATAATTTGTATACCACATTACATTTATGATAAAAATAATATGTTCAAAATTTCGAAATATTTGCTTTTATGGTTTTCAAGAATATTTGATTATATTTTTGAAAATGTGTCACATTGGGTGGGAGGGGGTAAAAGGTGTGGAGGTATTGAAATAAGACCAAACGCAGATTGCATCTCTAATAAACTGTGTTTCATACATTTGGTTTAGCCGATTTTGCGTTAAACCCAGACAGATAGATAGACAGGCCTTAGTGTAGCATATCAGCAAACAATTTAACGTGCGCTCGCAAATAACGATGAAAAATTTGTTTTTAATTCACTCCATAAGACTCCTACATTGGTAGACTGTTCGACTGGTAAAGTTAACCCAACAATGGTTGATGTCTCAACTTGTTGTGATATTATGCCCTACAGCAAGCACATTTCAATTTCAACCGACTCCACTAACTCTTATAACGCATTGAATTGTGTTACTGGAGATAAGTATCGGGCTGATAATTGCGGTATTAGTGGATATAAATAGTCCTGCATTTCATCAAGGTCCGTCCCGCAGAAAAACTACAGTGAGTAGTTCTACCTCTACTAAAAATAGCCAAGCTTCATCAAAAGCTTCCGCTACACTCTCGAAGTCTACCCTATTTTCTTCGAGTAGCTCTCAAACTACTAATACTGTTACTAATCCCACTGAATCTTCTTCTAATTTGCCTTCACATTACATTTACTAACTATTGTACATCGATTTGATCCCCAAACATCCCCCGATTGTGACATTAATTATTTATTAGGACCTTGAATAAGTTCTCGCTGTTTCTTCAAATATGGCAGTAGCAGTACCCCGTTCGTGGAATTTCGAATGGTAACACACATGCAAGGCAGGAGTGTATCTAACCTTAAATTTCAGTGTATGGTAGTTCACTTTAGAGTAAACAAAGTAATTTTTTCTTAGTTCTGAAAATTTGTACTTTTGCGCCAAATAAAGTGTATTTGCGGGGAATTTTATTGCACTACTTTATTCAAAAGAAATCTGCAGCTGAAGCACATAGAATGCTTGTTGAGACTTATGGTGACAATGCTTTATCGGATACGACATGGAGAGACTGGTTTCGATGCTTCAAAAACTTGAGGATAAAGAACGTTCTGGCGCACCGAAAAAATTTGAAAACGAAAAGTTGGAGGATTTACCGAATGAGACTATCACGGGGGAGCGCTATCGACTTCAATTGATGCGTTTAAGTCGAGCCTTAAAAGAGAAACCGCCGCTATACGAGCAGAGACACGACAAAGTGATTTTGCTACATGACAACGCTCGGCCTCATGTTGCGAAACCAGTTCAAGTTCTACCCCACCCGCCGTATTCACCTGACATAGCCCCTTCTGATTTTCACATATTCCGTTCGATGGCACATGGCCTAGCTGGCCAGTGCTTTCATTCTTATGAAGAAGCTGAAAAATGGATCGGTTCTTGGATAGCTTCAAAAGACATGTTGTTTTTCAGACGCGGAATTCATATACTGCCAGAAAGATGGGAGAAAGTGGTCGTTAGTGATGGGCAATACTTTGAACTTATTCAAGGTCCTAATAATTTAAAAAAAAAATTATTTTAGCTGGATCGGCATTTAGATTTGAAAAAATTAGTTAAGATACTAGTTCTATTGCCTCTGTTAAAATCGTCATGGCCAATAATGAACTTTTTAATCGGCTACTAGATAACAATTCTTATACCATTAACACATAGCGCGGCTAAATTATAATTAAGGCTTAAATTATCATTATACGGCTATGTGCCATAATTAATAATTTAGCTAAATTACCAAAATGGTGATCATTTATCAGCTAAATCATCTTATCATGCTCTCAGCTAAAACACTTCATTTAGCTAAATCCTCTCATTTTTCTCATACTTTAGGCTATAACGATGAAGATTGTACTAGATTTGGAGCTTTCATAAAAGCTTTTCGTGTATGAGAAAAAGGACTAAGGATCGTTTTTCTTCTTTTGTCGCCTTCAACTTTTTAAAAATATGACAGATGAGTGAGTGGCTTTTCTTACTTAGCAAAGTGCTGTGTGTCACCAATCTACTAACGATGAAAACGAGCTAAATCACGAATTACCTAAATTATAATTAGGACCGTTATGTGTCAATGGTATTAGCCGTCTGGAGCATTTTTTAAAGAATTTATTTCTCGTCGTATTAGATCACCGGGTTCTGACCCAAAAAACTCAGACAATTGTCTATCTACTATCAAAACGTCAATGGACTGCACATTAAAACCAAGGCGATATTTTCTTCAACCGGAAATTCTTCTTATGATGTTATTGCTTTTAATGAAATGGAATTAAACTGTAGCTTTTCCGACAGTGAACTCATTGGATCAGACTTCTAAGTCTTTCGTAGGGATCGTTATGTTTCCGATTTGAGATTGACGGGTGGTGGATTGTTATTAGCAGTCCGAAGCTGCATTAATTATGTAGTTGTTGACGTGCTGAACCTTCAATATCTGGAGATCTTGTGCGTTAAACTTGTGTTTAGCAATAAAAATATTTATGTCTTTTTGATATATATTCCCTATTCGAGTCCGTGTAATTTACACGAAAAAACAGTTGACTGTATAACTTTTGTTCATAATAGTATGAACATCTCTGACGAACTCATTTTATTGGGTGATTTTAATATTCCAGGTCTTTCTTGGAAATTTTCAAACGATGATTCTATTCTCTTAGTTTCTGATGCTTCGCCCTCGCTTGAATGTTTTTTTGTTGATAGCATATTTGCACTTGGTCTACACCAAATTGAAACTTAAAATATATACTAAGCTATACTAGCGAAATACATAAAAAATATAAAATTTGGTCATAATAGTAGTGGGGGGAAATGAGGAGCATTTCACAAATGGTGCACTTTTCAAAATTAGAAATCGTTATATCTCAAAATAGATTACAGATATCAAATTAAAAATTAGGTGGTAAAATTTTGACTGATTTTTTTAGGACTCTGGTCAAAGATAGAAACTTTAAATTTTGCACGTTGATATATCTACTTGATATACATACATAGAAAAAAATAATAATTTGATCCACAATTGTTACCAACCGACCAGCCCGGTCTAACGGGCACAAGGTGTTTTATGTGCAGCGAAAAAAACACGTAAACTGAAAATTTTTGGATGTAATTTTAAGGTAGAAACTTGAAAATTTGAGAAATGCATTTAAAAAAAATCCCTAAAAGTATGAAATATTAACTGGTCGAATACTTTCAAAACTCCTACCCCTACAAAATTATTTTTTCGACCATTTTTAAGAAATTGATTATCACCTAACTATTAAAAGCTATCAATTTGAAATTTTGCATAAGAACTTATAAAAATATTTTAAATGAAATTATTTTAAAAGTTTTGAATTCGCACTTGTCCTTCTACCCCCTCCCATACAAAAGTATGATTTCGACGAATTTCATTAAATCAACTAATAACCAACAAATTAAAAGCTACGAACCTGAAATTTTTTACGAGTTCCTTACAAGAGAAGAAAAAGAAAATTGTTTCACAAATTTTGCAATTCCCCTACCTCTTCTACCCCCTCCCATACAAAATTATCTTTTCGAGCATTTTTAAGAAATCAGTTATCAGCTAACTCTTAAAAGCTATCCATTTCAAATTTTGCAAGAAAACTTACAAAAAGAACTAAAATGAAATTCCTTTAAGAGTTTTGCAATCGCGCTTGCCCTTCTACCCCCTCCCATACAAAAGTATCATTTTGGCCTATTTCATTAAATCAACTAATAACCAACAAATTAAAAGCTACGAATTTGAAATTTTGTGCTAGCACACTACATGAGAAAGGAAATAGAATTGCGTCACAATTTTTACGATTCCCCTACCTCCTCTACCCCCTCCCATACAAATGTTTGATTTCGTGAATGTAAAATACACCGAATCCTATGAAAATTCTATGCAACTTCGTCTATAAAACTGACATTCTATACAGAGAATATTGGACGTAATTCTAGCAATCAATTAAAAAACTATTAACATCCACCGACCCTTTCTATCACTCCTCAACCCTCCCCTCACAAAACTCAAATTTGCATAAATAAACGAACGAAATATTGATTATATATACTGGAGCTTTTGAACGTTTCCACAAAGTGTTAAATTGATAACTGCCCTGCTCAAGAACCCCCTTTCACTTAGTCTTCCCTAACCACTCTAACCTGCATATTGACTTTCCACGCATCCGCAACTTGTTCCAAGAATAATAAAGTTTCGCCCGACTTGTTGGCAGTTTATTTTTTTAAATGATTATATCTTCAAAATAACACAGCAAAGATTTTACCGAGCGCTCATAAATTTATGATCGAAAAACGATCGTTTTGCATGCCCGAGCTGCAATATGCTTGAAAAACAAATAACATGATGAAAAACAAATAACAAAAACAATAACATGAGACAAATAACATATGTAAACCAAACTCTGCAGAGTTCACATCATACGTACGATATGCTAGCTCGAAAATTATCTCGACATAGCTATGTCTATAGGCATATCGCACATTTCGTTTGTGCGTGAAATGTTCAAAGCATAAACAACAGAAACAGAGAAGCAATTGCGATCTTCGATTATATACTTGCTTATATACTCGTTTCTTGTAAGCGTCTTACAATTCATTAATGAATAGTTAAAAATAATTCATGAATAAATGTCCATTTAGTCCGCTTAATGACTCGTTGGGCTGGATCATGGGCTTATCACCCGTGATCTTAAGACCTAAATGATACGAGAAACGGATACATCGCCTCGGATACGGACTGACGGTAACGACTTTTGGCATTCGAAAACGGACTATGATTGGCTTCTGGAACGTTCGAACATTGAATGACGGGGGAAGAGCTGGGGTTACTCGGTCCTTGCACCGTCAATCAGTGATCGACCGTGAAATGAAGCACTATAACATCCAAATCTTGGGCTTGAGCGAGGTCAGGTGGACAGGATCAGGAGAAGAACGAACACCTAGCGGAAACACTATTCTGTACATTGGCCCTGAAAGTGAAGCCAGAAATGGCGTGGCGTTCGTCCTTACGCCGAGAGCGAGAAACAGTCTCATTAGCTGGGAACCAATCTCGGATAGGATTATCGTCGTCAGGCTCAGGACCAGTGTCAGAAACGTCACGATTCTGCAGTGCTACGCACCAACTAATACCGCAACATCTGGTGACAAAGAGGAGTTTTATAGCCAACTGAGTGCAACCTTCGAACGTGTTCCAAGAGGTGATATTATTATCATCTCGGGAGATATGAACGCCCAGGTTGGATCAGACAACACTGGACTAGAACACGTCATGGGGAGTCATGGTGACCCTTGGGTCGACCCTTCTCGACCTTGGACTAAGAGACCCGAAAACGGCGAATTATTTGTGGAGTTCTGTAGTACTCGGCAAATGGTCATCGGCGGGACCCTTTTTCCACACAAGAGTCATCATAAAACATCTTGGGTTTCCCCTGATGGTGTTTCTCAGAACCAGATCGACCATTTGGCTATAAGTCGCCGATGGAGAAGATGTCTCCTCGATGTGCGAGTGAAACGTGGAGCTGACGTGGGGAGCGATCACCACTTGATGGTTGCCTGCTTGAGATTGTGTACAGCAGCTATCCGACGACCACAAATTCGTCAAATGAAGCGCAAGCTTAATGTGGATAAACTTAGAGATCCCAACAAAAAACGCGAATACACCACCATTCTACGCGAAAAGTCATCCACTTTGGGTGAACATGAAATGCGCACACTGGACGCCAATTGGGAGGCAACCAGAAACACTTTTCTAACTAGTGCTGAAGAATCTGTGGGATATGCGCAAAGCGGTGAGAAACCCTGGATGTCGCAAGACACATGGGACAAGGTTGGCAATCGGAAAAAAGCCAAATTGGCAATCATCTCTCAACCCGATGTCAACCAACGAACTCCCGACTTGAGGCAGAACTACCGCGATGCTCATCTATAGCTTAAAAAGGCTGTTAGACGCGACAAGAGAAAGGCCATTGAAGATCTGGCAAACAAGGCAGAATCTGCGGCTTACCTTGGGGATATGGGTTCACTATTTAAAATCATGAAACAGTTGACGAACAGGAATTTCACCGCCAACCACCTGGTGAGAGATGTCAACGGAACTCTCCTTAATATGAGTGAACACCAGTTGCGACGATGGAAGGAATACTTCTATGATATTTTAAACATCTTGTCAGATGAAGATATTCCGGAAACAGAACAACTACCTAACATCCAACCGCAACAATCCTCTATTAGGGACGATCCCCCAGATAAGGAAGAGATAGTTTCCGCCATTCGGTCAATGGCGGGAAGGAAAGCTCCAGGTATAGACGGACTACCAACCGAACTCCTCAAAGCGGACCCGGAAATAACAGCCGATATACTCCTCCCACTCTTCACTAAGGAGTGGAATGATGGAAGATATCCGACTGAATGGAAGGAGGGCGTCATTGTGAAAATTCCGAAGAAGGGCGACCTTCGAGATTGTGGCAATTGGCGTGGTATATGTCTACTTACTGCCGTACCAAAAATTATGGCTAAGGTAATTCTCAATAGGATTAGTGATGTCGTCGAGAGCACTCTCGAAGTTTATCAGGCTGGATTCCGTAAAAGGTCGTCTTGTACCGACCACACAAATACCCTACGGATAATATTAGAGCAGTCAGCCGAAATGGGCTCGCCACTACATCTCATGTTTGTGGACTTTGAGAAGGCTTTCGACAGCGTTAAGCGAGATTACATATGGAATGCTTTGCGTAGGAGAGGTATTCCAGATAAGGTCATAGCTATGATTAAAGAATCCTACGAAGATGCAAGGTGTGGCGTCTTGCATAGAGGAGAGCTGTCCGAGAGCTTTCCTGTGCGAACGGGTGTCAGGCAAGGCTGCATATTATCACCAGCCCTGTTTCTGGTGGTAATAAATGACATCTTGAAAGCTGCACTGGAAGGTGGGGAAGGTAAAGGTCTTCAATGGAGACTATTTAACATATTAAGTCACCTTGATTATGCTGATGACGTGTGTTTGCTTGCACATAACCGTTCGGACTTAGAGTCAAATGTTCGCTCGTTGCATTCTAAATGCAAAGAGGCGGGACTGAAAATAAATGTGCGTAAAACCAAGTACGTGCACATGGGTTCGAACGCAAGCACACCGATTGTTCTTAATGGACAGGATGTGGAAGACGTGCAAGATTTTTGCTATCTCGGAAAAATTGTCAGCATGGACGGCGGAGCCGAAAAGGATGTTGAGGCTCGGCTAAATAAAGCTCGTCAGGCCTTCGGTATCCTTTCCCCTTTCTGGAGGTTAAGAGAGATCTCCCTTCGCACGAAGCTGCGAGTTTTTGACGCATGCGTCAAATCCGTGTTGTTATATGGTTGTACTACGTAGAAAGTGACCGTTCGACTTACCAAGAAACTACAGACTTTCGTAAACCATTGCCTCCGGCGCATTTTTGGAATATTCTGGCCAGAAGTAATCTCCAACGACGAACTTTGGAGTACAACTCGCCAGACTAAAATAGGTATTGAGATTCAACGGCGAAAGTAGCAGTGGATCGGTCATACTTTGAGGAAGCCAGAGCGAAACATC
The DNA here is from genome assembly GCA_963669355.1 of Chorisops tibialis. Classification (NCBI taxonomy): domain Eukaryota; kingdom Metazoa; phylum Arthropoda; class Insecta; order Diptera; family Stratiomyidae; genus Chorisops; species Chorisops tibialis. The sequence goes on along the minus strand of OY770262.1, from coordinate 115,331,399 downwards.
GCAAAACAGGCTCTGGATTATAACCCTCAAGGAAGACGTCGGGTTGGTCGACCATGTAACACATGGAAGCGAGCAGTTGAGCAGGAGGCCAGAGGAATAAACAAGTCCTGACAACAGCTTAAAGCCGATGCTCAGGATCGCGCCTTGTGGAAGAGAGTTGTTTCTGTCCTATGCCCCTATAGGGGGTCTTAACAGGAATTTGAATTGAATTGAATGACTCGTTAATGTATCGTTAACGACGCACGTTACTGATCAAAACACTCATCAATAGAATTCATGAACGAGTCTTTAATGAATTAGATTGTTTGCTGGGAACTTAAAAATCCATATTTCGGGACCATTAAAGCGCCGTACAGATCCAGCATCAGCTTAGAAGGAGGCTAATGATTGTATGGGTGAGTGTCAAGGGGTTTAAGAAAAAACACTTAAAATGAATATCTCAACTATCTCTTAAGCTATGTAATTGAAACTTAGATCATATGTATTAAGCTATATTGATCGCACCTGCCTTTCTTTTCTCTTCCATACAAAATTATGACCAATTTCAATAAATCATCTAATAACCAACAATTTAAAAGCTACGAACTTGAAATTTTGTACGAGCAGCTTACAAGTAAAACGAAAAAAAAACTGAATCACCAATTTTGCGATTACCTTACCTCCTATACCCCCTCCCATACAAATGTTTGAATGAAAATTTTATGCAAGTTTACAGGACCAGTTAATATTTCATTCATTTAGGGCCGGTTTCACAGGTCCAGTTTAAACCTGACATCTGGTTCAAACTTTGGTTTAAATATAAAAGGTGTTTCGCAGTGGTCGTTTAAACTCAAAGCAAGGTTTAAAGTCAAGATTAACTTAATCGGTGGATGGCCTTAGGTTTAAACTGAAGTTTAAGGGCTTGTGGCGATACGACGTCGCCGACACATCCCAGAGTCCATGACATCAGACGTGTACGTGCTATGGCGCACAAGCGAATTGTCCCTTTTTCAATATAACTAAGAAACTATCAAGTGGCATGTCCGATAACGCGTGCGATCAGCAGGTAATTTGTGGTTATCGGGCACAGGCAGATAACTTTTTATCGTAAATTCAAAATTCAAATTTTGAACGTTTTTCTTGCAAATACACGGAATTCTTAAGCAATGACAGATAATCATTCACAATGACGGCCAACAAATTCAGAATGATCGCCATGCTACCAATGTAAGGAAAATAATCTTCAGTTTAGTTAATCTTTAGAGATTGTTGAACTGTGAAAGCGGCCACAGTTTAATTTTCAGTTTAAACCAAAGATCACGTTTAACTAAACCTGAGATTAAAACGTCACTGTGAAACCGGTCCTTAGAGTTTTTTTTTAAATGGATTTTGCAAATTTTCAAGGTTCTACCTTAAAATATCATTCAAAAATTGTTAGCGTATGTGTTTTTTTTTTCATTGCAAATGAAAAACCTTGTACACGTTAGACTAATGGGGTTGATGCATAACAATTGTGGACATATACAACAAGTAGATGTATCCACTTAGAAAATTTAAAATTTGTATCTTTCTCCAGAGCCTTAAAAATATCACTTAAAATTTTCGACATTTTTGCTTACCGCCTTCCTCTCTTTACACCTCCCGACGTAAATTTACCAAAATTAAAGACTATGTAGATTTACAATTTGACAAAATTTTAATTTGATATCTTCACTCAGTTTTGAGATATAACGGTTTGAAATTTTGGAAAGTGCGCCATTATTAATTAATTTAAATAAATTAATATTTGCCCTACTACTATTCTGTCCAAGTATTATATTTTTCTCGTATTTCACTAGCATAGATTAATATACGTTCCAAGTTTCAATTGCATAGATTAATAAATAACCGAAATATTGATTTTCAAATGTTTTTCTTTGCACCACCCCCCAAGGACCATCCCCCTTACAGTAATTAGCCTCTCTCTAAACTGATTCTAGTGGGTCTTAATGCTCCCAAAATATGAATTATTTTTATCGTAATAATTTTGAAGTTATAATCATTTGAAAAAAAAAAAATCGTCCGACAATTGGTTCTTAGCTCCACCTCTTTTTGCACCCCAATGGATAAAAAAATTAAATTATTTTTAATGTTTGTCCCACAAACCCCCCTCTATACATATGTTGATTTTTAGCTTCCTAGCTGAAATCATGGTTGAGATATTTGAATTCTTAATCTTCAGTTTTAAATGGGTGTCCGAATGAGATCCACAACTATCTATAATCCCCTCAAAAATTAACTTTCTAAGTCGATCACAATACTTTATTATTAAAATAATAAAGTAATGCTCGTATGTTTTGTATAGGCATCATCTTGAGCTGCTATTGTAAAAAATCATTCGTTTAAAATTCCAATGCATCGCCTGACCTAAAATGAAATTGAAGAAGAAGATGTATGCCCTTACAGATATTATCTCAATGATGATCGATAACTTCAATACAGAAAGATGGAAATTATAATATATGTATTTATATCGTAATAATAGTTCCAGCAGATTTTTATTTCATATCACCGCATCCATCTTTTTTACCCTAATATTATTCAACTATATTCTCACATTAAATGTTAATAATAGCTTACAGTATTACAGAAAAATATTTTAATTACTAGGTATTAAATTGTATATTTCAGAAATCAAATCAGAATATCAAAACTCAAAAACAATTAAGTTTAATTGGAGACGGAACTAATTCTTGCAGTTTGAAATTATATTGTGGCACGAACAACATTGAAAGAAAACTATAGAAAAATAAGATCTGATTTTTAAGATAACCGAGCTTTGAAGCATATAGTAATCATAAATTTTTACTAATTTTTTAATGATTAATTCTTTCCATATTTTGCTATGATTATTATCACAACTTCTTATTGAGTGCCGAGTTATTGTACAAATGGTAATATTTTAATTTTTTTTGTTTGTTTGTTCGCTGTCAAGATTAAAAACTCTCAACAATAAAAAAAATTATCTTGATTAAATAAATAACAAACAAAGACAAATAAGGATTCTTCGCGTGGATTTGAACTTCTGTATTGCAAAATCTGTTGCAATAATGTTTTATTTGAGAACTTCCATTGAAGGTGCTATCATTTTATTTTTTTGATTGCTGCCTCGTTTTTGAGATAACGTTAAAAAAAAAATGTTTTTATTTTCGGGTATTACCGAATACATTTTTAAAAAAATCCGTATTTACTCAACAAATGTAATTATATGATTTTAAATAATGCGGAGGTAACCCAACAATACTTTTCTTCTCAGAATTTCAATTTAGTATTCAAAAACACAATAAAATTATTGTTTTTATTCATGTCTTTTGTCGCACTTGATTTTATCACTAAGAATATTTTTTTTGTTCTTGATATAGTAAATAAAACACTTTTATTTTGTCTTCAAGTATTGTATAAACTCACAAAGAATTGAAAAAAAAAATAAATTATTACAAATTTATCACGGTCCGACTATCACGGGTCAATCTTGACCGAAACGTGAACACTCTGACTGATAAAACCTTCCGCGTAATACTCAAATTCTATTTGACTAGTCCCGTCCAAATAATGGATATCCGCATGCGCACGTATGATGCATCTTTTTTAATCTTTGGCCAACACAAAGTTTATAACGTCTGACAATTGTCGAGTTTATAATAATAAAGTAGAATTGCCTATTTAAGAAGCAATTTGTGACTCAATTTTGAGTAGTACGATTCCCGTACATTATCGCATAACTCTGAGGTGGACCATCGCATGTACAGCAACACAATTTCATGGACAAAATGTTATTAGTTTTGAGAATTTGCAAGCATTTTATTTTATTTCATCTTCGTGTAAGCAATGTATAAGTTTAACTGATATTTAGACACCTCGTAATAATCAAGTAAAGCAGAATTAGCAGAAGGTGTGTTATTATACGACACCGTGCATTTTAGCATGCAGGACAACTCGTATTACATACGAGTAACCGCAAACTACAGAGTACAATTCGCAGCAACGTACGATATGTGTATCTAAATAGAGACACAATCTGAATTGACATAATAAGTTTATAATCTGGATTCTATCCCGGTGATCAAATGTGGCTTGTGGGTTAGCAAGCATATTAGCAAATGATACTGCAAAGGGCATGCAAAGTAACTTCTTCCGTTGCGTAATAACCTCAATTATGGACCTCAAGTTCGCGATTTACGTTGTGTTAAATTAAGGCTATATGTGTTGTAGATAGATAAACTAGTTGGAAGTTTTATTTAGCAAAATGAAAAACGTGCTAAGAAATTATTCTATCTGAATTGGCTTATCGTATAATGCCTTCTGGCTGAAACCAGGGCTACTGTAGGTTAAATTGGTAGCTTGCGAAAGGGGGGGGGGGGGCTTCAAGTCGCATCTTTGAACGCTGATACTTTAGTAAGCAAGTATTCAATGATTAAAGAGTGAATTGTATTTGAAACCGGCAATTTTGTGGTTGTTGATTGGCTCCAGCTGTGGTTAAATGCTTGCCAGCTGATGATCCTTTAATCGTCTGAAAAATGGGAAGCGGTAACGAATGCAGACTTTATCTGTAGAAAATCCCAGAATGATGATCCGCAGAAGCGTGGAAATATCTATTCCATAGACTAATTTATAAAAATTAATACATTTATGTTTGTTTGTTTGGATATCCGAGTCTTTGTCCCCATACAATTCATCCAACTCCGGTGAAATGTTGTACCCACTTCAGAGAAGGTTTCTACTTGATTGGTCAATCTAAACCTGAAAGTGGACAGAAAAAAGCCTTCACGAGCTTCTAAGTAGCGATATCGCCACTTAGTTTTTTTTTTTTTTTTATGGCACCGAATATAACTTAGGGGGTCACCCTTTAATGCAATCGCACAGCTATGACGGTATAGGAAGAGGATGAAACTTGGTAGTGTTATGGGAGTTTTGGGGGAGAGAGACGGAAGTGGCGATGGACATTACTTTTGAAATGCTGAAGGTTATACTTGCTTGGAAACATACTAGCAGGCAATGCGTTCCAATGTCTGGACTTCGGGGGATGAATGACTGCCTATATTTCACTGTACGAGTAGGAATAGGGTTAACAGTAAACTCGTGCGCGCGTTTAGCTTGACGAGTATTACGGGGAAAGGTGTAAAGTCGAGGAATGAGTGATCTAAGTTCCGCGCTACATTTACCATGAAAATAGCGATAGTAAATGCTGAGTACTGCAACGTTCCTACGATGCTCGAGGGAATCAATAGAAATCGTGATGTTGTCATCTCCGATTAGTCGGAACGCATGTTTTTGGATTCGATCGAGCAGCGCAAGGTATGTTTTGGGAGCCCCAGCCCACAAATGCGAATTGTACTCTAAACGAGGTCTAATGTAAGCCTTGTAGATGGTAGCTAAGTCGTGAGGCGTAAAATATTTTTTGCAGAACGGAAACCGTATTGGCGGTCGTGGATAAGCTGCTTATCCTCGAGATAGTGAATTAATTTGCAATTGACAGCAGTTTCCATCACTTTCGAGAGCACTGAAGTGATGGCTATCGGGCGGTAGTTAGCGGGGTTCGCTTTGCTTCCTTTCTTGGGAATTGGCTGAACATTCGCGACTTTCCATAATCGTGGAAAGCACCCAGAAGAGTAAGATAAATAAAAAAGATTGCGAAGAGGTTTAGTCAGAGAAGAGGAGCACATTTTAAGGGTAATGGGGGGAATGCCGTCAGGGCCAGCGGACTTGTGAACATTGAGCTTTTGCAGGATCCTAGATATGAGACGCGTGCGGAAATGTAGCAAAGGCAACGAAAAACCTGATGGTGATGCGAAAGGAGGGGTTTGGTTTGAAGGTGGTAGCGTTGAGTTTCTTGCGAAACTTACTGCCAATAGGTTGGCTTTCTCAACTGGATCAATAACGGTACGGTCGCCATCGACGAGTGGTGGTGTTAATGAAGAGATGAAATTATTATTGACCGTTTTGACAAAAGACCAGAAAGATCTTGAGCCTTTTGGACTCTGAAGGATCTTCCGCCGAAGTTTTTGGTCGTGATCAAATTTAACACGTTTAAGGATGGATTTGCAGGTATTTCTTGATGCATTATAAAGCTCGCTGTTAGCTGGAGTTGGAATATTGCGAAAATTTTGAAACGATTGTTTCTTAGCCTCAATTGCCGCGAGACAGTCATTTGTGAAATAAGAGTCCTTCGACGGCCGGATTTTTTTTTTGACTAGAAGGTATGTAGAGCTTCATACCTTTCAGGATGGTCTCGGTGACAAGTTTGCAGGCTTCATCGCAGTCATTAGTATCAAAGCACAATTTCCAATTAAAGGCATTGAAGAACTCGTTCAGCGCCCCCCAATTCGCTCTTTTGAAATGCCAAACTGTTCTGCGAGGTGCCTTAACTGGCAGCGGTTTTAGTGCTGCAACAGGAAATCGTGCACGAATCAGGAAGTGATCCGTATTTCCAATTGGCGATGGGGATATTACAGAGAGAGAGTATTTCTCAGGTTGGCTGGTGAGAAATAGATCAAGAAGATTGGAAAATTGACCTGCAATTTCAGGTAAACGAGTGGGCTCATTTACCAGCTGTGTTAGACCGTTTAATGAGGCAAAGAGCTCAGTATCACGTCCCTCTTGGTCCATGCAGGAGGAATACTGAAGCCAGGCAGAGTTGTGAACATTGAAATCGCTCGCGATAACGATTTCAGCGTCAGGGTGAGCAGTGTAAATGGACTGGATGGATTCAGACAAATCATCCAGCTCACAAGCTGTTTTAGCTGCATTCAATGTCGGGACAAAAATACAGGATGTGCCCTTGGATTGAAAGTTTTATCCAGATATAATTAAATTCTGGATTGGAGCAGGTACCCAAATGCGGAACCAATTGGAAGGGCACATCATCGCGGATGTAGAGAGCGATCCCCCGCTGGCGAAAAAATGCTGGGATAAGGTGATAACCGGGAACAGAATAAAACTGCTCACTTCCAGGTAGCACCAGTTTTAAATTAAAAGTGTCCTAATACAGAAAATCAACTTAGATAAATATTACTTTCAATTAAATCCAATATATTGTGTAAGCACATTGAGTTACTCTTAACCTCCACACGAAAGGGGTCTTTTTAACACATTTTGCCCAAATGCCTTATCAAGTATCCCTGATTCTTGTGGGCGAAGTTAACCCTTCGCCAACCAGAGGCCATTTTAGGACACCAACAAGGGTCATTTCGTCCCATAAGCAACATGCCGCGTTAGGACTTTCAACCCAAAATATAAAGAGAGTAAAGGATAAGGTGAAGAATAAGGCTGTCCTTGTCGAACCCTCGACGGAGAGTGGGCTCTCAGGGCCAAACTCTAGGTTGAGGAAAGTTCTGGCTAAGACAGCATATACCAAGCGAGCAGTCGATAACTTGTTGACCATTCAATAAAGATTTGGCTATCGCAAAAAATGGTTCATTTTTTTCCAATTCGGAATCACCGTCGGCATGATATTTCCGTGCGAGTGTTCAATCAAAAATTTAAATCTCTTTTTATTTTCTTAAAAAATTGTACTATTGCGAAGCACGAGTGCGTGCGCTAGTAGACTAATCTATAAATATAAATATAATTGCAGTGTCTGTCTATAAATGACTATAAATTAGTGTTTTGCTTTCGTTCGACATTAACTAAGCATAAATACACGTGTTTGAAATTCTTCTCTGTCTGTCTGTCCGTCTGTTCGGCTTTCAAGCAAAAACAGATTAACCGATTGTATAAAACTGTCTCAGTTTGTTAGGTACGCTTTTGAGGACGTAAACTGCTTTCGGTTTTATTTCAATCCTCACACCTTCTACCCCCTCGTATTCAATATGACTCATTTTCTAAAATACATAACAATCAAAATTTCTTCTAAATTTTAAAAGCGAATAATTTGAAATTTAGAATATATAATTTTTATATATATATATAATTGTAGTTTCTGTCTGTTATTTGTTTATAAATGGCTATAAATAAGTTTTTTGCTTTATTTTACCAATAACTAAGCAGAAACACAAGTTTTTAAAAATTTTCTCTGTCTGTCTGTCTTCCCGGTTTTCACGCAGAAACGGCTAAACCGATTCTAATGAAACTTTCAAAGTTTATTAGATGTGCACAGAGATGTAATCTATGTGTGGTCTTATTTCAATACCCCCACGCCTTCCACCCGCTCCCACACAAAATGACTCATTTTCACAAATATATAATAATCAAATTTTCTTCAAAACCATTGAAACAAATCTTTTGAAATTTAGGACACACTATTTTTATCAGAATTGTGATCTATGGTATACAAATTATTTGAATCCCTCAACTCCTTCCACCACCTCCTATACAAACAGCACTTTTTCATGAAATGCTATTCACCAATTTTGTCGGTACGTGTAACTTTCATCGAGCTTAAATGTTGTACGTTATCCTTAATTTGCACTATTTTTAATATCGACACAAAAATTAACCGAGTAGCGTCACTCCTTCTACCCCCTCCCATACAATATGACACAATTCCACGACTTTACAAAAATTCGATTTTCTTGAAAACTGTAAATGTTACTGATCTGAAATTTAAAATACATCAATTGCAAATTAATTATAGTTGCTTCTCAAAAAGTCACTTAAAACCACATACTCCTTCCACCACCTCCCATACAAACTGCACTTTTTCATGAAATGCTATTCACCAATTTTCTCGGTGCGTGTAACTTTCGTCGAGCTTAAATACTGTACTTAATCCTTAATTTTCATTATTATTAATATCGGGAAAAAAATTAACCGATTAGCTTCACTCTTTCTACCCCCTCCCATACAATGTAACACAATTTCACGACTTTACTTAAATTCGATTTTCTGTAAAACTGTAAATGTTACTGATCTGAAATTTAAAATACATCAATTGCAAATTAGTTAGAGTTGCTTCTCAAAAAGTCACTTAAAACCCCCCACTCCTTCCACCACCTCCCATACAAACTGCACTTTTTCATGAAATATTCTAAACTAATTTTCTCAGTACATATAACTTTGATCGAGCTCAAATTTTGTACTCTATCCTAAATTGGCATCATTATTAATATCGGGAAAAAATAAATCGAGTAGCTTTACTCCTTCTACCCCCTCCCATACAATGTGACACAATTGCACGACTTTACAAAACTTAGATTTTCTTGAAAAGCATGAATGATACAGACCTGAAATTTAAAATATATCAATTGCATGATGATTACAGTTGTTTCTCGAGATATCACCAAAACCCCCCCCCCCTTTCCTTCTACCATCTCCCATACAAATTCCACAATTTCATTAAATTCAATGCACTAAGTTTCTCAGTACCTACTCAATTTTTGAAGCTAAATTTGGTACAAAACATTTTTATAGCTACTCTAGCATGATGTGAAACAAATTAGTTCAGTACCGCCACTCCTCATACAAAATTTCATAACACAACAAAAATTTCGTTTTCATCTATGGTATCGTATGATTGGGCTCTACGCACAATCGTAGTCTTGTTACGTTTCCAAGCTTAATGTCATTTTATTTGGGTTTTTTTTTAATTAACACAAGCTATAATTATTCACATGTCCTTTATGCTCTTCAATACGTATATGATCTCAAATCACGGGATTGATTTGATCACAATCCTCTCCCATTCAAATGCGAGTATCATGGTGTCATTCTTAATAATTTATGGTTCTGATTCCAACAAAATACAAAACATTGTGTTCAAAGAGCCATTAAAGTAAGCAGATTGTATATCCCACATAATGTATTACTAACTACATTCTCAGAAATTGCTTATTATTGCGATTTTTATGCGGACGAAGTCGCGTGCCCTTGCTAGTCATAAATATGATCTATGGTATACAAATTATTTGAATCCCCCACTCCTTCCACCACCTCCCATACAAACTGCACTTTTTCATCAAATACTTTAAACTAATTGTCTCAGTACGTATAACATTTATCAAGTTCAAATTTCGTGCTATATCCTTGATTAGCATTGCTATTAATATCGGGGAAAAATAAACCGAGTAGCTCATCGCCTTCTACCCCCTATCAGACAATGTTACACAATTCAATATTTTTTCAAAAATTCAATTTCCTTGAAAAGTATGAATGGTACTGATAATTTGAAATACATCAATCGCATGATAATTATAGTTAATTTTCAAAAAAATTTTAAAAACCTCCCACTCCTTCTACCAACTCCTACAAACTGCACAATTTCACTAAATCCATGTGCAAAACTTTTCAGTACAAATTTTGAAGCTTGAACTTGGTACAAAATATTTCAATAGCTATTCTAGCTTGATGTAAAGCAAATTAGTTCAATGCCTTCTACCACTCCCCATACAAAATTTCTTAAGATCGCAAAAATATGAATCGTATGATCGAGCTTTACGCACAATCGTATTCTTATTATGTTTTATATGATCTCAAATTACCTCCGTGTATACGGGCCTGTTCCAAACAAATGTGAGTATTTTGGTTTCATTTTTATACTTTTATGGTCATAATTGTAAGTGTATTACTAACTTCTATAATGGCACTGCTGTCCCAATCGGGAGTTATCCTCCTGACCATCAGGTCCATAACTTATTATGGAAGAGCCCTTCTCACAATCCTCTATCCACGAATTTTTTTCATTTTCGTAGATTGAGGTAACCAAGGTATACCCAAGTAGGCCGTTTGCTGCGATTACATGTCGACCGGGATTTTAACAACCTCCGCATTGTAATCAACACGCTACCCACTAGGCTGCACCCCAGCTTAATATATTACTAAATGCATTATCAAATAAACTGCTAGCAAGGCGGGCGAAACTTTATTATTCTTGGGACGAGTTACGAATGAGTGAAAAGTCAATATGCAGGTTAGAGTGGTTAGGGAAGGCTAAGTGAAAGGGAGTTCTTGGGCAGGGCTGTTGTCAATATAATAATATTTCACTCGTTTCTGCAAGTTTGTGTTCTTATGAGGGGAGGAGGAGGGGTAATAGTAAGGTTGGGTGGATGTTAATAGCTTTTTAATTGATTGCATGAATCACGTCCAATATTCTCTGTATAGAATTTGTTTCATAGACGAAGTTGCATAGAATTTCCATAAAATTCGATGTATTTTCCATTCACAAAACCGAACATTTGTATGGGAGGGGGTAGAGCGACTAAAAGAATCATAAAATTTGTGATGCAGTTTTATTTCATTTTTCTTGTAAGGTGCTTGTACAAAATTCCAAATTCGTAGATTTTAATTTGTTGGTTATTAGTTGATTTAATGAAATTGGCAAAATCATACTTTTGTACGGGAGGGTGTAGAAGGGCAAGAGCGATTTCAAGATTTTTGACGCAATTTTATTTCAACTATTTTTAAAAGTTTTTGTGCAAAATTTCAAATGAGTAGCTTTTAATAGTTGGGTGGTAATTGATTTCTTGAAAATGGTCAAAAAAATAATTTTGTATGGGAGGGGGTAGAAGTTTTAAAGGTTTTTGACCAGTTATTATTTCGTATATTTAGGGATCTTTTTAAATGCATTTCGCAAATTTTCAAGTTTCTACTATAAAATTTCACTCAAAATTTTTCAGCTTATGTGTTTTTTTCAATGCACATGAAACACCTTGTGCACGTTAGACCGGGGGGGGTCGGTTTATAACAATTGTGGAACAAGTAATTATTGTTTTTCAATGTATATCACATAGATGTATTCACATGCAAAATTTAAACTTTGTATCTTTCACCAGAGCTCTAAAAAATTCACTCAAAATTTTCGACAAATTTGCTTACCACCTCCCTCCCCTTACACCTCCCAACTTAAAATTTTTACTAAAACGACTATGTAGTTCTACAATCTGACAATCTGATTTGTATTGTATTGTATCTGATTTTGTATTCAATTTTGTGATATAGGGATTTCTAATTTTGTAAATTGCGCCATTTTTGAAATGCTCCCTATTTCCCTCCACTACTATCATTTCAACATGTTATAGTTTTTTCGTATTTTTCTAGTATAGCGTAATATATGTTTCAAGTTTCAATTACATAGCTAGTTTAAGAGATAGTTGAGATACTAATTTTTAAGTGTTTTTCTTTGCATCCCCCCTGACCTCTTACAATAATTAGCCACCCTCTAAGGTGATTCCGGTGGAGCTATATGCCACTTTAATGGTCCCAAAATATGAATTTTTTACAATAATTTCGAAGATATAATCATTTGAAAAAAAAATTCGGCCGACATTTTGTTTTTAGCCCCCCCTTTTCGGACGCCAATGGATAAAAAAAATTAAATTATTTTTAAAGTTTATCGCACAACGCTCTCTATATCTCTACTGATTTTTAGCGTTCTATCTGCATTCGTGGTGGAGGTATTAGCAAGTGTAGTTTTTGATTGTTTCCCTCCCCTCGCCTCCCCGTTCCACCGAACACCCCCAAAAATTGAGAAAATAGAGCTCACTGACCCAATCAACAATCCACCCAAAAACGAACATTCCACCTTTGCGGTCTCGGAGATATGAGTCCATATGTACGGCGTACGGCCGGGACGAATTTTTTTTTTTCAATTTACTCAGTACGCATAAAATACATCGAATTATTAGTAAGACCGAACAAAATGAGACGATTAGTTTCACTCCTTCTAAGCCCTAACATACAATATTTCACAATTTCACAACTTTCCGAAAAGTTGATTTCCTGGAAAAGTATGAATACTACTTATCTTAATTAAACACATGTCAATTGAATCATGTTTATAGTTATTTCTGGAAAAAGTCATTTAGAACTGCCCACGTTTCCTACCACCTCCCATACAATCTGCACAATTTCAATAAATCCAGTACAGTCATTTTCTCAGTAACTATTTAATTTTTGAAGCTTAAATTTTCTGTATAACATTTTGATAGCATGATGATGTGAAAAAGTTAGTTCAATGCCATCACCTCTTCTACCTCGCTCAAAGTCGCCAAGGATGCAGCGACAATAAATGTTTCGCTAAAAATCCTCGATTCCGAGTGACCGTTTGCCCGACTGTCCATCTAACCGTCTGTCTGTTAGTCTATATCATAACTCTCGAACTCTTTGATCTATTGTGCAGAAAATAGTTTTATGTCATTTTTAGCAAAAAAGAAATCTTAAGCTCGTGAACGGGCTACAGCCCCCACTCTTACTCCCTCCCATACAAATTTTAAGAAATTTAAATATCGCAAACATTTTATTTTTCCTAAACTCTTCAAGCTTATGACTTAAAAATTAGGCTAAAGTATAACGATATGAAAAACATTAACGTTAAAAGATATTGATCCGATCCCCTCGCCCTTTTTAAAAATTACAAACCTACTCTTCTGCTTCAGTCTCCGCCCATACGAAAATCTCTATTCGAAAGGATTTGAGATGATGTATTTATCAAACTCTTTCCCATTTCATCTAAATAGAGTATCGCATGATTAGGCTTTACGATTTTCTTGAAAAGTACAAATGTTACTAATCTGAAATATGAGAGATATCAATTTTATAATATTCATAGTTATTTCTAATAAAGTCACTAAGACCCCCCCACTCCTTCTACCATCTCCCATGCTCAATTTTTCTAAATCGAACACACTAATTTTCTCAGTACCTATTAAACTTTTAAAGCTTAAATTTTGAATAAAATGTTTTCTAGCTAGTCTAGCATGATATGAAAGAGAAAAAAATAGTTCAATGCTGTCACCATTTCCACAAAATTACTTGACATCATAAAAATTTCTATTGCACATAAAATATTGTATGATTGATCTTAGTACTGTTATGGTTTTTATCCGCCAAGGATACAGAAATATTTGTTGTCGCTCAAAAACCTCGATTCCGAGTGACCGTCTGTCTACAGCATAACTCTCGAAAGCTCTGAGCTATAATACTAATAATTCTTATGTGTCATTTTGAGCAAAAGAGTAACTTTAAGTTCGTGAACGGGCTACATCCGCTCACTCCTTTCACTCCCTCCCATACAAAATTCATTGAATTTCGAAATTTTAAGAAATTGATTTTTCTTCGAAACCATTTAAAGTATCGACTTGTAATTTGGGTCAAATTATTCTGCTGTAAATATCATTAAGATCACAAAGTAATGATGCGATCCCTTCACTTTTTCTACCCCCTCCCAAACAAATGCACAAATTTAAAAAATTCACTTTTTCGATTTCCATTGAAACTATTATTATTATTATTATAGCAGCTAGTTCAATACGATATATTGAGCTAACTTTTTTGAGAGCACTGGCTGCTAAGGCCTTCGGCTCGTTTGTATTATATTAATATTTATTTATTGATTATTTTTTTTATCGGTTTTCAGTTATGTTATGTTTTAAATGGATTTGGAAAGGTTTGAGGAGTTTATGAAGGATAGTATTTGTTTTAGTTTTGGTAACTCGAAAGGATTGTGTAGCAGAGATGAGAGACGAGTTGTGGGCGATATTTGCATTCTGGTAGGCTGGTACAGGGTGCATTCGTTGAGGAAATGTAAGGTTGTTAGGCGCGTATTGCAGTTTTGACACACTGGAGGGTTCGAGGAGTTGTCGAGTAGGTGTTCGTGGGTGATCTTACAGTGTCCCAGTCTGAGTCTAGTAATAATTTTGCATTCGAATCTTGTTAGCTCAGGTGGCAGTGTCGCTGACTGTAGTAGTGGGTTTACTGTCTGTGCATAGAAGCTTTGGTTACTTTTCCAAGATTCCTTCTGTTTCTCGTTGTAGTACGTGTATATTTGCCGCAGGTAGTCCGAATCCGTCATGGCTTGGTTAAGAAATAGAGGTGATGTTATGGCATTATTAGCCTCTTTGTCTGCCAGTATGTTGCCTGTTATGCCGCAGTGGCCTGGTGTCCACATTAATTTTATTCTGTCTTTGTATGTGGTTAAAGTATCTCTTATTTCGTTGATTATTGGGGTTGTCTATCTTGGATTTCTTACAGCCCTTAGGACTGATAGGCTGTCGGTACATATACAGAAGCTGCTTTTATTTTTCTTGCAGTAGCGTATGGCAGTTAAGATCGCTGTTGCTTCGGCGGTAAATATTGAGATGAAGTCGAATAACACTTTACATTCGATTATGGTACTATTCGAGAAGACGCGGGCATAGCCTGTAGTACTGTGAGTTTTTGAGGCGTCACAAAATATGATATTCCAGCCTGAGGCTTGGAGTGGGTTGATTGTTTCAAGGAATTGTTGTTGGTACATAGAGTCTAAGGTAGAGGCTTTAGGGAATTTTGAAAGTTTAAGGATGATATTGCTTAAGGGAACGGTCCACGATGGGTTTGAAGGATTATAGTTGGAGTGGCGAGTAGTGGGAGGATCGTATATTTTGGATAGCTTTATTGCCTTTTCAAGTGTAGATGGGTAGCGATTTGAGGTTTTTCGCTTCAGCAAGTTGTGAAACGATTTGGAGTTGAGGTTGTGAGGAGAAAATCTTTTGATTGATATTTTTGCTTGGGCTATCTCTATTCTTTTAGAAAATGGGTAAAGGTTTGTTTCTGCTAAAAGGTTTTGAATGGGAGTGGTTTGGAAAGCGCCGATGATAATTCGTGCAGCTGCGTGGTATAAACTACATATTTTGATCAATGTCGACTTTGGAGAGTTACCGTAGATGGGAAGGCCAAAATCGATTTTGGAGATTATTAGCGCCTTTGAAATTTCTAGCAGGGTTTTCGGATGAGCTTGACTTTTGTTGTATGCAATGCATTTTAGTAGAGATATTCGTTTTTGGAGCGAAGTGCATAGATCTTGGATGTGGTCTTTCCAGTTAAGTTTGTTGTTGAACGTTAAACCTAAGATTTTCAGTTTGGTACAGGAATGTATGGTTGAGTTTCCTAGTGTCAGCGGGTTCTGGTTGCAGTTTCGTTTACGGCAGACATGTTGCTGCTTGCATTTGGTTTCTGATATCTTAGCACCGGAGGTTATTGACCATCGCTGTATTTCTGTGAGTAGAGAGGAAATGTTATTGACCTGCGAGTTATCCTTTGGAATTTTGAAGAGGATTATTAGGTCGTCAGCGTAGAGGGAGTGTTTGCAGAATTTATGATTTTTAATTAGTTTGCTTAGTGGATTAAATGCGATAAGAAACAGAACGGTGGATATTGGGGAGCCTTGCGGAATACCGTTGTGAAGTGCATAGGTATCGGAGTAAGTCTGATTTGCCTTAACGCGAAATTTCCGATTCGACATGAATGCTAGGACATACTTAAAGATTAAGGGGCCTATCTGCCAGGCTTGTAGTTCTTGAGCGATGGAGTGTAAGCCGATTCGGTCGAAAGCCTTTTTGAAGTCTATTGATAGTACAGTAGCGTGAGAGTGGTGCGAGATACTATCAGCTAGGAAGTGTTCGGTCATTAGTAAGTTGTCTAGTGCGCTTTTGCCACCTTGGAAGGCTGTTTGTTCGTCTGTTAGCAAGTGGTTAGTTTTTGCTATCCAGGATATGCGATATGTGATAATCTTATCTAATAGCTTTGCAAGACACGGCAGAAGGGATATAGGTCTATATCCGTTGATATCATTAGGCTTGCCATTTGGTTTTCTTATTGGAATCGTTGTCGATATCTTCCATTCATTTGGGATTACACCAGATTGAAATATTTTGTTGTATAGTTCGAGAAGTCGATTTTTGATAGTTGTTGACAGGTTTTTGATCATGGCGTAGTTGATGCGGTCGTATCCAGGTGTTTTACCTTTTATTGAAGAGAGGGCCATGTTGAATTCGGGTTGGAATACTTGGCGAGTTATTATTTGAAGTATAAGACTGTTTGTGTGAGGTGAACTGGGCTGTAAAGTTACTGTCTTCGGATGCAGTAGACCACGTTTCGGCGAAGGTTTTGCTAATGGTAATGTTATCGGTTACAGCTCCTGATGTCATGTGAAGGACTCGGATTTGTGATTGGGGCTTATTTTGTGAAAGAAGTTTTAAATTTTTCCATATTTTGTCTATAGCAGTATCTCTATGAATGGATCTTGTGAATTTACAGAAGCTATTTGATTTTGCTGATTTAACACATAGTTTAAATTTGGCGTTAGTTTTTTTGTATAAGATGAGGTTCTGGCTTGAAGGATGTTTTTTGAAGTTATTCGTTCAATTTTTAGCTGCGAAAGGTCTTTGTTCCACCATATGGTAGTTTTGTGTCGCGCGGGTGGGCGGCTGGTTTGGGGTATGTGGTGATGGGCTCCAAATAAAATTGCCTTTTTAAGGGTGGATGCCTCATGGTTTATGTTGGGTCTCGTTACTCTATTTGCAAGATATCTGTCGACGGTAGTTTGGTAGCGAGGCCAATCTGCTTTTTCTATTAGAAATTTCGGGCGAAAATTGGGTGTATCACAGATATTCACGGAGCTTGGAATTTCAATGATAATAGGGCAGTAGTCGCTGCCATGTAGGTCGTTTAGGATTTTCCAGTTGCAGTTGGGGGCAATGGGAGCGGAACAAATTGATAGATCGATATGTGTGAACGTATTGTGTGTGGAGAAATGGGTAGGGGAACCGTCGTTAAGGACTACAGAATGTGATGCTAGTAGGAAATCCTCTACTTCTCTTCCTCTAAAGTTAGTATTGTCTGAGCCCCAAAGCGCGCTCCAGCTGTTGAAATCACCTAGGATCAGTGAGGGTGTGGAGTAGTTATGGTTTAGCATTTGTAATGAGGATGCTGAAAATATTTCATTGGGGTGGATGTAGATTGAATATATTGTGAGTTTGGTATGGTAGTCTATCTCTAATCCTATGTTTAGTAGATTGCCATTAGTTGTCAGTTGTTTCGAGGGAAGATTGCGTTTGCAAAGAATCGCTATACCGTTTTTCCCTGTGGTTATCGATGGGTGATTTCGGAAGTAAGGAAGACATTGATTGGGGACGTTGGGAGTATGCCCGTGAGGACAATGAGTTTCCTGGAGGGCGATTAGATCGGGATCATATTTCTTTATGAGAATTTGCAATTCAGCGAGGTTATTGTAGTATCCTTTTATATTCCACTGTAGGATTCTAAGAGACATGTTTTAAATTGGTGGGATGGATTTGGTGTAGTTAAAATAAATGTAATCTTGCGTATTACTGAAGAGCAATAGTGAAGTACACTAGATAATTTATAGTTCGATGTCTGCTTCTAGATCGATCTCCAAGTTTGGAGATGGATTAGAGCTCAGGTTTGGGAGTTGTTTTGCGTTGGTTTCGTAGGTTGTTAAATGGAGGTGTTCTTCGCTTTCTTTAGTTGTAAGTGTTGTCGAGGTGTTGGGGATAGTTTTTGGTTGTGGGTCATGTGATGTAATGTTTTTATTGCTTGAGACGGAACTATGAGGTTTTGATGTGTATGTTATGTTTGGTGTGTTAGAAATGTTTGGCGGGTTTAGTATTGGTAGATTAGGTGTTGGTTGGTTTTCGTAATTTGGTTTCGGTATGGTTGGATTTTTATTGGTTTTATTTATGTGTTCTGTTGTAGAGGGAGAGTTGTATTTGTTGTTTTGGAATGGAAGTTCCGTGAGTTTGGTTTGTGGTTCCATTTCTTTGAGTATGATTTTTGCCTCACGCATGGAGCACTTGTTTTGTGTTTTAATTATTAGTACTTTTTTGATTGTATTAAATATCGGGCAATTCTGGGAGTTGGATGGGTGTGACTCGCTGTTCCAGTTTACACAAAAGTTGCGTGTGCAGATACCTGTGTGTGCTACTAGGCCACAAGTTGGACAGAGTGTTATTGCTGCTCTGCAGTGCTTTGATGTATGTCCGAGTTTTTGGCATTTCTTGCAGCGCATGGGGTTTGGAAAATATTCTCTGACCTTAACGTGATACCAAGCTACGTCGATTGATTTCGGTATTTTGTATAGGTCGAAGGTTAGCACGAAAGCTCCTGTGTTAAACCTGGTATTATCCACCTTTTTTTTCATTGCTTGTACATGGATGATTTTTGAGTCTTTTAAGCCATTTATGATTTCTGTTTCGGATAAATCTTTGATTTGAGGGCAGAATACGACTCATTGATGAACATTTTTGCCGCTTTAGAATTTTTGCAAAGGAGTAAGAGTCTGCCATCTCGCATCTGGGTTATTTTTTCAACTTGTTTGGAGACTCCTTCTATTGCTTTATGCAGCAGAAATGGGTTGATTTTGGCTAGCGATTTATCAACGTTAGTTGGTTGAATAAGAACAAATTTGGGGTCGTTTGCGCTTAGCGGAAAGTTAACGGTAGGTAAAGGCGTGTATTCCTTGAGCGAAGCGATGTGTCTTTTTTTCTGATTTGCTGGTGGCAGGCTATAGTCCGGCAGGAAATCGGAAAGATTACACTCTCCGAGCCCTGCGAAGGAGTTGCCCCTGCACGGCCCATTTCCGTGGGCCATCTGGGCGTCGTCCTATGCTACTTGGGAGGGGATTTGTGGTTTATGGATTATTTTATTATAGGTTTGGAAATTGATTATTAAATAAACACGCGGCACTTGGACACTACGGTAAATTCCGTTATTCACTTATTTTCGGTAGTCAACTACTGGCGAGAAAACACGACCGTCGCCTATGGAGGCTAGTTGAGAACTGCCATTGAAACTAGTAAAGCTGAAAAGACGAATTTTCGCCAGAATTAATATTTTTATAATTACAATCAGTTTTGAAAAAAATATAAACCTCACTACCCCCTCCCATACAAATTTCACGAAATTTTTAAATTTTAATTAAATTATTTTTCTTCGAAAATGTCAAAGCTTTCGACTGGAAGTTTTGTGAAAAGTATAATAATGAAAATATCATTTACGAGGAAAATTTTTGTTTTGATCCGAATACTACTTCTACCCCCTCCCACACAAATGCATAATTTTGGTAAAAGCATTATATCGGTTTCCATTAAAACTAGAAAAAGTACACATTGGAATTTTGCCACAATTTGTCCCTTAATGCCCAACTATTAAGGGACAAATTACGCCTAATCATAATCATAATAATTTACGCCCAATCATAATTCTATTATGTTTTTTATATAAATAAGGATGGATAACAAGAGTATTCCGATGTAATTTTTCATTCAAATGTATTCTGTTCTATTCTACAATGGCACTACAGCCCAAATCGGACCTTGGCCTCCTGACCTTCAGATTCCTTAACATTTTTCTTTACTTATTGTAGAAGGGTTGTTAGCCCTTCGCACAACCCTTCTATCTAAAAATTTTAATTTTCGTAGATTAAAGTATAAGTTTTACCCAAGCAGGTAGTGTGCTAGAATTATACGTCGACCGGGATTTGAGCTCACGACCTTCGCATTTGTAGACCAACACGCTAGCCATAAGGCTACACCCTACACACACCTTTTTCTTCAATGGCGCTATAGCCCAAATCAGGCCTTGGCCTCCTGACCTTCAGGATCCTTAAAATTTTCATCGTTTATTGCGGAAGAGTTGTTAAATCTTCGCACAACCCTCTATCTACGAATTTTTCATTTTCAAAAATTGAGGTAACCATGGTATATCCATGTAAGCAGTGTGTGTATTACGATCTCTAATGACACTGTACGGCATGAAAATAAGCCCTGACACCATTCCTGCTGATTCTTATGTAAAATGACCTCCAGAGTCTGAATATGACTTCGATTTTTTTCCCATCAGCCACTGTTATTCGGGGAGGCCCTCCACCTATTTTTATCAATTTTTCATAATTTAAAGGGATCAAAAGGATTATTTTAGTCTTCGATTCCTTTTGATCGACTAGAAAGGTGAAAAGGTCAAAACATGAACATTTTTAGGAAGGATGTAGATTTGGATAGGATTTGCCCCTTTAAATTGTAAAAAAATCATCAAAAATAATCGATTTTTTCATTTATTCTGTACATATTTTCATATTGCATATCTACATATTCCAGCTTTGTTCTCAATTTATTTATTTGATATTAATTTCACTTAATCAATTTAATAATTACCTTTTCCACAATTTCTCCCATTAACACCATTCTACATATTTAAAATCATAAACTTCGGAAGCTGTCGATCAGTTTTATAAAGGTCTCAGCAGAGACCGAAACGAAACTTTTAATAAAGCGTAACAGTGTGAAACCCGGAAATCTTTCTTTTCAATTGATTTACTGTACAATTATGCCACGCGAGTGTAAAAATCATCCCGATAGCTTCTGCTATTATTAACTTTAAAAGCTCAGGCAGCAGAAATTATCTTTCTCGGAACATGAAGACTTAGTCTTCTGCTCATAATTCAAATGCATTTATGTTACAACTGAAGATGCGAGCCAAAAAATGGAGACTGCTTATAGACTCATCTAAGGCAAGTTTGAAAGTTGACGCATTCCAATTTTTGAAAACTAAATTTTCCCGCCTTAGTGAAGCGAAAATTAAGTAAGGAGTTTTCGTGGGCCCCCAGATTAGACAGATTTTCCAAGATTTGACGTTTATTAAACTCATGAATCGATAAGAAAAATGAGCTTGGCTTTCATTTCAAAACGTGTGTGAGAAATTTTTGGGTAACAACAAAAGTGATGATTATGTCGCTCATGTCGAGGAATCAATGTCAGCGTACAAGGCCATGGGGTGTGTCTCTTAAAGTGTATTTCCTTCACTCACATCTGGAATTCCTCCCTAAAAATTTAGTAGCAGTTTCGGATGAACACGGGGAACGGTTCCATCAAGACATCAGCAAGTTCGAGAGAAGAATTTCAAAAAAGTGGAGTATGAGCATGTTGGCAGATTACTGCTGGTTTTTGGTACGGGAAACTTCTACCTCATGGTACAAAAGGAAAGCAATCACCAAATGAATATCCTTACGTTATTTATTTATTATTCGAACTATTGCTATATTTATTCTTGTAATACATTTTTATTATTTAGAGGTGTTAGGGGGAGGATGAAGGGGGCTGGAAGTTGGAATATGTATAAAATAAATGGAAAAATTGTGAAAAAACCTGAAAAAATCTATCTTTTTTATGTTTCCTTCTTAACAATTTAAGGACGCTAGAAATGTTCATGTTTTAGATATTTTCACATCTATAGGAATTTAAAGGCTAAAATAATCCTTTTAATCCCTCTAAATTATGGAAAATTAATAAAAATAGGTGGATGATGGGGAAAACGGAGTTCATATTCGGATTTCGGAGGTCATTTTACTTAAGAATCAGCAAGAATGGTGTCAGGGCTCGAGCCGTACTGTGTGATTAATCAAGTCCTAGCTTCAGAAAATTAATTAGTTAATATTTATATAATTATATAGTATAAATTATACTTAAACAAGTATAGGCGTATCGGAAACTGATATAATCAGACTGCCGAATACCTAGTTTATTTATATACATATAATTGAATAGAACAAAAGTAAAGCTGTTCGAACTTAAACTACCCACCAAGTAACAGATGTAGATATAATATAATAAATACACAAATAATGCAAGTAATTAAGTAACGAGAACAATTCTCATAAAATTGTATCGCTAAGTTTATATAGTTTTGTGTTTTTCTTATTATGAAATTAATTTCTTTGTTTTTACATCAAATTGCCGGGCGAAGATTGAATACATTCGAATGAGTTTTACTAGCTACCGATTACTTAAGAATTTCAATTGAAACAACCAGGAAGCTTTGCATTAAGAAGGACGACAGTATCTTAAATAGGATGCTACGATGGCAACATTCTATAAATACTCCGACAGGTATGGAATCCTTTACTAAACCACACCTACATATGGGTTTCCCTTAGATAAATGTTCCGGCAGTTCCCACAAGCAGATTATTGACACCACCAGTTCCGTTGCATGAAATTATCTTAAGGCATTTTAGCATGTGTTCACCATCATCATCTTGTCTTTGTTTTTTTTTTCTCATTGCCGATGCCTTTCACCACTTTAACCCCGAATTGAGAGCCACAGAACCCTTCGAACGCAAGGGTGATATTCGCCAAACAAAATAAACTCCTTACCTTGGTACTAAGAGGGTAAATGTACGTACTTCTCGTAATGATGATATTTTACTATAGGGATTTTGAATTCACCTTCGAATCATTTCCCATCCTCATATATATAATAGACTTTACACCCACCCGCTTTGGACTAAGTGCCAAAAGGATTGTTTTGTATATTGCTCCTCGGCACTCCGAATGAATAATTCCATCATTTAAAATTTCTTTTTCTCGTCAACATTTTTAATTTAAATTTTAATCCTTTTTTAAATATGAAATGAAGAAATCCTTTTTGTGTTTGGGGCAGAAATTAAGCCCGTGCCCGGTATAAGTCGAGTATCATTTATTTTCGTCCGGGGGTCATAAGCTCGAATCGCTCGCTCTCTGTCCAGAGAAACGGAATGGCGCGGTAGCGGTGTCTTCTGAAAGCATTTCGAAAAACTGAACGTTTCGAATAAAAGAAAGATTCATCGGAACAACAAGGACAATGACTGAATTTGGTTAAGTTCCTTGTGCGCTATAATAATGGCGGCCATAACACAATAATCCCGTGTCCTTTTTGACTTGAATGATCTGCAACAGATTCGGCAAAACGTTCTGCTTTTGTTTCGAAACTGTTCGAAAGCTGGGGTAGGGATTTCTTCAAATTGCCGAAAAGAAAATTCTTCCCGTAATGAGATTTCCGTTGAAACGGGCGAACGAAATTTCTGCTAGAAGGACAATGCTAAATTTTCGAGAGTAAAAACATTTCGGAAATCGCAAAATAATCCCGAGATATTAATGGTTCACTACTTTCGTATACGCAGCGTAGCATTTCTAAATTACAAAAGTACGCTGATTGTGGATCCGTAAATTGAAAGATTTTTCGCTCTTGTATTGTCCTTGTGTATTTATGAACAGGATTAGAATTTATGTCCTTCTTCGGTTAATTGTACAACATCCTTTTCGGCTGCAATCTAATTATTGGAATTTAATGAAGCTTGCCGGGAATTATTTTTAACCAAGCGAAGATTTTATTGTTTTTATCTGTGCGCAATGTGAGTGAGTCCTTTTTAAGTTAGTTTTACATGAAATTACGGAGCTCGAAAACATAATAAATCTGTTTAAGATGCATTATAGAAATTTTTAGGGTATTCTTGAAGATATGTTATGTAATAAATTTAAAATATATTAATTCTATCACTGACACTTGCTTCAGATGCACATTTGTTTAATAGGAGCAGCGCGCATGCTTCACAGTCAATAGGTCTTGGGCTCGTTTCTCACTACAGGCAGTAGGATTTACTTAAGCACGAATTTTTCAGGCAATGAAATATTATTCCAACTAAAATGGGTAAACGATATAAAATTGAAAAAGTTCCACTTCTAAGGGGTCTATATACTTAGTAGATGGTTTCTGTTTGCTTTCTATCATTCAGTCTTATATAACATTTGCAAATACTTGTCAATAGTAACCAGTACAACTGAAACAATATACCAGCTTCTCCACTCGTTACGGACGTTCTCACTCCCCTCTCCTTCCTGTCCTTCCTGACTGCGTTTGTGTATTGCACATAAATACCGAAATTGTCTTTAACACAAGTCATTCTGTAAAAAAGTTTTGATTGAAAAATTAGTTCGGAAACGGTTTGGTCATAACCAAACCGTTTCCGAACCATTTTACTTTATTATTCTAATAATAAAGTATTGTGATCGACACAGGTAAAAAAAAATTTGCTACCCTGAAATTTCTTTTTCGCGTTTCATGACTAAATTAGCCTAAAAAAAATCCGTCCCGCCGTACGCCGTACATATGGACTCATATTTCTGAGACCGTTAAAGGTAGAATGTTCGTTTTTAGGTGGATTGTTGAATGGGTAAGTGAGCTCTATTTTCTAAATTTTGGGGGGTGTTAGGTGGAAGGGGGAGGCGGGGGTAGGAAAAAAGTCAAAAACTACACTTGCTAATATCCCCACTACGAATGCAGATAGGAAGTTGAAAATCAGTGCAAATATAGACAGTATTGTGGGACAAACTTTAAAAAAAATTAATTTTTTTATCCATTGGCGTCCGAAAAGGGAGGGCTAAAAACAAATTGTCGGCCGAATTGTTTTTTCAACTGATTATATCTTCGAAATTACTAATCACAAAAAATTCATATTTTGGGACCATTAAGGTGGCAAATAGATCCATCGAAATCAGCTTAGAGAGTGGCTAATTATTGTAAGGGGGAGGGTCAGGGGGGGTTCAAAGAAAAACACTTAAAAATGAATATCTCAACTATCTCTTAAGCTATGTAATTGTAACTTAAAACGTATATTAAACTATACTAAACAGGTACAAAAAAAATATAACATGTTGATTTAATAGTAGTGGGGGAAATGGGGAGCATTTCAAAAATGGCACACTTTTCAAAATTACAAATCCTTATATCTCAAAAAAGAGTACAGATTTCAAATCGAAAATTTGTCAGATTATAGAACTACACAGTTGTTAATTTTGGTAAAAATTTTAAGTTGGGAGGTGTAAGGCGAGGGTGGTGATAAGCAAAAATGTCGAAAATTTTGAGTGATTTTTTTAGGGCTCCGGTATAAGATACAAAGTTTAAATTTTGTTTTTGATGGTTTTTTGGCCTCGAATTCGTTCACAATTGAGGCTCAATGCGATGGTATACTTTCACCGTGGAAAATCCAAAAAATTTTCTTCCATAATTCCGGCCGTTTTTTGCGGATTTGCTCACGCAAATGCTTCAATATGGTCAAATAGTGCTCGTTATATCCTTTCGGAACAAATTCATGATGGATCACACCTCGCATATCGACAAAAACAATGAGAATCGTCTTGATTTTTGAGCGGCTTTGGCGTAATTTTTTCGATTTCGGCTCAATTTTTTCCTCCATTCCGATGATTGTTGGCTGGTTTGCATGTCAAACTCGTAGACCCATGTCTTGTCACCAGTTATAATGCGACCCATGAATGTGGGATCAGCATTAGCACCATCAAGCATGCCCAAAGTGACCTGTTCACGGTACTTTTTTCAAGAAAACTCAGCTTTATTGTAAAGAGTCGAGAAAGGACGCGTTTCATGGCCAAAGTATTCACCAAAATCAAACGAACGGACTCTTCTGCTATCTTCATAATACTGGTATTATGATTTTCGAACACCACTTCCTTCACTTTTTGAATGTTTTCGTCAGTTGTAGAGGTCGAAAGTCGTCCACAATGAGGCATGTCTTCAAGGATCTCTCGACCGTCCTTAAAGGCATTGTACCACTTGTAGGCTCGTGTTCTTGATATTTCAACATTCGCAACGACTCCGCACTAGAAATTTGGTTCGGAGCACAAAATTTGAGGCAAACTCTTTGTTACATTTTTTTATCCATTGTTAAAATCGCCGTGGACTACTGAGGTGTACCGATTCAACCAGCTGCTGCAAACAAACTGATTAACAGACCATCCTGCCTTTTGGGATAATAATTAAAGACAGCCCTGCCTGCTTACCAAAATAAAGACAAATTTTGAAAAATCATTTCCCAGACTAATTTTAATTACAAATTGCTCTTACTTTTTTGTCACAATGAATTTCAGATTAAAATTATTAATGATGTGAAAAATATCGACATAAAGTTTTTTCCAGCTTAATTATCACAATGAATTTCGGTTTCGAAATGCTCTGATGTAGAATTTCCATCCTATAACTTAGACACCTCTGCCTTGTTAACCGACGAAATTTGCCATACACCATTTTTCGATCAAATATATGTATGAATAGAATTTTTCACATTTTTTTCACGGTTATTCTCACTAACTTTTTCGGTCACTTTAGTGAAAAGCCACTCTTTCCTGTGGTTTTATTCCGAAATAATTTTTTTTGCCTATTTTTCATTACTTCATTATGAACATAAAACAAAACAAAAATGAGAATTACTGTACTGTAAAACAACGTTAAAATTCGGAAACGAAAAATAGTCTGAAATTCCAGGAATAAAAAGTCTGCGTTCAAAGCGTATAAAGGGAAGTCAAAGTCTCTGAGTTGCAGTTAAATCATTAATAACAATAAAGTTTGTGTAGGAAAGTTAATAAACGGGTTTTTATCTAAGGTTTGCCTTAAAAATGATTGCTAAAAAACGTTAAGTAAGAGATGTCTAATAAAGGAAAGGAAATTGAATTTGGGGAAAGGAAAATTATCGTGGATTTGTGGAAAAAAGGTACGTCATATCGTCAAATAGGTGCAATAGTCAGCAGAAATCATTCATCTGTCCAACGAGTCGTAAACAACTTCAAAAACACAGGAGTTTTGGTTTCAAAACCCAAATCTGGCCGTCCTCCAAAGTTGAGCGCTCAGCAAACTCGGAGTTTGCTCCGAACGATGAAAGCTAATCCTAATTTAACTGCAGCTGATATGGCAAACGACATCAAGGCAAAGTACCGCAAGTCAATTTCTGATGAAGTTGTTCATAAAATTCTTAGGAAATATGGTTATCACGGACGCGTTGCCCGTAGAAAGCCATTTATAACAACAGTAAACAGACTCAAGCGGCTGGCGTTTGCTAAGGAACACATAAATAAGCCAAAAGAATTTTGGAAACAAGTTATTTTCACGGATGAAAGTAAATTTTGTATTTTTGGAATCAAAGGTCGGAAGATTGTATGGAGAAAAACTGGCGCGGCCTCCGACGTAAAAAATCTCTGTCCAACAGTAAAGCACGGTGGTGGCGGTGTTATGATATGGGGGTGTATGGCTAGTGTAGGAGTTGGAAAAAATGGAGTTTATTGAGAGTATTATGAATAAAATAGACTACCTTAATATTCTCAAGCGCAATTTGAAGAAAAGTTCAGAACATTTGGGCTTAAGCGTCAACTTTTACTTCCAAAAAGACAACGACCCTAAGCACACTGCGGAGGTAGTAAGACTCTGGTTGCTGTATAATGCCCAAAATCAGCTTCGTACACCGCCCCAATCTTCTGACCTTAATCCAAGCATTTGTGGCATCACTTGGAGCAAAGTATTCGAGCTCACACAATAACGTCGAAGGTAATGCTCAAGGAAGTCCTGATCCAGGACTGGAATTCAATAACCCCAGAGTTCACTAAGAAGCTGGTAGATTCCATGCAAAAACGGTTGTGGGAAGTAATAAAGAGACGAGGATATCCCACAAGCTATTAACGAGGAAAAACAATTGTTTTGTTTTGAAAAGAAATATTTGTACGCAGACTTTTTATTGCTGCAATTCAGGATTTGTTTTCGTTTTTTAATTTTAATATTTTTATGGAGTGAGTACAATAATCATCATTTTTGTTGTGTTTTATGTTTTTAATAAAGCCATGAAAAAAAAAGAAAAAAAAAATATTATGAAATAAATTACTTAAAACGATGTTTTTTTTATCAATATGTTGGATGTGTTGAGTGTGTACGCAGACTCAAGTTTCTTTACTGCTTAGGACCAGTAACTATTCGTTACATTGAGGAAAGTAATCGTTACCATCTATTCCTTTATTTGAACTGACTGCCATATCGTGTTCAGTCTGCGAAAAATGAAGCCACTTCTCTTTAGAGTACTTGTCTCTAAATTCACTGATATTGTTCCACTAGAAATATTTCTAGTCTGCAACTATGTACAAACATGTATCCCACAACTCTAACATTAGCAACGACTGCCTGCCTCGTATTCCTTTGCCGAAGGGAACTGAGTATGATTATTCGCGCTCGTTCTTACTTCGGATCAACATGGTACAGCGTTAGACACAAGTACAGGGTTTTTGAAATTATCGTTTGATTTAAGCAACAAAACGTAACTTTCGGTATAGGCACTTTTTATCTATGTGGTATAGGTTAAGTGCAAATAATTGACCTCCGAAATATTTTGAGAGTTCAGTTACTTTTTTTCATGTGTTATACCTTACTTGTGAGCTCGTTTCATAACTTAAGAAATGAATATTCATATCTATACCGTTTTAGTAAAAGGTGATTTGTCGATTTCTTATAAAAAAAAGGATTGGTTTTCTTCTTGATATGTCTGTAAGAACTTTCAGAAAGTTTATATATTTCCGATCAGTGGAAGGTTATTAAACAGCTATGGAAATATCTGAGATGTGCTAAAATATTAAATTCGCTGTACGCCAGAACAAAATATATACCAGAACAATGTTTGCTTGCTCTGTAATATGAAATGTTGGCAAATGAACATTTGTCGTAATTGTACAGGGCCTAATGACGGAGCATAGTGGATTGAACCACCACCTCAAAAATAAACTGCCAACAAGTCGGGCGAAACTTTATTATTCTTGGGACAAGTTGCGGATGAGTGGAAAGTCAATATGCAGGTTAGACTGGTTAGGGAAGGCTAAGTGAAAGGGAGTTCTTGGGCAGGACTGTTGTCAATTTAACAATATTTCATTCGTTTCTGCAAGTTTGGGTTTTTATGAGGGGAGGAGGAGGGGTAATAGTAAGGGTGGGTGGATGTTAGTAGCTTTTTAATTAATTGCTTGAATCACGTCCAATATTCTCTATATAGAATGTGTTTCATAGACGAAGTTGCATAGAATTTTCATAAAATTCAATGTATTTTCCATTCACAAAACCGAACATTTGTATGGAAGGGGGTAGAGAATATAGGGGAATTGTAAAGTTTGATATGCAGTTTTATTTCGCTTCTCCTGTAAGGTGCTTGTATAAAATTTCAAGTTCGTAGCTTTTAGTTTGTAAATTAGTTGATTTAATGAAATTGGTCGAAATCATAGTTTTGTATGGGAGGGGGTAGAAGGGAAAACGCGATTTCAAAACTTTTAAAGCAACTTCATTTGAATTATTTTTATAAGTTTTTGTGCCAAATTTGAAATTGATAGCTTTTAAGAGTTAGCTGATAACTGATTTCTTAAAAATGCTCGAAAAAATAATTTTGTATGGGAGGGGGTAGAGGAGGCAAGGAAATCGTAAAACTTGTGATGCAATTTTCTTTCTTTTTTATTGTTAGATACTCGTACAAAATTTCAAGTTCGTAGCTTTTAATTTGTTGGTTATTAGTTGATTTAATGAAATTGGTCGAAATCATACTTTTGTATGGGAGGGTATAGAAGGACAGGCGCGATCTCAAAACTTTTGACGCAATTTTATTTCAACTATTTTTAAAGTTTTTGTGCAAAATTTGAAATTGATAGCTTTTAATAGTTAGGTGATAATTGATTTGTTATTAATGGTCGAAAAAATAATTTTGTATGGTGGGGGGGTAGAAGTTTTAAAGGTTTTCGACAAGTTAATATTTCGTTTATTTAGGGATTTTTTTTAAATGCATTTTGCAAATTTTCAAGTTTCTACCTTAAAATTTCACTCAAAAATTTTCAGTTTATGTGTTTTTTTCAATGCACATGAAACACCTTGTGCACGTTAGACCGGGGGGTCGGCTTCTAACAATTATCAAATCAAATTCCTGTTAAGACCCCCTATAGGGGCATAGGACAGAAACAACTCTCTTCCACAAGGCGCGATCCTGCGCATCGGCTTTAAGCTGTTGCCAGGACTTGTTTATTCCTCTGGCCTCCTGCTCAACTGCTCGCTTCCATGTGTTACATGGTCGACCAACCCGACGTCTTCCTTGAGGGTTATAATCCAGAGCCTGTTTTGCGATGTTTTGCTCTGGTTTCCTCAAAGTATGACCGATCCACTGCCACTTTCGCCGTTGAATCTCAATACCTATTTTAGTCTGGCGAGTTGTACTCCAAAGTTCGTCGTTGGAGATCACTTCTGGCCAGAATATTCCTAAAATGCGTCGGAGGCATTGGTTTACGAAAGTCTGTAGTTTCTTGGTAAGTCGAACGGTCACTTTCCACGTAGTACAACCATATAACAACACGGATTTGACGCATGCGTCAAAAACTCGCAGCTTCGTGCGAAGGGAGATCTCTCTTAACCTCCAGAAAGGGGAAAGGATACCGAAGGCCTGACGAGCTTTATTTAGCCGAGCCTCAACATCCTTTTCGGCTCCGCCGTCCATGCTGACAATGCTTCCGAGATAGCAAAAATCTTGCACCTCTTCCACATCCTGTCCATTAAGAACAATCGGTGTGCTTGCGTTCGAACCCATGTGCATGTACTTGGTTTTACGCACATTTATTTTCAGTCCCGCCTCTTTGCATTTAGAATGCAACGAGCGAACATTTGACTCTAAGTCCGAACGGGTATGTGCAAGCAAACACACGTCATCAGCATAATCAAGGTGACTTAAGATGTTAAATAGTCTCCATTGAAGACCTTTACCTTCCCCACCTTCCAGTGCAGCTTTCAAGATGTCATTTATTACCACCAGAAACAGGGCTGGTGATAATATGCAGCCTTGTCTGACACCCGTTCGCACAGGAAAGCTCTCGGACAGCTCTCCTCTATGCAAGACGCGACACCTTGCATCTTCGTAGGATTCTTTAATCATAGCTATGACCTTATTTGGAATACCTCTCCTACGCAAAGCATTCCATATGTAATCTCGCTTAACGCTGTCGAAAGCCTTCTCGAAGTCCACAAACATGAGATGTAGTGGCGAACCCATTTCGGCTGACTGCTCTAATATTATCCGTAGGGTATTTGTGTGGTCGGTACAAGACGACCCTTTACGGAATCCAGCCTGATAAACTTCGAGAGTGCTCTCGACGACATCACTAATCCTATTGAGAATTACCTTAGCCATAATTTTTGATACGGCAGTAAGTAGACATATACCACGCCAATTGCCACAATCCCGAAGGTCGCCCTTCTTCGGAATTTTCACAATGACGCCCTCCTTCCATTCAGTCGGATATCTTCCATCATTCCACACCTTAGTGAAGAGTGGGAGGAGTATATCGGTTGTTATTTCCGGGTCAGCTTTGAGGAGTTCGGTTGGTAGTCCGTCTATACCTGGAGCTTTCCTTCCCGCCATTGACCGAATGGCGGAAACTATCTCTTCCTTATCTGGGGGATCGTCCCTAATAGAGGATTGTTGCGGTTGGATGTTTGGAAGTTGTTCTGTTTCCGGAATATCTTCATCTGACAAGATGTTTAAAATATCAGAGAAGTATTCCTTCCATCGTCGCAACTGGTGTTCACTCATATTAAGGAGAGTTCCGTTGACATGGTTGGCGGTGAAATTCCTGTTCGTCAACTGTTTCATGATTTTAAATAGTGAACCCCCAAGGTAAGCCGCAGATTCTGCCTTGTTTGCCAGATCTTCAATGGCCTTTCTCTTGTCGCGCCTAACAGCCTTTTTAAGCTGTATATGAGCATCGCGGTAGTTCTGCCTCAAGTCGGGCGTTCGTTGGTTGACATCGGGTTGAGAGATGATTGCCAATTTGGCTTTTTTCCGATTGTCAACCTTGTCCCATGTGTCTTGTGACATCCAGGGTTTCTCACCGCTTTGCGCATATCCCACAGATTCTTCAGCACTAGTTAGAAAAGTGTTTCTGGTTGCCTCCCAATTGGCGTCCAGTGTGCGCATTTCATGTTCACCCAATGTGGATGAGTTTTCGCGTAGAATGGTGGTGTATTCGAGTTTTTTGTTGGGATCTCTGAGTTTATCCACATTAAGCTTGCACTTCATTTGAAGAATTTGTGGTCGTCGGATAGCTGCTGTACACAATCTCAAGCAGGCAACCATCAAGTGGTGATCGCTCCCCACGTCAGCTCCACGTTTCGCTCGCACATCGAGGAGACATCTTCTCCATCGGCGACTTATAGCCAAATGGTCGATCTGGTTCTGAGTAACACCGTCAGGGGAAACCCAAGATGTTTTATGATGACTCTTGTGTGGAATAACAACTATGGATCAAGTTATTATTATTTTTTTATGTACATCAAATAGACATATCCACACGCAAAATTTAAACTTTGTATCTTTCACCAGAGCTCTAAAAAAATCACTCAAAATTTTCAACATTTTTGCTTATCACCTCCCTCCCCTTACACCCCCGAACTTAAAATTTTTACCAAAATTAACCATTATGTAGTTCTACAATCTTTTGATTTGATATCTGTACTATTTTTTGAGATATAAGGATTTGTAATTTTGAAAAGTGCGTCATTTTGAAATGATTCCGATGGAACTATATGCCACCTTGACGGTTTCAAAATATTAATTTTTTACGAAAAGTAATTTCGAAGATATAATCATTTGAAAAAACGATTCGGCCGACAATTTTTTTTTAGCCCCCCCTTTTCGGACGCCAATGGATAAAAAAATTAAATTCTTTTTTGAGTTTGTCCCACAACCCTCTCTATATGTCTACCAATTTTTAACTTCCTATCTGCATTCGTAGTGGAGATATTGGCAAGTGTAGTTTTTGACTTTTTCCCTCTCCCCGCCTCCCCCTTCCACTTTACACCCCCCAAAATTTAGAAAATAGAGCTCACTTATCCAATCAACAATCCACCCGAGAACGAACATTCTACCTTTAACGGTCTCGGAGATATGAGTCCAACGGCGTACGGCGGAGACGGATTTTTTTTTTTTGCATTTTTAGGCTAATTTAGTCATGAAACACGAAAAAACAAAATTTCAGGGTAACAAAATTTTTTTTTTCCTTTGTCGATCACAATACTTTATTATTATAATAATAAAGTAAAATGTTTAGCTGAAACTCACATCTGCCGCCTCTATCTCGAAGACAGAACATATCCTATGTCACCTTACTACCGAGAAATTAGCCAAGATGGCTCCCTTAAAGATACTTAGATCAGACAAAGCTATCGATAGGGTAAAGAGGCATTAAACGTACATAGGCTGGGAAGGTCGCAGTGCTCTCACGTGTCCCCCAAATAACAATAATAATAATGATACAGATATGTCTGCGTTGGTCTTCGTTACTTCGGATTTAAATCGGTAACGAGTATTCATGTAACGAATTTTGTTTGAACTCCTAGGACTTCACATAATGTAAATTTATCAAAATATGAGTATCGAAAGTTTTCACTAAGTACCTATATCAAAATATAATAGTTACCATTGTTAATATATACATACGTTGGATTGGTTATGTATCCAACGTGCCAATATTTTTCATAAGCAGCAATATGTCAAACTATAATTCATGAAGATATCTTTACTTTACTTCCAATAATTTTGTTTACGCTCATTTTAGGTGCACCTACCCTGTAGAGCTTTTTCTTAGCACATGGCAAATTTTAAAAGCTGTTTCAAACTGACATATAACTTGACTGACACATTGACACTAGAATTTCATCGACGTAAGGCACAAAAGCAAGATATGAGAACTCCGTTATTGTTTATTAAAAGACGAAAATTTCAGCATGGTTAATGACTTGAAATATTTTTTTAAATAAAAGAAGGCACAAGCACTGAAACTTATAGTTAATAGTAGAAGCAGATCACAGTACTAGCTATGTACTCAACAATTTAAAGAGGACTAGTGAAAAACGTATTTCTGGAAAAATCAATTGTAAAATGGTAAAGAGACTAAGCTCATCAAATATGAGCCAGAAATAAGTGTAAGGGATCTTAAAGGATTGGGGATTTTGTCTTATTTACTTTATTGTTGCAACAATGAAGTAAAGTAGAACCGCGAGCTAATGTGAACCGAGTCTCTCTTGGATAATTGAATGATAATGAATTTATGATGATGAAATGGAAAAGATTTTCATGTACCGGAAAATATGTCATCTCAAATTCCTTCGAATAGTGAATAGTGACTTTTGTATGGGAGGTGGTAGATGCAATCTTGAAATTTGAGGAAATGTCTTGTGCAGTGTAATTCGACTTCAAATGCTTACACAAAAGTATTTCACAAAGTAGCACGAAATTGTCATGTAACATGCATACATGTACTAAATAATTTTTGAAAACTGTACTGTGAATGAAATATTGAGCTACGAAGTCTAAGAAATAGAAAAGGACTAAGACTTACGAGTACAAAGCACCTTGCGGCTGATGCAAAAAAGTCTACATGGGGAAAAAACGGTACGCACAGTCGAAACAAGAATCAACGATGCACACGAAAAAAAAAACATTGCGCGTAAAACCCAATCTAACTATACTCTAGATGAAATAAAAATTTTTGTGATCCCAAGAAATTTTGTATGGAGAGTGGTAGAAGGGATGCTAGCATTCAACTAATTTTCTTCCAATCATGCTAGAGTAGTTATAAAATTGTTTTATACAAACTGTAAGCTCCAAAAATTTAATAAGTAGTGAGAAAATTAGTGTATTATATTTATTGAAATTGTGCAGATTGTATGGGAGGTGGTAGAAGGGCTGGGGGATCTTAATAAATTTTTCAGAAATAGCTGCGAATATTATAAAATTGACATTTCTGAAATTTCAGACTAGTAACATTCATACTTTACAAGAAAATCGATTTTTTGTAAAGTTTTAAGATAAAAATAATGTATTCCAAATTTCAAATTATTAGCTTTTATAGTTTCCAAGAAAATTTGATTACTGTAAATGATTGAAAATGAGTCATTTTGTATGGGAGGCGGTAGAAGAGGTGGAGCAGTTTGGCCCGGTCACGAACTTCACCTTAATTTTTCTTCAAAAACGACGTCTTCAAAATTTGAGCTTTCTAGCTCAACGTGTTCTCGAGCTAGAGCATAAACAGGTATAGTCATCTGCGATCGTGGAACATACAACATAAGATCATACAATCGATTTCGACAACATATAAATTCTGGCCTGGACAAATTATTACTTTCAACGTTTAGTTTGAGAAGCCATTGAAATTTCCAAATATCCACAGAACTTTAACCGAGACGTCAGATCCAAATTATCAGAAGTTTGGCTACGCACCTTTTTTTACAGAATGTCAAATGTTATAGGCGATTTCAGCCTTTATGTGCAATGCACAAACACAGACATGAAAGAGCAGGTACGGAAGAGAGAGAATGGGCAGGTATGGAAAGGAAGTGAGAACGACCGTAACAATTGGTGAAGTTGGAGTATTTTTTTGTTCGTACCAGCAGCTTCTGATAAGTATTTACATATGGGGGCTGAATGATGGAAAGCGTACAGATACCATCTACTGAGTGTATAGACCT
Organism: Chorisops tibialis; assembly: GCA_963669355.1. Lineage (NCBI taxonomy): Eukaryota > Metazoa > Arthropoda > Insecta > Diptera > Stratiomyidae > Chorisops > Chorisops tibialis. Next base: position 115,295,553 of record OY770262.1, on the reverse strand, counting down.
TCTGGAAGTGAAACTGCTTCACTGAAAAATTCGTGCCTAAAAAAATCTCCTGCCGGGTTTTACATCGTTTTCTCATTTTATTTCGAATAATTTTTCATTACCAGTAGCAACTTAAAAAATCCTACTGCCTGGAGAGAATCGACATATTAGCTGTGAAGCAACCTCGCTGCCACTGTTATATTCATTGATTCCATTGTAAATGAAGATTCTCCCAAACTGAAATCATGAATTCTGATTCCCTGAAAAAATGGAGAACAGTAGCTGAATTTGAATAACACGGAACATGGAAATGCCCGCGAATAGTACGCAGCCTTATGTTTTCGTTTTCAAAATAAAACGAAGAAAAGGGAGAAAACCCAGCTATAATTTGATACTCTGGTTCAAAAAATTCGCCAACTATTTAGCTAACATTTAAGAAATGTATGCTTTTTGTATGGGAGTAGGTATAGCGATTGAGAGAGAGCTAAATATTTGTATAATCTAGATAAAATTTTAGAGTACATTGTGTTTGCTCTAACAACAAGAAATATGTATCGTGCAAAATCGCCAACGGTACAGAAATGTTTCTTGTCGCTCAAAAACTTTGAGTTCGAGTGATCGCCTGTTCGCCTATATACTAAATTTTTTTTTACAGAATGACCTATGTTATAGGCAATTTCGGCCTTTATGTGCAATGCACAAACACAGTCATGGAGGGAAGGAATGGGATTGGGAAGGTTGGGGAAGGGGAGTGAGAACGACCGTAGCGAGTGGAGAAGCTGGTATATTGCTCAGTTGTACTGGCTGCTTACTGACAAATATTTGCAGATGTTATGGCTGACTCAATGATAGAAAGCGAACAGAAACCATCTACTGAGTATCTAGGCCTTCTTGAAGTGGAACTGTTTCACTTTTACACCGTTTTCCCATTTTATTGCGAATAATTTTTTATCACCAGTAGCAAATGAAAAATTTGCGCTTAAAAAAATCCCGTCTGGAGTGGGAATCGAACCCACGACCTATTGACTGAGAAGCAAGCACGCTGCCCACTACGCCACGGAAGCCTTATAATAACCTTGAGCTATTTTGTTAATAAGTTTTTTTTAGATTTTATAATTTTTATGAGAAATGTTTGAAGAAGATAGTCTTATTTAAATGATTGCAGTATCATGAAATCGATAAGATTGATACTTACTGAGAAAATTGGTATACTGTATTTCGTGAAAATGTGCAATTTATATGGCAAATGGTAGAAGAAGTGGAGGCTTTGTAATAACAAAGTATTTCGTTCGAAATTTAAAGTCAATAACGTCTATAGGTGTGGAAATTTAACATTTAGTATGGGAGGGAGTAGAAGGGGTGAGAACATTTGGCTGATTCATTTACTTAACTTTATTTAATTGGCAAAAATAACATGTACAATATTTGAAATTTCTAGCTTGAGTCGTTCTCAAGTTAGAGGTAAACGAACGAACAAAAAAAAAACATTAAAAGGACTACGATTGGGCGTAAAGCCGAATCGTGCGATACTCCAGATGAAAAAGATTTTTTTTGATTATAAGAAATTTTTAAAGGATGTGGTAGTGGGGGTGGTGACATTGAACTAATTTTTTCACATAACGCTAGAGTGGCTATCAAAATGTTTTATACAAAATTTAGGAATCAAAAATTTGATAGTTAATGAGAAAATTAGTGTAATGCGATTTAGTAAAATTGTGCAGAGTGTATGGGAGGTGGTCGAGGGAAGGGCGAGTTCTTAATAACTTTTTCATAAATAACTATAAACATCATACTTTTGAAATGTTTTAAATTGCAGATCAGTATCATTCATACTGTATCATGGGCTTATCACCCGTGATCTTAAGACCTAAATGATACGAGAAACGGATACATCGCCTCGGATACGGACTGATTCTACGGTAACGACTTTTGGCATTCGAAAACGGACTATGATTGGCTTCTGGAACGTTCAAACATTGAATGACGGGGGAAGAGCTGGGGTTACTCGGTCCTTGCACCGCCAATCAGTGATCGACCGTGAAATGGAGCACTACAACATCCAAATCTTGGGCTTGAGCGAGGTCAGGTGGACAGGATCAGGAGAAGAATGAACCCCTAGCGGAAACACTATTCTGTACATTGGCCCTGAAAGTGAAGCCAGAAATGGTGTGGCGTTCGTCCTTACGCCGAGAGCGAGAAACAGTCTCATTAGCTGGGAACCAATCTCGGATAGGATTATCGTCATCAGGCTTAGAACCAGTGTCGGAAACGTCACAATTCTGCAGTGCTACGCACCAACTAATACCGCAACATCTGGTGACAAAGAGGAGTTTTATAGCCAACTGAGTGCCACCTTCGAACGTGTTCCAAGAGGTGATATTATTATCATCTCGGGAGATATGAACGCCCAGGTTGGATCAGACAACACTGGACTAGAACACGTCATGGGGAGGCATGGTGACCCTTGGGTCGACGCGTCACAACCTTGGATTAAGAGACCCGAAAACGGCGAATTATTTGTGGAGTTTTGTAGTACTCGGCAAATGGTCATCGGAGGGACCCTTTTTCCACACAAGGGTCATCAAAAAACATCTTGGGTTTCCCCTGATGGTGTTACTCAGAACCAGATCGACCATTTGGCTATAAGTCGCCGATGGAGAAGATGTCTCCTCGATGTGCGAGCGAAACGTGGAGCTGACGTGGGGAGCGATCACCACTTGATGGTTGCCTGCTTGAGATTGTGTACAGCAGCTATCCGACGACCACAAATTCTTCAAATAAAGCGCAAGCTGTGGATAAACTCAGAGATCCCAACAAAAAACGCGAATACACCACTATTCTACGCGAAAAGTCATCCACATTGGGTGAAAATGAAATGCGCACACTGGACGCCAATTGGGAGGCAACCAGAAATACTTTTCTAACTAGTGCTGAAGAATCTGTGGGATATGTGCAAAACGGTGAGAAACCCTGGATGTCGCAAGACACATGGGATGAGGTTGGCAATCGGAAAAAAGCCAAATTGGCAATCATCTCTCAACCCGATGTCAACCAACAAAAGCCCGACTTGAGGCAGAACTACCGCGATGCTCATATACAGCTTAAAAAGGCTGTTAGACGCGACAAGAGAAAAGCCATTGAAGATCTGGCAAACAAGGCAGAATCTGCGGCTTACCTTGGGGATATGGGTTCACTATTTGAAACCATGAAACAGTTGACTAACAGGAATTTCACCGCCAACCACCTGATGAGAGATGTCAACGGAACTCTCCTTAATATGAGTGAACACCATTTGCGACGATGGAAGGAATACTTCTCTGATATTTTAAACATCTTGTCAGAGGGAGATATTCCGGAAACAGAACAACTTTCAAACATCCAACCGCAACAATCCTCTATTAGGGACGATCCCCCAGATAAGGAAGAGATAGTTTCCGCCATTCGGTCAATGGCGGGAAGGAAAGCTCCAGGTATAGACGGACTACCAACCGAACTCCTCAAAGCGGACCCGGAAATAACAGCCGATATACTCTTCCCACTCTTCACTAAGGTGTGGAATGAAGGAAGATATCCGACTGAATGGAAGGAGGGCGTCATTGTGAAAATTCCGAAGAAGGGCGACCTTCGGGATTGTGGCAATTGGCGTGGTATATGTCTACTTACTGCCGTATCAAAAATTATGGCTAAGGTAATTCTCAATAGGATTAGTGATGTCGTCGAGAGCACTCTCGAAGTTTATCAGGCTGGATTCCGTAAAGAGTCGTCTTGTACCGACCATACAAATACCCTACGGATAATATTAGAGCAGTCAGCCGAAATGGATTTGCCACTATATCTCATGTTTGTGGACTTCGAGAAGGCTTTCGACAGCGTTAAGCGAGATTACATATGGAATGCTTTGCGTAGGAGAGGTATTCCAGATAAGGTCATAGTTATTATTAAAGAATCATACGAAGATGCAAAGTGTCGCGTTTTGCATAGAGGAGAGCTGTCTGAGAGCCTCCTTGTGCGAACGGGTGACAGACAAGGCTGTATATTATCACCAGCCCTGTTTTTGGTGGTAATAAATGACATCTTGAAAGCTCCACGGGAAGGTGGGGAAGGTAAAGGTCTTCAATGGAGACTATTTAACATCTTAAGTCACCTTGATTATGCTGATGACGTGTGTTTGCTTACACATACCCGTTCGGACTTAGAGTCAAATGTTCGCTCGTTGCATTCTAAATGCAAAGAGGCGGGACTGAAAATAAATGTGCGTAAAACCAATTACATGCACATCGAACGCAAGCACACTGATTGTTCTTAATGTACAGGATGTGGAAGAGGTGCAAGATTTTTACTATCGGATTGGTCATACTTTGAGGAAACTAGAGCGAAACATCGCCAAACAGGCTCTGGATTATAATCCTCAAGGAAGACGTCGGGCTGGTCGACCATGTAACACAGCGGGCAGCGGGCAGTTGAGCAGGAGGCCAGAGGAATAAACAAGTCCTGGCAACAGCTTAAGGCCGATGCTCAAGATCGGGCCTTGTGGAAGAGAGTTGTTTCTGTCATATGCCCCTATAGGGGGTCTTAATAGGAATTTGATTGATTGAATTTGAACATGGCGAAATTTTTCATGGACGAAAAAATATGGTCCAGTCACAACTCCGGCGTGAAATCTAAACCACGCGGCAACTTTTTTTGTTTTCAATGGCGTCTCTTGAAGCACATGTGACCTTGTTGCAATTCAGTAATTGTATAATTTGCTTATTGACAAGGCCAATAAATCAAAAAAAATTGCCAACGAGTCGGGCGCAACTTTATTATTCTTGGCACAATTTGAGGATACGTGGGAGGCTAATATGCAGGTGAGGGTGGATAGGGAAGACCATGTGAATGGGGGTTCGGCGGAAGGCTGTTGTTAATTATTTAAAATTTTAGTTCCATAGACGAAGTAAACCCTATGAAATTCTCGATGTATTTTGGATACTTTAAACCATAAATTTGTGGGAGGGGATAGGAGGTGGAGGAATAGCAAAATTTGTGATGCAATTTTGTAAGTTTCTTTTGAAAGGTATTCGTACAAAATTTCAAGTTCGTAGCTTTTAATTTTTTGTTTATTAGTTGATTTATTGAAATTGCTCGAAATCATACTTTTGCATGAGAGGGGGTGGAAGGACAAAGGAAATTTCAAAACTTTTGATGCATTTTTATTTGAAATATTTTTAAAAGTATTTGTACAAAACTTCAAATAGATAGCTTTTGATAGTTTGGTGATAATTTGATTCTTAAAAATGGTCGAAAAAGTACTTTTGTGTGTGAGGGGTAGAAATTTCGGAGGTATTCGTCTAGTTAACATCTGGATGAAATCTGAGAAAATGAAAAATTCTTAGAAAGAGGGTTGTGCGAAGGGCTAACAACCCTTCCACAATCAGTAATGAAAAATGTTAAGGAACCTGAATGTTAGGAGGCCACGGTCCGATTTGGGCTGTAGTGCCATTGTAGAAGAGAAGTCTTTCCGTCTGTCTACAACGTAACATTCGAAAAGTTTGATCCATCGTGCTGAAATTAGTCATATGCCCTTTTTACCAAAAAAGTAACTTTAAGTTCCTGAACGGGCCACATCCCTCCATTCCTTCTACCCCTTCCCATACAAATTTCATGAATCTCGAAATTTACGGAAATTGATATTTCTCCGAAACCATTTCACGACCATGTAAATATCATCAACGTCAAAAAATATTGATCTGGTCCCCTTACTCCTTCTACTCTCTCCCATACAAATCCACAATTTTCCAAAATGCATTTATTCGGTTTTCACTGCAACTAGCAAATCTAACAGAACCAATTTTTTCCATAATTAATTTTAAAACAATTGCAACCAGTTTTGGGAAAACTACTATTCACCTAACTCCTTCTTCCCCCTCCCATACAAATTTCTTCAATTAAATTATTGTTCTCAAAACCGTTAAAGCTATCAACTTTCAATTTTGGGAAAAGTATACTATTACAAATATAATTCAGTCGAAAAATTTAGTTTTGATTCGAATACTCCGTCTACACCCTCACATACAAATGCACAATTTTGGTAAGTGCATTTAATCGATTTTCATTGAAACTAGAAAAATTACATGCTTCAAATCTTGCCAGAATTTGTCCCTTAATAATTGCAATGAATAATTAAAAACAATGAACTTCGCTTCACTTCTTCTACCACCTCCCATACAAATTTTTGTATTGGAAATTAAAAAAAAAGGTATTTCTCGTTCAAACATATGAGAGCTGTCGACTTTAAAATTGTGACAAGGCAATGAGATTAGAGTGTTGATAAGCAGATTGAGAATTATCCAAAACCTTCCACTTCCTCTGCCACCTCCTATACAAATGCCATAACTTCAGACAAAAATTGTTCAATTTCCTCGAAAATTATTATCGCTACAAACTTTAAATTCAGCCTGAAACATTTTGCATACTACGTTCGGGGTTATATGTATACAAAAATTACAAACCTCTTCCCTCTGCTTTTACCACCTCCCATACAAAACTCACTATTAACTATTCGAAAGAATTTGAAATGACATATTTTCCGGTACAATAAACTCTTTCCTATTTTATCTAAAGTATCATATGATTGGGTTTTACGCCCAATCATAATTCTGTTATGTTTTTTAAATGAATTTTACAAATTTCAAAGTTTGTAGCATAAAATATCACTCAAAAATTTTGAGTTTTTGCTTTTTTTTTCAATGTCTATGAAACACCTAATGCAGGTTAGAGTCTCCCTTTCGTGGATAACAGTTTTGGTTCAAATTAATATTTTTTCTTTATGTATATCAACTGGATGAATGTACGTGCAGAATTTTAAGTTTTGCACCTTTTACCAGAGCCCTAAAAAAATTAGGGAATATTTTTGACATTTTGGCCCACCAACTTGTTCCCCTTATCCTCATCTTAAAATTGTTACGAAAATCATAGGTCATATAGTTGTAGATAGTTGAGATATTAACATTTAAGTATTTTTCTTTGAACCTCCTGACCTTACAGTAATTATCCTTCCTCTAATCTGTTTCTGGTGGATCGGTATGCCACCTTAATGGCGCCAAAATATAATTTTTTTATGCTAAATAATTTCGAATCGGCCGACAATTTGGTTTTAGCCCCCCATTTTTTGGACACCAATGGATAAAAAAATTAAATTATTTTTGGAGTATGTCCCGCAACCCTCTTTAAGCCTATGCTGATTTTCAGCTTCCTATCTGCATTAGTAATGGAGATATTAGCAAATGCAGTTTTTGAAACTTTCCTTCCCCCGCCTCCCCCTTCCACCTGATACTCTCCAAAATTTAGGTGATGGACCTCACTGAACCAATTAACAATCCACCTAAAAACTAACATTCTTCCTTTAACGGCCTCGGTGATATGAGTCCGCGGACGGATTTTTGTTTTTTTCTTTTTTGCATTTTGAGGCTAATTTAGTCATGAGACGCGAAAAAAACAAAATTTCAAGGCAGCAAATTTTTTTATAAAATAAAGTAATTGTAGTGTCTGTCTGTTATTTGCTTATAAATGGCTATATGTTATTTTTTTGCTTTATTGTAACTAAGCATAAAATCACTTTTTTAAAATTTTTGTCCAGCCGCCTTTCACGCACAAACGGCTGTACTGATTGTAATGAAACTTGCACAGTTTGTTAGGTGTCCTCCCAGATGTAATGGTTTTACTTCACTCCCCTCACGCCTTCTACCCCTTCCCATACAAAATGACTCATTTTCAAAAATATATTAATCAAATTTTCTTGGAAACTATAAAAGCTATTAATTTCAAATTTAGACTATATTATTTCTATTATAAATGCAGTCTTTTCGTATACAAATTATTTAAGGTCTGTCACTCCTTCTACCACCTCCCATACAAACTACACTTTTTCATGATTTTTACACCAATTTTCTTAGTACGTGTAGCTTATATCGAGCAAAAATGTTGTACCAAATCCTTAATTAATTAAATTAAAAAATCCTTGTTATATAGCAGTTCGATTTTCTTGAAAAGTGTGAAAGATACAGTTCTGAAATTTAAAGTATTTCGATTGCATGATAATTATAGTTGTTTCTCGAAAAATCACCAAAAACCCCCAACTCCTTCTACCACCTCTCATACAAATTGCATAATTTAATTGAATTCAATGCACTTAGTTTCTCGGTATCTACTTCATTTTTGAAGCTTAAATTTGGTACAAAACATTTTGATAGTTATGATGTAAAACAGATTAGTTCAGTGCTGTCACCCCTTCTACCACTCCCCATACAAAATTTCTTAACATCACAAAAATTTTGGCTTTAAGCACAATCGTAGGCCTGTTATGTTTTTAAGCTTAGTGTTATTTTATTTGTTTTTTTTTTTTTAATTAACACAAGCTGCAATTATTCACATGTCCTTAATGCTCTTCAATACGTACATATATGAGCTCAAATCACGGGAGCCCAATTGGAGAAATTTCGACGCTTCAAATAATCAAGAGAGAGGCTTCAGTTCTTGAGTTAATTTGATCTTGTAAGGGTATAGGCGAATATCTTTACGCAAAATTCGCCACAATGTGGACTGAGAGATTCCTAATTTCTGTGAACGGCCTGGAATCGACTGATTTGGGTCATTTTGAACTGAAGCACTTACGACTGCGATGTTTTCGGTACTTCAACCGATGCGTTGTCTCACTGGCACAGGAATATTCAACAATGAATATGTTGACTCGAATTTATCCCCTCTAGGCTGATGGGCCGAATATTCTAACCTTCTAACCGAAAACTGGAGTAGGCGCTCTTAAAGTTGCGACTACCGACTCAGAATTTCGGTAGTAATTTTTAATAATTTCGAAACGTTGCTCGTTCGTGAACTTCACCATGATAAAAATGCTAACCTTGAGTGACATGACAAGAACTTTAAGAGACATTAGTATTTAAATACAAAATTGTTATGTCCCTATTCAAAAACTCGTTACATACAATTAGCTGTAAGCTTTGAGCAAAATTTAAATTTATACTGACCATCTCCCATAACCAGTACCACTAACCCGGCAAATCAGGTTTTTTTCTTTATAATCAATAATTTTATATTACTACATTTGTTAAATAAACTAAAAAAAACTAAAAAAACAACTTTTAATTGGTTTTTTTGTATCTTCTGAAAAGTAGTGTTTTTATTATTTAGATACACTTTTCTAAAAAAAACTACACAACCTATCCACTTAATTTTTTTTTGTTGGAAAGGTGACACTATTGGCTATCAACCGTATACATAGGTTTTTGTTTTTAAATTTTGACTATGACTTTTTTTACAAGGTTTTTTCTTACACGAGAAAATTATTATATTTTGATGCCTTTTAAAATTTTTTTTAATTGCCATCTATCGTATTTGCTAAGTTTCGAGTAAAATACATGCCTGCAAAATTTCGACGAAAAAAAAGTGTACCTCAATTTCCACTGAAAATGCTCTTTGGAGTGCTCCCCTTAAATCATAGTCAGCAATAGAAAATAAATAACGAAAATGTTTATTTCCATTCGATAAAAACCCCCAAACGATTACAAGCATAATTTATGCCATGAATGTACTTATGTACATATTTGCGCCATTTCAATAACAATAAGCGCCATAACTCGTTCTGTATTAGTTACGTCACTCGGCAAACATGTAAGACGGTTAAATTGAAATTACCGAACGCAAAAGATTGGTGCATCATCTGCTGCGAGGGCCCATAACTTAATTTTATGATCTATGCCAAATTCCCATTCATTGATTTAAAGCTTCCACCCTCACCCTTATGCCGCTCTAGTTCTTCGTGCAATTTCCCGCAAACAAATCGAACAGATTTGTATGCATGGCCCACATGTATGCAAATCGCGCGCAGTAATTGGCGAACTCCCGCAACAACTTTCATTGACTGTGTATATGTACGTAGCTACTTTCGCCTACTTTCTTAGTTATCTCTCTTCGAGTAGAGCGACGCGGTTTACGATAAACACACAGCGGAGTCGACTTCCATGTCATAAATAAAATCGCTAGCGAAAAAAGTTATCAGGAGACTTAAAAGCTTATCGAAAAGGAATACGACGAGTACAAATTTTATTGTTATAGAAATTGTGTTTAGGATTGTTCGGGGCGCAAAGTATTATGTATGGTACGACAGCGCTCTCTATTATCTCGTTAGGGATGATTTATTTGAGCTTCTGACACAGTCAGGGACTTCTTAAAAAAAAACTTTTAGATTTGATAGCTACTCATACTTTAATAATATTTATAATAGTTTTTATTGCTAATTAAATGTGAGATTGTGATATTGATCATTCTAATTTTGTACCCAAGGATGCTCTACGAGTATTACTTACGAGGTTTTGATAAAACACAAACCGCTTCATTTTAAGTAAATTGGAATTGCTTGGATTTTAGTATTCACTTAAAAATTTGCAAGATTCTTAAAATTTGGATGTAAGAAAGGTTCGTGTGAAATGATGAAATGACGCTTCACTTCCTTTCTTGGGATTGTGACCGATCGAAACCATTGTTTATTTTTGTTCACTTCACTCGTTTTTTTTCACATTTTGGTTAAATTAATAATATATGTTATCTAAATTAATTGTCCGCGATGTATTTCAGGTGCAATTCCGGTCCCGAGGTGCATAGTACTACACATCCGAAGGTGTTTGCTATATTTGACGGTGTTCTATCGTATCTAAGTAACATTAACGTTCGTTCCATCCATGAAATACACTATAATTGATTGATTGATATCTCTTTCTTTCTTCTAGGTAACGACTATCCGCAGCAAGTACAGTAATTCATTAAATTCAGCATGTGTAGTTTAATTTCCATATGTTCGTTTCATTTCATACGTTCGTTACGTGTGGCTGCTTGTAATACAATTACATAATCATTGTAGTTACCAATTATTTATTTATTTGTTATTCTTATAATAAAGTTTTGTGATCGACTCAAAAAAAAAAGATACCAGAAATTCGATACAATAAATTAATGAATTTTTTACTCTTGGTTGGAATAAAGTACCTCGAATCAAGTTTTTAGTTTCGAGTGTTTATGAACTCGTTTCGTGTTTATATTGGTAGTTGTAAGCGAAAAACGTAGTAGACGATATCGAAATTATGTGATTTCTATTAAATAGCAACATGCGGCTTTTCTTTTTTTAATGAAGTGCATAAGAAAAAAATAAGCACATTTTCTATATTTCTAGTAACGAAACGAGATATATAACATTGTAATATCAACACGGCTCGAAGCGTCGATTTGATGTTCGATTCGAGTTACATAATTTCACCCCTGTTTTATAATTGCTTTTGTACTTTTTTATTGAACTCCAAATCAAAATCTAATGAGACGTATCCATTTAAAAACTTGAAAAATAGATAAATTAGATAAATTTTATCCCCCACCATTAAGCTTCAACCCAACCAAGATTTAATGAAAGTTATAGTATTCATATGGATACAAAAAAAAGGAGACAGCGGGATAGAAAATCGTTTCTTACGTATCAACTCTTAAAGAATTAGGAAAGGGGGGAGATTGTTTACAACCGCATACTATGAAAGAAAAACGCCGAGTTTTATTAAAAGAAGGCTTAAGTTTTAATCCCTACTGGCTGACGACGGGTTGCACAGAGGTTAGACAAACACGGAAAATGCTGAATTTCTCGTAAAAATGCTGGAAAACGATGTCGATTGAGAAACAATATTTGAACGTGGACACTCAGGGGAGTCACCAGCATCGATACGGTGAGGTCCTCCCGCATTATGTCCTAGTTTATGAGATTCATCGAGAAAGGAATGCGCTACGATTCACGCCGATTTTTATTTTAAGCAGCCGTAGAGGGTGAAGAAAAATGTCCTGTTTGTCTTTATAATCGCAGAAAAATTAAGTTTTAAATTGCTTTTTAAATTAACTGCTTAGAGAAGGCTCTCAGCGTAGATTAATAACAGTCTGTGATTGCTTAAGTTCCATCTTTTCATTCTTGATGGAATTATGAAATAAGAAAGAAAAAAAATTTATAGACAATGTCTAAGCGAGCGAATATGTTAAATTGCAGTTAGTTGCCAATTAAAAAAATAATCTTTTAAGTAAAGATAGAAAATAAAAGCATTCTCGTAGAATTTTGAGAAGAATAATTTATGAGAGAATGTCCTTAAAATAATGCACCGTAATAGATTTAAGCTCTGTGACCTACTCAGAGTTTCTTTTAAATATTATTTGACTCCGTTTCTTTGCTGACTTTGTTTTGGAATATAAATTATTAAATTATCTAAAAGATGTTTATACTCTAGATGAAATCTGAGAGTATTATAATTATGCTCTAAAGTTTGTAACGCCAAGAAATAAGGCTCGGAGAAAAAAATGAATGATACAGAAGTTAATATTATCGCTAAAAAATCTCAAAACCGCATGTCCGTCCGTCCGTCCGTCCGTCTGTCCGTCCGTCCGTCCGTTCGCTCTCTAGCTTGAGAACGCGTTGAGCTAGAAAGTTCAAATTTCGTACACGTCATTTTTGACAAAAAAGTAAGGTCAAGTTCGTGAACGGGCCAAATCTCTCCACCCCTTCTACCCCTCCCATACACACAAATGCGTAATTGGACAATAAACGGATTTGATCGAAAAGTATAAAAGCTATTGGCCTGAAATTCGGAATACATTACTTTTATGATAATATCAATCTACCATATAAAAATTATGCGTATCCTCCTCCTCCTTCTACCACCTCCCATACAATCTGTACTTGTCATGAATTATTGTAAGCCAATTTACTCAGTACGATTAGCTTCACTCCTTCTACCCCCTCCCATACAAAATGACACAATTTCGCAATTCGACAATAAATGGATTTGCTAAAAGCTGTTAGTATAAATTTCGGGATATATTACTTCAATAATGACTTCAATCTACAGTGTATACATTTTTTGCGTCCTCCCTCTCCTTCCACCCCCTCCCATACAAACTACAATTTTTCATGAAATTTCTCAGAACATATAACATTTATAGAGCTCACATTTTGTAATAAATTCTTATTTAGCATTATAACTAAGATCAGAAGAAAATATTTGATTATCTTCACTGCTTCTAACCCCTCCCATACAATATGACACAGTTTCACAACTTCACAAAAAATCTATTTTCTTGAAAAGTATGAATGTTACCAGTCTAAAATTTAAGAGATGTCAATTTTCTGATATTCTTAGTTATTTCTGAAAAAAATCACTAAAATCCCCGCACTCTTTCTACCACCTACCATACAAACTGCACATTTTCACTAAATCTAACACACTAACTTTCTGAGCTCCTATTCAATTTTTGGAGTAAGCATTTTGTATAAAACATTTTTATAGCTACTTTAGCATGATGGGGAGAAAAATAGTTCAATAATAACACCCCTTCTAACACTCCCCATACAAAACTTCTTGGGATCACAAAAAATTCTGTTTCATCTAGAGTATCGTAAAATTGCGCTTTACGCGGAATCGCAGTTATGTTATGTTTTTTCTTAATATCATTTCATCGTGGAAACTCACTTATGGACAATACAAATGGTTTTTACCACTTTGTTTTTACGACAGTTAGTTAAATACGAATTTCGTTATCGTAAAGTTAGAACTGAATAGCTACAAAATCTTTTAATCTTCAATCAATCAATTTCGAGGTAAATCATAGGGGCATTGGACAGAAACAGGTCTCAAGGCGTAATCATGAGCATCGGCATTTAGTTGTCGCCATGACTTGTTCAACATCCTGCACAATTGCTCGCTTTCATGTGCTGCATGTTCGACCAACCCGACGTCTTCCTTGAAAATTTTGATCTAGAGCTTGACCATCAATATTTCGCTCCGGATTCCTCAAGTGTGACCGATAAAGGACCACTTCCACCTTTGAATCTCACTGCCAGTTGTACACCAAAGATCTTCGTTATAGATCTTATCTGGCCAGAATATCTGTTGAAAATTAAACCAGCCGCTCTTATAAAAACTAGTCTAACGGTAAGACTGCAAGCCGTGCGCATAGTTCAGTTGGTTACGAACTCGCCATCGACGCGGTTACTCTCAAAACGTTGCCTAATTTGATCGCAATTCTTGTACAATTAACGAATTATCAATTAACAATTAAAACTTGACTTTAACTTTGATCCGGGACTTTTATTTAATAAGTTGGTGAGCTCTGTTTTCCATCATTGGTGCCGAAACCCGGGACACGAAAGAAAGAAATAAGTTCAGTGACAACGGACATAAAAATTGACGCATCATACCGCGCGGTTTATCGTGGCCAGATCACGAAACTAACGAAAGCGGCAACGGAATATCTTCAATCACAATCGGCAAAAGCGCGTGATGAAAACGCTGACGAGGTAGAAGAGAACGTGTGTTGTTTTTTGGAAGGTATAAAAGTGGCGAACGCGAACTTGGTGAGGACAAATGAAACGGTCCTTCCTGGGATAAAAGAGGAGGAATTGGAACGAGAATGTGAGATTTCCGCTGAATACGAGGATAAAGCAGTGGCTGTCATGGCACGCTTAAATCAACGTCTTCTTCAAATTCAACGGCTCAGAATTCAATTAAATTTCTCAGTTCCTGCAACGAGTCGTGATTCGTGCATAAAAAATTTGGTCAAGCTTCCGAAATTGCAATTGCAAAAGTTTTCTGGCAATACGAAAGAATGGCTTCCATTTTGGGAGCAATATAAGAGTTCAATACATGAGAATACCTCTCTATCGAGCATGGATAAGTTCCATTATTTGCAGTCACTGTTGACTGGAAAAGCAGCAATGGCTCTAGCTGGTTTTACTCCTACATCAGCGTGCTACGACGGAGCAGTGGCGCTTTTATTAGAGCAATTCGGAGATCACGACAAAAGTATCGACCATTGCATGTTGCAGTTTATGTTGCTTCCCAAAATACAGTGGAAAGACGATTTTGTAGGACTGAGGAATTTATACAATATGGTTACCTCATCTAAGCGTTCTCTAACCGCTCTTGGCGTTCCCGCGAATAGCTATAGTATTATGTTGAAGAGCGCTTTATTAAAGTCTTTACCGGGTGATCTTCGTGTGGATTTTCACCGGTTCCAAGAAAAAACTAAGGAGCATGCCGAGTTTGATAACCCTACGGAAAGAGAAGATGATACCAGCTCAGTAGAAGAGAGTTCATCATCATTGAAATCTCACGGCGACAGCCAAACAGCCGCTATCATTAAATTTTTGAAACGAGAAGTGACTTCGCTGGAGAAATCTATCGAGATAAGAGACTCGTCACGTAGTGTGAGTGCAATAAATACAAAAGCGGTGCCCACTGCAACAGGCTTAATGACACTAGACAGTAATAGTTTGTGTTTTTTCTGCAAGGCTCTCGACCATAAGTCAAGTTCATGCAGTGCTAACCTATCACATATCCAAAAAAGAGAAATGTTGAAACGAGATAGACGTTGTTTTCGGTGCACTGCTGGTGGCCATTCGGCTAAATTCTGCAAAGCAAAGCTCGTATGCAAAACCTGTAAAAGAAAGCATGCAACTTCTATGTGCGATCCAGATTTCGCTGGTAAATCTAAGGTGATTTCAAATTAGAAAGAAGAAGACAGAAAGAGTGCACCGCTGCCACCACAACAGTCACTAAACTTGTGTACATCAAATAGTGGAGCTGTCATTAACACATTTCTTCAAACAGCCCGTGTTGTGATTTCGAAGAATAACTTGGAAGGAAATTGTGTCGTACGTATAATTTTTGATGGAGGAAGCCAAATGTCCTTCATGCAAAAGGCAGTATCATCTAAGTTGCAGTTGCCCGTTGTTGGAACACAACAACTCAGAGTTATACCATTTGGCAGCATGGAACCGACACCGAACAAAACATTTAACCGAGTCGGTATGTATCTTAGAAGCCAATATGGTGGTAATTTTCTTTATTTTGAAGCAATCGAAGTGCCGGAAATATGTCTAGATGTCGTAAGGTCACCTGAAACATGCAGACAATTTAATGAGTTTGCACTAACCGACGCAATCTTACCAGGAAACGTATTGGAGGAAGGCATTAGTATTTTGATCGGAGCAAACAAATACTGGAAGTTTATGACAGGAGCACATAAAAGAATCGATGGAAATTTAACCGCAGTGGATACCTTATTTGGGTGGACAATTATGGGCCCATCCGCTACTTGTGTTGCTCCTAATAATTGTAGCATATCAGCTCTTTTACTAATGAACGAAAAAACTGTTGAAGACTTTTGGAAATTGGAGGCCATTGGTATTGACCATAGTGAATCGTATGACCCTATCACTAATACTTTGGAGCATAATATTAAGAAACGAGAGAAAACATATGTAGCACCCTTGCTATGGCGAGACCTAAATTTAGTTCTGGAGGATAATCGCCACATAGCGCTTCAGCGACTTTCTGGTTTGATAAGAAAATTATCCAGAGAACCACGGAAGTTACTAGAGAATGATGTCGCTATAATAGAGATGATAATAGCTGGGTTTGCCGAAAAGGTAGACGCTAACGTAGCTCCTTGCGTGTGTTTATATAATATGCCTCATAGACCAGTCTACCGAGAAGATAAAGACACAACGAAGCTTCGCATTGTTTTCGACGCCTCTGCAAATGGGAAGGGTGCACTATCGCTCAACGATCACCTATCAGCTGGACCAAACTTTCTTCAGGATTTATTAAAGATTCTTCTTAATTTTAGAATCGGCAGATACGCGTTGGTGGCTGACATCGAGAAAGCCTTTCTACAAATTGAATTGACTGAGTGCGACCGTGATGTTCATCGTTTTGTATGGTTTGCAGATGCCCTTAACTCTACTGTTGATTTGCCGCCGTACCAAGAGTACAGGATGACGAGGGTGACATTTGGCGTTACATGTAGCCCGTTCTTATTGTCGGCTACTATTCTGAAGCATTTGAGCGGGTACGAGACGGAGTATCGTGAAACTTGCGATATTTTGAAGAATTCTTTCTTCATGGATGATCTCGTATAACCACGACAGTCTGGAAAAAGTGAAACGAATAAGTCAAGAGGCTATAGAAATAATGGAAGATGCCTCCATGAATTTAAGGAAATGGAATTGTAATGATCAGTCCATCAGAAAATCATTCGCAAATTTATCAAGCCAGACTACAATTCAAAAGATTTTGGGTATAAATTGACTTATTTGTACGGATAAATTAGCGGTAGACTTGGAGCCCGTACAGAAGTTCCTATTGCACCCCACGGCTGGAACAAAACGAAACTTATTGCAGCTACTGTCCAGAATCTTTGATCCATTGGGGTTGCTGGGACCGTTCGTCATCGGATTAAAGATCCTTTTTCAGGATATCTGGAGACTAAAACTGGACTGGGATGAAAAACTTCCTGAAGAGTTTTTAAAGACTTGGAGCGATTACGGAAAGCACATACCATACTTGAAAGAGCTAGTATTTCCCCGACATGTTGCTACGAAAGGTGATCACAGTGAGAAAAGAACTTCATATTTTCGCCGATGCCAGCTTAAGAGCATATGGAGCTGTCGCTTACGTACGAACGATCAAAGAAGGTATGATTTATATTAAATTACTTTGCTCCAAAAATAGAGTCGCGCCCTTAAAACAAGATGGAGAAAGGGAGCTAACTTTGCCTAAATTGGAGCTAACCGCGGCTTTAATTGCAGTAAGACTAATTACCTATAAAAGAACCTTACAATAACATTTGACCAAGCATATTTCTGGTCTGATTCCAAAATTACATTGTTCTGGATATGCGGCGATGTTGGTCGATGGAAACCGTACGTAGCAAATCGTGTGCGAGAAATTAAGGCCAAGCCGAATACTGATTCGTGGAGACATTGTCCAGGGGATAGTAATCCTGCAGACTTATTGATACGAGGATTAACGGGGAAGGCCATACTTGAGAACACCACATGGATGTCTGGAACTACGTGGTTACTACAACAACCAGAAAATTGGCCCAGTGGAGAGTTTTTCACTGAAGTTCCTACAGTGTTGACTTGCTTACGAGCGGTTTTATTGGAACCTTTGCTGCTCAACAAAAATTACAGTTCATGGAGAAAAATATTACGCATTACTGCGTACATCTTTCGCTTTATCGCCAGGTTGCGAAATACTTCGGATCGCAAAAGCGGTTATCTTACTGCTACTGAATTAATGCTAGCTGAGTCGTATTGGATCAAGTATATCCAGTCACAAAATTATTCCTGTGAAATTACTACTTGTCGGAAAGGTTTCGGCGTTGTCAATTCATCGAAACTTCGTGATTTAAATCCTGTTTTAAAAAACGACGGAATTCTTCGAGTTGCTTCTAGACTACAGATGCTACCAGATAATATGGACTTAATTCTTCCCATAATTTCGCCAAAATCATCACATATAGCGCACTTGATAATTCAAGATATTCATGAACGTGTGCTCCATGGAGGAGTAAATTTGGTTTTAACTCATTTAAGACGCCGATTTTGGGTTCCGAAGGCTCGACAATTGATAAAAGGAATCATAAAGCGATGTGTTATATGCAAGCGTTTGACAGGGAAGCCTGCCTCTCAACCCTTCGCCCCGCTGCCAAGCAGCAGATTGAACGCAAGTAGACCTTTCGAGACAACGGGAGCTGACTTCGCCGGCCCACTCTACGTTAAGTCTAAACGCGAAGATCCATCAACTTGTAAAATGTATATAATGCTGTTGACCTGCTCTGTGGTCAGGGCTGTTCATCTCGAGCTTCTTCCGGATGTGACTACTGAAAGCTGTTAGCTTGGCCTACGACGCTTCATTGCCAGGCGTGGTGTTCCTCACCTTATCATATCGGACAACGCGAAGACATTTAATCGCGCTTCATTGGAATTGGCGCAACTTCCTGTATTTATTTCATCGGAGGAGCTAAAATATTATCTTAGCATCAAAAATATAAAGTGGGAATTCATCGTAGAGCGACCTCCCTGGTGGGGTGGATTTTGGGAGCGGCTAGTACGCTCTGTTAAGATTGCTCTCAAGGCCACTATAGGACGTGCGGTATTAGATGAGCCGCAGATGCAGACATTATTGTGCGAAGTTGAGAGTGTCATAAACTCAAGGCCGTTGACATACATTTCGGGTGATCTATCGGATTTGACACCACTAACTCCATCACATTTTTTAACTGGTACTAACGCTGTTCTTCCATCGCCAGATTATCGTCCTGCGTCTGTTAACGAAGACATCCGTCAAAAATGGCTTTCTCGACAACGTTCTATAAACTTCTTCTGGAAACGTTGGAGAGAAGAATATTTGCAGCAGTTAAGGTCTGCTCATATTTATAAGGCGGCCAAGCCTCAAATTTGGCACCTGGCGATGTTGTCCTAGTACATGACTCGTCCGGTCCTCGGGTTTTATGGAAACTGGCGTTGGTAGAAACTACTTTCGTTGGACGTGACGGTAAAATTCGTTCCTGCGAAGTAAAGATGCCGAATGGAGTACAAATGAGACGACCCGTGCAGCTTCTTTATCCGCTAGAGATAACTGGAGATCAATCCAGCCGGCGCCCGGAGGATGTTAAAAATTAAACCAGCCGCTCTTATAAAAACTAGTCTAATGGTTAGACTGCAAGCCGTGCGCAAAGTTCAGTTGGTTACGAACTCGCCATCGACGCGGTTACTCTCAAAACGTTGCCTAATTTGATCGCCATTCTTGTACAATTAACGAATTATCGAATTAACAATTAAAACTCTAATTTAACTTTGATCCGGGACTTTTATTTAATAAGTTGGTAAGCTCTGTTTTCCATCAATATCCCTGAAATGAAAGTTTGCAGTTTCTTGGTAAATCTGACAGTCAGTTTCCATTGGTGCAACCATATAACAACATGGATTTGATTGGATTTCTACAAACAGAGATCTCATGTAACCTCCAGAAAGGGTACCGGATACCGAAAACCTGACAAACTTCATTTATGGAATACGAACCTCAACATAATCCTAATCCTTTTTTTTTTATGTGACACCGGAACTAGAGGGTTTGCCCTTTTGTACTAAAACACAGCTCCGGTGAGGGCGGAAGGATATTGGTTTTTGGGAATTAAGGAGATAGGGATGGAAGTAGCTATGCATATTTCTTTTGAATTGCTGAATGATGTATTCATGCGGGAATACTGAAATGGGCAGCGAGTTCCTTATTCGAACAGTCCGGTTCAAAAACGAATCACGAAATTTAAAAGTACGACCGAAGGTGGGGTTGAAAGATTATGAGCGCGTAAAGCAGCTCTAGTATTACGAGGTAAGGGCATACATGGGGGCAAGAGATTAGAGAATTCGTCCGAACAATCTCCATTGTAGTAGCGATTAGGGTTAGGGAGCTTACAAAAGTGGAATTGAAAAACTTGATAAGACTGTTGCTGTGAATGATGATGCAGAAAGAAGTGACAAACTATTTCAGAAATACAATAACATTCTCACAAAAGATAAAAATGAGAAATGATTTGTTTTACAGATAGTAGCTGAAGACCTAAAAATCACCCAACTGCTACTAAATTCTTTGTTAGCAAAAATTAATTATTGCTCTAAATAAAAATGTGTTTTCCTTATAGAAATTGTGATGTTATTAAGAAAATATAATATTTTAAAAATGTTCATGTTATTTCTAGGATTTTTCTATCCGATTCAAGTGAAATTTTGTGCAGCCTGTTTTTTTGTTGATTAGAATAAGATTAGGGTGTAGGAGCAGCAAGATTTTAACTTTCTGAACAGACAGATATGCATGTATGCACTTGGTTCTGCGCAAATTTATTTTCCATTCTTGCTTCTTTGCATTTAAAATAGACTCTAAGACCTAACAGTTATGTGCAAGCACGTCATCAGCACAACGGTGAAGATATCATAACAGAACCAACAAGATTTTTCGAATTTGTTAATACAACGGATTATCCCGTAACCATATCCACTGGAATCACGCAATCTTCCTGCCGGCGTAATATCTGCGATATGTCTGCTGACCGTTGAAGTTCTTGGTGATTAATCAGATTCAACCCACAACGAACCCAACATTTCGGTCCATCCACTAGTTGACAATTTCTCATTGTCGATTGAGGAGGTGCTTGATGCTCTCGCAGCTATTGACATCAAAAAAGCTCCACGTCCTAATCTTATTCCTCCCCTATTATACATTGTCTTCAACAAATCACTGTCATTGGAAACTTTCCCTTCGGTCTGAAATCGTCGCATCTCACACCCGTCCACAAAAATGGAGACAAACGAAAGGTTGAAAACTACAAAGGTAAAGCAATTCTATCAGATATACTGGAATTATTCGAAAAAATTATCTGCCGTAAATTGACCAATATGATGAACCCTATTCTTAATGACCAACAGCACGGCTTTAGAAAAGGACGAATCTCATGATTCTTGTATCTGATACGCTCTGCGCACTGAAAAATTAGCATCAAATCGACACAATATACACCGGCTTTAGCAAAGTGTTCGACCGAGTTGATCAAAATGTCCTGATTTTAAAGTTAAAAAAAATTGATGTGACAGGATCCTTACTTGACTGGCTTAAATCCAATCTTAATAACAGAACTTTCCAAGGAAAGATTTTATTTGCAAGGAAATACTAGTGTCCTTTGGGGTCACATGGGACCTCTCTTATTTAATGTTTTAATGTCAGATCTATCAGAAGTATTGGAAAATGTTTCACCTGCAGATGCCGCATTCCTACAATCCAAGCTTATTGCGCTGGATCATTGTTTCAGTCAGAACAAATTAGCGCTTAATGTCAAAAAATGCCACGTGATAAGCTTCTCACGTAAAAGATCCCTACACTTACATCACTATATCCTAAGTGGAACTCAACTACACCGTTTTGATCAAATTGAGGACCTTGGCTTACTACTGGATAATAAACTGTGCTTCAAAATAATTTAGAAGTTATTTACTTTAAAAATAATTAAATTTTGTTATCTATTGGGGTGCAAAAAGGGGGGGAGGGGGCTAAAAACCAATTGTCGGCCGAATTTTTTTTTCAAATGATTATACCTTTGAAATTAGTTACTATAAAAAATTCAAATTTTGGGACCATTAAGGTAGCATATAGATCCACTAGAATCAGCTTAGAGGGATGCTAATTATTGTAAGGGGGATGGTCAGAGGGAGGGGGTGGGGGTCTAAAGAAAAACACGTAAAAATCAATATTTCGGCTATTTATTAAGCTGTGTAATTAAAACTTGGAACGTATATTAAGCGAAACACGAAAAAAATATAACATTTGGACATAATAGTAGTGGGGAAAATGGGGAGCAGTCCAAAAATGGTGCGTTTTTCAAAATTTCAAACCGTTATATCTCAAAACAATACTTTCATTCTCCCCTTCCCATACAAAACTATTTTTTCGACCATTTATAAGAAATCAATTATAACCTAACTATTAAAAGCTATCAAATTAAAATTTTGCACAAGAACTTTCAAAAATAATTAAAACGAACTGCGTCAAAAGTTTTGAGATTACGCCTGCCCTTCTACCCCCTCCCATACAAAAGTATGATTTCGACCATTTCAATAAATCAACCACTAACCAACAAATTAAAAGCTACGAACTTGAAATTTCGTACGAGCACACTACAAGAGAAAGGAAATAAAATTTTACGATTCCCTAAACTCCTCTACCCAGTCCCATACAAATATGACGGGGATTCCACTTAGTCTTCCTTAACTACTCTAGCCTGCATATTGACTTTCCATGCATCCTCAACTTGTCCCAAAAATAATAAAGTTGCGCCGGGTAGTTTATTTTATTTTAACAACAATTATTTAAATACAACTATTTATTTCTATAAAAAAATATTTTTGAATGTTTATCCGTCAAAAACTTTTTTCAACTGCCTTTTTTAAAGGATTTAATATCGCCTGCTATTAGATTTACGGTAGCTGATTTTAAATCCTGTTCATTATGAAAAACTTTATAATATGTGACGAGCGTACCACTAAGACCACTGAATGAATATCCACATCGTACAGATTACGAACAAAATTATCCTATTAAAAGATACTGTACACTGTATGTGCATCTCCAATAAGTAAGCTGACACACAAACTGAGACTACGTTCCCCATACTCGTCTTCCAGTAGTGCCTATCACACTTATTGAGTTTAATTAATAAGTTAAATTAAGTTAAATTAAATTTATTATGTAACTAATTATCTTATTATGACAACTAAATAAATAATCAAGGTTTTTTTTACGGTGACTGGTGACACTAAGTTAAGAGGATAACTCACAGTTAGATCGACATGGGTAAGGGAAACAAATGGAACACGGGAAGTTAGAAGGGAAACGTAGAAGAAATAAGTCTGAAATAGCGGCGGAAATTGTTCTGGAATTGCTGTGAAATGTACTCCGCTGGAAGCAGACCTCCTGGTAAAGCATTCCACAACATTGAAGTACGAGGGATGAAGGATTGCCTAAATTTCACTATTCTCCACGGCAGATACTTCACGCTATACTCGTGAGCGCGTGAAGCTTGGCGAGTATTACTCGTACGTGTGGTATGTCAGAGAAGAGGTATTAGATCTATTAGTTCCGTATTTCCGTATTTATCATGGAAATATCTATGGGGTGTACAACTTAATAACCGGAATTTGACGCTAGATGTCCATACTAACAAATATCGTGAAAGCTCGAACTTTATATATATGTCATTTTGAAAGTACATTTGACAGCTATCAAAATCAGTCAACAAAACAATTTTATCTTGTGTGCATCATTATTATTTTTCACGATGAATAACTTCGAAAATTGGAGAAAAAGACAGCATTTGCGGGAGGTTCTGTTGGGTCATTTTTTTGCAAAGAAAACTGCTGCGGAAAGTCATCGTTTGCTTGTAGAAGTTTATGGCGACGATGCTTTAGCGAAAACACAGTGTTTTGAATGGTTTCAACGCTTCAAAAGTGCCGATTTTGACATCAAAGACAAAGAACGCCCAGGACAGCCAAAAAAGTTTGAAGACGAAGAATTGGAGACGCTACTCGATGAGGATTCGTGTCAAACGCAAGGCGAACTTGCCAAATCGTTGGGAGTGACTCAGCAAGCCATTTCGAAACGTTTGAAAGCCGCCGGATACATTCAGAAGCAAGGTGATTGGGTCCCCTATGAGTTGAAGCCGAGAGACGTTGAACGGCGCTTCTGTATGTCTGAAATGCTGCTTGTGCGCCATAAAAACAAATCATTTTTGCATCGGATCGTGACTAGGGATGAAAAATGGATCCGTTATGACAATCCCAAGCACAAAAAGTCATACGTGAAGCCCGGCCAACCAGCCAAATCAACGGCAAAGCCAAATATCCATGGCGCCAAGGTTATGCTGTGTGTTTGGTGGGATCAGAAGGGGCCGTTATATTATGAGTTGTTGAAAGTGAGCCAAACAATCACAGGTGACCTGTACCGAACACAATTAATACGTTTGAAGCGTGCAATCATCGAAAAACGCCCGGAATATGCGACCAGACACGAGGCTATAATTTTTCATCATGACAACGCTCGGCCGCATGTTGCAAGACCCGTGAAAAACTATTTGGAAAATAGTGGATGGGAAGTTTTGGCCCACCCGCCTTATAGTCCGGACTTTGCTCCGTCTGACTTTCATTTATTTCGCTCGATGCAAAACGCCCTAACCGGAATACGCTTCACTTCAGAGCAAGGCATCCGAAATTGGATAGATTCGTTTTTGGCCGCCAAGCCGGCGCAATTTTTTTGGGAAGGAATTCATAAACTGCCTGAAAGATTGAGAAATGTTGTAGCTTCCGATGGACAATACTTTGAATGAAATATATTGTAAGATTTTTCCACAATAAAGCAACAAATTTCGCTAAAAAATTCCGGTTATTAAGTTGTACACCCTATATAATAAATGCAGAATACTCCGACATTACGGCGATGTTCGAAGGAGTCTAAAGAAGCCGATATGATTTCATCTCCAATTAGATGGAACGCATGTTTTTGGATACGATCAAGCAACGCTAGGTGAGGATTTGGGGCCCCAGCCCAAACACGTAAGTTTTACTCAAGACCTGGCCGACTATAAGTCTTATCGATGGACGCTGAGGCTTCCGGGGCGTAGTGGGTAGCGTGCTAGCCTTATAGTCAATAGGTCATGGGCTCGATTCCTACTCCAGGCAGTAGATATTCTTAAGCCCGAATTTTTTAGTTGCTACAATAAAATGGGCAAGCAATTTCAAAGTGAAAAAGCTCCACTTCAAGGTCTTTACACTCAGTGGATGGTTTCTGTTCGCTTTCTATCATTTAGTCCCCCATAACATCTGTAAATATTTGACAGTACCAGTAAGTACACCTGGAGAAATATACCAGCTTCACCACTCGTTACGGTAGTTTTTACCCCCCTCCCCCCAATCCTTTACCTTCCAAATCCCACTCCTTCTCTACTTAACTGTGTTTGTACATTGCACATAAAGGTCGAAATCGCCTATAACACCGGTCAATATTTAAAAAAAAGGTATCTCTCACATCAGTAAATATAAATATGATAAAAGTCTCAGCAGAGACCGAAACGTCACGAATAATAAAACGTAACAGTGTAGAATCCGGAAATCTTTTCTTGCAATTCAAAATGCACTGATTTTAAATGTTGAATGCTCCTCACTGAAAACCTTCATCTTCCCCACCTACCAGTGCAGCTTGCAGAATGTCATTTATTACCACCAGAAACAGGGTTGGTGATAATATACAACCTTGCCACACACCCGTCCGTTCAGAAAAACTCTCGGACAGCACTGTAAGATGTGACATTGTGCATCTTGGATCCCTTGTATGGTGAGTACAAGACTACTTTTTATGGAATCCACCCTGATCAAAATCGAGAGTACCATCTACGATATTCTCTCTCTCTCTTCAATGGCGCTACAGCCCAAATTGGGCCTTGGTCTCCTGACCTTAACGTTCCTTAACATTTTCATTATTTATTGCGGAAGGGATATTAGCCCTTCGCACAACCCTCGTTCTACAAATTTTTCGTTTTCGTAGATTGAGGTAACTAAGGGATACCCAAGCAAGTAGTGTGCTGGAATTATGCGTCAACCGAAATTTGGACTCACGACCTTCGCATTGCAGACCAACACGCTACCCACTAGGCTACACCCTACGATATTATTAATCCTATTAATAATTACCTCAACATGATTTTGGATACGGCAGTTAGCAGACATAAACTGAGCATAATCCCAAAGGTTGCCCTTCTTCGGGATTTTCACAATGACGCTGTCCTTCCATTCAGCCGTATATCTGCCATCATTTCACATTACATCAAAGAGTGGCAGGAGTATATCGGCTGTTATTTCCGGGTCCGCTTTAAGGAGTTCGGTTGTTAGTCAATCTATACCTGGGGCTTTCCTTCTCGCCATTGACCGAATGGCGAAAACTATCTCTTCCTCATCTGGGGGATCGTCCCTAATAGAGGATTGTTTGCGGTTGAATGTTTGACAATTGTTCTATTTCTTGCATATCTTGATCTGAAAAAAAAAACATAACAGAATTATGATTGGGCTTAATGCCCAATCATATGATACTCTAGATGAGATGGAAATGACTTTAATATACCGGAAAATATGTCATCTCAAATTCTTTCGAATAGTGAGTAGAGACTTTGCATGGGAGGTGGTAGAAGTTGAGGGGGGGGGGTTTGTATTCTTCCTATGTGACACCGAAAATGGCATATAAAATGTTTCGTGCTGAATTTAAAGTTTTTAGTTTTCATTATTTTGAAAGAAATTGGACATAGTTTTCCTGAAATTGTGGCATTTGTATGGGAGGTGGCAGAGGAAGTGGAACGTTTTAGATGATTTTGAGACTGCTTATCATTACCCTTATCACTATGCTTTGATTCAATTTCAAAGTCGATAGCTCTCATATATTCGAAGGAGAAATGCTTTTCTTGAATTTATAATACAGATATTTGTATGGGAGGGTGTAGAAGGGGTGAAGTTGAGCTGATCATTTTTGCCAGCATTTATTGCAACTATTAAAAAACAAATTGTGGCAAAATTTGAAGTTTGTAATTTTTCTAGTTTTAATGGAAATCGATATAATGCATTTAACAAAAATTATGCATTTGTATGGGAGGGGGTAGAAGGAGTGTAAGGATCAAAACAATTTTTTTTTCTGTTATAGATATTTATATTTTTATATCTTACACAAAATATCAAGTTGATAGCTTTAACAGTTTCGAAGAAAAATAATTTAATTTAAATTTCAAAATTTCGTGAAATTTGTATGGGAGGGGGTAGAAGGAGGAAGGTGAAGTTGATAATTTTTTCAATTCTGATTGGAATCATAATAAAATTAATTCTGGCAAAAATTTGTTATTATAACTTTGCTAGTTTCAATGAAAATCGAAAAACTGCATTTTTCAAAATTATGCATTTGTATGGGAGGGGGTAGAAGGAGTGACGGGATCGAATCAATATTCCGTCATAATAATGACATTTGTATCATAATACTTTGACCCAAATTTCAAATCGATAGCTTGAATAGTTTCAAAGAAAAATCAATTTCTGAAAATTTCGGAATTTCGTGAAATTTGTATGGGAGGGGGTAGAAGGCGTGGGGGGATGTGGCCCGTTCACGAACTTAAAGTTTCTTTTTTGCTAAAAATGACACACAACAAATTTCAGCACGATAGCTCAAAGCGTTCGAGAGTTATGCTGTAGACAGACGGACAGACGGACAGACGGACAGACGGACAGACGGACAGACGGACAGACGGACAGACGGACAGACGGACAGACAGCAACTCGGAATCGAAGTTTTTGAGCGAAAACAAATATTTCTGTACCCTTGGCGGCTCTGTGCGGGCATTATTTCTTAGCGTTACAAACGGTAAGGCAAACACAATATACTCCCAGATTTCATCTAGAGTATAAACATAACAGAATTATGATTGGGCTTAAAGCCCAATCACATGATACTCTAGATGAGATGGAAATGACTTTAATATACCGGAAAGTATGTCATCTCAAATTCTTTCGAATAGTGAATAGAGACTTTTGCATGGGAGGTGGTAGAAGTAGAGTGGGAGGTTTGTATTTTTCGTATATGACACCAAACATGGCATGCAAAATGTTTTTTGCTGAATTTAAAGTTTTTAGTTTTCATTATTTTTAAAGAAATTGGTCATAGTTTTCTTGAAATTGGGGCATTTGTATGGGATGTGGTAGAGAAAGTGGAGCAGTTGAGATGATTTTGATACTGCTTATCATCATCCTTATCCCCATGCTTTGATTCAATTTCAAAGTCGATAGCTCTCATATACTTGAAAGAGAAATGCTTTTCTTGAATTTATAACACAGATATTTGTATGGGAGGTGGTAGAAGGAGTGAAGCGGAGCTGATAATTTTTTCTAACACTTATTTCAATTATTAAGAAACAAATTCTGGCAAAATTTGAAGTTTGTACTTTTTCTAGTTTGAATGGAAATCGATAAAATGCATTTAACAGAAATTATGCATTTGTATGGGAGGGGGTAGAAGGAGTGTACGGATCCAAACAAATTTTTTTCGCATTATTAATATTTCTATTTGTATACTTTACACAAAATATCAAGTTCATAGATTAAACAGTTTCGAAGAAAAATAATTTAATTTAAATTTCAAAATTTCGTGAAATTTGTATGGGAGGGGGTAGAAGGAGTGAGGTGAAGTTGATAATTATTTTTAAAAAAAATTGCAATTATGGTAGAATTAATTCTGACAACATTTCGTCCTTTCAGCTTTACTAGTTTCTATGAGAATCGAAAATATGTATTTTTCAAAATTGTCCATTTGTATGGGAGGGGGTAGAAGGAGTCAGGGGATCGGGTCAATATTCCACGATATTAATGACATCTATATCATAATACTTTGCCTTAAATGTCAAGTCGATAGCTTAAATAGTTTCAAAGAAAAATCAATTTCTTAATATTTCGAAATTTCATGAAATTTGTATGGGAGGGGGTAGAAGTAGTGGGGGGATGTAGCCCATTCACGAACTTAAAGTTACTTTTTTGCTAAGAATCACACAAAAAAAATTTTAGCACTATAGCTCAAAGCTTTCGAGAGTTTTGCTGTAGACAGACGGACAGACAGACAGACGGACGGACAGACGGTCACACGGAATCGAGGTTTTTGAGCGACAACAAATATTTCTGTACTCTTGGCGGCTCTGTGCGAGCGTTATTTCTTAGCGTTACAAACGGTAAGGCAAACACAATATACTCTCAGATTTCATCTAGAGTATAAAAATATTTAAAATATCAGAAAATTATTACGTCCGTCAACTATTGTTCACTCAGAATCTTAAGCCTATGTAACTCTAAACAGGCAGTTTTATAGAAAAACTTGAAAACTGTGTACCTGTCCATCTGCTACTAAAATGCATTAAAATATCACAAACTTCTACATAATTGGGATTTCGACTTGAATCAATAAATTTCCTGTCAGTAGTTCACCTGCACTGGGAGCGATCCTGAGCTTCAGCCTTTAGTTGTTGACAGGAATTGTATTTTCCTCTGGCTTCTTTTATCATCTGGAAATGTTGTACTGCACTGAAATAAATGAGAATCATCATTTTTGTGTTTGTTTTGCAAAATCAAAATTTAGCTAAAAAATGACGTGTAATTCGAATTTTTGAATATTTTAGTTTTATAGTGGATCTGTTCCTTTTAATGACATAGAAACGCTGAATAGATTTTTAATAAGCGTTAAGGATCTATTCAGCTTTTTGAATTTTCTTATTTGATCTTCCCAAATAAAGGCACTCTCAACCTACTTTTGGTAGGATATTATTCAATTTATATGACAGATGTATAATTAGCTTGAGCATCTTCAAAAGTGAAAATCACTTATTCTACTGTTAACTTTAAACTTAACATCAAATTCGAAATAATCTCTTCTTTTAGCATATTCTATAAAGCTCATCAAAAGTTTTGGCTGATAGAAAAAAATGCAAAATATCCTCCTATCGTCAGTGATTAATTGAAATCTGAACCGAAGGACATCAAGTGAACCGTTTAAATTCCTCCAAAGTACCTCATTGTTTGGCCACCTCTTTTGTATCCGAGTCCTTAAGGAAACCTACTCATCATTAATAATTTCTCTTTGAGTTCTTTAATCCTTAAGAAAAGAGACCAAGACGACGGCGACAAAGAAAAAAATATCTTACCTAATATTTCGCAAAAAAAAAATGAAACCGATTCAAAAGCATAATGAATAACAAGAAGCGAATCAAAGTGCAAAGGACTCAACGAATTAAGTCCAATGTATTTATTCATCTTTTCTGCGGCATCAGAACTCGAACAAGTGTAATCCTTGTCTAAGTTATGGCCAGGATTAAAAAAAAAAATACTAAAGTTAGAATATATATGCGTGTGATGAAAAATTCGTCCCTAATTTAAATAAAATAAAACTTTTTTCCGCGATGTGGCTTAAATCCGGAACGACGAAAGTAATATGAACCCTCTTCGAAAACAAAAATCCGTTTATGATTTTTTTCATGGAAAATACACTCTACTAGGTAAAACAATGCAAACTAAGCATTTGAAAGGGGAAAGGATGTTCTAAAACTTAACTAGAAATGCTGGTTTGGTGAAAGTTGTTTTGAAAAAAAAACAACAATTTTTGCCTAAAAAAATGTTGTCTTAAACACATTCACTTCAAAACTATTAATAGTTCTACTTCTTTTGAAACTATAAGTACTTTTTGGAAATTACCAAGGTCCTTTTTAAGGAAGATTATTCCACATTAAGCTGACTAATGCAGAGAAATATGGTAAATGTACAATTTTTTAAATAAAACAAAACTTAAAGGTTAACATCTAATTATTTGACTGTTATTAGTAGTTCTGGTAGTTTTTAGATGAAATTCGTGAGAATTTTGTGTCTGCTTTCAATATTTATGACGCCAAGAGAAGTCAAGGATATAGAAATGTTAGATGTCGCTCAAAACTCTGTTATGTTTTCTATCAACTTTTCAGAAGCAATAACCTATACGAATAATAGAATCGTCCAGGGCAAAAATTCTGTACATTGAACACATTAAAAAAAAAAAAAGATTATCGACAACAATTACTTTAGTGTTGTAGTACTCAATGAGCCCAAACTTTGAATTTTCTTCTGTTTGTATGCTTGCTTGTAACAGTATTACAACTTCTGAACAGATTTTGATACGGTTTTCACCATGAGACAGCTTATTAATCTGAGCTTAAACTGGGGTAAATATCATTTCAGTATTAAACGGCAGCCAAAATAGCGTTTTCAAAAAAAAATTAATGAAATGAATAAATTGTTAGTATATAAGTTGCTTCGTTAAGGTATAGCCTAGTGCGTATCGTGTTGGTCGATAATGCGAACGTCGTGAGTTCAAATCTCGGTCGACATATAATTGCCTGCTTGGATAAATCTTCTTTACCTCAATCTATGAAAATGAAAAATTCATATATAGTGGGTTGTGCAATCGTCTAACCACCGTTCCACAACAAATGGTGAACAATAATAAAAAACCTGAAGGTCTGAAGGCCAAGGCACGATTCCAGTTAAAGTACCATTGTAGAAGAAAAAGTGTCTTAGCTGTGACGATTGTTTAGATAATAGCCTTTTGGTGTAGTACCGTTCGTTTTACTCTCTAGCTTAAAAAGGCTTTTAGCTAGAAATCTTAAATTTTAAATGCATATATTTTGAAAAAAAAAGAAAGAAAGGGTTGAGTAGTAGCCCTTGGAATATTTATAAAAGGAATGCGATAGGTACTCATCTATGTGTGGCATTTATTTGCTCAAACGTCAATTTTGAAGTGGATTCGCCGACCGTGCGGAGGAGTTTAATTTTGTGGTGGTAAATACCGCAGTTTTTCATCAGTTTCACAGGTAAATATCATTATAAGTAATAAATGAAACATCGGTACAGAGTTTAAATAAGTTTTTATAATTTTTTCGTTCGATCGAGAAGCGTCTATAACGAAAAGTGCTATCGTGCAGTTGCAGTGAATTTTGTTGTTATTGCTTAGCGTCGTGCTGAAAAGTTAAAATTTTGTACTTAACGGCCCAAATCCCTCAACTCCTTCTACTCCCTCACATACAAAATTACTCGGTTTCAAAATTCCACAATAAACGGATTTTCTCGAAAAGTATAAAAATTATTGGTCTGAAATGTTTAAACTATTATTTTTATGTTATTTCAATTTACTGTATAAAAATTGTTCGAATCCCCTCACTCTGTCCTCCACTTCCCATAAACTTTTTCAAAAAATACTTAATTGGCTTAAAGTATTTTTTGGAAAAGTTTATGGGAAACGATCTTAGCAGAGACCGAAACGTCACGAATATTAAAGCGTAACAGTGTAGAGTCCGGAAATCTTTTCTTTCAATTCGAAATGCACTGTGAAAACATTCACCAAACCAATATACGAGTACATAGGATAAAATTAATAATTTGAACTAAAAATTTTATATACCGAAGTGTTTTTAGTTTCACTTTTTCGCTCTCACAAAATTATCCGTTCGAGAATTTTAATTTCACTCGCGATTTTGAACCCGAATTTATCCTTGAAATCCTACTTCTGACACCAATTGTTACGAGCTAGGGGTGCGCCGAGATTTCAAGTAAAACACAATTCGTTTAAAAATAAGTGATAATTTATTTATTCGCACTTTTACTTAATTCACACTATTTGGCACTACCACCGATATTGTTCTTTCGCTTTCTTGCACCGGTTGGTGTCTTCCATAAATGTCGCTGAATAACTAACTCCCGTCTGAAAGTTTTGTACTTTTATACCATTTTTCCCCAATTCTCGAATCTTCCTGGTATGTGTCGTTGGTTGTGTGTCTCGACTATACGGGAAAGGTCTAGATCTTTAATTATTGCTTTTTACATATTGGGAAACTGTCCTACAGAATTCTGGCATATTCCAGAAAGATCAATATTGTGTGGTTGCCAGATCTATAACAATGTGTTAGAAGGCATAAGACAAATCGGTTGTTTCGATGCAATCACACTCTCGGCACCTCGCACTATGAAAGCATATCATGTCTTTACACTGAAAGTGCAATGCACCTCTAAGTCACTATTTTACAGGGCGAGATGTGGCGAAGATCACACTCAACAATGGAACTCACCGGCTCAATTTATTGTATATACAATCTCCGATCTCATAATCCTAGTTCGCACAAGGTTAGTAATTTAGTAGATTTTTGGTCAGTTGGTAGTCGTTTAGTAACTAAATTACTCGCCACTCGACTAAATCACTAGCCTAGTGTGAAGTCGGTCTAAGGGTCTCTGAGATATGAGTCGATATGTACGAAGGACAGCGTACAGACGGATTTTTATACTCTAGATGAAATCTGAGAGTATTATAAGTTTGCCACAAAGTGTGTAACGCCAAGAAAAAAGGCTCGGAGAAAAAAATGGATGATACAGAAGTTCACATAATCACTCAAAAATCTCAAAACCGGATGTCCATCCGTCCGTCCGTCTGTCCGTCCGTGTCCTCTCTAACTTGAGAACGCGTTGATCTAGAAAGTTTAAATTTTGTACACGTCGTTTCTGACAAAAAAGTAAGGACAAGTTCGTGAACGGGCGAAATCGCTCCACCCCTTCTATCCCCTCCCATACAAAATGACAAAATTGCGCAATTTGACAATAAACGGATTTGCTCGAAAAGTATAAAAGCTATTGGTCTCAAATTTGGAACATATTACTTACATGATAATATCAATTTATCGTACAAAAATTATGTGTGTCCTCTCCCTCCTTCCACCACCTCCCATACGAACTGAACTTTTCCATGAAATACTCTAAACCAATTTACTCAGTGCGTATAAAATTTAGCGAGCTGAAATTGTGCACTAAATATTTATTTGGAATTATTAAAAAGACCAAAAAAAATCAGACATTTAGTTTCACCCCTTCTACCCCCTACCATACAAAATGACACAATTTCGCAATTCGTCATTAAACGGATTTTTTCAAAAAGCATGAAAGCTATTGATCTGAAATTTTGTAATATAATACTTTTATAATAATTTCAATCTGCTCTATAAAAATTAGTTGAGTCCTCACCTTCCTCCCACCACATCCCACACAAACTGCACTTTTTTATGAAATACTCTAAATAAATTTACTCAATACGTATGAAATTTATCGAGCTGAAATTATGCACTAAATAATTATTTAGAATTATTAGCAAGGCAAAAAAAAATTATCCAGTTAGCTTCACTCCTTCTACCCCCTTCCATACAATTTGAGACAATACAACAACTTTACAAAAAGTCGATTTTCCTGGAAAGTATGAATGCTACTGATCTGCAATTTAAAATATGTCAATTAAATGGTGTTTACAGTTATTTCTAAAAACGTCATTAATAAATTCACACTCCTCCTACCACCTCCCATACAAACTGCACAATTTCACTAAATCCAATACACTAGTTTTCTCAGTACCTATTAAATTTTTGAATCCAAAATTTTGTATAAAACATTTTGATAGCAACCTTAGGCTACCGACACACGATGCGAGTTAATATATATTATCTCGCTATTCGATATTACTAGTGTCATTATCCTATACATAATTCGGCCTACTTATATCAAAATAGGAAGTTAATATATATTAACTCGCATCGTGTGTCGGTAGCCTTAGCGTGATGTGAAAAAATTGGTTCAATGTCGTCATCAACTCTACCACTTCCCCTACAAAATTTCTTAAAATAAAAAAAAATCTCTTTCATCTAGAGTATCGCACGATTGGGCTTTACGCCCAGTCGTAGTCCTGTTATGATTTTTTTGCATTTTTAGATTAATTTAGTCATGAAACGCGAAAAAACAAAATTCAGTGTTAGTCACACTTTATTAGTAAAGTAATAAGACAATATTTCATAGTATATGAGATTTACATTTGCTTGCATACTCTTAGGAGTTAAAATTCTGTTCTGACCGAAGACACATTTAGCGTTAACTCACATTCCACACATCTTATGGAGCTTATTTTTCACTAATAACTCGCAGAAAATATTATAAATTGTATGGCAGGCGTAATAAAACTTATAAGGGGTGTTCCAACATGACCAACAATTGAGAAATCGAGAACGGTAAAAACTAATTCATTTTTATATAAACTGTGGTTCGATCGCCAATATCTAAAATATGTTTAGATGTTGTAAGCAAAAATTGTATACCAGGAACTTTGCAGAAAGATTAGGCGCAACAAGAGACGTAAAAGAATGGCGGTCAACAATAACATAAAAAAACATAACAGAATTATGATTGGGCTTAAAGCCCAATCATATAATACTCTAGATGAGATGGAAATGACTTTAATATACCGGAAAATATGTCATCTCAAATTCTTTCGAAAAGTGAATAGAGACTTTTGCATGGGAGGTGGTAGAAGTAGAGGGGGGGGGGGGGTTTGTATTTTTCGTATATGACACCGAACAGAGAATGCAAAATGTTCTTTGCTGAATTTAAAGTTTTTATTTTTCATTATTTTTAAAGAAATTGGTCATAGTTTTCCTGAAATTGGGGCATTTGTATGTGAGGTGGCAGAGGAAGTGGACGGCTTAAGATGATTTTGAAACTGCTTATCATTATCCTTATCACCATGCTTTGATTCAATTTCAAAGTCGATAGCTCTCATACTTGAAGGAGAAATGTTTTTCTTGAATTTGTAATACAGATATTTGTATGGGGGGTGGTAGAAGGAGTGAAGCGGAGCTGATAAATTTTTCTAACACTTATTTCAATTATTAAGAAACAAATTCTGGCGAAGTTTGTACTTTTTCTAGTTTGAATGGAAACCGATAAAATGCATTTAACATAAATTATACAATTGTATGGGAGGGGGTAGAAGGAGTGTACGGATCAAAACAAATTTTTTCACATTATTAATATTTCTATTTGTATACTTTATACAAAATATCAAGTTGATAGCTTTGACAGTTTCGAAGAAAAATAATTTAATTTAAATTTCAAAATTTCGTGAAATTTGTATGGTGAGGTGAAGTTGATAATTATTTTTAAAATAAATTGCAATTGTAGTAGAATTAATTTTGACAAAAAATTTTCTTTTAGCTTTACTAGTTTCAATGAAAATCGAAAATATGTATTTTTCAAAATTGTCCATTTGTATGGGAGGGGGTAGAAGGAGTAAGGGGATCGGGTCAATATTCCGTGATATTAATGACATCTATTTCAAAATGCTGTGCCTTAAATTTCAATTCGATAGCTTAAAAAGTTTCAAAGAAAAATCAATTTCTTAATATTTCGAAATTTCATGAAATTTGTATGGGAGGGGGTAGAAGGAGTGGGGGAATGTAGCCCATTCACGAAATTAAAGTTACTTTTTTGCTAAAAATGACACACACACAATTTTTAACACTATAGCTCAAAGCTTTCGAGAGTTATGCTGTAGACAGACAGACAGACAGACAGACAGACGGACAAACGGTCACTCGGAATCTAGGTTTTAGAGCGACAACAAATATTTCTGTACCCTTGGCGGCTCTGTGCAAGCGTTATTTCTTAGCGTTACAAACGGTAAGGCACACACAATATACTCTCAGATTTCATCTAGAGTATAAAAATTTCCACGTAATCATATCCATGCACAAAACTTTGCGGCAAACTTTATGGAATTGCTTAAATCACCTATCGAACCTCTATATATACACTATGCTGAGCCCAAAGTAATAATCCCAAATTTTGATGGCGAAATTGAAGAATTGTTGTGCTCCAAAAGGCTAAAGACTCCAAAGCCCTGGCATGGACAGGATACCTTACGAGTATTACAAAAACGCAAATTAACGATTTCGTGAAAAATTATGTCGGCTGCAACACCACAGCCGTTTTTTGTTTTTTTTAAGGCACCGAGTTTAATTTGAGGGTCACCCTTTAATGCATTGCACAATTTATTCGGTGAAGGAAGTGGATAAAATTTGGGTGTACTATGGAAATTAGGGTGGAGAGAGACTGAAATGACGGTGAAGATTATTTTTAAAGGACTGGAGGTTATATCTACTTGGGAAAACGTTAGCCGGCAATGCATTCCAAAGTCTGGACGTTCTGGAGATGAATGACTGTCTATATTTCACTGTATGAGTAGGAATAGGGTTGACGGCAAACTCGTGCGCGCGTTTAGCTTGACGAGTATTTCGGGGAAATGTGTAAAGTGGAGGAATGAGTAATCAAAGTTCCGCACTACATTTACCAAGAAAGTAGCGATGATAAATGCTGAGTACTCACTCCGACGTTTCTGCGATGCTTGAGGAAGTCAATAGAATCTCCAATTAGTCGGAACTCATGTTTTTGGATTTGATCGAGCAGTGCAAGGTGAGTTTTGGGAGCTCCAGCCCATAAATGCGAATCGCACTCTAAACGAGGTCGAATGTAGACCTTGTAGATGGTAGCTATGTCGCGAGACGTAAAATATTTTTTGCATTTGCGAAGAATACCCAGGCATTTGGAGGTATGAAGGGTAACATCAAAGGTGTGTGTGCTCTAATCAAGGTGGTTATTTAACTCTAAGCCTAAAAGAATAAATTCATCTGAAGAGCAAAGAGGTACGCCATTAATGGCTAAATTAGACGATGGCGCTGGAACATCATGATTAAGAGAAAGATGACAGGTCTGTGTTTTGGTGGCGTTGAACTCTACTCTATTTTTCCTACTCCATTTCAGAATTAAGTGGAGGTCGGTGCTCAGCGAACCTAATAACTCTCTTTGGAAGCAACAGATTGCTTGTGAGATTCCGCAGCGGGGTCGAATTCAAAGCTTTGTTTAAAGTACTGTCATTTGCAAAACTATGGATTGGATTGAGAGTAGATATCAAAAGGTCATTAATAAATACCAAGAACAGAGTGAGCGATAAGACAGAACCCTGAGGGACACCGGAGTTGATTTGGGAAGGAGGAGGAAGTAACGCCATCTAATACGACTCGTATAGTGCGATTGGACAAGAAACTCTCAATCCATTGAATATAGGAAGCATCGAAGCCAATGGCCTCGAGCTTAACAAGAAGACATTCGTGTCAAACTCTGTCAAAACCTTTTGCAATGTCAAGTGCAAGAACTTGACCATCGCCGCATTTGTGCAAGCAGGAGTTTCAACGTTTCGTCAGATATACCAAGAGATCTCCCGTTGACTTTCAGATTAATAGCTTTAATGCTTTTAGAGCAAATGCCTTTGTTGTCGAATCGCGAAATTGAGTCAGTTTTTGTGGGAGGAGTTAGAAGGGGTAAAGCTAATCGTCTAAGTTTTTTTAGTCTGACTAATAATTTTAAATAAATAGTTAGTGTACAATTTCAGCTCGACCAATTTTATACGCACTGAGTAAATTGGTTTAAACATTGCATGAAAAAGTGGAGTTTGTATTGGAGGTGGTGGAAGGAGGGAAAGGACACGAACTATTTGTATACAGTAGATTGAAATCATTATGAAAGGAATATATGCCAAATTTTAGATCAATAGATTTTATACTTTTCGAGTGAATCCGTTTATTGTCAAATTGCGAAATTGTGTCATTTTGTATGGATGAGGATGGAAGGAGTGGAGCGATTTGGCCCGTTCACGAACTTCACCTTACTTTTTTTTTATCAAAAATAACTTGTACGAAATTTGAACATTCTAGCTCAACGCGTTCTCAAGCTAGAGCGCGCACAGACGGACGGACGGACGGACGGACGGACGGACGGACGGACGGACTTACATATATCCGGTTTAGAGATTTTTGAGCGACAACAAATATTTCCATACCCTTGGCGCTTCTGTGCGTTTTTTGGCGTTACAAACTTTAGAGCAAACTTACGATACTCTCAGATTCCATCTAGAGTATAAAAATATTTATATGTCCGACTATGATTTTTAGTTAACAAAGATATAAAAAACATAAAAGAATTATGATTGGGCGTAAAGCCCAATCATATGATACTCTAGATGAAATGAGAAAGAGTTCAATGTACCGGAAAATATGTCACCTCCAATTCTTTTAAATAATTAATAGTGACTTTTGTATGGGAGGTGGTAGAAGCAGAGGAGGAAGGTTTGTAATTTTTGGATATGACACCTAATGCGGTATGTAAAATATTTCGTGCTGAATTTAAGGTTTGTAGCTTTCATTATTTTCAATTGGACATAGTTTTCCTGAAATTGAGGCATTTGTATGGGAGGTGGCAAAGGAAGTGGAGCGTTTAAGATAATTTTGAAACTGCTCATCATCATCCTTATCACCATGCTTTGATTCAATTTCAAAGTCGATAGCTCTCATATGTATATTCGAAGGAGGAAAGCTTTCCTTGAATTTATAATACAGATATTTATATGGGAGGGGGTAGAAGGAGTGAAGAGGAGCTGATTAATTTTTTTTAGCATTTATTGCAATTATTAAAAAACAAATTCGGGCAAAATTTTAAGTTTATTCTTTTTCTAGTTTTAATGAAAATCGATATAATGCACTTAACAAAAATTATACATTTGTATGGGAGGGGGTAGAAGGAGTGTACGGATCAAAACACATTTTTTTTCCGTTATTGATATTTCTATTTTTATACCTTATGCGAAATATTAAGTTGATAGCTTTAACAGTTTCGAAGAAAAATAATTTATTTTAAATTTCAAAATTTCGTGAAATTTGTATGGGAGGGGGTAGAAGGAGTGAGGTGAAGTTGATAATTTTTTCAATTCTGATTGGAATTATAATAAAATTAATTCTGGCAAAAATTTGTTTTTATAACTTTGCCAGTTTCAATGAAAATCGAAAAACTGCATTTTTCAAAATTATGTATTTGTATGGGAGGGGGTAGAAGGAGTGACGGGATCGGATCAATATTCCGTCATATTAATGACATCTATATCATAATACTTTGACCCAAATTTCAAATCGATAGATTAAATAGAAAATTTCAGAATTTCGTGAAATTTGTATGGGAGGGGGTTTTTAAAGTTTATTTTTTGCTAAAAATGACACACAAGTTTATTTTTTGCTAAAAATGACACACAGAATTGTATTATATTGTTACGTATCAGTTCTGTTCGCTCATGGGATGTTCACAATGATCCACT
This sequence comes from Chorisops tibialis, assembly GCA_963669355.1. Taxonomy (NCBI): domain Eukaryota; kingdom Metazoa; phylum Arthropoda; class Insecta; order Diptera; family Stratiomyidae; genus Chorisops; species Chorisops tibialis. The sequence goes on along the minus strand of OY770262.1, from coordinate 115,255,513 downwards.
GTTCTCGAATGCAAATAAGTGCACGTATGCGAATGCAATACTACTCAGCGAATGTTCAAGATCTCCAACAACAATACTGTGCTGAAAAGAACAATAGCAACCAACAAGAAAATATACGCGAGACCATCGAATGTTCAAGGTCTGAAAACCTTGGACATTTGACAAACCAACAACAACTACACGGGCGATGTAAAGTAGCGGCCAACATCGTACGACAAAGGAATGATTCGGACGACTTCCACTTCTCTACATCGCCCGTGCAATTGTTTTCGGTTTGGTGGATGTCTAAGGTCTTCAGACCTTGAACATTCGATGATCTCGCAATGATTTAAAAAACCAACGGACAGCGAGTAGCTGAGAAGGAAAAGATTCATATGAAAAGGGTCTGATTCGGACGAGACGGAAGCGATGTACAGAAGCGGTCTTAGTCAAAACGATATGAAAAGGGCGAGCATTTTGAGAAATAGTCGGTCCGGCAGCACGGATTGAGCAGTCGACGGGTCAGCCGATGTTTGGAAAACGAAAAATACAAAATTGGAAAGCGATAATTTGTGAGCAAAGAGGTCTAAAGTTTGTGTTTATTGAAATTGAAATGAACTTACTAACCTAGTAGTTATATTTATACTTGAATTTCAGCTACCCTTGCGCACTTCAATTTAATAGAAAAATTAATTGCGGCGTCATCTTCTTCTTCTCTTGCATTTTTTTGCGAATTATACAAATGAACATTTGTAACTAACGATAGTAATTAGTCTGAACTTTAATTTATTTCGAAGCCAGGAATTTGCAACTTTAATTCGATGATAACTATATTACCACTAGACCATTAAAAGAGCACATTTTAACTTTAGAAGTATAAAAGAAGAAGATCGGTATTCGAGTCCCCTTAAAAATCTTCTGTTGGCATTTAGTTATGGTCGATTAAAATCGTTCGCGGCTAAATATGTAATTAACTAAATGTCCTTTAATAGTAGCCTTCAAAATTGATCCTTGCTGAGCTATTAAGAAATTTATTTTTTCCGCCCAGCACCACAACCGCGCACATTATCCTCGTCTAATATTGGCCAACTTCAGAAAAAAATTCATCTCACGTCCTTGCTTAAGGACTTGAAAAATTAGCGAAGTAAATGAAGCAAGCGCCAATGATTGGATTCCGTTCTAATTTAGATTTAGGTATAATTTATTCGCTGAGGACGTGTACCATTACCTTTCCGAGTAGACTAAATGCTCACACATTTAGTCGGGCTGGACCAACATATCATCGCGTGATTTATAGAAGCCAATAGGGGGGAAGTTTCGGAAGGACCACAGTTCAGATACATAGATTTTACTCGGTAGTAGCTTCTTCGTTGCTTTTGCCATTTTCCAGTAAAGACGTTCGCTTTGCACAACTTTTAAGTCGTTTCGAACTCGTTTGAAGGAAACTTTACCAATAGCTACAAGGGACAAAGTGAAATCAACTTGCCTCTATCTAAACAGGACAGTAGAACTGCAAGGGAATAATTTCCATTAATTGGAAAATAACTTTAATTGAACGCGCATACATTTTTAATGAATATTCCGACTAATTTCATCGGTAAGTCCTTTTAATTGATGCGAATTTTCTCACAAAGTCTCAATCGTCAAATATTTTGTCAAAGAAAAACTTTCTCATCCTTGACAGAACTTTTTTCTCAAGACGTCCCCATGAAACAAGATCAACTTGAAGAATATTTGTTTTTGTACTTTATTTATTTTTTTTTTCAAGTAACTTTATGCGAAAGGCTGATATACAACTCAAATGAAGTACGAAAAGATGTCCTTTAAGTAGAGGACAATCGCAAGGAAGAAAAAAAAATCCTATTGCTTGGATATTTGCTCTTTTATGTTTCCTTTTTAATCTGTTTTATTAAGAGTGCTCATTAAAAAAGTAAATAAAAACCCGCAAGAGTCGGTTGCCGATGAGTTTGGTTTTGGCAAGAGGAGATCCAAGGAGAGAAAAAAATCATCTACTATTCTAGTGAAAATGGCGTGTGTCCTTGTGTGCGATGCTTCTTCGAGGATTTTTAATTCGTTTCGTGCCTCGCGATTTATGGCAATTATTCGACGAAACCATGGGGCGTTCGATGCTTAGTATTGCAGGACGATGGGATTTTAAGGACGAAACAAATTACAAACCATACCACCCTTTTGGTATTATGCGATTGTTGTTGCCGGTCTTCGATGTCTTACGAAAGGATTCGTGACGGTCATTCTATTTCGCGTCTTAAGACATGGATTTAAAGTTTAGGAAGCATAAAATTCGAAGAGATCTTATTTTGCATTTTATTATATGGCAAAGGGGTTATGCCGTGATCCTACTTTAGAGGCATCCACTACTGTACATCCTTTAATTTATTTATTTTCGAGCGATTCTTTTTTTTTCGTCATATAATTTCGGTCGGTCGTACATCGTCTTACGCTTTATTCGCACTGTTCAGGCCTTGTTTGGTTGTCTCTTGTCTTTGTTAAGCTACAGTTAAGAGTCCATTTTCTCGTCCTGTATAATTTAAAGATATTCGTAGCCCTTAAGATGAAAACCATAAGCCTTCGTGTTAGGTGAACTGAATTAATTGCTGTAAAATTTTATTGTTTTGAGTAAATGCGTTGGAATGAAAATTCGTTCAATTTAGCATCGAATCAATTTATTTGAGAGCGAAAAAAGGATGCTCAGCTCTTATTCGAAAATACTAAATTAAATTGTTATTTTAAGTGAAGGTATCTATTCAATTACGAGTTATTTTTTTTTTTTTTCAAAATTCCGATTTTAAACCTTGTCGAAGCTGATTGCTGCCGATTCTTTGATGAAATATTTCAATGAAAAAATATCATGCTTCTACGCATTAAGATAAAAAATCGTTTTCAATCGTTCCCCACATCAATCTAATAGATTGTCACCTGCGACAGACGGAGAGATTGGGCTTTTTATTTTTTCTAGAATTTAAAATATTTTTTATCATGATATTTTCACAACTTCAAAGAGTCGAGGCAAATCAGAAACAAATTTTAATCAGGATTTACGAATACAAAAAAAATGGCTAATATTTGATGTTTCTCGATGTTAACTTCAAAATTATAGAAAAACTCTTGTTGAAATTTTCCAAAGATGAAAATAAGTAGATAAAAAGAAACAAATGAATATTTTCTCTAGTTTCCCTAATGATCATGTATAACTTTAAAAAAAAATTCTCTTCTTACCGAAACTACACATACCTGCCGACGACTTCAATCAGATGATAATACGCAAATATGAAAATCATGTGCAATCAACCGTGAAAATCAATAACGAGAGTACTAAACAAATTTAGATTTATGCATATACACTTACATATGACCGCCTTAGTTCTCTTCCAATTACATACCATTTTAACCCCGAAATCACCCGCAAAATTGCCATTTATTTTTGGATTTACTTAATTAATTGGAATAACGCAAAGTTCTAAGAGAAAGCGAGTATCCCCGACCGAAATCGAATGGACTTGCAAATATTATGCGAGCACTTGAAACGATTCTGGTCTGCAAGCTATCCCAACCCATCGGAAAAATCCTGCGGTAAATTCATTTCGAAAAGTTTGCCAGCGTTTCAAGTTATCCTGGTTAGTATTTCAGATTTTTTTACAATCTCTCTAACATTTTGACGTTATGTAGTCGTCGTCGTCCAACGTAGAGAAATTATAATTCGGAACAGGATGTTTGCACGATGGTAGAAGGGATTTCCTTTTGCTATATCAAAAACAGGATAAACAGGAAGTCGCCCAATTTGGAAATTTTCAAACGCAACAGACTCATATACAATAAATGGAGAGCAAGATTACAGACAGAGAAAGTTTTTTTTTTTATCATTTTAACAGAAATTGTCGAGAGATACATGACCCCGATGTCGTCCTTTATGGATGTCATTTATAATTTATCGTCTCTAATAGAGAATAAATCGAAAGATAAAAAAATCATATAAGCCGATTTAGACAAACTGACCGAAGGATATTATTCCGGTATCTTTGTGACGGTTTCTTTATTTTTTATATTTTACTTCAGTGCGACTTATGATAAGTTGCTATTTCCTATGAATGTCCTTAAAATATTTATTCATGTGAATAAGTAGCCCTAGGATCTTCGAAAAGCAGTAAGAAAGCAAGAAGAAGAAAATAAAAACCGTCACAAATTCTGGCATAAATCAGGGTATAAGGTAATCGAATTTTATTGTCGGAAGCTCCTTATAAGTCCTTCTGTTTGCCCTTTCTCCTGAAACTGCTATCACTTCATACATCGAAGTCCGGCGTTTTCGTTTAAGGAGATTGAGGACGATAGTAGGTTATTACACACGTTGATCGGTTGCAAGGAATACAGTTTTACTGTTGCCTATGAATGGTCAATGAGAAGACTTTGCATTCGAACGGATTACGATGACGACGATGACGGCCAATTCAATTGTAGCTCCTTGAAATTCAGTATTATTGATGACGTCGTTACAAACGGATTTTAAAGGTACACGTTTGTTGGAAGCGAAATTATGGGGCTATTTATGAGAAATTACTTGCGAAATCGTTGGGTTCGAAGTTTAAAAAGTTTTCAAGAATTGAGTGTGTATAAATATGTACTTCAGATAATTGCTGTTTTAGGTTTATTAGATTCAATAGTTTTGTGATCGACATAAAACAACAAAAAAACATTACTACCCTGAAAAGAAAATTGTTTTTTCACGTTCCAGAACTAAGGAGTCCAAAAATGCTATTAAGAAATTTTGTAGGGGAAGTGGTGAAGAGGGTGACGGCATTGAACTAATTTTATCACATCACGCTAGAGTCGCCATCAAAATGTGATATACAAAATTTAGGTACTGAGAAAATTAGTGTATTGGGTTCATTGAAATTATGCAGTTTTTATGGGAGGTGGTAGAAAGAGGGGCGAGTTCTTAATGACTTTTTCAGAAATAACTAAAAACATCATGTTTTTGACATGTTTTAAATTGCAGATCATACTTCTTAGGAAAATCCACTTTTTTTAAAGTTGCTAAATTATGTCAGGTGATGGAAGGACGGGGATGACATAAATAATTTTTATACAGTAGATTGAAATGATAATAAAAGTATTATTTTCCAAATTTCAGATCAAGTGCATTTATGATTTTCGAACAGATTCGCTTATTGTCAAATTGCGAGATTGAGTAATTTTATATGGGAGAAGGGATGGAGCGATTTGGCCCGTTCACGAACTTGGCCTCACTTTGACCTTTTACGAAACGACATTAACACAATTTGAGCTCTCCAGCTCAACGGATTCTCAAGCTAGAGAGGACATGGACGGACGGAAAGACGGACGGACACCCGGTTTTGAGATTTTTGAGTGATTATATGAGCTTATGTATCATTAGTTTTTTTCTCCGAGCCTTATTTCTTGGCGTTACAAACATTGTGGAAAACTTATAATACTCTCAAATTTCATCTAGAGTATAAAAATCCGGATGTCTATGCGCCGTCCGTGTTCGCGTTTGAATTTTCTACGACTCATAACTCCGAAACCCGTTTAGATATTTTCGAGAAAATTATAGATTGTATATGCAAATTGCATTACCTATATTTTGAGGAGTTTTGCGTGGAAAGGGGAGGCGGAGAAGGATCAGAGTCGAAAACTGCAAACGAGTCAAAAAGGAGGAGCTTAAAATCAAATATTGGTCGAATTTTCTCCAAATGTTAATACATTCAGAATTCATTAATAGATAAGATTTATTTTTCTGATTTCAGATACCGAATAATTTTCATTGAGTTCGGTGAAATCAATCATTTTCGCCCACTACGTAAGCTTTGAAAAAACCGTAGGTAGCTAAATAGGCGTTCGGTGAAGGTGTTCGGAGCCTTGTACTCTGCTAAGATTTTATTTATTTTATTTTTTTTTATAATTTAGGAAACACGTGAGAGCACTGCGGCCTTCTCGGCCTATTGTGCGATTATTGCCCCTTTACCCTGCCATAACTCAGTAGCTTTGGCTAATCTGAGTATCTTTAAGGGAGCCATGTTGGCTAATTCCTCGGTGGAAAGGAAACCTTTTCCAAGAAGATTGTGTCTTTTCCTAGCTACTGCTTCACAGTGATGTAGGATGTGTACTGTCGTTTCTGAGTCTTCTAGACAGAGGCAGCAGATGTCGGTTTCAGCTAAGCCCATATTTTTGAGGTGGTGTTTTACTCCACTGTGCCCCGTTATTAGGCCGATTAGAGTACTAATATCACTCTTGCTGAATTTTAAAATATCCTCCACTTTGTTTTTTTTCGGTAGGATTAGTTTTTTTAAGATTGACAAGCCTGGAAGTCTATTCCAGTGGATTTTATGTTCTTGTTCAACCCACTTGCTAAGTATAGAGTTGCAGTGCCGTTTTGGCTTTCCGCAGAATGGCTCTGGACCAATGAAATTTGTTTCAATGCCGTATTTTGCAAGGCTATCAGCCTCTTCATTTCCCTCAATTCCCATATGTCCTTGAACCCACATTAAGGTTACATCGTTCCTTTTTCCCAGGATGATTAGGTCTTGAAGACAGTCCCAAATTATTCTCGATCCGTGTTTATTGGATGCTAGGGCTTTGAGAACCGCCTGACTATCCGATAGGATATAAATTAATTTGTTGCGATGAGCTCTCCTTATATTCTCTTGTGTGCATAGCTCCAATGCAATTAGTTCAGCCTGGAAGATTGTGGCTTCTTTGCCGAGTGGTTTTGAAACCGAGAAGTTAGGGCCTTTGACTCCGGCTCCTGTCCCCTCAGAGGTGCGCGAGCCATTGATTCCTCTTCCATTTCAGGTAGCATGGATTGCCAGTCCTTGCGTTCTCTGATTATAAATTTGAAGGGGGTTTCAAAGTTGAATTTTGTCCTCATATCGTCCGATAGTGTGTAGGTTAGCACCTCTAATTTTGGGTCTTTGAGGATTTTGAGGTGACCTCTAAATTCCCTGGTTTGTAATTATTTTCCATCTGTATGCGTAACACCCCTTTGATAGCCTTTTTTTTTATTTGGAGATGTATCGGATGTTAAGCAACATTTCCATTGCCGCTGTAGGACAGATTTCTATTGCTCCTGGGATACCAAGACAAGCCTTTAGATTGTTTGTAGCGTAAGCTGTGCTTTTCGTTGTAAAATTTTAGTCCACCATATCGTTGATCCCGCAAGGGGGTAGTTGTAGGATGAGGTTTCACCAATTCCTGCAACTGTCTTTGGAGACAACCGACTCCACGGACCTGAGCTAACTATCCCCCTGTGGGATGGGGGCTGTAGAATTCTTGGGCTCGAGCGAGGTCAGGTGGACAGGATCAGGAGAAGAATGAACCCCTAGAGGAAACATTATTCTGTACATTGGCCCTGAAAGTAAAGCCAAAAATGGCGTGGCGTTCGTCCTTACACCGAGAGCGAGAAACAGTCTCATTAGCTGGGAACCAATTTCGGATAGGATTATACAGTTTTATATCCAACTGAGTGCCATCTTCGAACGTGTTCCAAGAGGTGATATTATTATCATCTCAGGAGATATGAATGCCCAGGTTCGATCAGACAATACTGGACTAGAACACGTCATGGGGAGGCATGGTGACCCTTGGGTTGACGCGTCACGACCTTGGATTAAGAGACCCGAAAACGGCGAATTATTTGTGGAGTTCTGTAGTACTCGGCAAATGGTCATCGGAGGGACCCTTTTTCCACACAAGAGTCATCATAAAACATCTCGGGTTTCCCCTGATGGTGTTACTCAGAACCAGATCGACCATTTGGCTATAAGTCGCCGATGGACAAGACAAGATGTCTCCTCGATGTGCGAGCGAAACGTGGAGCTGACGTGGGGAGCGATCACCACTTGATGGTTGCCTGCTTGAGATTGTGTACAGCAGCTATCTGACGACCACAAATTCTTCAAATGAAGCGCAATCTTAATGTGGATAAGCTCAGAGATCCCAACAAAAAACGCGAATATACCACCATTCTACGCGAAAAGTCATCCACATTGGGTGAATATAAAATGCGTACGCTGGATGCCAATTGGGAGGCAACCAGAAACACTTTTCTAACTAGTGCTGAAGAATCTGTGGGATATGTGCAAAGCGGTGAGAAACCCTGGATGTCGCAAGACACATGGGTCAAGGTTGGCAATCGGAAAAAAGCCAAATTGGCAATCATCTCTCAACCCGATGTCAACCAACGAACGCCCGACCTGAGGCAGAACTATCGTGATGCTCATATACAGCTTAAAAAGGCTGTTAGACGCGACATGAGAAATGCCATTGAAGATCTGGCAAACAAGGCGGAATCTGCGGCTTACCTTGGGAATATGGGTTCACTATTCAAAATCATGAAACAGTTGAAGAACAGAAATTTCACCGACAACCACCTGGTGAGAGATATCAACGGAACACTCCTTAATATGAGTGAACACCAGTTGCGGTAATGGAAGGAATACTTCTCTGATATTTTACACATCTTGTCAGAGGAAGATATTCCCGAAACAGAACAACTACCAAACATCCAACCGCAACAATCCTCTATTAGGAGTGATCCCCCAGATAAGGAAGAGATTGTTTCCGCCATTCGGTCAATGGCGAGAAGGAAAGCTCCAGGTATAGACGGACTACCAACCGAACTCCTCAAAGCGGACCCGGAAATAACAGCCGATATACTCCTCCCACTCTTTACTGAGGTGTGGAATGAAGGAAGATATCCGACTGAATGGAAGGAGGGCGTCATGGTGAAAATTCCGAAGAAGGGCGACCTTCGGGATTGTGGCAATTGGCGTGGTATGTGTCTACTTACTGCCGTATCAAAAATTATGGCTAAGGTAATTCTCAATAAGATTAGTGATGTCGTCGCGAGCACTCTCGAAGTTTATCAGGCTGGATTCCATAAAGGGTCATCTTGTACCGACCACACAAATACCCTACGGATAATATTAGAGCAGTCAGCCGAAATGGGTTCGCCACTACATCTTATATTTGGGGACTTCGAGAAGGGTTGCGACAGCGTTAAGCGAGATTACATGTCCGAGAGCTTCCCTGTGCGAACGGGTGTCAGACAAGGCTGCATATTATCACCAGCCCTGTTTCTGGTGGTAATAAATAACATCTTGAAAGCTGCACTGGAAGGTGGGGAAGGTAAAGGTCTTCAATGGACATCTTAAGTCACCTTAATTATGCTGATGACGTGTGTTTGCTTGCACATATCCATTCGGACTTAGAGTCAAATGTTCACTCGTTGCATTCTAAATACAAAGAGGTGGGATTGAAAATAAATGTGCGTAAAACCAAGTACATGAACATGAGTTCGAACGCAAGCACACCAATTGTTCTTAATGGATAGGATGTGGAAGAGGTGCAAGATTTTTGCTATCTTGGAAGCATTGTCAGCATGGACGGCGGAGCCGAAAAGGATGTTGATCCTCGGCTAAATAAAGCTCGTCAGGCATTCGGTATTCTTTCCCCTTTCTGGAGGTTAAGAGAGATCTCCCTTCGCACGGAGCTACGAGTTTTTGACGCATGCGTCAAATCCGTTTTGTTATATGGTTGTACTACGTGGAAAGTGACCTTTCGACTTACCAAGAAACTACAGACTTTCGTGAACCAATGCCTCCGACGCATTTTAGGAACATTCTGGCCAGAAGTGATCTCCAACGACGAACTTTGGAGTGCAACTGGCCAGACTAAAATGGGTATTGCGATTCAAAGGCGGAAGTGGCGGTGGATCGGTCATACTTTGAGGAAACCAGAAACATCGCCAAACAGGCTCTGGATTATAATCCCCAAGAAGACGTCGGGTTGGTCGAGCAGTTGAGCAGGAGGCCAGAGGAATAAACAAGTCCTCCCAACAGCTTAAGGCCGATGTTCAGGATTGCGTCTTGTGGAAGAGAGTTGTTTCTGTTCTATGCCCCTATAGGGTGTCTGAACAGGAATTTGATTGATTGATTGATGATATCGTTGATCCATGTGTGACTATTGGAAGAATGATTGCTCTGTGACACCAGTAAATCATTTTGGGTTTTAGTCCCCATTTTCTGCCAAATAAGCTCTTAAAGGCTCAAAATACCCTTAGTGCTTTGGAATGAGTCCATTCTTCATGTTTGTTCCAGTTGATTTGCTATCCAGTATGACACCTAGATATTTTACCTCATCTGAAAAGGGTATTAGAGTTCTATTTATTGAAGGAGGTATGATGTGGATTTTCCTTCTATTTGTAAATGGTACTATCTCAGTCTTACTTGGGTTGATGTTCAAACTCTTAGACTGACACCAGTTCATTTTCACCTCTAAAGCTGATTGTATCCTTTCCGATATTATTAAATCATATTTGCCTCTAAAGATAATGACGAGGTCATCCACATATCCTATTGCCTCGTATCATTGTTCTTTGAGACGGTCCAGTAGCTCATCTACTACAATTGACCAAAGAAGTGGAGATAATACCCCACCTTGGGGACAGCAACTATAGGTCTGTGCAGCCAATGTGCTATCACCTAGATCTGTAGTTGTCATTCGGCTCTTTAGCATTTAAATGAATGAATGAAGATTCTACCAGCAATACTTTTGCTGAACGGAGTTTAACGATTCATCCTTTCCTCTACCTCCAAATCTTCATTGTTGTTAATTATCTTACAGCCTAGGAAATGTGTTGCCAATAACACTTCAAGAGTTCCATGTTACTTTTGGTTAAGGACCCATCCGGTCTCTCTAGTAGTCCAATATCTATCGAGGTGTCCTTTTGGAGTCTTGCGGCCGTTGGGAGATTATCTATCTCTTCACAAAATCTTCTCCAAGACTCTTCTTTCAACTTTTTACAAAGTCTGTTATATTCAATATGGGACTCTCTGTATTCGTCCCAGTTCCCAAAGGTTTTTGCTCTATTGAATAATTTCCTGGATTGTTTGCGTTTTGCCACTAGTTCCTCGTTTCACCAAGGTGTTTGTTTGGCCCTTTTTTTGTGGACAACAGGACAACTTTGTTCGTAAGCATTAATTATATTGTTAACGAGTTTGTTCGTGATTTTATCAATGCAGTCTGGGCAGCTTATTGATTCCTCTTCGATACCTAGTTCGTACTCTAGGACTGACTGGTAAATGTTCCAGTTGGTGCGTTTAGGGTTTCTGTATTGTCCTATATATTCAAATGAATTCTCAATATCAATATCATTGTCAGATCATAGGCATATCTGTTGCCTATGATCTGACAATGAAGCTTCTTTTGATATTGCCAATTTTCGCACTTGTCAACCGGGCAGGGACTTGTTATGGTTAGGTCAAGTACTTCCTGCCTGGCTGAATTTATGAAGGTCGGTGCTTTATTTAGTATGTCTAAGTTGTTAGTAGTAAGGTATTCCAAAAGTGACTCACCTCTTTTGTTAACATCACTGCTTCCCCAGATAGTATGATGGGCGTTAGCGTCACATCCCAGAATGACTGGTATTTTGTGGATTCTGCTGTATTCCACAAGCTTCATGACGCCTTGAGGTGGAGCATCTAGCTCCTCACCTGGAAAGTAGGCCTAGGCAATTATTACCTCTTGACTTCCTCCTGTCTTTGGTATTTTCACCAATACCGCTACTAAATCTGTTCGGATGAAAATAGGCATATTTAGGTAATTAATTTCTGATGATATTAGAATTGCAGCTCTTGGTCTGTCACTTTTTTTATCAAAGATCACCTTACCCATTTTTTTAGGAGTACCAATAATTTTACCTTTCACGGCTCTTGGTTCTTGAATTTGGGCTATATGTAACTCCTCTTTTGCGAAACTTCATGATATTGTATCCATGGCCGCTGCTACTCGATGGAGACTCGCTTGAATAACTTTAATTTTGGTTTAAGTTAAGGCCATCTTTATTGAGCTGAGAATTTATTTAATTTTTCAACATCGTTGACAATATGATGGCAACCGATTCGAAAGGTTCGTTGAAAAATTAGTTAGCATCTGTAGTTTTGTGAAAAGGGTACTTACTGTATGTTTTATTTTCTTGTCAGTTACTAACTGCCAGATGATCCCTTTGGTTTTTCCTATTTTTTTAGCTTCATGCCTTAATTTCTTATGCCTACCTTTTTAAGCCTATAACCACTCGCTCTCAATCACACTTAGCCTACATTAGTTTGAGTCGTGGTTGTTTAAACAGAAACATGTCCAAAAAGTGGGCACTTCCGCATCGCAGACGATCCTATTTAATACTTTGATGTACTATCTAGTGTGTTTGATCCTGAAAAGTTCGGTAGTATCAGACCTTGGAGCTAAATTCACTACATGTACGATCAGTTTCTTATCTTCCCGCCTGGCCTTCGAGATAGTGAAGTTCTTGACCGCTATAAGCTTTGTTTTGGTTAGTTGAAGCTTAAGATCTTCAAAGATTTGCTGGGGTGAACGGCGAATCAATCCTCTTGATTCGGAAAATTTTATTTTGTCGTTCATATGGAGTGAAGGTATAGGATTTTTTTTTATGTAGCCGAACACAACTTTGCGTGTCACTCTTTAATCCAATTTACACAGTTATGTATTAGGTAAGGGAGAAAAAACGAGTAACTTTTATCTAAATTTAATTCCGCAAAAAAAATTTCGTGGGTCTCGTCGTTGCTCATGGAAAGTTTTACTGCGTTTCCCTTTCATTTTGTAGCCATTAAGTAATTTGTTTCCATATATGATTTCATTAATCTATCTATTTCATCAATTCTCACATCGAAGATAACAATGGGATGACCGAATTTGCTTAGGGTGCTAGGATATAGCCTAGTAGGTAGAGTGTTGGTCTTGTAATGCGAAGGTCGTGAGATCAAATCCCGGTCGGCGCAATATATAATTCCGGCACATTGCCTGCTTGGATATACCTTGGTCACCTCAATCTAAGAAAATAAAAAATTCGTAGAAAGAGGGTTGTGCGAAGGGCTAACAACTCTTCCACAATAAGTAATGAAAAATGTTAAGGAACCTGAATATCAGGAAGCCAAGGTCCGATTTGGGCTGTAGCGCCATTGTAGAAGTAGAAGACCGAATTTGCTTATTAAGATTTTTATTGACTTTTCTATACTCTGGATGAAATCTGAGGGTATATAGTGTTGGCCTTAGCATTTGCAACGCTAAGAAATAATGCTCGCACAGAGTTGCCAGAGGTATAGAATATTGATTGTCGCTCAAAAACCTCGATTCCGTGTGACCATTTGTATATCCGTCTGTCTATAATTTAAATCTCGTAGGATTTGAGTTATCTTGCTGAAATTTTGTTTATGCCATTTTCAGCAAAAAATAAACTTTAAATTCGTAGATGAGCCACATTCTATCCTTCTTCTACCGCCTTCCATTCCAATTTCAACAAATTGAATTTTGCATGAAACTATTTATGTTATCAATTTTAAAATTATGTGAAAGTGAATACCATCAAAAAATATTGATCCGAATCATATTCTTCAATTTTCATTGAAATGTGCATAGTTAAATAGATAAATTTTTTTCCAGGATTATTCCTATTGTAATTGCAAACCGTTTTGAAAAAATTATGAACTTCGGCCCACCCTTTTCATGTAATTTCGTAATTTCAATTAAATCCTTTTTCTTCAATATTTTCAAAGTTATCAACTTGGAATTTTGAGCAACGTATAAGAATTTAAATATTATTAATGTCAAAAAATTCATGTTTATCTGAATATTCCTTATACCGGAATGCACACTTTTGGTAAATACATTTTCTTGAAATTAGATAAAGTTGAAACTTAAAATATTCCCATAATTTGTCTCTTAGTAGTTGAAATAAATCCTAAAAATTTCAACTTCGGTTCACTCCTCCTTCTCTTCCAATACAAAATTAAAGCTGTTCATGAAAAGGTTTTCCCCTCCAAACTTATGCGAGCAATCGACATTAAAATTAGAACAAAGCATAGTGACACGAATGTTGATAAGAACTTTCATCCGAAACTTTCCATTTCCTTAACCATCTCCCATATAAATACCACAATTTCAGAAAAACAATGTGGAATTTCCTTGAAAATTATGAAAGCTACAAGCTTTAAATTTCACACAAAACATTTTGCATACCACGTTCGATGTCATATACAGAAATTACGAATCTCCTCCCTTCTGCTTGTAACATCTCCAATGAAAAAACACTATTCACCATTCCAAAGAATCTGAGATGTCATATTTTACGGTACTTTAAACTCTTTTCCATTGCATAATTGAGCTTTGCGCCCAATTATAATTACTCTGTTATGTGTTCTACCTACTTTTGCAATGATGCTATTAATACAGTTTGCGCTTTCCTCCAAATTTAATGCCTGATATCTATTGGAGTTTATGTTGATTGCGTTACAATCATCTGTTATAAGACAGAAACAACTCTCTTCCACAAGGAGCGATCCTGCGCATTGGCCTTTGGCTGTTGCCAGGACTTGTTTATTCCTATAGCCCCCTGCTCAAAAGCTTGCTTCCATGTGCTAAATGGCTGAAAAACCCGACATTTTCCTTGAAGATTATATCCAGAGCCTATTTGGCGGTGTTTTGCTCTGGTTTAATCAAAGTGTAACCAATCCACTGCCACTTCCGTCTTTGAATCTCAATGACTATTTTAGTCTGTCCAGTTGTACTCGAAAGTTCCTCGTTGGAGATCACTTCTGGCCAGAATATCCCAAAAATGCGTCAGAGTCATTGGCTCCCGAAAGTTTGCAGTTTCTTGGCAAGTCGAACGGTCACTTTCCAAGTAATACAACCATATAACAAAACGGATTTGACGCATGCGTCAAAAATTTGCAGCTTCTAGCGAAGCGAAATCTCTCTTAACCTTCAGAAAGGGTAAGGATACCGAAAGCCTGACGAGCTTTATTTAGACGAGCCTCAATATCCATTTGGCTCCGCCGTCAATTCAGACAATGCTTCCGAGATAACAAAAATCTTGCTCCTCTTCCATATCTTGTCCGTTAAGAACAATCGGTGTGCTTGTGTTCGAACCAATGTGCAATTTCGCACATTTCAGTCCCTCCTCTTTGCATTTAAAATTCAACGAGCAAACATTTGACTCTAAGTCCGAACGGTTATATGTAGGCAAACACCATATTATCCGTAGGGTATTTGTGTGGTCGATACAAGACGACCCTTCATGGAATCCAGCCTGATAAAATTCGAGAGCACTCCACGCAACATCACTAATCGTAAGTAGACATATACCACGCCAATTGCCACAATCCCGAAGGACGCCCTTGTTCCACTCAGTCGGATATCTTCCTTCATTCCACGCCCCAGTAAAGAGTAGGAGGAGTATATCGGCTGTTAGTTCCAGGTCCGCTTTGAGGAGTTTGGTTGGTAGTCCGTCTATACCTGGGGCTTTCCTTTCTGCAATTGACCGAATGGCGGAAAGTATCTCTTCCTTATCTAGGATCGTCCCTAATAGAGGACTGTTGCGGTTGAATGTTTGGTAGTTGTTATATTTCTGGAATATCTTCCGCTGACGAGATGTTTAAAATATCAGAGAAGTATTCCTTCCATCGCCGCAATAGGTGTTCACTCATTTTAAGGAAAGTTCCATTGACATCTCTCACTAGGTGGTTGGCGGTGAAATCCCTGTTCGTCAACTGTTTCATTATTTTAAATAGGGAAGCCATATCCCCAAGGTAAGCCGCAGATTCTGCCTTGTTGGCCAGATCTTCAATGGCCTTTCTCTTATGACGGCCAACAGTCTTTTATACATCTTAAAAAAAATGTTGGCATGTTGAGCATCGCGGTAGTTCCGTCTTAAGTTAAGAGTTCTTTGGTTCAGATCGGGTTAAGTGATGATTACCAGTTTGGCTTTTTTCCAATCGCCAACCTTGTGTCTTGCGATATCCAGGGTTTCTCACCGCTGTGCGCATATCCCACAGGTTCTTCAGCACAAGTTTGAAACATGTTTCTGGTTGAGACCCAATTGACGTCCAGTGAGCGCATTTCATATCCGCCCGATGTGCATGACTTTTCATGTAGAATGGTGGTGTACTCGCATTTTTTGTTAGGATCTCTAATTCTATCCACATTAAACTTACACCTCATTTGAAGAATTTATGGCCGTCAGGTAACTGCTATGCACAATCTTAAGCAGGCAACCATCAAGTGGTGATCGCTCCCCACGTCTACTCCACGCTTCGTTTGCACATCGAGGAGATATCTTCTCCGTCGGCGACTTATAGCCAAATGGCCAATCTGGTTCTGAGAAAAACCATCAGGTTAAACCCAAGATGTTTTATGGTGATTCTTTTGTGGGAAAAGGGTTCCTCTGATGACCGTTTGCCGAGTACTACAAAACTCCACAATTAATTCCCCGTTTTCGGGTCTCTTGATCTAAGGTCGTTATGCGTCAATCCAAGGAACACTTCCAATTGACGTGTCTAGTGCTGCCAGAGCCAACCAAGGCGTTCATATCTCCTGAGATGATGATAATAACACCTTTTGGAACACGCTCAATTATAAAATTCCTCTTTGTCACTAGATGTTGTAGTATTAGTTGGTGTGTGGCACTGCAGAATTGCGACGTTTCTGACACTGGTTCTGAACCTAACGACGATAATCCTATCCGATATTGGTTCCCAGCTGATGAGACTGTTTCTCGCTTTCGGTGTAAGGAGGCCGCCACACCATTGTGGGCTTCACGATTTGGATGTTGCAGTGCTCCACTTCACGGTCGATCACTGATCGGCGATATATAGACTGAGCGACGCCAGCTCTGCCCCAGTCATTCAAAGTTCGAACGTTCCAAAAACCAATCATAGTCCGTTTTCAATGACAAAAGTCGTTACTTTAGAATCCGCCCGTGTTCGAGGCGCTGTATCCGTTTCTCGTATCAGTTAGATCTTAAGTTCACGGGTGACAAGCCCATGACCAAGCAGGTGTCCATTTGCCATTTTTAGATCAAGCACTGGCTGTGGGTGAATTCTACTGCCCCTAAACCGCAGGGGATAGTTAGTTCAGGCATTCTTTAAATATATATAGCTGCATGAATTCGTAAAATCTCATTCTACAATTTCACCACTGAAAATTCGTTGATAGAGGGTTGGGTGGAGGGCTAACAATCCTTTTACAATAAGAAATGAAAATGCTGAGGAACTTGAAGTTCTGATGAAGGGATAAAGCACTACCACGTCACCGTGAAAGTCCCTCAAGGATCGGTACTGGGCGCTCCTGTGGAATGTCATGTACGACGGAGTCTTCCGACTATGGCTCCCGCAAGAAGTAAAATTAATAGGATTCGCTGGCGACATCGCCTTAACTTAAGAACTAGTTAGAGTCCACCGGCTTCGAACTAGCTAACCACAAAACAGAGGCTGTTCTAATAACTAATCAAATGAAAATTAAATACGCGACCATTCAGTTTGCTAGTCAAACCATCAAATCCAAGGAAGCAATTAAATATCTTGGAGTTATTATAGATAGTATACTAACGTTTAAAGTTCACTTAGACAAACGAGCAAAAACGTGCCACGAATGTAAGCAGCCCTTCCGCGATTACTGCCAAACTTCATAAGAGTAATCAGCGGTTTCCGAACAATATAGGACGAAGCAGTCTGGGTGATAGTCGAAATGATCCCCATCGATAATCTCGTGAATGAGGCGCTAAGGATCTGCGGCAGCTGTTGTAAGCGAAATTAGAGATGAGGATGAGGCAGCATTAATAGCAATGTGGCAAACCTGGAGGGATGCCACTGCAAAAGGCAGATAACCCTATAAACTAATCCCCACCATTGAGGTCTGGACAAAGCGAGCGTGTGGGGACTGCAAATAACATCTCACACAGTTCCAATTTCGTTGGCTACTAGCACATATTTGGTCACGATCTTTGTCCAGACTTTCTAGATCAAAAAGAAGACAAAGAGCATGCGGTATTATTTGCGCCACTGTTGATCTGCTTGTCTCTGGATCGATGAGTTAACGGCAACGCATGTCGACGAGTAATCCGTAGAAGTTTAGAAGGTCGGCTCCGATGATGGGTGAGCTTATCTCGGCGATGATGAACTTTCAGACGAAAATTCTGTGATTTCACATATAATCCATAGAAATTTAGAAGGTCGGCTGCGATGATGGGTGAGCTTACCTCGGCGATGATGAAGTTCCAGACGAAAATTCGGTGAAGTCCCAGATTTAGTCTCAAGCGTTTTGTTCCGAACGTTTGTGTCGTGGAACCATTCGCGGCAAATAGTTGTGTCGTCCTATCGGAGTTGAGTCGTTCGCGCCTCGTTGGTGGAATGACCGAGACGTCAACTCCGGTGTCGATGAGAAAAACTGCAGAGCTGGACTGGTCACGAATTTGGAGGCGAGACAGGACGAGAGCACTAGACGTGTTGACTAGCGTTGCCGAAACTAGTTTTTTGAATGCTGGTACGGCGGTCTGCAATTTTGGGCTGCGTCCCCGAAATGAATGTGATACCAGCAAAGCGAACCCTCTTTTTTCCAGTTTGCAAGCGGCCCGGGGGCCCTGGTGTCCCCGGGATCTTAACCGCCTATTGGATGTCGTTCTGCACTTAAGGTGCGTTTCCAACCTGTCGAGTCGCTTGGCCAATGCTGCGATTTCGTTTTCCAGCTTTAGGTTCTGCTCGGCCTGGGAAGCCTTGGCTTTGGCTGCGACGGAGCCGACGGAGAATGGGCGGGGCCACTGACTGACCTCGTAGACGCGGTCAGCCATGACGGCAAGATCAGCCAATGCGACGTCGTTGGCTGAGAGGATGGTGCGGAGGTCGGCGTCGAGCCTCGTCAGCCAGATCTGTTTTAGCATAACTTCGAGCACTGCTTTATCTGCGAGCGACCGCATTCAGTTCAGAAGTTGGGACGGCTTTTGGTCGCCCAGCTCGATACCGGACAGCAACTTGTGGATGATTCACCGAAAGCTGCTATAATGGCTATTTTTAAAGCGAGATACTTTCCGTCGGTCGGTGGGTTGACGACGACGTCGCGTATTTGCTGCATTACCCGGGTCTCGAGCCCACTCACCAGGTACGTATATTTGCTGGTACCGCTCGAAATTCTGCTGTTGGCAAAATGGGCCTCGACCTGTGAGAACCACAGCTCGATGTCCTCGCCCCAAAACGGAGGGATTCGCACCGATACTCGGCTGACGGTGCCCTCGTTATGCCCCTCAGCGTGAGTCCGCGTGTCGGTTTCGCTCTTGGTTTCGACGTCGTTTGTTCCCGCGTCGTTCGCGGGCACTGGGCTGGACATGTCGATTCGCGACCGTCGTCGGTGAAAAATGGGTGTTAGATTCGTTTTTGTTATAATCACTGCACCTCACTAGGCTGGGTTGGTTTGGGCCCGTCGCTTCACACCGCGTACGTGGTCTCGGTAAAGTTGGTATAATAGCGACACTGAGTTGATCACTAGCACTGTAATTAGTACAGCTTCTAGTTTCTCACTCTCGATTGCGATCGCGGAGTTCACTATAAGCGTGTTCGTCACGTCACCTGTCTCTGGTTTTGTTGGGGTCGATACCATCGAACTAAAACCACTCCTGGCAAGATCGCCAATTTGGGCCTGGGAGCGCGGACGAGGTGGTGAGTAAAACATGAGAGGTAAATAAATAAATACTTTATTGATACTGATGGTCGACTACGCGTTGTCGTGAACTGCGATTAAAAAACTGCGATAGAAAGCGCGACTGCGACTAAATTTTATCCCATCTTTTTGCTGACTCCCCGGCGTGTCTCGTCGCGTACTTCGAAATCCACTTGTGCGCGATAAGCACAAAGCAATTGCTGATCGCGCGCGTTGTCGGGCATGCCACTTGATAGTCTCTTCGTTGCATATCTGGCGATATGCAAAAAGGGACCGTTTGCTTGTGCGCGATAAAAACGTACACGTCTGATGATATCGATCCTGGAATGTGTGGACGACGTCGTATCGCCACACAACTACAGTTATTTCGCAGAACGGAGAAATAACATACCGAGTCCACCATTCATCATAGACTCTGGTGCAATAAGTCAAAAATTGGATGGAAATTGTAGACTCGTAATGAATGTGCAAAGGGATCTTCGCAGAATCGAGAGAAAAATGAGAGTTGAAGCAGTATAAGGAGCATAGCATGAAATAATAAGCAGTCCCGCAAGATAATACCTAATGGCTGTCCCGCGAGGAGAGTGGTTGAAATCTGTGTGCGGGGATGGGGCTTGGTGTGCAGGCACATATTGTCTGATAGTTTTTTAATCAGGATCAGGTATGTGAATCGTGTATACCAATGGCATGAGCTATTGGTATCTAATGAAGATTAGCCACCTCGCTGGCGTAACCAGAGAGAAAAAAATTCCATTTACATTTTTTTTTTTTTATAGAATGACCTGTATTATAGGCAATTTCGGCCTTTTTGTGCAATGCACAAACACAGTCATGGAGGGAAGGAATGGGATTGGGAAGGTTGGGGAAGGGGAGTGAGAACGACCGTAGCGAGTGGAGAAGCTGGTATATTGCTCAGTTGTACTGGCTGTTTACTGACAAATATTTGCAGATGTTATGGGGGACTGAATGATAGAAAGCGAACAGAAACCATGTACTGAGTATCTAGGCCTTCTTGAAGTGGAACTGTTTCACTTTTACACCGTTTCTCCATTTTATTGCGAATAATTTTTTATCACCAGTAGCAACTGAAAAATTTGCGCTTAAAAAATCCCGTCTGGAGTGGGAATCGAACCCACGACCTATTGACTGAGAGCAAGCACGCTGCCCACTACGCCACGGAAGCCACATGCGCGCGCAGATTCCCAGTAGAAATTAGAAAGCTATGTAAGTCGTGTGATCGACAGCGAGAATAGTACCAGCATTAAATATTGTGAAAGATAAGTGTTTAAGTGATTATTAAAAGCGAATAACAAAACTTGTGTTTCGTAAATTAAAAAGTGAAGTAGTTTGATTTTACTTGAAATCTAGCGACTCCGAGCGCACTTCAATATTTTATTTTGAGATTGATCTATACAACAGAATCAAGGAAGGATAGCAAAACTGAAGGCCTGAATAATAAATTCACTAATATTAATTTCACGCTACTTTAATTGTAGACATTGTAGCAGAACTCCTCAGACTTTATTTTATTCTACTACTATTTTCGCACAAAATTTCCTGTGTAACGATTGTTAGGTCTTCATACAGCCCTTAACCAATAAATGTCAATTTTCGCAAATTGTAATGGCTCAGATATAACCACGCAGGCGATGGCAGAAATTAATTTTCGACCAGGATCAACATTCTACCTTCTAGGCTACACTCCCATAGTTGCGATATTACATATTGCATAGCCTTTCACTCAGCACCTTCAAACATACATCTGAAAATTTTACGCAGAGCTCAAATCTCATTTCCGCGTGCTCTGAAATAACTGAAAAACGTACATATTTTAGAGCAATATGATTGGTACTTCTGAACACTAAATGTGTTGCAACCCAAAATTATGCCATCACTTTTCAAGCAAAAAATACTCGCGAAAATGATTGGTTTTAAAACATATCTTCTTAAAATGCAACAACCTCCTACCCTGTCGGCAATAGAAACAGAGATATCGGCAATGCTATTAAATTCAAATTCAAATTTATCAAAAGCATTTCTACCTATATTCTGGCTAGTTTGCAAAGGAAATCTTTCAAGGAAGAGACAAGAGCCGAAAATGCAATTACAAATCCCATTAAACTTAATTAGCAGTCAAGAAAAGGGTTTTCCGTCTTTAAGTTGCCAGATAAATTGCCAATAATTGAATTCAATCCTTGAAGTTAAGATCAAACGTCTCTAACGAACTTCGTACTACCACTACACGATAGCATTCTCATCTCTCTTTTCGCTCGGAAAAGATAAATTCGTTTTAAGGTTACAGCGTTACTAACTTTCGAATTTTCCCACAGCTAATTGGCTTTTCCTTTTATTTTACTCGTAAAATGGTCTTGGAACAAAAAATCTACTGATGCCATTGGCATTATCAGCAATACGTTTCGGTCAAAATTGTTGAGCTCAATTCATTGCACTAAAATCCCGAACAATTGTCGAAAACTTCATGAAATCCAGCAATATTGTCGTCGTTTGATGACAATTTAAGCGAGTACACATCCCTATGGGTATGTACCTAGCTTCGTGTCAACATCCTGGCTACACTCTATGCTACACACCATACCAAAAACATTTCTATAGACCGGGTTGTAGGAAATTCCTTGAGGACTCTTTACCCTTCCTGGTGGTGATAAGTCCTGCTACTGCTCTACGATGGCAGGTATAGAAGAGCCGGATCGCATACGTTCAGAGGGTTCATTCCAGGATGAGACATTTCGTGAAAGTACATTATGGGAAATTGCATTAATTATTCTATTAGGAGCGTAATACGCCCCTAATTGTACGATCAAGTTTATTGTTGCCGTTCGTTTTAGCAGAGTTTCAGTGGTTTTAATTCGTTCTTAGTGTTTATTTAGGAGAAAAAGGATTTAAATTTTAACTAAAATCCTTAAGGCAATAAGGTGGAGTTTTAACGGTGAATGTCATTTGATTGTTATGAATCAATTGATCATGAAAAGGTGTAGTTGAAGGAGAACATATTGCTTTTTATGCATTTTCATTTCCGGTCGACGGGGTTCATAATTCATTTCGAAAAAAAAAATTTATTTGTTCTGAATATCTTTTAGGAGTGCCGAGATTTTAGCACAACCTGAAAATATTATTGAGTGAGATTGTCGCAAAATTACTTAATCAATAATAGCTGTGTTTTTTTGCGAACGAGTGTAGAGCAGGTTAAGATACTCCTCAAAAAAACGATCCAGAGTAGAAGTTCAGTACTAAAGTATTGAAATGGAAAGTTGTTGCACCTGGAAACAATTTGACAAGTTTACTTCGGATTGCCAGTTGTGAATTACAACGGGTAATTTCTGTAAAATATTGTGAATTTTCGGCGATAATTCAAAATTTTTCCTCACAGATCCAGTTATGAGTGCAAATTGGAAAGTGTTTTTATTGGAACTATTAGAATCAAGTGATGCGAGGGTTTCGCCTCGGCCCCAATAACGACGAGATCTATAAAAAAAATCGAATAATTCGATTTACCTAATAAAAATTTAAATCGTTAGTTTACCTTTTATTTCTTAGATTGATTTCCATTTTCCACAAAAAAACTTTTTTCTCAATGCGTATCTTCGAAAAATAACTGAGATGAGAGAGATGAGAATACGTTATTTTATCAGAAATGTCAAATTTCAATGCTGCCAACGGCTGGGAAATGAAAGTTCCAAGTTCTTAAAACTTCTGAGCCCTCTATCAGTGAACACAGGAACTATTTATCCAAAGTAGATTAGCTACCCCAGTGGTCTAACTAGGGTAGCTAACCTACTCTGGATAGATGATTTGTTGTTGCTTTCAATGTAGTTCCGCTAATCTGCTCTGAATACAGCCGCAAAAAACACGGCTTATATATACATGGCTGCTTATGGAAAATCGTAACACAACTCAAAATACTAATTTTATCAGGAAACTTTTTTAAAATATTGGTTTTGATGCGTACGAATAATTTTCATTATTATTCTAACAATATATTATTGTGATTGGCTCAGAAGAAAAAAATGCTACACTGAATTGTTATTATTTTTTTTCGGGGTTATGCCTAAATTTGCATAAAAATGCAAAAAAAAAGTCGTTTGTCCATACGCCGTAAAATAGGGGAGAGGGAGCTAAGACCCAATAGTCGACCGAATTATTTTCAAATGATTATTTTTTTTGAAATTACTGAACACAATGATTTTATATTTTAAAAACAATTAAGTGCCACGTAGTGCAAGCATAATCAACTCAGAGAAAGCCCAGTACTTGTAAAGGGAGGATCAGGAAGGTGCAAACAAAAAACATTTAAATGATCAGTTATCTCTCAAGCTATGGAAGTAAAACTTGAGCTACATCAGCGAAATATTAAAAATCTATTTTTTTTACATAAAACTAGGGGGATGATATGTCGAGCATTTAAAAAATTGTTCACTTTTCAAAATTTCAAACTATTACATGTATTTCAAAATACAACATAGATATTAAGTTGAAACATTGTTACAATGCTGAGCTATATGGCGTATAAGTTAATAAAATTGTTGTTTGGGGAGTGTAAGGAGAGAAAGGGGAGGGGGGGGGGGCAGTGAGCCAGAGTGATATTTTTAGAGCTTGTGTGAAAGATACAAAGTTGAAACTTCATACATCCATTTGAAATGCATAATGTAAAAGTAAGAAATTAAATGAGAATTGGTTTTCATTATGCGCGAGTTATTTCATGTGTATTGAAAAAAAAAATACAAAAACAAAAATTTGTGATTGAAATTTGAAATTCCATGTTTAAAAAATTCATTTAAAAATAAACTGCCAACAAGTCGGGCGAAACTTTATTATTCTTGGGACAAGTTGCGGATGAGTGGAAAGTCAATATGCAGGTTAAAGTGGTTAGGGAAAGCTAAGTGAAAGGGAGTTCTTGAGCAGGGCTGTTGTCAATTTAACAATATTTCATTAGTTTCTGCAAGTTTGGGTTTTTATGAGGGAAGGAGGAGGGGTAACAGTAAGGGTGGATGAATGTTAATAGCCTTTTAATAATTGCTTGAATCACGTCCAATATTCTCTGTGTAGAATGTGTTTCATAGACGAAATTGTATAGAATTTTCATAAAATTCGGTGTATTTTACATTCACGAAACCGAAAATTTGTATGGGAGGGGGTAGAGAAGGTAGGGAAATCGTAAAATTTGATATGTAGTTTTATTTCGCTTCTCTTGTAAGGTGCTTGTATAAAATTTCAAGTTCGTAGCTTTTAGTTTGTTGGTTATTAGTTGATTTAATGAAATTGGTCGAAATCATAGTTTTGTGTGGGAGGGGGTAGAAGGGCAAGCGCGATTTCAAAACTTTTAAAACAACTTCATTTAAATTATTTTTATAAGTTTTCATGCAAAATTTGAAATTGATAGCTTTTAATAGTTAGGTGATAATTGATTTTTTTAAAAATGGTCGAAAAAATAATTTTGGGAGGGGGTAGAAGTTTTAAAGGTTTTTGACCAGTTAATATTTCGAATATTTAGGGATTTTTTTTAAATGCATTTCCCAAATTTTTAAGTTTATACCTTAAAATTTCACTAAAAAACGTTCAGTTTATGTGTTTTTTTCAATGCACTTGAAACACCTTGTGCACGTTAGACCGGGGGGGGGTCGGTTTGTAACAATTATGGATCAAGTTATTATTATTTTTCTATGTACATTAAATAGACGTATCCACATGCAAAATTTAAATTTTGTATCTTTCACCAGACCCCTAAAAAAATCACTCAAAATTTTCGACATTTTTGCTTATCACCTCCCTCCCCTTACACCACCAAACTTAAAATTTTTACCAAAATTAACCATTATATAGTTCTACAATCTGACAAATTTTTGATTTGATATCTGTACTATTTTTTGAGATATAAGGATTTGTAGTTTTGAATAGTGCGTCATTTTTCCCATTTCCCCCGACTACTATTATTTAAACATGTTATGTTTTTTTTGTATTTTCCTAGTACAGCTTAATATACATTTCAAGTTTCAATTACATAGCTTAAGAGTTAGTTGAGATATTCATTTTTAAGTGTTTTTCTTTGCACCCCCCTTGACCCTCCCCCTTTCAATAATTGGCAACTCTCTAAACTGATTCCGATGGAACTATATGCCATCTTGATGTTTCCAAAATATGAATTTTTTACGATAAGTAATTTCGACGATATAATCATTCGAAAAAACAATCCGGCCGACAAATTGTTTTTAGCCCCCCCTTTTCGGACGCCAATGGATAGAAAAATTAAATTATTTTTAAAGTTTGTTTCACAACCCTCTCTATATTTCTACTGATTTTCAACTTTTTTTCTGAATTCGTGGTGGAGATATTAGCAAGTGTATTTTTCGACTTTTTCCCTCCCCCGCCTCCCCCTTCCACCTAACACCCCCCAAAATATAGAAAATAGAGCTCACCTACCCAATTCACAATCCACCCGAAAACTAACATTCTACCTTTAACGGTCTCGGAGATATGAGTCCATATGTACGGCGTACGCCATACGGCGGGACAGATTTTTTTTTTGCATTTTTAGGCTAATTTAGTCATGAAACGCGAAAAAAAAATTTCAGGGTAGCAAACTTTTTTTTTTTGTGTCGATCACAATGCTTTATTATTAGAATAATAAAGTAAAATGGTTAAAAGTTTAAGATATTCTTCCTCTTCTACAATGGCACTACAGCCCAAATCGGGTCTTGGTCTCCATAGCTTCAGGTTCCTTAATATTTTTCATCATTTATTGTGGAAAGGTTGTTGGACCTTCGCACAACCCTCTATCTTTGCACTTCCGCAAAAAGTAATAAAAATAAAAGAAAATGTTAAGGAACCTGAAGGTCAGAATGCCAATGCCCGATTTGGGCTGTAGTGCTATAAAAAAAACTTTCACAGCCAACTCAATAACTTGAATACTCCACGAATAATTTGAAGCAAAGATTTATACATATGTACATATATCTTGTTAGTCATTTCTCTGTAATAATTCATTAGACCAAAATTCATAATATTTTAACCAATACAGTTAATTGAAGGCTAATTTACGATTTAACCTGATTACTCCAATTGCATCAAAGAAATATTACTTGAAGATAAAAAGATATAAAAAGTTAAACAAGTTCATCCTTGAGAACCAAAAACATGCGAAAATATGTCTAAAAAAATTCACCCATCCATTAGATCAGTTTTTAATTACTTACCTCTACAAATTCTAGATAGACTCTATATCTGCACGGATTTTCAATTAACTAATTGTGTGTACATTGAGAACACCACTTGCTTTAAAGTCGGCTAGGAATCGCGCCCAATACGAGTGGATGATCTTTTACCGCCTTTACAGCAAATAGGCTTACTTGAAAGAAAAAATCGATGCGCTTTGATTTACAAAACTATGCCAATCACAATGTTTACCAACTCATCGAGCTATCTTGTAATATCGCGTCAATCTATATTGCAGTATTTTCATAGATGTCATCACTGGCGTAAATATGAAAGCGGGTTATTATCAAGTGTGTGGAAAAATTCACTCTACCAAGTATGCGCTAATAATCTATAGTTCTCTTTTAATTGGCTTAGATTTTCATAAACTAAAGTAAACTTAGCCACCGTTTTCTAACTTTTGATTATCATAGTTTTCAAGTGCGTATTGGCGACAGAATTTTTTTTCCGCAAAAAAATTCAAGGTGAGTAAGCACTTAGGAATTATCATAGTGATTTTGTTTTCTTTTCAATAGATCCATATCACTAGTAAACTTCGATATTATCCACGTAATCTTCTTTTAAATAAATAGACAAGTGTTATCTCACCATTTGTCGAGTTATACTTATTTACACTTTCTGGCATTGCATTAGAAAAGGATTGAGGAAATGCTCGATTTTATCAGTTGAAAAATTTTAGTGACGATTTGAAGAAATTTTCGAAAAAGTTAGATAAAATTAAGTAATATTTGTATTTTGTTTATATTGTTAATGAACTATTCCGATAATCATTTTAAATTTGTTTGCGTTTTATTAGAAATATTGGTGTATTCGTTGTTTGATCATTTTAAGTGCATCGTTTTTCAATTGGCAAAATTAAGTAGCTGAATAATTTGGTGTGAGTTTGAACTGAATTGTTCGTTGACACCTGTTTTAGTTCGAAATAAATATCTGTTTGAATACAATTTATTATTAAGAATATAAAAAGTGCTGTTTCTTAATATTTCTCAAAAATTCGCGTCTTCTTTGTCTTTTAGTTTTAATAAGTTTTCTTTTTATTATTCTGGGAAATAGAATTTGCCTTTCAATTGTGTGTTCTTATTTTACTTTATTATTTTAATAATAAAACTCCGCCATAGACGGTCCCAAGCCCGGTTTGAGAAAGGAGGAGGGAACATGGAGTTAACCTGAATGGCCAGTAACACCAGTGCGTCTCAGGAAATAGGCAAAAATATGACATAGTTGGACTCGCGGCATAGCTGTGAGAACTGCAGCATGTCGTATTTAGCTCAAACCTCCCACCCTTTTTCTACTAGGGTGTAAGAAATAAGTGGGACCGGTCCTCCAGGTCGGGGGTTGGGCAATGCGCCGGCAACGCATCACCGGAGAAAGAACACTGTCCAGAAACCTGAAGAACAACCTCGGAAAGGATGGACTCAACGGCAACAACCCCGCAAACGAAAAATGGACTCCTCTATTGGATCTTGGAATGTTCGATTCTTATTTAGGACAGGAGCTATGAAAGAGTTCCTCGAAAAAGTGGCAAAACACAACATCAACATAACTGCCATCCAAGAAACGAAATGGCTCGGTAACGAAATCATGGACATGAGATCACACACAATCTATCCAGTGGAAAATTGTCGGGAAGCAGAGGGTTTGGAGTCGCTTTTGTCGTTGATAAAAAATTTAAACAGCAGGTCACGAGCTTCAGACCAGTAAGTGAAAGATTGTGTGCAATACGAATAAAGACTAAATTTTTCAACACTTGGTTGATCAACAGAAGACAAGGACGATATAACTAAAGACGAATTTTATGCCACCCTAGAGACAACCTATGATTCACTGCCCTCGAATGACCTAAAAATTGTCTTAGGGGATTTTAATGCAAAAGTCGGAAAAGAGGAGGCTCATAGAGGAACAACACGAGGGCACAGTCTCCATGACATAACCAACGACAATGGCCAACGCCTTATTGATTTCGCAAGCAGCAAAAATATCATAGTAAGCTCTACGTGCTTCCCACATCGCGATATTCACAAACGAACGTGGGCATCACCAGATGGTCACACCTTCAACCAAATAGACCACGTTCTAATTGAGAAAAGGGCTGCTTCCAGCATACTTGATGTACGAACTCTCCGCGGTGCGAATTGTGACTCTGATCACTATCTAGTCAGAGCTAAGTATCGATGCAAAATAGCTTGTCGTGGATATTCGAAAACGAGTAGAGCTCGCAAATTCAATGTCGACAAGCTTAACGACAAAACGGTGGCGCAGGCTTACATGTTAGCATGTAATAAACACCTGACACCAATATATGAAGATATCCAAAATATGCCAGTGGAGAATGCGTGGATGCAAATACGAGACGGCATCAAATCCTCCGCGGAAGAGGTATTAGGGTATCAAGCCCGGCGAAAAAATAGTGATTGGTTCGACCAAGAATGTCGCGACGCAATAGATAGAAAGAACGAAGCTTACAAAATTTTTACTGAACGACCAACACGAGCCAAAAAAGAAAGATATTACGAGCTTAGGCGATATGCGAAAAAGAACTGCAGGCGAAAACAGAGGAAGTACCATAAGGACAAAATACAAAAATTAGACGACGACATGAGAAAAAATAAAATGCGGGACGCATACGCAATAGTAAAAGAATTAAAAAAGAGATATAAGCCAAAAACCAGTCTCCGCAAAGACGCAGAGGACAACATCATCAGCGACACACAAGAAATCAAAAGGAGATGGGCTTCCTACTTTGAACATCTTTTGAATCTCACTCCATTAGCACCGATCACGACAGACGACATTTCAATTGAAGCCTCAACTGACGAAGATGAACCATCATCGACACTACCCACGCATGCTGAAATCAAAGCAGCCCTATGTGACCAAAAACTAAATAAAGCGCCGGGCAATACTGCAAAACATGATATGCAAAATTTGGACAGAGAACGACGATTGGCGAAAAAGCATTATATGTCCAATTTACAAGAAAGGAGAAAAGCTCTGAAGTGAGAATTACAGAGGAATATCATTGTTGTGCACGTCCTATAAAATACTGACAAAAATAATCGAACGCCGTCTTAAGCCCTATACTAATCAAATAATTGGCGAATACCAAGGTGGATTCAGAACTGGACGATCTACAACATACCAGATATTATCGGTGAAACAGGTGCTTGAGAAATGCTGTAACACAGACGTGCACCAATCTTCGTAGATTTTAAACAAGCATACGACAGTATCAACAGGAGCCTACTGTACCAAATCATGCTTGACTTTGGAATTCCCCCAAAACTAGTCCGACTAACAAGACTCACAATGACGAACTCTGAATCCCAAGTGAGAATATAAACCGATTCCACAACTAGCTTTCGAATGGAATGTGGTTTAAAGCAGGGGGATGGTCTAGCCCCCATGCTTTTCAACTTGGCACTAGACTATGTTGTCCGAAGAATCCCAGTCGACACCAACGGGACACTACTATTCAAGTCCACCCAACTAGTAGCATACGCTGACGACATTAACATCCTAGCAAGATCCTTCCCTAGTGCTAAGGATGTATTTGTCAATCATGACTCCGCCGCAACAGAAGTCGGGTTGCGCATTAACGAAAACAAAAGTAATGACGCAATTAAGAAGGAGAGGGCCTATCAGACAAAACATAACAATTGCGGAATATAATTTGAAGAGTGTGGACAATTTCATATATCTTGGGGCTAATCTAGCAAAGGACGGTAATGAAACAGACGAAATCAAACGACGGATAATACTCGCAAATAAGACGTATTATTCGGTACTTCCAATAATGAAATCCAAGAAAGCGCACAGGAACAATAAGATGCGGATATATAAAACTATTATACGACCTGTGCTCTGTTATGGCAGCGAGACGTGGACATTAACGAAAACTTCCGAAAAAGCAGTTAACGCATTTGAAAGAAAGGTCCTCCCAAGAATTTTGGGACCTGTGAAGGAAGGAACGGAATGGCGAATAAGATACAACCATGAGTTGTATCAACTGTACGACGAGCCAGAAGCTTCAACGTTCATCAAGCTACGTAAACTGCAATGGGCTGGCCCTGTAGATCGACAGAAGAATCCCCAAACGTGCTCTGAAAGGCAAAGCGAGTGGTAACCGGCTAGTAGGCAAGCCAAGCAATCGATGGGAAGACTCGGTTGATGAAGATAGCAAAGCCATCTTAAATAAACTGCCAACAAGTCGGGCGCAACTTTATTATTTTTGGGACAAGTTAAAGACGAATGGAAAGTCAATATGCAAGTTAAAGCGGTTAGGGAAGACTAAGTGGAACCCCCTTTCACAAGTGGAACCCCCTTTCACAAGTGGAACCCCATTTCACAAGTGAAACCCCCTTTCACAAATGGAACCCCCTTTCACAAGTGAAACCCTCTTTCACAAGTGGAACCCCCTTTAGGGCAGGGATGATGCCAATTCAACACTTAGTTGCGAATACGATCAATAGCTCCAGTACATGTAATCAATATTTCATTCGCTTATGCAAGTTTGGGTTTTTATGAGGGAGAGGGAGAGGGAGCGGGGATATTAAGGGTGGGTGAATGTCAATAATTTTCCAATTGATTGCTTCAATTACGTCAAATATTTTCTGCATAGAATGTCAGTTTCATAGACGAAGTTGCATAGAATTTTCATAAAATTTGGTGTATTTTACATTCACGAACCAATCATTTGTATGGGAGGAGGTAGAGGAGGTAAGGGAAATGTAAAATTTGTGATGCAGTTTTATTTCATTTTTCTTGTAAGGTATTTGTACACAATTTCAAGTTCGTAGCTTTTAATTTGTTGTTTAGCAGTTGATTTATTGAAATTGGTCGAAATCATACTTTTGTAAGGGAGGGGCTAGAAGGGCAAGTGCGATCTCAAAACTTTTGACGCAGTTCCGTTTCAACTATTTTCGAAAGTTTTTGTGCAAAATTTCAAATTGATAGCTTTTAATTTTTAGGTGATAATTGATTTTACTTTATTATTTTAATAATAAAGTATTGTAATCGACATGGAAAAAAAAAAATTTGCTACCATGAAATTTTTATACTCTACATGAAATCTGAGAGTTTATTGTGTTTGCCTTACCGTTTGTAACGCTAAGAAATAATGCTCGCACAGATCCGCCAAGGGTACAGAAATATTTGTTGTCGCTCAAAAACTTCGATTCCGAGTTGCTGTCTGTCCGTCTGTCCGTCTGTCCGTCTGTCCGTCTGTCCGTCTGTCTACAGCATAACTCTCGAACGCTTTGAGCTATCGTGCTGAAATTTGTTGTGTGTTATTTTTAGCAAAAAAGAAACTTTAAGTTCGTGAACGGGCCACATCCCCCCACTCCTTCTACCCCCTCCCATACAAATTTCACGAAATTTCGAAATTTTCAGAAAATGATTTTTCTTTGAAACTTTTTAAGCTATCGATTTGAAATTTGGGTTGAAGTATTATGATATAGATGCCAATAATACGACTGAATATTGATCCGATCCCATCACCCCTTCTACCCCCTCCCATACAATTGCATAATTTTGAAAAATGTAGTTTTTCGATTTTCATTGAAACTGGTAAAGTTATAAAAACGAATTTTTGCCAGAATTAATTTTATTATGATTCCAATCAACGTTGAAAAAATTATCAACTTCACCTCACTCCTTCTAACCCCTCCCATACAAATTTCACGAAATTTTGAAATTTAAGTTAAATTATTTTTCTTCGAAACTGTTTTAGCTATGAACTTGATATTTCGCACAAAGTATAAAAATAGAAATATCAATAACAGGAAAAAAATTTGTTTTCATCCTTACACTCCTTCTACCCCCTCCCATACAAATGCATAATTTTTGTTAAATGCATTATATCGATTTCCATTAAAACTAGAAAAATTACAAACTTAAAATTTTGCCAGAATTTGTTTTTTAATAGTTGCAGTAAATGCTGGAAAAAATTATCAGCTCAGCTTCCCTCCTTCTACCCCCTCCCATATAAATATCTGTATTACAAATTCAAGAAAAGCATTTCTGCTTCGAATATATGAGAGCTGTCGACTTTGAAATTGAATCAAAGCATAGTGATAAGGGTGATGATAAGCATTTTCAAAATCATCAAAAACGTTCCACTTCCTCTGCCACCTCCCATACAAATGCCACAATTTCTGGAAAACTATGTCCAACTTCTTTAAAAATAATGAAAAATAAAAATTTTAAATTCATCACGAAACATTTTACATGCCATTTTCGGTGTCACATAGGAGAAATACAAACCCACCCCTCTACTTCTACCACCTCCCATGCAAAGTCTCTACTCACTATTCGAAAGAATTTGAGATGACATATTTTCCGGTATATTAAAGTCATTTCCATCTCATCTAGAGTATCATATGATTGGGCTTTAAGCCCAATCATAATTCTGTTATGTTTTTTTTTTCGCGTTTCATGACTAAAATAGCCTAAAAATGCAAAAAAAAAATCCGTCTGTCTGTACGCCGTCCGCCGTACGCCGACATGTACGCTCAGCGCACATTAACTCCCAAGCCCTTCAAGATAGAAAGTTCATTTTTGGGGGATTGTAGGTAGTTGCGGATCTCAGGCGGATACCCATTTTGGGGGGTGTACGGGAGGCAGGGGGAGCGCTGAAACCGAAAAATACGAATTCAAATATCTCAACCATGGTTACGGCCAGGAAGCTAAAAATCAACATAAATATAGAGCAGTTTGTGGGATAACTTCAAAAATAATTTAATTTTTTTATCCATTGGGGTGCGAAAAGGGGGGGCTGAGAACCAATTGTCGGCCGAATTTTTTTTTCAAATTTTGATTATATCTTCGAAATTACTTCCCATAAAAAATTGATATTTTGAGACCATTAAGATGGCATATGGATCTACTAGAATCAGTATAGATAGAAGCTAATTATTGCAAGGGGCAGGGTCACGGGGGTGCAAAGAAAAAAACTTAAGAATTAATATCTCGACTGTCTCTTAAGCTATGTAATTGAAACTTGAAATGTATACTAAGCTTTGCTAGCGAAATATGAAAAAAATATAACATGTAGACATAATAGTAGTGGGGGGAAATGGGGAGCATTTCAAAAATGGCGCACTTTCCAAAACTACAAATCACAAAATCTCAAAATTGAGTACAGATATCAAATAAAAGTTTGTCAGATTGTAGAGCTATATCAAACCGACGTTTTGCCCCATCTATTAAAAAAGTATAATGAACGCGACATTTTCAATGCAGACGAGACAGGACTGTTCTTCAAATGCTTATCAGATAAGACACTGACTTTCAAGGGCGATAAATGCTATGGAGGCAAACATAATACGCAGCGAGTTAAATTATTGTTGGCAGCAAATATGGATGGAACAGAAAAATTGAAAATTCTCTTGATTGGCAGAAGTAGCAAGCCTCGATGCTTTCGTGGGATTAAGTCGCTACCCGTTGATTATAAATCAAACGCCAGGGCGTGGATGACCGGAAAACTTTTTGAAGAATGGATTTGCAAATTAGATAAACAATTTTTACGCGCTGGACGAAAAGTCTTATTATTCATTGATAATTGTCCTGCCCACCCAAAAGACTTACAAAGAACATTGAAATCTATTGAATTGGCTTTTTTTCCACCAAATATGACCTCCGAATTGCAACCGCTTGACCAGGCAGTAATTCAAAATTTAAAGTGTCACTATCGAAGCAGAATCTTAAAAGAAGCATTAAAGCGTTTAGAGACAAAGAACAAACATATTATTATACTTCTGGATTGCATTAACCACATAACAAAAGCATGGGGTATTGACGTCGAAAATCAAACGATTGCGAATTACTCTAAAAAACCTAGATTTGGTCAGCATTCTACATGGGATGAAGAGGATAACATACCTTTAATTTTCTTAAATAATATTGATCAGGAAAGGAGCTTGATACAAACTGATTACGAAGCATGGATAACGTTGATAATATAACTTCCAATGCTACTCTTGATGATTATATTGAGATGGACAATGAAATTTGTACAGAAGGTTTTCTTACAGATGATGACATTATTGAGAACTATAATTCTGAATCAGTGACTCAGACTTTAATTGCAGTGGAAAGTGATGACGAGGGTTCTGAAGAAGAATCTTTTCAACAGCCTTGTACGAATGATATAGCGGATTCCTTGAGAAATTTGAATCTATATTTACAAAAGAATGAAAACGCAACTGATGAACACTATAAGGCTTTAAATAAACTGGAATCTCTTTTTATTGAAAATAATAAAGCAAAAATTTTCAGCCACAAATTACTAATTATTTTAAACCACTGTAACTATGTAGTATGTAGTTCTTAATACGGAGTAAATAAAAATGTGAATTGAATATATGTAGTAATTGTAGTGTCTTTTAATAAATCCGCTGGTTTTGATAAACTGTTCTATAACTCGAAGTCTCTATAAGCCGAACTATTTTTGTGGAGAATGGTGATTCGAGTTATGGAAGTTTGAATGTAGTTAAAACAGAACTGCGTCAAAAGTTTTGAGATCCCATACAAAAGTATGATTTCGACTAATTTAAATAAATCAACTGCTAACCAACAAAAGCTACGAACTTGAAATTTCGAACGAGCACTTTACAAAAGAAATGAAATAAAACTGCATCACAAATTTTACATTTCCCTTACCTCCTCTACCCCTCCCATACAACTGATTGATTTCGTGAATGTAAAATGCGCCAAATTTTATGAAAATTCTATGCAACTTCGTCTATGAAACTGACATTCTATGCAGAAAATATTTGACGTAATTGAAGCAATCAATTGAAAAATTATTGACATTCACCCACTCTTAATATGACCCCTCCCCCCTCCCTCATTAAAACCCAAACTTGCATAAACGAATGAAGTGTTGATTACATGTACTGGAGCTATTGATCGTATTCGCGACTAAGTGTTGAATTGGCATAATCCCTGCCCTAAAGTGGGTTCCACTTGTGAAAGGGGGTTTCACTTATAAAAGGAGGTTCCACTTATAAAAGGGGGTTCCACTTATTCTTCCCTAACCGCTTTAACTTGCATATTGACTTTCCATGCATCATTAACTTGTCACAAAAATAATTAAGTTGCGCCCGACTTGTTGGCAGTTTATTTTATTTATTAACGACGTGAGTTCGGTTATTTCCCACTCGAAAATTTTGTTCTATGCTGACGATACGAAATTGTTTCGCGATATTTATAATCAGAATGACTTCATTGCTTCAAAGTGATTTGCAACGATTTTTTGACTGGTGTACATTAAACTGTATGCCTTTGAATATTAGTAAATGTGAAAGCGTTTCATTCTTTAGGTCCAAATCTCCCATACATTTCGGCTATGTCCTAGACGGTAGCACACTACAACAGACAGATAAGGTACTGGATCTAAGTGTATATTTTATTTCCGCATTTACGTTTGACAATCATATTGACTACATAATCAGCAAGGCGAACTCCGTTTGGGGTTTCGTTAAAAGATGGTGCAAGGACTTCAATGATCCTTATATAACTACGACTTTATACTGTACTTTTGTACGCTCTATTCTGGAGTATGCGTGTCAGGTATGGGCTCCGTATTACGAGGAACATAAGAGTAGGATTGAGTCTGTACAGCGAAGATTCTTAAGGTTCGCTCTAAGAGACCTTCCTTGGTCTGATACGTTGCGTCTTCCTCCTTACGAATAGCGCCTAAAACTCCTTTCTCTAGAGTCGCTTGAGAATAGAAGGATTATCCTTATGGCGACTTTTGTATTTAAATTAATCTTCGGAGAAATTGATTCCCCATATTTGCTCGAAGCCATAACTTTTAGTATTCCGCGTCGATCCTTGAGAAACTATGTGCCACTTCACATTTCTCATCAGCGCACCAACTACGGACAAAAGAATCAATCGCATCTCTTTCGCGTATTTTCAACAATAATTACTACCGTATTGATTATAATTTATCTAGCATGCAGTTAAAGTCAACTTTATGCGATAAATAATTTGTGATTGTTGATTGTTTTAAATTGGATACTCGTATGATGTATTTTTACGTTTTCTTTGTAACAATATTTTGTAAGTAATCATTGTTTTGATGAATTTGGAAATAAATAAATGAATAGATTCTTCGTCTTAAGTTCTTTATTTTAATCTTACCACGAATTGATCCGTACTTGGTAGTTGATTTTTATTGCATTCTTTTTTTTCTTTTCTTTGATCAAACTTTTTAATTATTTTGCTATCAACTATTTTAAAATAATCACCACGCAACGCGTACAATGATATCTTAGAAAAATAAAATAACAATTTATGCTGACTATGATCATTTCGCGCGAACGAAACCAGGAAAAAAAGAACCATTAAGCGGATTTAATAACGCTGCGCGTAGAAAAAAAAGGACTTTTTGGCTTTGTTGTTTGATTCAGCGATTGGAGAAAAGTTTCCGAGTGCCGAGAAAAATTTGTGATATAGAAAAATTTTAATCAAGAAATTTGAAAAAAATAAAAGAAAGTGGAGTCAAAGTCGGGAGTAAGCCGGACTCAAATAGTGAATTTTAAACTTAATCAGATTTATTTAAAAAACAAAAAACGAGATTAAAAATGTTGGTGCCGACGAAAAAAGATAAATACAGAAAAAGTTAAAAACACAAATAGAAAAAAAGGTTAAAGTGATCTTCGCCACATAATCGACGGAAAAATCGTAGCCACGAGAACGAGGATCCTGGGTCCCAACGCCGGACGGAATCAGGTACCCAACATTGATCAGTAGCTTCAATTATATTAGGGCTTAGAACAATAAACGATTTCTACAGCACCTTAGAACGATTTCTACAGCACCTTAGAATCAACATTCGACTCCCTTCCGTCGAATGATATTAAAATAGTATTAGGTGACTTTAACGCGAAAGTGGGCAAAGAAGAAGCATACATAGGGACAATTGGAAGGCATAGTCTCCATGATATTAGTAACGACAACGGCCAGAGGCTGACTGATTTCGCCAGCAGCAAAAACCTTATTGTAAGCTCGACATGCTTCCCGCATCGTGACATTCATAAGAGAACGTGGGCTTCACCCGACGGAAGAACATTCAATCAAATAGACCATGTTCTAATAGGACGGCCTCCTGCATTCTCGACGTGCGTACATGTCGAGGGGCTAATTGCGACACAGACCACTATTTGGTAAAGACCAAGTTTCGATGTCGAATCGCAAACCGAGGACACTCAAAAATACAACCGGTTCCTAAATTCGACATAGGGAAACTCAAAAACGAGAAAATAGTTGCGAAATATGCGTTAGCCTTGGAGAGGCACTTCGCAACAATACTGAATACCACCGCCAGCAAGTCAATAGAGGAAATGTGGCAAAATATCAAAGATGGCATTACATCTGTCGCAGAGAAGGTGATAGGACAACAACCCCGGCGCAAAAGAAATGATTGGTTCGACAACGAATGCAAAATTGCTTTAGAACGAAAAAATCAGGCTTACAGAATATTAACGGAACGGCCGACACAAGCCAAACAGGACAAAGACAAGGATCTTAGACGATTTGCAAACAAAATATGCAGACAAAAAAAACGGAAGTACAATAATGACGAAATTAAAAACATGGACGAACAATTTAGATTACACAACACAAGAGCCGCGTATTCCCTTGTTAAAAGGATGAAAGAAGGATACAAACCGAAAACGACCCTCTGCAAGGATGCAGAAGGGAACATTATAAGTAACGCGGAAGATATAAAGCTAAGATGGGCACAATATTTTGAACACCTTCTTAACCCGAGCCCATCACCTACACGAACAGCAGCAGCAGATACAATAGCAGATATAACTGATGTAACAGCTGATGAAGGATCCGCTTTGAGTCCTCCCACACTCGAAGAAGTAAAAACAGCCCTAAGGAACCACCCAAACAACAAAGCGCCGGGCACTGATCAAATCCCAGCTGAACTTCTGAAAGCCGGCGACACCTGCATAGCGCATCTCCTACATAGATTAGTCGCGGACATATGGACGCAGGAAATACTTCCTGAAGATTGGCGCAAGAGCATCTTGTGTCCAATTTATAAAAAAGGTGACAAACTCTGCTGCGAAAACTACCGAGGAATATCTCTGTTGTGTACGTCTTATAAGATTTTGACGAAAATTCTAGAAAAGAGAATTAAGCCCTATGCTGATAAAGTAATTGGTGAATACCAAGGCGGATTTAGAGCTGGACGCTCAACCACGGACCAGTTATTCTCAGTTAAACAGGTGCTGGAAAAGTGCTGGGAATATAATATTGATGTGCACCAAATATTTGTTGACTTCAAACAAGCATACGACAGTATCGACAGGCGCGTACTGTATAAAATCATGTTGGAGTTTGGAGTCCCACCGAAACTGGTTCGACTGACAAGAATGACAATGACTGAGTCTTTGTCACAAGTCAGAGTAGAAAACAATCTGACTTCCAGTTTTAAAACAGACAACGGCCTTAAACAAGGTGACGGCCTCGCACCAATGCTTTTCAACTTAACACTCGAATATGTTGTTCGGAAATTTCCCGTTGACACCAAGGGAACACTATGCTTCAAATCCACACAACTCGTAGCATATGCCGACATAGATATCCTTGCAAGATCTCTGGAGAGTGCTAAGGAAGTATTTGTAAGCCTTGACTCGGTAGCAAGGGAAGTTGGACTACGCATTAATGAAAACAAAACAAAAATTATGACGCAAACTAGGAAAAAGACGCCAATCAGACAAAATATTACAGTAGGAGACTATAACCTAGAAAACGTAGACAACTTCATATATCTAGGGGCAAATCTATCGAAGGATGGAAGCGAACCCATCGAAATTAAAAGAAGGATAATGATGGCAAACAAGACTTATTATTCGGTACTTCCAATAATCAAAACCAAGAACGTGCACAGGAAAACAAAACTTAAGCTATACAAAACAATCATAAGACCTGTGCTATGCTATGGCAGCGAAACGTGGACATTAACTCAGGCGTCCGAAAAACGACTTAACGCCTTTGAAAGGAAGGTCCTCAGAAGAATCCTCGGACCTGTGAGAGAAGACTCGATCTGGAGAATACGATACAATAGAGAATTGTATGCCATCTTCGACAATCCAGAAGTGTCAACCCTCATAAAATTTAAAAAATTACAATGGGCTGGTCATGTGGAGCGGATGGATGACGGAAGAATTCCCAAACGCACACTAAAAGAGAAAGTCAACGGACAAAGACCGGTCGGAAAACCACGAAAGCGCTGGGAGGATTCGATTGACGCAGACAGCAAATCACTGCTAAGATTTTCAAACTGGAGGACGCGGTCACTGAACCGAGATGGATGGAGGCAAAGCATTCAGGAGGCCAAAGTCCGATTTGGGGTGTAGCGCCATCGTAAGTAAGTAAGTTAGAACAATAAATTATAAAATCGCAAAATTTCTTTTTTCTCATTATTATTCCTTTAAACTTTTTTATAAATTTTGTCAGGCTTTCATACAGGTACGGCCTATAATTTCGGTTTTTCTTCCTCTTGATTGCTATAAGGAGAAAATGAAGTGCAAAGGTCCACCGTAATACCGAGGTCCTCGCCATGGCCAGTAACTCCATCTACCTCGTCCTTCGCGTCGTACCGCCTTGGGGCTTCTTTAGCCTACCCGATAGCTACTCAACGCATTAGAGACAGCACCTTCTAGGATGGGACGTCTTCCAGATCAAATTCCCCACCCCAACCTCCTAAGCAGCCGGCAGGAAGTGCTGTTCAGATCTGGAGGCCCCCATCAAGAATTTTGTTTGCGGAATAGACCTCGGAGGTTCATTTCGACCCCAGGGTCATCGTTTAAGCAGCACCTAAAATAACTCCTAAGTATGTGTATGAATTAACGATTTCAATTTCAGCATCATCTATAAACCATTTTTCGCTCAATGCATTTTTGGCTCCTTTTTGGAAAATCACTATTTTGGCTTTTTCCAAATTAATATTCAAATTCCCAGGTACTGAGTATTCATGTAGACGATTTATTATTTTCTGCGGAACTAATTTATCGTTTGTTAGCAGTATTGTACCATCTGCATTCATTAATACTCTTACAAGAAGATCGTCGAGAAATAACCCGCCCCCGATATGCTCATGCATATCATTAAGCATCAGCGCGAACAGAATAGGTCTCAATAGGCAGCCTTGCTTAACACCCATTTCTGTGCTAAAATATGGTGATATATTTTTACCATTCCATCGCTAAAGTGTTTAGCTTAGACACGAACCAAAAACCAATAAAAATTGAAAAAATAAAGATTTCTGAAATAAAACAGCAAACTCCTACTGAAAATTATTTTATTGCTGACTGAATATTAGCAACCAAGAGAGAATACAAATTATGGTATTTTTTTTGTAAAAGTTTGAAGCCAAGTTAAGCTTGGACACAATTTTCGAAAATTTCCGAATCAAAAAGTATTCCCACATGAGACAGCCTATCAGGCACTCCATTTTATATATCCTCCTTGGGTCTAACACATAAGTAGTCCTGTCGATAAGATTCTAATTTTTCAATATTCATGACACTTGATAAATTTTTTTATGCTAACATGTATATTTATATTTATTTATTATACATATTTTCAGTTTTTATAATTTTGAAAGAAATTGGTAAATTAATTTTTTTTTATAAATTCTACGAATTGCATTTGTAGAAGAGATGGACAAATTTTGAAAATTTTCAAATTTCTAATGTAAGCAAATTGTGACCATTTTCAGATTGCCATACATTACATGACAACATTTTTATTTAAA
Source organism: Chorisops tibialis (assembly GCA_963669355.1). NCBI lineage: Eukaryota > Metazoa > Arthropoda > Insecta > Diptera > Stratiomyidae > Chorisops > Chorisops tibialis. The sequence continues at coordinate 115,213,995 of OY770262.1, read as the reverse complement.
TTTCGTAATTTCATGTAATTTGTGATGGATGTGACCTAAGATAATGGAAAAACGTTCAGCTCTCTCGTTCAAAGCGTTCGAGAATTATCATGTGGTTGAACAAATGGACAAACAAACGGTCAATCAAATTCGAGATTTTTAGCGTGATCAAGCATTTCTTTGCGTTACGTAAGTTGAATTAAACGTAATATATTCTCAGATTTCATTTAAAGTGTAATGATGGCAGTTTACAATAGACCTAGCCTTTATTGTTCGCATTTCTTTTATGTGTTTTAAACGTGAATAAAAAAAATTACTTAAATCAATGTTTTACCAATACCCAGTTTTATTTAATGTTCTTATTTTTAATTAGTACAAAATATATCAAATTGGGTCCCTATTTCAGAGGAGAAATGCCTACAATAGCACTGCTTCGAGGTCCACCGTTTATCAAGAGCACTGGCCTTGGCTCTGGAGCCACCGAAAAGCTTATTTGAAACAAGTATCTTATTAACGATTGCTCCAAAAAACAGTCGTTTCTTAAGACCCCTAAATATCGAAAGTTTTATTTTCTCTCAAAAAACAAAAAAGAAACAAAGCATGGAATTACCCGTATACACTTTTTTATCTGGAAGTAATCCTTTCATTTCGAAGATGCCAAGTCTTGCATCGCATTTTTCTTTAGAAATTGTAGCCATACAAAGCCACAAATTAAGCTGCCTGAATGCATCAAACGAACTTAAAGAAGTTCACTGAATCCCGCAGAATATACACAAGACAGACTAGAGCCAACTGAAAACTATAGACGGAAATATGTGCCACATTTGTATCCCGACACATATCCAGTGATATACTTGTTTCGTGGCATAGCATTGGCTCCGGAATACACCTAGGAGTGCCCCATACCCCCAAACACAAGCGTGTGAATCCTTGGGTTGTTGGTCGGCACAGGACTTGGAGTATATAAGGAAATCCAAGTCTGAGTAAAGAATCCCAATACCATAGGGAATGTTGAGCATGCGTCGATTTTATTCCTGGGCATCATCCTACCCGGGTTTGGGTATGCTTTAGACCAAATTTTTATTTCGAATTTTATTAGGGGGTCGTTATCTGCGCGATAAACGCCCCTTTTCATGATCCGTTCACATTTGGCACTCGAGCGAGTAAAGAGAGTTTCTAATTGAATTGTTATATATATTTCTGTGTTTTTTTTGCTGTTCATTGAGAGCGATAACAATTTTTCTTGTTGTTTTTTTTTCGAACGCTTTTTCGCGATGTGTGAAAGATTCGCGCAAAATCATATCTGATGGGAAATATTTTCGGTACAGCTAACGCGAGATACATGAAATGGATGGAGGTACCTTTGCCGAGTTTGGGTACTTGGAAGAAAGTTTTCGGGGGCAAATGCAAATCTTATTGATTTACGAAAATTATTAAAGTGTGATGAATTTGGCGAATTAAATGCGTTTTCTTTTATGATATCTAGTATCTTGTTATTCTAAAGGAATTCAGATCGTTTGGTTTTCATTGATGAAAAAAGCTGAAAAAATTTATTATTAGGATAGTATAATAAAATAATTATAATTAGTAGTTTTGAGGTCAAACCGAGCCTTGTCCTCCTTACCTTCTCGTTTCTTAACATTATTTTGTTATTATGGTGGGGTTGTTAGAAATTCGCGCATACCTCTACTTACGAATTTTCATTTTCACACGTTGATGTGCCCCAGATTTTCCCACGCAGGCAGTGTACTGAAATTTATATGTCAGCAGAAATTTAAACTCATGACCTTCGCATTGTAGACCAACACGATACTCAATAGACATAGACTATATCCTTGCTTCTTAATAGTTGACGGCCATCTGAGATTATACAACAACATTTGAATTTTCTGCACATAAGAACAAATTTAGGAAAATTTATAAACAACAAATAATCTCAAAAACTAAACAACTAAATTTATTATAAATAATTTGAGGGAAATAAAAACAAGAAAAAAATTTTATATAATAAAAAACTGATTAGTAAACAAACAACAAGTTCATTTTGTTCAGAATTGGTCCTAAGAAATATGCTTTAAAAAACAGTCGAGGAAGAGCTTCAGGATTTTTCAAAAAGAAGCAAAAACATAACAGAATTATGATTGGGCGTAAAGCCCAATCATATAATACTCTAGATGACATACTTACTTACCTTTTGCTTGGGAGGTGGTAAAAGCAGAGGGGGAGGTTTGTCATTTTTGTATGTAACACTGAAGGTAGTATATAAAATATTTCATGCTGAATTTAAAGTTTTTTGCTTTCATAATTTTCGAAGAAATTGAACAATTTTTGTCTGAATTTATGATATTTGTATGGGAGGTGGCAGAGAAAGTGGAAGATTTTGGATGATTTTGAATCTGCTTATCAACTTCCTAATCACATTGCTTTGTTACAATTTTAAAGTCGATAGCTCTCATATTTCTTGACCTTTCAATACTAAAATTTGTATGGGAGGTGGTAGAAGGAGTGATGTGAAGGCGATATTTTTTTTAGCATTTATTACAATTAGTAAGGGACAGATTGTGGCAAAATTTTAAGTTCCTACTTCTTCTAGTTTCTATGAAAATCGGTTAAATGCATTTACCAAAATTCTGCATTTGTATGGGAGGGGTAGAAGGAATATCCGAATCAAAACCAAATTTTTTGACATCAATTATATTTATAATAGGATACTTTTCTCAAATTTTAAAGTTGATATCTTAGACGGTTTTGGAGAAAACTAATTTAATTGAAATTCCGAAATTTCGTAAAATTTGTATGGGAGGTGGTAGAAGGAGTGAGGTAAAGTTGATAGTTTTTCGAAAATTAGTTGCAATTATAATAAAATTAATTATGAAAAAAATTGGTTCATTTAGCTTTGCTAGTTGCAATGCAAACCGAATAAATGGATTTTTGAAAATTGTGCATTTGTATGGGAGGTGGCAGAAGGAGTAAGGGGATCATATCAATATTTCTTGAGGTCAATGATATTTATATCATTATACTATGACCCAATTTTTAAGTGAATAGCTGGAAAGGTTTCGGAGGAAAATCGATTTCCTTAAATTTCGAAATTTCATGAAATTTGTTTGGGAGGGGGTAGAAGGAGTTGGGGGGATGTGGCCTCTTCAAGAACTTAAAGTTACTTTTTTGCTAAAAATTACACACAACAAATTTCAGCACGATAGCTCTAAGCGTTCGAGAGTTATGTTGTAGACAGACGGACAGACGGACAGACGGACAGACGGACAGACAGACGGACAGACGGACGGGCAGCAACTCGGAATCGAAGTTTTTGAGCGACAACAAATATTTCTGTACCCTTGGCGGCTCTGTGCGAGCATTATTTCTTAGCGTTACAAACGGTAAGGCAAACACAATATACTCTCAGATTTCATCTAGAGTATAAAAAGCGATGGAAACGCTTTGAGCACCTGCAATATAATTGATATGGGAATGAAATAATCTGGAATAACTATACAGGAGGAGCGTATTCGAGTGTTAGTCTAAGCAGTGAGTCAAATAGCGATTCGAATTGGTAAAAATTCATCAACGGAATGACGTAATCAGCCTAGCATTTGATTCGACTCAGTCATTATTGAATCAGAGTATAAGTGTGAAATGCCATTCATGATAAAACAGAATATAGGATTGCATAATCAATGTAGGTAGGTAGATAGAGGTAAGCTAGGATGTAGCCTAGTGGGTAGCGTGTTAGTCTTGTAATGCGAAGGTCGTGAGTTCAAATCCCGGTCGATGCAATTTATAATTCAAGCACATTGCCTGCTTGGATATACCTTGGTCACCTCAATCTACGAAAATTGAAAATTCGTAGAAGAGCTTACAACCCTTCCACAATAAATAATGAAAAGTGTTAAGGAACCTGAATGTCAGGAGGCCAAGGTCCAATTTGGGCTGTAGCGTCATTGTAGAAGGAGATAGAGGTGGTTGGTCCGTTGTTATATCACAGAACCTAAGTAGAGACTCCTACTCGGTGAACCAACCGGAGCTTCTATGAACCGTTGGCTTCCGAGTTTGACAGATTTCCAAAGCTATCGAAAAGTGTGCGCTTAGGTGGCGTGTCCTTCTTTTAGAGAGAGCAGGGCAAGTGCATAGCAGATGAAGAATAGTCTCTTCCTGCTCCTCATCTTTGCAGCTCCTGCAGAAGCATTGAACGGGAAGATAATCCTCTGAGTATGTCTGCCTATCAGGCATTACCAGAGGGTTTTAAATACAGCACAGGCAAAATCTGTCTGGTGGTATTAAATATAACACAGTTTGCCCATCTGTCGTTGGCTTTACTAATCGCATCCAACTTAGGTTGCAGCTTATAAGTTGCGAGAGAAATGCACAGCTTCTCTTTCACAGACTTAATATGCAAGGTACTTCCGTTCATAATCAACATTTAAAATTAATTTATTAAATTCTAATCAGTTTATAACTATCTGTCAAGTTGAAGAGGTAGACAATTAGTAACATTATCAATTCTTTTAAACGTTTCCATATCATCGGCTTATAAAATGAAATTACTTTTTCCAATACTACGAAAAGGCTATCAGCCAATAAAAAAAAAACCATTGGCCCAAGATGACTACCTTGTAGTACACCAGACGTCGACGTGATATCACGGGAAAAAAGAAAGTAGATCGCTACAATATAACGAGACGATGATTGCGATACCATACTCTATATGAAATAGAAGTTTTTGTCATCTTAAGAAACTTTGTATGGGAGTGGTGGAATGGTTAACAGCATTCAACTAATTTTTGTTCACGTTGTGCTAGAGTAGCTATAAAAATGTCTTACGCAAAACTTAATCTTCAAGAATTGAATAGGTACTGAACAGTGAAATTGTGCGGTTTGTATGGGCCGGGGATGTTAATAATATTGCTAGTAAAATATTTAATACAAAACATAAGCTTGATGTTTGTGTGTTACAAGTAATGAGAAAATTGATTTAAAGTATTTAATGGAAAAAAGAGCAATTGTGGTGGAAGGAGTGGGGAGATTAGAATAATTTGTATAACAGGGATGACGTTTACGACAAAATGAAAATATTCTAAATTTCAAATTATTAGCTCCTTACCTTACTTTCGTCACAATCGACGTGTGAAAAAATTGATCTTTCTGGCTCAACGCTCAAACTTTAGAGAATACTTATAATATTCTCAGATTTCATCTAGAGCAGTGGTCCCCAAAGTGGATTCCGCGGAACCCTAAGGCTCCACTAAAAAAGGAGTGTTCCGCGTAACAGCCTTGGTAGTCTATCAAGAAAAATACAATGGGATTCAGCTGTGGAGTAAAATAACTTTTAGTGTTTTCCGACGCTTAGTGATTTTCTTGCAGAATCTGATACGGATTTGGATATGGAAACTCGTGATAATGCAAAAACTTAGCAGTCCAGTTTATTGGAATCACTGAATTATTAGTTTCTGAACTTAAAGAACCTAGATAATTGCTGGGTGCGAAATCCTTTCAAAATAAAAGAAATACCAACAAGATTTTATCCTTGAATTATAAAAGTTTAATTAAGATGAGTTCAGGTACTTAATTAGAAACCAAGTTTAGAACATGATGAATGAAGTTTAGCAAAACAGGCTACTCCAGTTATATTATCGTTTACTACCACTTATTTAAATGAAGCCGATTTTTTCTAAGTATACTGCTACAACAACAAAATGTCGAAACAGACTTGACGCCGAACCAGTATGCGAGTTCAATTATCGAACATAATTCCAAATTTTAAGAGGATCATGGAATTGATAAACCAGAAACACAATTCTCATTGAAATTCTTATTTCTATTTTATTTATGCACCTACTTACATATTTTACTTTATTATTAAAATATTACTTTATTATTTTAATAATAAAGTGTTGCGATCGACTTGGAAAAAAAATATGCTACCCTGAAATTTTGTTTTTTCGCCTTTCATAACCAAAATAGCCCAAAATTGCAAAAAAAAATCCGTCTGTCTATACGCCGTCCGTCGTACGCCGATGTGTACGCTCAGCGCACATTAACTCCCAAACCCTTCAAGATAGAAAGTTCATTATGGGGGGGATTGTAGATAGTTGCGGATCTCAGGCGGATACCCATTTCGGGGGGTGTACGGATTCAGGGAGAGGCGAGGAGAGCGCTTAAACCGAAAAGTACGAGTTCAAATATCTCAACCATGGTTACAGCTAGGAAGCTAAAAATCAACATACATATAGGGGAGTTTGTAGGATAACTTTCAGAATCAGTTTAGATAGAAGCTATTTATTGTAAGGGGGAGGGTCAGGGGAGGTGCAAAGAAAAACACTTAAAAATTAATATCTCGACTGTCTATTAAGCTATGTAATTGAAACTTGAAACGTATACTAAGCTTTACTAGCGAAATATGAAAAAAATATAACATGTGGACATAAGTAATTCCAAAATTACAAATCGGTATATCTCAAAATACAGTACAGATATCAAATCGAAAATTTGTAAGATTGTAGAACTATGTAGTTTTTAATTTTGGTAAAAAATTTAAGTTGCGGGGTGTAAGGGAAAGGAGATGGAAAGCAAAAATGTGGAAAATTTGAATGATTGATGATTTTTTTATGGCTCTGGTAAGAGATACAAAGCTTAAATTTTGCACGTCGACACATCTATTTGATGTTCATAGAAAAAAATAGCAATTTGTTCCAACATTGCTATCCACCGAAGTGGGGATCTAACGTGCACAAGGTCTTTTATGTGCAATGAAAAAAAAACACATAAACTGAAAATTTTTGAATGAAATTTTTAGGTAGAAACTTGAAAATTTGCGAAATTCAGTTCAAAAAAAATTTTAAAAGTTTGAAATATTAACTGGTTGAAAATCTTTAAAACTTCTACCCCCTCCCATACACAATTATTTTTTCGACTATTTTTAAGAAATCAATTATCACCTAACTATTAAAAGCTATCAATTTAAAATTTTGCACAAAAATTTAAAAAATAGTCAAAATAAAATTACATTAAAAGTTTTGAAATCGCACTTGCCACTTGCGACCAATTTCATTAAATCAACTAATAACCAACAAATTAAAAGCTACAAATTTGAAATTTTGTACAAGCGCTTTACAAAAGAAAGGAAATAAAATTACATCTTCTACCCCCTCCCATACAAATGTTTGGTTTCGTGAATTTAAAATACACCGAATCCAATGAAAATTCTATGCAACTTCGTCTATGAAACTGACATTCTATACAGAGAATATTGGACTTGGTTCAAGCAAGCAATTAAGAAACTATTAACATCCACCCACCCTTACTATCACCCCTCCCTTCATGAAAACTCAAACTTGCATAAATCAACGAATGAAATATGGAGCTTTCGAAGGTTTCCTACAATGGCGCTACAGCCCAAATCGGACTTTGGCCTTCTGACATTCAGGTACCTTAACATTTTTCATTAATTATTGTGAAAGGGTTGTTAGTCCTTCGCACAACCCTCTTTCTACGAATTTCTCATTTTCGTAGATTGAGGTGACCAAGGTATATCCAAGCAGGCAATGTGCTGGAATTATATATTGCGTCGACCGGGATTTGAACTCACGACCTTCGCATTACAAGACTAACACACTACCCACTAGGCTATACCCTAGCTACAAACGTTTCCGCAAAGTGTTAAATTGAGAACTGCTCTGCCCAAGAAGCCCCTTTCACTTAGTCTTCCCTAACCACTCTAACCTGCATATTGACTTTCCAGGCATGCGCTTTTTGTCCCAAAAATAATAAAGTTTCTCACGACTTGTTGACAGTATATTTGTTATTATTACCACTATTGTTTATATACTCTAGATGAAATCCAAAAAACCAAAAGAATACTTGTTTCATTTAACGCTAAGAAATAATGCTCACACAGAGCCGCCAAGGGTACAGAAATATTTGTTGTCTCTCAAAAACCTCGATTCCGAGTTGCTGTCTGTCCATCTATCCGCCTGTCTAAAACATAACTCTCGAACGCTTTGAGTTATCGTGCTAAAATTTTGTGTGTGTCATTTTTAGCAAAAAAGTAATTCTAAGTTTGTGAACGTGCCACATCCACCCACTCCTTCCACCCCCTCCCATACAAAATTCATGAAATTTCGAAATTTAAAAAAATTGATTTTTCCTCGAAACCATTTCAGCTATTGACTTAAAACTTAGGTCATAGTATAATGACATAAATATCAATATCATCAATAATCATCAAGAATATTGATCTGATCTCCTTACTCCTTCTACCACCTCCCATACAAATGCACAATTTTCGAAAATGCATTTATTCGGTTTGCATTGCAACTAGCAAAGCTAAATGAACCACTTTTTGTCATAATTAATTTTATTATAATTGCAACTAATTTTGGAAAAACTATCAACTTTACCTAACACCTTCTACCCCCTCCCATACAAATTTTATGAAATTTCGGGATTTCAATTAAATAATTTTTTTTCAAAACCCTCCAAGCTATCAACTTTGAAATTTGAAAAAAACAATACTATTTTAAATATGATTGATGTCAAAAAAATTGGTTTTGATTCGGATATTCCTTCTACCCCCTCCCATACAAATGCAGAATTTTGGTAAATGCATTTAACCGATTTTCATAGAAACTGGAAGAAGTAGGAACTTCAAATTTTGCCAGAATTTGTCCCTTAATAATTGTAATAAATGCTAAAAAAAATACCGCCTTCACCTCACTCCTTCTGCCACCTCCCATACAAATTTTTGTATTGGAAGCCCAAGAAAAATGTTTCTCCCTCGATCATATGAGAGCTATCGACTTTAAAATTGTAACAAAGTAATATGATTAGGATGTTGATAAGCAGATTCAAAATCATCCAAAATCTCCCACTTTCTCCGCCACCTCCCATACAAATACCATAAATTCAGACAAAAATTGCTCAATTTCCTCGAAAATTATGAAAGCAAGAAACTTCAAATTCAGCATGAAATATTGCTATTTTTTTTAAGTTTTTTCTTATTGAATATCTAAAGCTTGAAGTACCAAAAGAATACTTGTTTCATTTAATATGTCATTAAATTTTGGTGGAGCTATTGTTAAAAAAATAAAGGTTTCCTTGATCTTTAGAAAACTCCTAGGCGTTCCGCGACTAAAATAGTTTCGGTAACCCTGATTTAGATTATAAGAACATGATCTCAAGCTCTCATTTTTTTACTCTAGATGAAATCTGAGAGTATATGTTGTTTGCCTTACCGTTTGTAACGCTAAGAAATAATGATCGCACAGAGTCGCCAAAGGTACAGAAATATTTTCGCTCAAAAACCTCGATTCCGATTGACCGTCTGTCCGTCTGTCTACAACATAACTCTCGAAAGCTTTGACCTATCTTGCTGAAATTTTTTATACATCTTTTTTAGCAAAAAAGTAACTTTAAGTTCGTGAACGGGCCAAATCCCGCCACTCCTTCTACCCCCTCCCTTACAAATTTCATGAAATTTCGAAATTTAAAGAAATTGATTTTTCTCCAAAACCATTTCAACTATTGGCATGAAAGTAAAGTCATAGTATAACGACGTAAATATCATTGACGTCAAGAAATATTGACCTCATTCTTTTACTTCTTCTACCACAAATGCACAATTTTCAAAAATGCATTTGCTTGGTTTTCATTGCAAGTAGTAAAGCTGAAGGGACCAAATTTTGTCATAATTAATATTATTACAATTGCAACCGATTTTGCGAAAGTTATCAACTTCACTGTTTCTACCACCTCCCATACAAATTTCATAAAATTTCGGAATGTTAACTAAATTATTTTTCTCCAAAACCGTCAAAGCTATCAACTTTAAATTTTGAGAAAAGTATACTATTATAAATGTCATTGATGTCGAAAAATTTAGTTTTGATTCAAATACTCCTTCAACCCCCTCCCATACAAATGCACAGTTTTTGGCAAATGCATTTAATCGATTTTCATTGAAACTAGGAAAATTACAAACTTCAAACTTTGCTAGAATTTGTCCCGTAACAATTGCAGTAAATGCTAAAAAAATATGAAGTTCGCTTCATTCTTTCTACCACCTCCCATACATTTTTGGAATTGAAAATTAAAAAAATATATATCTCCTTCGAACATATGAGTAACAAGGCAATGTGATTAGGATGTTGATTAGCAGATTCAAAATCATCCAAAACCTCCCACTTTCTCTGCCACCTCCCTTACAAATGCCATAAATTCAGACAAATTTATTCAAAAATTATGAAAGCTACAAACTTTAAAGTCAGCATGAAACATTTTGTATACTACGTTCAGTGTTATATACAAAAATTACAAACCTCCTCCCTCTGCTTTTACCACCTCCCACTCAAAAGTCACTATTCACTATTCGAAAAAAATTTGAGATAACATATTTTCCGGTACAATAAACTCTTTTCTATTTTATCTAGAGTACCATATCATTGGGCTTTATGCACAATTATAATTGTATTGTTTTTTTTTTTTACATTTCGTAAATAAGGTTAGTAGGTACATTCCGAAAAATTCATTTAAACGGCAGGGGATAACATATTCGTAAAACTTTGTCAACCAGTGTAACCAATACCCTGTCATCTAATATGGAAGTACCAAACTCAGCATACTCACTCGTAGAAGCGAAACCAATTCTACGTCGAGTGACGAGCAACTCGCATTTGAGCGCCAGCCCACAACTATATTGTTGCTCCAAAAAAAGAGCCAAACAATTTCCGGTCATGTTTCGTAAGTCGAGAGTTACTTCCAGTTTAGTTTTCTCTAGCTCTAAACTGATAGTATACCACAGGCACTAATAGGCAATATTAAAATAATTTAATTTATACATAAATAAACATCTTAATTATGAAATATTAAATATTTCGATAATAGTCTGACGCTGAATATTGTATTACTCAACATCAGTAACATCGTTACAATAAAATGACCCTAAATTCGAAAAAAAAAACACCGATCTTAAATGTTAGCACATCGCTTACCAACAAAAGGTCACAATTCTTCCGTCGTCAGTTACAAAAGATCTTCGATATCCTTAAACGCCTTTAAAGGGATTAAGGGATTGACTTTATGAGAATTTATCACAATTATCTGCTTGGCATTTCACACAAAGCTACCGGGGTTGCTGAGGCCGACAGGATGAAAAGATTATTACACTGTGTGTAAAGTCAACGAACAAAGGCCAACAGGTAGACGGTCCAGGAAATTCGTTCAAAGATTCTTTCAGAGTGCATTAAGATAGCCGGAGATTTACGACCGATTAGGGCGGGTCTGTCCAATCAAAAGGATACAAACAGTCGCATTGTACGCTATTTAACACTTAACAAATGGGCCAGGACAGGGAATAGAGCGGAGATGACCCGATTTACGAGAGTTTCGGGGCATCCGTTGAAAACTCGATAATCCTGTAACATTGAATTTACTTAAAGGATTTATATAATGCGACTGTAAAAGATGCAATCCTGCAATGGTGTGAGACGACATTTTTTGTTTTTATTTTTTTTTCAAAAACATCAAAAAGTATTATCTACGATCATTCGCTTCGAAACATCTCTAATGTGTTTTTTATCGGGAGTGGTAATGTTTTTCAACTTCCTGGCAAAAAAAAAAATTATGTTAACACCATTCTATCATTCAGATGCCGCTATCTAGCATGGTTTAACAAACAAGAACCGATAAAATTGATCGCAAACTGCCTCTACTCTCGGCAATCTGGGGCTCTATCGGCGATCGATCTGCCCATTTCTCTGCCAAATGCATTTATCACGAGAATTTCTTCATTTACCTAAGTGAATTGTCTAAGAAAACATCGAGAAAACACCTTCACGGAAGTGCAAAGATTGAAAAACGAAACGTACGAAATTCCTTCGTAGCTCCGCTTTAAAAAAAAAGCTCAGGAAAGTCGGAAAAGAGGTACTGACACCGATCGGTATCACCTGTCGAGTGGAAAAACCACTTAAGAACGCTTTTGAAGCGAACCACTATCGCTCCCGATCAGCAATTAAATCCCAATCCACGAAAAGTTTATCGTGTGTGTTCCGCACAATTTTGTTCGCGCCTCATTATCGTATCGAGCAGGTAAATCTACTCAATTACCAGAGTAGTTGTAACCGCATGTGTCGGTTATCAGTAATTGGGCTCAGGTATTTTCTGTGCTTTTCTAATTTGATAATTCGTTAGCGACACAAGAAGTGTTTTTAGGCTGGCGCTGTTAAACAGACCGTGGAAGAATCGCCGAATCGGTGTCGTTCTTTGCTTCTAAGAATGCCGCGATTTCCGTCTTATCGGTGATCTTAGAAAGAATATATAAAAGGAACCGATCGTGTAAGGTTTTTGTTTGATAATGTTCAGCTGGAGAAAGCTCTTTAATTGCTGAAGGGGGGCCGACTCTTCAGTATGTTTCTTGAACTTTTCGAAATGTCGGCAAAATGGAAGTTATCTTAACGTTAATTTGTAAGGATTTGTGCAAGGTTTTGAGATGTAGGTTTGCATGTTAAGAATCAATTACAAATATTGTATAATAAATATTTGCGATGTTCTTTTTATTGTATACGAGTATCAAGCACATATTTTCTTCTGATAGAAGATAAATTCTTGATCTTCTTCTATCCCACAGATATTAATAATATAATATACTTTTCTTACAAAACGACCACCACGACCATTATGGTATATGTTTCGATTTTTTGAAGTCTTTTGAGTTGTGGACAATAGCAAATAAGGAACTAAACATAGCAGGACTATGATTGCGCGTAAAGCCCAATCATACGATACTCTAGATGAAATATAAATTTTTGTGATTCCAAGAAATTTTGTATGGGGAGTGGTAGAAGTGGTGACAGCATTGAATTAATTTTTCATATCATGCTGGAGTAGCTATGAAAATATTTTATACAAAATTTAATAGGAAATGAGATTAGTTTATTTGATTTAGTGAACTTGTGCAGTTTATATGGGAGGTGGCAGAAGGAGTTGGGGTTTTTAATAATTTTTTTCAGAAATAACTATGAATATTATCAAATTTACATCTCTTAAAATTCAGGCTTGTAGTATTCATACTTTTTATGAAAATCGGTTTTTTGTGAAGTTGTGAAATTATGTCATATTGTATGGGAGGGGTTGGAAACAGTGAAGGAAATCAGTTAATTTTTCCCATATTAATAATAATGATAATAAGTAGTTAGTACAAAATTTGAGATCGATAAATGTTATATGTAATGAGAAAATTGGTTTATAGCATTTCATAAAAATGTTCAGTTTGTATGGGAGCTAGTGGAAGGAGTGGCGGGGTTCGAATATGTTTTATACCATACATCACATTTATTTCAAAAGTAATATTTTCTAAATTTCAAATTTTTAGTTTCTATAGTTTCCAAGAAAATTTGATTATTATTTGGATATTTTATTTTTGCATGGGACGGGGTAGAAGGGGTGGAGCGATTTGGCCCATTAACGAACTTGGCCTTTTTTTGTCAAAATCGACGTGTATATATTTTGAACTCTCTAGGTCAATACGTTCGCAAGCAAGAGAGCGAGCTGACGAACGGACATCCTGTTTTTGAGATTTTTGACAACTCTGTGCGAGCATTATTTCCTAGCGTTACAAACTTTAGAGCATACATGGCATATATGGCAAAACTAAGACCAGTACGATTCTGTCTATTCAACAAGAGGGACTTCCAACTGATATTAAGAGCTTACGACAAGTTTATACACGCTTTCATGAACAATTTAGCCTTTCTCCTGAGCAAGTTCAGAAAGATCTCGATGCTTATGGCTCGCATGTTTCTTCAAGGCACATCTCTGATCTCCAAAGAGCACGTGAAGATCATAACAGGTTTTTTCGTGCCTAATAGTCTAGCACCTAATGACCCTAATTCTATCACTATCACTACTGTTAACTCATCTCATAATTCTGGTAGTCAGCTGCGTATCCTAAAGCAAGTTAAAACTATTCCAGATCTTTTCAAAAATGCTAATGAACTGAATTTCTATTTTCATAATATGTCAGGAATGAGAGGCTCTCTGCCTCAGTTTCGTAATGATTTGGCAAACTGTCCTTATGACATTGCAATGATTACTGAGACTTGGCTCCTCACAACGCACTTGGATGCGGAAATCATCCCTCCTGGATGGTCTATTTTTCGAAATGATAAAATTAAGCCAACCTTTTTGGTCGATCAACGAGGAGGTGGTGTCTTTATCGCAGTTAACAATAAGCTTTCTAGCTGTCTCATACCGGTTCAAGTACCCAATAATGCAGTTTTTGAAGTTTCTGCATGTAAAGTTCAGTTGAAGGATAAAAATCTGGTCTTAGTCTGCTTCTACATCCCTCCTGACTCTGTTGAGCAGCAGTATGCTGATCTTGCGGAGTCCATCTCGATGTTACATTCATCTATCCTTCCGGGTGATGAATTCTTATTGTATGGCGACGCAAATCTCAGAGGCGTTAAATGGGAGCCCAGCGAATTTTGCAGTTCCGTTTTTGACCCATTTAATATCAAAAAGCATCATGTTACTTTTTTATCCGAAATTCACTCGCTTGGTTTGTTCCAATTATTTGATAAAATTAATAAATTCGGAAATGTTCTGGACCTCGTTTTCACTAGTTTCACTTCAAACTTTTCTTTAACAGAGGCTTCCTCTACTTTGACGAAAAAGACGAGTGTTTACCACAATATTCTTGCCTTAACTTATTTCTCTTCCAACCATGAGTTTCGTAGTGACTCTAATAAGATCATAACCTATGATTTTATCAACGCTGACTATGAAATGATAAATTTTGAAATTTCTAATTTAGATACTTCTGACGACATCGTTGATGTGAATGTTGAAGCTGAAAATCTTATTGCCACTTTAATGTTTATAATAGATAAATACACCCCCAAACGTATTAATACCAAGTTATCTTGTCCCCCGCATATGGATAAAAGCCTTAGAATATTGCGTAACAAGCGCAACAAGGCCTACAGAAAATGGACAAAATCTAAATCAGTTGTTGACCATACTAGATTTCTGCATCTGCGCGAGCAATTTGAAATTAGTGAAGCGGAAGCCATTGCACTTTATGACCGTGAGATAGTAAATAGTTTGATTGATCGTCCTAAAATGTTTTGGCAACACATTAATGACAAGCGCGGTACAAGTGGCTATCCAGCTTCTATGAATCTCGGTGATCGCTCATCTTCCGATCCTAAAATAATTGCAGATTTGTTCGCCAATCATTTTAAATCCAAACTAGCTAAGCCATTCAAGTTTGATCCTAGCAGGTTTTCTCATATTCCTGTTCATGATCAGAAGCTTACTGATGTGGTCCTAACTATTGATCAAATAACTTCAGCGTTGGTTGACCTAAATACTAATAAAGGTGCTGGCCCAGATCTCATTCCCCCAATTTTTTTAAAAAAAACTGCCCATACTGTATCTCGGCTATTGTCACCCTTATTCAATGCTTCCCTTCAGCAATCAATATTTCCTTTATGTTTTAAATCAGCGCATATAATACCTATTTTTAAGTCTGGGGATAGATCAGACATTCGAAATTACAGAGGAATAAGCATTTTATCCTCTATTGGTAAAATTTTCGAAAAATTGGTTGCGGAAATATTAGTGGATATCGTTAGTCCAATTATCCATCCGTGTCAACATGGTTTCTTAAAGGGTAAGTCAACCGTCTCTAACCTGTTGGAATATTCTACCTTCATTAGGCAAAAATTGTGTAACAGAACTCAAGTAGATTCTATCTACACTGATTTTTCTAGCGCTTTTGATGTTGTAGACCACGGTCTACTACTTTTCCAGTTGGAGCGTTATGGTATAAGAGGTGTTTTTTTGAAGTGGTTGAAGTCTTACTTGATGGATCGTACACAACAAGTTAAATTCTCTGCACATCTTTCTAAAACGACTACAGTCTCCTCTGGCGTTCCTCAAGGTAGTATATTGGGACCCTTTTTATTTATAATTTTCATTAATGACGTGCCATTACTCTTGAACGATTGCAAAATATCCTTTTACGCTGATGACTTAAAAATCTTCAGAGCTATTGACTCAAATCAGGATTGTCTTATATTGCAAAACAATATTGACATTTTATCTGATTGGTGTTTGAACAACGCTATGCAATTAAACGTAAAAAAATGTGCAGTAATAACATTTTCTAGAAAAATAGCTGATTCTTTGCAGTATGACTACAATATTAGCAAGGAAAAGTTAAAACGTGTCTCTCAAATTAAAGATCTTGGGGTAATATTTGACACAAAGTTGACCTTCAAGTCCCACATAGATAAAATTTCGAACAGTGGTATGGCTATGTTGGGTTTCTTAAAAAGGAGAGTCAAGGAATTCAGTAACCCACATTTATGTAAAACTCTTTTCTGTACGTTGTTGTTGCCTCTGCTTGAATATGCAAGTGTTGTCTGGTCACCTTCCACTCAGGTCGACTCATACAGAGTTGAAAGAGTACAAGTGCAATTCCTACTGTTTGCTTTACGAAGCCTTCAGTTTAGTAGCTACCGTTTGCCTTCTTACAAATGTAGGCTACTTTTGCTTGATATGACCACGCTTGAGAGGAGAAGAGAGCTTGCTTCGGCAACCCTTGCATTCGATTTAATTAATTATAATTTAATTTCGGACGAGCTCCTTTCCCGCTTTATATTTGTTGATCACAGGTTTAGTTTTCGAAACAATAGAATTCTGAAAATGGAGAATCATTCTTCTAATTTCATGTTGAATGATCCTATTGCTTGTGCCATAAAAAACTTTAATTTGCATTCAGATTGCTTCAATAGTTCTGTTAGTAGAAATACTTACAAAAACAAAATAATGACTAAATTTAAGACTTTATTTGTAAGATAATATGTAAGATATTATTAAAATTCTTAGGTCTAATACAATCATATTTTGTTTGCTGTTTAGATTATTGCAGTTGTAGTAATGGTTATTTAGTTTTTTTTTTATGTATTTCTAATTTAATTTTTAATTAAGAATGATTGTTATTTATTCTATTATTATTATTTTTCTTTGTAAAATAGACTTTAGTTGTCTACATATATAAATAAAATACTTATAATATTATCTCATTTTATCTAGAGTATTAAAACTAATCTAAAGTCTACATATATATGTGTAGTTGCATTTTTGCTACTCCCTACCACACAAATTTTAGCAACCCTTGCGCCTGAATATAGGATTCTATAAATGAGCTGTCCGTTTTGGTTCTCATAATAATAATAATAATTTTAAAATCTCTACTGCTACAAATAATAATCCTCTGATACTTGTGGAGTTGCGAAAGAGTGAAAGTTCATATTTTTTGGACGGTACAAATAAAACTTGAGAGAAATCTGAGAGTATATTGTCTTTGCCTTATCGTTTGGAACGCTAAGAAATAATGATAGCCAAGGGTACAGAAATATTTGTTGTCGCTCAAAAACATCGATTCCGAGTGACCGTCTGTCCGTCTGTTCGTCTGTCCCTCTGTCTACAACATAACTCTCGAACGCTTTGACCTATCTGGCTGAAATTTTTTATACATCAGTTTAAGCAAAAGAGTAACTTTAAGTTCGTGAACGGGCCAAATCCCCTCACTCCTTACAAATACAAATTTCATGAAATTTCGAAATTTAAAGAAATAAATTTTTCTCCGAAGCCATTTCAGCTATTGGCTTGAAAATTAGGTCATAGTATGACGATGTGTGTATCATCGACGTCAAAATATATTGATCTGATCCTTTTACTCCTTCTACCACCTCCCATACAAATACACAATTTTCAAAAATGCATTTATTTGGTTTTCATTGCAACTAGTAAAGCTGAAGGAACCAATTTTTGTCATAATTAATATTATTACAATTGCAACCGATTTTGCGAAAGCTATCAACTTCACTCTTTCTACCACCTCCCATACAAATTTCACGAAATTTCGGAATGTTAACTAAATTATTTTTCTTCAAAAACCGTCAAAGCTATCGACTTTAAATTTTGAGTAGTATACTATTATAAATATCATTGATGTCGAAAAATTTGGTTTTGTTTTAAATACTCCTTCAACCCCCTCCCATACAAATGCACAATTTTTGGCAAATGCATTTAATCGATTTTCATTGAAACTAGGAAGATTAAAAACTTCAAACTTTGCTAGAATTTGTTCCTTAATAATTTCAATAAATTCTTAAAAATATGAACTTCGCTTCAATCCTTCTAACACCTCCCATACAATTTTTTGAATTGAAAATTCATAAAATGTATTCCTCCTTCGAACGTATGAGTAACAAGGCAAGGCGATTAGGATGTTGATAAGCAGATTTAAAATCATCCAAAACCTCCCACTTTCTCTGCCACCTCCCATACAAATGCCATAAATTCAGACAAATTTGTTCAAAAATTATGAAAGCTACAAACTTTGAATTCAGCATGAAACATTTTGTATACTACGTTCAGTGTTAAATACAAAAATTACAAACCTTCTCCCTCTGCTTTTACCACAAAAATCACTATTCACTATTTGAAAGAATTTGAGATGACATATTTCCCGGTACAATAAACTCTTTCCAATTTCATCTAGAGTATCATATGATGGCTTTACGCCCAATTATAATTCTATTATGTTTTTCGTTTGAAATCAATGTAACTCAACCTCGCTGCAAAACTAACTTCGGGAAAGCCTACCTTAAATTATTACTTCTCATTATAAGTAGCGCTCTAAAAAATATCAATCAAGACTCCGTTTAAGGACATAGAATGGAAACAGTTCTCTTCTACAATATAAGATCTTGAGCATTGACCATTAGTTATTACCAGAACATGTTTATTCTTCTGGCATCCTGTTCAACTGCTCGGTTGCAAATAAGAAAGTTGTCAGACTGTAGAACTAAATAATCATTAAATTTGTTAAAAATATTGTGTTGGGAGGTGTAAGGGGAGGGAGATGCTAAGCAGATATGTCCAAAATGTTGAGTGCTTTTTTAGGACTCTGGTAAAAGATACAAAGTTTAAACTTTGCATCTGGATACATCTGTTTGATATACATAGAAAAAAAATAATAATTTGTTCTACAATTGTTATAAACCGATCCCCCGGTCTAACGTGCACAAGGTGTTTCATGTGCATTGAAAAAAACATATAAACTGAAAATTTTTGAATGAAATTTTAAGGTAGGAACTTGAAAATATGCAAAATCTATTTAAAAACATAACAGAATTATGATTGGGCGTAACGCCCAATTTTTTATACATTTTTATGGGAGGTGACAGAGAAAGTGGGGGGTTTTGGATGATTTTGAATCTCCTTTTCAACATCCTAATCATATTGCTTTGTTACTCATATGCCCGAAGAAAAAATACTTTTCTTGAGTTTTCAATACAAAAATTTGTATGGGAGGTGGTGGAAGGAGTGAAGCGAAGTTAATATTTTTTTTGGCATTTATTGCAATTATTAAGGGACAAATTGTGGCAAAATTTTAAGCTTTTACTTTTTCTAGTTTCAATAAAAATCGATTAAATGCATTTTATCAAAATTGTGCATTTGTATGGGACGGGGTAGAAGAAGTATTTGAATCAAAACCAAATTTTTTTTCATCAATGATACTTGTAATAATATACTTTCCTCAAAATTTAAAGTTGATAGCCTTGACGATTTTGGAAAAAAATAATTTTGTTCAAATTCCGAAATTTCGTTAGATTTGTATGGGAGGGGTAGAAAGGATGAGGTGAAGTTGACAATTTTTACAAAATTGGTTGCAATTGCAATAATATTAATTTTGACAAAAATTGGTTCTTTTATCTTTGCTAGTTGCGATGCAAACCGAATACACTCAAACCTGTTTTTGTGCGGTGGATAGGGACCGCATAAAAAAAAACGCATAAAAAAATATCGCACAAAACTTCACGAGTAGTTATAAAAAATAGTTTTCGCAATACAATTAAAAAATTTTTTTTTTATGCGGTGAATAGGGACCGCATAAAAAAAATTTCACATAGAAAAAAACTTAAAAAATTTAAAAAATAACTAGGAATTGCTTTTTTAAACTAAATCAAGATACGAGGCTTTACAGCTACTTGAAATCTCGCCAAACCTCTAGGAATCTGATTTAGAAAACACACATGCGAACATTTTTAAATATTTTATTTACATATGTCTTATTTTACACTTAGAAAACTTTTCAAAATGTATAGCCATTATCCTTCGTAGTCTGGGTCTGACAATACGCGAACTTTCTTGTGGTAAACTGGTTCAAAATCGCTTTCGTCACTTGAAGATACTACCTCACAATGGTTTAGAGTTGACTTTTTTTCAGTTACCATGTAGTCGGTGATCAGTTTTTGCGACGACTGTTGTTTCACTAGATGCTTGTATATGTCTCGGTAGCCGGATGTACAAGATTGGAGCTCCTTTTGAAATTTTGAAGTTCTTTCAGAATTGGCATCAATTTCAAGAAAATGACATTCTAATTTATGGCAGAGTTTGAGTCCTGCATATATTTTATCTGCTGTCATAAGATCGGGTTCTTCTTGCCCATCAGTAAAATCTGTTACGTAATTTATAATGTCATCATCCCTTACGGTTTCCTCCTGAATCATTTCGATAAGATCATTTTCACTGAAAGTATTAAACCCGTCTCCACCGATGCCATGTGCTAGCGTGACGATTTCTGTTGTTAACATTGATGTGTTTTCGGTTGCACTTCGATTAATGACACATTCCGGCCAGACTGCTTTCCAGCATGCATTTAATGTGTGTTGTTTTATTTCAGTAATTGCTGCAGCAGCGTGATTTATGCAGTCCAATATCGAAAACTTTTTCCAAACTTCAGTCAAGGTTATTGCATCGTTTTCAAGTTTTTCCAAAATGTATCTAAAAGTTAGCTTCACGTAGTGTTTCTTAAAAGCTGCGATTATGCCCTGATCTAGTGGTTGAATAAAGCTTGTCGTATTGGGTGGTAGAAATACTACTTTCACATTAGGATGTTCTATACAAGGATGACCGGGTGCATTGTCAACTATTAGCAACACGTTAAAAGGAAGCCCCATATCAATCATATATTGTTTAACTTCAGGAACGAAGCAATCGCTGAACCATGTTATAAAAAGAGCTGTTGTGACCCATGCTTTTTTGTTGGCCATGAAATGGACTGGAAGCTCAGCTACATTTTTACCCTTTAGCGCACGTGGGTGCAATGATTTATTTATCATAAGGGGTTTTAACATCCTCGCTCCAGATGCATTACTACAAAGTAAGAATGTTATTCTATCTTTTGAAGCTTTAAAACCACCTGCAGTTTTCTCGGACTTGGCGATGAACGTTCGGCTAGGCATCTTTTTCCAAAACAACCCAGTTTCGTCAGCATTAAATACTTGATCCGGGCAATATCCACCATCTTCAATAATTTTTGCTAACACTTTAGAATAATTTTTAGCGGCTGTTTCATCAGCGGATGCAGCTTCGCCCTTTATCTTCAGATTGTGAAGTGAGTGTCGTTGTAAAAACCCGACTAACCAGCCATTGCTTGCAGAAAATTTCGGGCTTCCAATGTGAGACGATGAACAAGACGGCTCTAAATCCTTCAGCTGATTATAAAACCGTATAGCTTTCTCTTTAATTAATGCTCCGTCAATAGGGATTCGTTTTTGAGTTAATTCTTCAATCCACAATATGAGCGCCTTTTCCGTTTTCTCTATCAAAATGTTTCTTGAATACGATGCTCGTTTAGCGCTTCCATTTGTGGCACTATTACTAGATTTCTTTATTTCACCTGCACGTTTTTGTATGCCTCTTATTGTGGATTCACCTAAGCCAAATTCTTTACCAAGAGCTGTGGATCCTTCACCTTCTGCTAATCGTTTTAAGATCGTAGTCTTAGTTTCTAAGGAAATTACCTTCCTCTTCGCTTTGCCCTGATTCATTTTTTGGGATTATGTATGTCTAAACATAAAATAAAAATCCTAAAAATTTATACATATGTAAATAGAAAAAATAATAAATTTACCTTCAATTTACGCTTTGAAATTTTTTGAAATTTAGCATTTACATATTTGCGCAGATCAGAGACAAATGAAAAGAGCCTACTATCTATTTTGATTATTTCGCTCAAAATCCAATTTTTTATGAGTTTGGAGTTAAGAGGTTTTAGTATTAGGCCGACGATATGTTGCTGTGCGGTGGACCGCATAAAAAAAAACGCATAAAAAAAATCGCACAAATAAAAAATCGCACAAAAACAGGTTTGAGTGTAAATGCATTTTTGAAAATTGTATATTTGTATGGGAGGGGGTAGAAGGAGTAAGGAGATCAGAGCAATATTTTTTTGCAGTAATGGTATTCTCATTTTAATACTATTACCTAATTTTCAGGTCAATAGCTGAAACGGTTTCGGAGAAAAATTAATTTCTTTAAATTTTCAAATTTCATGAAATTTGTACGGGAGGGGGTAGAAGGAGTGGGGGGATGTGGCCCGTTCTCGAACTTAAAGTTACTTTTTTGCTAAAAATTTTATATGAAAAATTTCAGCACGATAGGTCAAAGCTTTCGAGACTTATGTTGTAGACAGACGGACAGACGGACAGACGGTCACTCGGAATCGAGATTTTGAGCAACAACAAATATTTCTGTAGACTTGGCGACACTGTACGAGCATTACTTCTTAGCGTTACAAACGGTAAGGCAAACACAATATACTCTCAGATTTCATCTAGAGTATAAAAAATCCTTAAATACATGAAATATTAATTGGTCGAATACCTTTAAAACTTCTACCCCCTCCCACTCAAAATTATTTTTTCGACCATTTTCAAGAAATCAATTATCATCTCACTTTTAAAAGCTATCAATTTGAAATTTCCACTTCAAGAAGGCCTAGATACTCAGTAGATGGTTTCTGTTCGCTTTCTATCATTCAGTCCCCCATAACATCTGCAAATATTTGTCAGTAAGAAGCCAGTACAACTGAGCAATATACCAGCTTCTCCACTCGCTACGGTCGCTCTCACTCCCCTTCCCCAAACTTCTCAATCCCATTCCTTCCCTCCATGACTGTGTTTGTGCATTGCACATAAAGGCCGAAATTGCCTATATCATTCTGTAAAAAAAAAAATTTTTAATTTTTCATAAGAACTTTTAAAAATAGTTGAAACAAAATTGTGTCAAAAGTTTTGAGATCGCGCGTGCCGTTCCACCCCCTCCTATACAAAAATATGATTTCGACCAATTTCATTAAATCAACTAATAACAAACAAAATAAAAGCTACGAATTTGAAATTTTGTACGAGCACCTTACAAGAAAAATGAAATAAAATTGCATCACAAATTTTACGATTTCCTTTCCCACTCTAGCCCCTCCCATACAAATGTTCGGTTTCGTGAATGTAGAATACTCCGAATTTTATGAAAATTCTATGCAACTTCGTCTATGATACACATTCTATACAGAGAATATTAGTCGATATTGAAGCAATCAATTAAAATGCTTTTAACATCCACCTACCCTTATTATCACTCCTCCCCCTTCCCTCATAAGAACCCTAGCTTGCATGAACAAATGAAATATTTTTAAATTAACAACAGCCCTGCCCAAGAACTCTCTTCCACTTAGTCTACCAAGCCACTCTAACCTGCATATTGACTTTCCACGCATCCGTAACTTGTCCCAAGAATAATAACGTTTCGCCCGACTTGTTGGCAGTTTATACTCTAGATAGAATCTGAGAGTATTATTAGTTTGCTTCAATGTTTGTAACGCCAAGAAATAATTCTCGCACAGAGGCGCTCAAAACCGGATATCCGTCTGTCCGTCCGTCCGTCAGTCTGTGCGATCTCTAGCTTGAGAACGCGTTGACCAAGAAAGTTCAAATTTTAAACACGTTGTTTTTGACAAAAAACTGAAGTTAAGTTTGTGAATGGGCCACCAAACTCCACTCCACCAAACATTTGTCAAGCTCAAATTTTGTACAAAAAACCAAATTAGCATTATTACTAAGGTCGAAAAAAATTAACTGAGTAGCATCTCTGCGTCTACCCCCTCCTATACAATGTGACAGAACTTCACAACATCATAATAAATCGATTTTCTTCAAAAGTATGAATGTTTCTGGTCTGGAATTTGAGAGAAATTAATTGCATAATGTTCAAAGCGGTTTCTGAAAAACTCACCTAAGACCCCCAGTACTTCTACCACCTCCCATACAAACTCCGCAATTTAATTAAATCTAATACACTAATTTTCTCAGTACTTATTTAATTTTTGTAGCTGTAATTTTCTATAAAACATTTTTGTAGCTACTCTAGCATGTTGTGAAAAAATTAGTTTAATGCTTTTACTCCTTCTATCACTACCAATACAAAAATAACAAAAACTTATATTTCACCTAGAGTATCGTATGATTGCGCTTTACGCGCAATCGTAGTCCTGTCAGGTTTTTATTCAAGTCGAAAAGAAGATTTGAACCTGTGATTCTAGATCACAAAGCAGATGGGTTAACGACTGAGCCATCTTTACCCAACGTTTAATTCGATCAAAAGTGCATTGTAACATAATGTAATTGAAAAAATTTAGTTTTTCATAAAATAAAAATATAAAAATTAAGAATTTGAAAATAACCTAATAAATGCCCTTCTGGCCCCACACTATTGCTCAATTGAAATGTCAAATTGTTGTTGTAAGATTTTTTGAATAAATACCACAACTCTGAGTGAATAAAATCATTCTATGCACTTGCACTGCACTGAGAACAGCTCTCGGTCGGTCTTGGAATTAGAATCTTTCCTAACAAACCTAAACCTTGCGTTTTATTAATCTAACCCAAAAAATTCCCTTCCTCTACGCGGCACTATAAAAGCATAGTCTGCAGTTCACTTTACCTACCCTATGACTACCTATGCCCCGAACCACACCAAAGAAGAAGAGCAACTCTACAGCCAAAGGTTACATTAGCGCCCAACTAGAGGCCAAGGGCAGCCATAGGATAGCGAAAGCGAATACATCGGAAGGTATTCCGACAAACGAAAGCTCGAATTTGACTACACGATCGCAAACAAAGAAAGAAATGACGATCGCAGTGATGGGCGACCAATTCAAAGCGCTCATTGAATCACTTCAGTTGAGTTCGGCAGCACGTGTAAACGCATACACACACAAGGGTAGCTTTACGACGTGCACCGCACGATACAGTGGAGCTCGATCAATTTCTGCCGTGAACGAGTTCATCAATAAAATCAATATTTTTAAGAATTGTGAGAATATTGAGGACAAAGAGGCACTAGAAGGCATCACACTATTATTTGATGGTATTGCTGCAACATGGTGGAGCGGGGTAAAAAGCGAGATCAGCACGTGGGATAGTGCGATTGATCGTATACGCAGTACATTTGCACCAAGCAAACCGGCATACCAGATCTACTTAGAGCTTTTCAAGAGCCATCAAGAGGAAAACATCCCAACAGACGTCCTTGTATGCGAATAAAGGGCACTTATGGCTCAGCTGCCAGCTGACTGTCGATCGGAAAGACAGCAAATTGATTTAATATTCGGCTTACTGAAAATAATAAATTAAAAAACAAGCCATAATAATGGAAGCAAAAAAAGAAAAAATGTACTTTCTGCCATAGTTCAGGACATTTAGTACATGAGTGTCGAAAAAAACAAAAGACTGAAACAAAGCCTTCACAAACAAAAATCGTGCAAAACAATGCTGTTAGTGAAGTCTTTACTCCCAAACTCAAGTGTTATGGTTGTGGAAAGCCAGAAGTAGTTAAAAGTAAGTGCGACAGGTGCAACAAAAATCCACCAACTGTTACCGAAGTCGGCTTTTGTGCCATAGACGCAAAACAAACTGGACTTCCAGTACGCCAACGACCAGCTATAGACGTCAATATAGGTGGAGTAGACGGATGCGCATACATTGATACAGGAGCTAAAATCAGTGTCGCAGGTTTCAATCTACACCAAATCTTTGTAAAGAAGGGACTCGCCTACCAAGAAACGGAAGTCACCATTATATTGGCAGATGGAATAAAAAAGAACCAGACGATTTTATATACTACTGTGGAAGTCAAGTTAAAAAACCGATCTGTTAGCACGTGCTTCATAGTTCTCCCAGAGTCCACCGTAAACCGAACTCTGCTTGGCGTAGACTTTATCGAGGACGCAAACATTATCCTGAATCTACCACAGAGGAACTGGCATTTCGGAAACGCACCAAAAGAGAAATATGACCTCATGCAAAGAGAGATCGTCAGATACACCGCAGACGATTTTCAACTGGCAAACCTTACAGTGAATCCAAAACCCGTACTCTACTTCAGCGACGAAGAGATACACTACGGTCCAGAGATTCCAATCGTCCAGGAAATAATCAAATCACTAACCCCAGCAATCCCTGTTAGCCCATTAAAAGGAACACCCAAGCGAAAGAGGACACACAATCAAGCAAAGCAGTCTGATGATGTATTACTGGATTTATCACAATTCATCGAACTAAATTCCTTGGACCTTCAACCACACGAAGGGATAGAGCTTAATAAAGAAGAACGTATCAGCATAAACGCCATTTTAAGTAAAAATGCAGACCTTTTCGCTTCAAAAGGCCCGCCAGCAAAACATGTAACACATAGAATCAACATGGAAAACCATGCACCGATAGCTACTCCGCCATATCGCCTTTCAACTAAACGAAAACAGGTGTTACGAATAAAACTCAACAAAATGTTGAACGCCGACGTTATCGAACCGTGCGAATCACCCTGGTGCTCACCAATAGTGACGGTTCCCAAAAAAGATGGAAGTATTAGGCTATGTGTTGACTTCAGGAAAATAAATGCTATCACCATTGCCGATCGATACCCACTACCGAGGATGGATGATCTTCTACATTCCACCGCTAAATTTCGATATATGACGTCATTGGATCTACTAGCAGGATATTGGCAGATTGCTATGCATGAGTCAGATAGAGATAAAACTGCATTCGCAACACCGTTCGGTACGTATCGTTTTAAAAGAATGCCATTTGGACTGCGAAACGCAGCTGCCACATTTCAACGTTTGATAGACCTGATTTAGACGAAATACTATACAATAAATATTATCGCCTACTTAGATGACATACTTATTCTAGCAGAATCAATCGAAGAGCTAAAGGTGTCAATATTAAAAATATTTGAGGTATTGCGAGAATTTCAGCTACGCATCAACAGGGGAAAAAGCCAATTCGGTTGTCCAAAAATTATTTACTTAGGAAACATTATTTCAAAAGACGGAATACAAGTGAACCCAGAAAAAGTGACTGCTATATTGAACATACCACCACCGAAACACATAAAACATCTCATATCATTCTTGCAAATGTGTTCATAGTATAGAAGGTTCATAACAAGTTTCGCCGAAATTAGTCGACCACTGTCCGATCTTACTAAGAAGAAGGCTCAATGGTTATGGGAAAAACCACACCAAGACGCCTTTGATACACTAAAAGAACGTCTAACTACGGCCCCAATACTTCAGTAAGCTGATGAAAACAAACCATACGTCATACGAACTGATGCCAGTGGTTATGCGCTGGGAGCAGCCTTACTTCAAGGGGAGGGACTTGACGAAAGACCAGTTGAATATGCAAGCAGACTCCTTTCTTCAGCGGAAAAAAACTATTCTACTACAGAACGTGAAGCCCTTGCAGTTGTTTGGGCGGTAGCCAAATTTCGAGGATACATAGAAGGTAACGAAGTCAGGATAGCTTCAGATCATCAACCTTTGAAATGGCTAATGTCATTAAAATCCCCAAGCGGGCGACTCGCTCGCTGGGCTTTACAACTACAACCATACAACCTCAACATTCAATATATTCCTGGAAGAATTAACGTCGTTGCTGATTCTTTATCAAGACCACCTTGCGACAACAATAACTCTTCATGTGAAATATGCACAACATCTATTGATTTTCCTCGCGACAACGCAGAGGAAGTACGAAAAAAACAGATAGAAGACCCCAAAATTAAGGAAATAATAGACGCGTTCGAAAACTCAGCAAGAGAAGACTTCGCCAGATGGACATCAAGAGGTTATCTACTTTCCAATGGAATTTTGTATCGATACGCTCCTGATCAGGACAACGATGAAGCTCAGCTAGTAAAACCCACAACTGACAGACCTGAGATTCTCCGGTCCTATCACGATGATCCAAATGCAGGTCATTATGATGTGGAACGAACACTGCAACGTATTTCTCAACGTTATCATTGACCTGGTATGAGAGAAGATATCGCCGACTACGTTAAGAAATGCATCGAACGGTAAAAAGCAACAAATTTAAAACCAAGTGGCTTACTACAAACGCCTGTCATGCAACAAAGATTTGAAGCACTAGCAATCGATCTATTCGGTCCGCTTCCGGAAACTGACGATGGACACAAATGAATACTCATCGTAGAAGATCTAGCCAGCCGCTGGGTCGAAATTTTCGCTTTAACGGAGGCCACCACCGAATAATGTGCCTTCAAATTGGTTAACGAGGTATTTTTTCGATTCGGACTACCGCGAAGGATGCTCAGCGACAACGGTACCCAATTCATTAGTGCCATCATGCAGCAAGTAACATATTGCTTGGGCATTATGCAGACCTTTACACCTGTGTATCATCCACAAGCGAACCCTGTGGAGAGAAAAAACCGAGACTTGAAGCTTCAGTTATCCATTCTAGTAGGAAGTGAACATCACAAATGGAAAAAATATCTTCCTGTTATACGATTTGCCATGAACACCGCGAAATGTGAAACAACCGGACTCTCGCCCGCATATTTTACCTTCGAGAGGGAGTTACGCTCACCGGACGATACTAGAAGAGACTTACGACAGATCATACAGTCGGACCACATGGTTTCAGAAATCACTCCATTCCTTTCCGCTTTGGCCGATAAACTCCACCAAGCTCGAGAAGTCATAGAAGGAAAACAAGATCAGCGCAAGAAAATAGCCAACTCCAAACGAAGATCCGATCCCGTATACAATCCGGGAGAAACAGTATGGGTGACCACTCATACTAGAAGTAAGAAAGGTCGTCGCCTAACATGCACGTTTACTCCACGGCGAGACGGACCATACGTTGTTTTGGCGAATAAAGGTCCCACAAGTTACGAAATCGCCAACCCCGCAGCTCCTAACGAAGTCATCGAAACATACCATACTTTATCCCTCACAAGATCTCACGAAGCCAGCACTTCTACTCCATTGGTTCCCATAAGATGAAGAGGTCGCCCAAAAAAGAATTGAAGGAAGAACCTAAGCTATTCACCTCGTCGGGACGCCTTCAGGAATAGAAGGGGAGTTTATAACATAATGTAATTGAAAAAATTTAGTTTTTCATAAAATAAAAATATATAAAAATTAAGAATTTGAAAATAACCTAATAAATGCCCTTCTGGCAACACTATTGCTCAATTGAAATGTCAAATTGTTGTTGTAAGATTTTTTGAATAAATACCACAACTCTGAGTGAATAAAATCATTCTATGCACTTGCACTGCACTGAGAACAGCTCTCGGTCGGTGATGGAATTAGAATCTTTCCTAACAAACCTAAGCCTTGCGTTTTATTAATCTAACCCAAAAAATTCCCTTCCTCTACGCGGCACTACAAAAGCATAGTCTGCAGCTCACTTTATCTACCCTATGACTACCTCTGCCTCGAACCACACCAAAGAAGAAGAGAAACTCTACAGCCAAAGGTTACAACATGACTTTAAATTGCTTTTCCTTAATATCTTTAGAAGCGATCTTAAAGCACATGTTCTGCTGTTTGCAAAAGAGAGGATCAGATCAGCATTTATAGATCCTTTGTGACTAACAAATTATAAGGTATTGTATGGCTTCATTCAGTCACGTACGGACTGCTGGTTGCTAGTATTAATTTTATCATCAAATTCTTGTTAAAATTAACTATAGGGGCATAGGACAGAATCCACTCTCTTCCACAAGGCTCGCTCCTGAGCATCGGACTTAAGCTGTTGCCAAGACTTATTTATTCCTCTGACCTCCAGCTCAACTACTCGCTTCCATGTGCTGCATGGTCGACCAACCCGACGTCTTCCTTGAGGATTATAATTCAGAGCCTATTTGGCGATGTTTCGCTCTGGTTTCCTCAAAGTGTTACCGATCCACTGCCGCTTCCGCCCCTGAATCTCAATGCCTATTTTAGTCTGTCCAGTTGTACTCCAAAGCTCGTTGAAGATCACTTTTGGCCACAATATTCCTAAAATGCATCGGAGGCACTGGTTGCGAAAGTTTGTAGTTTCTTCGAACTGTCACTTTGCACGTATTGCAACCAATAATAAAACGGATTTGACGCATGCGTCAAAAACGCGCAACTTCGTGCGAAGGGAGATCTCTATTAACCTCCAGAAAGGGGAAAGGATATCGAAGGCTTGACGGGCTTTATTTAGATGAGCCTCAATATCCTTTTCGGCTCCACCGTCCATGCTGACAATGCTTTCGAGATAACGAAAATCTTGCACCTCTTCCAGATCTTGTCCGTTAAGAACAATCGGTGTGCTTGTGTTCGAACCGATGTGCATATTCTTGTTTTTACGCACATTTATTTTAGAATGCAACTAGCGAAAATTTGACTCTAAGTCCGAACGGTTATGTGCAAGCAAAACACACGTCATCAGCATAACCAAGATGACTTAAGATGTTAAACAGTCTCCATAGAAGACCTTTACCTTTCCCACCTTCCAGTGAAGCTTTCAAGAGATCATTCATTACCACAAGAAACAGGGCTAGTGATAATATTCCGCCTTGTCTGGCACCCGTTTGCACAGAGAAGCTCTCAGACAGCTTTCCTCTATGCAAGACGCGACACCTTGCATCTTCGTAGGATTCTTTGGTGATTGCTATGACCTTATCTGGAATACCTCTCCTGCGCATGTAATCTCGCTTGACGCTGTCGAAAGCCTTCCCGAAGTCCACTAACATGAGATGACTGCTCCAATATTATTCGTAGGATATTTCTATGGTCGGTACAAGACGACCCTTTATGGAATCCAGAGTGATAAACTTCGAGAGTGCCCTCCACAACATCACTAATCCTATTGAGAATTACCTTAGCCATGATTTTCGTTACGGCAGTAAGTAGACATATACCACTCCAATTACCACAATCCCGAAGGTCGCCCTTCTTCGAAATTTTCACAATGACACCCTCCTTCCATTCATTCGGATATCTTCCTTATATACATTCTAGCCATAAAATATCTGGACTTTGTAATTAAAATTAGTCTGAGAAACGATATTTTAAATTTTATTAATCAACCACCGTATTCAACAGATTTGGCTCCGTTTGATTTTTTCCTATCCTCGAAACTAAAATGACCGCTTCGTGGAACCCGTTTTCAGTCGATCGAGGACATAAAACAAAAATCGCCGTGGACTACTGACGTGTACCCATTCAACCAGCTGCTGTAAGCAAACTGATTAACAGATCAGGCTAATTTTTCGAATAATAATTAAGGACCTACTTGCTTACCAAAAAAAAAATTTGAAATATCGTTTCCCAGACTAATTTTAATTACAAAGTTACTGTATGGTCACACTGTATAATACATTAATTAAGTTGAATTTAGAACAATGGAAAAAAAATTATTTTTTTCAGTGTACTACAGTTTTTTCAGTAGACTGACAAGGTCATTTTTAGAACGATATAAATCGCTTGAACTTGGACACCAAACTATAAGACTTCTGGGAAACTTGAAAACTTGAAATTTCGAAAAAAAGGAGAATGAACAAAAATTTAAATTTTCAATATTCAAAAACTTTCTTTTAAGTTTTTCGTATAAATTGAATGAAAAATCTATGAGAACTGTTTCAAATTCAATTTAAATATGCAAATTCAAATGAATCAGTTTTTGAGTATATAGAGCTTTCGCGCTGTGAAGTTGGATTGCGCATTATTTACTGTCGCTAAGTGTATGGTGCAAGTTATATCCTTAGGCAAAATTTTATAGCTTGCAGGTCAAGACTGTGAAACACACTGTGAATTAATAACAATTTGCATTACAGGAAAAATAATTATATAAGAACATTTTTGTTCGAATATTGGTTTCTTATACCAGTGACAAATAGTGCAACTAAATTATAATTTAGGCCTAAACTATCATTTAACGGCTATGTGTCATACGGTAATTTAGCTAAATTAACACTAAATTATCAAAATATTGATAATTTATCAGCTAAATGCTCTCAGCTTAATGATCTCATTTAGCTAAACCCTCTTATTTTTCTAATAATTCAGGCTATAACGACGAATGTACTAGACCCGTCCATTTCATTTAAGTTTTTTCATGCTAGAAAGAAGAAAAGTCATTTTCTGACAGCTCTGACTTATGCATATGAAATCTTTGAAACGTCATTTATACGCCCAGCTGTGAAACATGGCATGCAAATGACCCCAAAACAGGACTAAATATCGATTTTCTTCTTTTGGGCCTTTCCATGCAAAATTTTGTTGCCTATTGTTTATGCAATTCAACTTTTAAAATACGATGAGTGAGCAGCTCTTCTTAATTAGCAAAGTGCTATGTGTCACCAATCTACTAACGATGAAGACGAGCTAAATTACGAATTAGTTAAATTATATATTATGACCGATATGTGTCACTGGTATTAACAGCTGTTTATCTGTAAAAAAAAGGTCTTAGTTCGTACTTAGTATATTTTTCTAAATCAAGCACTGGATTGATGGCTTAGGTTTCTGTTGATTCGGATTTAGTTGGCATTATTTAATCTTATGACATCATATGATTCTGACAACTTTTTGAGAGGAGGTTTTCTCACCTATAACAATGATATCTGCTCGCTAAACCTGAGTAAAATGGGTTCACATTGTTGGTTAATTAAAATCTGTGACAATTTAAACGCTTAAATTTATCTAGAATAATATACATTTGCTGATTGCATTAGACCTTGGGTAAACTTAATAAGAAAAAAACTATTAAATTAATCTTTGAAAATATCATGCACTGATTAATTTTGAAAATGGAGCAAGAATGCTTATCTCAACCTCAAATACACGTGGCAATGGATTCAATTGGATTTGCCTTAATCAAGCGATACATTTTTTTTCGAATGATATTGCAATTGATTGCATCTACTACTATACCTATGGTGTCACAGCCTCTTTATACCCAATCCAATCAATTTAAAACTCAGAATTAGCACTATGCAATAGGTGTGTAACATATGACATTTCCAGTACCCGTTGTGACTTAATCTAATCGCGTCTCAAGTGAATATACCGAATTAGATATGGTCGAGAAATTAATTTTAGTTAAGTAACGCATTATCGATAAGCGTTTTACCTTGCAACTTCACTAAGTGGCTAAACGTAATACTTTAAGATAAAACACATAAGTAATAATAAAAAAAAGCCTGGCTATTGTTAGTTTTAGAACATTTTAATGTTTCCTGGATACTTGCAAACTATGAAAACAATGATTGAAATGTTCATTAAGAGAATTAATATTTGAAAAAATATAATTAATTAGTGTAGTTTTTAAAGGATATGTCATCGCTGAAGTTAAACAAATATTAGCTAGCTAATCCCAGTTTCGAGCGAAAAAAAAGAAACTCATTTTACGACATTTGTGGATAAGGCGCTTAATCGTTTTACAGTACGGCAGAATCATATTCGGATTAGTTGAACGATAATTTTATTTTTTTCACAATTTTCTGATAAGACGTTTGATGTGCGAGCATTTTTTTTTAGCTAAGTTAATAATTGTGTTCTTTTTCCTCATCAATGTGCGTATCTTCTGTACTAAGTATGGTCTAGTGTAGATAAGGCGGATTAAGCGGCTTAATCTTTTCTGTTTGCAGTTTTTATGCCATACCTCTGATATCTAAAGCATACCAAGTTTTGCTTTGCTACCTCTGCATTATTATTTCGCGGATGAAATTTTGACTTTTTATTGGGGTTTTATGCTATAATGGAGTTATAGGCCTATGGAAGCTGAAATAGCAGACAAACAGACATTTAAGTGCCCACTTTTTGTTTTTTTGTTTTTTTGCTCCTTATTGTTAGAAATTTTTTCTTAAATTAAGCGATCATATCGTACATGTCGAACTTTCTGCTAGAGTTTTGTATTAGCGTAAGCATCAGTTGAGCTTACGGTTGGCGCCGTCTATTGCTTTTTGATAATTTGGCACTTGGGTGTCGTCTTGGTTGGGTTCCAAAAAAAAATGTTTGTTTTTTTTGTTATTTTATCGAGGAGTTTATCAACCTTTTGTTCGAAATATGTAAATGTTAGTAAAGTTTATTTGCGACGCACGTAAGCAAATGCATTATTATTATTAGGGGGTTTTGAAGTGCGTGTATAAGTCCGGACTAATAACAATGGTGAGGTGATAAAGTCCGTTTTGATCTTGAGTTAGTTCATCATCATTTTTAACATGTTTTCCTTGAACCTGACAATCGGGTATTTAAATGTTGACGAATTAAATGCGTAATAATTTTTTTTTAAATATTGCTTTAAAAAAAATGAATAGCAAAATTTTATACAGTCACGCCTATGATTTTTGACATGAAATTAGGAGAATAAAGTTGACAGTTATGTAACAATTATGTTTTTGTAACAATTTAATACTCTAGGTAAAATCGAACAGTGTGTTTGCCTTGTTTTTTGTAACACTCAGAAATAATATTCGCACAGAGTTGCAAATGGTACAGCAACCTTCGTTGTCGATCAAAAGCCTCTCCGAGTGACCGTTCGCCCGCCGGTCCGTCTGTCCGTCTGCTCGTCTGTCTGCCTACAAGATAACTTTCGAACGTTTTGAACTATCGTGCTGACATTTTCTTCGTGTCATTTTTGGCAAAACAAAGAAATTTTAAGCTCGTGAACGGGCCACGAAACCCACTCCCATAAAAATTTCAAAAAATTGATTTTTCTCCGAAATTACTGAAGCTTTCAACTTAAAACTTTGGCCAAAGTATAATAATGTATAATAAATGCCAGTAACGGTCCGCAAACACGAAATCGCAAAATTAAGTGAAAACGTAGTGTTTCGCAAACAAATAACACTTTCGTACAGGATATTTTAAAAAAATATTAAAAATGCAAATTTTATCAACAAACATTTTTTATTTTTTATGTTTATGTTTTTTGTAAGTAAGAATTAATTTTTGCCCTATTACCGAAAGATAAACCTTTCACAGAGGGAACTGGTTAGAAAGTTTTACAAATTTCAAAGTTTTTATAAATAATCTAGCATTCTGAAATAGCCACGATATTTTATTTTTTTTATGAAAAAGCTTGATTTTGATTTTAAATTCTTTGTATGAAAATGCTACTTTTTCAGTTCTGTTTCTTATACTCTAGATGAAATCTGTGGTCTGTGTTTGCCTTACCGTGTGTAACGCTAAAAAATAATGATCACACAGAGTCGCCAAGGGTACAGAAATATTTGTTGTCGCTCAAAAACCTCGATTCCGAGTGACCGTCTGTCCGTTTGTCTGTATGTCTGTCTGTCCATCTGTCTACAACATAACTCTCGACAGCTTTGAGCTATCGTGCTGAAGTTTGTTATGTATCATTTTTAGCGAAAAAGTAACTTGAAATTCGTGAACGGGTTACAACCCCCGTCATTCCTTCTACCTCCTCCCATAGAATTTTCATGAAATTCCGAAATTTTAAGCAATTGACTTTTCTTCGAAACTGTTTAAGGTATCGAATTGAAATTTGGGCCAAAGTATAACAATGTATGTAGGATACCGAAAAGACCTTTTTGTTTCATCGGGCAACAACACACGATCTGACGTTTTCAGGCAGTCGCTCGACTGCACTACTTCACTTCACGACCGACATCGAAACGAACAACATCGATTATATGTAAAATTCAATCAAATTATTTTTTAATAAATTATATCACGAATCCTACAAACTGGGGGCTCAACCGGGATCCGATAAAATCCAGGTAATTATTTCAAGTATTAAAAGTGTGAGAAATCATCGCGCATTTTCAATCATCGCAAGCAACCGGTATTTCAGTTCACCGCAACTTAACGTTAGTTTATTTGAGTACTGGGTATTTTTAGAATCGAAAAAAATATCAAAGCGATTGCAAAGACTAAATCGTAGCAGAGCCGATTTCGGCGATTCTGCGTTTCAATCATTCGAGTACGCTTCGCATAGCTCGGTTGCAGGCAACAATCCGCGAATGGAAAATAATTCCGCAGAAGGTAGAGAACAGTCGACAAGTTCTTATGAGTTGAACCGATTGCGCGAGGAAAACGACATGCTGCGAAATAGGCGAGAAATTTTTTCATTTAACGATGTCAAAGGTATTTTTATCGAATTTAGCGGAGAAATCGATCAAGACGTAAGATGCTGGATTAATGACGTGGATGCGGTTGCGAAATCATTACGATGAACCGATTTAGAATGTTTTATTTACTCGCGAAGATTGCTGACCGGAACGGCCAAGCTAGCTGTAAAGTCAGAACCACATTTGGATTCGTGGTGCAAGCTAACGGAGTTTCTTCTCGATGAGTTCGGGAAAAAAAACTTAACAGTGCTGAGTTGTAT
Source organism: Chorisops tibialis (assembly GCA_963669355.1). Classification (NCBI taxonomy): domain Eukaryota; kingdom Metazoa; phylum Arthropoda; class Insecta; order Diptera; family Stratiomyidae; genus Chorisops; species Chorisops tibialis. The sequence goes on along the minus strand of OY770262.1, from coordinate 115,177,456 downwards.
AGACTGCTTGCTAGACGGAGACAAGGGAAAGATGAAAGTGTCATCGACTACCTATTTAAGATGAAGGAAATAGCTGCTCGAGGTGCGATAGATGATTGTGCTTTGATTAGTTACGTGATAGACGGTGTAAATGATTCACACAATAATAAAGTTCTGCTATTTGGTGCCGCGACTTTGAAAGATTTTAAGAAGAAAATTGGGATTTACAGCGCGTTTAAATCCGGGTCGTCGAACAACAAAGTCGAACAGAAATTGGCATCGTCGGGGCCGAATGATAATGTGAAGAGCAAGTGCTATAATTGTGGCCAAGCTGGCCACAAGGCAGGCCAATGTAGAGAGAATGACAAGGGTTCAAAATGTTTTACGTGTGGAAATTTTGGGCATAAGTCACCTGACTGCCCCAATAAGAAGGTCAGTCAATGTGCCAACGTGGAAGACGGAAAAGGTGACATTTCGATAAAGAAAATTTCTGTGAACGGACGAAAATTAGACGCATTGATGGATACTGGAAGTGACGTGTCTTTAATAACTTCGATGGAATATGTCAAAATTGGTGCACCTAAACTAAGCGAAACTACCAAAGTGTTAAATGGATTTTGAGGTAACATTGTAGAGACATTGGGATCTTTTAAAGCAGTTCTTGTCAATGACGATGAGAAATACGAATGCAATGTTCACATTGTTCCTAATTTAGTGGACGGAACCAAGATGATAGTGGACAAGGATGTTTTAAATGGAACTTCAATCAGTTTGACAAGAGATGGTGTGAAAATACGGAAGATCGAAGATACTTTTTCAAATGCCTTTGCTATTATAGATTCGAAACCAGAGTACACGTTAGGAAACAACAAATATGCGCTGATGTTAGTAATCTCGTCAAGAACTACAAACCTCATGGATTCAACAAGGACAACTATAAGATGAAAATTGTTTTAAAGAGTGATGCTCCTGTTCACCAGCGTTCGCGTCGTTTATCGCCCGGAGAAAAGATTGTCATAAATCAACAAATTATAGAATGGCTCAAGGATGATATAATCAAAGAAAGCTTATCGGATTACGCGAGCCCGATAGTATTAGTTAATAAAAAAGACGGATCAAAAAGGTTATGCGTTGATTATAGGGCACTGAACAAGATAATAGTAATGGAACGGTATCCTCTTCCTCTTATGGATGATCAATTAGACAAACTATCTAAAGCGAAAATATTTTCAACGTTAGATCTGGAAAATGGGTTTTTCCACGTGCCAATATCGGAAGAATGTAGAAAATTTACTTCATTCGTAATTCCAGACGGTCAGTACGAGTTCAACCGTGCTCCTTTTGGACTTGCTACTTCGCCGCAGAATTTCCAGAAATTTGTCAATAAAATATTTCAACCATTGATGCAGAAAGGCTATGTGCTACTTCACTTGGACGATATTGTAGTCACAGCGAAAGACGAAAACGAAGGTATCTGTCGTTTAAAAGAAGTATTAGAGTGTGCACAAAATGCGGGATTGCGCATTAAATGGTCCAAATGTCAATTTCTATGCAGCAAAATTGAATATTTAGGATATGTGGTCACGAATGGCACAATCCAGCCATCTAATGTAAAGATAAGAGCAGTGCAGAAGTTTCCAATCCCTGCAGATGTAAAGAAGCTACAAAGTTTCCTCGGACTTACTGGATACTTCCGACGATTCGTTCCAGGATATGCTAACATAGCAAAATCACTGACTAATTTATTGAAGAAAGATGTTCCCTTTGAGTTTGGGATAGAACAAAATATAGCGTTCAACCAGTTGAAACATATTTTATGCGAAAGTCCTGTTCTTTCCATTTATCAAAACGACGTAGAAACGGAATTGCATACGGATGCGTCAAAATTCGGTTATGGTGCTGTGATGTTGCAAAAAAGTTTAAAGGACAACCAATTGCATCCTGTTGCATATCACTCTCGCAAAACAACAGACGCCGAATCGAGGTATAGCAGTTATGAACTAGAAGTGCTAGCGATCGTAAGTGCCCTTAAAAAATTCAGAGTCTACCTTTTGGGCTTACATTTTAAAATAGTTACTGACTGCGCCGCTTTCAAGGGAACTATTGGAAAAAGGAAATATCATCGCGCATCGCTAGATGGGTGCTTTGCTTACAGGAATATGACTATGTCGTTGAACATAGAGCTGCCACTAAAATGCAGCATGTGGATGCTTTAAGTCGTTGTTTTCAAATCATGGGCAATCAAAGTGATTTGTTGCTAAGAATAAAAGCTGCACAACTGGATGACGAGAATTTGAAATTAGTGTTTGAGATGCTACAAAGAGGATCATACGAAAACTATTTTTCGGAACATGGAGTTTTATACAAAGACGGCGGAGAAGGAAACAAACTTTTATGCGTACCTAAGAGAATGCAGATGGAGGTAGTAAAATCTATCCACGACCAAGGATATTTTGCAGCTGGGAAGATAGAAGAACTTGTTCGGAGAGAATATTTTATACCGAAACTGAAGCAAGTAATTGAAACGTGCAGACGAAATTGCATAAAATGCATCTTGAGTGAGAAAAAGGCGAGGAAATAAGAAGGGTATTTACACTCAATAGCAAAAGAAGAATACCCGCTCGACACTTATCATATGGATCATCTTGGACCCCTATGTGCATCACAAAAGAAGTACAAGCACATTTTGACGATCATTGATGCGTTTACTAAGTTCGTGTGGATATTTCCAGTAAAATCAACGGCCGAAGAGATTTTGAACACTTTCGAAGAGTCTCGAGATGAGCTCCGATCAAGAGCTAAACAGAACATCGAGCAAATTTCACGAAATTTTAATTAAGTAATTTTTCTTCGAAACTGTCAAAGCTATCGACTTTTAGTTTGGTTGAAAGTCTAATAATAGAAATATCATTGACGACGAAAAGTAATAATTGCAGTAAATACTAAAAAAATAATCAGCTTTGCTGTACTCCTTCTACCCCCTCCCATACAAATATCGTTATTATAAATTCAAAAAAAGCATACGAGAGCTTTCGACTTTGAAATTTAAAGAAAGCATGGTATAAGGATGTTGATAAGTAGTTCCAAAATCATATAAATCCTCCACTTTCTCTGCCACCTCCCATACAAATGCCCCAATTTCAGAAAAGCTTTCCGCCTAATCATAATTCTGTTATGTTTTTTATTATCGTAGTATAAATACTGATTTCTTGTGAGCCGAAGAAAAATATAATAGAAATAATAAAAATTATGTAATCAATTAAATTTTTTGACCATTTAATTTCTATTTCTACGCACTACAGCCCAAATCGGACCTTGGCCGCCTGACATTCAGGTTCCTTAACATTTTTCATCATTTATTGTGGAAGGGTTGTTAGCTCTTCGCACAACCCTCTTGCTAATATCTCCACTCCGAATACAGATAGGAAGCTGAAAACCATCATAAGCATACAGAGAGTTGAGAGACAAACTTAAAAATAATTAAATTTTCTTATTCATTGGCATCCGCAAAGGGAGGCTGAGAACAAATTGTCAGCCCAATTTTTTTTTGTTCAAATAATAATATCTTCGAAATTAATTACCATAAAAAATTCATATTTTGGGACCATTAAGGTCGCAGGGGATAGTTGTGGGATGGGGTTTTACCAATTCATGCAACTATCTTTGGAGAATAGCGACACCACGGACCTAAGCTAACCATCACCCTGTGGGATGGGGGCAGTAGAATTCACCCACAGCCAGTCCAGCTTGCCCTAAAAATTGCAAATGGGCACTCACTGGATCATTATCACCCGTGATATTAAGACCTAACTGATACGAGAGACGGATACAGCGCCTCGGATACGGACGGATTCTATAGTAACGACTTTTCGCATTGAAATCGGACTATGAATGGCTTCTGGAACGTTCGAGCATTTAATGACGGGGGAAGGGCTGAGGTCACTCGGCCCTTGCAACGCCAATCAGTGATCGACGCGAAATAGAGCACTATAACATCCAAATCTTGAGCTCGAGCGAGGACAGGTGGACAGGATCGGGAAAAGGACGAACCCCGAGCGGAAACACCATTCTGTACGTTGGTCCTGAGAGTGAAGACAAAAATGGTGTGGCAGTCGTCCTTACATCGAGAGCGAGAAACAGTCTCATTATCGTTGTCAGGCTCAGAACCAGTGTCAGAAATGTCACAATTCTGCAGTGCTATGCACCAACTAATACCGCAAAACCTGGTGACAAAGAGGAGATTTATAGCCATCTGAGTACCACCTTCGATCGTGTTCCAAAAGGAAATATTATTATCATCTCAGGAGATATGAACGCCCAGGTTGGCTTTGACAATACTGGACTAGAACATGTCATCGGGAAGCATGATGACTCTTGGGTCAATGCGTCCCGACCTTGGATTAAGAGAATCGAAAACGGCGAATTTTTTGTGAAGTTTTGTAGTACTCGACAAATGGTTATCGGAGGAACCCCTTTTCCACACAAAAGTCACCACAAAACATCTTGGGTTTCTCCTGTCCCTAAGTCGCCGATGGAGAAGATGTCTCCTCGATCTGCGAGCGAAGCTGACCTGAGGAGCGATCACCACTTGATGGTTGCCTGTTTGAGATTGTGCAGCAGTTATCCGACAACCACAAATTCTTGAAATGAAGCACAAGCTTAATGAGAATAAACTTAGAGAAACCAACAAAAAGCGCGAGTACACCACCATTCTACGCGAAAAGCCATCCACATTGGGTAGATATGAAATGCGCCCACTAGTGCTGAAGAATCTGTGGGATAATACAAAAACGGTGACAAACACTGGATATCGCAAGACACGTGGGACAAGGTTGGCGATCGGAAAAAAAGCGAAATTGGCAATCATCTCTCTTCCCGATGTCAAGTCAGCCCGACTTGAGACAGAACTACCGTGATGCTCATGTATAGCTCAAAAAGGCTGTTAGACGCGACAAGAGAAAGGCCATTAAAGATCTGGAAAATAAGGCAGAATCTGCAGCTTACCTTGGGGATATGGGTTCACTATATAAAATTATGAAACATTTGCAATGGTTAAAGAATCATACGAAGATGCAAGGTGTCGCGTATTGCATAGAGGAGAGCTGTTCGAGAGCTTTCCTGTGCGAACGGGTGTCAGACAAGTTTGCATATTATCATCAGCTCTCTTTCTGTTGGTAATAAATGACATTTTGAAAGCTGCACTGGAAGGTGGGGAAGACAAAGTTCTTTAATTTAGACTATTTAAAATCTTAAGTCACCTTGCTTATGCTGATGACGTGTGTTTGCTTGCACATAACCGTTCGGACTTAGAGTCAAATGTTCGCTCGTTGCATTCTAAATGCAAAAATGCGGGACTGAAAATAAATGTGCGTAAAACTAGGTACATACACATGGGTTCGAACACAAGCACACCGATTGTTTTTAATGGACAAAATGTGAGAGAGGTGCAAGATTTTTGTTATCTTGGAAGCATTGCCATTGGACGGCGAAGCCGAAAAGGATATTGAAGCACTTCTAAATAAAGCTCCTCAGACCTTCGGATCCTTTCCCCTTTCTGGAGAGAAGAGATCTCCCTTCGAACGAAGCTGTGAGTTTTCGACGCATACGTCAAATACGTGACGTTATGTAGTTGTACTACGTGGAAAGTGACCGTTCGACTTACCAAGAAACTACCAACTTTCGTGAACCAATGCCTTCGATGCATTTTAGAAATATTCTGGCCAAAAGTGATCTTCAACGACGAACTTTGGAGTACAACTGGACAGACTAAAATGGGCATTGAGATTCAAAGACGGAAGTGGCAGTGGATCGGTCACACTTTGAGGAAATCAGAGCGAAACGTCGCCAAACAGGCTCTGGATTATAATTCTCAAGGAAGACGTCGGGTTGGTCGACCATGAAGCCAATGGAAGCGAGCAATTGAGCAGTAGGCCAGAGGAATAAACAAGTCTTGGCAACAGCTAAAGGTCGACGCTCAGGAACGCGCCCTGTGGAAGAGAGTTGCTTCTGTGCTATTCCCCTATAAGGTGTCTTAACAGGAATTTGACTAACTTGACTGAAGGTGGCTCAAATTGTAAGTTGAGAGGTGCAAGGGGAGAGAGGTGATAAGCAAAAATGTCGAAAATTTTGAGTGATTTTTTTTAGCGCTTTGATGAAAGATACAAAGTTTAAATTTTGCATACGGTACAACTATTTTATATACACAGAAATAAAATAATAATTTGTTCCACAATTGTTATACCACCCTGGTCTAACGTTCTCAAGGTGTTAACACAAATACTGAAAATTTATTTATCTTAATCTTGAAAATTTGCGAAATGCATTTAGAAAAATCCTTAAAAGTATGAAATATTAACTGGTCCAATACCTTCAAAACTTCAACTCTCCCATACAAAATTATTTTTTCGACTATTTTTAAGAAATCAATTATCACCTCATTATTAAAACCTATCAATTTGACACAAAAACTTTTCAAAATAGTTGAACCGAAACTGCGTCAAAAGTTTTGAGATCGCGCTTGCACTTCTACCCGCTCCCATACAAAAGTATGAATTCGACCAATTTCAATAAATCAACTAATAGCCAACAAATTAAAAGCTACGAACTTGAAATTTTGTACGAGTACCTTACAAGAGAAACAAAATAAAACCGCATCACAAATTTTACGATTCCCACACCGCCTCTACCCCCTCATATACAAATGTTTGGTTTGGTGAATGTAAAATAAACCGAATTTTATGAAAATGCTATGCAACTTCGTCTGTGAAACTGACTTTCTATACAGAGAATACTGGGAGTGATTTAAGCAATCATTTAAAAAATTATGAACATCCACCCACTCTTACTATCACCCCTCACCTCTCCCTCATTGAAACCCAAGCTTGCATAAATAAACGAATGAAATATTGTTTATGAGTACTGGAGCTATTGACCATACCCGCAATTAAGTGTTAAATTGACAACAGCCCTGCCCTAGAACCCCCTTTCACTTAGTCTTCCGTAACCTCTTCAACCAGCATATTGAATTTCCACGCATCCTCAATTTGTCTCGAGAATAATAAAGTTGCAGCCGAATTGTTGGCAGTATATTTGACGTTAAATATAATTTCATCATCATACTTTAGCTTTAGCAGAAATAGCCTAGAAGAATAATCAAATTTCTTAAAATGTCACAATTTCATGAAATTTTTTTGGGAGGAGGTAGAAAGGTAGACGCGCTTCAAATTGCGACGGGAGGTCAAAAACTTCACGAAATGGCAAGGAAGGTTAAACATGTTATTATTTTTCCTTTTCTAAATATTCTCTTCGAAGCCTAATACATTTATAACATCCCCCACAAAGTTTATTAATTCCTTCTAAAAAAAATGTTTCAGCAAGGACTTCAAAATAGGCTGAAATGGGCGACTTCACCACTTCATCGTGAATAAATTTTCTTCCCCAAAGTTCTTTCTGCAGTTTTTGGAGCAAATAGTAATCGAAAAGGGTCAGATCTGGACTATAAGGTGGGTGGTTCAATATTCCGGAACCGAATTTCTGTATGGCAGCCATTGCAATATGGCTCTTGAGAACAGGTTCGTTGTCGTGCAAAAGCAGGATACCTTGAGTCCACTTTCCTCTTCTATTTTCTTTGATGGCATCCTTTAATTTTTGTAGCAGGTTAATATAGTATCGCCCTGTGATATGCTGTACTTTTTCTTTATTGTCGATCATCAAAACCTCCTCTGAATCCCAAAAAATAGTGGCCATAACTTTTCGGCGAATTCTCAAAACTTGAACTTCTTGGGGATGAAGCACCTTTACCAGCAACTGCATTGACGCCTGTTTTAGTTCAGGCTCGTAACGATGAACCCAAGTTTCGTCTCCAGTAACAATCCGGATCAACATTTCATCCCTGTTCTCGCTACAGAGATCCAAAAGTCTCGTGAAAGCTTGACGCGCTACTTTTTCTGAACCGCTGAGAGCATTCTCGGTACCCATCTTGCGCTGACCTTAGACATGCCGAAATGATCGTGGACGATATTCAAAATGGATGTATCTGATGCTCCAACCATTTTTGCGATTTGTTTCTTCTTTAAACGAGCATATTCAAGAACAAGTTTCTTAACTTTTTCGACGATTTTTTTAAGGAAGTGGCCTCAATCAGCATGCCCGATTGTTTATCATCTTCAAATGACTCTCTGCCTTACCTGAATAAACTATGCCACTTATAAATTATTTTTCCAGGTCAAGAGTCCCCGTACTTCTACTTCTACAATGGCGTTACAGCCCAAATCGGACCTTGGCCTCCTGATATTCAGGTTCCTTAACATTTTATATTACTTATTGTGGAAGGGTTGTTAGCCCTTCGCACAACCCTCTTTCTACGAATTTTTCATTTTCGTAGATTGAGGTTACCAAGGTATATCCAAGCAGGCAATGTGCTGGAGTTATATATTGCGTCGACCGGGATTTGAACTCACGACTTTCGCATTACAAGACCAACACGCTACCTACTAGGCTACACCCTAGCTAAGAGTCCCCGTAAGCAGATGATATTTCTTCCAAAATGATTTGTGGCGTTTTTCCTTGCTTGGTAAGGAACTTAATGACAGCACGAATCTCAATTTTAGCCATTGTTAGCGTTTTCTTTCCGATCGACTTGTTGATTTGGCGATAGTGATTCGATTTGACAGAAAATTTGTATTTATGCTAGTAATGAGTGTTAGAATACATACTCTTCATTCCGCGAAATTTTTGACCTCCCCTCGTACTTTTTTGCTAAAAATGACACACAACAAATTTAGCCCACTCTTCTCTACCATTTTTAACTTCCATAACAAATTTTGAAAGCTGGAATATCGATTTGAAAACTCCTGCATCAGGGATCCAACTCTGTCTTTTTACACTTTAACTTTTATGTGGTGGAAGGAAAAGCTAGGGTATAGCCTTGTGGGTAGCATGTTGGTCTTGCAATGCGAACGTCGTGAGTTCAAATCCCAGTCGACGTAATGTAATTCCTGCACACTACCTGCTTGGATATAGATTGTTTACCTCAATCTACGAAAATTAAGAAAACAAAATTCGTATATAGAGGGTTGTGCGAAGGGCTAACAACCTATCCACAATAAATAACGTAAAATGTTAAGGAACCTGAAGGTCAGGAGGCTAAGGTCCGATTTGGTCCGTAGTGCCATTGTAGAATGTAGTAGTAGAAGGAGGGTGGAGTTATTAATAACTTTCTTAGAAATAACTGTAAACATCATTTATTTGGCATAGCAGATCTGTAGCATTCATAGTTTTTAGGCAAATCGACTTTTTGTAAAGCTGTTGAATTGTGTCAAATTGTATGAGAAGGGGTAGAAGGAGTGAAGCTAATCGCCTAATTTTTTTTTTGGTCCTACGAATAATTCTAAATAAATGTTTGGTGCACAATTTCAGCTCCATCAATTTTATACGTACAGAGTAAATTTGTTTAAAGTATTTTATGAAAAAGTGCAGTTTGTATGGGTGGTGGTAGAAGGAAGGGAAAGACTTGAATCATTTCTACACAGCAGATTGGAATTATTATAAAAGTAACATATTCCAAATTTCAGATCAATAATAGCATTTATACTTTTTAAGAAAAGCCGTTTATTGTCGAATTGCGAAATTGTGTCATTTTGTATGTGAAGGGGTAGAAGGGGTGAAGCTAATGGTCTAATTTTCTTTGGTCTTACTAATAATACTAAATAAATATTCAGTGCTAAATTTGAGCTCGATAAATTTTATACGCACTGAGTAAATTGGCTTAGAGTATTTCATGAAAAAGTACAGACTGTATGGAAGGTAATGGAAGGAGGAGGAGGAGGATTTTTTATACGATAGATTGAAATCATAATAAAAATAATATATTCAAAATTTCAGACTAGTGGCTTTTATAGTTTTCGAGCAAATCCGTTTATTGTCAAATTACGTAATAGTGTCATTTTGTATGGGAGGGGGTACAAGGAGTAGAGCGATTTGGCCCGTTCACGAACTTGTCCTTACTTTTTTGTCAAAAACGACGTGTACAAAATTTGAACTTTCTAGATTAACGCGTTCTCAAGCTAAAGAGGACACGGACGGACGAACATCCAGTTTTGAGATTATTGAGTGATTATATGAACTTCTGTATAATTCATTTTTTTCTCCGAGCCTTATTTCTTAGCGTTACAAACCTTGTGGCAAACTTATAATACTCTCAGATTTCATCTAGAGTATAAACATAATAGGACTACGTGCGATACTCCATGTGAAAGAGAAATTTGTTGATTTTAAGAAAGTGACGACATTGAACTAGTTTGAGTTGCTATCAAAATGTTTTATACAAAATTTAGAGTAGTTTACTGGATTTAGTGAAATTGTGCAGTTTGTATAGGTGGTTTAAGGAGGGGCGAGTTCTAAATGACTTTTTCAGAAAAAACTACAAACATCATGTTTTTGACATGTTTTAAATTGCAGATCAGTAGCATTAATACTTTTCAAGAAGATCGACTTTTTGAAAAGCTGTGAATTTGTATCAGATTGTATGGGAGGGAGTAGAAGAAGTGAAGCTAATCGTCCAATTTTTCTCGGTCTCAATAATAATTCTAAATAAATATTTTCCGTTTAATTTCAGCTCGATAAATTTTAAACGCTCTGAGTAAATTGGTTTAGAGCATTTCATGGAAAATTGCAGATCGTATGGGACGTGGTGGAAGGAGGGAGAGGACATCGTAAAAGTAATATATTCCAAATTTCAGATCAATTGATTTTAGACTTTTCGAGCAAATCAGTTTATTGTCAAATGGCGAAATTGTATCATTTTGTATGGGAAGGGGTAGAAGGGGTGGAGCGATTTGGCCCGTTCACAAACTGGGCCGAAAAGGCGCGTGCTTTTGAATAAACGATTTCTTCACCTAGGCGATTGCATAATCACTTTACCCTCCGCGTTGTTGTTACATACTTCAACACAGTGCTTCGTTGCTTACTTGTCTATCTGATCCGATGACGACGTTATAATAACGGAAGCTCTAAGATGCAGATCCAATCGCCTACCGGAGCTTCCACAGTCTTGGCTGCTAGGACATTTATTTGTAGTTATGTAAATGGACTTTTTTTTAAATGACACATCCGCTAATTTGATGAATATTATTATTTCAGTGATTACACCCCCTCTCCCCTTCAAGATTTCCTGACCGTCTCTCCTATCGGATAAGTCACGAACTGCCATTGCATTCAGAGTCCTGTCCTAGATAAAGATCGAACATTCCAAGATCCAAAATAGATGACAATTTTTCGTTTGCGGGTTCGTTGCCGTTGAGTCGATCTTTTTTCCGAGGCTGTACTTCAGGTGTGTTGGGCCAATTCTGCTTATTTATTTCACCCTGGTAGAAAAAAGGTGGGAGTTTTCAGCTAAATATAAATTACTGGCGGTCTCACAACTATGCTGCGAGTCTAACTATTTCGATCTTTTTGCCTACTTCCTTCCACTGGTATAACTAGCCATTCAGATAAACTCCATTCTCTCTCCTTCTGTCTCAACCGGGCTTGGAACCGGCTATGCCGGCGTTAATTCCTATCTCTACCGCTTTGAAAATTGGTACAGAGAATGGTGATAAAAAGGCTGATTAGTAGTTTCGAAATCGGCAAACTTCATCCAGCCATTTTCTTCCACCACCCATATATTTCAGAAACTCTATTCACAAATTATCTTTAAAGCTATAAACATCGTATTACGATAATTTCCTCAAGTATTAATGAACTTGAAAGTAAAATGAATTAATGTCATTAATTAATTAATTTCTGCGGAGAAAACAAAAGAGGTGGCAAAATTGACATGCACCTCTATTATCATCGAATATACAAGCCAGCGTTACACTCCTATATCGCAAGTATTAAGACATTATAAACCTGATATAATCAATAATATGATCAGTTAGTATAATGGTAACAATCAAATTCGTTTTGTTTTCGTATACAATAAAGAATTCCACAATTTTTCCAAGCAGGATTAATCTTACTATTTTCGGATTAAGCGCAAGCTCAATGTTTCTTTCTTTGTAATGGGCTTATTCAGATTCAGAGCCTGATTTACAAATGATCTCTCCATTTCGAATTTATACTTTTTAGTTGCTAATATTTTCTATGCTCATACGTTCACGGTTTGTTGAATATGTGGGCATCACTCATGCTGAAAACAGGCCAAAATCACTACTTAGCCAAAAACTGAAATGGAATTTTCGAATAGAGGGCTCTCGATATATTGCTCTTTATTTCAACATTGATAGCTCTACATCTATGCTTAGAGTATAACATGGCGAATTATTGTAGGCCCAATTGTATAGCATTTTCCATTTTGGATCAGACTATAGAATTAAGTTACGGGTCTGTATAGATTTTACCTAGAGGTTTGTGGTATAACAATAGATTTTTTAAAGAAATCTCACAAGACCATACTTTATTGTAAATCTTAGCTGAGCGGATTTACGATAAAACGATCGTTTGTTGAACTTGAACGAATTTTTCAACGATGAAGATCATTACGGAATGTTGCTAGTTAGAGATGGTGTGATTTAATTTGCATCTGCTAGAATTAGGATGAGCATCAAATAATTATCATAGTTTTTATACTGTTCTAGATGAAATCTCAGAGTATTATAAGTTCCCTCGAACGACTCTTGCGCTAAGAAATAAGATTCGATGGAAACATATTGAATAGAAATTCAGATCGTCACTGAGAACGATTAAATATGCAGTAAGGTTCGGTTGCAAGGAATTCGAAGGTACCATACTTACAACGACCGAAAAGGTTGTTGTAAGCCAAGTTGACAATAACCGATATCAATCATTTATTTCAATAATATGAATATGAATAATTGTTTCAAGGGGGGCTAGGGTGCAGCCTAGCGGGTAGCATGTTGGTCTACAATCCGAAGGTCGTGAGTTCAAATCCCGGTCGACGCATAATTCCAGCACGCTGCCTGCTTTGATATATCTCAAACTAGAAAAATGAAAAATTCGTTGAAAGAGGGTTGTGCAAAGATTTAACAACCGTTCCACAATAAATAATGAAAAAATGCTGAGGAACCTGAAGGTCAGGAGGCCGAGGCCCGATTTGGGCTGTAGTGCCATTATAGAAGATAATTGTTTCAATAATTAACGTTTAAAGTATGTCAAAAAAAAATCTCAAAGAGTATTTAATTCAAAATTCACATATCTCAACCATGTTTCCAGCATGGAAGCTGAAAATCAACATACATATAGAGGGGCTTGTGATACATACTTGAAAAATAATTTAATTTTTCTATTCACTGGGATCCAAAAAGGGGGAACTAAAAACCAATTGCCCACCGATTTTTTTTTTTTCAAATGATTATATCTTTGAAAATACTTTGCAAAAAACTTCATATTTCGGAACCATTAAGGTTCGGTATACAGACAAATCAGAATCAGCTTTAAGGGAGTCTAATTGTTGTAAAGGGGAGGGTCAGGGGAGTGCAAAGAAAAACACTAAGAAACTCATAAGCTACGTAATTGAGACTTGAATCATATATTTCGCTATACTAAGGGAATTAAGAAAAAAATATAAAATTTGGACTTAATATTAGTGGGGGGAAATGGGGAGCATTTTAAAAATGGTGCACATTCCAAACCGTTATATTTCAAAACTGAGTACAGATATTATATTGAATGTTTATTAAATATTATATTTTGTCAGATTGAATAACTATATTGTCTTTAATCTTAGTAAAAATTTTAAGTTGGGGGATGTAAGGGGAGGGAGGTGGTAAGCAAATATGTCAAAAATGTTGACTAATTTTTTAGGGCTCTGATGACAGATACAAAGTTTAAATTGTACATGTGGATATATATTTTTAATATAAATAGAAAAAAAAGTAATAATTTGTTCCACAATTGTTATGCACCGAAGTGGGGGTCTAACGTACACAAGATGTTTCGTGTGCAATAAAAAATAAACTGCCAACAAGTCAAGCGAAACTTTATTATTCTTGGGACAAGTTGCGGATGAGTGGAAAGTCAATATGCAGGTTAGAGTGGCTAGGGAGGGCTAAGTGAAAGGGAGTTCTTGGGCAAGGCTGTTGTCAATTTAACAATATTTCATTCGTTTCTGCAAGTTTGGGTTTTTATGAGGGGAGCGGGAGGGGTAATAGTAAGGGTGGGTCGATGTTATTAGCTTTTTTATTAATTGCTTGCATCACGTACAATATTCTCTGTATAGAATGTGTTTCATAGACGAAGTTGCAGAGAATTTTCATAAAATTCGGTGTATTTTACATTCACGAAACCGAAAATTTGTATGGGAGGGGGTAGAGAAGGTAGGGGAATCGTAAAATTTGATATTTAATTTTATTTCGCTTCTCTTGTAAGGTGCTTGTACAAAATTTCAAGTTCGTCGCTTTTAGTTTGTTTGGTTATTAGTTGATTTAATGAAATTGGTCGAAATCATAGTTTTGTATGGGAGGGGGTAGAAGGGCAAGCGCAATTTGAAAACTTCCTGATTCCAATGAAAATATATGCCATCTTGATGGTCCCAAAATATGAATTTTTAAGAATGAGTAATTTCGAAGATAAAATCATTTGAAAAAACAATTCGGCCAACAAGTTGTTTTTAGCCCCCCCCTTTTCGGACGCCAATGGATAAAAAAATTAAATTATTTTTAAAGTTTGTCCCACAACCCTCTCTATATCTCTACTGATTTTTAACTTTCTATCTGCATTCGTGTTCGAGATATTAGCAAGTGTAGTTTTCGACTTTTTCCCTCCCCTCCCTCCCCCGCCTCCCCCTTCCACCTAACACCCCCCAAAATTTAGAAAATAGAGCTCACTTACCCAATCAACAATCCACCCAAAAACGAACACTCTACCTTTAACGGTCTCGGAGATATAAGTCCATATGTACAGCGTACGGCTACGGCGGGACGGATTTTTTTTTGTTGCATTTTTAGGCTAATTTATTCATGAAACGCGAAAAAAAAATTTCAGAGTAGCAAACTTTTTTTTTCTCTTTTGTCGATCACAATACTTTATTATTAGAATAATAAAGTAAAATACTTAAATTGAAAATTTTTGAATGAAATATTATGCTGGAAACATGAAAATTTGCGAAATCCATTTAAAAAAAACTTTAAAAGTATGAATTATTAACCAGTTGAATAATCTTAAAACTTCTACCCCCTCCCATACAAAACTATTTTTTCGACCATTTTTAAGAAGTCAATTATCATTTAACTATTAAAAGCTCTCAATTTGAAATTTTTCGCGAAAGCTTTTGAAAATAAACGAAATTGTGCCAAAAGCTTTGTGATCTCGCAAGGCCTTCTACCCCCTCCCATACATTTCGACCAATTTCAATAAATCAACTAATAACCAACAAATTAAAAGCTACGAACTTGAAATTTTGTACGAGTACCTTACAAGAGAAACAAAATAAAACTGCATCACAAATTTTACAATTCCTTTACCCGATCTCTCCCCTCCCATACAAATGTTTGGTTTCGTGAATGTAAAATACACCGAATTTTATGAAAATTCGAACTTCGTCTATGAAACTGACATTCTATACAGAGAATATTGAACGTGATTCCAGCAATCATTTAACAAATTATTGACATCCCTTACTTACTTAAAAGCTGAAATTCAAACTAATTGTCGCCCGAATTTTTCTTTTTAATATGTTTTCTGAACCATGAAAAGTTCATATTTTAAGACCATTTAGGTGATACATAGCTCCACCATATTTTGCTTCGAAGAAGGCCAATACATGTAAGAGAGAGGATCAGGGAGTTACAAAGAAAAATACTTAAACATTAATATTTAAATTATCTCTTAAGCTATGACTGAAACTTGAAATGTACCTATATTAAGCTATACCAGCGAAATATGAGAAAAATTTTTAAGTTTAAGGTTACAAGAGAAAGAAGGTCGTGAGCCAAAAAGAAAAAAGATCCCTAATTGTCTTAGGTCTCTAGTAAAACATACGCAGATTAAATTTTGCAGGTGCATACACCCATTTCTTGTACATTGTTGCGATTGGGAAAAATAAAACAATTCAAATTGATTTGATTTACTTTAATTTTAGATTTTTTATAGTTTTAAAATAACGATAGTGACACGGCAGTATTTCAGTAGTAACTCCCATCAACGAGACTCTCGTCCGGCCTCGATATCAAGTATGCAAGTATTGGCGAACAGGTAGCGCGTTTCACTTTTTCTTGAAACACTTTACACTAATTTTCTCAGTACGTGTAACTTTCATCGAGCTAAAATGTTGTACTAAATCCTTAATTAGCATTATTATTAATATTGGGAAAAAATTAATCGATTAGTTTCACTCCTTCTACCCCCTCCCATACAACGTGACACAGTTCCACGAGTTCAGAAGAATTCGATTTTCTTGAAAAGCGTGAATGTTACTGATCTGAAATTTAAAATAAATCAATAACATGATGATTATAGTTGTTACTCCCAAAATCACTAAAAACCCCATTCTCCTCCAACCACCTCCCATATAAACCGCACTTTTTCATGAAATACTCTAAGCCAATTTTCTCAGTACATTTAAATTTCATCGAGCTAAAATTTTGTGCTTAATCCTTTATTAGCATTATTACTAATATCGGGGAAAAAATTAACCGAGTAGCTTCATTCCTTCTACTCCCTCCCATACAATGAGACACATTCCACGACTATATAATAATTCGATTTTCTTGAAAAGTGGGAATGATACACATCTGAAATTTAAAGTATATCAATTGCATTATGATTATAGTTGTTTCTCGAAAAATTACCAAAAACCCCCCACTTTTTCTACCACCTCCCATACAAATTGCACAATTTCATTAAATTCAATACACTAAGTTTCTCAGTACCTACTCAATTTTTAAAGCTTAAATTTGGTACAAAACATTTTTATAGCTACTCTAGCATGATGTGAAGTCAATAAGTTCAGTGCTGTTACCCCTGCTACCACTCCCCATACAAAATTTCTTAACACCACAAAAAATTCGATTTCATCTATACATAGTATCGTCTGATTGAGCTTTACGCACAATTGTAGTCCTGTTATGTTTTTAAACTTAATGCGAGTATCATGCTGTCATTCTTAATAATTTATGGTTCTGATTCCAACAAAACACAAACCATTGTCTTCAAAGAGCCATTAAAGCCATTAATTCACTATCTCGAGGATAAGCAGCTTATCCACTATCGCCAATACGGTTTTCATTCTGGAAGGTCGACGGGAGATCTCTTGGTCTACCTGACAGAACGTTGAAACTCTTGCTTGCACAAATACGGCGAAGGTCAAGTTCTTGCTCTGGACATTGCAAAAGCTTTTGACAGAGTTTGGCATGAATGTCTCCTTGTTAAGCTAAAGGCCATTGGCCTCGATGCTACCCTCATTCGATGGATTGAGAGTTTCCCATCTGAACGTACCATACGAGTCGTTTTAGATGGCGTTTCTTCTTCTTCTTCCCCAACTAATTCTGGTGTTCCTCAGGGCACTGTCCTATCGCCTACTCTGTTCTTAGTATTCATTAACGACCTTTTGTCTTCTACTCTCAATCCAATCCATAGTTTTGCGGATGACAGTACCTTCAATAACACCTTTGAATTTAACTCTGCTGCGGATTCTCACAAGCAATCAATTGCTTCCAAGCGCAGGGAGTTATTTAGTTCGCTGGACTCCGACCTCGGCTTAATCCTGGAATGGGGCAGGAAAAATAGAGTAGAGTTCAACGCTACTAAAACACAGGCCTGTCATCTTTCTCTTAAACGTGATGTTCCAGCGTCGTCGTCTAATTTAGCTTTTAATGGCGTACCAATTAGCCCTTTAGAGGAATTTATCGTTTTAAGCGTAAAGTTAAATAACCATCTTGATTGGAGCAAACATATCTATGATGTTGCACTTTATACCTCCAAACGCCTAGGAATTCTTCGCAAATGCAAAAAATATTTTACGCCTCACGACTTAGCTACCATATACAAGGCTTACATTAGACCTCGCTTAGAGTACAATTCGCATTTATGGGCTGGGGCTCCCAAAACACACCTTGCGCTGCTCGATCGAATCCAAAAACACGCGTTCCGATTAATTGGAGATGACACCATTAAGATTTCTGTTGACTCCCTCGAGCACGTTGCAGTACTCAGCATTTACTATCGTTACTTTCATGATAAATGTAGTGCAGAACATAGATCACTCATTCCTCCACTTTACAGTTTTCCCCGAAATACTCGTCAAGCTAAACGTGCGCACGAATTTACCGTCAACCCTATTCCTACTCGTACAGTGATATATAGACAGTCGTTCAACTCCCGAACATCCAGACTTTGGAACGCATTGCCTGCTAGCATATTTCCAAGCAAGTATAACCTTCAGCATTTCAAAAATAATGTCCATCGCCACTTCCGTCTCTCTCCCCCAAAATTCCCATAACACTATCAAGTTTCATCCTCTTCCTATACCGACACAACTGTGCAATGCATTAAAGGGTGACCACTAAGTTAAAATCGGTGCCTTAAGAAAAAAAAAAAAAGTAAGTAGATTATATATACCACATAATGTATTACTAACTACATTCTCAAAAATTGCTTATTATTGCGATTTTTACGCGGACGAAGTCGCGGGCACTTGCTAGTCTTTCAATAAAACTGCAATAAAAACTGAAATAGCTTCATAGTTGCATCTTTCCATTCTTTCACGAATATATTATGACTAGGAAATTTTTTTTCTAAATTTCAAGGTGAATTTAAAATCGTAATCTCGTTTTTAAATCGCCTATATGTAGAAAAACCAATTAAAAATGCTATTAATTCATATTATTAAACTTTTCTTTTATATCGTAATAGTGGTCATAATAGCACTAATGTGGTATGACTTAATTATGCTGGAATAACAACGCTCAGATGCAACACGTGCCCTTACAGTTTCATAAAACAGTGGCAATAATAATTCTTATTTATACTACGATATAGAGGGTGTCCCATTAAGACCGCCTATTTATCGCCTATTTAGAACTTAGCCCCATTTTTTTTACACCCGTCGTACAACGTTCGTCAAATATTCTATTTCATACGTAACCTTCATGTCTACACAAGATACTAAAATTAAAAACATTAGAGCTTTTCAAATAGACACTGCATTTTTTAAAATTCCAAAATAGACGGTTTTAATGGGACACTCTTTAGATAGAACTTTTTCCTTTATAATACAGATGTCATCAAATCAACCAATAACATTAAATGCATTTAAAAGCTGTGACGTAATTTCTTATTCGAACGCAATCGATGCAGTAAGATATAGTCGCCATGCAGCCAGATACACATAGTCTACTAGAAGTTCAATTCGTATTGTGTCAAAACGTGTTTACTGCTTTGCTATTGATCAAGTAATGCGATAAGCAATTCTAGAACGTATCCAAATTATAGCATTAATTTTTTTCACGCTCAAATGATGTAACAAATCAGATTTTCTACATTAATCAGCGATACAAATCTGTACGAAATTAAATATTCTTATATTAATTTTTTTCTGCTTTAAACAAAATTTTTATAGCAAAATATTGATACCAAATCAGCCTTCGGGGTCACAATTCGCATACAGAATAATGGTAGTTATTCATGTCAAAACAGCTTTTCCAGCCGGCTGCTCAGGAATGTTGGGGGTGGGTGAAGAAGTCTCATCCTTGAGGGTTCTATCGTTAAAATTGGTGCGTGCTCTAACGTCTTAGCGAACTATGTTCCAGCGATCGCAGGGAATACGCTTTCACCCAATGTTTCCTGCTGAATTTATTGTTTCACAATTTTCAAGAAAATTGCCTTGTCTCAGTTTTTAATTCGATGCTCTCATATGTTATATATGTAAAAACGAAATTGTTTTCTTGAATTTGTAACATCGAAATTTATTGGGAGGAGGCAGAAAGGTCTCCGCAAGTTAATAATTTCTTTAATATTTGTTATAATTATTACAAGACCAAATAATATAACATTAAGTTTAAAAACATAACAGGACTACGATTGTGCGTAAAGCCCAATCATACGATACTACGTATAGATGAAATCGAAATTTTTGCTGTGTTAAGAAATTTTGTGTGGGGAGTGGTAGAAGGGGTGACAGCACTGAACTAATTTGTTTCACATCATGCTAGACTAGCTATAAAAATGTTTTGTACCAAATTTAAGCTTCAAAAATTGAGTAGAAACTGAGAA
This sequence comes from Chorisops tibialis, assembly GCA_963669355.1. Lineage (NCBI taxonomy): Eukaryota > Metazoa > Arthropoda > Insecta > Diptera > Stratiomyidae > Chorisops > Chorisops tibialis. Next base: position 115,157,269 of record OY770262.1, on the reverse strand, counting down.
ACTTAGTGCATTGAATTTAATGAATTTTTCAATTTGTATGGGAGGTGGTAGAAGGAGTGGGGGGTTTTTGGTGATTTTTCGGGAAACAACTATAGGGTTATTCTATACGAGGTGTTATTTTGATATTCAAAGAAAAATGGCATTTTTTCAGATAAATGATCGGATGTTTATTTCATTGTAAAGAGGAAGGTATGTCGTTAATAATGGAAAACAACATCAGCCAAATGGCCACCACGACCACGCATACAGGACCGTATCCTCTCCATAAAATTTTTCATAACCAAATCGCAAAGTGGCTGCCGTATGTCCTCGATAGTCTCACGAATTCCATCTTTGAGGTCTTCAATCGACGCTGGGCTATTGGCGTAGACCTTATCTTTCACGTAGCCCCAAAGGAAGAAGTCGCAAGGTGTTAAATCACAAGATCTCGGTGGCCAATTGCGATCACCTCTTCGAAAGATAACGCGGTTCGGAAACTTTTCCCGTAAAAGATCAATGGTTTCGGTGCTTGTGTGGCACGTAGCGCCGTCTTGTTGAAAGTAAACGTTGTCCAGATCAATATCATCCAATTCCAGCCATAAAAAATCATTAATCATCTCTCGATAGCGCAATCCATTCACCGTAACTGTTGCTCCAGCTTCATTTTCGAAAAAGTAAGGTCCAATGACCCCGCCGGACCATTTTGCTGATGTTGTTTTCCATTATTAACGGCATACCTTCCTGTTTACAATGAAATAAATATCCGATCATTTATCTCAAAAAAATGCCATATTTCTTTGAATATCAAAATAACACCTCTTATTGGATAACCCTACGAACGGTCTCTGCCAAATTTTCACCATTTTTATAGTGAATTTTAATAATTTCAATGCGTTGTTGAAGCGTGTATCGTTCCATTTTTATTAATGGCGTAGTTTCTACTTGTCAAATATCAAAAAATGACAGCTTCAAAAGTGACATCTACCCCAAAATAGCGGGCTATTCAAAATAACACCTCTTATTGGATAACCCTATATAATAATCATACAATTGATATACTTTATATTTCAGATCTGTATCATTCACAATTTTCAAGAAAATCGAATTGTTATATAGTCGTGGAGTTGAGTCTCATTGTATGGGAGGGGGTAGAAATTCAGCAAAAACATTTTGCATGCCATGTTCGGTGTCATATACGAAAAATACAAACCTCCTACTCTACTTCTATATCTACATATATCTTCAATACATATCCTATGCCACTGTAAAGCTGTGGCAAGGAAAAGGCATAATCTTCTGGGGAAAGGTTTCATTTCCACCGAGGAACTAGCCAACATGGCTCCCTTACAGATACTCAGATTAGCTAACGCTGTTGAGTTATGGTAGGGTATAGGGGCAATAACCGCACAATAGGCCAAAAAGGCCGCAGTGCTCTCACGTGTTCCCCTAATATAAATAAATAAATAAAATAAACTCTACTTCTACCACCTCCCATGCAAAAGTCTCTATTTACTATTCGAAAGAATTTGAGATGACATATTTTCCGGTACATTAAAGTCATTCCTATTTCATCTAGAGTATCATATGATTGGGCTTTACGCCCAATCATAATTCTGCTATGTTTTTCAGTTGTAATAGCTGCTATTGACAAAAATTTATAGATATTATGCAGGACTGAGTGAGTCAAAAACTACACTTGCCAATACCTTCACTACAAATGCAGATAGAAAGGTGGAATTTGACATTCAGATTAATTGGTTTATATGGAAAAAAAAGCAAAACATGAACATTGTATTCCTGAAGACGATTCAACACTTCTATCGAATTTGCTTACCATTCTTGTTTCGTAAAACCATCTTTTAGTATGTCGTTTTGCTAGCATTAAACTTTCACTATTGCTGCTGGTATTTGATCCATTAATGACTGGAAAATACCTGGTGCACTACAGACTCCAAAGCAAAGGCGCTGGAATTGATACAAATCTTTAAGAGTATTAATTGTTAGGTAATATTTTGAAGTTTCTGATAATTCAAGTTGTTCGTAGGCTCCCTCAATTATACAAAACCAGAAATAATCTCAAATATTAGCAAAAATGTCGTCAACTCTAGGTAGTGAATAATAATCCATTTGTATTTGTTTGTTGATACGAGGATGAGGTGAAAAGTTCTCGGCCTATTAGTGAAAAATTTAAATTTTTTACTCTAGATGAAATATTTGAGTATTATAAGTTTGCTCTAACGTTTGTAACGCTAAGATATAAGGCTCGGAGAAAAAAATTAATGATACAGAAGTTAATATTATCACTCAAAAATCTCAAAACCGGATGTCCGTCCGTCCGTCCGTCTGTGCGCTCTCTAGCTTGAGAACGAGTTGAGTTAGATAGTTCAAATTTTGTACACGTCGCTTTTGATAAAAAAGTAAGGTCAAGTTCGTGAACGGGCCAAATCGCTCCACCCCTTCTACCCCCTCCCATACAAAATTACACAATTGCGCAATTTGACAATAAAAGTATTTGCTCGAAAAGTATATAAGCTATTTGCCTGAAATTTGAAATATGTTACATTTATGATAATTTCTATTCACCGTATAAAAATTATGCATGTCCTTCTCCTCCTTCTACCACCTCCCATACAAACTGTACTTGTCATGAATTACTCTAAGCCAATTTACTCAGTGCGTATAAAATTTAGCGGACTGAAATTGTGCACCATTTATTTAAAATTGTTAGTAAGGTCAAAAAAAATTAAACGGTTAGCTTCACCCCTTCTACCCCCTCCCATACAAAATGACACAATTTCGCAATTTGACAATAAATGGATTTACTGGAAAAGTATAAAAGTTATTAGTCTGAATTTTGGAACATATTACTATCATAATGATTTAAACCTACAGTAGAAAAATTATTTGGGTCTTCCCTCTCTTTCCACTCCCTCCCATACAAACTAAACTTTTTCCTGAAATGCTCTAAGACGATTTTCTCAGAATATGTATCATTTATTGAGCTCATATTTTGTAATAAATACTTAATTAGTATTATCACTAATATCAGAAAAAAATATTTGTTTAGCTTGACTGCTTCTATCCCCTCCCATACAATATGACACAGTTTCACAACTTCACAAAAAATCAATTTTCTTGAAAATTATGAATGGCACTAGTCTGAAATTCAAGGGAAGTCAATTTTATAATATTCCTAGTTATTTCTGAAAAAATTACTAAAATCCCCCCACTCTTTCTACCACCTCCCATACAAACTGCACATTTTGACTAAATCTAACACACTAATTTTCTCAGCACCTATTCAATTTTTGGAGTAAGCATTTTGTATAAAACATTTTTATAGCTACTTTAGCATGATGGGGACAAAATTAGTTCCCTTCTAACACTCCCCATACAAAATTTCTTGGGATCACAAAAAATTCTATTTCATCTAGAGTATCGTAAGATTGCGATTTACGCGCAATCGTAGCCCTGTTATGTTTTAATTTAAAAATGTATCTATGTGTCAATGTAGTCTCACTTTGTCCGTTCTTTACTGAATTCCGTCCCTGAAGTGCGATTCTGGAAGGTCTTAAAAATATACATTCACCTCTGCTATCACCTTTTCATTTCACCCAAAACGTTATCCAGAAAAAAACTATTGAATTTCGGGAACAGATGAAAAGAGGACCTGGTGAATAAAGGATGTTCCAGCAATTCATGCAATTCCCTCAATTTTCCCATTGCCAAAGCGCCTTAGTGGTTGGGTGCATTACCCTATTGAAATCCAGGACTCTTCTCTGTAATTTTTTTATCTAGCTTGTAAAGAAAATATGCGTAGTCAATCAAATTCCTGTTAACACCTCCTAGGCATAGGACAAAAACATCTCTCTTCCACAAGGTGCGATCCTAAGCATGACCTTAAGCTGGTGTCAGGAATCGTTTATTCCTCTGGCCTCCTGCTCAACTGTTCGCTTCCATTCGACCAACCCGACGACTTCCTTGAGGATTATAATCCAGAGCTTGTTTGGCGATGTTTCGTTCTGGTTTTCTCAGAGTTTGACCTAACCACTGCCACTTCCGCCTTTGAATCTCAATGCCTATATTAGTCTATCCAGCTGTACTCCAAAGTTCATCGTTGGAGATCACTCCTGACCAGAATAAAAAGTTTTCAGTTTCTTGATAAGTCGAACGGTCACTTTCCACGTAGTAAAACCATATAACAACACGAATTTGACGCATGCGTCAAATAATCGCAGAACGAAGAAAGAACGAAAGGGCTGACTGGCTTTATTTAGACGAGCCTCAATATTTTTTCGGCTCCGCCGTCCATGCTGTCAATGCTGCTGAGATAACAGAAATCTTGCACCTTTTCCACATCATGTCCGTTAAGAACAATCGGTGTGCTTCCGTTCGAACCCAGGTGCATGTACTTGGTTTTACGCACATTTATTTTCAGTCCTGCCTCTCCAAAAAGATCAGCATAGAGTCTATCCCTGCAATTACGTCGGAGAAACTATTTGATGCATGCGGGAAGATGGGAAACAACAAGGCACCTGGACCAGTGGCGTGGCGTGACTTCATAGCTAGGAGAAGCAATTATTTTTTAAATATATTGGTTTATTACGCTTAAGCAATATATTATAAATATTACTAAAACCTCTCTCGTCAGCTGCTTGAAACATTATTAATGTTGAGAGCACCCAGGAATCACGAACGTGATTAGAGATGGTATGCTATTTCACATACCTGCGATTTTTTCACTGCTATTTGAAACGAGCAATCGCATATTGCGATTCAAAATTTAAAAGAGCTGCGATTAGAAGAGCAGAGCAAATGCATACTGCTTACGTTCTATCACCAATAAAATTGCCGCAATGATCATAGCTACAAATTCCAGAGTTTTTGTTCGCACTCGCATATTAGTCCCGCAACCCACGCATTCCACATCGATCGCTAAGCAAATCGTAATTTTCCTACATCTATCAATCAGGCAAGACTCAATCTCATAGCTCAGCATAGTGAACACTTCCCCCATTTCCCCCTGGGAATGAAAAGGTTTTCTTTTACCAATGTACGAAAAAACGATCGAGCGCAATCGAGTCAGGATTGCAAAAAAGTCAATCGCATTTCATATACACAAGCCAGACAAAAAAAACACCACCCAGTCATCGATCGCATGGCATATAGTATACAACCGCATCGCATATATACAAATACAACCCAAATAACAAAAAAAAAAAAAAAACAACCGGTCATAGAAAACCAAAACAAAAGGGTCTTTTGTTGTCTTTTTTTTCACGACACTACCTCACACACAATGAACAACGTAAAGCTCTTATCAGATCCCGAAACCCATGGAAGTCGAATTTTACCCAAGTCCCACCGCTAAATATCAATCGCGCGAAGAAAGAGCTTGAACGTCGTTATTCCGATTGCTCTCGATTGCTCTTTTGTTGCTGTTATAACGCTTGCGATCAGCGATATATCAGCTCTGTGATATTAAAGACTATCAATCATATAAGCTATCCCAAACCTATATTTGGTGATTGATATTGACACTGAGAGCACGAGCAGTGTCTGCTCTCAGTGATGTTGCTTTAGACTAATGAATGAATGAAACGATTGCGATTTGATAAGGAATTTGTCTAGCGATATTTTGATCGGTGGGTCCTGATCTGATAGGTGAGGTGTGGAACGTCTGAAGTGGTCAATGATGCGCTTTGCTGGAGTTTTTTTGGCGGATTTTTTTCTGAGTTTCGATCTGGTCGGTTGGTAGGACATGTTGCGGCTATCGCAAGTTTCGCCGATTTATGTTGCAGTCCACCATGTCGATAAGAGCTTTACGTTCTTCATGATGAAATTGCTTGTGTGAGGTAATGTGTGAAAAAAGTAAACAGTAGATCCTTTTGGTTTGGTTTTCTATGACCGGGTATTTTTTTTTATTTGACTTGTATATATGCGATGCGATCGATGACCGGGTGTTTTTTTTATTTGGCTTGTGTATATGAAATGCGATTGACATTTTTGTCATCCTGACTCCATTGTGATCGATCGTTTTTTCGTACATTGGATAGTAAAAGAAAACCTTTTCATTCCCAGGAGGAAATGGGGGAAGTGTTCACTATGCGCACTGAGCTGGTGGTACTGAGAGATTGGGTCTGCCTGATTGTTAGATGCAGGATTTCGCAGAAAATTCGTATTTTGTCTCTTTTTTTTAATTGCGCACTAGCATGGATAATAGAGCTGGAAAAATCACTGCTATTGGAAGAGCTGCTCTTTTTCACAGATATTGAAAAAGAGCAATCGCAGTGGATCACTGCGATTGGAAAAGAGCAAATTTTGCCATTCCTAAACGTGATATAAAAAAAAAGGCTTTACATTCACCGCTACTGCCACACAGGAGCTTAAAGCGCCTCAATTAATAAATTAGCGGACAATCCATATTGTTCGATTCCTTCAATAGATGGAATTTTATTTGCTAGGGTGGTAATGGACCGAAATTCGAAGACGCTCTACCCGCGATGTAGGTGGTAAACCACAACCACTACGTGTACCCCGAATGGGCCTCATCCATTATTGTATTGGTTTGCCCGCACCACGTCGCATCGATCAGTCTCAAATCATTCATTCTACCAATCTCGTATGATCACTAGATGTTCGATTAATACCGCCATTATTGCGTAAGCTTTTGCTCTCATATACATATCTCACCGGGGGCTTGGATCTAGAGATGGTATGCTATTTCACATACCTGCGATTTTTTCACTGCTACTTGAAAAGAGCAATCGCATAATTTTCCTACATCTATCAATCAGGCAAGACTCAATCTCATACCTCAGCATAGTGAACACTTTCCCCATTTCCCCCTGGGAATGAAAAGATTTTCTTTTACTATCCAATGTACGAAAAAACGATCGAGCGCAATCGAGTCAGGATGGCAAAAAAGTCAATCGCATTTCATATACACAAGCCAGACAAAAAAAACATCACCCAGTCATCGATCGCATGGCATATATACAACCGCATCGCATATATACAAATACAAGCCAAATAACAAAAAAAAAAAAACAACCGGTCGTAGAAAACCAAAACAAAAGACCCTTTTGTTTTGGTTTTTTTTACACGACACTACCTCACACATAAACAATGAACAACGTAAAGCTGTTATATCGCTTGAACGTTGTTATTCCGATTGCTCTCGATTGCTCTATTGCTCTCGATTGCTCTATTGCTCTCGATTGCTCTTTCGTTGCTGTTATATCGCTTGAACGTTGTTATTCCGATTGCTCTCGATTGCTCTTTCGTTGCTGTTATATCGCTTGAACGTTATTATTCCGATTGCTCTCGATTGCTCTATTGCTCTCGATTGCTCTATTGCTCTCGATTGCTCTATTGCTCTCGATTGCTCTATTGCTCTCGATTGCTCTTTCGTTGCTGTTATATCGCTTGAACGTTATTATCACAGTTTAATTATACGTAAACAGTTGGCAAACGGGAAAGAACTTCTCGAACTGAGCTCACCAATATGCGTGCAATCTCCACGCACATATGCGAACAATCTACGTGTAAAATATGGCTTAGTAATCAGCTGTTTAAAGTGCGAACCAATCAAAATCGTTCATTTGGAAGGTAAGAGTTTTTTATGCGAAAAATTTTTTGATCTATGGGCAACATAGCCCGTTTTCGCACTCAGTCTTCTTTCGCTCTGGTTATTATTCCGATTGCTCTATTGCTCTCGATTGCTCTATTGCTCTCGATTGCTCTATTGCTCTCGATTGCTCTATTGCTCTCGATTGCTCTCGATTGCTCTTTCGTTGCTGTTATATCGCTTGCGATCACAGTTTAATTATACGTACACAGTTGGCAAACGGGAAAGAACTTCTCGAACTGAGCTCACCAATATGCGTGCAATATCCACGCACATATGCGAACAATCGACGTGTAAAATATGGGTTAGTAATCAGCTGTTTAAAGTTTTGGCCAATCAAAATCGTTCATTTGGGAGGTAACAGTTTTTAATGCGAAAAATTTTTTGATCTATGGGTAACATAGCCCGTTTGCGCACTCTGTCTTCTTTCGCTCTGCTTGCGATCAGCGATACATCAGCTCTGTGATATTAAACGAGCAGTGTCTGCTCTCAGTGATGTTGCTTTAGACTAATGAATGAATGAATGTAGATGAAACGATTGCGATTTGATGAAGAATTTGCTTAGCGATATTTTGATCGGTGGGTGGGATCTGATCTGATAGGTGAGGTGTGGAACGTCCGAAGTGGTCAATGATGCGCTTTGCTAGAGTTTTTTTGGCGGATTTTGTTCTGAGTTTCGATCTGGTCGGTTGGTAGGACATGTTGCGGCTATCGCAAGTTTCGCCGATTTATGTTGCAGTCCACCATGTCGATAAGAGCTTTACGTTCTTCATGATGAAATTGCTTGTGTGAGGTAATGTGTGAAAAAAGTAAACAGTAGATCCTTTTGGTTTGGTTTTCTATGACCGGGTATTTTTTTTTATTTGACTTGTATATATGCGATGCGATCGATGACCGGGTGTTTTTTTTATTTGGCTTGTGTATATGAAATGCGATTGACATTTTTGTCATCCTGACTCCATTGTGATCGATCGTTTTTTCGTACATTGGATAGTAAAAGAAAACCTTTTCATTCCCAGGAAGAAATGGGGGAAGTGTTCACTATGCGCACTGAGCTGGTGGTACTGAGAGATTGGGTCTGCCTGATTGTTAGATGCAGGATTTCGCAGAACTATTTTGTCTTTCTTTTTTAATTGCGCACTAGCATGGATAATAGAGGTGGAAAAATCACTGCTATTGGAAGAGCTGCTCTTTTTCACAGATATTGAAAAAGAGCAATCGCAGTGGATCACTGCGATTGGAAAAGAGCAGATTTTGCCATCCCTACTTGGATCTGAAGTTTCACCTCGAACATTAGATTGCTACTTTCTTACGCTATTGACCGTGCACTACCAATTCGACTCTATCAATAATACAAAGTCAGTTCTGTTTCAATTAGCTCATGCTGAGCCAACTTCATATAAGAACACTTGGTGAACTTTCGTCTACTAACACATTTACGGGGGTCCAAAATGCGTGAGCGAGAGGTCGTCATTTTTCTCTTTCTAACCATGTGTCACCAGATGGCGCACCGCAATTTCGATGAGTTCTTGAAGATTTCGCCAGCATCAAGAGATGGCGCTTTTGAATTTTCAGAAGAGAATTGTCAATTCGGTTCGTAGAAATTCTTACTTTCTAATATTTTGGTTGTTTTCGCGACGGACCAGAATTTTTCTCACGCGCAATTCGTAGTAGTTTCTCGCCTTTCCTTTCGCGAAAGCAATTCGCGTAAACATGAAGTGAGAAACGAGTGCAGTGATTATCACAAAGTGCACAAGAATGAAAATCGAGAGTCCCCAAAAAACGAAAATGCATGAGAATTTTTCACATTTCGTTTTTGTGTAGTTCAGAAATTCCAGTGCTTTTCTTCGCCTTTTGTTTTTTCGGTTGCTATTTATCTTTCGTTCAAATTTTCCGTCCACCTACGGGTCGTGTGTAGGTGCGCGGTGCGGTAGTACAGTGCGGAAATTCAACCTTTGGAGTCTCAATCAAAAAAGAGAGTGGATTTCTCTCCTTGTGCGCCAGTTGGGCATGTTAAGCACTCCGCTGGACATGACAGGTCGTAAAGAACCGTGTGCGAACTAATTTGGAGTGGAACTTCTCGAACGTAAGTAGGAGAAGTGAAATTTTCATGTTTTTTTGTCAGTAAAGGATTCTACGGTAATGACTTCTGGCTATCGAAAACGGACTATGACTGGCTTCTGGGAATTAGGCCCGAGAAATAAAAAAATCCTCTCGATAACTAAAGGTCCTTATGTTCGGGATCGTGTCATGTATAAGAGAACATTGGATTATGTGTCTATAAGTTTTCTTCACCGAAACAAAAATAAATAATTACAAAATGGCTTATGACTTCTACAGTAATACAGTGGTCCCTTGATAATTCGGACACTCGTTAATTCGGACCCCGCAACAATCCGGACACTTCTTCATTTTATACTGTGGACTCTGTAATTCGGACATTTTGAAATCTTGTTATGTCCTCGGTAATCTGGACTAGCAAACTAAACGATTAGAATGAATTTCTTGACCCATGCTTCCTCAATGCTTTCGGGGAATTCCCGGATTTACTAATTTTTTTTTTGTCATATTGTGTTGACGTGCAGAATATCAGTACATAGTCGAGCAAGATAGAGTATAGGTGAACATACAGGAAATCTAGTGCATAGTTGCTATTTACAAAAGTGCTTTCACGCGATTCTTAAAGTGAATTATGGCTCCGGTAAACAAGAATTCAAAGCATAATTTCCTTACATTAAAGAAGAAGCTTGAAATACTTTTAAAAAGTGGAAGGAGTTTAAAGCATCTTGCTAATGAGTATGGAGTAGGAAAATCGACAGTGTCTGACATTAAAAAGAATAAAGAAAAAATTGAAAGGGAGGAAATTTAAAACTGCAAATATTTTCTTGCGATAAAATATCTTACTTTTCAGTTATGCAGCCAGAACTGATAGTAGCCTATGTTCCAGGCAATCTATGAAATCCGGCGAGTACAATTTGATGGAGGAGAAACTCTTTACCTGGTTTCAAAGAAAATGGATACAACACATTCCGATCTCAGAACTCCTTCTTTGTGAAAAGGCGAATGAATTTTTCAACGAAATTTATGGAGACACACATACGTTTTTTGCTAGTAAAGGTTGGCTTCATAACTTCAAAAAACGTTTCGGTATTAAAGCTCTAAAGATTTCCGGGGAAAAAATTAAGCAATGACTGCAATGTTGTGGAACCATTTAAAATTAAATTTAAGGAAAGAGTAATAGAGATGAATTTGAAGCTGTGTCAAATTTATAATGCAGATGAAACCGCTCTCTTCTGGAGGAAATTACCGGAAAAGACTCTAGTGTTGCGTACTGAAAAATGTGCTCCAGGTCGAAAAATTGGAAAAGAACGAGTGATTCTTTTAGTTTGTGCCAATGCCACTGGAAAGCAGCGACTGAAACTCTTGATGATAGGAAAATTCAGAATCCCAAGAGCGTTAAACGGACAGTCTTTGCCCGTGGAGTACGTTAGTAGCAAAAATGCTTGGGTGGCGGAGTTTTTGTTCAAAGAATGGTTTCATACGTCGTTTGTAAAGCAAGTTAGACGTTATTTAAAAAGTGAAGGCTTGCCAGAAAGAGCATTACTGTTATTGGATAATGCGACATGCCATTCAACAAAATCCGAGATAAGAAGCGATGATGGCAAAATATGTGTAATGTTTTTCCCTCCCAATTGTACTGCGCTCCTACAGCCCATGGATCAAAACGCCATTCGAATCCATTCGTAAGAGTTTTCTTTGCCATATTTTGGCTAACCTAGAGGACGATTTAATGAAGTGCATCAAAACTTTCAATCTTAAAGATGTTGCAGTGACCGTCGCTAACGCTAGTGAAAGTGAGGACGATGAAGATCACATCGATAAACCACTTATCGAAAACACGAAAGTTTCTCATGCTGAAGCTGTGTCCGCTTTTAACAAATGTATTGAATATGCAGAACAACAAGAGTACAATATACATGAAGTATTGGGTCTTCAAAAATTAAGGGAAAAAGCAATGCTAGGTCTCAAACGGGTTCCTGTTTGTCAAGCAAAGATTACAATTTTTTTTAAATAACTGCATGATTGATTTTGTTTCTGGTACAGTTTGTAGATTTATATTCAAACTTTATAATTATAAATTTGAGTAAATAAATTGTTGTAAATTTAAAATAAACGGTTTTGTTCTATGTACTTATAAGGAACCGCAAATATTAGATTAGAACGTTCTCGGTAATCCGGCCGATTTGATAATTCGGACAAGCCATGGAACGTAATTGTCCGAATTAAAAAGGGACCACTGTATTTATTAAAATCAATGTCAACTATAAAATCAAATTTTTAATGAATGCAGCGTTGATTCTTCAAATTTTCTTCTCGTTTAACATTAAATGAAAACTACTCAGCTTTACTTAGGAATAAAATACACGTTTTGACTTGACCCTTTTAAATGCTCTACACGAAAGGAGTTTCATTCAGAGAAGAATATCACACTTGCCTGTCCTCTATGTTTCGTTTAATCCAGATTGAATTTTTCCTTGACCTTTTTGTAGCGTTTTCAGTTTTAACCCAATCGACAATCATCGATTTTGGTGGTTAATACGGAATAATTGGTCTGAAATATAAATAAAATCATAAGCAAGTAATTGCATTGAGCGATTGAAATATGAAAACTGACCCAAGATAAGCGTAAGCCTTCGGTGAAAAGTAAAACAATGAAATTGCAAATAACTGCAGATCGTTATTGCTGTAGTCGACCGTTTTGAAGCTTTGCGAATTCGCGTACTGCCCGCTACTCTTCGATGTTGACTCGGCTTAGTTTTATCCACCTACTTGGCCTTGATCAACGCTTGCAATTCCGCTTCGAGCTTGAAAATCGTGTCGGTCTAAATCCGAATCATTTCTTGCGCGATTCTTTCCCAGCCCAAATGATTGCGCCCGCAATTCAATCATTTTTCGGGATTAGGGCTACCGGCGAAACCCCATTAAAAACATAACAGGAGTACGATTGGGCATAAAGCCCAATCGTGCGATACTCTAGATGAAAGAGAAATTTTTGTATCTTAAGAATTTTTGTATCTTAAGAAATTTTGTAGGGGAAGTGGTAGAGGGGGTGACGACATTGAACTAATTTTTTCACATGACGGTAAGGTTGCTATCAAAATGTTTTATACAAAATTTAGGATTTAAAAATTTTTAAAAAAAAAATTTTAAATAGGTACTGAAAAAATTAGTGTATTGGATGTAGTGAAGTAGTGCAGTTTGTATGGGAGGTGATAGAAGGAGGGGCGAGTTTTTAATGACTTCTCAGAAATAACTATAAATATCATGCTTTTGACGTGTCTTAAATTGCAGATCAGTAGTATTCATACTTTTCATGAAAATCGACTTTTCATAAACTTGTGAAATTGTGTCATTTTGTATGGGAGGGGGTAGAAGGGGTAAAGCTAATCGCCTAATTTTTTTTGGTTTTACTAATAATTTTAAATAAATATTTAGTGCACAATTTCAGCTCGGTCAATTTTATACGCACTGAGTAAATTGGCTTAGAGCATTTCATGAAAAAGTGCAGTTTGTATGGGAGGTAGTGGAAGGAAAGGGAGGACTCAAATAACTTTTGTACAGTAGATTTATATCATCATAAAAGTATTATATGCCAAATTTCAGATCAATAGCATTTATATTTTTTGAGCAAATCTGTTTATTGTGAAATTACGAAATTGTGTCATTTTGTATGGGAGGGGGTAGAAGGGGTACAGCTAATCGTCTAATTTTTTTTGGCCTTAATAATAATTTTAAATAAATATTTTGTACACAATTTCAGCTTGATAACTATTATACGCTCTGAGTAAATTGGTTTAGAGCATTTCATGAAAAAGTGCATTTTGTATGGGAGGTGGTGGAAGGAGGGGGAAGACACAAATTATTTTTATAGAGTAGATTGGAATCGTCATAAAAGTATTACATTCCAAATTTCAGATCAATGTCATTTGTACTTTTCAAGGAAATTCGTTTATTGTCAGATTGCGAAATTGTGTCATTTTGTATGGGAGGGGGTAGAAGGGGTCGAGCGATTTGGCTCGTTCACGAACTTGACCTTACTTTTTTGTTAAAAACGACGTATACAAAATTTGAACTTTCTAGCTCAACGCGTTCTCAAGCTAGAGAGGACACGGACGGACAGACAGACGGACAGACGGACGGACGGACGGACGGACGGACGGACGGACATCCGGTTTTGAGATTTTTGAGTGATTATATGAACTTCTGTATCATTCATTTTTTTCTCCGAGCCTTATTTCTTGGCGTTACAAACTTTGTGGCAAACTTATAATACTCTCAGATTTCATCTAGAGTATAAAAAACGAATGTCGCAACTACCTCCCGGGTCACTCGGAAATGTTGCACTTCTTTATTTTCGTGTACAAGACTTAATAATACTTGAAAATGCTGTAAACAGTCGGACTGTTCACTTCACTGACAATTCTCTGACGTTTCTCAATGACATTTCTCCAGCGATTCTAGGTGAAATGTCATTATGGTTTGGTAAAATAAGAAGAAGAAGTGTACGTGAATAAAACTCACTAACACCACCAAGGGGTCCAAAATCTGGATTCAAGTGGCGCTAGTCTCGATTTAAAGGGAGATAGACTTCTACGGTATATACTATTTTCTATTAATTAGCTTTCGTCAGTTGCTCAACAGGCCGACCTGCTTTTCACAAACCCTCCAGCCAAACATTCACATTCATCAGATAGCTACACGGCAGTCCCGGCTATACCGAGCTCCTGCCTTTCGCCTTTCTCAGTCCGCTACTAGTTTCACCTATGGTAACTTCCATTTTCACATTCTGCCGTCTGTTACTAAGCCGTCCCGGCTATACCGAGCTCCTGCTTTTTGCATCCTTCCGTCTGCTTCAACTTTTCGCGCTTTTTCATTTGATGCTTAGATCTTCATTATTTATTCTTTCATTTCATTGAGACATGATCGATGCCACCTGGTACAGGGTTGTCACTGCGACCTCCAGCAGTACCAAGTTTAAAGTCCTTGGTGAGGACTTCCGTGAAGCAAGCTTCACTTTAGTCAAATTTCATACGTAACTTTGATACCGATCGAACAGCTCGGGTTCGTGGAGCTGGCACGCTCCAGAAGAAGTTACAGGAATCGCCTTAGCTTCGAGGGATTCAGCAATCTTCTGTTAATCTGCAATAAGTTCTTGCTCCATACTGCTTGTTAAGTTTGCTTCTTATGGCGCTCAGAAGTAAGTGCTGTTTATTACGTCTTCAATTGGTTGTGTTGACGTCACGTTTAGTACCATTAGGTTTCTGAAAATGACTGATGTTCAGAGTTTCCAAAGACGATTAATTGTTCGGAAATCTCTGTGTATCCTCAAGAAGCGTTGACTTGAAGATCTGACGATCAATGGCTGATGTTGCGAGTTTCCAAAGACGAGTGCTCGGGAATCTCTGCGGATCCTCAAGAAGCGTTGGCTTGAAGATCCGATGATCAAATGCTGGTATTGTGAGGCTTGACGGACCAATGTTTCGGCGGCAGTTGATCTTCGCCAGGTGAAGATCCTGTGCAGCCGATTTAGTATCTCCAGTCACTTTCTCTCGTCTGGAAGCGAGTGGAGCGCGTTTTCAAGAGCTGTACTCAGCCGACCACACCAGTCGTTGGTACAGAGGAAGGAATTCGTGTATCTTAATGGTTTTAAAGATACACGAATGGATATGGGTATGAAATTTCGTGGGTTATTAACAAGAAATGCCCTCTTGTTTATTGTTTTGGGTGGAAGTAAAAATAAAAATTTCTTGCCTATTTATATACAACAATCTTAACATTAATTTTGCTGTTTAGCCAGAAAATATGAGTTGAACTGCTCTATCGTTCAACTCATATTTTCATATTCATGTGCGTAAAATGCTGACACATTTTATGCTCGATCGTTCACCCATTCACATGTCATAAGGTACGTTGGGTTGAATGATCGGATATGCCTTACTTAAATATGATTATTTTGCATATTCGATCATTCAACCAAATGAATGTAAATTAATTAAGAATTAAATGTAAGATCGTATTGCATGTTGGGTTGAATGATCGGACATGCTTTACTTGAAGGTGATTATGTTGCATGTTCGATCAATTACATTAAATTTTTAGCTTCTATGTTCGTTGTGTCCGAACACATGTACTGAATGGCAGTAAGAGCAAATAAACAAATTTTGAAGAAGGTTTAGTTGGAAATTTTTTGTGTATAAGTCCATTCAATTATTTATGTTTTTATGAATTTCTCTTTAAGTTTGTTATGAAAAGTTTTTGATTTTGTTTTTTTATAAACATATTTACGTTACTGAAAAAATGTGCATCAATGGTTTTTTGATTAAAGCTTCCAATTAACCAGAACCTCAATATAAGGTGCTGCCGTAGACATTTGTCCGGCACTATACAGGGTGTTTGGTACTCCGTGTAAGGAGTTATTCCTGGATATATTTTGAGCAAAAAATTGTTCTACGGAGATGGTCAATTTTCAATATCCACGGAGATACAGGGTGATCAAGAAAAGTCCTTCGGACCTGTACCCTCACTCACTCAAAACGCTATATCTTGAAAACCAATAATCGCATTTCAAAGTGTTATAGCTCGTTTTTTAGGGAATCAAATTATCTTTCATTTAGTGTAATAGTCCGTATTGTACCTGTACCCAATCCTGAGGTATTTCCTTCAGACCACAAATTTTTGATACTTTGACCCTCAAAATTCAGTGATCAATGTAGTTTTTCTCAAGAAAACGCATTATAAAAATGTCATTTTAATGTTGTTTTCTTATGTGCCATATTATTGCCTACAAAAGATGCACACATACCTATGACTTAGGTTTTCCCGTTTTCCAGGTAATAAGCGAAAATACATATGGCTTAAAAATAAAATATGCCATAAACCAACCCTCGTTCTAAAAAAACTACCTGAAATGTTGTTAAACTGAAATATTCTTTGTGTCCTTTAATTACTATTTAAATTATCGATGAATGTCCTTTAGGTAGTATTAAAATTATCGAGGAAATGAATTAAATTAAAATGAGTTTCAACACAACGACGCTGTCCGACGCTTGGCATTGCAGTTAAACGTCTCTACGTGGAAAGTTTGGAGTGTCCTAAAAGCAGAGCGGTTGCATCCCTACCACCACACACCAGTGCAGGAGCTGGTACCCATTGATTTGCCCAAAAGGATGGAGTTTTGCAATTGGCTCCTTGAACGACAACTAAGTGACGAGAATTTTATGAACAACATTCTTTGGACTGATGATTCCCAATTCACCAGAGACGGTATCACAAACTTCCACAACTTACACACATGGGCTGAGAGTAATCCACATACAAGAAGAGAGGCATCATTTCAGCACAGATTCAGTGTCAATTTATGGCCAGATGTGATTGGCAACGATTTTATTGGTCCTATTAGGCTTCCGCCTACCCTAAATAGTTCCAATTACTTGCAGTTTTTGACAAATGATCTACAAGAGTTATTGGATGATGTGCCACTGCAACGATTGGCTTCCATGTTTTACCAACACGATGGTGCTCCAGCTCATTACGGCCGACAAATCAGAGATTGGTTAAATTCCAATTATAGCAATCGCTGGATCGGTAGAAATGGACCGATACACTGGCCTGCAAGATCTCCTGATTTAACTATTATGGATCTCTTTGTATGGGGACGGATGAAGGACCTTGTCTACGCAACGGAAGTAGTAACGTTGCAGGATCTAAACACCAGAATCGATGCGGCAGCAACAGTAAGTAAGGCAGCAGTCGAGGAGTATGAACACAAAGAGAACACTTAGCGTGCATTCAAAATGAAGGGAGCCATTTTGAACATTTATTGTAATTAAGGAAAATTGAAATAAACCATAAAAACCATTCTTAAGTTCTTTTAGTTCAAGCGGAGAGTGTTGATCAACCTATTCTTGCTTTTTTGACAAAAGTGCTACATTATTGGAATGATAATTTCTTCTAAACTATAAAACTTATGCAATGCAAGTGTATGCATCTTTTGTAGGCAATAATATGGCACATAAGAAAACAACATTAAAATGACATTTTTATAATGGGTTTTTTAGAGAAAAACTACATTGATCCTAGAATTTTGAGGGTCAAAGTGTCAAAAATTTGTGTTCTGAAGCAAATATCTCAGCATTGAAAGGTAATTTGATTCCCTAAAAAACAAGCTATAACACTTTGAATTGTGATTATTAGTTTTCAAGATATAGCGTTTTGAGTGAGTGAGGGTACAGGTCCGAAGGACTTTTCTTGATCACCCTGTATCTCCGTGCATATTGAAAATTGACCATCTCCGTAGAACAATTTTTTGCTCAAAATATATCCAGGAATAACCCCTTACAAGGTTATGCACGGAGTACCAAACACCCTGTATATGTAAAAACGAAATTCTTTTCTTGAATTTGTAACATCGAAATTTATTGGGAGGAGGCAGAAAGGTCTCCGCAAGTTAATAATTTCTTTAATATTTGTTATAATTATTACAAGACCAAATAATATAACATTAAGTTTAAAAACATAACAGGACTACGACTGTGCGTAAAGCCCAATCATACGATACTACGTATAGATGAAATCGAAATTTTTGCTGTGTTAAGAATTTTGTATGGGGAGTGGTAGAAGGGGTGACAGCACTGAACTAATTTGTTTCACATCATGCTAGACTAGCTATAAAAATATTTTGTACCAAATTTAAGCTTCAAAAATTGAGTAGACACTGAGAAACTTAGTGCATTGAATTTAATGAAATTGTGCAATTTGTATGGGAGGTGGTAGAAGGAGTGGGGGGTTTTTGGTGATTTTTCGGGAAACAACTATAATAATCATACAATTGATATACTTTATATTTCAGATCTGTATCATTCACAATTTTCAAGAAAATCGAATTGTTATATAGTCGTGGAGTTGAGTCTCATTGTATGGGAGGGGGTAGAAATTCAGCAAAAACATTTTGCATGCCATGTTCGGTGTCATATACGAAAAATACAAACCTCCTACTCTACTTCTATATCTATATCTTCAATACATATCCTATGCCACTGTGAAGCTGTGGCAAGGAAAAGGCATAATCTTCTGGGGAAAGGTTTCATTTCCACCGAGGAACTAGCCAACATGGCTCCCTTACAGATACTCAGATTAGCTAAAGCTATTGAGTTATAGTAGGGTATAGGGGCAATAATCGCACAATAGGCCAAAAAGGCCGCAGTGCTCTCACGTGTTCCCGTAATATAAATAAATAAATAAAATAAACTCTACTTCTACCACCTCCCATGCAAAAGTCTCTATTTACTATTCGAAAGAATTTGAGATGACATATTTTCCGATATAATAAAGTCATTCCTATTTCATCTAGAGTATCGATTGGGCTTTACGCCCAATCATAATTCTGCTATATTTTTCAGTTGTAATAGCTGCTATTGACAAAAATTTATAGATATTATGTGGGTCTGAGTGTTAGAGAGTGAGTCAAAAACTACACTTGCCAATACCTTCACTACAAATGCAGATAGAAAGGTGGAATTTGACATTCAGATTAATTGGTTTATATGGAAAAAAAAGCAAAACATGAACATTGTATTCCTGAAGACGATTCAACACTTCTATCGAATTTGCTTACCATTCTTGTTTCGTAAAACCATCTTTTAGTATGTCGTTTTGCTAGCATTGAACTTTCACTATTGCTGCTGGTATTTGATCCATTAATGACTGGAAAATACCTGGTGCACTACAGACTCCAAAGCAAAGGCGCTGGAATTGATACAATTCTTTAAGAGTATTAATTGTTGGGTAATATTTTGAAGTTTCTGATAATACAAGTTTTTCGTAGGCTCCATCAAGTCAATTATACAAAACCAGAAATAATCTCAAATATTAGCACAAATGTCGACAACTCTAGGTAGTGGATAATAATCCATTTGTATTTGTTTGTTGATACGAGGACGAGGTGAAAAGTTCTCGGCCTATTAGTGAAAAATTTAATTTTTATACTCTAGATGAAATATTTGAGTATTATAAGTCTGCTCTAAAGTTTGTAACGCTAAGATATAAGGCTCGGAGAAAAAAATTAATGATACAGAAGTTAATGTTATCACTCAAAACCGGATGTCCGTCCGTCCGTCCGTCTGTGCGCTCTCTAGCTTGAAAACGAGTTGAGTTAGATAGTTCAAATTTTGTACACGTCGTTTTTGATAAAAAAGTAAGGTCATGTTCGTGAACGGGCCAAATCGCTCCACCCCTTCTACCCCCTCCCATACAAAATGACACAAGTGCGCAATTTGACAATAAAAGTATTTGCTCGGAAAGTATATAAGCTATTGACCTGAAATTTGGAATATGTCACTTTTATGATAATTTCTATTTACCGTATAAAAATTATGCAAGTCCTCTTCCTCCTTCTACCACCTCCCATACAAACTGTACTTGTCATGAGCAAATTTACTCAGTGCATATAAAATTTAGCGGGCTGAAATTGTGCACCATTTATTTGAAATTGTTAGTAAGGTAAAAAAAAAGTTAAACGGTTAGCTTCACCCCTTCTACCCCCTCCCATACAAAATGACACAATTTCGCAATTTGACAATAAATGGATTTACTCGAAAAGTGTAAAGGCTATTAGTCTGAATTTTGGAATATATTGCTTTCATAATGATTTAAATCTACAGTAGAAAAATTATTTATGTCCTACCTCTCCTTCCACCCCCTCCCATACAAACTACACTTTTTCATGAAATGCTCTAAGAGGATTTTCTCAGAACATATAACATTTATTGAGCTTATATTTTGTAATAAATACTTAATTAGTGTTATCACTAAGATCAGAAAAAAATATTTGATTAGCTTCACTGCTTCTATCCCCTCCCATACAATATGACACAGTTTCACAACTTCACAAGAAATCAATTTTCTTGATAATTATGAATGGCACTAGTCTGAAATTCAAGGGAAGTCAATTTTATAACATTCCTAGTTATTTCTGAAAATATTACTAAAATCCCCCCACTCTTTCTACTACCTCCCATACAAACTGCACATTTTCACTAAATCTAACACACTAATTTTCTCAGCACCTATTCAATTTTTGGAGTAAGCATTTTGTATAAAACATTTTTATAGCTACTTTAGCATGATGGGGATAAAATTAGTTCAATGCTATCATCCCTTCTAACAGTCCCCATACAAAATTTCTATTTCATTTAGAGTATCGTAAGATTGCGCTTTACGCGCAATCGTAGCCCTGTTATGTTTTAATTTAAAAATGTATCTATTTGTCAATGTAGTCTCACTTTTTCCGTTCTTCACTGAACTCCGTCCCTGAAGTGCGATTCTGGAAGGTCTTAAAGGGTCGTCTTGTACTGACCACACAAATACCCTACGGATAATATTAGAGCAGTCAGCCGAAATGGGTTCGCCACTACATCTCATGTTTGTAGACTTCGAGAAGGCTTTCGACAGCGTTAAGCGAGATTACATATGGAATGCTTTGCGTAGGAGAGGTATTCCAGATAAGGTCATAGCTATGATTAAAGAATCCTACGAAGATGCAAGGTGTCGCGTCTTGCATACAGGAGAGCTGTCCGAGAGCTTCCCTGTGCGAACGGGTGTCAGACAAGGCTGCATATTATCACCAGCCCTGTTTCTAGTGGTAATAAATGACATCTTGAAAGCTGCACTGGAAGGTGGGGAAGGTAAAGGTCTTCAATGGAGACTATTTAACATCTTAAGTCACCTTGATTATGCTGATGACGTGTGTTTGCTTGCACATACCCGTTCGGACTTAGAGTCAAATGTTCGCTCGTTGCATTCTAAATGCAAAGAGGCGGGACTGAAAATAAATGTGCGTAAAACCAAGTACATGCACATGGGTTGGAACGCAAGCACACCGATTGTTCTTAACGGACAGGATGTGGAAGAGGCAAGATTTTTGCTATCTCGGAAGCATTGTCAGCATGGACGGCGGAGCCGAAAAGGATGTTGAGGCTCGGCTAAATAAAGCTCGTCAGGCCTTCGGTATCCTTTCCCCTTTCTGGAGGCTAAGAGAGATCTCCCTTCGCACGAACCTGCAAGTTTTTGACGCATGTGTCAAATCTGTGTTGTTGTATGGTTGTACTACGTGGAAAGTGACCGTTCGACTTACCAAGAAACTACAGACTTTCGTAAACCAATGCCTTCGGTGCATTTTAGGAATATTCTGGCCAGAAGTGATCTCCAACGACGAACTTTGGAGTACAACTGGTCAGACTAAAATAGGTATTGAGATTCAACGGCGGAAGTGGCAGTGGATCGGTCATACTTTGAGGAAACCAGAGCAAAATATCGCAAAACAGGCTCTGGACTATAATCCTCAAGGAAGACGTCGGGTTGGTCGACCATGTAACACATGGAAGCGAGCAGTTGAGCAGGAGGCCAGAGGAATAAACAAGTCCTGGCAGCAGCTTAAGGCGATGCTCAGGATCGCGCCTTGTGGAAGAGAGTTGTTTCTGTCCTATGCAGGAATTTGATAGATGATTAAAAACATACATTCACCTCTGCTATCACCTTTTCATTTCACCCAAAACGTTATCCAGCAAAAAATTTCTTGAATTTCGGGAATAGATGAAAAGAGGACTTGGCGAATAAAGGATGTTACAGCAATTCATGCAATTCCCTCAATTTTCCCATTGCCAAAGCGCCTTAGTGGTTGGGTGCATTGCCCTAGTGAAATCCAGGACTTTTCTCTGTAATTTGTATACTCTAGATGAAATCTGAGAGTATATTGTGTTTGTCTTACCGTTTGTAACACTAAGAAATAACGCTCGCGCAGACCCGCCAAGGGTACAGAAATATATGTTGTCGCTCAAAAACCTCGATTCCGAGTGACCGTCTGTCCGTCTGTCCTTCTGTGCGTCTGTCTACAGCATAACTCTCGAAAGCTTGAAGCTATAGTGCTAAAAATTTTGGTGTGTCATTTTTAGCAAAAAAGTAACTTTAAGTTCGTGAATGGGCTACATCCCCTCACACCTTCTACCCCCTCCCATACAAATTTCATTAATTTTCGAAAAATTAAGAAATTGATTTTTCTTTGAAACTATTTAACCTATCGACTTAAAATTTACGTCAAAGCCTTACGATATAGATGTCATTAATATTACGGAATATTGATTCGATCCCCTTACTCCTTCTACTACTATTTTAGTTTTTCATTGAAACTAGTAAATCTGAAAAGACGAAATTTTGTCAGAATTAATTCTACTATAATTGCAATTCATTTTCAAAATAATTATCAACTTCACCTCTCTCCTTCTACCCCCTTCCATTCAAATTTCAAGAAATTTTGAAATTTAAATTAAATTATTTTTCTTCGAAACCGTTGAAGCTAGCAACTTGATATTTTGTATGAAGTATACAAATAGAAATATTAATAATTTAAAAAAAATTATTTTGATCCATACACTCCGTCTACCCCCTCCCATACAAATGCATAATTTTTGTTAAATGCATTTTATCAATTTCCATTCAAACTAGAAAAAGTACAAACTTCAAATTTTGCCGGAATTTGTTTTTTAATAATTGAAATAACTGTAAGAAAAAATTATCAGCTGCGCTTCACTCCTTCTACCACCTCCCGTACAAATATCTGTATTATAAATTCAAGAAAAGCATTTCTCCTTCAAGTATACATATGAGAGCTATCGACTTTGAAATTGAATCAAAGCATGGTGATAAGGATGATGATAAGCGTTTCAAAATCATCTTAAATGCTCCACTTCCTCTGCCACCTCCCATACAAATGCCCCAATTTCAGGAAAACTGTGACTAATTTCTTTAAAAATAATGAAAACTAAAGGCTTTAAATTCAACAAAAAACATTTTGCATGCCATGTTCGGTGTAATGTACGAAAAATACAAACCTCCCCCTCTACTTCTACCACCTCCCATGCAAAAGTCTCTATTCACTATTTGAAAGAATTTGAGATGACATATTTTCCGGTATATTAAAGTCATTTCCATCTCATCTAGAGTATCATATAATTGGGCTTAAACCCAATTATAATTCTGTTATGTTTTTATCTAGCTTGTAAAGAAAATATGCGTAGTCAATCAAATTCCTGTTAACACCTCCTAGGCATAGGACAAAAACATCTCTCTTCCACAAGGCGCGATCCTGAGCATGACCTTAAGCTGGTGTCAGGAATTGTTTATTGTTTGTTTAAATATATGCGATGCGATCGATGACCGGGTGTTTTTTTTATTTGGCTTGTGTATATGAAATGCGATTGACATTTTTGCCATCCTGACACCATTGCGATCGATCGTTTTTTCGTACATTGGATAGTAAAAGAAAACCTTTTCATTCCCAGGAGGAAATGGGGGAAGTGTTCACTATGCGCACTGAACTGGTGGTACTGAGAGATTGGGTCTGCCTGATTGTTAGATGCAGGATTTCGCAGAAAATTCGTATTTTGTCTCTTTTTTTTAATTGCGCACTAGCATGGATAATAGAGGTGGAAAAATCACTGCTATTGGAAGAGCTGCTCTTTTTCACAGATATTGAAAAAGAGCAATCGCAGTGGATCACTGCGATTGGAAAAGAGCAAATTTTGCCATCCCTAAACGTGATATAAAAAAAAGGCTTTACATTCACCGCTACTGCCACACAGGAGCTTAAAGCGCCTCAATTAATAAATTAGCGGACAATCCATATTGTTCGATTCCTTCAATAGATGGCATTTTATTTGCTAGGGTGGTAATGGACCGAAATTCGAAGACGCTCTACCCGCGATGTAGGTGGTAAACCACAACCACTACGTGTACCCCGAATGGGCCTCATCCATTATTGTATTGGTTTGCCCGCACCACGTCGCATCGATCAGTCTCAAATCATTCATTCTACCAATCTCGTATGATCACTAGATGTTCGATTAATACCGCCATTATTGCGTAAGCTTTTGCTCTCATATATCTCACCGGGGGGCTTGGATCTGAAGTTTCACCTCGAACATTAGATTGCTACTTTCTTACGCTATTGACCGTGCACTACCAATTCGACTCTATCAATAATACAAAGTCAGTTCTGTTTCAATTTGCTCATGCTGAGCCAACTTCATATAAGAACACTTGGTGAACTTTCGTCTACTAACACATTTACGGGGGTCCAAAATGCGTGAGCGAGAGGTCGTCATTTCTCTCTTTCTAACCATGTGTCACCAGATGGCGCACCGCAATTTCGATGAGTTCTTGAAGATTTCGCCAGCATCAAGAGATGGCGCTTTTGAATTTTCAGAAGAGAATTGTCAATTCGGTTCGTAGAAATTCTTACTTTCAAATATTTTGGTTGTTTTCGCGACGGACCAGAATTTTTCTCACGCGCAATTCGTAGTGGTTTCTCGCCTTTCCTTTCGTGAAAGCAATTCGCGTAAACATGAAGTGAGAAACGAGTGCAGTGATTATCAAAAAGTGCACAAGAATGAAAATCGAGAGCCCCCAAAAAACGAAAATGCTTGAGAATTTTTCACATTTCGTTTTTTTGTAGTTCAGAAATTCCAGTGCTTTTCTTCGCCTTTTGTTTTTTCGGTTGCTATTTATCTTTCGTTCAAATTTTCCGTCCACCTACGGGTCGTGTGTAGGTGCGCGGTGCGGTAGTACAGTGCGGAAATTCAACCTTTGGAGTCTCAATCAAAAAAGAGAGTGGATTTCTCTCCTTGTGCGCCAGTTGGGCATGTTAAGCACTCCGCTGGACATGACAGGTCGTAAAGAACCGTGTGCGAACTAATTTGGAGTGGAACTTCTCGAACGTAAGTAGGAGAAGTGAAATTTTCATGTGTTTTTGTCAATAAAGGATTCTACGGTAATGACTTCTGGCTATCGAAAACGGACTATGACTGGCTTCTGGGAAGTAGGCCCGAGAAATAAAAAAATCCTCTCGATAACTAAAGGTTCTTATGTTCGGGATCGTGTCATGTATAAGAGAACATTGGATTATGTGTCTATAAGGTTTCTTCACCGAAACAAAAATAAATAATTACAAAATGGCTTATGACTTCTACAGTAATATTTATTAAAATCAATGTCAACTATAAAATCAAATTTTTAATGAATGCAGCGTTGATTCTTCAAATTTTCTTCTCGTTTAACATTAAATGAAAACTACTCAGCTTTACTTAGGAATAAAATACACGTTTTGACTTCACCCTTTTAAATGCTCTACACGAAAGGAGTTTCATTCAGAGAAGAATATCACACTTAACAGTCCTCTATGTTTCGTTTAATCCAGATTGAATTTTTCCTTGACCGTTTTGTAGCGTTTTCAGTTTTAACCCAATCGACAATCATCGATTTTGGTGGTTAATACGGAATAATTGGTCTGAAATATAAATAAAATCATAAGCAAGTAATTGCATTGAGCGATTGAAATCTGAAAACTGACCCAAGATAAGCGTAAGCCTTCGGTGAAAAGTAAAACAATGAAATCGCAAATAACTGCAGATCGTTATTGCTGTAGTCGACCGTTTTGAAGCTTTGCGAATTCGCGTACTGCCCGCTACTCTTCGACGTGACTCGGCTTAGTTTTATCCACCTACTTGGCCTTGATCAACGCTTGCAATTCCGCTTCGAGCTTGAAAATCGTGTCGGTCTAAATCCGAATCATTTCTTGCGCGATTCTTTCCCAGCCCAAATGATTGCGCCCGCAATTCAATCATTTTTCGGGGATTAGGGCTACCGGCGAAACCCCATTAAAAAAAACGAGTGTCGCAACTACCTCCCGGGTCACTCGGAAATGTTGCACTTCTTTATTTTCGTGTAGAAGACTTAATAATACTTGAAAATGCTGTAAACAGTCGGACTGTTCACTTCACTGACAATTCTCTGACGTTTCTCAATGACATTTCTCCAGCGATTCTAGGTGAAATGTCATTAAGTTTTGGTAAAATAAGAAGAAGAAGTGTACGTGAATAAAACTCACTAACACCACCAAGGGGTCCAAAATCTGGATTCAAGTGGCGCTAGTCTCGATTTAAAGGGAGATAGACTTCTACAGTATATACTCTTTTCTATGAATTAGCTTTCGTCAGTTGCTCAACAGGCCGACCTGCTTTTCACAAACCCTCCAGCCAAACCTTCACATTCATCAGATAGCTACACGGCCGTCCCGGCTATACCGAGCTCCTGCCTTTCGCCTTTCTCAGTCCGCTAATAGTTTCACCTATGGTAACTTCCATTTTCACATTCTGCCGTCTGTTACTAAGCCGTCCCGGCTATACCGAGCTCCTGCTTTTTGCATCCTTCCGTCTGCTTCAACTTTTCGCGCTTTTTCATTTGATGCTTAGATTTTCATTATTTATTCTTTCATTTCATTGAGACATGATCGATGCCACCTGGTACAGGGTTGTCACTGCGACCTCCAGTAGTACCAAGTTTAAAGTCCTTGGTGAGGACTTCCGTGAAGCAAGCTTCACTTTAGTCAAATTTCATACGTAACTTTGATACCGATCGAACAGCTCGGGTTCGTGGAGCTGCCACGCTCCAGAAGAAGTTACTGGAATCGCCTTAGCTTCGAGGGATTCAGCAATCTTCTGTTAATCTGCAATAAGTTCTTGCTCCATACTGCTTATTAAGTTTGCATCTTATGGCGCTCAGAAGTAAGTGCTGTTTATTACGTCTTCAATTGATTGTGTTGACGTCACGTTTAGTAACAGTAGGTTTCTGAAAATGACTGATGTTCAGAGTTTCCAAAGACGATTAATTGCTCGGAAATCTCTGTGTATCTTCAAGAAGCGTTGGCTTGAAGATCCGACGATCAAATGCTGGTATTGTGAGGCTCGACGGACCAATGTTTCGGCGGCAGTTGATCTTCGCCAGGTGAAGATCCTGTGCAGCCGATTTAGTATCTCCAGTCACTTTCTCTCGTCTGGAAGCGAGTGGAGCGCGTTTTCAAGAGCTGTACGCAGCCGACCACACCAGTCGTTGGTACAGAGGAAGGAATTCGTGTATCTTAATGGTTTTAAAGATACACGAATGGATATGGGTATGAAATTTCGTGGGTTATTAACAAGAAATGCCCTCTTGTTTATTGTTTTAGGTCGAAGTAAAAATAAAAATTTATTGCCTATTTATACAGGGTGTTTGGTACTCCGTACATAACCTTGTAAGGGGTTATTCCTGGATATATTTCGAGCAAAAAATTGTTCTACGGAGATGGCCAATTTTCAATATCCACGGAGATACAGGGTGATCAAGAAAAGTCCTTCGGACCTGTACCCTCACTCACTCAAAACGCTATATCTTGAAAACCAATAATCGCATTTCAAAGTGTTATAGCTTGTTTTTTAGGGAATCAAATTATCTTTCATTTAGTGTAATAGTCCGTATTGTACCTGTACCCAATCCTGAGGTATTTCCTTCAGACCACAAATTTTTGATACTTTGACCCTCAAAATTCTGTGACCAATGTAGTTTTTCTCAAGAAAACGCATTATAAAAATGTCATTTTAATGTTGTTTTTTATGTGCCATATTATTGCCTACAAAAGATGCACACATACTTATGACTTAGGTTTTCCCGTTTTCCAGGTAATAAGCGAAAATACATATGGCTTAAAAATAAAATATGCCATAAAACAACCCTCGTTCTAAAAAAAACTACCTGAAATGTTCTTAAACGAAATATTCTTTGTGTCCTTTAATTACTATTTAAATTATCGATGAATGTCCTTTAAGTAGTATTTAAATTATCGAGGAAATGAATTAAATTAAAATGAGTTTCAACACAACGACGCTGTCCGACGCTTGGCATTGCAGTTAAACGTCTCTACGTGGAAAGTTTGGAGTGTCCTCAAAGCAGAGCGGTTGCATTCCTACCACCACACACCAGTGCAGGAGCTGGTACCCATTGATTTGCCCAAAAGGATGGAGTTTTGCAATTGGCTCCTTGAACGACAACTAAGTGACGAGAATTTTATGTACAACATTCTTTGGACTGATGAGTCCCAATTCACCAGGGACGGTATCACAAACTTCCACAACTTACACACATGGGCTGAGAGCAATCCACATACAAGAAGAGAGGCATCATTTCAGCACAGATTCAATGTCAATTTATGGGCAGGTGTGATTGGCAACGATTTTATTGGTCCTATTAGGCTTCCGCCTACCCTAAATAGTTCCAATTACTTGCAGTTTTAGACAAATGATCTACAAGAGTTATTGGATGATGTGCCACTGCAACGATTGGCTTCCATGTTTTACCAACACGATGGTGCTCCAGCTCATTACGGCCGACAAATCAGAGATTGGTTAAATTCCAATTACAGCAATCGCTGGATCGGTAGAAATGGACCGATACACTGGCCTGCAAGATCTCCTGATTTAACTATTATGGATTTCTTTGTATGGGGACGGATGAAGGACCTTGTCTACGCAACGGAAGTAGTAACGTTGCAGGATCTAAACACCAGAATCGATGCGGCAGCAACAGTAAGTAAGGCAGCAGTCGAGGAGTATGAACACAAAGAGAACACTTAGCGTGCATTCAAAATGAAGGGAGCCATTTTGTACATTTATTGTAATTAAGGAAAATTGAAATAAACCATAAAAACCATTCTTAAGTTCTTTTAGTTCAAGCGGAGAGTGTTGATCAACCTATTCTTGCTTTTTTGACAAAAGTGCTACATTATTGGAATGATAATTTCTTCTAAACTATAAAACTTATGCAATGCAAGTGTATGTATCTTTTGTAGGCAATAATATGGCACATAAGAAAACAACATTAAAATGACATTTTTATAATGGGTTTTTTAGAGAAAAACTACATTGATCCTAGAATTTTGAGGGTCAAAGTGTCAAAAATTTGTGTTCTGAAGCAAATATCTCAGCATTGAAAGGTAATTTGATTCCCTAAAAAACAAGCTATAACACTTTGAATTGTGATTATTAGTTTTCAAGATATAGCGTTTTGAGTGAGTGAGGGTACAGGTCCGAAGGACTTTTCTTGATCACCCTGTATCTCCGTGGATATTGAAAATTGACCATCTCCGTAGAACAATTTTTTGCTCGAAATATATCCAGGAATAACCCCTTACAAGGTTATGTACGGAGTACCAAACACCCTGTATACAATAATCTTTACATTGATTTTGCTGTTTAGCCAGAAAATATGAGTTGAACGATCGAGCATTATTCATGTGCGTAAAATGCTGACACATTTTATGCTCGATCGTTCACCCATTCACATGTCATAAGGTACGTTGGGTTGAATGATCGGATATGCTTTACTTAAATATGATTAAAAAAAAGGGATATAAACCAAAAACCAGTCTCTGCAAAGACGCAGAGGGCAATATCATCAGCGACACAGAAGAAATCAAAAGGAGATGGGCTTCATACTTCGAAAATCTTTTGAATCCCATCCCAGTAGCACCGATAACGACAGACAACATTTCAATTCAAGTCTCAACTGACGAAGATGAACCACCATCGACACCACCCACGCTTCCTGAAATCAAAGCAGCCCTATGTGACCAAAAACGAAACAAAGCGCCGGGAATTGACGAAATACCAGTTGAACTTCTGAAAAACGGTGGAAACTGTGTCGCTGAAATACTGCACAGCATGATATGCAAAATTTGGACAGAGGAAATCATACCCGACGACTGGCGAAAAAGCATTATATGTCCAATTTACAAGAAAGGAGACAAACTCTGCTGTGAACACTACAGAGGTATATCATTGTTGTGTACGTCCTATAAAATACTGACAAAAATAATTGAACGTCGTCTTAAGCCCTATACTAATCAAATAAGGATAAGGCGGATTCAGAACCGGACGATCTACAACAGACCAGATATTCTCGGTGAAACAGGTGCTTGAGAAATGCTGGGAATATAACACAGACGTGCACCAAATATTCGTAGATTTTAAACAAGCATACGACAGTATCGACAGGAGCGTACTGTACCAAATCATGCTTGACTTTGGAATTCCTCCAAAACTAGTCCGACTAACAAGACTCACAATGACGAACACTGAATCCCAAGTGAGAATACAAACCGATTCCACAACCAGCTTTCGAACGGAATGTGGTTTAAAGCAGGGAGATGGTCTAGCTCCTATGCTTTTCAACTTGGCACTAGAGTATGTCGTCCGAAAAATCCCAGTCGACACCAACGGTACACTACTATTCAAGTCCACCCAACTAGTAGCATACGCTGACGACATTAACATTCTAGCAAGATCCTTCCCTAGTGCTAAGGAGGTATTTGTCAATCTTGACTCCGCCGCAAAAGAAGTCGGGTTGCGCATTAATGAAAGCAAAACAAAAGTAATGACGCAAACAAGAAGGAGGTCGCCTATCAGACAAAACATAACAATTGCGGAATATAATTTGGAGAGTGTGGACAACTTCATATATCTTGGGGCTAATCTAGCAAAGGACGGTAATGAAACAGACGAAATCAAACGACGGATAATACTTGCAAATAAGACGTATTATTCGGTACTTCCAATAATGAAATCCAAGAAAGTGCACAGGAACAATAAGCTGCGGATTTATAAAACTATTATACGACCTGTGCTCTGTTATGGCAGCGAGACGTGGACATTAACGCGAACTTCCGAAAAAGCAGTTAACGCATTCGAAAGAAAGGTCCTCCGAAGAATTTTGGGACCTGTGAAGGAAGGAACGGAATGGCGAATAAGATACAACCATGAGTTGTACCAACTCTACGACGAGCCAGAAGCTTCAATGTTCATCAAGTTACGCAAACTGCAGTGGGCTGGCCATGTAGAGCGAATGGAAAACAGAAGAGTCTTAAAGGCAAAGCGAGTGGTAACCGGCCAGTAGGCAAACCACGCAAGCGATGGGAAGACTCGGTTGATGAAGACAGCAAAGCCATTCTAAAAATTAGCAGCTGGAGGACGCGGTCTTTGGATCGAGACGATTGGAGGCGACGACTTCAGGAGGCCAGGGCCCGATTTGGGCTGTCGCGCCATTGATGATGATGAAATATGATTATATTGCATATTCGATCATTCAATCAAATGAATGTAAATTAATTAAGAATTAAATGTAAGATCGTATTGCATGTTGGGTTGAATGATCGGACATGCTTTACTTGAAAGCGATTATGTTGCATGCTCGATCATTCACCCAATTACATTAAATTTTTAGCTACTATGCTCGGTGTGTCCGAACACATGTACTGAATGGCAGTAAGAGCAAATAAACAAATTTTGAAGAAATACCGTTAGGTTTAGTTGGAAATTTTTTGTGTATAAGTCAGCCAGCACTGACTGCCGTAGACTTTTGTCCATTCAATTATTTATGTTTTTATGAATTTCTCTGTAAGTTTGTTATGAAAAGTTTTTGTTGTTGTTTTTTTATAAACATATTTACGTTACTGAAAAAATGTGCATCAATGGTTTTTTGATTAAAGCTTCCAATTAACCAGAACCTCAATATAAGGTGCTGCCGTAGACTTTCGTCCGCCACTATATGTTGTAAATAGACACACAAACAGACGCCCACTCGGAATTGAGGTTTTCGAGCGACAACAAATTTGCCTATACCATTGGCGGCTCTGTTCGAGCATTGTTTTTTACCATTCCAGATTTAATCTAGAGTATAAAAATCACAAAAATTTCTTTTTATGCTTCGTTCTTTCCTAAATAAAGTAAAACACTAACTTACTGCCATTTATAATCAAATACCAGCCAGACTCCAATTATATTCATATGCATAGATTTTCCGTACACATCTGTTCCCCACCCAATATAGATATCTTCCATTCGGTAGCTAAGTACCAGCAATAAAATCATCAAATCCACAGCAATAAAACTCTGCAACAAACTTGTAAAACTCATTCGGGCGATGCAGTCCGCGTCTGTTTTACGACGTCGCGATCGCTCACTTAAATCCCGCGCTTTGCGCAGCCCGCTAATTTTACGAGGGAAATTTCTCAATTTTCTAAGTCGCTACTTCCGAAAAACCAAGAACTTGCCAAACAACAAAGTTGTCTTAATCGTAGCAGGGCGTAAACCCTAGAAAAATCGGTCTTTCGAAAAAAAAAAAAACAAAAGAAAAGCGAAGATTCTCCCATCGGAAAAACACCAACTTCCTGAAAATGCGGGCTTAACTCAAATTAAGATCCTCCAGAAAAAAAAAAAGAACAAAACCCTGAGTCGAGAGAAGACCGAAACAAGGGATGATATTAAATTTTTTTTGCAATATTTAAAAAAAAAGGAAAAAAGATGACTGCCAAAGCTTCATCGCTTTCAAGCGGAGGTAAATAGGCGAATTAAGAAGAGAGCAGAATTGTTTCTTTTGCGGAACACAAGCTGGCAACATCACCCACTTCGGCGGCCCACACTGACCGTGGCGAGGATGAAGCGGCGCCCAGCGCGGTCCCACCAAATGCTCCCACAGCAGCCGACACGGCCAAAGTAAATAAGCGCGTCGGCTCAACCCGACTCTAGAAAAACATAAACAAACGCAAGCGAATCAAAACCGGATAAAATGCAAGAAAAGCAGAAAAGCAGCGCTTTAAGCGAACCGTTGTGCAATAAAAGCTCCGCTTGGAGCCACTGCCCGGCCGCAGTCCAATCACAACCGAGCGGAGGCGGAGTTTTCTGCCGGGCGATTATCGCACTCTCAAACGCAAAGCCCGAGCACGGCAACAACAACGTAGCTCAGCCACAACAACAAAAAGCACGACCGACAACGCGACGTGTCGGAAAGCAGATCGACTCTTCTTAGTGGCGTTTAGGCGCCTCCAAAGCCCCGTCAGGAACAGTTTTGGGGGCGGATAAGTAAATAAGGCGCGAGCTTTATCTCGTCGTGTTGGCCTCGGCAGCGGGAGCCGGGTCATCCCGAGCCGGAGAAGCTGCGACGAGTGGGTGGCTGGCTGAGCCCCCAGGCTCCCCGTAACGGATCCCTGCGCGCGCATTGTCAACAAGTCACGAGCGGGTGTGGGGCAGTGCTGTCCTGTCCGATTAATCGAACCCACCCTTTTGCCGGGATCCGGGAAACTCCGAGCGTAACACGATTTACGTCCGAATTAGCTCCCGACAAGCACGAGCTAAGACCCATCCCCACGCCGCGCCACCCTTTTCGCGTGCACCCGGCGAAACGGCCTGCTGATAAGAAGCAACCTGTCAGCCGCGCTCGCTGCCACCGCAAGCAACGTGCTCCCGAAGTGCAGACGACGTGTGCGACACTTGTACATAAGGCCGACGCACACACACAAGCGATCGCTCGATGCTGGCGGCCCTGTGTGCGTGCTTAGCCAAGCCGCGATTTGCTTGCGATTTTGGCACTTTCGGGTCTGCACATACGGCGCGTGTGTGTGCGTCGCTATCCGTGGATTTCCCAGCTGTATGTGAATGGGGTTGTTGCAGACGGACGGGTGGCTTTTGACATAAACGTTCACGTTCAGTTGCGCGACAGCTATCGGCGTGATAAGACTTGCTGCTCGTGTGTGGTGTGGATTTTTGTTGTGTTTTGTGTTATTGTTATTATTGTTGGCGCTCCGCGCTTCTTAGAAATCCAATCGAACCGTAGCTGGTGCGACATTTCATTCTGTTTTTCTTTCTTCCAATTGGATCTTCCTCAAACATTGTGACAACTGATTTGTTTTTTTGTTTTAAGTTTAGCAAAAATAAAAATCATTCAAAATCGGAAAGAAAAACGCGTTGCACTTTTGGATAGTTTGCAAGGTGTATCGGTGTGTCTTAGTTTGTTGAAAGATTTTGAAATTTGGGCGCGAAATTGACTTTTACTCTAAAATAGCGCCCAGTGCCCGCCCAATCAGCGACTTCATCGCGTTCGATCTGATTAATTGATGAATAATTAAAATTCGTATAATGCAATTAGCGAGGCTTTTGCGAGCGATCTACGGTGTGAGGAATCGCTGTCGATAAGTCGATTTGTGGTTTTTTTGTTGTATTTTAATCGAAACGGGTGTTACTAGCGATTTGTTGCTGTTTTATTTGGAATCGTATTTAGTGCTGTTATTTTCGGCGCGATTTTTGTTCTAACGTTGTTTGGTGGCATAATGCATGGAGAAAATGTTTGACGCTGGACATTGCTGGCGAGTATCATAGTACGGGACGTTCTGCGGAGTGGATTTGTTTCGTGTTATCTTTTGGTTTGTTCCTATATGGAAGGTTGTTGTTCGTATGTGAAGATTTGAAGGCAATTATTGACTGACGGAGAGTTTTAAGGGCCCGAACACTCACCATAGCCTATAGAAATCTGGTATGGATTTTCAAAGTGCCATGGAAACATTCGCTGAAGCTTGGGCGGCGGCAAATGCTGGACAGCAGGTAAGCTCATAGTTGCACATAAAGTTGGAATCGCCTCCAATACGAATCGAACCCAACTTTTAAGTCCTTGGGAAATTTTAGTTATTTAGCCAACGAAAATTCAAATCTTGGTCACGAGAACTGGGCAGCATCATCATCTTTTAAGCGAAAGTTTCTTCGATCCTCAATTTAATATCATGGATAAATCTGGAAATTTTTCAGACCACGGGAGAGTTACTTTATTTGAACTTTGCGTCTCCTTTGGAGTGCAGGATATGCAATTCATCAAAATCATCATCAATGGCGCGAAAGCCGAAATCGGGCCCTGGCCTTCTGAAGTCGTCGTCTTGTATCGATCCAAAGACCGCGTCCTCCAGCTGCTAACTTTTAAGATGGCTTTGCTGTCTTCACCGACCGAGTCTTCCTATCGCTTGTGTGGTTTGCCTACTGGCCAGTTACTACTCCTACTTCTACAATACTACGGCCCAAACCGGGCCTTGGCCTCCTGACCCTTCAGGGGTCTTAACATTTTTCATTATTTATTGTGGAAGGGTCGTTAGACCTTCGCACAACCCTCTATATTCGAGTTTTTCATTTTCGTAGATTGAGGTGACCAAAGTATACCCAAGCGGCAGTGTGCTGGAATTATGCGTCGACCGTGATTTGAACTCACGACCAACACGCTACCTACTAGGCTACACCCTAACCGCTCA
The DNA here is from genome assembly GCA_963669355.1 of Chorisops tibialis. Taxonomy (NCBI): domain Eukaryota; kingdom Metazoa; phylum Arthropoda; class Insecta; order Diptera; family Stratiomyidae; genus Chorisops; species Chorisops tibialis. The sequence goes on along the minus strand of OY770262.1, from coordinate 115,121,618 downwards.
CTTTGCCTTTAAGAGCGCGTTTGGGGATTCTTATGTCTTCCATTCGCTCTAAACGGCCAGCCCACTGCAGTTCAGGTAGCTTGATGAACGTTGAAGCTTCTGGCTCGTCGTAGAGTTGATACAACTCATGGATTTATCTTATTTGTCATTCCGTTCCTTCCTTCACAGCTCCCAAAATTCTTCGGAAGACTTTTCTTTCGAATGCGTTAACTGCTTTGTTTCAATATTGGAAGTACCGAATAATAAGTTTTATTTTTATTATCCTTCGATTGATTTCGTCCGTCCTTTGCTAGATTAGCCCCAAGATATATGAAGTTGTCCACACCCTCCAAACCATATTCCTCAGTTGTTATGTTTTGTCTGATTGGCATTCTTATTCTTGTTTGCGTCATTACTTTTGTTTTGCTTTCGTTAATGCGCAACCCGACTTCTTTCGCGGCGGATTCAAGATTGACAAATGCCTCCTTAGCATTAGGGAAGGATCTTGCTAGGATGTTAATGTCGTCAGCATATGCTACTATTTCGGTGGACTTGAATAGAAGTGTCCCGTTTGTGTCGACTGGAATTTTTCGGACGACATACTCGAGTGCCAAGTTGAAAAGCATGGGGGCTAAACCATCTCCCTGCTTTAAGCCACATTCCGTTCGAAAGCAGGTTGTGGAATCGGTTTCTATTCTCACTTGGGATTCAGTGTTCGTCATTGTGAGTCTTGTTAGTCGGACTAGTTTTGGAGGAATTCCAAAGTCAAGCATGATTTGGTACAGTACGCTCCTGTCGATACTGTCGTATGCTTGTTTAAAATCTACGAAGATTTGGTGCACGTTTCATTTATATTCCTAGCAATTCTCAGGCACCTGTTTCACCGAGAATATCTGATCTGTTGTAGGTAGTCCGGTTTTGAATCCGGTGGTATTCGCCAATTATTTCCTTAGTGGCTTAGGAAGACGTTTAAGTATGGTTTGGTGAATGTTTTCACAGTGCATTTCGAATTGAAAGAAAAGATTTCCGGATTCTACACTGTTACGCTTTATTATTCGTGACGTTTCGGTCTCTGCAGTTTGATAAAGGTCTCAGCAGAGACCGAAACGTCACGAATAATAAAGCGTAACAGTGTAGAATCCGGAAATCTTTTCTTTCAAAACGTTCAAGTATTTTTGTCATTATTTTATAGGACGCAGACAACAATGATATTCCTCTGTAATTCTCATAGCAGAGTTTATCTCGACTACTACTACAATGGCATTACAGCTTATATTGGACCCTGGCCTCCTGACCTTCAGGGGTCTTAACATTTTTCATTATTCACTATAAGAAGGGCTGTTAGACCTTTGCACAACCCTCTATCTTCGAATTTTTCAATTTCGTAGATTAAGGTGACCATGGTAAACCCAAGCAGGCAGTGTGCTGGAATTCTGAGTCGACCGGGATTTCAACTTACGACCTTCGCATTGTAGACCAACACGCTACTCACTAGGCTACACCCTAGCTAGAGTTTGTCTCTTTTCTTGTAAATTGGACATATAATGCTTTTTCGTCAATCGTCGGATATGATTTCCTCTGTCGAAATTTCGCATAACATCTTGTGCAGTATTTCAGTGACACCGTTTTTCAGAAGTTCAACTGGTATTTTGTCGATTCCCGTTTGTTTGTTTGGTTTTTGGTCACATAATGCTGCTTTGCTTTCGGCAAGCGTGGGTAGTGTCGATAATGGTGCTTCTCTGTCAGTTGAGGCCTCAATTGGAATGTTTTCTGTCGTAATGGGGTGAAATTGAGAAAATGTTCAAAGTAGGTATCCCATCTTTTTTCGATTTCTTGCGTGTCGCTGATGATGTTGCTCTCTTTGTCTTTGCAGTGACTGGTTTTTGGCTTATATCCCTTATTTAGTTTTTTTACTATTGCGTATGCCTTCCGTTTTATTTTGTCTCATATCGTCGTCCATTTTTTGTATCTTGTCATTATAGTACTTCTTTTGTTTTCGTCTAAGCTCGTCATATCTATCGTTTTTGGCTCGTGTTGGTCGTTCAGTAAATATTTTGTAAGCCTCGTTCCAATTGCATCGCGACATTCTTGATCGAACCAATCATTATGCTTGATACCCTAACACCTCTTCCGCAGAGGATTTGATGCTGTTTCATATTTTCATCCACACATTCTCCACTGGCATATTTTGGATGTTTTCATATATTTGTGTCAAGTGTTGGTCCAGTGCTGACATGTACTCCTTTAACCTTGTCGACATAAATTTGCCAGCTGTACTCGATTTCGAATATCACCAACAAGCTATTCGGCATCGATACTGAGCTCTGATTAATAGTGATGTGAAAAAAGTAACTATTCGTTACACGATTACTCGTTACAGACCGAAATCCGAAGTAACGAGTACCGACGCAGACTTATACTCGTTACTTACGTAACGAAATAAGCTCCCAAAAATGTAACTGAACTGTCAAAACGTTTCGTTACTCAAGTATTCGTTTCACATACAAAATAAAGTACCTACAGTGATTCCCAAAAAGATCCGTACAAGCTTGAAATTTCCCTTTTTTCTCAAATTATGCTTTCATCAATGACACGAAAAGAAAACTAAAAACTGTTTATGGCACAAGACATCTACGCGATCATTTAACACAAAAAAATAGAAAATGTATCGCACAACGAAAAGGAATAGGAAGGATAAAACAAAAAAACTTCAAAATCAGACGCCCCAAAAAAATCCGCACATCGATGAAACTTGCAATACTTTATGCACTATAAACGCGTGTGAGTGACTTGTTTATCTAATACTGCCTTCAGTGATAAAGTGGTCATAAATCCGGGCGCATCATATTCAATATTTTCTTGGAACCACGCGTTTTTGGTAGGTTGAAAAAACTTTTTGCTTGCATTAATGCAAAATGGGGAAATACACGTCCCCAGACAAGATCCAGTTGGTGGTTTTTAATCATAAGGAAGATAAAACTGTGGCAGAAATATGTTCGGTCCTCAACATGAAACGTAGAACTGTTTACGATATTCTCCGGAGGTATAAAGAGGAAGGCAGAATAAACTTGAAGCATAGCCCTGGCCGTCCAAAGGTTCTAACGACGCTTGAAGAAAGCGCTATCGTCCGGAAAATCAAGAAAAACCCTAAATTGAGTGCTCCAAAAATTGTAAGTGGAGTTTTCGCAGACTTTTAATAAAAGTGGGATGCGAAACAGTACGCCGAGTTTTGAGAACTGCTCAATATAATGGTCGTGTTGCACGCAAAAAACCATTCATAAGCGAAGTGAATAGAAAAAAAACGATTAAATCTCGCTAATGAATATGTTTTGAAGAATGCTGATTATTCGGCTGACGTTATTTTTGCCGATGAAAGCAAACTCAATGTCCTTGGCTCGGATGGACGTGTTACGATGTGGCGCAAGTCCAACGACGAATTGAGTCCGATGAACCTCAGGCCTACAGTGAAGCACGGGGGCTTCAGTTTAATGGTTTGGGGATGCATATCTACTCGCGGTGTTGGCGAATTAGTATTTATTGATGGTATAATGGATTCCCGTCGATACTTACAACTCTTGAAAGATAATTTGCAAGAAGATGCCGCGAAAATGGGCATTTTAGATACATTTAAATATTACGAAGACAATGACCCAAAACATAAGGTTCGCATTGTTCACGAATGGCAGCTGTATAATTGCCCAAAATTGGTTCATCCTCCTCCCCAGTCACCAGATTGTAATCCCATTGAAAACCTCTGGGATGAATTGGACCGTAGAATTCATACCAAGCCGATTTCTTCGAAGAAAATTTCTATCTAATAAAAGTTATTTCCTTCGCACCGTCATTTTTTTACGTTAGTATTTGAAGGGATTTCCTATTTAGAAGAGAATCAAAAAATCGGATTTGGCATCATTGTTTTGATACACGTACTAGGCCAACAAAATCAAGAGCGATTCACAAGTGATTGTTGCAATTAGATCCTGCATGGGGACTAGAGATGATTGAATTTATGATTTGCAAAACTGGCTTATCCGTCCCTGCATCATGATATGGCTGTCATTTCAAATAAACGAGTACCTAGTAACGAATAAAATGTAACGATTACTTTTCTTAAAGTAACGAATAGTTACTGATACCGAATAGTAACGAAACTTGATATCACTACTGACTATACAGTGATCAGAGTCACAATTCGCACCGCGGAGGGTTCGTACATCAAGTATACTAGAAGCAGCCCTTTTATCAATTAGAACATGGTCTATTTAGTTGAAAGTGTGATCATCTCGTGATGCTCACGTTCGCTTTTGAATTTCGCATTGTGGGAAGCACGTAGAGCTTACTATGATATTTTTGCTGCTTGCGAAATCAATTAGACGTTCGCGATTGATGTCACGGGGACTGTGCCCTCCTGTTGGTCCTCTATGAGCCTCCTCTTTTCCGACTTTTGCATTCAAATCCCCTAAGGCAATATTTAGGTTATTCGAGGGCAGTGAATCATAGGTTGTCTCTAAGGTGGTATAAAATTCGTCTTCTGTTGGTGCGTGAACGTTGATCAACCAAGTGTTGAAAAATTTAGTCTTTATTCGGATTGCACACAATCTTTCACTTATTGGTTTGAAACTCGTGACCTGCTGTTTAAATTTTTTGTCAACGACAAAGGCGACTCCAAACTCTCTGCTTTCCGACAATTCTCCACTTGGATAGATTGTGTGTGATCTCATGTCCATGATTTCGCTACCGAGCCATTTCGTTTCTTGGATGGCAGTTATGTTGATGTTGTGTTTTGCCACTTCTTCGAGAAACTATTTCAGAGCTCCTGTTCTAAATAAGGATCCAACATTCCAATATCCAATAGAGTAGTCCATTTTTCATTTGCTGGGTCGTTGTCGTTGAGTCTATCCTTTCCGAGGCTGTTCTTCAGGTTTCTGGACAGTGTTTTTTTTTGTGATGCGTTGTGGGCGCCTCGCTCAACCCCCAACCTATAGGACCAGTCCTACTTATTTATTACGCCCTGGTAGCACACAGCTATGCTGCGAGTTCAACTGTATCCTACTTTTTGCGTACTTTCTGAGACGCACTGGTATTATTCGCCATTCAGGTTAACTCAATGCTCCCTCCTCTTTTCTCAGCCAGGCTCGAGGCCGGTTATGACGGAATTTATGCAATTCATAGATGTGAGAAAATAATGATAAGTTGATTAGGGCCTGTCTTAATTTGAAAGCAATTAAGAAGCGCCACATCAAAGTGAAGAATAGTGCAGGATAATCCATTGAAGGAAGCATTGAGCAGATCGAAACTAACACAAATACGATGTGTAATGGTTGCTTCAAGGTTCAAGGTACGACCAAAAAATTCTCTATTTTTTGTGCCAAGTAGGACATTCAACATAGTTACACCCAACAGATAGATAGATACACCCATCTCTTTTTTCACACGGTAGTTACGGTCCAGCGAAAACCGTGTAAAAAAAGCCTTATCGAAGATGTGTTCCAGAATTTAAAAAAAACGGCGTAAGATGACAAAATAACTGCATGCTGTCCAAAAAAACAATCAAAACCGATATTATGTTAATTCAATAAAAGGAAATTCAAAATTTTAATAGGCCAACGCGTTTATTGCAGACTGGAGCAACATTGCTTTCATAGCTTGATATGTCTAACACGCTTAATGAGGTTGAACCTATTGAAGACTCCCGTTCTATATTAACGTCCTTTTATGTTGGTTTTCTTTTTATTAAGAAATCTTTTTTTTTTTTGGGTCTTCAAGTTGCTTATACCTCGTATCATAAGTTCTCCTGCAAGGAAAATTTTCGATAGAAAACGCAGATCTTCAGTTTGTAAATTTATATTTTCAGGAAATTTTTCGACCTGTATCACATATTGTTAAAAAGAAAAATTATTCAAAATGATCTCCTTCTATATCAAAATAAACCCGGAGTCTGCGTGAACGCCAATTGAATTACGCACCTTTTCCCATAGGAATTTATCCCTTGCCTTGATTAAGGACCTTTTCTGGCTCTCCAAATTCGGGTACCGTCTTTGGCAGGCCACTTCTTCAAGGGTAGACCATACGGAGCAGTCTAACGGATTGTGGTGAGATCAGGAAAGTTTTCGTCAAGCCACGATTGAGTTGATCTGACCTTACGGGTAGGAGCGAAATCCTGGTGGAACACCCAATGTCGTTCCCCGCACATGGTATCACTCAAATGCAGCACAATACACACAATATGGAGGTTTGTAGTACCTTCGTAGCTGACTTCCACCCAGACCATCAATGACGAGGGATGATGTTAATGAAGGATGATTTACCTCCTACTAAATGGGCACTCGGACGAATATTGGAAGTTTATCCCGGTACAGATGGGTTAACTAGAGTAGTGTCTTTCAGAACAAAACAGGTATCCTTAAACGACCTATAAAAAAATTAAATTCGTTACCAATTTTAGACAATGAATACATCCAACCAGATACAAATAATGTTGCAAAAACATTAGTAACAACCGTCAAAGCTCAGGTCCCTGGATATAATTGTGTAATATTGCTACGCATTGTTATAAGAAAACGAAAAGAATTCAAAAGTAGTAAGGCATAACAATAGTTTAAACGCCAACAGTACGAGTAGCACAGCAAACTACGCAAGCACGTTCAAAACTACTGCACCCAAGGAACTGCTTGACCGATTCCGAAGTGTCACTACTACAGGAAAAAGTAAAATACGAATCGCTCCAACAAACATACCTGCTCGACATGACTTAGAAGAACTGTGAAATTATCATCAGACTTACAAGATACAACCCGAAGAAGAGTCAGAAAGGAAACGCTTAAAATCATGTGCACTCAAGGTTCCTATAGTTCCAGCAGAAAAGAAATAAACGCTCACCGATTTCCGTGTCCTGGACACGCAGCTGGTGAGGGAGAATGTACAAGAAGACATTGCTTGAAGTGTTCAAATACTTTACGCAATCACTGTATCGTATGTAGTAAATTAGAATTAAGCAAATTATGCATATTGTAAAATTACTTGTCGATATACCGGCCATTGATTACGACATTCTTATGCTATGCAAATAATATCTCAGGTCATAGCATAATATTTGTATCGGCAAGCAATTGCATACATTTTTTGTGTCATGTAAAAATTATAATCAGCAATTTCTTATTATTATTTATTTTATTTAGGGGAACACTTACGAGCACCGCGACCTTTTTGGTCTATTGTGCGTTTATTGCCCCTTTACCCTGCCATAACTCTATAGCTTTGGCTAATCTAAGTATATTTAAGGGAGCCATGTTGGCTAGTTCCTTAGTTGTAAGGAAACCCTTTCCTGGAAGATTGAATCTTTTCCTTGCTACTGCCTCGCAGTGACATAGGACGTGCTCTGTCGTTTCTGAGTCTCTGAGACAAAGGCGGCAGATGTCGGTTTCAGCGAGGCCCACATTTTACTCCACTATGTCCCGTCAATAGGCCGATTAGAGTACTAATGTCACTTTTGCTGAATTTTAGAATATCCTCCACTTTGTTTTTTTTTGTGGTAGGATAAATTTCTTTGAGGTTGATAAGCCTGTCTATTCCAGTAGATTCTATGCTCTTGTTTAATCCACTCTCTAAGTATAAGGTTCAAGTGTCCTTTTGGTTTTTCACAGATTGGCTCTGGTCCAATAAAATTTATTTCTGCGCCATTTTTTGCGAGGCGGTCGGTCTCTTCATTTTCCTCAATCCTCATATGTCCTGGGATCCACATTAACGTTACTTTGTTCCTCCTTCCCAGGATGATTAGGTTTAAAAGGCAGTCCCAAACAAGCCTTGATCCGTGTTTGTTGGATGCAAGAGCTTTGTGAACTGCCTGACTATCCGATAGGATATAAATAGATTTGTTGCGATGAGCTCTCCTAATATTCTCTTGGATACATAGCTCCATTGCAATAAGTTCGGCTTGGAAGATTGTGGCTTATCAAGACGTTTTGAAACCGAGAAATTAGGACCTGTGATTTCGGCTTCAGTTGCCTCCGATGTGCGCGACCCATCTGTGTACCAGATGGTTGATCCCTCTTCCATATCAGGTAGCATGGATTGCCAATCCTTGCGTTCTCTGATTATACTTTGAATGGGGTTTCAAAGTTGAATTTTGTCGGCGCTATGTCTGACAATGTTGAGGTTAAAACTTAAATTCTCGGATTTTTTAGAATTTGGAGGTGACCTCTAAAATTTCCGATTTGTAATTATCCCTCTGTATGCGTCGCACTCCTTTTATTGCTTCCTTTTTTATTTGGAGATGTATCGGAGGGATGTTCAGGAATATTTCAGTAGGGCAGGTTTTCGTTGCACCTTTGACACTAAGGTACGCTAGTCTTTGAATTTTTTGTAATATCAATCAATCAATTCCTGTTAAGACCCCCTATAGGGGCATAGGACAGAAACAACTCTCTTTCACAAGACGCGATCCTGAGCATCGGCCTTAAGCAGTTGCCAGGACTTGTTTATTCCTCTGGCCTTCTGCTCAACTGCTCGCTTCCATGTGTTACATGGTCGACCAGCCCGACGTCTTCCTTGAGAATTATAATCCAGAGCCTGTTTGGCGATGTTTCGCTCTGGTTTCCTCAAAGTATGACCGATCCACTGCCACTTCCGCCTTTGAATCTCAATGCCTATTTTAGCCTGGCCAGTTGTACTCCAAAGTTCGTCGTTGGAGATCACTTCCGGCCAGAATATTCCTAAAATGCGTCGGAGGCATTGGTTCACGAAAGTCTGTAGTTTCTTGGTAAGTCGAACGGTCACTTTCCACGTAGTACAACCATATAACAACACGGATTTGACGCATGCGTCAAAAACTCGCAGCTTCGTGTGAAGGGAGATTTCTCTTAACCACCAGCAAGGGAAAAGGATACCGAAGGCCTGACGAGCTTTATTTAGCCGAGCCTCAACATCCTTTTCGGCTCCGCCGTCCACGTTGACAATGCTTCCGAGATAGCAAAAATCTTGCACCTCTTCCACATTCTGTCCGTTAAGAACAATCGGTGTGCTTGCGAACCCATGTGCATGTACTTGGTTTTACGCACATTTATTTTTAGTCCCGCCTCTTTGCATTTAGAATGCAACGAGCGAACATTTGACTCTAAGTCCGAACGGTTATGTGCAAGCAAACACACGTCATCAGAATAATCAAGGTGACTTGATGTTAAATAGTCTTCATTGAAGACCTTTACCTTCCCCACCTTCCAGTGCAGCTTTCAAGATGTCATTTATTACCACCAAAAACAGGGCTTGTGATAATATGCACCCTTGTCTGACACCCGTTCGCACAGGGAAGCTCTCGGACAGCTCTCTTATATGCAAGACGTGATACCTTGCATCTTCGGATTCCTAATACCTTATCTGGAATACCTCTCCTACGCAAAGCATTCCATATGTAATCTCGCTTCACGCTGTCGAAAGCCTTCTTGAAGTCAACAAACATGACATGTAGTAGCGAACCCATTTCGGCTGACTGTTCTAATATTATCCGTAGGGTATTTGTGTGGTCGGTACAAGACGACCCTTTACGGAATCCAGCCTGATAAACTTCGGGAGTGCTCTCGAAAACATCACTAATACTATTGAGAATTACCTTAGCCATAATTTTTGATAAGGCAGTAAGTAGACATGTACCACGCCAATTGCCACAATCCCGAAGGTCGCCCTTCTTCGGAATTTTCACAATGACGCCCTCATTCCTTTCAGTCGGATATCTTCCTTCATTCCACACCTCAGTAAAGAGTGGGAGGAGTATATCGGCTATTATTTCCGGGTCCGCTTTGAGGAGTTCGGTTGGTAGTCCGTCTATACCTGGAGCTTTCCTTCACGCCATTGACCGAATGGCGGAAACTATCTCTTCCTTATCTGAGGGATCGTCCCTAATAGAGGATTGTTGCGGTTGGATGTTTGGTAGTTGTTCTGTTTCTTGAATATCTTCCTCTGACAAGATGTTTAAAATATCAGAGAAGTATTCCTTCCATCGCCGTAACTGGTATTCACTCATATTAAGGAGAGTTCCGTTGACATCTCTCACCAGGTGGTTGGCGGTGAAATTCCTGTTCGTCAACAGTTTCATGATTTTGAATAGCGAACCCCTATCCCCAAGGTAAGCCGCAGATTCTGCCTTGTTTGCCAGATCTTCAATGGCCTTTCTCTTGTCGCGCCTAACACCCTTTTTAAGCTGTGTATGAGCATCGTGGTAGTTCTGGCTCAGGTCGGGCGTTCGTTGGTTGACATCGGGTTGAGAGGTGATTGCCAATTTGGCTTTTTCCGATTGCCAACCTTGTCCCATGTGTCTTGCGACATCCAGGGTTTCTCACCGCTTTGCACATATCCCACAGATTCTTCAGCACTAGTTAGAAAAGTGTTTCTGGTTGCCTCCCAATTGGCGTCCAGTGTGCGCATTTCATATTCACCCAATGTGGATGACTTTTCGCGTAGAATAGTAGTGTATTCGCGTTTTTTGTTGGGATCTCTGAGTTTATCCACATTAAGCTTGCGCTTCATTTGAAGAATTTGTGGTCGTCGGATAGCTGCTGTACACAATCTCAAGCAGGCAACCATCAGGTGGTGATCGCTCCCCACGTCAGCTCCACGTTTCGCTCGCACATCGAGGAGACATCTTCTCCATCGGCGACTTATAGCCAAATGGTCGATCTGGTTCTGAGTAATACCATCAGGGGAAACCCAAGATGTTTTATGATGACTCTTGTGTGGAAAAAGGGTCCCTCCGATGACCATTTGCCGAGTACTACAGAACTCCACAAATAATTCGCCGTTTTCGGGTCTCTTAATCCAAGGTCTTGACGCGTCGACCCAAGGGTTACCATGCCTCCCCATGACGTGTTCTAGTCCAGTGTTGTCTGATCCAACCTGAGCGTTCATATCTCCTGATATGATAATAATATCACCCCTTGAAACACGTTCGAAGGTTGCACTCAGTTGGCTATAAAACTCCTCTTTGTCACAAGATGTTGCGGTATTAGTTGGTGCGTAGCACTGCAGAATTGTGACGTTTCTGACACTGAACCTGAGCCTGACGACGATAATCCTATTCGAGATTGGTTCCCCGCTAATGAGACTCTTTCTCGCTCTCGGTGTAAGGACGACCACCACGCCATTTCTGGCTTCACTTTCAGGGCCAATGTACAGAACAGTGTTTCCACTAGGGGTTCGTTCTTCTCCTGATCCTGTCCACCTGACATCGCTCAAGCCCAAGATTTGGATGTTATAGTGCTCCATTTCACGGTCGATCACTGATTGGCGGTGCAAGGACCGAGTAACCCCAGCTCTTCCCCCGCCATTCAATGTTCGAACGTTCCAGAAGCCAATCATAGTCCGTTTTCGAATGTCAAAAGTCGTTACCGTAGAATCAGTCCGTATCCGAGGCGATGTATCCGAAGATAGTTGCAGGAATTGGTAAAACCTCATCCTACAACTACCCCCTTGTGGCCAAAACGCGCTACGGTATCGATATTTGAGGAAGACACTTCGTAGAAAGGCTGAACTTACTAAAGATGCCATTCTTCGAACAACGCAGAAATTGAGAGAAGTAATTAAAACATTAAAATTTGAAATGGATTCTTGAACTGTATAAAAAAAATCGGGATCAAAACAGTATCCAGTACGAGTACGAATCCCTTGAAGAATTTTTACCAAATCGAGTTGTGATTGAATAAAATAATTTACCAGCTGATGTAATCGTGTTAACATCCCACATCGGGGATAGATCATACACGGACTGAAGTAAAGCTTTAAATGCGCAGCTGTGCTTAACAAAATCATCATGGTCACATACTAGGATACACTAAAATTAAGATACGCTTTAGAAGAATGGACGACAATGATCAAGTGAAGACGATAAGGGGATCCCTCAAAAACTCGTTATGCAACATGGACACTGCGTAGAAATTGAATAATATGGCTCAGGTACAATTGGCATCGTCGAGTGAATCGCATACAACGACACCACTTACAATGTCGATTTAAATGTAATGACCAGTCTTAATTTACATTTAATAATATTAATTGTATCCATATTGCTTAACTGTTTCCGTGGCTATATCTGGGTCAATTAAATCTTTGAAAATCAAAATTCATAGAAAGAGAATTGTTGAGGGTCGACAGAGTAAGGCCCAATTAAATTCATTGCGCCATTGAAGAAGAAGAAAAACTAACAACAGAAATCAATAATTGTCGTGTAATAATTCAAAACAATTTAAATAATTCGGAATTAGCACAAAATTCAGGAATTGTACTCAGTGCAGCGGTCGTAAATGTAGCAGTCCCTAGCATTTACTCGTGCTGTTCAGTAGCTGAAAACTAAGTCGTTTCCAGGTGGTATGCATGATTTCTATCAAAAAAGCATAGGACATATACACCAGGACTATGGTGTTGTACTGGAAATAAACTTCACAAGCTAATAAAATAAAATCTGTCAGTGCCAAAAACAAATGTTCAATATATCTGTGTATGTTTTAAAAAAATAAAAACACACATTTAAAAGGTTTACTTTATTTGTTATCACAATTTCCCACTAATGGTAATAAGTAACCTAAGAAACTCGATTTAAAAGAATTTCTGTTTCTCAAGTTTCTCAAGTTTATTTTGTTATTCTAATATGTAATGCGATATCTTATTCAATATCGAATCTAATGTCCAAATTATTTTCGTCATAATTGTGAACAGATGACGATCATTAAACTAATTGTTTTATGGCTCACGTAAAGTACGATTTGAGCCAAATAATGATAAATTAGCAATAAGTGTGTGCTTCTCTTATTCGGATCGGATTCAAAGTATGAAGATTCTTGCGTAAGAGTGATCTGCCAAAAATGCAGAAGGACGGGAAACGAGATCCGAAAAATAGTCAGTGAAATTTTTTTTTCACATGACCTATTTAATTGATGCAAAACGAATTCATATCGATTTAGACGATACACGTTATTAGATGGATAAGAAATTTTTGAACTAAAAAACAAGTTTTTCTTCAACATTATCATTCCCTGCGTCATAGCCATCAGAGGTCCATCGAATATTGATATCGCTGTGCAAGAACAGAAGCTTCATATATCATGATTCATAGAAAGTTGCGTGTTTTTTTTAAAAAGTTTCAAATTAAATACCTACCTAATTTGTTTTACATAAATTTAACGTCAGCATAGTGCAATAAAGATTCGAAAGAAAATTAAGAATTCAAAAAGCAAAAAACTAACTGAGTTTCAAACATATTACTAGATTATGAAACTGATATAAGTGTCTAGTTGCCTTTCTTAATAAAGACAATACTGAAATAGAGTGTAATAGTTCTTATCATCACTGATGGGCCCATAGGCGTACTAATAATGACATATTTATACCATAGGTGTAGGGGATTGGACTTTGATTTTTTTGTTTATTTTATTTAAACTTATTTTAGCACTAATGCAAACTACAACTATTTATGTTTCTTAAACGCTCTTCAATACAGTGTCCTCAACAATTCCAGTCCAGGAGATTTCCAGGATAGAATATGAGGGTTTAAGCTGTTAGCTTGAATTTTCCGTTTCAAGAGTTTACTGTATCGTATCTTATTCTTTTCCGAAATTAACTAGTTCTATGGAAAAAACATAATAGGAAAGGTTTAAAGAAAGATTTTTGTGATTTTAAGGAATTCTGTATTGGGATTGGTAGAAGGGGTGACGGCATATATAAACTAATTATGTATCCACCGTATTCTCCTGATATTGCACCATCTGATTATCACTTTTTCCGGTCATTGCAAAATCATTTAAATGGAAAAAAACTTGACTCTTGGGATGCCTTAAAAAACGTCGTGTCTTCGTTCTTCGAATCTAAACCGCGCAGTTTTTATGATCGGGGCATCCGTATGCTTCCAGAACGTTGGAAACAGATTATAGAAAATGATGGAGAACATATCACTGATTGAATAAAGAACTTTGTTTGTCTATCACTGTGTGACTTTTACTCTTAAACTCCACATGAACTTTTGCACTCACCCGATAGTTCTATAGGGTGGGCCAAATACAAGTTTTTTTTTTTCAAAAATGCAATAAAATCAACAAAATTAAATTTTTTTCCATGTATTATGACATCATTAGTAAGAGCAAATATTCCCATTAATGATGGAATACAACTTCGTTCAAGTGGCTGCCTCGGCTGGCTTCGCATTCTGTCACTCCAATTTTCCAAGACACTGTCGATGGTTTCAGGCTGTAGCTCACGGATTGCTTAGATGATATTGGCCTTAAGTGGTTGAATCGTTTCTGGATTGTTGGCATAACATCGGTCCTTCACGGTTCCCAAAAAAAAAGTCCAAAGGGGTCAAATCGCAGCTCCAAACGCCAAAAACGCACTGTTTGGGCTACACCTCACTCACTTTGGAAATAAGTGTATAATCTGACGAATTTTCGATTTAATATCTGTACTCAATTTTGAGATATAACGATTTGTAATTTTGAAAAGTGTGCCATTTTTAAATGTTTTCCATTTTTCCCCGCTACTATTATTTCCACATGTTATATTTTTTTCATAGATTAATATATGTTTTAAGTTTCATTTACATAGCTTAAGAGATGTTGAGATATTCATTTTTAAGTGTTTTTCTTTGCACTCCCCCTTCCCACCCCCCTGACCCTGCAATTATACTCTCTCTAAGCTAATTCTGGTGGAACTATATGCCGCCTTAATGGTCTCAAAATATTAATTTGTTATGATAAGTAATTTCGAAAATATAATCATTTGAATAAGAAATTCGGCCAACAATTTGTTGCTGCCCCCCCCTTTTCGGACGCCAATGGATAAAAAAATTACATTATTTTTAGAGTTTGTCCCACAACCCTCTCTATATCTCTGCTGATTCAGCTTCTTATCTGCATTCGAGGTGGAGATATTAGCAAGTACAGTTTTTGAGTCTTTCTCTCTCCCTCCCCTTCCACCTAACACTCCCCATAATTTAGAAATTGGAGCTCACTTACCCAATCAACAATCTGCCCGAAAACTAACATTCTACCTTTAACGGTCTCGGAGATATGAGTCGTATGTACGGCGTACGGCGGAACGATTTTTTTTTTTGCATTTTTAGGCTAATTTAGTTATGAAACGCGAAAAAGCAAAATTTCAGGGCACCAAATTTTTTTTTTCTATTCGATCAATATACTTTATTATTAAAATAATAAAGTGAAAACCTAAGCGACTCGTTAGTTCCAATTGTTCAAAAAAGTAGACTTGATAGCCAGTTGGAACTTTGTTCATTTTTGCCAATTTCAACTTCTAGAATGCGCATATTCCGATAATTAAACATATCTCTAGGAGTATGTGCGTGCATTGGATTAAAAAATATGAAACTTTTAAAAATCATGCTAAAACTAAGATTTTCAATAAATTTAATTCGGGTGGTTGTGTAAAAAGTCTTTTTGGCGAACATAAAGTGCGTAATTTTACACCCTTGCGAATTGACAAATGAAGATAAATTGTAAAATTTTGTTATGTAAGGCGAGTCAGGTCCGAAAAAGAGATGTACCTTAAGATTCTCAGAATATCTAAAGCTGGAAGAATACCTCGATGAACTGAAATTAGTTAAAGTGCAAATTTTGGCATCCTAAAAATAAAGAAAATCCAGTTGGATTAACAAAACATCACGGTATGCGGTAATTAAAATTTGGCGAAAAAAAAAAGAATATTTCAAAAGTAAGTTGTTCCACATTTACTGAAACTTTCCAATCTGAAATTTTGGAACTAAAATTGAGTGAGAATCCAATTCATAATAGAAACGTAAGAGCGTGTTATTTCGCAAACAGGTTCTTAATAAAACATTGACATAATTTAAGGAAACATCAACCACCAGGGTTGAGATATAATGAACTTCGAGCAGAATAAGGTAAAAGTTTGTAGCAGGAAAGGCATGCCTAATACACAGTGACGAGCAAAACTTGATCACATCCTCTAAGATTTTATTAAAAGTTCATATGTATTTCCAAAGATTTAAGGGCAACATAATTTTATTAAAATTTTTGTTTTATCACTTATTATGTGAAAGAATTTTTTTAGGGGAAGTGGTGACGACATTGAACTAATTTTTTCACATCACTCTAGAGTTGCCATCAAAATGTTTCATACAAAATTGAGTGTTCAAAAAATTAATTGGTACTGAGAAAATTAGTGTATTGGACTTAGTGAAATTATGCAGTTTGAATGGGAGGTGGTAGAAGGAGGGGCGAGTTCCTTATGACTTTTTCAGAAATAACTAAAAACATCATGTTTTTGATATTTTTTAAATTGCAGATCAGTAGCATTTATACTTTTCAGGAAAATCTACTTTTTGTAAAGTTGTGAAATTTTGTCAGATTGAATGGGGGCAGGTAGAAGGAGTGAAACTAATCGTCTAATTTTTTTGGTCTTACTAATAGTTCTAAATAAATGTCTGGTGCACAATTTCAGCTCGATAAATGTTATACGTACTGAGTAAATTTGTTTATAGTATTTCATGAAAAACTGCAGTTTGTATGGGAGGTGGTGGAAGGAATGGGAGGAATCAAATAATTTTTATACATTAGATTGAAATGATCATAAAACTAATATATTTCAAATTTCTTTTCAATATCTTTTATAGCGATCGAGCAGTTTAATGTTAAATTGCGAAATTGTGTAATTTAGTATGGGAGGGGGTGGAGCGATTTGGCGCGTTCACGAACTTGACCTTACTTTTTTGTCAAAAACGACGTGTACAAAATTTGAGGTCTCTAGCTCAACGCGTTCTCAATCTAGAGAGCGAACGGACAGACGGACATCCGGCTTTGAGATTTTTGAGTGATTATATGAACTTTTTCATTCAGTTTTTTCTGCGAGCCTTATTTCTTTGCGTTGCAAACTTTGTGGCAAACTTATAATACTCTTAGATTTCATCTAGAGTATAAAAAGAGCGTTTGCTTACGTACGTAAGATATCTAAATTACCGGAAAAAATATTGTTGATAAAGAATGGTGTTACAGTTTTGCTCGCCACTGTATATGCTCGGGTGTAAGTGGCTGATGGTAATTCGCAGACCAAACGGTACAGACTTGCGTTTTTGAAAGTATTATGCAAACTTTCAGATCGACCCTAAGCCTCCGAAAAAGGTATCTAAGACATTATGGTAGTATCAGGGTTGGTGGCTTAGTGTAGAGTGCTCTCGCGACATGCGGTGGGCTGGGGTTTGATTCCAGATACAGAATTTATCTTTTTTTAATATTTTTTGTTTCATATTATTTTTTTTTTAATTTGACTAGGGTAAAATTATTATAATTTTAGCGAAGCAGGGTAGCGGAAGTTCCGTGCGATTCCAGGCAAACAGAAATTATTGGAACTGAAACACAGCCCTTATGAGTTTTATGCATGCGCTACCTACAGTGTTGGACAAAACACCCCTTTGCGAAATATCAGTTATCCTCTTATATTATCATGAAAACTTGATGAAAAAATTTGTTCTTAGTTTTTATTATTTATTTACATGTGTATTATAAAAAAACATAACAATGACAATTCAGTCTTTTTAACAACAAAAAAAAAAATATTCCTCAGTACTCAAAAGATGCCTGGACAAAACTAAAGCACCCCTCTTCTATACTCACTTTTTTCGTACCGCTACTGCCGAACAGTTAGCAGGAAATAGTTATTGCATCAGAAATGCAACTCGTATGATGTTAGCCGGCAAGTAGCCACTTTTCAAACTTTTTTTTATTCCAATCGTTTGGAGTTCGTTTGAAGTGGTTTGGAGTTTCATCAGAATCGTTTGACGGTTTTTTTTTTAAAAATCATTCAAAATTCGACCATGATGTTGACCGGCGAGTAAATTTTATTTTTTGTAATTGATTGGAAATTATTCCCAAAGGTTTGGAGTTTTATCAGAATCGTTTGACGGTCCACGGTTTTTTTTTTAATAAATCAATTGAAATGGACATTTTTTCAATTTCGGTCACCTATGCGTTTTCTTGACGGCTACCGCCAAAAATAACTTTTTTCAAAATCTGACTTTTGTATTCGTTTAAGAAGTAATTCAAGGGGCTTGGAGTTTTATCAGAATCGTTTGACGGTCCACGGTTTTTTTTTAAAAATTTTGAAAAACGTTACTCGCCGGTCAATATCATGGTCGAATTTTGAATGATTTTTAAAACAAAAACCGTCAACCGTCAAACGATTCTGATGAAACTCCAAACCACTTCAAACGAACTCGATTGGAATAAAAAAAAGTTTGAAAAGTGGTTACTTGCCGGCTAACATCATATGAGTATGCATTTGCCTGATATGAATCATTAAAATTTCATCATTACTTCAGCATTTGTGCAAAATTTCTGTCGTGAATAGTGGTTCGCATTCTGTTCTTTGTGTTAAGATATTAAGAGACTAAAAATGGTAAGAAACACGTACTGTAGTGAAATTAAACATAAAATTATATTTGATTATAAAAGTGGATTATCTCGACATAATATTAGTAAAAGATATTCGATAAATCGGTCAATTACATCGCGACTAATCAGAAAATATGAGCTGACGGGTCGCATATCTCCTGTACATTCTGGAGGAAGGCCTCGAAAAACAACACGATAATTCGAGATAATTCTTTGATCAAAAAAAGGATTGCAGTTGAACCTACGGTCTCTTCTAATCAAATTAAAATTGATTTGAAGTTACCAGTATGTGCAAGGACAATTAGGAGAAGAGCTGAAGAAGCTGGTTTGCCGGCTTACCGGCCTACAAAAAAGCTTTTCATCTTAGAAAAGAATAGGAGAGCCAGGTTAAAGATTGCCAAGGACCATTTAGACTGGACTATTCAAAAGTGGAGAACTGTATTATTTTCCGACGAATCGAAATTTAATTTAAAATATTCTGATGGAATAAAACATGTACGACGACCAAAAGGTCAAAGATTTAACCTAAGTACTGCATCCCAACAACCAAACATGGAGGAGGTAATGTCCTAGTCTGGGGTTGCTTTTCTGGACAAGGTATTGGACCAATTCATCGAATTGATGGTATTATGGATCCTTTCGTATACGTT
Organism: Chorisops tibialis; assembly: GCA_963669355.1. Classification (NCBI taxonomy): domain Eukaryota; kingdom Metazoa; phylum Arthropoda; class Insecta; order Diptera; family Stratiomyidae; genus Chorisops; species Chorisops tibialis. Next base: position 115,102,594 of record OY770262.1, on the reverse strand, counting down.
GACATTTTACAAAACATAATGCTGCCGTACGCTGAAGAGGAGATGCCACTAAAATGGAGATTTCAACAGGACAATTATCCTAAGCATACCTCTAAGCTGTGCAAGACTTGGCTACAAACGAATAAGATAGAGGTTTTGGATTGGCCTGCGCAATCTCCTGATCTCAACCCGATTGAGAACATGTGGGAAATTCCTAAAAGGAGGATCAACAGGGAAAACTGCAGGACAAAACCGTTACTTTTCGAAGCTATTAAGGCAGCAAGGGAAAATATTCCTTAAGAGTTCGTTGATAATATAATATCTTCTATGCCAAAAAGATGTGCTGCTATTACAAATAAAGGACTGGCGACGAAATACTAAAACTACTCAACATTTGGTATAAATTCTGATCGTCAGCTAGAGGGTGCTTTAGTTTTGTCCAGGCAACTTTTGAGTACTGAGAAATATTTTTGCTTTATTTTTTGTTGTTGAAAAGACTGAATTGTCATTGTTTTAGTATGGAACATACTTTTACGGGGGCTGTTAAAGGAAAATCGTTAGAAAAAACCGTCATCAAAATGCGTTATCGAAAATCTCGAAGCTAATTTGTATGTATAGTAGGAGTGAGAGAATATGAAAAAAAAAATAAAAAAAAAATAAAGAAAAAAAAAAAGAAAAAAAAATAAAAAAAAAAAAATAAAAAAAAGGAAAAAGAAAAAAAAAAGGAAAAAGAAAAAGAGAAAAAGGAAAAAAAGTGAAGCCCAGCCCGCAGGACCGAGGCGCGCAGCGCCGGGTCTAGTTTTTTTATAATACACATGTAAATAAATAATAAAAACTAAGAACAAATTTTTTTCATCAAGTTTTCCTGATAATATCAGAGGATAACTGATATTTCGCAAAGGGGTGCTTTAGTTTTGTCCAATACTGTAGATGCAGAAGTAGACCGGCCGGAGGTTTTGGAGTACGGCTACTAATCGATACTCTCACTTTTTAAACAATAGCAATGATAGCACGCTAAACTTTTGTGCTAAAGGTAATTTAAAAAGTAATTACCGAACTTCGAGTATGATGTTTATACATTTTCAATTGTTCCGAACAAATTTCAAATCAAAAGGGCTACCATTACAAGTTTTGATATTGATAGGCTCCGTTTTATCACCTACTTTATTTCTAATCTTTGTTAACGACCTTCTGTCGTCGTCTCTTAACCCATTTCACAGCTTTGCAGATGACAGTACTCTTAAAAGCATCTACAGCTTCGAATCAATTGCTAAGGCGCACCAATATTCTGTATTAAGCGCCGGGAGTTATTTAATTCATTAAATTTTGACCTCAACAAAATCCTGCAATGGGGCAGGGGGAGTCAAATAAAGTTTAAAACCACTAAAACATAAGCCTGTCATCTTTCTCATAAATACGACATGTCGGTGCCTGACCTAATCGTTGATGGTGTAACAATTGATCATTCGGAGAATTTCTACCTTCTGAGTATACCCATTAATAAAAAACTTGACTGGAGCTAGCCCATACACAAAGTAGCTTCCGACACCTCCAAGTGTTTAGGGTTTTCCCGAAGGTGCAAGAAATATTTTACACCATCCGATCTTGCAACCATCAACAAGTCATACATCAGGCCACGACTCGAGTACAATTCGCATATCTGGGCTGGAGCACCCAAAACTCATCTAAAGGTACTAGATCGAATTCAGCGTTGTGCGCTTTAACTTATTGGAGATGATACCATAACAGCATCCTTAGATTCCCTTGAACATTGCAGAAATATCGGAGTACTCACCCTCTACTACAGATATTTGCATGGCCGCTGTTGTCATGAAATTAGTCGTCCCCCCCCTCCCTCTCCTTATGTAAATTCACGCGTAATACTCGTGCTGCTGAACGCGCTCATGAGTATACGGTTGAGCCACCCAAATCACGTACGGTGAAATTTAAGCAGTCGTTCACACCTCGAACATCCAGAATGTGGAATGCACTACCCGCGGCTGCTTTTCCTAGTGATTATAACATCGCGGAATTTAAAGGCAATATTCACATTTCTTTTATCCTGTCCATCCTTATTCAATTAATTGTTTATTTTCATTTTGTTTCATCCCTTCTTAAACCGACTGGACTGTACGCTGCAGTACCTATATTAAAGGGCGACCACTAAGTTCAATTTGGTGCCGTAAAAAAAAATGATGAAAAGCTTAAAAGTGACGTTGGGATAGTTATCGGTATGTGTTGTCTGCCCAATTACATAGCAATGCTTAAATCTATGGACTAGAATGTCACTAATTGAAGATACATTACATGACACAGTCAGAGGCAGGGCGGCGCTCCTCCCTAAATTTGCGTTTGCTTCTCAGACTTTCTACAATGGCGCTACAGCCCAAATCGGACCTTGGCCTCCTGTCATTCAGGTTCTCCTTAACATTTTTTTTTTATTTCTTATTGTGGAAGGGTTGTTAGCCCTTCGCACAACCCTCTTTCTACGAGTTTTTCATTTTTGTAGATTGAGGTGACCAAGGTATATCCAAGCAGGCAATGTGTTGGAATTATATATTGCGTCGACCGAGATTTGAACTCACGACCTTCGCATTACAAGACCAACACGCTACCCACTAAGCTACACCCTAGCTGTTCTCAGACTTTACAGATTTTAAAGTGATTCGTATGCAATGTCTATGTATATTGTTTTTTTAGCTCTCCTGCACTCCACCGTGGGGTCACATTTTCTACCCAAACAAGTAGTTGCCTCGCTGCTGTCCGCGCTCTGCATCATAATTTATTTGATTTTCTGTATCACTTAACATATAATAGGCTTTAAAAAACTTAAATGTATGTCATTTCAAAATCTTTGGAATATTGAATAGTGACATTTGTATGGGAGGTGCTAACAATTTTTAATCGTTTGATTGCACTTGGTTTGCAAATTGAATAGAACTAGAGGACCAAAACAGAGTAACCCTCATTTGTATTCCAGAACACATGGTTTTTGAGGGGAATGATCAAGCTGATTCATTGGACAGGAACAATTTCGAGTTTGATTTCGTGGACCCTCTTCCTTTTTGCGGGACACAACACAACATATAAATGTGGAAGCCGCAATGACCGAGGAAACCAAACCACTTGTTTAAGCGAACGTGAAATTTCTTCTTTTTTTTGCTAAAAATGTCGTGGATAAATTTCAGCTCGATAGCTCAAAGCGTTCGAGAGTTATTCAGTTGACAGGGAGTTGTTATTAAAATGTCGACAGATGGACGGATAAACTGACGATCTGAACAGCTATAATCGTGATCGTAATACTGCATTAACGTTTAGCGGATATCTCTTTATTGTGAACAAATTTTTTGAGTTCTAATTTCGATCTATGGTATTTGTACTTATGCGGACGATAGACATTGCTTATTTCCTGCCCGAAATTCTCAACTAGGCAGACAAAATTGTTTCAATACGCATTTTAATTACTTCAGTAAGTTATTGTCTCCATCTTTGATTTTGCTCTATTTAAAAGCAAACTAAAAAGTAAGAAAAAATTAAAAAATAAAAGTACAGTATTCCGTCAAAAATATATGAGAGTATTATTTTAACTGCCATATCGTTAACTTATCCTAATGATAATTAAATTAAAATTGAAGCGCAGAGTGGAGTCAAGTTTCATATATGATGACAATTAAACGAAAACCTAATTTCCGGAAGTTGTTGATTAAACAAATAATATGTGTACATATTATTTGTTTAATCAACAACTATAATTTGTTCGAATCCGTAGGTCCGTTCAGATACAAGATAACTCTTTTTCATTTCAAGTGAAAATTATTGTTATCACATTTATGCTTTAAAATGTGAATGAGATTTCATTCAAGGCGACTGAATAAATTTGCACTATGCCACATTTCGCAGCGATTGGCGTACATTCTTCCTTTTAAAAGTGTGAGTTTTAATATTTTTGATTTATTATAATAAGTATGGATTATATTTTACTCCAGCTTAATCATAACCTTTTGTTCCTCCATTTTCCATATTTAGAGTAAGCAAAATGCAGGGGAATAGTTTGGTGCAGGACTGTAGCTAGAATCTAAATTTAAAAGAGGAACAGCGAATTTAAAGTAGGGCGAAACAAAGTTGGGATATATTTGTAATTTATAGAAGAAAAATATTAAAATTATTTTACTTAGAATATTTTTTTTTTAATTTCAATTCATTTTAATGTAATAACTTTTCAGATTTATCGATAACGAAGAATGTAGCTCGCCCTATTTTTCTCTATTATATGCGCAGATTGGATGAACAAATTCGATTTTTATCAAGAATGCTGAGAAACAGTGTGGTATTTGGTTCTAAGCCTTCATTCGCTCTCCCTCATTCCAAGTCGAAAACTAGCGATTAAAAAAATATATAAGAGGTAAAATTAGCTACACTATCAAAGTATGCGGGGGCTTTCATATGCAAAACCCTGGATTTTTATTAGGACTGGATAGTTGATGTCTGAAAGAGAAGAACGAATGCTAAGCCCTTTTTTAATGGTAGCTTCAATATAGAAAAATTAAACAATTGTTTACAATTTTACCACTTACGTCGATTCATCTCTGCAAAATTGATAGCATAATTCCCTAAACCTAAGCTAATAATAATGAATCTAAATTTAAAACCTTACTGAAATCTTAGAAGATACCTAATTATTACAATTTTGTTCTTGTAATCATTTTAATTTTTCTACGTAAGCCAAATCCAACCTTTTCTGTATTCATTCTCAAACATCAACACATCGAATATATCTTGAAATTAATTTATCGCTATTTCATTTGACGTATTCTCTTGAGAAACTGTAAGGAATCTACTGAAAACAAATCATAGCTAGACTAAACGAATAATCTTTATATGCTTAACCTAAAATTCATTTGTGGTGTATCTTATACGCCTATATAAACAGAATCATAACAAAAAAAAACAATTTTGGGTTCATCATTACAAAGCTCCAGTTAAGTACTGTAACTTCGAACGATGATGATGATGATTTTCCAATAATAAAACGATTCAGAGTGCAATTACCTTTTGTTCCCAAAAAAGGTTCGCACAAAAGGATTATTAGCGCGAATTTGATCTTCGCTATATATTTAAGACTTCTCAATTACTCGGCACAGTTTTTCGCCCAAAAAGTATGATCGGATGATCGTAACCGCTGATCTTTTATCAAAATGTCATTAGCGAAAAGTCTTAGCAGGTTAAGTTATAGGATATTCGTATCTATAAATATAACATTTGCTAACGAGATCAAGAATTTCAAATCTTAAACGTGTTTATAGATCTTGGTGAGATCGTAACGTAAGCTGAGTTTGATTCGAAATCGAAATAGGATTTATTTAGTGGTATATGATCAAAAAGGACTTTTGTGAAATGTTATATTTTGTAAAAATGTTAGAACTGTGAATGATTTTCAATTTCCTAGGGGTTAATAAAACTCTCAGACCGTAGATCTTACTGTTTGGTAGACAGTCGGTTTGATTGGAAATATAATCTCATAGCTGAGCAAAACGAGTTAAATATCTAGATAGTAACAAGCATCAGTTGAATTGTGGTGGTGATATGACAGCAACAATTTTTTTTGACATCAACTATTATAGGTATTTATAAACTTAACAAGAATATTTATGTAGCATGTCTTCAAATGGGCTAGGGTGTAGTCTAGTGGGTAGCGTGTTTGGTTTACAATGCGAAGGTCGTGAGTTCAAATCCCGGTCGACGCATAATTCCAAGCACACTACCTGCTTGAATATACCTTGGTTACCTCAATCTCCGAAAATGAAAAATTCGTAGATAGAGGGTTGTGCGAAGAGCTAACAACTCTTCCGCAATAAATAATGAAAATGTTAAGGAACCTGAAGTTCAGGAGGTCAAGGCCCGATTTGGGCTGTAGCGCCATTGAAGAAGATTATAGGTATTTATTATAATTTTTAATTACGGAATTTCGCAATTCGTTTTATATAAATTCTCTACATAATCGCGTGTCCAACAGCCTAAAGCGGGCTTTGGCCTTCTGACCTTCACAACATTTTGTTGTGAAAGGGTTGTTAGCTTTTCGCATATTGAGGTGACACAGACATAATCGCATAAAAATGCGTACTCACGTTCAAAATTAATTCGCTGTATGGAATCTTAGTTTCATAGACGCGAAAGAATTTCTTTGAGATTCGGTGTATTTTATATTCTTGAAAACATACATTTGTATCAGAGGGGTAGAAGAGTTGAGGAAATCGTAAAACTTGTAATGCAGTATTATTTCATTTGTTTTGAAAGGTATTCGAACAAAATTTCTAGTGCGTAGCTTTTAATTTGTTTTTTATTGGTTGATTTATTGAAGTTGGTCGAAATCATGCTTTTGTATGAGAGAGGTAGAGGCTTCTAGGGTTTTTCAAAACTTTTGATGCAACTTTGTTTTAAATATTCTTAAAAGTGTTTGTAGAAAATTTCAAGTTGATAGCTTTTAGTGGATTGGTGATAATTGATTTCTTAAAAATGGTTGAAAAAATACTTTTGTGTGCAAGGGGGTAGAAGTTTTAAAGGTACTCGATAAGTTAATATTTTAAACTTTTAAGCAATTTTTGTCAAATGACTCTCACAAATTTTGAAGTTTGCAGCTTTAAATGCAATTAAAAATTTTAAGTTTTTTTTCAATGCTCATGAAACATCTCGCGCTGGTTAGGGCTCGCCTTCGGTACTTAAATGTTCTGATTCAAATTATTATTTTTTCTTTATGTATGTCAAATGGATGTACGCACGTGCAAAATTTAAACTTTGTGTCTTTTACCAGAGTCCTTAAAAATTCAGTGAAAGTTTTCGACATTTTCGCCCAATACTTCCCTCCGCTTACACCCCCTAACTTAACAATTTTACCAAAATTATTAGTCATATAGATCTACAATATGATTAAGATTTAAAGTTAATTAATACAGGTAGTATTATTGAAATATTGAAAACTGCATGATTTTTGAAATTTTCCCCATTTCCCCCGCAATTATAATGCTCAAATGCTTTGCAATTATTTGCCTCCCTATTAGCTGGTTATGGTGCACCTATATTCCACCTAAAATGTGCAATTTTTCTGGGAAGCAATTCCAAAGATATAATCAATTGAAAAAAAAAATTAGACCGATGATTTGTTTTTGCCTCCTCCTTTTCAAATCCCACATACAAAAATTGAATTATTTTTAGAGTTTATCCGACAAATCCCTCCATGTGTGTTGACTTTCAGCTTTTTAGCTGGTTCAGCCTTTATTGATAATGATTTCTGTAATATTGACAATGAATTTTTTGACTTTATAACTTTATTGTTATATGTTGGCTCTTCGCACAACCCTCTATCTACGAATTTTTCATTTTCGTAGATTGACGTAACCAAGGTATATCCATGCAAGCAGTGTGCTTGATTTATGCGTCGACCGGGATTTGAACTCACGACCTTCGCACACTACAGGCTACACCCTAGCTGTTTAGTTGTTAGTGTATATCGTTGGAGAAATTCTAGATAGCGAGACCTTCTAACGTGTTTTTGAGAGCCCCTAGGGTCCACTAGAATAACTTTTGATTCATCGCTCCACAAAATATTACGCTATTTTGAAATGGGCCATAACTAATGCGTCTTAGCAAATGCTATCCTCTTTTTTAAGCTGCCTTTGATTTAGCAGGGGAATTTTTCTGGGTCTTCTTCCTCTTAGGTTTTCGTTCATGAGCCGTTTTCTTTTAGTTCAAGCACTAATATTAAGATTTTGGTCCTCGCGAATTTGTATAGAGTTCATAAATGGCAATTGCTTCGATAAATTTTTTATATCTCTTTCCTCCAAATTTGTTGTTTTCCTTTTACTACTTCTTTTTTCCAAGACCTTTTTTCACTTTTTTGCATTTGCAATCATTTTCGCTGAATATGCCAACATTTAGTATTTCGTGTCTTTTCGGTACAAACTTTTTCTCGACCCATTTTTACTAATGAAAATGTTTGATCGACAATAATTTTTTTTTTAAATGAGGCATTTTTATCTTCTTACTAACTTTAAAAAAAACATGATTTAGAATAAACTCCAAGAAGGCATAACAATGAAGGTACTTGCGATAACTTCTAGCTTATTTATTTATTTTATTCGTTTTCATTTGCTTCCGTAAAAAACAGTGAGTTTCGTTTAAGTGATCGCCCACAATCCATTTCAATCCAATACGGTCTTGGGGTCTCAGCTTTTCTTACTATTTTTTCCTTTTTCCATACTTTTTTCCTCTTTTACCCAAATGCTATAATTTTCTAACTTTATGTCCAATTCATTAAAAAGTTACCGAAACATATATGAGCCAAATAAAAAGCTAGGGTGTAGCCTAGTGGGTAGCGTGTTGGTCTTGTAATGCGAAGGTCATGAGTTCAAATCCCGATCGACGCAATATATAATTCCAACACATTGCCTGCTTGGATATATGTACCTTGGTCACCTCAATCTACGGCAATGAAAAATTCGTAGAAAGCCAAATAGCACATTGTCCGCTATTATTTCCCTTGAGATCCCATACATTCTTTTTGTGAAAACTTTCTCCTCGGAGCTCTCGGTGCCACTATCTCTTCAATGGCGCTATAGTCCAAATCTAACCTTGACCTCCTGACCTCCAGGTTCCTTAACATTTTTTTCATTATTTATTGCGGAAGGATTGTTAGCTCTTCGCACAACCCTCTATCTACGAATTTTTCATTTTCGTAGATTGAGGTAATCAAGGTATATCCATGCAAGCAATGTGCTTGAATTATGCGTCGACCTCGATTTGGACTCACTAGGCTAGTCCCTGCCACTATCTCTCTTGTTCAATAAGTCACTTGAAGAAGGCTCATTTCCTGCTTGCTGTAAGGTAGCTAACGTAGCACCCATTTTAAAGAAAGGAGATACCGACAATGCTTCGAACTATCGACCGATTTCTACCGTAAACTGCTTTGGTAAGCTTTTTGAACGAATAGTTCATGTAGGCTGGGAGGAACTTTATCATTTAATATCACTAGCCCAACATGGATTCGTAAAAGGTAGATCTAGTTCCAACAATTTATATGAATTCACTAATCTTGTTGCTCAATCCTTAGATCGTCATAATACTGTCCATGTCATATATACCGATTTTTCGAAAGCTTTCGACACAGTTAAGTATAAAATTCTGAAGTTACGGTGTCTCTGGCTCTCTCCTAAATTGATTCAATTCATACCTTACGGAAAGTCGTCTCAAAATTACGTTCAACGGATACTCCTCTACTGAGTTTCTCGCTAACTTTGGTGTCCTGCAGAGATCGATCCTTGGTCCTCTATTATTTACTCTCTTCATTAATGATCTGCCCAATTTGTATCTTTAACTCTCTCTTATTCGCTGATGACCTCAAATTATTCCGTGAAATTTCCTCAGTCTCTGATGGCATGATCATTCAGGCTGATTTGCTTTCTGTCTCTCGTTGGGGTTCAAACAATGATTTCTTTTTGAGCACAGAAAAGTGTTTCGCTATGGAGTACTCGTAAAAGGCTCCCTTCTCTGTTCTCTCTTACTCTATTAATGGATCCATCCTTACGGCAGTAACCACAATAATGGATCTAGGAGTGGTTTTTGATCGCAAACTTAAATTCGTCAATCATTTCTCCGAGATTACTAAAAAGGCATACAGACTTTCTGGTTGCATCCTCCGTACGACAGTGCAGTTAAACCATCCAGGAACAGCTGCTCTAATATTTTCCACTCTCATCTATAGTATTTTAGAATATTGTTCGATCGTCTGGAACCCTCACCATTCTTGCTATGTTGGGGCCATCGAATCTGTTCAGCGTAGATTCACTCGAACCCTCTTCTACAGATCAAGAAAGCGTCAATGGCGGACTTGAAGTATATACTTCACCTACAGCCTCTGCATTTAAGGCGGACCTTCCTCGATGCTTGTTTCCTTTTCAAACTTTGCAACCACCTCCTCAATACCCACCTCTGTGATGACCTGAATTTTACACTAGGAATTAGTCTCAACCAGGAATTTAGACATCTTCTATCCTCCGCGAGCCTCTCTCGATGTATACCATCACTCTCCGATGCTAAGAATGCAAAGGAACTATGATCGAATCTAACTTGGTTCTTTAGCCACTTACTTACTTACGATGGCGCTACAGCCCAAATCGGACTTTGGCCTCCTGAATGCTTTGCCTCCATCCATCTCGGTTCAGTGACCGCGTCCTCCAGTTTGAAAATCTTAGCAGTGATTTGCTGTCTGCGTCAATCGAATCCTCCCAGCGCTTTCGTGGTTTTCCGACCGGTCTTTGTCCGTTGACTTTCCCTTTTAGTGTGCGTTTCGGAATTCTCCCGTCATCCATCCGCTCCACATGACCAGCCCATTGTAGCTTTTTAAATATTATGAGGGTTGACACTTCTGGATTGTCGAAGATGGCATACAATTCTCTATTGTATCGTATTCTCCAGATCGAGTCTTCCCTCACAGGTCCGAGGATTCTTCTGAGGACCTTTCTTTCAAAAGCGTTCAGTAGTTTTTCGGACGCCTGAGTTAATGTCCACGTTTCGCTGCCATAGCATAGCACAGGTCGTATAATCGTTTTATATAACTTAAGTTTTGTTTTCCTGTGTACGTTCTTGTTTTTAATTATTGGAAGTACCCAATAATACGTCTTGTTTTCCATAATTATTCTTCTTTTAATTTCGATGGGTTCGCTTCCATCCTTCGAATGGTTCGTCCCTAGGTATATAAAGTTATCTACGTTTTCTAGGTTATAGTCTCCTACTGTGATATTTTGTCTGATTGGCGTCTTTTTCCTAGTTTGCGTCATAATTTTTGTTTTATTTTCATTAATACTAATACAACTTCCCTTGCTACCGAGTCAAGGTTTACAAATACTTCCTTAGCACTCTCCAGAGATCTTGCAAGGATACCTATGTCGTCGGCATATGCTACGAGTTGTGTGGGTTTGAAGCATAGTGTTCCCTTGGTGTCCACGGGAAGTTTCCGAACAACATATTCGAGTGTTAAGTTGAACAGCATTGGTGCGAGGCCGTCACCTTGTTTAAGGCCGTTGTCTGTTTTAAAACTGGAAGTCAGATCATTTTCTACTCTGACTTGTGACGAAGACTCAGTCATTGTCATTCTTGTCAGTCGGACCAGTTTCGGTGGGAGTCCAAACTCCAACATGATTTTATACAGTACGCGCCTGTCGATACTGTCGTATGCTTGCTTGAAGTCAACAAATATCTGGTGCACATCAATATTATATTCCCAGCACTTTTCCAGCACCTGTTTAACTGAGAATATCTGGACCGTGGTCGAGCGTCCAGCTCTAAATCCGCCTTGGTATTCACCAATTACTTTGTCAGCATAGGGCTTAATTCTCTTTTCTAGAATTTTCGTCAAGATCTTATAAGACGTACACATCAGAGATATTCCTCGGTAGTTTTCGCAGCAGAGTTTGTCACCTTTTTTATAAATTGGACATATGATGCTCTTGCGCCAATCTTCAGGAAGTATTTCCTGCGTCCATATATCCGTGACTAATCTATGTAGGAGATGAGCTATGCAGGTGTCGCCGGCTTTCAGAAGTTCAGCTGGAATTTGATCAGTGCCCGGCGCTTTGTTGTTTGGGTGGTTCCTTAGGGCCATTTTTACTTCTTCGAGTGTGGGAGGACTCAAAGAGGATCCTTCATCAGGTTCTTTAGCCACATCTTTTCCTTTATTTGAAAATAAACTGCCAACAAGTCGAGCGCAACTTTATTATTCTTGGGACAAGTTCAGGATGCGTGGAAAGTCAATATGCAGGTTAGAGTTGTTAGAGGAGAATAAAAGAAAGGCTATTCATGGGCAGGACTGTTGTCAATTTAACACTTAATTGCGGATACGATCAGTTGCTCTAGTACATGTAATCAATATTTCATTGGTTTTTTTATGCAAGTGGGGTTTTATGAGGGGAGCGGTGAGGGATGATAGTAAGGGGGGGGATGTTAATAATTTTTTAATTGATTGCTTGAATCACGTCCAATATTCTCTGTATATGTCAGTTTCGTAGAAGAAGTTGCATAGAATTTTCATAAAATTCGGTGAATTTTACATTCACAAATCCAAACATTTGTATGGGAGGCGGTAGAGGAGGTAAGGTAATATTAAAATTTGTGATGCGATTTTATTTTGTTTCTCTTGTAAGCTGCTTGTACAAAATTTTAAGTTCGTTGATTTCAATTTGTTGATTACTAGTTGATTTATTGAAATTGGCCGAAATGATACTTTTGTATGGGAAGGGGTAGAAGGGCAGACGCGATCTCAAAACTCTTAACGCGAATTCATTTCAACTATTTTTAAAAGTTTATGTACAAAATTTGAAATTGATAGCTTTTAATGGTTAGGTGATAATTGATATCTTAAAAATGGTCGACAAAATTATTTTGTTTGGGAGGGGTTAGAAGTTTTCAAGGTATTCGACCAATTAATATTTCATAAATTTAGGGATTTTCTTTAAATGCATTTCGCAAATTTTCTAGTTTCTACTTTAAAGTTTTATTCAAAAATTTTCAGTTTATGTGTTTTTTTCATTGCATATGAAACATCTTGTGCACGTTAGACCCTCTTTGGTGTATAACAATTGTGGAACAAATTATTATTTTTTCTATGTATATTAAATAGATGTATTCATATGCAAAATTCAAGCTTGGTATCTTTCACCAGAGCCCTAAAAAAATCCCTCAAAACTTTTAACATTTTTGCTTACCATCTCTCTCCCCTTGCACCTCCTAACTTACATTTCTTACCAAAATTAAAAGTCTGACAAATTTTCAATTTGATATCTGTACTCAATTTTGAGATATAACGATTTGTAATTTTGGAAATTGCGCCAGTTTTGAAATGCTTTCTCCCCACTACTATAATGTCCACAGGTTATATTTTTCTCACATTTCCCTAGTACAGCTTAATATGTATATGTTTCAAGTTTCAATTACATAGCTTAAAAGATTAAGCTAGGATGTAGGCTAGTGGGATATACCTTGGTCACCTCAATCTACGAAAATGAAAAATTCGTAGATAGAGGGTGGTGTGAAGATCTAAGAACCCTTCCACAATAAATCATGAAAAAATGTTAAGGAACCTGAATGTCTGGAGGCCAAGCCCCTATTTGAGCTGTAGCGCCATTGAAGAAGAAGAAGAAGCTTAAGAGATAGTCGAGATATTAATTTTTAAGTGTTTTTATTCGCTTACAATAATTAGCCTCTCTCTAAGCTGATTCTGGTGGATCTTTATGCCACCTCAATGGTCCCAAAATATGAATTTTTCGTGGTTAGTAATTTCGAAGATACAATCATTTTAAAAACAAAAAAAAAATTCGGCCGGCAATTTGTTTTTAGCCCCCTTCCCCCCTTTTCGGACGCCAATGGATAAGAAAATTAAATTATTTTTAAAGTTTGTCCCACAAGCCTCTTTATACCTCTGCTTCCTATATGCTTTCGTGGTGGAGATATTAGCAAGTGTACTTTGTGACTCTTTCCCTGCCCCCGCCGTTTCCTTCCACCTGACACTCCCCAAAATTTAGATAATGGAGTTCACTTACCCAATCAACAATCCACCCAAAAACGAACATTCTACCTTTAACGGTTTTGGAGATATGAGTCCATATGTATGTACGGCGTACGGCGGGATGGATTTTTTTTTGCATATTTAGGCTAATTTAGTCATTAAACGCGAAAAAACAAAATTTCAGGGTAGCAAATTTTGTCGATCACAACGCTTTATTATTAGAATAATAAAGTAATAGAGTTAAAATTATCATCTGCAATGCTTAGATTTTTCTCTTTGCTATTATTTTATTTTTGCTTAATTTAAATCATAATCTTTTTGTTCAAGAGCTCAATAGCTAGAATAGCTATAATAAATAAATAAATAAATAGTAGATGCCAACAATTTTTTCTTACTTTGATGCTATTTCTGAAGCAGTTTTGGTACGTAACGGTAGAATCTCTAGGTATTTTGAAAAGTAATCACCTGCAATTAGATATGACTTTTTCTCTAAATCCATGCAGTCTACACCTATTTTAACAAGCGGTGAGACTGGAATGGAATTTTGTATCATAGGCTCTTTTATTTTTTTATTTCTATATTTTTGGCAAATTTTACAATTGCCGTCTAAATTTTCAATATCTTGATTTAAACATTACCATAACACTAAAGTCTGCGCCTTCGATTTAGTTTTTGCTATTCCCATATGAGAATCATGAAGTTTTACTAAAATTGATTTTTGGAGAGAATAAAATATTATTAAAAAATATCAGATTTTCTTTTATGTATAAAACATCCTTTAATTTCCAAAAACCTCTTTTATCATCTGAAAATTGATTTTTTCCCTTTAGTCAGCCCTGTTCTATAGTTTCCTTTAATTTTTTTTAGAATTATTTTTTTCTTGGTTTCCTTTCTAAATATTTCTAATTTCTTGTCACTAATATTTAAGGTATGAATTACTGAATCAAAATCTTTTATCTCTGGCTCAGACATTTCAGTCGAAAAGTTTCTAGATTGCTATGAACACTTCCTTACCTGGAATATATTGAAATCAAGGAATACTTTTTGATTCGGAAATTTTCGAAAATTGTGTCCAAGCCTAACTTAGCTTCAAACTTTTACAAAAAAAAAATACCATAATTTGTATTCTCTCTTGGTTGCTAATATTCAATCAGCAATAAAATAATTTTCAGTAGAATGGAGTTTGCTGTTTTATTTCAGAAATCTTTATTTTTTCAATTTTTATTAGTTTTTGCACCTTAGCAACGGACAATTTAACGCAGGACAGAGATAGTTACTTTGGGCTTAAGTATGCCAAACAAGGATAGCGAAACAATTCTTTCGAAAATTTGACAATTGTTTCGAATAACTTATCGTGGGAAAGAGTTAGTTACAAAATTTTTAAGTGTGCCAGACAAAGATAGCGAAACGATTTTTTTCGAAAAATTTCGAGCATTTCGCCAGTAAGGGAGGGAAATACTTTCATTCCAATTTTTTTACACGGCAAAACATGCTCATAGTCACTCCTTATTATATATCCTCCTTGGTTGGAATTCTAAATTGCAATTTAATAACCGCAATCGCATTCTTTGTAGTCTTGATGACGGAATCTTTCCTATATCCTTATTCATTTAACCTAGTAATGGTTTGTGATCTGTTAAGATTTTAATCGACTGATGGCCATATATAATTGAAATGTCTGCAAGAAATGTGACAATCGACACCTGCGAATTCACCTTCCCCAATTTACCATTCGTGGAGTGGGGAGCTTAGTGGTTTTCTTTTGCCAATTTCATCCGCGTTAAGGTAAATTGTTCTTTTACAATGTTTGTTTGTGATATTTTAGTTTTAGTATTAAAAACTGAATACGTTGTTCGGAAACTCCCCGTTGACACCAAGGAAAAACTATGCTTCAAATCCACACAACTCGTAGCATATGCTAACGAGATAGATATACTTGCAAGATCTCTGGAGAGCGCTAAGGAGGTATTTGCAAACCTTGACTCGGTAGCAAGGGAAGTTGTATTAGTATTAATGAAAATAAAACAAAAATTATGACGCAAGTTTGGAAAAAGACGTCAATCAGACAAAATATTGCGGTAGGAGACTACAACCTAGAAATCGTAGACAACTTCATATACCTAGGGGCGAACCTATCGAAGGATGGAAGCGAACCCATCGAAATCAAAACAAGGATAATGACGGCAAACAAAATTTATTATTCGGTACTTCCAATAATTAAACATAACAGGGCTACAATTGCGCGTAAAGCGCAATCTTACGATACTCTAGATGAAATAGAATTTTTTGTGATCCCAAGAAATTTTGTATGGGGAGTGTTGGAAGGGGTGATAGCATTGAACTAATTTTTTCCCCATCATGCTAAAGTAGCTATAAAAATGTTTTATATAAAATGCTTACTCCAAAAATTGAATAGGAGCTGAGAATATTAGTGTGTTAGATTTAGTGAAAATGTGCAGTTTGTATAGGAGGTGGTAGGAAGAGGGAAGCATTTTAGTGATTTTTTCAGAAATAACTAAGAATATCATAAAATTGACATCTCTTAAATTTTAGACTAGGAACATTCATACTTTTCAAGAAAATAGATTTTCTGTGGAACTGTGTTATATTGTATGGGAGGGGGTAGAAGCAGTGAAGCTAATCAAATATTTTTTTCTGACCTTAGTTATGACGCTAAATAAGTATTTATTACAAAATGTGAGCTCGATAAATTTTATACGTTCTGAGAAAATCGGCTTAGAGCATTTCATGAAAAAGTGTAGTTTGTATGGGAGGGGGTGGAAGTAGAGTGAGGACGCAAATAATTTTTTTACTGTAGATTCAAATCATTATGGAAGTAATATATCCCGAAATTTAGACTAATAATAAAATCCATTTATTGTCGAATTGCGAAATTGTGTCATTTTATATGGGAGGGGGTAGAAGGGGTGAAGCTAATCGTCTATTTTTTTGGCCTTACTAAATATTTTAAATAAATATTTGGTGCACAATTTCATCCCGCTAAATTTTATACGCACTGAGTAAATTGGCTTAGAGTAATTCATGACAAGTACAGTTTATATGGGAGGTGGTAGAAGGAGGAGGAAGCAACGCATAATTTTTATACGGTAGATTGATAATATCATAAAAGTAATATATCCCAAATTTTAGACTAATAGCTCTTATACTTTTTGAGTAAGTCCATTTATTGTCGAACTGCGAAATTGCATCGTTTTGTATGGGAGGGGGTAGAAGGGGTGAAGCTAATCATCTAATTTTTTTGGTCTGACTAATAATTCTCTTCTCTTCCTGCTTGGATATACCTTGGTCACCTCAATCTAGGAAAATGAATAATTCGTAGAAAGAGGGTTGTACGAAGGGCTAACAACCCTTCCACAATGAGTACCGAAAAATGTTAAGTAACCTGAATATCAGGGGGCCAAGGCCCGGCTTGGACTGTAGCGCCATTGTAGAAGAATAATTCTACAATTTCAGCTCGCTAAACTTTATACCCAATGAGTAAATTGGTTTAGAGTATTTCTTTAAAAAGTGTGGTTTGTATGGAGGTGGTGGAGGGAGAGGGAGGATACGGTAGATTGATATTATCATAAAAGTAAGCCAATAACTTTAATACTTTTCGAGCAAATCCGTTTATTGTCTAATTGCGCAATTGTGTCATTTTTTATGGGAGCGGGTAGAAGGGGTGGAGCGATTTGGCCCGTTCATGAACTTGACCTTACTTTTTTGTCAAAAACGACTCGTACGAAATTTGAGCTTTTTAGCTCAACGCGTTCTCAAGCTATAGAGCGCACGGACGGACATCCGGTTTTGAGATTTTTGAGTGATAATATTAACTTCTGTATCATTCATTTTTTTCTCCGAGCCTTATTTCTTGGCGTTACAAACTTTAGAGCAAACTTATAATACTCTCAGATTTCATCTAGAGTATAAAAACAAGAACATGCACAGGAAAACAAAACTTAAGCTGTACAAAACCATCATAAGACCTGTGCTCTGTTATGGCAGTGAAATATGGACTTTAACTCAGGCGTCCGAAAAACTACTTAACGCCTTTGAAAGGAAGGTCCTCAAAAGAATCCTTGGACCTGTGAGGGAAGACTCGATCTGGAGAATACGATACAATAGAGAATTGTATGCCAACTTCGACAATCCAGAGGTGTCAACCCTCATAAAATTTAAGAAGTTACAATAGACTGGTCATGTGGAGCGGATGGATGACGGAAGAATTCCCAAACGCACACTAAAAGGGAAAGTCAACGGACAAAGACCGGTCGGAAAACCACGGAAGCGCTGGTAGGATTTGGTTGACGCAGACAGCAAGTCACTGCTGAGATTTTCTAGCTGGTGTACGCGGTCACTGAACCGAGATGGATGGAGGCACAGTATTCAGGAGGCCAAAGTCCGATTTGGGCCTTAGCGCCATCGTAAGTAAGTAAGTATTAAAAGCTGCGCACAGTTCTTGATTTTAAGAACGTACCAAAAAAAAAAAGGTCGACACTTTCTTAAATTTCGCTCCAAATATCGGGCTTCACCTTTGCCAAACTATTGTAAAGCGCCGCTAGTGTCGCACACACAGGTGTACGTAGATTGCTCGGCTGAATCAATCAAAATTTTCTTGGGATATTAAGTGATCCCAAGCCTGAGCTACAAACACGATAAACGAACTAAAATGTGTCTTTGATTGTTTGCGTGAATTCTTAGCGTTATCGAATCCAGCAATTGCGAATTATAAATGTAAATTGTCTACCATTCTGATTACTCCAAATCCGGAATAAAGGGGATACAGATTAGCGAAACATTACTGGACATATGTACATCTATGTATCTCTCTACTTCATTTCTGCTGGAAATTCACTTCTATTCAAAATCTCTAAACGACAAAACTGACTGATCTCAATCGTAATTCCATGATTAATACAACTAGATACAAAGATTTTCATGAAAGTATCTTTGCCTGCGTCTCATTTTCTCTCTCCGAAAAACTCTACACAAATATTCAAATCTAGCTTTATCGCCAATAAAAATAACGTTACTAAGCCACTTGCATCAAAGCAATCTTTTTATACGGCTTATAATAAACCGCAAACTAAATCTCAAATAAATTTACAGATTTAAACGACCTAATCCATTTTGCACATTAGAAAATATCAAAAATACCACCTTCATCGTTTTACATAAATAAATTTCCTTAACTCAAAATCTCGTATATGTGTGTAAGAAAAAAAAAAATGCGCCATCGATTCAAAGATGTTATGGCCTGAGCAGAAAATCCGAAAATCCTTTCCCAATAATCTCCGCGACTTCTTGGCCGTCGAAACTATCGTACACAAAGATGACGATACTTGATGACATCGAACGATTAATCATAAATCAGCATTTGCGTTTAATCCACGCTTAAGACGACTACGATGACTCCAACGACTCCGACGAAAGAATGAAACAGGAAAGATTACAAAAATGTCAAATTTTTCGTTCAACTCGTCTCTCAGTCGAAATTCTGTAAATACGTATTTGTGTGTGCATCCCCCAATCGCGCGCTTATTCACAAAACGTTACAAAATCATCAACATAATAGGAATAATGAAAAAAAGGAACCTCTCCGAAATTATCGGATAACTCGAATGAAATTCCTTTCATCTGTGTATGCGTTCTCGTCTTTGAAATCAAAGCCTCCGGGGACGGGGACGGAACAACAGAAATTAATCCGAAAATAAATATAATCCGGGATTAAGTGATTTTTTTCATATCACTCTACGAATGAAGAAAATCCCTCTGGACGTGTAGCGTGCATGCGGACGATGTTTACACACTACCACCTGAACTGTACAGCTCCACGTATCGAGCGTATAAACTCTCATATGTGATGTGTGATGCTTTATACGGGCTAATCCGCATGCATGTACACAATTCGTAGATATTGCGATATACTCGTATTTCACACAGAACAGAGAGCTCATTCCTCACGAGCATTTTTGTCACCTCTCTTTGCACGGCGCGAAGATGTACGTACCCACCCGTCCGAATAAAGCATAAAATTCGATACGAAATGGAAACGTTTCGCGGCGCAACGGACAGACAACCTGAAGAGGTGAGAATCCCCTCACTCAGCGAAGAGAAGACTCCGCCGCCAAAAACGAAGTCGTCCAGCATTGACGTCTTTCCTTAGCGCGAAAAACACACGGGAAAGACACTGGTGGAACTATCACCCCAGTCACCACTGTCTTAATGCCTCTTGTATTACCCTGTACGAAAGGTAAAACTCGACTCTCCTTGAGGTGTTGGCCGTCTCGGTGTAGTTGTTAAGACGTTCCGCACACATCTACTCGCACACAACATGCCCAGATAAATTAATTATTTAAATCCGATTGGGATTATTATAATTTATAATGATTACACATGAACGGACACACATTCACATTCTGGCGGAGCTTGATGGCGTTTATTGTGTAGCGCTTTCGGGGCACGGATCGGACGGCGGAGCGATTAAAAAGAGTTAAGCGCGCGATCGCAGCAATGTGGTTCGTCATTCGCGCGGTTAGCGCATTAAAGAATATTTTCGAACATATATTAACTACATACTCCACATATGACTGTGGCTCTGGCTCAGAGATAGCGCAGTGAATGTCGTCGTCTGGACATGACTGAAACTTGAGAATCATTGCGTTTCCGTTTTACGAACGCGATATAGGCGGCGGCGGCTTAATGATAGCGCACCAGTGAAAGGATAAATCCTCGATTTCGTGCGGATTACGTGTACTTGTGCTATGGCATGTTGTTTTATCTATAAAGTCATGTTTGCTGCCCCGCTTCCACAATCCGTGCCTCGAACCGATTAGAGATCAGCTCAATGCCGCCGTACCGCTTTCAACGCGATCAGCCAACCGACCTGCGTAACAGGTGGCTTATCTACACTTTGAGCTGTGCTGTGACAACACATATGATCGCGCAGCTACGCGCTGTCATAACTCAAGGAAGTCTTCAAATATTTACCGACTAGCTAGCTACTATATGTTGCCTTGGAAGAGTCATAATTACATTGATGCTTTAGCTAAGCAAATGGGAAGACTTTATGCACCTGCTAAATTTATGGATATTTTGCTCTACGTTATATACCTGTCTACTCTTGTATTAATTTGTGTAGATAGATTGGTCTTGACGAAATGATTGATAACAGATTAATTGCGTCGATGATTGTGTGGGAATTTACTTATTTCGAGTTTTCCCTGAAGTTTTCTTAGCAAAGTTTTAGATTTATTAATACGAATTTCGTTATTGTTTAAGTCAATCTTTATTAGTTCAGATCGTTAGAGTTCGGGTTAAAGTAACAAGTGCTTAATGGTATTTTAGAAATACCGGTAGTTGAAGGTATAATTGGAAGAAGGAGAAGGGTAGACATATGCCTAATCCGGAAATTATTAAATTATTGGTAATTGGAATTTTATTGTTGCTAGTAACTTTCTAGGGTATAGCCTAGTAGGTTGTGTGTTGGTCTTGTAATGCGAAGGTCGTGAGTTCAAATCCCGGTCGGCGCAATATATAATTCCGGCACATTGCCTGCTTGGATATACCTTGGTCACCTCAATCTAAGAAAATGAAAAATTCGTAGAAAGAGGGTTGTGCGAAGGGCTAACAACCCTTCCACAATAAGTAATGAAAAATGTTAAGGAACCTGAATATCAAGAGGCCAAGGTCCGACTTGGGCTGTAGCGCCATTGTAGAAGTAGAAGTAACTTTCTTGGAATTGGACCATTGCTCATCTTCGGAGTTGAATTAGTTGTAGACTTGAGGCCAAGGTGTGCTCATTTCGAGACTGAAATATCGAAATAAATCAAAGGAATCAAAATGTTCGGGATCGGACTGGGCTGGGATTCACCTACGACGTCCATCTCAGTGATCACTGCTAGCGCGACGTAATAGCTGATGCAGGGTCTAACTGCATTAGTCGTGAGGGGCTGGTTGCCCCGATACAGTCGTGAAACCAATCGCCTGGTACAACAAAACCGAACTTTCGAGTTTGGTGACGTCGACTTACCCTGGAGACACAGATAATCCATGTTGTTTTACGTAACTTCTCCTCGAAGGAATAAAGCACGTTTGTCTTTAACAAGCGGATTGTTTCTGACGACAATCATTAACGCCCCCGAAGGTATCAGTTTATACCATCTGCAGGGTCGATATTCATACTGCTGGCTGCGAGAGATATCTAAATCTCTGCCAATCTTTCGTTCATGGCAACAGGTTGTTAATCAAATTACGCAACCTTACGCCGAGCTATTGCTTTGCCCGCGATATGGGCACCACAACCACCTCGTGTATGTCGAAGACATCCTCAACCAGCACTGGGGATGGAAGTAACCTTCCATGGGCTCCCCAGCTCCCGAGATACCAGTTAACCCCTGGTAAGGCTACACAACTGAAGCATAGCTACCCTGCACTGTGATCAGTCTCACCCCTCGGGTACGTGGAGACGGTCGACCCCAAAAGTAGTTACTGGAATCGCCGAAGCTTTCTAGACCAGCACTTTCTTCCCTGCGTGACAGGTTTCGGAGCTGACGGACCATACGGTCCGTTCAACTTACTCCCCCCCCCATTATGTAGGATTCGGAGCCGATTTATAGTATACTTACGTTGATTAAATCAATTCAATATACAACATCGACTTTGTCCCCCCTACTTGCATCAACTTTCGCTGCTTAGAGTACGTCGTACAGCTACTAGTTTCAGCATTAGCTCAACAAATAAAAATCTCATTTTCCATTATTGCCACTAATTGCTCTATGGTAGATAAATTTCAAAGCCGACAAATTGCATTCAACTTTATCCCCCCCACCAAAATGGGTTTCGCAGCTGATGCTAGTATGCAACTTTGTCCCTCATCTGTAGACCTCTTAGCGTAATCCAGCTTGCACCACGAGGAGGTGGGTCTACTTCGCAAGCCACCCTGGAGACACAGTCTCATAACACTAAGGATAAGGAGTACTGATCGCGGTGTTAATCCGATCAGCTGTCTCGATGACGGCGTCAGGTGGTATTGACGCCTTCATCATGCTATACTGCCAGGCTCCAAGAAGAGAGGGGGAGGAAAGTGTGGAAGCTAAGAGGGAGGCTCTTTAATTAAAAAAATTAGCAATTCATTTTAAAATTTAATTCCGCACATTAAATTGCTTTTCTTTAATGCTTCACAACAAAATATGCACTAACGCGACTTATGAACCAATACTCCTTGTATTACGGCCGTTTTTCCTTCAATGCTCGGTTCAAACGCATTCGCTGTGTTCGGTAGTGAGCTCCTGCGATTTTTAGTAGCTCACTGTACACCACGCCGAGCTGGTCTCACCAAATACACAGCGTGATTTTTGAGCTATGGATGTTGGGCTTGGCCGTCGATGTTGGTGCATGTTTGCGGTATTCTCACGATTATTTTCGCTTTGGATCCACTTCTCATCCCCAGTGACAATGCAATGCAAAAACCCTTCCTTTTCAGCCGTTTAAGCTGTTGTTCGCATGTGAATAAAGCTGTTCGACGGTGCTTGGCTTCAACTCGTATGGTACCCAATTTTCTTGCTTTTATATCATTCCTAAGGGTTTCAAACGATGCGAAATGGCTGGTTGAGTCACGCATAATGAATCTGCTTGTTCTTAGTGCGTTTGGTATGAATATTTGTCCAGTAATGCCTCCCATTCTGCGTCTTCCAACTTTTTCACCGTTCCGGGACGCTTCTTGTTTTCCACGCTGAAATCACCCATTTTCTGGTGTTGAAACCATTCGCGACACGTGCTTTCACTAACTACACCCTCACGATAAGTTTCAACAATCATTCGACGCGCCTCAGCAAAACTTTCCGCAAATGACATCTATTTGGCTCGAACTTCGACAAAAAGTATATGACGCCTATAATAGTTGACAAATTCAATGATGAGGAGTTGTTGACAGATGACTAACCTTATCATATGACGTTTCCGATATGCCATTTTTGACCAGCATTTACTCCAGCAGCCATCTATTGTGGAATGGCGGGTTTCAATTTATACTCCCGATATCGATTTTTTGTAAAATTGTATGGGAGGTGATAGAAGGAGTGAAGCTAATCAGTTAATTTTTTTGAATCTTAATAATAATGCTATCTTATTATTAAGTACAAAATTTGAGTACGACAACTGTTATACGAACTGATAAATTTGGTTTATAGTATTTCATGAAAAAGTACAGCTTTTATGCGAGATGGTGGACGGAGTGGGGGATTTCAAAATTTTTTTCAAGTTTTCAAGGAAATTTAATTATTGTACATTTTTCAAAATGAGTCATTTTGTATGAGAGGGGATCGAACGGGTGAATCGATTTAGCCTGTTGACAAGCTTAACCTTATTTTTGCGTCAAAATCGCGTTCTCAAGCTAGAGAGCACTGAGGGACGAAAGGACAGACGGACATCCGGTTTTGAAGTTTTTGCGCGATGAAAAAAACTTCTCTTCAACCCGTTTTTTCCCCCACGTAGTTCTTAACGTAGTTCTTAACATGTCAAACCTTAGAGCAAACTTATAATACTCTCAGATTTCATCTAGAGTATAAAAAGTAAAGGTTCAAAACGGTTTCCTTGAGGAATGCCCGATTTAAAATCAAAACGTCAGAAACAATCTGTAATTATTCGCACAACTTATCTATATTATTATTTATTCAAGTAAAAAAAAATCTGCCAGCAAGTTTAACGCAACTTTATTATTCTTTGGATAAGTTGAGAGTGAGTGGAAAGCTTACTATATATGCAGTTTAGCATGATAGCAGATTAGGTAGTAAGCGGATGGGGTCTTGGAAGCGGGTTATTGTCTATTATTGAACATGTTACTATTATAATTACATAGCTCCAGTAAAGGGATTCAATGTTCCATTCATTTATTTATCCAAGTTTAGATTTGTAGGGGAGGCGATAGTAGAATGGGTGGGTGGATGTTAATAATTGCTTAATTGATTACTTGAATCACGCAAGAAATTCTCTATGTAAAATGTTAGATTCATTGACGAAGAAAATTGTATGAAATTCAGGGTGTTTTATATTCATGAGTGGAGATAGAAGGTTTGGGAAAAATGTGTGATGCAGTTTTATTTTTTTTAATTTCTTTTGAAATGTGTTCGTATACAATTTTAAGCTCGTAGCTTTTAGTTTGGTTGGTTATTAGTTGATGAATTGAAAATGGTCGAAATTACACTTTTGTATGGGATGAGTTTGAGATTTTGAATGTTTTCGATTGATGAAAATCTTAAACTTTTGTGTATCCTTGCTTCATATATCAATCAAAAATTTTGTGTTTTTTTCAATACACATGAAACATCTTCTGTAGGTTAGGTGCATAATAGTTTGGGTTGAAATTATTACTTTATGTACACCAAACAGATGTATGTAACTGCAAAATTTAAGCTTAATACCTTTTACTAGAACCCTAAAAAATAACTCATTCTATTCGACACTTTGGCTCCACCTCCCTTCCCTTACACGCCTTATCATAAAAATTCTTTTCAACTTATAAACGGTATAACTCTACGCCCTGGCGAAAACTTAAAACTGTGAAAACTCAGCATTTTTGAAATTCACCATATTATATCAAAATTTTATAATTTACTTATATTAATATACATTCTAAGTTTCAACTGTATACATATGTTAAAAGATGGTCAAAATATTATTTTTGTAAGTGTTTTTCTTTACCCCCTCCATGTTACTCCTCCTTACAATAATTTGCATAATGGGGAGGTAACAAGAATTTACAAGGTTGACTACGGTAGAGCTGAACGTCGTCTATATAGTCCTCAAATGTTAGTTTCTTGTGCGAAATTTGGTTTTTACCCCCGCCTCTAACTCTGTTGGATACGAAAATTAATTTATTTTTAAATTTGTTCCCATTTTCTTCTGCCCAATTCTGCACAAAAATTAAGTAATGACTCTTCCCTACCCAATCTACAATTCACGCAAAAGTCAACTTTCTATCTTTTAGGGTTTCGGAGATTTGATTCGGATTTTTATACTCTAGTTGAAATCTGAGTGTATTTTGGTTGCCTTAGCGTTTGTAAAATCAAGAAAATATGCTCCCATAGAGCCGCCACGGGTACAGAAATATTTGCTGTCGCTTAAAAACCTCGATTTCGAGTGACGTTTTGTCCGTCTGTCTACAACATATCTCTTGAACGCTTTGAGCTATCGTGCTGAAATTAGTTTTGTGTAATTTTTCACAGAAAAAAAGTTAAAGTTCGTAAACGGGCTTCATTCGCCCACTCCTTCTGCCCCCTCCCATACAAATTTCATGAAATTGCAAAATTTTAAGAAATGGATTTTCCTCTAAAACTATTTAAGCTCTCGACTTAACAATTAGGCCACCGTATATGAAAATGAATGTTATTAACGTCCAAAAATATTGATTCGATCCTCTCACTCCTTCTACCCCCGCCCGAACAAATGCACAATTTTGGAAAATGCATTCCTTCGATTTTAATTGTAACTAGAAAAGTTGAAAGGACGATATTTTGCCAGAATTATTTTTTTTATAACTGCTATTGGTTTTGAAAAAAATTAATTATTAATTCGAAACTTTAACCAAATAATTTTTCTTCGAAACTGTTGAATCTATAGACTTGAAATTTTGACAACAGTGTAACAATGCAAATATCACTAACGTCGAAAATATTAATTTTGATCCGTATGTTCATTCTACCTCCTCCCATATAAATACAACGTTTTGGTATCGATTTCCATTAAAATAGAAAAGGCAGAAACTTATAACTTTGCCAGAATTTGTCCCTTAATAATTGCAACAAACGCAAAAAAATATCAATTTCGCTTCACTCCTTCCACCTCCTCCCATACAAATATCTACATTAGAAATTCAAGAAAAACTCATTTCTCCTTCGAAAATATGAGAGCTATCGACTTTGAAATTGGAGCAAAGCATGGTGATAAGGATGTTGATAAGCAGTTTCAAAATCATGCAAATCCTTCCACTTCCCCTGCAACCTCTCATACAATTGGCATGAATTCAGGAAAACAATTTCCAATTACTTTGAAAATTATGAAGGCTATAAATTTAAAATTCAGTACGAAACATTTTATATACCATGCTGTAATATATGAAAATTACTTTACGCTAAATCATAATTCTGTTATGTTTTTTATTGCATTTTTACATTTAGTTAGTCATGAAACATTAAGGTTATGCGAGCAACAGTGGCCTAACCCCAGTAGCCTCATTTATTATGAAAGTATTAGATTGTTGCAGATGAAATGGCGACTTTTGCGATGAAGTGAAGTTAGTTGCGATTTTCAAGTCTAAAACTGCCGCCAGGTGGCTCTGGTAGTATTGAAGTACAAATACTTCTACATTTGTTCATGGAATCATTTCAGTTTTGGACTTCATTGGGATCAGAGAGAAAAAAAAATAGAAAAAACATGGAATCAAGTCAGAAACGATTACTTTTTATTACGAGTTTAAACTTGGCCATAACGCAAGGGAGGCAACCAAAAACATCAACAGGGCATTTGGAGCTGACACAGTAATCGAACGAACCACACTGCCATGGTTCGAAAAATTCCGATCAGGAGATATGACCCTTTAATATGAGCCATGTGGTCACCTAGGACCATCGATAGACAACGACGAGCTGCATTTACTAGTGGAGTCTGACTCACGCCAAACTGTAAAGGACATTGCAGAGAAACTGGGCGTTTACTATTCGACAGTTTCCCCAAACTTGCAACAGCTTGAAAAAGTCAAAAAGCTTGATAAGTGGGTTCCGCACGATCTTACTGAGCAAAACACGGCCTCATGTACCAAGAATAATGGTCAAAAAATTAAACGAGTTGCAGTATGAGACTCTTTCTTATCCATCATATTCACCATATTGGTTTTGAAGTTATTAAAATGTAAGAATGCAATTTTTATATTAAAATTTTTTTTTTATATTTTGTGATGAAGTGTTAATTCTTTTTTCCCATAACCGAAAAATAAACATTTCCCCGGAGGGAACTTCTTCATCTCCAAAAATTGGGATTTAGCCTTTAAACAAATGTTAGCAAACCTTAAGGTCAGGATCACTAATATTTATTTGTTATTTTGGAAGCGTTGTTAGCCCTTCGCACAATCCTCTATCCATGAATTTTTCATTTTTGCAGACTGAGGCGGCCCAGATATATCCACGCAAGCAAAGTCCTGAAATTATCCGGCGACCGGAATTTGAACTCACGACCTTCGCATTATAGACCAACACGCTACCCACTAGGCTACACCCAAGTATGGAGGAAACTGGATAGAAAGTTTTCCAAATTTAAAAGTTTTTATTAATAATACTAGCAAACGCCCGCGACTTCGTCCGCATAAAAATCGCAATAATAAGCAATTTTTGAGAATTTAGTTAGTAATACATTATGTGGGATATAGAATCTGCTTAGTTTAATGGCTCTTTGAACACAATGTTTTGTATTTTGTTGGAATTAGAACCATAAATTATTAAGAATGATACCATGATACTCGCATTTGAATGGGAGAGGCTGGTGATCAAATCAATCCCGTGATTTGAGATGATATACGTATTGACGAGCATTAAGGACATGGGAATAATTATAGCTTGTGTTAATTAAAAAAAACCCAAATAAAATAACAGTAAGCTTGAAAACGTAACAGGACTACGATGGTGCGTAGAGCCCAATCATACGATACCAGAGATGAAATCGATATTTTTGTGATATTATGAAATTTTGTATGGGGAGTGGCTGCATTGAACTAATTTGTTTCACATCATGCTAGAGTAGCTATAAAAATTTTTTGTACCAAATTTTAGCCTCAAAAATTGAGTAGGTACAGAGAAACTTAGTGCATTGAATTTAATGAAATTGTGCAATTTGTATGGGAGGTGGTAGAAGGAAAGGGAAGTTTTTGGTGGTATTTCGATAAACAACTATAATCATCATGCAATTGATATATTTTAAATTTCAGGTCTTTATCATTCACGCTTTTCAAGAAAATCGAATTTTTGTTAAGTCATGGAATTGTGTCACATTGTATGGGAGGGTGTAGAAGGACTAAAGCTACTCGATTAATTTTTTTCCCGATATTAATAATGCTATTTAAGGATTGAGTACAAAATTTGATCTCGATGAACGTTATATGTACTGAGAAAATTAGTTTAGAATATTTAATGAAAAAGTGCAGTTTTTATGGGAGGTGGTGGAAGGAGTAGGGGTTTTTAATTGACTTTTTGAGAATCAACTTTAATTAATTTACAATTAACATATTTTAAATTTCAGATCAGTAACATTTACAATTTGCAAGAAAATCGAATTTAAGTGAAGTCGTGGAATTGTGTCACATTGTATGGGAGGTGGTAGAAGGACTGAAGCTAATCGGTTTATTTTTTCCCGATATTAATAATGATGCAAATTAAGAATTGAGTACAACATTTAAGCTCTATGAAAGTTACACGTACTGAAAAAAATGGTGAATCTAAAAAAGTGCAGTTTGTATGGGAGGTGGTAGAAAGAGTAAGGGGATTCAAATAATTTGTATACCATAGATTACATTTCTGATGAAAATATTATGTTCTAAATTTCAAATGATTTGCTCCAATGGTTTTAAAGAAAATTTGATTATTATATATTTTTGAAAATGAGTCATTTTGTATGGGAGGGGGTGGAAGGCGTGGGGGTATTGAAATAAGACTACACGCAGATTTCATCTCGGTGCACATCTAATAAACTGCGAAAGTTTCATTACAATCGGCTTAGCCTTTTTTGCGTGAAAACCGGAAAGACAGACAGACAGAGAAAGTTTTTAAAACGTTTATTTTTGGTTAGTTAGTGCTAAAATAAAGTAGAAACTTATTTAATAAATAACAGACAGACACTACAATTATATTTGTATATAGATAGATTACTTTCTGAGCTATTTCTTTGATTTTAAACTCTTTGCAAATAAATAATTTTCTTTCGGCCCTGTTTATACTCTAGATAAAATCTGAGAGTAATTGTGTTAGCCTTACCGTTTGTAACACTAAAAAATAATGATAGCAACCAATTACCACTTTTTTAAACATTTGGATCATTTTTTGGCGGAGAAACAATTTAACAATGAAGCAGCCATCAAAAATGCCTTCAAGGAATTTCTTCAGTCCAGAAAGTCGGACTTCAACGAAACTGGCATAAATGCACTTGTATCTCGTTGGGAGAAGTGTATTGGATCTGCTTGTATCTATTTTGATTAAAAAAATTAAGTTTTATAAGAGTTAGAGTTGTTTGAAATTTAACTAGCAAAGTCGGCATTTCACCTGCAACAACCTAATTCTTTTACATTTATTTAAGTCGTAACTTGTAGTGGTTTCAAATTAACCCACTGAGTGTTACTCTGGTAAAATAATATTTAAAACATAATAGGACTACGATTGTCCGTAAAGCCCAATCGTGCGATACTCTAGATGAAGAGAAATGTTTTTATTTTTATGCAGCAGATTGGAATTATTATAGAAGTAATATGTTCCAAATTTCAGATCAATAACTTTTACACTTTTCGAAAAAATCCGTTTATAGACAAATTGCGTAATTGTGTCATTTTATATGGGAAGGGGTAGAAGGGGTAAAGCTAATCGTCTAATTTTTTTTTGGTCTTACTAATAATTATAAAATCACAATTTCAGCTCGATCAATTGTATACGGACTGAGTAAATTGGTTTAGAGCATTTCATGAAAAAGTTCAGTTTGAATGTTTGAGGTGGTGGAAGGAGAGGGAGGACAGAAATAATTTTTATACAGTAGAATGATATCATTATAAAAGTATTATATTCCAAATTTCATACCAATAGCATATATACTTTTCGAGAAAAGCCGTTTATTGATAAACTGCGTAATTGTGTCATTTTTTATTGGAGGGGGTAGAAGGGGTGGAGCGATTTGGCCCGTTCACGACCTTACTTTTTTGTCAAAAACGATGTGTACGAAATTTGAACTTTCTAGATCAACGCGTTCTCAAGCTAGAGAGGACACGGACGGACAGACGGACGGACGGATTATATGAACTTCTGCATCATTAATTTTTTTCTCCGAGCCTTATTTTTTTTTTTTTTTACGGAATGACCTGTGTTATAGGCAATTTCGGCCTTTATGTGCAATGCACAAACACAGTCATGTAGGGAAGGAATGGGATTAGGAATGTAGGGGAAGAGGTGTGAGAACGACCGTAACGAGTGGAGAAGCTGATGTATATTTTTCAGCTGTACTGGCTGCTACTGACAAATATTTGCAGATGTTATGGGGGACTGAACGATAGAAAGCGAACAGAATCCATCTACTGAGTATCTAGGCCTTCTTGAAGTGGAACTGTTGCACTTTTACACCGTATGCCCATTTTATTTCGAATAATTTTTCATCGCCAGTAGCAACTGAAAAATTCGTGCTTAAAAAAATCCCGTCTGGAGTGAGAATCGAACCCACGACCTATTGACTGAAAAGCAAGCACGCTGCCCACTAAGCCACGGAAGCCTCTTAGCGTTACAAACTTTAGAGCAAACTTATAATACTCTCAGATTTCATCTAGAGTATAAAGTAGGACCCTGATGTGTTTTTTTTCAAATTTCTATCAGCTCTTGAACTATAAAAAACTTGTATGGTAGAAAACCTATCTCGACATTGAAGAAAAACTATTATAGTTTGTACTCGTCAACGTTTAATTAATTCGGATTTTGCACATTTATAGCGCCAAAATTTATAAGCGATTTGCTGATAATTCAGGAAAAATTTTGGAAAGGACTCTGTATACAACTTTCCGGTATTATTGCATCGTAACTATATTTTTATTGTGTGTTTACTTCGATGCTGTAGATAGACATTGCTGAAGTGCAATTGCAAGTACAATTCAATTGCCTCAAAAAAAAAAAAAAAATATTGTTCTGTATGTGGTGACGGTAGTACGATATTTTTCAGATATATTAAAGAATTTATAAATAAAATCGAAAGCACCAACTTAGAGTTTACTAGATGTCTACGAAAAAAGCTTGTTTTCATCGGTTTTGTAAAATTATGTTGTCCACTCTCGAGTGTATAATATACAAAGACAGAATATTGAAACATAAATACTCAAAAAACAAGAGTACAATATACAATGAAGTGCACTCTTTATATGATAAAATACATTGCCTAACGTGGCGAAAACTCATATACAAATAGTAACAAGCAGAACCAGAAGGAAACTCAACTCTTGACTCGACTTACCTGTAAAGTTATTTATTGATTTAAACATTATCTCGTTTTGTTTAAAATTTCATAGAAATGTAACCGCTCATAATTATGAACCACTAAATTATTTCTTTAATTTTTGTATTTACGTATCCAATTTTATAATTTTGTTCATTTCTTTTTATACTCTAGATGAAATCTGAGAGTATATTGTGTTTGCCTTACCGTTTGTAACACTAAGAAATAATGCTCGCACAGAGCCGCCAAGGGTACATAAATATTTGTTGTCTCTCAAAAACCTCGATTCCAAGTTGCTGTCTGTCCGTCTGTCTGTTCGTCTGTCTACAACATAACTCTCGATAGCTTTGACCTATCGTGCTGAAATTTGTTGTATGTCATTTTTAGCAAAAAAGTAACTTCAAGTTCGTGAACGGGCCACATCCCCCCACTCCTTCTACCCCCTCCCACACAAATTTCATGAAATTTTGAAATTTAAAGAAATTGATTTTTCTCCAAAACCATTTCAGCTATTGACTTGAAAATTAGGTCATAGTATAATGATATAAATATCGTTAACCTCAAGAAATCTTGATCTGATCTCCTTACTCCTTCTACCACCTCCCATACAAATGCAAAATTTTCAAAAATGCATTTATTCGGTTTGCAATGTAACTAGCAAAGCCAGATGAACCAATTTTTGTCATAATTAATTTTATTATAATTGCAACTAATTTTGGAAAAACTATCAACTTTACCTCACTCCTTCTACCCCCTCCCATACAAATTTTACGACATTTCGGAATTTCAATTAAATTAGTTTTCTTCAAAACCGTCAAAGCTATCAACTTTAAAATTTGAGAAAAGTATACTATTTTAAATATAATTGATGTGAAAAAAATTGGGTCTGATTCTACCCCCTCCCATACAAATGCAGAATTTTGGTAAATGCATTTAACCGATTTTCATAGAAACTAGAAGAAGTAGAAACTTAAAATTTTGCCAGAATTTGTCCCTTAATAATTGTAATAAAAGCTAAAAAAATATCGCCTTCACCCCACTCTTTCTACCACCTCCCATACAAATTTTTATATTGGAAGTTCAAGAAAACTTTTTCTCCTTCGAACATATGAGAGCTATGGTCATAAAAATTGTAACAAAGCAATGTGATTAGGATGTTCATAAGCAGATTCAAAATCAACCGAAATTCCCCCTCTTTCTCTGCCACCTCCCATACAAATACCATAAATTCAGACAAAAATTGTTCAATATCCTTGAAAATTATGAAAGCAAGAAACTTTGAATTCAGCATGAAATATTTTATATCCTACGTTCAGTGTTACATAGAATGATTACAAACCTCCCCCTCTGATTTTACCACCTCCCAAACAAAAGGTAAGTAAGTATTTCATCTAGGGTATCATATGATTGGGCGTAAAGCTGTTATGTTTTCTTTTTATTTTGGATCCTTAAATTTTACATAACTTTCTTAAAATCGAAAACAAGAAGTTGATTACATTGCAAATTTTCTTATACTAAACAGTTAAGTGCTATTATTTTGAATTGAGAATTAACCAGATACTTCATACTTTAGATTTTTCCACATCCCTTATAAAAAACATTAGCAAATTCTTTTCAAAATCGTTTAAAAATGATATCAATCAAACAAAAGGCAATCAGGGAAATCATCAAGCCCCATCATTGAACCAACAAGGAACCCATCGTCACCATCACTATAACTATGTATGCAGCCGAACTAAAGAACATCTCATTGCATTCAAAGGATAAATTTCCTAAAACTCGAATGTTATCAGTTGTGCAGATATTTAGCTGCCGCAGGAAATGTCAAAATGCCACCCGGAATTCGTCGACTTCATCTCGAAGACAAGGTAGGGAGGAACTCGTACATATTCATACATCATGCCGCCAGCAGTAGCAGTAGCAGCTTCCCCAGAAGTGATGTTTGTCAGAAAGCTGACATGGCACTTCTTGTGTCCATTATCACCTCAAATTACAATACGATCAAGGATATAAGTGAGAAAAGTGGCTTCTCAGCACTAGGAAAACGCCTTGTTAAAAGGGACTTTATCATTTCCTGCGCTTTGTTTTGCGAGCGTATATGCGATGTGTCGTGCATCGAATCTACACCCCGATTCGAATGTCATTCACGTAACAAGTACATCGCCAAGTAGATGTGTACCGTCGTCGAACGCACACACGTGGAACTCTTTCCCAAAGTGAACATGCATTGTCGATTGCTTTTATGCACCTGTTCCGAGGGGTCTCCTTGTGCTTTAAATTGCGGCATACGACGGGATCAGCAGCAGTTATCTACTATCGGTTTGCCCATCACCCTACGCAAGAGAAATCACACTAGAAAAAAGCGGTTTCCATCGAGAATATTACACAAGTGTAGAGATACTTATGTTGTCCATGCCTTAGCTCAGCCATATAACCCGCAATCGGTAATTAGGAAAGGATCTACGAAGGGACTTTACCGGCCCAGGTATTGGCAATCAACGTTGAATTTACCTGTGGGATAGTTCTAGTAGCACACAGTAGGCCCGTTTAATGCGGAAGTGAAATCCATCAGAGGGGGATTAATTGACTCGAAGCTGATGTTGTTGCGTTTATTTATTTTTTTTTTCTGGTTAATTGTCTCCCGGCTATCGGCTAAAGTAAACCGGGGACAGAGGATATTTAATTTTTTTTCTTCCGTTTTTCTCTTTTTCAGGATATGGGAATAAGTTTGAACATTTTCTGGATATGCAAGAGGGTGCAATTTTTGTAACTACCCAAGTATGACAGAAACGAAAACGACGAAACAGTTTTTCGTTTTTTACCATTCATTTCCGATTTGAATTAGGCGCTTTGGGACATAAACACCGGCTTTTCTGTTCTACCGGTCCGCGAGTCTCTCACACAGGTCTTTTAAACCTACGTATCTACCCCTTTTGATCCGACGCAATTCGGCTGTGACGAATTGCATTTAGGCCAACATTATTTTGTCAAGGCTACTTTTTCAGGCGAGTACTACTTAAAAATGTCTTTTATATTATTTCTTTCGAAGAAATATTGTCCGTTTCGTGTTCAGTCTTCGGCGCATTTTTATTCTTGTTTAGCCTTTGGGAAGTTAAGAAAATACGCACGATTGTTAAGACGAACAGGAAGTGACCGCGGCTCAGTAATCCTGATATATGACAGTTTATTTTGAAAGGAAAAAAATGGATGTTTTTTTAATAATCTATTTATTGAAATAGTAAAATCGTTATTTCTTTTTTTTTTAGTTATAAATTGATGCATACTATTGAACAGGCCATTTATAAGTTATGGTCTAATGGAGGCGCTATAGAAAATTCCTTCGACCATGTTGTATTCTGCATGCAAATGTTGTGTGCAGTTTGTCGTCGTAGAACCTTAGTATTTATGCTTAATACTCTAAGTCTGAAACGTTTCTTATCTCCACAGATTGTTATGGCCCAGTCATCAATGGTGCACAGAGATGCTATGCTCTTTTATTTACCTGCGAATATCTCACTGCACTTTTCAAAAGAGCAGCGATTAGTAAAGAACTCTTTTTGCATACTACATACGAGGGTAGGTCAAAAAATTTCGCGGAATGACAGGGAAGGGGGGTAAAATTAAACAAGTTATTATTTTTTCTTTTCAATATATTCTATTTTAAGCCTAATACATTTATCACATCTCCCACAACGTTCATTAATTCCTCCTTAAAAAATATTTTATCAAGGCCTTCTAAATGGGCTGAAATTGCCGACTTCACCTCTTTATCGTTAGAAAATTTTCTCCGCCTTCTGCAGTTTTGGGAACAAATAGTAATCGAAAAGGGTCAGATCACGACTACAAGGGGGGTGATTCAATATTTTGTAGCCTCATTTCTGTAGGCCAGCCATCGCAACGTGGTTTTTGAGAACAGTTTTGTTGTTGTGCAAAAGCAGCATACATCGAGTCCACTTACCTCTTCTATTTTCTTTGATGGCATCCTTACAATTTCGTAGCAGGTTGGTATAGTATCACCCTGTGATATGCTGTCGTTATTCTTTATAGTCGATCATCGAAACCCCCTCTGAATCCAAAAAAATAGTGGGCATGATTTTTCCAGCAGATTGTGAGACCTTGATCTTCTGGGGGGGTGAAGTGCCCTTACCAGCCACTGCATTGACTCCTGATTTAGTTCAGGCTCATACAGAAGAACCTAAGTTTCGTTTTCAGTAACAATCCGGGTAAACATTTTATTCCTGTTCTCGCTACAGAAATCCAGAAGTCGCGTAAAAACTCGACGCACTGCTTTTTCTAAACCGCTGAATGTATTCTCGGTACCCATCTTGCGCTGACCTTAGACATGCCGAGATGATCGTAGAGGATATTCAAAATGATTGTATCTGATACTCCAACCATTTTTGCGATTTGTTTCTTCTTGAAATGAACATCTTCGAGAATAAGTTTCTCCACTTTTTAGGAAGTGACCTCAATCAGCGGGCCTGAGAGTTTATCATCTTCAATTGACTCTCAGCATTACCTGAAAAAACTATGCCACTTATAAATTATAGTTTTTCCACCGCGAGAGTCCCCGTAAATAGATGACATTCCTTCCAAAATGATTTGTGGCATTTCTCTTTGCTTAGTAGGAACTTAATGACAGCACGAAACTCAATTTTATCCAAAGTTGGCATTTTCCTTCCGATTGACCTGTTGATTTGGCGATAACTAAAATGTTAGTGATTCGATTTGACAGAAATTTTGTATTTATACCTTTATTGAGTGTTAGAATACCTCCAGGTAAAAATATTTCCTCCACCCTTGTCCATCCCCTTCATTCTGCGAAATATTTGACCACCCCTCGTACATACTCGTCAATAAAGTTGTCGCCAGCACATTTGCACGTTAAAGGCAGGTCCACACATTGAATAATCGACGAAATTCAATACCTTGTGACTTTGATTTTCGTGGCAGGACTTTCGGTAGTACGTATCTTTAATATATCAATTATTCTCATCATCTGTAAACCGATAGTCATATAATTCGTTTAATAACTGCTTGATGCTAATTTTTTTGCGTTCATAACATTTTCAATTGAATTAATATTTTTTCTCAATGAATTTAATCCCAATTATTTTCCAAATTATATCAAAAATCGAATTCCGAATTAATTTACTCTTATGACAAGTGAAAATGATTGTCAATCACAAACCTTGCGAATAACCATCGTATACATGATCGCCTGTATGAGTTTCCGTACGTTCTTCTAGTCTATCTAACTAAACATTCATGCTCGTGCACGAATTCGGCGATTAGGTATTGCGAAAGCCTTTGACAAAGTTTGCCACAAAGGTCTTTTAGTAAGACTCACAGCAATATGTTGTGATCCCAAATACCAAATGGACTGACAGCTTTTTTTCTTCAGAGCACTCGACACGAATCGTAATGGATGACGATAAATTCAAAATTTTCTAATTCGAGCATAACGAGATCTCGAAACGAGTTCTATAATACTAAGATGACTCGAAATTTATGCTCTTTTTGGTTTTCTTATGTCAGAGCTATTAATCTTCATTCATGAAATAAAATAAAACTATCTTTCAGCACTTTAATTACAATGTTGTTTCATTTGTTTAAAATGAAATAAAACTGACTATTTTCTTGTAAGCGGACAATCACTAAATAGCACCCCGCCGAGTGCGACGGGGAGGTGTTGCGGTGGTGTCTAAAGGAAATTGAAAGCAAGTTGTACTCAAATCTTCTATCCAGAAAAAAATGTGATTCTTCTAAAAGAACAATTTTGTGCATTTTTTTGTTCCACTTATTTCGAATTTAAATCATTATTTTGTAGTTTTCGACATCTCTCTCAGTCTGTTATTCTGAATTTTATAAATTTCAGGCATTCAATACAACACCCAACTAATGCTAACAATCATAGTAGCAGAACATCGTCTGAATCTTTGACGTCGATAGATCCGTAGATGGTAAATTTCGTAAGCTCCCTAATATAAAATAAACTGCCAACAAGTCGGGCGCAACTTTATTATTGTTGGGTCAAGTTGAGGATGCGTGGAAAGTCAATATGCAGGTTAAGTTAATATTAATAGAAGGTGGATGTTAATAATTTTTTAATTGATTGCTTGAATCACGTCCAATATTCTACTACTACTCCCATTAGAACATAGGGTCACCCTTTAATGCATTGCACAGTAATATCGGTATAGAGAGAGGATTGAATTTGCTAGTGGTATGGGACAGAGAAGGAAGTAGCGATGGACATTATTTTTGAAGCGCTGAATGTTATACTTGCTTGAAAATATGCTAGCAGGCAATGCGTTCCAAAGTCTGGATGTTCGGGAGATGATCGACTGTCTATATGTCACTGTACGAGTAGGAATAGGGTTGACGGTAAACTCGTGCGCGCGTTTAGTTTGACGAGTATTTCGAGCTAAACTGTAAAGTGGAGGAATGAGTGATTTATGTTCTCCACTAAATAAAATATTAAAATATTTTTTGCATTTGCGAAGAATACCTAGGCGTTTGGGGGTATCAAAGGCAACATCAAAGGTATGTTTGCTCCAATCAAGATGGTTAATTAACTTTACGCATAATATTATAAATTCATCCAAAGAGCTAGTTGGTACGCTATTAAAGGCTAAATTAGACGACAACGCTGGAACATCACGTTTAAGGGAAAGATGACAGGCCTGTGTTTTAGCAGCGTTGAATTCTACTCTATTGTTCCTGCCCCATTAAGTCGAGGTTGGAGCCTAGCAAACCGAATAATTCCCTGCGTTTGGAAGCAATAGATTGCTTGTGAGAATTCGCAGCAGAGTTGAATTCAGAGGTGTTATCTAAAGTATTGCCATCTGCAAAACTACGGATTGGGTTGAGAGTAGAAGACAAAAGGTCGTTAATGAATACTAAGAACAGAGCAGGCGATAGGATAGAACCCTGGGGGCACCAGAATTAGTTGGGGAGGGGAAGAAGTAACGCCATCTAATACGACTCGTATAGTGCGTTCGGACAGGAAACTCTCAGCATCGAGGCCAATGGCCATTAGCTTAATAGGAAACAGTCATGCCAAACAATGTCAAGAGCACGAACTTGACTTTCACCGTATCTGTGCAAGCAAGAGTTTCAATGTTCCGTCAGGTAGACCAAGAGATCTCCCGTCGATCTTCCAGAACGGAAAACGTGTTGGCGATCGTGGATAAGCTGCATATCCTTGAGATAGTGAATGATTTTCCGATTGACAGCAGTTTCCATCACTTTCGAGAGCACTGAAGTTATAGTTATTGGGTGGTATTTAGCGGGGTTCGCTTTGCTTCCTTTCTTGGGAATTCGCTGAACATTCGCGACTTACCACAATCGTGAAAAGCACTCAGAAGAGTAAGAAAGATGAAAAAGATTACGAAGGGGATTAGCCAGAGAAGAGGAGCACATTTTAAGGGTAATGGGGGAATTGCCATCAGGGCCAGCAGACTTGTGAACATTGAGCGTTTGCAGAATCCTGAATATGAGACGCGTGCGGAAATGTAGCAGAGGCAGCGAAAAACCTGATGTTGTGCTGTTTGTTTTGAAGGTAGTACCGTGGAGTTTCGCGCGAAACTTACTGCCAATAGGTTAGCTTTCACAACCGGATCAATAACGGTACGATCACCATCAACGAGTGGTGGTGTTGATGAAGAGATGAAATTATTGTTGACCATTTTGACAAAAGACCAGAAAGATCTTGACACTTTTGGATTCTGAAGTATTTTCCGCCGAAGTTTTTTTTCGTGATCAAATTTAACACGTTTAAGGATGGATTTGCAGGTATTTCTCGATGCAGTATAAAGCTCTCTGTTAGCTGAAAATTTTGAAACGATTGTTTCTTAGCCTGGGTTGCCGCGAGACATTCATTTGTGAACCAAGAGTCCTTCGATGGCCGGATTCTCTTTTGACTAGAAGGTATGTAGAGCTTCATACCTTTCAGAATGGTCTCGGTGACAAGTTTACAGGCTTCATCGCAGTCATTATAATAGAAGTACAATTCCCAACATCTCTCGCGACTCCGTTTGTTCGATTTTGGTGGATTCTTTGGTCATGAAGCGCGACCTTGCTCGACTCTTTCCAATAAAACCGAATTTTCTTAAAAAAAAGTATCGTGAACAGGTTACTTTGGACATGTTTGATCGTCCGAATTCTGATCCCACATTCATGGACCGCATCATAACTGGCGATAAGACATGGGTCTATGATTTTGACATGCAAACCAGTCAACAATCATCGGAATGAAGGAAAAACTGAGCCGAAACCAAAAAAACCACGCCAATGCCGCTCAAAAATCAGGACGATGTCATGGTTTTCTTTTTCGATATTCGAGGCTTGGTCCATATGATTCCGGAGGGACAAATAGTCAATAAGGAGTACTATTTAACCATATTAAAGCGTATGCTTGAGCAAATCCGTAAAAAACGGCCGGAATTGTGGAAGGAGAATTCATGGATTAATGGTTCCCAAATATGAATTTTTTATGTAAGTAATTTCGAAGATATAATCATTAAAAAGAAAATTCGGCCGACAATTTGTTTTTAGCCCCCCCCCCCCTTTTCGGACCCCCAAATAAATTAAATTATTCTTAAAGATTGTTCCACAAACCCTTCAATACATATGTTAATTTTTAGCTTCCTAGTGTAGGGATTCCTTTTTTGTTTTCTTAAATTGAACAACATTCTTTTTTTTTCGTATAATTTTATTTCTCAAAAAAAAAAAAAAAATAAATGAATAATTCACAATCTGATCGAATGCCGGAACATGTGTCCAAAGCAAAAAAAACGTATTCTCTTCTCGTTAAGTTAAAGGTCACACCAAAGCGTATTTTGAATAGACAATATTAGTTTTCGTTAAGTAAAAAAAAGTGTGGCCAAATCTTATTTTATTAGGCAATATTACACTAAAATAAGTCTACACTGGTAACCATGGTTGAGATATTAAAATTCTTAGTTTTCGATTTCAGCGTTCCCGCCGCCTCCCATTAACCCTTACATCCTCCAAAATGGATGTCCGCCTGAGATCTGCAACCATCTAACCCAAAAATTATAAAAACTTTCGATCTTGAAGGGCTTGGGAGTTAATGTCCGCTGAGCGTACACGTACGGCGTACTGCGGACAACTCTCTTAAACGAATAAATATTCCCAGTCCGATGAAGGTTCGGTTTCGGTAAATTTCAATATATTTAGATTGAGACTAAATAATTTCTTCTTAAAAAAGATGTGAATAGAAATTCTTACAGATATTAGTAATTATGATTCAGTTCTGATAAATTATCTTGAATTTCACTACCTGCACGGAATTGAATTACGATAATTTAAGTAAATGCACTTGAAGGCATCCTAACGTAGTATTCCAATCGTATTTTTTTTTATTTCGACTGTTTCTTCTAATAAGAATTTTCATTTAAGATTTCCAGGAAACTTCATTTTCCTTTTGATTGCCAAGCATTAGAACACCCCCTGTGAAGTACAATATATGCCACCGGAACATAATAAATTAAAAACCGTTTCAGCTAAATTAACTAGAAATCACCCACTAATGAATGTATTATCGTATAGGAACAATCGCCAAACGATGCATGAAGGCCAACATCCACCAAACTAGGTGAAATAACTCGAAAA
This sequence comes from Chorisops tibialis, assembly GCA_963669355.1. Classification (NCBI taxonomy): domain Eukaryota; kingdom Metazoa; phylum Arthropoda; class Insecta; order Diptera; family Stratiomyidae; genus Chorisops; species Chorisops tibialis. Next base: position 115,061,205 of record OY770262.1, on the reverse strand, counting down.
ACTTTTCAAAAACTCTTCCACTCGTATAAATCACTCAGCTATCGCCGCTAGTAAAATACTTCAAGATTAGCCCCAGTCATCTAAGTGCGGGATTCTCATTAATTATGCCAGAGTGTGGTAAAGTTTCAAAAAATCACCACCCACCCCCTCCTTTTACCTTCAGCGCGAGCGATTCCTTTCCAATTCGAAGAAAAGTTCGCATTCGTAGAGTTTTTTATCTCATCATCTTTCAAAAGATAGCAGGAAGGAAGTTCACCTTTGGCGGTTTTATTATACCACTGTTTTTTTTCATAATAGTCTCTCGCCAAAAACTGCAACTGCGCCAATAAAATTTACGACAATTCCAGTGTCACTTTAGTCGAAGTAGTTAAAATCGTTGTCACTCTAGTCGTTCGTTTCGGAATTTTGAAGAACACGTGTCATTCGAAATGGAGGATGTATGGACTAAAAGATGATGTGATCCAGCACTTAGTTCGTCACACCTCTAATACTCCATAGTCCGAGCAAAACAACAGCACTATGCACCAGATAGGTGCATGCATAGAGGATCTCTGGTCGAGTGTGTGACATCTTGGAAGTATAAAGCGTGTATTAACCTGTTCTTTAGCTAATTGCAAACAGAAGCAAGCTGTTCTAGCTGTACCTATATAGTGCAGTAGTGAAGGCTAGAACCGCTCGAATAGCTTACAACTGACTCAACTAAGCAAAGTGTTGAGCGGATTCGGGATAAATTTAGATGGATCGAAGCGGTTTTAGCATGTCTTTCAGCGAATAAAAACCCATGCCGATCTCATAATGTAAAATGCCTCGAGCGTGGGGTATGGGGGGGAGTGAGTATGTCATGTGTGTGCTTCTGGTTAATTACCCCCGATACTACTTAAGGGACTTACAAGTCGGATGCTGGTCGAAGCTTGTTTTTAGTGTGCGCGCGTCCAATGTCCATCTCGGCGATTTTCACTATCCGGGGCTGTCGTGCATAGAACAAGGCACCAGTGGACGTTGCATGTGTGGTTGGACGTGATAAGATGCAGAATCGTGTGCTATAGTTGACTTTTATGGTTATCTCTTAATCCAGTTCCGCTTTAGATGATTAACGCAAGTGTTGGAAGATATTGCGAAGCAATTTTAATGGATATTTTATTTTTATTCTGATTTTTTTTTTTTAAGTTTTGGCATCATGTTGCCTAGTTGGCTTTGGATAAGGCGATAATATGGGGCGGATGAGAATAAAGAATGTTCTTGATTGTTTTTTTGTTTTCTACGTTATCTTTCGCTTAGGAAGTCACAAAATTATCATTTACATATAATGGAACACACATCAAGTGTGATTTTAATAAGACCTTTAGTATAAGGAGTTGAGTAATTAACGCGTTATTGCAAGATGATCGTGTTGTGGGATAAACAAGTTTTATGTTGATGTAAAAGATATTTTCAATTTTTAATAAACAAATTAAAAATGAAACAAAATTACATAGCATAGCACCAATCTAATCTATACGGCATTATGTCGCATATTGCATATAAGTCTTCCTTTTTTATCAGCGTGTTAAGGCGTTTTAAAATATTTACACCGCAGATTAAGCGCTCAGCACACATTAAATAAGTGAGAGTTTAACGTGATTGCAAATATTTGTATTCTTTTTTTAGCACGATTATGGAAAATTTTTCAGTATAAATTTCTAGTTTACCTATTAAACAAAAATGTTATACGGAGGTTAAGTCACAAGTTTAGCTTTTATGTATGGTGAATGATTTAGTGGGTCATCCAATTGTTACGGTAGATCTTATTAAGTTGCATAATTTTTGTTAAACCCTAATCCATTTATCCTTTTTCGATTCAATCTGCTGTGAATCAAAACGTGTGACCGTTTAGATTAATTGTAGTGCACAACTTCGGTATCAATTCTTTAAGTATCTAAATAATAGCCGTAATTTTTTCTCGAACTATATTGAAGCCATTAAAACTAATTTTACCCCAACTTTATCTTACAGAAGGCTTATAATAAATGAATCTAATTAAAAACTTATGATTGATTAATTGTTGATTTTATTTTTATTTTTTCTGTTTTCTTTATCTCACTCACTTAATAAAACAAAATATGATGTTAATCTGACAACTTTTAGTTAATGTCGGAAATAAGTTTTTTTTTTTGATTTTGTACAATTTATATGTAAATTTAATTGAATTTAAAAATAAAATGTATTATCTATCTATCTTAAGCCTTTCAAAGTTAAGACCAGCAACCCCAAGAAGTGATTTTTGTACAGGAGCGGAATCTATTAAAATTTATAAATTTTCTCTGCCTTATTGGGAACTTTATTTTCAAGATTCAATACCAGCCCTGAAACTACCCTGAAACCTGTAAATATGAAAACGCATGTCTACATTTTAGTTATATGTACAATACATAAGTTGAAATCTGAAAGTATCGTAAGTTTGTTCCAACAATTTTGGTCACACTGGGGCTAGGGTGTAGCCTAGTGGGTAGCGTGTTGGTCTTGTAATGCGAAGGTCGTGAGCTCAAATCCCGGTCGGCGCAATATATAATTCCAGTACATTGCCTGCTTGGGTATACCTTATACACCTCATTCTACGAAAACTAAAAACTCGTAGAAAGAGGGTTGTGCGAAGGGCTAACAACCCTTCCACAATAAGTAATGAAAAATGTTAAGGAACCTGAATGTCAGGAGGCCAAGGCCCGATTTGGGCTGTAGCACCATTGTAGAAGAAGAAGAGGAAATAAGGATTGGAGAAAAAACGGATGCTTTGACCAGATGAACCAGATGTGGTGGGGTATGTTTCTTCGTGAAAAAGTTTCTCTAGACACCAAAGAATCCAAAAAGTAACGTTAAATTCATGTTGCAAATATTGACCCTCAATTTGTAGTGTAATTAATGTGATATCTAAATAATTGATAATTTAGTTTTAGGTATTTCTAATTATAAATCAATCTGAAAGTTATGTGTTAGTGAGCAAGTTTTTCTTATATAAGGAACTTTAGTAATTGAGCTATAATCATTAGATATTTAAATTATATTCAATAGATAAAACTGCCGAACCAGATTAAGATTAAAAAAACTGTAATTGAAAAACAAAGTCTGAATATCTGTCTGTCTATAGAAGAATTAAGTAAGTAGATCGGAACAGTATTTTTAATGTTATTGATATTCACATCGTTATACTTTGGTTAAACTTCAAGTCAATAGCTTCAATAGTTTCAAAAAAAAAAGGAAAAAAAAACAAACAAAACAAAATTGGTGGTAGGAGTAAGAGGATGTGGCCCGTTCTTCTTTTCTTAAAGTTTCTTTTTTGTTAAAAATCATATAAACATAACAGGGCTACGATTGCGCGTAAAGCGCAATCTTACGATACTCTAGATGAAATAGATTTTTTTGTGATCCCAAGAAATTTTGCATTGGTAGTGTTAGAAGGGATGATAGCATTGAACTACTTTTTTCCCAATCATGCTAAAGTAACTATGAAAATGTTTTATACGAAATGCTTACTCTAAAAATTGAATTGGAACTGAAAAAATTAGTGTGTTAGATTTAGTGAAAATGTGCAGTTTGTATGGGAGGTGGTAGTAAGAGTGGGGGGATCTTAGAGATTTTTTCAGAAATAACTAGGAATATTATAAAATTGATATCCCTGAAATTTCAGGCTTGTGCCATTCATACTTTTCAAGAAAATCAATTTTTGTGAAGTTGTGAAACTGTGTCATATTGTATGGGAGGGGGTAGAAGGGGTGAAGCTAATCAAATTTTTTTTCTGATCTTAGTGATAATACTAATTAAGTATTTATTACAAAATATGAGCTCGATAAATGTTATATGTTCTGAGAAAATTGTCTTAGAGCATTACATGAAAAAGTGTGGTTTGTATGGGAGGGGGTGGAAGGAGAGGGAGGATGCAAATAATTTTTCTACTGTAGACTTTAATCATTCTAAAAGTAATATATCCCAAAATTCAGACTAATATCTTTTATACTTTTCGAGTAAATCCAGTTATTGTCAAATTGCGAAATTGTGTTATTTTGTATGGGAGGGGGTAGAAGGGGTGAAGGTAATCGTCTAAATTTGTTTGGACTTACTAACAATTTTAAATAAATATTTGGTGCACAATTTCAGCCAGCTAAATTTTATACGCACTGAATAAATTGGCTTAGAATAATTGATGACAAGTACAGTTTGTATGGGAGGTGGTAGAAGGAGGGGGAGGACACGCATAATTTTTATAGGAAAAATTGATATTATCACAAAAATAATATATTCCAAATTTCAGGCCAATAGCTTATATACTTTTCGAGCAAATCCTTTAATTGTCAAATCGCGCAATTGTGTCATTTTGTATGGGAGGGGGTAGAAGGGGTGGAGCGATTTGGCCCGTTCACGAACTTGACCTTACTTTTTTGTGAAAAACGACGTGTACAAAATTTGAACAATCTAGCTCAACGCGTTCTCAAGCTAGAGAGCGAACAGACGGACAGACGGACAGACGGACAGACGGACGGACGGACAGACGGACAGACGGACAGACGGACAGACGGACATCCGGTTTTGAGATTTTTGAGTGATAACATTAACTTCTGTATCATTCATTTTTTTCTCCGAGCCTTATTTCTTGGCGTTACAAACCTTAGAGCAAACTTATAATACTCTCAGATTTCATCTAGAGTATAAAAATTTCAGCTCGATGGCTCAAATTGTTCAAGGGTTATGTTGTTGACAAACGGTCACTCGGGATCGGTGTTTGTGAGCAACAATGAATATTTTTGTACCCAAGGTACGACTCTGTTCAAGCATTAGTATTACAAACGTTACAGCAAACAATACTGAAATTGCAAAGAGAAGCACTTATGACAGGTTGCCTTATTTTCACAGATTTTTATACTCTAGATGAAATCTGAGAGTATTATAAGTTTGCTCTAAAGTTTGTAACGCCAAGAAATAAGGCTCGGAGAAAAAAATGACGAATACAGAAATTAATATTATCACTCAAAAAACTCAAAACCGGATGTCCGTCCGTCCGTCCGTCCGTCCGTCCGTCCGTCCGTCCGTCCGTCCGTCCGTCCGTCCGTCCGTCCGTCCGTCCGTCTGTCCGTCCGTCCGTTCGCTCTCTAGTTTGAGGACGCGTTGAGCTAGAAAGCTCAAAATTCGTACATGTCGTTTCTGACAAAAAAGTAAGGTCAAGTTCGTTAACGGGCCAAATCGCCCCACCCCTTCTACCCCCTCCCATACAAAATGACACAAATGCGCAATTTGACAATAAACGGATTTGCTCGAAAAGTATAAAAGCTATTAGCCTGAAATTTGAAATATATTACTTTTATGATAATATAAATCTACCGTATAAAAATTATGCGTGTCATCCCCCTCCTTCTACCCCCTCCCATACAAACTGTACTTGTCATGAATTACTCTAAGCCAATTTACTCAGTGCGTATAAAATTTAGCAAGCTGAAATTCTGCACTTAATATTTATTTAAAATTGTTAGTAAGGGTAAAAAAAATTAGACGATTAGCTCCACCCCTTCTACCCCCTCCCATACAAAATGACACAATTTCCCAATTCGGCTATAAATGGATTTGCTCGAAAAGTATGAAAGCTATTAGTCTGAATTTCGGGATATATTACTTTCATAATGATTTCAATATACAGTATAAAAAATATTTGCGTCCTCCCTCTCCTTCCAACCCCTCCCATACAAACTACACTTTTTCATGAAATGCTGTAATCCGATTTTCTCAGAACATATAACATTTATCGAGCTCACATTTTGTAATAAATACTTATTTAGCATTATCACTAAGATCAGAGAAAATTATTTGATTAGCTTTACTGCTTCTACCCCCTCCCATACAATATGACACAGTTTCACAACTTCACAAAAAATCTATTTTCTTCAAAAGTATGAATTTTACTAATCTTAAATTTAAGAGATGTCAATTTTATAATATTCTTAGTTATTTCTGAAAAAATCAATAAAATCCCCCCGCTCTTTCTACCACCTCCCATACAAACTGCACATTTCAACTAAATCTAACACACTAATTTTCTCAGCTCCTATTCAATTTTTGGAGTAAGCATTTTGTATAAAACATTTTTTATAGCTACTTTAGCATGATGGGGAAAAAATTAGTTCAATGCTATCACCCCTTCTAACACTCCCCATACAAAATTTCTTGGGATCAGAAAAAAATCTATTTCATCTAGAGTAACGTAAGATTGCGCTTTACGCGCAATCGTAGTCCTATTATGTTTTACAAGAAAATTAATCCAAAAATAAAGTGAAAGTTCGCCGTTTTTATTGTTCGGCGTGAGAAAAGTATCGGACTTTTAAACAAAACTGTTACAACTTGAACTTTTTATACTCTTGATGAAATCTGAGAGTATTATAAGTTTGCTCTAAGGTTTGTAACGCTAAGAAATAAGGCTTGGAGAAAAAAATGAATGATACAGAAGTTAATGTTATCACTTAAAAATCTCAAAACCGGATGTCCGTCCGTCCGTCCGTTCGCTCTCTAGCTTGAGAACGCGTTGAGCTAGAAAGCTCAAATTTTGTACACGTCGTTTTTGACAAAAAAGTAAGGTCAAGTTCGTGAACGGGCCAAATCGCTCCACCCCTTCTACCCCCTCCCATACAAAATGACACAATTGCGCAATTTGATAATAAACGGATTTGCTCGAAAAGTATAAAAGCTATTGGTCTGAAATTTTGAGTATGTTACTTTTATGATAATATCAAGTGACCGTATAATTATGCGTGTCCTCCCTCTCTTTCTACCACCTCCCATACAAACTGTACTTGTCGTAAAGTACTCTAAGCCAATTTACTCAGTGCGTATAAATTTACCGGGCTGGAATTTTGCACCAAATATTTATTTAAAATTGTAAGTAAGGCCAAAAAAATAAATTAGACGATTAGCTTCACCCCTTCTACCCCCTCCCATACAAAATAGCGCAATTTCGCAATTTGATATTAAATTGATTTACTCGAAAAATATAAAAGCTGTTAATCTGAATTTTAGGATATATTACTTTCATAATAATTCAAATCTAGAGTAGAAAAATTATTTGCGTCCTCTCTCTCCTTCCACCCCCTCCCATACAAACTACACTTTTTCATGAAATGCTCTAAGACGATTTTCTCAGAACATATAACATTTATTGAGCTCATATTTTGTAATAAACACTTAATTAGTATTATCACTAAGATCAGAAAAAAATATTTGATTAGCTTCATTGCTTCTACCCCCTCCCATACAATACGACACAGTTTCACAGCTTTACAAAAAATCGATTTTCTTGAAAAGTATGAATGGCACTAGTCTGAAATTTAAGGGATGTCAATTTTATAATACTCCTAGTTATTTTTGAAAAAATCACTAGAATTCCCCCACTCTTTCTACCACCTCCCATACAAACTGCACATTTTCACTAAATCTAACTCACTAATTTTCTCAGTTCCCATTAAATTTTTGGAGTAAGCATTTTGTATAAAACATTTTTGTAGCTACTTTAGCATGATGGGAAAAAAATTAGTTCAATGCTATCATCCCTTCTAACACTTCCCATACAAAATTTCTTGGGATTACGAAAAATTCTATTTCATCTAGAGTATCGTAAGATTGAGCTTTACGCGCAATCGTAGCCCTGTTATGTTTTTTTTTTTATTTTTATTTTTTTTAAATAAATGCATTTAATTAATTTTCATTTACATTGATTTTCACATAATTTTGCATTACTCCCCTTTTTAGAGTTAGACCCTGTGATAGGGGTGATGTTAATATTAATTATCTAATTAATAAACTATTACTATTTTTATCGTTATAATTTCATTGTGATTTTAATTATACTACTTTAACCAAATTTTTACATTACAATCTTAAATATTTAAATCTGAGCTGTATATTTTTAGTATTTTTCGTTTAAATTTTAAAAGGAAACCACATAGAATTTCATTCCATTTCTCCCTCATAGTACAGGCCCTTGATTTCTGTTTTGAACTGATTAAGGTTATTGCTATTCCGCACTATAATCGGTAATTTATTGTATAAAATTATACCTGTGTAAGAGTAGTGGTTCAACCCAAGGTTAATACTTCGTGACGGAACAATTAAATCAGATTGCGTAGCACTACGGGTTAAATTATTATTGACTAACAATTGCCCACTAGTGCAATCTTTGAATATTTGAACGCTTGAAATGATTTTAAAAGTTTGTTCAATACTCAAAATATTCATAAGATCAAATAGAGCCAAACTAGAGAATTTTCGCGGCTAATTTTCAGTAATGTCTTCTGAGTTATCACTAGAGGTGCCAGGATTGAAGGTGAAGCACTACCCCAAGCTATTATACCATATAGTAGTATTAAGTGGATCATTGCGAAATAAGATCTTGCCACATTTTTAGTCAAAAATGATCGTAGTTGAAAGCAACTGGGTATTAGTTTTTTCAGTTTATTTTTAACGCTATTTATCTGAAATCTCATAAATTTATCAAATATACCTTCTAAGTATTTAGTATGACATACTCTTGTTAATAACGAATATCCACAGTCCGAGGAACACGAGCTTGAATGTATTTTTAAATTTAAGTTTTCAGTAGATCCACGGGTGCTATGCGAGAATGCAATATAATTGGATTTATTTATATAAAGAATTAAGTCTAGCCATTATTTAATTACTTGAAGGCTATAGTTAGCTTTAGCAGTAACTCCTTCCCAGCTTGAACTTTTTATAAATAACAATGTATCGTCTGCAACGATATTAATTGTCCTTTTATTTGAAGATTATATAAATCATCCACGTAAAGTAGAAACAGTAAGGGACCTAAGACCGTTCCTTGCGGTACTCTAAATTCAAAGATAAGCTCAGAACTGAGCTGGCCATTTATTTTCACAGCTTGCTTATGGTTACAGAGATAGCTAGTAATGAATAATATGTTTGTGCGGTATGGAATCGAAAGCTTTGGCTAGATCGAGAAATATTGTGCAAGGTTTTTTTCATTCATCTAGTGAGCTTACAATTTTCTTACTCAATAATGCTATCGCATCCGAATTGGTTGCTTGCCATAATTTTCTCATTTTCAATTTCTTCTATGAGTCTGATCTTTGCCACCTTCTCAATAACTTTTGCGATAGTAGATAGAAGTGAATGGGCCTGTAGTTGTTCATGTCTGTCTTTGTTCCTCCTTTGAATATTGGTGAAACTTTTCTTAGAATCGATGGAAATCTTGCAGTGTTGAAGTTTAGATTTATTAAGTAAGTGAGCAGTTTGCTGATGTATGTGCTTACTAATTTTAGGCATTTACTTGTAACTCCATCAAAACCGAGACTAAATCCATCGTTCATATTCGCAATTACTATTTCTATCTCTTCTTCGATAGTTTCTTTAATATTGTTTACTTTTGCTGTCTCAATGATTCTGGTTTCTACGTTCCAACAGTTACTATTTATTTTTTCAGCCATTCTTTTTCCAACATTTGAGAAATATTCATTAAATAATTCTGCAACTTCTTTAGCATTTTCTTCTACATTCGATTTTTTATTTGCATGCCTTGTTGTTAATGTTTATTCTCTTATTTTTGTTCCTAGAGCTAAATCAATTGTAGGCCAAATTTTCTTAGAATTAATTCCAGAATTTTCCAGCAAATTTGCGAAATATTTTGCTTTAACTGTTTTTAATTAATGTTTTCAGCTTATTTCTGAATTTGATATAACATTTTTTAAGTTTTTCATTTGTTGGGTTATTCTTTAATGCTTTGCTTATCTTATCTCTTTTTAATAATGCATCAATTTCTTTTACACCAATAATGCTACAAAAAGAATTGATGACTATTTTAAACATGATATAAATGTAACGTACTTTAAAAAATATTTCTTCAAAAACTGCACACTTTCGATAATACAATAATTTGTCACTAAATCAAAAATCTACGAAATACTTTGAACAAAAATTTGTGCATCAAATGTATAATTGAACAATAAACAATGAATTTATTTTATTTGACTTCGTCCTAAACAACTTATGACGAAAGGCCAATGCATCCTTCTCGTACGACATAAAGTGTTTTTACCGGTCGCCCGAACGACTGTCAAATCATCAATCACTTGTGCCGAAAAACTGTCATTAACTGTCGCAAAATGAAATCATGTTTCAGCATTCCCGTCAAATAAAAATTCGGACGTGTTATTGCCCTTTTCGACCAATCGAAAAATACCATCATCATACTTCAGGTACACGTAACCATACCTGGACCCCATCATCATCATCGTGATGGTCAGGAACGTCTTAAAAGATCTTTAGGAAAGGCATAGTCACCAAAAATCTTATCCCATCTTTCTTTCAATCCTCTCTTTTGCACAAAAATTAAGTCAATCTAGTTTTTCTGATTAAAAGAGACGATCCGGATTTTCTTAGTTTTTTTTGTTTTTTGTTATTTTTATTAACTTATGACGATGCACTCTAAGACTGTAACTACCGGTGTGCTGCTTCTTCGCCTGATAAATGTTGTGCGCACGCAGCTTAATCTCTTTGAAGATCGTCGTTTTTTTGGTTTTGGTTTGCGTCATGTTCGCATATTCTGAAGATCATCACTGAAGATCCTTTTTCGTATATACGTAACATACCTGAACGCATGTAGCTCTAAGTTTGGATTTTTAAATGTTACTGTGGCGGTTGTTGTTGTTTTTTGTTGCGAAAATTGGAGACGATCGTCAGACCTACCTGTTGTGGTCCCAATGGCAAGGACCGCATACCTAAGCGTCGCACAGGTATGAAAAGATAAAGAGTGGACAACTCCGATTATCAAGTGTGTAGACGGCCGATTGACTTTTCGTCTTTTCGATCATCGGAACCAATTTCAGTGCCAATGTACCGTGCAGGGTGCAAGCTCCGCACTTTGAACTGAACGCGTCTTAATGATAGGGCTGTACCGTACGTACCTCTTGCTGCCGTCAATTCGGTTCCAATCTCTTGGAGCAAAACTTCGCAATTTACTGCGGATGATGATCAGCAGCAACGAAAACGCTCCGGGTTAGGTGGATCTGTGGCGAAATTTCGGGCGATTATGATGAGTGTCACATGTGGGTATTGCTTCGATCGCTAAGAAACGTACGTTATCGATAATCACTGACATTGACGGAGGCATGATGGACAGGTTATGGCTCCCGTCGTACACGTTTAACAGAGAATTGAACATTCGGTATGATGTTTTGCAATTTGTTTCACCATGAACGAGTGCGAGTGCATTTTAGGCCCGGCTGAACTTGCAAGGATTAATGATGGTATAATTGTTGCGGACAATTTTCAATTTAAATTCAACTTAGATTGCCATCGGAGAGTGCATCGTTTTCATATTAAACGGTTTAGCTATGGCTTCGGGCTTGAAGCTAAGATAAAAACTGTAAGTATATAGAGGAATTTGAACCGGGTTGCTGAAAGGGAAAAAAATTAAATTTTAAATGTGGAATTGGTGGTAAATTCGTAAATACTGGGAAGATTTGATGCAGAAATTGTTATTGTTAGTAAGACGTTCTCTATTCAAGACGCTCATTTAATTAAGATACAAAACATCTCAATATCGGTTTTTATTTTTATAGTCTAGATGAAAACTAACAGGATTATAAGTTTGCTCTAAAGTTTGTAACCCTGTAGGCTCAGAAAAAAATTGATTAGACAGAAGTTTGATTCATCGCTCAAAAATTTCAAAACCGGATGTCTGTCCACTCTTTTATCCATCCGTCCGCCTGTCCATCCGTCCGTAAAGTGGACGAACATTTTAAAGTACACAACATAAGAGCCGCGTATTCCCTAAGAAAAGATGAGGGAGCTAGAGAGATACCAACCGAAGCCTGCAATCTGCTAGAATGCAGAAGGCAACATTATAAGCAATGCGATAGATATAACACTAAAACGGGCGCAGTACATTGAACACCTTCTTAATCCGAAGCCATCATCCGCTCAGCAGACATAACAGCAGCAGCAGACATAATAGAAGATATAACTAATGTAACAGCTGATGAAAGATCCTCTTTGAGTTCTTTCATACTCGAAAAACTAAAAATGGCCCTGAGGAACCACCCAAGCAACAAAGCGCTGGGCTCTCATCAAATTCCAGCTGAGCTTCTGAAAGCCGGCGACACCTGTATAGCACATCTGCTACACAAATTAGTCTCGGACATATGCAGGAAACACTTCTTGAAGATTGGCGCAGGAGCATCATATGTCCAATTTATAAAAAAGGTGACAAATTCTGTTGCGAAACTAGCGACGAATATTTTTGCTGCGTACTTCTTGTAAGATCTTGACGAAAATTCTGGAAAAGAGAATTAAGCGCTATGCTGACAAATTAATTGAGCGACCACGGATTAGATATTCTCAGTTAAACATGTGATGGAAAAATGCTTGGAATATAATATTCATGTGTTGACTTCAAACAATCATACGACAGTATCGACGGGCGAGTACTGCATAAAATCATGTTGGAGTTTGGAGTCCCACCTAAACTTGTTCGGCTTACAAGAATGACAATGACCGAGTCTTTGTCACAAGTCAAAGTAGAAAATTGTCTGACTTCCAGCTTTAAAAAGGTCTTAAACAAGGTGACGGTCTTGCATCAATACTTTACAACTTAGCACTCGAATATGTTGTTCGGAAGTTTCCCTTTGACGCTTTGCTTTAAATCCATACATCTCGTAGCATACGCCGATGACATAGATATCCTTGCACGAACTCTGGAGAGTGCTAAAGAAGTGTTTGTATACCTCAACTCGGTACCAAGGGAAGTTAGACTACATATTAATGAAAACTAAACAAAAATTATGACACAAATTAGGAAAAAGACGCCAATCAGACAAAATATTACAGTGGGAGACTAGACTAGAAAACGTAGACAACTTTGTCTACATACCTAGGTGCAAACCTATCGAAGGATGGAAGCGAACTTATCGTAATTAGAACAACGATAATGATGGCAAATAAGTCAAAAACGTCCACAGAAAAACTAAACTAAAAATATATAAAACAATTATAAGATCTGTGTTATGCTATGCTAGCGAAACGTGGTCATTAACTCAGGCATCCGAAAAACTACTTAACGCCTTTGAAAGGAAGGTCCTCGGACCTCTGAAGGAAGATTCGATTTGGAGAATACGATACATTAGAGAATTGTATGCCATCTTGAACAATCCAGAATTGTCAACCCTCATACAATTTTAAAAACTACAATGGGCTGGTCATGTGGAGCTAATGGATGACGGAAGAATTCCCAAAAGTGAGCGGGAAAGTGAATGGATAAAGACCGGCCGGAAAACCACAGAAACGCTGGGAGGATTCCATGGACGCAAACAGCAAATCACTGCTAAGATTTTCGAACTGGAGGATGCGGTCATTGAACTGATATTTGGCCTGATTTGGGCTGTGGCGCCATTGTTAGTAAGTCAGTAACTAAATTTTCTTGTAAACTGTAAGAGCAAATAATTGGAAATTTAGAATATATTATTTTTATTATAAATGTGATCTATGGTATACAAATTATTCGAATCACCCCACTCCTTCAACCACCTCCCACACAAACTGCACGAAATATTATAAACCAATTTTTTCAGTACGTAAAACATTTATCGAGTTCAAAGTTTGTACTAAATACTAAGTTAACATTCCGTTTAAGGTCGGAAATAAATAACTAATAAGTTTCACCCCATGCACCACCTTCTATACAATGTAACTCAATTTCACAACTTTGTAAAAATCGGGCTTCTTCAAATGTATAAATATCATTGGTTTGAAATTTGAGAGATGTAAATTGCGTATTATTCATTGTTATTTCTGAGAAAAATCACTAAGAAGCGCCTACTCCTTCTAACACCTCCCAAACAAGCTGAAAAATTTCACTAAATCTACTACACACATTTTTTAGTACCTTTTCAATCTTTGAAGCTTAAATTTAGTAAACAATTTTTATAGCTACTCTAGCATGATGTGAAAAAAAAAATTAATTCAATGCTGTCACTCCTTCTACAACTCCTCATATTATAAGTTTGCAAAAATGTTGTTACTAAAGCTGCACCCATTTAGGATGCGGATCGCGAGCGGCAGCCTTTGCAGAGGTTGCGAGGAAGACGTAGAATCTGTCGAACATTATCTTTGTCACTGTCCGCAAATTTCCAACAATCGTCTCCTTTGCTTAGGCGCTAGATTCTTCTCAGAACTAGACGACCTCGGAGGCGTCCAACATTCGAGCCTGCTTCGATTCGCAAACCGAACCAAGCGGCTAGAACAACAGGACTTCCACCTTATAACTAATAGGGGGAGTACAATGGGCCCAACTAGATAGGCCGCAGTGCATTGTGGTTCTACGAACCACCCCCTGCCACCTAAACCTAAACCTTGCCAAAATGTTTGTAACGCCAATAAATAAGGCAAAAAAAAAAAATGAATGCTTCAGAAGTTCGTATAATCAATCAAAAATCTCAAAACCGCCCGTCCGATCGTTCGTGTCCTCACTAGCGCAAGAGCGCGTCTAACTAGAAAGTTCAAATTTTGTATACGTTGTTCTTGATAAAAAAGTAAGGACGTCAAATCGCTCTACCCTTTCTACTCCCTGCCATACAAAATAATGAAATTTCGAAATTTTACAACAAACGAATAGTAGTAAAGCCATTGATCTGAAATGTTGAATATATTATTTTTGTGATGATTATAATCGACGGCATAAAAATTGGCTTGGTGAATGTTTTCACAGTGCATTTCGAAATGAAAGAAAAGATGTCCGGATTCTACACTGTTACGCTTTATTATTCGTGACGTTTCGGTCTCTGCTACAAAGGTCTCAGCAGAGACCGAAACGTCACGAATAATAAAACGTAACAGTGTAGAATCCTCACGAATAATAAAGCGTAACAGTGTAGAATCCGGAAATCTTTTCTTTCACGGCATAAAAATTATTTGAATCCCCAGACTCCTACCACCTTACATAAAAACTGTCCTTTTTCATGAAATACTATAAACCAATTTGCTCAGTTCTTTTAAAATTTATCGAACTGAAATTGTTCGCTAAAGATTTATAAAGACTTAGTAGTAAGGCCGAAAAAACTGCACGATTAGCTGCTTTCCTTTTACCCCTCCTGTACAATATGACACAATTTTACAACCTTAAAAAAAGTAGATTTTCTTGAAAATTATGAATGCTACTGATCTGCAATTTGGAACATGTCAATTGAATGATGTTTGAAGTTATTTCTTAAAAAGTCATTAATAACTCCCCACCGGTGTATGGTTTCTATATCGAAATCTCGAGATTGAAAATATACTCTGGCATTAGATGTCCTAGAATTCAATTATGCAAATAAATTTAGTAGATCCGAAGTAGTAGTACTTACAATGAACAGCCCCTTGAGATAAAGAATTCAAATAATGGAACCATTAAAATACGTTCGAAATCGGATATTAAATTGCCATTTGTTCCTTACATCGATCGCATGCACAATACAATTTTGTTACGGGCTATGACCAAAAATATATCTCTAAAGATCGCAAAATATTACCCAGGAATCAATAAATTCCGTTTTGTGTAATTTACCACAGGATATAGGTATGTATGTATATAATCCGTCTAAAACTCTTTAACGTGATAACAAAAATTTTGCAAGACGAATTACAGATCAGCTCACGGTGCACTTTTGCATTGCACGATCATTGCTACGAAAAGATTACATAAAAGATGAATGGCTTTTGGCAAACTGGTTGGCATTTTTTGATTAAATACACATACGAAATTCGGTAGCCGACTAAATTGTATCCTCAAGTCATTATAGCAGTCCACCACGTCTTCTCGTCAATCTTACACTTGACCATTGCCGATCATCTCTCTCTTCTGATCGTTCGATAGTCCGATAAATGAACCGTATAAGATCATAATAAATAAGAAAATCGACTGGACTATCGTCTCCTCAAGGAAAGAATACGAAGACGAAAAAAAAATATAAATAAACGAAAAAAAAGAAGTCACTAAGAAGACTACTAAGAAGAAGAAAAATTTTAGCCTATACTTTGCCGAAGCTATACGACACACTTAACACAGAGTAACCATTCCTGGAGGCTTCAATTAAAATTTTTGATCGAATTTTTATCTCTTTGACATGAACACATGTAGATTGATCGAAATTACACGGCGATTAACTAAATTTCGGTCGGTTCGATCAGCGACCATTTTTTGGATAAAACATAATACCGCCGCCGCCGTTCGTATATATTACCTAAAGCGTAATTAAAACCATAGGCTTAAAAATTATGTATCAATACCACAAAATTTACACCTTAAGCAATGATTTTTACAACGATATTCGATCGCGATCTAATTGATGATCATTTTCGCGATTTTTATTAACCAATGATATATGAGTTGGAGGCTAGGCAGATTATCGAATCAGATAAAAAACTAAAAAAAAAACAATAAATAAAATAAAATATTATATCTAATAAAAAAAAAAACGTTGTTAAGCCTTTTGACAAAGATTAGCCTTTCTAAAGAGTGCCGGATATTCCAGTTTTCTGTAAGAAATTAATTCACCATTATACACATAGCCTAAGACTCTGGGCGCTCTTTGCGTAAGTTGAGCTTATGAATGTCTACGACCTTAGCCAAACCTAATCCAGTCGAGCCGTAAATTACCACAAGTTTTAGCTTTGCGGTCTGATAAGCCGAGAGATTTATAGGGAGATTTTCGAATGAATGACAGATTCGTGCTGTGTGTTGCGCTTGTTTTTGATACATTTGAAATGATAAGCTTCTCATTATCCAAAGCTTTAGCTTAAACCGCTTAAACCACTTTAAAGGGTACTTTGTTGTTTCGTTTTAATTTTTTTTTTTGTAAATTTTTTTTTTTATTATCATTATTTTTGTTTCATTTAATGTGCGCGCGCGGATGAATCAAAATTTTACGACGATTCGAAAAAAAAAATTGTTTCTATGCGAGCTTAGGAATTAACGCTAAGATTTAGATAGCACATTTTTAGTTTAAAAATTGTATCTAATGTGCGGCCCTAGTGTCACTAAAATGAGATCATCGCAGATTTAAATATTTCCCAACGTATTTTTATGAAAATAAGAATTTTAGAAAATATTCTTTTTAAACTAACAGTGGTATTAACTAACATTTATTATGGTGATCAAGTATTTAGAAAGGAAAAACTAAAGAATTAATTTGGAACGGATTTTTGTACGAAATCACCAAATCTTCAACGTCCTTAATAAATCTAAATCGGAATGGTTTTCTTTATGAAAGCGCACATTTTTTCTTAATTTGAACTTATAAATCGATACCAATAAAACAATCAAAATCAATATAATCGCAGATTGGTCGAGACCGGTTATCGGTTTTAATTGTAACTGATTGATAAAATATTTAAGCAATTTGTGTTAAGTCGATATTGGGGTTGGACGAAATCTCAGTTCGAAGATAAAGTGACTAGAGTCCAAAAAATATTATTGTAAACATTTTCTTCTACTGTATTTTTAAATGTTGCATCAGTTAAAATTAGTTTACAATCTAGTTTAATCATTAGTTGATACATAGTGTGTGTTTAGTTATCATACTCTACGTTGAATTTTTTTTTGGTTTTGTAGAAAATTATAGAATGAATCCCATCTAAAAAAAAAAATTGTATTCTTTAGTCTAACTAAAATATTAGACACTATGTAAGGGAGTTAGTTTCAATAGCACATTGAAAATTACAAATTTAATGGTTTGGCCTCCTGAACAGCAATCCCAGTATTAAGACATAAGTTTGCGAACGACGAAAACAATTCCTGATATGACGTTCGGAACCAAGAATTTCTGAAAATTTCGTAATAGATTTCTCTAATTATACGTGGAAACTTGATACCGTTAACCGATTTTTAATATTTGAATCAAGAGCTTATCATTGGAGATCTTCAAACACTAACTGATACGAGAAATGGCTACAGTGTTTCGGATACGGACGCATTCGAAAATGGACTAAATTAGTACTGGTAATAATGAAAGGTCGATGTTCAGGATCGCGCCTTGTCGAAGGCTTCCGTTTCAATCCTATGCCCTATCTTCTTAATTTTCATCAATGGCACTGCAGCATAATCTTAGGCGTCCTAATTTTCGGATTCCTTAACAGTTATTGGTTATTATGAAAGAGTTGTCAGCCCTTCGCACAACCCTTTGTCTACGATTTTTCTTCGCAGGCTGAAATGGCCTAGATGTACCGACGCAAGCAGTGTGTCCGAGATTTGAACTCCCGACCTTCTCTTTGTAGACTAGCACTCCACCCAGGTTATCCTGTGCCCCTATAGGGGGTTTTAACATTGATTAATTCTCTTATTTTACTGCATTTTTTAATATATATAGTAATGTTCCCGTTAAGGCCTCCTATATGGTCATAGGACAGAAACACTTCTCTTCCGCAAGGCGCGATCCTGAGTAAAGTGTGACCAATGTACTGCCACTTCCGCATTCAATTTCAATGCCGATTTTAGTTTGGCTTGTACACCAACACACGACCCACTAGGCTGCGCCCTAGCTTTCAATATAACAACACGGATTTGACGCATGTGTCAAATAGTCTTTAAATACTATATGGTATATGGTTTTTATTGATGATCGGATTTTCTCTCGTATCTTCATACACAATATATGGTGGTCTGTTTGGTATGTTACTGATGCTAACTAGAATCGAAATGAAAATTGGCTGTTAAATTTGTATACAAAATGCAATTAAATTTTCGATTTATACCACTAAACTCTAACTGCAATGAGGAGTATCAGAATTTTTTTTATCGCAATCCTTAATGCCAATTAATGTTGGACGCGTTCATCATCATCAATGGCGCGACAGCCCAAATCGGGCCCTGGCCTCCTGAAGTCGTCGCCTTCAATCGTCTCGATCCAAAGACCGCGTCCTCCAGCTGCTAATTTTTAAAATGGCTTTGCTGTCTTCATCAACCGAGTCTTCCCATCGCTTGCGTGGTTTGCCTACTGGCCGGTTACCACTCGTTTTGCCTTTAAGAGCACGTTTGGGTATTCTTCTGTCTTCCATTCGCTCTACATGGCCAGCCCACTGCAGTTTACGTAGCTTGATGAACGTTGAAGCTTCTGGCTCGTCGTAGAGTTGATACAACTCATGGTTGTATCTTATTCGCCATTCCGTTCCTTCCTTCACAGGTCCCAAAATTCTTCGGAGGACCTTTCTTTCGAATGTGTTAACTGCTTTTTCGGAAGTTCGCGTTAATGTCCACGTCTCGCTGCCATAACAGAGCACAGGTCGTATAATAGTTTTATAAATCCGCAGCTTATTGTTCCTGTGCACTTTCTTGGATTTCATTATTGGAAGTACCGAATAATACGTCTTATTTGCAAGTATTATCCGTCGTTTGATTTCGTCTGTTTCATTACCGTCCTTTGTTAAATTAGCCCCAAGATATATGAAGTTGTCCACACTCTCCAAATTATATTCCGCAATTGTTATGTTTTGTCTGATTGGCGTTCTCCTTCTTGTTTGCGTCATTACTTTTGTTTTGCTTTCATTAATGCGCAACCCGACTTCTTTTGCGGCGGAGTCAAGATTGACAAATACCTCCTTAGCACTAGGGAAGGATCTTGCTAGAATGTTAATGTCGTCAGCGTATGCTACTAGTTGGGTGGACTTGAATAGTAGTGTCCCGTTGGTGTCGACTGGGATTTTTCGGACGACATACTCTAGTGCCAAGTTGAAAAGCATAGGGGCTAGACCATCTCCCTGCTTTAAACCACATTCCGTTCGAAAGCTGGTTGTGGAATCGGTTTGTATTCTCACTTGGGATTCAGTGTTCGTCATTGTGAGTCTTGTTAGTCGGACTAGTTTTGGAGGAATTCCAAAGTCAAGCATGATTTGGTACAGTACGCTCCTGTCGATACTGTCGTATGCTTGTTTAAAATCTACGAATATTTGGTGCACGTCTGTGTTATATTCCCAGCATTTCTCAAGCACCTGTTTCACCGAGAATATCTGGTCTGTTGTAGATCGTCCGGTTCTGAATCCGCCTTGGTATTCGCCAATTATTTGATTAGTATAGGGCTTAAGACGACGTTCAATAATTTTTGTCAGTATTTTATAGGACGTACACAACAATGATATACCTCTGTAGTTCTCACAGCAGAGTTTGTCTCCTTTCTTGTAAATTGGACATATAATGCTTTTTCGCCAGTCGTCGGGTATGATTTCCTCTGTCCAAATTTTGCATATCATGTTGTGCAGTATTTCAGCGACACAATTTCCACTGTTGTTCAGAAGTTCAACTGGTATTTCGTCAATTCCCGGCGCTTTGTTTCATTTTTGGTCACATAGGCCTGCTTTGATTTCAGCAAGCGTGGGTAGTGTCGACGATGGTTCATCTTCGTCAGTTGAGGCTTCAATTGAAATGTTGTCTGTTGTGGTCGGTGCTAATGAGGTGGGATTCAAAAGATGTTCAAAGTATGAAGCCCATCTCCTTTTGATTTCTTGTGCGTCGCTGATGATGTTGCCCTCCACGTCTTTGCAGAGACTGGTTTTTGGCTTATATCCCTTTTTTAAGTCTTTTACTATTGCGTTGGACGCGTTACGAGAACTGAAAACTTATGCAGTATTATCGTGGTAACTATAATGTACGTTCGTTTATGAAATATTCTCTTCAAACATTCGTTTCACTCGACCAACTGATTTTTGGAATTCATTCCATACACCCCACTTGTTCTAGAAAACAATATTTCTTCAGTCTATACCTAGTCCTGTCATAAGTTCTGTTAAATGCTTGGGTTTCGCTAATTCTCGTTGAACAACAATCAATGTCCTGTTTTTTCCATGGTTGTTTAGCTTCCATGTCAGGCTTATAAAATCCCTCAATTCAACTTTTGATTGCGATCTGTCTTCTTCTACTTCTACAATGGCATTACACCCCAAATCTCTTGGCATCCTGATCTTCAGGTTCCTTAAAATTTTTTTCATCATTAATTGTAGAAGGGTTGTTAGACCTTCGCACAATCCTCTAGCTAGGGATTTCTTATTTTCATAGATTGACGTGACCATGCTAGTGTGCTGGAATTATGCGTCGACCGAGATTTGAACTCACGGCCATCGCATTGTAGACCGACACGTTACCCACTAGGCTACACCCTAGCTGTTTAGATGGATATAATAGTCAAATGGGTTGTTTCCTCGTTACGCGGTTGGTCAACATTACACCACCTTGTTTTCTGACGAGAAAATCTTAACGGTCGAAGAGATTTTTAACCATCAAAATGATCATGCTACCAACTCTCGGTAAGCACTGGAAAATTCGAATTCAAATTCTCTAAGACTGCATAACGAACACATTCTATGTTTCTTATGTTTTCCCAGAAAATGAACTTATAATAAAGTAGTGAAACTGTGTTATTTTGAATGGGAGGGAGTAGAAGGAGTTAAGGGTGCACAATATTTGACCTTTCTTGAGATCGCACGGACGGACTTACGGACATCTGGTTTCCAGTGTTTCCAAAATATAAAGATTTGAGATTATCACCTCTTTTATATACCAGGTGTGGCGGTTAATAATTCGTATTTTTTCTATAAAATTGGAAGCCATTTTTGCACATCTTCGTAATTGTTAAAGTGTTGCATGGAGAGTGCATGAGACATCGATGAAAACAAGTTGTAGTCAGAAGTTTGAAAGAAATTTGTTGACACCAACGGGTGCCCCTGGTTTCAGAAGCTTCTAGTCCACGACATCCTTCTGATCCCCCCAAATGCATATTCCTCCCAAAGCCATTTGGTTTAGCGGTCAATGTTCAAGATTATCGTAGGGTAACTAAGGTTTTTTTCGTTTTGGTTTCACAAAATGTATTCATTTTTCGTCTCGAGTCATGATCCGACGCAAAAAACTCCAACAAACAAAAACAGCTTCAACAAAAAGTACGTACCGCAAATGCTCTTTATTTGGCTCGAAACTTAACGTGTTTACCACACGAAAAAAAATGACGCTAACTGAAAATCGTTTAAACATCAATAGCGTTTTGAAAGGTACCGCCATAGCAACAAAATGGCATAAAAGGTTATACTGTGAATCAACCCTTGTTTTCAGCGCCTTCTCTTAAAAAAATTAAGAATTATTAACCGCAACAGTAAAATACATTAAATACTAAAACTTACTTACATTAAAACATAACAGGACTACGATTGGGCGTAAAACCCAATCGTGCGATACTCTAGATGAAAGAGAATTTTTTTTATTTTAAGAAATTTTGTAGGGGAAGTGGTAGAGGGGGTGACGACATTGAACTAATTTTTTCACATCACGATAAAGTTGCTATCAAAATATTTTATACACAATTTAGGATTCAAAAATTTAATAGATACTGAGAAAATTACTGTATTGGATTTAGTGAAATTGTGTAGTTTGTATGGGAGGTGGTAGAAGGAGGGGCGAGTTCTTAATGACTTTTATAGAAATAACTGTAAACATAATTTAACTGACACATTTTAAATTGCAGATCAGTAGCATACTTTTTAGGAAAATCGATTTTTTGTAAAGTTGTTGAATTGTGTCAAATTGTATGGGAGGGGTAGAAAGAGTAGAGCTATTCGCCCAATTTTTATTTGGTCTTACTAATAATCTATACATATAAATATAATTGTAGTGTCTGTCTGTTGTTTGTTTATAAATGGCTATAAATAGGTTTTTTGCTTTATTTGAGCAATAACTAAGGAGAAGCACACGTTTTTAAAAATTTTCTCTGTCTGTCTGTCTTTCTGGTTTTCACGCAAAAACGGCTAAACCGATTCTAATAACACTTTCACAGTTTATTAGATGTGCACCACACTGCGTGTGGTGTTATTTCAATACCCCCACGCCTTCCACCCCCTCCCATACAAAATGACTCGTTTTCAAAAATATATAATGATCAAATTTTCTTCAAAACCATTGGCGCAAATCATTTCAAATTAGGAACATACTATTTTTATCAGAAATGTGATCTATTGTGTACAAATTATTTGAATCCCCCTACTCTTTCCACCACCTCCCAAACAAACTGCACTTTTTCATGAAATATTCTAAACTAATTTTCTCAGTACATATAACTTTCATCAAGTTCAAATTTTGTAATCTTTACTAAATTAGCATCATTATTAATAACGGGAAGAAACTAACCGACTGGCTTTACTCCTTCTACCCCCTCCCATACAATGTGACACAATTGCACGACTTTACAAAAACTCGATTTTCTTGAAAAGCGTGAATGATACAGACCTGAAATTTAAAATATATCAATTGCATGATGATTGTAGGTGTTTATCAAAACATCACCAAAACCCCTCTTTCCTTGTACCACCTCCCATACAAATTGCACAATTTCATTAAATTCAATGCACTAAGTTTCTCAGCTCCTACTCAATTTTTGAAGCTTAAATTTGGTACAAAACATTTTTATAGCTACTCAAGCATTATGTGAAACAAATTAGTTCAGTGCAGCCACTCCTCATACGAAATTTCATAATATCACAATTTCGATTTCATCTATAGTATCGTATGATTGAGCTCTACGCACAATCGTAGTCCTGTTACGTTTTCAAGCTTAATGTTATTTTATTTGGGCTTTTTTTTAATTAACACAAGCTATAATTATTTACATTCTCAAAAACTACTTATTATTGCGATTTTTATGCGGACGAAGTCGCGGGCGTTTGCTAGTTCTAAATAAATATTTAGTGCATAATTTCAGCTCGATAAATTTCATATTTCATATTGAGTAAATTAGTTGATAGCATTTCATAAAAAAAAGCAGTTTGTAGGGGGAGGTGTAGGAAGGAAGAGGAGGACTCGAATAATTTTTATACAGCAGATTGAAATTATTATAAAAGTAATATACTCCAAATTTCAGATAAATAGCTTTTATGCTTTTTGAAAAAATCCGTTTATTGTCGAATTGCGAAATTGTGTCATTTTGTATGGGAGGGGGTAGAAGGGGTAAAACTAATCGTCTATTTTTTTTTTTGGTCTTACTAATAATTTTAAGTAAATACCTAGCGCACAATTTCAAATCGATATATTGTATACGCACTGAGTAAATTGGTTTAGAGCATTTCATGGAAAAATGCAGTTTGTATGGGAGGTGGTGGAAGGAGGGGGAGGACACAAATAATTCTTATACAGTAGAATGGAATCACCATAAAAGTATTATATTCCCAATTTCAGATCAATAGTGTTTATACTTTTCGAGAAAAGCCGTTTATTGAAAAATTGCGCAATTGTGTCATTTGGTATGGCAGGGGGTTGAAGGGGTGGAGGGATTAGGCACGGTTACGAACTTGACCTTACTTTTTTGTCAAAAAACACGTGTACAAAATTTGAACTTTCTAGCCCAACGCGTTCTCTAGCTAAAGAGGACACCGACAGACATATGGACAGACGGGCGGACAGACGGGCGGACGGACGGATGGACGGACATCCGGTTTTGAGATTTTTGAGTGATTATATGAACTTCTGTATCATTCATTTTTTTCTTCGAGCCTTATTTGTTGGCGCTACAAACTTTGTGGCAAACTTATAATACTCTCAGATTTCATCTAGATTATAAAAATCTGGAAATCTTTCGTTTTAATTGAAAATGCACTGTGGCAACACTCACCAAACCAAATTACTTCTGATTATTTAGTTGTAAAGAGGATGACGGAAATGAACTAATTTTTCACATTATACTACAGTTGCTATTAAAATCTAGTTAAGAGAATTTGATAGGTACTAAGGAAGCTATGTATACTATTCTGTTTCGTTAAGTAGTGCTGTTTATTTGGGAGGTGGGGAGCGACACAAAAGAAATCAAATCAAGCAACGATTACAACAGACAACATCTCAATTGAAGTTTCAACTGACGAAGAAGAATCATCATCGACATTACCAACGCTTGCCGAAATCAAAGCAGACCTATAAGACCAAAAACTAAACAAAGCATCGGGTATTGACGAAATCCCAGTTCAAAATTCTAAAAACGGTGGAAACTGTGTCGCTGAAATACAACACAGCATGATGTGCAAAATTTGTACAGAGGAGATCATACCTGACGATTACAAGAAAGAGAACAAACTCTGCTATGAGAATTACATAAGAATATCATTGTTGTGTACGTCCTAAAAAAAACCGACAAAAATAATTAAACGTCGTATTAAGCCCTATGCTAATGAAATAATTGACGAATACCAAGGTGGATTCAGAACCGGACGATCTACAACAGACTAGATATTCACGGTGAAACAGGTGCTTGAGAAATGCTGGGAATATAGCACAGACGTGCATCAAATCTTCGTAGATTTTAAACAAGCGTACTACAGTATCCACAGGAGAGTACTGTACCAAATCATGCTTGACTTTTGAATTCCTCCAAAACTAGTCCGACTAACAAGACTCACAATGACGAACACTGAATCCCAAGTGAGAATACAAACCGATTCCACGACCAGCTTTCGAACGGAATGTGGCTTAAAGCAAGGAGATGGTCTAGCCCCATGCTTTTTAACTTGGCACTAGAGTATGCTGTCCGAAAAATCGCAGTCGACACCAACGGGACACGACTATTCAAGTCCACCCAACTAGTAGCATACGCTGACGACATAAACATCCTAGCAAGATCGTTTCCTAGTGCTAAGGAGGTATTTTTCAATCTTGACTCCGCCGCAAAAGAAGTGTTGCGCATTAACGGCACTAAAACAAAAGTAATAACACAAACGAGAAGGAGAACGCCAATCAGACAAACATAACAATTGCGGAATATAATTTGGAAAGTGTGGACAACTTCACATATCTCGTGGACAGGAACAATAAGCTGCGAATATATAAACTAATACACGATCTGTGCTTTGTTATTTAAGCTAGACGTGGACATTAACGCGAATTTCCGAAAAACCTACTAACGCATTCGAAAGAAAGGTACTCCGAAGAATTTTGGAACCTGTGACGGAAGGAACAGAATAGCGAATAAGTTACAACCATGAGTTGTGTCAACTTTACGACGAGCCAGAAGCTTCAACGTTCATCAAGTTACGTAAACTCCAGTGGGCTGGCCATGTAGAGCGAATGGAAGAAAGAGAAATCCCTAAACGTGCTCCTAAAGGCAAAGCGAGTGGTAACAGGCCAGTGTGCAGAGCACGCAAGCAATGGGAAGATTGCTAACTATATATCTTAAAAAAAACATAATAAAATTATGATTGAACATAAAGCCTAATCATATGATAGTCTAGATGAAATAGGAAAGAGTTTATTGTATCGGAAAATATGTCATCTCAAATTCTTTCGAATAGTGAATTGTGACTTTTGTATGGGAGGTGGTAAAAGCTGAGGGGGGAAGTTTGTAATTTTTCTATATAACACCGAACGTAGTATACAAAATGTTTCATGCTGAATTTAAAGCTTGTAGTTTTCATAATTTTTGAGGAAATTGAACAATTTTCGTCTGAATTTATGGTATTTGTATGGGAGGTGGCAGAGAAAGTGGGAGGTTTTGGATGATTTGGAATCTGCTTATCAATATCCTAATTACATTGCTTTGTTACAATTTAAAAGTCGATAGCTGTCATATGTTCGAAGGAGAAATACTTTTCTTGAATTTACGATACAAAAATTTGCATGGGAGGTGGTAGAAGGAGTGAAGCGAAGCTCATATTTTTTTAGCAGTTATTTGAATGAATTCAATTACAAAACTTTGATAACTAATTAAAGAGCGGTTCAGACTAGCCGAAAGTGTAAAATTTAGCAAAAACTTCAAGAAAGAAGAAGACAGGCGTAGCGCGAGTGCAAATGGCAAAACAGGTGGATGTATGAAAATCCAGTTTTGAACTTTCTGACTGACAATATGAACTTGTGTCACATACATTTTTTCGCCGGACCTTGTCTCTAAACGTTACAGAAAATAATGCTCTCAAGTTACAACTAGTGCATAAAAACGTACATAATTGTGTTAGAAAGCAAGGCTAAGCTTGATTTATAGACCTAATGATAAAATCTTTTCAGGTTAATCAAAAATTATGAGATCAATTAATATTAAAACTACGAATTTCGAAACGTCTCGCTAATTATCAAATTCGTAATTTACAACTTTTACTTTTATCGAATTTAAGATTTATTCCCGAAATTCTCTCACCGCCCAGCTTTCTGGATCTTCCCAATTTAATTCTAATCTAAATCACCTTGAACGCTAACCTACAGATGCTGAACGCAATAAGTGCTGTGCTGCTGCTGCTCTGATTCCTATAAACGCGTTAATTGATTACATTTCGAAAACAACAATCCTCCAATCAAAGCGATATCAATCTAAAACCGATGGTCGTCGTCTCGCAACGATATGATTGAGTCGAATCTCTTTTTAACTAATCTTCAATTAGTCCGGGTATTGTTTAATTAAGCGCTTCAGGAGCCGCGCGACATACCCGCCATGTTTCGTTGACGAAGATACGATTAATTCGAGTTATAGTTTATGCCGATTTTTTCGGAGCACTCTTTTATGTTATATCCGGGGTTTTTCATCAAGCAATTGTTGCACTCGTCGAAGTGCAATCTTGCAAGACGATCCGCAGCAATGTGACACGACGATTTAACTGCAGCACTTTACACATAGCGCTTGCCTATCGGATTTGCATAACAAAAACGCAAAATGTCATCGATATCTGAATAAAAGATAAATGATAAAACGAAGATGAAAACAATTAACCGTTTGCCATCACCATCATCATCATCGTCAGACTCCATTCATTTTTTCGAGCCGTTCAAATTCGAAAATATTGTCGCTTTCGAGCTGTAGTGCCGGCCAGAAAGTGAGTGTTAGTGGAGCATAATTTACGTCACGGCAACTTAGAGATCTAGGAATAATCTGTGAGGTCAATCGAAGTTAAGTAGAATCACGAATACCACCTAATTGAGTGTGATATACGATCTGCAAAAATATGTGTCAATCTGATACCCCGATAGAAATTATTATTTGTCTTAATTTGAGCGTTTCATTTCGATCCAAGACGTTCGGTTTTGCTTTGGACTGTGCCTATCCATGCAATAATTGTGTACGATTCGCTTTGAAATGTATGTCATACGGATTATGGACGAGGTGATGGTATGCGTTTTTTTATTAATAATACATTGATATACGATATGTAGGAAAGTACGCCTATCACTCCGTGCGTCTGCCGCAGCGCCTCTCCCGACGGTCAACAATGCGTTTCTTGTCTTTTTGTCTTTGATTGGGTTATGCAAGACGATTTAATGCGCAAAGAAACACTTAAAATGATTGAAAGAGAAGTGTCGAGGACAGCGATGACGTTCGCTTGGGTCTTAATTATTCGCACCATCGATATCCATATCGAAATTTATCTACTATGTACGTACATACATACTATATTTATATCGCCCATACATTTGATTTCTTGAAGAATCAGAAACGCGATCTTCTCACAGATGAAGGTCACTGTAATTAAGATTTGTGGATGTCCATCATAGTTTGGATACGGAATGGAAATGAGATTAAAATTGATAGAAGACTTTAGAATTGAAAATAGAATTTAACTTTGCTATTCGAATAAATCCGCAATATTATGGTGAAAGATACTTAGTTATGGTATATGGTATCAAACTAAGATTGTATTTTCGAAGAACAATGCAGAGGAGATTAGTTAATTTATTGCAATATTTTATTATCAATCTGAATACAGTTTGAAAGTCAATAACGCATTGATTGGAAGAATTAACAAAAGTAATAATGCATTGTGAAAATGCCGTGACCTAGTGCCAAAAATTTGAATAAACCGAAGTTTTTGATTTAACACAAATTTTAAGCTTCTTTCAATCACAATGTTCTTGCGATTTTTCTTTCAGTGATGCATCAAATA
Source organism: Chorisops tibialis (assembly GCA_963669355.1). Classification (NCBI taxonomy): domain Eukaryota; kingdom Metazoa; phylum Arthropoda; class Insecta; order Diptera; family Stratiomyidae; genus Chorisops; species Chorisops tibialis. The sequence goes on along the minus strand of OY770262.1, from coordinate 115,032,312 downwards.
CCTGTGCACTGAATATCATCCTTCCAACGAATATTTGTATTCTCCGAATATCAAATTCAAAATTAATCAATGGTAACTAAACGAACTCAAATACTGGTTCAAAATTGAGCCGTGGAGTGGATTCTCTACGAGGGGAAATGGCTACATTGCGGAATCGTATGAAATTAACAAAGAGTTAGGTGATACAAAAATCGTCGAAGCTTATACTGACCCTGAAAATATCCTGCCCTATCAAAAAAAAAAAAGAAAAAAAAAACGCACTGTTCATTTGAAAATATCTGATGTTTATACTCTAGATGAAATCTGAGTTAAGTTAAGTTTACTTTAAAGTTTGTAATGCTAAGAAATAAGGCTCGGAAAAAAAATGCATGATATAAAAATTTAGACGATTAGCTTCACCCCTTCTACCCCCTCCCATACAAAATGACACAATTTCGCAACTCGACAATAAACGGATTTGCTCGAAAAGTATAAAAGCTATTGATCTGAAAATTTGAACATATTACTTTTATGATGATTTCAATCTAGCATATAAAAATTATTTAAGTCCTCCCCTTCCTTCCACCACCTTCCATACAAACTCTACTTTTTCATAACTCAGTGTGCATAAAATCTACCGAGCTGAAATTGTGCACTTAATATTTATTTAGAATTACTAGTAAAGCCAACAAATAAATAAAGCTATTAGCTGTACCCCTTGTACCCCACCCCATACAATCTGACACAATTCCACAAGTTTACAAAAAGTGGATTTTCCTGTAAAGTATGAATGATACTGATCTACAATTTAAAACATGTCAAAAGCATGATGTTTATAATTATTTATGAAAAGGACTCGCCCCTCCTTCTACCACTTCCCATACAAACTGCACGATTTTTTTTTTTTTTAAGGAACCGAACACAACTTAGGGGGCTACCCTATAAGGCAATGCACAGCTGTGTAAGTATAGGAGTTGGAGAAAAACGGAAAAAAAATCCAAAAAACTAAAGTTGAGTCAATTAAATTCGGGTGGGGAAAGACGAATGTGACGGTGTACATTGCTTTTGAAACACTGGAGGTTGTAATCATTGGGAAACACTTTGGCTGGCAATGCGTTCCACAGTCTTGATGTTCGGGAAATGAATGACTGCCTAATTTTCACTGTACGAGAAGGCATGAGCTTAACGGTGTACTTGTGGGCGCGATCAGCTTGACGAGTATCACGGGGGAAATTATAGACTGGAGGAATGAGTGCGCTTAATTCCACACTGCATTTACCATGGAAGTAGCGATTGTAAATGCTGAGTACTCCGACATTTCTGCGATGCTCGGAACGCATGTTTTTGAATACGGTCGAGCAACGCGAGGTGTGATTTGGGTGCCCCAGCCCAAACATGAGAATGTACTCTAAACGTGGTCTAATGTATGCCTTATAGATGGTTGCTAGGTCGTTCGGCGTGAAATACTTTTTGCACTTTCGGAGAACACCAAGACGTTTCGAGGCGTCGAGGGCAACATCGAAGATGTGCTGGGCCCAATTCAGGTGGTCATTAATTTTAACGCCAAGAAGTGTGAAGTTATCCGAGGTGCTTAGTAGTGCGCCAATAAACTAATTTTCTCAGTAGCTATTACATTTTTTAGTCCTAAATTTTGTGTAACATTTTGTGTAACATTTTGATAGCAACTTTAGCGTGATGGGAAAAAATGAATTCAATATCGTCAACCCCTGTACCACTTCCCCTACGAAATTTCTTGAAATCAAAAAATTTCTCTTTGGGCTTTATGCCCCTCGGAGAAAAAAATGAATGATAAAGAAGTTGATATTATCACTCAAAAATCTCAAAACCGGATGTCCGTCCGTCCGTTCGCTCTCTAGCTTGAGAACGCGTTGAGCTAGAAAGCTCCAATTACGTACACGTCGTTTTTGACAAAAAAGTAAGGTGAACTTCGTGAACGGGCCAAATCGCTCCATCCCTTCTACCCCCTCCCATACAAAATGACACAATTGCGCAATTTGATTTGCTCGAAAAGTATAAAAGCTATTGGCGTGAAATTTGGAATATATTACTTTTATGATACTATCAATCTACCGTGTAAAAATTATGCGTGTCCGCCCCGTCCTTCTACCACCTCCCATACAAACTGCACTTTTTAAAGAAATACTCTAAACCAATTTACTCAGTGCATATAAAGTTTAGCGAGCTGAAATTGTGCACTAAATATTTATTTAGAATTATTAGTCAGACCAAAGAAAATGAGATGATTATCTTCACTCCAAAAAAGTAAGGTAAAGTTCGTGAACGGGCCAAATCGCTCCATCCCTTCCACCCCCTCCCATACAAAACGATGCAATATCGCAATTCGACAATTAATGGATTTGCTCAAAAAGTATAAAAGCTATTAGTCTAAAATTTGGAATGTATAACTTTTATGATAATATCAATCTACCGTATAAAAATTATGCGTGTTCTCCTCCTCCTTCTACCATCTCCCATACAAACTGTACTTGTCATGAATTAGTCTAAGACAATTTACTCAGTGCTTATAAAATTTAGCGGGCTGAAATTGTGCACTAAATAATTATTTAAAATTTTTAGTAAGACTAAATAAAATTAGACGATTAGCTTCACCCCTTCTATCCCCTCCATTCAAAATTCGACAATAAATGGATTTGCTCGAAAAGTATAAAAGGCATTAGTCTGAATTTCGGGATGTATTACTTCCATAATAATGCCAATCGACAGTATAAAAATTATTTGCGTCCTCCCTCTCCTTCCACCACCTCCCATACAAACTACACTTTTTCATGAAATGCTCTAAGCCGATTTTCTCAGAACATATAACATTTATCGAGCTCACATTTTGTAATTACTTATTTAGCATTATAACTAAGATCAGAAAAAAATATTTGATTAGCTTCACTGGTTCCACCCCATTCCCATACAATATGACACAGTTTCACAACTTCACAAAAAATCTCTTGAAAAGTATGAATGTTACTAGTCTAAAATTTAAGAGATGTCAATTTTATAATATTCTTAGTTATTTCTGAAAAAATCACTAAAATTCTCCCACTCTTTTTACCACCTCCCATATAAACTGCACATTTTCACTAAATCTAACACACTAATTTTCTCAGCTCTTATTCAATTTTTGGAGTGAGCATTTTGTATAAAACAATTTTATAGCTACTTTAGCATGATGGGAATAAAATAGTTCAATGCTATCACCCGTTCTAACACTCCCCATACAAAATTTCTTGGGATCGCTAAAAATTCTATTTCATCTAGAGTATCGTAAGATTGCGCTTTTAGCGCAATCGTAGCGCTGTCATGTTTTTATTTTAATAAAGAGTGTAGACATGGAGGTTATGTATGAAACAGAATATCCGACAAACGGCTGCCTCGTGACTGATGGCACTCGTTGATTCTTTTGAAGAAATTTTCGATGACATTTTGGTATAGCACCGGCTCACTTTCTACAATGGCGTGACAAATCTCGACATCGAATCTGGACGTCATGATCAAGGCATGAACTACAGGGGTGTATTGCAAAATTACTTCCCTTACCTACATTTTTTGAAAGTTTGGTGAAACACAGTTTACTATCAGTCATTAATGGTACATGTGATGAGCAACATGGTTTCATGTCGGGCATATCTACTAATACAAATCTAGTAATTTTTAAGAACTTTTGACTTAGGTCGATGTCATTTATACTGACTTTACGAAAGCATTTGTTAGTATTGATCTTTTAGTGGAAAAACTTAGTGCTTTCGGAATTCATTCGTCCCTTCTTAAATGGTTTTGTTCTTATCTAAGGGGACGTAAACAGCAAGTATTAATTGACTCATCCAATTCTAAAATTGTAGAGGCGAGGTTGGGAGTGCCCCAAGGAAGTCAATTAGGACCTCTTCTGTTCATTTTAATGATATCGGGAAAGTATTCTCTCATGCGTCATGCTTGATGTTTGCTGATGATGTGAAAATGTATGCCTCAATTTCATGTCTTTCTGACTGCTTACTTCTTCAAGCAGAAGTTGATGTCCTGGTTTTATGGTGTATAAATTATAATCTTGATTTGAATCCTTCTAAATGTAAACAATTTTCTTTTTACCACCTTCCCCCCCATTCTCTTTTACATATAATATTAGAATAATTAGTTTTATTTGATTATAAGTTTGATCCTTTTCCTCACATTAACGGTATATGTTCTGAATCATTCATAATGTTAGGCTTTACTAAAAGGAAATCCACTAATTTTCAGGATCCTTTCACATTGAAGACATTATATATGTCGCTAGTTCGTTCTCATCTCGAGTATGCAGTTGTTGTAGGGAATCCTCATACCGCATTTTACTAGGCACGCATTGAAGCCGTGCAGAAATCGTTTACACGCTTTGCTGTTCGTAGGTTTAACTGGCAAAATGAAAGGCCCTCTTATAACTCTAGGTGTCTCCTTCTTGGTCTCCAAACTCTAGAAGCTAGATGGTTAATTACTTGTGCTATGTTTTTGAAGGACGCTTTGAGTTACAAAATGAAATCTACCTCGTTGCTTACATTGTTCAATATTTATGTTGCAGGATGCTCCTTGAGAACTAGACCTCTTCTTTATATTCCTTTTCACAGAACGTCCTATGGCTATTGTTGTACATGTTATAATAAAGTGTGTCATCTTGTGGAATTGACTTTTGATGGAGTTGCTTTCAAGTCTGAGCTATTACGAGTATCTACTCCATAAATTTGTAGTATCACATATTTTTTTTTTATTTTGATAGTAATTGTATTTTTTTTCTTGTAATTTGGTATGTTTAAATTTTATAATACGAGATCGTAGCTCATTTCGATCCTGTTTATTAGAGTTAGGTTTTAATTTTATTAAGAAATGATAGACTAACTAATAAGTAATTTTTTTTACGCGTAGTTTTTAAGGCTCTATCGTTGTTAGTAGTCTGTTGAAACTTATCTGCAGACCGAATAAAAAAATAATGAAATAAATAAATCCAATGGCGTCAAATCGCATGATCTTGGTGGCTAATTCATATCGTCGCGGCGCGATATAACTCTGGCAGGTTGCGCCGTCTTGTTGAAAGCACATGTCTTCGAGATCCATTTCAGCAATTTGAAACCAGAAGAAGTTGTTTATCATCTCACGGTAAAGAACGCCGGATACGGTGATTGCATTGCCGTCCGCATTCTTGAAGAAGAACGGTCCAATCACTCCGTCAGTTCAAAATGAGCACCAAACAGTGACACGGGGTGGATGTTCAATGTAAAAAATCTCTGTCCAACAGTAAAGCACGGTGGTGGCGGTGTTATGATATGAGGGTGTATGGCTAGTAGAGGAGTTGGAAAAATGGAGTTTATTGAAAGTATTATGAATAAAATAGACTACCTTAATATTCTCAAGCGCAATTTGAAGAAAAGTGCAGAACATTTGGGCTTAAGCGACAACTTTTACTTCCAACAAGACAACGACCCTAAGCACACTGCCGAGGTAGTAAGACTGTGGTTGCTGTATAATGCCCAAAATCAGCTTCGTACACCGCCTCAATCTCCTGACCTTAGTCCAATAGAGCATTTGTGGCATCAGTTGGAACAAAGGATTCGAGCGCACACAATAACGTCGAAGGTAATGCTCAAGGAAGTCCTGATTCGGGAGTGGAATTCAATAACCCCAGAGTTCACTAAAAAGCTGGTAGATTTCATGCAAAAACGATTGTGAGAAGTAATAAAGAGACGAGGATATCCCACAAGCTATTAACGAGGAAAACCAATTGTTTTATTTTGAAAAGAAATATTTGTACGCAGACTTTTTATTGTTGCAATTCAGGATTTGTTTCCGTTTTTTAATTTTAATGTTTTTATGGAGTACAATAATCATCATTTTTGTTTTGTTTTCTGTTTGTAAATGAACAAAAAAGAAAAAAAAATATTATGAAATATATTACTTAGAACGATGTTTTTTATAGACACATATGTTGGATGTGTTAAGTGTGTACGCAGACTTTTTCTGCCGAGCGTATAACATTTATTGAGTTCACATTGTGTAATAAATACTTAATTAGTATTATCACTACGATCAGAAAAAAAATAATCGATTAGCTTCACTGCTTCTACTTCCTCCCATACAATATGACAAAGTTTCACAACTTCACAAATAAACTGCCAACAAGTCGGGCGAAACTTTATTATTCTTGGGACAAGTTGCGGATGCGTGGAAAGTCAACATGCAGGTTAGAGTGATTTGGGAAGACTAAGTGAAAGAGAGTTCTTGGGCAGGGCTGTTGTCAATTTAACAATATTTCATTCGTTTATGTAAGTTTGACTTTTTATGAGGGGAGGGGGAGGGGGAGGGGTAATAGTAAGGGTGGATGGATATTAATAGCTTTTTAATTGATTGCTTGAATCACGACCAATATTCTCTGTATAGAATATATTTCATAGACGAAGTTCCATGGAATTTTCCAAAAAATCGGTGTATTCTACATTCACGAAACCGAATATTTGTATGGGAGGGAGTAGAGCGGGTAAGGGAATCGTAAAATTTGTGATACAATCTTATTTCAATTCTCTTGTAAAGTGCTCGTACAAAATTTCAATTTCGTAGCTTATAATTTGTTTGCTATCAGTTGATTTAATGAAATTGGTCAAAACCATACTTTTGTATGGGAGGGGGTAGAAGGGCAGGTGCGATCTAAAAACTTTTGACGCAATTTTATTACAACTATTTTTAAAAGTTTTTGTGCAAAATTTCAAATTGATAGCTTTTAAATAGTTAGGTGATAATTAATTTTTTGAAAATGATCGAAAAAATAATTTTGTATGGGAGGGGGTAGAAGTTTTAAAGGTTTTCGACCAGTTAATATTTCGTTTATTTAGGGATTTTACTTTATTATTGTAATAATAAAGTATTGTGATCGAAACAAAAAAAAAAAATTTGCTACCCTGGAATTTTTTTTTTCGCGTTTCATGACTAAATTAGCCTAAAAATGCAAAAAAAAAAATCCGTCTCGCCGTACGCCGTACATATGGACTTATATCTCCGAGACCGTTAAAGGTAGTATGTTCGTTTTTGGGTGGATTGTTGAATGGGTAAGTGAGCTCTATTTTCTAAATTTTGGGGGTGTTAGGTGGAAGGGGGAGGCGGGGGGAGGGAAAAAGTCGAAAACTACACTTGCTAATATCTCCACCACGAATGCAGATAGGAAGTTGAAAATAATTTAATTTTTTTATCCATTGGCGTCCGAAAAAGGGGGGGGGGGGGCTAAAAACAAATTGTCGGCCGAATTGTTTTTTCAAATGATTATATCTTCGAAATTACTTATCGTAAGAAATTCATATTTTGAGACCATCAAGGTGGCATATAGTTCCATCGGAATCAGCTTAGAAAATGGCAAATTATTGTAAGGGGGAGGGTCAGGGGGGTGCAAGGAAAAACACTTAAAAATTAATATCTCAACTATCTCTTAAGCTAATTAATTGAAACTTGAAGCGTATATTAAGCTATAATAGGAAAATACAAAAAAATAAATAACATGCAAAATTTAAACTTTGTATCTTTCGCCAGAGCCCTAAAAAAATTACTCAAAATTGTCGACATTTTTGCTTATCACCTCCCTCCCCTTACACCTCCCAACTTCAAATTTTTACCAAAATTAGTAGTTCCACAATTTAGCAAATTTTTGACTTGATATCTGTACTCTATTTTGAGGTAAAAGGATTTGCAATTTTGAAAAGTGCGCCATTTTTGAAATGCTCCCCATTTCCCCCCACTACTTTTATTTCAACATGTTATATTTGTTTCGTTGTTTCCTAGTACAGCTTAATATATGTTTTAAGTTTCAATTAGATAGCTTAAGCGATAGTTGAGATATTCATTTTTCTGTGTTGTTCTTTGCACCCCCCCCTGACTCGCCCCCTTTCAATAATTAGCCACTCTCTAAGCTGATTCCACGTTAATGGTCCCAAAATATGAATTTCTTACGATAAGATTTTTCTTTTTGCATTTTTAGGCTAATTTAGTCATGAAACGCGAAAAAACAAAATTTCAGGGTAGCAAATTTATTTTTCTGTGTCGATCACAATACTTTATTATTATTAGAATAATAAAGTAAAAATCTATTTTCTTGAAAAGTATGAATGTTACTAGTCTAAAATTTAAGAGATTTCAATTTTATGATATTATTACTTATTTCTGTAAAAATCACTAAAATCCCCCCACTCTTTCTACCACCTCCCATACAAACTGCACATTTTCACTAAATCTAACACACTAATTTTCTTAGCTCCTATTCAATTTTTAGAGTAAGCATTTTGTATAAAACATATTTATAGCTACTTTAGCACGATGGGGAAAAATTAATTCAATTCTATCACCCCTTCTAACACTCCCCATACAAAATTTTTTAAAATCAAAAAATGTCTCGTCATCTAGAGTATAGTAAGATCGCGCTTTACGCGCAATCGTAGCCCTGTTATTTTTTTTTATTAAATTCTATGAAACATGGAAGTAAAAGGTGTCCCATTAAGACCGCCTATTTTGAATTATTTGGAATTTAGCCCCATTTATTTTGTGTCGGTCGTGCACCGTTTGTCGGATATTCTGTTCCATATATAACCTCCATGTCTACGCTCTTTATTCAAATAAAAACATCAGAGCTTTTCAAATAAACACTGTGCTTTTTTTAAATGACACCTTTTTTACTTTAAAAACTTTTAAATCCTAAAAATATTAAGCCCGCGAAAAAGGGTTTAAAGCTCAAAACTGTCAACAATAAGTCAATGACTACGTTTTGGAAAGTTAAGTTTATCAGGGTCAGTGGTTTAGTGAATAGAAGGAATAACTCAAGAGGAGTATTCCTTAAAAATTCCCAGCCCTCCCTCCATACGAACCCCAACTTACATAAATAAACGAATGAAATATTGATTATGTATACTAGAGTTATTGATCGTAATCGCACTTAAGTGGTACATATACAATTTACAACAGCCCTGCCCTGTAACCTCAATTCACTTGGACTTTCCTTTCCACCCTAACCTGTATATCCTTACTTCTCCCAAGAATAATAAAGTTGCGCCCGACTTGTTGGCACTTTATTTTTTGTTCAAACAAACGCGTTATATGACTTGTGGCGTTGTGTTCAAATTGATATGATTACTGCTCTATATTCAAAATTGTGTTTTTGATAACATTGGATAAAGGACACAATTCTGCATAGAACGCCGAAAGAATGTGCAAAAAATTTACGAAGTTATGGCGTTTTTAATTTTGAAGTACTTTTTTGTACTGCAGTCAGTTTTCACTACTCCTAGATTTTATTTGTTAACGTACTTTAAATACCACTTTGTAGTTGATCTTAAGATGTGTATTTAGCCTTTAGTGCAAAAAACACAAAACTGGAAATTTGAACCTAAACTCATGATTTGGCCTGTACTGAAAATTTTCCCGCGCACTATACTCCCAACTATTTAACATATCCATGATTTATAGATACTTAAGTAGTTATTTAAAAAAAAATTTGATATTTTTAATGAGTATGCACAATCGACTACAAACGAATCACACTAATGAAATACCCTTTACCCTCTATTTTCAGACACAAGCACTGGCTCTTACCCGCTCAAAATCGCCACCATTGAAAAAAGAACGATCATCATCACCACAAAGTATTCGCGAATCCGAACGTAGTCCTCATGAAAACGAGTCCAGTCCGAAATATGGTCAATCGGTAGCATCGCCACCTGTAAACCCGGAACAACTCCTGAATAATACGAGCAGTAATCAAAGTATGACAACAGGTGCCGGAACGTTATCGTCAACACCGAAAATCAGCACGCCATCATCAATCAACGAAAACGGTCTTCCACCAGCGACGGTTTTACCATCCGAAAGGATTCTGCCATCACCTTCCCTAGATCGTAAAGATTCGTTCGATTTCTCCAAGGTTAATGGTAAGTACTTTACCTCGTTATCTAGCTGATATTCAAACCTGCGACAATTTTTTTTTTGCTGCTCTTACTTCGGGTGAGCACTCTCTAAGCCAACTTTGGTGTGATAAAAGGTGCTTCGTCGAAAAAGAAAAAAGAGATTTCTTAAGGTTTTTAGATGCTACACCTACGTTGCTCGATATATGTGTGTAATTCGAAGCTCATTAATCCGCACATCTCGTGCATGGTATGGAAAATCAATGAGAGGATTATTAAGTCTTACGAAAACCCCCTGATCCTTTTCAGCATATACGGGATTCACCTTATCCCGGCAATCCCTTCAACCTTGGATTATGGTTGAAACCGAATTCCCCGGTTCCGTCTCATCATATCCACCATTGCCACCCCGGCACCCATCTCCTTCGCTCTTTTTCGTATATCATTCCCGTGCCTTTATTGTACTCTAGTTTGTATGGCATTGGGGGATATATGTAGGCTATCTCTCCGGTACGAGGACGCATATATTGTACATATATATACACAAATTTATATATTATTATATCGGGTGTGGATATGTGCGGTTTTGTATGGCGCGATTCATATAGGGAATATTATTTCAATGGGACTACCGACGTACATATGTAAGGATTAGAGTGACGTCAGCAAACCGGATAACGCATTTCCCCCAGTAATCTCTTAATCCGAAAGCTGGAAACGTTCATAGTCTCGGATGTACGGGAAATCCGAGATCTGAAAGCAGTATAGAGTTGAGCCGTTGGGTTTTCATAATCCTCCTTCCCATCGAAGGATAGGTTCAGATGAGATATAGATTTATACATGCATAATGTATAGATGTATGTTGCATATGCGTATAGAATTTTTGTGAAATCGTATCAGATAAGGAAAGATCGGGATTACCGACTAATGATAAATTGTATTGGGTTATTTCTGTGTGTAGACTTACTGGCAAAATTTTAAAGTCCTCGCTTTAGTTGATTTTTTTACAGGCTTTTTGCTTATAGTTTAAGTGAAGTGTTAATAAAAATTTAATTAATTATTGGGGTTGTGAAATTTTTTTATTAACACCGAAACTTCCAGGGTGGAAAAAAGAAACAGAATTCAGGAGCAGGAACAAGTTTGACTATGTGATATATAGTGGAGAGCATATTGGATGAAACAAACCAGTGATATTCGAATGATCTACTCCCTTTATCCAAATTTCGTTGAGCCACTTGCCTTTAGAGAGACGAACTTAACATTTTCTTTGAGGTTTATAATTCAGAGCTTGATAGGAGATGTTTTGCTCTGGTTCCTTTAAAATGTGACTCATGCACTGCCATTTCCGCCATGGAATCTTAATACCTTTCTTACTCTGTTCAGTTGTACTTCGAAGTTTGTCATTGGAGATGAGATCTAGCCAGAATATCCCTAATATTCATGGCAATATGTAGTTCCTTGGTAAGTCTATCGGAAACTTTCCTTACAATGCAACCATATAAGACCACGGATTCGACGTACGCGTCAAAAACTAGAGGCTTCGTGCGACGGAAGATCTTCCTTAATCACCACAACGAGAAATAATCCCAGAGGCATGACGAGCTGTATTTATACGAGCCTCAATATATGAGATATTGGAAGGTTGCAGGTCCGCTTTAGGACCATCGTTGACCGAATATTAGAAAGTGTTTCTTCCTTATCTGGGTATCATCCCTAGTAGAGGGTTGTTACGATTGGATTTGTAATTCTTCTGTTTCTGGAATATCTTAATCTATGCTAACAAGATGTTTTAAATATCATAGAAGTATTAGGTTGTTGCAGATGAAATCGCGACTTTCGCGATGAAGTGAAGTTAGATGCGGTTTTCATGTCTCAAACTGCCGCCAGGTGGCTCTAGTAGTAATGAATATTGAAGTATAAATACTCCTACATTTGGTCATGGAATCATTTCAGTTTTGGACTTCATTGAGATCGGAGAGAAAAAAAAAATAAAAAAACATGGAATCGAGTCAAAAATGGTTACTTTTTCTTTACGAGCTCAAACTGGGCCACAACGCAAGGGAGGCAACCAAAAACATCAACAGGGCATTTAGAGTTGACACAGTAATCGAACGAATGACACAGCGATGGTTCGAAAAATTCCGATCAGGAGATATGACCCTTGAAAGTGAGCAATGTGGTCACCCAGGACCATTGATAGACAACGTTTATTGTTAAATTGTGTATTGTATATTTATGTATGGGAGGGGGTAGAAGGGGTGGAGCGGTTTGGCCCGTTCACAGACTTGATCTTACTTTTTCGTCAAAAACGTCGTGTACAAAATTTGAATATTCTAGCTCAACTCTTTCTCAAGCTAGGGAGCGCACAGACGGACGTACGGACATCCGGTTTTCAGATTTTTGAGCGACAGCAAATATTTCTGCACCCTCTGCGCCTCTGGTGCGATAATTATTTTTTGGCGTTATAAACTTTGGAGCAAACTTGTAATACTCTCAGATTCCATCTAGAGTGCAAAAATGTCAAAGACCTGAAGGTCCGATTTGGGCTGTAGTTCCAATGTAGAAGGACAGAAGATTTGCTCTCTGCGTCAATTGAATCCTCTTAGCGCTTCCGTCGTTTTCGTACTGATTTTTGTCCATTGACTTCTTGTATATTATTAATATTTAATATTTCTTCCATCACCGCAACTGTTTTTCGCTCATATTAAGGATGGTTTCGTTTTTATCTCTCAGCATGTAGTTGGAGGTCAATTCCTGTATTGCGGTCGTTTTTATACTCTGGATGAAATCTGAGAGTATTACGAGTTTGCCACAAAGTTTAAGAAGCTAAGAAATAAGGCTCTGAGAAAAAAATGAATGATACAGAAGTTCATATCGAAACCGGATGTCCGTCTGTGTTCTCTCTGGTTCGAGAACGCGTTGAGCTAGAAAGTTCAAATTCTGTACACATCGTTTTTGATGAAATAGTAAGGCTAAGTTCGTACCCCTACTCCCCTCCCCGTCCCATACAAAATGACTCAATTTCGGTATTTGACAATAAACGGATTTTCTCAAAAAGTATAAAAGATATCGATCTGAAATTTAGATGTTATTTGTTTTATAAAGGCATCAATCCACGGTATAAAAATCATTGAAATCGCCTCACTCCATGTACCATCTTCCATACAAACTGCACTTTTCATTGGAATGTTAAAAACTAATTTACTCTGTACGTATAAAATTTATCGAGCTGAAATTGTTTACTAAATATTTATTTAAAATTATTAGAAAAATAAAAAAAATTAACTGATTAGCTTAACTCCTTCTTCCGCCTCCCATACAAAGTACGAATGTTATTGGTCTGAAATTTGAGAGATATCAATTGCATATCTTCATAGTTGTTACTGAAAAAAAGACTCAAAAACCCTCGCTCCTTCTACCACCTCCCATACAAACTGCACAATTTCACTTAATTGAATACACTAATTTTCTTATCAAATATTTGAAGCATAAATTTCGTATAAAATATTATGATAGCAACTCTATCATGATGTGAAAATAATAGTTCAATGTCGTCACCCCTTCTCTCCCCATAAAAAATTTATTAAAATCAACAAATTTCTCTGTCATCTAGAGTATCGTATAATTGGGCTTTACGCCCAATCGTAGTCCTGTTATGTTTTCTTATGTGACACTCTAGTTAATACAATACATACACATTCCACTTCGTGGGATATGCTCGAAAATGGCCCCAGTTGGCCATTAACCTCCTCTTTGTCGTCAGATGTTGCGGCATTAGTTGGTGCCAAATTGGGAGTTTCTGATCTTGGTCGTAATACTGATCACATATCCGAGGTTCACAGCATATAATACTGTTTCTCGCATTTTGTGTAAAAATAACTCTTTCGCCATTTTTCTCCTGATCCTGCACATTTGAATGGTCGATCACTGATTGGCGGTGTATAGACAGAGATACCTTACCTCTCCCATCATCAGTCAATGTTTGAACGTTCTAGAATGTTCCAATCATAGTTCTTTTTAGTATTCCAGAGTTCGTTACCGTAGAATCTGTCCGTATCCGAGGCACTGTATGCGTTTCTTAGTTGGTATTTTGAGATCGCAAGTGATAAGTCCATGATCCAGTGAGTGTTCCATTTTCTCATTTTCATACATCCCAAAAAATAATTCTTGCTCCATTTCCACAGCAAACAAGATGCTGACTTAATAATAATTACTGTCACAAAATCATATCATCAGATCTTTAATTTTCCGAAAATAGATTTTTTAATTTCCTAAAAATTGTACTAATTTTTTCAATATGTGCCAATGTTCCATCAAAATTTGAAGCTAAAAACCGTATCGTGCATGAGAGATTCATCCCTCGCCGAAATATGTGTTGTTTTTTATAATACCTCGATTTGCCAACTCCACGTATTCAATTGTCAGTCAATACATTTGCCGCATAAAGTAACCACTGTCCTTTCCTCCCACTCCCTATCTGAACGTCGTTGTTCCCATTCGAACTCTCCCTTTCATCCCCTTATCCCAAATGTCTCTCCATTATCTCCAATCCATTCGAGCTTGTATTATTGTTTTGTTCCAAAATCGCATGGGTGAAGAGTTTTGTATTGAAATCCGAAGGATTAAGGATTTGCCGTATGCGACCTACACGCTTTTCTCTAAAGCTCACATGACACTCATACAGACGTCTATAGTAACATCTAATCCGGAATATGTGTACACCCATCCTCTTCACATATTGTAGATCTCTACACATTTGGATTTGCTTGCTGCTATACTCTATACTCGGCAGAGCTTGGCGAGTATAGGATGCGGATACGTTGTGTACGCTATTTAGAAGGACACACAAACTCGTATGTGAGGACTCGCATTAAGTCGCTTAGATTTATACGCAAAGGTGTTTTCCTGTATAGTAACTGTGCGTAGAGGATATATCGCAGGATATAGAGGAACCGGAGTCCAAAAAGGATATCCATTCGAAATAGTTTACTAGATGCCGTTCACAATTTGCTCCATGGTATCGGATTGCTAAGCGCTAAGTAGGCATTGCTGTTCAAATCCTCTCTGAATGCCCACCATGTGGACGGTTATTGCGCTATCCCCCAAAAGTATTTTTGATTTTGGATCTGGCGTCATACACCCCCTTCACTAACGGTGTACTCTCTGCACGTTAAAACTGAAAACTGACAGAAAAAACCGCCCGTACCGGATTAGTGGATTTCTTGTTAATCCCCAAAGCCTGTCGACTGTAATATCGGAAGGACTCTCCATTGAGAATATTATTATGGAAAAAAAAGTCCCGAAAATTTTTCTTTTCCGTTAGCATACCCTTTACAATAATCTTCTTGATTTAATGTACTGTCAGCTTGCTCGGCTTGAATTTTAATCCTAAAATCAATATGATCGGGATACGGATGAGTGGTGAGGATAAAGCGGTAGCGGTCGCGATAGGATTAAGAGCGGCTTTCGAAAATGGAACGGAATTCGTTATTAACGCCGACTATGATATTCGAGGCTCGAAATCGCAGTCGTCGGTAGTATTTCCATTTTATTAATAATAATTTCGCTTAATCCGATCCGAATCCGCTTCACCTTAATCTCTCTTTGTTTCATTTCTCCTATACATAGTGGAATGACACACAGCCGATGGATCTGGATGTTCATTAAGCCATCCCTCCAATTTATCTGGCCAGTATCACCCAGCGGGATTTTCAAGCTCCACTTCTCCTGCTGCATTTATGATTTGTCCTGACATAAAATAAAGCACCTTTAGTGATGGATATTATCGCCTAGATATACGTGGGAATACTCTCGTATATCTATGAATACTCGTACTTTCAAATCCACAAGTGAGTACGAAACGAAAAATCGTATCTAGAAATGTGATACATTGCCCGATTGCGGTGGATACTATGAGTATGTGGACACCTTCGTCAAGAGATACCCGAGTTTGTGGCACAGGTTCATAATTCGAGTTAAGTTCAGGACTGTGTTTCTAACGGAAGGTTAAATCCACCCTTCGTAGGAAATTCAGAAATTGTGTTCACGCACACACTCTCACCAATACACGTATAGAGAAGTTCCCCTTCACAACCGAAGTAAAAAGGGAGACGAGATTCCTTTATCCCTTTATCTGGATTTAGCTTAATCCCATCAGCCAGGCTCTGGCAAGGATAACGGATTTATTTTACTGATACCTTCTTCGCCGCCTCCCCTCAACGACAACTCACTCAGATTCTTAGATGTTGATATCACAGAAACCAGGAATACGAGATGTGGCACACAAAATGGATCTGGTTAGGGTGTCTCTATAGTTGAGAATTGTAGGGTTGGTTTTTGGTTATATTTTCCTTTTAGTCCTTTCTATAAATTTTTTTTATAGATCTTTAGAATATCTAAAGGGATAACTAACGTCTTATTAGGGGTCGTGTCTTCTGTAGTTGTTTTAGCGATGATGTTTGGAGAATTTCTATGTGTGTATGTGTGTTTTGCATTCGGAAAACTTTGAATAATGGTTTTTCGGGAGCTATGCTCTCTTTTAGATTGTAGAAAATTATCATGTGGCTGTGCTAAGTAGTAAGGAAAATTGCTAATATTTTAGATTTACTCATATATTATGGCTTGCATGTTTGAGTAGAAGAGTGTACTAGGGTACTAGGGCAAGTGGATTTCTATGTTTTGTGTAGTGGATCCTCTAAGAAATTGACGATTATTAAGGAATTTAAGTATTAAGAGATTGTTGAAAATATGAGACGAAATAGAAGTTTAAGGGAAACAATACTTCAAATAGGAATTTAAACGCAGTTTATTGTTTTGAAAGTTATAGTAAACGTGAAGTTGTTAACTCGAATAACTTCAGATTATTGGAAAGATTTCATATTGAAGTGACATTTTTATACTCTATATGAGATCCGAGAGTATTATAAATTTGCTAGAACGAATTTTGGAACGCTAAAGGACCGAAGAAAAGCGAATTGCACAGAAGTTCATTTCGTCGGAGATCTCAAAAGAAGATATGTATCTTTATGTTCATTCTCTCGTCTATCTATCCGTACGCTCTCTAACTTGTGAACGTATTGAGCTAGAAAGTACAAATTTTGTCATGTTATTTTTAAAGTAAGGTGAAATTCGTGATGAATTCCGTCACTACCTTAACTCCCCCATGCCAATTGTACTGGTTTGTATTAATATCAGCCTGATTTACTGGTAAAACTAATTAGATTCATTGGTTCGAGAGAATGAACGTCATTCAGCTTTGCTATTCTTCGAGAGTTTGTCTTCAAATAGCTCGGTGGCATGGGCAATGGCAGAGGAAATGATGTACGATCTCATTCTTCTCATAACAGCCTCTTCAAATATCATTCATTGTAAAACGAAGCTTTCGATCATATTTTCAGACAGTGGGTCATGACTACTAACTTTCTACATGTCGACTGTTAGTGAAGAATAAGAACGTAAACACAAAACATTTGCGAGACTCATTCTCAGTCGTCCATACCATTTGGACCCAACAGCAACCAGTTTGATTGCATTTTGAATCAGCTGGCACCAAAACTTTCCGGCATTCCATACGTTTAGCTGCGGATACCACTCAAGGCTAACAGCCAAAGTAATGGTGACAAAATCCCTCCTTGTGGTATTCCTATGTCCTATTGTTTTCCTAAAGTCGTTTCCCATTGTGACAGTAATTTGTCTTCTCACCAACATATTATGAATCTATTCGGTTCGCATTGAGTTCACACCATGCGCGACTAACGCGCCTATTAATGCATTGGCGCATGTAATTATAACGCACCCTTTACATCCACAAAAGCACTCATAGAATACTTCACTTCCATGTACTTGCGGTGGTTCTTATGTGAATATTTTAGTATTTTGAAGGAAGAAAGAAGTTAAATTTATTTGCCTCAATTCCTTCGGACTACTTTTATATGCGTTCGGTAGAAAAACATTTTCTCCTCTCTTCACTTCGAAGGCGCATTTCTTAGAAGAAGACCGGCTTAGAAACTTTCAACCAGCGTTAAAGGAATGCAGTCTGTGTTATGCTGTAACATCGCAGGATCGTGTATTTCATCAGGTCCTGCCAGTTTATAAGGTTTGAAAGTGCTTATTGCTTGTATCGTTTTATTTTTGATTATAATTTGAACCACGTTCTGCTATCTCAAAGTTCCGTCTCAATTTTCACACCTATTGAAGTGACTATTCAGAAGAGGCTCGAGGGTTTCAGTCAACGAGACGGTTTATGTACCTACGTTGAAGAAACCCGATTCCAAAAGAGGCTTTTGACAAAACTTTCTTAGCCACTTCATTCAGCTAATCAATATTTGTCTCTTAGATTGCCACTTTGCCGTCCGTGCAGAGTGTTGAAATTCATTCACCGAGCCTTTATAGGGTTCCTAGTCATTTTATTCCTTACTATTGCAATATTTGTTTTGAAGTGAAATAGTAAACTAGTAAATGTTCTAAGTACAATCCAAAAATCTGTCAATATATGAAACAACTCATAGAATTCGTATAGCAGACGTTTCTAGGAGTATCACTGTCTACTGTTATCCATCTCGATTCGGATAGTGACTCCTGTTGAGGAACTGTCGAATCTCTAAATCCGAATGTAGATGATAGAGAATTTACGGAAATGTCGATAGCCTCCACCATGACTTGTAAGAAATGTTTGATCTTTACATCTATTCACAATCATCATATTTCTTCCCGCTTACTACATTAATTATGGATAAGGTTATCCTCAATAGGATTAATGATATGATGCACTCTCGAAGTTTATCAGGCTGGATTTGGTAATGGGTCGTCCTTGCAAATACAAATACCCTGCGATTACATTTTCCGCCACTACATCTTATCTTTGTGGATTTCAGGAAGGCTTTCGAGAGCGTTAAACGAGATTATATATGAAATGCTTTATCTAGAGAGGTATAGATAAGATCATAGTTTTGAATCCAACGATGAAGCGAGATGTCGCGTCTTACATTGAAGAGAGCTGTCCGAGAGCTTTCCTGTGCGAACTGGTGTTAGAAAAGGCTGCATATTATCACCAGCCCTGTTTTTGGTGGTAATGAATGACGTTTTGAAAGCTGCACTGTAAGGTGGAAAAAATAAAGGTTCTCAATGGGGAGTGTTTAACATCTTAATGCACCTTGATTATGCTGATGACGTGTCTGTGCACGTAACCATTCCGACTAAGAGTTATGTGGAAGAGGTACAAGATTTTCGTTACCTCGGAAATATTTTCAGCATGGACGACACACACGAAATGGATATTGAGGCTCGTAAAAACAAAGCTCGTCAGGCCTTCGGTATGTTATTCCCTTTCTGGATATTAAGAGAGATCTCCCTTCGCATGAAAACGCAAGTGTTATTAAGTGATTGTATTACATCGAAAGTGGCCTTTAGGCTTACCAAGAAACTGCAAACTTTCATGAACCAATGTCTCCAACGTATTTTAGGAATATTCTGGCCAGATGTGGTCTCAAACGACGAACTTTGGAGTTCAACTAGACAGACTAAAATAGGCACTGAGATTACAAGACGGTAGTGTCAGTGGAGCAGTCACACGTTGAGGAAACCAGAGCAAAACATCTTCAAACAAACGCTGGATTATAATCTGCAAGGAAGACGTCAGGTTGGTCGACCACGTAGCCCATCGAAGCGAGGCTAAAGGAATAAACTAGTCTTGGCTACAACTAAGGCTGTTGTTTGTGGAAGATATCTATTTCTGTCCTATGGTCTTAACAGGAAAATGATGATGATATTTCTTCCTGCTATCGTGATAAGGAAGTATCTTCTACCTTCTACAATGGCACTACAGCCCAAATCGGACTTTGGTCTTCTGACATTCAGGTACCTTAACATTTTTCATTAATTATTGTGGAGGGGTTGTTAGCCCTTCGCACAACCCCCTTTCTACGAATTTTTCATTTTCGCAGTTTGAGGTGACCAAGGTATATCTAAGCAGGCAATGTGCTAGAATTATATATTGCATCGACAGGGATTTGAACTCACGACCTTCCCATTACAATACCAACACGCTACCCAGTAGGCTAAACCCTAGCTAAGGAGGTATCTTGGAAGCATTAAAATAACACAGACTCCATCCTTCTCGGTTCAGTGACCTCGTCCTCTAGTTTGATAATCTTTGCGTGGTTTGCTCTCAAGGTCAATAGAATCTAGCGGGAATTCTCCCGTCATTCATCCGCTCCATATGATAAGCTCATTGAATTTTATGAGGGTTAACACTTGTGGATTGTCGAAGATGGCATAGAAATCTCTGTTGTATCGTTTGCTCCAGATCGAGTCTTCCCTCACAGGTCCGAGTATTTCTCTGCGGACCTTACTTTCGGAAGTCTGGGTTAATGTCCACGTTTCGTTGCACATGTCTTATAATCGTTTTATATAGTTCAATTTTAGTTCTCCCTTGCACGTTTTTGTTTTTAATAGTTGGTAGTTCTGAAAGTGAACTGGCGACTCGGGCGTATTACGAATTTGGATTTCTTCACAGCGGGGTCTCTGCGCTGTCGTTTATGTCGTGGGTGAGATCTTCGATCTTAGCTCAAATTCGCTACGCTTCTTCATACCCGATGGATCAGGTAGTGTCAGTGTAGAATCACAAAAATATCACAAGTGAGATGAGTTGCGGCTTTGGCTTGCGTCTTACTCTATCACGATCGTGCATGAACTCAGCTTTATTCCGTCGTTCCCTGTCATTCTGATGTATTCTAGTGATGCTTAGTTATCGAAGATGCCGCCAAGAAGCGTACTCTCGTCATCAGTTGTTTCCATTGCAATAGCCTGTCCTATCACTGCTGCATTAGATGGATCAGTAACATGATTCCTGCTACAATCTGTTCCAGATATCATGGAAGACATTCTGCTTGGGGCTAAGGAGGTGTCAGCCGGTAGTCGCAGTTTTTACGGATGCTTGGATAGACATCCCTACTCGTGTTTTTTCTTTTCTGTCCTTATTATAGTGGGTGTCCTCGAGCCGGTTTTCTTTAACGCCTGTCAATCTCCGAAAATACATTGTAAGAGGTTAGCTGTTGCGGATGGGAGAATAAGGGATAAGGGAATGGTCACTGGGAACTGCACTATTTAGGTGATTAAAGTTCCCTTCTCCACACAAAAGAATCCTAGCTTTCCCCTTAGTTAAAAAATATGTTACCAGAAAATAAATGAGGTTTTGATTAATTCTAAGATTTTGAGCAAAATTATGTTCACAAATTGATTTTGAAATTATTTTGTTACACATAAAACGATTCAACTGTTTTGAGGCATTATAAAAATATTCAAACATTTCGAATACTACTAATGTATGAATTCCCTTTAATCGCCAGTTCTTAACTTTACAAAAAAAAAAAAAATATAAATCCACGTTCTTTAATCTTTTAAATCAAACCTAAAACTCCCATCAAAAGTTGTCAAAATTTTTCACGTAAAACTCTTTGGAGAAAGTTTTCTTACTTTTCGAGCACTTTCGAATCATCATCCTGCCCATTTTATACATTGCCTTACACATGAGGGTCGTGTCAGTCGGTCGACCAGTCTCTGTACAGTCGTCATATCTATCCAAACTCTATACACAGTAAGTTGGTAAGTAAAATTCAGTAATACATTAGGGAGCTATCTCTCGCCCTATAACAGGATTATACCGTCCAGAGGCGGATTTATTCCGAAACCCCTTACGTAAATCAAACGTACGCTGTGTCTTACCTATAGTTTACTCGATCCTTCTTAAGTTAAATCGAAGATTCTTAGAGCTTGGGGCAGGGAAATTGCTAGTGCCGATGTGTATAGAAAACTATACATATCCGTACTCTGTGATACGAGATTTGTATGACACGGTCGAAAGTGTTTGCACCCAAGGTGGGGGGAGGGGGGTTGAATTCCGTACAAGGAAGGAGTCATACGCTATACTTGAGCTCGGATTTACCTGTAACTGGATTTCAGGTGGTCGCTTCTGATATACCAATTGAGCTCAAACAATATCTTTTTCTTCTTATTATTATGGTTTTTTCGCTTGCAACGTCTTAACACACAGCGCGTTGTATTCTGTATACATGGCTTTGTAGTGTTTCCTAATGACTTCTATGTAGTGTGTGGCATTATCTCATTAAGTGTATAGAGCTGCCAATTATTCACATATTTTCAAACATTCCATAATGCTTTGGGAATAGAACAACTCTCTTCTTAATGTGGGGAGCTATTGGCATTATTAAGTATACTAATAATAAGTGTTCTGGTTGGTGGATGTTAACGTGGATATGAGAGAGGTGTTTGAGTAAGGACTATATTATTTAGTTATTATATAATCACATATTACACTTTCTGAGGTGGTAAATTATTTAGAATTAAAAAATCATATTCTCGAGCTTTAAACAATGTTGAAAGTAGCATTAACGTTAGATTATTAACGAAACTATGTGTCAATATTTTTTTTTAAAGTAGAAGTTATGGAAAATTTATTGAATATTTTTTTTGGTATAGTTTGTTGCCAGGTTTCAGCCTTGTTTTCATACATGGTAGAGATTTTTTGCGCTGGTGTAGCCTACTGGATAGCGTTGGTCTATAATGCGAAGTTGGTGAGCTCAAATCCCTGTTGACAAATAATTCCGACACACTGTTTGTCGTGGCTGTCTCAATCTGCGAAAATAAACATTCGCAGATAGAGGCTTTTGTAAAGTGGAAACAACCCATCCACAATAGCAAATAAAATAGTTAAAAAAACCTGAAGGTCAGGAGATCAAGACCCGATTTGGGCTGTTTTCCTAATGAAGACATTTTTTGCTTTTCAACTCTTGAAAACTAGCTAATCTTAATTTAATTTAAAAGGAGTTAAATTTTAGACTATTTCCCTCAGAGGAAATAATTAATATGTAGGTTCTTAATGTAGAAATTCGGTTCAAGTAAGGCAATACCCATACTTGAGAGAATTGGCGGAACTTATGGTAAATAACCTCAGATATTACAATTGCTTAGATTCGTTCAAATCGATTCCCAATGGAAAAAAAATGTATCGTATTTCGCACAAATAAGAGATTCAGTGAGATCCTACCTGTAAATATTGGAAGGATTTCATTGGATGCTTATTTTTTTGAAAAGTTCCCTTCTCCTTTATGCGAGTGAAGGTTTCATTTAATGAAATTAAATATAGCGAATCGAATTTGTTAAAGCTATTGCATGTATTCGGAGTATAAATTGAAAAACCGCCGTTTTTTTTTTCAAAATTCAAGCTTTTATTGTGCAAAAATGGTTAAATATATATTATTCAAAGAAATGCCCATCGCTAGCCACATCTTTCTGATAGAATACGGATTTCGCGTCGCAAAAATTGCTCTTCTTTTGAGCCGATCCACGAATAGGCTCAATTTTTAGCTTCTTTGTAAGAATTGAAGTGCTGCTTAGCCAGGTCATGCGTAATCGATCGGAATAGGTGGTATTCGAAAGGGGCGAAGTCTGGAGAATATGGTAGGTGCGGTAGGATGCCCCATTTCAGTGTTTCAGGTAGGCTTTCACAACGTGAGCAACTTGTCTATATACCCAGTAGATGGTTTCTGTTAGTTTTCTATCATTCAGTCCCTCATAACATCCGAAAATTTTTGTTAGTAGCAGCCATTACAACTGAAAAATACTCCCCTTTTCCCCAATTCCCTTTCCTCTAACTTCCCAATGTCATTCCTTCTCTCCATGACTGTGTCTGTACATTGCACATAAGAGCCGAAATTGCCTATAACACAGGTCATTCAGTAAAAAAAATGTGGCCGAGCGTTGTCGTGCAGCAAAATCGCTTTGACGTTTCTTCCCTTGTATTGCGGCTGTTTCTCCCTCAATGCTCGGCTCAAACGGATTGGTTGGTTTTTGTATCGATCTCCCGTGGTGGCTTCACCTCGTTGCAGAACCTAGTAATACACCACGCCGAGATGGTCCTACCAAATACACAGCATCATTTTTGAGCCATGGATGTTGGGGTTGGCCATCGATATTGATGCATGGCCGCGGTATCCCCACGATTTTTTTCGCTTTGGATTATCGTTATGGATCATTGCCAGTGACGATGCGGTGTTAATTTTTTTTTTCCTTTTTAGCCGTTGGAGCAGCTGTTCGCATGTGAAAAACGCCATTTCCTTGCATTTTCATCATTCCGAAGCTTTTCAAACGATGTAAAATGGCTTGTTGAGTCGCGCCTAATTAATCTGAAGGTTGTTGTTGCGTTTGGCATGAATATTCGTCCAGTAATGCCTCCAATTCTGCGTCTTCACACTTTTTAACCGCTCCAGAATGCTCCTTGTCTTCCACGTCGAAATCATCCAATCATTCGCGACACGTTCTTTCACTAATTACACCCTCTACATAAGTTTCAACAATCATTCGACGTACCTCAGCCGCAGATTTTTTTGAATTGAACTTTTTTTTTTTTTTTATGTGACACCAGAACTAGAGGGGTTGCCCTTTTGTACTGAAGCACAGCTCCGGTGAGGGGGGAAGGATATTGGTTTTTGGGAAATTAGGGGATAGAGTCGGAAGTGGAAATAAATATTTCCCTTGAATTGCTGAATGTTGTAGTCATGAGGGAACACCGAGATGGGCAGCGAGTTCCATATTCGAACAGTCCGGTTTAAAAACGAATCACGAAATTTGACAGTGCGACCGAAGGTGGGGTTGAGAGAATACTTATGAGCGCGCGAAGCAGCTCTAGTATTGCGGGGTAAGGGCATGCATGGGGGCATGAGATTAAAGATTTCGTCCGAACAATCTCCATTGTAGTAGCGATACAAAAGGGTTAGGGAGCTTACAGTTCGTCTATGCTCGAGTGAATTGAGCGATGAAGTGATGTCAGAATCCCCTATAATTTTAATGGTCTGAGACTGGATACTATCCAGATAGGAGAGAGAAGTTTTTGCAGCTCCCGCCCACAGGTGGGAATTAAATTCAAGACATGGTCCAATATAGGCCTTATAAATTGTTAATAGCCCAGAAGCGGTGAAGAAGTTTTTACATCGTTTTAGGTAGCTCAAGCATTTAGATACTTCCTTGGCGATGTTAAATATATGATCGTTCCGAGATAAGTTATCTGTGATTTGGATACCTAACATCTTAACACTTGAAGAAGTGGTTAGTGGCTGACCTCCGAAGGTGATTGGGTCAAGGATAGAGTCACGTTTGTGATTCTTATTGCCCCAACTAAGAATTTTTGCCAAGTCGTCATTCAATGACTGAACCATGTACCTACGTTGTTCTACTAAGCTAGTACATCGTGCTAAGGACGCACTGTTGTAGTGATAGGAGAAGTCTAAGGTGCTGTCATCGGCGAAGCTATGTATAGGATTGAAAGTTGAAAGTTGAATGCAAATAAACTGCCAACAAGTCGGGCGCAACTTTATTATTTTTGGGACAAGTTAAAGATGCATGGAAAGTCAATTTGCAAGTTTAAGTGGTTAGGGAAGACTAAGTGAAACCCCCTTTTCGCAAGTGGAACCTCCTTTCACAAGTGGAACCCCCTTTCACAAGTGGAACCCCCTTTCACAAGTGGAACCCCCTTTCACAAGTGGAACCCCCTTTAGGGCAGGGATGATGCCAATTCAACATTTAGGTGCGAATACGATCAATAGCTCCAGTACATCTAATCAATATTTCATTCGTTTATGCAAGTTTGTTCTTATGAGGGAGGGGGAAGGGTGATTTTAAGGGTGGGTGAGTGTCAATAATTTTTCAATTGATTGCTTCAATTACGTCCAATATTTTCTGCATAGAATGTCACTTTCATAGACGAAGTTGCATAGAATTTTCATAAAATTTGGTGTATTTTACATTCACGAAACCAATCATTTGTATGGGAGGGGGTAGAGGAGATAAAAAAATAAAATTTGTGATGCAGTTTTATTTCATTTCTTTTGTAAGGTGCTTGTACAAAATTCCTAGTTCGTAGCTTTTAATTTGTTGGTTATAAGTTGATTTAATAAAATTTGTCAAAATCATACTTTTGTATGGGAGGGAGTAGAAGGACAGGTGGGATTTCAAAACTTTTGACGGAATTTTATTTCAACTATTTTTGAAAGGTTTTGTGCAAAATTTCAAATTTATAGCTTTTAACATAATAGTTAGGTGATAATTGATTTTTTAAAAATGGTCGAAAAAATAATTTTGTATCGGAGGGGGTAGAAGTTTGGAAGGTGTTCGAACAGTTAATATTTCATTCTTTTAAAAAAAGTTTCAATTTTCAAGTTACCTTAAAATTTCATTCAAAAATTTTCAGTTTATGTGTTTTTTCATTGCACATGAAACACCTTGTGCACGTTAGGCCAGGGGGGTCGGTGCATAACAATTGCAGAATTTTTATTATTTTTTCTGTACGTATATTAAATAGATGTATCCACGTGGAAAATTTAAACTTTGTATTTCTTACCTTAGCCCTAAAAACATCACTCAAAATTTTCGACATTTTTGCTTACCACCTCCCTCCCCTTACACTTCCCGACGTAAGACTTTTACCAAAATTCAAAACTATGTAGTTCTACAATTTGACAAAATTTGAACTTGATATCTGCACTCAATTTTGAGATATAATGTCTTGCAATTTTGGAAAGTGTAATGCTCCCCATTTTCCCCCACTACTATTTTGTCCAAATGTTATATTTTTCTCGTATTTCTCTAGTATAGCTTAATATAAGTACCTAGTTTCAATTACATAGCTCAACAAATAGCCGAGATATTGATTTTTAAGCGTTTTTCTTTGCACGTCCCCTGACCCTCCCACTTACAATAATTAGCCTCTACGTAAGCTAATTCCAGTGGATCTATGTATATGCCACCTTGATCGTCTAAGAATATAAATTTTTTATGCTAAGTAATTTCGAAGATATAATCATTTGAAAAAAAAAATCCGGCCGACAATTGGTTTTTAGCCCCCCCCCTTTTTGCAACCCAATGGATAAAAAAATTAAATGAATTTTAAAAGATGTCCCACAAACCCTTTTATATGTATATCGATTTTTAGCTTCCTAGCTGTAGCCATGTTTGAGATATTTGAATTCTTAGTTTTCGGTTTAAGTGCTCCCCCGGCCTCTCCCTGAATCGGTACACCCCCCAAAATGGGTGTCCGCCTGAGATCCGCAACTATCTACAATCCCTCCAAAAATGAACTTTCTATCTTGAAGGGTTTGGGAGTGTGCACTGAGCGTTCACACCGGCGTACGGCGTACAGACAGTCGGATTTTTTTTTTGCATTTTTAGGCTCTTTTAGTCATGAAACCCGAAAAAACAAGATTATAAATATGAAACGGAGTGTATGTAACTATTTAGTGTGTAGTTTCAGTTCGATCAATTTTATATGTACTCAGTAAATTTGCTTATAGTATTTCATGAAAAAGTGCAGTTCATATGGGAGGTGGTAAAAGGAGTAAAGGAATTCATAAATATAATATATTCCAAATTTCAGATCAACAGCTGTTATAGTTTTCGAGAAAATTCACTTATCGTTAAGTTCCAAAATTGTGTCATTTTGTACGGGAGGGTAGTGCAATTTGGCCTGTTCACGAACTTAACCTTACGTTTTCGTCAATAACCACGTTTACAAAATTTGTACTTATTATCTCGACGCGTTCTCAAACTAGAGAGCGAACGGACGGGTTTACGGATGGACGGATGAACGGAAATCCGGTTTTGAGATTTTTCAGCGATAATTTAAACTTCCGTGTCATTACATTTTTCTGCGATCCTTATTTACAAACTACAAATTTTAGCTTATAATACTTTCAGATTGCATTTAGAGTATAAAAAGTTCAGAATGAAAGTTTTAGCGTTCTCAACTTCAGGGATGATAGTATCCACTTAAAAACAATTTTTATACTCTAGATGGAATCTGAGAGTATTATAAGTTTGCTCTAAAGTTTGTAACGCCAAGAAATAAGGCGCGGAGAAAAAAATGAATGATACAGAAGTTAATATTATCACTCAAAAATCTCAAAACCGGATGTACGTCCGTCCGTCCGTCCGTTCGCTCTCTAGCTTGAGAACGCGTTGAGCTAGAAAGCTCAAATTTCGTACACGTCGTTTTTGACAAAAAAGTAAAGTCAAGTTCGTGAACGGGCCAAATCGCTCCACCCCTTCTACCCCCTCCCATACAAAATGACACAAATGCGCATTTGACAATAAACGGATTTGCTCGAAAAGTATAAAAGCTATTGGCCTGAAATTTGGAATATATTACTTTTATGATAATATCAATCTACCGTAAAAAAAATTATGCGTGTCCTCCCCCTCCTTCTATCACCTCCCATACAAAGTGTACTTGTCATGAATTACTCTAAGCCAATTTACTCAGTGCGTATAAAATGTAGCGGGCTGAAATTGTACACCAAATATTTATTTAAAATCGTTAGTAAGGCCAAAAAAAATTAGATGATTAACTTCACCCCTTCTACCCCCTCCCTTACAAAATGACACAATTTCTCAATTTGATTTTAAATGGATTTACTCAAAAAGTATAAAAGCTATTAATCTGAATTTTGGGAATTTTATAACAATCTTAATCTACAAATCGCTCCACCCCTTCTACCCCCTCCCATACAAAATGACACAAATGCGCATTTGACAATAAACGGATTTGCTCGAAAAGTATAAAAGCTATTGGCCTGAAATTTGGAATATATTACTTTTATGATAATATCAATCTACCGTAAAAAAAATTATGCGTGTCCTCCCCCTCCTTCTATCACCTCCCATACAAAGTGTACTTGTCATGAATTACTCTAAGCCAATTTACTCAGTGCGTATAAAATGTAGCGGGCTGAAATTGTACACCAAATATTTATTTAAAATCGTTAGTAAGGCCAAAAAAAAATTAGATGATTAACTTCACCCCTTCTACCCCCTCCCTTACAAAATGACACAATTTCTCAATTTGATTTTAAATGGATTTACTCAAAAAGTATAAAAGCTATTAATCTGAATTTTGGGAATTTTATAACAATCTTAATCTACAGCAGAAAAATTATTTGCGTCCTCCCTCTCTTTCCACCCCCTCCCATACAAACTACACTTTTTCGTGAAATTCTCTAAGACGATTTTCTCAGAACATATAACATTTATTGAGCTCATATTTTGTAATAAATCCTTAATTAGTATTATCACTAAGATCAGAAAAAAATATTTGATTAGCTTCACTGCTTCTACCCCCTCCCATACAATATGGCAACAGTTTCACAACTTGACAAAAAATCTACTTTCTTGAAAAGTATGAATGTTACTGGTCTAAAATCTAAGAGATGTCAATTTTATGATATTCTTAGTTATTTCTGAAAAAATCACTAAAATCCCCCACTCTATCTACCACCTCCCATACAAACTGCACATTTTCACTAAATCTAACACACTAATTTTCTCAGCTCATATTCAATTTTTGGAGTAAGCATTTTGTATAAAACATTTTGATAGCTACTTTAGCATGATGTGGAAAAAATTAGTTCAGTGCTGTCACCCCTTCTAACACTCCCCATACAAAATTTCTTGGGATCACAAAAAATTCTATTTCATCTAAAGTATCGTAAGATTGCGTTTTACGCGCAATCGTAGCCCTGTTATGTTTTAAACTAATTTAAATTTTTATACTCTAGATGAAATCTGAGAGTATATTGTGTTTGCCTTACCGTTTGTAACGCTAAGAAATAATGCTCGCACAGAGCCGCCAAGGGTACAGAAATATTTGTTGTCGCTCAAAAACTTCGATTCCGAGTTGCTGTCTGTCCGTCTGTCCGTCTGTCTACAGCATAACTCTCGAACGCTTTGAGCTATAGTGCTGAAATTTGTTGTGTGTCATTTTTAGCAAAAAAGAAACTTTAAGTTCGTGAATGGGCCACATCCCCCCACTCCTCCTACCCCCTCCCATACGAATTTCACGAAATTTCGACATTTTCAGAAATTGATTTTTCTTTGAAACGATTTAAGCTATCGATTTGAAATTTGGGTCAAAGTATAATGATATAAATGTCATTAATATAACGGAATATTGATCCGATCCCGTCACTCCTTCTACCCCCTCCCCTACAAATGCATAATTTTGAAAAATGCAGTTTTTCGATTTTCAGTGAAACTAGCTAAGTTATAAAAGCGAATTTTTGCCAAAATTAATTTTATTATATTTGCAATCAGAATTGAAAAAATTATCAACTTCACCTCACTCCTTCTACCCCCTCCCATACAAATTTTACGAAATTTTTAAATTTAAATTAAATTATTTTTCTTCGAAACTGTTAAAGCTATCAACTTGGTATTTTGCATAAAGTATAAAAATATAAATATCAATAACGAGAAAAAAAAATGTTTTGATCCGTACACTCCTTCTACCCCCTCCCATACAAATGTATAATTTTTGTTAAGTGCATTATGTCGATTTCCATTAAAACTAGAAAAAGTATAAACTTGAAATTTTGCCAGAATTTGTTTTTTAATAATTGCAATAAATGCTAAAAAAAATTATCAGCTCCTCTTCACTCCTTCTACCCCCTCCCATACAAATAGCTGTATTATAAATTCAAGAAAAGCATTTCTCCTTCGAATATATTAGAACTATCGAATTGGAAATTGAATCAAAGCGTGGGGATAAGGATGATGATAAACAGTTTCAAAATCATCTTAAACGCTCCACTTCCTCTGCCACCTCCCATACAAATGCCTCAATTTCAGGAAAACTATGTCCAATTGAAAATAATGAAAGCTACAAACCTTAAATTCAGCACGAAATATTTTGCATACTACATTAGGTGTCATATCCAAAAATTACAAACCTTCCTCCTCTCCTTCTACCACCTCCCATACAAAAGTCACTATTAATTATTTAAAAGAATTGGAGGTGACATATTTTCCGGTACATTGAACTTTTTCCCATTTCATCTAGAGTATCATATGATTGGGCTTTACGCCCAATCATAATTCTTTTATGTTTCCGATTTAATTCTGTAATATTTCAAAATATCTATCAACAAGTCGGGCGCAACTATTATTCTTGGGAGAAGTTTAGTATTCATGGGTCAACATGCAGATTAGGGTGCTAGCAGATAGGAAATGGGGCATGGCTGTTGTCATTTATTTAACACTTAACTGGTATTGTGACTAATAGTTCCTCTACATAAAATCAATATTTCATTTGTTTATTTATGCTTATTGCTTATATTATATTATGTTTATTGTATAGGAGGAGGGGAATACAGGAATCGGATAGATGTTAATAATTGTTTGATTGATTATTGAAATTACGTTCAAAATTCTCTTTATATGTATATATAGATTGTTAGTTTCACAGGCGAATCAAATTCTATGAAATTCGGTGCATTTTATATTCATGACCCCATACATTTGTATGGGAGTGAAGAAGAGTTTGGGCATCGCAAAATTTATGATGCAGCTTTCTTTCAATTTTTTGTAAGTTGTTCGTACGAAATTTCAGCTTTGTAGCTTTTAAGTTTCTGTTTAGGCTTTGCGTCTACTGTGTCGGCGATAATAGATTTACTAAAAATGATCGAAATAAAACTTCTGTATGGGAGATGGTAGACATTTCGAAGTTAATATTTCGAACTTTTATGCATTTACTTTATTATGTTTATAATTTTTTTATCCATTGGCGTCCGAAAAAGGGGGGCTAAAAACAAATTGTCGGCCGAATTGATTTTTTAAATGATTATATCTTCGAAATTACTTATCGTAAAAAATTCATATTTTGGGACCATCAAGGTGGCATATTGGTTCATCGGAATCAGCTTAGAGAGTGGCTAATTATTGTAAGGGGGATGGTCAGGGGGGGCAAAGAAAAACACTTAAAAATGAATATCTCAACTATCTCTTAAGCTATGTAATTGAAACTTGAAACTTATATTAAGCTATACTAGAAAAATACAAAAAATATATATCATGTTGAAATAATAGTAGTGGGGGAAATGGGGAGCATTTAAAAAATGGCGCACTTTTCAAAATTACAAATTCTTATATCTCAAAAAAGAGTACAGATATCAAATCGAAAGATTGTAGAACTACATAATGGTTAATTTTGGTGTTTAAGTTGGGAGGTGTAAGGGGAGGGAGGTGATAAGCAAAAATGTCGAAAATTTTGAGTGATTTTTTTAGGGCTCTGGTGAAAGATTCAAAATTTAAATTTTGCATGTGGATACGTCTATTTGATGTAGATAGAAAAATAATAATAACTTGATCCACAATTGTTATAAACCGACCCCCCCGGTGTAACGTGCGCAAGGTGTTTCATGTGCATTGAAAAAAACACATAAACTGAAAATTTTTGAGTGAAA
Source organism: Chorisops tibialis (assembly GCA_963669355.1). Classification (NCBI taxonomy): domain Eukaryota; kingdom Metazoa; phylum Arthropoda; class Insecta; order Diptera; family Stratiomyidae; genus Chorisops; species Chorisops tibialis. Next base: position 115,000,106 of record OY770262.1, on the reverse strand, counting down.
TTTTAAGGTAAAAACTTGAAAATTTTGCGAAATGCATTTAAAAAAAAATCTTAAAATATACGAAATATTAACTGGTCGAAAACCTTTAAAACTTCTACCCCCTCCCATACAAAATTATTTTTTCGACGTTTTTAAGAAATCAATTATCACCTAACTATTAAAGGCTATCAATTTGAAATTTTGCATAAAAACTTACAAAAATAATTGAAATGAAATTACGTTAAAAGATTTAAAATCGCGCTTGGCCTTCTACCCCCTCCCATACAAAAGTATGATTTCGACCAATTTCATTAAATCAACTAATAACCAACAAACTAAAAGCTACGAACTTGAAATGTTGTACAAGCACCTTAAAAGAGAAGCGAAATAAAACTACATATCAAATTTTACGATTCGCCTACCTTCTCTGCCCCCTCCCATACAAATGTTCGGTTTCGTGAATGTAAAATACACCGAATTTTATGAAAATTCTATGCAACTTCGTCTATGAAACACATTCTATACAGAGAATATGGGACGTGATTCTAGCAATTAATTAAAAAGCTATTAACATCCACCCACCCTTACTATTACCCCTCTTCCTCCCCTCATAAAAACCCAAACTTGCAGAAACGAATGAAATGTTGTTCAATTGACAAGAGCCCTGCCCAAGAACTCCCTTTCACTTAGCCTTCCCTAACTACTCTAACCTGCATATTGACTTTCCACTCATCCGCATCTTGTCTCAAGAATAATAAAGTTTCGCCCGTCTTGTTGGCAGTTTATTTTTTTTTAAATGAACTCTGCAAATTTTCAGCTTTACATTTCAATAAATTTTTTGGGTTTTTTTGGTTTTTTTTTGTACACATTAAGCTCCTTGTGTACGTTAGGGCGGTACATAACAGCTTTGGTTGAAATTATTATGTGTTCTTTATGTAAATCGAATGAATGTATGTAGGGATCGGATGAATAGAAAATGGAAAGAAACAAGAAAAAACACGGCGGCTATGAAAAATGACTTGTTTATTGTATCCGTAGAAACACGTCTCACTCGTTCGAAGTCTAGTCCAAGCCCACACTCTCGTCCAGTTCAACGTCAAGTACTAGCCAAGTCAAATGTCAATAGTTAAGTCAAACGTCAAGTACCACCCAAGTCAAATGTCAAATCAAACGTCAGTTATAAAATTTGAAAATCTTAATAAACGTTCCCACAGATCGGCCGTCCTGACTCATGCATCGTCCTCGATGCTGCTGTGGTCGTCGTGAAGATCGTCAAGTGAAGTTGGATATGGCTTCATATTATCGACTGCCGTCCCCGTCCGATTTGGTCCTACGTGTTCGCCGACTTTTTCTACCAGATACCGGTCTTTTCCCAAACAGCAGTCACTTTATAAGGTCCAAGGAATTTGGGATGAACCTTCAGCCCCGTTCCAAATTGGGTTCTTCGAATAGCCACTAAATCTCCAATATGGTATATTGTCGAAACCTTATGGGTTTTGTTGTAAGTTCTTCTGTTTTCCTGTTGGATCTTTTGGATGTTTCTTAGCGCTTCTTCTCGTAAAGTTGATCGGCACTGTTGATAATCGTTCATGATTTCCTCGTCAATTGCTGCTCGTAGTTCGTCGTTATCTCTGACACGCATAGTTTGCCCGAACATTACTTCAAAAGGACTCATTCCCACGCTTCGACTGTAGGATGCGTTGATATATTGTTGCACGTTCTCTACGTGCTTATACCACATCGCTGGATTATCGAGTGATAGCTTCGTTAAAACTGGTATAATGACCCTGTTCACACGTTCTATTTGTCCGTTCCCTCGAGGTATTCCCGTTGTTGTAGGCAGATGCTGTATACCTTCTTGATGACAATACTGCTTGAACGCCTTCGATGTAAACGCTGCGCCTCTATCGGAAATTATTCGCCTCGGATTTCCGAATATAATGGATTGTTTCTGGAGTCTGTTTTGGAATTATCTTCATGAACACTTTTTACAGTTATGATACGCTTTTTTATTGTAATTTCCACGAGTTCAGATAATTCACCACCAAGTAACAGATCATATGGAAATATTTCGCCATTAACAACATGGATCGTAAGCTCTAATTCAACACTGTCTATTACAACCTTGGAAGTAAAATGTCCAAGAGTTCGTTGATCACTAGATCCGATACCACCAAAACTAACACGTTTCTTTTCGAGCCTCGGAGCATTCAGTCCGTCGTAGATACTAGATTTTATTAAGTGCAAATCACTGCCCGAATCGAATACCGCACGAACCGGTTTATTACATATTTTCACAAATTTGTATGTCTTCATGTCCTCCAACTTCACTGCATCACATCTAACTTTTGGAACATTCGCACGCGGTGTCAGACACTTATTTGCGACGTGACCAAAATTACCGCACGAGAAACATTTGGTACCTTTTATTTTGTCGGGACAGTCTTTCCCTAGGTGATTGCGACTACCACAATTAAAACATCGTTTTCCCGTTTGCTCAGGCCTAACACTCAGTAACTTTTTCTCATTGGATGGATACTTCGTCTTCATACGCATTTTTAGAGCTTCATACTGAACCAATTTCTGTCTAAGCTCTTTAATTGAACTCGCGCCGTATAAAATTGTCTTATTTCGCTCATCGTCCTGTATGCCTTCAATTATATATTGAATTTTGGCATCTAACTCAATATTCTCGTGGCTAGCGACTTCTAGAACGCGATAAACATATTCATGAAAACTTTCACTCGCGGTTTTTTTAATATCACTTAATTGTCGGTGGATGTCCTTGCTATTGACAATTTCCCCGAACTCTGTGCACAACGAGCTACGCAGTTCACTCCAAGATTTTACCTGGCATTCGAAACTGACGAACAGTTTGGCGGATCCACGTAACAGCTTCTTCGCATTAACCACCCGATGAATATCGCTCCAGCCACACATTTCTGCGGTTTCTTCGAAGTTGCTCAGCCATTTTCCCACATTTTGATTAGTGTCGCCACTAAACGTTTCGAGCGACTCTTCCACATCGCGAAAAGATAGCATTGTTTCTCTTACAGATACTACTCTACGTTCAGATCGCGTTTCTCGTTCCATCTCGTTCTCTGAATCTTCCTCTGCGGCGTCTTCTGCTTCTGCCACTGTCGCTGAACACAATCCTTCGCGCGCCACGACCTTCTTTCCATCGGTCGATAGCTCCAAATCACTTGACTGCCGAGAATCGGTGTCGCGTTTTGCAGCTTCGCACATCACAGCACTTCTAAGCCTTTTTCGTAACACCGCTTTACTCCCCGTTAATACAAGACCCCTCTCGTCAAGTGCCTGCTTCAATTCAGCTTCCGATAACGCGTCAATATTCACATCCGTCATGATGCAACAAAATATGCAGTTGAACCGTCGCGTCTACTCGATTCACACTCGGATAACTTTTTCACGAGTCTCCGCACGAAAACCTTCGTCTGCCACGCACTGTAACAACAATAGCAACCGTAAACAATCAAGTACGGCACGATCGTCTCGGTGCAGTATTTCACAATTTGTTTGTAAAGAAAACTGTTCGTCGTCTATAGAACAGGTTCTAACACGTCGTTCACTCACACAAAGACCGTCTGTCTTTTAATTTTCTTCAAAACGTACCACTGGTTATTCAACACGTTTCGACATGTCCGCAACACAATTTACGATCTAGCACTTTACTTTCTTTTACATTCCGTCGGGCTTGCCGGCCTCTTTCCTTCACAACGATCCCGGTTGAGCCCCCAATTGTAGGGATCGGATGAATAGAAAATGGAAAGAAACAAGAAAAAACACGGCGGTTATGAAAAATGACTTGTTTATTGTATCCGTAGAAACACGTCTCACTCGTTCGAAGTCTAGTCCAAGCCCACACTCTCGTCCAGTTCAACGTCAAGTACTAGCCAAGTCAAATGTCAATAGTTAAGTCAAACGTCAAGTACCACCCAAGTCAAATGTCAAATCAAACGTCAGTTATAAAATTTGAAAATCTTAATAAACGTTCCCACATGTATGCACATGCAAAACTCGAACTTTGTATCTTACTCCAGAGCCATATTAAAATTAGTAAATTTTTTCGACGTTTTGGCTCACCATCACCATCACCCTCAAATATGAAATTATTGCTTTTAGTAATTCTGACAAAAATTCGGCCGACAATTTGTTCTTGGCCCTCCTCCTGCCCTTCCCTGCCTTCCCTTCTACCTGGCATTTCCCAAAATTAGATATTAGAGCTCAAGTACCCAATCTTCCATCCACCTAAAAATTACCTTACTATATTGAAGGATTTCGGAGATATCAGTCCATATGTAAGGTCTTGGCAACAGTTAAAGACCGATACTCGAGATCGTGCCTTATGGAAGAGAGTTGTTTGTATTCTATGCCCCTATAGGGGGTCTTAATAGGAATTTGATTGAGTCCGTATGTATGGCGTCGACAGTCTGGTTTTTATTGCATTTTTCTCTATTATTTTAATAATAAAGTATTGTGATCGACACAAAAAAAAAAATAAAATTTGCCACCCTGAAATTTTAGTTTTTAGCGTTTCATGACTAAAATATAGCCTAAAAATGGAAAAAAAAAATCCGTCCCACCGTACGCCGTGCATATGGACTCAAATGTCCGAGACAGTTAAAGGTAGAATGTTCGTTTTTGGGTGGATTGTTATTTGGGTAAGTGGGCTCCATTATCTAAATTTCGGGGAGTGTAAGGTGGAAGAGGGAGGCGGAGGAAAAGGGAAAGAGCCAAAAACTACACTTGCTAATATCTCCACTACGAATGCAGATAGGAAGCTGAAAATCACTATAGGTATAGAGAGGGTTATGGGAACTTTAAAAATAATTTAATTTTTTTTATCCATTGGTGTCCGAAAGGGGATGGGGGGTGCTAAAAACAAATTGTCGGCCGAATTTCATTTTCAAGTGATTTTATATTGAAAATTGCTTACCATAAAAATTCCTATTTTGCGACCATTAAGGCGGCATACAGATCCACCAAAATCGGCTTAGAAGGAGGCTTTTTATTGTAAGGGAGAGGGTCCTAGGGGGAGGGGGTGCCAAGAAAAATAATTAAAAATGAATATCTCAATTATTTCTTAAGCTATGTAATTGAAACTTGAAACATATATTAAGCTATACTAGCAAAATACAAGAAAAATATAAAATTTGGTCATAGCAGTAGTGGGAGGAAATGGAGAGCATTTCAAAAATGGAGCACTTTCCAAAATTTCAAATCGTTATATCTCATAATTAAGAACATGTATCAAATCATCAAATGGTCAGCTTATAGAACTACATTGTCTTTAATTTTGGTAAAAATTTTAAGTTAGGGGGTGTAAGGGGACGGAGATGGTAAGCAAAAATGTCGAAAATTTTGAGTGATTTTTTAGCGCTCTGGTGAAAGATAAAAAGTTTAAATTTTGCATGTCGATATATCTATTTCATATACATAGAAAAAAATAATACCTTGATCCATAATTGTTATAAACCGACCCCCCCTCCCGGTCTAACGTGTATAAAGTGTTGCATATGCATTGAAAAAAAAACACATAAACTGAACATTTTTGAATAAAATTTTAAGGTAGAAACTTGAAAATTTGCAAAGTGCATTTAAAAAAAATCTCTAAATATATGAAATATTAACTGGTCGAATATCTTTAACACTTCTAACCCTCCCATACAAAATTATTTGTTCGACCACTTTTAAGAAATCAATTATCACCTAACTATTAAGAGCTATCAATTTCAAATTTTGCATACAAACTTTTGAAAATAGTTAAAACGCAACAGCGTCAAAAGTTTTAAGATCGCGGATGCTCTTCTACCCCCTCCCATACAAAAGTATGATTTCGAACAATTTCATTATATCAACTAATAACCAACAAAATTAAAAGCTACGAACTTGAAATTTTGTACGAGTACCTTAAAAGAGAAACGAAATAAATTTGCAACACATATTTTACGATTTCCTTACTCCCTTTGCCCCTTCCCATACAAATGTTCGGTTTCGTGAATGTATGATACACCGAATTTTATGAAAATTCTTTGTAACTTCGTCTATGAAACTGACATTCCATATAGAGAATATTGGGCGTGATTCAAGCAATCAATTAAAAAACTATTAACATCCACCTACCCTTTTTATCACCCCTTACCACTCCCCTCATAAAAACTCAAACTTGCATAAATAAACGAATGAAATATTGATTATTTTTACTGGAGCTATTGATCGTATCCGCAATTAAGTGTTAAATTGAGAGCAGCCCTACCCAAGAACTTCCTTTCCTTTAGTCTCCCCCAACCACTCCAACCGGCATATTGACTTTCCACACATCCGCAGCTTGTTTCAAGAATAATAAAGTTTCGCCCGACTTGTGGGCGGTTTATTTAGGCTGATTTAGTCATGAAACTTGAAAAAACAAAATTTCAGAGTATATACATATGTTATTTTATTGTAACAATAATTAAGTAAAATCATTAAATTCACAATGCAAATAATTGCATTTTCTGGCATTTTGTCATTGCGCCCCCTTTCCTCACCGCAACGAAAAAGTTCACCCCTTTTTTTCTCACGTAATTCCTATCCTAATCCCATAATCCGAAATTTTAATAACAACAGAATCTTTCAGGCGTAAGAGCACTTTCATTCAGCATAGCTCTACACACATTGTTTCGTTTCGGTGATATGTACATGTACATATCCGTTGTATATCTATAAAAACACCATCTTTTATAATACGTATATGAGGGCTAAAGTCAATCTTGCGTACTCATCTAGTGAGTGTGTCAGTTTACACTTTGCATCCGTATGCTCTCTCGCCATAAACGCAATAAACTGACACCATATTACGAACACATACAATTGCCAGTAAAGAATTTCAGGATCTGATAACCCATCCTTAACGCCGCTTCCTCTCTCGCTATATATATAAAAGCAGGCGGTAATCCTTCCGTTCTACCTAGTGTCCTGTTTCTCAATGGAACTGAAATTTTATGACATTATTTTGTTGCGCGCCAAAAATCCAACATTTCGCATTTCATTCTGCACACATGGACTTAATCTTCTTCGCGCTGCGTATTATATTCCTCGTCTGTATAACACACGCATGAAGCATATCCTGTAATGTATGTATGTTTGGCAGAGATTAACACATACTACGAATTAGGAGAGCATTAGCGAAATTCAAGGATTATGCGATTTATACGCTACTGGCTTGAGTAAAGGGGATAAAAACCGAACGAATTATTATAAATGAGTTAAAAACAGAAAGTTATTTATGGTTAAAAAAAATATTTGCCAACAAGTCGGGAGCAACTTTATTGTTCTTGGGGCATGCTGGGGATGCGTGTTAAGTCTATATACAGATAGTTAATATTTTAAACTTTTATTCAATTTTTATACTCTAGATGAACTCTGAGAGTATTATAAGTTTGCCACAAAGTTTGTAACGCCAAGACATAAGGCTCGGAGAAAAAAAATGAACGATACAGGAGTTCATATAATCAGTCAAAAATCTCAAAACCGGATGTTCGTCCGTCCGTCCGTGTCCTCTCTAGCTTGAGAATGCGTTGAGCTAGAACGTTCAAATTTTGTATACGTAGTTTTTAGCAAAAAAGTAAAGTCAAGTTCGTAAATGGGCCAAATCGCTCCACCCCTTCTACCCCCTCCCAAAATGACACAATTTCGCAATCTGAAAATGAACGGATTTGCTCAAAAAGTACAAATGACATTGATCTGAAATTTAGAATGTAATACTCTTATGATGGCATAAATCTACTGTATAAAAGCTATTTAAGCCGTCTCCTTTCTTCCACCACCTCCCAGACAAACTGCACTTTTTCATGAAATTCTCTACTCAGTGCGTATAATACTTATCGAGCTGAAATTGTGCGCTAAAAATTTAATTAGAATTATTAGTAAGACCAAACAAAATTAGACAATTTGCTGCACCCCTTCTACCCCCTCACATACAAAATGACACAATTTCGCAATTGTACAATAAACGGATTTGCTCGAAAAATATAAATGCTATTGATCTGGAATTTGGAATATATTACTTTTATGATGACATAAATCTACTGTACAAAAGTTATTTGAGTCGTCCCCTTCCTTCCACCACCTCCCACACATGTGCCCTCCCCTCCTTCCACCACCTCCCATACAAACTGCACTTTGTCATGAAATGCTCTAAACCAATTAACTCAGTGCGTTTAAAATTGATCGAGCTGAAATCGTGCACGAAATATTAGTAAGACCGAAAAAAATTAGATGATTACATTCACTCCTACTAACCCTTCCCATACAACCTGACACAATTTCACAACTTTATAAAAAGTCGATTTGCCTGAAAAGTATGAATGCTACTGATCTGCACTTTAAAACATGTCAAAAGCTTATTTCTGAAAAGTCATTAAAAGCTCGCCCCTCCTTCTATCACCTCCCATACAAACTGCACTACTTCACTACATCCAATACACTAATTTTCTCAGTACCTATTCAATTTTTGAATTCTAAATTTTGTGTAAGATATTTTGTTAGCAGTTTTAGCGTGGTGAGAAAAAATTAGTTCAATGTTGTCAACCCCTGTACCTTCCCCTACAAAATTTCTCTTTCATCTAGAGTATCGCACGATTGTGCTTTATGCCCAATTGTACTCCTGTTGTTTTTTTAGACATTGGTCTTGGAAGAATGTATGTATGTATGCCGTCGGTATATGCTACATGTTGGGTAGGTTTGAAGCATACTTTAACTTGATATCAACGAATAGTTTCGACAGTTGGCAATATTTTATTTCCTGTTACTCCTTGCAGGATCATGAGGCCCTTACTTTGCATTTTCTACTTAATGTTTCTGCTGTACTTTCCCTGAGTTTTCATTGTTCTTCTTGAAGTAGTGGTCATCTCCAGTTATTTTTTGGCTATACAGGCCATCTTGTTCCTTTAGGATACTACTCTAATGCTTATATTTTGGTAGTATTGGACTTCTTTCTTGTTCTTGCTCTTGAGATTTTTCATTAAAAGTTTTCCGTTTGCTAAGATCCAGAAGTCTGCGTTGCTGATGATTTTCGACCTGAATATTTAGCAAATTAATCATACTTGTTGATGACAACCAGTAGTTCCTACGCCCAGAAAAAATTTAACCCAAGGAAAATTATGGTTGTTCTAACGAAAATCACCATTGATTTCGAGCCCTGCAAATGTCTCATAAAAACAATAGCATGACCATTGTAAAATGTAATTCGTTAAATTTATGGAATGTATTGTAAATTATGCGCCACGTTTCGTGAAAAAATAAAATTGAATTAATAACAATTTTTGTAGATTTTATGTCATCAAATGTAACACAAATGTTTCATTAAATGTACGAAACCCCCTTGTAACAAGTGAGCTGTGGCTACTACGCTGTGTTGTGTTTCGTCCCAGGCCTGCTTACGATGGACTCGTCGGTAAGGCTTGTGTAAGCAGGTCCTGCCTTAAGCACTAAGGGAATACCGCGCAGGTAGGAGCATTCGAACTCAGGGATCTAGAGTTGCAAAGCGGCCGTGTTGACTACCGCGCCATCAAGACCCCACGGCTTAGTCGGTTAGTAGCTTTGTACTATAAGCCGCCACACGCTTGTGACATGTAACAAATCAATCTAGCTTCTCGTAGATTCTAAAATGTAGCTACGTAAATTTTATGAACTTTGCATTTATACTAGGAAACGATAATATTGAAAATAAAATTACGATAACTAATCATTAAATGGAGTGTATCTTTCGTAAAATTGATGATTTTTTTATGAGACAGCTCTCAGTGATTCTAAAAGCCCTTTCGTAAATTCTACCGAGACAGTTATTAGAAATACGCAAAAATTTTTGAGTTTAGGATAATTTTGTTAAGAAATATTTAATGAGACATGATGGTATTGGATGTGAACTTTTCTTTGCTGGATATCTGCGGTTTTTTTCTATATTGGCTGCTATTGTCCAAATTCTGCTCTCTCTTTGTTAAGGGGCCATGTGTCGCAAAAGGTGATTTTCTCCGAAAATTGTCCATTTTCGAACGAATATCCTTGAACAATGGTGTAACATATCGAAAGCTTTTAGTTTTCTTTTCAATCTTTATTAAATTTACTAGGGTTTGTATTGAACAAAATTTAAAAATTTTGTTTCAGAAATGAAATATAACCAGCAATGCGCTTATAGTTTTTGAAAACTGCAAAAAATTGCCATTTTGAAACAAATTTATGATATATTTCAAAAGATAAATACTTACTTTTTGTTACTATACATAATAAAAAATGGTCATGAAAAGGGCTTGTATTGAGTATTATTTTTAATTTTTATTATAGGTTTTGTTAATAATAGTTTAAATGCAAAAAGCCTTTTTATTTTGAACTTTTTAATTTTTTTGTAGTGCTAATTTTCTATATAGTAGATTTTCGAAATTGTTTTTTTTTGGCATATCTGTTGCAGGATTCACATTACTGTTAAGACCCCTATAAGGGTGTAGGAAAGAAACAGCCTTTTCCACAAGGCACGATCCTGAGCATCGGTCTTTACCTGTTGCCAGGACTCGTTTATTACTCTAACAGCTGTAGGATTAGTCCTGGGAAAAAATAACCCAATATAAATTGAAGCAATAAATTAGATTTTATGACTATTTAAAGGTACATCGAATTTCACATCCAGCTAAGCGGATGGCACTTTTCCAGGCTATCACTTTATTTTGAGCTATTCGCATAATTTTATGTTTCGAAATTACCTCATTTTCAACGAAAACGCTTTTTTGTGGCCCACGCCACCTTAGGTCTATTATTCACATCAGTTTTTGCGCATCCGTTTATTACCATAATATATCCTAGACAGCAAAAACTGTCCACATATCCTACTGGTTTTCCATCTAGGATGATACGGGAATGCATAGGAAAATCATGTATCCAGTTTCAGTTAAATCACAATCATGAATCAATTCAAGCACTTCCAAATAATTCAGTTTTTAAAAATTTTTGTGAAAAGAGTTCTGGCCCATTTGAGTTGGTAGCATATTTGTCAGTCAGCTCCATACTGTGAGTTTTTATTAAAATCTTGAAACGCTAAACTTAAGCCAGTCAGGTAACCAAAATGTTGTATCACCTTTTAAAGTCCTTCGAGTCGCTATTGTAGCTATGGCATCTATGCATATACAATACAGAATCTCTCGGATATATTTAATTTTGTATCTTATGGAACTTTTTGTTTCCTGTTCTCTTCAAATGTGAGGCTCACATTCAATGTTTTACCAATTTCTTCACACTGCTTTTGAAAAGTCGAAAACAATAATTCATTTCTTATTTCGAACATTGAGTGATATCAAGAAAAATATGTTTCTTTTGAAACTTAGAACGACACCACCGACAAAATAGACAAATAGATATTAGATGGTGAATGTTGATCTATATGCGTAATAGCATTAGGTTGCTAATTTGTGTTTGAGTGGTTTGCGATTCATTGTAAGCAAAGTGTACCGCAAACGAAATAAAAGCTAGGAGCATCCCAATAAGGCAGCGGTTTGGCTTTTCTTCTGTTTCTCGTGCCCTTTATGAGATCTTTAGTTTAGTTTAGTGTGACATCATGGGGAACTTTCTATTCTATTTTACAATGACACTACAACCCCTTGGCCGCTTGACGTTTAAGTTACTTAACATTTTCATTACTTATTGTGCAAGAGTTGTTAGGCCTTCGCACAACCCTCAATTATCTCACCAAAGCATACCTAAGCAGGCTCTAGCGATATTTTGTTTAGTGTTAGGTACTTTGGCGACCCCGTGTTCTATTGCAGTACGTCCGTGCTACAGGTTCGCCCCTTTAACACGGCTCTGGTTGTAACGCGACTTTTGAAGACTTTGTGTTGTAAGATTTAATTATGAATTATTGTGAGTTATCCTTCAATTGTTAATTTCAACTACTCTACTTTACACTACGATGCCAGGGTAATATTCATAAAATAGGCGGTTTTTAAGATCAACTACTCTACAGTACCCTCCACGTGAAAGAGATTTTAGAGAACTTCGTAAGTTGAAAGGAAAATTCATGCCTAAGCTTCATCCCGACGGATCAGAGGATCGAACGATATCTGTAATCCAAACCAATCTCATCAGATTCATTCTGGTGTGTGCATATGGTGCTCAACCGATTATGTCGATAGTCAATCGCCTTAGCCGCAACGCGTTTCTGGAATAATTAACTTTCTTAATATCCGTAATTCGATTTTATCTCTTTCTCGTTGCAAATGTGACGTTCATGGTCAGATATCAAATTTCCATGCACCTAGCATTTGTGGATCTCTGCTATAAGGTCGGTGTTTAAAAATTGTTGCAGGGGCTTAGTTTACCTTTTCACGATCTTTTGCGTAATTTTAATCTGACTTGTTGGGAACTGAATCATCGATATTTTAGAGTCTTGGAAGTCAATAAATCTTCAGGTGAATTTAGTAATTAATTACCATCGTGTTTGGGCTTGATAGAGAAAACTGATTGCTCGCCCGTTCGTTGCGATTCTCATGTTCTTATCCATTGTGTACAAAATAAGGTAAATTGCGTTTGTTTGCTCGTGTTGTGCATGTCATACTATATAGTAAGTGTATGTGAACCATCATTTTCGTCTCCTCTTCAATGACACTACACCCCGAATCGGGCCTTGGCCTCTTGTCCTTCTTAAAATAGTTATTAATTTGTTATTCTGGTAGGGTTGTTAGCTCTTTACACAACTTCCTATTTAGCGAATATTTTCATTTTTACTGATTGAGGTGGCCCAGTTGCAACCAAGTAAGTGTGTTTGAATTATGATTCGGCCGGGATTTGAACCTACACGGTAGGAAATTTTGGTGTAAATTCTATAACAAAATGATATTCATATAAATCCTTACAAATTATTTATAAAATGAATATTATCCATCTCGATCAATTTTATAATTATTGACAATGAATTTATACTTTTACTTATAAAACCATTTTATAGCATTTTAGTATAAATGTTATTCGCATTATTTATGAAAATATTCTATATGTATAAATATATAAAATTATATAAATAAAAAATAGCAAAAAATGTTCACTATCTATACATTGCTCCTATTTAATCTATCCTTTAATTTATTAAGATCTTTATACCTTTTAAATCCCAAATCGGACCTTGGCCTCCTGACATTCAGGTTCCTTAACATTTTTCATTACTCATTGTGGAAGGGTTGTTAGCCCTTCGCATAACCCTCTATCTACGATTTTTTTATTTTTGTAGATTGAGGTGACCAAGGTATACCCAAGCAGGCAATGTGTCGGAATCATATGTTGCGCCGGCCGGGATTTGAACTCACGACTTTCGCATTACAAGACCAACACACTACCTACTAGGCTATACCCTAGCTACTCCTCTTAAAATGATTGCTGGTTTCCGCATGGACTTAAGACTAAACGAAAATGCATTCGTTGCACTGGTACGTAGGTCCTCAATTATTTTTTTTGTGAACTATTTCATAGTCTACTAGAAGTTTTTGCCTATCGCGGGCAAGCCTGGTGATTCTAAAACGGACATCGGACGAAATTGTCCTTACAAGAGCTGCCAGGAGTTTAGCGGTTATCAGGTTCGCAAATATTGGAAGACACTACTTCCGTGTTGGTAAGGCGGGATGTGGTGCAAAAATGGTATTTCGATCTAAGTTGGCTGTCGAGGCAGCAAAAGACGTCCGCGGAAGTCTCAGCGACAAGTCCAGCGAGCTTACTAAATCTGTTGACATTATCATTAGTAGCGCGAGTGGAAAGCGTAGTTAGACGTTTTTTGGCTCCATATCCAAAGAAGAAGTCGATGTAATCGCCAATTCTACAGATGGATGAGTTAATTCGGTAGTGCCTTGATCTGCGTCACTGTTGCCTTCATTTGTGTTAATGTTTGATAGAAAACGGCATTCACACGGACTCCGCAATTGTAGCGAGTCCTTTAACTTTCGCTAAGACAAGCTTGGTGTGTAACGAAAAGTTTTTGATTGTCGGATTTTCTTACAAGTGTAAGCTTCAGCTGGCTCACGACTTTCCCGCCGTCTTAACAGGATTTTAGTTCCTTGTCTTTTGACACTCGAAATTGTTATCTGAATTTCGGGATGGCCAATATCCACACTATGATTCTTGTCTTGGTAAACGTGGACAAAGAGCAGTTGTGGCTCGTAACTTGTCGGATAAGTGTGGCACTCAGAAAATCTTGGGGAGGGGGAGAGGGCTGTATCATTATTATAATAATATTTCATAAAATAGTCAGATGTGGTTTTTAAAAAAATTAAATTTCATTGAAATAACTGCTGATAACTGAGATTGCAATAAAAATGGCAGCGATAGAACTGTTGATTTTATGAAGTAGCTTTACGGTCTGATCTATCAATCAATTAAATTTAGATTCATTGTAGTCATTTCACCATTTTGAGTGCTAGATTTAGCATTAACTTTTTATATTTATCGCGTTGATACTTAATTATTTCTTTGCATGCAAATTTATGTATTAGCAATACTTTCAATATAGGAATCTCTAGATTGATAAATTAAAAAACTAAATCGAAAAATAAATTAAAATGTAAACTTCTCGCCACTTTTTTGCCCAGTTTAACATGCTTTCAAAATTAAGAATTGCCACTGTTCAGTCTCGTCTCATCGAGCTCCGCACTACTCTACAACCGAAATGACTCGAAGATGTCCCATCGAGCCCCACACAACTCTTCAACCGAAAATGGCAAATAACAATAACAATACAATGGTAAGGCAATGAAATTTGCGCCTCATATCTTTCGCTTTTTATGACGTCGACATCGTCGAATCAAGCCGCAGCAAAGTGTATGTTTGTGTGCAGGCAGCAATGTTGAAACGAGCTGGGTGAGCAAGCTTTTCAGTCGCCTCATTTGGGGAAACCGATCCTTTGCAGCCTCGCACATTTCTGTCCAAGCGCTTTTAGGTTTTTTTTTCTTCAAGCCCATTCCCCTGCTGTTATATGGAAGGCAAAGGGTAAAAAGACAGAGACGTATAGTTGATGTGAGAATGATCTAAAACGATAATTGAATATGCAACTAACAAACGTTGAGTGTAAGCTAACACACGAATGCCATCAATAGTTTTTGATTTCGTTATAAATGCATGTGTTAACTATGCTAGGCTCGATCGAAAAGGCTTAAAACACCCAAAGCTCATAATCTCCGCTCATTGGCGCTTAATGCGCATGGCCGATTCAATCGATAACCGTGTCGCTTTGGGCGTTTGAAACTTTTTCGATGCTACCCTCATTTGATGGATTGAGAGTTTCCTATCCAAACGCACTATACGAGTCGTATTAGATGGCGTTACTTCTTCTTCCTTCCCAACTAATTCTGGTGTCCCTCAGGATTCTGTTCTATCACCTACTCTATTCTTAGTATTCAATAATAACCTTTTGTCTTCTACTCTCAATCCAATCCATAGTTTTGCAGATGACAGTACTTTAGATAACACCTTTGAATTTAACTCTGCTGCGGATTCTCACATTGCTTCCAAACGCAGGGAGCTATTCAGTTCGCTGGACTCCGACCTCGACTTAATCCTGGAATGGGGCAGGAAAAATAGAGTAGAGTTCAACGCTGCTAAAACACAGGCCTGTCGTCTTTCCCTCAAACGTGATGTTCCAGCGTCGTCGACTAATTTAGCCTTTAATGGCGTACCAATTAGCTCTTCAGATGAATTTATCGTATTAGGCGTAAAAGTTAATAACCATCTTGATTGGAGCAAACATATCTTTGATGTTGCCCTGGATACCTCCAAACGCCTAGGTATCCTTCGTAAATGAAAAAAATATTTTACGCCTCACGACTAGCTACCATCTACAAGGCTTACATTCGACTTCGCTTAGAGTACAATTCGCATTTATGGGCTGGGGCATCCAAAACACACCTTGCGCTGCTCGATCGAATACAAAAACATGCGTTCCGATTAATTGGAGACGACACCATTACGATTTCTATTGACTCCCACAAGCATCATAGGGACGTTGCAGTACTCAGCATTTACTATCGCTACTTTCATGGTGATCTAAGTTCCACACTACAGGAACTTAGATCACTTATTCCTCCACTTTACAGTTTTCCCCGAAATACTCGTCAAGCTAAACGCGCACACGAGTTTACCATCAACCCTATTCCTACTCGTACGGTGAAATATAGGCTGTCATTCATCCCCCGAACATCCAGACTTTGGAACGCATTGCTTGCTAGCATATTTCCAAGCAAGTATAACCTTCAGCGCTTCAAAAATAATGTCCATCGGCACTTCCGTCTCTCTCCCCCAAAATTCCCATAACACTTCCAAGTTTTATCCTCTTCCTAAACCGACATAACTGTGCAATGCATCATAGGGTGACCCCCTAAGTTATAATCGGTGCTATAAAAAAAAAACCTCAAAGCTTATGATCTCCGTTCATTGGTTACAACCCGCGTGCCAATATGAAACAGCCCAGCGATATCGTCAACCGTCTCTCGCTCCCACGGACTATTCAGCCTGACAAAAGGGTAACGCGTATCGCAACGTAAAAATAAATAGGCTTGTACTAGAAGTTTCACTTCAATAAAGACAACTATCGCTTGCAATGCATTTTCGAATTTCTAGTTTTGAAATCTGCTTGGAAATCCCACAAGATGTTTAAATATCCAAAATTTAAATTGTTCTACTGCACGTCATAAATTTTTGTTTTCACTGAATGGCATGTGTTATTTTTAATTGCGGCCTTTTTATGCAATGCACAGACCCAGTCATGAAGGGATTGTATGGGATTGGGAAGGTAGAGGAAGGGGAGTGAGAACGACCGTAACGAATGGTGAAGCTAGTGCATATTTTTCAGTTGTACTGGCTGCTACTGACAAATACGTGCAGATGTTTTGGGGGACTGAATGATTGAAAGCAAACAGAAACCATCTACTGAGTATATAGACCTTCTAGAAGTGAAACTGTTCCACTTTACATCGTTTTTATTTCGAATAATTTTTCATTGCCAGTAGCAACGGAAAATTCGTGCTTCCCTACTGCCTGGAGTGGGAATCGAACCCACGACCTATTGACGGAAGCTTTTGTGTACAAAAGAAAACTAAAAAATAATGTCGTGGCAGCCTATTGCAGAGATATCTATTGGTAGTTGTGCTGCTTTTTCAGATAATATGATCTATAACTACAATTTTTTTATCTCCATAGCCATACGTCAAAATGAAAAAAATACAAGATTTAAAAATGAATTGTTTTAAACTGTTTTGCAATTTTGTAAAAAAAAAATCAGATTAAAAAAAACATAACTGGACTACTATTGGGCGTAAAGCCCAATCGTGCGATACTGTAGATGAAAGAGAAATTTTTTATATTAAGAAATTTTGTAGGGGAAGTGGTAGAGGGGATGACGATATTGAACTTTTTTTTACATCACGCTAACGTTGCTATCATAATGTCTTATACAAAATTTAGGATTCAAAAATTTAATAGCTACTGAGAAAATTAGTGTATTGGATTTAGTGAAGTTGTGCAGTTTGTACGGGAGGTGGTAGAAGGAGTGTGAAGTTATTCATGACTATTTTAGAAATAACTGTGAACATCATTTAATTGACATATTTTAAATTGCAGAACAGTAGCATTCATACTTTTCTGGAAAATCGACTTTTTGCAAAGTTGTTAAATTGTGTCAAATTGTATGGGAGGGGTTAGAAGGAGTGAAGCTAATCACCTAATTTTTTTTGGTCTGACTAATAATTCTAAATAAATACTTAGTGCATAATTTCAGCTTTCATACGTATTGAGTAAATCGGCTTTTAGTATTTCATAAAAAAGTGCAGTTTGTATGGGAGGTGGTGGATAGAAAGGGAGGACTCAACTGATTTTTATACAGCAGATTGGATTTATTATAGAAGTAGTATATTCAGTTCAGATCAATAGCTTTTATACTTTTTGAGCGAATTCGTTTAATATCAAATTGCGAAATTGTGTCGTTTTGTATGGGATGGGGTAGTAGAGGTAAAGCTAATCGTCTAATTTTTTTGGTCTTACTAATAAATAATTGCACAATTTCAAATCGATAAGTTGTATACGCGCTGAGTAAATTGGCTTAGAGCATTTCGTGAAAAAGTGCAGTTTGTATGCGAGGGGGTGGAAGGATGGGAAGGACACAATAATTATTATACGGTAGAATGGAATCATCATAAAACTATTATGTTCCAAATTTCAGATCAATAGCATTTATATTTTTCGAGAAAAGCCGTTTATTGACAAATTGCGTAATTGTGTCATTTTGTGTGGGAGGGGGTAGAAGAGGTGGAGCGTTTTGGCCCGTTCTTGAACTTATCCTTACTTTTTTGTCAAAAACGACGTGTACAAAATTTGAACTTTCTAGATCAACGCGCTCTCAAGCTAGATAGGACACGGACGGACAGACGCACGGACGGATGGACTTCCGGTTTTGAGATTTTTGAGTGATTAAATGAACTTCTGTGTCATTCATTTTTTTTTCTGAGCCTTATTCTTTCCAGTTATACAGCAACAGAATAGAGTCAATTCAGAAGCAATTCCTTCTTTTTGTTCTCAGGGAATTGTATGATCCTAGAGACTTTGAAAACCTTCTACCCTACACAGTTAGGCTCCAACTATTAAATCTTTTACCGCTTGGTTCTAGAAGAACAATGCTCACATCTTGTTTTACCTTAGATGTTTTGAATGGCGATATTAAGGTTGACCATATCTCAAATAAATTCAGACTCAATGACAATGTCAGGCTAACGAGACTTTCAAGACCACTTTAGGAATATCGACATCGTACAGATAATGGACAAAATCAACCTATTAACAGATGCTGTAGAGTATTTAACAAATTCAGCGTACACTATACACCTCCAATAAATAAGCTAACTGAGACTTCGCTCCGTTTTATGAGGTCCCCACACCCCGCTTAACTCTTC
Organism: Chorisops tibialis; assembly: GCA_963669355.1. NCBI lineage: Eukaryota > Metazoa > Arthropoda > Insecta > Diptera > Stratiomyidae > Chorisops > Chorisops tibialis. Next base: position 114,981,165 of record OY770262.1, on the reverse strand, counting down.
CACCAGTGCATATCATATATGTATATCAAATTGTTTTAATTAATTAAGGTAAATTTAACTATATTAGGTTATATTAAATTAAATTAAGCAATTTATTATTATGTAAGCTATCTTGTTATGATAAATAAATAAATCAATAAATGAAAGAAAAATTTGTTGATTTTAAGAAATTTTGTATAGAGAGTGGTAGAACAAATTTTTCTCACATCATACTAGAGTAGCTATCGAAATGTTCTCTACTAAATTTAAGCTCCAAAAATTGAATAGGTATTGAGAAAATTAGTCTATTTGATTTATTGAAATTGTGCGGCTTATTTGGGAGGTAGCAGAAGGCGTGGGGGAGTTTTTTAGCATTTTTTTGAAAAACAACTATAACTATCATGCAATTGTTATATTTTAAGTTTCAGATCAGCAACATTCATAATTTTCAGGAAAATTGGATTTTTGTAAAGTTGTTAATTGTGTCATATTGTATGGGAGGGGTACAAGAAGTGAAGCTATTCGTCTAATTTTTTTAAGTCTAAATTAATATTTAGTGCACAATTCCAAATCGATAAAGCTTATACGTACTGAGTGAATTGGCTTATAGTATTTCAAGAAAATGTGCAGCTTGTATGGGAGGTGACGGAAGTAGCGTTTTTTTTTTTAAATGTGTATATTCCAAACTTCAGATCAATAGCTTTTATATCTTTCGGGAAAATTCTTATATTGTGAATTTCCGAGATTGAGTCATTTTGTATGGGAGAGGCTAGAAGGGGTGGAGCGACCCCCGTTGACCTTACTTTTTTCTTAAAAACGACGTATATAAAATTTACACTTTCTAGCTCAACGCGTTCTTGAGCTAGACAGGATACGGATATACAGACGGACGGATGGGCATCCGATTTTGATATTTTTGAGTGATAATATAAACTTTTGTGTCTTTTTTTCTCCGAGCCTTATTTCTTAGCGTTTTCAAACTTTTTGGCAAATTAAAATACTCTCAGATTTCATCTAGAGTATTAAAATATAAATAATATATGGACCTCGGAATTAAACTGCGCTATGTCGATTTGGTGTTGTTTTATAAAAATTATTTTAATTCACTCATCTCTTCGAGAACTATACTACACTTTGTATTAATGACGTCATGAAGTATGGTCTAAGAGTCCTCCATAAATTTAAATCTGTAGTACAAAAAGATTTCAGTACCATTTAAACTGCTCTAATGAAAAGTTAAATAAAATGACATAGCGCAGTTTATCTCGGAAGTCCAGAAATATTCCGGTATGCGATTATTCCTAAAAACAATACCGGTCTGACACCACTCAGCCGATTTTTTGCAACTCTTACTCTTTTCTGTTGAAGTTTACTCGAGCTATCGGCGAGACAATCACCCAAAGACGGACGTCACATCGAAACTTACTTTTTTTTTAATTCCTACGTCCTCAATTACTTAAAATCCGTTAAATAGTATTTTCCCTTTATTTTATAGTATGGAGAGCTAAAAGCCCGGGTAATTATGTTAATGAAAATTCAATCTCATAAGTACAGCTCTTCTTGCCCATTAGCGAAACTCAATAAAAGTACAGCAAGGTCCAGGCTAGTTTCGGACTAAATCATAGCTTTTATCTGTTACCGCAGCTTACAGAGTTATTAACAGAATCTCGTGGCTTTCTAACATTTTGTTTTATTGGCTCATGCTCTCTCTCAATCCCTGCTCGACCTGGCAGTTAGCGGAAAAAACCCCCAAATTTCAATTTACATCATACCTAACTCTGCCGAACTGAACTGAAATTTCTAGTGAGAACAAATTAGGCCAACATAGTCCGATAAGTCCTTTTCGCAAAACTGCAAATTAGTCCAAATATTATCAATCAATCCATTTATGGGTTCACATCAGTTTTGATCCCTACGGCGATAATTTTACCCATCAAAATCTGAAAATCTCTACGCTCAGATTAACATATCACTCAATGGGGTTGATGTGTATATACTACGTATAGATTGTTAGGTACATGGTGTTTAGTGTTTTAGGGTGCTTGGAACAAACCCCAATACGATGGGTAGTGTATCGTGTATTTTCCTGCGCCTGCTTACTGTAGAAATCAATGGGTAATTGAAATAATTAATAAAATTACAGTTAAGCTGATTTTCACCTGTAATCCGCTGCAATGAAATATGGTATTCCACGGATATTTTTCATTTTTCGCTTATGGCGTGATTTTTACTTTTGTGATTTATATACGGTGCCATCATCATTACCAGTTCGTATTGTTTTATTTTACTAATACAACGTACATTTACTACGCATCCACATAATTACTAAATATATAAAACTTATTATATATGGGCCGAAATTACTAGAATCAAAATATATATCATATGGTGAGTTACGAACCCGAAGAACACTGAATTCGATATATGTGTATGTACATATCCACAATAGTTTTTTTTTTTGAAAATTAGGTTTCATCAAATTATTATCCGTTTACAAAGTTGAATGGTTTTATTAAAATATAATTCTGAAAATATTTTATTGGGAATTTATTGGATTTTATTATGTTTTATTTGACAAGCTCACAATATGCGCTACATATGGGCGAATTTCAGGCCTTATAAATGCTTAAAATTATGCCTTGGGTGATGGTAAATTGTCGTATTTTGTGGTCATCAAATTGGCATATCTTCAAATAAACGCTGAAATATTAATTAATTGTTCAATGCATTTGCAGATTTATTAACAGAATTTAATTGAAAATTGGAAAAATATGTTTTTTGGTGGTAAGGACTAGTGCACATATGATATTAATGTAGTTTTTGAATTAATTGAAATTCTGGTATTGTTTCGGGATTTTTTGTTGTTGTAAAAAGGCACTATTTGCGTATTATATAAATTTTTTTATAATTAATAAATTTCTATGACTTCATTTCCTTAATTTCGATATTAAAAATGGAATGCTAAAGCAATTCAGCTAATGCCGTAACAATGCTCCATTTGCAGCTTGTTAGCTTTACAGCCAATCGATTAATCAATTTTCCCTATAGGCGCACAGTATCGAAACAGTTCTCGTCCACGGGGCGCAATCCAGCGCATCTTAGTTGTCAGTAAGACATGTTTTCTCCTCTGGCCTACTTTTCAAAAGCTAAATTTTAATGTACTATGTAGTACACTAATCGATTGTCTTCCTTGACGGCTATAATCCAGAGTAATTTGGAGATTCTTTGTTCTGCTTTCCTAAGAGATTGACCGATCCCCTGCCTTAAAATCAAAATATCGTCAAAATGCGTCGGAGACATTGGTACACCAAAGTTGGCATATTTTTTACCTTCCATGTAGTAACGTCGATATGGATTTGAACTCCCGACCTTCGCATTGTCGCCCAACAAGCTACCCACTACCTACTACTACTACAATGGCAAAACAGCCCAAATCGGACTTTGGCCTCCTGACATTCAGGTTCCTTAACACTTTTCATTACTTATTGTGGAAGGGTTGTTAGCCCTTCGCGCAACCTTCTGTCTACGAATTTTTCATTTTCGTAGATTGAGGTGACCAAGGTATATCCAAGCAGGCAATGTGCTAGAATTATATATTGCGTCGACCGTGATTTGAACTCACGACCTTCGCATTACAAGACCAACACGCTACCCACTAGGCTACACCCACTACCTCCCAGGCAGTAAAAAATTCATCAATATAGATATGATTACATATAATACAATAAAGTTTGTGTTCCAAAAATTACAGTAAAATATAATTTCTTAACAAAGCTGAATTTATTTAAAATTATGATTAAAATCAATGCTTCTGAAATTAGCATTAAAAGCCCGTGGATATTTTATTACTGGTTTGTGCTGGCCTTAATTCGGTCGATAGAATGAAATGTCGAGAAGTATGTAATCTCTTAATGGTCGATAAGGAGTTTTGACGGGGAGAGTTAGGAGCAAGGGTCGAGAGTCGCTTTGCCCACTCAATTTAAATGCGATTCCAGCACTAAGAATGAATCGCAAATCTTTGAAACGAAAGCAGAACCCATTCTTGATAAGGAGGAAGACATATGGGGTCTGATCAGGGAAGACACTTATGAGTAAATCTTAAAAATCTTTGAAGTACAAACTCGGTGATAAAGAATCCACACAGGGCAGACACATTGACAATACAGCAATGTACGCATTTGCCTTATATTCTCTTTTTGCGAAGCCTCAAAATGAGTTATCCTTGATAACAATACAGTCAACGTGGTCGTTGAAGTTATACCATATTTATGATTAAAAAGTTCCTGTTTCCCTCTCTTCAAGACATCAGCCAGAACTGCTCTTAATATTTAACTGGGGGTATCCCTGGTCACTCTTTTTGTCATAGAATCGGAGGAAGCTATTCTCCGTCACCCTTAAAGTCTTAACCGGAACTTTCCTCGACTTCAAGACTGGACTCGAGGACCCACTCTCCGACAAGGATAGCCCAATTCCATTATTCTTATTTTGGGCTGAAAGCCCTTACGCGGCATAATGCCTATGGACTGAAATTATCGTTGTTGATGTCCTAAAATGCTTTCTGGGTGCCTAAAGATTGATCTTCCTCCACTGGTCACAAGTATCAGGGACACTCGAAAAGCCGTTTAGGCAAAATGTCAAAAAAGACCACCTGGCCTGGGCTAATTATCCGAAAGTGCTTCTTTTGGTGTCCCTAATAGCTGCTGTTGGTCAGAAATACCCAAAACGGTCACGAACAAGCGAAAAAAAATTGTGGGAATACCGCGGCCATGCATCAACACCGACGGCCAAGTCCAGCATCCATGGCTCGAAAATCATGCTGTCTATTTGGTGGGACCAGCTCGGCGTGGTGTATTATGTTGCTGTAACCGGGTTAAACCATCACGGAAGATCGCTACAAGAAACAACTAATGCGTTTGAGCCGAGCGTTGAAGGAGAAACGGCCACAATACGATTAAAGACACGACAATGTGATTTTGTTGTACGACAACGCTCGGCCACATGTTGCTCACGTTGTGAAAACCTACCTGGAAACTCTGAAAAGGGACTTCCTACCTCACCCGCTGTCTTCTTCAGTCATTGCCCTTTCTGACTAGCGCCTATTTCGACGCATGACCTGGCTGAGCAGCACTTCCCTTCTTACGAAGCAACCAAAAATTGGGTCGATTCAGGGATCGGCTCAAATGAAGAGCAGTTTTCTTAACGCAGTATCCGTGTGGTGCCAGAAAGATGGGAACAGTTGTGGCCAGCGATGGGCATTTATTTGAATAATAAACATTTAACCATTTTTTTACAATAAAGGCTCGAATTTTGAAAAAAAAAACGACGGTTTTCAATTTGTACTCCCAGTAATATAAAAGTTCGTGATGGCTTTTTTGTGTCCAGCTTGAGGTGTAAGTCGACCGATTGCTTGTGCGCACAACATGTCACCTAAGTTTGGTATAGAACACATACGATACATTCACGCAAACATACGTTTTTATATATTTATATATCGGACAAATTTCGAGATCCGGATTCTGATAATCTTTGCTGTTGTAGGAATTCAAAATACTGTACATGATATTTGGCTGTGTATCTTGACGATAACTCGAGCAAATTTCAACTAAAACGGATGAGAGTGGTCTCAAAACTTCGACAACATCGTTCGGCAGAGTGGTTTTGTTTTCGGGAATAATCTCTACCCGGAAGCGAAACTTAATTGCATCTACCGAAAATAAAATAAAAAAAAAAACTAACGAAATTGACAAATTTATTGTTTTTTCTTTTTTGTCGTACGGGATTAGGAGAAAATATGAGGAATGAATAAAAGGATATATCAGAAAGAAACCGTTGAAAGTTGCACAGAATTTTATTTATATAACGATGAAGAGTAAATATTTCTCACAGTTAACGGACATAATGTGGAAAAGGTGCAAGATTTTTGTTATCTCGGAAGCATTGTCACCATGGACGGCGGAGCCGAAAAGGATATTGAGGCTCATCTAAATAAAACTCGTCAGGCCTTCGGTATACTTTCTCCTTTCTGAATGTTAAGAGAGATCTCTTTTCGCACGAAACGAGTATTTGACGCATATGTCAAATCCGTGTTGTTATATGGTTATACTACGTGGAAAATGACCGTTAGACTTACCAAGAAACTGCAAATTTTCGTGAGCCAATGCATCCGACGCATTTAAGGGATATTCTGGCCAGAAGTGATCTCCAACGACGATCTTTGGAGTACAACTGGACAGACTAAATTAGGCACTGAGATTCAAAGGCAGAAGTGACAGTGGATCGGTCATAACAGGAATTTGATTGACAGTTTCTACGTAAGTACTCTCTCGACAAATCGCAGTGGGAAACTATTGTTTAAGAAGATTGGTGGACTGAGATCAACATATGTACATACATAGCTAAAATTTGGATAAAACGACTGGGCTTCTTATTAATCTTTCTAGCTGAAGTGTTGATATCTCACTTTTGTTTTTTTTTTATAATTTGGGGAACACGTAAGAGAACTGCGGCCTTCTCGGCCTAATGTGCAATTATTGCTCCTTTTCCCTACCATAACTCAGTAGCTTTGGCTAATCTGAGTATCTTTAAGGGAGGCATGTAGGCTAGTTCCTCGGTGGAAAGGAAACCTTCTCCAAGAAGATTATGTCTTTTCCTAGCTACTGCTTCACAGTGACATAGGATGTGTACTGTCGTTTCTGAGTTTTCTAGACAGAGGCGGCAGATTTCGGTTTCAGCTAAGCCCATATTTTTGAGGTGGTGGTTTACTCCATCGTGCCCCGTCATTAGGCCGATTAGAATACTACTCTTGCTGAATTTTAAAATATCTTCCACTTTGTCTTTTTTCGGTAGGATTAGTTTTTTTGAGATTGACAAGCCTGGAAGTCTATTCCAGTAGATTTTATGTTCTTGTTCAACCCACTTGCTAAATATAGAGTTGAGTTGACACCTCACTTACAAACGTCATCGATAAATTTAACAGAACTGTACAATAATCCGGCTGAATTTCACAGATGGCCTTGAAGCAGGAAGTTAATCGCGCGAAAATCTTCTATTAATAAGTCAAAGATTATATGTACATTGATTTTACCATTTTCAATGCAATCAGTTATCGCACTCGAAAATTCTGAGCTTTAAATTACAACGTCCTTTCTGATCATCACATCAGTATCCAAGGCATTTGGATTACCACGAACCAAAAGAAATATCTTCTATCGAAAATCCTTCTTTATCTCCTCAACTATATAAATCTTAAATCGCTCTATATTTTAGCTCTTTCCATCCGAAAATTCTCTACACAGAAGAGCACCTTTTCCTTCTTGAAGCATTTCGAACCATGTCGACCACATTCGTAAGATATCTATATATGAAATAATGTGCTCTCGACCGGATATTGTCGATATCCAATCTCACTCTGAGGCAAATCGCATGAATGCTGTATTATTTTAATCCTCTTCTAAAGAGATTGCTTTTATCCTACCAACTACCTATATCTTCCGATCTTTCTAGTTCTCCGCTCTTCTGTGTGTTCGTTTTGCCCTCTCCCCCCCCCCCCCCCCCCTTTTGAAAACCATCTTGCAGAAACCACTCTTCATTCTATATTTTGATACGTTTGTTTGTAGAAAATTTTATACACACATATCGCAATCACCTATAGGTGTATATTTATGATATAGAATTTTCCTCCGTCGTTTCATAACTGCACAAACATATCCTAGGCACCTTACCAAATGGTTTAACAGTTTTACCTCGCACCCCAAGAATCCCATTCTCTTAACCTTATGACAGTGTGTTCGTCCTAATATACAATACAAACGCCAAAGCCTTTTCTACGGTTTTAGTCCTGGAAATTGGTTCTTATACTGAACAGCTATAGATATGGGATGTACATATAGTACATTTGCCAAACCATTGGTATGAGAACGATGAGTTTGACTCGAAGATCCTTAAGTCGAAACCAGCTTATCCATTCTAATTAGTATAAGTCCTAATGCTTCTTGTTTCAGGGATTACGGAGCATCTATAAGGACATGTACACATTCACATATTCATATACACACAGAAACAATAACTTCCTCTCGGTATGAAATCATTCTATGCAAGCCCGACCACTCCCTCCCCCCACTCCCCGCCCCAACCATCATTCAACCATTCTTCTTCACCATCCTTTCTTAACCACCACTCCTTTGGTTAACATTTATCTTGATGGCATATCTTTGGCTCTTTACTATATTCTCCACAAGTCAGTTCTGCTCATATATTCGATATTGGGGACTCCCCGATGCACCAATTTTCATTTTTGGATTATAGATACGACGATGCTTGGGGTATAAAATAATCCGATCTGGAATAAATTGACATTCGTCAGACTACGGAAACGTATAGAAACTTCTCGAGGCAACTATAGTCGATTATGTGTTACTCGTATATGCCTTGTCATGCAGAGACGACACAAATCATTACAGAAATAGCCGTACAAATCAATCGAAATAGCGTAAAGCTAAGGATTAGGATTAAAGCACAGTCCAAAGTATCTATTCTCGCAAACATACGAACATATTTTCTACTAAATTCACGCATATATCCGAACAAACACTATCTATATCTCAGCAGATTAGCCGTCACGAACGCAACAGATTTCGTATTACCTTCGGATTTAATGTGATGAAGAATTGTACATATACATATATGGTATAGCCGCCAGTGAGTCTTGGGTACAGGATTGAATCCGTCAAGCATACGGAGGATTGTCGCTGTGTGCACTTAGATATAATAAGTAGTTATATCTGTGCGGTCGGTGGAGTTGAGGTTTGAGAATTGGCCCTTAAATCCACTTGCTGCAATTCATTAGCCGAATGAAATTCGATATATCGTGGTGCGGATACTGAAAGTAAACCTAAACCGCAGAGGATTAGCCATGTCTGATTCTTAGATGGTTTAAACTTCAAGAAAAATACCTATGTGTATTTGCTGGCTGGTTTGATTTTTTCCAAGTTACTGTCAGCGCGAATTGTACGACTATGATGAACGAAGCAAAAAAAAAAAAATACGTTGATTTGAAAAATACTCAAAGAACGACAATAATCCGGCAAAAATGTGGACTGCCTGGGTGAAAAATAAAACGGAGTAAAGCCTAGAATGCGGAAATAATGTTAAACTAGTGGCATAATATTCTGCTAATAAGATATTTAGAATTTTCTAGAAATGTCTAAGAGTATCATAAGTTAGATTAAGGGAAAGAAAAATGTTCTCGGGTTATTGTACTAGTTTTTCATGTTGTACATACATTTTGAATCAGATAAGTTCGAAATTGTATTTCTCCGATTTTATTTTATTATTTTTGTAATAAAGTATTGTGATCGACTTGGAAAATAAAATTTGCTACCCTGAAATTTTGTATTTTTTTCGCGTTTCGTGACTAAAATAGCCTAAAATGCAAAAAAGAAAAAATTTCTTCTGTCTTCACTCAGCGTAAGTACATGCGCAGGGGTTCGAACGCAAACACACCGATTGTTCTTAACGGACAAGATGTTGAAGAGATGAAAGATTTTTGTTATGTCGGAAGTATTGTCAGCATGGACGGCGGAGCCGAAAAGGATATTGAGGCTCGTATCAATAAAGCTCGTCAGGTATGCTTTCCTCTTTATGGAGACTATGAGAGATCTCCCTCTGCACAAAACGGCGAGTTTTTTACGCATGCATCAAATCCGTGTTGTTATATGGTTGTACTACTCGGAAAGTGACCGTTCGACTTACCAAGAAACTTCAAACCAATGCCTCCGGCGCATTTTGGGAATATTCTGGCCAGAAGTGATCTCCAACGATGAACTTTGGAGTTCAACTGGCCGGAGCTCTAAAACAGAAAATTAAGAATTTGAATATCTCGACCATGGTTTTAGCTAGGAAGCTGAAAATCAACATATATGTAGAAATGGTTTTGTCACAAATTTTAACAATTTAATGTTTTTTTCCATTGGGGTCCGAAATGTGGAGGGAGGGTGGAGCAGAACAAAGTGTCGACCGATTTTTTTTAAATGAGTATATCTTCGAAATTACTTACCATAAAAAATAAATTACCAACAAGTCGGTCACAACTTTATTATTTTTGGGACAAGTTGAGGATGCATGGTAAGTCAGTTTGCAGGTTAAAGTGGTGAAGGACGACTAAGTGGAACTCCCTTTTGGGCAGGGCTGCTGCGAATTTAACTTTTAATTGCGAATACGATCACAAGCTCCAGTACATATGTATAATCAATAATTCATTCGTTTATGCAAGTTGTGTTTTTATGAGGGGAGGGGAAGGGTGGTAGTAAGGGTGTGCAAATGTTAATAATTTTTTAATTGACTGCTTGAATCACGTACAATATTCTCTGTATAGAATTTCAGTTTCACGGACGAAGTTGCATAGAATTTTCATAATATTCGTTTATTTTACATTCCCGAAACCAAACATTTGTATGGGAGGGTAGAGGGGGTAAGGAAATCGTAAAATCTGTGATGTATGTATGTATATTTATTGCGTATGTTTTCAACTTAAATTTAATTAATGATTTTGTTTTCAGAGCTTAGACTAAACATTAAAATCTGTGATGCAGTTTTGCAAATGTTTGGTTTTGTGAATGTAAATACACCGAAGATTATGAAAATTCTGTGCAACTTTGTCTACGAAACTGAGAATATTGCATGTGATTCAAGCAATCAATTAAGAAATTATAAACATTCACACACTCTTACTATCACCCCTCTCCTTCCCTCATAAAAAATCAAACTTGCATAAATAAACGAATAAAATATTGATTAAATGTACTGAAGCTTTTGATCGTATTCGCAATTTAGTGTTAAATTGACAACAGTTTTGTCCTAGAAACCCGTTTCACTTTCTAACATACTTACGTACGATGGCGCCACAGCCCAAATCGGGCCTTGGCCTCCTGTATGTTTCGCCTCCATCCATCTCGGTTTAGTGACCGCGTCCTTAAGTTTGAGAATCATAGCAATGATTTGCTGTCTGCGTCAATAGAGAAGGACCCAGCGCTTCCGCGGTTTTCCGACCGGTCTTTGGCCATTGACTTTTCCTTTTAGTGTACGTTTGGGAATTCTTCCGTCGTCCATCTGCTCCACATGATCAGCCCAGCTAGCTTCTTAAATTTTGTGAGGGTTACACTTTTAGATTATCGAAAATAGCACACTATTCTCTATTGTATCGTATTCTCCAAATCGAGTCTTCATTCACAGGTCCGAGGATTCTTCTGAGGACCTTTCTTTCAAAGGCGTTAAGTAATTTTTCGGATGCCTCAGTTAACGACCATGTTTCGCTGCAATAGCATATCACAGGCCTTATTATTGTTTTATATATTTTTAGTTGTCTTTCGGTGCACGTTCTTGTTTTTAATTATTGGAAGGACCGAATAATACGCCTTATTTGGCAACATTATCCTTCTTTGAATTTCGATGAGTTTGCTTCCAGCCTTTGATAAATTTGCCCCTAGGTATACAAAGTTGTCGACGTTTTCTAGGTTATAGTCTCCTACTGTAATATTTTGTCCTTTTCCTAGTTTGTGTCATAATTTTTGTTTTGTTTTCATTAATTGGTAGCCCAACTTCCTGTATGTATTGTTTTCTTAGTGTCAACGGGAAGTTTCCGAAGGACATATTTGAGTGTTAAACTGAAAAGCATTGGTGCTAGACCGTCACTTTGTTGAAGGCTATTGTTTATTTTAAAACTGGAAGTCAGATCATTTTCTACTCTGACTTGTGACAAAGTCTAGGTCATTGTCATTCTTGTAAGTAGAACCAGTTTCGGTGGTATTATCGTCCTGACTAACAGCCTGCGCTGGGGGGGGCAAAAGAGCTCATTAACAAGAAAGTAGATACACATTGCATACAATTGCTCGATTACTCTGAAAAAAGTGGGTGTTTCTTCAGGGCCGTTTTTACTTCTTCCAAAGTGGGAGGCCTCAAAGAGGGTCCTTCATCAGCTATTACATCAGTTGTGCCTGCTATTATGTCTGCTGCTGCTGTTCGTGCGGATGATGGGCTCGGATTGAGGAGATGTTCAAGGGTATTACGCACATCTTTGTTTTATATCTTCCACATTGTTAATTATTTTGACTTCTGTATCCTTGTGGAAGGTCATCTTCGGTTGGTTTCATCCTTTTAACTAGGGAATACGCGAATCTTGTGTTTTGTATTTTAAAACGTTCGTCCATGTTTTTAATTTCGGCATTATTGTACTTGCGTTTTTTTTTTGTCTGCATATTTTGTTTGCAAATCGTCTAAGATCATTATATTTGTCCTTTGGCTCGTGTCGGCTGTTCTGTTAATGTTTTGTAAACTTGATTTTTTCGCTCTAAGGCATCTTGGTTTTCGTTGTCGAACCAATCATTTCTTTTGCGTCGGGATTGATGTCCTATGATCTCCTCCGCGACAGGTGTAATGCCACATTTCTTCTATTGGATTGCTGGCGTTGGTGTCCAGCATTGTCGCGAAGTGCCTCTCCAAGGCTAATACTATTTCGCTACTAATTTCCCGTCTTTGAATTTTCCAATGTTGAATATAGGAACTGGTAGTGATCTTGAGTGTCTTCGGTTTGCGATTCGACATTGGAACCTGGTCTTTACCAAATAGTGATCTGTATCGCAATTAGCCCCTTGACATGTACGCACCTAGAGAAGGCCATTCTTTTCTCTATTAGAACGTGGTCCATTTGGTTGAATATTCGTCCGGCGTGTGATGCCCACGTTCTCTTATGAATGTCACGATTCGGGAAGCATGTCAAGCTTACAATAAGACTTTTGCTGCTGGAGAAATCTGTCAGCCTCTGGCCGTTATCGTTACTAATGTCATGGAGACTGTGGCTTCCAATTTTCCCTATGTAAGTCTCTTACTTGCCCACTTTCGCATTAAAGTTACCTAATACTATTTTAATATCATTCGACAGAAGGGAGTCGAATGTTGATTCTAAGGTGCTTCGTCGTCTTTGTCTCCCATTGGGGCGTGTATATTAATAAGCCAAACATTAAAAAAATACTTGTTTTTATGCGGATTGCACACAGTCGTTCATTGACGGGTTTGAAGTTGGTAACTTGGTGTTTAAACTAGTTGTCGACGATATACGCAACACCAAACTCCCGGCTTCCCGATGATTTCCCCTTTTGAAAATTGTATGCGGTATAATGTCAGTAGTCTGTCTACCTAACAATTTAGTTTCTTGTGCAATGATATTTATGTTGTATTGCTTGTCTGTTGCAGAAATTCTCTTACTTCTCCAGCTCTGTACATGGATCGTACGTTCCAAGATCCGAAGGAATAGTTCATTTTTCGTTTGCGTGGTCATTGCCGTTGAATCAATTCAGTCCGAGGCGATGCTTCGGGCTTCGGAACAAGTCTGGTTTTTCCGAGGACGAGTTGTTAACAGTGATGTGTTAATAACTCGTCCTCGGAAAAACCAATTCCCAACCTGGTAGTCCATATTATAGTGCTAGAATTTTTCTGTTTCATTTTCATTACCACTCGCACTTATCAGTTTGGCAAGTCAAGTTCGAATGGACAAGACCAGTACCCGGTGGCTACCACGTGAAGGTATGATGAGCACAATTGATGTGTATATGATAGTTACAACACTGGTCTAATGACGCCAATCAGATGCCTACCTTATCTATACCCATCCAATCACCACCTTAGTGTTCTCTAAACACTCTAACCTGCATATTGACTTCCCACACATCCTCAACTTGCTCCAAGAATAATAAAATTGCGCCTGACTTTTGGGCAGATATTTATTTAATTCCCTATTGGATTAAAATCAAATCATGTCAACTATACCTATTTTGAGCTTCTCTTGTATCAAAACGGATTTAGGACAACTTAACAAACAGTTAAGCCCGGCTTAAGTCAATATGTTAGCATTATTTTTGCGAAACATAAAATGGTTTAATTTGAAGAAATCGTAATAATTGCGAATTGCTAAATAATCTTCCAAAATTTGCAGCATTTCGTGAAACAGTTTTTTTTTATCTATCATCATTAACAACGATACTCCATGCTACTAGCTAGCATTATCCCGTGAGCGCCGCCTTAAACGTACATGTACATGTGTATATCACTTTCTCGAAGATTTTGCAAAAAAACGTGCACACCGATTTGGCAAGGTCGCCCACATTTTCTGAAAGAGGCGACATTTAATCCATTTAACCTCATTTTCCTATCCCAAGTTTTACAAATAATTTCTTCGTTGAGTCGTATCTGTCGAATTGAGTATGCGGATAAGAAATGAATTTTCTTATATGGAGACGATGACGATAGAGCAAGAATCGGTGCGACGACATCATCCCCGAAAAGCTAAGTAGCAAAACCAAGGGATGTGAAATATGAACGATAAATCCTAATCACCCTGTTTGTACTTTCTCAATGATGAGAGAGAACACCAACGACACACAAAAATACCAGGGGAGTATTAAGAAGAGAGATTTGTCTAGATCCGGGTGAAGAAGAAGATTTATCAGCAGCATAACGAAAGATAGATTTAAGCAGAAATAATGAGACGAGGGAGTATTAGCCGACCTACCACCAACCCTCACCCAACTCCTTTCAAATGAATAGCTGCTGTCTATAGCGAAAATCTACCGCCAAAGCCTAAATCCAAAGTTCTTAAAAAAATAAGAATCGCAGGGTGGAAAAAAATACAGAAATGATGAGGCAAAGTTAAGACGACAAAGATATGGTGACGCAGTCCAAAGTATCCTACACCCGAGACGTTGATGGATTCAGGGAGAATGGGAAACGAATTAAATTAATACGCAATGCTATGGAGAAAAAATTTCCTTTTTTTATGATTGGCTGCGGTTTTGGATTATTTGATATCGTTATATTACGATAATGACTGGGGACTATTACAAGGCATAGTGATTGGCATCATCATGGGCAACCGTCAGAATTCAAAACGCACGGTGGAGGATTGGAACTACCGACAGCAGTAAAAAAATATACTTCTTTCAATACTTAAGCGCAGTTAATAAGGACCACAAGGTACATAATACATCCAGGTTGGAGGGTGGTAGTGCATGAATCTCCACCGCCACCAGTTAGTATCGGATTAAGATCAAAATTTGACGATGGTAGCACACTTCGAGTCGCCAAGGTGATATCGAAGGTAATGAGATTGCTCTCGGTTAAGATCTAAATGTCTGTGCAGTAAAAATAAAGTGAATGAAGCAGTTCTTTGCTCCTAATCCACTTCAAGAACCGGATACGGTCAGCGAAGTTCTTCTGATGAGGAAGGAGCAAAAAGCTGTTCAGTCGGCAATATCTTAATTCCCGATAGTGTGGTATCCTTTTATGGCCTATCAGTTATAATACATTTAGGCGAAATCTCCACGCATACATCTTTCATCAGGTTTTTGAAAGATTTTGATGAGGGTACACGAACGAAGAGAATGGTCAAAGTGGACTTTTTGAGGTTCTTAATAATGCCCAGTAATAAGTAAGTTTCCGCAAGGTTCAGGTGAAACAAATTCAGAACATTTAATTCCATCCTTTCGAACTCGAAAGATACATATAGTAGATACATGTTGCAGGGTAGAGACGATCTCGACACGGGTTAACAAGAAATCCTGCCAAGATATGATATGGAAACTTAAGGAAAATCCTCCTTAATAGATAATTCTCGCCGGAATAGAAAATTAATGGTGTAAGGGATTTTAAAGGATCTTTGATTAAAACTTCTTGTGCTACGTGTGAGCGAATGCAAAACGGATAGTTTAGGCCCATATCTAATAAATATTTGGGCCGAGACATGGTAGAAGGGACGAGAAGAGATATGGTCAAGATATTTTCATTACGAGTGAAGTGTTCTGATAATTTTGTTGTTTAGCATAATTCCTTGACTGTTTAAGAATTTCTCGTCTGACGACTGACCGAGCGTAAAGCCATTGGAATTATAAGCTCTTTGAGTAGGAGGAATCTAGACATGGGTTTATTTTAATATACGCGCGATAGGATTGAATATTGTGACGATGGTATAAGGTCGAGGGTTGGTATTATGGGGTAACCTAAATCTCAGCGAGTTGTTCCCTTGTATGGGATTTCGTCGGCCCGTTGATGGCTTTGGCGAGCAATTTTCTTTATTTTAATCCAATAAGACGTAGTATAGAAAATGCTAAAGACACTCGCTATTTCTATGGTGTTATGCTATGTTATTTGCCGTAGGTTTATGTTTGGATGCAATCTGTAGTTGTTATAGTTCTATTTTCTTTGAATTATTGATTTTAAAATATTCTTAAAGCGTTAATTCCGTACTCGTTGCTGAATATATTTATTTACGTATTATTCGTTGGGATTATGATTTTCTTTATATGCGATTCTAATAGCATTCGCGCGATAAATGTGAATTGCAGTGAGAATTTGTCGTTTTACGGGAATTTATCACAAATTTTTCATCGAAATCGAAATTTTTCGATTCCGCAATCAATTATTGTTATGAAAAATTATGACACCAACCCTGCCATTTAATTTTTTCACCAACACTAAAGGATTTTCGAAAAAAAGCGCTTATTTTAAAGACCTCAAAAGTAATATTGGTTTTTAGTACACCAATTGCTGCTTGTTCACAGACCAGAGACTTAACTTAGTCTCGCATAGAAAACATCGAAGCTCGTTAAGTTATATAATCTTTGTGGGAAGTTAATATTCGCGCCTCGCAAAATAACCGAACACTCAAACCTCTTCATCTTTATTGATGATTGCGGTCGCGCTATAGCACGTAGCGGTGTCCTACTGGAACCACATGTTAGTCAGATCAATAACATCCAACTTGATTAATGTATATTTTCAAAAAATGACTGTAATCACCTGCCAAAAATCGTGCGTCCCTTCCTATTTAAGGACTCGTTAGATGCAGAATCAGATAAAGTTAATTTAAATATAGCAGCAAATTATTTTGCCTTCTTCTCAAATGGCGACAAATCCACATTGTTACTACAGCCCAAATCGGACCTTGGCCTCCTAACCTTTCCTCAACATTTATTTGTTATTTGGGATGGGTTGTTACAGTACTGGAGTTACATATATGTCGGTCGGGATTTGAACTCACTCCCTTTTTTTTCTACTGAATGCAAAGGTCAAGACTGTACATTATAAAGTAAGCAATTGATACACCTGTTGATATAGTCACTAAATAGCTTTCGCATGTGTGTGAAATAAGTTCTTTTCAACTTGATGGGGTCGTGTTAAACCCTAAAATAGCTAGTCCCTTATGTGGTTCCGATACTAAATCACGACGAAGGCCTTCCGACACATTAATCAATAAATTTTCTTTTAAATTTCGCTATGGGGGCATATGACAGTAGAGAGTTTTCTTCCACCAGGCACGTCCTGAGCTTCAGCCTTTAGTTGTCGCCAGTACTTGTTTGTTCCTCTGGCCTCCTGCGCAACTGCTCGCTTTTATGTGCTGCTTGGTAGACCAACCCGACGTCTTCGTTGAGCTTGTCTTGCGATGTTTCGCTCTGGTTTCCTCAAAGTGTGTTATCGATTCACTTCCACTAACGCCTTTGAATCTCAGTGCCTATTTTAGTCTCTCCAGTTGTACTCCAAGGTTCTTCGATGGAAATCACGCCTGGCCAGAATATCACTAAATTGCGCCGGAGGCATTGGTTCACGAAAGTTTGCAGTTTCTTGGTAATTCGAACGGTCACTTTCCACGTGACTCATGTGTATGTGCTTGGTTTTACGCGTATTCATTTTCAATCCTGCCTCTTTGAATTTAGCATGAACGAGCGAACATTTGAATCTAAGCCCATAAGTTTATGTGCAAGCAAACACACGTCATCAGCATAATCAAGGTGTCTATGGATGTTAATCAGTCCCCACTGATGACCTTTATTTTCGCCACCTTCCACCAGAAACAGGACTGGTGATAATATGCAGCCTTGTCTGACACCCGTTCGTACAGGAAAGCTCTCCTCTATGTAAGGCGTGACATCTTGCATCTTCGTAGGATTCTTTAATCATCGCTTTGATCTTATCTGGAATACCTATCCTACGCAAAGCACTCCATATGTTACCTGGCATAACGCTGTTAAAAGCCTTCTCGAAATCCGCAAACATGAGATGTAGTGCGAACTCATTTCGGCTAACTGCTCCAATATTATCTGTGGGGTATTTTTATAGTCTGTATATGATGGTCCTTTACGGAATGCAGCCTGTTAAACTTCGAGTGTGGTCTCTCTCTCTCAGCATCATTAATCGTGCTAAAAATTACCTTTGCCATGATTTTTGATACGGTAGGAAGTAGACATATACCACGCCAATTGCTACAATCCCCTTATTCAGGATTCTTACAATGACAGATATCTTCCTACATTCTACAACTCAATAATGAGTGGGAGGACTATTTCGGCTATCATTTCTGAGTCCGCTTTGAAGAGTACGGTTGGTAGTTCGTCAATACCTGGGTCTTTCTTCGCCTTGGTCGAATGGCAGAAACTGTTTCTTCCTTATTCGCGGAATCGCCGTAATAAGGAATTGTTAGATGTTCGGTAGTTGTTCTGTTCATGGAATATCTTCTTCTCTCAAGATGTTTAAAATATCAGAAAATTATTCCTTTCATCGCCCCAACTGGTGTTCACTCATATTAAGGAGAGTTCAGTTGAAATCTCTTACAAAGTGGTTGGCGATGCAATTCCTACGCGTCAGCTGTTTAATTTCAAATAGTGAACCCATATCGCCAAGGTAAACCGTAGATTCCGCCTTTTTGGCCAGATCTTCAATAAGGATCTCTTGTTGCGTCTAACAGCCCTCTTAAGTTATACGAGGGCGGTTCAAATATGATCGATACAAACGCTCTGACACATTTATTTATTATCGAAAATATTTACAAAAATTTACAGTTTTTGTAGGTAATTCTCTTCACTAGTTACACATTTTTGCTACCTCTCCGGAAGTTTTTTGATGCCGGTATCGAAGAATTCCTTGGGCAACTTGGACAGCCATGTGCGCACAAGCTCCTCTACCTCGTCGTCGGTGTTGAATCTTTGACCTCCGAGAGCTTCTTTCAGTGGTCCAAGCATGTGGTAGTCGCAGGGTGATAAATCCGGACTGTAGAGACGCGCGGCATGAGAACGCGCCTTATCCTGGAGAAGAATAGCACTTCGCGCTGGAATGCTCCTCCGTTTCGAGCGATAAGCAGGTTTCACGTGTCTTTTCAGAAGGCTAGAGTAGTATGCAGCATTGATGGAACGTTGTGTGCGCAAGAAGTCAACATACAGCACTCCCCGCCGGTCCCAGAATACAGTATACATAACCTTTCCCGCGGACCTGGTTGTCTTCGCTTTGACTGGCGCTCCTTCCTCCTTCTTCCTCCACTCTTTGGACGATACCTTGCTTTCGGGAGTGTAATAGTGTACCCATGTCTCGTCTGTAGTGAAGATTCGCGTCAAAAAAACCATCTCCCTCCGCCTCGTATCGCGTCAGCAACCGGCGACAAACTTCCAACCACATGAATTTTTGCTCGAAGTTCAACAGTTTCGGAACCCATCGCGCCGTTTTGAAGGTGTTCGTGGATGATAGACTCTACACTACCAATACTAATGCCGACTTCAGCCGAAATATTTCGAACATTCAGCCTACGCTCCTCCAAAATGAGTAGCTCTACGCGGCGAATGTTGTCTGGTGTGATGCTGGTTCGCGGCCGACGATCATGCGGCTCATTCTCGACGGTTTCGCGGCCATCTTTGAACGCTTTGGCCCATTTAAACACAGCAGACCTACTCAGGCACTCACTACCGAACTGATTTCGCAAGCGCCGAAGAATTTCCGTGTTTTTAACGCCTTCCCACACCAAAAAACGAATGACAATACGTTGCGCAACGGCGGTCGGCACTTGATATTCACTCATGGTCGTAGCACGCGCGTGAAACGTGCGTTCGCGACGAAAACTATGCCACACTATTTGTAAGGGACCCAACTATCACATATTCAAGCCGCTACCTTCAAAACTAACAGGCGCGCCATCTACAGCGTTTGTCTCGATCATATTTGAACCGCCCTCGTATATGAAAATCAAAGTAATCACGACTCATCTCGAGATTTCTTTGGTTAACATCGGGGTGAGAGATTATTGCCATTTTGGCTTTTTTTCGAACTCCGATCTTGTCCATGTGTCGACTTCCAGGGTTTCTCAACGGTTTGCACATAACCCACAGATTCTTCAGCACTTGTTGTAAATGTTTTCTGATTGCCTCCCCTTTGGCGTTCAGTGTGCGCCCAATGTGGATAACTTGTCGTGTAGAATCGTGGTATACATATATACTAGCGTTTTTGCTGGGGTCTCCATGTTAATCGCCGTTGAACTTGCGCTTTATTTAAACAATTTGTGGACATCGAACAGCTGCTGTGCACAATATTAAGCAGGCAGCCATCAAGCTGTGATTACTCCCTACGTCAGCGCCACGCTTCGCCCGCACATCGAGGAGGCATCTTGTCTATCGGCAAATTATGGCCAAATGGTTGATTTGGTTCTGAAAACACCATCAGAGGAAACCCAAGATGTCTTATGGTGACTCTTGTGTGGGAAATGGATCCTTCCGATGACCATTATTCGAGTTCTACAAGACTCCACAATTAACTCACCGTTTTCGAGGTTCTTAATCCAAGGTCGTGAAGCGTCTACCAAGGGTCACTATGCTTCCCTATGACGTGTTCTATTCCAGGGCCAACCTCGACGTTCATATATCATGAAATAGATAATAATGCCAGCTCTTGGAGTAAGCTCAAATGTGGCACCATAGTTGGCCATAAAACTCCTCTTCGTTACCAGGCGTTGCGGCACTAGTTGATGTGTAGAACTGCAGAATTGTGACGGTGATGCCGCTGGTCCTGATCGTCACGACGATCGAGATTAATTCGCAGCTGATAAGACTTTTTCTTTCTCCCGTTGTAAGGACGACCAAAATACAAAAAGGTGTTTCCACTCTTGGTTCGTTCTCCTCCTGATTCTGTTCACCTGACCTCGTTTAAGCCGAAGATTTAGATGGCATAGTGCTCCATTTCACGGTCGCTCACTGATTATCGATCCGTACATGGATCGAGTGACCCCAGCCCTTTCACCGCCATTCAATATTCGAACGATTCAGCAACCAATCGTAGTCTATTTTCGAATGCCAAAAGCCGTTGCTGTCCAATTCGTCCGTATCCGAGGTGCTATATCCGTTTCTCGTATAAGTTAGATTTTGATATCACGGGTGATAAGCCCATGATTCAGTGAAAGTTCATTTGCCAGTATTAGAGCAAGTAGAACTGTCTATGAGTGTATTCTATAGCCTCCATATCACAGGGAAGGCACGATACATCAGTCTTCATTTATTGTTTTGTTCCCTATGGTAGTGTACTCGTACATACACTGAAAATTTTTCAAGTACATCCGAATCGCCTTCAAGATTGCCGGGTCATTTCTTTCCAATGCGGCCACCTAATTTGTTTTGGCCCATATACCCAGCACGGTTATTTTGGCTATATCTACTGGACTTAACTCTGAAACTGGATTTTTGTTGAGTGAGTCAGTAACTCTATTAAGTGACCCATTATTATATTTAGTGGTATGATCTCACTCCGACAATCGCATAATCTACCGTGGGACTCTGGGACAAACGTATTTCTTTGATTCCATGAATTTAGGACTATTGTAGTCAGTTTTAATTGCCGAATGGTTTTCTTCTTCTTTAGACGTCTTACAACTGAAATAATTAATGGAATGCAACTTTTTATCATTTTGCTCTGGCTATAGCACATCCCCTATTTCAGGAAAACTAGAGGCAGTGTGAGTCTCAGTATTAGTATTAGGATTATAAACGCAAAGAACTGGTGCTGCTGTCGATGCCAACTTTATTTCCTCAAAATGTTCCTATTCGACCTTTGACCACAAAATAAGTAGTCCAACGAAACTACGAACGCTTCTTAATTACACGCTTATTTCCAGCACATACATGGGCGATCATAACCTGCAAAAATAAAAACATTCGCAAGTAGAGGATTGTGCAAAGTACTAACAATTACTCCACAAGTAATAAATTTTAAGAACTAAAGGCAAAGTCGCTATTTGGGCTGTAATGTCATCAAAAAAGAAGAGCACAGAACTTGACTAGGTTTGAAATTAGACCAATGTCTTGTAAAATTAATTTATTGTGAATTATCGTTATCAATTGCATTTGTTTGTTGGTCCTGTACCTAATGTCCTGCCTTTTCCAACTAGCTTTTTTCTTATGCTCTAACGTCGTCACAAGCTTCGACCTTCCGTTGTACAAATTCATCTTCTGTTGAGTTAATAACAGCGATTTCACGCTCGCGCGATAGGACATAAAAACTGTTTTTAGTCGCACGTTAAAATACAATGTTCGGTCGTACACCGTTCGATGTGAATAGGGAACACACTAAGCCTCGATATGTTTCCATACCAATACAACATCCAGAAGTTCAAGGCGAATATCAACCGCCTATTCCGACTAACTCTCTCAAACTTTGAATCCCTTCTTCCTTCCCTTTTCGCCGGTACTTTGCTTCTGCACATAAGGGTGATCCCTCCTGTTCCGGTGTTACCTACCAAAACGTTTCCCGTATACTGCCGTCAATGTAAATGCACGAATTCTTAGCATCCGACGAAACTTTGATGTGACCGATGTATTTTGAAGGGATACTCGATAACTTTTAAGAGAATCTTAGTGTTGTCGACTTCTGATTTGGTTGACAAGTTGTTGCTTTCCAATCTATTATTGCGGTATGCTTTTGTTCCGAAAATGTTTGTCCAACGATTTAATACACGATTTGCGTACTATCTGGAATGAGTCTCAAAGGTTTTATTTATCTACAGTCATAATGAGTTATGGTTCGATGTTAGGATTCTCGTAAAAAGTGAATCTAAATTTCATCACTCTCTTTAAGCGTAACGTAACCACTTTCCAAATTAATAGAGTGAGCCGTTTGCTTTGCATTAATGAAAACAGTATTGCAAAAAGAGGAAGCTAAGAATCAATTGTCGACGAAATTTTTTTTTCAAATGATTATATCTTCGAAATTACACTTACTATAAATAATTCATATTTTGAAACCATTAAGGCGGCATATTAAACCACTAGAATCAGCTTAGTGAGAGGCTAATTGTTGTAAGGGGGGGGGAGGTAAAAAAACTTAAAAATCAATATCTCGGCTATAAATTTAGCTATGTAATTGGAACTTAGAACGTATATTAAGCTATACTGGCGAAATACGAGAAAAATATAACATTTGGACATAGTAGTAGTGGGGGAAAGTGGGGGGCATTTACATAATGGTGCACTTTCCAAAATTTCAAACCGTTAAATCTCAAAATTTAGTACAGATATCAAACCAAAATGTTGTCAAATTGTAGAACTGCATAGTGGTTCATTTTGGTAAAAATTTTAAGTTAGGAGGTGTAAGGGGACGGAGGTGATAAGCAAAAACGTCGAAAATTTCGAGTGATTTTTTAGGGCTCTGGTGAAAGATACAAAGTTTAAATTTTGCATGTGGATACGTCTATTTGATGTACATAGAAAAATAATAATAACTTGATCCATAATTGTTATAAACTGACTCCCCCGGTCTAACGTGCACAACGTGTTTCATGTGCATTGAAAAACCACATAAACTGAAAATTTTTGAGTGAAATTTTAAGGTAGAAACTTGAAAATTTGCGAAATGCATTTAAAAAAAATCCCTAAATATACGAAATATTAACTGGTCGAAAACCTTTAAGACTTCTACCACCTCCCATACAAAAATATTTTGTCGACCATTTCCAAGAAATCAATTACCACCTAACTGTTAAAAGCTATCAATTTGAAATTTTGCACAAAAACTTTTAAAAATAGTTGAAATAAAATTTCGTCAAAAGTTTTGAGATCGCGCTTGTCCTTCTACCCTCTCCCATACAAAACTATGATTTCGACCAATTTCATTAAATCAACTAATAACCTACAAACTTGAAATTTTGTACAAGTACGTTACAAGAGAAGTGAAATAAAACTACATATCAAATTTTACGATTCCCCTACCTTCTCTACCCCCTCCCATACAAATGTTCTATGCAACTTCGTCTATGAAACACATTCTATACAGATAATATTGGACGTGATTCAAGCAATTAATTAAAAAGCTATTGACGTCCAGCCACCCTTACTATGACCCCTCCTCCTCCCCTCATAAAAACCCAAACTTGCAGAAACGAATGAAATATTATTAAATTGACAACAGCCCTGCCCAAGAACTCTCTTTCACTTAGCCTTCCCTAACCACTCTAACCTGTATATTTCCACTCATCCGCAACTTGTCCCAAGAATAATAAAGTTTCGCCCGACTTGTTGGCAGTTTGTTTATGATGGTACGCATAATTTTCGTAAAAATCATTCAAATTCCTCTACATCTTTTACCCATGCAAATGTTTAGTTTCATGAATTTAAATTACACCAGATTTCTTGGAATCGCCTAATATATAACTACGAAACTGGTATTCTATTCAGACGATTTTAAAGATGATTCAAGGGAAAACAAATTTAAAAAAAAATTGATCTTATTCAACATAAAAACAATCCAAAAGTATTTTATTTTAGTTTGGAAAATTTGACAGTTAAGATGTTTATGTTAGAATATACTTTTTTCCATAAAATTAAATCGTATAAATTCCGATAATACTTAATATCTTAAGTTATTATGTATATCTTTCGATTATTTTCTCAAAATTAAGCAATCCAATAGCCTTGTATATCTAATGTCGATCGCTCAATATGTATATTTCTGTTGTCGTTTGGTTAATTCAATAAAAAACCAAATTTTCTCTCTTATCCTACCGTATAAAGAGTTGCATTATGGCTTCAATTTTATATGTCATATAAGTATGTGCCTATTTCTGAAATTCGAAACTTTTGCAAAAATATTTTAATTCCTTTTTCTTTATGTTAACTGTAATCATTTTTATATATGACTTTCGTTTTGATGTAAATTTTTGAACGATCGCTTAAATTAATTTTTCGGTTGTAACTAGTTTGTGGAGATAGTTTTATTATAGATTTATCAGATTAAGACTAGCGCTTAATTGAAATTACATTCAATCATTTCGGGATCCTTAAACATCGAAAACTATAACTTTAAAGCCCACCCTGAACTTTAAAATGTCCTCCTTTCTCATCTTCCTGAAAAATTCCTTACTTGCAACCGGGAAAAAATATTAAACTTAATCTTATTTACGTCTGGTATTTTGATTTCATCACTCAATCAGCAATATGACACATATTACTCAATCTTCTTTAAATCATGCCTAATAAACATTTTGCTTTGTATTTCTTAACCAAAAAAAATGTAAAAAAAAAATTCTAGATAACCATAAGTCTTTCTTCACTAAAAACATCTCATACCTATTATTTTATCTTAATTTACTTATTTAATACCAACTTCATTCAAGTTTGTGCAATGAGGTATTAGTGATCCGAAATCTAAGAAATTATGAAAGAAATCTGTTGTCGATTTATCTCCAAAAAATATATATATAATGTTTTCACGTATCTGTTTTAGTCATAAGCTTTTCACAAATATTATGCCTAGTCGCAAGTATTTTTTTTAATTACCATAATCTTCCATAATCAAATCTTTACTTTCAGGAATTTCATGACTTAGTTAAAAACGAATAAGTTTAAACTTCTAAAATGACCTAAAAAAAAAACTGTTTTTATTTCAATTTACTTAAGTTTTATTCGTGAGAGATAATTTTATGCGACAAAATATTTTAGTATAGTTCGTTTATGATACGTTATAAGAATGTCTTTAAGAAAATTTCCGAGTAAAATTTATTAATCTTCCTTATAGGAGGAATTCTTCGGAAAATATTTCCAATTATAAATCATTTTAAGACCATGAAACTTAATACGGCAAAATTTTCGTTCTATCCCATTTAATTCGTTTGTTCCCCGTCCTAATTAAACAACCCACGAATATAAAATGCAACCCTTCGTAATGGCATAATCCGAAAATCGCTAATCTTTGCCTGTGTATAGCCGCCCGTGTGTCCTTATACTTCTTGGCTTAAGCCAATCGAATTTTCATTGAAAAGATTTTATACCATTTTCCTAAAAAACCCAGGCAGAAAACAGCAACCCCCTTCGTAAATATACGAAGCCTATCAATTTTTGTGCTTCCTCTTCGCCTCATAATGTCAACGTGAATGTGCGGTTGAGTACTGTTTACTACTAATCCACACTTACCCCTCTTCGATTCGAAATTATAAATAGTACAGGAGAATAGAAAGGATTTTTTCGCACAATTCAATCCCCAAACCAATAGTAAGAGGTTTCTTATATTTTTTATCCGCACAATCTCGAGTGCATAGATTGTCGACAGTCAGACAAGAATGGATGAAGGATGTATATAGAAAAAAAAACTGGGAACGAAGAAAGAGTGAAGGATTCAAATTTATCCTTTTTAAGTAGGGTTCAAGTTTAACGATTAGCGAATACTTGAGCCGTTTCTTCATCCGTTTACGCTTATTCCTGTAGGCTCTCACACTCACTCTCTCGCTCTTTATTCTCTATAGAGTGCTTTATTTTTCCCCTGAGTGGAGAGATAATCGTCGTAGTGACTTACGTCCATTGTGTCTTTGTCGATTCGGTTGAGATGGTTTTTATATATTTGCCAATGCCAAAAAGTCAGGGCCAAAGATGTTTTTTTTTTTCCAAAAGGATTATGGTCACTTGAGTATGTTTAGGACTTTTATTGTGCTCCTGTTGTTATGATGAAAGTTACGTAGTAATTGAACAATTATAGAGATTTTTTCCTTCTCTCGAGTATCTATCAAAAGTTAATCCTGTATATTTTTATGGTTCAAGTATTTTTTTGGGCTTTAATTTGAGAATTTTTGGTTAGGTATTTATTTAAACTAGCGTTCGCCCGCAAGTTCGGTCGCGTAAGATGCATAATTTAAATTTTTTAGTATGTAGGTATGTATTAGGTTGTTGCAGATGAAATGGCGACTTTGCTACTGAAATTTCAAACAACTTTAACTCTTATAAAACTTAATTTTATTAATCGAAATAGATACCAGCAGATGCAATACACTTCTCCCAACGAGATACAAGTGCATTTATGCCAGTTTCGTGGAAGTCCGACTTTTTAGACTGAAGAAATTCCTCGAAGACATTTTTGATGGCTGCTTCATTGCTAAATTGTTTCTCCGTCAAAAAATGATCCAAATGTTTAAAAAAGTGTTAATCGGTTGGCGAGAGGTCTGGTGAATATGATGGATGAGGAAGAGTCTCATACTGCAATTCGTTTTATTTTTTGACCATTATTCTTGATACATGAGGTCATGTTTTGTTCAGTACGCTCATGCGGAACTCACTTATCAAGCTTTTTGACTTTTCCAAGCTGTTGCAAGTGCCGGGAAACTGTCGCATAGTGTACGCCCAGTTTCTCTGCAATGTTTCTTATAGTTTGGCGTGAGTCAAACTCCACTAGTAACGGAGCACGTCGTTGTCTATCGATGGTCCTGGGTGACCACATAGCTCACTTTGAAGGGTCATATCTCCTGATCGGAACTTTTTGAACCATGGCTGTGTGGTTCGTTCGCTTACTGTGTCAGCTCCAAATGCCCTATTGCTGGTTTTGGTAGCCTCCCTTGCGTTATGGCCAAATTTGAACTCGTAAAGAACAAGTAACCGCTTTTGACTCGATACCATGTTTTTTTTTCTCTCCGATCTCAATGAATTCCAAAACTAAAATGATACTATGACCAGATGTTGGAGTATTTATACTACAATATTCATTATTACCAGAGCCACTTGGCAGAAGTTTGAGTGAAATTCGCAACTAACTTCACTTAATCGCGAAAGTCGCCATTTCATCTGCAACAATCTAATATAATCTGATTAGTAGTAGAGTACCTCTTTGCACAAAGTCAAATGTTCGCTCGTTGCAAGGGGATGGGACTGAAAATAAATGTGCGTAAAACCAAGTACATGCACATGGGTTCGAACGCAAGCACACCGATTGTTCTTAACAGATAAGATGTTGAATAGGTGCAAGATTTTTGTTATCTCGGAAGCATTGTCAGCATGGACGGTAGAATCGAAAAAGATATTGAGGCTCGTCTAAATAAAGCTTGTCAGGCCTTCGGTGTCCTTTCCCCTTTCTGGAGGTTAAGAGAGTTCTCCCTTCGCTCGAAGCTGCGAGTTTTTGACGCATGCGTCAAATTCGTGTGGTTATATGGTTGTACCTAAACTACAGACTTTCCTGAACCAATGCCTCCGACACATTTTGGGAATATTCTGGCCAGAAATGATCTCCAACGACGAAGTTCGGAATATAACTGGCAAGACTAAAATAGGTGTTGAGATTCAAAGGTGTTAGTGGCAGTGGATCGGTCATACTTTGAGGAAACCAGAGCGAAACATCGCCAAACAGGCTCTGGATTATAATCCTCAAGGAAGACGTCGGGTTGGTGGACCATGTAAAACATGGAAGCGAGCAGTCGAGCAGGAGGCCAGAGGAATAAACAAGTCCTGGCAACAGCTTAAGGCCGATGCTCAGGATTGCGCGTTGTGGAAGAGAGTTGCTATAAGGGGTCTTAACAGGAATTTGATTGATTGACCTATTTGCACGCAATGTTTTGTGTTTTCTTCGAACTAGAAGCATATCTTATTAAATTGTTGGAATCACTAAATCGTGAGCATATTATGAATATATATAACTGTTGATCAAGATATTTCCATCTAGCTATGTATGTATGTTAGTCACTAACGTACAAAAGTATTTGACATCGATAAAACTTCATAAATCTAATGATGAGCAGTTGTTGACAAATGCCTAAGTTTACCACGAGACGTATCTAATCCGCCATTGTTGATCAGCATTTATTGCTGGCGCCATCTATTTGGAAACGGCGGGTTTCAATTCGTACTCTCGAAGTAAAGACAATTTTTTAATGTAAACTGAGAAGCCATGCTATTTGAATGGGACTGGCCCATGCACACGGTTGAGAGGGAGGGTTGGTTCCAACCACGCATTTCCCATGCCTTTATGGTATGTGAAGTTTTTTTGATTATTTTTTTTTTTTTTTACAGAATGACCTGTGTTATAGGCAATTTCGGCCTTTATGTGCAATGCACAAACACAGTCATGGAGGGAAGGAATGGGATTGGGAAGGTTGGGGAAGGGGAGTGAGAACGACCGTAGCGAGTGGAGAAGCTGGTATATTGCTCAAATGTACTGGCTGCATACTGACAAATATTTGCAGATTTTATGAGGACTGAATGATAGAAAGCGAACAGAAACCATCTACTGAGTATCTAGGCCTTCTTGAAATGGAACTGTTTCCCCATTTTATTTTTTATCACCAGTAGCAAATGAAAAATTTGCGCTTAAAAAAATCCCGTCTGGAGTGGGAATCGAACCCACGACCTATTGACTGAGAAGCAAGCACGCTGCCCACTACGCCACGGAAGCTTTCGTATTTACCAGGCGTGGCGGCTAATAATTTGTAATTTTTATACTCTAGATGAAATCTGAGAGTATTATAAGTTTGCTCTAAATTTTGTAACGCCAAGAAATAAGGCTCGGAGAAAAAAATGAATGATACAGAAGTTAATATTATCTCTCAAAAATCTCAAAACCGTCCGTCCGTCCGTTCGCTCTCTAGCTTGAGAACGCGTTGAGCTAGAAAGCTCAAATTTCGTACACGTCGTTTTTGACAAAAAAGTAAGGTCAAGTTCGTGAACGGGCCAAATCGCTCCACCCCTTCTACCCCCTCCCATACAAAATGACACAAAAGCGTAATTTGACAATAAACGGATTTGCTCGAAAAGTATAAAAGCTATTAGCCTGAAATTTGAAATATATTACTTTTATGATAATATCAATCTACCGTATAAAAAATATGCGTACCCTCCCTCTCCTTCTACCACCTCCCATACAAACTGTACTTGTCATGAATTACTCTACGCCAATTTACTCAGTGCGTATAAAATTAAGCAAGCTGAAATTTTGCACTAAATATTTATTTAAAATTTTTAGTAAAGCTTAAAAAAAATTAGACGATAAGCTTCACTCCTTCTACCCCTCCTATACAAAATGACACAATTTCGTAATTCGACTATAAATGGATTTGCTCGAAAAGGATAAAAGCTATTAGTCTGAATTTTAGGATATATTACTTTCATAATGATTTCAATATACTGTATAAAAATTTTTTGCGTCCTCCCTCTCCTTCCAACCCCTCCCATACAAACTACATGCTCTAAGCCGATTTTCTCAGAACATATAACATTTATCGATCTCACATTTTGTAATAAATACTTAGTTAGCATTATCACTAAGATCAGAAAAAAACATTTGATTAGCCTTACTGCTTGTACCCCCTCCCATACAATATGACACAGTTTCACAACTTCACAAAAAAACTATTTTCTTGAAAAGTATGAATGTTACTTGTCTAAATTTTAAGAGATCTAAATTTTATGATATTCTTAGTTATTTCTGAAAAAATCACTAAAATCCCATCACTCTTTCTACCACCTCCCATACAAACTGCACATTTTCACTAAATCTAAAACACTAATTTTTTATAGCTACTTTAGCATGATGGGGAAAAAATTAGTTCAATGCTATCACCCCTTCTAACACTCCCCATACAAAATTTCTTGGGGTCACGAAAAATTCCACTTCATCTAGAGTATAGTAAGATTGTGCTTTACGCGCAATCGTAGCCCTGTTATGTTTTAGGAAGGGTTGGCTCACAACCTCTTATGTTATTTTGTTGCTTTGGCCGTTCGCTACCGTCAACAAATGATCAGTTTGAACTATGTATTGATCGAAAAATGAGCAAAATGGGACACAAATTTTGCAGCACGACAATGAAAGCGGTCAAAGACTCCATTTCTGCACTTTGCTGTGAACTTTTGCCCCACCCGCCATACTCACCAGACTTGGCCCCTTCTGACTACCACATGTTTTCATTAATGTTTCGCGCCCTCTCCATGCAACACTTTCACAATTATGAAGATGTTCAAAAATGGCTTGATTATTGGACCACCGTAAAAGTTGTGTGTTTTGTCTGTGAGATCAGCCACAACTTGCCAGTGAAATGGGGAGAATGTGCGACTAGCGATGTTACATACTTTGAATAAATCGTTTTTTACCTCTCGCTCAATTTTAACGTGTATTATTTAATTTTTTGAAATGAGGGATAGAATAAATTTAAACAATCTGACATTGTTTTGCTAAAACCAAATCAGAACACAACTATTTCATTTCAAAACAATATGCTGAAATTGTGACATTTGTATGGGAGATGGTAGAGGCGTCAGGATATTTGAATTAGTCTTGCTCGAATTACTTCAATCTTTAATAAAACTCAATGTCGTAAAAAAAATCTATCTTTAATCAGACGTGCCTCGACTTACGTCATGACGTAAATCGAGGCCGTTTGAAATATCGAAACCAAAAGCAGGTTATGGCTTTAACTATACTCCAAAAAACTGTGAAAGTTTCGTTAGAATTGGCTCAGCCGTTTTGAGTTAAATCCGGTTATAGAGGTACAAACCTCAAAAACACGGTGTTATGCTTAGCTATTGCCAAAATAACGCAAAAAAAAACAACTAATCTATAGCCATTTATTATCAAATAACAGACACTTCAATTATATTTATATGTACAGGGTTACCATAATTTTTACGTTATAATGTTTTAAATATTTTATAATTTTTTAAAAGAAGTTTGATCGTCTGTTGAATTGTATTTTGAGGTTTTAACAAAAGTTTTTCGATTAAATGTATATTGTCTAAGCTGCTGAAAATTTCCAAAAATGTAATAGTAACCGGATTTTTGTAGGATCCCTTCTTTCAAACTTTACTTTGAACAATTTGAAGATATAATCTCTTGTTCCTGAACTAAATAATTTTTAAATTTTTGACCCAGAGTAACATCGTTCAAGTGTTCAAAAAAGGATTACGAGAAGAACTTATTATTATCAGAATCTTCATCATCTTTTGAGATGAGACGAGAGAAATAACAGCAAGTGCATCATCCTTGTCGATGTTGTTTATACTTGTATGCAGTCAAGTGAATTTTAATTTATTATTCCTTAAAACTATTCTTACTTAATCGCAACACTTTCCATGGTCTTTAACACAAGTTTAATACCAAGTTAGTTGAAAGTTTTAATTCTCGCCTTAACCATTCCACACTGTATACAGACGTATATGTGAGCTAGCTAGCTGGAAGCGTCAATCTTAAGAGTGTAAAAGAATGAAAAAAAAAATATATGTAGCTACTTTGAATTTTGGAGAGGCGATGAGAGATGGCAGAAGGATCACATCATGTCTAGCTCGACGAGAGATTCTTTCCACGAGAAAGAGCTGAGAATTTCGAGGAAGTAACAACTCACCCGTTGGAAGAAACTTAACCCCATCGATGTCTAAAGGAGTTGGGTGACTGAAGGGATTACCATCGAGCATGATAATAACGTGGTTTACGTACGAGGTTTCCTGTTTAGTGTGCACGACGATGATGCCGACGTCGGTGGGCTGGATGGTGGTTGCCTTGTTTAACGGGCACTTACAAACTGTTAAATGCTATCTATCTTTCGTCCTTGTTAAGAATGACTGTGTGTGAACTCCATCTATCGAGACGAATTTTTCTGACTGTAGATTTTCAGGATGTATCTGATAAGGCACTTACAATCACTGTCATCGACTCGTGACAGTTACTTTCCAGTTCAGACGATGTACGCTACGAGTTAAATCGTTACGCATCGATAAATTCGAATTGGGACTGAAAGTTTTTGAGGTGGAGGCGCTGTTTTACGAAGATATGTGTAAGATAAGTGCAAGTCGACTGACGTTATAGTCAGTGTAGTGGAAAAGTTTTTCCGATGGGAATGACCTTGTGATTGTTGAATGGTTTGATTCTATCAAAAATTGTATTTGTTCGTTTCGGCAACATACGCTGATAGGGATCATGACTTATTCTTTGACAAAAGAGGCCAGGTTTTTTGGGATGATTCTATAGTATTTTTCATGGAAATATCCTAAGCAAATAGTTATAATAGTTACCAAGAATTATTCCATCACAAACTTTATTAGTTCACATTTTCGTTTATGCACTTAATCAAAAGCGCATCTACTGTATGTCCATTGTTCAAAACACATAAGGCAGTCGCTTGCTTGAAAAGGAAAGTGTCACTTTTGCTCTTAATTCCCTTTTTTCAGTCCGAAGGTTTCGGTCACGAGATGCGATTTCGTCAGACGTTACCTGTGTGTGGTGTGGTTTGATTTTAATTCAGTCTTGTTGCAATTAAATACTATTAGTCCGGAAGGCAGCGACAATTTTCACTGAACCATTTTCGGCATCTTTATTTTTTGAGTATTATATATTCAAATGATATCTAACAGTAAAATTAACATCCTCCATTACACTTCAACAATAGGGGGTTTGCCGGAGGGTTGCGAATCCCGCAAAAATTTATAAAAATTATTCATTTCCGTTTGCATGAAACTTGCTAAACTCCTTATTTGGAACATAAGAAGTTTAAAAAATATCGTCTTCCATCTGAATTCCACAACAAACTACGTTTTAAAAAATAGCCGCTAAAGTGAAATTAACTGTGATGTTTATTTTTATTGTATCCTTTTTCAATGGCACTATAGCGCGAATCGGGCCTTGGATTCCTGATTTTCAGGTTCCTTAATAGGGGTCTTAGTCAAAAAATTAAAAAAATTTAGAATATTTTTTTTTTAGCCTAAAAAAATCTCCATGTAATTCTGGTCATGTGAGTAAAAAATGGTGAAAATATCTCCATTATAAATGGGTTAAAAAATATATTTTATCGAACAACTCAGTAACAACTATGTGCGATAGCCTTCTGACATTCCTAAATTGTAAAAGTTGTTCTGATACTGAATAAAATCAATAATATTTCTCTACATGTGCTTCTACAAAATACTTACTTACTACTTACTTTCAAGCCTAGTCGCAATGATAGCCGAAGTATCGATTTTAGACTGAAATACGTTACGAAACGTCATCCATTCGAAAAAGTGCTCTCCTAAAAAAGCATTTTTTTCAGTCTTTCATGTTCCTTTTCTCGGAATCTGTCAATCCTATAGGGCTCAATTTTTTATAACGTGTTCTTGGATAGTACCTGAATGTTGTAACGTTTTATATTTACAAAATTTCTTATTACAAACATCGGAAAAAATTTCCGATAGATTGTGAAATCAAGTAAATTTTTCGCACAACAATAAATTCATATCAAACATTTAAACAATGTTGAAATAAAAAATGAAACGACAAAATGGTCGTCTTTTATTCCTTTATGCATAAAAAAAAGAAAAATTGAAAAAACTTCAGCAGTTTTTGTATAACGGTACATTAACTAGATGAACCTTCGTAAGGAAAGATATGGACATCGAATGGCGGACATTGGCTTAATGCTAGCTCGAATTCAATAAACCCGCACACCGTTTTAAAGAAGAGACTAAAACAAACTAAACAAAAAAAAGATGATTGATCTCGCTTCAATAGCTTCGGATTTATGACGAAACAAAAAATAAAAATTTTTTCACCCGACTTTTCCACTGAGACCCCCTTAACAGTTTCATTACTTATTGTGGAAGGGTTGTTAGCTCTTCGCACAACCCTCTATCTGCGAATTTTTCATTTTTGTAGATTGCAGTAACCAAGGTAAATCCAAGCAGGCAGTGTGCTGGAATTATGCGTTGACTGGGATTTGAACTCACGATCTTTGCATTGTAAGCCATTTTTATTGTATAGAAAACAATAATAATGGTCTTCCATCTTTAAAATATAACAAAGGTCGTCCTTCAAGCCGATAAAGATGCACTCGATATGCTGAAATATTATATGGGGAGTCAGCAGTGACAGCATTGAACTAATTTGTTTCACATCATGGTAGAGTAGCTATAAAAATGATTTTTACCAAATTTAAGCTTTAAAAATTTAATAGATACTGAGAAAATGAGGGTATTGAGTTTAGTGAAATTGTATAGTTTATATGGGAGGTGGTAGAAGGAGTGGGGACGTTTTGGTGATTTTTATGCTGTAGATTGATGATAGATGAACAGCTTTTATACTTTTCGTAAAAATCGGTTCATTGTGAAATTCAGAAATTAAGTCATTTTGAATGGGAGTGGGTAGAACGGGTGTAGCGATTTGGCCCGTTCTTGAACATGGCTTTATTTTTTCTAGCTTAAGGCGTTCTTGAGCTAGAGAGGACGGGGACAGACAGACCGATGGGCAGACGAACGGACAGATATCCGGTTTTCATTCATTTTTTTCCGAGCCTTATTTCTTAGCGTTACACAGTTTGTGTCAAAAGTATAATACTCTCATCGAGACTATCAAAAACCTACAAAAAACGTTACGTAATATTTCCTTTGCTCTTGATTTTTGTAATTTTTTTAAGCACCTTTGTTCTTCTGCTGTAAAATTTGAATAACAACCGGAGTGGTATCTTTTATTTTTGTTTATTTTTGCAGGTAAAATAACGTCATTTGTCTTTGTGGATCAAAAGAACAGTCGTTTTGAAAGTTTTACTGACAAACTGCTGTAATTGCGCTTTTTTCCCACAAAAAACGCAATGTGGCTTGACTCCAAACATTTTACACTTTATATTTTCTCGCACTGTTTTTAACAAGACATTGTGAGTATTGCAAGAACGCTACGGACTATTCGCAATACTGATGGGTACAATGATTATTTTTACTCGGAGGAGCCTGCATTATATTTAGCTAAGATCTTAGAATATATATAAACAAGGAGACAAAGAACCCTGTGGAGCCCTATATGCCATATAAACACTTCCAAAACATCATTCATATCTAATTTGTGTGCACAAAGAAAGGCCTATTATTTAACAGCTGGTCGCTTGACACTTGTAAAATGTTGACATTTGTAAGCTGTGAAAGGAAAAATAGAAATCGTTAAATTCTATTACAAAAATTTGCATTCAATGGCAGTTACGATGCACAAAATTCGAGCAAATTTTGATCGTAATCATGTGCCTTCTGAGACGTGTGTGCGCAACCTAATCAACGAATTTTGAAAGACTGGCTCAGTGCAAGATATGAAGACACCGAAATAACTTCGCCCCGGACGTTCGATCGAAAATATCGCTGCAGGGAAGGAAAGCGTTGAAAACGACCCCATCACCTCGTCATCGAGCTCAAGAACCCGACCTCTTCAAGATCCAGTTGACTCAAGAACCGGCGGACGAGCACCAACGCCGTACGTTCTCTGATTAGGTCTAGGCAGACATGAATGGTGGTGATTTTTTCACAAAAAAATCGTGTTTTCCGAGAAATTTTATTTTCATATTGGTGGTGACGTTAATGAGCAAAACTGCCGCGTTTGGGGATACTGAGAGTGATTAAGGAGAAGCCGACACACTCACAACGAGACACCAATTGGCCACCAAGATCTTGCGTTTTAACACCGTTAGACTTGTTCCTTTGGGGTTATGTTGAGACAAAGGTCTATCCTAACAATCCGCAAACAATTCCAACTCTCAAAGCGAAAATTGAAGCCGCCATCGCTGAAATGGAGCCCCAACTAAGCGAAACAGTGATTGAATATTTCGAGAAAAAGATAAAGGTCTATAAGCAAAGCGAGATTGGCCATTAGACAGATATTGTATTCCATATATAGTCCTTATGTGTTTATTTTATAATGCAATAAAAATTTCAGAGACATCCAAACAATTGTTCGTTTTATTCAAAAAACAAATCCTACACCTCTTGCTGATACACGCTTTACATATTACGTGCATAACTCATAAAAAAACATAACAGAATTATGATTGGGCTTAAAGCCCAATCATATGATACTCTAGATGAGATGGAAATGACTTAAATATACCGGAAAATATGTCATCTTAAATTCTTTCGAATAGTGAATAGAGACTTTTGCATGGGAGGTGGTAGGAGTAGAGGAGGAGGTTTGTATTTTTCGTATATGACACCGAACATGGCATGCAAAATGTTTTTTGCTGAATTTAAAGTTTTTAGTTTTCATTATTTTTAAAGAAATTGGTCATAGTTTTCCTGAAATTGGGGCATTTGTATGGGAAGTGGCAGAGGAAGTGGAGCGTTTAAGATGATTTGAAACTGCTTATCATCATCCTTATCACCATGCTTTGATTCAATTTCAAAGTCGATAGCTCTCATATACTTGAAGGAGAAATGCTTTTCTTGAACTTATAATACAGATATTTGTATGGGAGGTGGTAGAAGGAGTAAAGCGGAGCTGATAATTTTTTCTAACATTTATTTCAATTACTAAGAAACAAATTCTGGCAAAATTTGAAGTTTGTACTTTTTCTAGTTTGAATGGAAATCGATGAAATGCATTTAACAAAAATTCTGCATTTGTATGGGAGGGGGTAGAAGGAGTGTATGCATCAAAACATTTTTTCGCGTTATTGACGTTTCTATTTGTATACTTTATACAAAATATCAAGTTGATAGCCTTAACAGTTTCGAAGAAAAATAATTTAATTTAAATTTCAAAATTTCGTGAAATTTGTATGGGAGGGGGTAGAAGGAGTGAGGTGAAGTTGATAATTATTTTTGAAATAAATTTCAGTTATAGTAGAATTAATTCTGATAAAATTTCGTCTTTTCAGCTTTACTAGGTTCAATGAAAATCGAAAATATGTATTTTTCAAAATTGACCATTTGTATGGGAGGGGGTAGAAGGGGTTAATGACATCTATATCATAATACTTTGACCTAAATTTCAAGTCGATAGCTTAAATAGTTTCAAGGAAAAATCAATTTCTTAATATTTCGAAATTTCATGAAATTTGTATGGGAGGGGGTAGAAGGAGTGGGGGGATGTAGCTCATTCACGAACTTAAAATTAATTTTTTGCTAAAAATTACTCACAAACATTTTTAGCACTGTAGCTCAAAGCTTTCGAAAGTTATGCTCTAGACAGACGCACAGACGGGCAGACAGACAGACGGTCACTCGGAATCGAGGTTTTTGAGCGACAACAAATATTTCTGTACCCTTGGCGGCTCTGTGCGAGCGTTATTTCTTAGCGTTACAAACGGTAAGGCAAACACAATATACTCTCAGATTTTATCTAGAGTATAAAAATATGTTAACGAAAATGACCTCGAAATTTCTGCCGCTGCCTCTCGGACTATAGTATTATTATTGAGAAAATCTTAATTAGATTAAAAGTTAAATTGTTTGCACCTACACCAAAATTCACTTCACTTCAATCGCGAACTAAAAGTACTGAATAAACAGTGATAGAAACTTAAAGTTCACTCGCTATATATGTAGATCCTTAGTAAAATTGCAATTGTGAACTAAAAAAATTCCTGTAATGTCGTTTCATATCGGAAGTTTCAATAGCAATTCACAATCGCAATCGGAACTTCTTCGTATAGTGCAAACGAATTCGACCCAAAACTTTAAATTTAAAAATGCCAACCTCCAAGTATACTACTGAGTGTAGCCCAAGCGGGTAGCGTGTGGATATACAATACAAAGGTCGTGAGTTTAAATCCCGGTCGATGTATAATTCTAGCACACTGCTTGTATGGTTATATCTGGGCCACTTCAATTTGCGAAAAAGAAAAATTTTATGGTTTTCCAAATGGCCAATAGCCTTTCCACAATAACAAATAAATGTTAAGAAACTTGATGGCCAGAGTCCAAAGCCCGATTTGGACTGTGTGAGGAAGGCGAAGTCATGATTTTATACTCTAGATGAAGAATTTTTGCCACAATTAATTTTATTATAATTCCAATCAGCAATGAAAAAATTATCAACTTCACCTCACTCCTTCTACCCCCTCCCATTGAAATTTCACAAAATTTTGAAATTTCTATTAAATTAATTTTCTTCGAAAGTGCCGGAGCTATCGACTTGACGTTTTGTGAAAAGTCTAATAATAAAAATATCATCGACGACGAAAAATAATGATTTGATCCGCATGCTCCTTCTACCCTTATAAATGCATAATTTTGGTTAATGCATTACATCGATTTCCATTAAAATTATAAAATCCGGAGGTCTTTTCTTTCGATTCGAAATACACTGTGAAAACATTCATCAAACCAGCATAAGTTCATGTGTAACTAAAAATATCTGCTAACAAATCGGACGCTACTTTATTG
Organism: Chorisops tibialis; assembly: GCA_963669355.1. Classification (NCBI taxonomy): domain Eukaryota; kingdom Metazoa; phylum Arthropoda; class Insecta; order Diptera; family Stratiomyidae; genus Chorisops; species Chorisops tibialis. The sequence goes on along the minus strand of OY770262.1, from coordinate 114,941,995 downwards.
TTCTTAGGACAAATTGAGAATGCGCCGAAAGTCAATAGGCGTGGTTAGGCTGGTAGTAGATTCGATTGCGTGGGAGCGGCGGAGCTCGGAAGGGGGAGGGGGCTAAAAATAAATTAACGGTCGATTTTTTATTCTTTTTTTTCAAATTAATAACGTTGACAAAACGGCTTGTTTGGACTGTCCCATCAATGAATTGAAATTCAGATCAGTCAAAACCTTCCTGTATTTGTGCTCCCACGAAGACTCCTTCTTTGGCTTAAGCATTGCTGATTTTTTTCTTCAAGTAACTTATCTCATCTTTCAACAAGCCTGTAACAAAGTTTTACATTAAGCCAAACTTAATGTGTAAGGATGAAAAACCACCTTACCAGGTGAGCAGATCAGACGTAGATTCATCCGGGAGGAATTTGGGATCTGATTTTTCGTTATCCTCTTCTGACGAAGTTTCCGAAAATTGAAAATCTCTGTATAGTTAAAGATTCGTAAGATTCGTCATGACGGAAAAGCTGATTCGCGGTTTGGGTATGTGATGTTCTTCTTGTTCTTTGTAAACCTAGAAGTAACAATTATTGATTTCATTCTTCGGTGCCCTCCAAGCCATAGGAATCGCAAACAACATAGCTTTATGTGAGCCAACCCCTAAGAGTTCTTGTACATCGTTCACAACTTACGTGCGAGCCTATGACTTGTACTTGTCGCCAACTTTCCACTTGAAATTGAGTTCATATGCCTTTTTCTTCATAACATTTATTACTTTTCTTTGAGAAGCTGTTGTGAACTCACCGCAAATCATCGAAAAATAAGTTGCACTCATTTTGCAGAAATTAAAATCTCACTAAAACCTGGCGTGCTAGAAACATTTTTTTTATGTTTCTGAAATCAGCGTAAAATATTCTATAGTAATCAGCTACTTATGTCAGTGGGACAAAAATTGTTGAAATAATTTACAATTCGCTTACAAAAATAATCTGATAATCTGGGTATTTATAATCGACTAGTCGCAATAAATTATAAACCATCTTTCATCCTTTAAATCTGTTTCTCATTAACATCGATTTTTGCAATAATATTCGATACATTTTTATATTTTAAAAGAGCTGACACTAAGAACTACTCTTCGTTCCTTTAAAGCATCGAACTTGCAATAAAATGAATATATATGTAAGTATATACGTAGAATCCGATAAGCCAATTATCAGATTCCTTTTGTCCACGGGACTAATGAAGAGTTCTTGATTATGAATATTCTGCGAAAATTGTTCGCTACGTACTCTCTAATCCCTTTACTTTGATAAATTCATAAGTATAGTGAGTCAAGATATAATTCAAGCGAGCAATATGAAGCCAAAAACAACAATAGTAGTAGTGGCTGTGTAGTATCAAGCATCTTCCGATAAGCTCAAGAAAAGAAAATTAGCTATGCCAAAAGTCCCAGGCTATCATAGAAAGATGATGATGATGGGGTGGCTTAATGTTCGCATCTTTCTCTTTCTCGACAATACACAAAGTGATTAAAAATTCCCTTTTTCCTTCATAGGTACTACATACAACCTGAAAGTAAACTTAGATTTTAAAACGTCAGCTTAGCATCATCAAGTACGAAAATCTTTCGTATAAAGCGAAGAATGGAAATCAGTGACAAAATTCATAATTGGAGAGTAGTAAGTCGGTAGGTTCGATCTTGAATGAATCCGGTCGCTATTCTCCAAGAAGTATTTTTGTTTTCAAAATATAATCCATCATTTTTGCTAAGATTTTCGAATTGCCACCCTTTGAAAGTTTCAAAAACCACCCTTCCACCATCGCCTGCTTTCTAAGATCCGAACAGTGAACTGACCCCTTTTTAAGGACCCGGTTTAAGACGAATGATTTATTAATGATGGCGCTATGGTAATGAATTTTAAGATGTTCCCAATTACATCGATGTGAAGCTTCCACTTCATATTTCCAGGGAAAATGACTGCTTGACCGACCGTACATACACACCCTGAACTTACCTCGTCCTGCCTATAACGGTTTTAACTCTTTCCGAAAATGATGACCATAGTATAAAAGGTAACCTTTCCGTATAGATACAGAAACCCACCGACATCTCTCAGGTTCAATGGGAAGGATACGAACACAAACCTCCGATCTTGAAATCCTTTTGCATCTGGGCAAGTTTTCGAAAGCAGATTTACTACAAATCCATCGGATAAATCCTTAAGCTTACTGACCGTTTGCAGTCCATTCTGCTAAGACATGTACATAGACTTAAAATAGGAAATTCCCATGTGTGCTAGCAATATAGAAAACCTCTATCTAGGCTCCCGATGAGAATGGAGAAGGTTTGGTCAGACTTATAACTCGTAAGGGCACAAGCTGTATATCGATGAGTGTGTATGCTGTATGAGTACTTCCTTCGCTACGTGAATTATGGATGAGAATTTGTTATCAGAAAAGGATTTCTATTGAAAGTGTCATGTGGCGTTATTGGGAGAAAATGGTTTCGTAGGCATCGCACATTATCTAAGTATGAGTGAGTATTCAAATTGAAATTAACTGTAACGTTAAGCCTAAAATCGCTGCTAAGATTCTGCTCGAACATCTAACCTTAACATCTTGAACTTCTTGTTTTCTTCGAGATCCTCTCCACCCTATACCCTTTTCTTAGTGTAACAAAAAGAATCCAAACTTACCGACTATAATTCCTGGTCATTGGAATGGTCAAATCTTCCGGTTAAAATATTCAAAACTGAACTTAACTGTGGGAGCAATATGGTCTGTATAGAAAATCCGAGAAGAAGAGCTCTTCACATCTTTACCATAGAGATGATGTAGGACTTAGCTCCTTATAGGACAACAGTACCAAAAGCTAAAAGGGTATTATCGGGTTAACATTCCGGATTATGATTGTACCTATTCGGGGGTTTTGCAAATCTACCTGATTCGTTTTTCGTATAATAAGACTGGGTTTGTGTGTGTGTGTTATATTGCGTGTAAAGGGATGAAATGTGGAATGTTAAAAGGGATGAAATGTGGTGGAATGCCTATGCTCTGCAATAGTCCTTTTTGGAAAATTTGTTTTTAAAAGTTAAAACCGAAACCACCTCCGTCAATTTGACTATCTCTCTGGCTATCTGAGTGGTAGCATAATGTTGGTTGTTATTATGGTCAAAGGTTCGTCAGACTAATTAACTTAAAATACATATTAGAAAAGCTTTTGTTTTATTATCCGGTTGAATTACGAGAATGAGTTATGCTCTTTTTGGAGTTTTTTGGAATTGATAGCTGCGATAGTGCAGGGCTTAATTATGTTGTTTTTAGGAGACAATTCAAATTTTTAATTAATTTAGCTGATTAATTCATTATGATCGTTTTGTATTAATGCAATCGTTATTCTAAATATAAAGATCGTACTTTGCATAGGAGTTCGAAAAATCTATTGGTGCAACATTTCCGCAAATTTGGAAAGAATATTTTATACGATACTATTGGGAGTGAAAACCGAGCTTTTATTGTACAAAACTGGTTCTATATTTATTATTCAAAGAAGTGTCTGTCGCTAGCCACAACTTTTTCCCTATTTTTTTGGCAGCATATGGATTCCGCGCCGAAGAACTGCTCTTCTTTTGAGCCAATCCAAGAAGCGACCCAATATTTGGCTTCTTCGTAAGAATGGAAGTGCTGCTCAGCCAGGCCATGCGCCATCGATCGGAATAAGTGATAATCGGAAGGGGCGAAGTCGAATTTTAGTGTTTCCAATGTGAGCATCATGTGGCCGAGCGTTCCCAAACAGCAAAATCACTTTGTCGTGTCTCTTCTCGTTTCTCCGAGCTGGTCCCACCAAATATACAGCATGATTTCCGAGCCATGGATATTAGGCTTGGCCGTGAATATTGATGCATGGCCGCGGTATCCCGTATATTTTTCCCTTTAGATTATCGTTATAGATCCACTTCTCACCACTAGTGACGATGAGATACAAATAACCATTCATTTTTTGCCGTTGGAGCAGCTGTTCGCATGTGTAAAACGCCATTCGACGTTTCTTGGCTTCAACTCGTACGGCACCCAATTGCCTTTTACATCATTCCCAATCTTTTCAAACGATGTGAAATAGCTTGTTGAGTCACGTCCAATGAATCTGCAAGTTGTTCTTGCGTTTGGAATGAATCGTCGTCTAGTAATGCATCCAGTTCTGCGTCTTCAAACTTTTGAACTGCTTCGGGACGCTTGTGCCTCGTCTTCCACGCCGAAATCACTCATTTTATAGCATTGAAACCGCATTCGCGACAAGTTCTTCTACTAATAGCATCCTCACCATAAGTTTGATCAATCATTAGGCGCATCATCTGCAGATTTTTATGAATTGAAGGCAAAAATTAAAAATTCCCGCAAATGACGCTTATTTGGCTCAAATTTCGTCATGTTCGGGCATAAAAAAGTATATGACGCCGATAAAACTTCACAAATCTAATGATAAGGAGTTTTTGATAGAGGCCTAAGTTTACTATGTAAAGTTTCTGATCCGCCATTGTTGATCAGCTGTGGGGAATCAAACTCGTGCGGTTTAATTATAACACAATATTTATTTCAAAATAAATTAAACACAAAATTAATTTCAGGTTAATCCCTATCGGAGACTTGCCGCTGTCTGACTCTTGACGCTACCCTTGCTCTGTCCGCTGCGCCGTCGTTCCTCTACTCGCCGCTTCGGATTCAAGTGGCGCTTGCGTAAGACTACTACAATACTCCCCCGAGTAACCTGGCTGTCACTGTCAGTATCATCCTGATTGACAGAACCGACATTCTTTTCTTGAATAGGTGCGGATTCTCGGCGGGCCCGGCTGAAAAGTTGCTGCTGGTCCAGGTCGTAGTCGCTTCTCGGGACCTCTTTCCATTTCTTCGTTGTTGATTGTGTATGCTGGCTTCAAACGCTCGGTGGTCACATTGACGTCTCGGTTTCCAAACGTATCTTGAAAATTTTGTCGCTCGGCCGATCGATCACCTGATACGGACCTTTGTAAGGAGGTTCCAAATTTGACACTACATACCTGAATTTCCTTGCTTCGCTTGTTATCTTTGCAATATCAAAAATTGCCTCGATCTGGATGAACCAAAACGACGGGTCATCTTTCCAAAATGGTGGTAGTTTTTCCACACGTGCTGCATTGATGTAGGTTTCAGCTTCGGGGCTTGCTCGCTCAGCGGCCTGTTTTGCATCGACCGGGTTCATAATCGCGTACCTGCTGCGATGTGTCGGGGTCACCAATTGTGGGAAATTAAACTCGTGCGGTTTAATTATAACACAATATTTATTTCAAAATAAATTAAACACAAAATTAATTTCAGGTTAATTCCTTTCGGAGACTTGTCGCTGACTGACTCTTGACGCTACCCCTGGTCTGTCCGCTGCGCCGTCGTTCCTCTACTCGCCGCTTCGGATTCAAGTGGCGCTTGCGTAAGACCGCTACATAGCATTTACTGCTGGCGCCATCTATTAGGAAACGGCCGTTTTCAATTTGTACTCCCGATATATATTCCAATTAATTTTTTACCAATTAGCGAGTTAGCTCTTTATGTGCCTAACACATCAAGTGCCTTTGTTGTACATGTGCCACTATAGGTATTTAGCCTATTTAACCGTTTTTATTGAAACATGGATATTAATTGAATAGTTAAGCGCACTATAAAAGCTATCAAATGCATCACCAATATTCAAAGAATCAAAGTTTTTCAAATTTTTGAGAGAAAAGTAGTTGATTAGTGTTCCTATAATTAGCTATAAAACAAATTTATACGGACGAACATTTAAATCGACACATATTGCTGGATGGTAATTATCGACTTTCGACAATGGTTCCGCACATTAATTTAAGCTGATATTAGTTGATTGGAAACTGGTCTACACTAAATTCACTAGTTAAACATATTATTGTGTTGCTGTACCTGGCGTAAGGACGTTCTAATGATTAACGATTCAGCTAAAAGTCTGGAGTTAATTTAAAGTAGAACTGTAGATTGACATCATTTAAGATAAGACAGATTGAACTGAATGAAAATTTCTGAAAAGTGAAAGATTATCAAAGATTTTCTTACTTGTTGCTAGTGATGTCGACGGACTAGTTAACGGAAACAAATAATTTGAGTTTTATAATCGAACTTGAATGAAACACAAAGTTCTCAAATATCGTATCGAACGATAATGTCGAATTGCTAAATTTTGCTATATTCCAGAACACTTTTTATCCAACTACAGAGAATAGAACTGCGTCAAAAGTTCTCCATGTCAACTTCTCTCTGTACGTATGTAACATTTTAAAAGTTATACTAGTCTGCACATATCTTTTTCCGCGCAAATGCTTCCAGGTACCTCTTCATCATTAAATTAATTCCATGATTTGTCGAATTCTATTTGAAATCACTTTATCCGCTTTGTGAATATATTCCCCAACTCGGCTGAGTGTAGAATAGTGGATACCCATAAATCCACACCTTCTGAACGGTTCGTGATTTAGGACGATTCGGATCCTTTTCGCAAGCAACTTTGAACGAAAACGGCATTGAAGTGACATCCGAAGCGTCAAAACTTCGCGAAATTCTCTCTAGTTCCCCTAAATTCCCAGCCACATGAAAAAGTACGTTGGGTCATGGATCTGCTCGAGTGACGATTGTCTTTTAAATACTCTTTTTCCGGATAGATCTACAGTCGTTCCGAACCGAGAAGAGCACCAACTGAAGCCTCCAATGGGCGACTCTGATATAATCATCTCGCGGAGCAAAATCTCATGATCATTACGCTGCTTCGGCCCATATAAATTACCAGGACCGGACGGCATAATACCTGCTGAATTTCAAAATACCTTTGATTTCATTCTTTCCTGGTTGGACGTTATTTTTAAAGGTTGCCTACGACTGGTCCACATGCTGAACTACGAAGGAGTTGAAAGTAATTTTTATTCCCAAAGCGGAAAGAAGTTCTCATGTCCGAAGGACCTAAGGCCTATAGGACTATTCTCACTATTTCTAAAAACCTTAGAACGATTATATATCCACCTACGCAGCAACATCGATCAGTGAATGTTGTCAGCAGCTCAGTACGCATACTGAAAGTGGAAATGGGTTGAAATGGCCCTTCATACACTCGTATCTACTTCTACAATGGCGCTACAGCCCAAATCGGACCTTGGCCTCCAGATATTCAGGTTCCTTAACATTTTCCATTACTTATTGTGGAAGGGTTGTTAGCCCTCCGCACAACCCTCTTTCTACGAATTTTTCATTTTCGTAGATTGAGGTGACCAAGGTATATCCAAGCAGGCAATGTGCCGGAATTATATATTGCGCCGACCGGGATTTGAACTCACGACCTTCGCATTACCAGACCTACACGTTATTCACTAGGCTACACCCTAACTCATACACTCGTATGCTACATCGAAAAATCTCTGAGTACTTAAGAGTACACTATGATAGCTATAAGTAATATGGAGGGGGCAACGTAAGATCGGAAGCAACTACGGATGCAGTTTCAAATCTGAAAGTGGATGCTTCGCTTGGCGTGCTGATAAATTTGATGTAGCCATCTTGAATTATCAGCACAAAACTGGGTTTCGCATCTGCTAGAAGGTTTATTAGTAAAGGTACACCGCAATAGACTACTGCTAAAACTGGACTGTAAAGTGATCGCTAAGCGGACGATATTGCTATATCTATCTCTGGGTGCTTACCCGTGTACTTTGGACGAGGTTATGCAAAATGCCCTCTCTGTAGTTTAGTTTAGGTTTAGGTTGTAGGAGGGTGGTTACATAGAACTACAATGCACTGGGGCTATCTAATTGGGCCCATTGTACTCCCCCTATTGATTTTAATATGTACGTCACTCTTCTTGATCTAATAACTTGATTTGGTTCGCGAGTCGTAGTAGGCTCGAATGTTGGACGCCACTGAGTTCTGAGAAGAATCTAGAGCCTAAGCAAAGGAGACGACTGTTGGAGATTTGCGGACAGTGACAAAGATAGTGTTCGATAGATTCTTCGTCCTCCTCGCAACCTCTGCAAAGGCTGTCGCTCGCGATCCGCATCTTAAATCCTCTCAGTAGTTACTCTCTAAATAGATTCGTGAATGTAGATTGGAAGTGAATCTACACAAATGTCCGTTTTATAAGGAAATACAAAACATCCTCCTACCCTGGATGATAGCAGTCTTGTTTTCGCAGATAGGTCAAAATATCTGGGCCTTAATTTGGATAGGAAACTGAGCTAGTAACCTAATATTCTGGAACGTGTAAATATAGTTACTTTTGCGCTTTACTCCTGTAAGAAGGTCATAGCTATGAAATGGGGAATTGAGCTAGTGTATTGGCTCTATGTTGTAGTCATTAGACCCATCTTGATATATGGTGTGGTTGTGTGGAGGACTGCCCTAAGGATAGAGACAAGCTGCACTCTCCTCGGCAAGGTGAAGGGAATAGTATGTTTATGCAAAAGTGGGGCTCTGAGATTGATCCCCTTCACTGCTACCTTTCGACATTATTGGTAAACAAATGGCCATCTGCCTCAAAGAAACTCGCCAGCGCACTTGTATTCAAACTGGTCACTTCTTAATTCGGTAAGTTTCCGACAATTTCACCGAAAGCTCAGATTACGCTCTCCCAAGTTTTAATTTAAAATGATGATAAAAATTTCCTCACCGTCATCCCCTCGCGACAAATGTGATCAGCTGTTGAAGTACGGGAGGAGCAGTCCATTTCCTTTTATACTGATGGTTGCAAACCAAGAAGTGGAGTGGGAGGAGGTGTTTTCTCCGTAATACTTAACTTACGCACATCTTGCCGTCTTCCGGATCATTGTAGTGTATTCCAAGTAGAAATAATGGCGATAATTGAAACCTTAGCCTGGCTGAAGTGTAATGTAGTATCTACTAAGAATATTGGCATATTCAATGATTACTAGGCCGCTGGAATCAATCATGCCTACATCCAAGACTATTCTTGATTATCGCGCGTCTCTGAGTGAGATGGCTGAACAGTTCAGAATTTGTTTGTGCTGGATAATTCCGAGGAAATGCAAGGCCAACTCACCCGGCATGGATCCACTTTGCAAATTCATTCTGAGAAAGGGAAGCTGAGCATGTCTCTAGCAACTTATAAGATTTAATTTAAGTTGGATGCGATTAGCAAAGCCAACGACGGATGGGCGAATGGTGTTACATTTAATACCACTCTAGGGTGTAGCCTAGTAGGTAGCGTGTTGGTCTACAATGCGAAGGTCGTGAGATCAATTCCCAGTCAACGCATAATTCCAGCACACTGCCTGCTTGGGTATACCTTGGTCACCTCAATCTAAGAAAATTAAAAAATTCGTGGAAAGAGGGTTGTGCGTAGAAGGGCTAATAACCCTTCCACAATAAGTAATGAAAAATGTTAAGGAGCCCGAATATCAGGAGGCCAAGGTCCGATTTGGGCTGTAGCGCCATTGCAGAATTAATACCACTCCACCAAATTGGCCCTGTGCTCCCGCTAACCAGGCTACAGGCCACTGCCTGATAGGGAGATAAGCGCACAGCCTTGGCCTTCCTTTTAGTGATCTTTGTAGGAGTTAGAAAGATGAGGAAGAGAAAAAAACGATTCTTCATCAATAATGCACTTGTCCTGCTCTCTCTAGAAAAAGAAGACGACCACTTCTTCGATAGCCTTGGTAATCTGGTCAATGTGGAAGCTAGGAGCGTTCAAAGCTTCATAGAGAGCTCCGGTTTGTTAACATAGGAGAAGTCTTTTCTGAACCCTATGGCATCACAAGGGACAAGCTTATGATCTGTAGCGAGTGAGCGACTACAGCGCTGTGTTGTGTTTCGTCTCAGGCCTGCTTACGACGGACTCGTCAGTAAGGCTTGTGTAAGCAGGCCCTGCCTTAGATGCTAAGGGAATACCGTGCAGGTAGTAAGATTTGAACCCGGGGATTTTCGAGTTGCAAAGCGGCCGTGCTGGCCACTGAGCCAGCTAGACCCCAAGGCTTAGTTGGTTAGAAGCGATGCAGTATAAGCCGCCACAGTACTCCCCCACCAGTGACAGCGGTGAGTCGTGTCTTTGAGCTGGTGGCGACTAGGAGGCAGCTGTCCATGTGTAGCTCTGCGAGCGTGTTGCTGTGCTGTGATATTGTAAGAGCGTGATGCTGCAGCGTGTTGCTATATGATCAAAGTATGGATACAGTGTGAATGAGAATATGCTGCGTGCTAGCTAGCGAGATGAAGGTGTGATCGCGTTGATCACGTCGGGGTCACCAATGTAGCGAGTGAGCGACTACAGCGCTGTGTTGCGTTTCGTCCCAGGCCTGTTTACGACGGACTCGTCAGTAAGGCTTGTGTAAGCAGGCCCTGCCTTAGATGCTAAGGGAATACCGTGCAGGTAGTAAGATTTGAACCCGGGGATTTTCGAGTTGCAAAGCGGCCGTGCTGGCCACTGAGCCAGCTAGACCCCAAGGCTTAGTTGGTTAGAAGCGATGCAGTATAAGCCGCCACAGTACTCCCCCACCAGTGACAGCGGTGAGTCGTGTCTTTGAGCTGGTGGCGACTAGGAGGCAGCTGTCCATGTGTAGCTCTGCGAGCGTGTTGCTGTGCTGTGATATTGTAAGAGCGTGATGCTGCAGCGTGTTACTATATGATCAAAGTATGGATACAGTGTGAATGAGAATATGCTGCGTGCTAGCTAGCGAGATGAAGGTGTGATCGCGTTGATCACGTCGGGGTCACCAATGTAGCGAGTGAGCGACTACAGCGCTGTGTTGCGTTTCGTCCCAGGCCTGCTTACGACGGACTCGTCAGTAAGGCTTGTGTAAGCAGGCCCTGCCTTAGACGCTAAGGGAATACCGTGCAGGTAGTGAGATTTGAACCCGGGGATTTTCGAGTTGCAAAGCGGCCGTGCTGGCCACTGAACTATCTAGACCCCACGGCTTAGTTGGTTAGAAGCGATGCAGTATAAGCCGCCACAGGTCTATGTGCACCTATACATGTGTCTGGACAGCCACCTCTACCTACCTAGAGTTCGCAAGTGTCAAAGTCTAAATGTTTGCATGCCCTCTATCCGCTAATAGACAAGAAGATTCAGCTTACTACGAACAAGAAACTAATAACTGACCGCTACCTTAAGGCGCTCCTATTTGAAATAAAGTGCCACCAACTCAAGATTGTCTTTAACAAGCCCTTCTACTTTTCCACTGTTTTTAATTTTTTTTTTTTTTTCATTCAAAAAATTTAGTTTAACTGCTAAAAATTTGGTACATTTTGTTTTGCCTTTAAACGAGTATCGAAAGGACGTTTCGAGAATGTATAATTGAAAATTTTGGACCAGTTTTGAATTGTGTAAAGCAAAACATGCAATTGATTCGTAATCTTTTATAAGATTGAGTCAAGCAACATTTCTGCTTGTTGAAAACGTAAAGAACGATGCTGTTCAATTCAGTATCCTGAAAAAACCATTGAGGACAACATCATGCAATTTTTGGAAGTTGTTTTGTTTTGTCAATAATTGCTTTGACTTCATGTTTTTGGGTCTAGTGACACTGATAAGTCCCCATTTCAGGATTCGAGCAATATTTGTCTGTATCAGTAAGCGTGTTGTCTTTATCTGCTCACTTTGCCCTAGTACATTCTTTAACGTTCTTCAATCTCATTAAAAAAAATTTTTAATTATTTCTAATAACAAGTTCTCCTTTAATTTGCAGCCAAATCCTTGCCACTCCATTGTGTAGTCGAATCAGTAACATCACTCCAAGCATCAATAACGATTGATTCGAGAAATCCCTGGAAACGACGACCGAATATCGAAACCGATAGCTACGTTATTATTGCCGCTTCGACACCTTGGTCCGAAATAGTTAGTACAGCTCTGCAGCGGCTTGGATACTCGCTGGATATAGCAAATACAGCAAGAGGTAAGAACCAATTCAGTATTTCTGTCGGTCTCCTTATGCTAATAAGGTATTTTCTTACAGGCTCTCTTATCATAAAAAACTGGAAACCAATTCCATTGGAGAATATTTCGGATAATCCTGTTGTTCCCGTCAGCGATATTTTAGGCGAACTGACATCCGTTATTACCCTACGTATTGTCATCTTACGTACGAAACCCTCAAGTTTTTCCGAAATCAAAGATAAACTTTTAAAATTACTCGTCCTGCAATCGCATGCTGTCCTCCGATCTACAGGATGTCCATTGGATGAGGTTCGTATTTTATTAAAATTTCTTGAATTTGTGATTTCTTTTTCGCGGCCAACGGCAACATTCTCCTTTTCCCACCCCACCGGCGAACTGGTTTAATTAAAATATTTCGCTTTGGTCGCGGCGATGATGATGGCTGTATAAGACTGTGTGAGAAGAATTCCTTTAAGTACTTTTGATTTACCGCTTAGATTCAGCGGCCAAAAAAAGGAGGGTTCAGAATTCACTTAACATTCGAAATCCGACATAGTTAAGACGTAAACACAAATATTTATGTTATTTTCGTTGCGCAGTCGGTAATGAAAATCTTGTTAATGTAAAACTCAACGTCAAGGATTACTTTGAGAAATTCCCGAAATCACGAGCCATATTTACCTGAATCCAATTACCTTTATTAGAGTGATGTTGATAAATTTGTACAATGGGAAAAAAAAAAGATTGGCACCTTTCACAATTCACATGGGACAGCTTAGCTCCAGAATCGTGTAAAGAAAATTCGAACCGTCTAATTTTGAAATTTGAATCCTAGAACATACATCATTTAATTTCATACTTTTATTCGAACTACAAATGTCGCCAAACCCTACTCATATGTGTACGTGTAGAAATGAAACGAACACTGGGAATAATAATAATCCCTTGAACCCATTTTAAATGCAAATTCGCACATCATGCACAAATACACCTGAAAATGTTCCGCTTATCCTGATCCGATTAAGAATAAGAAATTTCTTCGTCTCTGGAGTATGTACATCTTTCGCTTGAACCGCATGACGCAAGCTCTGAGGCATATATTCGGCTGCTATGTGTATGTATCGTATACGGATTGTTACGAAAAGGATACCCTTCGGATTGCCATAGCGTAAACATTTATCCAGAGGTGTGCTAACGTCTACCGTTTTGCTTCTCTACTTACTACACTGCTTGCTCCTATCCTATAATATGCGTCGCCTCTTCTATTTGAACCAAAGATGAGAATTAGTTTTGTTAAAACTCCTTGTAGTTAAATGTCTCGTTTGATCTCGAATTTAATTCCTGGCAAATAGTCTTATTTCGAAGCATATCAGAAATGTTTTCTAGTTTCGATATAGGTATGTGTTAAGAGTTTGGGTGTGAATTTTAGAAAGGAGTCTGCCATTAAGCATATTGTGTCTTAGGAAAATCTGTTAAGAGTGCCGTTTGGAGTCATGTATGAGCCGAAATAAAGATATGTCGTAGCAAAAGATTCATTTTATGCTGGAGTAATTTCATCTATGCATTTCATTTAATCCATCCAAGGACGTCGACTTAAGTGCAACAAAATTGCGTGCCTTTATGTAAAATTTTCTATCATGATAAAAACGACTTTTGCTTGAGCTTTGTGATTTTTGAAAAGTTTTTTATCTTTGTCATTGCATTGTCACACCAGACATCTCAAAAACAGTAGTCCGACGTTGTTCTTGAGACATCGTTTATTATTTGACGATTATTTTTGGATTTATCGATACGCTCAACTGCGGTATGTATTTATCTCAATAACAAATCCTGCCAAGTGTTTATATCGTTAAGCTCTTTATCTAGAAAATTTAAATGATATTCTCAGTGTCTTTATTATACTTTTCTCGTTATTTTTCCATTAATGACAAATTTTGATAATAATGAAGTACGCAATCCGGTAGTTTACGCTTCATTGTGGCTCTCATAGTTTTATAATTGGATTTTCTCGTCGATATTTTAATACGTTTGCATCCTACCTAAAAACATAATGTTGTGAAATTGATGAAGCAGAACTCTAAATCAGTTAATGGCGTAGAGTTGAATAAGTCCTCTATTTATAAATAGGCTTAAAATTGTATGTTCACCGAAAAAGGATACTGATTTAAATTTTCTTCCATTTCAGGTAACTCTATCGCAAATCTGTCGAAGCACATACCAAAACTCGTTTCCATTTTCGGGTGAAGTATCGGACGATGTTCGTCGAAAGTTCGATCAATGGTGGAGCAATCAGCTCTCGCCACAGTCACCCATTCCGCAGAAAATTATGCCATTCATAACGCCACAGCCCGGTAGTGAAATGGATTTTGCCGCGGGACATCCACTCCATGCCGGACGAGAATCTCTTCTGGACAATCATCATCCATCGCACCCGAATATGATTGTTCATCCGGCACTACAAACGATTCATTCGCAGTATCCCAATCAGAAGACCCGAATGCGAACCAGCTTCGATCCCGAAATGGAATTGCCAAAACTGCAGCGATGGTTTCAAGAGAATCCCCATCCGTCACGACAACAAATCCAATCCTATGTAATTCAATTGAACTCCTTGGAGTCGCGACGTGGACGAAAACCTTTAGACGTGAACAATGTTGTGTATTGGTTTAAGAATGCCCGAGCCGCTCAGAAGCGAGCAGAGATGCGAGGCCAAGGTATCGGCAATGGCTATGTAAATCATCAGCAAGCTGGACTTATGATGTCGCATCCAGACTATATAAAAAGTCCTCCGTCCGAGGATATCGATAATCTCTCACAGCATTCCGATGAAATCGACGACGATTGTAGCCGTCCGTCATCGCCGCAGCTTCCATTGTCACTGACGACACACGAACGAAATCGAGCGTCTTCCGAAAATTTAATGCTGAAGGACGAAAGTTTAAATGGCGGTGCAATCGAAAAGAACAACAACAATAACAACGAAAGTCTTCTGAATGGACGCGATCAGAGCTCGGACATAGTCGAAAGTAGTCAGATGAGCAGCAACGGGAACATGAATCAAAGCCTGGAGCAGCGCTCCAGTTCGCCAAAAAACTCACCGAAATCGGAAGATTTAGACATGGATGATAACGATATCAGTCAGATGGACGAATTTCGTACGCCCTCGCCCGATCCTAGGCGTGATCTTTCCTTTCCGATCGTTCCAAACTCCATGTTCTCGCATTCGATCATGTATATGAGTCACTATATGCCTGGGATGGGACCCAACGGACCACATCATCATCATCAGCCGCCCAACATGAATCCGGCCGTCATGGGTAGTGCTGGGCTGAATCTCTCCAGCTTGTCCAGCGAGGAACGACGAAAACGCAATCGGACTTTTATCGATCCGGTCACCGAGGTACCAAAACTTGAACAGTGGTTTGCCATGAACACACATCCGTCCCATAACTTAATCTTAAAGTACACCGAGGATCTTAATCGGATGCCATATAGGTGAGTTTTCCATTACATATTTCTATGAATACCAAAACCAGCCATTAAATAAAAAATAAAAAAACTAATTCTTATTTCTTTTTTTTTGACAGACAAAAATTTCCGCGCTTGGAGAGTAAAAATGTTCAGTTTTGGTTTAAAAATCGCCGGGCCAAATGCAAACGACTAAAGATGTCGCTCTATGATAGTCCACAAATGTCCGGCCTCAATACCTTCGGTCATTCTGATCGCGAGTAAAGCATAACCAACAGTAGCATCGTTTCTTTCCAAAGACTACAAAATCACTTTCAACTTATTCCAATGATACATAAATTTAAAAACAGCACTAGGCTAGCAACAATAGATCTAGATTAGTAATTAAGTTGTTAAACAAAAAAAAAATTATGAATTTAAAACCGTGCACAGTATTTGTACCAAAATCGACCTCTTCTAGTGTCATATCAAGACTTTTCGTCACGACCGGTCTTTTCTGATATTCAGCTGACTACGACTAAGCCCAGTCAGACTAGATTTAAGATTAATTACAATAAATTTGTATAATTTTTTTTATGTGTAAGTAGCACTTTAAAACTATTTAAAAAAAAAATCCTTCTTCCTTTCATCCTTTCTACTTCTCATCCATGCTCGCCTCTCCCTTCATCAACTCAACTTCTTTCAATTCCAGTGAGCTAGAACGATCTTTTCAAGATCACTTCAACCAAAGATATTTAATGTGTTTTTGAACTTAGTCTATTATTCACATGTAGTTCTAGTTAATTAATTATAAATAAATAAATATAAAAATAAAATGAAATCAAAGAAAATTCAAAAAAACATTTACGCGTAGAATAAAAAATAAATAAATAAAAAATAAATTCAATTTCATTTTATGCTCTTAGAAAATGAATTTCTTCTTACTCACAAATTTATCTGTACTTGAGTATTAAATATTATTAAAAAATAAAAATTTGTAGAAAAGTTCTGATAATAACAAAATTGATAATTAGATTTAAGAAACAAAAATTAAGCAATAATAAAAAAAAAAAAAATGGTATAAAATTATTTGTAAATATAAATCCAGGATACAATAAGCTAATGGAAATTATTATTGATTTGTTTTTCTTTTCTATTTCCTGAGTTAGTTGTCTGCATGATTGGAAAAGACTCCATCAAATCGGAGGGTATTATTTTTGTTGATCCTTAGACTCATCTAGATTATGTTTGGTATTAAATACCACTTAAACTATGTAATATTTATAAAAATTTAAAATGAAAATTATTAATGATTCTGATAAAAAATAATAAATTATTCATTGTGAAATTAAAAATGTATTTTTGTTGTTTTTTCTATTGATTAAAGATTTAAGATTTGTTGGTAAGGACTCTTCATTGTGAATGTAACTGTAGCCCAAAAAACGGGAGCTGGCATCCTGAAATTTAGGCCTTTGCATGAGCTATGGAATAATGCATCAGTCGGGGCTCGAACAGTACGTTATATTCGATTAGATTATACGGTGGAATAAGTTCGGTTTTCTCTGTCACTGCGACTACTAATGTCCCCGGTATACGTATATACTGTTGCATGTTAGCCCTAGAGTTACTCCATAAGAAGAAAGAACAAGACACCTGAAAGTGTTAAGTCAAGCTGTCAGATTGGCCGCTTTCAAAGCTTTCTACATATCAAGCTAAGCAGAACTGACGTAGCGGCCATCTTGAATGACTCAAATGAGTGTGATGTCATGGATTTTTCCATTTCAAAAGACCACCTGTATTATTTTTGTACAATCTTGTCATAAAAACACGTTTTACCGAAAACAACACAAAAGCAAAATTAAATCGAATTCAGCACAGAAATATTACGAGGGTGCATACTTTTTCATAATAACTCAAATTCTACAGTTTTCTGTGTGAAAAATAACCGGAGAACTCTGCACAATATAAGGGACAGATTTTTCTTCGGTGTAAGAAACCGTGATTTAACTTTGATTGCACTTTTTTCAATTAAAAATTTATTGCACTGATATCAACGTGTAAAAGTTACATGCCGAGCACTATTAATAACCTACCTTAGAAAGCTGAACTATCTGTAATACTGCATTTACGAATAAACGCGATTCTTACGAAGCCCGCCGTGTCTGCTCCATACAAAAGCGAGCGAATTTGTATGGTACTGTCATTTTTGTTATGACTCCAACGTGTTGTTGTTGAATTGACTTACATGGCTTTCTACTCTAGAGGGCTTTGGCGCTTTTCATTTTCATATGTATGCGTGCTATGTGTCCGTGTAACTTTTTAGTGATTTTATTTCGCTAATGTCCTTTATTTGCGGAACTTATAAGTAATAAAAAATTGATTTGTACTAATGAACGGTTTGTAATCACATTTGTTTATTTATCGCATGCTGGAAAATAGGTGGGCGCATTTTCAAATTTAAAGCTAGGGTGTAGCCTAGTGGGTAGCGTGTTGGTCTTGTAATGCGAAGGTCGTGAGTTGAAATCCCGTCCGACGCAATATTTAATTCCACCACATTGCCTGCTTGGATATACCTTGGTCACCTCAATCTACGAAAATGAAAAATTCGTAGAAAGAGGGTTGTGCGAAGGGCTAACAAACCTTCCACAATAAGTAATGACAAATGTTAAGGAACCTGAATGTCAGGAGGCCAAGGTCCGAATTGGGCTGTAGCGCCATTGTAGAAGAAGTAGATTTTCGAATTTAATGGAGAAGCTAGTTATCACCCTGACCCACCTCTATTACCAGGTGTCTTGTTCTTTCTTCTTTATAGAGTAACTCTAGTTAGCCATTGTAAAATATCCGCGGAGGTAATGTGAAATGTCAGCCCTACTTAATGCGCGTGTACGAAGACTTTAAGAAACACTATTCGCCTTGATTGGAATGTCAAGGTTTTGTTTACGTTATTGCCGAAATGACTTTCACTAACAGTTGACAGATACGTAATGCAAGTGCTGGATGTGTTGGAAGCCACGAAAATTCACACTAGCGTCGACGGGAATATTATGAACTGACACAGTGAAATTGTGCAGTTTGCTATGGAGAATAGTCGAGAGATTCGAACGATGCGCATTGACAGACGTGTTTTTTTTTACTGTCATATAATTTTATTTTATTTTATTTATATTTTTATATCCGATGTAGTTTTGTTCTGTTTTTACTTCCTGAATCGCGACTGTTTAGTTTTAAATCATTCCGTCACGTGCGTGCTGCATCAGGGGGTCACGGCACCGTCGTTGGTTCTTTCCTAATACAGGCGAAGTGTCGGCTAGCGGAGTCTTCGGTGTAGTATTATTGCCCGTGCTAGGCTTAGTACTGTACGGGTATATGACACTGTATTGCTTTTGACTCCGAGCTAGCAAAATTGTTGTCTTTATTATTGCTGGTTGTATTTATATTTCTTCCCCTTTCTATAACTCCATACTATTGGTTTACATATCATACCTAGTATCGGCTTTTGGATAAATTTAAAGGTACAGATTTTTAAATTTTTCGAGAATTGTGTAATTTTTTTCATGTTTGAATTTTTTCACTGGCAATTTTCAAATTTAATTTGTTTATATTTTCTGCTATTTTTATTTTTTGATTTCTGTTTTTTATGTTTGGTCTAATTTTAATTATAAATGGTTAAGTTTTCCACGTACTGTCCTAGAATTTTTTTTTTCCTTGGTATAATTTTTTTTTATCGTTTTTCCTTTAGTGTTAATACTCTAGATGAAATCTGAGAGTATATTGTGGTTACCTTACCGTTTGTAACGCTCAGGAATAATGATTGCATAGAGTCGCCAAGGGTAAAGAAATATTTGTCGGCGCTCAAAAACTTTGATTCCGAGTGACCGTCTGTCCGTCTGTTTGTCAGTCAGTCTGTCTATCTGTCTACAATATAACTCTCGAGAGCTTTTATCTATCGTGCTGAAAATTTAAAATATCATTTATAGCAAAAAAAGTCACTTTAACCACGAAACTAGAAAAAGTAGAAACTTAAAATTTTGCCTCAATTCGTCCCTTAATAATTACAATAAATGCTAAAAAAATGTAAGCTTTGCTGAACTCCTTCTACCACCTCCCATTTAAATTTTTGTATTGAATATTCAAGAAAAGTATTTCTCCTTTGGAAGTATAAGTAACAAAGCAATGTGATTAGGATATTGATTGGCAGATTAAAAATGATCCAAAACCTCCCGCTTACTCTGCCACCTCCCATACAAATGCCATAAATTCAGAGAAAAGTTGTTCAATTTCCTCGAAAATTCTAAAAGCTACAAACTTTAAATTTAGCATGGAATATTTTATATACTACATTCGGTGTTATATACAAAAATTATAAAACTCCCCCTCTGCTTTTACCTCCTCCCATACAAAAGTCACAATTCAATATTCGAAAGAATTTGAGATAACATATTTTCCGGTACCATAAGCTCTTTACTATTTCATCTAGAGCATCATATGATTGGGTTTCAATCATAATTCTGTTATGTTTTTTTTTTACTTAAATCCTTTTCTTTTCATATTGTTATAGATCTGGCAACCACGTAATTGATCTTTCTGGAATATACAAGAACAGTATCCCCCAATATGTAAAAAGCCATAATTAAAGATCTAGAGCTTTCCAGTATAGTTGAGACATACACCACGGCAGGTTCGAGAATTGGGGAAAATGGTATAAAAGCACGAAGCTGTCAGACGGGAGTTAGTCCTTCAGCGACATTTATAGAAAACGCAAACCGGTGCAAGAACGCGATAGAACAATATTGGTGGTAGTGCCATATAGTGCGAATTAAGTTAAAGCGCGAATTATGTTAAAGTGCGAATAAATAAAGTATCACTTATTGTGAAACGAATTGTGTTTTACTTGAAATCCCGGCGAACCCCTAGCTCGCAACAATATATTTTTCAAAAAAATAAAAGAATCATCAGCCTTTAAATCTGTTTGATTATGGTTAGCTTTACGATCGATCAAATGTTGATGTCTCTGTATATCCATACCCAAACTGCAAGACCAGATATTCTAGTACTTGACGAATATAAGGTGTTACCGGGAAGTGAATAGTTTTATTCTGTTCCCTTCTAATTAGTTTCCAATTTAGGAAATTGCTCCAAACCAGAGTTTAATTACATCTAAAAAAAATTACTGATCCAAAGACATATCATGTGCTTTTGTTGTGTGTATAGAAGCCCAGTAATGACTGCAGCCAAAACTTGGGTTATCTAAATCTATCCAGCTTATATACAGGGTGGGCCATTTAGTGGTTTCTTTTCAAATCATAGGTTATTTTGACACTGAAAGCTGTTTCCCGACGAAATCTTGATAGAAAGTCAGTATCATACCTCCGCGGAACGAAATAAGTCGCTTTATACTTGAAAAACGTTCACAACAACAATAGCAACAACAACAAAAATACAAAAACACAATAACAAATCATCTTTTCTGACGAGGTGCATTTTCATCTCGGAGGCTACGATAACAAACAAAATTGCCGCTCGGGCTGGGGCTCGGAAAACCCGCACGTTATTGTCGAGACGCCAATGCATCCACAGAGAGTGACAGTTTGGTGCGGATTGTGGAGTGGTGGCATCATTGGACCATTTTTCTTCGAAAATGAGACTGGGAACAACGTTTCGGTTAACGGTGACCGTTACAGAGCCATGTTGTCCGTCTTTTTTTTCTGAAATTGAAGACATGGATTTGGACGACCTATGGTTCATGCAGTCCATGCCACACAGCCCATGCCACAATCGATCTTTTACTCACCAAATTCCCAAATCGTGTTATCAGCCGTCTTGGCGATGTCAATTGGCCGCCTCGGAGCTGCGTTTTGACCCCTTTGTACTTTTTTTCTGGGGAACCGTGAAGGACCGATGTTATGCCAACAATCCAGAAACGATGCAAGCACTTAAGGCTAATATCATCGAAGCAATCCGTGAGCTACAGCCCGAAACCGTCGACATGGTCTTAGAAAATGGAAGTAACAGAATACGCTACTGCGAAGCCAGCTGTGAACAAAATTGAACAAAATTGTATTTCGTCATTAATGGGATATTTGATCTTACTAATGAAGCCATAATACATGGAAAAAATTTAATTTTATTCATTTTATTGCATTTTTAAAAGGAAACTTGTATTTGGCTGAAATCGTTATTGTTGGCGATTTCAATGTTCATGTAACATTACCTAGCTTAAACATTCCTCCACTACGGACCAGGGGTAGGTGATGCTGAGCTTTTGCCTCTTTAAACGGATTAAAACAACTGGTGGATGAGCTTACTCGTTTACCGGATATCGCAGGGCGTTTTTCTAAACTTCTTGACCTATTTCTCACCAACCAATCTGAGAAATATTCTGTCTCTGTCATATCCCCATCGCCAATTGGAAATACTTATCATTTCTTGATTCGTGCTCAATTCCTAGTTGCAGTAACTACACCGTTGACAGTCAAGGCATCTCGAAGAAACATTTGGCATTTCAAGGGACCAATTGGGGGTCGCTAAAAAGCTTCTTCAATGCCTTTAATTGGAAGTTGTCTTTCAATTCCAGTGACTGCAATGAAGCAATGTAGAAGTATCACCGAGATTATCCTGAAGGGTTTTAAGCTCTACATACCTTTCAGTCAAAAGAGAGTCAGACCGTTGAAGGGTTCAATAAAGAATATCTCGAAGCCATCCAGGCCAAGAAACAAGCTTTTCAAACATTTAAAGGAAACAAAACACCAGTCAACATTACTTTTCATTGCGTCAAGAAAAACCTGGAAATACATACTCAAAAGTTGAAAATCATGAAAAAAATTAAATTTTTTTTTATTGGCTTAAAAAATTCTACAACTCTTTCTGCACATTTTGCAACTAGTCCCGTTTGAAAATTCCAATTAGAAGTATTTTATTTTTAATCGTTAATCTAAAGGGTTTGAAGCGATTAGAGTCGGTCCCGGTTCTTTCAAACGCTTCTCTTGAAAAATCACGTTTTTTCACCTTTTAGGAATGCAGATCTCAGGTAAATATCACCCGATTGAACTGAAATTTGGTACAGATGTCCTACCATAAATTATCTATGCCTCGACGGAGCCGATTTAAAAAAAATTAAATGTTATATTGTGTTAAAGTTGCGAAAAATTACTCCCAAAGCACTATTTTGCCAAAAGCTTCCTTCAGGGCATAGACAATATCGTCAAGAATCATTTGTCCAAATTTGAAAAAAATCGCTTGTAAATTTCTTTTTAGTTTTTACCAGAATCCAATTCTACTCTCCCCTCATTTAGGTCGCAGTTTATTACTTTACTTTTCTGTTTTGTTCCCATACTGTTCCTAGATACAATTAGGGTACATGTTATATTTTTTTTGTCTATAAACATGAAATTATAACGAAATAATAATACCACCAAATAATAAACTTAAAAGAAAACAATAATAATAATAATCAAATTAGTTCGTGCCAAATAATGAACTGAAAAATTATGGACATAAAAACTCCCAGGGCAGCACTGCTATAAAATATTTTGGCGCCAAAACTATCGATGATATTGGAAAGAAAGCCGTTGAAGCTCGCGTCTGCCGGCTAATTGAAAAGAAGTGAAAAAGTTTTCGGGAAGAACAAAATAGACTGTGCTCGGGAAAGGATCTCAGATTAATAAGGAATAGAATTCGGATGGATTTTTTTGATTTTTTTTTGATATGAAATAAAGTGTGTCGAAGTTAAAACAGTGAAAGAAAAACAATCTGTGCTTGAACGATTCAACGATATAATTTTTGATAAACTTCTTATGGCATGAATATTTAATATTTATAAAAACCAAAACCTATTAGAAACCTAAGTGAATAAAAACTAAACTAAGTGAATAAAAATTAAAACGATTCAACGATATAATTTTTGATAAACTTCTTACGTCATGAATATTTAGTACTAATAAAAACCTAAACCTATTAAAAAAACTAAGTGAATTAAAACTACCATTATTTGCAACAAATAAAATAACTAATGAAATAAGTGAGCACATGAATTTAAACTCAGCAATCGAAACTGGAAGCAGCAAGGGTCCCAACATACAATAAGTTAAGTAATTAGTTTTAGTTTTTTTTTATTTAATTCTCAAAAAAAAAAAAAATAAAGATAAAAACTTCTTAATAAAAAAATTTAATTTATGTTTAAAACAATTGTTTTTTTTTGTGCGAAAACGCATTTATATTTTTTTTTTCTCTTATATTTTCAATTACTTACGTGTTAAGATTAGTGTGCGTATTTAGGAACAGGTATCCAGATTTTTTTTTTATTTGATACAATTCTCGACATGAGTGAGTGAATAACTCATGAGAGGGTTCCCAGGCTTCGTCCGGAAATCGGGTAGGTATTTATCGTTGACATGAGGATGCGCGAAAATGTAGATTTCCGCGAAGTATAAGTAGCGGCATTCGGGACACCCCGCTAAGCGCTTATACCGCATAAAGTAGTACGGTATCATGATCAGTTCCCCATTCCGTTTTGTATCAGCACGAACTAGCATGAGTGTTTCTTGGGCCAATGACCCATCCCAAGCTCCTGAGCCGCCGGCAAAATTGTGCTGCCCCGGCCCGAGAAATTCCCATCATCTGAAGCAGGATGAAGGATTTCCTTCATCCCGTAACAAGCCATTACCGAGTTCTGTGTTCCTAAAAAACGTCTGCTTATAGGCGGGAGGGGGGTGAAAGAAGGCAAATATTGAACCCCCTTAAATTTGAACATGACCAAAAACTTCCACGGAAGATCCTTCAGTGCCCTAAACGCTCTAGGTCTTACTGGTCATTTGCCAATACCACCTCTAGTTGATGGCGACCATACCGTGGTTGATGCTAGCGAAAAAGATAACTTACTAGTAGCAAGTTTCGCAAGAAACTCTCGCCTTCTACCATCAAACCAATCGCCTCCCGCTGCAAATCCTTCTGGTTTCTCACTGCCTGCACTGAATTTTCGCACGAGACTTATTTATGGGATCCTTAAAGAACTCGATATCCACAAATCTGATGCTCCGGACGATATTCCCTCCATTACCCTTAATAAATGCGCCTCTTCCTTAGCTAAACCTCTTCGCAATATTTTCTATCTTTCTTACTCTCCTGGGTACTTTCCCCGAATGCGGAAAGTTGCAAATGTTCAGCCGATTCCCAAGAAAGCAGCAAAGCGAATTCCACCAACTACCGCTCAATAGCCATTACTTCAGTGCTCTCGAATGTAATGGAAACTATCGTCAATGGTCAAATATCTGGAGGATAAACAGTTCATCCGTGATCGCCAGTATGGGTTCCGTTCTGGACGGTCGACGAGGATCTTTTAGTCTACTTGACAGAGCGTTGGAACTCATGCTTACATAAATATGGCGACAGTCACGTTCTCGCACTTGACATTGCAAAATCTTTTGACAGAGTTTGGTATTAATGTCTTTTAGTTATTCTTGGGACCATAGGCCTTAATGATACCCTTGTTCAATGGATCGAAAGTTATTTTTTTGAACGCACTATACAAGTAGTATTAGATGGCTACTTCTTTCTCATCAATGGGGTTCCGGCGTCCCTCAAGGTTTTGTTTTATCTCCAAAACTTTTCTTCTTCAGAGTACAACTCGCATGTTTGGGTTGGGGCACCCAGAACATACCTCGCGTTGCTTGATCGTATTCAAAAACATAACAGGACTACGATTGGGTGGGGGAGGCGGACTAGAAGAGGTAGAGCTAATAGTCTATTTTTTTTGCCTTACTGACAATTCTAAATTAATATTAATTCAGCTCGATAAATTTTATACGCACTGAGTAAATTGGTTTAGAGTATTTCATGAAAAAGCACAGTTTGTATGGGAGGTGGTGGAAGGAAGTGGAGGACTTAAATAATTTTTATATAGTAGATTGAAATCATTGTCGGATTGCAAAATTGCGTTATTAAAATCAATAGCTTTATGGTTAGCGGAATTGATCAAAATAATAGCCTCATTAACTTCAATTACACCCCTCGGCATAAGTATTTTGTCATGCAACAAAACACTTTTATTCTGTTTTCATTTAAAATCTATGCAACGGAAAATTCTGAAAAAAAATTGTGGGTAAAGCAAACCTATGTTTTATTTAAAAAAAAAGTTAAATCATAAATTTCAACTGTACCTTTACAATATTTTAAATTAGGATTTCAACTTTCAGTATGGCATAAGTATTTTAACACTTTTGACATTTAGACATTTTTAAGGCAATTTTTTTTTTTTTTTTTGTTTTTTTTTTTGTTTTTTTTGAAGAAGTATCTTAATCAATAGAATATGTATCCTCCTTTAGTTTGAATTACTTTTTGAAGTCGTCGTGGGACGGAATCCACCAGCGATTGCAGGAAGTCTGTTGGGATCTCGTTCCACGCCTGTTTTATTTCTTTTGACCTAGTTAAGTCAGCACTTATCTTTCCTTTTATGAATGACCAAACATTTTCAATTACATTTAAATCTGGACTTTGTGGTGGCCAATCCAAGGTTTCGACTCCAACATCCTTCAGGAACTTCGTTATCATTTTGCTCTTATGGCAAGGCGCATTATCCTTCTGCAGTACGAATGCCTCACCGATTAGTTTATCTCCAGATGGAAATGCGTTTTCATTCGACACTCTTAAATATTGTTTTTGGTTCATGGAACCATCTATGGGCACGAAGTCTCCCAAGCCATTGTACGCAATGGATCCCCAGAACATAACACTATCGCCTCCATGGCTATTTTTTTCACAGACAGGTGCCACTTTCTTACGCATCGTTTGTGAAATTCTCGCGTGAACTTTCTTTGGCGAGGAATGGTACTCAAAAGTACTCTCATCTGTCCACAATATATTTCGCCAAAAAGATATTGGCTTATTCACAAATTTCTTGGCAAACTCCAAACGTTTAATTTTGTTTATAGGAGATATAAACGGGATCGACTTTGCTACGTACGTTTTAATTTTGGCATCTTGCAAACGACGGCGAATTGTTCTTTCACTAATGCTTACATTTGAACATTTATTCCATTCTAAAGCCGCGGCTTTAGGTGTTTTTTTAGCGGATCGATTCGAAATTTTCGAACAATCAGTCGATCCTCACGGTCAGTAGTTTTTCGATTTCTACCTGATCGGCGTAAGTTACTCACACTTTCAGTTTTTTATATTTATTCACTTAATAGTAAGCCATTTGGCGCGACAAATTATATTCTTTAGCGATATTTATTACTGAAATACCCAAATTATATTTTGTCACAATTTGAGTTTTTATAAAGTCACTTAATTTAGATATTTTTTCTCACATTTTTTAAGTAAAAGTGTCAAGTTTCTGCAATTGAAGATAAAGAAAGGATATACGATTAATCACAATGGCTGCAGGAAACGCCAAACTGATTAGGAGTGAAAAATAAGCTAGATCACGTGATGTCAAAATACTTATGCCGTTCAAAATTTTACTCTCAGACTGCATTTTGCTCTTTAGAAAGAGAATGCATAAAGCAATAGCCGAAAACTTGTTCACACTTACTGCTGAAAAGAAGAGAAAAGTGTGGAGCAAAACACAAGTTCCGGTACATTAGGCGGGAGTGTAATAAACAACGATACCATTATATAGTGGCGTATGTAAACATACTTGTGCCGAGGGGTGTATGTTAAAGGATATCATTCAATTGTTGTAGATTAAAAAACATAGAATCAACAAAAATAAATTCAATATCTGATCTAACATTAAATGGAATCAATAAATTATCTTCTAAACATCTCGCCCAGCGCACGTTCTCAAAATTGAAGTCTCCAACAACACAAATTTGTTGATTCTCTGTTAGTTGATCACCAACCTAATTAATATTGCCGATGTGACGTTGAAACAATTGCACGGTGGAATATAGCTCCCGATGAAAAATATTCCAACAGATGATGGAAATCGCACAAAGATGCAGAGCTGATCTACAATTACAGAAACCAAATCATTGGCATAAGGCGGAAAAATATAATAATTTCTTTGCGTCCGAAATTTTCGTTTACTGTAAGAAGATAATGTCATAGTGATGGTCAGCTGTAGCAAGATAGAAATCATAAGCTTTTGTTTGAATTTCACTTGTTTTGTGGTGATAGCACTTAAGTTCATCACTATTTACGTTCCGTCCTGAATTTTTCCGGGTACTTCGTTTTTTGCTAGGTTCCTAAATGGGCGGATATGCAGTCCGGGAGCCCAAAATTCAGACGAAAAACAATTAGCAAACAAATTGGCTGAAATTCAAACTTTAAAATTGACAAACCGCAAGATGCTTGTGTCAGTGTCGGTTTTGATAAATTTAACACATTTGGTGTTATCATGCAACGAATTCTTCTTGCTTTTTATTTTTCTTTTGAATAGTATTGCAAGTGCAACTATCAGAAGGTGTTGGTTGGCTTAAAGAGGCGATATTTCAGTTCGAATTAGTTTATCGTTCAATGGAACGTGAAAATTTTAGTATTTGCAGTACTATCTAATTTACTTGGTGACTTTGAAGCTGAGTTTAGCGTCTCAAGTGTAGCAATAGAAGCATTTTTATTTGAAACATTAGTTTCTGTAGGTTCCTTGCTGGTAGATTGAGCAGCGATCGAAGGCACATTTAGCCTTGGACGTAGTCGCATTCTCCTATCCACAGGAGTTACTGCAGGTACTGCAACAGCTGACGCAGAAGAATCCATGCAGCCAACTGGAGGAAGGCAAACCTGTTCGATGTCATGCAAACTGATGTTGAAGTCGATCGGCATGATCCACAAAACTAATAGAGTCCACTCTCAGCCTTGATGACAGAGTCACCAAAGACCCCAGAGAGTCCGACGCATTTGCTGTGGAAAATTTTTCCACAGAATCCGGAACAGCAAATCATGGGCGTTTTATTATTACACAATTACAACAAGCGCAAACAGTTGTAAAGCGGATTGCATGAGGTCTCCTAGAACTTGCTCAAACTTACCAGTTAGCATGATGACAAGATCGTCTGCATATGCTATTGTGGGGTAGCCGTTCTGATTTAAAATGGAAAGGGGTTCATTCACTGTTAAGACCCACAGGAGAGGTGATATTATACCGCCCTGTGGCGTTCCTTTGTGAACAGAGCCTTTCCTTGTCTCTTCACCCATTCGTGCTACGATTATCCGTGAACGAAGAAGCTTTGCTATTCATGCAGTCTGCAGAGGTTCCACACTATGGCTGCACAAGGCCTCAAGTATGGCATCAATGTTGACGTGGTTGAACGCGCTTTCCACGTCTAGGAAGGCACCGAGTGCAACCTCTTTTTGGTGGAAAGCTTTCTCTACGGCGGCTACCGTTACATGCAAGGCGGTGTCAGTGGATCTACCTTTCAGATAGGCGTGTTGGTGGGGGCATCTAACCGAGAGGTTCAGATTTGCCCGCAGGTAGCTGTCCACCAGTCTTTCTAGGCCTTTAAGAAGGAACGAAGTCAGGCTGATGGGTCGAAAAGCCTTCGGGATGTTGTGGGAGGCTCTACCTGGTTTAGGTATGAAAACTACCTTAACCTCTTGCCATAACTTTGGTATGTAACAAAGACTGATGCATGCTTTATATATGTCTACCAGGTACTGAATTATTGTTTTATCCGCGTTCTGGATCATTGCGGGATAGACTTCGTCCAGCCCTGGTGATTTGTAAGGTTTGAAGGAACTGAACGCCATTCCTATGTTTCCTGGTGTCACGACTGTGTCTACTAGTTCTGTGGAGTAGACTACCGCCTCAAAAGTATGAGTCTCGCTGAAACCGACATCTGCCGCCTCTGCCTCGAAGACTGAGAAACGGCAGACCATGTCCTATATCACTGCGAGGCAGTACCAAGGAGAAGATTCAATCTTCTAGGAAAAGGTTTCCTTACAACTGATGAACTAGCCAACATGGCTCCATTAAACATACTTGGATTAGCCAAAGCTACCAATCTATGGCAGGGTAAGGGGGCAATAAACGCACAATAGACCTAAAAGGTCGTGGTGCTCTCAAGTGTTTCTCTTAATAAACTAATAATAGTAGTAGTAATA
Organism: Chorisops tibialis; assembly: GCA_963669355.1. NCBI lineage: Eukaryota > Metazoa > Arthropoda > Insecta > Diptera > Stratiomyidae > Chorisops > Chorisops tibialis. The sequence goes on along the minus strand of OY770262.1, from coordinate 114,912,618 downwards.
CTTATATGGCGCGCACTGTAAGTCAGTCTTAAGAAAAATCACACATTATAAAGTTTACATCACATGATCACTCACTCAAAAAACCGGGTCGACTTCGGAGTCCTTATGGTGAAATTTCGAGCCGAAATATTAAAAACAGTTTTTAAGAAACTTTTTTTTAAAATAACAAGTAAAAAATAGTAGTAAAATAAATAAATTTATAGTGTCGTTAAAATTTGTTGTAGCAGTGTTAAAAGTAAAAGTTTCTGCTTTCCAAAAAGTTCTGCTGGCTTAAGGTTCTTCAATTATACAACAGAATAATTACTTAAAAAACGCTTAATTGGTTTGGTGAATGTTTTCACAGTGCATTTCAAATTGAAAGAAAAGATTTCCGGATACTACACTGCTACGCTTTATTATTCGTGACGTTTCGGTCTCTGCGGAGACCAGTTTGATAAAGGTCTCAGCAGAGACCGAAACGTCACGAAAAATAAAGCGTAACAGTGTAGAATCCGGAAATCTTTTCTTTCAAACGCTTTAGATTTATGCCTGAATTAAAACAATGATTAATATCAAAGACTATGAATAATATAAGATATCCCAAGCCTATGAAAAAAATTATAACCCTTTCCATTGCGTTGAGACCGACGAAAAGGTTTTAAACACCCAAAACACATTATCGTCGCTAGTTGGCTTCTACCCGCGCACCCATAATCAAGAGCCAATCGATTCAATCGGCGGCCGTCGCTATGGGTGTTTAAAAATTTTTCGTTGGTCTCAACGCAAAAGAAATGGTTATAATTTTTTCAATAGTCTTGGGATATCTTATATTATTCATAGTCTTTGTTAATATCAAAGATCGATGACAACAGCCCATAGCGCCACACTAAGAGTAATCCTCACAGAAATCAAGCGAGAAGAAAACAAAAAGTCTTTAAAAACACAAAACACTCGGCGTGATTGGAAGAAATTTTGTACGGGAAGTGGTGGAGCGGGTGACGACATTGAACTAATTTTTCACATCACGCTAGAAATGCCATCAAAATGTTTTATAGAAAATTTAAGATTCAAAAATTTACTGAGAAAATTAATGTATTGGATTTAGTGAAATCGTGCAATTTGTATGGGAGGTGGTAAAAAGAATCATCATCAATGGCGCGACAGCCCAAATCGGGCCTTGGCCTCCTGAAGTCGTCGCCTCCAATCGTCTCGATCCAAAGACCGCGTCCTCCAGCTGCTAATTTTTAAGATGGCTTTGCTATCTTCATCAACTGAGTCTTCCCATCGCTTGCGTGGCTTGCCTACTGGCAGGTTACCACTCGCTTTGCCTTTCAGAGCACGTTTGGGGATTCTTCTGTCTTTCAATCGCTCAACATGGCCAGCCCACTGCAGTCTACGTAGCTTGATGAACGTTGAAGCTTCTGGCTCGTCGTAGAGTTGATACAACTCATGGTTGTATCTTATTCGCCATTCCGTTCCTTCCTTCACAGGTCCCAAAATTCTTCGGAGGACCTTTCTATCAAATGCGTTAACTGCTTTTTCGGAAGTTCGTGTTAATGTCCATGTCTCGCTGCCATAACAGAGCACAGGTCGTACACTAGTTTTATATATCCGCAGCTTATTGTTCCTGTGCTCTTTCTTGGATTTCATTATTGGAAGTACCGAATAATACGTCTTATTTGCTTATATTATCCGTCGTTTGATTTCGTCTGTTTCATTACTGTCCTTTGTTAGATTAGCCCCAAGATATATGAAATTTTCCACATTCTTCAAATTATATTCCGCAATTGTTATGTTTTGTCTGATAGGCGCTCTCATTCTTGTTTGCGTTATTACTTTTGTTTTGTTTTCGACTTCTTTTGCGGCGGAGTCAAGGTTGACAAATACCTCCTTAGCACTAGGGAAGGATCTTGCTAGGATGCTAATGTCGTCAGCGTATGCTACTAGTTGGGTGGACTTGAATAGTAGTGTCCCGTTAGTGTCGACTGGGATTTTTCGGACGACATACTCTAGTGCCAAGTTAAAAAGCATGGGGGCTAGACCATCTCCCTGCCTTAAACCACATTCCGTTCGAAAGCTGGTTGTGGAATCGGCTTGTATTCTCACTTGGGATTCAGTGTTCGTCATTGTGAGTCTTGTTAGTCGGACTAGTTTTGGAGGAATTCCAAAGTCAAGCATGATTTGGTACAGTACGCTCCTGTCGATACTGTCGTATGCTTGTTTAAAATCTACGAAGATTTGGTGCACGTCTGTGTTATATTCCCAACATTTCTCAAGCACCTGTTTCACCGAGAATATCTGGTCTATTGTAGAATCCGCCTTGGTATTCGCCAATTTTTTGATTAGTATAGGGCTTAAGACGACGTTCAATTATTTTTGTCAGTATTTTATAGGACGTACACAACAACGATATACCTCTGTAGTGTTCACAGCAGAGTTTGTCTCCTTTCTTGTAAATTGGTCATATAATGCTTTTTCGCCAGTCGTCGGGTATGATTTCCTCTGTCCAAATTTGGCATATCATGTTGTGAAGTATTTCAGCGACATAATTTCCACCGTTTTTCAGAAGTTCAACTGGTATTTCGTCAATTCCCGGCGCTTTGTTTAGTTTTTGGTCACATAGGGCTGCTTTGATTTCAGCAAGCGTGGGTAGTGTCAATGATGGTTCATCTTCGTCAGTTGAGGCTTCAATTGAAATGTTGTCTGTTGTGATCGGTGCTAATGGGGTGGGATTCAAAAGATGTTCAAAGTATGAAGCCCATCTCCTTTTGATTTCTTCTGTGTCGCTGATGATATTGCCCTCTACGTCTTTGCAGAGACTGGTTTTTGGCTTATATCCCTTTTTTAAGTCTTTTACTATTGCGTATGCGTCCCGCGTTTTATTTTTTCTCATGTCGTTGGCCATTTTTTGTCATTATGGTACTTCCTTTGTTTTCGTCTGCAAGTCTTTTTCGCATATCGCCTAAGCTCGTCATATCTTTCTTTTTTGGCTCGTGTTGGTCGTTCAGTAAAAATTTTGTTAGCTTCGTTCTTTCTATCTATTACGTCGCGACATTCTTGGTCGAACCAATCATTATTTTTCGCCGTGCTTGATATCCTAATACCTCTTCCGCGGGGGATTTGATGCCGTCTGGTAAAAGGAATGGTGAGTTCCTAATGACTTTTTCAGAAATAGCTATAAGCGTGATGCCTTTGACATGTTTTAAATTGCAGAGCAGTAGCAATCATACTTTTCAGGAATATCGACTTTTTGTAAAGTTGTGAAATTGTGACAGATTGTATGGGAGGGGGTAGAAGGAGTGATATTAATCGTCTAATTTTTTTTGGTCTTACTAATAATTTCAGCGTTACAAACTTTAGAGCAAACTTACCATACTCTCAAATTTCATCTAGAGTATAAACAGACACGCATAAGATTAGGTGACTGGTCCACACAAAATTCAAAAGCACTCAAATTTTGTACGAACTGCTTTTAAAAGTAATTCAACAAAACTGTATCAAAAATGTGGCTTTTCCCTCACCTCTTTTATCCCTTTCCATAAAAATGTATGGTTTTAAAAATATAAAATATACCGAGTATTTCATAGATTTACTTCGCCTATGAAATTAACATTATGTACAGCGAATGTTGAGGGCAATTAGAGCAATGAATTAAACAATTAGGCATCCCTTCTATCGTACCACCCCCTCTCCATACAAATCCAAACTTGCATATATAAATGAATGAAATATTAATTCTGTTTACTGGAGCTATTGATCGTAATCGCAGTTAAGTGTTAAATAATCCACAACAGTCCTGCCCTCGAACCCCCATTCTCATTGTCTTCCCTATCCACCCTAACCTGCATATTAACTTCCCACATCTTCAACTTGTCCCTAGAATAATAAAGTTGGGCCTGACTTGTTGCCAGATTTTTGCCATTAGCTTGGTGCGAAACCAAATTAAAGTCGCTTTATTTTTGAATACTGCGAAATCAATGGCATGGAGTGGTGCAGCCATTTATGCAACAGAACTGCTAGCGCAGCTAAGTAAAATCTAAGTAAAAATCTTAGTTCGTTGTATCGAGTATCATACCATAGCAATAGCATCATAGTTGTGATTTATTGATCAAAACCATTCTAGTTCTTACCTTTGGCATCGAAAAATGGCTTGTTATATCTACAACGCTATAGTAGTAGGACTTTTTTTGGAAGATTTCTCAAAATACGATATTTTCTTAAAATTCCACGCTTTTCTCCATATGCGACCAGAATTCGGTCGTTGTACCGAACAATTACTTCAAAATTATCGATCTGCTTAATTAATTTAATTCACCACAAAATAAAATACATTTAATCACGACCTTTACATCAATCAATCAAATCTTTTCTACTTAAATCATGATTTTGCCTATTTTTGCATAAATTAACTGAAGATAAAATCCACCTCACCTAATTTATTTAATCCGATGAATTACGAAAAAAATACGAATCCCTCAGGGATTTTATTCATGAAGACTTTCGGCTAATGAGCTGCACTAAAGCATTTCAAAAAAAAAAAAAAAGTAGATGAAGAAAAAGGAGATTTAAGATAAGACTTAAGCTAATGTCGATGTTAATTTTGTTATTTTAAGAAGTACTTACTACAGACCCACGTACTTCCTTTTATTCGAAATGATTTGGATTTTCAATACCAACTGTGATTTTCCTTTAAACGTGCTAATTATTTCCCATCATCCTTCTCAGCTTAACTTTCTCTGTACAGCAGTATATAATGTATAGCTGAGAGCTAAGTATCCGAAGGATCAAAAAATGTGCTCAAAACGCGCCAAACAACAAGTGAAATGACATCGACATCAATTCGGCTTTTAAAATATTTTTAAGAGCAAATCGATAGCATTTATTTTTAAGGTTAAAGTATTTTATTTCGACATCAGACATTGAAAAAATAGAGTTCTCTTATGCTGCATTAGATACACATCCTGACAACTTCATTCACCTATCCCTGTACCACTGCATTATTTGTTTTTTTGAACGTTGGCTGCAATGAAAACAGAATCTGTCTGATTCGAGTATTTTCGAAAAACGGAACATCAAATGTCGACGAAGCGAAAAGGATTTGCTGTGAATGTCAGCATCTTAGTTTCCAATCTGTCTCGACTGACGACTGAACTAGAAAGTTTACGTGCTATCGTGGAGTAGGTGGTAGCCTTAAATTATCGCGCGAAGGTGAAATATATAATTGTAGATTTCATCTCGTCTAATGGCAAAAATCCTTCAAATTAGGAGAAAATTTTTTTTTTCCTTATTTCACTCGACAATATGCAGCGTTTGTAAAACGAATGATTTCTAACATTTCTTAAATCAATTTATATCAGTTAAAGCCGTAGATAATTAGACGTTATGATTCCTTTTGCACTCAGTTCTCGCACATCCTTTAGCGTTTTGAAGCTTTATGAAAAGACGTATTTTATCTTGGAAAATTTAATATAGCGAAAACTACGTATAACTTGAATATGTGAGCCAACAACAAAGACTACAATGTGCCTCTAGATACGACTCTTCGTCCTTTTTCCACGTAAGTTATTTCGTTTCATATATGATCATAAAATTGGTCTCATATTTTTCAAGATAAGGATTTTTTCCGAGGCACTAAGTACCACATCTGTCTTAGAAATTTCGCCATACATGGGCAATATTCTTGGTCCTGTCCCTAGTACCGTCAGTAAATAAATTCTCTGGAGTAAAGTCGATTAAGACTTAAACTATAGCCTCATAGATAAATCGAGCAGTAAGGTACAAAATCACATAATTTTTCGGCGAACGAATAAACGAAATAAAATTATGCTAAATCATAGGAAGACGGGACGGCGGCATCAGAATTCGGGCCCATCTTTCGCACTATCACCCTCCAAAACGGAGCATTGGATTTATTTAAAACGCACCTTTGAGAATTAGAAGATGATTTATTTTATAGGGCTTATGAAGCAACGTCTTCGGGCTTACTTTCTGTAGATATTCCGGCGGGAGTCGGAACTAGATATGCCTGGTGCTCGTCGGCTGGTAGTGCCTTCTCGGATGTTGATATCCTCTCATATCCCTCCAAAGTCTGGTAGGAAATGCCACGGAATACGCCGTCGAAACTCTGCACGATGTAAAGGAAATTCGTAGTTTAGTAGCTCATCTGTATAAAGCTTTAGCAATGCTACTGAGTAGTACTTTTCAAAATTTGCCCGCTGAAAAGCTGAGAAAAATCTCCTGTAACTTTTCATATGCGAAATCCAGATTTCATCCAATTTAAATGTGATGAAGTTTTATGATGGTCTAATTCGTCTTTGTCGCGAAATTATCTATAGAAACATGAATAGCTTGAGTATCTTGCGGGGAAAATAATAGAGTTGTATGCAAATAGCTTCAACTATTAGACAATTCTAAAAAAAGGAGGAGGCTAGGACATGTCGGTTCAAAACTTTTGAAGAATCTACGGATACTGATGATTTAACTTTACTATTCTAATAATAAAATATAATGATCGACAAAGAAAAAAAATTCCGTTTGAAAAATTGTCTTTTTTTTCGCATTTCATAACTAGATTAGAAAAGATAGATTAAAAATGCAAAAAAAATCATTGGTCTGTCAGCAACGACTTATGTGTCCGAAACCTTTATAGATAGAAAATTCATTTTTGGGTCGATTGTAGATTAGGTAGGGAAATTTCATTGCCTTAGTTTTAAGGATCTAAAGTGTAGCCTAGTAAAACGAGGTTACTACCAAAACAAATAGAAAGCTGAAACTCGACTTTCGGGTATATTGGATATGGGGAGAAAAGTGACAATACATTATCTTTTTAATTGTCGGCCGAATTTTTTATTCAAATGATTATAATCGAAATGACTTAACGCAATAAGTTCGTATTTGAAAACCAATTAGGTGGCAAATAGATCAACCATAATTAACTTAGAATGAGGCCAATACTTGTAAGGAGGATGGCCAGTGGGATCAAAGTAAATGTTTTAGAATTTATATCTCGACTATCTCTTGTTAGATATACGAGTATAATCGAAACTTAGAACATGTGTTAAGCTGTTTACCTGAAATTTTGTCAGATTGTACAGCTATATGAGCTATAATTTTGGTAAAATGTATTGTTACATGCAGACCTGGCAACCCCGCAACTCGATCTCTCTCGAATAGACAAGAATTATGTAGAACAGTATACTCAACTATGTAGAAAGCCACAATTAAAGATCTAGAGCTTTCCAGTATAATTCACACATACACATCGAAGGAAGCTTCGAAAACAGTCACGAGTATGAAGAGATGTATAAAAGCACGAAAGCTTTCAGCGAGAAGTTCAGTTAGTCAATGGTTTTTATTACGGAAGACGCGAACCAGTGAAAGCGATAGAAAAGTGCGCGGAGGTATTGCCATATAGTGCGAACTAAGCGAGAAATTGAATTAAAGTGCGAATAAATATATTATAACTTATTTTTTAAACGAATTGTGTTTTTACTTGAAATCCCGGTGAACTACTAGCTCGCAACAGTTGGGGAGTATAAGGTGAGGGTAAGCCAAAATTTCAAAAATTTTGAGTAATTTCTTAAGGCTAAGAGAAAAGAAAAATTGCTCAAATTTTGCACGTGCATACATCTATTTTATGTACACAAAAAAAATATTTATCGCCAGAACTGTTGTACACTAGAAATTTTGGATAATTAAATCTTTTGCCCTTCCACCCCTTCTCAATTTCATCCAATTTCAATAATCAACTGATAACCAACAATCTGAAATCTACGAACTTTTTTCGAACACCATTTAAGAGAAACGAAATAATCATCATCAAGGACGTGACAGCCCAAATTGGGCTCTGGTTTCCTGAAGTCGTCGCCTCCAATCGTCTCGATCCAAAGACTGTTGCGAATCATCTTAATGCTCCTTTATAATTCCAATTGTATTTTGTTTTTATATACCTAGTCGTGCCATAAGTTCTGTCACACGTATATGGGCAATTTTTGTATAAATGAAAAAGAGTTTTTGACAAAGGAAAATATATTTTATTTTGGCATACTAATGGAAGTAAAATAAGCAACAAATTATTCAAAGTGGCCGCCTTTAGCCTTAACACAGCTCTTTAATCTGTTGGGCCAGTCATCGATAGCAGTACGCACTGTTTCTAGCGGAAAATTAGCTACTGCTTCTGTCAAAGATCGCTTAAGGCTCTCGATATTTGGGTGTCGTCTCGTGCACACCATGGACTCTAACTCCGCCCACAGTTTGTAGTCCAGGGGATTCAAATCTGGGCTCCCAGAAGGCCATTCCGTCGCCCTTATAAACTGTGGAATATTGGTTTCCAACCACGCTTGTGTGGTTCGAGCTTTGTGGGCTGGCGCAGAATCTTGCTGGAAAACCCAATGTCGATTGTTGAATAGCGTAGAGTTCAGCGGCTTCACACATCCCTCCAGGATGTCCGTTTGATAATTTTTCGCTGCAGTTTTTACGCCTTTTTCGCAAAAATGAAGCTCGGTGACCCCTTCGAAGCTGACACCCCACCATACCATGACTGATGCTGGATGATGTCCTCGCTGTACCCTAGTGGCAACTTCTCGGGCTTCTATGGAGTTGTGGGCATACACCTTATCATTTTGGCGGTTGAAATGTTCCTCCACCGTAAAAATTTTTTCATCGGTAAATAAAATTTCTCGATGTTTGTTGTTGCCGTACCGCCGAAGGAGCTCTTTCGATCTGGTGCTCCTAATTTGCTTCAACTGCTCAGTCAGCAAATGTCCCGTTGATCGTCGAAAGGCACTCATCCCGAGGTCAGATTTTATGATGCGAGACATACTTCGGGTGGAGATGTTCATCTCTCGAGCCATGATTCGTTGTTTACGAAGCGGATTTCGACGAATTCGACTCTCGACCGCTTTGATGGCAGCAGAAGAACGTACATCACGCGGACGTCCAGAACGAGGTCGATCTTCAATAGTCTGGATCGCGTTATATCTCTGAATCGCACGATACACAAATCTTTGCGTTATTTTTAACGGGCACAACAACTTGAAAATTTCACTCGCGGATTTTCCACACTTATGTAGTGCAATCACTGCAGTTCGGTTTTCTATTACACCCCATTCCATCTTCACACGTTAACGAACACACTTTAAATGACCATCAACTGTCAACAACATTATGACGTTTATAAAACTGGCCGATATTGAAATGTCACTCATAAAATAAAGTTGTTGCCAATGTGAGAAATTATGTGACAGAACTTATGGCAGGACTAGGTATATAGGTTAACATTTACTCATACTCGTTCCCCACTCAAAAATAAAAATTAAAAAAAAAAAATAAGAAAAAAAAACATGGACAAATTTCAACAAGGCAGCACTCAGTAAATGTTTTTGGGGCCAAAATTCACCGACCAGAATACAAGAAAATCGGTTTTTTCTGCTTCTGGTCTGCCCGCTAAAAACGAACGCAGGAAAAATTTGCCAGGAGAGTTGGTGCTCCACTGCAGTGGGTGACGAACAAAAAAATATTTTTTTTTGGAACGAAGAAAGTTTTCTTGATATGAGAAAAACAAAAAGATGGCGTGAGAAAAAATGAGAAAAAAAGTGTCTTTGAGGTATGAAATACAGAAAAGTGAAAATTTACGAAAAACGAAAGAAAATAAAAGAAAAAAAATATATAGTTAATTAATTAAATAAGTGAAATATAAAAGACAATTAAACTTAATTAAAAACATAACAGGAGTACGATTGGGCATAAAGCCCAATCGTGCGATACTCTAGATGAAAGAGAAATTTTTGTATCTTAAGAAATTTTGTAGGGGAAGTGGTTAGTTCAATGTCGTCACCCACTCTTGACGACATTGAACTAATTTTTTCACATGACGCTAAGGTTGCTATCAAAATGTTTTATGCAAAATTTTGGATTTAAAAATTTAATAGGTACTGAGAAAATTAGTGTATTGGATGTAGTGAAGTAGGGCAGTTTGTATGGGAGGTGATAGAAGGAGTGGCGATTTTTTAATGACTTTTCAGAAATAACAATAAACATCATGCTTTTGACATGTTTTAAGTTGCAGATCAGTAGCATTCATACTTTTCAGGAAAATCGACTTTTTATTGAGTTGTGAAATTGTGTCATTTTGTATGGGAGGGGGTAGAAGGGGTAGAAGGGGTAAAGCTAATCGTCTAAATTTTTTTCGGTTTTACTAATAAACCTAAATAAATATATAGTGCACAATTTCAGCTTGATGAATTTTATACGCACTGAGTAAATTGGCTTAGAACATTTCATGAAAAAGTGTAGTTTGTGTGGGAGGGTGTGGGAGGGGGTGGAAGGAAGGATAGGACTCAAATAACTTTTGTACAGTGGATTTATATCATCATAAAAGTAATATATTCCAAATTTCAGATCAATAGCATTTATATTTTTCGAGCAAATCCGTTTATTGTGAAATTACAAAATTGTGCCATTTTGTATGGGAGGGGGTAGAAGGGGTACAGCTAATCGTTTAAATTTTTTTGGTCTTACTAATAATTTTAAATAAATATTTTGTGCACAATTTCAGCTCGATAACTATTATATGCACTGAGTAAATTAGTTTAGAGCATTTCATGAAAAAGTGCAGTTTGTATGGGAGGTGGTGGAAGAAGAGGGAACAAACAAATTATTTTTATAGAGTAGTTTCGAATCATCATAAAAGTATTACATTCCAAATTTCAAATCAATATCATTTGTACTTTTCGAGCAAATCCGTTTCTTGTCAGATTGCGAAATTGTGTCATTTTGTATGGGAGGGGGTAGAAGGGGTGGAGCGATTTGGCTCGTTCACGAACTTAACCTTACTTTTTTGTTAAAACCGACGTATACAAAATTTGAACTTTCTAGCTCAACGCGTTCTCAAGTTAGAGAGGACACGGACGGACGGACAGACAGACAGACGGACGGACGGACGGAAATCCGGTTTTCAAATTTTTGAGTGATTATATGAACTTCTGCATCATTAATTTTTTTCTCCGAGCCTTATTTCTTGGCGTTACAAACTTTGTGGCAAACTTATAATACTCTCATATTTCATCTAGAGTATAAACATAACATTATGAGACCAATCATATGATACTCTAGATGAGATGGAAATGACTTTAATATACCGGAACATATGTCATCTCAAATTTTTTCGAATAGTGAATAGAGACTTTTGTATGGAAGGTGGTAGAAGTAAAAGGGGAGGCTTATATTTTTCGCATATGACACCGAAAATGGCATGAAAAATGTTTTTTGCTGAAATTGGGGCATTTGTATGGGAGGTGGCAGAGGAAGTGGAACGTTTTAGATGATTTTGAAACTGTTTATCACCATGCTTTGATTCAATTTCAAAGTCGATAGCTCTCATATATTCGAAGGAGAAATGCTTTTCTTGAATTTATATTACAGATATTTGTATGGGAGGGGGTGAAGCTGAGCTAATAATTTTTTCTTGCATTTATTGCAACTATTAAAAAACAAATTCTGTCAAAATTTTAAGTTTGCAATTTTTCTAGTTTTAATGGAAATCGATATAATGCATTTAACAAAAATTATGCATTTGTATGGGAGGCGGTAGAAGGAGTGTAAGGATCAAAACATTTTTTTTCCTCGTTATTGATATTTCTATTTTTATAACTTGTACAAAATATCAAGTTGATAGCTTTAACAGTTTCAAGAAAAATAATTTAATTTAAATTTCAATAATTTCGTGAAATTTGTATGGGAGGGGGTAGAAGGAGTGATGTGAAGTTGATAATTCTTTCTAAAACTTACTGCAATTATAGTAGAATTCATTTTGGTAAAATTTTATCTTTTCAGCTTTACTAGTTTCAATGAAAATCGAAAATATGTATTTTTAAAAATTGTCCATTTGTATGGGAGGGGGTAGAAGGAGTAAGGGGATCCGATCAATATTCCTTAATATTAATGACATCTATATCATAATACTTTGACGTAAATTTCAAGTCGATAGCTTAAATAGTTTCAAAGAAAAATCAATTTCTTTATATTTCGAAATTTCATGAAATTTGTATGGGAGGGGGTAGAAGGAGTGGGGGGATGTAGCCTATTCACGAACTTAAAGTTAATTTTTAGCTAAAAATGACACACAACAATTTTTAGCACTATAGCTTAAAGCTTTCGAGAGTTATGCTGTAGACAGATGCACAGACGGACCGAGTCACTCGGAATCGAGGTTTTTGAGCGACAACAAATATTTTTGTACCCTTGGCGGCTCTGTGCGAGCGTTATTTCTTAGCGTTACAAACGGTAAGGCAAACACAATATACTCTCAGATTTCATCTAGAGTATAAACATAAAAAGGCTACGATTGCGTGTAAATCGAGCGTAATCTTACGATACTCAAGATGAAATAAAATTGTTTGTGATCCCAAGAAATTTTGTATGAGGAGTGTTAGAAGGGATGATAGCATTGAACTAATTTTGTCCCCATCATGCTAAAGTAGCTACAAAAATGTTTTATACAAAATACTTACTCCAAAAATTGAATGGGAACTGAGAAAATTAGTGCGTTAGATTTAGTGAAAATGTGCAGTTTGTATGGGATTTTAGGGATTTTTCCAGATATAGCTAGGAATATCATAAAATTGACATTCCTTAAATTTCAGACTAGTGCCATTCATACTTTTCAAGAAAATCGATTTTTTGTGAAGTTGAATTGTGTCATATTGTATGGGAGGGGGTAGAAGCAGTGAAGCTAATCAAATATTTTTTTCTGATCTTAGTGATAATGTTAAATAAGTATTTATTACAAAATGGGAGCTCGATAAATGTTATATGTTCTGAGCAAATCGTCTTAGAGCATTTCATGAAAAAGTGCAGTTTGTGTGGAGGGAGAGGGAGGACGCAAATAATTTTTCTACTGTAGATTTAAATCAGTATAAAGGTAATATATGCCAAAATTTAGACTAATAGCTTTTATACTTTTCGAGTAAATTCATTTATTATCAAATTGCGCAATTGTGTCATTTTGTATGGGAGGGGGTAGAAGGGGTGAAGCTAATCGTATATTTTTTTTTGCTTTTTTTATATGGAGCTCACTTACCCAATCAACAATCCATCCAAAAACGCACATTCTACCTTTAACGGTCTCGGAGATAAGACTGCATATGTACGGCGTACGGTGGGACGGATTTTTTTTTGCAGTTTTAGGCTAATTTTGTCATGAAACGCGAAAAAAAAAATTTCAGGGTAGCACATTTTTTTTTTCTGTGTCGATCACAATACTTTATTGTTAGAATAATAAAGTAAAATTGATTAAAACTCTGAGGAAACGAAAGGCACCAGGCATTAATAACATTATTCCCCTAATGTTTAAATACTTACCGAAGCCATTATATATAAATTATTTTATATATAAATTTTAAATAAGCAATTCTCTGAAGTTGGGTTACTATCGTCATCCTACTTCAAAACCCCGGAAAATACAACAACCCCCAAAATTATCGTGCTATCAGTCTTTTTCACTTACTCGGGAAAATATTCAAAAACATTATTCTTAGACGCATCTAAGAAAAAATTTTGTAATATAGCCTAATTCCAAATTTTCAATTTGGATTCTGTCCACACTCAACACTCAACCTTAAACCAAGTTTACAGGGTTACTTCCAACTTTCGCTAAATCTAAAAGGATCAACAGGTTTTATATTGAAAGAAAAGATTTCCGGATTTTACACTGTTACGTTTTATTATTCGTGACGTTTCGGTATCTGCTGAGACCTTTATCAAACTGATCGACAATTCCAAAAGACAATTATTGTATAGCTAAGGTATAGCCTAGTAGGTAGCGTGTTGGTCTTGTAATGCGAAGGTCGTGAGTTCAAATCCCGGTCGGCGCAATACATAATTCTAGCACATTGCTTGCTTGGATATACCTAGGTCACCTCAATCTACGAAAATGAAAAATTTCGTAGAAAGAGGGTTGTGCGAAGGGCTAGCAACCATTTCACAATAAGTAATGAAAAATGTTAAGGAATCTGAATATCCGGAGGCCAAGGTCCGATTTGGGCTGTAGCGCCATTGTAGAAGAAGAAGAATTATTATATAGAAAAGGGAGTTCTATTTTATTTGGACAATAACTAAGCAGAAACATACTGTTGTGGATCTGGAAAACCGCCGATATTTCTGGAAAATACAAGATCAGTATCCTCTACTGTGTAAAACGCCATCTAGAACGTTCTAGCAAACACCCGACGGAACTTGAATAGTCGAGACATACACCCGAAAACATCCACGACAGAAGCTATAAAGTGCCATCTAGAATCATCTAGAATAGTCGAAAACATCCACGACCGTAGTAGCTTCTAGAAAAAGGGGAAATGGTATAAAACCACGGTAGCTGTCAGCAGCCACTTAGTGAATCAGAGACATCTGAACGCGACGGTAGTAAAAGCGATGGAAAGCGAAATATCGGTAGTACGTTTTAAGGCGAATTTAGTTAATTCGCCTGAAAATTAAGTAAAAAGACTGCGAATAATAAATTATCTATTATTTTTAAACGAATTGTGTTTTACTTGAAATCGGCGAACCTCTAGCTCGCAACAATACGTTTTTCACGCGACTTAACTTAACTTAACAGAATTTATTAGGTATTCTCCGAGATGTACTTTGTGTTTAGTCTTATTTTAACGCCTTATGCACCCTCCCATACAAAATGACTCATTTTCAAAAATATATAATAACCAAAATTTTCTTGAATATATGTAGGAGTGAATATTTCGAAATTTAGAATATATTATTTTTATCATAAATGGGATCTGTGGGATACAAATTATTTGAATCCCCCCACTCCTTCCACCACCTCCCATACGTACTGCACTTTTTCATGAAATACTGTTAACCAACTCGCCCAGTAAGTATAACATCTATCGAGCTCAAAGTTTGTACTAAATCCTTAATAAGTATTATAATTAATATCGAGGAAAGTAAACCGATTAGCTTCTCTGATCATAGTCATTTCTAAAAAAATGACTAAGAACCCCCACTTCTTCTACCACCTCTACAAACTGCACAATTTCCCTAAAATCAATTCATTAATTTTCTCAGTATCTATTCCATTTTTGAAGCTTAAATTTGATACAAAACATTTTTATTAGTACTCTAGCATGATGTGAAACAAATTAGTTCAATACTATCACCCTTTCTACAACTCCCCATAAAAAATTTGTTAAGATCGCAAAAATTTCTATTTCATCTGTAGTATTGCTTGAGCTTTACGCACAATCACAGTCCTGTTATGTTTTTAAGCTTAAAGTTTTTTTTATTTGGGCTTTTTTTTAATTAACACAGGCTAAAAGTATTCACATGTCCTTAACGCTCTTCAATACGTATATGATCTCAAATCACGGGATTGCTTGATCACGAGCATGTCCCATAAAAATGCGAGTATCATGGTTTCATTCTTAATAATTTATGGTTCTAATTCCAACAAAATACAGAGAATTGTGTTCAATGAGCCAATAAACTAAGCAGATTATAAATCCCACATAATGTATTACTAACTATATTCTCAAAAATTGCTTATTAATCCGATTCTTACGCGGACAAAGTCGCGGGAATCGCTAGTCAATCATTAAAGTTCTGGCTTATAACTTCTATACAAAGCTCAATTTGGGTATCTTACAGAATGACTTGTCTTGTAGGTGATTTCGACCTTTTTTTAACTTTTCCTTTTTTTTAATTTTCCATAGCATTACATCCAATGCACAAACACAGTCTCGTGGTGGGAAGGATTAATGGAAATGTCAAGGTAGGAGAATGGTAGTGAGAATGACCGCATTTACGAGTGGTGAAACTGGAATATTTTTCAATTGTACTGGCAGTATTAACAGAAGCTATGAGGGACTGAATGATAGAAAGTGAACAGAGACCATCTGCCAATTTCATTTCGAATAATTTTTCATTGCCAATAGCAAATGAAAACTGGTCTTAAAAAATGTCTACTGCCTGGAGGGGGAATCGATCCCCGACCGTTTGTCTATGAACCAAGCACGCTTCTACTTTGCTATCATTCATCACATCAACATAAAACACATCATCATTTCGTCAAATAACCAGAAAATCCCTTTTCCAAACTTTTCACTTTCTTCTAATCGTAGCAGAGAAATCTCTCAAAATCACTGCAAATCATTCGAATAATGAAATTTCCCGGTGTTGGATTTTTTCCACTGAATTATTGCAGCGAAAAGTTAAAGTAGGCGGCCCAGTTATCCTTAAAAGCACCTTATAATTCATTCTAATACACGTTTGCACTTTATTATTGAATCTCCGGCCCTCACAAGGAGGCAAGTCGTTTGATAATCCGGCTGTCACGATAATTCATCGGTAAGACACGGCTATCGCGGAACGCTTAACCTTCCCCATTACCCAACACGGAGCAGCAAAAGGATGAGCTTAGTGTCAGGAGGTGTTTGTAAAGAAGGGTATGACGGCATTATGAAGACGTCAACATTGGAAAACCGAGCCGGGTCTTCGAACTGAAAAAACCTACCACCACCTCTTCCATTCCTTTTCACGATTTAAAACTCGCTTCTCATTTCACGTGAAAAGTGAGTGAGGAATGGTGGGAGGTTGTGGGTACAGGCTAGATGGATGGGCATAGGATAAGGAGATACCTTATAATAACTTAACTAATACGAATTGATTTATATGCGACTGATATTTAAATGCTTTCAGGGGAAACGAGCTTCTTGTCTTATTCTTCCCTAAACTTTTCTCGCGCTGCCACTTTCTCGAAAGGGTTCTTCGTATTTATCGAAGAAGGCAGCAAACGAGTGTAGATGAGCCTCAATAAATCTAAAAACATACCACGATAGCTATTAAGTCTTTAAGATGAGGACATAACCAGTAAATCGAGATTTATTATTATTTAAGCAGAAATTTGGGTTAATTTCAGATAACGCCTTTACCGTTCGCTTCTTGTCTGATGATATGCTTTCTCAGCACTACTTTCTTCTTCGAAGAAGTACTAGCTGGCTATGTTATATCTCGACATTTCTTATTATCGTCGGACAAGACCACTTCTTCTTGTATACTGACTACGAACGAAAATGCTCTCCTTAATTCAACAGTAACGCCATACTTATGACAACTAAGTCCTCTTAAACAGGACTAGGATTTTCTGTTAACTGATGATGAAGTTGTTTGGCAAAGTTGTTTTCCCTCGGACTTTCCTCGCACAATAATTTGCCCAGCAATCAAAAATAATCTCTGGCCAAGTTGTCCGAAAACTGTTCGAAACGAGAACGCTGGCTGGCCCTCGTCCTTGTACACGAAGCACAAACATTAGCTTCCAGATATGATTCTTTACTACGTCTCGTAATAATTTCTTAAATCGTGGTCATTCCATTTAATTGGCGTATTAACTTGTCCTTTTAGGTGGAAATTATTTTTGACCACAGGATTAGGACTTGAAGATGAGGCTGATGATGATATGTAGTCGATTATTTATTGGCATTTTGTGGAGTTATACCGATCGTAATTGATGTTTATTTTTTTCGTCCGTTGTAAAACAGGCGATATTAAATTTCGTTCGATTAAACGATGTAATAATTAAAAAAGGTTTTGCAACCTTAATGAGTGGAAGACGTCGGCAATCTTATTTAGAATTTTATCGGACAAAAATATTTTTTATGAAAATTAAATACTTTATCAAGTTTTTTTATGAAGGTCCAAGGTTCATGCTACGTCGAACCAAGGTACATTGGACCATTTTCACTTTAGCTTCACTAACGTTAATAATATTAATAATAGTACAGTAGATGAAAATGTTCAGATGACATGTTGAAGCAGCTTTTAAAACAAAATACGCAAGAAATATTATGCATTAATATTTTGTAAGTTATAATGAAAACCCCATGAAGTACATGACCTTGCCCTTGTATAGCACTGCATGGATCAAAAATTTACAATTTATCCTTGCACTTTAATAGTTTTTATTAGGCAATCTATCAGGCCCTTCCTCAGATGGTGGATTAAGGACGCCGCGGTGTGTCGCAAGACCCTCGTCCGCGGTTAGCATGGCAATAGCAAGAATTAAGTTTGACAGTTGTTCTTTCCTCAATATCCTCATCATACACACGTCGGCAACCGCCTCATTGTAAGCCTTAATTGATGAACATGTTGAGGTGAAAATAGCAGCAATCACTCTTTCCGTAAAAACCATGCCACGAACTAGTCCAAAAAAGTATTGGCCTTCAGTTACCAGCAAAAATGAGTGCTAAAATCACCCGATCCGAACGCATTTCGGGAGCTACTAGAACGATGCAAATACCCAGCTCACTTCCGTGTCAGAGCTCAGTAATCTCGCCTTTATGAAAGTCATGGATGCAGCCTCAGAACTGAGTAAGCTGATGGAGGTGGATACAGATGTTGATCACGCTTCGACATTGATGCTGTCCTGCACACCAATCTCAGCTGGCCTTGGTATTGAGACCATCCTAACTCCTCAAGTTGGTCTTGGCAGTCGTGCTCGTCACCGAGCTAAGAACAAGCTAAAAAGATGCGTTGAAGATAGGTGTTGTACCCTGCTTTAAAAATGGCAAAAATATGATTTTACCTATTCTTTCAAGTTTTTCGAATATATTTGAGTATGTTTTATCTTATCAACGAATGGACTTCTTTATTAAGAATAGGATAATAGATGATAACCAATTTGGATTGCTATCAAAATTTTCAACTTTGTCGGCAGTTTCAACTTTTCTGTCGTTCATTCAGTCCAATTTAGACTCGGGATTAGATGTAGCTTCCTTATTCATTGATGTTAGCAAAGCATTTGACTGTGTTGATCACTCCTTGCTAATTGATGATTTATTTTCAGCTGGTGTTCGTGACAACAGTCAAGATATTATTCATATCTCAATAATCAGTCTCAATATGTGAAATTAGGCAGCTTGAATTTTGATTCATTGACTGTAATAATAGGTGTGCCACAAGGCTCAATCTTAGGGCCACTACTTTTTAATTCATACATAAATCCGATTTTTGAGTTGGACTTAAAAGGTGTTAGGCAGCACAAATCTGGAGCTGGCTATTATTACTTAACTTCTTGCCTTTAAAAAGCTTAAGCTAAATTTTGACTTGCTTCATTTTATTTGAGAATAAAAAGTTTCATAATGTTTCAATAGATATTAATTTTGAAGGTGAGGAAGTTTTGAGAGTTAATGAAGTGAAATTTCCAGGAATTACAATTGATTCTAGTTTGAACTGGAACCATCATATTTTACACATTAAAAACAAAATTAATTCTATTATTTTTTCTCTGAAAAGATCAAGTTGCTTGGTCAATTTATAATTCATTCATTTTGCCTCATATTACATACTTCAGCCCCATAACTCTATATTCTAAATACCTCTTACCTTTGAGGTTGATATGTAGCTATTAACTATTATTATTTACTTACAAGATTATTAACAAGAAAGTAAGTCATAACCATGAAGTATATTACATGTCTGACCTTGGTAATAGAATATTTTTGTTGTATTATTTCCATTATTTTTATTTTATTTCACTTTTATATTAATCATGTAAGATCACCAATAAATTATTTAACCTAGAATGCCACTTAAAGCCTTGCTGCTGTGGTTATATTTGTACCTATTCACTTAGTTTTAAATAAAATAAAAAAAGGGATAATACAAGGTTTGACGATGTAGTAGAGGCTAAAGTGGCTGCAGTTCTGAGTCGACTGTCGTCTGAAACGGGCAAATCACGGGCTGCAGAAGCTTCACGCCTAGCCAGTGTGCTGGCTGAAGTAGTCAGAATTGATGCAAATGGTCCAAGTGCCCCAGCCACTTCTCTGATTTATAAAGCTATCACTTTCGAAGCAAATGGAGGATTTGCACGCTGAAAGTATTGTTAAGGATAGCGCTGTAGTTCCGAAACTATCGGCAACGAAAAGGAGGAGCATGTTCTTAAGGGCAGCCCAGTGTAGTAAGACTCATAGCTTGACTCTGGGTCTCCAATCAGCTGCTACTCTCGATTTGCAACCGTCAGTGAAAAATGTCAAAGTGTTTCAAACACTTTCATTCCTGCTTGCTTCAGGATGATCGGTTCGTGGCACCGCCTCTTCACAGTAAAAAATAATCTAGTTAAATTTAACTAGAATGCTATATAGTTTAGAATAAGAACCGAAGTTCCAAGTCTAAATAGAAATTTCTAGTAAAATTGAAAACGAAACTAGAATGCAATTTTTTTTAACTGGAAATTCCTTTAATTTTCAATATTATTGAGTTCCTTTTTTATTAATTAGAAAAGCAGTCCAATTACATCATATGAAAACAACTATTAGATTTGCAGTTGATTTCATTGAGTATCTAGAGCAAGCCACCTGCTTTTCATTTAAATTTCACTGGACTTCCAGTCAATTTCAACTATCCTTCATTAGAAATGAACGACAAGAAGTTTTCGTAGATATTTCACTTATTCTTTGCTTGTTTTAGCCAGTTAAGGCGAAATCTCCGTAGAGACCACAATGGATGTAGATACTTTTTTATAATCACATGATATCGATGTAGAAAATTTTTAATTTGCTCAAAATTTGCCTACAACTTCGACCTTTATTGAAATATTCATTTCCAGATTACTAATATAAAAGAAATTCTCCAGTAAAAGACAGAAGGCTCGTGGAAAAAATTAAAAGGATTAAAATAAGTTTATTTCACTGTGAAAGCAGAACTCTCAGAGTTTCAATTTGAAAATGACAAATTCAATATAATTTAAATTAATTTCCAGTTTTCTTAATAAACAGATATTTAGTCCGAATAATTATCATTCAATTAGATGAATTGGATAATTATTATAATTTAAGACTCAAACATTGCTTATAAATACAGTGGCTGGCAAAAGCGGATACATAGATTAAAATTCTTCGTAAAATTGATGTACTTTTTTTTATTATAGATAATCAAGAAATTCTTTTTGCATCAATTACTTAAAACATTTTTCTTAAATTAATAAAAAAAAAACAAAATGAATTCATGAAAAAACTTAAGAAAAATTCAAAATTCCTTGTAACATCATTTATCCAGTTTTGTCCATTTAAATTGTTTGACAAATCAGTACTTCGTCCAAAGTCCTTTGATGGCTAAGAAACTTTCATTGCGTTTTGACATACTTTCTACCAAATTTTGTATTGTTTGGTGTGGAATTTTGGTCCATTCACTCTTTACTCTTTCCCAGAGTTCTGCCATGTTATTTGGAGCACGTTCGTGATGCGAAAGCATTCTCTTTACCATCGACCATCCATTTTCAATTGTATTCTAATCAGGATTTTGTACAGGTCAGTGCATAGTTTAAAGATTTTGCTCAGCAAGCCATTTTTTCACGATAATTGCAGTATGCTTGGGATCTTCATCCTGTTGGAACACTATCTCGTCTACTGGATAAGCGCATTCATCAACGACATCGAGTAAATTACTACGCAAAATGCTAAGGTAGTCTTCCTTTTTCATGATACCGTCGATCTTAACCAAAGGATCAAGGTTCCACCATGTAAAGCAGCCCCACGCCATTATATGTCCACAGCCGTGATTCACTGTTTGTTTAACTTGGTGCCTTTGAATACTCTCATGGGATCGATGCCAATAATATACCTTACCGACTGATTGGAATCGATTAATTTTCTTTCCTTGTCGCCATCAATCGTTCCGCCATACGAGCATCGGTATCAGACAACAACCTTTGCCGGCCACCAGGATTGCTAGGTGCGTTAAAATTTCGTCGTTTTCTCACTAAACTTACTGTTCGTTGACTTATTACTTTATTACATATATAGACACAAGAAAAAAAAAAATTTGCTACCCTGAAATTTTTTTTCGCGTTTCATGACTACATTAGCCTAAAAATGCAAAAAAAAAACATAACAGAGTTATGAGTAAAGCCCAATCATATGATACTCTAGATGAAATGGGAATGACTTTAATAAACCGGAAAATATGTTACCTCAAATTCTTTCGAATAGTGAATAGAGACTTTTGCATGGGAGGTGGTAGAAGTAGAAGGGGAGGTTTATATTTTTCGCATATGACATTGAACATAGCATGCAAAATGTTTTCTGCTGAATTTAAAGTTTTTAGTTTTCATTATTTTTAAAGAAATTGGACATATTTTCCCTGAAATTGGGGCATTTGTATGGGAGGTGGCAGAGGAAGTTGAACACTTTAGATGATTTTGAAACTGCTTATCATCATCCTTGTCATCATGCTTTGATTCAATTTCAAAGTCGATAGCTCTCATATATTCGAAGGAGAAATGCTTTTCTTGAATTTATAATACAGATATTTATATGGGAGGGGGTAGAGGGAGTGAAGCTGAGCTGATGATTAATTTTTTCTAGCATTTACTGCAATTATTAAAAAATAAAGTTTGGCAAAATTTTAAGTTTGTTCTTTTTCTAGTTTTATTGGAAATCGATATAATGCATTAACCAAAATTTATCCATTTGTATGGGAGGAAGTAGAAGGAGTGTAAGGATCAAAACAGTTTTTTTTTTCCGTTATTGATATTTCTATTTTTATACTTTATACAAAATATCAAAATGATAGCGTTAACAGTTTCGAAGAAAAATAATTTAATTTAAATTTCCAAATTTTGTGAAATTTATATGGGAGGGGGTAGAAGGAGTGAGGTGAAGTTAATAATTTTTTTTAAAATAATTGCAATTATAGTAAAATCAATTTTGGCAAAATTTCGTCTTTTCAGCTTTACTAGTTTCAACGAAAATCTAAAATATGTATTTTTCAAAATTGTCCATTTGTATGGGAGGTGGTAGAAGGAGTGAGGGGATCGGATCAATATTCCGTAATATTAATGACATCAATATCATAATAATTTGACCTAAATTTGAAGTCGATAGCTTAAATAGTTTCAAAGAAAAATCATTTTTTTTATATTTCGAAATTTCATGAAATTTGTATGGGAGGGGGTAGAAGGAGTGGGGGGATGCAGCCCATTCACGAACTTTAAGTTAATTTTTTGCTAAAAATGACACACAAAAATGTTTAACACTATAGCTCAAAGGTTTCGAGAGTTATGCTGTAGACAGACGCACAGACGGACAGACAGACAGACGGACAGACGGATAGACGGACAGACGATCACTCGAGATCGAGATTTTTGAGCGACAAAAAATATTTCTGTACCCTTGGCGGCTCTGTGCGAGCATTATTTCTTAGCGTTACCAAGGGTAAGTCAAACACAATATACTCTCAGATTTCATCTAGAGTATAAATAAACTGCCAACAAGTCGGGCGAAACTTGATACGGAAACTCAGCTGAAGGCTTCATTCCCGTCCAGATTTTTGATAATGGGGCTCCTCCGGGTCGGGTAGCACCTGTTGCCGGCTGCTCAGGAGCCCGGGCGTGGAAAATATGACCCGAAGGAGCAACCATCCTAGATGGGTGCTAAGAAAAATGAAGTGGTGGTGAAGGAGGAACGAACGGCGGCCAGCAGCCCCAGGGCTTCCAATTAGCCGTCTAACCTTGACGCATTTTTATGGATGCGACACGAGAAAATAAATATATATGCGCCACCCCTCGACCTGTACACTTTGGACAATTGAAAATTTAATATTGAAATTTTTTTTTTTTTTAAAAAAATAATACTTTAATGCAAACAACGAGAAAAAAAAAATATTTTCATGTACCTTTACAATCTATCTTAGTCGTTGGGGCCCATCGGTGATAACGCGTTCGATCTAATTCTCCACTCTCGCTCGAATTTCCTGCTGCCGATGCTGATCCTTAAGTCCTTAAGTCTGATCCGCTCAGCTCTTTCATTTTCCCTCGGTGCTATTTTTTTTTCTTAATTGATATTGCTAGTCCGTCAAGGCACTTTCTCCTTTTTTTTTCTTCAAAAATTCCTTTTTTTCTTTGTCTCTTCTATGTAAGCCAGACAAAAAAAAAAAAACCCGTCCGTCCTCTTTCAAGATGCAATTCAGACTCCACGTTTTTTCTTTGCCGCCAAAAAATTTTTTTTTTTTTTTTTTGCCTGCAGTTAGTGGCGGTACTGCAGTTTTTCAGCACGAAGTGCATTCAATGCCGTTGTTCAGTGGCGCGATGTTTTTTTTTTTTTTGTTAATCTTTACACTACTGGTACTTTTTTTCTTTTCAAGATTTTTTTTTTATATTACATTTAATTGAGAATTTAATTCAAAAAGGTTCGAGATGGTGATGTATAACATTCGTGGGGACGACCTCGACCCAGGAGAAGTGTCTCATCACAAGCCGGGCTAATATATATATATATTTGATACAAAGAAAAATCTAACTATTTGGTTATATGAGTAGCGATAATATAGAAAATTATACGTAAAATTATTTCATAAACAAAGCGAGGTTTCCTTCAATATTACCTCGGCCTTCATTCTTTTCTCACTGCATATTTACAGACACAGTACATACACTTATATATATTCACTCAATTATAAACTAGGAATAATTCGGATACCGCGTATTTATTCAATAATAAATGCATATACGGATATTTGTAAAAAAAAAATATATAGTAAACATAGTATAGTTAATAGAGAAATTATTTACTTGGATCAAACTTTATTTGGATATCATTATGAGACGACATATGATAAGTAATTTTTAAATTGTGACAAACATGACAATTGTCAAGATTTATTCGGCTTGGAAGTGAAACTAGGTTCGAATATCCTTTGCGTGATAGATGCCGAGGATATTTTGTGACTCATCTTCCAGTTGGTATGACACATTTCCAACTCTAGTCTTAACCTTTGCCTTCACAAACTTGGGAGCAAGTTTGGCTGCAAAATGGTCAACAGCACTGCTTTGTACGTGGTTTCGCACAAATACGACTTGTCCTATCGAAAAGGACTTTATTTTACTACGGAGATTGTAGTTATGGGCGCCTTTCCTATATGCTCGTTCTAGATTTTTCTTTACTGATTCTTGAACACGTCGCAGCCGCTCGATATGTGGGTTTATTTCGATTTCACCATCTGTCAGTGCGTTTAAGTCGCGAAGTAGTTTGTAGTCTGATCCATGGAGTATCGAATGGTAGCCATACATCAGGAAATGAGGAGAAAATCCGGTTGCGTCATGCACAACATTTCTCAATGCTGTACATGTTTCACACAGATTCTCATCCCAGTTCCGATGGTCTTCGTCCACATAAGCGCGTATTGAGGCAAGGATTGCGCGATTAGCTCTTTCGGCTGCGTTTGCTTGGGGAGCATAGTAAGGTGACAACACATGATTAACTGCATAAGAATCTAAAAAATTTTTAAATGCTTTAGATGTGAATTGTACGCCGTTATCTGAATGTAGTTTTTCGGGAACACTGTATGGCAAAAAGACTTCCTTCTCTAAATATTTTATTACATATTCTGATGTAGCAGATGGCAGAGCTTTTGCCCACACAAATTTCGTGAACTTATCTAATACTACTAGGATGAATCTATTTCCTGTCCTCGACCGCGGATAAGGACCCAAGAAATCTATGTATAAGTATTGTAGTGGTCGTACAACTTCAATATGCTCACCCATTGGTGGCCGCATAGTGAAGTTTGGTGGCTTCACTTGTTTGCATATCGTGCACGCGGAAATATAATTTGATACATCTTGACGAAGTTTTGGCCAGTAATATCGACGTTGAATTAGTTCGATTGTCTTCTGAACTCCGAAATGAGAAGAGGTTCGAGAATCATGAGCAGCACTAATGAGCTGATGCGTTAAGGACTCCGGTACCCATAGTTTAAGTTCTGGTATGTCGGTATTGGAAGTTTGTTTTGTACTTCGTGCAATGAACACTTTGCCATCAGAAACTTGCAGATTAGCAAATTTTTCTGGTGATTTCTTTATGCGGTCTATCAGTTCGACATAGGAAGCTTCTTCAAACGCCATAGGAGACAAAATTTCACACACGTCCTCTGTCGCAACTTCGTCCAGTTCGTTACTGTGAACACGCGATAGAGCATCTGGGACAACGTTTTGAGATCCTTTTCGATACTCTATATCGAAGTTAAAACCCTGTAGCTTTAAGCTCCAACGCGCCAGTCGACCAGAGAGATCTTTTTGGTCCATCAACCACTTCAAGCTTGCATGATCTGTAATTATAGTGAACGGTAACCCCTCGACGTAGGCTCGAAATCGCTTTACGCTCTGGACCGCGGCCAGGCATTCCAACTCCGTGACGCTATAATTACGTTGTGCAGCGTTGAGTTTCGTTGACATAAAGGCGATTGGATGTTCTTGACCAGTATCTGATTTTTGAAACAGGACGCTTCCGATTCCAGTCGCACTGGCGTCGCACTGAATGAAAAATGGTTTTTCGAAATTGGGATTAATCAGAACGGGTGCAGTAACTAGCAACTCTTTTACTCTCTCGAATGCATTGTTCGCAGAATCTGTCCATACGAACGCACGTTTGCCTTTGAGCAGGTCAGTCAAAGGAGCGCTGACAGATGCAAAGTTGGGAATAAACCGACGATACCAGCCAGCCATACCCATGAAACGCCGAACGTCCCTTACAGTTTTCGGAGCAGGATACGCAGTAATGCCAGAGATTTTTTCCGGATCAGTCTTAAGTATTCCGTCACTTACCACATAACCGAGGTATTTGATCTCCCTCCGAACAAACTTACTCTTCTCGACATTTATCGTAAGGTTTGCGTCTCTTATCAGCTGAGCAACTCGCTTCAAGAGCTGGAGGTGTTCTTCATAAGATCGAGAAGTAATAAGCAAGTCATCCAGGTAAACAAATACCTGGTCCTGTAGTTCATGAGGAATAACTTTGTGCATCAATCTGCACATTGTCTGCGGAGCGTTACACAAGCCGAATGGCATTACCGTGAATTGGTATAAGGGGCGTCCGGGTACGGTAAAAGCTGTCCTGTCTCGTGAGTTGACGTCTAGTGGGATTTGCCAAAACGCATCCTTTAGGTCCAAGCTCGATATGTATCGAGTGTCCTGTAGACGTGCCAACAAGCCTTCAATTAAAGGAAGAGGATATGCGTCTTTCAACGTTATCTCATTGATACGTCTTGCGTCAAGGCATAGTCTCACTTTACCTGGTTTTCGGACCAAGGTAACGGGAGAGCTCCAAGCACTACTGCTTTCTTCTATTACACCCAGATCTAACATACGATCGAGTTCATCATACATTAGCTTCTGTACTGCAGGTGAGACCGCGTAATGACGCTGTTTGACAGGTTTCGCTGTACCAGTATCAATATGATGAACGACCAAATTAGTTTTTCCCAACCCAACTTTATTGGACGAGGGAAAAGTTTGAATTACCTCATTTAACTTCGACTGTTCTAACTCAGTTAGTTCAAGAGTTTCGTTGTTTATTTGACCACAAGTATTTTGAAGTTCGCTTATTTGGTGCGGGATTATGTCGAAGGTGTCCCAAAAATCTATCCCTAAATATATTTTGCTGGTGAGGTTAGGTGCTATCAGGAATCTCATCATCCGAGTCTTGTTGTTGAAGGTTACTAAGGTGCGAATATATCCCAACACAGGACTTTTGTCACCACTCGCTGAAGAGATGTTTATGTGAAGGGGGTAAAGGGGTATAGAAATTTCTTCTAATAGGTCCAATGCTCCAGCTCCTAGCACGCTTGAGCTCGCACCACTATCAAGCAAGCCACGTAGTCGCTTACCTTTAATTGTTATGTCGGCATAAGGCCTATTGTCTCCATTTACACTTAGAATCGACTCTATGCAAGATTTTTTTATTTCACTTCGCAAACGCCAATAGCGGTGAGATCGAGTTTGTCTTCGCCTTTTATACGGATATAAGTTCGGCAGGGGTGTTTGAGTCGACTGATCGAACAGGTAAGTTTTAATAGATTGTGTATTGAGGTTTATGATCTTTGGCGTCTCAGCTCCGGATCGGTGTTCGCTGCAGTTTCGACGGGATTGGTGTTGGGACGTCTCCATGGTTGCGGAGTACGTTGTGTCCCGGTAGCAGTACTCCTTAACCCGTTTCCCGCTGAACGTTCTTTGCACCGGTGGCAGTTGGGTTTCACAACATTTTTGAGACCACAACCAAAGCAGAATATACTTCGGTTAGGACTTGGACAGTCAATGAAGCTATGTCCCAAATCAGAACAGTTCCAGCAAATAATGTACTCAGCATTATGTGTTTGCTGAGGTAGTTGAAATTGTACTGCAGCCACTTGATTGACATTTGACTCTTGAGAAAATTCATTTTTATAAACCACTTCTTGAGGATAGTCCAACTCATGAACCTGTCTACGAGAATAGCAATTGGCCTCTGCATCGAAACCAATACGTTTCCACGTAGCCTCGATCGAGGTACATTTTCGTTTCAGTAGCTGAACTGAACCATACTCGTGACCTGCGAGGTGTGCTTGAAGCCCTGGTCTCATATTCCGATATAAGATTTTTAATAATGATTCATCACTTAGCGGAGAACTCAATCTGATAGATATCTGCTCCAACGCATCTACAAAATCACTAAATGATTCTTTCGGTTTCTGGTATCGACTGTCAAGAAGGCGTCGAATATCCAAATCGGTGCTCTGATCTTCGTACCTCTCACAAATGGACTCTCGTAGCTCTGGCCACGAAGTACGGACATGTTTCTCTCTGTAAGTCCAGAACCATTCTTCAGCCGAGCCGGTAAGAAGAAGGTGAAGTTCTGACGCAAGTTCTTCTTCAAGAATACCATTTGATTTTGCAAGACTTTCAACACGGAAAAGAAATCTTTTAATAGGAATTTCAGCGCCATACCCTGAGAAGTGTATACCCCATTTCGACATGGGCACAAGTGCTTTTCGGTTGAGACTTCTGACATTATCTACTGGTGGTACAAACTGCGTGCTACTAGCAGGAAATGTGCGAAACGAATCTACGTTCTGGTTCTCGTGAACTGCGTGAACTATTGACGGATTTGTATTAAACGACGTATTGGACGTATCTGAGAAATTTATGGCATCAATTAATTTATGAAATGTGTCCTGGTCTATGGTATCTGATTCTCCAATTAACTCTTGCAAGGTTTCGATATTTTTCATTGACTCTTTGGCAGCGGACTTAACATCTTCATATGAAGTGAACTTGAAAAGGCTTTCGAAACGTCTATTATAATGATCTAGTCTAGCTCTGAAACGTTCAAGCATAAGATGTTTGTCTTGTGAATCTGAAAGATTTTTCAGCGAAGATGAAATTTCATAAACCTTTTTGCAACACCTTTTATATTCCCCTGTTGGGTCTTCGGAAATTTTTTTCGGAAGCTTGCCAGGCTTAAGTACGGGTTTCTCTGCTTCGAGGAGCAGACGAGCAGTTAGAGTCTCATATTGACGCACTGCATCGCCAGTGATATCACGTATCAAACATTCAAATTGAAACTCTTCTGGATCTAAATGATCTATATTCCAACAGGCCATAATGAGAGAATACGAATAATAAATTTAGAACCAAGCAACTTGTTAAAAGGAGTTTAAACTGTGTGAGTTAATGATAATTAACTATATGTGCCATATATATTGAACAGAAATAATGATCCAAATAAAGTTTAGCAAAAAAAAAGAAAGAAAACGCATGCAAACAAAAATTCAATAAAAAAAATGCATGCAGAATTGATTCTCTTTTACAGAAAAGCGCTCACCAAAATACAACCGAATTGTAACAAATACTTAACATATATATATTTATGTATATATGTATATATGTATATGCAAATATGCAATCATTTACCACAATAATTTAACAGTCGATGAATTTATAAATAAAATATAAATATAAAATGAAAAAAAATTGAAGAAAAAGGGAAAAAAAAAAAAAATGAAAATAATTTCACTTAGCTGATCTAAAAACACACAAAGGCTAACCAATCTAATCGAAGTCAGAAATATATTTACACTATTCATATAACCCAATATATAACTCAGATTGTATTTATAAGAAATAAAATTATAAACAAATTAAAGAAATTAAACACGCGTATAGATATCGATTTATTTGTAAAATATTCAATAATAATTCAGTTATAGGATTCCCTAAGACTGCGTAGACGCCAACTCGCACTCCTTCACCTCCAGTAATAATTTAATTAATAAAATAAATGTAGGACGAAAAGAAAATATTTGTAGTATGTATGACTATTCTAATCCATGATTCATAAAAACAAATTTTTAATCGTTTAATGTTTCAGTGATCTGATGCCTATTTCGAACGAATTCTTTCAAAAGACAACCACATTTGGTGTCAACGGAGGCGTTCCGGATAAGATTCCGCGAGGTATCAGATCACGGACCACATCGCGAGACTGTAGGAATAACGTCAGACGCATTGGCATTCAGTGGATGAGCAAAGATCATCAACGCGTATTGCGGATAGCCATTGCGATCGTCATCCCTCAGTATTCTACTTTGGGGTATTTACCAATAACCAGCTTAACTCCAAATGAGCTTTGCATGGAAGATGCACTGGGCCCCATATCCAAAAAAAAAAAACGCGCGACATAAATTAGAACATTCAAACACTAAGAAAATTTATTAAGAAGATAAGGAAAAAAATTAATATTTAGTTTGGTTTGACCTTTTTTTTTTCATTATTCTTAATGGCAGTGATCAGGCAAGAAAAATCAGTGCGAACGAGCGAAACGCTTCTAAAAATAGCACTCTTGTGTTAAAGTATCGACATTTGTAAGGTTTATGCTCGTGATTTATTTGTAATTGTATGTACAATTAGTGAGTGCACTTTAGTGTAACTTTTATACACAGCCCGAAATCCGAAATCCACTTGCCTTTACGATTTAGCAGAAAAAATATCAGATATATGAACTACGCACGATTTCACTTAGATTTAATTCGCAGATACACATTTTAATAAGTTTAAAACGAATTCAAATAAATCTCCTACTCTCCTATGGTGATCGACATTTTTTTTTCGGAAATGCCAGGACCGAAAAAAAAATAAGTAAATTACGATGATGATATTTAATGCGATTTTGATACCGTGGTCTTTGCGAATTTACGATTCCACACAAAAAGAAATTGAACCTCTATCATAACGATCAAATTCAACAAAGAAAAAATTTTCACGCGAATAATCTGTACCGAATAAAAAGCACTGTACTTTAATACCACTACAACTCACATATGATCTGCTCCGCACACTTTGAATAATGAAAAAAAAAACCGTAAGGACGTTGCAATTGAATTTAATTAAATTAAAATAAGGAAAACCGAATATTTGGGCGCCAACTGATACGGAAACTCAGCTGAAGGCTTCATTCCCGTCCAGATTTTTGATAATGGGGCTCCTCCGGGTCGGGTAGCACCTGTTGCCGGCTGCTCAGGAGCCCGGGCGTGGAAAATATGACCCGAAGGAGCAACCATCCTAGATGGGTGCTAAGAAAAATGAAGTAGTGGTGAAGGAGGAACGAACGGCGGCCAGCAGCCCCAGGGCTTCCAATTAGCCGTCTAACCTTGACGCATTTTTATGGATGCGACACGAGAAAATAAATATATATGCGCCACCCCTCGACCTGTACACTTTGGACAATTGAAAATTTAATATTGAAATTTTTTTTTTTTTAAAAAAATAATACTTTAATGCAAACAACGAGAAAAAAAAAATATTTTCATGTACCTTTACAATCTATCTTAGTCGTTGGGGCCCATCGGTGATAACGCGTTCGATCTAATTCTCCACTCTCGCTCGAATTTCCTGCTGCCGATGCTGATCCTTAAGTCCTTAAGTCTGATCCGCTCAGCTCTTTCATTTTCCCTCGGTGCTATTTTTTTTTCTTAATTGATATTGCTAGTCCGTCAAGGCACTTTCTCCTTTTTTTTTCTTCAAAAATTCCTTTTTTTCTTTGTCTCTTCTATGTAAGCCAGACAAAAAAAAAAAAACCCGTCCGTCCTCTTTCAAGATGCAATTCAGACTCCACGTTTTTTCTTTGCCGCCAAAAAATTTTATTTTTTTTTTTTGCCTGCAGTTAGTGGCGGTACTGCAGTTTTTCAGCACGAAGTGCATTCAATGCCGTTGTTCAGTGGCGCGATGTTTTTTTTTTTTTTGTTAATCTTTACACTACTGGTACTTTTTTTCTTTTCAAGATTTTTTTTTTATATTACATTTAATTGAGAATTTAATTCAAAAAGGTTCGAGATGGTGATGTATAACAACTTTATTATTCTTGGGACAAGTTACGGGTGTGTGCAAAGTCAATATGCAGGTTAGAGCGGTTAGGGAAGACTAAGTGAAAGGGGATTCTTAGGCAAGGCAATTATCAATTTAACACTTTGCGGAAACGTTCAAAAGCTGCAGTAAATATAATCAATATTTCGTTCGTTTATTTATGTAAGTTTGAGTTTTTATGAGGGGAGGGGTGCTAGTAAGGGTGGATGGATGTTAATAGTTTTTTACGTCCAATATTCTCTGTATAGAATGTCAGTTTCATAGACGAAGTTGCATAGAATTTTCATAGGAATCAGTGTATTTTACATTCACGAAACCAAGCATTTGTATGTGAAGGGGTAGAGGAGGTAGGGCAATCGTATAATTTGTGACGCAATTTTATTTCCTTTCTCTTGTAGTGTGCTTGTACAAAATTTCAAGTTCGTAGCTTTTAATTTGTTGGTTATTAGTTGATTCAATGAAATAGGTCGAAATGATACTTTTGTATGGGAGGGGGTAGAAGGGCAAGCGCGATTGCAAAACTTTTAAAGTTATATCATTTCAATTATTTTTATAAGTTTGTGTGTAAAATTTGAAATTGATAGCTTTTAAGAGTTAGCTCTTTCTCCTTTAAGGTGCTCATACAAAATTTCAAGTTCGTAGCTTTTAATTTGTTGGTTAGCAGTTGTTTTATTGAAATTGGTCGAAATCTTACTTTTGTATGGGAAAGGGTAGAACCGCAAGTGAGATCTCAAAGATTTTGACGCAGTTCCATTTGATCTATTTTCAAATGATTTTGTGCAAAATTTCAAATTGATAGCTTTTACTAATTAGGTGATAATTAATTTCTTAAAAATGGTCGAAAAAATAATTTTGTATGGGAGGGAGTAGAAGCTTTTCAGGTATTCAACTAGTTAATATTTCATTCTTTTAAAAAATTTTTTTAAATGCATTTCGCAAATTTTCAAGTTTCTACCTTTAAATTTCATTCAAAACTTTTCAGTTTATATGGTTTTTTCATTGCATATGAAACACCTTGTGCACGGTAGTGCATAACAATTGTGGAATTTTTATTATTTTTTCTGTATGTAAAACAAAAAGATGTATCCACAGGGAAAATTTAAATTTTGTATCTTTCACCAGAGCCCTTAAAAAATCACTCAAATTTTGCGACATTTTTGGTTACCACCTCTCTCTCCTTACACCTTCCGACGTAAAATTTTTACCTAATTTAAAAATTACCTAGCTCTACAATTTGACAAAATTTGAATTTTACATCTGCACTCAATTTTGAATTATAATGGTTTGAAATTTTGGAAAGTGCATCATTTTTTAAATGCTCCCTATTTCCCCCCACTACTATTTTGTCCAAATGCTATATTTTTTCGTATTTCTCTAGTACAACTTAATATAAGTTTTAGATTCAATTGCATAGATTAATAAATAACCGAGATATTGATTCTTAAGTGTTTTGTTTTGCACCCCCCCTGACCCTCTCCCTTACAATAATTAGCTTTTCTCTAAACTGATTCTAATGGACCTGTATGCCACCTTAATGGTCTCAAAATATCAGTTTTTTATGGTAAGTAATTTCGAAGATATAATCATTTGAAAAAAAAATTTGGCTGACAATTGGTTCTTAGCCCCCCCCTTTTCGCACCCCAGTGGAAAAAAAATTAAATTATTTTTAAAAGTTGTCCCACAAACCCCTCTATATGTGTGTTGAGTTTTAGTTTCCTAGCTGTTACCATGATTGAGATATTTGAATTCGTATTTTTCGGTTTAAGCGCTCCCCCCGCCTCCCCCTGAATACGTACACCCCCAAAATGGGTATCGGCCTGAGACCTGCAACTATCTACAATCTCCCCAAAAATGAGCTTGTTGTCTTGAAGGGTTTGGGAGTTAATGTGAGCTGACCTTATACACCGGCGTACGGCGGACGGTGGACGGGGTTCAGACAGACGGATTTTTTTTTTTTTTTTGCATTTTTAGGCTAATTTAGCCGTGAAACGCGAACCCTCCTCCTCCCCTCATAAAAACCCAAACTTGCAGAAACGAATGATATATTGTTAAATTGACAACAGCTCTGCCCATGAACTTCCTTTCACTTAGCCTTCCCTAACCACTCTAACCTGCATATTGTCTTTCCACTCATCCACAACTTGTCCCAAGAATAATAAAGTTTCGCCCGACTTGTTGGCAGTTTATTTTTAATTTCTCCGCTATTTTTCGACAAGAATATCCATTTTGGCTTAAAGATAGTATACCATTTTCGACTTGAGTTGAAATTTTTCTCATTTTAAATTTGATTTAAATTTAACTTTGTTCAAGGAGCAATTGTTGCTTGATTGCTTGAATAAGACTGACAAATAGAAGAGAAACACAGAAAAGATCACTTAATAGGAATGCGAAAAACAATTGCAACGGTGAATCATGTTCTGATCAACGGAACTTAATATGGACAAAACTGGATAAATGCGATTTGAAAAGAAATTAGTGGAAGTGTTGCATTTGTAGTATGAATTGTTTTTGTTTGCTGCTTAGTAATTGAAAGTATGTTATGCAAAAAAAATTAATAACTTATGTTTAATGGAAAAAATAAAGTTACATCAAATTTACTAAAAATTTTAATTTATGTATCCGCTTTTGTCCGCCATTATACGTTAAGACAGTTAAATTAACTGCAAATCCAGTAAATTAAATGTACTGAATTTTTAGTGAATAACACAATTAAATTAACTAGGAATTAAATGTAATTTGAAACCAGAATGATCTAGTTACAAGTACGAGAAATCAGTATAGTCAACTGGAAATTCAATGAAATGAATGTACTAGATTTTCAGTTGAATAAACCTTACTAGATTTCTAACTAGAAAGCCTAGGAGTTTCATCCTAGTAAAATTTTAATGAGCTCCAGTTAAAAAAATTTACTATGTGGCAATGCCAAAAAACCCTCATCGTCCGCGTGCACAGTCGCCGGTAATAAGCTCGAACCTTTGGAGCAGAAACACAAGCGCATCCGATCGGAAAAAAGAAACAGCCGAGATCGGTTACCTATAGCGACGTTAGTAGGAGTTCCCTCCAAGCAGCAGTCATTAACACCAACGACTTGATAGGCATTTTACCAGAGTCGGTGAAGCCTCAGATCAACTCTTCATTGAGGAACATTCTGAGGGAACACCTCTTAGGTAATCCACCAGCTATACCAAACTTTTTGAAGTACAACTTCGAACCAGGTTATATTAGCATAACTTGTGCCTTGTGACCAAAACTTCCACGGAGTTGTTGAATCTTTTCTATAGAAAATAAAAGGGCCAACTTCTTGTTCCCGGAATCGACCAAAGCTCGATGAAAAGGTTGTCCGTAGCGAAAGGTCCGCAGATTTTGGACTCAACAAGGTCCTCTTCAAACTACCGAAACCAAATGCGGTCAATCTCAGAAGCCGGCAAACTTAGAGTGGTTCAAGCAAATCTATATCACAGTAGAGTGGCGACCGCCACTCTTCAACAGCATCTCTTAAGATGTGCCACTTGTCCAGGAACCGTAGCTCCAACC
Organism: Chorisops tibialis; assembly: GCA_963669355.1. Lineage (NCBI taxonomy): Eukaryota > Metazoa > Arthropoda > Insecta > Diptera > Stratiomyidae > Chorisops > Chorisops tibialis. Next base: position 114,876,932 of record OY770262.1, on the reverse strand, counting down.
ACATTCAAGGTTGATGCAACAAAACTTTTACAGTCCTTTGGTGGACCCAAGACAGGTAAATGACGGACATATGTCCTTGCTAAAAAGCACTAAAATTGACATTAATTCCTCAATTTAGCAATACAGACCAAACAACGACGCTCTGGGAGACATCCTTTAACGGAACACCGCCGCTTGTTAAGCTGGTTTCATCATACCAGCCATATGAAGTAAGTGATGTTCCAACGGCTGACCTGTGCCAGCTTGTCCAGTCCAAAACAGAGGACTTGGTAATAAGTTGTAATGCCAATGCCCATCAAACTTACTGGTAACGATCGCGGTAAGTCAATTCTAGAATTTCTTTACATGAACAATCTAAATGTTTGTAATGTTGGTAATAGTCCCACCTTCATAAATAGAGTAAGATTATTGACCTGACCCTTGCAACTAATTCTAAATCTCTAGTGGTCCGCAACTGGAGGATTTCGAAAGAATCATCCTTGTCAGACCACATGTGGATACGATGAAATAGTGGGATCAGCAAAAAATAGCCGGTTTTACGGGAATCTAATAATGTTATATGGTTGTACTACGTGGAAAGTGACCGTTCGACTTACCAAGAAACTAGAGACTTTCGTGAACCAACGCCTCCGACGCATTTTAGGAATATTCTGGCCAGAAGTGATCTCCAACGACGAACTTTGGAGTACAACTGGCCAGACTAAAATAGGTATTGAGATTCAAAGGCGGAAGTGGCAGTGTATCGGTCATACTTTGAGGAAACCAGAGCGAAACATCGCAAAACAGGCTCTGGATTATAATCCTCAAGGAAGACTTCGGGTTGGTCGACCACGTATCACATGGAAGCGAGCAGTTGAGCAGGAGGCCAGAGAAATAAACAAGTCCTGGCAACAGCTTAAGGCCGATGCTCAGGATCGCGCCTTGTGGAAGAGAGTTGTTTCTGTCCTATGCCCCTATAGGGGGTTTTAACATGATTGATTGATTGATTGAACAAAAACGGATAGGGTTAAATATCATGAGCTGATAAGCCATAAACTACCGGCAATAGTTCCTCACCCAATGAAAACATCAGATTCCATGGACGGAAGAGTTAGTATGCTAACAAATATACAAACAGCCTCCTACAAGAGTTCCTGCCCTCACAACTCCGCCAGAGATAGTAAAAACGCTGTGATAGTCTGAAAAAACGTGCCAGGAAGCTTTTTAACAAAGCTAATTCCAGTTTGAACCTCGATTGCATTTTCAAAGTATTGTGCTGCTGTAGTGACAGCTCCACTTAGTCGTCCTATAGGAAATAATAATATAATACATTTAATTATGTAACATAATAATTATTGTTTAGTATTTCCGGCTTAGTTTTGTAAGATTACGCAAAATATTCCGTTACCGTTTTTATGAAACCTGAGTTCTTTAAGATTGCATGGAAACGTTACAGCTACTACGATACGGAGGCCTTATAATTTAATTTATAATATGTAAGTCCTTTCGTACATCATGATTGGAAAATTCAATATTTGCAATTCATTATTTACATTCATAAACTAAAAGTGAAGTAGTCAAATAATTTCAAGAAATATTAAAACTAAAATTTTAAATAATTTGTTAGAAGACTATAACTTTAAATATTTTCCATATTTTATATCAATCGAGACTTGACGTCAGCTCTTGGATATTTCAATTAGTTTATTAAATCATATCTAAAGATACATATTTAGTAGCATACTGTGAAAGAAAGTTTTCTCCAGTAGAATATTGACTTTACGCATAGTCGTGGACAATTCTCATTAATTAGTGGCTGAGTCCAATTAGCCGATTAATTCTCACATATAAACGTATCGAATGGTCCTTTTCTCTAAGTTTCTCTTTCAAAGGAGATAATAATTCGTATGTTTGACATCAAAGGAATAAAGAACTTTTCTTTACTAGTATTGATGTTTGATATTCCATTTATGAGGATAATTTATAAGTGGAGAGTATTTCTTTAATACCATTTGTCCTATGATATGTGAAATAGAAAAATGCAAGTCATCGCTTAAGAAGTGTTACCACCGAAGCCAAATTTTACTGATTTCAAAAAATATTTTTAAAATAGACTATGACCGGCGGTCTTAGATTTGATCTTTTTTTTTACCGAGAATTGATTGATTTTTTACCGGATTACATAGTTTTATAGCGGATAATCCATTTCATCAAAAATATAGATAGGCGGTATCAGATGTTAAGGTGAAATTCGGAATGGGGAGGCGGTGGAGGGTTAGGATCGAAAACTGTGCTTGCTAATGTCTCTAATAGGAATTTAGATATAAAGTTGAAACTCGAAATTCGGGTATACTCATTAATAAGAAGAAAAGCGAAAATAAATGTAATAAATAAAGTGGGGCTCAAAAAAGAGGGGAGGGCTAGAAATAAATTGTTTACCGATTTTTTTTCAAATGATTATGATCAAAATTACTTAACACAATAAGTTCACATTTTAGAACCAATTAATTGGCAGATTAACTTTGATAGAGCGTGAGGGAGTGCAAAGAAAAACACTTACCACTTAATATCTGAATTATCTCTGAAGATATGTAATTTAAACTTGAAACATATATATAGCTGCATTAGCAAAATATTACTGACATTTAGCATTTGTACAAAATAGCAGTGGGAGAAAATGGAGAATATTTCAAAAATTTTGCACATTCCGAAATTTCAAATAGTTATAACATATTTAATGATTGAATGAAGATATTATATTGAAAATTTGTCAAATTGTATGGCGATATTATCTATAATATTGGTATGCAAATTTTAATTTGGTAGCTGTGGTTAGCTGAAATGTCAAAAACTTTGTGTAATTTTCTGTTTTTGGGCTCAAGTAAAAGATACATAGTTCAAATTTTGCACGTGAATCCATTTAATTTACATAAAGAAAAAATAACAATTTGAATCCGAACTGTTATCCTCCAAAGGTTGGTCCTATCCAGCACGAGCGCTTAAAAAATGTTGATTGTAATTTTAAACTAGAAACTTCAAATTTAGCACAATTCATTTCAAAAAATCTCAAGAAGTTTAACATGTTAACTGGTCGAATGCCATAAAAACTCCTGCCTACTCCCATATAAAAATATTATTTTGACCATTCTTAAGAAATCAAGTATCACCGAACTATTAAAACAATCAACTTGATATTTTGTACAAACATTTAAAAAAAAACAAAGTTACATTATAAGTTTTGAAATCCCCTTTGCTATACAAAGGAATGATTTCGACCAATTTCAATAAATCAACTAACAACCAAGAAATTAATAGCTACGAGCTTGAAATGTTGTAGAAACACCTTACCAGAAAACTAAATAATACTGTTTCACAAAATCTTACGAGTTCCTCAACTCTTTTACTCCTTCCCATACAAATGTATGTTTTCAAGAATATACTCTGCCACCTCCCATACAAATGCCATAAATTCAGACAAAAATTTTTCAATTTCCTCGAAAATTATGAAAGCTGTAAACCCAAAATTCAGCTTTACGCCCCATCATAATTCAGATACATATGTTTTTCTCTGCTTTGTGATAGTGGCTTAGTCGTAACACGTGAAATATTTTTTTTCATTTGCGAAGAATAACTAAGCGTTTGGAGGTATCAAGGGCAACATAAAGTCGCCATTTCATCTGCAACAACCTAATAGAATGTCGTAATAATTTAACTCAGGTGAGTTTTAATGGACTAGTTCGCATTATTTCAAAGCTTAATGGGTCGAGTTTGGTAAGATGTTCTGCATAAAGTAGACAATTCATTAAATCAAGAATTGATGAAATTATTTCCAAACATTGTGTCAAATCAAAATAATAAAACTATTCGCGGATATAGAGCCAATATTCATTATAAACCATGCACTCCTATATTTCATAAGCTTTATTCCGTTCCTTAAATGCTCATAATGTCAAAACTGTAGGTTGCTTGAACCTAAAGTTGAATATCTTCGTCATATTTTATCAAATAATAGCATACAACCAAACCCGAAAAAGGTAAAAGGTAAAGGTAAAAAAATAGAAGATTTATTCCTAATTTGTCTATGCATTTGAATAAGTCTTGCAAATCTATATATATTAATATAATTGTAGTGTCTGTCTGTTATTTGCTATAAGTTAGTTTTTGCGTTATTTTAGCAGTGACTAAGCATAAAAACACATTTTTGAAATTTTTGTCTGTCGTTCTGTCCGGTCGCTTTTCAAGCACAAACAGCTGAACCGATTGTAATAAAAATTGCACAGTTTGTCAACTGTCCATCGGGATGTAATCTGTTTTTGGTTTTATTTCACTCCCCTCACGCCTTCTACTCCCTCCCATACAAAGTGACTCACTTTCAAAAATATGTATTAATCAAATTTTCTTGGAAACTATAAGAGCTATTAATTTGAAATTTGGAATATATTATTTCTATTTTAAATTCAGTCTTTTGGTATACAAATTATTTGAGTTCTCTGACTCCTTCCACCACCTCCCCTACAAACTACACTTTTCTATGAACCACTTTACAACAATTTTCTCAGTACGTGTAACTTCCATTGAGCTAAAATGTTGTATTAAATCCTTAATTAACATTATTATTAATATCGGGAAAAAATTAACCGATTAGCTTCGCTCCTCCTACCCCCTCCCATACAATGTGACACAGTTCCACGACTTTACAAGAATTCGATTTCCTTGAAAAGTGTGAATGTTACTGATCTGAAATTTAAAATATATCAATTGCATGATGATTATAGTTGTTTCTCAAAAAAAATACCAAAAACACCTTTCTCCTTCCACCACCTCCCATACAAACCAGACTTTTTCATGGAATACTCTAAACCGATTTTCTCAGTACATTTAAATTTCATCGAGCTAAAATTTTATACTTAACCCTTAATTAGCATTATTATTAATATCGGGAAAAAAATTAACCGAGTAGCTTCACTCCTTCTACCCCCTCCCATACAATGAGACACATTCCACGACTATATAACCATTTGATTTTCTTGAAAAGTGTGAATGATACAGATCTGAAATTTAAAGTATTACAATTGCATGATAATTATAGTTGTTTCTCGAAAAATCACCGAAAACCCCCGCTCTTTCTACTACGTCCCATACAAATTGCTCAATTTCATCAAATTCATTGCACTAAGTTTCTCAGTACCTACTCAATTTTTGAAGCTTAAATTTGGTACAAACCATTTTTATAGCTACTCTAGCATGACCCCTTCTACCAGTCCCCATACAAAATTTCTTAACACTGCAAAAATTTCGATTTCATCATAGTATCGTATGATTGGGCTTTACGCACAATGGCAGTCCTGTTATGTTTTTAAGCTTAATGTTTTTTTTTTTTTAATTAATGCCAGCTACAATTATTCATCAAACAGTTTAATAAAGGTCTCAGCAGAATAATAAAGCGTAACAGTATAGAATCCGGAAATCTTTTCTTTCAATTCGAAATGCACTGTGAAAAGATTCACCAAACCATGATTTCCTCTGTCCAAATTTTGCATATTATGTTGTGCAGTATTTCAGCGATACAGCTTCCATCGTTTTTCAGAAGTTCAACTGGTATTTCGTCAATTCCCGGCGTTTTGTTTCGTTTTTGGTCACATAGGACTGCTTTGATTTCAGCAAGCGTGGGTAGTGTCGATGATGGTTCTTCTTCTTCAGTTGAGGCATCAATTGAAATGTTGTCTGATAGATGCTAATGGGGTGGGATTGATAAGGTGTTCAAAGTAGGAAGCCCATCTCCTTTTGATTTCCTGTGTATCGCTGATCATGTTGCCCTCTGCGTCTTTGTAGAGACTGGTTTTTGGATGATATCCTTTTTTAGATCCTTTACTATTGCGTATGCGTCCCGCTTTTTATTTTGTCTCGTACCTTGTCATTATGGTACTTCCTCTTTTCGTCTGCAGGTCTTTGTCGCATATCGCCTAACCTCGTCATATCTTTCTTTTTTGGCTCGTGTTGGTCTTTTAGTAAAATTTTGTAAGCCTCGTTCTTTCTGTCCGCGCTTGGTATCCTAATACCTCTTCTGCGGAGGATTTGATGCCGTCTCGTATATTCAGCTACACATTCTCCACTGGCATATTTGAGATGTTTTCATATATTTATGTCAAGTTTTGATCCAGTATGGACATGTTCGCCTGCGCCACCATTTCGTCTTTAAGCTTGTCGACATTGAATTTGCGAGCTCTTCTCGTTTTCGAATATTCACGACAAGCTATCCGGCATCGATACTTAACTCTGACTAGATACTCGTGCTTCAAGTATGCTGGAAGCAGTCCTTTTCTCAATTAGAACCTGGTCCATTTGATTGAAGGTGTGACCATCTGGTGATGCCCACGTTCGTTTGTGAATATCGCGATGTGGGAAGCACGTATAGCTTACTATCATATTTTTCAATAATACGTTGGTCATTTTCGTTGGTTATGTCATGGAGACCGTGCCCTCCTGTTGTTCCTCTATGAGCCTCCTACTTTCGGACTTTTGCATTAAAATCCCCTAAGACAACGTTTGTGTCATTTGAGGGCAGTGAATCATAGGTTGTCTCTAGGGTGGCATAAAACTCGTCTTTAGTTATATCGCCCTTGACGTTGATCAACCAAGTGTTGAAAAATTTAGTCTTTATTCGGATTGCACACAGTCTTTCACTTAATGGTTTGAAACTCGTGACCTCCTGACTAAATTTTTTGTCAACGACAAAAGCGACTCCAGAACTGCTTCCCGACAATTTTCCACTTGGATAGATTGTGTGTGATCTCATGTCTCATGATTTCGTTACCGAGCCATTTCGTTTCTTGGATGGCAGTTATGTTTATGTTGTGTTTTGCTACTTATTAGAGAAACTATTTCATAGCTCGTGTCCTAAATAAGGATTGAACATTCCAAGATCCAATAGAGTAGTCCATTTTTCGTTTGCGGGGTCGCTGTCTTTAAATCCATCCGTTCGGAGACTGTTCTTCAGGTTTCTGGACAGTGTTTTTTTTTCGGTGATGCGTTGTCAACGCCTCGCCCAACCTCCGACCTGGAGGACCGGTCCTACTTACTTATTACACCCTAGTAGAAAAAGGGTGGGAGTTTTGAGCTAAATATGACATGCTGGAATTCTCACAACTATGCTGCGAGTCCAATTATGTCATACCTTTTGCCTAACACTGGTGTTACTGGCCATTCAGGTTAACTCCATGCTCCCTCCTCCTTTCTCAACCGGGCTTGAGACCGCCTATAGCGGAGTTGTTGTTGTATCTCAAAATACAATGCGGACATTACATCGAAATTTTGTCAGATTGTAGAGCTTTACGACTTTTAATTTTAATAAATTTTAAGTTGGGAGAGCGAGGGTGAGGTTGAAGGTGACAGAGGTGGGGAGCCAGAATGTTGAAAATTTTAAGTAATTATTATAGGGCTCATAATAATTTGAACCAAAATTGTTATCCACCGAAGGCAAATCCTAACCTAAACGAGGTGTTTTATGTGTAATACAAAATACACAAAACCTGAAAATATTTCTAGAAACTCGAAAATTTGCGAAATGCATTAAAAAAAGTCATGATAGCTTAACATATTAACTGTTCGAATACCTTTAAAACCCATAAAAAAGTTTTTTTTGCCATTTTTCAGAAATCAATTATCACCAAATTACTGAAATCGATCAACTTGACATTTTGCACAAATACTTTTTAAAATATGCCAAATAAATAAATCCTCCCTGCTCTTCTAACCTCCCATACAAAACTACGATTTCGACCAATTTCAATAAATCAAGAAATAATCAACAAATTAAAAGCTACGAACTTAAAATTTTGCACAAGCAACTTTTACAAGGAACAAAATAAAACTGAATCACAAATTTCGACATTCCCTTCTCTCCTCTACCATCTCTCATACAAATGGTTGGTATCTCTCATACAAATGGTTGGTTTCGTGAATTTCATAGAAATTCTATGCAACTTCGTTTATGAAACTAACATTCTACACAGAGAATATTGGATGTGATTCAAGCCATCAATTAAAGAAGTATTGACATCCAAAAACTTAAATAAACAAATGATATATTAATCATATGAACAGGAGCAATTACACATTGAATTCCATTGATTGGCTTCTGGAACGTTCGGACATTGAATGACGGGGGAAGACCTGGGGTTACTTGGTCCTTGCACCGCCAATCAGTGATTGACCGTGAAATGGAGCACTATAACATCCAAATCTTGGGCTTGAGCGAGGTCAGGTGGACAGGATCAGGAGAAGAACGAACCCTTAGCGGCAACATTATTCTGTACATTGGCCCTGAAGTGAAGCCAAAAATGGCGTGGCGTTCGTCCTTACACCGAGAGCGAGAAACAGTCTCATTAGCTGGGAGCCAATCTCGGATAGGATTATCGTCGTCAGGCTCAGGACCAGTGTCAGGAACGTCACAATTCTGCAGTCCTACTCACCAACTACCGCAACATCTGGTGACAAAGAGGAGTTTTATAGCCAACTGAGTGCCACCTTCGAACGTGTTCCAAGAGGTGATATTATTATCATCTCGGGAGATATGAACGCCCAGGTTGGATCGGACAACACTGGACTAGAACACGTCATGGCGAGGCATGGTAACCCTTGGATCGACGCGTCACGATCTTGGATTAAGAGACCCGAAAACGGCGAACTATTTGTGGAGTTTTGTAGTACTCGGCAAATGGTCATCGGAGGGACCCTTTTTCCACAAAAGAGTCATCTTGGGTCTCCCCTGATGGTGTTACTCAGAACCAGATCGACCATTTTGCTATAAGTCGCCGATGGAGAAGATGTCTCCTCGATGTGCGAACGAAACGTGGAGCTGACGTGCTGAGCGATCACCACTTGATGGTTGCCTGCTTGAGATTGTATACAGCAGCTATCCGACGACCACAAATTCTTCAAATGAAGCGCAAGCTTAATGTGGATAAACTCAGAGATCCCAACAAAAAATGCGAATACGAACAGGAATTTCACCGCCAAACACCTGGTGAGAGATGTCAACGGAACTCTCCTTAATATAAGTGAACACCAGTTCGGCATTGGAAGAAATATTTTTCTGATATTTTAAACATCTTGTTAGAGGAAGATATTCCAGAAAAGGAACAACTACCAACATCCAATCGCAACAATCCTCTATTAGTGACGATCCCCAGATAAGGAAGAAATAGTTTCCGCCACTCCGTCAATGGCGGGAAGGAAAGCTCCAGGTATAGACGGACTACCAACCGAACTCCTCAAATCGGACCCGGAAATAACAGCCGAGATACTCCTCCCACTCTTTACTGAGGTGTGAAATGAAGGAAGATATCCGACTGAATGGAAGGAGGGCGTTATTGTGAAATTCCGAAGAAGGGCGACCTTCGGGATTGTGGCAATTGGCGTGGTATATGTTTACTTACTGCCGTATCAAAAATTATGGCTAAGTTTCTCAATAGGATTAGTGATGCCGTCGAGAGCACTATGGAAGTTTATCAGGCAAGATTCCGTAAAGGATCGTCTTGTACCAACCACACAAATACCCTACGGATAATATTATAGCAGTCAGCCGAAATGGGTTCGCCGGTACATCTCGTGTTTGTGGACTTCGATAAGGCTATTGACAGCGTTAAGCGAGATTACATATGAAATGCTTTGCGTAGGAGAGGTATTCCAGACAAGGTCATAGCAATGATTAAAGAGTCCTACGAAGATGCAAGGTGTCGCGTCTTGCATAGAGGAGAGCTGTCCGAGAGCTTCCTTGTGCGAACGGGTGTCAGACAAGGCTGCATATTATCACCAGCCCTGTTTCTGGTGGTAATAAATGAAATCTTGAAAGCTGCACTGGAAGGGAGGGAAGGTAAAGGTCATCAATGGAGACTATCTAACATCTGAAGTCACCTTGATTATGCTGATGACGTGTGTTTGCTTGCACATAACCGTTCGGACTTAGAGTCAAATATTCGCTCGTTGCATTCTAAATGCAAAGAGGTGGGACTGATAATAAATGTACGTAAAACCAAATACATTCACATGGGTTCGAACGCAAGCACACGGATTGTTCTTAACGGACAGGATGTGGAAGAGGTGCAAGATTTTTGCTATCTCGGAAGCATTGTCAGCATGGACGGCTAAGCCGAAAAGGATGTTGAGGCTCGGCTAAATAATGCTCGTCAGGCCGTCGGTATCCTTTCCCCTTTCTGGAGAAATCTTTCTTTGCACCAAGCTGCGAGTTTTTGACTCATATGTCAAATACGTGTTGTTATATGGTTGCACTACATGGAAAGTGACCGTTCGACTTACCAAGAAACTACAGACTTTCGTAAACTAATGCCTCCGGCGCATTTTAGGAATATTCTGGCCAGAAGTGATCTCCAACGACGAACTTTGGAGTACAACTGGCCAGACTAAAATAGGTATTGAGATTCAAAGACGGAAGTGGCAGTAGATCTGTCATAATTTGAGGAAACCAGAGCGAAACATCGCAAAACAGGCTCTGGATTATAACCCTCAAGGAAGACGTCGAGTTGGTCGACCATGTAACACATGGAAGCGAGCAGTTGAGCAGGAGGCCAGAGGAATAAACAAGTGCTGGCAACAGCTTAAGGCCGATGCTCAGGATCGCGCCTTGTGGAAGAGAGTTGTTTCTGTCCTATGTCCCTATAGGGGGTTTTAATAGGAATTTGATTGATTGATTGATACATAATTCATTGGTTTTCAAAGTTAAAATTAAATTGTATCAATATTGCTTGCACAACGTTTTTTATTTAGATTGAGCGTTCTCACTGATAACGAAATTATTTTCATTTTTTGATAAATTTGCGCTCAAAACCTTCATTAATTTCGATATTTATTCAAGTATTGATTATAATGTAGTCAAGGTCCATAAAACAGGACACTGCAGTGAACAAAACTTCGTAATTGTTGAAAATGGTTAATAGTCGAGTTGGAAAGTTTCGATTTTTGAAATTTTTTCACAAAGTTTTAAAATAAAATTAGCTTTTTAAAGAAATCTGTTTTTCTATTTTCTACCTGGAGCACTATGCTACAAAGAAACAGGTTCAGGTATTCAGAATCAGGATTAAAGAGATTCCGGAAAAATAGAAAATTTGATTTGAAACTGATTTGGTATGATGGGAAATGAAATCGTTGGTTGTTGGCATAAGCTTAATCTCGAGTTGTGTAGAAATAACATGAATAAAAGTAACTAAAAATAATCTTAGCTGAAAACTTTATAAATCTCATGATTAAATATCCACGAGTTCATAATTCAGCTGGTTCAACTTTTTTTAAATCACAAAAAGTTGCAAATTTCTCTTAGCATATCTGCACCAAATTTCATATCGAATTTAGCACATTTGAAAGTATAAAATAGATTTATTATTCTTAAAAATGTTCTACTTAAAGTGTCCATAAATCAGGAACTCAAGTAATCTAATCATACTTAAAACTTCATTATATGCATGGTTCTCGCATATACTCCTGTATCGTGAAGGGGGCATCCTCTTCATATAAACTTAAAATTTTCGAAACTTTATCCATTAATTAAAAATTCATATTTATATCTCTCCATTTGCAATTTTAAGTGTTTTAAATCACGGTACGGTCATAAATAAATGTATAAGGCGTTTTCTTTTTCACAAGTTCACAGAAAAGGTGTTTTAGAAAAGATTCCCCTTCGGCGGGGATATCACAAAACGTACTGCTGAAAACGACGATTTTAAAATAGAACTATAAATTCCATACACTAGCGCTTCTAATCCTAAATGGAATGATCTTTAGGAAATAAATGCAATTAATTAAGGTCGTCTGTAAATGAACCTGTAAGTCCCTTTTCCAGAAAGTATCCTTCGTTTCACTTTCTTGAATTCCTGTCGAAATAAATCATCTAGTAATAAGCAGATAGCTTATAAGCACAGGCAGTTATACTTTACGGAGATTATCGTATGTTATGAATTGCCATTACTTTCTCCAGGACACAAACAATAACAACAACAAGCGCCATAAGATATGTTTGCTTTTCGTCCGATACTTACACACACGCCGAACGCGCATCCGGCCAATTCAAGCGGGGGGTTAAAGCAAAATGCGCTAAGATACGTGCTTGCATTGGTAAGTGTCATCAAAAGATAATAATTCTCCCGGCAAGAGTCCTTATACTTATGTTCCCCAGGAAAAAAAAATCGAAAAGGAAACTTATTTCTCTTGCTCGGATGTCGGACTAAAACTCATTTAAGAAATGATATACCTTTGTTTCGAAGAAAAGCTTAGTCGTATCCTTCTTCGACTTTCTTTCCGCCATTACCCTATACGCGCACTTATTTATACGCTTCTTTGAATCTTTTACTCACGATACATCCCTTCTTGCTTTATATACTCCCGGCAACGAACACCAATGCCGCCGTTGAACCGAATAACACACATGCTCCTCCATCAGGCCCAGGAACAAAGTTTACTTTTACTCTATCCTGAAACATAAAGTGCGCAACTAAAGACTTAACAGAGTTCTTATAATTATTATTTATAGCTTCACGTAATTAAGAAGCATTACGTATTTAATAGATAAATTTATTGGAAAGATGTGGGCATATGAAGGGCATTTACTTTTCAAAAATTCTACGATATTATGCAATTATTTTATAAAAATATATTTACTACTCCTACTACAATGGCGCTACAGCCCAAATCAGACCTTGGCCTCCTGACATGCAGGTTCCTTAACATTTTCAATACTTATTGTGGAAAGGTTGTTAGCCCTTCGCACAACCCTCTTTCTACGAATTTTTCATTTTCGTAGAATGAGGAGACCGAGATATATCCAAGCAGGCAATGTGTTGGAATTATATATTGCGCCGACCGGGATTTGAACTCACGCCCTTCGCATTACAATACCAACATGCTACCCACTAGGCTACACCCTAGCTTTATTTATTTATTTTGCATTAATTATATTGTAGAAAATTTATTGAGCAAAAATAAATAACTAATAAATGGCTAAGTATTAAATTAATGATAAAATATTAGTTTAAAGGAAAAATTAAAAAAAAAACCCTTTTCAAGATTATTCAATTAAAAAAAATCAGCGCTATTATTATTAATTTTCTTGTATAGAATTTGATGAAACTTATTATGGGCTCCAATTTGCGTTGACTAAGAAAGATGTTATATTTGGTTGTTGCAGATGAAATGGCGACTTCGCTCTTTAACTCTTATAAAACTTAATTTTATTAATCAAAATAGCAAAATAGTACCAGCAGATGCAATACACTTCGCCCAACGAGATACAAGTGCATTTATGCCAGTTTCGTAGAAGTCCGACTTTCTAGACTGAAGAAATTCCTCGAAGACATTTTTGATGGCTGCTTCATTGTTAAATTGTTTCTTCGCGAAAAAATGAACCAAATGTTTAAAAAATTTTCGAACCATCGCTGTGTGGTTCGTTTAATGCCCTGTTGATGTTTTTGGTTGCCTCCCTTGCGTTGTGACCAAGTTTGAACTCGTAAAGAAAAAGTAATCGTTTTTGACTCGATTCCATGTTTTCTTTATTTTTTTTCTCTCCGATTTCAATGAAGTCCAAAACTGAAACTTCCATAACCAAATGTAGGAGTATTTATACTTCAATATTCATTACTACTACTGGCGGCAGTTTGAGACATGAAAATCGCAACTAACTTCACTTCATCGCGAAAGACGCCATTTCATCTGCAACAACCTAATATATTAATTGAAAAAAATATTTGAAAATGTCTTATCCGCATTCGCTTTGATGCATTGTATTCGCAAACACGTGAAATCTAATGAACAACTGTAGAAGAGAATGTAACCCTAAAGGACAACATTGCTCTTCCTGCACGAGAAATCCACGCTTCCAAAATCTTCGAATATAGTGCGAGTGCAGAATCAAAAATTGTTTTCTCAAAGTTTTTCAGGTTTCTGAGTTTTTATCAACTTTTTATAGTTCGGTTCTTTCTCTTTTCATTATTCTACGATGTTCTTAAATAATGATTTGAATTCACATCGTTCTTATCCGTTTAAAGAAACGAATTGCCTAATAAAACGAGCACATTGCAAATATTTCATTTTAAAATTTTTATTGAAGGTTTTTTTTATTTTTCTCTCTCCAGAGATAACATGAGGACACACATTTATTTCATTTTAAATGTGTTGTTGGCTCAAAAGAAAATGCCACTTAGGTCTCAGTTAAAGAAATAACGCCACAACATTACCGCCAGGACAAGCCCATTACCGCAAAACGATATTTTGACGAATCACTTAGATAAGCAAATCGTTCTGCATATCATTAAGATTTGCTTCAGAAAGGACTTTCAGTAATATACATACACTTTTTTTCTACCCAGCTGCCATTACAATTGCTTTATGGCGAATACTTAGTATTGTAATTGAAAACCGTAAGGGCATGTTATCTACGATCAATAAAGAGACAACTGTCTAAAAATACTGAACAAATCCGATATAGCCGCACTGACAAGTTTGACTGAATGGATTGCTGTGTGACAGTGCGCGCTGACTTGCCAAGTCAAAGTCATCCTAAGTAGTTGGTCTCAAGTTTATTGTCTTCTTATCGGCCTTGCAAAACTCATGATTTCTTTTATTATACTGTCTCATCCCCTTATGATTGAATACGACAGGGGTTGTTGTCGGGCTGAGCTTGAAGTTCTCGAGACCACCAGTCAATGTACGGCGGCAATCAGACAAGAAGTAACAGAAGGTACAGATAAATAATACAAGAAAAATCGGTGCAAAAACTCAACAAATATCAGGAGGTGTGGATGGTATTGGTGATGATACCTTTACGAAAGGCCACTTCTTCAAAATGAAGAAGTCGAAAAGAATACGACACTGTACAAGTGTATAATAATGCTAAAGCGGCGAATGACACAGTCGAAACAGGAAATTAACTTCTTCAAAAAATAAACGCCAGGAATCGAAATGGCAAACCTTGTGCTGGGCTGGATGTTTAAATGACACTCATCGGGTGGCAGAGCGGAAAATATAAAAACTGTTCCTTTTTTCTCGTTCTCTGCAAAGAGCCAACATTGTCATTATCGGAATCGGAAAGTTGGAAAAAGAAAGTACAAGAAAACCATTCGGTTTGGCGGTTATGCCAGATGATTGGAAACAACAATAATAACAACTGGAAGGATTCGCGCACTCTTATCGGAGGGTAATAAGGACATGGTGCCAGTTTGTCTCTATCCCCTCGAAGTACCGCGCGACATTGAATCATAAAAATAATCAAATCTAAAAAGTACCCCTCACAACAGGAAGATGGCATCAACCGCGAATATAGCAATCGCGTAACTGTCCTAATCAGCGATTAAATCGCCAAGAATTAGCACTTAGGAGAATGGGCTAAGGGTGATATTCAGTGGCCGTGTGAATTATTCTGATGGAAAATTTAATTAAAATGCAATCAATGAGCACAGATTGCTACTAAATGGCGCTGCTGCTTTCGGCTGCTTGGGTGTTAAATGAAAGGCCGACGATGAAATACCCACTCACCTTGGGCAAGATACCACCTAATAGTCCGGAGCTCATTCAGTCAATCTTTTTTCTCCAGTTCTTTTTCGTACTTCTTCCGGGCAGGATAACAAGAAAATATCGTTTCGCTGTTTTGTACGAAAGGTCCATGCACGAAAATGCAGACTGTAAAGTAAGTACATTTGTCATTTGCATAGTTGTGTGGCACTCGACATCATGAATAAGGCGGTATCTTCTCTTGCGAAAATTTTACAACATTACTCATACGGGGACTACCTAAAATGACTTCCGTAGAACAAGTGGCAAAATATTATAATATACATAGATGCATAAGAAGCCATAGTTGCGACTATTTATACAGATGCTTGTGGGAATCTTTCGCCATTCCTGAAGTAAAGATAATAGAGTACTGATTAAAGAAGTTTTACCTACTGAGTTTGTAAGTTCTATAGATTTCTTCGGGTAAGGAACATTGTGACCATAAAGTATCGGCAATTACTTTATTATTTTAATAATAAAGTATTGTGATCGACTTGGAAAAAAAAAAATTTGCTACCCTGAAATTTTGTTTTTTCGCGTTTCATGACTAAATTAGCCGAAAAATGCAAAAAAAAAAAATCCGTCTGTCTGTACGCCGTCCGCCGTCCGCCGTACGCCGACGTGTACGCTCAGCGCACATTAACTCCCAAACCCTTCAAGATAGAAAGTTCATTTTTAGAAGGATTGTAGATAGTTGCAAATCTCAGGCGGATACCTATTTTGTGGGGTGTACGGGTTCAGGGGGAGGCGGGGGAGCGCTTAAGCCAAAAAATACGAATTCACATATCTCAGCCATGGTAACAGCTAGGAAGCTAAAACTCAACACACTTACAGAGGGGTTTGTGGGACAACTTTTAAAAATAATTTAATTTTTTTATCCATTGGTGTCCGAAAAGGGGGGGCTAAAACAAATTGTCGGCCGAATTTTTTTTTCAAATGATTATATCTTCGAAATTACTTATCGTAAAAAATTCATATTTTGGGACCATCAGTGTGGCATATAGTTCCTTCGGAATCAGCTTATAGAATGGTTAATTATTGTAAGGGGGAGGGTCAGAGGGGGTGCAAGGAAAAACACTTAAAAATGAATATCTCAACTATCTCTTAAGCTATGAAATTGAAATTTAAAACTTATATTAAGCTATTCTAGGAAAATACAAAAAAATATAACATGTTGAAATAATAGTAGTGGGGGAAATGGAGAGCATTTCAAAAATAGCGCACTTTTCAAAATTACGAATCCTTATATCTCAAAAAAGGGTACAGATATCAAATCAAAAATTTGTCAGATTGTAGAACTAGATAATGCTTAATTTTAGTAAAAATTTTAAGTTGGGAGGTGAAAGGAGATGGAGGTGATAAGCAAAAATGTCGACAATTTTGAGTAATTTTTTTAGGACTCTGTTGAAAGATACAAAGTTTAAATTTTGCATATGAATACGTCTATTTGATGTTCATAGAAAAATAATAATAAATTGATCCATAATTGTTATAAACCGACCCCCCCGGTCTAACGTGCACAAGGTGTTTCATGTGCATTGAAAAAAACACATAAACTGAAAATTTTTGAGTGAAATTTTAAGGTAGAAACTTGAAAATTTGCAAAATGCATTTCAAAAAAATCCCTAAATATACGAAATATTAACCGGGCCAAATCGCTCCACCCCTTCTACCCCCTCCCATACAAAATGACACAATTGCGCAATTTGACAATAAACGGATTTGCTCGAAAAGTATAAAAGCTATTGATATCAAATTTGGAACATACTCTAAACCAATTTACTCAGTGCGTATAAAATTTAGCGAGCTGAAATTGTGAACTAAACATTTATTTGGAATTATTAAAAGACCAAAAAAATAGACAATTAGTTTCACCCCTTCAACCTCCTCCCATACAAAATAATACAATTTCGCAATTCGACAATAAACGGATTTTTTCAGAAGCATGAAAGCTATTGATCAGAAATTTGTAATATATTACTTTTATAATAATTTCAATTATGCGATTAGCTTCACTTCTACTACCCCGTTCCCTACAATTTGACACAATTCAATAACTTTACAAAAAGTCGATTTTCTTGAAAAGTATGAATGCTACTGATCTGCAATTTAAAACATGTCAATTAAATGATTTTTGCAGTTATTTCTGAAAACGTCATTAATAAATTCACACTCCTTCTACCACCTCCCATACAAACTGCACAATTTCACTAAGTCCAATACACTAATTTTCTCAGTACCTATAAAATTTTTGAATCCTAACCTTTGTATAAAACATTTTGGTAGCAACCTTGATGTAAAAAAATTAGTTCAATGTAGTCACCCCCTATACCACTTCCCCTAAAGAAATTTTAAAATAAAAAAAATTCTCTTTCATCTAGAGTATCGCTCGATTGGGCTTTACGCCCAGTCGTAGTCCTGTTATGTTTTTAATTAGAAATAAACTGCCAACAAGTCGGGCGAAACTTTATTATTCTTGGGACAAGTTGCGGATGAGTGGAAAGTCAGGTTAGAGTGGTTAGGGAAGGCTAAGTGAAAGGGACTTCTTGGGCAGGGCTGTTGTCAATTTAACAATATTTCATTCGTTTCTGCAAGTTTGGGTTTTTATGAGGGGAGGAGGAGGGGTAATAGTATCCACCCTTACTATTACCCCTCCTCCTCCCCTAATAGCTAATAGCTTTTTAATTAATTGCTTGAATCACGTCCAATATTCTCTGTATAGAATGTGTATCATAGACGAAGTTGCATAGAATTTTCATAAAATTCGGTGTATTTTACATTCACGAAACGGAACATTTGTATGGGAGGGGGTTGAGAAGGTAGGGAATCGTAAAATTTGATATTTAGTTTTATTTCGCTTCTCTTGTAAGGTGCTTGTACAAAATTTCAAGTTCGTAGCTTTTAGTTTGTTGGTTACTAGTTGATTTAATGAAATTGGTCGAAATCATAGTTTTGTATGGATGGGGGTAGAGGGGCAAGCGCGATTTCAAAACTTTTAACGTAATTTCATTTCAATTATTTTTGTAAGTTTTTATGCAAAATTTCAGATTGATAGCTTTAATTAGTTAGGTTATAATTGATTTCTTAATAATGGTCGAAATCATAGTTTTGTATGGGAGAGGGTAGTAGGACAGGCGATCTTAAAAGTCTTGACGCAATTTTATTTCAACTATTTTGGAAAGTTTTTGTGGAAAATTTGAAACTGATAGCTTTTAATAGTTAGGTGATAATTGATTTCTTGAAAATGGTCGAAAAAATAATTTTGTATGGGAGGGGGTAGAAGTTTTAAAGATATTCAACCAATTAAAATTTTAAACTCTTGGGGATTTTTTTTAAATGCATTTCGCAAATTTTCAAGTTTCTACCTAAAAATTTCATTCAAAAATTTTCAGTTTATGTGTTTTTTTCATTGCACATGAAACACTTCGTGCACGTTAGACCCCCACTTCGGTGCATAACAATTTTGGAACAAATTATTATTTTTTTTCTATGAACATTATATAGGTGTGTCGACGTGCAAAATTCAAACCTTGTATCTTTTACCAGAGCCATAAAAAAATCACTCAAAATTTTCAACATTTTCGCTTTCCAACCCCCTCCCCTTACACCCCCCAACTTAAGTTTTTTACCAAAATTAAAAACTATATAGCTCTACAGTCTGACAAATTTTCGATTTGATATGTGTACCCAATTTTGAGATTTGGTGATTTGTAGTTTTGGAAAGTGCGTCATTTATGAAATGCTCCCCATTTCCCCCCACTACTATTATGTCCATGTATTATATTTTTTTTCGTATGTCACTAGTAAAGTTTAGTATTTATTTCAAGTTTCTATTACATAGCTTAAGAGACAGTCAAGATATTAATTTTTAAGTGTTTTTCTTTGCACCCCCTCCTGACCCTCCCGCTTACAATAATTAGCTTCTATCTAAATTTATTCTAGTAGATCTTGATGCTATCTTAATGGTCTCAAAATATCAATTTTTGATGGGTAGTAATTTCGAAGATATAATCATTTGAAAAAAAAATTCGGCCGCCAATTGGTTCTTAGCCCCCCCTTTTCGCACCCCAATGGATAAAAAAATCAAATTATTTTTAAAAAATTCTTCTATATGTGTGTTGATTTTTAGCTTTCTAGCTGTAACCATGGTTGAGATATTTGAATTCGTATTTTTCGGTTTAAGCGCTCCCCTTCCTCCCCCTGAACCCGTACACCCCCCAAAATGGGTATCCGCCTGAGATCCGCAACTACCTACAATCGTTCAAAAAATTAACTTTCTATCTTGAAGGGTTTGGGAGTTAATGTGCGCTGAGCGTACACGTCGGCGTACGGCGGACGGCGTACAGATAGACGGATTTTTTTTTTTGCATTTTTGGGCTAATTTAGTCATGAAACGCGAAAAAAAAAAATTTTCAGGGTAGCAAATTTTTATTTTTTCCCAAATCGATCACAATACTTTATTATTAAAATAATAAAGTAAAAATATAGAAGACAATTAACTCGGCAATTGGGAAAAAAGACAAAGTTTTCCTTTCAATATCATAGCACACAATGGCAAAGAATTAGAAGTGGGTAATAATACTGAAACAATTGCAACTGCCTTCAATAATTATTTCACCAACATTGGGAAGACGATAATATTAAAAAAGGAGCATCGATTAATCCAAATTGCGAACATTATCAAAAAACTACAAATATTAGCCTAATTGATATAGTTACTGAAGATGAAATAATTTTGTTAATTAGGAACATGTCGGGTGGAACATGCCTGGGTTTTGACGAAATCTCTATCAAATGCCTTAAATACATTAACGTATTTATTTCTAAACCACTAGCTCACCTCACTAATTTGAGTTTCAAGTCTAGTCAGTTCCCTCAAATCTCCAAAACATCAGTAGTAACTCCTATTTATAAAGCTGGAAATAAAAAACTGATTGAAAACTGTAGACCAATTTCATTAATTTCCAATATTGCCAAAATTATTGAAAAGGCTGCCAAAAGCAGATTAGTTCAGAATATTGAAAATCAAAAAATTCTTTCTAACAACCAATATGGTTTCAGAGCCGGTCACAGTACTCATGATGCCATAGCCCTGCTAAGCACGAAAATTACGATATCTCTTGATAGCGGTAATAAGTCTTGCGCAATATTTCTGGATTTAGCACAAGCCTTCGATTCTATTCCACACAGAAAAATTGTTCAGAAACTACATAGATTGAATGTAAACCAAAATTGGATTAATTGGATCACTAGTTACCTATATGAACGAAAACAACGAGTTAAAATTTTGAAAAAACACAGTAATTACCTGACCACAAAGTACAATGCTAGGTCCTCTGCTATTCATATTATATGGTAAAGATATCTATTCGATAGCAATTGAAGGAGAACTGATTTCGTTCGCAGATGACACGGTCCTTTTAATAGAGGATAGCTCTTGGGAAGGAGTCAATACAATGGCGCTACAGCCCAAATCGGACCTTGGCCTCCTGATATTAAGGTTCCTTAACATTTTTCATTACTTATTGTGGAAGGGTTGTTAGCCTTTCGCACAACCCTCTTTCTACGATTTTTTTATTTCCTTAGATTGAGGTAACCAAGAAATACCCAAGCAGGCAATGTGCCGGAATTATATATTGCGCCGATCGGGATTTGAACTCACGACCATCGCATTACAAGACCAACACACTACCTACTAGGCTATATCCTAATATAAAGGCTAATTTTAGCTTATTGAATATTAAAGAATGGTTAGATTATAAATCCCTTATTTTGAATATTTTGAAAACAAATTATATGGTATTTAAACTGACTCAACATGGAGACCCCACTAATATAGACATCAGGATTCACACTAATCAGTGTGGTACTAATTGCCAGTTCTCTCCACTAAAAAGAGTCCCGTTCGCCAAATATTTAGGTGTTACATTCGATGAACACCTTAAATGGGAAATCCATATCTCAAATCAAATCAAATTTGCCTAGAAGTTAGATCTTTTCTGCAAATAAAAACCGTCAGAATATTTTACTTCTCCATGATTCACTCACTACCAAAATATGGAATAATTGCTTGGGGTAGTAGCAACCCTAGTTTCCTTCGTCCAAAAATTATTAATAAAAATTTTGTTGAGAAAAAGTAGACTTTATCTTTCTGATAAGTTATATTCGGACTTACAAGTACTCCCAATTGAAGAAATATTCAAACTTAGATCAAGTATACAAATACACAAAGAAATCAAAAAACTTGTTCATCCGATTAACTTAAACTTTACTAGGGCTGGCACTCGTGAATATATATTGCTACCGAAACGAAAAACGAAAGTTGGCCTAAGCCATTATTTATACTTTGGGATCAAATTTTATAATGCCTTGCCTTCAATAATAAAAAAAAGCAGTAATATTGAAACCTTCAAAATTAATATAAAACATAACAGGGCTACGATTGCGCGTAAAGCGCAATCTTACGATACTCTAGATGAAATATAATTTTTTATGATCCCAAGAAATTTGAATGGAAAGTGTTAGAAGGGGTGATAGCATTGAACTAATGTTTTCCCCATCATACTAAAGTAGCTATAAATAAACTGCCAACAAGTCGGGCGAAACTTTATTATTCTTGGGACAAGTTGCGGATGAGTGAAAAGTCAATATGCAGGTTAGAGTGGTTAGGGAAGGTTAAGTGAAAGGGAGTTCATGGGCAGGGCTGTTGTCAATTTAACAATATTTCATTCGTTTCTGCAAGTTTGGGTTTTTGAGGGGAGAAGCAGGGGTAATAGTAAGGGAGGGTGGATGTTAATAGCTTTTTAATTAATTGCTTGAATCACGTCCAATATTCTCTGTATAGAATGTGTATCATAGACGAAGTTGCATAGAATTTTCATAAAATTCGGTGTATTTTACATTCACGAAACCGAACATTTGTATGGGAGGGGGTAGAGAAGGTAGGCGAATCGTAAAATTTGATATGAAGTTTTATTTTGCTTCTTTTGTGAGGTGCTTGTATAAAATTTCAAGTTCGTAACTTCTAGTTTGTTAACGTAATTTCATTTCAGTTATTTTTGTAAGTTTTTATGCAAAATTGCAAATTGATAGCTTTTAAAAGTTAGGTGATAATTGATTTTTTAAAAATGATCGAAAAATAATTTTGTATGGGAGGGGGTAGAAGTTTTAAGGGTTTTCGACCAGTTAATATTTTGTATATTTAGGGATTTGTTTTAAATGCATTTTGCAAATTTTCAAGTTTCTACCTTAAAATTTCACTCAAAAATTTTCAGTTTATGTGTTTTTTTCAATGCACATGAAATACCTTGTGCACGTTAGACCGAGGGGGTCGGTTTATAACAATTATGGATCAAGTTACTATTATTTTTCTATGAACATCAAATAGACGTATTTACGTGCAAAATTTAAACTTTGTATCTTTCAACAGAGTCCTAAAAAAATCACTCAAAATTGTCGACATTTTTGCTTATCACCTCCCTCCCCTTTCACCTCCCAACTTAAAATTTTTACTAAAATTAAACATTATGTAGTTCTACATTCTGACAAATTTTTGATTTGATATCTGTACCCTTTTTTGAGATATAAGGATTCGTAATTTTGTATTTTGTATTTTCCTAGTACAGCTTAATATAAGTTTAAGTTTCAATTACATAGCTTAAGAGATAGTTGAGATATTCATTTTTAAGTGTTTTTCTTTGCACCCCCGCTGACCCTCCCCCTTACAATAATTAACCACTCTCTAAGCTGATTCCAAAGGAACTATATGCCACACTGACGGTGCCAAAATATGAATTTTTTACGATAAGTAATTTCGAAGATATAATCATTGGAAAAAACAATTCGGCCGACAATTTGTTTTTAGCCCCCCCTTTTCGGACACCAATGAATAAAAAAATTAAATTATTTTTAAAAGTTGTCTCACAAATCCCTCTGTATGTGTGTTGAGTTTTAGCTTCCTAACTGTTACCATGGTTGAGATATTTAAAGTCGTATTTTTTGGCTTAAGCGCTCCCCCCGCCTTCCCCTGAACCCGTACACCCCCCAAAATGGGTATCCGCCTGAGATCCGCAATCATCTACAATCTTTCCTAAAATGAACTTTCTATCTTGAAGGGTTTGGGAGTTAATGTGCGTTGAGCGTACACGTCGGCGTACGGCGGACGGCATACGGCGGACGGCGTACAGACTGACGGATTTTTATACTCTAGATGAAATCTGAGAGTATATTGTGTTTGCCTTACCGTTTGTAACGCTAAGAAATAATGCTCGCACAGAGCTGCCAAGGGTACAGAAATATTTGTTGTCGCTCAAAAACTTCGATTCCGATTC
Organism: Chorisops tibialis; assembly: GCA_963669355.1. NCBI lineage: Eukaryota > Metazoa > Arthropoda > Insecta > Diptera > Stratiomyidae > Chorisops > Chorisops tibialis. The sequence continues at coordinate 114,853,068 of OY770262.1, read as the reverse complement.
CTACAGCATAACTCTCGAACGCTTTGAGCTATCGTGCTGAAATTTGTTGTGTGTCATTTTTAACAAAAAAGAAACTTTAAGTTATAGAAATTTCACGAAATTCCGAAATTTTCAAAAATTGATTTTTCTTGGAAACTATTTAAGCTATCAATTTGAAATTTGGGTGAAAGTATAACGATATAGAGGTCATTAATATGACGGAATATTGATCCGATCCCATCACTCCTTCTACCCCCTCCCATACAAATGCTTAATTTTGAAAAATGCAGTTTTTCGATTTTCATTGAAACTAGCAAATTATAAAAACGAATTTTTTCCAGAATTAATTCTAATATAATTGCAATTAGAATTGAAAAAATTAGCAACTTCACGTCACTCCTTCTACTCCCTCCCATACAAATTTCACGAAATTTTAAAATTTAAATTAAATTATTTTTCTTCGAAACTGTTAAAGCTATCAACTTGATATTTTGCATAAAGTATAAAAATAGAAATATCAATAACGAGAAAAAAATGTGTTTTGATCCGTACACTCCTTCTACCCCCTCCCATACAAATGTATAATTTTTGTTAATTCCATTATATCGATTTCCATTAAAACTAGAAAAAGTATAAACTTCAAATTTTGCCAGAATTTGTTTTTTAATAATTGCAATAAATGTTTAAAAAAATTATCTTATTTATATTTATATTATTTTTGTTATCTTCTACCCCTCCCATACAAATATCTGTATTATAAATTCAAGAAAAGCATTTCTTCTTCGAATATATTAGAACAATCGAATTTAAAATTGAATCAAAGCGTGGTGATAAGGATGATGATAAGCAGTTTCAAATTCATCTTAAACGCTCCACTTCCTCTGCCACCTTCCATACAAATGCCTCAATTTCAGGAAAACTATGTCCGATTGAAAATAATGAAAGCTACAAACCTTAAATTCAGCACGAAATATTTTGCATACCACATTAGGTGTCATATCCGAAAATTACAAACCTTCCTCTTCTCCTTCTATCACCTCCCATACAAAAGTCACTATTAATTATTTAAAAGAATTGTAGGTTACATATTTTCCGGTACATTGAACTCTTTCTCATTTCATCTAGAGTACCATATGATTGGGCTTTACGCCCAATCATAATTCTGTTATGTTTTTTGATTATAATTAATAGTGCCTATATGTCGGAGAGTACCACTTCTACCCTACATATTACAATTTATATGCAATAACGATAGAATAAGAGTTAAAATTTATCAAATGCGCGACAAATTTTTTGTTTTTTTTTAGATAAGAACATTTTATTTTATTTTTTCTATTCAACATATGTATCTCGATCGTGGTCTATGAGTGAATACATTTAATCTTTTCTTCGCACTCTTTTGTTCTTTTTATACTGAGGTTTACTTAAAATGAATGAAAATCACAGTATTTTTATATACAGTGCTGCGGTAAGACAATTATCAGGCCGGCGGAATATATTGTCGTTCGAAGTATTTTAATTTCAAATAACTATATAGCTAAATATGTTTAGTGTATTGCATTTTTCGCGAATTTATAAATTTCGTAAAAACTTGGATTCTTTAATCATTTCTACTCTCAAACTATAACATATTTATGTTATTTTGAATTTAAACATTTATCTTAATGTAAACGTCAGTATCATTTGACTTTAGTGGATATTCCTGACTTGTTGTTTAATAGTGAGTCGACAGCTACATTTTTCGATAATGTAATAAGTAATGTAAGGCAAAGAAACTGCAAGATTTGCTAAGTAATAAACAATTTCAATTAATAAATTTCCATAATTATACTGGTCAATTCAAATCACTTGGCATATCAATTTAATTATGATAAATTTCTACTTTCAAATTTCATGAACTTAATAGATCAGTTCTACCAACATTATCGCTTTTAAAAAGAAGAAATCAATTTTACCTACAGAATTCCACTACAATTCTTCGCCATATTTACAACATCAAGAATATTATTATCTCTGAGTCGCTTGATAAGCCCAAATGATAAGGCGTTATCAGCGCCGAATTTATCCAAAGATAAGGTTTGAAAACCTGAAATATTCGCACCTGTTTCGGGATACCTCTAATAATTGATATATTATTGTCTTATTTGCAACTACTGAAAACTGGAAAAATAACTAACTTTTCTAATGAAAAATCGCAAATTTTTTTCGGAACGAACTTTCTGAAAAATTTTTCTTATAAAGATTTCATTATTTTTATTAAGATAAGATTTAGCTGTGATAAGACAACTTCTCTGGAAATTGTTATTTAGTACCGATGTGATTGTTATAGTATAGTGGTGAAGTCGTCAGTTACGGCGTTGTTTAAAATCAATTTAAAGTGTAGTGCATTTATTTATTAACATCGGAAATTACATGCATGTGTGAAATTCGTTAAAAGAAAATAACGCTAATATGAAAGAGTTCGAGTAGTGAATTTGGTTAAGTGACTCACATCTAAAATCACTTTTTCAGTGTCTGATAGCAATTTTTGCGGTATAAAGGTGAGCGAATTTTTGCCGAATATTTTCAAAATTATTTTTCTATAATCAAACATGATGAGGGGAAGTTTTTCTAATCAGCAAGGCAAGGGTTGATATTAGTCGATACATATCCAAATAAAAATGCAAACAACTTAGTTTGACATTACAAGTTTTTTATCAGGTAATTCGAGTCACGCCCAATTTTCTTAGCTTATGATATCCAAAAGAATTCAATTTAAAACTAATCTTAAAGGCCTTCGAAGCTACTCGACTAATTTGTAAGGTTTTTATTAATACTTTATAACAGTTTTTTTTTAATTTCGTTATCAGCTGTTTACAGCTTTGATTCATTCATAGTTTTCATCTAATCTTAAGGATTGAATTCCAGATGAAACAAAAAATAAATAAACAAAAACATTTTGCATAACAATCAACGACATCAAGCCGAATAATTTCTTAGTATGCAGCTAGTTCGATTAATATAATCTAAAAAGTTATTGAAAATAGAAGGCTTTCTTCGAATCGTTCTTTATTTTTGTAAGCGTAGGTAATTTCATTATCTCTAGTATAAATAAATTGCGCATTTAATTAGTCAAGTAGATAATGATTAAAAAAAATAATTAAAAAATAGAAAATTAAAGTCAATATTTAGAAGTGTAAAACAAGAATTATAGGAGGTGTCTGGTAATGATGAATACTTGCCCGTAAAACAAATATAACGCAGTTAAGTCAGTGGAAGAATTGAAACGAAATGGGTAAAAACTAAATATGAATAAACGAAAGTTTATATTGTAAAATAATGCTATTTGCTAGAAATAATTTTATTTCTAAATTATTGACAATTATTACTGAAATTTACAACTTTATTATGATTCGAGCAAATGCGCGTAGTATAAATTTGTGTCGTTTGAATTCGAGCTAGCAAGTGGAAGAATAGATGACTAGATTTTGATAATATTCCTTTGTCTAAATAAAAATATTTACAAAATGCTTTGTATTGAATTTTGACGTAATAACTTGGGTTGATACTAACAAATTTGCTATAGTCGTCTTCATCAATGGCGCTACAGCCAAATTTTAGCCTTGGCCTCTTGTATGCTTCATCGCTAATTTTCACGGTCCAATGATCGCGTCCTCCTTGTCAAAAATAATAAAAGCGATTTCCTATCTTCGTCTATTGAAACCGCCCAGCATTTTTTTGGTTTTCCAACTGACGTTTTTCCTCTCGAAGGCATTAAGGGGATCCTTGCCCGTTTTCCGTTTTGGCCGTACACTTTTCTATAAAACTTTTGGGCCAATTTTTTTCATACATGTTCTTACCTCAAAAATAAACATTTATTGTAGAGGAATAAAAAAAATTATTATTTGGACTTAGAATTAAAAGTTTCTTAGATTTTTAGAAAAAAAAAAACCACCAATTAAGATATGGGGCTAGGGTGAAGCCTAGTGGGTAGCGTGTTGGTCTTGTAATGTGAAGGTCGTGAGTTCAAATCCCGGTCGACGCAATATATAATTCCAGCACATTGCCTGCCTGGATATACCTTGGTTACCTTGATAAATAATTGCAGATTTGTTCGCCAATCACTTTAAATCCAAACTAGCTAAGCTTGTTTGATCCTAGCAGGTTTTCTCATATTCCTGTTCATGATCAGAAGCTTACTGATGTGGTCCTAACTATTGATCAAATAACTTCAGCGTTGGTTGACCTAAATACTAATAAAGGTGCTTGCCCAGATCTCATTCCCCCAATTTTTTTAAAAAAAACTGCCCATACTGTATCTCGGCTATTGTCACCCTTATTCAATGCTTCCCTTCAGCAATCAATATTTCCTTTACATTTTAAATCAGCGCATATAATACCTATTTTTAAGTCTGGGGATAGATCAGACATTCGAAATTACAGAGGAATAAGCATTTTATCCTCTATTGGTAAAATTTTCGAAAAATTGGTTGCGGAAATATTAGTGGACGTCGTTAGTCCAATAATCCATCCGTGTCAACATGGTTTCTTAAAGGGTAAGTCAACTGTCTCTAACCTGTTGGAATATTCTACCTTCATTAGGCAAAAATTGTGTAACAGACCTCAAGTAGATTCTATCTACACTGATTTTTCTAGCGCTTTTGATGTTGTAGACCACGGTCTGCTACTTTTTAAGTTGGAGCGTTATGGTATAAGAGGCGTTTTTTTAAAGTGGTTGAGGTCTTACTTGATGGATCGTACACAACAAGTTAAATTCTCATCACATCTTTCTAAAATGACTACAGTCTCCTCTGGCGTTCCTCAAGGTAGTATATTGGGGCCCCTTTTATTTATAATTTTCATTAATGACGTGCCATTACTCTTGAACGATTGCAAAATATCCTTTTACGCTGATGACTTAAAAATCTTCAGAGCTATTGACTCAAATCAGGATTGTCTTATATTGCAAAACAATATTGACATTTTATCTGATTGGTGTTTGAACAACGCTATGCAATTAAACGTAAAAAAAATGTGCAGTAATAACATTTTCTAGAAAAATAGCTGGTTCTTTGCAGTATGACTACAATATTAGCAAGGAAAAGTTAAAACGTGTCTCTCAAATTAAAGATCTTGGGATAATATTTGACACAAAGTTGACCTTCAAGTCCCACATAGATAAAATTTTGAACAGTGGTATGGCTATGTTGGGTTTCTTAAAAAGGAGAGTCAAGGAATTCAATAACCCACATTTGTGTAAAACTCTTTTCTGTACATTGTTGTTGCCTCTGCTTGAATATGCAAGTGTTGTCTAGTCACCTTCCACTCAGGTCGACTCATACAGGGTTGAAAGAGTACATGTACAATTCCTACTGTTTGCTTTACGAAGCCTTCAGTTTAGTAGCCACCGTTTGCCTTCTTACAAATGTAGGCTACTTTTGCTTGATATGACCACGCTTGAGAGAAGAAGAGAGCTTGCTTCGGCAACCCTTGCATTCGATTTAATTAATTATAATTTAATTTCGGACGAGCTCCTTTCCCGCTTTATATTTGTTGATCACAGGTTTAGTTTTCGAAACAATAGAATTCTGAAAATGGAGAATCATTCTTCTAATTTCATGTTGAATGATCCTATTGCTTGTGCCATAAAAAACTTTAATTTGCACTTAGATTGCTTCAACAGTTCTGTAAGTAGAAATACTTACAAAAACAAAATAATGACTAAATTTAAGACTTTATTTGTAAGATAATATGTAAGATATTATTAAAATTCTTAGGTCTAATACAATCATATTTTGTTTGCTGTTTCGATTATTGCAGTTGTAGTAATGGTTATTTTTTTTTTATGTATTTCTAATTTAGAATTAAGAATGATTGTTATTTATTCTATTATTATTATTATTTTTCTTTGTAAAATAGACTTTAGTTGTCTACATATATAAAATAAAATAAAAATACCTCAATTTAAAAAAATGAAAAATTCGTAGAAAGAGGGTTGTGTGAAGCGCTAACAACCCTTCCACAATAAGTAATGAAATATGTTAAGGAACCTCAATGTCAATAGGCCAAGGTCCGATTTGGGCTCTAGTGCCATTGTAGAATTAAGATATGAAAATAAACTCAGCCATTTAGATAGGTATTGATACCACCATTAAAAAAAATAAAAAAATTGTTTTGATATCTTTTATAGTTCCAAACAAAAGTGTACTGAAACTTGAAATGTGAAATTTTCAGGAGAGCCAAAAAACTAAAAAGTAGTTTGTTTTTAGTTTCTTATGTTGTTATTACATTATAACCTTCCCGATAATTAATTGCAATAGTTCCCTTCCATTATTTACTTGACCACTTATACTGATTTTTTGTAATGTCTGTATTAAGGTCCACATTTCACTGTCATAGCAGAATACAGGTCTTATTACAGTACAGTAGATTCGCAGCTTCGTTTTGTCATTAGATTTTGTCTGATTGGTGCGTTTCTTCGTGATTGAACCATAACTTTCGTCCTATTTTCGATTATGCGTAGCCCTACTTCTAGTGCTGTCGTATCGATGTTGTAAAATTAGTAAATTTCTCGAATAGCTGGTAGAGGGGATATGGAAAATTTCAACTAAAACTTTATTATTTTAATAATGAAGTATAATGATCAGCTTGATAAAAAAAAGTTTGCTGCCCTGAATTCCTTTTCGCGCTTCATTACTAAAGTAGTCTAAATTTGCAAAAAAAAACACGTCTTTATATACGCCGTACGCCATACATCGTACTCTCAGGGCACAATAACTCGCAAATTCTTGAAAATAGAAAGTTCAGTTATAGGTGGTTTATAAATGGGTGCTTATTTAAGGCGGACAATAACCTTTTTAGGGGTGTAGTGGTTATGGAGGAGGCAGGGAGCACTAAAACCGAAAACTATTACTTCAAATATCACAACTATGGCTCTAGGCTAAAACCCGGAAATCGACACACATATATGTAGAGGGGTTTATGGATAAACTTCAAAAATAATTTTATTTTTGTATCCAGTGTGGTTCGAATAAAAAGGAAGGGGGGAGGGGGTAAAAACAAATTATCGCCCGAATTTTTCTCCAACGATTATATTTTCGGAAATTCTTAACACAAAATGTTCATATTTAAGGGTCAACTTGGAATCAGCCCACTACTTCTAGGTTTAGGTTGTAGTAACACTTGGTAACATTTACGGACCGAAGCAGGCTCGAATATTTGACGCCTCTGAGGTCGCCTAATTCTGAGAAGAATCTAGAGCTCAAAGAAAAAAGCTAATATTGGAGATTGGGGCACAGTGATAATGATAATGTTCAATGGATTCTTCTTCCTCGTAACCTCTGCAGAGGATGTCGCTCGTAATCTGCAGCCTGGATTGGTTGAGCTTAAGCAGTCAATGACCTGTGGTCAGACCGAAATAGTTCAGATAGTACAGCGACTACGTTGTAAGACCTGATCTGTGATGTTTTTAGGATATTCTTCACTTATTCAACTACCGTCATCCCTTTGTGATATTTTATTTAAATATTTTGTTTGATGCTAGTCTTCAGCACTGTTATTGCTACATCAACTGACTTCCTAATCGAGTTAATGTTTGCAGATCTTTCCCTGACAAGCGAGTTTGGTGTGCCGTCACTGAATATGTCACTTTGACCAGCTAGGCGATTTAAATTGTGTTTGGTCCAAACAAAATCGCTTTAGCTTAAATAACCGCAAACTTTATTTATCGCTATTCTTAGAATCACTTTTTCCATTCACCAACTGTCGCTTTTCTATCTCCGATTAACTATCGCATTTTTCCACGCGATCACCCGATCGTTACTTTTTCGCTTCCAAATTCAGACTGAGACTCTCATTACCAATGCTCGCATTTTCATATTTTCTATTCGCCCGCCTTTCACCGGCTTTGCATCTGTCTGTCTCTCGTCTGCATGTCATATGTATTTCATCTGCTAGTCGCCCAAAATTCTCCTATCTGCTTTTTCGTCTGCATTTCGAGTAGTTTGCGGTCGGGCACAAGCAATGATGTTTCAATGATGTGTGTGTTCAGACGAGAAGAACAGATAGCAGATGTTCTTTATTCCAATTCCAATCAAGTCGCATAGCGTTTCTTACATTGTTCGTACGAGCGTATTGATTTGATGATAAGGAATTAGAGCTGATGTTTTGCACTATTTTCGAGTACAGTGGAAGACCGCGGATATTTGATAAATGACTAGGGCTAACATGCAACAATATGTAACAATTCCCGCCACGGTTCTGCATATCTAAATATTTATTTACGCACTCATAAATGGCTATCACTTTCGCTTGAAATACAGTCGCTTATTCCGGAAGAAGCAGAAAAGTGTGAATGTCGGGAATCGATCCTTACACTTGTCCTCTGGTTAGGTGTAGATCTATCCGTATGGAGATGAGGATCCTCGCAGGCACTGAATATTGTACTTGTTGCCTAATCGTTTCGATTAGGAAACTTAAGGTGTTTCCTGTGGTTGGCAATGTAATCGTTCTCGCTGTCTAATGGGGAAAATAACGTTAAAAATTTTTCCGTGACCTATTAGTGGTGCTGACCACGCATGAATGGCCACTAGACCCACTGTTTATCTTTTATATACAAATAAGGCATTTGTTAGATTAGTTGTAAAGGTGCTAGGTTTGTTTTTAGTACCACCGTTGGCCACCACACCTGCGTGCCATAGGAAATAATTGGTTTAATTATACTGGTTGTTTATTTTTTTGCTCGGTCTTGTTTGTTGGCGTCCGAGAATAATTTTCTGTCTAAAATAATATTTACTTAAATATTTAACCTGGTTTAATAATAATAATAATTTATTCATTCATCAAGAAATTGATTACTACATTTATCCACAGTTATAATAATATAAATTAATAATATAATTAATTAATAATAATTAAACAGAATTAGGTATACAGAAATTTAAACTTTTTACAAAATCAAACATTATTAACATCAAGAAAGCTGACTTTTTACTTGTGGGACACTTATGTGAAAATCCAATTCAAGAGGACTATTAAGCAACCGTATATCCAAGTTTTGAAGTTCATTTACGAGAATAGCACCGCAAAAGTAAGAACAAAAAGGTAACTTCAAAATTGAGCATGGCGTGAAACATGGTGACCCTCTCTCTCCAATTTTGTTCGCGGCAGTACTAGAGATGGAATTTCGAAGGCTGAAGTAGGACACAGTAGGCATAAAGGATAATGAAGACTTCTTGAACTACCTTCGGTTTGCAGACAATATAGTCTTTATAAGTACTTCCTCACACGAACTTAAAAAAATGGTTTTAGATCTAGAATGCAAAAAAATTGGCGTGCAATCGAACAAGGAACAAGCAAAATTTATGACAAATACAATTGAGTCCCAGATAGCCCTTGACAATTTCCAAATAGACTACGTACTAGAATTTACGTGCCTAGGTAAAATAAATTCTTGTCTAATATAGTACTCAGAAGCAGATCAAAAATCATAGATGTGGAAGAAATTGTAATGGGACTGGATGGGACACGTAATACGACTTATCGACAATAGATGGCTAGGATATAGCCTAGTAGGTAGTGTGTTGGTCTTGTAATGCGAAGGTCGTGAGTTCAAATCCCGGTCGGCGCAATATATAATTCCGGCACATTGCCTGCTTGGATATACCTTGGTCACCTCAATCTAAGAAAACGACAAATTCGTAGAAAGAGGGTTGTGCGAAGGGTTAACAACCATTCCACAATAAGTAATGAAAAATGTTAAGGAACCTGAATATCAGGAGGCCAAGGTCCGATTTGGGATGTAGCGCCATTGTAGAAGAAGACAATAGATGAACGCAACTCTCAACAAAAAACGGAAAGGCAGATCAAGCGATGGAGAGACGATATACAACACCATGAAACCAACTGGCGCACAAAAGCACCCGACAGAAAATTATCACCAGTGGAGGCTTATGATTATCTTATAAATTACTTCATATTAAACCTTTATTTCTTTTATTTCATATAACAGTTATAGATAGTAAATATAACTGAGGGAATAATAATAAGAATTGAATTAGAAATAACTTTATAGAATTAATAATAGTAATCAAACAACTGAATTGAAAAATTGATTTGTAAAGTGTTAACATATTATAACTGAGCAATACATTTTTGTCATGAAGGGAAGGAATGAGATTGGGAAGGTAGGCGAAGGGGAGTGAGAACGACCGTAGCAAGTGGAGAAGCTGGTATATTTTTCAGTTGTACTGGCTGCTACTGATAAATATTTGCAGATGTTATGGGGACTGAATGATAGAAAGCGAACAGAAACCATCTACTGAGTATCTAGGCCTTCTTGAAGTGAAACTGTTTCACTTTTACACCGTTTGCCCATTTCATTTCAAATAATTTTTCGTCACCAGTAGCCACTGAAAACTCGTGCTTAAAAAATCCAACTGCCTGGCGTGGAAATCGAACCCACGACCTATTGACTGTAAAGCAAGCACGCTGCCCACTACGCCACGGAAGCGTAGAACGGGCTGCATAAGGTCACCAAGAACTTGCTCGAAGTTACCACTGACCATGATGACAAGATCGTTACCATATGCTATTTTCGGGTAGCCATTCGGATTGAAAATGCAATGAGGTTCATTCGTAGCACGCCTTGTGGAGTGCCTTTGTGAACCAAAACTTGTGTTGGCCTCACTCTGGCAGCACAAAGCATCAACTATGGCATCAATGTGGACGTGGTTAAGTGGGCCTTCCACGTGTAAAAAGGAATAAATTTAAGCTTATTGATCGGAATGAATTCGGGATATTATGGGAGGCTCTATCTGGCTTAGGTATGAAAACCACATTAAATAATTTCCATAGCTTCGGTTTATCGCAGAGGTTGATGCAAGCTTGGCATACGTCAACCAGGATCTGAATTATAATCATGCACATGCTGGATTATAGCAGAAAGCAGTCGCAATGGCTTGTAGAGTTTTTAAATCTTATCCACATGTGGTCTGACAAGGATAGTTCTTGCGAAACCCTATTGTTGCAAACCACTAGTGATTTAGAATTAATTACATGAGTCAGGTCGATAACCTCGCTTCTTACTCTTTTGATCAGATTGTTCATGCTAAGAAATTCTAGGATTAACTTACTGCTATCCTTATATTCTGTTCCAGGCCCGTAGAAATGATGAGAATTATTCTCCCAACCTATTATCATATCGTCTTTGTTGGACTGAACAAGCTAGCACAGATTTGTTGCTGGAACATTTCTTGCATCGTGCGATTGATATGATAAAACCAGCTTAATAAGATGCGATGTTAAGAGACCTCTCTTGAACTGGACTGCTGAAATGTGTATTTAATGATAAATTTAGTATTTTCCTTGCAAAGGTACATGAAATCACTTATTTTGGTCCCGTGAAGAACAGTAGAAGTTTCGTTCCAGCTGGTAGAATTCACCCACAGTTAGTCCTGCTTGCCCTAAAAATGGCAAATGGACACTCACTGGATCATGGGGTTATCACCCGTGATCTTAAGACCTAACTGATATGAGAAACGGATACAGCGCCTAGGATACGGACTGATTCTACGGTAACGACTTTTGGCATTCGAAAACGGACTATGATTGGCTTCTGGAACGTTCGAACATTGAATGACGGGGGAAGAGCTGGGGTTACTCGGTCCTTGCACCGCCAATCAGTAATCGACCGTGAAATGGAGCACTATAACATCCAAATCTTGGGCTTGAGCGAGGTCAGGTGGACAGGATCAGGAGAAGAACGAACCCCTAGCGCAAACACTATTCTGTACATTGGTCTTGAAAGTGAAGCCAGAAATGGCGTGGCGTTAGTCCTTACACCGAAAAAGAGAAACAGTCTCATTAGCTGGGAACCAATCTCGGATAGGATTATCGTCGTCAGGCTCAGGAACAGCGTCAGAAACGTCACAATTCTGCAGTGCTACGCACCAACTAATACCGCAACATATGGTGATAAAGAGGAGTTTTACAGCCAAATGAGTACCACCTTCGAACGTGTTCCAAGAGGTGATATTATTATCATCTCAGGAGATATGAACGCCCAGGTTAGATTAGACAACACTGGAGTAGAACACGTCATGGGGAGGCACGGTGATCCTTGGGTCGACGCGTCACGACCTTGGATTAAGAGACCCGAAAATGATGAATAATTTGTGAAGTTATGTAGTACTCGGCAAATGGTCATCGGAGGGACTCTTTTTCCACACAAGAGTCATCATAAAACATTTTGGGTTTCCCCTGATGGTGTTACTTAGAACCAGATCGACCATTTGGCTATAAGCCGCCGATAGAGAAGATGTCTCCTCGATGTGCGAGCGAAACGTGGGGAGCGATCACCACTTTATGGTTGCCTGCTTGAGATTATGTACAGCAGCTATCCGATGACCACAAATTCTTCAAATGAAGCGCAAGCTTAATGTGAATAAGCTCAGAGATCCCAACAAAAAACGCGAATACACCACTATTCTACGCAAAATTTCATCCACATTGGGGAAATATGGAATGCGCACAGTAGACGCCAATTGGGAGGCAGCCAGAAACACTTTTCTAACTAGTGCTGAAGAATCTGTGGGATATGTGCAAAGCGGTGAGAAACCCTGGATGTCGCAAGACACATGGGACAAGATTGGCAATCGGAAAAAAGCCAAATCGGCAATCATCTCTCAACCCGATATCAACCAACGAAAGGCCAACCTGAGACAGAACTACCGCGATGCTCATATACAGCTTAAAAAGGCTGTTAGATGCGACAAGAGAAAGGCCATTGAAGATCTGGCAAACAAGGTAGAATCTGCGGCTTATCGTAGGGATATGGGTTCATTATTTAAAATCATGAAACAGTTGATGAACAGGAATTTCACCGCCAACCATCTGGTGAGAGATGTCAACGGAACTCTCCTTAATATGAGTGAACGCCAGTTGCGACGATGGAAGGAATATTACTTTGATATTTTAAACATCTTTTCAGAGGAAGATATTCCAGAAACAGAACAAATACCTAACATCCAACCGCAACAATCCTCTATTAGGGACGATCCTCCAGATAATGAAGAGATAGTTTCCGCCATTCGGTCATTGGCGGGAAGGAAAGCTTCAGGTATAGACGGACTATCAACCGAACTCCTCAAAGCGGACCCGGTAATAACAGCCGATATACTCCTCCCACTCTTTGCTGAGGAGTGGAATGAAGGAAGGTATCCGACTGAATGGAAGGAGGGCGTCATTGTGAAAATTCCGAAAAAGGGCGATCTTCGGGATTGTGGTAATTGGCGTGGTATATGTCTACTTACTGCCGTATCAAAAATTATGACTAAGGTAATTCTCAATAAGATTAGTGATGTCGTCGAAGTTTATCAGGCTGGATTCCGTAAAGGGTCGTCTTGTACCGAACACACAAATACCCTACGGATAATATTAGAGTAGTCCAGCCGAAATGGGCTCGCCACTACATCTCATGTTTGTGGACTTCGAGAAGGTTTTCGACAGCGTTGAGCGAGATTACATATGGAATGCTTTGCGTAGGAGAGGTATTCCAGATAAGGTCATAGCTATGATTAAAGAATCCTACGAAGTTGCAAGGTGTCGCGTCTTGCATAGAGGAGAGCTGTCCGAGAGCTTTTTTGTGCAAACAGGTGTCAGACAAGGCTGCATGTTATCACCAGCCCTGTTTCTGGTGGTAATAAATGACATCTTGAAAGCTGCAGTGGAAAGTGGGGAAGGTAAAGGTATTCAATGGAGACTATTTAACATCTTAAGTCACCTTGATTATGCTGATGACGTGTGTTTGCCTGCACATAACCGTTGGGACTTAGAGTCAAATGTTCGCTCGTTGCATTCTAAATGCAAAGAGGCGGGACTGATAATAAATGTACGTAAAACCAAGTACATGCACATGGGTTCGAACGCAAGCACACCGATTGTTCTTAACGGACAGTATGTGGAAGAGGTGCAAGATTTTGCTATCTCGGAAGCATTGTCAACATGGACGGCGGAGCCGTAAAGGATGTTGAGGCCCGGCTAAATAAAGCTCGTCAGGCCTTTGGTATCCTTTCCCCTTTCTTTCACGAAGCTGCGAGTTTTTGACGCATGCGTCAAATCCGTGTTGTTATATGGTTGTACTACGTGGAAAGTGACCGTTCGACTTACCAAGAAACTACAGACTTTCGTGAACCAATGCCTCCGACGCATTTTAGGAATATTCTGGCCAGAAGTGATCTCCAACGACGAACTTTCGAGTACAACTGGCCAGACTTAAATAGGTATTGAGATTCAACGGCGGAAGTGGCAGTGGATCGGTCATACTTTGATGAAACCAGAGCGAAACATCGCCAAACAAGCTCTGGATTATAATCCTCAACGATGACGTCGGGCTGGTTGACCATGTAACACATGGAAGCGAGCAGTTGAGCAGGAGGCCAGACGAATAAAAAAGTCTTGGCAAACAGCTTAAGTCCGATGCTCTGGATTGCGCCTTGTGGGAGAGAGTCGTTTCTATCCAGGGGGTTTTAACAGGAATTTGATTGATTGATCCTAAAATGTGGTTATTGCTACTCAACGATGGATGAGTGCCCTCTCAAAGTTGATGTAGATTGGCGGTAGCCGCTATACTGTGATGTGAATTGACTTGAACCACACTGAGCATGCTGACTACGAAGTTTCGCCGCACTTGGTTTCGGGAGCTTCAAGTGGATCTTGTTAAGTCCAAGACCCGCACAAACTTTTGCTACAGATAATCTTTCCATTGAGCTTAAGTCAATTCCGAGAAAAATAAGTTAAGTCTTGTCTTTTTGTTCTCTATGAAAAAACTTCCATACCTCTGTGGAAGCTTGGTGTGCCGCTTAATGCCCTTCAGTAGGAAAAATATCCAGAATCCATATAGATATTTTCCAGGAGCCTTGGCACCATCTACCACCAATATATTGATATCCTTCAACAGCTCGTTCATTTTGGAAACTACCTCCTGATGGAAGACCACTGTGTTTTGGTCAACGCAAGTTATTCTAAGATAACCTGGCTCAAAGTCATGCTTAAAACTGCATAATTTTTTTAAGATTTCCAAATTTTTTTTCGAAACTAGCAAAGCTATCCACTATCAAATAAGCTAACCAGGGTATGTAATATGTGCGACCTATATTTTTAATTGTTTGAGCGTGTCTTATAATTGAAGATTCCAATCGTTGAGTCAGACTGAAACAAGAGTCATACAGTCCTAATACGATTATGGTGACTTTCTACAGTAGAAAGGGATAGACTTGTAAAATTTCGAAAGCGAGTCTGATGAAGGTAGATTCCGGTCTGAGATTAAAAAAGTCTAAAACTTAAACATTTGGCAATACAGCATATCATTTCCTTTATCATACAAGCTTCTCAAGCGCATTTCAAGAAACTTCGTTTTTTATTTACAATCGAGCTTTGTGCTGGAGTCGTCAAGATCGGGAAATTAGAAAGCCAAACTTTAACCCATTTCGGTGTTAAATTAATTTTTTTTTTAATTTGAAGAAAGATCATATTTTGCTCTTATTGAAATTAATGATTATAACGTAATGGGATTATTCAATATAGGAAGGGGATAACACTTAAAAATTAACTTCCAACAATCCCCCTTACACGTAACCAGCGAATAAGTGGATGAGAAAGTTAACTTGTAGTTTGAAGATTGTTAAAATTCACTGAGCGTTTCGTAGATAAAGGCTGGGTGAGAGATCCATGCACATTACCATTTTTTAAATAAACATTGTTGTGCTTATGACTCGATACATTAGTCATATAACAGAAATGTGTGTGCAAACTTTCTCAATCAAGCAATAGAGATTCGCAAGATCCCGAAAGTGTTTTAGAAATCTAACTGAACAATGTTTGGTTTGAAGGAAAAGGCGTTGTGAGAACTATACTGAGATTTCCTTATTTGCCATAAAAGATACTCGTACCTGAAATTTTGGAAAAATTACAAAACAGATTTTGTTTATACAAAATTTCATGGTCTAATATTTTTAACTTCTTATGGTCACACTATAATTTGTACCGCCAAGAAATAAAGCTCGCTCCGATTCGCCAAGGGTCCACAAAAATTTTAATTTCGAATGTCTGCTAAACAGCTTTCGAACGCTTTGAGCTGCCGACCTGTAATTTGTTCCATGTCACTTTTAGCTAAAAAGTTACTTGAAGTATGCAAACCTCATCCTCCTACTCCAACGCAATTATTATACTCTAGATGAAATCTGAGAGTATATTGTGTTTGCCTTACCATTTGTAACGCTAAGAAGCACAGAGCCGCCAAGGGTACAGAAATATTTGTTGTCGCTCAAAAACCTCGATTCCGAGTGACCGTCTGTCCGTCTGTTTCTCTGTGCGTCTGTCTACAGCATAACTCTCGAAAGCTTTGAGCTATAGTGCTAAAAAATTTTATGTGTCATTTTTAGCAAAAAAGTAACTTTCAGTTCATGAATAGGCTATATCCCCCCACTCCCATACAAATTTCATGAAATTTCGAAATATTAAGAAATTGATTTTTCTTTGAAACTATTTAAGCTATCAACTTCAAATTTGGGTCAAAATATTATGATATAGATGTCATTAATATGATGGAATATTGATCCGATCCCCTCACTCCTTCTACCCCCTCCCATACAAATGGACAATTTTGAAAAATACATATTTTCGATTTTCATTGAAACTAGTAAAGCTGAAAAGACGAAACTTTGTCAGAATTTATTCTACTATAATTGCAATTAGTTTCAAAAAGAGTTATTAACCTCACCTCACTCATTCTACCCCCTCTCACACAAATTTCACGAAATTTTGAAATTTAAATTAAATTATTTTTCTTCCAAACTGTTAAAGCTATCAACATGATATTTTGTATAAAGTGTAGAAATAGAAATATCAAAAAAATTTGAAAAAATTTGTTTTGATCCCTACACTCCTTCTACCCCCTCCCATACAAATGTATAATTTTTGTTAAATGCATTATATCGATTTCCATTAAAACTAGAAGTAGTACAAACCTAAAATTTTGCCAGTATTTGTTTTTTAATAATTGCAATAAATGTTAGAAAAAATAATCAGCTCCGCTTGACTCCTTCCACCCCTTTCCATATAAATATCTGTATTATAAATTCAAGAAAAGCATTTCTCCTTCGAATATATGAGAGCTATCGACTTTGGAATTGAATCAAAGCATGGTGTTAAGGATGATGATAAGCAGTTTCAAAATCATCTTAAATGCTGGAGCATTCCTCTGCCACCTCCCATACAAATACCACAATTTCAGGAAAACTTTGTCCAATTTCTTTAAAAATAATGAAAATTAAAAACTTTAAATTCAGCAAAAAACATTGTGCATGTCATGTTCGTTGTCACATACGAAAAATACAAACCTCCCGCTCTGCTTCTACCACCTCCCATGCAAAAGTTTCTATTCATTAATCGAAGGAGTTTGAGATGACATTTTTTCCGCTATATTAAATTTATTCCCATTTCATCTAGAGTATCATATGATTCGGCTTTACACCCAATCATAATTCTGTTATATTTATACTCTAGATGAAATCTGAGAGTATTATAAGTTTGCTCTAAGGTTTGTAACGCCAAGAAATAAGGCTCGGAGAAAAAAATGAATGATACAGAAGTTAATATTATCACTCAAAAATCTCAAAACCGGATGTCCGTCTGTCCGTCCGTCCGTCCGTCCGTCTGTTCGCTCTCTAGCTTGAGAACGCGTTGAGCTAGATAGTTCAAATTTTGTACACGCCGTTTATAACAAAAAAGTAAGGTCAAGTTCGTGAACGGGCCAAATCGCTCCACCCCTTCTACCCCCTCCCATACAAAATGACACAATTGCGCAATTTGACAATTAACGGATTTGCTCGAAAAGTATAAAAGTTATTGGTCTGAAATTTGGAATATATTACTTTTATGATAATATCAATCTACCGTATAAAAATTATGCGTGTCCTCCCCTTCCTTCTACCACCTCCCATACAAACTGTACTTGGCAAGAATTACTTTAAGCCAATTTACTCAGTGTGTATAAAATTTAGCTCGCTGAAATTGTGCACCAAATATTTATTTAAAATTGTTAGTAAGACTAAAAAAATTAGATGATTCGCTTCATCCCTTCTACCCCCTCCCATACAAAATGACACAATTTCGCAATTTTACAATAAATGTATTTAATCGAAAAGCATAAAAGGTATTAGTCTGAATTTTGAGATATATTACTTTCATAATGATATAAATCTACAGTAGAAAAATTATCTGCGTCCTTTTTCTCCTTCCACCCCCTACCATACAAACTACACTTTTCCATGAAATACTCTAAGTCGATTTTCTCAGAACATATAACATTTATCGAGGTCATATTTTGTAATAAATACTTAATTAGTATTATCACTAAGATCAGAAAAAAAATATTTGATTAGCTTCACCCCTTCTACCCCTCCCATACAATATGACACAGTTTCACAACTTCACGAAAAATCTATTTTCTTGAAAAGTATGAATGTTACTGGTCTAAAATTTAAGATATTCTTAGTTATTTCTGAAAAAATCACTAAAATCCCCCCACTCTTTCTACCACCTCCCATACAAATTGCACATTTTCACTAAATCTAACACACTAATTTTCTCAGCTCCTATTCAATTTTTGGAGTAAGCATTTTGTACAAAACATTTTTATAGCTACTTTAGCATGATGGGGAAAATATTAGTTCAATGCTATCACCCCTTCTAACACTCCCCATACAAATTTTCTTGGGATCACAAAAAATTCTATTTCATCTAGAGTATCGTAAGATTGCGCTTTACGCGCAATCGTAGCCCTGTTATGTTTTTTTTTTAATTTCAAGGTTAAAAACCACTTTTTTTAGCTAGGTTTAGGTTGTAGGAGAGTGATTCCATAGAACCACAATGCACTGGGGCCATCTAGTTGGGCCCATTGTACTCCCCCTATTGGTTATAAGATGGGAAATACTCCTCTTGTTCTAGCCACTTGGCAGGCTCGAATGTTGGATGCCTCTGAGGTCGTCTAGTTCTGAGAAGAATCTAGAGCCTAAGCAGACGAGACGACTGTTGAAGATTTGCGGACAGTGACAAAGATAATGTTCGCCATTTTTGTAGCTGGATGAAAGGATGAAAGTTTAAAGAAGTACGTTGGTGTAAGAGCCTTTGATGTTGAACACTAGCTGTGATTACATATCCTTCGTATCGCAATCATGCATTTTGCGATTTTAAAAAATATTGTATCCATTGTTTCAGAAACTATTATAATTAGAAACATCAACTATTGTCAGAATTTCTTTTATAATAGCGAAACAAAAATAATTAAACTACACCCCACTCTCTCCCTAACTTCTCCTAAATCAATTTCCCGTTTCATAGATCATAATTTCCCCTCAAATAAATGAGATGGATTTCAAAATTGGTTCAGAGAATGGCAATAGGAATATTGAGTAGTTTCAAAGTTGTCAAAATCCTGTCTTGTACCATACAAACCGCGAAATTTCAGGAAATTAAAATTATCAATTACAGACATGAAATTTTGCACGGAAAGTTTTCGTACCAAGCGCAATTATATATTTACATATATACACTCACCTCCAATTGAAATTGTCCGAATCCTGCAATTTTAGTCACTTGATTTGAAAAAAACTTAAGCTTTTGATTTCAAAATTGATATTCGAGTGTTTCAATTTCATAATAATAACATTTCTTAGCTCCCTGTACAACCTGCCATAAAAATTACTACTGCAATTGATTATTCTAGAGAAGATTCTTTTGCTTCAATGTCACTACAGCTAAAATCGGGTTTTGACCTTCCTGGCCTGGTTCTTTAACATTTATTTGTTATTGTGAAATAGTTGTTAATCCTTCGCACAACCCTTTGTCAACGAATTTTCATTTTCGTAGATTGATGTGGCCACGCAATTAGTATGCTGAAATTATGCGCAGACCGGGGTCTGAATTCCCAACTTTCGTATTGCAGCTAACATGCTACTCACTAGGCTACACCCTAACTCTAATGAGAGAATATATCATCTAGTGTAAAGAATATTATATGATATTTTTTCTTGCGCATTCAACTTTCCATATCTGATTAATCGTTACGCGCAATCGTAGTTCTGTTCTTAATTTAATTTCATGCTATTTCAAACTTTATAAGTTGACTTTCGCAAAATTAAATATTACTCTACCGAAGACTAGTAAAATTATTTAACAATAGGTTCGCTGATCAGGGAGTTTACAACGTCTTGCAAGTATTAAAACATGATACCTCAGTCTTCAATGATCCTAATGTAGTAGTTCAGAGGATTGTACGTTGCATTCTACCTCTACTTCTACATTGGCACTACAGCCCGAATTGGACCTTGTCCTTCAGACCTTAATGTTCCTTAGAATTTTCATTACTTATTGTTTAATGGTTGTTAGCCCCTCGCACTGCCCTCTATCTACGAGTTTTTCCATTTTCGTAGATTGAGGTAACCAAGGTAAATCGAAGCTGACATTGGGCTTGAATTTTACATCTCTCAGGATTTGAACTCACGACATTCGCATTGTAAACCAACACGCTACCCACTTGTTCACATCCTAGGCTACATTCCGTTGGCTTAGAAAAATTTCAAATGGCAGCAGGATCTAAGTTTTGACCTCCAGGGCCATTAAAGTCAGACAATTGACTAGCATAGATGATACACGTTTATCAGTAAACAAAAATTCCACTTTCACATTATCTTTAGGTTAATAAAATGTACTCAGATCTTAAAAAACAAAGATCTAGCAAATTGTTGAAAATAAGATTAAGGAAAATTTTATAATTATTTATCCTATCTTGTATTATTGAAAATATCGAAATGAATATATTTTTTTTCTTTCTCAGGACGACTCCATCATTCACAATGTCGTGGTCAACATGTATTATTCTTGTCGCCTTAGGACAAACAGTATTAACAGAAGCGATGAACTGCCCCGTACGATGTTCCTGTTTTTGGATCCTTGACAGTCTAAAAGTTGACTGTTCGAAACTGGACATAGCTGAACTTCCCAATTTTGGTGACCTTCCTATTGAAACTCTCGATCTTTCGAGCAATCGATTCACAAAATTCCCGTCAGAACTATCGCTGATAAGTACCTTGATGTACCTCGACCTATCTAGCAATTTAATACAAGAGTTGCCGGCTGATACATTCCTCGGTTATCGGAATTTACGATATTTACTTTTGGGCAATAATAACATATCAAAATGGGCTGATATCAATCCAAATCACATCCTTCTGAATACGCCGAATTTGCGTACTCTATCGCTGGCTGGAAATCAGCTCAGTTCCTTCTCCAGTAACGATCAATTTTTGGTACTGATGAGCAGTTCACTGACAACGTTAGATTTAAGTTTTTGTAAAATATCGAAAATTACTGGAAATTTCGCTCTTCAAGGACTCGATCATTTGCAAAATCTCATTTTGGTCGGAAATCCGATTCAAACCATCACCAAATTGGAGTCCATGTCGTTGCGGACTCTTGACCTGAGCGATTGCGATTTTCGAAATTTGCAGTCGAATATTTTTACGAGCTTGCCGAATCTTTTTGCATTGGACCTCTCGAAAAATTCAATGCTATCGCTAACACAGAAGTTTGATCAATTTCCACAATCGCGGTCGTTACGTTTTATAAAATTAGCATATTGTAATATGCCTACGATCAACCTTCGAGGATTTCCGAATCTGACGAAAGCCATCCTGAAAGGAAACATGATTCGCGAAATTACAGAGATGAGTTTTCGCGAAAATGGACAACTTGAGATTCTTGACTTATCGAATAATGCTATTGGCTATTTGGATTTGAATGCGTTCAGTAGTTTGCGAAGTTTAAAGCGATTGGATCTATCGTTTAATATGATTGCTAATGTGAATCGGAACACATTCACAAATAATGAAATTCTCACCAATCTGAATCTGAGCCGGAATATCTTGAGTAAACTGAATCGAATATCCGGAACATCCATAATCAATTTGGATTTAAGCTCCTGCGAAATTGTAACAGTCGATTCCGATTCGCTTCTTGATATGCCCATTACAGATTTGAATTTGGCAAATAATTTAATTTCATCGCTGCCAGATGGATTTAGTTCGCAAACATTACAAACTATGGATCTTAGTATGAATAGGTAAAAGAACTAATTACAATGAAATGTAGACATCACAATGATTTAATTATTTATTTTAGGATATCTTCAATACACAATAATTCCTTGCGATATTTCCCCGAGTTGAGTCGAATCAATTTATCTGGAAATCGATTTACGACTGTCTTTCGAGTTGAATACTTTCGTAAAAATCAGTATCTTCGCGAAATCATTTTGGACGATAATCCTTGGAGATGCGATTGTAACGACAAAACTTTCAAACAGTTTTTTTTGTATTTATCACAAACACCACCGAAGGTATTAATTTCGATAAATAAAATTCTTGTCTTATCGAAATTTTTCTTAATCTTAGGTACCAAGTACCAAAGCACTACGATGCACGAGTCCTGAGAATGTTTTCGGACGAAGTTGGGATAGCGTTTGCTTTGCAACTTGGTTTCCTCGTCAAAATATGAGTACCGTAGAGAAATTCTGGTCAGTTGCTATGACCAGCATTATTGTTCTATGTTTGGCTCTGATTGCGTTTAAGATGACAAAAAAATTTATGAAGAAGAAGAAAGCACAAAGAAATGCCAGTGAACTTCAAGAAAATTTAGACGATCAACGTAGGATGTAAGAAAATTGAGATCTGCATATTAGCCATTTTTTTAATTCGTGCTTATTACCTTCTTTTTAGTCAACTTTACAATCGCGAAATGCTCACACAAAACGCACAGCGTAATGCTCCTGATCCACGAGAATCGAATCCGCCATCATACGAAGTAGCTCTTCTAATGCCGCCACTGAAACGACTAACGCAATCTTTTGTCGATATCACTGTAAAAGGTTCGAACGAGAATCTCGATCAGCCGGACAGTTCAGCACGTCGTAATGCTTGCAGTCATTATCACAGTGATAATGCCTTACTAAGAGCGGACGAAGATCGAACCGCTCATATTAGACGTACGCCAAGTTTCAGGCGACAAAGCCCTAGGACACGTCGTGCGAGTCGTCTGATAGCTGTTCGTCCACCTAAATGTCCTAATCCCAACTCGAAATCGTGCGAAAGTGTTGGTAAAACTTCGAATTTCCAGTGCTTCGAAAACAGTCCTTATACTCGTCGGAAACCTCGAAGCAGCACAACTGGTTCGGTTTCTCGCTCGTCATCTGTGATTGATATTCATGGCGAAGGTCCTTCGTCGGTGCCGCTTCGAAACGAATCGTTAACTTTCATAGAAAATTATTATATTCGACCCAAGTCAATAAGTAATTCGGGAGACGAATATGAAATTCTAAGCTCGGACGAATACGGCAGTAAAAGGACATCAATACGAAGCTCAAATGGATCGGACGATTTGGGCATTGTAGTTGTGCACAATCCGCCGAAAGAGAGTCAACTTTAATGACAGCTTAGGTATAACCATACCATTTCGTTTACGTTAAAATTCGGCTGAATTAATGATTTTAGCAGAATACTTAATTTGTTTATGCTTTTTATAATTATAAGAAATATTTCTTTTCCATAACCATTTAAGTTTGTATTTCTGTAATTTTGTAAAAACCATAGCGATTTTATCTAATTTTAAAAAAACTTCCAGTTTTTAACATTCCTAAAACAATTTGCTAATTTAAAAAACAGCAACAAAACAAATTCAATTAATTCGGTCTAAAACTTAAACGAGATTACTATCTAGTACTTAATTTAAAATCAATGTATTATATAATTACTCTTAAGCAGATTAACTATTTTATGTTTGTTATTGTTTAAGCCATCAAATGTTTTTTATTTATTCAATGTTAACCGATATACTTGTCCGTGACAGGGAACATAAACAATTTGGATTGAAATAGGAAATGTGAGCCTGAATATCTTCTTTATTCAATATCTGTTTCTTTACTCCCAAGTAATCTGCAAACATTTATGTCTCTTAGGTGCAGCGAATTTGTACAAACTGATGCTTTTCTCAAAAGAAACCTTCATAAACAAATACTGCAATTTACGATTTATAAGATCATTCATATGTTCCAGAAAATTTTGCATCAATCAAAAAATAATTTTATACACATTTAACTGGAATTCATAAGATCAGGTTTGAAGTTTTCGTCTAATTACAACATTCCTTTTTCAAAAGCGTTGCAGAAATCTTATGGTTATAAGGCGAAAAGAGATTTTAACCACTATTACTTTATTATTCTAATATTATTCTAGCGAAAACTACACCTGCTAATATCTACCTCAAGAATGCAGATAGAAAGTTGAAAATCAGTAGACATATAGAGAAGGTTGTGGGACAAACTACAAAAATAATTTAATTTTTTATCCATTGGCGTCCGAAAAGGGGGGGCTAAAAACAAATTGTCGGCCGAATGGTTTTTTCAAATGATTATATCTTCGAAATTACTTATCGAAAAAAATTCATATTTCGAGACCATCAAGGTGGTGTATAGTTCCTTTGGAATCAGCTTAGAAAATGGCTAATTATTGTAAGGGAGAGGGTCACGGGGGGTACAAAGAAAAACACTTAAAAATGAATATCTCAACTATCTCTTAAGCTATATAATTGAAACTTAAAACGTGTATTGAGCTGTACTAGAAAAATACAAAAAAAATATATTATGTTGAAATAATAGTAGTGGGAAGAAATGGAGAGCATTTCAAAAATGGCGCACTTTTCAAAATTACAAATCCTTATGTCTCAAAAAATAGTACAGATATCAAATCAAAAATTTGTCAGATTGTAGAACTACACAATAGTTAATTTTAATAAAAATTTTAAGTTCGGGGGTGTTAAGAGAGGGAGGTGGTAAGCAAAAATATCGAAAATTTTGAGTGATTTTTTTAGGACTCTGGTCAAAGATAGAAACTTTCAATTTGGCATGTGGATACATCTATTTGATATACATAGAAAAAAAATAATAATTTGATCCACAATTGTTACGAACCGACCACCCCGGTCTAATGGGCACAAGGTGTTTCATGTGCAGCGAAAAAAACACGAAAACTGAAAATTTTTGGACATACTTTTAAAGTAGAAACTTGAAAATTTGGGAAATACATTTAAAAACAAATTCCTAAAAGTATGAAATATTAACTGGTCGAATACTTTCAAAACTTCTACCCCCTCCCATACAAAATTATTTTTTCGACCATTTTTAAGAAATTATTTATCACCTACCTATTAAAAGCTATCAATTTCAAAAGAAGGAAAAGAAAATTGCTTCACAAATTTTGCCATTCCCCTACCGCTTCTACCCCCTACCATACAAAATTATTTTTTCGAGCATTTTTAAGAAATCAGTTATCAGCTAATTCTTAAAAGCTAACCATTTCAAATTTTGCATGAAAACTTACAAAAATAATTGAAATAAAATTCTTTTAAAAGTTGTGCAATCGCGCTTACCCTTCGACCCCCTCCCATACAAAAGTATCATTTTGACCTATTTCATTAAATCAACTAATAACCAACAAATTAAAAGCTACGAATTTGAAATTTTGTACGAGCACACTACATGAGAAAGGAAATAGAATTGCGTCACAATTTTTACGATTCCCCTACCTCCTCTACCCACTCCCATACAAATGTTTGGTATCGCGAATGTAAAATACATAGAATCTTATGAAAATTCTATGCAACTTCGTCTATGAAACTGACATTCAATACAAGGAATATTGGTCGTGATTCAAGCAATCTATTAAAAAACTATTAACATCCACCATACTATCACCCCTCAACCCCCCCCCCCTTCTCCAAAACTCAAACTTGCATAAATAAACGAACGAAATATTTGTTATACATACTGGAGCTTTTGAACGTTTCCATAAAGTGTTAAATTGTTAACTGCCTTGCGCATGAACCCCCTTTCACTTAGTCTTCCCTAACCACTCTAACTTCGATATAGACTTTCCACGCATCCTCAATTTGTCCCAAGAATAATAAAGTTTCGCCCGACTTGTTGGCAGTTTATTTTATATCTCAATGACAGAATTTCGCTATTATTCATATTAAAATTCTTATCAGTTTGAATTCTCGCGCCACGCCAAGCCTAATCGGGGCCGTCGTGCAAATATCTAATGAGCGACTTAACGCAGGGGCAATTGTGTATAGGGGAAAATGGCTTGCTGATAATGCAAATAAAATTTTACTGACTTACAAAAATAGTATGAATTTTCTGATTATTAACATTAAATTACACATTGACATAATACATAGTAGATTACATAAATTGAATTACTTCGGGCTTTGTTTTTGGCAAATTGATTTATAAGCCTATCTATTATAATTTTTGCTAAATATCACTGTCAACAGCAATAATTGCAAGATTTGTCAATCTTTCTTGACCTGTAGTAGATCGTAGGTAATTATACTCTAGATGAAATCTGAGAGTATTATGATTTTGCTCTAAAGTTTGTCCCGCCAAGAAAAACTGCTCGCACAGAGTCACCAAGGGTATAGAAATATTTGTTGTCGCTCAAAAATCTCGAAAACCGGATGTCCGTCTGTCCGTCCATCTGTCTGTTCGATCTCTAACTTGAGAACTCGTTGAGCTAGGAAGTTTAAATTTTGTACACAATATTTGTGATGAAAAAGTAAGGTGAAGTTTGTGAACGGGCTAAATTGTTCCACCTCTTCTACCTCCTTCCATACAAAATGACACAGTTTCAGATTTTCACAACAAACGGATTTTCACGAAAAGTATGAAGGCTCTTGATCTAAAATTTGGGGCATACTATTTTTGTTATGATTTCAATCTGATGTCTAAAAATTATTTGTTTCCTCCCGCTCCTTCCACCAATTCCCACACAAACTGCACTTTTTCAAGAAATACTATGTACCAATTTAGTCAGGATGTAAAAATTAATCGAACTGAAATTGTGGGCAAAATAATTATTTAGAATAATTTGTAAGACTGAAAAAATAAATGATTAGCTGGACGCCTTCTACCCCTTTCTATACAATATTGTTGCGAGCTAGGGGTTCGCCAGATTTCAAAGGAAACTCAATTCGTTTAAAAATATAAGGATAATTTATTTATTGCACTTTTACACAATTCCCCGATCACTTCACTTAATTCGCTCTAACAACTTAATTCGCACTTTAACTTAATTGACACTATTTGGCACTACCGCCGATATTGTTCTTTCGCTTACTTACACCGGTTGGTGTCTTCCATGAACTTCGTTCAAAGACTCCCTGCTATCTGGTAGTTGCATTCTTTTTATAGTAAACATCCGTCAGGCGATTTTAGGCGTGTGTCTTAACTAGAATGCTTGGGACTATTCTAGGCAATTCTGGGTGTGTGTCTATACTAGAATGTTCCGGGTTTTGCTTGAACGTTCTAGATGGCGTTTTACACAGTAGGGGATAATGTTCTACGTCTTTCTCGACCATTCGAAAAGAGAGATCGAATTGCGTGGTTGCCAGATTCATAACATTACCCTCTCCTTAGTCCCTGTTCGTCCCGAACAGAATCGTTCACTTCCTCAATGGCACCATGGTACTTGGTTAATCGGTCGAGATGTACCACTTTCATTTTGGTACGAGGTTTTCGCTGATTCCATCCATCCTCTGGTTCGATCGTTAACCTCCGAATGGTTTTTCCGGCTTCTTTTTCCTTCTCACGTTCGCGTTCTTTCTCCGTTTCCTTTTCGCGCTCATTCTCCTCCTTAGCGGCACGTTTACTTCCCTTTTCTCGTTCCGCATTCTTCCTTTCGCGATCTTCTCGATCATATCGCTTCCCATGTTTGGTCTTGTCACGATTATTCGCATGAAGTACTTGACCGTCACGACTTCTACCCGTTCGTTCGCGATCCTTATTCGATTGTCCATCTTTGCTTCCATGATCTTTCCCGATGTATTGTTCTTGTTGCAATCGAGCTTGCCGACTCGGGGTTTTCGATCGACTCCGGCGTCTTTTATCAAAACCGTTTGTAAGATTTGAACTCTGACGACTAGTTCTTGACCACGAACTACCTGCCCGATTTCCATCTTCGCATTGGTTAGCAGCGCAGCCGGAACAATAGTTGGTCGCTTTTCGGCAGTCGAGTCTCAAGTGTCCTGCCTGTCCACAATTCCAGCATCGGGGGGCGCCAAATCTTTCGCTCCGTTTGGTGTACTCTGCTTTCTGACACATACACTCTTTTGCTCTTTCTCGGACTCGATAATTACTCCGTGAGCTTTGCTTGGCAGCTTCGAACGTCAGCCCATATACCAAGGCTTCGCCTATCGTTTTCTTACCTGCCAATTTCAACGCCTGTTGCAGCTCTCTGTCCTGTACAGCATTGTTAAATGCGAAAACAGCTGTATCGTTGCGTTGCTCTGTTTGCGCATTGGGCAGCGATAATAATGTGAGTCGTTCAATATCGCGTGCCAGCTCTTGAAGTGTTTCACCATTCTCTTGAGTTCGGTTGTACAGCTCTATTTTGTAGATCTCTTTCATGCGGTCACTGCCGTAATGAAGATCCAATGTTTGGACTAACGTTGAAAAATCTTGTTGTTGCTCCTGCGGAATCGTTTGAAGAACCTCCGCTGGTGGACCTCTTAACGCCAATATAAGAGCCGTTCCTCGTTCGAGATCATTCCAATGGTTATTTCTGGCGGCAGCCTCAAATTGGATCTTATAAATAGCCCACGGTGTCTGTCCATCGAAGATTGGAGCTTTGAAACCCTTATGCGTAACGTGCTCTGCTTTCATGACTCCGACTGCTTTCACGTTATCCAAGTCCCTTTTTAGGCGTTCAACTTCTTGTACAATCCCGGATATCTTTTCCGTAATTTGCTCTTCGAAGATTCGAAGTTTCTTCTCAACGTTTTCTTCTATGGCCTTACCTATGGTGTCTATTTTATTATTTTGTAGTTCCAATTTATGGTTGAGGTCCCTTGAGGTCTCACCTAATTTCTGGTTAATGTCCGCAGATTGTTGCTCTAGTTTCTGATTAATGTCCGCAGATTGTTGTTTAATGTCCACTGAATGTTGCTCTAATTTGTGATTAATGTCTGCTGATTGTTGCTCTAATTTCTGATTAATGTTCGTTGTCACAGCTGATTGTTGATCCAATTTATGCATCATTTGTTGCATTAACTGTGTCAGAGCATTCGATGCACCAGAACACTCCTCTGCACGAGTTTCCTCGATTTGGAACTCAAAACTATCTGCATCCTCACCCTCAGCCTCAAGTGTCTCGATCATACGGCTGACAAGTTCAGACTTGCTCCTTAGTGTAGATAACTCGCGTCTACTGAGCTCTTCCTTCAGCTCCGTTACTTTTAAGTCTTTTAAATAACGCGGCATTTTCACTACCGATTATTGCCAGTTTTTCCGCGATTCGAATTCAATTAAATTAGAGTCACTGCTCACTCGAGAATATTCGTTTTCACAAAATTCTCACTGTCCGTTCGAGAATTTTAGTTCCGCGATTTTACTTCGCTAATTAAAGTCACTGTTCACTAGAACACTCGAGAATATTCGATTTCACAAAATTTTCACTGTCTGTTCGAGAATTTAGTTTCGCGATTTCGCTCTCACAAAATTATCCGTTCCGAGAATTTCACTCGCGATTTTTAAACCGAATTTATCCTTGAAATCCCACTTCTGACACCAATTGTTGCGAGCTAGGGGTTCGCCAGATTTCAAAGGAAACTCAATTCGTTTAAAAATATAAGGATAATTTATTTATTGCACTTTTACACAATTCCCCGATCACTTCACTTAATTCGCTCTAACAACTTAATTCGCACTTTAACTTAATTGACACTATTTGGCACTACCGCCGATATTGTTCTTTCGCTTACTTACACCGGTTGGTGTCTTCCATGAACTTCGTTCAAAGACTCCCTACTATCTGGTAGTTGCATTCTTTTTATAGTAAACATCCGTCAGGCGATTTTAGGCGTGTGTCTTAACTAGAATGCTTGGGACTATTCTAGGCAATTCTGGGTGTGTGTCTATACTAGAATGTTCCGGGTTTTGCTTGAACGTTCTAGATGGCGTTTTACACAGTAGGGGATAATGTTCTACGTCTTTCTCGACCATTCGAAAAGAGAGATCGAATTGCGTGGTTGCCAGATTCATAACAATATAATACAATTTCACAACTTTGCAAGAATTCGATTTTTTTAAAAGTATAAATGCTCTTCTGCTCCTACAATGGTGTTACAGCCCAAATATATTTATTTATTTATCAAACAAGACAATGTAATACATAATAATAATGATTAGCTTAATTTAGTTAGTTTAACAAAACTTAATACAATTTAAATCATAATACAATTAATATGATGGGCACTGGTGGAAGGATTATTAAAAAGGAAGTAGATTGTCTGATAAAGCATAACGCAGTCTCAGTTTGTATGCTGGCTTACTAATTGGAGGTGTGTAGTGCACACTGAATTTGTTAAATGTTCTACAACACCTGTTAATTGGTTCGTTTTGACCGTAGTCAGTACGATGTAGGTATTCCTTAAGAGGTTTTGAATGTCTCGTCAGCCTGACATCGTCATTGAGTCTGATTTTATTTTTAAGGTGGTCAACCTTAATATCGCCATTCAAAACGTCTAAGGTAAAACAAGATGTGAGCATAGTTCTTCTAGAACTAAGAGGTAAAAGATTTAACAAATGTAGCCTGACTGCATAATGTGGGAGGTTCTCGAAGTCTCTCGGATCATACAACTCCCTAAGGGCAAACAGAAGGAATTGCTTTTGGATTGATTCTATTCTGTTGCTATAAATCTGGAAAAAATGATCCCAAATGAGACATGCATATTCCAAAAGAGGGCGAACAAGAGAGCAGAATAATGATTTGGTGACCCAAACATTCTTGAACTCCTTAGCTCTCCTCTTAATGAACCCGAGAAGTTTATTGGCTCTTGAGATTATACTGGTGTAGTGAGATTTAAAGCAGAGTTCAGTGTCGAGTAGAATGCCCAAGTCCTCAATTTGTCCTACTCGATGAAGCTCAGCACCATTTAGAAAGTAGTTATGGTAGCATGTGTTTTTTTTGCGGGAGAAACTTATCACGTGACATTTGCCGTCATTGAGCTCTTGCTTGTTCTGGCTGCACCACTCATTTAGAGCAATAATCTTGGATTGCAGGAATACAGCATCTGCGGAAGAGGATATGACATGATATATTTTTAGATCATCAGCGTATAACAAATGTGGAATACCTTCTAATACTTCCGAAAGATCTGCAATGAAAATACTAAATAAGAGTGGTCCTAAGTGACTTCCTTGTACACCCAACGACACGCCTATTTCCTTGTAAATAAAGCCCTGAAACTTAGCAAATTGAGTCCTGTTGCTAAGATAGGATTTAAGCCAATCAAGTAAGGATCCAGTCACACCAATTTTTCTTAATTTTAAAGTCAGGATATTGTGATCAATTCGATCGAAAGCTTTACTAAAGGGAAAATTCCCTATGACAGTGACTTGTTAAAGAGAAAGTGAAGAGGTGATGAAAGTTGGTGTGCACATTTTGATAGAAATAGAGGAGGAATAAGATCAGAACCTGGACCTTTTTTGATATCGATGGTAGTAAGAGCATCAAACACCTCCTCAGTGGACAATGAGATATTGTCAATTAGTGAAAGAATTGAAATGTCGAGTTCGTTTTGGGTTGAATCCGTTTGGCTACCAAAGACTTCGCGAAAATGGTCAGCAAACATATTGCAGATATTACGCCGGCAGGAAGATTGCTTGATTCCACTGGACATGCTTACAGGGTAGCCCGAGTTTTTACGTTTTGTATTAACAAAGCCGAAAAATTTTTTAGGGTCTGTTATAATGCCTTCTCCAATTTTTTTTACGTAATTTTCATACGCAATCCGGGACTTAAAAGAGAATTCGGATGCCACCGTGTCATATCTACTCTGAAGATTAAGAGTGTAGGCGCTCCCATTCTTAAGCTTTTTAAAAAGCTTATTCCTTCTATTCCGCAGTGACCTGAGGTTTTTATCTAACCAGGGTTCTGATACCTTATCTTTTAGTTTGATTTAGGGGACATGATTGTCGACAATTTCAAAGGTCACCTCATAGAAAGATGCTATGGCCGTATCAAGATCATTAGATAAGAAAAGGGAAGTCCAGTCTGTCGATGACAATTCATTACTAATGCTAATGAAATCAGCATTTCGAAAGTCAAATACAACATTATTGTTGTATGAGTGCACAAAATTGGTGTCTTCATATGGTAGATCTACTATGATGGCAGAGTGATGTTTTGTATTAGAGAAAAGATTCTCAGCGTCAGAGGCAGGGTTAACAATCACATCATCATAGGCGTCGGTAAAGATCATGTCAAGCCACCTTCCACTTTTATTGGGGAAATTTACTACTTGATGTAAATCATTATTATACATCGTGTCAATGATAGTGGTGTCAATATCAGACGAAAGGTTGCCCGGAATAATTGTATTATCAGAGTGGTCAGTGATAAAAGAAATGCTGGGGCGATTAAAATCGCCTAGAAGAAAAATATTATCATTTTCCTTTAAGGTACAATTGACATTATTAAAAATATCCAGAATATCATGGTATTTGTAGATTTCAGAGCTAGGCTGAATATAAACAACGCCGATGTAAATGTATCTATTAATCAGCCTGATTTTGATAAATTTATGTTCGAAAGATGTTGTCGGTGTTGTGTTGACAATCTCACTAGATAGAGAATTATGAACCGCGATTAGGACACCCCCTCCTTTTGTCAGACCTGTTGCGCTATAATCCCTGTCATTTCTGTATATGGTCCAGTTGTTGTCTAGTATCTCTTTATTTTTGAAAGAGTCGTTAAGCCCAGTTTCCGTAATAACTATGATATTGAAGTGGCATGATTTCGCGTCAATAAAGAGATCATTTATCTTCCCTCTAATGCCACCTGCGTTGTGGTAGAAAAGTCGTAGGTTATTTATAGAGAAATAGGACCTTGTCCTCCTGAAATTCAGGTGCCTTAAAATTTTTTATTACTTATTGTGGAAGGGTTGTTAGCCCTTCGCACAACCCTCTTTCTATGAATTTTTCATTTTCGTAGATTGAGGTGACCAAGGTATATCCAAGCAGGCTATGTGCTGGAATTATATATTGCGTCGACCGGGATTTGAACTCACAACCTTCGCATTACAAGACCAACACGCTACCCCCTAGGCTACACCCTAGCTAGTATAAATGCTACTGATCTGCAATTTAAAACATGTTAATTGAATGATGTTTAGAGTTATTTTTGAAAAAACACCATCATGAGCTCCATACTCCTCACCACCTCCATACTCCTCACCACCTCCACCTCCATACAAACAGCACAGTTTCACTGCATCCAATACACTAATTTTATCAGTAACTATTTAATTTTTAAAGCTTAAAAAAAAAACACATTTTGATAGCAACCCTGATATGGTGTGAAAAAATTAGTCCAATGTCGCCATCCCTTCTACCACTCCCATACACAATTTCTTAAATTCAAATAAATTTCTCTTTCATATTGTTGCGAGCTAGGGGTCCGCCGGGATTTCAAGTAAAACACAATTCGTTTAAAAATAAGTGATAATTTATTTATTCGCACTTTAACTTGATTCGGACTATATGGCACTACCGCCGCGTACTATCGCTTCCCTGCACTGGTTCGCGTCTCCGTCATGGAAAAGACTGGTTCTCGACTGAAAGCTTTCGTGCCTTTTATACATTTTTCCTCCTAGACATGACTCTTCTCGATTTTTCCGTCGGGTGTATGTCTGAACTATACTGGAAAGGTCTAGATCTTTAATTATAGCTTTTTACATATTAGGGGATACTGTTCTACATAATTCTTGGATATTCGAGAGAGATCGAATTGCGAGGTTGCCAGATCTGTAACAATATAAAGCAGAGGTCAGCAAAGTGCGGCTCACGAGCCGCATACTCTTTGGCTCCTTGAGTTTGGCTCTTCCTA
Source organism: Chorisops tibialis (assembly GCA_963669355.1). Lineage (NCBI taxonomy): Eukaryota > Metazoa > Arthropoda > Insecta > Diptera > Stratiomyidae > Chorisops > Chorisops tibialis. The sequence goes on along the minus strand of OY770262.1, from coordinate 114,819,058 downwards.
AAAACACCACGTACTCACAGCACGTACTTGGGATTATTGCCACTCAAAGGTCAAACACGTGGAGAGGGTAGCAAATGCTGTAATTGAGTGCATCGATGAAATTGTCTCAATTTCAACAGACGGGTTTGTTGATATTTTGAAAGAAAAAAATAATCACGTGGTACATACTTACTTAACATTGCGTCATTCATCAAGAAGCGCTTTGTGTGCAGATATATCCACAAGAAATTTGCAAACTATAAAAAACGAGACAAATTTACGTCCCAGCTGCTACGTTCTGTTTTGATGTCATATGTATTACTGAACATGGCTTTATACCAATTTTAAGGATGCTGAGCTTTTTGACTCCGATTATCAAGTCTTTCGTCGTGATCGTCATCTCGATTTGCTTGACGCACAGTTGGTGGTGGAGTGCTCTGTACAGTTTATCGGAAATTCTCCGTTACGTCGAGGTTCCTGAATCCAGTGGAATTGAGTTTATCTGCGTGGCTCTTATAATTGGAGATAAGAAGCTTTACAATATCACTACCTACATCTCAACATCAAACGATTCTAGCGTTTACGAGTCTGTCCATATAGCTACTAAGAGAATCTGCGATCTTATGCGTCCTTCCGATGAACTGCTTATTTTCGGAGATTTTAATCTACCTTATGTGACATGGTTTCGCTCCAAAGATGACGATTGCTTGATGCCATCATCCATTGGAAAGGCTTCTGGGCGAGACTGACATTTTTTGGTCTGCATGCTGTCGACAAGTCCATTTCAGTCCATTCATATAGCCAACAGTTTTGAAACCTAAACTTTTCTTCGAGTTTAAGCTGCTCGACTATTAATCATCACTACTGCCAGAATCTGCACTTCATCCTGCTCTTCACACAATTTTACTATATTATTCTAATAATAAAGTATTGTGATCGACACAGAAAAATAAATTTGGTACACTGAAATTTTGTTTATTTGCGTTTCATGACTAAATTATCCTAAAAATTCCCACCGTATGCCGTACGCCGTACATATGGACTCATGTCTCCGAGACTGTTAAAAGTAAAATGTTTGTTTTTGGGTGGATTGTTGACTGGGTAAGTGATCTTCATTTTCTAAATTTTAAGGAGTGTTAAGTGAAAGGAGGAGGCGGGGGAGGGAAAGAGTAAGAAAATACAATTGCTAAGATCTCCACCGCGAATGCAGATAAGAAGCTGAAACTCAGACTACTATTGTGATCAAATGTTATATTTTTTTACATTTCGCTAGTATAGCTAAAAATATGGTTTAAATTTCAATTACTTAGCTTAAGAGATAGGCGAGAAATTAATTGTTAAGTGTTTTTATTTGCACTTTTCCTGACCCTCCCGCTTATAAGTATTGGTATCTTCCAAAGTCAATTGGAGCTTTAATCTTCCTAGACGATCCTAAAATATAACCGTTTTGCGTTTAGTAATTCCGATGATAAAAGCATTGGAAAAAAATGTCAACCGACAATTTGTTCTTAGCCCTTCCCCCCTGTTCGGACCTCACTCAATACAAAAATTAAGTTATTTTTGCGTTTTCCCGTAAACAAATATGTATATCCAAATGTCGTGTATCACTTTTCTATCTATGTACATTCGTCGTGGAGATATTATCAAGCGTAACTTGACTCTAGCTTATTCGTAAATTCGGGGCTAAGGGCATGAGTATAAATTTGGGGAGCAAGTAAACAAATGTTGGTTGGGTAAATCCTGAAGTACATCATCATATTGGCAACACTCTCTAATGTTTAGTAACAACAACTTTGCCAGTAAATGCTTACTATCAATCTTTAAAATGGCTAATCACTCGTCCAGATACCACTCAAGACCTCATCGCCTAATATACATAGGTCATCCAAGTGAGGGATTAGCGATAAGCTAAGAACTCATCCTTAAAAAAGGGAAACTTTATTCGACTGGACTGATTCAAAGAAAGCAACAGTGTAAACGAAAAATGGACCCAAAAACTAAAAACCAAATACAGTGAAAGCTCCTATAAGCGGACACTGATGGTGCCAACTTTTTTGTCCGGCTATGAGAGCTGTCCGCTTACGGGAAAAAAGAAAAAGAAGAGGAGATAAATAAATAATAAATTTTGTTCTTAGCTCGTTTATTCATTTTGGAGTAGACATTGTATGAAATTAAGAAATTCAAAGAAAAACATAACAGGGCTACGATTACGCGTAAAGCGCAATCTTACGATACTCTAGATGAAATAGAATTTTTTGTGATCCCAAGAAATTTTGCATAGGAAGTGTTAGAAGGGATGATAGCATTGAACTAATTTTTTCCCCATCATGCTAAAGTAGCTATAAAAATGTTTTATACGAAATGCTCACTCCAAAAATTGAATGGGAGCTGAAAAAATTAGTGAGTTAGATTTAGTGAAAATGTTCAGTTTGTATGGGAGGTGGTAGAAAGAGTGGGGGGATTTTAGTGATTTTTTCAATAATAACTAGAAATATTATAAAATTGATATCCCTGAAATTTGAGACTAGTGCCGTTCATACTTTTCGAGAAAATCGATTTTTTGTGAAGTTGTGAAACTGGGTCATATTGTATGGGAGGGGGTAGAAGCAGTGAAGCTAAACAAATATTTTTTTCTGATCTTAATGATAATACTAATTAAGTGTTTATTACAAAATATGAGCTCAATAAATGTTATATGCTCTGAGAAAAACGTCTTAGAGCATTTCATGAAAAAGTGTAGTTTGTATGGGAGGGGGTGGAAGGAGAGGGAGGACGCCAATAATTTTTATATTGTAGATTAAAATCATTATGAAAGTAATACATCCCAAAATTCAGACTAATAGCTTTTATACTATTCGAGTAAATCCATTTATTGTCAAATTGCGAAATTGTGTCATTTTGTATGGGAGTGGGTAGAAGGGGTGAAGCTAATCGTCTAAATTTTTTTGAGCTTACTAACAATTTTAAATAAATATTTGGTGCACAATTTGAGCCCGCTAAATTTTATACGCACTGAGTAAATTGGCTTAGAGTAATTCATGACAAGTACAGTTTGTGTGGGAGGTGGTAGAAGGAGGGGAAGGACACGCATAATTTTTATAGGGTAAATTGATATTATCATAAAACTAATATATTCCAAATTTCAGGCCAATAGCTTTTATAGTTTTCGTGCTAATCCGTTTATTGTCAAATTGCGCAATTGTGTCATTTTGTATGGGAGGGGGTAGAAGGGGTGGAGCGATTTGGCCCGTTCACGAACTTGACCTTACTTTTTTGTCAAAAACGACGTGTACAAAATTTGAACTATCTAGCTCAACGCGTTCTCAAGCTAGAGCGCGCACAGACGGACGGACGGACGGACGGACGGACGGACGGACGGACGGACGGACAGACGGACGGACAACCGGTTTTGAGATTTTTGAGTGATTATATGAACTTCTGTATCATTAATTTTTTTCTCCGAGCCTTATTTCTTGGCGTTACAAACTTTAGAGCAAACTTATAATACTCTCAGATTTCATCTAGAGTATAAACATAAAAGAATCATATGATACTCTAGATGAAATGAGAAGGAGTTCAATGTACCGGAAAATATGTCACCTCCAATTCTTTTAAATAATTAATAGTGACTTTTGTATGGGAGGTGGTAGGAGCAGAGGAGGAAGGTTTGTAATTTTTGGATATGACACCTAATGTGGTATGCAAAATATTTCGTGTTGAGTTTAAGGTTTGTAGCTTTCATTATTTTCAATTGGGCATAGTTTTCCTGAAATTGAGGCACTTGTATGGGAGGTGGCAGAGGAAGTGGAGCGTTTAAGATGATTCTGAAACTGCTTATCATCATCCTTATCACCACGCTTTGATTCAATTTCAAATTCGATAGTTCTAATATATTCGAAGAAGAAATGCTTAATAATACAGATATTTGTATGGGAGGGGGTAGAAGGAGTGAAGAGAAGCTGATAATTTTTTTTAGCATTTATTGCAATTATTAAAAAACAAATTCTGGCAAAATTTTAAGTTTATACTTTTTCTAGTTTCAATGGAAATCGATATAATGCACTTAACAAAAATTGTACATTTGTATGGGAGGGGGTAGAAGGAGTGTACGGATCAAAACACATTTTTTTCTCGTTATTGATATTTCTATTTTTATATTTTGTGCAAAATATGAAGTTGATAGCTTTAACAGTTTCGAAGAAAAATAATTTTGTTTAAATTTCAAAATTTCGTGAAATTTGTATGGGAGGGGGTAGAAGGAGTAGGGTGAAGTTGATAATTTTTTCAAAGCTGATTGGAATTATGATAAAATTAATTCTGGCAAAAATTCGTTTTTCTAACTTTGCTAGTTTCGATGAAAATCGAAAAACTGCATTTTTCAAAATTATGCATTTGTATGGGAGGGGGTAGAAGGAGTGACGGGATCGGATCAATATTAAGTCATATTAATGAAATCTATATCATAATACTTTAACCCAAATTTCAAGTTGATAGCTTACATAGTTTCAAAGAAAAATCAATTTTTTGAAAATTTCGGAATTTCGTGGAATTTGTATGGGAGGGGTAGAAGGAGTGGGGGGATGTGACCCGTTCACGAACTTAAAGTTACTTTTTTGCTAAAAGTGACACACACAAAATTTCAGCACGATAGCTCAAAGCGTTCGAGAGTTATGCTGTAGACAGACGCACAGACGGACAGACAGACAGACAGACGGACAGACGGACAGACGGACAGACGGACAGACGGACAGACGGACAGACGGACAGACGGACAGACGGACAGACGGACAGACGGACAGACGGTCACTCGGAATCGAGGTTTTTGAGCGACAACAAATATTTTTGTACCCTTGGCGGCTCTGTGCGAGCATTATTTCTTAGCGTTACAAACGGTAAGGGAAACACAATATACTCTCAGATTTCATCTAGAGTATAAAAATTCGATCAAATAATATAATATACATTTATGTATGTATGCAGTTAAATAAACCACCTGCAGTGAAAATTAAGTAAATACATACTACTTAGTAACTAATTGAACAAAATTTAACATGCTCTGTTGACGTAACCTTTTTGGTTTCTGGTGTATAAGACAGTTTTGAAAATGATTCTCTAGATTTTTTATGCACTCAAATGCCGTAAAATCATCATGAATAAATTTTTTCAAGCTATCAACAAGATTTAAAGCTTGATTATAGGAAGTGATACAATGTGAATCCGGAGTAATTTCCTGAATTTCTATATCTGAAGCACTTTCATCTTCGTTACTGACGTTTTCGGTTGTAAAATTGTAGTTGTCATCTTCCGTTTGTATACTGTTTTCAACGGTCATAAAGTTCTCCAGATTTTGGCCTTCTATGGGCCCAAGTTCGTTGAGACCTCTAATTAAATCGGAGAGTATTGATAATGGAAGATCATCTTCAGGTTCAAATTCCGTTGAACTATAGTCATATCCTCTTTTCTTGAACCCTGCTTTGCCGAAACAATTCATTATGGTGTTGGAAGTGACTTTACTCCATGATTTTTTAATGAAATACATCGCATCTAATACATTAAAGGTTTTTGAAAGTTCCGTTACAGATTTAACATCTCCAAGTTTAGATAAAATATATTTCAAAACTTGATCTCGATAAAAGCATTTGAAATTGTGTATAATCCCTTGGTCCAACGGCTGGCATACAGCAGTTGTATTAGGTGGAAGGAAAATAATTTTTACATTTGTTAGATTAATTTCGCGGGTATGGGAGGCTGCATTATCTAAAAATAATATAATTTTTCTTTTCTGAATGGCCATTTTTCTATCTAATTGTGACAACCATTCAATCATGATTGCCCTTGTCATCCAGGATTTTTTATTCGAATTTCATGTTACTGGCAATTAATAGCAACATTTTTGAAAGCCCGGGGGCGCGCTGCCCTTACAATTACTAATAACTCTTCCTTTTCTGCTGCCATGTTTACACAAAATAATATTGTGAGCCGTTCTTTTGAATTTTCCCACCATCTTATGCTAAGGAAAACCTACACCACCCGAAAACTAGCCGCAATAAGTCAACTGAGCTCGCATTCTCGCTTTTTCCTTGTCTATTTCGTAAACTAAACTCGGGAATTCCCCGATTTATTTATGCGGATGTCCGCTTACAGGAGATTTCTATGTGTGAATGTGCCAAGCGACAGTGTCCGCGACCGCTTACAAGAGCGTCCGCTTAAGAGAGAGTAGTTTCTATGGCAAATTATAGGGAAAAATTTTGTTCCAGAAAATTTGTCCGCTTAATAGAGATGTCCGCTTATTGGAACTGTCCGCTAAGGGAGCTTTCACTGTCGCTCTATAATTCTACGAAATATCAGCTTAATATCTGTATACGATTTTGAGTTATAACAATCTGCAATTTTAAAAATAAGGAATGGACACGAAAGTTCTGCACGGTTTTTGATCAATGATAAATAAAGGTAGAATAAAGTTTTTTTCATTTTATTTTTTTTTTTACAATAAAGCACAACATATATTACAAAAAATCAAGTTAACTTTTTTAATTAATAGCTTGTCGACTAAATTCTCGCAATTTTTTCTTGATGGAAGACATTAAATTCTGCAAAACCCGATCCGCTACTTTCTTTCTTGCTATGGACCACAAACGGGAAAAAATTCCGCAGTGAAGTGGCACTTCTTCCGTCTTTCCGTAAAACACTTTTCACTAGAGCCCAATATCTTTCTATTGGCCTGAGCTCCGGGACGTTGGGTGGATTCATCTCTTTTCCAACAAAATTAATGTTTTTTTCCTTAAGCCAATCCTGCGTCTTTTTTGCGTAATGGGATGTTGCTAGATCAGGCCAAAAGATAATATTGCCGTCATGACGTTTAATAAAAGGCATCAATCTCTTTTTCAGACATTCCTCTACATAAACATCAGTGTTAACGGTCCCTTCTATGAAAAAAGGATTGCTTCTCATCCCACATTGGCAGATAGCTTGCCACACCAGCACCTTTTTACCAAATTTTTCAACCTGGATGTGTTTATCGACATCACAAACATCCCTTTTGTCTTTTGCACTGTAGTATTGAGGTCCAGGTAGTGTACTGAAATCATATCTAAAATATGATTCGTCATCCATTACAACGCAAGCGTCTTCATCGCAAATTTTTTTATACAACTTTCTTGACCTTCTAATAGCCTCTTGTTTTTGCTTGACGTTTCGTTTTGCACATTTTTGTTTTTTGAATGTCTTTATATTATTCCTTTTTTTTATTTTATTTATTAAAGAATGACTCACACCGAACTTTTTTGCCAAGTCACGAATTGACATCGATCTGTTCTTTCAATGAAGCCAACTACCTTTTTTTTCCAAATTTGGATCACTCGCACCTTTTGGCCTTCCACTTCTGGGATTGTCTTTCACTGAAAACCCTTCGTTGAACTTGTCTATAGCGCGCTTGACCGTCCATCGCGAACATTTCACTTTTTTTGCAATCGCGGAATACGAAAAACACTTATTTTCCGAAAAAATTCGCAAAATTTTTTTACGCACGTCTTCTCTATTCGAACTCATGACTAGTAATACGTCAAAGGAACCATATTTCATAATTGCCTCAATAAACCACATGAATCACTGAAACAACCCGGTGCACAGTTAGGTTTGCCAGACTTTGCTTCATTTTATAACTAGCAGGTAAAACATGTGCAAAACTTTCGTGTCCAGTCCTTAGCACTGTGCATTTACGAAATGACGCCCATTACATACAAATCTGATATTTTCAACGTATTTTGCTAGTACAGCTTAATTCTTAGTACAAATGGTAACGTAGTACGGACGTGGGTTAAACGAGTCGGGTGAAGTTATTTTTGCAACACAAATTCTGTCTACATTTTAAGTTTCTACCTTGTCTTTCGGACAAAAATTAACTTATTCGAATTCCGATGGTGACATCTTCTAACGGCGCCACTGATAACTTAAACACGAAATTGAATGGGGAATAATAATTCCCACAGCAATAAAAATAAACTGCCAACAAGTCGAAACTTTATTATTTTTGGGACAAGTTGCGGATGCGTGGAAAGTCAATATGCAGGTTAGAGAAGACTAAGTGAGTTTAACACTTAATTGCGGATTTGATCAATAGCTCCAGTACATTTAATTAATATTTCATTCGTTTATTTATGCAAGTTTGAGTTCTTATGAGGGGAGTGGTGACGAGTGAGTGGTGAGGAGTGATAGTAAGGGAATGGTGGATGTTAATAATTATTTAATTGCTGGCTTGAATAACGTCTAATATTATCTGAATAGAATGTCAGTTTCATAGACGAATTGCATAAAATTTTCATAAAATCTGGTATATTTTACATTAAAGAATCCAAACATTTGTATGGAGGAGGTAAGGGAATCGTAAAATTGGTGATGCAGTTTTATTTTTGTTTCTCTTCTAAGGTGCCCGTACAAAATTTCAAGCTCGTAGCTTTTAATTTGTTGGTTATTAGTTGATTTATTGAAATTGGTCGAAATCATACTTTTGTATGGGAGGGGGTAGAAGGGTAGTAGTCGTGATCTAAAAGCGTAACTAATATTAAAAGATTTTAAACAAAATTAGAAGTTGATGGCTTTAAATAGTTAGAAAATAATTGACTTCTGATAAATGGTCTAAAAAACAATTTTGTATGGGAGGGGATAGAAGTCTTAAAAGTATTCGACCAGTCAATACTTCATACACTTTTTTATAAATACATTTCGCAAATTTTCAAGTTTCTACCTTAAAATTTGATTCAAAAACTTTCAGTTTTTGTCATTGCACATGAAACACCTTGTGAACGTTAGAAGAGGGGGTCGGTGCATAACAATTGTGTAACAAATTATCATTGTTTTTTCTATGTATATCAAATAGATGTATTCAAGCCCAGAAAAACCACTCAAGATTTTCGACATTTTTGCTTACCACCTGCCCCTTAGACCCCCCTACTTAAAATTTTTACCAACATCAAAAACTATGTAGTTATATATATTTGCGATTTGATATCTGTACTCAGTTTTGAGATATACCGGTTTCAAGTTTTAAAAAGTGAGACATTTTTGAAATGCTTCCCATTTCCCTCCACTACTGCTATAACCAATTTTTTTTTGTATTCCTCTAGTATAGCTTAAAATATGGTTTAAGTTTCAATTAAATATTGTAAGAGATAGTTGAGATATTCATTTTTAAGTGTTTTTGTTTGCACCCCTCCTGACCTCCCCCTAACAACAATTATCTTTCTAAGCTGATTCTAGTGGATCTGTATTCCACCTTAATACTCACAAAATTTGAATTATTTATGGCAAGTAATTTCGAAGATATTATCATTTAAAAAAAGAAATTTGGCTGACAATTTGTTTTTAGCCCTCCCTCTTTCCCGCTCTTTTCGGACGCAAGAGGATAAACAAATTAAAATGTAGTTTTTAACTCTTTCCCTTCCCCTCCTGCACCTTCCACTTGATACTCCACAAAATTTAGATAATGGAACTCACTTACCCAATTAACAATCCACATAAAAACGAACATTGTACCTTTAACGGTCTCGGAGATATGAATCCATATGTACGGCGTACGGCGTTTAGCCCCCCCTTTTCGGACGCCAATAGATAAAAAATTTAAATTATTTCTAAAGTTTGTCCCACAACCTTCTCGATATGTCTACTGATTTTCAACTTTCTATCTGCATTCGTGGTGGAGATATTAGCAATTGTATTCTTCGACTTTTTCCCTCCCCCGCCTCCCCCTTCTACCTAACACCCCACAAAATTTAGAAAATAGAGCTCACTTACCCAATGAACAATCCACCCAAAAACGAACATTCTACCTTTAACGGCATCGGAGATACGAGTCCATATGTACGGCGGACGGCGTACGGCGTACGACGAGACGGATTTTTTTTCCATCTTTACGCTAATTTATTCATGAAACGCGAAAGAACAATATTTCAGGATATCAAATTTTTTTTTCTGTGTCGATCACAACACTTTATTATTAGAATAATAAAGTAAAATTAAGTTTATGTTTCATATAAGATAACCTTAACGCTCATCTTATTAGGAACACTTAGTTGAATTTAGGTTGTTGTCTAGGAAATCTATAAAAAGCTTCGTTATATATTTTAGTCTATTGTGGAATTATGCAGGTTGTCTTCGGTAAGTGGTGCAGAGCTGTGATAAGATTATATTCGAACAGCTTATGCTTAGTATATACAAATTTTCATTGAAAATGAAAAATTTATTAAATTGAATCTTTTTTGATATCATGTGTTATCGCGTGAGTGTGGCTGCTGCATGCTAGGCACAGCTTAGCTCATCGGGATCCGGGGTAAATCGTTGCCATCTTCTCCACCACCCAAAGTTTCGTACAGGTTGTTTATAATCTAGATGAAATCTGAGAGTATTATAAGTTTGCTCTGAAGTTTGTAACGCTAAGAAATAAGGCTCGCAGAAAAAAACGAATGATACAGAAGTTCATATAATCACTCAAAAATCTCAAAACCGGATGTCCGTCCGTCCGTCCGTGCGCTCTCTAGCTTGAGAACGCGTTGAGCTAGATAGTTCAAATTTTGTACACGTCATTTTTAACAAAAAAGCAAGGTCAAGTTCGTGAACGGGCCAAAACGCGTCACCCCTTCTGCTCCCTCCCATCCAAAATGACACAATTGCGCAATTTGACAATAAACGGATTTGCTCGAAAAGTATAAAAGCTATTGGTCTCAAATTTGGAACATATTCTACTTGATCTGGTATTTTCTAATCTTTCACCACCACCTGAAGTGGTTTCATCGCACGACAAATTGCTGCCGCTTGATAAAAGGTACCATCCAGCACTCAATATAAACATTTATTTAAATTCTATACCTTATATTGCTCATAATCATCACTTTGCCTCCTATAATTTTAAAACTGTCAACTATGGTTTCATCTGTGAGCGGCTCTCAATAATTGACTGGCCGCTCTTACTCGAAATAGTTGACATAAATGAAGCCGTTGCTAGATTTTATGGCGTTCTGTATAAAGTTATCGATGATTTGGTCCCTTCTCAAATTATTTCTAGCTCGTTATATCCCTGTTGGTACGACGCACAATTGCGTCAACTTATCAAAAACAAAAAAGTATCACATGCTAAATATAAGGAATTGCTCTCCCAAAGTGTCTACCTGGAATTCTTACGTTTACGCAGTCTCTGTGAAGCTAAAAAGGCATCCTGTTATATTGAATACACTAGTAATATTGAAGTTAATATCTCTTACAATAACATTAAGGCATTCTGGAACTACATTAAATCACTTAGGTCAGACAATGTTCTTCCTTCCTGTATGTATGCTGATGATATTACTGCATCTGATCCTTCTAGCATTGCAAACCTCTTTGCTAAGTATTTCTCCAGAGTGTACTCCGATAATAGCACTATTCCATCTGGCGTGCCGAATTTATCCTCACTGGGCAGCTATTACCTAAATCTCTCATCGATAAATGTTGTCATCTCAGATGTCACATCGATGCTTGATAGCCTTGATACATCTAAAGATATGGGACCCGATGGTGTTCCACCATTGTTTCTGTTCAACTGTCGTCAGTTTTTTGCGTTACCCATTACGATTATTTTAAATTTATCTTTACGTTCGGGTCTTTTTCCTGAATTGTGGAAGACTTCTTTTGTTATACCAATTCATAATTCCAATGATAAATGCAATGTTCACAATTATAGGCCCATTTCAATCCAATCGACCCTATCCAAAATTTTTGATGCAATCGTCACGAACAAATTAACACCATTGTCGAGAAGCTTTATTACCCCTCACCAACATGGTTTTCAAAAACGAAAGTCTACAATGACTAATCTCTTGCCTTATGTTGAGACTATTATCCATGCAATGGAGTCTAATTCCCAGGTCCACACAATCTACACCGACTTCTCAAAAGCCTTCGACAAAGTTGATCACTACTGATCAGCCTACTCGTTTCGAAGCTTCACGCCTTAGGCATCTCTGGCGATCTTCTGAGTTGGATACGTCATTACCTCCATGATCGCTATAGTACTGTAAATATAAAATCTGCTCACTCGGAACCTTTTCTCGTAACATCAGGAGTACCAAAAGGATCGCATTTAGGGCCTCTGCTCTTTCTTGTTTTTATTAATGATATATCTCATATATTTCGTAAACGTAAATTTTTTGTTATTAGCGGATGACCTTAAAATTTATAAAATTATAAACACTGTACACGATTGTACAATTGTTCAAAATAATCTTAATTACCTGTATGATTGTTGTACCACAAATCGTCTTCCATTGAACATTTCAAAGTGAAATTGCATTGCGTTCAGCAGACCTCGTGAGCGGGTCAATATTAACAATTACCTTAATACATGCGAATTACCAGTGATTGATGTTGTCAAGGACTTGGGTCTATTACTTGACTCTAAATTGACATTCGTGCCTCACTACAACAAAATTTGAAGTTCAGCTCGGAGACTGCTGGGTTTCGCTATACGCAATAGTCAAGATTTCAAAAATATTTATTCCCTGAAAACTCTTTACTGCTCATTGGTGCGTCCACATCTGGAATATTTATCTGTCATCTGGAACCCCTTTTTCCATATTCACTCTGCCCATATCGAAACTGTTCAACACAAATTCCTGCGGTACATTGCCGTTAAACTTCGCATACCTATCGAAACAATTGACTATGACTATTTGCTCACTACCTTGAATCTGGAGCCACTGTCTAAACGACGTGAACGATATGAGCTAATTTAAAATTGTTAATGATAAGTTGGATTGCTCAGAAATTTTTGAAGCCTTAAACTTCAAGTCATGCGTCACGCTCTACCAATAGTTTTTATGTCACACATCATGTTACTAGTTATGCTAACAATAGTCCGGCCACTCGCTTGATGAGAACTGCTAACAAGCATTCAGCTATTTTGGACATATGTATTTTCTACAAATATCGATTGCCTAAAGGCAATACAACTATTATGAGTTTTCTTTGTTATTTAGTTTTTAAAATCATTATTTACTCCTAGTATTATTTTTCATTTCTATTTTTTACCCTTTTTTTTCATACATTATGTTATTACCTTTATATTATTATTATGTTCTCTTTTACATTTATATATTTATAAGTTTGTAACTTTCATTAGAGGGTCTGGTAACCGTAAATAAATAAATAAAAATAAATACTACTTTTATGATGATATCAATCTACCGTATAAAAACTATGCGTGTTCTCCCTCTCCTACGACCACCTCCCATATATGGGAGGAAAAAATTAGACGATTAGCTTTACCTCTTCTACCCTCTCCCATACAAAGTGATACGATTTGGCAATTCGATAATAAACGGATTTCCTCACAAAGTATAATAGTTACTAGTCAGAAATTTGGAATATATTATTTTTATAATAATTCCAATCTACGATACAAAAAATATTTGCGTCCACCCTATCCTTCCAGCCCCTCCTATATAAACTGCACTTTTTTCATGAAATGCTCTAAGCCAATTTACTCAGTACGTATAAAATTTATTGAGCTCAAATTGTGCATTGGTGGTTGGATGGGTATAGACAGGGTAGGCATCTGATCGGCGTCATTAGGCGACGCCCAGTGTTGTAACTGTCATATACACATCAATTGTGCTCATCATACCTCCTCGTGGTAGCCACCGGATCCTGGTCTTGTCCATCCGGACTTGACTTGCTGAACTGATGGGCGCGAGTGCTAATGAAACAGAAAAATTCTAGCACTATAATAATATGGCCCTCCAAGTTGGGGGTTGGGCGATGTGTTAACAACTCATCCTCGGAAAAAACACACCCGTTTCGAAACCTGAAGCAACGCCTCGGACTGGATTGATTCAACGGCAACGACCACGCAAACGAAAAATGGACTATTCCTTCGGATCTTGGAACGTGCGATCCCTGTACAGAGCAGGAGCAGTGAGAGAGCTTCTGGAACAGGCAGTCAAATACAATATAAACATAATTGCACTCCAAGAAACTAAATTATTAGGTAACGAGATTAATGACTTAAGATCGCACACAATTTTCAAAAGTGGGAAATCATCGGGAAGCCGGGAATTTGGAGTTGCGTTTATCGTCGACAAGAAGTTTAAACACCAAGTTACCAACTTCAAATCCGTCAATGAACGATTGTGTGCAATCCGCATCAAAACAAGTTTTTTTAATGTTTGGCTTGTTAATGTCCACGCCCTAACGGAAGACAAAGACGACGAAGTTAAAGACGATTTCTACAGCACCTTAGAATCAACATTCGACTCCCTTCCGTCGAATGATATTAAAATAGTATTAGGTGACTTTAACGCGAAAGTGGGCAAAGAAGAAGCATACATAGGGACAATTGGAAGGCATAGTCTCCATGATATTAGTAACGACAACGGCCAGAGGCTGACTGATTTCGCCAGCAGCAAAAACCTTATTGTAAGCTCGACATGCTTCCCGCATCGTGATATTCATAAGAGAACGTGGGCTTCACCCGACGGAAGAACATTCAATCAAATAGACCATGTTCTAATAGAGAAAAGGACGGCCTCCTGCATTCTCGACGTGCGTACATGTCGAGGGGCTAATTGCGACACAGACCACTATTTGGTAAAGACCAAGTTTCGATGCCGAATCGCAAACCGAGGACACTCAAAAATACAACCGGTTCCTAAATTCGACATAGGGAAACTCAAAAACGAGAAAATAGTTGCGAAATATGCGTTAGCCTTGGAGAGGCACTTCACGACAATGCTGAATACCACTGTCAGCATGCCAATAGAAGAAATGTGGCAAAAAATCAAAGATGGCATTACATCTGTCGCAGAGGAGGTGATAGGACAACAACCCCGGCGCAAAAGAAATGATTGGTTCGACAAAGGATGCCAAGATGCCTTAGAACGAAAAAATGAAGCTTACAAAATATTAACGGAACGGCCGACACGAGCCAAACAATACAAGTACAAGGATCTTAGACGATTTGCAAACAAAATTTGCAGACAAAAAAAACGGAAGTACAATAATGACGAAATTAAAAACATGGACGAACAATTTAAATTACACAACACAAGAGCCGCGTATTCCCTTGTCAAAAGGATGAAAGAAGGTTACAAACCGAAAACGACCCTATGCAAGGATGCGGAAGGGAACATTATAAGTAACGCGGAAGATATAAAACTAAGATGGGCACAATATTTTGAACACCTTCTTAACCCGAGCCCATCACCTACACGAATAGCAGCAGCAGATACAATAGCAGGTATAACTGATGTAACAGCTGATGAAGGATCCGCTTTGAGTCCTCCCACACTCGAAGAAGTAAAAACAGCCCTAAGGAACCACCCAAACAACAAAGCGCCGGGCACTGATCAAATCCCAGCTGAACTTCTGAAAGCCGGCGACACCTGCATAGCGCATCTCCTACATAGATTAGTCGCGGACATATGGACGCAGGAAATACTTCCTGAAGATTGGCGCAAGAGCATCATATGTCCAATTTATAAAAAAGGTGACAAACTCTGCTGCGAAAACTACCGAGGAATATCTCTGTTGTGTACGTCTTATAAGATTTTGACGAAAATTCTAGAAAAGAGAATTAAGCCCTATGCTGATAAAGTAATTGGTGAATACCAAGGCGGATTTAGAGCTGGACGCTCAACCACGGACCAGATATTCTCAGTTAAACAGGTGCTGGAAAAGTGCTGGGAGTATAATATTGATGTGCACCAGATATTTGTTGACTTCAAACAAGCATACGACAGTATCGACAGGCGCGCACTGTATACAATCATGTTGGAGTTTGGAGTCCCACCGAAACTGGTTCGACTGACAAGAATGACAATGACTGAGTCTTTGTCACAAGTCAGAGTAGAAAACGATCTGACTTCCAGTTTTAAAACAGACAACGGCCTTAAACAAGGTGACGGCCTCGCACCAATGCTTTTCAACTTAACACTCGAATATGTTGTTCGGAAACTTCCCGTTGACACCAAGGGAACACTATGCTTCAAATCCACACAACTCGTAGCATATGCCGACGACATAGATATCCTTGCAAGATCTCTGGAGAGTGCTAAGAAAGTATTTGTAAACCTTGACTCGGTAGCAAGGGAAGTTGGACTACGCATTAATGAAAACAAAACAAAAATTATGACGCAAACTAGGAAAAAGACGCCAATCAGACAAAATATTACAGTAGGAGACTATAACCTAGAAAACGTAGACAACTTCATATATCTAGGGGCAAATCTATCGAAGGATGGAAGCGAACCCATCGAAATTAAAAGAAGGATAATGATGGCAAACAAGACTTATTATTCGGTACTTCCAATAATCAAAAACAAGAACGTGCACAGGAAAACAAAACTTAAGCTATACAAAACAATCATAAGACCTGTGCTATGCTATGGCAGCGAAACGTGGACATTAACTCAGGCGTCCGAAAAACGACTTAACGCCTTTGAAAGGAAGGTCCTCAGAAGAATCCTCGGACCTGTGAGGGAAGACTCAATCTGGAGAATACGATACAATAGAGAATTGTATGCCATCTTCGACAATCCAGAAGTGTCAACCCTCATAAAATTTAAAAAATTACAATGGGCTGGTCATGTGGAGCGGATGGATGACGGAAGAATTCCCAAACGCACACTAAAAGGGAAAGTCAACGGACAAAGACCGGTCGGAAAACCACGAAAGCGCTGGGAGGATTCGATTGACGCAGACAGCAAATCACTGCTAAGATTTTCAAACTGGAGGACGCGGTCACTGAACCGAGATGGATGGAGGCAAAGCATTCAGGAGGCCAAAGTCCGATTTGGGCTGTAGCGCCATCGTAAGTAAGTAAGTAAGTAAATTGTGCATTAATCACTTATTTGGAGTCATTATTAAGTTTAAAAACAAATTAGACGATTAGATGTACCCCTTCTACCTCATCTCATACAAAATGACTCAATTTTGCAATTCGACAATAAAAGAATTTGCTTCAAAAGTATAGATGCTATTGATCTGAAATTTGGAATATTATACTTTTATTATAATTTCAGCTAGGATGTAGTCTAGTGGGTAGCGTGTTTGGTTTACAATGCGAAGGTCGCGAGTTCAAATCCCTGTCGACGTATAATTCCAGCACACTACCTGCTTGAATATACCTTGGTTACCTCAATCTACAAAAATGAAAAATTCGTAGATAGAGGGTTGTGCGAAGATCTAACAACCCTTCCACAACAAATAATGAAAATTTTAAGGAACCTGAAGTTCAGGAGACCAAGGCCCGATTTGGGCTATAGCGCCATTGAAGAGAGAAGAGATAATTTCAATCTACTATTTAAAAATTTTTTAAGTCCTTCTCTTCCTTCCACCACCTCCCATACAAACTGCACTTTTTCATGAAATACTCTAAATCAATTTATTCAGTGCATATAAAATTTATTGAGCTGAAATTGTGCACTTAATATTAATCTATAATAGAATTACTAGCAAGGTCAAAAAAAGATTAGACTATTAGCTTTACTCTTCCTTTACCCCTCCCATACAATCTTACAACTTTTTACAACTTTGCAAAAAGTGTGAATTCTACGGATCTACAATTTAAATCATAACAAGCGTATGATGCTTATAGTTATTTCCGGAAAATCTTTAAAAACTCGCCCCTTCTTCTACCACCTCCCATACAAACTGCACAATTTTACTAAATACAATACACTAAATTTCTCAGTACCTATGAAATTTATGAATCTAAATTTTGTGTAAAACATTTTGATAGCAACTTTAGCGTGATGAGAAAAAATTAGTTCAATGTCGTTAACCCCTCCACCATTTCCTCTTCAAAATTTCTTCTCTTTCATATAGAGTATCACACGATTGGGCTTTACGCCCAATCGTATTCCTGTTATGTTTTTTTATTAAATAAACAATTCGGGCGAAACTTTATTATTCTTGGGACAAGTTGCGGATGCGTGGAAAGTCAATACGCAGGTTAGAGTGGTTAGGGAAGACTAAGTGGAAGGGGGTTCTTGGGCAGGGCAGAAACATTCAAAAGCCCCAGTATATATAATCAATATTTCGTTCGTTTATTTATGCAAGTTTGAGTTTTGTGAGGGGAGGGGTGAGGGTTGATAGTAAGGGTGGGTGGATGTTAATAGTTTTTTAATTGATTGCTTGAATCACGTCCAATATTCTCTGTGTAGAATGTCAGTTTCATAGACGAAGTTGCATAGAATTTTCATAAGATTTTATGTATTTTACATTCACGAAACCAAACATTTGTATGGAAGGGGGTAGAGGAGGTAGGGGAATCGTAAAAATTGTGATGCAATTTTTTTTCCTTTCTATTGTAGTGTGCTCGTACAAAATATCACGTTCGTAGCTTTTTATTTGCTGGTTATTACTTGGTTCAATGAAATTGGTCGAAATCATACTTTTGTATGGGAGGGGTTAGAAGGGCAAACGCGATTGCAAAAATCTTAAAAGAATTTAATTTCAATTATTTTTGTTAGTTTTCATGCAAAATTTTAAATTGATAGCTTTTAAGAGTTAGCTGATAACTGATTTCTTAAAAATGCTCGAAAAAATAATTTTGTATGGGAGGGGATAGAAGAGGTAGGGGAATCGCAAAATTTGTGACGGAATTTTCTTTCTGTTCTCTTGTAAGGTGCTGGTACAAAATTTCAAGCTCGTAGCTTTTAATTTGTTTGTTATTAGTTGATTTAATGAAATTGGTCGAAATCATACTTTTGTATGGGAGGGGGTAGAAGGGCAAGTGCGATTTCAAAACTTTTAAAGTAATTTCATTTCAACTATTTTTATAAGTTTTTATGCAAAATTCTAAATTGAAAGCTTTAAATAGTAAGGTGATAATTAATTTCTTGAAAATGGTCGAAAAAATAATTTTATATGGGAGGGGGTAGAAGTTTTGAAAGTATTTGACCAGTTAATATTTCATACTTTTAGGGATTTTTTTTAAATGCATTTCCCAAATTTTCAAACTTCTACCTTAAAATTACATCCAAAAATTTTCAGTTCATGTGTTTTTTTCAATGCACATTAATCACCTTGTGCCCGTTAGACCGGGGTGGTCGGTTTGTAACAATTGTGGATCAAATTATTATTTTTTTTTCTATGTATATCAAATAGATGTATCCACGTGCAAAATTTAAAGTTTCTATCTTTGACCAGAATTCTTAAAAATTCACTCAAAATTTTCGACATTTTAGCTTACCAACTCCTTCCCTTTACACCCCCTAACTTAAAATTTTTATCAAAATTATAAATTATATAGTTCTATTATCTGACGAATTTCAATTTCGAGATATAACGATTTCTAATTTTGAAAAGTGCACCATTTTTGAAATGCTCCTCATTTCTCGCCACTACTATTATAACCAAATTGTATATTTTTTTTGTATTTTGCTAGTATAGCTTAGTATATGTTTTAAGTTTCAATTACATAGCTTAAGAGATAGTTGATATATTAATTGTTAAGTGTTTTTCTTTGCACCGCCCCTGTCCCTGCCCCTTACAATCATTAGCCTATTTCTACGCTGATTGTGGTGGATCTATATGCTTAATGGTCCCAAAATATGAATTTTTTATGGGAAGTAGTTTCCAAGATATAGCCATTTCAAAAAAAAGATTCGGCCGACAATTTGTTTTTAGCCCCCCTTTTTCGGACGCCAATGGGTAAAAAAAATAAATTATTTTTCGAGTTTGTCCCACAACCCTCTCTATACGTATGCTGATTTTCATCATCCTGTCTGCATTCGTGGTGAAGATATTAGCAAGTGTATTTGTTGACTTTTTCCATCCCTCCCCGCCTCTCCCTTCCACCTGACACTCTCCAAAATTGGATAATGGTGCTCACTTACCAAATTAACAATTGACCCAAAAACCAACTTTCTACCTTTAACGGTCTTGAAGGTACGAGCCCATTTGTACGGCGTACGGCGGGACGGATTTTTTTTTTTGCTTTTTTAGGCTAATTTAGTTATGAAACGCGAAAAAACAAAATTTCAGGGTAGCAAATTTTATTTTTTTTCTGTGTCGATCACAATACTTTATTATTAGAATAATAAAGTAAAAATAGTAAGTAGAAGTCAAAGGAAACCAAAAAAGTAGGCTAAAGGCCTAGATGAATTTCAACAAGTCAGAAAGTCTCGGATGAAGATAATCTGTATGGAGCGCTGGTTCACGATGATATTACGATCTTGGTGCTCTTTGTAAAGCACATTGGTCTCAGAATTGATCCTAGCTAGTAACTCATGGCAGCATTTCGCCGTCCACATTCTCGCGCACCCAAAATTTAATAAGAATTTGATGTTTATACCAGAGAGTCGGGGTCCCCGTCTGTCTGAGTATAAATCATGGTAAAACGAAGTTGCATTTGCGAGTATGTCCTTTCTGTTAAATGATTGTATGCCGTTATTTCCTTGCAAGTTTGATATCCATTCCTTTCCTATCTGCATTTCCTTCCTGGCCTTTTTGATTGCTCCTGTGCTAGTAATATATTTTTCTAAAATCTTCATGTTTCGTGTCTTGGAATCTCTTGGAATACTTTTCTTTATCCTCTTGGTAATTTCCGATTTAGCTTTCCTGTCGTTACCTAATATGCTTCGTTTCTCAATTAGCAGTTTCGTTTCGTCCAAAAGTATTCTTTTTTTCCTGGCCTTTTGTGAGGACAGGCGATCGACGTTCGATAGAATGGTTTTTTCAAGAAAATTGTATGAAGCTTGCGCGCTGCAGTTTTGATTGCTATTTTTAAACATCGCTAACTCCTCAGTAATTTTAGCGTTAAGCTCTGTATGCTTTTCAGCTGGTAGAGATCGTAATGGACAGTGGTATTTTTTTCTGCTTTTCCTAGGTAACGCAATAGGTATAGAGCATCTCACCATACGGTGATCGGTATCGAAGTTAACTTGATTCAGAACTTCCAAGTTTGATATTATGTTGATGTGACTTGACAGTATGAAGTCCAACTCGCATTTCGTTAGGCCATTTGGAGACATCCAAGTCCATTTCCGACTGCTTTGTTTTTCGAAGAATGAGTTTAGAATTTTGAAGTTATATTCTAAAGCGAAATTTATTAGCTTCTCTCCTCTTTGATTTCGGTGTCTGTAGTTGTATGGACCCATGATTTGCTCCTCTCCCTGACTTCTTTTCCCTATTTGAGCGTTAAAGTCCCCTTGGAGTATTACGTGCTTGCTTGCGAACCGTAAAGCGTCGTGCAAAGTTTCGTAAAATTCAATAATTAATGTTTCCTCGGAGTCACTGGTTGGTGCGTAAGCTTGAATTATGGTTAAAATATTTTCCGAACCTCAATTTCAGAAGTGCGATTCGCTATAAAAAACCTCTAATTTCCAATATGTAGTCTTTCAGATATTTCTTCACAAGAAATCTTACGCCATAGAGCCCTTTTGTATGTCCGATATAGTAGAAAAGATAGCTATCCCGTTCTATGATACAGTCTCCCATTCTCCTGACTTCGCATAATCCTAAAATATCCCAATTAATATATATAAGCGCATGTTCCAGTTCCAACAATCTCTCTTCCGTTCTTAAAGTTCGCACATTATAAGTAGCGATATAAAATTTATTTCTGTTCTTGTCATTGTTGAAGTATTTTCGATGAATTTTGATGTCTGAGCGGTAGTGGTCTTCTAAACCCTCGGTGACCAGCCTGTGAGGGTTAGGGTTTGTGTTTTTTGCCGACATTATCTTCGAAGTATGTTGTAATGTTTGTTTATCTGAATTCGTTGTTATTATCGTAATGGTTTGTTTGTTTGAATTTGCCTGTTGTTCATTTGAGATCATTCTTATATGCGGTGATGATTGCTTAACCGAAAATTTCCTCAAGCAGTTGTTCCCGATATCTAGCGCAACCTTCGTTTTTGTTTTCGTAGTGTCAGTTACTTTTGGTTTCTTTATGAAGGACATTAATGTCCCATTATTTGAATTGGTGGTTTTTGTTTTTTTAGCAGATTGATGAGGTCCTTTGGAGGTTGATGGCTTGTTGAACACCTCTTTCGCTGGGGAGATGGATAAGTCTCTTTTCTTCCTTCCTATGGAGTCTGAAGATTCTTTAATAATTAGTTTGTCGTACTTCAAAATTGCTTGCTTCCCTTTAGCTAGTTCCAACTCTAGCATTGGTTTCAGTTCCTTCCTTTTTTGAAGTACTTTAGGAGGATAAACCTATTTTATGTAGCATCCTGTTTGTTCTAATTTTTTCTTTTTCCTCAAAATAGAGATCTTTTTCCCCAGGGTCGTAAGACCGAACGAGATGGGACGAGGATTGTTACCCTTTTTTCCAATTCGCCTCAAAAACTCGATCTCACTTCGATCTGTCGGAATGTCCAAATGTTCAGACAACATATATAGGAGTCTATCTTCCAGATCAACATAGCTCCCTTCCTCTTCTGCCACTCCGAATAACACTAGGTTCCGCTGTCTTAGCTATTTCTCGACAATATCGATTCCTTTCTCCTCCTTCACTCTTATCTTTTATTGCCTGTAGTTTGTTTTCCAGTTTGTACCTATAGAATCTTGCGTTTGTATTATTATTGATTTCGGCCACAACTTTCTCCATGTTCACGTCCAAGACGCGCTTAAACTGCTCCAACAAAACTTCGATCCTTGCGTTCATGTTTACTTAGTAGCAAGTGAGGTTTGTGAATGGAATAATCGAGTGGATCGTGATTTATGGGTCGTCGTGCTATTTGGTTTGTGTCCTTGCTACTAGGTTTAAAATTTAAACAGCTGATATATTTGACTTGATCGAGAGTAGCTGATGTATTTTACTTAGTACAATGACAATTTAAAAAGATCAGGTCGACCCTTCGGAATCTTGTTAAATTTCGCTCACGCCTTCTTAAGAATTGTTATACGATATCAGCCTCCTACTATCGATACTATCGATTACACGATATCGCAGTTCATATGTTTAGTGTCACTATGAACTTTAATTTTGGCGGGAAGTGAGTCAAGTTCTTATATAAAATTCGCAACACTGCACTGTCAGCCCACCTTGTGAATATTTTTTTTTTCCAATTCTGCGTTCTTAATCAACAAATACAGCACACAGCCGACGACACTTCACTATCCGTAAGTATATGGCTTAGTTCGCGGTCAAGACTTAGGCCGGAAAATATTTTTGCACAATCGTCGATCCTCACTTTTTTCCGAAAACAGTCCCCGTTCACCACCAGCGAGTCACAATTAATCAATTAGTTAAAAGTTAAAAACATATAATTTCGCACTGAAGGGAATCCCTATCACTTTGTTTATTTCTACAATAATCGAATTCAAATTCCGAAACTTTTAATAATAGTTTACATTTTTCTATCAAGCACTGTTCATGACTATTAATAATACATTATATGAGATATATAATCCGCTTACTTTAATGGCTCTTTGAACAACATAACAATTGCGGAATATAATTTGAAGAATGTGGACAATTTCATATATCTTGGGGCTAATCTAACAAAGGACGGTAATGAGACAGACGAAATCAAACGACGGATAATACTTGCAAATAAGACGTATTATTCGGTACTTCCAATAATGAAATCCAAGAAAGTGCACAGGAATAATAAGCTGCGGATATATGTAGGGATCGGATGAATAGAAAATGGAAAGAAACAAGAAAAACACGGCGGTTATGAAAAATGACTTGTTTATTGTATCCGTAGAAACACGTCTCGCTCGTTCGAAGTCTAGTCCCAGCCCACTCTCGTCCAGTTCAACGTCAAGTACCACCCAAGTCAAATGTCAATAGTTAAGTCAAACGTCAAGTACCACCCAAGTCAAATGTCAAGTCAAACGTCAGTTATAAAATTTGAAAATCTTAATAAACGTTCCCACAGATCGGCCGTCCTGACTCATGCATCGTCCTCGATGCTGCTGTGGTCGTCGTGAAGATCGTCAAGTGAAGTTGGATACGGCTTCATATTATCGACTGCCGTCCCCGTCCGATTTGGTCCTATGTGTTCGCCGACTTTTTCTACCAGATACCGGTCTTTTCGCAAAACAGCAGTCACTTTATAAGGTCCAAGGAATTTGGGATGAACCTTCAGCCCCGTTCCAAATTGGGTTCTTCGAATAGCCACTAAATCTCCAATATGGTATTTTGTCGAAACCTTATGGGTTTTGTTGTAAGTTCTTCTGTTTTCGTGTTGGATCTTTTGGATGTTTCTTAGCGCTTCTTCTCGTAAAGTTGATCGGCACTGTTGATAATCGTTCATGATTTCCTCGTCAATTGCTGCTCGTAGTTCGTCGTTATCTCTGACACGCATAGTTTGCCCGAACATTACTTCAAAAGGACTCATTCCCACGCTTCGACTGTAGGATGCGTTGATATATTGTTGCACGTTCTCTACGTGCTTATACCACATCGCTGGATTATCGAGTGATAGCTTCGTTAAAACTGGTATAATGACCCTGTTCACACGTTCTATTTGTCCGTTCCCTCGAGGTATTCCCGTTGTTGTAGGCAGATGCTGTATACCTTCTTGATGACAATACTGCTCGAACGCCTTCGATGTAAACGCTGCGCCTCTATCGGAAATTATTCGCCTCGGATTTCCGAATATAATGGATTGTTTCTGGAGTCTGTTTATCACTTCTTCTGCCGTAGTAGATTTGGTTGGATACAACCAAACAAATTTAGAAAATGCATCGACAACCGCGAAAACATGATTGTAGGACTTGTTCGTCGAAGGCATTGGTCCCAAATGGTCAACATGATATGTTTGTAACGGTTTGTCGCCTTTATCAATAGTGTTCAGCATTCCTTCGATCTTGCCTTGTTTGCGTTCCGCTAAGATACATCTTACGCAATTGGATATGAACTTTTCGATCTTTGCTCGCATGTGTGGAAACCAATATTCTTGCATCACCAAATATTCAGTTTTTTTCCATCCAAAGTGTCCTTGTTCGTGACAACGTCTTATTACGTCATACTGCATCGCTTTTGGTATCACCAATAGTGATTTTCCGTCCATCTCGCGATACAAGACGTCACTCTTCAAAACAAAATCCACGACTTTACTGTTATGGATATCACTGATAATTTTTAACAGCTGATCGTCGTTTTGTTGTTCCTTTCTAACTTGTTCAATGATAACTCCATCGATTCGTCGAAGTATACAGACGGATACTGGGTATCTACTCAGAGCGTCGGCATGTCGCATGGATGATCCTGGACGGTGCTCCACAGTATAGCTGAACTCTTCCATCAGCATTGCCCAACGTGATACTCGCAGACAAGAATCCTTTTTCGCCATCGTTCGTTCAAAAGCTTGGCAATCCGTCACAATTTTGAAAGTTATGCCCAATAAATAGACACGAAACTTCTTTAATGCCTGCACAATCGCCAATATTTCTAACTCGTAACTAGTATAGCGTGATTGAGTCGGAGTCGTCTTCCAGCTAGCGTACTGAATAGGATGCATCAATCCATCTTCCGAATCTTTTTGCATCAAAATTGCACCTAGTCCGTCTTTGGATGCGTCTGTATGTAACTCTGTTACAGCTCCTGTGCGATATAGTTTCAAAACTGGGTTTGTTGTCAATGCAGTCTTTAATTGTTCAAATGATTTTTGCTGCTCTGGGCCAAACTCAAAAGGTACTCCATCTTTTAACAAATTTGACAAAGGTCGAGCGATAATTGCATGATTTGCAATGAATTTCCGGAATGCCCCAGTTAATCCCAGAAAACTACGAACGTCTTTTACTGTTTTTGGCGCAGGAAAAATCGATACTGCTGTCGTCTTCTTTGGTGATGGTTTAATGGTACCATTCTCTATGGTATATCCCAAGTATTCCACTCGCCTTGCCAGAAATTCGCATTTGTTCCAATTAATGATTACGCCATATTCGCTAGAGACTTCCAAAACTCGCTTCAACTTCTCTAAGCTTTCTGCTTCGCTTCGTGCTGGAATAATTATGTCGTCTAAGTAAGTCAAAACGACGCCTTCAGCTATAAGCTCTCGGTAAATAGCTTTAACATGTCTTTGGAAAACAGCTGGTGAATTGCTCAAGCCAAAAGGCACACGGAGAAACTCGTATTGCCCGTCGGGTGTCACGAATGCCGTATATTTGATACTTCCTTTCTCTACAGGAACATGGAAAAATGCGTTTTTGAGATCAATCGTTGTAAAAATTGTCGAGTTTTCCAATCTGTCAAGTTGGTCTTCTATCAACGGAAGTGGAAATGGATCTCGGATGACTTTCTTATTCAAAAGTCTATAGTCGATGCATAACCTAGCGGTTCCGTCCTTCTTTTCCACTAAAACAATAGGAGAGGCATATGGTGACAAACTATACCGTACAATACCTTCTTTTATCCAATCATTCACGATGTCGTTTACTACTCTTCTTTGTCCGGCTGATAAACGCCGAGGATTTCGATGAACTGGAGTCTCGTCATTAAGAACTATTCGCATTTCAACACCTGACTCTCTTGTTTTACTTGGCGTGTACGACTCGATCAGGTTCTTCAGTTCCGATTTAATCGCTGAGTCCTGAATGTGGTGCAGGTCGACTTCTATCTCATCTGGACTCCAATTGATGCTAAAAGCCGTCTTCAAATATTCGCAACACTCGTC
Organism: Chorisops tibialis; assembly: GCA_963669355.1. Lineage (NCBI taxonomy): Eukaryota > Metazoa > Arthropoda > Insecta > Diptera > Stratiomyidae > Chorisops > Chorisops tibialis. Next base: position 114,792,479 of record OY770262.1, on the reverse strand, counting down.
CTCGCCATCTATTTCATCATATTGACTGTTTGTTTCTTTCTTCGAATCGCATAATTTTATATCCGTATGTTGTTGAGCAGATGGTTTGATTTCGTCAGTTGTAGATCTTTGAGTTGTTTTGGAATTATCTTCATGAACACTTTTTACAGTCATGATACGCTTTTTTATTGTAATTTCCACGAGTTCAGATAATTCACCACCAAGTAACAGATCATATGGAAATATTTCGTCATTAACAACATGGATCGTAAGCTCTAATTCAACACTGTCTATTACAACCTTGGAAGTAAAATGTCCAAGAGTTCGTTGATCACTAGATCCGATACCACCAAAACTAACACGTTTCTTTTCGAGCCTCGGAGCATTCAGTCCGTCGTAGATACTAGATTTTATTAAGTGCACATCACTGCCCGAATCGAATACCGCACGAACCGGTTTATTACATCTTTTCACAAATTTGTATGTCTTCATGTCCTCCAACTTCACTGCATCACATCTAACTTTTGGAACATTCGCACGCGGTGTCAGACACTTATTCGCGACGTGACCAAAATTACCGCACGAGAAACATTTGGTACCTTTTATTTTGTCGGGACAGTCTTTCCCTAGGTGATTGCGACTACCACAATTAAAACATCGTTTTCCCGTATGCTCAGGCCTAACACTCGGTAACTTTTTCTCATTGGATGGATACTTCGTCTTCATACGCATTTTTAGAGCTTCATACTGAACCAATTTCTGTCTAAGCTCTTTAATTGAACTCGCGCCGTATAAAATTGTCTTATTTCGCTCATCGTCCTGTATGCCTTCAATTATATATTGAATTTTGGCATCTAACTCAATATTCGCGTGGCTAGCGACTTCTAGAACGCGATAAACATATTCATGAAAACTTTCACTCGCGGTTTTTTTAATATCACTTAATTGTCGGTGGATGTCCTTGCTATTGACAATTTCCCCGAACTCTGTGCACAACGAGCTACGCAGTTCACTCCAAGATTTTACCTGGCATTCGAAACTGACGAACAGTTTGGCGGATCCACGTAACAGCTTCTTCGCATAAACCACCCGATGAATATCGCTCCAGCCACACATTTCTGCGGTTTCTTCGAAGTTGCTCAGCCATTTTCCCATATTTTGATTAGTGTCGCCACTAAACGTTTCGAGCGACTCTTCCACATCGCGAAAAGATAGCATTGTTTCTCTTACAGATACTACTCTACGTTCAGATCGCGTTTCTCGTTCCATCTCGTTCTCTGAATCTTCCTCTGCGGCGTCTTCTGCTTCTGCCACTGTCGCTGAACACAATCCTTCGCGCGCCACGACCTTCTTTCCATCGGTCGATAGCTCCAAATCACTTGACCGCCGAGAATCGGTGTCGCGTTTTGCAGCTTCGCACATCACAGCACTTCTAAGCCTTTTTCGTAACACCGCTTTACTCCCCGTTAACACAAGACCCCTCTCGTCAAGTGCCTGCTTCAATTCAGCTTCCGATAACGCGTCAATATTCACATCCGTCATGATGCAACAAAATATGCAATTGAACCGTCGCGTCTACTCGATTCACACTCGGATAACTTTTTCACGAGTCTCCGCACGAAAACCTTCCTCTGCCACGCACTGTAACAACAATAGCAACCGTAAACAATCAAGTACGGCACGATCGTCTCGGTGCAGTATTTCACAATTTGTTTGTAAAGAAAACTGTTCGTCGTCTATAGAACAGGTTCTAACACGTCGTTCACTCACACAAAGACCGTCTGTCTTTTAATTTTCTTAAAAACGTACCACTGGCTATTCAACACGTTTCGACATGTCCACAACACAATTTACGATCTAGCACTTTACTTTCTTTTACATTCCGTCGGGCTTGCCGGCCTCTTTCCTTCACAACGATCCCGGTTGAGCCCCCAATTGTAGGGATCGGATGAATAGAAAATGGAAAGAAACAAGAAAAACACGGCGGTTATGAAAAATGACTTGTTTATTGTATCCGTAGAAACACGTCTCGCTCGTTCGAAGTCTAGTCCCAGCCCACTCTCGTCCAGTTCAACGTCAAGTACCACCCAAGTCAAATGTCAATAGTTAAGTCAAACGTCAAGTACCACCCAAGTCAAATGTCAAGTCAAACGTCAGTTATAAAATTTGAAAATCTTAATAAACGTTCCCACATATATAAAACTATTGTACGACCTGTGCTCTGTTATGGCAGCGAGACGTGGACATTAACACGAACTCCGAAAAAGCAGTTAACGCATTTGAAAGAAAGGTCCTCCGAAGAATTTTGGGACCTGTGAAGGAAGGAACGGAATGGCGAATAAGATACAACCATGAGTTGTATCAACTCTACGACGAGCCAGAAGTTTCAATGTTCATCAAGCAACGTAAACTGCAGTGGGCTGGCCATGTAGAGCGAATGGAAGACAGAAGAATCCCCAAACGTGCTCTGAAAGGCAAAGCGAGTGGTAACCGGCCAGTAGGCAAGCCACGCAAGCGATGAGAAGACTCGGTTGATGAAGCTAGCAAAGCCATCTTAAAAATTAGCAGCTGGAGGACGCGGTCTTTGGATCGAGATGATTGGAGGCGACGACTTCAGGAGGCCAAGGCCCGATTTGGGCTGTCGCGCTATTGATGATGATAAGACAACATCACTATCCTATTGAGAATCGCCTTAGATTTTCGATGCGGCAGCAATTGCCACAATCCCGAAGGTCGGTCTTCTTCGGGATTTGCACAACGACGCCTCCTTCCACCAAGCTTGATATCTCCCTTCATTCCACACCTCAATAAAGAGAAGGAGAAGTATATCGGCTGTTATTTCTGGGTTCACTTTTAGGACTACACGCACTCCTCCCCTCATAAAAACCCAAACTTGCATAAATAAACGAAATATTGATTAAATGTACTGAATCTATTGATCGTATCCGCAATTAAGTGTTAATTGACAACAGCCCTGCCCAAGAACCCCCTTTCACTAAGTCGTCCTTAACCACTCTAACCTGCATATTGGCTTTTAGCGCATCGTGAACTTGTCCCAAGAATAATAAAATTGCACCCAATTTGTTGGAAGTTTATATATTTTACATTCTTTTTATTTTACTTTCTTTTAATTTTTAGTTATATATTTTGGCAGCATTTCTGACAACAGAAATAATTCAATTCAGTGGTTTAGAGGTTAAAATTTGTTTCCGACCGCCTGCAGAGGTGAAAACCAAAAAGAATAAAAATAAATGCTCTTAAATGCTTTTGCGTCTATTTTTGAAAAATTTTACTTTTCGGCGAAAGATTGAAGAATTGTTAATTTTACTTTATTATTTTAATAATAAAGTATTGTGATCGACACAGAAAAAAAAAAAAATTTTCTACCCTGAAATTTTGTTTTTTCGCGTTTCATGACTAAATTAGCCTAAAAAAGCAAAAAAAAAAAATCCGTCCCGCCGTACGCCGTACGCCGTACATATGGACTCGTACCTCCAAGACCGTTAAAGGTAGAATGTTGATTTTTGGGTGGGTTATTAACTTGGTAAGTGAGCTCCATTATCCAAATTTTGGGGAGTGTGGGGTGGAAGGGGGAGGCGGGGGGATGGAAAAAGTCGAAATATACACTTGCTAATATCTTCACCACGAATGCAGATAGAAAGATGAAAATCAGCACACGTATGGAGAGAGCTGTGGGACATATTCCAAAAATAATTTAATTTTTTTATCCATTGGCGTCCGCTAAAAACAAATTGTCGGCCGAATCTTTTTTTGAAATGGTTATATCTTCGAAACTACTTACCATAAAAAATTCATATTTTGGGACAATTAAGATGGCGTATAGATCCACCAGAATCAGCTTAGAAATAGGCTTATTATTGTAAGGGGGAGGGTCGGGGGGGTGCAAGGAAAAACACTTAAGAATTAATATCTCAACTATCTCTTAAGCTATGTAATTGAAATTTAAAAAATATACTAAGCTATACTAGCGAAATACAAAAAATTTGGTCATAATAGTATTGGGGTGAAATGGGGAGCATTTGAAAAATGGTGCACTTTTCAAAATTAGAAATCATTATATCTCAAAATTGAGTACAGATATCGAATTGAAAATTCGTCGGATTATAGAACTACATAATTTATAATTTTGATAAAAATTTTAAGTTAGGGGGTGTAAAAGGAGGGAGGTGGTAAGCAAAAATGTCGAAAATTTTGCGTGAATTTTTTAGGGCTCTGCTCAAAGATAGAAACTTTAAATTTTGCATGTAAATACATCTATTTGATATACATAGAAAAAAAATAATAATTTGATCCACAATTGTTATGAACCGACCACCCCGGTCTAATGGGCACAAGCTGTTTCATGTGCAACGAAAAAAACACGAAAACTGAAAATTTTTGGATATAATTTTAGGGTAGAAACTTGAAAATTTGGGAAATACATTTAAAAAAAATCCCTAAAAGTATAAAATATTAACTGGTCGAATACCTTCAAAACTTCTACCCCCTCCCATACAAAATTATTTTTTCGACCATTTTTAAGAAATTAATTATCACCTAACTATTAAAAGCTATCCATTTGAAATTTTGCATAAGAACTTATAAAAATATTTGCAAAGAAATTATTTTAAAAGTTTCAAAATCACACTTGCCCTTCTACCCCCTCCCATACAAAAGTATGATTTCGACCAATTTCATTAAATCAACTAATAACCAACAAATTAAAAGCTACGAACTTGAAATTTTGTACGAGCAGCTTACAAGAGAAAGGAAATAAAATTGCGTCACAAACTTTGCAAATCCCCTACCTCTTCTACCCCCTCCCGTACAAAATTATTTTTTCGAGCATTTTTAAGAAATCAGTTATCAGCTAACTCTTAAAAGCTATCCATTTCAAATTTTGCCTAAAAACTTACAAAAATAATTGAAATAAAATTACATTAAAAGTTTTGAAATCGCGCTTGCCCTTCTACCCCCTCCCATACAAAAGTATCATTTCTACCTATTTCATTGAATCAACTAATAACCATCAAATTAAAAGCTACGAACTTGAAATTTTGTACAAGCACACTACAAGAGAAAGGGAATAAAATTACGTCACAAATTTTACGATTCCCCTACCTCCTCTACTCCTTCCCATACAAATGTTTGGTTTCGTGAATGTAAAATGCACCGAATCCTATGAAACTTCTATGCAACTTCGTCTATGAAACACATTCTATACAGACGATATTGGACGCGATTCAAGCAATTAATTAAAAAGCTATTAACATCCACCCACCCTTACCCCTCCTCCTCCCCTCATAAGAACCCAAACTTGCAGAAATGAATGAAATATTGTTAAATTGACAACAGCCCTGCCCAAGAACTCCCTTTCACTTAGCCTTCCCTAACCACTCTAACCTGCATATTGACTTTCCACACATCCGCAACTTGTCCCAAGAATAATAAAGTTTCGCCCGACTTGTTGGCAGTTTATTTATTTAGTTTTAGTTACCGAAGAGGATATCTTTATACTGGAGTGAAATCTGAGAGTATATTGTGTTTCCCTACCATTTGTAACGCTAAGAAAAATGCTCGTACAGAATCGCCAAGGGTACAGAAATGAGCAACACCATTTTTTGTTGCTCAAAAACCTCGTTTTCGAGTGACCGTCTGCCCATCTGTCTACAATATAACTCTCCAACGCTTTGAGCTATCGTGCTAAAATTTGTTGTATTTTTAGCAAAGAAGTAACTTTAAGTAACTTCTTCTACCCCCTCCATACGAATTTCTCGAAATTCCGAAATTTTAGGGATTTGATTTTTCTTCGAAACTATTTAAGCTATCAACTTGAAATTTGAGTCAAAGTATTATGATGTTTGTAAATGTGATTGCCGTTACAAAATATTGAACCAATTTCCTCACTTCTTTTACCTATGCATTTTTTCGATTTTAGAGACTAGCGAAGTTATGAAAACGAGAAATAATTTCATTAAAATTGCAATCAGTTTTAAACAAATTATCAACTTCACCTCACTCCTTCTACCCCCTTCCATGCACGACATTTTGAAATTTCAAAGCTATGGGCTTGAAGTTTTGTGGAAAGTAAGTAATAATAAAAATAATTATGACGACGGAAAATTTTGTTTTCATCCTTATACTCCTTCAACCCCCTCCCATACATATGCATAATTTTGGTAAATGCATTTAATCGAATCGAATCATTGAAACTAGAAAAAGTACAAACTTGAAAATTTGCCAGAATTTTTTTCTTAATAATTGCAATAAATTATAAAAAAAATTATCAGTTTCACTTCACTATTTCCATCCCCTGCTCATGCATACATAATCTACATAATAAAATCATGGAAAGCATTTTCTTCGAACGTACATATGTGTGCTATCGACTTTGAAATTGAAACAGAGCATGTCGATAAGGATATTGATAAGCAGTTTCAAATTCATCTAAGACCCTACACATCCTCTGCTACCTCCAAAATAAATGCCACAATTCCAGGTAAACTATGTCCAATTTCATTGAAAATAATGAAAGCTTCAGACGTTAAATTCAGCATGCAACATTTTGTATACCAAATGTCATATACAAAAATTACAAACCTCTCCCCTCTGCTCCTTCCACCTCCCATACAAAAGTCACTATTAACTATTCAACAGAATTTGAAATGACATATTTTCTGGGTGTAGCCTAGTGGGTAGCGTGTTGGTCTACAATCCGAAGGTCGTGAGTTCAAATCCCGGTCGACGCATAATTCCAGCACACTACCTGCTTGGGTATACCTCGGTTACCTCGATCTACGAAAACTCGTAGATAGAGGGTTGTGCGAAGGGCTAACAACCCTTCCGCAATAAATAATAAAAATGTTAAGGAACCTGAAGGTCAGGAGGCCAAGGCCCGATTTGGACTGTAGCGCCATTGAAAAAGAAAAAAAAAGAAAAAAAATATTTTCTGGTACTTTAAAAACTTTCTCATTTCATCTAGAGTACGATATGATTGGGCGTAAAGCCTAGATGAAATCTGAGAGTATATTGTGTTTACCGTACCGTTTGTAACGCTAAGAAATAATGCTCGCACTACGTCGCCAATTGTACAGAAATATTTGGTATCGTTCAAAAACCGCGATTTCGAGTAACGTCTGTCCGTCTGTCTTTAACATAACTTTCTAGCTTTGACCTATTGAGCTAAGATTTGTTATATGCCAGCAAAAAATAAATAAAACGGGCCACACCCCCACATCTATTACCTCCTACCATACAAATTTCATGAAATTCAGTAATTTAAAGAAATGGATTTTTCTCCGAAATCATTTCAGCTATTGACTTGAAAATTAGGTCATAGTATATTGATATGAATATCAGTAAAATTGATCTGATCCTCTTACTCATTCTACCTCGCCCATACAAATGCACAATTTTCAAAAATTATTTTTCCTCCAAAACCGTTAAGGCTATCAACTTTAAATTTTGAGAAAAGCGTACAACTACAAATGTCATTGATGTCAAATAATTTGGTTTTGATTCGAATACTCCTTCTACCTCCTCCCATAAAATTGGACAATTTTGATAAATGCATTTAATCAAATTTTATTGAAACTAAGAAAATTACAAATTTCGAATTTTGCCAGAATTTGTCCCTTAATATTTGCAATGAAAACTAAAAAAAACATGAACTTCGTTTCACTCCTACTACCTCCCATACAAATTTTTACCATATATTGTAAATTCAAGAAAAGTGTTTCTCCTTCGTACATATGAGAGCTATCGAATTTGAAATTGTAAGAAAACAATGTGATTGCAGATTCGAAATCATGCAAAACCTTCCACTTTCTCTGCCACCTCCCAAATGCCATAAATTCAAATAAATAAACTGCCAGCAAGTCGGGCGAAACTTTATTTTTTTTTTTACAAAATGTGCATGCGTGGAAAGTCAATATGAAGGTTAGAGTGGTTAGGGAAGACTAGGAGAAAGGGGCTTCTTGGGCAGAGCAGTTCTCAATTTAAAACTTTGCGGAAACGTTCAAAAACTCCATATTACGTTCGCTTATGCAAGCTTAATGTGGATAAACTCAGAGATCCCAACAAAATAACCGAATACACCACCATTCTACGCAAAAAGTCATCCACATTGGGTGAACATGAAATGCGCACACTGGACGCCAATTGGGAGGCAACCAGAAACACTTTTCTAACTAGTGCTGAAGAATCTGTGGGATATGCGCAAAGTGGTGAGAAACCCTGGATGTCGCAAGACACATGGGACAAGGTTGGCAATCGGAAAAAAGCCAAATTGGCAATCATCTCTCAACCCGATGTCAACCAACGAACTCCCGACTTGAGGCAGAACTACCGCGATGCTCATATACAGCTTAAAAAGGCTGTTAGACGCGACAAGAGAAAGGCCATTGAAGATCTGGCAAACAAGGCAGAATCTGCGGCTTACCTTGGGGATATGGGTTCACTATTTAAAATCATGAAACAGTTGACGAACAGGAATTTCACCGCCAACCACCTGGTGAGAGATGTCAACGGAACTCTCCTTAATATGAGTGAACACCAGTTGCGACGATGGAAGGAATACTTCTCTGATATTTTAAACATCTTGTCAGATGAAGATATTCCGGATACAGAACAACTTCCAAACATCCAACCGCAACAATCCTCTATTAAGGACGATCCCCCAGATAAGGAAGAGATAGTTTCCGCCATTCGGTCAATGGTGGGAAGGAAAGCTCCAGGTATAGACGGACTACCAACCGAACTCCACAAAGCGGACCCGGAAATAACAGCCGATATACTCCTCCCACTCTTCACTAAGGTGTGGAATGATGGAAGATATCCGACTGAATGGAAGGAGGGCGTCATTGTGAAAATTCCGAAGAAGGGCGACCTTCGGGATTGTGGCAATTGGCGTGGTATATGTCTACTTACTGCCGTATCAAAAATTATGGCTAAGGTAATTCTCAATAGGATTAGTGATGTCGTCGAGAGCACTCTCGAAGTTTATCAGGCTGGATTCCGTAAAGGGTCGTCTTGTACCGACCACACAAATACCCTACGGATAATATTAGAGCAGTCAGCCGAAATGGGTTCGCCACTACATCTCATGTTTGTAGACTTCGAGAAGGCTTTCGAAAGCGTTAAGCGAGATTACATATGGAATGCTTTGCGTAGGAGAGGTATTCCAGATAAGGTCATAGCTATGATTAAAGAATCCTACGAAAATGCAAGGTGTCGCGTCTTGCATAGAGGAGAGCTGTCCGAGAGCTTCCCTGTGCGAACGGGTGTCAGACAAGGCTGCATATTATCACCAGCCCTGTTTCTGGTGGTAATAAATGACATCTTGAAAGCTGCACTGGAAGGTGGGGAAGGTAAAGGTCTTCAATGGAGACTATTTAACATCTTAAGTCACCTTGATTATGCTGATGACGTGTGTTTGCTTGCACATACCCGTTCGGACTTAGAGTCAAATGTTCGCTCGTTGCATTCTAAATGCAAAGAAGCGGGACTGAAAATAAATGTGCGTAAAGCCAAGTACATGCACATGGGTTCGAACGCAAGCACACCGATTGTTCTTAATGGACAGGATGTGGAAGAGGTGCAAGATTTTTGCTATCTCGGAAGCATTGTCAGCATGGACGGCGGAGCCGAAAAGGATGTTGAGGCTCGGCTAAATAAAGCTCGTCAAGCCTTCGGTATCCTTTCCCCTTTCTGGAGGTTAAGAGAGATCTCCCTTCGCACGAAGCTGCGAGTTTTTGACGCATGCGTTAAATCCGTGTTGTTATATGGTTGTACTACGTGGAAAGTGACCGTTGGACTTACCAAGAAACTACAGACTTTCGTAAACCAATGCCTCCGGCGCATTTTAGGAATATTCTGGCCAGAAGTGATCTCCAACGACGAACTTTGGAGTGGATCGGTCATACTTTGAGGAAACCAGAGCAAAATATCGCAAAACAGGGTCTGGATTATAAGCGAGCAGTTGAGCAGGAAGCCAGAGGAATAAACAAGTCCTGGCAACAGCTTAAAGCCGATGCGCAGGATCGCGCCTTGTGGAAGAGAGTTGGTTCTATCCTATGCCCCTATAGGAGGTCTTAACAGGAATTTGATTGATTGATTGATCTTCTACCACAGCCATAAAAAATCACTCAAAATTTTCAACATTTTTTCTTTCCACCTACCTCCCTTTACACCCCCAAACTTAAATTTACCAAAATTAACGACTATATAGTTCTACAATCTGATAAATTTTTGATTTGATTTCTGTACTCTATTTTGAGATATACTGATTTGTAATTTTGGAAAGTACACCATTTTTGAAATGCTCACCATATCCTCCACTACTATTGTGTCCACATGCAATATTTTTTCATATTTCGCTAATAAAGGTATACGTTTCAAGTTTCAATTGCATTGCTTAAGAGACAGTCGAGACATTCATTTTTATGTGTTTTTCTTTGCACTCCCCATGGCCCTCCCCCTACAATAATTAACTTCTATGTAAACTGATTCTAGTAGATCTATCTGCCATCTTAATAGTCTCAAAATATTAATTTTTTATGGTAAATAATTTTAAAGATATAATCATTTGGAAAAAAAAAAATTCAGCCGACAAGTGGTTCTTTTGCACCCCAATGGATAAAAAAATTTAATTATTTTTAAAAGTTGTCCCACAAACTCCTCTACATGTACATATGTTGATTTTTAGCTTCCTAGCTGTAAGCATGGTTGAGATATTTGAATTCGTATTTTTTGGTCTAGGCGCTCCCCCCGCTTCCCCATTAACCCGTACACCCACCCCTACGGCGTACAGACAGACGGATTTTTTTTTTTGCATTTTTAGGCTATTTTAGTCATGTAACGCGAAAATACAAAATTTTAGGGTAGCAAATTTTTTTTTTCCAAGTCGATTACAATACTTTATTATTAAAATAATAAATTAAAATTGTCCAATTTCCTCGTTAATTATGAAAGCTACAAACTTTAAATTCAACATGAAACATTTTGCATACTATGTTTGGTGTTCTATTAAAAAAATACAAACCTCTCCGCTCTGCATTTACCACCTCCCACACAAAAGTCACTATTCACTATTCGAAAGAATTTGAGATGACATATTTTCCGGCACATTAAACGCTTTTTCATTTCATCTAGAGTGTCATATGATTGGGATTTACATAATTCTGTTATGTTTATAATATCAATTTAATTATCAGTATCAAAAGAGTATCATAAATATTTTGTGATATTCCGGGATAGAGGCCCCCTAGTTTAGCCTTTTATTTGTCTAACGCGACCTTACTAAAAGCCGTTTCACAAAAGATGTGGAGCGTTTGATTGAGCGCTGGCGGAAGATTGGGAAAATTTTGCTGAGTAAACATTGTTATCACCATGCTTCGGACCACTAACTAATATATTTTAAAACGGGAGATATTGGCAGCACTGCTAAAAGTTTAGAAGTCTTTAAATGTATAACAATTTGAACGTATAACACTTTGAATGTATAACACTTTGAGTGAAAAACTCGTATGACAATAAAAATTCTAAGTCAGTTCTGTTTGGACATTTCACCACTTACGATCACAAGAGTTTCAATACACGTGAAATACCTCGTGTAGGTCACATAATAGTTACTTCGGTACATAATAGTTCTGGTTAAATATTGTTTTTTTTTATCAATTGCGTATAGACAATTCCGGCCTTTATGTGCAATGCACAAACACAATCATGGAGGGAAGAAATGAGATTGGAAGTTAGGGGAAGGGGAGTGAGAACGACCATAGTGAGTGAAGAAGCTGGGAGCTAACGAGTACGCCTAACAGACAGACGGATTTTTTGCATTTTAGGTTAATTTTGTCATGACTCGCGAGAAAACAAAATTTCAGGGTAAGAAATTTTTTCCCGAGTCGATCACAAAACTTTATCATTACAATAATAAAGTAAAATAAACTGCCAACAAGTCGGGCGAAACTTTATTATTCTTGGGACAAGTTGCGGATGAGTGGAAAGTCAATATGCAGGTTAGAGTGGTTAGGGAAGGCTAAGTGAAAGGGAGTTCTTGGGCAGGGCTGTTGTCAATTTAACAATATTTCATTCGTTTCTGCCAGTTTGGGTTCTTATGAGGGGAGGAGGAGGGGTAATAGTAAGAGTGGGTGGATGTTAATAGCTTTTTAATTAATTGCTTGAATCACATCTAATATTCTCTGTATAGAATGTGTTTTTCGTAAAATTTGATATGTAGTTTTATTTCGCTTCTCTTGAAAGGTGCTTGTATAAAATTTCAAGTTCGTAGCTTTTAGTTTGTTGGTTATTAGTTGATTTAACGGAGTTGGTCGAAATCATACTTTTGTATGGGAGGGGGTAGAAGGGCAAGCGCGATTTCAAAACTTTTAATGTAATTTTATTTCAATTATTTTTGTAAGTTTTTTTTGCAAAATTTCAAATTGATAGCTTTTAATAGTTAGGTGATAATTGATTTCTTAAAAATGGTCGAAAAAATAATTTTGTATGGGAGGGGGTAGAAGTTAATATTTCGTATATTTAGGGATTTTTTTTAAATGCATTTCGCAAATTTTCAATTTTCTACTCATTTCACTCAAAAATGTTCAGCTTATGTGTTTTTTTCAATGCACATGAAAGACCTTGTACACGTTAGAGTGGGGAGGGGGGATTCTAGGGGGGATCGGTTTATAACAATTATGGATCAAGTTATTATTATATTTCTATGTACATTAAATAGACGTATCCACATGCAAAATTTAAACTTTGTATCTTTCACCAGAGCCGTAAAAAAATTTCTCAAAATTTTCGACATTTTTGATTATCACCTCCCTCCCAACTTAAAATTTTTACCAAAATTAACCATTATGTAGTTCTACAATTTGACAAATTTTCGATTTGATATCTGTACTCTTTTTTGAGATATAAGGATTTGTAATTTTGAAAAGTGCGCCGTTTTTGAAATGCTCCCTATTTCCCCCCACTACTATTATTTCAACATGTTATATTTTTTTTTATATTTTCCTAGTATAGCTTTATATACGTTTCAAGTTTCAATTTCATCGGTAAAGAGATAGTTGAAATATTCATTTTTAAGTGTTTTTCTTTGCACACCCCCTGACCCTCCTCTTTACAATAGTTAGCCATTCTCTAAGCTGATTCCGATGGAACCTTGATGGTCCCAAAATATGATTTTCTTACGATAAGTAATTTCGAAGATATAATCATTTGAAAAAACAATTCGGCCGACAATTTGTTTTTAGCCTCCCCTTTTCGGACGCCAATGGATAAAAAAATTAAATTATTTTTAAAGTTTGTCCCACAACCTTCTCTATATCTCTTCTGGTTTTCAACTTTCTATCTGCATTCGTGGTGGAGATATTAGTAAGTGTAGTTTTCGAGTTTTTCCTTCCCCCGCCTCCCCCTTCCACCTGGATGCTAAGAGATCGAAAAAGAAAATTCGTTCTTTTCCGCAGCAACAGTGCGAATACTTACTTTGCTTAGTACAATACGTTTCTACAATTTTTTTATCGTATTTTTGAATATATGAATGTGTTGGATGTGCTCATACATATGTAAGAAGTGGTACCTTCTAACTTAAATATAAAAATGTTTATGCAATAACAATAAGAGAAAACGAAAAATTCAGCAATTGCGCGGAAATGATGATAATTCTTTTCTTATCAACATAATTTCGTTCGTGGTCAATGAGTAGACACATTTAATTTTTTCTTCTGCTGTTTTTTGGTCTTTTTATGTTGAGATTTACTTAAAATTAATGAGAACCACAGTATTGCTATATACAGTGCGGGGATAAGTCAATTGACAGGCCGACGCAATATATTGTCGATTGAAGTATTTTAATTTAAAATAACTATATAACTAAGTGTTTGTTTGTTGTTTTTATGTTTAGTGTATTACATATTTCATGGAAACTTTTACATAATTTATAACAGTGTGAAATTTTGGAATCTTTTCTTCATTTCGAATCCTCCCAGCGCTTCCATGGTTTTCCGACCGATCTTTGTCCGTTGACTTTCCCTTTTAGTGTGCGTTTGGTAATTCTTCCGTCATCCATACGCTCCCCATGACCAGCTCATTGTAGCTTCTTAAATTTAATGAGGGTTGACACTTCTGGATTGTCGAAGATGTCATACAATTCACTATTGTATCGTATTCTCCAAATCGAGTCTTGCCTCACAGGTCCGGTGATTCTTCTGAGAACCTTTCTTTCAAAGGCGTTAAGTAGTTTTTCGTACGTCTGAGTTAAAGTCCACGTTTCGCTGTCATAGCATAGCACAGGTCTTATGACGGTTTTGTATAGCTTAAGTTTTGTTTTCCTGTGCACGTTCTTGTTTTTGATTATTAAAAGTACCGAATAATAAATCTTGTTTGCCATCATTATCCTTCTTTAGATTTCGATTGGTTCGCTTCCAGCCTTCGTTAGGTTCTCCCCTAGGTGTATGAAATTGTCTACGTTTTCTAGGTTATAGTCTCCTACTGTAATATTTTATCTGATTGGCGTCTTTTTCCTAGATTGCGTCATAATTTTTGTTTTGTTTTCACTAATACGTAGTCCAACTTCCTTTGCTACCGAGTCAAGGCTTACCAATACCTCCTTGGCACTCTCCAGAGATCTTGCAAGGATATTTATATCGTCGACATATGCTACGTGTTGTGTGGATTTGAAGCGTAGTGTTCCCTTGGTGTCAACGGGAGGTTTCTGAACAACATATTCGAGTGTCAAATTAAACAGCATTGGTGCGATGCCGTCACGTTGCTTAATGCCGTTGTCTGTTTTAAAACTGGAAGTCAAATCGTTTCCTACTCGTGACAAAGACTCGGTCATTATCATTTTTGTAAGTCGAACCAGTTTCGGTGGGACTCCAAATTCTAACATGATTTTATACAGTACGCGCCTGTCGATACTGTCGTATTCTTATTTCAAGTCAACAAATATCTGGTGCATAGCAATATTATATTCCCAGCACTTTTCCAGCACCTGTTTACCTGAGAATATCTCATCCGTGGTCGATCGTCCAGCTCTAATTCCGCCTTGGTATTCACCAATTACTTTGTCAGCATAGGGCTTAATTCTCTTTTCCTCTTTTTATAGGATGTACACAACAGAGATATTCCTTGATAGTTTCCGCAGCAGAGTTTGTCACCTTTTTTATAAATTGGACATATGATGCTCTTGCGCCAATCTTCAAGAAGTGCTTCCTGCGTCCATATGTCCGTGGGTAATTTATGTAGGAGATGCGCTATGCAGGTGTCGCCGGTTTTCAGAAGCTCAGCTGGAATTTGATCAGTGTCCGGCGCTTTGTTGTTTGGGTGGTTCCTCAGGGCTGTTTTTACTTGTTCGAGTGTGGGAGGACTCAAAGCGGATCCTTCATCAGCTGTTACATCAGTTTTACCTGCAATTGCATTCGCTG
The DNA here is from genome assembly GCA_963669355.1 of Chorisops tibialis. Lineage (NCBI taxonomy): Eukaryota > Metazoa > Arthropoda > Insecta > Diptera > Stratiomyidae > Chorisops > Chorisops tibialis. The sequence goes on along the minus strand of OY770262.1, from coordinate 114,777,069 downwards.
GTGCTGCTGCTATTCGTGCGGATGATGGGCTCGGATTAAGAAGGTGTTCAAAGTATTGCGCCCATCTCAATTTTATATCTTCCGCATTACTCAGAATGTTCGCTTCTGTATCTTTGCAGTCTTGTCTTCGGTTGGTATCCCCCTTTTATTCTTTTGACAAGGGAATACGCGGCTCTTGTGTTGTGTAATTTAAAGTATTCGTCCATGTTTTTTATTTCGTCAATATTGTACTTCCGTTTTTTTTTGTCTGCATATTTTGTTTGCAAATCGTCTAAGATCATTATATTTGTCCCGTTTGGCTCGTGTCGGCCGTTCTGTTAATATTTTGTAAGCCTGGTTTTTTCGGTCTAAGGCATTTTGGCAGTCGTTGTCGAACCAGTCATTTCTTTTGATGTAATGAGATTTAATGCCATCTTTGATATTTTTCCACATTTCTTCTATTGGCATGCTGGCGTTGTTGTTCCATATTGGCGCGAAGTGCCTTTCTAAGGCTGATACGTACTTCGCAACTACTTTCTCATCCTTGAGTTATTCTATGTCGAATTTAGGAACCGGTTGTGATTTTGAGTGATCTCGGTTTGCGATTCGACATCGCAACTTGGTCTTTACCAAATAGTGATCTGTGTCGCAATTACCACCACGACATGTACGCACGTCGATAATTCAGGAGGCCGTTCTTTTCTCTATTAGAACGTGGTCTATTTGATTGAATGTTAGTCCGTGGGGTGATGCCCACGTTCTTTTATGAATGTCATGATGCGGGAAGCATGTCGAGCTTACAATAAGATTTGTGCTCCTGGCAAAATCAGTCAGCCTTTGGCCGTTGTCGTTACTAATATCATGGAGACAGTGCCTTCCAATTGTCCCTATGTATGTTTCTTCTTTGCACACTTTTGCGTTAAAGTCACCTAATACTATTTTCATATCGTTCAACGGAAGGGAGTGAAATGTTGATTCTAGGGTGCTGTAGAAATCGTCTTTAACTTCGTCGTCTTTGTCTTCCGTTGGGGCAATGACATTAATAAGCCAAACATTAAAGAATTTTGTCTTGATGCGTATTGCACACAATCGTTCGTTGACGGGCTTGAAGTTGGTGACCTGGTGTTTAAACTTGTTTTTGACGACAAACGCAACTCCAAACTTCCGGCTTCCCGATGATTTCCCACTTTTAGAAATTATGTGTGATCTAATGTCAGTAATCTCGCTACATAACAATTTAGTTTCTTGGAGTACAATTATGTTTATATTGTATTTGACTGCCTGTTTCAGAAGCGCTCTCACTGCTCCTGCTCTGTACAGGGATCGCACGTTCCAAGATCCGAAAAAATAGTCCATTTTTCGTTTGCGTGGTCGTTGCCGTTGAATCAATCCAGTCCGAGGCGTTGCTTCAGGTTTCGAAACGGGTGTGGTTTTTCCAAGGATGAGTTGTTAACACATCGCCCTACCCCCAACTTGCTAGAATTTTTCTGGTTCATTAGCACTCGCGTCTATCAGTTTAGCATGTCAAGTCCAGATGGACAAGACCAGTACCCGGTGGCTACCACGTGGAGGTATGATGAGCACAATAGGTGCTTATATGATAGTTACAACACTGGGTGTCGCCTTATGACGCCGATCAGATTTCTATCCTATCTATACATACCCAACCACCAGTTTACTGTTTTAATAATCACACAAAAGAGGAGCAATTGAAAAAGATCACTATCAACGAATTTAGATCATACAAACTTACTACAAAACTATCTGCCAACAAGTTGGGCGCAAGTTTACTATTCTTGGAACAAGTTGGAGATACGTGGGAAGTGAGTGAGTGAGGGATCAATGAAATTCCTGCTAAGACCCCCTATAGGGTCATAGGACAGAAACACCTCTCTTCCACAAGGTGCGATCCTGAGCATCGGCCTTAAGCTGTTGCCAGGACTTGTTTATTCCTCTGGCCTCCTGCTCAACTGCTCGGCTCCATGGTCGACCCACCCGACGTCTTTCTTGAGGATTATTATCCCGAGCCTGTTTGGCGATATTTCGCTCGTCACGTCACAATTCTGCAGTGCTACGCACCAACTAATACCGCAACATCTGGTGACAAAGAGGAGTTTTACAGCCAACTGAGTGCCACCTTCGAACGTGTTCCATCTCAGGAGATATGAACGCTCAGGTTGGATCAGACAACACTGGACTAGAACACGTCATGGGGAGGCATGGTGATCCTTGGGTCGATGCGTCACAACCTTGGACTAAGAGACCGGAAAACGGCGAATCGGAGGGACCCTTTTCCCACACAAGAGTCCCCATAAAACATTTTGGGTTTCCCCTGATGGTATTACTCAGGACCAGATCGACCATTTGGCTATAAGTCGCCGCTGGAGAAGATGTCTCCTCGACGTGGGGATCGATCACCACTTGATGGTTGCCTGCTTGAGATTGTGTACAGCAGCTATCCGACGACTACAAGTTCTTCAAATGAAGCGCAAGCTTAATGTGGATAAACTCAGAGATCCCAACAAAAACCGCGAATACACTACTAATCTACGCGAAAAGTCAACCATATTGGGTGAATATGAAATGCGCACACTGGACGCCAATTGGGAGGCAACCAGAAACACTTTTCTGACTAGTGCAGAAGGATCTGTGGGATATGTGCAAGGCGGTGAGAAACGCTGGATGTCGCAAGACACATGGGACAAGGTTGGCAATCGGAAAAAGCCAAATCGGCAATCATCTCTCAACACGATATCAACCAACGAACGCCCGACCTGAGGCAGAACTACAGCGATGATATATACAGCTTAAAAAGGCTGTTAGACGCGACAAGAGAAAGGCCATTGAAGATCTGGCAAACAAGGCAGAATCTGCGGCTTGCCTTGGGGATATGGGTTCACAATTCAAAATCATAAAACAGTTGACGAACAGGAATTTCACCGCCAACCACCTGGTGAGAGATGTCAACGGTACTCTCCTTAATATGAGTGAACACCAGTTGTGGCGATGGAAGGAATACTTCTCTGATATTTTAAACATCTTGTCAGAGGAAGATATCTCAGAAACGGAACAATTACCAAATATCCAACCGCAACAATCCTCTATTAGGGACGATCCCCCACATAAGGAAGATATAGTTTCCGCCATTCGGACAATGACGGAAAGGAAAGCTCCAGGTATAGACGGACTACCAACCAAACTCCTCAAAGCGGACCCGGAAATAACAGTCGATATACTCCTCCCACTCTTTACTGAGGTGTGGAATGAAAGAAGATATCCGACTGAATGGAAGGAGGGCGTCATTGTGAAAATGCCGAAGAAGGGCGACCTTCGGGATTGTGGCAATTGGCGTGGTAAACTCGAAGTTTATCAAGCTGGATTCCGTAAAGAGTCGTCTTGTACCAACCACACAAATACCCTACGGATAATATTGGAGCAGTCAGCCGAAATGGGTTCGCCACTAGATCTCATGTTTGTGGACTTCGATAAGGCTTTCGACAGCGTTAAGCGAGATAACATATTTCCATAGGAGAGGTATTCCAGATAAGGTCATAGCTATGATTAAAGAATCCTACGAAGATGCAAGGTGTCGCGTATTGCATAGAGGAGAGCTGTCCTAGAGCTTCCCTGTGCGAACGGGTGTCAGACAAGGATGCTTATTATCACCAGCCCTGTTTTTGGTGGTAATATATGACATCTTGAAAGCTGCACTGGAAGGTGAGGAAGGTAAATCTCTTCAATGGAGACTATTTAACATCTTAAGTCACCTTGATTGTGCTGATAACGTGTGTTTGCTTGCACATAACCGTTCGGACTTAGAGTCAAATGTTCGCTCGTTGCATTCTAAATACAAAGAGGTGGGACTGAAAATAAATGTGCGTAAAACCAAGTACATGCACATGGATTCGAACGCAAGCTCACCGATTGTTGTTCTTAACGGACAGGATGTCGAAGAGGTGCAAGATTTTTGCTATCTCGGAAGCATTGTCAGTATGGACGGCGGAGCCGAAAAGGATGTTGAGGTTCGGCTAAATGAAGCTCGTCAAGCCTTCGGTATCCTTTCTCCTTTCTGGATATTAAGAGAGACCTCCCTTCGCAAGAAGCTGCGAGTTTTTTACGAAATCCGTGTTTTTATATGGTTGTACTACGTGGAAAGTGACCGTTCGACTTACCAAGAAACTGCAGACTTCCGTGAACCAGTGCCTTCGACACATTTTAGGAATAGTCTGGCCAGAAGTGATTTCCAAAGACAAACACTGGAGCACAACTGGCGAGACTAAAATAGGTATTGAGATTCAAAGGCGGAAATGGCAGTGGATCGGTTATACTTTGAGGAAACCAGAGCGAAAGATCGCCAAACAGGCTCTGGATTATAATCCTCAAGAAAGACGTCGGGTTGGTCGGCCATGTAGCACATAGAAGCGAGCAGTTGAGCGAGCAGGTCAGAGGAACAAACAAGTCCTGGCAACAGCTTAAGGCCTATACTCAGGATCGCGCCTTGTGGAAGAGAGTTGTTTCTGTCCTATGCCCCTATAGGGGGTCTTAACAGGAATTTGATGAGCCAAACCGCTGATAATTTGTATCTGATGTCTCGGTTGAAGTTTTGTGGATGTTTAGAAATTTCAATGGCTTCTCGTACTATTCGTGGAAAATAGTGATTTATCCTGGTCAGAATTTGCACATTGTCGAAATCCATTGTATGGTCCTCTGCCGTTGCATGTTTAGCGATCTCTGATGACTGTATTTAGTTTTTTCGTGTGCATCGTTGATCCTTGTTTGGAGTGTGCGTCCCGTTTTTCTTATGTACACTTTATCGTATGGCCGCTCCTTCGGTTTCCAATGGTTTTTTGTCCTTCTGGTTTCCTAATATTCTTCGAATAGTAGTCGGGGTAGAGAATGTTGTCTTGATGTTGATTTCGAAGGATTTTTCCTTTCTTATACGATGGATGTAAGATAAATTTACCCATCGTTTGTCTGTATTCCCTTCTTCAGTGTCTTCCCGTTCTTTTGTCCTTGGATACTGCGATCTCCACGCCTTCTTTATTTCGCTCGCTTTGTATCCATTTCAATTTTTTATTTCGTAGACTGCACGAATTTCCTTCACATCCGGCTCTGTGTATTAGGGTCTTTAGTATGCCTGTTTTCTAATTTGGGTGGTGATGTGAATGACCGTGGAGATATCTGTTGGTGTGAGTTGGTTTCCTGTATACCCCGAAGCTTAACGACGTACTATTCTTTTCTACGAGTACATCCAAGAATGGCAAGTTCCCATTGCTTTTTGTTTCCATGGTCCTAAGAATCCGGATCTAATTTGATGCTTCCAGCTGCCTGCAGGATTTCGCTGATTTTTTAATCCAGGATATTGGGTGAAATATGATACTTACATGAAATAGACGCAAAAAGGAATTTGTTGTACTTCACAAATTAAAGAAAGATAAATTTATTACAGCTGAAAAACTACTTGTCAGTTTCTCATATATTTCGTCTATAGCGCATAAAATTAATCGTGCTATCTGTAGGATTTTTTAAAATGTTTGAATTCTTAAAATGGAGATATCCAGGAATAAGATAATGATTAAAAATATAGTTCGAACTTTCGTTGTATTCCATTTGTCTCCATGCCTTTTTTAAATAATGTTTATCACGGTATAATTTAAGATGTATTTGTGAAAAGAATTTCCGGCAATGGTGATTTTTGTTATTTTCTATACATTTACACTCGAATATCCATGATACAAATTTATTCGTTACCTACTTATGATATTAGATCTGTATTCGTATCATGAAAATCATTTGATATACGTGTTAGTCTTAATTTCGTTTTCATCGCTAATAGTACTAATTCCTGTTCTCAAATTAATAGGGGCAAAATTATTTTTATTGTTTTCTAAAAGTACTTTAAAAGTAACAAATTCTGCTACATATATCATCCTTCAATGAGAAATCGCGCTGGCTGCTAACTTTAGATTTAAGATAGCAATTCGCCAAATGCTTGAAGATATAAATTTTATTTCAAAATAACAAAATAGGAACAAATAAGTAACAAAATCTCGAGTTATTTTTTGCAGGCAGCTACTAGTGGACTGCTAACTTTGTATACGTGCATTTCTTCGTGATTGAACCATAACTTTCGTCCTATTTTCGATTATACGTAGCCTTACTTCTCGTGCTGTCGTATCAAGATTAACGAAGACTTCGTTGGCGTCCAGTTGTGATCATGCCATTATGTTTATATCGTTAAACAGTAGCGTCCCTCTGGCGTTCGTAACAAGTTTTTTTTTGTAGGGACAGGTAGTTATGCCTAACATGGAGGACTATGTACTTAACGGCACTGACATGGTTGGACAATTTTAGCTGAATAGGACATGTTGGATTTCTGTCAGCTCTTAGCTTACTTCCTGAAACCAACAAGACTTTCTGGTCATTCAGGATGTCTGATTCCTCTCTCCTTTTTCAAACCGGGCTTCGACCGTCTTAGGTGCAGCTTAATGTGGTAGATTTTGTAAAATTGGTAAATTTCTCCGATAACTGGTAGAAGGGAGATCGAAAATTTCGACTATGACGTAATTTTTCTAATAATAAAAAAAGTATAATGTGATCATTATACTTGATAAAAAAAAATTTGCAACATTGATTTTTTTCGCGTTTCATGACTAAATTAGCTTAAGAATGCAATAAAAAAATACGCTGTACGTATATCGTACGCTCAATCAATCAATCAAATTCCTGTTAAGACCCCCTATAGGGGCATAGGATAGAAACAACTCTCTTCCACAAGGCGCGATCCTGAGCATCGGCTTTAAGCTGTTGCCAGGACTTGTTTATTCCTCCGGCCTCCTGCTCAACTGCTCGCTTCCATGTGTTACATGGTCGACCAACCCGACGTCTTCCTTGAGGGTTATAATCCAGAGCCTGTTTTGCGATGTTTCGCTCTGGTTTCCTCAGAGTATGACCGATCCACTGCCACTTTCGCCGTTGAATCTCAATACTTATTTTAGTCTGGCGAGTTGTACTCCAAAGTTCGTCGTTGGAGATTACTTCTGGCCAGAATATTCCTAAAATGCGTCGGAGGCATTGGTTTACGAAAGTCTGTAGTTTCTTGGTAAGTCGAACGGTCACTTTCCACGTAGTACAACCATATAACAACACGGATTTGACGCATGCGTCAAAAACTCGCAGCTTCGTGCGAAGGGAGATCTCTCTTAACCTCCAGAAAGGGGAAAGGATACCGAAGGCCTGACGGGCTTTATTTAGCCGAGCCTCAACATCCTTTTCGGCTCCGCCGTCCATGCTGACATTGCTTCCGAGATAGCAAAAATCTTGCACCTCTTCCACATCCTGTCCATTAAGAACAACCGGTTTGCTTGCGTTCGAACCCATGTGCATGTACTTGGTTTTACGCACATTTATTTTCAGTCCCGCCTCTTTGCATTTAGAATGCAACGAGCGAACATTTGACTCTAAGTCCGAACGGGTATGTGCAAGCAAACACACGTCATCAGCATAATCAAGGTGACTTAAGATGTTAAATAGTCTCCATTGAAGACCTTTACCTTCCCCACCTTCCAGTGCAGCTTTCAAGATGTCATTTATTACCACCAGAAACAGGGCTGGTGATAATATGCAGCCTTGTCTGACACCCGTTCGCACAGGAAAGCTCTCGGACAGCTCTCCTCTATGCAAGACGCGACACCTTGCATCTTCGTAGGATTCTTTAATCATAGCTATGACCTTATCTGGAATACCTCTCCTACGCAAAGCATTCCATATGTAATCTCGCTTAACGCTGTCGAAAGCCTTCTCGAAGTCCACAAACATGAGATGTAGTGGCGAACCCATTTCGGTTGACTGCTCTAATATTATCCGTAGGGTATTTGTGTGGTCGGTACAAGACGACCCTTTACGGAATCCAGCCTGATAAACTTCGAGAGTGCTCTCGACGACATCACTAATCCTATTGAGAATTACCTTAGCCATAATTTTTGATACGGCAGTAAGTAGACATATACCACGCCAATTGCCACAATCCCGAAGGTCGCCCTTCTTCGGAATTTTCACAATGACGCCCTCCTTCCATTCAGTCGGATATCTTCCATCATTCCACACCTTAGTGAAGAGTGGGAGGAGTATATCGGCTGTTATTTCCGGGTCCGCTTTGAGGAGTTCGGTTGGTAGTCCGTCTATACCTGGAGCTTTCCTTCCCGCCATTGACCGAATGGCGGAAACTATCTTTTCCTTATCTGGGGGATCGTCCCTAATAGAGGATTGTTGCGGTTGGATGTTTGGAAGTTGTTCTGTTTCCGGAATATCTTCATCTGACAAGATGTTTAAAATATCAGAGAAGTATTCCTTCCATCGTCGCAACTGGTGTTCACTCATATTAAGGAGAGTTCCGTTGACATCTCTCACCAGGTGGTTGGCGGTGAAATTCCTGTTCGTCAACTGTTTCATGATTTTAAATAGTGAACCCATATCCCCAAGGTAAGCCGCAGATTCTGCCTTGTTTGCCAGATCTTCAATGGCCTTTCTCTTGTCGCGTCTAACAGCCTTTTTAAGCTGTATATGAGCATCGCGGTAGTTCTGCCTCAAGTCGGGCGTTCGTTGGTTGATATCGGGTTGAGAGATGATTGCCAATTTGGCTTTTTTCCGATTGCCAACCTTGTCCCGTGTGTCTTGCGACATCCAGGGTTTCTCACCGCTTTGCACATATCCCACAGATTCTTCAGCACTAGTTAGAAAAGTGTTTCTGGTTGCCTCCCAATTGGCGTCCAGTGTGCGCATTTCATGTTCACCCAATGTGGATGACTTTTCGCGTGGAATGGTGGTGTATTCGCGTTTTTTGTTTGGATCTCTGAGTTTATCCACATTAAGCCTACGCTTCATTTGAAGAATTTGTGGTCGTCTGCTGCTGTACACAATCTCAAGCAGGCAACCATCAAGTGGTGATCGCTCCCCACGTCAGCTCCACGTTTCGCTCGCACATCGAAGAGACATCTTCTCCATCGGCGACTTATAGCCAAATGGTCGATCTGGTTCTGAGTAACACCATCAGGGGAAACCCAAGATGTTTTATGATGACTCTTGTGTGGAAAAAGGGTCCCTCCGATGACCATTTGCCGAGTACTACAGAACTCCACAAATAATTCGCCGTTTTCGGGTCTCTTAATCCAAGGTCGTGAAGGGTCGACCCAAGGGTCACCATGCCTCCCCATGACGTGTTCTAGTCCAGTGTTGTCTGATCCAACCTGGGCGTTCATATCTCCCGAGATTATAATAATATCACCTCTTGGAACACGTTCGAAGGTGGCACTCAGTTGGCTATAAAACTCCTCTTTGTCACCAGATGTTGCGGTATTAGTTGGTGCGTGGCACTGCAGAATTGTGACGTTCCTGACACTGGTCCTGAGCCTGACGACGATAATCCTATCCGAGATTGGTTCCCAGCTAATGAGACTGTTTCTCGCTCTCGGCGTAAGGACGAACGCCACGCCATTTCTGGCTTCACTTTCAGGGCCAATGTACAGAATAGTGTTTCCGCTAGGGGTTCGTTCTTCTCCTGATCCTGTCCACCTGACCTCGCTCAAGCCCAAGATTTGGATGTTATAGTGCTCCATTTCACGGTCGATCACCGATTGGCGGTGCAAGGACCGAGTAACCCCAGCTCTTCCCCCGTCATTCAATGTTCGAACGTTCCAGAAGCCAATCATAGTCCGTTTTCGAATGCCAAAAGTCGTTACCGTAGGATCAGTCCGTATCCGAGGCGATGTATCCGTTTCTCGTATCATTTAGGTCTTAAGATCACGGGTGATAAGCCCATGATCCAGTGAGTGTCCATTTGCCATTTTTAGGGCAAGCAGGACTGGCTGTGGGTGAATTCTACAGCCCCCATCCCAGAGGGGGATAGTTAGCTCAGGTCCGTGGAGTCGCTAACTCCAAAGATAGTTGCAGGAATTGGTAAAACCTCATACTACAACTACCCCCTTGCGGGGTATCGTACGCTCAGGGCACAATAACTTACAAACTCTTGAAAATAAAAAGTTCAGTTTTAGGTGATTGTAGATTATTTATGGCGCACAACCTTTTTAGGAAGTGTGGGGGTTAAGGAGGATGCAGGGAGCGCTAAAACCGAAAACTATGACATCGAATATCTCAACTGTGGTCCAGGCTTAAGCCCGAGAGGGGTTTGTAGAAAAACTTTAGAAATAATTTAATTTTTGTATTCAATGGGGATCGAAAAGGGAGGGGGGGGGGGCTAAAAACAAATGGTCGTCCGAATTTTTCTAAAGCGATTATTCCTTCAGAAATTCTTAAAATAAAATATTCAAACAATATTTAAGGGTGAATGAGATGGCACAAAAGCCGACTATAATCGACTTAGAACTTAGGTTTAGGTTATAGAAACACTTGGTAACATTTACGGACCGAAGTTGGCTCGAATATTTGATGCCTCTGAGGTCGTCTATTTCTGAGAAAAATCTAGAACCTAAAGAGACTACTATAGGGGATTTTTTTTTTTTTTTTTTACAGAATGACCTGTGTTATAGGCAATTTCGGCCTTTATGTGCAATGCACAAACACAGTCATGGAGGGAAGGAATGGGATTGGGAAGGTTGGGGAAGGGGAGTGAGAACGACCGTAGCGAGTGGAGGAGCTGGTATATTGCTCAGTTGTACTGGCTGCTTACTGACAAATATTTGCAGATGTAATGGGGGACTGAATGATAGAAAGCGAACAGAAACCATCTACTGAGTATCTAGGCCTTCTTGAAGTGGAACTGTTTCACTTTTACACCGTTTCCCCATTTTATTCCGAATAATTTTTTTATCACCAGTATCAACTGAAAAATTCGCGCTTAAAAAAATCCCGTCTGGAGTGGGAATCGAATCCACGACCTATTGACTGAGAAGCAAGCACGCTGCCCACTACGCCATGGAAGCGGATTGGCGCACAATGACAATAATGATTTAAAAGAAAAGATTTCCGGATTCTACACTGTTACGCTTTATTATTCGTGACGTTTCGGTCTCTGCTGAGACCTTTATCAAACTGTTAATGGTGTCGATTTTATTTTTTGTTGTCTCCAATCGCCGAGCTAATTGGATAGTTTGCTCTCCGTAGAGCTCTCTAATGGTTTGGTGAATGTTTTCACAGTGCATTTTGAATTAAAAGAAAAGATTTCCGGATTCTACACTGTTACGCTTTATTATTCGTGACGTTTCGGTCTCTGCTGAGACCTTTATCAAACAATAATGATGTTCAGTAGATTCTTCGTCTGCCTTGTAACCTCTGAAAAGGCTGTTGCTCACAATCCGCAGCCTGAATTCGTGAAGCTTAGCAAGCACCCTGCGGTCAGACCCATAATAGTTCAGATGGTATAGCGAATACGTTGTAAGAGCTGATTTGCGATGTTTTTCGGATATAGTCATTCTTCTACCGTCATCCTTTTGTGAAAGTATCGAAAATATTTTGTTTGATGCTAGTCTTCAGCACTGTTATTGCTACATCGACTGACTTCCTAATGGAGTTAAAGTTTGCAGATCTTCACCTGTCAAGCGTGTTTGTTGTGCGGTTACCGGATATGTCACTTTGACCAACTAACGATTCAAATTGTGTTTGGTCCAATAGCATTAGAGGGTCAGAAGTGCAGCCTTTGTGTTTGAGAATATTGTCGTGCGCAAGGAGTCGCTGGATTTCAATTAAATAAAACAAAATCGCTTTAACTTAAATAACCGTAAATTTTATATATTGCTTTTCACTAAATCTTACAATCACTCTTCCCATTCACCAACTATAGCTTTGCTATCTCCGATCGACAATTGCGACTTTCCACGTGATCACCCGATCTTTACTCTTTCGCTTCCAAATTCAGACTGAGACTCTCGTTGCCAATGCTTGCATTTTTATGTGGCTCGTTTCGCCCGTTTTTCGCCCGTTTTTCGCCGGCTTTGGTTTGGACTGTCTCTTGTCTGAATTTCACCTGCTAGTCGCTTCCTATCTGCTTTTTGGACTGAATTTCGTATGCACTTTAGTACGCACGAGCAGTTCGCGGTCACAACCAATTGATGATAGCGGATTGTCAATGCAGACGAGAAGTACATAATGCAGATATTATTTATAGTTGAAGACTTTGAAATTATAATCAAGTCCCATAGCGCTTCCTACATTGTTCGTACGTGTGCATTAATTTGATGATTAACTGACATTTTGCATTACTTTCGAGTATAGTGTAAGACCGCGAATGACTAGGGATAGCATGTAACAATATGTAACAATTCCCGCGATGGTTCTGCATATCTAAATATATATTTGTGCACTCGTCAATGGCTATTGCTTTCACTTGGGACAGAGTCGCGTATTCTGGAAGATAGAAAGAAGCGTAGATATCGCGTTGATCCCTGCACTTCTCCCCTGATTAGGTATAGATCCAGTCGTATGGAGATAAGAATTCTCGCAGGCGTTGAATATTTTATTTGAATAGGCATATTCGTTTTGATCAGGAAACTGAAGAATAGAAAGCACTACAGTCCAAATCGGGTTTTTCGTAATATTAAATATTACTCTACCGAAGACTAGTAAAACTATTTAACAGTAGGTTCGCTTATCAGGGCGTTTAAAGCGTCTTGCAAGTACTAAAACATGATACCTCAGTCTGCAATGATCCTAATGTAGTTCAGAAAAATGTACGTTGCATTCTACCTCTATTCTACAATGGCACTACAGCCCAAATCGTACCTAGGCCTCCTGACCTTAATGTTCCTTGGTATTTTCATTACTTATTGTGGAATGGTTGTTAACCTCTCGCACTGCCCTTCATCTACGAGTTTTTTTTATTTTCGTAGACTGAGGTAACCAAGGTATATCGAAGCAGGCATTGGTCTTGAATTTTACGTCCACCGGAATTTTAAGTCACGCTTAAGCGAATTTTTCTAATGATAGCAGAAGCTAAGTTTTGAGTTCCAGTGCCTTTGAAGTCAAACAACGGAGTAGCATAGATGATACACATTTATCAGCAAACAAAATTTCCACTTACATATCATCTTTATGTTAATAAAATGGACTCAGATGTTAAAAACCAAAGATCTAGAAAATCATTGGAAATAAGTTTAAAGAAAATTATATAATTATTTATCCTCTCTTGTATTATTGAAAATATCGAAATGAACAAATTTTTTTTTTCAGGCAAAAACAGTATTAACAAAAGCAATGAAAAAAAACCTAGAGTCTCCTGCTAAAAATATTGAAACCGTGAAGGAATTCTGGATATACACCTTTATTTTTCTAGTTATTGTTGTAGGTGTGATTGTGGTTTTTTACAAAAGATGTAAGAAAATATGGAAGAAACTACAAAGAAATGATAGCGAAAATTTAGACGATCAACGCAGGATGTAAGAAAATTTAGAACTGCATCTTAGCCATTTTTTTTAATTCGTGTTTTCACCTTCTTTTCAGTCAACCTTACAATGGCGAAACGTTCACACAAAACATACAGCGTAATGCTCCTGATCCGCGAGAATCCAATCCGCCATCATACAAAGCAGCTTTAGACGATCAACGCAGGATGTAAGAAAATTTAGAACTGCATCTTAGCCATTTTTTTAATTCGTTTTTATCACCTTCTTTTCAGTCAACTTGACAATGGCGAAATGTTCACACAAAACGCACAGCGTAATACTCCCGATCCGCGAAAATCGAATCCGCCATCATACGAAGCAGCTTTAGACGATCAACGCAGGATGTAAGAAAATTTAGAACTGCATCTTAGCCATTTTTTTAATTCGTTTTTATCACCTTCTTTTCAGTCAACTTGACAATGGCGAAATGTTCACACAAAACGCACAGCGTAATGCTCCTGATCCGCGAGAATCGAATCTCGATCAGCCGGACAGTTCAGCACGTCATTATCCTTCAAGACATTATAATAGTAATAATGACTTACTAAGACCGGACGAAGATCGAAACGTTTGTTTTAGACGTTTGCCTAGAACTACGTGCTAGGACAAGTCTTGCGAGTCGTCTGATAGCTGTTTGTGGGAAAACTTCGAAAAAGGTTCTTATCAAGGAGGATATACATATAATAAGGGGAGACTATGAGCATGCTTTGCCTTGTAAGAAAATGGGAATGAAAGTATTTCCCTCCCTTACTGGTAAAATGCTCGGAATTTTTCGAAACAATCGTTTCACTGTCTTTGTCTGGTACACTTAAGCCTTTTGCAACTAACTCTGTCCTACGTTAAATTGTTTGAAACAATTGTCAAATTTTCGAAAGAATTGTTTGGTATACTTAAATCCAATGCAGCTATCTCTGTCCCGCGTTAAATTATTCGTTGCTAAAGTGCTTAGCTTAGACACGAACCGAAAACAAAAATTTCTGAAACAAAACAGCAAACTCTATGTACTCAAAATCACTTTATTGCTGACTGAATATTAGCAACCAAGAGAGAATACAAATTGTGGTTTGTTTTTGTAAAAGTTTGAAGCCAAGTTAAAATTGGACACAATTTTTGAAAATTTCCAAATCAAAAACTATTCCCACATAAGACAGCCTATCAGGCACTCATTTTTATATATCCTCCTTGGTCCTTATACTCGTCGGAAACTTCGAAGCAGCACAACTGGTTCGGTTGCTCCGCCGAAAGAGAGTAAACTTTAATGACAGCTTAGGTATAACTTATACCATTTCGTTTATGTTAAAATTCGGCTGAATTAATGATTTTAGCAGAATAATTAAATTGTTTATTCTTTTCATAATTTAAGGGAATGTTTCTTGTCCATAACCATTTAAGTTTGCATTTCTGTAATTTTGTAAAAACCATAGCGGTTTTATCTAATTTAAAAAAAAACTTCCAGTTTTTAACATTCCTAAAATAATTTTCTAATTTAAAAAACAGCAACAAAACAAATTCAATAAATTCGGTCTAAAACTTAAACGAGATTACTATCTAGTACTTAATTTAAAATCAATGTATTATATAATTACTCTTAAGCATTTTAACTATTTTATGTTTGTTATTTTTAAACCTTCGAATGTTTTTATTTATTCAGTGATAACCGATATACTCGTCAGTGACAGGGCATATTCATTCATATAAATATAATTTTAGTGTATGTTTATTTGTTTATAAATGACTATAAGTTAGTGTTTTGCTTTATTTGGACAATAACTAAGCAGAAACACACGTTTTTAAAATTTTTCTCTGTCTGTCACTGTTTCACTCAAAAACAGCTGAACTGATTGTAATGAAAATTTCACAGTTTATTAGGTATGCTTCCAGACGTAATTTGCGTTTGGTCTTTTTTCAATACCCCCACGTCTTCTACCCCTCCCCTACAAAATGACTTATTTTTAAAAATATATAATAATCAAATTTTCTTGTTAACTATAAGAGCGAATAATTTAAAATTTCGAATAAATTATTTTTATCAGAAATGTGATCTTTGGTATACAAATATTTGATTTCCCCCACTCCTTCCACCACCTCCCATACAAACTGATTTTTCTCATGAAATACTATAAACCAAACATCAGTACATATAACATTTATCGAGTTCAAATTTTGGATCACGAGCCTGCCACATACCAATGTGAGTAACATGGTTTTAGATTAGATTAGATTAGATTCATTTATTGCCAAATTTTAAATACAGTTTTTTCTTACAATCTTATTGGATTAAGAATAATCATACAACCGCTGAATAACATTAAATAATAGTTTAATGCTATTCATGGGTTGTATGATTATTCTTATATCTATTAGTTATATTTTTGTTAGTAAATTCTTATTTTTATTCACATCGGCAATTTCAACCAATCAAAGATGTGATAATACTTGGTTTTATCGTATATATTATAGTACAATATTATTTCATTGCACTGTCTCTAAAAGGAGAAGGAAAGGAAGGAGAAAAAAAAGAGTAAAGAAATCGTGGGAGTTGGGAATAGAAGATATAAAAAACTACCCATCTTAACCACGGTGGTGTGTTTGATCTTTTGTTGCATACAATTTGATAATTGTATTCATATTATGACTTGAGCTACTTGTGTGGTCGTTAATTCGAGTTATTGGAGACATATAAATTTTATCCGCAGCTGAGCTATTAGTGTTATCCTCAAAAATTTTTCTAATAATTGGGATAGAATAATGTATTTTATTGATTTTTTTTGTCCAAAGATTAATAGTGTGCGTCATAAGAGGTGTTATTTCTGATTCTGTGTATATGTATTTATTGGAATATAGTCTGGTTCTGCTTATATATATTTTTTTGAAAGGCAATTGCGAAGGATTTTTCTCTCTAGGGCTTCCATCTTTTTCGCTATGGTGGTTGATAATGATAACCAGATTGGATAGCCGTAGGTCATTATCGGTCGTATTAGTTGTTTATACAAAAGAAGTTTGCTTTTAACGTTAAATTTGGTTTTGTTTCGAATTAGTGGTGCGAGAATATTGCTGATTTTAATTGATTTTTCCAGTGTGATCTTTACGGGATCGTTAAATTTAAAAAGTTTATTAAAATGTACCCCCAAGTACTTAATGTTATTTTTCAATTCAACAGTTGTGCCATTAATTGTTAGGTGAAGATTTTTGCTATGCTTTACCATGTTTCTTTTTTCTTTTAGATAAGGGAAGACTTATCCAAGTTAATCTGGATACCCCATGTTTTATAATAATTGTCAATAACTGCTATGTGCTTCTTAACTTTTGATAGTGCTACTCTCGGGTCGTTGGATGGAGCGCATAAGATTGTATCATCTGCAAACAGTATTGCTACAGAGTCTTCTTGTGCAGTGTGGGGGAAGTCGTTATTACGGTTCCACCGTAACAGGGCGTGAATCACCTGTAAATAAAAGAAGAAATGAAAGAAGTCGGGAAGTGTCGAAGTTCTAATGCCTTACCTTGATCACGATCAGACCGATAAGTCGCGTAGCCCTTTCGCAATTCTGGGCCATCACCGCACCTAACAGCTACTCCGCAACACCAATAAAACTGGCTAAAAGAAACGAAATATTAAAGTAATGATTAGATTAAATTGTAAATTGAATTACCTGAAACATACCAACGTCAAATCGCGAGTCATCGTCGAAGAAGAACAGCAATGCATGCACTGAATAACTATGGCATCGTCGTCCGGCACCAAGCCAAGGAATGGACTTATCTATCACGCCCAATTCCCAGTCCTGGCACCACACACACGACGCCAGCGGAGCACTCGCACATAACCTGGAAAAAGAATCAAAACCAAAATATACGTACTAAAAAGAAAAGGTACTTTTTCAAACTTCACGTCACCATGTAGCACATCAATATGCGCCTCACCACTGACACCAACCACATCACCGCGAGCCACTAGAGCACCACAAGGACACGAAAACAAGCAAGCCGTGAACAACCCGACGGAAGAAAAATAAACAAACCCGAGTACTGTCAAATTTTCGATCGCACACTACTTTATCGACAACCAAAGAGAGGAAGCTCAGCTTTTCGGCTCTGCAAAACCTAAGCCAAAACTGGGGAATAAAAATACACAAAGTAAGGGGGAACTACGCCGAACTACCTAATATGGAAAAATATTAATGCACATAGGCGAAGCGGGATTTGATTTGAATAAAAACCTAAGCGAACAAAGAAAGGTGAAAGCCCGGATTGATATGGGCAAGGATTCAAGGCCGAAGAAAGCCGTTGGTGATTCCGGCCTGAAGCTGGATGAAAAAAAAAAGCGAAGCGGGCTCGGTATCATTTGGCAAGTGACCAGCATTGGAACTGGATGTTCGCGGAATTAATTCGATCGAAGCGTAAAGATAAATTAGAAATAGTACCACAAGTGGGTGGATTTGATTGAAAAAACGGGTGTGAAATCAGAAGAAAAAGTCGACAAGGAAGGAAGCCCAGAACGAGTAATAAACGGACGAGCAAAATCGGAATTTCCAAGCGGAGGAAGTTCGTGAAGGTGATATAAGCAGCGGAACGGCGAGAAGGAAAAAGACTGGAGGCGAATCGACGATCTTCGAGACGTGCAGTACATCAAGGGCCCCAACGAGCATCGAAACCGAACGTTCAAGTAAAGTCAAGAATAATTAGGTAGGGAACTTTGTTGAATTTTCGCTTAAGTTAAAGTAACTGGTAGCTAGGATACAACTAAATAAAGCCTTGGGCAAAGTATCATTTAAAATCATATACTTTTATTGCTTATTTTGCCAACACATTTCGTGTTAGATATTGTGAACGTCTTTCCAGCCAGCGCGTTTTCTTTTTTTTTTTTTGATTCAATTGTTTTAAAATCTCCCTCCTGGGTAGTGATTCGGCCCGGAGGTCGAGCGAAGGAGCGAGACCTACGAAAACGAATCACTGGCGCCCACGGCGCCCGTCTCCACGGGTTAGCCGGCCAGGTCCGTTCCACCCCCTTTGGTGCGAGGGGGTTGTGCAATTTTCCCAGCCGGGGAAAATTTGTAACATCGTGTAGGAAAAAATGATAAAACTAAGGTCCTTTAACCGATCCTTGGGCAACTTCAGATCTTACTGTTGTTAATGATGACTGATCACTGTTTATTTCTACATAGAGTCTTCTATTTTGTAGAAAACTATGGAACATTCTGAGTAGATTGGAGGGTACCTTCTAGCTGATTAGATTGTACAAATGACCTTTAATCCATACAAGATCGAATGCCTTTTACATTATTATTTTAATATTAAAGAATTGATCGACTTGGAAAAAAAATAAAGTTTGCTACCCTGGAATTTTGTTTTTTCGCGTTTCATGACTAAAAAAGCCTAAAAATGCATAAAAAAATCCGTCTGTCTGTACGCCGTCCACCGTACGCCGGTGTGTACGCTCAGTGCACATTAACTCACAAACCCTTCAAGATAGAAAGTTCATATTTAGTGGGACTGTACATAGTTGCGGATCTCAGGCGGACAACCATTTTGGGGGTTAATGGGTTCAGGGGAGGTGGGAGGAGCGCTTAAACCGAAAACTACGAATTAAAATATCTCAACCATGGTTCCAACTAGTAAGCTAAAAATCAACACGCATGTAAAGGGTTTGTGCGACAACTTTTAAATATAATTTAATATTTTTAAAAGGAGGGGCTAAAAACCAAATGTCGGCCGAATTTTTTTTTCAAACGATTAAATCTGCGAAATTACTTACCATAAATAATTGATATTTTGGGACCATTAAGGTAACATATAGGTCCACTGAAATCACCATAGAGAGAGGCTTATTATTGTAAGAGGGAGGGTCAGGGGGAGTGCAAAGGAAAACACTTAAAAATCAATATCTCGACTATTATTAAGCAAAGCAATTGAAACTTGGAGCGCTTTACTAGAGAAATACGAGAAAAATATAACATTTGGACAAAATAGTAGTGGGGGAAAATGGGAAGCATTTCAATAATGGTACACTTTCCGAAATTTCAAACCGTTATATCTCAAAATTACGTCAATCAATCAAATTCCTGTTAAGACCCCCTATAGGGGCATAGGACAGAAACAACTCTCTTCCACAAGGCGCGGTCCTGAGCATCGGCTTTAAGCTGTTGCCAGGACTTGTTTATTCCTCTGGCCTCCTGCTCAACTGCTCGCTTCCATGTGTTACATGGTCGACCAACCCGACGTTTTCCTTGAGGGTTATAATCCAGAGCCTCAAAATTACGTATAGATATCAAATTAAAATTTTGTCAAATTGTAGTACTACATAGTTATTAGTTTTGGTAAAAATTTTACGTCGGGTGGTTTAAAGGGAGGGAGGTGGCGAAAATTTTGAGCGATTTTTTTAGGGTTCTGGTGAGAGATACAATGTTTGAATTTTCCACATGTACATACAGAAAAAATAATAAAAATTTCACAGTTATTATGCACCGACCCCCCTGGTCTAACGTACACAACGTGTATCATGTGCAATGAAAAAAACACGCAAAAGTAAAATTTTCGATGTCATATACGAAAAATATAAACCTCCCCTTCTACTTCTACCACCTCCCATGCAAAAGTCTCTATTCACTATTCGAAAGAATTTGAGATGGCATATTTTCCGGTATATTAAAGTTATTCCCATTTCGTCTAGAGTATCATATGATTATTATTTAATTATGTTATGTTTTAAAGTGTCCCAGTTATATGAGCATATGACACGAATGTTCTGGGTCGCACTAACTCTGGTCTGTATTCTTCTAAGGATATTGTTACCTGCACTGCGTAATGGTCTCAGAAGGATGATAGCATTTTGCATGAAAAATTTGCATTGAATATATTGGCGATATTGTTTGAAGTAATAAAAAAGTCGAAACACCTTTAGCTCTGAGGAAATGTAATTTCGTCGGGGTTAATTATCACTAAATTAGATTGATTAATATTTCTATCAAACCAGTCCTTCAGTATTCGTCCGTTAGGATTTTTGTAATTGTTGGCCCATTGCGGATGCTTGGAGTTCCAGTCTCTTCCCACGACTGCTGCGAAGTAACTATTCTGAACAAGTAAGTTGTTTGTCGTTAGAAGATTATTAATATTTATACTAGATGTGCTAGTTGGGTGTATGTATATTGAAACTATCAGTACCTTTTGTTCTACGCCATTTTCGTCGACAGTATGTAGAGCCGCTGCAATATGGGAGTAGTGTGCATATGTCTAGATTGACTGAAGTGATGAAAAGAATTGCCGTACCCTGAAAATCATCGTTACGTAGAATATTGTATATATATGTACCCTTAGTCTATTAGTGCGTTCTAAGTGGGTTTCACATAAAAACCAAAAGTCAGGCTTGCTTGTGCTGACGAAATCTGTGAGTGAGACTTTCCTTTCTTTGGAAATTAGTGAGCCTACATTAAGGATGGAATTCCTGCCATTGCAAATATCGAGGAAAAATTTAAAAAGTATTTGCACTGTTTTTCTTCTAATGTTCTAGCAGCGTTATATTGTGGTAGGAAGTGATCTCCAGGATGGAGTACTTGACTGTGGAGAATTAATTATGAATTTGTTTTATATTGCCGAGTTTACGAAGGCTCTATTTTCTTCTCTTTTCTGTTTAGCAGTTTCTATTCTGTTTTGCTTCAGCAGCTCTATATATTTAGGACAGCCTCTGTAGTTTGCTGGGTGAACTGTTTCTTTGCAATTAGAACAATATGGTAATGAAGTAGAAGTTTCCTTATTAAGAGGGCACTCACCTGAATTGTGATCTTCGGGACATTTGACACACCTGAACTTTATGCCGCAATTCTTGGAAACGTGCCCAAATTTTTGGCACCTATAACATTGTATAATTATAATAAATAAAAAAAAAATAACTAAAAACAAGAACGTACACAGGAAAACAAAACTTAAGTTATGCACATAAAGCGATTATACGACCTGTGCTATGCTATGGCAGCGAAACGTGGACATTAACTCAGGCGTCCGAAAAACTCCTTAACGCCTTTGAAAGAAATATCCTCAGAAGAATCCTCGGACCTGTGAGGGACGACTCGATCTGGAGAATACGATACAATAGAGAATTGTACGACATCTTCGACAATCCAGAAGTGTCAACTCTCATAAAATTTAAGAAGTTCCAATGGGCTGCTCATGTGGAGCGTATGGATGACGGAGGAATTCCCAAATGCACACTAAAAGGAAAAGTCAACGAACAAAGACTGGTCTGAAAACCACGAATTGACGCAGACAGCAAATCACTGCTAACAAACTGGAGGACGCGGTCACTGAACCGAGATGGATGGAGGCAAAGCATTCAGGAGGCCAAAGCCCGATTTGGGCTGTAGCGCCATCGTAAGTAAGCAAGTAAAACATTGTATAATTCTGCTGAACTTCGGTTTCTCCCACGCCACTCTAACATTAAGTATTGTCCGTATTTGCAGAAGTTCCTCGATATTTTGATTAAGAGATACTTGTACCAAAAATATATCTAACATTTTACTTATTTTTTTTTGATCTGGATGTGGAAAATTTTCTGATAGTGAAAAGGATTTGATTTCGACTTCTAATTCATTAGCTGTGTACACAGAATCAATACCTTAGAAGCAGAGTTATTAATTTCCTTTCTTTTGGTGTATGTGTAAATACTTCAATATCCGATTGGTTTTTTATGTTCTCATCGGGGATTGTTGACAAATAATTTGAAAACCAAATTTTTTATTTTAATTACACGGTAGTGCAGGTGCGGATATTTACTTTTTATACTCTAGATGAAATCTGAGAGTATTATAAGTTTGCCACAAAGTTTGTAACGCTAAGAAATAAAAAATTATTGATACAGAAGTTCATATAATCACTCAAAAATCTCTGAAACGGATGTCCGTCCGTCCGTCCGTCTGTCTGTCTGTCTGACTGTCTGTTTGTCCGTCCGTCCGTGTCCTCTCTAGCTTGAGAACGCGTTTATCTAGAAAGTTCAAATTGCTTACTCGTCGTTTTTGACAAAAAAGTAAGGACACGTTCGTGAACGGGCCGAATCGCTCCACCTCTTCTACCCCCTCCCATATAAAATGACACAACTGCGCAATTTGACAATAAACAGATTCGCTCGAAAAGTATAAAAGCTATTCATCTCAAATTTGGATCATATTACTTTTATGATGATATCACTTTACCATATAAAAATTATGCGTGTCCGCTCCCTACTTCTACCACCTCCCATACAAACTGTACTTTTTCATGAAATACGCTAAGCCAATTTACTCAGTGCGTATAAAATTTAGCAAGCTAAAATTTTGCACTAAATATTTATTTGGAATTATTAGTAAGACAAAAAAAAATTAGACATTTAGTTTCACCCCTTTCAACAATTTCGCAATTCGACAATAAATGGATTTTTTCAAAAAGCATGAAAGCTATTGACCTGCAATTTGGAATATATTTTTTCTATAATAATTTCAATCTGCTGTATAGAAATTAGTTGAGTCCTTCCCTTCCTTCCTTCCACCACCTCCCAT
Organism: Chorisops tibialis; assembly: GCA_963669355.1. Taxonomy (NCBI): domain Eukaryota; kingdom Metazoa; phylum Arthropoda; class Insecta; order Diptera; family Stratiomyidae; genus Chorisops; species Chorisops tibialis. The sequence goes on along the minus strand of OY770262.1, from coordinate 114,754,178 downwards.
ACAATCTGCACTTTTTTATGAAATACTCTAAATAAATTTACTCAGTACGTATGAAAATTATCGAGCTGAAATTATGCACTAAATAATTATTTAGAATTATTAGTAAAACCAAAAAAAAATAAGAGATAAGCTTCACTCCTTCTACCCCTTCCATACAATTTGACACAATTCAACAACTTTACAAAAACTCGATTTTCCTGAAAACAATATTTCAATTAAATGATGTTTACAGTTATTTCTAAAAACGTCATTAATAAATTCACACTCCTTCTACCACCTCCCATACAAACTGCACAATTTCACTAAGTCCAATACACTAAATTTCTCAGTACCAATTAAATTTTTGAATCCTAAATTTTGTATAAAACATTTTGATAGCAACCTTAGAGTGATGTGAAAAAATTAATTCGATGTCGTCACCTCCTCTACCACTTCCCCTACAAAATTCGTTAAAATAAAAAAAATCTCTGCCATCTAGAGTATCGCTCGATTGGGCTTTACTCCCAGTCGTAGTCCTGTTATGTTAAATTATTGATTCAGAACTTTAATGTCTGCGTCGTACAGTGGGCAAAAGGTTGATTTATTGTTGCTAGTTTTGTTATTGTCAGTAGATACTTAACTGTTAGTAGTTAACTTACTAGTTACATTTTTATTTAATAATCGGCTCTTTTCTTTGGACGAATTCCTATTTAAATCAGCAAGCGGGCTGAAATAATTGTTGTTTGTGCTAGCGATTTTTAACTGAGTGTTGTTGTTGTTGCAGGGAATTGTTCCAGGGCTAGAGTTTTTTCGCTTTTGCTTGATGCGATGCCATCCGACGTCAGAGTTTGATGACGTATTTGGGTCAGCCGCTATTTGGGGCCTGTATGCTGGTATTGGCTTTGTTGCTGATTTTCGTTAGTATGTTGGATCGTTGTTGAAGATCCGTGACTATGAATGGAATTTTGACGGTTCGTTAGATGATGATCTTATGCGTACATTGTCGTCACTTTTGTCATTACTAACACTGACCGTGTACACAGCACTCATTCTTTTCACTATAATCTTCAGTTCATTTGTTTTTGATGAAGCAATTTCAATTTTAAACGTGGTCTTTTGGACTTTTTGTGGGTTTCCGGGGCCTGTACGGCCCCCTAAATGGGTCCCCTAGTTTTTGGGCCAATGTTCGACACTGTTTTTAGCGATAAGAGATTTTTAATGTTTGTTTTCTTTTGATAAATTAATAGATTTTTACACGTTCTTGGCTATCTCACTAGCACTTAACGAAAAACGTCCGACTCGAGCAAGAGATCATGACGAACTCTCATGGTTTTATTCTTAAAAAGTTATCGTTCTGAAGCCAACAAAATACAAAGTGTTGTGTTCAAAGAGCCATTAAACTAAGCAGATTATATATCCCACGTATTGTGTAATAGCAGATTTTCGTTGATGCTAATAATTGTTTGATTGATTGCTTAAATTACGTTCGAAATTCTCCACATTGAATACAAATTTCACAGACGAAGTAAATTCAACAAAATTCCGAGCTTTTTACGATATACGAGGAGAGGTCAAAAATTTCGCGGAATGACAGGGAAGGGCGGTAAAATTAAATAAGTTATTATTTTTCCTTTTCAATATATTCTCTTTTAAGCCTAATACATAACAAGAACATAAAATCTACTGGAATAGACTTCCAGGCTTGTCAATTTCAAAAAAACTGATCCAACCACAAAAAACAAAGTGGAGGATATTCTAAAATTCAGCAAGAAGGATATTAGTACTCTAATCGGCCTAATGACCGGGCACAGTGGAGTAAACCACCACCTCAAAAATATGGACTTAGCTGAAGCCGACATTTGTCGCCTTAGTCTCGAGTACTCAGAATCGACAGTACACATCCTATGTCACAAGTAGTAGCTAGGAAAAGACACAGTCATTTTGGAAATGGTTTCCTTTCAACGGAGGAACTAGCCAATACGGCTCCCGTAAAGATTCTCAAATTAACTAAAGCTATTGAATTATAATAGGGTGAAGGGGCTATAATCGCACAATAGGCCAAGAAGGTCGCAGTGCTCTCACGCGTTCCCCTAATAGTAATAATAATAATAAGCCTAATACATTTATACATCTCCTACAAAGTTTATTAATTCCTTCTAAAAAGAAAGAATGTTTTAGCAAGGCCTTCAAAATAGGCTGAAATTACCGACTTCACCTCTTCATCGTTGGTAAATTTTGTTCCCCGAAGTTCTTCCTGCAGTTTTGTGAACAAATAGTAATTGGAAGGGGTCAGATCTAGACTATAAGGGGGATGGTTCCATTTTTATTTTTTATTTTAAATAGGGGATCATGCGAGAGCACTGCGACCTTCTCGGCCTATTGTGCGTTTATTGCCCCTTCACCCTACCATATCTCAGTAGCTTTAGATAATCTGATGATCTTTAAGGGAGCCATATTGGCTAGTTCTTCGGTAGAAAGGAACCCTTTCCCAGTAAGATTGTGTCTTTTCGTAGCTACTGCTTCACAGTGGCATAGAATGTGTTCTGTCGTTTCCGATTCTTCAAGATAAAGGCGACAGATGTCGGTTTCAGCAAAGCCCATGTTTTTGAGGTGGTGGTTTACTCCACTGTGCCCCGTCACTAGGCCGATTAGAATACTAATATCCTTCTTACTGAATTTTAGGATATCCTCCACTTTGTTCTTTTGTGGTAGGATCAGCTTTTTTGAGATTGACAAGCCTGGATGTATATTCCAGTAGATTTTATGTTCTTGTTCTACCCATTGTCTAATTATAGTGTTGAAGTACCCCTTTGGTTTTCCGCAGAAAGGTTCTGGACCAATAAAATTAGATTGAGCACCGATTTTTGCTAGGTGATCAGCCTCTTCATTTCCCTCAATTCCCATATGTCCTGGTACCCACATTAAGGTTGCATTATTCCTTTTCCCCAGGATTATAAGGTTCTGAAGGCAGTCCCATACTATCTTAGATCCATGTTTATTGGACGCAAGAGCTTTGAGAACCGCCTGACTATCCGATAGGATATAAATAGATTTGTTGCGATGAGCTCTCCTTATATTTTCTTGGATGCATAGCTCCATTGCAATTAGTTCGGCTTGGAAGATTGTGGCTTCTTTACCGAGTGGTTTTGAAACCGCGAAGTTAGGCCCTTTGACTCCGGCTCCTGTCCCCTCAGATGTGCGCGATCCATCTGTATACCAGATGGTTGACCCTTCTTCTATGTCAGATAGCATGGATTGCCAGTCCTTGCGTTCCCTGATAATAACTTTGAAAGGGGTTTCAAAGTTGAATTTTGTCGGCATGGCGTCCGAAATAGTGGAAGTTAAAATCTCCATTTTTGGATCCCTTAGGATTTTGAGGTGACCTCTAAAATCCCCTGGTTTGTAATTATTTTTCTCCTGTAAGCGTATCACCCCTTTAATAGCCTCCTTCTTTATTTGGAGATGTAAAGGAGGGATATCCAGGAACATTTCCATTGCCGCTGTAGGACAGGTTTTCATAGCACCTGTGATACCAAGACATGCTAGCCTTTGGATTTTTTGTAGCGTAAGCTGTGCTTTACGTTGTAAGATTTTAGTCCACCATACCGTTGATCCGTATGTGACTATAGGGAGAATGATTGTTCTGTAGCACCAGTAAATCATTTTGGGCTTTAGTCCCCATTTTCTGCCAAACAAGCTTTTACAGGCCCAAAACGCCTTTAGTGCTTTGGCATGAGTCCTTTCTATATGTTTATTCCAGTTGAGTTTGCTATCTAATATAATACCTAGATATTTTACCTCATCTGAAAGGGGTATAGGTGTTCCATTTATTGAGGGAGGTGTAATGTTGACCTCTCTTCTGTTTGTGAATGGTATTATCTCAGTCTTGCTTGGGTTTATGTTTAAGTTTTTAGACCGACACCAGTTCATTATCACCTCTAACGCTGATTGAATTCTTTCCGAATTGAATCGTGTTTGCCTCTAATGATAATGACGATGTCATCAGCATATCCTATTGCCTCGTATCCTTGGCTTTCTAGACGGTCCAGAAGCTCATCTACTACCATTGACCAAAGAAGTGGAGATAGTACCCCACCTTGGGGACAACCCCTATAGGTGTGTGCAGTCAATGTGCTATCACCTAGATCCGTGGTTGTCGTTCGGCTCCTTAGCATGGCATGTATCCAATTTGTTGTTGCCGCTTCCAAACCCTTTTTCCTAGCTGCCGCTATAATTGCTTCATGGGGAGTGTTATCAAACGTGTTATCCTTCTATGTCTAGGAATGCGCAAAGGGCAATTTCTTTGTAGTCTTTAGCCTTTTCGATTTGTTTAACCAATCTATGAAGGGCTGACTCGGTTGATTTACCTTTTTGATAGGCATGTTGGTTCTTATTTAGACAGACCCTCTTGGGCCCCGTTCTTATGTGAATGTCCACTAACTTCTCCATCGTTTTGATAAAGAAAGAGGTTAGACTTATAGGGCGATATGACTTAGGCTGTTCACTGGGACGGTTCCCTGCCTTAGGTATAAATACCACTCTCGCTTTCCTCCAGATTTTAAGGATATATCCCCATGCAAAACTTGCTTTAAAGATCCTCATCATTGTTGGCATTAGGATCTCTATCCTCTTCTGCAGTAGTGCGGGGAATATTTTGTCTACTCCGGCTGATTTGTAAGGCTTAAAGGTGTTGATAGCCCATCTGATCTTTTCCGGAGTGAAGATTTTACCAGCAATACTTTTGCTGGACGGAGTTTGACGATTCATCCTTTCCTCTACCTCTAAATCTTCATTGTTATTGATTATCTTACAGCCTGTGAAATGTGTTGCCAGTAACATTTCAAGAGTTTCCATGCTGCTTTTAGTTAAGGACCCATCCGGTCTCTCTAATAGGCCGATGTCTACCGGGGTGTCTTTTGACAACACTTTTTGTAGTCTTGATGCCATTGGAAGATCATCTATTTCTTCACAGAATTTACTCCAAGACTCTTTTTTTAACTTTTTTAAAAGCTTATTATATTCAGTAAGGGACTTCCTATATTCGTCCCAGTTACCTGAGGTTTTAGCTCTATTAAACAATTTTCTAGTTTGTTTGCGTTTTACCGCTAATTCCTCGTTCCACCAAGGAGTTTGTTTATCCCTTTTTTTGTGTAGAACTGGACAACTCTGTTCGTAAACACTAATGATATTGTTTACGAGTTGGTGTGCAGTTTCATCAATACAGTCCGGACTGCTTATTATTTTGTGTTCGATACCTATTTCGTACTCTAATATTGACTGGTAAAGATTCCAATTGGTACGTTTAGGGTTTCTGTATTGTTCTATGTAGCAAAATGTCGTCTTGATATCAAAGCAGATATGCCTATGGTCTGATAGCGACGCATGTTTTGATACGTGCCAATTTTCACACTTATCAGCCAGGCAGGGGCTAGTAATGGTAAGGTCCAGTACCTCCTGCCTAACTGAATTTATGAAGGTCGGTGTATTACCTTTATTTAATATATCTAGGTTGTTAGTAGTGAGAAACTCCAAAAGCGACTCACCTCTTTTGTTGATGTCACTGCTTCCCCAGATAGTGTGGTGTGCGTTTGCGTCACAGCCCAGGATAACCGGTAGCTTGTGGATTCTGCTATATTCCACTAGTTCCATAACGCCTTGAGGTGGATTATACGGCTCCTCACCAGGAAAGTATGCCGAGGCGATTATGACCTCTTGATATCCACCTGCCCTTGGTACTTTCACCAGTGCAGCAACTAGATCTGTCCTAATGAAAATTGGGATATTAAGATAATTGATCTCAGATGATATAAGAAGTGCTGCCCTTGGCCTGTCGCTTCTTCTATCATATATCAGCTTACCTATTTTATTTGGAATTCCAATTATTTTACCATGCGCGGCCCTTGGTTCTTGTAGGAGCGCCACATGGAATTCCTCCTTTGCAAATCTCCACGTCAGAACGTCCATCGCCACTGCTGCACGATGGAGATTTGCCTGGATGACTTTTATTTTATTAATTTGCTTGGCCATCGTTGGTAGATTGCGGATTACCGCTCCTTACCTCCTTGGCCTTAGGGCGTAGAGTCACACTCGTAAATTTAAACCATATTCGGTACCCTACCTTTTTTAGCTCCTCCATGGATTGGCCGTCGATGGAGAAGGTAATTATGGTGTTTGTGCCCTCTTTCCTTCTACCGAGGATCTTCCAGTTTGAGGCGCACAAACCGTCGTTTTGCGAGTCGATGAGGGTTGTGATAACCTCTGTCGAGTCTTCTTCTTGTGGGAAGTATCCCGTGACTACTTCCAATCGCGGAATATTTTCTTCCCGGACAGCCATGATGTTGGTCGAGTCGTCCGGCTTGATTGTTTTGGCTGTTAGCTCAAGCCACGATGCGGTTTTCTCGTCCCCGCACACTGCTAGCATCCACCCTGGTTTGAGACTAAGTCCGCAGAACCTAGGCTTAGTTCCCTCTTTAGACGCTGCCAGAATCCTTCCCAAAATGGTTTTTTGAATTGAAGCTAACTGCTCGGTATGTATTAGTCCAATCCTAATACCTTTTACCGCGTCTCTGTAGCTTATACCCGACGTTGATGGTTGTACCTCTACTGTGGGTCTGTACACGACGCTCTTGCTGGCGGTCTTTTGCCTCTTGCTTTCGTTTCCGGCAGAAAGCGGTGTGTTTGATGAGGTTCTACCTCTTTTTACCGCAGATTTTTGTGCCGGTGCTAACGTGTCCTTCATAGGCAAGCAGGCAAGATCGTATGCCTCGTTAGCATTTTTTCCCTGGTTACGATGGTACATATACCTTCTTCTAGCTGCACCTCCTAACCTCTTCTTGTTTTCCCTCAGACTTAACTGCTTTAATTCCGCTAATAGCAGTTGTTCGTCCGTTTGGGATTTTTTTGCGGTTTTGCTATCCGCTTTTAATGGTGGTCTCATTATCCTTTTGTCGACGGAGGTATTAACCTCTGCTGTCGACTGCTCACTTTCTGGAGGAGTGCTTATATTGCTGCCCTCTTCCGTTGCGATATTAACCGCTGTTTTTGATGCATTGGAGGAAGCATCAACCTCTTGTGTGTTTTTATTTGTTGTTGTATTCATGTGATTCCCACGAGAAGCGCGAGAAAGTAAAGTCACCCCTGGCAGAGCTCCGCATTACCAGGGGAAGGCTTATTAAAACTGGAGGTCGCCCGGTATCCAGAGTTCGCATATTTATGGTTAGCTACCCACTAACCATTCATCCATTGGCATATGCTGTTCCACCGTGGATTAAGGGATTTTTATATACGAGGTTTACTCCTCTAGCGTCGTACTTTATTAAGGTCACCATATAGGTAGTACGTACACCTGCGAATCACTTCAGGGATAAATCCCCTTGTAACCATATAGCCCCCTGAAAACTGCCTAAAACATGACCAGTCCAGATTTTAAGAGGATCCATGCTGTGATAGGATACGGAACCGACAGCTAGGCTGAACGGTTTTAATCCCCCCCATCACATCCGCCCTAGACCATAGATAGGTTACGGAGCCGACATAAGACTGTTCGACTTAATCCCCCCTATCTTGATAGGTTACGGAGCCGATAGCAAGCTAGTTGGCTTAATCCCCCCTATCAGTAGATCTTTTAGCGTTACCCAGTCTGCACCGCGTGGAGGCGATCTACCTAGCAGACCTTGGTTCCATATTCCGTAGCCGCATTTCTGTAGTAACGTGGCTCTTGAGAACAGGTTTGTTGTCGTGAAAAAGCAGCATACCTCGAGTCCACTTTCCTCTTCTATTTTCTTTGGTGGCATACTTTAATTTTTGGAGCAGTTTGTTATAGTATCCTTCTGTGATATGCTGTTCTTTTTCTTTATAGTTGATCGTGAAACCCACCCCCTCCCTCCCTGAATCCTGAAAAATAGTGGCCATGATTTTTCGGAGGATTGTAAGACCTTAAACTTCTTGAGGGTGAAGCGCCTTTACCAGCCACTGCATTGACTTGCTCCAGTAACGATTCGGGTTAATATTTCATCCCTGTCCTTGCTACAGATATCCAAAAGTCGCGTGAAAACTCGACGCGCTGCTTTTCTGAACCGCTGAGAACACTCTCGGTACCTATCTTGCGCTGACCTTAGACATGCCAATAACTATCCACATATAAATCATTGTTTTTCCAGAGCAAGAACCCTTTTAAACAGATGACATTTCTTCCAAAATTATTTATAACGTTTTTCCTTGCTTGGAAAGGAACTTAATGCCAGCAAGAAACTCAATTTTATCCATAGCTAGCGTTTTCCTTCCGATTGATTTGATTTGGCGATAACTAAAATGTTAGTGATTCGATTTGACAGAATTTTTGTATTTATACCTGAATTTATTCTTAGAATACCTCCAAGTAAAAATATTTCCCCATTCCTTGTCCTTGTTTTGTTACAAAATTTCAACTTCGTAACATTTAATTTCCTAGTTATTTATTGATTGATTGAAATTGGTCAAAATTTCTCTTTTGTGTCGAAGAAGAAAGAAGAAGTTGAGTGATTGTAATACTTTTGAAGCAACTTTGTTTCAAATATTTTGAAAGATATACCTATTCTTAAGTGCTCCTCATTTCTCTCTACTACTATTGTGATCAAATGTTATATTTTTTCATATTTCGCATAGCTTAGTATATGTATATATTCTAAGTTTCAATTACATAGTTTAAGAGATAGTCGAGATATTGATTTTTAAATATTTTTATTTGCACTCCTCCTGACCCTCCCGCTTGCAACCATTGGCATCTTTCAAAATCCATAGGAGCTCTACACTTCCTAGACGATCCTTAAATATGAACTCTTTGCGTTCAGTCATTTCGAAGATATAATCATTGGAAAAAAATTTCAGCTTACAATTTCTTCTTAGCCCCCTCCTCCCTTTTTGGACCACACTCAATACTAAAATTAAAATATTTTTGCGTTTTTCCTGTAAACAAATATATCCGAATGTCGAATATCAGATATTTGTCTGCATTCGTAGTGGAGATATTAGCTAGTGTAGTTATTGGCTCTAGCTTATTCGCAAATTCGGAGCTAAGGGCATAAGTATAAATTTGGGGAGCAAGTAAACAAATGTTGGATGGGTAAATCCTGAGAAATGTCATCATATTGGCAACACTCTCTGAAGTTAAGCACCAACACCTCTGCTAGCGATCCATCTTCAATTGGTCGATCACTCGTACAGATACCACTCAGGACATCATCGCCTAATATGTGGTATGCTATGTGATAGAAATCGCGAGTGTCCAGCACGTTAAGTGGGTCCACCATCAAATATAGGTCATCCAAGTGGCTAATAGTGATTTCTATTCGCCAAAAAAATGTGACCCGTTTTTGCCCTTTAAAATGCAAAATTATTGCAGTTTTGCACTCATTTTTCTCAGTTCCGTCGGTCAGATCAATTTACAATAGAGCAAGTTAAGTGCAAGATTTTTGCATTTTTTTTATCATGTTGGCTGAAGCGTACTGAACATCTGATTGCCTTTCGAAACTGTCAAAACAAACCGGTTTAATTTGTCTTGTTAGCTCTAAACGATCCTGTGAAGATTTTGGAAAAATTAAGAAAAGTTACGTATGCACTCATATTGCATGCTTCATGAAAAGTATTAAGTCCTTTTAAGTAAGATCTATCCGTAAGAATTTGTTGCCGATGTTGTCAAAGGATTTATTTTTTTCATGTTGTTGTACATTACAGGTCAATTGAGTTGCACCGCCGAAAAATTCGGGGCAAGAAATGTGCATTTTCAGGTCAAGTTTTACCTAGTGCGCAAACCATTTTTCTAGCAGGGCAGAATTTTTTTTCCAATAGAACATAGGAACTGCTAGAAAAAATGTTAAGGGCAAAAACAGGTCACATTTTTTTGCCGAATAGAAATCACTATTAGTGATTAGCTAAGAACTCATTCTCGAAAAGGAAGACTTTATTCGAAACTTGTTGCCTCGGACTACACTGATTCAACGGCAGCAACCATGCAAACGAAAAATGGACCCAAAAATTATAAACCAAATAGCTCTGCAATGTTACGAAAATTCAGCTCAATCTATACAAATAAATATAATTGTAGTGTCTGTCTGTTATTTGCTTATAAGTTAATTTGTTGCTTTATTTTAACAAAAAAGCATAAAAATACGTTTTTGAAATTGGTGTCTGTCTGTCTGTACGGTCGTGTCTCACGCACAAACAGTTGAACCGATTGTAATGAAATTTGGACAGTTTGTTTGGTATGCTCCGAGATGTAATCTGTTTTTGATTTTATTTCGCTCCTCTCACGTCTTCTACCTCCTCCCATACCAAGTGACTCATTTTCAAAAGTATTGTTGCGAGCTAGGGGTTCGCCAGATTCCAAAGGAAAACACAATTCGTTTAAAAATAATGAATAATTTTATTTAATCGCACTTTATACACAATTTCCCGATCACTTCACTAAATTCGCTCTAAAACTTAATTCGTATAACTCAGGAACACTGCCAATCTATCACTTGTACCGATTCGCGTTCTTCCACCGATAGGTGTCACCAAAATGACTAACTCGTTGTCTGAAAGTTGGCGGGTATTTATACTAAGTCTCCCAGACAGGTGTCGTTGTGTGTGTGTGTCTAGAATGATTGCCTACATTGTGGAGCTCGGTAGAAGTGTCTGGAAACATGTTGATAGTGTTTTGAAATGTTGATGGAATTCTCTCGATATTGCTGGGGACGTCGAGGTTGTCAGATTTATAACATTACCCTCTCCTTAGTCCCTGTTCGTCCCGAACAGAGTTGTTCACTTCCTCCATGGCACCCTGGTACTTTGTTAGTCGGTCTAGATGTACCACTTTCATTTTAGTGCGAGGTTTTTGATGTAGTTGAATCCGATAGACGACATCATTTAATCGGTTGATGATCTGGTAAGGGCCTTCCCAGTTGCGCTGTAGTTTCGGCGATCTGCCCTTCTGTCGTTTGGGATTGTATAACCAAACCAACTCGCCCTCTTGGAATCCTGATGAGTTCGCCCGTTGATCATACCTCGTCTTCATGCGGTCGGACGCCAAATCAATTTTATCTCTGACCAGGTTATAAATTGTCTTTAGTCGACATCGAAGATCCGAGACATAATCTTTAGCATTGGTTGGTTGGTCTGGTGGCACTCCAAACATTAGCTCCGCAGGGACTCGAATATTTCTTCCAAAGATGACTCGGGACGGAGTTTCTCCTGTTGTTGAATGCACCGATGTTCTATAGGCCATTAAAAATAGAGGGATGTGCTGGTCCCAGTTCTGTTGCCTCTCGCTGACGAGTTTGGATAGGTTTGAGTTCAATGTCCTGTTGAAACGTTCCACCATTCCATCAGACTGTGGGTGTAATGGAGTTGTCCTCGTTTTGTTTATTCCCAGCATTTGGCACACGTGTTTGAATATTTGAGATTCAAAATTGCGCCCTTGATCGGAGTGTAGTTCACGTGGCGCTCCAAATCTGCTCACCCAGTTAGTAACAATTTGTTCTGCGACGGTTACTGCTTCTTGGTTTGGAATTGCGTAAGCTTCTGGCCACTTGCTGAAATAATCAATGACCACTAGAATGTAGCGATTACCATTTTCTGATTCCGGAAATGGCCCAGCAATATCCACAGCAATTCTCTCGAATGGGACTCCCACGTTGTATTGTTGCATTTCTCCCTTTGATCTGCGGTGTGGGCCCTGACTCGATGCACACGTAGTACATTTACGGCACCAGTTTTCGACATCATCTCGGAGATGGATCCAATAGAACCTTTCTCGTATCTTTGCCAAGGTTCTGTTTACTCCCAAATGCCCACCGGAGGTACCTCCATGATATTCCTTCAAAACCTCCTCGACTTTACAATGCGGGACGATGGTTTGCATGTGATACGACTTTCCATCAGCGTTCTCCCATTTCCGTTTTAATAATCCGCCGTCTAGGTGAAGGGAGTTCCATTGTGCCCAATAACACTTTAAGGTTTCACTGAATTGTGAGATGTCTTTCCACTCAGGCCGTTTCATTTCGTCCTTCCATGCCATGATCGGTGAAATATCTGGATCTTTACGTTGGGCATCTTCCAGTTCTTGCTGATTCCATCCAGTCTTTGGTTCGGTCGTTATCCTCTGAATGGTTTCTCCGGCTTCTTTTCCTTCTACACGGTGACAATGCTTGCAGTTCGGTGGACAAGGACGACGTGAAAGCGCATCGGCATTTCCGTGGATTCTTCCTCTTCGATGAACAATCTCGAAATCGTAGGATTCGAGCCTTTCGATCCATCTGGCTACTTGGCCTTCGGGGTTTTTAAACTGAAGTAGCCATTTAAGCGATGCGTGATCCGTTCGAAAAAGGAACTTTTGACCATAGAGATATTTGTGAAAATGTTTTGTTGCTTCTACTATGGCTAGTAGCTCTCGGCGAGTTACGCAATAGTTCCTTTCTGATTTTGAGAGTACTCGGCTGTAGTAAGATAGCACTCTCTCCTGCCCATCGATCTCTTGTGATAGTACTGCTCCGATACCGACATTGCTGGCGTCAGTGTCTATGATGAAACCATGACCTGGTTTTGGATACGCCAGAACTGGGGAGTCGCAGAGTTGGTCTTTTATCCTCTCGAATGCTTCCTGGCACTGTTGACTCCATGTAAATGGCTTCCCTTTTTCTGTTAACTGATGCAGACATTTCGCCGTGTTAGCAAAGTCTTTTACAAATCGTCGGTAATATGTCGCTAAGCCTAGGAAGCTGCGCAACTGGTGTTTATCACTCGGAGTAGGCCAATTTTTCACCGCCAGTATCTTCTCCGGATCTGTCTTTACGCCATCAGCTGAAACGATGTGACCCAAGTACTTGACTTCTGCACTAAACAAAGTGCACTTTTTCGGACTCAGCTTTAATTTTGCCGCTCGCAGTCGCTGGAAGACTTCCTGCAGATTTTTTAGGTGTTCATTGAATGTTTTTCCGATAACGATCACATCATCTAGGTAAACGAGACAAGTTTTCCATTCAGACCACGCAAAACGAATTCCATCAGTCTTTCGAACGTAGCTGGAGCATTGCACAGGCCAAATGGCATTACGATGAACTGCCATAGTCCACTGCCGACAGAGAATGCTGTTTTCTCTCTATCTTTTTCATCTATCTCCACTTGCCAGTAACCACTCTTCAGGTCCAACGTTGAGAACCATTTAGCATCGGTCAGGGTGTCCATGATATCGTCGATTCTAGGTAGTGGATAGCTATCCTTTTTCGTAACATCATTTAGTCGCCTGTAGTCTACACAAAAACGGGTACTGCCGTCCTTCTTCTTTACCAGCACTACTGGCGATATCCACGGGCTCTTTGATTCTTCGATGATTCCCTGATGCTCCATAGTTTTGACCATTGAATTGACTTCTCCTTGTTTCGCTAATGGTACTCTTCTTGGAGGTTGACGTATCGGTGTAGCACTTCCGGTATCTATACGATGTTTCACTAAGTTTGTTCTGCCATAGTCGTCATCACCGGTGGAAAAGACGTCGCTGAATCCTTCGATTAGATCTACTGCTTGCTTGTGTTGTTCTCCTCTAAGGTTGCTTGACTGAAGAAGTGTTGATGTTACATTGTCCTTCCTTCTTGGCTTATTTTTAGAGGGTACGTCATGTGGCTCTGCCTTGTCGATACTCGTCACCGCCGATATTGGTTCACAGCTGCCAATTACATCTCCTTTCTTTACGCTGGTAGTGCTGTCCGCAACGTTCAGGACTCTTATTGGTACCATCATCTTCTCATTCCTTTTTACGAGCGTTTTTCCTAGTATAAGACTTCGTAATGCAGGTGTCGTTTCCGGTTCTATGAGGTAGAATCGGTGGTTCCCGGGATCACCATCGAGCTCTGCCCAAATAACATTCTCAGATGACTTTGGTATGTCCGCATCTTCGCATAATACAACTCGCAGCTTTGTTGTTTTGGACGATGTTATTTCCATCGGGATTTCAATATTCCGCCACTTCATTATTCGTTGTCCTAGGTCCAGCTGGATACCGTGTGGTTTCAGAAAATCCATTCCAAGGATACACTCATCGGTAATGTCGGCTACCACGAATACATGCGAGAAGGTCAAATCCCCAAGTTGTATGTCACGAGCTATTTCTCCATGGACCGTTGTAGTTTCTCCTGTAGCAGTGCGAAGTGCGTACTTCTTGGTGTTGTGAAGCCAAGTACGATCTACGAGGTCAGATCTTAACACTGACCGTGTTGCGCCTGTGTCGACTGTTATGATGCAGTTTAATTTGCCGACTCGACCACTCATACATAAGTCGTTTTCACAACGATGTAGTCGAGAAACTGCGATGATGGTTCCGGGGGCGTCGATTCTACCAGCCAACTTCTGCCCCATGAAGTTGGCCTTTACTCGTTTCCCGGACTGTCATTAGGCGAAGCGTGCTCTCGTGACGGTTTGCCCCTTCCTCCTCTTTGTTTAGCAGCACAGCCGGAACAGTAGTTGATCGCTTTTCTGGGTTTGCGGCAGTCGCGTCGTAAGTGTCCTGCCTGTCCACAATTCCAGCATCGAGGAGCACCAGATCCTTCGCTCCGCTTGGTGTACTCGGCTTTCTGGCACACACATTCTTCTACTATTTCTCGAACTCGATAGTTACTCCGCGAGCTTTGCTTGGCAGCTTCGAACGTCAGCCCATATACTAAGGCTTCGCCAATCGTTTTGTTACCTGCCAGTTTTAACGCCTGTTGCAGCTCTCTGTCCTGTACAGCATTGTTAAATGCGAAAACAGCTGTATCGTTTCGTTGCTCTGTTTGCGCATTAGGCAGCGATAATAGTGTGAGTCGTTCAATATCGCGTGCCAGCTCTTGAAGTGTTTCACCGTTCTTTTGAGTTCGGTTGTAAAGTTGCGTTTTGTAGATCTCTCGCATGTGGTCACTGCCATAATGAAGATCCAATGTCTGGACTAAGGTTGAAAAATCTTGTTGTTGGTCCTGCGGAATCGTTTGAAGAACCTCTGCTGGTGGACCTCTTAGCGCCAATATAAGAGCTGTTCCCCGTTCCAGATCATTCCAATGGTTGTTTCTTGCGGCGGCCTCAAATTGGGTCTTATAAATAGCCCACGGTGTTTGTCCATCGAAGATTGGAGCCTTGAGACCCTTGTGCGCAACATGTTCTGTCTTGATGGCGCCAGTCGCCTTCACATTATCGAAGTCTCTTTTTAGGCGTTCGACTTCTTCTGCAATTCCGGATGTCTTTTCCGTAATTTGTTCTTCGAAGATTCGAAGTTTCTTTTCAACGTTTTCTTCTATGGCCTTACCCATGGTGTCTATTTTATCATTTTGCAGCTCCAATTTTTGGTTAAGGTCCTTTGAAGTCTGGTCTAATTTCTCTAGTTTCTGATTAATGTCCGCTGATTGTTGTTTAATGTCCACCGATTGTTGTTCTAATTTCCGATTCATGTCCGTTGTCACAGCTGATTGTTGATCTAATTTCTGATTCATATCCGCAGATTGTTGATCCAATTTGTGCATCATTTGTTGCATTAACTGTGTTAAGGCATCCGATGTACCAGAGCACTCCTCTTTACTAGCTTCTTCGATTTGGAACTCAAAACTATCTGCATTCTCACCCTCAGCCTCAAGTGTCTCGATCATACGGCTGACAAGTTCAGACTTGCTCCCTGTTGTAGGTAACTCGCGTCTACTGAGCTCTTCCTTCAGCTCCGTTACTTTTAAGTCTTTTAAATAACGCGGCATTTTCACTACCGATTATTTCCAGTTTTCCGCGATTCGAATTCACTTAAATTTACGTCACTGCTCACTAAATCACTCGAGATTATTCGATTTTACAAAACTCTCACTGTCCGTTCGAGAATTTTAGTTCCGCGATTTTACTTCGCTAATTAAAGTCACTGTTCGCTAGAGCACTCGAGATTATTCGATTTTACAAAATTCTCACTGTCCGTTCGAGAATTTTAGTTCCGCGATTTTACTTCGCTAATTAAAGTCACTGTTCACTAGAGCACTCGAGAATATTCGATTTCAGAAAATTCTCACTGTCCGTTCGAGAATTTTAGTTTCACTTTTTTTTTTTTCGCTCTCACAAAATTATCCGTTCGAGAATTTTAATTTCACTCGCGATTTTTAGCCCGAATTTATCCTTGAAATCCCACCCCTCTGACACCAATTGTTGCGAGCTAGGGGTTCGCCAGATTCCAAAGGAAAACACAAATAATTTTATTTAATCGCACTTTATACACAATTTCCCGATCACTTCACTAAATTCGCTCTAAAACTTAATTCGTATAACTCAGGAACACTGCCAATCTATCACTTGTACCGATTCGCGTTCTTCCACCGATAGGTGTCACCAAAATGACTAACTCGTTGTCTGAAAGTTGGCGGGTATTTATACTAAGTCTCCCAGACAGGTGTCGTTGTGTGTGTGTGTCTAGAATGATTGCCTACATTGTGGAGCTCGGTAGAAGTGTCTGGAAACATGTTGATAGTGTTTTGAAATGTTGATGGAATTCTCTCGATATTGCTGGGGACGTCGAGGTTGTCAGATTTATAACAGTATATAATAATTAAATTTTGTGGACAACTATAAGAGCTATTAATTTGAAATTTAAAATATACTATTTCTATTATAAATGTAATCTGTCAGTATAAAAATTATTTGAATTGCCTCACTCCTTCCACCACCTACCATACTACCATATAAACTGCACTTTTTCATGAAATACTCTGCATCAGTTTTCTCAGTACATATAACTTTCATCGAGCTAAAATTTCGTACTACATTTTTAATTAGTATTATTATTATTATGGGGAAAAATTAATCGATTAGCTTCACTCCTTCTACCCCTTCTCATACAATGTGACACAATTTCACAACTTTTCCAAAATTCGGTTTTCTTAAAAAGTATGAATGTTACTAATTTAAAACATATCAATTAATAACTATAATCATATAGTTATTATTCCTGAAAAATCACTAAAAATCCCCACTTCTTCCACCACCTCCCATACAAACTGGCCAATTTCACTAAATCCAATGCACTAAGTTTCTTAGGTACTGAGTACAATTTTTGAAGCTTAAATTTGGAACAATACATTTTTATAGCTACTCTAGTATAAAGTGAAACAAATTAGTTAAATGCTGTCACCCCTTCTACCACTCCCAATACAAAATTTCTTAAGATCATAATTTCTATTTCATCTGTAGTATGGTATGACGGAGCTTCACGCACAATTGTTGTTCTGTTATGTTTTTGAGCTTAATGTTATTTTATTTAAACTTTTTTTTTTAGAATTAACACAAGCTACAACTCTTTACATTTCCTTAACGCTCTTCAATATATGTATGATCCCGTGAGCAAAGACCTGTACCATAAAAATATGAGTATCATTTATGGTTCTGATTTAAAAAAAAAACATGTGTGCAGTGCACATGTGGTAGAAGTGAAACCTTCGGAAAACTGATGCAGTATCAGGACTGGGATAGTTATAGGGTTTATTTATTATAATATTGAAACAAAGTTTAAAAAATTTTCCACATTTTATTATTCAGTCTCCATGTTTTCGATTTCAATAAATGACACGAGTGGCTTATGATAACTAAAGTATGAAATGAATGGTTTGGTTTGAATTTAATCGATATATCTTTGAAATACAGCTTCAATTACTGTTTTTTTTTATGTGTATAATACACCACGCTGGCTATGACGCTTTTCTGTTTGTTTTTAGTGTCGCTTTTTCGTTTCATCGATTTTCAAATCACAACGAGGCTAAGTTTTCACTTCAAAAATACAAACCATTGTGTTTAAAGAGCCTTTAAGTTAAGCAGATTATATATCCCACATAATGTACATATTACTAACTACATTCTCAAAAATTGCTTATTATTGCGATTCTTACGTGGGCAAAATCGCAGGCGATCGCTAGTATCTGTATACGGTTTTGAGTTATATCGGTCTGTAATTTTAAAAAGGGCACTGCTCATTTACGAAATGACGCCCTTTATATACAAATCTGATATTTTCAATGACTTGGTGCACACAAATTCTGGCTAAATTTCAAGTTTCTACCTTTTATTTGGGAGAGTACGAAATAGTTATCAAAGAAGAAACAATAAGAAGCACAGACTGCATTGATAAAAACACAAATAAACTCGGAAACAATATTATCAATGCTTCCGAACAAAGTTGTCCTGTTCCACAAAAAAAGAGAGCCAAACAAACTCCTTGGTGGAACGAGGGACTAGCGGGAAAACGCAAACAAACTAGAAAATTGTTCAATAGAGCAAAAACCTTTCGTACCTGGGACGAATACAGAGAGTCCCTTACTGAATATAATAAACTTCTAAAAAAGTTAAAAAAAGAGTCTTGGAGAAGATTCTGTGAAGAGATAGATGATCTCCCAACGGTCTCAAGACTCGAAAAGGTGCTGTCACAAGACACCCCGACAGATATCGGACTTTCAGAGAGACCAGATGGGTCCTTAACCAAAAGCAGCATGGAAACTCTTGAAATGCTAATGGCAATACATTTCCCAGGCTGCAAGATAATTAACAATAATGAAGATTTAGAGGTAGAGAAAAGGATGTAGCGTCAAACTCCGTTCAGCAAAAGTATTGCTGGTAAAATCTTCAGTCCGGAAAAGATCAGATGGGCGATCAACACCTTTAAGCCCTATAAATCAGCCGGAGTAGATCAAATATTCCCCGCATTATTGCCATATAACAACACGGATTTGACGCATGCGTCAAAAACTCGCAGCTTCGTGCGAAGGGAGATCTCTCTTAACCTCCAGAATGGGGAAAGGATACCGAAGGCCTGACGAGCTTTATTTAGCCGAGCCTCAACATCCTTTTCGGCTCCGCCGTCCATGCTGACAATGCTTCCAAGATAGCAAGAATCTTGCACCTCTTCCACATCCTGTCCGTTAAGAACAATCGGTGTGCTTGCGTTCGAACCCATGTGCATGTACTTGGTTTTACGCACATTTATTTTCAGTCCCGCCTCTTTGCATTTAGAATGCAACGAGCGAACATTTGACTCTAAGTCCGAATGGTTATGTGCAAGCAAACATACGTCATCAGCATAATTAAGGTGACTTAAGATGTTAAATAGTCTCCATTGAAGACCTTAACCTTCCCCACCTTCCACTGCAGCTTTCAAGATGTCATTTATTACCAACAGAAACAGGTCTGGTGATAATATGCAGCCTTGTCTGATACCCGTTCGCACAGGGAAGCTCTAGGACAGCTCTCCTCTATGCAAGACGTGAAACCCTGCATCTTCGTAGGATTCTTTTATCATAGCTATGACCTTATCTGGAATACCTCACCTACGCAAAGCATTCCATATGTAATCGTTATATACGTAGATTACATAGTCTACGTAGTCTAAGCATTGTTGACACCAAAATGTAGACAGTCTTTGTAGACGTGTAGATGCCCATCCCTGACCTTAAAGTACACCGTGTTAAGAATAGTTAATTGAATTTAGGTTCTTGTCTAAGAAATTTATGCAAAATCCAGTCTGTTGTGTTATGATGTAAGTTGTCTTCGGTAACTGGTGCAGAGCTCTGATAAGGCTATTCGAACATCTCATGAGATGTGTCTTTGCTTAGTATATGTATAAAAAATTTCATCGAATAAATCTGGTAAGAAATACCCAGCACACAATAATCAAATAAGCAAATAATCATCTTAAAAGGAGAATGAAATGACACAAAACAAATAAAATGCGTCATGCTCTTAAGCAAACCAAGCAAAAAGGGTCGATCTTGCTTTGTTGAAATTATGATATTTTTACTGTAATCAAATCTTTAAAAAAAAATCGTAAAAACATGTTTGGATATCTAGAACATCTACCACAGAGCCACCGATGCTGATAAACTTATCTTGCCAAAATGCAGTAATCTCCTTAATGTTGAACCCTTTAAACTCTTTTTTTGAAGGTTTACATTGCAATATTTTTTGGATCTGAAAGTTTTTATAGTACATGTTTCAAAGATTTTAACAAAAAAAAAAAAAAACAGTCTTTGATCTGGGAATTTTCATCAATCACTTACATGTTCCGATATATTTTGTAATATTTTTGTTCATAGCTTGCCATTGCCTAAGTATATAATTAGAGTATTTCAACGAAAAGTGCAGTTATAGGAGGTGGTAGAAGGAGTGGGACGATTCAAATAAGTTTTAAACTGTGGGTTGATGCCATCATAAAAATAATATATTTTAAATTTCAGATCTATAGCTTCTATAATTTTAGCGAAAATCTGTTTATTGTGAAATTCCAAATAGAGTCTTCCCTTACAGATCCGAGGATTCTTCAGAGGACCTTCCTTTCAAAGGCGTTAAGTAATTTTTCGGTTACCTGAGTTAATGTTCACGTTCGCTGCTACAGCATAGCTCAAATCTTATAATCATTTTATATAGTTAAAGTTTAGTTTTCCTGTGCACGTTTTTCTTTTTAATTATTGGTAGTACCAAATAACATGCTCTATTCGCCATCATTATTCTTCATTTTATCTCGGTAGCTTCACTTATATCGTTCGATAAGTTTTCCCCTAGGTAAACAAAGTTGTCGACGTTTCATAGGTTATAGTCTCACACCGTAATATTTTGTCTCTTGGTCATTGTCATTCTTGTAAGCCGAACTAGTTTCTCTAAGATGATTTTATACAGTGCGCCTCTGTCGATACTGCCTGCAAATATCTGATGCACTTCAATGTTGAATTCTCAGCTTTTTTCCAGCATCTAATTACTTGATAATATCTGGTCTGTGGTCGACAGTCCAGTTCTAAGTACGCATTGGTATCCACTAATTACTTTGTCAGCATACTTAATTCTTGTTTCCAGAATTTTCGTCAAGATCTTTTAAGACGTGCTGTAATACAACATCACTATCCTATTGAGAATTACCTTAGATTTTCGATACGGCAGCAAATATACAAATACCACGCCAATAGCCACAATCCCGTAGGTCGCTCTTCTTCGGGATTTTCACAACGACGCCTCCTTCCATCAAGCCTTCTATCTTCCTCACTTCCACACTTCAATAAAGAGTACGAGAAGTATATCGGCTGTTATTTCTGGGTCCACTTTGAGGGCTACGGTTGGTAATCTGTCTATACCTGAGTCTTTCTTCCCGCCAATGACCGAATGACGGAAACTGTTTCTTCCTTATCTGGAGAATCGTCCGTATAAGCGATTGTTGCGGTTGGCAACAGATCAGTTTCTTGAATATCTTCTTCTGACAATATGCTTCAAATTCACTCATATTAAGGACACTTCCGTTGACATCTCTCACCAGACGGTTAGATATGAAATTCTGCTCGTCAACTATTTCATAATTTTAAATAACGAACCAATATTCCCAAGGTAATCCGCGGATTCTGCCTCATTGGCCCTTCAATGGCCATTCCGTTGTCACGTCTAACAGTCTTCTTAAGTTGTGTATGAGCATCGCCGTAGTTCCGTCTTAAGTAACGAGGTTTTAGGTTGACATCGATTTGAGCGATGATTATCAATTTGACTTCTATCCCTTCGCCGACCTTGTCCGATGTGTCTTGCGACAACCGGGCTTTCTCACTGCTTTGCTCTTATCCCGTAGCACTTGTTAAGAATGTGTTTTTGATATCATTCCACTTGCCGTCCAGAATGCGCATTTCATATCCTCCTAATGTGAATAGCTTTATGCATAGAATGGTGGTGTACTCGCGTTTTTTGTTGGGATCTCCAAGTTTATCCGCATTAAGCTTGCGCTTCATCGGACGAATTTGTGGCCGTCGGACAGCTGCAGGTAATCCCCACGTCATCTCCTCGCTTTGCTTTTCGCAATCAGCGACCAAAAGGTCGATCTGGTTCTGAGTAGCACCATCAGGGAAACCCAAGATGTTTTATGGTGGCTCTTGTGTAGAAAAAGGGTCCTCCGAAGATCATTTGCCGAGTACTTCAAAACTCTACAAATAATTCACCGTTTCGGGTCTCTTAATCCAAGGTCGTGATGCGAAGATCATCATGCTTCCCATGACGTGTTCCAGTCCAGTATCAGAGCCAACCCGGACGTTGATACCCACCTTCGTCCTAAGTCGAAGGCTGTGCTCCTATCCCAGCTGGTGAGACTGTTTCTCGCTTTCGGTTCAAGAACGACCGCCACACCATTTTTGGCTTCAAACTTAGCACCAACGTACAGAATAATGTTTCCGCTCGGGGTTCGTTATTCTCCTGATACTGCTCACCTGATCATGGTTAATCCGTCCGTATCCCAGTAGTCCAGTCGGATTAGATTTTTGGGATGAAATGTTGCGATCTCGATGTTTTTTTTTAACCTCATTGTTTTTTTGCGTAGATTACGATAAAAATATAGCGGCTACTGGGGGAGTGAGAAAAAGACTCGAAAAATAGCAAAATTCGCAAATTTTCGTCTGTTTTAGAGGTTTTTTGAGTTTTATAACGTTATACTAAACAATATCAAAAAACTAAAAATTAAGTTCGATTGCAGACACTTGGACCTTTCATTTAAGTGATACATTGTTAAATTAGGTTTATTTAAACCTGATATATAGACTGTTATTCAAGACGTTTTTGACAATTCTCAAAGAATCTGTGTTTTTGGAAGGAAATGAGTATCTCATAGACTATAAAAAAAGAAATTGTACCAAAACTTGTAGCATTGCCTCTTAATAAATGCATTTTAAGTAACTGAATAAAAATTCAGCCCAAATTTAGCCGGTTTTATAGAAATTTCACCTGATGAATTTATTAGAAAATGACTTTTCGAGTAAATTTTTTCTTAACTCCTTTTTGAAGGCAGAAGGATTAAATGAAATAACTAACCTTTATAGTCACGTTGTATTGTGGACATTCTGATAAAAAATTTGCGGGGCTTGAAGTTCAATTTGACTTATACTACAAGTAAACCCTTAACGGGTGCTGGCGGAGAGTACCTTCGGTGCTTCAATCAATATTTTTTACCATGCCTAATATCAATAGAAAGTGACTTAAGAGGTAATGATAACATTAACTGTCATGAAACATTAAAAAGAGGAAAACAGTGTTGTGCTAGAATTGTCGGAAAATATTATACGAAGTTAGGTTAAAAAAAAAGGACATAGTCTTACCGCTCCAGGCCATGATGTCGAAAATCGTAATAGATGGAGAGGAGAATTCCGTCAAACTAAATTTTATATTCGAACGAATTATTTTATCGAATGAAAGCAAACTTGAAAAATTATCTTACTTTTGAGCTTGCACCTTATCCAGCTTCACTTTTTGATGGAATTAGTTTTCGCAAGACACAAAAATCAAAGATATATGATTTATTCACATCTATAGACGATTTTATTCCTGGTTCATCATTTAATATTATAGATGGAGGTTTCTTACTCTATAAAGTAATTTGGCATTCAAGCGATCCCTTTAAAACAATTTGTGCCAAATATTTAACATACATTAATTTGTATTCTCCGTGTATTGTTGTATTCAATGGACATCCTCTAGAGCCTAGCACAAAAAGTTACGAAAAATCGAGAAGAGGAAGTAAACATTTTTCAAATCAAATGCTGTTTTTAAATGAAGAAAAACCAGTTCTAGTAGGGGAAGAAAACTTCCTTAGCAATAATAGTAATAAAAATATTTTAATAAAGGTGCTTAGGGAAAAGTGTTCACAGTTAAATATAGAAACTCTTCAAGCGGAGATACACGCAGATTTGCTAATAGTTACAACAGCTATATTAAAATCTAATAATATAAGTCGAAGTTACATTATTGGAGAAGACGTTGATTTACTTGTGCTACTAACACAATTAGCTGACGAAAATTCAAATGTTTATTTGAACAAACCAACTAGAGGTTCAAAAGTTGCAGCTACGTATGGACTATCAAGCTTGGAACTAAAATCATTGAAGAGGGTATTTTTGTTTGCTCACACTTTCAGTGGCTGTGATACCACGTCAGCATTTTTCAATCATGGAAAATAAAATTTATGAAAATGCTGAATAACAATGCCAAATTATTACAAGAAGTGGAAATCTTTAACCCGCCTGAAGCTGATGTATTTATTATTATTATTATTACTAGGGGAACGCGCGAGAGCACTGCGACCTTCTTGGCATATTGTGCGTTTATAGCCCCTTCACCCTATTTTAACTCAATAGCTTTTGCTAATTTGAGAATCGTTAAGGGAGCCGTATTGGCTAGTTCCTCCGTAGAAAGGAAGCCCTTTCCAAGAAGACTGTGTCTTTTCCTAACTACTGCTTCACAGTGGCATAGGATATGTACTGTCGTTTCTGAGTCCTCTAGACAAAGGCGGCAAATGTCGGTTTCAGCTAAGCCCATATTTTTGAGGTGGTGGTTTACTCCACTGTGCCTTGTCATTAGGCCGATTAGGATACTAATATCCTTCTTGCTGAATTTTAAAATATCTTCTACTTTGTTTTTTTTTGTGGTAGGATCAGTTTTTTTGAAATTGACAAGCCTGGAAGTCTATTCCAGTAGATTTTATGTTCGTTTTCTACCCACATTTTGAGTATGGGGTTAAAGTACCCTTTTGGTTTTCCGCAGAATGGCTCTGGACCAATAAAATTTGTTTCTGCGCCTTTTTTTGCAAGGCGATCAGCCTCTTCATTACCCTTAATTCCCATGTGTCCTGGTACCCACATTAAGGTTACATCATTCCTTTTTCCCAGGATGATTAGGTTTTGAAGGCATTCCCATACTATCTTCGATCCGTGTTTGTTGGATGCTAAAGCTTTGAGAACCGCCTGACTATCCGATAGGATATAAATGGATTTATTGCGATGAGCTCTCCTTATATTTTCTTGGATGCATAGCTCCATTGCAATTAGTTCGGCCTGGAAGAATGTGGCTTCTTTACCGAGTGGTTTTGAAACCGAGAAGTTAGGACCTTTGACTCCGGCTCCTGTCCTGTCCCCTGTATACCAGATGGTTGATCCCTGTACAATATCAGTTAGCATGGATTGCCAGTCCTTGCGTTCTCTGATTATAACTTTGAAGGGGGTTTCAAAGTTGAATTTTGTTGGCATCGCGTCCGATAATGTGGAAGTTATAACTTCCATTTTCGTGTCTTTTAGGATTTTAAGGTGACCTCTAAAATCCCCTGACTTATAATTGTTTTTCTCCTGTATGCGTAACACTCCCTTGATAGCTTCCTTTTTTATTTGGATATGTATCGGAGGAATGTTAAGGAACATTTCCATTGCCGCTGTCAGACAGGTTTTCATTGCACCTGTGATACCAAGGCAAGCTAGCCTTTGGATTTTTTGTAGCGTAAGCTGCGCTTTCCTTTGTAATATTTTAGTCCACCATATCGTTGAACCGTATGTGACTATTGGGAGAATGATTGTTCTGTAACACCAGTAAATCATCATCATCATGGGCTTTAATCCCCATTTTCTACCAAATAAGCTTTTACAGGCCCAAAATGCCTTTAGTGCTTTGGCATGAGTCCATTCTATATGTTTGTTCCAGTTGAGTTTGTTATCCAGTATAACACCTAGATATTTTACCTCATCTAAAAAGGGTATTATTGTTCCATTTATTACAGGAGGTACAATGTGGTTTATCCTTCTATTTGAGAATGGTACTATCTCAGTCTTACTTGGGTTAATGTTCAAGTTTTTAGACTGACACCAGTTCATTATCTCCTCTAAGGCTGATTGTATTTTTTCCGATATTATTGAATCATATTTGCCTCTAATGATAATGACAAGGTCATCAGCATATCCTATTGCCTCGTATCCCTGGTCTGGTAGACGGTCCAGGAGCTCATCTACTACAATTGACCAAAGTAGTGGGGATAGTACCCCACCTTGAGGACATCCTCTATAGGTCTGTGCAGTCACTGTGCTATCACCTAGTACCGTGGTTGTCATTCGGCTTTTCAGCATGGCGTGTATCCATTTTATTGTGGCCGTTTCCAGACCCTTTTTCCTAGCTGCCGCTATTATGGCTTCATGGGGAGTATTGTCAAATGCTCCTTCTATATCCAGGAATGCACAAAGGGCAATTTCTTTGTAGTCTTTTGCCTTTTCGATTTATCTAACCAAACCATGAAGGGCTGACTCTGTTGATTTGCCTTTTTGGTAGGCATGTTGGTTTTTATTAAGACAGACTTTGTTAGGTCCCGTTCTTATGTGGGTGTCCACTAATTTCTCCATCGTTTTGACAAAGAAGGAGGTAAGACTTATAGGGCGGTATGACTTTGGCTGTTCACTGGGACGGTTCCCTGCCTTCGGAATAAATACCACTCTCGCTTTCCTCCAGATTTTGGAGATGTATCCCCATATAAAGCTAGCTTTAAAGATCCTTATCAATATTGGCATTAGGATCTCTAACCCCTTTTGCAATAATGCGGGGAATATTTTATCTACTCCGGCTGATTTATAGGGTTTGAAGGTGTTGATCGCCCATCTAATCTTTTCTGGAGTGAAGATTTTACCAGCAATACTTTTGCTGTATGGAGTTTGACGACACATCCTTTCCTCTTCATCTAAATCTTCATTATTGTTAATTAATTTGCAGCCTGGGAAGTGTGTTGCCAATAAAACTTCAAGAGTTTCCATGCTGCTTTTGGTTAAGGAACCATCTGGTCTCTCTAAAAGTCCGATGTCTGTCGGGGTGTCTTTTGACAACACCTTTTGGAGTCTTGAGACAGTTGGGAGATCATCTATCTCTTCACAGAATCTTTTCCAAGACACTTTTTTTTTACCTTTTTTAGAAGTTTATTGTATTCAGTAAGGGACTCTCTGTAATCGTCCCAGGTACCAATGATGTAAATAAGTTATTTGAAGTTTCTTGCTCTCTTGTATCAACGCTATACTCCTCTAAAAAGAATAATTGTAACATGACATTGAACGAATTTCGATTTGAATATTGCAGATCCTTAAAAAATATTGATTTAAGCGCACTGCCGTGCACCGTAGGTGCCCTACGCCAGCACGCGTTAAGGGTTTACTTGCAGTGCCAGCTTTGGTTGCAACATCATCTTGACCCACGAAACTGGGGGTGGAAAAAAATTGAAATATTCTTGAACCCGTTTTTTCCAAGGAAAGCTTAATCCCTCAAGATTTGATTGAAAAAATGTATTGTGGCTGCAAGACTGGGTGTCTGAAAAGATCCGGTTGCAGAAAAATGAGTCTAAAATGCAATTCCTTCTGTAAACCATGTTTGGGAAATAATTGTTTCAATAAAGACGCAATACAGAATGAAATAGAGGATGATACTGAGATACTAAACAACACTAACTTAACAATCGAAGACAAAAATAGCGAAGGACCCGTAAAATTAGTAGAGAATTCTAAATTTCAGCCCAGTAATAAAAGAGCTAGACTCGCATTTATGTAATCAACTCATTTCTTTAATCTTGCATTTCCATCCCCTAACTTGTAGCTACACGGCAATTTAAGAACAATATGTTTGCCTCCCTCAAAGGCACTTTTTACGAGTAAAAAAAACGTTAAAATCTGCAATAAAAAGTTCGATATCTCGGCACCGGATAAGTCAAATTGAACTTCAAGCCCCGCAAATTCTTTACAAGAATGTCCACAATACAACGTGACTATAAAGGTTAGTTGGAAATTTCATTTAGTCCTTCTGCCTTAAAAAATGAGTTAAGAAAAAATTTACTCGAAAAGTCATTTTTTAATAAATTCATCAGATGGAATTTCTATGAAACCGGCTAAATTTGGGCTGAATTTATTTAAAATGTAGTTATTAAGGGACAATGCCGCAAGTTTTGGTAGAATATCTTTTTTAAGTCAATGAGATTCTAAAAACACAGATTCTTTGAAAATTGTCAAAAACGTCTTGAATAACAGTCTACATCTCAGGTTTAAATAAACAGAATTTAACAATGTACCACTAAAATAAAAGGTCTAAGTGTTTGCATCGAACTTAATTTTTAGTTTTTCGATATTGTTTAGTATAACGTAATAAAACTCAAAAAACCTCTAAAACAGACAAAAATTTGCGAATTTTGCTATTTTTCGAGTTTTTTCCCCACTCCCCCAGTAGCCCCAATATTTTTATCGTAATCTACGCAAAAAAACAATGAGGTTACAAAAAAAAAACATCGAGATCGCAGCATTTCGCCAAACAGACCTTTTTTGATCTAATCCGACTGGACTACAGGCGATGTATCCATTTGTCGTATCAGCTAGATAAGCTCATGAGTTTTCATTTGCCATTTTTAGGGCAAGCAGGGCTGACTGTGGATGTATTCTGCTACTCCCATCAAACAGGGGGTTTATGTATTGTAAAAAAACCAAGGAAATCAATTTATCCTTATTAACATGTAACGTTCCAATGCCATCTCAGCTATTACAAATTATCAGTTATTTATACCCCAAGGAATAAAAAGACTGGTTGAGTGGGTGTTAATTATTCTACTGAAATTTTAAACCAAATTCTTTTAAAATCATTCATTTTTATTTTACATTGTTTTCATTTTACTTTCTTTTCATTTTTAGTTATATTTTCTGGCAGCATTTCTGACAACAGAAATAATTCAATTCATGCCAGTGGTTTAGTGGTTAAAATTTGTTTCCGACCGCCTGCAGAGGTGAAAACCAAGAAAATAAAAATAAATATTTTTCTTAAATGCTGTTGCATATATTTTTGAAAAAAATTCTATTTTTTGGCGAAAGATTGAAAAATTGTTATTTTTATTTAATATTAATTACCAAGATGAAATCTGAGAGTGTATTGGGTTTCCCTACCATTTGTAATGCTAAGAATAAATGCTCGCACAGAATCGTCAAAGATACAGAAATATTTGTTTTTGCTCGTTTCCAAGTGACCGTCTGTCTGTCCGAATGTTTATAAAAAAATTCTCGAATGCTTTGAGCTATCGCGTTGTTTTATATCATGAATCATTTTTGGCAAAAATTTTAAGCTTGTGAACGGGCGATATTCCTCCCTTCCTTCCATCCCCTCTCCCGAAAAATTTCAAGAAATTAGTTTTTCTCCGACACCATTTAAGCTCCGACTTGGAAATTAGGTGAAAGTATAATGGTGAGAATATCATTAACATCAAAAACTATTGAGCCAATCCTTCCACCACTTCTACCCCGTCCCATACAATTGCACACTTTTTAATTCAATTTTCATTGAAACTAGCAAAGCTAAGAAGACACATTCTTTCCAGAATTATCTCTATTACATATAATATAATTGCTCCTTATGTACAGATCAAAACAACATCTTTCGATATGAAATTTCATGAAATATCTATGGGAGGGGGAAGAAAAAGCGAGATGGAGTTGAAATTTCTTTTCAAATTGGATGCAATTATAAATATCTGCGAAATAGTCGGGTGCAACTCTATTCTTGGGACAAGTTGAGGATGCATGGGAAGTCAATTTTTGCAGGTGAGGGTGGATAAGCAAAACTAAGTGAATGGGGGTTCTATGGTAGGGCGATTGGCAATTATTTAACATTTAACTACTATTACGATCAATAGCTGCACTGCAAAGAATCTTCATTTGTTTATTTATGCAAGTTTGGGCTTATCTGGGAGGAGAGGGAGAGGGCATTGAAGGGATGGGTGGAAGTTAATAATTAATTAATTGATTGCTTGGATCACGTTCGAAATTCGCTGCATAGAATGTTAGTTTCATAGACGCAGTAAATTCAATGAAATTCGGTGCATTTTACATTTATGAAACCATACATTTGTATGGTAGGGGCAGAGGAGTTGATGAAATCTTTAATATTGTGATGCAGTATTATATCGTTTGTCTTGAAAAGTGTTGGTACAAAATTTCAAATTCGTAGCTTTTAATTTGTTGGTTATTAGTTGATTTATTTTAATAGGTCGAAACAATACTTTTGTATGGGAAGGGGTAGAAGGGCAGGAGTGATTTCAAAACTTTTGATGGAATTTTGTTTCGATTATTTTTAAAGGTCTTTGTATAAAATTTCAAGTTGCTAGTTTTAAAGGGTTTATTGGTAATTGATTTCTTAAAAATGGTCGAAAAATATTTTTGTATGGAAGGAGGTAGAAAGTATTCAGAAATCAGTTAATGTTTTGAACCTTAAAACATTTTTTTAAATAAATTTCACGAATTTTCAAGTTTGTAGCTTAAAGTTTGAAATTTTGAGATTTTGTATTATTCAATTCACTTGAAACACTTTGAGCGAATTAGGACCCCTTCGGTTGATAACTGTTTTGGTTCGAATTATTATTTTTTCTTTATATACAGGGTGTTTGGTACTCCGTACATAACCTTGTAAGGGGTTATTTCTGGATATATTTTGAGCAAAAAATTGTTCTACGGAGATGGCCAATTTTCAATATCCACGGAGATACAGGGTGATCAAGAAAAGCCCTTCGGACCTGTACCCTCACTCACTCAAAACGCTATATCTTGAAAACCAATAATTGCATTTCAAAGTGTTATAGCTTGTTTTTTAGGGAATCAAATTATCTTTCATTTAGTGTAATAGTCCGTATTGTACCTGTACCCAATCCTGAGGTATTTCCTTCAGACCACAAATTTTTGATACTTTGACCCTCAAAATTCTGTGATCAATGTAGTTTTTCTCAAGAAAACGCATTATAAAAATGTCATTTAATGTTGTTTTTTTATGTGCCATATTATTGCCTACAAAAGATGCACACATACTTATGACTTAGGTTTTCCCGTTTTCCAGGTAATAAGCGAAAATACATATGGCTTAAAAATAAAATATGCCATAAACCAACCCTCGTTCTAAAAAAACTACCTGAAATGTTGTTAAACTGAAATATTCTTTGTGTCCTTTAATTACTATTTAAATTATCAATGAATGTCCTTTAGGTAGTATTAAAATTATCGAGAAAATGAATTAAATTAAAATTAGTTTCAACACAACTAGGTGCAGCACTTTGCCCTTTTTAATGGGTTACCTAACAAAATGAAAAGCCTATAAAAGCAAACCATACTTCATATTTTTATCAGTTTTAGTTAAATTTGTAAAAGAACAAGGTGTCACTAAAATTTAGAAAATAATTTCGAAATGACTGAGTTCACGAACGAAGAATATGCAGACATAATTTTCCTCTATGGAGAGTGTCAGGGAAATGAGCAAGCGGCGCGATCTTTGTATCATCACAGATTTCCCAATCGTCGAATACCTTACGCGAGAGTATTCCAAGACGTTTACAGAAGGATTAGGGAAACAGGCAGTGTTAGCACAAGCAGAGTGAATGCAAATCCTGCGCCGGTAATCGCTGTTTCAATTGATCAACGAATCCTAGCTGCAGTTCAAAATGATCCATCAACTAGTATACGACGCTTGGCATTGCGGTTTAACGTCTCTACGTGGAAAGTTTGGAGTGTCCTGAAAGCAGAATTTTTGCATCCCTACCACCACACACCAGTGCAGGAGCTGTTACCCATTGATTTACCCAAAAGGATGGAGTTTTGCAATTGGCTCCTTGAACGACAAATAAGTGACGAGAATTTTATCAGCAACATTCTTTGGACGGATGAGTCCCAATTCACCAGGGACGGTATCACAAACTTCCACAACTTACACACACGGGCTGAGAGCAATCCACATACAAGAAGAGAGGCATCATTTCAGCACAGATTCAGTGTCAATTTATGGGCAGGTGTGATTGGCAACGATTTTATTGGTCCTATTAGGCTTCCGCATAACTTAAATAGTTCCAATTACTTGCATTTTTTGACAAATGATCTACAGGAGTTATTGGATGATATGCCACTGCAACGATTGGCTTCCATGTTTTACCAACACGATGGTGCTCCAGCTCATTACGGCCGACAGATCAGAGATTGGTTAAATTCCAATTATAGCAATCGCTGGATCGGTAGAAATGGACCGATACACTGGCCTGCAAGATCCCCTGATTTAACTATTATGGATTTCTTTGTATGGGAACGGATGAAGGACCTTGTCTACGCAACGGAAGTAGTAACGTTGCAGGATCTAAACACCAGAATCGATGCGGCAGCAACAGAAGTAAGGCAGCAGTTGAGGAGTATGAACACAAAGAGAACACTGGCAAAACGAGCCTTAGCGTGCATTCAAAATGAAGGTGGCCATTTTGAACATTTATTGTAATTAAGGAAATTTGAAATAAACCGTAAAAACCATTCTTAAGTTCTTATAGTTCAAGCGGAGAGTGTTGATCAACCTATTCTTGCTTTTTTGACAAAAGTGCTAAATTATTGGAATGATAATTTCTTCTAAACTATAAAACTTATGCAATGCAAGTGTATGCGTCTTTTGTAGGCAATAATATGACACAAAAGAAAACAACAATAAAATGACATTTTTATAATGAGTTTTTTAGAGAAAAACTACATTGATCTTAGAATTTTGACGGTCAAACTGTCAAAAATTTGTGTTCTGAAGCAAATATCACAGAATTGGATACAGTTACAATGCGGACTATTACACCAAATGAAAGGTAATTTGATTCCCTAAAAAACAAGCTATAACACTTTGAATTGTGATTATTAGCTTTCAAGATATAGCGTTTTGAGTGAGTGAGGGTACAGGTCCGAAGGACTTTTCTTGATCACCCTGTATCTCCGTGGATATTGAAAATTGACCATCTCCGTAGAACAATTTTTTGCTCAAAATATATCCAGAAATAACCCCTCACAAGGTTATGTACGGAGTACCAAACACCCTGTATATCAAATGAAGGTATGCACCAATAAAATTTGATTTATGTATCTTTTACGGCATTTTGACACATCACTTCCTTTATCGCGTACGTTTTCCTGCAGAAAATGTTAGAAAGTTGTTAGAAGCTGGAAGAGTTAAGGGCTGGGTCAACTGCTGCATTCGCGAACGAACAGAACTTAGAAAATTTTTAAATGTCTAGCCAAGCAGTGTAAAAACGGAGAACACCGGTCCAAGCTTTGTAGGATATGTGGAACGAAATGCCACATTGCGAAAAGCTGCGACAAGAAGCCATCATGCATGTTCTGTAGGAAGGATCATCCAGAAAATGCGAAGCACGTAGCTGGCAGCAGCAAATGCCCAATTTTTAGAAGAGCCATCACAAGTAAAAATCATGAAGATAATACAGATTATTCTAAACCACTGTAGGACAGCGCAGGATATCCTGCCACAAATTGCTAAGGACGAAGGAGCGGATATCGTCTTGATTAGCGAACCATACAAAACTCTCGACTGCAATATCTGGATCTGTGACAAAACAATGCTACCGGCAATATGGATATGTGGAAAACACGCGTTGCAAAAAACCAGTGAACAGGCGGAGGGCTTCGTACGAACAAAAATAAATGAAATTCACTTCTACAGCTGTTTTGCATGATCCAGTTGGACGACGAGTGAATACCAGACAATGTTAGATAATCTAACGGCCGACGCACGCAGTAAAAATCCAGTGTTCGTAGGCGGTGAGTTCAATGCATGGGCAACAGAGTGAAGTAGCAGACTAACCAATGCTAGAGGTCGTATTTTGCTCGAGATATTTGCACCATTGGAAATAGGAATTACAAACATCGGCCGGGCAAACACGTATCGCAAAGCAGGAATAGGCTCCTTCATAGACATAGCCTTCGTAAGCAAATCCCTTCTACGGAATACGAAATGGCGTCTTAGCGAGTAATATACATACAGCGATTATCAGGCAATTATATTTGATATGAAAGAAAGAAAAGCCGTACCTAAATTAACAGGCCCAAAATGGAAAGATAAACTCTTCGACAGGGACACGTTCGAAGAAATGATGAACACCGACATCATAAATCTAAGTGAAACAGCAGAGATCCTTGCGGAGCAACTCATTCACACCATCATCACAGCGTGCGATGCAGCGATGACCAGAAGGGCCATTAGTGAAAGAGACGCACCGTGCTAGTTTTGGAAAGAAGAAATAAAGACGCTGAGGGCAAAGTGCTTACAACCCCGACGCAGAGTCCAACGATCAAGGGGAAGAGTAGATTTTCAGGACCGATTAAACACTTTCAAAGTGGCAAAACGAGATCTAAACAAGTCTATTGAATAGGGTAAGGCAACTTGTTTCAAAAACCTCTGTAACGAAACGGATATAAATACGTGGGGTATTGCATACAAGATGGTGATGACAAGGCTGAAGATCATAGGTCTCCACAAACAACTTGCCCGATAATGCTAAGATCAATAGTAGAGCACCTGTTTCCCAAAGGCCAACTACTATGTGAAGCATTTTCAGAGAAATCAGCCCAGAGTCTATCCCTGCAATCACGTCGGAGGAACTGTTTGAGGCATGCGGAAGGATGAGAAACTACAAGCCACCTGGAACCGATGGTATCTCAAATATGGCAATAAAACTTGCTGTTCAAAAGATACTCGACATCTTTATAGCAACTAAGCAAAAGCGTTTGAGCTATGGAAGCTCCAACATTTGGTACTTTTGCCAAAAGGAAACAAGCCTCCTGGAGAACCAGAACCATCGTCATATCGCCTAATATGTTTACTTGACACGTTGAGAAAGGTCCTTGAGCGAATTATAAGCAACAGACTGTTCGTACTAGCAGAGGTGAAGGGAGCACTGTCAGACCACTAGTTCGGATTTAGGAAATCGCGTTCAACTGTTGGCGCCATAAAAGCGGTAGTCGATACTGCAGCTGAGGCGATACAAGGAGAAAGATGGCGATGGGGACAAAGAAATATGGTGTAGTGGTGACACTGGACATTAAAAATGCCGTTAACTCGGCAGATTGGTCACTTATAAACAGATTGTTAGCCAGGATGGATACACCACACTACTTGTTGAGAATAATTGCTAATTACTTCACCAAAAGGAAGTTGAGGTACCAAACTGGTGAGGGGGTAAGGAACTACAACGTCACCGCGGGAGTCCTTCAAGGATCTGTACTAGGTCCTCTCCTGTAGAATATTGGAGTTCTTCGACTATCGTTGCCGGAAGGAGTAAGATTAATCGGGTTCGCTGACGAAATTGCTGTAGAGTCAGCAACAAATGAAGCAGCATTAAAAATTAGAGACTAGTTAGAGTCCGCTGGTTTAGAATTAGCTGACCACAAAACGGAGGCTGTTCTAATAATAAGCCGAAAGAAAATTGAATACGTGAACATTCAGGTCGGCAGTGAAACCATCAGATCTAAGGAGGCAATTAAATATCTAGGAGTCATGCTCGATAATAGATAAAAATTTAAAGTTCACGTGGACTTCGCA
Organism: Chorisops tibialis; assembly: GCA_963669355.1. Lineage (NCBI taxonomy): Eukaryota > Metazoa > Arthropoda > Insecta > Diptera > Stratiomyidae > Chorisops > Chorisops tibialis. Next base: position 114,719,036 of record OY770262.1, on the reverse strand, counting down.
AGCAAACAGGCGTCACAAATGCGGATAACCCTTTCCCGAAAACTGTCAAACATCGGTGGACCAAGATATGCCGGAAGGATACTATTTTCCAGGGTAGGCAGCTCGGTCCTCCTATACGCTGCTCCGGTTTGGGCGGCGGCGCTAGCAACAAAACAAAATGAGAAAAAGTGTCAGCAACATATAGGCTCTGTGCGATAAGTACAGTCATCTGTTTCCGATCAATATCGGACGAAGCAGTCTGTGTCATAGCCGGAATGATCCCCATTGACATTCTCGCGAATGAGATGCTACGGATCTACGATAGAAGATCCTCGATCCTACAAGAGACAGCTGCTGCCAGAAAAATAAAATAAGAAGAAAGGGCAACATCAATAGCTATGTGGCGAGCCAGGTGGGACAACACTACAAAAGGCAGATTGACCTATAAGCGAATCCCCGCAATTGAGGTCTGGACACAGCGAGCGTTTGGGGACTGCAACTATCACCTCACGCAATTCCTATTAGGTCACGGCGGCTACCCCAAATACCTACAGTGGCGGACAAAAGTTTATGGCAGCACCTTATATTGAGGTTCTGGTTAACTGGAAGATTTAATCAAAAATCAATTGATGCACATTTTTTCAGTTTTCGTCCTAATTTTTTTATGGTAACTAATTCCGAAGATACATGTAATCATTTGAAAAAGCAATTCGGCCTACAATTTGAATTTAGCCCCCTCTTTCCGGACCCCAACAGCTAGAAAAAATTAAATATTGTTATAGATCTGGAAGCGATACGCGGCGGTAGTGCCAGATAGGCGAATTAAGTAAAAGTGTGAATTAGTTAAAGTGCAAAACGAATTGTGTTTTACTTGAAATCCGGCGAACCCCTAGCTCGCAACAATTGGTGTCAGAAGTGGGATTTCAAGGGTGAAAAATCGCGAGAGAAATTAAAATTCTCGAACGGATAATTTTGTGAAAAGTGAAAAAGTGAAGCTAAAATTCTCGAACGGACAGTGAGAATTTTGTGAAATCGAATATTCTCGAGTGCTTTAGTGAGCAGTGACTTTAATTAGTGAAGTAAATTTAAGTGAATTCGAAACGCGGAAAAACTTGAAATAATCGGTAGTGAAAATGCCACGTTATCTAAAGGACTTAAAATTAACGGAGCTGAAGGAAGAGCTCAGTAGACGCGAGTTATCTACGACAGGGAGCAAGTCTGAACTTGTCAGCCGTATGATTGAGACTCTTGAGGCTGAGGGTAAGGATGCAGATAGTTTTGAGTTCCAAATCAAAGAAGTTCGTGGAGAGGAGTGTTCTGGTACATCGGATGCTCTGACACAGTTAATGCAACAAATGATGAACAAATTAGATCAAAAATCAGCTGTGACAACGGACATGAATCGGAAATTAGATCAACAATCTGCGGACATTAATCAGATATTAGACCAACAAAGTCAGCTGTCAGCGGACCTCAACCAAAAATTAGAGCTTCAAAATAATAAAATAGACATCATGGGTAAGACAATAGAAGAAAACGTAGAGAAGAAACATCGAATCTTCGAAGAACATATTACGGAAAAGACATCCGGGATTGCAGAAGAAGTCGAACGCCTAAAAAGGGACTTCGATAACGTGAAAGCGAATGGAGTCATCAAGACAGAACACGTTACGCACAAGGGTCACAAAGCTCCAATCTTCGATGGACAAACACCGTGGGCTATTTATAAGACCCAATTTGAGGCTGCCGCAAGAAACAATCATTGGAATGATCTGGAACGGGGAACGGCTCTTATATTGGCGCTAAGAGGTCCACCAGCAGAGGTTCTTCAAGCGATTCCGCAGGAGCAACAACAAGATTTTTCAACGTTAGTCCAGACATTGGATCTTCATTACGGCAGCGACCACATGCGAGAGATCTACAAAATACAGCTGTACAACCGAACCCAAAAGAATGGTGAAGAGTCAAGAGCTGGCACGCTATATTGAACGACTCACACTATTATCGCTTCCCAATGCGCAAACAGAGCAACGCAATGACACAGCTGTTTTTACATTTAACAATGCTGTACAGGACAAAGAGCTGCACCAGGCGCTAAGATTGGCAGGTAAGAAAACAATTAGCGAAGCCTTGGTATATGGGCTGACGTTCGAAGCTGCCAAGCAAAGCTCATGGAGTAACTATCGAGTCCGAGAAATAGCAAAAGAGTGTGTGTGTCAGAAAGCAGAATACACCAAGCGGAGCGAAAGATTTGGTGCCCCCCGATGCTGGAATTGTGGACAGGCAGGACACTTGAGACTCGACTGCCGAAAAGCGATCAACTATTGTTCCGGCTGCGCTGCTAAACAACGCGAAGATAGAGATCGTAAAGGTAGATCTTGGTCAAGAACTAGTCGTCAGAGTTCAAATCTTACACACGGTTTTGATAAAAGACGCCGAAGTCGGTCAAAAACCCCGAGTCGGCAAGATCGATTGCAACAAGAACAATACATCGGGAAAGATCATGGAAGCAAAGATAGACATTCGAATAAGGATCGCGAACGAATGGGTAGAAGTCGTGACAATTACTTCATGCGATTAATTGTGACAAGGCCGAACATGGGAAGCGATGTGATCGAGAAGATCGCGAAAGGAAGAATGCGGAACTTGAAAAGGAAAGTAAACGTGCTGCTAAGGAGGAGAAGGAGCACGAAAAAGACGTGGAGAAAGAACGCGTACGTGAGAAGGAAAAAGAAGCCGGAAAAACCATTCAGAGGATAACGACCGAACCAAAGGATGAATGGAATCAACGAAAACATCGCACTAAAATGAGAATGGTGCATCTCGACCGGCTTACAAAGTACCATGGTGCCATTGAGGAAGTGAACGACTCTGTTCGGGGCGAACAGGGACTAAGGAGAGGGTAATGTTATAGATCTGGCAACCACGCAATATTGATCTTCCCGAAAGTGCCAGAACTATATAGAACAGTGCCCCAAAATGTAAAATGCCATCTAGAATCTTCTAGTATAGTCTAGACCTACACCCTATAGAACCGTATACTCCAAAATGTAGGATCAAGAATATTCGAGACATACACCCGAAAACATCCACGACAGAAGCTTCGAGAACAGGGGGAAATGGTATAAGACCACGGTAGCTCTCAGCGAGCAGTCAGTCATTTTAATGATCGAGACGCGAACCGGTGGAAGCGATACGCGGCGGTAGTGCCAGATAGGCGAAATAAGTAAAAGTGTGAATTAGTTAAAGTGCAAATTAAGTAAAAGTGCAAATAAATAAATTATCCCTTATTTTTATTGTGTTTTACTTGAAATCCGGCGAACCCCTAGCTCGCAACAATATATTTATAGTTTGTCCAAAAAATCCTTCTACATGCGTATTTCAGCTTTTTAGCTAGAACTATGATTGAGATATCCGAATTAGTATTTTTCAGTTTTAGCGCTTTCGCCGCCCCCATCCTTACCCTAAGACTCACCATAATTAGGGGCCGCCTGATATCAGCACTCATCGACAATCCAGCGAAAAATTAAGTTTCCATCTTCAAGGATTTCGGAGGTAATGTGTGCTGAGCGTACACGTACGTCGGACGACTAACGTCGTACGGACAAACAAATTTTTTTTTCAGTTTTAAGATAATTTAGTAATGAAATGCGAAAAAAAAAAAATTTTAGGGTAACAACATTTTTTTAAAGTCGATCACAATACTTTATTTTTGGAATATTAAATTAATAAAACTAATTCTGGCAAACATTTGTCCTTTTGGCTTGGATAAAAGATTCAATAAAAATCGAAGAAATACTTTTTTGAAAATTGTGCATTTGGGAGAGGAAGACGCAGTAAGGGGATCGGATCAGTATTTTGTGACGTTAATAATGTTGACATCAAAACCTCTGCCCGTCTGTCTACGACATACGAGTAACTCCCTAAAGCTTTGACCTATCATGCTGAAATTTTCCTTATGCCATTTTTAGCAAAATAGTAACTTTAAGTTAGCTAACGACTTGAAAATTAGGTCATAGTGTAAACATGTGAATATCATTAAGGTCAAAAAATATTTATCCAATTCCCTTACTCCTTCGACCACCTCCCATACAAATGCCAAACTTTCAAAAATGCACTTATTCGAGTTTCATTGCAACTAGCAAAGCTAAAAGAATGAATTTTCGCCAGAATTAGTCTCACTCTTTCTACCCCCTCCCATACAAATTTTACGAAATTTTAAAATTTCAATTAAATTATTATTCTTCAAAACCGGCTATCAACTTTAAATTTTGAGAAAATTATATTATTCCAAATGTCATTGATGTAGAAAAATCTAGTTTTGATACGAACACTCTTTCAACTCCTCCCATACAAATGTACAATTTTGGTAAATGCGTTTAACCGATTTTCGTTGAAACTAGAAAAAGAAAATACTTAAAATTTTACCAGGATTAGCCCTTAATAATTGCAGTAAAAAAATGTCAACTTCGCTTTACGCCCAATCATAATTCTGCAATGTTTATATGTTTTAATTTCCGTTTAATTATCAGTATCCAAAGAGTAACATAAATATTTTTAGATATTCCGGGATAGAGACCCCCGAGGTTTTGACTTTTATTTGTCTAACGCGACTTTACTAAAATCCATTTTAAAACATAACAGGGCTACGATCGCGCGTAAAGCGCAATCTTACGATACTCTAGATGAAATAGAATTTTTTGTGATCCCAAGAAATTTTGTATGGGGAGTGTTAGAAGGAGTGATAGCATTGAATTAATTTTTTCCCCATCATCAAAGTAGCTATAAAAATGTTTTATACAAAATGCTTACTCCGCAAATTGAATAGGAGCTGAGAAAATTAGTATGTTAGATTTAGTGAAAATATGCAGTTTGTATGGGAGGTGGTAGAAAGAGTGGGGGGGATTTTAGTGATTTTTTCAGAAATACCCAAGAATATCATAAAATTGACATCTCTTAAATTTTAGACTAGTAACATGTATGTATGTAAAAACTAACAACGCAACAACATACGAAACTATACAACAGACGAATACTAACAATAAATCAGACACTATGGCAAAACTACATACATCCAAAGATATGTCAACATGAATAAATTCCGCATTTTACAGTGGAACATAAACGGCTTCTATAATAACTACAACTCTCTTGAATTAATAGCCAAAACTCACGACATAGATGTAATTGCATTACAAGAAACGCATTGCCCATTTAACTCACACCCAAAATTTTTAAATAACTTCGACGCAGTGTTTCTAAACAAGCCATCAAATATTAGAGCAAAAAACGGTATCTCTTTAATGGTGAGAAAAGAGATAGCATATACCTTTATTGACCTACAATGCAAATTTATTTCTCTAGCAATTGAAGTTATTTCATCTCTCAAATTCACAATCATCTGCCTCTACATACACCCAGCTGAAAATTTTTCAGTTGAAGATCTAAACAAAATTACCCAACAAATCCGTACCCCAATTTTTATCGTAGGAGACCTTAATAGCTGGAGCACCTTATGGGGTTTCGAGCAAACAAATAGTAGATGCAAACTCATTGAAGATTGGTTACTATCTACTAACCTAATAGTTTTAAATGACGGATCTCCCACACATTATAGTACACACAATACCTTCACACATATAGACCTCTCGTTCTGCTCACCGATATTAAGTCCAATTAGCAAATGGCACACTTTGAATGACCTACATGGAAGCGACCATTTCCCATCAATAACAGCAGTGAACATAAAAAAAAATTTTGAGACCAAAACCCTTCCGAAATACAAAACGGATTTAGCTAATTGGGATAAATTTGCCGCCAAGGTAGACGAATGCCTACAAAATGCACAAATACCTTACAATATTAATAAGGAAGCAGCTATAATCAAACGCTCCTCCAAACATAGCAATTCCTCATACTATATCAAAACCCAACAAAAACAAAAAAGACGTTCCTTGGTGGAACCCGAATTTAGCTAAATTAAATGCAAAAAGGAAAACAGCGTGGAGTGAACTGAGAAAATCCCCTTCGACTAGCAATATTATCTCCTACAAAAGAAGCAATGCCATTTTCAAACGTGAAATTAAACTAGCAAAAAAAGAATCATTCCAAAAATTCACCGAATCCATTAATCCCAACTCTACCCCACAACTCCTATGGAATAAAATCAAAATACTCTCCGGCAACTACAACCAAGGATCAATCCCAAAAATCCACATAAACAATTCAATACTAAAAACGGCGGAAGAGATCGGTAATAGTTTCGGCGAGACGTGGTCCAGCTATTCCATTTCTAACTTCTCCAATGAGTTCAATAGCAGTAAAAGCGATTTTTTCTCCAATAGGCCATCCTTTAATCCCATTGCAAAAGCTCTACAAATCGAAACCGAAATCACCCCCTTCTAGTCCCAGAATTCACACTCAAGTTACTCAAAGGAACCACTCCAGGTTTCGACAAAATAACTTTTAGCATGCTTACCACCCTACGTCAGCGTAGTAAAGACAGACTCTGTACACTTTACAACAATATTCTACACTCTGGACAAATACCTCATATATGGAAAACAGCAGTGGCAATCCCTATTCCGAAACCCAACAAGCCTAAAACCCTAATAGAGGGATACCGACCAATCTCTCTTTTGTCTTGTTTAACCAAGGTCATGGAAAAAATTGTAGCTCGTAGACTGTCATGGTTCCTTGAGAACACAAATTCACTATGTGATGAACAAATGGATTTTCGACCCAATAGAGGATGTGCGGAAGTACAACTCTACATTGATCATGCCATTAGTAATCAACTATCCAGCGGAAATCATCTAGCAATAGTTGCTGTTGATTTCGAAAAAGCTTTTGACCGCATAGGCGCTCACACCATCCTATCAAGCCTAATAAAACTTGGCATTGGCCCAAATATATATCACTGGGTAGAAGACTTCCTAAAAAATAGACAATTTAAAGTACGTGTAAGTGATAAATATTCTAAAACCTTCCCTCTTCACAATGGTATCCCTCAAGGCTCACCAATCTCTGTCATTCTTTTCCTCATAAGATACAACTCATTATCAATCAAAATCAATAACACAAAACTCTGCAAACATATCTTCTATGCAGACGATCTATTCATTATAATGAAAAACACACACCCATCAGAAACAATATTAAAATTTAAAAAAATTTTTGATACAATAATGAAGTGGGCCAACACATCAGGCTCCAAAATTTCAATTAATAAAAGTAAACATCTGCACGTATGCCGGAAACACAACTACCCCTACGATCGCAATAGAGCAAGAAACCATCGAAAACGTGCCGAGTCTCAACATCCTTGGACTTAAGTTCAACCGAAGACACAACTGGAAAGACCATGTAATATCAACCCGCACCAACCTGATTCAGCGAACCAACGTCATAAAGTATCTGGGCAACAAAAACTCCGCTGCACAGGCGGACACACTAATAGACGTCACCAAAGCTCTAATTCTCTCAAAAATAGACTACGGGTTACCTATCTACGGCAACGGTCCTAAAAGTGCAATCCAACCACTCAAAGCTCCATACCATGCAGCCATACGCGCATCCTTAGGCGCATTCCGTACCACAACTATATCTAGCTTACTAGCAGAAACAAACATGCCGTCGATTGAGATAAGAAGAGATTATCTTTCCACGTTAATCGCAAGCAAAATAAAACTAAACGGGAGCAACCTTTTAAAAAAAGAATTGGTAAACCTAACTAAAAGGAAACTACCACTTCGAATCCAATCAGCAATCCAATACTCGATAAAACTTGACAAAGATATAAACATCAACATTCAAACTTCACCGACTAAACTGCAAACAAGACCTCCATGGACACTCCCGGAAACCGTCATCTGCAAAGATCTAGCGGCCTATCGAAAATCAAATACACGAACGTACTTATTCAAGCAGCTTTTTGAAGAACTTCGCGATAAGTTAAAAAACGAGAAATGGAAATTTATATATACCGATGGTTCTAAATCTACTGACGGGATCGGATATGCGGTTGTCGACGAAACACAACGCATTCTTGCTATAAAAACAATGCATCGATTCACTTCCATATTTTACGCAGAGGCTAATGCAATCATGGATGCAATTGATTTTGCATCCAAAACAAAAGGAAAGCACTGTATTTTCACCGACAGTTTATCAGTTATAAACGCCACCCAAAACATAAACTCAAAAAACAAGATTATAAAAGACATACAACAAAAACTCAATATACACCAAAAAAAATCAAACTATGTTGGATCCCAGGACACGTTGGAATAACCGGAAATGCGACAGCAGACGAAGCTGCATCCTATGCAACGAAATCTCCCCTCATAAAAAGCAACCTCGTCGCATTCCCAGATATAAAAAAGCTGATTAAAGAACACCACATAAAAACCACATACTCCACATGGCCTGAGAGAAGAAATTTTTACTCTACAATAATCAATCCCAGAAAGCAAAAATTCAAATTACCAAGCGCACTTACGAGATCAGTAGCAGTAGCCATCACCAGATTGAGACTCGGTCACACCAGCCTCACACATAAACACCTTCTCAACAAGGAATCACCACCCGTATGCGATCACTGCAAAGTTTACCTAGATTTTAATCACCTTTTAACATGTCCACTAATTAATTTAAAATCACTATTATACAGTTGGAACGAAAATGAAATCTTAGAAAAATGTCACAAAATTATAAAAATACTTAAGGACACCAAAATAATAAAACTAATTTAAATTTAAGAACTCAATAATTAAACTTAAGTCGATGGTCCAAGTAACTAGTACTTAAGCAGTAATATTGTATATTCATATACTTATTAATGAAATATAATAATAATAATAATAATAGATTGAAATTATTATGGAAGTAACATATCCCGAAATTCAGACTAATAGCTTTCATATATACTTTTCGAGCAAATCCATTTAGTGTCGAATTGCGAAATTGTGTCATTTTGTATGGGAGGGGGTAGAAGGGGTGAAACTAATCGTCCAATTTGTTTGGCCTTACTAACAATTTCAAATAAATATTTAGTGCACAATTTCAGCTCGCTAAATTTTATACGCACTGAGTAAATTGCCTTAGAGTAATTCATGACAAGTACAGTTTGTATGGGAGGTGGTAGAAGGAGGGAGAGGACACGCATAATTTGATATTATCATAAAAGTATTATATTCCAAATTTCAGGCCAATAGCTTTTATACTTTTCGAGCAAGCCCATTTATTGTCAAATTGCGCAATTGAGTCATTTTGTATGGGAGGGTGGAAGGGATGGAGCGATTTGGCCCGTTCACGAACATGACCTTACTTTTTTGTCAAAAACGACGTGTACAAAATTTGAGCTTTGTAGCTCAACGCGTTCTCGAGCTAGAGAGCGAACAGACGGACGGACGGACGGACAGACGGACGAACGGACGGACAGACGGACGGACGGACATCCGGTTTTGAGATTTGTGAGTGATAATATTAACTTCTGTATCATTCATTTTTTTCTCCAAGCCTTATTTCTTAGCGTTACAAACTTTTTAGCAAACTTATAATACTCTCAGATTTCATCTAGAGTATAAAAAGATGAAATTTGTTTGAGCGCTGGCAGAAGAGTGGCCGGATTTTGCTGAATAAACATTGTTATCACCATGCTTCGGACCAAATTTAAACAGATCAAAGAAAGATCACAACTTACCTATTCCACTAAGTGAAGACTTCAGTAGTCAATCATGATTCGTGATATTCATTAAAAACGTTTTTCGAAAATAATAAATAACACAATTTCGTTTTAACAATGAAATAGATTTACTTTCTTTTTTAATGTAATTAAACTACAACATCAATGACAATTTCTATAAAATAGTAAAATTTACACGCTCCTCATGCAAATCAAAAATTTTAACTTTCATATTTTAATTATATTTATTTATAATTATTATTATTTAATTTTCATTAAATCTGCAATAAGCCCTAAAAAATAAGGCGACGTCTTTACATTTTGGCACCTAATATTTACGTTTTTTGCTTTTTTATTCATTACGTTTCAATTTTTACAAAAAATCCTATCACTTAAAAATAAATTTCTATCATTTTCTTTCTTTAGTAAGTTTTGGATTGGTTCTCTCGTATAGTTTTGTTTTTCTTTCATTTAGTTTAGGTTTTTTTTATGACTATGCATAACTTACTCTTAAATTTATTTTAAAATATTAAAAAAAAAAGTATAATAATTAAGAAAATAAAATAAAATAAACAAAACAGAAATGATAAAAAAAAACATTATTTATATAATAATAGTAGAAAAACACTACATTTCTCTCGCACTCTGATAAAATTACATAATGTATGCATGTATAGGTATATCGACAAGAATTATATGTATTTTTTTTATGTAAAGTAATTTAATGGTAACGACTAAACGGCTTGATCGTCCTTTAATTAATTTTTTTTTTCATGCGACTCAAAGGACTTATGACCATTAAAATTTGTCACTCTGTTATCAATTTTACTGATAGTTTTCTTTTTATAATATTTTTAATATTTAGTTTATGTTTTATTTTTCAAATCACCAATTTTAAGTACTTGGAAGTAAAAATTTTGGACACAAACTTTCCAACACCAATACTTCAGAAATACTGAAAATGTGTGATTGAAAAATACCAATTAAATTTTTGTTTTAAAAAAGGACATTCTAAAATTTAATATTTTACTCTCAATGAATATGGTCTGGTGCTCGCAGACTATTGCCATTTGGTGTTGTAATAACATCGCCCGCGTTAGATCTACTTCGTGTCACCAGTAAAGGTGTTTTCGGTTTGGGTGTTTCTAAGAGTTTGATTTTTACACGTCCGGTTTCAGGTGAATAGACCGGACTGTATCGCGATGCCTTAGGCGATGAAGGTGACGACGATGGCAGGAAAACTTCATCGTCGCCAGCTGGTAGGCTCGAATTTGGGGGTAGTGTTTGCGAATTTGGTTTGTGTATTGGCTCGGGGATTTGTGCGTTCGGCTGTTCTGCTTGAGCCAGAGCCACGTTGTTATTTGATTCGGGCTTGTTGGGCTGTTCGCTTAAAAGTGGTTCTTGTGCCTTACTGTCCGCTTCGTCACTGGTCTTGTACGGTGTCTTCTTTTCGCCGTTAATTGGTTTAGCAAGGTCCTCTTTCGTGCGATCGCCCATTAGTGGAATATGTTCTGGTGCACCATTCTTATTGATCGGTTTGCCCAAATTCTTTTTGTTCATGTCTACGAGTTCAGTAGAGCGTGGATTTTCAGCGTCCCTATCGCGTTGTTGGCTCATACGACGCCGTTTTATGGCCACGAATAAGATTAGGACGACAAGCAGGACTAAAACAACGGCTAACAAAATGTACGTATTTTTACCGGCACCAGTATTGGCCTCTTCAATATTGCCAATCTTCTCCGATACGACAATCTTTGAGTTTTGTTCACTATCAAGTGTTTCCTCTTCAACTGGACCGTCGACTTGGTCGCCTCCAGGCTGATTTCCGCTCGGAGATAGATTCACTGCCACAACTGATTCCTCCGAAACGGGTGCCTCAGTCACGGGCTCCTTAATACCTAAGCCTGGTCCAAAAATATCTGAAGATGATTCGGTAACTGCTTCCTGTGGTGGTGCAACTGGTGTATTCTCATCGTGCTCGTCGTCGTTCGCACTATTTTCAAACGCGACATTCGTAGAACTCTCATCACCCAAATCAACTTTTGGGATATAAATACCCATTCCACTACCAGATCCTTCATCGTCATCCATCAGCCGTCCTTGTTCGTCTTCTTCTAATTCGTTGTCTCCTGAACCAACTTCAGGAATATGAACTTCGACTTCATCACTGGATGTTGCATTAGTTGCTACACTGGATGAGTCCTTTTCGATATCGGCTTCGGTAAATAGATCGCCAGATCCTTCGTCATTGACATTCAGATCGACCGTTTCGTTTGCTTTCTTCTCCTTCTTCTCGTCAACTGGCAAAAAGTCCTTTTCTAGCTCGTCATCAATGCCCAATCCAGAACCTTCGTTCTCAATCGGCTGGTCGCCTAGCATAAGTTCGTTGTCATCATCCGTCGTGATGTCCTGCTTCAACGGAATACTCCTCGGTGATTGTACCTGATCGCCGCAAATGTCCGATTGTTTAACCTGAAGCCACGGCTGTCCTTTAACTTCTATTGGATAGCTGCACTTGATGTGATTGTCTGTCCAGACGTGATTCTCTTGAAGCCAGTTTCGCACTTCCAGAGTTTCACATGTACAATTTATCGAGTTGCCGGTTAGCTCTATCGATTTAAGGAAATTCAATTTTTTCAGCTCCAATGGAAGATACGTGATTTCGTTATAGGATAAGTCTAAATTCTCGACATGACTAGGAATTTTCGAAAGTTTTCCGGACGTTATCTTATTATGGCTTAGATTTAAGACTTTAATTCGTCTCCCGAGTTTACCGACTTCTGAAAGACGATTATTTGAAAGATCCAAGCTATTGAGATCTCTGAATTTCTCCAAGTGATTCGTTATCCTTGCTATGCTCGTATTTGATAAATCTATCGAATGTAATGGGATATGTTTTCCATCTATCTTTAGTCCTTCCAGGCTTTCGCATTTCGCATGATTTTGTAGCACACTATCCTGTGTAACTGAGCACGTGCAATAATCTGGACATTCGAAGGCATTTATTAAGACTATCGAAGCTAGAAGAACTGTTGATCCGATGAGAATATCTCGAGGTGACATCATTTTTGGAATTATCTAGAAAAAAGGAAGTGAATTTTATTAGAAATTAGGATTAGTAAAAAAAAATATAATAACTGCAATAAAAAGTAATCGAAGCAAAGGATTGTATCAATAATTTTCTGTTGTTCAAATTCTAAGAGTGTCTGGTTTCATACATAATCAAATTATTATTATTTATTTTAATTTTATTTAAGAGGTGGTAACATGAGTTGAATTTCTATCAATTGCATTGAGGTAACTAAGAAAACGAGTAAACGGTAAGTAGACATATGGTTATAATTTTTGTAGAAACTAAATCTTACATGAAAGGAGAAGTGAGGATTGTAAAATTCCTCATTGAGGCATTGAAACCATGATTGGAATAATTTTATAGCATTTTATTTATTATTATTTTTTTTTGTATACAATTACTTTTCCTCAGTTTGCTATACTTTATCATTACGAAACATTGCATCAAATCCAATTTTCTTTTACATTTAATCCCATGTAAAAAACATAACAGTGGACTGTTATTATCATACGATAATCGAGATGAAATAGAAATTTTTGTAATCTTAAGAATTTTATTTATTGAGAGTGGTGGGGTGACAGAAGGAGTGGGGGGCTTTTAGTGATTTTTTCAGAAATAACTTTGAACATTCTGCAATTAACATCTCTGAAGTTTCAAAACTCTAATATTCATACTTTTTGATTTTTTGTTAAGTTGTGTCATATTGTGTGGGAGGAGTAGAAGTAGTGAAGCTAATTAGTTAATTTTTTTCAGCCTTAATAATATTGCTAATTAAGTATTTAGTACAAAATTTGAGCTCAATAAATGCTTTACGTATTAAGAAAATTGGTTCATAGTATTTAATGAAAAAGTACAGTTTGTATGGGAGGTGGTGGAAGGAGAGGGAAGATTCGAATAACGTTTATTGCATCACAGTTATAAAAAAATAATGTATTCTAAATTGCAAACTAAAAGATCGTTTGGCTTACCAGAAAATTTGATTAATGGTTTGGTGAATGTTTTCACAGTGCATTTCGAATTGAAAGGATACAATTTCGGATTCTGCACTGTTACGCCTTATTATTCGACGTTTCGGTCTCTGCTGAGATAAAGGTTATTTGATAAAGGTCTCAGCAGAGACTGAAACGTCACGAATAATAAAGCATAACAGCATAGAAACCGGAAATCTTTCCTCTCAAAATTTGATTCGTTTAAAATTTTTGAAAATTAGTCTTTTTGAATGGCAGTAGGTAGAAGGCGTGGAGCGATTTGGCCCGTTTAAGAAATTGATCTTAGTTTTTCGTCAAAAATGACATGTACAAAATTTGAACTTTCTTGCCCAACACGTTGCCCAGCTAGAGAGCGCACGGACGGAGCGACATCTGGTTTTGAGATTTTTCAGTGATATTATTATTAACGTATGTCTTATTTCTTAGCGTTACAAGCTTTAGAGTATAAATATCTACCTATTGCATAGCTTTCATCCACTCCCCCTACAATTCTAATAGCACTAATAAAACTGCTTCCTAAGCACCCTATTTAAAATAAATTTCACGAAATAATAATAAATTTGTTGGGTAGACGTAGTCGTTGTTGAGTCCGATTTATCAATTTGTTGAAACGATTTAAGTCTCATCTTAACAAAAAGCCACGTAATTTAAACTCTTCACTCGATCCAAGATGCAATTGCAATCTTGTCACCATCATTTTCGTATGGTCTTTCTTTCTGAAGGCATTTTGTATGAGGTATGAAGACGGGTGACACAATAATTGACACGTGCTACTCTATTTGCCTATGAAGATTTATTAGCGGAACCAACTGTTTTGGGTCAAATGAATATTAAAAACGTCAAGTTCGCTCTAAACGCGGAGCGTTTTTTTTCAATTGCAGTCTGCACTTTGCATTAAGTAATAGAATAGATGCATGGGTGTTTAGTGAAATATGGAAGAGTTGTATTTGTTTATGTTGATGTTGATATTAAGTGAGATAAGTGATTTTTGTACAATGTTTACGTTTGTTTGACTGATTAATAAGTTCACAGAAGTAAACTATGAGTAAAGGGATTTCACACAAAGAACGTAATTACGTAATTAGATGCCCAACATTAACATAAATATAACCCAAAAATGTAGTCTCCAATTAGTAACCCGAATAAAAAAGAAAGTAGAGCTGTTAGATGTTACATTTGCTAGAGTTGTCTTGTGGGTAAGTCTTTTTACGTCTAGGTGGTCAGTGACTATTACAGGAACTATTATGCATCTCATCTATTGACAGCTTCTCTAAGATTCTGGCTGTGTTGTGCATAGTATCCATATATTTAGACTGGAGACAGACCCCGAATTGCTCCTTTTAACACACGGGTCGATACATGTATCGAGCTAAGAAATTACAACTCCAGTGGCGAGCTTGACCTATGTGTCGAGTTACTAAGATTAAAAAATGTTTTTGCGTCCCTGTGGTTCTACTTCCACATTTAGGTGCCGCATTCAAAGGGTTTAACTCGCTTTTCGTGAGAGGCCTCCGAATGTTGACGTTATTACCTCTGAATTTTTTATACAGTTTAAAGTAAGAGGGAGACAACCACACTGATTGAAAGTCCGCAGAACCCCTTATTTAGCAGCTAAATCATCTCGTCATGCTCTCAGCTAAATCATCTCATTTCGCTAAATCCTCTCATTTTTCTCATAATTTAGGCTATAACGATGAAAAATGTAGTACTAGAGTTGAAGCTTTCATAAAAGCTTCGTCGTGCAAGAGAGAAGAAAAGTCATTTTCTGACAGCTCTGAATTATACAAAATCTTGGAATCGTGATTTAAACGCCTAGCCAGGAAAGATGACTCGCAAACGATTCTAAAACAGGACAAAGGATCGTTTTTCTTCGTTTGTCGCCTTCCTTGCAAAATTTGATTGCCTATTGGCTATGCAATTCAACTTTTTAAAATTATGACAGATGATTGAGTGGCTCTTCTTAATTAGCAAAGTGCTGTGTGTCACCAATCTACTAACGATGAAGACGAGCTAAATTACGAATTAGCCAAATTATAATTAGGACCGCTATTTGTCAATGGTATAAGCCTCGACATCAGTGTCTGTAATGCTTTCTGCAGAAATGTCTTGGCATGTCCTTGCCCATCTGCTTAGTATATACAGTGGCGGACATAACTATAAGTTCATTCACAAAATTACACTTAAAATGTGGATGCAAGCTTGAATGCATTTTTATTTTGTGCGTACTGTAAAATAGAATTCCAAGAAATACTGTTATGTCGAAAGCCTGATTTGTTCTGCTTATAATTTACGCAGTCAGCATATATCATGCATTTCAAGCGGACATACATACATGTATTTATAAGTTCAGTAAATTAGAAAGTTGTCTTTGTGAAATTTAGAGGAATTATCTGAAAATTATTGAAGTAAGTGAATTAATCGCACTGTGAGGAACTCATTTTTTTAAATAAGCTACATTTTCCGTTTTCTATAGAAAAATGCCACGAGGAGTGGTATTATCGATGGTGGAAAGGGCAAAAATTGATGCCTGCAAAGAAAACTGTCTCTACAACCGAGAAATTGCAAGACGGCTTAATAGATCTGTATGTGTAATTAATAATTACATAAAATTAAAAGAAAGGTACAACACTATCAGACAAACAGGAAGAAAACCTATCATAAATGAACGTCAAAAATGGCTAATCCGGCAGAAAGCTATAAGCAAAAGTATGAATGCGTCTCAAGTTCGAGCAGATTTAGACTTGCCTGTAACGGTACGACACGTAAGAAGAATTCTGAGTAGCAGCGACAATTTAATATGGACAAAAAGGAAGCCTAAGCCACAATTAAAGGAGAGACATAAAAGAGCAAGATTACTGTTTGCGAAAACCTACACGTCTTACAAAGATGAGTGAAAAAAGGTTCTTTTCAGTGATGAAAAGAAGTTTAATTTAGACGGGCCGGATGGATTTCAATATTACTGCCACAATCTAAGAAGAGATAAGGATTTGTGACTTTCCCGCAATTTCGGTGGCGGTTCGGTTATAGTTTGGGGATGCTTCTGTTACCATGGGAAGCTTCCTTTGGCCACAATATCCACAAGAATGAATTCGAAAAAGTACATATATTGAACTCCTCGAAGACTTGATTATTTATCACGCAGAGTCAATTGTTGGACGAGATTTTGTCTTTCAACAAGACAATGCTGCCATACATGTATCCCGAGAGGCAAAAGCTTGGCTTAACTCAAATACCAGTTTTAAAATAGCCAGCTTGTAGTCCTGACTTGAACCCCATAGAGAATTTATGGGGAATAGTATCCAGAAGGGTATATGAAAACGGAAGGTAAATTTCGAACACAAAAGAGCTAAGGGAGCAAATAATAAGAACGTGGGACGAAATACCAGTTAAAATATTACAAACCTTGGATAATTCAATGCCAAAACGTGTATTTGAAGTAATTAAATGTAAAGGAAGCTACACGGAGTATTAACCTTATAATTTTATTAATAAATATGTACTTCATTACTTGTGAACTTATGATAATGTCCCCTAATTTAACAGAAAAAAAGAGAATTTTATTTTTTTTAATTTTTTTTACGGTTGAAATAATTTAATTTAATTTTAATTTTGTTACATATATTATTAAGCTTTTCTTAAAATCTATTCGTAATAAATATAATGAATTAGAAGTGAATTTTATTTGAATTTTTTGGTGAACTTTTAATTATTTCCTCCACTGTAAAGATGCTATTTTCGAATATAGGTATATTGTTCAGTCCATTCTGTCCTTGTCGATTTGTGTATTTTGAAAGATTTCACGAAGTTAAGTGTTGTCTCTTGATCGCTCACCACGTTCTGGATTTCCTTTTGAAATGGAAACCTTGAGTCAACAGGTTTAAATATAAGTGTTACTTCGTTCGTCCTAAAACAAATTTAAGCGCCAAATGATGATTATGAGTTTAAACTACTACTTCTACAATGGCGCGATAGCCCAAATCGGACCTTGGCCTCCTGATATTCAGGTTCCTTAACATTTTTCCTTACTTATTGTGGAAAGGTTGTTAGCCCTTCGCATAACCCTCCTTCTACGAATTTTTCATTTTCGTAGATTGAGGTGGCCAAGGTATATCCAAGCAGGCAATGTGCCGGAATTATATATTGCGCCGACCGGGATTACGTGGAGGTTATGTATGCAACAAAATATTCAACAAACGCTGTACGACCGGTACCAAATTCAATTCGGTCTTAATGGGACACCCCTTAAATAATTTTAAGCCTAACCCTGGGAGTATCGTCAAAGTACCTAGGACTAATTAAAACTTTATATGAGAGTACTTCAACAGCAGATGCGATGGTGAAGAACTTTTTGAGAGCTTCGAGATAAAAATAGGTGTTGAGGAGTGAGACACCCTTACTATCACTTCGGATTTATTTCTGGGGAAGGGAGGCTCAGACAGTGAAAATTTTCTTGCACCATTTCTTGCAATTTGGGAGACTTCGTTGACTTTTAATCAAGATGCCAGTAGTTGAAGATTTTCCTGGAACTAAAACGAGAACTTCTTGTTGGAAAATACGAGTAATGAAAAAAAGCCATATAGCCTATTCCGGTAAACAGCATCAATTCAAGTCGAAATTGCTGTTGTAAATTATTTAGAATTTACTCTTAGACAGACTTTCAGAACGTTAATTCAAATCTAAAATTTAAGAGCTCAGAGAAATTCAAATTCAAAATTGAAGAATTTCTTTATCTTGATGACCGCTTGATAATTATTCTAGAATGTATTGAAATTAGAAGCTGACGTATTACATACACATATAAGTCGTTTTTGATTAAAAGGAATTTCAAAATTTGGCAAATTCTCACGTCTTTTTTGAAACCTAAAATACAACATTAGCCACAGGCATTATCCTTGGGATATGTGAAACTCGTCGACTTGAAAACAATATGAAGGATTTTTTTCGCAAATGTTAATTACGTCTAATGTTGTCAAACGTAGGGATTTGTCTACTGCAATAGGAAACAATAATACTGTGTAGATTGTGGGGGAGGATTTTGAATATTGTATTACAAATTTTTTTAACAAAACATTCAAACTCAATAACCTTATTAAGTAACATTGTGCCATAATTAGTAAGGTAGCCATTCTGGCTTTATAAGAATTTATTTATATTTTCAATCGACAAAAATATTTCGAACGGAGAAAAAATTGACTTACAACAATTTCAAAACGGTTCTAAGAATAAGCGAAAGCAATTGATTTTGCTAAGGGCCAGTTATACTTTTGTGTTGTGTCAACGAAATAAAAATTTTAATTCACTGTACTGGTAGATGCCCAATATTAACAGAAATCAAATTGGTAAATGCACATTTTCAGATAATGAAATAATTAAAATATTGAATGGTACGGATGACCCCGATTGGGAAAATCTTTAAAACTACACATGAAAATCATTTATGTATAGATGCCAACTTGTAAATGAATTGAATTTATAAAATAAAATAAAATAAAAATATTCGAATTTGAAATCTATAAATCTATATATATGTATAAATAATTTTAGTGTCTGTCTGCTGTTTTTTCATGAATGACTATAAGTTAGAATTTTGCTTCATACAGACAACAACTAAACATAAGATCACGTTTTTGAAATTCTTCTCTGTCTGTCTGTCTGTCCGGATTTCACGCAAAAACAGCTGAGCTGATTGTAATGAAACTTTCTCAGTTTGTACGGTTGGGATGGTTACCTGTCAATATTTTTTTTTGAAAATTCGCTGTATAGAATGGTAGTAGAAGTAAAGTCGATACATACATACATACATATATTTGTATGGGAGGGAATAGCAAAATTTGTGATGCAGTTTTGTTAAGTTTCTTTTGAAAATTGTTCGTACATAATTTAAAGTTTGTAGCTTTTAATTTGTTGTTTATTAGTTGATTTATTGAAATTGGTCGACCTCATACTTTTGCATAGGAGTGGGTGAAAGGGTAAAGGAAATTCCAAAACTTTAAATGAATTTTTATTTGAAAAATTTTGAGAACTACTTCAAAATTTCAAATTGATAGCTTTCAACGTTTTGGTGATAATTCATTTTTTTAAAATGGTCGAAAAATACCTTTTTTTTGGAAGGGAGTAGAAGTTTCGGTGGTTTTCGACTAGTTATATATCTTAGACTTTTAAGCATTTTTATACTCTAGATGGAATCTGAGAGTATTATAAGTTCGCTCTAAGGTTTGTAACGCCAAGAAATAAGGCTCGGAGAAAAAAATGATGAATACAGAAGTTAATATTATCACTCAAAAATCTCAAAACCGGATGTCCGTCCGTCCGTCCGTCCGTCCGTCCGTCCGTCCGTCTGTCCGTCCGTCTGTCCGTCCGTCCGTGCGCTCTCTAGCTTGAGAACGCGTTGAGCTAGAAAGTTCAAATTTTGTACACGTCGTTTTTGACAAAAAAGTAAGGTCAAGTTCGTGAACGGGCCAAATCGCTCCACCCCTTCTACCCCCTCCCATACAAAATGACACAATTACGCAATTTAACAATAAACGGATTTGCTCGAAAAGTATAAAAGTTATTGGCCTGAAATTCAGAATATATTACTTTTATGATAATATCAATCTATCATATAAAAATTGTGCGTGTCGTCTCCCTCCTTCTACCACCTCCCATACAAACTGTAGTTATCATAAATTACTCTAAGCCAATTTCCTCAGTGCTTATAAAATTCAGCGGGCTGAAATTGTGCACCAAATATTTATTTAAAATTGTTAGTAAGGTCAAAA
Source organism: Chorisops tibialis (assembly GCA_963669355.1). Taxonomy (NCBI): domain Eukaryota; kingdom Metazoa; phylum Arthropoda; class Insecta; order Diptera; family Stratiomyidae; genus Chorisops; species Chorisops tibialis. Next base: position 114,698,549 of record OY770262.1, on the reverse strand, counting down.
AAAATGAGATGATTAGCTTCACCCCTTCTACACCCTCCCATACAAAATGACACAATTTCGCAATTTGACAATAAATGGATTTACTCAAAAAGTATGAAAGCTATTGGTCTCAATTTTGGTATATATTACTTTTTTAATGACTTAAATCTACAGTACAAAAATTATTTGCTTCCTCCCTTTCCTTCCACCCCCTCCCATACAAACTACACTTTTTCCTGAAATGCTCTAAACCGATTTTCTCAGAACATATAACATTTGTTGAGCTCATATTTTGTAATAAATATTAAATTAATATTATTACTAAGATGAGAAAAAAAATATTTGATTTGCTTCACTACTTCTACCCCCTCCCATACAATATGACACAGTTTCACAACTTCACAAAAAATCGATTTTCTTGAAAAGTATGAATGGCACTAGTCTGAAATTTAAGGGATGCCAATTTTATAATATTCCTAGTTATTTCTGAAAAAATCATTAAAATCCCCCCACTCTTTCTAACACCTCCCATACAAACTGCACATTTTCACTAAATCAAACTCACTAATTTTCTCAGTTCCCATTCAGTTTTTGGAGTAAGCATTTTGTATATAACATTTTCATAGCTACTTTAGCATGATGTCGAAAAAATTAGTCCAATGCTATCATCCCTTCTAACACTCCCCATACAAAATTTCTTGGGATCACAAAAAATTCTATTTCATCTAGAGTATCGTAAGACTGCGCTTTACGCGCAATCGTAGCCCTGTTATGTTTTTTACAAATTTTCAAGCTTGTAGCTTGAAATTTCACTCAAAAATTTTGAGTTTTTGTGTTTTTGCAGGTTATTGGATTTTGGTTGATAACAGTTTTGGTTCAAATTAATATGTTTTCTTTATGTATATCAATTAGATGTATGCACGTGCAAAATTTTAACTTTGTATCTTTTAGCAGAACCTTAAAAAAACTAATGAATATTTTCGACATTTTGGCCTACCAACTCCTTCCCCATACATCCACCTTAAAATTTTACGAATATTTTAGATCATATAGCTCTACAATTTGCCAAAATTTCATCTTAATATCTGTTTTGAATTTTGAGATATAATGGTTTGAAATTTTAAAAAGTGCTCCATTTTGGAAATGCTCCCCATTTCCCCCCAGTACTATTATAACTAAGTTTTATATTTTTCTTGTATTCCGCTATTATAGCTTAATATATGTTTAAGTTCCAATTACATTGCTTAAGAGATAGTTGAGATATTCATTTTTAAATGTTTTTCTTTGCACCGCACCTGACCCTCCCCCTTCGCTCTCACGCCACCCTATAAGTTGATTCTGGTGGAACTGTGTGCCTTCTTAAAGGTCCCAAAATACTATTTTTTTATGGTAAATAATTTTGATCATTTAAAAAAAATCGGCCGAAAATATGTTTTTAGCCCCCCCATTTTCGAACGCCAATGGATAGAAAAAGTAAATTATTTTTAGAGTTTGTCCCATAAATGTCTCTATATCTATGCTAATTTTCAGCTTCCTATCTGCATTCGTAGTGGAGATATTAGCAAGTATAGTTTTTGAGTCTTTTCCTCCCTCCCCCTTCCCCCTGACAGTCCGTAAAATTTAGATAATGGAGCTCACTTATCTAATTAACCATCCACTCAAAAACGAACATTCTACCTTTAACGCTCTCGGTGATGTGAGCCCTTATGTACGGCGGGACGGATTTGTTTTTTTTTTTAATTTTTAGGCTAATTTAGTCATGAAACGCGAAAAAAACAAAATTTCAGGGTAGCAAATTTTTTTTTCTGTCTCCATCACAATGCTTTATTATTAGAATAATAAAGTAATACCAGTGACACATTACGGACCTAATTTATATTTTGCTAATAAGTAAATTAACTCGTCTTCATCGTTAGGAGAGTGGTGACACATAGCACTTTGCTAATTTCAAAAGTTTAAATGAACAGCCAATAGGCAAGAAAATTGTTCAAAAACGGCCCGAAAGAAGATAAAGAACCCCTTATACCAATGACATATAGCGCAACTTAATTATAATCAAGGTTTTGAAAGAAAAGATTTCCGGATTCTACACTGTTCCGCTTTATTATTCGTAACGTTTCGGTCTCTGCTGAGACCTTTATCAAGTTTGATAAAGGTCTCAGCATTTCGAAATGTACTGTGAAAACATTCACCAAACCATATAACTAAGGCCTAAATTATCATTAAACAGCTGTGTGTCATACGCTAATTTAGATTACCAAAATAGTGATCATTTATCAGCTAAATGCCCCCTGCTAAATCATCTCATTTAAATAAAACCCCTCATCTTTCTCATAATTTAGGCTATAACGATGAAGAATGTACTAGAGCTGCACATTTTATACAAGTTTTTTCGCGCTAGAAAAAGGAATAAAAGTAATTTAAATACCCAGCTATGAAAAATGACTTGCAGTCGACTCCAAAACAGGACTAAGGATCGGTTTGCTTCTTTTGTCGACTTCCCTGCAGAATTTTATTGCCTATAGGATATGTAATTCAACTTTTAAAAAATATGACAGATGAGTGAGTGGCTCTTCCTAATTAACAAAGAAGTATGTGCCACCAATCTACTATCGATGAAGTCGAGCTACATTACGAATTAGTTAAATTATAATTAGCGCTATGCGTCATTGTTCCTGTATATACTAGGCTACACCCTAACTACCACTACTTGCGTGTATATTATCTTGGCCCCCTAAATCTGGGGAAATTGAAATTCGTAGATATAGTGTTGTGCGAATAGCTAAAACCCATTTCACAATAACAAATAAATGTTAAGGAACCTAAAGGTCCGGAGGCTAAGGCCCGATTTGAGCTGTAGAGCCATTAAAGAAGAGTACTTTAACATTTCATCCAGAGTATAGAAAATATGCGAAGTATTATTAAATCTGCATTAATATTGTCATCTAGTTGTAGACTAACAATGAAATTCAAACCGAATATCCGGCTCACATAAATGATAATAACAAAAATTAACATCTTATTTTAAGAACACCTTATTTGCAGGTAGATAGATAACTATGCGGTCGTGATGCTTATAATAAAAAAATATACGTCTGGGTCTTAACTGCAGCACATTCATACCTATAAAGGCAGAGTTATAATCTTGTAAATCAGCTGAAAATGGAACAATTCGAGCGATTGCTGCAATACACGTATAGACTTTATCTTCAAGTGGCAATTATCGCTTCATATACGTTCGACTACACCGTTTAAAGTAATTAAAGATGAATCGGAAAACTTTGCTTGTAAGCTTAAAACACTAAAAAATAATTTGAAAAAAAAAATTATGAAAAAACAGATAGCTATAACAAGTTTCAGATTTAATTACAAGAAATTTTAAAATGACCGAGATAGTTTTTGTTTTTTTTATCTTCTCATCTAATGGGCAATGCTATTAGTATGAAATCAATAAAGGGAAAAATCATCGTATAGTTGATTAGAATTCAGTGGTTGCCTGTGAAGTTAATACTAAAAGACATTTGCAGCGGCTCTTAAATGCTAAGGATATACATACTGCTTAAATGAAATTTAGCAATTAAGAGTATTTTCTCGAATATCTATGTTTAATTAGCTTAAGTAAGCAGATAGAAGTGGATATATATATATATATATTTTAATGCGAACATATTTTTTACTATTTGTTTTTATTATCGCTATTTATTATATTTGTTATTTTCTTCAAAGTTTATGACAGTGTTAAAAAGATAGAGAAAATATGGGAGGTTTCAAGAAAGATTACAGTGTATTTTTCATCCGATTTACATAATAATGTCGTTTTGATATAAGCTAAAAAGTTAACAATTCAAAATCATGCCATATGAAAATCGCTATTTTTTATAATCTGGAATCCGAGAGTATATTGTGTTTGTTATAGCAGCTATAACACTAAGGGATCAGAAATGGTTGCTGGCCCTCAAAAGCTATGAATTCGAGGTACCGGTCGTCCTTCAGTCGGTCCATCTACTAAATACCTCTCGAGCACTTCGAACTATCAAGCTGAAATTTTGTTCCATGCAATTTTTGGCAAGAATGGTAATTTAAGTTTATGACTGAGCGCTATCACTCCACTCTCTCGACTACATTCCAATCAAATTTATGTTTTTTCGAAAATATCAAAGCTAATATCTTGAAAATTTAGCCACATTAGAGGGATGTGGATACGAATAAACACAGTGGCGACTCGTCAGATGAGACCCACCCTCATCAAAATAAAACGGGCTATGTCACTTTACAGTCTTGTTCTTAAATGTGTGAAGAATATGTTTCTGAGTTAAGTTAAAAAACATAACAGAATTATGATTGGGCTTAATGCCCAATCATATGATACTCTAGATGAGATGGAAATGACTTTAATATACCGGAAAATATGTCATCTCAAATTCTTTCGAATAGTGAGTAGAGACTTTGCATGGGAGGTGGTAGAAGTTGAGGGGGGGGGGTTTGTATTCTTCCTATGTGACACCGAAAATGGCATATAAAATGTTTCGTGCTGAATTTAAAGTTTTTAGTTTTCATTATTTTGAAAGAAATTGGACATAGTTTTCCTGAAATTGTGGCATTTGTATGGGAGGTGGCAGAGGAAGTGGAACGTTTTAGATGATTTTGAAACTGCTTATCATTACCCTTATCACTATGCTTTGATTCAATTTCAAAGTCGATAGCTCTCATATATTCGAAGGAGAAATGCTTTTCTTGAATTTATAATACAGATATTTGTATGGGAGGGTGTAGAAGGGGTGAAGTTGAGCTGATCATTTTTGCCAGCATTTATTGCAACTATTAAAAAACAAATTGTGGCAAAATTTGAAGTTTGTAATTTTTCTAGTTTTAATGGAAATCGATATAATGCATTTAACAAAAATTATGCATTTGTATGGGAGGGGGTAGAAGGAGTGTAAGGATCAAAACAATTTTTTTTTCTGTTATAGATATTTATATTTTTATATCTTACACAAAATATCAAGTTGATAGCTTTAACAGTTTCGAAGAAAAATAATTTAATTTAAATTTCAAAATTTCGTGAAATTTGTATGGGAGGGGGTAGAAGGAGGAAGGTGAAGTTGATAATTTTTTCAATTCTGATTGGAATCATAATAAAATTAATTCTGGCAAAAATTTGTTATTATAACTTTGCTAGTTTCAATGAAAATCGAAAAACTGCATTTTTCAAAATTATGCATTTGTATGGGAGGGGGTAGAAGGAGTGACGGGATCGAATCAATATTCCGTCATAATAATGACATTTGTATCATAATACTTTGACCCAAATTTCAAATCGATAGCTTGAATAGTTTCAAAGAAAAATCAATTTCTGAAAATTTCGGAATTTCGTGAAATTTGTATGGGAGGGGGTAGAAGGAGTGGGGGGATGTGGCCCGTTCACGAACTTAAAGTTTCTTTTTTACTAAAAATGACACACAACAAATTTCAGCACGATAGCTCAAAGCGTTCGAGAGTTATGCTGTAGACAGACGGACAGACGGACAGACGGACAGACGGACAGACAGCAACTCGGAATCGAAGTTTTTGAGCGAAAACAAATATTTCTGTACCCTTGGCGGCTCTGTGCGGGCATTATTTCTTAGCGTTACAAACGGTAAGGCAAACACAATATACTCTCAGATTTCATCTAGAGTATAATAATCGTTCAAACCGTAAGTTCTATGTAATCTGCTTTTCTTGCAACTTGAGTACTTGAGTAGTTAACATCGAAAAAATTCTCATTCATGCTCATTTTTTCCAAAATATTGGGAGTACAAATTGAAAACTATCGTTTTTTTCCAAAATTCGAGCCTTTATTATGCAAAAATGGTTGAATATTTATTATTCAAAGAAATGCCCATCGCTAGCCACAACTTTTCTCATCTTTCTGGCAGCATATGGATTCCGTATCGAAGAAACTGCTCTCTTTTGAGCTGATCCACAAATCGACCCAATTTTTGGCTTTTTCGTAAGAATGGAAGTACTGCTCAGCCAGACAATGTGTCATCGATCGGAATAGCTGATAGTTGGAAGGGGCGAGACCCGCAAAATACAGCGAGTGGAGTAGGATAATCCATTTCAGTGTTTCCAAGTAGGCTTTCATAATAGTGATAGTTTCACCCGGTTGCAGCATCTCATAATATACCACGCCGAGCTAGTTCCACTAAATACACAGCAGGGTTTTCAAACCATGGATGTTGGGCTTGTCCGTCGATGTTGATCCATGGCCGCGGTATCCCGACGATTTTTTCGCTTTGACACTTCTCATCACCAGTGCCGATGCGATGGCTAAAATCCTTCCTTTTTTGCCGTTGGAGCAGTTGTTCGCATGTGAAAAACGCAGTTCGACATTTCTTGGCTTCAACTCGTATGGCACCCAATTTCCTTGCTTTTACATTATTACCAAGCTTTTCAAACGATGTGAAATGGCTTGTTGAGTCACGCCCAATGAATCTGCATTTGGCATGCATCTTCGTCCAGTAATTCCTCCAATTCTGCGTCTATAAACTTTTTAACCGGGCCGCTTCTTGTCTTCCACGCCGAAATAACCCATTTTATAGCGTTGAAACCATGCGCGAGACGTTCTTTCACTTATAGTGCCCTCACCATAAGTTCCAAAAATCATTCGGCGTGCCTCAACCACAGATTTTTTTTGAATTGAAGGCAAAAAGCAAAACTTCCTGCAAATGAAGCTTATTTAATATCACTATCAGGATTCCTTAATGAAAGGAATTGCCATAAAATCGGTTCCAAGTATAAAAGATGGAATCAATTTATCCTCTGGTTCATCATTTAGTGAAGGGGCAAAACAAACACCAATATCCCTACACCAAGAACATAAATAAACAGAGCACAATAAATTGACAAAAATTGACATAAATTGGTGTCAACTAGCGTTAAGCTTGCATTCTAAACATATTTTATCAATGAAGAAGTCGAATACATCAACATTCTTGTTAACTTCACTTGTAAGACGCGAAATCGGTTCACTCATACCATAGTTAGTACAGTGAAAGCAAATCTGCAGCAATCTAGAATGCTTAGGTAAAAATTAACCTACAGCAAACTTCATCAAACCAAAAAGTGAGGAGGAGTCAACCATCCCAGTAAGAAGTTGATGAGCAAAAACTACATCAGCTACTTCACGTCGTCTCGAGATTGATGATATATTTAATAGCTGAAGTCGGTCGGTATACTCTGTCATTCCAATTTAGGTGCCATAACACAATTCTCATTAATTTACGCTGATTCAATTCTGCTAATATGCACATAATAATAGGGAGACCAAACTTGAGAAGCATACTCAAGATGAGATCCAACAAAGGTGTTATACAAAATCAACCTAACAAAGGAATTGTTAAATTCCTTGGATAAGCGAGTGGTGAAACCCAACATAGGATTACCCTGTTGCACAATCTTATTCGTATGCAAGCCAAAATCAATCTTTTGGTTAAATGTAAGACCTAAGTCAATAGTAGAGTTAGCACGACCCAAAATACAGTCATTGAGACTGTAAGTTACTAGCCAGGATAAATAGAAGTGGTCCCAAATGACTTCCTTCAGGGACCGCGCAATAAATGGCTTAGAAGTGCAATTGCGAAAGATAACTAGATAGGTTCTATTAAATAGATATGACTTAATCCACTTTATAAACCATGTAGGAAGCTTAATTTCAACAAAATTATAGAATGGGGTAATTTATCAAAACCCTTACTAGAATCGGTATATATACAATCCACCTGCTTACCATCCTCAACAGCCAAAATGGATTCATTCGTAAACTCCATCAGATTAGTAACAGTGGATCTATTCCTAACAAAACCATGTTGTTTACTCGAAATTAGGGATTTACAGCGAAACGACATGCATTCATACACTGTAGGCTCAAAAAGTTTAGGAATAGCCGACAGTTTAGCTATTGGCCGATAATTTTCAACAGCAGATTTTGCACCACTCTTGTGAGTATGAGGTTGTGAAGTATGATAAAAGACGACTTCCACACATTTGGAAAAATCCCCGTTTTTAGGGATCTTTGAAAGAGGATACAGAGTGGCTCAGCAAGAGAGAGACAACAGCGCTTAAGGACAACTGCAGGAACATCATCTGTGCCAGGAGATGACACATCTTTAAGGCGGGAGATGTGATTGACTATATCATTATAAGAAATTGGTAAGCCAGACAAAAAAGTTTAAGCAATATCTCTAAGTCATCAAAATACGCCATATCAAAGATAAAGCTACTCAGGATTGTCAAGAATTTCATTAAAGTTGAAATTAGAAATAAGATAGTCCAACCGAGAAAAATCTGCTTTATTAAAATCAAAAGGAAGCTCCTCCTCACTAGGGCTAATAATATGCTCCTCGTCAATTATAACAAAAATATTAATAGGAGGGTGCAAGACATCAATAGTAGATATTGGAGTTAAGCTCTCTTCCACGGCACAGGCACAATAGTCAGAATAAAACATAACAGAATTATGATTGGGCTTAATGCCCAATCATATGATACTCTAGATGAGATGGAAATGACTTTAATATACCGGAAAATATGTCATCTCAAATTCTTTCGAATAGTGAGTAGAGACTTTGCATGGGAGGTGGTAGAAGTTGAGGGGGGGGGGTTTGTATTCTTCCTATGTGACACCGAAAATGGCATATAAAATGTTTCGTGCTGAATTTAAAGTTTTTAGTTTTCATTATTTTGAAAGAAATTGGACATAGTTTTCCTGAAATTGTGGCATTTGTATGGGAGGTGGCAGAGGAAGTGGAACGTTTTAGATGATTTTGAGACTGCTTATCATTACCCTTATCACTATGCTTTGATTCAATTTCAAAGTCGATAGCTCTCATATATTCGAAGGAGAAATGCTTTTCTTGAATTTATAATACAGATATTTGTATGGGAGGGTGTAGAAGGGGTGAAGTTGAGCTGATCATTTTTGCCAGCATTTATTGCAACTATTAAAAAACAAATTGTGGCAAAATTTGAAGTTTGTAATTTTTCTAGTTTTAATGGAAATCGATATAATGCATTTAACAAAAATTATGCATTTGTATGGGAGGGGGTAGAAGGAGTGTAAGGATCAAAACAATTTTTTTTTCTGTTATAGATATTTATATTTTTATATCTTACACAAAATATCAAGTTGATAGCTTTAACAGTTTCGAAGAAAAATAATTTAATTTAAATTTCAAAATTTCGTGAAATTTGTATGGGAGGGGGTAGAAGGAGGAAGGTGAAGTTGATAATTTTTTCAATTCTGATTGGAATCATAATAAAATTAATTCTGGCAAAAATTTGTTATTATAACTTTGCTAGTTTCAATGAAAATCGAAAAACTGCATTTTTCAAAATTATGCATTTGTATGGGAGGGGGTAGAAGGAGTGACGGGATCGAATCAATATTCCGTCATAATAATGACATTTGTATCATAATACTTTGACCCAAATTTCAAATCGATAGCTTGAATAGTTTCAAAGAAAAATCAATTTCTGAAAATTTCGGAATTTCGTGAAATTTGTATGGGAGGGGGTAGAAGGCGTGGGGGGATGTGGCCCGTTCACGAACTTAAAGTTTCTTTTTTGCTAAAAATGACACACAACAAATTTCAGCACGATAGCTCAAAGCGTTCGAGAGTTATGCTGTAGACAGACGGACAGACGGACAGACGGACAGACGGACAGACGGACAGACGGACAGACGGACAGACGGACAGACAGCAACTCGGAATCGAAGTTTTTGAGCGAAAACAAATATTTCTGTACCCTTGGCGGCTCTGTGCGGGCATTATTTCTTAGCGTTACAAACGGTAAGGCAAACACAATATACTCCCAGATTTCATCTAGAGTATAAAAACTAGGTCAAGCTGTCTTCCATAGTAATTCCGAACAAGGCTAAGTTGATGGAGACCAAGTGCAAATATACTATCATCAAAAAAACATTCAAGCGAGGACGAAGCATCAGAAACTAAGAGAGTAGAATCATCGTCTGAGAGAGACCAAGAAAAACCTGGAAAATTTAAGTCACCCTGTAAAATGAGTTCGTCAGAGATATTCATTCTATTATATTATGAACAAAAGTTATACAGTCAACTGTTTTTTCGTATAAAGTACAAGGACTCGACGGGCGAATATATGTCAAAAAGACATAAATATCCTTATTGCTAAACACGAGTTTAACACACAAGATTTCCAGACCGTGAAGGTTCAGCACAGGAACAACTACACAATTATTGAAGCTACGAACTGCTAATAACACTACCCTTAAATCTCAGATCGGAAACATAGCGATCCCTACGAAAGACTCAGCAGTCTGAACTAAAGAGTTCACAGTCAGAAAATCTATAATTTAGTCCCGTTTCAGTTAGAGCGTTAACATCATAGGAAGCATTCTGAGTCGAAGCAAATATCACCTAGTTTTAGTGCTCAGTCCATTTACGTTTTGATAGTAAAGGGAGAATTATCTAAGTTTTTTGGACCAGAACCGGGTGCATTATTACGTCGAGAAATACATTCCTTAAGAAATGCTCTAGAGGGCCATGAATTATTATCTAACAACTTATTGATTTGGCTCAAACTTCGACATATTCACGCACGAAAAAGTATATGACGCCGATTTCCGGACCGCCTTCAATTGCAGTACGCCGCTAACATCCGTTGGCAACTTTCAATATCTGTCAAAGTTTTCTTCTTCGTCCTTGGTTCCAAAAGATCTTTTCATTGACAACTCTACAATTTTGAAATACCTTGATAAACTTGCTATTAATTTCTCCAGTGTAGTTTATCTCTTTTACCTGTCCTTGGGTACCTTTTTAATTCATCGCTTCGTAGGGGAGTTTTTCCTATGTCATGGAAATACTCAACTATAATGTCCTTGCGTAAGTCCGGTAAAACAGACAATATAAGTAATTATTGGCCTATAGAGAATCTTCCCTGTGTTGCTAAGCTATTTGAATCAATTGTGATTGATGTAATGTATTTCCATTCCAATTCGATTATTGGATCATTCCAGCATGGCTTTGTCAAAGGCAGATCCACTGTTACTAATCTTATGGAATTCTCGAACTTCTGTCTTTCTGCTATCGAAAACGGGCAGCAAGTCGATTGCTATATGCAACTTTAGTAAAGCCTTTGACAAAATTGACGATAATATTCTTGTGCATAAGCTCCGCCTACTTGGTTTTTCTAATATTTTCGTCTTTTGGGTTAAGTCGTATCTTAGTGATCGCATTCAGAAAGTACACTTTTGTGGTGCCTTATCCTTTAAAATATTAATATTTCAGGCGTTTCGCAAGGTAGCCATCATCTATTTCTTCTCTTTATTAAAGACGTGAGTTCGTTTATCTTTCACTTGAACATTCTTCTCTATGCCGATGATGCGAAAACCTTTAAGATTATCTCCAGCAGCAATGGCTGTCTGTTATTGCAAAGTGATATCTCGCGTTTTCATGACTGGTTCTGAACAATTTACATCTCAACATTAATAAGTGCACTGTTGTTTCGTATTCTAAGAAGAGAATATCAATGAATTTTGACTATGTTGTAGATGGATGCTCTTTACTTCGTTCTGGCAAAGTATGTGATTTGGGCGTAGTATTCAACTGTAATTTTACCTTTGATGATCACGTGAATCACATTGCTGGTAAAGCGAACGCTATCCTCGGAGACAATCGAAAGAATTCAATGATTTCTTTACAACGAAAATGTTATATTGTGCATTCGTTCGATCTATCCTAGAATATACCAGTCCTATTTGGTCGCCATTTTATTACATTCACATAGATAGGAACGAAGCAATTCAGCGTCGGTTCTTAAGATTTATCCTTCAGGGCCTTCCGTGGTCCGATCCACTCAGGTTGTCGCCATATGTTGATCGTTTAAATCTGCTGTCTATGGATTTTCTTGAGAAAAGGCGGATCCATGCCAGAGTTGTTTTTGGTCTTAAATTTATTTCAGGTACAATTGGCTCTGACAAATTGCTGTCTATGGTTAAATGCAACGTTCCATGTCGTCCTTTGCGAAATTATGAGCTTTGCGAAATTCTGCAGCATCGCACGAACTACGGGTTTTATGAACCAGTTTCATTCATGTTAAGAGATTTCAATAACTTCTTCTCGCAATTGGATTTTCACTTGAGTGTTCCACAAGTAAAATAAACTGCCGGGCGAAACTTTATTATTCTTGGGACAAGTTGCGGAGGAGTGGAAAGTAAATATGCAGGTTAGAGTGGTTAGGGAAGATTAAGTGAAAGGGAGTTCTTGGGCAGGGCTGTTGTCAATTTAAAAATATTTCATTCGTTTCATGAGGGGAGGAGGAGGGGTAATAGTAAGGGTGGGTGGATGTTAATAGCTTTTTAATTAATTGCTTGAATCATGTCCAATATTCTTTGTATAGAATGTGTTTGATAGACGAAGTTGCATTGAATTTTCATAAAATTCGGTGTATTTTACATTCACGAAATCGAACATTTGTATGGGAGGGGGTAGAGAATGTAGGGGAATCGTAAAATTTGATACGCAGTTTTATTTCGCTTCTCTTGTAAGGTGCTTGTATAAAATTTCTAGTTCGTAGCCTTTAGTTTGTTGGTTATTAGTTGATTTAATGAAATTGGTCGAAATCATATCGTATGGGACGGGGTAGAAGGGCAAGCGCGATTTCAAAACTTTTAACGCAATTTCATTTGAACTATTTTTATAAAATTTTATCCAAAATTTCAAATTGATAGCTTTTAATAGTTAGGTGATAATTGATTTCTTAGTAATGGTCGAAATAACACTTTTGTATGTGAGGGGGTAGAAGGACAGGCGTGATCTCAAATTTTATTTCAACTATTTTTAAAAGTTTTTCTGCAAAATTTCAAATTGATAGCTTTTAATAGTTAGGTGATGATTGATTTCTTGAAAATGGTCGAAAAAATAATTTTGTATGGGAGGGGGTAAAAGTTTTAAAGGTTTTCGACCTGTTAATATTTCGTTTATTTATTGATTTTTTTTAAAAACTCAAAAATTTTCACTTTATATGTTTTTTTCAATGAAACACCTTGTGCACGTTAGACCGGGGGGTCGGTTTATAACAATTATGGATGAAGTTATTATTATTTTACTATGTATATCAAATAGATGTATCCAGATGCAAAATTTAAACTTTGTATCTTTCACCAGAGCCCTAAAAACATCACTCAAAATTTTCGACATTTCTCCTTATCACCTCCCTCCTCTTACACCTCCCAACTTAAGATTTTTACCAAAATTAACCTTCTATAATCTAACAAATTTTCGATTTGATATCTGTACTCGTTTTTGAGATATAAGGATTTGTAATTTTGAAAAGTACGCAATTTTTTAAAATGCTCCACACTTCCCCCGACTACTATTATTATTATTTTTTTTTGTATTTTCCTAGTATAGCTTAATATATTTTTCAAGTTTCAATTAGTTGAGATATTCATTTTTAAGCGTTTTTCTTTGCACCCCCTGACCCTCCCCCTTACAATAATTAGCCACTCTCTAAGTTGATTCCGGTCGAACTATATGCCACCTTAATGGTCCCAAAATATAAATTTTTTACAATAAGTAATTTCGAAGATATAATCATTTGAAAAAACAATTCAGCCGACAATTTGTTTTTAGTCCCTCCTTTTCGGACGCCAATGGATAAAAAAATTAAATTATTTTTAGAGTTTGTTCCACAACCCTCTCTATATTTCTACTGATTTTCAATTTCCTATTTAAATTCGTGATGGAGATATTAGCAAGTGTAGTTTTTGACTTTTTCCCTCCCCCGCCTCCCCCTTCCACCGAACACCTCCCAAAAGAAGAGCTCACTTACCCAATCAACAATCCACCCAGAAACGAACATTCTACGTTTAGCGGTCTCGGAGATATGAGTCCATATGTACGGCGTACGGCGGGACGGATTTTTTTTTTGCATTTTTAGGCTAATTAATGAAACGCGAAAAAAAATTTCAGGGTAGCACATTTTTTTTTTCTTGTGTCGATCACAATAGTAAAATCAGCTTTCTTGAGGTTAATTATGTTTGATTTTGTAAAAAGTAAAAATTTGTGTGTACCTAATTCTAATTCTGTTTTATTCTTTTTTATTGTTTCCAACTGTGCAAAAATGTATTAATCAATTTTTTGATGAAATAAATTATTATTTAACCCAAATGTAATAATAAGGAGTTGTTGACAGGTGCCTAAGTTTACCATGTGATGTTTCTGATCCGCCATTATTGATTAGCAGTTGCTTCTGGTGCCATCTATTGGGAAACGGCGGGTTTCAATTTATACTCCCGATACATAATATCGATGTCCTCGAAAAGTAGAAAAGATAGAAATATGAATTTCCCCAGAATTAATTTTATAATCAATCGTTTCAACAAATTTTCTCAAAATTATCGATTTCACCGCCTTTTATAAACATTTTTCATATTTTACAAATTTATGAAAAACATTTTGTTTTAAACATATACTTAAAAGCTTCAGAATTCCTAAGCCGGTCTCGGCGAAAATTCTATCATTTTAAAAAATTGTCATGGAGAGTGTAAAAATGTGAAAATTTGACCGTTTGCGAGCATGACCTCACTCTTTCAACTTACGAAGAAATTTCGACACCTTACCCTTAGTCTTGAGTTACGCTCACTTGATGTCGGGACTTTCAGCAAACCCTAAAATTTTCCATGTAATTCAATTTTTCATCGCGGCCATAGTTTTCATTTTTGCAATCATTGGACCCTTAAAACTATCGAATTTCGCCTCAAATTGCATCATTGCAATCATTTTCGCTGGTCCATTCAAATTAGACGCAATCTTGGCTCTCAGTCTCATTTACCTCGACTCTATTTCTAGTACACACGCGCAAATCAGCGTCTTTAAAATGGAAAGTGTATGCATTTAAATTACGCAAAACAAAAAAATGTTTCATAATCACGTAGAAAGAAACAACGACGTCAGGTACTTGAAAAATAGCTATAAAAGTGGCCAATGCTCATTACTAAGTAGCATACTTAAAAAAATGTGTAGGCATCATTGTACACGGACTTATATTTCTGCGTCAAACTCGACTTTTTTCTTGTCTACCCAGTTTAACATGTTTTGCAATTCGCAAAAAAAAGAAGACGACTTAAAGACTTCCATCAGCAGATGTCCAATCGCAACAAATCGGCTTATCCGAGCGACAAACTTGTACCAAGCCATCATCTACACAGCAGTGCAATCAACTTAATTCAAATTAACTTACGACATCAATTAAATCCGTTACTGACAGATTTGCAATCAAAGTGAGATCTGCGAACCACTAATCACCACCAACTCTGCCTGTACATAGATCAGTGCAGCTTAATAGGCAACTTCGAAGTGCATTTCGCGACGACTTTGAACTAAACTAGGTGTCAGGGTATCAGCGTAGGCCGTCCAATTGATTCGACATTAAGATAGAGGCATGCTGCCGTGCACTTCCTTAATCTCTCATTCCAACCGAGATCCTCATTAGTTGCCTGCAATATTGATCGAATGTTGGCCGCATACTGTTGCTTCAAGATCGCGCGGGAGACAGACAGGGACCAGATCTAGTTTTCTCTTAGAAGTGGCTGTGTTATTGATTTTGAATTATTAAATCGATCTTGGCATTGGATATTTTTAGTAGAAGTGCACTGGACACATTATGCTGGCTGGTTCAGCTAAAAACCATTATTGCGGTTGAGTGGGTTTTTCTTGTAGAAAGCCCACTGAGAAAGTTGCATATCATAAACGTTCGAGTTCGGACGATCTATCGTATCTATAGTAAATCCGATTAGTTATAGATCTCAATTTTGCAAGTTAATGAAGTAGGTCAGGAAAAGAGTTGTTTGATTTAAACTAGACCTTCGCGGTTTTCCACTTGTAGGAGTGATGTAGGCAGTATGGCTACATTGGAATCTTGGATCTAATTCAAACGTTCTCGTGACTATTGCAGATTGTAACTCGAGTAATTACGATTTCCTTGTGTATAAAATTCAGATCTAATCTTCGGCACCATATGAAATCCAGTCGAAGTCTGAATGGTGCTAGCATTGCAATTACATATTTGAATTATTTACGAAACAGACTTTGACATTGCTGATTTTCACATACGTTAAAGGCGATTCAGTCAATAAGCCAAGATTGACCTGAAAATTTCCACCAACTGCTTTAATTGGACTAGCAATGAACTAACATTTATTTATGGTCAATAGTACGCACTGCAAGCACCTTAAATGTAGTTAGTTCAAATACCATATTGTGCGTCTTGCTAAGCTGTTTGAAAAGATTTCAATATTATTAAATGAATCGTACACTCTGACTATTACCGCTGTTTACGATTTCCCACCGAATACGTTTGATTGTAAACTCAATTTCTTATTCTAGACTGATGCGACAAAATGGCCTCCTAATAAAAATGATAACAAAATATGTCTAAATAAGTAAGTACTGCAAAGACATATGACTATGACTTTCACAAATAGCCCGCGGTTATCTGATTATCTCTGACTCTAATTCAACACTGACTGTTTTATGTGTGCTTTCATAGGATACGTAAAAAATAAAAAAAAGTGAGTGTTTTATATGACAGTGAAAAAAATATTAAAGCGGTAATTCATTAACTTAGTTAAATATGCTCAGAAGTGCGTGACTTTAAGATCGTTGCGATAATTAAAGCTTTAGAGAATTTTGCTTAAAATCTAAATAAATTTTGTATTATATGTATTTTTCTTTTCGATGGCGCAAAAACTAATTATGCATTTATGTTCCTAGTCTGCTTTATTCGCAGTAATACAAAAATAATTTACTTAAAAAATAATTCGTAAAAAGCTGAAATTTTATTTACATTTCAAAATTAAGTTTGCATTGAGCATAATAAAGGTGATCGTCCTCCAGGCCTGTGGAAAAGAAGTTAGAATTATTCCAAAGCAAACTTGCTTGTTGTAAATGGCGGCTAATGGCCAATTTTCGTTCACGCTCAGCCAGTCCTATTTACCCAGGGTAACGGCAAAGGGATACTTACTGGGCATGGGCTTATCATCCGTAATCTAACTAATACGAGTGGCGAATACAACTTCTCGGATATGAACATATTCCACGGTACCGGTCTTTAGTCTACGACAACGAGTCATGATTGGCTTCTGGAACAACTAAACGACAATGGAAGGAGCGGGCTATCAGCAATCGACCGCAGTATGGAGCACGATAATATCCTTAATATAGGCTTGAGCAAAGTCAGGCGGATTGCATAAAGAAAAAAACGTTAGTTTTGAGTGGGAGCTCAAACTGGCGTGGCGGTCGTTCTCACACCAAAAGCGAAAAATAGTCTCATCAGCTTGGAATCAAGCTGGAAAAGCATTATCGTTGGCATACTGAGGATTAAGGTCAGAAACGTCATAATTCTGCAGTACTATGCTTCAACTAACGCCACAATACCAGATGACAAACAAGAATTTTATTACAATCAAGTGTATTCGAAGTTTACCAGTTTGGATTCTGTGAACGATTGTACCCAACGCAAAAGATGAGAGTTGTCCTCTATAGGTATAATAAAATAGTACGCTTATGAAGTGCTACACACTACCTAATGTTGCCACCTCTGTCGACAAAGAGCACTTTCATGACTTACTAAATGTAATCCTCTAGCGTATTTCTGGAGGTGATTTTGTTACCATCTTAGGAAGTATGAATGTCCAGGTTATCTCCGACAATGTGGGACTATAACATTCCACGGAGAAGCATGATGATCCTTGGGTCAACGTGCGTAAGAGACCCGAAAATGGCAAATTATTTGCCGAGTTTTGTAGCACTATGCAAATGGTCAACAGTGGGACCAGTTTTTCATAGACGATTCACCATATAACACCTTAGGCTTCTGCTGATGGAGCTACTCAGAACTTAATCGAACATTTGGCCATAAGTCGTCGACGGAGAAGATGTCTTCCCATTGTGCGAGTGTAGCAAGGAGCTGACGTAGCAAGCGATCCACCTGCTTAAGACTATTCACAGTTGCTGTCCGAAGGCGACAAATTCTTCAAATAAAACGCAACGTAAATGAAGATAAACTCGGAGATGAGAACAAGCGAGGCTAGCCAACCACATTGGGCGGATATTAAATGCGCACAGTGAACGCCTGATGGGAAGTAGCTAGGAATACTTTCTTCGCAAGTGCTAAAGAAACTCTGGGATTTGTGCAAAGCGGTAAAAAAAAATCCCGGATATCGCAAGACACATGGCACAAATTGGGAGTTCACATTGCCAGCCAATCTCTCAACCCAATGTAAACCTAAGAACACCCGACGTAAGACGGGACTACATCAATACACATATACCCGTCACCTTGGAGATATTGGTTCGCTATTTGAAATTTTGAAATAGCTGATGCTCAAAGGCGAAAAAGAAAGCTCCAGGTATAGATGGATAACCGTTCGTCCACTCTCACTGCATTCTAAATGCAAGGAGGCAGGAATGAAAAAAATGCGCCAAGCACATGCATACATTGGTTCGAACATACGCACACTGATTGTCCTTAGAAAGAATATGTGAAAGAGGTGCAATATTTGCATTTCCAGCATGGACAGCAAAACCGAAAAACGTATTGAAGCTCGTCAAAACAAAGCTAGTCCGGCCTTCGGTATCCTCTCTTCCTTTTCTGGATGTTAAGAGAGATCACTCTTCGCTCGAAAATATGAGTATTGAATGCATTCGTCAAATTAGTTGTTAAATGGTTGCGGTATATGGAAATGGCCGTTAAGCTCGCCAAGAAACTGCTAACTTTAGTAAGCCAATGTCTCCGCCGGATTTTCTAGATATTCTGGCCAGATATCTTCTCCAGCCATTAACTTTGGAGTGCAATTGTACAGAATAAGATTGGCTTTAAGATTCAAAGGTAAAAGTGGCATTAGATCAATCTTTGAAGAAGGCAAAGCATGAGACATCTCGATACAGAGATAAGGGGTGAGGGGTGATCGTAAGGGTGTGTGGATGTTAATAATTTTTTAATTGCTGGCTTGAATCACTTCTTATATTCTCTGTATAGAATATCAGTTTCATAGACGAAGTTGCATAGAATTTTCATAAAATTCGGTGTTTTTTACATTCACAAAACCAAACATTTGTATGGGAGGGGGAATAGGAGGTAAGGGAATCGTAAAATTTGTAATGCAGTTTTATTTGATTCCTCCTGTCAGGTGCTCGTACAAAATTTCAAGTTCGTAGCTTTTAATTTGTTGGTTATTAGTTGATTTAATGAAATTGGTCGAAATCATACTTTTATATGGGAGGGGGTAGAAGGGCAAGCGCTATCTCAAAACTTTCGTTTCAACTAGTTTGAAAAGTTTTCATGCTAAATTTTAAATTGATGGCTTTAAAGAGTTCGGTGATAATTCAATCAATCAATCAAATTCCTGTTAAGACCCTCTATAGAGCCATAGGACAGAAACGAGTCTTTTCCACAAGGCGCGAACCTGAGCATCGGTCTTAAGCTGTTGCCAGGACTTGCTTATTTCTTTGGCCTCCTGCTCAACTACTCGCTTCCAACTGTCACATGGTCGACCAAGGTGATGATTGATTTCCTAAAAATGGTCGAAAAAATAATTTTGTATGGGAGAGGGTAGAAGTTTTGAAGCTAGGGTGTAGCCTAGTGGGTAGCGTGTAGGTCTACAATGCGAAGGTCGTGAGTTCAAATCCCGGTCGACGCATAATTCTAGCATACTACCTGCATGGATATACCTTGGTTACCTCAATCTACGAAAGTGAAAAATTCGTAGATAGGGGGTTGTGCGAAGAGCTAACAACTCTTCCGCAATAAATAATGAGAAAGTTAAGGAACCTGAAAGTCAGGAGGCCCAGGTCCGATTTGGACTGTAGCGCCATTGAAGAAGAAGAAGAAGAGAAGTTTTCAAAGATTATTTTTTAAATGCATTTCGAAAATTTTCAAGTTTCTACCTTAAAATTTTATTTAAAAATGATCAGTTCTTTTGTTTTTTATTGCACATGAAACACCTTGTGAACGTTAGACCAGAGGAGTCGGTGCAGAACAATTGTGGAATAAATTATTATTTGTTTTCTATGTATATCAATGTATTCACATGGAAAATTTAAATTTTGCGTCTTTCACAAATACATCATCACACAAATTTTACCAAGATTAAAAACTATGTAAGTCTACATTTTGACGAGTTTTCGATTTGTTATATGTCTGTACCAGGTTTTGAGATATAACGGTTTGAATTTTTGAAAAGTGCCACATTTTTATATTTATACTCTAGATGAAATCTGAGAGAATATTGTGTTTGCCTTATCGTTTGTAACGCTAAGAAATAACGCTCGCACAGAGCCGCCAAGGGTACAGAAATATTTGTTGTCGCTCAAAAACCTCGATTCCGAGTGACCGTTTGTCCGTCTGTGCGTCTGTCTACAGCATAACCCTCGAAAGCTTTGAGCTATAGTGGTAATAATTTTTGTGTGTCATTTTTAGCAAAAAAAGTAACTTTAAGTTCGTGAATGGGCTACATCCCCCCACTCCTTCTACCCCCTCCCATACAAATTTTATGAAATTTTGAAATATTAAGAAATTGATTTTTCTTTGAAACTACTTAAGCTATCGATTTGAAGTTGGGGTAAAATTATTGTGATATGGATGTCATTAAAATTACGGAGTATTGATCCGATCCCCTCACTCCTTCTACCACCTCCCATACAAATGGACAATTTTGAAAAATACATATTTTCGATTTTCATTGAAACTAATAAAGCTGAAAAAACGAAATTTTGAGAGAATTAATTCTACTGTAATTGCAATTAGTTTTAAAAAGATTTATCAACTTCACATCACTCCATCTACCCTTCTCTTCTACAATGGCACTACAGCCCAAATCGGACCTTGGCCTCGTGACATTCAGGTTCCTTAACATTTTTCATTACTTATTGTGGAGGGGTTGTTAGCCCTTCGCACAATCCTCTTTCTACGAATTTTTCATTTTCGTAGATTGAGGTGACCAAGGTATATCCAAGCAGGCAATGTGCTGGAATTAAATATTGCATCGACCGAGGTTTGATCTGACGACCTTCGCATTACAATACCAACACGCTACTCACTAGGCTAAACCCTAGCTCCTTCTACCCCGCCCCATACAAATTTCACGAAATTTTTAAATTTAAATTAAATTATTTTTCTTCGAAACTGTTAAAGCTATCAACTTGATATTTTGTATAAAGTATAAAAATAGAAATATCAACAACACAAAAAAAATTTGCTTTGATCCGTATACTCCTTCTAAACCCTCCCATACAAATGTATAATTGTTGTTAAATGCATTATATCGATTTCCATTAAGACTAGAAAAAGTACAAACTTAAAATTTTGCTAAAATTTGTTTTTTAATAATTGCAATAAATTTTAGAAAAAATCAGCTCTGCTTCTCTCCTCCCATATAAATAAACTGCCAACAAGTCGGGCGAAACTTTATTATTCTTGGGACAAGTTGCGGATGTGTGGAAAGTCAATATGCAGGTTAGAGTGGTTAGGGAAGGCTAAGTGAAAGGGAGTTCTTGGGCAGGGCTGTTGTCAATTTAACAATATTTCATTAATTTCTGCAAGTTTGGGTTTTTATGAGGGGAGGAGGAGGGGTAAGGGTGGGTGGATGTTAATAGCTTTTTAATTAATTGCTTCAATCGCGTCCAATATCCTCTGTATAGAATGTGTTTCATAGACGAAGTTGCATAGAATTTTCATAGGATTCGGTGCATTTTACATTCACGAAACCAAACATTTGTATGGGAAAGAGTAGAGGAGGTAGGGGAATCGTAAAATTTGTGACGCAATTTTATTCCCTTTCTCTTGTAGTGTGCTTGTAAAAAATTTCAAGTTCGTAGCTTTTAATTTGATGGTTATTAGTTGATTCAATGAAATAGGTAGAAATGATACTTTTGTATGGGAGGGGGTAGAAGGGCAAGCGCGATTTCAAAACTTTTAAAGGAATTTCATTTCAATTATTTTTATAAGTTTTTAGGCAAAATTGGAAATGGATAGCTTTTAAGAATTAGCTGATAACTGATTTCTTAAAAATGCTCGAAAAAATAATTTTGTACGGAAGGGGGTAGAAGAGGTAAGGGAAAATTGCAAAATTTGTGACGCAATTTTATTTCCTTTCTCTTGTAAGCTGCTCGTACAAAATTTCAAGTTCGTAGCTTTTAATTTGTTGGTTATTAGTTGATTTAATGAAATTGGTCGAAATCATACTTTTGTATGGGAGGGGGTAGAAGGGCAAGTGTGATTTTGAAACTTTTAAAATAATTTCTTTGCAAATATTTTTATAAGTTCTTATGCAAAATTTCAAATGGATAGCTTTTAATAGTTAGGTGATAATTAATTTCTTAAAAATGGTCGAAAAAATAATTTTGTATGGGAGGGGGTAAAAGTTTTGAAGGTTTTCGACCAGTTAATATTTTATACTTTTAGGGATTTTTTTTAAATGTATTTCCCAAATTTTCAAGTTTCTACCCTAAAATTACATCCAAAAATTTTCAGTTTTCGTGTTTTTTTCGTTGCACATGAAACAGCTTGTGCCCATTAGACCGGGGTGGTCGGTTCATAACAATTGTGGATCAAATTATTTTTATTTTCTATGTATATCAAATAGATGTATTCGCATGCAAAATTTAAAGTTTCTATCTTTGAGCAGAGTCCTAAAAAATTCACTCAAAATTTTCGACATTTTTGCTTACCACCTCCCTCCCTTTACACCCCCTAACTTAAAATTTTTATCAAAATTATAAATTATGTAGTTCTATAATTTGACGAATTTTCAATTCGATATCTGTACTCAATTTTGAGATATAATGATTTCTAATTTTGAAAAGTGCACCATTTTTCAAATGCTCCCCATTTCACCCCACTACTATTATGACCAAATTTTATATTTTTTTTTATTTCGCTAGTATAGCTTAGTATATGTTTTAAATTTCAATT
This sequence comes from Chorisops tibialis, assembly GCA_963669355.1. Taxonomy (NCBI): domain Eukaryota; kingdom Metazoa; phylum Arthropoda; class Insecta; order Diptera; family Stratiomyidae; genus Chorisops; species Chorisops tibialis. The sequence continues at coordinate 114,675,578 of OY770262.1, read as the reverse complement.
ACATAGCTTAAGAGATAGTTGAGATATTAATTCTTAAGTGTTTTTCCTTGCACCCCCCCCCCCGACCCTTCCCCTTACAATAATAAGCCTATTTCTAAGCTGATTCTGGTGGATCTATACGCCATCTTAATTGTCCCAAAATATGAATTTTTTATGGTAAGTAGTTTCGAAGATATAACCATTTCAAAAAAAGATTCGGCCGACAATTTGTTTTTAGCCCCCCTTTTACGGACGCCAATGGATAAAAAAATTAAATTATTTTTTGAATATGTCCCACAGCTCTCTCTATACGTGTGCTGATTTTCATCTTTCTATCTGCATTCGTGGTGAAGATATTAGCAAGTGTATATTTCGACTTTTTCCATCCCCCCGCCTCCCCCTTCCACCCCACACTCCCCAAAATTTGGATAATGGAGCTCACTTACCAAGTTAATAACCCACCCAAAAATCAACATTCTACCTTTAACGGTCTTGGAGGTACGAGTCCATATGTACGGCGTACGGCGGGACGGATTTTTTTTTTGCTTTTTTAGGCTAATTTAGTCATGAAACGCGAAAAAACAAAATTTCAGGGTAGCAAATTTTTTTTTTTTCTGTGTCGATCACAATACTTTATTATTAAAATAATAAAGTAATATCTGTATTATAAATTCAAAAAAAGCATTTCTCCTTCGAATATATGAGAGCTATCGACTTTGAAATTGAATCAAAGCATGGTGATAAGGACGGTGATATGCAGTTTCAAAATCATCTTAAACGCTCCACTTCCTCTGCCACCGCCCATACAAATGCCCCGATTTCAGGAAAACTATGTCCAATTTCTTTAAAAATAATGAAAATAAAAACCTTAAATTCAGCAAAAAACATTTTGCATGCCATGTTCGGTATGATATACGAAAAATACAAACCCCCCGCTCTACTTCTACCACCTCCCATGCAAAAGTCTCTATTAACTATTCGAAAGAGTTTGAGATGACATAGTTTCCGGGATATTAAAGTTATTTTCATTTGGCTTTACGCCCAATCATAATTCTGTTATGTTTATACTCTAAATGAAATCTGAGAGTATATTGTGTTTGCCTTACCGTTTGTAACGCTAAGAAATAACGCTCGCACAGAGCCGCCAAGGGTACAGAAATATTTGTTGTCGCTCAAAAACATCGATTCCGAGTGACCGTCTGTCTGTCTGTGCGTCTGTCTACAGCATAGCTCTAGAAAGCTTTGAGCTATAGTGCTAAAAAATTTTGTGTGTCATTTTTAGCAAAAAAGTAAGGTCAAGTTCGTGAACGGGCCAAATCGCTCCACCCTTTCTACCCCCTCCCATACAAAATGACACAAATACGCAATTCGACAATAAACGGATTTGCTCAAAAAGTATAAAAGCTATTGGCCTGAAATTTGGAATATATTACTTTTATGATAATATCAATCTATCGCATAAAAATTATGCGTGTCCTCCCCCTCCTTCTACCCCCTCCCATACAAACTGTACTTGTCATGAATTACTCCAAACCAATTTACTCAGTGCGTATAAAATTTAGCAGGCTGAAATTGTGTACCAAATATTTATTTAAAATTGTTAGTGAGGCCAAAAAAAATTAGACGATTAGCTTCACCCCTTCTACCCCCTCCCATACAAAATGACACGATTTCGTAATTTGATATTAAATGGATTTACTCGAAAAGTATAAAAGCTATTAATCTGAATTTTGGGATATATTACTTTTATAATAATCTAAATATACTGTAGAAAAATTATTTGCGTCCTCCTTCTTCTTCCACCCCCTCCCATACAAACTACACTTTTTCATGAAATGCTCTAATACGATTTTCTCAGAACTTATAACATTTATTGCGCTCATATTTTGTAATAAATACTTAATTAGTATTATCACTAAGATCAGAAAAAAATATTTGATTAGCTTCACTGCTTCTACTCACAACTTTGCAAAAAATCGATTTTCTTGAAAAGTATGAATGGCACTAGTCTGAAATTTAAGAAATATCAGTTTTATAATATTTCTAGCTATTTCTGAAAAAATCACTAAAATCCCCCCACTCTTTCTACCACCTCCCATACAAACTGCACATTTTCACTAAACCTAACACTAATTTTCTCAGTTCCCATTCAATTTTTGGAGTAAGCATTTTGTATAAAACATTTTTATAGCTACTTTAGCATGATGGGGAAAAAATTAGTTCAATGCTATCACCCCTTCTAACACTCCCAATACAAAATTTCTTGGGATCACAAAAAAATCTATTTCATCTAGAGTGTCGTAAGATTGCGCTTTACGCGCAATTGTAGCCCTGTTATGTTTTTTTTTGTGTTTCGCTAGCAAAGCTTAGTACGTGGTTTAATTTTCAATCATATAGCTTAAGAGATAGTTGAGATATTCATTTTTAAGTATTTTTCTTTGCACCTCTCCTGCCCTTTCCCTGACAACCATTATCCTTTCTCTAAGTTAATTCTATTGAATCTGAATGTCACCTTAATGGTCTCTAAGTATTAATTTTTTATGGTAAGTAATTTAGAAGATATAATCATTGAAAAAAAAGTTTGACCGACAATTTTTTTGCCCCCCTCCCCCCGTTTCGGACGCCAATGGATAAAAAAATAAATTATTTTTAAAGTTTGTCCCATAACTCTCTCTATACGTATGATGATTTTCAGCTTCAGAGATATTAGCAAGTGCAGTTTTTAAATCTTTCCCTCCCGCCACCTCACCCTTCCACCTGACACTCCCCGAAATTGGATAATGGAGCCCACTTACCTCACCTTTACCTAAAAATAAACATTCCATCTTTAACGGTCTCGGAGATATGAGTGCATATGTACGGCGTACGGCGGGACGGATTTTTTTTTTTGCATTTCCAGGCTAATTTAGTCATGAAACGCGAAAAAAACAAAATTAGAGGGTAACACATTTTTTTTTTCTGTGTCGATCATAACACTTTATTATTAGAATAATAAAGTAAAAAAACACTATTCCTTTCCAATCACAAAAACAAAATAGAAAATGCAATTCCATCTATTATTCTCGAACTATAACGAGTGGAACTGCTATTCCGCATATGTAGATTGTTTATTCGAAATCCAGAGATGCAAATTTCAATGTTGCTTCTAAATTATATATTTAGAAAAGATCAACTGATTGGTCTAGAATCACTCGGTTTTTCTATTCTGAATCATATTAATCGAATGCTTAAGGAACATGGAATTATCAGAAACCATTTTGCAAATGAAAGAAAAGATTTCCGGATTCTACACTGTTATGCTTTATAATTCGTGACGTTTCGGTCTCTGCTGAGGCCTTTATCAAACCTTTATCAGTTTGATAAAGGTCTCAGCAGAGATCAAAACGTCGCGAATAATAAAGCAGAACAGTGTAGAATCCGGAAATCATTTCTTTCATTTCAAAATGCACTGTGAAAACATTCACCAAACCATCATTTTGCAAATGTTTAGAAGTAGAAGAGCTTGGAAAAGAGTCGAAAGAATAAAATCACCTTAAATACCACAATGAAAATTGAAATAGCGAACGAAACAAATCATTGGAAAGAAGTTCTTAAAAAAATTTTGATTTTTGTTCAATAAAAATTTAGCGCTATGTGGAACGTGACAGATTATTTGAGAATCATAATGGAAATTGTTAGAAATTATTGTCTGTAGCTAAGTTTGATTTAGTTTGACAGAACACTTGCGTCGTAAAAACGCAGTAAAAACATCCAAAACAAGATTATGGAAATTATTTCTAGTGCTATAAATTATTAGCAACTCTAAAGACTCCAAATATATTTCATTAACAGTGGCTTAAGCAGAATTGAACAAGTGTTATTTATAATAAGATTTCTCTTACAGGAAATAGGGATATTTAAATATTACTTGTAATGAAAAATTTCACATGGAAGGCAAACATTGTAGAATGCAAGCTCATACAAAATCCTTGTAGCCAAAAGCTTTTTTCATACCATATGCTCTCTCATTAAATTTAGTAGTAAATGAAAACGGGAAGCGAAACGAAAGACACACATTTTAAATTTATGTATTGTGCTTCGATATTGTACGATATTTTAGAACGTATCATTATTGCGAGTAAATATATCTACAAAATCCACAGCTTCGCACATTAACAATAATTCATATTTTATGCTCAGAAAATACTTTAAAAGGATTTTTTGTGGATACTAAGTTTGAAGAGTATATCCGAAAAGCAGAAAATATTGCGTACAATCTTGGTGTTTCGGCGCAGTTATCAGTTTCTTCTTCACTTCGTTTGCGTAAGAAGTCAATTCATTTTCCGGAACGACCGAAAATACAATTTTGGAACCAAAGCACAAATACAAGGATGATTTTTTTTTCAAGTAGTGGATCAAGCAACCTTAACCTTAAAAAAAGATTTATCCAATTAAACCATCACAACTACATATAGTACATATACATATATTTTTTTTTGTATGATCAGGCTTTGAATGTAAAATCTTATGATGAGCTACTATAATCATATTCAACATTGGTAATGGCTCATATTTTCCAAAATCACTTTAATGTTGCCTTAACTGACCCAGAGTGTGAGCTAAAATTGCTGCCGAATTCGATAAAACCTCATTGTAACCCTATCAAGGTTCGAAATTTCGTTATTGAAAACAGTTTGGAAGTTCAGATTTGGGTAACAAAAATGAACTTTTTAACGAGGAACGCATGAATATTGAAAACATATATTATTAGATATATTATAATTAGGCGTTTATTACAAATTTCTCGAAATTAAAAAATTTGTATGGAAGGTGGTAGAAGTGATTGTCGTATTTTTGTTAAACCGATAATTTTTCCACAATTTTACCCTTAGCAACAACATTTCTTTTTCTCGATTCACTAATCATATATAGTCAGATCAGTCATAAACTTCTAGTGAAAGTGCACAGCACAGTCCGATGACTTTACATCTTAACAACATCTGATCAATTAAAATCACCTTACAATTTATTGCGCACAATAAATCATAAAGCATTGAAAGGCTTCAGCAACAATTGATCTACAACAAGATGCATTACATGTATCTGATAAATTTCTTTTAATTCCGTTGTGTACGTGTTTAATACCGATCGAAATGAGGTGCCTGTTGTTATGGCAGGAATTACTAAAGAAACTTATTACACCATTCCCATCTAACCTCTAAGCGATATTATCTTTTTAAAAACTTAAACATGAGTGTGTTAAAAAGAACAATAATTGAACAATGATCAGCTGATTTATTGATTCGAGACGATTCTAAAAAAACATAAGTCGTTCGTTTATGGATGATTCAGTTGCCTGCAAATTTATGGCTTTGATGAATAACAAGGAACTTTTTCACATTCTCAAAAAAAAAACATTTCAATTCCTAGAATCAAAATACTCAACCAGTTGAGTGCAATACACCTGACTTTGGGTGGGCTATTTTTGCCCATATCCAAATACTTAAAAAATTTTGAAATTGTCTTGAATTTCCTGCCTCTAAAGATCCAATAGGCACGTGCCACGAAGGTTTCTTAATCTTAGCTGGATATTGATCTTGTTATCGGTCTTCTTTTGTGTAATTCTCGAATATTTTAGAATGTAAATATGAAAATGGTCAATACTTATGTATGTACCAAATACATATGTATTTTTAGCTTGATTCTATAAATGGAACTTACAAATAATATGAATACTCGATTTATTTCTGTTCGTTTGCATAAGATCCGAGTGCACTCGACCTTATCGGTAAAAAAAACTAACTTATTTATTTTTGCCTCCATTTGTAAATCCGAAATCGATAAGTGAGTATGGAATGTTCTGATTGAAAGTGAAAATTCAATCAATAAGTCCTAATGTGTATTTAAGCCCGGGATAGGTGTAATCCGTAATGAATGAGTGAGAGGTTTTGAGTCATTCACATGCCATTTGTGTGACTTAATCGGATACCGTGGGTCGATGTGACTAAGCGTTTATACCGATTACGACGACCGTTTCGTTTACTTACACCGAATAATAACCACCTATTTTTGATGATAATTAAAATCAAGATTTTATTTTCATGCAATTTGCCTGACCAATTTTGACATTTTGTGTCAAGGTTGGCATTATATCATGCACTTTTTTTATACTTTATTAACAATGACGTTTTAGGTTTTAGCATTATTTTAAGATGATCAAAAGTAGGAGTTTGTGGATTAAGTCTTCCTGGAAGTGAAGCTGAGTCTTTGAGCAGTATTTAATTTGTGTACATATAATCGTAGAAAATATGAAAATTTATGGGAAATATTTTCGTTCAAGAAAATTTGTCTAATTTTCTTTCGGGTTAATTTTAATAGCATGGATAGAAGAAAATCATTGATTTGGAAAAATTCTAGATCAACAAAATTGAGCACAGTGATGAAATTCAAAACTGCTTCCTACAGCTAAATTTTGTCATTACATTATTAAATTTGTTGTCAGAAAATCGTGTATTTCAATTTTCTAAACGAAAAATTAAATTACTATTATTATTATTTTAATTCAATTGTGTTTTGTTTTGAACCCAATTTGTCAATTTGTCTCAGATTGATGCTGCATAGCTTAAACTGTAATGGATTTCAGAACCAACCTGTACACTTGTCACGATTCAAATATCTGACAAATATTAAAGAAAATTTATTGATAATTTTTTTTTTATTTTTCCGCCAATCAGCTCTTTTAGTCAAATATACATATGTCAACAAACTTTAACCTGAGTGTCACAAGTTTAACGTCTTACATGTCATACCAGCTGTTGAAAACATCGTTGAGCCTATCCACCATTTCATAATTTCATAATTTTTTCGCTTTGTCGTCAATTAAAATACAAAAAAAAATCAAAAGTTTTTGTAAAAGTTGTTCGACAAAATTAGTATCGAATATGTGTTCTTTTTCGTTTCTTACAATCCCTGCTAGACCCTTGTAGTTTTAGTATAGGACCACCAGCACTTTCATAAATAAAAAAATTGAATGTTTGCAACAATAGTATTTCAAAATTTATTGATAGAAATGTGCCGAAAACTTGATCAGGTTATATTATTTAAATAGGGGATCATGCGAGAGCACTGCGACCTTCTCGGCCTATTGTGCGTTAATCAGGTTATACATTTGTCAAATTTTTGACGAAATTTCTTTTGGAAAAAAGTCACAAATTCTATCTTTAGTATCATCGTTTGAACCTCCAATATCAAAAAATTTGATCGACAATCAAAATTTTTCAGTGGCATTTCTCATAAAATTTTTTTCATTTTATGAGTGGCATACGTAAAAATTTCGAGAAATTCAAAGAGATGACTCTTTGAGAAAAGCAATTATCAAAACCATGTTGTTGAGCGGAAGGTAAATAATTAGAGGTGCAAGATGTAATGAATGGATCAAACCGCATCTTGAAGATACAGAGAAAAATACCACTAGGTTTCCGACTACGAAAAGGAATCCAGGATTAGTTATTTTAGAAAACGTGGTATCAATTACCTTATTATTATATATAATAATAAAGTATTGTAAGCGCCACAGAAAAAAACATAACAGGGCTACGATTGCGCGTAAAGCGCAATCTTACGATACTCTAGATGAAATAAAATTTTTTGTGATCCCAAGAAATTTTGTATGGGAAGTGTTAGAAGGGATGATAGCATTGAACTAATTTTTTCCCCATCATGCTAAAGTAGCTACAAAAATGTTTCATTCAAAATGCTTACTCCAAAAATTGAATGGGAACTGAGAAAATTAGTGAGTTAGATTTAGTGAAAATGTGCAGTTTGTATGGGAGGTGGTAGAAAGAGTGGGGGGATTTTAGTCATTTTTTCAGAAATAACTAGAAATATTATAAAATTGACATCCCTTAAATTCATTAATTTCAGAGTAGTGCCATTCATACTTTTCAAGAAAATCGATTTTTTGTAAAGTTGTGAAACTGTGTCATATTGTATGGGAGGGGGGTAGAAGCAGTGAAGCTAATCAAATATTTTTTTCTGATATTAGTGATAATACTAATTAAGTATTTATTACAAAATATGAGCTCAATAAATGTTATATGTTCTGAGAAAATCGTTTTAGAGCATTTCATGAAAAAGTGTAGCTTGTATGGGAGGGGGTGGAAGGAGAGAGAGGACGCAAATAATTTTTCTACTTTAGATTAAGATTATTATAAAAGTAATATATCCCAAAATTCAGATTAATAGCTTTTATACTTTTCGAGTAAATCCATTTAATATCAAATTGCGAAATTGTGTCATTTTGTATGGGAGGGGGTAGAAGGGGTGAAGCTAATCGTCTAATTTTTTTTGGCCTTGCTAAAAATTTTAAATAAATATTTGGTGCACAATTTCAGCCCGCCAAATTTTATATGCACTGAGTAAATTGGCTTAGAGTAATTCATGACAAGTACAGTTTATATGGGAGGTGGTAAAAGGAGGGGGAGGACACGTATTATTTTTTTACAGTAGATTGATATTATCATAAAAATAGCATATTCAAAATTTCAGGCCAATAGCTTTTATACTTTTTGAGCAAATCCGTTTATTGTCAAATTGCGCAATTGTGTCATTTTGTGTGGGAGGGAGTAGAAAGGGTAGAGCGATTTGGCCCGTTCACGAACTTGACCTTACTTTTTTGTCAAAAACGACGTGTTTGAGCTTTCTAGCTCAACGCGTTCTCAAGCTAGAGAGCGGACGGACGGACAGACGGACGGACGGACGGACATCCGGTTTTGAGATTTTGGAGTGATAATATTAACTTCTGTATCATTCATTTTTTTCTCCGAGCCTTATTTCTTGGCGTTACAAACTTTAGAGCAAACTTATAATACTCTCAGATTTCATCTAGAGTATAAAAATGTGTTACCCTGGAATTTTGTTTTTCGCATTTCATGACTAATTTAGCCCGAAAATGCAAAAAAAATTCCGTCCGTCCGCACGCGTCCGCCGTAAATGGACTCATATCTTCGAGATCGTTAAAGGTAGAATGTTCGTTTTTGAGTGGATTGTTGACTGGATAAGTGAGCTCCATTATCTACATTTTGGGTTGTGTCAGGTGGAAGGGTGAGGCGGGAGGAGGGAAAGAGTCAAAAACTAACCTTGCTAATATTTCTACTACGAATGCAGATATGAAGCTGAAAATCAGCATAGGTATAGAGAGGATTGTGGGAAAAACTCTAAAAATAATTTAATTTTTTTATTCATTGGCGTACGAAGAAGGGGGGGGGGGGGCGCAAAAACAAATTCTCGCCCAAAATCTTTTTTCAAATAATTATATCTTTGGAACAACTTGATCCAAGAAAAATATTATTTTAAGACCAATTAGGATACAGTTCCACTGCTAACAATATTTCCAAGGTAAAAATAATCTAGCACCTATTCCACATCTTGTTCGTTCAGGCAAATGGTGTGCTTCTACTCGAACCCTGTAATGAATGTACTTGGTTTTTCGCATATTTTATTTCAGCACCGCCTGTTTGTATTTGGAAACTGAACAGAACACATTTGATTCACATTTGTTTGAAGTTCGAAGGGAAGAAGATTAAAGTAAATTGGAATTTCGGCTTTTTGTCCTTAAAGACAAAGTTTATCATTCTGCTGTAGATGCTTCAATCAATGATCCCTTTAATTATCATCGGGTGTCTAAAGTCAAAAGCGTCCATTCCGGCTATGTTCCGTAATATCGACAGTAACGCGATCCCAACTCTTAGGCCACTGAACACAATGGATTTATCGACAACTTTTAAAAGAAACAGATCTGGTTCTTTTTTCTAGAAGAAGAAGACCGTATGCGGAAAGAGAGCTGAAAAATAAAATACACGATACATACGCATTGTATACGAATCAATTGAAATCTGTAAAATCTAGGAGGGGCAGCCTCCACCACTTGCTCTCCGGTTGGAACGTCTATGAAGAGGAAATTATTTTGCAAGACATTGTAGAACGAGTATAAGGATTACGTCCAAAAAGGATTTTAACTTGGATACCGGGCCACAGCATGGCATTTATAGGCTTCTAGGTTATTTCTTCGTAGCGTTTACCTTCTAGTATCTAGTACCACTTGTTACACTTTATAGAGGTTATGCGGTAATTCTATTTTAAAAGCACAGAGTACAAGGTGTATACTCCGCATACCCTAGAACTGTGGCCCTGGTCATAGCGACCTATTACATAACGATGCATTAGATACACTCGATAGCAAGGATCTATACTTGTGAACGTGGCCAGTAGCACCAGTATTATGCGGGAATTTATAAAAAGGACCTCCTCCAACGATTAGTTTCAACCCTAGAGCGACCATGAAAATGTCTGAAGTAGAGACTGAATACTCATTTCTACAATGTTCAAGGACGTCTATAGATGCATGTTAGTAAAACTTCAAAATGATATTGGTGATAAAACTGAGCCTTGAGGGACGCTGAAGTTGATAGAAACCGGAGATAAAGAAATAGCATTTAATACAACTTGTACGGTACGCTCTGTATGTAGGGATTCAAGACAATCTCTGTCAAACGCTTTCGCAAAGTCTAATGCAAGCACTTGGTTGCCGAATTTATGTATACACTCATTCCAGCGTTTGGTTACCAAAATCGACCGAAACCAGTATTGACTACAGCGCGATAATTTGTGGGATTCGACTTACTTCCTTTCGTGGGTACGGATTGAACTTTCGCTTGTTTAAAATTAGGAGATGTGGAAGATTTTGCGAAGGTTAAAATTTAGCCAAAGATGGGAAGTATTTTGTAAGAGTGATGGATTTATTAATTTATTAGTAGTGATGCGATGTCGCAAGTGCAAAATTTTAAGGCAGGCAATTCGGCCCCACTAGATAATACAGTTTAAAAAGACTGATTACTAAATCTGGACCTAAATCTACTGGATCAACGACTGTACGGCTGCTATTAGAAATAGAAGAATGGGACGACGAGATAAAATTATTTCTAATGGTTTTGGTAAATGACCAAAAAGATTTGGATATGTTAAGGCACTCAAATGCCTTTTGTCTTAATTTTTGATCATGCTATGTTCTGGCGTGATAAATTGAAAATTAGCAGGAATTACTTGCTTTGATATACAGTTCTCTGTTGCTGTGAGTGGAGTGTGCCTTGAACTGACTGAAAGGAATTTTTTTCTTTCGAAATTGCATCGAGACCATATTTGGTAAGCCACAAGTCTTTAAATGGTCTAACTTTTTTGATGTTTAAGAAAATAAGGAGTCGCATTACGTTTATTGAATATAAAGCACAATTTGCAATCAATAGGTTTGAAGAGTGCGATTATTCTGCTCCAGTTGGTTCTCTTGAAATGCCAAACGATATTATTGGTATTGGAAATTGTGCGCGAATCAGAAATCTGACCCGAATTACGAATTGACGAAGGCTCAACAGCATTACCTAAGATATATTACATATATCAGACTGATTTGTGTGAAAAATATTAAGGTGTCCTTGCATAATGATAGTTCAGTGGACACAGTCACAAGTTCTTTAAGTTCGTTGATGGAAGTAAAGATCTCAGTATTACGTGCTTGTTGGTTCGTGCAGTTAGAATACTGAAGCCAAACAATGTTATGGACACTACATCCGCTAGCGAAAACGATTTCAATGTCAGCTTAACAGCATATATCCGCGGATTCGAATAGACTTATCCGATTCGTGAATGGTGTCGTCTGACAAAAGCATTGAACTTCTTTACACATAGAAGAAATTATGTGCCAATTTTTGAAAGGGAATATTTAATTCAGCAAAAGTTGAATTCGGTGTTGGACCAACTTCGTTAAGGATATAAAAGGCGATATTTCTTTAGCGAAAAAAGATGCTCTCTTCCTGGACACACTTTGGTTTCGCCAATTTTGCTAATATGCCTTTTCTTTGACTTTGGCTGTGATTGTCGAGGGAAAGATAGCCAGAAGCTAACTCTCGACAAATATCATTTGTAAATGGCATTAACCAGCAGCAATATTATAGTACATAGAGATATACAAATAGGTCGAATTAGATAGTTGGACTGAAAATAAATGTGCGCAAAACTAAGTACATGCACACCGAGTCTAAACACAAACATACCGATTGTTCTTAATGGACAAGATGTGGAAGAGATGCAAGATTTTTGATATCTCGGAAGTATTATCAGCATGAACGGCGGAGTTGAAAAGCATATTGAGGTTCGTCTAAATAAAGCTCGCCAGGTCTTCGGTATCTTTTCCCCCTTCTGGAAGTTAAGAGAGATCTCCCTTCGCACAAAGCTGCGAGTTGCAGACGCAAGCGTAAAATCTGTGTTGTTATGTGGTTATACTACGTGGAAAGTGACCGTCCGACTTTCCAAGAAACTACAGATTTTCGTGAACCAATACCTCCGACGCATTTTAGGAATACTCTGGCCAGAAGTGATCTCCAACAACGAACTTTGGAGTACAACTGGACAGATTAAAATAGGTGTTAAGATTCAAAGGCGGAGGTGGCAGTGGATCATTCACACTATGAGGAAGCGAGAGCGAAACATCGCCAAACTGGTTCTGGATTATAATCCTCAAGGAAAACGTCGAGTTGGTCGACCATATAGCAAATGGAGGCGAGCAGTTGAGCAGGAGGATAGAGGAATAAAAAAGTTCTGACAACAGCCAAAGGCCAACGCTCAGGGTCGCGCCTTGTGGAAGAGAGCTGTTTCTGTCCTATGCCCCTATAAAGGGTCTTAAAAGGAATTTGATTGATTGGAGATAGTCTTAGTGTATGGTAGCTGTTTTAAAGACCTGCGAATTTTGTGGCTGGCCCAAATATATCCGTCGCGAGTTCAACTCACGACTTTGACATAGACCACACCCAAGCTCGGCCAAACCCCGATAAAATTCACACCCGGGAAATACAATTAATACCGTATTATTGAATTTATCGAACTTTAAAACATCAAATTACATACAAAAGTAATAAAAAAAAAATATTGAAACCGAATACAGCAACTCTTCAAATACCACCCAAATACTTTGATTCTTATCCAAACAAATATCTAACTAAAGAATACTTATTAGCTCAAATGCTAAGCGGTATAACACATCTTTCAGAAAGTTTATAGCGGCAAGAGTAGCGAGTCATGCTCACGGGCATGCGTTCAAAAGACTTCCCAATATTAAGTAAACTAAATGTTTTTTTTTTTTTCAATTCCGATTGATTATTGTTTGTCCATCGAACTTGGATGAAACACCATGTTCGCTGTCAGCGTCCATGTCATCAGCTCGTGTAAAGAAACCGAACTAAGCCATAAGTTGTTATAAGACACGAAGATACGTGATATTGGAAATTTGATTTTGATACTTAGCAGACGAACTAAACGTACTTTCGATTAATCGGTTAGTTTAATACTTTTTTTTTTGGGGATCATGAATGAATACTCGAGCTCTTCAATGTTCTTAAATTTCTCGTATGTTTACATTTTTTGAAAATATCGGATATGATACTGTCAATAATTTAGAGCTATGCGTGAAGTATTAAGGGCCTAGAATGATGCACATTTTTGTAGTAGCTTTACCGATTTGAATAATTTTCGAGGTCAAATACAGGAGTAGAAAAGCTTAAAGCTTAAAGTATTACTTTAAAATAAAACTGCAAAATTCTATTGACTTTGTGTAAATTACCATCTAGGCATATTGACATTATCAATGTATACAAATTTTACCCGTTTTGTACCTCTTCGAACATTAAATTTAGCACTGAACGTTGATATGGTAATTTAAAATTGTGCAAGAAGATAATTTGTATTTTTGTTTTCTAGTATGAGAAGAATGGTACAATCAAATAAAAAAAACTTTAAATTGTACTGGTCTGAGATATTTCTTGTAAACAATAATCGGAATTATGACTCTCGGATACATCCACGGTGAAATCTTATCATTTCAAAATTTACCACTTAAAAATCGAATCAAAACAAGCAATTTTTTCGAAAGTCTGGACAAAGTCTTTCATTACTAAAAATAAATTCAATGTTATATCGAGTGATACTAGAATTATAAAATGCAATAGCAATCGTTTTGCGAAATCAAGAAAAACTTGTTTACCAAAAATATGTCTATAAATTATAATGCATCATGCCACATTTTAGACGACCTTGCATACAATTTAATGCAGATCTAACCGGCTCAAATATTTCACTACAAGTATCTATACTCAAAAAATAACACGAAAGAAATAATTAGCCTATCACGCCTGATCAAAATATACGAGTATACCTACTTCGAACTTGGCCTTCTTCATAATACAAATCTTTAAGATGGTCTATTCTATAATATCTAGTTTATAAACAAATGCTAAGAAAAACACTTTCCTCGAAAGCCTCATTTAACGTATTAAAACGCCGTCGTCGTTATCGGTTTAATGGTACGTATAAAGTGAAAACTTACTTCGCTACTAAAAATAGCTAAAAGTATTTTAATTTTTTTTTTCTAAAGTACATACAGTATCTAAACATGTATACACAATTCCACGTTACAAGTGCGAAGATGTTATTTTCAGTGCGATCTCGAGAAATTTGTGTGACTTTAAAGAAAATTGTGTGTAGACGCCAGTGATCAAAACAACAAATCAGTTCTGTATGTGGTGGATTCATTCGATCTGGCATACAAGTTGTGAGAATAATAAGAAAAAAAATCTTAAAACTTACTCACTATGCGTATTTTCTTAGCACGTGTTTAGTAGCGTGTGGTTACCTGTAAGAAAAAAAAACAATTAGTTAATTACTATACGAGGCAAATTGCTTGTAGTTCGCTACTACAATACAGTATGTTTAAGAATTTGATCTTGACAAAACTATATTGAAGTTTAATTATGATCATGATCGTAAAATACTAAAATACTGTAATTATGTTTCTAGCTTGTTTATTTTCTTTCGGGATTGGCTAATTTTAAGCATAGTTTGACGGAAATTAACGTTTTAATAAGAAATAAACAAGAAAAGTAGAACGTCTTAATGAAACAATAGAAAATGAAGGGAATAGGTTCAACTCAATCTTTCGTAAGACGAGACGTTTGATCTCAATTTAATTATTTTAATGGCTAAGTTAAAGCACCCACGTGGTAATCTTCGAGTATTGTAATCGAAGGACAGATTGTTATTATCTTTTTGGGTTGCAGGAATATTGCGTAAAATAAAAATAACAATTAGCAATTTTAATTTTCTGTTAATGCAGAATGATATCGTTAAAAAAACGAAATTTAAATCATGTAAAACTAAATATACGCAATATAGTAAGCCTGACAAGTTAAAATATCAGTCAATAAATCGAACGCAACATTATTGCTCTTGGGACAAGTTAAGGATGCGGGGGAAGTCAATATGCAGGTTAGGGTGAATAAAGAAGACTAAGTGAATGGGGGCTGTTCTTAATTATTTAACACTTAATTGCAATTACGATCAATCGCTACAGTACCTAGAATCAATATTTCATTCGATTATAGGTGCAAGTTTGGGTTTGAGTTAGAAGGAGGAGGGAGGGAGGAGAGGAAGAGGTGACTGTATGGTAGTCATTTTTTAATTGATTGCTTGAATTACTTTCAAAATTCTCTGTATAGAATGTTAGTTTCAAATACGAAGCAAACTCTATGAAACTCGAAGCAATTTATATTATTCAAACCATACATTAGTTTAAGACGAGTTAGAGAGTTGAGGGTATCGTAAAATTTGTAAAAGAGTAATATTTCGTTTCTTTTGAAATGTATTCGTACAAAATTCCAATCTCGTAGCTTCTAATTTGTTGTTGATTTAAGGAAATTGGTCGAAATCATACTTTTCTATGAGAGGTGGGAGTATAGTAGGGATATTCCCAAGCTTTTGATGCAACTTTGTTTTAAATTTTTTAGAAGTGTTTGAACAAAATTTAAAGTTGATAGCTTTTAAAAGTTTCATCATAATTGATTTCTTAAAAAGTGTTGAAAAAATTCTTTTGTATATGTTTTGAAAGTATTCGACCAGTAAATATCTTAAATTGTTATGCATGTTTTGTTAATAAGTTTTTTAAATCGTGAAGCCTCTAACTTTAAGTTTTAATTAACAATTTGAGTTTTTGTGTTTTTTTTTCAATACACATGAAACATGGTAGGGCCCTCCTTCGATAGATAACAGTTCGGGATCAAATTATAATAATTTGATAATAATAATAATATATACCACTGTGTCCAAAAAGTAGTCGGAATTTTTTTATAAATCAAAAAATCTTTATTTATTCTTTCAAATCAATTTCGTCCCCTTCAAAATAGTCCCCTCTCGATGTAATACACTTATGCCACCGCTTTTTCCAGTCCTCGAAGCATGCCAAAAAGTCTTCTTCCGGTATAGCCTTCAGAGCGCGCGCCGATTCTCGTTGAATGTCTTCAATCGACTCAAAACGGTTTCCTCGGAGTGGTCTTTTGAATTTTGGAAATAGCCAGGAGTCACACGGAGCCAAATCAGGTGAATAAGGTGGTTGCGGAACGATATTGGTTGCATTTTTGGCGAAAAAATCACGAAGAATCAGTGCAGTGTGAGATGGCGCATTATCGTGGTGTAAAAACCGAGAGTTGTCTTTCCATAAATCTGCCCAAAACATCTTTCAAAATGGAATTAATTGATCCTTTTGATACCCCAATTTCATCAGCAATGTCTCTTATAGTTAATCGACGGTTTGCAAGCATTAATTCTCTTACTTTTTGGATGTGACCATCGTCAGTTGAGTTCGATGGTCGACCAAGGCGCTCTTCGTCTTCAACGCGTTCTCTACCTTCTTTGAACAATTTATATCAATCATATGTTGTTGATTTTGGTAGAGCTCGGTCTCCGTAAGCCTTCTCCAACATTTTCAATGTTTCTGCAGCATTTATTCCATTCAGGAAACAAAATTTGATCGCACTTCTTTGTTGAATAATTTCAGACATTGTAAAAATCGCCAAATTCACTTTTTGTGTCGCACAAAAACAAGCGTAACTCAAACACTAATGAATATTTTCACATATAATTTGGCATGGAAGTCAGTAACAGTTGTACTAACTTAAAAAAAATATACTGAACGAAAATATTTACCCGCGTAATTTAAATCGAAAAATTCCGACTAGTTTTTGGACACAGTAGTATATAATAATTATAATTTTTCTTGATGTATATGAAATTCATGTAAGCACCTGCAATATTTGAACTTTGTATCTTTTATCAGAACTAAAAAAAAATACTCAAGGTTTGCAACATTTTGGCCTCTCTTCCCTTCACCCTTCATCTTCAAAATTACAAAAATTATAGGTCAAATAGCACTCCAATCTGACAAAATTGCAACTTAATATAAGGACTGGATTTTGAAATTGAACAGTTCGAATTTTTGAAAAGTGCATCATTCCTGAAATGCTCCTCACTTCACCTCGCTACTAATGGGTCAAATCATGAATCATGAAACAGTTGACGAACAGGAATTTCATCGCCAACCACCTGGTGAGAGATATCAACGCAACTCTCCTTAATGTGAGTGAACACCAGTTGCGGCGATGGAAGGAATACTTCTCTGATATTTTAAACATCTTGTCAGAGGAACATATTCCAGAAACAGAACAACTACCAATCATCCAACCGCAACAATCCTCTATTAGGGACGATCCCTTAGATAAGGAGGAGATAGCGGGAAGGTAAGCACCAGGTATACACGGACTACCAACCGAAATCCTCAAACCGGACCCGGAAATAACAGCCGATATAGTCCTCCCACTCTTTACTGAGGTGTGGAATAAAGGAAGATATCAGACTGAATGGAAGGAGGGCATCATTGTGAAAATTCCGAAGAAGGACAACCTTCGGGATTGTGGCAATTGGCGTGGTATATGTCTACTTACTGCCGTATCAAAAATTATGGCTAAGGTAATTCTCAATAGGATTAGTGATGTCATCGAGAGCACTCTCGAAGTTTATCAGGCTGGATTCCGTAAAGGGTCGTCTTGTACCGACCACACAAATACCCTACGGATAATATTGGAGCAGTCAGTCGAAATGGGTTCGCCATTACATCTCATGTTTGTGGACTTCCAGAAGGCTTCCGACAGCGTTAAGCGAGATTACATATGGAATGCTTTGCTTAGGAGAGATATTCCAGATAAGGTCATAGCTATGATTAAAAAATCCTATAAAGATGCAAGCTGTCGCGTCTTGCATAGAGGAGAGCTGTCTGAAAGCTTCCCTGTGCGAACGGGTGTCAGACAAGGCTGCATATTATCACCAGTCCTGTTTCTGACGGTTATAAATGACATCTTGTAAGCTGCACTGGAAGGTGGAGAAGGTAAAGGTCTTCAATGGAGACTATTTAACATCTTAAGTCACCTTGATTATGCTGATGACATATGTTTGGTTGCACATAATCGTTTGGAATTAGAGTCAAATGTTCGCTCGTTGCATTCTAAATGCAAAGAGGCGGGACTGAAAAGAAATGTGCGTAAAACCAAGTCCATGTACATGGGTTCGAACGCAAGCACACCGATTGTTCCTAACGAACAAGATGTTGAAGAGGTGCAAGATTTTTGTTATCTCGGAAGCATTGGCAGCATGGACGGCGGAGCCGAAAAGGATATTGAGGCTCGTCTAAATAAGGCTCGTCAGGCCTTTGGTATCCTTTCCCCTTTTTCGAGGTTAAGAGAGATCTCCCTTCGCACAAAGTTGCGAGTTTTTGACGCATGCGTTAAATCCGTGTTGTTATATGGTTGTACTACGTGGAAAATGACCGTTCGACTTACTAAAAAACTGCAAATTTTCGTGAACCAATGCCTCCGACGCATTTTAGGAATACTCTGGCCAGAAGTGATCTCCAACGACGAACTTTGGAGTACAACTGGATAGATTAAATTAGCTATTCGTGTTGGTCGACCATGTAACACATGAAAGCGAGCAGTTGAGTAGGAGGTCAGAGGAATAAACAACTCCTGGCGACAGCTTAAGGCCGATGCTCAGGATCACGATTTGTGGAAGAGAGTTGTTTCTGTCCTACGCCCCTGTACGGGGTCTTAACAGGAGTTTGATTGACTAAAGGGTGTCCTATTAAGACCACCTATTTTGAAATTTGAAAAAAAAAAAAAAAAAAAAACGCAGTATTTATTTGAAAAGCTCTGATGTTTTTAATTTAATAAAGAGTGTAAACATGAGGGTTATGCATGGAACGGAATATCCGACAAATGGCCACCTCGTGACTGATGGCACTCGTTGATCCTTTTGACGAAATTTGCGATGATACTTTGGCATAGCACTAGCTCAATTTCATCAATGGCGCGATAAATCTCGACTTTCAATTCAGGAATCGTTTTAGGGTTATTACCGTAGACCTTTGATTTCAAAGAACCCCAAAGAAACAAATCCAATGGCGTCAAATCGCATGATATTGGTGGCCAATTCATATCGCCGCGGCGCGAGATAAGTCTCCCTTTTCGCTTTCAACAATTCCATCGTTTTGTTCGCTGTGTGCCAGGCTGCGCCGCCCAGTTGAAAGCACATGACTTCATGATTCATTTTATTAATTTGAGGCTAGAAAAAGTTGTTTGTCATCTCCCTGTAACGAATGCCATTGACGGTAACGCATTCCCATCGGCATTCTCGAAGAAGAGCGGTCCAATCACTCCCTCAGCTCAAAATGCACACCAAACAGTCACTCGCAGTGGATGCTAGAGACGTTCATGGATCACTTTTGGATTCTCAGCTCCCTAAATGCAACAATACTGCTTATTGACATAGCCACCAAGTTCGAAATGCGCCTCATCAGAGAAAATGATTGTCTTCGAAAAGTCACCATTCAAGTGAGATAAGATCCAATTTAAAACCTAAACCTGCGAATACAGATCTTTAATTAAAATTCGCTGTAAACTTCATCGTGAAAGTCTCAATTGCAGAAAGCGATGACGCATCGAGAGGGAATGATTTTGGTCAACACTCTCACGAACAGCTGCAATGTTTTCATTAGACTGAGCTTCAAGAAAACGGACTGGTCTTTTCCGGGTTGACTGACCCATTCACCTCAAATTCCTGTATTAGTCGGACCACTGTACGGCGATAAGGTGCGGTACAAAACTCTCATCATTAAGGTAGTGGATTTTCACAATTTTTATACGTTGTGCGCCCAAGTAATTCTTTGCCACTAAGCCTCAATGTTCACAAAATACAACTGTCAAACAGGAACTCTGCATGACCGACTCGAAAAAAATGGGGCTAAATTCAAAATAGGCGATATTAATGGGACATCCTTTATTATGACCATAGCTTAATATACATTGTGACAATAAAGTATCGAGAATTTGTAATTAAAATGACTCTGGGAAAAAGATATTTCAAAAAATAAAATTATATCAAAAATTAGCGCGGTCTGTTAATCAGTTTGCTTGCAGCAGCTGGTTGAATCGGTACACCTCAGTAGTCCACGGCGATTTTTAAAATGGATAAAAATATGGAACAAAGAGTTTGTCTCAAATTTTGTGTTTTCAACAAAATTTCGTGTGCGGAATCGTTGCAAATGTTGGAAAAGGATTATGGTGATTCAGTAATATCAAAAACACGAGCATTCGAATAGTTCAATGCCTTTAAGGACGGTCGAGAAATCGTTGAAGATATGCCTCGTTCTGGACGACCTTCGACCTCTTCAACTGACGACAATATTTAAAAAGTGAAGGAAATGATGCTCGAAAATACGGGGATAGCAAAAGAGCTCGACATCCCTTGCGAGTCTGGTCGTTCGATTTTGGTGAATAATTTGGCCATGAAACGCGTCCTTGCTCGACTCTTTTCAATAAAGCTGAATTTTCTCCAAAAAATGTATCGTGAACAGGTCTCTTTGGACATGCTAGATCGTGCGATCCCATATTCATGCAGCCCATTATAAATGGTGATGAGACATGGGTCTACGAGTTTGACATGAAAACCAATCAGCAATCATCGAAATGAAAAAAAAAATTATCCGAAACCGAAAAAAAAACGCCAAAACCAAACAAAAATAAAGACGATGCTCATTGTTCTTTTCAATATACGAGGATTCGTCCATCATAAATTCATTCCGGAGGGACAGGCTGTTAATAAGGAGTACTATTTGACCGTATTGGAGCGTTTGCGTTAGCAAATCCGTAAAAAACGGCCGGAATTTTGGAAGGAGAATTCATGGATTTTCCACGATGAAAATGCGCCATCGCATTGAGCCTCAATTTTGACCGAACTTAAGGCCAAAGAAGCAACAAATTGCATCAATCAAAGGCCGTATTCACCAGATTTGGCCCCGTGTGACTTTTTTCTATCCTCAAAACTAAAATGAACGCTCCGTCGAACCTGTTTTCAATCGATCGACGAAAAACAGTGTATGAGATAGTAATATACAAAGATTTTGCAATTTATCTCCCTCAAGAAAAAAAAAATATCGGTAAATTAATACATTTAGTACCTTAAGTTAAATATTCAATAATTTTGTCACATTCATACAAAAAAGTGCTTGTTTTTATTAATTATAATGTCTAGTAGTACTCGTATAATCAGCCTTGAATTTAAGAACCTTGGATTAGTAATATTTCATCTAAAGTATATGTTTTCATAATATTTTCTATGTTTTTTTCACGGATACCTAATCACTTCCATAAATAAATAAATTCCAAACAATTTTTTTTTCTATCATAATATTTTACCAATTTTTATCTAGCTAATAAGCACAATCTACAATAGTAACAAAAGCTATATTCACAAAGAAGCAATAATACAAATACAATTGAACTCTACTCAACTATTGTTATTGATTTTGATGCTTCTTCACGTTGAAATACCTATACACTAAGAAATTTATTTTAAATACATTAAACATAAGGTTTCGCATAAGTGCGTCATTTAGATGACGTTGATGCTATTAATTTTTTTTTTTGGTAAGAGCACTTAGTAATGATAAGATCCAACATTTTCGGAATAGCAAATTATTTTACAAGACACGAAATGATGTATTACGAAAATTTTACATCATTTTAGAAAAACCCACTAAATTAATTTTTATTTTAATATAACATATACAATTTTCTTATTTATTTATTTTGTTTTTAATTTAAACAATTTGTCTTTTTTATGTAAAAATAAATATGTTTGAAAAATAAAAGAATCTCAGTTGTATTAATATTAAGTGACACTTCAAATTATCACACCGCTTCTTTGTGTATTAATAAAAATTAAAAAAAAAATAAAAATAGATATCACATCATTGCGATCTTTATTTTCAACAAAAAATACTTCAGCAGTGAATTATTAAATTTATAATTAGGAAATTGCAGAGATTTTTTTTTATCAAGGTGTCTAAGGTCAACAAAATGAGGTGTTAAATTGTAAAAAAAAAAGTTAAATGAAGATTTTCTCACAGGTTTTTTTTTAAGCCATATATTTATAAAATTGTCATTGTTTAGAAATAACTAAGTAACATCATCATATCATATAGCTCATAGCACATTCCGGTGCAAAGATTTGAAGTCACGTGTCTTTCTTCTTACAATTTCAGATTTTACGACTGTGCAGTGAAATGTGACCTTAGAGCTTGCCAAATTATAGTTGCTGGTTTAGCATAATAACTTTTGAGAAAAATATTATTTGTATGTTATTTAATATTACATTTCCCTAATATGCTGTACGACCACGTATGCATACATAGACTGATCTCATTTACATTCATTTCATTCATGACGGAAAAATAATGCATTACAATGCGAAAGTAGTTCTTTGGCTCGTGGGATTATGATGAATGTGTGAGAAAATCTTTTACCAGAAAATTAAAATATTTACCAAAATAGCTTTATAATCTGACAAAATTTCAATTTAGTAACTGTATTAAGCTTTGAGATGTAACGGTTTGAAATTTTGAAAAGTTCACCAGTTTTTAAATGCTCGCCACTTCGCCCTACTACTATTATGACCATGTTATATTTGTCACTTATTAAGCTTAATATATATTCCAAATTTTAATTATATAGCTTAAGTGATAGTAGATATATTAATTTTTAAGTGTTTTTCTTTGCACCCCCGTAGTATTGTCCGCCCTATAAGTTGATTATGGTGAATCTATGTGCTGCCTAATTGGTCCTAAAATATAAATTTTTTGTGTTAATTTATTCCGAAGATATAATTATTTGAAAATAAATTCGTCAGACAATTTGTTTTTATCTCCCTCACCTGCCCCCTTTTTGGACTACAATTGATGAAAAAATTCAAATATTATTAGTTTGTCCCACAAACCTTTCTATACATGTGTCGATTCCCAGCTTTTTAACTAGAACAATAGTTGAGATATTGGAACTCGTGGTGGTGCTAGTGCTCCCCGTCACCTTCTAAGCCTTATACTTTCAATCAATCAAATTCCTATTAAGACCCCCTATAGGGGCATAGGACAGAAACAACTCTCTTCCACAAGGCGCCAGGACTTGCTTATTCCTCTGGCCAGGACTTGCTTATTCCTCTGGCCTCCTGCTCAACTGCTCGCTTCCATGTGTTACATGGTCGACATACCCGACGTGTTCCTTGAGGATTATAATCCAGAGCCTGTTTTGCGATATTTTGCTCTGGTTTCCTCAAAGGATGACCGATTCACTGCCACTTCCGCCGTTGAATCTCAATACCTATTTTAGTCTGGCTAGTTGTACTCCAAAGTTCGTCGTTGGAGATCAATTCTGGCCAGAATATTCCTAAAATGCGTCGGAGGCATTGGTTTACGAAAGTCTATAGTTTCTTGGTAAGTCGAACGGTCACTTTCCACGTAGTACAACCATACAACAACACAGATTTGACGCATGCGTCAAAAACTCGCAGCTTCGTGCGAAGGGAGATCTCTCTTAACCTCTAGAAAGGGGAAAGGATACCGAAGGCCTGACGAGCTTTATTTAGCCGAGCTTCAACATCCTTTTCGGCTCCGCCGTCCATGCTGACAATGCTTCCAAGATAGCAAAAATCTTGCACCTCTTCCACATCCTGTCCGTTAGGAACAATCGGTGTGCTTGCGTTCGAACCCATGTGCATGTATTTGGTTTTACGCACATTTATTTTCAGTCCCGCCCCTTTGCATTTAGAATGCAACGAGCGAACATTTGACTCTAAGTCCGAACGGTTATGTGCAAGCAATCACACGTCATCAGCATAATCAAGGTGACTTAAGATGTTATATAGTCTCCATTGAAGACCCTTACCTTCCCCACCTTCCAGTGCAGCTTTCAAGATGTCATTTATTACCGCCTTATCTGACACCCGTTCGCACATGGAAGCTCTCGGACAGCTCTCCTCTATGCAAGACGCGACACCTTGCATCTTCGTAGGATTCTTTAATCATAACTATGACCTTATCTGGAATACCTCTCCTACGCAAAGAATTCCATATGTAATCTCGCTTAACGCTGTCGAAAGCCTTCTCGAAGTCCACAAACATGAGTTGTAGTGGCGAACCCATTTCGGCTGACTGCTCTAATATTATCCGTAGGGTATTTGTGTGGTCGGTACAAGACGACCCTTTACGGAATCCAGCCTGATAAACTTCGAGAGTGCTCTCGACGACATCGCTAATCCTATTGAGAATTACCTTAGCCATAATTTTTGATACGGCAATAAATAGACATATACCACGCCAATTGCCACAATCCCGAAGGTCGCCCTTCTTCGGAATTTTCACAATGACGCCCTCCTTCCATTCAGTCGGATATCTTCCTTCACTCCACACCTTAGTGAAGAGTGGGAGGAGTAAATCGGCTGTGATTTCCGGGTCCGCTTTGAGGAGTTCGGTTGGTAGTCCGTCTATACCTGGAGCTTTCCTTCCCGCCATTGACCGAATGGCGGAAACTATCTCTTCCTTATCTGGGGGATCGTCCCTAATAGAGGATTGTTGCGGTTACATGTTTGGTAGTTGTTCTGTTTCCAGAATATCTTCCTCTGATAAGATGTTTCAAATATCAGAGAAGTATTCTTTCCATCGCCGCAACTGGTATTCACTCATATTAAGGAGAGTTCCGTTGACATCTCTCACCAGGTGGTTGGCGGTGAAATTCCTGTTCGTCAACTGTTTCATGATTTTGAAAAGTGAACCCATATCCCCAAGGTAAGCCGCATATTCTGCCTTGTTTGCCAGATCTTCAATGGCCTTTCTCTTGCCGCGTCTAACAGCCCTCTTAAGCTGTAAATGAGCATCACGGTAGTTTGCCTTAAGTCGGGCGTTCGTTGGTTGACATCGGGTTGAAAGGTGATTGCCAATTTGGCTTTTGTCCGATTGCCAACCTTGACCCATGTGTCTTGCGACATCCAAGGTTTCTCACCGCTTTGCACATATCCCACAGATTCTTCAGCACTAGTTAGAAAAGTGTTTCTGGTTGCCTCCATATTGGCGTGCAGTGTGCGCATTTCATATTCGCCCAATGTGGATGACTTTTCGCGTAGAATAGTGGTGTATTTGCGTTTTTTGTTGGGATCTCTAAGTTTATCCACGTTAAGCTTGCGCTTCATTTGAAGAATTTGTGGTCGTCGGATAGCTGCTGTACACAATCTCAATCTCATCAAGTGGTGATCGCTCCCCACGTCAGCTCCACGTTTCGTTTGCACATCGAAGTGACATCTTCTCCATCGGCGACTTACAGCCAAATGGTCGATCTGGTTCTGAGTAACACCATCAGGGGAAACCAAAGATGTTTTGTGATGACTCTTGTGTGGAAAAAGGGTCCCTCCGATGACCATTTGCCGAGTACTACAAAACTCCACAAATAATTCGCCGTTTTCGGGTCTCTTAATCCAAGGTCGTGACGCGTCGACCCAAGGGTCACCATGCCTCCCCATGACGTGTTATAGTCCAGTGTTGTTTGATCCAACCTGGGCGTTCATATCTCCTGAGATGATAATAATATCACCTCTTCGAACACGTTCGAAGATGGCACTCAGTTGGCTATAAAACTCCTCTTTGTCACCAGATGTTGCGGAATTAGTTGGTGCGTAGCACTGCAGAATTGTGACGTTTCTGACACTGGTCCTGAGTATGACGACGATAATCCTATCCGAGATTGGTTCCCAGCTATTGAGACTGTTTCTCGCTCTCGGTGAAAGGACGAACGCCACGCCATTTCTGGCTTCACTTTCAGGGCCAATGTACAGAATAGTGTTTCCGCTAGGGGTTCGTTCTTCTCCTGATCCTGTCCACCTGACCTCGCTCAAGCCCAAGATTTGGATGTTATAGTGCTCCATTTCACGGTCGATCACCGATTGGCGGTGCAAGGACCGAGTAACCCTAGCTTTTCCCCCGTCATTCAATGTTCGAACGTTCCAGAAGCCAATCATAGTCCGCTTTCGAATGCCAAAAGTCGTTACCATGGAATCAGTCTGTATCCGAGGCGATGTATCTGTTTCTCGTATCATTTAGGTCTTAAGATCACGGGTGATAATCCCATGATCCAGTGAGTGTCCATTTGCCATTTTTAGGGCAAGCAGGACTGGCTGTGGGTGAATTCTACAGCCCCCATCCCAGAGGGGGATAGTTAGCTCAGGTTCGTGGAGTCGCTAGTCTCCAAAGATAGTTACAGGAATTGGTAAAACCTCATCCTACAACTACCCCCTTGCCTTATATTTTGGATGACATATTTTCCAGCGTACTAAAGTCTTAAATATTACGTCTAGAGTATCGCATTGTTAGAAATTATAACCAATCACAATTATATTTCGTGAACTTGGTGTGCAAATGTTTCGTACTGAATTTAATATTTGTAGCTTTCACAATTTTCAATAAAATTGATATATTGCATTGCTGAAATTGTGAAAGGTCTTGAACGATTTTAGAACTGCTTATCAAAATTCTTAGCACCATCGATAGCTCTCATATGGTATGTCCGTAAGGCAAATACTTTTTTTTATTCAAAAGAAAATAAATGGCTTGGTTTATATGGGAGGATATAAAGAAGTGAGAACCGATCGTAACAAAATTTGTTAACCTTGATTGTATTAGCACTTTTCTACTTTGATAAAGATTTCAAAATGATAGCTTTGATAGTTTAAAAAAATGAATTCTTGCAATTTCGTAAAAGTTGATTGGAGCAACTAGAGTACAGATTCTGTTGCAAATCATTTACGTGCCTATAATGAATCTCAGTTGCAAAGCCTTAAGACTCAAAAGTACGTGATGACTATGAAGAAATCCTTTCAAAAGCAGTAATGGTCTCATCTTATCTACAATAGCACTACAGCCCAAATCGGGCCTTGGCTTTGTGACTTTCAAGTTCCTTAACATTTAAATAGTTAGCGATAAAATTAGTGTATTGGATTTAGTGAAATTATGTAGTTTGTATGCGAGATAGTAGAAGGAGTAGGGAGTTCTTGATGACATTTACAGAAATAACTATGACATATTTTAAATTGCAGATCAGTAGCATTTTAAGAAAATCGACTGTTTGTAAAGTTGTAAAATCGTGTCATATTGCATGGAAAGGGGTAAAAGGAGTTTAGCTAATCGTCGAATATTTTATAGTCTTACAATAATTAGTTAATTAGTATTTTGTGTACAATACAAGCTCGATTAATTGTATACATACTGAGTAAATGGTTTATAGAATTTCATGAAAAAGTGCGGTTTGTATTGGAGGTGGTGTAAGAAGTTGGAGATTCAAATAATTTGTATATAGTAGATTAAAATCATCATAAAAATAAAATGTTCAAATGGCATATCAATAGAAAATCCGTTTATTTTCAAATTCTGAAATTGAGCCATTTTGCTTGGGATGGGTTAGAAGGAGTAGACCAATTTGGCGCGTTCGTTTGACTTTAGCTTTTCACGAAAAATAACTTGCACAAAATTTTCTTCCTAGCTCAACGCAATCTCAAGCTAGAGAGCAACCAAACGGACATCCGGTTTCGAGATTTTTGAGCGGTAACAAATATTTCTGTACTCTTGGCGACACTGTGCGAGCAGTAATTCTCAAGCGTACGCGAGCGCAGGGAAACGAAGGAGTTCGGAAGCGTTTGTACACCGACACTCCGACGTATACACTGAGCAAACATATGCGTTCGCTGGCGTGCGGTCGCATGCTTTCGCCTAGTGTGTATTGGATATCAATTTTTTGGAATAGCATTTAACTTAACATTTAGCAGCCTAGTTTTTAGCATGTTGATCTACAATGCGAAGGTCGTGAGTTCAAATCCCGGTCGACGCATAATTCCAGCACGCTGCTTGCTTGGGTATACCTTGGTCACCTTAATCTACGAAGATGAAAAATTCCTAGATCGAGGGTTGAGCGAAAGTCTAACAACCCTTCCACAATTGATAATGAAAAATGTTAAGGAACCTGATGGTCAGGAGGCCAAGACCCGATTTGGGCTGTAGTGCCATTATAGAAGATTTAACCCTTACAAAAAATTACAATTGTTTAGATGAATAAACAATGCAGATGAGTGCGGTCTGTTTTAGAAAATCCTTCAGAGCAAGACAGTTATGTCATCATTTGAAAAACTTCATGCTGAAGAAAAAATTAGAAACAGCGGCTTGTCCTGTTAGCCCGTGCAAATTCAATGCGTAGCTATGACACAAAGGCTTTTGTGAATCGACACGCTAAGAATTTTCGAGCGTTTGCCCCGTAATTTATAAAAATTAGAAAAAAAATATTCGATGACAGCAGCATTATTTAAGGGATGGTTTTTTACAACTTTGGTCCAGTAAGTTCTTTTTTTTTGCGTTTACAATACGATTTCACATTACATATCTGAATAAGGAGTAAAAATTTCAACCAGATTAGGCTATTCCAAAGAAAGCTATTCTTAGTTTAGATATTGCTTCTCTTCGTCTTCGAGAGGATTATTTGAAAAAAGACCTAATGTCACACCGTACATCTAGCCAATTTACCAAAATGTTATTAGAGTCTCAAAGCTGATTCATGCAAAAGATCTTCTGCCGACAATTGTAACACAAGGTTTTTCCTATTCTTCTTTAATACAGCCCAAATCGGGCCTAGGCTTCCTGACTTTCAGGTTTCTTAACATTTTGTTTTTTATTGTAGGTGGTACACTTAGAAGGTTCTGAAATAGGAAAAATGTTAAAAGAGCTGACAATTGAACACAATACGGTGTCAATAATTGTCAGCTCTTTTAACATTTCTTTAATACGTTAAATCATCTTGAACTAGGAACAATAGCTGTTGGAAACCATTGCTAGAACATTTAAAAAATACTATTACGAAGCAAGAAAGTGAGAGTTGTGTGAAGTCATAGTCAATTAAGCATAAGCTGGGGTATAACCTAGTGGCTAGCGCGCTGGTCTACAATGTGAAGGTCGTGAGTTCAAATCCCGGTCGACGAATAACCTCAATCTACGAAAGTGAAAAATTCGTAGATAGAATATTGTGCGAAGGTCTATCAACCCTTTCACATTAAATAATGAAAAAGAAATTTTAAGGAACCTGAAGGCCAGGAGGCCAAATCCCGATTTGGGATGTAGTGCCACTGTAGAAGTAGAATTAAGCATAAGCCATTCAAGATGCACCAGTTTTTCGAAGTTAATTGAATGCACAAAGTCGATATGAAAAAAATTCATATACTAACCACCAGTAAGTGGGCAAAGTGGACTTTACCACTTCCAGCACAAATCTCTCTGTTTTGTTTTATGTACTCAGAGAATTTAAAAATATCAGATTCTTGATCAGCGATAATTGAACTATCTAGGGCAATTTCTTCTGACCTTAATATAATAAAAGAAACATATTGTATCTTAAAACATTGCACCTTATATAAGAGGTACAATGTTTTAACTATTAACTGAACCAAAATCAGCGCAACGTTTCCTTATAAAAATTTTGATAAAATTGTCGGAACGAAAAAATAATTGAAATCATAGTGAGATATCGGCTGAGCTCCCCTAGATTCCAAACAGAAATCATTTATTGTCTCCAATTATATTATTATTATTAATATAAAAACATTTCCTTAAGAACAGTCCATTTCCAAATTTATTGTAAATCATTTGGTTTTTCATCAAAGCTTTGGAAAGACCAGCACATTAGAGTTTGTAGAACTTCTGGGAACATATAATAATGATAAAAGTTATTATGCTTTCCGTCCTCTTCTTGATCTTTTCTTAATTCATCTGCAGACAGAACAGCAAGTGTACTACCACCGCTGAGAGCAGAACAGAACTTCAAAATAGAAAGCGATGAGACATTTCGAATTCTACATTTTTGACATCCGATTCGATATTTCCGAATCAAAACTCTACATCAGTAATCACATTCTATTTGAAATTTTCTAAATGGTCCCACGAGTTTAACTACTTTCATTCATACACCAAATTAAATTCACCATTTTATATTTTTGAAATCGACAGCCCCAAAACTCGCTTTGCGCCATAGCAAACTTAAATTGCTGACGCCATTAATCCGCTCCTCAAATAATTGTTCTTCAATTTTTATTCTAAATTACATGCAATCATGATTATTATTAATTACAAAAAAGAGTGTTTATAATCAATGGTATTGTTTGTTTACAATTATCGTAATGAATAATACAAAATATTTTATCTGAAGGTTTTGTATTAGCGAAAAAAACTGAAGTAATTTTTATTAAACATTGTTTTATGCGTTAAAACACGCGATAAAAATTCGAGTATTGTTATTATGATAAATTCGATAAATTATATTACTAGGAAGCATTTGCTAAGACATGCACCATCATAATAATTCTTGGAAATTGCGATGGAAATTCCATGACTTTCATGTGCAATTACGATGCAATTATGTTATTTGAATAAGAAATCGGTTCCAGTCGTAAAGTTTACTGCATCATCTAGGCGATTAGAACAAACTTGAAATTACATCTAACCTTAGAAAATTCATTAGAATCAAATTATAGTAATCGCAATTGGACCGCTGCGTTATGCTGGTCGTAATTTGAATAGAACGCGTATTAAAAACGAATGACAGCGCTCATTTAAAATGGTTTTTATCAAACATTTCCGCATATTAAAGTTTCAAATTAGAGTCGTGCAGAAATTAAGCTTAGACGCAAGATGCGACGGCAAGAAGACCGGCCGAGAC
Organism: Chorisops tibialis; assembly: GCA_963669355.1. Classification (NCBI taxonomy): domain Eukaryota; kingdom Metazoa; phylum Arthropoda; class Insecta; order Diptera; family Stratiomyidae; genus Chorisops; species Chorisops tibialis. Next base: position 114,644,568 of record OY770262.1, on the reverse strand, counting down.
AACCGAAAATCTGATCGTAATTGGCATTAGGCAGTGATGATATGCATGACTTGTTATAATCGGAGGAATTAATTCCACGCTCATCTCGGCAAACGCAGCTTCTTGCTGCGACGAAAAGGCTTGGTTTTTCTTAATCATCTCGATCCAGATACCGGATGTCAGTCGGTCTTCTCAACGACCTTAATCCCACACCGAAGATGATCTTGATGCCTTGAGAATTGCACTATGTGTCCGTTGCGACGACGACAAGAAGGCAATCGATTTTGCTGCTACGAAATACTCTTCTCAATTCAAAACGCCGGCAACTTGGAGGTCGTCGGTGTATATCTTAAAGATCGGAGCAGTATCTTCAATGTCAACCCGGCCCAGATTTATTTGGGACGTGTTGGCCGGTTCTCGGTTGCGCAACAGGAGATGACTTGGAACTACTGTGCTGGGTTGGCTTTGAGACACATAGCACGGCGATTAATGGTGTGCCAGCAGCTCAGTTCGCCAATGTGGAGGATGGTGACCGCCAAAAATAAATTTGCACACATAATTGCATGAAATTGGCAACAAACAGCGGTTTTTTCTCTTTAAAATCGACCGTGTGTGCGTGTGGGAGAGTGGGAAGAAATCTTCGATAAGTATGTCTTAATCGCCTTAATCCGCATACGTAAATCTTGTTGATACGGAGCCGCAACAAATTTAATTCAGAATCGTGTTTGAGATTTAGAGGGAACATAATAATATTGACATGTCAATGACCACTACGAATACGTACACAGCTGATTGAAAGCTTAATGGAAGCTATTTCTATAGGCGTCTTGTTTTGATCTTACCCACCGATTGATCGCGATCGTAGAAAGATACTCGCGCCAACGGATTTAATTACTGGAAATTTAACAAGAAAATGTTTTTGCTTAGTCATAATAATCAACTTTCGCTTTACCATATGATTTTGTGTATCTCACTGGCCGATAACTGCATTATTCTCTTGATCAACCAAATTTATAATCCGGATTGACTTCTTACTTGTTTCGTACGGTACCAATTTTTTTGAGCAATCGCACAAAATTACTTTGCGATCTGATCTACAAATGTTTCGAATATATCAAGTTGCTTATATGTTAGATGACTAAAATAAATTGAAGATTGGGTGAATTTCACCCTACCACCAAAATTTCTCCGAAAAACATATATGTATTGGTCGTATTTTTTGAAAGGGGAAAACGTAGGTTTTCGTTGCTCTCACATTTTTCAGATTTATGCAAAAATTAACAATAAATCTATGTAGGGTAGCCCGGGGCAGAACGGGGTACTGGGTTGAAAATATGGTTTAAAAACAGAAAAGGGGTAATTAAGGGAGCTGCAAATTTTTCTATAAACATATTATAATATAATAGTTACATTAATACAATAACATTGAAAGAAAACAAAAAAATTAAATTTTTGTTTTCGAAAATGAAAAATAATGTCATTTGCCCCGTTCTGCCTGAGTGGGATGGTGGGATGGACAAGTAATTTTAAAAACATATAATACTTGTGAAAATGCAGAAAAAATAAGTTTGCTCTGTATTTATTTAGTTTTATCCTTATCACAAAATTCACACGCTAGGGCAGCCTCAATTTTTTCGCTATCTATTCCTGGACATTGTTCGCCCATTTTTTCCACTTAGAGCAACGGCCCAACCTTCTACTAATTATGGATAAAATTCATCGCAATATAAACATTCACAGTCAGAATGGAGTACTTTCCAATTACGATCTACCCGTTCCGCCCCAGGGACACGATTCAGGTTGGTGAGGTAAGGCCACTCAAGAAAGGTTCGTAAACTAACGTTTAACTACACGAAACTAAAGACAATTAAACTTTCTTCAAGCATGTACTAACTATGAATAAATAAACAAATATATATAAATAACCGTGGTTACAAAATTATCAAAAATTTCAATACAGGAGCAAAAAAAAATATACAGAACTAAAACTTGACGCAAGAAATCTAGACTAAGATGGCTGCAGTAGTTGAGCAGTAACAGGATGAACTAGTTCTACTTACAGCCGCTCGCAGGTAACACCTCCTTGACACCGAATAACGTCGAACTTAATTTCGCCCCGGTAACTCGTCGTGCCTCGGGTTCCCTTAAGTGCGGTAAAGAGGTAAAACCATCTGGCAGTCATCTATGAAAATAAACTGTCAACAAGTCGGGCGAAACTTTATTATTCTTGGAACAAGTTGAGGATGAGTGGAAAGTCAATAGAGTAATTCCAGGAGAGTTGCCCCACCGGGAGAGATGCCCCACTTATCATATCTCGACATGTTCGCACCCGAATGTAGCAAAAACATGCCAATCGTTGCATTACAATCAGTCTTTCGCTTGAAGCCCATGAATTCAGTTCTTTCATTGTTTCCGTCGAAATTATTCGCTAGTTAACTTCAATTCCCTGAAAAAAAAACCTTAATATAGTGAAACCGGTATTGTATTATGCGGTCGTGGTATAAGTGACTAATTAACTGAAAGGTAAGCAAGACTTACAAGTGTAACGGTGTCCCTACAATGGAAAAATAATGCAAGATTTATATATTTTGCTAGTGCGATGCGATTAGTGAATAAATCGTTGATGCATTTCCATTGGGAGAGATGCCCTGGGGCGTCTATACCGGACGAAAGTAATGGCAATGACAGGATTCTATAGTAAATAAGGGTTTATTATTTCAGAAATATGCCTACGATATATCACCGAGAGCCTGGAGGTGTTGCAAGACGACAATGGACAAACGAACAGTTAAATGAGGCAATCTCGAAGATAAAATCTGGTGAAATAGGAGTCAATGTAGCTGCTAAAAATTACGAAATACCGTCAAGGACACTACGTCGAAGGATGAAAACAGGAGTATTAATGGATGTTCCGCTGGGTCCTCAAAGTATTTTAGGAATGGAAAATGAAAAGCGGCTAGTGAATCATATTAAGAAGCTGGAAAAAGTTAGATTCGCACCTGATAGAACTACTGTAAGGACTTTGGCGTTTCAGTTTGCCGAAAAAATAGGTATTGATCACAGATTTAATAGAGAAACTAAGATGGCTGGATACGATTGGTTTGATTCATTTCTGCGGAGAAACGAAGAATTAAGTATTAGGCAGGCACAAGGTCTATCACTTGCACGTAGTAAAGGGATGAATCGCCAAGATGCGACCGATTTTTTTAATATTCTTAAATCAGTTTTCACTAAATATAACATATTTGATAATCCCTGCAACATCTTCAATATGGATGAAACCGGATTTCAGTTGAACAATGACGCTGGCATGGTTATAGCATCGAAGGGAGCGAGAAATGTCCACAGTATAACCTCTTGCGAACGTGGTGAAAATGTCTCGATTGCCGCATGTTGCAGTGCTGAGGGACATTTTCTTTCGCCTGCGCTAATTTTTAAAGGCGTAAGAGAAAAAAAAGAATTTGGAGATGGTCTCCCTCCCGGATCAAAAGTTTATATGAACCAAAAGTCGTCGTTTATCACTTCTGAAATATTTTTCAATGGCTAAAGGAACATTTTGAACCAAGAAAACCAGCACGCAGAACAATCCTTATTTTAGATGGACATTCCTCCCATCAAAATTCATTCGATATGCTGAATTTTGCTGAAGAAAATGAAATTACATTGATTTGTTTACCGAGTCATACAACCCAAGCCCTGCAACCTTTGGACAGATCGTTCTTTAAGTCACTTAAGAACAATTTAAAGCAGGAGGCTAGAACATATGTGCTTAATAACCCGGGAAGAAAAATTTCGCGTCTTCAGGCTGGTAAGATCATTGGACAAGCATGGAATAAATCAGCATCTGTTGATATTGCTATGTCTGGCTTTAGAGCAACGGGAATATTTCCATTAAATTCGAATGCTATTCCCGATCATTTCTATTCAATTTCCGATGCAGCTCGAGATGGTCAAAACAGCGCAACTATCGCTGAGACACCAGCCCAGACTTCTTCACAGGGAAGCCCATCAAGATATTTGCCAAAAATTAGACCGATTCCCGTTTTAAATACTAAATTTAGAAAAAGGAAGCAATCAGCGAAAGTCTTGTCACCTGATAGTGTAAGGGAACGCGCAGCATCCAGCCAAAAAAGAGCTGGAAAAAAACAGCCTAAAACCAAGGTGGTAGACCTTGTAACAGGAGACGATACACTCCAAAGCGATTCGTCAATATCCTCCACTAAACCTTTAGCATCGCTTAAGATAAAACGTGAAGCAAAGAAGAAACCACGACGGAAACAAATTTTCAATTCTGGGAATGCTGTGTGGAATGTTTGGAGTTGTACTCAAAAACGCGAGAAAGAGTGGACTGGATCAAATGCTTGAGCTGTGCAAAGTGGTTACATGAAACGTGCACAATGTATGAAGAAAAATGCAATTTTTGCGGCAGATCAGCAATTCGTAAAAAGAAAGGGAAAAAACTGCGAAAATAATTTCATTTTACACTGAATTTCAAAGTGGGGCATCTCTCCTTGGCAGTAGGGGCAACTCACCCGGGCACTCGGGAGAGATGGCCATTTGGAAGGGTTTTGTTTTTGCTTAAAAATTTTGAATATTTTTTATTTTTTTTAATTTTTTTTTGCAACATGAAAAAAAAACATTTTGTTGTATTTTACATATGAAAATAAATACATTTTTCAGAAATGAGATATAACAGCTTTTTCTTACGTGGGGCAACTCTCCCGGAATTACCCTACGCAGGTTAGAGTGGTTAGGGAAGACTAAGTGAAAGGGAGTTCTCTGTATGGAATGTGTTTCATAGACGAAGTTGCATAGAATTTTCATAAAACTCGGTGTATTTTACATTCACGAAACCGAACATTTGTATGGGAGAGGGTAGAGAAAGTAGGGGAATCGTAAAATTTGATATGCAATTTTATTTCATTTCTCTTGTAAGGTGCTTGTACAAAATTTCAAGTTCGTAGCTTTTAGTTTGTTGGTTATTAGTTGATTTAATGAAATTGGTCGAAATCATAATTTTGCATGGGAGGGGGTAGAAGGAAAAACACGATTTCAAAACTTTTAACGCAATTTCATTTCAACTATTTTTAAAAGTTTTTTGTGCAAAATTTCAAATTGATAGCTTTTAATAGATAGGTGATAATTGATTTCTTGAAAATGGTCGAAAAAATAATTTTATATAGGGGAGAGGGTAGAAGTTTTATAGGTTTTCGACCAGTTAATATTTCGTATATGTAGGAATTTTTTTTAAATGCATTTCGCAAATTTTCAAGTTTCTTCCTTAAAATTTCACTCAAAAATTTTCAGTTTATGTGTTTTTTTCAATGCACATGAAACACCTTGTGCACGTTAGACAGGGGGGGTCGGCTTATAACAATTATGGATCAAGCTATTATTATTTTTCTATGTATCCACATGCAAAATTTAAACTTTATATCTTTAACCAGAGCCCTGAAAAAATCACTCAAAATTTTCGACATTTTTGCTTATCATCTCCCTCTCCTTACACCTCCCAACTTAAAATTTTCACCAATATTAACCGTTTTGTAGTTCTACAATCTGACAAATTTTCGATTTGATATCTGTACTTTTTTTTGAGATATAAGGATTTGTAATTTTGAAAATTGCGCCAGTTTTGAAATACTCTCCATTTCCCCGCACTACTATTATTTCAACATGTTATATTTTTTTTGTATTTTCCTGATATAGCTTAATATACGTTTCAAGTTTAAATTACATAGCTTAAGATATAGTTGAGATATTCATTTTGAAGTGTTTTTCTTTGCACCCCCGCTGACCCTCCCTTACAATAATTAGCCACTCTCTAAGCTGAATTGTTTCCGGTGGAACTATATGCCATCTCAATGGACCCAAAATATGAATTTTTTACGATAAGTAATTTCGAAGATATAATCATTTGAAAAAACAATTCGGCCGGCAATTTGTTTTCAGGCCCCTTTTTTCGGGCGCCAATGGATAAAAAAATTAAAATATTTTTAGATTTTGTTCCACAACCCTCTCTATATCCCTACTGATTTTCAACTTTCTATCTGCATTCGTGGAGATATCAGCAAGTGTAGTTTTTGACTTTTTGCCTCCCCCGCCTCCCCCTTCCACCTAACCCCTTCCAATATTTAGAAAATAGAGCTTACTTACACAATCAAAAATCCACCCAAAAACGAACATTCTACCTTTAACGGCATCGGAGATACGAGTCCATATGTACGGCGTACGGCGGGACGGATTTTTTTTCCATTTTTAGGCTAATTTAGTCATGAAACGCGAAAAAAAAAATTTCAGGGTAGCAAATTTTTTTTTCTGTGTCGATCACAATACTTTATTATTAGAATAATAAAGTAAAATTGTCAGATCTGCAAATGGAATTCAAGATTCTGCAACTTTTGTATTCCAAATATATGAAGTAACATCTGCATCAACCAATTTCACCCGAAAAACTCACGCTATCATAATACAGACCAAAAACTTAGGCTAACTGAAAGTTTATAATAGTTACCGTAAAATCTTATACCGTCCAACTACAATACTCATGGGGGTAATCCCTTCACAATTGTCTACTTTTTTCCCAAAACAACTATTAAAATTTATTCAATTTAGCTTCCACAACATGGCGTAATGCAAAAGGAACAGATCTCTATTTCTAGTATACTCGGTTCGTATTAGCTTTTACTACGGTTTGGAGGATTAGAGGAATTTCTTTTCAGACGAAACTGTGACTTCTAAAGCTTGCGTCGAATCCAATTGCACTACAAGAAGAAAAACTTTTAAGCTTACACAAAAATGTGAAATCTCGTGAACCAAGGATTGCAGTGCATTTTAGGGATATTCTGGCCAGATGTATCCATCGACGAACTTTGGAGTACAGCTAGACAGACTAAGATAGGCATAGGGATTCAAAACCGAAACTGCCATTAATCCTGCCCTTTAGGGTTGTTTTTGTACATTGTACAGAACGGTCAAAGTTGTATATAAAACATAACAGGGCTACGATTGCGCGTAAAGCGCAATCTTACGATACTCTAGATGAAATAGAATTTTTTGTGTTCCCAAGAAATTTTGTATGGGGAGTGTTAGAAGGGGTGATAGCATTGAACTAATTTTTTCCCCATCATGCTAAAGTAGCTACGAGGGTCGTTTGATAAGTCCCTGGCCCAAGTAAGAAAAAAGCATTTTTTCCGGAAAATTTTTTTTATTTTTCAACATAATCTCCCTGGAGGTTAATACATTTGGTCCAACGTTTCTCAAGTCCTTTCATACCGTTCAAAAAGAAATTTTTGTCACAGTCTGCAAAAAATTGGGAAACGGCGTCTTTCACCTCTTGGTTCGATGAAAATTTTTGTCCACCGAGGTGAGTTTTCAATTTGGGGAACAAAAAAAAGTCACATGGGGCCAAGTCGGGCGAATAAGGTTGGTGGTCAACGATCTCATACCGCAAATCGTGTAATTTGGACATGGAAACCGCGCAGGTGTGGACAGGGGCGTTGTCGTGGTGGAACAAGATCTTCTTTTTCTTCAAACCAAAAACCAACTGCCAAAAACAAACTATTACCTACAGAAACCTGAAAAAATTCATGAGACCGTTCGAAAGGCCATCTACCTAGCGATAGCAAAAACTTTTTCGTGAAACCACGTTTTGTCATTTGGGCCAGGGACTTATCAAACGACCCTCGTATAAAAATGTTTTATATAAAATTTTAATTCCAAAAATTGAATAGGAGCTGAGAAAATTAGTGTGTTAGATTTAGTGAAAATGTGCAGTTTGTATGGGAGGTGGTAGAAAGAGTAGGGGGTTTTCAGTGATTTTTTCAGAAATAATTAAGAATATCATAAAATTGACATCTCTTAAATGTTAGACTAGTAACATTCATACTTTTCAAAAAAATAGATTTTTTGTGAAGTTGTGAAACTGTGTCATATTGTATGGGAGGGGGTAGAAGCAGTGAAGCTAATCAAATATTTTTTTCTCATCTTACTGATAATACTAATTAAGTATTTATTACAAAATATGAGCTCAATAAATGTTAAATGCTCTGAGAAAATCGTCTTAGAGCATTTCATGAAGAAGTGTAGTTTGTATGGGAGGGGTTGGAAGGAGAGGGAGGACGCAAATAATTTTTAAACTGTAGATTGAAATCATTATGGAAGTAATGTATCCCGAAATCACGACTAATAGCTTTTATACTTTTCGATCAAATCCATTTATTGTTGAATTGCGAAATTGTGTCATTTTGTATGGGAGGGGGTAGAGGGGGTGAAGCTAATCATCTAATTTTTTTTGGTCTGGCGAAAAATTCTAAAAAAATATATAGTGCATAATTTCAGCTCGCTAAACTTTATACGCAATGAGTAAATTGGTTTAGAGTATTTCTTTAAAAAGTGCAGTTTGTATGGGAGGTGGTAGAAGGAGAGGGAGGACACGCATAATTTTTATCATAAAAGTAATATATTCGAAATTTTAGACCAATAGCTTTTATACTTTTTGAGCAAATCCGTTTATTGTCAAATTGCGCAATTGTGTCATTTTGTATGGGAGGGGGTAGAAGGGGTGGAGCGATTTGGCCCATTCACGAACTTGACCTTACTTTTTTGTCAAAAACGAAGTGTACGAAATTTGAGCTTTCTAGCTCAACGCGTTCTCAAGCTAGAGAGCGCACGGACGGACGGACGGACAGACGGACGGACGGACAGACGGACGGACGGACATCCGGTTTTGAGACTTTCAAGTGATTATATTAACTTCTGTATCATTCATTTTTTTCTCCGACCCTTATTTCTTGGCGTTACAAACTTTAGAGCAAACTTATAATACTCTCAGATTTCATCTAGAGTATAAAAAGTCATTTATTCTGGGATAATATCTACTATATTTATGTGCATATATAAGAAAGATAAATACACAACCATTTATGTGTAATTTTCATCAAAACTTAAGCCTATCTAATGAAATTCACATATAACTGCTAATTGAAAGGATCGATAAATCATAATTTCGTAAAATAATTTACATAATTGATAAACACAAATAAATTTAATTCAAACAAATAATAAATTTCTAAACTGATTTAATAAAATTATAATAACAATATTATAACATCTTTTGAAGCTTGCGTCGAATCCGATTGCACTACATGGAGAGAAACTTTTAAGCTCACACAAAAATGTGAAATCTCGTGAACCAAGGACTTCAATGCATTTTAGGGATATTCTGGCCAGATGTTGTATCCATCGACAAACTTTGCGGTAAGCCGAAAGTAGTAGTGGATCGGACACGCTTTTCGGAAACCAGAACACACTGTATTATAGCCCTCAAGGACGTAAACAAAATTAGGATTATTTCACCACTCCGAACTAATCATGTTATTATATTATTGCGGGCTAGGGGTTCGCCGGGATTTCAAGTTAAACACAATTCGTTTAAAAATAAGGGATAATTTATTTATTCGCACTTTAACTTAATTCACACTTTAACTTAATTCGCCTATTTGGCACTACCGCCGCGTATCGCTTTTATCGCTTGCACTGGTTCGCGTCTCGATCATTAAAATGACTGACTCCCGACTGAAAGTTCGTGCTTTTATATACTTTCCCCCTGTTTTCGAAGCTTCTGTCGTGGATGTTTTCGTGTATGCCTCGACTATACTGGAGAGTTCTAGATCCTACATTTTGGAGTATACGGTTCTGTAGGGTGTATGTCTAGACTATATTGGAAGGTTCTAGATCTTTGATTGCCTACCTTTTGGAGTATACTGTTGCGGTGTATGTCTAGACTTTACTGGAAGGTTCTAGATCTTTGATTATGGCATTTTACATATTGGGGGACTGTTCTGGCATATTCGGGAAAGATCAATAGTGCGTGGTTGCCAGATCTATAACAATATTAAGGCCTCCGTGGCGTATTGGCAACGTGCTTGCTTCATAATATCGTCGGTTGTGGATTCAATTCCTAAGCAGTATGATTTATTTAAGTACGAATTTTTCAGTTTCTACAGGCAATGAAAAATTATTCGAAATTAAATGGGCAATCGATACGAACAGTGAAACAGCTCCAATTCGAGATTTTTCTTTCATCTACCCTCTCACTGCCATTAATCCTTCCCTTCAGGACTGTGTTTGTGCATTGCACATACAGGCCAAAATTGTCTATAAGAAAAGTCATTCATTAAAAAAAAACTCACTATCTCTGGGATAATATCTACTATATTTCTGTGCAGAAAGAATTTTCATCAAAACTAAAGCCTATCTCATGAAATTCACATATAACTGCTAATTGAAAGGATCGATAATTCAATAATTTCGTAAAATAATTCACATAATCGACGAATACAAATAAATTCAATTCAAACCAAAAATAAATTTCTAAATTGACTTAATAAAATTATAATGACAAAACGGATTGGCGAGAAAATTAACCCCGAGTTGGTAAGCCGCTTTCATAACATCTTATTCAATTTTCTTTCGATGCCGTCTTAAACGGTGAAAATCCATTTTCCTGAAAAGCTGTCTTACAAAACCGAACTACAAGTACGAAACTTCGTTCATACCACTTGCGAGTTTATTCGCAATATGATAATTGCACAATAATAGCAATTTTCTAGCATATTTATGTCAATGCACGAAGTATGAGTATAGATCTTACCCGCGGAAAATGTAATTAGCACTGCAACAGATTTGCATAATGCTCAGATTGAAACGAACGATTGTCTTACATTAACCTTAGACGTTTTTTTTTGTTTTTTTTATTCTATTTTTATTTTTCACTCAATCCTAATCCGATCGTTTCGTGCAATCAAAATCAATTACAGGCTCAGTAAGTATCTAAGTTAGTAACTGATTGCAGTAACTAATTTGATAGTGTTCACCTTCAACAGATAGATGATCAACACACGGTGACATGCTTGACTCATTATAATGTCAGTTTTGAAATGAAAATGTGACAGCATGGCACGTCGGGAAAAATGCTTTTGCGCGCGGAGTTAACAAGTGGTTTTTCCTGTTCCATTAATGTTTTATAGTATTGCGTATCACTCTATGGAAATGGCAACATAGCCCTCTAGCCTAGAGAGCAAACAACACTGACATTGGTTCTAGAAGCTTAAACGTGAACTTGAATCGTTGGCCAAGGGTCAATTTAGAGAAAGTTTTAATAAAAGGCAATTATGGCTGCGTGTGTATTTTCCTATGCAGAATTATAGATTCTGCCGGTCGACAGACACTATATGATAATATTTCTGTTTTGATTTAACAAATTCTAGAGCAGTGTTTTGATTTTCAATTTTTTTTTAGGACATGGCAATTTGCCTGTTTTATTCGAATTTAATTTTAAAATAACCACAATCATGAGAATCTCTGCGAAAAAGAAATAATTCGTCTTATTAAGAATGCTCTATTTTCTTCGACTGTGAATATTCAACCTAATGAAATATAGAATTTTTAATGACGAAGAAAAACATTTTCAACTTGAAAATTATCTTCTAGCATTTATAATACAAATAACGGCGTCCATGAAAGATAAAAAAAAATCGAAAAATGCTATCACTTAGAAGTGTTCTTTTTGATGTCATTACTCAAACTTATGATGAGTGATTGTACACGAAACCAAAGTACGAAATGTTGAAAGACATATATTTTTTTTTCTTTTATACCATGTCAACAAGGTTTAAAATTAAGAGAAAAAAAAAAATTCCGAAAAATTCAAGTTCATTTTTAAGTACTTGCCAGAATGTATACATTGAAATTTTTGAAAATTTATAAAAAGATACATTTTTATAAATTATATTTGTGATGCATGAATATGCGAAATATTTTAAAGGTCGAGATAACAGACATGTTACAGTCTTGAGTGTTAATCTATTTAATGAGTCTGATTTGTTCTTTTGGCGTAATCGTAAACTTGAGATTCAATGTTTTTTTCGAACGAAGTTAAAAGCAAACAGTTCAGTGTAATTGATCAGACAAAAAATTAAAAAATATCTGAAGTATTCATGGATTGAGATTTTGGAAACATTGAAATAAATTTTTAAGAATTGGTTCCATAAGTTTTTAATTCATATTTCACTTGAATTTTAATTTTTAAGTCTTATGAAATAAAAAGCTAAAAAACCTTAGAAACTTCTCGGAAAGACTTAAATAATTTGTGCAATCTTCAAAACCCACTTCCATCTCGATTTCCAGTAATTCGGACTCTCAGCACCCAATCGTAACTTAACTATGCGTCAGTAAAAAAGAGTAACACGTCTATCTATGTATTTCTGATGTCACCTAAAGAGGTCTAATTCGAGAAAATTATTGTTTCATTACTGCCTTCATGTTATTTCTACCAACGACTTAAATTAATCAAATAAACTATAGTACATATTTGTGATCCAAAAAAAATATATTGTTAATTGCTCAAATGCGTAGCAAATCATTAATACTTCCATTTTTCTGTTAATTTCTGAAATTCTTTTTCGACAAAAAAAGTGAGTTGGAGTATGAGACTATCACTTGTCCAGTCATTTCTGTTCGGCTTCGTTAAATTATTAACTCATTAGCAATGTTTTTTTTTCAGCCCACATTACATTAAGCACTAAATTTTTAGTGACCATGTGTAATTCGATTACATGAACGTGTTTAGCATCGATTCGAAATGTTCCAGTAAATATCCAGTTAATTGTTTATTATTCGAATCAAGTTGCTTAAAATGAAACTATTAAAACATTTAACCCTTAGCTTCCTGTTATTGAAAGGGAAATACTCCTTGAGGTTGCATTTTGTCCTGTATGATCGATACTCTCTGTATTGTAGACTAATAACGCTATCCACTAAGATATACCCAAGCCTTAACAGCACTAATCTTATAATTCGACCAAAAAAATCGTTGATTATGAACAGATAGCAACCAAATGCTAATAGTTACACCTTTCTAAATATAACTATCTACTACAGACGGTATCTAATAACTAATAATTATTAATTTACTGTTGTTTTTTTATTATTAATGAGACTCCCGCCTTATGACATAGATAAAAATCAACATTGTCTAAAGATTATTGTAATTAAATTTAATTGAATTTGCTAAAACAAGCACGTATAATGTTTCTATTAATTAATGAGATGCAGCTGAAATTATCAATGAGAATGATTCCCAAGTAGGCACCGTATTACATGAACGTCAGCGGTTTGAAATGAATCAAAAAACATAACAGGACTACGATACTCTAGATGAAAGAGAAATTTTTTTATTTTAAGAAATTTTGTAGGGGAAGTGGTAAAGAGGGTGACGACATTGAACTAAATTTTTCACATCACGCTAAGGTTGCTATCATAATGTTTTATACAAAATTTAGGATTTAAAAATTTAATGAGTACTGAAAAAATTAGTGTATTTGATTTAGTGAAATTGTGCAAGTTGTATGGGAGGTGGTAGAAGGAGTGTTGAGTTATTAATGACTTTTATAGAAACAACTGTAAACATCATTTAATTGACATATTTTAAATTGCAGATCAGCAGCATTCATACTTTTTAGGAAAATCGACTTTTTGTAAAGTTATTGAATTGTGTTAAATTGTATCGGAGGGGGTAAATGGAGTGAAGCTTTTCGCCTAATTTTTTTCGGCTTTACTAATAATTCTAAATAAACATTTAGTGCATAATTTCAACTCAATAAATTTCATACGTACTGAGTAAATTGGTTTATAGAATTTCATGAAAAAATGCAGTTTGTAAGGGAGGTGGTGGAAGGAAGAAGACGACTCGAATAATTTCTATACAGCAGATTGAAATTATTATAAAAGTAATATATTCCAAATTTCAGATCAATAGCTCTTATGCTTTTTGAAAAAATCCGTTTATAGTCGAATTGCGAAATTGTGTCATTTTGTATGGAAGGTGTAAAGCTACTCGTCTCATTTTTTTGGCCTTACTAATAATTTTAAATAAATACTTTGTGCACAATTTTAAATCGATAAATTATATACGTACTGAGTAAATTGGTTTAGACCATTTCATGAAAAAGTGCAGTTTGTATGGGAGGTGGTGGAAGGAGGGTGAGGACACAAATAGTTCTTACACAGTAGAATGGAATTATCACAAAAGTATTATATTCTAAATTTCAGATCAATAGCGTTTATACTTTTCGACAAAATCCGTTTATTGACAAATTGCGTAATTGTGTCATTTTGCATGGGAGGGGGTAGAAGGGGTGGAGCGGTTTGGCCTGTTCACGAACTTATCCCTACTTTTTTGTCAAAAACGACGTGTACAAAATTTGAACTATCTAGCTCAACGCGTTCTCAAGCTAGAGAGGACACGGACGGACGGACGGACAGACAGACAGACGGACGGACGGACATCCAGATGAGATTTTTGAGTGATTATATGAACTTCTGTATCATTCATTTTTTTCTCCGAGCTTTCTTGGCGTTACAAACTTGGTGGCAAACTTATAATACTCTCAGATTTCATCTAGAGTATAATTAGAGACTCATCCTTACCTAAATGTATCTCAGTTATAAAACTATCTATTCGAATTAAATTGAAAGACTTGTAAAATACTCTTAAAAACTTATTTTTCTGTTTATTTTTGATGCATTAATTAAAAAGGGCCTCATTACTCTATCCATAAAATGTATTCTAAGTAAGTTATTAAGAATAATTTGGCAGGGGAACCCGGGGCAAAACGTGGTACCGGGGCGGAATTGTTTTTTACTTCTCATCAGATTTCGCAATGTATTACTTTATTTGTTTTTTTTGTCCGCATTTATTTTGTTCCTAGCTACGATTAGGATAATTCGTGATTTTTTTTGTGTCTATAAACATGAAACAATTCCGAAATTAACTTAAATAAAACCAAAAAAAAAAGAAAATAATAATAAAAATAATCAAATCAGTTCGCGCCAAATATATTGTCGAAAACCTATGGACAAAAACTCCCATGGCAGCACTGCTGTACAATATTTTGGCGCCAAAATCGTCGAAAAGATTAGAACGAAAGCTGTTGACTCCTATCGCCTGCCGGCCCAATTTAAAACAGCGAAAAAGATTTTGGGGAGATGAAGACAGACTGTGTTCGGAAAAGGATCCCGGACGAATTAATAGTGAATTTTTCGTCGAATTTTTTTTTTCCGAATGTGATGTGGTAAAATAATTTTAAAAGATTTTTTTTTTCAAGTAGGTTTTATTGAAGAACAAGTGTCGCCATAAACATGAAAAGTGAATAACCACAAATAATAATACATACATATACAGTAAACAAAAAAATAACTAAGTGATTTAAAATTATAATTATTTACATCCAACCTATAAAAAACAAATGAGCACAAATTGTGAATCATCGGAACAGCGGACATTCAACTCAACGAACAAAACTAGAAGCAGCAAGGGCCCCAACGTAACCTGAGTACTCAAGTTTAGCTTTTTTTTCTGAAAAATAATAAAATTTGAATTTAACTTACAAAAAAATTGGTTTTTTCCATCATTTACAATTTTGTTTTCACTATATGTATTTTACGATTGTATTTAGGAATAGGTACTAAAATACATTTCGATTAAATTCCTTGGCACGAGTGAGTGCGGAACTCATGAGAGGGTTTCCAGGTTTAGTCCAGACACCGGGTAGGTATTTGTTATCGTCATGCGTGATACGCAAATTTGTCTTTTCTGCGGTTTTTTTTTAACTCTAGATGATATCTGAGAGAATATTGTGTATGTCTTACCGTTTGTAACGCTAAGAAATAACGCTCGCACAGAGCCGCCAAGGGTACAGAAATATTGCCAGAATTAATTCTACTATATAATTTCAATTAGTTTTAAAAAGAATTATCAACTTCACCTCACTCCTTTTACCCCTCCCGTGCAAATTTCACGAAATTTTAAAATTTAAATTAAATTATATTTCTGCGAAACTGTTAAAGCTTCAACTTGATATTTTGTATAAAGTATAAAAATAGAAATATCAATAACGCGAAAAAAATTTGATTTGATCCGTGCACTCCTTCAACCCCTTCCCATACAAATGCATATTTTTTGTTAAATGCATTATATCGATTTTCATTAAAACTAGAAAAAGTATAAACATAAAATTTTGCCAGAAATTGTTTTTTAATAACTGCAATAAATGCTAGAAAAAAT
The DNA here is from genome assembly GCA_963669355.1 of Chorisops tibialis. Classification (NCBI taxonomy): domain Eukaryota; kingdom Metazoa; phylum Arthropoda; class Insecta; order Diptera; family Stratiomyidae; genus Chorisops; species Chorisops tibialis. The sequence goes on along the minus strand of OY770262.1, from coordinate 114,628,463 downwards.
CATCAGCTCCGCTTCACTCCTTTACCCCCTCCCATCTGTATTATAAATTCAATAAAAGCATTTCTCCTTCGAATATATGAGAGCTATCGACTTTGAAATTGAATCAAAGCATGGTGATAAGGATGATGATAAGCAGTTTCAAAATCATCTTAAACGCTCCACTTCTTCTGCTACTTCCCATACAAATGCCTCAATTTCAGGAAAACTATGTCCAATTTCTTTAAAAATAACGAAAACTAAAAACTTTAAATTCAACACGAAACATTTTTCATGCCATGTTCGGTGTCATATCCGAAAAATACAAACCTCCCCCTCTACTTCTTGGGCTTTACGCCCAATCATAATTCTGTTTTGTTTTTTATTGTCTTCCTCTAATTCGGAGAAGCGAGGCGAATATACCGCTTAGGGGTAGTACATGTTTAGTGACTAGAATCTCGTCAAATATTTAATAAAAAATGTCAGACTCAAAATCACTAAATTTATTTTTAATTTAATATAAACAAATTATATTATTTAGTATTTAATAACACTTATATAATTATTTATTATTATCAAATTTTTTATTTTATTTTTTTAAAACATTTTTCAACGATATTTATTTTTCGACTAAAATTATTTTTTATATGTCATAAAAAACTTAGTGAAATATTTTATCTTTTACTACGATTTATTAATTTATAAAAAGTAAAGTAGTTGAATAAAGTAAGCACTACACATGGTCCTTTTCCCGTTCCGCTTTGTATCAGCACGAACTAGGAGGGGGGTTCTCGGCACATAACCCACCCCAAGCTCCTGAGCCGCCGGCAAAATCGTGCTGCCCCGGACCTGAGAAATTCGCATTATCGCATTAGTAATACGAAGGATTTGCTTCGTCCTGTTACACCAGCGAGCGGTAATAAGTAGAACTAGACCATCCTGTTACTGCTCAACTACGGCAACCATGTTAGTCTAGTTTTCTTGAGCATTGGTGCGTGCAGTTTTCGTTCTGTATTTTGTTGCTCCTGTACTGAAACTCTTGATGATTTTATAGCCGCGGTAAGGTATACATAATTGTTTACATTACAACTATAGTTAGTACATGCTTGAAGAAAGTTTAATTATCTTTAGATTTTTGTAGTTAGTCGTTAGTTTACGTAACTTTTTCGAATGGCCTTACCTCACTAACCTGAATTGTGTCCCTGGGGTTGAATGGGTGGTTCGGAATGGAGGACTACTCCATTCTGACTGTGAATATTTATATTGCGGTGAATTTGACTAAAATCAGTTTTAGGTTCGGACGATTGTTCTAAGTGCAAAAATGGGCGAACAATTTCTATGCGTGGATAGATAGCGAACATAATAAGGCGTATGTAGTATGTAGTATGTGAATTTTGTGAAAAGGACACAATTAATGAAAAGTGTAGTTAAACACTCATAGTCACTTAAAATTGAATAAACATAAAGCAAACTTATTTTTCCTGCATTTCAACTAGTACTACATGTTTTAAAATTGCTTGTCCCAATCATTCCATTCTGCCCCGTAACTGGGGCAAATGACAGAACAGAATTTTTGAAAACAAAAATACTGTTCTTTTGTCTCTTCAATATTATTGTACTAAAGTGATTATTATATTGTAATATGTTTAAAGAAAAATTTGCAGCTCCCTTAATTAACCCTTTTGTGTTTTTAAACCATATATTCAACTTAATATCTTGTTCTGCCCCAGGTTCCCCTATATTATAGATTTTATAATCAATAAGTGTCAATAGTCACTGCTATACATATTTGAACTAAACTTTTCATAGCTATCAGCGATTTGTTAGCATAACTTACAATTTCTTGCCTAACTTTATACTAATCAAGATTATTCTATCGATAAAATAAAGAATCATTCCACCAATGCATACAAAAAAAACAGCAATCAAACAGGTGATAAATTCGCAGACTTATAACGAAATGAAGTGTACCTTGATCGCATTGTGCACGGATCGCATATGCGGAAGGTGAAGATAGTTATTGTTACCTAATACGATTAGGAATATTTTGCCTGTGAAATCACGTCCAAAAATAGGTCATCATGGGAACCTATGACAGTAAATAATTAGACTTTAATTCGTACCTGATAAAGAGCATTACTGTACACTCCTTTATAGAAACATGTTCGTATTTGCAATTTATTACTAGCACCACGCTTGGGAGTGCTGAGCACTTCACCTTATCTATTTTCATATTATTTTGCCATGTGATAGCGCGTAAACTCTTTCAGTTATGTATGGTAACTAAGATATCGAAAATATCGAAATCTAACTCGAACATTAACACGTTGATTCTGACACAACAATTTATCGAATTTTAAAAACAGGTAATTTCGCGAAATTGAAAAAAATTATTTGTTAATATTTGATATTTCATATTTCAAGATATCTGGCAATGATATTTGTTCGACAAGTCCTATGATTGATAATGGCTTTATCGTAAATAATTGAAAACCAAAAATAACTTAATCGCGATAATTTTTTTTTCTGCACTTCTTACTGAAATTTCAAGGTAGATATTTTTTTTTTGTATTAATTTAGATAATAGCATTGTGCTACGAAAAAGAAATTATGTCACATGAACAGGATTAGTTAATTTTTGTTCAGAATAGAAGTAGGCTATTCAATTTTTAAATTGTGGGTCAAGAAATAGATTGGATCGCTTTGTTTCGTTAATTAGTTTAAAAATTAATTTGAAAGGATTGTTGCTGTAATTTAGGTTATTTTCAAATAATATCAATATCATATTCGACTGAATATCATAACTAAACTGGAATACAGAAAGGAAAGAAATCCTTTATAGCATTAATGTTTAAATATGATTTCAGGCATGTGGCCGCCGCGGCTTGTACATGACGTAATCTGAAAGTTCAATTTTCACATACACATTTTTTCCAGTGATGAAACACACTTTTGACTAATTAGAATTAACAATAATGTAATTTTTCAAAATTAGGCATTTTTTTAGGAGAAGGTAGAAGGAGTGAACAGAATGGAAGTATTTTTATAGAGATTAATAGTAGAAAAAAATACTTCCGATCCGTTCACCCCTTCCAACTTCTCTTAACAAATGCCAAATTTTTAAAAATTTCATTATTTCCAGCTCTTTAAAATCTAGCCAGTATAGATGCATGAAATTTTGTTAGAATTTTTTTTATAATAATTATAATGAACTTTCAAAAGTTAATAACATCGTCGCTATCTTTTAAATCTTTTTCCCGTGAGCTATCGAAATTTGGTGCAGACCGAACAAATAGTAATGTTAAGTATGTAGTACTTTTAAAATCGTTCAAACCTGTCGACTCCTTCTACTACCTTTACAACATTAAAATTTGATCAATTTAGAAGACTATAACTTCGACAGTTTCAAAAACAATTTTTCTTTAATTCTGAAATTTGAATTGGAGGATAATAGGAGTCGAACGATTCAGGACGTTTACAAAATAAAACTTCCTATCTTACTAGTAGAGGCGAACGGTCAGGAGGTTCACTTGTGCATATTTTAATGTAGCCCCCAGTCAAACAATTATTGCAAACATATTCATTGAAATATGATTTTTCTCAAAAATAACAACCGATTGCTCGATAATTCATTCAATCCCCTTCAGATAATTGGATTTTCGCATATCTTGGGTGACGCGGTGCGATACAAACATTAATTTTCTGGTAAGACCCCCTATCAGGGCATAGGACAGAAACAGTTGCCTTCCACAAGGAGCAATACTAATCATCGACCTTAAATTGTCGCCAGAAGTTGTTTATTCCTCTGGCTTCCGGCTTAACTGCTCGCTCCCATGTGCTACATGGTCGACCAATCCGACGTCTTCGTCTTCGTTCCTTGAGGATTATAATCCAGGGCTTGTTTGGCGATGTTTCGCTCTGGTTTCCTCAAAGTGTCACCGATTCACTGCCACTTCCACCTTTGGATTTCAATCTCTCAGTCTGTCCAATTGTACTCCAAAGTTCGTCGTTGGAGAGGAGGTATTGGTTCAAGTTTGCAGTTTCTTGGTAAGCCGAACGGTCACTCTGCACGTAGTATAACCAAAACTTTCAGCTCGTTATTTCTCAAAATCGCTTTCAGATATCAAATCGAAAATTCATCAGATTATAGAAGTACTTAGTCCTTAATTTTGGTAAATTTAAGTTAGTTTGTGTAAGGGGAGGGAGCTGGTAAGCAAAAATGTCGAAAATTTTGAGTGATTTTTTAGGGCTCTGGTGAAAGATACAAAGTTTAAATTTTCCATGTATATACATTTATTTCATATACACGGACAAAACATTATAATTTGTTCCACAATTGTTATAAGCCGACCCCCGGTCTAACGTGCACAAGGTGTTTCATATGCATTGAAACAAAAGACATAAACATTTTTTAATGAAATTTTACGATAGATAGTTGAAAATTTGCAAAATATTTTTAAAAAAAATCCCTAAATATATGAAATATTAACTCGTTGAATATCTTCAAAACTTCTACCCCTCTCTTACAAAATTATTTTTTCGACCATTTTTAAGAAATCAATTATCATCTAACTATTAAAAGCTACCAATTTTAAATTTTGCACAAAAGTTTTAAAAATAGTTGAAACGAAATTGCGTCAAAAGTTTTGATATCGCGCTTGCTTTTATACCCCCTCCCATACAAAAGTATGATTTCGACCAATTTCATTTAATCAACTAATAACCAAGAAATTAAAAGCTACGAACTTGAAATTTTGTACGAGCACCTTACAAGAGAAACGAAACAAGCTTGCATCACAAATTTTACGATTCCCTTACCTCCTCTACATCCTCTCATACAAATGTATGTTGCGAATGTAAAATACACCGAATCTTATGAAAATTCTATGCAACTTCGTCTATGAAACTGACATTCTATACAGAGAATATTGGACGTTATTCAAGCAATTAAATAAAAAACTATTAACATCCATCCACCCTTACTATCACCCCTCACAAGAACCCAAACTTGCATGAATAAACGAATCTAATATTGATTATACTTATGTACTGGAGCTATTGATCGTATTCGCAATTAAGTTTTAAACTGATAACAGCCCTGCCCAAGAACCCCCTTTCACTTAGTCTTCTCTAACCACTCTAACCTGCATATTGACCTTCCACGCATTCTCAACTTGTCCCATGAATAATATAGTTGCGCCCGATTTGTTGGCAGTTTATTTCTATTAGATTAGATTTGCAAATTCTACGCTAGGTGCAAGAATTAAAAACGATTTTTATTTAATTACTAGCTATCGCCCGCGAGTTTATCCGCGTAAGAATCGCAAAATAAGCAATTTTTGAGAATGTAGTTAGTAATACATTAGGCGGGATATATAATTTGATTAGTTTAATGGCTCTCTGAAGACAATGGTTCTTATTTTGTTAGAGTTAGAACCATAAATTATTAAGAATGAAACCACGATACTCGTATTTGTATGGCACAGGCTCGTGATCAAATCAATCTCGTGATCTAAGACCATATTCGTATTGAAGAGCATTAAGGGCATGTGAATAGTTTTAGCTTGTGTTGATTAAAAAAAAAGTCCAAATAATATAACATTAAGCTTAAAACTATAACAGGACTACGACTCGTAAAGCGTAAAGCCCAATCATCCGATACTACAGATGAAATTTTTTTGAAGTTAATAATTTTGTATGGGGAGTGGTAGAAGGGATGATAGTACTGAACTAATTTATAATTTATATAATGGTGTACAACTTAATAACCGGAATTTTTTAGCGAAATTTGTTGCTTTATTGTGGAAAAATCTTACAATATATTTCATTCAAAGTATTGTCCATCGGAAGCTACAACATTTCCCCATCTTTCAGGCAGTTTACGAATTCCTTCCCAAAAAAATTGCGCCGGCTTGGCGGCCAAAAACGAATCTATCCAATTTCGGATGCCTTGCTCTGAAGTGAAGCGTATTCCGGTTAGGGCGTTTTACATCGAGCGAAATAAATGAAAGTCAGACGGAGCAAGGTCCGGACTATAAGGCGGGTGGGACAAAACTTCCCATCCACTATTTTCCAAATAGTTTTTCACGGGTCTTGCAACATGCGGCCGAGCGTTGTCATGATGAAAAATTATAGCCTCGTGTCTGGTCGCATATTTCGGGTGTTTTTCGATGATTGCACGCTTCAAACGTATTAATTGTGTTCGGTACAGGTCACCTGTGATTGTCTGGCCCACTTTCAACAACTCATAATATAACGGCCCCTTCTGATCCCACCAAATACACAGCATAACCTTGGCGCCATGGATATTTGGCTTAGCCGTTGATTTGGCTGGTTGGCCGGGCTTCACGTATAACTTTTTGCGCTTAGGATTGTCATAACGGATCCATTTTTCATCCCCAGTCACGATCCGATGCAAAAATGATTTGTTTTTATGGCGCGCAAGCAGCATTTCAGACATTCAGAAGCGCCGTTCAACGTCTCTCGGCTTCAACTCATAGGGGACCCAATCACCTTGCTTCTGAATGTATCCGGCGACTTTCAAACGTTTCAAAATGGCTTGCTGAGTCACTCCCAACAATTTGGCAAGTTCGCCTTGCGTTTGACACGAATCCTCATCGAGTAGCGTCTCTAAGTCTTCAAACTTTTTTGGCTGTCCTGGGCGTTCTTTGTCTTTGATGTCAAAATCGGCACTATTGAAGCGTTGAAACCATTCAAAACTGTGTTTTCGCTAAAGCATCGTCGCCATAAACTTCTACAAGCAACCGATGACTTTCCGCAGCAGTTTTCTTTGAAAAAAAAATGACCCAACAGAACCTCCCGCAAATGCTGTCTTTTTCTCCAATTTTCGAAGTTATTCATCGTGAAAAATAACAAGATAAAATTGTTTTGTTGACTGATTTTGATAGCTGTCAAATGTACCTTCAAAATGACATATATATAAAGTTCGAGATTTTACGATACTTGTTAGTACGGACATCTAGCGTCAAATTCCGGTTATTAAGTTGTACACTATAATAATAATGCTAAGTAAAGATTCAATACGAAATTTTAGCTCGATTAAACCTATACGTATTGAGAAAATTGGTTTAGAGTATTTCATGGAAAAGTGCAGTTTATATGGGAGATGATGGAAGGAGTAAGGAGTTTTTAGTGATTTTTCGAAAAACAACTACAATCATTATACAATTGATATATTTTAAATTTTAGATCTGTGACTTCCACACTTTTCAAGAAAATCGAATTTTTGTAAAGTCGCGGAATCGTATCACATTGTACGGGAGGAGGTAGAAATAGTGAAGATAATTGGTTAGTTTTTTCCCCGATATTAATAATAATGCTAATTAAGGATTTGGTACAAAATTTTAGCTCGATGGAATTTATACGTACTGAGAAAATTGGTGTATAGTATTTAATCAAAAAGTGTAGTTTGTATGGGAGGTGGGGAAAGGAGTGGGGGGATTTAAATAATTTGTATATTTAAAGATTGCATTTGTAATAGAAATAATATATTCTAAATTTCAAATTAATAGCTCTTATAGTTTCCAAGAAAATTAGATTTTCACATATTATTGAAAATGATTCACTTTCTATGGGAGGGGGTAGAAAGCGTGAGTAGAGGGAAATAAAACTAAATGCAGATTACATCTCGGAGCATATCTAATAAACTGTGAAAGTTTCATTACAATCGGTTCTGCCGCTTTTGTGTGAAAGCTGGACAGACAGACAGACAGACGGACAGAGAGAGAAAAATTTTAAAAACGTGAGTTTCTGCTTCGTTATTGCTAAAATAAAGCAAAAAACTTATTTATAGCCATTTCTAAACAAAAAACACACAGATACTACAATTATATTTATATGTATAGATAAAAGACTTTGTCTTATTAGTTTTATTTTATAAAAAACAGTAATCGATTTATGTTCTGCAACAAACTAACTTGAATTTAAGAAAGTAGAAAACTTGTATTGCATCATTTCGTTTTCTTGCAATATTCAAAGCAAATTAAAGTATATGCCAAAAAATCGGGTGCAATTATTTGACTTTTGGAACTTAAACAACTAATGAAAATGACTAATTCTATTTCCTATATTGGATCCAATACATAGTTCCAAGTTTCAACTTTTCCGTTGGATGTGAAATCTGCTAGCCTCAAAACTGCTTAGCAGGAATTCTGTTGATCTTTCGATGTGGTGAATCAGCGACCGAACCCTTTACTAAACAGAATGTCTTAAGTTCATAGACTTTGTACGTCATGTTGAAAAGCACATGTCATAAAAAAAAGTCTCTCTGTATCAAAATGATAGACTATTAGATTATTTGAATATTTAACAACCCTCATTTTAAATTAAAATAACCATCTTCAAACAATTTTCTTTCACTAATTTCTAATCTACAAAATAAAAACTCATAGAAACAAAAAAAAAAACTAAATTAGATAGATAATTTGTTCATTGGAGCACGTGATAATTAATTTTCAATGAGCACATTATTACGTAATTTCATAATAATTATGAAAAAGTCACACCTTAGAAATGTATTAAAATCTTAGGCTATCTTAACAAAGCTACAAGTACTGACGCGATTGTTGTATTATCATAGCATACTGTTTTTTATGGCTTCTGATTATAAAAACCAACATAACAGATTAAGATGTTTTTTAAGTGATATATAGATAAGCGGTTTATCATTTAGATACAGTCGAGATGGAAAAAAAAACTGAAATCTTAAATAATATTCGATCCAATGATGAGAATGGAAGATAATTTTACCAAAATAGTGGATAAATCCATTTATCACTGCAGAATGTGTATTTATCTGACAGTAAATTATCATAATAAAATAAAATGCAAAATTATAGGAAAAAAAATTTCGTCACTTTATTACAGTGAAACTAATAATATTGCAGTAAATTTTATGTCGCTTTACATTATTTTACGGCCCACGCTATTCTTATACCATTTTTAATGCGTTAAACATGAAAGCTCAATTTTTTTTTCTTATTTTTATTTTTAAACTATTTCCGGCTATAACCGCCATATTTTATTACTTTTTATTGCATACATTTCGAAGAATGATTGTTGGCTTTATAAAAGATTTTTTTCGCGAACACATATATTATACGCAGGTAAAAATAAACGTTAAATCACAGCAATTTTATACGCTCTAAAGTTTCGATTATATTTGATTATGCAGACAGAAATCTTAACTATGAATAAAATATGAATCAATAAAATTCGAATTAGCTCTATTTTTAGATTTGGTAATTTCGAAAGATAAAAAAAAATCAATAAACTTAAGTAGTTGTACAGTTTTTAATTTTAATAAATTGCCAAATTTGTTATGCACTACAATAGAGAAAGATATACATATGTGTATAATTTCTTCAAATATCTGAATTCTCCATTGCTGGCATAGAAAATATGTTGAGCGCAGAAATGTAAGTGCTAACTGGTTTAATACTGAATGAATTCGTAAACTACCAGTTATTTTCTATCTTATGTGAATTTAGTGATTTATCTTCATAGTTATAAGTCAGTTTTATTTTAAGTGAATGTAGATTAAAGGGATAAAACAGAGAACGAATTGTCCCTTTACAATCAGAACTGTGTAACCGTTATTCCAGTAATGCATTGTTACCGAAAACAAAAATATCTGCCAACAAATTGGGCGCAACTTTATAATTCGTGTGACAAGTTGAGGATACGTGGAAAATTAAGGTGGTAGCAGATAGGGAACAGCAAGGGAATGGGGGTTCTGTGTAACAGTGCACTGGGATTGCGATCAATAGCTTCTCTACATAAAATCTATATTTCATTCTTTAATTTATCCAGGTATTTCTGTGGGAGGGGGAATAGAAGAATTGGGTGGATGTTAATAATGGTTTGATTGATTGTCTGAAACACGTTCAAAATTTTCTACATAGAATGTTAGTTTCACAGACGAAGTAAATTCTATGAAATTGGGTATAGCTATTTTATATTCATACTTTTGCATTGGATGGGGTAAAAGACTCGGGGGCATCGTGATGCAATTATCTTTCATTTATTATGAAATGTGTTCGTAAAAATTTTAAAGTTCGCAGCTCCCAATTTACTGGTTGATTTGTTGAAATTGGTCGATATCACACTTTTCAATGGGAGGGAATAAAAGAATTGGTGGGATTGAAAACACTCGATGAAACTTTATTTCAAATAGTATTGTTATATTATTAGTTTTGAAAATATTTGTACAAATTGCTAAGTTAATAACTTGTACTGTGTTGGTGATAATTGATTAAGTAAAAAAGGTCAAAGTAATACTTTTCCATGGGAGTGAGTGCAGCCTAGTGAGTATCGTGTTGGTCTACAGTGCGAAGGGCGGAAGTTTAAATTCCGGTTGACGTATAATTGTCGCATGCTGTTTTAGTGCGTATATCTAAGTCATCTCATTCTGCGAAGATAAAAATTAGTCGATAGAGGATGGCGCAAAGGACTAAGAACCATTCCACAGTAAGAAAGAAAAATTTTAAGGAGCCTGAATCTGATTTAGGAAGTTGTGTAATTGAAGAAGAAGATGAGAGGAGGTGAAAGTTTTAAAGGTATTCAAATAGTTAATATCTTCTACTTTTAAGCAGTTTTTTAAATGAAATCATCAAATTTTCAAGATGCCAGCTTAATATCTGAGTCAACAATTTTGCGTTTTTGTGTTATTCCAATTCACATAAAACATCTTGTGCACGTTAAAACTCCACTTCCATGCACACCAGTTTTGATTCAAATTATAATTTTTTCTTTACGCATACAAAATGGTGATATACTCCCGCAGAATCCTAACTTTGCATCTTTTATCAGAGCCTTAAAAAAATTCTAGATAATTTCCGACATTTTGACTCACGATATCTTAGATATTCTACTAAAATTATCGATCATATAGCTCAACAATCTGAAAAAATCTCATTTTTAATATCAGTATTCGATTTTAAGATTTATCGGTTTGAAATTTAAAAAAGTGCACCATATTTGAAATGCTTGATAATCCGCCATCCCCGCCCTTTCCCATCTCCCGTACTATTATGTTATCTCCTAATATTATATTTATACTCTAGATGAAATCTGAGAGTATTATAAGTTTGCTCTAAAGTTTGTAACGCCAAGAAATAAGGCTCGGAGAAAAAAATGATGAATACAGAAATTAATATTATCACTCAAAAATCTCAAAACCGGATGTCCGTCCGTCCGTCCCTCCGTCCGTCCGTCCGTCTGTGCGCGCTCTAGCTTGAGAACGCGTTGAGCTAGAAAGCTCAAATTTCGTACACGTCGTTTTTGACAAAAAAGTAAAGTCAAGTTCGTCAATGGGCCAAATCGCTCCACCCCTTCTACCCCCTCCCATACAAAATGACACAATTGCGCAATTTGACAATAAACGGATCTGCTCGAAAAGTATAAAACCTATTGGCCTGAAATTTAGAATATATTACTTTTATAATAATATCAATCTACCGTATAAAAATTATGCGTGTCCGCCCCCTCCTTCTACCACCTCCCATACAAACTGTACTTATCATGAATTACTCTAAGCCAATTTACTCAGTGCGTATAAAATTTAGCGAGCTGAAATTGTGCACCAAATATTTATTTAAAATTGTTAGTAAGGCTAAAAAAAATTAGACGATTAGCTTCACCCCTTCTACCCCCTCCCATACAAAATGACACAATTTCGCAATTCGACTATAAATAGATTTTCTCGAAAAGTATAAAAGTTTTTAGTCTGAATTTCGGGATATATTACTTTTATAATAATTTCAATATACTGTGTAAAAATTATTTGCGTCCTCCCTCTCCTTCCAACCCCTCCCATACAAACTGCACTTTTTCATGAAATGCTCTAAGCCGATTTTCTCAGAACATATAACATTTATCGAGCTCATATTTCGTGATAAATACTTATTTAGCATTATCACTAAGATCAGAAAATAAAATTTTGATTAGCTTTACTGCCCTCCCATACAATATGACGCAGTTTCACAACTTCACAAAAAATCTATTTTCTTGAAAAGTATGAATGCTACCAGTCTCAAATTTAAGAAATGTCAATTTTATGATATTCATAGTTATTTCTGAAAAAATCATTAAAATCCCCACACTCTTTCTACCACCTCCCATACAAACTGCACATTTTCACTAAATCTAAGACACTAATTTTCTCAGCTCCTATTCAATTTTTGGAGTAAGCATTTTGTATAAAACACTTTTATAGCTACTTTAGCATGATGGGGAAAAAAATAGTTCAATGCTATCACCCCTTCTAACACTCCTCATACAAAATTTCTTGGGATCACAAAAAATTCTATTTCATCTAGAGTACCGTAAGATTGCGCTTTACGCGCAATCGTAGCCCTGTTATGTTTTTCTCTTATTCCGATATTATAGCTAAATATATATCCCAAGTATTAATTACATAGCTTGAGAGATAGTTGAGGTGCTAATTAATTAGTGCTTTCCTTTGCACCCTGTGTTACTGTTCCTAACAAGCATTAACCTCTCACTAAGTTGGTTATAGTGGATCTATGTACCCGCTAATGGGTCCTAGTCTTAAATAATTCTAAGGACATAATCATTTGACAAAAAAATTGTGAGTCGATTTTCAACTTTCTGTATTCAAGAATTTGGGAGCTATTATATGCTCAATGTAAACGCATGGTGTCCAGCGTACGGCGACGTACGCACATACGGATTTTTATACTCTACATGAAATCTGAGGTTTTTTTTACAGAATATGGTACAATGCACAAACACAGTCATGGAGGAATGGGATTAGGAAGGTAGGGGAAGAGGAGTGAGAATGACCGTAATGAGTGGAGAAGCTGGTATATATTTTCCAGTTGTACTGGCTGCTACTGACAAACATTTGCAGATGTTATGGGGATAGAATGATAGAAAATGAACAGAAACCATCTACTAAGTATCTACGCCTTCTTGAAGTGGAAATGTTTCACTTTTACACCGTTTGCCCATTTTATTTCGAATAATTTTTCATCACCAGTAGCAACTGAAAAATTCGTGCTTAAAAAAATCCCCTGTCTGGAGTTGGGAATCGAACCCACGACACATTGACTGAGAAGCAAGCACGCTGCCCATTACGCGACGGGAGCCACGGTATCATTAGTTTGCCAAAAAGTTTGTAACGCTAAGAAATAAGGTTCGAGGAAAAAAGTGAATGATACAGTAGTTCATATTATCACTCGAAAATCTCCAAAACCGGATGTCCGTCCATCCGTCCGTGTCCTCTCTAGCTCGAGGACGTTTTGAGCTAGAGTGTTTAAACATCATTTTCGGCAAAAAAGTAAGTTCGTGAACGGGCGAAATCGCTTAACCCCTTCTACGTCTCTCACACAAAATGACATAATTTCGGAATTTAACAATAAACTGATTTTCTCGAAAAGTATAAGATTTGAAATTTTCAATACAGGTATTATTTTCGTGGCAACATCAACCCACAGTATAAAATTATTTCAATCGCCTCACTCTTTCTACCACCTGCCATTCAAATTGGACTTTTTGCTGAAATACTATAAACCAATTTACTCAGTACGTATGAAATTTATGGAGCTAAAATTATGCACTAATTATTTGTTTTGAAATTTTAGTAAGACCATTAGACGATTAGCTGTATTCCTTCTAACCCCTTTCAAATTTTAGATTTTGATAAAGGTCTCAGCAGAGACCGAAACGTCCCACATAATAAATCCAACAGTGTAAAATCCTGAAATCTTTCGTTTTAATACAAAATGCACTGTGAAAACATTCACCAAACCAATCTTGATACCTGTTAAATTTTTGAAGCTTAAATTTTGTATAAAACATTTTGATTCTAGCTCTAGCATGATGTGTAAAAATTAGTTCAAAGCCGTCACCCCATCTACCCTTACTCCTCAAACAAAATTTTTTATATTAAAAAAAATAAAATTCAGCCCTGTTATAATTTTCTGCATTATTAGGCTAATTTAGTCATGAAACGCGAAACAAATAAAATGACAGAGAAGCACATTTTTTGTCCAAGTCAAACATAATACTTTATTATTAGAATAATAAAGTAAAAATAAAACATATCATATCATTAGGTTTTTAATTAACCATTTAATACTTATGAACACAATTTTAAATGCAATCGCAAAAATAGCTTGACAATCTTTAAAATCAATTGAAATATTGAACAATAAATGAATTTGCAGGTTTTTCTTTAATAAAAATACACAACTCATAATTGCGATTTTAAGGTTAATCAAGATTACACTTATAATAGCAAAAAATCCAATTGTAATAAATAGGACATCATACAAATCTGACGGAATAATATCTTAAAACGACGAAAAGAAATCGCCGGCAGAGTACAACAGTGTCAGATTTCAATACAATCATAACATAAGTGATCTTGTAATCTGATCACTATGGCGGAGAAAGGTCCATAAATAGAAACAGATTATAAAGAAGTACGCTATCAAGAGTTTAATAAGAAGCGGTCAAGCGGGGCAAATCATTTTTTTTTTCATTTTTCATTTTAGTGAGAAAATTTTAGTTCGTTCAGTAAATGTGTCACTATTCGAAATGATCGATTAGATTTGATCAATGAATTTATAAATGTTGCATGACGATATTTATTAAATTTTATAGTAAGCAATTTCCGGTTAGATTTTCTAGTATTGTATAAAAGGCATTATATGGATTTTGAACATATGTATGTGTTTTGTGTGTTTGTAAGAAATATAGATGATACCAGTGATCGTGCTTAAAGCAATAATAGGTACTGAGTTCAAATAAGAACAAGTTAGATAATGTTAAGAAGAATCATACTTGAAATCATTCTTAACTTGCTAATATACTTACTGTCGACACAGTTGTTTAAGTTAAAAGAACTGAAAGAAAAATATTCAAATATTGCTTCAGAACGTTGCTGTTCCAACTATTCCTAGGTAACAGGAACCTAGACGTCTTAAAAAGTGAATCCATATGTATTTATTAAATGCATTGTATACTCTAAGTTTAGCTTCTTTATTTAATTTCTATTCTATTAAAGTCCTTTTAAGTGAGTGCTTCAGAAAATGAAAATGTAATCAGCCAGATTGGCATTTATATTCTCAAACCAGGAAAAGATAATTTCATTGCATCTACAAGTTTCAGACCTCACAGTTATCGTCTTAAAAAGCCGGACACGTCTGGTCGAAAAACACATTGAAGGTGGCTCCCTGAAGATGAATCCAGTTCGCCCAAAACAATATCAGTGCGAAAGATGTTATAAAATCGGCGCATTCGGAAGATACTTAAGTCGCGCTGGATCAGATACAACACGCGGTGGCCTCTGTTCGTGAATATTGAGAGTATTTGCGATAGTGCCCCATTGAATATTTTTAGTGTATATAATATGGAGTTGATGAAGTTATTGTTAAATAGATTAATTAGAGGCTAATACAAGCAGCTCCGCTAAAGGAGTCAAAAAGCGATCAATTAGTCATGATGCGAAGGACGGCTCTCTCGCTAGTATTGTAGAGCATGTTCTCAACCGGAACGCACAACGTTAGCCGCTGGTCAAGAATATGTGCTAACAAAATTAGAAAAAAGTTAGAATAGCGCATTCTATTCCACATGCCTTCGAATGTCATACATGTAATTTTTAGACTCAATTTTAGTAGAACTCAGATTATTGCCCTGTATTTTTTACTGCCATGGAAATAACTTACGAACAATAACCTTTAATGCACGATTCACGGTTAATTCGACATGAGTAAAGGGTGCAAGTTGATTTACGGAAGTTAGAAGGGAAATACAGGAGGCAAGAGTTTGCAGTGACGGTAAACGTTGGTCTTAAATCGCTGGAGGTTCCACTCTGTTGTGAAGAGTTTGTCTGGTAATGCATTGGACGTAATTATCGTTCTAGGCCTAAATTTCCTTGTTCTCCACGATAAGAGCTTCACAGTATGCTTCTGCATCTTTGCGAGTATATCGAGTTGAATTCGAGAAAAGCAGTCTTATGGCTTTTAGTTTTTCCGATTTGGTCCCATCTCCAATTAACCGAAACACATGCTTTCGGATACGGTCGGTCAGAGCTAGGTTGTGATGTTCGACCCTCAGACCAAACATGTGAATTATACTAAAGACGTGGCCGAGCAGAAGCCTTATATAGTCTCGATGAAGAATAATATTTCATACACTTCTGCAGAGCGACTTTGCAGATATGTTGACAATTGTTAAATTTTTCACCAAGTAACGTGAAGTCTAGTACAGAATTACTCTAGTTAATAGAGGAGATCGATAGCAATGTTTTGAATCCTCGAGAGATATCCATCAATACTTTGTGGAACCTCATGATTACTGAAGGTTTTTCATAAATCGAAAATTGTAGTGATGGCCAACTCTCCGAAATCAAAGAACGATTGAAGTCATCATCATCAATGGCGCGACAGCCCAAATCGGCCCTGGCCTCCTGAAGTCGTCGCCTCCAATCGTCTTGGTCCAAAGACCGCGTCCTTCAGTTGCTAATTTTTAATATGGCTTTGCTGTCTTCATCAACCGAGTCTTCCCATCGCTTGCATGGTTTGTTTTTAAGAGCACGTTTGGGGATTTTTCTGTCTTCCATTCGCTCTACATGGCCTGCCCACTGCAGTTTACGTCGCTTGATGAACGCTGAAGCTTCTGGCTCGTCGTAGAGTTGATACAACTCATGGTTGTATCTTATTCGCCATTCCGTTTCTAACTAATTTATTTAACTGATTTTTCGGAAGTTCGCGTTAATATCCACGTCTCGCTGCCATAACAAAGCACAGGTCGAATAAAAGTTTTATAAATCCGTAGCTTATTGTTCCTGTGCACTTTCTTGGATTTCATTATTGGAAGTACCGAATAATACGTCTTATTTGAGAGTATTATCCGTTGTTTGATTTCGTCTGTTTCATTACCGTCCTTTGCTAGATTAGCCCAAAGATATATGAAGGTGTCCACACTCTCCAAATTATATTCCGCAATTGTTATGTTTTGTCTGATTGGCGTTCTCCTTCTTGTTAGCGTCATTACTTTGTTTTGCTTTCATTAATGCGTAACCCGACTTCTTTTGCGGCGGAGTCAAGTATGACAAATGCCCGTTGGTGTCGATTGGGATTTTTCGAACGACATAATCTAGTGCCAAGTTGAAAAGCATAGGGGCTAGACCATCTCCCTGGTTTAAACCACATTCCGTTCGAAAGCTGGTTCTGGAATCGGTTTGTATTCTCACTTGGGATTCAGTGTTCGTCATTGTGAGTCTTGTTAATCGGACTAGTTTTGGAGGAATTCCAAAGTCAAGCATGATTTGGTACAGTACGCTCCTGTCGATACTGTCGTATGCTAGTTTAAAATCTACGAAGATTTGGTGCACGTCTGTGTTATATTTCCAGCATTTCTCAATCACCTGTTTCACCGAGAATATCTGGTCTGTTGTAGATCGTCCGGTTCTAAATCCACCTTGGTATTCGCCAATTATTTCACGATTGAAGAACCATTATTGAAAAAATATACAAATAACGGAACAAAAGTGATCGGATGCTGATTTTAAAATCTAAACTGATTCAGTAAAAAGAAGCTAAACTTAGTTTTCTAGATAAGCTCTATTGCCTCAACTACCATCTTGACAGTTTGAAGAGATAGTGAATAAAATAATCTTAGTAGTAAAAGCGTAGCAATGAGGTAAAAGCTTGGAAATTTTTATGCAATCTAATACATTTGGTCCTCTATCGCAGTAAGGCTGCTTCAGCATTAAAGCCGCTATGGCTTCCGTGGCGTAGTGGGCAGCTTACTCGCTTCTCAGTCAATAGGTCGTGGGTTCGATTCCCACTCCAGACGGGATTTTTTAAGCGCAAATTTTTCAGTTGCCACAGGTGATAAAAAATTATTCGCAATAAAATGGGGAAACGGTGTAAAAGTGAAACAGTTCCACTTCAAGAAGGCCTAGATACTCAGTAGATGGTTTCTGTTCGCTTTGTATCATTCAGTCCCTCATAACATCTGCAAATATTTGTCAGTAAGCGGCCAGTAGAACTAAGCAATAAACCAGCTTCTCCACTCGCCACGGTCGTTCTCACTCCCCTTCCCCAACCTTCCCAATCCCATTCCATCCCTCCATGACTGTGTTTGTGCATTGCACATAAAGGCCGAAATTGCCTATAACACAGGTCATTCTGTAAAAAAAAAAAAAAAGAATAAGAAATATGGAAAAAAATTTGAGCCACCAGAGGGTGTCCAGCCTGAGTGCAGCCTAGTGAGTAGCGTGTTGGTCTACAATGCGAGAGTCGAGAGTTCAAATCCCGGACGCCGTATATGCATTGCTTACGTGGTTATGTCTGTGCCACCTCAGGCTCCGAAAATAAAAAATTCGTAGATAAAGCTTTGTGCGAAGATCTAACAACTCTCCCACAAAAAGAAATGAATATTATAAGGAACCCAATAGCTAGGAGGCCAAGGCCCGATTCGAGCTATAGTGCCATTGAAGAAGAAGAGGGTGTTCTTATGAGGAGGGAGGGGAACACTTCAGCTGCTACAAAGGATCAAGCTGGTGAATGGACTAATAGCAAAAGAATTGTAACACGAGGCTACGTAGATAACTTTGTAATCAGTTCAAGAAAAAGCACACAGTCTGACTTCCTACAGTCAGCTCTGGAAACCATTCGAAAATGGACTGGCCATAAACTCGTAGTATTGTTGGAATTTATAGCCAGTCTAATGCTCGTGAAATTTAAATCGTGCTTTCTGGCACCATTCCTTTCTTCTCTGAAGTAATATATTGATGACTTCTACAGAGATTTTGATTGGAGACAGTGCTTTGAGCCAAAAATTTGTGACTTGGCAGCGAAATCTGTAGGGTATCTGTAAGGTATATATAAGGCTCTTTATACCTGCCAGCCTCAAAAGGGTCAAGCTGCGAAAAATGCCTGGTTCATAAGAAGTGTCTCGATGCAACTAGAGCCAAGAAAACATTTCCAAAAATATCGAAACAGCCCAAATGCCGGGAACACTCATTCATATTGAACTTGAGACGTGCTAAGTTCGAGCATGACCAAAAACGTTAGCTTAATATCGTTGATAAACTCTAGAATTCCAGATCTTTTTGGTCATTTGTGCAATCGGACAATAATAATTTTATATCATCCTCAATACGTCTACCTCGTGATAGTGACCGAACTGTTGTCGATCCCGTGAAAAAAGCCAAACAGTTGGCAGCGAGTTTCGTCAGAATCTCCAGACTTTCACAGTCAAATCAGAGTCCCAACTAACTGTCACCCTCGGATTTCATGCCATCTCTTTTTAGTTTTAGAACTGGTGTTTTTTCCTGCAAGAGCTCAATCTTAACAAGTCTGCTCATCACGCTTCCTCTGTAGCTAAGCCACTTTGCAACCATCTTTCAAACTTTTCAGGGTACTCTCCACAGACCTAAAAAGTCACTTGAGCTTGACATTGCGAAAGGGTTTGGCATAAATATCTCATAGCTAGGTTAAGTTAGGTTTGTGGAAGGGTTGGACACCAATGTACGTCAGCTACCAGTGGGCCTATTGTACGCCACCGTATTTGTACCATATGATCCTACATATCATTTAGCCATCCTGCATCCTGCTCTACCGATGAAACTAATGAGCTTCATCAGTTCAAAGGAGTGGAGATTATTCAGCTCGGCAAAAAAATATCCTCACAGAGTTTGTCTTCGAATTGTTCGGAGGCATGAGCAATAGCAGAGGAAATATCCTAATCTCATCCTACTCACCGCAGCATCTGCAAATGTCATCGGTTGTAAGACGAAGGCTTCCGTGGCGTAGTGGGCAGCGTGCTTGTTTCTCAGTCAATAGGTCGTGGGTTCGATTCCCACTCCAGACGGGATTTTTTTAAGCGCAAATTTTTCAGTCGTTACTGTTGATAAAAAATTATTCGCAATAAAATGGGGAAACGGTGTAAAAGTGAAACAGTTCCACTTCAAGAAGGCCTAGATACTCAGTAGATGGTTTCTGTCCGCTTTCTATCATTCAGTCCCCCATAACATCTGCAAATATTTGTCAGAAAGCAGCCAGTACAACTGAGCAATATACCAGCTTTTCCACTCACTACGGTCGTTCTCACTCCCCTTCCCCAACCTTCTGAATCCCATTTCTTCCCTCCATGACTGTGTTTGTGCATTGCACATAAAGGCCGAAATTGCCTATAACACAGGTCATTCTGTAAAAAAAAAAAAAAAAGAAGTCTTCCAGCGTCATTTCCAAGACGACAGTGGCCCGTGGCTATACCTACTAGTGTCCGTAGGGAGTTTCTGTCGAGTCTCATTCTTTTTATTGGTTTTCCTCTATCAAGACCACCCCATACCATGTTCGTGGTGTTACACGAGTCGCTTCGCAACCATTTGAAAATTTCCCTTCCATACACTTTGTTGGCGTAAATTGTCTTAATGGCTCTCAAGATAATGCCAACAGTGTCCGTTTCCTCAACGGTGGCCGCAGCAGATCCGTTCCTAGCCAGCCTGTCCGTCATTTCGTTTCCAGGTATATCCCGATGACCCGGAGTTCAACAAAGTCGCAAAGTGCAGGTTTTCCCAAATTCTTCTAACATGTCCATACAATGGCTGAAGTATCTTGAATTGCAGCTGTAAGCGGAGTAGACCTTTAGTATAGCTTGACTGTCTGAGTAAAAACCAACTCGCTTACCATTTACTCCTACACACAAGGCCATTAGCTCCGATTGCAACACCGTGGCATGTTCTGGTAGATGCCTGGAGATTTGCAGATCAAGGCTTTCAGAAAAGATGCTATAACCTACTCCGTCTTCCGTTTTCGAACCATCAGTTAATATCGCAATCTCGTCATTCTGCATGACATGATTATCAATCCATTGCTGTCTCTCACGGAAAGTGTCTTCATAGTTCCTCACAAAGTGCATCTTTGATAGCACTGTATCACTACTACAGCATGGAAAAGAAGATTCCTTTTTCATACTCTCCAGAATGGAGGCATGAGATTTTTTTGAAATTGGTCTCAAGCCATGCGCCAAAATTTCAAGTCTCATAGCCGTAATGGCTGCCTTCTCATAACTAGGCTAAAAGCGTTTGACTTTAACTCATCTTTCCTTAAATGGATTGATAGCTTCCTCTCTGGGAACCTCCATACGAGTTGAACTAGATTAAGTTACTTCTTCCCCTTTTCTATTGATTCTGGCGTCCCCCTAGTCCTATTAGCCACCCTCTTTTTAGTCTTTACAAACGTCCTTTTGTCGTCAACTTTTATATTCTATCTATAGTTTCGCTGATGACAGCATGCTTGACAACATCTACTAATTTAACTTCCCTACGGAGGTATGTCCGACTATAGTGTCCTCATGTCGAAATGAGTCAATATGTTCTTTAAACGTTGACCTGAACTTAATCCTGGAATGGAGCAGGCAAAACAGAGTAGAGTTTAATGACTCGAAAGCCCTGTTCTGTTATCTATCTTTAAAACATGATGTTCCGCCGTCGGCTGCTTAACAACCATCTTGATTGGAGTCAACACATCTACGAAGTCGCTATTGATGCCACGGACCGTTTAGGTATTATGCCTAAATGTAGGAAATACTTTTCTGCGTCTGAACTGACTACCATTTATAAGGCTTATATCTGGCCATGTGTTTAGCACATCTTGCGTGTTTGGGCTGGAGCATGAAAATCACATCTAGCGTTGCTCGATCGTATCCAAAAACATACGATCCGTCTAATTTGAGATGAAAATGTATCGGCTTCTATAGACTCTCTCAGCATCGCCGAATTGTCGGAGTATTCTGCATTTATTATAGATATTTCCATAGTGAATGTATATTAGCAAGGAACTAAAGGATCTAATACATCCTCTCTCATATGCTCCATGCAATACTTACCAAGCTTCAAACTCTCAAGAGTATGAAGCATATGCCGTGGAAAACAGTGACATTTATTGTGATCGTAACAGAAAAAAAAAAAATTGCTACCCTGAAATTTTGTTTTTTCGCGTTTCATGACTAAATTAGCCTAAAAATGCAAAAACAAAAAATCCGTCCAGCCGTACATATGGACTCATATCTCCGAGACAGTTAAAGGTAGAATGTTCGTTTTTGGGTGGATTATTGATTGGGTAAGTCAGCTCTATTTTCTAAATTTTGTGGGGTGTTAGGTGGAAAGGAGAGACGGCGGGAGGGAAAGAGTCAAAAACTACAATTGCTAATATCTCCAACACGAATGCAGATAGGAAGTTGAAAATCAGTAGAGATATAGAGAGCGGTTGTGGGACAAACTCTAAAAATAATTTAATTTTTTGATCCATTGGCGTCCGAAAAGGGGGGGCTAAAAACAAATTGTCGGCCGAATTTTTTTCAAATGATTATATCTTCGAAATTACTTATTGTAAAAAATTCATATTTTGGGACCATTAAGATGGTATATAGCTTCACCGGAATCAACTTAGAGAGTGGATAATTATTGTAAGGGGGAGGGTCAGGGGGGTGCAAAGAAAAACACTTAAAAATTAATATCCAACTATCTCTTAAGCCCCCCCGCAAGGGGGTAGTTGTAGTATGAGGTTTTACCAATTCCTGCAACTATCTTTGGAGTTAGCGACTCCACGGACCTGAGCTAACTATCCCCCTCTGGGATGGGGGCTGTAGAATTCACCCACAGCCAGTCCTGCTTGCCCTAAAAATGGCAAATGGACACTCACTGGATCATGGGCTTATCACCCGTGATCTTAAGACCTAAATGATACGAGAAATGGATACATCGCCTCGGATACGGACTGATTCTACGGTAACGACTTTTGGCATTCGAAAACGGACTATGATTGGCTTCTGGAACGTTCGAACATTGAATGACGGGGGAAGAGCTGGGGTTACTCGGTCCTTGCACCGCCAATCGGTGATCGACCGTGAAATGAAGCACTATAACATCCAAATCTTGGGCTTGAGCGAGGTCAGGTGGACAGGATCAGGAGAAGAACGAACCCCTAGCGGAAACACTATTCTCTACATTGGCCCTGAAAGTGAAGCCAGAAATGGCGTGGCGTTCGTCCTTACGCCGCGAGCGAGAAACAGTCTCATTAGATGGGAACCAATCTCGGATAGGATTATCGTCGTCAGGCTCAGGACCAGTGTCAGAAACGTCACAATTCTGCAGTGCTACGCACCAACTAATACCGCAACATCTGGTGACAAAGAGGAGTTTTATAGCCAACTGAGTGCCACCTTCGAACGTGTTCCAAGAGGTGATATTATCATCATCTCGGGAGATATGAACGTCCAGGTTGGATCAGACAACACTGGACTAGAACACGTCATGGGGAGGCATGGTGACCCTTGGGTCGACCCTTCACGACCTTGGATTAAGAGACCCGAAAACGGCGAATTATTTGTGGAGTATTGTAGTACTCGCAAATGGTCATCGGAGGGACCCTTTTTCCACACAAGAGTCATCATAAGACATCTTGGGTTTCCCCTGATGGTGTTACTCAGAACCAGATCGACCATTTGGCTATAAGTCGCCGATGGAGAAGATGTCTCCTCGATGTGCGAGCGAAACGTGGAGCTGACGTGGGGAGCGATCACCACTTGATGGTTGCCTGCTTGAGATTGTATACAGCAGCTATCCGACGACCACAAATTCTTCAAATGAAGCGCAAGCTAAATGTGGATAAACTCAGAGATCCCAACAAAAAACTCGAATACACCACCATTCTACGCGAAAAGTCATCCACATTGGGTGAACATGAAATGCGCACACTGGACGCCAATTGGGAGGCAACCAGAAACACTTTTCTAACTAGTGCTGAAGAATCTGTGGGATATGCGCAAAGCGGTGAGAAACCCTGGATGTCGCAAGACACATGGGACAAGGTTGGCAATCGGAAAAAAGCCAAATTGGCAATCATCTCTCAAACCGATGTCAACCAACGAACGCCCCACTTGAGGCAGAACTACCGCGATGCTCATATACAGCTTAAAAAGGCTGTTAGCCGCGGCAAGAGAAAGACCATGGAAGATCTGGCAAACAAGGCAGAATCTGCGGCTTACCTTGGGGATATGGGTTCACTATTTAAAATCATGAAACAGTTGACGAACAGGAATTTCACCGCCCACCACCTGGTGAGAGATGTCAACGGAACTCTCCTTAATATGAGTGAACACCAGTTGCGACGATGGAAGGAATACTTCTCTGATATTTTAAACATTTTGTCAGAGGAAGATATTCCGGCAACAGAACAACTACCAAACATCCAGATGCAACAATCCTCTATTAGGGACGATCCTCCAGATAAGGAAGAGATAGTTTCCGCCATTCGGTCAATGGCGGGAAGGAAAGCTCCAGGTATAGACGGACTACCAACCGAACTCCTCAAAGCGGACCCGGAAATAACAGCCGATATACTCCTCCCACTTTTCACTAAGGTGTGGAATGATGGAAGATATCCGACTGAATGGAAGGAGGGCGTCATTGTGAAAATTCCGAAGAAGGGCGACCTTCGGGATTGTGGCAATTGGCGTGGTATATGTCTACTTACTGCCGTATCAAAAATTATGGCTAAGGTAATTCTCAATAGGATTAGTGATGTCGTCGAGAGCACTCTCGAAGTTTATCAGGCTGGATTCCGTAAAGGGTCGTCTTGTACCGACCACACAAATACCCTACGGATAATATTAGAGCAGTCAGCCGAAATGGGTTCGCCACTACATTTCATGTTTGTGGACTTCGAGAAGGCTTTCGACAGCGTTAACCGAGATTACATATGGAATGCTTTGCGTAGGAGAGGTATTCCAGATAAGGTCATAGCTATGATTAAAGAATCCTACGAAGATGCAAGGTGACGCGTCTTGCATAGAGGAGAGCTTTCCTGTGCGAACGGGTGTCAGACAAGGCTGCATATTATCACCAGCCCTGTTTCTGGTGGTAATAAATGACATCTTGAAAGCTGCACTGGAAGGTGGGGAAGGTAAAGGTCTTCAATGGAGACTATTTAACATCTTAAGTCACCTTGATTATGCTGATGACGTGTGTTTGCTTGCACATACTCGTTCGGACTTAGAGTCAAATGTTCGCTCTTTGCATTCTAAATGCAAAGAGGCGGGACTGAAAATAAATGTGCGTAAAACCAAGTACATGCACATGGGTTCGAACGCAAGCACACCGATTGTTCTGAATGGACAGGATGTGGAAGAGGTGCAAGATTTTTGCTATCTCGGAAGCATTGTCAGCATGGACGGCGGAGCCGAAAAGGATATTGATGCTCGGCTAAATAAAGCTCGTCAGGCCTTCGGTATCCTTTCCCCTTTCTGGAGGTTAAGAGAGATCTCCCTTCGCACGAAGCTGCGAGTTTTTGACGCATGCGTCAAATCCGTGTTGTTATATGGTTGTACTACGTGGAAAGTGACCGTTCGACTTACCAAGAAACTACTGACTTTCGTAAACCAATGCCTCCGGCGCATTTTAGGAATATTCTGGCCAGAAGTAATCTCCAACGACGAACTTTGGAGTACAACTCGCCAGACTAAAATAGGTATTGAGATTCAACGGCGAAAGTGGCAGTGGATCGGTCATACTTTGAGGAAACCAGAGCGAAACATCGCAAAACAGGCTCTGGATTATAACCCTCAAGGAAGGTGTCGGGTTGGACGACCATGTAACACATGGAAGCGAGCAGTTGAGCAGGAGACCAGAGGAATAAACAAGTCCTGGCAACAGCTTAAAGCCGATGCTCAGGATCGCGCCTTGTGGAAGAGAGTTGTTTCTGTCCTATGCCCCTATAGGGGGTCTTAACAGGAATTTGAATATCTCTTAAGCTGTGTAATTAAAACTTAGAGCATATATTAGGCTATACTAGAAAAATGCGGAAAAATTATAACCTGTTGAAATAATAGTAGTGGGGGAAAATGGCGACCTTTCAAAAGTACAAATCGTGATATCTCAAAATTAAGTACAAATATCAAATCGAAAATTTGTCAGATTGTAGAGCTATATAGTCGCTAATTATTGGTAAAAATTTTAAGTTCGGTGGTGTAAGGGGAGGGAGGTGGTAAGCAGAAATGTCGAAAATTTTGAGTCATATTTTTAGGGCTCTGGTGAAAGATACAAAGTTTAAATTTTGCATGTGAATACATCTTTTTGATATAGGTATATAGAAAAGTAATAATAACTTGTGGCATAATTGCTATAAACCGACACCCCCCAATTTTTGAGTGAAATTTTAAGGTAGAAAATTGAAAATTTGGGGAATGCATTTAAAAAAAATTCCTAAATATACGAAATATTAACCGGTCGAAAACCCCCTAGCCCCTCCCATACAAAATTATTATTTCGACCATTTTCAAGAAATCAATTATCACCTAACTTTTAAAAGCTATCAATTTGAAACTATGCACAAAAACCTTTGAAAATAGTTGAAACAAAATTGCGTCAAAAGTCGCTCTTGCTCTTCTACACCATCCCATACAAAAGTATGATTTCGACAAATTTCATTAAATCAACTAATAACCAACAATTAAAAGCTACGAACTTGGAATTTTCCACAAGCATCAGAAGTTTTATGATTCGCTTACCCGATCTATCACGTCCCATACAAATGTTCGGTTTCGTGAATGTAAAATACACCGAATTTTATGAAAATTCTATGCAACTTCGTCTATGATACACATTCTATACAGAGAATATTGGACGTGATTCAAGCAATTAATTAAAAAGATATTAACATCCACCCACCCTTACTATTACCCCTCCTCCTACCCTCATAAAAACCAAAACTTGCAGAAACGATTGAAATATTGTTATATTAACAACAACCCTGCCCAAGAAGTAACTTCCTCTTAGTCTTCCCTAACCACTCTAGCCTGCATATTGACTTTTCACTCATCCGCAACTCGTCCCAAGAATAATAAAGTTTCGCCCGACTTGTTGGCAGTTTATTTAGACTTATCCTTCCCACGTTTCCTTTTTAACTTTTCTATTTTCACTTGTTTCCCTTACCCATGCCAATCTATCTATGCATTACTTATTAAAGGGTTGACCGCTGTTATTTCAGTCACCGTACAAAATAGAAATAAAATGATTTAATACTAAACATTGCCGAAAAAATAATTTTGGAAAATGAAGACTCGTTTACTAAATGGATTAACTCTAGATTACTAGGTAGGGTTAATATTGGTTATTTTCAAAATTAATTTATTAAATAAGTAAATTCGGAAGTAACAGCGTAATGTCTCAGTGATTTCAAACCATTTCGATTTATTGTCGGATATTTTTCTGAAAACCCCATGAACAGTTTTTAGCATTTTCTCGAGATATAGATATGAGAACATATTTAAATTAATAAGTAATTACTTCTTAAGTTATCGGTTAGATAAAATCAGCACAAATTGTTTCATTATATCGCGAAATGCTAAAAATATAAATCTATAAAATCTGATTTGCCAACGAATTAATTATCATTATTACGAGAGAAGCTACCAAATTTCATTTTATAATAAAAGGCTAATGAACTTACGTCTATACTATTTTAAAACAACAAAAATCAAACAGAAGTACTGAACTCGATCCGTCACTGACAGAGTTGACCTTAACTCACTCGTAACTAGTGACCTTTGAAAACCCGAATTGATAAGAATGTAAATGACACAATCGTTTTAGTCGATTTATGGGGTTTAAGAAAACAAGAATCCATATAACGCTTGTAGATACGACGTAAAAATATAACTTTTACCGGAAGTATCCCATATCGTTTAAGAAATTAGCAAGATAGTAAAATATTTGTAGTATTTTCCGCGAATTCGATTCTAAAAAAAAAACTGCTAAAACCACACATGTAATAAAATTTAGGAAATAATAGCAGAAAAAATTTAAACGATCATCATCACCTTGATTCTGCCCCGCGTGCAAAAAAGCGCCAGGCATGAGTCGTCGTTGCTGCAAGCTTACATAGCTCATAATTCTTTTTACCAGTTCTCAGACCAATGAGTCGTGCGACAACCAACAAAACAATCGTTCGATTCGAATCAGCCGATCGATCGGTTCGATATGTTAACATTTTTTTCTATATTTTTAATAAACGCATACTTCCACGCTACAAAGCCTACGAAATTATGTAATACGCGACATTCTACTGGTTATTAATTCTCAAGTCCACACCTCAAGATAAGCATACCTGGTGCGATACCGACCATTGATCTAAACCCGGAAAAAACTCTCTCTTTCTAATTAGTCGTATAAATTTAGAAAGAATTGAAGATGTTCCTTGTGAACCGGGAAAACATTAATGTTTCGCCGAAGCTTGTCGCTCGGTGGGTCAGTCAGTCAAGCAGAAAAAATTAAAACACAGTCATTCATAACAAGGTCGACCTCATCAGATCGCCCCGTAAACGATCTGTGTAATTACGATTTAAGGTAAATTTCGAGAACTCACCTTTTATTTTCGACGTCACACGTCATGGATTTTCCACGATGAGCAAGGGTGAATATCAATTCCGTAATCCACAAGAAAACTTGATTAAGATGGGGCAGCAATCTTCAGGTAGTATCGGGCAAGGTCTTCCACACCAGATTTTTTTCTGATTCGAAAACTAGTCGCCAAATTTATTTCAGAAGTTACGCAACACTCTTCCTCCGGTTACAAGAGTACAGCACTGGCACGGAATATGCTTAAAAGACACTTTGCACCACCATAAACACTTCCTGGAATTCTTTAGCTTTTTACTGCTTTTTGCGCTATTTTACTTCGATTTTCGCCCTTTTCCGTTCAAAAGTGCTAAACGGCATGAATAACATACGAGAACGGTCAACTACCTGTTGATTGGATTTTCACTTCACACTAAGGTAAGCACGTAACAACTACAAAAAAAAACTGCACTAAATTTTTTTTCGTTCGATTTATCACTTGACCAGATAACCGATAGCTTAGTCTCACCTGTGCAACGAAATAGAAAAGTGGCGAAAAACTGCGTTCACCGGCGAACTGCAGTACGGAAAAAAAATTGGGTAAAAAGCACGAATTTCTAGCGCTAGAAACGACTCAGAAATCTATGACCTCCTGACCGTTTGTCTTATTCAATTTTTTTTTTTTAGTTCCGCTTCGAGGTACAATACCTCAGAGTACACCTTTTTGGGCGGCTGAAACCGTACGAAACGAGAGCTTTACGAAAAGTGACCTAATGCGGAGCACAAGACGACGTTGTTGAAATCCCAGCGAAACACACACGCATAGCACTCTATGCGGCTTATCTTTTAGCGCTAGCTAGTACCGCGCGATACTGTACAAAGCAGACGAGCGTGTTGGGAGCGAGCGTTCTATGCGCGAGCGCGACTTGCTACCGAGCAACCGACAATAATGGACTATTGGACGCGATGTTGACGCTGTACGCCGCCTGGTGGTATCTTCGGTTTAAACAAGTTTCCAGCCCCCGAAACCCCAATGTCTTCGGATATTCCTAGCAACTTTATTGGAAGTCGGCGACCACGACCACTGTTCGCAGAGTTTTTTTAAAGAAAGCTTAACACACAAGCTTTCCGCGAGCGGCGTATCTACACGTCCGTTCTCACCTCGTATGTAAATATTCCACCGGCTTTCGGCCGGGAAGAGGAAACCATACCTGAACTCTGATCACCTGTAAGCAACCTTTCAACCATATAGGAAATCGATTTGTTGATTTTTCTAGCGATTAGATTACGACTTAGTACGCGAACAGCAGATGGTGCTCGCAAGTACGGTCGGTCGGTACCGGCTGCTATATTACACAAATATAGCATACACACCCCTGCAGCTTAGATGTAAATCTTTCTACGAAGATAACAACCTTACCGCACTCAATTCCTGTAATTTCAATAAATTTTTAATGTGGCTAGGAAAAGGGTAATAATGATTATGGAATTGTTTTGTGTAGTAATCGGGAACGAATTAACTTTAGCCTTAATTGTAATGTCGCTTAAGCCTTCTTTCTAGCCTTCTACTATTGCCAATTTATTAGCTTAGCTGTACGCATTAAATATATCGATTTCTTCAGAACTTTGAACTACTTACCATGTTTATCTCATTTGTATTTACGTTTTATTCAATCGAATTATTCATAATGTCACTAAAATTGACGTCATTGCACTTTGGAAGCAATGATACCGCATACAGGTGTGAGTTATATCTTTATTAGTCATAGCCGTAGGTGGAAGTTAAACCTTTTTAATTTTTATTGGTACACTTAACTTTATTATTCTAATAATAAAATATTGAGATCGACTTAGAAAAAAAAATAAACTGGCAACAAGTCGGGCGAAACTTTATTATTCTTGGGACAAGTTGCGGATGCGTGGAAACTCAATATACATGTTAGATGGTTATGGAGGACGTAGTAAAAGGGGGTTCTTGGGCAGGGCAGTTGTCAGTTTCACACTTAATTGCGGAAACGATCGATAGCTCCAGAACATATAATCAATATTTCATTCGTTTATTTATGCAAGTTTGAGTTTTTATGAGAGGAGCGGTGGTAATGAGGGTGGGTGGATGTTAATAGTTTTTTAATTGATTTTTTGAATCACGTCCAATATTCTCTGTACAGAATGTCAGTTTCATAGATGAATTTGCATAGAAGATTCGGTGTATTTTACGTTCACGAAACCAAACATTTGTTTGGGAGGGGGTAGAGGAGGTAAGCGAATCCTAAAATTAGTGATGCAATTTTATTTCGTTCTCTTTTAAGGTGCTCGTACAAAATTTCAAGTTCTTAGTTTTTAATTTGTTGGTTATTAGTTGATTTAATGAAATTGCTCGAAATCATACTTTTGTATGGAAGGAGGTAGAAGGGCAAGCGCGATCCGAAAACCCTTGACGCAATTTCGTTTCAACTATTTTTAAAAATTTTGTGCACAATTACAAATTGATAGCTTTTAATAGTTAGGTGATAATTGATTTCTTAAAAAATAATTTTGTATGGGAGGGGGTAGAAGTTTTCAAGGTATTCGACCAATTAATATTTCATTCTTCTAGGGATTTCTTTTAAATGCATTTTGCAAGTTTCTACATTAAAATTTCACTCAAAAATCTTCAGTTTATGCGTTTTTTTTATTCCAAATGAAACACCTTGTGCACGTTAGACTGGGGGATCGGTGCATAACAATTGCGGAATTTTTATTGATTTTTCAGTATGTATAACAAACAGATGTATCGACATGGAAAATTTAAACACATCGCTCACTTCAAACCAAGCGATATTAACTGGTCGAATACCTTCAAGACTTCAACCCCTTCCCCACAAATGTATTATTTCGGCAATTGTTCGTAAATCAATTGTCACGAATATATGTATGAGAAAAACAAAATTTGTTCAAACACTTTTGAAAATATATGAAACGAATTTGCATCAAATTCATTGCACTTTCTCCAACCCTCTCCCATACAAAAGTATAATTTTAACCAACTTCAATAAATCAACTAATAACCAGCAAATTAAAAGTTATGAACTATGAGCACTTGAAAAAAAAAAACGAAATGAAACTGCACCACAAATTTTACGATTCCCTCAACTTCTTTACCCCCTACTACACCAATGTATTGTTTCATTTTATAATACACCAAAGAATTTATTTCGTTTGTGAAACGAACATTAAAATTAAAGAATTTTGAAAGCAATTCAAGTAATCAATCAAACTATTATTAACATCAAATCAATTTTCCTATCGCCCCTTCATCCATGCAGAAACTAACAAATGAAATATTGTTTGTATGTTGATCGCAATCCCTGTTAAGCGTTTAATACTCAACAACAGCCATAATCTAGAACCCTAACACCCTGATCTGCATATTGACTTCCCACGTATCCGCAACTTATCTCAAGAATTATAAAATAGTGCTTTTATGTTTCAACCATTTTAATAAACAAAACCTTGTGCTATTGTTTCTTCTCTTTCTAAAATGGCACTACAGCACAAATCTAACCTTGGCATCCTGACTTTCAGGTTTTATACTCTAGATAAAATCTGAGAGTATATTGTGTTTGCCTTACCGTTTGTAACGCTTAGAAATAACGCTCGCACAGAGCCGTCAAGGGTATAGAAATATTTGTTGTCGCTCAAAAACCTCGATTCCGAGTGACCGTCTGTCTGTCTGTCAGTCTGTCTGTCCGTCTGTGCTTCTGTCTACAGCATAACTCTCGAAAGCTTTGAGCTATAGCGCTAAAAATTTTTGTGTGTCATTTTTAGCAAAAAATTAACTTTAAGTTCATGATCCTTCTATCCCCTCCCATACAAATTTCATGAATTTTCGAAATATTAAGAAATTAATTTTTCTTTGAAACTATTTAAGCTATCGACTTGAAATTTAGGTCAAAGTATTATAATATAGATGTCATTAATATCACGGAATATTGACCCGATCCCCTTACTCCTTCTATCACCTCCCATACAAATGGACAATTTTGAAAAATAGATATTTTCGATTTTCATTGAAACTAGTAAAGCTGAAAAGAAGAAATTTTGTCAAAATCAATTCTTCTTCTTTATTTTGATCCGTACACTCCTTCTACCCCCTCCCATTGAAATGCAAATTTTTTGTTAAATGCATTTTATCGATTTCCATTCAAACTAGAAAAAGTACAAACTTAAAATTTTGCCAGAATTTATTTCTTTATAATTGAAATAAGTGTTAGAAAAAACTATCAGCTCAACTCCTTCTACCACCTCCCATACAAATATCTGTATTATAAATTCAAGAAAAGCATTTCTCCTTCAAGTATATGAGAGCTATCGACTTTGAAATTGAATCAAAGCATGGTGATAGGGATGATAAGCAGTTTCAAAATCATCGCAAACGCTCCACTTCCTCTGCCACCTCCCATACAAAATCCCCAATTTCAGGAAAACTATGACCAATTTCTTTAAAAATAATGAAAACTAAAAACTTTAAATTCAGCAAAAAACATTTTGCATGCCATGTTCGGTGTCATATACGAAAAATACAAACCTACCCCTCTACTTCTACCACCTCCCATGCAAAATTCTCTATTCACTATTCGAAAGAATTTGAGATGACATATTTTCTGGTATATTAAAGTCATTTCCATCTCATCTAGAGTATCATATGATTGAGCTTTAAGCCCAATTATAATTCTGTTATGTTTTTTAACATTTTCATAACTTATTTCTTGTGGAAGGGTTGTTAGCTCTTCGCACAATCCTCTATCTATAGATTGGTAACCAAGATATATCCAAGCATGCAGTGTGCTGGAATTATGCATCGACCTGGATTTGAACTCACGATCTTTGCATTGTAGACCAACACGCTTCCCACTAGGTTTTTTTTACGTAGCCGAACATAACTTAGGGGGTCACCCTTTAATGTAATTTAGTCAATCATGTCGGCAAAGGAAAAAAAGGAGTTTATGTTAAATGGGATTAAAAGGGGGGAAAAGCTTAAAATGCCGGTGAACGTTGAGTTTGAAACGTCGAAGGTTGTATGACAATGGGAATACAGCTTCTGGCAATGCATTCCAAACTTAGAAGTTCGGGGTGAGAATGACTGCCTATATTTCACTGTACGGGAAGCTGGAAGCTTAACAGTGAACTCGTGTGCGCTTGAAGCTAGGCGAGTGTTTCTAGGAAATGTGTACAGAGGTGAAAAAAGTTTAGCAAGTTCCTCATTGCATTTACCATGAAAGTAGCAGTAGTAAACGCTTAGTACTCCGACATTTCTGCGATGCTCTAGGGAGTCCATATAAACCGTATTGGCTTTATTTCCAATTAGTCGGAACGTCTGTCTCTGGACACGGTCAAGCATTGCAAGCTGCGTTTTGGATGCCTCAGCCCATAAATGCGAGTTCTACTCGAGGCGTGGTCTAATGCCGTCTGGAGTGGGAATCGAACCCACGACCTATTAACTGAGAAGCAAGCACGCTGCCCACTACGCCACGGAAGACTCAAATAGAAAGGGGGAAAGATGACAGACTTGTGTTTTTGAGGTGTTGAACTCTACTCTATATATCCTGCCCCATTCCAAGATTAGGTTCAGATCAGAGTTCAATGATCCAAATAGTTCAGCACGTTTAGATGCTACCGGGGCACGATGAGCGTTAGTAATCGAATTCATAGATCTTATCCAGGGTACTGTCATCTGCAAAGCAATGTATCGGATTGAGCCTTGGCGACAGAAGGTCATTGATAAAAATAAGAAAGAGTGTGGGTGATAAAATAGAGCCCAGGGGGACTCCGGAATCTATGGGAAAGGAAGAAGATGCCACACCATTCGATACGACTTGTATGGTGCGATCATGTAAGAAACTCTTAATCCATTTTACGAGGTTATTATTAAAGCCGACTGCTTTGAGCTTCACTAGGAGACATTTATGCCAAACTCTGTCAAACGCTTTAGCGATGTCAAGCGCCAGAACTTGACTTTCGCCAAATTTATGGATGCAAGAGTTCCAACGATCAGTCCGATATACCAAGAGGTTACCTGTAGGTCGTCCGGAACGAAATCCGTATTGGTGATCATTGATAAATTTGTTATCTTCAAGATAGCGGACTATTTTGTTATTCACAGCCGTTTCCATCACTTTCGACAGAACGGAAGTAATGGCGATGGGGCGATAGTTG
This sequence comes from Chorisops tibialis, assembly GCA_963669355.1. Lineage (NCBI taxonomy): Eukaryota > Metazoa > Arthropoda > Insecta > Diptera > Stratiomyidae > Chorisops > Chorisops tibialis. The sequence goes on along the minus strand of OY770262.1, from coordinate 114,593,896 downwards.
GCGGGCAACGCTTTGTTTCCCTTCTTGGGAATCGGCTGAGCATTCGCCATTTTCCACGTGCGCGGAAAGTGCCCAGAAGAGTAAGAGAGATGGAATAAATCGCGCAGCGGTTTAGCCAGGGACGCAAGATAATTTTTAAGGACTAAGGGGGTAATATCATCGGGACCTGCAGATTTCTGAAGAATTCTGGAGATAAGTCGTATGCGAAAATGAATATCAGGTAGACGAAATCCAGATGGTGTTCCAAGTGGGGGAGACTGGTTTATCGCTGGCAGCCTGGAGTTTCGTGCGAAACTTGCTGCGAGAAGATTGGCTTTATCAACAGGATGGACTAGAATTCATTCCCCATCTAGTTGATGATTTTACATGGCTGCTGTTGACTGTTTTAACAAATGACCAAAAAGACCTCGAGCCATTTGGTGTTTCGAGAATTTTCCGTCGAAGTTTTTGGTCGTGTTGAAGCTTAGCACTTTTCAAAATCGACTTGCATGTATTTCTTGACATGTTGTAAAGGGGTCTACTGGCAAACGTTGGGCTGCTCTTAAAAATTTGAAAATATTTTTTTGTTCCGGATGGCCGTAAGACAATCTTTAGTAAACCACTTATCTTTCGACGGTTTGATTCCTTTATAATTAAAGGGTATGAAGAGTTCCATACCCTTAAGGATGGTTCCGGTTACAAGCTGACAAGCTGTATCACAATTATTAGACTCGAAACACAATTTCCAATTAAAGACCATGAAAAACTGTTTTAATGCTCCCCAGTCTGCTCTTTTGTAATACCAGATGGTTCTTCGAGGCGCTTTGACTACACGCTAGCTACCGTTGTCCTTCCTTTTGGTCTGGGAATTTTCATTAGTAACTTACATTCGTTTCGAATTGCAACGAGGTCACCCCACTTAAAGAATGCGGAGGGTGATGAGTTGTCTTAAAGCGTTCCTTATTATAATTTTGAGACCTCTCGATTGCTGCTACAGTAGCTAATCTGATGGATGGTAAATCTCGCTGATCAGTATTGGTTAATTTTTCTTGCAAGATTTCCGTCAAATTCTCAACAGTAGAGCCGCGTTGCGGAACACCAAATAGTAAAATACTCGGAGCAATTTTCATTGAGCTTTGTACGGAGTTACTTAGAGCATATTCTATCTCCGCCAATTGTTACACCCAACCGGAATGATCTACAGGATTGCTTAACGTAGCTAGCATACCAGTGATGGTACGGTTAACGCGCTCCACTTGTCCGTTTGCCTAGGGCGAAGCAACTGCTACCTTAACATTAGTTATATTGCGATTTAATAAAAAAGACGCAAATTCAAGACAGGTGAAACATGTACTGCGTCAATAATTGCCCTTACAGGACTACTGTAGAACTCGAAATACTTGGACAGTACGGCACATACCTCGCGAGTACTTGTCGATATCACAGGATACAACTTCACGTATTTTGTGAACGCATCAATAATGACCAGCAAGTGCTTCCGTTTGGATTTTACCGAGGTCCAAGTGAATAGTATGAAACGGCACTGGTTCTTTCAGAATGTTATATAGCTTTTGATTGTTTGTTCTGGCCGGAGCTGAGTAAAATATACATTTCAGACAGTTTCGGATGTGTCCTCAATTTTACATTTCATTTTAGGAAACCAATACGATGATCAGAATCGGTCATAACATTTATTAGCACCCACATGACCCAATTTTTCATGCACAGATCGAATGAGATTCTCTTCTAATGCTTTTGGAACATACCGCTGCAGACTTCCAGATTTGTTGCGTCAACAAATAATGCCATCACTCAAAACATATGGTTCTACCGCTACATTTTGAAGCCTGTGCTTCAAAGCGGAAATGTCCTTATCCCTAATCTGCAGAACCCTCAGCTGGAAATACAATTCTTCGCCCTTTTACGGCGACAATCACTTGGCATGGAAACGAGGTGGTTGAAAGGATCTTAAAAGTAGCATCATCAGACGCATCGTCATTGCGTCGCAGAATCTACAATGATAGAAAAGTCAGATGAAGCGGACGAAAGAGCAACACCAGAAGCATCAACAGAGACGAAAGGATGAAAAGCTGGGGAAAGGATGTCGTTAACAGGAGGCTTTTCATTGTCGGATGAATCACTTGAAGTGGAGAAATTCGAAGTGACTGAAAGAGTGGAGGCTAAAGCAGAATCACTTGGCGCACGGCTTAGGGCATCCTCGTGAATCATCCCAGTTCCAATTCGATGTTTTATTGTATACTGGATGATTTCCAGCTCGAGCGCCCATCTGGCAATATGAAGATTAATACTTTTCTTGTTGAGCGTCAAGGTAAGCGAATTGCAGTCTGTTAATATGCGGAATGGTATTCCCTTGAGATACATACGAAATCTTCGTAGAGCATAAATAATAGCAAGCCCCTCCTGCTCAAAGGTTTGATAACGAGACTCGGAACCTGTAGCACTTCTTGAATATTATGACACTGGATGAAACTTTGTACCATCCTGGCGCTGCATGAGAACAGTACTAAATTCGGTCAAGCTGGCATCACAATGTAACTCCGTTTCTCCGTGCGGACTATGAATTGCAAGCACTGCGGCTTGAATAGGTCGCGCTCGAAGTAACTCCAATGCATCTCTACACTCTGAAGTAAAACCAAATGAGGTTTTCTTTTTGACGAGGTTGAGCAACGGTCGGGCAATACTTCAAAACCCGGACACAAACCTCCTGAAGCATGAGCATAGTCCCAGAACAGAGGGCATTTCATCAAGGTTCTGCGGAATTGGAAATCGTTGTATGGCTCGAATGTGATCTTTAGTTGGGCGAATGCCGGTGGCAATGACATCATATCCCAAGTATTTAATATGAGTATAGCCGAATTTTTATTTGGGAAACTTAAGCTCACGCTGATGTTCTGCTGCTTGTCTTAGCACATTTGACAATAGTTTACCATGTTCCTCAAACGAGGCACTAGCAATGACTATGTCACCCATAAAAATCATTATTTCCCTTAATTCAACAAAAGAACGAAAAATGTCATAAGTAATTCGTTGGAATACCAACGGTGCGTTTTTTTAAACCGAATGTTATCTTGAGGTATTCATATTAGCCATTCGGTGTAACGAACGAAGTATACTTGAGAGAACAATCAGACACCCTGACATGATGAAAGCCACCTTTAAGATCAATTAAAGTAAAGTATTTCTTGCTTTCCAAATACTTGATACAATATTCGATCAGTAGAAGGAGGTGATTGTCTCGAACTAATTTAGACCTTTGTAATCGACGCACATCCTTATCTCACCTGATTTTTTTTTACTAGAACTATAGGAGACGCGTACGGCGAATCACTTGGCTTAATAATTTTACGTTTTAACAAGTCATGAATTTTATCGCCGACTTCCTTTTCTCAAATACTGAAAATCGCCTTAAAGCACAATAGAACGGTGTATGAGAAATTAGTCTTGTTATTAGTTCACGATGCGAAGATACACGCTCCTGAGAGGGTGGTACGTTAAAATAATCTAAATGAATAAAAGCTTGCATTTGCTTCATACGATTGAGCCCCAATTCGGGATCGTAATCGATTGTAGTGGAGTGCGGAGTTCAACAGCACAAAGATAAGTATCATCGACGATCCTTGCATTCCGAGCTCCTTCGAATATTGTCGTAATATCCAAATTATTTGCAAGATTATCACATGACTCAAAATTTGTTGTATCCTCCTTTCTAACACGAATGCTCGCCGAAGTGGATGGCATTCAATTTATTAAGTAATCTGACGCTTTAGCATTTATTTAGTTAGTAGAATCAAAAGCGCAGAAGTTAGTATTACTCAAAAATTTTAATTTATTGATCTCTTTTGGTAACGTGAAAATATTTGGTTTAAATGTTACGCTAATATTGAATAATAAAAGAAAATCACGGCTTAACAGTATAGGCACCGGCAAGCTATCATCTGGAAGAATAAAGATCGACAGTGATTTTGTACGATTTGCAAATCCTATCAGACGACCAAGCTAGGGTGTAGCCCAGTAGGTAACGTGTTGGTCTTGTAATGTGAAGGTCGTGAGTTCAAATCCCGATCGGCGCATAATTCTAGCACACTACTTGCTTGAAGTATATCTTGGTTACCTCAATCTACGAAAATGAAAAATTCGTAGCCTGTATGCGCTTGTGTTTCTCATAATCGACAAGGCGATTTTTGAGTTCAATTAGGTTCTTAGAACCACGCAACAAAATAATATCGCTCTTCGCATCTCGTATTCCCATGATTATAAAATCTATAATATCAGCTTCGGAAACATCCGCCTAACTTGCAATTTCTTGCATTGCAATGACGTGTTGGTGCATTTTTTTGTCTTTCTTTAAGGTGCGGTTTCGCAGTAATTCATACACATCATTTCGTGACAGACTTCTTGCAAATTCCCCAAGGATGGTAGCTCTGAACTCCAGCCAGGTCTTAACATTTCTCACAGTGCGTAGCCATGACTTAGCTGTACCCTTCAAAAGTCATCGGGCGCACAAATACCGGAACTCCAAACTGCGTTCAACGAATCCGTGACATCTTGGAGGTCATCGATCCCTTTCTTGACGCTATAATGATCGTCTCCGGTAGATTCCGGCACTGCGTTCTCGACATACTTGTAGTCTATCTGATGACCTCCACCCGGGCTTGCTAAGGGCGTGGTCGCAGATTCCAACTCGGCAATCTGACGACGCAATTGCAGAATATCTCTTTTTCGAGTAAGTGCTATCAGGAGTGCGACAACATGCTAGTAATCATCACTTTCCACATCCGAACAAAGATCTCACCAAGATCTTCGGATGGCATCGATCCATCATCCTCAGCTGCAGGCACCTTTGGCTCATTCCCATGCACTTCAATGTATAATGCGCGAAGCTTGGCAATAGTAACCGAAGCAGAAAAATTTACATCTGCCCGTGACAAAGCCAGTTCTTTTTTTGAGAACCTCTTTGCCATTCGTCCTCAAATCGCGAGACGACTGGCTGTACTTATTACTTCGAATGAGGAAAATTAACTTGAGCTTTTTCTTTCTGGGATTGATATTGTAAAATACATTTTTATGCTCTAGATGAAATCTGAGAGTATTATAAGTTTGCTACAAAGTTTGAATGCCAAGAAATAAGGCTTGGAGAAAAAAACGAATGATGCAGAAGTTTATATAATCACTCAAAAATCTCAAAACCGGATGTCCGTCCGTCCGTCTGTCTGTCTGTCTGTCCGTCCGTCCGTCCGTGTCCTCTCCAGCTTGAGAACGCTTTGAGCTAGATAGTTAAAATTTTGGACACTTCGTTCTTGACAAAAAAGTAAGGTCAAGTTCGTGAATGTGCCAAATCGCTCCACTCCTTCTACCACCTCTCATACAAAATTCAAAATTTCGTAATTTGACAATAAATGGATTTACTCGAAAAGTATAAATGCTATTGATCTGAAATTTGGAATGTAATACTTTTATGATGGTTTTAATCTACTGTATAAAAAAAATTTGTGTCCTCCCCCTCCTTCCACCACCTTCCATACAAACTGCAGTTTTTCATGAAATGCGCTAGACAAATTTACTCAGTGCGTATAAAATTTATCGATCTGAATTTTAACCAAATGTTTATTTAGAATTATTAGTAAAACCAAAAAAAATTAGATGATTAGTTTTACCTTTTCTCCCCCCGCCCATACAAAATTACATAATTTAATAAACGGACTTGTTCGAAAACTATAAACGTTATTGATCTGAAATTTGGAATGTACTACTTTCAAAGTGATTCCTATCTACTGTATAAAAGTTGTTTGAGTCCTCTCCTTCCTTCCACTACCGTCCATACAAACTGCACTTTTTCATGAAATACTATAAACAAATTTACCCAGTACGTATAAAATTTATCGAGCTGAAATTGTGCACTAAATATTTATTTAGAATTATTAGTAAGACCAAAAAAAATTAAGCGATTAGTTTCACTCCTTCTACCCCCTCTCATACAATCTGACACAATTTAACAACTTCACGAAAAGTCGATTTTCCTGAAAAGTATGAACGCTACTGATCTTCAATTTAAAACATGTCAAGAAATGATGTTTTTAGTTATTTCAAAAAAGTCATTAAGAACTCGCCCCTACTTCTACCACCTCCCATACAAACTGCACAATTTCACTAAATCCAATACACTAATTTTACTGTATTATTTTAATAATAAAGTATTGTGATCGACTTGGGAAAAAAAAAACTTGCTACCCTGAAATTTTTTTTTTTCGCGTTTCATGACTAAAATAGCCTAAAAATGCAAAAAAAAAAATCCGTCTGTCTGTACGCCGTCCGCCGTACGCCGTACGCCGACGTGTACGCTCAGCGCACATTAACTCCCAAACCCTTCAAGATAGAAAGTTCATTTTTGGAGGGATTGTAGGTAGTTGCGGATCTCAGGCGGATACCAATTTTGGGGGGTATACGAGTTCAGGGGGAGGCAGGGGGAGCGCTTAAACCGAAAAATACGAATTCGAATATCTCAACCATGGTTACAGCTAAAAAGCTAAAAATCAACATACATATACAAGAGTTTGTGGGACAACTTTTAAAAATAACTTAATTTTTTTATCCATTGGCGTGCGAAAAGGGGGGGCTAAGAACCAATTGTCGGCCGAATTTTTTTTTCAAATGATTATATCTTCGAAATTACTTCCCATAAAAAATTGATATTTTGAGACCATCAAGATAGTATATAGATCTACTAGAAACAGTTTAGATAGAAGCTAATTAGTGAAAGGGGGAGGGTCAGGGGGGGTGCAAAGAAAAACATTTAAAAATTAATATCTCAACTGTCTCTTATGCTATATAATTGAAACTTAAAATGTATACTAAGCTTTACTAGCGACATACGAAAAAAAAAATAATATGTGGACATTATAGTAGTGGGGGGAAATGGGGAGCATTTCAAAAATGGCGCACTTTCCAAAACTACAAATCATCAAATCTCAAAACTGAGTACAGATATCAAATCAAAAATTTGTCAGATTGTAGAGCTATATAATCTTTAATTTTGGTAAAAAATTTGAGTTGGGGGGTGTAAGGGGAGGGAGGTGGAAAGCGAAAATGTTGAAAATTTTGAGTGATTTTTTTATGGCTCTGGTAAAAGATACAAAGTTTAAATTTTGCATGTCGACACATCTATTTGATATAAATAGAAAAAAAATAGTAATTTGTTCCAAAATTGTTATGCTCCGAAGTGGGGGTCTAACGTGCACAAGGTGTTTCATGTGGAATGAAAAAAACACATAAACTGAAAATTTTTGAATGAAATTTGAAGGTAGAAACTTAAAAATTTGGAAAATGCATTTAAAAAAAATCTGTAAAAGTTTGAAATATTAACTGGTCGAATATTTTTAAAACTTCTACTCCCTCCCATACAAAATTATTTTTTCGACCATTTTTAAGAAATCAATTATCACCTAACTATCAAAAGCTATCAATTTGAAATTTTGCACAAAAACTTAAAAAAATAGTTAAAATAAAATTGCGGTAAAAGTTTTGAAATCATGTTTGCCCTTCTACCCCCTCCCATACAAAAGCATGATTTCGACCAATTTCATTAAATCAACTAATAACCAACAAATTAAAAGCTACGAACTTAAAATTTTGTACGAGCACCTTACAATAGAAAAGAAAGAAAATTCCATCACAAATTTTACGATTCCCCTACCTCCTCTACCCCCTCCCATACAAAATTATTTTTTCGAACATTTTTAAGAAATCAGTTATCACCTAACTATCAAAAGCTATCAATTTCAAATTTTGCATGAAAACTTATAAGAGTAACTCAAATGAAGTTGCTTTGAAAGTTTTGAAATTGCGCTTACCGTTTTACCCCCTCCCATACAAAACTATGGTTTCGACCAATTTCATTAAATCAACTAATAACTAACAAACTAAAAGCTATGAACTTGAAATTTTATACAAGCACCTTACAAGAGAAGCGAAATAAAACTGCATATCAAATTTTACGATTCCCCTACCTTCTCTACCCCCTCCCATACAAATTTTCGGTTTCGTGAAAGTAAAATACACCGAATTTTATGAAAATTTTATGCAATTTCGTCTATGAAACACATTCTATACAGAGAATATTGGACGTGATTCAAGCAATTATTAAAAAGCTGTTAACATCCACCCACCCTTGCTATTACCCCTCCTCCTCCCCTCAAAAAACCCAAACTTGCAGAAACGAATGAAATATTGTTAAATTGACAACAGCCCTGCCCAAGAAACCCCTTTGCACTTAGCTTTCCCTAACCACTTTAACCTGTATATTGACTTTCCACTCATCCGCAACTTGTCCCAAGAATAATAAAGTTTCGCCCGACTTGTTGGCAGTTTATTTTCAGTATCTACTAAATTTTTTAATTCTAAATTTTCTATAAAATATTTTGGTGGCAACTCTGGCGTGATGTGAAAAAAGTAGTTTAATGTCGTCGCATCCTCCACCACTTCCCCTAAAAAATTTCTTTAAAATCAACAAATTTCTCTTTCATCTAGAGTAGGGCACGATTGGGCTTTACGCCTAATCGTTGTCCTGTGATGTTTTATATTTATATTTATATTTTATTTCAATTATTTATTATTTTAAATAAACAAACCGCAAGAACAGAATATGAATCCGATTTTATAAATTATCCCATTTCAATTATTTTATTTTTTTCTGTCAGTTCTTGCCTGGAGTTCTTTTCTCATAATCACCCGGCAACTAGATTTCATTCCATTTTTTTAATGAAAAGTAGTTCCACTACACTAAAGGCTTTCAGCCGAAAACTCAATGTGAGATGTAGCGACATTGGAAAAGATTGAGGTAACCACAGAATATCCAAGCAAGTAGTGTGCTGAAATTATGCGTTGACCGGGATTTGAACACACAACCTTCGCATTGAAAACCAAAACGCTACATACTAAGCTACACCCTAGCTTCATTTAATAAATGTAGCGTCACTAAATTTTTAATTTAATATGACTTGATTTAAAAGTTTCTTTCATTTGCACTTTAGAACGCGTAAATATCAGTTTTAAGCAGGTAATTTTTAAAAATCTGTGATCTACTTTGAATAAAACATTTGGTTATAAATTGAATCTTTATTTTTCACGCGGTTCAGTACCCTTTAAACATCTCTTACCAACAAGCTTATCATTCGCAGGAATCTTTGCATTTTTAACAATTCTCGCATGTTTCACTATACAAGTTGCACATCTGGTCAATTGCATTTTTCAGCATAATTCAAGAAATGATAGGAACTGCTGAATATTCATCGCTACTACCATGGAACAATACATCTAAACATGTTTTCCACGTTTTGCAGTAGCAAAAACGACGATCCGGAGAGATTCCCTTTTTCAGCCGGGCTTGTGATATGCAGACCTAAGTCATCGATAGCCTTAAATTCTTATCCATTCAACGACATCTGAAGAATATCATCTAATCTCGACGTTCCACAATTAACTGTGTTGTTTCTGATGTAATAGTGACAGCTGCGATTAACACTATGGTGTGAGATTTCCATACAAAATATTACAAAAAACCCCATTTAATAGCATAGCCATATGGCACATTTAGCATCAGAACAGCTTCACTTGGACTAAAATCCCACTGCAAGTTTCCATATATGTATGTATGTAAGCAAGCAAGAAGTCTTGTAAGGTTGCGACAAGTGTTCAAGTGCCTGCCGCAATCGTTACTTCCATTTCTTCTTCATAATTTCATTGCTGCGACTTTGACAGATTTTTCCTTACGTCTTACGACAGCCTCACCAGGGCAATTTGGTAATCTTAAAAGAATTCTAGTTGCAATGATTACTGCGCCCGAACTACTTACTCTTGCACACTTTACAAAGCGCATTGACTTTCTATTTTTAATTTCTAATTTTATAGCTTGACGGTCACACAACTATTTTTATTTTGTCGAGAATTTGCTTCTCGAACCTCGAGTTATCGTTCCGAAGAAATCTTATTTGTCACAATGCTTGGGCTTCCCCTAAATAGTCATCGACTGACACTGTTCAAATATAGCGCACTTCTATGGAAATATTTCTAGGATTAGATAAGTTCCCGAAAATAGACAGTGGATCATTAATATCACGAATAGTCGGATTCGGTCCGTGTGTGGGCTAAGAAAGTGCAAGATTCAGGCACTCTTCACTCCAGGCAAAGTGCTGTCATAAACGGGCTGACTAATGCCAAATTCGCTATTGTTTATGTCGATATACATATGTGCGTACTTACGTGCTCGTACTTTGATACATTCAAGCTCAAGAGTCACTGTTAAATACTTAGTGTGCCACTTACAGGCGTGTTTCTGCCATACTGTGCTCGATTTCAAGGATGCCAACCTTAATTAGTATAACCGGCTATAATTAACTTCTCACCTCTTTAATGATGTCTTGTTTTCTCGGCAATTGTAAGTGTTTTGTAAGACGAAGAATGAAAAAAAAAATAATAATAATAAATAATAAGTTAACGACAAAAACAGTTGACACGAAAATTAATTATTTTAAGTGCAGATGCATGAAATTCATGTTTTGCTTTAAGAATCGCATGTTTTCGACCAATCCACTTCTGGAATTGAACAGTTATGAAAATTTCGATTTATTCAAGAATGGTATGAAAAAATGGAGTATTTCGTTAAATGTTAGTTTTATATTTTGGAACAATAAGTTGCCATTTAGCAGTGATTCAGTATTTTATATTCGTTCATAACCTATTAACATTCTAATTTCATCTGAATTAATATTTATACGCTACATAAAATCGCTGTTTTATTCTGTACCCGGGAATCACTAGCTCTTTTTGCTGGTTTCATCCGCGATGATTTGCCCTTTCAGATACATATTTTCCCATTTAGGAAAGTGCTCGAATCCGGAATTTAACTACAGTGAAACCTCAACTCGCGGACACCTCCAATAATCGGACACCTTCCATATCCGGACAAATTTCCTCTACACTCGCTTTAGGACTCGCTTTACGAGCAAAATGACCTGCGACAACCGGACCCTCCAATGAACGGACGCGTACAATTGGTTAAAATGACCTCTCACAAGCGGACACAAAGCTTGTTTAGTCACAAAATTATTCATACAAAAATTGATATTGAATTGGGGATCCCCTTATTAGATGTATTTGAGCAGTCTTTGATTGTAGTGTATAGGATGATTCCCCGTATTAGAAATATTTCTGCGGACACCTCTCATAGCCGGACAAAAAGACTGTGACCATGGCTGTCCGGCTATGGGACGTTTCACTGTACATACATATACATGACTGAATAAGATAATTAGACCAAAATCATATTTTGTACCTCTGCTATCTGCACCAGCATCGGATGCCGCCAAACCAGCTTCTGAGCTGGGTGGATTATGCAGTCCGTTTACATTGCATACCTTGACGCTGAAGTCATTGTCGTGTGCGATTTCAAATTTCGTAGCACTGTTTTGTTTAAACATTCTTCCGCTAAGGACCAGGAGTGCCGCTCTTTGCTCCCCAAAACGTTTAACATAGGTAGTAAATGAGCTTGCTCATTGCAGTTGAAGCCTTCCAACTTTCTTGATGGACTACTTTTAGATTCGTGTATAAGCAATAACATTTTTGGCACCGTTTGACAGTTTAAGGTGGTAGCTTATAAAAACAAACCGATTTATTTTCTGCTTTTTTAATTCTGCATAGATCGCTGCAAGCCCCATCTTTCTATATAAACTAGAAATGGTATAAATATTCTTAAAAGAGCATACTTTGGGGTGCTGAAGTGTTCTTTAATACCTCGGAATAATTTCAAAAGCCAATAAACTTCTTGTGTTCATTACGAGAAGAGCCAAAGAGATTAAGAATGTATAGGTTGGGGACCCCTTCTTCCAGTTATACAACAACAGAATAAAGTCAATCCAGAAGCAATTCCTTCTTTTTGCTCTCAGAGACTTATGATCCTAGAGACTTTGAAAACCTTCCACCCTACAGAGTTAGGCTCCAATTATTAAATTTCTTACCTCTTGGCTCTGGAATAACTATGCTCACATCCTGTTTTGCCTTAGATGTTTTAAATGGCGATATTAAGGATGACCACATCTCAAAAAACATTCAGACTCAATGACAATATCAGGCTGGCGAGGCATTCAAAACCACTTAAGGAATATCCATACAGATTACTTACAAAATGAACCTATTAACAGATGCTTAGGAGTCTTTATCAAATTTGGCGTACACTATACACCTCCAATAATCCTCCCTTCCTCCAATAGCTTGCTCTTTCCTCAAAGCGTGACCGATCCACTGCCATTTCCGCATTTAAATCTTATTGCCCATTTTAGCCTGCCTAGTTGTACTCCAAAGTTCGTTGTTGGAGATCACAATGCGTCGCAGGTATTTGTTCCCGAAAGTTTTGAGCTTATTGGTAAGCCAAAATTGAATTGACGCACGCGGTAATTACTTGCAGCTTCGTGCGTGCCCATGGCATATTTATTTTCCGTCGTGCGTGCTTTTATAATGTAATGATTGATCATTTGACTCTAAGTTCAAACGGTTATGTGCAAGCAGACACACGGCATTAGCATAATCAAAGTGACTTAAGTTGTTATTCATGTTAAACAGTCCCTACTGAAGACTTTTATCTTTCCACCCTCCAGTGCAGCTTTCAAGTTGTCATTTATTACCACAAGAAACAGGGCTTATGATAATACGCAGCCTTAGCTAACACCTGTTAGCACAGGAAAGCTCTCAGACAGCTCTTTTCTATATAAGACGCGACACCTTGCATCTTCGTAGGATTCTTTAATCATTGCTAATTTCTTATCTGGGATACTTCTCCTTCTTTCCTAAGCAAAGCATATCCAGTCCCACTAAACGTTGTCGAAAGCCTAGTCAAAGTCCACAAACATGAGATGTAGTGGCGAACCTATTTTCGCGGACTCTTCAAATATTATCCATAGGATATTTGTATGGTCTGTAAAAGACCTATCGAGAAATACCTTAACCTTAATTTTATTTTCGATGCGGCAGTAAGTAGAAATATACGAATACCATGCCAATTGGCACAATCCCGAAAGTCGATCATGTTCGGGATTTTCTCAATTACGCACTCCTTTCATTCAGCCGGATCTCTTCCTTCACTCCACACCTCAGTAAGGAGTGGTAAGAGTATATTGGCTATTACTTCCGAGTCGGCTTTGAGGAGTTCGGTTGGTAGTCGGTCTACACCTGTGGTTTTATTTTTCGCCATTGACCGAATGGCAGATACTCTTTTTTCTTGTTTGGGGGATCGTGCCTAATGGAGGATTGTTGCGGTTGGATGTTTAGCAATGGTTCGGTTTTTGGAATATCTTCCGCTGATAAGATATTTAAAATATCAGAGAAGTATTCCTTCTATTACCGCAATTGGTGTTCACTCATTCTAAGAAGAGTTCCGTTGATATCTCTCACCAGGTGTTCGGCGGTGAAATTCTTCGATGCTGTTTGCCATGAAGGATTAATTAACAAACTAGCAACATACTCATTCCCACCTTTCCTCATTAATATTATCTGGTCATTTCTATCGTACAGAAGCTACAAGGTAAAGATTAATAATAATGTCTCGAAACCTCGTAACATCCCTGCTGGTGTTCCTCATGGATTATATCTTCATACGTCTGACATTTCGAACTCCATAAACTGCAAGATCGCTACATCCGCAGATGATACTGCCATCGAAAGTTCTTCAATTGATCCCAGTTTAATAGGGAACAACCTGCCGACTGAAATGCATTCTTATTATAGTAAGTGGAAAATATGAATTACCACCGAAAAAACAAACAAAAATATTTTTGCCAAGCGCAGAGCTGCCCGTAATATCCTAAGCCCACCAATACTCATTGGCATCTTATACCCGCTGATTAATAGAGAGTCACAACTCTCTCTGGAAAATAAGTTGCTATAGTTTAAAATAGTTATACCACATTGTGCTTCAATTTGGAATGAATGCTCCGCCATTGATAAACAACAACTACAAATCATTCAAAAGAAATAGCTGAAAATTATTTTAAACAAACCGTGGCATGTGTCAACAAAAATTGTTCATGAAACAGCTCAGGCGGAATTAATTACAAATGACTGCAAAAAACTCCATAATAAATTTAGTACTCGAATCAAAAATTGCGACAACTCTCTCATTTTAGAAATTTGTCAGTAAGAATATTTAGCAATAATTATTGTTTCGTTATAGATTAAGTAAGGTTAGAATACGAAAGTTTAAGTTAACCCAAAGGGTTTTTGCAAGTTTTTTACTCCCTGAATTGTTTACATTAAAACTTTACACTTTCTTGCATCTATGCATTCAATAAAACAAAGGTGAAAAGATTTTCATCTGAACGCTTAAGCGATCTACTATTAAGAAAATAATTGTTAGTAATAAGAAAGAAAGCAGCTAGGGTGTAGCCTAGGTGTAGCGTATTGGCCTACGATGCGAAGGTTGTGAGTTCAATTCCCGGTCGACGCATAATTCCAACATACTGCCTGCTTGGCTATATATTGGTCACCCCAATCTACGAAAATGAAAAACTCAAAGATAGAGGGTTTTATGAAGGTGTAACAACCCTTCCACAATAAATAATAAAAAATGTTAAAGAATCTGAGGTCAGGAGGCCAAGGCCCGATTTAGGCTTTAGTGCCATTGAACAAGGAGAAAAAAGAAATAAATATATCTATCTATCTGTCCCAGTCGACACCAACGGGACACTACTATTCAAGTCCACCCAACTAGTAGCATACGCTGACGATATTAACATTCTAGCAAGATCCTTCCCTAGTGCTAAGGAGGTATTTGTCAATCTTGACTCCGCCGCAAAAGAAGTAGGGCTGCGCATTAATGAAAGCAAAACAAAAGTAATGACGCAAACAAGAAGGAGAACGCCAATCAAAGAAAACATAACAATTGCGGAATATAATTTGGAGAGTGTGGACAACTTCATATATCTGTAGGCTAATTTAGCAAAGGACGGTAATGAAACAGACGAAATCAAACGACGGATAATACTTGCAAATAAGACGTATTATTCGGTACTTCCAATAATGAAAACCAAGAAAGTGCACAGGAATAATAAGCTGCGGATTTATAAAACTATTGTACGACCTGTGCTCTGTTATGGCAGCGAGACAGCGTGGACATTAATTCCGGAAAAGCAGTTAACGCATTTGAAAGAAAGGTCCTCCGAAGAATTTTGGGACCTGTGAAGGAAGGAACGGAATGACGAATAAGATACAACCATGAGTTGTATCAACTCTACGATGAGCCAGAAGCTTCAACGTTCATCAAGCTACGTAAACTGTAGTGGGCTGGCCATGTAGAGCAAATGGAAGACAGAAGAATCCCCAAACCTGCTCTTAACGGTAAAGCGAGTGGTAACCGGCCAGTAGGCAAACCACGCAAGCGATGGGAAGACTCGGTTGATGAAGACAGCAAAGCCATTTTAAAAATTAGCAGCTGGAGTACGCGGTCTTTGCATCGAGACGATTGGAGGCGACGACTTCAGGAGGCCAGGGCCCGATTTGGGCTGTCGCGCCATTGATGATGATCTATCTATCTGATGCATATTAAATATTGGGAGTACAAATTGAAAGCCGCTGTTTTTTATTTCAAAATTCGAGCCTTTATTGTACAAAATTGGTTAATTTTTTATTATTTAAAGAAATGCCCATTGTTAGCCACAACTTTCCTATCTTTCTGGCAACATTTGGATCCCGCTTCGAAAAAACTGGAAAAGGTGGTAGTCGGAATCGATGTCAGAGGAATACGGCAGGTGGGGTAGGACGTTCAATTTCAGTATTTCCAAGTAGGTTTCCCAATGTGGGCAACATGTAGCCGTGCAGCAAAATCACTTTATCGTATTTCTATCACATAGCGGCCGTGCCTCCTTAAATTCTTAGCTCAAACGCGTTCTTGTACCATTCTTCCGTGATGGGTTCACCCGATTGAAGCAGCTCATATTACACCACGCCAAACTGGCTCTACCAGCACCAAATTTCCTTACTTTTGCATATATCTCAAGCTTTTCAAACGATGTGAAATAGCTTGCTGAGTCACGCCCAATGATTATGCAGATTTTTGTTGCATTCAGCATGAATTTTTGTCCTGTTATGCTTCCAATTCTGCATCTTAAAACCTTTTAACCGCTCCGGAGCACTCCCTGTCTTCCACGTCGAAATCATCCATTTTATTGCGCTGAAATCATTCGCAACACGTTCTTTTATTAATAGCACTTTTACCATAAGTTTCAACTATCATTAAATGCGCCTCAGCCGCAGATTTTTTTGAATTGAAGGCAAAAACCAAAACTCCCTGCAAATGGCACTTATTTGGCTAATACTTCGACATATTCGCGCACAAAAAGTACACGACACCGATAAGACTTCACAAATCTAATGATGAGGGGTTGTTGACAGATGCCTAAGTTTACCATGTGACGTTTCTGATCCGCCATTGTTGATCAGCATTTACTGCTGGCACTATCTATGGGGAAACGGCGGATTTCAATTTGTACTCCCGATAATTTACCTCTTAATATTGGTAAGTGCACTACTGTCTCGTATTTAACAATAAGAACATCAACTCGACTTCACTGTGTTGTAAATCACACCGCTCTCCTCGATTCTGTTAAAGTACGATATTTGGCTGTACCATTTAATAGCATTCTCACCTTCGACGACCACGTTGATCATATTGCTAGTAAAGCTAACGCTATTCTTGGATTTGCCGAAAGATATCCAATAAGTTCAATGATACATTTGTTTCTAAGATTTTGTACTGTGCTTTTATCCGTTCTGTTCTGGAGTATTCGAGCCCTGATTGGTCTCCATTTTATTATGTGCACTCAGCTACAATCGAATTTGTGCAGCGTAAATTCTTAAGATTTGCCCTTCGCGGCCTTCCGTGGTCAGATCCGCTTTGGCTTCCATCTCATGTTGATCGTTTGAATCTTCTTTCATTGGACTCGTCGTAGAACATACGTGTAAACACCAGAGTGATTTTCACCTTTAAAGTTATAACAGAAGTTATCGACTCTGACCAATTGTTGTCTTCGATTAAATTCAATGTTCCGTATCGTTCCTTGAGAAATAACGAATTTTGTAGAGTCCCACATGATCGCCTTTAATTATGGTTTTTATGAACCAATTTCATTTATGCTCCAACTTTTCGATCAATACTCTTCGCAATTAGATTTTTGCACCCAGGCAAAAAATAGGATCTATTGGTATGCAGTTAAAAGTGAATCAGACCGTCTCAATGCATTTGAGGCCAAGAATCAAAATTTCACAATCAAATTTAAACAAATAACAAACTTCTGCCAACAATCCACACTTAAAAGTGTTAAGATCTTCCTAATCATTTATTAAAACGGCCAATAATAATTCCATCTCTCATCACTAATGGCATCAAGTTTCGTGAGAAACACTACATAAACACACTCAAACCAAATTTCCTACTACCCTGAAGCAACACCATCTGGATTTTCGCAGTTTTCTACACATTTTCGCGCTAATTTTATATACAGGATCCTGCAAAAGCTCAATACCGACAAGCCCCTGGTCCGGATCGTGTTCCCCCATTACTCTGAAGAAGTGCATTTTTTTCTGCCCTCGCAATATTTAGTATCTTTTTTTTCTCTTTCGAGTGCTATCCACGATTCGAGAAAGTTGCAAAAGCTCGGTCAATTCCCCAAAAAAGAAGAAGATCAAACTCCACCAGTTACCGCCCAGTAGTCCTTACTTCAGAGCTCTCAGAAGTAATGGAAACAGCTATTAAATCCAAAATCTTGAAAATAAACCGCTCAACCACGATCGCCAATATGGGTTACGTTTTGGAAGGTCTGCTTTACAGAACATAAATACTTTTCATTGCAAAAGTGTTTGCAGAGTTTGGCATAAATGTATATATAATTATGCTAAAAACCATCGACCTTGATGATATCCTCCTCCTATGGATCAGGAGTTTTCTCTCTGAACGGACTACAAGAGTAGTATTAGCAATCGATTTCCGCACACTCAAGGATCTGTTTTATTTCACAATTTGTTCTTAGTTTTTATCAACGTTTCTCTGTCGTCTGCTCCCAACTCAGCCCATAGTCTTGAGGATCTCACGCCTTCGCACAGAAAAGCATTCCTTTGTCTAAGAAGGAACATGTTTCATCTTCGTAGGATTCTCTAATCATATTATTATTATTACTATTAGGGGACGCGTGAGAGCACTGCGACCTTCTTGGCCTATTGTGCGTTTATAGCCCCTTACTATATCTCAAAAGCTTTAGCTAATTTGAGAATCTTTAAGGGAGCCGTATTGGCTAGTTCCTCCGTAGAAAGGAAACCCTTTCCAAGAAGACTGTGTCTTTTCCTAGCTACTGCTTCACAGTAGCACAGTATGTGTACTGTCGTTTCTGAGTCTTCGACACAAAGGCGACAAATGTCGGTTTCATCTAAGCCCATATTTTTGTGGTGATGGTTTACTCCAATGTGCCCCGTCATTAGGCCGATTAGAGTACTAATATCCTTCTTGCTGAATTTTAGAATATCCTCCACTTTGTTTTTTTGTGGTAGGACCAGTTTTTTTGAAATTGACAAGCCTGGAAGGCTATTCCAGTAGATTTTATGTTCTTTTTCTACCCACTTTTTGAGTATGGGGTTGGAGTACCCTTTTGGTTTTCCACAGAATGGCTCTGGACAAATAAAATGTTGTTTCTGCGCCGTTTTTTGCAAGGCGATCAGCCTCTTCATTTCCCTCAATTCCCATGTGTCCTGGTACCCACATTAAGGTTACATCATTCCTTTTCCCCAGGGTGATTAGGTTTTGAAGGCATTCCCATACTATCTTCAATCCGTGTTTATTGGATGCTAGAGCTTTGAGAACCGCCTGACTATCCGATAGGATATAAATGGATTTATTGCGATGAGCTCTCCTTATATTTTCTTGGATGCATAGCTCCATTGCAATAGTTCGTCCTGGAAGATTGTGGCTTCTTTGCCGAGTGGTTTTGACACCGAGAAGTTCGGACCTTTGACTCCGGTTCCTGTCCAATCAGAGGTGCGAGAGCCATCTGTATGCCAGATGGATGATCCCTCTACTATTTCAGGTAACATGGAATGCCAGTCCTTGCGTTCTCTGATTATAACTTTGAAGGGAGTTTCAAAGTTGAATTTTGAAACCCTCTAATCATAGCTATGATCTTAGCTGGAATACCTTTCCTACGCAAAGCATTCGATATTCAATCTCACTTAACGCTGTCGAAAGCCTTCTTAAAGTCCACAAGCATGAGATCTACAGGCAAAGTAATTTGAGCGGCTGGCCCGTAAGGTATCTGTATAGTCTGTACAAGACAAACCTTTACGGAAGCATGATAAATTTCGTCAGTATCTCAGGATTTCATTCCCACCACTGACCGAAAGGCGATTTATGGACCGAGTCACCCCTTCCACCTTCATTCGATGCTCGAACGTTTCAGAAGTCAACCATAGTCCTTTCGAATAGCCAAAGATCGTCACCGTTGAATAAGTTTATATTCGAACCTTCTCGTATCAGTTAACGCTTTAACAGCACGGATTAAGGCATTGATTCAGTGGGCAGTGTGTTTGCTTCACCATCTTCCACTTATAGAAGGTCTATTTACTCAGTAAATGGTTTCTGTTTGCTTTCTATCATTTAGTCCCCCATAACATCTAAAAATATTTGTCAATTGCAGCCCGTACAGCTAAAAAATATTTCAGCTTCACCACTCGCTACGGTTGTTCTAACTCCTCTTCCCTTACCTTTCCAATCGCATTCCTTCCCTCCATGACTGTGTTTGTGCATTGCACATAAAGGCCAAAATTGCCTAAAACACAAGTCATTCTGCAAATTCCAAAAAGAAAATTTAGAGTTCTACACAGAAATACCTATATTATAATGCGAGCACCAAGGAGCCATTTGTTTCAAATGTCACTGAACAAAGTTGATCTAAATAAGACGGTACATATCCCAGAGCCCAGTTGAAAGTCGTCATATTTCGGCCCCGTCCTCAACTTGTTAAATAGTCTAAATACTTTCAGATGACATATTTTCTAGTGTATAAATCCAATTTCATCTAGAGTATCGCCTGATGGGGTCTTGCGCCCAATTTTAATTCTTACATATATGTTTTTAAATAAATACGGTTTTGCTGATAAATTTATTATTGGATTTGTCCTTGTTATTTTTCTCGCCGTCGTGGATATTATAAGTTTCTTCAGTCATCTGGTAATTATTAAAAGTTAGTAATGTCTTGTCATTCTCTATCAAAATTAACACATTTCTTTTTCTGATAAATTTGCAGTAACAATTCGATTCGTTATGCTCATATATGCAATTGGAAAATAAGTGTGTTTACCTACGCCTAAACTGAAATCCTCTTGAAATTAATTGAACTTCTAGACATGAGGCTAGACAATGGCGCTTTTCAAAACCCCATTCATGCAGAAAATTGCGCGCGCATTCATTAAAATAGAAAATGTAGCTATAGCTATGCTACCTTTTCTTAAGGTAAATATGCAAACTTGTTTGTGTAAGAGTGAGCATACCTGCATATCAGCGCCGTCAATTATCCAATTCATCTCATTAATTTGTGCACGGGCTGTCAACAAATTTGTCCGTGAACCATGTCCGGAATTATAAAATAATTCAAAAATTTATCTCTAACCCCACGTATATTTTGTATCTTAGATGAAAGTATGCATGCATTACTGACTGCTATAGCGGGATAAAGTAATATGCTTGAAATCTTATTACGGTGCTCATACCGGAGGCCTAATCTCGCGACTGGATTAATTATTCGAATCGTGAAAATTTCCTGTCATTTATACTTGTAATCTTTTCAAAACAGGAACCGCAATATTTACGATAGTACAATATGGTTTAGAACTTAAAATTACAAACAATCTTTGATCGAGTACTTCGATGGTGTTTTTTTTAATTAATCCCTTTAGTGATTCGATTTTGTATTCATGACTGTGGGATGACGACATTGCATTGAAATTTAAAGGAATTCATTTGGACTTAACGGAAATGAAAGTCGTTAAAATTTTTATGGTGCGCTTTAAAAATAACCAAATTCTAAATGCATTTTTACGCAGTTCAAAACGGAAGAGTTTATCTTCTCAGGGTTAACAATGAAGTCGTGGTATGATTATTAATATTATTAATTGGCGTCAGTTTTAATTTTCAATGAAGAACTGATGAATCTCTGATTTTTATTTTAAAACTAATGTTTAGTTAGCATCAGCAGGACAGTGTATACTTCCCTTGGTGCTTAAACTGTTTTAGTACAAGCACATTTCGTCTAAACTCATGTGATTTAAAGTTTCATATTATGAATGTACTACAATGTAATCTCCTTCAGTAGTCGATGAGTGCTTCTATAGTATCTGGAATATCACAATAAATTTTTTAGTGAAGTGACCGACTGAAGTTATGATTGTTTGGTGAATCACAATGCACTTCGAATTGAAAGAAAAAATTTCCGCATTCTACACTGTTACGCTTTATTATTCGTGACGTTTCTGTCTCTGCTGAGATCTTTATCAGTGTAGAATCCGGAAATATTTTCTTTCAAAGTTATGATGCAGTTTTGTGATTATCGCGATGAGTTCCTTAGGGAATATCATGATGTTTTTTGAAGTAGATTAATCAATCAAATAATGTTGCTTTTAATAGTTACTATATTAATATTAATATCATTCCATATTTATTGAAATCTTCAGTTTTGTCCTAAGAAATTGAATTTATAGTATCTTAACACTAAACCACACCTTATCCGAAAAAGCTCGCTGACGTAAGGACTTTGCTTAAATCTATGTTATATCATAGATAGATTTGATTCACCTGATCTATAAGTGATTATTTTCAAATTCAGGAACTGGCATTTAATTTCGAAAATGTCTCTATCTATTATTGAAAATTTTAACAGCCTTAACCGGTTTAAATATGATTTAAAATTTTTTTCATTAATGACTTATCACTAAAATACAAAATGCAAAAGAAAAACGAGAATAACGAAATTTCATTGTGTGAGTTACAACGAATTGTTTCAAAAAATTATTTTCGACTAAAATAATATCTCTTAACTCGTTTACTTGCCCATAAAAAAACAACAACCACGCCTTATCAGCTTTAATCAGTGCAAATAGAGACAAGATAAGGTGATATAGAAGTTGCGACATCGTTAATAAGTTACTAATGTTTGGCGGTTTCTCAATGTAAAAGGTAAAAAAATAAATAAAATGAAATTGGAAAATATTAAAGTGCCAATAAATAATAATAATAATAATAATAATAATAATTTATTTCATATAATACCAAATACATTATTTCGTACAAATTTATTAACGCTTTATAAGCATGCTTGTGTTAAGCGTTTTGTTTAAGTATTAAAGTAGAGTGATCAAAAAAAGAAATAAAATAATAAGTGAGAAAATAATTCAAAGAGAAAAAAAAAAGTAATAAATAAACTAA
This sequence comes from Chorisops tibialis, assembly GCA_963669355.1. Lineage (NCBI taxonomy): Eukaryota > Metazoa > Arthropoda > Insecta > Diptera > Stratiomyidae > Chorisops > Chorisops tibialis. The sequence continues at coordinate 114,571,395 of OY770262.1, read as the reverse complement.
GAAGTTAAAATGAATAGTATGAAAAATATAAAAAGAAAAATAAAATATGTTTGTTATGCAAATTAAACAACTAAGAATAATAATCCACTTGTTAATTTACCATTTTATGTCTTTAATTTGTGAGCGCAAATTTATATTATATTATTATATATAATATTAGAATTCCAAGAGAGAAGCCAATTTTTTAATTTTACTTTAAAGGTGGAACTATTTATACTAGATTTGATGTCAAGTGGAAGTTCATTAAAGTACTTTATTAGTAAATATGATGCATGTTGCTGTGTCTTTGTCAGCTTACACTTTGCAGTTAGTTTCTTTAAATTTTCACGAAATCTTGTCTTGTAGGTCGGACCATGATCGCAGATTTGAAAAGCTTGTGTTCTATGTGCGTGGAGAAGAACTACCTTTTTATATAGCCTATTCAGATCTAAAACTTTTAGTTCTAAGAATGCTTGGTGCGACGAATATCTATTTGGCTTCCTAAGAATTTGTTTAATAGCTGCTTTTTGAACAATACTGATAGGGTATAAATTAGTTTTACACGCACCACCCCATCCCAAAATACCGTATTGAAGAACACTTTCAAATAGAGCATGGTATATTGATTTTAGTGTCACAATCTCCATAATATTCCTTAACTGACGGATACTAGGAAGAATATTTCGAAGTTTTTGAGAGACAGAATTTGCCTGTTTTCTCCATGTCAGATTATTGTCTATAATTATTCCTAGATATTTTATAGATGTGGCCACTTCAAATTGTGAACTGCAGGAACAGGTGTTGTGCGATTCGCAATTACAGGAGTGAACTGTGAGCTTCAAGTTAGTTGATGGAATTCCCTTTTTGTTTGCACTAAAATGCATATATTTTGATTTATCAATATTTACTGTCAACCTATTTGCATCAAGCCATCTTTACCTTTAAAACAAAAAAAACTTGATTTATGCGTAGAATGCGAAATAATTATGTCTGTAAAATAATTACAATCACATCTACACATATCCTTTGCATTGAGTTTTTAATATTGAAGCAATGTTTTCGACCCAGAAAAATGAAAATTAGTTTTGATGTTAGAGCAGGGGTCAAAAAACAAGCAAATATTAACCTTTTAATGTTTGTTTTTATTTCTTCTTGATTCATTTTTATTCGACTTGACGTATACCTAATAGTGATTTCTATTCTACTATATACAAACTGTTGCCCCGTTTTTGGGCTTAAATTTTTTCTAGCAGTAATAATAATAATAATAATAATAATTTTTGTTTTTATTATTCCGTAATTCATTTAACAATTTCATTAAAAATTAAAATACTATAAAAAAATTAAGAATTATTTAAAAACAAAACCTACAACTATGACACATAGGTCGTCTGTTGGTGGCTATCATTAACGAAATAGAATAACTACTTTATATGTTCATTAACACTAATCACTCCATAAATGTATTTATATTTTAACAATTACTGTAAACAAAAGTGTTTGATTAAAAATCTATAAGTTGAATTCTTTTATAAGTTCTTTACGATACCAAAACGCTGATTTAACATAATTATATAAATTATTCCAATTTTCATCATTTACTCCATCCAAAACATCTATTACTTCATGGTCTTGCAATATTAGTTTATTAAAGTATTTATATCTGAATTCCTTTAATATAGGGCATCTCCCAATAAAATGAAAAATATTTTCTTCTTCTTTTAGACAACATAATGAGCATATTCGCTGATTTCCTGTCCTATGCTTTGCGGCGTTTAACCCTATCAAATCCGTTCTGGCCTTAAATATCCACATTATTTTAGGTCTAGAGTTAGCACTAGTTAAGTAAGAGCTACCCATCGTTAGGTCCAACATTCTATAAACGCGATCTTCACTTTGTCTTGCCCTTTCGATGTTCTCAATTAACCGGTTAGACGTTAAAAATGTTAACGAAGCAATAACATTATATTTCCATGCACTATAATTCAATTCGCTATTTTCCCAATCGACTTGTGAAGTTGGTATCAAAGACTGCCACTCCTTGTACCAAAATATTTTATTTTGAATAATTTGTTTGGATAAATAGTTAGGAAGCCTATTTTCCGTGTATGTAAATAATGTTTTAAGTATATATTTCATATGCAACTGTAATGTATAAAAATGGGTTTCAGAAATTCCAGTTTCTAAATAAATTGCATAGCTTGGCGTGAATTTAGGCAAATTGAAGATCCGTTTAAAGAAAAACCTTTGAAACTTATCAGTTTTCTCGAAATTCTTATAACCCCAAACTTCTGAAGCATAACAGAAAATAGATCTCGAAACCGCATTAAATAAATTCAGTTTAGCTGGTAGGTCAATATAATTTTTATTGAAGAAATTATTCCAAGTACCATTGATACTTGCTTTTGCCTTATGTTCTCTATCCTTTATATGTTCTTGGAACGCAAGACCCGATGTAAGCTTCACGCCAAGATAAGTGTATGTTTTCACTATTTCTATTTCCTGTTGCTTATAATACCATTTTTCATGCCTAGAAAGTTTTCCTGATTTTCGAAAAACCATTATTTTTGATTTGTCCAAATTTAATTTCATATTCCACGTATCTCCATATATCTCTAACTTATTTATCATACCCTGTAATACTTCAATATCATCCGCCAATAAAACAATATCGTCTGCATAAAGTAAGACCCTAATCTGTTTGTTTCCAATATACAAACCTCCGCCAATAAAATCATGCAGGTCATTTAAGTAGATAGCGAATAGTAATGGGGAAAGTAAACAGCCTTGCTTAACTCCCATTTTTGTTGCGAAATAATTCGATAATTCTTTTCCATCCCAAACAGCGGCCTTTGTGTTACTATATAAAGATTCTATAAGTTTAACCAGCTTTGTGGAGACTCCTACATTATACAGCTTATATATCAAAGATTTCCTCGGAACACAATCAAAGGCTGCTTTGAAGTCCACAAAGAATGCATACACTTTTTTATGGTCATTAAATTTCAAATTAATTATACAGGTTAGATTGTAAATATTATCTACTGTAGAATATGACGGTCTGAATCCTGCCTGATATTCATTCAGTAAATTCTTAGATGATATCCATTTAGTAAGTCTACTGTATAAAACTCCCATAAACACTTTTGGTATACAATTCATAAATGACATTCCTCTATAGTTTGAAGCTGTGTTTAAATCGCCATTCTTGAATATTGGGAATATAAGTGTTTTTGAAAAGCTCTCATCTATTAGGCCTGTATTTAAAACATTTGTAAATACCCTTGCGAGTTGAGTCAAAAAATCATTAGATGCATTTATTAAGAATTCATATGTTATACGATCCTCCCCTGGTGCTTTATTTAGTGTGACTTTTTCCAACACTTTCCGAATTTCTAGCAAGGTAATCTCAGCATCCAACTCAGGTATGACGATGTTTGGCGCTGCATAGTTAATATCCATTTCCGTGATTTTCAAAATCTGTGGCTCTCAAACTCGACCCTCTGGAAAATTTAATATTTTTGAGCACTTTAACAAGTTTCCACCATTCACGATTATCACGAATATTATTAATTTGGATCTGCAAATTTTCATAATACTGGTTTCTTTTTAATTGACATAAATTCTTATACTTCTTATTTGCTTCTACGTACTTTATTTTATATTCATCATTATCCGTTTTTCTCCACTGATTCAGGAATTTGAAAGATTCTTTCCTTGCATAGGAGCAAGCTGTGTCAAACCATTTTTGTTTATAGTCTGAATGTGTTGATTTAGAATGGATTTTTTCAGTGGACTGTATTAGAATACTTGTGAGATCACTAGTTGTAATTTCGTTACTATTCTTAGTTCTTACTAATTCCAATAGATTTTGATTTAGTTTGACTTTATAATCGTCTTTTTTATCCTCTTTCCATATTAGTTTTGGCAACAATTTCATGTCAGTTTTATTGTTATCCTTATGTCTACTAACGTATAACTCTACACAAATTGGCATATGATCGGACCAGATAGCTTCCTTTACAGAAAAATTTAAGACGTCATCAATTATTTCTTGTGATATTGCACATATATCATTGACTGATTTACCAATAGTGGATACAAATGTATATTCCCCAAACTTATCTCCGACTGTAGTACCATTTAATATAAATATTCCATGATTATCACAGAACTCAATGAATTCTTTCCCGTTTTTATCAATTACTTTATCTTTAGAGTTTCTTCCTACTTGGATTACTGGATTAAGTAAAACATTTGCATCTAGCAATTGTGATGTTTCCCCTATTCTGATATTAAGATCACCTATAACGATTGTATTCTTAAAAGATTCATTTGTAAACGCCGTTTCAAAGTTGCTGAAATCATTTACCCAGCTCTCTTTTCTTAAATATAATGGGATAATATGAAATTGTAACCGACCAGAACTAATTTCTAGAATTTCAATATTATTTGAAGATTTAAAATTCACGTGAATATTTTCATTTCTTAGTTTAATATTATAACAGTATAAACTTCCACCAATCGCTCTACCAAATTTACTCCTTTTATAACCCGCTTTCCAAAACAGTTTAAAGCCTCCAAAATATTTTTCATAGCGCTCAAATTTGTCTGCAGTTATATGTGTTTCATTCAATAAAATAATATCGTGTGACTTCAGAAAATTAAAGAATTCAGGATATAAACACTTATTCATTAAACCATGCACATTATACGAAATTATTTTTAAATTATGTTTCAAATCGTTCACATTATTTGTACTTAAATTAGCTGATTTATTTTTGCCACCACAGACAGAGAAATCCTACCTAGACTTATTTAATCTAGCAGCGCAAAGGTTTTTAAAACTAACATTTAAATTACTTAAATCTATTTTGTATAACTTTCTTAATACCTTTAGGCCCTCTTCGTTTGCCGACATAAAGTTTTCATCCTTCCAGTAGAACCAGCTGTTTTCGATTCTCATACGATCTTCTCTGACCACAATAAGCTTGGACTTGTCAAATTGAAGAATATCCGTTTTTAGTTGAATCATGGCAAATTTTTTCTCTTGTTGCTCCCTTGTAAGATTCTTCTCGACGATGATATTTGTATTTTGCAGTTTTTTGGTTTGTTTCAAAATTTGGAACACAGCACCTTCATCAAAAAATTCAGCTATCACAATCATTTTACCCTTCCGATCTTGTATTTTTTTGGCATTCCTTATATTGATTTGTTCCTTTATATCCAGTTTATTGGTACACACTTCCAAGACTGCCTCTTTCGCGCTAGTATCGGAACGAAGACCTCTGAACACTAGACTGCATCGTTTCGACAATGCTTCCAGTGTCATAACTTTCCTCCTATCCTGAATCTGTTGGGCTTCCAGCTTGTCCATTTCAGATTTCAGGGCTTGATTTTCCTCCCTCAGCATTTTGACTTCTTGCTTCACACTTTGGATTTCTTGCTGTATGGATTGCAGACCAGTGTTAATCATTCCCTTGATGGCGTCCAACAAAACATCCATTGGAACTTTTCCGACGAGTTGAGATTTTGACAGCTCGTCTGCTGGCATTGTTGTTGTTTTATTATTAGCTGGTTTCATTTTCTTTGTTATCTCTCGTACCGAATCTGGAGACAATTGGCTCCTCGATCTTTTCTCCAGGATGAATTATTGCACTCCAATAAATCTATTTACCAATCCGATCTCTTGGACTTCCTCTATGTTTCCACACCCAATTCACCACTCCAATTACTAGATAAATGTTTTAATTTTAATTTTAATTCACGAGCGAAATGTTTTGACGTTTACTTTAATGCAGTGTTGCCACTTCTCTTCTAGCAGTATTTATCAACTTTACTTTATTATTCTAATAATAGAGTATTGTGATCGATACAGAAAAAAACATAGCAGATGATTGTGCGTAAGGTCCAATCATATGATACTCTAGATGAAATGGGAAAGAGCTTAATGTTCCGGAAAATATGACATCTCAAATTCTTTTGAATAGTGTATTGTGACTTCTGTATGGGAGGTGGTAGAAGTAGAGGGAAAGGTTTGTAATTTTTGTATGAGGCACCGAACATGGCATGCAAAATGTTTCGTCCTAAGTTCATAATTTGTAGTTAATAAAAACTACAAATTATGAAAGAAATTGAACATCACTTTTGTGAAATCGAGGCATTTGTATGGGAGGTGGCAGAGGAAGTGGTGGGTTTTAGATGATTTTGAAATTTCTTTTCAACATCCTTATCACGATGCTTTGTTTCAATTTCAAAGTCGGTAGCTCTTATATGTTCGAAGAGAAATGCTTTTCTTGAATTTATAATATAGATATTTTTATGGGAGGGGGTGGAAGGAGTGCAGCGAAGCTGGTAATTTTTTAAGTATTCATTGCAATAATTAAGGAACAAATTCTGTAAATTTTAAGTTCTTACTCTTTCTGGTTTCAGTGGTAATCGATTAAATGCATTTACCAAAATTATGCCTTTGTTTGGGAGGTGGTAGAAGGAGTATTCAGATTAAAGCAAAATTTTTTGTCGTCAATGATATTTCTAGTAGAAAACTTTCAAGAAAACTTCAGGCCGATAGCTTCGACAGTTTTGAAGAAAATTAATTTAATTTAAATTTCAAAATTTCGTGAAATTTGTATGGGAGGGGGTAGAAGGAGTAAGGCGAAGTGGACGATTTTTTAAAGCTGGTTGTAATTGTAATGAAATTAACATTCACAAAAATCATTGATAATTTAGCTTTGCTAGTTTCAATGAAAATCAAATAAATACATTTTTGAAAATCGAACATTTGTATGGGAGGGGGTAGAAGGAGTTAGGGGATCGGATCAATATTTTTTATTTTTAATAATATTTACAACAGCATACTTTGCTTCAAATTTCAAGTTCATCCCCTGAATATTTTCGAAGAAAAATCAATTTCTTAAAATTTCATGAAATTTGTATGGGAGGGGTTAGAAGGAGGGGGTAAAAATGACATACAACAAATTTCAGTACGTCAGCTCAAAACGTTCGAGAGTTATGTTGTAGACAGACGGACAGATGGTCACTCGGAATCGAGGTTTTTGAGCGACAACAAATATTTCTGTACCCTTGGCGGCTCTGTGCGAGCATTATTTCTTAGCGTTACAAACGGTAAGGCAAACACAATAAACTCTCAGATTTCATCTAGAGTATAAAAATGCTCTTCCCTAAAATTTTGTTATTCGCGTTTCATTACTAAATTAGCCTAAAAATAAAAAAATCCATCCATACGCCGTACATATGGACTCATATCTCCTAGCGATACTCGATACACACTAACACTTCTGTCCTAATAGAGTTTGGACAATGCTCTTATACCATTGATTGATTGATCATAGTTAGTAGATTGATGACACACAGCACTTTGCTAATTAAGAAGAGCCACTCACTCATCTGCCATAATTTTAAAAAGTTGAATTGCATAGCCAATAGGCAATCAAATTTTGCAAGGAAGGCGACAAACGAAGAAAAACGATCCTTTGTCCTGTTTTAGAATCGTTTGCGAGTCATCTTTCCTGGCTAGGCGTTTAAATCACGATTCCAAGATTTTGTATAATTCAGAGCTGTCAGAGAATGACGTTTCTTCTCTCTTGCACGACGAAGCTTTTATGAAAGATTCAACTCTAGTACTGCATTTTTCATCGTTATAGCCTAAATTATGAGAAAAATGAGAGGATTTAGCTAACTGAGATGATTTAGCTGAGAGAATGACGAGATGATTTAGCTGCGAAATGATCACTATTTTGGACGAGCTCCAACTCTAGTACTACATTTTTTATTGTTATAGCCTAAATTATGAGAAAAATGAGAAAATTTGACGAGATGATTTAGCTGCTAAATGATCACTATTTTGGTAATTTGGCTAAATAAGCGTATGACACACAGCCGTTTAATGATAATTTAGGCCTTAATGATAATTTAGCTGCGCTATGTGTCAATGGTATTAGTGTGTATCGAGTATCTCTAATATGTCCGAGACCGTTAAGGGTAGAATTTTTGTTTTTTGGATTGGATTGATAATTAGGAGTGTGACCTTCATTATCCAAATTTTGTGGAGTGACAGGTGGAAGGGGCAGGCGGGGGGAGGGAAAGAGTCAAAAACTACAGTTGCTAATATCTCCATCACGAATGTATTTTTCTAGTGTAGCTTAATATACGTTTCAAGTTTCACTTACATAGCTAAAGAGATAGTTGAGATATTCATTATTAAGTGTTTTTCTTTGCATTCCCCCTGACCCTCCCCCTGACCCTCCCCCTTACAATAATTAGCCACTCTCTAAAATGATTCCGATGGAACTATATGCCATCTTGATGGTCCCAAAATATGAATTTTTTACGATAAGTAATTTCGAAGATATAATCATTTGAAGAAACAATTGAACCGACAATTTGTTTTTAGCCTCCCTTTTCGGACGCCAATGGATAAAGAAATTAATTAATTTTTAAAGTTTGTCCCAGAACCCTCTCTATATCTCTACTGATTTTCAACTTTCTATCTGCATTCGTGGTAGAGATATTACCAAGTGTATTTTTCGACTTTTCGCCTCCCCCGCCTACCCCTTCCATCTACCACCCCCCAAAATTTGGAAAATAGAGCTCACTTACCTATTCAACAATCCACCCAAAAACGAACATTCTACCCTTAACGCTCTCGGAGATATGAGTCCATATGTACGGTGTACGGCGTACGGCGATACGGATTTTTTTTTGCATTTTTAGGCTAATTTAGTCATGAAACGCGAAAAAAACATAACAGGGCTACGATTGCGCATAATGCGCAATCTTACGGTACTCTAGATGAAATAGAATTTTTGTGCGAACCCAAGAAATTTTGTATGTAGAGTGTTAGAATGGATGATAGCATTGCACTAATTTTTTCCCCATCAAGCTAAAGTAGCTATAAAAATGTTTTATTCAAAATGCTTACTTCAAAAATTGAATGGCAACTGAGAAAATTAGTGAGTTTGATTTAATGAAAATATGCAGTTTGTATGGGAGGTGGTAGAAAGAGTAGGGGGATTCTAGTGACTTTTTCAGAAATAACTAGGAATATTATAAAATTGACATCCCTTATATTTCAGACGAGTGCCATTCATACTTTTCAAGAAAATCGATTTTTTGTGAAGTTGTGAAACTGTGTCATATTGTATGGGAGGGGGTAGAAGCAGTGAAGCTAATCAAATATCTTTTTCTGAGCTTAGTGATAATGCTAATTAAGAATTTATTTCAAAATATGAGCTCGATAAATGTTATATGTTCTGAGAAAATCGTCTTAGAGCATTTCATGAAAAAGTGATGTTTGTATGGGAGGGGGTGGAAGGAGAAGGAGGACGCCAATAATTTTTCTATTGTAGATTTAAATCATTATGAAAGTGATATATCCCACAATTCAGCCTAATAGCTTTCATACTTTTCGAGTAAATCCATTTATTGTCAAATTGCGAAATTGTGTCATTTTGTATGGGAGGGGGTAGAAGGGGTGAATCTAATCGTCTAATTTTTTTTGGCCTTACTAACAATTTTAAATAAATATTTGGTGTACAATTTCAGCCAGCTAAATTTTATACGCACTGAGTAAATTGGCTTAGAATAATTCATGACAAGTACAGTTTGTATGGGAGGTGGTAGAAGGAGGGGGAGGATACGCATAATTTTTATACGGTAGATTGATATTATCATAAAAGTAATATATTCCAAATTTCAGGCTAATAGCTTATATACTTTTCGAGCAAATCTGTTCATTGTCAAATTGCGCAATTGTGTCATTTTGTATGGGAGGGGGTAGAAGGGGTGGAGCGATTTGGCCCGTTCACGAACTTGACCTTACTTTTTTGTCAAAAACGACGTGTACAAAATTTTAAGTATCTAGCTCAACGCGCTCTCAAGCTAGAGAGCGCACGGACGGACGGATGGACGGACGGACGGATGGACGGACGGACGGATGGACGGACGGACGGACATCCGGTTTTGAGATTTTTGAGTGATAATATTAACTTCTGTATCATTCATTTTTTTCTCCGAGCCTTATTTCTTGGCGTTACAAACTTTAGAGCAAACTTATAATACTCTCAGATTCCATCTAGAGTATAAAAATGTCAGGGTAGCAAATTTTTTTTGTGTCGATCACAATACTTTATTACTAGAATAATAAAGTAATTCAATTAAGTTAAAATTTAAAAGTTAGATCATTATAAAATCAAAACAGGGTTGAAAATAAAAATAATGAGAAAAAATCCAATTTCCGCTCTTTTCTTGTTTGTTTCTTAACTGACTTAAGGGCAGAACAGCAAAAATAGTGTCCTCATTAAGGGCAGAAATGAATTCCAGAATATAAATCACTATAAGCAATCTTCAACTTCAGCTGAAAATCATTAACACGCTAGTTAACTAATTAGTTAAATTAATTTGAATTTCGTTTTGTAAGGTACTTGAGATCTTAATATCTCTAAATATAGAAATCTAGATTTTTTTAGGAATTATTTTACAAAATACAAAACCAGAATAATATCGGGAGTATAAAGTGAAGCCCGCCTTTTCCCAATAAATTGCTCCAGCAGTAAATGTTGATCAATAATGGCGGATCAAAAACGTCACATGGTAAACTTAGGCATCTGTCAATAACTCCGCATCATTAGATTTGTGAAGTTTTATCGGTGTCACATACTTTTTGTGCGCGAATATGTCAAAGTTTGAGCCAAATAAGCGTCATTTGCAGGAAGTTTTGCCTTTTGCCTTCAATTCAAAAAAATCTGCGGAAGAGATGATTCGAATAATTATTAAAACTTATGATGAGGGTGCTAGAAAGGACGGGAGATGGAAGAACGGGAGGTGAAATAACGCGTCGCGAATGGTTCCAACGCTATGAAATAGGTGATTTCGGCGTGGAAGACAAGGAGTGTCCCGGAGCGGTTAAAAAGTTTGAAAATGCAGAATTGAAGGCATTATTGGACGAAGATTCATGCCGAACGCAATAACAACATGCAGATTTATTGGGCCTAACTCAACAAGCTAAGCCATTTCATATCGCCTTGAAAAGCGAGCCGAAGCCAAGAATCACCGAACGGCGTTTTTTCACATGGGAATAGCTGCTCCAACGGCAAAATAGGAAGAGTTTTTGCATCATATCGTCACTCATTACGATAGTCCAAAGTAAGAAAAATTGTAGGGATACCACGGCCATGCATCAATATCAACGGCCAAGCCCAATATCCATAGTTCGAAAATCACGCTATGTATTTGGTCGGATTAGCTCGGCGTGGTATATTATCTTCTTCTTCAATGGCGCTATAGCGGACCTTGTCCTCCTGACATTCAGGTTCCTTAACATTTTTCATTACTAATTGTGGAAGAACTGTTAGCTCTTCGCACAACCCTCTCTCTACGAATTTTTCATTTTCGTAGATTGAGGTGACCAAGGTGTATCCAAGCAGGTAATGTGCTGGAATTATATATTGCGTCGACCCGGATTTGAACTCACGACCTTCGCATTACAAGACCAGCACACTACCCACTAGGCTGCAACCTAGCTGTGTATTATGAACTACTGCAAATGGGTGAAACCATCACGAAAGATTGCTACAAAAAACAACTAATGCGTTTGAGCCGACCATTGAAAGAGAAACAGCCACAGTACGAAGAGAGAACAAACAAAGTGATTTTGTCGCACGATAACGCTTGGCCACATGCTGCTCTCGTTGTGGACCTACCTAGAAACACTGAAATGGGACGCCCTACTTTACCCAGCATATTTTCCAGACATCGTCACTTCCGGCTATCGCCTGTTTCGATCGATGACGCATGGCCTGGCTGAGCAAAACTTTCATTCTTACGAAGAAGCCAAAAATCGTTGTTTGGTCGATTCGTGGATCGGTTCAAAAGAAGATTTTTATTTTCGACACGGAATCCATACGCTACCAAAAAAATGAGAAAAAAGTTGTGGCTAGCGATGGGCGTTTCTTTGAATAATAAATATTTAACCATTTTTGCACAATAAAGGCTCAAATTTTGAATTTAAAAAAAAAACGGCGACTTTCAATTTGTACTCCCAACAATTAAACGTATGCTACAAAATTTGGTGATTCGATTGTAAATAATAATAAAAGATAACAGGACTACGATTGGGCGTAAAGACCAATCATGCGATACTCTAGATGAAAGAAATTTTTTTATGTGCATAAGGAATTTCGTATGGGAAGTACTAGAAGGGGTGACGGCTTTGAACTATTGTAATTTGTCCACATCGTGCTAGAATTGCTATCAAAATGTTTTATACAAAATATCAGCTTCAAAAATTTAATCGGTACTGAGAAAATTAATGTATTAGATTTAGTGAAATTATGAAGTTTGTATAGGAGTTTGTAGAAGGAGTGAGAAGTTCTTAATGACTTTTTCAGAAATAAGTTTAAACATCAAGCAGTTAAAATGTTTTAAATTACAGATCTGTAGCATTAATTCTTTTCGAGAAAATCAGTTTATTGCAAAATTACGAACTTCTGTTAATTTCTATGGAAGGGGATAGAAGGGGTGAAGCGATTTTTCCCATTAACGAACTTGATCTTACTTTTTTGCCAAAAATGACGTGGGGAAATTTTGAACTTTCTAGCGTTTTAAATGTTAGAGAGCGCATAAACGGAAGAACTGATGGACTTGTGGTTTTGAAGTTTTTGAACGATAAAACAAACTTTTTCCCAATCAATTTTTCTCTCCGAGCCTTATATCTTAGTGTTACAAACTGTGGAGCAAACTTTTACCAGGTAAGGTTAGTTTCATAAAGGGCTTGGATACCAATGTATGTACGTAGGCCACCAGTGGTGCCATTGTACACTTCCGTATTTTTGATAGTTAGACCTACAAATTACTTAGCCAGTCTGCTTTACCGGTGAAACTAATGAGCTTTATTGGTTTAAGGGACCGGTGAATAAATATTCTCAGAGAAGTTGTTTTCGAATATTTTGAAGGCATGAGCAATGGTAAAAGAAATGCTTTCCTCTTCATTACGGCCCTTGCGAATGCCATTTTGTGAGGTGAAGTTATCGAACATGTTTTCCAAGAAGACATTGGTCTTAATACTTTTATTGACTTCTTTATATCAAAACCACCCCATAGCATATTCGTAGTGTTATACGAGTCGCTTTGCAATCATTTGAAAATTTCCCTTCCCCACACTTTTTTGGCTTAAATTGTCTTAACGACTCTCAAGGCAATCCCAACAGTATCCGTTTCCTCGACGGTGACAGCGGTAGATCCTGTCCTGGCCAACCTGTTCGCCATTGCGTTCCCGGGTTTGTATATCTTGATCACACGGAACATAACAAAGTCGCAAAATGCAGGTTTTCTCCAACTCTTCGAACAGGAGTCTGAAATAACGTTGGACGTTGTCAATAGAAAACTTGATGAAATCCTTATCACCTCTTATACTCTTAATAAAAGCAGAGTTTCAATTGCCAGAAGGCTTCCGAATATTCCAGTATCTCAAAAATTCCTTCCCCAAGTTCGATATAAAGTTTTTCGAAATATTAAGATAATTTGCAGGATGTCATAATGGTATCCATTAAGTGACTTAAGATTTATGTTCTGATGTATTTTTCATTAGTATGTTCAGTAGGAACTTTTTAGATTCTAGCTTAATTTGCTATACTATCCGTTTTTTCACTACTCGGAAGTGGATGAGAAAAAAAAATAATTCATCAAGATAATTGATCTTCTGTTCAAGCGATTTATACTAATTATTCGGAATTGGATAAATAAGTTGTTCGATAGTTTTCCAACAGACTGTTCACTCCTTCTATGTAGTTCTGTTAAGAATTTCTTCGAAAAATTATTTGAATCTTTAAATGATACAGTGCAGTACCGCTGAGGGATTGCGTTTGATGTCGAACTTTTGAAAGTTATTTTTATTTGAGAAGAATAAAGGATAGCATTGACTTCAAAATTCGTGTCGCTTAGAGTATAAATATAAAACGGACCTTAAAATTTCAGAATGTCGATGAAAATAATTAGCATACTCATGCAGATGCATTTTGGGAAAGGAAAATGATGGAGTTAAGAGATTAAAAATGACCGCGAGAAGGTATATTCGGCTTGTTTATTTGTTCATTAATTGAAATTATAGTTACAGGAATGCCCAGAATGTCAAAAATTAGCATATATCCCGTCGTTGCGGCTAGTTTAGTTAAGTTTAGTTAAGTTTAATTTAGTTTATTTATTTATTTGATTTAACACAATTAAGATACAAGAATCTTTTGTTTGCATAATAACGGCATATTAACTATTTAAATTTAGTGACTCATTATACTCTAGATGAAATCTGAGATTATTATAACTTTGCTCTAAAGTTTGTAACGCCACGAAATAATGCTTACACAGAGTCACCAATGGTACAGAAAAAATTGTTATCGCTCAAAAATCTCAAAATCTGATGTCCGTCCGTCTCTTCGTCTGTCCATCCATCCGTTTGTCCGTCTGTCCATCCGTCCGTCCGTCTGTACGTCCGTCGGTTCGCTCTCTAGCTTAAGAACACGTCCAGCTAGGAAGCTTAAATTTTGTACACGCCGTTTCTGACGAAAAAGTATGGTCAAGTTTGTGAACGGGCCAAATCGCTCCACCTCTTCTAACCCCTCCCTTTCAAAATGACTCATTTTCAATAATATACAATAATCAAATTTTCTTGGAAACTATCAAAGCTAATGATTTGAAATTTGGAATATATTATTTGTATCATAAATATGATATGTAGAATAAAAAAAACACTCTCAATACGTATAACAAATATCGAGCTCAAGCGTTTGTACTAAATACATAATTCGTAATATCATTAAGATCAGAAAAAATTAACTGACTAGCTTTACTGCTTCTACTTCCTTTCACACAATATGACACAATTTCTAAACTTAACGAATATCGATTTTCGTGGAAAGTAAGAACGTTAAGATATGTCAATTTTATAATATTAATGGTTATTTCTGGAAAACTCATTAAAATCCCCCTACTCCATCTACCACCTCCTATACGAATTGCACAATTTCACTAAATTTAACATACTAATTTTCTCAGTACCTGTTCGATTTCTGGAGCTTATATTTTGAATAAAACATGTTTATATAGGTAGCTACTCTAGTATGATGGGAAAAAATTAGTTCAATGCTATCACCCTTTTTACCACTCCCCTTACAAAATATCTTGGGATCTATTTCATCTAGAGTAGCGTAATATTGGGCTTTACGCGCAATCGAAGCCCTGTTATGTTTTCTAATTACGTAGTAGTTCTACATTAATAACAGTTAATCAAAAGAAGAATAGAAAAAAAAAGAAAACAAAAACAATGAAAATTGAATTAGATGAATTAGAAAAGAAAAAAGAAGAAAAGCCTGGATTTCAACCTCCCAAGTAGAGCCTCCTGCAAAAATCACCATCCCCTGCTGATGTACGAACTTTGCTTGGTAGTTGATTCCACTGTTGAATGACATAAACGAAGAATTGCTTCTGTGAAACTAGAAATAAGAACTGAGGTGTTATTAGTTGATGAGTCCTGGAAGACCTGGTGAACGTAATTCGTTAGGAAAGATACTCAGACCTTTTGGAATGAATTATCTTAAAAGGAAATATCAAGCAGCGCTATATAATATAGCGTTTTACATTATCAGCATTAAAGAAACAAAGTCAAATCGTGGCAAACTATAGATGTAACGAACAGTAGAGTTGAACGCTACACTTATTCGATTCCTGCATATATTGTAGAATCAGGTCTACAGAAAAGTCAAATATAAAAATTGGTATTACTAAAGTTTATACCAGCATAAGTATGACATCTATTAGTACATACCGACGTGTGATAAATAAGATAGGAAGAATCCCATCAACTTTTTCTATGTTAAATTAGGCTTCCGTGGCGCATTGGGCAGCGTGCTTGCTTCTCAGTCAATAGGTCGTGGGCTCGATTCCCACTTTAGACGGGATTTTTTTTAGCGCAAATTTTTCAGTTGCTACTGGTGATAAAAAATTATTCGCAATAACATGGGAAAACGGTGTAAAAGTGAAACAGTTCCACTTCAAGAAGGCCTAGATACTCAGTAGATGGTTTCTGTTCGCTTTCTATCATTCAGTCCCCCATAACATCTGCAAATGTTTGTCAGTTAGCAGCCAGTACAACTGAGCTTCTCCAACCAGCTTCTCCACTCGCTACGGTCGTTCTCACTCCCCTTCCCCAACCTTCCCAATCCCATTCCTTCCCTCCATGACTGTGTTTGTGCATTGCACATAAAGTCCGAAATTGCCTATAACACAGGTCATTCTGTAAAAAAAAAAAAGATAAAATATGATATCTCGCTTCACCTTAAGGTGCTGTTAAAAAAGTCCCCAAAAATTTTAATTATATTCGATAATAGAGTTGTTGGAGATAACAGCAGAGAAATACGACAAATAAAGCTTCATTTTGTATATTACGATACTCTTGATCTTAGAGAGTTGAGTTGTAGAGAATTCATGTGTGCCCAATTACCAATACAAGTCAAATCTTCCTTTATACGACTGGATGCATCTTCCACCAATCCGAGTGGATTACTAAGCTTTAGTTGCAAACCGTCAGCGTATATGTTAATATCGCAGTGTTCTATAAAGAACGGAAGATCATTAATATAAATAGCAAAAAAAGGACCAACAATACTTCCTTGTGGTACACCACATTTTGTTTGCAAAAAAGGTGAAAATTGATAATCGACTGATACGGCTTGCAGGCGATTAGTAAGCTATGATTTAAGAAAATTGATAATAAGAAGTTTGTAAGTAAGGATATTGTGATCAACTTTATCAAACGATTTAGAGAAATCCAACAAAGTAAGTGTGGTCACACGATCATTCTCCATTTCCACTCTGATATTGTCAGTGACATTAAGCAGTGCAGTGATACAACTATGGTGGGGCCTAAAACCTATTTGTAAATCCGATAGTAGATTATATTCGCTGAAGTAATATGATATTTGGCTATTCATAAGTTTTTCAAAAACTTTAGAAAGATGGAAATCGGTCTGTACTCTTGTTGAGTTGAATTAAGAGGTGTCTTAGGCACAGGAGTGATTTTAGATTTTTTCCACGCATCAGGAAAAGTTGAAGTAGTGAAAATTGTGTTAAATGTGTGTGTCACAACGGGAAGTAT
The DNA here is from genome assembly GCA_963669355.1 of Chorisops tibialis. Taxonomy (NCBI): domain Eukaryota; kingdom Metazoa; phylum Arthropoda; class Insecta; order Diptera; family Stratiomyidae; genus Chorisops; species Chorisops tibialis. Next base: position 114,554,252 of record OY770262.1, on the reverse strand, counting down.
GTAAGGAATAATAAGCTTAACAAATTTCGGGTGAATACTGTCCAAAGCTAAAGCGTTAAATTTGATCGAGAATATAGCATTGTACACATCTAATTCAGTAGCACAAGTGAAACTAAACTCATAAGAGGGATTATTGCAATTTGACTTACGCTCCTGTTCGGAAAATTCAGCTGAAAGCGTTGGCATATGTAGATTTGATAGGAGGAGTTGACGATACGGAAGCAAACTATTTATTAAGGGTTTCACAGTCTATATATAGTTTAGGTTGGTCTAATTTATTTCCAATTCGTAGATCTTACAGATTGGACCACAGTTTTCTGGTTGAAAGACTGCCACGAAGTCTAGACTTGTAGTACAGGATCTTAGATTTCCGTATTTCTGAAGCAACCAACAATTACCTCGAATTCAAAGAACATAGAATTTAATCGAAATCGCTTCCAGCGTTGAAAAAGAACATCTCTAGAATACATAAAACTGCGAATATTCTATATGAATAAAGCTTACATAAAGTGTCATAGTAATATAAATAAATATTAAAGCTAGTCAGTGATATTATTACACACCAAAAACGAAACAATGCGTTCCAAATCCTTCAGTTTGATTTAATTATTATCTTCTCCTGCCCGAAATCAACATCAAACATAAAATTTATCTATTCTACAACGCAATTCAATCTGTATTTGGTTGCGTAATTTTTTTATATACAGCGCAACATTTTCGTAGAACTTCGATAGTAATAAATATTTTCGTTTATAAGTTTCATCGTCTGATGCATATTAAAAACTATCGACTAATAGTTATTAATTCAATGATGTCAAATTTTATGACTACGCGTTATCTAATCGAACGATGCATAATACTAATCAAAGAATATCGTCAGCACAGTACTATAGCTGAAAACATTCGAATATGGACGCTTGAAATAACTCTGTTTCTAACCATAATCAGCAAGTATAGCACAAAATTAACGCACTTCAACAGGTGAATACTGAACACCGAATATGTCAATCACTTTTTGTTAACAGCAATTTGTAGAGCTATGACTTTTTGCTATTTTTATTATTCCATATCCCTGTCAATGTCTCTCTACGGAGTCTGGCGGCTCTTTGAGGCGTAACTGTCCCCATACAAATCACTTTGCAGTTAAAGTTATACGGAGTATCTATTCGTTCATTGTGTGGCGACAAACAAATTTATAAATGTGTTTATATATTGAAAATAGCAATGATTCTAGCACGGATATAGATTTTATATGTTTTTTTTTCTAGAGTGCAACCGTACTGTGTTCTTACTTACATGTCATAAGATTGACATATCGGAAGATTGAAAATAAGTTATAAGAGATTCATTGATAATAAAAATTTTTGTTATTAGCGGTGAGTATCAAATGGATGGCAGAGGATCAACCGACAAAATGTTGTTGAAATAAAAGCATTTTCCAATTAAACTGGAAATTACAGTAAACAATTGAGGTTGATATAGTTTTGTGGTGGGGGCTTAGAGGTTCTAGGATCAGAGTCCGTTCATCCGATTTTGGTGGATACTTTGGCCATGAAGTGCATCCTTGTTCGACTTGTTCCGATAAAGCTAAATTTTCATAGTATCGTGAACAGGTCTCTATGGACATGCTTGATCGTGCGAATTATAATCCCACATTCATGGAGTGCACCATAACTGGTGATGAGACATGGGTCTATGAGTTTCACATGCAAACCAGTCAACAATCATCGGAATAGAGGCAAAAAAATCAGCCGAAACCGAAAAACCGCGCCAAAGTCGCTCGAAAATCAAGGCGTCGCTCATTGTTTTTTTTTCGATGATTGAGGTTTGATCCTTGATGAGGGACAGACGTTCAATTACGTGAGCAGTTCCGTAAAAAACGGCTGGAATTATGGAAGGTGATTTCATGGATTTTCTACAATGATAATGTGCCATCGCATAGAGCCACAATTGTGACCGAATTTAAGGCCAAAAACGCAACAAATCCTATCAATCAACCACCGTATTCACCAGATTTAACCCCGTGTGACTTTTCTTGTCCCGAAATTGAAATTACGGCTCCGTGGAACCCGTTTCAGTCAAGCGAGGACATAAAACGAAAATCGCCGAAAGAGCTGAAGGTCATACCAAAAAGTGCTTATGAAAAGTGTTTCGAGGACTGGAAAAAACGCTGGCATATGTGTGTTGCATGGAATGGGAACTACTTTCAAGGCGAAAAAATAAATATTGATAATTAAATAAATATTTTGTGATTTATTTACAAATTCCCGGTACTTTTTGGTCACAAAGTAAATGGGAATTACAAAGTTTGTAAAGATTTTTTTTTTTTTCATTTCTTCAAAAAGCTTAGTCCTTCGCACAACTCTCTATCTACGAATTTTTTTTTTCTTAATTTTCGTAGATTGAGATAACCAAGCTATATCCAAGCAATTACATTACGTCGACCGGGACTTGAACTCACGACGTTCGCATTACAAGACCAACATGCTAACCACTTGGCTATAGCCTAGCTTATAAAGGTATTAGAACGTGTAATACGTTTAACTTTCAACCATGTTGTTGAAATGAATTTTACAAATTTTCAATCAAAAATGTAGCTTTTCATTTTTTTCCAGTTCACTTGAAACACCTTTTGCAGGTAAGAGCTCCACTTTGGTAGATAAAAATGTTGTGCAGCTTTCTTCTCCCGAAAAAATTTCCCAAAATTAAGGTAGTGCCTCTTCTCCACATAAGCGAGATTACATATGGAATGCTTTGCGTAGGAGAGGTATTCCAGACAAGGTCATAGCTATGATTAAAGAATCCTACGAAGATGCAAGGTGTCGCGTCTTGCATAGAGGAGAGCTGTCCGAGAGCTTCCCTGTGCGAACGTGTATCAGACAAGGCTGCATATTATCACCAGCTCTGTTTCTGGTGGTAATAAATGACATTTTAATAGCTGCACTGGAAGGTGGGGAAGGTAAAGGTCTTCAATGGAGACTATTTAACATCTTAAGTCACCTTGATTATGCTGATGACGTGTGTTTGCTTGCACATAACCGTTCGGACTTAGAGTCAAATGTTCGCTCGTTGCATTCTAAATGCAAAGAGGCGGGACTGAAAATAAATGTGCGTAAAAACAAGTACATGAACATGGGTTCGAACGCAAGCACACCGATTGTTCTTAACGGACAGGATGTGGAAGAGGTGCAAGTTTTTTCTATCTTGGAAGCATTGTCAGCATGGACGGCGGAGCCGAAAAGGATGTTGAGGCTCGGCTAAATAAAGCTCGTCAGGCCTTCGGTATCCTTTCCCCTTTCTGGAGGTTAAGAGAGATCTTCCTTCGCACGAAGCTGCGAGTTTTTGACGCATGCGTCAAATCTGTGTTGTTGTATGGTTGTACTACGTGGAAAGTGGCCGTTCGACTTACCAAGAAACTACAGACTTTCGTAAACCAATACCTCCGGCGCATTTTAGAAATATTCTGGCCAGAAGTAATTTCCAACGACGAACTTTGGAGTACAACTCGCCAGACTAAAATAGGTATTGAGATCCAACGGCGAAAGTGGCAGTGGATCGGTCATACTTTGAGGAAACCAGAGCGAAACATCGCAAAACAGGCTCTGGATTATAACCCTCAAGGAAGACGTCGGGTTGGTCGACCATGTAACACATGGAAGCGAGCAGTTGAGCAGGAGGCCAGAGGAATAAACAAGCCCTGGCAACAGCTTATAGCCGATGCTCAGGATCGCGCCTTGTGGAAGAGAGTTGTTTCTGTCCTATGCCCCTATATGGGGTCTTAACAGGAATTTGATTGATTGATTGATCTTCTCCACATATGACTCAACCAAAACCTAACCGGCATCTACTCAGGGTTGCCGAGATATGCTTCGCTATAATTCAAACGGCGTGCACGTACGGTGTATATACAGACGGACCAAAATAAATTTTCAGCTCCATAGCTCAAGACGTTCGAGAGTTAAATTGTAGACAAACGGCAAAACGGTCACTTGGAAGGAGGCTTTTTAGGGACAAAGAAACAATTCTGTCCCTGTCGTGGCTCTGTGCGATCTCAATCTTTTAGTTAGAGAACGTTATAGCAAGCAAATTTTTCTCTTAGATTTCATTTAGATTATAAAAACATAAAAGAATTATGATTGGGCGTAAAGCCCAATCATTTGATACTCTAGATGAAATGAGAAAGAGTTCAATGTACCGGAAAATATGTCACCTCCAATTCTTTTAAATATTTAATAGTGGCTTTTGTATGTGAGGTGGTAGAAGCAGAGGAGGAAGGTTTGTAATTTTTGGATATGACACCTAATGTTGTATGCAAAATATTTCGTGCTGAATTGTAGGTTTGTAGCTTTCATTATTTTCAATTGGACAGAGTTTTCCTGAAATTGAGGCATTTGTATGGGAGGTGGCAGAGGAAGTGGAGCGTTTAAGATGATTTTGAAACTGCTTTTCATCATCCTCATCACCACGCTTTGATTCAATTTCAAATTCGATAGTTCCAATATATTCGAAAGAGAGATGCTTTTCTTGAATTTATAATACAGATATTTGTATGGGAGGGGGTAAAAGGAGTGAAGCGGAGCTGATAATTTATTTTAGCATTTATTGCAATTATTAAAAAACAAATTCTGGCAAAATTTTAAGTTTATACTTTTTCTAGTTTTAATGGGAATCGTGCATTATGCACTTTTCTCGCTATTGATATTTCTATTTTTATACTTTGTGCAAAATATCAAGTTGATAGTTTTAATAGTTTCGAAGAAAAATAATTTAATTTAAATTCCAAAATTTCGTGAAGTTTGTATGGGAGGGGGTAGAAGGAGTGAGGTAAAGTTGATTATTTTTTCAATTCTGATTAGAATTATAATAAAAGTAATTCTGGCAAAAATTCGTTTTTATAACTTTGCTAGTTTCAATGAAAATCGAAAAACTGCATTTTTCGAAATTATGTATTTGTATGGGAGGGGGTAGAAGGAGTGAAGAGAAGCTGATAATTTTTTTTAGCATTTATTGCAATTATTAAAAAACAAATTCTGGCAAAATTTTAAGTTTATACTTTTTCTAGTTTTAATGGAAATCGATATAATGCACTTAACAAAAATTATACATTTGTATGGGAGGGGGTAGAAGGAGTGTTCGGGTCAAATCACATTTTTTTCTCGTTATTGATATTTTTATTTTTATACTTTATACAAAATATCAAGTTGATAGCTTTAACAGTTTCGAAGAAAAATAACTTCATTTAAATTCCAAAATTTCGTGAAATTTGTATGGGAGGGGGTAGAAGGAGTAAGGTGAAGTTGATAATTTTTTCAATTCTGATTGGAATTATATTAAAATTAATTTTGGCAAAAATTCGTTTTTATAACTTTGCTAGTTTCAATGAAAATCGAAAAACTGCATTTTTCAAAATTATGCATTTGTATGGGAGGGGGTAGAAGGAGCAACTGTATCGGATCAATATTCCCTCATATTAATGACATCTATATCATAATACTTTGACCTAAATTTCATATCGATAGCTTAAATAGTTTCAAAGAAAAATCAATGTCTGGAAATTTCGAAATTTCGTGAAATTTGTATGGGAGGGGGTAGAAGGAGTGGGGGTATGTGGCCCGTTCACGAACTTAAAGTTTCTTTTTTTCTAAAAATGACACACAACAAATTTCAGCACGATAGCTCAAAGCGTTCGAGAGTTATGCTGTAGACAGACGGACAGACGGACAGACAGCAACTCGGAATCGAAGGTTTTGAGCGACAACAAATATTTCTGTACCCTTGGCGGCTCTGTGCGAGCATTATTTCTTAGCGTTACAAACGGTAAGGCAAACACAATATACTCTCAGATTTCATCTAGAGTATAAAAATCAGTCATTATTTCTATTTTAGAGATTTAAATGATTTAGAGTTAGTTGAATTCTCCGTTTTTTCATTTATTTAAGACTCAACTGTCGGAAATTCGCGTATATGGATGGAAACTCAGCCCGCAACACCGTGTTAAATTCAAATTCTAAATATTCATAAGATTTAAATTCGAACTGGGCGCTCCTACATTATTTATAAAAGCAAATGATAAAAATTTTTATTAACAATTCACAATTCTATTTTAAGACAAAGTTTTCACACTTAGTTTTCTAATCACGTACTCATATAAAAAGATAATATCTAATGGAATGCTGTACAAAAATAGTGCTTGGTTGAATAAATCACTGTCTTTGACTTTAAACTATGTGGATTTTTAATTGTGAATATGAATGGAAATTTATCATCATTCTCAGAAATAGCGAAAAACATAAATGGGTCTTTAGAAGATAATTACTTAGATCAAATAAAATTAATTAAGTTTGAAGTGCTAGTAGCAGTGTGCAAATTAATGACAGTGATGGGCGAATTAGCGTGGCTTGTAATAAATTTTCAGTGAAGAGCTAATATTTCTGAACGTACATGTACGAATATGTTATCAAAATAATTCCACCTTAAGAAAATTTAGTGACCACATTTAATTTTTAAATAATATTGGCTACATATCGCTAGAACATCGGCCATGACTTCTTTAAAATAGCACTATAGTCTAAATTTACATAAACTAAATTTTTGTTGTTCTAATATTAAGAACAGACAGATTTTGACGTGAAGGTTTTTATATTATATGAAATACATAAATTAAATTAATAATTGAATTTTAAATTTTTTCCCAAGCGTAATAGAAACACATGTAAAAACGATGGCCCTTTCATGGCTTTCTTTTTTTTTATATAAAAATCTTAATCTTAAGGGGACGTATATACCAAACCGGCATTTTCGTTGAAGATGAGATAATTTCGAAACGAAAAATGTTTCGAATATCTCAAAATAGTGAAATAGTGAATAGTGAAAAATCCGGAAATCTTTCCTTTCGAAACAAATCAATCTTTACATTTACAAACCTCTTTTCAAATTTCATCAATAATCCTCGATCTTATCTGTGGTGACTTTAACATGACCGCCTTCTCGTGATCTGACAACTTTACAGAGCCTATACCTACTACTTCCCATCTTACCGTTAGTGTTTCGTCTTTCATCGAACATTGTTCTCTCCGAAGACACAAAAATATTTTGGATTCCGATGATAAACTACTTGATCTTGTATTTTCGAATACGGATGCTTCTAATGTGTCAATTGAAACGGTTATCATTGCTTCATTGAATCGTGCTTATCTCGTTGTATGACTACCAATGGTTGGCTGGATGGTATTCTCAACCGATTCATGAAATCGCTTTGTGATGAATTATCTTCTCCGGTTGTGATGATTTTCAATAAATTTCTTTGGGAAGGTTACTATCCCAGAGCATGAAAGCTAGCAAACGTTGTCCGTATTTTTAAAAAAAAGGAACTGCTTTGAAGAAATAGTTTTACGATAAGCTCATAACTTCATCTCCGAACATCTTTATCGTCTTATTTCATCAAAACAACAGTCGTTAGCTTGCCTTTGAGGAACCCACCTTAAGGGCAACCCCACGACTTCAAATCTCATCAAACTTACTAGATTTGTAGCTAAGTCCTTTGAAAGCCATGGATCCTTACACACCATAAATAACGATTTTGTCAAAGCTTTTGACTCTATGAATCCTAAGATCCTTATCTTAAAACCAAAGAAGTACGGTATCTGTGGTTCGCTTTTCAATTGGATTTCTTCATATCTATCTGACCGAAGTATGAGAGTGACCTTTCTCGGCATTCCTAATTTTTTCAGTCAATTCTGGAGTTCCGCAGAGTTTCACTCACGATCCAATCTAATTTCTTGTTGTCATAAATAACCTACCATCATTTTACTTTACTACTACAATACTAAAGTATTGTAATCGACTTGAAAAAAAATTTTGCTAACCTGAAATTTTGTTTTTTCGCGTTTCATGACTAAATTAGCCCAAAAATGCAAAAAAAAAATCCGTCCCGTCGTACAACCCATATCTCCGAGACCGTTAAAGATAGATTGTTCGTTTTCGGGCAGATTGTTAATTGGGTAAGTGAGCTCCATAATCTAAATTTTGGGGAGTGTCGGGTGGAAGGCAAAGAGTCAAAATATAATAAAAATGCCAATATCTCCACTACGAATGAAGGTAGGAAGCTGAAAATAAGCATGCGTATAGCAAAGGTTATGCGACCAAGTCTAAAAATAATTTAATTTTCTTATCCATTGGCGTTCAAAAAGGAGGGCGAAAAAACTAATTGTCGGCCGAATTTTTTTTTTTTCAAATGATTATATCTTCGAAATCACTTACCATCAAACATATTTTGCGACCATCAAGAGGGCATATAGATCCACCAAAATCAGCTTAGAAAGAGGCTAATTATGGTAAGGAGGAGGGTCACGGGGGGTGCAAAGAAAAACACTTAAAAATGAATATCTCAATTATCTCTACGGAATTCAAACTTAAGACATATATTGAACTATATTACCGAAATACAAAAAAAAAACAACTTTGGTCATAGCAGTACTGGGGGGATAATGGGGAGCATTTCAAAAATGGTGCACTTTCCAAAATTTCAAACCGTTATATCTCAAAACTGAGTACAGATATCAATTCGAAAATTCGTATAATTATAGAACTAAATAGCTTTAATTTTAGTAAAAAATTTAAATTAGGAGGTGTAAGGGGAGGGAGGTGGTAAGCAAAAATGTTAAAAATTGTGTGATTTTTTAGGGATCTGGTGGAAGATACCAAGTTTAAAGTTTGCATGTTAATACATCTGTTTGATATTCATAGAAAAAAATTATAATTTGTTCCACAATTGTTATAAAACAACCCCCCTCCCCCGGTCCAACGTGCACAAGGTGTTTCAAGTGCATTGAAAAAAACAAATAAACTGAAAATTTTAAGATAGAAACCTGAAAATGTGAAAAATGCATTTTAGAAAAATCTCTAAGAGTATAAAATATTAACTTGTCGAATATCCTTCAAACTTCCTTCCTGTTCGATACAAAATTATTTTGTCGACCATTTTTAAGAAATAAATTATCACCTAACTGTTAATAGCTATAAGATTAAAATTTTGCATTAAAACTTTTAAAAATAGTTGAAACAAAATTGCATCACAAGTTTTGAGATCGCGCTTGCCTTTCTACCCCCTCGCACACAAAAGTATGATTTCGACCAATTTCATTTAATCAACTAGTAACCAAGAAATTAAAAGCTACGAACTTGAAATTTTTACAAGCACCTTACAAGAGAAACGAAAGAAAATTGCGCCACAAATTTTATGATTTCCTTACCGCCTCTACCCCATACAAATGTTTGGTTTCGTAAATATAAAATACACCGAATCTTATGAAAATTCTATGCAACTTCGTCTATGAAACTGACGTTCTATACAGATAATATTAGACGTGATTCAAGTAATCAATTAGAAAACTATTAACATCCACCAACCCACCCACCAACCCCCCGCCCCCCACTTCCCTCATAATAACCCTTCCATAAACGAATGAAATATTGATTATATAGGTATGTACTGGAGATACTAATCGTTTCCGAATTAAGTTTTAATGACAACAGCCCTGCCCAAGAACTCCCTTCCACGTAGTCTTCCCTAACTAGTCTAACCTGCATATTGACTTTCCACGCATCTGCAAGAATGTCAGGATGCCAAGGTGCGATTTGGGCTATAGCGCCATTGTAGATATAGAGATGTGTGACCAAAAACTTAACGAAGCGTCGGGAATTTCCAGTTGAGCTTCTAAAAAACGGTGGTAACTGTGTCGTTGAAATACTACAAAAGATGATAGGCAAAAACAGAGGAAAGCATACCTGGAAATTGGCGAAAAACATCATTTGTCCAATTTACCAGAAAAGAGGCAAACTGTGCTGTGAGAAGAGCACTGTTTTGACAAAAATAATTGAACGTCGTCTTAAGCACTATACTAATGAAATAATTGGCGAATACGGAAGGTGGATTCAGAACCGGGCGATCTACAACAGACCAGATATTGTCTGTGAAACAGGTGCTCGAGAAATGCTGGAAATATAACAACAGACATGTACCAAATCTAGAGTGTAGCCTAGTGGGTAGTGTGTTGGTCTTGTAATGTGAAGGCCGTGAGTTCAAATCCCGTTCAACGCAATAGTGTAATTCCAGCACATTGCCTGCTTAGATATATATACTTTGATCACCTCAATCTGCGAAAATGAAAAATTCGTAGAAAGAGGGTTGTGCGAAGGACTAACAACCCTTCCACAATACGTAATGCAAAATGTTACGTAACCTGAATGTCAGGAGGTCAAGGTCCGATTAGGGCTGTAGTGCCATTGTAAAAGAAGTAGTAGTATGCCAAATCTTAGAAAATTTTAAACACGCATACGACGAATCCACTGGAAAGTGCTGAACCAAATAATGCTTGATTTTGAAATTCCTCCAAAACTAGTCCGACTACCGAGACTAACAATGACAAACACTGAGTTCCAAGTGAGAAAACAAATCGCGTTTACAACCAGCTTTAGAACGGAATGTGGTTTAAATCAGGAAGATGGTCTAACCCCCATGCTTTTCAACTTGGCACTAGAGAATTTCGTCCGAAAACGGGAAACTACTATTGAAGTCCACCCAACTAATAGCTTACGCTGACGATATAAACATCTTCGCAAGATCCTTCCATAGTGCTAAGGAGGTATTTGTCAATCTTGACTCCGCCGCAAAAGAAGTCCGGTTGCGCATTGATGAAAACAAAACAAAAGTAATGACGCAAACAAGAAGAAGGACGCCTATCAGACAAAACCTAACAATTGCGAAATACAATTTGGAGATTGTGGAAAATTTCACATATCTTGGGGCTAATCTAGCAAAGTACGGCAATGAAACGGACGATATCAATCGACGGATCGTGCTAGCAAATAAAACGTATTATTCGGTACTTCCAATAATGAAATCCAAGAAGGTGCACAGGAACAATAAGTTGCGAATATACATATAAAATCAATATACGACCTGTGCTCTGTTATGGCAGCGAGACGTGGACATTAAGGCGAACTTCCGAAAAAGCAGTTAACGCAAGAAAGGTCCTCCTTTCATGATAGGAACGGAATGGCGTATAAGGTACAACTATGAGTTGTATCAACTCTACGACGACCCAGAAGCATCAACGTTCATCAAGGTACGTAAACTGCAGCGAGCTGGCAATGTAGATCGAATGGAAGACAGAGGAATCCCAAAACGCGCTGTTAGAAGTAAAGCGAGTGGTAACCGGCCAGTAAGCAAACCACGCAAGCGATGGGAGCACTCGGTTGATAACGACAGCAAAACTATCTTAAAAAACATAACACGGCTACGATTGCGCGTAAAGCGCAATCTTACGATACTCTAGATGAAATAGAATTTTTTGTGATCCCAAGAAATTTCGCATGGGAAGTATTAGAAGGGATGACAGCATTGAACTAATTTTTCCCCATCATGCTAAAGTAGCTATAAAAATGTTTTGTACAAAATGCTTACTCCAAAAATTGAATGGGAACTGAAAAAATTAGTGAGTTAGATTTAGTGAAAATGTGCAGTTTGTATGGGAGGTGGTAGAAAGAGTGGGGCGATTAGAGTGATTTTTTTCAGAAATAACTAGGAATATTGTAAAATTGACATCCCTGAAATTTCAGACTAGTGCCATTTATACTTTTCAAGAAAATCGATTTTTTGTGAAGTTGTGAAACTGTGTCATATTGTATGGGAGGGGGTAGAAGCAGTGAAGCTAATCAAATATTTTTTTCTGATCTTAGTGCTAATACTAATTAAGTATTTATTACAAAATATGAGCTCAATAAATGTTATAAGTTCTGAGAAAATCGTCTTAGAGCATTTCATGAAAAAGTGTAGTTTGTATGGGAGGGGGTGGAAGGAGAGGGAGGAAGCAAATAATTTTTCTACTGTAAATTAAAATTACTACGAAAATAACATATCCGAAAATTTAGACTAATAGCTTCTATACTTTTCGAGTAAATCCGTTTATTGTCAAATTACGAAATTGTGTCATTTTGTATGGGAGGGGGTAGAAGGGGTGAAGCTAATAGTATAAATTTTTTTGGGCTTACTAACAATTTCAAATAAATATTTGGTGCACAATTTCAGCTCTCTAAATTGTATACGCAATGAGTAAATTGGCTTAGAGTAATTCATGACAAGTACAGTTTGTATGGGAGGTGGTAGAAGGAGGGGAAGGATACGCATAATTTTCGTACGGTAGATTGATATTATCATAAAAGTAATATATTCCAAATTTCAGGCCAATAGCTTTTATACTTTTCGTGCAAATCCGTTTATTGTCAAATTGCGCAATTGTGTCATTTTGTATGGGAGGGGGTAGAAGGGGTGGAGCGATTTGGCCCGTTCACGAACTTGACCTACTTTTTTGTCAAAAACGACGTGTACAAAATTTGAACTATCTAGCTCAACGCGTTCTCAAGCTAGAGCGCGCACAGACGGACGGACGGACGGACGGACGGACGGACATCCGGTTTTGAGATTTTTGAGTGATAATATTAATTTCTGTATTCATCATTTTTTTCTCCGAGCCTTATTTCTTGGCGTTACAAACTTTAGAGCAAACTTATAATACTCTCAGATTTCATCTAGAGTATAATTAGCAACTGGATGACGCGGTTTTTGGATTGAGACGATTGTAGGCGACGACTTCAGGAGGCCGATTAGGGCTGTCGCATCATTGATGATGATGAATGTCGTTGGGACGTACACGAACTTTTTTTGTTGCATTTTTAGACTAACTGAGTCATGAAACGCGAAAAAAAACATAACAGGGCTACGATTGCGCGTAAAGCGCAATCTTACGATACTCTAGATGAAATAGAATTTTTTGTGATCCCAAAAAATTTTGTATGGGGAGTGTTAGAAGGGGTGGTAGCATTGAACTAATTTTTTCCCCATCATGCTAAAGTAGCTATAAAAATGTTTTACACAAAATGCTTACTCCAAAAATTGAATAGGAGCTGAGAAAATTAGTGTGTTAGATTTAGTGAAAATGTGCAGTTTGTATGGGAGGTGGTAGAAAGAGTGGGGGGATTTTAGTGATTTTTTCAGAAATAACTAAGAATATCATAAAATTGACATTTCTTAAATTTGAGACTAGTAGCATTCATACTTTTCAAGAAAATAGATTTTTTGTGAAGTTGTGAAACTGCGTCATATTGTATGGGAGGGGGTAGAAGCAGTAAAGCTAATCAAAAATTTTTTTCCTGATCTTAGTGATAATGCTAAATAAGTATTTATTACGAAATATGAGCTCGATAAATGTTATATGTTCTGAGAAAATCGGCTTAGAGCATTTCATGAAAAAGTGCAGTTTGTATGGGAGGGGTTGGAAGGAGAGGAAGGACGCAAATAATTTTTACACAGTATATTGAAATTATTATAAAAGTAATATATCCCGAAATTCAGACTAAAAACTTTTATAGTTTTCGAGCAAATCTATTTATAGTCGAATTGCGAAATTGTGTCATTTTGTATGGGAGGGGGTAGAAGAGGTGAAGCTAATCGTCTAATTTTTTTTAGCCTTACTAACAATTTTAAATAAATATTTAGTGCACAATTTCAGCTCGCTAAATTTTATACGCACTGAGTAAATTGGCTTAGAGTAATTCATGATAAGTACAGTTTGTATGGGAGGTGGTAGAAGGAGGGGGCGGACACACATAATTTTTATACGGTATATTGATATTATCATAAAAGTAATATATTTCAAATTTCAGGCCAATAGCTTTTATACTTTTCGAGCAGATCCGTTTATTGTCAAATTGCGCATTTGTGTTATTTTGTATGGGAGGGGGTAGAAGGGGTGGAGCGATTTGGCCCATTGACGAACTTGACCTTACTTTTTTGTCAAAAACGACGTATACGAAATTTGAGCTTTCTAGCTCAACGCGTTCTCAAGCTAGAGCGCGCACAGACGGACGGACGGACGGACGGACGGACATCCGGTTTTGAGATTTTTGAGTGATAATATTAATTTCTGTATTCATAATTTTTTTCTCCGAGCCTTATTTCTTGGCGTTACAAACTTTAGAGCAAACTTATAATACTCTCAGATTTCATCTAGAGTATAAATATAGTTTGAGGGTAGCAATTATTTTTTTCTGTGTTGATCACAATAGTGAATAATAAAGTGAAATGACGAATCGAATTTTCAATATTCCTGTTCAAAAAAACCTTAAACTTAACAAAACTTTCAAATTTGTATAATTTGCGTTGTTAAACAATTTTAATATTGAGCGATAATTGAAAAAAATATTAATTTGTTCTTAAGGTAATTTGAAAAAGTTTATTTCAGAATTTTTGAACTTCAATTCACGAAATGTAGATACGAAATTTAGTAAAAACATAACAGAATTATGATTGGGCTTAAAGCCCAATCATATGATACTCTATATGAGATGGAAATGACTTTGATATACCGGAAAATATGTCATCTTCAATTCTTTCGAATAGTGAATAGAGACTTTTACATGGGAGGTGGTAGAAGTAGAGGGGGAGGTTTGTATTTTTCGTATATGACACCGAGCATGGCATGCAAAATGTTTTTTGCTGAGTTTAAAGTTTTTAGTTTTCACTATTTGTAAAGAAATTGGTCATAGATTTTCTGAAATTGGGGCGTTTGTATGAGAGGTGGCAGAGGAAGTGGAGCGTATAAGATGATTTTGAAACTGCTTATCATCATCCTTATCACCATGCTTTGATTCAATTTCAAAGTCGATAGCTCATATACTTGAAGGAAAAATGCTTTTCTTGAATTTATAATACAGCTATTTATATGGGAGGGGGTAAAAGGATTATTGCAATTATGAAAAAACAAATTCTGGCGAAATTTTAAGTATGTACTTTTTCTAGTTTTAATGGAAATCGATAAAATGCATTTAACAAAAATTATGCATTTGTATGGGAGGGGGTAGAAGGAGTGTACGGATCAAAACAAATTTTTTTCGCATTAATAATATTTATATGTATACTTTACACAAAATATCAAGGTGATAGCTTTAACAATTTCGAAGAAAAATAATTTAATTTAAATTTCAAAATTTCGTGAAATTTGTATGGGAGGGGGTAGAAAGAGTGAGGTGAAAATGATAATTATTTTTAAAATAAATTGCAATTATAGGAGAAATAATTCTGACAAAATTTCGTCTTTTCAACTTTACTAGTTTCAATGAAAATCAGGAGGAGGTAGAAGGGGTAAGGGGATCGGGTCAATATTCCGTGGTATTAATGACATCTATATCATAATACTTTGACCTAAATATCAAGTCGGTAGCTTAAATAGTTTCAAAGAAAAATCAATTTCTTAATATTTTGAAATTTCATGAAATTTGTATGGGAGGGGGTAGAAGGAGTGGGGGGATGTAGCCTATTCACGAACTTAAAGTTACTTTTTTACTAAAAATTACACACAAAATTTTTTAGCTCTATAGCTCAAAGCTTTCGAGAGTTATGCTGTAGACAGATAGACAGACAAACAGACAGACAGACAGACGGTCACTCGGAGTCGAGGTTTTTGAGCGACAACAAATATTTCTGTACTCTTGGCGGCTCTGTGCGAGCATTATTCCTTAGCGTTATAAACGGTAAGGCAAACACAATATACTCTCAGATTTCATCTAGAGTATAAAAACGTTTTTAATACTTATGACATACATAAGTCCTTTGTGGAGGGCAGTAAATTTATTTCAAAATTTAAAGCGTCATCGAACTAAGATTGCATAAGATGTCAATCTCACTAACTTTTAATTAACGGTCAATAAATTGCCATTCGTACATCTTATTGCGAAAGAGATTGCCAGTTTCCAATGGAACCCAATCCATCTTGCTATAATGCTGATTTTCTACGATTAGAGTCTGCATGATACGACACATGAAAGAATGACAGGCTTTCACCAATCCACCAATACATCAAATTTCTCCAAAGCGCATAAATTTCAATAGTAAAATTTTCGCAATAGTTACGTTTGTTATAAAGCCCTTGCTGATTGGATACCGCCTCTGCGAACTTTTCACAGCCGGACAAAGGCCATAAATGAAGTGACAAGACAAGAAACGGACTTAAATCATGTTGTATGTGTTTCTGAACGCGTCCAATATTATTACGGCTTAAAGACCGCACGCCTCTGCACTCCGGGCATCTTAAAGTTACTCCGAAGCTACGTTACTTACTTTCAAGCCATTGCATCGCTTTTCAACCGAAAGCCACTCAGGCCGAAGCATTAAAGAAGCAATTCATCAGCAGTTGCCTCTTTATGGCTAATCGCGAATTCGCAATTGCTTAAATGGACATCTTGTGATTTTCTGGCTTTCGCTCTTCGTTTCTCCTAAGAAGTGCATGCATTACAGATTGACTGTGGCTTTTCGCGATTCTATGCCAATTGCAAAGTGAATTGTGCGAATCGATTTCTAAATGCAGGTGGTCCAGCTTATCAGCATTTTCCATTTTATCAGTTTCTTTGCGATGCTTCAGACAATGATCTGCTCGAAATTTATGCACATATGAATGACCCTTTCCAGCCAAATCGCTAATCTAAAACGCTCATGCATTAAACACACTCTGGATTTAATAGAAACGTGTTTAGTTTCGCGCAATTCCTTGGTCTATTTTTGTCGTCACTTAGCGATTAATCTCAATTTGAATTGACCTTGGATTTATAGCGAATGTTATCACTACTTTGACCTCTCAAGATTTGAAATGATGCTGTCGGTCGATGTTGCGAGAGAAAAAAAAAATAAATAGATAAAATTAATAAAACACCCAGAACACCAAATTCACGCCTTACTATGTTAGTACATTCGTTTGTACTTTCAACTAATTCTGACGGGAGCTTGATAACGTGTTGTGATGACCAAATTAAATGATTCTATAAATCATAATTTCATGGCAGAATTCAGAGGCTGCACAAACAAGTTCAATTCAATGAAATTGAAAAATAAAAACACAGTCAATTGCACTCGAGATTGTTATCTAAAAAAAAGGTAACTGACTTGACTTTTCCGAAACGAATATTGAAGTATTTGTTATTGATAATATAATCGGCGGTACATTTGCAACTAAAGTGCATTTTTGTTCAGTGTGTATAAAGTGTATTTACTTCAGACGATTGCTTATCTTGCGAAATAGGCCGACATCGGCAATGTTGTGTATTTTTAGTTGAATCAGATCTTAGCTCACAGTTTTAATTGCTCAATCATTTTTAGGTCATAATATTTCTAGATCATTATTTTGTTTAAAATTAAATTTAATTGAATCTCGGATCAGAATTCAACAAATTAACCTCTATAATTCGGAGCTGGAAATGATTTTAGGGTAGTAGACTGATTGCATTTTGTAGCGCGTTTTAAGTTCAAAATGACGTATTTTCGCATACAATAGAGCGATTTCGAAATGTAATTAAGTCCATTGTAATGTTGCGTCAATTTAAAATTTCAATAATAAATAAATTTAAAATAATTTTTAAATGCTGGCTACGTCTGCTCCCATTCAAACTTATTTGCATCATCTCAATTATGCACTTTCTCATATGCGGCGATAACTTGTTTAATGCTTACATCCATTTTCAAGGTAAATTTCCGGAACTTATGTACAATTTGAAAATTCGAAATTGACAATTGTCAAACGAAATTGTGTATATATGTATGTAGGTGTAGTGTGTGAATACTTGCATGTGAATTGCAAATTACCCGCTCAAGATTATGTAATTTCGGCGCAGTGAAAACACCCTATTAGGTTATAGGACTATTTGAGATTTTAGTGCAGTGTTTCTTCATGTCTTCTTCTTTTTTAATGGCATTTCAGTTTCAATCGGTCTTTAACCTCTCAATCTTTAGGTTCCATATCATTTATTTTTTATTGTGGATGAGTTGTTAGCCCTTCGCGAAATCCTCTATCTACGAATTTGATTTTTTGCATATTAAGATATCCTCGAATACCTTGACCGGACATACGCCTTCTAGACCAAACTGCCACCCACTGAGCTAATGATCCTCTATGTAATTGGTAATTCATATAAGCTTCGGAAGCCTAAGGGCAGAACCACCTATATAAGAAAGCCGTAGCATAGAAATATTTACTACCACACGAATGCGGCAAAGACGGCCCAGAGGTCATAAGGCATGTATGTCGACCGAAGTGGTTAATACCTTAACTTTTGGCTGGAAAGCATAAAATTTTGGTCTTGGATCATATTTCCGGTATTATTATTATTTATAATTACTGTTAATGAGTGAAAATAAATGAGCTTTGTAAAGTAATGGGAGGTAGAGTTAATATGGCAGAAAATTTAGAGCGGTTCACTCCATTTTTTAAGGCCAAGGAACAATTTTGAAATATAGATTTATGGGACTTATTAGACTAGAGATGTTCTACTTTGTTATAAATTTTTAGAGTTGCTGGTCGAAGTAATTTAATTCGAAAAGAAAATCATCATAAATCATCTTTTGGCTAAGGTAGTCGAAAACGAATTATATATTTAAAATCTCAGATCATGAATATTTTCAAAATTTAAAGAGCATTGAGTATGAAATCGTTGTTTTATTAAAAATAATAGATTTCTTGTCTTATATATGTTTTAATCATTACTGCATTTTATTAAAAAATAATGTTGCTTATGTTTTGCTTCATATTAAATAAAAAAAATCTTATTTGGAATTAAATAATATGTATTAAAAATATATTTAATTTCATTTAATAATACGAATAAAGTTTAAAACGAAAAATTATATTTGATGAAAATAATATCACATTAAATAAAAAGTTGAATTAATCCATGTGTAAATAAAATATTGTATAATAAATGATAGTTATTATTTTATTAAAAATTCATTAATAATTGTTATTTGTTTAAGAGAAAAAAATTACACAAGTCAATAAAATAAAATTATGTTAACAAATAAATACATAAATAGTTATACTATTTGTTTAAAAAAAATGCATAGTTCAGTGTTAACAAGTAAATCAAAAAATTCAATATATCGTAACTTAATAATACATATATCGGAACACAGATAAAAAAATACAATCACAGACAATTAAAGGTTATTTAAAATTTTAAATTTTTCGTGTTAATGATGTAGATTTTTCATTTGACGTAATTATTTAGTAATATATTGGCAAGTGGATTACAAATTTGTTTGTAAAGAGAAATACTAGGATAACCACAAAGACAATGCAAATTTAAAGCCAAACTCTGGCATAAAATAAAATGTTGATTGAAGGTTCGAAAAAAAATAGTTTTAATGACAATACTACGTAAAATTTCTTGAAATATTGCGCACATGTGGAAAAATATAATTTTGACGTTGTTAGTGGGTACTGACAAGCCTCCTCTTTGCATATACTCCAAGTATTCATCACCAATGTCGGACGGATTTTCCATTTTTATAAGAGCTTTACAAAGAGAGCAACTAGTTTTTTTTGATGCAGAGTGAGAAGCGTATCCAGCAGCGTATAAATTGGCTGACAAGTCCACGTCGACTTGAGATGAAAAAATTATTGAATATTCTGAAAAATCTATTTCTTGCGAAACATTAGTTTCAAAATTTTTTAGGTCCTTGAAGTCTCCATAGTGATGCTTGAAAACAATATAGTTGTGAATAAGAGATACGGTAACTGCAACCCGCTAAAGAACGATAGAGTCTCAATCGATGCTCTAAGTCATCAGTTTGAAGTTTACCTGTCAGAACATAGCTAATTTTTAAAATTGAAAGGGAATATTGTATAAATTGTGTCAATGAAGATGTACTGAAAAATATGGCATTGTAGGTATCTTTAGTCAATGTTCCGTTATTATTTGGTGACGAATTCCATATGTTTAGCCATTCCAAAAATTTGCGCAGAAAAACGCTCATCAGAAATATCTGAAAAAGGATGACATTGATCATCTCGTTTATGAAGTCCTTTGAAAGGTGTTTTTATGTTAACAATCTTCCACCATCTTCGAATAATTTCGAGAAATTGTGCAATTTGAATAGTGTTAGAAGATTGTTTCAAAGCTGATATGGTTGATTCGTGAAAAATGTTATCCGCGTAAAACGTTTTGACGTTCTAGGTTGTTCGGATTTATGGTTTTATAATTTAATTTATAAGCTTGCTTCACTAATAAATTGGATTCGGATTGATACTGAGCAGTAATATGATTGAAAAAGGCTTGCTTGATCTCAAAAGTTTCAAAATCGGGATAGACAAAAGTTCGATTTAAGTTTTTTAGGCCTAACCAATTATTACGTATGTTTTTTAATATGTGGAAGAATAAGAAAATTTTATGATTTGCGTAAAGAGGATTTGAAAAAAATTGGTTTACCAGCAATTATTTTATTATTTATTGCCTTACCTTCCTTACGATTATTATATTTATTAGATGAAATTAATGATCGGTCATTCTTGGGTGAAAAAATTTTTAACATGTTTTGGTTTACGCGATTATTATCTGTAATTATTGCTAAGACTAGAAAACCAAGACTTTGCACAAGATCAATTACATCTTTGGTTAATGAATACAAGTCTTCTCCTGTAGGCCGAAGTACAGGTATAAGACGAACAATTTCTTTAAAAGACCCAAAACAGGACTTTATCATGAAACATTGAACTGTTCGTGCTGCTTCAGATGAATTGTTGTCAGCAAAACCAACAACTTTCTTTGATTTATATTCCAGCATTTTATTAATATAAATCTCATCTATTAATATTGCAACAAACTTCTGATGGTCTGTTAAAGATTTTGAGGCTTGTGCCAAATAATGTTCTTTCTTTGTAGGAGAAATATTTAAGGAAGAACTTATTTGACGAAGATAATTTTTGTGTAGCAATATTAAAAATCGCTTAAGCTCTTCATATGTGGAAGCAGAATGAGAATAGATGCTAAAAGCCATAATTATTGTTTGAACATTGAATCGATGTCTATTTGAAGTTATGAGCTTCAATTGATTAATAATTATTTGGATTTCATTGTCATGGGTAAACTCTTCATCCTCTTTACAAATCTGTTCCAAACATGAAATGGATTTCGCTATATAATATTGAGCATCGAAAGTGCTAATCGCGCGCTCGTTTTTATATCGACTTAGAAGATTCTCAAGTTGAGACCATAAAGTTAATTTTAAATCCGCGGGCAAAATCCATTTGAAGTCTTTACTATTAATCTCATTATTAAACACGAACATTTTTAATTTCATATTTTGAGAAACAATAATGCGGACTGAAAATTCAATTGCGTAGTCCTCAGTACTGTTTTCAACCAAATAAAAAATTAATTTTGTCTCGGACTTCAAAAATTTCCAGTCTAGAAAAATTAATTTTTTATCGAAGCCGCTCAAAAGATCTCCAAAGCTTAAAATTCGGTCGGATGAAAGTGCTTCAGAGTTTTGATGTTCCAATCTCGTAAAATAGGCCTCACGTCTTTCCTGGGGAGATTTTCTTTTGGGCACTTCCACTGTCGACAAGTAGGAGGCCAGATTCGAAAAAATTCTCGGAACAGCGCCCTCGTGCAGTCTGAAAAATTTCAACGGGAGACCGAGGTCTCGACCGTTGACATGGCGCGTTTTAACTATATCCGAATCTACAAAATGTAATGTTGGCATGATTAATTTTCTTAACCAATAAACGATGTTTTAATTCTTTGATCAAAACACATTTTAAAAAATAGATAAAATTACTTACTTCTTGGAAGATTTTCGTATATTGGAATTTCGGGAATGCCGTTGAAGATGTAGGTCAGAGACCGCGCTCCTTTCTATAAATTATCACAAAATACTTTTTTTTATGGATTTAATTCTACGCCGTTTTGCGTGATTTTTAAATTATTTTCAATTATTATGGTTGTTATTTCCCTAACCAATTATCGAATTAATAGATTAAGAAAAAAAAACACGACGAGGAGGCAACGATCATAAAATATGTAAATGATCCAGTTTTTGGTCTTCTGGTAATTTACCAAATTTGTTTAATTCAAAAGCAGTAACAAATTTTCTGGAAAAAAGAAACTTTGTTTTGGAAGTTGTATAGTGAACTAATTACATTGTTACGAAGTCAGTCGAAATAAATTTAGATCGGAATTTCGATGCACATTATAGCATCCAAAAATCGGTAAAATGAAATTTATTGGACAAAATTTTATTTAAGTTAGTAACATATTATCGTTCTCTAAGAATTAGAAAAAATCTTCTAAAGTTCGATGATACAGAACAATAAAAAATTTTAATTTGACTTGGAGTCAAAAATATAAATAAATTCCTTAAAGTATAATATGAGCCGTTTATTTTGAAAGTGGCCCAAGTCCATTTTTATCTTTTTTCAAGTTAACTGTGGTGACATTTATAATTTATGCTGAACTGTCAAAAAAATAAATCGGCATTGAAATATATTTAATACATTTGTAACACGTACATTTTCATAATAATATAAATACTGAAAATCATAATTTTGAAAGTGATTAAAGTCCACTTTTTATTGATAATGTCAAAAGGTGCGGCCCAAAATCTTGAAAGCAGAGATGAAGGTAATTTAAATTACATTATAATATTGAATTAAATTTTAAAGAATAATATTTAATTAAAGAAATTATTAAACTCATGGGATAAAATCACAAGATTCCTTGATTCTGAAAGTGAAGAAGAATTAAAATCATACAACAAATGTAGCAAAAGAAAGAGAATTCTAGAGCTTCATTCTTCAACAGAGAAAGAGGAACTAATTGAGAATGAGAATTTACAAAACAACAGCTTCAGAGATGGATTCAGAGAAAACAGAACTGATACTTGTATTCAGAAACTTCGTAAAATTAAACGAAAACATACGATACAAAAACGGGAAAAAATTATACCTGTCAAAGTTTTTTAAAATAAATATTGCCAATGTCGAAAAGACTGCTTAAAAAATTTAAATGAAACAAAAAGAAAACGTATTTTTGAAATGTTTTGGAACTCAGGAGATTTTAATAAGCAAAATATATTGCTATACGAAGCGACCGAATTGTAAAAAGAAGACGTCGGAGAAACGGAAAAGGTTAATATAGAAATGAGAGTTTTACGTACTGGTTAAATTCTAAAACAGGCAAAGTTTCTGTTTGTAAAAAAATCTTTTTACACACTTTTCAAATAAGCGAAGGACGATTGAAACATGTGTTCTAAAAATGTAGGCAACGATTTACGTGGGCGTTTGCCTGGATCATCGAGAAAAATATGCGTTCAGTAGCTTATTATAAATGCAACATGTATATTTTAAATTTAGGAATACACAATTTCCACAACGATAATGTATACATGTACGCTTGGGATGAAACAAAAGCTTCTAGAGGTTGCCAAGAAGTGGCTTCATGCCTCTTCACACACCTTAAAACTCTAAAAAGTGAAAAACATATCATTGCATATAGTGACATGTGTGAAGGACAAAATAGAAACATCAAAATATCTTTAATGTGGTTAAAAATTGTTCAATTGATGGAAAATTATGTGGAAATCATAGACCACAAATTTTTAATATCAGGTCATTCATTTTTACCGAATGACAGAGATTTTGGCGTTATTGAAATGTCGTTAAAAAGAAATCATTTACTGTAAGTGCCACAAGATTATTATAATATAATAAAAAAATGTAGAAAAGGTAATACTTTCATACTAAATGAAATGAAACAAGAGGATTTTATATCCACAAGACTCTTAGAAGAAGCAGTTTACAAAAGATCCAAAAATACCAACGGGGGAAAAATAAACTGGCTGCAAATATGCTGGATGCAATTTTTAAGAAATGAACCATATAAAATTTTATGTAAAACAACCATGGATGAGAATGCAGAGTTTAAAATTCTTGATTTATTGCCACGTCGGAGTAGACCTAAAAAATTTGGAAATATTGTATTGCCATCATTATACAAAAGTATAAGAAGCATCACATCACACCGACACATGATGGACTTACTGCGATATATACCTCCGGAATACCATAACTACTTTAAATCTCTTCCGCATACTGAGAATGTTAACGAATAACTTGTTATTAAATTCAATTTTTTCTTCTAAAAATATAAAGTAAATAAAATGGTTTTTTTAATTTTTTAAGCTATATGTAACAGACTTAAGGTCTTTCACATTTCATAACAAAACAAATTTTTATTTTGAAAGTGACCTAAGTCCTTTGCAATTTTTGTATGTGACACTCAATCAATCAATCAAATTCCTGTTAAGACCCTCTATAGGGGCATAGGAGAAAAACAACTCTCTTCCACAAGGCGCGATCCTGAGCATCGGCTTTAAGCTGTTGCCAGGACTTGTTTATTCCTCTGGCCTCCTGCGCAACTGCTCGCTTCCATGTGTTACATGGTCGTCCAACCCGACGCCTTCCTTGAGGGTTATAATCCAGAGCCTGTTTTGCGATATTTCGCTCTGGTTTCCTCAAAGTATGACCGATCCACTGCCACTTTCGCCGTTGAATCTCAATACCTATTTTAGTCTGGCGAGTTGTACTCCAAAGTTCGTCGTTGGAGATTACTTCTGGCCAGAATATTGCTAAAATGCGCCGGAGGCATTGGTTTACGAAAGTCTGTAGTTTCTTGGTAAGTCGAATGGTTACTTTCCACGTAGTACAACCATATAACAACACGGATTTGACATGCGTCAAAAACTTGCAGCTTCGTGCGAAGGGAGATCTCTCTTAACCTCCAGAAAGGGGAAAGAATACCGAAGGCCTGACAAGCTTTATTTAGCCGAGCCTCAACATCCTTTTCGGCTCCGCTGTCCATGCTGACAATGCTTCCGAGATAGCAAAAATCTTGCACCACATCCTGTCCATTAAGAACAATCGGTGCGCTTGCGTTCGAAACCATGTGCATGTACTTGGTTTTGCGCACATTTATTTTCAGTCCCGCCTCTTTGCATTTAGAATGCAACGAGCGAACATTTGACTCTAAGTCCGAACGGGTATGCGCAAGCAAACACACGTCATTAGCATAATCAAGGTGAATTAAGATGTTAAATAGTCTCCATTGAAGACCTTTACCTTCCCCACCTTCCAGTGCAGCTTTCAAGATGTCATTTATTACCACCAGAAACAGGACTGGTGATAATATGCAGCCTTGTCTGACACCCGTTCGCACAGGAAAGCTCTCGGACAGCTCTCCTCTATGCAAGACGCGACACCTTGCATCTTCGTAGGATTCTTTAATCATACGCAAAGCATTCCATATGTAATCTCGCTTAACGCTGTCGAAAGCTTTCTCGAAGTCCAGAAACATGAGATGTAGTGGCGAACCCATCTCGGCTGACTGCTCTAATACTATCCGTAGGGTATTTGTGTGGTCGGTACAAGACGATCCTTTATGGAATCCAGCCTGATAAACTTCGAGAGTACTCTCGACGACATCACTAATCCTACTAAGAATTACCTTAGCCATAATTTTTGATACGGCAGTAAGTAGACATATACCACGCCAATGCCACAATCCCGAAGGTCGCCCTTCTTCGGAATTTC
Organism: Chorisops tibialis; assembly: GCA_963669355.1. Classification (NCBI taxonomy): domain Eukaryota; kingdom Metazoa; phylum Arthropoda; class Insecta; order Diptera; family Stratiomyidae; genus Chorisops; species Chorisops tibialis. The sequence goes on along the minus strand of OY770262.1, from coordinate 114,528,786 downwards.
CACAATGACGCCCTCCTTCCATTCAGTCGGATATCTTTCGTCATTCCACACCTTAGTGAAGAGTGGGAGGAGTATATCGGCTGTTATTTCCGGGTCCCCTTTGAGGAGTTCGGTTGGTAGTCCGTCTATATCTGGAGCTTTCCTTCCCGCCATTGACCGAATGGCGGAAACTATCTCTTCCTTATCTGGGGGATCGTCCCTAATAGAGGATTGTTGCGGTTGGATGTTTGGAAGTTGTTCTGTTTCCGGAATATCTTCCTCTGACAAGATGTTTAAAATATCAGAGAAGTATTCCTTCAATCGCCGCAACTGGTGTTCACTGATATCAAGGAGAGTTCCGTTAACATCTCTCACCAGGTGGTTGGCGATGAAATTCCTGTTCGTCAACTGTTTCATGATTTTGAATAATGAACCCATATCCCCAAGGTAAGCCGCAGATTCTGCCTTGTTTGCCAGATCTGCAATAACCTTTCTCTTGTCGCGTCTAACAGCCTTTTTAAGCTGTATATGAGCATCGCGGTAGTTCTGCCTCAAGTCGGGCGTTCGTTGGTTGACATCGGGTTGAGAGATGATTGCCAATTTGGCTTTTTTCCGATTGCCAACCTTGTCCCATGTGTCCTGCGACATCCAGGGTTTCTCACCGCTTTGCACATGTCCCACAGGTTCTTCAGCACTAGTTAGAAACCATCAGGTGGTGATCGCTCCCCACGTCAGCTCCACGTTTCGCTCGCACATTGAGGAGACATCTTCTCCATCGGCGACTTATAGCCAAATGGTCGATCTGGTTCTGAGTAACACCATCAGGGGAAACCCAATATGTTTTATGATGGCTCTTGTGTGGAAAAAGGGTCCCTCCGATGACCATTTGCCGAGTACTACAAAACTCCACAAATAATTCGCCGTTTTCGGGTCTCTTAATCCAAGGTCGTGACGCGTCGACCCAAGGGTCGCCATGCCTCCCCATGACGTGTTCTAGTCCAGTGTTGTCTGATCCAACCTGGGCGTTCATATCTCCCGAGATGATAATAATATCACCTCTTGGAACACGCTCGAAGGTGGCACTCAGTTGGCTATAAAACTCCTCTTTGTCACCAGATGTTGCGGTATTAGTTGGTGCGTAGCACTGCAGAATTGTGACGTTTCTGACACTGGTTCTGAGCCTGACGACGATAATCCTATCCGAGGTTGGTTCCCAGCTAATGAGACTGTTTCTCGCTCTAGGTGTAAGGACGAGCGCCACGTCATTTCTGGCTCCACTTTCAGGGCCAATGTACAGAATAGTGTTTCCGCTAGGAGTTCGTTCTTCTCCTGATCCTGTCCACCTGACTTCGCTCAAGCCCAAGATTTGGATGTTATAGTGCTCCATTTCATGGTCGATCACTGATTGGCGGTGCAAGGACCGAGTAACCCCAGCTCTTCCCCCGTCATTCAATGTTCGAACGTTCCAGAAGCCAATCATAGTCCGTTTTCGAATGCCAAAAGTCGTTACCATAGAATCAGTCCGTATCCGATGCGATATATCCGTTTCCGTATCATTTGGGTCTTAAGATTACGGGTGATAAGCCCATGATCCAGTGAGTGTCCATTTGCCATTTTTTAGGGCAAGCAGGACTGGCTGTGGGTGAATTCTACAGCCCCCATCCCACAGGGGGATAGTTAGCTCAAGTCCGTGCAGTCGCTAGTCTCCAAAGATAGTTGCAGGAATTGGTAAAACCTCATCCTACAACTACCCCCTTGCGGGAAGCTCTAGATGAAATACTTACTTACTTTTTGTTTGGGAGGTGGTAAAAGCAGAGGGGGGGGGTTTGTAATTTTTGTATGTGACACTGAAAGTAGTATATAAAATATTTCATGCTGAATTTAAAGTTTCTTGCTTTCATAATTTTCGAGGAAATTGAACAATTTTCGTCTGAATTTATGGTATTGTATGGGAGATGGCAGAGAAAGTGAGAGATTTTCGATAATTTTGAATCTGCTTATCAACATCCTAATCACATTGCTTTGTTACAATTTTTATGTTGATAGCTCTCTTATGTTCGAAGGAGAAAAACCTTTCTTGAACTTCCAATACAAAAATTTGTATGGGAGGTGGTAGAAGGAGTGAGGTGAAGGCGATATTTTTTTAGCATTTGTTACAATTATTAAGGGATACTTGTGGCGGAATTTCAAGTTTCTACGTCTTCTAGTTTCTATGAAAATCGGTTAAATGCATTTACCAAAATTCTGCATTTGTATGGGAGGTGGTAGAAGGAATATCCGAATCAAAACCAAATTTTTTGACATCAATTATATTTAAAATAGTATCCTTTTCTCGAATTTTAAAGTTGATAGCTTGGTTTTGAAGAAAACTAATTTAATTGAAATTCCGAAATTTCGTAAAATTTGTATGGGAGGGGGTAGAAGGAGTAAGTTAAAGTTGAAAATTTTTCTAAAATTAGTTACAATTATAATAAAATTAATTTTGACAAAAATTGGTTCTTTTAGCTTTTCTAGTTGCGCTGCAAACCGAATAAATGCATTTTTGAAAATTATGCATCTGTATGGGAGGTGGTAGAAGTAGTAAGGAGATCAGATCAATATTTCTTGAGGTTAATGATATTTATATCATTATACTATGACCTAATTTTCAAGTCAATAGCTGAAATTCTTTCGGAGGAAAAGCAATTTCTTTGAATTTCGAAATTTTATGAAATTTGGAGGGGGTAGAAGGAGTGGGGGAATGTAACCCGTTCACGAATTTAAAGTTTCATTTTTGCTAAAAACGATATGCAAAAAATTTCAGCACGATAGCTCAAAGCGTTCGAGAGTTATATTGTAGACAGACAGTAACTCAGAATCGAGGTTTTTGAGAGACAAATATTTCTGTACCATTGGCGGCTCTGTGCGAGCATTATTTCTTAGCGTTAAAAACGGCAAGGCAAGCACAATATACTCTAAGATTTCATCTAGAGTATAAACATAACAGAATTATGATTGGGCATAAAGTTCAATCCTATGATACTGCAGATGAAATGGTAAAGAGAGATTCTTTCGAATAGTGAATAGTAACTCTTGTATGGAAGGTGTTAGCCGTAGATGAGGGAGTTTCATAATTGTTATATCTGACACCGGATCTTATAGGCAAAATGTTTCGTGCTGAATTTAAAGTTTTTAGCTTTCATAATTTTCAAGGAAATTGGACATAGTTTTTCTGAAATCGGGGGGATTTTTTATGGGAGGTGACAGGAGAACCGGAAAGGAGGAGGTAGGAGTGAAGAAGTGGATATTTTTCTCAATATTTATAACAACTATTAAAGCACGTTTCTGATTTTTTTAGTTCTAATGAAAATCTATATGGGAGGGAATGGAAGGAGTATACGGATCAAATCGAAATTTTTCAACTTTATTGATATTGGTATTATTATAGTTTGTTCAAAATTTCAAGTCGATATCCTTAACAGTAATGAAGAAAAATAATTTAACTGAAAATTCAAATTTCCATGACATTTCTTAGGGGGTAGAAGGGATAAGGTATATTTGATACTTTTTCAAACCTTTGTGTAGGAGAGAGTAAAAAGATCAATATTTTTTCTCATTAATGATATTACATTATTATACTTTGAGCGATTTTCAAGTAGTTAGCTTAAATAACTTCGGAGAAAAATCAATTTCTTCAAATTTAGAAATTTTATGAAATTTGTATGGGAGTGGTAGAAGGGGGTGTAGCCAGTCCACGAATTAAAAGTTTCTTTTAACTAAAAATAACATACAAAAGATATCAGCACGGTAGCTCAAAGCGTTCGAGAGTAATGTTGTAGAATCACAGACAGACGGTTCATCGGAATCGAGAATTTTGAGCGACAGCACTTATTTGTCTATCCTTGGCGGCTCTGTGTGAGCATTATTTCTTAGCATTACTAACGATAAGGCAAACACAATATATCGCTACCTCAGAACAAGACTGTCACAACTCAAAAAATATTGAATTCGTACTAAACTCATAGGAACAATAGAAATATGGTAAAACTAAGCAACATTTGCACTTTAAAGTAATCTTCTTGCTCTAGCAGTATTCAAAATATCAAAATTAATGTACCATTAAGGATCATTGAATTTTGAAAATGTGATTTCCCAAAATTCACATTTTTTAGTTGTGACATTCTTGTTCTGAGGTAGCGATATATACTCTCAGATTTCATCTAGACTATAAATAAAGCACACATTGGTATACAATTTAATTCCTTTTTCGAATTTAAAGCGATTTTGTTTTTGAAAACACTTAATTTTCGCCCTTCGTTGCTTATGGCTACCAAACTCTTAGTAACCGCACGAAGATGAAAAATACCCCAGTTTTACTTTATTATTCAAATAATAAAGTATTGTGATCGACACAGAAAAAAAAAATGTGCTACCCTGAAATTTTGTTTTTTCGCGTTTCATGAATAAATTAGCCTAAAAATGCAAAAAAAAAATCCGTCCCTCCGTACGCTGTCCGCGGTACATATGGACTCATATCTCCGAGACCATTAAAAGTAGAATGTTCGTTTTTAGGTGGATTGTTGATTTGGTAAGTGAGCTCTATTTTCTAAATTTTCGGGAGAAGAAGATCGGAAGTTGAAAATCAGTAGAGATATAGAGAGGGTTGTGGGACAAACTCTAAAAATAATTTAATTTTACTTTATTATTTTAATAATAAAGTATTGTGATCGACTTGGGAAAAAAAAAAAAATTTGCTACCCTGAAATTTTTTTTTTCGCGTTTCATGACTAAAATAGCCTAAAAATGCAAAAAAAAAAAATCCGTCTGTCTGTACGCCGTCCGCCGTACGCCGTACGCCGTACGCCGACGTGTACGCTCAGCGCACATTAACTCCCAAACCCTTCAAGATAGAAAGTTCATTTTTGGAGGGATTGTAGGTAGTTGCGGATCTCAGGCGGATACCAATTTTGGGGGGTATACGAGTTCAGGGGGAGGCGGGGGGAGTGCTTAAACCGAAAAATACGAATTCAAATATCTCAACCATGGTTACAGCTAGGAAGCTAAAAATCAACATACATATACAAGAGTTTGTGGGACAACTTTTAAAAATAACTTAATTTTTTTATCCATTGGCATGCGAAAAGGGGGGGCTAAGAACCAATTGTCGGCCGAATTTTTTTTTCAAATGATTATATCTTCGAAATTACTTCCCATAAAAAATTGATATTTTGAGACCATCAAGATAATATATAGATCTACTAGAAGCAGTTTAGATAGAAGCTAATTAGTGAAAGGGGGAGGGTCAGGGGGGGTGCAAAGAAAAACACTTAAGAATTAATATCTCGACTGTCTCTTATGCTTTGTAATTGAAACTTAAAATATTTACTAAGCTTTACCAGCGACATATGAAAAAAATATAATATGTGGATATTATAGTAGTGGGGGGAAATGGGGAGCATTTCAAAAATGGCGCACTTTCCAAAACTACAAATCATCAAATCTCAAAATTGAGTACAGATATCAAATCAAAAATTTTTCAGATTGTAGAGCTATATAATCTTTAATTTTGGTAAAAAATTTGAGTTGGGGGGTGTAAGGGGAGGGAGGTGGAAAGCGAAAATGTTGAAAATTTTGAGTGATTTTTTTATGGCTCTGGTAAAAGATACAAAGTTTAAATTTTGCATGTCGACACATCTATTTAATATAGATAGAAAAAAAATAGTAATTTGTTCCAAAATTGTTATGCTCCGAAGTGGGGGTCTAACGTGCACAAGGTGTTTCATGTGGAATGAAAAAAACACATAAACTGAAAATTTTTGAATGAAATTTTTAGGTAGAAACTTGAAAATTTGGCAAATGCATTTAAAAAAAATCTCTAAAAGTTTGAAATATTAACTGGTCGAATATTTTTAAAACTTCTGCTCCCTCCCATACAAAATTATTTTATCGACCAATTTTAAGAAATCAATTTTCACCTAACTATCAAAAGCTATCAATTTGAAATTTTGCACAAAAACTTAGAAAAATAGTTAAAATAAAATTACGGTAAAAGTTTTGAAATCATGCTTGCCCTTCTACCCCCTCCCATACAAAAGCATGATTTCGACCAATTTCATTAAATCAACTAATAACCAACAAATTAAAAGCTACGAACTTGAAATTTTGTACAAGCACCTTACAATAGAAAAGAAAGAAAATTCCATCACAAATTTTACGATTCCTTTACCTCCTCTACCCCCTTCCATACAAAATTATTTTTTCGAGCATTTTTAAGAAATCAGTTATCAGCTATCTCTTAAAAGCTATCAATTTCAAATTTTGCATGAAAACTTATAAAAGTAATTCAAATGAAGTTGCTTTAAAAGTTTTGAAATTGCGCTTACCGTTCTACCCCCTCCCATACAAAACTATGATTTCGACCAATTTCATTAAATCAACTAATAACTAACAAACTAAAAGCTACGAACTTGAAATTTTATACAAGCACCTTACAAGAAAAGCGAAATAAAACTGCATATCAAATTTTACGATTCCTCAACCTTCTCTACCCCCTCCCATACAAATTTTCGGTTTCGTGAAAATAAAATATACCAAATTTTATGAAAATTTTATGCAATTTCGTCTATGAAACACAGAGAATATTGGACGTGATTCAAGCAATTATTAAAAAGCTGTTAACATCCACCCACCCTTGCTATTACCCCTCCTCCTCCCCTCATAAAAACCCAAACTTGCAAAAACGAATGAAATATTGTTAAATTGACAACAGCCCTGCTCAAGAAACCCCTTTGCACTTAGCTTTCCCTAACCACTTTAACCTGCATATTGACTTTCCACTCATCCGCAACTTGTCCCAAGAATAATAAAGTTTCGCCCGACTTGTTGGCAGTTTATTTTTATCCATTATCCCATGGGGGCTAGACCATCTCCCTGCTTTAAACCACATTCCGTTCGAAAGCTGGTTGTGGAATCGGTTTGTATTCTCACTTGGGATTCAGTGTTCGTCATTGTGAGTCTTGTTAGTCGGACTAGTTTTGGAGGAATTCCAAAGTCAAGCATGATTTGGTACAGTACGCTCCTGTCGATACTGTCGTATGCTTGTTTAAAATCTACGAAGGTTTGGTGCACGTCTGTGTTTTATTCCCAGCATTTCTCTCTGTTTCACCGAGAATATCTGGTCTGTTGTAGATCGTCTGGTTCTGAATCAGCCTTAAAGAAAATAAACACATTTTTCAAAAATAGCACAGGTCAAATTCGTATTCGTACACTTTAGATCACTTGACTGTGACATATGTACTATGTCCATAAGGGCGAAAAATCGCCGGTATTTCTCGGAATCTTATGCCGCTCGAACTCAAAAAGCTGATTTGTAGAAACTTCCTGGTATTAAATAATAAGTTGCGGTTGCTGTGACCTGAAACTTATGAGTTATGTTGCATTTTTCTTCAATGGCTGCGATCAATCAGTTGTCTATATTTCCAGGTTGTAAGGTAAGAGAAGACAGCCGATTCTCGTCTACCGACCGACATTGGTCTAATTTTTCGAAAATAGATTATAAAATAAATAGCTTTTACCCCAATAGCCGATTTAACAATTTCAAGGTCCACCTCTAAATCATCAACTCCCACGAATAAAACTAGAAGCCTAGGATTAGTCTCGTGCTCGGTCAATCTATCTTGACCACCAAGTCGGTAGTTAATCGCCGCCAAGTCTAAGAGCACTTGAAATCATTACCAAACCAGTATGTTTATTTTGCCATCATAGCGAATTGCATGACCCAAATGGGCTCATCGAATCGCTGAAAATCGACGCATTATAAGCTCGGATAGCTTCACCATTTCGCACGGTCGTTGCACTCACTTCGAATCTTACACCTGAATTTAATGAATCAATTCTTGTTTACCATTGCATAAAAACGGAATAAACGAATTTACAGGAAAAAACCGCGACCATTAAGAAAATTTAATTAATTTCTGCAAGATCTGTTCGAAGAAAACGCGAGGTTCATTAATATCGTTGGCGTAAGGCAATGTTGAGGTCGAAGCAAATTTTTGCTGCAAGGTCAGCTAAATATGTAAGTGCGTAGTGCTCAGGTGCGGTTGGGGTACATATATATGAGGAAAACTGGTAAGTGTGGTCACGGGGGAACAACACCTGTTAATGACCTCTAAGTAGAGTTAATCGGCAGCCAACATGTTGATTATTTGTGACAAGAAAGAGGAAAACGACTTGTGCAAATTTAAATCATGATTTTTCCATTTGTATTTCTTAACGAACGGAAATTCGATTCAATATTTGCCCCGAACTGATTGATGCCAATGAGAATGTTAAATTTTGCATTGATTTGAATTTTTATTCTCACATACAAAATTGTTGCGGAGTGCAATAGTTAATTTAGAGATTAAATGTTTCGCGTTCTTGGTGCGATTTAAATTTAATTGCTTGACAGACTGAAAAAAATGAATGTAACAACTCAAATGATTTCGAAAAAAAATCCTTTTTAGCATAAGTGCTCCTTTTAGTAAGACTCTCCGATAGCATTTTATTCCACTGTAGTTCTTGGAATTTTTTTGATCAGTTTTAAGCTTTCAAAATTATTAACTTTTTTCCACTTACGTACCTGGATTTTTAATTAAAAAATTTATTTATTTAGATATTAGCTTATTCTACCTACCATTCATATAAATTTGTACAATATTTTAGTCTATGTTATGTATCTGAGTTTAGTGTGTAAATAAGATAACGATAAACATGTCAAGGTTAATATATTATGTACATATTACTTTGCTCACAGAAAGCTTTTATATAAACTTTTGGCAATTCCGAGAACCCAAGTTTCTTATCTTCAATTGCGAAATATACAGCAAAACACAAACGAAGTTGTTGATTTTAAAACTTGAGAAATTGTAAGATAACAGATACGTTATAATCAGCATTTTAAAAAGAATTTTGTCATGGTATATTTGTCACTTCCTGAAAATTTCTTTAAACAAAATTGTCATCTAGACTTGTCGCGTTTGTGGGAACGCGAAATTTAAAGTACTTGCATACCACTTCAATCTGCTAAAATTTGTAGATAGAGGGTTCTGATAAGGTTAACAAACCTTTCGTAATAGCAAAAAATACGCTATGGAACTTGAAGGTCAGGAGGCCAAAGCCGGATTTGCAATGAAGAAGAGAATCTTGCGTTATCCGAATGAAAAGTTGGTTTAAAACCGCAATTTTTGTTTTCTTTTCAATTTATATCGTATATTCTCTTCGAAATTATCGTAATATTTGGGTGTTATCAAACTTAGTGCAAACAAAACGGAAATAGTCTATGGTTCAGTATCGGCGAGTTGAAGTTATACAAGAATTCAGTTTCTTTTCAATTATTATTTTGGAATGATGTTCTCATCTTTAAAAATTCCCTTTGACCTAAGGTGATAACGCGAACAAAAATAATGAATAACGCAAATGAGAAAAACAGAAATTTATGGATGGAAATTATTTGCATATTATTTATTGCTGATTTAATAGAGCAATTCATCGTTTCTTCAGGACCTGTCTAATGTTAAGATTTTACTATATTTTTATTTTTTAACTTCAATTGTCAACGTTTGAAAAAAAATAATACCCTGTGGCAATCTATTGATTCGCAATGGCTGCAACTTCTTAGACGGTAATAGAATTCGAAAGGGCTTTCCAAGGTCTAGCCAGCGGAAGCTGGGTAAAAATTACCAACAGCAGCACTCCATACTTGTCTGTGAGTGCAGCGAAAACCAACAAAACTTAAGTAAACTGCCAACAAGTCGGGTGTAACTTTATTATTCTTGGGATAAGTTGAGGATGCGTGGAAAGACAGTATGCACGTTTTTTTATAATTTGGGGAACACGTGAGAGCACTGTGACCTCCTTGGCCTATTGTGTGTTTATTGCCCCTTTACCCTACCATAACTCAATAGCTTTGGCTAATCTATGTATCTTAAAGGGATCTATGTTGGCTAGTTCCTCGGTAGAAAGCAAACCTTTTCCAAAAAGATTGTATCTCTTCCTAGCTGCTTCACAGTGCATAGGATGTGTACTGTCGTTTCTGAGTCTTCGAGGCAGAGGCAGCAGATGTCGGTTTCTGTTAAGCCCATATTTTTGAGGTGGTGGTTTACTCAACCGTGCCCACTCATTAGGTGGATTACAGTATTAATATTAGTCTTGCTGAATATTAGGATATCCTCCACTTTGTTTTTTTGTGATAATATTAGTTTTTTTGAGATTGATAAGCCTGAAAGTCTACTCCAGTAGCTTTTATGTTCTTGTTCAACCCACTTTCTAAGTATAGGGTTGGAGTGCCCTTTTGCTTTTCTCTTCTTCTTGGCTCTGCACCAAAAAAAAAAATTGTACCGTTTTCTGCAAGGCTTCTTCATTCCCCTCAATTCTCATATGTCCTGGTACCCACACTATGGTTACATCGTTCTTTTTTCCCAGGATGATAAGGTTTTGAAGGCAGCCCCAAACTATCCTCGATCCGTGTTTATTGGATGCTAGGGCTTTAAGAACCGTCTGACTAACCGATAGGATATAAATAGATTTGTTGCAATGAGCTCTCCTTATATTCTTTTGAATGCATAGCTCCATTGCAATTAGATTGTGGCTTCTTTACCGAGTGGTTTTGAAACCGAGAAGTTTGGACCTTTGACTCTGGCTCCTGTACCCAGATGGTTGATTCTTCTTCCATTTCAGGGAGCATGGATCGTCAGTTCTTGCCTTCTCTAATTATAACTTTGAAGAGGGTTTCATAGTTGAATTTTGTCAGGATAGCGTCCGATAGTGTGGAGGTTATAACCTCTATTTTTGGGTCATTTAGGATTTTGAGGTGACCTCTACGGTCTCCTGATTTGTAATTATTTTCCCTCTGTATGCGTAACACCAATTTGATAGCCTCCTTTTTTATTTGGAGATGTATTGGAGGAATGTTTAGGAAGATTTCCATGCCACCGTAGGACAGGTTTTCATTGATCCTGTGAGCTAGCCTTTGGAGTTTTTTTTAGCGTAATCTGTGTTTTTCGTAGTAAAATTTCATTCCACCATATCGTTGATTCGTATGTGACTATTGGAAGAATGATTGTTTTGTAACACCAGTAAATCATGTTGGGCTTTAGTCCCCATTTTCTGCCAAATAAGTTTTTGCAGGCCCAAAAAGCCTTTAGTGCATTGGCATGAGTCCATTCTATATATTCCAGTTGAGTTTGCTATCCAGTGTAACACCTAGATATTTTACGTCATCTGAAAAGGGTATTGATGTTCCATTTATTGAAGGAGGTATGATGCAGATTTTCCTTCTATGTATAAATGGTACTATCTCAGTCTTACTTGGGTTGATGTTCAAGTTCTTAGACTGACACCAGTTCACTATCACCTCTAAGGTGGATTGTATCCTTCCCGATATTATTAAATCATATTTACCTCTAATGATAATGACAAGGTAATCGGCATATCCATTATCTCGTATCCTTTTTCTGTTAGACGGTCCAGGAGCTCATAGTAGATGAGCTCCTAGACCGTCTTTTTGACCAAGAAGTGGAAATAGTACCCCACCTTGGGGGCAGCCCCTACAGGTCTATGCAGTCAATGTGCTATCACCTAAATCCAAGGTTTCCATTCGGCTCTTTAGCATGGCGTGTATCCAATTTATCATGTCTGTTTCCAAACCCTTTTTCCTAGTTGCCGCTATTATGGCTTCATGGTGAGTATTGTCAAATGTCCCTTCTATATCGAAGAATACGCAAAGGGCAATGTCTTTATAGTGTTTTGCCTTTTCGATCTGTCTTGCAAAACCATGAAGGGCTGACTCTATTTATTTGCCTTTTTGGTATATGCAGGTTAGAGTTGTTAGGAAAAACTCAGTCAAAGGGGTTCTAAGGCAGATTTGTTGAAAATTTAACACTTAATTGCAAATACGAGCAATAATTTCATACGTTTATTTATGCTAGTTTTGGTTATTATAAAAGGAGGGGGGGGTGATAGTAAGGCAGGGTGGATATTAATAATGTATTAATTGATTGCTTAAATTACTTCCATTATTCTCAGTATAGAATGTCAGTTTCATAGACGAAGTTGCACAGAATTTTCATAAAATTAGGAGTATTTTGCATTAAGACCACACATTTGTATAGGAGGGGAAGAGGACGTAAGGTAATTGTAACATTTGTAATGCAGTTTTATTTCGTTTCTTTTGTAAAGTACTCGTACAAAGCATTTAATTTGTTGGTTATTAGTTTAGTTGATTTATTGAAATTGGTCGAAATCATACTTTTGTATGGGACGGGGTAGAAGAGCAGCCACGATCTCAAAACTTTTGGCGCGAATTCGTTTTAACTATTTTTAGAAGTTTTTGTGAAAAATTTCAAATTGATAGCTTTTAACAGGTAGATAATAATTGATTTCTTAAGGTGGTCGAAAAAGTAGAAGCTTTGAAGGTATTCGACCAGTTAATATATCATACTTTTACGAATTTTTTTTAAACACATTTCATAAATTTTCAAGTTTCTACCTAATTTGAAAATAACACTTTCCTCCAAGATGGAGATTACTCAACCCGTAGAAGTTTCGCCTGAAAATCATCTAGCTATGAACCTATTAGTTGCTTAAACTTCAATTTCATCATCATCAATGGCGCGACAGCCCAAATCGGGCCCTGGCCTCCTGAAGTCGTCGCCTCCAATCGTCTCGATCCAAAGACCGCGTCCTCCAGCTGCTAATTTTTAGAATGGCTTTGCTGTCTTCATCAACCGAGTCTTCCCATCGCTTGCGTGGTTTGCCTACTGGCCGGTTACCACTCGCTTTGCCTTTAAGAGCACGTTTGGGGATTCTTCTGTCTTCCATTCGCTCTACATGGCCAGCCCACTGCAGTTTACGTAACTTGATGAACGTTGAAGCTTCTGGCTCGTCGTAGAGTTGATACAACTCATGGTTGTATCTTATTCGCCATTCCGTTCCTTCCTTCACAGGTCCCAAAATTCTTCGGAGGACCTTTCTTTCGAATGCGTTAACTGCTTTTTCGGAAGTTCGCGTTAATGTCCACGTCTCGCTGCCATAACAGAGCACAGGTCGTATAATAGTTTTATAAATCCGCAGCTTATTGTTCCTGTGCACTTTCTTGGATTTCATTATTGGAAGTACCGAATAATACGTCTTATTTGCTAGTATTATCCGTCGTTTGATTTCGTCTGTTTCATTACCGTCCTTTGCTAGATTAGCCCCAAGATATATGAAGTTGTCCACACTCTCCAAATTATATTCCGCAATTGTTATGTTTTGTCTGATTGGCGTTCTCCTTCTTGTTTGCGTCATTACTTTTGTTTTGCTTTCATTAATGCGCAACCCGACTTCTTTTGCGGCGGAGTCAAGATTGACAAATACCTCCTTAGCACTAGGGAAGGATCTTGCTAGAATGTTAATGTCGTCAGCGTATGCTACTAGTTGGGTGGACTTGAATAGTAGTGTCCCGTTGGTGTCGACTGGGATTTTTCGGACGACATACTCTAGTGCCAAGTTGAAAAGCATAGGAGCTAGACCATCTCCCTGCTTTAAACCACATTCCGTTCGAAAGCTGGTTGTGGAATCGGTTTGTATTCTCACTTGGGATTCAGTGTTCGTCATTGTGAGTCTTGTTAGTCGGACTAGTTTTGGAGGAATTCCAAAGTCAAGCATGATTTGGTACAGTACGCTCCTGTCGATACTGTCGTATGCTTGTTTAAAATCTACGAATATTTGGTGCACGTCTGTGTTATATTCCCAGCATTTCTCAAGCACCTGTTTCACCGAGAATATCTGGTCTGTTGTAGATCGTCCGGTTCTGAATCCGCCTTGGTATTCGCCAATTATTTGATTAGTATAGGGCTTAAGACGACGTTCAATTATTTTTGTCAGTATTTTATAGGACGTACACAACAATGATATACCTCTGTAGTTCTCACAGCAGAGTTTGTCTCCTTTCTTGTAAATTGGACATATAATGCCTTTTCGCCAGTCGTCGGGTATGATTTCCTCTGTCCAAATTTTGCATATCATGCTGTGCAGTATTTCAGCGACACAGTTTCCACCGTTTTTCAGAAGTTCAACTGGTATTTCGTCAATTCCCGGCGCTTTGTTTCGTTTTTGGTCACATAGGGCTGCTTTGATTTCAGGAAGCGTGGGTGGTGTCGATGATGGTTCATCTTCGTCAGTTGAGGCTTGAATTGAAATGTTGTCTGTCGTTATCGGTGCTACTGGGATGGGATTCAAAAGATGTTCGAAGTATGAAGCCCATCTCCTTTTGATTTCTTCTGTGTCGCTGATGATATTGCCCTCTGCGTCTTTGCAGAGACTGGTTTTTGGTTTATATCCCTTTTTCAAGTCTTTTACTATGGCGTATGCGTCCCGCGTATTATTTTTTCTCATGTCGTCGTCCATTTTTTGTATCTTGTCATTATGGTACTTCCTTTGTTTTCGTCTGCAGGTCTTTTTCGCATATCGCCTAAGCTCGTCATATTTTTCTTTTTTGGCTCGTGTTGGTCGTTCAGTAAAAATTTTGTAAGCTTCGTTCTTTCTATCTATTGCGTCGCGACATTCTTGGTCGAACCAATCATTACTTTTTCGCCGTGCTTGATATCCTAATACCTCTTCCGCGGAGGATTTGATGCCGTCTCGTATTTTCATCCACGCATTATCCACTGGCATATTTTGGATATTTTCATATATTGGTGTCAGGTGTTTATTACATGCTAGCATGTAAGCCTGCGCCGCCGTTTCGTCGTTAAGCTTGTCGACTTCAATTTCTTCTACGCAAATTCTCAGTTATCATGGCATGCGTAATACAGGGTAAGACTAGGTAAAACGCCCCAGTTGACAAAACGCCCCTGCGTTGCATTACGCGCACGGTTAAAAATTCCGAAATTATTTTTATTCCTTTTAGGATTGCATACAGGACGACACCAAGAAAAGATAAGAATTTAGTCGAATCATTAAATTAAATATTCCATTTAATAACACCAATTATTAAAAATTACTCCCTAATTGAATTAATAAAATAATTAAAAACTAATATACAAAATATTACTTTATAATTTTTATGAGATTTCAAATAAATCTATAATGTATTACATTTCAGTATGTAATTTATTAGATTTTACCGCTAGATAGACTGAAATTTAATATTATATTGAATTGAACTTTATTCAAAACAATTGCAATTTATTTTTGATGATAATTTGGTCTTTGCCGAAACATTTATCAATCTGATGTACCAATTTTTTAAAGTCTGGTCTTAAATTTAATATGCACTGTGAAAACATTCAATACAATACCAGCTACATATTTAGGGATTTAGTTCCAATATGTTATTTATTATTTATGTAAAACATAACTAAATCACATTCGTTGCAATGGCTTATGATTATATTATAATATACCTGCATATTATTATTGTTATTGTTAAATTAAAATATTATGAAAAAATTTATTATGCAAAGTTTGCAATCTTTTGGCATTAAGCAATTTAAAGCATGTCTTCTAAGACCGCTAAAACTAGGGAATTGCTTATTACAGTTATGGGTCTTAATGCATTTAAAACACTAATTGACTCCTTCCGAAAAAACTGCTCATTTTTTATATTAATAAATTTCTTTTGGCAAATATAACAGACAAAGTGCATTGTGAAGTTAACAATCCAAATCGTTTTTCGGTTTTAATCAATTTTCTCTAAGCTTGTGTCAGACAAGGCTGCATATTATCACCAGCTCTGTTTCTGGTGGTAATAAAGGACATTTTGAAAGCTGCACTGGAAGATGGGGAAGGGTAAAGGTAAATTCGAAAGTAGAGGGATGTGCGAAGGAGCTAACAACGCATCCACAATAAGTAATGAAAATGTTAAGAAACCTGAAGGTGACGAGGCCAAGGCCCGATTCGGGCTGTGGTGCCATTGTAGAAGTAGAAGGTTTTTACGCGAGATTAACGAAATTTCCGTAAACTTATTGAATTGTATAAAAATAACTTTTACTTCTTGGAAAACCAAAATATCGAACGATCGGGCAGAGCTTCCGCTCGCAGGTGAACTACTAGACAATTATCATATAATTTTTCTATCTTCCGTGCGAAAGTTTACAAATTATTTGTTTGATCGGGTATCATTAAGTGAAACGCACTTGAATGAACGTTGGACCGTGAGAATTGTTTGCATGTATATTTTAAATGTTGATCGTTAAAAGAAGATCTAGAATAACGTATTGGATAAGCAAAATGTCTTTCGTTGTAAATTACTTGTTGGTCCTCTAACTTTTTTATACATACTTTCGCATTTTTTTTTTTTAAATGAAAATTTTGTTGATTTTATTAACATTGATAATTACAATTTATTGATACTTAAATATTTTGAGTACGTTAATTCTTACAATTTGTTTCTTCTCAACCTAAGCAAGTCCTGGATCTTAACATATCTCCTTTTTGATAATCTTGTTCAAGAGCTAGAATGTTCTTTTGTTTACATGTTAAACAAAACATAACAGAATTATGATTGGGCGTAAAGCCCGGTCGACGCATAATTCCAGCACACTGCCTGCTTGGGTATACCTTGGTCACTTCAATCTACGAAAATGAAAAAATTCATAGAAAGAGGGTTGTGCGAAGGTCTAACAACCCTTCCACATTAAGTAATGAAATATGTTAAGGAACCTAAAGGTCAGGAGGCTAAGGCCCGATTTGAGCTGTAGTGCCATTGCAGAGATGAAATAGGAAAGAGTTTATTGTACCGGAAAAATTTTTCATATCAAATTCTTTCGAATAGTGAATAGTAACTTTTATGAAATTTTATGAAAATTCGATGCAACTTCGGCTATGAAACTCATTCTATACAGAGAATATTGGACGTGATTCAAGCAATCAATTAAAAACCTATTAACATCCACACACCCTTACTATTACCCCTCCTCCCTGCCCTGCCCAAAAACTCTCTTTCACTTAGTCTTCCCTAACTACTCTAATCTGCATATTGACTTTCCACTCATCCGCAACTTGTCCCAAGAATAATAAAGTTTCGCCGGATTTTTTGGCAGTTTATTTAAACTTAAATCAGAAAACTACAATAACTCAAATTTCGTTATCTAATTGATAACGTGCGCTCGTGCCAATTTTTTTTATTATAAATCCACTTTTATTTATAATACATCGTGAGAAATACATTCTTAACCACAAAAAATTCAAATACCAATTATTCTATTTTTTTTTTAATATATATGAAAACTAATTAGTTAATTAATAAAACGTTCTCTTATCAATCCCGCTTACAGCTCCTTATCTATATCATGAGAACTATGTACACTTCTTAACCACAAAAGTTCGAAACAATTATTCCGTTTTTTTCCACATATATGATTCGATAAATGACGTTGTGACAACCCCAATTAATGATGACATTATGGCAACCCCAATTGATGATGACGTCATGGAACTCCAGTTGTGAAACCCCCGATTGATTACGTCATGGGACCGTTGAACTCAAAGTCGGATCAAAGGGGAAGTTGCCCTAAAGGAGGATCAAACAGGGCGTTGTCCTAAAGGGGGATCAAACGGGGCGTTGACCTTGACAATAATCGGATCCACTTTATCAATAATCATTATCAATGCACTTTATCAATAATCAATATCGATGCGGGGGTGGGTAAAGGGTTAATCGATAATCAATAATTTTACTTCCTAGTCTAGAACACCCATATCCCTACTACTGATATTACATGCAAGGGTGAAAGAAATGAAATCATCTGAATGACATTAGGATCTTGCACACTACTAGAGTCTCGACAATCAGCCTCAACGCATAGAACCGATCAGAAGAGTTTCACAACAGGTAATCGAAAATCCGCAAACCGACTTAGAATCTTCTCGAGCCAGTGTTATCAGAGATCAAAAGGTGTGTCATCCCAGTATCAGCGAGCAGAGTCCTCACCATTATCATATGTCTGATAGTACTCCAACGCAAAAAACGAATGACATGCATTTCCGCCAAAACAACTTGGAATCCTTGGAATGAACGCGAAACATCAAGCGCCTTGGAAGACATACTCGCTTGCACAAAGATTCGACAGAGTTCGTGCTGCCCGATGCCCAACATGTTCGGACACCGAACATAGAATTTAAGAATTTATTTATTCATTTGGGTAAATGATCGCACATACAACATAATCACAATCTAGTAAAGCATGTCCGATCATTCAACCCAATGTGCAATATGATCATACTTTCCATTTTTAATTATTTTCCATTCAATTGGGTGGATGATGGAATATGCAAAATAATGATATTTGAGTAAAGTGTATAGTGCATAGACATGAGGCTTAAATTCAAAAATATTAACGCTCCAGCAGAATTTGTATAATATATCGAAATTTGTAAAGATGCTCGATCATCGCCTCGTCCAAATGACGTTCAACACCTAAGCCATGACTATTTAATTTTTCAAAAATAAATTTCTACTATTCTATTCGACCAGATCCAACAGTCCTGGATATTCGAGGTTTAAAATATTGTCCTACTGGGACCATTTACTATTAAATAAATTATAGTAACAATTGGATGGAACTGGTGGAGGAAATTCGATCCATCTATTCCGTTTTCCAATCTGCCATTTTTACATAAGCAAATATGAAAAATCAAAAAGAACAATTTCCAGCAATTTCAAGACTTGAAAGTGTCAATTCCAAAAGATTTTCATACATTGATAACATACTCTATATCGAGTAACAAATAATACTACTAGTTTTAATTGTTAACTTTTTTTCCCATTTATAATGTTACTTTAATTTTCTTTTTAATATTGTTATAGATCTGGCAACCACGTAATTGATCTTTCTGGAAAATACAAGAACATTATTCCCTAATGTGTAAAACGCCATCTAGAACGTTCAAGCAAACACCCGACGGAACTACAATAGTCTAGACATACACCCGAAAACATCCCAGCAGAAAATTCGAGATCTTGGATATTTAGTATAAATACACACCACTTCCAGACAGCAGTCAGTCAGTCAGCGACATCTGAACGCGGACGGTAGTGAAAGCGATAGAAAGCGAAATATCGTCGGTTTTGCCAGATAGTGCTAATTAAGTTATAGAGAAAATTAAATTAAAAGTGCGAATTAAAGTGAAACGTGTGAATAAATAAATTATCCTTTATTTTTAAACGAATTGTGTTTTTCTTGAAATCCCGGCGAACCTCTAGCTCGCAACAATTGGTGTCAGAAGTGGGATTTCAAGGATAACTTCGGGCTAAAAATCGCGAGTGAAATTAAAAATTCTCGACCGGATAATTTTGTGAGAGCGAAAAAGAGAAACTAAAAATTCTCGAACGGACAGTGAGAATTTTGTGAAATCGAATATTCTCGAGTGCTCTAGCGAGCAGTGACTTTAATTAGCGAAGTAAAATCGCGGAACTAAAATTCTCGAACGGACAGTGAGAATTTTGTGAAATCGAATATTCTCGAGTGCTTTAGTGAGCAGTGACTTTAATTAGTGAAGAAAATTTAAGTGAATTCGAATCGCGGAAAAACTTGAAATAATCGGTAGTGAAAATGCCGCATTATCTAAAGGACTTAAAATTAACGGAGCTGAAGGAAGAGCTCAGTAGACGCGAGTTATCTACGACAGGGAGCAAGTCTGAACTAGTCAACCGTATGATCGAGACACTTGAGGCTGAGGGTGAGGATGCAGATAGTTTCGAGTTCCGAATCAAAGAAGCTCGTGTGGAGGAGTATTCTGGTACATCGGATGCTCTAACCCAGTTAATGCAACAAATGATGAACAAATTAGATCAACAATCTGCGGACATGAATCAGAAATTAGATCAACAATCTGCGGTCATGAATCAGAAATTAGAGCAACAATCAGTGGACATTAAACAACAATCAGTGGACATTAAACAACAATCAGTGGACATTAAACAACAATCTGCGGACATTAATCAGAAATTAGAGCAACAATCAGCGGACATTAATCAGAAATTAGACCAGACCTCAAAGGACCTCAACCAAAAATTGGAACTGCAAAATAATAAAATAGACACCATGTGTAAGGCAATAGAAGAAAACGTAGAGAAGAAGCTTCGAATTCTCGAAGAACAAATTACGGAAAGGATATCCGGGATTGTAGAGGAAGTCGAACGCCTAAAAAGGGACTTCGATAACGTGAAAGCGACTGGAGTCATCAAGGCAGAACACTTTACGCACCACAAGGGTTTCAAAGCTCCAATCTTCGATGGACAAACACCGTGGGCGATTTATAAGATGCAATTTGAGGCTGCCGCAAGAAACAATCATTGGAATGATCTGGAACGGGGAACAGCTCTTATATTGGCGCTAAGAGGTCCACCAGCAGAGGTTCTCCAAGCGATTCCGCAGGAACAGCGACAAGATTTTTCAACGTTAGTCCAGACATTGGATCTTCATTACGGCAGTGACCATATGCGAGAGATCTACAAAATATAGCTGTACAACCGAACCCAAAATAATGGTGAAACACTTCAAGAGCTGGCACGCGATATTGAACGACTCACACTATTATCGCATCCTAATGCGCAAACAGAGCAATGCAACGATATAGCTGTATTCACATTTAACAATGCTGTACAGGACAGAGAGCTGCAACAGGCGTTGAAACTGGCAGGTAAGAAAACGATTGGCGAAGCCTTAGTATATGGGCTGATGTTCGAAGCTCGCGGAGCAACTATCGAGTCCGGGAAATAGCAAAAGAGTGTGTGTGTCAGAAAGCAGAGTACACCAAGCGGAGCGAAAGATTTGGTGCCCCCCGATGCTGGAATTGTGGACAGGCAGGACACTTGAGACTCGACTGCCGAAAAGCGACCAACTATTGTTCCGGCTGCGCTGCTAAACAATGCGAAGATGGAGATCGGGCAGGTAGTTCTTGGTCAAGAACTAGTCGTCAGAGTTCAAATCTTACACACGGTTTTGATAAAAGACGCCGGAGTCGATCGAAAACCCCGAGTCGGCAAGATCGATTGCAAAAAGAACAATACATCGGGAAAGATCATGGAAGCAAAGATAGACATTCGAATAAGGATCGCGAACGAACGGGTAGAAGTCGTGATAGTCGATTACTTCATGCAAATAATCGTGACAAGGCCGAACATGAGAAGCAATGTGATCAAGAAGATCACGAAAGGAAGAATGCGGAACGTGAAAAGGAAAGTAAACGTGCTGCCAAGGAGGAGAAGGAAAAAGTAGCCGGAAAAACCATTCAGAGGATAACGACCGAACCAAAGAATGGATGGAATCAGCGAAAACCTCGCACTAAAATGAAAGTGGTACATCTCGACCGGCTAACAAAGTACCACGGTGCCATTGAACGACTCTGTTCGGGACGAACAGGGACTAAGGAGAGGGTAATATTATAGATCTGGCAACCACGTAATTGATCTTTCTGGAAAATACAAGAACATTATTCCCTAATGTGTAAAACGCCATCTAGAACGTTCAAGCAAACACCCGTCGGAACTACAATAGTCTAGACATACACCCGAAAACATCCCAGCAGAAAATTCGAGATCTTGGATATTTAGTATAAATACACACCACTTCCAGACAGCAGTCAGTCAGTCTGCGACATCTGAACGCGAACGGTAGTGAAAGCGATAGAAAGCGAAATATCGTCGGTTTTGCCAGATAGTGCTAATTAAGTTATAGAGAAAATTAAATTAAAAGTGCGAATTAAAGTGAAACGTGCGAATAAATAAATTATCCTTTATTTTTAAACGAATTGTGTTTTTCTTGAAATCCCGGCGAACCTCTAGCTCGCAACAATATACTCAAGTTGAATTTTTTTTTTAGAATAAACTTTCGTGCTATATAACGTTGTTTTTTATTCCACGTAACTTCCTTTAAATCCGTTTCTATTTATGAAATCTCCGAACTTCGTACAAAAACCCATTTTCTTAAAATATGAATAAAATTTATGTAAAACTCAATATGTGCGATTCATTTTATGGCATTAAGCTTACAATTTCACCCAAAGTACAATTGCTTTTGAAAATAAACTGCCAACAAGTCGGGCGAAACTTTATTATTCTTGGGACATGTTGCGGATGTGTGGAAAGTCAATATGCAAGTAAGAGTGGTTAGGGAAGACTAAGTGAAAGGGAGTTCTTGAGCAGGGCTGTTGTCTATTTAACAATATTTCATTCGTTTCTACAAGTTTGGGTTTTTATGGAGGGAAGGAGGAGGGGTAATAGTAAGGGTGGGTGGATGTTAATAGCTTTTTAATTAATTGCTTGAATCACGTCCAATATTCTCTGTGTAGAATGTGTTTCATAGACGAAGTTGCATAGAATTTTCATAAAATTCGGTGTATTTTACATTCACGAAACCGAACATTTGTATGGGAGGGGGTAGAGTAGGTAGGGGAATCGTAAATTTTGATATGCAGTTTTATTTCGCTTCTCTTTTAAGGTGCTTTTATAAAATTTCAAGTTCATAGCTTTTAGTTTGTTGGTTATTAGTTGATTTATGAAATTGGTCGAAATCATAGTTTTGTATGGGAGGGGGTAGAAGGGCAAGCGCGATTTGAAAATTTTCAAAGCAATTTCATTTGAATTATTTTTATAAGTTTCAATGCAAAATTTGAAATTGATAACTTTTAAGAGTTAGCTGATAACTTATTTCATAAAAATGCTCGAAAAAATAATTTTGTATGGGAGGGGGTAGAGGAGGTAGGGGAATCGTAAGACTTGTGATGCAATTTTCTTTCTTTTTAGTTGTAAGGTGCTCGTACAAAATTTCAAGTTCATAGCTTGCAAATTGTTTGTTATTAGTTGATTTAATGAAATTGGTCGAAATCATACTTTTGTATGGGAGGGGGTAGAAGGGTAAGCGCGATTTCAAAACTTTTAACGTAATTTCATTTCAATTATTTTTGTAAGTTCTTATGCAAAATTTCAAATTGATAGCTTTTAATAGTTAGGTGGTAATTGATTTCTTGAAAATGGTCGAAAAAATAATTTTGTATGGGAGGGGGTAGAAGTTTTAAAGATTTTCGACCAGTTAATAATTCATTCTTTTAGGGATTTTTTTTAAATGCATTTCGCAAATTTTCAAGTTTCTACCTTAAAATTTCATTCAAAAATTTTCAGCTTATGTGTTTTTTCATTTCACATGAAACACCTTGTGCACGTTAGACCAGGGGGGTCGGTGCATAACAATTGTAGAATTTTTATTATTTTTTATGTATGTACAAAAAATCGATATATTGACCTGCAAAATTTAGACTCTGTATCTTTTACCAGAGCCCTAAAAAAATTACTCAAAATTCTCAACATTTTTGCTTTCCACCTCCCTCCCCTTACACCCCCTTACTTAATTTTTTTACCAAAATTAAAAACTATATAGTTCTATGATCTGACAAATTTTTGATGTGATATCTGCGCTGAATTTTGAGATATAATGGTTTAAAATTTTGGAAAGTTCAATGCTCCCCATTTTCCCACACTACTATTTAGTCCAAATATTATATTTTTTTTGTATTTCTTTAGTATAGCTTAATATAAGTACTAAGTTTCAATTGCATAGCTCAACAAATAGCCGAGATATTGATTTTTAAGTGTTTTTCTTTGCACCCCCCCTGACTCTCCCCCTTACAATAATTAGCCTCTACGTAAGCTGATTCCAGTGAATCTGTATGCCACCTTGATGGTCTAAAATTATAAATTTTTTATGCTAAGTAATTTCGAAGATATAATCATTTGAAAAAAAAATTCGGCCGACAATTGGTTTTTAGCCCCCCCTTTTTGCACCCCAATGGATAAAAAAATTAGATTAATTTTAAAAGTTGTCCCATAAACCCTTTTATATGTATATTGATTTTTAGCTTCCTAGCTGTAACCATGTTTGAGATATTTGAATTCTTAGTTTTCGGTTTAAGTGCTCCCCCCGCCTCCCCCTGAACCCTTACACCTCCAAAAATGAGTGTCCTTCTGAGATCCGCAACTACCTACAATCCCTCCAAAAATGAGCATTCTATCTCGAAGGGTTTGGGAGTTAATGTGCTCTGAGCGTACACACCGGCGTACGGCGGACGGCGTACGGCGGACGGCGTACAGACAGACGGATTTTTTTTTTTTTGCATTTTTAGGCTAATTTAGTCACGAAACGCGAAAAAACAAAATTTCAGGGTAGCAAATTTTTTTTTTTTCCCAAGTCGATCACAATACTTTATTATTAAAATAATAAAGTAATAATCATATTTTTTTCCCCTCCTGTAAAATTTTCATATTTGTAGTTTCGTAGTCTTAAAATTAAGCCGATAAAATGGTCAGTAACAAAGAGAAGTACTTTCATTCGTCTTCAATCGAAAGCATCCTTATAGTATCTCCTTAAGTCAATCTTTCCATTAATTTATTGACTTCGTTTCTTAAATACTGATTCCTGGTAGGTAATACTAATTCAGAATAAATGTATATTTTCTAAATATTACCATTGATATGTGTAAAAACATCTTTCATGAAGCAATTGAAGAGTACCAGGAAAGATAATTTAATAAAAGTGATATGTATATGTATATTGTACTTCAGGAATATATAATTAAATTCAAATAAAGTGCACTATCGAATTATCTAAAATGGATAGTTTTAATCCAAAAGTTTCCATAAGCTTAGTCATATTTCAGAAATGCGAATGTACGAATACATATTTATTGCGTGCACTTAAAAGATTGCCAGTAGATTGTTAATCTTGTAAGAGTCGAAATCATTCAATGCACTTCACATTCTTCTATTGTATCCATCCTACATAAATGATAAAAAAAATAAGATGTCTTGGGGGCTCCAGCCCCTAAGGCCTCTCCTTCTTAATTACTCCGCTGGATTGGCAGGCTAAGAAATAGATAAAACCCGATCTCTAAGAAACGTTGGCATTAACCTCTTATCACAACGTAGAAAATCAAATGGAGATCAATAACTGTAGTAAGTACCCTCTCACAATCAAACTTTCGATTTTGCGATCAAAATTAGATTATCTACATTCACATGCATACTAGCATTATAATTGCCAGTTAAAAAACAGCGATTGTTTATAATCAAAACAGCAAACCATCTTACGCACAGAACGTAGCCATGATTTAAGCCTTCCAATTCGAGCAACAGCTCTTACAATCTCCACAATCATCGCATCCATACGACATATGCACATTTCAAAGATGATCGTGGTCCACCAGTACTAAAGGCGAATCAGAGACCCAATTCAATTAAGTGCAGTATTCAATTTCAAGACATCTACAGATTTGTGATCTTCAAGGCGATGCGCCTCGTAAAAAGACCAAACCGAAATCCGACATACGTATAATACAAAAATCAACAACAACAACATAACATCGGCAATCATGTGTTTTAAGATTTTACTTAGTCGCCCATTCAAATTAGAAAAAAGCAATTAACGAATCCTTTCTTCAATGATAGGCGCTTAAAAAGCGAATAACGAAAATAACAAAACTCACATTTGCAGTCAATGGATCATCCGTATCTTATCTTGTAGTCAAATTAGCAGGGCAATTAGAAGGTGTGCGACACTTCACAAAACTTTTATTTTAAATCACTCATCATTACCATACGTGTTTAATTGCGCTTTTGGACAACACTTACACCATAAATACGCCAGAAATTGTCACGTTTCTGGACTTTTTATTTCCAAACTAAGTTCTTAGAGCACTAAACGCGTACGCGACACTATCGACTGCCGTTTCTCACCTGAATCAAACCGGGTTCCATTTCATTGTAAAGGTTCTCGATTTGAAGGTTCCGACATAAAAGAACTCCTTTTTTCTCCGCAGTCCGTTAGACTTAGGAAGGTAGAGGTATAGACGTAAAAATAAAGGTGAGGCTCGCGCAATGACGTTCTGCTTGCGAGGAAACACCACAATTTTAATCCTGTCTACTGCGTAAGATTTATCGGAATTTCTTTTATTCGAGAAGGAGAAGAAATTGGTTGGGATCGTAGCAGAGCTGCGCGCGCAGACTTAAGAATTTTAAATTTCTTGGATTGTCGAATAAAATGGGGATGTGTGGAGAGATCTTCAATGGAATATTCCAGTGGATTGGTTGTCTTTTGTGTATGGAGATACATATAATATTTTTCGAGGGTACGTTACAGATGTTTTTGTACTTATCTTATTGTATCTTCCATAGATTTGAATTTGAATGAGAGACAATCATAATGAATCAAGTTTGATTTAAGAGCTTTATTTTGGTTAATTTTTTAGATAAAGGTAGGTTTTTATTGAGAAAGATTTAGTGGAATTATAGAAAAAAAACTAAGAATATCGAAATCGCAATAGATTACTCATGTTGAAACTGACCATTTACAGAAAGGAAATGGTGATGAAGATGGTGTATAGGGGCCATACCGAACACTATTTACCAAATGCGACAATTAGATTTTTCGGAGCTGTACAAATAAGTGTCTTTCTTGAGGCTCTGCGAAATTCATGAATCGTTGTATATACATAGGTCAATCAAATTCCTCTTAAGACCCCCTATAAGGGCATAGGACAGAAAAAACTCTCTTCCACAAGGCGCGATCCTGAGCATCGGCCTTAAGCTGTTGCCGGGACTTCTTTAATCCTCTGGCCGCCTGCTCACCTGCTCGCTTCCATGTGTTACATGGTCGACCAACCCAACGTCTTCCTTGAGAGCTATAATCCAGAGCCTGTTTGGCGATGTTTCGCTGTGGTTTCCTCAAAGTATGACCGATTTACTGCCACTTCCACCTTTGAATCTCAATACCTATCTTAGTCACACATTGGTAAATGTCTGTAAAGTACAGGATGAGGTAGAGACACCAAGCCAGAAGAAAATAAAATAATAAAAAATGCTAACCTGAGAAATTATTTTTCACGTTTCATCACTAAATTGGCTCCGAAATTCCAAAAAAAAAATCCAAAATCATCTGCCTGTACGCCGCTTACGCTCAACGCACGTTATCTTCAAATTCTTGATGGTACAGAGTTCGATTACGTAATCCACCTATTTTTATACTCTAGATGAAATCTGAGAGTATTATAAGTTTGCCACAAAGTTTGTAACGCCAAGAAATAAGGCTCGGAGAAAAAAATGAATGATACAGAAGTTCATGTAATCACTCAAAAATCTCAAAACTGGATGTCCGTCCGTCCGTCCGTCCGTCTGTCCGTCTGTCCGTCTGTCCGTCTGTCCGTCTGTCTGTCCGTCTGTCCGTCTGTCCGTCTGTCCGTCCGTATCCTCTCTAGCTTGAGAACGCGTTGAGCTGGAAAGTTCAAATTTTGTATACGTCGTTTTTAACAAAAAAGTAAGGTCAAGTTCGTGAACGAACCAAATCGCTCCACCCCTTCTACCCCCTCCCATACAAAATGACACAATTATGCGTATTCAATTGATTGAGCTGAAATTGTGTAGTAACTATTTATTTCTAATTGCTAATAAGACCAAAAAAAATTAGATGAATAGCCTTACCCCTTCTACCGTCTCCCATACAAAATGACACAATTACGCAATTTATCAATAAACGGCTTTTCTCGAAAAGTATAAATGCTATTGATATGAAATTTGGAATATAATACTTGTATAATGATTTCATTCTACTGTATAAAAATTACATGTGTCCTCCCCCTCCTTCCACCACCTCTCATACAAACTGCACTTTTTCATGAAATGCCTTAAACCAATTTACTCAGTGCGTATAAAATGATTGAGCTGAAATTGTGCAGTAACTATTTATTTATAATTATTAATAAGACCAAAAAATTTTAGACGATTAGCTTTACCCCTTCTACCCCCTCCCATACAAAATGACACAATTTCACAACTTTAAAAAAAGTCGATTTTTCTGAAAAGTGTGAATGGTACTCATCTGCAATTTAAAACAAGTCAAAAGCATGATGTTTATAGTTGTTTCTGAAAAGTCATTAAAAACTCGCCCCTCCTTCTATCACCTCCCATACAAACTGCCCTACTTCTCTACATCCAATACACTAATTTTCTCAGTACCTATTAAATTTTTAAATCCTAAATTTTGCATAAAACATTTTGATAGCAACCTTAGCGTCATGTGAAAAAATTAGTTCAATGTCGTCACCCCCTCTACCACTTCCCCTACAAAATTTCTTAAGATACAAAAATTTCTCTTTCATCTAGAGTATCGCACGATTGGGCTTTATGCCCAATCGTACTCCTGTTATGTTTTTAGATAGGGTTTGATGTGAGTGGGACCCCAATTTCGCAGGCTGCAGAGCGCATCTGTTTTCAATTGAACATTTCTTCCGAGTCTCTCAACATATGTATATTAGTATAACACTCCCACAATCGAACCTGTTACACGAAATGAGTCAGAGAGGTGGTAAAGCGAAAACCTCAAAATCTCAAAAATGGTGCAATTCTAAAAATTTCAAACCATTAAATCGTAAAATTCAATACAAACATCAAGTTGAAATTCGTCAGGTTATTAATGTACTCGTATATGGGTTATAATAATATTGGTAATAAATATATTTCAAAATTAAACTAAGACATAACAGGACTACGATTGGGCGTAAAGCTAGATGAAAAAGAAATTTTTTGATTTTAAAGAAATTTTTTAGGGAAAAAGTGGTGGAGGGGGCGACGACATCGAACTGCATTTTCACATTACGCTAGAGTTGCTACCAAAATGTTTTATAGAAAATTTAGAATTAAAAAATTTAAGAGATACTGAAAAAATTAGTGTATTGGATTTAGTGAAATTGTGTAGTTTGTATGGGAGGTGGTAGAAGGAGAGGTGAGTTCTTAATGACACTTTATAAATAACTAAGAAAATCATTTTTTGACAATTTTTAAATTTCAGATCAGTAGCATTCATACTTTTCAGACAAATCGACTTTGTTGTGAAGTTGTTGAATTGAGTCAGATTGCATGGGAGGGGGTAGAAGGAGTGAAACTAATCGTCTATGTTTTTTGGTCTTACTAATAATTTTAAATAAATATTTAGTGCACAATTTCAGCTCGATAAATTTTATACGTACTGAGTAAATTTGTTTGTAGTATTTCATGAAAATGTGCAGTTTGTATGGGAGGTAGTGGTAGGAAGGAGAGGACTCAAACAACTTTTATAGTACATTCCAAATTTCAGATCAATAGCATTCATACTTTTCGAACAAATCCGATTATTGTCATATTACGAAATTATGTCATTTTGTATGGGCGGGGGGAGAAAGGGTAAAGCTAATCATTTAATTTTTTTTTGGTTTTACTAATAATTCTACATAAATATTTAGTGCACAATTTCAGCTCGATATATTTTATACGCACTGAGTAAATTGGTCTAGCGCTTTTCATAAAAAAACTGCAGTTTGTATGGGAGGTGGTGGAAGAAGGGGGAGGACAAAAAGTATTTTTATACAGTAGATTAAACCATCATAAAAGTGTTACATTCCAAATTTCAGATCAATAGCATTTATATTTTTCGAGTAAATCCAATTATTGTCAAATTAGGAAATCGTGTAATTTTGTATGGGAGGGGGTAGATTTGGCTCGTTCATGAACTTGACCTTACTTTTTTGTCAAAAACAATGTGTACAAAATTTGAACTATCTAGCTTAACGCGTTCTCAAGCTAGAAAGGACTCAGACGGACGGGCAGACGGACGGACAGATAGACAGACGGATGCATGTCTGATCTGAAATTCGGAATTTATGATAATTTCAATCTACCATATAAAAATTATCTTAGTCGTCCCCTTCCTTCCACCACCTCCCATACAAACTGTACTTTTTCATGAAATACTCTAAAAAAATATCCCAGTGCGTATAACATTTGTCGTGCTGAAATTGTACTTTTAATATTTATGTAGAATTATTAGTATGGCCAACAAAAAAAACAAGGGTTTTAGCTGTACCCCTTCTACCCTCTGCCATACAACCTGATACAATTTCCCAACTTTAAAAACGGGGATTTTCCTTTAAAATATGACTACAATTTAAAATATGTCAAAAGTGTGATGTTTATATTTTTTGTGAAAAAGTCATTAAGGACACGCCTCTCCTTCTACCACCTCCCACACAAACTGCACAATTTGGCTAAATCCAATAAACTAATTTTCTCAGTACCTATTAAATTTTTTAATCCTAAATTTTGTGTAAAACATTTAATAGTAACTTTAGAGTGATGAGAAAAAATCCTCTACAAAATTTTTTCAATTCAAAAAATTTCTCTTTCATCTAGAGTATCGCACGATGTTATTTTTTTATGTTTCGCTAATATAAGTTAACACGAGCCAGACAAAATTGATGGAAATTCACCTGTAAAATAAATCCACCTGTAAATATGCTGAGCTAGGAATGGTTCCCACCGATGCAGTGAGAATTCGGGTCAGCAGTTTAGAAAATTAAGTTCTTATTCAAAATTGTAAATTTAGTCTTTAGCAAACCTTGTAAACAATCGGAGTTTCTCCTCAATAAATATTTTTTTTAAAATAATAATACCTTCGTATTATTAACTTATAGCTTAATATATTTTTTAAAGTTTCAATTACATAGCTTAAGTGATAGTGGAGATATTAATTTGTGTATAATGGAAAAAAACACAAAAACTGAAAAATTTTGATTGATGCTTTAAACTAAAAACTTAAAAATATCTGAAAGTCATTCATCATAATGGAAAACTACAAAAACTGAAAATTTGATTGAAGCTTTAAGCTAGAAACTTGAAAAGTCGCGGAGTGTATTTAAAAAAATAATCCATAAAAGTTTAAAATATTAACTGCTGGAATATCTTAAAAAATTCAAAAATTCTACCCCCTCCTCTACAAAACGTTTTTTTTACCATTTTAAGAAATCTGTTATCACAAAAACATTAAAAGCTATCAACTTGAATTTTTAATTAACAAATTTAACCCTAATTACCCTTCCCACCCCAATAAGCCCCAATCTGTATAAAATAAGAGTCTCTTGTGATAGGACGAAGAACGACACTGATTTTCGTTTGTATGAAGAATATTATGACTTATTCAAAGATTTATCTTCACGCTTGTATTCTGAATATTTGCTTAAAGTGCAGTCGGATATTATTACAGATCCCTTGAAGTTTTGGAAATTTGTTAATTGTAAGCGTAAATCTGATGGTTATCCAGCTTCTTTTGAATTTCTTGGTAGTAATAGTAATGATCAATTTACTATTTGTAATTTTTTTGCTACATTCTTTAGTGGATCTTTTAGTGGTAGTGACTTTGTCCCTGACATATCATACTTTGATGGAATTAGAAATACTGCTTCATCCACTTTGTCTTCTATACCTATTTCTTATGAAGATGTAGTTAATCACATCTCTCACCTTAAGGATGTTTCGTCACCTGGCCCTGACGGAGTTCCAGCAGTTGTCCTTAAACACTGCTGTCTCTCTATCGCTGAACCACTCTCTCTACTATTCCAGAGATCTCTTAAGACTGGGATTTTCCCTGCTGTGTGGAAGGCATCCTTTATCATACCGACCCACAAAAATGGAGCTAAATCGGCCATTGTAAACTATCGACCAATAGCTAAACTCTCAGCTATTCCTAAACTTTTTGAGTCTATAGTGTATGAGAGCATGTCATTTCACTGTAAATCCTTAATTTCGAATAAACAACATGGTTTTGTCAGGAGTAGATCCACTGTCACCAACCTGATGGAGTTTACAAATAAATCCATTTTAGCTATTGAAGAGGGGAAGCAAGTTGATTGTATATATACTGATTTGAGTAAGGCTTTTGATAAATTACCTCACTCCATTATATTGTTGAAATTGGACTTGTTGGGTTTTCCTACTTGGTTTATCAATTGGATTAAGTCATATCTAAGTGATAGAACCTACCGAGTTCTTTTTCGGGGTTATACTTCTAAGCCGTTCGTTGCGCATTCTGGTGTTCCTCAAGGAAGTCATTTGGGGCCACTTCTTTTCATCCTAGCCATTAATGATGTTGCATCTGTTTTTAAATATTCGGAAGTTCTTATTTATGCTGATGACATTAAAATCTTTAAATCTCTTAATTCCAACTCTGACCATTTTCTTCATGCGGATTTGATTAATTTAAGTAATTGGTGTCGCCATAATGGTCTTAGACTGAATTTGGATAAATGTCATGTTATGTCATTTACTAGAAAAATCTCTCCGTTTGTGATAATTTATAGTCTTAATGGCTGTATTTTGGATCGAGTCAGTTCCATTATTGATCTAGGTGTTACATTTGACCAAAAAATTGATTTTGGTTTGCATATTAATAAAATCGCACAGAAAGGTAATTCTATGTTGGGATTTACTACTCGCTTATCCAAGGAATTTAACAATTCGCTTGTTAGACTAAGTCTCTATAACACCTTCGTTAGATCTCACCTTGAATATGCTTCTCAAGTTTGGTCTCCTTATTATAATGAGCACATTGGCAGAATCGAATCGATTCAGCGTAAATTTGTAAGAACAGCCTTATGTCACCTTAATTGGAATGACAGAGTTCGTCTTCCTCCTTATACTGATCGACTTCAGCTATTAAATATGTCATCGCTTTCGAAACGACGAGAAGTAGCTGATGTAATTTTTGCTCATAACCTTCTTACAGGGTTAGTTGATTCCTGCACCCTTTTGGGTTTGATGTGCTTTGATACTGGTAAATTTTTGCCAAGGTGCCCTAGATTGCTGCGGATTGGTTTTCACCGGACAAACTATGGTATGAATGAACCGATTTCGCGTCTCGCGAGAGAAGTTAATAAGAATGCTGATGTATTCGACTTCCCTATCGATAAGCAGTGCTTAATACGTAGACTTAACGCTAGTTGACACCGATGTATGTGAATTATTTGTGAATTTCTTGTTTTTATTTTCTGTATTTGGTGTGGGATGTTAATGTTTGTTTCGTCCCATCACTAAATGATGAGCCAGAGGTTAAATCGATTTTCAATTTTTTAAATTTGGAATTGATTTATGACAATTCCTTGCATTAAGGAATCTTGGTAGTGATATATTTGTCGATCAGTCACATAATAAACAGTGTAAAATCCGGAAATATATCGTTTTACTTACAGAAATATTTATAACGAAGCTGTATCAAAAGTTTTGATATTCTCCTTACCCTTGTATCTCCTTCCATACAAAAATATCATTTCGACCAATTTCAACAAATTAAACGCTACGAACTTGAAATTTTGTACGACCACCTTTCAAGAAAAACAAAATAAAACTGCATCACTCATTTTACGATCCCCTCCCCCTCCTATACAAATGTATAGTTAAACCAAATGCATGAAATTTGTAAAATAGTAGAACATTTATTTTATCGTAATTAGGTAAAAATTGCAACTATTAAAAGTTACATTTTACAATTTTATATTGTTTTATGCTAATGACTAAATAAATGTTTTATTTACAATCAACGTATCACTTGCCAATGTAACTATTAAAATGTAATAATCTGTGCAGATCAGTGCACCTTTTAAGTTGCTCCGTAATCGATCTGACCTTAATGTCCCACATTATCTTTCCACATCGAGCAATCGTCTCTAGCACACATAACTTGCGGTTTACCCTGTTAATTAACTCTTGTAATGTGCAACCTGACTGCATAATAAGATCCAATTTCGTCAGGTAAAAAAAGGTGATGTCTATATTCTGCTCGTCATTTTCAAGCCGTTAACAATGCTCATGACGCAGATAACAAGTCGCTTATGTAGTTAATTCAGTATGTGAAAAGTGTAAGTAAATTTTCGCCAATCGCAATTGATATATGTATGCACTTTTAGAGCATAGCTGTAGTTTTCATGGGAATAGCGATAACGCTATTCGCAAAGCTTTTTCGCATGGCATAAATGAATGGACAAAATTGCGGAAATTGACGTTGCGGTTTTATGCATCGATGGTTTGAGACTCGGCATCTAAGTTTTCCATGGAATTAACCTGTAATTTCCTGTTACAGGTTTTCATAAAGTAAAAACCACCTAAGTGTAACGTGCGTTGTGCAGATGAGCCTTAAAAGGTTTTGTGTTACGTCATAATTTTTAGTACATTTTTATACAATAGATGAAATTTTCGAGTTTATTGCGATTGCTCTAATTTTTGACACGCTAAAAAAATCAAGCTCGTACAAATGCAGTAATGAACGAGGCCCTCTTCAATACAAACCGCAAAGGAACCAGAGCTGGCAAATCTCCGCATTCAGAAACCTAGACTGATTGGTACTACACAAAGTCGGCTGGAGAAATATCTCAGCGAAGATTTAGCAGTTTCAAGTCAAGCTAGTGGATAACCATAACCGCGACTTGCAGTCCAAAATGCTGAAGAAAAGAAACCCAAGGCCAGAGGCAGAGCTTACACTCTTGAAAGAAAAAGCATGCCGGAAGCCACAGTCGTCGTTGGCACAATGGCTTAAAATGCAAAAACAAGGGCACACAATGGTCACTTCTGAGCAGGGTAGAAGATAAGATGGGT
Source organism: Chorisops tibialis (assembly GCA_963669355.1). NCBI lineage: Eukaryota > Metazoa > Arthropoda > Insecta > Diptera > Stratiomyidae > Chorisops > Chorisops tibialis. Next base: position 114,494,366 of record OY770262.1, on the reverse strand, counting down.
CAGATGGGCCTTCAATGTTGATATGAGAGTTTGACATGAATGCTTACCACAAGGGCTTAACTCCACGGTTGTCCTTAACAACACGGATTGTTTTTATAATGACAATCACTAGCGCCCATGGATTTTGCAATCTTCCTTTATGATTAAGTTCCATAATTTATAGATGAATTAATCATACCCAACATATATTTGCTCATTTAGTCCCCCAAGGGACACCATCAGTATTAATACCTTTTATAGTTTGTATTGAAACAATTAGAAATATAATTCGACCAGGTACTCTAGCAGTACGATTATCAGCTAATATAATTGCTGGACATCTATTACTTACATTACTAGGTAATACTGGACCATCTCTATCCATTTTTCTTGCAACATTACTTTTAATTGGACAAATAGCTTTATTAATTTTAGAATCAGCTATAGCTATTATCTAATCATTATAGTCCATGATCTCTTACAGGAGCAATTGGGGCTATAACTACTGTTTCAGGTTTAGTTAAATGATTCCATCATTACGATATTCCTTTATTCATTTTAGTTAATATTATTATTTGAAAGAAAAGATTTACGGATTCTACACTGTTACGCTTTATTATTCGTGACGTTTCGGTCTCTGCTGAGACCTTTATCAAACCTTTGTTGATAAAGGTCTTAGCAGAGACCGAAACGTCACGAATAATAAAGTGTAACAGTGTAGAATCCGGAAATCTTTTCTTTCAATTCGAAATGCACTGTGAAAACATTCACCAAACTAATATTATTATTATTTTAACTATATATCAATGATGACGAGATATCTCTCGAGAAGGAACCTTTCAAGGATTACATACATTTCCTATTACTATTGGCCTTCGATGAGGAATAATTCGTTTTATTGTATCAAAAGTATTCTTTTTCATTTCTTTTTTTTTGTTTGAGCTTTTTTTCATAGTAGACTTTCCCCTACAGTAGAATTAGGAATAACTTGAACTCCTATTGAAATTATTCCATTTAATCCTTTTCAAATTCTCCTATTAAATACGAAAATTTTATTAGCTTCAGGAGTTACTGTAACAGGAGCCCATCATTCTTTAATAGAAAGAAATCATTCTCAATCAATACAAGGATTATTTTTTGCGGTATTATTAAGAATTTATTTTACTATCTTACAAGCTTATCAATATATTGAAGCTCCTTTTACGATTGCTGATGCAGTGTATGGATCGCTCGCACAGAGCCGCCAAGGGTACAGAAATATTTGTTGTCGCTCAAAAACCTCGATTCCGAGTGACCGTCTGTTCGTCTGTCTGTCTGTCCGTCTGTGCGTCTGTCTACAGCATAACTCTCGAAAGCTTTGAGCTATAGTGCTAAAAACTTGTGTATGCCATTTTTAGCAAAAAAGTAACTTTAAGTTCGTGAACGGGCCAAATCGCTCCACCCCTTCTACCCCCTTCCATACAAAATGACACAAATGCGCAATTTGACAATAAACGGATTCGCTCGAAAAGTATAAAACCTATTGACCTGAAATTTGGAATATATTACTTTTAAGATAATATCAATCAACGGTATAAAAATTATGCGTGTGCTCCTCCTCCTTCTACCACCTCCCATACAAACTGTACTTGTCATAAATTACTCTAAGCCAATTTACTCAGTGCGTATAAAATTTAGCGGGCTGAAATTGTGCACTAAATATTTATTTAAAATTGTTAGAAAGACTAAAAAAAATTAGACGATTAACTTCACCCCTTCTACCCCCTCCCATACAAAATGGCACAATTTCGCAATTCGACTATAAATGGATTTGCTCAAAAAGTATAAAAGCTATTAGTCTGAATTTCGGGATATATTACTTTCATAATAATTTCAATATACAGTTTAAAATTATTTGCGTCCTCCCTCTCCTTCCACCCCCTCCCATACAAACTACACTTTTTCATGAAATGCTCTAAGCCGATTTTCTCAGAACATATAACATTTATCGAGCTCACATTTTGTGATAAATACTTATTTAGCATCACTAAGATCACAAAAAAATATTTGATTAGCTTTCCTGCCTCTACCCCCTCCCATACAATATGATACAGTTCCACAACTTCACAAAAAATCTATTTTCTTTAAAAGTATGAATGTTACTGGTCTAAAATTTAAGAGATGTCAAATTTATGATATTCTTAGTTATTTCTGAAAAAATCGTTAAAATCCCCCCACTCTTTCTACCACCTCCCATACAAACTGCACATTTTCACTAAATCTAACACACTAATTTTCTCAGCTCCGATTCAATTTTTGGAGTAAGGATTTTGTTTTAAACATTTTTATAGCTACTTTAGCATGATGGGGAAAAATTAGTTCAATGCTATCACCCCTTCTAACACTCCCCATACAAAATTTCTTGGGATCACAACAAATTCTATTTCATCTAGAGTATCGTAAGATTGCGGTTTACGCGCAATCGTAGCCCTGTTATGTTTTTCTAATTTGTTTAATGCGCCATTTAAATTTTCATTTCTCTAAAACCTATCATTTTGGATTCAAAACTGCTGCTTGATATTGACATTTTATAGATATTGTATGATTATTCCTTTATATTTCTATATACTGAAGAGGAGGATAAATTATTTATACAGGGCGTTTGGTACACCGTGCACCACCTTGTAAGAGGCTATTCCTAGATATATTTGGAGAAAAAAATTGTTCCACGGAGATGGTCAATTTTCAATATCCGCGGAGATACAGGGTGATCAAGAAAAGGGTCTCGGACCTGAACTCTCACTCACTCAAAACGCTATATCTTGAAAACTAATAATCGCAATTCAAAGTGTTATAGTTCCAATCATAAAGTCTTATTATTTTGGTATAAATAATATTTTCTATATCTTTAATTATAAGATTAATTTTAATTATTTGTACAGTTGTTATACTTTTAGCCTTTATTATTTCAAAAAAAAAAATCCTAGATCGTGAAAAAGCATTTCCTTTTGAATGTGGTTTTGATCCTAAAAGATCTTCACGATTACCTTTTTCACTAAGATTTTTTTTAATTGCAATTAATTTCTTAATTTTTGATGTAGAAATTGCTGTAATTTTACCAATTACCCCTATTATTAACATATCTAATCTAACTATTTGATTTTATAGATTTTTTTTATTTATTATTATTTTATTAATAGGATTATATCATGACTGAAATCAAGGAGCTTTAGAATGATCAAATTAAATCTATATCATAGGGTTGTAGTTAAAAATAACATTTGATTTGCATTCAAAAAGTACTAATATTTTAGTCTTCCTTGAGTATGAAGCAATTTATTGCAATTAGTTTCAACCTAATCTTAGATATAAAATCCTTATTCTATTAATTAGAGCCAGATTAGAGGCAGATCATTGTAAATGATATCATTGAAATTTAATTTTTAATTAAAGAAATATGAAGTACAAGAAAAAGCTGCTAACTTTTGTCTTAAATAATTAAATTCTATTTATATTTCTATTTTATTTATATAGTTTAAATAAAACTTTACATTTTCATTGTAAAAATAAAGATTTTCTTTTATAAATTACTAATTATTATTATTTAATCCCTAAAAATTTTATTTAAGGGTAAAATAAACAGCTTCAATATTATACTCTAGATATAAGATACTTAAATACTAAATTTATTAATTTAAAAATCTTAATATGACAAAACAATAATTCATAAAATAAAAGTTATTAAATAAAATTTTAAATTATTATTTTGAATTAATTGATTTAAACTTGAATGTTTAACTAATAAATAATAAATTATTTGACCTCCTAAATATTCAGATCAACCTTGATCTATTCCCCTAATATTTAGCTTTTCAATTTCTAATGGATAATAAATAATTCCATAAGTTGAAATATAAGGCATAAACCAAATAGACCCCATAAAATAAGACATACTATATAATTTTAATGATTTATTAAAAAAAATATAAATAAACTCGAGAAATAATATAACCTATGATCCTCTCTATTAAACAAACAATGGAAATCAATATTTTTATAAATATTGGTAATAAAATTATTGAAGGAACAGGAAAGATTAATCATCTTAATGATGTATGTATATTAAGAAAAATCATCTTAATATACATACTACTGGATGCGAGACCAGACCTATCTAACATCTGTGGGTCATGGCACCAGGTTGGAAAAACGGAACTCCACGCCTAACTCCTAAGAACTTTATCCGCAATATGGGCGGAGGGTCTGACGTAAAAGATGATTTGTTCTACATTAACAAATGGATCACTAATTAGTATATATCCCTTGACACCTCAATATCAGATCCCATGAATTGGCATTAGTAATGGCCCAAAGCAGGTGATAATGCTTTGTAATATTTAGCTTACGAGCCGGGCTAACTATGAATAACAGTCGGCAAGCGAATGTGAAAATAACATCAACAATATTAAGACTATTGCAGACATTGAGAACTGCGCGGAGCATTTGGAAGACGCAATCATCAATGCCTACTACGGTGGAACGAACAATTAACTGCACTGTAGGGAAAAATTCACCGACTTTTAAAAAGCCAGTGCTTCTAAAACTTCGAGAAAAATGGAGATGCATATTGCAGTATAATAAAGAGCTGAAGTGGTCAAAACCACAATCTAAGAAAAAGTAAAGGCCATAAACAACACTCTGAAAAGCCCAAGGCTTCACAAGACCATGTCAAATGACCACGATAAGCGATATACTTCCTGAAATATCCAGACGGCGCTTTCACAGAAAACGGAAGAGTAACTTTGTAGTTTCTTGCTCAAACGCACTTCTCATAATTCATCGCTGTTACAGTTACAGTTACAGTGTTACCCACCTGGTATAACCCAAGCTCCGAATAAGAAGACAGAGCAGCGTCCAAAATCTTCTGGCCTAACATGGACTTCAATTCCCGGATGATGAATAAATTAGCACTGAACTCTTGCAGAAGGGTCTGGAAACTGTTCTTTGTCCGATTCTGAACATTTTCAGTACCAGTATTGCAAGGAGAAACATACTTTCTTCATAGCTTTCATCATATACCTACCAAAAGCTGGGAATATACCAGCCAACCATAGGTCATATAAGCCCCATAAGTCTACATTTTTCTTCCTCAAACCCATTGCAAAGCCATTAACAAGCATATATGGAAAGAAATCCTACTAGTTAGGCCACTTCTTTGAAGTCGCACTAATCACTCTGGCTAACTACATAGCTAGTACAAAATGAAAAGAAATCGCACTCTGTGCGTTTTTCCACATTTTGCGCTCATTTAATACATCTATTAAATTGATAGTAGCAGTTATTGCAGAGCGAGGCATGAAACGAGTTGTTTAAGGATAGACCATAGGTATATCTCAAAAATAGGATAATGAAGCCACAAACGACACACTGGTTTTTCAAACCTCCTATTGTGGTCACTCGTGGTAGTTGCACTGTTGGTTCAACTAAACAACAATGAAATTGTAACAGACTGCCTTAGAAATATATTTAAATACCTACAGGTACTGTGCAGCCAACAGAGACCAACAAGACGACAGAGGTCCCGTTTTTGCTAAGAAGATCACTTGTGCTAATTAAGTCATCCACTGAAGTTGAATACTTGGGAGTAACTTTCGCTAAGACCTGAAATCAACACATAGACAGAGATACAGAACCCTTTAGATATTTTACAGATTCACAAGTAAGATCTGGAGATGAAACCAATCATCAATCTTTGGATGTATTATATACAATCATAGTAAGAACCATTCTCATCTACTCAGCAATACAATTACAACCCGAGTTGAAAAAGCTACAGAGACTGACCTGCGTATGTATAACCGGAGCGATGCTAGCAGTTCCCATTGCAGTCTTAAAGACAGTACTGAATTTACCTCCGCTGCTGCCAGAAAAGCGGTCTGTAGGGCACAAGTGGGCATTTATTTAAGCTAACGCTCCACAGATTTTGGTAAAATTATATTTTTTAATTTAATTAATGGCGTGGTGACCGATCAGTTACCAGAACTTTTGACTACGTGAATCTTTTCAGGATACTCAAAGACAGAATTGAATCAACAATTGAAAATGGCGCCGTTGTCCGGTATAGAGATGGCTCAAAAACCAACTACTAATATATGGAAAATACTACAAGACTAAAATCTCGTTCCATCTTCCATATTCCGATCCGAAATACATACTATAACAAGGTAGACAACACAAATATGGGAATGAGCTACAATTACTGTCGGTTGGATTAACGTGAGTGTATAGCCCGAAAGCTTCCACCACGAAGGTATAAGCACACGGTTGCCTTTAATAAAAAGGATTGCATTTGTGACGACAATCGTTAACGAACCCAGAGGTGTCAGTTTATACCTATTTACAGTTAGGCATTCATACGGTTGGATGCGAGACCTATCTAACATCTCTGCATATCTGTAGATCAAGGCGCACGGTTGTGAGTGCAACTACACGCCAAGACACGGGGAACAAGTTCCAAACTCCGCTGTCCGCGATGTGGACATAATCGCCACCACTACGTATACCCCGAAAGGACCTTATCTATGAATGTGTTCTGATTTACCCAAGCTAAAACACATCAGTTTATCTTTCCACTTCTGTATTATCATTAGATGTTCGATCTATACCGTCATTTTTCGCTTCTGTATTCGATACCTTTGGTTCACTACTTTAACATCTGTATTTCGAACTACAGTGTATTTCGATCGCCTCTCTTCAGCATGTCTACCATATCCCGCCAAGTCATCTGTAAGCATTTGACCTCGTTTCTTCAGCTAGCTACTCTGCCGTTCTAGCTACATCGAACCACGGAGTCTTGCTCCCCTTGGACACAACTTTCTTCCGCGTTTACCATGTACTACCACTTAATTCTAAGCCTTCACATTTACCACCGGTTTTATTTCCTTCAGGCCCCTACTTTGACTACCCACCTCAGTAAGGCAAGGCTGAAAGGGAGCATTTCGGTCACTGCAGTCCGCTATAACTTCCCGCAAACGAATCACTCGTCAGCCAAAACCTTCGATTTTCTTCCTCCCCTATGTTCGCTACAAAACCGTCGCAGCAATACCGAACCCCTGCTTTTCGCACCTTTCGGTTGATTACTCTCATCACCAATTCGACACAACAATTCCATCGTTCCTGTGTGTAGCCTAGTGGGTAGCGTGTTGGTCTACAATACGAAATCGTAAGTGCAAATCCCGGTCGACGTATAATTCCAGCAAAGTGGCTGCTTAGGTGTATCTGAGCTACCTCAATCTGCGAAAATTAATAATTCAAAGATAGAGGGTTATGCAAACAACAACCCTTCCACAATACCAAATAAAGTGTTAAGGAACCTGAAGGTTAGGAGCCTAAGGCCCGATTTGGGCTGTAGTGCCACTGAAGATGAAGAAAATTTCATCGTTCCGTCAATCCATCGGTCCATCAATATAACTTTACGAAAATCAATTCCTGCGGTGCATCTGTCTTCGATTTCAACTCAACTATTTCTTCCGTATAGTTTTTGCTCTGTCCCACAGAGAACGTATACTTCTATTGTAGGTGCCAGATACCACTGATACGACATAATTCGGAGTTATCGGCACCTCGCCTATAGCACCAGATTTTAGACTCTTTATCCGGTCTTTGCAGATTCCCGACCATATGTAACTTTGATACTGATCGATCAGCTACATACGTCCGTGCGTGGAGATACCAAGCTGCAAGGGTAAATTACCGGAATAAACGAAACTTTCTAGACCAATAACTACCTCCCTAGGGGGATGGGTTACTCTAAGAAGAGTCCCTATATTCTCTCCCATAGTCATGCCCCATTTCTGGCTCTATTGTCACAACTGAATAGAAAATTGCATTGCCTATAAATATAGTACAAGTGGCAAATAACTATTAACCATACCATATTGGAGTAGTAATCCCAAAACTTAATAAAAGTTAACATATAAAAATTTCACTATTTTTTTCGGTAATTCAAACACTAAATTGAACTTTTAAGACGGCATGATTCATGTTGAAAGTCTATCTGCATATACGAGTACCTATATCGACATCATCATTATGAATCATAAGAAAATTGAGTCTTTAGCGCATAGCTGATGCCGTACTGCATCAATTTCTTATCAAATCTATTGTTTAGTATTATCTTGATTTATTTGATAATTACAATTAGCCGATTACTAATTGTGTGTAGTCTGTCATCGAGTCAGGCGTCATTAATTTAAATTTATCGCTAGTGACGAAAAACATTTTGCAGTAGAAATTTTTTCAATGAAATCATTTTTCTGCATGAATCAGGAGTGCTAATATTTTAAATTTTTCTCGAAATGAACACTCGCTTGTCACTTATTTAGATGGATAATTGTGCTAATTTATTTAGTAAATTCCTCACAGCTTAAGCACCTTAATAAGTGAATTTCGTTTAAATTTCTCATTAGGATAAAAGAAAAAAATCTGACTAGTTGAGTAGAAGCCGAAAAAAAGAAATCTTATTTAAAGATTTTTACGGCAACATTTTTGTTATAATCCTAAACTAAGATTCCCTACCAATCAGCTTTGAATTTAATTCCATTTAAAACTATCCTTTCCATACACAACACTCCAGCCACTCCTCCATTGAAAACCCTTTATTTTTCACCAAAAATATCATCTCTAAGTCATCCTAAAAAACATCCGCCTCCGACCGCTTAAATCGTTAAAAGTCTTAAGAATTTTCAATTGAACGGAAAAAAAATATTTACATTCATTGGAAAAAAAGAATCGTGAGGTTTTCGGATGCTGGTAAACCCGACAGATCAATCCCTTGACCCAGAGAACTACTTGGATGACAAATTCTTTCCGCCTTCAACTTGACTTATCTGTTCATGACTGTGACAATATTCGAAACGAATTTCAAATTAGATGGGACCATATCGGAGATTTTGATTGAAATTTTTTTTTTGTGGAGATTAAAAAATACACAAGGCCTTAAAGTGTTAACATTAGGAAGGAATTGAACGATGAAATCAAATTGAAGAGTTTATAGTTCGGCTTTTGTGAAGCGTTTCTTCGAATTTTTTGATGCGATCAATTTTACTATAGCGCTGCATCTGTTTTACATAATTTTCGAGATTGATAGATACTTTTGGGCCGTTCTTTGAATACGGAATCAAGAAGTTTGGGAGTTATAATGGGTTTAAGTTTTACTTGGAGGACAGTACCGATTTATCATTTTGGGTTCCTAATGGATTGGATATGGGATGCGCTTCAAGAACGATATGCGAGTTGAACTGGATTACGTTTTGCGATTTTGTCAAAGTAAGTTTCGAAGAATTTCAAATCATTAGGAAACTGATTGTGTTGAGTTGCTACCGTGAAAAGTGACAATTTTCGTAATTTTAATAAAGAATACATTCATTATTTTTACTATTGGGAGTACAAATGGAAAAGCGCTGTTTTTTTCCAAATTCAAGCGTTTATTGTGCAAAAATGGTTAAATGTTTATTATTCAAAGAAACGTTCATAGCCACAACTTTTTTCCCATCTTTCTGGCAGCATACGGATTCCGCGTCGAAAAAATTACTCTCACTTGATTTCAAAACTGGGAGTTTTTTATTATTATTTTTATTATGACATTATTACATTGTCACAAGGGGAGATGACACTGGAGAAGTTTGGAAAAAAATATACTTCAAATTACAGAATTGAAAATATAATTCCGTAGGGCTCAGAGCGAATGTGGTAACTGTTTTTATGGGACAAGCATTCTACCGATGGGCTCTCAGAGCGCTACGTAGAAAAGGCCAATATCTAAAATTTGGAATACGTTTTGCTCGAAATGAAATTTTCTTACCTGGCAAAATTACCATCACGAAGCACTCAAATGATTTCAATGATATTTAGAACAATGAAAACCTAAGCTTTGGCGATCGATTCTCTTAATTCTATTCACATTTTGTGATAAGCATTTTCGGATTTTAGGACAGAATAGCTTAAAATTCATCTGTGAGCAATTTTTAAGCTCAGGATGAATTCTGAGAGTATTATAAGTTTCCCACAAAGGTAAGGCTCTGAGAAATAAATTAATGATACAAAAGTTAATATTATTGCTCAAAAGTTTCAACGCCCAATCGTAGTCTTGATATGTTTATTCATAAATTTAAGAATTTTGGAAGTCGAAATAAGCATTTCCTTTATTTCAGAACAATTAATTAAATTGTACAATAGTACAATAGGCAATTTCATGTTATCGGCTGCATAATTTTAAACCCTGCAGTTTTAAAATTTTTGCAACTTACATACTACATTTTGAGTTTTTCCTCCACAAAAAGATATACTAAAATAAAAAGTGCGAATAAAAGTTATTCTATTCCAAATTTGTTTTTCCTCTTATAAATGCCATGTATTTGGGTAAATGCTAATTTTGATCTCTTTATTTTGTTGTGCTATCACAAATAAAATAAACTACCAACAAGTCGGGTGAAACTTTATTATTTTTGGGATAAGTTGCGGATGAGTGGAAATCCAATATGCACGTTAGAGTGGTTGGGGAAGACTAAGTGAAAGGGAGTTCTTGGGCAGTCAATTTAACAATATTTCATTCCTTTCTGCAAGTTTGGTTTCTTATGAGGGGAGGAGGAGGGGTAATAGTAAGGGTGGGTGGATGTTAATAGCTTTTTAATTGATTGCTTGAATAACGTCAAATATTCTCTGTATAGAATTGTTTCATAGACGAAGTTGCATAGAATTTTCATAAAATTCGGTGTATTTTACATTCACGAAACCGAACATTTGTATGGGAGGGGGTAGAGCGGTGTAGGTATTAATATTTTACAATACACTACAATATATCATCACAATACAATTTCATTTTATTTAAAATTATTAAAATGTATTTATTAATGTAAATTTTAGTTTTAAAATTAAATTAAAAAGCTAGTTATTTATTTTAAATTCCAATTGAAACTGATGAATAAAATAAAAGTTTTTATGATAAAAATTAAAATTGGTTTACGTTGACTAAATTACATTTAGTATCAAAATCATTGCAAAGTAATTTGTATACTAAATGTAATGGCGTTGCCACAGTACTCTCCCTCATTGAAAAGTTAATGTGTTCTTAAAATTAAGTTATATTAACATTATTATATAATTAAATTGATGTAATAAGTTTCAAATTTTCAAATTATAATTTAAATGAACTATTTTAATTTCAGATCGCATTGTCTTACTAGCAATATCATCTACATAAACGAAAATAAATTCTAAGCCTTTAAGAGCTTCATTTATAAAACGTTGAAATGTCTAAGCGCCATTTTTAATTCCAAAAGGCATGCGAAGAAACTCGTAAAGGCCGAAAGGTGTTATTACAGCTGTTTTATGAATATCCTCATTACCAGTATTTGATTGTATGCTCTTACGAGATCAATTTTTGAAAATATCTTACAGTCGTAAAGATTTAATGTGCAGTCTTGGATATTAGGCAATGGATATTTGTCAAAAGTGGTTACCGAATTGAGCAGGCGATAATCACCACAAGTTCTCCAATCTGTTGAGTCCTTTCTAGGAACCATGTGAAGAGGTGATGCAACAAATTAAGAAGAAGGTCGACAGATTCCTAATTTTACCATATTTTCGAATTCGTTTTTTGCAATCTGGTACTTTTTAGCATTTAATCTCCTAGGACGTAATGAAGGAAGTGATCCAGTTGTTTCTATTTTATGAACAACGTTATGCGCAACATTGATGTTAAAATTAGTTGGAGCTTTAATTGAAGGGAACTCGTTGAAAATAGCACCGAATTCATCTTGTACTATGAACAACTTCGGAGAGAACATTTTTACTATTTTGGAAATGCAAATAACAGAATGAAGTGTTTGTTTATCAGTCAATTTGCGTTCACGTAAATCAACTAAAAGGTTGAATTTGTACAAAAAATCTGCACCAATTATTGCATAATCAACAGAAGCTATAACAAAGTTATAACTAAAATTTCGACGTAAGTTGAAATCTAATGTTAAGTGCTTAAGCCCATAGGTTGAAATTTTTGAATCATTTGCTGCAGTTAAAATGAAATTTGAATCATGCAGGCATTTTGGAAAACATTTTTTAGGTAGAACAGAAATTTCTACTCCGGTGTCAATTAGAAATTGAATTTTGTTTTTCTTGTCATAGACAAAAAGGCGGCGTGAAAATAAGTCCCACCTAGCTGCCGCAATGTTGGTTGGACTATTTAGTTTTTTGAATCCTTGCAACTACAAGGAGGAATGCATTTTTTAGCATTTTCTTTGAATTTATAATGGTACCAACAAAATGGTCGTGGTTGTTGATTTGAGCGTGATTTTGAAGAAGCTCTTTTACTGCTATTACGCGAAAAATCACGTTCTGTATTCTGAAAGTTATTAGATTCAAGATGTGTACGCTTAGATAATTTATCTATAGTTAATAATAAAGAATTTACAGTTGTATCTTCACCAGAATAATTATCAAATATTGGTACTGTATGTATGTCTGATATTTTTACATTATCTGAGGCATCATTAATTCGATCGGCGATAGCTAAAATCTCTTCAGAACTATGGGATTTTTCAATAACGATAAGACAAGCTTGTGTGGCTTTTGGTAATTTGTTCAACCAAAGCTTGTTTAACAGCTGCTTGTTGACAAGACTGTTACCACCAGCGAATGTAAAAACAAGACACGTTAGATAATAATAATGAAAAACAAGACACGTTAGATAATAATAGGGAGATAAATTATTACAAAAATTCACAACCAGAGATGGCTTCAACGTTAATAAAAAATTGCCAGAATCAAATAAAAATAAACTGCCAACAAGTCGGGCGAAACTTTATTATTCTTGGGACAAGTTGCAGATGCGTGGAAAGTCAATTTGCTGGTTAGAGTGGTTAGGGAAGACTAAGTAAAAGGGGGTTCTTCGGCAAGGCAGTAGTCATTCGTTTATTTATGTAAGTTTGAGTTCTTATAAGGGGAGTTGTGAGGGGTGATAGTAAGGGTGGGTGGATGTTAATATATTTTTAATTGATTGCTTGAGCCACATCCAATATTGTCTGTATAGAATGTCAGTTTCATAGACGAAGTTGCATAGAATTTTCATAAAGTTCGGTGTATTTTACATTTACGAAACCGAACATTTGTATGGGAGGGGGTGGAGAAGGTAAGGAAATCGTAAAATTTGATATGCAGTTTTATTTCGTTTCTCTTGTAAGGTGCTTGTACAAAATTTCAAGTTCGTAGCTTCTAGTTTGTTGGTAAATAATTGATTTAATGAAATTGGTCGAAATCATACTTTTGTATGGGTGGGGCTAGAAGGACAGGCGTGATCTCAAAACTTGTGACGTAATTTTATTTCAACTATTTTTAAAAGTTTTTCTGCAAAATTTCAAATTGATAGCTTTTAATAGTTAGGTGATAATTGATTTCTTGAAATTGGTCGAAAAAATAATTTTGTATGGGAGAGGGTAGAAGTTTTAAAGGTTTACGACCAGTTAATATTTCGTGTACTTAGGGATTTTTTTTAAATGCATTTCGCAAATTTTCAAGTTTCTTAATAATTCTAAATAAATATTTAGTGCACAATTTCAGCTCGCTAAATTTTATACGCACTGAGTATTTCATGAAAAAGTTCAGTTTGTATAGTTTGTAAAGGAGGGGGAGGACACGCATAATTTTTATAAGGTAGATTGATATCATCATAAAAGTAATATGTTCCTAATTTGAGACCAATAACTTTTATACTTTTCGAGCAAATCCGTTTATTGTCAAATTGCGCAATTGTGTCATTTTGTATGGGAGGGGGTAGAAGGGGTGGAGCGATTTGGTCCGTTCACGAATTTGACCTTACTTTTTTGTCAAAAACGACGTGTACATCTAGGTCAACGCGTTCTCAAGCTAGAGAGCGAACACACGGACGGACATCCGGTTATGACATTTTTGAGTGATTATATGAATTTCTAATGCATTTTCTTTTTTCTCCGAGCCTTATTTCTTAGCGATAGAAACTTTAGAGCAAACTTATAATACTCTCAGATTTCATCTAGAGTATAAAAATCCATCTGTCAGTACGGCGTACATATGGACTCATATCTCCGATACCGTTAAAGTTAGAGTGTTAATTTTTGGGTGGATTGTTGACTGGGTAAGTGAGCTCCATTAGCTTGTGGAGCGTCACGTGGAAGGGAGAGGCGGGGGAGGGAAAGATTCAAAAATTTAACTTGCTAATATTTCCACTACGAATGCAGATAGGAAGCTGAAAATCAGTATAGGTATAGAGAGGATTGTGAGACAAACTTTTAAAATAATTTAATTTTTTTATCGATTAGCGTTCGAACACTGTGAAATTAAATTTAAGAAAAAATTTTATCGAAAAAAAAATAAAAAATTTATTTATTTTTTTTTTCGTTGTAATTTTATTTTTCTAAACACTAATATAATAGACCTACTCTAGTCGTTAAACGTTGTGTACCTGGATTCCAGCGTTGGGGCGTTTTAGTTTCACAAGGGTGTTAATTCGAGTTTAGTTTTTAAAATTTAAGTTTTCACCAAGGTTTTTATGTCGAAATTAGTTTTTTTTTCTAAAATTTTAGTTTGCACTAGGGTTACTACCGACTTAACAATAATTCAAAGAAAAAAAACCTTATCAGTTCAAAATGTGGGCCCTCCTTGAACTTTGTGAAACACAAAAAAGCTTCGATTTTTCTCTGCGCATCGTGTATATCCGCGCCATAATCCGCACGCATTGCTATTATTTGTCTTAGACATACTTATTATATATTATTAACAACACAAAATTCATAAAATTTGATCTAATTTAATCTGTAATACGATAGTCGAAAGTGAAAAAAAAAAGTTCCAAGTACGGATCAGGAATTAACAAAAACAAAACAGAATTATGATTGGGCGTAAAGTCCAAATATAAAGGGTGTAGCCTAGTGGGTAGCGTTTTGGTCTTGTAATGCGAAGGTCATGAATTCAAATGCCGGTCGACGCAATATATAATTCCAGCCTATTGCCTGCTAAGGGTATACCACAATCTACGAAAAATGAAAAATTCGTAGAAAGAGGGTTGTGCGAAAGGGTAACAACAGTTCCACAATAAGAAATGAAAAAAATGATAAGGAGCCTGAATATTTTGGCCTCCTTATTTGGGCTATAGCGCCATTGTAGAAGTGTAGAAGTGTCCAATCATATGATACTCTAGATGAAATAGGAAAGAATTTATTGTACTGGAAAATATGTTATCTCAAATTCTTTCGAATAGTCAATAATGACTTTTGTACGGGAGATGGTAAAAGCAGAGGGGGAAGATTTGTCATTTAGAGTTGGCAGTTTTCATAATTTTCGAAGAAATTGAATTCTGAATTTATGTCATTTGTATGGGAGGTGGCAGAGACAGTGGGAGGTTTTTGATGATTTTGAATCTGCTTATCAACATCCTAATCACATTGCTTTGTTACTCATATGTTCGAAGGAGAAATACTTTTCTTAAATTTCCAATACAAATTTTTTATGGGAGTTGATAAAAGGAGTGAAGCGATCAAGTTCCAGTTATACATATATCTGAAAGATTGCGCGGTATCATTTTTTGAGGCGTTAACTATTATTTTCAATAAGTCCCTCACGTCTGAAATACTTGTGAACACTTGGAAGCTATCTTTCATTTAACCGATATTTAATTCTGGTCGCAGGCATTTGCTTGAAAATTATAGACCAATACCCAAACTATCCTCCATCCCTAAATTATTTGCAAGCATATTAAAGTAAAATATATTTTCTCATGCTAAAGAGAGTATTTCATGGTTTTGTCAGCGGACGTTCTCCGTTCACAAATTTTTAGATATAATTGAAGAATGCCTTCAAGTTGACGTGTTCTATTCGGATTTTAAAAAAGCTTTTGATCCGATTCATCACGTACGTTTGATTGAGAAATTGAGGTTCTAGGGTTTCATTCGAATTTTTTCAATTGGTTTTCGTTGTACGTTAATGAATAGAAGACAGGTTGTGCGAATAAATGAAATTTTTTCGTCGTGTTTTAATGTTATATCTGGCGTTCCCCAAGGAAGCAACTTAGAGCCTTTACTTTTTGTTTTGTTTGTTAACTCTATTCTTTCCATATATAATTTTTCTAACTCTCTTTTGTACGCCGATGATGTTAAACTTTTATCCAAGATCTCAAAATTGAGTATGAAATTTTGACGAACAAACGCCTTAGTTTTTCACGAAACTTTAGCTGATTTAAGTCTTCGCTAAAAGGCTTAAGCTATTTAACGAAATAGGTGTTTATCTTCACTAAGCCTTTGTTTTTAGAACTTTTCGTTCTACTCGTGTTTGCTCTAATCAAGAGCTCGAACCACGACGGTGAATTGCCTAACTTTATGGTTTTTATTCCCATTACGGCGAAATGACTTGCTGGGTTTGTAAATACTGCTTCGCACAATGTTTGTTTATTCAAACCAACAATAAGACGAGCAATCAATCCGAGCGAAGCGATAAAAGCAAAGACGAAAACTTCCTTACCAGTGCTATAAGCTTACTGCGATTGTGACGACTATTCGCAGTCAGTTCCACGTCTGAGGAAAAACGTTAATTTTAAATAAGATTGTCAGAGTCGTCTTGAAGAGGAGAGGCGGAGGAAAACAGTGACTAATATCAAGAGTTGGACATTTCGTAAGTCGAAAGCGTGATCATCGACTGTATAAACAGTGCGAATAATAAAGAGTGTACAGTATAAAACATCGGCGTTCGATATATCTTAAATTTGCTTTTATTAGATAAGAATTTTCGTCTTATCAATTTTCAGCAAATTTATAAATGATTAATTTTCTATGCGGAAATGGATAATTTACCCAAGAAAAACCTATCTCTAAATATGCGTAATAGGAGTGAAATTTACGATTAATTTGATTTTTCGGAAAGGAAATGACTGAAATGTTTAGCGGAACAGTTATGAATAAATAAGGCGAAAAATTTAAATTAATGGAAATCAATACTTACAACAGAGTCATGATTTTAACCAGGAAGGACACTCTCCTCGATTATTTTCAATAAAAACAAAAAAAGGCCAATCGTTTGATATTCTAGCAGATTTGAATTATTGAAAGACTTTAATGTATCGTACATCGGAATATTATATCGATATTGTTTATGGCATTGTGTGTTGGGGGTGATTAAGGAATAATAATAATAAAGTGATCGACACAAAATAAGAAAGTTGATATCCTGGAATTTGGTTTTTTTGCGTTTCATGACTAAATTAGACTAAAAATGCAAAAAAAAACATTTTGTATGCATTTTTATTCAGTGGAGTACAAAAAAGGGGGCTAAAACCAATTATAGATCCATTATGCGGCATATAGATAAACCATAATCAACTAATCATAAACAATAGAGAGGCCAATACTTATAAGGAGTAAAGACAGGGCGAGTGCAAAAAATTAATGTATCGATTTCCTCTTAACATAAGATATGTCATTGAAACTTAAAACACACAATATATTAAGTAGTACCAGCAAAATATGAAAAAAATATAAGATTTGTACATAATGGTAGTGATGACAAATGAAGAACATTTCAAACACAGCACTTTAAAAAAATTTCAAACCGTTATACCTCAAAATCCTATCCACACATAAAGTTAGAATTTTGTCAGATTGTAGATCTATGTATTAGGAGTACAAATAAGTTTCCACTGTTTGACAAAAAATGACCCCACCAGAAGGTTATGTTGAAATTGTCGGATGTAAAACTTAATATCGTAAGTTTTGGACATCTGATAACAACATAACCTTGAAGTATTAGTGACTCCGTATCAGCATCACATAATTTTGTTCGTGCGAAAATGTCAAGTTTTACGCCAAATAAGCGTAATTTCCGGAAAATCTGCAGTTGAGGCGCACCGATTGCTTGTAGAAGCATATGGTGAAACTGCTTTAAGTGAGAGAAGTTGTCGTGAGTGATTTCAAAAGCAAGTGAGTTTGACATTGAAGACAAATAACGTAGTAGACGGTCGAAAGTGTAAGAAGATACGGAATTGAAAGCATTATTGGAGGAGATTCATGCCAAACGCAAAAACAACTTGCACTTACATTAGAAGTAACTCAACAAGCAATTTCACATCGTTTAAAACCGTTGCAAATGATTCAAAAACAAGAAAATTGGATTCCATATGAACCGAAGCCGAGAGACATTGAACGCCAATTTTGTATTAGTGAAATGCTGCTTACCAGGCATAAAAGAAAGAGTTTTTTGCATCGTTAAGTCACTGGTGATGAAAAATGGATCTACTAAGATAACCTAAAGAAGATAAAATCATGGGGACTACCTGGCCATGCTTCAACATCGACAGCAAAACCGAATATTAATGCAAAAAAACTCATGCTGTGTATTTGGTGGGATTAGCTTGGTGAGATTGAGCCGAGCACTCAAGGAAAAACGCACCCATTACTACGCCAGTCATGACAAAATTATTCTCCTACATGGTAATGCTCGCCTCCACCCGCCGTATTTACCAGACATTGCTCCTTCCGATTATTACTTGTTCCAGTCGATGGCACATGGCCTGTCTAAGCAGCGCTTTACATCATATGAAGGTATTGAAAAATAGGTCGGTTCGTGAATAGTCACAAAAAAAGAAGAGTTCATCCGACATAGTATCCGAATGCTGCCAGAAAGATGGGAAAAATTAGTGGCTAGTGATGGACAATACTTTGAATAAAAGGTGATGTACTGTTCTTTCACAATACATTCCTAGTTTCTGATAGAAAACGCCGGAAACTAAATTATAATCCTAATATATGACCAATAGTTTTGGAGTTGGTGAGAGGGGGGGAGGGGATTTCAGGGAAGTAGTGAACTAGGAAGCCGAAAACTTTGAGTCATTTTTTCGGACTCTCGTAAAAGATACAATGCTAAAATTGTGCACGTGCATTCATATGTATGTTTGATGAACCTAAATAAAAAACATAACAGGGCTACGATTGCGCGTAAAGCGCAATCTTACGATACTCTAGATGAAATAGGATTTTTTGTGATCCCAAGAAATTTTGCATGGGAAGTATTAGAAGGGATGACAGCATTGAACTAATTTTTCCCCATCATGCTAAAGTAGCTATAAAAATGTTTTATACAAAATGATTACTCCAAAAATTGAATGGGAACTGAAAAAATTAGTGTGTTAGATTTAGTGAAAATGTGCAGTTTGTATGGGAGGTGGTAGAAAGAGTGGGGCGATTAGAGTGATTTTTTTCAGAAATAACTAGGAATATTATAAAATTGACATCCCTGAAATTTCAGACTAGTGCCATTTATACTTTTCAAGAAAATCGATTTTTTGTGAAGTTGTGAAACTGTGTCATATTGTATGGGAGGGGGTAGAAGCAGTGAAGCTAATCAAATATTTTTTTCTGATCTTAATGCTAATACTAATTAAGTATTTATTACAAAATATGAGCTCAATAAATGTTATATGTTCTGAGAAAATCGTCTTAGAGCATTTCATGAAAAAGTGTAGTTTGTATGGGAGGGGGTGGAAGGAGAAGGAGGAAGCAAATAATTTTTCTACTGTAGATTAAAATTACTATGAAAATAACATATCCGAAAATTCAGACTAATAGCTTTTATACTTTTCGAGTAAATCCGTTTATTGTCAAATTACGAAATTGTGTCATTTTGTATGGGAGGGGGTAGAAGGGGTGAAGCTAATAGTCTAAATTTTTTTGGGCTTACTAACAATTTCAAATAAATATTTGATGCACAATTTTAGCTCTCTAAATTGTATACGCAATGAGTAAATTGGCTTAGAGTAATTCATGACAAGTACAGTTTGTATGGGAGGTGGTAGAAGGAGGGGGAGGATACGCATAATTTTCGTACGGTAGATTGATATTATCATAAAAGTAACATATACCAAATTTCAGGCCAATAGCTTTTATACTTTTCGTGCAAATCCGTTTATTGTCAAATTGCGCAATTGTGTCATTTTGTATGGGAGGGGGTAGAAGGGGTGGAGCGATTTGGCCCGTTCACGAACTTGACCTTACTTTTTTGTCAAAAACGACGTGTACAAAATTTGAACTATCTAGCTCAACGCGTTCTCAAGCTAGAGCGCGCACAGACGGACGGACGGACGGACGGACGGACGGACATCCGGTTTTGAGATTTTTGAGTGATAATATTAATTTCTGTATTCATCATTTTTTTCTCCGAGCCTTATTTCTTGGCGTTACAAACTTTAGAGCAAACTTATAATACTCTCAGATTTCATCTAGAGTATAAACATAACAGGGCTACGATTACGCGTAAAGCGCAATCTTACGATACTCTAGATGAAATAGAATTTTTTGTGATCCCAAGAAATTTTGTATGGGGAGTGTTAGAAGGGGTGATATCATTGAACTAATTTTTTCCCCATCATGCTAAAGTAGCTATAAAAATGTTTTATAGAAAATGCTTACTCCAAAAATTGAACATGAGCTGAGAAAATTAGTGTGTTAGATTTAGTGAAAATGTGCAGTTTGTATGGGAGGTGGTAGATAGAGTGGGTGGATTTTAGTGATTTTTTCAGAAATAACTAAGAATATCATAAAATTGACATCTCTTAAATTTTTTGACCAGTAACATTCATACATTTCAAGAAAATCGATTTTTTGTGAAGTTGTGAAAATGTGTCATATTGTATGGGAGGGGGTAGAAGCAGTGAAGCTAATCAAATATTTTTTTCTGATCTTAGTGATAATACTAATTAAGTATTTAGTACAAAATATGAGCTCAATAAATGTTATATGTTCTGAGAAAATCGTCTTAGAGCATTTCATGAAAAAATGTAGTTTGTATGGGAGGGGGTGGAAGGAGAGGGAGGACGCAAACAATTTTTCTACTGTAGATTTAGATTATTGTAAAAGTAATATATCCCAAAATTCCGGTTAATAGCTTTTATACTTTTTGAGTAAATCCATTTAATATCAAATTGCGAAATTGTGTCATTTTGTATGGGAGCGGGTAGAAGGGGTGAAGCTAATCGTTTAATTTTTTTTGCCCTTACTAAAAATTTTAAATAAATATTTGGTGCACAATTTCAGCCCGGTAAATTTTATACGCACTGTGTAAATTGGCTTAGAGTAATTCATGACAAGTACAGTTTGTATGGGAGGTGGTAGAAGGAGGGGGAGGACACGCATAATTTTTTTACGGTAGATTGAAATTATTATAAAAGTAATATATTTCAAATTTCAGGCCAATAGCTTTTATGCTTTTTGAGCAAATCCGTTTATTGTCAAATAGCGCATTTGTGTCATTTTGTATGGGAGGGGGTAGAAGGGGTGGAGCGATTTGGCCCGTTCACGAACTTGACCTTACTTTTTTGTTAAAAACGACGTGTACGAAATTTGAGCTTTCTAGCTCAACGCGTTCTCAAGCTAGAGAGCGCACAGACGGACGGACGGACGGACATCCGGTTTTGAGATTTTTGAGTGATAATATCAACTTCTGTATCATTCATTTTTTTCTCCGCGCCTTATTTCTTGGCGTTACAAACTTTAGACCAAACTTATAATACTCTCAGATTCCATCTAGAGTATAATAATAATTTGTACCAGAATTGTTATCCACCGAAGTGGGGCCCGTACCTGCAAGAGGTGTTTCTTGTTAATGGAAAAAAAACTTAAAATTTTTGATTGAAATTTTAAGCAAGAAACCTAAAAATTTTCGAAAATCATTTACAAAAAACGTATAAGAGTTACAGATATGGACTAGTCAAATATCTTCAATACTTCTACCCCCATTACCATTAATAGCTATAACTTGAAAATATGCACAAGCACTTTTCAAAATATTCAAAACAAGGTTGTACCAACATTTCTGAAATACCCCTTGCCCTTCTAACTCCTCCCACACAAAAGAGGTGGTGATTTCGACCAATTTCATTAAATCAACTTATAAGATACATATTACATAAAAGCTACGATCTTGAAATTTTTTACGAACACCGTTAAGAGAAACGAAATAAAACTACATCACTAATTTTACGATTCCCTACTTCGTCTAATAGGTTTCGCGAATATAAAATACACCGAATTTCATAGAAATTATGTGAAAATTCGTTTATAAAACTAACATTCTATACAGAAATATTTGAATGTGATTCAATCAACTAATGAAAAAGGTATAAGCATACACCCACCCCTTCTATCGCCCCCTTACAAACCCAAACTTGCATAAATAAACGAATGAAATGTTGATTATATATAATGGAGCTATTGATCGTAATCGCAATTAAGTGTTAAATAATTGCCCAGTTCACTTGATCCTAGACCCTATCCACTTTAACCTGTATATTGACTTCACACACATCATCAACTTGCCCCAAGTATAATAAAGTTGCTATCACTTTACAAAATTATCTGCCAACAAATCGGGCCGGCAGATAATTTTGTAAATTAGTGAGATTATGTCACATAGTATCCCTAAGCAGTTTTTTTCCGATATGAAGAATAATGCTAATTAAGTATTTAGTACAAAATTCGAGCTCGAATAAATGTTACACGTACTGGTTTATAACATTTCATGAAAAAGTGGGATTTTTGTATTGGAGGTGGTGGAAGGAGTGGGGAATTCGAACAATTTATCTATGGTATATAAATTGTTCGAGTCCCTCATTCCACCAAATAATGTACTCTAAATTGCTGCTGCAGTTTCCAAGAAAATCTAATTATTGTAAATTCTTGAAAATGATTGAATTTGTATGGAAGAGGGTAAAAGGGGTTTGCCGATTTGGCCAGTTCACAGACTTCATCTTAATTTTTCGTTAAAAATTACGTGTTTCAAATTTTAACGCATTCTGAAGCTGGAGAGGACACTGACGAATGAACAGACGTATATCCGGGTTTGAGAGTTTTGAATGATAATATGAACTTCTATATCATTCATTTTTCTCCGTACCTTGTTTCCTAGTGTTAGAAACTGTATAATATATAATACTCTCAGATATCTTTTACAGTTTAAGAGAAAATGGAGTAAACGATAGAAAGCAAATTTTTAAACTGGTTGCTGAAATTATAAACAGAATCTTGCGCCATGTTTGTTTATAGTTATAAATAAAACGAACAATTATTTAGATCTCTCTGAAATTGTTATTGTATTATTAAGTAGATACATGGTATTATGTACGAAATACAGTATCTGTTAAATAATGGCCGCCTCGGCTTTGCTTGCAGATCTCCATACTTTTCTTGAAATTTTCGATCACTCAGTCGCATAATTGGGGCTGTATTTCGGCAATTGTAGCTTCAATGTTCTCTGTGAAACTTGAAAATGTTTGCGGATGGTTAGCGTGGCCTTGACTCTTAATTTAACCCCCAAGGAAGAAGTCTGTTAAATTTTGGTGGCCAATTGGTGTCTCCAAAGCACGAAATTATGCGACCAGGGAACTTCGTGCACAATAACTCGATTGTTTCGGAGCTTATATGACACGTACTACCATCTTGTTGAAAATAGAGGTCGTCCGCGTCTATATACTTCATCTCCGGCCACAAAAAATTGTTTATCATGCATATGTAGCGCACTTCATTGACTATAACATCTCTTCCGTCGGCATTTTCGATTAAGTACGGCCCGGTTCACAATCAGCACGAAACAGTCATTTGTAGGAAGTGAGTGCGTTGGCTTCTCCTGAATCCCTCGCGGGTTTCATATTCCAAATGCGGCAATTTGTTAACTAACGTAACCACCAATATGAAAATAAGCTTCGTCAGAAAACATGATTTTTTTTGCAAAAACCACCATCATCAACATTCATGTTTTCTAAGACCCAATCAGAGAACGAAAGGCGATCCTGGTAGTCCAGCTGCAGTTCTTGAGGCAATTGGATCTAGCACGCATGCAGAGCAAAATCTTTTGTCAATATTCTCTGCACTGTGGTCGTGGTGATGTCGACTTCTTGAGCACGGTGACGAATTGGGGTGTTTGGGTCGGTTTTAACAATTTCCTTCAGTACGGCAATAATTTCGGTCGAACGTCCGGGGCGTAGTCGTTTCGGTGTCTTCACATCTTGCACTGAGGTTTTACCAATTCCTGCAACTATCTTTGGAGACTAGCAACTCCACAGACCTGAGCTAACTATCCTCCTGTGGGATGGGGGCTGTAGAATTCACCCACAGTCAGTCCTACTTGCCCTAAAAATGGCAAATGGACGCTCACTGGATCATGGGCTTATCACCCGTGCTCTTATATACATAAGACATCAGACATAACTGATACGAGAAACGGATACAGCGCCTCGGATACGGACTGATTCTACGGTAACGACTTTTTGGCATTCGAAAACGGACTATGATTGGCTTCCGGAACGTTCGAACATTGAATGACGGGGGAAGAGCTGGGGTTACTCGGTCCTTGCACCGCCAATCCGTGATCGACCGTGAAATGGAGCACAATAACATCCAAATCTTGGGCTTGAGCGAGGTCAGGCGGACAGGATCAGAAGAAGAACGAACCCCTAGCGGAAACACTATTCTGTACATTGGCCCTGAAAGTCTGAAAGTGGAGCCAGAAATGGCGTGGCGTTCGTCCTTACGCCGAGAGCGAGAAACAGTCTCATTAGCTGGGAACCTATCTCGGATAGGATTATCGTCGTCGGCTCAGGACCAGTGTCAGAAACGTCACAATTCTGCAGTGCTACGCACAAACTAATACCGCAACATCTGGTGACAAAGAGGAGTTTTATAGCCAACTGAGTGCCACCATCGAACGTGTTCCAAGAGGTGATATTATTATCATCTCGGGAGATATGAACGTCCAGGTTGGATCAGACAACACTGGACTAGAACACGTCATGGGGAGGCATGGTGAGCCTTGTGTCGACGCTTCACGACCTTGGATTAAGAGACCAGAAAACGGCGAATTATTTGTGGAGTTCTGTAGTACTCGGCAAATGGTTATCGGAGGGACCCTTTTTCCACACAAGAGCCATCATAAAACATCTTGGGTTTTCCCTGATGGTGTTACTCAGAACCAGATTGACCATTTGGCTATAAGTCGCCGATGGAGAAGATGTCTCCTCGATGTGCGAGCGAAACGTGGAGCTGATGTGGGGAGCGATCACCACTTGATGGTTGCCTGCTTGAGATTGTGTACAGCAGCTATCCGACGACCACAAATTCTTCAAATGAGGCGCAAGCTTAATGTGGATAAACTCAGAGATCCCAATAAAAAACTCGAATACGCCACCATTCTACGCGAAAAGTCATCCACATTGGGTGAACATGAAATGCGCACACTGGACGCCAATTGGGAGGCAACCAGAAACACTTTTCTATCTAGTGCTGAAGAATCTGTGGGATATGTGCAAAGCGGTGATAAACACTGGATGTCGCAAGACAAATGGGACAAGGTTGGCAATCGGAAAAAAGCCAAATTGGCAATCATCTCTCAAACCGATGTCAACCAACGAACGCCCCACTTGAGGCAGAACTACCGCGATGCTCATATACAGCAAGAGAAAGGCCATTGAAGATCTGGCAAACAAGGCAGAATCTGCGGCTTACCTTGGGGATATGGGTTCACTATTTAAAATCATGAAACAGTTGACGAACAGGAATTTTACCGCCAACCACCTGGTGAGAGATGTCAACGGAACTCTCCTTAATATGAGTGAACACCAGTTGCGACGATGGAAGGAATACTTCTCTGATATTTTAAACATCTTGTCAGATGAAGATATTCCGGAAACAGAACAACTTCCAAACATCCAACCGCAACAATCCTCTATTAGGGACGATCCCCCAGATAAAGAAGAGATAGTTTCCGCCATTCGGTCAATGGCGGGAAGGAAAGCTCCAGGTATAGACGGACTACTAACCGAACTCCTCAAAGCGGACCCGGAAATAACAGCCGATATACTCCTCCCATTCTTCACTAAGGTGTGGAATGGGGGAAGATATCCGACTGAATGGAAGGAGGGCGTCATTGTGAAAATTCCGAAGAAGGGCGACCTTCGGGATTGTGGCAATTGGCGTGGTATATGTCTACTTACTGCCATATCAAAAATTATGGCTAAGGTAATTCTCAATAGGATTAGTGAAGCTTATCAGGCTGGATTCCGTAAAGGGTCGTCTTGTACCGACCACACAAATACCCTACGGATAATATTGGAGCAGTCAGCCGAAATGGGTTCGCCACTACATCTCATGTTTGTGGACTTCGAGAAGGCTTTCGACAGCGTTAAGCGAGATTACATATGGAATGCTTTGCGTAGGAGAGGTATTCCAAATAAGGTCATAGCTATGATTAAAGAATCCTACGAAGATGCAAGGTGTCGCGTCTTGCATAGAGGAGAGCTGTCCGAGAGCTTTCCTGTGCGAACGGGTGTCAGACAAGGCTGCATATTATCACCAGCCCTGTTTCTGGTGGTAATAAATGACATCTTGTAAGCTGCACTGGAAGGTGGGGAAGGTAAAGGTCTTCAATGGAGACTATTTAACATCTTAAGTCACCTTGATTATGCTGATGACGTGTGTTTGCTTGCACATACCCGTTCGGACTTAGAGTCAAATGTTCGCTCGTTGCATTCTAAATGCAAAGAGGCGGGACTGAAAATAAATGTGCGTAAAACCAAGTACATGCACATGGGTTCGAACGCAAGCACACCGATTGTTCTTAATGGACAGGATGTGGAAGAGGTGCAAGATTTTTGCTATCTCGGAAGCATTGTCAGCATGGACGGCGGAGCCGAAAAGGATGTTGAGGCTCGGCTAAATAAAGCTCGTCAGGCCTTCGGTATCCTTTCCCCTTTCTGGAGGTTAAGAGAGATCTCCCTTCGCACGAAGCTGCGAGTTTTTGACGCATGCGTCAAATCCGTGTTGTTATATGGTTGTACTACGTGGAAAGTGACCGTTCGACTTACCAAGAAACTACAGACTTTCGTAAACCAATGCCTCCGACGCATTTTAGGAATATTCTGGCCAGAAGTGATCTCCAACGACGAACTTTGGAGTACAACTCGCCAGACTAAAATAGGTATTGAGATTCAACGGCGAAAGTGGCAGTGGATCGGTCATACTTTGAGGAAACCAGAGCAAAATATCGCAAAACAGGCTCTGGATTATAATCCTCAAGGAAGACGTCGGGTTGGTCGACCATGTAACACATGGAAGCGAGCAGTTGAGCAGGAGGCCAGAGGAATAAACAAGTCCTGGCAACAGCTTAAAGCCGATGCTCAGGATCGCGCCTTGTGGAAGAGAGTTGTTTCTGTCCTATGCCCCTATAGGGGGTCTTAACAGGAATTTGATTGATTGATTTGAACTGACAGTAACTTTTTTCGTCCGCGTCCCGTTTTATTAATTAAAGTTCCGGCATTTTTCCATTAGTTGACTACAGTTCTTACTGAAGAAAATGATCTCCCAACTATTTACCCTACTTCCCGATATGTTTTACCTTTACAAACAAGCTTAATAATAATCTTTCTTTCCGCAACTTTGGTTTCTTTTCTCCGTTTATCCATTTCAGTTTTTTTTTATTTATTTATGTACAAACATTTTTTTTTTTGAAAAACAACACACTTAACCCAACTAGTCACTAACGTTCACCTAAAACTCAATATTTGTAAAGAATGAAAAGTAATTGCATCATCAAATTCTACGAAATATCGTGTTAGATGCACGTGTGTCTTCAATTTTGTGAAGCTCGCAAGTGGTACAGTTGAAGAAAATTACGCACTAACAGAATAAAATGCCAATTTGGTAAATTTACTACAATTGTAGTAACATTGATTAATATTTTGGCATTTATATAGATTGTGCCTTCAATTTTGTGACTATGTGTATATTTTTAAGCAGTATTATCAAATATCAAATTATTTGCGATTCCATGGAATCCTGCGGTTCTCGCATTCTGCACTTAACAAATGCGTCTTATCCAAAACTAGATAATTTGCTGTAAACAAGAACTGACACAAATTACGGATTTTCTCTAATACACATTGTGATTCACTACTGCCTTATCGACTAGAAATGAAATGAAAATAATTTAGTGATCAAAATGGAGTGCATATTTAGATATACATATGTATATGAATATTTCTAGTTCGATGGGAGAGTGTTTCTTAGGTGGCTAAGAGCAGTTTCTTTTAAAACATCTCTTCGATTAGTTTGCAAGAAGAAAAAATCGATGTACAAGATCTCAAGAAGTTCCATGATCAGCTGGCAAACTCCCACATCACGCATACTTAGTTCAATGAAAAACTTATATTTTTGAGGTGTCTCTTTGCTCTGGAACTTATACATATGATCATCACGACTTATCGTTGGTGTACGTATGTGAGTATGCAAGTGTGTTGTCTGTTGGAAAGAGCACTGAATTCTTGAACATTTTCGTTCGGTTAAGTGCAACTCGAACTAATACACCTCTTCAAAACGAATCAAGTCGTCCATTGACAAGGTACATCGCGATTCATATTCAGGGAATCAACAGGTGTGTTAAATATTCGGCGGTTTCGTGTCATGCGCTGATAACAAAACGTTTTAGTTACAAGAAATAGATTTGTTAAGAGCGAAATATTTTAGTTAACTTAACTAACTCGCGGTACTGATTACGCGAGTAACGATCGTTAATGAAAACTTTTATATCGTAGTACGATTTTTTTTTAGTGTCTATCGAACATTAGTTCTGTGTGTTGAGTATTGGTCTGAAGAAAAGTGCAACTTAGTGGAATTTACATACCTGCAAACGAATCAAAAGTGGACTAAGGGAATTAGAAGTGTAAGTAAGAAAAAAAAACAACAGTACAATTTATTCTTAACGAAACGAATTAACATGATTTTTCCATTACCTTGGCGACGTTTTGCCTTGAACAATGATCGGAACTGGCAAAATATGGTCAAACGACAAGAGTGGGTGTTGTACGGAAATTATTATTGACATAAAGAGATATTCGACAATTGGAAGAAAAATATATATTTTTTTTTTTTTTTTTGGATTTCCAATTCGTATATGGCGACAGGTAAAAATTATGATAGTGTGCGTTAAGGTGGTATAGAGGTAAACCACATACTTACCTGCATTACACTGTGCATATGTGTTCGGGGATTTTCTACGCGCTGTTGCACAGGGGTCGGCGGAAGTCTGAGCCATTCGACACGCTTTGAACCCCATCGCTTTCCGTGCTGCTGCAACACCTTTGCAGAACAAAAGGTTCGAGAGCAATCAAATCGAACTTATACCGTTAGCCGAAGAATAAGAAACCAATCGCGAGGTGAAAACTGAACAATTCAAAGGGAATTCACCTCAGCTATGACCTCACTCTCTTACGTCGTCTTGTTCATCTTTGTTTAGTCATACCTGTCTTACTATTACTAAGAAATTCAAGAATAGCTACTCGATGTAAGCATATATTATGGTTACCTCGGCTCACCTTTTTTTCTTTGATTTTCCACTCCTTTTAGCGAGAAAGATTTACTAAATCTGCAAAACTGCAGTTAATCTGATAATTTTCAGATACATTTGATAAACGAAAGTTAATTGAATCAAGAAAGATTTTTCACCAAAACTCAAGCGCATGATCGTAAGAAATTGTTTTTCCATCTTTGTTGTCTCCTGAAGTTTTTCGGAAAATAAAACAAAACGGTGTCGACCAAAGATAACAAAAAGTAACGAGAGTAGAAATCTTAGCCGTCGCCATTTTGAATTTCATAAGATATGAGTAAAATATACATCAATGTATTGCGGCCACAGTTAGCTGAGTTTTTTTTTTATTATTATTATTTTTTATTCCATTTAATTTAATTTAATTTCTGTGCCGTATCATTGTTTTTGATTTTCTGCAATTGAATTGCGTTTGACCGGAATGACACACATGTTTCGCTGGGATACAATAAAATGTCATTGGGAGGTCTTAAAGTTGAAGATAATTTTCTTTGTTTAGTGTTGCCATGTTTTATGCGATTCGAATATTTTGAGAATTCAGTTATATCGAAATAAGTTGAGTGCATAAATGTGGTCCTAATGTGTTGTGCACTTGTTTTTTTAAATTTTTTTGTTATTCACGCAACTCTAACATAG
The DNA here is from genome assembly GCA_963669355.1 of Chorisops tibialis. NCBI lineage: Eukaryota > Metazoa > Arthropoda > Insecta > Diptera > Stratiomyidae > Chorisops > Chorisops tibialis. The sequence goes on along the minus strand of OY770262.1, from coordinate 114,464,333 downwards.
AGGTCTGTAAATTAATTGAAAGCTGACCGCAAAATTCAATAGGTTGGAAATTTTTCATATGATAAAAGTTTGCCGGTAATAAATTGTCTGTGAGGTCTTTTTGCACTATTTTGACTTTTAGCTTCACTTTTTTTCTAAATGGAGACGATTTTACTGAAGCGAATTTTATAGGAGTAAATTTGCAGAAGTTTAACATGCAGTTTGTTTGTTTTTAACGAACGAACCGTGCACGCTAGAGGAGACATTAAATTTAAAATTTATATTTTCGCAACGCAAATTTCCACACATTCAAAATATGTATTTGAATGCGATGAGACATGTTGTTTTTAAAAATATTATTGTTCACTGTTCTCATAGTTACATTTCCGATTCACGGTGGAATAGTCATTTAATTTTCTAGCTGATTTCGATATCTGTAAATATTCTGTAGAAGTTTTTTTTTGGTAAAACAATAAACAGGAAATATTCATTTAGACTAACATTTAGTGAATGTCTTTTGCGTAGAAATCTAGAGATCTTACTAATTTTTTTTTTTTTTTCAGTTAAAATATTTCATTTATTAATTGCGATTAATTCAAAAATATATGGGCGAATTTCCGGAGTTGATACTTTTTAAAATCGTTTAATTTAGTCCGTTTAACTCGAATCCAGCTAGGGTGAGCCTAGTGGGTAGCGTGTTAGCCTACAATGCGAAGGTCATGAGTTCAAATCCCGGTCAACGCATAATTCCAGCACACTGCCTACTTGGGTATAGATTGTACCTCAATCTACGAAAATGCAAAATTCGAAGATATAGGGTTGTGCGAAGGTCTAATAACCTTTCACAATAAATAATGAAAAATGTTAAGGAACCTGAAGGTCAGGAGGCCAAGGTCCGATTTGGGCTGTAGTGCCATTGTAGAAGTAGAACTCGAATCCATAGATATAAATTTAAACCCTGTAAATTAACATTAGGCTTGAAAGCAACACCAAAATTCAAATGCGCAAATTTACAGTACCTTGCCAAATTATTAAGCCCATTGTCAACAAATCATTCATTTTACTTTGGATAAGATATCTTATAACTAATTTTATGGATTGAGTGGTTTTCTTATTATTTGTTGTGTTTGCAACGCTTTAATGTTAACATTGTTGCCTAGCGACTCGAATAATGGCAAAAAATTTCCTGCTATGTGGAATAACATACCCGGTCAGTTTTTTTTTAAATAATTACTTGTTATGTATGTAGTTACATTTCCGATTTTTGGTTTCAATGCCGTAGGGTGTACAACTTAATATCCGGTATTTGACGCTAGATGTCCGTACTAACAAATATCATGAAAGCTCGAACTTTATATATATGTCATTTCGAAGGTACATTTGACAGCTATCAAAATCAGTCAATAAAACAATTTTATCTTGTGTGCATCATTATTATTTTTCACGATGAATAACTTCGAAAATTGGAGAAAAAGACAGGATTTGCGGGAGGTTCTGTTGGGTCATTTTTTGCAAAGAAAACTGCTGCGGAAAGTCATCGGTTGCTTGTAGAAGTTTATGGCGACGATGTTTTAGCACAGTTTTGAATGTTTTGAACGCTTCATAAGTGCCGATTTTGACATCAAAGACAAAGAACGCCCAGGACAGCCAAAAAAGTTTGAAGACGAAGAATTGGAGATGCTTCTCGATGAGGATTCGTGTCAAACGCAAGACGAACTTGCCAAATCGTTGGTAGTGACTCAGCGAGCCATTTCGAAACGTTTGAAAGCTGCCGGATACATTCAGAAGCAAGGTGATTGGATCCCCTATGAGTTGAAGCCGAGAGACGTTGAACGGTGCTTCTGTATGTCTGAAATGCTGCTTGCGCGCCATAAAAACAAATCATTTTTGCATCGGATCGTGACTGGGGATGAAAAATGGATCCGTTATGATAATCCCAAGCGCAAAAAGTCATACGTGAAGCCCGGCCAACCAGCCGAATCAACGGCGAAGCCAAATATCCATGGCGCCAAGGTTGTGATGTGTATTTGGTGGGATCAGAAGGGGCCGTTATATTATGAGTTGTTGAAAGTGGGCCAAACAATCACAGGTGACCTGTACCGAACACAATTAATACGTTTGAAGCGTGCAATCATCGGAAAAAGCCCGGAATATGCGACCAGACACGAGGCTATAATTTTTCATCATGACAACGCTCGGTCGCATGTTGCAAGACCCGTGAAAAACTATTTGGAAAATAGTGGATGGGAAGTTTTGGCCCACCCGCCTTATAGTCCGGACCTTGATCCGTCTGACTTTCATTTATTTCGCTCGATGCAAAACGCCCTAACCGGAATACGCTTCACTTCAGAGCAAGGCACCCGAAATTGGATAGATTTGTTTTTGGCCGCCAAGCCGGCGCAATTTTTTTGGGAAGGAATTCATAAACTGCCTGAAAGATGGAGAAATGTTGTAGCTTCCGATGGACAATACTTTGAATGAAATATATTGTAAGATTTTTCCACAATAAAGCAACAAATTTCGCTAAAAAATTCCGGCTATTAAGTTGTACACCCTATAGCTAAGGACGCAATATTTGTGAATTAAGGTAGTAATAAAAAATTTTTTTTTTGCGAAATTGAATAACAGGTAAGTTGATTAGTTTCTATTTTGTAGAATCTATTTTTTATTACCGAGATTTTGAGCATATTGTGTTTTATAGCGATGGGAAAGCGAGGTAACTTGTCGCAATTGAAGGTTGGGGAAATTTCCGGACTATTAAGGGCGGAAACTTGTCCCAATACAGGATTGCAGAAATGTTGGGCATATCAAGAAGTTCTGTAAAGAATATTAAGAAAAGAATGGATGCAGGTTATGATTTGACGCCAAAAAGGAAGAGCGCATGCGGTCGACGCCGATTAATGACTGTTCGAACTGACCGAAAAATACGTGATTACTGCATGCAAAACAGAAAATTACCTGCTAAAGTCATCATTAAAAAAAATTCAAGAAGCGGGCATCAAGGTTTCGCAGCGAACTATCCAGCGTAGATGGACTGACGAGCACCTCATAGCCAGAAGACCTGCGAAGAAACCAAAACTGACACCCGCCATGATAAAAAAACGTTCTTAAAAAGTACAAGAATTTCACTTTCACTAGCAACGGGTAAATTATAGTTCAGTGGTTTTATTTTGCTAAACTTTCACCTGGATATTTTAAATATTTGTGTTCTTCTTTCTGTTTTTCTGGTATGTTTATACTCTAGATGAAATCTGAGAGTATTATAAGTTTGCTCTAAGGTTTGTAACGCTAAGAAATAAGGTTTGCAAAAAAAATGAATGATACAGAAGTTAATGTTATCACTCAAAAATCTCAAAACCGGATGTCCGTCTGTCCGTCTGTCCGTCCGTCCGTCTGTCCGTCCGTCTGTTCGCTCTCTAGCTTGAGAACGTGTTGAGCTAGATTGTTCAAATTTTGTACACGTCGGTTTTGACAAAAAAATAAGGTCAAGTTTGTGAACGGGCCAAATCGCTCCACCCCTTCTACCCCCTCCCATACAAAATAACACAATTGCGCAATTTGACGATTAAAGGATTTGCTCGAAAAGTATAAAAGCTATTAACCTGAAACTTGGAATATATTACTTTTATAATAATATTAATCTACCGTATAAAAGTTATGCATGTCCTCCCCCTCCTTCTACCACCTCCCATACAAACTGTATTTGTCATGAATTACTCTAAGCCAATTTACTCAGTGCGTATAAAATTTAGCGGGCTGAAATTGTGCACCAAATATTAATTTAAAATTGTTAGTAAGGCAAAAAAAAATTAGACGATTAGCTTCACCCTTCTACCCCCTCCCACACAAAATGACGCAAATTCGCAATTTAACAATAAATTAATTTACTCGAAAAGTATAAAAGCTATTAGTCTTAATTTTGGGATATATTACTTTCATAATGGTATAAATCTACAGTAGAAAAATTATTTGCGTCCTCCCTCTCCTTCCACCCCCTCCCATACAAACTGCACTTTTTCATGAAATGCTCTAAGACGATTTTCTCAGAACATATAACATTTATAGAGCTCACATTTTGTAATAAATACTTAATTAGTGTTATCACTAAGATCAGAAAAAATATTTGATTAGCTTCACTGCTTCTACCCCCTCCCATACAATATGACACAGTTTCACAACTTCACAAAAAATCGATTTTCTTGAAAAGTATGATTGGTACTAATCTGAAACTTAAGGGTTGTCAATTTTATAATATTCCTAGTTATTTCTGAAAAAATCACTAAAATCCCCCCACTCTTTCTACCACCTCCCATACAAACTGCACATTTTCACTAAATCTAACTCACTAATTTTCTCAGTCCCCATTCAATTTTGGAGTAATCATTTTGTATAAAACATTTTTATAGCTACTTTAGCATGATGGGGAAAAAATTAGTTCAATGCTATCACCCCTTTTAACACTCCCCATCCAAAATTTCTTGGGATGAAAAAAAATTCTATTTCATCTAGAGTATCGTAAGATTGCGCTTTATGCGCAACCGTAGCCCTGTTATGTTTTTCGTATGATTCCATTTTTCAGATTATGTCTGAAAAAGCGAAATTTCTGAGACGACGGCCGGGAGAAAAATTTCTTTCGGAGTGCATTGTACCCACAATTAAAAAACCTCCGTCAGTCATGGTGTGGTATGTCATTAGCGCCAAGGGCCGGAACCTATGTACATTGTAGAAAGCACCCTTAAAGCCGATCAGAACCAACGAGTATTGAGCGAGCAACTGCTACCATAGATGAAAAACTGGTTTAAGGAAGATGAAAACCCTATTTTTATGCACGACGGAGCGCCGTGCCATAAAAGCAAGGCTATAACACAGTTCTTGGCTGAAAACAATGTTACGGTCTTTTATTGGCTGTGAAATTCGCCGGACATGAACCCTATCGAAAATGTTTGGGGAGCTTATCAAACTTGAAGTAAGTAATACCGCACCTACTATGAAAAAAGAATTATTAGAGGTGCTTACAAAGATTCGGAACCATAACCCAAACATTAAAACCACCATTGAAAACTGCATTAAGAGTATTTCTCGTCGTATAGACGCATTACTGGAGGTTAAGGGCAGACATACGAAATATTAAGTATACTCATGTTTGTTTTTTTAGTTCAATAAATATTTATTAAATAACTTTTGTGCTGTATTTCATTTCCTAAGGGACAGGGAAAGTGATTAATTAAAAATAACGGCCAATTATTGCAAACACTTGAAGTTATCATAACTTAAAACGAAAAAAAAGCTATTTTTCTTATGAGTCTAATAATTTGGCAAGGTACTGTAACATATCATTGTACCTATAATGCGAATACACGATAATTATTAAACAGTACGCCTGCTTGTCGTAAAAGGAGACTAATTGTCATCATACATACATATGTCCCTGTGGGATGGGGCAGTAATTTAATTTAGTTTAATTATTTACTTATTAATTTAGTTTTATCACGATTAATATACAAGAATATATTGTTTGCGTAAAGACAGAATATTTAAATTGTTGAGGGTAAATTTTATGTGAATTTCAAATTATTACATTAGCAGCTAACAAAAATAGGATAATCAATGAACATTTTATTAGAAAAAATAAAGGAAAGCCTGAATTTTGACTTCCCAAGTACGCTCCGGGCACACCAATCTAGCAAAGTTGCGCCCCTATCCATCCTCGATAAACCTTTACACTTCTTCACTTCACTACTACAAAAAATTGCTCATATACCTGTAATGACATTTAACTTATTAAAAAAAACGCAAAAGTAAAGGAAAAATGTAAATTTTCAAAAAATCCATTGATTAATTCAATTACTATTATTTAAGCCGAATGAAAATGAAATCTCTGATTAGGTAGTTTTTGAGGCATCCCTAATTAAAAGTTTTATTTATATCTATAACAAGGTTTTTTGTTTTCCGTTTTCCTTGACCTAAAATTAATTACTCACACCTGTATATACAAATTTATCTCTTGAAGGCATAAGCCAATATTTATCATTAAAAGTTGGAAAGATGTTAAGTCTGAACACTATTTAATTTTTCCATATTAAGAACTACATATTTATAAGCAATGGATTAAATAAATAAATAATAATAAATGAATAAGTTTCGAACAGTTCCATAAATCTTTTTTTCCCATTTTGGACAAAATAGGGTAAAAATAACCCCGAGATTTTTGTCCACATATTCGATGATGAAGTTGTTGAGGAACATTGCCGAGAAATATGACAAATCAAGCTGGGCTTTATATATTAACACTTTTGTCAATGCAACAAAAACACACTCGTCAATACCTGTAACGCGAAGTAATAATGCTCGCACAGAGGCGCCAAGAGTATAGAAACATTTGTTGTCGCTCAAAATCTCAAAACCGGATGACCGTCCGTCCGTCCATTCGCTCTCTAGCTTATGAACACGTTGAGTTAGAAAGTTCAAATTTTGTGCATGTCGTTTTTGACAATAAAAGTAAGGTCAAGTTCGTGAACGGGCCAAATCGCTCCAACCCTTCTACCCCTTCCAATACAAAATGACTCATTTTCAATCATTTACATTAACCAAATTTTCTTGGAAACCATAAAAGCTAATAATTTTAAATATAGAAAATATTATTTTTATCATAAATGTGATTTATGGTACAAAAATTATTCGAATCCCACCACTTCATCCTCCACCTCCCATACAAACTGACTTTTCATGACATACTATAAACCAATTTTCTCAATACGTTTAACGAGCTCAAATTTTCAACTCGAATTTTCTACTAAATACTAAATTAACATTATTATTGAGATCGCAAAACATCAACTGATTACCTTCGTTGTTTCTACTCCCTCCCATACAATATGACTTAATATTATAACTTCACAAAAAATGATTTTCTTGAAAAGTACGAATGTGACTGATCTGCAATTTAAAATATATCAGTTACATGATGATTATAGTTGTTTCTCAATGAATTACTAAAAACCCCCCCCAACTCCTTCCACCACCTCCCATACAAACTATACATTTTCCCTTAATCCAAAACACTAATTTTCTCAGTACATCGATCTGGTAAATACAATGGATAAATGGCACTACACGACAAAAAGAAAAACGCAGCCCTGGCACTTTTCTATGGTAGCATTTTGCTATAGTATTATTGACGTACATTGCCCTAAAGCGAGAGTATAGTCGACGCATAATTCCAGAACACTACTTGCTTGAAAATACCTTGGTTACCTCAATCTACGAAAATGAATAAATTTGTAGACAGAGGATTGTGCAAAGGGCTAACAATCCTTCCATAATAAGTAATGAAAATGTTAAGAAACCTGAAGGTCAGGAGGCCAAGACCCGAATTAGATTGTTGTGCCATTGAGAAGAGGAGAAGGATTGTCTTCAAGGTTGAAACAAACAATCCTTACAATCGCTCTGATAGAAGACGAATTTTTCTCCAGGAGCTTGGCGGACGGTTAGTCTTACCAAATATTAATCACGTAGCAGAGAATCTTGCAACAATAAGAAACTTCAACACTCATATTGGAATAGAAAGTGTTTTTAGAAAACCAATGCAGTTATCTGTTTTCTCAGGTGAAATGCGTTCAATTGAACCAGCTCAACACGTGAGAAAATGCCAAGGGCGTTTTGGCATCTGTAATAAAAAGGCACCACAAAATCTTGTTTTATTTACAGGAAGACTATTTGTAACGAGTACGGCATAACTGCAACAACATTTTTGCTATGTAATACCTGATTTCCGAATGAAAATAATATACATAAATATAACAACAATACATAAATAAAATATATGTAAAATTTATATAATAATATGTATATTATACGTAATATATTATAAATGTGAATTATATTTCCAATTTTTCACTGTTTCACCATTTTTCAATACTTTCAGCGATAGCTTCAGCCTAAAAATATATTGACCACACTTGTGGCATTGTAATCTGCGAAAATGAAATATTCGTAAATAGAGGGTTGTGCGAAGGTTTAACAACCCTTCCACAGTAAATTATGAAAAATTGTTAAGGAACCTGAAGGTGAGGAGACCAAGGCCCGATTTGGGCTGTAGTACCATTGCATAAGAAGACAACCGTAAATTTGATGAATGTTATCAATGGATTTTAACGATTTCTTAATTCTTTTAAAGAAAATATATCTTATCCGGAGCAGGTGCTTGCATGATAATGCCATAAAAATTCCTTTTTTGTAAAAAATTTGTAAAATTTTGACATTAAAACACAGATCGCGGTTAAGTGAAACGGTGTGTTGAGATATTCATTTTTAAGTGTTTCCCTTTGCACCCCCTCTGACCCAATAATCAGCCTATCACTAAGCTGATTCCAGTGGATCTACATATATGCCACCTTAATGGTCTCAAAATATGAATTTTTTTTAATAATTAATTTCGAAGATATAATCATTTGAAAAAAAGTTTTGGCCGACAATTTGTTTTTAGCCCCCCCCCCTCCCTTTTCGGACGCCAATGGGTAAAAAAATTAAACTATTTTTAGAGTTTTTCCCACAACCCTCTCTCTACGTATGCTGATTTTCAGCTTCCTATCTGCATTCCACCTAACACTCCCCCACTCCTGGTTAATGGAGCTCACTTACCAAATAAACAATCTCGGACATATGAGTCCATATATACGGCGTATGGCGGGACGGATTTTTTTGCATTTTTAGGCTAATTTAGTCACGAAACGCGAAAAAAACAAAATTTCAGAAAAACAAATTTTTTTTTCTGTGTCGATCACAATACTTTATTATTAAAATAATAAAGTAAAATTAGCAGCTGGAGGATGCGGTCATTGCATCGAGACGATTGGATGCGACGATTTCAGGAGGCCAGGGCCCAATTTGGGCTGTCGCGCCATTGATGATGAAAATTGAGCGTACAGCTTATTAAATTAAAATATTTCAGTACAAAAATGTAATAACTAATTTAATTAATATTTTGTTGCATATCCCTTGGCTGCTATTACTGCTTCTAAACGTCGAGGTATCGATTCTTACATTTGTTTTTGTAAATCCTGGTGCAATTGTTTCCCACTCTACCTTGAGTTTTTCTTTTAATTAATTTTTATTTGTAACATTACAGATTTTCAACCGAAACTTGAGCTCATTCCACAAATTCTCAATTAGGTTGAAGTCCGGAGACTGAGGAGGAGTTTTTAGAAGCTTGGGAGCATTGTACAACAACCACTCTTTAGCTACATGTGCTATATGTTTCTGGAGGCATTTGTATTTTTTCTGCAGAGGAATTCAAATTTCTTCGCAGGATATCTAAATATTTCATTTTATCCATGACTACTGTGTCGATAAACTCCAGTTTTCCAACACAATTAGTTGCCATACCATGACCCAACCTCCGCCATTCTTCACAGTTGGGCATATGTTTTTCTTATTTAGCTCCGTGTTTGGTTTCCTACAAACGATATCCTTACCATCAGAACCGAAAAAGTTGGTTTTTCTTTCGTCCGAAAATATAACATTATTCCAGAAGCTGTCCGGAAGATTTACATGGGTTTTTGCGAATTTCAATCGTTTCAGTCTATTTTTTTCGAAATAAATGGTTTTTTTCTAGCATCTCTACCGTTGTACCCATCATCGGGCAAAACGCGATGATCTGTTTCTGCTGATACCGACTCCTTGATTCTTGAGGACACTTCACACGACAAGTTGGGCACACTGGTTTTAGAATTATCCTTAATTCCGCGTATGATAAACCGTTTGACTCATAGGGATAATTTTTTTTCTACCGCTTCGTTCCTTAGAATACCTGTACATTTATATTTATTCATATAATTTTTTGGATTATGAAATGGGTTCTGCCCACTATTCTTCAAATTTCGCATGAAGAATTCCCATCAAAATGTAATTTAATAACTATTTGCCGTGTACACAAGTCAGTCTCTTTTCAAGCTCTAATCATTTTCGTAACAAACTGCACTACTCTTAAACTAGAACGCGAATGACAAAATTTATAACTGTAAACAAAAGAACACTCAATAGGCACAGAAAGTGCGATGGTGCGATTTATGATATTTCGCGGAACTAATTAATATCATACATTGTATTAAGTGTACATTCAATTTTGTGACGGTAAAATGGTGTCATATTTCTATTTTTTGCCTTAAAACGATTTTTAAATGTAAAATTCCACATTGTATTAAAATTAATATCGTAGATAATGTTTTTCTTTTGTATATAGAAATTATTTCGTTTCTGAAATCTAAGAGCAATTTTAGTTATTCAATTTGTACTTATTCATATATAAGTGTACGCTCAATTATGTGAGCAACTGTACATATGAATAAATATCTCAACCTTCTATAAATTTTTCACGGGAATTATAATTCTATACTGTAAAATACAGATGAGGAGATTCGATGTTTAAGCAAGAACACATCAAGACAAAAAAAACAAATGTATATAAACGCATTTTTCGCCAGAATTGCTGACCGAAATTGCTGTTTGTGTTTATATAACAAAATCGTAATTTTGGCAAAAGATATGTAGTTTTAGTATTAATCTGTTTCGAAGCTACGCATTTCTCTTTATGGCATTTAAATACCCTTTTTGCGAATTTTATAAGACTGACAATGGCAGATTTCAACTGTTTCTTTGTTCCTTTGTTTCTCTCAACTGTATGAACTATGAAACGCAATAGCTAAGGTTCGATAAAGTAATAATATTCAAAAATTCAATATACATAAAGTTGCTCATTCTTCAATAACAGCACTGAAATTAGAAATTAGAGTCAAAATTTACACTTGTTAATTGAATTTTTGATATGTCAAATACATTTTTATATTTCCATCTTCAATTCCTCATATTTAAATTGTTATTCAGATTTACACAATGCCTATTGGTCAAATGTTGTGTATGAATCTAGTCATAATATGAAAAAAAATTAAAATATTTCTTATGGCTTAGGCTACCGACACACGATGCGAGTTAATATATATTAACTTCCTATTTTGATATAAGTAGGCCGAATTATGTATAGGATAATGACACTAGTAATATCGAAAAGCGAGATAATATATATTAAGTCGCATCGTGTGTCGGTAGCCTAAGGCTACCGACACACGATGCATATACATATGTATATGTATATTTTCCCATCACGATATTTAATTAGAATTACTTCTTATTATCTTTTTTTTTAGTTCAAGGCAAGTATGTACATAATATCGTTTAAATATGATGCTATGGATTTTCAAACTTCAGGATTTCTGGTTATTTGTCAAAATTAAAATAATATTTTTCCATTTGCGTGCGGTGGGTTCATTAAACATAAAATTTTATGACATAAACATGCAAGCCACATCTCCGAATAAATTGATTTTTACTTCAAAAGAACTTATAAATCGTTATAATCCAAAAATTTATAACATTGATTAAATTTACAGTCATTTGTAAATGACAAGTTTGATGTTTCAATATTTGAAAAGACTTCTGAGGATTTAACAAGTGTGTGTTTTACACTACGCGTGCAGGCATGAACGTAAAAATACGTTAAGACGCGACGCACTTATATGCACTGAAAACGAAAATGCTTAGGGGAAAACACTACGCATCGATGTAGTGAACGTATCATTGTCTAAAAATGTCACTTTTCGCCACACTCTGCGTTGCGCTGAACACACTCTTGATGCAGTAAAAAATCTACTGTCGGAAATCCCTAAATCGTCTTTCACTATCGCTCATAGAAAATAAATGTCATAGAGAAAAGATTGCATCATACTAAAACTAACCATAAATGTTTCTGGAACTTTGCTAATTGGAAAAACAAAATAGAATTATGATTGCTCTTTATGCCCAGTCATATGATACTCTAGATGAAAAGGAGGAGTTTAATGCACCGGAAAATTTGCCATCTCAAAATTTTAAGTTTATACTTTTTCTAGATTCAATGAAAATCGATATAATTAATGCATTTATCAAAATTGCGCATTTGTATGCGAGGGGGTAGAAGGAGTGCACAGATGAAAAGAAATTAGTTTGTCCGATAATGATATTTCTATTATTATACTTTGTTCAACATTTCACGTCCATAGCTTTGATAGTTTCAAAGAATAATAATATAATTGAAATTGCAAAATTTCGTGAATTTTGTATGGGAGGTGGGGGAAGAAGTTGATATTTTTTTTAAAGTTTATTGTGATTCTAAAAAAAACTTATTCTGGCAAAAATTCGGCTTCTTAGCTTCGCTAGTTTCAATGAAAATCGAAAAAAATGAATTTTTCGAAATTGTCCATTTGTATAAGAGGGGATAAAGGGGATAAGGGTATCGGACTAATATTTTTTGACATTAATGATATTTATATCGTTTTCCGAATTTCAAGGCGATAGCATAAATAGTTTCGATGAAAAATCAATTTCTAAATTTCATGGAAATTGTGTGGGAGGGGGTAGAAGGGTTGGGGGATGTAGCCAGTTTGCGAACTTAAAGTTTCTTTTTTGCTAAAAACGACATGGGAAAAAATTCAGGCCGACAGCTCAAAGCTATCGAGATTTACGTTGTAGACAGGCGGCACCTGAAATCTAGGTTTTTGAGCGTCAACAAATATTTCTGTACCCTTGGCGACTCTCTGCGAGCATTATTTCTTAGCGTTACAAATGGTAAGACACACACAACATACTCTCAGATTTCATCTAGAGTATAAACGTATACAGTAAGTATCTCTATTCATTTACGAAGAGTTGAATTATGATTCGAATATTGATCTAAATTTTACATTAATTACTGATGATATTGCTTATTTCTATATATGTATATAAAATCAATAGCTAGGGTATAGCCTAGTAGGTAGTGTGTTGGTTTTGGAATGCGAAGGTCGTGAGTTCAAATCCCGGTCGGCGCAATATATAATTCCGGCACATTGCCTGCTTGGATATACCTTGGTCACCTCAATCTAAGAAAATGAAAAATTCGTAGAAAGAGGGTTGTGCGAAGGGCTAACAACCCTTCCTCAATAAGTAATGAAAAATGTTAAGGAACCTGAATATCAGGAGGCCAAGGTCCTTTTTGGTTTGTAGCGCCATTGTAGAAGTAGAAGATATAAAATCAAAGATGACTACTTTCTCCTGACCGTGTTCTTGTATCTATGCTACGTCTGCTAACTTAGTACTCCATACTTAATGGCAGAAGGTTGTCATTATTTTAATTTTCAACAAGGGGATGAAAGTAATGAGCACTTTACTGTAATTATGAACTACTAAACGAATGGTTTAGTGAATGTGCACAGTGCATTTCGAATTAAGAGGAAAGGTTTCCGGATTTCACACCGTTATGGTTTATCAAACTTAACGACAATTGCAGTCTTTTTCGGTATTTTGCAATTGTCGATCAGTTTGATGATGGTTTCAGCAGAGACCGAATCGTCACATTTAATAAAGCACAACAGAGTGAAATCCGGAAATCTTTTTAGCGCTGTCTAGGCCAGTGGGATTAGTGTCTCCTTTGAGATGATTTGACTCGTTTTTGTGATTGGTGCTGCCATTGAGTTTAAACACATATAATAAAAGTTTTATTACTCGTTTCACTCGTACAAAATCAGATCATTTGTATAACTTTAAGACGTTGGCACATTCTCATGCGGTTGTAAACCACATATGGAACTTAGGTGTGACACTTGATTCTAAGTTCGACTTTCGTCTTCATATTAACGGCATTAACCGAGCTAACTCTATATTTGGATTTACTGTTAAAAGAGTAGCGATCCCCGCGACTTTGCTCGTGTAAGAATCGCAATAATAATCAATTTTTGAGAATGTAGTTAGTAATACATTATCTGGGATATATAATCTGCTTAGTTCTGCTAAAATCGGGCTTTGGCCTCCTGACCTTCAGGTTCCTTAACATTTATTCATTATTTATTGTGGAAGGGTTGTTAGACCTTCACACAACCCTCTATCTACGAATTTTTCATTTTCGTAGATTAAGGTGACCAAGGTATACCCAAGCAGGCAGTGTACTGGCATTATGCGTCAACCGGGATTTGAACTCACGACTTTCGTATTGTAGACCAACACGCTACCCACTAGGCTAAACCCTAGCTAGCCTCTGCTTAGTTTAATGGCTTAGTGGGTGGTGTGCTGGTCTTACAATGCGAAGGTCGTGTGTTCAAATATCGGTCGACGTAATGTAATTTCCGCTCACTACCTGCTTGTACCTCAATCTACGAAAAAAAAAATAAATAGAGGGTTGTGCGAAGGGCTAACAACCCATCCACAATAAATAATGAAAAAAAAATGTTAAGGAATCAGGGAACCAAGGCCAGATTTGGGCTGTAGTACCTTTGTAGAAGATACATGTACAGTATACATATAGAAGAGCGTTAAGAACGTGCGAATAACTGTAGTTTCTGTTAATTAAAAAAAAACGAATAAAATAATATTAAGAAACATATCAAGACTGCATAAAGCCCAATCGTGCGATACTCTAGATGAAAGAGAATTTTTTTGATTTTAAGAAATTTTGTGGGGAAAGTGGTGGAGGGGCTGACGACATTGAACAGATTTTTTCACATCACGCTAGAGTTGCCATCAAAACGTTTCATACAAAATTTAGGATTCAAAAATTTAATACGTACTGAGATAATTAGTTTATTGGTTTTAGTGAAATTGTGCAGTTTGTATGGGAGGTGGCACAAGAAGTGAGGGGTTCTTAGTGATTTTTTAGAAACAACTATAATCACCATGCAATTGATATATTTTATATTTCTGATCAGAAACATTCACACCTTTCAAGAAAATCGAATTTTGGAAAGATTTGATATTGTGTAACATTGTATGAGAGGAGATAGAAGGGGAAAAGCTAATCGGTTTACTTTTCCCCGATATTAATTATAATATTAATTAAGGATTTATTCCAAAATTTGAGCTGGTTTATAATATTTTGTGAAAAAGTGCAGTTTGTATGGATGGTGGTGGAATGGGTGGAGAGATTGAAATGATATGTATACCATAGATCACACTTATGATAACAAATATTATTTTCCAAATTTCAAATTATTCGCTCCTATTGTTTTCAAGATAATTTGATTATTACATATTTTTGAAAATTAGTTATTTTGTATGGGAGGAGGTATAAGGCGTTAGTTTATGGAAATAAGACCAAACGCCGGTTGAATATCGAAGCATACATAATAAACTGTGAAAGTTTCATTATAATCAGTTCAGCCGTTCTTGCGTGAAATACGGACAGACAGAGAAGAATTTTAAAAACTTGTGTTTCTGCTTAGTTATTGTCCAAATAAAGCAAAATACGAAGTTATAGTCATTTATAAACAAATAACAGACAGACACTTTAATTATATTTATCCCCTTAATTCCCAAAAACTTATATCCGTCCCCCCTCACCGGAGCTGTGCTCCAGTACAAAAGGGCAACCCCTTTAGTTCCGGTACCACATAAAATAAAATGTGTAGATGTATAGATTCTCTAAGAAATTTCGCGATCTATATTAACTTCTGAATTTATATTATTGTCCTGTTCGTTCGGTACTGATGCAAGAATCTGTTATCTGGTCTCCGTTTAAAAAAAAAATCTAGGCCAACCGATCGTATTGAATCCGTATAATTCAGTAGCTGGGGTGTGGTGGATAGCGTGCTGGTCTACAAGGTCGGGAGTTCAAATATCGGTCTACCTATAATTTTAGTACGCCACTTGCATGGCTATATCTTGGCCACCTCAATTAAAATGAAAATTCGGAGAAAAAGGATTATGCGAACAGCTAACAATCCTTTCACAATAACAAATAAAATGTTAAAAAAAACCTAAATGTCAGGAGGTCAAAGTCTGATTTGGGTTATAGAGCCATTGAAAGAAGAATGCATTAGTTGGGTCCACCTAGATATCGAGAAAGTCCTTGGAGAAGATTTTGACTCTGTTAAATGTTTGCATCATGTATTCTATTCATGCGTCTAAACATATAATTCGATAACTTTACTTAGGAAATAAACTATTTTTTATGTTATCATTATATTGAAAGAAGGAAAGATTTTCAGATTTTACACTGTTACGCTTTATTATATGTTACTTTTTGGTCTTTGCTAAGATCTTTATCAAACATTTTTCCTTTCAATTAGAAATGCACTGCGAAAACATTCACCATTATCATTCCAATTCATCAATTCGATATGCATTTCGTCATTCAAAAAAGGCAATTAATTGATTTCATTTGAAGTACATACGTACGTCATAATAAAACCCCTAATAATATAATACCACAGATCTTGGGATTATTTCCATCTTCGATTCACTGCAAATCGATCAATCAAATTTGCAATATAATTAATAGATAAATAGGAATATTGAACCAAATATGTTAATACCTGTTATTTTTTATAATTTTCATTCTTTGTTAGCGAACTGTACCCATTATTAGTGATATGTACGAGTAGAAATGATAAAAAAAATTTATTCATGTTTGAACAAATGAAATAAGTATAAAGCAAAATGATTAAAATTATTATGCTTTAGTATTTTATTAGCTTGATCAGAGTAATGTTCGTTTCAACTTTCGACAGTTTTTAATTGAATTGTTCTTCAGGTATCGATATAAAATAATAATATCTATGAGTTATATATTAAAAAACAGTTTCAGTGTTGTTTGTTGTGTATTGTCCAAAAAGAGGAGCTCAAGGTAAAATGTTTGTAATCAAATAGACAAGTTAAAATAGTTGTTAAATAATTTTCGTGTATAATAATAAAATTAATGAAAAAGAAAATCGGTTGGAAATTTAAAAATTAGAAAAAAATTGAAATATTAAACTTCTGGAGATATTCCTGTCCAACAAAAGTTTTGGATTAGGACTTTTAGTAAAAAAAATTGAAATTGCATTTTGCAAAAATAAATCCATGAAATATTTACAAAACAATACAGAATGGAAGCTTCGATTAAATTTCTAGTTAAGACACCCTATAGGGTGCACATTCAGAAGTTGAGATCCTGAGTATCGTACTTTATTAAAAGGATTTCCGGATTTTTCACTCTTTTATTTATTATGTGTAACGTTTTGCTCTCTGCTGAGAATTTTATTAAACTCTCAGCAGAGACCGAAAAGTCACACATGATAGATCAAAGAGTGAAAAATCCGATAATTTTTCCTTTTTATTCAAAGTGCACTGAGAAAACATTCACCATTATCGTACTTTAGTCTTCGCCAGGAACTGTTTATTCACGTAGCCTACCAATGGAAATATTTTAAGCCTTTTGGATAGAAGTGCTTTTAAGCCGTTTGAGATTTGGAAAAAGTACTTCAGAGCAAATGGCTCAAAAATTAATTTTCTTTTTATTATGGACCTGCCTTAAGATCGCCTCTAAAAATGTTAGAGAGACCCATATGAATCCATTTTTTTAATTCTTTGGTCTGATGCCAGAGATTTAAAGAATAGCCCTAAAATGTGTAGAAGATATTGAATCTCGAAAGTTTTCAGTTTCTTCTACATAGTGCAACCATATAGCGACATAGATTTGTCAAATGTGTCAAAATCATCTACTCAAGATCTCTTTTAACCACCAGAAAGTAAAAAGGATACTGATGAACTGCATTTATACGAGCCTCAACATCCTTTTCGGATCCACGGTCTATGCTGACAATACTTGCACGGCTTTCAGAAGTGGTTTTAGCAAAAATTAGAACTTGATTCAATCTCAAAATAATAAATATGGCTACAATCAATTTAAATTATTCGAGCATGAAAATTAATTTCTATTTTTTTTTTTAAATACGCCAAAGCATTAATTTTATTAAATAATAAAATGCGAAAACTGTCGAAATTCCTTATTTATTATGTCTACAAAGTCACATTTCTGTACTTAAACTCCGAAAAAAAAGAACTCTCACCTTCGAAATTATTATTATAAGCGAATTATGCAAAGTGTGAAATGAAAAAACCAACGACACAAAATAAAACGAAATAAATCGTCTGATCAGTGGGAATTAAAAACGATTATGGACAATGAGATATTCATGGTTATACATTTTAAAATTTGCCAGTGCGGTAAAATTGTATGTACATTTATATATTTCGAATTTTGTTGCCAAGTCACAAGGTGATAATCAATAACAACAAATACGTACACCTTACATACGTTCGTGTTGTGCGAGTGTAGCGACTTGGTGAGAAAACAAATTAATTAAATTTTTCATGTTTATTTTGGACAAGAACGAAATATATTAATTAGCAAATACTTACTGATAAAGTTCTTTCGCCAATATTTCCATGCATTAATTTTTCGTGAATACCAAGAGAATATTAAAATCTTATCTTTGAAAAAGATACATAAATTTAGACATTGATTACAATTAAATGCCGCGACTGCAATTTGTCGCTATTTCAAAATTACTTAGAGCTTTAAAATCTTTTGCATAACATCATTCTGCAAGTTAAATTATCTTCTTGTCGGGACTGAGTGACTTGTTAACAATTCATAAATGACAAGCAATTAAAATCTTATAGCATTTGTATTCATTAATTAAATTGTTCGAGATTTAGAAGACCACCCGCACTTCGACCCTAGATCTACTCTCCTGGTATATCAAGCATGAAACTACGACACTTATTTACTATAGTAAACTACGACAGTATTGCGTCATCTATCGATTCCGTATCAATATACTGTCATTAAATTATGCTAATTGTGTTAATCGTATAGCGAATTGTACACACATTTGGCAACACTTATTCACCATAGCCTCACCTAAAAAATGCCAATCGGGTGAGACGAGCCAAGACGATGAATTCGAGGCTGTAAGATGCAAATGAAAACAAACTCAGATCGAGATATATTTGTATAGAAATAAAATATTCACATCACAATATAATTCCATTTAAAATTTTTCTCAGATATAAAACCCATGTCGCCTAATATCTCTCATGCATCATAATCTTCATCATCGTCATGAAGATGGAGGCGTAAGAGTCTGCACAGGGTTTGAAGAAGTAAAACATATTGATCGTCATATGTGGTACCGTGATCTTTGACGGTGGTCACATATGCCCGAGAAGAACGACATCCCTTCTTGACTCTCCCTCCTTAACCCTAGCAAACCTTAAAGAGAAACCGATGAAAGATGCTAACAAATACGATGAATGGCAAATGCACTTATTGGCTTGACTGGCTAATGAAGCACAAGTTGTAAAGAAGTGTTGATATTGAAGTGAAGAAATATGTCTGGCAGCTTTAGATGGCGAATCCATGGCAGGGATAGAAAACGTTTTCATTAGTGTTGGCTTTCAGGTAGGCCTGCATACGATCATTTCTAAAATTTAACATGAACTCAGCAGCCGCAGTTGATTTCTTCGGTGTTCTTCGTCGTCCGTGCGCTATTTTCACATACACCGATCGAGGTAGTATTTGGATTGGAGCAGTCAACCTTCTATTTCTGACGCATTGCGTAGTCACTGTTCGTGTAATCTTATCGCAAGTCAAATATGTGCGAATAATATCTTGTTAGGAATTCTCTGAACTAATCATGATGATCATAATAATTATAAGTATTCATGAAAGAAGCACCGCAAAGTTAACGATTCAAAGAAAAAACGGATTTGGAATGGTTGATGTAAAATTTGGATTTTAATTGTATTTGATTTGTATTTGGAACCAACCTTTGACAATGCTGTGGTGAAAAAAGCATATTTTTGACATTAAGAGTGCGAAAATTAAGGTTTTTGTTCCAGTCGAGCATCTTACAGGTAGAATTGCAGTGCTGGTAGCTGCAGGGATTCAATTCAAACTTCTAAGTTTAATGACGCAATCTTCCATGATAGTTCAGCTTTTATTAAGACATTGAAGCTACCCGTGAAGCAGCTTCAGAGTCAGTCGAAGAAAAAAAGTGAAGTTAAACTTGGGAGCTCCTTAGTAGGTCTCATAAGTATACCGGATGATTAGCCAATATTGCCGGGTACCAAAAAATGGTTAGTGCACGTTCTGGCGCTCAAATCACTACCGAACCCCTACTGACCTATTGTACTTACTTATACAAATAAATCCTCGAACGTAAAATCACGACAATATCGCATGGCAGGTGGCAGGAAACACTAGCTTCCCAATAGAAAACCTGAACTGTGATTTTACTTTTAGTCTAGGGTTTCATTTAGCGGGCCGCGATTATGAACAAACCGAGTCTAAGTGAAACGCTAGGATGCGTTTATGAAGCGACGTCTGAATCGAATGTCCAAAATATGCATAACAGTTATGGTGATTACGCGGTGAGGCGAAGCAAATAGGGAGACCCATAAGTTTTAGACAGGTGAATGGTCCTTGTCAATTCCGAAGCCTTTGGATCGAGGTGTACTACTAATCACGAGTTGCAAGAAACTTTACTTGAAATAACTCAATAACTTAATAAATGTTACCAAAAGTATTCAGCATGAGGAGCCCATGAAAGGTTGCTACCGCTCTCGGCAATGATAGTTATGGTTTAACACCCAAATACTAGTAAAGTTAATTGGACTCAACTGGGTGACGGGACACTAAGAGCAGCACCAATTTATATAGGTCCCATACTCGCGAGTGTAAATGCCCAACTTTCACTCGGTATAAACAGATACCTCACACAATCAACTATAATAACTAGAGCCCGGATTTATATGCAATTGCATATATGTAGTTGCATATTTTAGCATATTCAGCCTTTAATGCATATTTCTGCATATTTCTGTTATTTTGGCATATTTCGGCATATTTTGACAAATTACTTCACACGTTTGCTTATTTTCTATTCAAACTAAGGCCAAAAAGTTAAACCAGAAGCTCGGTTTACTTAGAGTTACTCTATAAAGAAGAAGACACCTCTCAATACCCGGGTGTCTTGTTTTTCATAGAGTAACTCTTGGTTTACTTAACTAGCGAGTCGTCCAAGAAATACGGTGCGACACTGTTGTAATTTCTTTGAAATTCAATTTGGAGCACTACCATGTTCTAATACAGTTGACTCCTGATTATCCGAATCATGATTAACCGAACTCTGCATTATCCGAGCTGCCATTGACCAGACATTTTTGGGGAATTCCCCTTTTTTGACACACATACATAGCTAGTAGCTTTGTATTGCATAGACTGCTCAGTGCTCTGTTCGACTGCTCTGTTCGCCCGCTTTTGCTCGTGAAAAAAAGTGCAGTTTCTTTTTTAATTAATTTAAAATGCCTGAAGAAGTACATCCCTAAGTGTGAAATTACGCGGATGGATTGCATCTGAAAATAAAAGTGGAAATATTTTTACTACCAATGATAAAATCATATTTTGCAATGCCTGTTCCAAACAAATTCCCTGTAATAAAAAATTTCAACTGGATCAGCATATGAAAACGGGTAGGTTGTTCAAAATGAATTATATTTTAGAAACTTTGAGATAGATTGCGTCAACTTAAACTTTTAGATGCGCATTTATCAGCCGTGAAAAAAAATGTATCTAAGCAGCAGCTTTTAACCAGCAGTTCATTTGCATCTACATCATCGGCCAGGACCAATTTTCTTGAGGATCTATGTTACGCTATGGTTGCGTCAGATATCCCTTTGTTTAAATTAAAGCAACCCTCTTTAAAAGGTTGTTTAGAAAAATATACCAACCAAAGCATTCCAGACGAAAGCACTTTAAGAAAAAAATATATCAAAATTTGCTACACAAAAGTAATTGAAAAAATAAAACAAAAAATTGGCAAAAATTTTGTCTATATTATAGTTGATGAGACTACAGATGCTAGAGGCTTATATGTTGGGCATTTGCTTGTGGGTGTTTTGAGTAAAGACGGTCCAGGACGCCCTTATTTACTGTCATTTAAAGAACTGGAAAAAATAAACAGCGAAACGATTTGTCGTTTCATTAATGATGGATTAAAGCATCTGTGGACTGACATTGGAATGTAAGAACGCGTTCTTCTCTTAGTCACAGATGCCGCACCATACATGATAAAAGCAGGTAAATCACTAAACTAGTTCATGTTACATGTGTTGCTCATGCGTGCAACCGTCTGGCCAAAAAAGTCAGAGAGGTGTTTCCAGAAGTAAATATATTAATAAACAATGGGAAAAAAATGTTTTCGAAAGCTCCAGCTCGCGTCTCCATTTATAAAGAAGTAATGGATAAACCTCTACCACCAGTAGCAGTTATTACGCGGTGGGGTATGTGGTTAAATGTGGCTCTGTTCTATGCAGATAATTTTAGCAATTTTAAAATTGTAATAAGCAGATTGGTCCAGAATTACGACGCACAGAGTGTTCAAAAAGTGCAAAATGTACTTGATGGTACAGTGTCGAATGACGTAGCATATATAGCCTCAAACTTATCGTTCATTCCGCAAATAATAAAAAAACTTGAAACAAGGAACTTATCAATTGATGAAAGTTTAAATATAATTAAGGAATTCAAAGAAAAAACGAACCTAATACCAGGCGAAAAGGGAATGGCTCTAAAAAATAAGCTTGAGAACATTTTGTCAAAAAATGACGGATTGAAATTATTGGAAAAAATAAATCGAATTTTAAAAGGTGGATCGAACATCTCGATATGGATCCTTTATTGATATGCACCTATAAATTTGCACCAATTACATCAGTGGAGGTCGAGCGATCATTTTCTATCTTTAAGAATGTTTTGACTGACAGACGTTATAGCTTCACACAAGAAAATTTGGAAATGATTCTAATTATTAATTTTAATGATCTAGATTAGAACAATATTTGTTTGACTTGCAATAACATATTTTGATTTGTATATTTATATATATTTTTTTACAAGAAATAAAGTTTTGTTCGTGATAAATTAAGTTGTAACTGTATGGCGTTTAACTGATAAATTTTATTTTATTAAATCTCTATACAATACTTTGAGAAATGGCTAAAACAGTTAAGTTTTTGAAAGAATGATCTTGCAAATACGTTTAAAATTGCACATATTATCATTTCGATCATTTTTTGAAGGGAATAATACTATCAACACATATTTTTTAGTGCATATTTAATTGCATATTTGAGCAATTTTGTCTGCATATTTTATGGCATATTTAAGTACTTTTTACTGCATATAAATCCGGGCCCTAATAATAACTATTGGCACAATACCAATCCGTAGAGTACCGTGTCATAAAGCCTTAGAGGCATTTGTCCATTTACGTACAACATGATATACCTGATTAGCTTTATTGAGTAGAACAAGGGTATACAGCTAGCTCTCTCGGACTAAGATATTGTCAACATCCACATGAACTTCTTCAGCAAGTGTCTATTTTGCTCGCAATCATATATATCAAACTTTATTGCCTGGTTCCACGTTCTTGATCTTCAATAAGGCTTATGAATTCTTATTTTCATTGCATTGACCAACCTCTACCATGTATCTTTGGGTGGGTGTTAAGAGTATCTCTACTTGGCCCATACTTAAGCTTACAGCTTGAGCCCCAAAAGAAAACATAACAGGACGCGATACTCTAGATGAAAGAAAGATTTTTTGATTTTAAGAAATTTTGCGGCGGAGAGGGGGTGATGACATTGAACTAATTTTTTCACATCACGCTAGGGTTGCTATCAAAATGCTTTATACAAAATGTAGGATTCAAATTTACCGTATTGGATTTAATGAAATTGTGTAGAGGTGGTAGAAGAGGGAGCGAGTTCATAATGACTGTTTCAGAAATAACTACATATAAACATCATGCTTTTGACATGTTTTAATTTGCAGTAGCAAAGAAGCTAATCGTCTATCGTCTTACTAATAGTTCCAAATAAATATTTAGTGAACAATTTCAGCTCGATAAACTTTATACGTACTGAGTAAATTTGTTTAGAGTTTTTCATGAAAAAGTGCAGTTTGTATGGGAGGTGGTGGAAGGACCGGGAGGACTCAAATAAATTTTACGAAGTAGAATGAAATCATCACAAAAGTTATATATTCTAAATTTCAGATCAATAGCCTTTATACTTTTCGAGAAAATTCTTTCATTATGAAATTGCGAAATTGTGTCATTTTGTATGGGATGGTGTAGAAGGGGTAGAGCGATTTGGCCCGTTCACGAAATTGTCCTTACTTTTTTATCGAAAACGACGTGTACAAAATTTTAACTTTCTAGATCAACGCGCTAGAGAGGACACTAACGGACGGACGGTTTTGAGATTTTCGAGTGATTATGTGATCATTAATTTTTTTCTGAGAGCCTTAATTCTTAGCGTTTCAAACATTGCGGCAAACTTATAATACTTTCAGATTTCATCGAGACCATACAAATTGAACCACTTTCTTACTCCAAGTGGCTAACTACAGAACTTAAGGCTCTTCAATACTGTCTTGTTCTTTTTCATTTTATTTTATTATTTTAGTAATAAAATATTGTGATCGATTTGGAAGAAAAAAAAATTGCTACCCTAAAATTTTGAATTTTCGCGTTTCAAAAAAAACAAAAAAAACCGTCTGTCTGTACGCCGTACGTGTACGCTCAGCGCACGTTAGCTCTCAAGCCATTCAAGATAGAAAGTTCATTTTTGGGTGGATTGTAGATGGTTGCGCATCTCAGGCAGGCAGTTGTAAAGGTTAGGGGCGAGGCGGGGGAACGCTAAAACTGAAAACTAAGAATTTGAATATCTCAACCATAGTTCTAGTTAGAAAGCTGAAAATCAACACGTATATAGAGGGGTAAGGCAACATTTAAAAAACATAGCGGGGACAAAAAACAAATTGTAGGCCGAATTTTTTGTTTAATGATTACATCTTCAAAATAACTTACCTTAAGAAAATTTTTTATTTTATTTTATGACCATTAAGGTGGTATACAGGTCCACTAGAATCAGCTTATAGGGAGTGTAATTATTGTAAGAAGGAGGGGGGGTACAAAGAAAAACACTTAAAAATTAATATCTCAACCATCTCTTAGGCTATGTAATTGAAATTTATATTAAGCTATACTAGAGAAATATGAAAAAAATATAACACTTGGACACAATAGCAGTGGGGGGAAATGAGGAGCATTTGAAAAATGGTGCACTTTCCAAAATTTCAAACCGCTATATCTCAAAATTGAGTACAGATATCAAATTGAAATTTTGTCAGTTTTGTCAGAAATATATAATTTTTATTTTTGGTAAAAATTTTAAGTTAATGGGTGAAAGGGAAAGGAGATGGTAAGCCAAAATATCGGAAATTTTGAGTGATTTTTTAGGGCTCTGGTGAAAGATACAAAACTAAAATTTTCCATGTGGATACATCTATTTGATATACATACAGAAAAAATAATAGCTTGTTCCACAATTGTTATGCACCCTGGTGTAACGAGCACATAGCACGTACACGTCTGATGTCATGGACTCTGAGATGTGTCGACGACGTCGTATCGTAACAACTTCAGCTTAAACCTAAGCCATCCACCGATTAAGTTAATCTTGACTTTAAACCTTGCTTTGAGTTTAAACGACCACTGTGAAACACATTTTATATTTGAACCGAATTTTAACCCATATGTCAGGTT
The DNA here is from genome assembly GCA_963669355.1 of Chorisops tibialis. Lineage (NCBI taxonomy): Eukaryota > Metazoa > Arthropoda > Insecta > Diptera > Stratiomyidae > Chorisops > Chorisops tibialis. The sequence goes on along the minus strand of OY770262.1, from coordinate 114,438,855 downwards.
TAAACTGGACCTGTGAAACCGGCCCTTAGGGCGCACAAGCAAAGTGTCCCTTTTTCAATATAACTAAGAAACTATCAAGTGGCATGTCCGACAACACGCGCGATCAGCAGGTAACTTGTGCTTATCGGGCACAGGCGGACAACTTTTTATCATAAATTCAAAATTCAAATTTTGAACGTTTTTCTTGCAAATACACGGAATTCTTAAGCAATGACAGATAATCATTCACAATGACGGCCCACAAATTCAGAATGATTGCACTGCTACCAATATAAGGAAAATAATCTTCAGTTTAGTTAATCTTTAGAGATTGTTGAACTGTGAAACCGGCCACAGTTTAAACTTCAGTTAAAACCAAAGATCACGTTTAACTAATCCTGAGATTAAACTGTCACTGTGAAACCGGCCCTAAGGATCTCTACTCGTTTCAATTTTTTAGCTGTATTGTGAGGTGGATAACTCTGGCGAACATTTGTGCTTCTGCTCGAAGTCGACTGACCATATTGAGCTCCTGCACCTTACGAAAAAGGAGCTATTGTACCCTATAAAGTGTGGAAATGAAAGAAGCACTTAATTTCTAGATGAAAAGAGGTGATACAATGTGATTCTATAGCCTTAGTGCTTATACTCCCTACAACATCATCAATCAGCTTAAATTTTTCTGCCGAACCATTTATAGTATTCACCATCTACGTCACATATTTTCATGGAAGATGTAATGATTTAATTTATCATCTTATACGTACAGTCTACACTACCTCAGTTACCTATCTGCTTATAGCCAAGTGAGTTGCATCTATATTGCGAAGGATGTAAGTTCAAATTCCTTGCGACACATAATTCTAATAATCTGGCAACATGAGTATAACTGGACTACTTCAATCTGGTGGTTAACAAAGATCTCCCTTCGCAAGAAGTTGCAAAGAGAGCAGTTGAAGGGGATGCAATAGGTGTAAACACGTTCCGGCAACAAAGAATATAGAATCAACTTACCGTGACAGATTTCCAAGCGTATACAATCTCCAGGGACTAGATATATCCACTGACTTTGTTTATCCTATTTGTGTTTATCCCTTCCTAGACTAAGTACAGGGTAATATTCAAGGTGGCGTGAACAAAAAAGAATTTATTAAATGCATATCTATCGACAAAGCAATAAATAAAACTATTTCAACAGCAGCACAACAATTTAACTTCCTTATTTATTTAATTCGTTTAAGAAACTGTTGATAACAATTTTAAGGGATATGAAATTCGTAATCTGTAAAGAATTTTTATGACTACTTTGCGTTACTTTTATGTTTACAAGTACGTTGACTTTTGATACTTTTAATGATAGAGACATTTATTACAAAATAAAATTTTGAGCTATAGCGGTAGAGATGGTGTATCATGATAACGTTGGTATGTGTGGTGTAAGGTTTCTTGAATTGTTTCATATCATATTGGAGAACAGTTAACTACTTCAAAAATTGGTATTTTTGCAAACAGTTGCATCTAAAAACAACAGAATTATGTGGGTGCTACGAAACAAGTTTTGATTTATAAATTTCTGGAAAAAAATGCTGTGCGCAATACAGATGTATTCGAATCAGTCATGCAACGAATACTACTAGTTATGTAGAATACGAATGTCAAAGCCACTATCTAAAATGCAGCCGTTTTAAATTCCTTCGTAGATGAATTTTTTTCTCCACGAGAGAATTTCGTTTACGTCTCAATTCTTAACAAGTAATTATTAAAGTTCGTTCAGTATCTATTTATTGAAACTTATCAATAGATATTGAACTAACATCCTTGAAAATGCGGATATTCCAACGCATTTCAGGGATATTTTGACCAGAATTGAAGAAGAACTTTAACTGAAATATTGTTGCGAGCTAGGGGTTCGCCGGATTTCAAGAAAAAACAATTCGTTTTAAAATATAAGGATAATTTATTTATTGCACTTTTACACAATTTCCCGATCACTTCACTTAATTCGCTCTAAAAACTTAATTCGCACAACACAGTAACACCGCCGATCTATCGCTTTCGCTTACTTACACTGATAGGTGTTTTCCATAAGACTGTCACTGAGTGAATAACTAACTTGTCGCAAAACTCTGGCTATTTATACTTGATTTATCCAATTCTCGAACCTTCTCTGGTGTATGTTTTTCTGCTGGGTCTGGACTATTCTAGAAGTTACTAGATGGCGTCGGGTGTCATTGGTTGTGGCCCTCTACATGTTGGAAGAATATTCTATGTAGTTCTGGCAGATTTGAGAGAGATCATTGCCAGATCTATAACAATATTAGAAGATTATTCGAGAACTTTCTTTTAAGTAGAGAAAGTTGGCATATTGGAGAAGATCAATATTGCGTGGTGGCCAGATTTATAACAATATAATTGCTCCATGAGACGCTTTACTATAGTTTGATAAAGGCGAAGCCCAATATTTAGAGGGAAATTTAAATTAGTGTTGACCTTTTTTTTTGGAGCGTTCATAACATCAAGAACTGTGCGTGGATAATAATACTTTACTTCAAAGTCACAAACAACAATTTTGAAGAAATAATTTATATTTGGGTGATGAAATTTGCAAAAGAAAATCACCACTCTACGAGTGGTAAATCAGGAAAAGTTTTGATTGTGACACATCTGCTATCAGAGTATGGTGTGTATTGTTATTCTTGCATTGACTGACTCTATGTTACTATAATAGGCATTGCGATTCAAAGGCGGAAATGGCATTGAATCGGAGGAGGAATTTTTCGCCATTTATGTGTACTTAATTCCCATGCAGGGTGTTCAGAAAAGTTCGAGATTTCATCATTTAGAATTTAATAAATGACTTTTTTCCAATTAGTCAGACTACGAACCAAACTATAGATAAATTCGCAAACAAAACAGCTTTCTCAGAAAACCACAACTGGAAAAGGAAAGAAATGAATATTATTATGTCAGAAGAATAAATATTGTTTTGCTGCCTCGGGTACAAACCGATTAGAATCCGTCGACTTATGGGATTCGAAGACGGGTGATGATTGGCTTCTAGAACGTTCGAACATTGAATGACGGTGGAAGAGCTGGGATCACTCGGTCCATTCAATGCCAATCAGTGATCGACCGCGAAATTGAGCATTATAACATCAAAATCTTGCGCTTGAGCCCAGGACGCCACATGCCACACAGCGTGCGATTCAATTAATTCAGAAAGAAACATTTCATGATCGATTAATTTCACGAAATAAACCTGTTAACTGGCCACCTCGTTCATGCGATTTGGCGCCATTTTTTCTGTGGTGATAAGTAAAGTCCTATGTCTACGCCGATAAACCGAAAACTATTGAGTACTTGGAAGTGAATATTCGACGCATTGTAACTGAAATACAGCCTGATTTACTGAGAAAATTGAACTACGCCATGTACGCGCCAGCCGCGGTGGACAATTCCAGCTCGATAAACTTTATACCTACTGAGTAAATTCGTTTATAATATTGCATGAAAAAGTGCAGTTTTTACATGGGAGGTGGTAGAAGAAGTAGAGTGGTATTCAAATATTTTTATACCAAATTCCGCTCATTCCATACTTTTCGAGAAAATCCTTTCATTGTCAAATTCCGAAATTGTGTCATTTTGTATGGGAGGGGGTAGAAGTGGTGGAGCGATTTAGCCTGTTCACGAACTTGTTCTTACTTTTTTGCTAAAAACGACATGTGCTAAATTTGAGATTTCTAGCTCAACTGCGTTCTCCAGCTAGAGAGGACACGGACGGACGGACGGACATCCGGTTTTGAGATTTTTGAGTGATATTATGAATTTCTGTATCATTAATTTTTTTTCTCCGAGTTTTATGTTTCAAACTTTATGGCAAACTTATAATGCTCTTAGATTTCATATAGAGTATAATAAAAACTGAAGTTTTGTGCTGTGGTGCTAAATATGGATAATGTGGTTATAACGATTGGTAGTTGCCGGCTCAGCTGAAAATGTTGCAAGCCACTTTATAAGCATTTCTTATGGATCCATAATTATATTCATATTGAAAATCAGCGACTCCTAAAACTCCTAGATTTTAAAGAAAATATCAAGATTATTTCTAAAGATGTTTTAAAATTCATTTTTCTTTATATTTAAAATTTTTTTGCTTTATTTGCAAAGGAATTTAAATTTTAGTTTGATTTTTTCTTTTTTTTTTTAACAAATTGCACACTGAAATATGAAAATTAAACATAATTTTCTCTATTTTTTTTATAGGAAAGCTGAAATAAATAAAGGTGAGTTGATAAAATATTTGTACAATATTACCTACATGCAGGTAATCTTTATTTCAAAACTAGTGATACTCTGTGATTTCATCCGCGTAAAAATCGCAATAATAAGCAGTTTTTGAGAACGTATTTAGTAATACCTTATGTGCGAAATATAATCTGCTTAGTTTAATGGCTCCTTGAACACAATGTTTCGAATTTTGTTGGAATATAATCATAAATTATTAAGAACGGATCTTTGATATTCGTATTTGTATGGGACAAGCCCATGATTTGAGATCATAAACGTTGTTGATGCAAAAATAGTGTTAAGGAAATGTAAACAGTTGTAGCTCGTGTTAATCCAAAAAAAAGTTGAAAAACAATAATATTAAGTTTAAAAACATAACAGGACTACGATTGTTCGCAAAGCCCAATCATACGATACTGCAGATTCGAAACGAATTTTTTGTGATCCTTAGAAATTTTGTTTGGGGAGTGGTAGAAGGGGTGATAGCATTCAACTAATTTGTTTCATATTATCCTAGAGTAGCTATAAAAATGTTTTGTACTACAATTAACAGTACCGACAGGCGCGTACTGTATAAAATCATGTTAGAGTTTGGAGTCCCATCGAAACTGGTTCAGCTTACAAGAATGACAATGACCGAGTCTTTGGCACGAGTCACAGTAGGAAACGATCTGACTTCAAGTTTTAAAACAGACTACGGCCTTAAGCAAGGTAACGGCCTCGCACCTACGTTGTTCATTTTGACACTCGAATGTGTTGTTCGGAAACTTACCGTTGGAACCAAGGGAACACTATGCTATGCACTATGCACCAAGGGAACACTATGCACTTATCCACACAACTCGTAGCACATGCCGATGATATAGATATCCTTGCAAGATCTCTGGAGAATGCTAAGGAGGTATTTGTAAACCTTGACACGGTAGCATGGGAAGTTGGTCTACGTATTAATGAAAACAAAACAAAAATTATGACGCAATCTAGGAAAAAAGACACCAATCAGACAAAATATTACAGTAGGAGATTATAACCTAGAAAACGTAGACAACTTCATATACCTAGAAGCGAACCTATCAAAGGATGGAAGCGAACCCTTCGAAATCTACAGAAGGATAATGATGGCAAACAAGACTTATAATTCGGTACTTCCAATAATCAAAAACAAGAACGTGCACAGGAAAACAAAACTTAAGCTATATAAAACGATTATACGACCTGTGCTATGCTATGGCAGCGAAACGTGGACTTAAACTCAGGCGTCGGAAAAACTACTTAACGCCTTTGAAAGAAAAGTCCTCAGAAGAATCATCGGACCTGTAAGGGAAGACTCGATCTGGAGAATACGATACAATAGAGAATTATATGCCATCTTCGACAATCCAGAATTGGCCACCCTCATAAAATTTAAGAATTTACAATGGCCTGGTCATGTAGAGCGTATGGATGACGAAAGAATTCCCAAACGCACACTAAAAAGGAAAGTCAACGGACAAAGACCGATCGAAAAACCACGGAAGCGCTGGAAGGATTCGATTGACGCATACAGCAAAGCACTGCTAAGATTTTCTAACTGGAGGATGCGGTCACTGAACCGAGATGGATGGAGGCAAAATATGCAGGAGGTCAAATTCCGATTTGGGCTGTATCACCATCGTAAGTAAGTAAGTAACATTTAACTGAGAAAATTAGTACATTGGATTTAGTGAAATTGTGGAGTTTGTATGAGAGGTGGTAGAAGGAGTGGGAGGGGTTTAGCTATTCTTTAGTAAACAACTATAATTATCATGCAATTGATATACAAATTTGAAATTTCAGATCATTCACATTCATATTTTTCAAGATAATCGAATTTTTGGAAAGTTGTCAAATTGTGTCACATTGTATTGGAGAGGGTAGAAGGAGAGAAGCTAATCGGTGTATCTTTTTTTTCCGATATCACTAGTAATGCTAGCTAGCTCAGAATTTACTACAAAATTTTAGCTCACTAAACTTTATAAGTACTGAGAAAATGGGTTTATAGTATATATTTTATGAAAAAGTGCAGTTTGTATGGGAGGTGGAGGAAGGACTGTGGTAATTCAAATAATTTGTATACTATAGATCAATCACATTTATGATAAAAATGATGTATTCTAAATTTCAAATGATTAGCTCCTATAGTTTTCAAGAAAATTTAATTACTATGTAGTTTTGAAAATGAGTCATTTTGTGTGAGAGGGAATAATGGATTTGAAATAAAACCAAAAGCAGATTACGTCTCGAAGTAACCTAACAAACTGTGAAAGTTTCATACAATTGGCTAAGCCATTTTTGAGTTAAATCCAAACAGACAGACGGACAGAGTGAAAACAATTTCAAAAAAGTGTTTTTAAGCTTAGTTGTTGTCCAAATAAAGCAAAAAACTAACTTGTAGCCATTTGTAAACAAATAACAGGCATACACTACAATTATATTTATACATACAGATTAATCTTCTTCTACAGGCCGAATCGGACCTTGGCCTCCTGACATTCAGGCTCCTTAACATTTTTTTATTACTTATTGTGGAAGGGTTGTTAGCTGTTTGCATAGCCCTCTTTCTACGAATTTTTCATTTTCGTAGATTGAGGTGACCAAGATACATATATCCAAGCGGGCAATGTGCTGGAATTATATATTGCGTCGACCGGGATTTGAACTCACGACCTTCGCATTACAAAACCAACACGGTACCCACTAGGCTACACCCTAGCTTGAGATTAATCTTAGACTGATCACCAATTTTCAGAAGCATTTGAATTACTATACTATACTAGCTACCCACGACTTTGTCCGCGTTAGAATCAAAATAATAAGCAATTTTTGAAAATGTTAATAATACATTATGCGGGATATATAATCTGTTTAGTTCAATGGCTCTTTAAATACAATGCTTTCTACTTTGTTGGTATCAGAACCATAAATTATTAAGAATGAAATCATGATGCTCGCATTTGTATGGGACCGGCTCGTGATCGATCAATCCTGTGATTTGATATCATATACGTTTTGAAGAGCGTTAAGAGTGGTAGAAGGGGTGACTGCATCGAATTAATTTGTTTCACATTATGCCAGGGTAGCTATAAAAATGTTTTGTACCAAATTTAAGCTTCAAAAATGGAATCGATAATGAGAAAATTAGTGCATTGTTTTTAGTGAAATAGTGCAGTTTGTATAGGAGGTGGTAGAAGGAGTGTGGGGTTTTTACTGATTTTTTTGCGAAACATGCGATTGATATATTTTAAATTTCAGATCAGTAACTTTCATACTTTTCAAGAAAATCGAATTTTGGAAAAGATTCGATATTGTGTCGCATTGTATGAGAGCGGGTAAAGGGATTAATTTTTTTTTTTACAGAATGACCTGTGTTATAGGCAATTTCGGCCTTTATGTGCAATGCACAAACGCAGTCATGGAGGGAAGGAATGGGATTGGGAAGGTTGGCGAAGGGGAGTGAGAACGACCGTAGCGAGTGCCTCCGATATTAATTACATTACTAATTAAGGATTTAGTTATATGTTATACGTACTGAACAAGTTGGTTCATAGTATTTCATGAAAAAGGGTAGTTTGGGAAGCTGTGGAAGGAGTGGGGGGATTCACATAATTTGTATACCATGTATGATAACAATAATATATTCTAAATTTCAAATTATTCGCTTCTATGGTTTTCAAGAAAATTTGATTATTATATATTTTAATATATATTTTAAAATAGGATTTTTTTTGTATGGGAGGGGGTAGAAGGCGTGGGGGTATTGAAATAAGACCAAACGCTGAGGGCTCCGTGGCGTAGTGGGCAGCTAGCTTACTTCACAGTCAATAGGTCTTGGGTTCGATTCCCACTATAGGCAGTGAATTTTTTTAAGCACGAATTTTTCAGTTGCTGATGGCAATGAAAATTATTCGAAATAAAATGGGCAAAAGATGTAAAAGTGAAACAGTTCCACTTCAGGAAGGTCTTTGTACTCAGTAGATGGTTCCTGTTCGCTTTCATCGTTCAGTTCCCCTTAACATCTGAAAATATTTGTCAGTAGCAGCCAGTACAACTGAAAAATATTACCAGCTTCGCCACTCGCTACGATCGTTCTGACTCCTACTCCCCTACCTTCCCAATCCCATTCCTTCCGTTCATGACTGTGTTTGTGCATTGCACATAAAGGCCGAAATTACCTATAATACAGGTCATTCTGTAAAAAAACCTACATAGATTACATCTCGAAGCATACCTAATAAACTTTGAAAGTTTCATTACAATCGGTTCGGCCGTTTTTGCGTGATAGCTGGATAGACAGACAGATAGAGAAGGATTTTAGTAACGTGTGTTTCTGCTTATACCATTTATAAACAAATAACAGACAGACACTACGATTATATTTATATGTATAGATTATTGATAATTTTGTTCTAATTTAGATGGAATACTTTTTTTTCCAACTCTATTTCTTAGATTTTGTAAATTGTTCAAATGTTTTAGTCTGAGTCGTAGAAGTTTCAGCGAAATAGTTAATTTTACGAATATGATTTCACGTCTGATCGTTTTTACTTTTATCCCTGAAAAATCATAGCTAATTATTATTGTAAGTACGTTATCATGGCAATATCAATAGTACTACGAAACATGATTAACCTCAATATTATCTCTAACGTGGTAACAAAATAAAAATTTATTTAATAAACAGACAGAACAAAAGTCTTATACTTTAATCCCGCCTACAAACAGCGATTTTTTTATTCGTTCCAAATCTCTTAGGAATTAATAACAAGCTTAACTAAAGAAAATTGATAACAATGTAGCAAATTGATGTTATCGTTTCCATTATTAATTTGTTTCCAGACATACCGAATGAGTTTCAAATTTTATTTCGGCTCAATAATTATCAATATCAATACTCCCGTAAATTAAAAAAAAAAAAACTTCCATGATTTTTTAGAAGTGAAAGTCCTCAAGGTTTTCACATAATGATGACTTAAACAAATACTGTAAATATGAAATCACAAGATTGGACGTCTCGAAGCGAATTGAACAAGTGATAAATCAGTTAGCATCATCAAGTCTTCTTTGATTATCATAATCGTGGAAATTTTTAACAAATATTTGTATTTTATTTCTGTAGACATTGAGAGGTTGGTTTCAGTTACAAGGTGTTTTAGAAGAATCTTCAATAAGTCCGAAGTTTATTTTTGACAAAATCAAACATTTATTGAAATACTAAATAAAAATAACTACGATTGCGTGTGAAGCCCAATCTTACGATATTCTGAATGAAATAGAAATTTTTGTGATCTTAAGAAATGTTTTATGGGGATTGGTAGAATGGGTGACAGCATTGAACTAATCCTTTTCACGTCTTGCTATCCTAGCTATCCTAGCTATAAAAATGTTTTATATTTTCTTTTTTTTGCCTTTATTTGCAATGCACAAACATTCATAGAGGGAAGGAATAGGATTGTGAAGGTAGGAGGAGGGGAGTGAGAACTATTGGTGAAGCTGGTTTAGTTTTCAGTTGTGCTGGCTGCTACTGACAAATATTTGCAGATGTTATTGAAGCTTAAACAATTGTATAGGTACTGAAATTTAGTGTATTAGATTTAGTGGAATTGTGCAGTTTGTATGGGAGGTGGAAGAAGCAGTGCGACGTTCTTACTGATTTTTTCAGAAATAACTATGCACATAATGCATTTGACATCCCTCAAATTTCATACTAGTAACATTTAAACTTTTGAAGTAAATCGATTTTTTGTGAAGTTGTGAAATTGAGTCACATTGTATGGGAGGGGATAGAAGCAATGCTAAATGATTAATTATTTTTCGATCTTAATAATATTGCTAAGAACGTATTTAGTGCAAAATTGGAGCTCGAAGAATATTATACGTAGTGTTATATGTAAATTAATTTATAGTATTTCAAGAAAAAATGCAGTTTCCTTAGGAGGTGGTGGAAGAATAATTTATGTACCTTCTACTTCTACAATGGCGCTACAGCCCAAATCGGACCTTGGCCTCCTGACATTCAGGTTTCTTAACTTTTTTTTTATTACTTATTGTGGAAGGGTTGTTAGCCCTCGTTCTACGAATTTTTTACTTTCGTAGATTGAGGTGACCAAGGTATATCCGAGCAGACAATGTGCTGGAATTATATATTGCGTCGACCGGGATTTGAACTCACGACCTTCGCATTACAAGACCAACACGCTACCCACTAGGCTACACCCTAGCTTTGTGTACCATAGATCGCATTTATGATAAAAATAATGTTTTCTAAATTTCAAATTATTAACTCTTTTGGTTTTCAAGCAGATTTGAGTATTGTAAATTTTTGGAAATGAGTCATTTTGTGGAGCGATTAGATTCGTTCACGAACCTTACCTTAATTATTTGTAAAAATGACGAGTACAAACTAAACTTTCTAGCACAACTCGTTCTCGAGCTAGAGAGTAAAGGGACGAACGTACATCCGGTTTCGAGATTTTCGAGTAATAATTTGAACTTCAGTATTTTTTTCTCCGACCCTTATTTCTTAGCTTAATAGACTTTGTGGCAAACTTGTAATACTTTCAAATTTCATCTAGAGTAAAAATATGCTGGTAGATAAGGATTATCGACATATATAGTCGAATTCGTACATTATTCCTGTTCAAGCTGACGTCATTTAATGTCAGGCCTTGGAAATGCTTAGCCTGTCTAAGTTTCTGAAGCGCAGACCAATAATGCCTTCTCTGTTGTTGTCCATTGCCTAGTACTCTTTTTGATCGAGCAGGTTGACGACCGCAGAAGGGTTCTGGGTCTATAGGGTAGATTGAGGATCCACTCCTTGGAAGTTGGTCTGCTATTTCTTTTTCGTCTATGCCTTGATGGATTGGCACCCCATACAGAAAAAGTCTGTTATTGAAACCACTAGTTTCGAGTTTGCTATGTATGAAGTCAGGATCCTTGTTGTCACCTGGCTGTCCATAAGCATGGCTATCTTCATATTTGAATGGATATCTTTATAAATGTTTTTGTTATTTGCGCTTTAAACATGATTGGATAGAACACAGTGACCTTGATATCCTGGCACGTTACCTTCATCTTTCATCGATCTATCGGTGCACTATGTAAAGTGGTGTAGCAAGTGCGAGGCTACAGCGCTGCGTTTTTCATTCCAGGCCTCCTTACGACGGACTCGTCAGTAAGGCTTGTGTGAGCAGGTCCTGCCTTAGACGCTAAGGGAATACCGTGCAGTTAGTGAGACTAGAGCCCGGGGATTTCGAGTTGTAAAGCGACCGTGCTGGCCACTGAGCTATCTAGACCCCACGTCTTAGTCGGTTAGTAGCGATGCTGCAGTATAAGCCGCCCCAGTGGTCTGCATCGAATTTCGGTGGATCGGTTGCCCACCTTTTCCTATCACAGAGGATAAATTTGAATATAGGATATCGAAAACTTTTAGCGTCTTCTACTGTGGAGGCTTCTTGAGCCCTCTACGTCCACCTTCATCTCTTACGTGACGAATTTCACAGTGGTCGTCTTTTCCGTCCCCTGGTTCGAGGCTTCGTGCACCGATGCAGATGATTTTGTTTGTCTGCATTTTGGTTTCGCTGGAGCTCCCATTAACCTGGAGTCAACGCATGTAGCCTATTGAAACTAGCTTTCCTGGTGGATCCTCAGGATTCCCATTCCATGTACACCTCTAAGTTTTGTCCTTCTAGATAACCCAAATTTTTCGGGGCTTATGCCACTTTTACAGAAGAAAGCTTCATGGATGGCATTATGGACATGAGTCATCTGGTTTGTGCTCCGGAATGATTCGGCTTTAACATAAGTGTCCGACTCTGTAGCTGGAATGTTCCTGCTTCTTGGCTTAAGAATTCTAGTTTGCGATGCCTTGCCCTTTCTTTCTTACTGGCTTCAAGGTCTAGCTTTATCTCTTAATAATTGTCAAAGAGTACAAGCATATCCTTAATTTTTAAATTGAACTGTCTGATCATGCACTTCGAACACTACTAAGCTATTATCTATTTAATAAATTAATTTAATTGAAATTAAAAAGATTACCGAGTTCCAAAGTACTTTGAGTTATTAATCGCTACTGTAATAAAGCAGAACATTTCTGAAAATCTCTATTTAATTTAAAATGCGTTGTAAAAACGAAACAGGAGTAGGACTACGATTGCGGTTCAAACCCAATTATTTGATACTCTAGATGGAATAGAAATTCTTGTGATCTCAAGAAATTTTTTATGGTGAGCGGTAGAATTTCTTCTATTATTATGATAGATATTGATATCTTATATATTAATACATGAGCATCTAAAATAGGGCACCCTTTTCTATTTATTATATAAGGACGGAAATGAAACTTATATCATTAAAAACGTACTGTGCCATAGATGTACACAAATTAGAAATCATGTTTGTATGTTGCCGTTAAGGCGGGTAAAATAAAGTGGGATCATACAAGCGGTTTCGCATCCAAGTAGTACGTTTGCTAAATGATGCTTGACGTCGGTGATCGGACGTTATCCAATAGAGCCATCGCACTGCAAACAAGCTCTTTTACGCTGTAAATGTGGAAATGGAAAAATGTCTATTTGTGGAATTCCTATTATTATGCGCTTTCATATTGAAACTATGAATTTCGTCATCAGCATCGAGCCTTTAGGCTGGAATTATGTAAATGAAAAAGTGTCTATTTAAAGAATGCCTAATATTAGGCGAATTCATGAATTGGTCGAATTTCGACCACAAGCGATACTACTTATAATTGTTATATTATAATTCTGCACGAAATCGAAATATTTCAGTGAAAATGTAGTGTTTCATAAATAAACAATTTTACTGAAGCCGTTGAAATCCTCAATTTTTTTTCCGAATATCCTTGAATAAGAACCTTAGTGAGGAAACTACTATACGTCCAGTTCGTTATATCCAACAGTTTTAAGTAAAATCGGATGGAAAATTGTTTCGATATATGCGATAGTTTGTTATATACAAGTTCGTTTCAAGCGTTAATTTTTAATACTGTTCCTATTGGACATGTGGAGAGACTTTAGAATTGGTTAACTATAAATGATTATTCGTTATAACCAAGACCGTTATAACAGGAGTTGACTATATCGAATTTTCACAGTAAATTTTTTTGCCAGTCAGCTCCTGGTCATCCAGGATGGCTCTTTTCAGCCTATTTATATTTACTACAACTATTTTGTGCATAATTTTTCGATTCTGATCTTCAACGAAAACGCCTTTTTGGCACCTTAAACGAAGTATACAAAATTGTAACTTTTTAGACCAACGCGTTCTGAAGCTGGAGAGCTAACGGACCGATGGTCATCCAGTTTTTGAGATTTTTGAGTGGTAATATTAACTTATGTATCATTCCTTTTTCTCCGTGATGTATTTCTTAGCGTTATAAGCATTAGAGAAAACTTAGAATACTCTCATATTTCATCTAGAGTATAAACATTCATCAAACCAAACTAATTTAGTTTTCTCCTTAATCTGACGGACTCAAGACGAATAAAAGTACAATTCCAAGTCGATCTGATGTACGGTTTTTCTCAAATAACTATTTTCAAAACATATCGTATAAGTAGTTATGGATTGGTATCATATTTACTAATCGTATCTGGTTTAATCGTACCATAAAACTATAAAGATATAGATTAGATTTGAACATGCGTTTAATTTAAAATTTTCTACCTGTAATAGGCTTATGACTGGCCCATTTCCGGCTGGAGTTTTGAATACTTCACCTGATATATTTCAGAGTTTACATGTATCGTTAAGTCCTCGGTTTCAAAAAATACCACGTATTGCTACTTTAAAGCAACTGTGAAATAAGTTGAGAATTGCTAATATCATGTTTTATATCATCTAAGGCAATTTTGAAATATTGCGTCCAATCGTTGAATAAGAATAAGCCCAATTACCATTATTACAATGTAAGGATAAGAATTTACTTTTCTGGAGTTAAGGGAGATCTCTCTTCGCACAAAGCTGCAAGAGTTTGACGCGTGCGTCCAATCCGTATTGGGACATGGTTGTACTACATGGTCCGTTAGCTTACTAAGTAAGAAACTGTAAGCTTTCGTGAACCAATGCCACCGATGCATTTTAGGGACATTCTGGCTAGATTTGAGAGACCAACTGGACTAATATAGGCATTCAAAGACGGAAGTGCCAGAGGATCAGTCAAACGTTGTGGAAATCAGAGTAAAACAGCGCCAAACGAGCTCTGGATTATAACCATCAAGGTACTCGTTGGGTTGGCCGACCATTTATCATGTGGACGCGAGCGGTTGAACGGGAGACCAGAGGAATAAATAAGTTCTGGCGACCACTTGAGGTTGACACTCAGGATCGCGCCTTTAAGAAAAGAACCGTTCCTCTCCAATGCCCCTATTTGGGGTCTTAACATGAAATTGATTGATTGATTGAAGAACAAGGAGCATAATACTTCGATTATCTCAAAAAGTGACTTTTCACATATTTCACCGTTTTTTGAGTTAGCAATATATTGTTTGTTAGAAATTATAAATAATTATAATTATATGAAGGTATCTATTATGGTTTGTCCTCAATCATCATACAAAGTCTAGAACTGTATCTTTCTTCTTCTTCAATGGTACAACAACTCAAATCAGGGCTTGGCCCCCGGACTTTTAGGTTCCTAAACTTTTTTTTACTTGGTATTGTGGAAGGGTTGTTAGCCCCTCACACAACCCTCTCCCCACGAATTTTCGCGGATTGAGATAGCCCAGATATACCTAACCAGGCAGTGTGCTGGAATTATACATCGATCGGGATTTCAACTCACGACCTTCGCATTGTAAACCTACACGCTACTCAGGATACACCAATATTCTCTTATTGTTATGGTTGTTTGGTATTTCCAGGCACCGAATATCGATCCCAGGAATCGACGAAAAAAAAACGTTAAAATTTAGCTCGAAATAATAACAGAAAAAATACATAAATAATTATAATAATGACTGTTCAGTATTTTATACAGCCCCTTTAGTCACACTCAATGAATCTGGTTGTCTTAAACAACAAAAAACATCTTGACCGCAAACAGCTCAGCACGATTAACAATTAGAAGGCGACAGACTATGCAAATTGATTGGCATTTAGTCGCGTCAAGACCATTACCATACTGAAAATTATATCAAATCGAGAAATCAAATCGCACTAGCTTCACCGACATAAAACCTAAAGCCATATCCTGATTATACACTATTTTTGTTTTCGCGTCCGTCGTTAATTTATCGCGAAATGATTGAAGACAATATCAAGATTGGATTAAGTATGTCTAAGCAGCGCGTACAAAATCAGTTCGCGATTCTTCTGAAATAAAAATAACAAAATGTTGTCAACCACTTAAAAAAAAAAATCAAAAAAGTCGTAGAAAGAAGAACTGAAATTTTGCGAACTTGAAGTTTTTATCATTTCATATACAATACGCGATTATTTTAAAATTATTGCGCGCGGGGAAAACACACTGCCAGCCATACGGAGTTCATCACTAGGTGGTAATTAAAATGTCGAGACTCGGTAATTGACGGGTTATTATCTTGAATAATGGCCAAAAACTAAGATTTTCTCGTACTTCCTAACTGTTGAGCCGCGGCTATTTAATGTTTTTGTTGTTGTTTTTTAATGGGATCTTATTGATAAATTCTTGGAAGTCGTTTGGAAATGCTATAGTTTTTGGGTTTGTCCAATTCTGGGTAATTTGCGTGAAGCTATGTTGGATTTTAGTCGGATAGTTGAAGCTTAGAAAATTACGCAATTTTATTTAAGTTCTTTCAATCGTTCTGACTGTGCGAAGTGGGTGTAATGAGAAGGATCACTCTAAAACTTGAATTCTCCGACCTCAAGTCAGACATGTAACTGACGATTTTGATGTGAAAGCTTACTTCTGTTTCAAAGTTTTTCATCTATGTACATACATATGTATCTGGTGGTGAGTTAACAAAAAAAATTAAAAAACATAGCAGATACTCTAGATGAGATGGAAAAGACTTTAATATACCAGAAAATATGTCATCTCAAATTCTTTCGAATAGTGAATAGAGACTTTTGCATGGGAGGTGGTAGAAGAAGAGGAGGAGTTTTGTCTTTTTCGTATATGATACCGAACATGGCATGCACAATGTTTTTTGCTGACTTTAAAGTTTTTAGTTTTCATTATTTTTCAAGAAATTGGTCATAGTTTTCCTGAAATTGGGGCACTTGTATGGGAGGTTGCAGAGGAAGTGGAGCGTTTAAGATAGTTTTGAATCTGCTTAGCATCAACCTTATCACCATGCTTTGATTCAATTTCAAAGTCGATAGCTCTCATATATGTACTTGAAGGAGAAATGCTTTTCTTGAATTTATGATACAGATATTTGTATGGGAGGTGGTAGAAGGAGTGAAGCGGAGCTGATAATTTTTTTAACACTTATTTCAATTGTTAAGAAACAAATTCTGGCAAAATTTTAAGTTTGTACTTTTTCTAGTTTGAATGGAAATCGATAAAATGCATTTAACAAAAATTATTCATTTGTATGGGAGGGGGTAGAAGGAGTGCATGGATCAAAACAAATTTTGTTCACATTATTAATATTTCTGTTTGTATACTTTATACAAAATATCAAGTTGATAGCTTTAACAGTTTCGGAGAAAAATAATTTAATTTAAATTCCAAAATTTCGTGAAATTTGTATGGGAGGAGGTAGAAGGAGTGAGGTGAAGTTAATTATAATTATTATAATTATTAAAATAAATTGCAATTATAGTAGAATTAATTCTGATAAAATTTCGTCTTTTCAGCTGTTTCAATGAAAATCGAAAATATGTATTTTTCAAAATTGTGCATTTGTATGGGAGGGGTAGAAGGAGTAAGGGGATCAGGTTAATATTCCGTGATATTAATGATATCTATATCATAATACTTTGACCTAAATTTCAAGTCGATAGCTTAAATAGTGTCAAAGAAAAATCAATTTCTCAATATTTCGAAATTTCATGAAATTTGTATGGGAGGGGGAAGAAGGAGTGGGGGGATGTAGCCCATTTACGAACTTAAAGTTACTTTTTTGCTAAAAATGAAACACAAAAATTTTTAGCACTATAGCTCAAAGCTTTCGAGAGTTATGCTGTAGACAGACGCACAGGCGGACAGACAGACAGACGGTCACTCGGAATCGATGTTTTTGAGCGAAAACAAATATTTCTGTACCCTTGACGGCTCTGTGTGAGCATTATTTCTTAGCGTTACAAACGGTAAGGCAAACACAATATACTCTCAGATTTCATCTAGAGTATAAAAATGATGGGGTGATCTTAGTAGATCGTTATTTGTTCGAATTATTTTGACAATTAATGCGTCTGGGAACATAGTGAAAATTTATCACCAATTATCTCGAAACTACCCCAATATTCAAAGTGTCATAACTTCGCCAATTTTTGTTTTCTCCCGCTTTTTGCACCGTTCTCTTCAGAATTTTATGTATTCCAGTTTTCAATTGTACCAAAAACTCATTTTTTACCTCTGGCAAAATAAGGTCCCTTTTGTCATGGCGTGTCACGTACATAAATACAATTCGTTTGTAATGCTATTTTTTCATGAAATAACTCTTTTCGAATTTTTTTTCAACCGTTTGCGGATGATCTTGTACAAATATTGATATTATATTTCGTTAGTCAATACTCTAATTTCGCTTTTCCTGGATTTCATGATTATGAATAGCAGAACTCATCGAGACCATCATAAAAGTATTTTCTTTCAGTGTTAACAAAGACAATACATTTTCGCCTTTTTTGTACTTCAAGATACGAATTAAAAGTTCACTTTCATTGTTATCACAACATTCTGTAAGATTATCATGAAATTTATATTCCGTAATAAATCTTAAATAAAGGAAAATCTCGTATTGCATCACAATTATGGAAATACACAAAAACACTTATTCAGTTCAATGCCCCAACTATTTTCTTACAATTAAATTTATTAATTGAAATTTTCATAGATGCATGCACTACTTATGAGCAACGTACATATGTATATAGCTGTATCGATAATACAGAAATAATATTATTTTCAATTTACCAAGAAAAGATAGCATTTTATGTTAATTTGAGTAACTCAAAACCATATTGCTTTAATTAATAAACAAAAATTTAAATATCTCTGAATTTGTAAATAATCTTCAGATATAAATACAATAAATATTTTAATTTGAATTTCTGATTTTATTGCAAACAAATTTATTGTTTGTTGTCCCAAAATATGAGAATTCTATTTAAACCTCTTCATTCAACACTCCCACCTAATCTATTTCATTTTTTTTTTCGATATCGGAATTGATACGTTATCTTTCACGCCTGTAATAATGTCGAACTTTTAGTTTTATTTCTATTTTTGTTATCGTTATTATTTCGAAATCGAGCTCAAAAAAATGATGATAATTTTTTATCGCATATAGACAAAATTTAGTTATTGTTTTTTATGATTAAGGGGACTAAAATATATGAAGCTCGTATGTACTGAGCATGTGGTAATAGGTAACCACTAACTTATAGGGATATTAGGGGTATTTAAATAATACATAATTTAAAATAGAAAGAAATTGAAATCATTATCTAATTATAAGTATGTGCTATAATTTTATTGTTTCTGGCGCTATAGTGTTTCAATCATACCTATCCAAAATTATAACTACACATAACACATTTATTTATGCAATTATTTGAAATATCAGACGTGACGATAAGAATGACACATCAACTTGTATGTCATCTTAATGAATACTTCCCAAGATTGGCCATTCAATGTACCTAGCTATAATTTTTTTTTTCTTTTTCCAAATGACAAACTTTTTTTTGTGTTTTTTTCGAGACAAGTTTCGAGGGGTATATCGAGAAAAATACTGATATACATAGCTGTTTGTTATGTTCTTGAACTATAGTCAACTATAATAATATGCTTTTCGAGGTGGTATGTAATTTACCTGTATCGGTGAACGAAATCTATAAGCACGTGAGCAGAATTATACATCCTACCATTAGCGACTTTAGCCGCATCTTAATTGATCAGCATGAGTTTATATTCAGTTTTCGATATTAAAAAAAAATACTTTTGATGTTGAAGAGAAATCTTTTTGTGGTGTTGATAAGTGTAACTGCTTCTTTAAAATGCGGAAATTACGAAGATCATTTTTATTGACATTTGTTGCATTTTTTTTTCCTCAATTTCCTGAATGATTTTTTAATAACTACATATATATTTATACTCTAGATGAAATCTGAGACTATATTGTGTTTGCCTTACCGTTTGTATCGCTAAAAAATAATGCTCGCACAGAGCCGCCAAGGGTACAGAAATATTTGTTTTCGCTCAAAAACTTCGATTCCGAGTAGCTGTCCGTCCGTCTGTTCGTCTGTCTACAACATAACTCTCGAACGCTTAGAGCTATCGTGCTGAAATTTGTTGTGTGTCATTTTTAGCAAAAAAGTAACTTTAAGTTCGTGAACGGGCCACATCCCCCCACTCCTTCTACCCCCTCCCATACAAATTTCATGAAATTTCGAAATTTAAGGAAATCGATTTTCCTCCAAAACCTTTCCAACTATTGACTTAAAAATTAGGTCATAGTATAATGATATAAATATCATTGACCTCAAGAAATATTGATATGATCCCCTTACTCCTTCTGCCACCTCCCATACAAATGCACAATTTTCAAAAACCTATTTATTCGGTTTGCATTGCAACTAGCAAAGCTAAATGAACCAATTTTTGTCATAATTAATTTTATTATAATTGCAACTAATTTTCGAAAAACTATCAACTTTACCTCACTCCTTCTACCCCCTCCCATACAAATTTTACGAAATTTCGGAATTTCAATTAAATTAGTTTTCTCCAAAACCGTCGTAAGATATCAACTTTAAAATTTGAGGAAAATATCTAATTATAAATATAATTGATGTCAAAAAATTTGGTTTTGATTCGGATATTCCTTCTACCCCCTCCCATACAAATGCAGAATTTTGGTAAATGCATTTAACCGATTTTCATAGAAACTTAAAATTTTGCCACAATCTGTCCCTTACTAATTGTAATAAATGCTAAGAAATAATATCGCCTTCACCTCACTCCTTCTACCACCTCCCATACAAATTTTTGTATTGAAAGGTCAAGAAATATGAGAGCTATCGACTTTAAAATTGTAACAAAGCAATGTGATTAGGAAGTTGATAAGCAGATTCAAAATCATCCAAAATCTTCCACTTTCTCTGCCACCTCCCATACAAATATCATAAATTCAGACAAAAATTGTTCAATTTCCTCGAAAATTATGAAAGCAAAAAACTTTAAATTCAGCATGAAATATTTTATATACTACATTCAGTGTTACATACAAAAATGACAAACCTCCCCCTCTGCTTTTACCACCTCCCAAGCAAAAGGTAAGTAAGTATGTCATCTAGAGTATCATATGATTCATCATAATTCTGTTATGTTTTTTCAATGGCAATAAAATCAAATTAATTTTGTCTGTGCGGGATATAACTTATTCTTATGTATTGCATATAGGCAATAGATGTCGCTATAATACTTGCTTATCAAAGACACGAGAACTGACGTACTTGTGTGAACTAATTTTTTGAAACTGACACATTTTCTAAAATGACATTCCTCATTGTAGTGTTTATATTATCTGTGCCTAGTTTCAAGGATTTGTAACGAATGAAAGAAAAAGATTTTCGGATTCTACACTGTTACGCTTTATTATTTGTGACGTTTCGGTCTCTGCTGAGACCTTTATCAAATAAAGGTCTCAGCAGAGACCGAAACGTCACGAATAATAAAGCGTAACAGTGTAAAATCCGGAAATCTTTTTATTTCAATTCGAAATGCACTGTGAAAACATTCACCAAACCATTGTAACGAATGGTTTATGAAATTTCTTAGTACTAATGGTGCATGAAATGATAAAGCTTCCGGTACTAAAATGATATGTTGAGTAGTTATCAAAGTTGAAAATGATTTATAGCTCCAACTCGTTTAGAAACTCAATAGTTATTTTATTTAAAATAGAA
The DNA here is from genome assembly GCA_963669355.1 of Chorisops tibialis. Classification (NCBI taxonomy): domain Eukaryota; kingdom Metazoa; phylum Arthropoda; class Insecta; order Diptera; family Stratiomyidae; genus Chorisops; species Chorisops tibialis. The sequence continues at coordinate 114,417,498 of OY770262.1, read as the reverse complement.
TATAAATATTATTCATGTAGAGGCCTTCGTGGTGTAGTAACAGCGTGCTCGCTTCCCAGCTAAGAGGTCGTGGATTCGATTCCCGCTCCAGGCATCTGAATTTATGTAAGTGTGGTTTTGTCATTGTTATAACAACTGACAATAAAAACTATTTGAAATAAAATGCGCAAACGATATAAAAGTGAATGACTTCCTTTTGTAGAAGTTAAATATACTCAGTAGATGGTTTTTGTTCGTTTTCATTCACTATATTAATAATAATAATAATAATAATAATTATTTATTTCATCAAAAAAACTTGACTACTACATTTATCCACAGTTGAAAACAATAAAAAAAAGAAAAAAAATAATAAAACAATAATAAAACATAATAAAACAGAATTAAGTACATGAAAATTTAAACTTTTTGCAAAATCAAACATTATTAACCTAAAGAAAGCTGACTTCTTACTTGTGGGACACTCATGTGAAAATCCAATTGCGAGAAGAAGTTATTGAAATCTCTTAATATGAATGAAATTGGTTCATAAAACCCATAGTTCGTGCGATGCTGCGGAATTTTACAAAACTCATAATTTCGCAAAGGACGACATGGAACGTTGAATTTAATCATTGACAGCAATTCGTCAGAGTCAATTATACCTGAAATTACTTTAAAACCAAAAACAACTCTGGCATGTATCCGTCTTTTCTCAAGGGAATCCTTAGACAGCAGATTTAAGCGATCAACATATGGCGGTAACCTAAGTGGATCGGACCAGGGAAGGCTCTGAAGGACAAACCTTAAGAACCGACGCTGAACTGCTTCGATCCTATCTATGTGAACGGAATAAAATGGTGACCAGATAGGACTTGCACATTCTAGGATAGATCGGACAAATGCACAATACAACATTTTCGTTGTAAAGAAATCATTAAATTCTTTCGATTGTCTCCTAACAAACCCAAGGATAGCGTTCGCTTTACCAGCAATGTGTTTCACGTGATCATCAAAGGTAAAATTACAGTTGAATAGTACGCCCAAATCACGTACTTTGTCAGAACGAAGTAAAGAGCATCCATCTACAACATAGTCAAAATTCATTGATATTCTCTTCTTAGAATACGAAACAGCAGTGCACTTATTAATGTTGAGATGTAAATTGTTAAGTAAGCACCAGTCATGAAAACGCGAGATGTCATTTTGCAATAATAGACAATTATTGCTGCTGGAGACAGTCTTAAAGATTTTCGCATCATCGGCATAGAGAAGAATGTTCGAGTTAGAGATAAACGAACTCACGTCATTAATAAAGAGAAGGAATAGAAGTGGTCCTAGATGGCTACCTTGGGGAACGCCTGAAGTATTAAATATTTCAGAAGATAAGGCTCCACGAAAGTGTACTTTCTGAATGCGATCACTAAGATACGACTTTATCCAAAGGACAAAAATATCAGGAAAACCAAGCAGGCCGAGCTTATGCACAAGAATATTATGGTCAATTTTGTCAAAGGCCTTACTAAAGTCAGTGTATATACAATCGACCTGCTTCCCGTTTTCGATAGCAGAAAGACAGAAGTTCGAAAATTCCATAAGATTAGTTACAGTGGATCTGCCCTTGACAAAGCCATGCTGGAATGATCCAATAATCGACTTGGAATGGAAATACATTACATCACACACAATAGATTCAAATAGCTTAGCAACACATGGAAGATTCGCTATAGGCCTATAATTACTTACATTGTCTCTTTTACCAGACTTAAGCAAGGGCATTATAGTTGAGTATTTCCATGACATAGGAAAAACTCCACTACGAAGTGATGAATTAAAAAGATACCCAAGGATAGGTAAAAGGGATAAACTACACTTTTTAATCACAGAAGAGGGAACACCATCTGGTCCACTAGAGAAATTAGAAGCAAGTTTATCAATGTATTTCAAAATAGTGGAGTCGTCAATGAAAAGATCTTTAGGAACCAAGGACGAAGAAGGAAACTGTGACATATATTGAAAGTTGCCAACGGATGTTAGCGGTGTACTGCAATTGAAGGCGGTCCGGAAATGGTTGGAAAATAAGTTAATAAATTGCAGTCCCCCATTAATTTCTTGTTACAACCCCCTTTAGGAGCATAGGACAAAAACAGTTCTCTTCTACAAGGCGCGATCCTAAACATCGGCCTTTAGTTGTTGCCAGGACTTGTTAAGCCAATCATAGTCTGTTTTCGAATGCTAAAAGTCGTTATCTTAGAATCCCTCTATATCCGAGGCGGTGTAACCGTTTCTCATATCAGTTAGAGCTTAAGATCACGGGTGATAAGCCCATGTATTCTGTGAGTGTCTATTTACCATTTTTAGGGCAAGCAGGACTGACTTTAGGTGTATTATACTGGTTCCACCCAACAGTGGAAGCAGTCCTCCAAAATATCTGTTAATATTTATAAGTAGCAGACCTGCTAACATTTGGAAACAAAAACCTACTCGAATATTTGACGACTCTAATGTCTTCTAGTTCTGAGAAAAATCTTGAACCTAAAGCAAGGTGAAGAATGCTGAAAATTTGCGCATTATAACAAAGATAATGTTAGAGAGATTCTTCGCCTTTCTACCAACCTCTGCAAAGACTATCACTCACGACGCAAAGTCTGTATGCGTGAAACTCAAGTAGACCATTATCTCTGATCAAGCTGAAGATATTAAGATATTAGAATATGGTATTGTTATGAGGCAGTGGCGTAAATAAGGGCTGCAGCGGCCGCCTCTCTCCGCGAAATTTCCAGCGCCTGCCCCCTCCAGAGCCACACTTGTTGCGGTAAAATATTGTGTTCAAGTTTATAATGTGAAAGTGAAGCGCAAATTTTTGTGAAATCCCTGTCGACAGGTTTAATAATATGAATATTTTCATCGCAGGGAGCTTACGAAATTTATCATCTGCGGATCTATCGACGTCAACTGTGAAGAGTTTTTTCCGGAGGGAGATACCGAAAACTAAATGAAAACGATTTAAATTCGAAGTAGAATAAGAAAATGAAGAAAGTTGTCCCCAGAAGTACCATTCTCAGAAGTAAAAATTTCCTTTCTTATCCTTTTTTCTGGGTAGAAGATTCTTACGCTCGTTAAGGAGAAGCTCCGATCTCAAAGTTCGAGTGTGCTTTGAACCTACTTTAGGCACCAGTGCCGGTCGCCGCCCTTACACCCTGGTGCCCTTCCATCTTCGCAATGTGGGGTCAGCAAGTATGCTATTTACGACACTGCTGTGAGGCCAATGATTCCGTCCTCCAAGCACTACGATCATCGGCATATTCTGCTAGACCTTAGGATATTTTCGATGAGTTGGGTCAGGTCTAAATTTGAATTAGAATTGGAGCACTTATGTCGTTGATAGGTTGCCTCATTTAGAATGTGCTCGGAGGTCTCAGTTGACATTAGGCAAAATCTGAAGTGGAAGGACCTCGGTATCAATACCCAGCCGTGTGTATCCCGTACGTATTTATTTTATGATTCGTGCATTATTCTTGTCAAAGTGAAGCGTTTGTTGGAAATGCTTGGAAGGAATTGCTAAATATGTCTCAGTTTGGGAAGCGCAGTTCAATAATGGCTTTACTGTTGCACTAATGCTCTTTTTGAAGGAGTAGATTGGAATGCCGCAGAAGAGTTCCGAACCAATAGCGTATGTTGAGGGTCCTTTCTTACAAGATTGAGACCTATGTTACACAATTTTTTTTCGCAATCTTCAACCAGTACCGAGTTCACTGTTTGTGAACCCCCTTTATTACAACTTATCCGTAAGAATGTCTATTTTCTTATTTGAATAGGTTTTTGAGGATAGTATCTGTACAAATGTATATTGCGTTAATTTCCGCTTGAACCCATCGACCTCGATATCATGGTGCAAGGCCCGCATATGCCAGCTGCGGTATTTTCATCCGTCTTCGATACCTAGGTGTACCATACAATGTGGTCTGCTTTGATGCTCGGAATCGTTGCTGATAATCCTGTAAATCGATGCAATTCGTTTGTGTCGGCGAAGAGTAATGTGGGCACGTCAAGCAAATCTACTTGGGTGATCCTTCACAGCCTTGATATGTCGTTTTTTCCATTTTCAACTATCCAGGTCCAGCAGAACCGCCATTGTTGCTGTGAGATATTATCTCATAGCCCCTGTAGTTTTAATGCACGTTAACCGTTGAAGCTAGGGTGTAGCCTAGTGGGTAGCGTATTGATCTACAATGCGAAGCTCGTGAGTTCAAATCCCGGTAGACGCATAATTCCAGCACACTGCCTGCTTTGGTTATACCTTGGTCACCTCAATCTACAAAAATGACAAATTTGTGGATATAGGGTTGTGCGAAGGTCTAGCAACCCTTCCACAATAAATAATGAAAAATGTTAAGGAGGGTCAGGTGGCCAAGGCTCGATTTGGGCTGTAGTGCCATTGTAGAAGAAAAAGAACCGTTGAAGCTTGCATATTTTAGTGCTTATTTATATCATTTTCTCCCTGCATAACACTGCCGCATATGTGGTTGTTGGCCTTATGATTGCTGTGTATGTCCATAGGGACATTTTGGAATTTATATCCCAGATTTCGCCTTCGATTTGCATATACATTAATAGAGCTGTTCTTGTTCCTAGAAGTTTTTGCTCTTATATTACTCCCAGGTATTTTACTTCTGTTGAGAACTCAATTTCGGTCTCCTACATCTTGAGTGATTTCATCCATTGTAAGTTCTTTTTTTGGTAACAGATTCAATCAGGATTTTACCCGGAATGACTCATAGGTCTTTCTTTTCGCACCGTGATTGAGTCTTGCATAAGGTCAAATTTGCCCTTTACGTCATAGCCAATTGTCCGCGTATCATCTTCTTCGATGGCCCTACAGAACAAATCGGGATTTCACCCTCTCTCCGTAGAGAATTCCTACACACGAGCTTGGTCCACCCAGCTCATTACTTATGCCTCGAAACAATTTTATGTAGTGTTGCTGCCTACGAATTTTTTTCGATCCTTTGACAACAGTCTTCCTTAGTAATTTGTTTAGAGGCTCTTCTATCTCTGTTTGCCCATGTTGTGTGGGAACCAGCGCCGCACCCCAACAGGGGCCGTTTACTCTCTTTGCTACAGTAACTCAGTAATCTCCGTACTTCCGCAGTTGAAGCTTCATAGTTGTTTCCTGGGAGCCGATCACTGCTTTCGAGTGACCTTCATTCAAGCCAACGATTGCTCGGTTGCTGTAGCGGATTAATTGCAATAGGTAGACTGTGATGTTTTTATTTAGTTCTTTCCAAGTGGATTTGGTCGTTCTACATATAATTGTCCAACTACTGGCATATTGTCAACAAAGAAGCTTGGAACTTGTTCTCAGGGCTGTTGGTGCTGCATCTACCGACTTTCTGTTTGTGTTTGCAGATCCTTGCATGGCAAGTGTACCTGTTGCGTCGTTTTCTAACAGGTCGCAATGATCTGACATCCAAATTAAATACACTTTGATCGCTGCAGCCGATTCAAATTGTATCTGTAAATGGACAGCACTTTGAAATTGGCTCGACAGGATTGGATTACAGTCTGAGGATATGTTACTATTACCCAGGTCTTTCAGCATATCGAAAAGAATATTTATAAACTCCTTAATGGCTAATTACTTACGCGTGTTAACGAAGATGAAAATAAGTATAAGTATCACTGACGCTGAATATTGTGTTTTTTTAGACACCCAGCATAACTTAAGGGGTCACCCTACAGTGCTATGCACAGTTATGTCGATGTAGGAATTGGAAAAAAAATTAAAATTGAGCTAATTTTGGTGAAGAGAAACGTCAGTGACGATGAGCATTGTTTTTGAAGCACTGAAGATTGGCAGGTAATTCGTTCCAAAGTTCTAATGTTCGGGAAATGATTGACCGTCTGTATTTCACTGTGCAAGAAGGCAAGAGTTTGACGTTGTACTCGTGTGCACGTTCAGCTTGGCAAGTATCCCGTGGAAAAGTGTAGAGTGGAGGAAGTAGCGATAGTATATTCTGAGTGCTCCGACATCCCTGCCATGCTCGATAGAAGGCATGATGGTCTCGTCTCCAATCAGTTGGAATGCATGTTTGAATACTATCGAGCAACCGAGTCTTATGCTAATCGTGGTCTAATGTATGCCTTATAGATGGTTGCTAGGTCGTTCGGTGTGAAATATTTTTTTCATTTTCGGAGAACACCTAGGCGCTTATAGTTGTCGATGACAACATCAAGGATGTGCTGGGCCTAATTCAGGTGGTAATTCATTTTAACGCCTAGAAGTGTGAAGTTACCCGAAGCGGTTACCATAGGTCACATTATGAGATAACACTGAATCATATCTGACAGATATGTGACAGGCCTGTGTTTTGAAGGCGCTGAACTTTACTTTATTTTTCCTGCTCCATTCCAGAATTAAGTTGATATCTGAGCTCAGCAAACGGAACAACTCCATTCGATTGTAAGCAATACAATGCTTTACATTGTTGTGTTATTATCCATTCATTTTTTTTCCGAAAACTTGACACAGCCGTTCTCCAACCTATGCTTTTTTAATGGAATCATACTCGCGGTCCAAAAGGACATATGAGTCTTCAACAGAGTTTTGAATGTCAACACGTCAAATTGGTGGGGCTGAGAGGTTCTTAATTTTACTTGATTTATAAAAAAAATGAAGTGAAGATAGGGCAAGGCTAAGCCTTCCGTAGGATTGCTTTGAAGTGTGCTAAGTCGGTTTTAACTACCATCGTCGATCACCAGATCAGCGCCCTATAGCAAATCATTAGTCTGACAACACTGGTTAATAGACAAGGTGCGGCTCGAGGCCCCAGCTCAAGCCAAATATCTTTTTGAATGACAAGAAAGTCATGGCAGCTCGGTCATGAATATTAGCCAGCCAGATAGTTTAGGTATCTAGTAAATTATTTAGAATGAAGCTAAAATATTTTATCTGATTCGAGGAGACCATTGTCGTACCTCGGATTGAATACGTATGGTCTTATTCTTATGGAGAAAAGAAGGGTTGGCCTAATAGATATGCGTCCAGAGTACATAACCTTTTTATGAGTTTCTTGGACTTACGTTGTCGATTTCCTCACATAATGAGCCACAAAACAAATCAAAAATGTTAAGAAATCTTAAGATCAGGAGGCTAAGGCTCGAATCAGGCTATAGCGCCACTGATGAAGAAGAAGAAAACAAACTCATACTTCCAAGCACATTCTAAACAAATTTGAGTCAATAGTCCATCAACGTTAAAAATTCTTGGGAGCACTTCATAGATGTATTTCAAATATGCGCTTCCTCCGAATTATTCAACTCCGTAAGTAAATTAAGTTGATCCAGGAACTCTAGGAGAAATGCCTTGCGTTATAGCACAATAAATTCATGGTCACGCTGCTAAGAGGACTGGACTCTTCGTCCCAAAATTAAACGGGCTGTGATTTTCTTGTAACGTCGTTTACTTACAAAATTCATATTGAAGTCAATCTTCCGATATTTTCCAATGCTTCTCAAGAATAATAACAAGAGAGTTTTTGAGAACTTATGAAGAATATGGATCATAGGGATTTGTATAAAATCTTCCTGCAGAGTTCTAAAAATGTTTAACATTGAAGTAATATTAAAATTTCTCCGAATCTCGGTTCCATGAATATAACATGCCAACTACACAGAAACTCATACTACAAATCGAAACTGAGCGATAAATGTATCTACATAACTTTTATATTCATCATTTCAGTTGTGTCTACTTCTTTTGAATCCAATACTCAATAAAACTGTTGAATTCTGATAAAATCTTTTAAAAAAATCGAATTGTATTTCACAGCACTGTTGGCAGGAATCGTTCCTCCTCATTTTGAAACTAAAATTCAAACAATGACAACTTACGGGCTAGATCTAGCTCATGAGTCACGACACGACGACTCTGACGATAAAATACCACATAAGTAGAAAGGCCGTTGGCTAGATTCGATTGAAGATTATCATGACTCTACAGAAAGACGTTTATGGAGCTGCAAGAATAATGTTTGACCTCACAACTTAGTGTGTCAGTAGTCTGTAGTTCATGCCACTCGAAATTTTTTATTTTTGCTCAGCTGCTTTGTAATTTTGCCCGGTTATCTAAGGTTTGTTTCCCCTGGTTTGTGGTCATCTACGCATTTCGTGAACAACTCAACCAACTACGTGGGTATATTGACTGGTACGATTGTACCTGGTATTACTTCAAGGTGAAGCATTTAGTTCGACAGTTAAAAGTACTTAGGATAGTTTAGGTATTGATCTTAACGATATAATGAAGAATACGAAAAATCTTAAAAAAATATCGATCAATTCCCCTTCCTCAGTGTGTATCAGCCATTGAAGCCCACAATTTCTTGATTCGTCGCAGTCAATTGTCATTTTTATCGGAAATTCCTAAGCATAATCATATAAAGAAGAATCAAATTCTATACGTATGTAAATGCAAATGAAGACATTCCTACGCAATTCGCTGTAAAAATTACCTCCAAAGTTGTTCGAGCCGATCGTTTGGAACGCAATATTTTAAACGTACGTCGACATCTCACCTGAAGATCATACTGATGAACACTCGCGTTCAGTTTTACTTGTGTTTTAGTAAACATAAATTGTTACCTGTTGTTTTCTTAACTCATATCTCATCGCTATTATTGTTTGCGATGTATTGGTAACCATAAAAATGCCCGCCATTGAACCTACTAAAAAAATTGGTACCGCAGTATATGCACCTTGGTGTCACATTATTGTAAATTTAAGGTCGAGTCGTCACTAAACATGTGTAAGTTGAAACATGTGTGCGGATCTGGTAGTACACATTGCACGGAAATTAGCACATTTTTTTTTTAATTTAACTGCAAAAATACAACATCTTGCCTTCTTGACATTCATCACATCGAATAAGACAGGAAGCCTGCATCTGATGTTTAGTTCTGTTCCTTTTCGGAATATTGCGACATGTGCAACAACCTAGGAACATGTGCAACATATGCCAGTAAACTTGATATTCTGGTCAGATGAGTGGAGCAGAAAAAAACACCCCAGAGAGACCCGTGCCGATTCAATATATTGATATTGCTATGTACGAGTATATATGTATGTAACCAATTGTGTATAAGACTCTCTTTGACGAATTAATTGCGATTTTTATGCACAGCCATACCTGTTGCTTCAGTATCACAAAAATAAATTGATTGGTCATAAAATAGTCAGGCTGTTCCTGACGCCAATGACGTTTTATTTTTGTCGATGCTAAAAATGAAGTAAAGGTTGAAATACTTCTTTTTATGACTATAGGCTTTCATTTAAAACTTTTATCGACATTTTAAAAGGGTTCTCATCCCAAAAAAGGAATTCCTGTCTAATTTTATGAATCCATAAAGGTATAAATATGGTGTGTAATATGTTTCTATTGAAAATTTTCTGTTACTTTTCACTATTAGCTATTTAAATATATGTATACAGGGTGTTTGGTACTCCGTGCATAACCTTGTAAGGGGTTATTCCTGGATATATTTTGAGCAAAAAATTGTTCTACGGAGATGGTCCATTTTCAATATCCGCGGAGATACAGGGTGACCAAGAAAAGTGTTTCGGACCTTTACCATCACTCACTCAAAACGATATATCTTGAAAACTAATAATCGCATTTCAAAGTGTTATAGCTTGTTTTTTAGGGAATCAAATTGCCTTTCATTTGGTGTAATAGTCCGTATTGTACCTGTACCCAATCCTGAGGTATTTGCTTCAGACCACAAATTTCTGATACTTTGACCCTCAAAATTCTGTGATCAATGTAGTTTTTCTCAAAAAAACGCATTATAAAAATGTCATTTTAATATTGTTGTTTTATGTGCCATATTATTGCCTACAAATGTTGCACACATACTTATGAGTTAGGTTTTCCCGTTTTCCAGGTAATAAGCGAAAATACATATGGCTTAAAAATAAAATATGCCATAAACCAACCCTCGTTCTAAAAAAAACTACCTGAAATGTTGTTAAACTGAAATATTCTTTGTGTCCTTTAATTACTATTTAAATTATCGATGAATGTCCTTTATGTAGTATTTAAATTTTCGAGGAAATGAATTAAATTAAAATGAGTTTCAACACAACGACGCTGTCCGGCGCTTGGCATTGCAGTTAAACGTCTCTACGTGGAAAGTTTGGAGTGTCCTCAAAGCAGAGCGGTTGCATTCCTACCACCACACACCAGTGCAGGAGCTGGTACCCATTGATTTGCCCAAAAGGATGGAGTTTTGCAATTGGCTCCTTGAACGACAACTAAGTGACGAGCATTTTATGAACAACATTCTTTGGACTGATGAGTCCCAATTCACCAGGGACGGTATCACAAACTTCCACAACTTACACACATGGGCTGAGAGAATCCACATACAAGAAGAGAGGCATCATTTCAGTACAGATTCAGTGTCAATTTATGGGCAGGTGTGATTGGCAACGATTTTATTGGTCCTATTAGGCTTCCGCCTACCCTAAATAGTTCCAATTACTTGCAGTTTTTGACAAATGATCTACAAGAGTTATTGGATGATGTGCCACTGCAACGATTGGCTTCCATGTTTTACCAACACGATGGTGCTCCAGCTCATTACGGCCGACAAATCAGAGATTGGTTAAATTCCAATTATAGCAATCGCTGGATCGGTAGAAATGGACCGATACACTGGCCTGCAAGATCTCCTGATTTAACTATTATGGATTTCTTTGTATGGGGACGGATGAAGGACCTTGTCTACGCAACGAAAGTAGTAACGTTGCAGGATCTAAACACCAGAATCGATGCGGCAGCAACAGAAGTAAGGCAGCAGTTGAGGAGTATGAACACAAAGAGAACACTGGCAAAACGAGCTTTAGCGTGCATTCAAAATGAAGGGAGCCATTTTGAACATTTATTGTAATTAAGGAAATAAACCATAAAAACCATTCTTAAGTTCTTTTAGTTCAAGCGGAGAGTGTTGATCAACCTATTCTTGCTTTTTTGACAAAAGTGCTACATTATTAGAATGATAATTTCTTCTAAACTATAAAACTTATGCAATGCAAGTTTATACATCTTTTGTAGGCAATAATATGGCACATAAGAAACAACATTAAAATGACATTTTTATAATGCGTTTTTTTTTGAGAAAAACTACATTGACCCCAGAATTTTGAGGGTCAAAGTGTCAAAAATTTGTGTTCTGAAGCAAATATCTCAGAATTGGATACAGTTACAATGCGGACTATTATAGCAAATGAAAGGTAATTTGATTCCCTAAAAAACAAAGCTATAACACTTTGAATTGTGATTATTAGTTTTCAAGATATAGCGTTTTGAGTGAGTGAGGGTACAGGCCCGAAGGACTTTTCTTGATCACCCTGTATCTCCGTGGATATTGAAAATTGACCATCTCCGTAGAACAATTTTTTGCTCAAAATATATCCAGGAATAACCCCTTACAAGGTTATGCACGGAGTACCAAACACCCTGTATATTGATACAGCATTCTACTTCAAATCGAGCCTTGAACTCCTAACCTTCAGGTTTCTCAACTTATTTTTTTTCATTTTTCGTTGTGAAAGGGTTGTTAGCCCTTCACACAACCCTCTATCTACGAATTTTCATTTCAATGAAATATTAGATTTTGAGACATCAGTTTATCCAAATATGATTCATCGCATAAGTTTACGAGTAGCAGAATATCTTAAGTCGTATCAAAAGCTGTTTTGGAAACATGCCATAACAGTAGTACAATATCGAATGATAACTGATTCGACTTGTGACTTTGTAAAGGACAAATTCAAGCTCGGAGTTAATATATATTGTGACAATAAAGTATCGAGAATTTGTAATTAAAATTACTCTGTGAAATGGTATTTAAATTTTTTTTTTGATAAGCTGTTAAGACTGTCCTTAATTATTATCCCAAAAGCACGGCCTGTTTGTGTGCAGCAGCTAGTTGAATCGATACACCTCAGTAGTCCACGGCGATTTTTAAAATGGATAAAAATATGGAACAAAGAATTTGTCTCAAATTTTTAGACATGCTTCGTTCTGGACGACCTTCGACCCTTTCAACTGACGAAAACATTCAAAAAGTGAAGGGAATTGTGTTCAAAAATCGTCATACCAGTGTTAGGGAGATAGCAGGAGAGCTCGACATCTCTCGCGAGTCCTTTCGTTCGATTTTGGTGGATACTTTGGCCATGAAACGCGTCCTTGATCGATTCGTTCCAATATAGCTAAATTGTATTCAAAAAAAGTACCGTGAACACGTCTCTTTGGACATCCTTGATCGTGCGAATTCTGATCCCACATTCATGGAGCGCATCACAACTGGTGATAGCACATGGGTCTATGAGTTTGATATGCAAACCAGTCAACAATCATCGTAATGGAGGAAAAATGGACATAAAACCAAAACTGCCGAAGGAGCTGAAGGCCATACCAAAAAGTGCTTATGAAAAGTGATTCGAGGACTGGAAAAAAGCTCTGGCATATGTGTGCTGCATCTAATGGGGATTACTTTGAAGGCGACAAAATAAATATTGACAATTAATTAAATATTTTGCGTTTTATTTACAAATTCACGGTCACAATGTACACCCAATAAAAACAAGCATAACAAAACTTGACGCAAGTCTCTTCTCTTCAAGCTCGTCTTAAGAGGGTATCAACAGTGATATTCCGCGGAGGGGGAACTACTTTTTTAAACCCCTCTCCGTTTGTGGTCAAGTATATGTGAACTTTGTTCATATCTTAAGTGCTTAAGTTTTCAATAAGATGCTACTTACGCATATTGTTTAATTTAGAGAAATCAAAGAATATAGCTGCTATTATTTATATTTCAGACCGCGAATGGAGTAGGTATCATTGACGTCCACCCGGCTGGCCCCCCACTTCATTGAAAATTATCGAAAAAATTATGAAACTATGCGCTATTTATACGCTCTCGAATACACCAAGAATAAAAAAATTTCGCTCCTGTTGCTTAGTAGGAATAAATTATTTTATGGCTGAATAGGCTGCCCTGACGGTTTTGAAGAAAAAACGTCTTGAAATAATGACCAAAGTATAATCAAAAATTTTGTTTCGATCCGAATACTCCTACTACTCCTCCCATACAAATGCATAATTTAGGTAAATCCATTATATCGATTTCCATTAAAGCTAAAAAAAGTAAAAACTTCAAATTTTATCAGATTTTGTCCCTTAATAATTGCTTAATTGGAACTTCGCTTCACTTCTTCTACCCCTTCCCATAAAAATTTCTAAAGCAGAGCTATCGACCTTAAAATTGGAACAAAGCATGGTGATGGGGATGCCGATTAGAATACTACTAAGCAGTTTCAATATCTTCCAAAACCTTGCACTTCCTCTGCCACCTCCCATACTAATCCCCGAATTTTAGAAAAACATTGTCCAATTTCCTTAAAAATTATGAAAGGTAAAAGCTTTAAATTCAGCGCGAACCATTTTGCATGCAATATTCGGTGTCATACATAACAATTACAAACCTCTCCCCTCTGCTTCTACCATCTCCCATATAAAATCACTATTCATTATTCGAAAAATTTGAGATGCCATATTTTCCGGTACATTAAACTCTTTCCCATTTCATCTACAGTATCGCATGATTGGGCGTTAGACCCAATCATAATTCTGTTATATTTTTCTTGGTGTTTTCGAGAGCGCATAATTCTGTATTTTTTTTATTAATTTTCAATGAAGTTGAACGGATACATGCGCATGGTAAAAATACGAGAAGTGCATGTATATTGCTAGAGTTCTTGTCCAATGCCTTCATTTTAACTTTGTTCAGGTAGCTACCGCGGGCATAATGGTTGGCAATAAGATGGGAGGGCGCATCATGCGCTCGGAATCCTACGAAACTATGGTTTGAGTGAAAACTTCGGTATTAAAGAGTGGCAATAACGTGCTATTTAACCTGTACTCTAGCTAAGCTAGGGTGTAGCCTAGTGGGTAACGTGTTGGTCTTGTAATGCGAAGGTCGAGACTTCAAATTCCGGTCGGCGCAATATATAATTCCAGCACATTGCCTGCTTGGATATACCTTGGTCACCTCAAACTACTAAAATTAAGAAATTTGTAGAAAGAGGGTTGTGCGAAGGGCTAACAACCCTTCCACAATAAGTAATGAAAAATGTTAAGGAACCTGAATGTCAGGAGGTCAAGGTCCGATTTGGGCTGTAGAGCCATTGTAGAAGAAGAAGAACCTGTACTCTATATCTCTTGCCAGAATTCTAGAAGAATCTTGCAGACCACTTGTAGACCAAACCGAAATGGTTGGCGGATAATGTGTTACCGTCAGCTCAAACACAATCTCGGCAAGGACGTCAATAGCTTCAATACATCGTGTTCGGAGTTTGACGAGATCCATCGTAAATCCACACAATATCCTTTACCAGAAAGATATTTTAAAACACTACGACATTCAAAGTTGTAATGATGCGAATATTTATTGGAGGTTTTCTTAATACTGAGGATCGAGGAAAGGCTCAGATATTTGCCCAGAATGAATGATGTTCATGTATGTTTAGGGTTATTCTATAAGAGGTGTTATTTTGAATAGCCCGCTAATTCGGTAGATGTCACTTTTGAAGCTGTCATTTTTTGACATTTGACAAGTAGAAACTACGCCATATCATTAAAAATGGAACGATACACGCTTCAACAACGCATTGAAATTATTAAAATTCACTATAAAAATGGTGAAAATTTGGCAGAGACGGTTCGTAGGGTTATCCAATAAAAGGTGTTATTTTGATATTCAAAGAAAAATGGCATTTTTTCATATAAATGATCGGATGTTTATTTCATTGTAAAGAGGAAGGTATGCCGTTAATAATGGAAAACAACATCATATACAAGCCATAATAAAAATCGCAATCATTTTCGAGCGGAAAATTGAAGCCCACAGGCGGGTAGTTGCTGGTCGAGAAAGCTTCAGCGAACCCAACAATTTTCCTTTGTGGCTTAGGGACTCCACGGACCCGAGCTATTCAATCGGTAACGATCAATGCAGAACGCTAAACCGAAGTGGGTGTCGGTGCAACACGTCGCTGGACCACGTGCGAGCCAAGACCTGCGCAGATCCACCAGAGGATATCTGGTACCACGAGGATGATGACGAGGAACCCACCCGTCATCAGTCAAAAGGTTGCATGATGGAAGTGCGAATCGTGTGTCACCCTTTAGGCTTCAGGACAAGCTTATAGGAGCGTGGTAGGTAAGGATGTAGGTGGGCGAATGTGTTATTAGTTTTGCCAAACAAACGTGTTTCGCAAACCAAATGTACTTGGCAAGTGCGCCCAATTCTACCCGGGACTTCAAAATCAGTCAATATTTGAAAGAGAATGGTTATGATGACTACCGAAAGCTGAATATCGGTCAAATTAGCAAGACATATGTACATACATCTTTTTTGGTGAAAGTGTGATAAAAACATAACAGGGCTACGATTGCACGTAAAGCGCAATCTTACGATACTCTAGATGAAATAGAATTTTTTGTGATCCCAAAAAATTTTGTATGGGGAGTGTTAGAAGGGATAGCATTGAACTAATTTTTTCCCCATCATGCTAAAGTAGCTATAAAAATGTTTTATACAAAATGCTTACTCCAAAAATTGGATAGGAGCTAAGAAAATTAATGTGCTAGATTTAGTGAAAATGTGCAGTTTGTATGGGAGGTGGTAGAAAGAGTGGGGGGGTCTTAATGATTTTTTCAGAAATAGCTCAGAATATCGTAAAATTGACATCTTTTAAATTTTAGTTGAGTAACGTTCATACTTTTCAAGAAAATAGATTTTTGTGAAGTTGGGAAACTGTGTCATATTGTATGGGAGGGGGCAGAAGGGGTGAAGCTAATCAAATATTTTTCTCTGATCTTAGTGATAATACTAATTAAGTATTTATTACAAAATATGAGCTCGATAAATATTATATGTTCTGAGAAAGTTGTCTTAGAGCATTTCATGAAAAAGTTTAGTTTGTATGGGAGGGGGTGGAAGGAGAGAGAGGACGCAGATAATTTTTCTACTGTAGATTTAAATCATTATTAAAGCTATACATCCGAAAATTCAGACTAATAGTTTTTATACTTTTCGATTAAATCCATTTATTGTCAAATTGCGAAATTGGGTCATTTTGTATGGGAGGGGGTAGAAGGGGTGAAGCTAATCGTCTAATTTTTTTAGTTTTACTAATAATTTTAAATAAATAGATTACGCACAATTTCAGCCCGCTAAATTTTATACACACTGAGTAAATTGGCTTATAGTAATTCATGACAAGTACAGTTTGTATGGGAGGTGGTAGAAGGAGGGGGAGGACACGACTAATTTTTATACGGTAGATTGATATTATCAGAAAAGTAATATATTCCAAATTTCAGGTCAATGGCTTTTATACTTTTTGAGCAAATCCGTTAATTATCAAATTGCGCAATTGTGTCATTTTGTATGGGAGGGGGTAGAAGAGGTAGAGCGATTTGGCCTGTTCACGAACTTGACCTTACTTTTTTGTCAAAAACGACGTGTACAAAATTTGAACTTTCTAGCTCAACGCGTTCTCAAGCTAGAGAGCGAACAGACGGACGGACGGACGGACAGACGGACATCCGGTTTTGAGATTTCTGAGTGATAATATTAACTTCTGTATCATTCATTTTTTTCTCCAAGCCTTATTTCTTGGCGTTACAAACCTTAGAGCAAACTTAAAATACTCTTAGATTCCATCTAGAGTATAAAAAGAAGATGAGGATTTCGACAAAATCAATTACGCTTCTGCCTCTGCAAAGCTCAAATTGAGTATGACACAATTTGTAGTTTTATTTTGTCCCACCATTCCAGTCTCGAATGAAACATTTTTTCGGTAACTGTGCACAAGATATGGGTATTCCAGTACGGCTTTCTTAGGTTTAAGTTACTCCAAAGTCATATCATTTGCTAGAGCAAGATTCAGAGTATAGGAATCTCCAATATTTAGCAACTTAAGGCGGTATTCTTAGGAACTTTTCGTACTGTCATACCTAATATTATCAAGACCTAGTGAGTAATTATTACAAACTTTTAAGGCGCATTCCATTCCACGTTTGAAGGTGAAGAGAATGAAGCCTCAAGAAAAGCAAGATTGGAGGCAAATTCGTCAAACAACGAACAGTTCCAGTTTGTTTGTTAATCTTAGAAAAGTTTTAATATAAGACTTTCAGATTTAGAACTGAATCCGGTCTTAAACAATGTTACGGCCTGACCCCAATGCTTTTCAGTTTGAAACTCAAATATGTTTTAAAAACGAAAGATTCCGGATTTTACACTGTTTGATTTATTATGTGTGACGTTTCGGTCTCAGCAGAGATAGAGACGTCACACAGAATAAATCAAACAGTGTAAAATCCAGAAATCTTTCGTTTTAATCCAAAATGAGCTGTGAAAACATTCACCAGACCACTCGAATATGTTGTTCGGAAACTTCCCACTGACATCAAGGGAACACTATGCTACAAATTTACACAACTCACAGCATGCAACTTCTTAAATATCCACGCAAGATCTCTAGAGAGTGCTAATGAAATATTTGTGAACCTTGACTTGGTAGCATAGGAAGTTGGACTACGCATTAATAAAAACAAAAAAAAAGTAATGACACAAACTAGGAAAAAGACGCCAATCAGACAAAATATTACAGTAGTAGTAATATAACTTAGAAAACGTTGACAACTTTGTATACATAGGGTCAAACTTATCGAAAGATGCAAGCGAACCCATCGAAATTAAAGAAGGATATTGGTTGCAAATAAGACGTATTATTCGGTACTTCCGATAATAATAACAGAAACGTGCACAGGAAAACTCAACTTAAACTATGTATATAACACGATTATAAGACCTGTGCTATGCTATGACAGTGAAACGTGGACATAAACTCAGGCGTCTGAAAAATTACTTAACGCCTTTAAAAGAAAGGTCTTCAGAAGAATCCTCGGGCCTGTGAGGCTAGCCTCTATCTGGCGAATACGATACAATGAGGAATTGTATGTTATCTTCGACAATCCAGAAGTATCAACCCTCATACAATTTAAGAAGTTACAATGGGGTAGTCATTTGGGTGACGGGAGAATTCCCAAACGCATACTAAAGGGCAAAGTCGAAGCGAAGACCAGTTGGAAAACCACGGAAGTAGTGGGAGGATTCTTTTGACGCAGGCAGCAAATCGCTACTAAAATTTTCAAACTTGAGGATACGGTAACTGAATTGAGAAGGGTGAAGGCGTTGTTTACAGGAGGCCATGGCTGAATTGGGCTGTAGCGCCATCGTAAGTAAGTAAGTAAGTGCGCATTTTATATTCGCCCTGTGTAAATGACTTTTCGTTGAGATTGGTGGTCTAGGACCACAATCATACCAATTTTTAAAAACTTAATACCTGTTAAATATTCATTGTTGGTATTCTTTTGGTAGACTAAGGATTATTAAGTTTAAATTTCGCAAAAAATATAAAAGAAAAAAAGAAACATGCTGAAGCCCCATATATTGTTTAAACTTACGAGTATCAAAAATTTTCAAAATATCCCCATCTCTTTGTATTCCTTGCTTCACGATATCATTTTTATACTCTAGATGAAATCTGAGAGTATATTGTGTTTGCCTTACCGTTTGTAACGCTAAGAAATAATGCTTGCACAGAGCCGCCAAGGGTACAGAAATATTTGTTGTCGCTCAAAAACTTCGATTCCGAGTTGCTGTCTGTCCGTCTGTCTACTGCATAAATCTCGAACGCTTTGAGCTATCGTGCTGACATTTGTTGTGTGTCATTCTTGGTAAAAAAGAAACTTTAAGTTTGTGAACGGGCCACATCCCCCCACTCCTTCTACCCCCTCCCATACAAATTTTACGAAATTCCGAAATTTTCAGAAATTGATTTTTCTTTTAAACTATTTAAGCTATCGATTTAAAATTTGGGTCAAAGTATTATGATATAGATGTCATTAATATGACAGAATATTGATTTGATTCCGTCACTCCTTCTACCCCCTCCCATATAAATGCATAATTTTGAAAAATGCTGTTTTTCGATTTTCATTGAAACTAGCAAAGTTATAAAAACGAATTTTTTGCCAGAACTAATGTTATTATAATTCTAATCAGAATTGAAAAAATTATCAGCTTCACCTTACTCCTTCTACCCCCTCCCATACAAATTTCACGAAATTTTGAAATTTAAATTAAATTATTTTTCTTCGAAACTGTTAAAGGTATCAACTTGATATTTCGCATAAAGTATAAAAATAGAAATATCAATAATGGGAAAAAAATGTGTTTTGATCCGTACACTCCTTCTACCCCCTCCCATACAATTGTATAATTTTTGTTGAGTGCATTATATCGATTTCCATTAAAACTAGAAAAAGTATAAACTTAAAATTTTGCCAGAATTTCTTTTTTAATAATTGAAATAAATGCTAAAAAAAATTATCAGCTCCTTCTCACTCCTTCTACCCCCTCCCATACAAATACATATCTGTATTATAAATTCAAGAAAAGCATTTCTCCTTCGAATATATTAGAACTATCGAATTTGAAATTGAATCAAAGTGTGGTGATAAGGATGATGATAAGCAGTTTGAAAATCATCTTAAACGCTCCACTTCCTCTGCCACCTCCCATACAAATGCCTAAATTTCAGGAAAACTATGTCCAATTGAAAATAATGAAAGCTACAAACCTTAAACTCAGCACGAAACTTTTTGCATACCACATTAGGTGTCATATCCAAAAATTACAAACCTTCCTCCTCTCCTTCTACCATCTCCCATACAAAAGTCACTATTAATTATTTAAAAGAATTGGAGGTGACATATTTTCCGGTACATTGAACTCTTTCTCAGTTCATCTAGAGTATCATATGATTGGGCTTTACGCCCAATCATAATTCTTTTATGTTTTTCTAATCTAATTGAATTTTTGCATTTGCATTATCACATTACTACTGTTTTTAACTATTTAATTTTTGTTCTGTTATGTTAATTAACCACTGACAATTGCAAAACCCAATTAACCTAAACTATTCAAACCGCAATGCATCGAATGCAAATATTTTTATCGCTATTTATTATTATACATATTGGCATCAGTCATTAAAATCTTTTTATCAACAATACGTGCTGAGATATAGAAGGATTAGCTTGGCATTAGCGAATATTGCGCAAGTAAGTAATTCATCAACAGTCGGCAGGTAACGCTGATGATACACAATAATTCGAACATTGTTTATAAGCTATGGCTATCTTACAAGTTAGCGAATAAATTGGATTCAATTATGCGATAGCAGCATTCTAGCAATTTTCTTGTCTACCATTAGTGCGGTTATAGATGAAGACGTGTCGTCACGTCTTTTGTGTGGGCATAAGTTTTCATGTCAAATAAAACAATTTTTTTTTCAAATTCTTAATCGAGATTTCTGGCAAATTTCGATTTCACGACATTAAAGAAATACTTGAACTGAAATTTATCTCGGGCTCTTAAGCTGTTAAGATTTTCGCGGAATTTTTAATATCCATTCAAGGATAAAATATCTCGAGCGGTCGTTTGGTACGGAGAACCACAGCAGGTAAATTTTACATGTACTTTCGTTTTTTTAATTTCGATATATTCTTGTATGCCAATGACATTAAGATATTGTGAAATAGGGTATCGCTATGTACCAAAATTAGTTACAAAATGCAATACTGTAAGCAATCAATACTATAGAACTTATTTATAATTCTCTTGATTGCGAACCGCTTTTGCCTTGTACCTTTAAAAAATAGTTTTTAAAATTTGCTAGGTATTTTATGAAATATTTTTGGAAATTCCAGATATCGAAGCAGTTTTTCAGTCTCTTAAAGTTTCTTTACGGAGAAGTTCCTGTATAATTTTGTTATACAGCGTTGTACGTTCACCATTTATTCCACATCTTCTTCTCTCTCTATCCAGTTCAAGATAAATTGGAATTAAAGACCTTTTGCGCATGGAAAACAGAGTTCAAAAGAATTACTTGTGTTGCCACCCAAAATGAAAATTGATTAATTACTTTTAGTCATTTGTCTACGTTATCTTAGGAAGATCACGTATTGACTTAAAGATAATTTTTTTTTATATTATACCGAACCAAAATGTGTCGGCTTAAGTGAATCAGAAAAAGCACTTTGTCAAGATTCAAGAATATTTACTTTGTACCATTCATTGTGATATAAAGACGATCCAATTGAAGCTTCAAAACAATCCATCATTGTGCGCTTTATTAAATATTATGCATATAAATATTATCATAGTTAGAGGTGCAGCGTGGTTTTCTTTATGATGGTGCATTGTCATAGTCTTCGAAAAAAATTGTGTGCCTTACCCGTGTTAAGAATTAATTTCGGCTGTTCATGCCAGAGTTGAAACAAGACTGAGTGAATAGACTTTTTATTTTGCCAATTTCTACTTCACAAATGGATGGATTTAGTTAACCCGCACAAGATTATAGCTTCCAAAAATTTAAGCTAACATATTACAGGTACATTGTACGTATATTGGTATGTTTATTTCGATAAGTTCTTTCGAGTCTTTCAACTCATTCTTGTTTCAACTCTGGTCCATGCTATACTAAGCATCCGTACCCACCAGCAAAATTTCCTGCAAAAATGTTTCAGGTATCTCTTGTTGATTCGTTTGTTCGCTCCGACATTAATTCTATCGAAAGAATGTCACTGAAATGTTTTGTCTGAAATGAAAAAGGTGATTGAGTGGACAGAAAGACCAATTAGTGCTCCTGGAAAAGTACTAGAAAATACCGAATATTTATTATAAATTTTATAGTCATATTGCTGTCCAGTTGCAATGAAATACATCTGGCGTTATATTAGGACATCATGTTAAAAAAAACCACGGGCTAATATCATTGACACATAGCGGTCCTAATTATAATTTAGCTAATTCGTAATTTATCTCGTCTTCATCGTTAGTAGAGTGGTGACACGCAGCACTTTGCTAATTAAGAAGAGCCATCTGTCATACTTTTAAAAAGTCAAATTGCATAGCCAATAGGCAATAAAATTTTGCAAGGAAGGCGGCAAAAGAAGAAAAACGATCCTTAGTCCTGTTTTGCAATCGTTTGCAAGTCATTTTTCACAGCTGGACGTTTAAATTACTATTCAAAAATTTTTCATATTTCAGAGCTATCAAAAAATTACTTTTCTTCTTTTCTCTTGCATGAAAAAGCTCTTATGAAAGCTCCAGCTCTACTACATTCTTTATCGTTTTATCCTAAATTATGAGAAAAATGAGAGGATTTAGCTAAATAAGATAATTTAGCTAAGAGCATGATGAGATGATTTAGCCGATAAATTATCACTATTTTGGTAATTTAGCTAAATTAGCGTATGACACACAGCCGTTTAATGATACTTTAGGCCTTAATTATAATTTAGCTGCGCTATGTGTCATTGGTATAAACTTGATAGAACAAAAGGTGAACTATGCACTAAAATTATGGAAATTTGTGATTCTTTTACAAATAAACACTGTGAAAAACTCGTTTCAACCCTGCAACGACGAATTAAGGATGTCATAAAAGTATAAGACGATGCAACAAAGTGGTAGATCAACTCTTTCGCGATCAAGATTTATCATGGAATTCGATTATATCGTGGTTCAATGTATCTACTGTATTATTTTTAAATAAGTAAAAAATAGGGTGGATCAATTCTTCCGCGTTTGAGTGGTAGATTAAAAATTAATTGCGAAAGGGATTTGTGAATATATGTAGCATTTTAAGACGGAACTGTTAGTGTGTATGATACGACTTGATAATAAATTCTATTTTTTTTTTCGCTTAAATAAATATTTGGCGAGATAGTAAAATACAAGTTTAACTAATGCTTATTGCGCTTTTTGCTTTACAAGTATCTAATATATATTTCTTTTTTCTTGCAGAGTTTAAGAATTGCACCAATGTAAGTATAAAGGTCATATAATTTTTTTTTTTTTTTCAATTTATTAATGGTAGTTCTTAACAATTACAAATTTAGAAGTACTGTCAAATATCTCGAACTCTAGCAATTGCTGATGCCACTGAAATATCTACAAGTTAGATGAATTTCGACTTAAAGAATGGTTTTAATTAAATCAAATATCACGCCTTTTCTTTGAGATCCGCGATGTTTTTCTCGCATTATTGGCTTTGCTTTGTTCATCAGCATCTCTCAGTAGTAGACACTGTTTATTGTACGCTGATCTTCGAAATAGTCACAAAAGGCAACACCTTATGCATCTCAAAAGACGGTCAACATGACTTTTCCCGCTGGTGTTGGAGGATGTTGCTCGTCAGTCATTGAGGTTCGACCGTTTTTTGAACTGTTATACCCACTTACAAAATTTCCGCGGTTCATATAACTTTCTGTAACATCATTCGAGAAAAGATTTTAGCCGGCGTTTCATCTTCAGAAAGCAAAAAACGGATCACTGAACGTTGTTTAATTAATGCGGACACGCCATCGTTAAATGCAAAATTGAGAATAAACAAAACAATTCTAATCCATTAGTTATTCTCAGCGCATCTCAGTGATGCCAACCTAAAGTCATAAAAGTACAATACTCCTCCTACAAACTGTTCCATTTTTACATCAATTTGTCTCTTTAATTATTGAATGTCCCTCGTAGATTGGGAGTGATTTCAGGCGGATACTGAATTTATGTGGTTTAGGTAGAGGCGGGAGAGAGGTAAAACCGATAACTAGAAATTTAAGTATCTCAACTACAGCTCTAGCCAGAAACTGCAAATCGACACACATGTAGAGAGATTTGTGGGACATTTATAAAAGTAATTTAATTTTTGTATCTATTGGGCTCCAAAAATATTTTATTTTTGGATTTACTTAGCAGTTGATGGGGCAAATACTTGTAAGGGGCAGGTGTGACGGAAACTCAGCTGAGGGCCTCATTCCCGTCCAGATTTTTGATAATGGGGCTCCTCCGGGTAGGGTAGCACCTGTTGCCGGCTGCTCAGGAGCCCGGGCGTGGAAAATATGACCCGAAGAAGCAACCATCCTAAATGGGTGCTAAGAAAAATGTAAGTGGTGGTGAAAGAGGAACGAACGGCGGCCAGCAGCCCCAGGGCTTCCAATTAGCCGTCTAACCTTGACGCATTTTTATGGATAGGCGACACGGGAAAAAAAATATATATATGCACCACCCCTCGACCTGTACACTTTGGACAATTGAAAACTTAATATTGTAATTTATTTAAAAAATATAATACTTTAATGCAAACAACGAGAAAAAAAATATTTTTATGTACCTTTACAATCTATCTTACTCGTTGGGGCCCATCGGTTCGAATCTCGTTCTCCACTCTCGCTCGAATTTGCTGCCGATGCTGATCCTTAAGTCCTTAAGTCTGATCCGCTCAGCTCTTTCCTTTTCCCCCGGTGCTGTTTTTTTTTTCTTAATTGCTATTGCTAGGCCGCCAAGGCACTTTCTCCTTTTTTTTTTCTTCCAAAATTCCTTTTTTTCTTTGTGTCTTCTAAGCCAGACAAAAAAACCGTCCGTCCCCTCTAGAGATGCAATTCAGACTCCTCGTTTTCTTTGCCGCCAAAAAAATTTTATTTTTTTTGCCTGCAGTTAGTGGCGGTACTACAGTTTTTCAGCACGAAGTGCATTCAATGCCGTTGTTCAGTGGCGCGATGTTTTTATACTCTAGATGAAATCTGAGAGTATTATAAGTTTGCCACAAAGTTTGTAACGCCAAGAAATAAGGCTGGGAGAAAAAAATGAATGATACAGAAGTTCATATAATCACTCAAAAATCTCAAAACCGGATGTCCGTCCGTCCGTCCGTCCGTCTGTCTGTCTGTCTGTCTGTCTGTCTGTCTGTCCGTCCGTCCGTGTCCTCTCTAGCTTGAGAACGCGTTGAGCTAGAAAGTTCAAATTTTGTATACGTCGTTTTTAACAAAAAAGTAAGGTCAAGTTCGTGAACGAGCCAAATCCCTCCACCCCTTCTACCCCCTCCCATACAAAATGACACAATTGAGCAATTTGACAATTAAAGGATTTGCTCGAAAAGTATAAAAGCTATTAGCCTGAAATTTGGAATATATTACTTTTATGATAATATCAATCTATCATATAAAAATTATGCGTGTACTCCCTCTCCTACTACCACCTCCCATACAAACTGTACTTGTCATGAATTACTCTAAGCCGATTTACTCAGTGCGTATAAAATTTAGCGGGCTGAAATTGTGCACCAAATATTTATTTAAAATTGTTAGTAAGGCGAAAAAAAATTAGACGATTAGCTTCACCCCTTCTACCCCCTCCCATACAAAATGACGCAAATTCGCAATTTAACAATAAATTAATTTACTCGAAAAGTATAAAAACTATTAGTCTGAGTTTTGGGATATATTACTTTCATAGTGATTTAAATCTACAGCAGAAAAATTATTTGCCTCCTCCCTCTCCTTCCACCCCCTCCCATACAAACTACACTTTTTCATGAAATGCTCTAAGACGATTTTCTCAGAACATATAACATTTATCGAGCTCACATTTTGTAATAAATACTTAATTAGTAGTATCACTAATATCAGAAAAAAATATTTGATTAGCTTCACTGCTTCTACCCCTCCCATACAATATGACACAGTTTCACAACTTCACGAAAAATCGATTTTCTTGAAAAGTATGAATGGTACTAGTCTGAAATTTAAGGGATGTCAATTTTATAATATTCCTAGTTATTTCTGAAAAAATCACTAGAATTCCCTCACTCTTTCTACCACCTCCCATACAAACTGCACATTTTCATTAAATCGAACTCACTAATTTTCTCAGTCCCCATTCAATTTTTGGAGTAAGCATTTTGAATAAAACATTTTTAAAGCGAGTTTAGCATGATGGGGGAAAAAGTAGTTCAATGCTATCATCCCTTCTAACACTCCACATACAAAATTTCTTGGGGTCACAAAAAATTCTATTTCATCTAGAGTATCGTAAGATTGCGCTTTATGCGCAATCGTAGCTCTGTTATGTTTTTTTTATTAATCTTTACACTACTGGTACTTTTTTTCTTTTCAAAATTTTTTTTTATTACATTTAATGAGAATTTAATTCAAAAAGGTTCGAGATGGTGATGTATAACACAGGGTCAGGGGATGCAAAGAAAAACTTGTTCCCTTAGTCTCTAATATCTCGCACAAGCACAGTACCCAGTATACTGTGTAGCATGCCTTTACTGATTCCACCTGGTGGCACTTTATTAAGATTTGCTGTATAATTATAAGTGTTCGAAACATTCTACAAAATAAAAACAATTCTCTTTATGTTTAACAAAACACAAACTGTGTTATTAAAATGACTAGAACACTTTTTACTTACTTGATTTTTTACACTGTTATTTATTGCAGTCGATCACTCAAATGTAATCAAATGCTGCCGGAGTAAATGCGTTGATTCTTGTACTTCTACAGCTCTACAGCCCAAATCGGGCCTTGGTCTCCTGCCTTTCAGGTTTCTTTTCTTTTTCAGTTCATATACTTCAGAAACCAACTGTTCGGACACTCCAAATTGGGAAAACAATTCAATGTAGCTGAGCTTGTAATGTTGTTCATTTAGAACACTTCGAGCCATATGGAATACATATCGAATATGATTAGAGTTACTTTACGGAGAAGAAAAAACAAGAAACCTGGTAATAGAGTTCGGTCAAGGTGATAAACAGCGTTTCCGTTAAATTTGAAAAAGCGTCCACCTATTTTCCAGCATGCAACAAGTAAGCTAGGGTAGCTAGTGGGTAGCGTGTTTGTTTACAATGCGAAGGTTGTGAGCTCAAATCCCGGTCGACGCATAACTCCAGCACACTGCCTGTTTGGTTATACCATGGTCACCTCAATAAACGAAAAATGAAAAATTCGTAGATAGAGGGTTGTGCGAAGGTCTAACAACCCTTCCACAATAAATAATGAAAAAATGTTAAGGAACCTAAAGGTCAGGAGGTCAAGGCCCGATTTGGGCTGTAGCGCCGTTGTAGAAGTAGAAGAACAAGTAAGCAAATTTGATTGCGAACCGTTCATTAGTGTATATATATAAAATCTACCAAATTAAATTTTCACCACTCAAAAGTACTGCAAATTAAAGATATTTGCGAGTTAAAACCACTGAAAAGTTACATGGACACGTAGCATGCATACATATGAAAATAAAAAGCGCCCCCTTTGACAGATTGACCTAACTCTTTCAGGTGGCTTGTTTTTGCTTCTTCATAGAGTAACTCTAAATATGATCAAGAACCATCATTCTTCTAAAGGTATCAGGAAGTTTATGTCCACACGTCTTGGTGTCCTTCAAGTAGTTGCTTCAAAACCTTGTACCGCAGTGGTGTTAGTAACATAATTCGATCTCTTAGCAAAATAAGCAACCAATGATTTCATAAATTGCGAGTTGTTGTACGACTGCCTATATTTACCACCTATTTTTGAGGTATCCTTTCAGTTTTTGCAAATACTCACACCTGTATGTTGCCTTATAGATAACATTGTAATGCAATATCAACTCACCGGTTGCTTAGTCGTTTAGAATTTCGTCTACAATGACACTAAAACCCAAATCGCCTTCGCTTTCTGACCTGAAGGTTCTTTAACATGTTCGTTACTTACTGTGTAAGGGTTGTTATCCCTTCGCACAACCCTTTATCTAAAAAAAATTTCATTTTCGTAGATTGAGATAACTAAGATATATCCAAGCAGGTAGTGAACTGAAATTCTACGGCCACCGAGATTTTAATTTACGACCTTTATATTGTAAACCAGCACGCAACTCACTAGGCTACACCCCAGGTCATGTACAACAATAACAATAATTTAAGCTCCAAAATTTGGATCGTTCATCCTGCATCGCGCTTGCTTTACAGCCAAAATTGCATGAGTATGATTATTACTTTAGACAGCAGCATTTATTTGGGTGTTCCGGTTACCCATCCCAGAAATATGCCTGTTTTGTTAAAATTGTCCAATGCCTTAATATTTGAAATGGATATTTGCGAAAGTAATCATTACTGAAAAAAAGTTGACATTAAGTTGAAGTTAATTGTCAAAACCATATTCTGTTAAAATTTGATTTAGAAGGATTTCTAATTAAACCATCAATAGTAATTCAGATGATTTAAGAATTTGTACTCCGTAGATTTTAGTTTATTCAATTAATTCGATTATCGTTCGACAACCGAACGTACTATCATAATCATTTATTCTTACATGTACAAAAATTAGATAACTTTCGAAATAAATCAAATCCAAAACGCAAATATTACGAATTATTATGAGCATTAAAACCTGACTAAATATATTTCTTTTAAATCCAAATTCTCTAAAATATTACGAAGCAAATTGCTATGTGATGAACGTTTACGTCAATGAAATACAATGAAATGTATATATTTAAATATTCCTGAATAATTGTACGTTAAATTCCATCTGTGTATACCTATCCGTCTACATATGTAGTTAAAATTGACATAATGAACGGCTCATAATTATCATTTCTGTGATAAGTGGAATATTCTTAGCTTTGCAATCTTCATTATATGGATTTCTAATTTTCACTCGGCTTAATTTTTTTTTTCACTTGCATTTTACTTTATTATTTTAATATGATAATGAATTGTATTTTTACTCTGAAATTGTGTTTTTTCGCGTTTAATGACTAAAATAGCCTAAAAATGTAAAAAAAAATCGTCTGCCTGTATATGCCACAGTAACTTTAAGCCCTTCAAGATATAAGTTGAATTTTAGGTGGATTGTAGGCGATTGCGAACCTCAGGCGGACACCCATTTTGGCGGGTGTAAAGTTTAAGGGGGAGGTTGGGAGAGCGTTTAAGCTGAAAAGTAAAAATTCCAATATCTCAACCATGGTTAGGCTAGGAAGCTGAAAATCGATACCCATATAGAGGGGTTTGTGACATAAATTAGATAAATAATTTAATTTTTTTATCCATTTTGGTCCGAAAAGAGAGTGCTAAAAACAAATTGTCGGCCGAATTCTTTTTTTTTTTTAACGATGATATCTTCGAAATTACTTACCATAAAAAATCATATTTTAGAACTATTAAGGTGGCATACAGATTCACCAGAATCAGCTTTAAGGGAGGGTAATTATTGTAAGGGGAAGAGTTCGGGAGTGAAAAGAAAAACACTACAGTGTAATGAGATACTTTTTTTATTTTATTTCATTTATATATTTTTCTTTTTAATTTATTTATTATTTCAAATAATCAAAACAGCAAGAATAGTAAGAATCTGATTTTATCAATTGTCTCATTTCAATTATTTTTTTTCTATCTGTCAGTTTCTGCCTGGAGTCCTTTTCTCCTAATTCCCCGGCAACTAGATTTCATTTTAAAAAGTAGTTCCACTACAGTTCGGGCAACCTGACATTTGATCGACCCGATCAATTCACTCCAAACAGCATGTCGACTATGCAGATCCATTATTTGTGAGTTTCGGTTTATTTGCAGGCGGTCCGGAAGTTATTGCGGAAGTAGGGAGCCCAGTTTTTTTTTTTTTTTTTGCGGAAGTTTGGGGTTCAGAAGTTCTTGTGGAAGTTGGCGGCTCAGAAGTTCTTGCGGAAGCTAACGGCCCAGAAGTTATTGCGGAAGTAGGCGGCTCAGAAGTTAGTGCGGAAGTTGGTGGCCCAGAAGTTCTTGTGAAAGTTGGCGGCCCAGAAGTTATTGCGGAAGTTGGTGGCCCAGAAGTTATTGCGAAAGTTGGCGGAAGTTTTTGCGGAAGTTGGTGGCCCAAAGTTATTACGGTAGTATTTTGGGAAGGTATCGTTTGCGAAATTCGCTGACTGTTTGGCATCGTCATAACAGATTTTTGTCACATTCGATCGCTTGGATTTTCTGCCCCAACCGGATTCACAGAGGCAGTCAATTGATCATCTTCTTTATTTGAGCAGCTATGCTGATTGCTTGAGTGACAGCGGCCAAGACAATTTTCATGTAAATGTCCCGTATCAAAGCAATAAAAACATCCTCCAGGTGGACGTTTTTCGCGCGGACATGACGTGGAGATATGCCCCAACTGTGAGCAATTGTAACATCTTGGTTCAGGTTTGTTCGCAAGTTTCAATTTATTCGCTGGTGACCCAGAAATTACTACGGAAGTGGGTCTTTCACGATGTCCACTGTTAAAAGTGGAACCAGAAGCAGAACGGACGGAAGTGATCCCCTTCTGGCCAGAAGTAAGTTTTGACAACGCAGCTTGCATGCGCTTGTGTTTCTCATAATCAACGAGACGATTTTTGAGTTCAATTATATTCTTAGAACCTCTCAACACAATAACATCGCTCGTCGAATCTTGTATTCCCATAATTATAAAATCAATTATGTCAGCTTCGGATACATCCGCCTGACTTGCAATTTCTTGCATTGCAATGACGTATTGGTACAGTTTTTCGTCCTTCTTTAAGATGCGGTTTCGCAGTAATTCATACACATCATTTCGTGACAGCCTTCTTGCAAATTCCCCAAGGATGGCAACTCTGAACTCCAACCAGGTCTTAACATTTTTCACAGTGCGTAGCCATGACTTAGCTGTGCCCCCCCATAGACCTCTTCAAGGTCATCGATCCACTTCTCGATGCTATAATGATCGTCTCCGGTAAACTCCGGCACTGCGTTCTCGACATACTTGAAATCCATCTGATGACCTCCACCCGGACTTGCTAATGGCGTGGCCGCAGATTCCAATTCGGCAATCTGACGACGCAACTGTAGAATATCTCTTTTCCGAGTAAGTGCTACCAGAAGTGCGGCATCACGCTCGCAATCGTCACTTTCCACGTCTGAACAAAGTACATTCTTCTTACCAAGGTCTTCGGGCGACACCGGTTCATCATCGTCAGCTGCAAGCACCGTCGGGCTCCCATGCTCTTCGATGTATAATTTGCGCAGCTGGGCAATAGTAGCTGAGTCAGAAAAATTTACACCTGCCCTTCTCAAAGCTTCAGTCAGTTCTTTTTTTGAAAGCTTCCTTGCCATCCTTCTCCAAATCGCGAGACGAGAGGCTGTACTAAGCACTTCGAATGACGAAATTAATTTGTACTACTTTTTTTTTCGGGCTTAACCCCACACCTGATATTGTAATGAGATACTTTTTTTATTTTATTTCATTTATATATTTTTTCTTTTTAATTTATTTATTATTTCAAATAATCAAAACAGCAAGAATAGTAAGACTCTGATTTTATCAATTGTCTCATTTCAATTATTTTTTTTCTATCTGTCAGTTTCTGCCTGGAGTCCTTTTCTCCTAATTCCCCGGCAACTAGATTTCATTTTAAAAAGTAGTTCCACTACAACAGAGTAGTGGGGAAAATGGCGAGCATTTTAAATAAACTGCCAACAAGTCGAGCGAAACATTATTATTTTTGGGACAAGTTAAAGATGCATGGAAAGTCAATATGCAAGTTAAAGTGGTTAGGGAAAACTAAGTGGAACCCCCTTTTACAAGTGGAACCCCCTTTCACAAGGAAAACCCTCTTTCACAAGTGCAACCCCCTTTAGGGGGTAGTGATGATGCCAATTTAACACTTAGTTGCGAATACGATCAACGTACGTACATGTAATCAATATTTCATTCGTTTATGCAAGTTTGGGTTTATATGAGGGGGAGGGGTGATATTGATTGCTTCCATTGCATCCAATATTTTCTGCATAGAATGTCAGTTTCATAGGCGAAGTTGCATAGAATTTTCATAAAATTTGGTGTATTTTACATTCACGAAACCAATTATTTGTATGGGAGGGAGTAGAGGAGATAAGGGAAATGTAATATTTGTGATGCAGTTTTATTTCATTTCTTTTGTAAGGTGCTCGTACAAAATTTCAAGTGCGTAGCTTTTAATTTGTTGGTTTGCAGTTGATTTATTGAAATTAGTCGAAACCATACTTTTGTATGGGAGGGGGTAGAAGGGCAAGTGCGAACTCAAAACTTTTGACGCAGTTCCGTTTCAACTATTTTCGAAAGCTTTTGTGTAAAATTTCAAATTGATAGGTTCTAATTTTTTAAAAATGGTCGAAAAAATAATTTTGTATGAGAGGGGGTAGAAGTTTGGAAGGTATTCGACCAGTTAATATTTCATTCTTTTAGAAATTTTTCTTAAATGCATTTTACAATTTTTCAAGTTTCTATCTTAAAATTTCATTCAAAAATTTTCAGTTTATGTGCCTTTTCATTGCACATGAAACACCTTGTGCACGTTCGACCAGGGTGGTCGGTGCATAACAATTGCAGAATTTCTATTATTTTTTCTGTATGTATAACAAATAGATGTATTCACATGGGAAATTTAAACTTTGTATCTCTTACCAGAGCCCTAAAAAAATCACTCAAAATTTTCGACATGTTTGCTTACCACCTCCCTCCCTTTACACCTCCCGACGTAAAACTTTTACCAAAATTCAAATCTGTGTAATTCTACAATTTGACAAAATTTGAATTTGATACTTGCACTCAGTTTTGAGATATAATGGTTTGAAATTTTGGAAAGTGGAATGCTCCCCATTTTCCGCCACTACTATTTTATCCAAATGTTATTAGGTGTTGGAATTAATTCGTAGCGTTTTTTTGCAAAGTTTGATGGTTTCTTCTGAAAATATTATTACAGTGGTTTTATTGAAAGTATTGTCCATCGTTTTCTACTGCCTTTTTCCATCTTTCTGGCAAAGCGCGAATACCACGTCGAAAGAATTTTTAGTCTTTAGATTCGATGAATGAATCGATCCAATTCTTGGTACTTTCGTAGTTGTCGAAGTGCTGCTCTGACGAATTATTCGCCATGGACCGGAACAAGTGGAAATCTGATGGAGCGATGTCTGGTGAATATGGCGGGTAGGGTAAAACTTCCCATTTCAGCGTTTCTAAATAAGTTTTCACCATTTTTGCAACATGGGGTCTGGCAGTGTCGTAGAGCGAAATCGCCTTGTCATGTCGATCCTTAAATTAAGGGCGCTTTTCTTTTAATGCTTTGCTCAAACGTATCAGTTGACGTCTGTAGAGGTCCCCAGCAAGCGTTTGACACTTCATCGAGCATTGTCGCTCCTTGTCTTCCAAGCCAACATTTCCATTTTTGAACCGAGCGAACCACTTTCTGCACGTTTGCTCAGCTAGAGCATATTCACCATAAACGTCTACTAAAATGCGATGACTTTTCGCGGCACTTTTCTTCATGTAGAAGTAATGAAGCAGCACTCCCCGCAAAAACAGATTTTCGGGCAGGAACGTTGACATATTTGATGACGCACAACAAAATGTTATAAACTCGATAAAGAAATGTCGTTCAGTGGACTAGATGCGCCATGACAGCTTTATGGAGAATATTTGCTAATGTATATCTGACTACGGATACTTGAGTAACGCCACCTTTTGTAAAACGCTACGAATTAATTCCAACCCCTAATGTATTTTTCTCTTATTTTTCGAATATAGCTTAATATAACTACCAAGTTTCAATTACATAGCCCAACAAATAGCCAAAATATTCATTTTTAAGTGTTTTTTCTTGAACCCCCCCCCCCCCTGACCCTCCCCTTACAATAATTAGCCTCTATGTAAGCTGATTCCAGTGGATCTATATGATACCTTGATGGTCTAAAATATAAATTTTTTTTGCTAAGTAATTTCGAAGATATAATCATTTGAAAAAAAAATTCGGCCGACAATTGGTTTTTAGCCCCCTTTTTTGCACCCCAATGGATAAAAAAATTAAATTAATTTTAAAAGTTGTCCCACAAACCCCTTTATATATATCGATTTTTAGCTTCCTAGCTGTAACCATGCTTGAGATATTTGAATTCTTAATTTTCGACTTAAGCGCTCCCCCCGCCTCCCCCTGAACCATTACATCCTCCACAATGGGTGTCCGCCTGAGATCCGCAAATATCTACAATCTCTGCAAAAATGAACTTTCTACCTTGAAGGGTTTGGGAGTTAATGTGCGCTGAGCGTACACACCGGCGTACGGCGGACGGCGTACAGACAGACGGATTTTTTTGCATTTTTAGGCTATTTTAGTCATGAAACGCGAAAAAACAAAATTTCAGGGTAGCAAAAAAATTTTTTTTTCCAAGTCGATCACAATACTTTAATATTAAAATAATAAAGTAAAATGATGCACTTATATCTCAAAACTGAGTACAGATCTCAAATTGAAATTATATTAGATTGTGAAATTACATATTCTTTAAGTTTGGTAAAAATTTTAAGTTGAGTGGTGTAAGGGGAGGGAGATGGTAAGCAAGAATATCAAAAATTTTGAGTGATTATTTTAGAGCTCTGGTGAATGATACAATGTTTACATTTTCCATGTGGATACACCTATTTGATATACAAAGCGAAAAATAATAATTTGTTCCTCAATTGTTATGTACCGAAAGGGACGGGGTGGGACCATTTTTAAGAAATCCATTATCACCTAACTATTAAAAGCTATCACTTTGAAATTTGGCACAACAAATTTTAAAAATAGTTGAAACGAAATTGTATAAAAATTCTTAAAATCGCGTTTACCCTTCTACAAAAGTATGATTTCGACAAATTTCAATAAATCAACTAATAACTAACAAATTAAAAACTATGAACTTGAATTTTCGTACGAGCACTTTACAAGAGAAACGAACTGCAAATACTACAAATTTTACGATTCACTTATAAGTGATGTTAAAGTTGTGTTTTAGCGATTTCATGAAATATAACCTCAATTTATTTGCCTTTTGAATTCTTCCAATAAACAAGCTTTTATGGTAGTTGTAGTACGATTGACCCGGAACGGATCACAACTAATTCGAGGTATTGTACATATTAATATGCTGGGAAAAAATACGTTAATTAGAAAATTTAAGAAAAACTCTCTACAGTCAGTGATGCACAATGATCTTTTAATTTACAGGCGACATTTTATGAATATGCTACATAAAAAACCCATGCAGCATCCTTTTGTAAGTTCTGAAGCATTCTTAAAATGAATTATTCAATTCGTGACCACATTCTGTTCCCTTGTATTTTTTTCCTCTCTAATAAGTAGTAATTTGACTTTTTAATGACAAAACGAAAATTTCCAAGTAAAAGTCATAAAGGCCAATAAGTATAACCATATGGTGGTGGCTGGTATCTCATAAACACACATCAATCATTTCTGTGTGATACTTCTTGTTTCGTTCAGTACTCTGGCATTGTTGGCCCTCGTATTTGTTGATTCTCTGCACTCAATGTCGGCCTATAAAATGCGCTGTATTTTCATCGTGGTGAAAAGTAAATAGCGTGGGATGAATTTATGGTGTTATTCAAAATATAAAATCCCGGCGAACCGACGAGGTTAATGGCATTGCACCTTGGATTGGAAGTGTTAATACTTTGCGATGTATGATACGACGATGAGAGAAGCACTACACTGCATTTAAGATAAACATCTGTTCTGGGTAAAACAAATCTCACTTATCCCATTATCGAGATACTATAAAATGCATAAAATGAATTATTGGCAAAAAATATTGCTTTTGAGAAATCGAAAGGGGAATAGGATACTGATAAATTGGTGTAATTTTATTCCATGACAGATTAATTTAAGGTGAATTTTGATTTGAGTGTGGTTCTAGGATATTGAGAAAATTTTTAGGGAATTCAACGTTCGCTCACATTTCTTAGCTTTTATTTGATAAAAAACATCATCAGAAAGGTGGCCCCTAGCATGAGTATGAGTATATACATACGTATGTACATAGTTTTGCTATTATTATAAATAATAGCGATAGTCCGCGACTTTGTCCGTTTAACGGGGCGTATGCACGAAATCGTACATTTAAGTGGAAATGTTGTATTTTAAAAAATCTAAAAAGGCAAATTTTTTGTTATATTTTGTGAGGGAAGTATTAATTGTGTTCCCTTAACCGAAAAATAAACCTTTGCACGGAGGGAATTGGTTAGAAAGTTTTCCAAATTTCGAAGTTTTTATTGATAATTACATTACACTATTTGTTTTGCTGAAAAAGCTCGATTTTGATTTTAAATTCTTTGCAAATGATATTTTTCGATCCCGTTATTCTGTATTGTATAAACTTTGATTTATTGTGAGTCGAAAAAATTAAAAATATTAAAAATTACGCTATCAATTAGATTTTGTAGCCATTTAAAAATTCATCGAATTTTCAAAGTCAACTTTTTCCAGTCAGCTCCTTGCCATCCAGCTAATAGGATGACTCTTTTTTCTCCAATTTATCACTACTAGGACTATTTTGAGCTATTCACAGATTTTTCGATTCCAAATTCCTTCATCTTCAACGAAAACGTTTTTCCAATATATACGGCCCCTTAATACCTCTAATCTGCAAAGTTGAATTACACTTTGTGCACAACGTTTTGTATTTCCTTAGAATCAGAAGTATATATTATTAAATTAGAAGAATCCCTCATATAACTGCCTAAGGCTACCGACACACGATGCGAGTTAATATATATTATCTCGCTTTTCGATATTACTAGTGTCATTATCCTATACATAATTCGGCCTACCACTATCAAAATAGGAAGTTAATATATATTAACTCGCATCGTGTGTCGGTAGCCTAAGAGTAAAACAATATTTATTTTAATTTACGCCTACTTTTCCAAAGGCGAGTCCTTATGTGTTAATTCTCTTAACAAAGCATAGGTACATGGGAAATCATATGCGTTTGTGTTGAAAGGGAGCAATCATCCCTTCCAATTTAAGACCTGTTGATTATGATATTTCCTTTCAATTAATCAATATTTTGAACTTCGATTTGCTCGTGAAATTGCAATTGCTCGATCGATAAGGAGCGGCATAATGTCACATTATTGTCCGGATCGAGGAAAACCGACTTATCTAAAAATTATAATATTCATAGTGCCATATATGAAAAAATATCTCGTATAATGTAGAAGGACTTTTCAGTCATTTATGAAATACCGCATTCATGCATGACGAACAAATAATGTTTTTAAGCGATTGGGGTAAAATTATAGTACATATGTCAAGAAAATTTATTAATTAGAATTGTAAAGCTATGATATTTGAATTTATCCGGTCCGTGTGCACGGGGATTTGATAGCTCTAAACATTTGAAGCTTTTTTTTATCCTAAGGATTGGGATTTTTGAGACCATAACTGTATTTAATAGCGTCAAAAAAATGTGAGTGTGTATTTTGTGGTCATTCTAAAAAAATTTCAAATCGTTATTTTATTTTAAGATCAAGTTCAAAAAAATATCGAAATTCTCACCCCCCTTTCACAATTTCTGTATACAGGTCTGGTATGGGATATGGTAAAAAAGGTTGGTAACTCAATTAATTTTGAATCTGATAGCCCCAAATAATAATTTCAAGACGTCATATATTGAATTTAAGGTGAATTACTTTGTCATATTACAAGAAAATGGTCAATGAAATTAAAAATACACAAACACAGTTGTATGCGATGTAGAAGGAAAGGGAGGGAAATTCAAATAATTTTGCTTAAAACCAAATTATAAAACAAAATATTCTCATTATAAAACATGAAAAAATAATTCTCATATGGTGAAGTTGTGTCATTTGTACGGGAGGTGGTAGAAGGCGTGAGCGGATTTTTATTATTATTACTTATTTTCATAAAAGAAATCGGACGTGCATGATGTAAATCAAGGACATTTTTGAAGGAAAAAATAATTTACGAGTTGTGTTGATTTGAAGCATAATGTTCCTTTGGTGTCAATGGGAAATTTTCGAACAACATACGAGTGTCAAGTTGAAAAGCATTGGTGCGAGGCCGTACCCTAGTTTCAGGCCATTGTCTGCTTTAAAGCTGGAAGTCAGATCGTTTTCTACTCTGACTTGTGACAAAGACTCTGACTTGTGACACCAGTTTCGGTGGGACTCCAAACTTCAAAACAGTACGCGCCTGTTGATACTGTCGTATGCTTGTTTGAAGTCAACAAATATCTGGTGCACATCAATATTACATTTCCAGCACTTTTCCAGCAACTGTTTAACTGAGAATATCTAGACCGTGCTCGATCGCCCAGCTCTAAATCCGTCTTGGTATTCACCAATTATTTTGTAAGCACAAGGCTTAGTTCTCTTTTCCAGAATTTTCGTCAAGATCTTACAAGACGTTCAATCAAATCAAATTCCTGTTAAGACCCCCTATAGGGGCATAGGACAGAAACAACTCTCTTCCACAAGGCGCGATCCTGAGCATCGGCTTTAAGCTGTTGCCAGGACTTGTTTATTCCTCTGGCCTCCTGCTCAACTGCTCGCTTCCATGTGTTACATGGTCGACCAACCCGACGTCTTCCTTGAGGGTTATAATCCAGAGCCTGTTTTGCGATGTTTTGCTCTGGTTTCCTCAAAGTATGACCGATCCACTGCCACTTTCGCCGTTGAATCTCAATACCTATTTTAGTCTGGCGAGTTGTACTCCAAAGTTCGTCGTTGGAGATCACTTCTGGCCAGAATATTCCTAAAATGCGTCGGAGGCATTGGTTTACGAAAGTCTGTAGTTTCTTGGTAAGTCGAACGGTCACTTTCCACGTAGTACAACCATATAACAACACGGATTTGACGCATGCGTCAAAAACTCGCAGCTTCGTGCGAAGGGAGATCTCTCTTAACCTCCAGAAAGGGGAAAGGATACCGAAGGCCTGACGAGCTTTATTTAGCCGAGCCTCAACATCCTTTTCGGCTCCGCCGTCCATGCTGACAATGCTTCCGAGATAGCAAAAATCTTGCACCTCTTCTACATCCTGTCCATTAAGAACAATCGGTGTGCTTGCGTTCGAACCCATGTGCATGTACTTGGTTTTACGCACATTTATTTTCAGTCCCGCCTCTTTGCATTTAGAATGCAACGAGCGAACATTTGACTCTAAGTCCGAACGGGTATGTGCAAGCAAACACACGTCATCAGCATAATCAAGGTGACTTAAGATGTTAAATAGTCTCCATTGAAGACCTTTACCTTCCCCACCTTCCAGTGCAGCTTTCAAGATGTCATTTATTACCACCAGAAACAGGGCTGGTGATAATATGCAGCCTTGTCTGACACCCGTTCGCACAGGAAAGCTCTTGTGTGGAAAAAGGGTCCCTCCGATGACCATTTGCCGAGTACTACAGAACTCCACAAATAATTCGCCGTTTTCGGGTCTCTTAATCCAAGGTCGTGAAGGGTCGACCCAAGGGTCACCATGCCTCCCCATGACGTGTTCTAGTCCAGTGTTGTCTGATCCAACCTGGGCGTTCATATCTCCCGAGATGATAATAATATCACCTCTTGGAACACGTTCGAAGGTGGCACTCAGTTGGCTATAAAACTCCTCTTTGTCACCAGATGTTGCGGTATTAGTTGGTGCGTAGCACTGCAGAATTGTGACGTTTCTGACACTGGTCCTGAGCCTGACGACGATAATCCTATCCGAGATTGGTTCCCAGCTAATGAGACTGTTTCTCGCTCTCGGCGTAAGGACGAACGCCACGCCATTTCTGGCTTCACTTTCAGGGCCAATGTACAGAATAGTGTTTCCGCTAGGGGTTCGTTCTTCTCCTGATCCTGTCCACCTGACCTCGCTCAAGCCCAAGATTTGGATGTTATAGTGCTCCATTTCACGGTCGATCACTGATTGGCGGTGCAAGGACCGAGTAACCCCAGCTCTTCCCCCGTCATTCAATGTTCGAACGTTCCAGAAGCCAATCATAGTCCGTTTTCGAATGCCAAAAGTCGTTACCGTAGAATCAGTCCGTATCTGAGGCGATGTATCCGTTTCTCGTATCATTTAGGTCTTAAGATCACGGGTGATAAGCCCATGATCCATGTGTTGTGTAATTTAAAATAATTGTCCATGTTGTATTGTACTTCCGCCTTTTCTGTCTACATATTTTGTTTGCAAATCGTCTAAGATCATTATATTTGTCCTGTTTGGCTCGTGTCGGCGGTTCCATTAATATTTTGTTAGGTTGATTTTTTCGCTTTAATGCATCTTGACATTCGTTGTCGAACCAATCATTTCTTTTGTGCCGTAGTTGTTGTCCTATCACCTCCTCTGCGACAGATGTAATACCATCTTTGATGTTTTGCCATATTTCTGCTATTGGCATGTTTGAGTTATTGTTCAGCATTGTCACAAACTGCCTCTCCAAGTCTGATACATATTTGGCTCCTATATTCTCGTCTTTGAGTTTTCCAATATCGAATTTAGGACCGGTAGTGTTCTTGAGTGTCTTCGGCTTGCAATTCGACATCCGTCTTTACCTAATAGTGATCTGTGCCGCAATTAGCCCCTCGACATATACGCACGTCGAGAATGCAGGAGGCCGTCCTTTTCTCTATTAGAATGTGGATTATTTAGTTGAATGTTCTTCCGTCGGGTGATGCCCATATTCTCTTATGCATGTCACAATGCGGGAAGCATGTCGAGCTTACAATAAGGTTTTTGCTGCTGGCGAAATCAGTCAGACTCTGGCCGTTATTATAGCTAATGTCATGGAGACTGTGCCTTCGAATTGTTCCTATGCGAGTCTCTTCTTTGCCCACTTTCACCTTGAAGTCACCTAATACTAATTTAATATCGTTTGACGGAAGGGAGTTGAATGTTTAATCTAAGGTAATCGCCCAACCCCATCTTGGATATATAGCGCTAGAATTTTTCTGTTTCATTAGCCCTTGCACTTATCAGTTAAGCAATTCAAGTTCGGATAAACAAGACCAGGCTACCACGTGGAGATATCTACTACTTCTTCTGCAATGGCGCTACAGCACAAATCAGACCTTGGCCTCCTGATATTCTGGTTTCTTAACATTTTTTTTTACTTATTGTGGAAGGGTTGTTAGCCCTTCGCACAACCCTCATTCTACGATTTTTTTCATTTTCGTAGATTGAGGTGACCAAGGCATATCCAAGCAGGCAATGTGCTGGAATTATTTATTACGCGGACCGGATTTGAACCCACGACCTTCGCAGTACAAGACCAACACGCTACCTACTAGGCTACACCCTAGCTGGAGATATGATGAGCAGAATTGATGTGTATATGGTAGTTATAGCACTATCCATTCAACCACCTCCCATAAAAATGCACAATTTTAAATGATGTGCCCATTAAAACTAGAGCGGATTCAGTCAATCAATCAATTACCTGTTAAGACCTCCATATGACAGAAACGATTCTCTTCCATAAGGTTGACCAACCTAACGTCTCCCTTGAGGATTATAGTTCAGAGCTGTTATAGCTATGTTTTGCTCTGGTTTCCTCAATGTGTGACCACTGCCATTTCCGCCTTCGAATCTCAGTGTCCATTTTAGTTTGTCCAGTTATACTCGAAAATTCGTCGTTGGAGATCACATCTGGCAAGGATACGTCGGAATCATTGGTTCACGAAAGTTTCCAGTTCCTTGATAAGCCTAACGGACATTTTCCATGTGGTACAACCATATAACATATTTCCTTTAAAACAAAATATTAAGTTCGCATCAGTCCTTCTACCCCCTCCCATACAAACTCCTCATAAGACATTTCCCCTTGGAGGATATAAGAGCCATAGTGATGAGAATGTTGTTGCAGTTTCAAAATAGTTCGAAACTTCTCATACAAATGGCACAATTTCAGAAAATCAATGTACAGCGATTTCCTTGAAACTCCTGAAAGCAAACATATAATTCAGCACGAAACGTGTGAATACCAAGTTCAGTGTCATATTCAAAAATTGTAAACCCCTCCAAGCTACCTCTACCAAAAAGATCCCAACCACCATGGTGGAATAGGGAGCTGGGCGAAGTTCGTAAAAAAGTTCATTCGCTTTTTAACATCGCAAAGCGCAAAGGGCAGACCGAAGCATGGACTGAATATAGGAGCTCCCTAGAAGTCTTCAAAAGGGAACTGAGAAAAGCCAAAAGAATAGGCTGGAGAGAATTCTGTAGCCGAATAGAGCAAGCCTCAGAAGCCTCTAGACTTCGGAAGCTGCTATCCAAAAATCCAGCTTCGCCAGCCTTACTAAAAGACACGGATGGTAGCTGGACAAATGACAGTAAGGGTACGCTTGAGGCTCTCTTAAGCACTCACTTTCCAGGCTGCCAGGACCCCGGCGCCACTCGCCAAGAGGTAAACAATGAACGCCTGGAGAATGTTCCAGGGCTATTCTCAGCAAATAGACTAAGGTGGGCAATTGGCTCGTTCGATCCGTATAAGTCGCCGGGACCGGATGGGATAATTCCAGCCATGATACAAAATGTAGAAGGACTGGTTGCACCATGGCTCGCGGCGATTTTTAAGGGATGCCTTAGACTAAACTACGTACCCCAACTATGGAGGGAAGCACGGGTTGTTTTCATACCGAAAGCAGGTAAGGGCGATCACGTTAACCCTAAGGACTATCGACCCATTAGTCTTACTTCCTTCTTGTTAAAAACACTAGAAAGGGTCCTTGATGTATACATCAGAGATAGGATGAACCCAGAACATCTATCCCAAGCTCAACACGCATACATGAGAGGGAAATTGGTGGAGACTGCCACCCACGAGGTGGTGATAAACATCGAAAAATCACTGCAGCATAAAGAGTACACTCTAGGCACTTTCCTAGACATAGAGGGAGCCTTCAATAATGTCACAACGGATGCCATTGGGGAAGCTCTCCGCTCTGCTCAAGTAAACAAAACGATCAGCGCATGGATCGAGACTATGCTTAAAAATCGAACCATAGCGTCGGAATGGGGTAATTCTAGTTCTCGCAAACATAGCTGTAGGGGAACGCCACAAGGAGGGGTACTATCTCCACTCCTGTGGGTGCTGACTCTCAATAACATACTTAAGGTCCTAAGCAGTTCAGGGGTAAACGTGGTGGCCTACGCTGACGACGTAGTGATACTGGTATCAGGCAAGTACACAAACACGTTATCCAAGCTCACGGAAGGAGCACTCAGAAAACTATACGACTGGGCGAAAAGCGCCGGACTAAACGTAAACCCGCTAAAAACGGAACTAGTTCTGTTCACGAGGAAAATTAAAACTCCGAATATAACGCACTGGATATATACGGCTATCGTAAGGCCAATTCTCCTGTATGGCATAATGATATGGTGGCCCGCTCTAAATAAGACGATCTACAGGCAAAGATTGGAAAAAGTACAAAGGCAGGCATGTCTGGGAATCACTGGCGCTCTTAGGACCACGCCCTCCGATTCACTGAACGTGTTACTGTCTTTACCACCAATAGACTTGGTTGCATTAAACGTGGCATTCAAGAGTGCTCTACAACTCAAGGAGCACAAGCAACTTATTACACGACCGTACGGTCACAGTAACATAAGTCTACCCGCGGGAAACACGGACTCTATGATTGCGAAGTCAGTTTTCGACAGGAAGTTCTCGATACGTATACCGGATAGGGAATACTGGTCAACAAGAACCGGAGACCCTAGGGGAGCGATAAATATCTATACGGATGGATCCAAAATGGAGGGAGGGGTGGGCGCAGCAGTGCACACACCTGACCTCCAACGGATTTAGTTCTCAGGCTACCAAACGACTGCAGTATCTTTCAGGCGGAAATCCTGGCAATCCAGAGAGTAGCCGAGATCGCCAGCAGATCGTCACGAAATGGTAACGAAAGAATAATTATATACACAGATAGTCAGGCTGCCCTAAAGGCACTAGAAGCCTGTACTATAAAGTCTAGGGTAGTCTTTAACTGTCATCGCGCGTTACAGAATCTATCTATCTATCTACAGAACGGAAGAACTCTGCTGGGTTCCAGGCCACAGCGGCATAACAGGTAATGAGGCCGCGGACGACCTGGCGAAAAGAGGGGCAAATCTTGATCACGAACTCGCAGAAAACGTACCACTGCCTATAATGATCATCAAAGGATATTTGGACACACAGTTCACGAATCTAGCCGAAGCTAGATGGCATACGACCACAACTTGTAGAACTACAAAATCAATGTGGAACAGGTATGATGCAAAGAAAACAAAACTCTTGTTATCACTACCCAGGAAGCAATGTGCGACAATGGTTGGCATCATCACTGGCCATTGTCTTATAGGAGCACAGGCCTATAGGATGGGTTTGGTAACCCATGATCGCTGCAGGAATTGCAACCAGCCGGGAATAAGAGAGACAATGGAGCACGTGTTATGTAAGTGTCCGGCGCTTGCTAGAAGAAGGCTTATAACCCTCGGCTCTCCGTTCTTCTCCGATCTCAAACAGGTGTCGAGCTGTAGTATGCGAAACGTTCTGAACTTTGCGGCAGCAGCGAAATCCTTTGAGCTCAACAAGGAACTCGCAATACCAGCGAACCATTAGGTTTTCCCTATTTTCCGATGTGGTATCACTATGGATCCCAAAGGGTCTATGTGGGCTAAGGCCGCCACTCTAACCTAACCTAACCTACCTCTACCACCTCCCATACAATAATCACTATTCCGAAGAATAGATGACATATTTTGCGGTGCAACTCTTTCATATTTTGTCGAAAATATCGCATGATTGGTTATTGCGCTCAATGATATGTTATTTTTCCTAAAAAAATTGTTTAAATTTTTTCATTACAATATTTTGTACATTTAATAAAATTTAAGATTAAATAAAAAATATTTTATTGTAT
Organism: Chorisops tibialis; assembly: GCA_963669355.1. Classification (NCBI taxonomy): domain Eukaryota; kingdom Metazoa; phylum Arthropoda; class Insecta; order Diptera; family Stratiomyidae; genus Chorisops; species Chorisops tibialis. The sequence goes on along the minus strand of OY770262.1, from coordinate 114,372,802 downwards.
TTTGCTTAATCTTTTTCGACGAAATGGACGAATCGGTATACCCGCCCCCTTAAACTATCAACACGAGATACTTATGTTACATATACAATACTTCTTCATTATAAGTAGATAATACTAATTTTATCTATTATAGGTAGTAGGCTAGTGGCTGATGTAATTCCATTGACGCTAGTTTATAGAATTTAACGCCTCAATTATATTCTGTTAACTGAATAATTTTTATCTAATTTTTCTATTCATCAGTTTAGTCAATTATATTTGTTGGAGCAATCACATAACAAATATGCGAAATTTTACTTGTACTCGTAGTAGTTGTTTATTAGCATATTATTTCAATTAATTTACACCACCTACTTGAGATGCAGACAAAATCTTAAACATGAATTTTCATTGACGTAGTAATATTTCCTTTTTCAATAAAAAATTTAAATTTTGCATGCAAACTTCTAAGTTTTTTTTAATCAGTACTGATAAATATCGGAATATTGATCATATGATCGAAAAATAATTAGAGTTACTTGTGAAATGAATTTTAATTGTTTTTACGTTTCTGAATTGTATACAATGACAATATTACGTTTGTATTGTCATGCAAATATTGTAAATTTACAAAAAATTCTATAGTTGCATTAATTCTACTAAGGCGTCATTGCATTTAATGGGATCAACTAATCAAACTACAGTTCTAATTTTAAAATGATATATATAATAACATATTATTATTTTTTTTTATCAATTAAGTAAAATTACGTATATTTTTTTCTTCCGCGAAAAAAGGCGTATAACATTCAATTATCGCGCACAAAAATTTGATAAATAGTAATTCTTCTGTATTAAAATCATCACGTAATGTTGTAAACATTTCGAGAAGATTAGATATAAGAAAAGTGTAAACAAAAAATAACAGTCAAACAGTATTAATACACTCAAGCTTTTTAAGTGGTAGACTACAAGTTTAAATCTAGTTATGTAATTAAAATCAGTCTGTCGTTTCTTTCTATTCGAAATTTAAGAGATAAACGTCACCACATTCTGCTCTCAACATTGTATCAAAATATTTTAAATATCTTACGATCTTCGGTCTTAACATAGATGAGAAGAGGAATAGTGTATTTAATTCAACGTTTGCGCTAAGTAAGGACCTTCCATACAACTCGCAGGTCGTGAATCTCAAAATTAAAGTATTCCTCCAAATAGCTGTGTAACACGGTTAATCCAAGATTTATGCGCTCTCAGAATCCGGTACTCGCGATTTTCGTCCTTTCAGGAACCTCCCATACAAATCGAAAGTTCCGAAACAGTAAAACGGAAATGCCTACTCAAATAATGCAAAATCGTACCAAATAATGATGCACGATCGATGATTTATGCGCTCTCTGAATACTGTAGTTTCAAGGCATCTGCTATATCCTTTCAAGAACCTCCCATACAACTCGCTCGGTCGAGATTCTCAAAGTGGACAAATTACATCAATTAACTTTGCACGGTTGATCTACGATTTAGCTAGGGTGTAGTCTAGTAGGTAGCGTGTTTGGTTTACAATGCGAAGGTCGTGAGTTCAAATCCCGGTCGACGCATAATTCCAGCACACTACCTGCTTGAATATACCTTGGTTACCTCAATCTACGAAAATGAAAAATTCGTAGATAGAGAGTTGTGCGAAGAGCTAACAACTCTTCCGCAATAAATAATTAAAAAATGTTAAGGAACCTGATGGTCAGGAGGCCAACGCCCGATTTGGGCTGTAGCGCCATTGAAGAAGAACTTTGCAAGAACTCTTTACGATTTATATACGCGATTTTCGCAATGAATCCTTTTGAAAGTTCCGAAACAGTAAAACATAAATAAGTACTCGAGTAATGGAAAAGCGAGCCAAATAATAAATGGAGTCTTCGAGAGACAAAAGCAGGACGATTGAAATAATTTTGTTTTTAATTTGAGTTATTATCTCCCGTTTAGGCGAGTGGATTATCATCACCTATTCAATAGAGCCGAAGATTTCCAACGAATCGCCTAAATCACATTATTCCTCGCCACTATTGACTTTGATGTGACTAGTGACAGCTCTTTGGGGCAGGTTTTAGGACTTGATTCGAACCTCCAATACTGTCCGTCAACATTAATTCTTAATCTGCCGACGGCTTCTTACAGCTGGACGGATCAAATATCAAGAGTCCCATAGAGCTGGAAGCACGTTCGGCTCTTATTAAATCTGGAAACTTTTTGTCCAGTATTCGACCTGTCTATGGCTCCTTAGAGCTGGACAAGTTGAATAACATATGGTATTCGGTTCCACAAAGCTTGAACCATGTTTGGCTCCTTTTGGAAGTGACCGGAAATATGCAAAATGCTCGGTACGACATGCTGGAGATATCGTAACGAATGGATGGAAGCGAAATTTGAAGGAAATAAGACGGTTACATGTAATACATGATTGAGATACTGATGAAAGTAGAGAACGGAGTTAGTGAAACACTCGGTGCCAGTAATGCTTGGCGGTAAAGTAGCGACCCGAAGGGACCGAGATCGAAAGCAAGATTTTTAGTCGACAAGGTGACAAGAAGATAAAGATATGAGTAGAAAACCAAGCTAATCATACAGAGACGAAGTAGGAGGTAAGAAAACTAAATGACAGACTGATAGGACATGAGTTGGAATATGATCGGCACTTTCATGAATGAGGCGCGACAAATAGTGGCTGTGGTTATGTCCAAATCGGGGCAGAGATTCTTGCAACTTCTTTCTAATAGAGTTTCGTATCAACCGGGTATCTTTATCAAAAATGCGACAGAGATTTAGCTAGGTCTTGGTGCAGACTGCAACTTTCATACAAATGAAGGTGCATCGATCGTTGGCACAAAATCAATCCGTGTTCGAAGAGAACTATACGATAAAGTCCTGCCTCTAAGCCATGTTAATTCTACTAGATATTCGTCTTTGTTGTTCGTTCAAAGTAACAACTTTTTCCCTCGTCGGAAAAAAATATTTCTTTATATGAGAAATTTACTTGAAATGGCAGAATTTTGCTAAAAATTCTCGAAAATTGTGGTCTAAGAATTTTGGTTACAATGTTTGCAATGATTTGTCGCTCTCTCCAACTTACAGCTCCTTTTTTTATGGGCTCAGATGTCTTACACTATTCGAAATAAGAATTATTTTTGTACAAATAGTTTAATTTTCGGTAAAGAGGGTGGGGAGGGGTGGTTGCTAAGCACAAATTGTAGGTCCAATTGTTTTTTCAAATGGTTATATCTTCGGAATCACTTACCATAAAAAATTCATATTTTAAGACCAATCAGTTGGCATAAGGTCTACCATAATCAGCCTATAGAGAGGGCAATTATTATTATAAGTGACTGGGTCAGGGATATAAGGGAAGGGAGTAAGTGAGCCAAAATATCGAAAACTTTTACTAATATTCTTAGGGCTCTGGTAAAATATCATCATCAATGGCGCGACAGCCCAAATCGGGCCCTGGCCTCCTGAAGTCGTCGCCTCCAATCGTCTCGATCCAAAGACCGCGTCCTCCAGCTGCTAATTTTTAGAATGGCTTTGCTGTCTTCATCAACCGAGTCTTCCCATCGCTTGCGTGGTTTGCCTACTGGCCGGTTACCACTCGCTTTGCCTTTAAGAGCACGTTTGGGGATTCTTCTGTCTTCCATTCGCTCTACATGGCCAGCCCACTGCAGTTTACGTAACTTGATGAACGTTGAAGCTTCTGGCTCGTCGTAGAGTTGATACAACTCATGGTTGTATCTTATTCGCCATTCCGTTCCTTCCTTCACAGGTCCCAAAATTCTTCGGAGGACATTTCTTTCGAATGCGTTAACTGCTTTTTCGGAAGTTCGCGTTAATGTCCATGTCTCGCTGCCATAACAGAGCACAGGTCGTATAATAGTTTTATAAATCCGCGGCTTATTGTTCCTGTGCACTTTCTTGGATTTCATTATTGGAAGTACCGAATAATACGTCTTATTTGCAAGTATTATCCGTCGTTTGATTTCGTCTGTTTCATTACCGTCCTTTGCTAGATTAGCCCCAAGATATATGAAGTTGTCCACACTCTCCAAATTATATTCCGCAATTGTTATGTTTTGTCTGATTGGCGTTCTCCTTCTTGTTTGCGTCATTACTTTTGTTTTGCTTTCATTAATGCGAAACCCGACTTCTTTTGCGGCGGAGTCAAGATTGACAAATACCTCCTTAGCACTAGGGAAGGATCTTGCTAGAATGTTAATGTCGTCAGCGTATGCTACTAGTTGGGTGGACTTGAATAGTAGTGTTCCGTTGGTGTCGACTGGGATTTTTCGGACAACATACTCTAGTGCCAAGTTGAAAAGCATAGGGGCTAGACCATCTCCCTGCTTTAAACCACATTCCGTTCGAAAGCTGGTTGTGGAATCGGTTTGTATTCTCACTTGGGATTCAGTGTTCATCATTGTGAGTCTTGTTAGTCGGACTAGTTCTGGAGGAATTCCAAAGTCAAGCATGATTTGGTACAGTACGCTCCTGTCGATACTGTCGTATGCTTGTTTAAAATCTACGAATATTTGGTGCACGTCTGTGTTATATTCCCAGCATTTCTCAAGCACCTGTTTCACCGAGAATATCTGGTCTGTTGTAGATCGTCCGGTTCTGAATCCGCCTTGGTATTCGCCAATTATTTCATTAGTATAGGGCTTAAGACGACGTTCAATAATTTTTGTCAGTAGTTTATAGGACGTACACAACAATGATATACCTCTGTAGTTCTCACAGCAGAGTTTGTCTCCTTTCTTGTAAATTGGACATATAATGCTTTTTCGCCAGTCGTCGGGTATGATTTCCTCTGTCCAAATTTTGCATATCATGTTGTGCAGTATTTCAGCGACACAGTTTCCACCGTTTTTCAGAAGTTCAACTGGTATCTCGTCAATTCCCGGCGCTTTGTTTCGTTTTTGGTCACATAGGGCTGCTTTTATTTCAGCAAGCGTGGGTGGTATCGATGATGGTTCATCATTGTCAGTTGAGGCTTCAATTGAAATGTTGTCTGTCGTTATCGGTACTTCTGGGATGGGATTCAAAAGATGTTGAAAGTAGGAAGCCCATCTCCTTTTGATTTCTTGTGCGTCGCTGATGATGTTGCCCTCCACGTCTTTGCAGAGACTGGTTTTTGGCTTATATCCTTTTTTTAGATCTTTTACTATTGCGTATGCGTCCCGCGTTTTATTTTTTCTCATGTCGTCGTCCATTTTTTGTATTTTGTCATTATGGTACTTCCTTTGTTTTCATCTGCAGGTCTTTTTCGCTTATCGCCTAAGCTCGTCATATCTTTCTTTTTTGGCTCGTGTTGGTCGTTCAGTAAAAATTTTGTAAGCTTCGTTCTTTCTATCTATTGCGTCGCGACATTCTTGGTCGAACCAATCATTATTTTTTCGCCGTGCTTGATACCCTAATACCTCTTCCGCGGAGGATTTGATGCCGTCTCGTATCTTAATCCACGCATTCTCCACTGGCATATTTTGGATATTTTCATATATTGGTGTCAGGTGTTTATTACATGCTAACATGTAAGCCTGCGCCACCGTTTCGTCGTTAGGCTTGTCGACATTGAATTTGCGAGCTCTACTCGTTTTCGAATATCCACGACAAGCTATTTTGCATCGATACTTAGCTCTGACTAGATAGTGGTCAGAGTCACAATTCGCACCGCGGAGAGTTCGTACATCAAGTATGCTGGAAGCAGCCCTTTTCTCAATTAGAACGTGGTCTATTTGGTTGAAGGTGTGACCGTCTGGTGATGCCCACGTTCGTTTGTGAATATCGCGATGTGGGAAGCATGTAGAGCTTACTATGATATTTTTGCTGCTTGCGAAATCAATAAGACGTTGGCCATTGTCGTTGGTTATGTCATGGAGACTGTGCCCTCCTGTTGTTCCTCTATGAGCCTCCTCTTTTCCGACTTTTGCATTAAAATCCCCTAAGATAATTTTTAGGTCATTCGAGGGCAGTGAATCATAGGTTGTTTCTAGGGTGGCATAAAATTCGTCTTTAGTTATATCGTCCTTGTCTTCTGTTGGTGCGTGAACGTTGATCAGCCAAGTGTTGAAAAATTTAGTCTTTATTCGGATTGCACACAATCTTTCACTTACTGGTCTGAAGCTCGTGACCTGCTGTTTAAATTTTTTGTCAACGACAAAAGCGACTCCAAACTCTCTGCTTCCCGACAATTTTCCACTTGAATAGATTGTGTGTGATCTCATGTCCATGATTTCGCTACCGAGCCATTTCGTTTCTTGGATGGCAGTTATGTTGATGTTGTGTTTTGCCACTTCTTCGAGGAACTCTTTCAGAGCTCCTGTCCTAAATAAGGATCGAACATTCCAAGATCCAATAGAGTAGTCCATTTTCCGTTTGCGGGGTCGTTGCCGTTGAGTCCATCCTTTCCGAGGCTGTTCTTCAGGTTTCTGGACAGTGTTCTTTTTCCGGTGATGCGTTGTCGGCGCCTCGCCCAACCCCCGACCTGGAGGACCGGTCCTACTTATTTATTACACCCTAGTAGAAAAAGGGTGGGAGTTTTGAGCTAAATATGACATGCTGGAGTTCTCACAGCTATGCTGCAAGTCCAACTATGCCATACTTTTTGCCTACTTCCTGAGACGCACTGGTGTTACTGGCCATTCAGGTTAACTCCATGTTCCCTCCTCCTTTCTCAAACTGGGCTTGGGACCGTCTATGGCGGAGTTATGGTAAAATATACAAAGTTAAAATTTTGCATGTGCGTTCATCCATCTGATTAACATAAAGAAAAAAGAAAAATTAGAAACAGAACTGTTAGCCCCGAAAGGGGGCCCCAACCTGCACTGAAAAAAACACAAAATCTCAAAATTTTCGATTAAAATTTTGTGCTACAAACTTGTGAATTTGTGAAATTCATTTCAAACAATTGCACAAAAGCTTAAGATAATAACTGGTTGAATACCATCTAAACTTCTACCTCCTCCCACACAAAAGTTTTTTTCCGACTATTTTCAAGAAATCAATTATCACTAAAATATCAAAAATTATCAACTTGAAATTCTGTATAAAAACTTCTAAAAATATTTAAAACAAAGCTGAATAAAAAGTTTTGAAAACACTCTTGCCCTTCTACCCACAAAAGTATGATTTCGACCGATTTCTAAAAATCAACTCTAGACAACAAATTAAAAGCTACGAACTTGAAATTTTGGATAAACACCTTTCAAGAGAAACGAAATAATCTACAATGGCGCTACAGCCAAATTGGGCCTTGACCTCCTGACCTTCAGATTGCTTAACATTTATTCATTATTTATTGTGAAAGGGTTGTTAGACCTTCGCACAACCCTCTATCTACGAAATTTTCATTTTCGTAGATTGAGGTAACCAAGGTATACCCATGCAGGCAGTGTGCTGGAATTATGCGTCGACCGGGATTTGAACTCACGGCCTTCGCATTGTAGACTAACTCGCTACCCACTAGGCTACACCCTAGCATGAAACGAAATAATATTACATCACAAATTTTAGATTCCCTCAACTCTTCTACTCCCTCCCATTACAAATGTATGGTTTCAAGAATTACACCAAATTTCATAGAATTTACTTCGCCTATGAAACTAACATTCCACACAGCGAATTTTTAACGTGATTCAAGCAATCAATTAAAAAAATATTAGCTACTACCCATCCCTTCTATCGCATCCCTTCATACAAACCCAAACTTCAAACGAATGAAATATTGATTCAATAAAATGGAGCCATCTTAATCACATTTAGGTGCTAAATAATTGACAACAGCCCTACCCTAGTACCTCCGTTCACTTAGTCTTCCCTATGCACCCTAACATGCACATTGACTTCTCCCGCATCCTCTACCTGCCCCAATTATAAGTTTGCCACAAAGTTTGTAACGCCAAGAAATAAGACTCGGAGAAAAAAATGAATGATACAGAAGTTCATATAATCACTTACAAATCTCTAAACCGGATGTCCGTCCGTCCGTCCGTCTGTCCGTCCGTCCGTTCGTCCGTGTCCTCTCTAGCTTGAGAACGCGTTGATCTAGAAAGTTCAAATTTTGTACATGTCGTTTTTGACAAAAAAGTACGGACAAGTTCGTGAACGGGCCAAATCGCTCCACCCCTTCTACCCCTCCCATACAAAATGACACAATTTCGCAATTTGACAATAAACGGTTTTGCTCGAAAACTATAGAAGCCATTAGTCTGAAATTTTGGACATATTACTTTTATGATGGTATCAGTCTATCGTATAAAAATTATATATGTCCTTCTCCTCCTTCCACCACCTCCCATACAAACTGCACTTTTTCATGAAATACTCTAAGCCAATTTACTCAGTGCGTATAAAATTTATCTCAAATTTAGCACTAAATATTTACTAAGAATTGTTAGTAAGACCTAAAAAAAATTAGACCATTAGCTTCACCTCTACTCCCTCCCATACAAAATAACATAATTTCGCAATTCGACAATAAACGGCTATTCTCGAAAAGTATAAATGCTATTGATCTGAAATTTGGAATATATTACTTTTATAATAATTCCAATCTGCTGTATAAAAATTATTTAAGTCTAATTTCTACTACCACCTCCCATACAAACTGCACTTTTTCATGAAATACTCTAAAAAATTTACTCATTACGTATAAAATTGATAGAGCTGAAATTGTGCACTAAACATTTATTTAGAATTATTCGTAAGAACAAAAAAAATTAGGCTATTACCTTCACTCCTTCTACCTCCTCCTCCTATACAATTTGACACGATTCAACAACTTTACAAAAAGTCGATTTGCCTGAAAAGTATGAATGCTACTGATCTGCTATGTTAAATAAATGATGTTTAGAGTTATTTCTAAGAAATTTATTAATAACTCCACCCTCCTTCTACCACCTCCCATATAAACTGCACATTTTCACTAAATTCAATGCACTAAGTTTCTCAGTACCTATTAAATTTTTGAATCCTAAATTTTGTATAAGACATTTTGATAGCAACTTTATCGTGATGTGAAAAAATTAGTTCACTGTTGTCACCCCCTACCACTTCCCCTACAAAATTTCTTAAAATAAAAAAAATTCTCCTTCATCTAGAGTATCGCGGAATGTGTAGAAGTAGTTGAACGATATGGTACATAAAGTCTTTGAACAATTTTAAATGAATTTATAAAATGTATTTTTAAGGAATTTGTGAAATCTGCAAACGAGAATATCATTTGAAATGATTATGGGGAAAATTTTGACATTGGAAAATTCATAAAAGTTTACTGTAGAAAAGTACTAGTAAAATAAGTCGGAAAATTAAAATTTATTAATACATGGATTTTTATTAATCACCTGATTTTTCTTTTTCAGAAAGATGGGTAGCCAGTTATGGCTATGTTTACTTATAGCAGTGCTTGCTGCTACTGTTTTGGCTGAAAGTCCTTCGAAATCCTTGGACTTAAATACAATTCGCGATGATGAGAATAAAATCGACACATCAATTCCGCTGGCATTCAATCCAGTCTACAATAAAATGTTGCCGCTTCGTACGATAGGGCCCGAAAAGCCTCTAACAGAAACTGCACCTCCGACGAGTGAGATGAAAGCAACTACTAAACTGCCATTAGCTGTTGCCGAATCAAAGTTAGTACACTGTTTGATCGCTATTATTAGGTTTATAACATTGGAATTTATTAATTTACTTTCAGGCCGAAAAAAATCATTTCTAAAATGAACTCAACTCACGTTGAGACGTTAGATGAGAAACCGAAATTAACTACTAGCGCTGATGACGATAGCTACGCTTATGATGAAGAAATTTATGATGACGATTACTATTATGACGAGGAAAGTAACGAAGTTAATAGTACTAGTACTACTGCTTCTACGACAACTGCAAATAAGAAAACAACTAAACCGAAAGGAGAACTTAAACCAATTAAGGGAAACGAAATGGTAAGTAATTCTTCATATATTTTTTAGAATCTGTTAAACTGCCCTTCATATTGTAACAATTTTGAATTTCAGGACGACACTAAAGTACCCGATATTCCCCAACATAGCATTGAACATATTGAAGAACACGAAGAAATTATCTTTAGCGATAATGTTCCTTGTCCTAGAGATTGTGTTTGCAATCGGAATTTGAACAGCTACTTGGTTGCAACGTGCAGCAGGTTTGTCTCAGAAATCACACACATTTCAGAATCAAAAGAAGTTGAATTAAAATAATTACAGATTGGATGCTGACATTCAAAAATTCGGTTCGGATATCACGGATCTGATAGTTGTCGATGTTCGACCTAAGTTCCCCATCATTTTGGGACCGAACTTTTTCACTAAGGTCGGCATGAAGCACATCTCATCTATTAAAATCACTAACTGTACAGTTGAGTACATTCATCCGACTGCATTCCATGGTTTAAATGAATTGTATGCGGTTAATTTGACAAATGTTGCTCTTTCGACCTTACATCCGGATACATTTGCTAAAAATAAGGCTTTGCGTCTTTTAACCATCTCCGGAAATGACTTGAACTTTATGACCCAAAAGGATTCGCCATACAATCGCTATATGCTTAAAGTAAGTAATTTTAGAGATTGAAATTACTGTTTTACCGAAATTAAAAATTTTTTTTGTAAATTTTAGGCGCCAAGTGTAGAAGAATTGGATTTGTCCAATAATAATTTACATGAACTTTTGCCAAACGCATTTAAAGGCCTCGATAACGTTGTTTTCATCAACTTGGCTCATAACTATCTGAAAGGATTGCCCGAAGGGATTTTTGATTCGGTCGAGACTATTGAAGAACTGGATTTATCGTTCAACGCCATCAGTAGCCTTCCGACAAATATCTTCAATAGGACAGCTCTGGCCATCTTGAATTTGATGTACAACGAAATTTCAAATGATTTGAGCTTCGGTACATCCGATTTGGAACGATTGGATTTGAGCTATTGCTCGATCAAGCACATCAACAATGACATGTTCCGTAAAATGGACGGTTTGAATAATCTGAAACTGAAGGGAAATTCCATCAAAAAAATTCAACCCGAGGCATTTGTATCGCTCAGACATTTGAGTCATATTGATTTGTCGTTCAACGATTTGGAACAAGTTTCGTCCTTGATGTTTTTCAAGAACTCCGAGCTGGAAAGGATCAAGTTGAACGATAATCCCAGATTGAGCCAACTTCCACCAGATGGCTTCCAAGTCTTTACTAAGCACTTCAACAAGGTCGATCATTTCGATGTATCGAACTGCGCTATTGGCGGCATTGGGCATAATACTTTCTCGACCATGCCGGAATTGGTTACGCTAAAAATGTCCTGGAATAACATCAATAACTTGGATCGTGGTACTTTCACCGCCTTGAGTCGATTGGTTAAGTTGGACCTTAGTAACAATTTGATTGTTAAACTCGATGACTTGATCTTCTCCCGTAATCATGAACTGTCGACTATCAATTTGGCTGGAAATCCCATTAAGAAGTTGTCCGCCATGCACTTCTCGACCATCAACAAACTTCAAGAATTAGATGTTAGTGAATGCGAGCTTGTAAGCTTGCTGAGCGATTCGAACTACGATGCTTATCGTAACTTCAAGTTCTACTCTACTCTAAGGACATTCAATGCTTCGAGCAATCGTATCAAGAAAATTTCACGAGCCGATGTCAAATTCTTTAGAAATCTGAAAACCTTAGATATCACTATCAATCCTCTCAAATGTAACGGAGACTTCCTGGATTTGATGAAATGGTTAGGTAAGAAGAGTGTTGTTTCCGGCAAGGTTCCACGAAGTGAATCGCTGGACGATTCGTTTGCGATCGCCACTGATGTCGCTCAAACCTGGGATCAATTGGCTCGCGAAATTTGCAAGCATGACGTTGAAGCATTCGAAGCTAAGAAAAATATCGTACCCAAAGTCGAGATAGTATCATCGACTGGTGCCCCTGTAGCTGCAAAGGATCAAGCCAAGATTGATGCCGAAGAAGATACGAGCAACGATACTGATGACGAAGATGACGAAGACGAGACTAACGCAGACGAAGATGATGAAGAAGGTGACGAGAAGGATGGAGAAGATAGCGAATATGATGACGATGAGGAGGAATATGACGATGAGGAAGATGTCGATGCCAAGAAAGAAGAGAAAGATAAAACATCAATCATTAAGGATCGAGGACTATTTGCCGATGAAGTGAACGTTATTAAGGAAACGGAAGATCAAATATTGCGAGGTAAGAACAGTTTTGTCGAAAAGATGCAATAATGCAGCTCAATAATAAAGTGTTTCTTATTCCCAATGAAAAAACAGATAAACTTCTCAACCGAGAAGAGATCGTCATAGAACGCGGCACTATCTACTATTCCAACTATCGCTTCTTATGGCCCATTTTGGTTGTCGTGTGTAGCGTTATCATTCTTTTGATTGTGATCGGTAAGGTTGTGTCGATGCTGATGCGAAAACGTGGCGAACGCTATCGTCAAGCCATTTTGGCATCCAAAAATAATTTCGTCTACAAGAAATTATCCGAAGAAATTTCAACACCGCAAACTCCAAAAGTTCATCGATATGCTCCGATTAATCAAGTCTAATAAATCTAAGCTATATAAAAACCAGTTTTTAAGAAACTTAAGGCTACATTTTTTTGTTTTCTATACTAACATATTATCTCCTCTGCTGATGACGAGATTAAAAACTAAAAAAAAAAAAAAACAATTGTATGTACTTAAACATTCTCTTTTCGAAGAGAGTTTTGAAAAAATAAGCTCTCGAGATTAGAGCCTCACTTCCATCCGATTCCGATTAATATCATATTATTATGCTAAAAAATGTTTAAATGAAAAATATATTTGTTTATTTTTAAGTTCAAAACAACTTTTATTAATATTATTAAAATGTAGAGTGCGGAGAGCTGTTAGAACTTGAATTCATTTTAGAAGGCTATAAACGAAAATATATCTAAATATCCTTTATTTTTAACATTCCATTTTAATAGTTATTATAACTTCTTCTTTTTTTCAAAACTAAAAATATCTACGTAAACAAACGAGTTAAACAAATGACGTGAACAAAAAAAACTACATGAAGAAGTTAGATCAATGATGTTTTATTATCATATTTTCAACCGTGTAATTATTTTAATTTTTTTTTATTTGTTTAATTTTGGAAAAAATTTTGAAGCATACAGATATCCGTTGTGTAAATGTTTCATTCGTAATAATTCTAACTATTTGTAAGGAAATAAATCTTCAGAGAGTGCGACACTTATGGGGAAATAAATATAATGCAGAAAAGAAAGAAATAAAATATTTTATTCCATTTAACTTCTATGAAATTTATTTTTATTTTTTATTAGAGTGCCATTGTCAATTGTAATTGGTCGCTTAAAATTTAAGATTTTTTTTTTTGTTAATATATCATTTCTTTATTGAGAAGGGATAAAATAAATGAAAAATACTTCAAAATTAAATTAATTGAAGTTTTGTTTTTATTTACTCGATTCTACAATTGAAAAATGGTCTGGATATGCAATAGTGAACGATCTAAAAATGTTAACAAGTTTTGCAGGATACACCAATGAGATTCATGTTAACATATCGGAAGTCTAAATAAATATGCGTAACTGGAAAATTTCTCTACAGATATTTTTATACTAAGCAAGCAAATTAATTGAAAATCTCAGTACTTTTATTTTTTTTTTCTATTTTTAGGGCACCATAAGTATTAAGAGTGCGCCCTTAGTAATTGCAACTGGAATAGAAAGAAAGGTGCAATCACAACAACAAATAGGACATAAGTGTGCAGCAGATACAATAGCAGTTATAACTGATGTTACAGCTGATGAAGGATCCGCTTTGAGTCCTCCCACACTGGAAGAAGTAAAAGCAGCCCTGAAGAACCACCCAAACAAAAAAGCGCCGGGCACTGATCGAATTCCAGATGAGCTTCTAAAAGCCGGCGACACCTGCATAACGCATCTCTAACATATATTAGTCACGGGCGTATGGACGCAGGAAACACTGGCGCAAGAGCATAATATGACCAATTTATAAAAAAGGTGACAGCAGAGCTGCGAAAACTACCGAGTAATATCTCTGTTGTGTACGTCTTATAAGATCTTGACGGAAATTCTGGAAAAGAGAATTAAGCCCTATGCTGACAAAGTAATTGGTGAATACCAAGGCGGATTTATAGCTGGACGATCGACCACGGACCAGATATTCTCAGTAAAACAGTTGGTGAAAAACTGCTTGGAATATAATATTGATGTGCACCCCAGATATTTGTTGACTTCAAACACACATTCGACAGTATCGACAGGCTCATACTGTATAAAAACATAACAGGAGTACGATTGGGCATTAAGCCCAATCGTGCGATACTCTAGATGAAAGAGAAATTTTTGTATCTTACGAAATTTTGTAGGGGAAGTGGTAGAGAGGGGTGACGACATTGAACTAATTTTTTCACATGACGGTAAGGTTGCTATCAAAATGTTTTATACAAAATTTAGGATTTAAAAATTTAATAGGTACTGAGAAAATTAGGGTATTGGATGTAGTGAAGTAGTGCAGTTTGTATGGGAGGTGATAGAAGGAGGGGCGAGTTCTTAATGACTTCTCAGAAATAACTATAAATATCTTGCTTTTGACATGTCTTAAATTGCAGATCAGTAGTATCCATACTTTTCATGAAAATCGACTTTTTATAAAGTTGTGAAATTGTGTCATTTTGTATGGGAGGGGGTAGAAGGGGTAAAGCTAATCGCCTAATTTTTTTTGGTTTTACTAATAATTCTAAATAAATATTTAGTGCACAATTTCAGCTCGGTCAATTTTATACGCACTGAGTAAATTGGCTTATAGCATTTCATGAAAAAGTGCAGTTTGTATGGGAGGTCGTGGAAGGAAGGGGAGGACTCAAATAACTTTTGTACAGTAGATTTATATCATCATAAAAGTAATATATTCCAAATTTCAGATTTTATTTTATATTATTCGAGCAAATCTGTTTATTGTGAAATTACGAAATTGTGTCATTTTGTATGGGAGGAGGTAGAAGGGGTACAGCTAATCGTCTCATTTTTTTTGGTCTTAATATTAATTTTAAATAAATATTTCGTACACAATTTCAGCTTGATAACTATTATACGCACTGAGTAAATTGGTTTAGAGCATTTCATGAAAAATTGCAGTTTGTATGGGAGGTGGTGGAAGGAGGGGGAATACACAAATTGTTTTTATAGAGTAGATTGGAATCGTCATAAAAGTATTACATTCCAAATTTCAGATCAATGTCATTTGTACTTTTCAAGGAAATCCGTTTATTGTCAGATTGCGAAATTGTGTCATTTTGTATGGGAGGGGGTAGAAGGAGTGGAGCGATTTGGCTCGTTCACGAACTTGACCTTACTTTTATGTTAAAAACGACGTATACAAAATTTGAACTTTCTAGCTCAACGCGTTCTCAAGCTAGAGAGGACACGGACGGACAGACAGACGGACAGACAGACGGACGGACGGACGGACATCCGGTTTTGAGATTTTTGAGTGATTATATGAACTTCTGTATCATTCATTTTTTTCTCCGAGCCTTATTTCTTGGCGTTACAAACTTTGTGGCAAACTTATAATACTCTCAGATTTCATCTAGAGTATAATCATGTTGGAGCTTGGAGTTCCACCGAAACTGATTCGGCTTACAAGAATGACAATTACTGAGTCTTTGTCACAAGTCAGAGAAGAAAATGACCTAACTTCCTGTTTTAAGACAGACAACGGCCTCAAACAAGGTGACGGCCTCGCACCATTGCTTTTCAACTTGACACTCGAATATGTTGTTCGGAAACTTCCCGTTGACACCAAGGTAACACTATGCTTCAAGTCCACACAACTCGTAGCATATGCCGACGATATAGATATCCTTGCAAGATTGCTAAGGAGGTATTTATAAACCTTGACTCGGAAGCGAGGGAAGTTGGACTACGTATTAATGAAAACAAAACAAATAAACTGCCAACAAGTCGGGCGAAACTTTATTATTCTTGGGATAAGTTGCGGATGACTGGAAAGTCAATATGCAGGTTAGAGTGGTTAGGGAAGGCTAAGTGAAAGGGAGTTCTTGGGCAGGGCTGTTGTCAATTTAACAATATTTCATTCGTTTCTACAAGTTTGGGTTTTTATGAGGGGAGGAGCAGGGGTAATAGTAAGGGTGGGTGGATGCTATATAGCTTTTTAATTAATTGCTTGAATCACGTCCAATATTCTCTGTATAGAATGTGTTTCATAGACGAAGTTGCATAGAATATTCATAAAATTCGGTGTATTTTACATTCACGAAACCAAACATTTGTATGGGAGGGGGTAGAGAAGGTAGGGGAATCGTAAAATTTTATATGTAGTTTTATTTTGCTTCTCTTGTAAGGTGCTTGTATAAAATTTCAAGTTCGTAACTTTTAGTTTGTTGGTTATTAGTTAATTTAATGAAATTGGTCGAAATCATAGTTTTGTATGAGAGGGGGTAGAAGGGCAAGCGCGATTTCAAAACTTTCAACGCAATCTCATTTCAATTATTTTTGTAAGTTTTTATGCAGAATTGCAAATTGATAGCTTTTAATAGTTAGGTGATAATTGATTTCTTAAAAATTGTCGAAAAAATTAATTTTGTATTGGAGGGGGTAGAAGTTTTAAAGGTTTTCGACCAGTTAATATTTCGTATATTTAGAGATTTTTTTTAAATGCCTTTCGCAAATTTTCAAGTTTCTACCATAAAATTTCACTCAAAAGTTTTCAGTTTATGTGTTTTTTTCAATGCACATGAAACACCTTGTGCACGTTAGACCGGGGGGGTCGGTTTATAACAATTATGGATCAAGTTATTATTATTTTTCTATGTACATCAAATAGACGTATCCACATGCAAAATTTAAACTTTGTATCTTTCACCAGAGCCCTAAAAAAATCACTCAAAATTTTCGACATTTTTGCTTATCACCTCCCTCTCCTTACACCTCCCAACTTAAAATTTTTACCAAAATTAACCATTATGTAGTTCTACAATCTGAAAAATTTTTGATTTGATATCTGTACTGTTTTTTGAGATATAAGGATTCGTAATTTTGAAAAGTGCGCCATTTTTTAAATGCTCCCCATTTCCCCCCACTACTATTACTTCAAGATGTTATATTTTTTTGTATTTTCCTAGTATAGCTTAATATAAGTTTCAAGTTTCAATTACATAGCTTAAGAGATAGTTGAGATATTCATTTTTAAGTATTTTTCTTTGCACCCCCTGACCCTTCCCCTTACAATAATTAACCACTCCCTAAGCTGATTCCGATGGAACTATATGCCGCCTTGACGGTCCCAAAATATGATTTTTTTACGATAAGTAATTTCGAAGATATAATCATTTGAAAAAACAATTCGGCCGACAATTTGTTCTTAGCCCCCCCTTTTCGGACGCCAATGGATAAAAAAATTAAATTATTTTTAAAAGTTGTCCCACAAACCCCTCTATATGTGTGTTGAGTTTTAGCTTCCTAGCTGTTACCATGGTTGAGATATTTGAATTCGTATTTTTCGGCCTTAGCGCTTCCCCCGCCTCTCCCTGAACCCGTACACCCCCGAAAATGGGTATCTGCCTGAGATCCGCAACTGTCTACAATCCCCCCAAAAATAAACTTTCTATCTTGAAGGGTTTGGGAGTTAATGTGCGCTGAGCGTACACTTCGGCGTACGGAGTACAGACTGACGGATTTTCTTTTTTGCATTTTTAGGCTAATTTAGTCATGAAACGCGAAAAAACAAAATTTCAGGGTAGCAAATTTTTTTTTTTCCAAATCGATCACAATACTTTATTATTAAAATAATAAAGTAAAATGATGACACAAATTAGGTAAAAGACGCCAATCAGACAAAATATTACGGTAGGAGACTATAACCTAGAAAACGCAGACAACTTTATATACCTAGTGGCGAACCAGTCGAAGGATGGAAGCGAACCCATCGACATCAAATGAAGAATAATGGTGGAAAACAAGACGTATTATTCGGTACATCCAATAATTAAAAACAAGAACGTATACAGGAAAACAAAACTTAAGCTATATAAAACGAGCATAAGACTTGTTTTATGCTATGGCAGCGAAACGTGGACTTCAACTCTGGCGTCCGAAAATCTACTTAATGCTTTTGAAAGAAAGGTCCTCAGAAGAATCCTCGGACCTGTGAGAGAAGACTCGATCTTAAATTCAGTTTTTATTAATCTCGGAAAAAAAAACTAAACCTGATTGCTAATCTTACGTTGAGCCTCTTGCTACTTCCAGTGTTTTTTGTTACTTTTCTGTTCGTTGTTCGCTGTCCGTGTGCTATTGCGAAGAGTTCGCGAATTCTGATCCTCTTTTTTTCATAAATTTTGGATTAATTTACTCATAATTCATTTAGTTTTTTATAGTTATGATGTGTATTTTATTATTAGATGGTATTTATTAACACTTCACATTTATTATTATGGGATATCCTCCATAATAACAATAATAATCGACAATATGCAGTTAATTCACATCCAAAAGTTAATAAGTTCACTTCAAAGTCGAAATTTCAGAAAAAAATGAGCTCCTGACTATTCACACATACTGCGAAAGTCCTACTTCGACTCCTTCAAAAATTGTTTTCTCTATTTTATTTTGGGCCGGCAGACAAGCAAAATCAACGGCTTTCGTTCCATTTCGTGGAAAATTTTAGAGCCATAATAGCAGTTTTTGTCCATTTTCTTAATTGTCCGAATTTAATTATTATTATTTATCGCCATTATTATTTCTTCTTATTTTATTTTATTATTTTAATAATAAAGTTTTCTAATCGACTTGGAAAAAAAACTGCTACCTTGGAATTTTGTTTTTTCGTGTTTCATGACTAAAATAGCCCAAAAATGCAAAAAAAAATCGGTCTGTCTGTACGCCGTACGCCGACGTGTACGCTCAGCGCACATTAACTTCCAAACCCTTCAAGATAGAAAGTTCATTTTTGGAGGGATTGTAGATAGTTGCGGATCTCAGGCGGATACCCATTTTGGTTGGTGTACGGGTTCAGGGGGAGGCGGGGGGACCCCGCAGACGAAAAAATACGATTTCAAATATCTCAACTATGGTTACAGCTAGGAAGCTAAAAATCAATATACATAAAGAGGGGTTTGTGGGACAACTTTCAAAAATAATTTAATTTTTTTATCTATTGGGGTGCAAAAAGGGGGGGTTAAGAACTAATATTTTTTTTTTCAAATGATTATATCTTCGAAATTACTTACCATAAAAAATTAACATTTTGAGACCATTAAGGTGGCATATATATCCACTAGAATCAGTTTAAATAGAAGCTAATTACTGTGTGGGTGTGCAAAGAAAAACACTTAAAAATTAATATCTCGGCTTTTTATTAAGCTATGGTATGTAATTGAAACTTAGAACTTATATTAACCTATACTAGAAAAATATAATATTTGAACAAAATGGTAGTGGGGGGAAAAGGGGAGCATTTAAAAAATGGTGCACTTTCCAAAATTTCAAACCGTTATATTTCAAAACTGAGTGCAGATATCAAATTCAAATTTTGTCAAATTATAGAACTACATAATTTTTAATTTTGGTAAAAATTTCACGTCGGGAAGTATAAAAGAAGGGAGGTGGTAACGAAAAATGTCGAAAATTTTGAGCAATTTTTTAAGGGCTCTGGTGAAAGATATAAAGTTTAAATTTTCCACGTAGATATATCTCTTTGTTATACATACAGAAAAAGTAATGAAAATTCAACAATTGTTATGCACCGAGCACCCTGGTCTTAAGTGCACAAGGAGTTTCATGTGCAATGATAAAAACACATAAACTGAAAATTTTTGAATGAAATTTTAAGCTCAAAACTTGAAAAATTGCAAAATACATTTAAACATTTTTTTTAAAAGAATGAAATATTAAATGGTTGAATACCTTTCAAACTTCTATCCCCTCCCACACGAAATTATTTTTCGACCATTTTTAAGAAATCGACTATCACCGAACTATTAAAAGCTATCAATTTGAAATTGTGCACAAAAGCTTATAAAAATAATTGAAATAAAATTACGTTAAAAGTTTTGAAATCACACTTGCCCTTCTACCCCCTCCCACACAAAAGTATGATTTCGACCAATTTCATTAAATCAACTAATAATCAACAAATTAAAAGCTACGAGCTTGAAATTTTGTACGAGCACCTTACAAGAGAAATTAAATAAAAGTGCGTCACAAATTTTACGATTTTCCTGTCTCCTCTACCCCCTTCCACACAAATGTTTGGTTTCGTGAATATAAAATACACCGAATCCAATGAAAATTCTATGCAATTTCGTCTATTCATAGACAACTTGCATAAATAAACGAATGAAATATTGATTAAATTTACTGGAGCTATTGATCGTGTCCGCAATTAAGTGTTAATTGACAACAGTCCTGCTCAAGAACCCCCTTTCACTTAGTCTTCCTTAACCACTCTAACCTGCATATTGACTTTCCATGCATCCGCAGCCTGTCCCAAAATAATTAAGTTTCGCCCGACTTGTTGGCAGTTTATTTTATATATTATTATTTTTATTGTTATTTATTGTTTATATATAGGTATAAAAAAGATATAAGACACCCTAATCACATTAAGAATAAATGAAACACATAACAGAATTATGATAAGGCGTAAAGCCCAATTAAATGATACTCTAGATGAAATAGGAAATAGTTTATTGTACCAGAAAATATGTCATCTCAAATTCTTTCGAATAGTGACTTTTGTATGGGAGGGGGTAGAACGAGTAAGGGGATGTGATGTGATTTTTTGACATTAATGATTTTCACATCTTTATATTATGACCTAATTTTCAAGTCAAGAGCTAAAATGGTCTCGGAGAGAAATCAATTTTTTTAAATTTCCAAATTTCATGAAATTTATATGGGAGGGGGTAGAAGGAGTGGGGGGATATGGCCCGTTCACGAGCTTAAAGTTTCTTTTTTGCTAAAAATGACATATAACAAATTTCAGCATGATAGGTTAAAGCATTCGAGAGTTATGTTGTAGACAGATGAACAGACAGACGGACCGACGGACGATACACCAAAGCTTTCGAGAATTTTTTGTTTTTTTTACCGGCCGTCGAAAATAACTTAGGGGGTCACCCTTTAATGCGCGATGCACAGTTAAGTCGACACGGGTACGGGGAAACAAGTGGATAGAGGAAAATTAGTAGGGAAACACAAGATGGGATATTTTGAAGTGGCGGTGAACGTTGTTCTTAAATTGCTGGAGATTGTATCCTGTCGAAATGAGATTGCCTGGTAATGAGTTCCACAACACTGTCGTCCGAGGGATGAAGGATTGCCTAAACTTCACTATTCTCCACGGCAAGGGCTTCACGGTGTACTCGTGTGAGCGAGCAGCTTGGCGAGTATTTCGGGGGGCATTTAATGTAGGTGGTATAAGGGCTTTTAGTTCCTTGCTGCATTTACCATGCAAGTACCTAGTCAAGTCATAAATATTGGTACACAGAAAAATCGACGCCAAATGAAAACGAGTTAATATTTTTCAAAACTTTTTTTTTCTTTTTATTGGGCTATTCAATGGCTACAAATCTTAGAACAACTTATTTGAAATGACTTCCATTTGCCTTCCAGCACGACTTGAGACGGTCTGGAAACTCATCGATCGCAAGACGCACTTCATGCCTGAGGAAATTGTCCACTGCACGGACAAGGGCTCGCTTCAACGACTCAATATTTGGGTGTCAAGTAGAGCAAGCCATGCCCTTTAATACGGACCACAACGGCCAATCATCCGTCGATATGAAGTCCGGAACGTTATTTTTGAGCCACAGTTGAGTCGTTTTTGTCTTGTGAGCTGGAGCAGAGTCTTGCTGGAAAGTCCACGGCTTGATGGCGAATATTGATTGGTTGAGAGGCTTCACAATGGGTTCCAAGACGGTCGATTGATATACTTTGCCCGATGTTTTCACTCCTTTCTCGCAAAAATGGAGCTTGGTAACGCCATCGTAGCTCATTCCTCACCATACCTTTACAGACGCGGGATGGTGGCCTCTTTGGACCCTCGGGATGAGTTGGGATGCTTCTCTGGATGACCGAGCATAGACACGGTCGTTCTGTTTATTGAGCGATTCTTCTACGGTGAAAATTTTCTCGTCAGTAAACAAAATTTGTCTGTGAGCGTTCTTCGCGTACCGGCTTCGATTTTCGCTTGCGTTTTTCCTTCAATACGGCCGTGAGCAGGTGTCCAGTGTGTCGCTTGTACGCGCTGAGTCCCAAATCTTCTTTGAAAATGCGAGACATGGATTTATGCGAAATTTGCATTTCCCGCGACAAGATTTTCTGTTTTCGCAGCGGTTTTCGGTCGATTCGTTTCTCTACGGATTTGATCGCTTTCGGAGTTCTCACAGTGCGCGGACAGCCGGATCTTTGACGGTCTCGTACTCCACCAGTATCCTCAAACAACTTCACAGCACGATACACAAAATTGCGAGTGATTCCAAGCGGTCGCAACGTCCGAAAGATCGCCTTTTTCCAAGTTGCATTTTAGTAAGCCAACTACAAAAATACGATTTTCGATGTCGCCCCATTCCATGTTTGTAAATAATTGATGCCAAAAACTTTTTACGTGGCAATGAAGCAGAAATGTCAACTGTCAAATCGCAGTCAAGACGAAACGGATGCGCCCAATATTGCATTCGTAATGAATGCGTTTAGTTGTGTACCAATATTTAGGACTTGACTAGGTATCTATAGTAAATGCAGAGTGCACCGACATTTCGACGATGCTCGAGGGAGTCAATTGAGGCTGATATAGCTTCATCTCCAATTAATCGGAATACATATTTCTGGATACGGTCAAGAAGGGCCAGATGTGATTTTGGGGCCCCAGCCCAAACAAGCGAGTTGTACTAGTTCGGTGGCAGAGAAGTATTTCTTACACTTCCGCAGAATACCTAGGCGTTTCGAAGCATCAAGAGCGACTTCGTAAATGTGTTAGCTCCAATCTAGGCGATTGTTAAGTTTTACACCTAGTAATGTTAAATCTGCAGAAGGTGGAATCTGTGCGCCATTCAAGGACATATTAGTGACCGACGTCGGAACGTTATGTTTAAGAGATAGATGACAGGACTGCATTTTTAAGGCATTAAACTCAACTCTGTTGTTCCTGCCCCATTCCAGGATTAAATTGAGGTCAGAGTTCAATGACTGTATCTACTCATTACGACAAGAGGCCATCGATATCGGACGAGCGTCCGCGGGAGTATCGAATTGGTAGGTGTTATCTAAAGTGCTGTCATCTGCAAAACAGTGAATAGGATTGAGAGTATACGACAGAAGGTCATTTATGAAGACTGAAAAGAGAGTGGGAGATAAAACTGAGCCCTGAGGGACGCCGGAGTCAATTGAAAAGGGTGCAGAAGTTACTCCGTCTAGTATGACTCGAATAGAGCGCTCGGAGAGGAAACTCTCAATCCATTGAAGAAATAAAGTGTTTAAACCAAAGGCCTTTAGTTTGGCTAGGAGGCATTTGTGCCAAACTCTGTCAAATGCTTTGACGGTGTCAAGCAAGAGCAAGAACTTGACCTTCACCAAATTTGTGGATGCAGGAATTCCAACGCTCGGTAAGATAGATCAGGAGATCGCCTGTAAAGCGACCCGAGCGAAATCCATATTGGCGATCATGAATGAGATTTTTATCCACAAGAAAGTTGACTATCCTGCGATTGACAGCAGTTTCCATTACCTTTGAAAGCACTGAGGTAATGGCTATGAGACGGAAATTGGCGGGGTTCGTTTTGCTTCCTTTCTTTGGAATTGGCTGAACATTCGCGACCTTCCAGATCTTAGCATCCTGAAGATGGTAGAGATTACGAAGAGGTTTAGCTAGAGAGGAAGCGCAGTTTTTAAGGACAATGGGGGGATGCCATCAGACTCAGTAGACTTGTGAATATTGAGCTCTTGCAGGATCCTGGAAATAACCCTAGTTCGAAAACGAAGAGGTGGCAGCGAGAAACCAGAGACCGGTAAGTACGGAGGACTCTGGCTTGACTGTGGAAGCTTCGAGCTTCTAGCGAAGTTTACTGCCAAGAGGTTTACTTTTTCAACAGGATCAAAAACGGTTCGGTCACCATCAAGGAAAAAAAACTATAAGAGTTTTTATGAAAGAGGGCTTGAGCTATGGAATCCAAATTCCGTATTCGTAAGTTAGATTTAAATAACTCCAGTACAAAAATTCTTTTTTATTTCATTTCATTTACAAATAATTATTACTGAATCGCGAAATATTGATTTAAATATTTTTTTTTCTTTTACACAATTACACATTCGTAAATGAATACCTTATAGCTATGAGGTTTTACTTGGAATGGCTGATATCTTAAAATTATTATAAAAAAATAGATTTTAAAATTTCCTCGACCCTCAGTTTTAAAATTTATATTAAATCACACTGTGCACTTGTCCATTTGTTTGATTGTTTTCATCAAGAATCTCAGAACGGTCAGTTCTTTAGGGTTTGCATCACTTTTGAATGACAACATTATCGAAATTACAGTCTTTATTTTTGAAAGAAAGAGTAGGAAATATTGAAGATACTGTAAAGTTACTCTGTTATGTATCGAATGTTAGGTTCTCTAATATTAGATCTTAACAATATTAATGATAAAGTTGATAATCCAAATTGTAGGAAATGTTCATATAATCACTTCAAACAATTTTTGAAAATTCTTCAAAACATACTTTCAATGGGTGCATGAACGGCAGCTGAAATGATCAGCAATGCAGCATCACTTAATTGCGAATACGATATTTCATTCGTTTATGCAAGTTTGGGTTATTATTAGGGCTGGGGGAAGAGTGATAGTTAAGGTGGGTGGATGTTAATCATTTTTTAAATGATTGCTTGAATCACGTCCAACATTCTCCGTAAAGAATGTTAGTTTCATAGACGAAGTTGCATAGAATTTTCATAAAATTCGGTACATTTTACGTTAACGAAACCAAATATCTGTATGGAAGGGGGTAGAGGAGGTACGAGAATCGTAAAATTTGTGATGCAGCTTTATTTCGTTTCTCTTGTAAGGTGCTCGTACAAAATTTCACGTTTCTGATTTGTTCTACTACAATGGCGCTATAGCCCAAATCGGACCTTGGCATCCTGATATTCAGGTTCCTAAACATTTTTCATTACTTATTGTGGAAGGGTGGAAGGGGGCTAACAAGCCCTTCGCACAACCCTCTTTCTACGAATTTTATATTTTCGTAGATTGAGGTGACCAAGGTATATCCAAGCAGGCAATGTACTAGAATTATGTGTTGCGCCGACCGAGATTTGAACTCACGACCTTCGCATTACAAGACCAACACGCTACCTACTAGGCTACACCCTAATATTTATCTTATGAAAGAGGGCTTGAGCTATGGAATCCAAATTCCGTATTCGTAAGTTAATCTGATTTAAACAACTCCAGTACAAAAATTCATTTTTATTTCATTTCATTTACAAATAATTATTACTGAATCGTGAAATATTGTTTTAAATATTTTTTTTTTCTTTTACACAATTACACATTCGTAAATGAATACCATATAGCTATGAGGTTTTACTTGGCACGGCTGATATCTTAAAATTAAAAAAATAGATTTTGATTTGTTGGTTTATTGAAATTGGTCGATATCTTACTTTTGCATTTAATAGTTTTTAATAGTTAGATGATAATTGATTTATTAAAAGGGGTTGAAAAAATAGTTTTGTATTGAAGGGGGTAGAAGTTTTGAAGGTATTTGACCAGTTGATATTTCCTACTTTTAAGATTTTTACTTTATTATTTGAATAATGAAGTATTGTGTTCGACTTGGAAAAAAAAATGTGCTACCCTGGAATTGTGTTTTTTCGCGTTGCATGACTAAAATAGCCTAAAAATGGAAATCCGTCCGCCGTACGTCGTCCACCATACGCCGACGTGTACGTTCAGTTCACATTCATTCTCAAACCCTTCAATATATAAAGCTCATTTTTATGGGGATTCTAGACAGTTGCGGATCTCAGGCGGACATCCATTTTATGGGCCGTGTCCACCGATTTTTTTTTCAAATGATTATATCTTCGAAATTGCTTACCATAAAATCTTCCCAAAATATAAATTTCTTATGGTAAGTAATTTCGAAGAAATAATCATATAAAAAAAAAATTGGACCGACAATTTTTTTAGCCCCGTCTTTCCGGACTCCAATGGATAAAAGAATTAAATTTTTTAAAGTTTGTCTGACAAACTCCTCCATATATATGGTGATTTTCAGCTTCCTAGCTAGAACCATGGTTGAGATATTCGAATTCTTAGTTTTCGGTCTTAGTGCTCTCCGCGCGCCCTCCCCGCCCCTTCTTAACTCTTACACATCAAAAATGGGTGTCCGCCTGAGACCCGGAACCATCTACAATTCACCCAAAAATGAACTTTCTATATTATTTATTTTATTTATTTATTTATTTCAGTCTACAGATAAAAAAAAACTCCAACAGACTACTAACAATTATACAACCTTACAAACTATGCGTAAAATAAGAAAACAAAAAATAAAGTTAATATTAACATAAAAAAAGAAAAGATAAAAACTATGTGATACTACAAATCGATTGTGTGTTAAAGGGTTTGGGAGTTAATGTGCGCTGAGCGTACGGCATACAGATAGACATGAAACAGGAAAACACAAATTTCAGGGTAGATTTTTTTTTTTTAAGTCGATCACAATACTTTATTATTAAAATAATAATAGTCGTTATCGATAATTTTATTTTAAATATCTTCAATATATAGTATTGTATTATTAAACATATGTATGTCTGTAGATATAATACAGATTACTTCCTTTTATGTGAAACTAAAAATTGTTTTAAAC
Organism: Chorisops tibialis; assembly: GCA_963669355.1. Classification (NCBI taxonomy): domain Eukaryota; kingdom Metazoa; phylum Arthropoda; class Insecta; order Diptera; family Stratiomyidae; genus Chorisops; species Chorisops tibialis. Next base: position 114,345,831 of record OY770262.1, on the reverse strand, counting down.
CTCTGCAATAAAAAATCTATAGCTCAACTCGTGAGCGTAAACTGATATAAAATATTTGTAAAGATAATGGCGCTTAGAATAGAAATGAGTGGAAATATCTATCTCTAATAACTTGAAACTGTAGAGCAGAGCTAGCTAGTCTAGCAAGCTCTTAAGCTCTAGACATTCGACTTTAGTCGCTTTCAGTCTCTAGCATAGTGAGTGGTAGTAAAATTTTACGTCGATTTAGAATGATAGCGAGAAGGAAAGTAGTTGACTTGATGACAGCAATTGCAACATCATCGTAATTATATTTTGAAGATAGAAGCAACAGTACATCAAACCATTTCATCCCTTAATTTTTTTAGATGTAGATGTCCAGCGCACTCAAATGGTTACGGATCGACAACAGTTCTGGTCAAAAAGGAATATGCATTCGAGGTAAATAAACATTTACCTGACCTAATAATACGTTAACACTTATCTTGTTTCAATTCATTCTCCATTAAGATGTCTTCCTCCACCGTTCGTTTTGGGCCGGGTGTTTCATGCGAGCTGGGCGGCGATTTGGCCAACATGAAGGTCAAAAATGTTTGTGTTGTGACCGATCCGAATGTTGTTCTATTAGAGAGCGTTCGAACCGCATTTGATTCGCTATCAGCTGAGAAAATTAATTTCGAAGTTTACGATAAAAGCCGAGTTGAACCGACCGATGGAAGGTGAATATATTTGGGAAATAATAATAACGTATAATAATTTAATCAATAATTGTAATTATTTTAGTTTATGGGATGCCGTTAGCTTTGCAAGGTCAAAACAGTTCGATGCATTCGTAGCCATTGGTGGTGGATCGGCCATAGATACTTGCAAAGCCGCAAACTTATACTCTAGTGATATGGAGGCAGAATTTCTGGACTATGTCAGTGCTCCAATCGGAAAGGCTAAGGAGGTTTCTTCTTTTTTCGAGAGTGTAAATTTTCTCCTTAAAACCAATTTTATTTAGATCACAACACATCTTAAGCCTATGATTGCAGTACCTACCACTTCTGGAACAGGATCAGAAACTACTGGGGTCGTGATTTTCGATTATAAGAAGTTACACACCAAAACAGGAATATCGAGTAAACATCTTCGTCCGCAATTAGGTAACGAATTGTTTCTTATATAATTGGCTCATTACTATCAATTTTCTTTTCATACAGGTCTAGTAGATCCTCTTCATACACTATCACTTCCTGAGCGAGTGATCGCCTACAGTGGTTTTGATGTCTTTTGCCATGCGCTCGAAAGTTTCACTGCAATTCGCTACACTGATCGAGGATTGGCTCCACAAAATCCAGGACTACGTCCACCGTATCAAGGGAGCAATCCCATTTCCGATGTCTGGGCTAGATTTGCTCTATCCACTATCAAGGACCATTTTATCTCAGCCGTTTACAATGCCGATGACTTGAAGGCACGATCGAAAATGCACTTGGCATCAACGATGGCAGGCGTGGGCTTTGGAAATGCCGGGGTACATTTATGTCATGGACTCTCTTACCCGATCTCCGGAAATGTTAAGAAATTCCATCCGGACGGATATAGCACCACGCATCCGATCATTCCACATGGGCTTTCGGTAGTTATTAGTGCCCCGGCCGTATTTGAATTTACTGCATCCGCTTGTCCGGAAAGACATTTAGAGGCTGCGGCACTTTTGGGAGCCGATATTACAAATGTTTGAATTTGTTGAATTTTTAACTTATTAATATTTAAATAATGGAGTTCTCATTGAAGGCTAAAAAAGCAGATGCTGGAAAGATCCTTGCTAATACTGTGCGAGAATACATGAACAAATTGAAAATTGAAAATGGTTTGAAAGCTTTGGGTTTTGATTCGAGCGATATTCCTGATCTAGTCAAAGGAACTTTGCCACAGGTTTTCTTTTCCTTTTTTTTTAAATAATTTTGTAAAGTAATTTTAACATTTTTTTTAACTTGGTTTCTATTTCAGGAACGGATAACAAAACTGGCACCAAAACCACAAACGAATGAAGACTTGGAAATGTTGTTTAAAAATTCTTTAGAGATTTACTAATTTTTTTTATGTAGTTTTAGTAAGTAGTAGTTGATAAAATAAATCCGCAGCTCTTGCTCTTTTAGTTCTTGTATTTGCGGTTTAATCTTAGTATATACATGTAAAAAAAGACCAAATCTGAGAAAGAATCGAGTAATTTCTAATGGTTGAAAAAAAAAAGAAGGAAACGAGAAACCGGTTTGAGGCCCATTGCCGCCCTTAAGGTTTGAAAATTGCATGGAGGAGCTTGTAAGGGGTGAAATTTAAATTGGCAGCACTGTTTTCTGTGACAGCCGAAACCAACCGGGAACTATGGTTGTTTTGGGGTTATTTGGTTTGGCAATTAATTGTGAATAGACTCACGCCGGAGCAATGTTTGCAAATTTCACGCCGGAGTATGCTAGCAAATTGTTCAAATTTATTTCGAAAACCATGGTTCAGTTCCAAAAACTCATCGGGCAATACGTGCAATTTATGGTGCCCGGTCAGAGCGAATAATTTGAGAAACCATGGGTCTTTTTCGCAATACTTTTACTCTCAACGATAGTACACATCCCGTAAAACGTCGTACAGTGCTCACACAACAAGCGATTGATGGTATGCAACGTAGTGTTGATGATGATCCAAATTGTGTCAATTCGTTATCGTGCTCAACAATTGAGTCTGTGTTAATTAATTGTGGAAAATTTTGCGTAAAGATTTTGGTTTACGTGTTTACAAGTTTCAACCTGTACATGAATTGAAGGCATACGATCTTCGTTCGCGCCGTATATTTGGTGAATGGGCCGAAGGAAGCATTGCTATTGATCCACAATTTTATTTGAAAATTTCGTTTAGTGATGAAGAACACTTTTGGCTAAATGGCTATGTCAATAAGCAGAATTGCCATATTTGGAGCGAATCCACAATCCATTGTCGAAACACCATTACATCCAGAAAAAGTCACCGTTTGTTACACTTTATGGGCCGGTGGAAACATTGGTCCATATGTCATTTTCATTTTTTCATTTCATTTATTTGGTGAATACTACAAGATTATAAATCTTTTATAAGTACATAATATGTGGTGGAAACTCGAAGCTAATAGAATGTAAATTATAACTAAATACAGTAAGTCATATATAAAAAGAGAATTAATGAAAAAATAAGAAAGCAATAATTGTAATATAAAGTTAAGTTTAGAAAACTATAAAGCAAAGAAAAACATAACAGGGCTACGATTGCGCGTAAAACGCAATCTTACTATACTCTAGATGAAATAGAATTTTTTGTGATCCCAAGAAATTTTGTATGGGGACTGTTAGAAGGGGTGATAGCATTGAATTAATTTTTTCCCCATCATGCTAAGGTAGCTACAAAAATGTTTTATACAAAATGCTTACTCTAAAAATTGAACGCGAACTGAGAAAATTAGTGTGTTAGATTTAGTGAAAATGTGCAGTTTGTATGGGAGGTGGTAGAAAGAGTGGGGGATTTTAGTGATTTTTTTAGAAATAACTAAGAATATCATAAAATTGACATCTCTTAAATTTTAGACCAGTAACATTCATACTTTTCAAGAAAATAGATTTTGTGTGAAGTTGTGAAACTGTGTCATATTGTATGGGAGGGGGTAGAAGCAGTGAAGCTAATCAAATATCTTTTTCTGATCTTAGTGATAATACTAATTAAGTATTTATTACAAAATATGAACTCGATAAATATTATATGTTCTGAGAAAATTGTCTTAGAGCATTTCATGAAAAAGTGTAGTTTGTATGGGAGGGGGGGAAGGAGAAAGAGGACGCAAATAATTTTTCTACTGTAGATTTATATCATTCTGAAAGTAATATATCCCAAAATTCAGGCTAAGAGCTTTTATACTTTTCGAGTAAATCCATTTATTGTCAAATTGCGAAATTGTGTCATTTTGTATGGGAGGGGGTAGAAGGGGTGAAGCAAATCGTCTAATTTTTTTTTGGTCTTACTAACAATTTTAAATTAATATTTGGTGCACAATTTCAGCCCGCTAAATCTTATACGCACTGAGTAAATTGGTTTAGAGTATTTCATGAAAAAGTGCAGTTTGTATCGGAGGTGGTAGAAGGACGGGGAGGACACGCATAATTTTTATATGGTAGATTGATATTATCATAAAAGTAACACATTTCAAATTTCAGCCCAATAGCTTTTATCTTTTTGAGCAAATCCGTTAATTTTCAAATTGCGCAATTGTGGCATTTTGTATGGGAGGGGGTAGTAGGGGTGGAGCGATTTGGCCCGTTCGCGAACTTGACCTTACTTTTTTGTCAAAAACGACGTGTACAAATTTTTAACTATCTAGCTCAACGCGTTCTCAAGTTAGAGCGCGCACAGACGGACGGACGGACGGACGGACGGACGGACAGACGGACAGACGGACGGACATCCGGTTTTGAGATTTTTGAGTGATAATATTAACTTCTGTATCATTCATTTTTTTCTCCGAGCCTTATTTCTTGGCGTTACAAACTTTAGAGCGAGGTGAAGTTGATAATTATTTTTAAAATAAATTGGAATTATAGTAAAATTAATTCTGACAAAATTTCGTCTTTTCAACTTTACTAGTTTCAATGAAAATCAAAAATATGTATTTTTAAAAATTGTCCATTTGTATGGGAGGGAGTAGAAGGAGTAAGGGGATCAGGTCAATATTCCGTGATATTAATGACTTCTATATCATAATACTTTGACCTAAATTTCAAGTCGATAGCTTAAATAGTTTTAAGAAAAATCAATTTCTTAATATTTTGAAATTTCATGAAATTTGTATGGGAGGGGGTAGAAGGAGTGTGGGTATGTAGCCCATTCACGAACTTAAAGTTACTTTTTTGCTAAAAATGACGCACAAAAATTGTAAGCACTATAGCTCAAAGCTTTCGAGAGTTATGCTGTAGACAGACGCACAGACGGACAGACGAACAGACAGACAGACGGTCACTCGGAATCGAGATTTTTGAGCGACAACAAATATTTCTGTACCCTTGGCGGCTCTGTGCGAGCGTTATTTCTTAGCGTTGCAAACGGTAAGGCAAACACAATATACTCTCAGATTTCATCTAGAGTATAAAAAGGAAATAAAGAGAGAGGAATAAAAAGGAGAATAACTAAAATAGAAATATATAACAAATTACATTCAAAATACGCAATTATTAATTAACTAATTAAGACAATGTTATGAGGATATTAAGAAAATATCAACAAGAAGAAGGAAGTTCCAAAGGTATGTTTATAGGAATATTAAAATCAAATTAAAGACAAACAGATTAAAACTCAAGGGAATACATAAATCACCTGAATGCATCATCAACACGCTGAACATGAGACGGAAGACTATTCCAGATTCTTATGGTCTGGACGAAAAATGAACCCTCACCGACCGTTTTAACGAAACGCGGAGCAAGAAATTTACGATGTCTGTTGATTTTTAGAGGTATTAAGTACTCGCATAAATACAGAGACTCATTTTGCTGTAAAATATTATGCAGGAAAATTAGTGATCTGCGCTTAAGGGAAGAGGATAATGTGCAACCTAGAATGCTCCTCTGATATTGTGATATATGATCATAACGCCTTAGTCCAAATACATAGCGAATACAGTCGTTGAAAGCCACATTTAGCCTGTGTTGACATTTGTAATCATGTTTAGGAAATACTAGACTATCGTATTGTTATAAATCTGGCCACCACGCAATATTGATCTTCTCCAATATGCCAGAACAAACCACGCAATATGAACTTTCTCTACTTAAAAGAAAGTTCTCGAATAATCTTCTAATATTGTTATAGATCTGGCAATGATCTCTCTCAAATCTGCCAGAACTATATAGAATATTCTTCCAACATGTAGAGGGCCACAACCAATGACACCCATCTAGTAACTTCTAGAATAGTCCAGACCCAGCAGAAAAACATACACCAGAGAAGGTTCGAGAATTGGATAAATCAAGTATAAATAGCCAGAGCCTTGCGACAAGTGAGCCAGTTACTCAGCGACAGTTTTATGGAAAACACCTATCGGTGTAAGTAAGCGAAAGCGATAGATAGATCGGCGGTGTTACCGTGTTGTGCGAATTAAGTTTTTTTTTAGAGCGAATTAAGTGAAGTGATCGGGAAATTGTGTAAAAGTGCAATAAATAAATTATCCTTATATTTTAAAACGAATTGTATTTTTCTTGAAATCCGAACCCCTAGCTCGCAACAGTATGTAATGAAACGTATAATTAGAGATTTCACCAACTTCAATCTGGTATACATAGGAAGGACACTAGCAAAAACCCATAATCTTCTCAGACTACCATATACCTATTTTAGGACACCATCCACTTGCTTACATTGCCGAGTCAAGGATTACTCCTAAATCTGTTACATGGGTTTTAATTGCTACTCAAATCTGAATATTTAAGTAATTGTGAAGTCGATGTCATAAGTTCACCGATAACTAACACGATAATAACTATAGATATAGAAAGATAATAGAAATAATAAAATATTGTCAATATTTTATGATAGCCGCCACAATAGAAATACAAAAAAGATTTCCATTAACGGACCCTTCTGGTATTATTACAGCCTGATCGAGCCATAACTTTAAATAAACCTGACGAAAAAATCAAGCTTACAAAATTTTAATGAAACGGCCGACACGAGCCAAACAAGATAAATATAATGATCTTAGACGATTTGCAAACAAAAACTGCAGATAGAAAAAACGGAAGTACAATAATTAAAAACATGGACGAACATTTTGAATTCCACAACACGAGAGTCGCGTATTCCCTAGTTGAAAGGATGAAATAGAAGTACCAGCCGAAAACGAACCTCTGGAAGGAACATTATAAGTAATGTGGAATATATGAAATAAAGATAGGCGCAATACTTTCAACATGTCCTCATTCCGAGCCCATCATCTGCACGAACAGCAGCAGCAGACATAATAGCGGGTACAACTGAAATAACAGCTGATGAAAGATCCTCCTTGAGTCCTCCCACACTTAAAGAAAATGACCCTGAAGAACCACGCATTTTCGCAGATTGAGGTGCTGGATTTATACGTCGCCTGGGATTTGAACTCATGACCTTCGAATTGAAGAACAACACGCTACACTCAGTTATGCGATAGTAGCTGTAATAAAATGCTTTGCACTAATGCATTGTATAAGGCGTTTTTTTTGTTTGAGCATTCTACATTAAGTTGAGTGTTAATAAAATTGCAGAGTTTATTTATTTATTTAGAATTCATCAACAAATGATTACTTACAAATTATACTACCATATATATATTATAAAGATTACAGTGAAAACATCATATTGTTATTTTAACAAAGCTGATTTTATCTGAGCATTATTAAGATTAAATAAACTGCCAACAAGTCGGGCGAAACTTTATTATTCTTGGGACAAGTTGCGGATGCGTGGAAAGGCAATATGCAGGTTAGAGTGGTTAGGGAAGACTAAGTGAAAGGGGGTTCTTGGGCAGGGCAGTTATCAATTTAACACTTTGTGGAAAAAAAAGCTCCAGTATATATAATCAATATTTCTTTCGTTTATTTATGCAAGTTTGAGTTTTGTGAGGAGAGGGGTGAGGGGTTATAGTAAGGGTCGGTGGATGTTAATAGTTTTTTAATTGATTGCTTGAATCACGTACAATATTCCTTGTATAGAATGTCAGTTTCATAGACGAAGTTGCATAGAATTTTCATAAGATTCTATGTATTTTACATTCACGAAACCAAACATTTGTATGGGAGGGGGTAGAGGAGGTAGGGGAATCGTAAAAATTGTGACGCAATTCTATTTCCTTTCTCATGTAGTGTGCTTGTACAAAATTTCAAATTCGTAGCTTTTAATTTGTTTGTTATTAGTTGATTTAATGAAATAGGTCGAAATGATACTTTTGTATGGGAGGGGGTAGAAGGGCAAGCGCGATAGCAAAACTTTTACAAGAATTTCATTTCAATTATTTTTGTAAGTTTTCGTGCAAAATTTGAAATGGATAGCTTTTAAGAGTTAGCTGATAACTGATTTCTTAAAAATGCTCAAAAAAATAATTTTGTATGGGAGGGGGTAGAAGAGGTGGGGGAATGGCAGAATTTGTGAAACAATTTTCTTTTTCTTCTCTTGTAAGGTACTCGTAAAAAATTTCAAGTTCGTAGCTTTTAATTTGTTGGTTATTAGTTGATTTAATGAAATTGGTCGAAATCATACTTTTGTATGGGAGGGGGTAGAAGGACAGGCGCGATCTCAAAACTTTTAACGCAATTTTTTTTCAACTATTTTTAAAAGTTTTTGTGCAAAATTTGAAATTGATAGCTCTTAATAGTTAGGTGATAATTGATTTGTTAAAAATGGTCGAAAAAATGTTTTTGTATGGGAGGGGGTAGAAGTTTTAAAAGTATTCGACCAGTTAATATTTCATACTTTTAGGGATTTTTTTTAAATGTATTTCCCAAATTTTCAAAATTCTACCTTAAAATTACATTCAAAAATTTTCAGTTTTCGTGTTTTTTTCGCTGCACATGAAACACCTTGTCCCCATTAGACCGTGGTGGTCGGTTCGTAACAATTGTGGATCAAATTATTATTTTTTTTCTATGTATATCAAATAGATGTATCCACACACCAAATTTAAAGTTCCTATTTTTGACCAGAGTCCTAAAAAAATCACTCAAAATTTTTGACATTTTTGCTTACCACCTCCCTCCCTTTACACCCCCTAACTTAAAATTAAAATTTACCAAAATTAACTATTGTATAGTTCTACAATCTGACAAATTTTTGATTAGATATCTGTACTATTTTTTGAGATATAAGGATTTGTAATTTTGAAAAGTGCGCCATTTTTGAAATGCTCCCCATTTCCCCCCACTACTATTATTTCAACATATTATATTTTTTTTGTATTCTCCTAGTATAGCTTAATATGCGTTTTAAGTTTCAAGTACATAGCTTGATACATAGTTGAGATATTCATTTTTAAATGTTTTTCTTTCCACCCCCGTGACCCTCCCCCTTACAATAATTAGCCATTTTCTAAGCTGATTCTGATGAAACTATATGCGACCTTGATGGTTCCAAAATATGAATTTTTTACAATAAGTATTTTCGAAGATATAATCATTTGAAAAAACAATTCGGCCGACAATTTATTTTTAGCCCCCCCTTTTCGGACGCCAATGGATAAAAAAATTAAATTATTTTTAGAGTTTGTCCCACAACTTTTTTTATATGTCTACTGATTTTCAACTTTCTATCTGCATTCGTGAGGGAGATATTAGCAAGTATAGTTTTTGACTTTTTCCCCGCCTCCCCCTTCCACCTAACACCCCCCAAAATTTAGAAAATAGTGCTCACTTACCCAACCAACAATCCACCCAAAAGCGAACATTCTACCTTTAACAGTCTCGGAGATATGAGTCCATATGTACGGCGTACGGCGGGACGGATTTTTTTTTTGCATTTTTAGGCTAATTTAGTCATGAAACGCGAAAAAAAAAATTTCAGGGTAGCAAACTTTTTTTTTTTCTTGTGTCGATCACAATACTTATAATAATAAAGTAAATCAAAGTTGCTATAATTACGTTAAAAGCCCGTGAAATGGAAGTTATCGGTTGGTGCTGGCCGTAATTAGTGTGATGGAATGGAATATCGAGAAGTACGTAGTCTCTCAAGGATCGATGAGGTATTTTGAAGGAGAGAGCTCCTAACAAGGGCGGAGAGTCAATCTCACCTGTAATTAATTTTACTGCGACTGCAGCACTAAGAATTAATCGCCTATATTCGAGTGACTCCAACGAAAGAAGTTGAAGTCGTTCTTGATAAGGAGGAAGACATATCGGATCTGACCAAGGAAGACCTTTCAGAGCAAATCTTAAAAATCTTTGCTGTACAGATTCTATCCTACTGATATGAATATCGTAGTACGGAGTCCAAACAGGGCAGGCATATTCAAGAATTTAACGAACAAAAGCACAATAAAGTGTCTTTGTAATGTAAGGGTCGTTAAAGTCCTTACACCATCGTTTTACAAAGCCCCAAATGGTGTTAGCCTTGATAACTATACATTCGACATGGTCATCGAAGGTAAATTTATCATTGAATAGTACACCTAAATCGCGTACTTTGCTTAATTTCTGTAAAGCAATTCCCTCTAAAACATAGATAAATTCGAATGGATTATTTTTCCTGGAGAAAGATGTCATGGTGTACTTTCCAACATTCAACGGCATACAGTTTAAGGTGCACCAGTCAAAAAATAGCTTTATGTCATTTTGCAAAAGTAGATAATCATTCGTACAGGTAATAGTACGAAATATTTTTGTATCGTCAGCATACAAGAGAATATTCGAGTTGGAGATGACCGAACTCACGTCATTAATAAATAAAATAAACAGAAGTGGACCAAGATGGCTACCCTGAGGTATACCAGAAGTGTTAGGAATAATCGGTGAGACAGCATCTCGAAATTGTATTCATTGGGTTCGATTAGAAAGATAGGAATTGATCCACGTAGTAAAAATAGCAGGAAATCCGAGTGAGCAAGGCTTGTACATTAGAAAGTTATGATTAATTTTATCAACTGTCTTACTAAAATATATATACAGTCAACTTGTTTGCCTGCTTCAATCGCTGGAATCACAAAATTTGAAAATTCCAGCAGGTTTGTTGTTGTGGATCTACGTTTGGTGAATTCGTGTCGGGTTGGGCTAATTATTGATTTGCAATGAAAGTACATTACGTCACAAACAATTGCCTCAAATAATTTTGGAACACTAGACAGTCTAGCTATAGGCCGGTAATTACATACGTCGCTCCTTTTGCCTTTCTTGAACAGGGGAGTTATTGTTGAGTGTTTTCATAAACTAAGGCAAACCCCACAACGAAGAGATGCGGTAAATAATGAGCACAGTGGAGATAAAAGTGCAGAGGAGCACCTTTTAAGCACAATAGCGTCAAATGCAGCACGAAAATGTGTACAGAATAAACGCCAGTCTTAATCCAACAGTCAAGATTATTAGCCACAGCCATCCCATAGCCCGCCACCAGTACACAACAAAATGATCCCCAAAAAAGTTGCTAATTATTTTAGGGTCGTTGCTAACTTCCCGTCAAAAAACAGAGTCGCAGGAAAACCATCTGTTCGCCTTTTAGAATTGATGAAATTCCATAACTGCTTAGGCTTGTCTTTAATTGTTTTTTTCATATCAATCAGATAACCTTGATAGGCCGATTTTGAATTGGTAAGAAATAAATCGCGTAACTCAGAGTACCGCTTATAGTCAAATTCAATCCTTGAGAGACAATGCGTCTTCCATGCTTTAGTTTTCAAATTTTTTTGATTTATTAAATCGTCGTCAAACCATGGAAATCTTTTACATGAACCATGACTCGTAACCGGCAAGCACCGAGTGAAACAACCAAACATAATATTGTAAAAATTATTATTAGCAATTTCAATGTCTGTTTCATTAAGTACGCACGACGACCAATCACGTTTTGAAATATCTTCATTCAAGGCAACAAAGTCAGCTTTATTAAAATTAAAACGATGAGAAATAGCAGTATCAAAATTATTAACATTATCAGCATCAGTATTTGAAAAGCAAATAGCATGAAACGCAGGATGAAGTGCTGATTCTGGAAGCAAAAGTGAGTTGCATCTGTTGATCGTTAAGTATCTCACATCCGAGCAGAACACTAGGTCAAGAAATGTTCCGAACGAGTTAGGTATTGGATTAGATTGAAATAAGCCCGTTGAAAACATACTATCCAAAAATTTTGCATCTTGCTGTGAACAGGAAGAAAGAGCTGGCAGTAGGCAATCTTCACTGTCGGAGAGAGACCAAGTGACAAGAGGCAAGTTGAAGTCACCAAATACGAGTAGCTCATCACGAGATTTCATAAGATTACTGACATAATCAATTCCATTGCATACAGCCTCGTAGACAACATAGGATGACAGTGGTGGTATATATAAAGCTACGATATATAGTTTTTTGTCCTGAAGTGCGAGAACGACGCATAATATTTCAATGTCAGTAACTTCAGTGATGACGACAACTTCTGCCGGAAATTGACTTCGAACCGCACATAGGGCCCCACCACCAACATTGGCATCCAAAAGTTCAAGATGACGATCACGGTGAAAAATTTGATATTCAGAGTCAAGTAGTTCAGCATAATGGAAACTACCACAGAGCTATGTTTCGTTAAGACAAATTACGTCAAAGAAGGAACCAGCAGCAGCGATGTAAAGTTGACAGGTTTTGGTTCGCATACCACTTACGTATGTATATTGAGATGAAACCATCCCGTTTTTTGACTTAGTGTCAAAACGATGCTGTATTGAATTATGTCGACTCTTTGGAACAAATTCCCTTACGATTACTGAAGTCGGCCAACAGTTGGATGTGGAAACCATACTAAAACAGGATGTCGGCAACACGACTCTAAACGAAGACACCAGAGGCGGACCACGATGAGTAGCTGAAGCTAATTTTCTACATGAAATAGCATTTTGAGATATACTAATATTTTCATGATTCAATATAATCATGATGTTAGTAAGAACACCCATTTTAGAAGTAGCAGGATCTAGCCGTGAAACAAAAAGTACTTCAGGTTTTTCTACCGCCTTTAATGTGCAAAGTATATTACGAGATTTACCAGGATTTGGAAGGACAGTAGAACCTGAATAGATGGCACTCTGCTCATCGACAACAGCTGTAAACTGCGCAGCTATTGAAGTTGGTGGTAAACTCTCCTTCATCTGACATTGTAGATCTCGTTTTTTGTGTTTGATGTTGCCTTTTTTCTTACTTATGAACTTCTTACTTCCTAGTGTTGGCGAATTGACAGTCTTATCCCGTGAAATTCGAAGAAATCGTCGGAAACGAGGACACAGTCTTTCGTCTCTCGGTTTTCGCAACGCAAGGAAATGCACCGAACATTATCATTGCCGTAAGATGAAATTCCTTAAATCTGTTAATTTCATTTCTAAGGAGTTGGTAAAACAACAACGATTCAATGCCTCGCGCGAATCTTTCTGGGCGACAGCTACAAGGAGGCAATATACAATGGTTGATGCCAGGTAAAAACTTCTGAATTTTCCAATTTTTCTCTCCACTCAACGAAACCTTTGCAGGTTTACCGCATCTCTATAATTTACGAAGACCATAGCTATACGATTTGCATGTCCAACAAGAAGATCTACGTGGTGAAGCAAAAACATCCCAATACTAGCAACGTAACCGGAAACCGATAACGGCAATATTATGGTGTAATGGCAGTTTAGCATCGCAAAATTTGTTTTCTCTTGTGTCGAAAAGTTCCAAGAAGCCTTGTTAATAAAAAAATAGAGGCAAATTCGTAGCAATAACGATGAGGAAGGCAGCATGCCATCAAGCCTTCCAACTCCAGCCAAACAAGCAATGGAATCCGAATACCACCGAAAGGGAAATTGGAACATTCGAACCTTTAATACGGACTACACTCCAAATCTAAACAAATAATTTTTAAATATTGAACTATGCAATCTAATTCGAAAATATTTGCAGCTACGACGAAGAATACAATCAATATGATCCTTATGAACACGGATATATTATATATAGGTACTAGTAAACGCCCGCGACTTCGTCCGCGTAAAAATAGCAATAATAAGCAATTTTTGAGAGTATAGTTAGTAATACATTATGTGGGATATATAATCTGCTTACTTTAATGGCTCTTTGAAGAAAATGGTTTGAATATTGTTGGAATCAGAACCATAAATTATTAAGAATGAAAGAGCATAATACTCCCATTTTTATGGGACAGGCTCGTGATCAAATCAAACCCGTGATTCGAGATCATATACGTGTTGAAAAGCGTTAAGAATATGTGCATAATTGTAGCTGGTGTTATTTAGAAAAAAAAAAACAAATAAAATAACATTTTTTTTTTTTTTACAGAATGACCTGTGTTTTAGGCAATTTCGGCCTTTTTTGTGCAATGCACAAACACAGTCATGGAGGGAAGGAATGGGATTGGGAAGGTTGGGGAAGGGGATTGAGAACGACCGTAGCGAGTGGAGAAGCTGGTATATCGCTCAGTTGTACTGGCTGCTTACTGAAAAATATTTGTAGATGTTATGGGGGACTGAATGATAGAAAGCGAACAGAAACCATCTACTGAGTATCTAGGCCTTCTTGAAGTGGAACTGTTTCACTTTTACACCGTTCCTCCATTTTATTGCGAATAATTTTTTATCACCAGTAGCAACTGAAAAATTTGCGCTTAAAAAAATCTCGTCTGGAGTGGGAATCGAACCCACGACCTATTGACTGAGAAGCAAGCACGCTGTCCACTACGCCACGGAAGCCTCTTAAAAACATAACAGGACTACGGTTGTGCGTAAAGCCCAATCATACGATACTATGTATAGATGGAATCGAAATTTTTGCGGTGTTAAGAAATTTTGTATGGGGAGTGGTAGAAGGGGTGACAGCACTGAACTAATTTGTTTCACATCATGCTAGAGTAGCTATAAAAATGTTTTGTACCAAATTTAAGCTTCAAAAATTGAATAGGTACTGAGAAACTTAGTGCATTGAATTTAATGAAATTGTGCAATTTGTATGGGAGGTGGTAGAAGTAGTGGGGGGTTTTTGGTGATTTTTCGAGAAACAACTATAACTATCATGCAATTGATATACTTTAAATTTCAGATCTGTATCATTCATACTTTTCAAGAAAATCGAATTATTGTATAGTCGTGGAATGTGTCTCATTGTATGGGAGGGGGAAGAAGGAGTGAAGCTACTCGGATAAGTTTTTTCCCGATATTAATAATAATGCTAATTAAGGACTAAGTTCAAATTTTTACCTCGTTGAAATTTAAATGTACTGAGAAAATTCGTTTAGAGTATTTCATGAAAAAATGCGGTTTATATGGGAGGTGGTGGAAGGAGAAGGGGGTTTTTGGTGATTTTTTGAAAAACAACTATAATCATCATGCAATTGATATATTTGAAATTTCAGATCAGTAATATTCAGACTTTTCAAGAAAATCTAATTCTTGTGAAGTCGTGGAACTGTGTCACATTGTATGGGAGGGGGTAGAAGGAGTGAAGCTAATCGGTTAATTTTCTGCCGATATTAATAATAATGTTAATTAAGGATTTAATACAACACTTTAGCTCGATGAAAGTTACACGCACTGAGAAATTTGGTGTAAAGTAATTCATGAAAAAGTGTAGTTTGTATGGGAGGTGGTGAAAGGATTGAGGAAACTCAAACAATTTGTAGACTAAAAGACTGCATTTATAATAGAAATAATATATTCCAAATTTCAAATTAATAGCTTTTATGGTTTCCAAGAAAATTTGATTAATATATATTTTGAAAATGAGTCACTTTGTATGGGAGGGGGTAGAAGGCGTGAGGGGAGTGAAATGAAACCAAGTGCAGATTTCATTCCGATGTTCACCTAACAAACTGTGCAAGGTTCATTACAATCGGTTCAGCCGTTTGTGCGTGAAAAGCGGTCGGACAGACAGACAGACAGACAAAAATTTCAAAAATGTGTTTTTATGCTTAGTTAGTGGTAAAATAACTCAAAAAACTAACTTATAGCCATTTATAAGCAAATAACAGACAGACACTACAATTATATTACTATGTATAGATTTTGCAACAAGGTACACGAGAGTGAGATTCGATTTTTTGCGAAGTAAGACTTTAAATACAATTTTTCTTTTGAAAAGAGAAATAACAAGTAGGATTAAGTTGTGCTTACACTAATCTTTATACTCTAGATGAAATCTGAGAGTATTATAAGTTTGCCACAAAGTTTGTAACGCCAAGAAATAAGGCTCGGAGAAAAAAATGAATGACACAGAAGTTCATATAATCACTCAAAAATCTCAAAACCGGATGTCCGTCCGTCCGTCCGTCTGTCCGTCCGTGTCCTCTCTAGCTTGAGAACGCGTTGAGCTAGAAAGTTCAAATTTTGTATACGTCGTTTTTAACAAAAAAGTAAGGTCAAGTTCGTGAACGAGCCAAATCGCTCCACCCCTTCTACCCCCTCCCATACAAAATGACACAATTACGCAATTTATCAATAAACGGGTTTTCTCGAAAAGTATACATGCTATTGATATGAAATTTAGAATATAATACTTTTATCATGATATCATTCTACTGTATAAAAATTACATGTGTCCTCCTCCTCCTTCCACCACCTCCCATACAAACTGCACTTTTTCATGAAATGCCTTAAACCAATTTACTCAGTGCGTATAAAATTGATTGAGCTGAAATTGTGCAGTAACTATTTATTTATAATTATTAATAAGACCAACAAATTTTAGACGATTAGCTTTACCCCTTCCACCCCCTCCCCCCCAAAATGACACAATTTTATAAAAAGTCGATTTTCCTGAAAAGTATGAATGCTACTCATCTGCAATTCAAAACATTTCAAAAGCATGATGTTTATAGTTGTTTCTGAAAAGTCATTAAAAACTCGCCCCTCCTTCTATCACCTCCCATACAAACTGCCCTACTTCACTACATCCAATACACTAATTTTCTCAGTACCTATTAAATTTTTAAATCATAAATTTTGCATAAAACATTTTGATAGCAACCTTAGCGTCATGTGAAAAAATTAGTTCAATGTCGTCACCCCCTCTACCACTTCCCCTACAAAATTTCTTAAGATACAAAAATTTCTCTTTCATCTAGAGTATCGCACGATTGGGCTTTATGCCCAATCGTACTCCTGTTATGTTTTTTTATATAATTATTTTATGATGTAATGTATGACTCAGAAATAAAATATGAAAAATTCGATTTAGTTGATTTATTGAAAAAGGCAGATGGGAAATCAATGTTGGTTTCGGACAGCGTACTTATAAAATACAAACCACTTAGGTAGAATAAAATTTACAAAATTTCAACTAAGGTTTGTTCAACATTGACGGTTGAAGTGTGTATTTCCAATTGTTTGTTACAACATTATTTTCGATTTCGTATTTCTGTAACGTTTCAGGTGACACAAGCCAACATAGCTTATTCTACTTGCGCACTTCGTCCTTAAACATTTTCCATTTGGCAATCTTTTAGATTTTTTTCTGTATACTGATTTTTGTGTAGTTGGGGAATGACGATCGGATTTGAATTTTTCAGCGAGCTGAGCTTTGAATTTACATACAATTAGTAAATTAGATCCTTGTATTAGATTTTCAAGTCTTACGCGACGTTCCGCAAAGTATCGACAATACTTATGCGATGTATGCGGTAAATCCTTCGCACAATCGAGTCACTTGTGGCAACATTTACGATTCCATCGTGGTAAGTTCCTTCTTAGATTGGGATTAAACATTTCGCTCAGTCACAAGTGATCTTCAACGACGAACTTTGGAGTACAACTGGACAGACTAAAATCGGCATTGAGATTCAGTGGCAATGGATCGGTCACAAACCAGAGTGAAACGTTGCCGCCAAACAGGCTCTGGATTATAATACTCAAGGGAGACGTCGGGTTGTTCGACAATGTAGCACATGGAAGCGAGCAATTGAGCAGGATATCAAAGGAATAATCAAGTCCCGGCGACAATTAAAGGCCGAGGTTGATATGTTGAAAGTAGTCCGACAAAAGTGCAACAAACATCAACATGTAATTTGATAAGCCGTCAATCGGCGCGAACAATCAATTGTGTTTTGTCCTTGATTGGCTTCAAATATATCATACCGACACCACGCTCTGCAGAGTCTTGTTTAACGAAAAGCCTGTATTTTTTCCGAGTAAACACTGTCCTCTTCGACTGAATTCAACTTTGGGCGGTTCATCTTCGACCTCGTCGCTGTCTTTTTTATTC
Organism: Chorisops tibialis; assembly: GCA_963669355.1. Classification (NCBI taxonomy): domain Eukaryota; kingdom Metazoa; phylum Arthropoda; class Insecta; order Diptera; family Stratiomyidae; genus Chorisops; species Chorisops tibialis. Next base: position 114,327,913 of record OY770262.1, on the reverse strand, counting down.
GTTTCTTCGATCACTGGTTTCGTAACGTTGCTGGCAAACGCAAAAGGTTTCGCAGCGGAAAAGCTGAAACCTTTGGGTATGGCTGTAACTCCAGTCACAATCCTCTTTATACCGTGCGAAGAAATATCTGCAAATCTATCTTGAAAAGTGATAAGTTTCAACATGACCGAAAACTACTGCCATGTATACAGGGTGTTTGGTACTCCGTACATAACCTTGTAAGGGGTTATTCCTGGATATATTTCGAGCAAAAAATTGTTCTACGGAGATGGCCAATTTTCAATATCCACGGAGATACAGGGTGATCAAGAAAAGTCCTTCGGACCTGTACCCTCACTCACTCAAAACGCTATATCTTGAAAACCAATAATCGCATTTCAAAGTGTTATAGCTTGTTTTTTAGGGAATCAAATTACCTTTCATTTGGTGTAATAGTCCGTATTGTACCTGTACCCAATCCTGAGGTATTTCCTTCAGACCACAAATTTTTGATACTTTGACCCTCAAAATTCTGTGATCAATGTAGTTTTTCTCAAGAAAACGCATTATAAAAATGTCACTTTAATGTTGTTTTTTTATGTGCCATATTATTGCCTACAAAAGATGCACACATACTTATGACTTAGGTTTTCCCGTTTTCCAGGTAATAAGCGAAAATACTTAAAAATAAAATATGCCATAAACCAACCCTCGTTCTAAAAAAACTACCTGAAATGTTGTTAAACTGAAATATTCTTTGTGTCCTTTAATTACTATTTAAATTATCAATGAATGTCCTTTAGGTAGTATTAAAATTATCGAGAAAATGAATTAAATTAAAATGAGTTTCAACACAACGACGCTGTCTGACGCTTGGCATTGCAGTTAAACGTCTCTACGTGGAAAGTTTGAAGTGTCCTCAAAGCAAACCGGTTGCATTCCTACCACCACACACCATTGCAGGAGCTGGTACCCATTGATTTGCCCAAAAGGATGGAGTTTTGCAATTGGCTCCTTGAACGACAACTAAGTGACGGGAATTTTATGAACAACATTCTTTGGACGGATGAGTCCCAATTCACCAGGGACGGTATCACAAACTTCCACATCTTACACACATGGGCTGAGAGCAATCCACATACAAGAAGAGAGGCATCATTTCAGCACAGATTCAGTGTCAATTTATGGGCAGGTGTGATTGGCAACGATTTTATTGGTCCTATTAGGCTTCCGCCTACCCTAAATAGTTCCAATTACTTGCAGTTTTTGACAAATGATCTACAAGAGTTATTGGATGATGTGCCACTGCAACGATTGGCTTCCATGTTTTACCAACACGATGGTGCTCCAGCTCATTACGGCCGACAGACAAATCAGAGATTGGTTAAATTCCAATTATAGCAATCGGTAGAAATGGACCGATACACTGGCCTGCAAGATCTCCTGATTTAACTATTATGGATTTCTTTGTATGGGGACGGATGAAGGACCTTGTCTACGCACCGGAAGTAGTAACGTTGCAGGATCTAAACACCAGAATCGATGCGGCAGCAACAGAAGTAAGGCAGCAGTTGAGGAGTATGAACACAAAGAGAACACTGGCAAAACGAGCTTTAGCGTGCATTCAAAATGAAGGGAGCCATTTTGAACATTTATTGTTATTAAGGAAATTTGAAATAAACCATAAAAACCATTCTTAAGTTCTTTTAGTTCAAGCGGAGAGTGTTGATCAACCTATTCTTGCTTTTTTGACAAAAGTGCTACATTATTGGAATGATAATTTCTTCTAAACTATAAAACTTATGCAATGCAAGTGTATGCATCTTTTGTAGGCAATAATATGGCACATAAGAAAACAACATTAAAATGACATTTTTATAATGGGTTTTTTAGAGAAAAACTACATTGATCCTAGAATTTTGAGGGTCAAAGTGTCAAAAATTTGTGTTCTGAAGCAAATATCTCAGAATTGGATACAGTTACAATGCGGACTATTACAGCAAATGAAAGGTAATTTGATTCCCTAAAAAACAAGCTATAACACTTTGAATTGTGATTATTAGTTTTCAAGATATGGCGTTTTGAGTGAGTGAGGGTACAGGTCCGAAGGACTTTTCTTGATCACCCTGTATCTCCGTGGATATTGAAAATTGACCATCTCCGTAGAACAATTTTTTGCTCAAAATATATCCAGGAACAACCCCTTACAAGGTTATGCACGGAGTACCAAACACCCTGTATACCGTGGTGGCCAAATAAGAGTTACCACTTTGAAAAAAAGCGAAAATCCTATTTTTGTGGGTCCTTTAATTAAAATACCATGCGGGGTTAGCTACCTGTCGGTCTGTTGTTAATTATCTGTCGGTTTCACGACAAGGTCGGCTTCTGTCAAGCGTTTATTGTAGTTGAGTCGTTTATCAGTGAACATGGCACCGCAGTTGGGTAGTGAAAAAAAGCGAGTATTGTCGTGTTAAGCAACGAAGGGCTTTCCATTAGGGCTATAGCCAGAAGAATTGGCTGTAGCCACGTGACTGTGTTGAAAATTTTTGGAAAAAAACGCGAAAGGATCTCTCCAGCGGAAACCAGGAACAGGACTTGGGAACAAAAAGACGACCGCGAGAGATGACCGACATCTGAAGAACTTATGCCTAAGTGACCGAAGAAGAACCGCTACGGAAGTTAACAGGCACTTCCAGGAAGCGACTGGGACAGTGATTAGCGATAGAACTGTTCGAAGAAGGCTGCAGTTAGGGGGACTTTTAGCTCGGCGACCTCGGAAAAAACCAACTTTAACAGCTAAAATGAGGACAGCGAGGCTGAACTTCGCCCGATCGCATGGAAATTGGTCGAAAAATGACTGGAAGAGAGTACTCTTCACCGACGAATCGAAATGCAAGCTGAACCAGTCGGATGGATTGCAGTATGTACGTCGCAAAATCGGAGAGGAAATTCACGAAAACTGTGTAGTGAATCGAAACAAGTTCCCACTAAGTTACATAGTTTGGGGTTGCATTTCGTATTTTGGCACCGGAGATTTAACGTTTTTAGAATGATCAATGAATGCAATCAGTTACATCAGCGTGATTGACAACCATTTGATCCCGTCGATGGATAGGCTCTTCCCAGTCATTTACGACCCGATTTTTCAAGATGATTCTGCGCGATGTCATCGCGCTCGTAAGGTAAGTTGTTGGTCTTTTACAAACAACAGTTCAATACAAAAGTAAAAAATATATAAAAGCCTAAAATAATTGTTTTGTTTTTACACAGGTTAAGGAATTTGTCGCAGAAAGGGGAATTTCTACACTTGAGTGGCCTGGAAACAGCCCCGATTTGAACCCAATCGAGAATTGTTGGGCCGAACTGAAACGTAAAGTGGCAAGTCGGGGACCATGGAGGATACACGAAGTATTACTTTCATTAATTAATTAAAGAATATTGTTCCTACTTACCTATTACTTACCAAAATATTTAATTATTTTCACTTCAACAACTCTTGTTGCGAAAATGATCATTTTGCTGATAAAGCATAAAAGTGGCTGTTTCTTCCAAATAAATAAATATTTTGTTTATGTGTTTTATACACTTTAAATATAACACTAAAATTACATAAATCAACACCAGTTCGTTTTATTTATAATCGGATATCATCATGTAGTGGCAATATTACCACATATTTGTAGGTGGTAACTTTTATTTGGCCACCACGGTAGATTGAAAAAACTTCTAAAATAAATTTACTTCAACATTGACCATTCAAATTATAAATTATGAATGAAAAAAAAATAATAATAAATAAAATAAATTCAATAAATTAAAATTATAAATAAATTATTTTGAGCCTACTCGTCGGGGTTTTTCGCCGCTATGAATACGTTGATGATTTTTCAATCCATCAGCCCGATAAAATCTTTTACCAAACTCTTCGCATCCGTAACGTCGTTCGCCGTGTGTGAGTCGATGCCTGATTGCGAACCGAACCGGTTAGAAACCGTTTGTCGCAAAGGTCGCAATGATATGGTCGTTCGCCAGTATGACATTTTCGCATATGATCGTTTAAGTCCGGTCGTATAGTAAAACTACAACTACAGCCTAGTTCTGTGCAGGCAAACGGTTTCACGCCTAGAAATTAGTTCAACATTGGGTGGAATTTTTGATTCTAAGCTCAGTAAGTAGTTACCACGATGGAATCGTAAATGTTGCCAAAGGTGACTTGATTGTGTGAAGGATTTACCGCATACATCACATAAGTATTGGCGATACTTTGCGGTAGGCTCTACTTTCACTTTTTTCATGTGGTTCTCTTCGTGATTCAGCATTCTCGTGAAATGTCCCACAACATTCGCAACCAATTTGCAATATTCCCAAAGTCTCATTTAGGTGTGGGAACAGGTGAGACGAAGAATATCTAGAAGAAAATGTGTTACTCAGTCATTATATACAAGATTTCGAAGATAAAGATCTACCTATGATCGTACAATTGTTCATGCGAACTGAATTTATTCTCGCAAACATTACAAACAAAATACTTTTGTAGATGAACATTTGCCCTTGATTCATCTTTCGCACATGGACATTAAGCTTGCCAATGCGAGAAGATTTCTTTCGATGTTGGCACGCTGATTCCACACGACGAACATTCAAATCCCCGCAGCGGATCATGAGATGCTTCATGCAGTAAAAGATGCGATACCTCCGAAAATGAATAATCACAAAATTCGCACTGCAGTATCGAGTCCGAAATGATAACTTTTAACAACTTACTCTTCCGTCCATCTTGCATGCAGCTCAACTGAAAAAACCGAGAACATTGATACACAAATAAGCTGTAAGAAAATTAATTTCAAACCTCATTTGAATCGAATAACAGCACGCTCGCTAATTTTTCGCTTGTAATAATCTCAACACCTTCAATCGTTTCCAATTCATCTTCGCTATCATCAAGTCTTTTCTCATGTGAATCCATTAAATGATTTAGTCCTTCGCCAGCATTGAACAATATTCGTCCACAAATCAAACATTTAATGACAACTTTATGTCCATTATGATTTGTATTCGTCGTAACGGGTATTAAATCGAGTGCATGCTTTTCCATATGTCGAACCAGACCGGAAGCATGGACGAATTTTCGCTCGCACATAGTGCACTCATGTGGTCCGCAATTCTATTTCCTTTCTCATGTAGTGTGCTCGCACAAAATTTCAAATTCGTAGCTTTTAATTTGTTGGCTATTAGTTGATTTAATGAAATAGGTCGAAATGATACTTTTGTATGGGAGGGGGTAGAAGGGCAAGCGCGATTGCAAAACTTTTACAAGAATTTCATTTCAATTATTTTTGTAAGTTTTCGTGCAAAATTTGAAATGGATAGCTTTTAAGAGTTAGCTGATAACTGATTTCTTAAAAATGCTCAAAAAAAAAATTTTGTATGGGAGGGGGTAGAAGAGGTGGGGGAATTGCAAAATTTGTGAAACAATTTTCTTTTTCTTCTCTTGTAAGGTACTCGTAAAAAATTTCAAGTTCGTAGCTTTTAATTTGTTGGTTATTAGTTGATTTAATGAAATTGGTCGAAATCATACTTTTGTATGGGAGGGGTAGAAGGGTAGGCACGATTTTAAAAATTTTGAAGCAATTTCGTTTCAACTATTTTTAAAAGTTTTTGTGCAAAATTTGAAATTGATAGCTCTTAATAGTTAGGTGATAATTGATTTGTTAAAAATGGTCGAAAAATTTGATTTTGTAAGGGAGGGGGTAGAAGTTTTCAAAGTATTCGACCAGTTAATATTTCCTACTTTTAGGGATTTTTTTAAAAGGTATTTCCCAAATTTTCAAAATTCTACCTTAAAATTACATTCAAAAATTTTCAGTTTTCGTGTTTTTTTCGCTGCACATGAAACACCTTGTGCCCATTAGACCGTGATGGTCGGTTCGTAACAATTGTGGATCAAATAATTATTTTTTTTCTATGTATATCAAATAGATGTATCCACACACCAAATTTAAAGTTTCTATTTTTGACCAGAGTCCTAAAAAAATCACTCAAAATTTTCGACATTTTTGCTTACCACCTCCCTCCCGTTAGACCTCCTAACTTAAAATTTTTATCAAAATTAACTATTGTATAGTTCTACAATCTGACAAATTTTTGATTAGATATCTGTACTATTTTTTGAGATATAAGGATTTGTAATTTTGAAAAGTGCGCCATTTTTGAAATGCTCCCCATTTCCCCCCACTACTATTATTTCAACATATTATATTTTTTTTGTATTCTCCTAGTATAGCTTAATATAGGTTTTAAGTTTCAAGTACATAGCTTGATACATAGTTGAGATATTCATTTTTAAATGTTTTTCTTTCCACCCCCCGTGACCCTCCCCCTTACAATAATTAGCCATTTTCTAAGCTGATTCTGATGAAACTATATGCGACCTTGATGGTTCCAAAATATGAATTTTTTACAATAAGTATTTTCGAAGATATAATCATTTGAAAAAACAATTCGGCCGACAATTTATTTTTAGCCCCCCCTTTTCGGACGCCAATGGATAAAAAAATTAAATTATTTTTGGAGTTTGTCCCACAATTTTTTTTATATGTCTACTGATTTTCAACTTTCTATCTGCATTCGTGAGGGAGATATTAGCAAGTATAGTTTTCGACTTTTTCCCTCTCCCCGCCTCCCCCTTCCACCTAACACCACCGAACATTTAGAAAATAGTGCTCACTTACGGCGGGACGTATTTTTTTTTTTTGCATTTTTAGGCTAATTTAGTCATGAAACGCGAAAAAAAAAATTTCAGGGTAGCAAACTTTTTTTTTTTCTTGTGTCGATCACAATACTTTATTATTATAATAATAAAGTAAATCAAAGTTGCTATAATTAACGTTAAAAGCCCGTGAAATGGAAGTTATCGGTTGGTGCTGGCCGTAATTAGTGTGATGGAATGGAATATCGAGAAGTACGTAGTCTCTCAAGGATCGATGAGGTATTTTGAAGGAGAGAGCTCCTAACAAGGGCGGAGAGTCAATCTCACCTGTAATTAATTTTACTGCGACTGCAGCACTAAGAATTAATCGCCTATGTTCGAGTGACTCCAACGAAAGAAGTTGAAGTCGTTCTTGATAAGGAGGAAGACATATCGGATCTGACCAAGGAAGACCTTTCAGAGCAAATCTTAAAAATCTTTGCTGTACAGATTCTATCCTACTGATATGAATATCGTAGTACGGAGTCCAAACAGGGCAGGCATATTCAAGAATTTAACGAACAAAAGCACAATAAAGTGTCTTTGTAATGTAAGGGTCGTTAAAGTCCTTACATCATCGTTTTACAAAGCCCCAAATGGTGTTAGCCTTGATAACTTTACATTCGACATGGTCATCGAAGGTAAATTTATCATTGAATAGCACACCTAAATCGCGTACTTTGCTTAATTTCTGTAAAGCAATTCCCTCTAAAACAGATAAATTCGAATGGATTATTTTTCCTGGAGAAAGGTGCCATGGTGCACTTTCTAACATTCAAAGGCATACAGTTTAAAAAAAATAAATAAAAAATAGCTTTATGTCATTTTGCAAAAGTAGATAATCATTCGTACAGGTAATAGCACGAAATATTTTTGCATCGTCAGCATACAAGAGAATATTTGAGTTGGAGATGACCGAACTCACGTCATTAATAAATAAAATAAACAGAAGTGGACCAAGATGGCTACTCTGAGGTAAACTAGAAGTGTTAGGAATAATCGATGAGACAGCATTTCGAAATTGTACTCGTTGGGTTCGATTAGAAAGATAGGAATTAATCCACGTAGTAAAAATAGCAGGAAATCCGAGTGAGCAAAGCGTGTACATTAGTAAGTTGTGATTAATGTTATCAACGGCCTTACTAAAATTTGTATATATACAGTCAACTTGTTTGCCTGCTTCAATCGCTGGAATCACAAAATTTGAAAATTCCAGCAGTTTTGTTGTTGTGGATCTACCTTTGGTGAATCCGTGTTGGGTAGGGCTAATTATTGATTTGCAATGAAAGTACATTACGTCACAGACAATTGCCTCAAATAATTTTGGAACACTAGACAGCCTAGCTATAGGCCGGTAATTACATACGTCGTTCCTTTTGCCTTTCTTGATCAAGGGAGTTATTGTTGAGTATTTCCATAAACTAGGGAAAACCCCACAACGAAGAGATGCGTTAAATAAGGAGCTAAGTGGAGATAAAAGTGCAGAGGAACACCTTTTAAGCACAATAGACGGTATACCATCTGGGCCACTATTGACACTCTCAGAGATGTTCGTGATGAACTTTGATATAGTGGGCTCATCAATAAAGAGATCCTTCATCTCTAGTGTAGTAGAGGGAAATTTTGTCAAGTATTGAAAATTCTTAAAATTAATATCACAGTCTGGGTCGTCAAATGCAGCACGAAAATGATCCCGAAAAAAGTTGCTAATTATTTTGGGGTCGTTGCCAATTTCACCGTCAAAAGACAGAGTCGCAGGAAAACCATCTGTTCGCCTTTTAGAATTAATGAAATTCCATAACTTCATCGACGTCAGCTTTAAACTGCGCAGCTATTGAAGTTGGTGGTAAATCTCGTGTTTGATGTTGCCTTTTTTCTTACTTATCAACTTCTTAGTTCCTAGTGTTGGTGAATTGGCAATCCTATGCGTAGAACTATACGTCTGACTGGAAGTGTTAACAACCGAACGAACATTGTTTGATTCTTTATGCTCGTTCATGCTGCGCAGTAGGAAATTGAAAAACTTTTTTTCTTGTGAAAGAGTTAGCAATATTTGCTCTACTACAGTGACGATCACCATCATTTTTACTAGCATGCATAGCATCTAGAATCATGGTTACTCACAGACAGCGGCCTGCCAACTGGGAGGGCGGCCACTCAGTTTTCGGAAGAGTCGAGTAATCGTATGCAATGTCCATCTGTTTTCTTGTTAATGAGCTCTGTCGCCACACAGTTATAATTAAGTTGGGTCGCTCCTGAGCATAGGCGATTAGCCAGGACGATAATTCTTTTGAACAGACAGTTCAATAAAGAATGTACCGATGAAACCTCGCCTTACTGAATGTTCTTCCTTAGAAGCAAGAATTCTTGGCGTATGAGTAAAGGTCGCCATACTGGATTCAAAATTATTCCATTATATTCCTTCACACAAACTAATATATACGTACGCCGGATTTCAGCTTTCTATCTGCATCCATAGTTCTATTTCCACCTTCAACACCACCCACAAGTTGAATTATGAAACTTAACTATCCCACCTACAATACACCCATAAACGAACTTGCTATGTTTAAGGATTTTGGAGATATGAGTCGCTGAAATTTTAAGAGTACACGTACAATGGATGGGCGTTAGCTATTCGCACACTCCTGAATTGCCGAGAAAAATAAATAAAACTGATTTTTTTATAGTTTAGTTTTATTCATGGCTTTTCACAATTAATGCACAGAATTTGGATTTGATAGTTTTAGGAGATGTACGAGTACATTATTAAGATTACGTTGTATCCATATCCAACAAAAACTTTAAAATACATTTAGAAAAATAATAGGAAAGTATTTACTTCGCTTAATTAACCAACGGGAAAGGCCTATGAACAATTGTGAGGGGACTACAGGAGAAGGAAATTATATTAGGGACCTCAATTGCTTACATACTAATTAGCTTTCAAGCTACAGACTTCGCTTCTCTTCAATCGAGAGTCGTTAATAACTTCAACGCCCGACCTACTTTCCGTTGAAAAAACAAAATATTTAAAATAAAATTCAATTTAATTTAACAATATCGTCCTCGACTAGAAGCCCAGACTTGCGCAGAGTCTTGTTGAAGGTCTTCTCGACTTTGTACGGGATTTCTTCGATCCCGTGAGCGTTCTTGTAGCGCTTCAGCACCTTCCGCTTCAGTTTGCCCAGGCTGATTTTGTCGTTGTTTTTCGCCAGAACTGTAAAGATGTGATCGGTCCAGTCAAAACTGTTGGTGGACGTAACACCATCCGTATTCGGCGTCGTAGTGTCCTGAGCTTTGGGCGAAACACTTGCCTTGTTTTTTTTCACGGGCGGAACTTCATTTTCTTTGGGCATCGGATCGCCGACTATAGTCGAGTCGGGAATTTCGACGTTTTTGGATCGTTTCTTTTTGCGAGGTGGATCGTCATCGGTTTTGACTGGTTGGGCTCCTTCAGGTCCTTCTTCGACAGATTGTTGCTTCGACTTTCGCTTCTTTATGGTTGACGTGACTATAACATCGCTGGGCGTATCGTTTCCGTTCGTTTCTGCCGCATTCTTTCTACGTTTCTTCTTTTCCGATTTTTTTACTGTTTCAACGAGACTATTCTCACCTGGTTTCTGACCATTTTCCTCGGTCCCGTTGGCTTCCGGCGTTGTCGTGGCATTTGCTACATCAGCTCGAGCGGGTCGCGTTGCCTTGAATTTTTCGAGCGCCATCTCCAAAACAGTCCACACAGACTCGGCTTTCTCTTTGCGCACGTGCATGCAATTCTTAATGAAATTCATAAACTTGACCTTCTTTCGTGGTACGTTATCGTGGTTCTGGAGTCTTTGGAATAAGCCGCGGACGGCTGGGCCGAGCTCGTACTCTTTTGTGGTTAAGATGGAGCGAACGATCTCCAGCCAGCTATCCTGTTTCCTTTGGCCCAAGTTGGTCGATGCTTTCGGCACATAGTCCTTGCCCGAGTACTTTTCAGCTTCTGTTATGCAGGACGTGTGGGCAACGTACTCTTCGCCACGGAAATCTTTCTGGCAGTCCATGCACGACACGAACACGGGAGCACCGCGGCACTTCCACTGGTAGTGCTTGGCTACCGCCAGCTTTCTTGCCGACTCGCCGCAATGATTACAAGTGAAAAATACCATTGGAGGATGCTTTCTGGATAGAAATTCACACGTGTTTTGATTGCGAACTGTGACGAGCTGAGAACGAGATGTTTGACAGCGCGATGTACGCACGTGCTGCTACTGCTACTGTCACTGCTAGTGTTACTGACTGCTTGTGGCAGAAATTATTAAACTTATTATAATTATTAATTAGATTAATATTTATAATTATTGACAGAAATTAATCAAATTATTATAATGAATAAGCGAACTGTCTGTCACTTTTGTTATGAAACACCGCGTGAAGATGGCGCTCGAGTTTGTATAGTGAAAGAAAAGTAGTAGCGGAAATGGGTTGGTAATTTTTTCCGTTACAGAAAAATAAATACATTTTAATCATAATTAACTAAAAATGACTTTATTGAATTTACAATCTAATAGTTCAAAAGCCCTAGAACAAATAATAACAAGTGCGTAGTGTAACTATGACGAAAGATGAGAAATTAATTTCCAAAAACCGGTGCTCAAAAGGTTTGGCGCGTCGTTGCCTTCTCATTTTACCTATAAAAGAAATAGATTAATTCTTTAATTTCAGTTGATTTTACTCACCTGCAGTAAACAAATCTACAACCCACTTGACACTTCAAATTGACATTCGTTGCAATTCAGCATAAGCGCAGCATATACAGCGCAGCATACAGCGCCGCATACACCGAAAGCGCAATAAGCACCCACACAGCTGGTCGCATCGCAGATGTAAGTAAATGCACTCGACAGCTGAGCGGTCGAATGGAATGCGGGTCAGTGCACTTGCATACATAAGGAGCCGTTGCACTTCAATACAGTTGGCCGTTTTGAATATAAAATTATAATATGAGTTCACTTGTCTTTGAACTTCCGAGCGAACTACAATAAATTTTACATCTAGAACTCTTTTGTGTTTCCTTTGTTAAGATTATTAGATTCTTACGCTTATTGATTCTTGTGTTGTGAACTTTCGCAAGAACTATTAGATTATTACAATTATTGATTCTTGTGTTGTGAACTTTCGCACAAGTATTTATATCCTATTATAGTGCTACGATTTCGTACTTTCGCATCTCAGTGTTGGGATATTTCGCACTGAGGATATTCTACGTTTTAAGATAATTATACTACGTGCTGTGATTCGTCGCACAAAAAACAGTGTCAACGAAAAAATAATTCGAAGATATCGCCACTTACTTGTGTGTCATTGGAAAGAACTTGAAGAGCTCTATACGAAGATCCTATTTTTTCTCGCAGTATCAAACTGATTTGTCAGTTGTCGGTTGATACACATTTGTCATCTGGCAGACAAGCAATTGGAAAAATATTGTTACAGATCTGGCAACCACACAATTCGATCTCTCTCTCGAATCGTCGAGAATGACGTAGAACAGTATCCCCTACTGTGTAAAACGCCATCTAGAACGTTCAATCAAAACCTGGAATAGTCTAGACACACACACATACCCACCCGAAGAATACACCACAAGGTTCGAGAATTGGGAAAAAACCCGATATAAATACCGCAGCTTTCAGACAAGAGTTATTCATTGAGCGACACCTATCGGTGGAAGAACGCGAACCGGTACAAGAAAGCGATAGTAAAACACGCGACAGTGTTATGAAAAAGGCGAAGTGATCGGGAAATTGTATAAAAGTGCGAATTAATAAATTATCCTTTATTTTTAATCGAATTGTGTTTTTCTTGAAATCCGGCGAACCTCTAGCTCGCAACAATTGGTGTCAGAAGTGGGATTTCAATGATAAATTCGGGTTAAAAATCGCGAGTGAAATTAAAATTCTCGAACGGATAATTTTGTGACAGTGAAAAAGTGAAACTAAAATTTTCGAACGGACAGTAAGAATTTTGTGAAATAGAATATTCTCGAGTGACTTTAAATAGTGAAGAAAATTTAAGTGAATTCGAATCGCGGAAAAACTTGAAATAATCGGTAGTGAAAATGCCGCGTTATTTAAAGGACTTAAAAGTAACGGAGCTGAAGGAAGAGCTCAGTAGACGCGAGTTATCTACGACAGGGAGCAAGTCTGAACTTGTCAGCCGTATGATCGAGACACTGCAGGCTGAGGGTGAAGATGCAGATAGTTTTGAGTTTCAAATCAAAGAAACTCGTGAGGAGGAGTGTTCTGGTACATCGGATGCTCTAACACAGTTAATGCAACAGATGATGAACAAATTAGATCAACAATCAGCTGTGACAACGGACATGAATCAGAAATTAGAGCAACAATCAGTGGACATTAAGCAACAATCTGCGGACATTAAACAACAATCAGCTGTGACAACGGACATGAATCAGAAATTAGATCAACAATCAGCGGACATTAATCAGACATTAGAGCAACAATCTGCGGACATTAATCAGAAACTAGAGCAACAATCTGCGGACATTAATCAGAAATTAGATCAGACCTCAAGGGACCTCAGCCATAAATTGGAACTACAAAATAATAAAATAGACACCATGGGTAAAGTAATAGAAGAAAACGTAGAGAAGAAACTTCGAGTCTTCGAAGAAGAAGTCGAACGCCTAAAAAAGGACTTCGATAATGTAAAAGCGACCGGAGTCATCAAGACGGAGCATGTTGCGCACAAGGGTCTCAAGGCTCCAATCTTCGATGGACAAACACCGTGGGCTATTTATAAGACCCAATTTGAGGCTGCCGCAAGAAACAATCATTGGAATGATCTGGAACGAGGAACGGCTCTTATATTGGCGTTAAGAGGTCCACCAGCAGAAGTTCTTCAAACGATTCCGCAGGATCAACAACAAGATTTTTCAACGTTAGTCCGGACATTGGATCTTCATTACGGCAGTGACCAAATGCGAGAGATCTACAAAACTCAACTGTACAACCGAACTCAAAAGAATGGTGAAACACTTCAAGAGCTGGCACGCGATATTGAACGACTCACACTATTATCGCTGCCTAATGCGCAAACAGAGCAACGCAACGATACAGCTGTTTTCGCATTTAACAATGCTGTACAGGACAGAGAGCTGCAATAGGCGTTAAAACTGGCAGGTAAGAAAACGGTTGGCGAAGCCTTAGTGTATGGGCTGATGTTCGAAGCTGCCAAGCAAAGCTCGCGGAGTAACTATCGAGTTCGAGAAATAGTAGAAGAGTGTGTGTGTCAGAAAGCAGAGCACACTAAGCGGAGCGAAAGGTTTGGTGCCCCCCGATGCTGGAATTGTGGACAGGCAGGACACTTGAGACTCGACTGCCGTAAACTCAGAAAAGCGACCAACCATTGTTCCGGCTGCGCGGCTAAACAACGTGAAGGTAGAGATCGTGAAGGTAGATCTTGGTTAAGAACTAGTCGTCAGAGTTCAAATCTTACACACGGTTTTGACAAAAGACGCCAGAGTAGATCGAAAACCCCGAGTCGGCAAGACCGATTGCGACAAGAACAATACATCGGGAAAGATCATGGAAGCAAAGTTAGGCATTCGAATAAGGATCGCGAACGAACGGGTGGAAGTCGTGACGGTCAAGTACTTCATGCGAATGAACGTGACAAGGCCGAACATGAGAAGGGACGTGTTCGAGAAGATCGCGAAAGGAAGAATGCGGAACGTGAAAAAGAAAGTAAACGTGCTGCCAAGAAGGAAAAAGAAGCCGAAGAAACCATTCAGAGGATAACGACCGAACCAAAGAATGGATGGAATCAGCAAGAACTGGAGGATGCTCAACGTAAAGATCCAGATATCCAGACATCTCACAATTCAGCGAAACCCTAAAGTGTTATTGGGCACAATGGAACTTCCTTCACCTAGACGGCGGATTATTAAAACGGAAATGGGAAAACGCTGACGGAAAGTCGTATCACATGCAAACCATCGTCCCGCGTTGTAAAGTCGAGGAGGTTTTGAAGGAATATCATGGAGGTACCTCCGGTGGGCATTTGGGTATAAATAGAACCTTGGCAAAGATACGAGAAAGGTTCTATTGGATCCACCTCCGAGATGATGTCGAAAACTGGTGCCGTAAATGTACTACGTGTGCATCGAGTCAGGGCCCACACCGCAGATCAAAGGGAGAAATGCAGCAATACAATGTGGGAGTCCCATTTGAGAGAATTGCTGTGGATATTGCTGGACCATTTCCGGAATCAGAAAATGGTAATCGCTACATTCTAGTGGTCATTGATTATTTCAGCAAGTGGCCTGAAGCTTACGCAATTCCGAACCAAGAAGCAGTAACCGTCGCTGAACAAATTGTTACCAACTGGGTGAGCAGATTCGGAGCTCCACGTGAACTACACTCCGATCAAGGGCGCAATTTTGAATCTCAAATATTCAAACACGTGTGCCAAATGCTTGGAATAAACAAAACGAGGACAACTCCATTACACCCACAGTCCGATGGAATGGTGGAACGTTTCAATAGAACATTGAACTCAAACCTATCCAAACTCGTCAGCGAGAGGCAACAGGACTGGGATCAGCACATCCCTCTATTTTTAATGGCTTACAGAACATCGGTACATTCAACAACAGGAGAAACTCCCTCCCGAGTCATCTTCGGAAGAAGTATTCGAGTCCCTGCGGAACTAATGTTTGGAGTGCCACCAGACCAACCAACCAATGCTAAAGATTACGTCTCGGATCTTCGATGTCGACTAAAGACAATTTATAACCTGGTCAGAGATAAAATTGATTTGGCGACCGACCGTATGAAGACGAGGTATGATCAACGGGCGAATTCGTTAGGATTCCGAGAGGGCGATTTGGTTTGGTTATACAATCCCAAACGACAGAAGGGCAGATCTCCGAAACTACAGCGAAACTGGGAAGGCCCTTACCAGATCATCAACCGGTTAAATGATGTCGTCTATCGGATTCAACTACATCAATAACCTCGTACTAAAATGAAAGTGGTTCATCTCGACCGACTAACAAAGTACCACGGTGCCATTGCAGAAGTGAATGACTCTGTTCGGGACGAACAGGGACTAAGGAGAGGGTAATGTTATGGATCTGGAAAACCGCCGATATTTCTGCAAAATACAAGATCAGTATCCCCTACTGTGTAAAACGCCATCTAGAACGTTCTAGCAAACACCCGACGGAACTTGAATAGTCGAGACATACACCCGAAAACATCCACGACAGAAGCTATAAAGTGCCATCTGGAATCATCTAGAATAGTCATCCATGATCGTAGTTTCTAGAAAAAGGGGAAATGGTATAAAACCACGGTAGCTGTAAGCAGCCATGGAGTGAATCAGAGACATCTGAACGCGACGGTAGTAAAAGCGATAGAAAGCGAAATATCGGTAGTGCGTTTTAAGGCGAATTAAGTTAACGTGAAAATTAAGTAAAAAGACTGCGAATAATAAATTATCTATTAGTTTTAAACGAATTGTGTTTTACTTGAAATCGGCGAACCTCTAGCTCGCAACAATATGATACCGAAGAAGGAGTGAAGAAATATAGCATAACATGTGGAGTCCCACAGGGCTCAGTACTGGGACCCGTGTTATGGAATATACAATATGATGGCATCTTACGACTTCCAGTACCAAAGGGTGTACAAATAATTGGCTACGTGGATGATATAGCAATCACGGTGGTAGCAAAAGACTTACAGAGCATCAATAACGTAAGCACCAACGTGATTTCTGACATTAAGAACTGGCTTAGAGCATCTAATTTAGAGCTAGCTGCACGAAAAACAGAAGCAGTTCTTATTACAAGCAGAAAACAAAAAGAGCGTATAACATTAAATATAGATGGACTTGAAATCGTATCCCAACCCTCCATTAAATACTTGGGTTTTATGATTGACGCAAGATTATCCTTCAAGACGAACATCGAGACAGTCTGCGCAAAAGCAGGACGAGTGAACTCCGCCCTATGCAGAACAATGGCGAACATTGGAGGACCAAGCCAAAACAGGAGGATACTTCTTTCAAGAGTGACGCGAAGTATCATAATGTATGCTGCACCGATATGGAGCGAAGCACTACGATACAAATCTTACGCGAATATTTTAAAAAAACCCCATAGAGTAAGTGCGTTAAGGGTATGCAGTGGATTTCGCACAATTTCATATGACGCCGCGAATGTCATAGCTGGTTTACTGCCGCCAGACGTACTAGCTGCTGAAGCACAACGATTGTATCACAAAAAGAATACGATAAGTCGATGCTTAACAGTGGAAGAGAAAAAAGAAGAACAACGGATAAGTACCAATGCTTGGCAACTGCAATGGAACACGGTAAACAAAGGCCGCTGGACGTATAGACTCATAAGAGGCGTAGATAAGTGGGTCGGACGGAAGCATGGTGAAGTAGATTACTACATGACCCAATTTCTGTCAGGGCATGGCTGTTATAGAAGCTATTTGCACAAATATGGCCATGATTCCTCTGCGTCATGTCCAAGTTGTACAGATGCAATAGAAAATGCAGAGCATGTATTCTTTCACTGCCCAGTCTACGAAATGGACAGAAGGAGAGTCGAGGACATTGTTGGAGAAAATATTAACCCCGACAACATAGTTCCACATATGCTGAGCAGCAGCGAAATCTGGAATGCGATGACACAGATGTGCGTGAAAGTTCTCACCGAGCTGAGGAGACTCGAAAGACTACGTAGGGAATAAGTAGTTGAATAAAATAGGAAGTGAAATATACTGGGTGACATAAGACATATGTGACAATAAATTGATGTTTGAGCTTTAAGCTCCTCCCTCCTCCTGACGAAATACTTAACGGTTGTCCCGGGGGGTAGTGGGTTAGGCGAGGGGTTTTTAGCGGGTTCAAGTCCCGCACTTCAAGGCTTTCAATGCTTTTCCCCGCGTTAAAAAAAAAAAAACCCCATTCCACTGCCCACCGCGATGGCTTTCGTTCTATGAAAAAAATGAGTCCCTAAGAATTATTAATGGATTACTAGGAGAGGGAGTGATACGTCCAAGTGATTCCCCTTACGCTTCAGCTATTGTCCTAACGAAGCGCAAAACCGGCGACCTTCGACTGTGCTTAGATTATCGGGCTTTGAACAAGTTAACCGTCCGTGACAACTACCCATTGCCGCTGATTGAGGACTGTCTCGAATACATGGAAGGAAAAAACTACTATACAGCACTGGACCTCCGGAATAGTTTTCACCAAGTGAAATTGTCACCCGACTCCATAAAATATACTGCTTTTGTCACGCCCACCGGACACTATGAGCTTACGAAAATGCCCTTTGGCCTCAAGAACGCGCCGGCTGTATTTCAACGCTTCATCACTTCCATCTTTAGAGACTTAATTGATAGCCATAGCATTGTCATCTACATGGACGACATTGTTATCGCTACCACTGACTTTGATACTCACCTTCGACTGGTGGGAGAGGTCTTACGCCGATTAACCAGTAGAGGCCTTGAACTTAAGCTCACTAAGTGTAAGTTTGGATACTCCGAAATTGATTATCTAGGCTATTCCATTTGCCTCTCAGGAATTCAACCGAGTGGAACTCACATCCACTCGATACGAAATTATCCAATGCCCCGGAGTTCAAAGGAACTTCATACCTGCTTGGGTTTGTTTTCATACTTCCGCCGATTCGTGCCTTCGTTCACTAAAATAGCTAACCCACTATTCAAGCTACTACGAAAGGATACCCCATATATCTTTTCCAAGGAATGCTCTGACGCCTTTACTGAATTACGTGAGAGATTCACTTCTGTCCCAATATTAGCGATCTACAACCCCAAGCGGGAAACCGAATTGCATTGCGACGCAAGTTCTGTTGGGCTCGGCGCTGCCTTAATGCAGAAGACTGACGACGGGAAATTCCACCCTATTTCATTTCATAACACTGCATTCAAGAATAAACGCGATTCTTACGAAGCCCGCCGTGTCTGCTCCATACAAAAGCGCTCGAATTTGTATGGAACTGTCATGTTTGTTATGACTCCAACGTGTTGTTGTTGGATTCAGTTACTCGGCTTTCTACTATAGAAGGCATTGCCGAGATGTAATGTAACTTCTTAGCGTAGTGCGGGTGTTAGACAGCGAGGCGCTGCGGGCGCGAAGGTGACATGAAAAAAGAGACAGAGACGCTAACCTAAAAAAAAGCGCGACATTAGAACTAGTGACGCCAAGTTAAGGCCCCGTGTATACCGACAGACTATTTCAATTTCAGTCAGTTTTGCATTAATTTCAAAGCAAGAGAGTCATAAAATATTTACTCTCAGCAATGAGCGGAAGACTTGTTCGTATCCTTTGTCAAGTAAATTCGTGCTGGAGGGGAAATTTTTCAATGAATGGTTTGGTTGCTTCGCAGCGGGAAGATGGGAAAGAACATGGAAGAAGATAATCATGAAAACATAAGTAAACGAAGAAAAAGAAGAAGATGGACAAATCCTGAAACTATTTCGTGTGTTTTGAATTTGGCATGAACTTACCTGTTAGTTTGAAATAGAGCAACAACAAATTCCTATGATCATCTGTTCGTAAGCCAGTATTTCGGTAGACGTGCAGATAGGTGATATATTGTAGAATCAAAGGATCATTTTTATTTTTGCTCACGTTTTGAGGCATTTGTAATGATCATAATAATGCATATATTCAGGGTGTTTGGTACTCCGTGCATAACCTTGTAAGGGGTTATTCCTGGATATATTTTGAGCAAAAAATTGTTCTACGGAGATGGTCCATTTTCAATATCCGCGGAGATACAGGGTGACCAAGAAAAGTGTTTCGGACCTGTACCCTCACTCACTCAAAACGATATATCTTGAAAACTAATAATTGAATTTCAAACTGTTATAGCTTGTTTTTTAGGAAATCAAATTACCTTTCATTTGGTGTAATAATCCGTATTGTACCTGTACCCAATTCTGAGGTATTTGCTTCAGACCACAAATTTTTGATACTTTGACCCTCAAAATTCTGTGATCAATGTAGTTTTTCTCAAAAAAACGCATAATAAAAATGTCATTTTAATGTTGTTGTTTTATGTGCCATATTATTGCCTACAAAAGATGCATACATACTTATGACTTAGGTTTTCCCGTTTTCCAGGTAATAAGCGAAAATACATATGGCTTAAAAATAAAATATGCCATAAACCAACCCTCGTTCTAAAAAAACTACCTGAAATGTTGTTAAACTGAAATATTCTTTGTGTCCTTTAATTACTATTTAAATTATCGATGAATGTCCTTTAAGTAGTATTTAAATTATCGAGGAAATAAATTAAATTAAAATGAGTTTCAACACAACGACGCTGTCCGACGCTTGGCATTGCAGTTAAACGTCTCTACGTGGAAAGTTTGGAGTGTCCTCAAAGCAGAGCGGTTGCATTCCTACCACCACACACCAGTGCAGGAGCTGGTACCCATTGATTTGCCCAAAAGGATGGAGTTTTGCAATTGGCTCCTTGAACGACAACTAAGTGACGAGAATTTTATGAAC
This sequence comes from Chorisops tibialis, assembly GCA_963669355.1. Taxonomy (NCBI): domain Eukaryota; kingdom Metazoa; phylum Arthropoda; class Insecta; order Diptera; family Stratiomyidae; genus Chorisops; species Chorisops tibialis. The sequence continues at coordinate 114,307,614 of OY770262.1, read as the reverse complement.
AACATTCTTTGGACTGATGAGTCCCAATTCACCAGGTACGGTATCACAAACTTCCACAACTTACACACATGGGCTGAGAGCAATCCACATACAAGAAGAGAGGCATCATTTCAGCACAGATTCAGTGTCAATTTATGGGCAGGTGTGATTGGCAACGATTTTATTGGTCCTATTAGGCTTCCGCCTACCCTAAATAGTTCCAATTACTTGCAGTTTTTGACAAATGATCTACAAGAGTTATTGGATGATGTGCCACTGCAACGATTGGCTTCCATGTTTTACCAACACGATGGTGCTCCAGCTCATTACGGCCGACAAATCAGAGATTGGTTAAATTCCAATTATAGCAATCGCTGGATCGGTAGAAATGGACCGATACACTGGCCTGCAAGATCTCCTGATTTAACTATTATGGATTTCTTTGTATGGGGACGGATGAAGGACCTTGTCTACGCAACGGAAGTAGTAACGTTGCAGGATCTAAACACCAGAATCGATGCGGCAGCAACAGAAGTAAGGCAGCAGTTGAGGAGTATGAACACAAAGAGAACACTGGCAAAACGAGCTTTAGCGTGCATTCAAAATGAAGGGAGCCATTTTGAACATTTATTGTAATTAAGGAAAATTTAAATAAACCATAAAAACCATTCTTAAGTTCTTTTAGTTCAAGCGGAGAGTGTTGATCAACCTATTCTTGCTTTTTTGACAAAAGTGCTACATTATTGGAATGATAATTTCTTCTAAACTATAAAACTTATGCAATGCAAGTGTATGCATCTTTTGTAGGCAATAGTATGGCACATAAGAAAACAACATTAAAATGACATTTTTATAATGGGTTTTTTAGAGAAAAACTACATTGATCCTAGAATTTTGAGGGTCAAAGTGTCAAAAATTTGTGTTCTGAAACAAATATCTCAGAATTGGATACAGTTACAATGCGGACTATTACAGCAAATGAAAGGTAATTTGATTCCCCAAAAAACAAGCTATAACACTTTGAATTGTGATTATTAGTTTTCAAGATATAGCGTTTTGAGTGAGTGAGGGTACGGTCCGAAGGACTTTTCTTGATCACCCTGTATCTCCGTGGATATTGAAAATTGACCATCTCCGTAGAACAATTTTTTGCTCAAAATATATCCAGGAATAACCCCTTACAAGGTTATGCACGGAGTACCAAACACCCTGTATATGTATATGTATGCATATTATGTAATGGATAAATGAAAAAAGTTATAATAGGGACTACATCGTTTTGAGAGCTCGTTCAATTACTTTATTACACTTTATTACACGACTCGACACAAAAAAAAATTGCCGCCTTCAAATTTGATTTTTTTTTCACGTTTCTTGACTAAAGCCTGAAATTACAAAAAAAAAAAAAAAAACAACCCACAACAGGAATGATTGCGCATAAAGCTCGATCATAGGACTACTTTATATAAAATATAAATTATCGTAACTTCAGGAAATTTTCTAATGGGAGTAGTGGAATGATGAATGCAAGCCATGATCGAAACTGCGAAGGGGAAAAGACAAATCTCTTGAGAGCGTACGAACATCTTCTAAAAGAAACCAACCGATTGAAAAATCGGCGTGGACCGACATCTGCTCTGGTCGCCGTCTCAAGGCATAATGAGCTTCAATTTTCCGTGCGAAATTGACTAGTAGATTTTGAAAGAATTATGAAGTATTTTCTCTGAAACTTAATACCGAATTCGTTGAATAAGCTTTACAACATTTCATTGTTTGATATCATTGCTAAAAAAAATTCATAGTCATTAGTTTTAATACATAAATTCGAACAATAAAATCAATAAAAAATGTACTTTTTTAACTCTATCTATTACTAATAAAACTTAAAAAAATCAAAACTTTGGTCTCTCCGTTACCTCGCCGCAACCTTTTTCTATTGTTATTGCAAAACAGGATATATAGTTATCGCCTTAATTTAGCTAAAAACTCCGAACCAAAAGTGTAGTTCTAGTGTTTTTCATAAACCATACCCGGAATTGTGTTTATAGCTTTTTTCCTAAATATAATTTTAAAAATTTGTTCAATGTCAATCCTAGTACACTTATCAAAGATTGTCATGATAAAAATAAATTTTCATTATGTTGCGTGGTTTGTCAGGAATGGCTTTAAGAAAATACCCATTTTTGAACGAAATCGTCGTTTCGGTATACACGGGGCCTTAAGAATACATGTCTTTACAAGTCAGTGTAAAAATAAACGAAATAAAAATATAAGTCTTCACATAACAAAAAATATATTTCTGAAAAGTTCTCTTCCTTACAACTAGTTTAGAATAATAACACGAGCTTTTCCGTTAAATTTGAAAAAGCGCCCTGCTATTTTCCAGCGTGCGATAAGTAAGCAAATGTGATTGCAATCCGTTCATTAGTACGTGAAACCTACCAAATTAAATTTTCACCACTTAAAAGTACTGCAAATTAAAGATATTCGCGAGTTAAAATCAGAAAAAGTTGAACGCACACATACGCATCAGGACTGTAATTTCGAATTTCGAACTTAAGTTTTGTTCTTTTTTAGTAAAGAAATATCAAGAGAACTGTCACGATGACAATTCATTTTGTACATTCGGCGAAGGTAAGTGAAAAACTCTAATTATTTCCGTAAATTTTCATAAATTTAAGCATTCCAGGAAACCGAAGTGGGGACCATCCGGAATTGATGGGATCACACTGCGAAAGTGGAAATCTGCAGCTGCGAAAGAGGAAATCTACATCGCGTCGAAGCTTCTCGCCGGTGAATCGACAAGTGCAATATATTTTGGTTTTGGTATTTAGCTCGCGATGTGTGATATGACATCTTTCCATTAATAAATGTGTTGTAAATTCAGGATAAGCCTTTTATTAAAAAAACCCTATTGTAACCAAAATAGTTCATTAGTTTTACAGGTAGTGTTGTCTTAGACATCTCAATGCTGGAAATCGAGACGTTTTGGCCGTTCTATAGTTTAATAATAGCACTGCACGAAATAAACTATGAGCCACTATGTGTGAATTGAATAAAATGGCGACCAGATAAGACTTCCACATTCTGCGATAGATCGGAATGCACAATATAAAATTTTCGTTGTAAAGAAATCATTAAATTTTTTCGATTGTCTCCTAACAAAACCGAGGATAGCATTTGCTTTACCAGCCATTTGATTCACATGATCATCAAAGGAAAAATTACAGTTGGATAGTACACCCCATATAAATGCCCCGATTTCAGCAAAACAATTTCCATTTTTTTTGAAATTATGAATTATAAACTTTAAATTGAACTCAAAACATTTAGCATAGCACATTCGGTATTATGTACCAAATTTACAAACCTCACCTATCTGCTTCTACCACCCGTACAAAAGTCTCTATTCCTATTCACTATTCGAAAGAATTTGAGATGGCATATTTTCCGGTACATTAAAAAGTATAATATGATTGGGCTTTACGCCCAATCATAATTCTGTTATTTTTCTGAATTATTTTTGATCTTTTGTCGAAACATTTCGAAACTATATAACTTATCTTTGATTTGGGACTGAAATTAGAAATAAGTACAAATAATTTTAGATCATGATACCTGTATCGTTAATCTCTATAAAAACAATTTCGATGCAATTTTATCCAAAATTTTAAGAAATTTCATAATTCGAACCGAAAATATGAAAGGACGCACATCTCAACAACTACGATAACCATGTAATCTGCTGTCAAAACTCATCAACAATAACGTGCCAAATATATTGGTGTCGATCGACTGAGAATTTGTTCAAATTGCGTCAAAAATAATTAAACCAATGTTATTAGTTTATAATGACTGACTAAAAGATTTGAGCCGCGAAATTTTACCACAAAATAAGTGCGGCATTTAAAGTCGTCTAATCTTGAAAATTGACCAATTTTTGAAATGAAATTGAGAAGGAATCCCACTGAATGCCAACCTACCTGCTGGGAGTGGCTCTGACAATCGATAAATAGTGGAAATTAAAATATCTTCAATGGCTTTGACTTGATTTAATTTTTGGGTTACACGGTAGAGATGTTGTTTTTGTTTCGGAACAATAGCAACGAAAACAAGTCGTATAATGCGCACTAGTTGGAATGAAAGCATGATACACAAACCTTTTTGTAAAAGGATCTCGGACCGTGTCGTTAGCAATGCTGCCTAATTTTCAAGAAAAAAACCCAGGCTAATTGTATTTTGAACAAAAAGCCGCGTGGAATGAGTCTTATTAAGTGCTTACCGCCGTGCGGAACTTATCGGGACCGTCACAACGGAATGATAAAACTGACAAAAACCTTTCACTTTCAAACAATTACAGGGCACTTTATTGCTTCATTGGTTCATGGTAAGGTAAACACTTGATTTATTGGTCACTATTCAATCATCGGTTCTTCTCAAGACACTTCTTTACTCCTCACAAAGGAGATTGGGAGATCCATCAACCAGTGAATTTTTTAGTGATGTTGCTTCTGCTCCTTTTGTACCTTAGATGTAATTTGAATGTTAATCGATATTTCTTTGGCCTTTGACTGAGGTTTTGGTTGAGGCTGCGACGGAGGTTGCGGCTGAGGTTGTAGGACATAAATGACTGATGGTTGAGGAGCAGGATATACAGCTACCGGTTCAGCAAGTGCTTTATTTTTTTTATGTCCTTCGATGCGATCGACTTGACTTAAGACGGCCAGAAACACGATTAAGAAACCGAACGTGGTACTGAGATAAATCGCCATGATTCACGGTAGCTGAGTAAAAACTTGTAACAATATTTTTAAAGTGCTATTCGATCGTGATTGATGGATGTAAGTTAAACAAGGTCTTATATTGAGTTACTATAGGGCAATTATTTCTCATTATTGTTCTGTAATTAGATCTTGTAATCACGAATTGATTGATGATACGTAGCTATCTTTGCGGACTTCCCCGACTTTGTAGACGTTTGGTGCGTCTTCAATGACCTTAGTTGTTTTTAAATTAGCTACAGATGTTTCAATTTTTCTTTACAAAAATATAACGAATTCAAGGCTATGGATAGTCAGAAGATTCAAAATTGTTGAAAGCTTAGACCAGCCCATCGACCCTGAAAATTTATATACTTGTAGTTACTAATACTGTAATTAACCTTTGTTAAAATATATTCTATATTTATTTAAAACAAAAAGTAGAAACTTAAAATTTTCCTAGAATTTTTCAGTTAATAATTACTATTAAAAAAATGTTCGACTTCGCTTCACTCCTTCAACCCCCTGCCATACAAATTTCTATATATGAAATTCAAGAAAAGCACTTCTCCCTCGAACATATTAGAGCTATCGACTTTAAAATTGTAACAGAGCATGGTGATAAGGATGCCGATAAGGAGGATACAGTTTCAAAATCATTCAAAAACTTCCACTTCTTCCACCACCTCCCATACAAATTCAAAATATCGGGAAAACAATGTCCAATTTCCTTGAAAATTATGAAAGCTACAATCTTTAAATTCAGACCGACAAACTTTGTGCCTACAATATTCGCTGTCATATACAAGAATGACAAACATCTGCACTCTGCTTCCACCGCATCCCATTCAAAAGTCACTATTCACTGTTCGAAAAAATTTGAGATGATATATTTTTCGGTGCATTAAACTCTTTCTCATTTCATCTATCGCATGACTGGGCATTACGCCGAATCATAATTCTGTTGTTTTTATATGAGCTTCAATATTTCTTTCGGCTCTGCCATCCACACTGACATTGATTCGAGATAACAAAATCCCCTACGGTCACTTACCTTTCTCCGTTTTTCACTTCATACACTATAGCTTACAAACTATTAATATTTGATTTTTCTCATTTATCTAGTCTTAAAGGTTTAAATCTCAGCTCTAAAATGTCATCTTAACATTTTTAAATAATATTACTATTATTAATGTTATGAAAGAAAGTGTAGCTAAAGTCAAATCGATCCAAGGTACAAGTAGTACTTAAGTCGCCCAGATGCAAACCCAGATAAGTCAATATTATGCAAAATTGCTAAAATCAAACGGTTAAAGATACTAAGCTTACATTTTTTGATGCAAATCATCAAAAATAAAAGCAACTGCCTTTTTATTTGTGTCTAATCGCAGAATTGTTAATAATTAGTTGTTTTGAAAATTAGCCAAAATTATCGGGTTTTGAAACCTTGTATCGCCATGTATAAAAAAAGCAAAATGCACCGAATAGCAGTTCTGATCAGGAAAAACGAGTAATTAGGCGCTCAAGAAATTTCTACCGAAAATTGTTGACGAAAAACATGTGCGTTATAATGGACGACGAAACATATTGCAAAATGGACTTTTTTTCTCTACTGGGTCCCCAGTTTTTTACTGCAAATGACAGAATCGGATAGAACAGTTTGCGTTGAAAAATTTGAAAAAGAAAATTATGGTTTGGCAAGCTATTTATGAATGCGGGGTGGAGTCAACAGCGTTTTTAACAATAGGAACCATAAACGCACAAATCTATCGCGAAGAATGCTTGCAGAAACGATTATTGCCCATGATTAAAAGGCACAAGACTCCAGTTCTGTTTTGGCCCGACTTGGCAACTTGTCACTATGCTTCAACAACGGTAAACTGGTTAAATTTTAAAGGCATTGCATATGTACAAAAAGCATACAATCCTCCAAATACGCCGACACTTCGTCCAATCGAAAAATATTTGGCAGTTATGAAGGGAAAATTAAAAAAAGAAGGAGGAAGTGTATAAACCATGGATGAATTCAAAAGACGTTGGGCATTAGCATCGAAAGCAGGCACAAAAAAGTTTGTGCAGCGCTTGATGAAAAACATGAGAAGAAGGGTCAAAGAATTCACCAGAAAAAGTATTAAACAAGTTCGGAATTAGGAATTCATAACGAGTAGGATATAAAGTAAATACAAATAAAATTTTATAAAAATCCATTGAGTAGTTTTCAATTTATACCCACCTTGCGCACGACAGAACTTTTCGTTACAGGCTTTAGAACAACAGAAGCACAAACGTGTACAACAAGGAAAGGCGCGACGGATAACACTAATCGGTAAACAACCAAAATGCTGAGATGAATCAGTCGACGAATACTGCGAATACCTTCTCAAATTATCGACATACATGGACACGGTCATATGATCGAAAGACGAAAAATGCAGGAGGCCGGACTATATCAAAATTAATGATTATGAAATTTGTATGGGAGGTGGTAGAAGGAGTGTAATGGACTTAGATGGTTTCGAAACGAATTTGAGAGCCTTGATATTTTAGAATAGAAAAGGTCTCCTTAAATTTCTAAAATATGAGAAATTTGCTTGGGAGAACGAAAGAGTAGGCCGATTTTATCGGTTCATAACCTTGCTTTTGTGCTAAAAATTACATAGAAAACATTTTCAACTCGATAGTTCGAAGTGGCAAATGGACAGTCTACAACAACAATGGTGCTACAGCCCAAATCGGGCCTTGGCCTCCTGACCTACAGGTTCCTTAACATTTTTCATTATTTATTGTGGAAGGGTTAGTAGGCCTTCGCACTACCCTCTATCTTCGAATTTTTCTTTTTCGTAGATTGAAGTGACCAAGGTATACCGAAGCAGGTAGTGTGCTGGAATTATGCGTCGACCGGAATTTGAACTCATGACCTTAGTATTGTAGACCAACACACTATCCACTAGGCTACACCCTATCTAATGGACAGTCAGTCACTCGAATTCGATGATTTTGAGTGGCAACAAACAGCGTTACAAACGTTAACGCAAATATTCTATAACCTACCCCAAGACTTCGTCTAGAGTGTAAAAAAAATCAATATATTTTGTAGTTTGATTTGATGATGTCCCTTTTCTTATAGTGAATATAGCTTGCAAATATTGATGGTATAAGAGATGTTCTCACTTTTACCACAAGTTTTCAATTCAATCTGTTGAGGCATGAGGAAAATCCCACCTACACATCTTATTGATTCGCCATATAAAATATATCTTAAAACCTATAAAATTAAAATGACTCATAACACACATTAGCGCTATCACGATACGATATCAGGCCCTATCGTGGGGGTGAGTTGTTCATTCAAATTGACGGCAAATACTCCGTATGTAATTCAAATCCGGTAAACAGTGAGCGGAGGATAATTGATTGATTTTTGTTAAAGGCGCTTCATCGTCAATCAATTTGAAATCAGAGATCTGTAAATGAACCAGGGGAACGCCAATAACGTGCCTTTCTGGCAGACTTTTTTGAAATTATTTAGGTTACAAAGCCTGCTAAGATTATGATGCGGCTTCGTAACCTGTTTATTATTAGAACGTGCTTCATATATTTTACCATTGGTTTTGAAATAAAACACAAACGCAAGATCATAAAAGTAGTGCATTTAAATTTATAATAATTTGTTATTTTATAAAATAAATCAGTAAATATTTACAGATATTATACAAGGAAATGAATTAACCACCTACATTAAAGGCATTAGCTAGCTGCATCTAAAAGAATTGAATGAAATCAAATTGGAATGCAAAGAGCTGATTCTTAAAAATAGATTTTACTTTTTCTCCATAATTTGATTAATTTCCGTCGTTTATTAGCTCGAAGTCCTCTTCCACCGAAATTGAAGTGTCGTTGTTATGAAGACGTTCTTGTTCTTCAAATAAATTTTTAAAAAATAATATTGAGGGGGTTGGAGGAAGCACGGGAGAAACAAGAAAATACATAGAGATTACATACAATGGTCCTAAATTCTGTAAAATCTGGAGTGGCAGTCGCCCACATGCCCTCCCGGTTGGCACGCCTCTCATAAATCGCTTTTAACATCTTCATACTCTATATGAAATCTGAGAGTGTTATAACTTTGCCCCATAAAGTTTGTAATGCTAAGAAATAAGGCTCGGAGAAAATAAAAATTAATGATAAAGAAGTTCGTAAAATACCTCAAAAAGCTTAAAATCGGATGTCCGTCCGTCTGTTCGTTAGTTTGTCCGTCCGTCCGTGTTCTATTTAGCTTGAGAACGCATAGAGCTAGAAAGTTCAAATTTTGTACACGTTGTTTTTGACAAAAAAGTAAGGTGAAGTTCGTGACCAGACCAAATCGCTCCACTCCTTCTACCCGCCCCATATAAAATGATACAATTTGACAATAATCGGATTTGCTCGGAAAGTCTGCAGGCTATTGATCTCAAATTCGGAATACATCACATTTATGATGATTTTAATTTACCGCATAAAAATGATTTGAGTCCTTCTTCTCCTTCCACACCTCCCATACAAACTGCACTTTTTCATGAAATACTCTAAACCAATCTACTCAGTACCTATACAATTTTCTGAGCTGAAATTATGCAAGAAATATTAATTTAGAACTATTAGTAAGACCAAATATTCATACCAAAACCAGGCAGAGCCTGCCACAACATCCCGAAGGTAGCTATCTACGTGCAAATCTGAACCTCTCGGTCAGATGCGCCCACCAACACGCCTATCTGAAAGGTAGGTTCACTGACACTGCTTTGCATGTGACGGTAGTCACCCTAGAGAAAGCTTTCCATCATAAGGAGGTTCCACTCTGGGCCTTTTCAGACGTGGAAGGCGCTTTTAATTCCGTCAACATTGATGCCATACTTGAGGCTTTGCGCAGCCATAGTGTGGAACCTCTCCTGACGGGATGGATAGCGAACCTTCTTCACTCAAGAAAAATCGTAGCACGGTTAGGTGACGAGACAAGAAAGAGCTCTGTCCACAAAGGAACACCACAGGGCGGTATAAAATCGGAACGGCTACCCTACAATAGCATATGCAGACAATCTTGTCATCATGCTAACTGGTAAGTTTAAGCAAGTTCTAGGTGATCTTATGTTCGCTTTACAACTGTTAGACAGATGGGCACTAGATAAAGGACTTACCACTAACCCTCAAAAAACGGATCTGGTCTTCTTCTCCAGAAGAAGAAGACCATATGTTTTCAATCCACTAAACATTCGGGGTATCAATATGGTCCTCTCGAACAAAGTTAAATGTTTAGGTCTGATTCTTGATAGTAAATTATCCTGGAAGGTCAACATTCAAGAACGAGCATAAGAGGCTACCGTAGCCTTCTTCGTTTGCAAAGAGGCATTCAGTTTGAAATGGGCCTTAAGCCGCACCTCATTCACTGGATGTATACCAATATTGTCAGACCAATTATTGACTATGGCGCGCTGGTGTGGTGACCAGCGGTGGTACTAAGAACCAACCTAGCATCTTTACAGTTAATCCAACGGATGGCATGTCTGTGCATAACAGGTGCCCTTAAAACAACACAAACTTCAGCCCTGGAGGTAATTCTCTCATTACCTCTACTTGATCGTTTTATAAAGCAAGCAGCGGGCCTAGATTATAGACCACTATTTCGTGGTTCAGCGCCACAAATTGGTCATGGCAAAACTTTAAAAGTCATTAGAGACGCAGACTCCCTTTTAGACCGCGAGTATGATTGCATGAACCAACTGCAGGTTGAGAAATATAAGTTTCACATTAAGAACGAAACGAATCAGCACTTGTACAGGTCTTCATCTCTATATGGACGGATCTAAAACTAACCAGGGTGCAGGGATTTATTCCCACGACCTCGACATCCAAACTTCATATCATCTTCCGCAACACATGACAGTGTTCCAAGCGAAAGTATTAGCCATTAACGAATGTATAAAAATTATTCTAGGTGCAGAACAGTCTCGGAAATTGTTTATTTTCTCGGACAGCAGGCCTGCGCTTCTGGCACTCCAATCCTACAGAACTACATCCAAACTAGAGTCCATTAGTAGACACAATTTGAATCGCCCAGCGAATTTTCTTCTTATTTGGCTACCGGGCCATAGCGACCTGTTACGAAACGACGCAGCAGACAAGCTTGCACGGCTTGGATCTGCAAACATTAACTCCACTGGGAAGTCAGTCGATGTAGCATCAACAGTTCTGAAGACTAGCTCCAAACACTAACTAGTTTGGATTCTTCTTGGCAGGGTGGCGGCAGCTGGAACACTGTAGAACGGCCAAATCCTTTCGGAAAGAACCAAATAAAAATATAACAGCTCAGCTGTTACAACGTAGTCGCTATAGCGTCCGAACTATTGTTGGCCTGATCACAGTACATTGCTCGCTAAAGCTGCATGCATTTAGGCTGCGGATCGCGAGCGACAACCTTTGCACAGGTTGCGATAAAGACGAAGAATCTATCAAACATTATCTTTGTCACTGTCCACAAATCTCCAACAGTTGTCTCCTTTGTTTAGGTTCTAGATTTTTCTTAGAACTAGATGACCTCAGAGGCGTCCAACATTCGAGCCTGCTATGGCTCGCAAACCGAACCAATTAGTAAGAGCAAGAGGAATGACTTCCATCTTATAATAAATAGGGGGAGTACAATGGGCCCAACTAGATGGCCTCAGTGCATTGTGGTTCTATGGAACCACCCTCCTACAATCTAAGCCTAAGCCTAAGACCAAATAAAAAATTAGACGATTAGCTTCACTCCTTCTATCCCCTCCCATAGAATATGACACAATTTCACAAATTTGCACAAAGTCGATTTTCCAAAACGGTATGAATGCTACAGATCTGCAATTTAAAAAATGCCAAAAGCACGATGTTTATAGTTATTTCTGAAAAGGTCATTAAGAACTTCCCACTCCTTCTACCACCTCCCATACAAACTGCAAAATTTCAGTAAATCGAATACATCAATTTTCTCAGTACCTATTAAATTTTTGAACCTTAAATTTTGAATAAAACAATTTGATAGCGTGGTGTGAAAAAATTGGTTCAATGTCGTCACCCCCTTTACCACTTCCCATACAAAATCCATGAATATCAAATAATGTGTCTTTCATTTAGGGTATCGCATAATTGGACGTTACGGCCAATCCTAGTCCTTTTATGTTTTATTTTATGTCTTTCATTGCAACATCATTTTCAATAGTACTCGTACTACTAGGGTTTCTGGTTTGGAAGATCTATGGTGGCCATCTTGGCCTATGTCATTTAACAGATTTTGAACTCTTTATATACTTGGCCAGTTTTGCATCCTACGATCTTAGCAGCTTTTGCAGCCTAATCGGCAATCATCTCTCAACCCGATGTCAACCAAAGAACTCCCTACTTGAAACTGGACTACCATGATACTCATATACAGCTTAAAAAGGCTGTTTGACGCGACCAAACAAAGGCGATTGAAGAACTGGCCAACAAAGCAGAATCTGCGGCTTACCTTAGGGATATGGGTTCACTATTTAAAATCATGAAACAGTTGACGAACAAGAATTTCACAGCCTACCACCTGGCGAGAGATGTCAACGGAACTCTCCTTAATATGATTGAACACCAGTTGCGGTGATGGAAGGAATACTTTTCTGATATTTTAAACATCTTGTCAGAGGAAGATATTCTAGAAACAGAACAACTACCAAACATTCAACCCCAACAAACCTCTATTAGGGAAGATCCTCCAAATAATGAAGAGATAATTGCCGCCATTCGGTCAATGGCGGGAAGGAAAGCATCAGGTATAGACGGACTACCAACCGAACTCTTCAAAGCGGACCCGGAAGTAACAGCAAATATACTCCTCCCACTCTTTACTGTGATATGGAATGAAGGAAGATATCCAACTGAATGAAAGGAGTGCGTCATTGTGAAAATTCCGAAGAAGAGCAACCTTCGGGATTGTGGCAATTGGTGTGGTATATGTGTGCTTACTGCCGTATCGAAATTCATGGCTAAGGTAATTCTCCATAGGATTAGTGATGTCGTGGAGAGCACTTTCGGAATTTATTAGGCTGGATTCCGCAAAGGGTCATCTTGTACCGACCACACAAATACCCCTCGGATAATATGGGAGCAACCCGCCGAAATAGGTTCGCCATTACATCTTATGTTTGTGGATTTCAAGAAGGCTTTCGACAGCGTTAAGAGAGACAGCATATGGAATGTTTTGCGTAGGATTGGTATTCCAGATAAGGTCATAGCTATGATTAAATAATCCTACGAAGATGAAAGGTGTCGCGTTTTACATAGAGGAGAGCTATCCGAGAGCTTTCCTTTGTGAAAGAGTATCAGACAACGCTGTTTCTGGTGGTAATAAATGACATCTTGAAAGCTGCATTAGAAGTTGGGGAAGGTAAAGGTGTTCAATGGAGACTATTTAACATCTTAAGTCACCTTGATTATGCTTATGACGTGTGTTTGCTTTACATAGAGTCAAATGTACGCTCGTTGCATTCTAAATGCAAAGAGGCGGGAATGAAAATAAATGTGCGTAAAACCAAGTACATGCACATGGGTTCGAACGCAAGCACACCGATTGTTCTTAATGGACAGGATGTGGAAGAGGTGCAAGATTTTTGCTATCTCGGAAGCATTGTCAGCATGGACGGCGGAGCCGAAAAGGATGTTGAGGCTCGGCTAAATAAAGCTCGTCAGGCCTTCGGTATCCTTCCCCCCCCCTGTGGAGGTAAAGAGAGATCTCCCTTCGCACGAAGCTGCGAGTATTTGACGTATGCGTCAAATCCGTGTTGTTATATGGTTGTACTACGTGGAAAGTAACCGTTCGACTTATCAAGAAACTGCAAACTTTCGTGAACCAATGCCTCCGACGCATTTTAGAAAAATTCTGGCCAGAAGTGATCTCCAACGACGAAATTTGGGGTACAACTGGACAGACTAAAATAGTCATTAATCTCAAGAGCGGAAGTAGTAATGGATCGGTCACACTTTGTAGAAACCAGAGCGAAACATCGCCAAACAAGCTCTGGATTATAATCCTCAAGGAAGACGTCAGGTTAGTCAACCATATAGCACATGGAAGCGTGCAGTTGTGTAATAGGCCAGAGGAATAAACAACTTCTGTCAAAAGCTTAAGGCCTATGTTCAGGATCGCGCCTAGTGGAGGAGGACTGTTTCTCTCCTATGCCGCTATAGGGGGTCTTAACAGGAATTTGATTGATTGATTGATATATTGTAGTGTTTTATAAACAAATATTTGTGTCTATCGAAGCTGTTGGAAACCTTAACTTTTTATTTCGAATATTCTTAAATCAAAACTTTAGTAAGGGAACTGATTTAATGGCAGTATGATTGGTTGATTGGTTTTGAAGTTATAAACAGGAAGTTTTGAAAAAAAAAATATACATATAAAAGTGCGAATTTTATAAACAAACATTTCGTTATATTTTGTGAGGAAGCGTTAGTTTTTTTTTCCCATAAGCAAAAAATTAACTTTTCCACGAAGGGAACTGGCTACAAATTGTTCTAAATTTCAAAGCTTTCATTTAGAATATTAAGTTCTGAAAAATGCATTGCGGAAAAACTTCATATTAATTTTAAGTTATTTGCATGTAAATGATATTTTTTTTTATACCTTCTTCCTTCATAGGTATAATGGTTGATTTGTTGTGAGCAAAAAAATAATAAATAAATAAAAATTACGGAACCAATCAGATTTTAGTACATTGAACTTTTTCATAGCCAATTTTTTCAAGTCAGCTCCTAGCCATCCAGCTAATCGCATGGCTCTTTTTCAGTCAATTTATTACCACTACAACTATTTTGAGCTTTTCGCATAATTTTTCAATTCGAAATGACTTCATCTTCAACGAAAACGCCTTTTTGGTATATGCAACCTCTTAAAATAAAAGGAAAGTCAGCTTTTCAGTTGATTTTCATAAATTTTTGAATATATTCTGCAGTGCCCTCTGTATCTCAGCCAAATTGTTAATTTTTGTAATATTTTTCAGTAAACCTTAGATAAGAAAGAATTGCGTCATAAAAACAAAAACCCGAAAATGGCTTGATGTAAGGGCGATCAAAAAAACTCCTCAATCATTCTACTGAATAGATTTTGGATTCGCTATTTTTCACAGTATTGAGGTCAATGATCAGAGTTTCGTCGTAATCAAAATACTTAAATGCAAAAGCTATAATTAGTTGTTACGAAATTAGGATTTGGAATATACTGCACCGCTAACTGAAACCGAACCTTAAACTATGGGCAGTCGTCATAATAATAATTCGATTTGAAGAAACGAAATTGGATATTTTTTGAAATAATCGAAAGGAATATGAGTGACGAAGTGAACATATCGAATTTACTTACACCCATTCCAAATATATTTCAGCAATCTATAGATCTAATATTGGTTAAAGTAATAGTAACACACCTCTAAGAGATGGTCAGCTCTTTCCAAATACATGAAAAAAAAAACGAAGAAATAGTGCAATGATAAATAGTTTCCTTAAGACCCTTCACTTTTATCATTCGGGTCCATCTTATGGCATGATGGGCGGGTGTAATTACTATGAAAAATTGGCCTATCGTGTAAACAAATTACCATATCTGATATTCATTGTCCAGATTCTTCCGAAAACGTGACCGTTTCTTCTCAACGCTATTATTTCATAATATCTTACAATAATTATGTTTTTATTTCCTCTGCGATTTTATTTAATTTTGCTGCTTACTCGCAACATTTAAGATTTCGGATTGTTTTCGTTTAGAACTTACATAACTTTGGTGTAATATTCGAAGGTAACCATCACCTCATCAACATCAACAAAGTGATGTGAAGATGCGTTGTTGGTGGATTGTGTTTTTTTTTTTTTTTTAATTTCTGGAATTGTAATTATAAATAATACCAATCCGATGGACTATGTAATTGTAAGCTTGGAGACGATATGCTTTCATTTTTCATTATATGAGAGTTTTTTTTTTAATTCACCCGCTGTGGCGCATCTACTTAAACGTGAATCTTCAAGTTATAAAATCGAAACAAATATGATTTTGCTATATGTGAGTGATTTTTACTTTCATTGCAAATGAACATGATTCATGGCGGAAGATGAAATTTTAATGGAAATAATTCATTTAAATTATCCAGAATTTTATGGACATATCCAATAATTGTAATGTTAGTAATCATTGATGAACTTTTGCCACCTTAGAAAGGTATAACAAAATATGAGATAAAAGCTTTTAAATTGGATTTGAAGGATTTACTCACGGATGTTTTCTTAAGTATTGCATAGCTTGGTTTTTTACACATCTGACAAAATGCTGAAGAAGAACGTGTAATCAAAATTATATAATAATTTGCATCATCAAGAAATTCAAAAAATATGCAAATTTTAAACTAATTACAAAATTTAGACTAATTTTGACTTTCTCAAAAATGCTTAAATGTGAGAGAATTCCTGTCGAACAATATCCAAATAAAGTGGTTGTTAAGACTTTTGAAATGGACTGCTGAGAAATTTTTTAATCATTATGCAGGTAAGTTTGATTAAGAAATTGGTTATTATTGTATGGCCCGCATGTGGTACGCAGTTAAATTTACTTTGAGCAATAAATCGTTTAACTTGCAGGAAAAATTAAATATTTACCCACATTCGGAATTCTGCAGGTGCGTCAAATAGTTTTGTTTTCATAATATTTTAGTTTAAATGGGCGAGCTAATGATGTTAAAATTTTCGAAACATACGAAATAAAAATATGCGAGTATGCCATAATTAAATGTTCTATTGAAATTTTATGGTTATGATCGAAAAAATTGCATAGTGACTTACTTAATGCGGAGCTGTAAAGGTCGCAACTCTAATTGTCTGTGTGAGAATTATTTTAAGAAGATTCAGATTAAATCAAGTCTTAATATTTTCTCTCGTTGTATGAAATAATCAAAGTAGATTTTTAGATTAAAACCATTAACTTTTTTGTCTTCAAATTTAATCTCACTGAACATTAATTCTGAACTACATATATTTATTTCAAACCTATAGCAGCAGGCAGGTGTAGCCTGGTGGATAGTGTGTTAGTCTAACATTCGAAGATATTATATTTAGTTCAAATATCGGGCAACGCATAATTCAAGCACACTGGCTGTATTGTTGTAAAAAGAATAACAAATAACAAAAAAAAAAAAAAATCGTTAAGAAAGAGAGAGAGCACAGTCCGAATTGGGCATCGGTGCCTTTACAAAAAGTGGTAACAGCCAACCCAATTGAAAATATCGCCACTAGTTCAGCCCATTCCAGAAACGCGGATAATGCAATAATCCCGCTAATTATCCCCTAACAGCAATAACTTCTCACCTGTTAAAAGCCTTGGAAACAGTCATCAACAATTGAATTTTTACTGAACGACCAACACGAGCCAAAAAAGAAAGATATGACGAGCTTAGGCGATATGCGAAAAAGACCTGCAGACGAAAACAAAGGAAGTACCATAATGACAAGATACAAAAAATGGACGACGACATGAGAAAAAATAAAACGCGGGACGCATACGCCATAGTAAAAGAATTAAAACCAAAAACCAGTCTCTGCAAAGACGGAGAGGGCTATATCATCAGCGACACAGAAGAAATCAAAAGGAGATGGGCTTCATACTTTGAACATCTTTTGAATCCCATCCCAGTAGCACCGATAACGACAGACAACATTTCAATTGAAGCCTCAACTGACGAACATGAACCATCATCGACACCACTCACGCTTGCTGAAATCAAAGCAGCCCTATGGGACCAAAAACGAAACAAAGCGCCGGGAATTGACGAAATACCAGTTGAACTTCTGAAAAACGGTGGAAACTGTGTCGCTGAAATACTGTGCAACATGATATGCAAAATTTGGACAGAGGAAATCATACCCGACGACTGGCGAAAAAGCATTATATGTCCAATTTACAAGAAAGGAGACAAACTCTGCTGTGAGAACTATAGAGGTATATCATTGTTGTGTACGTCCTATAAAAGACCGACAAAAAAAATTGAACGTCGTCTTACGCCCTATACTAATCAAATAATTGGCGAATACCAAGGCGGATTCAGAACCGGACGATCTACAACAGACCAGATATTCTCGGTGAAACAGGTGCTTGAGAACGCCAATCAGACAAAACATAACAATTGCGGAATATAATTTGGAGAGTGTGGACAACTTTATATCTTGGGGCTAATCTAGCAAAGGACGGTAATGAAACAGACGAAATCAAACGACGGATAATACTCTCAAATAAGACGTATTATTCGGTACTTCCAATAATGAAATCCAAGAAAGTGCACAGGAACAATAACCTGCGGATTTATAAAACTATTATACGACCTGTGCTCTGTTATGGCAGCGAGACGTGGACATTAACGCGAACTTCCGAAAAAGCAGTTAACGCATTCGAAAGAAAGGTCCTCTGAAGAATTTTGGGACCTGTGAAGGAAGGAACGGAATGGCGAATAAGATACAACCATGAGTTGTATCAACTCTACGACGAGCCAGAAGCTTCAACTTTCATCAAGCTACGTAAACTGCAGTGGGCTGGCCATGTAGAGCGAATGGAAGACAGAAGAATCCCCAAACGTGCTCTTAAAGGCAAAGCAAGTGGTAACCGGCCAATAGGCAAACCACGCAAGCGATGGGAAGACTCGGTTGATCAAGACAGCAAAGCCATTTTAAAAAATATAACAGGGCTACGATTGCACATAAACCGCAATCTTACGATACTCTAGATGAAATAGAATTTTTTGTGATCCCAAGAAATTTTGTATTGGCAGTGTTAGAAGGGGTGATAGTATTGACCTATTTTTTTCACATCATGCTAAAGTAGCTATAAACATAATAGGGCTACGATTGCGCGTAAACCGCAATCTTACGATACTCTAGATGAAATAGAATTTTTTGTGATCCCAAGAAATTTTGAATGGGGACTGTTAGAAGGGATTATAGCATTGAACTAATTTTTTCCCCACCATGCTAAAGTAGCTATAAAAATGTTTTATACAAAATGCTTACTCCAAAAATTGAATAGGAGCTGAGAAAATTAGTGTGTTAGATTTAGTGAAAATGTGCAGTTCGTATGGGAGGTGGTAGAAAGAGTGGGGGAATTTTAGTGATTTTTTCAGAAATAGCTAAGCATATCATAAAATTTACATCTCTTAAATTTTAGACCAGTAACATTCATACTTTTCAAGAAAATAGATTTTTTGTGAAGTTGTGAAACTGTGTCATATTGCATGGGAGGGGGTAGAAGCAGTAAAGCTAATCAAATATTTTTTTCTGATGTATTTATCACAAAACGTGAGCGCGATAAATGTTATATGTTCTGAGAAAATCGGCTTAGAGCATTTCATGAAAAAGTGTAGTTTGTATGGGAGAGAGGGAGGACGCAAATAATTTTTATACTGTATATTGAAATCATTATGAAAGTAATATATCTTGAAATTCAGACTAATAGCTTTTATACTTTTCGAGCAAATCCATTTATAGTCGAATTGCGAAATTGTGCCATTTTGTATGGGAGGGGGTAGAAGGGGTGAAGCTAATCGTCTAATTTTTTTTAGCCTTACTAACAATTTTAAATAAATATTTGGTCCACAATTTCAGTTCGCTAAATTTTATACGCACTGAGTAAATGGGCTTAGAGTAATTCATGACAAGTACAGTTTGTATGGGAGGTGGTAGAAGGAGGAGGAGGACACGGATAATTTTTATACCGTAGATTGATATTATCATAAAAGTAATATATTCCAAATTTCAGGCTAATAGCTTTTATACTTTTCGAGAAAATGCGTTTATTGTCAAATTGCGCATTTGTGTTATTTTGTATGGGAGGGGGGAGAAGGGGTGGAGCGATTTGGCCAGTTCACGAACTTAAAGTTACTTTTTTGCTAAAAATGATACACACAAATTTTTAGCACTATAGCTCAAAGCTTTCGAGAGTTATGCTGTAGACAGACGCACAGACAGACAGACGGACAGACGGACAGACGGACAGACGGACAGACGGACAGACGGACAGACGGACAGACGGTCACTCGGAATCGAGGTTTTTGAGCGACAACAAATATTTCTGTACCCTTGGCGGCTCTGTGCGAGCGTTATTTCTTAGCGTTACAAACGGTAAGGCAAACACAATATACTCTCAGATTTCATCTAGAGTATAAAAATGTTTTGTACAAAATGCTAACTCCAAAAATTTAAAAAGAACTGAGAAAATTAGTGTGTTAGATTTCGTGAAAATGTGCAGTTTGTATGGGAGGTGGTAGAAGGAGAGAGGGGATTTTAGTGATTTTTTCAGAAATAACTAAGAATATCATAAAATTGACATCTCTTAAATTTTAGACCAGTAACATTCATACTTTTCAAGAAAATAGATTTTTTGTGAAGTTATGAAACTGTGTCATATTGTATGGGAGGGGGTAGAAGCAGTAAAGCTAATCAAATATTTTTTTCTGATCTTAGTGATAATGCTAAATAAGTATTTATCACAAAATGTGAGCTCGATAAATGTTATATGTTCTGAGAAAATCGGCTTAGAGCATTTCATAAAAAAGTTTTGTTACGATTTTCTCCCCGGCTGGGAAAACGTATTCACCGAAAAACCCCTCGCACTAGGGGCGGAACGCTGCCTGTCCGGCCAACCCGTGGATATGGGCCGTGGGCGCCAGTGGCTCGTAATTTAGGCGGCGTTCCTCCTTATCTCCTCTCGGACCGAGCCACAGGACCGAAGAAAATTACCTCAAAATCCGAAACTCTCGCGAAAGGTAAGATAACTATACACGCTTGTTTTTTTTTTTTTACTAGGGGTCTTTAAAATTTCGATTCTAGTCGTATTAATTTACACCAACTCTTTTTATTCACTTATTTCTTAAATCTATTTGTAGTTTCATTAGCAAAAGAAAATATAATCTTAATCTAAAATAAAGGAACAAAGTCTTACGTTTACCTTAATCTATCAATCTATCTATCTAGTACTTCGTTGGGGCCCGTCGTTGCGTGTCCAGCGGTGTCCCCCGAATCTGCTTCGCCGGCTTTCCAATATCAATCGCTTTCTTACTGTCCCTCGAATCTGTTTCTGTTTCTCATCGCTTTCTATCTCCAATCGTTTTATCGCTGCTCGTCGAACCTGCTTCACTCGTTTTCTTCGGTTTTTTTCTTCACTACTCTACGTTACTCCTCGCCACCGACTTGTGGCACTTTTTCAAAAATCCAACACTTTTAAATTTTGCGACGGTTCGAGCTTTCCTACTACTCGCGTTCAGGCTTGGCGATAAAAGAGGACGTTATTTTTCCCATGACTTTCCGCCTAAACTCTTTGCGGGAAAAATCGTTCGGTGATTCCCGACCGTTTTTAATTAACCCCGGTCATCACCCTCATCGGGGTTCGATCGAGTTCATTTTTTTCGTCATTCGCCGCTCTTATAACTTAATATCAAATTTTCCCCTCCGTATCAACATAACTTCCTTGTCGAGTGGGTAACGCTGGTTTATCTCCGACTCCGAACCGCAGCTAGCGCCTCTCGTGACGCAATTGCGACTCGTATCATCTGACAGTTCGCATTTGTTTACTTTCGGGTTTTGAGTGTAGCCGCGATAAAGGTAGTTATTTTCTTTTTTTTCTTGATTAATTGCGAGTTATTCTAGACAGTGATTAGTGAATATGGTGCGCCGACTTCCACCCATGCCGCCCAAACGTTCCAGGTAAGTAATTCGGCTCGCTTTGTTCTACTATTGTCGCGGGTTGGCAATCGACGTGCCAACCAGGAAGTTGCAGATCGCGCTCCACGTACCGAAATCGCCGACTGAGATGTTTTGGTTGGAGATGCTCCTCCGGGTTTTCGTCCGTAATGCGGAAGTCCGTATGTAAAGCATTTGCACTCGCGATTTGTGTTGTTCGTTAGTGATGTTCTGTGATGGCCGGGTTTTCGTTCGCAAAGCGAAGATCCGCGTAAAGTATTTGCACTCGCGATTTGTGTTGTTCGTTAGTGATGTTCTGTGATGGCCGGGTTTTCGTTCGCAAAGCGAAGATCCGCGTAAAGTATTTGCACTCGCGATTTGTGTATTGTTTTGAATGTGATTGTCGATCGATGGAAATTACGCGCACTCAGGGGCTGTTTTGTTTTAACATAAATTTATTACAGAGACTTAGTTTTCTTGCCTGTCGTGTGCCGTCTTTCGCTATTTTATTTTTAGGTGCGAGCAACCTAGTCATAGTGTTGAAAGCTGCTACGGAAGGCGCGGCCTGATCGTGATCGAGGTAAGTATTTAATCGAAATCCAGTTTTAACTTGCTATTAACTTGTTCCTTATCTCTCTTTCAGGTGTCCTGGCCCTTGTTACGGTGGAACCGTAACAGTTTAGTTTGTATGGGAGGGGGTGGAAGGAGAGGGAGGACGCAAATTATTTTTATACTGTATGTTGAAATCATTATGAAAGTAATATATCCCGAAATTCAGACTAATAGCTTTTATACCTTTCGAGTAAATCCATTTATAGTCGAATTGCGAAATTGTGCCATTTTGTATGGGAGGGGGTAGAAGGGGTGAATCTAGTCGTCTAATTTTTTTTAGCCTTACTAACAATTTTAAATAAATATTTAGTGCACAATTTCAGCTCGCTAAATTTTATACGCACTGAGTAAATTGGCTTAGAGTAATTCATGACAAGTACAGTTTGTATGGGAGGTGGTAGAAGGAGGGGGAGGACACGCATAATTTTTATACGGTAGATTGATATTATCATAAAAGTAATATATTCCAAATTTGAGGCCAATAGGTTTTATACATTTCGAGCAAATCCGTTTATTGTCAAATTGCGCGAGTCATTTTGTATGGGAGGGGTTAGAAGGGGTGGAGCGATTTGGCCCGTTCACGAACTTAAAGTTACTTTTTTGCTAAAAATTACACACACAAATTTTTAGCACTATAGCTCAAAGCTTTCAAGACTTATGCTGTAGACAGACGCACAGACAGACAGACAGACAGACAGGCAGACGGACAGACGGACAGACGGTCACTCGGAATCGAGGTTTTTGAGCGACAACAAATATTTCTGTACTCTTGGCGGCTCTGTGCGAGCGTTATTTCTTAGCGTTACAAACGGTAAAGCAAACACAATATACTCTCAGATTTCATCTAGAGTATAATTAGCAGCTGGATCGAGACGATTGGAGGCGACGACTTCAGGAGGCCAGGGCCCGATTTGGGCTGTTGCGCCATTGATGATGATGATAATTGAATTATAGAGTATCAAATCACCAATTATGTTGTTGAATGGAACAGTATGCACTTCGAAGAAAGAAAAAAACCTTCCGCAAATAACCTTTCAACCACCCTCACCGAATTGCATAACAAAAATATTAACCAGTTCTTGATAATTGCAAGGCTTTCGACAAGGTTTGACACAACCTCATTTCACAAAAACTTAAAGCTATTACTTTAGGTCACTTACTTGTTTCCCGGATTAAAAGTTTTGGAACAAAACGTTCAACGTTTCGTGTTGAAAATATAGTAAATCATCTTTATTTTGTGGAACTGAGATCGAGTATAACATAGAGGATCACCCTGTAGTGCTATGCACACCTTGAAATACTCGATATAAACTAACACTACTCTCATAATAGAGTTTGGACAATACAATAATACCAACAGTTCAGCGTGAGTTTAGTAGCACAAGAAGGCAACATAAGAATGTGAAAAATAGACAAACTTGTAGTTTCCTTGAGTTTGACGGCTTACAAATATTTGGACACGAAAACAAACTTGCGTTAAACTACAAGTTCTTATTTTGATTCACTCATTGCAATGGAAAATAACAATCGTAAATAACAATTCATTATGATTGTGTTTACTTCATAAAACAAAAAGAATCGGGAAAATTCGAATTTCGGATAAAATTTCCCGCTAAAACGCTGCACATGCATTGTCCAAACTCTATTAGGAGAGTAGTGTTAGTGTGTATCGAGTATCTCTATTTCGTAGATTTACCAAGGTATACTCAAGCAAACAGTGTGCTGGAATTACGCGGTCGACCGGGATTTGAACTCGCGATCTTCGCATTCTAGACCAGTACGCTACCCACTAGGCTACACCCTAGCAATGCACAGCTATATCGGTAAGGAATTGGAGAAAAAAACTATAATTGGGTCAATTTGGGTGGAGAGAGACGTAAGTGATGGTGGACATTGCTTTTGAAGCAGTGGAGGTTGCACTCGTTGGAAAACACTTTGGCTAGTAATGTGTCTTGTCGTTCCCCTAATGGATGGCAGTTTGAAAACTTTCTACACGTCTTCTACACGTAGTCTTCAAGTTAAAAGTTTGAACGTAGAGTTGATTCTCAGTCCACTCGAATTAGAGAATTTTATGCATTTTCCATCAGTTGGCCTAAAGATGTAGGGCAGTGGTCCCCAACCTTTTATTACCGAAGAGCATATTCCAAATTATCGATGATGAAACGGGTACAATTTATTTGTTCAAGGTAAATTTATAGTGACTTTCAAATAAATAGTGCAAAAAATGTACATAACAACATACTTAATTTAACATATAATACCTTTATTCATTATATCGACGGTTGGCAAGGAGAGGTGAAGTAAAATTTTTTAGAAATTGGGTTTTTTTTGGAATCAGCTTACTGCTGTATTTAGAACGTTTTGTTCATATATTTCGGGTTAAAATTATTCAAAATGTGAAAATATCGACAAATAATATTTTCCAGCTTAATTATCACAGTGAATTTTGGTTTCAAAACTCTCTGCTGTAGAATTTTCATTTTGTGACTTAGACACCTCTTCTTGTCACCGATGAATGTATGTATATCTATAACTGAAATAAAATACCAAACAAGTTTTTTTTTAAAGTCAATATTTGGCACTGAGTATCAGTGGCCAATACCTCATAATTAGTGTTGCAGCCTAACATTCTTGTCCGCAGACAATCATCAAGATGCTCCTCGGTAATTCGGGTTCAGTATTTTGATTTTATTATGTTCACGGTTGAGATATCCATAAAAGCAGCTTCGATTTAAATGAGTTTACAGAGCCTACCATTGTAGCCATAAGTTCTTCTTATCCCTGCAGTTCTTGTTAAGGTCCTGAACAGTCGGTGCTGTAAAGGCGCTACTCGCATAAAGTTAATAATTTTCATAACTATCTTCAGAACGTAAGTAATGATGAGATAATATAATGGTACATCATAAAGTTAAGCATTCATCTTGCGTGGCAACAAATCTGTTTATAATACCCACCATTGCTGGTGCCCGTCATTGGGGATCGCAGATAGCTTGTAGAGAGACATATCTATTTATTTTTCATATGGTTTAGATATGTTGTTGATATCCTAACCTGATGTTCGCCTCTCATTAGCAGTATTTTCGACAGCTCATCTTTTACAGTGAAGCTATTAAAACCCATTCTCACCATAACTGCCAACTGTGTGTGTGTGTTTTTTTTAACTGTATGGTATCTGATATGTCAGCTGAATCGTCAAATTGCGAAGCAAACCAATCACATATTTCTAAGTTATTTCTTAGTTAAATTTTTGAACGAGCGGTACATAAGTGGACCCAGAAAAAAACATAAAAGAATTATGATTGGGCGTAAAGCCCAATCATATGATACTCTAGATGAAATGAGAAAGAGTTCAATGTACCTACAATTCTTTTGAATAATTAATAGTGACTTTTGTATGGGAGGTGATAGAAGGAGAGGAGGAAGGTTTGTAATTTTTGGATATGACACCAATGTGGTATGCAAAATATTTCGTGCTGAAGTTAAAGTTAAAGTTTGTAGCTTTCATTATTTTCAATTGGACATAGTTTTCCTGAAATTGAGGCATTTGTATGGGAGGTGGCAGAGGAAGTGGAGCGTTTAAGATGATTTTGAAACTGCTTATCATCATCCTTACCACCACGCTTTGATTCAATTTCAAATTCGATAGTTCTAATATATTCGAAGAAGAAATGCTTTTCTTGAATTTATAATACAGATATTTGTGTGGGAGGGGGTAGAAGGAGTGAAGAGTAGCTGATAATTTTTTTAGCGTTTATTGCAATTATTAAAAAACAAATTCTAGCAAAATTTTAAGTTTATACTTTTTCTAGTTTTAATGGAAATCGATATAATGCAATTAACAAAAATTATACATTTGTATGGGAGGGGGTAGAAGGAGTGTACGGATCAAAACACATTTTTTCCCGTTATTGATATTTTGATATTTTATACTTTATGCAAAATATCAAGTTGATAGCTTTAACAGTTTCGAAGAAAAATAATTTAATTTAAATTTCAAAATTTCGTGAAATTTGTATGGGAGGGGGTAGAACGAGTGAGGTGAAGTTGATAATTTTTTCAATTCTGATTGAAATTATAATAAAATTAATTCTGGCAAAAACTCGTTTTTATAACTTTGCTAGTTTCAATGAAAATCGAAAAACTGCATTTTTCAAAATTATGCATTTGTATGGGACGGGGTAGAAGGAGTTACGAGATCGGATCAATATTCCGTCATATTAATGACATTTATATCATAATACTTTGACCCAAATTTCAAATCGATAACTTAAATAGCTTCACAGAAAAATTAATTTCTGAAAATTTCGGAATTTCGTGAAATTTGTATGGGAGGGGGTAGAACGAGTGGGGGGATGTGGACCATTCACGAAATTAAAGTTTCTTTTTTACTAAAAATGACACACAACAAATTTCAATACGATAGCTCAAAGCGTTCGAGAGTTATGCTGTAGACAGACGGACAGACGGACAGACAGCAACTCGGAATCGAAGTTTTTGAGGGACAACAAATATTTCTGTACCCTTGGCGGCTCTGTGCGAGCATTATTTCTTAGCGTTACAAACGGTAAGGCAAACACAATATACTCTCAGATTTCATCTAGAGTATAAAAATTGAATGAAAATTTTAGTTTTTTTCGAATTATAAAATTTCAAAATTTATCGTATTAAACACATAAAAAATTTTGCTTCAATTTTAATTATATCGCTTTCTTATTTCTTTACATTTACTTTATTATTTTAATAATAAACTATTGTGATAGATACAGAAAAAACAAAAAAATTATGTATACCCTGAAATTTTGTTTTTCCCCACTTCGTGACTAAATTAGTCTAAAAATGCAAAAAAAAAAAGAAAGTCCGTACCGGCGTACATATGGACTCATATCTCACAGACCGTTAAAGCTAGAATGTTCGTTTTTGGGTGGATTGTTGACTGGGTAAGTGAGCTCCATTATCTAAGTTTTAGGGAGTGTTAGGGGAAGGTGAGGCGAGAGGAGGGAAAGAGTCAAAAATTACACTTGCTAATATCTCTACTACGAATGCAGATAGGAAGCTGAAAATCAGCACAGGTATAGAGAGGGATAAACCTTAAAAAAAATTTGTGTATCCATTGGCGTCCGAACAGGGGGGGGGGCTAAAAACAAATTGTCGGCCGAATTTTTTTTCACATGATTATATCTTCAGAATTACTTACCATACAAAATTCATATTTGAGACCATTAAGGTGGCACGCAGATACACCAAAATCAGCTTAGAAAGGGGCTAATTATTGCAAGGGGGAGGGTCAGAGGTGGTGGGAAGAAAACACTTAAACATGAATACCTCAACTGTCTCTTAAGCTATGTAATTGAAACTGAAACAATGTATTAAGCTATAATATTATAGCAAAATACAAGAAAAATATAAAATTTGGTCGTAGCAGTAGTCGAGGGAAATGGGGGAGTATTTTGAAAATGGTGCACTTTCCAAAAATTGAAACCATTATTTCTTATAATTTTGGTAAAAATCTTAAGTTAGAGGGTGTAAGGGGAGGCAGGTGGTAATCCAGAATATCGAAAATTTTGGGTGATTTTTTTAGGGCTTTGGTGAAAGATACAAAGTTTAAATTTTGCAAGTGGATACATCTGTTTGATATGAATAGAGAAAAAATAATAATTTGTCACACAATTGTTATAAACCGAACCCCCGGTCTAATGTGCACAAGGTGTTTCATATGCATTGAAAAAAACACATAATCTGAAAATTTTTTATTGAATCTTTAAGGTAGAAACTTGAAAAATTGCGAAATGCATTTAAAAAACATAAAAGAATTATGATTGGGCGTAAAGCCCAATCATATGATACTCTAGATGAAATGAGAAAGAGTTCAATATACCGGAAAATATGTCACCTCCAATTCTTTTAAATAATTAATAGTGACTTTTGTATGGGAGGTGGTAGAAGCAGAGGAGGAAGGTTTGTAATTTTTGGACACCTAATGTATTATGCAAAATATTTCGTGCTGAATTTAAGGTTTGTAGTTTTCATTATTTTCAATTGGACATAGTTTTCCTGAAATTGAGGCATTTGTATGGGAGGTGGCAGAGGAAGTGGAGCGTTCAAGATGATTTTAAAACTGCTTATCATAATCCTTATCACCACGCTTTGATTCAATTACAAACTCGATAGTTCTAATATATTCGAAGAAGAAATGCTTTTCTTGAATTTATAACACAGATATTTGTATGGGAGGTGGTAGAAGGAGTGAAGAGGAGCTGATAATTTTTTTAACATTTATTGCAATTATTGAAAAACAAATTCTGGCAAAATTTTAAGTTTATACTTTTTCTAGTTTTAATGGAAATCGATATAATGCACTTAACAAAAATTATACATTTGTATGGGATGGGGTAGAAAGAGTATACGGATCAAAACAAATTTTTTTCTCGTTATTGATATTACTATTTGTATACTTTATACAAAATATCAAGGTGATAGCTTTAACAGTTTCGAAGAAAAATAATTTAATTTAAATTTCAAAATTTCGTGAAATTTGTATGGGAGGGGGTAGAAGGAGTGAGGTGAAGTTGATGATTTTTTCAATGCTGATTGAAATTTTAGTAATATTAATTCTGGCAAAAATTCGTTTTTATGACTTTGCTAGTTTCAATGAAAACCGAAAAACTGCATTTTTCAAAATTATGCATTTGTATAGGTAGAAGGAGTGACGGGATCGGTTCAATATTCAGTCATATTAATGACATCTATATTATAACACTTGAACCCAAATTCCAAGTTGATAGCTCAAATAGTTTCAAAGAAAAATCAATTTCTGAAAATTTCGGAATTTCGTGAAATTTGTATGGGAGGGGGTGGAAGGAGTGGGGGATGTGGCCCGTTCACGAAATTAAAGTTATTTTTTTGCAAAAATGATACACAACAAATTTCAGCACGATAGCTAAAAGCGTTCGAGAGTTATGCTGTAGACAGACGGACAGACAGCAACTGGGATTCGAAGTTTTTGAGCCACAACAATATTTCTGTACCCTTAGCGGCTCTGTGCGAGCATTATTTCTTAGCGTTACAAACGGTAAGGCAAACGCAATATACTCTCAGATTTCATCTAGAGTATAAAAATCCATAAATGTATGAAATATTAATTGGTCGAATGTCTTTCAAACTTCTACCCCTTCCCATACAAAATTTTTCGACCATTCTTAAGAAATCAAGTACCATCTAACTGTTAAAAGCTATCAATTGAAAATTTTCCACAAAAACTTTTAAAAATAATTGCAACGAAACTACGTCAAAAGTTTTGAGATCGCGCTTTCCGTTCTACCCCCTCCCATACAAAAGTATAATTTCGACCAAATTCATGAAATCAAATAATCTTCTTCTTCTACAATGGCACTACAGACCAAATCGGGCCTTGGCCTCCTGACCTTCAGGTTCCTTAACATTTTTTTTTCATTATTTATTGTGGATGGGTTGTTAGCCCTTCGCACAACCCTCTATCTACGAATTTATCATTTTCATAGATTGAGGTGATCAAAGTATACCCAAGCAGGTAGTGCGCAGGAATTATATTAAGTCGACCGGGATTTGAACTCATGACCTTCGTATTGTAAGACCAACATGCTACCCACTAGGCTATACCCTAGTTCAATCAAATAATCTACACATATAAATATAATTGTAGTGTCTGTCTGTTATTTGTTTATAAATGGCTATAAATAAGTTTTTTGCTTTATTTTAGCAATAACTAAGCAGAAACACACGTTTTTAAAAAATTTCTCTGTCTGTCTGTCTGTTTTTCCGGTTTTCACGCAAAAACGGCTAAGCCGATTGTAATGAAACTTTCACAGTTTATTAGATGTGCACCGAGATGTAATCTGCGTGTGGTCTTATTTTAATACCTTCACGCCTTCCATCCCCTCCCATACAAAATGACACATTTTCAGAAATATATAATAATCAAATTTTCTTCAAAACTATTAGAGCAAATTATTTGAAATTTAGAATACATTTTTCTTATCAGAAATGTGCTCTATGGTATACACATTATTTGAATCCCCCTACTCCTTCCACCATCTCCCATACAAACTGCACTTTTTCATGAAATGCTATTCAACTATTTTCTCAGTACGTGTAACTTTCATCGAGCTTAAATCTCGCCCTTAATGCTTAATTTGCATTATTATTAATATCGGGAAAAAATTAACTGATTAGCTTCACTCCTTCTACCCCCTCCCATACAATGTGGCATAATTCCACGCCTTAACTTAAATTCGATTTTCTTGAAAACTGTAAATGTTACTGATCTAAAATTTAAAATATGTTAATTGCAAATTAATTGTAGTTGCTTCTCAAAAAGTCACTTGTAACCCCTCCTCCTTCCACCACCTCATATACAAACTGCACTTTTTCATGAAATATTCTAAACTAATTTTCTCAGTACATATAACTTTCATCGAGGTAAAATTGTTTACTCTATCCTAAATTAGCATCACTATTAATATCGGGAAAAAATTAACCGACTAGCTTCACTCCTTCTACCCCCTCCCATACAATGTGACACAATTCCGCAGCTTTACGAAAATTCGATTTTCTTGAAAAGCTTGAATGATACAGACCTGAAATTTAAAATATATCAATTGCATGATGATTATAGTTGTTTCTCGAAATATCTGCAAAAACCCCCTTTCCTTTTACCACCTCCCATACAAAGTGCACAATTTCATTAAATTCAATGCACTAAGTTTCTCAGTACCTACTCAATTTTTGAAGCTTAAATTTGGTACAAAACATTTTTATAGCTACTCTAGCATGATGTGAAACAAATTAGTTCAATGCAGCCACTCCCCATAAAAAAATTCATAATATCACAAAAATTTCGATTTCATCTATAGTATCGTATGATTGGGCTCTACGCACAATCGTAGTCCTGTTACGTTTTCAAGCTTAATGTTATTTTATTTGGGGCTTTTTTTTAATTAACACAAGCTATAATTATTCACATGTCCTTAATGGTCTTCAATACGTATATGATCTCAAATCACGGGATTGATTTGATCACGAGCCTCTTCCATTCAAATACGAGTATTATTGTATCATTCTTAATAATTTATAGTTCTGATTCCAACAAAATACAAAACATTGTGTTCAAAGAGCCATTAAAGTAAGCAGATTATATATCCCACATGATGTATTACTAACTACATTCCCAAAAATTCGTTATTATTGCAATTTTTATGCGGACGAAGTCGCGGGCGTTTACTAGTAACCAATAAATTAAAAGCTACGAACTTGAAATTTTGTACGAGCACCTTATAAGAAAACGAAATAATATCGCATCACAAATTTTCGATTCCCTCACCTCCTCTACCCCCTCCCATACAAATGTTTGGTTTCGTGAATCTAAAATACACCGAATCTTATGAAAATTCTATACAACTTCGTCTATGACACTGACATTCTATAGAGAATTATCATCCACCCACCCTTATTATCACCCCTCACCCTTCACCCCTCCCCTCATAAGACCCAAACATGCATAAATAAATGAATGAAATATTGATTATATTTACTGGAGCTAATGATCGTATCCGCATTTAAGTGTTAAAATTATAACAGCCCTGCCCAAGAACCCCCTTTCACTTATTTTTCCCTAGCCACTCTAACCTTAATTTCCATGCATTCCCAACTTGTCCCAAGAATAATAAAGTTGAGCCCGACTTGTTGGCAGTTTATTTTGTTCATGGTAGCACAAACAAAATAACTGGCGGGTGCCATGGCGCCCGCAGGCATATGTTTGGGAACCACGGATGTAGAGTATTGCCCACTAATTATACTCTAGATGAAGTCTGAGAGTATATTGTATTTGCCTTACCGTTTGTAACGCTAAGAAATAATGATCGCACAGAGTCGCCAAGGGTACAGAAATATTTGTTGTCGCTGAAAAACCTTGATTCCGAGTGACCGTATTTCGGTCTGTCTGTCAGTCTGTCCGTCTGTCTACAACATAACTCTCAAAAGCTTTGACATATCTTGCTTTATACAGGGTGTAACAGAATAGATATGGCAAAAAAGACATGGTGATAGGGGACCTCGTGGTGCACAAAAAAATATTCTACAGAAGACTTGTAGCTCCAACCCCTAGCGACTTAGGGGTGATTTTCTAGTTTTTGGTTCGTGGAGGAGGTTGTCAAACTAAAAGGCCAATATCTCCAAAACTACTTAAGATAGCTCAATGCGTAATATCTTGTTGGAGAGAGCTTATTAATGTACCTTTCCAACAAGGGTCTGCAATAAAATCAGCCACTGAGTTGCTAGAGTGGTTTGAACATGAAAAATTTTTGTTTTCCAAAAATGTCCTTCAACTTTGAAGGCTTTTTGCTCAATATTTTCACAAAATTTTTTTTTGAGTTTGTGATTTTAAAAACTACCCGACACATTTATCTTTCTTTAAAAACAAAACAAATTGTCCTAGTTCGTTCTTTAACCAAGTTATGACCAAAAAACCGAAACTAAACCATCAAATCCAAAATTTCGGCAAATGTGAAAAAAAAAATTTTTTTTTCCATTGCAAATTGAAAAACAACTTAACAATTTAATTTAAAAGTAAAATTTATTGGAAAATAATATTTTTTTTCTAATTATAATTATAATCAAGAACTAGCTGATATAATTTTTATTTACGGTGAATACCATGGTAATGCGCGTGAAGCTTCCAGACAATATGCAAACCAATATCCCAATAGAAGACATCCAAATCACACAACTTTCACAAGAACTTATCAGACACTTCGTGAAACGGGCAGCTTTACACAACGCAGAGAAGGTCGAGGCACACCAAGTAATACATACAGAAGAGATGAAAGGATGTTGAAGAAAATACAAAACGACCCAAATTTGAGTACAAGGTCAGTTGGAAGAAGACTGGGGGTGTCTAATATGGCAGTACACAGAACCTTAAAAGCAGACCATCAGTATCCATTTCAACATACTCCAGTACAAAGCTTAACTGAAGAGGAAAAAATACATCGTAGATATTTTTGTGAAATTATGTTATTGCGACACCGGGAAAATCGTGAATTTTTATCTTCAATTTTATGGACAGATGAAGCGCAATTCACCGGAGATGGAGTGACCAACTTCCACAATCTGCATACTTGGAGTCATGACAATCCGCATGGCAAGAAGCAAGTTAAGTCCCAGCACAGATTTTCGATCAATGTTTGGATGGGAGTTATTGGACAAACACTTGTTGGCCCTTACATCATACCTGGAAATATGACAGGTGATGTGTACATGGACTTCCTACAAAATCATTTGCCCAATATGTTAGGCGATGAAGTACCATTCAACCTTCGAAACAGATTATTTTTCCAACAAGACGGAGCACTACCTCATTTTCGTAGGGATGTGCGAAATTACTTAGACGATAACTATCCTGAACGATGGATTGGACGTGGTGGATCAGTAGGTTGGCCAGCAAGATCACCTGATCTAACACCACTGGAATTCTACATATGGGGACACATGAAGGATTTAGTATACAAGATGGAAATACTTTCAAGAGAAGAGCAAAATTTAGCTTTTGTTAATCTTACGCAATCGAACGCTTTGAGCTATCGTGCTGAAATTTGTTGTATATCATTTTTAGCAAAAATGTAACTTTAAGTTCGTGAACGGTCCAAATCCCCCCACACCTTCTACTCCCTCCCATAGAGATTTCATGAAATTTCGAAATTTAAGGAAATTGATTTTTCTCTAAAACCATTTCAGCTATTGACTTGAAAATTAGGTCATAGTATAGCGATGTAAATATCTTTAAGGTCAAAAAAAATATTGATCTGATCCTTTTACTCTTTCTACCACCTCCCATACAAATGCACAATTTTCAAAAATGCATTAATTCGGTTTTCATTACAACCAGTAAAGTTAAAAGAACCAATTTTTGTAACAATTAATGTTATTACAATTGCAACCGATTTTGTGAAAGTTGTCAACTTAACATCACTCTTTCTACCCCCTCCCACACAAATTTCACGAAATTTCGGAATTTTAACTAAATTACTTTCCTCCAAAACCGTCACGGCTATCAACTTTAATTTTTGATCATTGATGTCGAAAAATTTGGTTTTGATTGAAATACTCCTTCAACCCCCCTCCCAAACAAATGCAGAATTTTTGGCAAATGCATTCGATTTTCACTGAAACTAGGAAAATTACAAGCTTTAAACTTTGCTAGAATTTATCCCTAAGTAATTGCAATAAATGCTAAAATATGAACTTCGCTTCACTCCTTCTACCACCTCCCATACAATTTTTTGTATTGAAAATTCAAGAAATGTATTTCTCCTTCGAACATATGAGTAACAAAGGCAATGTGATTAGGATGTTGATAAGCAGATTCAAAGTCATCCAAAACCTCCCACATTCTCTGCCACCTCCCATACAAATGCTATAAATTCAGACAAATTTGTTCAATTTCCCCGAAGATTATGAAAGCTACAAACTTAAAATTTAGCATGAAACATTTTGTATACTACGTTCAGTGTTACATACAAAAATTATAAATCTCCTCCCTGTGCTTTTTCCAACTCCCATACAAAAGTTGTTTTTCACTATTCGAAAGAATTTGAGATGACATATTTTCCGGTACAATAAACTCTTTCTTATTTCATCTAGAGTATCATATGATTGGGCTTTACGTTTAGCGCTTATCGATTTAAATGACGGTATTGTTACCGCCTTTATGTCACATGGGTGCATTGCAGTTAGAGTTTTCTTCGGCTTTCTCTTCGACTTGCTACCGTTCTTTCTAATGCCCGAAGGATCAGGTAGCGTCGGTGCAGAATCAGCGCATACTACACTTGAAGAAAAAGTGGCACAAGCCGAAGCTTTGGACTTCTTTCTTCTGCGTTGCCTTGCCCTAACCCGTTGTCGTCTGCATGCCATAGTCCGTAAATTGAGCTTTTCTTGCGTGTCGAATTTCTTCACTTCCACTTCCTTCAAGGGCAGCCGTTTATTGATAATCACCAGTGGCTCAAGTATCAAGGACGAAGTCATCCCCAGTCAAAGTGATATCTTCCAGCGATTTATCGATACGATTGATATGAAATTTGAACACTCTTTTTGAGCTTGGCATTAACATACAGCGCTTTTTAATATGTTAATAAATTCACTTATATGCACTCCAGTGAAACTTAAAATCCTGTCTGATAGTGATAACAGCACCAAAAGGTAGTATTTTCGTGGTAATGTTACAATCGGATGAAAATTCAAAATGTTGTCTCGAAAACTCCAAAACAGTCTTTGTTAATACTTCTTCATATATGTATACTTTCATTTGATACATTTACTTGAAGACTTAACACACTTTAGTTTCATTTGCAATTAAAAATTTGATTTTTATTGCTAATTTAATTAAACTTACGACAATATTATTCCACTGCTAAAATGGTATGGGAATGAATTGCCGAGTGTCATTTCATTCCGGAACTATTACAACAGGGTACAAGTCATGTTTATAATAATTTGTATACTCGAAGATAGTGCAAACTGTGGCTCACTATTCATAATAATAATAAGCTACATTTAACAAAAATTACAGTACTCTTCGTAAGTGTAGATACACGGTTCTCCATATATTTATTTAGACACTATTGCCATTCTATACACTTTTTTATAGTTTCAAATAACTGATATGACATTAAAGATAGTGAAATTTTACCAAATGTTATTTTTCAGTTATTAATACACATTAAATATAATCTCTCATTTTAAAATAACCCGCATATTAGTTATTACTAAAGTTTAGGTTTATTTACAATATTGTTGATTGCATTAAAAGATATTTTATGTTTGAGCTGTTTGAGTTTTTTTGCCACTTACTGTTTATTTAATGTTGGCCATTCAGTGTTTTTCTGCTCAGACTTCTTACCTGCTACTTAAATTTGTCTGAAATTAATGTGGCAGAGTTACAGCATTGCTGAATAACTAATTTCTATTAAGCGATAC
This sequence comes from Chorisops tibialis, assembly GCA_963669355.1. Classification (NCBI taxonomy): domain Eukaryota; kingdom Metazoa; phylum Arthropoda; class Insecta; order Diptera; family Stratiomyidae; genus Chorisops; species Chorisops tibialis. Next base: position 114,271,516 of record OY770262.1, on the reverse strand, counting down.
TCTGTTTTGAATGAGGTTGCCGCATTGTTTTACAAGTAGTCTTAACCATTAATAAAGCACTTTTCAAGTGCCTTAGACAATTATTAGCTTTTGCTTAGCTAGTTGAGTGAATATTCGTGCGATTTTGTTGTTATTTATATATATATATATATATTTTTTTTGGAAAAGAATAATAGATAATTGTTAATTTTTTTCCACATATTTTCGGAAATTATATAGACAAGTGATAGTATAAAATAAATATTATGTAAAAGTCAGAAAGTTATTATTAGTAAAAAAATAGTTAGAGATTTCAGTAGATAATAAAACTCGTGTTTTAATGTGAAGTCATGTAATATATTCTCATCTCGATTACATTTAGTTGATATGATTTCGTACAGTTATACTGTTGAATTTAGATATAAATATTCACAAAAAGTAAAAAGAAAAAAACAATTAATCTCACAGATTATTTTACCATATGAGAAAATAATTAAAAAATCTAATTTATAAACAATCGAATCTATTTTAAATTGGCGTATAAAAGCATTTTCCAGTCGCTAACTTAGCATATAGACAATAAAATTTACATACTTTCTTAACTCCTATTGTGATAAAGCATTTCTCTAATTAAATCGATTCGCAGCGATTTTGTCTCCATTAAATTCAAATTGAAAAACTCATGTTGTCCGCATAATAGCTTATAGTTATGCGGACAGCATGACAGGTTTTTTACTATGCTTAAATTGAATATGATTAAATTCTTTGAACTCTATTAATTCGAATTCAATCGTCTTTTAGCAATATAGAAAAATCATCATTTCCGGCTTTTATCATAATTTTTCTTCAGTCAAGATTGCGATTAAAAAGCTCCAGGGCAGTTAATTTTATGGGTTTATTAAAAATAATTTTAGCATTTTCTGCATTCCAAGGTATTTTCTACAACGTTAACTATATGGGTGGATTAAGCGTGAATTGCATAAGTACTTTCTCTGATAGTGACCTTGCCTGAAATCTTTTTTGTGAAGCAAAATTTATGGATTTCTGTCGTATTTTTTAATGCTTTATTATTTTAATATCTTTGTGCGAATGTTATATAAATAATAAATTATTGAATATTACAATAATTGATAGCAGTTATGCTTCAACTATAGGTTTTTGGTGCACTTTCCTTAAGTTGCTATTTTTTGGTTTTTGACTTTGACTTTCACTAACGATCTAAGAGTTTACGCTATTTGACGGATTTTAAAGGTAACTGAAGTCAAATGCAACTATTACGTTTTCTTGAAGAGTATCCACAAATAGCCGCTATTTATTGTTGATGAATTATGTTTGCAAAATATTTTATAATGCAAATTGGTAAAAGGTGTTTCTCGTGCATGTTTGCATGAGTATTGATTAAGTAATTTATGGGCTTTGTTGACTGAATACATTATCGATGATGTGGTGTTTTAGAATCGAAATATTCGTAAAAAAAGATTAAAGAAGTTTGTTATATGTTATGAAATGCACAAACAAGGCTCGATTACGATATGTTACGATATGTGAATTATGGGTATGTAACAATTATCAACTTTTCTCCTACAATTATATATTTCAATTTTATTTATTTACGTGTAATACTTGATAATTGAATAAAATTCTTTAGAGAATGCCACTGCCAATTGTTGCAATTTTTCCCGGCTGAGAAAAAGTACAACCCCCTCACACTGAAAAGGGGGCGGAACGGACCTAGCCGGCCAACCCTTAGAGATGGGTCGTGAGCGCCAGTGATTCCTTTCGTAGATCTCGTGTCTCGCTCGAGCTCCGGGCCGACTCACTAGCCAGGAGGGAGATTTTCAAAAGAAGACTAAAAAAAACCACAGCTAAACTGAAAACGATCACATACATTTAAAAAATAGTGATTCTCGTGGGAAGAGTCCTTGCACGAGAGCAGCAATATAGTGCGAATAATCACAGCACTATTAATTTTAACAAGAAGAATTATGCGAAACTCACAGCGCAATTCGAAACTAAAAGAAAATACACAGGAACAAAGTAATCCAAATAATTAATGTTATCGAACGAATTAAATGAAAAGAAGATTTCGTTAATAATCCAATTTATTGAAAGGTGTCGAAATTAACTACTGAACAAAGGAATAAAATGACTCCACGATATTAAGTATTGACGATCAACATGCTAGAGAGCAAGTGCACCTAGCAAATTTTCATCTTCGAACAAAGGCCAACTGTAGCTAAAACCAACGGCTCCTTATGTAATCGACCCGCATTCAGTTGCACTGCTCAGCTGTCGTGTGCATTTAATACATCTGCAAACAGTTGTATGGGTGGTATTGCGATGCGGTCAGCTGTGTGAGTGCTTATTGCAATTTCACTCAAACTTTGAGTGACATCTGAATATGCTGCGCTTATGGTTGCTGAATTGAAATTCTGTCAAGTTATGTTGTGGATTTGTGCACTGTGGTTAGACGCCAAACATTCTCCCGGGCCTTGGAACTTTAGTTCCAAGAGATGATTGATGAATTGGTGTATTGGTCCTCGGATAGAGGATGAATGACATTTCCTTCATTATCCAGGAATACGGAAGGTTTTATGGCGCCTTCACTCGCCAAAAGGGAAATGGGACTAAGGATGTAAGGACGGGACATCTGCCATCATTTTAAAGTTATCACTGTAATTCATTATTAATTCATGCGTTGAGTATTTGTAATAAATAGGTTTAATAATAAATATAAATTCAGAATGGAAATTCATAATAACTTTTCAGTGTTTCTTAGATTAAGACATTTATGGAAGTGTTAATTCACGGGTTCATCGTGCACTCGCGGGTGAAGGTTTAGTTTATAATATTGAATGTTTATTGTGTAAAACTGGCGGGTAACTTAGCGATCTTCACGATGGGACGCACTAATATTGTTGTTGCGGTTTTTATCGTAACCACGCGCGTAAGGCCGTCCTTCCCGGGATGCAATTTCATGACACGACCTAAGTTCCAATGCAGAGGAGGTAAACGTTCGTCTCGGATGACGACTAGATCATTAACTTGAAGGTTCGGTTCGAGTTGAGTCCATTTAGGTCGTTGTTGCAGCCGATGTAGATACTCGCCGGACCATTTCCGCCAAAGATCGTGAGTGAGTTTTTGGCAAAGCCTCCATCTACGCAGACCTAATACAGTGTCGGTACTAATGTCAGGTTCTGGTGGAGCGAGTAACGAATTTCCAATGAGGAAGTGTCCAGGCGTGAGAACGCTGAAGTCCTCAGGATTTTCGCTTACGGGATATAGAGGACGAGAATTTAAGCAAGCCTCGACTTGTGCTGTTACGGTGGTCATTTCCTCAAAGGTCAACGTCGTGGTTCCAATTACGCGGCGAAGATGGTGCTTTAACGATTTTACACCTGCCTCCCATAATCCTCCAAAATGTGGTGAAGCCGGGGGAATGAAGTGCCATTCAATGCTATTCAAATTCATGAGAGTGGATGCAAGATCTCGATGAATTTGTTTCTCGAATTTCAATTTATCTTGCGTAAGTTTGCTGTTGGCTCCGACAAAATTGGTCCCGCAATCGGAATAGATTCTTCTGCACAGCCCTCGTCGTGCGATGAATCGCCGAAGTGCGGCCAAGAAGGCTTCACTGGTTTGGTCACTGACTACTTCTATATGTACTGCTTTTGTGGAGAATACTTTTCGTTTTGAAACGAAGTCGAGATTGATTTCCTCGGTTTTCAGCCATTTGAAGCGAAGGGTATCATCATGGAAATGCCAGTGAACACCCAATGTTTTAATGCGGTCATCTCCATTAAGGGCAAGATTTATTTGCGAAGCGAGATCTTCCCTGGGAATGCGTTGCGTCTGCACCTTCTCCAGTTATTATTTTCAAACAAAACGTTTCCCTCCAGGGAAATTCCTTGTCCGTTGCACCCTTGTTTCACTACACTTAGTTCCAATATTCAATTCAAAGCCACCGACTTGTGGTACTTAATTACGTTAACTTGCTCTCGTTTTTAGGTCCATCCACTTTGATTATATCTTTCAGAAGATTTGATTAGAGTGGGAACGGTCTGTCTATTCCTAGGCACACTGCGGCCACCGCACCATCTATTACGCGTCTTATCTAAACACAGCTCCTCTGAGATACTGTGTTAAGGAAACGCAGTATCGTTTTCGGTGCAGAGCGAGTTGCGTCACTCAGGCTTAGAAAGTGATTCCCAAAGTCGTGATGTCTGGTTCGTGCGTTCCAGCCAAAGCCTACAGATCTGAGTTTTAACTTTGTTTAATCATTTGATGTTTTCGTTGAGAGGCTGTAGAGAGTCGAACTATTATTCCCAGTTTGTTCTTATCTAGGCTTAGAAACCTGGATGCCAGTTTCTGTGTGTGTTTCTCCAAAAATTTCTTGGCATATGCCATTGTCCAGAGATCTGGGAACATTCGGGTCCATTTCCTGTTTGAAGCACGAGCTTGTGAGCAGCTTTGTACTTCAGGAGGGAATACCGCAGTGTGGCTCTGGGTCTGTAATAAGACTCCTTTTTTAGTCAGTGCGTTACCTCCTCATTATTTTCTAGATTCCATACACCTATCGGAGTATGATCTGGCTAACTAACGCTAGGGTTTCAGCTTAAGTACATTACCTTCAAATTTTAGCTTCATTACGCATGACAAGTGTGCCAGGAATGCGGCTTGACTATCGTTTACGAATATGGAACCACTTTCTTAGACTGTATGAGATTTTAGCCTTGGATATGTTCCAAATATTAATCCCCCATCTTCTCCAACGTTGGTTTCTTAGCCATCTGTATAACACACAAGAGCGCCATTTTCGAATGTGTATATTCCAGAGTCCAGTTGAGAATGAATGGTTGAGCCTGAAAGCGTGGGTGACATAAGCAGTACGAATGATGTTTTTAATGTAAACGGTACTAATATCATCTTTTTGGGTTTAATGGTCAGCCCTTGTGTGCTGCACCATTTTCAATATTAACCAGAGCTGAGTGTAGAAGTTCGGGCTGTGTATTTCCACTATGTTTTTGAATTGGATTACAAGGTTATCTGAATATACCTGTGTTACCATTCCCTTTTTGTTTAGTTCAATCAGTAGTTCGTCCTGAACCAGTTACCATAATAGCGATAGGGCTACCTCCTCCGCTTGCCTTGTGAACAATCTCTGATGGATCGAAATTCCAATGTGTCATTACCCATCGGTAACTTCAATATCCATCGGTAACTTCATTATCATATTTTTGACCATAGTCGTGATCTATTCGCCGACTACTGGTTCTATGCTTCGATTCAACGAATTTGTTTTCGAAAGTAATTTCAATGTGCAGAAATACACAGAGCGCAAATTCTTTACATTCAATCGCACCGGCTATGTGGTCAGAAAGGTTTATTAGTTCGGTCATAAAAGGTTTATTTTGTTGGAAGGCATTCAGAAGTCTGTGACTTAAATAGAAGAATTTCGTCCCGCATGTGCCAGTCAGTGAAATTTTCAAAATGGTTTTCGGGAAAATGATATTAGGCGTATGGGCTCATATGACCAGGGTTGGGCGGTTGGTCTGTTTCCAGCTTTTGGTAGGAATATAATATTAACCTTACGCCATGTCAAAGAAATGTACTTCCATGCGAGGCTGGCTTTGAAAATTCTTAGAATTGGAGGGAGAAGTGCTTCCAAGCTCTATTATAGGAGTTAAGGGTTGATTTTTCGTCTTAAAACGGAAAATTGTAGTATGTAAACGTGTCAATATTCCATTTAACAGTGTTGGATCTGACAATTTTGGATGCAACTGTCCATGCCTTCTTACTCGAGATTCTGGGCATACCAGGTAGATAGCTATTGGATACTTTCGGCTCTGCATTAAATACAACGGATCTAAAGAATTGCATTTATGCTAGAACCCCTAGAGTCGCTCTTATTCCCTTTGTGTTTCAGAAGGCCTTTCTATCATCGAAGTCCTATGGAATATTGAATTCTCAACATGGAATTTTGAATTCTTACGTTTTCTGGAGTGTCTGAATCTGCTCTAAGACTGTCTATCCAGCCTTGCCCTTGTTCTGCCCACTGCGAATCTTGTTGTTTGTTCCACCAGGGGACGCTTTATTAGGACAATTTTGGTGGTAGGTATTTATGATTACGTCTTGCAACTGCTGTTGTTTGTGATGTTTCCAGATTCGTCTTCCAACTGGGCTATACACGTAGCCCAGTTAGCGAGTCTGATATTACGAAACATCGTCATCTCCTTTGAGCCATTACCAATATCAAATATTATCAGATTATGATCTAACACAGAGACCTCATGGGATGCGTTCCAGTTAGTGATCCACGCAACTCTTCAAAATTCTTCACAGCAGGTTCGACCGAATCCAATGAGTGATAGATCGAGCTAATAATTAGCACATGCTTAAAACCACTGATAATATAATCGACCACTCAGACTACCTGGAAGCGGCCATGCTTCCAGATCGTCTAAGCAAAACTCTTGAATTAGTTAAGACTCAATGTTTTTCTTGAACAGAATGCTAGCCCTTGGGTATTTGGCAGGCTGGTTTAAAGCACTTTACCTCGTATACTGCTGAAAATGGTTACTGTCTCACTTTATCTTCTATCCTGTTCAGCAGTTGCAATTGTTCGGTTCTCAGACCCCTGTTCTGCTTTTTCAGCATGACCATTATGGCCCCTGAACTCCGCCATAGCTTCAACGTTCATCAAGCTACGTAAACTGCAGTGGGCTGGCCATGTAGAGCGAATGGAAGACAGAAGAATCCCCAAATGTGCTCTTAAGGGCAAAGCGAGTGGTAATCAGCCAGTAGGCAAACCATGTAAGCGATGGGAAGACTCGGTTGATGAAGAGAGCAAAGCCATATTAAAAATTTGCAGCTGGAGGATGCGGTCTCTGGATCGAGACGATTGGAGGCGACGACTTCAGGAGGCCAGGGCCCGATTTGGGCTGTCGCGCCGTTGATGATGATTATGGCCCCTGAGTTTTTCATATCACCGCTAATGTGGGTTTTGGCACACTTTTTTCTAGAAGTGTATTCTATGTCCACAGGTTTATTTCCTCATAATTTTGAACAGATATCCGCGAATAAGTGGGTTGAATGGTCTTGAAGGTGCGATGAGCGAACCTGGATCGAATCCAGGTTTGCTCATCGCACCCTCAAAGGTGGGTCATTTTTTCCGCCTCCTCAACAATTTCACTTTGCAGGGTTGCAAGCCGCTCGTTATTCATGAGAGTTCTGCTAAATATCGCAACCGGGACAGTTTCAATAGCCTCCTTGTGTAAAATGTTTGCCTTTCTGTAGTCATGAAGTTTCTTTTGGATTCCAGCGGGTAGTGTTCTCTCAGCTGTGCATTTTCTCTTAGTGGAGGTTGCTGAGGACGTCAATATTAAAGTTGTGTTCAATAATTCTTCAACCTCCGCATGTAGAAACCAAGACTCTGCGAAGCTGTCTTGGTTTCTACATGCGGAGGTTTGCCAAATCTGGTTCCTTGCCAGTTGGCATCAGGGATCTCCTTCGATCCTCCATTTCCTTCGATGAGACATGAAAGACTATTATCTCCGCGTTCATCCTATCAGTATCGTCGGTGTTACTACGAGCAACCAGTCGAAAGGTGAAAGCACCTTGAGTTTTTTCTACTACCTGAGTTAGGTTTTTGGTTTTTAATGCTGGATTCATATTGTTTTTTGTTGCATGTGAAAGGATCATTCGTAGCAGAGCATGGTGATTCCCATGTTGACTTGGACCTCATTTTAACAGTGTCAGGTAAATTGGATTCAGTAGCGCCCCTTGCGAAATCGTCAAAGCCCCCATCCCCAAACAAGCTTATAGAGGGAAAAGTCTGGAATGCAAATGTTTAGCAAATACAACCAATTTTTCAAGAAAAATCCCTGTCGACAGGTTTAACAGCGAATCATTTTTTTATCTTACGAAATTTATCATCTTTATCTATCGACGTCAGAAAGTTTTGCTACCTCCTAATTCAGGTGATATGCTGCTACTATTGTCGTTAGCATTAGTTGTGTGTTGTATTTAATGCATGAAAATTATAAATTTCTGAACAATAGACTGAAAATTCCAAAAAAGTAAAACAAGAACATATACCAAATTGTTCTTTCAGAATCTCAAAAACTCTGTTGTTTCTGGGTAGAAAATTCTTATGCTTAAGGAGAAGTCTTCTATATTAAAGTTCGAGTATACCCTGCTATCAACTTCCTCTAGGCACCACCCCTTTGTGCCCTTGAACACTGTCGCCCCTAACGCATGATCAGTGATAGTGCTATTTACACTACTGGTTGGATCACCGAAAAACTTACAATAATCAAATTTTCTTGGAAACTGTAAGAACCAATAATTAGAAATTTGGAAAAATATGTGATCTATGCTATACAAATTATTCGAATCACCCGACTTCTTCCACTACCTCCTATACAAACTGCACAGTATAACATTTATCGTGCTGAAATTTTCTAACTAATAATTAGTTCGAATTTTTACTAAGATCCCAAAAAAAAAAACTTATTAGCTTCTCTCCTTCTACCCCATCCGATAATTTCACAACTTTACAAAGAATTGATTTTCGTGAATGACACCTTCATCATTTGGCAACATGGGAAAGAAGAGCTCGACAAATTTTTAGCACACCTCTACTCACACTACGGGAAAATTAAGTTCACCATGGAAACAGAAAACAACGGGAAACTGCCATTCTTGGATGCACTCGTAGAGAGGAATAATACGTCGTTAACCTTCGGGGTATATAGGAAACCAACTTACACCAACAGATATCTCCGCGCTCATTCACATCACCACCCAAGTCAGAAAACAGGCGTATTGAAGACCCTAATACACATAGCCAGATGTGTTACTGAAGGAAATCCGCGCAGTCTACCAAAGGAGAAGGAACAGTTGGATTGGGCATTCACAGCAAATGGATACAAAGCGAGCGAAATAAAAAAAAGCGTGAAAACCGAAGCATTCAAGGACAAAAGACCCAGAAGACACTGAAGAAGGAAATACAGACAAACGATGGGTAAAACTACCTTACAACCAGGGCATGACTGATAAGATAGGAAAAATCCTTCGAAAACTACTATCGGAGGAGTTTTAGGGAACCAGAAGGACAAAAATCCTTTGGAGAATGAAGGAGTGTACAAAGTACCTTGCGGCTCATGCGATAAAGTGACAATAGGAGAAACGGGACGGACAGTCCAAACGGGAATCAATGAATATCAACGATGCACACGGAAAAACCAAATACAGTCATCAGCGATCGCGGAACATGCAACGACAGAGGACTAAGCAATCGATTTCGACAATGTGCAAATTCTCGCCAGAACAAGCCAATATTTTCAACAAATAGTACGAGAACTGAAATTTTTAAACATCCACAGAACTTCAACCAAAACACCGGATACAAGTTATCAGCAGTTTGGCTAACTGCCTTAAAATTTGGTGAGAACAAAATCCGCAGCCAGAAATCCTTAGCTAATTTAACTACCTGATACTAATTAACTAACCTGAATTAACTAATTTAACCATTAAATTACCCTTCCCACACCCAATTAACTTCATTCTGTATAAAATAATAGCCTTCTGTAATTGTCGATCAGTTTGATAAAGGTCTCAGCAGAGCCCGAAACGTCACGAATAATAAAACGTAACAGTGTAGAAACCGGAAATCTTTTCTTTCAATTCGAGATGCACTGTGAAAACATTCACCAAATCATGTATGAAAGTTGTTGGTCTGAAATTTAAAAGGAGCCATTCGCATAATGTATAGTTATTTCTCAAGGATCAGTATTACTCTGGAAGGTGGTAGTTCCGTACAAGCTGCAAATTTGATAAAAATAGTCGACTGGATCGGTTTCTAGTCTCTAATGTTTAGTGATTAAAAGACGAACATACTACGACAAAAGTCGCTATTGGGTGTTATACTATAGGAACAGGACAGTGAAAGCGTTAAGGTATAATTAATCTAAACTGTTACAACTTAAAAATATGTCTCGACCAGCCTAATCGCCTTTTCAATACAAGTTTTTTGATACGATAGAAAGCCCTTCTAATTACACTTTCGAAACAATTTGCTAGTGCGAATTAGATAAATATTTCACCTGTTACTAATAATATCGTTCAAATCGAAATTTCTCACACTGTCGTTTTCCAATGCACACAAAATTATTCATAGCAATTACCTATGAATCAAGAATTTTTTTTTGTCATAATTCAGTCTTTATTTATATATCTAAAACTATCAATCTGAATTCTATGAAAAATAACAATAACAAAAAGTTAAAAAAGCTTCGTTGCATCACTGAACTCCACTTTAAACTAGCCTATCTAAATTCCATTTGAGAATCGTAACATGTTGAGTAATATCGAAATGGTATCATCTCAAAAACTGTAAGAAATTCGAAGAAGGGTCAACAAATTTCAGCAGAGCGAGAAATTCACATTAAAATTAAAACACTTTTTATCGAGCCATTATCCAAAAAATCGTTGATTTATTTAGTTGAATTTTGTATGTCAATAACATCGGATATACGCCAGCGGCCAATTGAAAGCTGATCGCGATGCAGTGAAAGTCATCATCATAATTGAAGTGCTCAGAGGCAAGAACATAACGAAAATTATTGTGATTTTTTCCGAGACTTTTTGGAGTAAATCGATCAGCTTGATCCGAAATTTTGTTATCAAATAAATATAACCAACGACTTTTTTTTTAACAATCGAAAAAAACACGCCTTAGTCCTTGGGTTTCATCAATATTTTGGTTATTATTGCAGTGCAAATACAATTTTATATACTTTCACTGTGAAGATCCAATAAATAACTAAAACTAACGCATTTCCGAAAAGTAAATTGGGGAATTCACCTGCAGCCATTTGCTTCGAAACCTATGGACGACTTAGTTTTTACGGATTTTCTAGTAAAATTTAGTTAGTCGAGTGTTGGAATGGCACATTCTTCAAATTACGAGCATATTTTGGAGAAAGCACTCAATGAAAAACTATGAACAATTGTTACATATATGTATAACATTATTGATATGTGAGTACGTGCCATGATTTTTGTAAAATTAAATTGAAAAGGGTTGTTGCCTAATGTTGTTGCATTTCGTTTAAACCATCGATGGTAAATTACACCGATGTATTTCAATTTCTATTTAGTGCCTATTTGAAAACGAAAGTAATATGTACTTGATTTTTGCCGAATTATTGCAAGTCTATAGAAATTTCGTGCCAGTTCAATTAGTTTTGATAGCATTTCTTTATATTGAAAAAATTAAAACTATATACGTATATTAGCTAAGAGTTGTGAATGGTCACGATGAAAGCAATACACATATTAATATGATATATTTTTTCAATACCATTTTTGTTATTGGCATTCTTTTTGATTTTCAAATCTATACAAGTTACATTTTACTTATCCAAATATACCAAACGAAAAGAATCATTAATCATATGAATTGGAGAGTTATCATTTCCGAAATAGCAATACACATTTATTATTACAATTTTACTTTAAATTGTGTTTCTTACTTTCCAGTTCAGTTAATGCCAACTTTATACTTGAATACTTTTGGAACGAATATCAAAACTCATACTTAATTAAGAATTCACACCAATCCGACAATAAATATTCACACAATGAAATAGGTAATGTTCCAAACTAATAGCCATGAAAAAAAAAATTAAAATTGCCAATGGTATATTTTGCGCACAATTTCGTATGTCAATCACTAAAATTAAGTAGCTAAACACTCAATTAGAGATGAATAGATAAGCAATGATCAAAGAAGCCGAGTATAAATGTTTCCTTAGAATAGCGTGTTATTGCTTATTGAGAAAGATTATTACTAAATAAAAAATTTATAGAAACTTAAGAAAAACTGTTGTGGTTATCGCTTTAATTCACATTCACTTAATCGATTATACTAGTTGAAAATTTTGTTTCAATGTGAATTGTAATCGTGATGAAAGATTTTTAGAATGTCGCTATCTATAGTGAAAAATGAAAGTGAAATTTAGGTATATAAAAGATTACTTTTTATTAAGTACAACAAATAATATAAAGATTAAATGTATGATATGCTTGAGAAACGAATTGAGCCATTCACTCGGTGAATTAAAAAGTCTCTTAATCAAATGCGCTATGCAAGTTTTCTTTCACGGTTATATTTATCTCCAAACAAAAAAGATGCACTTAAAATTTAAAAAAACTAATTTTTATACTCTAGATGAAATCTGAAAGAATATTATGTTTGCATTAAATTTAACCAACATATAACCATACAAATGCAACATTTAAAAAAATCCATTTTATCGATTTAAATTAAAGCTAGAAAAGGTAGAAACTTGAAATTTTGCCACAAATTGCCTATCGGTAATTGCAATTATATTTTCAGTCAATTGTTCAAACTTTGTCTATTATTTTTTTTCCATTGCCTTACCAACATTTTAGAGAAGTGTACATAGGAATCCAACTCTAAACACTTTCTTAACTTCTTTATCTTAGACAAGTACTTTATCAGTTATTAGACAACTTTGTGAACGAAAAAGTTTTCACTTAAATTTAAATTATTCGAGATTTTTTTTAAAACTTTATTAAAAAGCATCACCTTCGTTACTAATCAGCCGCCTGAATATGTGGTGTAAGTTCTTCTTACGTTGGCACGAATCTTCCTCCAATAATGCTTCCAATTCCATGTCTTCGTAGACTTTCGGCTCTCACTACGTTCTTTGTCTTCCACGTCAAACTCACCGTTTTTAAACTTTTGAAACCACTCGCGACAACTTCTCTCACTTTAAGCAGTCTCACCATATGCTTCTACAAGCAATCGATGCGCCTCAACTGCAGATTTCTTCAAATTAAAGAAGTAAATCACAAGTTCTGATACGGATTCACTAATACTTCAAGGTTATGTTGTTACCAGATGTCCAAACTTGTGATATTACGTTTTACGCCTGACAATTTCAACATAACCTTTTGGTGAGGCCATCTTTTGTCAAACGGCGGAAACTTATTTGTTCTCCTAATAATTAAAATAACATTAAGTTAAAAGCATAACAGGAATACGATTGGGCATGCGACACTCTAATTGAAAGAGATTTTTTTTTTGAATTTAAGGAAGTTTGTATAAGGAGTGGTAGAAGAGGTGACGGCATTAAACTAATTTTTCCACATCATGCTAGAGTTGCTATTGAAATGTTTTATTGAAAACTAGCAAACGCCTGCGACTTCGTCCGCATAAAAATCGCAATAATAAGCAATTTTTGAGAATGTAGTTAGTATGCTTACTTTAATGTTAGTATGCTTACTTAGAATGATTACTTTAATGGCTCTTTGAACACAATATTTTGTATTTTGTTGGAATCAGAACCATAAATTATTAAGAATGATACCATAATACTCGTATTTGGAATGGGAGAGGCTCGTGATCAAATCAATCCCGTGATTTGAGATCATACACATATGTACGTATTGAAGAGCATTACGGTCATGTGAATAATTATAGCTTGTGTTAATTAAAAAAAAAGCCCAAATAAAATAACATTCAGCTTGAAAACCTAACAGGACTACGATTGTGCGTAGATCCCAATCATACGATATCATAGATGAAATCGAAATTTTTGTGATATTATGAAATTTTGTATGGGGAGTGGCTGCATTGAACTAATTTGTTTCTCGTCATGCTAGAGTAGCTATAAAAATGTTTGTATCAAATTTTAGCTTCAAAAATTGGGTGTACTGAGAAATTTAGTGCAATTTAATGAAATTGTGCAATTTAATGAAATTGTGCAATTTGTATGGGAGGTGGTAGAACGAAAGAGCGATTTTTAGTGATATTTCGAGAAACAACTATAATCATCATGCAATTGATATATTTAAAATTTCAGGTCTGTATCATTCACTCTTTTCAAAAAAATCGAATTTTCGTGAAGTTGTGGAATTGTGTCACATTGTATGGGAGGGGGTAGAAGGAGTGAAGCTACTCGGTTAATTTTTTTCCGATATTAATAATGATTGTAATTTAGGATAGAGTACAAAAATTGAGCTCGATGAAAGTTATATGTACTGAGAAAATTAGTTTAGAATATTTCATGAAAACGTGCAGTTTGTATGGGAGGTGGTGGAAGGAGTAGTTGGTTTTAAATGAATTTTTGAGAAACAACTATAATCATTATGCAATTGATATATTTTAAATTTCAGGTCTGTATCATTCACGCTTTTCAAAAAAATCGAATTTTCGTGAAGTTGTGGAATTGTGTCACATTGTATGGGAGGGGGTAGAAGGAGTGAAGCTACTCGGTTAATTTTTTTCCGATATTAATAATGATTGTAATTTAGGATAGAGTACAAAAATTGAGCTCGATGAAAGTTATATGTACTGAGAAAATTAGTTTAGAATATTTCATGAAAACGTGCAGTTTGTATGGGAGGTGGTGGAAGGAGTAGTTGGTTTTAAATGAATTTTTGAGAAACAACTATAATCATTATGCAATTGATATATTTTAAATTTCAGGTCTGTATCATTCACGCTTTTCAAAAAAATCGAATTTTCGTGAAGTTGTGGAATTGTGTCACATTGTATGGGAGGGGGTAGAAGGAGTGAAGCTACTCGGTTAATTTTTTTCCGATATTAATAATGATTCTAATTTAGGATAGAGTACAAAAATTTGAGCTCGATGAAAGTTATATGTACTGAGAAAATTAGTTTAGAATATTTCATGAAAACGTGCAGTTTGTATGGGAGGTGGTGGAAGGAGTAGTTGGTTTTAAATGAATTTTTGAGAAACAACTATAATCATTATGCAATTGATATATTTTAAATTTCAGGTCTGTATCATTCACGCTTTTCAAAAAAATCGAATTTTCGTGAAGTTGTGGAATTGTGTCACATTGTATGGGAGGGGGTAGAAGGAGTGAAGCTACTCGGTTAATTTTTTTCCGATATTAATAATGATTCTAATTTAGGATAGAGTACAAAAATTTGAGCTCGATGAAAGTTATATGTACTAAGAAAATTAGTTTAGAATATTTCATGAAAACGTGCAGTTTGTATGGGAGGTGGTGGAATGAGTAGTTGGTTTTAAATGAATTTTTGAGAAACAACTATAATCATTATGCAATTGATATATTTTAAATTTCAGGTCTGTATCATTCACGCTTTTCAAAAAAATCGAATTTTCGTGAAGTTGTGGAATTGTGTCACATTGTATGGGAGGGGGTAGAAGGAGTGAAGCTACTCGGTTAATTTTTTTCCGATATTAATAATGATTCTAATTTAGGATAGAGTACAAAAATTTGAGCTCGATGAAAGTTATATGTACTGAGAAAATTAGTTTAGAATATTTCATGAAAACGTGCAGTTTGTATGGGAGGTGGTGGAAGGAGTAGTTGGTTTTAAATGAATTTTTGAGAAACAACTATAATCATTATGCAATTGATATATTTTAAATTTCAGGTCTGTATCATTCACGCTTTTCAAAAAAATCGAATTTTCGTGAAGTTGTGGAATTGTGTCACATTGTATGGGAGGGGGTAGAAGGAGTGAAGCTACTCGGTTAATTTTTTTCCGATATTAATAATGATTCTAATTTAGGATAGAGTACAAAAATTTGAGCTCGATGAAAGTTATATGTACTAAGAAAATTAGTTTAGAATATTTCATGAAAAAGTGCAGTTTGTATGCGAGGTGGTGGAAGGAGTGGGGGATTTTAAGCCATTTTTTGAGAAACAACTATAATTTATTTGCAATTGACATATTTTAACATAATTTCAGATCAGTAACATTTACAGTTTTCAAGAAAATCGAATTTAAGTAAAGTCGTGGAATTGTGTTACATTGTATGGGACGGGGTAGAAGGAGTGAAGCTACTCGGTTAATTTTTTTCTATATTAATAATAATGCAAATTAAGGATAAAGTACAACATTTAAGCTCGATGAATGTTACACGTACTGAGAAAATTGGTGAATAGCATTTCATGAAAAAGTGCAGTTTGTATGGGAGGTGGTGGAAGGAGTAGGGGATTCAAATAATTTGTATACCATGGATCACATTTCTGATAAAAATAGTATGTTCTGAATTTCAAAAGATTTGCTAAAGTGGTTTTGAAGAAAATTTGATTATTATATATTTTTGAAAATGAGCCATTTTGTATGGGAGGGGGTAGAAGACGGTATTGAAATAAGATCACACGCAGATTACATCTCGGTGCACATCTAATAAACTGTGAGAGTTTCATTACAATCGGTTTAGCCGTTTTTGCGTGAAAACCGGAAAGACAGACAGACAGACAAAGAAAATTTTTAAAAACGTTTGTTTCTGCTTAGTTATTGCTAAAATAAAGCAAAAAAACTTATTTATAGCCATTTATAAACAAATAACAGACAGACACTACAATTATATTTATATGTATAGACTTAAGCTTCAAAAATACAAAGTTGCTGATGTTTTGGATTCAGTGAAATGGTGCATTTTGTATAGGAGGTGGTAGAACAGTAGGGAGTTATTAATGACTTGTTTTAAAAATAATTGTTAACATCATTCAAATAATATGATTTAAATTGCAGATCAGTAGCATTCATACTTTTCAAGAAAATCGACTTATTATTAAAGTTGCGAAATTGTTTCATATTATATGGGAGGATGTAGGAGGGGTGCACTCTATTTTTTTCTTTTTTTGTCATACCAGTACTTTAAAAAAATATTTTGAGCACAATTTAAGCTCGACTAATTTTATAAGCACAGAATAAATCGGTTTATTTTATTTCTTGAAATAGTGCAGTTTGTATGGGAGGTGGTGGATCGAGTAAGGGGATTCAAATAATTTTAAAACAATAGATTGCAGCCATAACAAAAGTGATATGTCCCAAATTTCAGATCAATAGCTTCCATAGTTCTTGCGAAAATCCGTTTATTGTAAATTTCCGAAATATTGGAATCTTTTTTAATACATGACAAAGAATTCATCAATCTTACTTTATTATTTTAATAATTAGATATTGTGATCGACTTGGAAAAAAAAATTTGCTACCCTGAAATTTTGTTTTTTCCCGTTTCATGACATGCTGGAGAATGTACTGCGATTGTGTTATGTAACTCATTATTCTATTTTATTATAGAATTTTGAATGATAAAATGAAATACTTTCAAAACTTGTTATTTGTTTGGAGCCGGGTCTTCCATCTCAGTCTGGGCCATCAACAATATAAAAACATAATAGCACTACGAAAAAAAAAAACCAAACGCCAGCTGGGCTTCGCCCCCCACTCGTTTCGCTCGCCCCCCCCCCCCCCCCCGCCCCCCCCCCCCGGACTCACTCACTGCGCGAGTGGGGCGTACATGGTAATCTAGAGTACAAGTTGAACGTAATGTTCGTATTTTCTTACTTTTCGGGTATTCACATGTTCGCACCTTCGGGTATTCGCATTGTCGCGCTTTCCGGGTTATTGTTTTGTTCGCGGGACATAGTTCGTTGTATCGTTTTTATCGGGCTAAAATACGCAAAATATAGAACATACTTACACGACATTTCATTGAAAATATCATGGGTATCATAGGTAATTGTGTGAATGCAGCGTAGCCCTCTTATAGGAGCTCGCTTTAACACTAGTCAAATTATAACTGACAACGCCTTTTTTTTTTCTTAGTATGGAACATACTTTTACGGGGGCTTGTTAAGAAATTCGTCATCAGAAACCGTCATCAAAAAGCGTTATCAAAAATCTCAAAGCAAAAAAAAAAAAAATAAAAAAAAAAAAGGAGGAAGAAAAAAAAAACGTTAAATCAAGGCTCCAACCAAAACTAGTCGCGGAGATACGGCAAGGACTAGGTAAGTCATGCCGTGTAGAAACTGTCCGCCGCGTGCTACGAGACCACAACTTCCATGGTCGAGTAGCTAGAAAAAAGTCATTCATAAGCATAAAAAACCAGCTGAGTTGACTTGCCGTTGCTAAAGAGCACGCCAACAAAAATTTGGACTTCTGAAACAGTGTCATATTCTCAGATGAGTTTGAATTTATAATACTGAGCTACAAAAAAAAATTAAAAGCGGCGGAAGCGTAATGGTTTGGGCCTTTATGTCGGCAGCCGGGATTGGAAATTTGGAGTTTATTGAAGGTAACATGGACACATTTTGAAAAAAAATTTGGTCCAGAGTGCTGCGAATCTTGAAATTCCAAACATATTCCGTTTCTACCGAGACAACGACCCTAAGCATAAGTCTGGTATTGTGCAATCGTGGCTGATTTGGATTTGCCCGCATGTTATATCCCCGCCGGCACAGAGTCCAGATATGAATGTAATAGAAAATTTATGGGCAATTTTGGAAAATAATATTCGGAAACATAGTATTTCCAACTAGGAACAATTGAAAAAAACTATTTTGGAGGAGGGGACGAAAATTACCCCAGAAACTACCCAAAAACTTTTGGATTCAATTCCAAAGAGACTTAAAAATGTAATAAATGCATACCATACCAAAAACTGAATTATGTATAAAATTTAACTTTTTCTGTAAATTAAGGCCGAAGTTTAAGTGCATGAAATAAGCTGTGACATAGAATTAAGCAGTATTTTCATAATTTTTGTTAATTTATGATTACAAACAATAATTGTGTTATTCTTGAAGTTCCTAAATTAAACAATAAATATTTATTTGTTTAAATCTTGTTAATATTTTACATAGTTTTCCAATAGCAGCGTAACAAATTTCAAATTTGTAGCTGCACGAAATAAGCTGTGAGCCACTGTATATCCGATCGTAGAAATATACGTATATGTATGTATGACGGACATAAATTCATCGATTCTACATTAGTCACGATTTCTGTCCGACATAAATAGTGTCAGATGTAAACGTACTTTCCAAGAAAATTTGATTACTATAAACTTTTAAAAATGAGTCATTTTGTATGGGAGGGGGTAGAAGGGGTGGAGCGATTTGGCCCGTTCACGAACTTGACCTTACTTTTTTGTCAAAAACGACGTGTACGAAATTTGAGCTTTCTAGCTCAACGCGTTCTCAAGCTAGAGAGCGAACGGACGGACATCCGGTTTTGAGATTTTTGAGTGATAATATCAACTTCTGTATCATTCATTGTTTTCTTCGAGCCTTATTTCTTGGCGTTACAAACTTTAGAGCAAACTTATAATACTCTCAGATTTCATCTAGAGTATAAACGAAATAAAGGCGTAACTAAGGTAGCAAATTAGTCTCGTCATTTCACTTTTATGCATCTAATGGTAATTTCACTGCAATTTAGCTATCATTATTGGATTAACCGTAATGATTTTTTCATTTTCAAGTAATACAAATTAAAATTACAAAGTCATTAGGTGTAACGGCGCTCGCCATCGGATCGGGAGTAACTAAATTGCTAGTGAGTACTTAAGTTTGCAAGATATGTATACTCGTCTTGATGACTTTGTTGTACGATTACAACGACAACAAAAAAACACCAACGTTTGATAATAGTTTAACGCCATTATGAAATCGCGCGAAATTTGAATGTAATAAATCGCCGCCGCGGGGAACTATAAGAGCCCGTTAAACTAACAAAAAATGATTTCTGAAGAAGAATTTTGTAGGCGCAGTGATGTAGGTAGTATGCTCGCTCATAGATAATCTCAACATTATCATCATCCTCCGCGGGATTATTTGGATATGTTTTCAGATCGAGAATTGTTAAAAGAGTTTCATTACGTGAATTACATAAGAAAAGCGCTTTCATGTTAGTATTTTGCAGACACAATCTTTACATTGTTCATTCAACAAGTGCGAAAGTATTTTGATCAATAAATCGATACTCTGCAGGATGAATGAATAGATTACCATTGAACGGGTATATCAATTCTATATCTAAATAAGTAGATGGAAATGTTGTAACCGCACATGAATAAGCAATTCGGTAAAATCGAGATAAGATAAATATCTCAATTTACTGTCAATTGTTGCTAGATTTTAATTATAATATTATTATGAGAAGGTAAGGTGTAATTAGATGTGAAAATGAAAGTAAAGTTTCTGAATAGCTGGTCTGCAGTTTGTCATCTTTTATGTTTATATCAGATTACCGCACACAGAAGTTAAACTCCAGCGTTAATTTCAACTTTTCCTTCTACAATGGCGCTACAGCCCAAATCGGCCCTTGGCTTCCTGACCTTCAGCTCCCTTAACATTTCTTCATTATTTATTGTGGAAGGGTTGTTAGACCCTCGCACAACACTCTATCTACGAATTTTTCATTTTCGTAGATTGAGTTGATCAAGGTATACCTAAGCAGGCAGTGTGCTGCAATTAGGCGTCGACCGGGATTTGAACTCACCTTCGCATTGTAGACCAACACGCTACCCATTAGGCTACTCCTTAGCTTCTTAATTTCAACTTAATCCACAAAATCTTTCCATTTTTTATAAAAACAGTTCATAAGTACTGATTAACATTAAAAAATTAAATGAATTACTTCTTAAGTTTTGAGCTTTGGTTTCCTTTCTCCTTTCTGAATGTTAAAAGAAATGCACGATTCAAATCCATTACTGTGCTGCATGGATGATGACCGATGAAGGAACTGTAAGCTTTATCCAACTTTCTTAGGGATATTGTGGCTAAGAGTCATTTGCAACGCCGAACTTGAAGAAGAATTAGATTATTAAATTGGCAGTGGAGCGGATACATCTTGATGTGGCCAAAGTTAAACATCTCTAAATAAAATCTGAGCCTTGAATGGAAACACGACCAGTTGAAACGGAGGCCAGAGAAGTAAACAAACGAAAAGTAAAAGCCAGGATCTCGCCTTGTGGTATGGTACTGCTTAGAAATCTTATCCGGAATTAATAAAGATTTTTTTTTATGGCACCGAGTATAACTTAGGGGGTCACCCTTTAATGTAATTCACAGTTATGTCGGTATAGGAAGTGGAAGTATCAAGGTGGAAAGAAACGAAAATGACGGCGGACATTGTTCTTGAAGTACCGCAGGTTGTACTTGTTGGGAAATAAACTAGCTGGCAAATCGTTCCATAGTCCTGACGTTCGAGAAATGATTGACTGCCTATAATTCACTATAGAGAAGGCAAAGGTTTGACCGTGTACTCGTGTGCGCGTACATCTTGGCGAGTATTCCGGGGAAAGTATACAGTGGAGGAATGAGTGCGCTTAGTTCCGCCCTGCATTTACCATGAAAGTATTTATAGTAAATGCTGAGCACTCCAACATTTCTGCGATGCTCGAGAGAATCTATAGAAGATGTGATGGTCTCGTCTCCAATCAGTGGGAATGCATGTTTTTGAATACGATCGAGCAACGCGAGGTGTGTTTTGGGTACCCCACCCCAAACATGCGAGTTATACTCGCTACTAAACGTGGTCTAATGTAGGCCTTATAGATGGTTGCTATGTCGATGGGTGTGAAATATTTTTTGCATTTTTGGAGAACAACTAGACGTTAAAAGACGTCAAGGATAACATCAAAGACATGCTGGGCCGAATTCAGGTGGTCATTAATTTTTACGCTTAACGGTGTGAAATCCTCTCAAGTGCTATTTTGTGTGTGGCGGCTTATACTGCATCGCTACTAATCGATTAAGCCGTGGAACTTAGGTAGGTCAGTGGCCAGCACATTCGCTTTGCAATTCGAAATCCCCAGGTTCTAATCCCATTACCTGCACGGTACTCCCTTAGCGTCTAAGGCAGGGCCTGCTTACACAAGCCTTACTGACGAGTCCGTCGTAAGCTGGCCTAGGACGAAAACGCAACACAGCGCTGTAGCCGCTCACTCGCTACATTGTGCAACATCAAAGGCTACATTGTGAGACAACACTGGAACATCACGTTTGAGAGATAGATGAGAGGCCTGTGTTTTGGATGAGTTGAACTGCACTCCATTTTTTCCTGCCCCATCCCAAGATTAAGTTGAGATCCGAGTTCAGTGAACTAGCTCTCTGTGATTGGAAGCAATAGAGTGATTGTCTGATTCTGCAGTAGAATTAAATTTATAGGTGTAGTCTAAAGTACTGTCATCTGCAATATTATGGATTGAATTGAGAAGATCGTTTCTGAAAACTAAGAAAAGTGTTGGAGATAAAACAGAACCTTGAAATTTGCCAGAATCAGTTGGGTAGCAGGAAGAAGTAACGCCATCTAATACTACTCGTATAGTACATTCAGAGAGATAACTCTCATTCCATTGAACAAGGGTATTATTACGGCCCATAGCACTAAGCTTAACCAAGAGGCATTCATGTCAAACTCTGTCAAAAGCCTTTGAAATGTTAAGTGCAAGAACTTGACCTTTACCATATTTGATAAAGCATGAGTTCCAACGGTCGATGGGAGATCTTTTAGTCTAGTTGACAGACTAAAAGATTTCCCGTCGACCGTTCAGAATGGAACCGATACTCATAAATGAGCTGTTTATCTTCCAGATATTTGACGATTTTACGATTGACAGCAGTTTCCATTACTTTCGAGAGCACTGAAGTAATGGATTTTGGGCCATAGCTGCGGGGTTCGCTTTGCTTCCTTTCTTGGGACTTGGCTGGACATTCGCAACATTCCACATGCGTGGAATGCACCCAGAAGAGTATGAAAGATAGAAAGGCGCACTTTCTATGGGTAATGGGGAATACCGTTCGGACCAACAGATTTTTGGATATTGAGCTCTTTAAGGATCCGAGAAATAAGTTTCGTTCGAAAATGCTGTGCAAACAGTGAGAAACCAAAAGGATTTGCAGCAGGAGGCGATTTGTTTGATGGTGAACGGAGAGTTTCTTGCGAACCTTGCTACTAGTTGGCTTTTTCGCTAGGATAAACCACGGTACGGTCGCCATCAACCAGAGGTCGCATTGAAGAAAAAATGAAATCGTTTTAGACCGTTTTGATAAATGACCAGTAAGCCCTCGAGTCTCTAGGGCACAGGAGGATCTTCCGTCGAAGTTTTTGGTCCTGCCCAAATTTAACATGATTGATTATGTATTTTCAGGCATTTGTTTATACATTGAAAAATTCCCTGTTGGCAGGTGTTTTATTGCCACTAAATGTTTGAAAAGCTTGATTCTTCGTCTGGATGGCATCGATATGTTCTTTATTGAACCAAGAATCCTTCGACGGTCTGACTCTCTTTTAACGGGGAGGTATGAGAGCTTCATAACCTTCAGGATAATTTCGGTAACACTTCTACAGAATTCATTGCAGTCATTAGAATCGAAGAACAATTTCCAATTAAAGACATTGAAGAAGTTATTATATTTAGCGACCCAGAATAGGCTCTTTTGAAATGCAAAATGCTTCTTAGATGGTCCTTGGTTGTCAGCAGTTTGCTGTAACTAAAAATAAACTGCCAACAAGTCGGGCGAAACTTAATTATTCTTGGTACAAGTTGCGGATGCGTGGAAAGTTAATATGCAGATGCAGGTTAGGGAAGGCTAAGTGAAAGGGAGTTCTTGGGTAGGGCTGTTGTCAATTTAACAATATTTCATTCGTTTCTGCAAGTTTGGGTTTTTATGAGGGGAGGAGGAGGGGTAATAGTAAGAGTGGGTGGAACTTGTGATGCAATTTTCTTTCTTTTCTGTTGTAAGATACTTGTACAAATTTTCAAGTTCGTAGCTTTTAGTTTGTTGGTTATTAGTTGATTTAATGAAATTGGTCGAAATCATACTTTTGTATGGGAGGGGGTAGAAGGGAAAGTGCGATTTCAAAACTTTTAATGTAATTTCATTTCAATAGATAGCTTTTAATAGTTAGGTAATTAATTAATTTCTTAAAAATGGTCGAAAAAATTATTTTGTATGGGTGGGGGTAGGAGTTATGAAAGTATTTGACCAGTTAATAATTCATACTTTTAGGGATTTTCTTTAAATGTATTTCCCAAATTTTCAAGTTACTACCTTAAAATTACATCCAAAAAATTTCCGTTTTTGTGTTTTTTTCGCTGCACATGAAACACCTTGTGCCTGTTAGACCGGGGTGGTCGATTCGTAAAAATTGTGGATCAAATTATTATTTTTTTTCTATGTATATCAAATAGATGTATCAACATGCAAAATTTAAAGTTTCTATCTTTGACCAGAGTCCTAAAAAAATCACTTAAAATTTTCGACATTTTAGCTTACCACCTCCCTCCCTTCACACCCCCAAACTTAAAATTTGAATCAAAATTATAAATTATATAGTTCTATAAACTGACGAATTTTTGATTTGATATCTATACTCAATTTTGAGATATAACGATTTCTAATTTTGAAAAGTGCGCCATTTTTGAAATGCTTCCCATTTCCCCCCACAACTATTATGACCAAATTTTATATTTTTTTTACTTCGCTAGTATAGCTTAGGATATGTTTTAAGTTTTAATTACATAGCTTAAGAGATAGTTGAGATATTAATTCTTAAGTGTTTTTCTTTGCACCCCCCTTGACCCTCCCCTTTACAATAATTAGCCTATTCCTAAGCTGATTATGGTGGATCTATATGCCACCTTAATGGTCCCAAAACATGCATTTTTTATGGTAAGTAATTTCGAAGATATAACCATTTCAAAAAAAGATTCGGCCGATAATTTGTTTTTAGCCCCCTCTTTTCAGACGCCAATGGATAAAAAAATTTAATTATTTTTGGAGTTTGTCCCACAACCCTCTCTAGGCTCAGCATATGCTGATTTTCATCTTCCTATCTGCATTCGTGGTGAAGATATTAGCAAGTGTATTTTTTGACTTTTTCCATCCCCCCGCCTCCCCCTTCCACCTAACACTCTCTAAAATTTGGATAATGGAGCTCACTTACCAAATTAACAATACACCCAAAAACCAGCATTCTACCTTTAACGGTCTTGGAGGTACGAGTCCATATGTACGGCGGGACGGATTTTTTTTTTGCTTTTTTAGGCTAATTTAGTCATGAAACGCGAAAAAACAAAATTTCAGGGTAGCAAAAATTTTTTTTTTCTGTGTCGATCACAATACTTTATTATTAGAATAATAAAGTAAATGAGCACGAATCAAGAAATGATCAGTAGTTCCAATTGGCGATGGGGATATGACAGAGAAATAGGTCAAGAAGATTAGGGAAATGCCCTGCGATGTCTGGTAAACGATCCACCAGTTCTGTTAATCCGCTTAAAGAGGCAAAAAGCTCAGTATACCTTGTCCGTAGTAGAGGAATGTTTAAGCCAGGCAATGTTATGATCATAGAAATTACCAGCAATAAAGATCTCAGCGTCAGGGGTTGCAGTGTATATAGACTGGATAGATTTAGATAACCCATCCAGTTCTGATGAAGTACTCACTGCAGTCATTACATACGCTTTCTAAATGAAAATAAACTGACAACAAGTCGGACGCAACTTTATTATTTTTGGGACAAGTTGAGGATGCATGAAAAGTCAATATGCAGATTCGAGTGGTTAAAGAAGGCTAAATGGAACCATCTTTCACAAGTGGAACTCCCTTTCATAAGTGGAGCGCCCTTTAGGGCACGGCTGCTGGCAATTTGACAGTTAATTGCTTATACGATCAATAGCTCCAGTACATGTACCTCCCTTAAGAGTGGGTGGATGGCAATAAGTTTTTAATTGATCGCTTCAATTACATCCAATATTCTCTGTACAGAATGTCAGTTTCATAGACGAAGTTACATAGAATTTTCATAAAATTCGGTGTATTTTACATTCACGAAATCTATCATTTGTATGGGAAGGGTAGGGGAGGTAAAGGAACCGTGGATGTATTTGTGATGCAGTTTTATTGCATTTTTTTTTGTAAGGTGCTCGAACAAAATTTCAAGTTCGTAGCTTTTAATTTGTTGGTTAGTAGTTGATTTATTGAAATTGGTCGAAATCATACTTTTGTACGGGAGGTGGTAGAAGGGCAAGCATGATCTCAAAACTTTTGACGCCGTTTCCTTTTAATTATTTTTAAAGTTTTTGTTTCCAATTGATAGCTTTTAATAGTTAAGTGATAATTGATTTCATAAAAATGGTCGAAAAAATAATTTTGTATGGCAGGGAGTAGTATGTATTCGACCAACTAAAATTTCAACTCCGCCATAGACGGTCCCAAGCCCGGTTGAGAAAGGAGGAGGGAGTATGAAGTTAACCTGAGTGGCCAGTAACACCAGTGCGTCTATAGGAAATAGGCAAAAGTATGACATAGTTGGACTCGCAGCATAGCTGTGAGTGCTTCAGCATGTCATATTTAGCTGACAACTTCCACCATTTTTCTACTAGGATGTAATAAATAAGTAGGACCGGTCCTCTAGGTCGGGGGTTGGGTCAGGCGCCGACATCGCTTCACCGTAAAAAAATTCACTGTCCAGAAACCTGAAGAACAGCCTCGGAACGGATGGACTCAACGGCAACAACCCCGCAAACGAAAAATGGACTACTCTATTGGATCTTAGAATGTTCGATCCTTATTTAGGACAGGAGCTCTGAAAGAGTTCCTCGAAGAAGTGGCAAAACACAACATCAACATAACTGCCATCCACGAAACGAAATGGCTCGGTAACGAAACCATGGACATGAGATCACACAAAATCTATCCAAGTGGAAAATTGTCGGGAAGCAGAGATTTTGGAGTCGCTTTTGTCATTGACAAAAAATTTAGTCAGCAGGTCACGAGTTTCAAACCATAAGTGAAAGATTGTATGCAATCCGAATAAAGACTAAGTCTTTTAACACTTGGTTGATCAACGTTCACGCACCAACTGAAGACAACAACGATATAACTAAAGACGAATGTTATGCCACCCTAGAGACAACCTATGGTTCACTGCCCTCGAATGACCTATAAATTGTCGTAGGGGCTTTTAATGGAAAAGTCGGAAACGAGGAGGCTCATATAGGAACAACAGGAGGGCACAGTCTCCATGACATAACCAACGACAATGGACAACGTCTTATTGATTTCGCAAGCAGTAAAAATATGATTGTAAGTTCTACGTGTTTCCCACATCACGATATTCACAAACGAACGTGGGCATCACCAGATGGTCACACCTTCAACCAAATAGACCACGTTCTAATTGAGAAAAGGGCTGCTTCCAGCATAATTGATGTACGAACCCTCCGCGGTGCGAATTGTGACTCTGATCACTATCTAGTCAGAGCTAAGTATCGATGCCGAATAGCTTGTCGTGGATACTCGAAAACGAGCAGAGCTCGCAAATTTAATGTCGACAAGCTTAAAGGCGAAACGGTGGCGGAGGCTTACATGTCAGCATGTAATAAACACATGATACCAATATAAAAACATCCAAAATATGCCAGTGGAGAATGTGTGGATCAAAATACGAGACGGCATCAAATCCTCCGCAGAAGAGGTGTTAGGACATCAAGTACGACGCTAAAATAGATAAATATACAGACAGAACGAGGCTCACAAAATTTTTACTGAACGACCAACACGAGACAAAAAAAAGAAAATATGATGAGCTTAGGCGATGTGCGAAAAAGACCTGCAGGCGAAAATAAAGGAAGTACCATAATGACAAGATACAAAAAATGAACGACGATATGAGACAAAATAAAACGCGGGACGCATACGCATTAGTAAAAGACTTACAAGAAGGATATAAAGAAAAACCAGTATCTAGAAAGACGCAGAGGGCAACATTATCAGTGACGCACAAGAAATCAAAAGGAGATGGGCTTCCTACTTTGAACATCTTCTCAATCCCACCCCATTAACATCTATCACGACAGACGACATTTCACCTGATGCTTCAACTGATGAAGAAGAACCATCATCGACGCCACCCACGCTTGCTGAAATCAAAGCATTCCTATGTGACCAAGAACGAAACAAAGCGCCGGAAATTGACGAAATACCAGTTGAACTTCTGAAAAACGGTGGAAACTGTGTCGCTGAAATACTGCACAATATGATGTGCAAAATGTGGACAGAGGGAATCATACCCGACGACTGGCGAAAAAGCATTATATGTCCAATTTACAAGAAAGGAGACAAACTCTGCTGTGAGAACTACAGAGGTATATCATTGTTGTGTACGTCCTATAAAATACTGATAAACATAATTGAACGTCGTCTTAAGCTCTAAACTAATGGAAAAATTGGCGAATACCAAGGTGGATTCAGAACTGGACGATCTACAACAGACCAGATATTCTCGGTGGAACAGGTGCTTGAGAAATGCTGGGAATATAACACTGACGTGCACCAAATCTTTGTAAATTTTAAACAAGCATACGGCAGTATCGACAGGAGCGCACTGTACCAAATCATGTTTGACTTTGGAATTCCCCCAAGACTAGTCCGACTAACAAGACTCACAATGACGAACACTGAATCCCAAGTGAGAATACAAGCCGATTCCACAACCAGCTTTCGAACGGAATGTGGTTTAAAGCAGGGATATGATCTAGCCCCTATACTTTTCAACTTGGCACTAGAGTTTGTCGTTCGAAAAAACCCAGTCGACACCAACGGGACACTACTATTCAAGTCCACCCAACTACTAGCATACGCTGACGACATTAACATTCTAGCAAGATTCTTCCCTAGTGCTAAGGAGGTATTTGTCAATCTTGACTCCGCCGCAAAAGAAGTCGGGTTGCGCATTAATGAAAGCAAAACAGAAGTAATGATGCAAACAAGAAGGAGAACGCCAATCAGACAAAACGTGGACATTAACACGAACTTCCGAAAAAGCAGTTAACGCATTCAAGAGAAGGGTCCTCCAAAGAATTTTGGGACCTGTGAAGGAAGGAACGGAATGGCGAATAAGGTACAGCTACGTAAACTGCAGTGGGCTCGCCATGTAGAGCGAATGGAAGACAGAAGAATCCCCAAACGTGCTCTGAAAGGCAAAGCGAGTGGTAACCGGCCAGTAGGTAAACCACGCAAGCGATGGGAAGACTCGGTTGATGAAGACAGCAAAGCCATATTAAAAATTAGCAACTGGAGGACGCGGTCTTTGAATCGAAACGATTGGAGGCAACGACTTCAGGAGGCCAGGGCCCGATTTGGGCTATCGCGCCATTGATGATGATGAATTAAATTTTTATTCTGTTAAGGATTTCTTTTAAATTCATTTTGCAAATTTTTAATTTTCTACCTTAAGATTTCATTCAAAAATTTTCAAGTTATGTGTTTTTTTCATTGCATATACAATACCTTGCTCATGTTAGACCAGGGGGGGTCGATACATAACAATTGTGGAATTTTTATTATTTTTTCTATATATAGAACAAATAGATGTATCGACATGCAAAATTTAAACTTTGTATCTTTCACCAGAGCCCTAAAAAAACCACTCAAAATCTTCGACATTTTTGCTTACCACCTCCTTCCCCTTACACCTCCCAACGTAAAATTTTTCAATTTGATATCTGTAATTAGTTTTGAGATAAAACGGTTTGAAATTTTGGAAAATGTACCATGAAAATGCTCCCCATTTTCCCTCACTACTATTATGTTCAAATGTTATATATTCTTGTATTTTGCTAGTATAGCTTAATATACTTTCCAAGTTTCAATTATATAGCTTAAGAAATAGCCGAGATATTGATTTTTAAGTATTGCACCCCCTCTTCCCCTCCCATTACAATAATTATCCTTCTTTTAAGCTGTTTCTATTGGATCTACATATATACCACCTTAATGGTTCCAAAATATGAATCTTTTAATTTCGAAGATATAATCTTTTGAAAAAAAAAAAAAAAAAAAATCGGTGGACAATTTGTTGTTAACCACCCCCTTTTTGGACTCCAATGGATAAAAACATTAAACTATTTTTAAAGTTAGTCCCACAAACCCCTCCATATGTTTGTTGATTTTCAGTTTCCAAGCTAAAGTGATGATTGATAAATTTGAATTCTTAGTTTTCGGTTTTAGTGCTCTCTCTGCCGCCCTCTGAACCCTGACACCCTTCAAAATGGGTGGCCTGAGATCCGCAAATATCTACAATTCCCCTAAAAATGAACTTTCTTTCTTGAAGAGTTTGGGACTTAATATGCGCTGCGCGTACACGTCGGCGTAAGGTGGACGGCATTTAGACAGACTGGTTTTTTTTTTTTTGCATTTTTAGTGTATTTTAGTTATGAAACGTAAAAAAAAAAGAAAATTTCAGGGTAGCAATTTTTTTTCCAAGTCGACCACAATACTTCATTATTAAAATAATAAAGTAAAACTAACTAACAAATACCAACCAGTAAAGCTACGAGACATTTCCAAAATGGAGGACGCTGTTATTGTACCAATTAATCTCTCGGATCAGCACAATCGTCAGCAAGCTTTAATCATGAGATTTGATTTCATAGTTTCCTTATAAAAAGGCCAATCGAGCTGAGTTTCAATTTAATAGATAGCTTGCATCAAATATTGACCTAAGAAATATACTCGATATCAATAAACAGTATTGCGTTACAACAAATACCTTCATCATTAGTTCCAACCCAGTTTTTTTCCATTATGCCAAATTGCAACGTATCCACTCAATTAAATTCACCCGAAAAAAATGTCGTAATTCAAATTACGTACACCTTGGCTCAATTAGTTCGATTTATTGCAAATTTACTTGCTAATGGAGATCCGCATTAAATGCGCTGAAATCTTCGCACGTAATTTATTCGGAATCACATTTCAAGCTATTATGTCAGTTAACAAAATTACAAGAAAATTATCTACAGGCATCTCTTGTACAATTAAAAAGCAAGTATGCGAGCTTCTTAGGAAAAGCGCCTGCGTTATTGATAATCAAACAAACGAGACGGATTCGGAGCAAAGCCTTACTGGCTGGCATAGTTCTCATCTATAAATCGCAGCTTCTAGTGGGGCACTATTTGCAAATTTATTGCTTCTAACACGAGCTTTACCTGTTAATGGCATCTGATTAACACAAACGATATCAAACATACCAAAGGGAAAAAAACTCATTAACATTAATCGCATTTGACTCTCTTTACTGACTTTACCGAGGTGATCACATCGCAATAAGCCATGGGTAATTGATCTTTCCGAATCGAATTGATTCATCTTCCTTCATGACCAATCTGCTTCATTGATCTCCACAATTTTTCCCCGTCTTTGGATCGTTTCTTTAATTCGAACTGATTAAAATAAGCCGCAGCTTTGTGACCTCGAAACGCTGAAGAAGGTACCCGAAACGTTCAATTCACTTTCATTTTACCCGACAAATCAAATAATAGTTTCTCGCAATCAAGGTCATACAGGTGGAAGTAACCGACAGATAACGTCGTCCGTCTGTTGCTTCTTCAGTTCGGCTTTGTCTTCCAAAATTTTCACATAGTTTCTTATAGAACATTTATCTCATCCTCGAACCCCGACCTCTATGGAAACTTTGTTTATACGGATTCTTCTGCGACCAGCAATACCATAATGGGGTTAGTGGACCTTCGATAGACGATAAGTTTTATTCGAAATCCGATTTCGCTCATTGAAAACCAGAATTGTGCACATTGTGCAAGATAAAGCGCCGACTTAATGGGTAACGCATATTCGAAGTTCATGCCTGGCTTAAGCTAATAACTTTGTCAATGGCGGCTTGAGCCAAGTACATGCGAAATTTTTGGCTTAGCTGAGGATTTAACGTGTATGTTAATATTTCGCACGAAATGGATATTATGTGAAGCAACAACAAAAACTGTGATTTTGGTGGAAATTAGGTTGCAGGTGAAGTGAATCTGTAATGGGGCATTAACTAGGCTTCAGGTTTTTATTTTTTTTAATGCATGCTCAATAGGCACGTCTTATTTCGAATGCACTTGCTAACTTGTAGATATTGAATCTTTGTTTTGCCAATTTGAGAAACTTCACCTGCGAAAGCGTCAATAACAAATTATAATAGATACAGGAACCACATGCAGCATTTCATTTTTACACAAATGAGCAAAACTGTTAGGAATCTACAGCAATCTTTATTATTCGTTGCGTTCAATTTTTTTTAAAAGCTTCGAGTATTGACAAAGTTGAAAACTATTTACTCAACTATCTAAAATTATTCAGGACTAATAAATTTTTGAATAATATGAAATGGCAGGCCAGTAACACAAATGCTCGTAGGACTGAATGCGTCACAAAGTTTTATTGTATGTTGGACAAAACTTACATACTTTGCTAGTAAAATGTGAAATTTTCGAGGCAAAAATTAAAAATAAAACAGAATTATGGTTGGACGTACAGCCGGTTTTGACGGTTTTGGAGAAAAATAATTTAGTTGAAATTCCGAAATTTTATGAAATTTGTATGGGAGCAGGTAGAAAAAGTTAGGTGAAGTTAATATTTTTTTTCAAAATTGATTGCAATTATAAACATAACAGAATTATGATTGGGCTAAGCCCAATCATATGGTACTCTAGATGAGATGGAAATGACTTTAATATACCGGCAAATATGTCATCTCAAATTCTTTCGAATAGTGAATAGAGACTTTTGCATAGGAAATGGTAGAAGTAGAGGGGGAGATTTGTGTTTTTCATATATGATACCGAACATGGCATGCATAATGTTTTTTGCTGAATTTAAAGTTTTTAGTTTTCATTATTTTTAAAGAAATTGGTCATAATTTTCCTGAATTATATGGAAAGTGGCAGAGGAAGTGGAGAGTTTAAGATGATTTTGAAACTGCTTATTATCCTCCTTATCACCATGCTTTGATTCAATTTCAAAGTCGATAGCTCTCATATACTTGAAGGAGAAATGCTTTTCTTGAATTTATAATACAGATATTTGTATGGGAGGAGGTAGAGTGAAGCGGAGCTGATAATTTTTTCTAACACTTATTTCAATTATTAAGAAACAAATTCTGGCAAAATTTGAAGTTTGTACTTTTTCTAGTTTGAATGGAAATCGATAAAATGCATTTAACAAAAATCATGCATTTGTATGGGAGGGGGTAGAAGGAGTGTACGGATCAAAACAAATTTTTTTCGCATTATTGATATTTCTATTTGTATACTTTAAACAAAATATCAAGTTGATAGCTAACAGTTTCGAAGAAAAATAATTTAATTTAAATTTCAAAATTTCGTGAAATTTGTTTGGGAGGGGGCAGACGGAGTGAGGTGAAGTTGCTAATTATTTTTAAAATAAATTTCAATTATAGTAGAATCAATTCTAACAAAATTTCGTCTTTTCAGCTTTACTAGTTTCAATGAAAATAGAAAATATGTATTTTTAAAAATTGTCCATTTGTATGGGAGGGGGTAGAAGAAGTAAAGGGATCCGGTCAATATTCTGTGATATTAATGACATCTATATCGTTATACTTTGACCTAAATTTCAAGTCGATAGCTTGAATAGTTTCAAAGAAAAATCAATTTCTTATTATTTCCAAATTTCATGAAATTTGTATGGGAGGGGGTAGAAGGAGTAGGGGATGTAGTCGATTCACGAACTTAAAGTTACTTTTTTGCTAAAAAAGACACACAAACATTTTTAGCACTATAGCTCAAAGCTTTCGAGAGTTATGCTGTAGACAGACGGACAGACAGCAACTCGGAATCGAGGTTTTCGAGCGACAACAAATATTTCTGTACCCTTGACGGCTCTGTGCGAGCGTTATTTCTTAGCGTTACAAACGGTAAGGCAAACACAATACACTCTCAGATTTCATCTAGAGTATAAATAAATAAATTATGACAAAAATTTGTTCTTTTAAACGCAATAATTGCAATGCAAAACCAATAAATGCATTTTTGACAATTGTCCATTTGTATGGGAGGGGGTAGAAGGAGTAAGAGGATGAGATCATTATTTTTTTACATTAATGATAATTATATTGACGCAGACAGCAAATAACTGCTTAAATTTTTTAACTGGAGGACGCGGTCACTGAACCGAGATGGATGGAGGCAAAGTATTCAGGAGGCCAAAGTCCGATTTGGGCTGTAGCGCCATCGTAAATAAGTAAGTATATCATTATACCATGACCTAATTTTCAAGTCAATAGCTGAAATGGTTTCGGAGAAAAATCAATTTCCTTAAATTTCTAACATGAAATTTGTATAGGAGGGAGTAGAAGGAGTGGGGAGATGTAGCTCGTTCACGAAATTAAAGTTGCTTTTTTGCAAAAAATATCATATTAGAAATAATACGATTTAAATTTCAAAAATCGACATATTGTTAAGTTGTACAATTGTACAGTTTTGTATGGAAAGCGATTGAAAAAGTGGCGCTTATTTTTCACATCTCGCTAGAGTCATTACCAAAATTCTGTGTATTAATTCGTGTGATCATGTAGTTTGAATGGGAAGTTGTAGAAGGAATGAAATAGTCCTAGTTTTCAGCACAAGAAAATCGGCATATTACACAGGGGAAGGCCATGTGCCCTGGTCCGATTTTCACGTAATGCATTATAACTTACAAACTTTAAATGCATGATATTTGCCGTTTATCTTGTTTCAAAATTTCAACGTCAAAATGTAATCTAAGCATTTTCATATCATCATCATCATTGGTACGATAGCCCAAATCGGATCCTGGCCTCCTGAAGTCGTCGCCTCCAATCGTCTAGATCTTAAGACCGCGTCCTCCAGATTCTAATTATACTCTAGATGGAATATGAGCGTATTATAAGTTTGCTCTAAAGTTTGTAACGCCAAGAAATAATGCTCGCACAGAGGAGCCAAGGGTGCAGAAATATTTTTTGTCGCTCAAAAATCTCAAACCCGGATGTCCGTCCGGTCTTCCGTCTGTGCGCTTTCTAGCTTGAGAACGCGTTTAGCAAGGAAGTTAAAATTATATACACGTCGTTTTTAACAGAAAAGTAAGCATTTATACTTTTCGAGCAAATCCGTTTATTGTCAAATTTTTGACGAAAAAGTAAGGTAAAGTTCGTGAACGGGTCAATTTGATCCACCCCTTATACCCTTCTCCCATAGAAACTGACGCAATTTCATAATTTGACATTACACGGATTTGCTCGAAAAATATAAATGCTATTAATCTGAAATTTGAAATTAATTGCTTTTATGATGATTTCAATCTACTGTATAAAAGTTATTTGAGTCCTCCTCTTCCTTCCACCACCTCCTATACAAACTGGACTATTTCATGAAAAACTATAAACAAATTTACTCAGTACGTATAAAATTGATCCCCCTCCACCACTTCTTCTACAAAATTTCTGAAAATCAAAAAATATCTCTTTCATCTAGAGTATCGGACGATTGGGCTTTACGCCGTCCGTCTGTATCCTCTCTAGCTTGAGAACGCGTTGATCTAAAAAGTTCAAATTTTGTACACCTCTTTCTTGACAAATATGTAAGGACAAGTTCGTGAACGGGATAAATTGCTTCACTCCTTCTACTCCCTCCCATACAAAATAACACCGTTTCTCAATTTCACAATAAACGAACTTTCTCGAAAAATATAAAGGCTTTTGATCTGAAATTTGGAATATAAAATTTTTGTTATGATTTCATTCGACTGTATAAAAATTATTTGAGTCGTCCCCCTCCTTCCACCACCTCCCATACAAACTGCACTTTTTCATGAAATGCTCTCAACCAATTTACTCAGTAAGTATAAAATTTATCGATTGGAAATTGTGCGCCAAATATTTATTTAGAATTCTTAGTAAGATCGAAAAAAAAAATTGGACGATTAGCTTCACTCCTTCTACCCCCTCCCATACAATCTGACACAATTCAACAACTTCACAAAAAGTCGATTCCCTGAAAAGTATGAATGCTACTGATTTACAATTTAAAACATGTAAAAACATGACTTTTATAGTTATTTCTGGAAAAGTCATTAAGAACTAGCTCTTCCTTTTACCACCTGCCATACAGATTGCACAATTTCACTAAATCTAATACACTAATTTTCTCAGTACCTATTAAATTTTTGAATCCTAAATTTTGTATAAAGCATTTTCATAGCAACTCTAGCGTGAAAAAAGTAGTTCAATGTCGTCACCCCCCCCAGTTCCTCCACAAAATTTCTTAAAATAAAAAAAATCTCTTTCATTTAGAGGCTTTACGCCCAATCGTAGTTCTGTTATGTTTTTTAAGATAATTTTGCTGTCTTTATCAACCGAATCTTCCCATCGCTTGAGAGGTTTCCCTACTGGCCGGTTACCACTCGTTTTACCTTTAAGAGTATGTTTGGGGATTCTTGTATCTTCCATTCATTCTACATGGCCAACCCATTGCAGTTTACGTCCTAAGCGTTAAAGCTTCTGATTTGTCGTAGAGTTGATACAACTCATGGTTGTATATTATTCGCCTTTCCGTTCCTGCCTTCACAGGTCCCAAAAATTTTCGAAGGATCTTTCTTTCGAATGCGTTGATTGCTTTGTTGGATGTTCGCGATGATGTCCACGTTTCGTTGCCATAACAAAGCACAGGTCGTATAATAGTTTTTTATATTCACAGCTTATAGTTCCTGTGCACTTTCATGGATTTCATTATTGGAAGTAACGAATAGTACGTTTTATTTGATAGTATTATCCGTCGATTGATTTCGTCTGTTTCATTGTTCTCCTCAGCTAGATTAGCCTCAACAAATATGAAGTTGTCCACACCCTCCAACTTATATGTTTCGCAATTGTAATGTTTTTTCTGACAGGAATTCTAGTTCTTCTTTGCGTCATTACTTTTGTTTTGCTTGCATTAATGCGCAGCTCGACTTCTTTTGCGGCGGAGTCAAGATTGACAAATATCTCCTTAGCACTAGGGAAGGATCTTGCTAGGATGTTAATGTCGTCAGCGTATGCTATTAGTTCGGTGGACTTGAACAATAATATCCCGATGGTGTCGACTAGGATTTTTCGAACGACATACTCTAATGCCAAGTTGAAAAGCATGGGGGCTAGACCGTCTCCCTGCTTTAAACCACATTCGGTTCGAAAGCTGGTTGTGGAATCGGTTTGTATTCTCACTTGGGATTCAGTGTTCGTCATTGTGAGTCTTGTAAGTCGAACTAATTTTGGGGAATCCTAAAATCAAGCATGATTTGGTACAGTCGATACTGTTATATGCTTGTTTAAAATCTACGAAGATTTGGTACATGTCTGTGTTATATTCCCAGCATTTCTCAAGCACCTGTTTAACCAAGATCTGGTCCATTGTAGATCGTCCGGTTCTGAGTCCATCTTGGTGTTCGCCAATTATTTCATTAAAATAGGGCTTAGAACGTCGTTCAATTATTTTTGTCATTGACGTATACAACGATGATCTTCCTCTGTAATTCTCACTGCAGAGCTTGTCACCTTTCTTGTAAATTGGACTTACAGTACCTGGCCAATGAATTATACTCAAAGCATTTTTCTTTGAAATGAAACAATAATGACCACAGGTATAAGTCCCTTGTGGGTATTTCCAAATCTTAAGAACGGTAAATACCGTGGCAGTTTTGCTATGCTTTTATTACCTTGTTTTATTATCTTAATTCATATTATTCTAGAAAAAATTACATTTTAATTTATTTTATGAAAATTTTAAAATTTTCGCCCTGTATATGTTAACAGGTTTTTTTGACATTTAAATGGTTCTTGTGAGTCAATACAGTGTACGAATAGGGTCTTAATGGACATTTCGATAAAAACTTAAAAGTATTATTTTTTTAATAGAGCTTAGTATGCAGTAGTAAAAATTCGCGCATAATGAGAAAAAAAGGACATTTCCAGGGCCATTAAAGAAATTGTGGAAAATTTATTGAAGAAAAATACTTATTTGCAACGGGAAATTGCTAAAATGTGCAATATTTCACAATCGTCAGTGAGAAATTTAAAAAAATGGTAGGAAGTGTGCGAAAAACACGTGCTGACAGGAAAGTTTTTTCAATTCAAAATTAAGACGTCGGATGAACGAAGTGCATTGGACTGCAGAAGAATAAAAAAAAAACCGAGATTAACTCCTGCAATGATCAAGAAAAGTCTGTGTTGGGCAAAGACGCATAAATACTTCTCAACATCTGACTGGGAAAATGTAGGCATAATTGTACTCTAGATGGAATCTGAGAGTATTATAAGTTCGCTCTAAGGTTTGTAACGCCAAGAAATAAGGCTCGGAGAAAAAAATGATGAATACAGAAGTTAATATTATCACTCAAAAATTTCAAAACCGGATGTCCGTCCGTCCGTCCGTCTGTCCGTCCGTCTGTCCGTCCGTCCGTGCGCTCTCTAGCTTGAGAACGCGTTGAGCTAGAAAGTTCAAATTTTGTACACGTCGTTTTTGACAAAAAAGTAAGGTCAAGTTCGTGAACGGGCCAAATTGCTCCACCCCTTCTACCCCCTCCCATACAAAATGACACAATTACGCAATTTGACAATAAACGGATTTGCTCAAAAAGTATAAAAGTTATTGGCCTGAAATTCAGAATATATTACTTTTATGATAATGTCAATCTATCATATAAAAATTGTGCGTGTCCTCCCCCTCCTTCTACCACCTCCCATACAAACTGTACTTATCATGAATTACTCTAAGCCAATTTCCTCAGTGCTTATAAAATTCAGCGGGCTGAAATTGTGCACCAAATACTTATTTAAAATTGTTAGTAAGGTCAAAAAAAATGAGATGATTAACTTCATCCCTTCTACCCCCTCCCATACAAAATGACACAATTTTGCAATTTGACAATAAATGGATTTACTCAAAAAGTATAAAAGCTATTGGTCTCAATTTTGGTATATATTACTTTTTTAATGATTTAAATCTACAGTACAAAAATTATTTGCTTCCTCCCTTTCCTTCCACCCCCTCCCATACAAACTACACTTTTTCCTGAAATGCTCTAAGCCGATTTTCTCAGAACATATAACATTTGTTGAGCTCATATTTTGTAATAAATATTTAATTAATATTATTACTAAGATGAAAAAAAAAATATTTGATTTGCTTCACTACTTCTATCCTCTCCCATACAATATGACACAGTTTCACAACTTCACAAAAAATCGATTTTCTTGAAAATTATGAATGGCACTAGTCTGAAATTTAAGGGATGCCAATTTTATAATATTCCTAGTTATTTCTGAAAAAATCATCAAAATCCCCCCACTCTTTCTACCACCTCCCATACAAACTGCACATTTTCACTAAATCAAACTCACTAATTTTCTCAGTTCCCATTCAGTTTTTGGAGTAAGCATTTTGTATAAAACATTTTCATAGCTACTTTAGCATGATGTCGAAAAAATTAGTACAATGCTATCTAACTCCCCATACAAAATTTCTTGGGATCACAAAAAATTCTATTTCATCTAGAGTATCGTAAGATTGCGCTTTACGCGCAATCGTAGCCCTGTTATGTTTTTATTTTATTTTATCTCAAGGATATTAAATATTTAGAATTGAAAAATCTCACAGGTTTGCTTCTCTGATGAATGCTGAAGTGACTGAATAGTAAGCAATTTATGCAAGAAGGAGACCAGGTGAAAGATTGCTGCCTGAATGGGTTGAGAAAAGGTTAAAGCACCCAATAGCAGTGATAATATGGGGTGTGGTATCTGGGAAATGGCTAGGAGCTTTATATTTTGTCGAAGGTACCATGAAATGCGACCAATATCTGAAAGTTCTCAAGAATGTTTTTCTTCCTCAAGTGGCAAGTTGGTTCGAAGAAGCTTTATAATAATATTAAAATTTTACCATGGCCAGGGAATTCACTGGACATGGATTGAGAATATATGGGCAGTATTAAAAAAACAAGTTTCCAAAAAAGTAATAGCAATAAAGCAGAATTAATCAATTATATTAAAGAAGTTTGGTTTCATAATAATCTAATCAAAAAAAAAAAAATGTAGAAAGTAGCATAAAAAGTATGGAATCTCGTGTAAAAGATTTAGTAAAAAAAACATAACAGGAGTACGATTGGGCATAAAGCCCAATCGTGCGATACTCTAGATGAAAGAGAAATTCTTGTATCTTAAGAAATTTTGTAGGGGAAGTGGTGGAGGGGGTGACGACATTGAACTAATTTTTTCACATGGCGGTAAGGTTGCTATCAAAATGTTTTATACAAAATTTAGGATTTAAAAATTTAATAGGTACTGAGAAAATTAGTGTATTGGATGTAGTGAAGTAGTGCAGTTTGTATGGGAGGTGATAGAAGGAGGGGCGAGTTTTTAATGACTTTTCAGAAATAACTATAAATATCATGCATTTGACATGTCTTAAATTGCAGATCAGTAGAGTTCATACTTTTCATGAAAATCGACTTTTTATAAAGTTGTGAAATTGTGTCATTTTGTATGGGAGGGGGTAGAAGGGGTAAAGCTAATCGCCTAATTTTTTTTTTGTTTTACTAATAATTCTAAATAAATATTTAGTGCATAATTTCAGCTCGGTCAATTTTATACGCACTGAGTAAATTGGCTTAGAGCATTTCATGAAAAAGTGCAGTTTGTATGGGAGGTGGTGGAAGGAAGAGGAGGACTAAAATAATTTTTGTACAGTAGATTAAGACCATCATAAAAGTAATATATTCCAAATTTCAGATCAATAGCTTTTATATTTTTCGAGCAAATCTGTTTATTGTGAAATTACGAAATCGTGTCATTTTGTATGGGAGGGGGTAGAAGGGGTACAGCTAATCGCCTCATTTTTTTTGGTCTTAATAATATTTTTAAATAAATATTTTGTACACAATTTCAGCTTGATAACTATTATACGCACTGAGTAAATTGGTTGAGAGCATTTCATGAAAAAGTGCAGTTTGTATGGGAGGTGGTGGAAGGAAGGGGAAGACACAAATTATTTTTATAGAGTAGATTGGAATCATAATAAAAGTATTACATTCCAAATTTCAGATCAATGTCATTTGTACTTTTCAAGGAAATCCGTTTATTGTCAGATTGCGAAATTGTGTCATTTTGTATGGGAGAAGGGGTGGAGCGATTTGGCCCGTTCACGAACTTGACCTTACTTTTTTGTTAAAAACGACGTATACAAAATTTGAACTTTCTAGCTCAACGCGTTCTCAAGCTAGAGAGGACACGGACGGACAGACAGACGGACAGACGGACAGACAGACGGACAGACGGACAGACGGACAGACGGACGGACGGACATCCGCTTTTGAGATTTTTGAGTGATTATATGAACTTCTGTATCATTCATTTTTTTCTCCGAGCCTTATTTCTTGGCGTTACAAACTTTGTGGCAAACTTATAATACTCTCAGATTTCATCTAGAGTATAAAAATGAGGTAGTAGAACGGAATACTAGTTTTACTTTATTATTCTAATAATAAAGTATTGTGATCGACACAGAAAAAAAAATTGCTACCCTGAAATTTTTTTTCGCGTTTCATGACTAAATTAGCCTAAAAATGCAAAAAAAAAAAATCCGTCCCGCCGTACGCCGTACATATGGACTCATATCTCCGAGACCATTAAAGGTAGAATGTTCGTTTTTATGTGGATTACTGATTGGGTAAGTGAGCTCTATTCTCTAAATTTTGGGGGTGTTACGTGGAAGGAGGAGGCGGTGCGAGGGAAAGAGTCAAAAACTACACTTGCTAATATCTCCACCAGGAATGCAGATAGGAAGTTGAAAATCAGCAGAGATATAGAGAGGGTTGTGGGACAAACTTTATCCATTGGCGTCCGAAAAGGGGGGGCTAAAAACAAATTGTCGGCCGAATTTGTTTTTCAAATGATTATATCTTCGAAATACCTTATCGTAAAAAATTCATACTTTGAAACCATTAAGGTGGCATATAGCTCCACCGGAATCAGCTTAGAAAGTGGGTAATTACTGTAAGGGGGAGGGTCAGAGGGGGTGAAAAAAAACACTTAAAAATTAATATCTCAACTATCTCTTAAGCTATGTAATTGAAACTTAAAACATGAATTAAGCTGTACTAGAATAATACGAAAAAAATATAACATTATGAAATAATAGTATTGGGGGGAAATGGGGAGCATTTAAAAAATTACAAATCGTTATAACTCAAAACAAAGTACAAATATCACATCGAAAATTTGTCAGATTGTAGAGCTATATAGTCGCTAATTTTGATAAAAAATTTTAAGTTTTGAGGTGTAAGGGGAAGTGGTAAGCAAAAATGTCGAAAATTTTGAGTGATTTTTTCAGGGCTCTGGTGAAAGATACAAAGTTTAAGTTTTGCATGTGAATACATCTGTTTGATATACATAGAAGAATAATAATAACTTGGTCCATTATTGTTATAAACCGACCCCCCGGTCGAACGTGCACAAGGTGTTTCATGTGCATTGAAAAAAGCACATAAGCTGAAAATGTTTGAGTGAAATTTTAAGCTAGAAACTTCAAAATTTGGGAAATGCATTTAGAAAAAATCTCTAAATATACGAAATATTAACTGATCGAAAACCTTTAAAACTTCTACCCCCTCCCATACAAAATTATTTTTTCGACCATTTCCAAGAAATTAATTATCACCCAACTATTAAAATTTTGCACAAAAACTTTTGAAAATAGCTTAAGCAAAATTACGTCAAAAGTCTTGAAATCGCTCTTGCTCTTCTACCCCCTTCCATACAAAAGTATGATTTTGACCAATTTCATTGAATCATCTAATAACCAACAAATTACAAGAGAAACGAAATAAAACTGCATCACAAGTTTTATGATTCCTTTACCCGCTCTACCCCCTCCCATACAAATGTTCGGTTTCATGTATGTAAAATACAACGAATTTTATGAAAATTCTATGCAACTTGGTCTATGAAACACATTCTATACAGAGAAAATTGGACGTGATTCATGCAATCAATTGAAAAGCTATTAACATCCACCTACCCTTACTATTACCCATCCTCCTCCCCTCATAAAAACCCAAACTGGCAGAAACGAATGAAATATTGTTATATTGACAACAGTCCTACCCATTAGGGGAACACGTGAGAGCATTGCGGCCTTTTTGGCCTATTGTGCGATACAGTCCTACCCAAGAAGTGACTTTCACTTAGTCTTCCCTAACCACTGTAACCTGCATATTCACCTTCCACTCATCCGCAACTCGTCCCAAGAATAATGAAGTTTCGCCCGAATTGTTGGCAGTTTATTTTTTTTAGTCTTATCAATAATTCTAAATGATTAATTAGTGCACAATTTCAGCTCGATAAATTTTATACGAACTGAATAAATTGGCTTAGAGCATTTCATGAAAAAGTGCAGTTTGTATGGGAGGTGGTGGAAGGAAGAGGTGGACTCAGATAACTTTTATTTAGTAAATTTAAATCATCATTAAAGTCATATATTTCAAATTTTAGATCAACAATTTTTATACTTTTCGAGCAAACCTGTTTATCGACAAATCGCGAAATTGTGTCATTTTGTATTACTAATGCAATTACTCCTTCTAATTTGTTAGGGATTGAACGTAAAATAGCATAGGCAAATAAAAAATATCATTCAGGTTGAATATGAATAGTGGTAACTAATAGATTAGCTGGAATAAAATTATCTGGATCTCCTAATAGCTAATACCCCGCTTGCTGGGGAACTCTACAGACGTCAACTGATGCGTTTGAGTAAAGCATTAAAAGAAAAGCGCCCCCAATTTAAGGATTGACATGACAAGGTGATTTTGCTTAACTTATTTAGAAACGCTGAAATGGGAAGTTTTATCCCACCCGCCATATTCACCAGACATCGCTCCATCAGATTTCCACTTGTTCCGGTCCATGGCGAATGGCTTGTCAGAGCAGCACTTCGACAACTACGAAAGTACCACGAATTGGATCGATTCATTCATCGAATCTAAAGACGAAGAATCCTTTCGACGTGGTATTCGTGCTTTGCCAGAAAGATGGAAAAAGGTAGTAGAAAACGATGGACAATACTTTCAATAATACCACTGTAATAATATTTTCAGAATAAACCATCAAACTTAGCAAAAAAAATTTATTTAATTTATTTT
Organism: Chorisops tibialis; assembly: GCA_963669355.1. NCBI lineage: Eukaryota > Metazoa > Arthropoda > Insecta > Diptera > Stratiomyidae > Chorisops > Chorisops tibialis. The sequence goes on along the minus strand of OY770262.1, from coordinate 114,227,710 downwards.
TTCAACCAGTTCTAAGAAATCACTTATCAGCAAACCCCAAAAGCTACTAACTAGAAATTTTATACTAACAGTTCTAAGTTTTAAAATCCCGCTTCCCCTTGCAGCCCCACATAAATGAATGATTTCGACCGATTTCAATAAATCTACTAATAACCAACAAATTAAAAGCTATCAACTTTAAATTTTGTACGAACAACTTTCACAAGTTTTGCGATTCCCTCACCTCCTCCAACCCCTCCCATACAAATGTCTAGCTTCGAGCATATAAAATAAACCGAATTTTATTGGAGTTCAAAGGAACTTCATTTATGTACTTAACGTGATCGAAGCAATCAATTAAAACTTATCAACATCCACCCATCCTTTCTACCCCCTTCCACACTCCACTCCATACAAAGCCAAACTTGCATAAATGAACGAACGAAATATTGATTTTATATATACTGATCGTAATCGCATTTAAGTGTTATATAATTGATAACAACCCTGCCCTAGAACCCCCATTAACTTAGTTCTCCATATCCACCCTAACCTATATATTGAATTCCCACGCATCATCTTGTCCCAAAAATAATAAAGTTGCGCCCGACTTGTTGGCAGATTTTTTAATTATATCTGAATGTCCTTTTCTGTAATAATTAAATGAATTGAAGAATATTTAATTAAACCTAAAAACAAAAAAAAACTACGCTGTTCATTATTGTCAACTGAAAAATAGTATGGCTAATATGCTAATAATTGGTTTGAGTATAATTCATTGGCCAGGTATTGTATGATGTTTTTTGTCCAAATTTTGCATATCATGTTGTGTAGCATTTCACCGACAGAGATTCCACCGTTTTTCAGTAGTTCAAGTGGTATTTCGTCAAGTCCCGACGCTTTGTTTAGTTTTTGGTCACATAGGGCTGCTTTGATTTCGGCAAGCGTGGGTAGTGTCGATGACGGTTGTTCTTCGTCAGTTGAGGCTCCAATTGAGATGTTGTCTGTCGTGATCGATGGAATTGAGAAGATGTTCGAAGTGCGGAGCCCTTTTGATTTCTTGCGTGTCGATGATAATGTTACCCTCTGCGTCTTTGCAGAGACTAAAGCAAGTACTGTAGTATTAAATTAAGTACGTATGGCTATACCACGTTTGCCATTCCAGGTATGTATTATACCAGCCATTTATCATAAATGTAATGACTTTGTAGTGCCTACTTTACTATCACTACTTTACTTTTTATAAATTAAGTAAATCGTAGAAACTTACTTTAATAGCGCTACTTTACTTTTGATAAATGAATAGATCGCACAAAATATAAAAATAATCATATTAGTTTTTTATGAAAAAATTGTAAAAAAACAAGTCAGTTGAAAAACGAATTTAATAAAAGCAAGTTGTAAAAAGTTTTTGTTGGATAAGCGCATTAAATATTATTTCTTAAAATAAATAATTGCATATAACTAATTGTTGTTAAAATAATTATAAAAATAAATAATTATAAAAATTATGAATAATTTTTAAAATATTTATATCAAGTGGTTGAAGTTTATTAATAACTCACACTAAAAATGGTGACCCCGACGAAGGCACACGCCCTTTGAAGAAACAATTCATCAACAATTTGGTGACTATCAACAACAGAAGCAACAGGCATCACGCCTCAATTTTCAAAATTTTCAAATGATTTCGATTCAATTCAATCAAGATCAAACAGCGCACGATTCGAGACGTTGCTGAATTTTACGGATTTTTAAACGGAATCCGCATGAAGACGTCGCTGATTTTTGCAGATCTTTCAAGAAACAAACAATCAACTTCAAGCTTAATTAGAAGCATTTAAACGTAATTTAACAGCAACAACAGCAGCAACAACATCAACAGCAAGAGTAACAACAATAGCAACAGCAGCAGCAGAAGCGACAGCAACAGCAACAGCAGCAACAACGTCAACAGCAAGAGTAGCAACAACAGCAACAGCAGCAGCAGCAGCTACATCAATAGTCAAAGCGCAACAATAACAACCGCAGCAAAATTCAGAATACGTAATTGCTCAGAATAAGAAAATACATAAATCAAGTAAATTTTAATCTAATATTTATATTTTACTTCATATATATATTTCACTTTCACTTTGTAAATTTTAAATTTTGTGGCGATTTATTGATTTTGATATTAAGTTGCGTCATGTCGTATGAAACTTTACCTCCTTCATCTCGGGATGAATCGTTGATAGCTAATCCTTTTTTGGGGTTAGGCGATTCAAATAATATTGCGACCGTCGCAATTCAAAAGGTCTGTTTGTGGAGACGAAATCCGACTGCTTGGTTTCAAGCTCTCGAGGTACAATTCCGGTCAGTTAACATTTCGTCAGAAGCAACGAAATTTAGCTATGCATTGAGTATGTTGACTCAGGAAGAATGTGATAAGGTGTTGGACATTATTGAGAATTTATCCTCTACCACACCTTATTCGGATTTGAAATTGGCTGTTATTTCTAGATTTGGTGAATCGGAAGATCACAAACTTCAGAAATTAATTAACGGTCTTGATCTTGGAGACGATAAACCATCTCATCTTTTAAGTAAGATGAAGGCGTTAGCTGGGTCTTCTGTTGGAGAACCTCTTTTAAAGAAGCTTTGGCTTCAAAAATTACCACCTAATGCACAATCGATTTTAGCAGTAGCGAATGTTTCACTCGACGAATTAAGCATTCTTGCAGATCGAGTTATTGAAACTAATCCTAATTTCAATTGGGACGTTTCAAATATCTCGCAACTAAAAGTTAATGAAATTAGAACTGATCGATTTAGTTTTGAAAGTTCAATCATTCATCAGATGTCCCTGTTAACGAAACAGATTGAATTATTGACTCTGAAACAAAACCAATTTTATAGAAGGAATCGATCACGTTCTAGAAGTAATTCACGTTCTTTTAGTAACTATCGCGATAATTCAATACCAAATTCGAATTTCTGTTACTATCATAAAAAATTTGGAACTAATGCAACTAAATGTCGCAAACCTTGTTCGTTCAACAATCCAAAAAACTGAAAAAGTTGTCTGAAGTGGCGATGTTCGACAACAAACCATCATCATCAAGTCGCCTATTCATTTTAGACAATTTATCCAAGTTTAGTTTTTTAATTGATACTGGAGCTGACATCTCTGTTCTTCCGGTTAATCCAAAGGAAAACAGGGTTTGTGATAAATCTATCGTACTCACAGCCGCCAATTCTTCTAACATCAAAACTTTCGGATTTAAATTTTTAGATATCTCTCTCCAATTAAGAAGAGTATTTAATTGGAAATTTATTATAGCCGATGTTGAAAAACCCATTCTTGGTGCAGATTTTCTTAAACATTTCGGTTTAATCGTGGATATCCGACGTAAATGTATTATCGATCCACTATCACAAATTAGTTCAGTAACTGGTTCCTTGGTTAATGGACCATCTTCAAATCTCGCTGTTTTGTCAACTACACCTTTAAATCCAAAAGTTGAGTTGTTATTATCTAAATTCGAAGGATTACGACGCACCTTAAATTATAGTTTCATAGAGTCGAGCACAGTGCGACACTTTATCGTTACTAAAGGTCGTCCAATCTTTGCCAGACCTCGTCGTCTAGATCCGGTAAAGCTTAGAGCAGCTAAGGCCGAATTCAATCTAATGATTGAACGTGGTATCTGTAGACCCTCCGACAGTCCATGGGCATCACCGCTTCACATGGTGAAGAAGAAGGATGGTAGTTGGAGGCCTTGTGGTGATTATAGATCTTTAAACGCTATCACTACTCCTGACACTTATCCTATTCCTCATATTCAGGACTTCTGTCAACAGTTGGAAGGATGTACATTTTTTTCAACTGTTGACTTAGAGAGAGCTTATCATCAAATTCCCATTAATGAGGATGATATTCCGAAAACAGCCATTACGACACCTTTCGGACTTTACGAGTTTGTGCGGATGACTTTTGGTCTTCGCAATGCAGCACAAACTTTTCAAAGATTCATTTTCTCAATTTTAAATGATTTTGATTTTTGTTTTGTCTATATCGATGACATTTTGGTAGCTTCTAAATCAGAAAGTGATCATTTCAATCATTTAGAGAAATTGTTTGAACGACTTAACTCTCATAATTTGGTAATTAACCAAACTAAATGCTCGTTCTTTAAATCTTCGGTCGATTTCCTCGGTCATTCGATTGACAAAAATGGAATCAAACCAATCGCTTCACGAGTCGAAGCTATATTAGCTTATACACGTCCATCTACAGTAAAAGATATGCGACGATTTTTAGGAATGATTAATTTTTATCGCCGATTTATTCCTCACGCTGCCGAAGCACAGTCAATTCTTGACAGCTTCACTATTGGTAGCAAGAAAAAGAATGATAAAACAGAATTGGTTTGGTCGGTTACATCAATTGAAGCGTTTGAGCGTTGCAAAAAGCAACTCGCTCAAGCTACAACTTTAGCTTTTCCCTCCACTTCTTCATCTCTTTCATTAGCAGTGGACGCTTCAGATACAGCTTTAGGAGCCGTTCTTCAACAACGATATGGAAATGACTGGCAACCACTAGCCTTTTTCTCGAAGAAACTTTCTTCACCTCAAAAGAATTATAGTGCATATGATCGAGAGCTTCTAGCGGCTTATATTGCCATTAAACATTTTAAATTTATGCTTGAAGGCAGAGATTTTATTTTGTTTACGGATCATAAGCCGTTAATTTTCGCTCTTAAACAAAACCCTGAAAAAGCTTCGCCACGTCAGCTCAGACATTTGGATTTCATCAGTCAATTTACATCAGATATTCGTCATGTTTCTGGTCAAAACAATGTTGTCGCTGATGCTTTATCGAGAATTGAAGCATTAAACCTTCCGACAACTATTGACTACTGCGAAATTGCTGATACTCAACTAATTGATTCTGAATTAAATAAAGCTAAAAATTTACCCAGTTTAAAAATCATTCCGGTTATTATTGAAGGTACCATCAATCCTCTTTGGTGTGACAATTCCTTGCATAAACTTAGACCTTACATTCCTTTAAATTTACGAACTCGCGTTTTTCGTACTGTTCACGATTTATCGCATCCAGGAATTAAGGCTACCGTTAAACTTATGCGACAAAGATTCATTTGGCCCTCAATCAATAAAGATTGTCGTAAATGGACTAAGGAATGTTTTGCATGTCAAAAAGCAAAAATCTCTCGACACGTCACAAGTCCTTTAGGAGATTTCAAACCAGTTTCAAGCAAATTTGAAACAATTCATATTGATCTGGTTGGTCCTTTGCCAACTTCGAACGGTTTCAGATACTGCCTTACAGTTTTGGATCGTTTCACCAGATGGCCCGAAGCTTATCCCCTTACAGATATTCGCGCAGAAACTGTTGCATCTACTTTATTCAAAGAATATATTCCACGTTACGGAACGCCAGTTTCTATTATTACGGATCAAGGTCCTCAATTCGAATCTCGATTATTTCACGAATTAGGAAAATTGATAGGATTTAAACGCTGCAGAACTACTGCATACAATCCTAAAGCAAACGGCATGTTAGAAAGATGGCACAGAGTTTTTAAAGAAACTTTGAAATGCAAAACAAACGAAAGTTGGTCAGATGCACTTCCTTTTACACTTCTCGGTTTACGAACAGTAATTCGAGATGATGCCAACGCGACCCCCGCCGAATTACTTTACGGTCAGAATATTAGACTTCCTTACGATTTTGTTCAACACAAGAACAAATCGAATACAATGTCTGGAAGTGATTTTGTTGAAATTCTTCGTGATCGGATCAACAAATCAAGCCCTCGCCCTCCATCAAGACATAGTTTGGAAACTCCTTTTGTTTTTGAAGATCTCAAAACATGTACCCATGTTTTTCTGAGAACAGACAAGGTTCGCACCTCTCTTCAAACTCCATATGAAGGCCCTTTTGAAGTCATTCAGAGAAACAACAAGTTTTTCGTCATTAAGATCAAAGACAAACCGACTTCAGTATCAATTGATCGTCTTAAGCCTTGCTTCATTAGTTCTTTCGAAGCAACAAACTCGTCAAGAGTTAAAAAGAAAGTTTCCTTTGTCAATTAAATACAAAAATGCGTACCACAGACATTCCTTTCCTTTTTTGTTTATTCTTTAATGTATATAATATCGAAAAGATCAAAGATCTTCTCTAGGAAGGGGGTATGTAGTGCCTACTTTACTATCACTACTTTACTTTTTATAAATTAAGTAAATCGTAGAAACTTACTTTAATAGCGCTACTTTACTTTTGATAAATGAATAGATCGCACAAAATATAAAAATAATCATATTAGTTTTTTATGAAAAAATTGTAAAAAAACAAGTCAGTTGAAAAACGAATTTAATAAAAGCAAGTTGTAAAAAGTTTTTGTTGGATAAGCGCATTAAATATTATTTCTTAAAATAAATAATTGCATATAACTAATTGTTGTTAAAATAATTATAAAAATAAATAATTATAAAAATTATGAATAATTTTTAAAATATTTATATCAAGTGGTTGAAGTTTATTAATAACTCACACTAAAACTTACCGTTACGACCTTGCGTAACTTTTGAACTTCTCAAAAGCTATCTTTTGATAGATGGGACTCACTCGAATGTGATAATTGCTGCTTTAATTTTAAATTCAACAAAATTAAAGCAAAACTCTTACCTCTTTGGTTTCAACTAAACGATTGCTAATACATATATGCAAACTCATTGATTTTCAAAAGTGTAGTGTTTTCAATTCATTTTCAATAGCCTCAACGGGCAACCAGAAATGCCTCCGAAAACGATTGGAGGTCGCGCGGTCGACATTTTCGCCACCCCTTTATATGGTAATAGTTTGAACTGTCTAACTTAACGCGTCGCTATGCTGGAGATCGCACTAGACGGGCATGGTATTACACACATGTACTATGAAACCTACCGACAAAAAGTGCGGCAAACTTCTTTTCACCTCAAAATCTCTTCAACAATTTTGATATTTGATTTGGATAAAAGTTACTACAATAGATTAACCATAGATAAACAATCAAAACACCCAACATTTTTGCCATGTTATTGATTGACCTCATATATCACAGGATACTTAAGATTAGCATTTTAATGTCTTGTCTGTTATTTAAACATGTAATTATGTTGTCTAATTGCCTACAATTTTCATAATATCTTTTATTTCTTGCTAAAATCTCTTTTATGAAATCTTCGCCTATTTGTTAATTCGAGGCCACCAGGCGAGAGTCCGAATTTAGCGCCCGCAATGCCAAGTGAAATCCACGGTTCACTAACCATTGATCTTAGCCGTGATCCTTCATATTCGTGTCAAACCAATGCAGATCATCTTAATCCGCTGTCGCTTTCTGCCTTTGTGGCATATAGCTTCACCGCGCAGTCATACCTTCAAGATCTCAACCCACATTAGACGGCGTTACAGTGTCTCCGAGCGCGCGATTAGCGTCGAGACAATAACATCAATTTTATGTCCATTTCTCTTTGGAACTGGCCTATTCGCCGGCCGTAGCTGTCGACGCTATTACTGATGTGTGCCGCAATCAAAACATGTCCGATGCAAAGAAATTGCTTTGTTCCTCGAGGAATCGACTGCGGGTCAAATATTTCTCCAATAATTTGTAATCAATTGCAAGACAATGTTTCGAATCAGCCGACTAATGAAAAGAAATTGCCTTGAGTCACCTCCACCTTGGCGGTCCCTCGTGAATTGCATAAAAAATCGGTATTTCACCTGTGTAGATACCGGAAGGCAACATTTAATTATCGACGAGAAATTTCACTCGGTGCGGTTCCCGTCGTCGGCGTCGGCCAGTACCGGATCAGTGATCGGTGCGGTGTAGTAATTAAAACAATGATGCTCGCAGCTATGCATGCAAGGTAACATTTTCATGCTCCTCGTAGCACATCATCAAGTGCGTCCGCAACGTCTTGGGCCTGAAGATGGGGAAGAAGAAATGACAATGCAACTAAATAGAAGTACATGAGGCAGATATAATTGCAAGGCAAGAAAGAATTAAATCTGCAAGCTTTTTGGACAACACAATGGACAATGACGGCTGAACGCGGCGGTGATGATTAAGCGGTATAGCTTCGCGGATTTCCCCGGACAAGTTTGGATTGCTCGTATCACTTATTGCACGCAATGAGCGACAAGTACCGCATTCGCCGGTGCTTTATTGGCGTCTTAATGGCTCGCCCGCATACCTTCCTTGGCAGATCGCATAATTCCAGTCCAGGTGAAAGTGAAATTATGAGTATGAACATCTACGGTTCGAGAGCCCAGGTAATAACCGATTGTCGTCCACTGAAGGTGACCGGACAACGCAGCTTCGGACTCCCTGATCGCGTCATACTCCCAAGTATCGGAGGCTTTACTCATGCGTGTATATCGCTGATGATGGACGGATAGGCAATTATAGACAGGCGCTAACAACCGAAAGTGATATGTGAAGGTTTACCTAATGTGGGTGTCCACTTCGATTAATCAGTGACACGCCGATCCGCTGACCCTAGCCGGCTGACCGGAAGACCGGCAATTTTTTAGAAGAGAATGTCGATCGGCGGCATTACGTAATTATTGTAGGCGGAAATTAAAGACGGCAATACCGGTAGTACAAGTAGATTGTTTCTTTTTGTTTTGCCAAAGTACTTTCATTGTATCACACAGCAATGATTTCTTCTACGCCCTCGACTATCATTTCGAAGCAGCGATTGTTCCGATGTTTCTTGACTCACGCACGCCGTTTTCTTCAGTCCGGAATTCAAAGTTTTCAAATCATGTTTGCTGGCTATTTAGTTTTTGGAGGCAGTCAAACTAATTAGTTCTTATTGTTGTATTGACTTGAGGTTTTATTTTTCTTCAGATTTGCATACAATTATCATTTTGAGGCATTCACTTTCGTAAGTTGGCGTACATCTACATATCTATCTCCAGTATTCACTAAAATTTCTATTAAAGGTATTACGGTGTAATTAAAGGTCTTTAATTCGCTTATAATTATTATTTATGATTTCTGATACTTTGCGTGAGCGGAAAAAAGGCACTTGAGTAATTTGTAAAGGAAACGCGTATTATGAACGCTGCAAACTCTGTAGCTGATTGCGTGTTAAAGTGGAATTTAGATGGACGAATCTTGGGTGGTTTTCAACCTTTCTCATGTTATGATCTTTCGATTCTGTTTAACGTGTTGACTATTACATAAATATTTTGCGCGGTATCTTTCCAAAGTGCGGAAAGTTTGCTCAACATCTATCTATCTCATGCTAACTGTTTAGACATAGAAATAACCTTAGAGGATAACAGTAGACTTAATTTCACTGGGTTTACCGGTCGCCTAGTACTGATATTGTAAGTTTCTTTAAGGGGTTACGTACACCTGGGTAGTTAAAAAAAATCGATTTTTGCAAAAGGTGCTCATACGAAAGTACTATCCTTTGAAAATTTCACAAAGAAATTCGTAGTAATGACGAAGTTACAGTCTGTATAGCTGGATCATGCTTTAAAATAAACTGGCAACAAGTCGGGCGAAATTTTATTATTCTTGGGACAAGTTGAGGATGAGTGGAAAGTTAATATGCAGGTTAGAGTGGTTATGGAAGACTAAGTGAAAAAAGGGAGTTCTTGGGCATGGCTGTTGCCAATTTAACAATATTTCATTCGTTTCTGTAAGTTTGGGCTCTTATGAGGAGAGGAGGAGGGGTAATAGTAAGGGTGGTTGGATATTAATAGCTTTTTAATTAACTGCTTGAATCACGTCCAATATTATCTGTATAGAATGTGTTTCATAGACAAAGTTGCATAGAATTTTCATAAAATTCGGTGTATTTTACATTCACGGAACCGAACATTTGTTTGGGAGGGGGAAGAGAAGGTAGGGGAATCGTAAAATATGATAAGCAGTTTTATTTCGTTTCTCTTGTAAGGTGCTTGTACAAAATTTCAAGTTCGTAGTTTTTAGTTTGTTGGTTATTAGTTGATTTAATGAAATTCGTCGAAATCATACTTTTGTATGGGAGGGGGTAGAACAAGCGCGATCTCAAAACGCAATTTTATTTCAGCTATTTGTAAAAGTTCTTGTGCGAAATTTCAAGTTGATAGCTTTTAACAGTTAGGTGATAATTGATTTCTTAAAAATGGTTGAAAAAATAATTTTGTATGGGAGGTGGGAGAAGTTTTAAAGGTTTTCGACCAGTTGATATTTTCTTTATTTATGGATTATTTTTAAATGCATTTCGCAAATTTTCGAGTTTCTACCTCAAAATTTCACTCAACGATTTTCAGTTTATGTGTTTTTTTCAATGCACATGAAACACCTTGTGAACGTTAGACCAGGGGGGTCGGCTTATAACAATTATGGAACAAGTTATTATTATTTTTCTATTAACATTAAGTAGATGTATCCACATGCAAAAAAAAAGTCATAAAAAATTACTCGAAATTTTCAACATTTTTGCTTATCACTTCCCTCCCCTTACATTTCCCATTTTAAAATTTTTACCAAAATTAACCACTATGTAGTTCTATAATCTGACAATGTTCGATTTGATATCTGTACTCTTTTTTCAGATATAAGGATTTGTAATTTTGAAAAGTGCACCATTTTTGAAATGCTCCCCATTTCCCCCAACTACTGTTATTTCGACATGTTATATATTTTTTTGTATGTTCCTGGTATAGCTAAATATATGTTTTAAGTTTCAATTACATAGTTTAAGAGATAGTTGAGATATTAATTTTTAAGTGTTTTTCTTCATTGTAAGGGGGAGGGTCAGGGGGCCCTCCCCCTTACAATAATTAGCCATTCTCAAACCTTAATGGTCCCAAGCTATGATTTTTTACGATAAGTAATTTCGGAGATACAGTCATTTGAAAAAATAATTCGGCCGACACTTTGTTTTTAGCCCCCCCCCCTTATCGGACGCCAATGGATAAAAAAATTAAATTATTTTTAAAGTTTGTCCCACAACCTTCTCTATATCTATATTGGTTTTCATCTTTCTATCTGCATTCCTGGTGAAGATATTAGCAAGTGTAGTTTTCGACTTTTTCTCTCCATCCGCCTCCTCCTTCCACCTAACACCCCCCAAAATTTAGAAAATAGAGAAATAGAGCTCACTTACCCAATCAACAATCCACCAAAAAACGAACATTCGACCTTTAACGGTTTCGGAGATACGAGTCCATATGTACGGCGCACGGCGGGACAGATTTTTTTTTGCGTTTTTAGGCTATTTTAGTCATGAAACGCGAAAATAAAATTCAGGGTAGCAAATTTTTTTTTCTGTGTCGTTCACAATAAAGGGTGACCGAGCTATTGGTGTGTTTTTAAATTACCGGTTTTTTTGCACCTGGCAACACTAATGACATTCTAACTTTGACAGAAATTCAGTATCATATCTTCGCTGAACGAAATGAGTCGATTTACGCTTGAACAACGCTGGGAAGTATTGAAAATTTATAAATTGAAGTCAATTGGACCGAAATTGCAGGAAAATGTCGTACGAAATTCGGTCGAGAAAGTGCTCCTTCAGTGAGTGAATAAAAAAAATGGTGAAAAAAATTCGTGAAACGGGCATGATTATTGACACACCAACACGTTCCCGTGTTCATCCCGTTCGTTCGGCCGAAAATATCGCCGCGGTGGCCGAGAATGTGCGCCGACAGCCGAGAACATCGTATCGCCATCGTGGATTGGAAATGGGCATCAGCCGCTCTTTCATGCAACGAATTTTGCGTAAGGATCCTGGTTTGTGGCCCTACAAAGTTCAATTAGTCCAACAATTGAAGGCCCCAGACCATCTGCTTCGATATCGATTCGCTGTGTGGGCTTCCGACCAACTTGAAATTGATGAAGATTTTGCTCAAAAAATCATTTTTTCGGACGAAGCTCATTTCCATCTCGGCGGGTACGTAAACAAGCAAAATTGTCGCATTTGGGGATCTGAAAATCCTCAAGCATATGAAGAGAAACCAATGCATCCATTGCGTGTGACTGTGTGGTGTGGATTGTGGCACGGCGGCATCATTAGCCTGCATTTTTTCGAAAATGAGTCCGGAGCGACCGTTACGGTCAATGGCGAGCGTTACCGCCACATGTTAACATCTTTTTTGTAGCCATATCTTGAAGATATTGATTTGGGCGATCTTTGGTTCCAACAAGACGGTGCTCCGTGCCACACAGCGGGCCAAACAAGAGCCGAAGTGCGTGAAAAATTCGATGGTCGCATTATCAGTCGAAATGGCGATGTCAATTGGCCGCCAAGGAGCTGCGATTTGACACCTTTGGATTTTTATTTATGGGGAGCCGTGAAGAACAAGTGTTATGTGGACAATCCACAAACAATTAACCATTTGAAGGCCAATATTGAAGCAGCCATTGCCGATATAGAGCCGCAAACAATCCAAAAAGTGCTTCGAAATTGGACCGACAGAATGGCCTACTGTAAGGCCAGCCGCGGCAGCCATTTGAATGAAATAATTTTCCATAATTAACCGGAAGGATTTTACTTTCAAATAAAAAAAAATTTGGAAAAATATTAAACGGTTTTTTTTATTTAATTTTTAAATCGACACTTTTAGTTGGGTCACACTGTACATTATTATTAGAATAATAAAATAAAATTGGTGAGATTCAACTAAACGCATTCTACAGGTGAAATTCACAGAACCTCAGTTGTTGTCTGATCGTCGAGACGAACAGTTGTCCCGAAATTGATCGCTGTTATTGCCAAAATAATACGAAAATGGAATAACGAAAGTGTTCGCGAGATAATCATCAATCTGGTTGTTGCGCTCTCCTGTAACCATGGCCTAATGATCAGCTGTCGCCTGATAGTGGCGAATCGCCAGCTGATTTAGAACTGCAAAAATTCTTCCTTTGTTCTCTTCAAAACCAACCGTGAATAAACTGTACAACTATTTCGAACATTTATTTTCTTTCATTCCTTTTGTCTGTTAAAAGTTTTAGATCCTCATCTAACACTGGGGTGCTCAGAAAAGATGTGAAAAAGAAAAGGCAGCCACCAAAATATCCATATCAAGCGGAACAAAAGGAAATAAGTACGAGTGCAACTGCAAAAAAAAAAAAATGAGAAATAGACAGAAGGTGTTTGTGCCTGAAGAAGTAAATATTGAATACAAAATACTAAATTTCTTCACTGTTTTCACTACTATACCTGAAGACGTGAAATGTTAACAGTGTAGTGGAAACGTTCAATTCAAAACTGAAAGTACCCGGGAACTCGGATTCAAAGTAATTATAGTGTGTTTTAATTCCGGCTTCTCCATCGATTGCAAGTGCTTACGAAATTAATAGAAGATTCTTTTTTGCTCTAAGATTGTTAGGAATTAGTTTGAATGGTGTTCAAAAATTTTGCAGCATAATCGACCTGCCTTCTCCTGAGGCACAAACTACTTACGACTTCATTGTTAAGAACATAACAGAATTATGATTGGGCTTTACACCCTAGATGAAATACTTACTTACTTTTTGTTTGGGAGGTGGTAAAAGTATAGGGGGAGGTTCGTGATTTTTGTAAGTAACATTGAACGTAGTATATAAAATATGTCATGCTGAATTTAAAGTTTCTTGCTTTCATAATTTTCGAGGAAATTGAACAATTTTTGTGTGAATTTATGGTATTTGTATGGGAGGTGGCAGAGAAAGTGGGATATTTTGGATGATTTTGAATCAACACCCTAATCACATTGCTTTGTTACAATTTTTTTGTTGATAGCTCTCGTATGTTCGAAGGAGAAGAACTTTTCTTGAATTTCCAATACAAATATTTGTATGGAAGGTGGTAGAAGGAGTGAGGTGAAGGCGATATTTTTTTTAGCATTTATTACAATTATTAAGGGACGAATTCTGGCAAAATTTCAAGTTTCTAATTCTCCTAGTTTCTATGAAAATCGATTAAATGCATTTACCAAAATTCTGCATTTGTATTGGAGGGGGTTGAAGGAATATCCGAATCAAAACCAAATTTTTTGACATCAATCAAATTTAAAATAGTATACTTTTTTCAAATTTTAAAGTTGATAGCTTCGACGATTTTGGACAAAAATAATTTAATTGAAATTCCGAAATTTCGTCAAATTTGTATGGGAGGGGGTAGAAGAAGTAGGGCAAAGTTGATAGTTTTTCCAAAGTTAGTTGCAATTGTAATAAAATTAATTATGACAAAAATTGGTTTATTTAGCTTTACTAGTTGCAGTGTAAACCGAATAAATGCATTTTTGAAAATTGTGCATTTGTATGCGAGGTGGTAAAAGGAGTGGGGGGATCAGATCAATATTTCTGGAGGTTAATATAGGGTGTACAACTTAATAACCGGAATTTTTTAGCGAAATTTGTTGCTTTATTGTGGAAAAATCTAACAATATATTTCATTCAAAGTATTGTCCATCGGAAGCTACAACATTTCCCCATCTTTCAGGCAGTTTATGAATTCCTTCCCAAAAAAATTGCGCCGGCTTGGCGGCCAAAAACGAATCTACCCAATTTCGGATGCCTTGCTCTGAAGTGAAGCGTATTCCAGTTAGGGCGTTTTGCATCGAGCGAAATAAATGAAAGTCAGACGGAGCAAGGTCCGGACTATAAGGCGGGTGGGCCAAAACTTCCCATCCACTATTTTCTAATTAGTTTTTCACGGGTCTTGCAACATGCGGCCGAGCGTTGTCATGATGAAAAATTATAGCCTCGTGTCTGGTCGCATATTCCGGGCGTTTTTCGATGATCGCACGCTTCAAACGTATTAATTGTGTTCGGTACAGGTCACCTGTGATTGTCTGGCCCAATTTCAACAACTCATAATATAACGGCCCCTTCTGATCCCACCAAATACACAGCATAACCTTGGCGCCATGGATATTTGGCTTCGCCGTTGATTCGGCTGGTTGGCCGGGCTTCACGTATGACTTTTTGCGCTTGGGATTGTCATAACGGATCCATTTTTCATCCCCAGTCACGATCAAATGCAAAAATGATTTATTTTTATGGCGCGCAAGCAGCTTTTCAGACATACAGAAGCGCCGTTCAACGTCTCTCGGCTTCAACTCATAGGGGACCCAATCACCTTGCTTCTGAATGTATCCGGAGGCTTCCAAACGAAATGGCTTGCTGAGTCACTCCCAACGATTTGGCAAGTTCGCCTTGCGTTTGACATGAATCCTCATCGAGTAGCGTCTCCAATTCTTCGTCTTCAAACTTTTTTGGCTGTCCTGGGCGTTCTTTGTCTTTGATGTTAAAATCGGCACTTTTGAAGCGTTGAAACCATTCAAAACACTGCTTTCGCTAAAGCATCGTCACCATAAACTTCTACAAGCAAACGATGACTTTCCGCAGCAGTTTTCTTTGCAAAAAAATGACCCAACAGAACCTCCCGCAAATGCTGTCTTTTTCTTCAATTTTCGAAGTTATTCATCGTGAAAAATAATAATGATGCACACAAGATAAAATTGTTTTGTTGACTGATTTTGATAGCTGTCAAATGTACCTTCAAAATGACATATATATAAAGTTCGAGCTTTCACGATATTTGTTAGTACGGACATCTAGCGTCAAATTCCGGTTATTAAGTTGTACACCCTATAATATTTATATAATTATACTATGAACTTCACATCAATAGCTGAAATGGTTTCGGAGAAAAATCAATTACTTTAAATTTCGAAATTTCATTAAATTTGTGTGGGAGGAGGTAGAAGGAGTGGGGGATGTGTCCCTTTTTTACTAAAAATGATACACAAGAATTTTTAGCACTATAGCTCAAAGCTTTCGAGAGTTATGCTGTAGACAGATGGACAGACAGCAACTCGGAATCGAAGTTTTTGAGAGACAGCAAATATTTCTGTACCCTTGGCGGTTCTGTACGAGCATTATTTCTTAGCGTTACAAACGGTAAGGCAAACACAATATACTCTCAGATTTCATCTAGATATATTTATAAGGCTTCTCCTGCAGTTTGTGATCCATTAGGTGAAAAAGCTATCAGTCAAGAGTGAGAAGCCATGAGAGATAATGGCATTGATAATATAAACAACTCACAGTATCTGGAGACGGAACGTGGGAGAAACGTTGATTCACATCTTTATTAGGAGAAGCGACGCTTATGGGATAATACACAGGCAGGGTTGTGGATATTCTTGTAAAATCTTTATATTGTAATGCTTGCGAACATTGGAAATCAAAAGAAAACACCGCTGAATATGATGAATGGAAAGCAAAACACGATAAATCATGAAGGATCTGCTGCCGTTAGAAATTTGTGAACCAAATTTTCACAAAATATAGATAAAATGTAATACTTTAAAATATATATCATGAGTAGCATCTTAAGTCGATGATGACATGTGCTTGCTTGCACATAACCGTTCGGATCCAAAGAGATCAGCATAGAATCTATCCCTGCAATTACGTCGGCAGAACTATTTGCGGCAGGCGGAAGGATGGGAAACAACAAGGCACCTGGACCCGATGGCATCCCAAATATGGCAATAAAAGTTGCTATTCAAAAGAGGCCCGACATCTTTATAGTAACTATGGAAAAGTGTTTCGAGGAAGGAGTCTTTCCTGAGCCATGGAAGCTCCAACATTTGGTACTTCTCCCAAAAGGAAACAAGCCTCCAGGAGAACCATCGTCATATCGCCCAAAATGTTTACTTGATACGTTGGGAAAGATCCTTGAGCGAATTATTAACAACAGGCTGCTCGTACTAGCAGAGGAGAAAGGAGCACTCTCAGACCACCAGTTCGGATTTAGGAAATTGCGTTCAACTGTTGACGCCATAAAAATGATAGTCGATATTGCAGCGGAGGCGATACAAGGAGAGAGATGGCGATAGGGGACAAAAAAATATTGTGCAGCAGTGACACTGGACATTAAAAATACCTTTAACTCGGTAGATTGGTCACTCATAAACAGATCGTTAGTCAGGCTACACCACACTACATGTTGAGAATAATTGCAAATTACTTCACCAACAGGAAGCTGAGGTACCAAACTGATGAGGGATTAAGGTACTACAACGTCACCGCGGGAGTCGCACAAGGATCACTACTAGGCCCACTCCGGTGGAATATTATGTACGATGGAATTCTTCGACTATCGTTGCCACAAGGAGTAAAATTAATCGGGTTCGCTGACGACATCGCTGTTGTTACTGTGGCTAAGCACATCTACGAAATAGAGTCAGCAACAAATGAAGCCGTATCACAAATTAGAGACTGGCTAGAGTCCGCTGGCTTAGAATTAGCTGATCACAAAACAGAGGCTGTTCTAATAACAAGCCCAAAGAAAATTGAATACGTGAACATTCAGGTCGGCAGTTAAATCATCAGATCCAAGGAGGCAATTAAATATCTAGGAGTTATGCTCGATAACAGATTAAAATTTGAAGTTCACGTAGACTTCGCGAGCAAAAAGGCGTCACAAATGCAGGCAACCCTTTCCCGAATACTGCGAAACATCGGTGGATCAGGATATGCCAGAAGAATACTACTTTCGAGAGTAGTCAGCTCGGTTCTCCTATATGCTGCTCCGGTTTGGGCGTCGGGGCTAGCGACAAAGGAAACAAGGAAAAAGATGGTTTGGTTTGGTTTTTGTTTTCACAGTGCATTTCGAAATGAAAGAAAAGATTTCCGGATTCTACACTGTTACGCTTTATTAGTCGTGACGTTTCGGTCTCTGCTGAGATAAAGGTCTCAGCAGAGACCGAAACGTCACGAATAATAAAGCATAACAGTGTAGAATCCGGAAATCTTTTCTTTCAAGGAAAAAGATGTCAATAACTTATAGGCTCTGTGCGATAAGAGCAATCAGCAGTTTCCGAAAAATGTCGGACGAGGCAGCCTGTGTCATAGCCGGAATGATCCCCATTGACATTCTCGCGAATGAGATGCTAAGGATCTACGAAAGAAGATCCTCGATCCAACAAGAGGCAGCTGTTGCCAGGAAAATAAAAGAAGAGGAAAAGGCAACATCAATAGCTATGTGGCAAGCCAGGTGGGACAAGCCTACAAAAGGCAGATGGACCTATAAGCTAATCCCCGAAATTGAGGTCTGGACAAAGCGGGTGTATGGGGACTGCTACTATCACATCACGCAGTTCCTATCAGGTCACGGCGGCTACCGCAAATACCTACATAGGTTCGGACACGATAATTCGCCTCTTTGTCCAAATTGCCCAGATGAAGAAAAAGACACAGAGCACGCTGTTTTCAACTGCAGTCGCTTTGGAGAATGGAGAAATAATATTCCGAGTCCACCATTCATCATTGACTATATGATGGAATCAGAGGAAAATTGGATGGAAATTTGCACACTCGTAACGAATGTGCAAGAGGATCTTCGAAGAAT
This sequence comes from Chorisops tibialis, assembly GCA_963669355.1. Classification (NCBI taxonomy): domain Eukaryota; kingdom Metazoa; phylum Arthropoda; class Insecta; order Diptera; family Stratiomyidae; genus Chorisops; species Chorisops tibialis. Next base: position 114,209,335 of record OY770262.1, on the reverse strand, counting down.
CGAGAGAGAAAGGAGAGCAGAAGCAATTTAAGGAGCACAGCATAAAATGCTAGCCAGCCCCGCGAAGTAATGCCTAACGGCAGTCCCGCGGGGAGAGTGGTTGAAGTCTGCGTGCGGGAGTGTGGTTTAGTACGCAGGCACATATCGGCTGACAGTTATGTTAGGATCAGGTATGTGAATCGTGCATGCCAATGGCACGGGCTATTGGTATCTAACGAAGATTCCACACCTCCCTGGCGTAACCAGAAAAAAAAAACATAACCGCTCGGACTTAGAGTCAAATGTTCGCTCGTTGCATTCTAAATGCAAAGATGTGGGACTGAAAATAAATGTGCAAGTTAACACCAAAGGTTCCCACAAGAATTCATCAACTGCAAACGCCAGCAATATCTGGGTCACAAGGCAAAATACCTGAAACATCATTTTCTCACGACGCGATTCTGCTGACAGCATGTCTGCGACACCTGAGACCGACGTTACATTTTAAGTAAACCAAAATTGTTAATTCAGTCTTAAAAAGCTCTAGAAGAATAAAGTTCTCAACAAATCGTAAGCAAATTGTTTTTTTTATTTAAATGTGAAAAGAATTTGTTAACTGGCGCCCGAGCAGGGACCCGCGAGTTTAACCGAAAGTTACCAACGCTAAGTTTACCGAAAGTGTACGCAGTGCTACAGAAGGCTAAAACGCCAAGTTTAACCGAAAGTGTAAGCAGTGCTACAGAAGGATAAAACGCAAGTTTAACCGAAAGTGTAAGCAGTGCTACAGAAGGATAAATCGCAAGTTTACCGAAAGTGTACGCAGTGCTACAGAAGGATAAAACGAGGGAACGAAAGGCGAAAACTCTGCGGGCAACAAAATCCAACAAAAGTGACGAGAAACGAGGCCCCCTAGTAACCAGGACTGGAAGAAAAGGAGTCGGCAAGACCGGCAGCCGCTCGACCAAATGTGGATTTTGACATTGTAAGGAAATTATTAATTTCTATATTTTTATATTTTTCTCCTAGGAATTAAGCTAAGAAAATTTAGTAAATAAGTAAAATCGAAACAAAACAAAAATCCTGAAAATCGAAAACGAAAATAATTTAAAATTTTGTTAAGTGATTATAATTTTTAGTAAAGTAAATTGAAAGTGATAAATTCCAAAATCAAGTGATCGAGTTCATTTAACCAAATAAATTAAAGCAAAAGTGAGACTAAACAAAATTTAATTCAATCATATTGCCATAAATTCCATTTCCATAAAAAATGGCAAACCCCGGAAATTTAGTGCGTCCCCCTAGAATTGCGTTCAACCCCGAGGTTCCTCCCGCTGTTCCTGCAGCTAACACGCGCGAACAAATTGAAACTCTCATCTCGCAATACCTAGCGAGGGAATGTCCACGAATCATTAGAGAAACCCTAAACCCTAATATCAACTTAGGTCTCGAAATCGATCAACCGATAAACGAGGATCAATTGGGAAATTTATCCGATATGGATAGAATTCCCGATGTCATCAAAAGTTTACGCGATTTCTCGGGACAACCAGGCGAGTTTAGCTCCTGGAAAAAAAGTGTTGAAAGAATTCTGAGATTATATGAGTCGAAACGAGGAACTCCACAATATTACGGAATCCTCAATGTTATTCGTAACAAAATTATCGGCCAGGCAGACGTCGCCTTAGAATCATATAACACACCTCTTAATTGGGAGAGAATTTCCAAGTGCCTGACACTGCATTATGCAGACAAACGAGATTTGGGAACTCTTGAGTACCAAATGACTTGTCTTATTCAGGGCAACGACACAATTCAAGGATTTTATCAATCCGTTTACCACCATCTGTCTCTGATCTTAAATAAAATTTCTTGTATGGAAATGAGTACCGAAGCAATGAACATCATGGTTCGCTCATTCAGAGACAAGGCTTTAGACACCTTCATAAGAGGATTAAAGGGTGACCTGCCCAAACTTCTCAGCATGAGGGAACCGACGGATTTACCGCAGGCTCTTCATTTGTGCCTAAAGCTGGAGAACGTGAACTATCGCACGCAATACGCAAATAATAACAATGCGAGGCGAATTAACAATTACGTACCACCACCTATTCCTCAACCTAGAAGAATCCTTCAACACCCACCGTTTCCTGTACCAAGACCTCTGTTCCACCCCCATCCGTTCCAACAACCCCAAATACATAGACCCAATTTTGCCAACCACACACCTAATTTTCCTAATAGAAATCACTTCCAGCCAAACTATTCCTTTCCTACTCAACCCCAACAATTCCATTTCCAACAACTGCAAAATCAACTTCCACCTAAGCCTCAACCCAGAGCTGAGCCAATGGATATTGATCATTCGATTCATTCACGAGCCGTCAACTATCAAAATAGACCTCCCCAAAGATTCACCACCAAGAGACCAATTCCAGTATCTGTCCAAGCACATTATCCTAACAAACAACAACGCACCTTTTTCACTCAAACTTCTGACTCATTACCTGAGAGCATCGAATACAACGATGCACTAAACGAAGAAGATAACGTCAACGATCAAACTCTAATCGACTATATGGGAATAGAGGATACAGAAACCTATCAATATCCTCCATACCAAGAGCCCGAAATACTCGAACCAGAATATGATCAGCAAGTCCAGGAACCACAAGACATTCATTTTTTAGGCTAACGAGCTCTTCGCTTCCTTACTTCGAATACAAGGCGAAGAGCGGTGACATCTTAAAATTTCTTATCGATACCGGTTCAAACAAAAATTATATCCAACCGAACTGTGTACGGACACATCTCCCCAACGAAAACCCATTTTCTGCAAATTCAGTCGGCGGAAATATAAAAATAACGCATCATGCAATATTAAACCTTTTCGGCCCTTCAGTTTCTAATTTAAAATTCTTTATCCTTCCCACTTTAAAATCATTTCACGGAATTCTCGGAAATGACAGCCTTAAGCAACTTGGTGCAATCATTCACACTGCTGAAGATTTTATCAGCATCAAAAATAACATCCGTATTCCCATCAAACAGCGCATCTCTCAATCAGTCAACAGTATCGATGTGAGAACAGCTCACCTTACCGAAAACCAGACAGCGAAGCTTTTTCATGCCCTAGAGAGACATCCAAATCTATTTTCCGAGCCTAATGAAAAACTTACCTACACCACCGTGGTTAAAGGCGAAATCCGCACCACCGATAACAATCCAGTGTACTCCAAAACATATCCCTATCCCATGGCTCTGAAACCCGTAATAGATAATGAAATAACTAAACTACTCGAGGACGGTATAATCAGACCATCGAGATCACCATATAACGCTCCAATTTGGGTAGTCGCTAAGAAAATGGATGCGTCTGGTGAAAAAAAGTATAGAATGGTCATCGACTATAGGAAGCTGAACACGGTAACCGTCCCTGACAGGTATCCCATACCCGAAATCAACGAAGTAATGGCCAATTTAGGAAAAAACAAATTATTTTCAATAGTCGACCTAAAAAGCGGTTTCCACCAGATTCCATTAAAAGAATCGGATATTGAAAAAACTGCATTCTCTGTAAACAATGGAAAATACGAATTTACTCGTCTTCCCTTTGGTTTAAAAAATGCTCCGTCCATTTTCCAAAGGACTCTCGACGACATCCTAAGGGACCATATAGGCGTCAGATGTTACGTTTACATTGACGATATTGTCATATTCGGCGCTAACGAGGAAGAACATCTAAAAAACATCGATCTCGTATTCAAAACATTAGAAAATGCGAATATGAAAGTCCAAATCGATAAATGCGAATTTCTAAAAAGTACTGTAGAATTTCTTGGCTTTGTTATCTCTGAAAATGGGATAACAACGAATCCTCAAAAAGTTGAAGCAATAAATAACTTCCCTGCCCCAAATACGCTAAAGGATCTTAGATCGTTTCTCGGCATGGCAGGATACTACCGTCGCTTCATACGTGATTATGCAAAGCTAGCAAATCCCCTAACATCTCTTCTAAGAGGGGAAGATGGACGTGTATCCAAGAATCTCTCAAGCAAGAAGAAAATCTATCTAAACGAAGAAGCTTTGGAAACTTTTCAAAAAATCAAAAATTCTCTTACTTCTCAAGACGTAATGCTTCATTTTCCAGATTTCGACAAAGAGTTCGAACTTACAACTGATGCGTCGAAGTACGCTATCGGTGCAATTCTATCGCAAGACGGCAGACCTATAACATTTTTATCAAGAACCTTAAGCAAAACAGAAGAGAATTATGCAGGAAACGAGAAAGAGATGTTGGCCATAATATGGGCCCTGAACTCCTTACGAAATTTTCTCTACGGTTCTAGAAAGGTCAAAATATTCACAGACCATCAGCCACTCACTTACGCATTAAGCGATAAAAACAATAATGTGAAACTGAAACGATGGAAGGCCATCCTGGAGGAGTATAATTATGAAATAAAATACAAACCCGGAAAAACCAATATCGTGGCAGATGCACTCTCCAGACCACCTATCAAGGAAAATGTTAACTCTCTGACAGCCACTGCACACAGCGACGAAAGCTCTTCACACAATCTAGTACCATCCGTCGAAACTCCGATTAACGCATTTCGTACCCAAATCATTTTGAAAATCGGAGAAGGAACGAGCTATCAACTCGAAAAACCTTTTCCTAATTATTGGAAACATACTTTCACCGAAATCGAGTATACCAGAGAAAACTTGATAGGAATCTTCAAAAGATATCTGAACCCAAACACTATCAACGGCATTAAAACCTGCGAAGATATAATGGGAAAAATCCAAGAGATATATCCTCTGTACTTTAGAAACTACAAGATAAGGTTCACTCAAGTTGAGGTACAAAATGTACAAAATGAACAAGAACAAGAAGATATCATTCTAAGATTCCATAACAGAGCACATCGAAATTCCATTGAAAATAAATTACAAATTATTGAAAAATTCTATTTCCCCAAAATGAGTTCGAAAATCAAACGCCTAGTGAAACAATGCACTACCTGTGTAGAAAACAAATACGAAAGGCATCCCAATAATCCAATTCTAAAACCTACCCCAATTCCAGAATTCCCAGGTCATACTTTGCATATAGACATCTACTTGACAGAAAAATATCTAGTATTAACTGCGTTAGATAAATTTACCAAATTCGCTCAAGCAAAAATTCTTAAATCCAGGGCTATCGAAGATGTACGCACACCATTGAGAGAACTGCTATTCTTTTTCGGCGTTCCGAAATGTGTCGTAATAAACGGTGAAAAATCTCTTAATTCGGCATCCATTACATTCATGATGAGGGATCAATTAAAAATTGAAATCTACAAAACCCCATCATACAAGAGCGAGGTGAATGGTCAAGTCGAAAGATTTCATTCAACTCTGACAGAAATAATGAGATGTTTGAAAACAGAAGACATCCACAGATCCTTTGAAGAACTGCTTGAACGATCCCTATATGAATATAATTCTTCTATCCACTCCGTTACTGGAAAAAAACCAATAGAGCTCTTCTACGGTAGAATCGTCTCGACAGACCCCGAACAACTAGAGAAGTCGAGAAAGGATAACATAGAACTACTTAAACAAAAACAACAAAAAGACCTTAAGTCTCATAATAAAAACAGAAAATCACCCAAAGAGTACGAAATTGGTGAGACAATTTACGTAAAAAATAATAAACGTGTAGGAACAAAATTAACAGCTAGATACAGGAAAGAAATCGTAAAAGAAAACAAACCCACTTTAGTAATAACAGAATCAGGAAAGAAAATTCATAAAAGCGATATTCGAAATTAAATCCCTCATTTATTTCAGATTTATAATCACCGCCGTAAGCGCAGAAGTCCAAATCCTCGATTATTCCAATTCCCAGCTCATCGCACTAAAAACCGGAATAGCGAAAATCCAAAACGGAAACATAAAATTAATCCACATTTTCGAAACAGACCAGTACGAGCATTTCACATCCAATATTTCATCCTTATTAAAAGAACACATTCCTACGAATAATCCCTTTTACCCACTCCTAGATCATGAAATAAAACAAATCAAAGACTTAATTAATAACATTAAAGTTCACAAACAAAAACGATCACTCGATTTTATAGGTTCTGCATGGAAGTGGATAGCGGGAAATCCCGACCACGATGATTTTGTTCTAATTAAAGATAAAATTAATAATGTATTAGAAAATAATAATAAACAAATTTTGATAAACAGCGAACATAATGAGAGACTAAATAAGATCACCAAAATAACCAATGAAATTTTAAACACAATAAAAAAGGATAAAGTTTTCGAAAATACATTAGCTCTAAGTACTCAATACAAAATTAAAATTGTTAAAGAAGAACTAAAAAACATTATACAATCAATACAATTGGCAAAAGCCAATATTGTAAATTCAAATGTACTTTCCAAATCTGAAATTGAAATAATTATAAAAAATTTTGATAAAGACATGATTCCCTATTCAAATATAGAGGAAGCCTTAGAAATTTCCGAAGTCAAAATAGCACAAAATTCAACACATTTGCTTTATATAATTGATGTACCAATAACTTCTAATATAACTTTTGAAAAATTGTTGCTCAAACCAGTAAAAAGAAATAATATCATAAATAAAATTTCGTATAAATATGTATTGAAAAAAGATAAAATTATATTTGGTGTAAATGGGAAATGTAAAAATCTCAATGAAATCTCAATTTGTAAAAATATCAATGTTATCGATTTAAATGAAACAACCTGTATTCCAAATTTGTTAGAAAATAAGATCATAAAATGTAACAAAACTAATAGCCACCACATCCCATCAGTAGAAGAAGTCACACCCGGAATCGTCCTTTTAAATGATTTCAACGGAAAAATCCAGATCAACGATACAATGCAACATCTAAAAGGAACTTACCTTATATCATTCAAAAACGAGTCGATCATCATAAACAACCAGAAATTCACAGCAAAGGAAGTGACAACCGTCCAGTTCTTGCCACCACTGCTGCAGACAGAAATGGGAAAAAGCGATCTCGAGGAGATATTATCCTTAGAGATGATGAAAGAGATTTTCTTGAACAACACCAATCAAATCAGCCTTCTCAAAACCGAAAAGAACATCAACGAATTGGTCAGCTATGGACTGTTTGCAACAATCCTCATAGTCCTACTTACCTTTAAGACCATCGAACTCCTGAAAAGGGCAAAAGGACCAGATATCACCATAAGAACGGCAGCACCACTCATACCGGCTCCAGCGGTCCACATCGAAGCTGATGAATCTCCTAGGCAAGACCAAGGAAGCCTTTACAACATCCCATTTTTTTAGTCGAATGACGGCATTCAACCTAAGAGGGGAAGAGTTAACACCAAAGGTTCCCACAAGAATTCATCAACTGCAAACGCCAGCAATATCTGGGTCACAAGGCAAAATACCTGAAACATCATTTTCTCACGACGCGATTCTGCTGACAGCATGTCTGCGACACCTGAGACCGACGTTACATTTTAAGTAAACCAAAATTGTTAATTCAGTCTTAAAAAGCTCTAGAAGAATAAAGTTCTCAACAAATCGTAAGCAAATTGTTTTTTTTATTTAAATGTGAAAAGAATTTGTTAACTTGCAGTATATGCACCTGGATTCGAATACAAGCATACCGATTGTTCTAAATGGATAAAATGTGGAACATGTGCAAGATTTTTGTTGTCTCGGAAGCATTGTTAGCATGGCGGAGCCGAAAAGGATATTGAGGTGCGCCTGAATAAACCTCGTCAGGCCTTCGGTATCTTTTTCCCTTTCTGGAGGTTCGCACGAAGCTGCGAGTTTTTGACGCATGCGTCAAACATATAAATATATTTCTGGCCAGAAATAATCTCCAAGGACGAACTTTGGAGTACGACTGTACAGACTAAAATAGTCATTGAGATTCAAAGGCGGAAGTGGCAGTGGATCGGCCACACTTTGTGGAAACTAGAGCGAGACGTCGGCAAACAGGCTCTGGATTATAATTCTCAAGGAAGACGTCGGGTTGGTCGACCATGTAACACATGGAAGCGAGCAGTTGAGCAGGAGGCCAGAGGAATAAACAAGTCCTGGCAACAGCTTAAGGCCGTTGCTCAGGATCGCGAATTGTGGAAGAGAGCTGTTTCAGTCCTATGCCCCTATATGAGATCTTAACAGGAATTTGATTTATTGATTGATTAGATATTCACAAAGGTTATGTGTAGATGAAGAGTAAGGTCCGGGAGAAGTTCAACTTAGTACATACATAGAAGTTCAGGTCGTTTCAGATCAAAACGCGTTGTCCGCCTGTTTGCTTTCTTGAGAACTCGCCTGACCATAAAGCCAAAAATTTATGTGCGATATTTATCTTAAAAATTGAAATGAATTTAATTTAGTTAAATGGTTTTAATGAGTCTTGCTGGGCATTTTTACTCTCTAATTTATTCTACTCATAAAATGCCACTAAGAAAACAAAATGTAATATGTATGCTAATCACTCTCAACGGGTAGCTACAAAGTATCGCATTGCAACAATTACTTGTTAAATCAGAATTTCATAATTATTACATATACTCGTATGGACGTTTTCATCATAAAAATTTGATATTTTTGTTTTGATATGAAGATCCTCCCTAGCACTTTCTCGATTCACGTACTTTTCCGACATTCTCATAGAGCTGCTGGGTAGAAAGTGATCGGGCCACTTGTTATGCGCAAAAAACCTCATATGTAACTCTGTCAATGCCACTAATCCATGACCACCCATATATAGTTATGAATCTACGAGTACGACTGCCCACAATAATTACGTGCACCACTGGTACTTTAGTTTTGATGGCCATGATTGTAGTAAACTCTGTCATCGGACGTAAGTAACCCCGTTGAAATTTTCAGGCGTTGAAACGAAAGCGAAATATCTCGAACATAAACAATTTGCTCAAAACATAATAATTTAATTGGAATTGCGTAAACAAGACGGCCAGGTTAATAAGTGGCCTTGCCACCACCCAGACCTGACCCCCCAGCGCAGCACGTTCCCAAGAAGCTTGCAACAGTGTTTTTTTGTAATTCTGCGTTCAAGAAGCGCATGACATACATGACCGCAATTGTTACACAAATTCGATAGAACGAATTGTGAATGTTAATAAACACGATTTCAGCAATAGTGACTTTAAACGTTATAAATTAGAGTGTCAGTTAAAATCTACACAAAGAGAAGGATGAAACTTTTCCGCAGCATAGATTCCATTCCAAGATCTTGGCTTAGAATTTTGTTAGTGCCATCATCTTAAGATCTCAGAGGACGGCATTTTCTGGCTAAGCGAAAAACGAAATAGATGGGATCCAATTTATGAGTGAAGGCCGTTTGAAAGTTGTTTTTGTTTACACGGACATGGTCTATTCGCTAATGCAATTTTCTCGTGCGATCATTACAACGCAAAATAAAAAACAAATGTGAAGATTTTACCAACGGCCAACAGCTGACCGACTCATCTCAACCGATTGATGCAACTTTGGATTGTGCTGCGAGCAATAGAATTGCACGTCCAAGGAATACAAGTAAAATCAGATGCATGCATTGCGATACAAATTTTCGTTATACCTGTTACTTTTTTCGCAACAATGTAATTTATTAATAAGCGATGGAATTCACAGGGTAGCAAGAAAACGTTTAAAATTTTGAAAGTGGAGTTTTTTTTTTTTTTTGTAGGCTGAATGGTACATAAAAACCGATAACGACCAATTGTAGAAGAATTCAGGTGAGTGAAGAGTGTAAATGATTGATGACAGCACTTGGAAGAGATCGCATTATGTGTATTTGATTATGAGAGGATCCGAAATGAATTAACAAAAGCCTTGGTCAAATTTTTGTGACTCGACAATGGATCAAGGATACGATCCCATTCGTGGTCAAACGAAAGGTTAGTGTGAATAAATATTTCTAAAAGTGTAGTCATATTATCTGAAAAACTCGGAAATACAGAAAAAATAAAGCAAGGTCTCCGTCTCTTCATGGATATTTACTAAGAGCATTAGTAAATTAGTATCAACATATAAATTTACACTATGAGAGACCATGAGTTTACAAGGGTCGAACAAATGTGAAGAAGTTCGCTTCCCGTAAAGATCCTTCGAACGAAAAAACTAAGCCTGGAACATCTAGTCGAGCCGTTTGTAGGAACCTCAAAGGGTAAGAATTCCGGACAGGTCAAGGATAAACTACGAACCAAATATTCCCGCTAAAAGAAGTTAGTGGATTTGAAAGCGGCAGTCAGCAAAGCTGCCTTCGCAACAGTACTATAAACAAAATGCTTTTCGGGTCTCTTTAGACAAACCTGGAACATGTCAAAGCGGTATTAGCTGTCATCTCTCGCAGGCTTAAGTCTTTTTTACAACAAGATCAGTTCAGAGGAACAAATGAAGGCGAGATTCTTTATGACTCTTCGAATGTAGAGTAGTAAACAATGTTTACTATTTTGAAAAGATACTAAATATGTTTCCATTTCATTATTCTCTACAAGAGGGACTGGTCGCAACTAATAGGCTATGTGCAGATGTTCTATTAGCGTTGCTCGAGGGCAATAGGAAAACATGTTGCCTCTTTGACAGGGGCGTGCCAACCGGAGGGGGCCCAAAGGGCGACCGCCCCTGGTAATTGAGTGGGCGGAGGGCGCATTAGAAGTAAATATATGTGACAAAGCTGACAATTTTCTATCTGTAGCGTTTACGAGCTTTTTTCTCAAGAAACATTAAAAAAAAACATAACAGAATAACAGAATGACTTCAATATACCAGAAAATATGTCATCTCAAATTCTTTCGAATAGTAATATAGAGACTTATGCATGGGAGCTGGTATAAGTAGAGGGGGAGGTTTGTATTTTTCGTATATGACACCGAACATGGCGTGCAAAATGTTTTTTGCTGAATTTAAAGATTCTAGTTTTCATTATTTTTAAAGAAATTGGTAATAGTTTTCCTGTAATTGGGGCATTTGTATGGGACGTGGCAGAGAAAGTGAAGCATTTAAGATGATTTTTAAACTGCTTATCATCATCCTTATCACCATGCTTTGATTCAATTTGAAAGTCGATAGCTCTCATATACTTGAAGGAGAAATGCTTTTCTTGAATTTATAATACAGATGGTGATAGCTTTAACTGTTTCGAAGAAAAATAATTTAATTTAAATTTCATACATGTAGACAGTGTTGTTACAACGGGAAGATTTTTATGTTTGCTTAAAACCGAGGTGAAATTAGTGTAAACATTTCTAATTCGGTACCAATTATATATGATTATAAGAAGTTAGTGATTCTAAGCGAGTTGCATTTATGCGGTTCAAAATCAATGCAAAACATACCAGAAATGTATGTGCATTTGAAATTCTGTGATTATAAAGGATTTTCGCTTTTATGCGGGTTGCATATATACGGGTTTTACTGTACATATAATTAACAACAGCCCGCCCTAGAAACTGCATTCAATTCCACCCTAACTTGTAACTTGACTTTCCAAGAATAATAAAGTTGGACCCGACTTGGCAGATTTCTTATCATGTTGACCGAAACGTGTCGAATGCCTTCCGAAACTGTTAGAACAAAGCTGAGTACAAGTTGGATCGGTTTTATTTGTCTTGTTATCTTCGTACTATTACGTTGATGTACAAGTTGCTTTAAATCTCCTCAAAACTCATGAAAGTTGATTCTATTTGCTAGAAAAAGAATCTGCTGCCGCTGTTGTCAGAGGATTATGTTGACGTAGATCACAGGTCAATTGAGTTGCACCGCCAAAAAATTGGGCGCATGATATATGCATTTTCCAGGTCAAGTTTTACCTATTTTCCAGCAGGGAAAATTTTTTTCTTACAATATATCGAAAGAATTGCTAGAAAAACTGTTAATGGGTCACATTTTTTTTCAGAATAGAAGTAACTATTAGTCTTGCAACGAAATTGCCAAACTAAATAGGTTCAGTCCACTCAAAATTACACCGACACTGGGACCATAACCTTTTACACTGAGTAAAATAAATAAAACCAGTTGTTTCCTTTTTGTATTCTTGGAAGACATGTCTTGCTCTTGTCATTTACTTTATTCAAATCGCCTTTTGCAGCAGTTACTTAAATTAATTTACATATGCATTAGAATTAGTCTTACCATACACTATGTGGCCTTCCTCTAAGTTGATTATGATTGATCTAACACATCGGTCAATAAGTCCGTAGGATAGCAAAGAAAATACAGTTTTTTCGGTCTAATTTTGCTTTATTCTTCGATATAGTTTCCTTCAAGAGTGATACAATCCGTCCAACGCCTCTCTAGCTTTTCGATACCAATTTTGTAAAACAACTTGTCTTTCGACTCAAAATGTGCCTCAGTTGCGGAAATTACCTCTTCATTTGAGCCATATCTTTTGCCAGCGAGTATTTTTTTCAGGTCTGCGAAGAGCCAGTGGGAGCGGAAGCAATTCGAAGCTCAATTCATGCAATTTTGCCATTGTTTTGATCGACTTGTGACACGGAGCATTGTCTTGATGAAACCGTATTTTTTTCCTCTGCATGTGTGGCCGTTTCGCAGCAATTTCTCGCTTCAAACGTTCGAGTAATGGTATATAATAATCGGTATTGATGCTCTTTTCCTTCTCAAGGTAGTCTATGAATAATATACCATGTGCATCCCAAAAAACTGAAGCCATTACCTTGCCAGCCGATGTTTGAGTTTTTGGTCGCTTTGGTCGCGGTTCTCCCGCTGCTGTCCACTCGGATGAATGCCGATTTGACTCTGATGTAAAATGATGGATCCAAATTTCATCCATTGTCACATACCGCCGCAAAACATCTTTTTTATTGCGTCGAAACAGCTTCATACAGGTCTCCACTGTGAGCAAACGCGGCAATCCAATTGGCGCCCAACGTGGTTTTGGCCATACGTGAAAATTTTTAATTTTGTGTCAATCTCTAAATAACTTAGCAATTACATACAAAAACCGTAAGAAATTGAATAAATTGAAAAGATTTAATTAAAAGTGCTCAAGTTGCGAAGTATTACAGGGGTGCTGCGCTGGTTAAACGTGTTCGGAAAGTAATTTTTGGAAACACTAGAATTCGAATAGAGAGTGCAAACGGGTTCAGTGACTGGTTCGTCATATTTTTTTTTGGTGTCCTCGTTGTACTAATTTTGGCTTCGAAATATTTTCTGTTCCCATGGCTGGTACATTGAGTCAATAAATAGATCGACAATCTATTCCACATTCAAGGGGAACAAATTCTTCTGTGGTTTCGAATGATCAGGATGAAAATTTTGAGAAAGTTTTTTTTGGTGGACTCTGTTTTACGATAAATAGTTTAATAGTTTAGTTTTTCTAATTAGTTGATGACGAAATTGCGAGTTTGGAATTGAAATTGTGGTTAGGAATCGATTAAATTAGTTTAGCGCTGATCTTTTGATAATTTCATTTAGTTTGTCGTCGAAAATCCGGGATGTCTCAATCATGAGAATCTGTAAATTTTTGGCTTTGAGTTCCGACAGTACATGTGCGACGATTCGAGGGACATTAAATCAAGTAAAAGCAATTTTAGCTAGGGATCATTGTTTTTTTTCTTTTGAATATAAATTTAACGTAGAGTTTAGCTTAGGTTTTGGAAAAATAAAGCCAGTGGGCAATTATTACTTATTTTCATATTTCTCTTTTGCATTACTAAATTTATTCGTGTGTGAAGATCTGTGTAACGTCCTTTTCTTAGCCTCGTCCGCGTTCCCTTGCTCGAGACGTTTTTGGTTTATCTACTTCGAATCTGTGGCTCGATTCGAAGAAAGAACGAGGAGCGTGGCCTACAGAAAACGAGCCACTGGCGCCCACGATCCGTCTCCACGGGTTGGCCGGAAAGGCCACGTTCCGCCCCTAGTGCGAGGGGTTTTTCTTGTAACGGATTCTTGACCGGAGAATACGGTAATAAATTGGCGACATCGACAAATGCCCACGTAAAATTGTGTGCACACTGCCTTTCGATATCTTTAGAGTGTTTGCTAACTCTTGCAACTTCACTTTACGATCGGCCAAAACGATTTTGTAAACTCTTTTAATGGTTTCTGGAGTAACAGCTTCATTTGGCCTTCAACTGCGGGGCAAGTCCTCAGTCGAGCTACGACCACATTTAAACTCAGCAAACCGCTTCTCAACCATTTGTCTTGACGGAGCAGATTCCAAATAACACTTTTCAAGCCATGCTCTTGTTTCAACGGTGTTTTTTCCCATCAAGAAGCAATGTTTTATCAACACACGAAATTCGGATTTTTCCATGTTTTTAAAAATAACAAAAGTAGCGTCACTTCGAGCACTGTAGCTTGTAAACAAAGAATCAGAATGTCATGAAATTTTGACGCGTCGCTTCTGAAAGTTGGTAATCCTTGCCAATACAATTGGTTTGGCCACAGAGGTGCCATCTGTGGGTCATCCTACGGACTTATTGACAGATGTGGAATGTGCTACCTAATAGGTTCTAAATATGAGCTTATTGGGTTTAGTAGCTAGGACGTAGCCCATTGAGTAGGGTGTTGGTCTACAATGCGAAGGTCGTGAGTTCATGTCACCTTCGACGTATAGTTCAAGCACGATGCGCGCTTGGGTATACCTTGGTTACCTCGATCTACAAAAAATGAAAAATTCGTAGATAGGTGGTTGTGCGAAGAGTTAACAACCCTTCCACAATAACTAATGAAAATTTTAAGGATCCTGAAGATCATGAGGCTAAGGCCCGATTTGGGCTACAGTACCATTGTAGAAGTAGAAGTGTTAAGTGATTTCAAACATATAATAAATTTAAAAAAAAAAAAAATTTCGGTCGATTATTGGTTTTAGACTACCATTTTTGAGCCCCACTGGATAAAAAATTTATTTATTTTCGCTTTTCTTCCCATAAATTTTTATCGATTACAATACTTTCATTTTAGAATACTAAAGTAATTGAATATTACTAAGAACCAATCCAATTTGAAATGATCACTTAAGCAATATTTACTGCTGACTAAATTAACCACTAGCATTACAGCCGTTTCGCAATTTATAGGTTGTAAAACCATTGTTCCAAAATTCATTGTAAATGATGCAACGAATGACAAACTTAGAACACAAAAATTTCAAGATTTCAATCGCACAATTTAAGGCTACTCCCATTTCAAATTTGCCGATACATCGTACACACAACATATGTACAATAGTACAACCAATAAATCCAACTTTTCTATTATGCAAAGATTGTATAATATCGTTAAAATTTCACATAGGGGTCATGAAATATGAAAGGGAATGGCTTAATCCCTAATTCAATTACTTGTTTACATAAAAAGAGTCATTTGATCTTCAAAAATCAATCAATTCATCAAATTTTAACTCATTATCCACTTTCCCACACTCAAATATTCATCTTAGAGCTTCGAAAATGAGTGCAATTATAATAATTTTTGACTTTTGAATGCATTATAGAAAAACATTAAATATTAAAAGCATCATAATATTTAATCATTTTCAAATACGTCCAATTAGCTCAAAGAAAGTTAAAAATGCGTTAGTTTTAATCAAACAAACCAATTTTATTCCAATAAGAGTCCAACTAAAAACATTTGAAATTTTAACTACAAAATATGTTAAAAGTTTATTAGATTGTTGGATATACCTAGTCGTGCCATAAGTTCTGTCACACGTATATGGGCAATTTTTGTATAAATGAAAAAGAGTTTTTGACAAAGGAAAATATATTTTATTTTGGCATACTAATGGAAGTAAAATAAGCAACAAATTATTCAAAGTGGCCGCCTTTAGCCTTAACACAGCTCTTTAATCTGTTGGGCCAGTCATCGATAGCAGTACGCACTGTTTCTAGCGGAAAATTAGCTACTGCTTCTGTCAAAGATCGCTTAAGGCTCTCGATATTTGGGTGTCGTCTCGTGCACACCATGGACTCTAACTCCGCCCACAGTTTGTAGTCCAGGGGATTCAAATCTGGGCTCCCAGAAGGCCATTCCGTCGCCCTTATAAACTGTGGAATATTGGTTTCCAACCACGCTTGTGTGGTTCGAGCTTTGTGGGCTGGCGCAGAATCTTGCTGGAAAACCCAATGTCGGTTGTTGAATAGCGTAGAGTTCAGCGGCTTCACACATCCCTCCAGGATGTCCGTTTGATAATTTTTCGCTGCAGTTTTTACGCCTTTTTCGCAAAAATGAAGCTCGGTGACCCCTTCGTAGCTGACACCCCACCATACCATGACTGATGCTGGATGATGTCCTCGCTGTACCATAGTGGCAACTTCTCGGGCTTCTATGGAGCTGTGGGCATACACCTTATCACTTTGGCGGTTGAAATGTTCCTCCACCGTAAAAATTTTTTCATCGGTAAATAAAATTTCTCGATGTTTGTTGTTGCCGTACCGCCGAAGGAGCTCTTTCGATCTGGTGCTCCTAATTTGCTTCAACTGCTCAGTCAGCAAATGTCCCGTTGATCGTCGAAAGGCACTCATCCCGAGGTCAGATTTTATGATGCGAGACATACTTCGGGTGGAGATGTTCATCTCTCGAGCCATGATTCGTTGTTTACGAAGCGGATTTCGACGAATTCGACTCTCGACCGCTTTGATGGCAGCAGAAGAACGTACATCACGCGGACGTCCAGAACGAGGTCGATCTTCAATAGTCTGGATCGCGTTATATCTCTGGATCGCACGATACACAAATCTTTGCGTTGTTTTTAACGGGCACAACAACTTGAAAATTTCACTCGCGGATTTTCCACACTTATGTAGTGCAATCACTGCAGTTCGGTTTTCTATTACACCCCATTCCATCTTCACACATTAACGAACACACTTTAAATGACCATCAACTGTCAACAACATTATGACGTTTATAAAACTGGCCGATATTGAAATGTCACTCATAAAATAAAGTTGTTGCCAATGTGAGAAATTATGTGACAGAACTTATGGCAGGACTAGGTATATAGGCGTTATTGATTAGGGCAATCGTTTCTCTTGCGTTAATTTAAATTATGAGAAATAATTAAAGCAATTCGTAAATTTCGAATCCCATAACAACGAAGCGATATCTTTAATCGTTTATAAAAGTTTAACTATAGATTGAAAATTTTGAGAGAGAATGATAAATCTCTATTAATGTCATAAAATTAGTAGTGTAAGGGTATTCAAAAACGAATTTCAATCTAAGAACTAGTAACTAGATAATAAATTTACTGTTTATCTGATAATCTAAAATATTTTAATATGATATGGTAGCATTAGCATAAGCTTCGGCCACACGAAATTACGTAAATTTCTAAAATTATGTATTTTTTAGAAGAACTTGATGCACATGTCTATTTACTAAATTAATGAAGGAGAAACGAAGTTATAAAAAATAAAATATGGCTAAAAGCACTAGCATCCAGCCATAAATTCAATGCGAGTTATGTTAGGAGTGATTTGGTCAATAAACGAGCATGGTGAATTTTCTTGGCCTGCAACTTTTTAACATTGGTCGAATGAAAATGCGCACTATACCTATTTACTTACCTACGATGGCGCTACAGCCCAAATCGGACATTGGCCTCCTGAATGCTTTCCCTCTATCCATCTCGGTTCAGTGACCGCGTTCTCCAGTAAGGAAATTTTAGCAGTGATTTGCTGTCTGCGTCAATAGAATCCTCCCAGCGTTTCCGAGGTTTCCCGATCGGTCTTTGTCCATTGATTTTCCCTTTTAGTGTGCGTTTGAGAATTCTCCTGTCATCTATCCGCTGCGCACTACCAGCCCGTTGAAACTTCTTAAATTTTCTGAGGATTGACACTTCTGGATTGTCGAAGATGGCATACGATTCTCTATTGTATCGTATTCTCCGGATCGAGTCGTCTCTCACAGGTCCGAGGATTTTTCTGAGGGCCTTTCATTCAAAGGCGTTAAGTAGTTTTTCGGACGCCTGAGTTAATGTCCACGTTTCGCTGCCACAGCATAGCACATGTCTCATGATAGTTTTATCCTGCTTAAGTTTTCTTTTCCTGTGTACGTTCTTGTTTTTAGTTACTTGAAGCACCGAATAATAAGTCTTGTTTGCCATCATTATCCCTTTTTGGATTACGATTGGTTCGCTTTCATCCTTCGTTAGGTTCTCCCCTACGTATATAAAGTTGTCTACGTTTTCTAGGTTATAGTCTCCTACTGTAATATTTTGTATCATTGGCGTCTTTTTCCAATTTTGTGTCATAACTTTTGTTTTGTTTTCATT
The DNA here is from genome assembly GCA_963669355.1 of Chorisops tibialis. Lineage (NCBI taxonomy): Eukaryota > Metazoa > Arthropoda > Insecta > Diptera > Stratiomyidae > Chorisops > Chorisops tibialis. The sequence goes on along the minus strand of OY770262.1, from coordinate 114,191,066 downwards.
AGTATGTAATCCAACTTCCCTTGCTGCCGAGTCAAGGATTACAAATATCTCCTTAGCACTTTCCAATATGATTTTATACAATACGCACCTGTCGTATGTTTGCTTGAAGTCATCAAATATCTGGTGCACTTTAATATTATATTCCCAGCCCTTTTCCAGCACCTGTTTAACTGAGAATATCTGGTCCGTCGTCGATCGTCCAGCTGTAAATCCGCCTTGGTATTCACCAATTACTTTGTTAGCATAGGGCTTAACTCTCTTTTCCTGAATTTTAGTCAAGATTTTATAAGACGTACACAACAGAGATATTTCTCGGTAGTTTTCGCAGTAAAGTTTGTCACCTTTTTTATAAATTGGACATATGATGCTACGCACCAACTAATACCGCAACACCTGGTGACAAAGATGAGTTTTATAGCCAAATGAATGCCACCTTCGAACGTGTTTCAAGAGGTGATATTATTATCGTCTTAGGAAATATGAACGCCCAGGTTGGCTCTGACAATACTGGACTAGAATACGTCTTGGGAAAGCATGGTAACCCTTGGGTCGACATATGACGACCTTAGATTAAGAGACCCGAAAACGGGAAATTATTTGTGGAGTTTTATAGTACACGGCAAATGGTCATCGGAGGGACCCTTTTTCCACACAAGAGTTGTCATAAAACCTCTTCAGTTTCCCCTGATGGTGTTACTCAGAGCCAAATCGACCATTTGGCTACAAGTCGCCGATGGAGAAGATGTCTCCTGGATGTGCGAGCGAAACGTGGAGCTGACGTGGGGAGCAATCATCACCACGTGGTGTTTGCCTGCTTGAGACTGTGTACAGCAGCTATCCGACGACCATAAATTCTTCAAATGAAGCGCAAGCTTTATGTGGATAAACTCAGAGATCCCAACAAAAAACGCGAGTACACCACAATTCTACGCCAAAAGTCATCCACGTTGGGCGAATATGAAATACAAACACTGGACGCCAATTGGGAGGCAGCCATAAACACTTTTCTAAATAGTGCTGAAGAATCTGTGGGATATGTGCAAAGCGGTGAGAAACCCTGGATGTCGCAAGGCACATGGGACAAGGTTGCAGATCGCAAAAAAGCCAAATTGGAATGAAGGAAGATATACAAATAAATGGAAGGAGGGCGTCATTGTGAAAATCCCGAAAAAGGGCGACATTCGGGATTGCGGCAATTGGCGGTATATGTCTACTTACTGCCGTATCGGAAATCATGGCTAAGGTAATTCTCAATAGGATTAGTGATGTTGTGGAGAGCACTCTCGAAGTTTATCAGCCAGGATTCCGTAATGGGTCATCTTGTACCGATCATACAAATACCCTACGGATAATATTGGAACAGTCAGCCGAAATAGGCTCGCCACTACATATCATGTTTGTGGACTTCGAGAAGGCATTCGACAGCGTTAAGCGTAGGAGAGATATTCCAGATAAGGTCATAGCAATAATTAGAGAATCCCACGAAGTGTCGCGTCTTGCATAGAGGAGAGCTGTCCGAGAACTTCCCTGTGGGTGTCAGACAAGGCTGCATATTATCACCAGCCCTGTTTCTGGTGGTAATAAATGACATCTTGAAAGCTGAACTGGAGAGTGGGGAAGGTAAAGGTCTTCAATGGAGACTATTTGATATCGAAGTCTCCTTGATTATGCTGATGACGTGTGTTTGCTTGCACATAACCGTTCGGACTTAAATGCAAAGAGGCGGGACTGAAAATAAATGTTCGTACAACCAAGTACATGAACATGGGTTTGAACGCAAGCACACCGATTGTTCTTAACGGATAAAATGTTGAAGAGGTGCAAGATTTTTGTTATCTCGGAAGCATTGTCAGCATGGACGGCGGAGCCGAAAAGGATATTGAGGCTCTTCTAAATAAAGCTCGTCAGCCCTTCGGTATACTTTCCTTTTTCTGGAGAGATCCTGGCAACAGCTTAAGGCCGATGCTCAGGATCGTGCCTTGTGAAAGAGAGTTGTTTCTGCCCTATGCTTCTACAGGGGGTCTTAATAGGAATTTGATTGATTGATTGATTGATGATGCTCTTTTGCCAGTCTTCAGAAAGTGTTTCTTGCGTTCATATGGCCGTGACCAATCTATCTAGGAGATGCGATATGCAAGTGTCTCCGGTTTTCAGAAGCTCAGCTGGAGTTTGATCAGTGCTCGGCGCTTCGTTATTTGGTTGTTTTTACTTCTTCGAGTGTGGAAGGACTCAAAACGGATCCTTCATCAGCTATAACCTCAGTTACACCTGGTGTTATGTATGCTACTATTATTTGTGCGGGTGATGGGCTCGGAGTGAGGAGTTGCGTTGTGCCCATCTTAGTTTTGCATCTTTCCCATTTCTTGTTGTGTGACAGATGTAATGCCATCGTTGAGGTTTTGCCACATTTTTTTCTATTGGCATGCTGGCGTTGTTGTTCAGCATTGTCACGAAGTGCCTCTCCAAGACTGATACATATTTTGCTACGATTTTCTCGTATTTTAGTTTTCAAAAGTCGCACGTTCCAAGATCAGAAGAAATAGTCCATTTTTCGATTGCGTAGTCTTTGCCGTTGATTTAATCCAGTGCGAGGCGGTGCTTTAGATTTCGGATCAAGTCTGGTTTTTCCGAGAATGAGTTGTTAACATATCGCCTAAGTGCTAGAATTTATCTGTTTCATTAGCACTTGCACTTATCAATTCAGCAAGTCAAGTGCTGTGGCTACCACGTGGAAGTGTGATGAGTACAATTGATATGTATAATATGATAATTACAACACTGGGTGTTGCCTATTGACGCGAATCAGATGTCTACCCTAGCTATACCCATCCAACCACCTACACCTATTTACGGATGAACTGAGATTTAGGTGGCTTACATACACAAATATGGGATATTTATTCTATTCGATCATCAGAAGTGGAATTCAATTTTACTCTGGTTTATAATATACTTCAATTATGAAAGTTTCTTGTATTAGCAGTGATGACGTATACAATACATACACCTAGTTTTGAATTTTCTTTAAATTTGTATTTATTTACTATTTGACTTTTCCTTCCTATTTTGTTTTTTTTTTATAAAAGTCCATTCATTCACTCAAAAGATAAAATATATGCATATATCTTTTGCGCTGACAATAAAATTTTTCGACTTAGAGATTAATTTATCGAAACGCCTCTTTCAAAATGCTAGAAAATTAACTTGGAATTTTACTACAAAACACTTTCCAAAATTTGTAAATAAAATTTCAAAAGATCTTATGTTAATGATTTCGAGCATTCCACGTAGGAAGTAGTGCAACCTTAATTGAATCAAATGAAATATCTGAAGGTGTAATACACGTCTAAAGTAAAAATTTGATAAAATATTTAGCTTTAATAAAAAAAAATGAATTAAAATCCTCTGAATATCCATTAATTGGCCTCTAAAAGTAAATCTTCAATGTGTACAACATAAAAATGCTTTCATTTTCAATTAAATTGCAGTTTGGGTCAAGTTCAAAAAATGACAGAAAAAAATGTCTAAACCATTAAGATAATCTTCGTGAGATGAATTATCGTTTCAAATCTTATCTTTTAGATGGCAGAATGATTTACAATTGGAAAAACATCAACACAGATGACCAATAAGCAATCTTAAAAGTTCGAAAGCGTGCAAATTTCAACGAACAATCTGCTCAATTAAACATCACTTATACTTTGCAGGTAATTTGTCAAATGATGTTAAATAAAGAAATTCGTCATTTTTTCATATTTCTTGGTCACAACATACTATAGGTAAAACAAAACACAGCTCTCCTTTGGAACGTGGGTATGGCAAATTCCCATATCGAATTCGATATCCAACTGTTTTCGAATCAAGAAACAACAAAAACTCATTTTGATCACCTGCATAGCGATTTCATTCAAGTTTTTTTTTATTCAGTTTTTTTTGTAGCTTCTTCTGCGATTTTATGAAACGCCTATAGGACTGTGGCAAAGAAGGTAAAAGTCGTGAGAGTTTGGGTCTATTTTATAACCCTTTACTATGATTTTAAACTTATAAAAAGACAAAGATCTGTTGGATTTTAATAACAGCGTCTTTTTTCGTCTTCTCATTGGGTAATTACCAAAAAATTTTGAACGAATAAAAGCCGGCTATATGTTATGTAAATGAAATTTATGAATGAATAAAATTGTTTTGAGGAACTTAGGCTAATTTAGTTAAAATAATAAGTAGGCAGTTGGTTGAAATAATCAAAATTCCAGAATAATATTTTTCGTGCATATTTCGGCTAGTTGAAATTTACATAGACGAAAGTAAATTTGATGATATTACAATTTTATTATATTTATTTTTAATTAATTGTAATTGTACGATGAGGTTTTATTAGTTCATGCAACTATCTTTGGAGAATAGCGACTCCACGGACCTGACATCGCCCTGTGGGATGGGGGCAGTAGAATTCACCCACAGCCAGTCCTGTTTGCCCTAAAATGGCAAATGGACACTTACTGGATTATGGGCTTATCATCCGTGATCGCAAGACCTAACTGTTACGAGAACGAACAGATACGGACTGATTCTACGGTAACGACTTTTCATCATCATCATCAATGGCGCGACAGCCCAAATCGGGCCTTGGCCTCCTGAAGTCGTCGCCTCCAATTGTCTCGATCCAAAGACCGCGTCCTCCAGCTGCTAATTTTTAGAATGGCTTTGCTGTCTTCATCAACCGAGTCTTCCCATCGCTTGCGTGGTTTGCCTACTGGCCGGTTACCACTCCCTTTGCCTTTAAGAGCACGTTTGGGGATTCTTCTGTCTTCCATTCGCTCTACATGGCCAGCCCACTGCAGTTTACGTAACTTGATGAACGTTGAAGCTTCTGGCTCGTCGTAGAGTTGATACAACTCATGGTTGTATTTTATTCGCCATTCCGTTCCTTCCTTCACAGGTCCCAAAATTCTTCGGAGGACCTTTCTTTCGAATGCGTTAACTGCTTTTTCGGAAGTTCGCCTTAATGTCCACGTCTCGCTGCCATAACAGAGCACAGGTCGTATAATAGTTTTATAAATCCGCAGCTTATTGTTCCTGTGCACTTTCTTGGATTTCATTATTGGAAGTACCGAATAATACGTCTTATTTGCAAGTATTATCCGTCGTTTGATTTCGTCTGTTTCATTACCGTCCTTTGCTAGATTAGCCCCAAGATATATGAAGTTGTCCACACTCTCCAAATTATATTCCGCAATTGTTATGTTTTGTCTGATTGGCGTTCTCCTTCTTGTTTGCGTCATTACTTTTGTTTTGCTTTCATTAATGCGCAACCCGACTTCTTTTGCGGCGGAGTCAAGATTGACAAATACCTCCTTAGCACTAGGGAAGGATCTTGCTAGAATGTTAATGTCGTCAGCGTATGCTACTAGTTGGGTGGACTTGAATAGTAGTGTCCCGTTGATGTCGACTGGGATTTTTCGGACGACATACTCTAGTGCCAAGTTGAAAAGCATAGGGGCTAGACCATCTCCCTGCTTTAAGCCACATTCCGTTCGAAAGCTGGTTGTGGAATCGGTTTGTATTCTCACTTGGGATTCAGTGTTCGTCATTGTGAGTCTTGTTAGTCGGACTAGTTTTGGAGGAATTCCAAAGTCAAGCATGATTTGGTACAGTACGCTCCTGTCGATACTGTCGTATGCTTGTTTAAAATCTACGAATATTTGGTGCACGTCTGTGTTATATTCCCAGCATTTCTCAAGCACCTGTTTCACCGAGAATATCTGGTCTGTTGTAGATCGTCCGGTTCTGAATCCGCCTTGGTATTCGCCAATTATTTGATTAGTATAGGGCTTAAGACGACGTTCAATAATTTTTGTCAGTAGTTTATAGGACGTACACAACAATGATATACCTCTGTAGTTCTCACAGCAGAGTTTGTCTCCTTTCTTGTAAATTGGACATATAATGCTTTTTCGCCAGTCGTCGGGTATGATTTCCTCTGTCCAAATTTTGCATATCATGTTGTGCAGTATTTCAGCGACACAGTTTCCACTGTTTTTCAGAAGTTCAACTGGTATCTCGTCAATTCCCGGCGCTTTGTTTCGTTTTTGGTCACATAGGGCTGCTTTTATTTCAGAAGGCGTGGGTGGTATTGATGATGGTTCATCATTGTCAGTTGAGGCTTCAATTGAAATGTTGTCTGTCGTTATCGGTGCTACTGGGATGGGATTCAAAAGATGTTCAAAGTAGGAAGCCCATCTCCTTTTGATTTCTTGTGCGTCGCTGATGATGTTGCCCTCCACGTCTTTGCAGAGACTGGTTTTTGGCTTATATCCTTTTTTTAGATCTTTTACTATTGCGTATGCGTCCCGCGTTTTATTTTTTCTCATGTCGTCGTCCATTTTTTGTATTTTGTCATTATGGTACTTCCTTTGTTTTCGTCTGCAGGTCTTTTTCGCATATCGCCTAAGCTCGTCATATCTTTCTTTTTTGGCTCGTGTTGGTCGTTCAGTAAAAATTTTGTAAGCTTCGTTCTTTCTATCTATTGCGTCGCGACATTCTTGGTCGAACCAATCATTATTTTTTCGCCGTGCTTGATACCCTAGTACCTCTTCCACGGAGGATTTGATGCCGTCTCGTATCTTTATCCACGCATTCTCCACTGGCATATTTTGGATATCTTCATATATTGGTGTCAGGTGTTTATTACATGCTAACATGTAAGCCTGCGCCACCGTTTCGTCGTTAAGCTTGTCGACATTGAATTTGCGAGGTCTACTCGTTTTCGAATATCCACAAGCTATTTTGCATCGATACTTAGCTCTGACTAGATAGTGATCAGAGTCACAATTCGCACCGCGGAGAGTTCGTACATCAAGTATGCTGGATGCAGCCCTTTTCTCAATTAGAACGTGGTCTATTTGGTTGAAGGTGTGACCGTCTGGTGATGCCCACGTTCGTTTGTGAATATCGCGATGTGGGAAGCATGTAGAGCTTACTATGATATTTTTGCTGCTTGCGAAATCAATAAGACGTTGGCCATTGTCGTTGGTTATGTCATGGAGTCTGTGCCCTCCTGTTGTTCCTCTATGAGCCTCCTCTTTTCCGACTTTTGCATTAAAATCCCCTAAGACAATTTTTAGGTCATTCGAGGGCAGTGAATCATAGGTTGTCTCTAACGACTTTTGGCATTCGAAAACGGACTATGATTGGCTTCTGGAACGTTCAAACATTGAATGACGGAGGAAAGGCTCGGGTGACCGAGAGAGCACTATAACATCCAAATTTTGGGTTTGAGCGAAGTCAGGTGGACAGGATTAGGAGAAGAACGAACCCCGAGCGGAAGCACCATTCTGTACAATCTGGGATCTAGGAATTTGTAATTTCAGGCCTCTGGCGTAATGGCAGCATGCTTGCTTCACAGTCAATAGATCGTGGGTTCGTTTCCCACCTCAGGCAATAGGAAACGAACCCACGACCTAAGCCCGTAAAGCCCAATCATATGATACCCTAGACGTATTAGGAAAGAGTTTGTTGTACCAGGAAATATCGAATAGTGAATAGCAACTTTTGTGTGGGAGGTGGTAAGAGCAGAGGGAGGAGGTTTGTAATTTTGTATATAACACTGAACGTAGTATACAAAATGTTTCATGCTGAATTTAAAGTTTGTAGCTTTCATAATTTTTGAACAAATTTGTCTGAATTTATGGCATTTGTATGGGAGGTGGCAAAGAAAGTGGAAGGTTCTGCATGATTTTGAATCTGTTTATGAACCATCCCAATCACATTGCCTTGTTACTTGTTCGAAAGAGAAATACATTTTTTGAATTTTCGATACAAAAAATTGTATGGGAGGTGATAGAAAGAGTGAAGCGAAGTCCATATTTTTTTAAGCATTTATTGCAATTATTAAGGGATAAATTCTGGCAAAGTTTGAAGCTTGTAATTTTCTTACTTTGAATGAAAATCGATTAAATGCATTTGACAAAAATTGTGCATTTGTATGGGAGATGGTTGAAGGAGTATTTGAATCTAAACCAAATTTTTCGACATCAATGATATTTATAATAGTATACTTTTCCCAAAATTTAAAGTTGATAGCTTTGACAGTTTTGGAGAAAAATAATTTGGTTAAAACTCCGAAATTTTGTGTGTGTGAGTGAGATGAAATTGCTACATTTCAAAAAATCGGCTGCAATTGTTATAATATTAATTATGACAAAAATTGGTTTTTTATAGATTTACTAGTTGCAATGAAAATCGAATAAATGCATTTTTGAAAATTGTGCATTTGTATGGAGGAGGTAGAAGGAGTGGGTGAATTTGGCCCGTTCACAACTTAAAGTTACTTTTTTGCTAAAAATGATTTATAAAAAATTTCAGCAAGATAGGTCAAAGCTTTCGAGAGTTATATTTTAGACAGACGGACAGACGGACAGACAAACAGACAAACAGACAAACGGTCACTCGCAATCGAGGTTTTTGAGCAACAACAAATATTTCTGCACCCTGGGCGACTCTGTGCGATCATTATTTCTTAGCGTTACAAACGGTAAGGCAAACACAAATATACTCTCAGATTTCATCTAGGTATAAACATAACAGGACTACTTGCGATAGTCTAGATGAAAGAGGTGGTGGTGATATTGAACTATTTTACTTTATTATTCTAATAATAAAGTATTGTGATCGACACAAGAAAAAAAAAAGTTTGCTACCCTGAAATTTTTTTTTTCGCGTTTCATGACTAAATTAGCCTAAAAATGCAAAAAAAAAAATCCGTCCCGCCGTACGCCGTACATATGGACTCATATCTCCGAGACCGTTAAAGGTAGAATGTTCGTTTTTGGGTGGATTGTTGGTTGGGTAAATGAGCCGTATTTTCTAAATTTTGTGTGGTGCTAGGGGGAGGCGGGGGGAGGGAAAAAGTCGAAAACTACACTTGCTAATATCTCCCTCACGAATACAGACAGAAAGTTGAAAATCAGTAGACGTATAGAGAGGGTTGTGGGACAAACTTTAAAAATAATTTAATTTTTTTATCCATTGGCACCCGAAAAGGGGGGGCTAAAAACAAATTGTTGGCCGAATTGTTTTTTCAAATGATTATATCGTCGAAATTACTTATCGTAAAAAATTTATATTTTAAGACCGTTAAGAAGGCATAAAGCTTCATCGAAATCAGCTTAGAAAATGGCAAATTATTGTAAGGGGCAGGGTCAGGGGGGGTGCAAAGAAAAACACTTAAAAATTAATATCTCGACTATCTCTTAAGCTATGAACTTGAAACTTAAAACGTATATTAAGCTGTACTAAAAAAATACAAAAAAATTATAATATGTTGAAATAATAGTAGTGGGGGGAAATGGGGAGCATTTGAAAAATGGCGCACTTTTCAAAATTACAAATCCTTATATCTCAAAAAATAGTACAGATATCAAATTGAAAATTTGTCAGATTGTAGAACTATAGAATAGTTAATTTTGATAAAAGTTTAAGTTAGGGGGTGTAAAGGGAGGGAGGTGGTAAGCAAAAATGTCGAAAATTTTGAGTGATTTTTTTAGGACTCTGGTCAAAGATAGAAACTTTAAATTTGGCATGTGGATACATCTATTCAATATACATAGAAAAAAAATAATAATATGATCCACAATTGTTACGAACCGACCACCCCGGTCTAATGGGCACAAGGTGTTTCAAGTGCATCGAAAAAACTGAAAATTTTTGGATGTAATTTTAAGGTAGAAACTTCAAAATTTGGGAAATACATTTAAAAAAAATCCCTAAAAGTATGAAATATTAACTGGTCGAATACTTTCAAAACTTCTACCCCCTCCCATACAAAATTATTTTTTCGACCATTTTTAAGAAATTAATTATCACCTAGCTATTAAAAGCTATCGATTTGAAAATTTGCATAAGAACTTATAAAAATATTTGAAATGAAATTATTTAAAAAGTTTTGAAATCGCACTTGCTCTTCTACCCCCTCCCATACAAAAGTATGATTTCGACCAATTTCGTTAAATCAACTAATAACCAACAAATTAAAAGCTACGAACTTGAAATTTCTTACGAGTACGTTACAAGAGAAGAATAAAATTGCTTCACAAATTTTGCAATTCCTTCACTTCTTTTACCCCCTCCCATACAAAATTATTTTTTCGATCATTTTTAAGACATCAGTTATCAGCTAACTCTTAAAAGCTATCCATTTCAAATTTTGCATAAGAACTTACAAAAATAATTGAAATAAAACTCTTTTAAAAGTTTTGCAATCGCGCTTGCCCTTCTATCCCCTCCCATATAAAAGTATCATTTCGACCTATTTCATTAAATCAACTAATAACCAACAAATTAAAAGCTACGAATTTGAAATTTTGTACGAGCACACTACATGAGAAAGAAAATAGAATTGCGTCACAATTTTTACGATTCCCTTAAGCAATCAATTGAAAAACTATTAACATCCACCGAATCTTACTATCACCCCTCACCCCTCCCCTCACAAAACTCAAACTTGCATATATAAACGAACGAAATATTGATTATATATACTGGAGCTTTTGAACGTTTCTACAAAGTGTTAAATTGATAACTGCCCTGCCCAAGAACCCCCTTTCACTTAGTCTTCCCTAACCACTCTAACCTGCATATTGACTTTCCACGCATGCGCAACTTGTCCCAAGAATAATAAAGTTTCGCCCGACTTCTTGGCAGTTTATTTTTAATGTCACGCTAGAGTTGCCATCAAAGTGTTTTATACAAAATCTAGTATTCAAAAATTTAATAGGTACTGAGAAAATTAGTGTATTGGATTTAGTGAAATTGTGCAGTTTGTATGGGAGGTGGTAGAAGGAGGAATGACTTCTTAATGACTTTTTCAGAAATAACTAAAAACATCATGTTTTTGACTTATTTTGACTTAAATTGCAGATCAGCAGCATTCATATCTTTCAGGAAAATCGAATTTTTGTGAATGGTGGAAGGGCAGAAGGAGTGAAACTAATCTTCTAATTATACTTTATTATTCCAATAATGAAGTATTGTGATCGACACAGAAAAGTCAAAATTTGCTAAACCGAAATTTTGTTTTTTCGCGTTCCATGACTAATTTATCCTAAAAATTAAAAAAAAAAATCCGTCCCGCCATACGCCGTCCGCCGTACATATGCACATCTCCGAGATCATTAAAGGTAGAATTTTCGTTTTTGGGTTGATTGTTGATTGTGTAAGTGAGCTTCATTTTCTAAATTTTCGGGAGTGTTAGGTTCAAGGGAGAGGCGGGGGGAGGGAAAAAGTCAAAAACTACACTTGCTAATATCTCCACCAGGAATGCAGATTGGAAGCTGAAAATCAGCAGAGATGTAGAGAGGGTTATGGGGCAAACTTTAAAAATAATTTAATTTGTTTATCCATTGGCGTCCGAAAAGGGGGTTAAAAACCATTTGTCGGCCGAGTTTTTTTTCCAAATGATTATATCTTCGAAATTACTTTTCATAAAAAATTCATATTTTGGGACCATTAAGCTGGAATACATATCTCCAGAATCAGCTTAGAGAGAGACTAATCATTGTAAGAGGGTGAGTCAGAGAGAGGGGGTGCAAAGAAAACACTTAAAAATGAATATCTCGACTATCCTTAAGTTATGTAATTGAAACTTGAAACATATATTAAGCTATACTAGCGAAATGTGAAAATAATAGTAGTTTGGGGGAAATAGGGAGCATTTAAGAAATGGCGCACTTTTCAAAATTGAGTACAGGTATCAAATCGAAAATTTATTAAATTGTAGAACTACATAGTGGTTAATTTTGGTAAAAATTTTAAGTTGAGAGGTTTAAGGCGAGGGAGGTGATAAACAAAAATGTCGGAAATTTTGAGTAATTTTTCTAGGGCTCTGGAGAAAGATACAAAGTTTAAATTTTGCATATGGATACATCTATTTCATATACATAGAAAAAAAATAATAATTAGTTCCACAATTGTTATAAACCAACCCCCCCAGTCTAACGTGCAGAAGGTGTGTCATGTACATTAAAAAAAAAAAACAAATAAACTGAAAATTTTTGAATGAAATTTGAACGTAGAAACTTGAAAATTTGCAAAATGCATTTGAAAAAAATTTCTAAATATATGAAATATTAACTGGTCGAAACCTTTAAAACTTCTATACGACCACCTTACAATAGAAATGAAATAAAATTGCATCACAATTTTTACGATTCCCTTACCCGCTTTAACCCCTCCCATTCAAATGTTCGGTTTCGTAAATGTAAAATATACCGAATTTTGTGAAAATTCTATGCAACTTCGTCTATGAAACACATTCCATACAGCGAATATTGGACGTGGTTCAAGCAATCAATTAATTATTAATATCCACCCCACCCTTACTGTCACCCAACCCCCTCCCCTCATGAAAACCCAAACTTGTATAAACGATTGAAATATTGATGATATGTACTGGAGCTATTGATCGTTTCTGCAATTAAGTGTTAAATTAACAACAGCCCTGCCCAAGAACTTTCTTTCACTTAGTCTTCCCTAACCACTCTAACCTGCATTTTGACTTTCCATGCATCCGAAACTCGTCCCAAGAATAATAAAATTTCACCGACTTGTTGGCAGCTTATTTTTGGTACTACTAATTATTTTAAATAAATATTTAGTGCTCAATTTCAGCTCGATCAGTTTTATACGTACTGAGTAAATTTGTTTTTAGTATTTCATGAAAAAGTGCAGTTTGTATGGGAGGTGGTGGAAGGGACGGGAGGACTCAAATAAGTTTTATATAGTATATTAAAATCACCATTAAAGTATTATAATAAATTCCCATTTCCAGATATAAATAGCATTAATACTTTTCGAACAAATCCGTTAATTGCCAAATTACGAATTTATGTCATTTTGTATGGGAAGGGGTAGAAGGGGAAAAGCTAAACGTCTAATTTTTTTTTTTTTTGGTTTTACTACTAATTCTAAATAAATATTTAGTGCACAATTTCAATTCGATATATTTTATGCGCACTGGGTAAATTGGCTTAGAGCATTTCATGAAAAAGTGCAGTTTGTATGGGAGGTGATCGAAAGAGGGGGATGAGATGAATAATTTGTGTACAGTAGATTGAAATCATTATGCAAGTATTACATTTCAAATTTCAGATCAATAGCGATTATACTTTTCGAGTAAATCCGTTTATTGTCAAATTGCGAAACTGTGTAATTTTGTATCGGAGATGGTAGAAGGGTGGAGCGATTTGACCTTACGTTTTTATCACAAACGATGTGTGCAAAATTTGAACTATCTAGCTCAACGCGTTCTCAAGCTAGAGATGACACGGACGGATGGACAGACGGACGGACGGACGGACATCCGGTTTTGAGATTTTTGAGTGATTATACGAACTTCTGTATCGTTCATTTTTTTTCTCTGAGCCTTATTTTTTGGCGTTACAAACTTTGTGGCAAACTTATAATACTCTCGAATTTCATCTAGAGTATAACAATGTTAAGGAACCTGGAGGTCAGAAGGCTTAAGCCCGATTTGGGCCATTGTGCCATTTTAGAAGTAGAAGATTAGCCAAGGATACAGAAATATTGTCTGTCGCTCAAAAATCTCGAAACCGGATGTGTGTCTGTTTGTTCGTCTATCTGAGCCGTATCGCAGTGATTAAGCATAATATCGCCGCAAGGCAAAAGAGAGCATTCGTCAATTTACCATGGATAAAACGTAAACGTTTGAATAGAAATTCACGTTTAGTTAATACAGGAGTAGAACATATTTTCATATTTTGAGTGTAACTCACATTTTGCCCCTATAATGGCTTTTCCTTTCCTCACAAACAAAACAAATACCAAAATTAATCCTTTAATAGAGGTAATTTCCCTGCTTGGAGACTTTAAATCTTCCAAATCTCATTGTTCTCTGAATTATATCAGAATAATTAAATTTGTGCGAGAATATTTAAGTACACCTTTCACGCAGAAGTTATGAACAAAAATGTCTCTTGAAGAATGATCAATTTGGAAATGTACTATACTTCAAATTTTTTTCGTAATCCTTATTTAAGTTGGATGTATATTATATACTTATAACTATATAATATTAATTAAAATTTTAAAAGATCGAAAGTATTTGTTACTTTATAATAAAAAACAAGACTAAAATTGTATCTCATACAAATTAACCTAAATAAATTTATATTAAGTGTATGATATCGTACTTTCTATGAATTTTTAGTCCTCAATACCTGCTTCACTTCCAATTCAAAACATTCTCTTCTCTACACCAACAATCCAAAATCATAAACGAATCATTCCCAATAAATAATATTTTCAATTGAACTATTATAAACCTCTTTAATGGCCATCGAAAAACCATACTTCTATCACGGATAACAAACATCAATTTCTTCACATCATCTTGAAAAAGCCTCCTAACGAAAGTGATCGCCGTTCGCCTTGTTAACATCTCACACGCGTTTGAAGCATCTTCTTATACGAAATGAGACACATTTATTTTATTAACACTTAAAAATTCACACACAACAATCTTGAGAAGATATTTTCTCATATCATTATTATTATTATGGTCATATTCCAACGGAATGCTCGTAGATAAAACATTGAAATTAACATTTTAAGCATTTTTTCGGAACTTTCTTTCGTAAGGTGCTCGCTGAGCTACAAAGTGACAAGATACGAGTAACTTTTGAAGATGTCTCGAACACATGGTGGACATTGAACACACTTTGGGTGTAGTGTATCACTTTGAGAAAGAAGTTTGTTTGGGTTCGTCACTTGAAACGCAATGAGATGCCACTGCAAATTTATGTTTTTTTAGCCGGAACACATTAAATGTGCGAATCTTTCAACCTCTAAAGATGTAAATTATCTTGTAAGGCTTCTTCTAAAGATTGAAGAAGAGTTGCGGGCTTTCACATTTTTGTTGTTTTTTTTTTTTTTTTTTTTAAAGTACATTGCATAAGAAAACGAGAAGAGATTGAAATCTTACGAAGATATCCAACCAAGTCTTACGAAATTTACTCTTTTTTAGAAAGAAAATAAAAATGTTTCAAATATCTCCCGTTGGGAATTTTTCCGAATTGTTTTTATACTACATACGATTAAAAGCAAAAGAGTCACAAGCATCTTGCAAAAAATTTATGTATATATGATAATTTTTTGTAATGTTATAAACTGAATTTGTTATTTATTTGAAAGATTAGGAATTTTATTGTTCGCAATGAAATATGAGTATAACTGTCTTAAATTTAAAATATTGCAAAACTTTACACAATATCTTTGAAAAAGCATCACACCACACAAGAGATTGTAAATTTGCGAAATTTGTTCCTTGTTCCGGATAAAAATGCGGTAATTCGGATTAAAAATAACCAAAAAATCATCTGTCCCAGCAATCATACTTCAAAACAAAAAAACACAAAAACCGTCATCAAAAAAAATCTAATATCTTTCGCTTCCGGTTGGCGATCATTCTCAAGAACAATAAAGGTCTGTTGTGCATTGTGTCCAATACTTCGCGAGCACTCCTTCCCAATTTCTGTTGAGGTTTAATGGATATATCTTTGAAATATCAGGACGCATGGACTTATGTATGGGAGGTGGTGAATTCAGAGGGGAGAGGTCTGTCATTTTTGTAAATGACACTGAAAGTGGTATGCAAAATATTTCAAGCCGAATTTAAAGTTTGTAGCTTTCATAATTTTCAAGGAAATTGTACAATTATTGTCTGAATTTATGGCAGTTGTATGGGAGGTGGCAGAGGAAGTGGTAGGTTTTGGATGAGTTTCAAACTGCTGATCAACATCTTAATCACATTGCTTAGTTACAATTTTAAAGTTTAAAGCTTTCTATGTTTGACGGAGAAATACTTTTCGTGAATTTCTGGCGTAAAATTTGTATAGGAGGGGCTAGAAACAGTGAAGCGAAGTTGATATTTTTATTAGCATTTATTGCAATTATTAAAATGCGGTACTCCAGACGGGATTTTTTTAAGCACAAATTTTTCAGTTGCTACTGGTGATAAAAAATTATTCGCAATAAAATGGGGAAACGGTGTAAAAGTGAAACAGTTCCACTTCAAGAAGGCCTAGATACTCAGTAGATGGTTTCTGTTCGCTTTCTATCATTCAATCCCCCATAACATCTGCAAATATTTGTCAGTAAGCAGCCAGTACAACTGAGCAATATACCAGCTTCTCCACTCGCTACGGTCGTTCTCACTCCCCTTCGCCAACCTTCCCAATCCCATTCCTTCCCTCCATGACTGTGTTTGTGCATTACACATAAAGGCCGAAATTGCCTATAACACAGGTCATTCTGTAGAAAAAAAAAAAAAAATTAAGGAACAAATTCTGGTGAGATTTTAAGTTTCTACCTGTAGTACATAGTTTCAATGAAAATCGATCAAAAGCATTTACTAGAATTTGTATGGGAGTAGGTAGAAGGAGTATTCCAATCAAAACCCAATTTTCACTTCAATGATATTTGTAATAGAATATTTTTCTTGAATCTTAAAGTTGATAGCTTCAACGGTTTATTTGAAATTTCGATATTTCGTAATTTCGTAAAATTCGTATGGAAGGAGTAGAAAGAGTGCGGTGAAGTTATTAGTTTTATTTTTCAAAATTGTTTGAAATTATAATAAAAACATAACATTACTACGACTAGGCGTAAAGCCCAATCGTCATCATCATCAATGGCGCGACAGCCCAAATCGGGCCCTGGCCTCCTGAAGTCGTCGCCTCCAATCGTCTCGATCCAAAGACCGCGTACTCCAGCTGCTAATTTTTAGAATGGCTTTGCTGTCTTCATCAACCGAGTCTTCCCATCGCTTGCGTGGTTTGCCTACTGGCCGGTTACCACTCGCTTTGCCTTTAAAAGCACGTTTTGGGATTCTTTTGTCTTCCATTCGCTCTACATGGCCAGCCCACTGCAGTTTACGTAACTTGATGAACTTTGAAGCTTCTGGCTCGTCGTAGAGTTGATACAACTCATGGTTGTATCTTATTCGCCATTCCGTTCCTTCCTTCACAGGTCCCAAAATTCTTCGGAGGACCTTTCTTTCGAATGCGTTAACTGCTTTTTCGGAAGTTCGCCTTAATGTCCACGTCTCGCTGCCATAACAGAGCACAGGTCGTATAATAGTTTTATAAATCCGCAGCTTATTGTTCCTGTGCACTTTCTTGGATTTCATTATTGGAAGTACCGAATAATACGTCTTATTTGCTAGTATTATCCGTCGTTTGATTTCGTCTGTTTCATTACCGTCCTTTGCTAGATTAGCCCCAAGATATATGAAGTTGTCCACACTCTCCAAATTATATTCCGCAATTGTTATGTTTTGTCTGATTGGCGTTCTCCTTCTTGTTTGCGTCATTACTTTTGTTTTGTTTTCATTAATGCGCAACCCGACTTCTTTTGCGGCGGAGTCAAGATTGACAAATACCTCCTTAGCACTAGGGAAGGATCTTGCTAGAATGTTAATGTCGTCAGCGTATGCTACTAGTTGGGTGGACTTGAATAGTAGTGTCCCGTTGGTGTCGACTGGGATTTTTCGGACGACATACTCTAGTGCCAAGTTGAAAAGCATAGGAGCTAGACCATCTCCCTGCTTTAAACCACATTCCGTTCGAAAGCTGGTTGTGGAATCGGTTTGTATTCTCACTTGGGATTCAGTGTTCGTCATTGTGAGTCTTGTTAGTCGGACTAGTTTTGGAGGAATTCCAAAGTCAAGCATGATTTGGTACAGTACGCTCCTGTCGATACTGTCGTATGCTTGTTTAAAATCTACGAATATTTGGTGCACGTCTGTGTTATATTCCCAGCATTTCTCAAGCACCTGTTTCACCGAGAATATCTGGTCTGTTGTAGATCGTCCGGTTCTGAATCCGCCTTGGTATTCGCCAATTATTTGATTAGTATAGGGCTTAAGACGACGTTCAATTATTTTTGTCAGTATTTTATAGGACGTACACAACAATGATATACCTCTGTAGTTCTCACAGCAGAGTTTGTCTCCTTTCTTGTAAATTGGACATATAATGCTTTTTCGCCAGTCGTCGGGTATGATTTCCTCTGTCCAAATTTTGCATATCATGCTGTGCAGTATTTCAGCGACACAGTTTCCACCGTTTTTCAGAAGTTCAACTGGTATTTCGTCAATTCCCGGCGCTTTGTTTCGTTTTTGGTCACATAGGGCTGCTTTGATTTCAGGGAGCGTGGGTGGTTTCGATGATGGTTCATCTTCGTCAGTTGAGGCTTGAATTGAAATGTTGTCTGTCGTTATCGGTGCTACTGGGATGGGATTCAAAAGATGTTCGAAGTATGAAGCCCATCTTCTTTTGATTTCTTCTGTGTCGCTGATGATATTGCCCTCTGCGTCTTTGCAGAGACTGGTTTTTGGTTTATATCCCTTTTTCAAGTCTTTTACTATGGCGTATGCGTCCCGCGTATTATTTTTTCTCATGTCGTCGTCCATTTTTTGTATCTTGTCATTGTGGTACTTCCTTTGTTTTCGTCTGCAGGTCTTTTTCGCATATCGCCTAAGCTCGTCATATCTTTCTTTTTTGGCTCGTGTTGGTCGTTCAGTAAAAATTTTGTAAGCTTCGTTCTTTCTATCTATTGCGTCGCGACATTCTTGGTCGAACCAATCATTACTTTTTCGCCGTGCTTGATATCCTAATACCTCTTCCGCGGAGGATTTGATGCCGTCTCGTATTTTCATCCACGCATTATCCACTGGCATATTTTGGATATTTTCATATATTGGTGTCAGGTGTTTATTACATGCTAGCATGTAAGCCTGCGCCACCGTTTCGTCGTTAAGCTTGTCGACATTGAATTTGCGAGCTCTACTCGTTTTCGAATATCCACGACAAGCTATTTTGCATCGATACTTAGCTCTGACTAGATAGTGATCAGAGTCACAATTCGCACCGCGGAGAGTTCGTACATCAAGTATGCTGGAAGCAGCCCTTTTCTCAATAAGAACGTGGTCTATTTGGTTGAAGGTGTGACCATCTGGTGATGCCCACGTTCGTTTGTGAATATCGCGATGTGGGAAGCACGTAGAGCTTACTATGATATTTTTGCTGCTTGCGAAATCAATAAGACGTTGGCCATTGTCGTTGGTTATGTCATGGAGACTGTGCCCTCCTGTTGTTCCTCTATGAGCCTCCTCCTTTCCGACTTTTGCATTAAAATCCCCTAAGACAATTTTTAGGTCATTCGAGGGCAGTGAGTCATAGGTTGTCTCTAGGGTGGCATAAAATTCGTCTTTAGTTACATCGTCCTTGTCTTCTGTTGGTGCGTGAACGTTGATCAACCAAGTGTTGAAAAATTTAGTCTTTATTCGGATTGCACACAATCTTTCACTTATTGGTTTGAAGCTCGTGACCTGCTGTCTAAATTTTTTGTCAACGACAAAAGCGACTCCAAACTCTCTGCTTCCCGACAATTTTCCACTTGGATAGATTGTGTGTGATCTCATGTCCATGATTTCGCTACCGAGCCATTTCGTTTCTTGGATGGCAGTTATGTTGATGTTGTATTTTGCCACTTCTTCGAGAAACTCTTTCAGAGCTCCTGTCCTAAATAAGGATCGAACATTCCAAGATCCAATAGAGTAGTCCATTTTTCGTTTGCGAAAGCCCAATCGTGCGATACTCTAGATGAAAGAGAAATTTTTTGATTGTAAGAAATTTTGTAGGGAAAGTGGTGGAGGGGGTGACGACATTGAACTAATTTTTTCACATCACGCTAAAGTTGCTATCAAAATTTTTTACACAAAATTTAGGAACTGAAAATTTAATAGGTACTGAGAAAAATAGTGTATTGGATTTAGTGAAATTGTGCATTTTTTATGGAAGGTGGTAGAAGGAGGGTTGAGTTCTTAATAACTTTTTCAGAAATAACTACAAATATGATGTTTTTGATATGTTTTAAATTGCAGATCAGTAGCATTCATACTTTTCAGAAAAACCCCATTTTTATACTCTAGATGAAATCTGAGAGTATATTGTGTTTGCCTTACCGTTTGTAACGCTAAGAAATGACGTTCGCACAGAGCCGCCAAGGATACAGAAATATTTGTTGTCGCTCAAAAACCTCGATTCCGAGTGACCGTCTGTCCGTCTCTATGTCCGTCTGTCTACAGCATAACTCTCGAAAGCTTTGAGCTATAGTGCTAAAAATTTTTGTGTATCATTTTTAGCAAAAAAGTAACTTTAAGTTCGTGAATGGCCTACATCCCACACTCCTTCTACCTCCTCCCATACAAATTTCATGAAATATGAAGAAATTGATTTTGCTTTGAAACTATTCAAGCTATCGACTTGAAATTTAGGTAAAAGTATTATGATATAGATGTTAATAATATCACGGAATATTGACCTGATGCCCTTACTCCTTCTATCTCCTCCCATACAAATGAACAGCTCTGAA
Organism: Chorisops tibialis; assembly: GCA_963669355.1. Lineage (NCBI taxonomy): Eukaryota > Metazoa > Arthropoda > Insecta > Diptera > Stratiomyidae > Chorisops > Chorisops tibialis. The sequence goes on along the minus strand of OY770262.1, from coordinate 114,170,618 downwards.
AAACACATATTTTCGATTTTCATTGAAACTAGTAAAGATAAAAAGACGAAATTTTGTCAGACTTAATCCTACTGTAATTGCAATTTATTTTAAAAATAAATATCAACTTCACCTCACTCCTTCTACCCCCTCCCATACAAATTTCACGAAATTTTGAAATTTAAATTAAATTATTTTTCTTCGAAACTGTTAAAGCTATCAACTTGATATTTTGTATAAAGTATACAAATAGAAATATTAATAATGTAAAAAAAATGTTGTTTTGATCCGTACACTCCTTCTGCCCCCTCCTATACAAATGCATAATTTTTGTTAAATGCATTTTATCGATTTCCATTCAAACTAGAAAAAGTACAAACTTCAAATTTTGCCACAATTTATTTCTTAATAATTGAAATAAGTGTTAGAGAAAATGATCAGCTCCACTTTACTCCTTCTACCACCTCCCATACAAATGTCTGTATTATAAATTCAAGAAAAGCATTTCTCCTTCAAGTATATGAGAGCTATCGACTTTGAAATTGAATCAAAGCATGGTTATAAGGATGGTGATAAGCAGTTTCAAAATCATCTTAAACGCTCCACTTCCTCTGCCACCTCCCATACAAATGCCCCAATTTCAGGAAAACTAAGAACAATTTTTTAAAAATAATGAAAACCATAAACTTAAAATTCAGCAAAAAACATGCATGTCATGTTCGGTGTCATATACGAAAAATACAAACCTCCCCCTCTACTTCTACCACCTCCCATGCAAAAGTCTCTATTCACTATTCGAAAGAATTTTTTAAAGTCATTTCCATCTCATCTAGAGTATCATATGATTGGGCTTAAAGCCGGTCTTATTAATAATTCTAAATAAAAATTTTGTGCACAATTTCAGATCGATAAATTTTATACGGGTGAGAGGTGGTCAATGGAGGGGCTGAATACAAATATTTTTTATATTGTAAGTTCAAATCATCATGAAAGTAATATATTCCAAATTTCTAATCAATAGTATTTATGCTTTTCGAGCAAATCCGTTTGTTGTCAAATTGCGAAATTGAGTCGTTTTGTATGCGACGGGGTAGAAGAGGGTGGAGCGATTTGGCCCGTTCACAAACGTAACCTAACTTTCTTGTCAAAAATTGACGTATACAAAATTTGAACTTTCTAGATCAACGCGTTCTCAGGCTAGAGAGGGCACGGACGGACGTACATCCGGTTTTGAGATTTTTGACTGATTATATGAACTTCTGTATCATCATTTCTTTGCGTTGCAAACTTTGTGGCAAACTTATAACTCTTTAATTTCATCTCGAGTATAATTAATTCTGGCAAAAATTCCTTCTTCCAGCTTTGTTAGTTGCAATGAACTCAAATTTCAGATAACTAACATTAATACGTTTGAAAAGATTTCGTGTATATGTATATGGGAAAAAGTGTCATTTTGTAAGCTAATTAGTTAATTTATTTTGATCTTAATAATAATGCTTACTAAGGATTAAGTACAAAATTTGAGATCGCTAAATGTTATACGTACTGAGAAAATCGATTAATAGTGTTTCATGAAAAAGTGCAGTTTGTATGGAAGGTAGTAGAAGGGATTGAAGGGATTCGAACATACCATAGATTAGATTTATGATAGAAATAATAAATATAGAATTTTGAATTATTAGCTTTTATAGTTTCCAAGGAAATTTGATTATTGTAAATGATTGAAAATGAGTCATTTTGTAAGGGAGGGGTTGAAGGGTTAGAGCGATTTGGCCCCTTGAGGAACTTGACCTTGCTTTTTTGTCAAAAACGACGAGTTTAAATTTTTAACTTTTTGAACGGACGGGCGGACGGACACCCGGAATTCTGAGCGAAAACAAATATATCTGTATCCTTGTCGTCTCTGTGGGAAATGTTGGTGTTACAAACCACAGAGCAAGCTTATAATACTATCAGATTCCATCTAAAAGCATAAACATAAAAATTGCTTTTACGAAAAGCTCCCTAGAATATACAAAAGCTTTTTTGACATTAGAAAGAGGTGGAATAAAGATATTAATTTTGAAACGTAAAAATTTTATTTGCTAAAACAGAATACAGAGAGCTAAGCAATAGGATCAGGCTGCACTCCATCATTATTGATAAGCAAATAAATAATCATTTCAACAAGGAATTTCAAAAGAAATTAGAGACACAGAGATATAGAGTAAGATTAACAAGATTATTGGTACGTCGAAAGTGAACAGCATCGATAAGATTTCCTGAACAATAGTATATGAAGACACATTCAATAAAATAAGCACTTTTGAAAACTTCTACGAGCGTAGCTGTTGACAGGACTTTTTTATTCCTCTGGCCTCCTGCTTATTTGCTCGATTGCTTGTGCTATATGATCGCCCAAGCCAACGACTATCTTGAGGATGACAAATCAGCTTGTTCGGCGATCTTTCGCTCTGGTTTCCTCAAAGTGTGACCGATTCACTGCCACTTTCGCCTTTGAATCGTTGGAGATCACTTCTGGCCACAATATTCCTAAAATGCGTCAGAGGCATTGGTTCACGAAATTTTACAGTTTCTTGATAAGTTGAACGGTCACTTTCCACGCAGTACAACCATAGAACAGCACGGATTTGACGCATACGCGAACTCGCAACTTCGTGCGAAAAGAGATATCTCTTAATCTCCAGAAAGGGGAAAGAATACCGAAGGCCTGACGAGATTTATTTAGGCGAGCCCTAATATCCTTTTCGACTCCGTCATCCATGCTGACAATGCTTCCAAGATAACAAAAATCTTGCACTTCTTCGACATCTTGTCCATTAAGAATAATCGATGTGCTTGTGTTCGAACCTATGTGCATGTACTTGGTTTTACGCGCAATTATTTTCAGACCCGCCTCTCTGCATTTAGAACGCGGTAGGCGAACATTTGACTTTAAGTCCGAACGGTTATGTACAAGTAAACACACGTCATCAGCATAATCAAGGTGACTTAAGATGTTAAATAGTCTCCATTGAAGACCTTTATTTTCCCCACCATCCAGTTCAGCTTGCAAGATGTAATTTATTACCACCAGATACAGGGCTGGTGATAATATGCAGCCTTGTCCGACACTCGTTCGCACAGGAAAGCTCTCGGATAGCTAATAGTATTCACTTATTTATACTTTGCTCCAAATGCTTCAATAGTTTCGGAGAAAATTTAATTTTTTGAAACTGCGTGAAATTTGTATGGGAGCGGGTAGAAGGAGTAGAAGGATGTGACCCGTTTAAGTTTCGTTTTTGCTGGAAATTAGATAAAAACATAACATGACTACAATTGGGCGTCAAGCCCAATCATGCAATACTCCAGATGAAGGACTAATTTTTCTGACTTTGACAAATTTTTCAGTGGTAGATGGGGTGACGGCATTAAACCATTTTTTTCACATCATCCGAGAGTTGCTATCAAAATGTTTCATACAAAATTTAAGCTTCAAAAATTGAGAAAAGTAGTGCATTGGATTTAATGAAATGTTGCAGATTGTATGGGAGGTGGAAGAAGGGGTGGGAATTTCTTAATAAATTCCCCAAAAATAGGTTTAGGGTTTTGGTTGTAGGAGGGTGTTTTCGTAGAACCACAATGCACTGGTGCCACCTAGTTGGTCCCATTATACTCCCCTATTGATTATAGGATGGATATCACCCCTCTTGTTCTTGCTACTTGGTTCAGTTTGCGGGCTCAAATGTTGGACGCCTCTGTGGTCATCTAATTCTGAGAAAAATCTAGAGCCTAAACAAAGGAGACGAATGTTGGAGATTTGCGGACAGTGGCAAAGATAAAGCTGAATAGATTCTTCGTCTTCCTCGCAACCTCTGCAAAGGTTGTCGCTCGCAATCCGTATTCTAAATGCGTGCAGCTTTAGTCCTCCAGAAATAACTACAAACATCATGAATTTGACATGTTTTAAATTGCAGACCAGTAGCATTTATGCAGGGTGAGCCAAATACAAGTTTCTTTTTACAAATGCAATAAAATGAACAAAATTAATTTTTTTTCCATGTATTATAGCTTCTTTAGTAAGAGCAAACATTCCGATTAATGATGGAGTACAACTTTGTTCAAGTGGCTGCCTTGGCTGGCTTTGCAGTAGCGCATTCTGTCACTCTAATTCTCCAAGACCATGTCGATGGTTTCGGGCTGTAGCTCACGGATTGCTTGGATGATATTGGCCTTAAGTGCTTGAATCTTTTTGGATTGTTGGCATAACATTGGTCCTTTACGGTTCCCCTAAAAAAAATCCAATGAGGTCAAATCGCAGCTCCAAGGCGGCCAATTGACATCGCCAAACGCCAAAAAACGCTAAAAAAACGCACTGTTTGGGCTACACCTCACTCATTTTGGAAATAAGTTTTCAATATTTTGTAGTGCCTGTCTGTTATATGTTTATAAATGGCTATAAATAAGTTTTTGCTTCATTTTAGCAATAACTAAGCAGAATCAAACGTTTTTAAAAAATTTCTCTGTCTGTCTGTCTGTTTGCCTGTCTGTCTGTCTGTCTGTCTGTCTTTCCGGCTTTCACGCAAAAACGGCTGTACCGATTGCAATGAAACTTTCGCAGATTATTAGGTCTGCCTCGGGAAGTAATCTACTTTAGGTTTTATTGTTCTCCCCTCACGTCTTTTACCCCCTCCCATACAAAGTGACTCATTTTCAAAAACTTATAATAATCAAATTTTCATGGAAACTACGAAAGCTATTAATTTGAAATTTAAAATATATTATTTCTATTATAAATGCAATATTCAATAGTTTGAATCCCCCAACTCCTTCCACCACCTCCCATACAAACTAAACTTTTCATGAAATAGTATACTCCAATTTTCTCAGTACGTATAACTTTGATTGAGCTAGGATTTTGTAATAAATTCTTAATTAGCATTGTTATTAATGTCAGGAAAAAACTAACCAATTAGGTTTACTCCTTCTACCCCCTCCCATGCAATCTGACACAAATCCACGACTTGCGAAAATTCGATTTTCTTGAAAAATGTGAATATGAAATATAAAATATATCAATTCAATGATAATTGTAGTTGCTTCTCAAAAAATAACTAAAAACCCACCACTCCTTGCACCACCTCCTATACAAACTGCACTTTTTCATGAAATACTCTAAACCAATTTTCACAGTACGCATAGCTTTGATTGAGCTAAAATTTTGTACTAAATCTTTAATCAGCATAATTATTATTATCGGGAAAAATTAACCGATTAGCTTTACTTCTTCTACTCCCTCCCATACAATGTGACACAATTCCACGACTTTGCAAAAATTCGATTTTCTTGAAAAGTGTGAATCTAACTGATCTAAAATTTAAAGCACATCAATTGCATGGTGATTATAGTTGTTTCTAGAAAAACTACCAAAAACCCTCCACTCCTTCTACCACCTTCCATACAAACTGCACTTTTTCATGAAATACTCTAAACCAATTTTCTCAGTACGTATAACTTTGATCGAGCTAAAATTTTCTGATGAATCCCTTGACGCACCAGTTGGTGGCGGTGTACTCTGTGCTGTTAATCGGAAATTCTCCGCTACGACCGTCGAGGTTCCTGAATCCAGTGGAATTGAGTTTATCTGTGTGGCTCTTACAATTGGAGATAGAACACTTTACATCATCACTACCTACATCTCAACATCAAGCAATGCCAGCGTTTACGAGTCCGTTTATAATGCCACTGAGAGAATCTGCGATCTTATGCGTCCTTCCGATGAGCTGCTTATTTTCGGAGATTTTAATCTACCTTATGTGACATGGCGTCGCTCCGAAGATGACGATTGCCTAATGCCATCTTTCACTGGAAAGGCTTCTCGGCAAGACCAATATTTTTTGGACTGCATGCTATCGACAAGTTTGGTTCAGTCCAATCATATAGCCAACAGTTTCGGAAGGTACTTAGGCCTAATTTTTTCTTCGAGTTCAAGCAGCATAACTATTAACCATTGTGTTGCTCCACTACTGCCAGAATCCGCACTTCATCCTGCGCTTCACGCAATTTTTCATTTGGATTCAAGTGCAAAAAGTAAAGTTGGTACTGAGGTATCATATCAATTTAATTTTAATAAAGCTGATTTTACTGTTTTGAACCAGGACATACGATCATGCGATTAGTCGCGCGTTCTTAAAGAACGAGATGCCGAGATTGCTACTTCAAATTTTTACACCGCGCTTTTTACTTGCTTTACACGGTGTGTACCGTTCACCCACGAGAAGCAGGTAAAACGATTCCCATGGTTCGATGACGATTTGACTCATTTGAAAAATTTAAAAATTAAAGCATGGAAGTCGTACTGTCTCTCGAGAAGCGTTGCGGACTACGTTTTTACTCTGAGCCACGTGATTTGTTCGTTAGTCAGTCTACTGCGGCGTATAATAATTACGTCAGTAAAATCAAGCGAACAATCAAGGATAAGCCTAAGCAATTCTGGAATTTTGTGAAATCCAAAAAGCGCACCGACGGTTATCTCGCTTCTATGTCATTCGACGGTGTAGTCAGTGATGACCCCTTAGTTATTAGTAACTTTTTTGCTGACCATTTCCGTACTGCTTTCACTACCTCAAATCGTATTATTAGACCTGAGGATTTCCATTATATATCGAAATTTCCATCTACTTCATTAAAGATGAAAGATCTTCATATTGAGGAAGCGACCATTTTAAAGTTCATTTCAGGCATTACGGATAGTTATTCTAGAGGTCCAGACGGCATCCCTGCTGCCGTATTAAAACGTTGTAGTACCTCTCTGGTACTGCCTTTATGCCATATATTTAACGCTTCTCTCAGATCGGGAATATTTCCTAGTTTGTGGAAGTACTCCACTATCAGGCCATTGTTTAAGAAAGGTAAAAGAAGTGATGTGTGTAACTATCGTCCTATTGCTAATCTTTCTTGCATTCCTAAGTTGTTCGAGGCTGTTGTTTGTGATATAATGAATTTTCATTGTAAATCAATCATTAGTACAGCTCAACATGGGTTTACCAATGGCAGGTCGACCACAACAAATCTAATGGAATTTTCTAATTTCACTATTCCAGTGATTGAAGGCGGTAAGCAAGTTGACTGCATATATACTGACTTTAGCAAAGCTTTTGATAAAGCTGACCATACTATTCTTGCTTACAAGCTTTATGCACTTGGATTTCCTTTTACTTTCATAGATTGGATCAGATCTTACCTATCTAATCGTACCCAAAAAGTGATTTTTCGAGGAGTTCATTCCTCTGCCATACCCAACACATCTGGTGTGCCACAGGGAAGCCATCTAGGACCACTGTTATTTATTTTATTTATTAATGACGTGAGTTCGGTTATTTCCCACTCGAAAATTTTGCTCTATGCTGACGACGCGAAATTGTTTCGCGATATTTCGAATCAGAATGATTGCACACTACTTCAAAGTGATTTGCAACGTTTTTTTGACTGTAAACTGTAAACTGTATGCCTTTGAATATTAGTAAATGTGCAAGCGTTTCATTCTTTAGGACCAAATCTCCCATACATTTCGATTATGTTCTAGATGGTAGTACACTACAACAGACAGACAAGGTACTAGATCTCGGTGTATATTTTATTTCCGCATTTACGTTTGATGATCATATTGACTACATAATTAGTAAGGCCAACTCTGTTTGGGGTTTCGTTAAAAGATGGTGCAAGGACTTCAATGATCCTTATACAACTAAGACTTTATACTGTACTTTTGTTCGCTCTATTCTCGAGTATGCTTGTCAGGTGTGGGCTCCGTATTACGAGGAACATAAGAGTAGGATTGAGTCAGTACAGCGAAGGTTCTTAAGGTTCGCTCTAAGGGACCTTCCCTGGTCTGATACGTTGCATCTTCCTCCTTACGAACAGCGTCTGAAACTATTTTCTCTAAAGTCGCTTGAGAATAGACGGATTGTCCTTAGGGCTGGTTTTGTATTTAAATTAATCTTAGGAGAAATTGATTCTCCTTATTTGCTTGAAGCCATAACTTTCAGTATTCCGCGTCGATCCTTGAGAAACTATGTGCCACTCCACATTTCTTATCATCGCACCAACTACGGGCAAAACGAACCAATCGCATCTCTTTCGCGTATTTTCAATAATAATTACTACCGAATTGACTATAATTTATCTAGCATGCAGTTAAAGTCAGCTTTAACTTGTGATTGTTAATTGTTTTAAATTGGATACTCGTATAATGTATTTTTTACGTGCTTTTTTTATAACATTTTGTAAGTAATCATTGTTTTGATGATTTTTTTTTCTTTTTGAAATAAATAATTAGTATTATTATTATTATCGGGAAGAATTAACCGATTAGCTCTACTCCTTCTACCCCCTCCCTTACAATATGACACAATTTCACAACTTTGCAAAAACTCGATTTTCTTGAAAAGATCTGAAATTGAAAAGGTATCAATTGCATGGTGATGATAGTTGTATCTAGAAAAATTACCAAAAACCCCCCACTCCTTCTACCACCTCCCATACGAATTGCACAATTTCACTAAATCCAATGTTCCAAGTTTCTCAAGTTACCTATTCAGTTTTTCAAGCTTAAATTGGGTGCAAAATATTTTTATAGCTACTCTAGGGGGTAAAACAAATTAATTCATCCCTTCTATCACTCCCCACACAAAAATTCTTAAGATTATAAAAATTTCGATTTCATCGGTAGTATCATATAATGGGGCCTTACGTACAATCGAAGTCCTGTTATGTTTTTAAGCTTAATGTCATTTTATTTGGGCATTTTTCAATTAACACAAGCTACAACTATTCACATGTCCTTAACACGTTTACATATGATCTCGAATCACGGGTTTGATTTGATCGCGAGCCTCTCCCATTCAAATGCGAGTATCATGCTATCATTCTTAATAATTGATGGTTCTGACTCCAACAAAATACAAAACATTGTGTTCAAAGAACCATTAAAGTAAGCGGATTATTTATCCCATATATAGGTAATATATTACTAACTTCATTCTCAAAAATTGCTTATTAATGCGATTTTTATGCGGACGAAGTTGCTGGCGTTTGCTAGTTCTAAATAAATATTTACTGCAGAATATCATCTCGATGAAATTTTTACGTACTAAGTAAATTGGCGTCTAGTGTTTCATAAAAAGTGCAGTTTTTATGAAACGTGGAGGAAGGATTGGGGGAATCTGAATAATTTTTATACCAAGGATAACATTTATGATGAAAATAGTATAATTTAAATTTCAAATTATTAGGTTTTATAGTTACGAAGAAAATTTGATTTGGGGGGATAGAAGAGGTGTAGCAGTTCGGCTCTTTCACGAACTTGACCTTACTTCATCGTCGAAAATGACGAGCTTATTTCCTAGCGTTACAAACTTTGTGGCAAACTTTTAATACTCTCAGATTTCATCTAGTGTAAAATAAATTCAGATCGATAGCTCAAAGCGTTCGAGAGTTATGTTTTAAAAAAAAATATTATATATATTATTATATATTGTATATATTCATTTTCATAAAATTTTTCAACATATATGAAGATAATGAAGAATTTACCGAAAACCCTAAAATTTTCTATTACTGCCATACAAATTCCAAAAAAATGGCAAAAGTTATGTATATACTATCACTGCGGTGAAATACCAAACTTTTATTACTTAGTGTTTAAAAATAAATTATTACCACAAAAACAAAAGGCGCAAATAACAAGCAACTATTTTTGACGGAGAGCTGCCGCAGTTTGTGGGTGGTCCAGGCTGCCAGTCTTTTTTTTATGATCACTACTAACTTAGCTAAGCTTCAAACAATTTTCAGTCGATGTACAATAAGTAAATTGTGCGTTGACTCTCGGACTATAAATTACAAACACAGAATGGATGATATTCTGAAGTACGATGCAATTTTGGTGAGACGATGAGACCTACGATCTCGATGACAGGATTATGCTCAACAAGCAATGTGATCTAAATTTTTTAAACATGTCACATTCTTAGCTAATATTGTACCTATTAAAAACTTGTTTTCCATATCCGTACTCAGTTACTGAAAACGCTTTGCTCCAATTTAAGACAATAAGCTCTATTGTTCCGCGTGCACTTACTTAAATGACCATTATTCAAAAATTTCGTATAGTCACGACAGCAGCTCCAATAACCTTCTTCGCCCTAAGTGAGATTAATGATCAGTATGCGTTTTAATAGAAAAAAAATCTGTTTTACCTTTTAAACAACTTTTCTTCAGTTTATGTGCTGAAATCTAGTTTCCATAAACTTAAAGAGCGCTAATCTTTCACAAGACTTAGCTGTTTTTCAAGATGAGTAGCTGCTGCATTACACAATCACAATTATTGTTGCATTGTCCACGCAGGCAGCTTCAAAAATGGCCATAAAGCAATAAAAATTCAGGTTGCAAAAACCTGACTTTTTAGAGATCGCCGAGATGTGAAGTGCCTGAAGATTTACGTACATACCTATAATTTACACTTACCATTACCATATTATAGCTATTTTTCAACGTAAGCGCGCACTAATTAAGTTTCGGTTGAAAGATAAAGTTATAAAAGAAAAATAAATTTGGTCGGTACGCCAAAAAGGTGCGTATCTTCAAAATGACATAATTGAAGTTAAGAAATTATTTTTAAATTAAATTTGCACATCATATGCATTTTTTTTATTTTTTTTTTTTGATAAATATTTGTAGAAATTATTTTTGTGTCTCGATTTCTAAACATACAGGATGAAATTTTTAAATTGTTCGAATCAGAGTTTTACATTTTTTTTTCATCTCGAATTTGGTTTTCTTTATTCTTGAACATATACAGATTGTTTCCACTACCAATGAGGTCAAAATCATAAAACAATGCTGATTGTTATTCACAATTAAGTTTTGTTCGTAAAAATTTAAAGCATTCAACAGTTTGACCACAAATGTCATTATAATAGTTCAAGAATGTCAAAAAGAGCATAACAATCTGTGATCGATTCTACCCATGCGGTAAATCTTTGTCAGGAAGAAAAAACTCTCACTTAAATACGTGATGGGTCTTCTTCGATTGTTAACGCAAAAGGCTTTTAGCGTATGAAATTAATTAACATGTCATGAGACGACTTGACGAACACTTGGCCTCTCACTTTCGGATGATTACAACCAGATCCAATTAACTTCGATTGTACTAAACCTCGGGACCGCAATAAAAGATGAAGCAATCATAAAAGATGTCAATTAAAGGCATCTAATTAAATGCTCTCAGATTGTTAGTAAGGATAGACATTCAAATTTATGTTGGTGTTAACCGTATACCGATGATTAAACACAAATTGTTGCTTGTGTCTTAAGGGCTTTGCTTATATCACATTGAAACTGTAATTATTAAAAACAACATGCTATTTGTTAAGTTGCTAGGCAATAAGATTGTCTAATACTTGAAAAGGCTGTTCCGTATTGAACAGAATTATAAAATAGATCTGTCGAAGACTGCGGTATCGGGTTTTTCGTAGCATACTTCAGATACAATTCGCTAGCTTTAAGCATGCATAACATGTAATTGAACTGCACCGAACTTTCTCCTGTTTATGGTTTTGTATGACCAACTTGGCTAGTCCACACTTATCGCCAACGCAAATTCTAATAAAATCCACGCCTAGTTATAGCTGTCGTGTATATAAGTATTTACTGAAAACCGATAGTTAGGAAGCGATAGTCAATAATCACTCAGCAGCACCTGCCGTAATACGAGAACTTGTATACGGCACCTGCGATGCACTCTTGCGTAATTGCACCGTAGAGACAGGTAAATATGCCTTGGGCTATAAGGCGCTATTTCTTACCCAATCGTAAGATGTTCGAATTGAGTGCAGAAATTTCAAACATTGTCGGGCTTGTCATGATGAGCAAATTTTTTTCTGTAAAATTATTTCGATGAAAGGGTTTTCTCCGGCTGCGCATCATCAATACACTTAAATTATTCAAAATTCACCTACCCGTTTGAATTACGAGAATTTGCGAGAATGATTGATTTTACTATTTGTTTGGAATGTTGTTTAGTAGTGAGAGCTATTAATCATATCACCAATTATTTAGTATGTTCGTAAAATAACGTGGAGCCTTTCTAAAAAAACAGTCGACAAATTGTTTGTTATTTTCCAAAAGATGATGAAATATTATACGCACATATGCACTGAATAACGTTTTGTTTTTAGAATGGACACTAACGATTTAATACCAGATCTGTCGGAGATTTATCAAGGTAAATCAACACTTACATAAAGCTAATGGGGTGTTTCATTAGTCATTGCATAAATCGCTAGAAATAGAAATGCTAGGTATTTTAAATGCAATATTTACGCACCGATCTGAAGGATTGCATCTTCAGTGTATCCGTTCGACCAAAGCTGTGTATCATGCACAGTGCGACCAGATGTATCTGGTGGTTTAATCGTATCTTATACTAGCCGTACTCCACCACCGGTCTTTAACTACGTTTACGTATAAAACTCATAGGGACAATGTTTAATTTCCAATATTTATTGTTCTGAGTATACTTACATATACATATAGAAAAGAAAGAAGAAGATGGTGGCCTTGATTCGCACGGGCACATCAGCAGACGCGCTATTTTGGTCATTTTTTGACATTTGACAAGTAGAAACTACGCCATTAATAAAAATGGAACGATACACGCTTCAACAACGCATTGAAATTATTAAAATTCACTATAAAAATGGTGAAAATTTGGCAGAGACGGTTCGTAGAGTTATCCAATAAGAGGTGTTATTTTGATATTCAAAGAACAATGGCATTTTTTGAAATAAATGATCGGATGTTTATTTCATTGTAAAGAGGAAGGTATGCCGTTAATAATGGAAAACAACATCAGCCAAATGGTCCGGCGGGATCATTGGACCTTACTTTTTCGAAAATGAGGCTAGAGCAACAGTTACGGTGAATGGATTGCGCTATCGAGAGCTGATTAATGACTTTTTATGGCCGGAATTGGATGATATTGATCTGGACAACGTTTACTTTCAACAAGACGGCGCTACGTGCCACACAAGCACCGACACCATTGATCTTTTACGGGAAAAGTTTCCGGACCGCGTTATCTCTCGAAGAGGTGATCGCAATTGGCCACCGAGATCTTGTGATTTAACACCTTGCGACTTCTTCCTTTGGGGCTACGTGAAAGATAAGGTCTACGCCAACAGCCCAGCGTCGATTGAAGACCTCAAAGATGGAATTCGTAAGACTATCGAGGACATAGGGCAGCCACTTTGCGATTTGGTTATGAAAAATTTCATGGAAAGGATACGGACCTGTCCAGTTTTTTTTTTATATGGGGTAGCCTTTTTCAGAGGTTCAGGGTGAAATAGTTTTTCGATCTGAAACTTTTTATGGAACTTTCAAGTTTCAAAGAATTAGGAGCTACCGTTTGGTCTGGGAAGGTTTACCATTTTTGTATACGACGCCGAACGTGTTATGCAAAATGTTTCATGTTGAATTTAGAGTTTGCGGCTTTCATAATCTTCGAGGAAATCGAATGATTTTTGTGTGAAGTTATGACGTTTATAAGGGAAGTGGCATAGCAAGTGGAAGGTCTTGGATGATTTTGAATCTGATTATCAACTTCCTAACCAGATTGCTTTGTTACAATTTTAGAGTCGATAGCTCTCATATATGTTCGAAGGAGAAATACTTTTCTTGAATTTCCAATACAAAAATTTATATTGGAAGGAGTAGAAGGAATAAAGCTAAGTTGATATTTTTATAGTCTAGATAAAATCTGAAAGTATTATAAGATTGCTCTAAAGTTTGTAACGCTAAGAAATAAGGCTCGGAGAAAAGCAGAAACAGAAATTCATATAATCACTAAAAAATCTCAAAACCGGATGTCCGTCCGTCCGTTCGCTCTCTAGCTTGAGAACGCGTTGAGGTAGAAAGCTCAAATTTCATACACGTCCTTTTTGACAAAAAAAGGTGAAGTTGGTGAACGGGCCAAATCGCTCCACCTCTTCTACCCCCTCTAATACAAAATTACACAATTGCGCATTTGACAATAAACGGATTTGCTCGAAAAGTATACAAGCTATTGGTATGAAATTTGGAATATGTTACTCTTATGATAATATCAATCTACCGTATAAAACTTATGCCTGTCCTTGCCCCGTTCTATCACCTCCCATACACACTGTACTTGTCATGAATTACTCTAAGTCAATTTACTCAGTGCATATACAATTTAGCGGGCTAAAATTGTGCAATAAATATTTATTTAAAATTGTTAGTAATGCCAAAAAAACTTAGACGATTAGCTTCACCCCTTTTACCCCCTCCCATACAAAATTTCGCAATTCGACAATAAATGGATTTGCTCGAAAATTATAAAAGCTTTTAGTCTAAATTTTGGTATAAACTAAATCTAACACACTAATTTTTTCAGTTCCTATTTAATTTTTGTATAAAAAATTTTTATAGCTACTTTGGCATAATGGGGAAAAAAATTAGTTCAATCCTATCACTCCTTCTAACACTCCCCATACAAAATTTCTTGGGATTCTTCATCTAGAGTATCGTAAGATTGCGCTTTACGCGCAATCGTAGCCCTGTTATGTTTTTTTATTGTAATTATTAAGGGACAAATTTTAATTTCCTGCTTTTTCTAGTTTCAATGAAAATCGATTTAATACATTTATCAAAATTATGCAGGGAGTTGAAGGAGAATTCGAATCAAAACCAAATTTTTCAACATTAATGATGTTTTCAATAGTATAATTTCTCAAAATTTTGATAGCTTTAACTGTTTGATGAAAAATAATTTAATTGAAATTTAGTATAATTTGTATGGGACGAGTAGAAAGAGTGAGGTGAAGTTGAAATTTTTTCAAAATTGGTTGCAATTGTAATAGAAATAATTTTAGCAAAAATTTGCGTTTTTAGCTTTGCTAGTTGCAATGAAAATCGAATAAATGCATTTTTGAAAATTGTGCATTTGTATGGGAGAGGATAGAAGGAGTGAGGGGATCGAATCAACATTCTTTGAAGTAAATATGACATTGACATCATTATATGTACTCTGACCTATTTTTCAAGTCGATTGCTGAAATGGTTTCGGAGAAAAATCAATTTTTTAAATTCGGAAGTTTCATGAAATTTGTATGGGAGGGGCTAGTAGGAATTGGAGGACATGGCCCGTTCACGAGCTTAAAGTTACTTTTTTGCTAAAAATAATATAATAAATAATTTTCAGCCCGATAGGTCAAAGTGTTCGAAAGTTATGTTGACGGACAGGCAGACGGTTGCTCGGAATCTAGGTTTTTGAGCGACAAAAAATATTTCTGTACCCTTGGTGACTCTGTGCGAGCATTATTTCTTAGTGTTACAAACAGTAAAGCAAATACGATATACTGTCGGATTTCATCGAGAGTATAAAAACCTGGCAGTCAGATAGCCAACGTCTAATTTGGGCTGCAGAGCCATCCAAGAAGATTTTATGAAATAGAGGTACTATTACTACTACTATTATTATCGCGAACAATTTTCACTATATGAGGACACACAATCACAAAAACGTTAATTTCACTGGGACGTCTGACTGGGTATTTGTGTGCCGTTCCAGCAAACAATCTGGCGATAAATCGCAGTGGCGATAGAAAAGGCAATAGTAAATTATCGCCTCTAACGATAAAATTGCAAGAGTCCTTTTATTAACTGGGCGATAATTTGGCGAAAACGTTTTCGTCACCTGACTACGAACCGCGATGACGATGAAAACACAAGAATTTGTAAATACAACAATTATTGCCCTTGTATAGTATTGTAAGCATTTTGGCGATATCTGTCGATACGATAAGAATGCGACAAGTCTCTTCGGCAAGAATGCGATCAGTCGATGCTATAAGAATTAGTGTCAACCTTTTCTCCAGTAGGCTTCATCGCATTAGATAAGAATATGATATTTCGGCGATAGGCGATAGTTGCCTGTATGATATCGATTCGCTATTGCATTCTTATCGTCACGTTTGCTGGGGTGTATTATTACTTGAGGAAATCTAAACAGAAAAGAATGGGAGTGCAGACATACCAGTATTGCTCTTGAGAATAATAACTATTAATGAATCTGTGATCAGTGGATGTGGAAATGTAAATGTAGATGAAAGAAAAAAATTTTTATTTTAAAAAACTTTGTAGGGGAAGTGGTAGAGGGGGTGACGATATTGAACTAATTTTTTCTCATCACGCGAAATTTGCTATCAAAATGTTTTACACAAAATTTAGATTCAAAAATTTCATAGGTACTGAGAAAATTAGTGTATTGGATTTAGTGAAATTGTGCAGTTTGTATGGGAGGTGGTAGAGGCAGGGACGAGTTCTTAAAGACTTTTCCGGAAATAACTGTAAGCATCATACGCTTGTTATGATTTAAATTGTAGATCCGTAGCATTCACACTTTTCAGAAAAATCCACTTTTTGTAAAGTTGTAAAATTGTGTCAGATTGTATGGGAGGGGTAAAAGGAGTAAATCTAATAGTCTAATACTTTTTTGGCCTTACTAGTAATTCTAGATTAATATTAAGTGCACAATTTCAGCTCGATAAATTTTATATGCACTGAGTAAATTGGTTTAGAGTATTTCGTGAAAAAGTGCATTTTGTTTGAGAGGGGGTGGAAGGAGGGGGGGACATAAATAGTTCTTATACAGTAGATTGGAATTATTATAAAAATAATATATTTCAAATTTCAGACTAGTAGCTATTATATTTTGCGAGGAAATCCGTTTATTGCCGAATTGCGAAGTTGTGTCATTTTATATGGGAGTACAGCAAATCGTTTAATTTTTTTAATCTTACTAATAATTCTAATTAAATACTTAGTGCAAAATTTCAGCTCGATAAGTATTATATACATTGAGTAAATTAGTTTGGAGCATTTCATGAAAAGTGCAGTTTGTATGGGAGGTGGTGGAAGGAGGGGGATGACACAAATTATTTTTACTGAGTTGATTGGAATCATCACAGAAGTATTATATTCCAAATTGCAGATCAATATAATTTATACTTTTCGAGCAACTCCTTTTATTGTCAGATTGCGAAATTGTGTCATTTTGTATGGGAGGGGGTAGAAGGAGTGGAGCGAATTGGCCCATTCATGAACTTGACCTTACTTTTATGTTAAAAATGACGTATACAAAATTTGAACTTTCTAGCTAGAGAGGACACGGAGGATGGATGGACGGACGGATGGATATTCGGTTTTGAGATTTTTGAGTGATTATATGAATTTCTGTATCATTCATTTTTTTCTCCGAGCGTTATTTCTTGACATTACAAACTTTGTGGCAAACTTATAATACTCTCAGATTTCATCTAGAGTATAAACATAACAGGACTACGATCGTGCGATACTATTTATGAAAGACATTTTTTTTTGATTTTAAGAAATTTTGTAGGGGAAGTGTTAAAGGGGTAACGACATTGAACTAATTTTTTCACATCACGCTAAAGTTGCTATCAAAATGTTTTATACAAAATTTAGGATTAAAAATTTAATAGGTACTGAGAAAATTATTGTATTAGATTTAGTTAAATTGTGTGGTTTGTACAGGAGGTGGTAGAAGGAGGGGCGAGTTCTTAATGACTTAGATAACTACAAACATCATGCTTTTCACATGTTTTGAATTGCAGATCAGTTGCATTCATATTTATCAGGAAAATTGACTTTTTGTAAAGTTGTGAAATTGTGTCAGATTGTATGGGAGGAATAGAAGGAGAGAAGTTAATCGTCTAATTTTTAGGTCTTACTAATAATTCTAAATAATATTTACCGCACGATTTCAGCTCGATAAATTTTATACGTACAGAGTAAATTTGTTCAGAGTATTTCATGAAAAAAGGGCAGTTTCTATGGGAGGTGGTTGAAGGAAGGCGAACACTCAAATAGTTTTTATATAGTAAACTAGCGATCGCCCGCGACCTTGCCCGCTTACGAATCGCAATAATAACATTTTTTGAGAATCTAATTAGTAGTACGTTATGTCGGATAAATAATCTGCTTAGTTTGATGGCTCTTTGAACACAATGCTTTGTATTTTGTTGGAATCAGAACCATAAATTATTAAGAATCAAACCATGGTACTCGCATTTGTATGGGACAGGCTCGTGATCAAATCAAACCCGTGATTCGAGATCATATGTATACGTGTTAAGGACATGTGAATAGTTGTAGTTTGTGTTAATTAAAAAAAGCCCAAATAAAATGAAATTAAGCTTAAAAACATAAAAGGGCTACGATTGCGCATAAAGCGCAATCATACGATACTCTAGATGTCATCCCAAGAAATTTTGGATGGGGTGTGTTAGAAGGGGTGATAGCATTGAAATAATTTTTCCCCATCATGCTGAAGTAGCTATAAGAATGTTTTATACAAAATTCTTACTCCAAAAATTGAATGGGGACTGAGAAAATTAGTGAGTTAGATTTAGTGAAAATGTGCAGTTTATATGGGAGGTGGTAGAAAGAGTGGGGATTTTTGTGATTTTTTCAGAAATAACTAGGAATATTATAAAATTGACAACCCTTAAATTTCAGATTAGTACCATTCATATTTTTCAAGAAAATCGATTTTTTGTGAAGTTGTGAAACTGTGTCATTTTGTATGGGAGGGGGTAGAAGCAGTGAAGCTAATCTAATATTTTTTTCTGATCTTAGTGATAATACTAAATAAATATTTATTACAAAATGTGAGCTCGATAAATGTTATATGTTCTGAGAAAATCGGGTTAGAGCATTTCATGAAAAAGTGTAGTTCGTATGGGAGGGGGTGGAAGGAGAGGGTGGACGCAAATAAGTTTTCTATTGTAGATTTATATTATTACGAAAGCTATATATCCAAAAATTCAGATCAATAGCTTTTACACTTTTCGAGTAAATCCATTTGTTGTCAAATTGCGAAATTTTAAATAAATACTTGGTGCAAAATTTCAGCTAGCTAAATTTTATACGCACTGAGTAAATTGGCTTAGAATAATTTATGAAAAGTACAGTTTGTATGGGAGGTGGTATAAGGAGGGGTAGGACACACATAATTTTTATACGGTAGATTGATATTATCATAATAGTAATATGTTCCAAATTTCAGGTTAATAGCTTATATACTTTTCGAGCAAATCTCTTCATTGTCAAATTGCGCAATTGTGTCATTTTGTATGGGAGAGGGTAGAAGGGGTGGAGCGATTTGGCCCGTTCACGAACTTGACCTTACTTTTTTGTCAAAAACGACGTGTACAAAATTTGAACTATCTAGCTCAACGCGTTCTCAAGCTAGAGAGCGCACGGACGGACGGACGGACGGACATCCGGTTTTGAGATTTTTGAGTGATAATATTAACTTCTGTATCATTCATTTTTTCTCCGAGCCTTATTTCTTGGCGTTACAAACCTTAGAGCGAACTTATAATACTCTCAGATTCCATCTAGAGTATAAACATAACAGGACTTCGATTGTGCGTAAAGCCCAATTATATGATACTACCGATAAAATCGAAATTTTTGTAATCTTAAGAATTTTTGCGTGGGGAGTGATAGAAGGGATGACTGTACTAAATTAATTTATTTCACACCATGCTAGATAAGCTATAGAAATACTTTGCACCAAATTTAAACTTAAAAAACTGAATAGGTAACTTGAGAAACTTAGTGCATTGGATTTAGTGAAATTTTGCAATTTGTATGGGAGGCGGTAGAAGGAGTGGAGGGTTTTTGGTAATTCTTCTAGAAACAACCATAATTACCATACAATTGATATCTTTTAAATGTCAGATCAGTTAGATTTACACTTTTCAAGAAAATCGAGTTTTTACAAAGTCGTCAAATTGTGTCATTTTATAAGGGAGGGGGTAGAAAGAATAGAGCTAACCGGTTAATTTTTCCCGATAATAATAATAATGCTCATTAAAGATTTAGTGCAAAATTATAGCTCGATCAAAGTTATACGTACTGCGGAAATTGGTTTAGAGTATTTAATGAAAAATTGCAGTTTGTATGGGAGGTGGTAGAAGGAGTGGGGGGTTTTTGGTAATTTTTTTAGAAACAACTGTAATTACCATGCAATTGACATGTTTTAAATTTTAGATCAGTTAGATTTACACTTTTCAAGAAAATCGAATTTTTGCAAAGTCGTGGAATTGTGCCACATTATATGGGAGGGGGTAGAAAGAGTGGAGCTAATCGGTCAATTTTTCCCGTTAATGATAATAATGCTCATTTAAGATTTAGTGCAAAATTATAGCTCGATCAAAGTTAAACGTACTGAGAAAATTGTTTTAGAATATTTCATGAAAAAGTTTGGTTTGTATGGGAGGTGGTAGAAGGAGTTGGGGGATTCAAACTATTTATATACTTGAAGATTGCATTTATAATAGAAATAATATGTTTTAAATTTAAAATTAATAACTTTTATAGTTTCCATGAAAATTTGATTATTATAAGTTTTTGAAAATGAGTTACTTTGTATGGGAGGGGGTAGAAGGCGTGGGGGAGTAAAATAAAGCCTAATGCAGATTACTCCTAGAGGTAAACCTAATAAACTGTGAAAGTTTCATTGCAATCGATGCAGCCCTTTTTGTGTGAAAGCCGGAAAGACTGACAGACCGAGAAATTTATCAAAAACTTTTGATTCTGCTTAGTTATTGCTAAAATGAAGCAAAAAACTTATTTATAGCCATTTGTAAACAAATAACAGAGAGACACTACAATTATATTTATATAGATAGATTGGAATCATCAAAACTAAAATACGCCAAATTTCAGATCAATAGCTTCTATGCTTTTCGAACAAATCCGTTTATTATTAAATTTCGAAATTGTGTAATTTTGTATAGGAGGCAGTAGAAGAGGTATGGCTAATCGTTTTATTTTTTGAACTTATTAATAATTATAAATAAATATTTAGTGCACAATTTTACCTCGATAAATTTTATACACACTGAGTAATTTGGCTTAGAGCATTTTATGAAAAATTGCAGTTTATATAGGAGGTGGTGGAAGGAGGGGGAACACATAAATAATTTTTATACCGTAGATTGGAATCATTATAAAATTATTACATTCCAAATTTCAGAAGCATTTATACTTTTCGAAGAAATCCGTTTATTGTCAAAATGTGAAACTGTGTCATTTTGCATGGGGGGGGGAGAGGTAGAAGGGGTAGAGCAACTTGGCCCGTTCATGAATTTGACCTTACTTTTTTGCCCAAAACGACGTGTATAAAATTTGAACTTTCTGGCTCAACGCTTTCTCAAGCTAGAAAGGACATGGACGGACGGACGAACGATTTTTGAGTGATTATATGAACTTCTGCATCATTCATTTTTTTCGCCAAGCCTTATTTCTTAGCGTTACAAACTTTGTGGCATACTTGTAATACTCTTGGATATCATCTAGAGTATAAAGATAACAGGAGCATGATTTCCTGTATAGCCCAATCGTACTCCAGATGAAATAGAAATTTTTGTGATTCCAAGAAATGTTGTATGCGGAGTGGTAGAAAGGGTGACAATATTGAAGTAATTTTTTCCATATCGCGCTAGAGGAGCTGTGAAAATGCCTTATACAAAATTCAAGCCACATAGATTTCATAGGTCCTGAGAAAATTATTGCATTGGTGAATTTGTGCAGTTTGTATGGGAGGTGCTTGAAGGAGGGGGTCTTAGCGATTTTTTTTAGAAATAACTATGAATATTATGAAACTGGCCTCTCTTAAATTTCAGATTAGTAACATTCATACTTTTCAAGAAAATCATTTGTTTAAAGCTATGAAATTGTGACACATTGCGTGGGAGGGATTACTTACTTACTTACTACAGCGCAAATCGGAGTCCTGAATACTTTGCCCCCAGCATCTCGGTTCAGTGACCGCGTCCTCCAGTTTGAGAATGGAGGGATTAGAAGGGGTAATCCTAATCAGTTGATTTTTTCCGATCTTAATAATAATACCAATGAATTATTTAGTACCAAATTTTAGCTCGATAAATGTGTTACGTAGTGAAAAAATTAATTTCAAGTATTTCATGAAAGGGGATGGTGGAAGGAATGGAATTTACATCGTAGATAAAATTTACAATAAAATTAATATGTTCAAAATTCCAAATTATTAACTTTTCTAATTTCCAAGAAAATTCGATGCAAATTTATGAAAATGATGATATTTTGTATGGGAGGGGTCGAAAGGCTGGAGCGATTTAGCCCGTTTACAAACTGCACCTTACTTGTTTTTTTTAAAAACGATGTGTACAAAAATTGAACATTCTAGCTCAACGCGTTCTCAAGCTAGCGAGCGAACAGATTGATGGACGGACGGAGGGACAGGAGGGTATCCTGTTTTGAAGTTTTTGAGCGATGAAACCATTTTCAAGCCAATTTTTTTCTCCCAGCCTTATTTCTTAGCGTTACAAACCCTTAGAGCAAACTTATAATACTCTGAGATTTCATCTAGAGTATAAATACTTTTGTTAGCGTTGAGGCTTCCGTGGCGTAGTGGGCAGCGTACTTAACAGTCAATAGGTCGTTGGTTCGATTTCCAATCTAGGCAGTGGGGGTTTTTTAATAACGAATTTTCAGTGTCTTCTAGCAACAAAAAACTATTCGAAATAAAATGGGCAAACGGTATAAAAGTAAAACAGTTCCACTTCAAGAAGGCCTAGATACTGAGATGATGATGGTTTCTGTTCGCTTTCTATCATTCAGGACCCCATAACATCTGCAAATATTTGTCAGTAGCAGCCAAGTACAACTGGAAAATATACCAGCTTCTCCATTCATAATGGTTGTTCTCACTCCCCTTCCCCTACCTTCCCAATCCCATTCCTTCCCTCCATGACTGTCCGACTGGCCGAAATTGCCTGTAACATAGTTCATTCTGTAAAAAAAAATATACAGTATCAGCGAATCCATAAATTTCATCTAACTTCTCTTCTCTCGAGAATTGGAGTTCGTCTGAGTTAGCACCCTATCTATAACCCACCAAAAAAGTACTTTTCTATGTTCAGTGGTTTGGGAGTTATTTTGCACTGAGAGTACACATAAGTTGTATAAATAGACGGATTCTTTTTTACAAATTAAGACTAATTTAGGCATAAACCGAAAAAAAAACAAAATGAGGGGTAAACTATCATTTCATTTTGATCCCAATACTTTATTATTAGAATTATAAAGTTAAATTAACTTGAGAGTCTCTAACTACATTAAAAAATGTCTTAGTCAAAAGTTGTCAGTAGGATTGATCACCTTGGATATGGAAAAGGCTTTCGATTCGGTGTGGCACAATGGTTTACTTTTCAAACTAATGAATTTATCCTTCCCATTGTATCTACTTAAAACCATACAATCATTTCTATCTAATAGGTCATTTCGGGTTAAAATTAAAACAGCTTCTTCAAACCAACGAATAATCCCTTCAGGTGTTCCGCAAGGCTCTTGCATTAGTCCTATACTTTACAACATCTATACCTCCGACATACTAACTACGAAAAACTGCCAACTGGTCACTTTTGCTGACAATACTGCTGTGTACACATCTTCCCTCGACCCAAATATAATTGTCAACAATCTCAAAATTCAGTTGGAAGAATTAGCAACATACTTCAATGAATGGAAAATTAAAATCAATAGCACCAAGAAGCAAGCTACCTTTTTTACCAAAAGGCGTGCACACAGATACCTTCCAAATCCAATATTTTAGACGAAAGCATTACGTGGAAGGAAAATATAAAGTACCTAGGTGTATTCCTCGACAAAAAGTTTACTTACCATGAGCATACTACACAAACCTGTTCTAAAATGCTAAAAGCCATTAGAATGCTATATCCTCTTATCAATAGAAAATCGAAATTGTCTGCTGATAACAAACTGCTAATTTACAAATCAGTCATGAGACCCATGCTATTATATGACGCACCCAACTGGAAGAATTGTGCAAAGACTTTCAAAAGAAAATTGCAAATTATACAAAATAAATGCCTAAAAATAATTCTAAATAAACCTTGGTATTTTTCAACGCCAATACTCCACTAGTCAAGGATATAGTAAACAAAATTTGTACCAATTTCACTGAGAAATGTATTAAATCGGATAATTAAAATTAACTACATTATACCTAAGCTTAAGCGTAAATTTATCTATGAGTTGAAAAGACCTCTGGTCTGAACACCGGATATCAATTATATGTAAGAAAAATATTATAAATAATCGGGAATATTAATAAATCTAAATCTAAATTCATTGAAAAATTTTCCGCAACTAAGTATCTTGCTCTAAACTCTGTGCAATAGTCAAAAACATGGCTGAGCTGACGTAGGTAAACTACATCTAAAATATCGCGATATTAACAAATTAACAAATCGTTTAAATATATAACACCAACATTAGCCAAGGAAATTAATATTAATGTGTACATACAGTCTGAATACATCGTAATTTAAAAATTAATTGATTGTTAACTATCATCTAACGTTATAGTTCAAACATTATTTTAACGTCAACTTATTTGCGGGGCAGCTATTCAGAAAAATTTCGATAGAGAAATTTTGAAAAAAATTCTTGGAGCAGACTGTTTTTCTAATGTGAAACAATTAATTATTTACTTCATAAAAGCGTCTGTCGAATTACTGGACCATATGACGTCCCGGTTTTTAATTCCATTTATCGAGTAAAAGCTATGAATGAATTTTCGTGAATGAAACCGAATTGAAAGAAATTGCTCCGGTAACTGTCTCAATATCAATCAGGGATCATTATTTATTTTTGCAGGACTTATTTCCATTTCTTTTCACAATTTCATTTTGAATGACACGCAAAGTAAGAAATTAATAACGAAGAAAAAAAAAATTCATGAAATATCTTTTCGGTTCATCGAAGCCGTCGAATTCGAAGACAACAACAGGTTTCGGTGCTCTACCCCAGGAAATTCCAACGATAAAGAAAGTACGTGAATTATTAATTGACACAGAGTTGCGAATGTTTCATTCATAATCATGTCGTAGTTAATTTATGCAACTAAGTACCTCTGACAAAATATCTCATGTCTTCTGCGAGATAACCTGAACGAAAACTTTAACGCCCATAGTTATAAACGGTGCTCCACTTCAGGTGTGTTCCGATAAATTGTCTATCAGATTGTCGGGCTGACAACGGGTGCATGTTAATGAGAAAAATGGAAGTGTAGTGTACAACAACAGGTTGATGGCATCTTAATTTTTTCGACTTTTTTCCTATCTGAAATCTTTTCCTGCTTGTTAAGCTTCCGATGACCTTGTTTCCACGTATCGAATCGATTTATAGCATCAGTTGCGCGAATGATCCAATTTTGGCGACATCATCAATTTGGGACCGCACTATTTTCACGTTAGACTGCATCTAGCGTAGGCAATCATTCGAAGCATTTTTCTTCTTCACTGTCGCAAAAATGCTTAGTTCCCGCGGTATTGAAAGTCTTTGGTCTGCACCTTTCTCCGGTGAATTTTCTTGGCTTTAAGTTTTCCTTTTTGCGTCGCGTCGTCCCCTGAATACAAGACAAAACCGAAAAAATAAGAAGTAAAAAGACCGAAGGTGAGATGCACATTTCGATATGAAACAACGCGCGGCTGAGTAGCTGCAAAGAGGTGGCCCCCAGCGATTCGAGTGAGGAGTTAAGCAAAATAAGACAGTTCGGAAGAGTTTGACGTCGCCAGGTAAGGAAAAAGTAAGCGCCGAAAGCGAGTAAGGCAGCGGAAGAGTAGAGGGAGCCGTGTATATTGGCGCTTCTTTTCCTCTATTTTGTGGCTACGCTTGCATGTTCGAAGCGATTGTTCCAACAACGAAAAAGTTGGAGGTGAAGACTACGCCGAAGATTGAAGATGTAAAGTCGTTCCGTAAAATTTCATCGAAGAAATCAGTAGGCCACAGGTTAGTCTATCAGTTACACGCGTTCACGGGGTCTCAACATAAGCAGACTTGCCGTACAGCAAGAAGGGCGGCATTCATACAACACTGAAGCATCTTCACATCGGACGAAGAAGTTTGCTCTGCCGATGGTACTTACAGCTAATCGTCTTCATACAGGTGAATAATCGTGCAGAATTTTCGCGAATCTACCACCTTACCTCTGATTCTCATTAGCGTACATATGGGATATTCAAGAGTGAAATTCAAGTGGACAACTCACCTGCTGTTGATTTGTGCGGAAGTTTGACTATCAAGAAAGTTTTGGTGTCCGAAGATCGCACCGGGCGTTTTTCGTTATTTTGTTGATAAAGATCTCTGCCATCTAGAAAACAAAATTAACTCTTAGTGCTAGTGTTTTTACCATAAAAATTTTCGGACATCGTTTTATTTGTGACATACATTTAGTGGATTTTTCATGATTAAGTGAAATTTATAAAGTCAAAGAAATTTTCACGACACAACGTAAATCGTTGTTATTTGTGGTTTTTTTTTTGTGTGTTTCTAATAAATTACACACGGACACAGCGTGTAATTGAAAAATATTAAAAAAAATTAAATATATTTTTTTTTCCACTTATCACGAGAGTTATCTTTGGATTACGAGCGATGAGGATAACCATTTTGGTAAGTTTCTAGTTAATTGATAATTTACTATAACAATTTATTTTTACTTGAGAAAAATATCATTCGAGAGAGTGATAGTTGTGAGATTTGGCCGGTTATTTACGATGTTAATATTGATCGAACGAAAAATTTCGAAATCGTATTATGAAAATTAGTTTGTGGTAAAGTCGTAAGATAAAGAAAACGGGTGGATCTTCAAAGCGATTCTACGAAAGCTTTTATGAATTAACTTTGCATTAAAATATGTAAGTTTTTCACTAGAATTTGCATTTTAAATTAGATTAGATAACATGATGGAGTGGTTTTCTATCAGTGCAGCCTCTGATTGACCTTTTCATGGATTTCCTGTTACATAGTTTTAGAATGGAGGCCCGTACTCAAAATAAAGCAACAAATAACGCGAAGAGAATTTATAAATTAGATAAGACATAATAATCTAAAAGCGGAGAATCTCAATCGAAGCACATCTCGAACTAAGATTTTGAAAATTCTTTATAAAAATTCAAACCCAACTTCAAGTCGACTTGATTAATAGTGAAAATTGATGTTTTATTTTTTGACCTTAAATTTTTTCTAGCAATGTTTATCACTTTTAATTTTACACTAAAAAAAAATCTTCTCTGTAAGCATTGGTTTGAATCCTTGGTAGAAAAGTTTCCCAAAATTTCAAGCACTAAAGTTTTTGCCTGCCAGGGTTGAGACTGTAACCCAACAGTTTCTTAAAATTCATCGAAAAGATCGAGACATGAAATTAAAAAGGATAAAAAAAGTGAAAGGCACAATTTTTTGAATGATTAATTGTTCAACAGAATCTTCTGAAATGAAAATTGAATCGATTCCTTTCCGCGAAAAATCGAATTATGGATGGGAAAAACAATATTAAAAAAAAGTTTTAATTTCTACCGTTTTCTTGTTCGTTTCTTAACTGAGGATATTGAGAGTAAAACTGTAAGAATCGTGTCTCCACAAAGGGCCGAACTGATTCCAAAAAATAAATCACTACAAGTTATAGACCTCTGCATTAAAGAGCTATCCCTGTCGTAACCGAAAAAACCGTGCATTCACATTGATGCGCGAGTCGTTCATAACCCTTAAAATTTCGCATTCAAAATGAGGGATTTTAATAATTAAGTAATTATGATATCGTATAATAAATGACGACTAAAAGCATGAATTAGGATGCAAAAACAACCTCACTTATTCTAAAATTGAAATAAAGATGATATTCAAAAATAAATCACTATCGAAGAAATGTATGAGAATCAGTTTTTTGCTGCAAACTACTAAAATATTAATTCTTCTTCAATGACATTACAGCCCAAATCAGTCTTTGGGCTTCTAATCTTCAGGCTCCTTAACATTTTATTTGTTGGTTTGGTGAATGTTTTCACAGTGCATTTTGAAATGAAAGAAAAGAGTTCCGGATTCTACACTGTTCCGCTTTATTATTCGTGACGTTTCGGTTTCTGCTAAGATAAAGGTCTTAGCAGAGACCGAAACGTCACGAATAATAAAGCGTAACAGTGTAGAATCCGGAAATCTTTTCTTTCATTTTATTTGTTATTGTGAAAGGATTGTTAGCCCTTTGCACAACCCTCTATCGATGAATTTTGTGCTGAAATCATACTTTGGCAAACTTGTAAGTTGGAATCTTTAATATCACCCACACCAGCCGGCGTTACAAGTTTCTTAAAGTATACTACAATTGCCAACAAAGCCAATGGTAGCAAAGGTATAGAGGAGACTGGGAGTAATTAATAGGCGAGTATTTTTGTGATACCGTGTAATCCTTTGTTATAAATAAACTTTTATAAAAACTAAACACGACAAAGTGTGCAATATGATAGGATTAAAAGGGCAATTTAAAAGTGCAATGTAAATATTGAATTCATTTTGAGAAAGTGTGCATAATTATGCTGACGGATTACTGACGGTGGAGAGTTTATTTACAATGATTTTTGCTTATTTAGGGCATTGGACCATAAGAAAAAATTATCGTGGTGGTTTCTGATCTCTGTTTAGCTTCTGAACCAATGTCGACCGGAATTTGAACCCCCGACCTTCACATTGTAATCACGCTACTCACTAGGCTCAAATATTTACATGAAATAAAATTTCTGGATTATATTTTGGGATGCATTTAATGATTTCGTAACCAAATATGGATTTCTTTTACATATTTAATAAATTTTTAATTAAATTTCATTAAGTAAGAATACAAAATATTAACGAAAATCGGTCTTACTCGATAAAAATAATATGAAATTAAATGTCCATAAGTAAAGGTTAATAATGTCTTAAACCTAATTTTGTTTGTTCTGTAAATTTACGCAAACATTTCGATTTTAAGACCTTGTATTCGGAATAGCTTCCCGCCCGCCCATATATTCAAAAAATATTTGTATGTAAATTTTTTAATCTTTTTTTATCGTCTATTGCACCATTTCTCAGATTCAAATTAGTTCATCTTCAACAAAAACTGCTATTTTGGCTTCCCGGGCCCTTAATGAATATAAAGAAGTTATAAGTTAAATTCATTCATAAAATTCTAATTCTTGTATAGATCCAAACAAAGCGTAATCTGAACAAAAAATTATGGGAAATATTCATAAGTCTTAATTCGTTCTGTTGATGAGTGTTTGATTCTGTTGTACTCTAATTTTTTTTTTTGTTTGTAAATTTAATTTTTTTAAACTCGGAAATAAAAAGAATAAAAAATTTGGTTAGGGAAGGTCTATAATTGATACAGCAGATTCGGCTTCAGCTTTGCAAAATTCATATATGTATAAAGCTGTACAGATTAAAAAAATCTCTACTTGTTAAATTTCGAATAAATTTATATCCGTAAAGAGGAAACCGAAGCTGTTGCATCCTTCTAGACTTGCCCTTTCTGTCCTTATAGTATAATTCATGCGGCTGCTTGGCATTTCTGTCTTACTCGGTTAGCTGCCGCTGGTTTTCCATATCTTTTCTTTAAGCGGTCAGGCGTCCTCGGCGTGGGCGCACTTTTCCAGACGCCCAAATTTAGTGCTTTAATCAAACTTTACTAAGATTGAATACCTTGTTCGAGAAAATGGGTCCTCAAAACTTATGTCCATTACTATGGGCAAACACAAGCAACGAGAGCTGTAAAATCTTCCAAGCAGAAATCCAATATAAATTGACCAGCCATTTCAGTTTAGTGATTTTGGTCTATTTTACGATTTTACGGAACATTAATTTCCTTGAATTAATTTTCAATTGGACACTACTAGATAGTTACTTCGATTTACTTTTAAATTACGAAAAAATTCTCTTGCATTATTCTGGATAATATTACAGTCTGTTATTAAAGATATCAGTATTTAATAATTTCGTTTTGCATAGAATCGTTTTTAGGCGACATATTTCAAATAGATTCATTTAGTTTGATACGAGATCCGTTAATGTGTGAATGTAAATATGTATCGTAAAAATCTTGAAAAATTTGCATTTGTTCTTAAACTTCATATTGGTGCTATAATAATAAAATCATTCGGAGCAGTAAGTCTGTACATTGAAGATATTTTGGTAAATATGATTACTAATGACTATATTAGTGTTGTAGAACTTAATAAGCCTCAATTTGGAACTTTCGACTGTATATCCATGTGTTTGTAATTGTATCAATCACTGAATGGATTTTAATGCGTTGTCAGATATTACGCACTGGTTGACAAATTTTGACAAATTTCCCTTCAGATTAAATGTATGTTCCGAAATCTATTTACTATGCTTATGTACGAAATGATAGAATGTTTTGTGTTACACATAAATCAGTTTTTTTTTTTATTTATTCACAAAATTTCACAATATTATTGTTCCATTGTTTGGCAAGTCCTCGATAATAAAACTAAACAAAATAAGGTAATTTTATCCGATATGCTGCTGATTTACGCTTGTACGTATCTTATGAGTCTCTGCTGCGCCAAGCAATAGTCATAGCATAGATGGGTTCCATTTTCCTTGGTAAAGCTTCTCCATAACCGCAATATCCGTGCTCGTCGCTGACATCATTCAAATTTTCTGAGAAGAAATCCAGATGATAGTATAGAAAAAGGATTCTTCCGTAGCGTAGTAGGCAGCGTGCTTACTTACAATAGGTCGGGGGTTCGATTCACGCTCCAGACGGGATTTTCTTAAGCATGAATATTTCAGTTGCTACTGGCGATGAAAATTTATTCGAAATAAAATGGGCAAACGGTGTAAAAGTGAAACAGTTCCACTTCAAGAAGGCCTAGATACTCAGTAGATGGTTTCTGTTCGCTTTCTATCATTTAGTCCCTCATAACATCTGCAAATATTTGTCGGTAGCAGCCAGTACAACTGAAAAATATACCAGCTTCTCCACTCGTTACGGTCGTTCTCACTCCTCTTCCCCTACCTTCCTAATCCCATTCCTTCCCTCCATAACTGTGTTTGTGCATTGCACATAAAGGCCGAAATTGCCTATAACACAGGTCATTCTGTAAAAAAAAAGGTCATATTAGTACATCCCATATTTTTGTAGGCGGTAAGCATTTCGGAAACAATACTTATATAGTCTTCGCTTTTATGGTTTCCGGGAAAGTTTTTGACTACGTTCTTGATGGCTGATCAAGCGACTAGCTTAACACTGAATTGAAATTCAGATCAGTCGAACTTCTTCTTTTATTTTGTATTGCTGATTCTGGGAAACTTTTTCTTCAAGTAGTTTAACTCATCTTTAGACAAGCCTTTGATAAAGTTTTCCATCCAGCCTAACTTAAGGTGTAAGGGCGGATATCTTCAGATTTGTCTAGAGGCAGTTGGTGAACAGTCTTCGCATCAGGGATTAGATGCGGCAATTTTATGTTGTCGTAAGTCTCTTTCATATTTGCAGCATGACCACTAGGTATGGATGGTTGAGAATTTCCGTTGCGAATCAAATCAGCTTTTCAACTCACTTTCGATGAAAAGTCTCCAATCTGTGCCGTTATGAAGCATGCCAAGAGTTGTAGACAAATCTTCGGTGTCTTGACAATAACATAGCGTCATCTATTTCAAAATAAGCAACTAAGAGATGATGCCGGTTTCTAAAGTGAGTAATTTTGGTAGGTTTGTCGAGAAGGTTCCACTAAAGCAACAGCGAAACTAACATTTCTGCTTCAGCTTTGACAAATTTAGGTCACGTAGCAGATCCCTAAGATTGTTTTGATTTGACAAGTGAGGCTCAGTAGACATAGACGTCTGCGTGTGGAATTCGGGATCCGATTTCTAGTTATCCTCCTCTTCTGATGAAATTTCTTCTAATTAAAAATTTTCTGGAGGTTTCGGTATTGTCGTCACAACGGACAGGCCGCAAGCTTCTTCTCCTTGTTTGAACACCACGATACATTTGTTAGACAGAACTAGGATCTTTCGGCTCCCTCCAAATCATCGGAACCGCAATTAACATAGCTAGGAGTGAACATCGTAGCCAATCTCTAAGAGTTCTTGTTCATCGTACACACATAAATAAATTGAGTTACAACTATATATTTCGCATAATTAATCTAGCAAGAGTGTAGCCTAGTGTCGGTAACATGTTGGTCTCCAATGCGAAGGTCGGGAGTTCAAATCTCGGCTGATGCAAAATTCCAGGCTACATGCGTGGGTGCATCTGAGCTACCGCGATCCGCGAGATGAGAACAGCTCTTCGACAACAACAAATAAGTGTTAAGGAATCTGCAGACGGTACAGCCCAGAGTTTTGAAATTTCAATTCAATTGGAAACGAAAATGTGGTGGGATGATTTTGAGGTGAAGTTAAAAGGCAGTAAAAAGGATGAAATCGTTATCTTATTTATTTCGCTATGACTAACAGTTTTTGAAGTAGCTGACATAACTTGAGAAAAAAGTAGAGTCGCGTTCATGTGCGGACCATTCTAATCCTTCTTTTTCCTCCCATAAAAAATGACAGATTTTTGCAACTTCACAGTAAGGCCGGTTTTTCGGAAAGTGGAGAAGTTTTTTTTTAATGTGACACCAGAACTAGAGAGGCTGCCCTTTTGTACTGAAGCACAGCTCCGGTGATGGGGAAAAGATATTGGTTTTTGAGAAATAAGGGGATGGAAACGGAAGTGGCAATGAATATTTCTTTTGAATTGTTTAATGTTGTAGTCATACGCGAATACTGTGATGATGAGCAAGTTCAATATTCGAACAGTCCGGTTTAAAGACCAAAGATAGGTTTGAGAGAATACTTGTGGTGGTAAGATATTAAAGATTTCGTCCAAACAATCTCGATGGATGAAGTGATGTCAAAATCTCCTGTAATTTTAATGATCCGAGACTTGATACTATCCAGATACGACAGAGAAGATTTTGCAGCTCCCGCCCATAGGTAGGAGTTAAATTCAAGACGTGGTCTAATATAGGCCCTATAAATTGTCAGTAACCCAGAAGCGGTAAAGGTTTTTACAACGTTTTAGGTAACCCAAACATTTAGATACTTCCTTAGCGATGTTAAATATGTGATCGTTCCAAGATAAGTTAAATGTGATTTGGATGCCTAACATCTTAACAAGAGTTGGTTAATGGCTGGCCTCCGAAGGTGATTTGATCTAGGTTAGAGTCACATTTGTGGGACGAGCATTAAATTTGACTCGATTCTTATTTCCCCAACTAAAAATTTTAGCCAAGTCGTCATCCAATGATTGAATCAGGTACCTACATTGTTCTACTAAGCTTGTACATTGGGCTAAGGACGCAGTGTTGAAGTGATAGGAGAAGTCTAATGTGCTGCCATCAACGAAGCTATGCATAGAATCAAAAGTTGAAGATCGAAAGTCATTAATAAATATTAGAAAAGGATGGGAGAAAAAACCAAGCCCTAGGTACACCAGCGTTAATCTTATAAGAAGGGGAAACCACAGCATCCA
The DNA here is from genome assembly GCA_963669355.1 of Chorisops tibialis. Classification (NCBI taxonomy): domain Eukaryota; kingdom Metazoa; phylum Arthropoda; class Insecta; order Diptera; family Stratiomyidae; genus Chorisops; species Chorisops tibialis. The sequence continues at coordinate 114,137,131 of OY770262.1, read as the reverse complement.
ATATGACACGCATTGAACTTTCAATCCAAGAAATAAGGGATTCACCCAAACCAATAGCTTTATGTTTGATTAAAAGGGCGCTGTGCCATACTCGGTTAAAAGTCTTGGAAATATTGAGAGTGATAATAGATTTTAACTGGTGAACGCTCATATTCCAGCGTTCACTGAGGGTGGATAAAAGGTCTCCTGTGAAACGTTTTTTGCGAAATCTGTTTGTCGTCAATAATATCATTAATGTTAAGATATTCTATAACCCTATTGTTGATGATTGTTTCCATAATCTTCGACAGAAGTTAGGCTATTTATAGTGAACGATAATTAGTGGGGAAACCTGAAGTTTGGAATTTAGTGTATTGGTGCTAATTTTAGTCTTCCGTGGTAATAAAAAATTATGTTTAATTGCGCTGTGGTACCCAAGATTTTAAAGGGGATGCATATGGAAATTATTAAAATACGTGAAAGAAAACCAAAATGAAAACAAAAATATTTTATTGATAAAAAGACAAATTCCTTGTTTTATTTGTAAGCTTATAAGTGAACATAACAGAATTACGGGTATGATTGGACGTATAGCCCGAATTCATGTAATACTGTCGAAAAATTCTTAACCTTACTGAAACCGGATCAAATCTTATCTCAACTCGATTTGCTAAATGTCTCATTCTATGCAAAAATGGTTTCTAGGAAGTTATTACAAATCCGATAAATGAGTAGGTGGTTTTGGTCGAATTCAATTTTTTCGTCGATTTATTTTCGAAAAATACCCAGGTACGACCTCAAATAGGGGAAATATGTAAAAAAACCACAATTTTCCATGATTACAGTATTTTCTCATTATGAACTAAATAGAATTTAAACAAATAAAATTGAGCTTTTTTTTTAATAAATGTAATTTGTTCAAAAGTGCAGCAAGTCGTGACCTACAAAAACATTTTTTCTCATGCAATGAATTAGTTTGAAAAAAAAAAAAAAAAAATTAAAACTAATTTTTGAGTTTTCACAAGATTTTTCAATATCTCTGTATTTAACCATCTGACGCAGTTCTTGCGAACATCCTTCATTACTTCATTTGATTCGTACGCTTTTCATTTTTCATTAGATAAAGTCAGTTTTTCTTACAATTTCAAAAGTTTCAGCTTTCCAATTCGAACATTTTTTGAACTCTAGCTGAAATATGAGAGCCTAATAAGTTTGCTCTATAGTTTGTAACGCTAAGAAATAAGGCACGGAAAAAAATTTTTCAGACAGGAGTTTGTTTCATTGCTCAAAAACATTAAGGGGGTTCAATATTTGCCTTCTTCCACCCCCCCCTGCCGCCAATAAACAGGCGTTTTTTAGGAACACAGAACTCGGGAATGGCTGAACCATATTTTTTTTAATTTGGACAAATGATTCTTGACGATATTATATATGCCCTGACGGAATCTTTTAGCAAAATAGTGCTTTGGGAATTATTAATAAAAGTTTAAATTTTTTAGTCATTTTTCGCAACTTTAACACAATATAACATTTTTACATTTAATTTTTTTTAATTCGGCTCCGTCAGAGCATCGATAATTTATCGTAGGACACCTGTACCAAATTTCAGTTCAATCGGGTGATATTTACCTGAGATCTGTGTTCCTAAAAGGTGAAAAACGTGATTTTTCAAGAGAAACGTTTGAAAGAACCGAGATCGACTCTAATTGCTTCAAACCCTTTAGATTAAAAATTAAAAATAAAATACTTCTAATTGGAATTTTAAAACGGAACATGTTGCAAAATGTGCAGAAAAAGTTGTAGAATTTTTTAAGCCAATAAAAATTTTTTTTTAATTTTTTTCATGATTTTCAAGTATTAAACCCCCTTAAAACCGGATGTCCGTCCGTGCATCCGACCGTTCAAACTTTAGATCGCGGTAAACTAGAAAGTTAGAAATTTATTTATGTCATTTTGGCAAAAATTTAAGGTCAAGCTCGTTAATAGGAAAAAATTACACAATTTGAAAATAAACTGTTTTAATTCAATAAATTATTCGAATTAAATCATCAAATCGAATACACGAAGTATTTATTAAGAATTATTAGTAAGCCCAAGAAAAATTAAACGATTAATTTCACTACTTTTACTCCCTCCCTTACAATATAATGTGTGACAAACTTGGTCATTTGATTTCGCCCTGTCAACATGGTTTCGTTAGAGGAAAATCTACAACTACCAATTTGTGCGAGTTTACAAACTTTATTGCCAAATCTTTCGAACTCCATCAGTCTGTTCACACTGCTTACACAGATTTTGCAAAGGCATTCGACACAGTTAATCCCAAGATTCTAAGTGGGAAACTTAAAATATATGGCGTCTCTGGAAATTTACTTGACTGGATTTCTTCCTATTTATCTACTCGTAGTATGCGTGTAACTTTTAAGGGACATGAGTCTTATGTATTTCCTGCGTGGTCTGGTGTTCCACAGGGGTCTATTCTTGGTCCACTATTATTCCTATTTTTTATAAATGACCTACTCCAGTTTTTATCTTCTTCTTGTCTCTTGTATGCGGATGACCTCAAAATCTTTCGAGTGATTGATTCTCCCTGGGATCGTGATATTTTACAATTGGACCTTGATCGACTATATCAGTGGTGTTTGTCGAATGACCTTGGCTTAAACATTAAAAAATGCTCCTCAATGTCATATTCACTTAAAACTGAACCTCCCGAGTTACTTTATTTAATCGATGGCACTAGACTTTCGGAAGTAACGATTATAAAGGATCTCGGTGTGACTTTTGATGTGACGTTGAGTTTCACCACACATTTTCAAAATATTATTAATTAAGCCTATAGACTTGCCGGTTTCGTCCTCCGTATTTCTTCAACTTTCGCTTGTTCTAGTACTGCTGTCCTGCTTTTTATCTCTCTAGTACGTAGTATTCTAGAATACTGCTCTGTTGTTTGGAGCCCTCACCATAATTGTCACTCAGCTGCTATTGAATCAGTTCAACGTAAGTTTACGCGAACTCTGTTCTTTCGTTCTAAAATACCGTATGCTAACTACTCTACGAGGCTTTCAGTACTTCATCTCCATCCTTTAGACATACGCAGAAGTTACTTTAATGAGTACTTTCTTTACAAGGTTGTAAATGGTATTCTAAGGACTAATCTTGTTGACGAACTTAATTTCAGAATGGAATTTGTTAGTACAAGAAATGCCGATATTTTTTATCCTTCACGCGCTTTACTAGACGTTTATTTTCACTCACCTGTAGTAAGACTTCAGCGAAATCATGACAAACTACAACTTGGATCTTTGTCTGTTTCTCTTAATGCTTTTAAAACTAAACTTAAGAAATTCTTGTAATATTTCTTATCGCTTGCTATTGTGTAATTGAAATGTAAATTTTTGTTCAATGGCTAAATAAATAAATATGACACAATGTCACAACTTTACAAAAAGTTGATTTCACTGAAAAGTATGAGTGCTACTGCTCTGCAATTTAGAACATATCAATTACATGATGTTTGTAGTTATTTTTGAAGAATTCATTAAGATCTCTCACAAACTGCATAATTTCACTAAATCTAAAACACTGATTTTTATAGTACTAATTAGATTTTTGTAGCTTTTAACTTATTTTGTACAAAATATTTGAATAGCAAATAGCATGAAAAATTAGTTGAATACCGTCACCCCTGCTACCACTCTCCATACGAAATTTCATAAAATCGCAAAAATTTCTCTTTCATTTAGATCATCGTGATTGGGCGTTATGCCCAATCGTAGCCCTGTTATGTTTTATGCATGACTTTACGAAGTAATCTATTTCTGTAGCGCTTCACAGTAACAAATTTTCATTCATAAACACTAATATGCTTAAGGAATTAATAATAATAATATCAATTTATAATTCGCTAGTCTAACAATTTCTCTAAAGCTATAAATGTCGCTTAATTTATTCGCATAATTTAAGGAGTATTTCTATATGGTAAAACATAGACTCCGTTTAAGTAGAGATAATATCATATTGTCAAAATATTGAAAGAAATTTTGCATATTTTGTTTAAATTATCAATTATGTTTATGCTACGCGAAATCTTTCATTTCTGACAGCTCAAAAATATATTTGTAATTTAACTAAGAAAGAAATCATTTGCTTAAATTTTCCATCAGATAGGGTGTAATATTTTTGCCCTTCGTAAATCAAATTTAGAAGAAAAATCATGAAATGCCGTAAACATATTTCATTGCGTGTGCGTCACTTCGAAGTGAAATTCAAAAATAGATAATAGTGAAGGCGATATTGCAATGTACTTTGCTCATTTATAAAATAAACATTAAAACATTACCGTCTTAGTCTTTCTAAATGATTCGGAAATGAATTTAAAACGTATACCCTCTTCAAAAATTAAATTATGTTCCATAAATCTTACAAAATTTCTTATTTAACATATAACAATTGTATCTTTACTAGAAAATAGTAAATTGCAATTACAGAAATAGAAAAGCTTCCAAGAAGCAAAAAAAACCCCCTACATATGGAATTCCTTCAAATATGGCACTAATTGGCATTTTTGTCTTAATAAGTCAAGCTAGACCGATCCGTAATATTACCAAAACCTTATTAAAGTAACCTACGCTCTTGAAAACTTCAAGTGAATTCATCAAGTATTTGTTGTTATATTACGTAATAAATAAAAAAAAAGAAAGACGTTATAAATCATCAATTGAATTTCATACGTACTTGTGGAATAATTGAATTTTTTTTTTTCATCTTCCTCTCACGACGCCAACTTTTTTGTAAATATTCAGTTGGTAAGAAAAATAATTGCATATTATTAAGTAAATATTCCGGACTTTATGTTATTCACCTTACCTACATACTTGCAAATTTCATTTTTATTTGGACGAAATCGCATGACGAATCATTGAATTAAAAATTTTCGAATTTAATTTCTTTTCATGGATTTTGTAAATTTAAGCGATGTCCATAGTATTATTGTGGAATACCATTGGAAAATAAATGATTCAGGGTGCATTAATATTTGGTGAAATTTAGCTTAAAAATTCGCATTTAGGTATTAAATATTGCTTATAAATTATTATTAACATGCGATTAAGAACTTCAGAATCAGGTGATTGAATAATTAAATGATTCCATTTAACCATATAATTTCAAAAATAGACAGTGTAAAAGTTCATCAGAAATAATTCACATATTTCATCGCGGAGAAATACAAATGGTTTCTTGAGTGATTTATTAATTTTTCAATTCAATGATTGTTTTAAACAGTTCGTTTATGACACAACTCTTCCATTTAAAAATTTGTTAATATTAATGATTCATTCATCATTCGATTCAATATATCTGCGAATATAAGAACAATACGTGAACAATTCGCCCGTGGGCATTCATTTATATAATTTTTTCCAAGAGTTGAACAATGAGTGGAATATTAATTCGTCTAAATTTCAAATTTATCACTAAGAAATTAAGTCTTTTCTGAAATAATACAAACGAGATGAAGTATTTTCGTCTCCGTTGTATTACCTGGAATGCGCTAACCTGGTAATTAAAATTCACTAGACTGGGAGACGAGATGGAGCCATTGGGTGATCTCGAATGAAAGTACTAAGAGCACTGAGACTCAACCACGTTAGATTTTTATTATTACCTAAATTCTCTATATTTGACGAAATACCCCATTTAACAGAGGATTTCTTATCATCATAAGAGAATGATAACCGCATGCGAAAAAACACGTAGTGTTCGAGTTTCTGAAATTCAACCCACTCTGCTTTTTATAGCTTTAATACTTTTCAAGGATATTCATTAAATTACTTTTTTTAAATTATGGCATTTGTGTGGGAGGTTCTGCAAAGGTCAAGTTAAGATGGACAGGATTAGGAGAAAAACAAACCTCCAGCAGAATCACCATTCTGTTCGTTAGTACTGAGGATGACGCCAAAAATGGCGTCGTAGACCAAGAGCGAGGAACGTCTCATCAGCTGGCAGCCAATCTCGGAAAGGATTATCGCCTTCAGGCTCTGGATCGCTACCAGAAATGTCACAATTCTGCAGTGTCACGCACCAATTCATACCACAACACTTGGTGACAAGAAGACTTTTACAACCAATTGAGTGCCACCCTCAAGCGAGTTCCAAGAGGTGATAATATTATCATCTCAGAAGATATAAACGCCCAGGTCGACTGGAAGTATGGTGATCCTTGGGTCGACGTGATTCAGAAACCCAAAAATGGCGAATTATTTGTGGAGTCTTATAATACTCGGTAAATAATCATCCGAAGGACCCTTTTTTCACATAAGAGACACCATAAACATTTTAGGCTTGTCCTGATGGTGTTGCTCAGAACCCATTTGACAATTTAGCCATTAGTTGCCAATGGAGAAGATGTCTCCTCGATGTACGAGCAAAGAGTGAAGCTAATGTGGGGTTCGATCATAACTTACATGCTTGAGATTGTGTCCAGCGGCTATCCGATCGCCAACCAATTTCAAATGAAGCGCAAGCTTAATATCGATAAACTAGGAGACACCAACAAAAACCCGAACAAACTACCATTTTACATATTGATCGGTCATGAAATGCGCACACTGCACGCCGGTTGGGAGGCAACCAGAAACACTTTTCTAACTAGTGCTGAAGAATCTGTGGGATATGCGCAAAGCGGTGAGAAACCCTGAACGTCAGAAGACAAATTGCAGAAGGTTGGTGATCGGGAAAAAAGCCAAATTGGCAATCATCTCTCAACCACGATGTCAACCAAAGAACTCCGGACTTGAGACGATGCGATGCTCATATACAAATTAACGAGGTTTTAAACGCGACAAAAGGAGGGCCATAGAAGATGTGCAAAATATGTGGTTTACCATGAGGATATGGGTTTGGTATTTCAAATTATGGAACAGTTGACCAACAGGGATTTCTCCGAAAACCGCCTAGTAAGAGATGTCAAAAGAACTCTTCTTAGTATGAGTGAACACCAGGTTCGGCGAAAGAAGGAATACTACTGAAATTTTAAAAATCTTATTCGAAAAAAATATTCCAGAAACAAAACAATTGCCAAGCATCAAACTGCAAAAATCCTCTATTAGGGACTAACACCCAGAAAAGAAAGAAATGGGTGCCCGCCAATAGGATCAGTGTACCTAGCTTATTACTTTTGCCTCTCATAAGAACTTTATGTAGTCACAGTTTCTTCGGATTTTCTTCGACTCTTTGAAAGACTTCTCTTCCAGTACCTTGTTTAAAGGTTCGTATGTCTTTGTTGTACTCTATGATGGTAGATCTACATGTGCTCAGTTACCATAGCGTTTGGCCTTGTTAAAGATCTTTCGTTCCAGCACCGAACGCTTTTTTTTTTATAGCACCGATTATAACTTAGGGGCTCACCCTATAATGCATTGCACAGTTATGTCGGTTTAGGAAGAGGATGAGAGAGACGGAAGTGCCGACGGACATTATTTTTGAAGCGCTAAAGGTCATACTTGCTTGGAAATATGCTAGCAGGCAATGCGTTCCAGAGTCTGGACGTTCGGGGGATGAATGGCTGCCTATATTTCACTGAACGAGTAGGAATAGGATTGATGGTAAACTCGTGCGCGCGTTTAGCTTGACGAGTATTTCGGGGAAAACTGTAAAGTGGAGGAATAAGTGATCTAAGTTCCGCACTACATTTACCATGAAAGTAACGGTAGTAAATGCTGAGTACTGCAACGTCCCTACGATGCTCGAGGGAGTCAAGAGAAATCGTAATGGTGTCGTCTCCAATTAATCGGAACGCATGTTTTTGTACTCGATCGAGCAGCGTAATGTGTGTTTTGGGTGCCCCAGCCCATAAATGCGAATTGTACTCTAGGCGAGGTCGAATGTAAGCCGTGAGGCGTAAGATATTTTTTGCATTTACGAAGGATACCAAGGCGTTTGAAGGTATCCAGGGCAACATCAAAGATATGTTTGCTTCAATCAAGATGGTTATTAACTTTTATGCCTAAAACGATAAATTCATCTGAAGAGCTAATTGGTACGCCATTAAAGGCTAAATTAGTCGACGACGCTGGAACATCACGTTTGAGGGAAAGATGACAGGCCTGAGTTTTAGCAGCGTTGAACTCTACTCTATTTTTCCTGCCTCATTCCAGGATTAAGTCGAAGTCGGAGTCCAGCGAACTGAATAGCACCCTGCGTTTGGCAGCAATCGATTTCTTGTGAGAATCCGCAGCAGAGTTAAATTCAAAGGTGTTATCTAAAGTACTGTCATCTGCAAAACTATGGATTGGATTGAGAGTAGAAGACAAAAGGTCGTTAATGAATACTAAGAACAGAGTAGATGATAGAACAGAACCCTGAGGGACACCAGAATTAGTTGGGAAAGAAGAAGAAGTAACGCCATCTAATACGACTCGTATAGTGCGTTCAGACAGGAAACTCTCAATCCATCGAATGAGGGTAGCATCGAGACCGATGGCCTTTAGCTTAACAAGGAGACATTCATGCCAAACTCTGTCAAGAGCTTTTGCAATGTCAAGAGCAAGAACTTGACCTTCGCCGTATTTGTGCAAGCAAGAGTTCCAACGTTCCGTCAGGTAGACCAAGAGATCTCCCGTCGACCTTCCAGAACGGAAACCGTATTGGCGATCGTGGATAAGCTGTTTATCCTCGAGATAGTGAATGATTTTGCGATTGACAGCAGTTTCCATCACTTTCGAGAGCACTGAAGTGATGGCTATCGGGCGGTAGTTAGCGGGGTTCGCTTGCTTCCTTTCTTGGGAATTGGCTGAACATTCGCGACTTCCCACAATCGAGAAAAGCACCCAGAAGAGTAAGATAAATGAAAAAGATTGCGAAGGGGTTTAGCCAGAGAAGAGGAGCACATTTTAAGGGTAATGGGGGGAATGCCATCAGGGCCAGCGGACTTGTGAACATTGAGCTTTTCCAGGATCCTGAATATGAGACGCGTGCGGAAATGTAGCGGCGGCAGCGAAAAACCTGATGGTGATGCGATAGGAGGGGTTTGGTTTGAAGGTGGTAGCGTGGAGTTTCTCGCGAAACTTACTGCCAATAGGTTCGTTTTCTCAACCGGATCAATAACGGTACGGTCGCCATCAACAAGTGGTGGTGTTGATGAAGAGATGAAGTTATAATTGACCGTTTTGACAAAAGACCAGAAAGATCTTGAGCCTTTTGGACTCTGAAGAATCTTCCCCCGAAGTTTTTGGTCGTGATCAAATTTAACACGTTTAAGGATGGACTTGCATGAATTTCTTGATACATTATAAAGCTCTTTGTTAGCTGGAGTTGGAGAATTTTGAAAATTTTGAAACGATTTTTTCTTAGCCTGATTGCCGCGAGACATTCTTTTGTGAACCAAGAGTCCTTCAACGGCCGGATTCTCTTTTCACTGGAAGGTATGTAGAGCTTCATACCTTTCAGGATGGTCTCGGTGACAAGTTTACAGGCTTCATCGCAGTCATTTGAACCGAAGCACAATTTCCAATTGAAGGCATTGAAGAACTCGTTCACCGCCCCCCAATTGGCTCTTTTAAAATGCCAAACAGTTCTGCGGGGTACCTTAACTGGCAGCGGTTTTTGTACTGCAACAGGAAATTGTGCACGAATCAAGAAGTGATCCGTATTTCCAATTGGCGATGGGGATATTACAGAGAGAGAATATTTCTCAGGTTGGTTGGTGAGAAATAGATCAAGAAGATAGATTGTCACTTTTCTTTAGTTTTAGGACGACAATTTTCTTTATCTCTTCGTTCCAGCACGGAACGCTTTTGTCACTTTTCTTTGGTTTTAGGAGGGCAACTTTCTTTATGTGAGGAAATTATTATCTTTATTAGTTCCTTCGTAGTGTGATTTAAACTGAAGCAACCACAGATTTCCTTTTCCATTTGTGCCAGCCGTTAACTTTGAATTGTTAGTTTCAGGATTCAATGTTTTAATAAATCTCCTGCATAATACACCTGCGGTATTCTTGGTATGGTGGAGATTCATTTGAAGCTGAGTTGCTGGAATCTTCTATTGTGTTCACCTTAGGCTGTGTCCCAGACGTTGAACCCCTACGCCCACCTCTATTTCATCCGTGACGAATGCCGTAGTGATTGTCTTTACTGTCGCCAGCTTCAAACAGGTGACATTGTGACCGATTGCGGTAGATCTTTTCTTTGCAGGGCTTTTTGATCGGGAGTCAACACGATCAAAGTGAAAGCTAAGCCTGTATTTTGCTTCTGCAATGGTTCCCATTAATGTCCACACCTACCGATTGGGCGAATTGTTGGTTTTTCTAGTGGATCCTCAAGATTTTCCACTCTGCAGTCTTTCGTTTTTCCTTTCTAGGCAGCCCGCCCAACATTATTTCGGAGCTCATACTCTCACTTTTGAGGAAAAAATGGGATGTGACAAGTTTTGGACAGTGTATATTCTTGCCACCGCCGTGAATTTGATTTTGTCCTGAAGCCGTATCGTTGGATTTTCCACTCTGCAGTCTTCCGTTTTTCCTTTCTAGGCAGCCCGCCCAACATTATTTCGGAGCTCATACTCTCACTTTTGGGGAAAAAATGGGATGTGACAAGTTGTGGATAGTGTATATTCTTTCCACCGCCGTGAATTTGATTTTGTCCTGAAGCCGTATCGTTGGTATAATGCTTCTCAGTCATTTTGACTTGGCACTACCCGCGCAGTTGCATGTAACCGAGCTTGAAGCAAATATCATAAAATTTTGGTTCAATATCGCTGTTTCCTCTGAAAATAGCTTTAAGGATATCGGAAGTGACACTCGTCACCATGCATTTCTTCCTGGCAGCGCTTTGTGGCTGTCTGAAGCGCTGCAAGAGTATATGGTTTTTTTAGGTGCCTCATTTTAGGAGGTGATAAACCTCGCGAGGAGTTTCGGTATTGCCCCTACTTTTCTGCTACCTTGCGCGCTCGTTCGCCCATTGATGGATGGCCCAGTTGCCTGCTGGGACTGTCTACTTCCGAGAGGTATGCTACCTTTTCCTTTGTGGTAGCATAACTGCTTTCTTCGTTTTTGGATCTTCCATTATTCATGTACCTATTTGGTTAGTAATAAAAGGGTAGTCCATTCTTCTATTGCCCTGCTTTACCAGTGTGATGTTTTGACGTATTAAAGTCTACTGTCAGAGGCCGTTCAGTATTCGTGAGGCTCCTTTTTATAAGCTATTTCTAACCAAGGCTAACTTCCTCCGGTAAGCACGGGTCACAGGATGCTTCAAGGTTTTGTATATTTTTTTGGCGATGTTTGGCAGCCTTGCTATCTTTTCACTTTGCCCTGTGTGTTCTGGCGTTATTGCTGGATGAGGTAAATAGCCGACTGCTTTAGCTCTATGGCCATTAATTTATTATTTATTTATTTATTCATAATTCATGGAAGCAATGATTACTTATAAAAATATTGCTAAAAATAAAAATACGTAAAAATACATCATACGAGTATAAAATTTAAAATCTAAATCAATTAACAATCAATAAATTATTTATTGCATAAAGCTAACTTTAACTGCATGCTAGATAAATTATAGTCAAATATTGTAGAAAATACGCGAAAGAGATGCGATTGATTCGTTTTGTCCATATCTGGTGCGATGATGAGGAATGTGGAGTGGCACATACAAACTGCACAATTTCACTAAATCCAATACACTAATTTTCTCAGAACCTATTAAATTTTTAATTTTAAATTTTCTATAAAACATTTTGGTCGCAACTCTAGCGTGATGTGAAAAAAGTAGTTCCATGTCGTCACCCCCTCCACCACTTCCCCTAAAAAATTTCTTAAAATCAAAAAATTTCTCTTTTATCTAGAGTATCACACGACTGGGCTTTACGCCAAATCTTAATCCTATTATGTTTTTTTTACCAAAAATTGGTAGGAAGAATTATATGCAGTTTTTAATGTCTAATAACCTAAAAAGCCACAAGCAAAATTATTTAAGAACACTTCATTTTAATATCTATGATCAATTTGTCAGAATCTACGAGTGTGTGTCCTCTCCAGTTTGCAAGTAGTACCTTTAGTGTTCTGATGCTAGTAAACGTACGGACAGACGAACGAACAGACGACCGATTTCAAGCTTTCTGAGCGACGATATAGATGGACCATTTTCTGATCCAGTTGTACATCCAAGGTTTATTTCTTAGCGTTTTAGCAAATTTATTGAATACTCAGATTTCATCTTGAGTATACAAATTAATTTATAAGATTTAAAGATACTCCGGCTAGGTTTTTTTTTTAAAACATTTCAATAGCCATAAATCTTGTAACCATGTTTATTCTCAAAAAAGAATACAACTAAATATGTTTACATCATTTTTAACTCAAATTCACCCATCAAAATTATGCTACAGCCGTCATTTTCCGTATCAAACTGCCAACATTCGCCATTGTTTCAACACGAATTCGGTAACATTCTATGCATACTTCAAAACAAAAATAAACCTACACATGTCTCACAATAGTCATAATGGAATATTTCATAACTCTACATAATAAACAAGATTAATAATTACAATATTAAAAAAAAAAATACTTTAACAATAAGCAGTTAAGATTGTTAATCGGTAACTGCTTTCACTTTTCCATACAAACGTACCGTCTACTCAATAGGAAGTTCTTATTGTTCCAGGATGCTGTAAGTAAAACCCAACAAAAAACTGTGCATTTTTGCCAATCACTCACCGCCCAATAGGAACTAAATTACATACATTTTTCCTCAACCGGTCTCAACTGAAAGCCACTTTGTTTCTCACACAAAAATAATAATAATAATGATCTTTCTGTTAATTAGATGATCTTTTGTTCGAAAACATATAATTTCTCATTATGATGGTGGCAATGTGTTGAGATGATGGTCCTATGAAATTTTGTGTTTGAATTATGATTAGTTCAACTTTAATTTATAGTTAAGAAGATAATGGGTATTGATGTAATATAACTTTATTTGTGTTGAATGCATAGTTATAAGTTGTAGTTTGCATAAACTAGTAATAATTAAATGCTGGCAATTATAATTTCAGCTACCGTTGAGAAAGATGGTACCTTATCAACTTTCCTGATAAAAATTATCGTCAAGGAGTCGTTAAATTTTTTGTTTGAATCCATCAATTTTTTTTATCTGTTAATGAATTGATAATGACTTCCACATATTATGCAATTTATTTCTGTAAGTTTTAAACTCAAAAATGTCGCTATAAATCTTAAATGTAACACAGAGATCTTAAAGATTTTTTCCCCTGTACACTCCGAATTTCGTAACATACCTAATTAAGTGGCATATATACACTTTTAATTCAAAGCCGGTAAAATCGACTTTCTTAGGCACCTCTTATAGTTCTCTAATAGCTATCTCATAACACCAAATGTGACATGATCCTCCTTGATCTTAAATATTATTTAACATAAAAAATATCAAAAACTTTTTTTTAATGACATTTCAAAAAGCAAGTCATTCAGCTTCAATAAGAAAAAAAAAACGTTTAATTCATTTCAGCAAGTAGAATGATCCACTCCATGATCGTATATACATACGTATCTAGCTCTCACATATTCACTTGTTTGTGACTAAACAACAATCGTGAGTGTCAGAAGAGCCTCGGAAACAACACGGGTCAGCCGAAGCCATTAATCAAACTCTATTTCGTCATCGAATAAGAGTTAAGGATCATCTTTCAAGATGTTTTGTCCAGTTTTTTTTCTGTAGTATCATTTCGGGCTATGTACGACTCGATCAGGAATCTTTTTAAACAATGAAATCACTTAAAGATGATTTGGGAGATTCCATTTCACTTTTCAGCGGTACACTTTGTTATGGAAATTCGTCAAGCAGGCAAGTCGGAATAAGGGGTTAAAAAAAAATGGTATGTTCGGAACTTGGCTTGGTTAACCTACGATCTGAGTGACCTATAGCTATAGGTGAATTACTCATGTGCAGTGAAAGGATTAATGCATCGTTGTTTCTGAAGTTATTAACAAATTGGTAACTAATCAGATGACCTCCAAAGCTCTGTTATGCAATAATCGGGCATTTACTTAAATTTTTCCTATGCTCGATGGACGCGTAATATGATTTATACTGTGCAGATTCACTACACTTATACGCAATTACTTGCTTCATAAAGAGATTGTTAAATTGTTTTGAAGCAATACCTTTCACTTGACAAAAAACATTCAATACCAGTTACCTGTATTTATTTTCGTTTTGAATTTTTTATTTGATAGCTTATTAAATGGCGTTTGTTTTTAAATCAACGGTTACAACTATGTTAGATTATTTCTAAGCACGATATACTTCGTGTTCTTGTCTTCATATCTGTTACGATATTTAAACCATGTACCTGCGGAGGGAGGGGTGTGGGAGACTCGGGGCTTCAAACCGAAAACGGGCTTTGATTGGCTTGTGGAATGTTCAAACATTCAAAGACAGTGGAAGTGATGGAGGCACTCGGTCCATACATAACCAACCAGTGATCAGCCGTATAACATGTACTCACTTAATCCTAAGATTTGGATGGCTTCAGTGCGTACAGATGGACACCATCAGGAGAAAAACGAGCCCTGAGTTGGAACACCATTCTGTACATTGGTCCAGAATCTGAAGCCAAAAACGGAGTGCTTACACCAAGAGCTTGGAACAATCTCATTAGTTGAAAACCAATCTCAGATAGAATTATCGTCGTCAGACTAAGAATCATGGTCAGAAACGTCATAATAATTCTGCGGTAATACGTGCCTACTAATATCGCAACACCTGGCAAAAAAAATAAAAGTTTTATCACCAACTGAGTGCCATCTTCGAAAGTGTTTCACGAGGTGATATTATTATCATCTTATCATCTTAGAGGATTTGAACGTCGCGATTGGCTCTGGCAATACTGGACGAGGAGACTTCGTGGACCTTCGATTAAAAGACATCTAAAGGGTGAATTATTTGTCGAGTTTTGTATTGCTCCAAAAATGGTCATCGAAGGGACTTTGTTTCCAAACAAAATTTACGATAAAACATCCTAGGATTCCACTGATGGTACTATTCAGAACTGAATCGACCATTTGGCTATAAACCGCCGAGATGTGGCCTCAATATACATGGGAAGCATGAATCTGGCGTGGACAGCGGTCACAACTTTGTGAATGCCTGCTTAAAATTGTGCACTATAGATCTCCGACGGTGTCACAACGTCTTCAAATAAGGCGCAAGCTTAATGTAGATAGACTTGGAGATCTCTGCAAAATGTTAATATACTCGTACCATTATTCTAGGAATATGTCGTAAGAAAACTCCCAGTTGGCATCAGAGGGATGTTACGGTTTAAATCATTATAGATAGTAGCTTACGTAGTTGACAGAAACATAATGGCGCGATCACAACTGGGCGCCACGGAAGTCTTCGTTAATCTTGACACGGCAGCATGAGAAGTAGGGTTAAGTTATGTTGCAATGACGAAGAAACACACCAATCAGACAAAATCTGACGACAGCTGACTATTTCATAGAAAACGTGAACCACTTCGTATATTTAGGAGCCGATTTCTCCAAAGCCTGCAATGAAATCAAAAGACGCATAATGGTAGCAAACAAGACATTATAATCGGTACTTCCGATAATAAAACATTAAGACGTACATAGAAAAACGCAGCTGCGAATCTACAAAACCATAACAAGTCCTGTACTCTGCCATGGCTGTGAAACGTGTACATTAATACAGGTATCAGAAAAAATGGTTAATGATTTCGAGAGGAACGTATTACGACAAATTCTCGGACCGGTGAGAGAACAAGGCGAATGAAGAATTCGATACAATCAGGAATTTTATAGCATTTTTGAGGACCAAGAAATCTCTACTCTCATCAAACTTCGAAAGCTACAGTGGGCTGGTCACGTACAGCGAATGGAGGTTAGAAGAATACCCAAACGTGTATAAAAAGGAAAGGTGGAAGGAAAAAGGCCAGTCGGAAAACAAAGAAAACGCTGGAAGACGAAGACTGTAATCGCGCTTGTGAAATTTTCATCATGGATGACGCTGTCATTGGACCGACAAAATTGGAGACGAGGCATACAGGAGGCCAAGGCCCGACTTGGGATGTAGCACCATTAATAATGATGATCATTCTAGGTACCAAGTCATCAACATTAGACAGATATGAAATAAGCAAACTGAACACCAAGTTCAAGGTAACCAAAAACACCTTAACAAGTGCTGAAGAAACTGTGGGATACATGCAAAGAGGTGACAGGTGACAAGGGCAAGATTGGCAGTAGGAAAAACCCAAATTGGTAATCATCTCTCAACCCTATGAGAACCAAAGAACTTCCGGCTTATTTTGGGGATATGGGTGCGAGAAACAGGAATTTTTCCGCCAACCACCTGATGAGAGACGTAGACCTAACTTTAGTTAACATGAGTGAACGACAGTTGCGGCGATAAAAGCCATACTTCTCTGATATTTAAAACTAGATTTCAGTTTGCAGATATTCCAAAATCAGAATACTTTCTAAACATCCAGTCGACATAATCCTCTATTAAAAATTACTCCCTAGATGAGGTCGAAAGAACATAGTTTCCGCCATTTGGTTAATGGCATAATAGGATGCCTCAGGTATAGGCGGACTACCTTCCAAGGTCCTCAAACGGACCCAGATATATTGCAGTAACCGATATACTCCTCCAACTCATTATTGATATGTGGAGTAAAGAAAGATATCCAGCTGAATTAATAACGACGTTGTGAAAAACGCGACATTCGAGAAAAATAAATTATGTGGAACAATTATATGGACCAAGCTGCACGAGACCATATGTCCTTTGAAATCTAAGAATGGACGGATGAAAATAAACATTGTGCACAACTCGAGCGGGATAAAAAATTTCGCGATTTCTATTACAGTTCTGCTAGAAACCCGGAATGACAGATTGGCATGCAAAAGTAACAAAACAGTTAGCATTTTTGTATAGCTTACACTGATCGATTAAAACAGAAGTAGAAGCTCAATGTTCACAAGTCCGCTGATCCTGATGGCATTCCCCCTATTACCCTTAAAACGTGTACCTCCTCTCTGGCTAAACCCTTTCGCAATCTTTTTCATCTATCTTACTCTTCTGGGTGCTTTCCACGATTGTGGAAAGTCGCGAATGTTCAGCCAATTCCCAAGAAAGGAAGCAAAGCGAACCCCGCTAACTACCGCCCGATAGCCATTACTTCAGTGCTCTCGAAAGTGATGGAAACTGCTGTCAATCGCAAAATCGTTCACTATCTTGAGGATAAACAGCTTATCCACGATCACCAATACGGTTTCCGTTATGGAAGGTCAACGGGAGATCTCTTGGTATACCTGACAGAACGTTGGAACTCTTGCTTGCACAAATACGGCGAAGGTCAAGTTCTTGCTCTTGACATTGCAAAATCTTTTGACAGAGTTTGGCATGAATGTCTCCTTGTTAAGCTAAAGGCCATTGGTCTCGATGCTACCCTCCTTCGATGGATTGAGAGTTTCCTGTCCGAACGCACTATACGAGTCGTATTAGATGGCGTTCCTCTTTTCCAACTAATTATGGTGTCCTTCAGGGTTCTGTCCTATCGCCTACTCTGTTCTTAGTATTTATCAACGATCTTTTGTCTTCTACTCTCAATCCGATCCATAGTTTTGCAGATGACAGTACTTTAGATAACACCTTTGAATTTAACTCTGCTGTGGATTCTCACAAGAAATCTGTTGCTTCCAAACGCAGGGAGTTATTCGGTTCGTTAAACTCCGACCTCAACTTAGTCCTGGAATGGGGCAGGAAAAATAGAGTAGAGTTCAACGCTGCTAAAATACAAGCCTGTCATCTTTCCTTTAAACGTGATGTTCCAGCGTCGTCGTCTAAATTAGCCTTTAATGGCGTACCAATTTGCTCTGTAGATGAGTTTATCATATTAGGCGTAAAATTAAAAAACCATCTTGATTGGAGCAAACATATCTTTGATGTTGCCCTTGAAAAACGCCTAGGTATTCTTCTCAAATGTATAAAATATTTTACACCTCACGACTTAGCTACCATCTACAAGGCTTACATTCGACCTCGCTTAGAGTACAATTCACATTTATGGGCTGGAGCACCCAAAACACACCTTGCGCTACTCGATCGAATCCAAAAACATGCGTTCCGACTAATTGGAGACGACTCTCTCGAACATCGTAGGAACGTTGGACCACTCAGCATCTACTATCGCTACTTTCATGGTAAATGTAGTGCGGAACTTAAATCACTCATTCCTTCACTTTTCATTTTCCCCCGAAATACTCGTCAAGCTAAACGCGCACACGAGTTTACCGTCAACCCTATTCCTACTCGTACAGTGAAATATAGACAGTCATTCATCTCCCGAACGTCCAGACTTTGGAACACATTGCTTTCTAGCATATTTCCAAGCAAGTATAACCTTCAGCGCTTCAAAAATAATGTCCATCGCCATTTCCGTGTCTCTCCCCCAAAATTCCCATAACACTACCAAATTTCATCCTCTACCTATACCGACATAACTGTGTAATGCATTAAAGGGTGACCCCCTAAGTTATAATCGGTGCCATAAAAAAAAAAAAAAACACGTCTCTAACAAAGGGATGGAAGATGGAGTACGATCAATCAAACTACAAAGGATTCTTTTGGCTTGTCGAGGCGTTAGAATGAGGAGTGAGTGAATTTACATTGGGAAGACTCAATAAGGTCAATTTCATGCTGATAATGGGAACTCGAAATCGGTGAACAGTACTCTAATGTAGAAAAAACTAACGTCTTGAATAGTAAGACAGCAACAATTGTACTCGAGAAGGACTTAGTGGAGCGCAATATAAAACCAAAGAGGTGATATGCACTAGTTCAGATTTGAGCATTGTAATTCAGGAACTTTAGTTTATTGTCAAATAGTGTAGGTAAAGTTATTGAGGTAGTTCATGGTAGAGATAAAGAATAAAGGACACTTCATAGTGCAGAAAGAGAACCTATTACTCGGAATATAACGAAGTCGTCTGCACATAAAAGTCAGAAGATAGAAATGATAGTAGGTTATTTATGAAAACAAGAAATAGGTAAGAGTGGACTCTGAGCAACTCCAGAATCTGCTGACAAACTAGGGGATGGTTTGAGAAAGGTTACTTTCATAATTTGATTAGATAAAGTGAACCATAGGACCCGCACTTCTTTAGTTACGTAATAAGGATCTTAGGATTCAGCGAGTCAAATGCTCTGGCAAAGTCGCTATTTAAGGTATGCACCAATCTTTGGCTTTTAAATGACTTATCTACCATATTAGTAAGTTCGAGAAGTTTTGAATTTGTGGTATTGTCTTTTAGGAATCCATATTGCTGTGGAGAAATAAGATAAGAAAAAGTTCGAAGATGGAGTTCAAATATCTTACGCAGACCACTGTTGATATAGGGTGATAATGTTTATCATTATTCTGTTTCGTTTTTGAGCTCACTTCAAAACTCTGGGATAGTAACCTTCCTTAAGAGATTTTCCAACCGCTTCACCAAATCGCTTTCAATTTAGTGAACCGGTTGGAAATTCCATCCGATATTATGCAAACCATGCAAATACTATATCGATAATAATGGAATAGTCCACGGAAATAGGTTAACTACTACTGGTAATGTTTGTGGACTTCAAAAAGGCTTTCGACAGCGTTTAGAAAGATCTTAAATGACGGGAAAGGAAAGTGAAAGTTTTCAGTGGCGTCCGTATAATATCTTAAGTCGCCTTGATAATGCTGCACAAGCTAACGAGTTATTCGTATCGGACAAGATGCGCAACACGTGCATGAGTTGAGTTACCTCGGAAGAGTTGTCGGCATGATCGACGAAGCTGAAAGATATCTTGAGAGATATTGAAGCTCGTCAGGTCTTCAGTACTCTTTCTCTTTTTTCGCAAGGATAATGCATCAAATCAGTATGGGTGTAGCCTAGTGACTAGCTTGGTGGTCGACAATGCGCAGGTCGTGAGTTTAACTCGTGATCGATGCATAATCCTACCACACTGCCTACAAGGGTATATCTGGGTCACATTAATCTACGGACATGGAAATTCGTCGATAGAAAGTTGCGCGAAGGGCCAACAACCCTTTCACAATAACAAATAAAAAAAGTATTAAGGAACCTAAAGGTCAGGAGGCCAAGGCCCGATTCGGGCTACAGTGCTATTGAAGAAGAATAATGCATCGAATCCGAGTTGACAAATGGTTGTAACCCATAAAAAGTGACTGTTAAGCTTACCAAGAAATAGCAAACTTTCGTAAACTAATACCTCCAACGTATTTTGAAGATATGACTAGATGTGGACAGATTAAGATATGCACTCTTTGTGGAAACCAGAAGAAGACATCTAAATGCAAGCTCTGAAATATACTCTCTCAAGAAAGACGTGTTGGTCGACTATGTAGCTTATGAAAGCGAGCAGTTGAATCAAAAGTCAGAGGATTAAACAAGTCCTAGTAACAATTAATGGCCAAAGTTCATGGTCTCGCCTCTTGGATGAGAACGGTTTCTATCCTAAGATCCTTTAAGGGTTGAACCAACTACTTCACAAAAATAAGAAAACACATTGAAATTACATACATTCACTATAATATCTGAAAACCCTGGAGTGGCACCTGTCAACCTCCTGCCCCCGAGTTGGTACGCCTCTGTATAGAGGGTCTTAAAAGCAATTTGATCAATTGATTTAAGAAAATTGTTTTCTTCTTCAATGGCGCTAAAGCCCAAATCGGACCTTGGCCTCCTGACCTTCAGGTTGCTTAATATTTTTTCTTTATTTATTGCGGAAGAGTTGTTAAATCTTCGCACAACCCTCTATCTACGGATTTTTCATTTTCGTAGATTGAGGAAATCAGGATATATTCAAGAAGACATTGTGCTGGAATTATGCGTCAACCGGAATTTGAACTCACGACCTTCGCACTTTGAACCAAACTCGCTGCCCACTAGGTTCGTAGATAGAGGGTTGTGCGAAGGGCTAACAACCCTTCCACAATAAGTAATGAAAAATGTTAAGGAACGTGAAGGTCAGAAGGCCAAGGCCCAATTTGAGCTTCATCACGACTGGGTTGGGGGGTGAAACAGCTAAAAAAACATGAAAATGCATAGACATTGCTTACGAATCACTCTGGATAACTTAAGCGAAGCACATCTTGGTTTCGGTAAACTACATATTCTTATTATACACTCAATTTTGAGTAAAACTATGCAAACCATGTCTCCAAGAAGTCAGAAACTGTTATAAATATAGCTGTGAAGTGAGGGAGTCAGGTGAAAAGTGGGCTGTTTGAAACCTTTTCCGCCAATCCCAACGTATTCCAATGGTGTATTTTTTCCATAGGCTTGGGTACCTTATATTGTTCATCGTCTTAGATAAAACTAATGCCATTTATATTAAAAAACGTCAAATCTTTATAAAATCGTTTGTAAACAAAATGGATACTCATAAAACACCAACAATATAGCATATACAAGCAAACATTTTTAATTTGTTTGCTTTCCTATAAAGTTGTTCTTTTATACCTTTGACACATTTTCTCTAAAACACTCATCCGATCGGTGTGATTTTATGTTTCGTAGATGACATTACTGTTTACGAACAGATTGAAGGAAAATTATGTTTCTTTTTTAATAATGTTCGATAATATAAGACCGAATTGAAGCTTTCTATTCGTTCAAGCTAGATGTGCTATATGTACAACCTACGCAAAAATTTTAAAATTCTACACCATTCTATTTTCTTGTTTTACAATGATAAATAAATGTGCAAAGTTTCATTTAAATCGGACGAGTTGTTCCTGTAAAAATTGGTCATGAATTTATGATTGAAAAGGGCAAACGATATGCTCTTCTTATTGCATCCGAATTCGAAATACATAGTACTTAACTCCGTATTTAGCTTTAGACATATAAAAGTATGCAGGGAAGAGAGTGGAAAGACCGAGATAGGCTCAAAAAACCATCAAGTGAACTCATAGTGTACGCCAACGGCAAAAATTTCTTTGCAAAATCCCTGGAGAATGTTAAAGAAATATTTGTAA
This sequence comes from Chorisops tibialis, assembly GCA_963669355.1. NCBI lineage: Eukaryota > Metazoa > Arthropoda > Insecta > Diptera > Stratiomyidae > Chorisops > Chorisops tibialis. Next base: position 114,115,066 of record OY770262.1, on the reverse strand, counting down.
TTCTTGACTCACTGGCAAGTGAAGTTGGACTACGTATTAACAAAATTAAAACAAAATTTATGACACTAACCTGTGCCACTTGATAAGTTCGTTTCTTAACAACAGAAAGTTCACTGTTAAAGTGAAAGATAAACTATCTCACAACGCAGCTATCCACTCAGGAGTGCCAGAAGGTTCTTGCATCAGACCCACTCTATGTAATATCTTTACTGTAGATATCCCAAAACTTCATTCCTGCGAATTAGTCACATTTGCAGATGATACCGGCATTTTATCTGCAGCTTTAGATCCTCAAATAATAATAAACAACCTGCAAGATCAACTCGAAAAAGTCTGAAATTACTTCCACAAATGGAAAATTAAGCTTAACACTAGCAGGCCACATTCTTCACAAAATATAGAGCCTTACCTCCACCTGCAATTAATATACTTGACGAACTTGTAGCATGGTCTAAATTTGTGAAATATTTAGAAGTTTATTTCGACCCTAAACTAATTTTTCAGAATCATGTTGACCAAACTATCTCAAAAACGGCTAAAAAAAATTCAAATTTTGTATCTACTGATCAACAGAAAGTCCCAAATTAAATTAAACAAAACCGTAGTATAACTAGCCTTAACAATACGGATCTCCTATTTGAAAAATGTGGTGTGCAGCTAACCATTGCAAGAAGCTGCAAATAATCCAAAATAAGTTTCTTAAAATTATCCTAAACAAACTGTGATACTTTTCAATTCATCTTTTGCGCGCTTTAGCGAAAATGCAACAGATCAATTATCTTACCAATGAATTAGAATTCAAATTTAAATAAACTGCCAACAAGTCGGACGCAACTTTATTATTTTTAGGACAAGTTAAAGATGCATGGAAAGTCAACATGCAAGTTAAAGTGGTTAGGGAAGACTAAGTGGAACCCCGTTTCACAAGTGGAACCCCCTTTCACAAGTGGAACCCCCATTAGGGCAGGGATGATGCCAATTCAACACTTAGTTGCGAATACGATCAATAGCTCCAGTACATGTAATCAATATTTCATTCGTTTATGCAAGTTTGGGTTTTTATGAGAGAGGGAAGAGGGGTGATATTAAGGGTGGGTGAATGTCAATAATTTTTCAATTGGTTACTTCAATTACGTCCAAGATTTTCTGCATAGAATGTCAGTTTCATAGACGAAGTTGCATAGAATTTTCATAAAATTTGGTGTATTTTACATTCACGAAATCAATCATTTGTATGGGAGGGGGTAGAGGAGGTAAGGGAAATGTAAAATTTGTGTTGCAGTTTTATTTCATTTCTTTTGTAAGGTGCTCGTACAAAATTTCAAGTTCGTAGCTTTTAAGTTAAGCTAGGGTATAGCCTAGTATGTAGTGTGTTGATCTTGTAATGCGAAGGTCGTGAGTCCAAATCCCGGTCTGCACAATATATAATTCTAGCACATTGCCTGCTTGGATATATCTTGGTCACCTTAATCTAAGAAAATGAAAAATTCGTAGAAAGAGGGTTGTGCGAATGGCTAACAACCCTTCCACAATAAGTAATAAAAAAATGTTAAGGAACCTGAATATCAGGAGGCCATGGTCCGATTTGAGCTGTAGCGCCATTGTAGAAGAAGCTTTTACGTTGTGGGTTAGGAGCTGATTTATTGAAATTGGTCGAAATCATACTTTTGTATGGGAGGGGTAGAAGGGGAAATGCTATCTCAAAACTTTTGACGCAGTTCCGTTTTAACTATTTTCGAAAGTTTTTGTGCAAAATGTCCATCCGTTCCGAGGCTGTTCTTCAGGTTTCTGGACAGTGCATTTTTTTTCGGTGATGCGTTGTCGGCGCTTCGCCCAACCATCGACCTGGAGGACCGGTCCTATTTATTTGTTGCACCCTAGAAGAAAAAGGGTGGGAGCTTTCAGCTAAATATGACATGCTGGAGTTCTCAAAGCTATGCTGCGAGTCCAACTATGTCATACTTTTGCCTATTTCCTGAGACTCACAGGTGTTACTGGCCATTCATGTTAACTCCATATTCCCTCCTCCTTTCTCAACCGGGCTTCGGACCGTGTATGACGAAGTTAAAAATGTTACCGTATTCATCAAAATAGCAATAGGTCCAAGGCAAATGACTTTTGGCCGCCTTTTTAAGATTACAAAATAAGTTCTAAAACTACAAATCTAATACCCTGCGATGAACTAATTTTGTTATCATTTTCCATCAATTTTATTACTCTGAAGCCTCACTGAAAAATCCACACAATTGAATCAACACTATCACGCACTTAACTTGAAAATTTAGTATGTAAATTAAAAATGCGCCTCAAGACTTGACTTAGCTATTTTATCTTTAAATTCTCACGTCTCATTTAGATCTTAACTACTAAAACCAATCATAATAACCAATTTGATTAAGTTGTAGTAGTTTATAAGCTATTTTTGTTTTGATATTCAGTTGAATTTTGTTTAGGCAAAACTACTTTTTGAATGTAATCGAAATAACTAAACCAACATTATCATACACTTATGGGCTAGCACCGTTTTTCAGACCACTGTGTTTTCATGATGAACCATTGATCTTTGATCACGGAAATACCTTATAAAAGCAGCGATGAAAGTGATGAAGTGGTTCGAATGTGTGCCAGTAGACTTCCTCGTCAAAAATCTCGAAATTTCAAAAAGAAAAACATAAATACCACGCTATTTAACCGTTGAAATTCTTCAAATCTCGCATAGGTCAATTACATAGGTAAGGAGCTCTTTATTTCCTACAAGAGATAAATCTAAACACTACTAAGCGCTATCATAGCTCTATGATGCAATCAGTAAATCACACATAAATATCCAGTATTAAAGTGGACATCTGCGGTAATAAGACAGGTACATGCGGTTTAGAGCTCCGGCTTTAAAATAGGTGAAAGTAGCGTCTGAAGATTCGGCGTACGGTGCGGATAGCATCAGAATCTTCACTCAAATCGATCCGTATTTAAGTAGTTTCCCCGCGACGACGAAGAAAAGATTTTTTTTTTATAGCAGCTCCATTAGTCACGGGATTAATAATTCTGAATGAGATGAGAATTTTGTTAAATCAAAATCAATATGATGAATTACTCTATACAAGTCATAAATGTTACAAACTTCGTATAGGTTGGATTAACACCTTTGTCGTATCCGTGATGCCGTAATCATTTTTCGGCTTTTCTTTTCGATATAATCGAAGCAGCATCCACTGATGAGATTTAAAATTTGAAATGCATCAGGTTATAGTAATTGATTTATCAGGCATTAGAAGATTGATGATGATGCATGAACGCTCTTCATAATTCAATAATAATGATAATCCTTGATTAATGTCGGTTCGGAGCGACACCTTTTGACAATCACGTTGGCATGCACTTTGCTTTTGGAATCGACTTTGATTCTTTCGATCGGTTTTTATCTAACCTGTCTTCTACAAACTATGTACTTATCGGAGTAGCTACGCATAATTATTGATTTCATAGTATTTCGGAAAGTTTTTATTTACCATAACGTTTTGATTGGACATGATTGTTTGGGAGATGCCTGCAGCAAAACAGCAAACAATTTTGGATGCTTATTCGGTTTTTTCGAGCTAAGTTGTTGATTGAGTGAATCAGCAATGGAAATTTTGATTCCTTTATAATATGCATATTTGTAAAGCAGGGAATGTTAAAAATAAATCCTTACCAAATATAATTTCAGACATACTTACTTACTTACGATGGCGCTACAGCCCAAATCGGACCTTGGCCTCCTGAATGCTTTTCTGACATATCGTTAGTACATCCTTTAAATTGAAAATGAGTTTTGGTTCTTCTTTACCTGTCTTTTTCTCCTGTGGTGTTTTTTGCTATATTTTACACTTTTGAAAATTATATGTGCACTTGATAGCCTTAAGCTTTCTTAAGTTAGTCATCAAAATTTTATAATTTAATATCTGCCAAAAGCACAATTAACTGCGTCGTATTTTGAAAATCGGGAGGTGAATGGATTCAATTCCTCTTTTTCAAATTAAACCGTGGACAATTTTACTTTCGCGATAATTCAACTGCAAAACTCAGTATCTAATATAAAAACGCATAAGACTAGCCAAAAATACAAATTTAATCATTAAAAGTTTTATACAAGATCCACCCAAAAGTATCCCAACTTTATAAATAATAAAGACAACTACAAATTATTTTAAAAAGAAGATGCAAGGTGTCGCGTCTTGCATAGATGAGAGCTGTCCGAGAGCTTCCCTGTGCGAACGGGTGTCAGACAAGGCTGCATATTATCACCAGCCCTGTTTCTGGTGGTAATAAATGACATCTTTAAGGCTGCACTGGAAGATGGGGAAGGTAAAGATCTTCAATGGAGACTATTTAACATCTTAAGTCATCTTGATTATGCTGATGACGTGTGTTTGCTTGCACATAACCGTTCGGACTTAGAGTCAAATGTTCGCTCGTTGCATTCTAAATGCAAAGAGGCGGGATTGAAAATAAATGTGCGTAAAACCAAGTACATGCACATGGGTTCGAACACAAGCACACCGATTGTTCTTAGCGGACAAGATGTGGAAGAGGTGCAAGATTTTTGTTATCTCGGAAGCATTGTCAGCATGGATGGCAGAGCTGTAAAGAATGTTGAGGCTCGTCTAAGTACAGCGCGTCAGGCCTTCGGTATTCTTTCCCCTTTCTGGAGGTTAATCGAGATCTCTCTTTGCACGACGCTGCAAGTTTTTTACGCATTCTCAAATGATTGTACTATGTGGAAAGTGACCGTTCGACTTACTAAGAAACTAAAAACTTTCCTGAACTAATTCCTCCGACGTATTTTAAAAATATTCTGACCAGAAGTAATCTCCAACGAAAAACTTTGGAGTACAACTGGACAAACTAAAATAGGTATTGAAGTTGAAAGGTGGAAGTGGCAGTGGATCGGTCACACTTTGAGGAAACCAGAGCGAAACATCGCCAAACAGGCTCTGGATTATAATCCTCAAGGAAGACGTCGGGTTGGTCGACCTTGTAGCACATGGAAGCGTGCAGCTGAGCAGGAGGCCAGAGGAATAACCAAGTCCTGGCAACAGATTAAGGGTGATGCTCAGGATCATGCCTTGTGGAAGATAGTTATTTATGTTCTATGGCCCTATAGGGGGTCTTAACAGGAATTTGATTGATTGGCAGATTATTTTGGCATAAATTACTTATTGGCTTCAAACTATTCTATATGGTGTTGAGAGTTAAAATACGATTTTTATCAAATAATTGGATACACTTGCTGATCGAAAAGATGGCGCATTATCAAATGACAACTTCCTTCGCAATATTCTGGACGAATACGGTGCACCAAGCGCTTCAAAACACCTAGGTATAACCGAGCATTAACGATTTAGCCCGCTGGAGCGAACTCGAAGTTCTGGGGATTTAATTTCATTTCCATATAGATTTTGGCTCACTTTTGATGAGTTCACGGATAATTTTGATGATATCTTCATTCACAACTTCTCTGGATCGACCCGAATGTTTGTCGTCATTCAAGTTTCCTCGAAGTTCCTTAAAACGAGTTAAGCAGTCAGAAATTGTTAAATGGGATAGGCAATCATTATCATAAAACAAAATTAAATATTGGCTATTTGTTCAATGCTCTTTTTTATACTGATGACACAAACATACTATTAGTCATACGCAATAACTTCGCTGCCAATGAACAAAATGTCCATTCAAACGCGCTAAGCTCTATAGAGTGATTGAGCAAGTGGTGTAGAGTTGGATAGGCCTATTATTTGACATCTGGTCATTTGACAGTTCTCAAAAGTTATCATTTGTCATCTATATATAAAAGCGGGAAAATTACCATGGAACGCTACACAGTCCTCGTATTTTATTACGAGTTCAATCGCAGTTGCGATGCGCAAGATTCGAGCAAATTTTGATCGTAACCATGTGCCTTTTGAGACGTGTATGCGGAGCCTAATCAAAAAATTCCATGAGATTGGTTCAGTGCAAGGTTTAAAGACACCAAAACAACTTCGATCCGGACGTTCGACCGAAAATATCCCCGGAGTGAAGGACTGTATTGAAAACGACCCAAACATCTCCATTCGTCACCGTGCTTAAGAACTTGACCTCTCCACGTCTACACTGCAGCGAATATTGACGAAAGATTTGGCTCTGCATGCATACAATGTCCAATTGACTTAACAACTGCAGCCGGCGGACCACCAGCAGGGCCGCACGTTCTCTGATGGGGTCATGGAAACAAATCTTAAACCTCTTGTTGATACACCGCATAGTAGTTTTGGAGCTTCTGGAAAGGATCTTATAGGATTTAACGTAACTTATCAAAATTTACTCTGCGGAAGTTTAACTTTATATTCCTGCGTATGGCTTCTTATTTACAACGAAACGGAGACCGGCATTTCTAATGAAAACAGTTGGCCGCGTAAATCTGAGATACTCGTTTGTCAGTTGTCTGTTCCGCGATTTCAAGTTTTATTTTAAATTAGTTTTAAATTAAAATCACTGTTCGCGGTATTAGTGACAATATAATTAATATTAAAAAGTACATCTATACCAAATTAATTAGAATAAATCTCATTAACTCGATTCAATTCTGCTGAACACTAACTTCTCAGATACGAATTAGTAAACATACAAAAAATGAGAAGAAAAATTGCCGTGAGAAAATTGAAATTTGATCAACGTCTACGATTAGGAAGTACTTCATAAAAGTTCATACATTTCAACTTTAACTAACAGCGCCAACGTGTATGCTGCGTAAGATCTATGTTTCGATGTAAATCAGGAGTGAAACCAAACGTTAATTATTTGGCTTATAATCTTTGGTTCAACGAAGAAAGCTCTTATGGCTGATGGATGTTATCTCCTATAGTATTAATTGCTTTGAATTGCTTAGTCTCTTCCGAGTTATGCTCCCTAAAAACCATGGAGGTAGAGGTCGATTTTTCACCCCATCATACACCGCACCAATTATGGACATAATGAACCTACATATTTCTAGATACATCTCCTACTTTAATATAATATGGGACAAAATTGATTTTAGTGATCGCAGGAAATTCATAATTTCTAGATTTAACTTTATTATTCTAATAATAAAATTTTGTGATCGACTTGGAAAAAAAATTTGCTGCACTAAAATTTTGTTTTTTCGCGATTTATGACTAAAAAATGCAAAAAAAAAATCATATGTCCTCCTGAAGACAGAAATACCATTTAAGGCTGGCTTGCATACGGGTGCTGATCTCAGCGAACACTAAATTTGGGAGCGTTGGGCTTAAGGGGGAGGCGGAGGAAGCCCGAGAATAGAAAAATAATAATTCGAATACCTCAACCATGGTTCCAGCTAGAAAGCTGAAATTCGATACACATTTAAAGAGGTTATTATTGGGGTCCGAAAAGGGGTGGAAAGTTAAAGCCAAATTGTAGGCCGAATTGTTATTCCAAATGATTATATCTTTGGAATTACTTAGCACACAAATATTTTAGGAGCAATAAGGTGGCACACAGATCCTCCATAAGCAACTTAGATGGAGGTCAATTATTGTAAGGGATAATCTCAAATCTCAAATATCTCTTTAGCTATATAATTAAAACCTGAAATGTATTAAGCTATACTAGCGGAATATAATAAAAATATAATTATTGGGCATAATAGGGGAATGGGTAGCAATTCACTTGCACTTTTCAAACTTTCTAGCCGCTATATAAATCCAACAGAGGTTATAATTTGAAGCTTTGTCAGATTGTAAAGCTCTATACACTTTAGTTTCAATGAAATTTTTAAGCTTAATAGAGAAGGGAGTTGGAGGGCCAAATACAAAGTTAAAATTCTGCGCATGTACACATCCATTTGATATACACAAAGAAAAAATAATATTTTGAACCAGAACTGCTATGTGCCATGTATATTAAAAAAAAAAAAAAACCGAAACGCAAAATTTTTGATTGAAATTTTAACCTTCAAAATTTCTGAAATTCATTTAAAAAATTTATTCAAAGCTTAAGATATTAACTGGTCGAATATCTTTTCAACTTCTACCCCCTCCTATACACAAGTTTTCCTTTTCGACCATTTTTAAGAAATCATTTATCACTAAACCATTAAATGCTATAAACTTGAAATTTTGTGCAAGCACTTTTAAAAATAAACTGCCAACAAGTCGGGCGAAACTTTATTATTCTTGGGACAAGTTGCGGATGCGTGGAAAGTCAATATGCAGGTTAGAGTGGTTAGCGAAGACTAAGTGAAAGGGGGTTCTTGGGCAGGGCAATTATCAATTTAACACTTTGTAGAAACGTTCAAAAGCTCCAGTATATATAATCAATATTTCGTTCGTTTACTTATGCAAGTTTGAGTTTTTTGAGGGAAGGGGTGAGGGGTGATAGTAAGGGTCAGTGGATGTTAATAGTTTTTTAATTGATTGCTTGAATCACGTCCAATATTCTCTGTATAGAATGTCAGTTTCATAGACGAAGTTGCATAGAATTTTCATAAGATTCTATGTATTTTACATTCACGAAACCAAACATTTGTATGGGAGGGGGTAGAGGAGGTAGAGGAATCGTAAAAATTGTGACGCAATTCTATTTCCTTTCTCATGTAGTGTGCTCGTACAAAATTTCAAATTCGTAGCTTTTAATTTGTTGGTTATTAGTTGATTTAATGAAATAGGTCGAAATGATACTTTTGTATGGGAGGGGTAGAAGGGCAAACGCGATTGCAAAACTTTTAAAAGAATTTCATTTCAATTATTTTTATAAGTTCTTATGCAAAATTTCAAATGGATAGCTTTTAAGACTTAGCTGATAACTGATTTCTTAAAAATGCTCGAAAAAATAATTTTGTATGGGAGGGGGTAGAAGAAGTGGGGGAATTGCAAAATTTGTGAAGCAATTTTATTTTTCTTCTTTTGTGACGTACTCGTAAGAAATTTCAAGTTCGTAACTTTTAATTTGTTGGTTATTAGTTGCTTTAATAAAATTGGTCGAAATCATACTTTTTTATGGGAGGGGTTAGAAGGGCAAGTGCGATTTCAAAACTTTTTAGTTAATTTCATTTCAAATATTTTTATAAGTTCTTCTGCAAAATTTCAAATCGATAGCTTTTAATAGTTAGGTGATAATTAAAAATGGTCGAAAAAATAATTTTGTATGGGAGGGGGTAGAAGTTTTGAAAGTATTCGACCAGTTAATATTTCATACTTTTAGGGATTTTTTTTAAATGTATTTCCCAAATTTTTAAGTTTCTACCTTAAAATTACATCCACAAATTTTCAGTTTTCGTGTTTTTTTCGGTGCACTTGAAACACCTTGTGCCCATTAGACCGGGGTGGTCGGTTCGTAACAATTGTGGATCATATTATTATTTTTTTTCTATGTATATCAAATAGATGTATTCACATGCCAAATTTAAAGTTTCTATCTTTGACCAGAGTCCTAAAAAAATCACTCAACATTTTCGACATTTTTGCTTACCACCTCCCTCCCTTTACACCCCCTAACTTAAAATATTAAATATTATCAAAATTAACTATTATATAGTTCTACAATCTGACAAATTTTCGATTTGATATCTGTACTATTTTTTGAGATATAAGGATTTGTGATTTTGAAAAGTGCGCCATTTTTGAAATGCTCCCCATTTCCCCCACTACTATTATTTCAACATATTATATTTTTTTGTATTTTCCTAGTATAGCTTAATATACGTTTTAAGTTTCAAGTACATAGCTTAAGAGATAGTTGAGATATTAATTTTTACGTGTTTTTCTTTGCACCCCCCGTGACCCTCCTCCTTACAATAATTAGCCACTCTGTAAGCTGATTTCGATGAAACTATATGCCTTTTTGACGGTCTCGAAATATAAATTTTTTACGATAAGTAATTTCGACGATATAACCATTTGAAAAAACAATTCGGCCGACAATTTGTTTTTAGCCCCCCTTTTTCGGACGCCAATGGATAAAAAAAATTAATTATTTTTAAAGTTTGTCCCACAACCTTCTCTATACGTCTACTGATTTTCAACTTTCTATCTGCATTCGTGAGGGAGATATTAGCAAGTGTAGTTTTCGACTTTTTCCCTCCCCCCGCCTCCCCCTTCCCCCTAACACCCCCCAAAATTTAGAAAATAGAGCTCATTTACCCAATCAACAATCCACCCGAAAACGAACATTCTACCTTTAACGGTCTCGGAGATATGAGTCCACATGTACGGCGTACGGCGGACGGCGTACGGCGGGACGGATTTTTTTATTTGCAGTTTTAAGCTAATTTAGTCATGAAACGCGAAAAAAAAAAATTTCAGGGTAGCAAACCTTTTTTTTTTCTTGTGTCGATCACAATACTTTATTACTAGAATAATAAAGTAATACGGTAAATAAAGTTGTATCACAAGTTTTGTAATTCCTTTTACTCTTCTACTCCATACTTCCATAGAAAAGTATGATATCGACCAATCTTAGTAAATCAACTAATAAACAATAAATTAAAAACTACGAACTTGAAATTTAGTACGAACACTTTTTCAGACAAATAAAATAACACTGCGTTACAATTTGATCAACTCCCCTACCCCCCCTCCCATACAAATATAAAGGTTCAAGAATATAAAATACACCGAGCTTCACAGAATTTACTTCGTCTATGAAACTAACATTCTACACTGTGAATTTTGAACGTGATTCAAGCAATCAAGCAAATTATTAGCATCCACCTATCCCTTCTAGCTAGGGTGTAGCCTAGTGGGTAGCGTGTTGGTCTTGTAATGCGAAGTTCATGAGTTCATGAGCCTAGCGCTAGAACCTTCATACACTTAGTCTTCCCTATTTACCTTAACCGACGCATTGACTTCCCACGCATCTAAAACTTGTCCCAAGAATAATGAAGTTGTGCCCAACGGTTGGTAGATATTTTGTGTTTATACTCTAGACGAAATCTACATAACATCAACATAACTTTCAAAATATCTATCGTGCTAAAAATTCTTTTAAATTTTTTGCGAAAAGAAACTTTAATTTCGCGAACCGCCACATCCCCCTACTCCTTCTACCGCCTCCCATACAAATTTCAAGAAATTTATTTTTCTCCAAAACTATTCAACCTATTGACTTGAAAATCAGGCCAAAGCATAATCATATGAATATCATTAACGTTAAAAGACATTGATTCAATTCCATCACTCGTTCTACTCCCTCCCATACAAATGCACAATTTTGAAAAAGGATTTTTTTTCGACAGTCAAATTTTAGGCAGAATCATTTTTAATATATTTGCAATTAATTTTGAACAAATTTATCAGCTTCACTCTACTTGTTCTAACTCCTTCCATACAAATTTCACGAAATTTCGAAAATTAAATTAAATTATTTTTTTCGAAATTATCAAAGCTATCAACTTGAAATTACGTGCAAAGTAAAATAATGGAAATATCACTAACGTCGGAAAATTTCGCTTTGATCCGTACACTTCTTTTACCATCTCCCATACAAATGCATATTTTTGGTAAATCCATTATATCGATTTTCATTGAAATTAATTTTGCCAGAATAATTGCAATAAATGTTAATAAAAATTTAAACTTCGCTTCACTCCTTCTACCTCCTCCCATACAAATTTCTTTATTTAAAGCTCATAAAATGGATTTCTCCTTAGAACATATGAGAAGTATCGACTTAAAAGTTAGAATAAGACATGATGATTAAAATGTCGATAAGTAGTTTCAAAATCATACAAAACATTTCACTTCCTCAGTCACCTCCCATACAAGTTCCACAATCTCAGAAAAGCAATGTCCATTTTTTTTTTTAAATAAGGAAAGCTACAAACTTTAAATTTAGCACGAAAAATTTTGCGTACCGCGATCGATGTCATATACAAAAATTGCAAACCTCCCCACGCTGCTTTTACCACCTTCCATACAAAAGTCATTATTCACTATTCGAAAGAACTGAAAGACATTATTTTTGGGTATGTTAATCTCTTTCCCATTTCATCTAGAGTTTCGCTTGGGCTTTACGCCCAATCAATTCTGTTATGGTTTTTATTGTTTTTTTTTTTCGTTTTGCTTTCTCATTTAATTTTAATATGTGTTCTTCTTCTTCTGCAATGGCACTAGAACCTAAATTTGTTATGCCATCAATGGCGTTATAGCCAAAATCAGGGTGTGGTCTCCGGACCTTCAAGTTCCTTAACATTTTATTTGTTATTGTGAAAGTGTTATTAGCCCTTCGCACAACCCTCTTACCTACGAATTTTAATTTTCGAGGTGACCAAGATATACCCACGGAAGTAGTGCGCTGAGATCACACGTCGACCGGAATTTGAACTTCCGACCTTCGCAGTGCAAACAAACACGCCTACTAAGCTACACCCTAGCTTTTATATGTACAATATTAGTAGTCTGTTAAGGTAACTTCTATAGATGAATGTAAATACAAAATGAATAATTAGGAAAACAAAAAGAAGAAAAAGACTACCTGTCTAAAACAGCCTTAAACAGTGTAGAAAATTTCTCCGCGACGAATTTCGAAAGCTCAGTGATAAAATAAATTATTTACTTCGAATCTGCTCACGCATACGTGGTACACTGCTAAGAATTTGCACAGAGCTTTATTTTTGCATTATAAACTTATACACCGAATTTTGTCGAAATTCGTGCTCTGGTAATTTCGCTGGGTGGGGGAGCGCCGCAGCTCTGAGTTACGCCACTGGTACAAAAAAAAATCTTCGCACAACAATTTTCGAAAAGATATACAAATTGTACGATTTTTAAGCATACTTTTACTTTATTATTATAATAATAAAGTATTGTGATCGACACAAAAAAAAAAAAAAGTTTGCTACCCTGAAATTTTTATACTCTAGATGAAATCTGAGAGTATATTGTGTTTGCCTTACCGTTTGTAACGCTAAGAAATAACGCTCGCACAGAGCCGCCAAGGGTACAGAAATATTTGTTGTCGCTCAAAAACCTCGATTCCGAGTGACCGTCTGTCTGTCTGTCTGTCTGTCTGTCTGTCTGTCTGTCCGTCTGTCCGTCTGTGCGTCTGTCTACAGCATAACTCTCGAAAGCTTTGAGCTATAGTGCTAAAAATTTTTGTGTGCCATTTTCAGCAAAAAAGTAACTTTAAGTTCGTGAATGGACCACATCCTCTCACTCCTTCTACCCCCTCCCATACAAATTTCATGAAATTTCGAAAAATTAAGAAATTGATTTTCTTTGAAACTATTTAAACTATCGACTTGAAATTTAGGTCAAAGTATTACGATATAGATGTCATTAATAGCACGGAATATTGACCCGATCCCTTTACTCCTTCTACCCCCTCCCATACAAATGGTCAATTTTGAAAAATACATCTTTTCGATTTTCATTGAAACTAGTAAAGCTGAAATAACTAAATTTTGTCAGAATTAATTCTATTGTAATTGCAATTTATTTTAAAAATAATTATCAACTTCACCTTACTCCTTCTACCCCCTCCCATACAAATTTCACGAAATTTTGAAATTTAAATTAAATTATTTTTCTTCGAAACTGTTAAAGCTATCAACTTGATATTTTGTATAAAGTATACAAATAGAAATATTAATGATGCGAAAAAAATTTGTTTTGATCTGAACACTCCTTCAACCCCCTCCCATACAAATGCAGAATTTTTGTTAAATGCATTTCATCGATTTCCATTCAAACTAGAAAAAGTACAAACTTCAAATTTTGCTAGAATTCGTTTTTAAATAATTGAAATAAGTGTAACAAAAAATTATCAGCTCCGCTTTACTCCTTCTACCACCTCCCACACAAATATCTCTATTATAAATTCAAGAAAAGCATTTCTCCTTCAAGTATATGAGAGCTATCGACTTTGAAATTGAATCAAAGCATGGTGATAAGGATGATGATAAGCAGTTTCAAAGTCATCTTAAACGCTCCACTTCCTCTGCCACCTCCCATACAAATGCCTCAATTTAAGGAAAACTATGACCAATTTCTTTAAAAATAATGAAAACTAAGAACTTTAAATTCAGCAAAAAACATTTTGCATGCCATGTCCGGTGTCATATACGAAAAATACAAACCTCCCCCTCTACTTCTACCACTTCCCATGCAAAAGTTTCTATTCACTATTCTAAAGAATTTGATATGACATATTTTCCGGTATATTAAAGTCATTTCCATCTCATCTAGAGTATCATATGATTGGGCTTTAAGCCCAATCATAATTCTGTTATGTTTTTTTTTTGCGTTTCATGACTAAATTAGCCTAAAAATGCAAAAAAAAAAAATCCGTCTGTCTGTACGCCGTCCGCCGTCCGCCGTCCGCCGTACGCCGTACGCCGTACGCCGTACGCCGTCCGCCGTACGCCGACGTGTACGCTCAGCGCACATTAACTTCCAAACCCTTCAAGAAAGAAAGTTAATTTTTGGAGGGATTATAGATAGTTGCGGATCTCAGGCGAATACCCATTTTGGGGGGTGTACGGGTTCAGGGGAAGGCGGGGGGAGCGCTTAAACCAAAAAATACGAATTCAAATATCTCAACCATGGTAACAGCTAGGAAGCTTAAACTCAACATACATATAGAGGGGTTTGTGGGACAACTTTTAAAAATAATTTAATTTTTTTATCCATTGGGGTGCGAAAAGGGGGGGCTAAGAACCAATTGTCGGACGAATTTTTTTTTCAAATGATTATATCTTCGAAATTACCAATCGTAAAAAAATGATATTTAGAGACCTTTAAGGTGGCATATAGTTCCATCGGAATCAGCTCAGAAAGCGGCTAACTATTGTAAGGGGGAGGGTCAGGGGGGGTGCAAAGAAAAACACTTAAAAATTAATATCTCAACTATCTTTTAAGCTATGTAATTGAAACTTAAAACCTATATTAAGCTATACTAGGCAAATACAAAAAAAATATAACATCTCGAAATAATAGTAGTGGGGGGAAATGGGGAACATTTTAAAAATGGCGCACTTTTCAAAATTACAAATCCTTATATCTCAAAAACGAGTACAGATATTAAATCAAAAATTTGTCAAATTGTAGAACTACATAATGGTTAATTTTGGTAAAAATTTTAAGCTGGGAGGTGTAAGGGGAGGGAGGTGATAAGCAAAAATGTCGAAAATTTGAAGTGATTTTTTTAGGGCTCTGGTGAAAGATAAAAAGTTAAAATTTTGCATGTGAATACCTATATTTAATGTACATAGAAAAATAATATTAATTTGATCCATATTTATTATAAACCGACTCCCCCGGTCTAACGTGCACAAGGTGTTTCATGTGCATTGAAAAAAACACATAAACTGAAAATTTTTGAGTGTAATTTTAAGGTAGAAACTTGAAAATTTGCGAAATGCATTTAAAAAAAATCCCTAAATATAAGAAATATTAACTGGTCGAAAACCTTTAAAACTTCTACCCCCTCCCATACAAAATTATTTTTTCGACCATTTTCAAGAAATCAATTATCACCTAACCATTAAAAGCTATCAAATTCAAATTTTGCAAAACAACTTACAAAAATAATTAAAATGAAATTGCGTTCAAAGTTTTAAAATCGCGCTTGCCCTTCTACCCCCTCCCATACAAAAGTATGATTTCGACTAATTTCATTAAATCAACTAATAACCAACAAATTGAAAGCTATGAACTTTAAATTACGTACGAGCATCTAACAACAAAAATAAAAGAAAATTGCATCACAAGTTTGACGATTCCCCTACCTCCTCTACCCCCTCCCATACAAAATTATTTTTTCGAGCATTTTTAAGAAATCAGTTATCAGCTAACTCTTAAAAGCTATCAATTTCAAATTTTGCATAAAAACTTATAAAAATAATTCAAATGAAGTTGCTTTAAAAGTTTTGAAATCGCGCTTGCGCTTCTACCCCCTCCCATACAAAACTATGATTTCGACCAATTTTATTAAATCAACTAATAACCAACAAACTAAAAGCTACGAACTTGAAATTCTATACAAGCACCTTACAAGAGACGCGAAATAAAACTGCGTATCAAGTTTTACGATTCCCCTATATTCTCTACCCCCTCCCATACAAATGTTCGGTTTCATGAATGTAAAATACACCGAATTTTATGAAAATTCTATGCAACTTCGTCTATGAAACACATTATATACAGAGAATATTGGACGTGATTCAAGTAATTAATTAAAAAGCTATTAACATCCACCCACCCTTACTATTACACCTACTCCTCCCCTCATAAAAACCCAAACTTACAGACACGAATGAAATATTGTTAACAGTCCTGCCCAAGAACTCCCTTTCACTTAGTCTTCCCTGACCACTCTAACCTGCATATTGACTTTTCACTCATCCGCAACTTGTCCCAAGAATAATAAAGTTTCGCCCGACTTGTTGGCAGTTTATTTATATAATGTGGCAGCGTGTCGTCCGCTTATTGTTCAAACACTTGATATTCAATTGTTCTTCACGCTCATACAGACAAATGCGCACAGGATCTCATTATCAATCTTAATTCATTTCGCATGATGGAGTTTATGCGAATTTATTATCGAACCTTATTAATGTGGAGTGCGTTGTCGACCAATATCTGCCATGATAGATTAATATTAACGAATTTAGTACTGAATCAGGCCTAAATGGAACCCTTCTAAGTCCCCTGAAATGGCTTGTGTACAAAAATTCAGGCGTAAAATTAAAAATGAATGTTAGAGAGTGACAAATATAGAATTAAATCGCCGCTGCTCCTCAAACCTGAAAAATTAGTTTTTAACTACTCCAAGCTCATTCCGTATCGCTTCTAAGACCTGAACCTCTACCTCTTACTCCGCTCTGATTCAGGACTTAATATTCTATACCAAATGTAATACTAAATAAGAAGAGAGAAAAGTTAGGTACTTTCTATTATTTTTATTTTTGTACGAACGGTTGTGAGGCTTCCGTGGCGTAGTGAGCAGCGTGCTTGCTTTTCAGTCAATAGGTCGTGGGTTCGATTCCCATCCAAGACGGGATTTTTTTATGCACGCATTTTTCAGTTGCTACTGGCGATGAAAAATTATTTGAAATAAAATGGGCAAACGGTATAAAAGTGAAACAGTTCCACTTCAAGAAGGTCTAGATACTCAGTAGATGGATTCTGTTCGCTTTCTATAATTCAGTCCCCCATAATATTTGCAAATATTTGTCAGTAGCAGCCAGTATAACTGAAAAATATACCAGCTTCTCCACTCGTTATAGTCGTTCTCACTCCCCTTCCCCTACCCTCCCAATCCCATTCCTTCCCTCCATGTTTGTGCATTGCACATAAAGGCCGAAATTGCCTATAACACAGGTCATTCCGTAAACAAAAATAGATTTAAAAATGCTTTTTTTCAATATCTCCTAGGAAATAAGAGCGCCTTGCGCAGATCCACATGCATTTAAAACGATAAAAACATTAGTGAAATGAAAAACCCTACCAAATAAAATCTAATTTATGCAAGGCCCTATTTCCAGCCATACCATTCAGATTGAAATCTTTGTATACTGCATCTATTACGATAAACCAAATTGCTGTATCTATTGATTCTTTTGGTAATTTAAAGTGATTTTCTTTATCATAGATTTTTTCGGACGTATCTTCATTTCCAGCAAAATTTTCAAGATTATCAACGCGTTCATTTTTTTGTTGTTCGTTTGGATATCTTACCTCTTTATTTTCAACAACTTTTTGAAATTTTTTTCGTCAAACTAACAGAATCTCACTTCAAGTCAACCTATCTTTGCAAACTGAAACAATGAATTGTTCCAACGTGCAAAACGTAAAAAGAAAAATTCAAGAAATGCTAGAAAATATATAAACCATGTTTTCTTTCACTCTCCGTACTGAGCTTCAGGATAGGTTCAATACTTTTTCATGCGTAACGCGTGTGTTCTTACACCGATGTGACGTTTTCGCGTATTGGTTGGCAAGTGAGCAAACAAAAGAAGCAGAACCCCTGAACTCTGTCAGGGTTTCTTAACGAGTATAACCTTTAGCGCACCAAGAGGGATATCCACCAACACTTTCTGCTGCACTTTCAATACAACCCATTTTACTTCTCTCTATACCGGTTCAACTGTGCACAGAATTAAATTAAATCCTGGACCCGAAAAACCTTATTAGTCCCAATTAAAGTACTTTGCACCCAGACAAGAAAAAATTTAAATCAAAGTTTTTCTTTCTGCAAACTTGAAATCTACCAAATTTCAGATTGTCAACGCAAATGACACAAATGTCAAAAAGTGTCAATAAACTTTCAAAAGTGATTGCAAGCCATTTCGTAAAACCATTCGAAGCCGGCTAAGTATCTAAATTCGTCGGTCAAATATTGATCATCTATTTGTTTCGTCGCCGTCGCCAAGTACTTGCTCTCACTATTGTCCGGGATGATGCTTAGCTTAAGAAACCACCAGAATGAAAAGAAAGTCTTAATGTGATCGTGGTGATCGTATGAAAATTGATCGAGTACAGCTTTCCATATAATAAAACAGGAAATTGGCAAGCGATCACATCGCGAATAAAGTTGAGAGTGGTTCTTACGTGATTGCAACAAAAAGATACAGAGGAACCAGTTTTTAGTGTTGTTTTTTTTTATCCAAACACAAAACGGCTTAAAAGACGCCATCAATGCAACATGTTTGCATACATGGTGCGGTAAAATCTATCAACCATCTGGTGATTTGTATTAACAAATATTGCACTGTTCAGCATTACCGCGTAATTGGCATGCAGTGTAGGTATTAAATTGTTCAGAGGTGCAGTGTAATGACTGGCGAACGGAGTTGAGGAAGATTTTGCAAAGTATTTAATATATTTGGCAACATGTTAATAGTTGCAAGTTGCAATGCAACCCAGTTACCCAGAGTACATTACACAACATTTAGCTCGATTATCTCCAAAGCAGGAAGGTAAAAGTTTTATCCATAGTAAAAATATATTCATTAGCGGCAAAGTAGTGATCATTCAGCCTAGGGATAGCATTTTGACACGCTACCTCTCATTTAATTTACGAAATAAACATGCGTTGCTGAGAGTGCATACCATATATGCGATCGGTTCTTTGTCTTTTTCATTCAACACCTTCATTACGGAACGAATGTGCTATAACTAAATACCTTAAAAGCTCACCTTTAAGTGAATGTTTCTATCGAGAGTAAAAGTTTACGATTGACGCAACGTAAATAGAAAAATTAATTTCATTTTATTATAATACATAGCTATTATACACGTAAAAGCTAATCATCAATTATGAAAGTAATTAACTTTTCACTTTCGTCAATCAAATTGAAGTTGCTGGCTTCATTGTCTGACAGTAGCAGGAACAGTAGGTTCCATTCTTTTCATTTTAATTGAGATGAGCTGTCAGATTAAATACCATTGTTTCTGATTTAGTTGAATTGATAATTGATGTTATTTTTTTGCATTTAGAGTACTTTGAGTTATTGATAGTTGAAATCGAAAGGATCGTTCGAAATCTTCTCTTCTACAATGGCGCTACAGCCCAAACCAGACCTTGGCCTCCTGATATTCAGGTTCCTTAACACTTCATTACTTATTGTGGAGGAGTTGTTAGCCCTTTGCACAACCGTCTATCTACGATTTTTTTTAATTTTCATAGATTGAGGTGACCAAGGTATATCCAAGCAGGCAATAGGCTGGAATTATATATTACGTCGACCGGGATTTGAACACACGACCTTCGCATTACAAAACCAACATGTTACCCACTAGGCTACACCCTAGCTGGATCGTTCGAAATGCTACTCAAAAATTCTATGTATTGGAACGAATGCTTTAGACTGTGTATTAAGTATGTCACATGATAAAATGTTTGGGTAATTTTGAATTTGTGCAGTCAATGCAAAATTCAACTCAATTTCAGATCGCTCACAACTTTGACACGTAAAGCAACTCAAAAGGGACTGCAGAAAAATTCATTTGTGCACTTAGTATTTGAGCAAAAGTAAACTTCTTGTAGAGTAACAATCTGGTTTTCGAAAACTCCAAAACTGTACAACAGCTCTTCTCAAAATCACCGATGGCATCAAAGTTGCAATGAACGATGACACTACTTTTACTCTCCTAGACTTTTCAAAAACGTTTGACAAAGTCGATCATAAAATTTTGGCTTTCAAACTGGAAAATTAATTTAAGTTTTCAGATACATCGTTGGCTTTAATTAAATCTTAACAAATCGTGTTCAGACTATATTCTTAAATGATCTACTATTGTCCTTCTGCGTATGGTGTTCCCAGAGGCAGCATACTTGAGCCATTGTTTTTTTTATAATCTGATTTGGATGCTGTTTCTAAATGTACAAAAGGGAAGGCTTTTCCATCAATCAATCAATTTCCTGTTAAGAGCCCCTACAGGTGCTTAAGACAGAAACAGTTCTCTTCCAGTAGTGCGATCAATTTCTCGTTCTCAGGATTTCTTTCATTCTCGAGCCTCCTGTTCAACTGCTCGCTTTAACGTGCTACATGGTTGACCAAACCAACGCCTCCCTTGACAATTATAATCCAGAGCCTTTGTGGCGATGTTTTACTTTGGCCTTAATGAGACGTCACTTACCTAGTGTATTTGTATGGTCTTTACAATACCACCCTTTACAAACACCTGATAAATTTTGTGAGTGCTCTTTATAACATCACTAATCTTATTAAGAATTTCGTTAGCTGCAATTATCAATACGGTAGTAAATAGACATAAATTACGGCAATTACCACTATCCCGAAGGTTGCCCTTCTTCGAAATTTTCACAAATTTTCTTCTATTTAGCCGGCTATCTTGCTTCATTCCGCACCGTTGTAATGAATAGGAGAAGAAAATCGGCAGTTATTACTGGATCCGCTTTAAGGAGTTCGGTTATACCATCTTTAACTGGGGCTTTTTTTCCAGCCATTGACCGAATGGCGGAAACTATTGATTCCTTATCTGGATTATGGTCCCTAATAGAAGTTCATCCTTTGACAAGATGCTTTTACTGCCAGAGAAGTATAAGCTTCCATTAAACTGTGTAGTGCGTTTCCAGTATTCGTTCCCCATATTATGAAAAAATAAAGCAGCAATTTTGATCGTCAAAAATATCGCAATTTAGTTTTGACGGATTTTCCCTATTGTATGATCCGGAAAAAAGTAGGTTTCGTTGCAGCTCGTTTCTGTGTGACACGATAATAACCCAAGTAAACCGCGATAGAAAGAGAGAGGGCGAGAGATTAGTCGGAGAAGTTCGGCTTCATCGGCAGACACTGTTGTTTGTTTTGAGCCACGGCTGCAGTAAAGGTTGTTGAGCTGCCAAAAATAAAAAACTTTCTGCCAAACTTCCTTTTGTTAAAATCGTATTTGCATTTTTTTTTTCATGTTTTCTTCACTTTTGAATTTTTAAAATTGGTGGGAATTTTTGCATTGTTTAGTTATACTTTAGTCTACCGAAGAGTCTTGATACAAATGAAATTGCACAAATATGGAACTGATATATCCGGACTGTCAGACACCTAGTTTTTTAAAAATGTAGTTTGGTTGGAATACATTCTCATTCTTACAATGATCTATCCGCGATTGTAAATTTTAATTGTGCTGGTCCTCATGATCATTGAAAACTAGTTTTACTCCAATCCATGTGCGATGATAATAGTAAGAATTCACCCACAACTAGTCCTGCCTGTCCTGAAAATGACAAATAGACACTCACAAATCGGTGATCTTAAAATATCAATTGGTACTAGAACAGTGCCGCTAATATGTGGTATGCCTTTGTTATTCGAAAACAAACTATGATTGCTTTTTGGAACGTTCAAACAATGAATGAAGGAAGACGGGATAGTGCCACCAGGTTCAACCGTCGCATTTCGTGAATAACCGCGAAATTGTTCAGTATAACACCTAAATTTTAGGTTTGAGTGAAGTCAGATGGGCTGGATCAAGAAAATAACGAATTTGGAGCAAAAACACTATACTGTAGGATAGTTCTCAGTGTGAAGCCAAAATTGGCTTGGTGGTCGCCCTTAGCAAGGAACAGTTTTATCTAGGAACCAGTTTTGGAAAGAATTATCGTCGTCAGACTCAGGACCAAGATCAGCCACGTCACGATTCTGCAGTGATGAGTACCAATCAATATCGCAGCATCTGGCGACAATGGATCCAACTGAGTGCTAGCTTCGAGCGTGTTTCACAAGGTAATAATGTTATCATCCCAGAAGATATGAACCTAGGTGAACGTCAGTGGATGACGTCTTGATCTACAATGCGAAGATCGTTAGTTCAAATCTGAGTCGACATAAAATTGCAACACATTACATCTAAGCACACAATAGCAAATAATAACGATAAGGAACTTGAAAGTAAGGAGCCTAAAGCCTGATTTAGGCTGTGGCTCTGACAATACTGGACTAGTGCAAGTTATGGGGAATTGGGTTCTTCTGTCAAGATCTTAAATTAAGAAACTCGAAAGTGGCGAATTATTTGTGGAGTTTTGCATTAATAACGTGAATTAGTACCGTTTGTGTAGTGTTCTTTGAATGAAATCCAAATTTGTTTTTTTGTGAAGTTGCTATCATCTACAACTTTATTATCAATGGTGCGACGGCCAAAATCGAACTCTGGCCTAGTCAATTTGTCGCCGTAAATCCTCTCGAGCCAAAAACCGCGTCCTCCAGCTGTAAATTTTTATGAAGGCTTTACTGTCTTCATCAACTGAGTCTTTCCATCGCTTGCTTGGTTTGCCTAATGATCTGTTACCATTCGTTTTGCATTTAAGAGCACGTTTGAGGATTCTTCTGTCTTCCATTCGCTCTACATGGCCAGCCTACTGGATTTTACGTAGCTTGATAAACATTGAGTATTTTTTTTACACAATGACCTGTGTTATAGGCAATTTCGGCCTTTATGTGCAATGCACATCGCTAATAACAATTAAAAATTCGTGCTTTAAGAAATTCCGCTGTCTAGAATGGGAATCGAACCCACGACCTATTGTCTGTGAAGCAAGCGCACTGCCCACCACGCCCCGGAAGCCTTCAGTATTGTTGATTCAACTCATGGTTGTATCTTATTCGCCATTCTGTTCTTTTCTTTACAGGTCCCAAAAATTTTCGGAGGAACTTTCTTTCGAATGCGTTAACTTTTTTTTCTAAAGTTCGCGTTAATATACACGTCTCACTGCCATAAAAGAGCATAGGTCGTATATTAGTTTTACATAATTGCAGCTTATTAGTCATGTGTACTTTCTTGGATTTCATTATAGGAATTACCGAATAATATGTTTTATTGCTAATATGATCTGTCGATTGATTTCGTCCATTTCATTGTTTCATCGAGAATATTTAGTCTGTTGTAGATCGTCCGGTTCTGAATTTACCTTGGTATTCAGTTTTTTCATTAGCATTGGGCATAAAATGACGTTAAATCATTTTTGACTGTATTTCAAAGGACGTACACAACAATGATATACCATATATGTACATATATTGCATCGCGACATTCTTGGTCGAATTATTTAATATTTTTTCGCCTCTCTGATATCCTAATGTCTCTTCTGCGGAGGATTTGATGCCTTCACGTATTCTTGGTCACATACTCTCTAATGGCATACTATGGTTGCTTTCAAATATTGGTGTCAAGTGTTGATCCAATGCTGACAGCTCTGACAGAATAGTGATCAGAGTCAAAATTCTCACCACGGAGGGTTCTTACATCATGTACACTTGAAGCATCCCTTGTCTCAATTATTCAATTGAAAATTCCTGTTAAGACTCCCTGTATGGGCATAGGACAAAAACAATTCTCTTCCAAACTGTTGCCAGGACTTGTTTATTCCTTTTTCAATTAGAACGTGGCCTATTTGATTGAAGGTGTGACCACGTTTGTTTGTCAATATCGCGTCGTGTGAAATCAATAATACTGGCCATTGTCTCCTTTTGTTCTTCTAAAAGCCTCCTCCTTTCCAACTTTTTCTTTAAAATACCCTCAGACAACTTTTAGGTCGTTCGTGGGCAGTGAATCATAGGTTGTCTCTAGGGTGGCACAAAATTCGTCTTTAAATATATCGCCCTTGTCTTCTGTTGTTGCGTGGACGTTGATCAACCAAACGTTGAAAAATTTTGTTTTTATTCAGACTGTACTGGTTTGAAACTCGCGACATGCTATATAAATTTTTTGTAAACGACAAAAGCTTCTCCAAAATTCCTGCTTCCCGACAATTTTCCACCTGTACAATTTTCCACCTGTAAAGATTGTGTTTGATCTCACGTCCATGATTTCCTTTCCGAGCCATTTCGTTTCTTTAAGGGCAGTTATGTTGATGTAGTTCTTCGAGAAACTCTTTCAGAGGTCCTGTCTTTAATAAGGATCGAACATCCCAAGATCCGGAAAAGTAGTCCTTTTTTCGTTTGCGGGGCGTTGTCGTTAAGTCCATCCTTTCTGAGGTTGTTCTTAAGGTTTCTGGACAGTTTTTTTTTCGGTGATATGTTGTCGACGCCTCGGCTAACCACCGACTTGGAGGATCTGTCCTACTTATTTATTACACCTTGGTACAAAAAGGGTGAAAGTTTTCAGCTAAATATGATATGCTGGAGTTCTCGCAGCTATGCTGCGAGTCCAACTATGTCATACTTTTTGCCTACTTGCTAAGACGTGCTGGTGTTACTGGCCTTTCACATCTTCGTACTTTGTTCGAATTTGTAAGTAGATAGCTGTGATAGACAAGAAGAAATACACTGGGCGTCATTTGATTGCGGACGCAATTTTTCTGAGAGATTTTCATTGTTCCCCCTGCTCTAGTCTGTAATAATGGAAATGTATGTATACAGATTGAAAGGGTGTTTTATCACGAAAATACCCTGTTAGAGTTTATTACTTTCAAGTAAAGTACTTTTACTCTGTGTTACGTCACCTTAGCTGAGTCATATGCACAATATTTTGATCTATTTGATTGCAGACAGGTTTGAAATTTGCGCGATATTCCATGGAAATTGAATAAAATAAATATAAAAACGAAAGTTTCTTGGACACTGTTTGATAAAGGTCTAAGCAGAGACCGAAACGTCGCTAATAATAAATCAAACAGTGTGAAATCCGACTGTGAAAACATTTATCAAACCAAAATAAACATTTTAGTGAAACAAAAATAATTTCCTATTATAAGTTTAATTTGATTTTACTTTATTATTCTAATAATATAGTATTGTGATCGACACAAAAAAACAAAAATTGGTACCCTGAAATTTTGTTTTTTCCGAATTTCATGACTAAATTAGCCTAACAATACAAAAGAAATTCATCTCGCCGTACGCCGTACATATGGACTCATATCTTCGAGAACATTAAACGTAGAATGTTCGTTTTTGGGTGGATTGTTGATTGGGTAAGTGAGCTCCATTATCTAAATTTTGGGGAGTGTCAGCTGAAAAGGAGAGGCAAAAAGTCAAAAACTACACCTGCTAATATCTACGCTACGAAAGCAGATAGAAACTTGAAAATTAGCTAAGGTATAGAGAGTGTTGTGGAACAAACACTAAAAACTGTTTATTATCCATTGGCGTCCGAAAAAAAGGGGGAGGGGGCTAAAAACAAATTGTCGGGCGGTTTTTTTTTTCAAATGCTTATATCTTCGAAATTACTTACCATAATACCATTGACACATAGCGCAGCTAAATTATAAGTAAGGCCTAAATTATCACTAAACGGCTGTGTGTCATACGCTTATTTAGCTAAATTACCAAAATAGTGATCATTTAGCAGCTAAATTATCTCGTTATGCTCTCAGCTAAATCATCTCATTTAGCTAAATCCTCTCATTTTCCTCATAATTTAGGCTATAACGATGAAAAATGTAGTACTAGAGCTGGAGCTTTCATAAAAGCTTCGTCGTGCAAGAGAGAAGAAAAGTCATTTTCTGACAGCTCTGAATTATACAAAATATTGTAATCGTGATTTTAACGCCAAGCTATGAAAGATGACTCGCAAACGATTCTCAAACTGGACAAAGAATCGTTTTTCTTCTTTTGTCGCCTTCCTTGTAAAATTTTATTGCCTATTGGCTATACAATTCAACTTTTTAAAAATATGACAGATGAGTGAGTGGGTCTTCTTAATTAGCAAAGTGCTATGTGTCACCATTCTACTAACGATGTAGACGACCTAAATTACGAATTAGCTAAATTATAATTAGGACCGCTATGTGTCAATGTTATAAGAAACTTATGTTTTGGGATCATTAAGGCGAATCAGCGTAGGAAGAGGCTAATTACTGTAAGGGGGAGGGTCAGGAGGGGTGCAAAGAAAAACATTTAAAAATAAATATCTCATCTATTTTTCAAGCTATGTGATTGAAACTTAAAAAATTATATTAAGCTATTTTAATGAAATACAAGAAAAATATAAAATGTTGTCATAATTGTAGTGGGAGGAAACGGCGAGCATTTCAAAAATTCTTCACTTTTCAAAATTCCAAGCCATTATATCTCAAAAATCAAAACAGGTATTGAGTTGAAATTTTCTCAAATTGTAGAGCTATATGATCTATTGTTTTCTTAAAAATTTTAAGATGGGGGTGTAAGAGTAACGACGTTGTGGGCCAAAGTGTTTTCACTAATTTTTTGAGGCTCAGGTAAATGATACAAACTTAAAATTTGGCACGTGCATACATCTATTCAATATGCATAACGAAAAAATAATAATTTAAACCAAAACTGTTATGTACAAAAGGGGGGCTCTATCATGCACTAGGTGTTTCACGTTTAGTGGCTTCCGTGGCTTAGCGGGCAGCGTGCTAGCTTCACAGTCGCTGGTTCGATTTCCACTTCAGACAGTGAGATTTTTTTAAGCACGAATTTTCAGTTGCTGGCGATGAAAAATTAAAAGCTATCAACTTGAAATTTTTTACAAACACTTTTAAACATTTTTTAAATAAAAATGCATCAAAAGTTGTGAAATTCTCCCTACCCTTCCACCCCCTCCATGCAAAAGTATGATTTCGACCAATTGTAATAAATCAAATAATAAACAACAAATTAAAAGCTAAGAACTTGAAATTTTGTACAAGCACCTTTTAAGAGAAATTTAACAAAACTGCATCACAAATTTTTCTAGTCACTCACCTCTGCTATCCCATACAAATGTATGGTTTTAAGAATATAAAATACACCGAGAATTTCATAGAATTTATTTCGTCTATGAAAAAAACATTACATACATACAGCGAATTTTGACCGCGATTCGAGCAATCAATTAAAAAATTATTAGCATGTAACCTTCCCTTCTATCGCGTACCCTCCCTCTCCCCCTCCTCCTCCCCCCTCCCCCTCCCTCATACAAACCCAAACTTGCCTATATAAACGAATGAAATATTGATTCTATGTACTGGAGCTATTAATCGTAATCGCAGTGAAGTGTTAAATAATTGACAACAGCCCTGCCCTAGAACCTCATTCACATAGTCTTCTCTACCCTGCACCCTAACCTGCATTTTGTCTTCCCACGTATCCTCAACTTGTCACAAGAATAAAAAAAGTTACGCCCGACTAATTATAATGAGTGGTACGTTCTTTATTTGAAATAACCTGGAATAGTCTTTTAGACAAGGAGATGAACAGTGACTTGAACAAACATTAAGTTTGTTCAAGTTACTGTACATCTCCTGTGCCCAGGTGTCTTTTATTCCTTTCAAACTGTCTCCCACCTTCATAAACCTTACGAGAAAGCCTGCCGCAATCATTCTCCAATGAGGTGAATATGGAAGCCTCAGTAACACATCTACATTTTTATACTCTAGATGAAATCTGAGAGTATATTGTGTTTGCCTAACCGTTTGTAACGCTCAGAAATAACGCTCGCACAGAGCCGCCAAGGGTACAGAAATATTTGTTGTCGCTCAAAAACCTCGATTCCGAGTGACCGTCTGTCCGTCTATCCGTCTGTCTGTCTGTCCGTCTGTCCGTCTGTCCGTCTGTGCGTCTGTCTACAGCATAACTCTCGAAAGCTTTGAGCTATAGTGCTAAAAATTTTTGTGTGTCATTTTTAGCAAAAAAGTAACTTTAAGTTCGTGAATGGGCTACATCCCACCACTCCTTCTACCCCCTCCCATACAAATTTCATGAAATTTCGAAATAATAAGAAATTGATTTTTCTTTGAAACTATTTAAGCTATCAACTTGAAATTTAGGTCAAAGTATAATTATATAGATGTCATTACTATCACAGAATATTGGCCAGATCCCTTTACTCCTTCTACCCCCTCCCATACAAATGGAAAATTTTGAAAAATACGTATTTTCGATTTTCATCGAAACTAGTAAGGCTGAAAAGACGAAATTTTGTCAGCATTACTTCTACTATAATTGCAATTTATTTTAAAAATAATTATCAACTTCACCACACTCCTTCTACCCCCTCCCATACAAGTTTCACGAAATTTTGAAATTTGAATTAAATTCATTTTCTTCGAAACTGTTAAAGCTATCAACTTGATATTTTGTATAAAGTATGCAAATAGAAATATCAATAATATGAAAAAAATTTGTTTTGATCCGTACACTCCTTCTACCCCCTCCCATACAAATGCATAATTTTTGTTAATGCATTTTATCGATTTCCATTAAAACTAGAAAAAGTACAAGCTTCAAATTTTACCAGAATTTGTTTCTTAATAATTTAAATAAGTGTTAGAAAAAATTATCAGCTCTGCTTCACTCCTTCTACCCCCTCCCATACAAATATCTGTATTATAAATTCAAGAAAAGTATTTCTCCTTCAAGTATTTGAGAGCTATCGACTTTGAAATTGAATCAAAGCATGGTGATAAGGAGGATGATAAGCAGTTTCAAAATCATCTTAAACGCTCCCCTTCCTCTGCCACCTCCCATACAAATGCCCCAATTTCAGGAAAACTATGATCAATTTCTTTAAAAATAATGAAAACTAAAAACTTTAAATTCAGCAAAAACCATTGTGCATGCCATGTTCGGTGTCATATACGAAAAATACAAACCTCCCCCTCTACTTCTTACCACCTCCCATGCAAAAGTCTATTCACTATTCGAAAGAATTTGAGATGAAATATTTTCCGGTGTATTTAAGTCATTTCCATCTCATCTAGAGTATCATATGATTGGGCTTTAAGCCCAATCATAATTCTGTTATGTTTCTTTGCAATCCAGGATCTAGTGCAGTATGTATGGTACTGGAGCGTTTTCTTGCTGAAAAGTTTAACGTTGTCCACCAAACAGTGAGTGAAATTTCGGAAACGCTTTTGTCAAAGTAGTTTAATTATTGCAGCCATTTTAGCGTTTTGAAAATTCAAAATGCTCGTTCCATAATATGAAATGGCTCTCCACGCCAATATACCGCCTTATCTGCTGTGATGTAGTGATAGCAAAATTTCTCGTTTTCTTAAAACATGAAAACAATATCAAGCCTGACCAGGTTAAATTTTTTTTCCATCCGAAAAGATGGCCCTCTGCCACTCATTTTTCCAAGTCATGCGGTATCTTGCGAATTTTAGCTGTTGCCTCCGACGCTGCCGATTAATTGTGGCTTTTTTTCAGTCCTTGGGAGCGAAGATGTGCGGCACTGTTTATCACTCTTTGTACTATAGATATGCTCGCACTAACGCCACAATTGTCTTTCATTCGTGCCGCAGAATTTGATGAATTTGAAGCTTCCTTTAGTGTTGCCACTTAGCAGATGACCAGGAGGCCCGAGGAATAAACGAGTCCTGGAAACAGCTAAAGGCCGATGCTAAGGATCAGGCCTTGTGGAAGAGAGTTGTTTCTGTCCTGACCTGCTAGAGGTGGTCTTAACAGGAATTTGATTGTTTTGCTTGGTTTAGTGTTACCCGTATATCATTGAGGTGAAATCTTCTACTTTTACAATGACACAACAGTCCAAATCGGGCCTTGGCGTCCTAAACTTCAGGTTTCTTAGCATTTCTCATTATTTATTGTGGAATGGTTGTTACACCTTCGCACAACCCTCTATCTATGAATTTTCATTTTCGTAGATTGAGGTGACTGAGGTATACCTAAGCAGGGAGTGTGCTGGAATTATGCGCCGGCCGTGATTTCAACTCACGAGCCTTTCCGCTACACCCTAGTTGAGGTGAAATAGTTTTAGCTAATCGTCCTTTTTGGTCCTTTTTGGTTTTTTTTCATGATTTTCTGGATCTCGAAGGTAAGTGCTAGCTGCTAACTTACCTCTCTCTATTTTTGTTTGGCAATTTAACGGCAACTGCAACCTTCATTTCTATACGTATCAGCTTAAACTTTTGCTTTGGTAGTTAGGTCCCTTCTGCTTCCATTTTTTTTTTTTTTTTCGAGCAGAAAATGGTGCATATTTTATGACTCAGCGAAAGTGATGTAACACAGAGTCGCGGTACTTTGCCCGAAATTATTAAACTCGCACAGGATGTTCCCATGATAGAACAACCCTTCAATCTGTATACATACATTTTCATTATTACATACTAGAGCAGCGGGAACAAACAAAATCTTTTTGAAAAATTGTGTCCGCAATCAAGTGACGACACTGCTCTTACTAATTTTTCTTTCGAAAGTTCGTAAAACTTTGCAGTGAATAAAGGGGTAGAAATAGTAGGTACAATATTAAAGTTAGCTTTTTGCTAAAAATGATATCGGAAAAATTTCAGCTCGATAGCTAAAAGTGTTCGAGAGTTATTTAGAAAACAAACAAACAAAATAACAAAACTTCTGTTCTGTACCGACAAACGTTTAGGCAAAGAGAAATCTGTAGTATAAAAATGTATGAATTTCATCATTGCAAACATATCTAACAAAAATTTAACGGAAACTTATAATCTATAATACTTACCGCACCTCCAATTTCATTTATGATATATCAGTTGCCCGAAGCAAATGGCTCAGATATACATATTAACTATTACCGTGCAAATATTCTCAAATATGTCCTAAAAACTTTAAATTTAAATAAAAAAAAAATTATACCGCACTTAAGTGCTAATATATTCGCGTAATAAAAACTAAACCGCGAACAGCCATCAAGTCTAGTGCTTCTGAAATAAGAAAATTAACACAAAAGGCGATAAATTTCGTTTTCATTTTTCCGCGTTCGTTGACTTCCCTGAAGATCCAGCAATTTCTTCACAGATCATCGTTCATATGTGAAGAAGCTTGAAAATTATGTCGCGTAAGTAAAAGTGATATCGGTTGAATGCGAATTTCCGGTTCTTGTCATGGATGGTCGGCGGAACCTGTTCCGTGCGTGTGATTAATGAAATTATTTATTCACTGCCTGATCGAAAAGCGTTATGTGAATGCGTCGTGTATTGCGGCGCAGCCGGACACATTGTGTGAAATTCCAATACGTTTAGGCGCGTTGCATTTCTTCACGTCTTCGAAATTCGCTGTTAAGTTGTTTGGGTGGAAATATGCGTTCGAAACGCATTATTCCCGATCGAGTATGTGAGAGCATCTTTCGAGTTGGATGGTACACGGTAAAAACCCAACCATATATTGACAATACCTGTATGCCATGAAGATTTACACAATTTCTTGCGGTACGAATGCCGCCGCGGTCAATTTCTCTCTTTCACAGTTTCCATATTTTAGGTGAGACTTAATAATGGTCCATGTACTTCACGAGTGTGTTGATGAGATGATTATATTGATCGTGCGATCATATGAGAATTACTTGTGCAAAATAAAAAGAGTTTTTACGAAAACAAAAGCAAACAAAAACTTTTACCTTGGCCGAAAGTGAAAGAAATTCTTCTTCGCTCGATCGTCACATGTGGTCACTTTCGATTATACACTTGACAAAAATTTAATAGAAACATTTCGGCATTTTGACTTAGGGATCTTCTTGCTCAGTCGAGACTTTCTTTCGACATATCTCAGATTTTGATCTGATGATGAACCTTTTTCGATGGTAATTTATTAATGTACACTCTGTGTGTAATCTTAGTAAAATTTAAATACGTTTTTTTGATTGCTTTACACGTCCGAATCGAGAATTACGCCCATATGCAATTACTTTCACTTTTCTTCGTATTCACTTTATCGCGTAATTGTAGATGATTTAGGTAAATTACTTAATAATCTATTTGGATGTATTTGAACAGAATAGCGGATTATCCAAAACTAATGTTGGCTCCTGATCTATCGCACTTCATTGCTATTTTTTTCGTACATAAGATGAAAATAATTGTTTTTGATGAATGTATAAGAAAATAATATAGTTCGCGTTTTTTTCAAGCGTGGGTACTGATTATCTGCACAGTCTCAGTAAGAGAGTGAAATTTTTTTGAATGAGATTTCGATCGAAAAATTCATTGCATAACTTTAATAGCGATATAGATTTCAGATTTATTGAATTAAATCGATCCGAATAATAAAAATATCGAATTTCTGAGCTATGATGTCATTTTGGAAATCAGTGCGAACTTAAAAATGCTCTGCTATCGCATTCGAAATTCGACATGATAGTCATGCTTCTGGGTACCCATTTATATTACTAAGCCCTATTATTTATGCTTTGTATGTCCATCATGCTTTCACGTGGATCATAGTTTTTTTTTTTTTATCTGCGCCATTTTCACGTTTTACATCATTATGGATTCGTCAAACTTTCGACATTTTCGTTATTATTATAATACGAGTATTTGCCGAAGTAGTCAACTAAAGAGGCAGGTAGAACTTGAATTTTGCGTTATTATAGGCAAATTTTGCACGATCTGAATAAAGTCGAGCATAGCTTGTGGTGCGTTATAGCTTACACAAATTAATTTTAGAAAAGAAAAGTCGTGACAAAATTGATCATATAAACATTATTATTAAAATAATTTTAGGGGCAGCTTTATTCTATTGCTTAATTTCGGAGCACCTAGATAGCAAAAATGTAACGTGGATGTGAAATTCAAAAATTAATAATCACAACGATGATGGTAAATTTTTATTGATGAATTAACAAAGCCGAGTCAGATAGGAAAGTTTATAGATTTCAACTTAGATGAGATTTAGTTAAAGGAAGAGGTCAACATTGAATGTTGTCTTTCTTATGAACGTGGATGAGGTTAAGAGCGTTACGCTGCCTAAACCTCAATTTTGAACATTTTCAAACAATCTGTACATTGTCCGACAACGAAGCAGAAACTTTCCAATTAAGTTATAAATTTACTATAACGAAACGAGTTCAAATCCATGCATACATTAATTTTTATGCAAAATTACTTTCATACTTTATAGACGCACTAGCGATCGCCCGCGACTTTATCCGCGTAAGAATCGCAAAATAAACAATTTTTAGGAATAACATATTACATTCTCCGGGATATATAATCTGATTAATTTAATGGATCTTTGAATTCAATGGTTTGTATTTTTCTGGAATGAGAACCATAAATTATTAAGAATGAAACCACGATACTCGCATTTGTATAGGATAGGCTCGTGGTCAAATCAATCGAGTGATCTAAGACCATATTCGTATTAAAGAGCATTAAGGACATAGAAATAGTTGTAGCTTGTGTTAATTTAAAAAAAAACCAAATAAAAACATAAAAGAATTATGATTGGGCGTAAAGCCCAATCATATGATACTCTAGATGAAATGAGAAAGAGTTCAATGCACCGGAAAATATGTCACCTCCAATTCTTTTAAATAAATAATAATGACTTTTGTATGGGAGGTGGTAGAAGGAGAGGAGGAAGGTTTGTAATTTTTGGATATGACCCCTAATGTGGTATGCAAAATATTTCGTTTTGAATTTAAGGTTTGTAGTTTTCATTATTCTCAATTGGACATAGTTTTCCTGAAATTGAGGCATTTGTATGGGAGGTGGCAGAGGAAGTGGAGCGTTTAAGATGATTTTGAAACTGCTTGTCATCATCCTCATCACCACGCTTTGATTCAATTTCAAATTCGATAGTTCTAATATATTCGAAGGAGAAATGCTTTTCTTGAATTTATAATACAGATGGGAGGGGGTAGAAGGAGTGAAGCAGAGTTGATGATTTTTTCTAGAATTTATTGCACTTATTAAAAAACAAATTCTGGCAAAATTTTAAGCTTATACTTTTTCTAGTTTTAATGAAAATCGATATAATGCACTTAACAAAAATTATACATTTGTATGGGAGGGGGTAGAAAGAGTGTACGGATCAAAACAGATTTTTTTCTCGTTATTGATATTTCTATTTTTATACTTTATGCAAAATATCAAGTTGATAGCTTTAACAGTTTCGAAGAAAAATAATTTAATTTAAATTTAAAAATTTCGTGAAATTTGTATGGGAGGGGGTAGAAGGAGTATAATTTTTTCAATTCTGATTGAAATTATAATAAAATTAATTTTGGCAAAAATTCGTTTTTATAACTTTGCTAGTTTCAATGAAAATCGAAAAAGTGCATTTTTCAAAATTATGCATTTGTATGGGAGGGGGAAGAAGGAGTGACGGGATTGAATCAATATTCCGTCATATTAATGACATCTATATCGTTATACTTTGGCCCAAATTTCAAATCAACAGCTAAAATAGTTTCAAAGAAAAATCAATTTCTGAAAATTTCGGAATTTCGTGAAATTTGTATGGGAGGGGGTAGAAGGAGCGAGGGGATGTGACCCATTCACGAACTTAAAGTTTCTTTTTGCTAAAAATGACACACAACAAATTTCAGCACGATAGCTCAAAGCGTTCGAGAGTTATGCTGTAGACAGACGGACAGACGGACAGACAGCAACTCGGAATCGAAGTTTTTGAGCGACAACAAATATTTCTGTACCCTTGGCGGCTCTTTGCGAGCATTATTTCTTAGCGTTACAAACGGTACGGTAAACACAGTATACTCTCAGATTTCATCTAGAACATAAACATAACAGAATTATGATTGGGCGTAAAGCCCAATCATATGATACTCTAGATGAAATGGGAATATCTTTAATATACCGGAAAATATGTCATCTCAAATTCTTTCGAATAGTAAATAGAGACTTTTGCATGGGAGGTAGTAGAAGTAGAGTGGAAGGTAGTAGAAGTAGAGTGGGAAGTTTTCATTTTTCGAATATGACACCGAACATGGCAAGCAAAATGTTTTTTGCTGAATATAAAGTTTTTATTTTCATTATTTTTAAAGAAATTGGATATAGTTTTCCTGAAATTGTATGGGAGGTGGCATAGGAAGTGGAGCGGTTAAGATGATTTTGACCCTATCATCCTTATCACCATGTTTCGATTCAATTTCAAAGTCGATGGCACTCATATGTTCGAAGAAGAAATGCTTTTCTTGAATTTATAATTCATACATATATTTACATGGGTGGGGGTACAAGGAGTGAGGCGGAGCTGATAATTGTTTCTAGCATTTATTGCAATTATTAAAAAACAAATTCTGGCAGAATTTTAAGTTTATACTTTTCTAGTTTTAATGGAAATCGATATAATGCATTTAACAAAAATTAGGCATTTGTATGGGAGGGGGTAGAAGAAGTGTACGGATCAAAACAAATTTTTTTCACGTTATTGATATTTCCTATTTTTACACTTTATACAAAATATTAAGTTGATAGCTTTAACAGTTTCGAAGAAACATAATTTAATTTAAATTTCAAAATTTCGTGAAATTTGTATGGGAGTGAGGTAAAGCTGATAATTCTTTTCAAAACTAATTGCGATTATAGTATAATTAATTCTAGCAAAATTTTGTCTTTTCAGCTTTACTAGTTTCAATGAAAATCGAAAATATGTATTTTTCAAAATTGGCCATTTGTATGGGAGGGGTAGAAGGAGTAAGGGGATCGGATCAATATTCCGTCATATTAATGACATCTATATAATAATACTTTGACCCAAATTTCAAGTTGATATCTTAAACAGTTTCAACGAAAAATCAATTTCTTAATATTTCGAAATTTCATGAAATTTGTATGGGAGGAGTTAGAAGTAGTGGGGGGATGTATCCCATTCATGAACTTAAAGTTACTTTTTTGCTAAAAATGGCACACAACAATTTTTAGCACTACAGCTCAAAGCTCTCGAGAGTTATGCTGTAGACAGACGGACAGACGGATAGACAGCAACTTGGAATCGAGGTTTTGAGCGACAACAAATATTTCTGTACGCTTAGCGGCTCTGTGCGAGCATTATTTCTTAGCAAACACAATATACTCTCAGATTTCATCTAGAGTATAATAACATTAAGCTTAAAATCAAACAGGACTACGACTCTGCGTAAAGCCCAATCATACGATACTACAGATGAAATTTTTGTGATATTAAGAATTTTGTGTGGGGAGTGGTAGAAGGGGTTATAGCACTGAACTAATTTGTTTCACATCATGCTGGAGTAGCTATAAAAATGTTTTGTACCAAATTTAAGCTTCAAAAATTGAATAGGTACTGAGAAACTTAGTGCATTGGATTTAGTGAAAATTTTTATGGGAGGTGGTAGAGGGAGGGGAGTGTTTTTTGGTTATTTTTCGAGAAATAAAACTGATATATTTTAAATTTTAGTTCAGTAACGATCAAATTTTTCAAAAAAATCTAATTTTTTAAATGTTGTGAAATTGTGTCAAATTGTAGGGGAGGGGGTAGAAGGAGTGAAGCTATTCATTTAATTTTTTCCCAATATTAATAATAATGCTAATTAAGTACTCGATACAAAATTTTAGCTCGATAAAAGCTATTTTTATTGAGAAAATTGAAAAATGAAAAAGTGCAGTTTGTATGGAAGGAGTAAGGGGTTTTCAGTGATTTTAAAAAAAAAAAAACTACAATCATTATGCAATTGATATGTTTTAAATTTTATATCTGTGACTTTTATATTTTTCAAGAAAATCGAATTTTTATAAAGTCGTGGAATCATGTCACATTGTACGGTAGGTAACGATTTGGTACAAAATTTTAGCTCGATGGAGTTCATACGTACTGAGGAAATTGGAGTACAGTATTTAATGAAAAAGTGTAGTTTGTATGGGTGGTGGGTGGAGGAGTGGCGAGGGGGGGGGGCTTAAATAATTTGTATACTACAAGATTGTTTTTTTAATAGAAATTATATATTCCGAATTTCAAATTAATAGCTCTTATTGTTTCCTAGAAAATTTGATTAGTACATATTATTAAAAATGATTCACTTTGTATGGGAGGGGGTAGAAGGCGTGAAGGGAGGGAAATAAAACCAAAAGCAGATTACATCTCGGAGCATACCTACTCTAATTCATTACAATCGGTTCAGCCGATTTTGCGTGAAAGCCGGACAGACAGACAGACATACGGACAGACAGAGAAGAATTTAAAAAACGCGAGTTTCCGCTTAGTTATTGCTAAAATAAAGCAAAAAACTAACTTATAGCCATTTCTAAACAAATAACAGACATACAATACAATTATATTTATATGTATAGATGTATAGATTAAATTCGTAATTTTGCATCCACAACGAAGATTTTACCCCTTTTTCTGATTTTGATGGCATCATAAGCATGTGGTCATACCTTATCAGTATGCTTATGTCTTCAAAATATCTCTCTAGTCCACTCGACATAAAAACGTTCACGTTGATAGTAATTGAATTTTAATCCACCTTAATTCAATTAATACCTCCTGTCCGGACCACTTCTAGCTATGGTATAGCCTAGTAGGTAGTGTGTTGGTCTTGTAATGCGAAGGTCGTGAGTTCAAATCCCGGTCGGCGCAATACATAATTCCGGCACATTGCTTGCTAGGATATACCTTGGTCACCTCAATCTAAGAAAATGAAACATTCGCGGAAAGAGGGTTGTGCGAAGGGCTAACAACTCTTCCACAATAAGTAATGAAAAAATGTTAAGGAACCTGAATATCAGGAGGCCAAGGTGCGATTTGGGCTGTAGCGCCATTGAAGTAGTAGTAGTAGTCCGGACGACTTCAACCGTCTTTTGCATATCGATTTGATTGTAAATTTCTTCCAGATCTCTTCTGAAATCCTCGGAAAATGAATTTCTTTCTGCCTCCATGTATAATCGAATCACCAAATTCGAAAAGGGCTTATGTCGGTTTTTATCAATTTTTTAACAGAGACAGAAAACTGAATTTCTGCCAAACTGTATGGAATTTAAGAGCGCAAATTTCGTTTGCAAGAATTTTTTTGTTTCAGGTTCCTTAACTTTTTTCATTATTTATTGTGGATGGGTTGTTAGACCTTCGCACAACCCTCTATCTACAATTTTTTCATTTTCGTAGATTGAGGTGACCAAGGTATACCCAAGCAGGTAGCGTTCTGGAATTATGCGTCGACCGGGATTTGAACTCACGATCTTCGCATTTTAGACCAACACGCTATCCACTAGGCTACACCCCAGCAGGGAAGCAATTACTTTTTAAAAATATTGGTTTATACTTCATACCCCTCCCGTCAGCTGCATATAAACATTTATAATATTGAGAGCATGCAAGGATCATGAGAAGGGGCGTGAGAGAAGGTTTACTGTCCTTTATTGAGGTATTTTTATTCCCTTGTTTTCAGTATTTAAAACTTTCAGTTCTTAATCAATTTTTTGTATATAATTATATACATATTCAATATTAGTGAACTTTTAAGTAGCAATAAGTTCTGATTGCAAAAATATCTCAAATTAAATACGATACACATTCAACCTACTATTTATAAATAAACGAACATTCCAATCATCTTCCAAAACATGGTGATAACGGACCTAAATTTAAAGAAATCTTATTGCGACATCTTTCTTTGAATGACCCTTCAACCTCCAGTTATCAAATATAAACTTTAAAAATGTTAAAAAATTAACATAAGCTTTAGTTTAAACTGATACTTTTTATTTCCTTAGCATACAAGCGTACAAAAAAGAGTATTATAAGTTTGCCACAAAGTGTGTAACGCCAAGAAATAAGGCTCGGAGAAAAAAATGAATGATACAGAAGTTCATATAATCACTCAAAAATCTCAAAACCGAATGTCCGTCCGTCCGTCCGTCTGTCCATCCGTCTGTCCGTCCGTCTGTCCGTCCGTGCCCTCTCTCACTTAAGAACGCTTTGATCTCGAAAGTTTGAATTTTGTACACGTCGTTTTTAACAAAAAGGTAAGGACAAGTTCGTGAACGGGCCAAATCGCTCCACTCCTTCTCCCCCTTCCGTACAAAATGACACAATTGCGCAATTTGACAATAAACGGATTTGCTCAAAAAGTATAAAAGCTATTGGTCTCAAATTTGGGACATATTACTTATATGATCAATATAAATACTAAAATAATATCAATCTATCGCATGAAAACTATGCGTGTCCCCTCCCTCCTTCCACCACCTCCCATACAAACTGTACTTTTTCATGAAATACTCTAAACCAATTTACTCAGTGCGTATAAAATTTAGCGAGCTGAAATTATGCACTAAATATTTATTTGGAATTATTAGTAAGACCAAAAAAAATTAGACATTTAGTTTCACCCCTTCTACCCCCTCCCATACAAAATGACACAATTTCGACATTCGACATTAAACGGATTTTTTTCAAAAAGCATGAAAGCTATTGATCTGAAATTTGTAATATATTACTTTTATAATAATTTCAATCTGCTCTATAAAAATTAGTTGAGTCCTCCCCTTCCTTCCACCACCTCCCACACAAACTGCACTTTTTTATGAAATTCTCTAAATAAATTTACTCAGTATGTATGAAATTTGTCGAGCTGAAATTATGCACTAAATAATTATTTAGAATTATTAGTAAGACCAAAAAAAATTCGGCGGTTAGCTTCACTCCTTCTACCCCCTTCCATACAATTTGACACAATTCAACAGCTTTACAAAAAGTCGATTTTCCTGGAAAGTATGAATGCTACTAATCTGCAATTTAAAATGTGTCAATTAAATGATGTTTACAGTCATTTCTAAAAACGTCATTAATAAATTCACACTCCTTCTACCACCTCCCATAGAAACTTCACAATTTCACCAAATCAATACGCTAATTTTCTCAGTACCTATTAAATTTTTGAATCCTAAATTTTGTATAAAACATTTTGATAGCAACCTTAGCGTGATGTGAAAAAATTAGTTCAATGTCGTCACCTCCTCTACCACTTCCCCTACAAAATTTCTTAGAATAAAAAAAAATCTTTCATCTAGAGTATCGCACGATTGGGCCTTACGCCCAGTCGTAGTCCTGTTATGTTTTTTCGATCAGTTGGAAAATTTCCATACTGCTAATAATTACAACGAAGAAATGCGATGGCTTGCGACTGAAAGCACTGGAACGACGGTGGAAGCAACGCAGCTCCTCTTCCTGTAGAAGTCGAATTTGATCGAGTCGAGCGCGAATATTTGCCACGTACTAGCCGGCAGTCCCGTGTATGGATATTTCCAATCGCATCTCGTCGTTCAGAAAAAGCGTTAGAAAAAAGCTTTCCGGTGTCCGTAAATTAACTTACAGTGCTGGACTAAAGTAATGTACGCTTTTTTCTAGAATTTTTTAAAGAATGTTGCATATTCGTTTTGATTGGAATTTAATATTTCTATACTCAATAGAAGGCAAAATATAAGTGAAGCAACGCTTCCCTTGCATCAATGGACGCTATGCCACTGTAAAAAATGTGAGAAGTGACTAATCAATTTACATTAGCTAGATGTCTTCAATTATAATAGTTTCGAAAAAGTCTCATCTCTCGCAGATGAGAACTTCACTCCAGAAAGATATGCATTTTTTTGCAACTTTGGAAACAAATATGAATCCAGGTTGCTCTTGGAATTTTCCGAAGTTGGTGATTTAATTATAATGAACTACTTAGGCAGCTGGGCTATTGAAAATCGTACTGTATACAAACTTTACCCTGAGAAATAACTGTGATTTCGTAATTTGTTGTATACCCTAAAAGTAAAAATATGGAGCACCGCATAAGCTCCAATAATGGACCCAATTGTTTTGTGCGGTTGCTATAGTGGTCCCCTAATAATGGACCATCCACATCATCTTGTACATATGTACCATACAAATACCCCATCGTAAGCCGAAATCGGTTCGTCACTACTTCTCATGTTTGTGGACTTCAAGGAGGCATTTAGAGCTGCCCATTATCGACATTTCTGTTTCTGATGGTAATAAATGACATCTTGAAAGCTGCACTGCGAAATAGGGAAGGTAAAGGTCGTTAGTGGGGACTGCTTAACATCTTAAGCCAACTTAATTATGCTGGTGAACGATATTTGCTTATACATAACCGTTTGTACTTAGAGTCAAATGTCCGCTCGTTGCATTCTAGATGCAAAGAGGACTAAAAAAATAAACGTGTGTAAAACCAAGCACATGCACATGGATTCAAGCACAAGTGCTCCGATTGCTTTTAACGGACAAGATGGACGAAATAAGCATTGAGACTAAAAAGCGGAAGTGGCAGTGGATCGGTTACACTGTGTAAAAACCAGTACGAAACATGGCCAATCGAACGCGTGATTAAAATCCTCAAGGAAGACGTTTTCATTGCCAGTAGCTACTATGTTGCAGATGGAAACAAGCTGTTAAGCAAGCGACCGGAGTAAGAAACAAGTCCTGACGGCAACTTAAGGCCGATGCTCAGGATCGCACCTTTTGGAAAAGAACTGTTTCTTTCCTAGGCGGTCTTAACAGGACATTAATTAATTGAAATCGCACTGAAACATATAAATAAATATGTAATGATATTTAAAACGAAAAATGTGCCTCAACAGGGTGAACCAAATACAAGTTTCTTTTTAAAAATGCAATAAAATGAACAAAATTAAATTTTTTTCCCTATATTATAGCTTCATTAGTGAGAACAAACATTCCCGTTAATGATGAAATACAACTTCGTTCAAGTGGCTGCCTCGGCTGGCTTCGCAGTAGCGCATTCTGTCAATCCAATTTTCCAAGACCATGTCGATGGTTTCGGGCTGTAGCTCACGGATTGCTTGGATGATATTGGCCTTAAGCGCTTGAATCGTTTCTGGATTGTTGGCATAACATCGGTCCTTCACGGTTCCCCAGAAAAAAAGTCCAAAGGGGTCAAATCGCAGCTCCGAGGCGGCCAATTGATATCACCAAGACCGCTGATAACACGATTTGGGAATTTAGTGCGTAAAAGATCGATTGTAGCATGGGCTGTGTGGCATGGCGCGCCGTCCTGCATGAACCAGAGGTCGTCTAAATCCATGTCCTCAATTTCAGTAAAAAAAATCGGATAACATGGCTCTGTAACGTTCACCGTTGACCGAAACGTTGTTCCCAGCCTCATTTTCGAAGAAAAATGGTGATGCCACCACTCCACAATCCACACCAAACTGTCACTCTCTGTGGATGCATTGGCTTCTCGAGTTTTCCGAGCCCCAGATGCGGCAATTTTGTTCCGAGATGAAAATACGCCTCATCAGAAAAGATGATTTTTCATAGCACTCACTTTGGAAATAAGTTTTCAATATTTTCTAACGTTGTTCAAGTGTAAAGCGACTTATTTCGTTATGCGGAGGTATGATACTAACTTTCTGTCAAAATTTCGAGCGGGAAACAGCTTTCAGTGTCAAAATAACCTATGATTTAAAAAGAAACCACTGGATGGCCCACCCTGTAGAGCTGTCCAAATGTTATACCATACGGTCTATTACTGGTGCCACTTGAATTACATTTTAACTTTGTAGACCAATAAAGACAGCTTAAAGAAATAATACATATAGGAGCGTCTAGGCTGACTAAAATATCTGTTGGTTCCAAATTGATTTTCTGAAGAATTTCTACAAGATGAGCGGAATTTTTGACTGAGCGCGATGTGCTATCTACTAGTGGGCGTAACTCAGTCGCAAGAGCCTCTCCTAGTTTTTGGGTACGTTATTGTACCGAACTGATGGGTCGAAACTCTGTATTCTCATTGCGAATTTTTGGAAGTCCGCACATTTTTGGTGTATGAGGGTTTGAAGAGATTAGCTTGGCATATTTTTCCTCTAATATTGGATTTTTTCTTGATGGAGAGGGTTAACTTCCCGTCGAGGACAGCGATTGGATCTCACTTTATTTCCGCATGTTTGTTGAATATCTGGTATTTTCTCCTCGTATTATTCCTTGTCCATAATTACAGTTGCGTTCCCTTTGTTCGCTCGCACCATCGCTAGCTCCTTCATTTGATTAATCTCCTTTAAAGCTTTCCGTTCTTTCGGGGGAAGAAAATAGAAACAAAATAAAACTGCATTACAAATTCTCTTTTACCCCCTCTCATTCGAATATCGTTTTGCTATGAATTTTGGCTTTTAGAGAGGTTACAAAGATTCCGCTGATCGGAAATTTGAAGACTACTAAAATTTCCTTAATATTTCCACAGACGCATCTATATTTGAAGTTATATTAACAGTAATTAACAACAAAAAACATAACAGGACTTCAATTGTGCGTAAAGCCCAATCACATGATATTCAAGATGAAATAGAAATTTTTTTGATCTAGTAGAAGAGGCATTAAACTAATTTTGTCACATCATTGTATTAGAGTTACTGAATTTGTGCATTTGGTATGGGCAGTGATAGAGAAGGAATGTTAGGGTTTTAGTGATTTTTCCAGTAATAACAATAAACATGAAGCAATTGATATCTTCCAAATTTAACAGTTATAACATGCATAGGTACTTTTCAAGCAAATAGATCCTTTATAAATATAAAATTATATTGAATTGTGTCCCATTTTATGGGAAGGGTTAGAAGCAGTAAAGCTAATCGGTTAATTTTTTTCCGTTTTTAATAATA
This sequence comes from Chorisops tibialis, assembly GCA_963669355.1. NCBI lineage: Eukaryota > Metazoa > Arthropoda > Insecta > Diptera > Stratiomyidae > Chorisops > Chorisops tibialis. Next base: position 114,071,332 of record OY770262.1, on the reverse strand, counting down.
GGTTGAGTATTAAGTACAAAATTTGAGCACGATAAATACTATGCGAACTAAGAAAATTGGTGTATAGTGTTTCAAGAAAAAGTGCAATTTGTATTGGAGATGATGGAAGGAGTTGGGGGATTCAAATAATTTTCATGTCACAGATCACATTTATGACCAAATGATACATTCTAAAATTCAAACTATGTATTAGCAGTTACAGTTTCCAGGAAAATATGATTATTGTAGATTTTAGAAAATAAATCATTTCATATGGGAGGGGTTTGACCCGTTCACGGACTTTACCCTGTTTTTTTCGGCAAAAATGACGGATGCAAAATCGGAACTTTCTGGCTCGACGCGTTCGCAACTTCTGAGCAGTGAAATCTGTAGAACCAATATAAAATTGCCAAATTTCACAACGGAACGATAAGATAGAAACTTGAAGTAAAAGACAAAATCATCAATCATCAATCAAATGAAAATGATAACTTACACCGTTTTAGCAATCCACGGCATTTTTTTGGAATAAGTGAATTTTGAGCGGGAAATTTTTCGTAAACGAAAAGTGTGATCGCTTCCACTTGTTCGCAGACCTTTGGGTCTTTTTTTTTGGAATACAATTTTCGAAAATTTCCGAATCAAAAATTGTTCCCACATGGAACAGCCTATTAGGCTTTCCATATTATATATCCTCCTTGAGTGAAGTCTTTGAGCCTGTCAGAAGTCAGCATTTAAATTAATGATCTTCTGGATGTACTACAAATTACAGCTTTCCTTCATATACGGAAGATGGACAGGTCCACTCGAGTCCTTTTAGGTTAGTTGAAGAATATGTTTAACTCATAAATCACGATGCGATGAATAGCAACTGAAACATCTTACTCTCAATGAGCACAACTCTGAACGTATCGTATTTAACACTAGATATTCCTAATTCCCGGAATCCTCCTTTCCTAATAGTTAAGGTATCCTTTTGATTTTATACCCATGTAAAGAATTCAGGAGTAGCTTTCGACTCGTCCGTCTAACTTATGCATTCATATAACTCTAGCAGATTGAAGCTCATAAAATCCGGAGTGATGTGAATCTTCTGCGTTTGAGTATTGTTTGTTCCTTAGACCGTTTTGACTTTAGCTACACTTTCGTTCGTAACATTAATAATAGTAAAGTATATGAAAATGTTGTGGAAGATATCCAATTTTCAGGAAGAGTGATATTAGAACTCTAATTGGCCTAATGACGGGGCACAGTGGAGTGAACCACCACCTCAATAATATGGGCTTAGCTGAAACCGACATCTGCCGTCTCTGTCTCGAAGACTCAGAAACGACAATACATATCCTATGCCACTGTGAAGCAGTGGCAAGGAAAAGGCATAATCTTCTGGGGAAAGGTTTGATTTCCACCGAGGAACTAGCCAACATGGCTCCCTTACAGATACTCAAATTAGCTAAAGCTATTGAGTTATGGTAGGGTATAGAGGCAATAATCGCACAATAGACCAAAAAAGGCCGCAGTGCTCTCACGTGTTCCCCTAATATAAATAAATAAATAAATATGAAAATGTTAAGATGGCATTTTGAAGCTGTGGTTTCGACCTTCAAAATAAATAATAATCTACAGTACATTAAGTGAAAAGCGGACCAATATACATGACCATCTCCTACTGGCAAAATTTCTAGTAATGGCATTTTTCTGCTACTTTATATTCACTTGATCCAGTTGAATGGGACGACAACCTAGACACGGAATTTTCTTTGTATAAATTCGTTGATTCTTCTTTAGTTTGTTCGTTTTAATGATGTTTTTGTCCTTCTTCCGGTGTCCCTCAAGGGTACATCTCCAATCTTGCAGACGTTTATTTATAACTTCTTATCTAACTATCTTACATCTAATTGTCTAATGTATCGTATAATGGTAAAGTTAAATTATTTAATTTGCTATCTTTGTTTTTGGAATGTTTATCTATTCAAAGTAACCTTAACGCACTGTATCATTGGTGAACACTAAAAGATCTTCCGCCAAATGTCGATAAATGCAACAAAATGTTTTACACACTTAAACAATTTCTCGTACAACATACGAAATTCAAACCTTCGTAAAGATCCAACTATTTGCAATCTTAAATTCACATTTGACGCTAACTTTCGGTTTAATGTTCACTGGTTATCAGGTTTTATTTTGAGGACTTTTAGCAAAATTTGTTCCATATTAGCTAGCATCGTACTTTTTGTCTCGCATATGCATCGCTTATTCAAATATTGCCCAACGATTTCGGATCAACATTTTCCTTGCGATATTTATACTCTAGATTAAATCTGAGAGTATTATAAGTTTGCCACAAAGTTTGCAATGCTAAGAAAAAAGGCTCGGAGAAAAAATGAATAATACAGAAGCTCACATTATCACTCAAAAATCTCAAATCCGGGTGTCCGTCCATCCGTCCATCTGTTCGTTCCTCCGTGTTCTCTAAAGCAAGGGAACGCGCTGAGCTAGAAAGTTAAAATGTTGTACACGTTATTTTTAATGATTTCGTGAACAGGATAAATAGCTCAATCTTTTCTACTACCTCCCATACAAAATGACTCAATTTCGGAATTTCAAATAAACGGATTTTCGAAAAAGTATGAAAGCTATAGATCAAAAATTTAGAACAGTGAAAAATCATTTGAATCCCCTTACTCCATTTACCACCTCCCATACAAACTACACTTTTTATTGTAATACTATAAGCCAATTTGTTCAGTACGTGTAAAATTTATCGAGCTGAAATTGTGCCCTAAATATTTATTTAGAATTATCAGTAAATTTGCAAGACTTGACATAAAATCGATTTCTTGAAAATTGTGAATGTTATTGGTCTAAAATTTGAAAAATGTCAATTCCATAATCTTCATAGTTTTTTCTGAAAAAAAACATTCAACAATCCTTCTTCACCCTCAAACTGCACAATTTCTCTAAATTTAATACACTAACTTTTTCAAGACTTATCAAATTTTTGAAGCTTAAATTTTGTATAAAACATTTTGATTTAAGCTCTATCACAATGTGAAAAAAATAGATCAATGCCGTCACCCCTTCAAATATCGCATTCCTCTAAAGTATCCCATGATTGGGCTTTACGTTCAATCGTAATCTTGCTATGTGTTTTTATTAGAACAAGTTCAAGGGAAGTTTGTCGATCAAGTTATTTCATTCCTTCCAAAAGCTTATCAGAATCCGTTTTCGGAAGTTAAAGGTCTTTACCACAAAATCCTCCCATATCCGAGGCACTGTTCGTTTTCTTATCAGTTAGTATTTTAAGAACACGAGTGATAAGCATATGTATAATACGGGTGTTAATGAAAAAATTTATTGATTGAGGCATAAGCAGCGTCATTCCTTGGAACTGTCCTACCAACAGAAGGGAAAGCTACTGCACACCTACGGAGTAAATTACACCAAAACCTGGATATTAATAGAAATAACTACTTCCTAGTCATATGAGCTCAGTGAAGTTGAACCAGTGACGTGGCGTGACTTTATAGCTAGGGAAAGCAATTATTTTTTGAAATATATTATAAGTATAACTAAAACCTCTCTCGCCAGTTGCTTGAAACATTATTAATGTTGAAAGCACCCAGGAATCACGAATGTGATATATACAAAACGATTTACATTCACCCCTACTACACATGGGCTTAAAGTGCCTGAATTAATAAATTAATGGACAATCCATATTGTTCAATCCCTTCAATAGATTTCATTTGCTAGGGTAGTAACGGACCGAAATTCGAAGAAATATTTTAGTGACGTCTGCTTTGACAGACGCTTCAACCATTTTATTTATTAAATATAAGATTTAAAAATGTTGAATAATTGATTATTTCATGCCTTAGTTTAACTTTCTAGTTTTATTTTCTTAATAAGAAAGTAAAGACGTCCAAAAAAAGATATCGCCCGATCTGCCGAAGCTTAAACCGATTCGTTTCCGCTAAAAGCACGATAGATATGGGCAATATTGCCAGATCTACCTCTTCACATTTTTCTTCCTGATCATTTTTCGGCTAGTACAGAAATTTCAGCACTGGCAATACTTTAATCAAGAGGCAGAGCTTGCGACTGAAAGCACTGTCTGGATGCGTTAACGCATCTCTCCTTCCTATAGAAGTCGAACTTCCACTCTCGTATTGGCCTGCGGTCTTGTTCTCCTGTATATGCGACTAAAAGCTATGAGAGGAAAGGTGAAAGCATCTTCCCTTTCTTTTGAAGTTGAACTTGTGCCCGAGACGCGAGAAAATTTTGCTCGTATTGGCCGGCGGCGGTCTTGTTATGCGTTTTTAAAATCGCATCTTTTCCCTGTGAAAGGCTTTCAACTTTCGTTGGTCAGAAAAAGCGTGAGAAAAAATCTGTCCTGACACGTAAATGCTGTAAACAGTGATAGACGAAAATAATGCGCGCTTTCTTTTAAAGAATTTTTTTAATAAATTTTCATATTCGTGCTGATTTCAATTTAGCTTTTCAAAACTGTAAAAAGGGCAAAACATAAGGGAAGTATTGCTTCCCTTGCATCAATAGACGCCACGCCACTGACACAGAAGCATCTTAAATGAAGAAAGGAGACAAAGCAGCTGTGTCGAATGAGTAAAAAAATATCAAAAAGTCCCAGCACAAATTCCAGCAACTTATAAGCCAGTGAAATTAGCGAACATCTAAGCATTTTCAAAATGTGATTTTAAATTTAGGAATCCGCAGTTGTTGCAAGTTAGACAAGGAAGTAGCCCCACACTTACAGTAATGCAGTCTAGTTCTCTCAACAATATATTACAGCATTCTTATTTCCTTTAACCTCAGTATTGTCTTTAATTCAGATCCAATTTGAAGATTAGTAGCTTCAAAATATCGACTTTAGCTTTCACTTGAGAGATGTTTAAAACTTGACGAGTAACTGAATGATTTATTTCATTTTCACATAATTCGAATATTTTTCAAATTCAAGTAGACTCTCTCCAAAACGAGATGCGGTTTTTCGGTTAACTAAATATACTAATCCGCGCTGGACTTCTGGTGTATCTAAATCTCCTTCTATGACTTCTCTTTAGACCTTGCTTAGCACTTTCATGGGACTTTTTCTAGTTTCCCGATATTGGTCACACGGAATAATTTAACTATAGAAATTATTCTTCTACAATGGCACTACATCCCAAATCGGCACCAAACGGACATGGCCTTCTGAGCTTCAGATTCCTTAAAATTTTTTTCACTATTTATTGTGGCAGGGTTGTTAGAACTTCGCACAACCCTCTCTCTACGAATTTTTCGTTTTCGTAGATTGAGGTGACCAAAGTATATCCAAGTATGCAGTTTGCTGGAATTATGCGTCGACCGGAATTTGAACTCACGTCCTTCGCATTGTAATATACCAATACGCTACCCACTAGGCTATACCCTACCTATTTTATTTTATTTTTAATTATTGCATCCACTAAATCTATTAAATCTATTTACGACTATTTGCGAACGTATTTTAAGCCACCTGAAATTTCAAAGTCGGATGCAAAGGGTACTAATAAGCGAACACTATTATTCTTAGTTTTTAATTCAACTAGAATTTTTTACGTTTTTGACGACATACTTCTAATTTGCCTCATTTATTACAGATCTTCACCGCTTTAGCGGCTTGTTCAACAGCGGCAAAAAACTCAACAGTTACAAAACTTCATCCGGCTTCAAAACCAGGAGAATTTCGCGGAAAAAGGACCTTATATAATATTGGAAATTACGCTTACACACAACAGCGCCTGGCAAATGATGACCTTTTTCGGCGTCGAATATCCAACTACAATTACAATGATCAAAGAGATTTTTATCAACCAGATCCTTATTCCGGTCAATTTGGTGGTAAAATTTGCAAACAAATAACAAAATAAAATTCTTGGCTTAACAAACTTCTTTTTTTTTCAGGTCCACCACATAACTATGTGCCAGACGCCAGCAATCATCTACCGGAACAACCGCCTTACTATCAGCCACAGTATCTAGAAGCACCAGAACCCATCATAGAGATCATTATAAAAGAGAGCAACGAAACATTGCCTGAACCACCATCACAACCACATTTCGTTCAGAAAAAGAAAAAGGAACAAGTGCAAGTGTTCTATGTCAACTATAAAAAAGGACATAATAACAAACTGCAATTAGAGAACCCAATTCCTGCGCTCTCACCGCAGGGCTACAATCAGAATCAACACGAAGAAGAAGAAGAAGAAGAAATTGTCTATCAGGCGACACCAGCTCCGCGATTGAAAACAACAACATTGCGGACCATTATTCATCCGGATTCTGAAAAATTTCATAGTAATAGTGGAATTCATGTCTCATTTAATGCTGAAGACAAATATCAAAACGGTCATCAGTTACAAGAACATAATGAGGGCAGTGAAATTCAACCAGTTGTTGCTGTTCCACAGCATCAACAGCAGAATTTTCGTGCGCCTATCCAACAACAACAACAGCAGCAGAACACCAATCATTTCAACAATCAACGCTATCAAAGTCAACACCGACAAGATTATTCCCGATCTCAGTCGCACAATTCCAACTATAAATCACAAAACTATCAAAATCCACCAACACATTTGAATCCATTCGTTAATCATTATCAGCAGTTACCACAATCCAATCCACCACCACTGCCTTTCAGGAGTTTTCCATCACAGCAACAACAGCAACAGCAGCAGCAGCAACAACAACCGCAGCAACAACAACATCCACAGTCCAGCTACCAACAAAACAACTACCATCGTCAGCAAATCACTCATCTCACTCCCAGAAATCCTCCATTCAATCACCAATATTCAACTCCACAATTTCCACCATCTCAACATGCAATTCCCCAATTTCCTCCGCAATCGCAAAAACAACAAATTCAATTCCCCGGCGAAAGTAAAAATCAAATTAAATCGCACGTCCATTATCAACCGCTTAAATATCGCCCACAACCGATCAATCAGCATAAACCTATTCCGATTCCATTGCACAGCATTCACTCTGATGCACAACAGCAATCATTTAATCGACCGCTACCATTTGGACCACCTTCACCAGCTCCTCCACCACAATTCCATCAATCGCAGCCCGATAACAAATCGCCATATTTCCGACCGAAACCCTCAACTCAACTTCATAGCCAACCGATCAACATTCAACACCAATTCCAGCAAAACAAATATTTTCCACCTGGGCCAATAGGTGGGGCACACAATGGATTCGATCAGTTACAAAACAACAACGCGATTCGCGGAGGATTAAATCAACAGCAAAACTCTGGTAGTAATGAAGGTTTGCATCAACTACAAAACTCTGGATATAATCAAATACAAAACTCTGGATATAATCAAATACAAAACTCAGGATTGAATCAATTACAAAACTCCGGACTGAACCATTTGCAAAACTCTGGAAACACTGAAGTACAAAGTACTGGATTAAATCAATTCCAAATTCCTGGTTTGAATCAAGAATCAAATTCAGGTCATTTTGGTAGTAATGGACAACATAACTTCAATATTCCATTCCTTGGCAATGTCAAATCTGAGCTAGTGAAATCGGTTCCCCGATTTGAACAACATATTACCGAAACCATTGGTGGAACTCAAAGTCATTTTGGTCCAAATTTCAGCGGTCAACAATCATCAATTAACACTCAGCCCATTTACAATGGATTCACATCGCAATCGAATCAAAACAGTGTTATACAAACTGTGCCATCGCCCAATTTAGGGCCAACAACTCCTGCATCTCAACAACATGAGTCACCAACTCCACAATTCGCTGCCTACAGTTCGACTCCTAGTCCACATTTTGGCGGAAATTTCGTTTCACAGCAAACGCAATTCCCAAGCTCAACACCAAAGCCAGAATTCCAAAGTGGTTCATCAACATCACCAGCTCCACAGTATTACCAACAAAATAACGAACCAGTTCAAATTGTTACACCAATTACACCAAATCAAGCTCAATACAATCGTCAACATGAGTACATCCGATACAATCATGATCATGTTCAGCCTCAAATCATTCCAAACTCACAACCAATTCAACAAAAGCTTCCACCACCCGGACAAAGTGTTTCAACAATTCATACAGATGCACTTCGCGAAATCGAACAACTAAAAAGCAATTACTACGCACAACAGAACTCTAATCAGGACCAGCGCGTTGTAGAGATTTCCGGAAGGAATAAGTTCTCAGTACATCAGAGCGTTTCGGTAACTCAATTGCCAGAAAATCATCGGTATCAATCGACTTCATCATCTGCGCCATCATCGACCACTACAACAACGACTACAACGGAAACACCAACCACCACGGAAATGTCTAGCCCCAAGCCCAACATCCATTTGCCCGACGAAGTGCCGGATGATCTTCGCCAACAGCTTTTATCGTCCGGTATTCTAGACAATGCCGATATTAGCGTTTTGGATTACGATAAGATCGGAGACACAGCTATTGAAAATCTCCCACCAGAGCACTTGGCACATTTCTACGGAGCCGGTGGCGGATCTCAAATTTCAGAATCGAATAAGGTCCTTTCCGTGGTCAAGCCGAACGGTGATAAAGTAAGTCTGAACGAAAAACGCATTGAGAAATCGAAAGACTCACAAACGCTTCCGAAGCGTGAAAATGTTGATTTGAAAGTTGTTCGATTCGATTCGAGGAATCAGAAAAGCGTTACCGACAAGTATATTCGGCAGGACTCTACTGTCCTTCCTGCAGTGGATATTAGTAATCCGCGATACAATCGTTATCTACCACTAAAGGTTAATGGTGCACAGTTCCCGATTCCAGAAGCGCATGAGCTAAGGGGCAAAAAAGTATCGAGTGTTGTAGTCCTGGCTCCAGTCGATTCATTGCAGAATGTTGAGGATTCACCAAACAGTGAAAGCAGACAAGAACGAGGTCTTTCCGATACGAAACGCATTAAATTTATTGCTGGCGATAGCTTGAAGATACTGCTGAAAAAACCAACGCGGGAGAATTTCAAGAGATGGCTGGATAAGGAAGCCAAGACAGACATTGATTTCCAAAGTGTTGTTCTTCTAGTAGCTAAGTATGTTTTTGAAGTATTTTGATAGTAATGCAATATTCTGGACTAACAATATTTTTGACCCTATCAATTAAGTTGTGAAGTTGTTTCACCTTATTTAATCTGAGTGTCAATCAAATTCCTGTTAAGACCCCCTATAGGGGCATAGGACAGAAACAACTCTCTTCCACAAGGCGCGATCCTGAGCATCGGCTTTAAGCTGTTGCCAGGACTTGTTTATTCCTCTGGCCTCCTGCTCAACTGCTCGCTTCCATGTGTTACATGGTCGACCAACCCGACGTCTTCCTTGAGGGTTATAATCCAGAGCCTGTTTTGCGATGTTTCGCTCTGGTTTCGTCAAAGTATGACCGATCCACTGCCACTTTCACCGTTGAATCTCAATACCTATTTTAGTCTGGCGAGTTGTACTCCAAAGTTCGTCGTTGGAGATTACTTCTGGCCAGAATATTCCTAAAATGCGCCGGAGGCATTGGTTTACGAAAGTCTGTAGTTTCTTGGTAAGTCGAACGGTCACTTTCCACGTAGTACAACCATATAACAACACGGATTTGACGCATGCGTCAAAAACTCGCAGCTTCGTGCGAAGGGAGATCTCTCTTAACCTCCAGAAGGGGGAAAGGATACCGAAGGCCTGACGAGCTTTATTTAGCCAAGCCTCAACATCCTGTTCGGCTCCGCCGTCCATGCTGACAATGCTTCCGAGATAGCAAAAATCTTGCACCTCTTCCACATCCTGTCCATTTAGAACAATCGGTGTGCTTGCGTTCGAACCCATGTGCATGTACTTGGTTTTACGCACATTTATTTTCAGTCCTGAGTGTGGTCTCCTCTCAATTTCGAGAAACTTCAATGACCATCAACACATTTGTGCTTGATTGAGCTATTTGCACTGCTAGTGCTAGCTCTTAATCTGATTGTGGTGGCACTGGTATTATTTACACTAATGGTTGTACTTGTTGAAGAAATAATACTGAAGCCGCTCGCTCAGCTAGTGCCGTTGGTGAGCCAGGATCAACTAATGCGTCGAGTTCTACTTCCTGCTAGTCCTACTAGTATTACTGTTACTAATAGTATTACTAATAAATCCCTTGCCACGGCATCTATCAATACAATTAATTGTTGCTACTGCTGTGTTGTTTCTACTGGTCTTACAATTTCTGTTGGCGCTGTTAGTTCCACTTGCATTAGTCCTACTGGTACTTCTAGCGATAATGGTGCTACTGAACCTCCTGCTCCTACTGATTCCTCAGGTCCTTCTGGTGCTAGTAGTTGAACTAGGCCGCTAGTGTTAATAATCTTTTTCTTAATTCAATTAAAAATTCTCACCAATACTCATCCATTTCATTTCAATCTAGGAACAACTACGACGAACAAGAAATATACATGTATGACATCGCCACGAAAGAAATTAACAAATTGAGTGGTGCCTTATCATCAGCATTCGTGAACGTAGCCGAGGATAATGCGAGTGCACAAGACATTGACAACGCCTCAATAACAGATAGTGGAATCGTTGAAAAAATGACTGCCGAACGCAAGGATGATATGTCGTCAGCTGGATCCAGTATACATGAAACAATTGCAAAATTCAGTTCAAAAATTCAATCAAGAAAGGACGATGAATTGCATCCTGTCTTTATCAATTCTGGCTACAGCGTCATTAGGAAATAAACTCAATTACTGTGTTCTCATAATTCCATTTAGGTCATATCGAAATTGTAAATTTAGTTAAAATGAATAATTTAACAAAAAAAAAAAAAAATCCCAGCTTAATGATGGCTAACTTGTAAAATAATTGAAGAAAGAAATGATGAAAAAATTGTTTTAGGATTATTTGAAAATGAATAATGTTGACAAATGTAAGGGATGTTTTGCATTTGTGCAAACAAACCCGGTTGCAGTAATTAAATTATGTAATTTATGTATGTGAATATTAAACGCTCTCACCATATTGTTGAGAGTACATGTCTTGAGTAATCCCCGAAAAGATGTGCCCTTGTATAGCTAGTTATAATGAAAAATTTAAAGTATTTTTTTATTTAGAAATATGATAATAAAAAACTTTTAATAAGGTCCTGTATAAATGTTTTTGTTTTATTTAATACAATGCTGCATCCAGGGGTGTGCCAACCATTGGCGTGGCGTCCATTGATGCATGGGAAGCAATGCTTCCCTTACGTTTTGCTCTTTATTCAGTTTAGAAAATCTAAACTGAAATCAGCATGGATATGAAATTTTTTTTAAAAATTTCTTGAAAAGAAAGCGCGCATTATTTTCGCCTACCACTTTTTACAGCATTTACGTGATCAATACAGATTTTTTTCTCACACTTTTTCTGATCAACAAAAGTCGAAAGACTTCCACAGGGAAAAGGATACGATTTAAAAACACATATACAACACCGCCGGCAAATACGAGCAAAATTTTCTCGAGCGACGAGCGCAAGTTCGACTTCAATAGGAAGGGGAGATGCTTCGCATTAAAATGCTTCCACCATTCCTCTCATTGCTTTCAGTCGCATATACAAGAGAATGAAACCGCCGACCAGTACCACTAAAATTTTTGCTCGCGGCGAGCGCAAGTTCCACTTCTATATGAAGGAGAGATGCGTTAATGCGATTGCTTCCAGCCGGTGTTTTCATTCGCAACCTCTGACTCTCGATCAAAGTATTGCCAGTATTGAAATTTCTGTACTAGCCGAAAAATGATCAGGAAGAAATGTAAAGAGGTAGATCTGGCAATGTTGCCCATTTTTATCGTGCTTTGAGTGAAAAGAATCGATTTCAGGGGAGCACTACCTAAAAAATTGAAAAAAAAAAAAAAAAAATTTATTTTCTATTAATGTAGACTGGATTCTAAATCGATTGCCGAAAACTGCACCCCCCTCGGATGAGTAGAAGTGTTTCAAATAATATGTAAACTTGTGCAGTCATGCATATTGACGCAGCACTTGTAGCTTGGCACAAAATAATTGCTCCCCTAGCTATAAGGTCACGCCACGCCACTGGTGCCAACCGGAGCGAATGGCAACCCTCCCCTCCCTTCGTTTCTGAGTGGGACGGCGACACGAGTCAAAAACGACGCGTACAAAATTTGAGCTTTCTACCTCAACGCGTTCTCGAACTAGAGAGGTCCCGAACGGACAGACATATGGACGAGCAGACGGACGGACATCCGGCTTTGAAATTTTTGATTGATGTATTGTTAGTTTTTTCCCCGAGACTTCTAGCGTTGTAAACTTTCTGGAAAACTTAGAATACTCTCTGATTTCATCAGGAGTATAATGAATGTGCGATAAGATGTGGAAGAGGTGCAAGATTTTTGCCCCCTCGGAAGTGTACTTATGCGACTTAACTATGTTGTGTGTTAAAGAACGAACACCTGTCATAGTCCCTGCCGTAAAGGCAAAAGCTGCCGGACACTCAGTTAAATTGATGTGTTTTTTATTTAATATAAGCTTACATATATATTATGGCTTAATGTACTCAGTCTTGCCCCTCAGTCGTAAAGTAGATGGTTCGTCCCTGGCTGTGTCTTCAGGCTTTCGTACGTAAGACTATAAGAGCATCCGTGCACCCGAAAACTTAATTTGGAATATGAACAACCTGGCCGACATTTTTTTCCTTTATTTAGCTGCTGAAATTTTATATTTGAATTCACGCCAGGCAGGCAAAATCGCAACTATAATTCATTTATCAGCGAGTGAAATTTCTATGAAGTACGCGAAATTTAGTAGATCAGTTCCAATAGCTTGCTTAACTATCAGAACGATTTCGAATATATGCCTCTTAATACCCATCGATTTTATCTAATCTTTCTATATTAGTTTTAATGTACAGATATAATAATAAATCGATCGATACCATTTTAATTGAACTATGTTTAATGAATAATTATTGCTTTTGTCTAACCTTTCATTCAAATGCATGTTTTCCAAATTGGTTACAATAGGAAACAATCTGCTTTAAGTTTATACTAGATTATACCTATTTCAATTTACATTTATTTACTACAAAGCTCAAAGACCCTATCCTTAACGTTTCAAATCAACAAAAAAATAAAACATCGAGACTTAAAACAAAAAAAAAACCCTTAATCAAATTTCAATTAAATTCACACAATCTTAAAAAAGATAATTAAATAGATTAGATAGCACGACAAAGGACTTTACAATATCCGTTCTCAACTTTACGATAAAAACAACGCAAATAAAGCTGCTGCTCGTTTGAGTCGTCGGGAAAAAAGGCGATAAAAAGCTCAATGCCATTCAGTGTTAGAATTGTGAGGGTGGACATTTAATTTTACATGTGTTTTTATAGATCAGTTTCAATCGGGCTACGTTCGAAGTTTGACTAGTGGCGGTTAATTTGCTCTCTAGCCATGCTAAAATTACGGAAATTGTTGATTTCAAAAAGGAATCCAATAGCTACGAGTTTCGAAAGTAACAATATTTTCTATGCTGTTTATCCATTTTATCAATTTTGTAAAATTTGTGCATTGTGTCCGCTATTGTTGCAAAATATTAATGGGAAATTACATCTGAAATTTTCGCTGAAAATATTGATATATTCTTTTGTAATTTTTCTTGCTTATGGTGGTGAGTATTGACAAAGAACGCAATTAAATTTTAAATTAAAAGTGATTTTTTTTTTTTTAAATATCCTTAATAAGTAATTTCTAATAAAAAAAAACCAATAGTTATGAAATCGCTAAATTTTTTGCCAATTTTGTTTAGTCGTAGTAGCTCCGTCGTAGACAAAATTATTATAAATATAAAGATGTAATAAGTTCCTTATGCCATGTGAGATTAATTTAAACTTGTTACGCTTTATCTCTTCGATTCAAAAATTCAAAAACTTTTATTTAAACTTCAATCAATTTCCTATAAAGACAATCCAGAAAGAGTTCTCTTCCACAATGCAAGATCTGGAACATTCGCCTTGAGCAGTCACCGAGGCTTGTTTGTTACTCTGGCCACCTACTCAACTACTCGCTTCCATGTGCTACATGATCGTCGAAACCACTTTCTAGATGATGACAATTCAGAGCTTGTTCGGCGATATTTCGCTCTCGTTTCCTCAAAGTGGACCGATCCACTGCCACTTCCGCCTTTGAATCTAAATGCATATTTTAGTCTGTCCAGTTGTACTGAAAAGTTCGTCGTTGGAGATCACATCTGACCTAAGTTGCATAGGAGGCATTGGCTTACGAAAGTTTGCAGTTTCTTAGTAAGTCCAGCGGTCACTTTTGAAGTCATACAATCATTTAACAACACGGATTTGAGACATACGTCAAACACCCGTATCTCCATGCAAAGAAAGATCTCTCTTAACCTCCAGAAAATGGAAAGGATACCGAAGGCCTGACGAGTTTTCTCTAAACGAGCCTCAATATTCTTTTCGGCTTCACCGCTCTTGCTAGCAATGCTTCCGAAATAACAAAAATATTGCACCTTTTCTACATCTTATCTGCTTGTGTTCGAAACTATCTGCAATACTTGGCTTTACGCACAATTACTTTCAGTCAAACCACTTTGAATTCAAAATATAACGAGTGAACATTTAACTCTAAATCCGATCGGTTATTACACGTCATCAGCATAATCGAGGTGACTCAAGATGTTAAACAGCTCCCACTGAAGAACTTTATTTTCAGCGACTTTCAGTGCAGCTATATTGAAAGCTGCACTTTATTGTACTTTATTATTCTAATAATAAAGTATTGTGATCGACACAGAAAAAAATTGCTATCCTGAAATTTTCTTTTTTCGCGTTTCTAGACAAAATTGGCCTTAAAAAATACGTCTATCCGTATGCCGTCCGTCGTACATATGGAACATATCTCAGGGACCGTTAAAGACAGAATGTTCATTTTTGAGTGGATTAGGTAAGTGGATTGGGTAAGTGAGCTCCATTGTCTGGGGATAGAGATACTCGATACGCACTAACACTACTCTCCCAATAGAGTTTGGACAATGCTGTAATACCAGCTCAGCGTGAGTTTAGAAGCACAATAATGCAACATAATAAATGTGAAAAACAAGCGAACTTGAGTTTGACGGTTTTAAAATGTACGGACATTATTTATTTATTTAGAGAGCACTGCGACCTTCTCGGCCTATTCTGCGTTTATAGCCCCTTTACCCTACCATACCTCAATAGCTTTAGCTAATTTGAGGATCTTTAAGGGAGTCATGTTAGCTAGTTCTTTGGTTGAAAGGAACCCTTTCCCTGTAAGATTATATCTTTTCCTAGCTAGTGCTTCACAGTGACATAGGATGTGTTCAGTCGTTTCTGATTCTTCGAGACAGAGGCGACAGATGTCGGTTTCAGCTAAGCCCATGTTTTTGAGGTGGTGGTTTACTCCACTGTGCCTGGTCATTAGGCCGATTAGAGTACTAATATCCTTCTTGCTGAATTTTAGTATATCCTCACTTTGTTTTTTTGTGGTAGAATCAATTTTTTTGAGATTGACAAGCCTGGATGTTTATTCCAGTAGATTTTATGTTCTTGTTCTACCCATTGTCTAATAATAGGGTTGAAGTACCCTTTCGGTTTTCCGCAGAAAGGTTCTGGACCAATAAAATTTGCTTGAGCGCCGTTTTTTGCTAGGCGATCAGCCTCTTCGTTTCCCTCTATTCCCATATGTCCTGGTACCCACATTAAGGTAACCTTATTCCTTTTCCCCAGGATTATTAGGTTTTGAAGGCAGTCCCATACTATCCGTGATCCGTGTTTATTGGATGCTAGACCTTTGAGAACCGCCTGACTATCCGATAGGATATAAATATATTTATTGCATGAGCTCTCCTTATATTTTCTTTGATGCATAGGTCCATTGCAATTAATTCGGCCTGAAAGATTGTGGCTTCTTTGCCGAGTGGTTTTAAGACCGCGAAGTTAGGTCCTTTGACTCCGGCTCCTGTCCCTTCAGATGTGCGCGATCCATCTGTATACCAGATGGTTGAACCTTCTACTATTTCAGATAGCATGGATTGCCAGTTCTTGCGTTCCCTGATAATAACTTTGAAAGGGGTTTCGAAGTTGAATTTTATCGGCATGACGTCCGATAGAGTGGAAGTTAGAACCTCCATTTTTAGGTCTTTTAGGATTTTGAGGTGACCTCTAAAATCCCCTGGTTTGTAATTATTTTTCTCCTGTAAGCGTATCACTCCTTTAATAGCCTCCTTTTTTATTTGGAGATGTATAGGAGGGATGTTTAGGAACATTTCCATTGCCGCTGTAGGACAGGTTTTCATTGCACCTGTAATACCTAGGCAAGCTAGCCTTTGGATTTTTTGTAACGTAAGCTGTGCTTTACGTTGATCTTAGTCCACCATACTGTTGATCCGAATGTGACTATAGGGAGAATGATTGTTCTGTAGCACCAGTAAATCATTTTGGGCTTTAGTCCCCATTTTCTGCCAAACAAGCTTTTACAGGCCCAAAATGCCTTTAGTGCTTTGGCATGAGTCCTTTCTATGTGTTTATTCTAGTTGAGTTTGCCATCCAGTATAATACCCAGATACTTTACCTCATCTGAAAGGGGTATTGGTGTTCCATTTATTGAAGGAGGTATAATATGGACTTCCCTTCTGTTTGTAAATGGTACTATCTCAGTCTTACTTGGGTTAATGTTCAAGTTCTTAGACTGACACCAGTTCATTATCACTTCTAACGCTGATTGAATTCTTTCCGAAATTATTGAATCGGATTTGCCTCTTATGATAATGACTATATCATCAGCATATCCTATTGCCTTGTACGACATGAGCACAAACTTGCGTTAAATTACAGGTTTTTGAGTAGATTCACTCATTATAATCAAAAATAAATATGACTTTCGTAAATAACAATTCATTATGATTGTATTTACTTCATAGAAGAAAAAGAATTGAGAAAATTCAAATTTCGAACAAAATTTCCCGCGCAATCGCATTACATGCATTGTCCCAACTCTATTAGGAGAGAAGTGTTAGTGTGTATCGAGTATCTCTAACTGGGGAGTTTCCGTGAAAGCGGGAGGTGGGGAAGGAAATAGTCGAAAACTACACTTGCTAATATCTAATGGGAAGCTGAAAATCTGCATAGGTATAGAAATGGTTCTGGGACTCTAAAACTATTTTTTAATTTTTTATTCATTGGGGTCTGGAAAGGGGGTGCTAAAAACAAATTGTCAGCCAAATTTTTTTTCAAATGATTACATCTCCAGAACTACTTGATAGAAAAAAATTTATTTTGAGACTAATTAGGTGACATACAGTTTCACTACAATCAACTAAAAGGGAGTCCAATAATTGTAAGGGGGAGAGTTAGGGGTTGC
This sequence comes from Chorisops tibialis, assembly GCA_963669355.1. Lineage (NCBI taxonomy): Eukaryota > Metazoa > Arthropoda > Insecta > Diptera > Stratiomyidae > Chorisops > Chorisops tibialis. Next base: position 114,053,940 of record OY770262.1, on the reverse strand, counting down.
AAAGCAAAACACTCAAGAATAATATCTCAAATATCTTCTAAGCTATGTAATTAAAACTTAAAATATATATTAAGCTATACTAGTGGAATATTGGGGAAATGGGCAGCATTTCAAAAATGGTGCACTTTTCAATATTTCAAACCGTTATATCTCAAAATTCAATGCAGAAATTAAGTTGGAATCTTGTCAGCTATATGATGTAAAATTTTCGTAAAATTTTTAAGATGGGAGGTGTAAGGGGAACGAGGTGGTGGCTCAAATTGTCGAAAAATTCATTAATTACTTTATTATTCTAATAATAAAGTATTGTGATAGACACAGGAGAAAAAAATTTGCTACCCTGAAATTTTGTTTTTTCGCGTTTCATGACACGATGATGAAATTTTTCTAAAATGCAGAAAAAAAAATCCACCCCGCTAGTACATATCGATTCATATTTCCAAGATCGTTATAGGTGGAATGTTCGTTTTTGGGTGGATTATTAATTATTTAAGTGAACTCTATTATCTAAATTTTGGGGATTGGCAGGTGGAGGCGGGGAGACTTGTTACACTACACTTGTTAATATCTCTATTACGAATGCAGATAGAAAGCTGAAAATCAGCATTGGTATAGAGAGGCTTTAAAAATAATTTTATTTTTTATCATTAGCGTTCGTAAAGAGAGCCGTATTTTTTTTTTTTTACAAATCATTATATCATCGAAATTACTTGCCATAAAAAAATCATATTTCGAGACCATTAAGGTCCAAAATTAGCTTAAAGGAGGCTAATTATTGTAAGGGGAAGAGTCAAGGGATCCAAATAAAAATATGAATATCTAAACTATCTTTGAAGCTATCTAATTGAAACTTAAAACGTATATTAAGCTGCACCAGCGAAATGGGGAACATTTCAAAAATGGTGCATTTTCCGAAATTTCAAACAGTTATATCTTGAAACTGAGTACAGATATCAAATCGAAAACTGTCAAACTATAGAGCTACATAGTATTTAATTTAGGTAAAAATTTTAAGTTAGCGGGTGTAAGGGGAGGGAGGTGGTAAGCAAAAATGTTGAAAATTTTGAGTGAATTTTAGGACTCTGGTAAAAGATATAAAGCTTAAATTTTGCATGTGGAAAATAAATATAATTTGTTCCACAATTAAGTGTTAAATTGACAACAGCCCTGGCCAAGAATCCCCTTTCACTTAGTCTTCCCTAACCACACTAACCTGCATATTGAATTTTCACGCATCCTCAACTTGTACCAAGAATAATAAAGCTGCACCCGACTTGTTGGCAGTTTATTTTTTAGGGTTCTGGTGAAAGACACAAAGCTGAAATTTCGCACGTGCACACATCCATTTCATATAAAAAATACAAAAACTCAAGATTTTTGATTGAAATTTAAAGCTGCAAGCTTTAAAATTTGTAACATTCATTTAAAAAAAAAAATTCTTGAAAGCTTAAGTTAATAACTGTTTGATTGCCCTTAAAACTTTTACCCCCTCTCACGCAAAAGTATTTTTTCGGCCATTTCCAAGAAATTAATTATCACCAAACTATTAAGAGTTATCAACTTTAAATTTTGTAAAGCAGTTATAAAAATATTTGAATTAAGAACGCATCAAAAGTTTTGATATTTCCCCAGCCCTTCCACCATCTCACATACAAAAGTACCAATTTCAATAAATCAACTAATAACCAACAAATTAAAAGCTACGAGCTTGAAATATGTACATATGAACACCTTTCAAAATAAATTTGACGATGTCTTCAACTCCTCTACCCCTCCCGTACACATGTATGGTTTCAAGAATATAAAATATGCCGAATTTCATAGAATTTAGAATTTATTTCGTCTGTGAAACTAACATTCTATACAGCGAATTTGGACATGATTGAAGCAGTCTATTAAAACATTATTATCATCAACCCACCCCTTATAACGTCACTTCCCACTATACAAACGAAAATTTCCATTAATAATCGAATGAAATATTGATACTGCGTACTAGAGCTGTTGATCGTAATTGCAGCTAAGTGTTAATTAATTGACAACTGCCCTGCCCTAGAACCCCCATTCACTTAGTTTTCCCTATACATCCTAACCACCATATTGGCTTTCCACGTATCCTCAAATTGTCCGAAGAATAATATAGTTGCGTCCGAGTTATTGCAAGATTTTATTCTGTGTTATCATCAGAAACAGAACAGGTCTGGTGATAATACATTGTGACCATAAAGTACCGGGATTTTGTAAATAAAAATTCTCTGAGGAATGATATTTCAAATTATTTTTTTTTTGGTAAGCAGATAGGACTGTCCTTAATTATTATCCCAAAAATTAGGGGGATCTGTTAATCAGTTTTAAATGAAAGATTTCGTGTGTAATACTTTTTAATGAATAAAATTGACAAAAGCAAAATTAAATTAAATTTAAATTCATAAACTGATAATCAATATGCTAGGGTATAGCCTAGTAGGTAGTGTGTTGGTCTTGTAATGCAAAGGTCGTGAGTTCAAATCCCCGTCGACGCAATATATAATTCCGGCACATTGCCTGCTTAGATATACCTTGGTCACCTCAATCTATGAAAATGAAAATTCGTAGAAAGAGGGTTGTGCGAAGGGCTAACAACCCTTGCACAATAAGTAATGAAAAATGTTAAGGAACCTGAATATCAGGAGGCCAAGGTCCAATTTGGGCTATAGCGCCATTGTAGAAGTAGATAATCAATAAAAGAAAACACATGATATCGATATTAAATGAAAAATAAAGTGAAATCCTTCGTGCATCGATTGGTATCCGGACAGTGAACATCAGCGAAACAGAACTAAAAAGAAGAAGAAGTAGAAGCAAGCGCCCCAACGCAAACACCAAAACATAAAAGAATTATGATTGGGCGTAAAGCCCAATCATATGATACTCTAGATGAAATGAGAAAGAGTTCAATGTACCGGAAAATATGTCACCTCCAATTCTTTTAAATAATTAATAGTGACTTTTGTATGGGAGGTGGTAGGAGCAGAGGAGGAAGGTTTGTAATTTTTGGATATGACACCTAATGTGGTATGCAAGATATTTCGTGTTGAGTTTAAGGTTTGTAGCTTTCATTATTTTCAATTGGGCATAGTTTTCCTGAAATTGAGGCACTTGTATGGGAGGTGGCAGAGGAAGTGGAGCGTTTAAAATGATTTTGAAACTGCTTATCATCATCCTTATAGCCACGCTTTGATTCAATTTCAAATTCGATAGTTCTAATATATTCGAAGAAGAAATGCTTAATAATACAGATATTTGTATGAGAGGGGGTAGAAGGAGTGAAGAAGAGCTGATAATTTTTTTGGGTTTTATTTCAATTATTAAAAAACAAATTCTGACAAAATTTCAAGTTTGTACTTTTTCTAGTTTCAATGGAAATCGATATAATGCACTTAACAAAAATTGTACATTTGTATGGGAGGGGGTAGAAGGAGTGTACCGATCAAAACACATTTCTTTCTTGTTATTGATATTTCTATTTTTATACTTTGTGCAAAATATGAAGTTGATAGCTTTAACAGTTTCGAAGAAAAATAATTTTGTTTAAATTTCAAAATTTCATGAAATTTGTATGGGAGGGGGTAGAAGGAGAGACGGGATCGGATCAATATTCAGTCATATTAATGAAATCTATATCGTAATACTTTAACCCAAATTTCAAGTCGATAGCTTAAATAGTTTCAAAGGAAAATCAATTTCTGAAAATTTCGGAATTTCGTGAAATTTGTATGGGAGGGGGTAGAAGGAGTGGGGGGATGTGGCCCGTTCACGAACTTAAAGTTACTTTTTTGCTAAAAGTGACACACAAAAAATTTCAGCATGATAGCTCAAAGCGTTCGAGAGTTATGCTGTAGACAGACGCACAGACGGACAGACAGACAGACGGACAGACGGACAGACGGACAGACGGTCACTCGGAATCGAGGTTTTTGAGCGACAACAAATATTTTTGTACCCTTGGCGGCTCTGTGCGAGCATTATTTCTTAGCGTTACAAACGGTAAGGCAAACACAATATACTCTCAGATTTCATCTAGAGTATAATAAATAAGTTAAGTTTTTTTATAAAAAATAATTTTACTTTATTATTTTAATAATAAAGTATTGTGATCGAATTGAAAAAACAAAATTTGCTTCCCTGAAATTTTGTTTTTTCGCGTTTCATGACTAAAATAGCCTAAAAATGCAAAAAAAAAAAATCAGTCTATTTGTACGCCGGTGTGTACGCTCAGCGCTTACTAACCCCCAAACCCTTCAAGATAGAAAGTTCACTTTTGGAGAGATTTTAGATAGTTGCGGATCTCAGGCGGACACCCATTTTGGGGGGTTTAAGGGTTCAAGAGGAGGCGGATGAGCACTTAAACCGAAAACTAAGAATTCAAATATCTCAGTCATGGTTACAGCTAGGAAGCTAAAAATTGATATACGTATAAAAGGGTTGGTGGGACAACTTTTAAAATTTATTTAATTTTTTTATCCATTTGGGTGCAAAACGGGGGGGCTAAAAACCAATTGTCGGCCGAATTGTTTTTTCAAATGATTATATCTTCGAAATTACCTTGCATAAAAAATTTATATTTGTAGTGTGTTGGTCTTGTAATGCGAAGGTCGTGAGTTCAAATCCCGGTTGACGCAATATATAATTCCAGCACATTGCCTACTTGGATATACCTTGTTCACCTGAATCTACGAAAATGAAAAATTCGTAGAAAGAGGGTTGTGCGAAGGACTAACAACCCTTCCACAATAAATAATGAAAAATGTTAAGGAACCTGAATATCAGGAGGCCAAGGACCGATTTGGGCTGTAGCGCCATTGTATAAGTATATAAGATGGCATATAGAGAAATACGAGAAAAGTATAACATTTGGACAACATAGGAATGGGGGAAAATGGGGAGCATTGCACTTTCCAAAATTTCAAACCATTATATCTCAAAGCTGAGTGCAGATTTATTTCAAATTTTGTCAAATTGTAGAACTACATAGTTTTAAATTTTGGTAAAAGTTTTACGTCGGGAGGTGTAAAGGGAGGGCTCTGGTAAGAAATACAAAGTTTAAATTTTCCACGAAGGTACATCTATTTATTATACATACAGAAAAAATAATAAACATTCTACAATTGTTATGCACCGACCCCCCTGGTCTAACGTGCACAAGGTGTTTCATGTGGAATGAAAAAACACATAAACTGAAAATTTTTGAATGAAATTTTAAGGTAGAAAATTGAAAATTTGCAAAATGTATTTAAAGAAAATCTCTAAAAAAATGAAATATTAACTGATCGAATACCTTCCAAACTTCTACCCCTCCCATACAAAATTATTTTTTCGACCATTTTTAAAAATAAACTGCCAACAAGTCGGACAAAACCTTATTATTTTTGCGACAAGTTGCGGATGAGTGGAAAGTCAATATGCAGGTTAGAGCGGCTAGGGAAGACTAAGTGAAAGGAAGTTCTTGGGCAGGGCTGTTGTCAATTTAATAATATTTTATTCGTTTCTGCAAGTTTGGGTTTTTATGAGGGGAGGAGGAGGGGTAATAGTAAGGGTGGGTGGATGTTAACAGCTTTTTAATTAATTGCTTAAATCACGTCCAATATTCTCTGTATAGAATGTATTTCATAGACGAAGTTGCATAAAATTCGGTGCATTTTACATTCACGAAACCGAACATTTGTATGGGAGAGGGTAGAGAAGGTAGGGGAATCGTAAGTAGTTTTATTTCGTTTCTCTTTTAAGGTGCTTGTACAAAATTTCAATTTCGTAGCTATTAGTTTGTTGGTTATAAGTTGATTTAATGAATTTGGTCGAAATCATACTTTTCTATTGGAGGGTGTAGAAAGACAGGCGTGATCTCAAAACTTTTGGCACAATTTTATTTCAACTATTTTTAAACGTTTTTGTGCAAAATTTGAAATTGATAGCTTTTAATAGTTAGGTGATAATTGATTTCTTGAAAATGCTCGAAAAAAGTATTGGAGGGGGTAGAAGTTTTGAAGGTTTTCCACCAGTTAGTATTTTGTTTACTTAGGGATTTTTTTTTTAAATGCATTTCACGAATTTTCAAGTTTCTACCTTAAAATTTCACCTTAAAATTTCGTTTCGCTGCCATAGCATTGCACAGGTCTTATGATCGTTTTATTCAACTTACGTTTTGTTTTCCTGTGTACGTTTTTTTTTATACTCTAGATGAAATCTGAGAGTATATTGTGTTTGCCTTACCGTTTGTAACACTAAGAAATAATGCTCGCACAGAGCCGCCAAGGGTACAGAAATATTTGTTGTCTTTCAAAAACCTCGATTCCGAGTTGCTGTCTGTCCATCTGTCTGTCCGTCTGTCTACAACATAACTCTCGATAACTTTGACCTATCGTGCTGAAATTTTTTGTATGTCATTTTTAGCAAAAAGGTAACTTTAAGTTCGGGTCAGATCCCCCACTCCTTTTACCCCCTCCCATACAAATTTCATGAAATTTCGAAATTTAAAGAAATTGATTTTTCTCCAAAACCATTTCAGCTATTGACTTGTAAATTAGGTCATAGTATAATGATATAAATATCATTAACCCCAAAAAATATTGATCTGATCCCCTTACTCCTTCTACCACCTTCCATGCAAATGCACAATTTTCAAAAATACAGTTATTCGCTTTTCACTGCAACTAGCAAAGTTGAAAGAACCAATTTTTGTCATGATTAATTTTATTATAATTGCAACTAATTTCGGAAAAACTATCAACTTTACCTCACTCCTTCTACCCCCTCCCATACAAATTTTACGAAATTTCGGAATTTCAATTAAATTAGTTTTCTTCAAAACCGTCAAAGCTATCAACTTTAAAATTTGAGAAAAGTATACTATTTTAAATATAATTGATTTCAAAAAAAAATTGGTTTTGATTCGGATATTCCTTCTACCCCCTCCCATACCAATGCAGAATTTTGGTAAATGCATTTAACCGATGTTCATAGAAATTAGAAGAAGCAGAAACTTAAAATTTTGCCAAAATTTGTCCCTTAATAATTGTAAAAAGCTAAAAAAAATATCGCCTTCACTCCACTCTTTCTACCACCTCCCATACAAATTTTTATATTGGATGTTCAAGAAAACTTTTTCTCCTTCGAACATATGAGAGCTATGAACATAAAAATTGTAACAAAGCAATGTGATTAGGATGTTGATAAGCAGATTCAAAATCAATCAAAATTCACCCTCTTTCTCTGCTACCTCCCATAAATTACCCATACCATAAATTCAGACAAAAATTGTTCAATTTCCTTGAAAATTATGAAAGCAAGAAACTTTGAATTCAACATAAAATATTTTTATACTCTATAGGTAGATGAAATCTGAGAGTATATTGTGTTTGCCTTACCGTTTGTAACGCTAAGAAATAATGCTCGCACAGAGCCGCCAAGGGTACAGAAATATTTGTTCTCGCTCAAAAACTTTGATTCCGAGTTGCTGTCTGTCTGTCTGTCCGTCTGTCCGTCTGTCTACAGCATAACTCTCGAACGCTTTGAGCTATCGTGCTGAAATTTGTTGTGTATCATTTTTAGCAAAAAATAAACTTTAAGTTCGTGAATGGGCCACATCCCCCACTCCTTCTACCCCCTCCCACACAAATTTCACGAGATTCCGAAATTTTTAGAAATTGATTTTTCTTTGAAACTGTTTAAGCTATCAATTTGAAATTTGGGTCAAAGTATTATGATACAGATGTCATTAATATGACGGAATATTGATCCGATCCCGTCACTCCTTCTACCCCCTCCCATACAAATGCATAATTTTGAAAAATGCAGTTTTTCGTTTTTCATTGAACTAGCAAAGTTATTAAAACGAATTTCTGTCAAAATTAATTTTATTATAATTTCAATCAAAATTGAAATAATTATCAGCTTCACCTCACTCCTTCTACCCCGCCCATACAAATTTCACGAAATTTTGAAATTTAAATTAAATTATTTTTCTTCGAAACTGAAACTGTTGATATTTTGCATAAAGCATAAAAATGGATATATGAATAACGAGAAAAAAATGTGTTTTGATCCGTATACTCCTTCTACCCCCTCCCATACAAATGTATAATTTTTGTTAAGTGCATTATATCGATTTCCATTAAAACTAGAAAAAGCATAAACTTAAAATTTTGCCAGAATTTGTTTTTTAATAATTGCAATAAATGCTAAAAAAATTATCAGCTCCTCTTCACTCCTTCTACCCCCTCCTATACAAATATCTGTATTATAAATTCAAGAAAAGGATTTCTCCTTCGAATATATTAGAACTATCGAATTTGAAATTGAATCAAAGCGCGGTGATAAGGATGATGATAAGCAGTTTCAAAATTATCTTAAACGCTCCACTTCCTCAGCCACTTCCCATACAAATGTCTCAAATTCAGGAAAACTATGTCCAATTGAAAATAATGAAAGCTACTAACCTTAAATTCAGTACGAAATATTTTGCATACCACATTAGGTGTCATATCCAAAAATCACAAACCTTCCTCCCCTCCTTCTACCACCTCCCATACAAAAGTCACTATTAATTATTTAAAAGAATTGGAGGGGACATATTTTCCGGTACATTGAACTCTTTCTCATTTCATCTAGAGTATCATATGATTGGGCTTTACGCCCAATCATAATTCTTTTATGTTATATACTACGTTCAGTGTTACATAGAAAAATTACAAACCTCCCCTTCTGATTTTACCACCTCCCAAACAAAAGGTAAGTAAGTATTTCATCTAGAGTATCATATGATTGGGCTTTACGCCCAATCATAATTCTGTTATGTTTAATTATTGAAAGTGCCAAATAATACGTCTTGTTTTCCATCATTACCGTTCTTTTGATTTCGAGGGGTTCCATCCTTGGATAGGTTCGCCCCTAGATATATAAAGTTGTCTACGTTTTCTAGGTTTTAGTCTCCTACTGTAATATTTTGTCTGATTGGCGTCTTTTTCCAAAATTGTGTCATCATTTTTGTTTTCTTTTCATAAATACGAAATCGAGCTTCCCTTGCTTCTGAGTCATACTATACAAATACCTCCTTAGTACTCTCCAGAGATCTTGCAAAGATATCTATATAGTCGGCATATGCTACGAGTTGTGTTGATTTGAAGCATAATGTTCCCTTGGTGTCAACGGGAAGTTTCCGAACAACATATTCGAGTGTTAAGTTGAAAAACATTGGTGCAAGGCCGTCACCTTGCTTAAAGCTGTTGCCTGTTTTAAAACTGGAAGTTAGATCGTTTTCTACTCTGACTCGTGACAAAGACTCGGTCATTCTCATTCTTGTAAGCCGAACCAATTTCGGTGGAACTCCAAGCTCCATTATGATTTTATACAGTACGCGCCTGTCGATACTGTCGTATGCTTGCTTGAAGTCAACAAATATCTGGTGCACATCAATATTATATTCCCAGTACATTTCTAGCACTTGTTTAACTGAGAATATCTGGTACGTGGTCTATCGTCCAGCTCTTTACTTTGTCAGCATACAGACGTACACCACAGAGATATTCCTCGGTAGTTTTCGTAGCAGAGTTTTCCACCTTTTTTATAAATTGGACATATGATGCTTTGTGCCAATCTTCAGGAAGTGTTTCGAGCGTCCGTTACTCCTCCCCATACTAATGTATGGTTTCGTGCATATGAAATACACCGAATTTCAAATGAATTCTAAGCAACTCTATTTATAAAACTAAAATTCTAAAATTCTATACAGACAAATTTGATCGACATTCAACCAATCATTTAAAAACAAGTCCATCTATCCTTTGTACGCACCTCCTCCATACAACCCCAAACTTGCATATATAAACGAATGAACTATTAATTATATATACTGAAGCTATTGATCGTAATCGCATGTAAGTAATATACCTGCCCTGCCCTTCACATAGTCTTCCCTATCTACCCTATCCTGTATATTGACTTCACATGCATCCTCAACTTGTACCAAGAATAATAAAGTTGCACCCGACTTGTTGGCAGATTTCTATTATTGATTATGATTTCGACTCGCAGCTATTTTGAACACCCATTTTCCACTTTCGACTTGGAATCCGAGATGTTCGCTAATTTGCAACAATACTTCTACATCCATGCTAAGCCGTCTCCGAAGCTAAATCAAAAATTAAGCATAAAAGAATTATGATTGGGCGTAAAGCCCAATCATATGATATTCTAGATGAAATGAGAAAGAGTTCAATGTACCGGAAAATATGTCACCTCCAATTCTTTTAAATAATTAATAGTGACTTTTGTATGGGAGGTGGTAGAAGGAGAGGAGGAAGGTTTGTAATTTTTGGATATGACACCTAATGTGGTATGCAAAATATTTCGGGCTGAATTTAAGGTTTGAAGCTTTCATTATTTTCAATTGGACATAGTTTTCCTGAAATTGAGGCATTTGTATGGGAGGTGGCAGAGGAAGTGGAGCGTTTAAGATGATTTTGAAACTGGTTATCATCATCCTTATCACCACGCTTTGATTCAATTTCAAATTCGATAGTTCTAATATATTCGAAGGAGAAATGCTTTTCTTGAATTTATAATACAGATATTTGTATGGGAGGGGGTAGAAGGAGTGAAGAGGAGCTGATAATTTTTTTTTAGCATTTATTGCAATTATTAAAAAAACAAATTCTGGCAAAATTTTAAGTTTATACTTTTTCTAGTTTTAATGGAAATCGATTTAATGCACTTAACAAAAATTATACATTTGTATGGGAGGGGGTAGAAGGAGTATACCGATCAAAACACATTTTTTTCTCGTTATTGATATTTCTATTTTTATACTTTATGCAAGATATCAAGTTGATAGTTTCGAAGAAAAATAATTTAATTTAAATTTCAAAATTTCGTCAAATTTGTATGGGAGGGGGTAGAAGGAGTGAAGTAAAGTTGATAATTTAATTCTGATTGAAATTATAATAAAATTAATTTTGGCAAAAATTCGTTTTTATAACTTTGCTAGTTTCAATTAAAATCGAAAAACTGCATTTTTCAAAATTATGCATTTGTATGGGAGGGGGTAGAAGGAGTGACGGGATCGGATCAATATTCCGTCATATTAATGACATCTATATCATAATACTTTGACCCAAATTTCAAATCGATAGCTTAAATATTTTCAAAAAAAATCAATTTCTGAAAATTTCGCAATTTTGTGAAATTTGTATGGGAGGGGGTAGAACGAGTGGGGGATGTGGCCCATTCACGAACTTAAAGTTTCTTTTTTTCTAAAAATGACACACAACAAATTTCAGCACGATAGCTTAAAGCCTTCGAGAGTCATGCTGTAGACAGACGGACAAACAGCAACTCGGAATCGAAGTTTTTGAGCGACAACAAATATTTCTGTACCCTTGGTGGCTCTGTGCGAGCATTATTACTTAGCGTTACAAACGGTAAGGCAAACACAAAAAAAAATTTTAAAACTTAGCAATTCACATCGGCATCAATAGGAACGTCTTATACTTTAACAAATTTTACGTGCTTCGGTTTTTGAATTTGTATTTTCTAAGTTACAAAAATAGAAACAGGTTTTTATAATAGAAAATATTAGATATATTCCAAGGCATCAATAATATCTGATTGAAAACATTTTCAATTCGATTTACTTATTATACAAAGAAATAATATTCAATCATAAATTAATCATCATTTCTGCGCATTTCTTAACTAGTCCACAATATTCCAATCCTGACAACCGAGTTTGTTGTACCGCACGAGCAACATAAATTTCGAAATAAGTTCAAAATTACTTTTTACGAGTATAACCGAATTTCATGGTACGATTTACTTTATTTTTATTGAGTATAATTTTAGGAAATTTACTCCAAACAAGCTAGGCTTTCCGTAGCATATTGTAATACATTTTAATTCAATGTTGACTTTGTAAATACCTTCGTTAACCTAAATATCTTAACAAAAGTCGATTGAACATTACGATTAACTTACGCAAAATCGTAAATCGTATAATTCATTTACGATTTACGAGTAAGTAAAATAATAAGAAAATTTTGATTACAACTCAAACAATTTTGTCTCATCTTTCAGCACCTTTAACCGATCTCAAAAAAATAGGAGGTTTCCAATACCACCAGTTTTTTTTTTAATTTTCATTTGAAGTAAATTATGTCTATTTTAAGTGCTTAGTATCGTCAGGTAGCCCATTTCCAGTAGGTACTTCATTTAAAATATCAACATTGTTATTAAGAGCGACATCCGATGAAGGTGCAATCAATGCCAATTTGAGATTGGGTTCTCATCAAGTTTAATTATTTTTTCTGGGTGCTGTTTGATATTCTCTACTATAAAACCTTCGGACACTGGTACTATAATAGTGAAGAGTTGCAACAAGTATATAAATATAAAAGTTTAATTAAACCATGAAGAAAGTAGGTCAAGGGATTAAGCGCTTACCGAAGGGAGAGATTAGATTAGATTCCATTGCTTGGTCATATGTGTATCGTTTGCGAATTACTGCATCCAAGATTAGTGAAACGTATCAAATCTTTCGAGGATTGAAGCAATACTCATTTAGGGAAAATTAATTTGTGTGGCCGAAAAAGTAAAGTATTGTGAACTACTGAATTCAATATTTTACTTTTGCACTTGTGTAAATCAACAGTTGACAAGCAGAGGTGTTGAAGTCCAATTTTTGAGAAATCGTTTTTTTAGTCAGCTTAATACTGCTTTTAGAACGTTTGAAAATATTAAAAGTTCATATATTTAGGTTTAAAACTATTTCAAATATGAAAGATATCGGCATATATTTTTTTCCAGTTTAATTATCACAGTGAATTTCGATTTGAAAACGCTCTGATGTAGAATTTTCATTTTGTTACTTAAAAACCTCTGTTTGTCAAATTGATTTAAAGGCTCTAAATACATTCATTTCACAAAAATCCCTATCTTTAGAAGCAAGAATTCTATATACTTGGCCATCAATTGCAAAATCCCCTCGTTCCGTAGACATGCCACAAAAGACATATTCTTCAAGCATTAATTTTGTTTGTTACCTCTTTCCATTAATCATGAAACAATTTGAGCTTAATAACATATGTTCTAAGATCATAAACGAATAATAGCTTAAAATTAATATTATTTGCCTTGAGCTGTTATTTTAATCGTACTTACATGTGCAATGACGTCAAGCTGACAAGTGGTTTTTCATTTGCATAACTATCGATGGAATGGAGTAGAATTAAATAGAAATGGAAGATTTAGTTAGAATACGAAATCAACTTCATGAAGATAAATAAATCATGTGTCCCTTAAACTCAAACAAAAAGGAGATTCATGGACGTAGTTTATTTAGATCTGGCTGGGTAAATTTTCCTCTGGGGTGGGGCAGTATAATACATCCGCAGCCAGTCCTGCTGGCCCTACGAATGAGAAATGGAACTTATTGGTTCACGGACTTATCGCCAGTTATTTTAAATCTAATAAATTCGACAAATAGATGCAGCACCTCGGATACGGACGGACTCAACAGTAACGACTTTTCGCATTGGAAAGCGGACTACGATTGGTTTGTGGAACATTAAATGACGGCGAAAGTGCTGGGGCCATTCGGTCCATACAGCATCAGTGATCGACCGTGAAATCGAGCACTATCACATAACATCGAAAACTTGGACTTGAGCGAGGACAGGTGAACAGGATCAGGAAAAAAGGGAACCCCAAGCAAAAACATCATTCTATAGATTGGTCCTGAGTGTGAAGCCAAAAATGGCGGGACTATCGTCCTTACACGGAGAGCAAGAGACAGTCTCATCAGCTGGAAACTGATAGCGGATAGGATTATCGTCGTCACGTTCTGGATCAATGTCAGAAACGTCACAATTGTGCAGTGCTACGCACCAAATAATGCTGCAACATCTCGTGACAAAGAGGCGTTTTATTGCGAACATTCCCACCTGCAAGATATAAGTGGTTACATTATTATCATTTTTGGAGATGTGGACGCCTAGGTAGGCTCTGATAGTACTGGAATAGAGCACGTCACTGGGAAGCATGGTGGTTGGGTCGACAAGTCACGAGTTTGGATTAAGAAACCCGAAAACAGTGAATTATTTGTGGAGTTTTGTAGTACTCGGCAAATGTTAATCGGAGGAACACTTTTTGTACACAAGAGTAACCATAAAACATCTTAACTTTCTTCTGATGGTGTTATTCAGACCCACATCGACCATTTGGCCAAAAGTCACCAGTAGAAAAGATCTTTGGTGAGCAAACGAAGCGTGGAGCTGATATGAGGAACGATCACCACTTGATGGTTACCTGCTTGAGATCGTGCAATAGCTAGGCGGCGGCAAAAAATTCTTCAAATGGAGCGCAAGCTTAATGTGAATAAACTAAGAGATTCCGACAAATAAAAAACGATAGTATACCACAATTACGCAAAAAGTCATTCAGATTGGGCTGATGTGAAAACACACACACTGAACGCAAATTGGGAGGCAACCAGAAATATATTTCTGCCAAGTGTTGTTGAATCCGTTACATATGCAAATAAACTGCCAACAAGTCGGGCGAAACTTTATTATTCTTGAGACAAGTTGCGCATGAGTGGAAATTCAATATGCAGGTTAAAGTGGTTAGGGAAAGCTAAGTTAAAGGGATTTCTTGGGCAGGGCTGTTGTCAATTTAACAATATTTCATTCGTTTCTGCAAGTTTGGGTTTTTATGAGGGGAGGAGGAGGGTTAATAGTAAGGGTGGGTGGATGTTAACAGCTTTTTAATAATTGCTTGAATCACGTCCAATATTTTCTGTATAGAATGTGTTTCATATACGAAATTGCATAGAATTTTCATAAAATTCGGTGTATTTTACATTCACGAAACCGAAAATTTGTATGGGAGGGGGTAGAGAAGGTAAGGGAATCGTAAAATTTGATATGTAGTTTTATTTCGCTTCTCTTGTTAAGTGCTTGTATAAAATTTCAAGTTCGTAGCTTTTAGTTTGTTAGTTATTAGTTGATTTAATGAAATTGGTCGAAATCATACTTTTGTATGGGAGGGGGTAAAAGAGCAAGTGTGATTTCAAAACTTTTAACGTAATTTTATTTCAACTATTTTTTTAAGTTTTTGTGCAAACTTTCGAAACGATAGCTTTTGATAGTTAGGTGATAATTGATTTCTTAAAAATCGTCGAAAAAATAATTTTGTATGGGAGGGAGTAGAAGTTTTAAAAATATTCGACCAGTTAATATTTCCAACTTTTAAAGATTTTTTTTAAATGCATTTCCCAAGTTTTCAAGTTTCTACCTAAAAATTTCATTCAAAAATTTTCAGTTTATGTGTTTTTTTCATTCCACATGAAACACCTTGTGCACGTTAGACCCCCACTTCGGAACATAAAAATTTTGGAACAAATTACTATTTTTTTTCTATCTATATCAAATAGATGTGTCGACATGCAAAATGTAAACTTTGTATCTTTTACCAGAGCCATAAAGAAATCACTCAAAATTTTCAACATTATCACTTTCCACCTCCCTCCCCTTACACCCCCCAACTTAAATTTTTTACCAAAATTAAAAATTATATAGCTCTACAATCTGACAAATTTTTGATTTGATATCTGTACTCAATTTTGAGATTTGATGATTTGTAGTTTTGGAAAGTGCGCCATTTTTGAAATGCTCCCCATTTCCCCCCACTACTATAATGTCCACATATTATATTTTTTTCATATGTTGCTAGTAAAGTTTAGTATACATTTCAAGTTTCAATTACATAGCGTAAGAGACAGTCGAGATATTAATTTTTAAGTGTTTTTCTTTGCACCCCCTCTGACCCTCCCCCTTTCTTTAATTAGCTTCTATCTAAACTGCTAGTAGACCTATATGCTATCTTAATGGTCTCAAAATATCAATTTTTTATGGGAAGTAGTTTCGAAGATATAATCATTTGAAAAAAAAATTCGGCCGACAATTGGTTCTTAGCCCCCCCTTTTCGCACGCCAATGGATAAAAAAATTAAACTATTTTTAAAAGTTGTCCCACAAACTAAATGTATGTTAATTTTTAGCTTCCTAGCTGTAACCATGGTTGAGATATTTGAATTCGTATTTTTCGGTTTAAGCGTTCCCCCTGCCTCTCCCTGAACTCGTACACCCCCCAAAATTAGTATCCGCCTGAGATCCGCAACTACCTACAATCCCTCCGAAAATGAACTTTCTATCTTGAAGGGTTTGGGAGGTAATGTGCGCTGAGCGTACACGTCGGCGTACGGCGGACGGCGTACAGACAGACGGATTTTTTTGCATTTTTAGGCTATTTTAGTCATGAAATGCAAAAAAAAAAAATTTCAGGGTAGCAATTTTTTTTTTTCCCAAGTCGATCACAATACTTTATTATTAAAATAATAAAGTAAAAGCGGTTAGAAGACAGACAAAGCTGCATATTATCACCAGCCCTGTTTCTGGTGGTAATTGAAAGCTGCACAGGTGGGGAAAGTAAAGGTCTTCAATGGATACTATTTAACATCTTAAGACACCCTGATTATGCTAATGACGTGTGTTTGCTTGCGGACAGGATGCGGAAGAGGTGCAAGATTTTTGCTATCTCGGAAGCATTGTCAGCATGGACGGCGGAGCCGAAAAGGATGTTGAGGCTCGGCTAAGTAAAGCTCGTCAGGCCTTCGATATCCTTTCCCCTTTCTGGAGGTTAAGAGAGATCTCCCTTCGCACGAAGCTGCGAGTTTTTAATGCATGCGTCAAATCCGTGTTGTTATATGGTTGTACTACGTGGAAAGTGACCATTCGACTTACCAAGAAACTACAGACTTTCGTGAACCAATGCCTCCGAATATTTTGGCCAGAAGTAATCTCCAACGACGAACTTTGGAGTACAACTCGCCAGACTAAAATAGGTATTGAGATTCAACGGCGGAAGTGGCAGTGGATCGGTCATACTTTGAGGAAACCACAGCGAAACATCGCCAAACAGGCTCTGGATTATAACCCTCAAGGAAGACGTCGAGTTGGTCGACCATGTAACACATGGAAGCGAGCAGTTGAGCAGGAGGCCAGAGGAATAAACAAGTCCTGGCAACAGCTTAAGGTCGATGCTCGGGATCGCGCCTTGTGGAAGAGAGTTGTTTCTATCCTATGCCCCTATCATCAAATTCCTGTTAAGACCCCCTATAGGGGCATAGGACAGAAACAACTCTCTTCCACAAGGCGCGATCCTGCGCATCGGCTTTAAGCTGTTGCCAGGACTTGTTTATTCCTCTGGCCTCCTGCTCAACTGCTCGCTTCCATGTGTTACATGGTCGACCAACCCGACGTCTTCCTTGAGGGTTATAATCCAGAGCCTGTTTTGCGATGTTTTGCTCTGGTTTCCTCAAAGTATGACCGATCCACTGCCACTTTCGCCGTTGAATCTCAATACCTATTTTAGTCTGGCGAGTTGTACTCCAAAGTTCGTCGTTGGAGATCACTTCTGGCCAGAATATTCCTAAAATGCGTCGGAGGCATTGGTTTACGAAAGTCTGTAGTTTCTTGGTAAGTCGAACGGTCACTTTCCACGTAGTACAACCATATAACAACACGGATTTGACGCATGCGTCAAAAACTCGCAGCTTCGTGCGAAGGGAGATCTCTCTTAACCTCCAGAAAGGGGAAAGGATACCGAAGGCCTGACGAGCTTTATTTAGCCGAGCCTCAACATCCTTTTCGGCTCCGCCGTCCATGCTGACAATGCTTCCGAGATAGCAAAAATCTTGCACCTCTTCCACATCCTGTCCATTAAGAACAATCGGTGTGCTTGCGTTCGAACCCATGTGCATGTACTTGGTTTTACGCACATTTATTTTCAGTCCCGCTTCTTTGCATTTAGAATGCAACGAGCGAACATTTGATTCTAAGTCCGAACGGGTATGTGCAAGCAAACACACGTCATCAGCATAATCAAGGTGACTTAAGATGTTAAATAGTCTCCATTGAAGACCTTTACCTTCCCCACCTTCCAGTGCAGCTTTCAAGATGTCATTTATTACCACCAGAAACAGGACTGGTGATAATATGCAGCCTTGTCTGACACCCGTTCGCACAGGAAAGCTCTCGGACAGCTCTCCTCTATGCAAGACGCGACACCTTGCATCTTCGTAGGATTCTTTAATCATAGCTATGACCTTATTTGGAATACCTCTCCTACGCAAAGCATTCCATATGTAATCTCGCTTAACGCTGTCGAAAGCCTTCTCGAAGTCCACAAACATGAGATGTAGTGGCGAACCCATTTCGGCTGACTGCTCTAATATTATCCGTAGGGTATTTGTGTGGTCGGTACAAGACGACCCTGTACGGAATCCAGCCTGATAAACTTCGAGAGTGCTCTCGACGACATCACTAATCCTATTGAGAATTACCTTAGCCATAATTTTTGATACGGCAGTAAGTAGACATATACCACGCCAATTGCCACAATCCCGAAGGTCGCCCTTCTTCGGAATTTTCACAATGACGCCCTCCTTCCATTCAGTCGGATATCTTCCATCATTCCACACCTTAGTGAAGAGTGGGAGGAGTATATCGGCTGTTATTTCCGGGTCCGCTTTGAGGAGTTCGGTTGGTAGTCCGTCTATACCTGGAGCTTTCCTTCCCGCCATTGACCGAATGGCGGAAACTATCTCTTCCTTATCTGGGGGATCGTCCCTAATAGAGGATTGTTGCGGTTGGATGTTTGGAAGTTGTTCTGTTTCCGGAATATCTTCATCTGACAAGATGTTTAAAATATCAGAGAAGTATTCCTTCCATCGTCGCAACTGGTGTTCACTCATATTAAGGAGAGTTCCGCTGACATCTCTCACCAGGTGGTTGGCGGTGAAATTCCTGTTCGTCAACTGTTTCATGATTTTAAATAGTGAACCCATATCCCCAAGGTAAGCCGCAGATTCTGCCTTGTTTGCCAGATCTTCAATGGCCTTTCTCTTGTCGCGTCTAACAGCCTTTTTAAGCTGTATATGAGCATCGCGGTAGTTCTGCCTCAAGTCGGGCGTTCGTTGGTTGACATCGGGTTGAGAGATGATTGCCAATTTGGCTTTTTTCCGATTGTCAACCTTGTCCCATGTGTCTTGTGACATCCAGGGTTTCTCACCGCTTTGCGCATATCCCACAGATTCTTCAGCACTAGTTAGAAAAGTGTTTCTGGTTGCCTCCCAATTGGCGTCCAGTGTGCGCATTTCATGTTCACCCAATGTGGATGACTTTTCGCGTAGAATGGTGGTGTATTCGAGTTTTTTGTTGGGATCTCTGAGTTTATCCACATTAAGCTTGCGCTTCATTTGAAGAATTTGTGGTCGTCGGATAGCTGCTGTACACAATCTCAAGCAGGCAACCATCAAGTGGTGATCGCTCCCCACGTCAGCTCCACGTTTCGCTCGCACATCGAGGAGACATCTTCTCCATCGGCGACTTATAGCCAAATGGTCGATCTGGTTCTGAGTAACACCGTCAGGGGAAACCCAAGATGTTTTATGATGACTCTTGTGTGGAAAAAGGGTCCCTCCGATGACCATTTGCCGAGTACTACAGAACTCCACAAATAATTCGCCGTTTTCGGGTCTCTTAATCCAAGGTCGTGAAGGGTCGACCCAAGGGTCACCATGCCTCCCCATGACGTGTTCTAGTCCAGTGTTGTCTGATCCAACCTGGGCGTTCATATCTCCCGAGATGATAATAATATCACCTCTTGGAACACGTTCGAAGGTGGCACTCAGTTGGCTATAAAACTCCTCTTTGTCACCAGATGTTGCGGTATTAGTTGGTGCGTAGCACTGCAGAATTGTGACGTTTCTGACACTGGTCCTGAGCCTTACGACGATAATCCTATCCGAGATTGGTTCCCAGCTAATGAGACTGTTTCTCGCTCTCGGCGTAAGGACGAACGCCACGCCATTTCTGGCTTCATTTTCAGGGCCAATGTACAGAATAGTGTTTCCGCTAGGGGTTCGTTCTTCTCCTGATCCTGTCCACCTGACCTCGCTCAAGCCCAAGATTTGGATGTTATAGTGCTCCATTTCACGGTCGATCACTGATTGGCGGTGCAAGGACCGAGTAACCCCAGCTCTTCCCCCGTCATTCAATGTTCGAACGTTCCAGAAGCCAATCATAGTCCGTTTTCGAATGCTAAAAGTCGTTACCGTAGAATCAGTCCGTATCCGAGGCGATGTATCCGTTTCTCGTATCATTTAGGTCTTAAGATCACGGGTGATAAGCCCATGATCCAATGCCCCTATAGGGGGTCTTAACAAGAATTTGAATGATTGATTAATCTTCATATTGAATATTTGTAACACATGTCATAATATTTTACATTATGGGCAGTTTGTCCGTTTATAAATAAATAAATAAGGAAATAATGGTTTCGGAGATATGTGTCTTTGAATGTCGACCATACACTTACAGCGTACGGCATACGGCGTACCGATAACCGGTTTTTTCACTTTTAGGCCAATCTAGTTATGAAAACCAAAAAAAATAAAAATTTTGAGGGTAGCAAACTTTTTTTTCTGAGCCGATCACAATATTTAATTATTCAAATAATAAAGTAAATTTTTTTTTTTACATACTAGATACACACAATTTTATTCTTTGTCTTTTTATCACCTTTGGCAAATTACAAAAAAATAAACTCTTTCAAAATCTTCATTTTTCACAGGTGGATTCTTCTACGGCGTTCAAATGCTGGACCAGAAGTCGGTAAAAGTTTCAAAATCGACGATAATTTCATATGTAACAGCCTGGGCACAAGTCTATTCGTTATTTTCGGTTGCTGTGATCGATATCTTATCGTCATGGACCAAACCAGCTCGAGTTGCCGCATTATTCGAACTGATTCAACAAATCGACAGCTCAATCATCGATAAAATCGGAACAACTTTAAAATACAAGAAGCACTTGCGTTACTTGTGCCTTCAAGTGACTGCACTCTCTCTCATTCCCTTCTGCTTCTCGATGGTAAACTGTGCGATCATCCTGAATGTTCGTTATTTTCCTTTCACCAGTTGCTTCTGGTTCATATGTTTTGCACCGATTTTCATCGTTACACTAAAAGAATTTCAATTCTATAACTTAATGCTGTTGCTTAAATCGAAACTTACTATCATCAATGAGGAGTTGAAAAACATTGATTCAGGAGATTTTAGCAGTTTTAAGCTGTGCCAATCAAATAAAGACAGTGAAATGCAATATTTGCTTCGAAATCAGGAAAACTGTGAGAAAATAGCACGATATTTAACAGATTTGGCCCGACTTCATATCCACGTAACATCAGCGGCTAAAATAGTTTTGGACATGTTTTCAATACATTTGCTTCTACTGACGTCCACTGCGCTGGGTGTTGTTACGGTGCAAATATACAATCTATATGCATTTATTGCAGGCTATTTAATTATTGACTATTTGTCAATATTTTCGATTGTCATTTGGATCGGTCTACATTTTGGCGTTATATTAGTAAATGTCACAGTATGCAATATGTTTGCCAAAGTGGTGAGTATTTTAATGATTCATAAATTTTTTATCTTCATTTATATCGTATTTTACTTCTTTTCCACTGTATGCTGTATTTTGATAATGTTATGTGTATAATGTCAACTTTTCGAACTTACATCAACTCTAGTTTCTCTATAAAAACCTTCTGAATTTAAATTTTGACGTATATATCGTTAAATAAATGATAATTACTTGAGTACTAAAACGTTAGATATACGAATTGTAATTGACAATATGTATGTTAAATTATATATACTTTTAATACCAATATACATTTTGTATAACCCATCAAAATTATGTAACCTGTTTAGAATTGCCACAATTAAAAATTGCGAATAATTACAATCCACACTATGGTTACAAATTATAAAATAAAACCTTTTCAAATTCTTGTCATTCACCTGTAGGTCAATCCGTTCTAGGCAAAAATTATTTCATTCTCTATTTTATGACATATTCACAGCCCGTTTAGAAATTAAACAATTTTGAAGGACATATATTAAACTTGAGTATAAGGTTCAAATTCGGAAACTATATAAAGATTTACAATGTGAATCACTCATAATTAAATTGTCATATGTTATAGTATGCAGCTTGATTGGGGCCGTCAACGATTTTTGAGTTGTTTGTTTCTAAGAAAACCATTGCGTCTTATATCACAGTGGCTTGTGACTTTTTCTGACTTAATTACTCCTTAAAAAACAATTTTACTTTCATATTCTAATAAAAGAGTTTTATGATCACCTTGGAAAAATATCTAACGCAACATTTTTTTTCCCATTTTACTTTATTATTCTAATAATAAAGTATTGTGATCGACACAGAAAAAAAAAATTTGCTACCCTGATATTTTGTTTTTTCGCGTTTCATGACTAAATTAGCCTAAAAAAGCAAAAAAAAAATCCGCCCCGCCGTACGCCGTACATACTCGTACCTTTAAGACCGTTAAAGGTAGAATTTTGGTTTTTAAGTGGATTGTTAACTTGGTAAATGAGCTTCATTATCCAAATTTTGGGGAGTGTCAGGTGGAAGGGGGAGGCGGGGGGGGTGGAAAAAGTCAAAAACTACACTTGATAATATCTTAACCACGAATGCAGATAGGAAGATGAAATTCAGCATACGTATAGAGAGAGTTGTGGGACAGTTTCCACAAATAATTTAATTTTTTTACCCATTGGCGTCCGAAAAGGGGGGGGGGCTAAAAACAAATTGTCGGCCGAACCTTTTTTTGAAATGGTTATATCTTCGAAACTACTTACCAAAAAATTCATGTTTTGGGACCATTAAGGTGGCATATAGATCCATCACAATCAGCTTAGAAATAGGCTAATTATTGTAAGGGGAGGGTCAGGGGGTGCAAAGAAAAACACTTAAGAATTAATATCTCAACTATCTCTTAAGCTATGTAATTGAAACTTAAAACACATACTGAGCTATACTAGCGAAATAAAAAGAAAATATAAAATTTGGTCATAATAGTAGTGAGGGGAAATAGGGAGCATTTAAAAAATGGTGCACTTTTCAAAATTAGTAATCGTTGTATCTCAAAATTGAGAACAGATATCGAATCAAAAATTCGTCAGATTATAGAACTATATAATTTATAATTTTGGTAAAAATTTTAAGTTAGGGGGTGTAAAGGGAGGGAGGTGGTAAGCTAAAATGTCGAAAATATTGAGTGATTTTTTTAGGACTCTGGTCAAAGATAGAAGCTTTAAATTTTGCATGTAGATACACTTATTTGATAAACATAAAAAAAATAATAATTTGATCCACAATTGTTACAAACCGACCACCCCGGTCTAACGGGCACAAGGTTTCATGTACAGCGAAAAAAACATGAAAACTGAAAATTTTTGGATGTAATTTTAAGGTAGAATCTTGAAAACTTGGGAAATACATTTAAAAAAAATTCCTTAAAGTATGAATTATTAGCTGGTTGAATACTTTCAAAACTTCCATACAAAATTATTTTTTCGACCATTTTTAAGAAATTAATTATCACCTAACTATTAAAAGCTATCAATTTGAAATTCTGCAAAAAAACTTCTAAAAATAATTCAAATGAAGTTGCTTTAAAAGTTTTGAAATCGCGCTTGCCCTTCTACCCCCTCCCATAAAAACTATGATTTCGACCAATTTCATTAAATCAACTAATAACCAACAAACTGAAAGCTACGAACTTGAAATATTTTACGAGCACCTTACAAGAGAAGCGAAATAAAACTAAATATCAAATTTTACGATTCCCCTACCTTCTCTACCCCCTCCCATACAAATGTTCGGTTTCGTGAATGTAAAATACACCGAATTTTATGAAAGTTCTATGCAACTTCGTCTATGAAACACATTCTATACAGAGAATATTGGACGTAATTCAAGCAATTAATTAAAAAGCTATTAACATCCATCCACCATTACTTTACCCCTACACCTCCCCTCGTAAAAACCCAAACTTGCAGAAACGAATGAAATATTGTTAAATTGACAACAGCCCTGCCCAAGAACTCCCTTTCACTTAGCCTTCCCTAACCACTCTAACCTGCATATTGACTTTCCACGCATCCGCAACTTGTCCCAAGAGTAATAAAGTTTCGCCCGACTTGTTGGCAGTTTATTTTGATTTAGCTCAAAAATCAATCCGATTCTTCGCACGCCGAACTTATTTGGTCAGCGTTCACAATAACTTCCAAACGCTTGAAGTTAGAAAGTTTATTTTCGGTTGGACTATTATAGTTATGGTGTGATTGACGTTTGTCAGCAGGAATAAGGGGTGTTGGGTTTAGTTTTGGATTTACCAAGACCAGGCTAGACAGCTGCAGAGAGAGGCAAATTCGAAGCGACGGCAAATATTCAGAAAATTTATCTAGAAAATAAATTTACTGAGAAAAATATCTTATGGCTGGTATAAGAATTCTTATAGGCTTTATAAGAAATCTCTATACATACATACATATGTATAGGAATGGCGAATGATTTTGCTGACTATTAGAAAGCTATTAGGCTATTAGAAAGTCATATAAACTATCTAATACTAGAGACACATGTGGTATAATGAACCTAGTGTAAGCAAAGTACCTTCTATAACGCATGTGTGTCAACTTGTACCACATTTCTACCAAGAAAAGTATAAGGAGTGATCATAGTGTAGAAAATGTAATGAATATATTTGCTAAAGGGAATATTTGTGCCAACCCTGAACATAAATTTAAGGGTAATAAAAGTAGAAACTGTCAGATTTAATAACACATAATACATACTATGTTATATAAATTTGACACTTTTTAATGATGACAGCAAAATAAACTGCCAACAAGTCGGGCGCAACTTTATTGTTCTTGGGATAAGTTGAGGATGCGTTGAAATTCAATATGCAGGTTAGAGTGGTTAGGGAAGACTAAGTGGAAGGAGGTCTAGAGCAGGGATGTTGTTAATTTAACAATTAATTGCGAATACGATCAATAGCTCCAGTACACACAATCAATATTTCATTCGTTTATTTATGCAAGTTTGGGTTTTTATGAGGGGAAGGTGGAGGGGGATAGGTGACGGGTGATGGGTGATAGTAAGGGTGGGTGGATGTTAATAATTTTTTAATTGATTGCTTGAATCACTTCCAATATTCTCTGTATAGAATCTCAGTTTCATAGACGAAGTTGCATAGAATTTTCATAAGATTCGGTGTATTTTAAATTCACGTAACCAAACAATTGTATGGGAGGGGGTAGCGGAGGTAGGGAAGTCGTAAAATTTGTGACAAAATTTTATTTCCTTTCTCTTGCAAGGCGGTCGTACGAAATTCCATGTTCGTAGCTTTTAATTTGTTTGTTATTAGTTGATTTATTGAAATTGGTCGAAGTCACACTTCTGCATGGGGTGGGGATAGAAGGGCAAGCGCGATCTCAAAACTTTTGATGCAATTTCGTTTGAACTATTATTAAAATAATTCGAAATTGATACCCTTAAGTAATTAGGTGATAATTGGTTTCATAGAAATGGTCGAAAAAATAATTTTGTATGGAAGAGGGTAGAAGTTTTGAAGGTATTCAATCAGTTAATATTTGATACTTCTAGGGATTTTTTTAAATGCATATCGCAAATTTTCAAGTTCTACCTTCAAATTTTGTTCACAAATTTTAAGTTCTTGTGCTTTTTTCATTGCACGTGAAACACCTTGTGAACGTTAAACCAGGGGTGTCGGTGAATAACAATTGTGGAACAAATTACTATTATTATTTATTTTTTTTTTTTTCAAAGTATATCAAATAGATGTATCCACGTGCGAAAGTTAAACATTGTATCTTTTACTAGAGCCCTAAAAAATTTTTTTCGACATTTTTGCTTACCACCTCCCCCTAGAACTTCGTAAAAATTTTAAATGTGGGTGTAAGGACACCCCCACTTAAAATTTTTACAGAGTTCTACAATCTGACGAATTTTGATATCTGTACTCAATTTCGAGATATAACGGTTTGAAATTTTGGAAAGTGCACCATTTTTGAAATACTCCCCATTCCTCCCCACTACTTCTATGACCAAATTTTTTTTGTATTCCGCTAGTATAGTTTAATACTCGTTTTAAATTTGAATTACATACTTTAAGAGATACTTAAGATATTCATTTTTAAGAGTTTTTCCTTGAACCCCCCACCCCTGACCCTCTCCATTACAATAATTGGGGTCTTTCTAAGCTGATTCTGGTGGATTTACACATGTGTAACCTTAATGGTTCCGTAATATGAATTTTTCATGATAAGTAATTTCGAAAATTTAATGGATAAAAAATTTTTAATTATTTTTAAAGTTTGTACCACAACCTTCTCCATATCTATGATAATTTCTAGCTTCCTATCTGCGTTCTTATTGGAGATATTAGCAAGTTTAATTTTTTACTCTTCCCCTCCACCCGCATCCCCCTTCCACCTGACTACCCAAAAGAGAGATAATAGAGCCCATTTACCTAATTAACAATCCACCCAAAAAACAAACATTCTACCCTTAATGGTCTTGGAGATATGAGACCATATGTACGGCGGACGGCGGAAGGCGTATGGCGGAAAGCGTATGGCGGGACGGATTTTTTTTTTGCATTTTTTGGCTAATTTAGTCATGAAACGCGAAAAAACAAAATTTCAGGGTAAACATTTTTTTCTTTCTCCATCACAATGCTTTATTATAAGAATAAGTAAAATGATCGAATCTGTCAAAAGTAAAAAAGCGCAAATTAATGAAAAAAGCAGTAGTTGTATCATTTATAGCCAAGAAAGTAGTGTGCTACCCTAACCAATATATGTCTCGCGAAATACGGCCACGAAATTATTTTTAAGTCACCTTTTCTAATTTGAGTTTTGGATTTTGGGATTTTAATTTATTTATTTTAAAGGGAAATGAAAGCAGCTTTAATAAGAATCTTTTTCACAAATATTTTGATTTTAATTTTGGTGTAACACACGATGCGGCACCGGTTCTTTTCTCGTTGTCCATACTGGCCTTATAAGCTTTCAAGAGCGATTTCGTTCGCGTTTCCAACATTTCCTTGATAGTCTCACCTTTCTATAATCGAAACCCTTTAACATCTTTATTTTTATGTATATATTTTTTTAATTTTATTACTTAAGGCTCGCTAAACCCTCGAGAACATTTCCGAAAGCATGCTTTCTCTTTCTAGAATGATGGAACTCTTTTTTCCGCTTGAAGTAACACTCCAAAAATGCAAGGGTTTCGCATCAGCCCCCACAACGACGTGATTTATAAAAGAAACCGAATTATTATATATTATACCTAATAAAAACTGAAATTGTTTCTTTACTTTTTTTTTTTTTTCACAAAAAAAAAGTGTTCACTGTGTAATTGCGAGAAATAATTTAGGTCATGAGAATACTTTATTTGGTCAAAAATGTTAAAGTTCATTGCTGCCAATGGCTGTGAAATGAAAATCCCAATTTCTGAAAACTTTTGAGCCATCTATTACTGAACCCAGGAACTATTTATCCAGAGTAGATTAACTACCCCAGTGGGATTAACTACACTGGGGTAGCTAACCTAATCTGTATAGATGAGTTGTTGTTGCCTTCAATGTAATTACGCTAATCTGCTCTGCATACAGCCGTAAAAAACACAGCTAGTGATCACACAATGTCGCAAAGGGTACAGAAACTTTAGTTGTCGCTCAAAAACCTTGATTCCGAGTGACCGTCTGTCCGTCTGTCTACAAGAGAAGTCTCGAACGTTTTGAGCTATCGTTTTGAAATTTTGTTTCATGTCATTTTTAGTAAGAAAGAAACTTTTAGTTAATGAACGGGCTGCATACCCCACTCCTCCCATATAAATTTCATAAAATTCGCAGTTCCAGTTAAATCATTTTTCTCCGAAAATGTAAAAGCTACCGAATGGAAATTTTGAAAAAAGTACTGTAAGGCAAGGATTATGAACGACGAAAAAAATTTTTTTTTTAGTAATACATTATATGGGATATATAATCCGTTTACTTAAATGGCTCTTTGAACACAATGTTTTGTATTTTGTTGGAATCAGAACCATAAATTATTAAGAATGAAACCACGATA
Organism: Chorisops tibialis; assembly: GCA_963669355.1. Classification (NCBI taxonomy): domain Eukaryota; kingdom Metazoa; phylum Arthropoda; class Insecta; order Diptera; family Stratiomyidae; genus Chorisops; species Chorisops tibialis. The sequence goes on along the minus strand of OY770262.1, from coordinate 114,025,818 downwards.
CTCGCATTTGTATGGGATAGGCTGGTGGCCAAGGCAATCCAGTAATCTAAGACCATATTCGTATTGAAGAGCATTAAGGACATGTGAATAATTATAGCTTGTGTTAATTTAAAAAAAGCCCAAATAAAATAACATTAAGCTTGAAAACCTAATAGGACTACGATTGTGCGTAGAGCCTAATCATACGATACCATAGATAAAATCGAAATTTTTGTGATATTATGAAATTTTGTATGGGAAGTGGCTGCACTGAACTAATTTAAAAATGTTTTGTACCAAATTTAAGCTTCAAAAATTGAGTAGGTACTTGGGAAACTTAGTGCATTGAGTTTAATGAAATTGTGCAATTTGTATGGGAGGTGGTAGAAGGAAAAGGGGCGTTTTGGTGATATTTCGTGAAACAACTACAATCAAGCAATTGATATATTTTAAATTTCATGTCTGTATCATTCACGCTTTTTAAGAAAATCGAATTTTTGTGAAGACGTGGAATTGTGTCACATTGTATGGGAGGGGGTAGAAGGAGTGAAGCTACTCGGTTACTTTTTTTCCCGATATTAATAATGCTAATTTAGGATAGAGTACGAAATTTGAGCTCAATGAAAGTTATATGTACTGAGAAAATTAGTTTAGAATATTTCATGAAAAAGAGCAGTTTGTATGGAAGGTGGTGGAAGAAGTAGGGGGTTTTAAGTGACTTTTTGAGAAGCAACTATAATTAATTTATAATTGACATATTTTAAATTTCAGATCAGTAAAATTTACAGTTTTCAAGAAAATCGAATTTAAGTAAAGTCGTGGAATTGTGTCACATTGTATGGGAGGTGGTAGAAGGAATGAAGCTAATCGGTTAATTTTTTCCCGATATTAATAATAATGGAAATTAAGAATTAAGTACAACATTTAAGCTCGATAAAAGTTACACGTACTGAGAAAATTGGTGTATAGCATTTCATGAAAAAGTGCAGTTTGTATGTGAGGTGGTGGAAAGAGTAGGTGGTTTCAAGTGAATTTCTTAGAAACAACTACAATAACTACGCAATTGATATATTTTTAATTTCAGATGTGCATCATTCACGCTTTTCAAGAAAATCGAATTTTTGTAAAGTATGGAATTGTGTCATATTGTATGGGAGGGGGTAGAAGGAGTGAAGCTAATCGGTTAATTTTTTTCCGATATTAATAGTAATGCAAATTAAGGATTAAGTACAACATTTTAGGTCGATAAAAATTACAAGTACTGAAAAATTGGTGAATAGCCTTTCATGAAAAAGTGCAGTTTGTATGGGAGGTGGTGGAAGGAGTAGAGGGATTCAAATAATTTGTAGACCATAGATCACATTTCTGATAAAAATAGTATGTTCTAAATTTCAAATGATTTGCTCCAATGGTTTTGAAGAAAATTTGATTAGTATATATTTTTGAAAATGAGTCATTTTGTATGGGAGGGGGTGGAAGGCGTGGGGGTATTGAAATAAGACCACACGCAGATTACATCTCGGTGCACATCTAACAAACTGTAAAAGTTTCATTACAATTGGTTTAGCCGTTTTTGCGTGAAAACCGGAAAGACAGACAGACAGACAGACAGAGAAAATCATTGAAAACGTTAGTTTCTGCTTAGTTATTGTTATATAAAATAAAGCAAAAAACTTATTTATAGCCATTTATAAACAAATAACAGACAGATACTACAATTATATTTATATGTATAGATAAACAAAAAATTTTTGTGGCATCAATGTGTTTTTAAGTCAATTTTTAAGAAAACTTATGTACTTCGGTAGGCGCTGTTTTTATTGAATACGTATCAACGAATTTTGCCGAGTTCGCTTAAATATCCTGTATACAATGGAAAGGCTTGTAACTATGTATAATATTTTCATTTCTTCACACATTTGCTGCAGTTATTGATGCCGTTGAAAGGAATTACGAATAATTATTGACGAGATAAAACTTCATTTCTTCGCCCTTTGTCCTAAATTCATAAAATCATCAGCGTGTAGGAATTAAAATAAGTAATAATTCTTTAGCCATTTTCAGTATTTTAAAATTTACCTTAACACCTTGCAGTAGAGACTTCCACTTTAAAACTTGAATAACTTTTAAGTAGTTGAATAAAGTTGCTTACTTTTTAAGCAAAATGTCATCTTTCTAACATTTATTTATTTTGTAAATTCTGTTTGGTACTACTAGGGATAACTGGCTTCGAAGACATCTGTCGGCAAAATACGAAAACAGTTTTTACTTGATAACAATAATAATTTTGGTTCAGCAATATACTTCTTATGTTTTTAATGTTTTATAAGTTTTATAATTTTCTATTGTATTACTGAAATAGCAACAATTTAAGAGTCAATATCTGCAAAAATAATCACATGTTGCTTTTTGGATACTCTAAAAATTAATTCTGTCCATTGCGCTAAATTTGTTATAATCAAATGTTCTTGGAAACTATGTATAAGAGCTAATAATTTAAATTTTAGAATATATTAATTTTATAATAAATATGATTTATGGTATACAAATTATTCAAACTCCAGCACTCCTTCCAGCACCTCCCATATAAACAGTTTTCTCAGTACGAATAACATTTATCGAGCTCAAGTTTGGTACTATAAGCTTAATTAGCATTATTATTAAATCGAAAAAAATTAATGGAATAGCCTCACTACTTCTATTTACACCTATACCATTTATCACCTTTATAAAAAATCGATTTTCTTTAAAAGTTTAAATGTTACTGCTCTCAAATTTAAGAGATATCAATTGCATAATATTCGTAGTTATTTCGGAAACCACTAAAAAGCTCCACCCCTTCCACCACCTCCCATACAGTCTGCACAATTTCAGTAAATTTAATACACTAATTTTGTCAGTACCTATTCAATTTTTGGAGCTTAAATTTTTTTTTAAATATATTTATAGCTACTTTAATATGGTGCGAAAAAAATAATTCTAAACTGCTACCCCTTCTATCAATCGCCATACAAAATTTCCTTAGATGACAAAAATTTTTATTTCAGCCAGAGTATCGTATGATTGGGCTCAATCATAGTTTTGTTATGTTTATTTATCACCTACACTCTGCTTATCATAGTGCAAGTAAAACTTAAACCAATTACAATTAATTGCTCGGTTTTGCCGTACCTTGAATTTATATCTAATTAGCCATTAATGAATGAAATGCGAGCCATGTTTGTCCGTTTCTTAGTGTAACAGTCGATTTCTTTATTTCACTGCGAAAGCACTATGTATTCACGGTTCGTAAAATATTTGAATCTTTTTGGGAAATTTCCAAAGGACAATTTACTCTATGCAAGCTATCTAATGAATAAAATATATAAATTCTGTAAGGTTCTCGGTCAGTTAGCGTTGAAAAGAGGCAACAACCCTGGAAATCCAATTACCATTGTGATAAAAGACAAACATCCCCTTAAAATTAATTATAACTGTTCGCACTTCCAAAGAAGTGATACCTACAGAGGTTATTGCTTTTCAAAGTTTTATGTCTTTCATGAAATAGTTTTCGTGAACTAACGTTCATGAACAACTTGTACCTAAGCGTAAGAAATATCCGTAATTGCATACTTAAAAAAATATAATTATATTTATCACTTCCCTGTATCGCCAACATAGCGCAAGCAATACTTTACTAATTAGAATTTATTGCATAGATTCTTCGTTCCTTAAGTTCATAATATCGAACATAATTAGCTATTTATGAATTATGAATGGGATCCGCGTTTGTCCTTTTGTTATAATGTTGTTGACTTTATTGCAGAAGCACGATATGTTCACGGTTCGTAAAGTATTTGAATCCGTTTGGAGAATTTACAAGGAACGATTTACCCTATGCAATATATCCAATGAACAAAAGTTGTAGATTCTGTGGTGTTTTTCCGTTAACGTTGAAATTTGAAAACGGTCGTGCAAGTGGTTATACTCTTGATGAAATCTGAGAGTATTATAAGTTTGTCACAAAGATTGTAACGCCGAGAAATAAGGTTTGGAGACAGAAATTAATGATACGGAAGTTCATGTAATCACTCAAAAATCTCAAAAACACATGTCCATCCGGCTATCTGTCCGTCCGTCCATCCGTCCGTGTCCTCTCTATCTTGAGAACGCGTTGAGCTAGAGAGCTCAAATTCTATACACGTCGTTTTAGACAAAAATATAAATGCTATTGATATGAAATTTTGAATGTAATGCTTTATGATGGTTTCAATCTACTGCGTAAAAATTATAAGTGTCCTCTCCCTCCTTCCACCACCTCCCATACAAACAGCACTTTTTCATGAAATACTCTAAACAAATTTACTCAGTACGTATAAAATTGATCGAGCTGAAATTGTGCACTAAAGATTTATTTAGAATTATTAGCAAGAATAAAAAAAATTTGACGATTAGTATACTATACTAATGGTTTGGTGAATGTTTTCACAGTGCATTTTGAATTAAAAGAAAAGATTTCCGGATTCTACACTGTTACGCTTTATTATTCGTGACGTTTCGGTCTCTGCTGAGACCTTTATCAAACTGATCGACAATTACAAAAGACAATTATTATATAGACAAGGGGGTTAATTGAGTGTGGGAAGGATAATTAAGGTTAATTAATTAGTATCAGGTAGTTAAATTAGTTAAGGATTCTTGGGTACGAATTTTGTTCTTACCAAATTTTAACACAGGTAGCCAAACTGCTGATAACTTGTATCCGGTGTCTCGGTTGAAGTTCTGTGGATGTTTCGAAATTTCTATGGCTTCTCGTACTATTCGTTGATAATATTTATTTGTCCTGGCCAGAATTTGCACATTGTCGAAATCGATTGTATGGTCCTCTGTAGTTGTATGTTCCGCGATCGCTGATGACTGTATCTGGTTTTCCCGTGTGCATCGTTGGTGCTCCTTGATCCTTGTTTGGACTGTGCGTCCCGTTTCTCCTATATATACTTTATAGCAAGAGCCGCATGGTACTTTGTATACTCCTTCAGTCTCCAATGGTTTTTTGTCCTTCTGGTTTCCTAAAATTCCTCGGATAGTAGTCGGGGTAGTGAATGTTGTCTTGATGTTCGATTTTCGAAGAATTTTTCCTATCTTATCCGTCGTGCCCTGGATGTAAGGTAGTTTTACCCATCGTTTGTCAGCATTTCCTTCTTCAGTATCTTCTCGTTCTGTTGTTCTTGGATGCTTCGGTTTCCACGCCTTGTTAATTTCGCTCGCTTTGTATCCATTTGCTCTGAATGCCCGATTCAACTGTTCCTTTTCTTTTCGTAAGCTGCCCGGATTTCCATCAGTTATACGTTGAGCTCTGTGTATTAGGGTCTTCAATACGCCTGTTTTCTGGCTTGGGTGGTGATGTGAATGAGCGTGGAGATATCTGTTGGTGTGAGTTGGTTTCCTGTATACCCCGAAGCTTAGCGACGTATCGTTCCTTTCGACGAGTACATCCAAGAATGGCAGTTTCCCGTTGCTTTCTGTTTCCATGGTGAACTTAATTTTCTCGTGGTGTGCGTTCAGGTATGCTAAGAATTTGTCGAGCTCTTCCTTCCCATGTTGCCAAATGATGAAGGTGTCATCCACATACCGAAGATATAATTTCGGTTTTAATGGACCTGAGTCCAGGACGTTCTTTTCGAATTCCTCTATGAAAATTTCCGCTACCACTGGTGAAATTGGAGATCCCATTGCCGCTCCTTCCGTTTGCTTGTAGAGCTTCCCTAGAGCTGAAAAGAAAGTATTATTTAAACAAAATTCTATTAAGTCATACCTGTTGTCCGGAATGAGTTTCCTGATGATGCTTAACGTGTCTTTAATCGGGATGTTGGTGAAAAGTGATTCCACGTCTAGGCTGACTAAAATATCAGTTGGTTCCACGTTGATTTTTTGAAGAATCTCTACTAGATGAGCGGAATTTTTGACAGAGCGTGATGTGATACCTACTAGTGGACGTAACTCTGTCGCGAGAGTCTTAGCCAGTTTTTGGGTAAGTGAATTTACCGAACTGACGATGGGTCGAAGCGGGGTATTCTCCTTGTGTATTTTCGGAAGTCCGTACATTTTTGGTGTATGAGGGTCTGAAGGGATTAACTTGGCATACTTTTCCGCTAACATGGGATATTTCTTGATGAATAGGGTTAGTTTCCGGTGGAGGGCAGCGGTTGGATCTCTCTTCATTTCTGTATATGGTCCTGTTTGTACAATATCTCGTATCTTCTCCTCGTATTACTTTATTATTTTAATAATAAAGTATTGTGATCGACTTGGAAAAAAAAAAAAATTTGCTACCCTGAAATTTTGTTTTTTCGCGTTTCATAACTAAATTAGCCTAAAAAAGCAAAAAAAAAAAATCCGTCTGTCTGTACGCCGTCCGCCGTACGCCGTCCGCCGTCCGCCGTCCGCCGTCCGCCGTACGCCGTACGCCGGTGTGTACGCTCAGCGCACATTAACTCCCAAACCCTTCAAGATAGAAAGTTCATTTTTGGGGGGATTGTAGATAGTGGCGGATCTCAGGCAGATACCCATTTTCGGGGGTGTACGGGTTCAGGGGGAGGCGGGGGGAGCGCTAAGGCCGAAAAATACGAATTCAAATATCTCAACCAAGGTAACAGCTAGGAAGCTAAAACTCAACACACATATAGAGAAGTTTGTGGGACAACTTTTAAAAATAATTTAATTTTCTTATCCATTGGCGTCCGAAAAGGGGGGGCTAAAAACAAATTGTCGGCCGAATTTTTTTTTCAAATGATTATATCTTCGAAATTACTTATCGTAAAAAATTCATATTTTGGGACCGTCAAGGTAGCATATAGTTCCATTGGAATCAGCTTAGAGAGTGGTTAATTATCGTAAGGGGAAGGGTCAGGAGGGATGCAAAGAAAAACACTTAAAACTGAATATTTCAACTATCTCTCAAGCTATGTAATTGAAACTTAAAACTTGTATTAAGCTATACTGGAAAAATACAAAAAAAATATAAGATCTTGAAATAATAGTAGTGGGGGGAAATGGGGAGCATTTCAAAAATGGCGCACTTTTCAAAATTACGAATCCTTATATCTCAAAAAATAATACAGATATCAAATCAAAAATTTGTCAGATTGTAGAACTACATAATAGTTAATTTTGATAAAAATTTTAAGTTGGGAGGTGTAAGGGGAGGGAGGTGATAAGCAAAAATGTCAAAAATTTTGAGTGATTTTTTTGAGGCTCTGGTGAAAGATACAAAGTTTAAATTTTGCATGTGGATACGTCTATTTGATGTTCATAAAAAAATAATAATAACTTGATCCATAATTGTTATAAACCGATCCCCCCGGTCTAACGTGCACAAGGTGTTTCATGTGCATTGAAAAAAACACATAAACTGAAAATTTTTGAGTGAAATTTTAAGGTAGAAACTTGAAAATTTGCAAAATGTATTTAAAAGAAATCCCTAAATATACCAAATATTAACTGGTCGAAAACCTTTAAAGCTTCTACCCCCTCCAATACAAAATTATTTTTTCGACCATTTCTAAGAAATCAATTATCACCTAACTATTAAAAGCTATCAATTTGCAATTCTACATACAAACTTACAAAAATAATTGAAATGAAATTACGTTAAAAGTTTTGAAATCGCGCTTGCCCTTCTACCCCCTCCCATAGAAAAGTATGATTTCGACCAATTTCATTAAATCAACTAATAATCAACAAATTAAAAGCTACGAACTTGAAATTTTGTACGAGCATCTTACAATAGAAAAGAAAGAAAATTGCATCACAAGTCTTACGATTCCCCTCCCTCCTCTACCCCCTCCCATACAAAATTATATTTTCGAGCATTTTTAAGAAATAAGTTGTCAGCTAACTCTTAAAAGCTATCAACTTCAAATTTTGCAGAAAAACTTATAAAAATAATTCAAATGAAGTTGTTTTAAAAGTTTTGAAATTGCGCTTGCCCTTCTACCCCTTGCCATACAAAACTATGATTTCGACCAATTTCATTAAATCAACTAATAACCAACAAACTAAAAGTTACGAATTTGAAATTTTATACAAGCCCCTTACAAGAGAAGCAAAATAAAACTACATATCAAATTTTACGATTCCCCTACCTTCTCTACCCCCTCCCATACAAATGTTCGGTTTCGTGAATGTAAAATACACCAAATTTTATGAAAATTCTATGCAACTTCGTCTATGAAACACATTCTATACAGAGAGTATTGGACGTGATGCAAGCAATTAATTAAAAAGCTATTAACATCCACCCACTCTTACTATTACCGCTCCTCCTCCCTTAATAAAAACCTAAACTTGCAGAAACGAATGAAATATTGTTAAATAGACAACAGCCCTGCCCAAGAACTCCCTTTCACTTAGTCTTCCCTAACCACTCTAACCTGCATATTGACTTTCCACTCCACCGCAACATGTCCCAAGAATAATAAAGTTTCGCCCGACTTGTTGGCAGTTTATTGTTCTTTGTCCATGACTACCGTTGCAAAAAACCATTGGAGACTGAAGGAGTATACAAAGTACCATGCGGCTCTTGCGATAAAGTATATATAGGAGAAATGGGACGCACAGTCCAAACAAGGATCAAGGAGCACCAACGATGCACACGGAAAAACCAGATACAGTCATTAGCGATCGCGGAACATGCAACTACAGAGGACCATACAATCGATTTCGACAATGTGCAAATTCTGGCCAGGACAAATAAATATTATCAACGAATAGTACGAGAAGCCATAGAAATTTCGAAACATCCACAGAACTTCAACCGAGACACCGGATACAAGTTATCAGCAGTTTGGCTACCTGCGTTAAAATTTGGTAAGAACAAAATTCGTACCCAAAAATCCTTAACTAATTTAACTACCTGATACTAATTAATTAACCTTAATTATCCTTCCCACACTCAATTAACCCCCTTGTCTATATAATAATTGTCTTTTGTAATTGCCGATCAGTTTGATAAAGGTCTCAGCAGAGACCGAAACGTCACGAATAATAAAGCGTAACAGTGTAGAATCCGGAAATCTTTTCTTTTAATATACTATACTATTTTGATTTTCTTTCTACCCCCTCTATACAACCTGACACAATTTCACAACTTTACAAAAAGTCGATTTTCCTAAAAATATCTGCTAAATTGCACATGATGTTTTCTATCTGTCTATCTACAATGGCGCTACAGCCCAAATCGGACCTTGGCCTCATTCAAATTAGAAATAAGTATTTTTTTGCCAACGGTCATTAACTTTATTTTGAAGTTATCGATGCTAAGAACTTTTAAAATTGGTTTGATCGTTGGAAGATCCAATTCGATGATGATGGTGGTGGCGAGGTTTTAATAATTTTGCCTTCTTCACAGGCGACAGTTTCCAATGGGAGATTGGCAAGTGGTGCAAATCGGTTCGATGTAGATCCACTTGGGACCGAATTCGAAATGGATTTCATAAGTTTTAATCCATCACGTAATTTCGCGTAGCGTTCTTACGGCCCACCTTGGGTTTAGGCAATACACTATTGTCGGACACTGTCCACTATAGATAATTATCCAAAATCTGGTACTTTAGGAGAACTAATGAATTATCATTCCAAAAATGACAAAAATCGTGAGAACAAAATTTAATTATAGCGATTATCATACGATTTAATCACTTCATGGAAGATTTGTTAGGTTAACTGTGGACTAAGAGCCAAACTAAAGTATTGCCGCGCCGTGCTCTTGCTAAAATATAGTTGTGTTCCTAATAAATTCACCACTATAGTTTTATCATCGATTGCAAACTTGTTTGTAAAATAATCGCTTAATTGACACAATAAGTTGTTAACTGGAAAGTAAATAATCACGCGAATTAAAAATTATTAAAAAGAATTAAAAAAAAAACCGAATGGAATTTTATAAAAATGGTGGATCGAATGAGCGGTAACTGATGATCGTACCGCTTCAGAGTTCAAGTTCGACTGAAAATAAATAATGTAAATAAAATTAAAAATATAAATGAACGAGAAAATATTGAAGAAATAAGGCAATACAAATTCTATTTGCCTTAGATATTGATTTAACTTGAATGTCTAGATTGCGACTTTTCCACGTGAGGTGTAAGAAATATTTATTCAGTTGTTATCAGAATTCTATACACAAAATTTGGGCTTCAAAACTTGATAGGTAGGTACTAAGAAAATTGATTTAATGCTTACCGGGAAATTGAGGCATTTGTATGGGAGGTAAGAGAAAGAGATGGGGATTTGAAAAAAAAAATTTCGAAAAAAATAATTTTTTACCAAATTTAATTTTCTATGTAAAATATCATTAAATACTCAATTAATTCTTGTCTTTTCCTTAGATGTCCGATACCGGTCCTTTGCTACACAATATCCAAAATATTGCAGAAAATCGACTTCTATTTCAAACGGTAACGAAAAATCTTAAATAATTTTTTTTTTTATATTATTTTATGTGTTGTATTAATTAACAGGCACAAATGTTCTCGCTACAAATCATGCATAGAAATGTTAATTTCACTGCTGGAGGATTCTTCAATCTCGATTATAAACTAATAACTTCAGTAATCATTGCACATGACAATTTAATTTATAGTTTACCTTCATTTAAGAAAACTTTTTTCTTTGCAGATTGTCGCTACAGTTACAACTTATTTTGTAATAATCATACAGTTTCATATTGCAAATGCGCATAATATGAATTTAATGAGCTTTGGAAATAAGACGATCAGCCAAAATTCTACATAATTTTTTTTTTTAATAATATTCGAACATACCATCTAACAGTTCTCTTAACTTGTTATAAAACCATGTTGAAAGATATAAATGTTAAAAATTTAAATTTTGGTACTATAACAAAATACCAGTTGTTTTCTTTAGTTACAATCTATGATTAGACAAAGCTTTAATGTTTTATTAAATAATATTATAATATTGAAAATTATATAAAAAGAAACTTCTCAAAACAATTGTGTATGGTTTGTAATATGTATAACTCTATCCGAACAGAATTTTTTTTGTGCTGCTCTAAATGCATTTTCTTAATTTTTTCACCTTTTATGGCATCCATCTTTGCCACGTACAACATTCTTAATAAACACAAAAACATTCTAAATTGTACGACTATATGTCAATTTACACAAATCCAAACGCTTCACCCCTTACACCCCCTCCGCACAAAATGAACCAATTCCGGAATTTATGATTTTCTTGAAAACTATAAAAGCTATAGATGTGAAATTTAAAGTGAATTATTTCTATGATAACATCAAAGTTCAGTACAAAAATTATTTAAATCGCTTCACTCCTTCTAACACATCTCATACAAATTGCACTTTTTGTTGATATACTATAAGGCAATTTATTAGGTACGTATACAATTTACCGAAATTATGCACTAATTATTTATTTGGAATTGTTAGTAAAACAAAAAATAAATAAATAAATAAATTAAACGATTAGCTAGACTCCTTCTACTCCTCCCATACAAAATGACACAATTTCACTACTTTGTTAAAAGTAGATCTTCTTGTAAAGTATGAAAGCTACCGACCTGCAATTTAAAACATTTCAATTAAATGACATTTATAGTCACTTCTGAGAAAGCCATTAAGAACCCCTCACTCCTTCTAACACCTCCCATACAAACTGCAAAATTGCACTAGATCCAATACACTAATTTTCTCAGTAGCGGAAAGTTATGTATGTACGTTGGACCTATTGTACCTTGGTCCTATTGCTGTTTTGAAGAATTTAACTACGTGTTGAAAAAATAGTTCTTACTAATTTTTTGTACTTTAGTTTTAGTAAATTTTCATTTTATCAAAGTAGCCCGTATTTTGTACAATAAGAAGCAATACGTACCAAGGAACAAGTAATAAATAGGACCAAGTTACGAGAATGTTACCTAGTAAAGTATTTTATTTTAACACACAGCAACGATCAATCTATTTCCTAATAAGAGGATTCAAAACAGAACAAATAAGCAAAATGCAGAGCAAACTCATATGGTTTCGCAAATTACTTCAAAAATAATAACACTTAAAAAATTTACTTTTGATGCCTAAAAACTATTGAGTTGTATGAAGTCAAGAATTGAGAAATCAAGGGTAGTGCAAAGTATCAGCAAACCATCCATTTGCTAAAGGTTTACATCCGAAGAAAAAGTGTGGACTGTGGTGTCATTGAAAATAAATTCCATTCTTCAATATTCATATAGTTCATTTCTACAAAATTCATTTTAACTTTGTAATGAATAATTGGTATTGTTAGATGATTTGAGTTCAGAAATATTTCTATATTCGTAATAAAAAGTATTTCTTATTAAAAGGTCCAAAGTACATGCAACGACGGACCAAGGCACAAGTACTAATTGTATCTTGAACCGTTTTGACTTTAGCTACACTTTTGTTTATAACATTAATAATAGTGCAATATATGAAAATGTTAAGATGACGATTTGAAGCTGAGATTTGTATCTTTGAAACCAAATGCGCGAGAAATATCATGCGTTTATATTTTGTAAGTTATAGTACATTAAGTGAAAACCGGACCAAGGAACATAACCTTCTCCTACCTATTCAATTTTTCGAACTTAAATGTTGTCCGAGGATTCTTCTGATCACCTTTCTTTAATTATATTTATATATATCGTTAATTAACTTTTCGGACATTGTATGTATCTAATGTATACGTTTTGCTGCCATAGCATAGTACAGGTCTTATAATTGTTTCATATATTTTTAGTTTAGTTTAGCTGTGTTCGTTCTTGTTTTTGGTTATTGGAAGTACCAAATAATACGTCTTATTCGTTATCATAATCCTTCTTTTAATTTTGATGGGCTCGCTTCCATCCTTCGCCCCTAGGTATACAAAGTTATCTACGTTTTCTAGGTTATAGTCTCGTACTGTAATATTTTGTCTGATTGGCGCCTTTTTCCTAGTTTGTATCATAACTTTTGTTTTGTTTTCGTTAATTCGTAGTCCAACTTCCTTTGCTACCGAGCCAAGGTCTACGAATATCGCTTTAGCACTCTCCAGAGATCTTGCATGGATTTCTATGTCGTCGACATATGCTACGAGTTGTGTGAATCCTAAAGCATAGTGTTCCATTGGTGTTAACATATTCGAGTGTCAAGTTGAAAGGCATCGAAGCAAGGCCGTCCCCTTCTTTAAGGCCGTTGTCTGTTTTAAATCTGGAAGTCTGATCGTTTTCTACTCTGACTTGTGACAAAGACTCGGTTATTGTCATTCTTGTAAGCTGAATCAGTTTCGGTGGGACTCAAAATTCCAACATGATTTTACGCAGTACGCGCCTGCTGATACTGTCGTATGCTTGTTTGAAGTCAACAAATAACTGGTGCACATCAATATATATTCCCAGCACTTTTCCAGCACCTGTTTAACTGAGAATATCTGGTCCGTGGTCGATCGTCCAGCTCTAAATCCGCCTTGGTATTCACCAATTACTTTGTCAGCATAGGGCTTAATTCTCTTTTCCAGAATTTTCGTCAAGATTTTATAAGACGTACACAACAGAGATATTCCCCAGTAGTTTTCGTAGCAGAGTTTGCCACCTTTTTCATAAACTGAAGATATATGTATGATGCACCTCCGCCAATCTTCAGGAAGTGTTTCCTGCCTGCATATGTCCGGGACTCATCTGTGTAGGAGATGTGCTACGCAAGGGTTGACTTTCAAAATTTTAGCTGGAATTTGAGCAGTTCCCAACGCTTTGTTATTTGGGTGGTTCTTCAGGGCCGTTTTTACTTCTTCGAGAGTGGATGGACTCAAAAAGGATACTTCATCAGCTGTTACATCACTTATACCTGCTATTATGTCTGCTGCTGCTGTTCGTGCGGATGATGGGCTCGGGTTGAGAAGTTGTTCGAAGTATTGTGCCCATCTTAGTTTTATATCTTCCGCATTACTTATGATGTTGCTTTTTGCATCATTGCAGAGGGTCGTCTTTGGTTGTTATGCCTCTTTCATTCTTCCAACTAAGGAATACGCAGCTCATGTGTTGTGCAATTTAAAATTTTCGTTCATATTTTTAATTTTGTCATTATTGTACTTCCGTTTTTTCTGTCAGCATATTTTGTTTGCAAATTTTGGCGCGTGTTTGCCGTTCCGTTAATATATTGTAAGCTTGATTTTTTTACTTTAAGGCTTCTTGGCATTCGTTGTCTAACTAATCATTTCTTTTGCTCTCGGGTTGTTGTCCTATCACCTCCTCTGCAACGGATGTTATTCCATCTTTGATGTTTTGCCACATTTCTTCTTTTAGCATGCTGGCGTTGCTGTTCAATATAATCGCGAAGGACCTCTCCAAGGCTGATACATATTTCGCTACTATTTTTTCGTCTTTTAGTTTTCCAATGTCGAATTTAAGAACCGGTATTCTTGAGTGTCCTCGCTTTGAGATTCGATATCGAAACTTAGTCTTTATCAAATATAGATCTGTGTCGCAACTAGCCCCTCAACATGTACGCACGTTAAAAATGCATGAGGCCGTCCTTTCTCTATTAAAAAGAGGTCTATATGATTGAATGTTCGTCCGTCGGGTGATGCCCACGTTCTCTTATGAATGTCACGATGCGGGAAGCATGTCGAGCTTACAATAAGGTTTTCGCTGCTGGTGAAATCATTCTACATCTGGCCGTAATGTTGTGCAGAATATACCTTCCAATTGTCTCTATATAAGTCTCTTCCTTGCCCACTTTCGCGTTAACCTAATACTATTTTAATATCGTTCGATGGAAGGGAGCCGAGTTTTGGTTCTCGTCTTTAACAAACATTCGGTTATTGACGGATTTGAAGTTAGCAACTTGGTATTTAAAATTCTTGTCGACGATGAAAGCAACTCCAAACTCCCAGCTCCCGATTTTTTCCCACTATTGAAGATTGTGTGCGATCCAATTTCAGTAATGCAGTGATGTTCATATTGTATTTGCTTGCCTGTTCCAGAAGTACTTTCACTGCTCCTGCTCTGTACAGGGATCGCAAGTTCCAAGATCCATTTTTCGTTTGTGTGGTCGTTGCTCTTGAATCAATCCAGTCCGAGGCGGTGCTTCAGGTTTCGCAACAAGTCTGGTTTTTCCGAGGATGAGTTGTTAATACATCGCCCAACCCTCAACTTGGAGGGCCATATTTTTATAGTTCTAAAATTTTTCTTTTTCATAAGCGATCGCACTTATCAGTTCAGCAAGTCAAGTCCGGATAGACAAGACCAGTATTCGGTGGCTACCACGTGGAGGTATGATGAGCAAAATTGATACGTACACCGATCAGATGCCTACGCTATCTATACCCATCCAATCTTCTACCACGCTCCATGCAAAATTTTTTAAGTTAAAAAAAAAAAAAAAGATTTATATCCAGTCGTAGTCCTGTTATATTTTTGAGTTAAATCTGACCATACAGATAGACAGTATGGCCGGATTCAACTTAAAAAACGGCTGCAAACTTTAATAATGTAAAAAAAAATTTAAGTGATGTTAATTGGGTTGACATTGTTAATACTTTCAATTCAAATGAAGCAGTATATGCCTTTTATAATACTCTCTACTCTGCGTTTAATCGATTTATTCCTGTTAAAACTATTTGTAATTCTCCTTTTCCAAACTGATAAATACCTGAACTTAAGAAACTGATTTTAGATAAGCGTGCGCATAAAAATTAAAAAATGTATGGAATTTAAGATGATTACATATTTATTTTCGGAATGGAGATCACAATGTTTAAAGCTTTCCAGACAAGTAATAGTTCCTTCATCACAGAAATTCAGGAGAACTTTGTACATGATCCCAAGCGCCTTTGAAATCAATTAAATAAAAAAATAATCTAAATCTGTCAGTACTATCTTTTGATAATACTAATGTTTTATTAAAATTAAAAGCATTAAAAGTAAGAAAATTTGCAGGGCCGGATAATGTACCCCCTATAATTTTAAAATCTTCAAGTGAGGAACTTTTTTACCACTTGGTTTATCTTTTTAACCGATCCGTGGAATTGGGTAAATTTATTCACACCTGAAAAAAAATCTCTTATAGTACCTGCCCATAAAGCAGGGAATAGAAAATAAATAAAAAACTACAGGCCGATATGTATCCAGTCAACTATTCCTAAAATCTTTGAGAGTCTTATTTTCATGACCAAATTAGTCCATTTGAACTCAGAACTTAATTATTCCTAACCAACGTGGTTTCCAAAAAGGTAATATTAAATCTCTTTTACCTAACTTATTAGTAAAAATATGGAGAAATCCATTCAAGTATATGCTATATACATAAACTGACAGTAAAGCATTTGACGTCAATATTGATCTCTTAGTGAATAAAATCTCCACAAATTAAATGTATGGATGTCTTCTGAATTGGATTTCTGACTTCCTTCAGGGTCGTGAAATGCAAGTAAAACTGAAGTGTCATACATCAGACCCTTTTATAACTACTTCAGGCATTCCCCAAGGATCTCATCTCAGTCCCTTATTTTTTAATTTGTTTCTCAATGACTTAGATTCTATCTTGGATGAAAATGAATTTTCGCTGTTTGCTGATGACTGCAAAATATACAATGCTATTACATCTCTATCCGATTGTGAAAGCTTTTAAGTAAAAGAAAATTAATTTTTCCAATTCTGCACAGCAAAAGGTTTGGAGATCAATACTTCAAAATGTCATGCAAAAACGTTTTCTCGATCAAAAAATTCTGTAGACTTTAATTATAAATTAGACAACCGCGCTATATGTAAGTAAAGTAAAAGTCGTTCAAGATTTAGGTATATTGCTGGACTCATCTTTATTGTTTGCTGAGCATATTAGACATATTACAAACAATTCCTACAGAGCGTAAGGTTTCATTAAGCAAGTCTCCTATAATTTTAATAATATCCGGACTATTAAGACCCTATCTATATCTTTTGTGCGAAGGAAACTAGTGTATTTATCAGTCATATAGAATCCCTGTTACAATATACATAGTCATTCATTGGAAACGGTTCAACATAAATTTTTCAGATTTATTGCATATAAACTAGGCGTACCTGTTGAAAACATTGACTATAATACATTAATGAATTGATAAATATCACATCCCTAGAAAGAAGACGATGCAATTATTTTCCTATATGGCTTATTAAATAATACCATTGATGCTCCAAATATCTTAAGGGGGTTACTGACTTGAAAATGAAAACAAATCGATTTTTTTTTTTTTGGCTGATTATCGTTCTTTATTCAATTTAACACAAAATAAAACGAACCGCAAATTTATCCGATGATTAAACGTGGTTAAAATATTAATTCAAAGTTAGGAAGGTCGGTGTAAATTGTACTTTTTTTTTTTATCGCACCAAGTTGAGCATAGGGGTCACCCTTTAATACTGTAGCGTACAGTCCAGTCGGTCTAGGAATGGATGAAACAAAATGAGAATTAACAAAATAAACTATTAATTGAATAAGGACGGACAGGATAAAAGGAATCGGTGAATGTTGCCTTTAAATTGCGTGATGTTATAATCTCTAGGAAAAGTGGCCACGGGTAGTGCATTCCACATTTTGGATGTTCGAGGTATGAATGACTGCCTAAATTTCACCATACGTGAATTGGGTGGCTCAACCGTATACTCATGAGCTCGTTCAGCAGCACGAGTATTGCGCGTGAACTTATATAAGGGAGGGATAAGACGACTGATTTCATGGCTACAGCGGCCATGGAAATATCTGTAGAAAAGGGTGAGTACTCCGACATTTCTGCGATGTTCAAGGGAGTCAAAGGATGCCGTTATGGCATCATCTCCAATAAGTCGAAGCGCAAAACGCTGAATGCGGTCCAGTATCTTTAGATGAGTTTTGGGTGCACCAGCCCAGATATGCGAATTGTACTCGAGTCGGGGCCTGATGTATGATTTGTAGATGGTTGCATTATATTTCTTGCACCTTCGGAGAAAGCCTAAGCACTTGGAGGCGTCTAGAGCTACATTGTGGATGTGCTGGCTCAAGTTTTTTATTAATGTGCATTACCAGCAGGTGGAAATTCTCCGAATGATCAAGTGCTACACCATCAAAGATTAAGTCAGGTATCGACATGTCGTATTTAAGAGAGAGACGACAGGCTTGTGTTTTAGTGGTATTAAACTCTACTCGATTTGCTCTGCTCCATTGCAGGATTGTGTTGAGGTCAGTATTTAGTGAATTAAATAACTCTCGGCGCATAGTAGGCACAGAAGACTGGTGCGCCTGAGCAATTGAGTTGAAGCTGTAAGTGTTTTCTAGTGTACTATCATCTGCAAAGCTGTGAATTGGGTTGAAAGTTGACGACAGAAGGGCGTTAATAAAGATTACAAATAAAGTAGGTGATAAGACGGAGCCTTGGGGAACGCCGGAATTGATAGGAAAGGGAGACGAGGAGACGCCATCTAAAACAACTTGAATGGCGCGCTTCGATAGGAAACTCTCAATCCATAACAAAAAAGAAGAATCAAAACCAAATGCTTTGAGCTTAGAAAGTAGGGATTTGTGCCAAACTCTATCAAACGCTTTCGCAATGTCAATGGTTGACAGCAGTTTCCATAACTTTTGACAGCACGGAAGTGATAGCTACTGGGCGATAATTTTCCGGGTCCGACTTGCTTCCCTTCTTGGGTATAGGCTGTACATTCGCTTGTTTCCAGTTATTTGGGAATTTTCCTAAAGAGTAGGATAAATGGAAAAGGTCACGAAGAGGTTTAGCCAAAGATGAGAAGCATTTTTTAAGAATTAAGGGGGGAATACCGTCCGGACCAGAGGATTTATTGATATTGAGATCCTGAAGAATTTTAGCAATGACGCGAGTGCGGAACTTTATGGCACGCAATATGGTGTCTATAGGCGATACAGTTGGGGGTGACTGATTACTAGGAGGCAGGGTTGAATTTCTCGCGAAACTCGCTGCTAATAAATTTGCCTTTTCAACTGGATCTACGACTGAGCGGCTGCCGTCAGAAAGAGGTGGTGTGGACGACGAAATAAAATTATTACTGACAAATGGCAAACTGGCAAATGACCAAAAGGATTTAGATCTTTTAGCGCATGCAAGGACCTTTCGTCTTAATTTTAAGTCATGCTGTTTTTTTGCGTGGTAGATTATGGCGTTGCAGGTATTCCTTGCTTTTATATATAGATCTTTGTGGCTGAGGGTGGGGTGTGCCCTGAACTTACTAAATGCAAGTTTATTATTTATTATCGGAATATTTTTCTTGAAAATAATAACAAATATCAGTATGATATTTTTTTTTTGGTCGATAGGTAGCAGTACTAGCTAACAACAGTACAGAGGAAATTTCAAATAGTTTCTTATAGATAAGTTTTTTTTTTTGTTTCAAACAAAATGAAAAAGTTTGGAAATTTCACAGCTTATTAATAACTTCGTTTTGAATACTTTTGAAAGTCATATATAGTATTAGTTTCACTAAAGTAATAAGAGTACAAAAACTATTTAAAATCGGTCAAACCGTTCCCGAGAAAATGGTACCCCTTAAGTGAACTAACATTAAAAATCCCAACATACTCTACAAGATCAAATGAATTATTCCGAATCCAACATCATACAACAAATTACGATAGGAACTCTATAATTGACAGGCTAATGCTAATGGAAATATGCACTCTACTACTTTTGATCTATTTAATACATCTAAGTTTGAAATTAGGAACTATGTAGGTATATGTTTGACCAGTGATGAAAATTGTAAAACTAACATTCCAAAGCGATGAATCTAATTTTATAAATTAATTAATATGAATATTGAATTTAATTTAAATTTTGTAATTAATTATCTTATCTCCACATTGAATATTTGTAACAATCACATATCATAATATTTAAGATTATGGGCAGTTTTTCCGTTTATAAATAAATAAATAATATGCCCTGAGCTCTATTTCAATCCCCTCATGCCTTCTATCCCCTTGCAAACAAAATTACTCATTTTCAAAAATATAAAATATACTTAAAAACTATAAAGGCTAACGATTTGAAACTTTGGATGAATTACTTTTATAATAAATGTCATCTATGGTATGCAAATTATTTGAATTCCTCTACTCCTTCCTGCACCTCCCATACAAACTTTACTTTTTCATGACTCACTATGAAACAACTTTCTAAGTACGCATAACATTTATCGAGCCGAAATTTTCTACAAAATCTTTAATTAGCATTAATATTAATATCGAGAGAAAAAAGATCGATTAGTATCCACAATTTCACAACTTTCCAAAAATTCTATTTTCTTGAAAAGAATCAATACTACTGAACTGCAATTTAAAACATAACAGGGCTACGATTGCGCGTAAAGCGAAATCCTACGATACTCTAGATGAAATAGAATTTTTTGTGATCCCAAGAAATTTTGTATGGGGAGTGTTAGAAGGGATGATAGCATTGAACTAATTTTTTCGACATCATGCTAAAGTAGCTATGAAAATGTTTTATACAAAACGCCTACTCCAAAAACTGAATGGGAACTGAGAAAATTAGTGAGCTAGATTTAGTGAAAATGTGCAGTTTGTATGGGAGGTTGTAGAAAGAGTGGGGGGATTTTAATGATTTTTTCAGAAATAGCTAGGAATATTATAAAGTTGGCATCCCTTAAATTTCAGACTAGTGCCATTCATACTTTTCAAGAAAATCGATTTTTTGTGAAGTTGTGAAACTGTGTCATATTGTATGGGAGGGGGTAGAAGTAGTGAAGCAAATCGAATATTTTTTTTCCATCTTAGTAATAATATTAATTAAATATTTATAACAAAATATGAGCTCAACAAATGTGATATGTTCTGAGAAAATCGGCTTAGAGCATTTCAGGAAAAAGTGTAGTTTGTATGGGAGGGGGTGGAAGGAAAGGGAGGAAGCAAATAATTTTTGTACTGTAGATTTAAATCATTAAAAAAGAACCATATACCAAAATTGAGACCAATAGCTTTTATACTTTTCGAGTAAATCTATTTATTGTCAAATTGCGAAATTGTGTCATTTTGTATGGGAGGGGTAGAAGGGGTGAAGCCAAACATCTCATTTTTTTGACCTTACTAACAATTTTAAATAAATATTTGGTGCACAATTTCAGCCCGCTGAATTTTATAAGCACTGAGGAAATTGGCTTAGAGTAATTCATGATAAGTACAGTTTGTATGGAAGGTGGCAGAAGGAGGGGGAGGGCACGCACAATTTTTTTATGATAGATTGATATTTTTATAAAAGTAATATATTCTGAATTTCAGGCCAATACCTTTTATACTTTTTGAGCAAATCCGTTTATTGTCAAATTGCGTAATTGTGTCATTTTGTATGAGAGGGGGTAGAAGGGGTGGAGCGATTTGGCTCGTTCACGAACTTGACCTTACTTTTTTGTTAAAAACGATGTATGCAAAATTTGAACTTTCTAGCTCAACGCGTTCTCAAGCTAGAGAGCGCACGGACGGACGGACGGACATCCGGTTTTGAGATTTTTGAGTGATTATATTAACTTCTGTATCGTTAATTTTTTTCTCCGAGCCTTATTTCTTGGCGTTACAAACCTTAGAGCGAACTTATAATACTCTCAGATTCCATCTAGAGTATAAACATGGTGCTTACAGTTATTTCTGAGAAAAATCTTTAAGAACTCTTTATACTCTAGATGAAATCTGAGAGTATTATAAGTTTGCCACAAAGTTTGTAACGCCAATTTCTTGGCGCATTTTGGCACGGAGAAAAAAATTAATGATACAGAAGTTCATATACTCACTCAAAAATCTCAAAACCGTATGTCAGTCCGTCCGTCCGTCCGTCCGTCCGTCTGTCCGTCCGTCCGTCCGTCCGCCCGTCCGTCCGTGTCCTCTCTAGCTTGAGAACGCGTTGATCTAGAAATTTCAAATTTTGTACACAACGTTTTTGACAAAAAAGTAAGGACAAGTTCGTGAACGGGCCAAATCGCTCCACCCCTTCTACCCCTCCCATACAAAATTACACAACTGCGCAATTTGACAATAAACGGATTCGCTCGAAAAGTATAAAAGTTCTTGGTCTCAAATTTGGGACATATTACTGTTATAATGATATTAATCTACCATATAAAACTTATGCGTGTCCTCTCCCTCCTTCTACCACCTCCCATACAAACTGTACTTTTTCATGAAATACTCTAATCCAATTTACTCAGTGCGTATAAAATTTAGCAAGCTGAAATTTTGCACTAAATATTTATTTGGAATTATTAGTAAAATCAAAAAAAATTAGACATTTAGTTTCACCCCTTCTACCCCCTCCCATACAAAATGACACAATTCCGCAATTCGACAATAAACGGATTTTTTCAAAAAGCATGAAAGCTATTGACCTGCAATTTGGAATATGGTATTTTTATAATAATATCAATCTACCGTATAAAAATTATGCGTGTCCTCCCCCCCTTTTACCACCTCCCATACAAACTGTACTTGTCATGAATTATTCTAAGCCAATTTACTCAGTGCGTATGCAAATTATGGAGCTGAAATTATGCACTAAATAATTATTTAGAATTATTAGTAAGACCAAAATGAAATGACGCGATTAGCTTCACTCCTTCTATCCTCTCCTTACAATTTGACACAATTCAACAACTTTACAAAAAGTCGATTTTCCTGAAAAGTATGAATTTTACTGATCTGCAGTTTAAAATATGTCAATTAAATGATGTTTACAGTTATTTCTAAAAACTTCATTAATAAATTCACACTCCTTCTACCACCTACCATACAAACTGCACAATTTCACTAAATCCAATACACTAAATTTCTCAGTACCAATTAAATTTTTGAATCCTAAGTTTTGTATAAAACATTTTGATAGCAATCTTAGAGTGATGTGAAAAAATTAGTTCGATGTCGTCACCCCCTCTACCACTTCCCCTCCAAAATTTCTTCAAATGAAAAAAATTCTCTTTCATCTAGAGTATCGCACGGTTGGGCTTTACGCCCAGTCGTAGTCCTGTTATGTTTCTTATTTACCACCTCCCTTACAAACTTCATAGTCTCACTAAATCCAATACAATAATTTTCTTATTGAATTTTTTGTGCTTAAATTTTGTATAAAACATTTTGATAGCAACTCTAACATGATGTGAAAAAAATGCTTAATTGCCACTCCCCATGCAAAATTTCTCTTTCATCTTGAGTATCGCATGGTTGGCCTTTACGCCCAATCGTAGCACGTTTTTATTATTGTGGAAGGGTTGTTGATCCTTCGCTCAACCCCCTATTAACGAATATTAAAATATTAATTTTCTAAAATTGACCCGGGTGACCCGGATATAGCCAAGCAGGCAGTGTGCAGTAATTACACATCGACCGGGAACTGAACTCATAATTCACTGGAAAAACAGAAGTTCGTTTCAGATGTTAATTTAGGTTACAACGGTCCTGGTACACTAATTTCCTTTCTATGATGGATTCCCGACATGTGTTATCCATGAATAAGGCTGAAATGAAAGATATCCCGTATTTCGGAGTTCCGATATCTCGAGATTCGGAATCGGGGAATTTCGTAAACCGCAAACAATATTATTCTTAATCTTTTGTATTCGACCACAAATCACTTATTACTAGTGCAAGAAGTTTATAAAAATATACAAATCGTCTTTTAACTTAATCTTCACTCACAGCACATAAAGCTTAACACTATAATACTTAATATTTACTATAAGAAAGATCAATTTTACTGAAACATTATAAGCAAATAGCTATGCCCATCTAAGATTCAAACCATAAACTATATTACAATCTTATTACATACGCCGAAAAGAGCGCAAAAATTAAATAATCGCACGTGCGACACAAAGCTAAGCGAAAAGCTTCCAGTATTGACATTGGCCGGGTGGAAAAGCCCACTATATGTGGGTGGCAGAAGAATTGACAGGCGAAAACACTGCTACCAACTTTTCTTACTCATAAATACGCGTCGAAAAGCTCATGTTCCGCGCCTTTTATCAATTTTCTTCCCTCAAAGAAAATTTCAGTCAGTGACGAGCTTTAGAGACGATACGACACGACGGGGTTGATTTTTCGGTGCGTTTGCGTTTTTCTTGTCCGCGGTCAGAAGGGATGATGGTTTATTCGATTTTCTTGTAATTATCGCAACAGATGGAAATTTCTTCTCAACGAAAACGTAATTAGAAAATAAATCGTTTCGAATTAATCAGTTTTTTTTTTTGTGAGCGCAAGTGATGTGTGATTTTTTATCGTAAAATAAAAGTCGACGTAAAGCAATATTGGACTGTGAATGTGCTGTGGGGTTGTGAAATAGTGAGAAGTGGGGTTGGTGCTAGGGTGGCGGTGGACTTGAAAAGCTTCGTTCAAGAGGTTGTCGACCTAACGTGCAGTTTCCTCCCCAGTCGGGTCCGTGATCCTGAAATCCTGTGGATGCTTCACTTAGTAATCACCTGGTAAGTGTTGGAATTTGCAGTCGACCGGGCGGATTAAGTCGCGATCATGTGCACTGTACACCTGCTGCTCTAAGCGCTAGAGATGGGGGTGGTTGCCCGAAGGGGGTAGGGTGGGCATTGCTTCGAGTTCAGCTAGACTGAATAACGATTTGCACTTTAAATCCAGTCATTCACTTTTACTCGTTGTGCAAGTAAGTTAGTTGCGATAACACCTTGAAGCTTTGAGTTTTACGGGCCGGGTACACGTTTTTCATTGCAAGTGTGTGACTGAACTGAAAACAAATTTAATTTCATCCGGACTACTCGTACGGTAAATTGATCAGGTGTTTGCATAAACTCTTAACGGAGTTCGTGTGTGACGCCAACCAAGCCCGGCTCACCTCAGCTTTCTTACTAGGTAAAGTGTTGTTTAATAGTTTTAATTATTATCGCCAGCTGTTGACTGCCTTCGGCTTGCTTTCAGCCCCTCCACAAAGATTTATCTAAGCATGGAGCTTGTCTGCGAAACATGTTTCCTTCCCGATATCTTAGCTTTTTATCAATGGCAAAGTTTCGTAGCGCCACTTACGACGAGATGAACATCATACACAGCATGTATGCTGAAGCGTGAAGTGCAAATTTAATAACAGTCTACCGCGTATCGATTTATGAAATTTTTGTTAAGCGCGGAACGTGGTGGCATTTATTCTTAGCGGGAATCCCCTTATAAGGATGAGGTTTGGAGTTACGATAAGAAATAAAAATTTGTTCTGTTTTATTCCTGCCATAGCGGGCGACTTTCTGATTGGTGTCTCAGGCTGGGTCGAAAATAAGGAAGAGGAGTGTTACGTGATAATCTGTCGCCAGGATTTTGAAATAATTTTTTTCGCGATGGCGATCACAAAGCATTCAGAAATCTTCGATTTAATAGCAACAATAAAATAATTTTGGAAATATAGGTCAGCGAAGGCACAATGAAAACGATAAAATTTTAGTGTGTTGGTTAGCATTTTATGAAAGCATTCTCATTTAAAAATGCACATTCAGTAAAATTATTGGCAATTGATCAAAATGTTGTTATGGCTTGAAAGTTTGGGTGAAAAATGTAACAGCATACTTTTTGTTGAAAATAATGAGTTATTTCGCTGGCTTAAGCATCCACACCCTTTTTTACATGAATTTCTAATTTATTTATTAAAATCCTAGGCGTACGTATGCCCCATCTATTCACAAAGCTCCTTCAAGATACGGGCTCTGTTGAAAAAGTGTAACATGTAGTTAGGCGGAGAGTGAGTTTCGTCACTCATTCTTAGAAGGTAACTTGCTTTGTTGCGAGCGATTGCAACGCATTCGCATAGTACACGCTCCGCAGTATCTATAACGCTAGATGAAATCTGAGAGTATATTGTGTTTGCCTTACAGTTGTAACGCTAAGAAATATTGCTTGCACAAATTTGCCAAAGGTACAAAAATATTTGATGTCGCTCAAAAATCTTGATTCCGAGTGAACTGTCTGTCTCTCCATCTATCCATCAGTCCATCTATCGCTCTGTCTGTCTGTCCTTCTCTCCGTCTGTCTGTCTGTTTACGACATTTCTCTCGAATACTTTGAGCTATCGCGCTGAAATTATTTTAGGTAATTTTAAGCAAAAAAAAAATAAAAAAACGGACCACTTCCTCCGCTCCGTATACCCTCTACCATGCAATTTTCATGAAACTTCGAAATTCGAGGGTTTTCTTCGAAACTATTCAACTTATCGACTGGAAAATTAGGTTAATTTATAATGATGTAAATATCATTAACGTCAAGAAATGTTGATCTGATCCCTTCACTCTTTCTACCTACTAAACTAAAAGGACGAATTTTAGCCAGAATTTGTATACACTAGATGAAATCTGAGAGTACTATAAGTTTTCCACAAAGTTTGTAACATCAAGAAATAAAGGTCGGAGAAAAAAATGAATGATACAGAAGTTCATATAATCACTCGAAAATCCCAAAACCAGATGTCCGTCCGTCCGCCCGTCTGCCCGTCCATCCATCCGTCAGTCCGTCTGTACGTCTGTCTGTACGTCCATGTCCTCTTTAGCTTGAGAACGCGTTGAGCTAAAGAGCTCAAATTTCGTACGCGTCGTTTTTGACAAAATACTAAGGTCAAGTTCGTGAAAGGGCCAAATCACTTCACCCCTTCTACCCCTCCCATACAAAATGACACAATTTCGCAATTTGACAATAAACGGATTTGCTCGAAAAGTACAAACGCTATTGATGTGAAATTTGAAATATAATACTTTTATGATGACTTCAATCTATTACATAAATATTATTTGTGTCCTCTCCCTCCTTCCACCACCTCCTATATAAACTGCACTTTTTCATGAAATGCTCTAAACTAATTGACTCAATGCGTATAAAATCTATCGAGTTGTAATTTTGCACCAAATATTTATGTAGAATTATTAGTAAAACCAAAAAAAAAAAAAAATAGACAATTAGCTTTCCCCCTTCTACCCTATCCTATACAAAATGACACAATTTCGCAATTTGACAATACAGGGCTGCCGAGGTACATCCGGAAAATGAGATGCAAGTACGAAAACCCTTATAGCTCAGAAAATAATGATTTATTCTGTACACAACTCGGCACAATTGTAAGAGACATGTTCACAAGCAAAATTATTCGATGTAACCGCCATCAGCTTCTACAACTCGTTCAAGTCTGCCTCGAAACCTGCTACACGCACGTTTTACCTCCTCCTTGTCCATGTTGGTCATTACCTCCGTAATACGGCCTCGTGCTGCGTCTTTGGTGTTGTGGGGTTTTGCGTTGACCTTTTTTTTGACTGCGCCCCAAAAGTAATAATCAAGAGGGTTGCAATCTGGGCTAGACGGTGGCCACACATCGGGCGACCAGTGGTAGGGCACATTGCTGTGGAGCCACGCTTGAGTTTTCCTTGCTTTGTGAGCGGGCGCTGAGGTCAGAGAACACCTCATCCGGGTCGTCGGCTTTTCGAAATGTTTTTGCAATTTCATAAACTTGCGTTTTCTTGTATCCGAACCACTCGATTATTTCCTTGGGCGACTTTCCAGTGCGAACTAACTCAAGTATCGCAGCTCTTCTGTCCTGCTCCCGGCCCATGTTTGCGCAGGTGGCAACGTGTTTGCTTCTCAGTGGCTCGTAACGGTATGCACTACACTAGGGAAAGGGCATATGCCAGATTACACGTGACACTCGTTAGAGGGCAACCTATAAACATATTCCGGATTTACCTCGGCAGCCCTGTAAACGGATTTGTTCGATAAGTATAATTGTTATTGACCTAAAATTTGGAATACATTGCTTTTATGATGATTTCATTCTACTTTATAAAACTTATTTGAGTCCTCTGCTTCCTTCCACCACCTCCCATATAAACTACACTTTTTCATGAAATGCTCTAATCCAATTTACTCAGTGCGTATAAAATTTATCGAGCTGAAATTGTGCACCAAATATTTATTTAGAATTATTAGTAAAACCAAAAAAAATTAGTCGACCAGTTTTACTCTTTCTACCCCCTCACATACAATCTGACACGAGTTCACAACTTTAGAAAAAGTCGATTTTCCTGAAAAATATAAATACTACTTATCTGCAATTTGAAACACGTCAAAAACAGGATATTTTTAGTTATTTCTGAAAAATGCAATAATAACTCGCCGCTCCTTCTACCACCTCCCATAAGAACTGCAGAATTTCACTAAATCCAATACATTAATTTTCTCAGTACCTATTAAATTTTTGAATCCTAAATTTTGTATAAAACATTTTGACGGCAAGTCTAGCGTGATGTGAAAAAATCAGTTCAATGTCGTCACCCTCTCCACCACTTCCTCTACAAAATTTCTTGAAATCAAAAATCTTTCGTTTAGAATATCACACGATTGGGCTTTATGCCCAATCGTAGTCGTTTTATGTTTTCTATTATAATTGCAATCAATGTCGAAAAAATTAGCCCCTTCATCCTACCCCATCTAAATTATTTATCTTCAAAACTATCAAAGCAATCAACTTGAAGTTTTGAGCAAAGTATAAGAAGACAAAATAGGCTGTAGCCAAGTGAGCAGCGTATTGCTCTACGATGCGAAGGTCGGAAGTTCAAATCGCGGTCTACTTATATTTTCAGCACACTATTTGCATGGGTATGCCACTCCAATCTGCGAAAATGGAGAATCGTAGATAGAGTGTTGTGCAACAAATAAATTTTAAGGAACTTAAAGGTCAGGAGGCCAAAGTCCGAGTTGGGGAATAGTGGTATTGAAAAATATAACAGGACGTATGTCATTAAAGTCGAAAAATTTGATTTTAATCGGAATAATGTTTCTACCTCCTCCCATACAAATGCACAATTTTGGTGAATACATTATATGAATTTTCTTAAACTACTAAAAGTCGAAACTTAAAATTTTACCAGAATTTGTCCCTTAATAATTGCAATAAATGCCAAAATATATCAAATTCGCTTTGCTCCTTCAACTCATCCCATACACATTTGAATGATATAAATTCAAGAAAAGCATTTCTTCTTCAAATTTATGAGCTATGACTTTGAAATTGGAACAAAGCATAGTGATTAGGATGCTAATAAGAAGTTTCAAAATCATCTTAAGCCTTCCACTTCCTCAGCCACCTCCCATACAAATGCCACAATTTCAGAAAAACAACGTCCAATTTCCATTAAAATTATGCAAGCTTCAAACTTTCAATTCAGCACAAAACATTTTGCTAACCTCGTTCGGTGTCATATACTATACAAAAATTATAAAGCTCCCGCACTCTACTTCTACCATCTCCTATACAAAAGTTCCTATTCACTATTTGAGTTTTTATTTTTACGTAGCCGAACACAACTTAGGGGGCCACCTCTTAAATGTAATTTACACAGTCATGTTGGTAAGGGAAAAAAATGAGTTAAGGTTAAAGGGGATTAAAAGGGGGGAAAAGCCTAAAATGCCGGTGGACGTTAAGTTTGAAACGTCAAAGGTCATATGACAATGGGAATACGGCTTCCGGCAATACATTCCAAAGCTTAGAAGTTCGGGGTATGAATGACTGCATATATTTCACTGTACGGGAAGTTGGAAGCTTAACAGTAAACTCGTGTGCGCTTGAAGCTAGGCGAGTGTTTCTAGGAAATGTGTACAGAGGTGGAATAAGTTTTGCAAGTTCTTCACTGCATTTACCATGAAAGTAAATGCTTAGTACTCCGACATTTCTGCGATGCTCTAGGGAGTCTATATAAACCGTGTTGGCTTCATCTCCAATTATTCGGAACGCCTGTCTCTGGACACAGTCGAGCATCGCAAGTTGCGTTTTGGGTGCCCCAGCCCATAAATGCGAATTGTACTCGAGGTGTGGTCTAATGTAGACCTTATAGATATTTGCTAGGTCACTGAGAGTAAAATATTTTTTACATCTTCGGAGAACTCCTAGGCGTTTGGAAGCATCAAGTGCTACGTCGAGCATGTGCTGGTTCCAATTAAGATGGTTATTTATTTTGATGCCAAGGAGTGAGAAGTATTCGGAAGAGTCTAGTTGGACACCACCGAAGGTTACATTAGAAACCGACGCCGGGACATCACGTTTAAGGGAAAGATGACAGGTCTGTGTTTTTGAGCTGTTGAACTTTACTCTATTTATCCTGCCCCATTCCAAGATTAGGTTTAGGTCAGAGTTCAATGATCCAAATAGTTCCGCACGTTTAGCTGCTATCAGGACACGGTGAGCGTTAGTAATCGAGTCGAATTCATGGATGTTATCCAAGGTACTGTCATCTGCAAAGCAATGTATCGGATTGAGCGTTAACGACCGAAGGTTATTGATAAAAATACGAAAGAGTGTGGGTGATAAAACAAAGCCTTGGGGGACTTCGGAATCTATGAGAAAGGGAGAAGATGCCACGCCATCCAGTATGACTTGTATGGTGCGTTAATATAAGAAACTCTCAATCTATTTTACGAGGTTATTATTAAAGCCGACTGCTTTGAGCTTCGCTAGGAAACATTTGTGCCAAACTCTGTTAAACGCTTTAGCGATGTCAAGCGCCAGAACATGACCTTCGTCAAATTTATGGATGCAAGAGTTCCAACGATCCGTCAGATATACCAAGAGGTCACCTGTAGATCGTCCAGAATGGAATCCGCATTGGCGATCATTGATAAGTTTGTTATCTTCAAGATAGCAGACTATTTTGTGATTCACAGCCGTTTCCATCACTTTCGACAGAACGGAAGTAATGACGATGGGGCGATAGTTGGCGGGCAACGCTTTGTTTCCTTTCTTGGGAATCGGCTGAATATTCGCCATTTTCCACTTGTGCGGAAAGTGCCCAGAAAAGGAAAAGAGATGGAATAAATCGCGCAGCGGCTTTGCCAGGGACGCAAAACAATTTTTAAGGACTAAACAGGTAATATCATCGGGACCTGCAGATTTCTGAACATTGAGCTCACGAAGAATTCTGGAGATAAGACATGTGTGAAAATGAATCTCAGGTAGACGAAATCCAGATGGTGTTACAATCGGGGGAGACTTGTTTGTCGCTGGCAGCCTGGAGTTTCGTGCGAAACTTGCTGCGAGAAGATTGGCTTTCTCAACAGGATGGACTACAATTCGGTCCCCATCTAGAAGAGGTGGTGTAGATGATTTTACATGGTTGCTGTCGACCGTTTTAACAAATGGCCAAAAAGATCTCGAGCAATGTGGTGTTTCGAGAATTTTTCGTCGAAGTTTTTGGTCGTATTGAAACTTAGCACTTTTCAAAATCGACTTGCATGTATTTATTGACACGTTGTAAAGAGATCTGTTGGCAAACATTGGGTTGTTCTTAAAAATTTGAAAATATTTTTTATTGTTCCGGATGGCCGTAAGACAATCTTTAGTAAACCACGAATCCTTCGTCGGTTTTATTCCTTTATAATTAAAGGATATGAAGAGTTCCATTCCCTTGATGACATATTTTCCTATACATTTAACTCTTTCCCATTTCATCACGCGATACTCTCGTGATTGGGCTTTACGCACAATCATAATTGAGTTATGTATATCTTCTAAATTTGATATTTTCATGTCGCCAGTATCTTTTTCTTCCATATTAAGTTTTTTCATGTATTTTTTGTGATGAACCGGATAAATATTATTCTTGGTATATTCCTGTGTAGCCTAAGAGGCCTGTGATGCGTTCTCCAGAAATCTCTAGGCATACATTTACTTAGAAACCCGGTTCTATACGAGACTTATTTTCTGTTTAGACCAGGAGTTGATAATCAGGCACCGCAGAGGTAAATGTAAGCGTGGGTCTTTCTTTTGTGTAGAGGCTCCATTTTAACCAGGATGTCACTCTTCTCGTTAGCTTGCACGCCTAAGTGTCCTGGCATCCATCGGAGTATAATGTAGTGTATTTTTCGCTAGGTCTTTAACAGCCTAAATAGATTCCCAAGCCAGCATCCCCTTGATTACGTACGACGACAGTGCCAGGAGTGCAGAATAACGGGAAATATTATAAGTCCTCTTCTTCATGTGCTCCCATGTTGTTGAATTATTTGTTTCTTCCATAACATCGCGGAGTAGATGATAATGGGTCTTAGTATGGCTGTGTATATGGGAGGGCATTACACATGTACAATTTCGACAAAAAAACACAACCATTTTCTTAAAAACTAAACATGGCACAAACTTGAATTTTTGGCGAAAATTCCTTTACTTTTAACTGCAATAAATGCTGAAAAAATTAACACTCTTATCACACTCGTTATATGCCCTTCTGTTCACGTTTCTCTAATTTTAGAAATGGATGGCAAGGAGATACTCTCCCAGATGCAGCTCAAATTCGAACTGCTCAGATATCCTGATGCCCATATCTTTGACATTTTTCGACACTTATCTGAGGTTCCTTACTTCAAGCTTTATCGGAGGATGACGAGAGTGTGATAATGAGCCATTCAACATAATTTGCCGTATAATTACCGTTTTTTCCTATGATGTCGCCGCGCCTACTTTCTGACCCAATTCCCGAACGGCTATTATGAAAGCTGCACCCTTCCGATCTAACTCAATCCTAGAGCCCACCCAAAGCTAAAATAAGCAGACCATCAACATTTGCCGCGACATTACATACATATAATCGCGATCTGCACCAAAAGTTCATTCATTATTAAGTTCTAAATAAATTGACCGCTAATTGATCCTTGAGGATAGCCACAGAACTTAAGCTTTCAAGCACTACCATATAAAATAAACTGCCAATAAGTCGGGCTCAACTTTATTATTTTTGGGTCAATGTTTCAGATATGCAGAATGCCCGAAATCGTTGTAACCTAAAAACGTCTTTTGAAAATGAGTGGCTAAATTGCCGTATACCTCAGCAATGAGGGACGATTTCGGGCTGAAAAAATTGGAAAGTGTGATCAAAATGTGAATATGTGGTAAACATTTCGCTGTTGTATCTTTATTTAGTTCGCCAAAAAAGAGTCTTCACACGAGATGACGGCCTTAAGCTTAAACGTGAAAATGAAAATAATTCGTTCAATTAAAAGTAAAGTAATGGTTGAAAAACATAATAATAAAAGAATTCTTAAATTTGTTCCTCTTATCTAATGTTTCAAGAATGATCAAATTTTGAAAAAAAAAAATTAAAAATGCCAGGGGCATAAGTGAATTTCAGTATTAAAAAATCTTTTCGATTTCCGTGAATTTTCGAAAGAATTTTTTATCTTTATATCAGGCAAAGTACGCAGGATGGAAAGAAAAAGAACATACAAAGTAAAAACTAAAATAATTACATTAAAGTTTCTAATATTTCGTTTTTAGTTTTTTATAACTGAATAAACCATAAGAGATTTAACTATTATGTATAGAACAACAAAAGAATTTCGTTTGAAAAAAAATCTATAGATATACTTATTCTGTTATGATGTTCACCCTCCATTGAATTACGTCAGATCTTCGAACTCCACAATTATGAAAGCTTTTGACAAAAGTGCATTTATACATATTAGCATCTGATAGCACACTTCAGCACCCCTAATAAAAAGGCTTAGAGTACGCATTTGCAAAATTATTTCTATGGAAAGCTACATTCCATCCCTAATTTGAATTTGTGTGATTTCTACAATACACGCGATAATGTTCAGCTGCGTTATTATCCTGATAATAATTTCCTGCGCTACAGTTCCAGTCCCATGTTAATGCCTCGAGAATTTATGAGTGCACATCTATAATGACTCTTCCACATATACACGAATGAAATGAAAAAATGACGACGCCAAGAAACCAATGAAAATGCTTCCTAATGGATCCTTACCGAGTCCTTTAAGTGCACTTCCATTAAAATTTCAAAATGGAAATTGATGGAACTGCGGAGCAGCAATGAGAGTATTGAGGACATTGCTGGATGTTTGAACATCTTCTATCTGTACTGGATAGGTGAGAGTGATCATAAATTTTATCAAGTACGGGTGCAAATCTTTCTGTAACACACATCGTAATTAAAAATCTTGAAGGCTCTACCTTTTCAGAAACAAAGTAGGCTCGAATTATTAAAAGCCCACGATAGGGAGTTTTATTAATTTAAATATACTCGTAATGTTTCCGTTAACAAGCAACCATGTTTTCAACAAAAATAATTCATTTCGAAGAAGAGATAAAAACCTGAATTCCAAATCGGAATTAATGCAGTAGCATATAGCGTGGAAATTGGAATGTGCACGTTATTGGATTGACTGTCGCGCCAAAACTATGCACATATCAAACGTAAAGAAATCTTAACTCCGAACTATGTGTGTTCTTGTATTAAAATGGTATTGTAGGAGAAGCCGGGTTGAATGGCAATATGGCGTTTTTTATGATGAATTTGAAAAACACGAGAATGAAAGAAATAGGTTGCGGATGCTTTTTTATGCACTGATTACTCCCGAACTGTATTCTCGGTTTGAAAAATATCTGCCGTATTGTGCAAAAAATGATGCTGTGATTGTCGAATTTCTATAGCAACTTCATCATTACATGGAGTATAAATACAAATGAACGACTTTCCTTAAAAATCAATAACAATCAAAAAAGAGTACACAGTCATTTAAAACTTTGTTTAATGAAAATAGGCACCAGAAGATACAATGGTATTCATATCAAGTATGAAGAAGAAGGCCAGAATTTAAGTTTAACTCTGGACCTAGAAACGCAAAATTTGGATGCACTAGACTATATATGCATTTGGTGATTGTTTTGTATTTCAAAGTTGTTATTAAAGCATGCCCAGTTAACATTTACTTTAAAGCACTAGTAATGCGTCAACGACGATCTCATTATCTTTAAAGTAGTCCTTACTTCTCGCGGGTACGTTGCAGGTACGTAATATAAAGGGTGTAACAGAATAGATGCGACAAAAAAAAACATGGTGATAGGGGACCTCGTGGTGCACAAAAAAAATATTCTACGGAAGACTTCTAGCTCCAACCCCTAGCGACTTATGGACGATTTTCTAGTTTTTGGTTCGTAGAGGAGATTGTCGACCTAAAAGGCCAATATCTCCGAAACTACTTGAGATAGCTCGATGTGTAATAGCTTGTTGGAAAGCTTATTTATGTACCTTTCTAACAATTAAATCAGCTACTGAGTTTCTAGAGTGGTTTGGACATGAAAAATTGTTGTTTTCCAAAAATGTCCTTCAACTTTGAAGGCTTTTTGCTCAAAATGTTCACCTTAAAAACTTAAAAACTACCCGACACATTTATCTTTCTTTAAAAAAAATTGTCCTAGCTCGTTTCTTGACCAAGTTATGACCAAAAAACCGAAACTAAACCATCAAATCCAAAATTTCGGCAATGTGAAAAAAGCTTTTTTTGTGGATTTTTTTCATTGCAAATATAAAAACAACTAAATAATTTAATTTAAAAGTAAAATTTTTAGAAAAATAATATCTTTTTCCTAATTATAAACTTAAAGTATCTGGATTAAAATATTGTAATGCTTCTGACAGACGATGCAAGCTAATATATATTAACTTCCTATTTTGATATAAGTAGGCCGAATTTTGTATAGGATAATGACACGATAATATATATTAACTCGCATCGTGTGTCGGTAGCCTAAGAACCCATAAAGTACGGATACCTGTTAATTATCTTTTTAAAGTAATAAATCTAAAGGATGTGTATCTGGATTAAATTATTGGGAAATGTCATATTTGTTGGAAAGGTACGTTAATAAGCTATCCAACAAGTTATTACACGTCGAGCTATCTCAAGTAGTTTCGGAGATATTGGCCTTTTAGTTCGACAAACCTCCTCCATGAACCAAAAACTAGAAAATCACCCCTAAGTCGCTAGGGGTTGGAGCTAGAAGTCTTCCGTAGAATATTTTTTTGTGCACCACGAAGCCCCTATCACCATGTTTTTTTTGTCGCATCTATCCTGTTACACCCTGTATACGTACCTGTGATGAAACTGAGAAAGTTTGTGTTTCTGCATCGTCATTGCATTTCTTTAATCGGCATGTATACCAAAAAAAATTCCCCAAGCCGTTGGAAACTTGAACTCGAAAGCTTGGTGAGGAATCTGGTTTATTGGCAATGTAATTGGTTGATGGATTTCAA
Organism: Chorisops tibialis; assembly: GCA_963669355.1. NCBI lineage: Eukaryota > Metazoa > Arthropoda > Insecta > Diptera > Stratiomyidae > Chorisops > Chorisops tibialis. The sequence goes on along the minus strand of OY770262.1, from coordinate 113,989,763 downwards.
GCTATTAACACTTTCTTGCATGGAGTTCTTAAAAAAACGTTGAAAATGTACATTTTATAAGCTAAACATTTTTTTATACTTTATGAGGAAATGTTATTTTTTTCTGATAACCGTAAAATAAACCCTTTCACTGAGGGAACTGGTTAGAAACTTTTCCAAATTTCAAAGTTTTACTAATATTATTATTCTGAAATATTTAACTCTTTTTTTTACTGAAAAAGCTTAATTTTTATTTTAAATTGTCCTGTTTCTTTAATAGTATAAAATTTATTTTATTGTTGTAAGCCGAAAAAACAAATAAGAATTACCTTATCAATAACATTATACATATTACCATTTAAAGGTACATCCAATTTTCAAAGTTTTTCCATCAGCTCCTGGCCATCCAGCTAATCGGAAGGCTGTCTTGTAGCCAATTTAACACTACTACTACTATTTGCATAATTTTTCGATTTAAAATTAACTCATTGATTATGAAAACGCATTTTTGAAATACTCAGCCCCTTAGAAGTAAGGATTTCAATACTCATGATGAAATCTGAGAGTATATTGTGTTTACCTTACCGTTTATTACGCTAAGAAATAATGGTTGTATAGAGCCGCCAGGGCTACAATGATATTTGTTGTCGCTCAAAAGTCTCAGTTCCGAGTGACCGTCTGTCTACAACATAACTCTCGAACGGTTTGACGTATCGTGCTGAAATTTGTACAACAAAAAATCGTTGATGTCGTGAAATTTAAAAATTTTTAAAAATTGATTTTTCTCCGAAACAATTCAAGCTATCGACTTGAAAATTAGGTCAAAGCATAATGATGTAAGTACCATTAACATCAAGATATTGATCTAATCCCGTTACTGCTTCTACTCACTCCCAAACAAGTGCTAAATTTTGAAAATTATATTTCTCCAATTTACATTGAAACTGGCTAACCAAAAAAGACGAATTTTTGCCAGAAATTTTTGTGTTATAATTACTATTAATTTTGAAAAAATATCAATATCACCTCATTCCTTCTACCTCCTTTCATATAAACATCACGAAATTCCAATTAAAATATTTTTCTTCAAGACCTATAAAGCTATCAACTTCAAATTTTAAGCGAAGTATAATAATGCTAATATCATTAATATTGAAAATTTTTGCTTTATTCCGTACCCTGCTTCTATCCCCTTCGATACCAATACATAATTTTGGCAAATGCATTATATCGATTTCCATTTAAAATTTGTAAAAACAGAAACTTAAAGTTTTGACTCAATTTGTCCCTTAATAATTGCAATAAATGCTAAAAAAATATCAACTTCGCTTCACTCCTTTCACCCCGTCCCATACAAATTTCTTTATTAAAAATTCGAGAGAAGCATTCCTTCGAACGTACAAGAGCTATTCACCTTAAACTTGAAACAAAGCATGGTGATAAGGATGCTCATAAGGATACTGATAAGCAGTTCAAAATCATACAAAACGTTCCACTTCTTCTGCCACCTCCCATTCAAATACGCCGATTTCAGAAAAACAATGACGTACCTTGCAAATTATTAAAGCTTCAAACTTAAAATTCCTCACGGAACATTTTACATACCACGTTCGGTGTCTTACCCGAAAAGTACAACCCATCTCTCTGCTTTTACCACCTTTCACACAAAAGTAACTATTCATTATTCGACAGAATTTTTAATTACATTTTCGCCGGTACATTCAACTTTTTTCCCATTTCATCTAGTAGCTTTATGCCCAATCATAGTTCAGTTTTTGTTTTTTTTGCATAATTGGCTAATTTTACTTTATTATTCTAATAAGAAGGAGTGTAGATAGTTACGGATCTCAGGCGGACACCCATTTTGGAGGGTGTAAGGGTTCAGGGGGAGGCGGGGGGAGCACTTAAACCGAAAACTAAGAATTCAAATATCTCAAACATGGTTACATATAAAATGGTTTGTGGGACAACTTTTAAAATTAATTTAATTTTTTTATCCATTGGGGTGCAAAAAGGGTGGGGGGGGTTCAAAAACCAATGGTCGGCCGAATTTTTTTTTCAAATGATTATATCTTCGAAATTACTTAGCATAAAAAATTTATATTTTTAGACCATCAAGGTGGCATATAGATCTACTGGAATCAGCTTACAAAGAGGCTAATTATTGTAAGCGGGAGGGTCAGGGGGGGGGTGCAAAGAAAAACACTTAAAAATCAATATCTCGGGTATTTGTTGAGCTATGTAATTGAAACTTTGTATTTATATTAAGCTATATTAGAAAAATACGAAAAAAAATATAGCATTTGAACAAAATAGTAGTGGGGGAAAATGGGGAGCATTGCACTTTCCAAAATTTCAAACAATTATATCTCAAAACTAAGTGCAGATAACAAAAACAAATTTTGTCAAATTGTAGAACTACATAGTTTTGAATTTTCGTAAAAGTTTTACGTTGGGAGGTGTAAGGGGAGGGAGGTGATAAGCAAAAATGTCGAAAATTTTCAAAATTTTCCAAGTTGATACATTTATTTATTATACATACAGAAAAAATAATAAAAATTCTGCAATTGTTATGCGCCGACCCCCCTGGTCTAACGTGCACAAGATGTTTCAAGTGCAATGAAAAAACACATAAACTGAAAATTTTTTAATGAAATTTTAAGGTAAGAACTTGAAAAATTGCGAAATGCATTTAAAAAAATCCCTAAATATACGAAATATTAACTGTTCGAATACCTTCCCAACTTCTACCCCCTCCCATACAAAATTATTTTTTTGACCATTTTTAAAAAATCAATTATCACCTAAAAATTAAAAGCTATCAATTTGAAATTTTGCACAGACGCTTTCGAAAATAGGTGAAACGGAACTGCGTCAAAAGTTTTGAGATCGCACTTGCCCTTCTACCCCCTCCCATACAAAAGTATGATTTCGACCAATTTCAATAAGTCAACTTGAAATTTTGTACGAGCATTTTACAAAAGAAATGAAATAAAACTGCATCACAAATTTTACATTTCCCTTACTTCCTCTACCTCCTCCTAACAAATGATTGGTTTTGTGAATGTAAAATACACCAAATTTTATAAAAATTCTATGCAACTTCGTCTATGAAACTGAAACTCTATGCAGAAAATATTGGACGTAATTGAAGCAATCAATTGAAAAATTATTGACATTCACCCACCCTTAATATCACCCCTCCCTACTCCCTCATAAAAACTCAAACTTGCATAAACAAATGAAATATTGATTACATGTTCTGGAGCTATTGATCGTATTCGCAACTAAGTGTTGAATTGACATCATCCCTGCCCTAAAGGGGGTTCAACTTGTGAAAGGGGGTTTCACTTGTGAAAGGGGGTTCCACTTATGAAAGGGGGTTCCACTTAGTGTTCCCTAACCACTTTAACTTGCATATTGACTTTCTATGCATCTTTAACTTGTCCCAAAAATAACAAAGTTGCGCCCGACTTGTTGGCAGTTTATGTAACATAATTTAGTCATGAAACGCAAAAAACCAAAATTTCAGGGTAACAATTTGTTTTTGTCGATTACAATTCCTTATTATTTGAATCAGCGCTGAATAAAGTAACCTCGGATGTTAGAGCCGCTATGGACAAGAATATGATAACCTAAAGTCTTTGACTATCGTCTATTTTCAATTTTTCTACGAGTGCAGTCAAATTTCTTGGTAGCTACTTAACCAACAGATACCAGCAAGTCAGAATTGATCATGTTCTATCCTCATCTTTACCCCTTATGTGTGGTATCCACCTAGGGTCAGTCTTAAGCCCACTGCTTTTCAGCATTTATATTAATGATCTACGGGATATATTTATTTATTTAATTCATAAGGTTTACAGTTGAAGAACCAATTACAAACCTTTATAATAATAAAATTAATTGTTTACAATAATTTAAAAGAAGAAATTATAGTAGGTGAATTTTTTAAATATCACGCATTTAAGAAATTAATTTAAGAACATCAATTGGATCTCAGCTTTTTAAATAATGTAAATAACCAATTTGATAATCGTATAACATATGAAAATAACCATTAATATGATAATGTTGAAAGCTTTATGAAACAAAACCATACTATAAGCATATAATTGTGACATGAATAAGAAACAGGGCAATTAATTTGGAAGAAAATAACATTATTGATTCAAAATAATTAATAAGGGTTCAATATAACCAAGCTATGCGGTGAGAGAAGAAAAACTAGATAATATAATCAATATTTGTACTTTTGGATTAGTAAGATTGAAATAATGAATATCGTAGGAGCTGAAAAATTGGTTATGAGACATCTGAAGACGATTTGTGGAATAAATTCGTATTGTGTTTTGGTATACGAAATGTCGTATTTGAAGTTAAGCGATTTCCCCTGTATCCGGCATTAATGTTTAGTTTGCCTGTTACATATGTGCAATTAATTTTTTGGGAAGCAACTTTATGTAAAAACAGCTAATAGTCTTCTCTGATATAAGGTTAAAAGCTGCAAATTTTCAAGTCTTTCTGGATAGTCGGAAAATTCTAATTTCATCTTAAAATGTAAAAGCCGTGCAAACCTTCTTTGGACACGTTCAATTTGTATATGATAAACTTGATAAATAGGATTCCAAATAGTACTTGCATATTCCAGGAAACTTCTTACATAAGCTACAAAAAGAGTTGTGAATATCTGAGAATTTTTAAAATGTCTTCCACATCTGAACAAAAAGCCAATATCTCTGCCAGCCTTAGTGATTAAAGAAGAGATATGAATATTAAATAGTAATTGTGTATCAAATATTACACCAAGGTCACGCTGTGACTGAACATGTGTAAACTTCACATTATGTAATAAATAATCAAACAAGATTGTGTTACGTTGCCGTGAGAATGATAGACCAGTGCATTCACAAGGATTAGGTTCGATTTGATTATTATCGCACCAAAATTGAATCTTTTCAATATCCCTTTGCAACTCGATACAATTTCTTACGTTGGTGATGGTTCTAGATAATTTCATATCATCAGCATACAATAAAACAGAAGAGGACCCAAAATTGAACCTTGCGGAACGCCTGAAGTTGGAAATATATCGCGTGAAATTGAGCCACTTAATGCAACTTTCTGTATCCGATCGGACGAAATGAACATGGAACCCAAAAGAAAATAATTTGTTTAATATTACTCTATGCGATATTCTATCAAAGGCTTTGTGGAAGTCAGTGTAAATAGTGTCAACTTGTGTTGATTTATAAAGTACATAACTGTCGCTACAAGATCTGTGAATACAGCCAGATTAGTAATAGTTGATTTACCGGGCAAGAATCCGTGTTGCTTAATATTAATATGCGGAGTTATTAGAGAAATTATATTAATATATATTGCATTTTCAAAGATAAGCGCAAGAGAATTAGAAATAGATATCGGTCTATAATTTGTAACAGAAGCATCGCAATTGCTCTTTAAGATAGGTGTGATATATGAAATTTTGAGGCTATTAGGGAAAACTTTTTCTGACAATGATTTATTGAATAAAATAGATAGAGGCTCGCATAAAATGTCCGCGCAGTTTTGAAATATGATATTTGGAATCCCATCAGGACCAACATTCTTGTTTCTATCTAACGATTTAAGTATATTACATAGACATTGAGGATCAATGTGTGGAACTTCAATTGTTAAGCCGGTTTGCTGTGAATATGTCAAATAGTCAGATTGAAAAGGCGCATCCTTTACATAATTATTTTCAAAGAAAATTGCAAATAGATTACAACAGTCTGTAGAATTGGTTGCTTTTATGTCACCTAAATTAACTTCCTGTGGAATTTTATTACTTAACTTTAGACTTTTGGTGTAGGAATGGAAGTATTTAAGGTCCTTTTTGACATTTTCTTTAATATTTGAGATATACCGATCATAGTCCGATTTCATCAGATATTTAGTTACTTTTCGAAAATAAGCAGAACTGTCTCTCATATATGGTTTTTTCATAAGACGATGCACTTTATTTTTGGCCTGTAAAGTTTGTGGTGAAAGCCAAACAGGATACCTCATATATTTAATCTTTCTTAAAGGCACGTGAATACTGATTGAACGATTAATTAAATCCTCCAGGTATTTAAAAAAGTCTGTAGTGTTTAAAGTATTCAGTACATCAAAATTTTGACCACTACGAAAATTGGCTATAGCATTAAAATCAGCATTTTTATAGTTCCGTTTTGATGAAAGAACTTCTGGCATGTAAGTAGTTTTATCTATTTGAATATCAATTTCTAGTGGAGGATGGTAACTGTCAGGACTTGTGAGACTTGTCAAACTCTTGCTAATAGATATTTTATGTTCTGGAAGCGTACACCATATCAATTCCAATAATCTATTCCTAATATTTCGATGCCCATTGAATTGATTCATGTGACAGATTGAAGTGTTTAAAAAAAACGATTCCGTAGCAAGACCTGAAAAATAAATTGGAGAAAGTACTATGGAACTTGGAACATGTTCCCATAGAATCTCAGGAAGATTGAAGTCTCCCAGATATAATATCTCCGAATTTGGAGATAATTTTTGTTGAACCACCGCTAGGTTATCATAGACAAGCTTGCATATAGCTGCAGAAGTAGATGGACTAAGATACAGGCAGTATATGTATAAAGTTTTATACTTAAGTTTAAGCGACAATGAATTCCGAAGTTCCGACAGATGTATTAAGTAATGTAATGCATAGTATATCGAAATTTGAACCCAGAATAAATCGTTTTATTTCATCAATTTTCGTGCGCATTCCCCGAATGTTTTGGTAATAAACAGATAAATTAGACATAGCCACAAATATTGAGCGATAATTTGTTAGAATTTTATACCAATGAGTTAAATCATTAGATGAAGTTATACGTACAATTTTACTATTTTCTTCTCTCCTTAACAGAATCGCGCCGTCTTTAATCCAAAGATATTTAAAATTGTTTTCTTCCTTAAATGCCTTAGGGTTATTATAGAGTAACCGATCGGATAATAAAATCACTTCCGTCATAAATATATATATACATATATTACTTTATCTTTTAGAGTATCATCCTGGAAACCTATGTCACAAAGTTTTATTACACGTAATCTTATAGCATTTAATAATCGATCACGTGTGGTTTTATTTCTTACAGTTAAGATAATGGAAGATCTGGCTGTGCGGACTTTTGAAGAAAGTCTTTTGATACCTACAATATTATCACTTGAGAGTGGAACACTAGACAAAACTTCTCGAATTTTCCCAATAATCGAGTGCAGATTCTCAGAAGGAGTAGACGGAACGTTGAATATTATGAGTTAATTGTCCAATGTTTTTTTTCGATGTAGTTGATCCTGCGCTCATTTATCGCAAGTTGAGTTTTTAGACTGGAATTTTCAGTTTCCAAGGCTGCGATTCTCCGTTTGTTGTTAATTATCTCGTTATTAGGGTTCCACAGAGTTTTAATGTTGCACTACTGCAGCCTTCACTTGTATGCGGGTGATGCACAGATCTACTTAAGTAGGCCTACTGGGTTAGTTGAAGACTGTGTTGAAAGCGTAAATCAGGATATTGCTCGAATATTAAGTTGGTCTCAACTTAGCCATTTTACGCTCAACGAGCAAAAATCTCAGAGCATTGGACTAGATAATCCAAATTCCTGGGATCATCCCCGATCAACGACACTCCCCTCTTGTTTCAAAGCTATGTAAAGGATCTAGGAGTAACTCTTGACTCGTTAATAAGTGGATGTAAGTATGTCGCTTCCTAAAAGAGGTATATGGTCGTCTGCGTGGACTATGGATTTTTGTGTGTCCTACCCTTGCATACTAGACCAATGCTCGTTAAATCTATTATTATACCTTTCTTTACTTACGGTAGCCTAGTATTTCCTAGAAATGACTATAATTGTCAACAGAAACTAAAAGTGGCTTTCAACGAGTATACCCGCTTTGTCTTTGGACTAAGGCGTTATCAGACGAGCATTTCACGGTGCGTCTTATCTTCTTTCCTGAAGCGCTAATCACTAATTTTCTTGCATAATATCTTACAGACCGGTGAACCGCTTTATATTTTACTGTAGTTTTTCGTTAATATAATAATTTTTTCTCTGAATGACTGTGGCTGAACCTTAGCATGAGTGGAATAAATAAATCGTTAGAACCAAGTTTTGAACGAAAATTATTTTCACAGTGGCTACAACTAATTCTACAGCCTAACTGCGTCAATAGACTATATCCACACTAGAGTTACTCTATGAAGAAGAAAGAACAGGCCACTTAGGTCAACCTCCCAAGGTGGGCGCTTTTTATTTTCCTATGTATGCATGCTACATGTCCGAGTAACTTTTTATTGGTTGTATCTCGATGAAAATTTAATTTGGTTAGTTTTGCGTACTAATGAACTGTTTGCAAGCACATTTATTATTATCGTATGCTAAAAAATAGGTGACCGCGTTTTTCAAATTTAACGGAAAAGTTGATTATCACCTTGGCCGAACTCTAGTACCAGTTGTCTTGTTCCTTCTTCTCAATAGAGTAACTCTAATCCGCACTTATAAAGTGCACAAAACTAACTTAAAGGCACCACATTATTTATGTTTTTATGAAAATATGAATCTTTATTTTGTCAATATTATTAATAATTAAAAAGTACATATTACTAAGCATAAGATATGAAAAAAAACATTTAATTATCACATTTTAGAAACAGTTTTTCTCAAAACTTATACAACAAGATACGAAATAAACTTAAAGGCACTTTCATTACTATAAGAAAATTATAATATAATGATTTAATTTAATATTTTGTAGGTTCACCTTTCGAGTGGATAACCTCGAAGACCACATTCAATCCACTAGGTTTTTCAATTCCGTTAATTGATTTTAATGCATTAACGGTTTCGAATTGTGTTCCATTGCTATAAACCCTATGAACTAGAGTGCCCCACACATTTTCAATACGATTGAGATCTGGGCTTCAAGCCGGCCAATCCAAAACGGGTATATCTGCTGCCTGGAACCAATCTCTTACAACGTGAGCGGTATGCACATCAGCCTTATCCTGCTGGAAAATTAAGTTTTGCCCTGGCATTTGCTTCCCATATCCATCCAGAGCCCATTCTAACATCTCACGATAATGAGCAGCATTCATTCTTGTAGGAACCCATGCAATGGGCGATTTTCCCACCACTGAAAAAACACATTGTACCATCTAGTGGCCATATGTTGTCGAGCAAAGTTCATCCGCTTTTACCTATGAGTTGCAGTTAGCTGGGGTTTCACTATTCTTTTGGTAAACTGAAGGTACGGTGATAACGAAAGAATTTGTTGGACTCGCCGAACTGTCATCGGAAGCTTTAGCTTGGTTTTGATTTGCGATGCCGACAGATTTTCCGTAGTAGCTGCTCGAAAAATTGACCTCTCATCCCTCAGGTGACCTTCGTCGGAGCGCCCTTATTCTTTTTTTGGCCATATACGTCTCCGAAGTTGACGAAATTGTCAATAGCAGTAGAAGATCGACTGATTCCCTTTGCTATAGCCCGGTTTGAATAATTGCGACATAAAACCTCAATAATTTCCTTTTCTTCTTCAGATAATGGCTTGCCTCTGCCCATATTGAACAGCTATAAAAAATAGGTAAATTTGCCAAACGCGAATCGAATTTTGAAAAAAAAAAACATGACATCATGACAGCATTCCGATTAACAAACATCTTTGGTGAATACTACACTTACCACGTTTTCCTCTACTCCCGACATGCCGTAATTATTTTTATACGGTATTAAGGCACTTGAAACGTGACACGTAATTAATACAGCGCGGTGCATTGAACTTGATCCCAATCTGCCAGACGAGCTGTATCACTACACCAAACATTCGACTCATCATCTCTTCTCCGCGTTAACTCATAAAATGGCTAGTGATGAGTTTTTTCCGGAGCACAATGCCAATTTTATCAGGTAAAATGTTTCAATTACGGACACCTAGTGCGTAACAACGAAACATTTTTAAGCGTAAATCGATCGATATTCCGTTGAAGTATGGTAGACACCCCCGAGTTGGTATGCCGCCCTTCCCGCTGATCGCTTGATACAATAAACAAAACAGAAAGTAATAATCCGGGGTAACGTAACGTAATTACCATCGATTTTTTAACAAGTACCATGCGATATCGAGCTTCTAAGTTTGTTCACCTTTCAGTTACAGCTATTGGAGTGTGTCTCCGAAACAAGAAATCATGATAGACGTCTTTATTTCTACAGCTGACCTACCTACCCCTTACGAACAAAGGATTTACTGTTGGCCGTAGCCCCTTATGTTCAGTTCAGTCTAAAATAAAACAAAGCTTGATGTAAGCGGTTGACAGCGGCGTGGTGATTAGCATGACATGAGTCGGCGGTAATTTAATACGCATCCCGTGATATGATTTCGGGCCAATTTCAAAAAAATTTGCCACTCCTCACACACTTACGAGTACACACTAATGATGATGGTGGCGGGTAATTTGAATATCGAAGCCACTTAAGTGTTACTTTTGCTCAATTAACACTTGACATGATCGCGAAGCGGGCAGCCTTAACAGCTTCTCTCTTTTACTAAAACTCTTATTCCGTAATGGGCCATTTGAGTTTGCAGCGTGGGTGATATGTCATAAGAAAAAAATCGTACAATTCTGCCAAATAGATACCGTTATGCAAATGACGGAGTCCGCGTATATTTCAAAAACTGACCCTGTCCAGCGTCTAATTACGCACGCAGCATCATTGCTATTACCGCACGCCGGGCCTCATTTCGTCGTCGTAATTCATGGCGATTATCGCAATCGCTTCTGCATGACTGCCATGCATGGAAACTACAAATTGCGCTAGCGCTCTGGCCTGGCCGAACAATAGTCAAGTTCAATGCCTTACGATGACGTTAATCATTTTTGCAATGCATTTGCAGTGTCCATCCGGACGACTGGCTGCTGCCGCGGGCGTTTTTTGCTGAGTCTGAGGTCAGGTCGGAACGACCTCGTCTGTAATTTGATCGGCGATTGCAACAAATCGCTTATCGCACCGCGGAAGATGCGGACAATTGCAATTTTACAATTCATTACTCGAGATGGAATGTTTCGTCTAGTATAACATTTTATTGGCAGTCTACTTCCGCTACAATATATCAATCTTTGTTTAATGTAGCAATTATTATTTTTTATTTATTTACTTATCATAACAAGATAGCTTACATAATAATAAATTGCTTAATTTAATTTAATATAACCTAATATAGTTAAATTTACCTTAATTAATTAAACACAATTTAATATAAGTATGATAGGCACTGGTGGAAGGGTCAAACGGAGCGTAGTCTCACTTTATATGTCAGCTTATTGGAGATGTTTAGTGTGCGCTGAATTTATTAAATACTCTACAACATCTGTAATAGGTTCATTTTGTCCGTAATCTGTACGATGTGGATATTCCTTAAGTGGTTTTGAATGTCTTGTCAGCCTGACATTGTCATTGAGTCTGAATTTATTTGGGATGTGGTCAACCTTGAGCATAGTAGTTCTTCTAGAACCAAGAGGTAAAAGATTTAATAATTGGAACCTAACTGTGTAGGTTGGAAGGTTTTCAAAATCTCTAGGATCATACAAGTCCCTGAGAGCAAAAAGACGGAATTGCTTCTGGATTGACTCTATTCTGTTGCTGTATAACTGGAGAAGGGGTCCCAAATGGGACATACATATTCCAGAATAGGGCGGACAAGAGAACAGAATAAAGATTTGGTGACCCATACATTCTCAAAATCTTTGGCTCTTCTCTTAATGAACCCAAGAAGCTTATTGGTTTTTGAAATTATTCGATTATAGTGGGATTTGATGCACATTTTTTTGTCCAGTAGTAAGCCGAGGTCCTCAATTTGATCAACACGGTGTAGTTGAGTTCCACTTAAGACATAGTCATGGTGGTATGAGAATGATTTACGTGAGAAGCTTATCACGTGGCATTTACTGGCATTAAGCTCTAATTTGTTCTGACTGCACCAATGATCTAGCGCAATAAGCTTGGATTGCAGGAATTGGCCATCTGCGGGCGAGGTCATGGCATGATATATTATTAGATCATTAGCGTACATCAGATGTGAAACATTTTCCAATACTTCTGATAGATCTGAGATGAAAACATTAAATAAAAGAGGTCCCAAGTGACTCCCTTGGGGTACCCTAGAGGACGCTAATATTTCCTTGAAAATAAAACCTTGAAACTTAACAAATTGAGTTCTATCATTAAGATAGGATTTAAGCCAGTCAAGTAAGGATCCTGTCACACCAATTTTTATACTCTAGATGAAATCTGAGAGTATTATAAGTTTGCCACAAAGTTTGTAACGCCAAGAAATAAGGCTCGGAGAAAAAAATGAATGATACAGAAGTTCATATAATCACTCAAAAATCTCAAAACCGGATGTCAGTCCGTCCGTCCGTCCGTCTGTCTGTCTGTCTGTCTGTCCGTCCGTCCGTCCGTGTCCTCTCTAGCTTGAGAACGCGTTGAGCTAGAAAGTTCAAATTTTGTATACGTCGTTTTTAACAAAAAAGTAAGGTCAAGTTCGTGAACGAGCCAAATCGCTCCACCCCTTCTACCCCCTCCCATACAAAATGACACAATTTCGCAATCTGACAATAAACGGATTTCCTTGAAAAGTACAAATGACATTGATCTGAAATTTGGAATGTAATACTTTTATGATGATTCCAATCTACTCTATAAAAACAATTTGTGTCTTCCCCCTCCTTCCACCACCTCCCATACAAACTGCACTTTTTCATGAAATGCTCTATACCAATTTACTCAGTGCGTATAATAGTTATCAAGCTGAAATTGAGTAAAAAATATTTATTTAAAATTATTATTAAGACCAAAAAAAATGAGACGATTAGCTGTACCCCTTCTACCCCTTCCCATACAAAATCACACAATTTCGTAATTTCACAATAAACAGATTTGCTCGAAAAATATAAATGCTATTGATCTGAAATTTGGAATATATTACTTTTATGATGATATAAATCTACTGTACAAAAGTTATTTGAGTCCTCCTCTTCCTCCCACCACCTCCCATACAAACTGCACTTTTTCATGAAATGCTCTAAGCCAATTTACTCAGTGCGTATAAAATTGACCGAGCTGAAATTGTGCACTAAATATTTATTTAGAATTATTAGTAAAATCAAAAAAAAATTAGGCGATTAGCTTTACCCCTTCAATCCCTCCCATACAAAATGACACAATTTCACAACTTTATAAAAAGTCGATTTTCATGAAAAGTATGAATACTACTCATCTGCAATTTAAGACATGTCAAAAGCATGATATTTATAGTTATTTCTGACAAGTCATTAAAAACTCGCCCCTCCTTCTATCACCTCCCATACAAACCGCACTACTTCACTACATCCAATACACTAATTTTCTCAGTACCTATTAAATTTTTAAATATTAAATTTTGTATAAAACATTTTGATAGCAACCTTACCGTCATGTGAAAAAATTAGTTCAATGTCGTCACCCCCTCTACCACTTCCCCTACAAAATTTCTTAAGATACAAAAATTTCTCTTTCATCAAGAGTATCGCACGATAGGGCTTTATGCCCAATCGTACTCCTGTTATGTTTTTTATACTCTAGATGAAATCTGAGACTATTAGAGTTAGTTTGCCACAAAGTTTGTAACGCTAAGAAATAAGGCTCGGAGAAAAAAATGTATGATACAGAAGTTCATATAATCACTCAAAAATTTGAAAACAGGATGTCCGTCCGTCCGTGTCCTCTCTAGCTTGAGAACGCGTTGATCTAGAAAGTTCAAATTTTGTACACGTTGTTTTTGACAAAAAAGTAAGGACAAGTTCGTGAACGAGCCAAATCGCTCCACCCCTTCTACCTCCTCCCATACAAAATGACACAATTGCGCAATTTGACAATAACCGGATTTGCTCAAAAAGTATAAGAGCTATTGGACTCAAATTTGAAACATATTACTTTGATGATGATATCAATCTACCATATAAAAATAATACGTGTTCTTTCTCTCCTTCTACCACCTCCCATACAAACTGTACTTTTTCATGAAATAGTCTAAACCAATGTACTCAGTGCGTATAAAATTTAGCGAGCTGAAATTGTGCACTAAATATTTATTTGGAATTATTAGTAAGACCAAAAAAAATCAGGCATTTAGTTTCAGTCCTTCTACCCCCTCCCATACAAAATGACGCAATTTGGCAATTCGACAATAAACGGATTTTTTCAAAAACCATGAAAGCTATTGATCTGAAATTTGGAATATATTACTTTTATAATAATTTCAATCTGCTGTATAAAAATTAATTGAGCCCTCCCCTTGCTTCCACCACCTCCCATATCCCATTATTATGAAATACTCTAAGTAAATTTACTCAGTACGTATGAAATTTGTCGAGCTGAAATTATGCACTAAATAATTATTTAGAATTATTAGTAAGACCACAAAAAAGCTTCACTCTTTCTACCCCCTTCCATACAATGTGACACAATTCAACAACTTTACAAAAAGTCGATTTTCCTGAAAAGTATGAATGCTACTGATCTGCAATTTAAAATATGTCAATTAAATGATGTTCGCAGTTATTTCTAAAAACGTCATTAATAAATTCACACTCCTTCTACCACCTTCCATACAAACTGCACAATTTCACTAAATCCAATACACTAATTTTCTCACTAAATTTTTGAATCCAAAATTTTGTATAAAACATTTTGATAGCAACTCTAGCGTGATGAGAAAAAATTAGTTGGATGTCGTCACCCCCTCTACTACCTCCCTTACAAAATTAAATAAGATAAAAACAAATCTCTTTCATCTAGAGTATCGCACGATTGAGCTTTACGCCCAGTCGTAGACCTGTTATGTTTATACTCTAGATGAAATCTGAGAGTATATTGTTTTTGCCTTATCGTTGTAACGCTAGGAAATAATGCTCGCACAGAGTCGCCCAGGGTACAGCAATATTTATTGCCCCTCAAGAACCTCGATTTCGAGTGACCGTGACCGTCTGTCCGTCTGTCTACAACATAACTTTCAAAAGCTTGAACCCATCGTGCTGAAATGTGTCACATGTTATTTTTAGCAAAAATGTAACTTTAGGTTCATGAACGGACAACATCCCCTACTCCTCCTACCCCCTCCCATACAAATTTCATGAAATTTCGAAATTTAAAGAAATTATTTTTTCCCCGAAACCATTTCAGCTATTGACTTGAAAACTAGGCCATAGTATAATGATACGAATATCATTAACGTCAAAAAATATTGATCTCGTTCTACCCCCTCCCATACAAATGTACAATTTTCGAAAATGCATTTATTCGGTTTTCATTGCAAGCAGCAAAGCTAAACGAACCAATTTTTGTCACAATTAATTTTATTGCAATTGTAACCAATTTTAGAAAAACTATCAACTTCACTTCGCTTTTTCTACCCGCTCCCATACAAATTTCACTATATTTTCGGATTTCAATTAAATTATTTTTCTTCAAAACCGTCAAAGCTGTAAACTTTAAATTTTGAAAAAAAGTGTAATATTACAAATATCGTTGATGTCGAAAAAATTGGTTTTGATTCCCTTCCAAACAAATGCACAAATTTGGTAAATGCATTTAATCGATTTTCATTAAGAAGAAGAACAAACTTAAAATTTTGCCAGAATTTGTCCTTTAATAGTTGTAATAAATGCTGAAAAAATATGAGTTACGCCCCACTCCTTCTACCACTTCCCACATAAATTTTTGTAATGGAAATTCAAGAAAAGTATTTCCCCTTCGAATATATGAAGCAATGTGCTTAGGATGTTGATAAGCAGATTCAAAATCATCCAAAACCTCCCACTTTTTCTGCCACCTCCCATGCAAATGCCATAAATTCAGACGAAAATTGTTCAATTAATAATAAAATTCAGTATGAAACATTTTGTATATTACGTTTGGTGTCATATAGAAAAATTACAAACCTCTCCTTTTACCACCTCCCATATAAAAGTCACTATTCACTATTCGAAAGAATTTGAGATGACATATTTTCCGATACAATAAACTCTTTCTTATTTCATCTAGAGTATCGTATGGTTGGGCCCTACACCCAATCATAATTCTGTTATGCTTTTTAAATGATTAAATCCTCGAAATAACTTACCATAACATTCGATCTTAATGGTCTCAAACTATGAATCAGTCTAGAGGTAGGCTAGTTATTGTATGGGGGAGGCTCAGTGGGTGCAAAGAAAAAAACTTAAAAATTAATGTATTAGCTATCTCATAAGTTATGTAATTGAAACTTGGAACAGATATTAAGCTACACTACGGAAATACAAGAAAAATGTAACATTTGGACGTAATACTATTGGGTGAAAATGGGAAGCATTTAAAAAATGGTGCACTTTCAAAAATTTCAAACCGTTGTATTTTAAAATTGAGTTCAGATATCAAATTGAAATTTTGTCAGATTGTAGAACTACGTAGTTTTTAATTTTGGTAAAAATTTTAAATTTTGGTAAAAATTTTAAATTTTGGGGTGTAAGGGGAGGTATGTGGTAGGCATTCTCCATGTGGATACATCTATTTGCTATACATAGAGAAAAAAATAATAATAAAATTGTAATCCACAATTGCTATGCCCCCCCCCCCCCCCCCTGGTCTAGAGTGCACAAGGTGTTTCATGCGCAATGAAAAAACACACAAACTGATCATTTTTGAATGAAATTTTAAGGGAAACTTGAAAATTTGCTAAATGCATTTTAAAAAAAGTCCCTAAAAGTATGAAATATTAGCTGGTCGAATACCTTCAAGACTTCTACTCCTTCTTCTTCTCCTTCTACAATGACGCTACAGCCCAAATCGGGCCTTGGCCGCCTCACCTTCAGGTTCCTTAACATTTTTTTTTAATAATTATTGAAGGGTTGTTAAACCTTCCTACATCCCTCTATCTACGAATTTTTCATTTTCGTAGATTAACGTGACTAAGGTATTCCCAAGCAGGCAGTGTGCTGGAATTAAGCGTCGACTGGGATTTGAACTCACGACCTTCGCATTGTAGACCAACACGCTACCCGCTAGGCTACACACAAAACTTCTACTCCCTCCTATAACAAATTACTTTTTGGACCATTTTTAAGAAATCAGTTATCACCTAACTATTAAAAGATATCAATTTAAAATTTTGCACATCAGATTTAAAATAAACTGCCAACAAGTCGGGTGAAACTTTATTATTTTTGGGACAAAATGCGCATGCGTAGATAGCCAATATGCAGGTTAGAGTTGTGGAGAGTTGGTTGAATTTTAAGAAATCAACCAATTATTTCCACTTGCAAATCTACCTTACACTTACAAATATACTTTACGATTTCACTGACAGAAATAAACTTTATATGTTTTTAATTTAAATCAAGTGAACCGATATAATGAAAAATATAGAATTAATTGTTTTTATGGTAGTTGATATTAAATATTCACACAGGGTGGTTGAAATTAAAAATAAAGTAAACTTCATTTAAGAAATATAAAAATTTTATAAAATTTTGTATTAATAAAATGTTAATCAATTTTTAAGTAGTGCATTTATTTAATTTTATCTTAATATAAATAAATAAGATCAACAAAAATAATTAGCTGCACTACAAATGGTGACCCCGACGTGATCGCACGTCGCCTTTTAAGAAGAAATTAATCGGCAACGATTTTCAACATCAATCGAGTTTCAATATCCGACTGCGAGGAAAATTTCATTGATTGTACCGAAATTTCAAGAAATTTATTGTAAATACCTAAAGAATTAAACGATCATCTTCAAGAATTTTGTAAAGAAATCGAAGATTCCAACTTTAAACACATCATGATGCTTATGCCAATACCTAATGAATTCAACAAAATGCAGCAGTAGCAACAGCGTCATCAATTCCAGAGACAACAGTAATAATTGATCTAACAAAAAAAATTGCAAGAGAATTTCCGGTATTTATTTAATCATTATATTTTACATTTAAATTGTAAATAAGTGTAAAATTACTTCTATATTTTTCAATTTATATTATTCGATTTCGCATACAAAAATTTCTTTTTTTTGTGTTTTTGATTTCAATTTCTTACAACAACAGTTTACAATATGTCTGTTAATAATATTGATACATCGTCAGTATCAACCGATGAAGTTACCCGGACTTCATTTAGTAACTTGCAATTAGCCGCGGTTGCAATTCAGAAACTTCCTTTCTGGATTTCCAACCCCGCTGCATGGTTTCGCATCATGGTTGCACAATTTTCCGCAGCTAATATTACAACTGAACTTACTAAGTTCAATCATGCGCTTAGCATGTTAAGCGCAGCGGAATGCGAGAAGTCGATGGACATCATCGACAGCATTCCAGCGGAAAATTCATACGTATATTTTAAAGATGCCATGATTAAGAGATTTGGAGAATCTGAGGACCATAAGTTGAGACGACTTATGAATGGAATCGACCTAGGAGATTTAAAGCCTTCTCAACTTTTAGGTCGAATCCGTTCTCTCGCTGGAAACAACTTTCCTGCTAACATTATTAAAAAGTTTTAGCTACAACGTCTTCCTTCCCAAATTCAAGCCATTTTAACAGTGTCCTCGGGTTCACTTGACGAGTTAAGTGAAATCGCCGATAAAATTGCTGACACTTCCTGTTTTCCGCAATTAGCAAGTGCTTCTATTAGTAAGTGTCAAATGTGCAGCGTTCAGAAGTTGAATCATTACAAAAACAAATTACCGCTTTAACTTCAACGGTTAGCGAACTGGCACAAATTACAAGACAAAGTCGAAACTTTGATCGGTCTTTTAATGGTAATCGCAATGGCCGATCCAAATCGCGTAACCGTTCACAAAGCGGTTCACGAACGTCTGATGGTTTTTGCTTTTACCATAGACGTTTTGGATATAGGGCCACTAAATGTAAAAAGCCATGCAAATTTCCTAAAGAAAAAAACTAACTCGGGTGTTAGAAATGGCGACTTCTGACACGAGTTCAAACTCTAGTCGCCTTATTATACCGGATAAAACATCCGGCTTACGTTTTTGATTGATACCGGCGCGGAAATTTCGGTAGTTCCTAAACATAATTTCGATCATCGCGTTATTGATCCAAACTTGATTCTGACCGCTGCAAACTGCACTAAAATCCCTACTTTTGGTTCACGTAAAATTACGATTTCACTCAAACTTAAACGAAATTTTGAGTGGAATTTTATTATTGCTGACGTTGAACGACCGATTTTAGGAGCGGATTTCCTTCATCATTTCGGTCTGGTCGTGGATCTTAAACAACGGCGTTTAATCGATCCTCTCACTAATGTCAGTTCAGCCATAGGTCAAATTTTAAAAGGATCTTCTACAGTATTGTCTGTCTTAGCAGCCACACATGAGAATCCTCGAGTTCAATCATTACTTGCACAACACCCGAGCATTTTTCAAACAAATAGAACAAATTCAAATAAATTGCACGTAGTCCGTCATTTCATCATTACGGAAGGACGTCCAGTCTTTTGTAAACCTCGACGACTCTCACCTTCCCGTTTAGCGATCGCGAAGGCCGAGTTCGGCAAAATGGTAGACCGTGGCATTTGCAGACCATCAGACAGTCCTTGGGCTTCACCACTTCACATGGTTCGAAAGAAAGATGGAAGTTGGAGACCTTGTGGGGATTACCGGGCACTTAATGCACAAACAGTCCCGGACAAATATCCAATACCACACATTCAGGATTTTGCCCAACAACTTGATGGTTGTTCTATTTTCTCAATAGTTGATTTGGAACGTGCATATCATCAGATTCCTCTGAACGAGGATAACGTTCCAAAAACAGCTATTACCACACCTTTCGGTTCATATGAGTTTATGCAAATGACGTTTGGTTTGCGCAATGCTGCGCAAACCTTTCAAAGGTTCATTTTTTCGATTTTGAGGGATCTTGATTTTTGTTTCGTCTACATTGACGACATCTTGATCGCCTCAAAGTCAGTAGAAGAACATTTCATTCATCTCGATAAACTTTTTCAGCAACTAGAAAAGTACGGTTTAGTAGTCAATTTAGCAAAATGCCACTTTGCTAAAGCTCAAGTGGATTTCTTGGGTCATTCCATCAACTCAAATGGAATTCTTCCAATGGCTTCTAAGGTCGAAGCTATTATCTCTTACCCACAACCAGCTACTATTCACGAGTTGAGGCATTTTCTCGGTATGATTAACTTTTACCGAAGGTTAATACCTCATGTAGCCACATCTCAGTCTATTTTAGACAAGTACACAGAAGGTAGCAAGAAAAAACGTGATAAGTCCATTTTTCCACAGAATCCTGAGTCTGTTAAAGCTTTCAATTGTTGCAAAGAACAATTAGCTGAGGCGGCTACACTAGCGTATCCTTCTTCTTCAGCAACACTTTCGCTTGTGGTCGACGCTTCAGATACAGCCATCGGGGCTGTGTTACAGCAAAAAATTTCAAATGCTTTACAACCATTAGCATTCTTTTCGCGGAAACTTTCTGCAGCACAGCGAAAATACAGTGCCTACGATCGTGAGCTTTTGGCAGCTTATATTGCCATTAAGCATTTCAAGTTCATGCTGGAAGGAAGAATTTTCACACTTTTTACTGATCACAAACCGCTTATTTTTGCTTTCAAACAAAACGCTGAAAAAGCTTCCCCACGTCAGTTAAGACATCTGGACTTCATCGGTCAATATACGACGGATATTCGACATATATCCGGTTCAGATAATGTCGTCGCCGACGCATTATCTCGCATTGACGAGATTTCCATTCCGGCATCAGTAAATTACTCTCAAAGTGCTGACGCTCAGCTGACCGACGAAGAGTTACCTTTAATCAAAAAATCAACGAGTCTGAAAATGTTACCTATTAACATTGAAAATTCCTCTATGCAACTTTGGTGTGACGCCTCGCAAAACACTTTGCGGCCTTACATACCTTCAACGTTGCGTAAGAAGATTTCCGATGTGGTTCATGGAACAGCTCATCCAGGTATTAAAGTAACAACTAAACTTTTAGTTAAAAAGTTCGTTTGGCCATCTATCAATAAAGACTCACACATCTGGTGCAGAGAATGCATAGCTTGTGGAAAAGCCAAGATTTCTCGGCATGTTAAAAGTCCGCTCGGAAATTTCGAACCAGTAATCGAAAAATTCGCTAACATCCATATTGATTTGGTTGGACCTCTTCCGACTTCGGAAGGCTTCACTTATTGTCTTACGGTCATTGACCGCTTTACACGTTGGCCTGAAGCTTATCCAATTATAGATATTCGAGCAGCAACTGTTGCTAACACACTGGTAAGAGAGTATATTCCTCGTTACGGCACTCCAGTCACTATTGTAACTGACCAAGGACCACAATTCGAAGCTTTACTTTTTTCGGAATTAGGCAAAGTTTTGGGATTCAAACGAAGCAGAACTACTGCTTACAATCCCAAAGCCAATGGCATGTTAGAACGTTGGCATCGAATCCTTAAAAGCTGTCTAATGTGCAAGACATCAGAAGGATGGACTCGCGAATTACCGTTCATTCTTCTCGGACTTCGCTCAATCATTAGACAAGATCTTAATGCCACTCCAGCTGAGTTAGTTTATGGCCAAAATTTACGTTTGCCGATCGAACTTTTACACACTGATTCAAGCACATCACAGGCAATATCTCCTAGCGACTACGTCCAGAGGCTTCGACAGCTCATGCGTTCGGTGAAACCCAAATTACCTACCGCTCACACTCCCACTAACACTTTCGTTTTTAATTCACTTAAAGATTGTGAGCACGTGTTTGTTCGTCAGGATCAAATGAGGAAATCGCTTCAACCACCGTATGAGGGACCTTTCAAAGTTTTAAAACGACACGATAAATTCTTTACACTTTCCTTTAATGGTAAAGAAAAGAATGTCTCAATTGATCGACTCAAACCTTCATTTGATTCTTCTCAACATCAGGCATCAACTAAAAAACGCGTGACTTTTGCTCTCCAACCATCCATGATGCGAACCAGATCGCAAACGGGTTCGTTTAATTTTAACGAGAAGGACCGTTAGCCCTCCTCTAGGAAGGGGGTGTGTGGAGAGTTGGTTGAATTTTAAGAAATCAACCAATTAATTCCACTTGTAAATATACCTTAAAATACTTTACAATTTCACTGACAGAAATATACTTTATATGTTTTTAATTTAAATCAAGTGAACCAATATAATGAAAAATATAGAATTAATTGTTTTTATGGTAGTTGATATTAAATATTCACACAGGGTGGTTGAAATTAAAAATAAAGTAAACTTCATTTAAGAAATATGAAAATTTTATAAAATTTTGTATTAATAAAATGTTAATCAATTTTTAAGTAGTGCATTTATTTAATTTTATCTAAATATAAATAAATAAGATCAACAAAAATAATTAGCTGCACTACAGAGTGGTTAGGGAAGACTAAGTGAAAGGAGCTTCTTGAACAGGGCAGTTCTCAATTTAACACTTTCCGGAAACGTTCAAAAGCTCCATATTTCATTCCTTTATTTATGCAAGTTTGAGTTTTCATGAAGGGAGGGGGGAGGGTGATAGGAAGGGTGGGTGGATGTTAATAGTTTTCTAATTGATTGCTTGAACCAAATCCAATATTCTTTGTATAGAATGTCAGTTTCATAGACGAAGTTGCATAGAATTTTCATTGGATTCGGTGTATTTTAAATTCACGAAACCAAACATTTGTATGGGAGGGGTAGAGGAGGTAGGGGAATCGTAAAATTTGTGATGCAGTTTTATTTTGTTTCTCTTGTAAGGTGCTTGTACAAAATTTCAAGTTTGTAGCTTTTAATTTGTTAGTTAATAGTTGATTTAATGCAATTGATCGAAATCATACTTTAGTGTGGGAGGGGGTAGAAGGGCAAGTGCGATCTCAAAACCTTTAACGTAATTTTATTTCAACTATTTTTGTAAGTTCTTGTGCAAAATTTAAAATTGATAGCATTTAACAGTTAGGTGATAATTGATTTTTTAAAATTGGTCGAAAAAATAATTTTGTATGGGAGGGGGAAGAAGTTTTGAAGATATTCAACCAGTTAATATTTCAAACTCTTATAAATTTTTTTTAAATGCATTTCGCAAATTTTCAAGTTTCTACCTAAAAATTTCATTCAAAAATTTTTAGTTTATGTGTTTTTTTCATTGCACATGAAACACTTTGTGCACGTTAGACCACCACTTCGGTGCATAACAATTTTGGAACAATTTATTATTATTTTTCTGTGTACATTAAATAGATATGTCGACGTGCAAAATTTAAACTTTGTATCTTTTACGAGAGCCATAAAAAAATCACTCAAAATTTTCAACATTTTCGCTTTCCACCTCCCTCCCCCTACATCCCCCAGCTTAAATTTTTTACCAAAATTAAAGATTATAAGATTATAGCTCTACAATCTGACAAATTTTTGATTTGATATCTGTACTCAATTTTGAGATTTGGTGATTTGTAGTTTTGGAAAGTGCGCCATTTTTGAAATGCTCCCCATTTCCCCCACTACTATTATGTCCACATGTTGTATTTTTTTCATATTTTGCTAGTAAAGCTTAGTACACGTTTCAAATTTCAATTACATAGCTTAAGAGATAGTCGAGATATTAATTTTTAAGTGTTTTTCCTTGCACCCCCCTGACCCTTCCCCTTACAATAATTAGCTTCTATCTAAGCTGATTCTAGTAGATCCGTATGCTTTTTTGATGGTCTCAAAATATCAATTTTTTACGGGAAGTACTTTCGAAGATATAATCATTTGAAAAAAAAATTCGGCCGACAATTGGTTCTTAGCCCCCCCTTTTCGCACCCCAATGGATAAAAAAATAAAATTATTTTTAAAAGTTGTCCCACAAATTCCTCTATATGTGTGTTGATTTTTAGTTTCCTAGCTGTAACCATGGTTGAGATATTTAAATTCGTATTTTTCGGTTTAAGCACTCCCCCTGCCTCCCCCTGACCCCGTACACCCCCCAAAATGGGTATCCGCCTGAAATCCGCAACTACCTATAATCCCTCTAAAAATGAACTTTTTATCTTGAAGGGTTTGGGAGTTAATGTGCGCTGAGCGTACACGTCGGCGTTCGGCGGACGGCGGACGGTGTACAGACGGATTTTTTTTTTTGCATTTTTAGGCTAATTTAGTCATGAAACGCGAAAAAAAATTTCAAGGTAGCAAATTTTTTTTTTTCCCAAGTCGATCACAATACTTTATTATTAAAATAATAAAATAAAATAGCTGAAATGAAATTGCGTCAAAAGTTTTGAGATCGCGCCTGCCCTTTTACTCCCCTCCCCCCATACAAAAGTAAGATTTCGGCAAATTTTAATAAATTACTAATAACCAACAAATTAAAAGCTACGGACTTGAAATTTTGTACGAGCACCTTACAAGAGAAACGAAATAAAACTGCATCAAAAATTTGTGGCGTCCTCATCGCCAAAGCCTGGAGAGTAGCTGCCCTCTGCCCCATGGTTGGAGCGTCGCTGAGCATACTTCCTTCAAATTTCGAAATTTGGAAGTTCTAATGTTTCCTGGAAATTTATTGATTAATTGTTTCCAGTGTATTTTACATGTTCTACTCGAGGATATCATATCACTTAATTTATTGAACAAATTTCATAAGAAATATTATTTTGACATCGAAAATGGTCTTTAAAGAGCAAGATGTCAACACAGGACTCAAGTAATAAATCCAGTACAAATTATCGAATACTTTTGCTGCAGTATTTCTCACAACGTTGAAAGTTCATTTAAAATTCGTCAGTACTCGGGTCGATTCAACCACAATGCATAATTATAGCACCAAGTAATTTGAGTATCGAAGTTAACCGAAATTTGATTCCTATCAAACTTATTGCATTGTTAAACCACAACTTTTAAAGGCCATCGCTACGATTAGCCAATGTAGGAGTAGCTAAGCTCGCAAATTACGTAATATTCGCTACATATGTATACATAAATTTTCCCGTATTTGTACTATATGTGGCGATTAGGGTCGAAACTGAACACGCTTAGCTACGCTCTTTTCCAACCGGTCGTATACTTCTTTATTTCGCAAAAATTCGAAGCTTTTTGCGAAATAAAGTTCACCGCTTAAGGAAATTCCATTCGAGACACAGTTGTGCGACTAAATCGTCTCGGATAGCCATTAATTTCAAAATACATATGACGAGACAGAGACCTTAGAAGGGCAAATATAACATAAAGTCAATAACATTTTCGCTAATAAATTTTTGGCATATTAAATTACCAGTACGCTGGTGATATTAATAAAAATTTACTATATGTAATATATTTTTCGCGTGTACTTTAATAAAAGTGATGGTATGGCAATTACATACGAAGAATAAAGCTCAAATATCCATTTCGGGTAAGTTGACAGCTGACAGGTTTTGTGAATTGATTAAGAACCTGCTCGTACTACATGTAAAATTTAACAACATTTGTGCAAGACTTAATTGACAGAGAAACATAATTTATTAGGGAAAACCTACTAACCGGTTGCACGTGGGTGAGCTGGGTTCGAATGTTAGAACAAGTGCTATAAACAACAATTATCTTCTCATTTTGCATTCAATTATATTATTGATGAAAATTAAGTAAGCATCCAGGAAAAGAACAAGAGATTGTACGCCCACATGTTCGAGTATGGCGAATTGGTCTTATGTTGTGTTTCTCTCGGGGTTATTATAATTATATTAAGACATGAATTGTACATATTTTTTTATCATCATAAAATTAAATAAAATTGATTATGAGGTCATGAATATAACGAAAGTGTATTTAATTCTTGTTTGTTTGCCACTTGATTTCTAAATATTGAAAAAAATAGAAATATCATCAATGCAATTTTCGTTTCTGTAGAAAATCGACCTTATTTCATTGAGCTATAGTTTACTTTATTATTCTAATAATAAAGTAATGTAATCGACACAGATAAAATAAACTGCCAACAAGTCGGGCGAAACTTTATTATTCATGGGACAAGTTGCGGATGAGTGGAAAGTCAATATGCAGATTAGAGTGGTTAGGGAATACTAAGTGAAAGGGGGTTCTTGGGCAGGGCAGTTGTCAATTGAACATTTTGCGGAAACGTTCAAAAGCTCCAGTACATATAGTCAATATTTCGTTCGTTTATTTACTCAAGTTTGAGTTTTGTGAGGGGAGGGGTGAGGGGTGAAGGGTGATAGTAAGGGTGGGATGTTCAATCAAATTCCATTTAAGACCCCCTATAGGGGCATAGGACAGAAACAACTCTCTTCCACAAGGCGCGATCCTGAGCATCGGCTTTAAGCTGTTGCCAGGACTTGTTTATTCCTCTGGGCTCCTGCTCAACTGCTCGCTTCCATGTGTTACATGGTCAACCAACCCGACGTCTTCCTTGAGGGCTATAGTCCAGAGCCTGTTTTGCGATGTTTTGCTCTGGTTTCCTCAAAGTATGACCGATCCACTGTCACTTTCGCCGTTGAATCTCAATACCTATTTTAGTCTGGCGAGTTGTACTCCAAAGTTCGTCGTTGGAGATTACTTCTGGCCAGAATATTCCTAAAATGCGCCGGAGGCATTGGTTTACGAAAATCTGTAGTTTCTTGGTAAGTCGAACGGTCACTTTCCACGTAGTACAACCATATAACAACACGGATTTGACGCATGCGTCAAAAACTCGCAGCTTCGTGCGAAGGGAGATCTCTCTTAACCTCTAGAAAGGGGAAAGGATACCGAAGGCCTGACGAGCTTCATTTAGCCGAGCCTCAACATCCTTTTCGGCTCCGCCGTCCATGCTGACAATGCTTCCGAGATAGCAAAAATCTTGCACCTCTTCCACATCCTGTCCATCACGAACAATCGGTGTGCTTGCGTTCGAACCCATGTGCATGTACTTGGTTTTACGCACATTTATTTTCAGTCCCGCCTCTTTGCATTAAGAATGCAACGAGCGAACATTTGACTCTAAGTCCGAACGGGTATGTGCAAGCAAACACACGTCATCAGCATAATCAAGGTGACTTAAGATGTTAAATAGTCTCCATTGAAGACCTTTACCTTCCCCACCTTTCAGTGCAGCTTTCAAGATGTCATTTATTACCACCAGAAACAGGACTGGTGATAATATGCAGCCTTGTCTGACACCCGTTCGCACAGGAAAGCTCTCGGACAGCTCTCTTCTATGCAAGACGCGACACCTTGCATCTTCGTAGGATTCTTTAATCATAGCTATGACCTTATCTGGAATACCTCTCCTACGCAAAGCATTCCATATGTAATCTCGCTTAACGCTGTCGAAAGCCTTCTCGAAGTCCACAAACATGAGATGTAGTGGCGAACCCATTTCGGCTGACTGCTCTAATATTATCCGTAGGGTATTTGTGTGGTCGGTACAAGACGACCCTTTACGGAATCCAGCCTGATAAACTTCGAGAGTGCTCTCGACGACATCACTAATCCTATTGAGAATTACCTTAGCCATAATTTTTGATACGGCAGTAAGTAGACATATACCACGCCAATTGCCACAATCTCGAAGGTCGCCCTTCTTCGGAATTTTCACAATGACGCCCTCCTTCCATTCAGTCGGATATCTTCCTTCATTCCACACCTTAGTGAAGAGTGGGAGGAGTATATCGGCTGTTATTTCCGGGTCCGCTTTGAGGAGTTCGGTTGGTAGTCCGTCTATACCTGGAGCTTTCCTTCCCGCCATTGACCGAATGGCGGAAACTATCGCTTCCTTATCTGGGGGATCGTCCCTAATAGAGGATTGTTGCGGTTGGATGTTTGGAAGTTGTTCTGTTTCCGGGATATCTTCATCTGACAAGATGTTTAAAATATCAGAGAAGTATTCCTTCCATCGTCGCAACTGGTGTTCACTCATATTAAGGAGAGTTCCGTTGACATCTCTCACCAGGTGGTTGGCGGTGAAATTCCTGTTCGTCAACTGTTTCATGATTTTAAATAGTGAACCCATATCCCCAAGGTAAGCCCCAGATTCTGCCTTGTTTGCCAGATCTTCAATGGCCTTTCTCTTGTCGCGTCTAACAGCCTTTTTAAGCTGTATATGAGCATCGCGGTAGTTCTGCCTCAAGTCGGGCGTTAGTTGGTTGACATCGGGTTGAGAGATGATTGCCAATTTGGCTTTTTTCCGATTGCCAACCTTGTCCCATGTGTCTTGCGACATCCAGGGTTTCTCACCGCTTTGCGCATATCCCACAGATTCTTCAGCACTAGTTAGAAAAGTGTTTCTGGTTGCCTCCCAATTGGCGTCCAGTGTGCGCATTTCATGTTCACCCAATGTGGATGACTTTTCGCGTAGAATGGTGGTGTATTCGAGTTTTTTGTTGGGATCTCTGAGTTTATCCACATTAAGCTTGCGGTTCATTTGAAGAATTTGTGGACGTCGGATAGCTGCTGTACACAATCTCAAGCAGGCAACCATCAAGTGGTGATCGCTCCCCACGTCAGCTCCACGTTTCGCTCGCACATCGAGGAGACATCTTCTCCATCGGCGACTTATAGCCAAATGGTCGATCTGGTTCTGAGTAACACCATCAGGGGAAACCCAAGATGTTTTATGATGACTCTTGTGTGGAAAAGGGTCCCTCCGATGACCATTTGCCGAGTACTACAAAACTCCACAAATAATTCGCCGTTTTCGGGTCTCTTAATCCAAGGTCGTGAAGGGTCGACCCAAGGGTCACCATGCCTCCCCATGGCGTGTTCTAGTCCAGTGTTGTCTGATCCAACCTGGGCGTTCATATCTCCCGAGATGATAATAATATCACCTCTTGGAACACGTTCGAAGGTGGCACTCAGTTGGCTATAAAACTGCTCTTTGTCACCAGATGTTGCGGTATTAGTTGGTGCGTAGCACTGCAGAATTGTGACGTTTCTGACACTGGTCCTGAGCCTGACGACGATAATCCTATCCGAGATTGGTTCCCAGCTAATGAGATTGTTTCTCGCTCCCGGCGTAAGGACGAACGCCACGCCATTTCTGGCTTCACTTTCAGGGCCAATGTACAGAATAGTGTTTCCGCTAGGGGTTCGTTCTTCTCCTGATCCTGTCCACCTGACCTCGCTCAAGCCCAAGATTTGGATGTTATATTGCTTCATTTCACGGTCGATCACTGACTGGCGGTGCAAGGACCGAGTAACCCCAGCTCTTCCCCGTCACTCTATGTTCGAACGTTCCAGAAGCCAATCATAGTCCGTTTTCGAATGCTAAAAGTCGTTACCGTTGAATCAGTCCATATCCGAGGCGATGTATCCGTTTCTCGTATCATTTAGGTCTTAAGATCAAGGGTGATAAGCCCATGATCCAGTGAGTGTCCATTTGCCATTTTTAGGGCAAGCAGGACTGGCTGTGGGTGAATTCTACAGCCCCCATCCCAGAGGGGGATAGTTAGCCCAGGTCCGAGGAGTTGCTAACTCCAAAGATAGTTGCAGGAATTGGTAAAATGTGGGATGTGGGGTGGGATGTTAATAGTTTTTTAATACATAGAATGTCAGTTTCATAGACGAAGTTGTATAGAATTTGCATAGGATTCGGTGTATTTTACATTAATGAAACCAAACATTTGTATGGGGGGGGGGGGGTTTTTAAAGATTTTAATGCATTTACAAATTTTCAAACTAGAAGCTTGTAATGTAGAACATTAAAACGTCATTCACAAATTTTCAGTTTATGTATTTTTTCATTGTACATGAAAACCCTTGTGCACGTTAGACCCCCACTTCGGTGCATAACAATTTTGGAACAAGTTGTTATTATTTTTCTATGTATATCAATCAATATTTTTTCACATATATATACACATGCAAAATTTAAACTTTGTATCTTTCACCAGAGGCCTAAAAAAATCACTCAAAATTTTCGACATTTTTGCTTACCACCTCCCTCCCCTTACACCTCCCAACTTAAAACTTTTACCAAAATTAGTCACTATATAGCTCTCCAATCTGACAAATTTCCGATTTAATGTTTGTACTTAATTTTGAAATTTAATGATTTGTAATTTTGAAAAGTGCGCCATTTTTAAAATGCTCCCCATTTCCCCCCACTACTATTATTTCAACATGTTATATTTTTTTTGTATTTTCCTAGTATAGCTTAATATGTGTTATAAGTTTCAATTACATAGATTAAGAGATAGTTGAGATATTAATTTTTAAGTGTTTTTCTTTGCACCCCCCTGACCCTATATCTTACAATAATTAGCCACTCTCTAAGCTGATTCCTGTGGAGCTATATACCACCTTAATGGTTCCAAAATATGAATTTTTTACAATAAGTAATTTCGAAGATATAATCATTTGAAAAAACAATTCGGTCGACAATTTGTTTTTAGCCCCCTCTTTTTCGGACACCGATGGATAAAAAAATTAAATTATTTTTAAAGATTGTCCTACAACTCTCTCTACATCTCTACTAATTTTCAACTTCCTATCTGCATTCGTGGGGGAGATATTACCAAGTGTAGTTTTTGACTCTTTCCCTCCTCCCGCTTCTCCCTTCCACCTAACATCCCCAAAATGAAGGAAATAGAGCTCATGAACATTCTACCTTTAACAGTCTCGGAGATATGAGTCCATATGTACGGCGTACGGCGGGACGGATTTTTTTGTTTTGCATTTTTAGGCTAATTTAGTCATGAAACGCGAAAAAACAAAATTTCAGAGTAGCAAATTTCTTTTTCTGTGTCAGTACTTTATTATTATAATAGAATAATAAAGTAAAATTAAATTATTTTTAAAGTTTGTCCCGCAATCCTCTTCATACCTCTGCTGATTTTCAGCTTCCTATCTGCATTCGTGGTGGAGATATCAGCAAGTGAAGTTTTTGATTCTTTCCCTCCCCCCACCTCCCCCTTCCACCTGATACTCCCCAAAATTTAGAATATGGAGCTCATTTACCCAATCAACAATCCACCCAAAAATTAATATTCTACCTTTAACGGTCTCGGAGATGTAAGTTCATATACACGGCGTACGGCGGACGGATTTTTTTTTTTTGCATTTTTAGGCTAATTTAGTCATGAAACGCGAAAAACAAAATTTCAGGGCAGCAAATTTTTTTTTTCTGTGTCGATCACAATACTTTATTATTAGAATAATAAAGTAAAATTGCTACCCTGAAATTTTGTTTTTTCACGTTTCATGACTAAATTTGCCTAAAAATGGCGCCAAACGTGAATCCAACATGTTTCATGTTGAATTTAAAGTTTGTACTTTTCTAAAAACACTTTTAAAACATATGTAGCTGCATCAAAAGTTTTGAAATCGCTCTTGCCCTTCTAACTCCTCCCATACTAAAGTATTATTTTGACTACATTCTATAAATCAACTAATAACCACCAAATTAAAATCAACAAACTTGAAATTTTGTAAGAACGCCTTTCAATAGAAACGCAATAATATTGTTCCACAAATTTTATGAAACCCCTAACTCATCTACCCCTCCCATACCAATGTATGGTCTCAAACATATAAAATCGAATTTCATAGAATTTATTCATCTATGAAACTTAGACAAACAATTATTAACATCCATCCGCTCCTTCTATCGCATCTCTAGCTCCCCATACAAACCCTAACATAATTATATTTGGTTCTATGGACTGGAGCTATAGATCGTAATCGCAGTAAAGTTTTAATTAATTAACAACAACCCTGCCTTAGAACCACGCTTAGTCTTCCCTTTCCAAATTAACCTGCACATTGACTTCCCAAGCCTCTTCAGCCTGTCCCAAGAATTATAAAATTGCACCCGAATTGTTGGCAGATATTTTAAAGAGAGTTCAATTCAAAATTTATTTGAGGATTTGTATGTAAGTTATCTAGAAAATTTTGGAACCAATGATCTATGTGATGTCAGTTGAAATACTGAATCCAAATTATGAAAGAAAAAGTTTATTCAATTGACAGATGCTACTTTTTACGGAAGTTTTAAGTCGCAATTATTTTTTTTTCCGCCCAAAATTAAAAATTTTTAATATTTCTGTATTTTGTTTCTATTTATAATTTAGTTAATCCAAAAGTACATCTGAATTTCACTTCCAGTTAACGATCATTCCCAAAGCACATTAATTGGGCATGGTATAAATAAACTGCCCACAAGTCGGGCGAAATTTTATTATTCTTGGGACAAGTTGCGGATGAGTGGAAAGTCAATATGCAGGTCAGAGTGGTTAGGGAGGACTAAGTGAAAGGGAGTTCTGCAAGTTTGGGTTTTTACGAGGGGAGGATGAGAGGTAATAGTAAGGGTGTGTGGATGTTAATAGCTTTTTAATTGATACGTCCAATATTCTCTGTATAGAATTTTTTTCATAGACGAAGTTGCATAGAATTTTCATAAAATTCGGTGTATTTTACTTTCACGAAACCGAACATTTGTATGGGAGGTGGTAGAGCGGGTAAGGGAATCATAAAATTTGTGATGTAGTTTTATTTCATTTCTCTTGCAAGGTGCTTGTACAAAATTTCAAGTTCGTAGCTTTTAATTTGTTGGTTATTAGTTGATTCAATGAAATAGGTAGAAATGATACTTTTGTATGGGAGGGGGTAGAAGGGCAAGCGCGATTTCAAAACTTTTAAAGGAATTTCATTTCAATTATTTTTATAAGTTTTTAGGCAAAATTTGAAATGGATAGCTTTTAAGAGTTAGCTGATAACTGATTTCTTAAAAATGCTCGAAAAAATAATTTTGTACGGGAGGGGGTAGAAGAGGTAGGGGAATTGCAAAATTTGTGACGCAATTTTATTTCCTTTCTCTTGTAAGCTGCTCGTACAAAATTTCAAGTTCGTAGCTTTTAATTTGTTGGTTATTAGTTGATTTAATGAAATTGGTCGAAATCATACTTTTGTATGGGAGGGGGTAGAAGGGAAAGTGTGATTTTGAAACTTTTAAAATAATTTCTTTGCAAATATTTTTAAGTTCTTATGCAAAATTTCAAATGGATAGCTTTTAATAGTTAGGTGATAATTAATTTCTTAAAAATGGTCGAAAAAATAATTTTGTATGGGAGGGGGTAGAAGTTTTAAAGGTATTCGACCAATTAATATTTTATACTTTTAGGGATTTTTTTTAAATATATTTCCCAAATTTTCAAGTTTCTACCCTAAAATTACATCCAAAAATTTTCAGTTTTCGTGTTTTTTTCGTTGCACATGAAACAGCTTGTGCCCATTAGACCGGGGTGGTCGGTTCATAACAATTGTGGATCAAATTATTATTTTTTTTCTATGTATATCAAATAGATGTATTCACATGCAAAATTTAAAGTTTCTATCTTTGAGCAGAGTCCTAAAAAATCCACTCAAAATTTTCGACATTTTTGCTTACCACCTCCCTCCCTTTACACCCCCTAACTTAAAATTTTTATCAAAATTATAAATTATGTAGTTCTATAATCTGACGAATTTTCAATTTGATATCTGTACTCAATTTTGAGATATAATGATTTCTAATTTTGAAAAGTGCACCATTTTTCAAATGCTCCCCATTTCACCCCACTACTATTATGACCAAATTTTATATTTTTTTTGTATTTCGCTAGTATAGCTTAGTATATGTTTTAAATTTCAATTACATAGCTTAAGAGATAGTTGAGATATTAATTCTTAAGTGTTTTTCTTTGCACCTCCTGACCCTCCCCTTACAATAATTAGCCTATTTCTAAGCTGATTCTGGTGGATCTATATGCCATCTTAATTGTCTCAAAATATGAATTTTTTATGGTAAGTAGTTTCGAAGATATAACCATTTCAAAAAAAGATTCGGCCCACAATTTGTTTTTAGCCCCCCCTTTACGGACGCCAATGAATAAAAAAATTAAATTATTTTTGGAATATGTCCCACAGCTCTCTCTATACGTGTGCTGATTTTCATCTTTCTATCTGCATTCGTGGTGAAGATATTAGCAAGTGTATATTTCGACTTTTTCCATCCCCCCGCCTCCCCCTTCCACCCCACACTCCCCAAAATTTGGATAATGGAGCTCACTTACCAAGTTAATAACCCACCCAAAAATCAACATTCTACCTTTAACGGTCTTGGAGGTACGAGTCCATATGTACGGCGTACGGCGGGACGGATTTTTTTTTTTTGCTTTTTTAGGCTAATTTAGTCATGAAACGCGAAAAAACAAAATTTCAGGGTAGCAAATTTTTTTTTTTCTGTGTCGATCACAATACTTTATTATTAAAATAATAAAGTAAAATTTAATAAAGAGTTACATTACGTATCTAGCCCGAATCAATCAATCAATTTCCTATTAGGCATTGAAGAGAAGCAGTTCTCTTCCACAAAGCTGATTTTTAGCCTTTAGTTGGGCATTACGCTCAATCATAATTCTGTAATGTTTCGAGTTAAGCCACTACTGCAATGGTTCGGTAATATGTATTCGTTTGATCGCTGAATGGTCCGATACTTTTATTTTAACCACAATTTTCGATTGTGTAGTTAATTCATTGCAGACTGTTGATGATTTATTTTCCATCTAGCTAGATAAGTTTTCAGAAATCGAAACCGAATTAGTCGCAGCCGGCGGCTACCAACTTTACCCATTCGGCAATCCGAGGATATTTACAAATACTTTATTATTAGAATAATAAAGTAAAATTACAAATTTATGTAGGACGTATACGAAAGGCTGTAATAATCACAAGCTGAGCTGAATTTTAACGATCCCAAATAAATGAATATATGGAATGTAAAACTCAAGCGCGATTCTAAAAGTTACAACCCCTTAAGCACAACTGATGACACCGAATCGCCTTTCCGGCACAAGTAGTGACGATGAAAACGAATTGATGTGACGGAAATTCGGATAGCTCAAATTATTCATGGCTCGATAAAAAATGGATATGTAAATTTAAACAACCCACATTCCACACACAAATAATCATTTCGTAAAAAGCATTTACACATTTTATCAATTTTATCACTCGGCTTTTAGCTTTTTACGACAGCCAAGTCTGAAACTAATCGATAAAATCTTCATACGAACGATTTACTATGCAAAATCTAAAAGATATCTTGCGTAAAACCGCGATACCTGCCTACGTGCATGAAAATAAACTACAAAGAAGTCCCTGCCGCGCTCAAAACTCTATTATTATCTCTATCAAGAAACACAAAATATCAAAAAAAGCACGTAAAGCCACCCTCTTAAAAATTCCTTCCAGATACAATTACTCCCGTCATGTATATCTGTATGACCTGAATAGAGCCAAATGTGACCTAAGGAATGCGGTCTAGTAGGGAAAAAAATTAAACTTTTATACAAGGATAGGCCCTCGTGTAAATCTTTTGTTCATTGAACTGAAATAGTATAGAACTGCACGAGGAGGTCCTGTAGCTCGGTCGGGACACAATGGAAATTGTCCTGAAACCATGACTAGAGCCTTAAGCCTCAGACATGTGATATTATAAGGAGGACGACGTAAGAAGCATTCATATATGACGGAATGGAAAACTACTTCAGTCATGTTCCATAGTAGTATTTGCCGAGCTATTTGGTTGCGTCTATTGTTTGAGCCAAGAAAGGATAAATAAAAAGTGGCGACCATGCTAAGCTTTAAGGCTTCGCCTCAAGGAGCTTCATTGCTATCATGATACTCAACGTTATGGCTTATTTTCACAGGAGGAATAAGATAGATGGGTAAATGGAGGATAGTATCGTGTCATTGGCCACTTTACAGCTATGCTATGTTGTTTTCGTGTGTTATTTATTTTGTTTCCCTATTTTTTATGAAAAACTTTACGTAATGTTTAATGAGACGATTTATAGAGGCCGAGTGTTATTATGAGTAAATTAGATGGAAAAATCCTTTTCGATGTAAGAATGAAGAATATGATATGAGAATGATATTGGAACATATTTTAAATTCGTTTTGTTACAATTTATTGCGCCTATTATCAAATTTGATTTATTTATTGCATCAGAAGGTGATCAAAATCGCTTTGATCTGTTGAGGAAAGTAGGAAGGAGGGATGAGGACATCTGCCACCTTGCAACATCAAATCGGATCAGCTATGGACAATTTAACTTCTATATATATCTACAATGGCACAACAGCCCAAATCGGACCTTGGCCTCCTGATATTCAGGTTCCTTAACATTTTTCATTACTTATTGTGGAAGAGTTGTTAGCCCTTCGCACAACAATCTTTCTATGAATTTTTAATTTTCGTAGATTCAGGTGACCATCGTGTATCCAAGCAGGTAATGTGCTAGAATTATATATTGCGTCGACCGGTGTTTGAACTCACGACCTTCGCATTACAAGACTAACACACCACCCACTAGGCTACACCCTAGCTGGGCAATTTAACTACTTACATAAAATTCAAATAATAATTCAAAATTGTAATAAATACCGCCGTAATACCTAAAAAATCCTTTATGTCATTGTTTGGCATCCACCTCTATCATAGGACGCACCAAATCAATGTTTTTCGCAGCAAAAATGGAGAAGAGCGACATTCACGAAATTCGTCACTGACTCAACTCTGACCGACTTCTGCAAACCTCTTGTAAGTTGCAGCATGGGATGGCACTAACATTTAATTTGCATTTACACTCGTACTAGATTCTATAAACTTTTGCTGTGTGGTCGCATCAAAGTAAACTATAACCATAAATTTGATTTTAAATTATAAATGCGCTTTTCTTCCACTTAAAATACATCCCGAGGCTTAAAGGGCCTCCACAAATGGTCAGCATCTCCCCTCCTCGAATTTTACTTCAACTTACTACACCGTAAAAATATACCATATATCTACATGTTAGAGTTTTAATGTTTATAAAACATCTCTTTTTTAGTATCGTTCTGTAACGGTATCATCATCAATGGTGCGACGGACCAAATTGGGCCCTGGCTGCCTGGAGTCATCGCCTCCAATCATCTCGATACAAAGGTCCCTTCCTCCAGCTACTAATTATACTCTTCATGAAATTTCTCCTTCTACCACCTCCCATACAAACTGCACTTTATGTTGAAATACCATAAAGCAATTTACTCAGTACGTACAAAATTTATCGAGCTGAAATAAACTAAATATTTATTTAGAATTATTAGTAAGATCGAAAAAATTAACTGATCAGCTTTACTCCTTCCACCCCCTCCCATACCAAGTGACCGATTTTCAGAACATTACAGAAAAGCGATTTTCTTGAAAAGTATGAATGTTATTGGTCTAAAATTTAGAGATGTAACGTGCATAATCTTCATGGCTATTACTAAAAACAACACTGAACCCCCCGCTGCTTCTACCACCTCCCGCACAAACTGCATAATTTTACTGAATTTTCTCAAAACCTATAAAATTTTCGAATCTTAAATTTTGTATAAAACATTTTGATTACTATTTCAATGCCGCCACCCCTTGTGCTACTTCCCGTACAATATTTTTAAAATCAACAATTTTTTCTATCATCAAAAATATCGCACAATTGGGTTTTACGCCCAATCGTAGTCCTGTTATGTTTTTCAAGATGACCTTGCTGTCTTCATGAACCGAGTCTTAACATCCCTTGTGTGGTTTGCCTACTGGTCTGTTATCACTCGTTTTTCCTTTACGATCACGTTTTGGAATTCTTCTATCTTCCATTCGCTCTACATGACCAGCCCTTCCCATTAACGGTATATGGTATATGTATGTATATAAATTCATGTTAGTATAATGTCTTCTTCTAAGATGCCAACGAAGGTACATAGCCATCTGATGACGTAGAGTGGGAGAGTAGTAACTAATTTACGAATGAGAGGGTGAGTTAACAAAGTTAGTTAACTATACGCCATCAGATTTCTGAATCTGGTGCGAAGTGCTCAGCGGCTTTCTGCAGCTTCTCCCATAAGTTAGGGTGCAAACACCATTAGTAGGAGACCAGTTAATCAGATTTCACTTCTACATACAAAAAGTAGATTATATGCCTATCTGATTCGATGATCTTTTTTAAAATTCCTAACAAGAAGCTGTGTTACACATGAGAGTGCGATGCGAGACTCGCACGAGATTATGCTTGCTTTAAAAGCAATCCGAAATACATCTATACATATAAATATAATTGTAGTGTCTATCTGCTATTTGCTTATAAATGGCTGTAAATAAGTTTTTTGCTTTATTTTAACAATAACTAAGCAGAAACAAAGGTTTTTAAAAAATTTCTCTGTCTGTCTGTCTGTCTGTCTGTCTTTCCGGTTTTCACGCAAAAACGGCTAAACCGATTGTAATGAAACTTTCACAGTTTATTTGATGTACACCGAGATGTAATCTGCGTGTGGTCTTATTTCAATACCCCCATGCCTTCCACCCCCTCCCATACAAATTGACTCATTTTCAAAAATATATAATAATCAAATTTTCTTCAAAACCATTGGAGCAAATCATTTGAAATTTAGAACATGCTATTTTTATCAGAATTGTGATCTATGGTAAAAAAAATTATTGGAATCCCCCTATTCCTTCCACCACCTCCCATACAAACTGCACTTTTTCATGAAATGCTATTCACCAATTTTCTCAGTACGTGTAACTTCCATCGAGCTTAAATGTTGTACCTTATCCTTAATTTGCATTGTTATTAATATCGGGAAAAAAATTAACTGATTAGCTTCACTCCTTCTACCCCTACCATACAATGTAACACAATTCCACGACTTTACTTAAATTCGATTTTCTTGAAAACTGTAAATGTTACTGATCTGAAATTTAAAATATGTCAATCGCAAATTAGTTAGAGTTGCTCCTCAAAAAGTCCCTTAAAACCCCCCACTCCTTCCACCACCTCCCATACAAACTGCACTTTTTCATGAAATATACTAAACTAATTTTCCCAGTACATATAACTTTCATCGAGCTAAGATTTTGTACTCAATCCTTAATTAGCATTATTAATATCGGGAAAAAATTAACCGAGTAGCTTCACTCCTTCTACACCCTCCTATACAATGTGACACAATTCCACGACTTTACAAAAATTCGAGTTTCTTGAAAAGCGTGAATGATACAGACCTGAAATTTAAAATATATCAATTGCATGATGATTATAGTTATTTCTCGAAATATCACCAAAAACCCCTCTTTCCTTCTCCCATACAAATTGCACAATCTCATTAAATTCAATGCACTAAGTTTCTCAGTACCTACTCAATTTTTGAAGCTTAAATTTGGTACAAAACATTTTTACAGCTACTCTAGCATGATGTCAAACAAATTAGTTCAATGCAGCCAGCCCCCATACAAAATTTCATATTATCACAATAATTTCGATTTCATCTGTAGTATCGTATGATCGGGCTCTGCGCATAATCGTAGTCCTGTTACGTTTCTAAACTCAATGTTATTTTATTTGGGCTTTTTTTTCATTAACACAAGCTATAATTATTCACTTGTCCTTAATGGTCTTCAATACGTATATGATCTCAAATCACGGGATTGATTTGATCACGAGCCTGTCCCATAAAAATGAAAGTATCATGCTTTCATTCTTAATAATTCATGGTTCTGATTCCAACGAAATACAAAACATTGTGTTTAAAGAGCCATTAAAGTAAGCGGATTATATATCCCACATAATGTACTACTAACTACATTCTCAAAAATTGCTTATTATTGTGATTTTTATGCGGACGAAGTCGCGGGCGTTTGCTAGTTAAAAATAATAGTAATACTTTTTTTGTCATCAGTATTAAAACAAATTTTACAATCCAACATATGTATATATGCTGTTAAACCTGACGGAGAAAGTGTTATTGCGGGCGATTACAACTGACATAGTAGTTAGATATTTGCTTCTATCAACGGACTTAAAAAGTTGCTGAGTGAGCCTACTCGGGTACCTCATGTTGCAGACCATTATGCAAGTCTACTTGATCTTTTTGACTGGTTTGTAAAAGAGACTAAAAAATATAACATATCCGTTGTTGCATCATCGCCAACTGGGGATATGGATCTGATTTGTGCACAATTTTCAATATGGGGACTAAAAACGCCGGCAGTAAAAGTCCCAAATGGGTTAGTTTGGCCCTCCAGGATAATCAATTGGGCGGACAAAAAGCATTCTTTAAAGCTTTTGATTGGAAGTTGTGCTTCATATCCAATCAATTCAAAAAAGCCTGCAATATTATTACTGAAACAATTTTAAAGGAAATGCGGCTATTTGATCCTTTCAATTTCGAATGAGTTAGACCATGTAAGGACTCATTGTTTACCAAAGATTATTTCAGTAAGAACAGGGCAGACTCCACCGACAGTAACAGAAAACTGCATATCATGGAAAGAAATTCTTGCAACTCCATAATTTACTAGGCCAAATAATAAAAACTAAACCCAAAGGTACTTGAATGCCCTACAGAATCTAATTGTTCTTGGTCATTTGCCAAAGCCATCAGTAATAATTTGATCGTCTTCGCTAACATTTTTCAGGAACTCAATATAAATAAATGCCCTGGTTTGGACGGTTATCCTTGAAATTTTTTTTTCATCTTTGACAAAACCACTTCGCAACTTTTTCCCTCTTTCAAACTTTTCGGCAAAACTCCCACTAAGCTGGAAACTGGAAAAAAATCAGCCTATACCCAAGAATGGAAACAAGTTGAGATCCTCAAATTATAGCTCTATACCCATCACTTCCGTACCAATCCAATTCACAGTTTTGCGGATGACAATGCACTTGAAAACAATTCCAGCTTCTACTCAATTTCTGAGGTGCACCTCGTCTTTTATGCCCTTTAAGCCCAGTAAGTTATTTGATTCATTGAACTCTGACCAAACATAATCCACAATGTAGTTCAATATGCATTGTTTCTACCTCGAGCAAGCAAAATGAGGAATGCACTACCCGCAGCCGCTTTTCCCAGAGTTTAAAGCATCCAGCAATTTAAAAGAAATATTCACCGACTTCTTTTATCCTGTCCATCCTTACTCAATTAATTCGTATCTTTGATAATTTTCGTTTTGTTTTTTCCCTATCTAAACTAACTGAACTGTACGCTACAGCATTAGAGGTACAGTATTAAAAGGTTAAATAACATGCGAGTCTCGCTTCACACTCTTGCATTATTGGACACAGCGTAAGCTCGCATCGCGTCTCGCTTTTATTTTGTTCGTCGCCCCAGGATACGAGCAGAGTAAACGCGATTGTTTCATGGACTGGGCAAAAGTTTGTTTCATCGGTCAAAAACTTCAAAACAGGATATCCGTCTGTCCGTCTCTTAGCTCTCGAGAACGCGTTGAGGTAAAACACTAATTTTCTCTCTTGTATACAACATTTTAATAGCTACTCCAGTATGATCTGATAAAAAAAAATAATTCAATGCTGTCACTCCTTCTACCACTCCTCATACAAAATTTCCTAAGATCACAATAATTTCCATTTCATCTGGAGTATCGTATGATTGGGCT
Source organism: Chorisops tibialis (assembly GCA_963669355.1). NCBI lineage: Eukaryota > Metazoa > Arthropoda > Insecta > Diptera > Stratiomyidae > Chorisops > Chorisops tibialis. The sequence continues at coordinate 113,948,275 of OY770262.1, read as the reverse complement.
TTACGCGTAATCGTAGTCCTGTTATGTTTATTAAATGTGCTTAGGAATGATGTTCCTAAAATCCTACAATCCTGAAAAATGTGTCCTCTCCTAGAAAAAAAATCAGACGGGCGCCCTTGCGAGGCACAATGGGTACGAACAGATCTTTATATTTAAAACTACGCTATTAATATTTAATCAGATCGATAAGCAGACGCGTAAAATACCAAACTTGAAACCAAATATATCTGGAAAACAGAAAGTGGGAAATTACACGAGAAATTGAATTCTGTGATTACAATCCGAGGGAAATTGGATGTCCTTTCCAAGAATGATTCAGCTATATCATAATTCAAAATAGGTGGCATAAACAGAAAATACATTTCATATGCTATCAATATAGGTATCGTATTATTTGGGTCATTACGTATTATAATGTAATTCTGTTGAATGTTATAAAAAAGAATAAATTATTTATATTATATACCTATATTTCAATTACACTTAACATTTCTTTTTTACCTTTAGTCAATGAAATTTCAAACTATAGCTAAATATAAATAAACCTCATTTTTTAAAATGTCCATTTTCCGAAACAACAATGGAGTCGTAAAATAAATCTAATCAAGGGAAATTGACCATACATATGTCCTAGAAGTCCGTTAGCTAATAAATTATCGTTGGGTATCTACATTGACAAATATTGCCGAGCTGTCGTTCCTAAAACATAACGACTTCCATTAATCGCATCGCCTAACATGCAGAAAGGTAGAACACCTGCCACGGTGTTTGTTAGTCATGTAGGTATTATGTCCTGATTGCCAGCAGAACAAAAAAAAGTGTCCACTCAATTTACGTGTAGTTGAACCCAAACACAGAAACCTGTTGAAAACGATGAAGGAAGATTTTTAATCGACATTTTTTTTTGCATGAATTTTGCACGCAAATTTTATGTAAATTAATCGCGTCATAAGAAGGTTGAAATGAAATGAATGAATGAATTTTTACGGCGACAGATTGTTCAACAAGTCGGAAATAAAACTTTCGAAGCGAATTATTCCTATTCTGGAATAAATCTGAATACAGCCTTATTGAGCGTATCTATAAAATGTACCAATACGTACATTTACTTATGCCTAGAAATTAAATAAAGTTTCAGGAAGAAGTGTGGGCTACCGCAGAGATTATGTCCTTTTAAACGGAACGAAGGAGTTCTTGCCAATCATCCGTAGAAAGACAAACTTCGCGAAAGTTGGGTCACCCCCAACTTAGCTGAATTACAAGTCGTTAAAAGTTTGCAATAACTGGTTGGTTTTAATGATATTGGAGAATGTTTTAAATTGAACCACGATCCAACTTATAGGTATGCTTATTATTATTGATATGTGTACTTAAATTCTGAATACACGAGGATAGTCCCAGAAGTACCCGTAATTTGGGAATAAATTTCATTATTTCTCTTCTTCTTCAATGGCTCTACAGCCCAAATCGAGCCTTGTCGTCCTGACTTTCAGGTTTCTTAACATTTAATTGTCATTATGAGAGGGTTGTTAGCCCATTGTCAAACACTCCATCAACGAATTTCTATTTTCGCAGATTAAAGTGACCAAGATACACCCATGCAAGTAGTGTGCTGAAATTATATGTCGACCGGGATTTAAACTCCCGACCTTCGCATTGTGGACCAACACGCTACTCACTAGGCAACACCTTAGCTTATTTCTCTATTTAATCGCTTTTTGGCTCGCTATATTTCCTCACCGATGTTCACTGGCTACCTTACCCTGCTTATAGCGAGAATAATCGACTTTCTCAAAATAGCCATCAACCGCAGGCGTCACCTTTTCATTATTAGCAAATCAAAAAGAAAATAATCCGAGGGGCGACAAATTCTAGATATTAATAGTTTAATTCATTTATTTTCACAATCGCGATAGCAGATGTATTAGTTTATAAACTGGTGCATTGTCTTGTTGAAACAAAACTTTCTTTTTTGCCAAATTCATTAGTTACTTTATTATTCTTTTTTTTTTTATGGCCGTCGAAAATAACTTAGGGAGTCACCCTTTAATGCGCGATACACAGTTAAGTCGACATGAGTACGGGGAAACCAGTGGATATAGGAAAATTAGTAGGGAAACACAGGAGGGGAGATTTTGAAGTGGTGGTGAACGTTGTGCTTAAATTGTTGGAGGTTGTATTCTGTTGGAAATAGATTGCCTAGTAATGAATTCCACAACACTGTTGTATGAGGGATGAAGGACTGCCTAAACTTCACTGTTCTCCACGGCAAGGGCTTCATAGTGAACTCGAGCGAGCATGCAGCTTGGCAAGTATTTCGGGGGCCATTGAATATGGATGGTATAAGGACTTTTAGTTTCTTGCTGCATTTACCATGGAAGTATCGACAGTAAATGGAGAGTACTCCGATATTTTGACGATGCTCCAGGGAGTCAATTGAGGCCGATATAGCCTCATCTCCAATTAATCTGAATGCATGTTTCTGGATACGGTCAAGAAGAGCCAGATGTGATTTTGGGGCCCCAGTTGTACTCAAGACATAGTAGGATATAAGCCGTATAGATGGTAGCTATTTCGGAGGCAGAAAAGTATTTCTTACACATCCGCAGAATACCTAGATGTTTCGAAGCATCAAGAGCGACTTCAATGTGACGTAAATGTGTTGGCTCCAATCTAGGCGATTGTTAAATTTTACACCTAATAATGTAAAGTCTGCAGAAAGTGGAATCTGTGCGCCATTTAAGGACATGTTAGTGACCGACGAAGATAGATGACAGGACTGCGTTTTTAAGGCATTAAACTCTACTCTGTTTTTCCTGTCCCATTCCAGTATTAAACTGAGGTCAGAGTTTAGTGATTGTATCGACTCATTACGGCAAGAGGCCACCGATGTCGGACGAGCGTTCACAGGAGAGTCGAATTGGTAGCTGTTATCTAGAGTGCTGTCATCTGCGAAACAGTGAATAGAATTGAGAGTAGACGACAGAAAGTCGTTTATGAAGACAAAAAAGAGAGTGGGAGGTAAAACTGAGCCCTGAGAGATGCCGGAATCAATAGAAATGGGTACAGAAGTTACTCCGTCTAGTACGACTCAAACAGAGTGCACGGAGAGGAAACTCTCATCCATTGAAGAAACGAAGTTTTGAAACCAAAGGTCTTTAGCCTGGCTAAGAGGCATTTGTGCCAAACTCTGTCAAACGCTTTGACGTTGTCAAGAGCAAGAACTGGACTTTCACCAAATTTGTGGATGCAGGAATTACTAGCTAGGGTGTAGCCTAATAGGTAGCGTGTTGGTCTTGTAATGCGAAGGTCATGAGCTCAAATCCCAGTCGGCGCAATATATAATTCCAGCACATTGCCTGCTTGGATACACCTTGGTCACCACACTCTAAGAAAATGAAAAATTCGTGGAAAGAGGGTTGTGCGAAGGGCTAACAACCCTTCCACAATAAGTAATATAAAAAAAAAATGTTAAGGAACCTGAAGATCAGGAGGCCAAGGTCCAATTTAGGCTGTATCGCCATTGTAGATAGAAATAGAGGAATTCCAACGCTCGACAAAATAGATCAAGAGATCGCCTGTAAAACGACCCGAGCGAATTCTGGTTGACCGACTTCACAAACGACCAGAAAGATCTTGAGTTTTTGGCATTCTTAATTATCTTAAGTCGACGTTTCCGATCATGTTCGAATTTATCTTACTTTAAAATTTTACTGCACACATTTCTTGCTACTTTTAATGAGTCCCTGGTCGCTACCGTCGGATTATTGGAAAGGTAAGAAAAATACTCCTTTTTTGGATTTTATTAATGAAATGAAAAAGAGTTTAATGTACCGGAAAATAATTCATCTTATATTCTTTCGAATAGTGAAAAGTGACCTTTGAATGGCAGGTGGTAGATGCAGAGAGGGAGGTTTGTAATTTTTGTATATGACACCGGACGTGGTATGCAAAATCTTTCATGCTGAAATTAAAGTTTGTAGCTTTCATTATTTACAAAGAAATTGGACATAGTTTTCCTGAAATTGGGGCAGAGGAAGTAAATGATTTTCGAACTGCTTGTCAGCATGCTTTGTGCTAATTCCAAAGTCGATAGCTCTTATATATTCGAAGGAGAATTGAATTTATAATACAGATATTTGTATGGGAGGGGGTAGAAAGAGTGAAGCGAAGCGAATAATTTTTATAGCATTCATTGCAATTATTAAAGAACAAATTCCGGCGAAATTTTGTACTTTACTTAGTTTAAATGGATATCAATATAATAGAGGGTGGGAGGTAGAAGGAGTATACCCTATGTAGATTAAATAGGAAAGAATTTATTGTACCGGAAAATATGTCATCTTAAATTCTTTCGAATAGTGAATTGTGACTTTTTTATGTGAGGTGGTAAAAGCAGAGGGGGAAGGTTTGTAATTTTTGCGTATAACACTGAACGTAGTATACAAAATATTTCATGGTGAATTTAAAGTTTATAGCTTTCATAATTTTGGAGGGCATTGAACAATTTTTGTCTGAAGTTATGGCATTTCTATGGGAGGTGGCAGAGAAAATGGAAGGTCTTGGATGATTTTAAATCTGCTTATCAATATCTTAATGACATTGCTTTGTTACTCATATTTTCGAAAGAGAAATACTTTTCTTGAATTTTCAATACAATAATTTGTATGGTAGAAGAAGCAAGGCGAAGCTCATATTTGTTTTAGCATTTATTGCAATTATTAAGGGACAAATCGTGGAAAAATTTTAAGTTTGTACTTTTCTAGTTTCAATGAAAATCGATTAATTACATTTCTCTAAATTGTCCATTTGTATGAGAGGGGGTAGGAGGAGTATTCAAATCAAAACCAAATTTTTCCACATCAATAATATACCCCACCCGCCACATTATCCAGACTTCGCTCCATCCGACTACCACCTATTCCAATCGGTGACGTATGGCCTGGTTGAGCAGCACTTCCATTCTTCGTAGAAGTCAAAAATTGGGTAGATTCGAGGATCGACACAAAAGAAGAACAGCTTTTTCGATGCGGAATCCGTATGCTACGAGAAAGATAGTAAAAAAGTTGTGTCTAGCGATGGGCACTTCTTTGAATAATAAATATTTTACCATTTTTGTGCAATAAAGGCTCAAATTGAAAAAAAAAACTGCGATTTTCAATTCTCCCAATATATAAATAAATATTGAATGCTTCGGAATGAAGCATCTGACGAATGAATGGGGATCTGTGTGCAGGAGCGGGAGCCTTCCTGATGAGTACGTATTGATGGTATGGATGTGAATGCTCTATCTTTGCTGTAGTTCAAGAAAAGTGCTTGCAGTCGTGAAATGCATCGTAGGGAGGACTTGTGATTGGATTTTGACGAATGATAGGTACGTCATGAAAGAGCCGAATTATTCCCAGACTTTCATAGGATGAGCGACTTTCACGTGACCTTGATCAATCGAGCAGCGATGGGCTTTATGTCTCGGTGGAGCATCAGATCAGGATCAGAAGCGAAAACAGCCTGAATGTCGTCGACTTAGCATACGTCGGTGTGTGTGGACGAAAAATCCTGGAGCAGAAATAAGTTCAGTTAAAAGGCGTAGAGTGAATGTTTGAGGGCAGAAGCGAAAAGGGTTGCCGTTATAAATAGTTAGATCATGGCCATTGAAGAGGGGATGGTACGTTTTATCGATGATATATTTCGCAAAATCCGCAGGGAAAGCGGTCGTGCGGGCCCCTGACGAAAAATTTGGAAAGTGCAGAAGAAATGGGGGGATTTCTGGTGGCGTGGCGTCCATTGATGCAAGGGAAGCAATACTTTCCTTACGTTTTACCCTTTATTCAATTTAGAAAATATACGGATATGAAAATTAATTTAAAAATTTCTTTAAAAAAGCGTGCATTACTTTCATCTACCACTGTTTACAGCATTAACGTGCTCAGGACAGCTTTTTTTCTCATACTTTTTCTGACCAACGAAAATTGAAAGCCTTCCACAGGGAAAAAGATGCGATTTTAAAAACGCATTACAAGACCACCGGCCAATATGAACGAGATTTTCTGCAAGTTTGATTTCAATACGAAGGGGAGATGCGTCGCATTAAAATGCTTCCACCCTTCCTCTTATTACTTTTAGTCGCATATACAAGAGAACGAGACCGCTGGCCAAAACCAGTAAAATTTTCGCTCGCAGTAAGCGCAAGTTCCACTTCTAAGCGAAGGAGAGATGTGTTAATGCAATTGCTTCCAGCCGATGCTTCATTCACAAGCTCTGGCTCTCGATCAAAGTATTACCAGTATTGAAATTTCTGCATTATTCGAAAAATGTAAAGAGGTAGATCTGGCAATATTGCCCATATTTGTCGTGCTTTGAGTGAAAAGAATCGGTTCCAGGGGAGCACTACCTTAAAAATTGAAAAAAAATCGATTTTTTTTTATTTCCGATTAATAATGTAAACTGGATTCTAAATCAATTGCCAAAAACCGCACCCCCCTCGGATAAGTAGAAGTGTTTCAAATAATGATGTCAACTTGTGGAGTCGTGCATATTGACGCAGCGGTTGTAGCTTGATGCAAAATAATTGCTTCCCCTACCTATAAAGTCACGCCACGCCACTAGGGATTTCTCCTAAAATATCTGAAAAATGTCATCTCGATAATTTATAAGGTTCAAGTGGAAACATAATATGCTCCACAAGAGTATATAAAAATCCCAATACCCCCTTTTAAAATCCTGGGTATACACTAATATTTACTACTTAACCATTATGAACGTCTCAAACTCTAATATATTACATTATCAAAGGAATTGTCCTTAAGGTTTTGGTTCAAAGAATACATATGAACTAATGGAATGGACACTCGCAGTAAAAACAGTTTAGTTTCGTTGAATCTCAGAAAATAAATTACATCTTATAAGATAGATACGAAGTATGAAAAAGTATCTACAATGCAACAAAAAAACATTTTTATCTGGCAAGCAATTTTAAAGGTATGTATGTAGTTATTCCGTATTATCTGATAAGTATTTTCTGTTCAGAAAAAAACATAAATTTATAGTTCGTTGGAATAAGGTTAAGAATATCTAACGTAGTTTGGCTGGATTTCTCAGATGTGTAATATAAACCTGGAAAAAATTTTCGTTTGTATCAAGAAGGTGGTAAGGCCCGTATATCTTGAAAATCCTTCCTTTTTTTCCCTTGACTCCGTTAAATCTCTGAAATGAAGAAGACTCCATAGGAGTGCACTGTATTCTGTAGTTCCGAAGGATTATCCAGAATTTATGATACATATGGGAGTAGAGAGCGTCCTGAATTCTGTATACATGTTCGATGTGAAAGTTTCGATCGAAAGTCAAGGTGAAGTACTGTTATAAATAATTTAGGTACGAGCAATACAATAAGTACTACGTAGTGTAGTGACGACTCACCCAAACTATATTTATACAGGATTTGCATTATTTACGTTAAAATTTGGTAACTTTTTATACTCTAGATGAAATCTGAAAGTTTATTGTATTTGTCTTACCGTTTGTTACGCAAAGAAATAATGCTTGCGTGGCGTAGTGGGCAGCGTGCTTGCTTCTCAGTCAATAGGTCTTAGGTTCGATTCCCACTCCAGACGGGATTTTTTTAAGCGAAAATTTTTCAGTTGCTACTGGTGATAAAAAATTATTCGCAATAAAATGGGGAAACGGTGTAAAAGTGAAACAGTTACACTTCAAGAAGGCCTAGATACTCAGTAGATGGTTTCTGTTCGCTTTCTATTATTCAGTCCCCTATAACATCTGCAAATATACAGTATATAGTACAACTGAGCAATATACCAGCTTCTCCACTCGCTACAGTCGTTCTCACTCCCCTTCCCCAACCTTCCCAATCCCATTCCTTCCCTCCATGACTGTGTTTGTGCATTGCACATAAAGGCCGAAATTGCCTATAACACAAGTCATTCTGTAAAAAAAAAAAAATACTTACGCCAAGGGTACAGATATATTTGTTGTCGCTCAAGAACCTCGATTCCGAATGACTGTCTGTCCGTCTGTCTACTACATTGCTCTCGAAAGCTTTGACCTATCGTGCAGAAATTTGTCATATGCCATTTTTAGCAAAAAAGTAACTTAAGGCTCGTAAACGGGCCCCCACTCCTTCTAGCCCCTCCCATACAAATTTCATGAAATTTCAAAATTTAAAAAAATTGTTTTTCTCCGAAACCATTTCAGCTATTGCCTTGAAAATTAAGTCATGGTATAATGAAGTAAATATCATTAACGTCAAATAATATTGGTCTGATCCCCTTACTCCTTCTACCCCCTCCCATACAAATGCGCAGTTTTCAAAAATGCATTTATTCGGGTTTCATTGCAACTAGCAAAGCTAAAAGAACCAATTTTTGCCATAATTAATTTTATTACAATTGCAACCAATTTTTGAAAAACTACCAACTTCATTTCATTCTTTCTACCCCGTCCCATACAAATTTTACGATTTCAATTTAATTATTTTTCTTTAAAACCGTTAAAGCTATCTACTTTAAATTTTGAGGAAAGTATACTATTACAAATTTCATTAATGTCGAAAAATTTGGTATTAATCCCATACAAATGAAAAATTTTGGTAAATAATAATAGCAATTAACGCTTAAAAACTATGAACTTCGCTTCACTCCTTCTACCACCTCCTATGCAAATTTTTGTATTGGAAATTCAAGGAAAGTATTTCTTATTCAAACATATGAGAGCTATCGACTTTAGGATCGTAACGAAGGAATGTTATTATGATGTTGGTAGGGAGATTCAAAATTATAGAAAACCTTTCTCTTCCACCTCCCATAAAAATGCCATAAATTCCTGAAAAATGATGAAAGCTAAAAACTTTAAAATCAGCATGAAAAATTTTGCACACAACTTTCGGTGTTATATACAAAAATTACAAACCTCTCTCCTTTGCTCTTACCACCTCCCATACAAAAGTCACTATTCATTATTCGAAAGAATTTGAGATGACATATTTTCCGGTACAACAACTACTACTACAATGGCGCTACAGCCCAAAGCAGACTTTGGCCTCCTGACATTTAGGTTCCTTAAGATGTTTCATTACTTATTGTGGAAGGTTTGTTAGCCTTTCGCACAACCCTCTCTCTACGAATTTTTCATTTTCGTAGATTGAGGTGACCAAGGTATATCCAAGCAGGAAATATGCTGTAATTATATATTACGCCGACCGGGATTTGAGCTCACGGCCTTCGCATTACAAGACCAGCACGCTACCCACTTGGCTACATCCTAGTTATTTTCCGGTGCAACCCTTTCCTATTTCATCATCATAACTTTGTTATATTTTTCCAAGAAAATCTGATTATTGTAAATATTTGAAAATGTGTCACTTTGAATGGGAGGTGGTAGAAGGGAGTGTGATTTGGCCCCTTGATATTACTTTTTGGTCAAAATCGATGGGTACAAAATTTTAACTTTTTTCCTGAACTGTTCTCGAGCTAGAAAGCGCACGGACGGACCAACTGACAGACGAATATTTTATTGATAATATTTATAATACTTCCATATCATTAATGTTTTCTTCGAGCCTTATATCTTAGCGTTACAAATTTTTCAGCAAACTTATAATATGTCTCATCTAGAGAGTAATAATCGCTTCTAATCTGCATGAAAAACTTCTGATCTGATGAGCTTGATCTCAAATAGTTTTGACGTTATTTGCAAAATACCTTCAAACAATATTAGAAACATCGAAACATTTTTTTAAATGCGCGGATCTCGTTCTGATTAAAAGTCTGTAAATAGCGTTAGATTTTGTTTTCTGTTTTTCAATGATGAGCTTCCTTCCGATTTCTGTCATAAATGTTTTTAATGCTTGTTTCAGAAATGCGTCCTATATTTAAATAATATATAAATATATTTTCATTGCCATTTTATTGTTGAATTGCTTGCGAAAAGATTCTAAATCGTCGTAACCCAGGAACTTTTCGGAAAGTTTGTCGACATAATATTACAAATACCGTTAAATATTGTTGCGAGCTAGGGGTTCGCCGAGATTTCAAGAAAAACACAATTCGTTTAAAAATAAAGGATAATTTATTTATCCGCACTTTTACTTAATTTGCACTTTAACTTAATTTACACTATATGGCAATACCGCCGATATTGTTCTTTCGCTTCTTACACCGGTTGGTGTTTTCCATAAATGTCGCTGAGTAACTGACTGCCGTCTGACAGTTTCGTGCTTTTTATAGCAAATCTCCCTAGTTCTCGAAGCTTCCGTCAGGTGTCTTTGGGTGTGTGTCTAGACTATTTGGGACAATTCTAGATCTTTGGTTATGGCTTTTTACATATTGGGGAACTGTTCTATATGGTTCTGGCATATTCGGGAAGATCATTGCCAGATCTATAACATTACCCCCTCCTTAGTCCCTGTTCGTTCCGAACAGAGTCATTCACTTCCTCAATAGCACCGTAGTACTTTGATAGTCGGTCGATATGTACCACTTTCATTTTAGTACGATGTTTTTGATGTAGTTGAATCCGATAGACGACATCATTTAACCGGTTGATGATCTGGTAAGGGCCTTCCCAGTTGCGCTGTAGTTTCGGCGATCTGCCCTTCTGTCGTTTGGGATTGTATAACCAAACCAAATCGCCCTCTTGGAATCCTGATGAATTCGCCCGTTGATCATACCTCGTCTTCATGCGGTCGGTCGCCACATCAATTTTATCCCTGACCAGGTTATAAATTGTCTTTAGTCGACATCGAAGATCCGAGACGTAATCTTTGGCATTGGTTGGTTGGTCTGGTGGACCTCCAAACATTAGTTCCGCAGGGACTCGAATAGTTCTTCCGAAAATGACTCGGGAGGGAATTTCTCCTGTTGTTGAATGTACCGATGCTCTGTAGGCCATTAAAAATAGAGGGATGTGCTGATCTCAGTCCTGTTGCCTCTCACTGACGTGATTGGATAGGTTTGAGTTCAATGTCCTATTGAAACGTTCCACCATTCCATCGGACGGTGGATGTAATGGAGTTGTCTTGGTTTTGATTATTCCCAGCATTTGGCATACGTGTTTGAATATTTGAGACTCAAAATTGCGCCCTTGATCGGAGTGTAGTTCACGTGGAGCTCCAAATCTGCTCACCCAGTTGGTGACAATTTGTTCTGCGACGGTTACTGCTTCTTGGTTTGGAATTGCGTAGGCTTCAGGCCACTTGCTGAAATAATCAATGACCACTAGAATGTAGCGATTACCATTTTCTGATTCCGGAAATGGTCCAGCAATATCCACAGCAATTCTCTTGAATAAGACTCCCACGTTGTATTGTTGCATTTCTCCCTTTGATCTGCGTTGTGGGCCCTGGCTCGATGCACACGTAGTACATTTACGGAACCAATTTTCGACATCATCTCGGAAATGGATCCAATAGAACCTTTCTCGTATCTTTGCCAAGGTTCTATTTACACCCAAATGCCCACCGGAGGTACCTCCATGATATTCCTTCAAAACTTCCTCGACTTTGGAATGCGGGACGATGGTTTGCATGTGATACAATTTTCCGTCAGCGTTTTCCCATTTCCGTTTTAATAATCCGCCGTCTAGGTGAAGGGAGTTCCATTGTGCCCAATAATACTTTAAGGTTTCGCTGAATTGTGAGATCTCATTCCACTTAGGCCGTTCCATTTCGTCCTTCCATGCCATGATCAGTGAAATATCTGGATCTTTACGTTGGGCAGTTCTTGCTGATTCCATCCATCCTTTGATTCGGTCGTTATCCTCTGAAGGGTTTCTCCGGCTTCTTTTTCCTTCTCACGTTCGCGTTCTTTCTCCGCTCCTTCTCCTCCTTGGCAGCACGTTTACTTTCCTTTTCATGCAATTTTCGTTCTTGCTGTTTCTTTTCACGTTCCGTATTCTTCCTTTCGCGATCTTCTCGAACACGTCCTCTCTCATGTTCGGACTTGTCACGTTCATTCGCATGAAGTACTTGACCGCCACGACTTCCACCCGTTCGTTCGCGATCCTTATTCGAATGCCTATCTTTGCTTCCATGATCTTTCCCGATGTATTGTTCTTGTCGCAATCGGTCTTGCCGACTCGGGGTTTTCGATCGATTCCGGCGTCTTTTATCAAAACCGTGTGTAAGATTTGAACTCTGACGACTAGTTCTTAACCAAGATCTACTTTCACGATCTCTACCTTCGCGTTGTTTAGCCGCACAGCCGGAACAATAGTTGGTCGCTTTTCTGGGTTTACGGCAGTCGAATCTCAAATGTCCTGCCTGTCCACAATTCCAGCAACGGGGGCACCAGATCCTTCACTCCGCTCGGTGTGCTCTACTTTCTGACACACACACTATTCTGCTATTTCCCAGACTCGATAGTTGCTCCGCGAGCTTTGCTTGGCAGCTTCGAACGTCAGCCCATATACTAAGGCTTCGCCAATCGTTTTCTTACCTGCTAATTTTAACGCCTGTTGCAGCTCTCAGTCCTGTACAGCATTGTTAAATGCGAAAACAGCTGTATCGTTGCGGTGCCCTGTTTGCGCATTGGGAAACGATAATAGTGTGAGTCGTTCAATATCGCGTGCCAGCTCCTGAAGTGTTTCACCGTTCTTTTGGGTTCGGTTGTACAGTTGTGTTTTGTAGATCTCTCGCACGTAGTCACTGCCGTAATGACGATCCAATGTCTTGACTAACATTGAAAAATCTTGTTGTTGCTCCTGCGGAATCGTTTCAAGAACCTCTGCTGGTGGACCTCTTAGCGCCAATATAAGAGCCGTTCCTCGTTCCAGATCATTCCAATGATTGTTACTTGCGGCAGCCTCAAATTGGGTCTTATAAATAGCCCACGGTGTTTGTCCATCGAAGATTGGAGCCTTGAGACCCTTGTGCGTAACGTATTCTGCCTTGATGACTCCAGTCGCTTTAACGTTATCGAAGTCCCTTTTTAGGCGTTCGACTTCTTCTTCAATCCCGGATATCCTTTCCATAATTTGTTCTTCGAGGATTCGAAGTTTCTTCTCTACGTTTTCTTCTATTGCCTTACCCATGGTGTCTATTTTATTATTTTGCAGCTCCCATTTTTGGTTGAGGTCCTTTAAGGTCTGATCTAATTTTTCATTAAGGTCCGCTGATAGCTGACTTTGTTGGTCTAATTTCTGATTAATGTCCGCAGATTGTTGATCTAATTTCTGATTCATGTCCGTTGTCACAGCTGATTATAGTTTAATGTCCACTGATTGTTGCTCTAATTTGTTCATTATTTGTGGCATTAACTGTGTTAGAGCATCCGATGTACCAGAACAGTCCTCTTCACGAGCTTCTTCGATTTGGAACTCAAAACTATCTGCACCCTTACCCTCAGCCTCAAGTATCTCGATCATACGGCTGAAAGTTCAGTCTTGTTCCCTTTCGTAGATAACTCGCGTCTACCGAACTCTTCCTCCAGCTCCGTTAATTTTAAGTCCTTTAGATAACGCGGCATTTTCACTACCGATTATTTCAAGTTTTTCCGCGATTAGCATTCACTTAACTTTTACTTCACTAATTAAAGTCACTACTCACTACTCGATTTTTAATTTCACTTTTTTTTTGACTCGCGATTTTTAACCCGAATTTATCCTTGAAATCCCACTTCTGACACCAATTGTTGCAAGCTAGGGGTTCGCCGGGATTTGAAGTAAACACAACTCGTTTAAAAATAAGTGATAATTTATTTATTCGCACTATGTGGCACTACCGCCGCGTACTGTTCTATCGCTTTCCTGCACTGGTTCGCGTCTCCGTCATCAAAAAGACTGGTTCCCGACTGAAAGCTTCGTGCTTTTATACATTTTTTCCCTATTCTCGAAGCTTCCGTCGTGTATGTCGTCGGGTGTATGTCTAAACTATACTGGAAAGTTCTAGATCTTTAATTATGGCTTTTTACATGTTGGGGGATACTGTTCTACATAATTCTTGCCTATTCGAGAGAGATCGAATTACGGGGTTGCCAGATCTGTAACAGTATGTTTCATCTAGAGTGTAATAATCGCTTTTAATCTGCATGAAATACTTCTGATCTGATGAGCTTGATCTCAAATTGTTTTGACTTTATTTGCAAAATACCTTCAAACAATACACAGTTTGATAAAGGTCTCAGCAGAGACCGAAACGTCACTAATAATAAAGCGTAACAGTATAGAATCCGGAAATCTTTTCTTTCAAATATTTGAAACATCGAAACATTTTTTAAATGCGCGGATCTCATTCTGATTAAAAGTCTGTAAATAGCGTTAGATTTTGTTTTCTGTTTTTCAATGATGAGCTTCCTTCTGATTTCTGTCATAAATGTTTTTAATGCTTGTTTCAGAAATGCGTCCTATATTTAAATAATATATAAATATATTTTCATTGCCATTTTCTTGTTGAATTGCTTGCGGAAAGATTCTAAATCGTCGTAACCCACGAACTTTTCGGAAAGTTTGTCGACATAATATACCGTTAAATATCTTTATGTCACGAAATTGGTACCACAAAAGATAACATCCTAAGTTGTTCTTAGCTGGCTTTTAGAGCTAGGATGTAGCCTAGTGGGTAGCATGTTGGTCTACAATGCGAAGGTCGTGAGTTCAAATCTCGATCGACGCATAATTTCAGCACACTGCCTGCTTGGGTATACCTTGGTCACCCCAATCTACGAAAATGAAAAATTCGTAGATAGAGAGTTGTGCGAAGGTCTAACAACCCTTCCACAATAAATAATGAAAAAATGTTAAGGAACCTGAAGGTCAGGAGGCCAAGGCTCGATTTGGGCTGTAGCGTCATTGTAGAAGAAGTAGAAGAAAAAGTTGTTCTTGGTTTGGCCTTCCAGTTTAAGTTAATGGTAGGTAAGCACATACATATGTCAAAAATACAACAAAATTCCAAGTAATTTATTATTTGTTTTGTCAATCAAGATATCGAAAATTCAGAAAAAATACTAAAAATCGATAAAAGTAAGAATTATCGATTAAACTTAACAATAAATTAAAAAAAAAAATTTCAACAATGAAATAAACATTGATAAATTATTACCACGATTATTTTTAAACTTTAAGAAAAATCCGGTATTCAATTATGCCATAATGAACGCATTGAACCAAAGTATACTTACGAATAATTGCTTAATTAAGTAGAAAATTCCCATGAATAAAAATTCTATGAAATAAAGTAAAATATGTGCATAATTATCCAATTTACCGAAAACAATAGCTCACCATGTAATTTACAATTCCGTGTTTTTCTAGCTATTTAATTAATGATTGGCAATTTTATAATGTCGAATCTGATATATCCGGTATCTATTATGCTTTAGTGCTTTTAAGAATCTTCAGTATTCCGCGGAAAATTTATTTCCTCACTGTTATTTATCGCATTTCTATTTTTGCATATCGCAAGTATGTAAGTCATAAAAGAGTTTTATTTATTTAACTTTAGATAAATTGTTTGTTCGACCTATTTGAATTGGCTTAACTGATTTTAATACACGTGTGGAGAAAGTTGCGACAGTTTCTTATCAATATAGCAAAAATGGGTTGAAAAATCGAGGCTACCTTGTCATAATATGTACTTGTCTCTTCGCTAAATTTATTTATAAAAAGATTTTGATAGCGTAATGACCATGCGATAAGAGACAGAATTTTAGTGAAGGTTGCAATCTATTAGAATTCTTACTCAGCTAGATAGAATTGCCATCAATTTTGCCTCAGCGATTTATCAAAAGCTACACTTGAATTATTTATTGCTTAACGAAAAATACGTTTATGCCACTTCAATTAGCAACAGAAATAAAAAGTTTGCCTTTTATACTATTTGAACCGTATAAAATGTGAGTCGAAGCAGAGCTCATTAAGCTATTCAGCATTACTTGATTGACACTTATCACGTTAATTTCATTGGTTTTTTTTTCATTACAGATATTTCTTCAATGAAATACCACCACCAAAGTATCAATTAAGGCGGAACCCTGCGGAACCAAGAAGACGAACAACAAGGCAGGGTTAACATAATCATCGTTACCATGTTCTTGCCCGTAAAATCTAACTCGTAAGTAAATCCCGTATAAATCCTTAAATCATTACTTAATTGACCGTGCCCTTCTCCCCAATTTAATGTGAACTATTTCGATAGCTCTGAAACATGATGTATTCCACTTCCCATCACTCCGAGCCGTGATCTCCTGTTGCGAGTTAACGTATGCTGAGTTAATTGATTTTCAATGATTTTCCCTACAGGAATCCGGAGAATGGCGTCAGCGGCGGTGTTGCTAATACGGAAGATGTCACTACAACGACCAGCAATTCTACCCAAACACCCAGCGATTTGAGCCCACCAGGACCGCACGAGGAGGTCCTGCCACAGGCACATCATCAAAATCCTGGACATTGCATCGCCTCGTTTGCAGCCATTAATCGGATGAGAAGTAACGTTCAGGTACGCGAGGACATGCCACTGGCACAAAATTCGGCTCGATGTACACCATATGTTTCGTTTATTGACTGAAAACATTTTCGTTGTGGTGGACGACTGTAAGGGTTGAAGGGAATCGAAATGTCCTTGTTTTTTGCTACAAACTCTCAGTCTACTACGAGTGTTTCGAAGGCATAGCATTAAATTTTGAGTAAAAGTACGACATGTTTTTTGTTTAGCAGGATGTTAGGATTGTTTTTTGCGGAGGTAATTTGCCTGGGTATACGACCAGTCCTTTAGTTTTAATATACTCGTACAATCGTACTTTGCTATTCATAAATTGATGTTGAAATGTTTTCTAGCAATGAAAATGCACGATTCTGCATTTAGCTATAAAATATACGCCGGAAACAGGGGTTACTTCTAATCAGTTAATTAATTTATAACAAAGATGTGTTGTAGGTATTGTATGAAAAATGTTATGCGTTTGATATTGGCTTTTGTTAATACAATTTTTTAGGTTATTTAATTTAAATCCAAGTTTTATTTTATGTCCCGCAAGAGGGTAGTTGTAGGATGAGGTTTTACCAATTCTTGCAACTATCTTTGGAGACTAGCGACACCACGGACCTGAGCTAACTATCCCCTGTGGGATGGGGGCTGTAGAATTCACCCACAGCCAGTCCTGCTTGCTCTAAAAAATGGCAAATGGACACTCAGTGGATCATGGGCTTATCACCCGTGATCTTAAGACCTAAATGATACGAGAAACGGATACATCGCCTCGGATACGGACTGATTCTACGGTAACGACTTTTGGCATTCAAAAACCGACTATGATTGGCTTCTGGAACGTTCGAACATTGAATAACGGGGGAAGAGCTGGGGTTACTCGGTCCTTGCACCGCCAGTCAGTGATCGACCGTGGAATGGAGCATTATAACATCCAAATCTTGGGCTTGAGCGAGGTCAGGTGGACAGGATCAGGAGAAGAACGAACCCCTAGCGGAAACACTATTCTGTACATTGGCCCTGAAAGTGAATCCAGAAATGGCGTGGCGTTCGTCCTTACGCCGAGAGCGAGAAACAGTCTCATTAGCTGGGAACCAATCTCGGATAGGATTATCGTCGTCAGGCTCAGGACCAGTGTCAGAAACGTCACAATTCTGCAGTGCTATGCACCAACTAATACCGCAACATCTGGTGACAAAGAGGAGTTTTATAGCCAACTGAGTGCCACCTTCGAACGTGTTCCAAGAGGTGATATTATTATCATCTCGGGAGATATGAACGCCCAGGTTGGATCAGACAACACTGGACTAGAACACGTCATGGGGAGGCATGGTGACCCTTGGGTCGACGCGTCACGACCTTGGATTAAGAGACCAGAAAACGGCGAATTATTTGTGGAGTTTTGTAGTACTCGGCAAATGGTCATTGGAGGGACCCTTTTTCCACACAAGAGTCATCATAAAACATCTTGGGTTTCCCCTGATGGTGTTACTCAGAACCAGATCGATCATTTGGCTATAAGTCGCCGATGGAGAAGATGACTCCTCGATGTGCGAGCGAAACGTGGAGCTGACGTGGAGAGCGATCACCACTTGATGGTTGCTTGAGATTGTGTACAGCAGCTATCCGACGACCACAAATTCTTCAAATGAAGCGTAAGCTTAATGTGGATAAACTCAGAGATCCCAACAAAAAACGCGAATACACCACTATTTTACGCGGAAAGTCATCCACATTGGGTGAAAATGAAATGCGCACACTGGACGCCAATTGGGAGGCGACCAGAAACACTTTTCCAACTAGTGCTGAAGAATCTGTGGGATATGTGCAAAGCGGTGAGAAACCCTGGATGTCGCAAGACACATGGGACAAGGTTGGCAATCGGAAAAAAGCCAAATTGGCAATCATCTCTCAACCCGATGTCAACCAACGAACGCCCGACTTGAGGCAGAACTACCGCGATGCTCATATACAGCTTAAAAAGGCTGTTAGACGCGACAAGAGAAAGGCCATTGAAGATCCGGCAAACAAGGCAGAATCTGTGGCTTACCTTGGGGATATGGGTTCACTATTTAAAATCATGAAACAGTTGACGAACAGGAATTTCACCCCCAACCATCTGGTGAGAGATGTCAACGGAACTCTCCTTAATATGAGTGAACACCAGTTGCGACGATGGAAGGAATACTTCTCTGATATTTTAAACATCTTGTCAGAGGAAGATATTCCGGAAACAGAACAACTCCCAAACATCCATCCGCAACAATCCTCTATTAGGGACGATCCCCCAAATAAGGAAGAGATAGTTTCCGCCATTTGGTCAATGGCGGGAAGGGAAGCTCCAGGTATAGACGGACTACCAACCGAACTCCTCAAAGCACACCCGGAAATAACAGCCGATATACTCCTCCCACTCTTCACTAAGGTATGGAATGAAGGAAGATATCCGACTGAATGGAAGGAGGGCGTCATTGTGAAAATTCCGAAGAAGGGCGGCCTTCGAGATTGTGGCAATTGGCGTGGTATATGTCTACTTACTGCCGTTTCAAAAATTATGGCTAATGTAATTCTCAATTGGATTAGTGATGTCGTCGAGAGCACTCTCGAAGTTTATTAGGCTGGATTCCGTAAAGGGTCGTCTTGTACCGACCACACAAATACCCTACGGATAATATTAAAGCAGTCAGCCGAAATGGGTTCGCCACTACATCTCATGTTTGTGGACTTCGAGAAGGCTTTCGACAGCGTTAAGCGAGATTACATATGAAATGCTTTGCGTAGGAGAGGTATTCCAGATAAGGCCATAGCTGTGATTAAAGAATCTTACGAAGATGCAACGTTTCGCGTCTTGCATAGAGGAGAGCTGTCCGAGAGCTTCCCTGTGCGAACGGGTGTCAGACAAGGCTGCATATTATCACCAGCCCTGTTTCTGGTGGTAATAAATGACATCTTGGAAGCTGCACTGGAAGTTGGGGGAGGAAAAGGTCTTCAATGGAGACTATTTAACATCTTAAGTCACCTTGATTATGCTGATGACGTGTGTTTGCTTGCACATACCCGTTCGGACTTAGAGTCGCTCGTTGCATTCTAAATGCAAAGAGGCGGGACTGAAAATAAATGTGCGTAAAACCAAGTACATGCACATGGGTTCGAACGCAAGCACACCGATTGTTCTTAATGGACAGGATGTGGAAGAGGTGCAAGATTTTTGCTATCTCGGAAGCATTGTCAGCATGGACGGCGGAGCCGAAAAGGATGTTGAGGCTCGGCTAAATAAAGCCCGTCAGGCCTTCGGTATCCTTTCCCCTTTCTGGAGGTTAAGAGAGATCTCCCTTCGCACGAAGCTGCGAGTTTTTGACGCATGCGTCAAATCCGTGTTGTTGTATGGTTGTACTACGTGGAAAGTGACCGTTCGACTTACCAAGAAACTACAGACTTTCGTAAACCAATGCCCCCGACGCATTTTAGGAATATTCTGGCCAGAAATGATCTCCAACGACGAACTTTGGAGTACAACTGGCCAGACTAAAAGAGGTATTGAGATTCAAAGGCGGAAGTGACAGTGGATCGGTCATACTTTGAGGAAACCAGAGTAAAACATCGCCAAACAGGCTCTGGATTATAATCCTCAAGGAAGACGTCGGGTTGGTCGACCATGTAACACATGGAAACGAGCAGTTGAGCAGGAGGCCAGAGGAATAAACAAGTCCTGGCAACAGCTTAAGGCCGATGCTCAGCATCGCGCCTTGTGGAAGAGAGTTGTTTCTGTCCTATGCCCCTATAGGGGGTTTTAACAGGAATTTGATTGATTGATTATTTTTCCTTTTCAACATATTCTCTCTTAAGCCTAATACATTTATCACATCTCTCCCAAAGTTTATTAGTTCGTCTTAAAAAAATGTTTTATAAAGGCCTTCAAAATAGGCTGGAATTGCCGACTTCACCTCTTTATCGTTGGTAAATTTTCTTCCCAGAAGTTCTTTCTTCAGTTTTGAGAATCAGAAGGGGCTAGATCTGGACTATAAGGAGGTGGTAATTAATTTTTGTAGCAAGTTGGCATAGTATCCCCTGTGTTATTTTGTCCTGTTTCTTTATAGTCGATCATCAAAACTCACTCTGAATCCCAAAATTTTTTGGCTATTATTTTTCCGGCGGATTGTGGGACCTTGAACTCCTGGGGGGGAAGCACCTTTACGGAGCCACTGCATTGACTCCTGCTTTGATTTGATGATGAACCTAAGTTTCGTCTCCAGTAACAATCCGGGTCAGAATTTCATTCCAGTTCTGGCTAAAGAGATCCAAAAACTCACGTGAACACTCGACGCGATACTTTTTCTGAACCGCTTGGAACATTCTCGGTTGCGTTGTCTTTTGACATGCCGAGATGATCGTGGAGGATATTCAAAATGGTTGAATTTGATACTCCAATAACTTTTGCGATTTTTTTCTTCTTTAAACGAGCATCGTCGAAAACAAGTTTCTCCTCGTTTCCGACGATTTTTAAGGCAGTGGTCTCAATCATCCGTCCCGAAAGTTTATCATCGTCAATTGACTCTCAACCTTACTTGAATAAACTGTGCCACTTAAAAATCATCGTTTTTCCAGGGCAAGAGTCCCCGTAAACAGATGAAAAAAATGATTTGTGACGTTTTTCCTTGCTTGGTAAAGAGCTCTACGACAGCACAAAACTCAATTTTGTCCCTAGTTCCCTTACGAAAAAAATTAAACTGAAACCAATACATCAATTTTCAGGAAATTAAACCGAATTCCCAAAGCCATTTTCATACTTGAATCTTTCCCACCTCAACGAAGCTTTACAGAAATAAATAGAAGGATAAGAACTCCTTCTGACTCTTGTATTACCTAACAAAAAGGTAATCGAATCAAAACACTACAACAACAGAACATATTAAACAAACATTTATGTTTGCTTTATTGAAATTTATGATGATAAAGCGAAAAAATATCGTTATTCAAAATAAATAAATATGGCTGAAAGTGTCCTAAGAAAACAAAATTAGATTGGTAAAATCGAAGAACCCAACTTAAAGAACCATGAAGTCACAAACGCAATTTCAAGCGAAAAGCAGTTGACTTTCGAAATTTTTCCGATTTTCCTTTTTCCGCTTACGTTTTTTTTTGTTTTTGCAATTTAATCGTAATTCGTTTTTTTCAGCTTTGCGATGTCTGTCTGGAAGTTGGCGGCGAGACAATTCATGCCCACAAAGTGGTTTTGGCTTCAGTCAGCCCATACTTTTATGCAATGTTTAATGGTAGCTATAGCCCCTACATATAGTACTCTCTAATTTTATACAAATGTCAATTATCCTGAAATCCTTTTTTCTAACCAATTTATTTGTTATCTAATAGATGATATGCTAGAAAGGACACAAGGAAATGTAACCCTGCACGATGTCGATGCAACCGCACTAAGGCAACTAATTGATTACACTTATACGGGAGAAATCACTATCACTGAGGATAATGTTCAAGTCCTTTTACCAGCGTCCAGCCTTCTACAGATCCAGTCGGTAAGGGAGGCATGCTGTAAATTTCTATTACGACAACTCCACCCTTCCAATTGCCTTGGGATAAGAAGTTTTGCTGGTGAGTATTCTTCAATGCCTGCATTAAGCCTAACGCGATACTCGACCGATATAGAGCGATAAATCCAGTAAATCTATGATGATGTCCTTTTTCATATACTACGAGTTCATAATAAAATCGCATGACTGAAAATTAGTTGGGGCAACTCTCGGGATTTCACTATAATGATCATAGGTAGGTATACTCGTACATAATGCCGTTTGGACTTGGTGTTAGAAGGACACAATAATGACATCATGATAATGATGGCAATGGTGCCATTGATTCCGTATAATAGCAATAAAAACGCAATGCTAAAAGAGCAGGCAATGTTCATAAGATTTGTGACCTTTCGTTTCATTGGTATGACTATAAAATAAGGACTTTATTGTCAAATGATGTTATAAAAATAACAAAACTGTTTGTGTTCAACCCTCGTTGGACCGTTTTTGTGAAAAATTGAGCTAGTTGCTAAGGAATTTCTTTATGTCGAAGAGCGTAGGGCACGAGAAGTTTTGTTGGAGTGAAGAATTAGTTCAATTATAGATAATTTAGCGATGTATAGAGTGAAAGTTGAGTTTGTTTCAATTCGTCATTTGGGCCGTACATTTTATATATTACATTAGATGTTTAAGAAGATCCAAAGGTTTCTTACTTTGTAGTTATATGGAATAAAATTAAACCTTTAATTGGATCACCACCTGTTTGCTTTCTCAATCATTTCTTATCACTGAATCATTTCTTGATAGATAGATAGATATATTTATTTCTTTTAGAGTACCAACAATTACTTGCTTATTATTACATCGCTTAAGTCTTCAGATTAAAATCTTTTCATCTTTGTTTTATTGTATGCATAGATGCAAGGAAATGAAAGTTTTAGTGTACACAATTCAGGGAGTAAAAAATTTACAAAAACCCTATGAGTTAACTTAAACTATCTCATACTAACTTAACCTAACTTAACCTACATATAACGAAACAATAATCATTGATAGTTCTTACTGACAGTTTCTAAAATGGGAGGGTTGTCGCAATTTTTGATTCTATTCATGAACTTATAATGGAGTTTTTTGCACTCATTTGTAATTAATTCCACCTGAGCTGTTTCATGTAAGATTTTTGTTGAAAAATGCCAGGGTTTGTTCAAAATAATTTTCAACCATTTGTTTTGAATGATTTGTAGTTGTTGTTTATGAATGGCCGCGCATTCATTCCATATAGGAGCACCATAAGTGAGTGCAGGTTGTATGACCATTCTAAATAATAGCAGCTTATTTACCTGGGAAAGCTGTGACTTTCTATTAATCAGTGGATATAAGATGCCAATACTATTAGTGGCCTTAGATACTGCAGACTCGACATGAGTGTGAAATATAAGCTTTGTATCAAGCAGTACGCCTAAGTATTTAACACACTTTGACCAATAAATTTGTTGGCCTAAGATATTGATTGCCACAGGAGGCAAATAACGGGCAGCTCTGCGCTTGGTAAAAAATATGGCTTGTGTTTTTTCGGTGTTAATTCTTATTTTCCACTTGTTATAATAAGAATGAATTATATCCATTTGAGTCTGCAGGTTGTTCACTATTAAACTGGGATCAATTAAAGAAGTGTAAATGGCAGTATCATCAGCGAATGTAGCGATATTGCAGTTTATGGGGTCAGGAATGTCAGACGTATAAAGATTATAGAGGGTCGGACTTAGGCATGATCCCTGGGGAACACCAGCAGGGATATTACGGGGTTTCGAGAAATTATTGTTAATCTTTACCGTGTAGCTTCTGTACTATAGGAATGACCACATGATATTAATAAAAAACTTTGGGACTGAATATTTTGCTAATTTGTAAATTAGTCCTTCATGCCAAAGAGTATCGAAAGCTTTTTCGATGTCTAGAAGAATCATACCAGTAGACTTTTTCTCTTCAAAGGCCTTTTTTATGTCACATTTAACTCTGGCTAGCTGATGGATCGTGCTATGGTTGCTACGGAAACCAAATTGAAAATTGGGTATTAGTTTACGTTCTTCAGAAATGTTTCTTACGTAAACCAAGATGATCTTTTCAAATATTTTTCCCATTGTGGGCAGTAAACTTATAGGGCGATAGCTCGACCTTTGAGTCGGATCTTTGCCTGGTTTAATAATAGGAATTATAATAGCCTGCTTCCATGCCTGAGGAAAATAGCCTATTTTAAGAGAGGAATTATAAATATAATTTAGGAATACAATAGCCTTATTTGGAAGGTTTTTAATCATTGACGTGATTATGCCATCGATGCCAGGGGATTTTTTTGGTATAAGGCGACGCACTATTCTTCTAATGTCCTTTGGTTTACATAGGTCACCGGGATTAATATTTGCAGGAGATTGAGGTAACGAGTCGGTAATAAATTCGTTAAATGCAGCCTCAGTTCTAATATCGCCTAAGTTTAGGGATGATTGGTAGTACGATGAAAAACCGCCAGCTAGTGCTTCAGCTTTATCTTCACTTGAGTAAACTGGCTGTCCATTAAAGTTTAAAGGTGGCATCAATTTTTCACGGTTTTTAACAGCTTATTCAACTGCCATAGTTTTATTGATCCTTTAAATGTAAGAGAGTTTCATTCCACTTTTTATTTCTTGAATCTTTAATTTGGAATTGAATTATGGAATTGAGCCTATTGACATATTTCTTCGTTGAGGGATCTCTAGTTCTTTGCCAGTTACGCCTAGCCACATTCCTCTTTTTAATCAATAATTTTGTTTTCTCGCTGAGCTTAAGGCTGTAGTCTGGGATATTTACTCTTGGAGCCGATTTATGGAGCGCTTTCAACATTTCATTACTTAATATGTCAATTTGTTCGTCAATATTTGATTCCACGATTGTGTGTGATAGATCGAAAGTCATTGGCCCAAACTTTCGTTTTAGAATACTTTGGTACTTCAACCAGTTAACTTTTGAGAGGCAGAGTTTGTTTTTTTCTGACCTATCAACATAATCATTCACCAAAAGTGAGAAGTAAACTGGAAGATGTGGTGAAGATAACTCATGAAGTATTCTTGGTTGTGATATCGTTGTCTGTCCGTTGCTGAGGAGAAGATCTATGGTCGAGGGCCTGCCTTTTACTGGGTAGTGTGTTGGTTCAGTGGGAGTGTGAACTATCATACGACTTTTATTTAATTCTTCTACAAGAATTTTACCAGCTTTATTAGCAGTAAAACAATTCCATTGCCTATGTTTAGCGTTTAGGTCTCCGGCAATTATGGTTTTTTCGGAATTTTTAAATAACTTTTTAATATCACTCATGAATGAGATTAATTTTACAGAGTTCAACTTAGTCCCTGGAAAATAAGCTGCTATTAGTTTGATTTTAGTTTCTAATAATTCAATACTAACTGTTTCGATTATATTTGTATTTAACATAGGAAGTAAAGAATGTTTGATGCTTTTTCTGACAAAAATAGCGACCCCACCTCCTTTAATTTGGTTTCTATCATTTCTATATATAAAATAATTAACATTATTATTATCACTAGGTTTAAGCCATGTTTCCGTAATTATGGCAATATCTATTTCATGATATTTAAGGAAATCAAATACTTCTACGGTCTTATTACGTAAACTCTGGGCATTACAATTTATACACTTAATATTAAATTCGCGATTTAAGACCTGGTTAGTGTTGCTATTTAAGTTAGTATTAGTCATACAAAAATTTAGTGGCTAATTCAACTAGTACCTGGTATTGGTCATATTTATTTGTGCATTTTGATAATTTGGTAATTAACTCAGTGGGTAGTAGTATCAGCTGATCGGCACTGAATAAGTTGTCTTCGGTATCGCTGAGTTTAGACTGTCGACTGTTAGGAGAGCTAGAATTTCCACTGTGGAGAGTTTCAGCGAATGATGGGCGATGTTGTACATTTGAAGAAGCACTTGTTGCGGCAGTTAGTAAGTGCTGCCTTTTGTTATTGCTGAGAGGTGGGAAGTTATTACTCGTTAAGCTCGGCTGAACAAACGCGGTGGAAATAATTTTTCGTTTGCCTTGTCGGTTATTCATCTCCTTTCTTCTGTTTATGAATTCGGCTAGCGTTGGGCACTTCGGATCTGAAGCATGATGATTTCCCTTGCAGTTGGCGCATTTCATGTGGTCGGTTTCTTTTAATTGGCATTCGCTGTGGAGATGATGATCACTGCAGATCATGCAGCGGGTTTGAAGGTGACAGTTCGAAGAGCCGTGGCCATACATCTGACAGTTTCTGCGCTGAGTAGGACCGTTTCTTTTATATTTGTAATAGTTCCAGCTGACTATAGTGTTCATTATTGATTTAGTTTTTCGAAGGTCAGCGATTTTTACTCCCGTTTCACGGTCGAAGTATAATAAATATACGGTTTGATCAACATACCGCTTCTTTTCAGGGAGCAAATTAAAAACTTTCACCTCAGAACAGTTAATATTAAGGTCCTTTAGTTTTGACTTAAGCACTTCAGGTTTCATTGAATGCAATCCAGTTAAAACAATTTTTAAGGGGCGTTTATCTGTGGCCGTATGGGTATAAAAGTCGATTTTCTTTAGCACAAGATGATTATAAGTTTTTTCGTACGTATTCAATGATTGCAAGAAAAGTTTTTTGCCAGTTGAGGTGAGTTTGACTTGATAGTCAACAATATCAAGGGCTCCCATAATGACTTTGATAGTATTCAAGTCTAATATTGGAATAACTATTGGAGGTACTTTTACATTTTTCTTCGGGATTTCGTCCGTTGTGTCGTCATTATCTAGCGCGGCCAGATCTTGGTAATAGTTAGATCTATTCGGCTCCATTGTTTCCCGCAATTTTATTTTATCACGTAAAAGTTTAATAGGGGAGTCATCACGTCCCCTTTTAGTGATTGTATTGTTCGTAGTAAACGTAATTTTTTATTTATTTATTTTTTTTTTTTTTAAATCTTTGCACAGTATAAAAATAGCACAAGAGAATAAATTTTAACTGCACAGCGCGTTTATGACCGTAACGGTAGAACTGTTATTTTCAAACGATAACTAGTTCACTAGCAACAGATCCGAATGACTCGGATGCTAAACTGAGACTGAATCATTTCTTATATTAATAAGTTTACCATACCGTTTGTTAGGCTAAGAAATAATGCTCGCACAGAGCCGCCAAGGGTACCGAAATATTGTGATTCAAAAACCTCGATTCCGAGGGACCGTCTGTCTCTCCGTTCAGTTGCCTACAACATAGCTCTCCAACGCTTCGAGCTATCGCGCTGAAATAAGCTTTATGTTATTTTTAGCAAAACATAAACTTTAAACTCGGGAGTGGACTACATCCCCAAACTCCTACTGACCACTCCCATAAAAATTTAATGAAAATTTGAATTTAAGAAATTGATTATTTTTCTAAACTGCTTAAGCTATCGACTTGAAAATTAGGTCAGGGTATAATAATGTCAATATCATTAAAAAAAAAACTTTAAGTTCAGAAACGGGCTACATCCCCAAATTCCATGTACCCAATCAAATGCATAATTTTGGTAAATGCATTATATCGATTTCCTTCAAAACTAACAAAAAAAGTGTTATTTTAAAATGATTGCCAGGATTTGTCTCTTACTGATTTCAATAACAGCAAAAAAAACATAACAGGGCTACGATTGTGCGTAAAGCACAATCCTACTATACTCTAGATGAAATAGAAATGTTTGTGATCTTGGGAAATTTTGTATGAGGAGTGGTAAAAGGGGTGACAGCATTTAACTAATTTTTTCTACATACAAAATTTAAGCTTCAAAAATTAAATAGGTACTGAGGAAATTAATGTATTAGATTTAATAAAATTGTACAGTTGTATGGGAGGTGGTAAAAGAAGTGGGGTGCTTTTAGTATTTTTTTTTTCTTTTTATTTACTAATATTTTGCAATTGACATGTCTCAAATTTCAGACCGCCAACATTCATACTTTTGAAGAAAATCGATGTTTTGTAAATTGTGAAAATGTGTCATATTTTATGGGAGGGGGTAGAACGAGTGAAGCTAATCAATTAATTTTTTTCGATCTTGATAGTAATGCTTATTATGTATTTAGCTGAAAATTTGAGCTCGATAAATATAATACGCATTTGTTTATAGTGTTTCAAGTAAAATTGCAGTTTGTATGGGAGGTGGTAAAAGGAGAAGGAGTTCGAAAAAATGTTATACCATTATCCGCATTTATGATAAAAATATTATTTTCTTAATTTCAATTTATAGCTTCGATCATTGTAAGTTTTTGAAAATGAGTCATTTTATATCGAAGGAGTAGAGCGATTTAGCCCTTTCATGAACTTGAACTTACTTTACCGTTAGAAATTACGTGTGCAAAATTTGAATTTCCTAGCACAACGTCGTCTTAAGCTAGAGATCGCACGAACGGACGGACGGACGAACATC
Organism: Chorisops tibialis; assembly: GCA_963669355.1. Classification (NCBI taxonomy): domain Eukaryota; kingdom Metazoa; phylum Arthropoda; class Insecta; order Diptera; family Stratiomyidae; genus Chorisops; species Chorisops tibialis. The sequence goes on along the minus strand of OY770262.1, from coordinate 113,919,841 downwards.
CACTTTTGAGATTTTTGATCAACAACCTATATTTCTGTAACTTTGGTGACTCTGTGCTAGCATTATTTCTAAGCTCTACAAGTTTTAGAGCAAACTTATAATACTCAAGTTTTTAAGTTAGAAATTCAAGAAAAGCATTTCTCCTTCAAACTTATCGATACCAAAAAATATTAGTTTGTTTCACCTCATTCAATTATGTTTAATATACAATATTACACTTCTTCCGTCAGTTGCTAGGAACATTCGTAATGTTGCGAGCACACATATGCCTCTTATTTTTAATAATTTCATTTATTAATTGAATACAAATAAAAAACATGACAGGATTACGATTGGGCCTAAAGCCCAATCGTGCGCTACTCTAGATGAAAAAAAAATTTTTTGATTTTGAGAAATTTTGTAGGGGTAGTGGTAGAAGGGGTGACGACATTGAACCAATTTTTTCGCATCACGCTAGAGTTGCTGCCAAAATGTTTTGTACAAAATTTATAATTCAAAAATTTAATAGGTACTGAGAAAATTAGTTTATTGTATTTAGTGAAATTGTGCAGAATGTATGTGAGATGGAAGAAGGAGGGGTGAGTTCTTTATGACTTTTCAGAAATAGCCATAATCATAATGCTTTGGACATTTTTTAAATTGCAGATCAGTAGCGCTCATACTTGTCAGGAAAATCGACTTTTTGTACAGTTGTGAAATTGTGTCAGATTGTATGAAGAGTGAAGCCAATCGTCTAAATTTTTCAGTCTTACTAATAATTCTAAATAAATATTTAGTACACAATTTCAGCTCGATAAATTTTATATGTTTTGAGTAAATTTGTTCAGAATATTTCATGGGAAATTGCAGTTTGTATGGGAGGGGGTAGAAGGAAGGGAAGAACTCGAATGATTTTTATGCAGTAGATTGAAATCATCATAAAAGTACAATAATATATTTCATAATTCAGATCAATAGCTTTTATGTTTTTCGAACAAATCCATTTATTGTCGAATTACAAAATTGTATCATTTTGTATGGGAGCGGGTAGAAGGGGTAAAACTAATCATCTAATTTTTTTTTTTTTTTTGTAATGTTTTCGGTCTTACTAATAATTTCAAATAAATATTTAGTGCACAATTTCAGAACGACACATTTTATACACACTGAGTAAATTGGTTTTGATCATTTCATGAAAAGTGCAGTTTGTATGGGAGGTGGTGGAAGGGAGGGGAGGACACAAATAATTTCTATATAAAATTAAAATTAAATTTTCAAATTGCGAAATTATGTCATTTTGTGTAAGAGCGGGTATAAGAGGTGAAGCGATTTGGCCCGTTCACAAACTTGACCTTACTTTTTTGTCAAAAACGACGGGTACACAATGTTTAGCTCAACGCGTTCTCAAGCTAAAGAGGACTCGGACGGACGGACGGACATCCGGTTTAGAGATTTTTGAGTGATTATTTGAACTTCTGTAAAATTCATTTTTTTTGCCGAGCCTTATTTCTTAGCGTTACGAACTTTGTGACAAACTTATAATACTCTCGGATTTTATCAAGAGCATAAACATAACATGACTTTAGAGAGAAGAGAATATTTTTTGATCTTAAAGGAAGAAGAAGTAACGGCATTGAACTAATTTTTTCACATCATGCTAGAGTTGCCATCAAAATGTTTTTTTTACTAAATCGAAGCTTAATATTTAATAGGTACTGAGAAAATTAGTGTGTTGAATTTAGTGAAATTGTGATGATTGTATGAGAGGTGGTACAAGAAGTGCGTAGTTTTTAATGACTATTTCAGAAATAACTACACACATCTTTCAATTGACATATTTTAAATTGCAGATCAATGGCATTCATACTTTTCAAGAAAATCGATTTTCTTAAAGTTGTGAAATTGTGTCATATTGTATGGGCGGGGGTAGAATGAGTAAGCTAATTGTTAATTTTTTTTCGGTCTTACTAATAATTTTAGATAAATATTAGTTCACAATTTCAGCTTGATAAATTTTGTAGGTACTGACTAAATTGGATTGTAGTATTTCATGAAAAAGTATAGTTTGTGTGGGAGGCGGTGGAAGGAGTAGAGGGATACTAATAGTTTATATACCGTATATTGAAATCGTGATAAAAATAATACATTCCAAATTTCAGATCAATAAATTTCATACTTTTCGAGGAAATGCGATTATTATCAAATTCCGAAATTTTGTCATTTTGTATGGAAGGGGGTTGAAGAGGTGAAGTGATTTGGCCTATTCACGAACCTGACCTTACTTTTTTGTCAAAAGCAACATGTACAAAATTTAAACTTTCTAGCTCAACGCGTTGTCGAGTTAGAGAGAACACGGACGGACAGATTGACGAACGGTCATCCGGTTTTAAGATTTTTGACGGATCTTCTGTATCATTTATTTTTTCTCCAAGCCTTATTTCTTAGCGATGCAAACTTATGATACCCTCATCTGGAGTAGAAAGATGTAAAATCAAACACGATACATATTCACCCTAATACTACATAGCAGCCTAAAGCGTTTAATTCTTCAATTACCGAACATTACAATCCGCTACCAACACATGGTCTTACATTGACTAGGGTACTAACTGGCCGAAATCTGAAGAAATCTTAAGGCCACATCTTTTTTTGATAGGCCCTTCAACCTTCATTTGTCAAATATAAACTATAAAAATGTTAAAAAGTTAACATAGGCTTCATTTTGAACATATATTTTTTGATAAATGATAAAAAATAAGGACGTACAAATAAGGTATCAATCTGCAAAAGCTTAAGCCGATTCGTTTCATCCTTAAGGCACGACAAATTTAGGCAATATTGCCAGATCTACTCTTTCACATTTTTCTTCGTCATCATTTTTCGATCAGTAAGAAAATTTTCATACTGACAATACTTAGAACGAAGGAATGGCTTGCGACTGAAAGCTCTGCAAGCAAATACCGTGACACATCTCCAATTCCTATAGAAGTCGAATTTGATATAGTAGAGCGGGAAAATTTTGCCAGTCCCGTGTATGGATCAATCGCATCTCAGCGATTTTTGCCTGTGGAAGGCTTTGAGCTTTCGTCATTCAGCAAAAGCGTCAGAAAAAAAGCTGTCCTGTGCACGTTAAGTGTGTTTACAGTGATGGACGAAAATAGTGCGCGCCTTTTTCTAGAATTTTTTAAATAAAGTAAGATATTCGTTCCGATTCAAATTTAGTACTTCTAGATTCAATAGAAAACAAAGAGAAGCAATGCTTCCCTTGTATTAATGGATACCACGCAACTGCGCAAATGTGTTATGTGACAAATTTGGGGAAAGTCCGGTTAGAATGAATGAAGTTTTTATGTGTACTATCGAATGCACAGTTGTGTCAAGTGAAAAACTGATGAATTGGCGATATTGTGGTAAGAAAATTCAATATATATGAACCTTGAGGTAAATTAATTGCAAATGCGTTTATCTCAACATCAACAAGTAGCACTTAACACATTTTTGCACTATGGAATCGATATGACATCTTTCGACCTTAAAATTGGAACAAATCATGGTGATAAGGAAGTTGATAAGCAGGTGCAAAATCATTCAAAACCTTCTACTTCTTCTGCTTCCTTCTATACAAATGCCACAATTTCAGAAAAGCAAAATCCAATTCCCTTGAAAATTATGGAAGCTTCATACTGACGAAAACATTCAAAAAGTAAAGGAAATGGTGCTCAAAAATAGTCATGCCAATGTTAGGGAGATAGCAGGAGAGCTCAACATATCTCGCGAGTCCGTTCGTTCGATTTTTGTGGATACTTTGGCCATGAAATGAGTCCTTGCCCGACTTGTTTTGATAAAGGTGAATTTTCTTCAAAAAAAATTACCGTGATCAGGTCACTTTGGAAATGCGAATTCTGATTCCACATTCATGGAGCGCATCATAACTATTGATGTGACATGGGTTTATGAGTTTGGCGGGCAAACCAGTCAACAATCACCGGAATGGAGGAAAAAAAGACATAAATCAAAAAACGCCGTGGACTACTGAGGTGTACCGATTCAACCAGCTGCTGTAAACAAACTGATTAACGTCCTAATTTTTGGAATAATAATTACGGACAGTCCTACGTCCTAAACAAAAAAATAGTAGAAATATCATTTCACAGGGTAATTTTAATTACCGATATTTTGTGGTCATAAGGTACAATCTGACAAAATTCCAACTTAATATCTGTATGAGATTTGAAATATAACGTTTTGAAATTTTTGAAATGCTTCAAATTTTCCCCGCTACTACTATTATTTTAATTTTTTTATATATTCCACTAGTAGAGCTTAATATACGTATGGTGCAAGTTTCAATTTCATCACTTCGAAGATAGTTGAGATAATTGTTAAATATTTTTCTTTGCACCGTCCTGACCCTTATCCTTAAAAGTATTGTCATTCTACAAAGTCAATAGTTTTGGAGCTCTATTCCACCTAAACTGTGCTAAGATATAATCTTTTTGCATTTAGGAACTCCGAAAATATAATCATTTGAAAAAAATCCGGCCGACAATTCGTTTTAGCCCACAACCACCCCCACCCCCGCCCCTCTCAAACCTCACTGGATACACAAATTAATTAACTTTTGCTTTTCTCCCCATAAACTAGTACATACGATTGTCGAGTCTCAGCTTTCTATATGCATTCGTAATGGAAATATTAGCAAGTGTAGTTTTCTCCGTCCGTCCTCCGTCTCCTCCTTTCACTTGACACTCCCAAAATTCAGATAATGCAACTCAATTATCCAATCTACAATCCACCCAAAAATGAACTTAATTTTTTAAAATATTTTAGAGATATGAGTCCATATGTACAGCGTAGGGCGGACGGCGTGCAGACATACCGTATTTTTTTCCCATTTTTAGGCTAATTTAGTCATGAAACGCTAAAAACAAAATTTCAGGGTAGAAATAAATTTTTACTATCTCTATACTTTATTATTGGAATATTAAAGTAAAAGTGGTTACTTGTCGCCGAACACCATGCGAGTTAATATTGTCGTGCGCAAGGAGTCGCTGGATTTCATGTAAAAATTAATCAAGATCACCTTAAACTAAAATAGCCGCAAAAATTTTTTTTTTGAATCGCTTCTCACTAACTCTCACAAACACTTTTTCCGTTCACCAACTGTCACTTCACTTTCTCCGATTATATAGCTGGACTTTCCAGGCAATCACCCGATCTTTACTCTTTCGCTTCCAAATTCAGACTGATACTGTCGTTGCAAATGCTCACATTCTTATATGCTTTTTATCGCCCGCCTTTCGCCGGTTTTCGTCCGTTTGCCTTTCGTCTGCATTTCGCCTGCTTTTCATCTGTCTGTTTTTCCGTCTGCATTTCAGTACTCACGAGCAGTTTGAGGTCACAAGCAATTTATGCTCGCGAATTTTTATTGATGTGGGTGTGTTCCAGATGAGAAAAATCCATACCAGATGTTCTTTATGGTAATTCGGTGATCGCGTGTGTATTAGTTTTTGGTTGAAAACCTTGATATTCCAATCAAGTCGCATATTGTTCCTTACAGTGTTCGTACGCGCGCATAAATTTGATGATAAGAAAGTACAGCTGACTTTTTGCAGTACTTTCGAGTACAGTAGAAGACCAGGGATATTTAAAAAACGACAAGGGCTAACATGCAACAATATGATAGGTGTTTCATATTCGCGTCAAATCGTTTAAAAATGGGATTCGTAATTTCACTGTATGAATAAAAATTTACTTAAGGACATACTCTTGCTGAACGCAAGTTACGTGGGTCAAAGAGCCCGGTTTTGTAAGGGAACGAAATATGTTTTTAAAATTTGAAGGTTAGTGAGTTGATTTTATCGGATTTGACTTTATTATTATAATAATAAAGTATTGTGATCGACACAGAAAAAAAAATTTGCTACCCTGAAATTTTGTTTTTTCGCGTTTCATGACTAAATTAGCCTAAAAATGCAAAAAAAAAACATAACAGATACTCTAGATGAGATGGAAATGACTTTAATATACCGGAAAATATGTCATCTCAAATTCTTTCGAATAGTGAATAGAGACTTTTGCATGGGAGGTGGTAGAAGTAGAAGGGGAGGTTTGTATTTTTCGTATATGACACCGAACATGGCATGCAAAATGTTTTTTGCTGAATTTAAAGTTTTTAGTTTTCATTATTTTTAAAGAAATTGGTCACAGATTTTCTGAAATTGAAGCATTTGTATGAGAGGTGGCAGAGGAAGTGGAGCGTTTAAGATGATTTTGAAACTGCTTATCGTCATCCTTATCACCATGCTTTGATTCAATTTCAAAGTCGATAGCTCTCATACACTTGAAGGAGAAATTCTTTTCTTGAATTTATTATACATATATTTGTATGGGAGGTGGTAGAAGAAGTGAAGCGGAGCTGATAATTATTTCGAACACTTATTTCAATTATTAAGAAACAAATTCTGGCAAAATTTGAAGTTTGTACTTTTTCTAGTTTGAATGGAAATCGATAAAATGCATTTAACAAAAATTATGCATTTGTATGGGAGGGGGTAGAAGGAGTATACGGATCAAAACAAATTTTTTTTCACATTATTAATATTTCCATTTGTATACTTTATACAAAATATCAAGTTGATATCTTTAACAGTTTCGAAGAAAAATAATTTATTTTAAATTTCTAAATTTCGTGAAATTTGTATGGGGGTAGAAGGAGTGATGTGATGATGACAGTTATTTTTAAAATAAATTGCAATTGTAGTAGAATTAATTTTGACAAAATTTCGTCTTTTCAGCTTTACTAGTTTCAATGAAAATCGAAAATGTGTATTTTTCAAAATTGTCCATTTGTATGGCAGAGGGTAGAAGGGGTAACGGGATCGGATCAATATTCCGTGATATTAATGAAATCTATATCATAATACTCTGACCAAAATTTCAAGTCGATAGCTTAAATAGTTTCAAAGAAAAATCAATTTCTTAATATTTCGAAATTTCATGAAATTTTCATGGGAGGGGTAGAAGGAGTGGGGGCATGTAGCCCATTCACGAACTTAAAGTTACTTTTTTGCTAAAAATAACACACAAAATTTTTTAGCACTATAGCTCAAAGCTTTCGAGAGTTATGCTGTAGACAGACGCACAGACAGACAGACGAACAGACGGTCACTCGGAATTAAGGTTTTTGAGCGACAACAAATATTTCTGTACCCTTGGCGGCTCTGTGCGAGCATTATTTCTTAGCGTTACAAACGGTAAGGCAAACACAATATACTCTCAGATTTCATTTAGAGTATAAAAATCCGTCCCGCCGTTCGCCGTCCGCAGTACATATGGACTCATATGTATATCACTCCGAGACCGTAAAAGTAGAATGTTCGTTTTGGGCAGATTGTTAATTGGATAAGTGAGCTCCAATTTCTAAATTTTCGGGAGTGTTAGGTGGAAGGGGGAGGCGGGGGGAGGGAAAGAGTCAAAAACTACACTTGCTAATATTTCCACCAGGAATTCAAATAGGAAGCTGAAAATTAGCAGAGATATAGAGAGAGTTGTGGGACAAACTACAAAAATAATTTAATGTTTTTATCCATTGGCGTCCGAAAAGGGTGGGCTAAAAACAAATTGTCGGCCGAATTGTTTTTTCAAATGATTATATCTTCGAAATTATTTATCATAAAAAATTCATATTTTGGGACCATTAAGGTGGCATATAACTCCACTAGAATCAGCTTAAAGAGAGGCTAATTACTGCCAGGGGGAGGGTCAGGGGGGGGGGCTTCAATGAAAAACACTTAAAAATGAATATCTCAACTATCTCTTAACCTATGTAATTGAAACTTGAAACATATATTAATCTATACTATCGAAATACGAAAAAAGTATAACCTGTGGAAGTAATAGTAGTGGGGGGAATGGAGAGCATTTTAAAAATGGCGCACTTTTCAAAATTACAAATCGTTATATCTCAAAATTGAGTACAGATATTAAATTGAAAATTTGTCAGATTGCAGAACTATATAATTACTCATTTTGGTAAAAATTTTGAGTTGGGAGGTATAAGGGGAGAGAGGTGGTAAGCAGAAATGCCCTAAATTTTGTGTAATTTTTTTAGGGCTCTGGTGAAAGATACAAAGTTTTAATTTTGCATTTGGATACATCTATTTGATATACATAGAAAAAAAATAAAATTTGTTCCACAATTGTTATAAACCGACCCCCCGGTCTAACGTGCACAAGGTGTTTCATGTGTATTGAAAAAAACACATAAACTGAAAATTTTTGAATAAAATTTTAAGGTAGGAACTTGAAAATTTGCAAAATGTATTTGAAAAAGTCCTTAAATATATGAAATATTAACTATATTAAAAACTTCTACCCCCTCCCATACAAAATTATTTTTTCGACTATTTTCAAGAAATCAATTATCACCTAACTATTAAAAGCTATCAATTTAAAATTTTGCATAAGAACTTTTAAAAATAGTTGAAACAAAATTGCCTCAAAAGTTTTGAAATCACGCATGCCCTTCTACCACCTCCGATACGAAACTATGATTTCGACCAATTTCATTAAATCAACTAATAACCAACAAATTAAAAGCTACGAACTTGGAATTGTAGAAGCACCTTACAAGAGAAATGAATTGAAACTGCATCACAAATTTTATGATTCCCTTACCGGCTCTACCACCTCCCATACAAATGTTCGGTTTCGTGATGTAAGATACACCGAATTTTATGAAAATTCTATGCAGCTTCGTTTATGAAACACATTCTATACAGAGAATATTGGTCATGATTCAAGCAATCAATTAAGAAGCTATTAACATCCATCCACCCTTACTATCACCCCTCCCGCTCCCCTCATAAGAACCTAAACTTGCATAAACGAATGAAATATTGTTAAATTAATAACAGCCCTGCCCAAGAATTCTCTTTCACTTAGTCTCCCAAACCACTCTAACCTGCATATTGACTTTCCATGCATCCGCAACTTGTCCCAAAAATAATAAAATTCCGCCCGACTTGTTGGCAGTTTATTTTTGTTTTGCTTCTTCCGCTGAGAGCCTTTTGCATATTATCGCTGTACCTTCCACCGTGTCCTAATTTCAAAACTTCTATATATTCTGAAATTACGGTCCACTTACCATTATTTCAACCTTAACAAGCCTAAAAAAATTAATTGCACTACTAAACTTCACACGAAGTCTTTGCCAGAAAAAATGAACCGAGTCACTAATGCAGCTAAAGTCATATAAGCTCAAGAATAAAGCATTTCCACCCCAATAAATGCACTCGTTAAACAGGTCTCCGTCTTAAGGCAACGACCATAAAGCATTGTTTATTATCCAATAAGAAAGCCCACTAGACCAAAACCTATCATCAAAATGTAGCTGCAACCTGTTGAAGTACACAGGAAGGTGGCTCTGAAGTGGAGAAGTTTTTTTTTTGTGCGAGCCCAGAAACACTTTGTATATGGATGCCACTAGGTCAATTGATTACCCGTGGAATTATCTTTCCAGATGCCCACTCATGCAAGGAACTTCACACGAGGTCACACAAGTATGCACTACAAAATTTTCAACAGGTTGTCGGCACCGAGGAGTTCTTGTTGCTTCCATTCGATGAGGTAATCGGGTGTTGCCCATAATGAGGTACGTTGGTAATTCGGAATTTCACTTTCTTTTAATGTCTTTCAGGTGCGGGATCTCATATCAAATAATCAGCTGAACATTTGCTCGGAGGAGAAAGTATTTCTAGCAGTTCTGAATTGGGTCAAGCATGACCTTGGCGAACGGCAGCGGCACATCTCCGAATTGATGAGTCATGTTCGACTGCCGCTGGTCAGTCGAGACTTCCTCATGACATTTGTTGAATCTGAATCGCTCATTCGCAGTGATCCACAATGTAAGGAGCTATTGCTCGAAGCTATGAAGTATCACCTGCTTCCGGAGCAGAGAAGCCTCATGATAAGCAAGCGAACGAATGAGCGGCGACCCGAAGGTATGAAACCGTATATTTTTGCAGTCGGCGGGGGAAGTCTGTTCGCCATACATAGCGAATGTGAATGCTATAATCCAAGGACGAACACTTGGATACCAATTACACCGATGCTATGGCGTCGATCTAGATCAGGAGTCACGTCCTTACAGAAGCTGCTCTATGTTGTGGGCGGATACGATGGCGTTACTGATTTATCTTCGGCCGAGTATTATAACCCGTTGACCAACAAGTGGTCGAACATTACACCGATGGGAACGAAGAGATCCTGTTTGGGGATTTGTGCATTCGATGGATTGCTGTATGTCTGCGGAGGATATGATGGAGCGTCCTGCTTGAGTAGCATGGAACGCTATGATCCACTCACCGGAGTCTGGAGTTCGTGTCCTGCGATGAGCACGCGAAGAAGATATTGTCGGCTGGCGGTTTTGGGTAATATTCAGCTTCTTTCGGCACGACCAGCTGCTTCACTAATACTTCTCTTTCAGATAACTGTATTTATTCTCTGGGAGGATTTGATTCGACCAACTATCAATCATCAGTAGAACGTTTCGATCCCAGAGTTGGAAGATGGACACCTGTGCCTAACATGACGTCGCGTCGCAGTAGCTGTGGAGTTGCAGCTCTCGATGGCCATTTGTATTGCATTGGAGGCAATGACGGAACTATGTGTATGTCAAGCGGCGAGCGACTTAACTTACGACGCAACGCTTGGGAACCGATTACAGCTATGCACTCCAGAAGGTCGGTATTGGGAGAAAGTGGTTGGATAGAGCAATACGCTAATTCAAAATTATTTCAGATCAACCCACGAAATAGTCGAAGTTGAGGGATGCCTTTACGCCTTAGGAGGAAACGATGGATCATCCTCACTGAACTCAGTCGAACGTTACGATCCGAAACTGAACAAGTGGACAATCGTTAGCTCAATGGTAACACGTCGTAGTTCGGTCGGTGCTTCCGTTCTGGACTGTTTCAATCTGGAACGTGGACTCGTACAGACTACGAACTTATGACCCTTGTCGAGTGTTTCGGAATCGGCAGCGACAAGTAGTAGTAGCAGCGGTAACGGTAACAGTAACGGTCAATCTTCAAATCGTGACTCATTACCGGCACCAGTAACGAATAAAACAACTTAACGGTACTCCGAAAGCTTTCTTGTCACGCCCGAAGTTCTAGTCAAACCGAATCCGAATAGCAATATTTTCAATAATGTCTTCAAATAAGTCAGTGAGTGCAAAATAAGGAAAATCAACGACTAGAATTTAATGCTAAAAATAATTTTTGAGAGAAATAAATCAAATGGAATCCTTATTTTGGCCGTTTGCCATGTTTGCCTTTCTAAAAAAAAAAATTTACGTTTGTCTTTAAGACCAATCTAAAACGGTTTTGAAAATTTTAAAACAAAGCTTGAATAAATTTTGTCAAAAATTAAATTTGAGATCCGCAGCTTAAGAGTGTTCGCGTCCGCTAGAAAAGTACTCTTTGTTTAAAGTCAACGTTTTTCAGTTTTGTATATTGAGTTTTTGACTGCGAACTTTCCGCATGAAATTTATTCTGCTGATGATGATGCAATGGCGCTACAGCCCATATCGAGCCTTGGCCTCCCGGATGCATCTCCTCCAGTTGTCTCGGTCCAACGACCGCGTCCTCCAGTTTGAGAAATTGAGAAGCGATCTGCAGTCTGCGTCGACTGAGTCCTCCCATCGCTTTCGTGGCTTCCCCTGCTTGAGCTTTGCCCTTGAGCACTCGTTTTGGGATTCGTTCCTCATGCATTCGTTCCACGTGGCCAGCCTATTGCAGCTTGCGCAATTTGATCACTATAGATGCTGGTGGGTCGTCAAATAGTTGATACAGCTCATGGTTGTATCGAATTCGCCAATCATCTCCTTCCTTAACTGCTCCGTATACCTTCCGAAGAATTTTTCGCTCAAAAGTGTCGATTAACTTCTCCGAAAACCGCGTCAAGGTCCACGTTTCGCATCCATATAGCAGCACAGGACGAATTAATATCTTGTAGATGCGTAGTTTACATTTATTCTGCTGATGCTCTTGAAATTACGGATAACGAACCATTCAAGATCAAATTCAAATTTCTGGTAGCGCAATCAAATTGTTCAGTTTACTAAATCGAAATTTATTCAAGCTTTTATTTCAAAATCTCTATTTTAATCAAAAATTCATATTATTTATTCTCTATCGCTAAGTCGAAAAATATATTAAGAACAAACAAAAAGAATTATTGTCCTGTGATACAAAAATAGGAATTTTTACCAACAAAAGACAAATTTATAGGTATTTTCGTAACCTGTTCGAAATTCATAGGTATACGTACACAATTTTTCGTATAGCTATGTCAAAAATCAAATGAAAACAAATTAACTTAATCAGTCAAATATTTTAAGGCTTTCACCAATTGCTTGCATTTATTGGTACATTTAAGAAAAACATAAAAACGTTCTAATTAGTTCTATTTAAATATGACTAAAAATTTATTTTAAGCAATTCGAAATGTCGTAAAAACCATCCGACAAGGTACAGAACGGAACAATTCTTCTTGGAGCCTAACATGATTTGAACTTGTACCAATTATTTGATAATTTAGTTATGTACATCATAACTAAGCGAGCGGCAAACAAAAAGACACATAAAATATGGTGAATTCTCTTCATGTCAATCTTCGAAAGTCGGATTTTCAAATAAAAAAGAGGCAAGTCCTAAATTAATGGTGACCAATAAAGAGGAAAGAAAACATTCTTTCTCTAATGACAATGAGCTGCTTTTACACCAAAAGTTCCGCTGTTTCACTAACATGATCTGTATCTAAGGAAAATCGAAAGACATTAAACCTAAAAATCTATCTCTTAAATTTCGTGGTCCAATTAATTTTTGCTAAAGCATAAAAACTAAATAAATAAAAAAAATTTACAAATTAAATAAGCAAATGAAATTTAAAATTAATCATTAAGCAAAAATATTAAAAATAAAAATAAAATAACAAAAAATTCTATAGTTCTTATAAGCTACGTACAAAAATTAAATATTTTATATTAAATTAAATAATAAAAAATTACTATACCCAGTTATACATACTTACATAGAATTAAATATAAAATATAGAGTTCAAATTTTGAATTAAACTTTTTATACATTTAAAAAAAAAAAGTATTCAAAATAAATTGAATTCAAATTATTAAAAAAAAAATAATAATTATATTAAACTTCCAAAATAAATGCCCAACAAAAAAAAATAACAACTTTTTAAAAGACTTAATAAAGACTATTTGGAATGAATATTTAAAATCAAATTAAAATTATTGAAAACTCAATACGTTTAGCTCTAAAAAAAAAATATGAAATCTTAATCTAAAAATTATTACAAAATATTATATTTACTGTTTTTGTTTTAAAAAGTTTTTATAGTATACACATACATATTTACATGAAACAAATTACCATTAAATACAAAGAACAAAATCAGTTTACATATTTCATGGTAGAAAAATACATTTCCAGTCCAAAATTAATTAAAGGTTCCAGCAAAAATTTGAACACTGCCAACCACAAAGTTTTCTATAAAAATATATTTCAGTTTTCTTCAGCTAAAGGTTTCGTAACAATTTGTTATTAATTAAACATTTATTATTATTATTATTATTACTGGGTATACATATTTGTTCGTAATTATGTTTAAAAATTTTAGAATGTTTCTCGGATTTTATATAGTTTAGAAATTATGTTCGTCATCGTAACCTCTAGAGAATAGAATCGATTTTTTTTTTAAATTTAAAATAATAAAAAAAAATAGTTCATAAAAATTATATTACAAATATATTTGATGGCGAACACTATAAATTGTTTGTTTATTAGTGGGTAAAATAGTATTAATTATAAAATAAAACAAAACAAAAACAAAGAAAAGAAATACATGAAAATTTTTTTTATTGGTAATTGATTCTTTTATTATTAATATACAAAACGAAAATTAACTATAAAATAAATGTAGTAGGAGAGTGAATAAAAATTTAATGACATTAAAGAGAAATAGAAAATTTGGTTGAAAATGAAAAGTTGTTGTTATTTATAAATTCTTTAAGGGGAGCTTATATACCGAAAAGGCGTTTCCGTTGAAGATGAAGTAATTTCGAATCCTAAAATTAGGCGAATAGTTCAAAATAGCTTGTTGAACCACAAAAGCTCGAAAAAAATTTTCCGTTTTTTCGCATATATGATTCAATTGATTACGTCATGGAGCCCCAAGAAATTTGAGCAATAAAAGTACATGTTTTGAGTTTTCCTTCGTATCCCAGTCATTACACTAGAAACCATGACCCATTTAGACAATATTTGAGCCCGGATCTGCATATTAAAAAAATATTTAACCTTAATGTTGAGAAATGTAACTCGAACAGAATCCCACATGCGAATGAATGGACATACAGAAAACTTTTAGTGATGAAATTAGCTTTCATTTTCATTATCCAAGCAAAGATAATTGCCATAAATGCGAGCAATTTAAACTAAAACTTGACGCATCAAGTAATGAAGTGGAAATAAACAAGTCGGGCGCAACTTTATTATTTTTGGGTCAAGTTGAAAATGCATGGAAAGTCAATATGCAAGTTAGAGTGGTTAAGGAAGACTAAGTGGAACCCCCTTTAGGGCAGGGCTGCTGTCAATTTAACACTTAATTGCGAATGTGATCAATAGCTCCACTATATGTAATCAATATTTCATTCATTTATGCAAGTTTGGGTTTTTATGAGGGGTAATATTGATTGTTTCAATTACGTCCAATAATTTCTGCATAGAATGTCAGTTTCATAGACGAAGTTGCATAGAATTTTCATAAATTTTGGTGTATTTTACATTCACGAAACTAATCGTTTGTATGGGAGGGCAAGGAGCATATATAAAATGGAGTGCCTGATACGCTGTCTGGGAATACGTTTTGATTCGGAAATTTTCGAAAATTGCGTCCAAGCTTAACATGGCTTCAAACTTTTACAAAAAAAAATATCATAATTTGTATTCTCTCTTGGTTGCTAATTTTCAGTCAGCAATAAAGTAATTTTCAGTACAATGGAGTTTGCTGTTTTATTTTAGAAATCTTTATTTTTTCAATTTTTATTAGTTTTACTTTATTATTCTAGTACTAAAGTATTGTGATCGACACAAGAAAAAAAAAATTTGCTACCCTGAAATATTTTTTTTCCGTTTCATGACTAAATTAGCCTAAAAATGCAACCCGTCCCGCCGTACGCCGCACATATGGACTCATATCTCCGAGACCGTTAAAGGTACAATGTTCGTTCTTGGGTGGATTGTTGATTGGGTAAGTGAGCTCTATTTTCTAAATTTTGGGGGGTGTGAGGTGGAAGGGGGAGGCGGGGGGAGGAAAAAAGTCGAAAACTACACTTGCTAATACCTCCACCACGAATGTAGATAGAAAGTTGAAAATCGGCACAGATATAGAGAAGGTTGTGGGACAAACTTTAAAAATAATTTAATTGTTTTATCCATTGGCGTCCGAAAAGGCGAGGGCTAAAAACAAATTGTCGGCCAAATTGTTTTTTCAAATGATTATATCTTCGAAATTACTTATCGTAAGAAATTCATATTTTGGGACCGTCAAGGTGGCATATAGTTCCGTCGGAATCAGCTTAGAAAGTGGCTAATTATTGTAAGGGGGAGGGTCAGGGGGGGTGCAAGGAAAAACACTTAAAAATTAATATCTCAACTATCTCTTAAGCTATGTAATTGAAACTTGAAACGTATATTAAGCTATAATAAGAAAATACAGAAAAAAAATTTAACATGTCGAAATAATAGTAGTGGGGGGAAATGGGAAGCATTTGGAAAATGGCGCACTTTTCAAAATTACAAATCTTTATATCTCAAAAAATAGTCCACATATCAAATCGAAAATTCGTCAGATTGTAGAACTACATAATGGTTAATTTTGGTAAAAATTTTAAGTTGGGAGGTGTAAGGGGAGGGAGGTGATAAGCAAAAATATCGAAAATTTTTTGTGATTTTTTTAGAGCTCTGGTGAAAGATACAAAGTTTAAATTTTGCATGTAAATACGTCTATTTGATGTACATAGAAAAATAATAATAACTTGATCCATAATTGTTATAAACCGACCCCCCCGGTCTAACGTGCACAAGGTGTTTCATGTGCATTGAAAAAAACACATAAACTGAAAATTTTTGAGTGAAATTTTAAGGTAGAAACTTGAAAATTTCCGAAATGCATTTAAAAAAAATCTCTAAAAGAACGAATTATTAACTGGTCGAAAACCTTTAAGACTTCTACCCCCTCCCGTACAAAATTATTTTTTCGACCATTTTTGAGAAATCAACTACCACCTAACTATTAAAAGCTATCAATTTGAAATTTGCATAAACTAGAGGGGTCAGTGCATAACAATTGTGGAATTTTTATTATTTTTTCTGTATGCACAACAAACAGATGTATCTATATGGGAAATTTAAAAGAAAATCACTCAAAATTTTCGACAGTTTTGCTTACACCTACCGACGTAACATTTTTACCAAAATTAAAGACAACAATTTGAAAATAACTTATATTTGATATCTGGACTCAGTTTTGAGATATACCGGTTTGAAATTTTGGAAAATACACTATTATTGAAATGCTCCCCATTTTCCCCCACTACTATTATACCCAAATTTTATTTTTCTCGTCTTTCGCGTATAGCTTAATATATGTTCCAAGTTTCAATTACATAGCTTAATAAATAGCCGAGATATTGATTTTTAAGTGTTTTTCTTTGCACCCCCGTGACCCTCCCCCTTACAATAATTAGCTTCTCGCTAAGCTGATTCTAGAGCACCTTAATTGTCCCAAAATATGAATTTCTTATGGCAAGTAATTTCGAAGATATAATCATTTCGACCGACAATTGGTTCTTAGCCCCCCTTTTCGAACACCAATGGATAAAAAAATTATATTATTTTTAAAGTTTGTTCCACAAACCTCTATATGTATGTTGATTTTTAGCTTCGTAGCTGAAATCATGGTTGAGATATTTGAATTCTTAGTTTTCGGTTGTAGTGCTCCTCCGCCTCCCCCTTAACCCTTACGAGCACCAAAATTGGTGTCCGCCTGAGAACCGCAACAATCTACAATTCATTCATAAATGAACTTTATATCTTCAAGGGTTTGTGAGTTAATGTGCGATGAGCGTACACACCGGCGTACGGCGTACAGACAGACGGTTTTTTTTCTTCAATTTTTAGACTATTTTAATCATGAAATGCGAAAAAACAAAATTTCAGGGTAGCAAATTTTTGTTTTTCCAAGTCGATCACAGTACTTTATTATTAAAACTAGCAAACGCCCGCGACTTCGTCCGCGTAAAAATAGCAATAATAAGCAATTTTTGAGAGTGTAGTTAGTAATGCATTATGTGGGATATAAAATCTGCTTACTTTAATGGCTCTTTGAAGAGAATGGTTTGTATATTGTTGGAATCAGAACCATAAATTATTAAGAATGAAAGCATGAAACTCCCATTTTTATGGGATAGGCTCGTGATCAAATCAAACCCGTGATTCGAGATCATATACGTGTTGAAGAGCGTTAAGAACATGTGAATAATTGTAGCTGGTGTTAATTAAAAAAAAAAAAGTAAATAAAATAACATTAAGCATAAAAACATAACAGGACTACGATTGTGCGTAAAGCCAAATCATACGATATTATTAATAGATGAAATCGAAATATATAAGGGGTGACAGCACTGAACTAATTTGTTTCACATCATGCTAGAGTAGCTATAAAAATGATTTGTACCAAATTTAAGCTTCAAAAATTTAGTAGGTACTGAGAAACTTAGTGCACTGAATTTAATGAAATTGTGCAATTTGTATGGGAGGTGGTAGAAGGAGTGGGGGGTTTTTGGTGATTTTTCGAAAAACAACTATAACTATCATGCAATTGATACACTTTAAATTTCAGATCTGCATCATTAAAACTTTTCAAGAAAATCGAATTATTACATAGTCGTGTAATGTGCCTCATTGTATGGGAGGGGGTAGAAGGAGTGAAGCTACTCGGTTAATTTTCTTCCCGCTGTTAATAATAATGCTAATTAAGGATTAACTTTAAATTTTTACCTCGATGAAATTTAAATGTACTGAGAAAATTCGTTTAGAGTATTTTATGGAAAAGTGCGGTTTATATGGGAGGTGGTGGAAGGAGAAGGGGGTTTTTGGTGATTTTTTGAGAATAAACTATAATCATCATGCAATTGATATATTTTAAATTTCAGATCAGTAACATTCAGACTTTTCAAGAAAATCGAATTCTTGTGAAGGCGTGGAACTTTGTCACATTGTATGGGAGGGGGTAGAAGGAGTGAAGCTAATCGGTTAATTTTATCTCGATATTAATAATAATGTTAATTAAGGATTTAATAGAACATTTTAGCTCGATGAAAGTTACACGTACTGAGAAAATTGGTGTAAAGTGGTTCATGAAAAAGTGTAGTTTGTGTGGGAAGTGGTAGAAGAAGTGACAGACCTTAAATAATTTGTATACCAAAAGACTGCATTTATAATAGAAATAATATAGTCCAAATTTCAAATCAATAGCTTTTATAGTTTTCAAGAAAATTTGATTAATATATATTTTTGAAAATGAGTCGCTTTGTATGGGAGGGGATAGAAGGCGTGAGGAGAGTGAAATAAAACCAAAAGCAGATTTCATTCCGATGGACACCTAACAAACTGTGCAAGTTTCATTACAATCGGTTCAGCCGTTTGTGCGTGAAAAGCGGTCGTACAGACAGACAGACAGACAAAAATTTCAAAAATGTGTTTTTATGCTTAGTTAGTGCTAAAATAACTCAAAAAACTAACTTATAGCCATTTATAAGCAAATAACAGACAGACACTACAATTATATTTATATGTATAGATAATAAAGTGAAAATTGATCTCAAAAGTCAACACGAATCATACCTTAAAGGTGCGGAAGTGGCTTGAGAGAATTTTCAGTAAGATTTACAAAGGGCATCAAATATTCTGGATAAGCATTTTTAATTTTCCTTTGATCTATAGAAGGCGCTTCTTTACCCTAAACTTTCAGTGTCAATTGCTTAATACATGGTGTTTGTTTAGAGGCGGAGAACTTTAAATTGAAATAAAACACATAAAATTTATTTCAATGTTCATAAAATTGGCTTTATTTGAAAGATAGTTTTATGGCATTAATGTCTGAATATGATTTCAGGCATGTGGCTACTGCCGCTGATGCGTACATAGCGTCACCTGGAAGTCCAATTTTCACACACTCTTCGCAGCAAATCAGGATGTTTTTCGGCAATAACGCGTCGAATATTGGCTTCCAAGTGCATCAGTAGTTTCTGGTTTATCATCATAGACATGGGACTTTACATATTCCAAAAAAAAAATCTATTGGCGTCAAATCGCACGGGCGAGGTGACCAGGTCCTTTTCGCGAAATTGAACATCAAATGTTTCTTTCAGTAAATTAAATTGTATCGCGCGAGCTATGGAACGCAACCAGACCCCAATTCAGTTACGAAATGCAACCTGACCGCAACTCTCAGTCACCAGCGATCAGCATATTCCCAGACATTACCTGGCTCAGCAACACCGATCGGGTCAGCATATTTCTGGAACCTGACCCCAACAACATGACCGGCACTTGCAACGCCAACATTTAATATTAAGTAAATTAAAATAATGTAACGAAATATTTAGTCAGTCTATTTTGATATCTCTTGCGGAATAAACCTTTAATTGAAATTAAAATTTGTTTATACTCTAGATGAAATCTGAGAGTATTATAAGTTTGTTCTAAAGCTTGTAACGCCAAGAATTAAGGCTCGGAGGAAAAAATGAATGATACAGAAGATTATATTATCACTCGAAAATTTCAAAACCGGATGTCCGTCCGTCCGTTGAGAACACGTTGAGCTAGAAACTTCAAATTTCGTATACATCGTTTTTGCCAAAAAAATAAGGTCAAGTTCGTGAACGGGCCAAATCGCTCCACCCCTTCTACCCCCTCCCGTACAAAATGACACAATTGCGCAATTTGGCAATAAACAGATTTGCTCGAAAAGTATAAAAGCTATTGGCCTGAAATTTTGAGTACGTTACTTTGATGATAATATCACCATATAAAAATTATGCGTGTCCTACCCCTCCTTCTACCACCTCCCATACAAACTGTACTTGTCATGAATTACTCTAAGCCATTTTACTCAGTGCGTATAAAATTTACCGGGCTGAAATTGGGCACCAAATATTTATTTAAAATTGTTAGTAGGGCCAAAAAAATTAGACGATTAGCTTCACCCCTTCTACCCCCTCCCATACAAAATGACACAATTTCGCAATTTGATATTAAATTGATTTATTCGAAAAATATAAAAGCTGTTAATCTGAATTTTGGGATATATTACTTTCATAATAATTTAAATCTACATCAGAAAAACTATTTGCGTCCTCCCTCTCCTTCCACCCCCTCCCATACAAACTACACTTTTTCATGAAATGTTCTAAGACGATTTTCTCAGAACATATAACATTTATTGAGCTCATATTTTGCAATAAACATTTAATTAGTATTATCACTAAGATCAGAAAAAACTATTTGATTAGCTTCACTGCTTCTACCCCCTCCCATACAATATAACACAGTTTCACAGCTTCACAAAAAATCGATTTTCTTGAAAAGTACATATGAATGGCACTAGTCTGAAATTTAAGGAATGTCAACTTTATAATATTCCTAGTTATTTCTGAAAAAATCACTAGAATTCCCCCACTCTTTCTACCACCTCCCATACAAACTGCACATTTTCACTAAATCTAGCTCACTAATTTTCTCAGTTCCCATTCAATTTTTGGAGTAAGCATTTCGTATAAAACATTTTTGTAGCTACTTTAGCATGATGGGAAAAAAATTAGTTCAATGCTATCATCCCTTCTAACACTTCCCATACAAAATTTCTTGGGATCACAAAAAATTCTATTTCATCTAGAGTATCGTAAGCCCTGTTATGTTTTTTTTTTTTTCAAATTAAAAAAGTAACTTAACTTAACTCGCGCTGTATGGCATGTGGCGCCGTCCTGTTGAAACCACATGTCTGTGATATTAATGCCTTCCAATTGATGCACGAAAATGTTAGTATCTATATCGCTCACCGTTGACTGTAACATTGTGACTATCATAATTTTTGAAGAAATATGGACCAAAGATTCCGCCGGGCCATAAAGCGTATCGAACGATGACTTTTTCTGGATGTAATGGTGTTTCGACAATAGCTTGGGGATTATCATGGCTCCAAGTGTAGCAATTCTGCTTATTGACATAGCCATTTAGCCAAAAGTGTGCTTCATCACTGAACAAAATATTTGTATGAAAATTTGGCTTCCAGATTACGCCATGTACGCGCCAGCCGCGGGGGCGACATGCCCGAAATCATATTCAAATATTAATGCTATAAAATTATTTTTCAAATAAAGCCAATTTCATGAATATACTCTCGTGACATACAATCAATTGAGTTATGTACATGGATTTTGTAACGCGCCTGAAAAGGCGTTTTCCGCTGTACTTTAAGTTAGGTTTGAAAAATAAACGGAGATATAATCATAAGTTTGCTGGCTGCGAAAAGTAAGGTTGCTCCATTGAAAGCCAGATTGACAATTCCTCGCTTAAGCCTACTTAGCACTAGCCTAGTGCGAACTAGGCTTTAGGGCTAAGCGGAGCTGCTCTTCTTGCTGAACTTATAAAACAAACAACGGAGGTCTTAAATATCAACTTTGTGAAAATTTATGCATGGACAGATTCAACAATTTTATTGGCATGGCTAAATGGATCACCAGAGAAATGGAATTTTTTTGTCGCCAACAAAGTAGTAGAGGTCAATTCAGTGTTGATTAGAAGGTAATGGAATCATATCCAAAGAAAACCCAGCAGATATAGCATCTCAAGGAATATATCCAGTTCAACTAAAGGAATATTCAATCTGGTGGAATGGTCCTCAATGGCTACAATTCTCCAAGCACGAAACGTCATCACACTGAACTAAAAACCGCAAGGAAAAACGTGCTACACAAACAATCATGAATGGATACTTCACTTACTCGGAAAATACTCCAACTTCATGAAATTAGTGAGGGTCACCGCATACTGCTTACGATTTGGAAATAATTTAAAGTCTCCCGGAATTATGCGCGGAATTATGCGATTGGGTGTAAAGCCGAATCACGCGATACTCTAGATAAAAGAGAAATTTTTTGATTTCCAGAAATTTTGTAGGGGAGGAGGTAGAGGGGGTGACATTGAACTAATTTTTTCACATCACGCTAGAGGTGCTATCAAAATTTTTTTTACGCTGAGAAAATTACTGCATTGGATTTGGTGAAATTGTGCAGTTTTTATGGGAGGTGGTAGGAGGGGCGAGTTCTTAATGACTTTTCAGAAATAACAATAAATGTCATTTAATTGACATGTTTTAAATTGCAGATCGGTACCAGAAAATCGACTTTTATTAAAGCTGTGAAATTGTGTCATATATTATGGTAGCGGGTAGCTGCACTCCAGCTACTCGTTAATTTTTTTCGGTCTTACTAATAATTTTAAATAAATATTTCGTGCACAATTTTAGCTCGATTAATTTTATACGTACTGAGTAAATTGCTTTATATATTTCATGAAAAAGTGCAGTTTGTATGGGAGGTGGTGGAAGGAGTGGAGGTGGGAAATAAATAATAAAATAATTTTTATTAAGTAGAAATAATGCGTTCAAAAGTTTAGATCAATAGCTTGTAGTGACCGGTGCACATAGGCCCTTACGTTCTAGGAAACATGATTTTCCCACGCGAATACGAAATTGATATTTCTAAAATAATCCTCTCCGTTATTTAAATTTAACAATTTTGTAAATGCAAATGAATTCAATTGCAACTAATCCGACCCGTTACGTCAAACCTGATTCAGCATGAATATTGCAATAATATAGCTCTAAGTAATTTGTATTTTTAGAAATTAGAATTTAGGAAATAAGATTAGTTTTAGTATTTTAATAAAAATAAAATTCAGTAACTTTTCGACACTCAACAAGACACCTTGTCTTTTAATATATTATAATATAAAAAGTTTAAGCTAAAGATCCCCATAAGCTTTCATAGTTTTCGAGGAAACCCGTTTAATGTCAAATTCCTAAACTAATTTGTGTGGGAGGGGGTGAAAGAGGTGAAGCGATTTGGCCCGTTCACGAACTTGACCTTACTTTTTCATCAAAAATAACGTGAATAAAGTATGAGCTTCCTAGTTCAACGTGTTCTCAAGCTAGAGAGCGAACAGACGGACAGACAGACGGACATCCAGTTTTGAGACTTTTGAGTGATAATATTAACTTCTGTATCATTAGTTTTCTCCGAGCCTTATTTTTTAGCAAACTTCAGACCAAACTTGTATGTAATGCTCTCAGATTTTATCTAGAGTATATAAATGTCGAAATTTTTTAAATTTTGCTGTAAATGCCAAATTATGATAAAGTGCCTCTTAATGTCCCATGAAGTAACTATAGTTATGTCGAATTAAGTCGCGAACATTCGTTCAAAATAAACAAATTAAAATTAATTAAAAACGCCGTATTAATTCATTAGTGCATGAAATCAACTTAAACCAAAAGCAATAGCTTAATGTTCAAAACCATTGCTAGGATATCCTAAAAAAAATATCACAATACTTTGAAAATGACACACCACCTAGCTGAAGCCATTGATACATTTCAAGGCCATTGAATGGTCTCGGAGTGTAAACTCCCCAGACGCCAATGGAAAAGAATATTGTTAAAGATCTGACAACCACGCACTATTGATCTTTCCCCTACAGTCCCCTAATATGTAAAAAGCCATAATCAAATATCTAGAACCTTCCAGTATAGTCTAGACATATACCGACGGAACGGTATACTCCAAGATGTAGGCAATTAAAGATCTAGAACTCTCCCGAATAGTCTAGACACACAGCCAACGACACCTGACGGAAGCTTCGAGAATTGGGAAAAACTGGTATAAAAGCACGAAGCTGTCAGACGGGAGTGAGTCATTCAGCGACATCTGTGGAAGAACGCGAACCGGTGCAAGAACGCGATAGAACAATATCGGTGGTGCCATATAGTGCGAATTAAGTCAAAGTGCGAATAAATAAATTATCACTTATTTTTAAACGAATTGTGTTTTACTTGAAATCCCGGCGAACCCCTAGCTCGCAACAATATTTATTGGTGTAAGGAAACAATTTTTTTTTTATAAAATAATAAAATATTTTTCTTTAATTTTCAAAAATAATAAAATAAATCAGTACCTATCCGAAGTAATTACGGTTAAATTATTTTGTGTGTGTGTGTGTGTGTATTCTCGATTAGATTGTACATTTAAGAGTATCCTAGAATTTTATAAACTAGTCATAGCTGGCGGCCGGGCATACGCTTTCGGAATGAAACCATACTTTCTTGTTTTCGGAGCGTATGCCCAAAGCCAACCGTCAACGGTTTGATTATTCAAGTCGGCATAAATCCAGTCACCACGCCTCACCGATAAATCATCCGGTGCTTGAGCCTGAAATTTAAAAAAATTCATCAATGAGATTTAAATTTTTGCATTAGCGGACAGTGATTTACCTTATAATCGTAGAGCATGACCAATTCGGTTCCATGATACCGCAAATCATCAGCCCCTACCATTTGTTGTGATTGCTGGCCACAAGGCGTTATAGGATTCGCATTATGTGCAGCGTTTCCCGCTGTGTTTTGATTAGCATTAGTACCGTTACTGTTAACAGCAGCGCTACCACTATTTGTAGTAGTTGTGGCATGATTGTTATTGCTATTATTGTTTTGTGCAGCTGACTGTGCCAGTGTTTTTGACTGCATCACATTATCGGCCGGATAGACAAAGCCCGATGGTATGAAACCCTCCTGACCATCGCTTCGTACGATCCAGAACCAATCGGGATCCTCACGATTCAGCACGGTGACGAATTCGCCACGTTCGACCGATACATCGTTCTCATCACGTGCTATAAACGTATACAAAACGATATATCGACCGCTAGGATCTTTGGCAAAGGGCAAGAAATCGGGCTCCGAACTTAAACTGGCTTGTGAATGTTTAAGAGGCGATTGCAGACCACCTCCTCCTCCTGTAACGCCGGTCGTTCCCAAGCCGCTCGGCGGACTCTCATCGATAAGTTCAGGCGTTACGTCAATTACACCGTCCGTTAAATCGTTCGGTATGATTTGATCGCGCGGCAATTTCTTTTTAATTGCCATGTCTGCTAGCTGAGTATTATATGGTGCACAGTACGAATGCGGAATGAAGCCTTCTTGTCGCGTATCCTGTCCGATAACGTAGACCCAATCGTTTTCGCGATACAATATGTTGACGATTTGTCCGCGTTTCACTTCGAGCTCGTCGTCAACGCATGGCGTGAAATCGTGCAGGACAACCATTTTCGAGTCCGGACTTAAGCCGTGCTCTTTTTCGATTCCAACTCGTACTAACGTCTCGATACTGGCCGATCCTGTTATGCGTCCCATACCGTGATTTAAGCCAAGACCACTGCCGGGCCGCGATAAGTCCTTGTCGATGTCGCCATTTGAAGCTGTGTGAGGGAGAAAAAAATGGACGATCAAAATATGAGTTTTGTAAGACCAGCGAATATGCTTAGTGCTGTGCGGTGCGATAACTGGTTGTGTCACCCTATTCTCTTATCAGCACACTCTACATTTCACCTAATTGTAAGCTCGACGTGAGCATCACCCGACGGACGAACATTCAACCAAATAAATCACGTTCTAGTAAAGAAAAGAGCACCTCTAGTATCCTCACCGTGCGTACATTTGGATGATTAACTGCGACACACTGCCATTATTTAGCAAACACCAATTTCCGACGTCGAGTACCACACCGAGGATCAGAAAAACACAACCGGTTTCTAAACTCATAAGAAAACTCAAGAATTAAACTATAGTTGCAAAATACAGGGTGGGCCATCCAGTGGTTTCTTTTTAAATCATACGTTATTTTGACACTGAAAGCTGTTTCCCGCTAGAAATCTTGACAGAAAGTCAGTATCATAACTCCGCGGAACGAGTCGCTTTATACTTGAACAACGTTGGGAAATATTGAAAACTTATTTCCAAAGTGAGTGCTGTGTAGCCCAAGCAGTGCGTTTTTTGAAAAGAAGTTTTGGCCGAAATGAAGCACCCACCGTACCTGCTGTACGCAAGTTTGTGCAAAAAGTTCGTGAGACTGGCATACTAGTGGACAACACTCACCGTCCCCGTCGTCGTACGGTGCACACAGACGAGAATGTGGCTGCTGTAGCCGAGAGAGTGAGACTCACTCCACGAACATCAACTAGTCGTCGATCTCAATAGCTCAACATTTCACGCACTAGCCTGAGGAGAATTCTGCACAAAGATCGTCGGATTATTTTAACGTTTCGGTCAACGGTGAACGTTACAGAGCCATGTTATCCGACTTTTTTTTAACTGAAATTGAAGACATGGATTTGGACGACCTCTGGTTCATTCAGGATGGCGCGCCATGCCACACACCACATGCCACAATCGATCTTTTACGCACCGAATTCCCAAATCGTGTTATCAGCCGTCTTGGCGATGTCAATTGGCCACCCCGGAGCTGCGATTTGAACCCCTTTGGACTTTTTTTCTGGGGAACCGTGAAGGACCGATGTTATGCCAACAATCCAGAAACAATTCAAGCACTTAAGGCCAATATCATCGAAGCAATCCGTGAGCTACAACCCGAAACCATCGACATGGTCTTGGAAAATTAAAGTGACAGAATACGCTACTGCGAAGCCAGCCGAGGCAGCCACTTGAACGAAGTTGTGTTCCATCATTAACGGGAATGTTTGCTCTTACTAATGAAGCCATAATACATGGAAAAAAAATGTATTTTGTTCATTTTATTGCATTTTTAAAAAGAAACTTGTATTTGGTCCACCCTGTACATATTATCATCAGCAACACAGACCTTTGGAGCTTAACGAACGAAAATCTTTTAATGAGATATATTAAGATGAAATAAACTGCCAACAAGTCGGGCGAAACTTTATTATTCTTGGGACAAGTTGCGGATGCGTGGAAAGTCAATATGCAGGTTAGAGTGGTTAGGGAAGACTAAGTGAAAGGAGGTTCTTGGGCAGGACAGTTGTCAACACTTTGCGGAAACGTTCAAAAGCTTCAGTATATATAACCAATATTTCGTTGGTTTATTTATGCAAGTTTGAGTTTTGTGAGGGGAGGGATGAGGGTTGATAGTAAGGGTCGGTGGATGTTAATAGTTTTTTAATTGACGTCCAATATTCTCTGTATAGAATGTCAGTTTCATAGACGAAGTTGCATAGAATAAGATTCTGTGTATTTTACATTCACGAAACCAACATTTGTATGGGAGGGGGTAGAGGAGGTAGGGGAATCGTAAAGATTGTGACGCAATTTTATTTCCTTTCTGTTGTAGTCTTCTCGTACAAAATTTCAAGTTCGCAGCTTTTAACTTGTTGGTTATTAGTTGGTTCAATGAAATAGGTAGAAATGATACTTTTGTATGGGAGGGGGTAGAAGGGCAAGCGTGATTGCAAAACTTTTAACAAAATTTCATTTCAATTATTTTTAAGTTTTCCGGCAAAAATTGAAATGGATAGCTTTTAAGAGTTAGCTGATAACCGATTTCTTAAAAATGCTCGAAAAAATAATTTTGTATGGGAGGGGGTAGAAGAGGTAGGGGAATTGCAAAATTTGTGATGCAATTTTCTTTTCTTTCTCTAGTAAGGTGCTCGTACAAAATTTCAAGTTCGTAGCTTTTAATTTGTTGTTTATTAGTTGATTTAATGAAATTGGTCGAAATCATACTTTTGTATGGGAGGGGGTAGAAGGGCAAGTGCTATTTTGAAACTTTTAAAATAATTTTATTTTAAATATTTTTATAAGTTCTTATGCAAAATTTCAAATTGATAGCTTTTAATAGTTAGGTGATAATTAATTTCTTAAAAATGGTCGAAAAAATAATTTTGTATGAGAGGGGGTAGAAGTTTTGAAGGTATTCGACCAGTTAATATCTTATACGTTTGGGGATTTTTTTTAAATGTATTTCCCAAATTTTCAAGTTTCTACCTTAAAATTGTATCCAAAAATTTTCAGTTTTCGTGTTTTTTTCGCTGAACATGAAACACCTTGTGCCCCTTAGACCGTGGTGGTCGGTTCGTAACAATTGTGGATCAAATTATTATTTTTTTTCTGTGTATATAAAATAGATGTATCCACATGCAAAATTTAAGGTTTCTATCTTTGACCAGAGTCCTAAAAAAATCACTCAAAATTTTCGACATTTTTGCTTACCACCTCCCTCCCTTTACACCCCCTAACTTAAAATTTTTATCAAAATTATAAATTATATAGTTCTATAATCTGACGAATTTTTGATTCGATATCTGCACTCAATTTTGAGATATAACGATTTCTAATTTTGAAAAGTGTACCATTTTTGAAATGCTCCCCATTTCCCCCCACTACTATTATGACCAAATTTTATATTTTTTTTATATTTCGCTAGTATAGCTTAGTATATGCTTTAAATTTCAATTACATAGCTTAAGAGATAGTTGAGATATTAATTCTTAAGTGTTTTTCTTTGCACCCCCCCTGACCCTCCCCCTTACAATAATTAGCCTATTTCTAAGCTTATTCTGATGGATCTATACGCCATCTTAATTGTCCCAAAATATGAATTTTTTATGGTAAGTAGTTTCGAAGATATAACCATTTCAAAAAAAGATTCGGCCGAAAATTTGTTTTTAGCCCCCCCTTTTCGGACGCCAATGGATAAAACAATTAAATTATTTTTGGAGTATGTCCCACAACCTTCTCTATATGTATGCTGATTTTCATCTTTCTATCTGCATTCGTGGTGAAGATATTAGCAAGTGTATTTTTCGACTTTTTCCATCCCCCCGCCTCCCCCTTCCACCCCACACTCCCCAAAATTTGGATAATGGAGCTCACTTACCAAATTAACAATCCACCCAAAAACCAACATTCTACCTTTAACGGTCTTGGAGGTACGAGTCCATATGTACGGCGTACGGCGGGACGGATTTTTTTTTTTTGCTTTTTTAGGCTAATTTAGTCATGAAACGCGAAAAAACAAAATTTCAGGGTAGCAAATTTTTTTTTTTTCTGTGTCGATCACAATACTTTATTATTAAAAAATAATAAAGTAAAAATTGACAGTTGGATAGCAGTCCAACAGCACCACGAGATAGGCATTAGAGTGGAATCCCTAATAGAGCAAGAGCCCTAGAAAAAAAAGAACAACGAAAAGCGACTAGGATATAAAAGCATATAATGGTAGAATGCAGTATAACTAAGACAAAGGACGAAAAATCGATTTTCAAAACCGGTGCCAAACGGGTCCTACGTACTGGAACAAATAAATAGTTTGAAGGTAGAGACGCAAACTTGGTTTCATTCGAAAGGTCTCGCTAGGCACTTTACGAAAATATAATTTACAAATTATAAGGAAATAATTTATTCCCTTCGACACAAAACCGGTAAATTGATATTAAAAATTTATTAAAAAATTGTGTAAAATTGCTATAAAACAGTTTGAAACTGCGAGAAAAAATGAGATATTTGAATAGAGCTCCTCAAGGGCTTTCCAATGAAACCAAGTTTGTGTCCATATCTTCGAACTATTTTTTCGTTCCACTACACAGGACACGTTTGACAATGGATTTGGAAATTAATTTTTCGTTTTTTTTACGGGGGTCACCCTTTAATCCAATGCACGGTTATGTCGGTATTAAGGTGGAGAGAGACGAAAATGACGGTGGACATTGTTCTTGAAGCACTGCAGGTTGTACTTGTGGGGAAACAAACTAGCTGGCAAATCATTCCAAGGCCTTGACGTTCAGGAAATGAATGAGAAGGCAAGGGTTTGACCGTGTACTCGTGTGAGCGTTCAGCTTGGCGAGTATTCCGGGGAAAAGTATGCAGTGGAGGAATGAGTGCGCTTAGTTCCGTACTGCATTTATCGTGGAAGTGTCGATAGTATGTAAATGCTGAGTACTTCGACATTTCCGCGATGCTCGAGAGAATCTATAGAAGACGTGATGGTTTCGTCTCCAATCAGTCGGAACGCATGTTTTTGAATACGATCGAGCAACGCGAGGAGTGTTTTGGGTGCCACAGCCCGAACAATGCGAGTTATACTCTAAACGTAGTCTAATGTAAGCCTTATAGATGGTTGTGAAATGTGAAATATTTTTTGCATTTTTGGAAAACACATAGACTTTTAGAGGCATCAAGGGCAATATCAAAGATATGCTGGGTCCAATTCAGGTGGTGATTAATTTTGAAGCCGAACAGTGTGAAATTCTCCGAAGTGGTAAGCTGTGCACCATCAAAGGTTACATTGTGAGACAGCACTGAAACATCCCGTTTGAGGGATCGATGATAGGCCTGTGTTATGGATGCGTTAAACTCTACTATGTTTTTCCTGCCCCATTCCAGGATTAAGTTGAGATCCGAGTTCAGCGAACTGAGTGACTCCCTACGATTGAAAGCAATAGAATGATTGTTTGATTCCGTATCAGAGTTAAATTCATAGGTGTTGTACTGTCATCTACAAAACTATGGATTGGATTGAGAGTGGACGATAGAAGGTCGTTTATGAAAACTAAGAAAAGAGTTGGGAGATAAAACAGAACCTTGTCCTCCGACTTAGTTACACAGTGTACTATGTACTTCATAGTGTCTATGTACTTCATACCTATGTCGCTTTCCGTTGTTATTTTTTGTTCTAGTTGTGATGACCTGGAGGTCGAAGAATATCATTTGTTCATAGAACTATGAATATGTCTGAAGAACTCATTTTACTGGGTGATTTTAATATTCCAGGTCTTTCTTGATCATTTTCTGATGATGATTCTACTCTCTTAGTTTCTGATGCTTGGTCCTCGCTTGAATGTTTTTTTGTAGATAGTATATTTGCACTTGGTCTCCAGGAACTTAAGTCTTGCTCTGAATTCCTATGGAAGACAGCTTGACCTGGTTTTTTATTCGGACTACTGTGCCTGTTCCGTGGAAGAGGGCGTATCATCAATTTCGATCACTATGTCTTACACCCTCCTATTAACATATTTCTTATGATTGACGAGGAGCATATTTTTAGTCCTAGTGAGAAAGTGCTAACTTTTAATTTTAGCAAAGCCGATTTTTCCCGGTTGGACTATCTTATCTCTAATTTCAACTTTGAAGAGATTTTTGACAATCCTAATTTTGAGGGATTATATTTGTATCTTTGTTACGTTCAAAAAAGCCCGGCAACGAATGCAGCCAAAACAACTGGTGAACTGGATAGTTTATCCGAGTATATCCAGACCATATACACTGAGCACCCTGACGCTGAAATCGTTTGTCACGGGCGATTTCAAAGTACACAATATTGCCTGGTCCTGCACAGACCAAGAGGGACGTGATACTGAGCTCTTTACTTCGATAAGCGGATTAACATAACTTGTAAATTATCTAACTCGTTTACCAGAAATTTCAGGACAGTTCCCCAAATCTTCAAGTCCTGGGAACAGCTAAAGACCGATGCTCTGGATCGCGCATTGTGGAAGAGAGTTGTTTCTATCCTATGCCCATATAGGGGGTCTTAACAGAGATTTAATTAACAAACCAGAGAAATACTCCCTCTCTGTAATATCTCCTTCGCCGATTGAAAATACGGACCACTTTTTGATTCGTGCACAATTTTCAGTTGTAGCACTAAAACCGCTGCCAGTTAAGACACCTCGAAGAATTGTTTGGTATTTTAAAAGAGCTAATTGGAGGGCACTAAATGAGTTCTTCAATGCCTTTAATTGGAAATTGTGCTTTGATTCCAATAACTGCGATAAAGCTTGTAAACTTGTCACCAAAACTATCCTGAAAGTCATGAAGCTCTACATACCGTCCAGTTTAAAGAGAGTTCGGCCGTCGAAGGACTCTTGGCTTACAAACGAGTGTCTTGTCCAATTCAGGCGAAGAAACATTCGTTTCAAAATTTTAAAAATCATCAAACTTTAGCTAACAGAGAGCTTTACATGAAATCAAGAAATACCTGTAAATCTATTCTCAATCGTGTTAAATTTGATCTCGACCAAAAACTTCGGCGAAAGATCCTTCAGAGTCCAAAAGGCTCAAGAACTTTCTGGTCACTTGTCAAAACGGTCAACAATAATTTCATCTCTTCATCAACACCACTCATAGATGGTGACCGTACCGTAATTGATCCTGTTGAGAGAGCTAACCTATTCGCAGCTAGTTTCGCGAGGAACTCGACACTACAATCTTCAAACCATCCTATCGCAATACCATCTGGTTTTTCGCTGCCTCTGCTACATTTTCGCACTCATCCAGGATTCTGCAAAAGCTCAATATTCGCAAGTCCGCTGGCCCTGATGGCATTCCCCCATTACCCTTAAAATATGCTCCTCTTCTCTGGCTAAACCTCTTCGCAAACTTTTCCTTCTATCCTACTCTTCTGGGTGCTTTCCACAATTGTGAAAAGTTGCGAATGTGCAGCCAATTCCGAAGAAAGGAAGCAAAGCGAACCCCGCCAACTACCGCACAATAATTCAGTGCTCTCAAAAGTGATGGAAACTGGTGTCAATCGCAAAATCGAGTATAAACAGCTTATCCACGATCGCCAATATGGTTTCCATTCTGAAAGATCGACGGGAAATCTCTTGGTCTATCTGACGGAGCGCTGGAGCTCTTGCTTGCATAAATACGGCGAAGGTCAAGTTCTTGCGCTTGACATTGCAAAAACTTTTGACAGAGTTTGGCATGAATGTTTTATTGTTAAGCTAACAGCCATTGGCCGTGATGCTACCCTCATTCAATGGATTGAGAGTTTCCTGTCCGAAAGCACTATATGACTAGTATTATATGGCGTTACTTCTTCCTCCGTCCCCAATCAATTCCGGTGTTCCTTATCGCCGACTCTATTCTTAGTATTTATTGACGATCTCTTGTCTTCTACTCTCAATCCAGTCCATAGTTTTGCGGATGACAGTACTTTAGATAACACCTATGAATTTGACTCTGCTGCGGAATCAGACATGCTAATAATTATAAATAAATAAATTTAAATAAATTGAAAATTGAATCATACAAGCATTCTATTGCTTCCAATTGCGGAGAATAATTTCGTTCGCTGAACTCAGATCTCGATTTAATCCTGGAATGGGGCATGACAAATAGAGTAGAGTTCAATGCCGCTAAGACACAGGCCTGCCATCTTTCCCTTAAACGTGATGTTCCAGCGTCATCTTCTAATGTAACTTTTAATGACCGACAACTTTGCTCTTCCGCAGATTTTATCCTTTTAGGCGTAAAGTTCAATAGCCATCTCGAATGGAGTCAACACATCTTTGAAGTTGCCCTTAACGCCGCCAAACGCCTAGGTATTCTTCATAAATGCAAAAAATACTTTACGCCTCACGACTTAGCTACTATCTACAAGGCTTACGTATGACCTCGCTTAGAGTAAAACTCGCATCTTTAGGCTGGGCATCTAGAACTCACCTTGCGCTGCTCGATCAAATTCAAAAACATGTGTTCCGACTTATTGGAGATGAAACCATTACGGCTGCTATTGACTCCCTCGAGCATCGCACAAATGTCGGTGTACTGAGCATTCACTATCGCTACTTCTTTAGTAAATGCAATTCATACATACTTGTCAAGCAGAACATGCGCACGAGTATACTGTCAAACTTTTATGTTCCCGTACAGTAAAATTTAGGCGGTCATTCATTTCCCGAACATCCAGACTCTGGAACGCATTGCCGGCTAACGTTTTTTCCCAACGGGTATAACCTCAGATCCTTCAAGAATAAAGTTCACCGTCATTTCCGTCTCTCTCTATCCGAATTTACATAATCCACCAATTTTAATCCACTTCATCTACCGACTTAACTGTGCAATGCATTAAAGGGTGACCCCCTAAGTTATACTCGGTGTCTTAAAAAAAGGACCCTATCCAAAAACCCATATATGCCTGAGGTACTGGACGAGGTCTAGCGACGAGTCACTTCAACTTTTAATGCAAACGCATTTCCCCGGATACTTTGAGCCTCAGCCACAAAGTTCATGTATCGATCGTATTCTAGCTAACACAGAACTAGTAGGTACAGTCGAGACGTCAGGAGGCATAGGAACTTCGTTCAGTTCTTTCCGACCCATCAGCCTGATTTCGTTCCTTCTTAAAGACCTGGAAAGACTGGTGGACAGCTATGTGCAAATCTGAACTTCTCGGTCAGGTGCCCACTCCAACACGCCTATCTGAAAGGTAGGTCCACTGACACCGTCTTGCATGTTGCATTTCTAGACGTGGAAGGTGCTTATAACCACGTCAACATTGATGCCATACTTGAGGCCTTGCGCAGCCATAGTATGGAACCTCTCCTGACTGCATGGATAGCTAAGCTTCTTCGCTTACGAAAAATCATAGCACGGATTGGTGAAGAGACAAGAAAAGGCTCTGTCCACAAAGAAACGCCACAGGGCAGCATAATGTCGCCTCTCTTAAGGGGTCCTTTTCCATTTTAAATCGTAACGGCTACCCGACAATATCATACGCCGACGATATTGTCATCATGCTCACTGGTAAGTTTGAACAAGTTCTAGGGAACCTTATGCAGTCCGCTTTACAACTGTTAGACATTTGAGCATTAGATAAAGGACGTACCATATTTTAGAGCAGATTTCATTAGTAACTTTAGTAGAAATGAAAAGCGTTTTTGAATCACTGTGAACTTACAACAATTTTGTTTGATCGATTTTAATAGTCACTGTTGTAAATGGAGAACTTTATCTTGATCTGTCATTTTTTCGTCCTTCTCGATCCAGACGTCAAGCGGAGCAGACGCAAATAAATTCAACTTAGTTAAGCACATGAGAGTTTTGTTTTAATTCTTATTTTGTTGGTTAGAAGTTGTAAAGAAGTTGCAAATTACGACTCGGAAGCGATAACTATCGCCTTCCCTCAAACACCATCAACCCTCAAAACAGATCTGGTCCTCTTCTCCAGAAGAAGAAGACCATATGTTTTCAATACACCAAACATTCGGGGTATCACTACGGTTCTCCCGAACCAAGCTAAATATTTAGGTCTTATTCTTGATAGTAAGTCATCCTGGAGGGTCAACATTCAAGTACGAGCAAAAAAGGCTACCGTAGCCTTCTTTGCTTGCAAAAAGACATTTGGCTTGAGATGAGGCCTTAATCCGCACCTCATCCACTGGTTGAATACCAGTACTGTCAGACCAATTGTTTTGTGGCAACACGACGTCGGATTAATGTGGCGATACGACGTCGTCGGCACATTCCAGCCGCATCAAAATCGGACGGATTTATGCTGACCGCCACACAAGCAAAACCGTCCTCGTTTTCATACATTCAGATTTGCTGACCGCCAACGTCACCTTCTGCATATCGCCAGATATGCAACGGATCAAGTGGCATGCCCGACGATGCGCGCGATCAAGCAATGATAATACTTTGTTGCTTATCTTGCACAAAAGTATGCCAGCCAGACACGCCGCAGCGTCAGCATAATGACGGAAATTAAAAGGCAGTCGCGCTGGCTTTTCACACAGTCGTTCATAATCTTTACAGTCGTTAGTCAACCGTCGCGCATATCTCAGTCGAGTTCCAGTTTTGATAGTTTAGTAATAAAAATTATTTATTTCGAAATCCGTGTTTCAATCACCACCTCGTCCACCCTCCTAGGCCCAAAGTTTAATATGGCGCGCTGGTGTCGTGGCCAGCTGAGGTACTAAAAACCAACTTATCACCTTTACAGCTAATCCAACGGATTGCATGTCTGTGTATAACAGGTGCCCTTAGAACCACAACAACCGCAGCCCTAGAGGTAATTCTCTCACTACCTCCTCTTGATCTTTTTATAAGACAAACAGCGGGCCTAGCTGCCATTAGATTAAAAACCTCTAATTCCTGGTCAGCACCACAAATTGTTTACGGCAAAATATTAAACGTCATTAGAGAAACAAATTCCTTTTTAGACTGCGAGTATAATTGCATGAACCAACTGCAGGCTGAAAAATGAAAGTTTCCTGAACGAAACGAATGGGCAACAAACACATCAGCACCTGCACAGATCCTCATCTCTATAAAGACAGATCCAAAACTAACGAAAGGATGCAGGGATTTATTGCCACCACCTCGACATCCACACTTTGTCTCATCTTCCAGAACACGCGACTACATTCCAAGCGGAAGTATTAGCCATTAACGAGAGTATACAAATTATTCTAAATGCAGAACAGTCTCGGAAATTGTTACATTTTCACGGACAGCAGGGCTGCACTTCTGGCACTACAATCCTACAGGACCACGTTCAAACTAGTGTCCAATTGCATACACAATTTGAAATGCCTAGCGGCTATAACCGAAGTATTTCTAATTTGGATACCGGGTCAAAGCGACCTGTTAAGAAACGACGCAGTAGACACGCTTGCACGGCAAGGATCTGCAAATATTAATTCCACTAGGATGTCAGTCGTTGTAGTACCAACAGTGTACTAGCTTCAAACAAACTATTTTGGATTCTTTCTTGACGGGGAGGTGGCAGCTGGACAGCTGCAGAACGGCCAAATCCTTTTGGGAAGAACCGAATAAAAATATTACAGCTCAGCTGTTACAAAGTAGTAGCTATGGCGTCTGAACAATTGTTGGACTGATCACAGGTCATTGCTTGCTAAAGCTGCACGCTTTCAGGCTGCGAAAATCTATCGAACATTATCTTTGTCACTGTCCGCAAATCTCCAATAGTCGTCTCCTTTGTTTAAGCTCTAGACTCTTCTCAGATCTAGACGACCTCAGAGGCGTCAAACATTCGAGCCTGCTGCGGTTCGCAAATCGAACCCAGTAGTTAGAACAAGAGGAGTGACGTCCATCGCATAATCAATAGGGGGAGTACAATGGGCCCAACTAGATGGCCCCAGTGCATTGTGATTCTACGAAACCACCCTCCTACAACTTAAACTTACCGGAAGATTGGAAGACTTCTGGTGTAATGCCCATTTTCAAGAAAGGCGACAAAATATTAACTCCAAAATATGACTAACTTCTGTAGTAAGCAAAACTGAATTGTTATTACGAAAATGAGAGAATTCATCGCAGAGCAACAAATTCTTCCAGCGAATCTACATGGTTTCACACCGAGGCGATCTGCTAGTTTCATTAACAAGATATGGCGAATCGCCAGATTTTTGTTACCTCGAAAGTAATATTGCAGCTCGTAATAAAGCTCTTGTCAGGCCTTCAGAATTCTTTTTTCTTCCTGGAGAAGAGTGATCTCCCTCCGCACGAAGCTATGAATGTTTGACGTCAAATCCGTGTTATAATATGGCTGTACCGCATGGAAAGCAACCGATAAGCTTACAAAGAAACTGAAAACTTGGTTGATCCCATATTACGAATATTCTGGCCGGACACTTGGCACACAACAAACCAACCAGTGGTTGTAAAGGCCAAATAAATAAGCATGTCCTGGTGCCAATTACTGTGCAGAATACCATTAATCTCGAGTACCGATTGATCGGACGTTCCTTGCAATTTCAGTTTTTTTTTATCTGTAGATAAGAATTGGGACCAGGCTCATTTTTTCTTTCAGAAAATTTATAGGTTACTGTCCTGAGTCTTTCGTTTTTGATGGAAAAGCTTGCAGTTCTGTGGGAAATGATTTTCAAGCCACACTCAGGTGTTGTCCAAGTCGTTAGAGGAAGCCGTACGTACAGAAAATTACTACGCACAACTAAGAACATCTTAAATTTTCAGAGAAATTGCGTTTTCTTCGTCACAGTCAAAACTGGACACAAGAATCTAGAAATTACGTTGGCCCGGACCTTTTAGGAATAACTATGAATAAAATTAAAATAATTAAAAATCGAAGGCAGAAAAAAAGTCATCAACCCAACAACAAATGTCCAGAAGGCGAACTTCCTTCTTTCGAGCCCGATCCAGAGACCACCTTCATCGCCGTCACGTCCTCCGCAAGCACTTTGACATTTGCGTTGTGAGAGGAGCTCCCGGGAGCCCCGCTCGTCCGGCAACTTACTTTTTTTCTTTTTGCCACGACGGATCCGCACCGGACACAGAAATGCCATTTTCACAGAAACTTGAGACAGATTTTCGCGACGCGCTTAACACATTTCGTGCCGTGAGGCTGGAAAACAATACGGCGACGACGGAAAAAATGCAAGACCACGACTTGTTAACAAGACGACATTCCTGGGCTATTCGGCTCGCTCGCTGCAGACCGCACTCACGTACAACAACAAAATCTCGCAATGTTTTACGATCGGCGCGACACCTGTGCGCAGGTATTTTGAAGGGAAAGAGGAATTCGTCGAGATCGGTGTGTGTCTTAGATTAATTTAAATTCCATGGACATTTCACAATTGTGCAGGGTTTCTTAGCTGTGAACTTGGCTGGGACTCATTGGATTCAAGATCTATTTGTGGATATTTTATCCAGGGTTGGGAAAATTCTCCTGAAGACCGCTTCTCCTAAAATCAACTAAATTTAATTTCATTGCATTTATTATTTAGTAAAGCCGATATACATACATACGAGGGTCGTTTGATAAGTCCCTGGCCCAAATGACAAAACGTGGTTTCACGAAAAAGTTTTTGCTGTCGCTAGGTAGATGGCACTTTCGAACGGTCTCATGAATTCAGGTTTCTGTAGGTAACAGTTTGTTTTTGGCAGCCATTCTAAGTTGACGTGTCACGCGAATCGTCAACGATGGAGCACGTCCAGTACCGAGCGGTCATAAGATTTTTTTATTTAAAAGGTTTAACGCCGGCCGAGATAAAAGTCGAACTCGATCCCGTGTATGGTGAAGCCTCGCCCTCATATGCAACAGTAAAATTTTGGGTTGCTGAATTCAAACGCGGGCGTACGAGTGTTCATGACGAGGAGCGTTCCGGGCGGCCAAAAAGTGTGTTGACGGACAAAAACGTTGAAAAAGTGCACGATTTAGTTATGAGTGACCGTCGACTTAAAGTGCGTGACATAGCTAAGTCCATAGGCATCTCAACTGAACGGGTGCATCACATCCTAACAGTTAATTTGGACATGAAAAAATTAACTGCGCGTTGGGTGCCTCGCCTGCTCACAGTCGACCACAGACGCACCCGAGTCGTGACTTCAATGGCGTCTCTCGAACTCTACCGTAAAAATCCTGACGATTTCTTGAGGCGTTTCGTTACTGGTGATGAAACGTGGGTCCATTACTATACTCCGGAGATGAAACGACAGTCGATGCAGTGGACTAAGAAGGGAGAACCGGCTCCAAAGAAGGCAAAGACGGTCCAATCGGTGCGGAAAGTGATGGCCACCATTTTCTGGGATAGTAAGGGGATTATTCTGATCGATTACTTGGAAGAGAGGAAAACCATTAACGGGGAATGTTACGCAAAACTTTTGGGCCGTTTGGACTAGGCAATCAAAAAGGAACGTCCTGGTTTGAAGAAAAAGAAGATCTTGTTCCACCACGACAACGCCCCTGTCCACACCTGCGCGGTTTCCATGTCCAAATTACACGATTTGCGGTATGAGATCGTTGACCACCCACCTTATTCGCCCGACTTGGCCCCATGTGACTTTTTTTTGTTCCCCAAATTGACAACTCACCTCGGTGGACAAAAATTTTCATCGCACCAAGAGCTGAAAGACGCCGTTTCCCAATTTTTTGCAGACTGTGACAAAAATTTCTTTTTGAACGGTATGAAAGGACTTGAGAAACGTTGGACCAAATGTATTAACCTCCAGGGAGATTATGTTGAAAAATTAAAAAAAAATTTTCCGGAAAAAATGCTTTTTTCTTACTTGGGCCAGGGACTTATCAAACGACCCTCGTATGTATAAAGCAATTTTAGAGCGCGACTTATATTTGCGTCACGAATGATTTAATAAAAAAAATGAAATTGTTTTAAGTGTTTAATTCAAGAAAATACAATGAACTGTCTTCATTTTTGCATTGAAGATGCTTTTTAATGTTTTTATGCTGAGGTGGTGTCTGGCACTTGACACTATTATTATTTTTATCACCTCAGCATTTACAATATGTGGGAAAAGAATTTGAATTTGAAATTGGAGTTGGCAGTAAATGCATTACGTAACTCTTCCACCCTTGGACAGAGGCAGCGACCAAAGGAATTGTGTTCTTGCTGCTCCTTGCGTAGGCTGAGATGTAGATTGGATCTCGATGGGTGATGTAACCGTGTAGCTGTTGATTCTCTGGTTTAGAATTCGGTAAGTAATGATGACTGTAATTACCAGGATTGCAGTGAATGTTGTGAATGTAATGTTGAAGTCCTTCTGGTAAGTATCGATGTACTTTGATATCATTGAAAGTACGTGGCATCGTGTTGGCTTTGATGCTGAAGCCAATTGTTATTCTCGTCGTCAAGTCAATGAGATAGATGGTATTTCTTCTGATCCGATTCGGCATGAGTTATCACCTCCCATCCTTGCTGCAGTTCAGACTAATTCTAACCACACCATATGTTGGAATTGTCAGGACATTCATCACAATTTCACGGATTGTCCCAATCCCATTCGTGGGGTATTCTGTTTTGGGTGCGGTCTTAGTAACACACTGGAGCCAAATTGAACTCGGTCCAAAATTCAGTCATCAGAAAACTGTCGGCGGAGTGCGACTCCAAAGGTGACCAATCGTGCTCAGACGTCTTGGCGAGGTCCCAATCGACCGACTTGCGAAGCAGCTTCGAACACCGATCCGGAATTATTGAGGAGGCAGTTTCATTAGTACCTGTTACTGATGATTTTAAATTTTTGCAACCTTAAGCACGACGTTTTTCATCTCGGTTAGATCGTTCCATGCGTTACTGGCGTCTTCGCCGACAACTTAAACTTGCGTCTTTGGAATCCATATTTCAGGTTTCAGGTGATACATGACCACATGCTACTATTTCTATCAATGGTCACAGTTTGGTTGGACTTCTCGACAGCGATGCTTCTTGTAGCATTCTTGGTGCCGGAGCGCTACAATTTATAAAAGCATCGTTTTTACCTTTACAATCTTTGGACACTCACGTGATTGCGGCGGACGGTCAAATAAACAGCGTATCCTTTGGGTCCAAAAAGCGAAATATGCGTTTCTTGATTGTACCTTCGATCCCCTACGCGAAATCGCTTGGCGTACCAAGGGGTAATCTTGGGAGGCCCACGGTGAACGCCTGAGGGCTGAGGCGAATGGGATGCCTTTAAGCGATTTCGCGCTGCTCGACTTGGATAGTCAAATTTTGACTATCCAAGAGTGGATGATGCGAGTTAATGATGGCATGTTTCGGAGAATCCGTAAGGAAAATCCGAAGCGTGTCAAGTGGTGGAACGCAGAGTTGGCGAGGAAGCGAACCCGAGTCCGGTCTCTGAGGAGGAAATTCCAAAGAGCCCGTTCGAGGGGCCAATCTAATGCGCCCCAGCTTAAGCTCGAATACCAGCGAGGCATGTACGAGTATCGTTCGTTGATCACGTCATCCAAGGAGGACGATTGGAAGCGCTTTGTCCGTGCGAATTCTCGTGATCCCTGGGTCAAGTCTACAAGATCTGTAGGGGAAAGCGATCTGAGCCTGAAATGTGTGGCATTAATGTTGAAGGCAACATTATGTCTACATGGAATGAGTGTGTAAAAGCACTATGGGATGAATTCTTCCGGAGCCTGAGCTGCTGTTTCATTCCCGTCCTTTGCTAGATTAGCCCCAAGATATATGAAATTGTCCACACTCTCCAAATTATATTCCGCAATTGTTATATTTTGCCTCATTACTTTTATTTTGTTTTCGTTAATGCGCAACCCGACTTCTTTTGCGGCGGAGTTAAGATTGACAAATACCTCCTTAGCACTAGGGAAGGATCTTGCTAGGATGTTAATGTCGTTAGCGTATGCTACTAGTTGGGTGGACTTGAAAAGTAGTGTCCCGTTGGTGTCGACTGGGATTTTTCGGACGACATACTCTAGTGCCAAGTTGAAAAGCATGGGAGCTAGACCATCTCCCTGCTTTAAACCACATTCCCTTCGAAAGCTTGTTGTGGAATCGGTTTGTATTCTCAGTTGGAATTCAGTGTTCGTCATTGTGAGTCTTGTTAGTTGGACTAGTTTTGGAGGAATTCCAAAGTCAAGCATGATTCGGTACAGTACGTTCCTGTCGATACTATCGTATGCTTGTTTAAAATTTACGAAGATTTAGTGCACGTCTGTGTTACATTCC
The DNA here is from genome assembly GCA_963669355.1 of Chorisops tibialis. NCBI lineage: Eukaryota > Metazoa > Arthropoda > Insecta > Diptera > Stratiomyidae > Chorisops > Chorisops tibialis. The sequence goes on along the minus strand of OY770262.1, from coordinate 113,877,443 downwards.
CAGCATTTCTCAAGCACCTGTTTCACCGAGAATATCTGGTTTATTGTAGATCGTCCGGTTCTGAATCCACCTTGGTATTCGCCAATTATTTCCTTAGTATAGGGCTTAAGACGACGATCAATTATTTTTGTCAGTATTTTATAGGACGTACACAACAATGATATTCCTCTGTAATTCTCACACCAGAGTTTGTCTCCTTTCTTGTAAATCGGATATATAATGCTTTTTCGCCAATCGTCCGGTATAATTTCCTCTGTCCAAATTTTGCATATCATGTTGTGCAATATTTCAGCGACACAATTTCCACCGTTTTTTCAGAAGTTCAACTGGTATTTCGTCAATTCCCGGCGCTTTGTTTAGTTTTTGGTCACATAGGGCTGCTTTGATTTCAGCAAGCGTGGGTGGTGTCGATGATGGTTCATCTTCGTCAGTTGAGGCTTCAATTGAAATGTTGTCTGTTGTGATCGGTGCTAATGGGGTGGGATTCAAAAGATGTTCAAAGTATGAAGCCCATCTCCTTTTGATTCCTTGTGTGTCGCTGATGATGTTGCCCTCTGCGTCTTTGCAGAGACTGGTTTTTGGCTTATATCCCTTTTTCAAGTTTTTTACTATTGCGTATGCGTCCCGCATATTTATTTTTTCTCATGTCGTCGTTCATTTTTTGTATTTTGTCATTATGGTACTTCCTTTGTTTTCGTCTGCAGGTCTTTTCCGCATATCGCCTAAGCTCGTCATATCTTTCTTTTTTGGCTCGTGTTGGCCATTCAGTAAAAATTTTGTAAGCCCCGTTCTTTCTATCTATTGCGTCGCGACATTCTTGGTCGAACCAATCATTATTTTTTCGCCGTGCTTGATATCCTAATACCTCTTCCGCGGAGGATTTGATGCCGTCTCGTATTTTCATCCACGCATTCTCCACTGGCATATTTTGGATATCTTCATATATTGGTGGCAGGTGTTTATTACATACTAACATGTAAGCCTGCGCCACCGTTTCGTCGTTAAGCTTGTCGACATTGAATTTGCGAGCTCTACTCGTTTTCGAATATCCACGACAAGCTATTCTGCATCGATACTTAGCTCTGACTAGATAGTGATCAGAGTCACAATTCGCACCGCGGAGAGTTCGTACATCAAGTATGCTGGAAGCAGCCCTTTTCTCAATTAGAACGTGGTCTATTTGGTTGAAGGTGTGACCATCTGGTGATGCCCACGTTCGTTTGTGGATATCGCGATGTGGAAAGCACGTAGAGCTTACTATGATATTTTTGCTGCTTGCGAAATCAATAAGACGTTGGCCATTGTCGTTGGTTATGTCATGGAGACTGTGCCCTCCTGTTGTTCCTCTATGAGCCTCCTCTTTTCCGACTTTTGCATTAAAATGCCCTAAGAGAATTTTTAGGTCATTCGGGGCTTGACTCTAGGGTGGCATAAAGTTCGACGATATAAATCGTCCTTGTCTTCTGTTGGTGCGTGAAAGTTGATCAACCAAGTGTTGAAAAATTTAGTCTTTATTCGGATTGCACACAATCTTTCACTTACTGGTCTGAAGCTCGTGACCTGCTGTTTAAATTTCTTGTCAACGACAAAAGCGACTCCAAACACTCTGCTTCCCGACAATTTTCCAGTTGGATAGATTGTGTGTGATCTCATGTCCATGTTTTCGCTACCGAGCCATTTCGTTTCTTGGATGGAAGTTATGTTGATGTTGCGTTTTACCACTTCTTCGAGAAACTCTTTCGGAGCTCCTGTCCTAAATAAGGATCGCACATTCCAAGATCCAATGGAGTAGTCCATTTTACGTTTGCGGGGTTGTTGCCGTTGAGTCCATCCTTTCCGAGGCTGTTCTTCAGGTTTCAAGACAGTATTCTTTTTCCGGTGATGCGTTGTCGGCGCCTCGCCCAACCTCCAACCTGGAGGACCGGTCCTACTTATTTATTACATCCTAGTAGAAAAAGAGTGGGAGATTTGAGCTAAATATGACATGCTGGAGTTCTACCAGCTACGCTGCGAGTCCAACTATGTCATAATTTTTGCCTACTTCTTGAGACGCACTGGTGTTGCTGGCCATTCAGGTTAACTCCATGTTCCCTCCTCCTTTCTCAAACCGGGCGTGGGACTTACGTCCTATATGTCCTCTATCTGATGACCCAACAGATCTTGAAGCACTAATGCCTGGTCATTTCATCATCAGAGCGGCGCTCAACTTGATTCCGGAGCCTAGTCTCGAAGCTTTACCAGAATCTCGCCTCACTCGTTGGCAACTTCTTAGACGAATCATCGATCGGTTTTGGCGTAGATGGTCTTCGGAATACCTTCAACGTCTACAAGATATTTCGAAGTGGCATAAAACCTCTAACAACATTTCCGAAGGTTTAATAGTACTGTTACATGCATATCTGGCAACTCCGCAACTCGATCTCTCTCGAATAGACAAGAATTATGTAGAACAGTAGACTCCAATATGTAGAAAGCCAAAATTAAAGATCTAGAGCTTTCCAGTATAGTTCAGACATACACCCCAACGGAAGGTTCGAGAATAGTCATGAGTAGGGGGAAAAATGTATAAAAGAACGAAAGCTTTCAGTCGGGAACCAGTCATTTTGATGATCGAGCCGCGAACCAGTGCAAGCGATAGGAAAAGTACGCGGCGGTAATGCCATATAGTGCGAATTAAGTTAAACAGCGAATAAATAAATTATCACTTATTTTTAAACGAATTGTGTTTTACTTGAAATCCCGGCGAACCCCTAGCTAGTACTAATTGTCGATGAACGCTATCCACCTTCAAAATGGCCTCTAGGTCGAGTAATCTCTATTCATCCAGGACATGATGGACTTACACGTACAGTTACCGTGCGCACGCAAACCACAACTCTAAAACGTCCAATCGTTAAACTTTATCCTTTACCGGTATCTTTGTTATAAAGCCACCTCCTTCTACTTACCATGTCTCAATCAATCAACCAATTCTCTATCATATCGTATCAACTCATTATCGATCATATCTTTACCTTCAAAACTAAGTACGTCTCAATCTTATCAATACCCAATATTCCATTCGAAATCTTATTATCGAACTCTACTTGTTACATTATGATGCGATATCCCATAAATTACCAGACCTTTAAAAGTGCTTACACATTTCCTTTCCGACAAGACCCAACACGATGTGCACATGCAAGTACTTATCATGTTGCGTAATTTTCATATTTCGTCTAGCGCAAATCTAAACCTCTTAAGAGATAAGCGTTCTAAGTGCTTACCACGCACAATAAATCCATGGCATGTCTCACGATCGGTTGGAGTCCGTTAAAAGAAATATGTTTATCTTGCAGATCATATTTCTTTCACTTAATTGTTTTATGCTTGCGATCTTGCATGTGGACTCGATCGCGACACTCTCGTATCGACTTCAGAACGGACAACTCCGTTACGCCGCGTCGTAAATTAATTTTCTTACCCTGAATCGTTTAAAAAATCTCCTAATCTTCCGCCGCGTCGTATAATGACTCAAGCACCGAATCTTCCGCCGCGTCGTCAATAGATTTTAACTATTAAATAAACAGTGTAACTATTCTTAAAATTGTAATTATTCTTAACCGTGTAATAAATTGTAAGTGATTAAGACGCCGTGTTTAATTTCATGGAAGAATCCCGGTGAGTGAAGAGATATAAAACAGAATCTCCGTAAAAGGTGAGACGCACTCTTACGTGCGCTAGTGCGTCCGTTTAACAGGTGCGCAACATCTTCATCATTTCAATCAGCAGACCCTCGAAGTTTCGACGATCTTCCAGATTCGTCAAGGCGGGCGGAATGTTCGGAAAAGTAAAAGCTCGAAAGAGTGTGCGGACGAGCACTCGCCCCAGTCGTTCTCTCACCACTCGACAGCTCGTACGGTTATTCACTGAATCCTAAAAAACTTGCATTTCGTATTAAATGTGAATCAATAAAGTTCTATCGATAATTAATAAATTTGTTCTGTTTCAAAACATTTCTCGTTTTCTAGACAACCTCAGCATTTACAATACGTGGGAAAAGAATTTGAATTAGGAATTTGAAATCGAAGTTGGCAGTAAATGCAGTACGTAAATCGCACGACAGAACTTTTCTTTACAGGCTTTAAGCAAGTCCCGCATTAAAAAGTATTAAAATAATAATAAAAAAAAAATTAATAAATAACTTCTCTTAATAAAAAACATAATGTTGTAGTCACACTATTTTAATCGGTTATAAATAAATAATTTTATGTTAATAAAAACATGTAAAAATGATTAAGATTACAAAATAATTAAGATGTTATATCCTGATATATTTGGGGTATAACAATATCAATCTGAACACACCGCACAACGTATTTTTAAGTCAAAAACACCCAAAATCTAACATGAATTGCTAATTTGAGCACCTGGAACTAGTTAACTGCCATGTTACTTGCCCTTTCTAGCTACTTCCGCGCCATCTCCAGAAAATCACTGCAAATCGGTTTAAATCTGTGATAATGTCGTCAACCTTATGTTCACTCCACCCGTTTGCAGTTCAGTGCATGGAAAATTGACGTCTTCACGTGCATTCGCGCTCTCTCTCCGTCGTTGTCTTCTTCTTGAGTGCGTTAAAATTTTCATCCGTGTGAAATGCGGTTTTTGTCGGCCGACAAGTGAAATTCCGAGCGTTTGTGCGTTTATTATTTTCCGTTTACGAAATTCGTGAATAAAGTGAATTTTCTTTGGCCTAAGGTGAGTACCCTCTTCGAAAAATTCCTTCGAATTCACTCGCCACCGGGGCCAGTGCGATATGTAAATAAAAAAAACTTTTGGGGGCTCGCCTCGCATGCATCACCACGGCCCAAATGTCATCCATCGCCAAGGAAAATCGATTTTCAATTTTCTCCCCAAAAACGGATTCGATTCGTTCGAATCACTATCGCAATGCAATTCTGTATGATGGCACACTTGTTTGAATATTTTAGCGAAATTGCAAAAAATTCGAAGTGGAATTTTTTTTCTTCCAATTTGAAATGAAGGCCGCAAGCCTTCATTCACCACCCGACTCATAAATCTGTAATTTTAGGTTTATTTCCACGTAGCAGGTGAATTTTATCATCGTAATTCCGGTTCATCTTTTGCGAAATCCGTTCAGCCCTTATTTTAATTCGATTGCAAATTGCACCGAAAATTCTCGTTATGTTCTGGCTTCATGCCAAACTGCTGCTTGCTTCCCACTGTACGAAAGTCACACCGCGGTTCAAAAATGTTTATAAAGATCGAGGAAATGCCGAAACCCTCCTGTTGTGCGAAAATGCATTTTTTTTGGGACGTTATTCGGAATACAACATTAAAAAAACTACAATTCATGCGCAAACGTTCCAAGTGCTGCACTCAGAAACCGCGGAAAATTCCATTGACCACCGCGCGATATTTCAGTTTTAGTGATGCCAACACACAATGATTCTTCTGCTCGGGAAGCTGGCTGTGCGGATGGTGTGGGCGCTGCTCTTTTTAGCACCGAGACTGCAATTATGCCATTTAACAGAATGAAAAAAAAATTTAGATTGTCTGAAGGTTCCTTGCTGACGCAACAAATTTTCAGCTTGTAACACAAACGCCATATCCAAAGAGTTTAGCCACGGAATTGTTAAAAAGTCGACGACAGCTCGGACTAAAAAGATGGTAAAAGAATACGATTACACTAAAAATAACTTGAAACGAATTCTTGGGAGATTGAATTTATACTTGGCCTAAAATTTCAATGAAAAACAAAATCGATCGCATGTAAAAAACAACAGAATTATGATTGGGCTTAAAGCCCAATCATATGATACTGTTGCGAGCTAGGGGTTCGCCTGGATTTCAAGTAAAACACAATTCGTTTAAAAATAAGTGATAATTTATTTATTCGCACTCTAATATAATTTCCCGATCACTATGCACTTTATGACAACACCGCTGCGTGTTTTTCTATCGCTTTTTATGACAACACCGTCGCGTGTTTTACTATCGCACTTTACTGGTTCGCGTCTATCATGAATGTCGCTGAATAACTGACTCCCGTCTGGCAGCTTCGTGCTTTTATACCATATTTCCCCAGTTCTCGAAGCTTCCGTCGGATGTCGTTGGGTGTGTTTCTAGACTATTCGGGAAAGTTCTAGATCTTTAATTGCCTACATATTGGAGTATACCGTTCCGTCGGTGTATGTCTAGACTATACTGGAAGGTTCTAGATCTTTGATTATGGCTTTTTACATATTAGGGGACTGTTCTGGCATATTCGGGAAAGATCAATAGTGCGTGGTTGCCACATCTATAACATTACCCTCTTCTTAGTCCCTGTTCGTCCCGAACAGAGTCGTTCAATTCCTCAATGGCACCATGGTACTTTTTTAGTCGGTGGAGATGTACCACTTTCATTTTAGTACGAGGTTTTCGCTGATTCTATCCATCCTTTGGTTCGGTCGTTATCCTCTGAATGGTTTTTCCGGCTTCTTTTTCCTTCTCACGTTCGCGTTCTTGCTCCATGTCCTTTTCGCGCTCCTTCTCCTCCTTGGCAGCACTTTTACTTTCCTTTTCACGTTCTGCATTCTTCCTTTCGCGATCTTCTCGATCACATCGCTCCTCATGTTCGGCCTTGTCACGATTATTCGCATGAGGTACTTGACCGTCACGACTTCTACTTGTTCGTTCGCGACCCTTATTCGAATGCCTATCTTTGCTTCCATGATCTTTCCCGATGTATTGTTCTTGTTGCAATCGATCTTGCCGACTCGGGGTTTTCGATCGACTCCGGCGTCTTTTATCAAAACCGTGTGTAAGATTTGAACTCTGACGACTAGTTCTTGACGATCTCTACCTTCGTGTTGTTTAGCAGCGCAGCGGGAACAATAGTTGGTCACTTTTCTGGGTTTGCGGCAGTCGAGTCTCAAGTGTCCTGCCTATCCACAATTCCAGCATCGGGGGGCACCAGATCTTTCGCTCCGCTATTCTATGTTCTTTTGCTATTTCTCGGACTCGATAGTTACTCCGCGAGCTTTGCTTGGCAGCTTCGAACGTCAGCCCATATACTAAGGCTTCGCCAATCGTTTTCTTACCTGCCAATTTTAACGCCTGTTGCAGCTATCTGTCCAGGACAGCGTTGTTAAATGCGAAAACAGCTGTATCGTTGCGTTGCTTTGTTTGCGCATTGGGAAGCGATAATAGTGTGAGTCGTTCAATATCGCGTGCCAGCTCTTGAAGTGTTTCACCATTCTTTTGGGTTCGGTTGTACAGTTGTGTCTTGTAGATCTCTCGCATGTGGTCACTGCCGTAATGAAGATCCAATGTCTGGACTAACGTTGAAAAATCTTGTTGTTGCTCCTGCGGAATCGTTTGAAGAACCTCTGCTGGTCTCTTAGCGCCAATATAAGAGCCGTTCCTCGTTCCAGATCATTCCAATGATTGTTTCTTGCGGCAGCCTCAAATTAGATTTTATAAATAGCCCACGGTGTTTGTCCATCGAAGATTGGAGCTTTGAAACCCTTGTGCGTAACGTGTTCTGCCTTGATGACTCCAGTCGCTTTCACGTTATCGAAGTCCCTTTTTAGGCTTTCGACTTCTTCTACAATCCCGGAAGTCCTTTCCGTATTTTGTTCTTCGAGTATTCGAAGTTTCTTCTCTACGTTTTCTTCTATTGCCTTACCCATGGTGTCTATTTTATTATTTTGCAGCTCCAATTTTTGGTTGAGGTCCCTTGAGGTCTGATCTAATTTTTCATTAAGGTCCGCTGACAGCTGACTTTGTTGGTCTAATTTCTGATTAATATCCGCAGATTGTTGATCTAATTTCTGATTCATGTCCGTTGATTTTTGTTTAATGTCCACTGATTGTTGATCTAATTTGTTCATTATTTGTTGTATTAACTGTGTCAGAGCATCCGATGTACCAGAACACTCCTCTTCACGAACTTGTTTGGTTTGGAACTCAAAATGATCTGCATCCTCACCCTCAGCCTCAAGTGTCTCGATCATACGGCTGACAAGTTCAGACTTGCTCCCTGTCGTAGATAACTCGCGTCTACCGAGCTCTTCCTTCAGCTCCGTTAATTTCCTTTAGATAACGCGGTATTTTCACTACCGATAATTTCAAGTTTTTCCGCGATTTTACTTAAATTTACTTCACTAATTAAAGTCACTGCTCACTAAAGCACTCGCGAATAATCGATTTCCCAAAATTCTCACTGTCCGTTCGAGAATTTTAGTTTCACTTTTTCGCTCTCACAAAATTATCCTTTCGAGAATTTTAATTTCACTCGCGATTTTTAACCCGAATTTGACCTTGAAATCCTACTTCTGACACCAATTGTTGCGAGCTAGGGGTTCGCCTGGATTTCAAGTAAAACACAATTCGTTTAAAAATAAGTGATAATTTATTTATTCGCACTCTAATATAATTTCCCGATCACTATGCACTTTATGACAACATCGCTGCGTGTTTTTCTATCGCTTTTTATGACAACACCGTCGCGTGTTTTACTATCGCACTTTACTGGTTCGCGTCTTTCATGAATGTCGCTGAATAACGGACTCCCGTCTGACAGCTTCGTGCTTTTATGCCATATTTCCCCAGTTCTCGAAGCTTCCGTCGGGTGTCGTTGGGTGTGTGTCTAGACTATTCGGGAAGGTTCTAGATCTTTAATTGCCTACATCTTGGAGTATACCGTTCCTTCGGTGTATGTCTAGACTATACTGGAAGGTTCTAGATCTTTGATTATGGCTTTTTACATATTAGGGGACTGTTCTGGCATATTCGGGAAAGATCAATAGTGCGTGGTTGCCAGATCTATAACAATACTCTAGGTGAGATGGAAATGACTTTAATATGCCGGAAAATATGTCATCTCAAATTCTTTCGAATAGTGAATAGAGACTTTTGCATGGGAGGTGGTAGAAGTAGAGGGGAAGGTTTGTATTTTTCGTATATGACACCGAACATGGCATGCAAAATGTTTTTTGCTGAATTTAAAGTTTTTATTTTTCATTATTTTTAAAGAAATTGGTCATAGTTTTCCTGAAATTTAGGCATTTGTATGGGAGGTGGCAGAGGAAGTGGAGCGTTTAAGATGATCTTGAAACTGCTTATCATCATCCTTATGACCATGTTTTGATTCAATTTCAATGTCGATAGCTCTCATATACTTGAAGGAGAAATACTTTTCTTGGATTTGTAATACAGATATTTGTATGGGAGGTGGTAAACGGAGTGAAGCGGAGCTGATAATTTTTCCTAACACTTATTTCAATTATTAAGAAACAAATTCTGGCAAAATTTGAAGTTTGTACTTTTTCAAGTTTGAATGGAAATCGATAAAATGCATTTAACAAAAATTATGCATTTGTATGGGAGGGGATAGAAGGAGTGTACGGATCAAAATAATTTTTTTTTGCATTATTAATATTTCTATTTGTATACTTTATACAAAATATCAAGTTGATAGCTTTAACAGTTTCGAAGAAAAATAATTTAATTTAAATTTCAAAATTTCGTGAAATTTATATGGGAGGGGGTAGTAGGAGTGAGGTGAAGATGATAATTAATTTTAAAATAAATTGCAATTATAGTAGAATTAATTCTGACAAAATTTCGTCTTTTCAGCTTTACTAGTTTCAATGAAAATCGAAAATATGTATTTTTCAAAATTGTCCATTTGTATTGGAGGGGGTAGAAGGAGTGAGGGGATCGGATCAATATTCCGTAATATTAATGACATCTATATCATAATACTCTGACCTAAATTTCAAGTCGATAGCTTTAATAGTTTCAAAGAAAAATCAATTTCTTAGTAATTCGAAATTTCATGAAATTTGTATGGGAGGGGGTAGAAGGAGTGGGGGGATGTAGCCCATTCACGAACTTAAAGTTACTTTTTTGCTAAAAATGACACACAAAAATTTTTAGCTCAAAGCTTTCGAGAGTTATGCTGTAGACAGACGGACAGACAGCAACTTGGAATCGAGGTTTTTGAGCGACAACAAATATTTCTGTACCCTTGGCGGCTCTGTGCGAGCGTTATTTCTTAGCGTTACAAACGGTAAGGCAAACACAATATGCTCTCAGATTTCATCTAGAGTATAACAATCACTGATTTGAAAATTTCCCGCTCTGTGCTGCGACCTGGTATCCACACTCTAATAGGAGAGGGTCCTTTACATAACCTACGCCATACAATAAGAACTTCCAATTGGAATTAACTTGAGACTTATTGTTTCTGAAAAACATGCGACCTGTTTTTGCCCTTTAAGATGCAAAATTATTGCAGTTTTGCACTAATTTTTTTTCAGTTTCGCCCGTGCTTAAAAAGTAATTTTGTTCACATACGAGGGAAGATCAAAAATTTCGCGGAATGGCAGGGAAGGGGCGTAAAATTTTAACAAGCTATTATTTTTCATTTTCAATAAATTTTCTTTTAAGCCTAATACATTTATCACATCTCCCACAAAGTTTATTAATTCCTTTTAAAAGAAATGTCTTAGCAAGGCCTTCAAAATAGGTTGAAATTGCCGACTTCACCCCTTCATCGTTAGTAAATTTTCTTCCCCAAAGTTGTTTCTGCAGTTTCGGGAACAAATAGTAATCGGAAGGGGTCAGATCTGTAGTATAAAGAGGGTGGTTCAATATTCCGTAGCTGCATTTCTGTAGGGCAGCCATTGCAACGTGGCTCTTGAGAACAGGTTTGTTGTCGTGCAAAAGCAGGATACCTCGAGTCCAGTTTCCTCTTCTATTTCCTTTGATGGCATTCTTTAATTTTTGTAGCAGGTTGGTATAGTATCACCCTGTGATATGCTGTCCTTTTTCTTTAAAGTCGATCATCAAAACCCCCTTTGACTCCCAAAAATAGTGCCCATGATTTTTCGGTGGATTGTAAGACCTTGAACTTCTTCAGGGTGAAGCGCCTTTACCAGCCACTGCATGATAAGGCATTTTTTGACCGTTTCTTGATATATAAGGCACTTATCGGGCTTTTTGACTTTTCCAAGCTGTTCCAGGTGGCGGGGGGCTGTCGAATGGTGTACGTCCGGTTTCTCTGCAATGTCCCTTGTAGTTTGGCGTGAGTCAGATTCCACTAGTAAACTCAGCTCATCGTTGTCATCGATGGTCCTGGGTGACCACATGGCTCACTTTGAAGGGTCATATCTCCTGATCGGAATTTATCGAACCATCGCTGTGTGGTTCGTTCGCTTAATGTGTCAGCTCCAAATGCCCTGTTTATGTTTTTCGTTGCCTCCCTTGCGTTGTGGCCAGGTTTGGGCTCGTAAATAAAAAGTAACCATTTTTGACGCGATTCCATGTTTTTTTTTTATTTTTTTTTCTCTCCGATCTCAATGAAGTCCTAAACTGAAATGATTCCATGACCAAGTGTAGGAGTATTTATACTTCAATATTCTCCACTCGCTACGGTCGTTCTCACTCCTCTTCCCCAACCTTCCCAATCCCATTCCTTCCCTCCATGACTGTGTTTGTGCATTGCACATAAAGGCCGAAATTGCCTATAACACAGGTCATTCTGTAAAAAAAAAGGAGTATTTATACTTCAATATTCATTACTACCAGAGCCACCTGGCGGCAGTTTGAGACATAAAAATCGCAACTAACTTCACTCCATCGCGAGGGTCGCCATTTCATCTGCAACAATCTAATATATGAGACTGATTTCAATTACTAAAAAGTAAGCATAGGTAAGTAAAGCTAGGGTATAGCCTAGTGAGTAGCGTGTTGGTCTAAAATGCGAAGGTCTGTGAGTTCAAATCCCGGTCGACACATGATTTCAGCACACTGCATGCTTGAGTATACCTTGGTCACCTCAACCTACGAAAATGAAAATTCATAGAGGGTTGTGCGAAGGTGTAACAACTCTTCCACAATGAATAATGAAAAATGAGCCCGATTTGGGCTGTAGTACCATTGTAGAAGAAGGAGTAGAAGCATTGATTCCTGCTTTAGTTCAGGATCATAATGATGAACCCAAAACTTTCTTTCGAATATTTTAATAATTGCCATAATACTATTTTTGAATGGAAGGTGGTAGAAGTTTTGAAGGTATTCAACAAGATAATATCTTAAATTTTTATAAATTTTTTTCAAGTCAATTCACGAAATTTTTAAGAGCCCAGATTAACATTTCAACGATTGGACTTAGTGTTTTTTTTTTTTCAATGCACATGAAACACCTTGTGGACGTTAGGGTAGTGATTCGGCTTGGCGGTTCTGTTTCCTGTGCTATATATGCAAGAACGAGAAACCTTGGCTCTGCCGTATTAGTGTCATAATACGGTAGTGGTTTGGCTCTGCTCTCTTTTTATTTAATTTTTGTGTCGTTTAGCCCCCGCAGGGAGGTAGTTGTAGAATGAGATTTTACAAATTCATGCAACTATCTTTGGAGAATAGCGACTCTAAGGTCTTGAGCTAACCATCCGCTGTGGAATGGGGCAGTAGAATTCACCGTGATCTTAAGACCTAACTGATAGGAGAAATGGATACAGCGCCTCGGATACGGACAGATTCTACGGTAAAGACTGTTGACACTCGAAAACAGACTATGATTGGCTTCTGGAACGTTCGAACATTGAATGACTAAGAAAGGGCTGGGGTTACTCGGTCCATGAACCGCCAATCTGTGATCGACCGTGAAATGGAGCACTATAACATCCAAATCTTGGACTTGAGTGAGGTCAGGTGGATAGAATCAGGAGAAGAACGAACCCCTAGCGGAATCACCATTCTTACCTTGGTCCTGAGAGTGAAGCAAAAAATGGCGTATTGGTCGTCCTTACACCGAGAGCGAGAAACAGTCTCGTCACCTGGGAACAAATCTCGGATATCGGATTATCGTCGTCAGGCTCAGGACCAGTGCCAGAAACGTCACAATTCTGCAGTGCTGTGCACCAATTAATACCACAACACCTGGTGACAAAGAGGAGTTGTAAACCAACTGAGTGCAACATTCGAGCGTCTTCCTAGAGGTGATATTATTGTCATTGCAGGAGATATGAACGCCCAGGTTGGGCTAGAACACGTCATGATGAAACACGGTGACTTTTGGGTCGACGTGTCACGACCTTGGATTAAGAAAACGGCGAATTATTTGTGGAGTCTTGCAGCACTTGGCAAATGGTCATCGGAAGGACCATTTTTTCCAAACAAGAGTCACCATAAAACATCTTGGATTTCCCCCGATGGTGTTACTCAGAACCAGATCGACCATTTGGCTGTAAGTCGCCGATGGAGAAAATGTCTCCTCGATGTGCGAGCGAAGCGTGGAGCTGACATGGGGAGTGATCACCACTTGATGGTTGCCTACTTGAGATTGTGCACAGCCGACGACCACAAATTCTTCAAATGAAGCGCAAGCATAATGTGGATAGACTTACAGACCCAACAAAAAGCGCGAGTACACCACAATTCTTCGCGAAAAGTCATCCAAATTGGGCATGTATGATATGCGCACACTGGACGCCAATTGGGAGGCAACCAGAATCAGGTTTCTAACTAGTGCTGAAGAATTTGTGGGATATGTGCAAAGCGGTGAGGAACCCTAAATATCGCAAGACACATGGGTCAAGGTTGATGATCGGAAAAAAGCCAAATTCGCAATCATCTCTCAATCCAATGTCAACCAAAGAACTCCCGACTTGAAACGGAACTACCGCGATGCTCATATACAGCTTAAAAAGGCTGTTAGACGCGACAAGAGAAAGGCCATTGAAGATATGGCCAACAAGGCAGAATCTGCGGCTTAGCTTGGGGATATGGGTTCACTATTCAAAATCATGAAACAGTTGACGAACATTAATTTCACCGCCAACCACCTAATGAGAGATGTCAACGGAACTCTCCTTAATGTGAGTGAACACCAGTTGCGGCGATGGAAGGAATACTTCTCTGATATTTTAAACATCTTGTCAGAGAAAGATATTCCAGAAACAGAATAACTACTAACCAACCGCAACAATCCGCTATTAGGGACGATGTTGATGTTTTTGGTTGCCTCCCTTGGGTTGTGGCCAAGTTTGAACTCGTAAAGAAAAAGTAACCGTTTTTGACTCGATTTTATTTTTTATTATACTCTAGATGAAATCTGAGAGTATTATAAGTTTGCCACAAAGTTTGTAACGCCAAGAAATAAGGCTCGGAGAAAAAAATTAATGATACAGAAGTTCATATAATCACTCAAAAATCTCAAAACCGGATGTCCGTCCGTCCGTCTGTCCGTCTGTCTGTCTGTCCGTCTGTCCGTCCGTGTCCTCTCTATCTTGAGAACGCGTTGAGCTAGAAAGTTCAAATTTTGTATACGTCGTTTTTAACAAAAAAGTAAATACAAGTTCGTGAACGAGTCAAATCGCTCCACCCCTTCTACCCCCTTCCCATACAAAATGACACTATTTCGCAATCTGACAATAAACGTATTTCCTTGAAAAGTACAAATGACATTGATCTGAAATTTGGAATGTAATACTTTTATGATGATTCCAATCTACTCTATAAAAATAATTTGTGTCTTTCCCCTCCTTCCACCACCTCCCATACAAACTGCACTTTTTCATGAAATGCTCTAAACCAATTTACTCAGTGCGTATAATAGTTATCAAGCTGAAATTGTGTACAAAATATTTATTTAAAATTATTATTAAGACCAAAAAACATGAGACGATTAGCTGTACCCCTTCTACCCCCACCCATACAAAATGGCACAATTTCGTAATTTCACAATAAACAGATTTGCTCGAAAAATATAAATGCTATTGATCTGAAATTTGGAATATATTACTTTTATGATGGTCTTAATCTACAGTACAAAAGTTATTTGAGTCCTCCCCTTCCTTCCACCACCTCCCATTCCTTCCACCACCTCCCATTCCTTCCACCACCTCCCATTCAAACTGCACTTTTTCATGAAATGCGCTAAACCAATTTAATTAGTGCGTATAAAATTTATTGAGCAGAAATTGTGCACTAAATATTTATTTAGAATTATTAGTAAAACCAAAAAAAATTAGGCGATTAGCTTTACCCCTTCTACACCCTCCCATACAAAATGACACAATTTCACAACTTTATAAAAAGTCGATTTTCATGAAAAGTATGAATACTACTGATCTGCAATTTAAGACATGTCAAAAGCATGATATTTATAGTTATTTCTGAAAAGTCATTAAAAACTTGCCCCTCCTTCTATCACCTCCCATACAAACTGCACTACTTCACTACATCCAATACACTAATTTTTTCAGTACCTATTAAATTTTTAAATCCTAAATTTTGTATAAAACATTTTGATAGCAACCTTACCGCCATGTGAAAAAATTAGTTCAATGTCGTCACCCCCTCTACCACTTCCCCTACAAAATTTCTTAAGATACAAAAATTTCTCTTTCATCTAGAGTATCGCACGATTGGGCTTTATGCCCAATCGTACTCCTGTTATGTTTTTTTTTCTCTCCGATCTCAATGAAGTCCAAAACTGAAATGATACCATGACCAAATGTAGGAGAGTGGGCCATCCAGTGGTTTCTTTTTAAATCATAGGTTATTTTGACACTGAAAGCTGTTTCCCGCTCGAAATCTTGACAGAAAGTCAGTATCATACCTCCGTAGAACGCTTTGCACTTGAACAACGTTGGGAACTATTGAAAACTTATTTCCACAGTGAGTGCTGTGTAGCCCAAACAGTGCGTTCTTTGAAAAGAAGTTTTGGCCGAAATGAAGCACCCACTGCGCCTGCTGTACGTAAGTTTGTGCAAAAAGTTCGTGAGACTGGCAAGCTAGTGGACAACATTCATGGTCGCCGTCGTCGTACGGTGCGCACTGACGAGAATGTGGCTGCTGTAGCCGAGAGTGTGAGACTCACTCCACGAACATCAACTCGCCGTCGATCTTAACAGGGGAATTCTGCACAAAGATCTCGGATTATTCGCTTACAAGGTCCAATTGAATCAGTAATTCGCAGTTTGGGCCTTAGAGCAGCTTGAATTGGACAACGACTTTCGGCGAAAAATCATCTATTCTGACGAGGCGCATTTTCATCTCGGAGGCTACGTTAACAAACAAAATTGCCGCATCTGGGCTCGGAAAACCTGCACGTTATTGTCGAGAAGCCAATGCATACACAGAGAATGACAGTTTGGTGCGGATTGTGGAGTGGTGGCATCATTGGAAAATTTTTCTTCGAAAATGAGGCTGGGAACAACGTTTCGGTCAACGGTGAACGTTACAGAGCCATGTTATCCGAATTTTTTTTTACTGAAATTGAAGACATGGATTTGGACGACCTGTGGTTCATGCAGGATGGCGTGCCATGCCACACAGCCCATTCCACAACCGATCTTTTGCGCACCAAATTCCCAAATCGTGTTATCAGCCGTCTTGGCGATGTCAGTTGGCCGACTAGGAGCTATTGGCTCCCCCTTAAGACGCGGTCGCCCCCCTCTCCCCTCTTCCCCACCCCTTTACCACGTTCCTGCTTAGGATCGCACCATGTGGAAGAGAACTGTTTCTGTCCTATACCCCTATGAAAGGTCTGAATAGCAAACTGATTGATTCAAACTAAATTTAATTGACAAACATAACAGAATTATGATTGGGCTTAAAGCCCAATCATATGATACTCTAGATGAGATGGAAATGACTTTAATATACCGGAAAATATGTCATCTCAAATTCTTTCGAATAGTGAATAGAGACTTTTGCATGGGAGGTGGTAGAAGGTTTGTATTTTTCGTATATGACACCGGACATGGCATGCAAAATGTTTTTTGCTGAATTTAAAGTTTTTAGTTTTCATTATTTTTAAAGAAATTGGTCATAGTTTTCCTTAAATTGAGGCATTTGTATGGGAGGTGGCAGAGGAAGTGGAGCGTTTAAGATGACTTTGAAACTGCTTATCATCATCGTTATCACCATGCTTTTCAATTTCAAAGTCGATAGCTCTCATATACTTGAAGGAGAAATGCTTTTCTTGAATTTATAATAGAGATAATTGTGTGGGAGGTGGTAGAAGGAGTGAAGCGGAGCTGATAATTTTTTCTTACACTTATTTCAATTATTAAAAAACGAATTCTGGCAAAATTTGAAGTTTGTACTTTTTCAAGTTTGAATGGAAATCGATAAAATGCATTTAACAAAAATTCTGCATTTGTATGGGAGGGGGTAGAAGGAGTGTACAGATCAAAACAAATTTTTTTCGCATTATTAATATTTCTTTTCGTATACTTTATACAAAATATCAAGTTGATAGTTTTAACACTTTCGAAGAAAAATAATTTAATTTAAATTTCAAAATTTCGTGAAATTTGTATGGGAGGGGGTAGAAGGAGTAAGGTGAAGTTGATAATTATTTTCAAAATAAATTGAAATTATAGTAGAATTAATTCTGACAAAATTTCGTTTTTTCAGCTTTACTAGTTTCAATGAAAATCGAAAATATGTATTTTTCAAAATTGACCATTTGTATGGGAGGGGGTGGAAGTAGTAAAGGGATTGGCTCAATATTCCGTGGTATTAATGACATCTAGCTAGGGTGTAGCCTAGTGGGTAGGGTGTTGGTCTACAATGCGAAGGCCGTGAGTTCAAATCCCGGTCGACGCATAATTCCAGCACACTACCTGCTTGGGTATACCTTAGTTACCTCAATCTACGAAAATGAAAAACTCGTAGATAGAGGGTTGTGCGAAGGGCTAACAACCCTTCCGCAATAAATAATGAAAATGTTAAGGAACCTGAAGGTCAGGAGGCCAACGTCCGATTTGGGCTGTAGCGCCATTGAAGAAGAATGACATCTATATCATAATACTTTGACCTAAATTTCAAGTCGATAGCTTAAATAGTTTCAAAGAATATTAATTTCTTAATTTTTCGAAATTTCATGAAATTTGTATGGGAGGGGGTAGAAGGAGTGGGGGGATGTGGCCCATTCACGAACTTAATGTTACTTTTTTGCTAAAAATTACACGCAAAAATTTTTAGCACTATATCTCAAAGCTTTCGAGAGTTATGCTGTAGACAGACGCACAGACGCACAGACGGACAGACAGACAGACGGTCACTCGGAATCGAGGTTTTTGAGCGACAACAAATATTTCTGTACCCTTGGCGGCTCTGTGCGAGCGTTATTTCTTAGCGTTACAAACGGTAAGGCAAACACAATATACTCTCAGATTTCATTTAGAGTATAACAATCATTTCTGTTGTCGTCCTATCATGTTACTAAAAGATATTATAAAAATCGGTTGATACTTTCAAGAACTTTCGTTTTTATCGCGAAAACATCGTAACAATTCGATATTTTTCTCAAAAATCGTGACATTATGTTCAATTTAAAAATAATTGAAATGTTTGCAAAGAAATTCGCATTTATTCTAGAACCAATTACGTATCGACTCAATTAGTTCATGCATATGCGTTAATCATGATGAGAAATTGCATAATAACAACGATTGCATCGATCGAAGGCACATAAAACACGTTCGGTTTTTAATACATCATCTAAATTACATGTCTAACGGTTAGTTACGTTATTTTTACAAGATACGTGTACATGTAGTGTTATACTTGCACGAGTATGAAGAAAAACATTTAAAGAAAGAAAACAACTCGTAAGAATCGAATTACAGCGCAAAATCTTTTTATCATCGACGAGCAAGTAATTCAATACCAATGTTAATTCGAGTGCAAGGTGTATTTTATTGTCCTAGGTTCGAAGTTCATTGTTGCACATGATAAAATAAACATTTTTTTATATTTAAAAAGAAAATGTTTCTTATTGAAAGTGAGTGGGAACGAAATATATTTGGTTTATTTACGAATTATTATATATGATAATTAGATAATTAGTTATACAGTCCTTCAATTGAATTGATCAACTTTCAAAGATTATGGTCGCATAAAAATACTGTAAGAGATTTAGTCTCTTATGAGCTGATCGAGATTTGAACTCACGACCTAAGAATTGTGGATATCTAAGAGTTTATATCTATTAATCAGTATTTGTTTTTTATATTAATTACTAATTTGCCTGCTAATACGATATAGATGTCAAATTTCTTATTTTATCAAAAATTCGATGTTCCGTGAACAGAAAACTTTGACGATACCGTTGGAATTCCGAACATTTTTTCTGGAATATGTTTAAATCAAAACCAGACAACTCCAATATTGTTCGTAGGATATTTGTATGGTCAGTGTAGGACGATCCTTTACAGTATCCAGCCTGATAAGCTTCGAGAGTACTCTCTACAGTATCTTAATTTATTCATGATTTTCGATACGACAGTAAGTATGCATATACCACGTCAATTTTCACAATCCTGTAGGTTGCTATTTTTCAAAATTTTGATAATAACGTCCTTCTTGAGTGCACCCTGATATTTTCCTTGATGTCGAACCTCAATGAAGAATGACAGGAGTAGTCAGGTCTGGGTCTAGTAATGTTAAAAGTAGAAAAATTCTAAATTTACGTAATATATAATGCTACAGCTGAAATTGTTGACTTACCTAATTGCTATTGTTGAATTTTAGATACATACATTGTGACAAGCACGTACCGGAAATTTGTAATTAAAATTAGTCTGGGAAATGATATTTAAAAATTTTTTTTTGGCAAGCAGGTTGAACTCTCCTTAATTATTATCCCCAAAATCAGCGCGATACGTTAATCAGTTTATTTATAGGAGCTGACTGAATAGGTACACCTCAGTAACCTCCGGCGATTTATGTTTTATGTCCTCGATCGACTGAAAACGTTCCACGGAGCGGTAATTTCAGTTTCGAGGATAGGAAAAAATCGCACGGAGTCAAATCTGATGAATACGGTGGTTTGATTGATGCTTTTTTGACTCAAATTCGATTACAATTCAGGCTCTATGCGATGGCGCATTTTCATCGTGGAAAATCCATGAATTCTCCTTCCACAATTCCGGACGTTTTTTAAGGATTTGCTCACGCAAACGCTTCGATATGGTTAATTTTACTCCTACAATGGCGCTACAGCCCAAATCGGACCTTGGCCTCCTGATATTCAGGTTCCTTAACATTTTTTATTACTTGTTGTGGAAGGATTGTTAGCCCTTCGCACAACCTTCTTTCTACGAATTTTTCATTTTCTTAGATTGAGGTGGCCAAGGTATATCTAAGCAGGCAATGTGCCGGAATTATATATTGCGCCGGCCGGGATTTGAACTCACGACCTTCGCATTACAAGACCAACACACTACCTACTAGGCTATACCCTAGCTATGTTATGGTTAACTAGCAAACGCCCGCGACTTCGTCCGCGTAAAAATAGCAATAATAAGCAATTTTTGAGAGTGTAGTTAGTAATGCATTATGTGGGATATAAAATCTGCTTACTTTAATGGCTCTTTGAAGAGAATGGTTTGTATATTGTTGGAATCAGAACCATAAATTATTAAGAATGAAAGCATGATACTCCCATTTTTATGGGACAGGCTCGTGATCAAATCAAATCCGAGATTCGAGATCATATACGTGTTGAAGAGCGTTAAGAACATGTGAATAATTGTAGCTGGTGTTAATTAAAAAAAAAGTAAATAAAATAACATTAAGCATAAAAACATAACAGGACTACGATTGTGCGTAAAGCCAAATCATACGATATAATTAATAGATGAAATCGAAATTTTTGAGGTGTTAAGAAATTTTGTATGGGGAGTGGTAGAAGGGGTGACAGCACTGAACTAATTTGTTTCACATCATGCTAGAGTAGCTATAAAAATGTTTTGTACCAAATTTAAGCTTCAAAAACTGAGTAGGTACTGAGAAACTTAGTGCACTGAATTTAATGAAATTGTGCAATTTGTATGGGAGGTGGTAGAAGGAGTGGGGGTTTTTTGGTGATTTTTCGAAAAACAACTATAACTATCATGCAATTGATACACTTTAAATTTCAGATCTGCATCATTCACACTTTTCAAGAAAATCGAATTGTTACATAGTCGTGTAATGTGCCTCATTGTATGGGAGGGGGTAGAAGGAGTGAAGCTACTCGGTTAATTTTCTTCCCGCTGTTAATAATAATGCTAATTAAGGATTAAGTTTAAATTTTTACCTCGATGAAATTGAAATGTACTGAGAAAATTCGTTTAGAGTATTTTATGAAAAAGTCCGGTTTATATGGGAGGTGGTGGAAGGAGAAGGGGGTTTTTGGTGATTTTTCGAGAAACAACTATAATCATCATGCAATTGATATATTTGAAATTTCAGATCAGTAACATTCAGACTTTTCAAGAAAATCAAATTCTTGTGGAGTCGTGGAACTGTGTCACATTGTATGGGAGGGGGTAGAAGGAGTGAAACTAATCGGTTAATTTTTTCCCGATATTAATAATAATGTTAATTAAGGATTTAATACAACATTTTAGCTCGATGGAAGTTACACGTACTGAGAAATTTGGTGTAAAGTAATTCATGAAAAAGTGTAGTTTGTATGGGAGGTGGTAGAAGGAGTGACAGACCTTAAATAATTTGTATACCAAAAGACTGCATTTATAATAGAAATAATATAGTCCAAATTTCAAATTAATAGCTTTTATAGTTTTCAAGAAAATTTGATTAATATATATTTTTGAAAATAAGTCACTTTGTATGGGAGGGGGTAGAAGGCGTGAGGAGAGTGAAATAAAACCAAAAGCAGATTTCATTCCGATGGACACCTAACAAACTGTGCAAGTTTCATTACAATCGGTTCAGCCGTTTGTGCGTGAAAAGCGGTCGTACAGACAGACAGACAGACAAAAATTTCAAAAATGTGTTTTTATGCTTAGTTAGTGCTAAAATAACTCAAAAAACTAACTTATAGCCATTTATAAGCAAATAACAGACAGACACTACAATTATATTTATATGTATAGATTAGTACTCCTTATTGACCGTCTGTCCTTCCGCAATGAATTCATGATGGAACAAACTATTTTTGACTGGTTTGTATGTCAAACTCGTAGACCCATGTCTCATCACCAGTTATGATGAATGTTGGATCAGAATTCGCACGATCAAGCATGTGCAAAGTGACATATTCACGGTAATTTTTTTTAAGGAAATTCAACTTTATTGGAAAGAGTCGAGAAAGGACGCGTTTCATGGCCAAAGTATCCATAAAAATCAAACGAAGGGACTCGCGAGAGATGTAAAGCTCTCCTGCTATCTCCCTAACACTGGTATGACGATTTTCGGGCACCATTTCCTTCACTTTTTGAATATTTTCGTCAGTTGAAGAAGTCGGAGGTCGCCCAGAAAGAGGCATGCCTTCAAGGATCTTTCGACCGTCCCTAAAGGCATTGAAATACTCATTGTACTGAATCACCGTAAGCCTTTTCCATCATTCGCAATGATTTCGCACACGAAATTTAGTTGGAAACACAAAATTTGAGACAAACTCCTTGTGCCATTTTTTTAACCATTGTAAAAATCGCCGTGGACTACTGAGGTGTACCCATTCAAGCAGCTGCTGTAAACAAACTGATTAACAGACCGCGCTGATTTTTGGGATAATAATTAAGAATAATTCTAACTGCTTACAAAAAAAAAAAAATAAATTCTGAAATATCTTTTCCCAAACTAATTTTAATTACACATTCCCGGTACGTGATTGTGACAATGTTTCAAGCCGCCCACAGCCAGTCCTGCTTGCCCTAAAAATGGCAAATCGACACTCACGGGATCTTGGGCTTATCACCCGTGATCTTAAGACCTAACTGATACGAGAAACGGATACAGCGCCTCGGATACGGACTCATTCTACGGTAACGACTTTTGGCATTCGAAAACGGACTATGATTGGCTTCTGGAACGTTCGACGTTGAATGACACGGGAAGAGCTGGGGTTTTGTAGTACTCGGCAAATGGTCATCGGAGGGACCCTTTTTCCACACAAGAGTCATCATAACACATCTTGGGTTTCCCCTGATGGTGTTACTCAGAACCAGATCGACCATTTGGCTATAAGTCGCCGATGGAGAAGATGTCTCCTCGATGTGTGAGCGAAACGTGGACCTGACGTGGGGAGTGATCACCACTTGATGGTTGCCTGCTTCAGATTATGTACAGCAGCTATCCGACGACCACAAATTCTTCAAATGAAGCGCAAGCTTAATGTGGATAAACTTAGAGATCCCAACAAAAAACGCGAATACACCACTATGCTATGCGAAAAGTCATCCACATTGGGTGAATATGAAATACGCACACGGGACGCCAATTGGGAGGCAACCAAAAACACTTTTCTAGCTACTGCTGAAGAATCTGTGGGATATGTTCAAAGCGGTGAGAAAGCCTGGATGTCGCGAGACACATCGGACAAGTTTGGCAATCGGAAAAAAGCCAAATGGGCAATCATCTCTCAACCCGTTGTCAACCAACGAACGCCCGACCTGAGGCAGAACTACCGCGATGCTCATATACAGCTTAAAAAGGCTGTTAGACGCGACAAGAGAAAGGCCATTGAAGATCTGGCAAACAAGGCAGAATCTGCGGCTTACCTTGGGGATATGGGTTCACTATTTAAAATCATGAAACAGTTGACGAACAGGAATTTCACCGCCAACCACCTGGTGAGAGATGTTAACGGAACTCTCCTTAATATGAGTGAACACCAGTTGCGGCGATGGAAGGAATACTTCTCTGACATTTTAAACATCTTGTCAGAGGAAGATATTCCGGAAATAGAACAGCTACCAAACATCTAACCGCAACAACCTCTATTAGGGAAGATCCCCAGATAAGGAAGAGATAGTTTCCGCCATTCGGTCAATGGCGGGAAGGAAAGCTCCAGGTATAGACGGACTACCAACCGAACTCCTCAAAGCGGACCTGGAAATAACAGCCGATATACTCCTCCCACTATTCACTAAGGTGTGGAATGAAGGAAGATATCCGACTGAATGGAAGGAGTGCGTCATTGTGAAAATTCCGAAGAAGGGCGACCTTCGGGATTGTGGCAATTGGCGTGGTATATGTCTACTTACTGCCGTATCAAAAATTATGGCTAAGGTAATTCTCAATAGGATTAGTGATGTCGTCGAGAGCACTCTCGAAGTTTATCAGGCTGGATTCCGTAAAGGGACGTCTTGTACCGACCACTCAAGTACCCTACGGATAATATTAGAGCAGTCAGCCGAAATGGGTTCGCCACTACATCTCATGTTTGTAGACTTCGAGAAGGCTTTCGACAGCGTTAAGCGAGATTACATATGAAATGCTTTGCGTAGGAGAGGTATTCCAGATAAGGTCATAGCTGTGATTAAAGAATCTTACGAAGATGCAACGTTTCGCGTGTTGCATAGAGGAGAGCTGTCCGAGAGCTTCCCTGTGCGAACGGGTGTCAGACAAGGCTGCATATTATCACCAGCCCTGTTTCTGGTGGTAATAAATGACATCTTGAAAGCTGCACTGGAAGGTGGGGAAGGTAAAGGTCTTCAATGGAGACTATTTAACATCTTAAGTCACCTTCATTATGCTGATGACGTGTGTTTGCTTGCACATAAACGTTCGGACTTAGAGTCAAATGTTCGCTCGTTGCATTCTAAATGCAAAGAGGCGGGACTGAAAATAAATGTGCGTAAAACCAAGTACATGCACATGGGTTCGAACGCAAGCACACCGATTGTTCTTAACGGACAGGATGTGGAAGAGGTGCAAGATTTTTGCTATCTCGGAAGCATTGTCAGCATGGACGGCGGAGCCGAAAAGGATGTTGAGGATCGGCTAAATAAAGCTCGTCAGGCCTTCGGTATCCTTTCCCCTTTCTGGAGGTTAAGAGAGATCTCCTTTCGCTGGAAGCTGCGAGTTTTTGACGCATGCGTCAAATCCGTGTTGTTATATGGTCGTACTATGTGAAAAGTGACCGTTCGACTTTCCAAGAAACTACAGACTTTCGTGAACCAATGCCTCCGACGCATTTTAGGAATATTCTGGCCAGAAGTGATCTCCAACGACGAACTTTGGAGTACAGCTGGCCAGACTAAAATAGGTATTGAGATTCAAAGGAGGAATTGGCAGTGGATCGGTTATACTTTCAGGAAACCAGAGCGAAACATCGCCAAACAGACTCTGGATTGTAATCCTCAAGGAAGACGTCGTGTTGGTCGAGCATGTAACACATGGAAGCGAGCAGTTGAGCAGGAGGCCAGAGGAATAAACAAGTCCTGGCAACAGCTTAAGACCGATGCTCAGGATCGCGCCTTGTGGAAGAGAGTTGTTTCTGTCCTATGACCCTATAGGGGTCTTAATAGGAATTTGATTGATTGATTATTGTATCCAAAACACACAAAGTAGTTATACATATCTCTAGCTCCAGACATTCATAATACCTTTGGAATACTGCGAAAAAAAACACACAATCCTGGTGCTCTGTTTGTTTCGTGCAAACAAATTGATTTCTTCAGGTTGAGTCGCAAGTTATGAGTGGTCGGTCAATCCGATTCTCAGAATTCGTAAACGAATAAATGTTTCTTATGTCTCAGGTTTACTACTCGAATAACAAGCCTATACAAAATTATGGATAAATAATATATACAAAATTATGGATAAATAATAAATAAAACGGCGCGTTTATTTGAAATAATTAAATGTGATAAGATTGGTACTTTGACACTTCAAATAAAAGTATGCATTTTATGTAACTAAATTAACTAACAGTGCAACACGTTCTGAAATTGGAGGTAGAAAATTGAAAATTTCAGAAGAAATTTTATGATTTCATTATTTTTTTATAATAACGTTATTGTTTAGTCGTTTATTATGGGAATGGGTATGGTTAGGAGCAGTAATGTTCATTAGTTGCAGACAAAGTGGATAGACTGAAAATTTTTTGCAATTTTTTATTCTTTATTATATGTAAGTACTGTAATATACCTAGCTAGGGGTCGCAGAAATGAAGAATGGTGCTGCCAGACGCAATTTCAAACTTGCTTGTATGGAACTCATTAGTAGCCGTCGTCTTAACCAATTTCGATTTACAAGGTAGAACTCTTGCAACGTACTCGTACCAAGTGATTCTTGGAAGAGGGTTTTATTTTTAATTTTGGAAAAATGGACGTTTCCATTGATGTTATAAACTTAACATTAAATCATTTTTTGTGTTACATATTTTCAAATTAACGTCCTACCCCTTCGACCATTTTTAATTTTCCTTTATTATTCTAACAATAAAGTATTTACTCTTCAATTCAATTAATAAACAAAATTATTCGCTAATGTGTTAGCGAATTAATGAATCGTCTAAATTTCTTGAACGATTCGCCGTTAATTTCTTCGGGTGATTAAGTTTTAAACGAATTATACCGATTTTCTAATTGAATCACTTTCAAAAGTCGACCAAGTGTGTTGTTTTATGATTGCAATTCCGATTAATTAATTCTTCGGCTCATTTCATTATAATGTCATAAGAAAAACGAAAATCTTATCTTAATTACTGACGGATTTGTTTATGATTCGTTGGATGAAATACCTGACTGTAAAATTATATGCCTTGCTAAATTAATAATTTTTATTTCATTCTATCTGATAAGAATACCTTTTTGTGTACTTCGAAATGAAAATGATATGACGAAATAAATTACTTATTCGGAAATATTTGATGAGTTTGCGAATAATACGATGACTGGAAATGACTGTATTAATTGCCCTTGTCCTGAAGTCTTTAAACACATGACAGAGCTAAGATTGCGTGTAAAGCTGAGTTATGCGATACTCTAGATAAAGTGGAGATTTTTGTGACTTTAAGAATTTATTATATTTTGTATGGCGATAATACGGGTGAAGGTATTGTTTTGTGAAATTGCTTAATTTTTAGGCGAGGTGGTAGAAGTTTTAAGTGAATATTAGTTGTTTTTATGTTACCATCAAAATTTTATTTGGATAATTTTCCTGTCTACATTTTCTAGCAATGCTAGGGTGTTGACTACGTTTATTATTATTTTGCGTAAGAAAACTGCTTAAATCGTAAGTCTTCTTTGGTTAAGAGAGGTGATAGTGAATGTCTCAAGCTTTTGCGACTACTTAGCAGGTTCGAATCTTATTTGATAAAAAAAAATTCTTGTAAACTTTCTCTGCATACTATCAATTAATTTTATTTTAATACACAGTAACGATCAATTATTTTAATAATAAGAGCATTCAAAACAGGAAAAACAACCAAGACGGAGAACAAACTACCAAGGAAAAAGTCGCACGGCTTCGCCAATTATTTCATACAAAAATAATACTTAAAAAACTAATTTTAGACGCAGAAAAACTATTTTTCCTTCCTCTGCACAGTACGAGCTACTTTGACAGGATGACATATGCACATTGAAAATTTACTAAAATAGACCCCCTATATGGGTATTTAAATTAAAAAAAAAAGAACCGGTCTACCATTGTTTCTTATCTTAAAAAATTTTGTATGGGCAGTGGTAGAATGGATGACAGCATTGAACTATTTTTTCCCCTTCATGCTAGAGCAGCTATAAACATAACATATGAAACTCTAGATGAAATAGGAAATAGTTTATTGTACCGGCAAATATGTCTTATCAAATTCTTTCGAATAGTGAATAGTGACTTTTATATGGGAGGTGGTAAAAGCAGTGGGGGAGGTTTGTCATTTTTGTATATAACACCGAACGTAATATACAAAATGTTTCATGCTGAATTAAGAGTTGGTAGCTTTCATAATTTTGGAGGAAATTGAACAAGCTGCCGTATGTTCGAAGGCGAAATGCTTTTCTTGAATTTCCAATACAAAAATTTGTGTGGGAGGTGGTAGAAGGAGTGAAGCGAAGTTCATATTTTTTTAGCATTTATCGCAATTATTAAGGGACAATTCTGGCAAAATTGTACGTTTGTTCTTTTTCTAGTTTTAGTGAAAATCGATTAAATGCATTTGTCAAAATTGAGCATTTGTATGGGAGGGGGCAGAAGGAGTATTTGAATCAAAACCAAATTTTTACTAGATGCAATGAAAACCAAATAAATGCATTTTTGAAAATTGTGCACTTATATGGAAGGGGGTAGAAGGAGTAAGGGGATCAGATCAATATTTTTTGACGTTAATGATATTCAAATCATATACTATGACCTAATTTTCAAGTCAATAGCTGAAATGGTTTCTGAGAAAAATTTCATGAAATTTGTATGGGAGGGGGTAAAAGGCGTGGTGGGATGTGGCCCGTTCACGAACTTAAAATTACTTTTTTTAAAATGACATACGACAAATCGCAGCACGATAGGTCAAAGCTTTTGAGAGTTATGTTGTAGAGAGAGGGACAGACAGACGGTCATTCGGAATCGTAGTTTTTAAGCAACAACAAATATTTCTGTACCCTCTGCGGCTCTGCGCGAGCGTTATTTCTTAGCGTTACAAACGGTAAAGCAAACACAATATACTCTCAGATTTCATCCAGAACATAAAAATGTTTTATTCAATACTTTAGATTCGAAAATTGAATAGATACTGGGAAAATTTGTGTTTTTGATTTAGCGAAATTGTACAGTTTACTTTGGAGGTGGTAGAAGAAGTGGGGGGGCTTAGTGATTTTTTCAAAAATGACTATTAACATTATGCAATTGACATCTTTCAAATTACACACCATTAATATTTATACTTTTCAAGAAAATAAAGGTGTGACGCTAATCGGTTAATTTTTTCTGATCTAAATAATAATGCTAACTAAATGTTTAGAAACAAATTTGGGCTTGATGAATGTTATCCGTACAGCGAGTATTTCATGAAAAAGTGCAATTTGTATGAAATGTGGCAAAAAAAGTGGGGGAATTTGCATACCGTAGATCACATTTACGATGAAAATAATATGTTCTTGTAGTTTCCAAGAAAACTGAATTATTAAAAATTTGTGAAAATGTGTTATTTTGTATGGGAGGGGGTAGAAGGGGTGTAGCGATTTGGTGCGTTCACGAACTTGACCTTACTTCTTTGTCGAAAACGAAGTGTACAGAACTTAAATTTTCTAGCTCAACGCGTTTTCAAGCTATAGAGCGCGCGGACTGACGATTTCGAGTGATAATATGAACTTCTGTGTCATTCCTTGTTTTCTCCGAGCCTTATTTTTTAGCGTTACTAATTTTATTCAGATTTCATAAAAATACATTTACAGTACGATGTTGCGTATAAAAAAATAACTGCCAACAAGCCGGGCGGAACTTTATTATTGTTGGTACTAGTTAATAGTGATTTCTATTCGGCAAAAAAATGTGACCCGTTTTTGCCCTTAACATTTTTTCTAGCAGTTCCTATGTTCTATTGTAAAAAAAATTCTACCCTGCTAGAAAAATCGTTTGCGCACTAGGTAAAACTTGACCTGAAAATGCACATTTCTTGCCCCGAATTTTTCGGCGGTGCAACTCAATTGACCTGTAATGTACAACAACATGAAAAAAATAAATCATCTGACAACATCGGTAACAGATTCTAACGGATAGATATTACTTAAAAGGACTTAAAACTTTACATGAAGTATGCAATATGAGTGCATACGTAACTTTTCTTAATTTTCCCAAAATCTTCACAGGACCATTAGAGATAACAAGACAAATTAAAACGCTTTGTTTTGACAGTTTCGAAAGGCAATCAGCTGTTCGGTATACAGACAACATGATAAAAAACATAACAGAATTATGATTGGTCTGAAAGCCCAATCATATGATACTCTTAATGAGATGGAAATGACATTAATATACCGGAAAATATGTCATCTCAAATTCTTTCGAATAGTGAGTAGAGACTTTGCATGGGAGGTGGTAGAAGTAGAGGGGGGGGGGTTTGTATTTCTCCTATGTGACACCAAAAATGGCATGTAAAATGTTTCGTGCTGAATTTAAAATTTTTAGTTTTCATTATTTTTAAAGAAATTGGACATAGTTTTGCAGAAATTGTGGCATTTGTATGGGAGGTGGCAGAGGAAGTGGAACGTTTGCGATGATTTTGAAACTGCTTATCATCACCCTTATCACTATGCTTTGATTCAATTTCAAAGTCGACAGCTCTCATATATTCGAAAGAGAAATACTTTTCTTGAATTTATAATACAGATATTTATATGGGAGGGGGTAGAAGGAGGGAAGGTGAGCTGATAATTTTTTTCAGCATTTATTGCAACTACAACTAAAAACAAATTCTGGCAAAATTTTAAGTTTGTAATTTTCCTAGTTTTAATGGAAATCGATATAATGCATTTAACAAAAATTATGCATTTGTATGGGAGGGGGTAGAAGGAGTGTAAGGATGAAAACAATTTTTTTCATCGTTATTGATATTTATATTTTTATACTTTATGCGAAATATCAAGTTGATAGCTTGAACAGTTTCAAAGAAAAATAATTTAATTTAAATTTCAAAATTTCGTGAAATTTGTATGGGAGGGGGTAGAAGGAGTGAGGTGAAGTTGATAATTTTTTCAATGCTGATTGAAATTATAATAAAATTAATTCTGGCAAAAATTGGTTTTTATAACTTTACTAGTTTCGATGGAAATCGAAAAACTGCATTTTTCAAAATTATGCATTTGTATGGGAGGGGGTAGAAGGAGTGATGGGATCGGATCAATATTCAGTCATATTAATGGCATCTATATCATAATACTTTAACCCAAATTTCAAATTGATAGCTTAAATAGTTTCAAAGAAAAATCAATTTCTGAAAATTGCGAAATTTCGTGAAATTTGTATGGGAGGGGGTAGAAGGAGTGGGGGGATGTGGCCCGTTCACGAACTTAAATTTTCTTTTTTGCTAGAAATGACACACAACAAATTTCAGCACGATAGCTCAAAGCGTTCGAGAGTTATGCTGTAGACAGACGGACAGACAGCAACTCGGAATCGAAGTTTTTGAGCGACAACAAATATTTCTGTACCCTTGGCGGCTCTGTGCGAGCATTATTTCTTAGCGTTACAAACGGTAAGGCAAACACAATATACTCTCAGATTTCATCTAGAGTATAAAAATGCAAAAAAACTTGCACTTAAAGTGTTCTATTGTAAATTGACCTGACCGACGGAACTGAGAAAAATGAGTGCAAAACTGCAATAATTTTGCATTTTAAAGGGCAAAAACGGGTCACATTTTTTTGACGAATAGAAATCACTATAAGTATGCGTGGAAAGTCAATATACAGGTTAGCGTGGATAGGGAAACTAATAGTGATTTCTATTCGGCAAAAAAATGTGACCCGATTTTGCCCTTTAAAATGCAAAATTATTGCAGTTTTGCATTCATTTTTCTCAGTTCCGTCGGTCAGGTCAATTTACAATAGAACACTTTAAGTGCAAGTTTTTTGCATTTTTTTTTATCATGTTGGCTGAAGCATACTGAACATCTGATTGCCTTTCGAAACTGTCATTTGTCTTGTTAGCTCTAAACGATCCTGTGAAGATTTTGGGAAAATTAAGAAAAGTTACGTATGCACTCATATTGCATACTTCATGTAAAGTTTTAAGTCCTTTTAAGTAAGATCTATCCGTTAGAATCTGTTACCGATGTTTTCAGATGATTTATTTTTTTCATGTTGTTGTACATTACAGGTCAATTGAGTTGCACCGCCGAAAAATTCGGGGCAAGAAATGTGCATTTTCAGGTCAAGTTTTACCTAGTGCGCAAACCATTTTTCTAGCAGGGCAGAATTTTTTTTTACAATAGAACATAGGAACTGCTAGAAAAAATGTTAAGG
Organism: Chorisops tibialis; assembly: GCA_963669355.1. Lineage (NCBI taxonomy): Eukaryota > Metazoa > Arthropoda > Insecta > Diptera > Stratiomyidae > Chorisops > Chorisops tibialis. The sequence continues at coordinate 113,845,743 of OY770262.1, read as the reverse complement.
GCAAAAACGGGTCACATTTTTTTTGCCGAATAGAAATCACTATTAGTTTACGTCTTTTTATCACTATCAGAATTCCTTAATGCAAGGAATTGCCATAAAACGGTTCCAAATTAAGATGTGGAAATCGAATTATCCTCTGGCTCATCATTTAGTGAAGGGACGAAACAAACAATAACATCCCTACACCAAAAACATAAATATAAATAACACAGAACAAAAATTGACAAAACATTAGCATCAACTAGTATTAAGTCTACGCTTTAAACAAAGCTTATCAATAGAGAAGTCGAATACATCAGCATTCTCATTAACTTCTCTCGCGAGACGCGAAATCGGCTCATTCATACCATAGTTTGTCCGGTGAAAGCAAATTTGTAGCAATCTAGGCTGCCTTGGTAAAAATCGACCAACAGCAAACTGCATCAAACTCAAAAGTGTAGGAGAATCAACCATCCCTGTAAGAAGTTGATGAGCAAAAACTACATCAGCTACCTCACGTCGTTTTGAGAGTGACGACATATTTAAAAGCTTGAGTCGCTCGATGTAAGGAGGAAGACGCAGTCTGTCACTCCAATTAAGGTGGCATAAGGCTATTCTCACAAATTTACGTTGAATTGATTCAACTCTACCAATGTGATCAGCATAAAAAGGAGACCAAACTTGAGAAGCATATTCAAGATGAGATCTAACGAAGGTATTATAAAGAATCAATTTAACAAAGGGATTGTTAAATTCCTTCGATAAGCGTGTGGTGAATCCCAACATAGAATTACCTTTTTGCACAATCTTATTTATATGCAAGCTAAAATCAAGTTTATGGTCAAACGTAATACCTAAGTCAATAATAGAGTTGACACGATTCAATATACAGTCATTAAGACTATAAATAATTACAAACGGTGAGACTTTCCTAGTAAATGACATACACGACATTTATCCACATTCAAACGAAGATCATTGTGGCGACACCAATTACTAAAATTAATCAAATCTTCTTGAAGAAAATTGTCAGAGTTGGAACTAAGGGACCTAAAGATCTTAATGTCGTCTGCATAAATAAGTACTTCAGAATATTTAAAAACAGATGCAACATCATTAATGGCCAAGACAAACAAAAGTGGTCCCAAATGACTTCCTTGCGGAACACCAGAATGCGCAGTAAATGGCTTAGAAGTAAAACCACGAAAGAGAACTTGATAAGTTCTATTAAGTAGATACGACTTAATCCAATTAATAAACCATGTAGGAAAACCCAACATGTCTAATTTCAACAAAATAATGGAATGGGGTAATTTATCGAAAGCCTTATTAAAATCAGTATAAATGCAATCCACCTGCTTACCCTCCTCAATACCAACAATGGATTTATTCGTAAACTCCATCAGATTGGTAACAGTTGACCTGTTTTTGACAAATCCATGTTGTTTACTTGAAATCAGGGATTTACAGTGAAACGAGAGGCACTCATATACTACAGACTCAAAAAGCTTTGGAATAGCTGACAGCTTAGCTATTGGTCGATAGTTGATAACAGCAGATTTTGCTCCACTTTTGTGAGTCGGAATGATAAAGGAGGCCTTCCATACGTTCGAGAAAATTCCAATTTTTAGCGACCTTTGAAAGAGGAGGGAGAGTGGCTCAATAGAGAGACAGCAGCGTTTGACGACTAAAGCAGGAACACCATCTGGGCCAGGAGAAGAAACATCCTTCAGGCGAGAAATATGATTAACTATATCATTATAACTAATCGGTATACTAGAGAAAGTAGTTGAAGCAGTACTTCTAAAGCTATCAAAGTACGACATGTCAGGGATAAAGTTACTACCAGAAAAAGATCCACTGAAGAATGTGGCAAAAAAACTACAGATAGTAAATTGATCATTACTATTGTTGCCAAGGAATTGGAAAGAAGCTGGATAACCGTCAGATTTGCGCTTACAATTAACAAACTTCCAAAACTTCACGGGATCCCTAATAATATCCGACTGCACTTTAAGTAAATATTCAGCATATAAATGATTAGATAAATCTTTAAATAAGTCATAGTATTCTGTATACGTACGAAAATCTGTGTCATTCTTTGTCCTAGTATACCTATTCCACGCAGCATTACGAGAGTTGCGTATCGCACGTAACTCACTCGTGTACCAAGGATACAACAATGAAATATTCTTCCGATAAGTAAAAGGAACTGAAGCAACAAAAAATTGGTACAGAATATAATAAAAATCAAGTACGGCACCCTCAAAATCGGGATTGTCAAAAATTTCATCAAAGTTGAAATTAGAGATAAGATTGTCCAACCGTGAAAAATCGGCTTTGTTAAAATCAAAAGTTAGTTCTTTCTCACTAGGCATAAAAATACGCTCCTCGTCAATCATAAGAAATATATTAATGGGAGGGTGTAGGACATCAATGTTCGAAATTGATGATAAGCTCTCTTCCACGGAACAGGCACAGTAGTCTGAATAAAAAACCAGGTCAAGCTGTCTTCCATAAGAATTCCGAACAAGACTAAGTTGGTGGAGACCAAGTGCAAATATACTATCTACAAAAAAACATTCAAGCGATGAAGAAGCATCCGAAACTAAGAGCGTAGAATCATCGTCAGAAAATGACCAAGAAAGACCTGGAATATTAAAATCACCCAATAAAATGAGTTCGTCAGATATATTCATAGTACTATGAACAAATGTTATACAGTCAACTGTTTTTTCGTATAAAGTAAAAGGACTAGAAGGGGGAATATATGTCAAAAGGACATAAATATCCTTATTGCAAAATATAAGTTTAACACACAAGATCTCCAGACAGTGAGGGTTCGGCACGTCAACAACTACACAATTAGTGCAGTTACGGACTGCTAATAACAGCCCACCACCTTTCAATCTCAAATCGGAATCATAACGATCCCTACGAAAGACTTGGAAGTCTGAACTAAAGAGTTCACTGTCAGAAAAACTACAGTTTAGTCTCGTTTCAGAAAAAGCAATAACGTCATAAGAGGAATTCTGGCTTGAAGCAAATATCGCCTGAGTTTTAGTGCGCAGTCCATTTACGTTTTGATAGTAAATGGACAATTGTCTGAGTTTTTTGAACCAGATCCCATTGATCTAATACGACGTGAAGTAAATTCTTTGACAAATGCTCCAGACGGCCAAGAATTATTATCTAATAATCGATTAAAAAGTTCATTATTGGCTATTACAATTTTAAACGAGGCAATGGAACTATCATCATTTTCTCGAATGGCCCTACCTCCCTAACGTGAATCGTGTCCCTGGGGCGAAACGGCTGGGGGCGAAATAGGAAAGTACACCATTTTGACTGCGAATGTTTATATTGCGGCGAATTTCACTCAAAGTCAGTTGAAGGTTAAGTCACTTGTTCCATATAGACAAATGGGTACACAGCTCCTGTGTGAGAACAGTTAGAGAAAACGAAGAGGCATGTAATTTTTGCGAGTACGTTCAAGAAAAGGACACAATCAGTGAAAAGTGTAGTTAAACCTTAATATTCAGTTAAATCTTAAAAAACATTGGCCCAACTTATTTTTTCTGCATTTGCACTAGTATTATATGTATGTTTTTATAATTACTTGTCTCTACCACCCCGTTCTGACCCGTGACTGGGGCAGAGCGAGGCAAATGACATTATTTTCTGTCCTTAAAAACAAAAATACTTTTCTTTTGTTTTCTTACAATATTACTGTACTTATGTGGTTATCACATAAGAATATGTTTATGGAAAAATTCACAACTCCCTTAATTAACCCTTTTGCGTTTTCAAACATATTTTCAACTTAATACCCCGTTCTGCCCCGGGTTCCCCTATGTTATTAATTTATACAATGAGAAATTTTATTTAAATTATATCGAATCCAAAATGTGAATTTAATGAAATGCAATATTTAAGTATTTATGGCATAGGTCAGGATTAGGAATATAATTAAGTTCGAATTAGATCGTACATCATTGAAAAAATTCAAAGTATTTGATGTAATCTTCATGCTATCTGTAATGGTGATGTGGCTAAATCGAAAAAGTTTTCATTCTAATTTACATAAATTATGAAATACTTATGAATATATAAGTATATGTATGTCCTTAAGTTTCATCAAAACCAGACGTTTTGATAGGCATAAAAAGATATTAACATGACATGAAAATATGCTTTAGGTGAAACTAAATGTTTCACGAGTGATTATCTAATTTCATTTATGACATTGTTAATTCTATTTAGAAGTTTCTATTACTTGTGAAGTTTAGGTCTCTGCTGGAAAATTTATGAAAACTTTTGACAAAGGTCTCAGCAGAGACCGAAACGTCACAAAAAATAAAGCAAACAGAAGTTAATATTATCACTCAAAAATCTAAAAACTGCCAGTACGCCCGTTGGCATTCTAGATAAGTTCTGGACACGTTATTGTTGGTGAAAAAGTAATGTCAATTTCGTAAACGAGTCAAACCGCTCCAAACCCTTCAACCCATTCCCATACAAATGATACATTTTCACAACTTTATTATAAGGTTAATTATGTGGAAATTATAAATACTATCTGAGACCTTAAACATCATTTTCATGATAAATTCATATATTTGTTTCTCAACAACAAATTGAAATGCCCTCAATCCTTCTACCACTTCCCATACAAACTGCATAATTTCACGAAATACAAATTTATGTAACGTATTTTCGTAACAATTATAGTGATATGAAAAGAAATTAAATTGATCTCGCCAACCCTTCTATCACGTCGCGTACAAAATGACACAGTTTTACAACTTTAAGTATCAAAGCTAGTGCTATAAAATTTGGAAGTTAACATTTTTTCAGTGACACTATTTAATTTTATGAATATATTTGAAATCCTCCCATACAAACTGTAACAATTTCCCCAGTGTCTATCAAAGTTTTAAAGCTCAAATGTAATACAAAGAATTTTGGTAAGACTATAAGTTCGATCATGCTACTCCTTCTATCACCTTCCATACAAAACGACAAATTTGCACAACTTTATAATATGTCGATTTTCATGGTAAGAATAAAGGATAGAGATTTGAAATTTAAATCGTATTATTTCTATATCGAATTTAGTTGCCTCTATATATTAGAAACCGTTGAACTCCTCCACTCCTTCTTCCACCACTAATGCTCCAATTAGACATAAAGTACCACGGGCCTTTAAAAAATATAATAGAATCATGATTATCTTCTACAATGGCACTACAGCTCAAATCGGGCCTTGGCCTTCAGGTTCCTTAACATTTTTTTTTATTTATTGTGGAAGGGTTGTTAGACCTTCGCAAAACCCTCTATTTTCGAATTTTTCATTTTCGTAGATTGAGGTGACCAAAGCACACCCAAGCAGGCAGTGTGCTGGAAATACGCGTCGACCGGGATTTGAGCTCACGACCTTCACATTGTAGACCACGCTACCTACTAGGCTATACCCTAGCTTGATATGATACTCTTGATGAAATAGGAAATAGTTTATGGTACCGGAAAATATTTTATCTCAAATTCTTTCGAATAGTGAATAGCGACTTTTGTGTCGGAGGTGCTAAAAGCAGAGGGAGGAGGTTTGTAATTTTTGCATATATCACTGAACGTAGTATACAAAATGTTTCATGCTGAATTTAAAGTTTGTAGCTTTCATAATTTTTGATAAATTTTTCTGAAATTATGGCATTAATAAGGGAGATGGCAGAGAAAGTGGGAGGTTTTGGACCATTTTAAATCTGCTTATCAACATCCTAATCATATTGCCTTGTTGCTCATATGTTCGAAGGAGAAATACATTTCTTGGTTTCGCAGAAAAATCAATTTTTTTAAATTTCGAAATTTCATGAAATCTAAATGCGAGGGGGTAGAAGAAGTGGGGGGATTTGGCCCGTTCACGAACTTAAAGTTACTTTTTTGCTAAAAATGATACATAAAAAATTTCAGCAAAGTAGGTCAAAGCTTTCGAGAGTTATGTTGTAGATAGACGGGCAGACGGACAGACAGACAGACGGTTTCATTAAAATTGGAACATTATGTGGTAAAAATCCAACAGATTTTCATCGGGCTTTAAGTTATGTGTGGGGGGAGCAGACAACACACCTTAGCTCAGTGTCCCGTTGGGCTAGCCGCTTCCATGAAGATTTCGAAAACACAAGGGATGACCCACGTCCAGGAAGGTCAATAATATCAACTGGTCAGCGAAGTGTGAAGCTTGTGTCGAATTTTCTTGATGAAGATTGTCGAGCAACGTACGAATATCGAGTGCTACTGGAGTATCAACAACATCTGTTTTCTGCATTTTAAAAAATGTTTGACAAAAAAGAAAAATTTCGGTCGTTTGGGTTTGATTTGCTGCGACAGCATCTGTGGAAAGGTTTACCTCACCCACTGCACAGCCAAGACATGAGACAACTAAGCTACGACTGGTTCCCAAAGTTAAAGGAATCAATGCGTGGGCCGCGTTTCTCCTATATAAAAGAGCGTTCTAATGCCGTTCCCTAGCGAATTCGGGAATTGATCAGAAGTGGTAAGCTGACGGGCACATAAAAAATTTCCAGGAAAATCATCCCTTCTAAAGTCGCTAAAATTTCAATTACATCTAGAGCATGGCATGATTGGGGTTTACCTGCAATCGCAGTTCTGTTAAATTTCTTAAATTAAGCTAAAACGAAAGCCTGTCGAGTAAAAGGATTTTCGATTCCGAGTGACCGTCATCCGTCTGTCCACCTGTCCGTCTGTCTGTCCATCTGTCTACCACATAACTATCGAAAGCTTTGACCTATCGTGCTGAAATTTTTCGTATGTTATTTTTAGGTAAAAAGGAACTTTAAGTTCGTGAGCGGGCCACATCCCCCACTCCTTCTACCTCCTCCTATACAAATTTCACGAAATTTCGAAATTTAAAGAAATATGTTTTTCTCCGAAACCACTTCAGCTATTGACTTGAAAATTAGGTCATAGTATAACGATGTAAATATCATAACGTCAAAAAATATTGATCTGAACCCCTTACTCCTTCTACTCCCTCCCATACAAATGCACAATTTTCAAAAATGCATTTATTCGGTTTTCACTGCAACTAGCAAAGCTAAAAGAATCAATTTTTGTCATAATTAGTTTTATTACAGTTGCAACCAATTTTGAAAAAATACCACCTTCACCTTCACTCTTTCTACCAACTCCCATACAAATTTCACGAAATTCCGGAATTTCAATTAAATTATTTTTCTTCAAAACCGTCAAAGCTATCGACTTTAAATTTGGAGAGAAGTATACTATAGGGTTAACCAATAAGAGGTGTTATTTTGAATAGCCCGCTATTTCGGTAGATGTCACTTTTGAAGCTGTCATTTTTTGACATTCGACAAGTAGAAACTACGCCATTAATAAAAATGGAACGATACACGCTTCAACAGCGCATTGAAATTAATAAAATTCACTATAAAAATGGTGAAAATTTGGCAGAGACGGTTCGTAATATATTACAAATATCATTGATATCGAAAAATTTGGTTTTGATTTGAATACTCCTTCTACCGCCTCCCATACAAATGCACAATGTTGGTAAAAGCACAAACTTAAAATTTTGCTGAAATTTGTCCCTTAATAATTGCAATAAATGCTAAAAAAAACTACTAACTTCGTTTTACTCCTTGTACCACCTCCCATACAAATTTTTGTATTGGGAATTCAAGAAAAGTATTTCTCCTTTGAACATATGAGAGCTATCGGCTTTAAAATCGTAACAAAGCAATATAGTTAGGATGTTGATAAGCAGATTGAAAATCATCCAAAACCTCCCACTTTCCCTGCCACCTCCCATACAAATGCCATAAATTCAGATAAAAATTGCTCAATTTCCTCGAAAATTATTAAAGCTACAAACTTTAAATGTAGCATGAAACATTTTGTATACTACGTTCGGTGTTATACAGGGTGTTTGGTACTCCGTGCATAACCTTGTAAGGGGTTATTCCTGGATATATTTTGAGCAAAAAATTGTTCTACGGAGATGGTCAATTTTCAATATCCACGGAGATACAGGGTGATCAAGAAAAGTCCTTCGGACCTGTACCCTCACTCACTCAAAACGCTATATCTTGAAAACTAATAATCGCAATTCAAAGTGTTATAGCTTGTTTTTTAGGGAATCAAATTACCTTTCATTTGCTGTAATAGTCCGCATTGTAACTGTATCCAATTCTGAGATATTTGCTTCAGAACACAAATTTTTGACACTTTGACCCTCAAAATTCTAGGATCAATGTAGTTTTTCTCTAAAAAACCCATTATAAAAATGTCATTTTAATGTTGTTTTCTTATGTGCCATATTATTGCCTACAAAAGATGCATACACTTGCATTGCATAAGTTTTATAGTTTAGAAGAAATTATCATTCCAATAATGTAGCACTTTTGTCAAAAAAGCAAGAATAGGTTAATCAACACTCTCCGCTTGAACTAAAAGAACTTAAGAATGGTTTTTATGGTTTATTTCAAATTTCCTTAATTACAATAAATGTTCAAAATGGCTCCCTTCATTTTGAATGCACGCTAAAGCTCGTTTTGCCAGTGTTCTCTTTGTGTTCATACTCCTCAACTGCTGCCTTACTTCTGTTGCTGCCGCATCGATGCTGGTGTTTAGATCCTGCAACGTTACGACTTCCGTTACGTAGACAAGGTCCTTCATCCGTCCCCATACAAAGAAATCCATAATAGTTAAATCAGGAGATCTTGCAGGCCAGTGTATCGGTCCATTTCTACCGATCCAGCGATTGCCATAATTGGAATTTAACCAATCTCTGATTTGTCGGCCGTAATGAGCTGGAGCACCATCGTGTTGGTAAAACATGGAAGCCAATCGTTGCAGTGGCACATCATCCAATAACTCTTGTAGATCATTTGTCAAAAACTGCAAGTAATTGGAACTATTTAGGGTAGGCGGAAGCCTAAAAGGACCAATAAAATCGTTGCCAATCACACCTGCCCATAAATTGACACTGAATCTGAAATGATGCCTCTCTTCTTGTATGTGGATTGCTCTAAGCCCATGTGTGTAATTTGTGGAAATTTGTGATACCGTCCCTGGTGAATTGGAACTCATCCGTCCAAAGAATGTTGTTCATAAAATTCTCGTCACTTAGTTGTCGTTCAAGGAGCCAATTGCAAAACTCCATCCTTTTGGGCAAATCAATGGGTACCAGCTCCTGCACTGGTGTGTGGTGGTAGGGATGCAACCACTCTGTTTTTAGGACACTCCAAACTTTCCACGTAGAGACGTTTAATTGCAACGCCAAGCGTCGGACAGCGTCGTTGTGTTGAAACTCATTTTAATTTAATTCATTTCCTCGATAATTTAAATACTACTTAAAGGACATTCATCGATAATTTAAATAGTAATTAAAGGACACAAAGAATATTTCAGTTTAACAACATTTCAGGTAGTTTTTTTAGAACGAGGGTTGGTTTATGGCATATTTTATTTTTAAGCCATATGTATTTTCGCTTATTACCTGGAAAACGGGAAAACCTAAGTCATAAGTATGTATGCATCTTTTGTAGGCAATAATATGGCACATAAAACAACAACATTAAAATGACAATGCGTTTTTTTGAGAAAAACTACATTGATCACAGAATTTTGAGGGTCAAAGTATCAAAAATTTGTGGTCTGAAGCAAATACCTCAGGATTGGGTACGAGTACAATACAGACTATTACACCATATGAAAGGTAATTTGATTCCCTAAAAAACAAGCTATAACACTTTGAAATACGATTATTAGTTTTCAAGATATATCGTTTTGAGTGAGTGAGGGTACAGGTCCGAAACACTTTTCTTGGTCACCCTGTATCTCCGCGGATATTGAAAATGGACCATCTCCGTAGAATAATTTTTTGCTCAAAATATATTCAGGAATAACCCCTTACAAGGTTATGCACGGAGTAGCAAACACCCTGTATATATAAATTACAAACCACCCCTCCGCTTTTACCACCTCTCATTCAAAAGTCACTCTTCACTATTGGAAGGAATTTGAGATGACATATTTTCCGGTATAATAAACTTTTTCCTATTTCATCTAGAGTATCATGTGATTGGGCTTTACGCCAAATCATAATTCTGGTATGTAATCTGAATTTGGTCCTCAAACTAAGAGTATTTGACCCATGAGGATATGTAGATTTAAGAGAAAAGCACATTGAACAGGCCTAGTTTTTCTAGCGATTCTCCATCCTCATCTTATTTATTAATGAATATTGCATTCAAACAATTAAATTTTCTCAAAATAACATGCATGTCCGATCTGAAACGATTCAAGCGTAATTAATTAAACCGCCGACAAACACAAAGAAAAATAAACTGCCAACAAATCGGGCGAAACTTTATTATTCTTGGGACAAGTTACAGATGAGTAGGAAGTCATTATGCAGGTTAGAGTGGTTAGGGAAGGCTAAGTGAAAGGGAGTTCTTGGGCAGGGCTGTTGTCAATTTAACAATATTTCATTCGTTTCTGCAAGTTTGGGTTCTTATGAGGGGAGGGGAGGGGTAATAATAAGGGTGGGAGAATGTTAACGGCTTTTTAATTGATTGCTTGAATCACGTCCAATATTCTCTGTATAGATTGTCAGTTTCATAGACGAAGTTGCATAGAATTTTCATATAAAATTCGGTGCATAGAACCGAACTTTTGGATGGGCGGGGGTAGAGCGGGTAAGGGACTTAAAATTTGTGATGCAGTTTTATTTCTCTTGTAAGGTGCTTGTACAAAATGTCAAGTTCGTAGCTTTTAATTTGTTGGTTATTAGTTGATTTAATGAAAGGGCAGGCGCGATTTCAAAACTTTTGACGCGATTTTGTTTCAACTATTTTGTGCAAAATTTCAAATCGATAGCTTTTAATAGTTAGGTGATAATTGATTTCTTGGAAATGGCCGAAAAAATTATTTTGTATGGGAAGAGGTAGAAGTTTTAAAGGTTTTCAACTAGTTAATATTTCGTATATTAAGGAATTTTTTTTAAATGCATTTCGCAAATTTTCAAGTTTCCACCTTAAAATTTCACTCAAAAATTTTCAGTTTATGTGTTTTTTTCAATGCTCATAACACACCTTGTGCACGTTAGACCGGGGGGATCGGTTTATAACAATTGTCGAACAAATTATTATTTTTTTCTATGTATATATATCAAATAGATGTATCCAAATGCAAAATTTAAACTTTGTATCTATCACCAGAGCCCTAAAAAAATCACTCAAAATTTTCGACATTTTTGCATACCACCTCCCTCCTCTTACACCTCCCAAAATAAAATGCTTACCACAATTAACGACTATGTAGTTCTACAATCTGACAAATTTTCGATTTGATATCTGTACTCAGTTTTGAGATATAAGGATTTGTAATTTTGAAAAGTGTGCCATTTTCCCCATTTCCCCCCACTACTATTATTTCCACATGTTATATTTTTTTCGTATTTTCCTAGTATAGCTTAATATATGTTTAAAGTTTCAATTACATAGCTTAAGAGTTAGTTGAGATATTAATTCTTAAGCGTTTTTCCTTGCACCCCCTGACCCTCCTCCTTATAATAATTAGTCATTCTCTAAGCTGATTCTGGTGGAACTATATATCACCTTAATGGTCCCAAGATATAAATTTTTTACGCGGAGTAATTTCGAAGATATAATTATTTGAAAAAAAAAAAAAAATTCCCGCCTCTTTTCGGACGCCAATGAATAAAACAATTAAATTATTTTTAAAGTTTTTGACTCTTTCCCTCCCCCGCCGTCCCCTTCCACCTGACAATCCCCAAAATTTAGATAATGGAGCTCACTTTCCCAATCAACAATCTGCCCAAAAACGAACATTCTACCTTTAACGGTATCGAAGATATGAGTCCATATGTACGGCGTACGGCGGGACGGATTTTTTTTTTGCATTTTTACTCTAATTTAGTCATGAAACGGGAAAAAAAATTTCAGGGTAGCAAATTTTTTTTTTCTGTGTCGATTACAATACTTTATTATTACAATAATAAAGCAATTGCTTATCTTGAAACTAGAAGTGTTAATTTTTGTCTGAAAGCGATACTATGTATCTGAATGATGCAAAATAAAAGAAACAGAAATTACGTGCTAAAGAATCATTGTCCAATTGTTCGGCCACCCAAAGATGTTTATTCGTTCGTCCACTTGACGAATTAAATATTCGAACAATGAACCTTCTGTGCGTAATATTTTTAGAAAATTGATGACCTCCTTCCGCACTATTTTCGAACGAATATTACTCTCTGCTGAATACGGAATTATTCGGTTCTATGACGCAAGTAAGTAATCTTGAGAATTTTGTATAGCTTGATGTTTTCTGATGGACGGCCATTGGACAAATTTATCGTCAATCACAATCCGATATAATTGGACATGTTTTTGACTAGAAATATGGTAATACATACTGATTAGTTATTGTTTTTGGTCAAATCCTGGATTTTCCAGAACCAAGTGGAAAAATTGGCATTGGTCGCGATCACCAACGATAGCAGATTATGCGGCAATAGACAAGCCTCCAAAATTAGCTAACAAATTTTTATTTTCGGATTTTTTCTTATCGCAGCACCAATCGCTAGGAATTGTTTACTTGTTTTCAATTAATAAGACAATAAAAGACAATTATGTCTGATAATTTTGAATAAGACGCAAATATCGGAATTCGATAAGAAAACAAAAATCAATCTGCAGTTATTGAAATTAAATAATATTGTACAAATGTTGAAAATACTGCGTAAAATTTCTATTTTGTTGAACCGTAATGAAATTGTGTAAAAGAATTATTCAATGCCAAAATTATATCAAAAACGATATCGATCTCATGTTATTGCTTGTTACTATTTGTATGTGTTATCGATTGAAGTGGATCTGTAATGCGCAGAAAATATACTTTTATCCTAACTCATATTTAAATTAATTTAATTAAAATAAGTTTAGACTAAGGTAACAACCAGTACATAATAACAAAGAAATGTTAGCTAACGTGAAGGCCAGGAGTCCAGGGCCCGATTCGGTTGTTAAATTCCGTTGAAGAAGAAGAATATTTAATGGTTTGGTTAATGCCTTCACAGTGCATTTCGAATCAAAACAGAGAATAGATTAGATTAATTTTATTATTCTTTCACTTTTGATTACTACATTACTTACATCTATTTATACAGAGTTTAGGATTGTCTATCCTTTTCTACTGAATTATTAATAATAGGAATTAAATTAGATAACAGGATTTAATTTTTTTTGGGGGAAAGTAGAACACCGGCAAAAACCTTCATCAATTTAACAACCAAGCTTGCGAAATAATTAAAAATAAAAGAAAAAAGACGTAAACGTAAAATTTTTTCAAATATTTAGGGTGAATTTTTGGTCTAAATGTATTTCCCTTATTAAAGGATTTTCAGAATAATTAGAATTTGTGAAAAATTTAATTGCAACAGCATTGACTTTTTTTTATAATCTGGTGTACATTTTCTTTTTTACAGTGGCGCTACAGCCCAAATCGGACCTTGGTTTCCTGATATTGAGGTTCCTTAACATTTTTCATTACTTATTGTGGAAGGATTGTTAGCCCTTCGCACAACCTTCTTTCTACGAATTTTTCATTTTCGTAGATTGAGGTGACCAAGGTATATCCAAGCAGGCAATGCGCTCGAATTATATATTGCGCTAACCGGGATTTGAACTCACGACCTTCGCATTACAAGACCAACACGCTACCCACTAGGCTGCACCCTAGTCTACATTTTCTATTTCATGCAATTCAGCTGTTGAAATGCCATGGCAATTTGAGTAACATTTTAAGTAATTTGTTTTGAGAAATTTGAAAATGCTGAATATGCTTTTTGCACAATCGTAGCAGACAGGCGCAGAATAACACAGAAAATTGCATTGCATTGTCTATATTAATCGTCGAGTTCCTGTTTATAAGGCAACATGTGCTGTTGTATTGACTTTATCACTTGAGTATGAAATATGGCTTTGGAAGGTCATTTTGTTGTCAGGCTTTACTCCTAGATATTTGACATTATTTGTCCTTGGAATGTTAACGGTTGCCATTTGTTGATCCGACTGAGATAAAAACTTGGACTTTTGTTTCCTCGTGAAGAAGATGACCTGCGTTTTGTTGGCACTACTAATTTTCCACTTGGTGAAGTAGCTATATACAGTGTCGAGTGATGACTGCAGATTTCTTAAGATTTCGACTGCAAGCGTTCCAGTATTGCTGTGGTTACTACTAGTATTAATTTGAACTTTAATTTATTAACATAAGCGCGTGTAATCGAATCATTTACCACTGTAAAAGAATCAACTAAAATTTGAACAAAGTATGCTTTTCGAAAAAAAAGAAGTTAAATGTCATCAAAGAATGCATTTAATTCGAAAATAAACGAAAGCACGCTCCTGCGATTTTTGAAGGTAATAACATATTTTAAAATATTTAAATTTGTAAATAATATTAAATATAATTATCAATCTTTATACTTATTTGGAGAAACAATCTTTAAATTGATAAAGAACTCATGACGGAACCCTGCGACAAAACGCGGTGTTGGACTTCATTGCCAAAGCAGCACGGGCAGACATTGATGAAATGGTACAATGCTATCTGTGCGACAAATGGTACCACTTTTCATGTGCTCAGGTTGACAAGACCATCGAAGACAAGGATTTCACCTGTTCGTAGTGTGCTCCAACTAACGTGAAATACGGAGAAACCGACAACAAATCTGTGGCTTCCACCACAGCTTCTCGAGCATCGTCACGAAGGAAAAACAGCTTGATGTGCTCAAACTGGAAGAGGGAGGGATATTGGCGGAGAAGCGAAAAAATGAACGTGAGGAGCGGGTTCAGATATTCCTCAAGAAAAAATATAAGATGCTCGCGGAAATAGAGTCGGGAAAGGACTGTAGTGAGGCGTCAAGTGTAGGAAGACGTACGGAATGCGTGGTGGAGTGCATCGCAAGTGTTCAAAATGAAGGTAAGCAGGTGGTGCCCATATCCTCATTGACGGACTCGATGCAGAAAGCACTTCCTGTAAGTGATGTCCTATCAACGAACACACGGGCATCGATCGTTATACTGAAGCAGCTGCAATCTTTATCGACCGAACCATCGCTAATGGCTCCAAATCTACCCGTGCGTTCTGCTCTTCCACAGTTTACAGTACCTGCAGTTCTACATAAAGGCGTACATTCACCAAGTTCGGCGATTCCATCGTGGACAGTATTACCAACATCTGTAGTTGTACAAAGTATGTGGCATGTTCCACTAGTACCACTGTTATCATCTCGAATAGGAGCACCTGCATTTGGCAATAATTTCAAGCTAGTTTCAAATGTCATAACAAATGGAAACTTGTTCCGTGCAAATCGAAACCATTAGTCGCGACTACTAGACTCACGCCGAGTGTATCATTATCCGCCCCACAACTTGAGCTAAATTAGAGCATGCAAGACCAGCGAAGTTCGGCTGAAGAACTGCAGCTACAGGACCCACATTCCGCACTTACAACGCACCATCTCGCAACGCGTGAAATGCTTCCAAAGGATCTACCGACATTTACGGGAAATCTAGAGAAATCGCCGATATTTATTAGCAATTTTGAACGGTCTACGATCTTGTGTAATTTCAGCAATACGGAAAATCTGATTCGCCCTCAAAAATGTGTGAAGGGACGAGCTCTTGAATCCGTTCGAAGCCGATTGTTACTTCCTCACACGGTCTCAAATGTGATTGATACATTGAGAATGCTAATCGGACGACAAGAGGTGATTATTAACACTCTTTTATCTACTGTCAGAAGCCAGCCTCATATATAGGCGGACAGGCTGGACCTGCCCATAATACATGCGCTAACCATACAAAAGGTATGTGAAACTATGGAAGCCTCTGATTTGTTAGCTCACATTTACAACCCAACGCTACTGCAAGAGCTCGTTGAAAAGTTGCCAGCGCATATTAAGCTTACATGGGCTGTATACAAACAACCGATTCTTGATGTCACTCTTATAAACTTTGGAAACTGGCTTTTTAGCTGGCAAAAGCAGCGGGCGATGTCACTCATCCTTTGATCGAATCAAAACGAATATATCTTTCATACGACACTAGCAAAGCCGCCTCACCGTTTCTCTGCATCATTGCTTAAGAATCCAAAGGAAAAGGACAAAAATATTTGTTTAGTATGTGAAAAAAGTTCGCACGTAATTGCAATGTATTTAAAAAACTAGACCACTACATCAAGTGGAATGTCATTGAACGACATGGACTATGTCGTAAGTGTTTGGGTTGCCATAATCAAAACCGGTGGAAATCGGACAACATCTGTGAACAAAATGGTTATGGTTTCAGACACCACACAATGGTAGTAAAGATCCCGAAGTAAGCGATAGCTCAAACTACAGAGCACAATCTCACAATACTCACCAGCAGCCGAAAACTACAATGCTCTTCCGAGTAATACCTGTAAAGCTTTACGCTCAAGACAAAGCGTTACAGACGTATGCATTCTGTTTCGCTCATAGAAGAAGACTTAGCAAATGAGTTGAATCTTTCGGGTACGCTGGAGAGTCTCTGCCTCAAAGAGACCGCAAATACTGTGCTAACCAAACTCAAAGAGATTATCCTTTTTGATCTCTGGAATGAAGCGAAATTCTTTCAAATATAAAATCCGGGACGTGCAAACTATGAAAGAGCTAAATCTACCTACGCAATCCATTTCATCTGCAACACTCAAATCGTGTGGACATCTGAAAGGCATCAATCTGAGTTCCTACCATAGCGCAACTCCCAGACTGCTAATCGGAATAGATAACTGGAGCTTTGTAGTTCTCTTTGCAGTCAGAGAGGGAAGACGAGAACAACCTGTTGGTACCAAAACGCGTTTAGTCTTGCACTGAAGCGGATGTACCAATCCCTACAAAAAGCAGCCTACATCATGATTTGCACATCGGCGACTGTAATCTGGATCGCGAACTACTCATGCTAGCCAAGGATTTCATAACAAATGAAAACCTCGGCATTAAGGTTCCTGTTATGGCACCCGAATCGAAAGAAGACAAACGAGGTGGAGAAATTATGCGATCAAACCACATTCTGCAAACATGACAACGTATCGCTCCCAGATAGTTTCCCGATGGCATACAATTGAAAAACAGATGGCGTCAAATACGGATATACGTAACAGCATTCACCAGACCATTCATGACCACGTTAGTAAGGGTTATGCGCGTAAATTAACACCAGACGAAATTGATAAGCAACATCGACGAATATGGTACCTGCCAATGTTTACTGTGACAAATCGTACTAAGCTTGAAAAGCGTCGAATTGTATGGGATGCAGCAACCAAGGTGAATGAAGTCTCATTGAATTCAGTCCTTTTAAAAGGTTCCGATCAATGGACATCACTACCCTTCGTTTTGTACAAATTTCGGCAGCTGCTGATTACAATTACAGGAGACAATCGGGATTGGTGCATCAAGCTTTGATTCGCGATGAAGACCAGCATGCACAACGTTCTCTTTGGCGAGAAAATCAGAACCAATTATACCTGTTCACCGAACTCGGCACAATTCATAAAAAACTTAAATGCAGCACGCTTCACTAATACATTCGGAAAAGAATGCATTATCGAAAATCATTACTTTGACGATATGCTGGACAGTGTCGACAATCAAGATGAAGCTATTGAGCTGGCGACGAATGTACGATTTATTCATAGCCAAGTAGGATTTGAGATTCGTAGTTGGGCGTCTAACTCAGTACATTGACCGAGAACACGAACGTAGGATCTGTATATTTGAGTATTGAACCTGAGGCGAGTCCAAAAAAAATTCTTGGAATGTGGTGGGACACCTCAACGGACACATTTAAGTACAACTCCGAGCAAGATGAACTGGCTATAAGTCGCCGATGGAGAAGATGTCTCCTCGATGTGCGAGCGAAACGTGGAGCTGACGTGGGGAGCGATCACCACTTGATGGTTGCCTGCTTGAGATTGTGTACAGCAGCTATCCGACGACCACAAATTCTTCAAATGAAGCGCAAGCTTAATGTGGATAAACTCAGAGATCCCAACCGAATACACCACTATTCTACGCGAAAAGTAATCCACATTGGTTGAATATGAAATGCGCACACTGGACGCCAATTGGGAGGCAACCAGAAACACTTTTCTAACTACTGCTGAAGAATTTGTGGGATATATGCAAAGGGGTGAGAAACTCTGAATGTCGCAAGACACATGGAACAAGGTTGGCAATCGGAAAAAAGCCAAATTGGCAATGTTAATCACCGAACGCTCGACCTGAGGCAGAACTACCGCGATGCTCATACTCAGCTAAAAAAGGCTGTCAGTCACGACAAGAGAAAGATCTGGCAAACACGGCAGAATCTGCGGTTTACCTTGGGGATATGGGTTCACTATTCAAAATCATGAAACAGTTGACGAACAGGAATTTCACCGCCAACCACCTAATGAGAGATGTCAACGGAAGAAGTGCGACCTTCGGGGTTGTGGCAATTGGCGTGGTATATGTCTACTTACTGCTGTATCAAAAATTATGGCTAAGGTAATTCTCAATAGAATTAGTGATGTTGTCGAGAGCACTCTCGAAGTTTATCAGGCTGAATTTCGTAAAGGGTCGTCTTGTACCGACCACACAAATACCCTACGGATAATATTAGAGCAGTCAGTCGAAATGGGTTCGCCACTACATCTCACGTTTGTGGACTTCGAGAAGGCTTTCGACAGCGTTAAGCGAGATTACATATGGAATGCTTTGCGTAGGAGAGGTATTCCAGATAAGGTCATAGCTATGATTAAAGAATCCTACGAAGATGCAAGGTGTTGCGTCTTGCATAGAGAAGAGCTGTCCGAGTCCTTTCTTGTGCGAACAGGTGTCAGACAAGGCTGCATATTATCACCAGCCCTGTTTCTGGTGGTAATAAATGACATCTTGAAAGCTGCACTGGAAGGTGGGGAAGGTAAAGGTCATCAATGGAGACTATTTAACATCTTAAGTCACCTTGGTTATGCTGATGACGTGTTTGCTTGCATATAACCGTTCGAACTTAGAGTCAAATATTCGCTCGTTGCATTCTAAATGCAAAGAGGCGGGACTGAAAATAAATGTGCGTAAAACCAAGTACATGCACATGGGTTCAAACGCAAGCACACAAATCTGGAAAATCGTTGGCTTATAATATATATCGTATTATAGAGAGTTGGTTATAAATAGGAGCCTTGGGGGCAACCAGCTTGAATTTCATACAGTTTTGACGAAGTATTCCCGATATGAATATTGAAACATCGTTGTGAGAGGAAGCTTTCAATCAATTCATTAAGGGGTTTCGAATCCTATCAATAATAATTTATGTAAGAGTCCTATGTGCCAAAGGAATCAAAAGCAGTTTCAATTTCGAGGGTAACCAAACCTGTAGACCGTCCCTTAGAAAAGTTGATTTTGAGAATGTTCTTAATACGTCTGAGAAGTTGTATTATATTATGACCTGTACGATAATCGAATTGTTGGTTAGGTAGAATATTTTTGTCTTCCAGAATCTTATGATCGAGTCAGAAACGAACATTCAAACAAATTTTTTATTATTTCACTCTGTTATGCTTTACTAAATGTAACTTTTCGGTCTCTGCTGGGCAGATTAGTTTGATGAAAAATCACATTTACGGAAGCATAGTCTTCTCTTCTAATGCGGTCAAACTAATTGTCAGTCTTAAGCCCATTGTTTTTTAGCATTTACATTAATGATCGACCAGATATACTACATGATTGCAGTCTTCATTTGTACGTGGATGATGCGCAGATCTACTTAAGTAGGCCTATTGGATTAGTTGAGGACTGTGTTGAACGCGTAAATCGGGATATTGCTCGCATATTAAGCTGGTCCCAACTTAACCATCTTACGCTCAACGAGCAAAAATCTCAATGTATTGTATTTGATGCCGGAGTAGATAATCCTAACACTTGGGACCTTCCCCACCCTATAGTCAACGGTACACCCCTCGTATTCCAAACCCATGTAACGGATTTAGGAGTAATCCTGGATTCGGCCATGTCCGGTTGTAAGCAAGTCGACTCTATCTTAAAAAAGGTATATGGTAGTCTGAGAAGACTATGGGTGTTTGCTAGTGGCCTTCCTATGCATACCAGATTGAAGATCGTTAAATCCCTTATTATACCTTTTTTTTCTTATGGTAGTCTAGTATTTCCCAAACATGATTTCAACTGCCAACACAGGTTAAATGTGGCCTTCAATGATTGTATCCGCTATGTATTTGGACTAAGGCGTTTTGATCATATATCGCAATATCAGATGAGCATTCTAGGCTGCACATTACCCTCTTTCCTTAAGCGCAAAGCACTAATTTTCCTACACAACATTTTACAGCATAGGAAGCCAATGTATTTATGCGAGTTCCTAATACCTCTAAAAACCAACAGACATCGTAAACTTCTTGCTCCGCGTTTCTTTAAGACGGTCGGTGAGGGTTCCTTTTTCGTCCAGACCATAAGAATCTGGAATAATCTTCCACCTCATATTCAGCGTGTCGATGATCCGGGTTCGTTCAGTCGATTTGCGTATTCCCTCGAGTTTTAATCTATTTTTCATAATTTGATTTTAATATTTCCTATAAGCATACTTTTGGCGTTTTCTTCTTTTTCTTCTTCTTCTTAATATCTTAACATTTTCTTAATTAATTAATTAATAATTGCGAATTTCTAATGATTTTGTTTTATATTATTATTATTATTATTATCTTAGTTATTTTCCTCATTATATTTATATTTATATATTTTTATACTCTTTCTATATACAGGGTGTTTGGTACTCCGTACATAACCTTGTAAGGGGTTATTCCTGGATATATTTTGAGCAAAAAATTGTTCTACGGAGATGGTCAATTTTCAATATCCACGGAGATACAGGGTGATCAAGACAAGTCCTTCGGACCTGTACCCTCACTCACTCACAACGCTATATCTTGAAAACTAATAATCGCATTTCAAAGTGTTATAGCTTGTTTTTAGGGAATCAAATTACCTTTCATTTGGTGTAATAGTCCGTATTGTACCTGTATCCAATTCTGAGATATTTGCTTCAGAACACAAATTTTTGACAGTTTGACCGTCAAAATTCTAAGATGAATGTAGTTTTTCTCTAAAAAACCCATTATAAAAATGTCATTTTATTGTTGTTTTCTTTTGTGTCATATTATTGCCTACAAAAGACGCATACACTTGCATTGCATAAGTTTTATAGTTTAGAAGAAATTATCATTCCAATAATTTAGCACTTTTGTCAAAAAAGCAAGAATAGGTTGATCAACACTCTCCGCTTGAACTAAAAGAACTTAAGAATGGTTTTTACGGTTTATTTCAAATTGCCTTAATTACAATAAATGTTCAAAATGGCTACCTTCATTTTGAATGCACGCTAAAGCTCGTTTTGCCAGTGTTCTCTTTGTGTTCATACTCCTCAACTGCTGCCTTACTTCTGTTGCTGCCGCATCGATTCTGGTGTTTAGATCCTGCAACGTTACTACTTCCGTTGCGTAGACAAGGTCCTTCATCCGTCCCCATACAAAGAAATCCCTAATAGTTAAATCAGGGGATCTTGCAGGCCAGTGTATCGGTCCATTTCTACCGATCCAGCGATTGCTATAATTGGAATTTAACCAATCTCTGATCTGTCGGCCGTAATGAGCTGGAGCACCATCGTGTTGGTAAAACACGGAAGCCAATCGTTGCAGTGGCATATCATCCAATAACTCCTGTAGATCATTTGTCAAAAAATGCAAGTAATTGGAACTATTTAAGGTAGGCGGAAGCCTAATAGGACCAATAAAATCGTTGCCAATCACACCTGCCCATAAATTGACACTGAATCTGTGCTGAAATGATGCCTCTCTTCTTGTATGTGGATTGCTCTCAGCCCATGTGTGTAAGTTGTGGAAGTTTGTGATACCGTCCCTGGTGAATTGGGACTCATCCGTCCAAACAATGTTGCTGATAAAATTCTCGTCACTTATTTGTCGTTCAAGGAGCCAATTGCAAAACTCCATCCTTTTGGGTAAATCAATGGGTAACAGCTCCTGCACTGGTGTGTGGTGGTAGGGATGCAAACGTTCTGCTTTCAAGACACTCCAAACTTTCCACGTAGAGACGTTAAACCGCAATGCCAAGCGTCGTATACTAGTTGAAGGATCATTTTGAACTGCAGCTAGGATTCGTTGATCAATTGAAACAGCGATTACCGGCGCAGGATTTGCATTCACTCTGTTTGTCCTAACACTGCCTGTTTCCCTAATCCTTCTGTAAACGTCTTGGAATACTCTCGGGTAAGGTATTCGACGATTGGGAAATCTGTGATGATACAAAGATCGCGCCGCTTGCTCATTTCCCTGACACTCTCCATAGAGGAAAATTATGTCTGCATATTCTTCGTTCGTGAACTCAGGCATTTCGAAATTCTTTTCTAAATTTTAGTGACACCTTGTTCTTTTACAAATTTAACTAAAACTGATAAAAATATGAAGTATGGTTTGCTTTTATAGGCTTTTCATTTTGTTAGGTAACCCATTAAAAAGGGCAAAGTGCTGCACCTAGTTGTGTTAAAACTCATTTTAATTTAATTCATTTTCTCGATAATTTTAATACTACCTAAAGGACATTCATTGATAATTTAAATAGTAATTAAAGGACACAAAGAATATTTCAGTTTAACAACATTTCAGGTAGTTTTTTTAGAACGAGGGTTGGTTTATGGCATATTTTATTTTTAAGCCATATGTATTTTCGCTTATTACCTGGAAAACGGGAAAACCTAAGTCATAAGTATGTGTGCATCTTTTGTAGGCAATAATATGGCACATAAAAAAACAACATTAAAATGACATTTTTATAATGCGTTTTCTTGAGAAAAACTACATTGATCACAGAATTTTGAGGGTCAAAGTATCAAAAATTTGTGGTCTGAAGGAAATACCTCAGGATTGGGTACAGGTACAATACGGGATATTACACTAAATGAAAGATAATTTGATTCCCTAAAAAACAAGCTATAACACTTTGAAATGCGATTATTGGTTTTCAAGATATAGCGTTTTGAGTGAGTGAGGGTACAGGTCCGAAGGACTTTTCTTGATCACCCTGTATCTCCGTGGATATTGAAAATTGGCCATCTCCGTAGAACAATTTTTTGCTCGAAATATATCCAGGAATAACCCCTTACAAGGTTATGTACGGAGTACCAAACACCCTGTATAACTCAATGTATTTAGTTATAATTTAATTAATTTGAATTCTATTAGTTCTGAGTTTTCACCACATATTATTGTACTTATAAAAGATTTATAATCTTGTAGTGTTTACCAAATAAATGAAATATCAAATATCAAATATCAAATAGTAGTGTGAAATCCGGATATCGTTCCTTTTAATGAAAATACTTAAATTAGAAAATTTATTTGAATGTTTATGACTCGATTACGCCATAACGCCCTTACCGATTTGAACATAATTGGTATGATTATAGATCATCTTTTGTTTACTACCATATCAAACTAACTTTTAGTTTTCGCTGGAAACATACATATCTCTATGTTGTTTCCATAAACACACAAATTCCATAAATTTTGTTTGTACTTCATAATTTTACTCTAAGTCAACGTGATTCTATTCTGTAGGTATCACGAGAACACTATTATCATTACCCTGCGAAAAATTTTTCATGCATACAGTACATTACATTTTTCCACAATTAGTTAGTTTTGTTAGCATTTGAAATGAAAAAAATAGTTCTGCTCATACATATTTCATACTGGGAGAAGTAACAAATAACACATTTGTGGCTACTATGTGTGAATAGTAATTTAGTTAATTCCAATTGACTTAACATAAGTTACCTAATATCAACTGTTTTACTGTAATACGATATGCCTAGAGGCATGAAAGTTATGTTAACAGCTTTTTTTGCGTTATAATTATAGCATAACTTTAGTATTGAATAATTGAATTTTAAACTAATAAAGATCGAGAATTATTAGAGATTTCGATCTTTCAACACATATTGATCTGTCAAATTGTGCCTTTCGATGCTAGGTCGGAACAACCACTTAACTATTAACTAACTCAGGCAGATTAAGTATTTAACTGTTCTGTTCTTACCTGCGTGGCTCATCAAAAGAGTTCTGTCGTGCTATGAACAGAAATTATACGTTAGTTTTTATACTCTAGAAACTTCGGTCCCTTCCATACAAATTTTTCATATTTTAGAAATTTAGGGAAAGCATTTTCCCGTGAATATGCCTGAACGGTTGACTTTAAAATTGGAACACAGTAAATTGATAAGAATATCGATCAACAGTGTTTCAAAATCGTCCAAATCGTTTCATTCCTTCAACCACCTCTACAAATGCCACAATTTGCTCTCTGCTTTCCTCAAAATGTGACCGATCTATTGCCACTTCCGCCTTTGAATCACAATGTTCATTTTAGTCTGTCCAGTTGTACTCCAAAGTTCGTATTTGGAGATGACTTCTGCCCAAAATATCCCTAAAAACAACAGGGCTACGATTGCGCGTAAAGCGCAATCTTACGGTACTCTAGATGAAATAGAATTTTTTGTGATCCCAAGAAATTTTGTATGAGGAGTGTTAGAAGGGGTGATAGCATTGAACTATTTTTTTCCCCATCATGTTAAAATAGCTATAAAAATGTTTTATACAAAATGCTTACGCCAAAAATTGAATAGGAGCTGAGAAAATTAGTGTGTTAGATTTAGTGAAAATGTGCAGTTTGTATGGGAGGTGGTAGAAAGAGTGGGGGGATTTTAGTGATTTTTTCAGAAATAACTAAGAATATCATAAAATTGACATTTCTTAAATTTGAGACTGGTAGCATTCATACTTTTCAAGAAAACAGATTTTTTTTGAAGTTGTGAAACTGCGTCATATTGTATGGGAGGGGGTAGAAGCAGTAAAGCTAATCAAACATTTTTTTTCTGATCTTAGTGATAATGCTAAATAAGTATTTATTACGAAATATGAGTTCGATAAATGTTATATGTTCTGAAAAAATCGGCTTAGAGCATTTCATGAAAAAGTGCAGTTTGTGTGGGAGGGGTTGGAAGGAGAGGGAGGACGCAAATAATTTTTACACAGTATATGGAAATTATTATAAAAGTAATATATCCCGAAATTCAGACTAATAACTTTTATACTTTTCGAGCAAATCTATTTATAGTCGAATTGCGAAATTGTGTCATTTTGTATGGGAGGGGGTAGAAGGGGTGAAGCTAATCGTCTAATTTTTTTTAGCCTTACTAACAATTTTAAATAAATATTTAGTGCACAATTTCAGTTCGCTAAATTTTATACGCACTGAGTAAATTGGCTTAGGGTAATTCATGATAAGTACAGTTTGTATGGGAGGTGGTAGAAGGAGGGGGCGGACACACATAATTTTTATACGGTAGATTGATATTATCATAAAAGTAATATATTCCAAATTTCAGGCCAATAGCTTTTATACTTTTCGAGCAGATCCGTTTATTGTCAAATTGCGCATTTGTGTCATTTTGTATGGGAGGGGGTAGAAGGGGTGGAGCGATTTGGCCCATTGACGAACTTGACCTTACTTTTTTGTCAAAAACGACGTGTACGAAATTTGAGCTTTCTAGCTCAACGCGTACTCAAGCTAGAGAGCGAACGGACGGACGGACGGACATCCGGTTTTGAGATTTTTGAGTGATAATATTAATTTCTGTATTCATAATTTTTTTCTCCGAGCCTTATTTCTTGGCGTTACAAACTTTAGAGCAAACTTATAATACTCTCAGATTTCATCTAGAGTATAATGAGGGGCAATAATTCACGTAAGTTTGCCGTTTCTTGGTAAATGGAACGGTTACTTTCCACGTAGTACAACCATATAACAACTCGAAATTAATGCATGCACCACATGCTCGCAGCTTCATGGGAAGGGAGATCTCGCTTAACCTCCAGAAAGGGGAAAGGATACCAAAGGCCAGATGAGCTTTATTTAGACTAGCCTCACTATCATTTTCGGCTCCGCCTTCCATGCACACAATGCTACCAAGGTAACAAAAATCGTGCACCTTTTCTACATCTTGTCCATTAAGAACAATCGGTGTGCTTGTGTTCCAACTTGGTTTTACGCACATTTATTTTCAGTCCTGCCTCTTTGCATTTAGAATGCAACTAGCGAACATTTAACTCTTAGTACGAGCGGTTATGTGCAAGCAAACACATATCATCAGCATAATCAACGCGACTTAAGATGTTAAACAGTCCCCACTGAAGACCTTTATCTTCCCCACCTTTCAGTCCAGCTTTTTACATGTCATTTATCGTCACCAGAAATAGTGCTGGTGAAAATATGCAACCTTATCTGACACCCGTTCGCAATGGGAAGCTCTCGGACAACTCTCCTGTAAGTAAGACGCGACAGCTTGCATCTGCGTGGGATTCTTTTATCATAGCTATCGTCTTATCTGGAATACCTCTCCTACGCTAAGCATTTCATATGTAAACTCGCCTAACGCTGTCGAAAGCCTTCTTGAAGTTTACAAACATGAGATATAGTGGCGAATTCGTTTCTGGACTGGACTGCTCCAATGTTATCCTTAGAGTATTTGTATGGTCTGTACACGACGACCCTTTACAGAATCCAGCCTGATAAACTTGGGGAGTGCTCGCTACAACTTTACTAATCCTATTCAGAATTGCCTTAGCTACGATCTTCGATACGTCAGAAAGTAGACACGCGAATTTCCACAATCCCGAAGGTCACTCTTGGAGATCTTTACAATGACACCCTCCTACCATTTAGCTGGATATCTTCCTTCATTCCACAGCTCAGTAGAGAGTGGAGGGAGTATATCGGCTGTTATTTCCGGGTAGAGATTCTTATCGTCTGACAAGATGTTAAAAGTATCACAGAAGTATTCATTTCATCGTCACAACTGGGGAGACCTGGTTGACATCTTTCACTAGTTAGTTAGCGCTTGCGCTTCATTTCAAAAATTTGTGGTTGTTGGACAGCTACTGTGTATAATCTCAAGCTAGCAACCATCAATTGGTGATCGCTCCCCATGTCAGCTATACGCTTGGCTCGTACATCGAGGAGGCATCTTATCCATCGAGGGCATGCGGCCAAATGGTGGATTTTGTTATGAGTAACACCATCAGGGAAACGCAAGATGTTTTGTGGTAACTCTTGTTTGGAAAAAGAGTCCCTCCGATGACCATTTGCCGAGTACTACTAAGCTCCACAAATAATTCGCCGTTTTCGGGTCTCTTAATCCAAGGTCGTGATGCGTCGAACCAAGGGTCACCACCATGCTTCCCCTCGACGTGTTCGAGTCCAGTGTTGCAAGAGCCAACCTGGGCGTTCATATCTTCTGTGATGATAATAATAAAAATTATTCCATATAGTGACGAGAAGTTTACGTATTGGTATGGAACTGTGTATGGAAAGTTGTGTGAGGGTTTGCCGGCTCTAAAATATTTATCCTACGGAGTTAGCGATGGTGACCGAACGTTTGAATTGTTTCCAGCAAATGTTCTTTAGATGAACTGGTTCAGCAATACAGGGAGTGAACAAATGAGTGCGCTTGCGTGAATTTTAATGATGACGTGTTATAGACATGGATCTGGAAGTGGCAGTTCGAACGATTTTTTCTTGTAGGTCAAGATTAGAAAAATGTCGGGAGGGTTGGAGCGAAATTGTGCGATGAATTCAATGTGTTCCCGGTTGACTGAGTTGTCTTTCAATCCTGGGACGAGCTAGGGTGTTGCCTAGTAGGTAGCGTGTTGGTCTACAGTGGTCGGGGGTTCAAATCCCGGTCGACGTGTAATTTCAGCACAGTACTTGCGTGGGTATATCTTGGTCACCTTAATCTGCGAAAATTAAAATTCGTAGATAGAGGGTTCTGCAAAGGGCTGACAACCCTTTCACAATAACAAATAAAATATTAAGGAACCTGAAAGTCAAGAGACCAAAGCCAGATTTGGGCTGTAGTGCTATTGAAGACTACTAATATCTTATGTGTTCATTGATTGCGGCTAACTTAATTTCATTTGGTATGGTAGTATCTAGATGCCGCTGGACAATGTTCAAAATGAATTAAAAGTAAAAGAATGGCTCGGAAACTATTATATTACTATTTCGCAATCTTTGTATCGGCCTCCAATCGTCTCAGTAAACTATCAGATTGTTGTACTAAATTCGTAGAAAGAGGGTTGTGCGAAGGGCTAACAACCCTTCCACAATAAGTAATGAAAAATGTTAAGGAACCTGAATATCAGTAGGCCAAGGTCCGATTTGGGCTGTAGCGCATTTGTAGATGTAGAAGTGCTCCAAATTTTTATCTATCCCACTAAAGGCATGGACTAAGACTAATAAAGGTTTGTAATATTTGGATACCATGCAGATGGCTACAGTAGATTTACCATGCTGGACAGTACCTACCGCTTGCAATCCAATCTCCAATCGCAATATACCATTAAATCTATTGATTTACGCATATGGAGGTCATGTTCGAAACCATCACATGATTCATTCGAATGCAGAACCACATGACTGAATTTTAACAACTTTCTAGACATGAACACTCAAACTTTGCCTTAAACTTGCTATAACACTATTTTTAAATATCGTACGTAAAACAAGCTTGTTAAATTGGCGTTCGAGCTGTTTTCCGCTTTAGCTCATAGATCAAATTTTGAGGGTTTTTTCGGCGTCGACTGCCAAATGTGCAAAAACATGATGTTAATGATTTTGCAATCCAATGCAAGTTGCGTTAATGTAAATTACCATTCAGTTGTGTCATTTTTATAACACTCATACATATATGTGTGCAAATTTGCAGAGTGATTTTTATGGTTGTTGTGTTTGCAGCAACTTTCCATGCACGTGATTGAAATTGCGAAAAATAGTTTGCCGGCAAAAAAACAATTCGCAATAATCTTTTTTTTACATCATCAAGTCAATGACTCGACAAAGATTTCCGAGTCATATGATCCAAGTTTTAAGTACGAGCATTTTTCGTATTATTTGTTATACTTGGTTAATGGTATTCTTGTATAGCGTGTTGATAAAAGTAAAAGGCTGTAATGACCAATCGGCTTGAAGAGTCATGTGCCACGGTACCTGTTGATTGGTTAATGGGTCAGATACTTTAATTTTAGACTGAAAGAGTAGTTTGTAATTAGCGTAAATTGAAGTTTATAGTTTTTATCCTTCATGAGTCAAGGTCGATCAATCAAAAGGTATGTGCAATATTTTGGTCGGAAGTTTAAGTTAGCTGATATATACGATTAGATGGCGTCTCTATAAAATCATACATTTACTTCTGTGTTGGAATCGAAACCCACCCAGTTGTGAATTTAAGCATAACAGATTCATGTTTGGTCATAATGCCCAATCATGCTCTAGATAAAATGAGATTCGTTGGAGTGGTGGCTTTTGAATGGGAGGTGGTAGAAGGAGTAGGAGTGCGGTTTATAATTTTTGAATATGAGACTAAACTTGGTATGCAAACCTTGCGTACCGAACTTAATTTAAAAATTTTCAAGAAAATTGATAATTTATTTAGGTAGGAGTGGAAGGTTTTGGGCAATTTGGAAATTGCTTATCAACATTTTTGTTACTGAGTCCCAATTTTTGTGTTGATTTTGTTCGAAGTGGAAACGTTTTTCTGGAGAACGCTTTGTGACAGATTTTTTATACGTCATTTTCAGCCAAAAATTTAGGTGAAGTTCGTGAATGGGCAAAATTGCTTCATTCATTCTTCACCCTTCTATACCAAATGAGACATTTTCACAATAATCTTCCCTCAATTTACTCCCTCACATACAAAATGAAAATAAAAAAACACTTATTCCACACTACTTCTACCACCTCCCATAATAACTGTATATTGTCACGAAACACAGTACACCAATTGTCTCAGTACCTCGCAAATTTTTGGAGTTCAAGTTTTATGTAAAATATTTTTTTAAGAATTGTATGTATATGAAATAAAATTTCTTAAGTCGCAAAACTTTCTATTTTATCTAGAGTATTACATGATTGCGCTTTACGCGCAATCGAAGTTCTGTTATGTGTTATTTTTAGAACAAACGCATAATGCTGCTTATTGTATTACAATCAAATTCCTGTTAAGACCCCCTATAGGGGCATAGGACAGAAACAACTCTCTTCCACAAGGCGCGATCCTGAGCATCGGCCTTAAGCTGTTGCCAGGACTTGTTTATTCCTCTGGCCTCCTGCTCAACTGCTCGCTTCCATGTGTTACATGGTCGACCAACCCGACGTCTTCCTTGAGGATTATAATCCAGAGCTGTTTGGCTATGTTTCCTCAAAGTATGACCGATCCACTGCCACTTCCGCCGTTGAATCTCAATACCTATTTTAGTCTGGCCAGTTGTACTCCAAAGTTCGTCGTTGGAGATCACTTCTGGCCAGAATATTCCTAAAATGCGCCGGAGGCATTTGTTTACGAAAGTCTGTAGTTTCTTGGTAAGTCGAACGGTCACTTTCCACGTAGTACAACCATACAACAACACAGATTTGACGCATGCGTCAAAAACTCGCAGCTTCGTGCGAAGGGAGATCTCTCTTAACCTCCAGAAAGGGGAAAGGATACCGAAGGCCTGACGAGCTTTATTTAGCCGAGCCTGAACATCCTTTTCCTTTAGCAAAAATCTTGCACCTCTTCCACATCCTGTCCGTTAAGAACAATCGGTGTGCTTGCGTTCGAACCCGTGTGCATGTACTTGGTTTTACACACATTTATTTTCAGTCCGGCCTCTTTGCATTTAGAATGCAACGAGCGAACATTTGACTCTAAGTCCGAACGGTTATGTGCAAGCAAACACACGTCATCAGCATAATCAAGGTGACTTAAGATGTTAAATAGTCTCCATTGCAGACCCTTACCTTCCCCACCTTCCAGTGTAGCTTTCAAGATGTCATTTATTACCACCAGAAACAAGTCTGGTGATAATATGCAGCCTTGTCTGACACCCGTTCGCACAGCGAAGCTCTCGGACAGCTCTCCTCTATGCAAGACGCGACACCTTGCATCTTCGTAGGATTCTTTAATCATAGCTATGACCTTATCTGGAATACCTCTCCTACGCAAAGCATTCCATATGTAATCTCGCTTAACGCTGTCGAAAGCCTTCTCGAAGTCTACAAACATGAGATGTAGTGGCGAACCCATTTCGGCTGACTCCTATAATATTATCCGTAGGGTATTTGTGTGGTCGGTACAAGACGACCCTTTACGGAATCCAGCCTGATAAACTTCGAGAGTGCTCTCGACGACATCACTAATCCTATTGAGAATTACCTTAGCCATAATTTTTGATACGGCAGTAAGTAGACATATACCACGCCAATTGCCACAATCCCGAAGGTCGCCCTTCCTCGGAATTTTCACAATGACGCCCTCCTTCTATTCAGTCGGATATCTTCCCTCACTCCACACCTTAGTGAAGAGTATATCGGCTGTGATTTCCGGGTCCGCTTTGAGGAGTTCGGTTGGTAGTCCGTCTATACCTGGAGCTTTCCTTCCCGCCATTGACCGAATGGCGGAAACTATCTCTTTCTTATCTGGGGGATCGTCCCTAATAGAGGATTGTTGCGGTTCGATGTTTGGTAGTTGTTCTGTTTCCGCAATATCTTCCTCTGACAAGATATTTAAAATATCAGAGAAGTATTCCTTCCATCGCCGCAACTGGTGTTCACTCATATTAAGGAGAGTTCCGTTGACATCTCTCACCAGGTGGTTGGCGGTGAAATTCCTGTTCGTCAACTGTTTCATGATTTTGAAAAGTGAACCCATATCCCCTAGGTAAGCCGCAGATTCTGCCTTGTTTGCCATCTTCAATGGCCTTTCTCTTGTCGCGTCTAACAGCCCTCTTAAGCTGTATATGAGCATCGCGGTAGTTCTGCCTCAAGTCGGGCGTTCGTTGGTTGACATCGGGTTGAGAGATGATTGCCAATTTGGCTTTTTTCCGATTGCCAACCTTGTCCCATGTGTCTTGCGACATCCAGGGTTTCTCACCGCTTTGCACATATCCCACAGATTCTTCAGCACTAGTTAGAAAAATGTTTCTGGTTGCCTCCCAATTGGCGTCCAGTGTGCGCATTTCATATTCACCCAATGTGGATGACTTTTCGCGTAGAATAGTGGTGTATTCGCGTTTTTTGTTGGGATCTCTAAGTTTATCCACATTAAGCTTGCGCTTCATTTGAAGAATTTGTGGTCGTCGGATAGCTGGTGTACACAATCTCAAGCAGGCAACCATTAAGTGGTGATCGCTCCCCACGTCAGCTCCACGTGTCGCTCGCACATCGAGGAGACATCTTCTCCATCGGCGACTTATAGCCAAATGGTCGATCTGGTTCTGAGTAACACCATCAGGGGAAACCCAAGATGTTTTATGATGACTCTTGTGTGGAAAAAGGGTCCCTCCGATGACCATTTGCCGAGTACT
Source organism: Chorisops tibialis (assembly GCA_963669355.1). Lineage (NCBI taxonomy): Eukaryota > Metazoa > Arthropoda > Insecta > Diptera > Stratiomyidae > Chorisops > Chorisops tibialis. The sequence continues at coordinate 113,813,148 of OY770262.1, read as the reverse complement.
ACAAAACTCCACAAATAATTCGCCGGTTTCGGGTCTCTTAATCCAAGGTCGTAACGCGTCGACCCAAGGGTCACCATGCCTTCCCATGACGTGTTCTAGTCCAGTGTTGTCTGATCCAACCTGGGCGTTCATATCTCCCGAGATGATAATAATATCACCTCTTGGAACACGTTCGAAGGTGGCACTCAGTTGGCTATAAAACTCCTCTTTGTCACCAGATGTTGCGGTATTAGTTGGTGCGTAGCACTGCAGAATTGTGACGTTTCTGACACTGGTCCTGAGCCTGACGACGATAATCCTATCCGAGATTGGTTCCCAGCTAATGAGATTGTTTCTCGCTCTCGGTGTAAGGACGAACGCCACGCCATTTCTGGCTTTACTTTCAGGGCCAATGTACAGAATAGTGTTTCCGCTAGGGGTTCGTTCTTCTCCTGATCCTCGCTCAATCCCAAGATTTGATTATAGTGCTCCATTTCACGGTCGATCACCGACTGGCGGTGCAAGGACCGAGTAACCCCAGCTCTTCCCCCGTCATTCAATGTTCGAACGTTCCAGAAGCCAATCATAGTCCGTTTTTGAATGCCAAAAGTCGTTACCGTAGAATCAGTCCGTATCCGAAGCGATGTATCTGTTTCTCGTATCATTTAGGTTTTAAGATCACGTGTGATAAGCCCATGATCCAGTGAGTGTCCATTTGCCATTTTTAGGGCAAGCAGGACTGGCTGTGGGTGAATTCTACAGCCCCCATCCCAGAGGGGGATAGTTAGCTCAGGTCCGATAGTTACAGGAATTGGTAAAACCTCATCCTACAACTACCCCCTTGCGGGTTATTGTATTACACTTTATATGTATTTACTAAAAATATCAAGACTTAATATACTGGTCTGCAAGCCCGGATACCATTCCTGCTGATTCTTATGTAAAATGGCATCCTGAATACGCATAAAACGCCAAACCCCACGTCGTTTTCGGGATTGGTCGGTGTTTGGGGGAGGATGAGTGAAAAAATTTCAAAAAAAAACGGAAAATCAATAGTTTTTAATGATTTTTTTTAGAATTTAAGGGGTAAATTCCCCATCCTCTAAATCTATCTCCTTGACAAATGTTCATGTTTTAGAACTTTTCACTTCTCTAGCCCCTTAGAAGAAATGCAAATGCTTAACTAATCCTTTTCATCGCTCCAAATTATCGAAAAATTATACAAATAGGTGTGGATGGGCATCCCAGTAGCGGCTTAGCAGGTGAAGCGCATGAGGCGGCGCCTCACCTGTCACAGCTTTTTCGATCAATTGTATCTAACAGCTGATTCAATTTTTCACATTCAATTATCGTTTTAGATCATTCTCATATCAGCGATACGCCTCTGCTTTTTTACCTTTTGTCTTCCATATAACAGTAGAGAAATAACAATTGAAAAAAATTAAGCGCTTGGGCAAAAATGTGCGAGTCTGCAAACGATCGATTTCCTCAACTTTGACAATGAGGCTCCTGAAAAGCTTGCTTACCCACAGCTCGTTCAAGACATTACTGCCGTATCGGTTTGTATGGCTTGATCCGATGTCGACGTCATAAAAAGCGAAAGATCTGAGGCACAAAGCTAATCGCCTCTCGACCAACTTCCACAGCTTTCCTTGCTGATGAACCATTGTATTGCTGTTGTTTGTCATTTTCGGTTGTAGAGTAGTGTGCGGCTCGATGGGACATCTTCGAGTCATTCCGATTGGAGAGTAATGTGGCGCTCGATGAGACGAGACTGAACAGTGGCTGTTCTTTTTGAGAGCTTGCTGAACTGAGCAAAAAAGTGATAAAAAGTGTTTATTTTAATTAATTGTTTGCTTTATTATTATTTATTTATTTTGTTTTTTTTTTCATTTATAAAGCTAGCGGTTTCGTAGTTTGAAAATATTGCTAGTACATAAATTAAAATACTAACAAATCACACCTTCCACTTCTTTTTATTCTAAATAGCCTCTGCATAATTTTGAACTAGGTTTATGGTCCTGTTGTAAAATGAGCCCATCACCAATTATTCTCAGCCCGGAGGGAATTACATTTGTTTCGAGAATCGTTTTGTATTGTTATTTTTTCATTATTCCTTGGATCCGTACCAAATCTCCAGTTCCTTACCCAGACGAACAAGACCAAACAATAATAGACTCACCGCCGTGCTTCACAGATGGCAGTATCTTTTCTCCGGCACTACGTCGAACAAAAATTTTCCTTATTGTTCCAAATATTTCGAACTTGGATTTGTCACTGCAAAGAACATTTTTAAAATCTTTTTCTCTCCAATATCGATAGGTAAGGGCCCACTGCATTGGTTTCTTCTTGTTCTTCGGCCTTAATAGCGGTTTTCGGACAGTAACGAGGCAAAACAAATTAGCGTCTCTCAAACGTCTTTTTACAGTATTAAGTGAAACCGGTTTCGATCGAGATTTGTTTAATTCAGCTCGAATTTCCCGCTTGCTGGTATCAGCAATGAAATGATCAACGCTAGAACTGGTTGTTCTCGGTCTTCCTGAGCGTGGACGATCCTGATTACTGCCGGTTTCCTTGTATCCAACGATTGAGCGACGACAATATGTCTTTGTTAATTTCAACTGGTTGGCAAGCACACAATAAACAATGCGTTTATTGCACTCTTCCTTGCTAATTGAACAAACGCATTTGCCTTTTGGATATTCTGTAAGGACTATAGAAAGTGTATTTTGAAATATTTTTTGAGTGTTTATAGATAACAAAAAAAAATTTAAAGTGGTCTCAAACTTTTGGCCGGTAGTGTACAGTGGCCGACAAAAGTCTACATACGGCCCCTATTTTCGCTGCTTGACGAGCCCAACAGCACAATTTGAAAAAGTAATGATGTAGTCTTGTTTATAATTTATTTTTATTGACATGTCACAAAAAAATCTTTACTCCAACATAAACTTAACAATCTATTCATAAAAAAATAAAAAATAAAAAAATGCATTGACAAAAGTGTGATCATGAGATCCACCAAAAAATTCATTAAGGAATTTACATTTCATTTCAAAACTTAAAATTAATATTTTGTTGGGCTACCATGGGCATCTATAACTGCCTGCAAGCGTCTTGGCATTGATGCGACCAAATTTTCTAACTCGTTAGGCGTTATTTGACCCCATTCCTCAATGAGCTTCTCTTTTAGCATTGTAGCACTTCTAATGTCGTGTTTTTTTTTTATTTTTCGATCCAGAAGCTCTCAAACGTGCTCGATGACATTCAAGTCCGGATTTTGTGGGGGTGTATTGAGCTGTCTTGGAGCATAATATAGTAGCTAGTTCTTGCCGATTTGAGCGGGGTGCTTGGGATATTTGTCTTGTTGGAATATCCAGATTTCGCCAAGGTCCAACTTATCGACCGATTCCCTTAAATTGTCTTGCAAGATGGTTTTGCAGAGATGGCGATCCATGACACCATCAACGAACATCAAATTTCCTACACCCAACGCTGCGACAGCACCCCAAACTATCACATTGCCACCGCCATGTTTGACTGTAGGAATTAGGTGTTTCGAGTCCATTTCCGTCTTTTCCTTTCTCCAAACTTTACCTCTACCGCCACTGCCAAATATGTTATACTTCGATTCATAGGTGAATAAAACCTTCTTCCAAAAATCAAGTCCTTTGTCTAGATACTTTTCGGCAAATTCTAAGCGAAATTTAGCGATTTTTTTTCGCTTATAAGGGGTTTTCTGCTGTGATAAACATTATTATTTAATGTTCTTTGAACTGTTCTTGGATGCACCGTGGTTTCTATTCGTTTTGCTATTTCCTCCGCCAACTTTGGGTTTTGGTTCACTTCCTTCAAAATAAAGGAGACATCTCTGCGAACAAGCTTCTTCGGTCGTCCACTATGCGGCTTGTTTTCAACGGAGAATCTGCTTTTGTAGTTGTTGAATATGGTTTGAACTGTCGATTCACTTAATTTCAACAATTTGACTGTTTCTCTGAAAGATTTTCTTTCGTTTCGATGTTTTACCACCAAGTTCCGTACTTCTGATGAGATTTTCTTCCGAGAAGCCGTCGTCACAACTGCGGCCTTATCGAAACTGCCCAAACTATAGTCCAATGCGAAGCGCAAATGCCAAAACTTGATAAACGGTACTTCCCATTATAAAAAAGAACCGCACAGTAGCATCAAGAATGATTTACCTAGACGTTTATACACTTTTGTCAATGCATTTTTATACTCTAGATGAAATCTGAGAGTATATTGTGTTTGCCTTACCGTTTGTAACGCTAAGAAATAATGCTCGCACAGAGCCGCTAAGGGTACAGAAATATTTGTTTTCGCTCAAATACTTCGAATCCCAGGTGCTGTCTGTCCGTCTGTCCGTCTGTCTGTCCGTCTGTCCGGCTGTCTGTCCGTCTGTCCGTCTGTCTACAACATAACTCTCAAACGCTTTGAGCTATCCTGCTGAAATTTGTTGTGTGTCATTTTTAGCAAAAAAGTAACTTTAAGTTCGTGAACGGGCCACATCCCCCCACTCCTTCTACCCCGTCCCATACAAATTTCACGAAATTCCGAAATTTTCAAAAATTGATTTTTCTTTGAATCTATTTCAGTTATCGACTTGAAATTTGGGTTAAAATATTTTGATATAGATGTCATTAATATGATTGAATATTGATGCGATCCCATCACTCCTTCTACCCCCTCCCATACAAATGCATAATTTTGAAAAATGCAGTTTTTTGATTTCCATTGAAACTAGCAAAGTTAGAAAAACAAATTTTTGCCACAATTATTTTTATTATAATTCCAATCAGCTTTGAAAAAATTTTAAACTTCACCTCACTCCTTCAACCCCCTCCCATACAAATATCACGAAATTTTGAAATTTAAACTAAATTATTTTTCTTCGAAACTGTTAAAGCTATCAACTTCATATTTTGCATAAAGTATAAAAATAGAAATATCAATAACGAGAAAAAAATGCGTTTTAATCTGTACACTCCTTCTACCCCCTCCCATACAAATGTACAATTTTTGTTAAGTGCATTATATCGATTTGCATTAAAACTAGAAAAGTTACAAACTTAAAATTTTGCCAAAATTTGTTTTTTAATAATTGCAATAAATGCCAAAAAAAAATTAGCAGCTCCTCTTCACTCCTTCTACCCCCTCCCATGCAAATATCTGTATTATAAAGCATTTCTTCTTCGAATATATTAGAACTATCGAATTTGAAATTGAATCAAAGCGTGGTGATAAGGATGATGATAAGCAGTTTCAAAATCATCTTAAACGCTCCACTTCCTCTGCCACCTCCCATATAAGTGCCTCAATTTCAGGAAAACTATGCCTAATTGAAAATAATGAAAGCTACAAACCTTAAATTCAGCACGAAATATTTTGCATACCACATTAGGTGTCATATCCAAAAATTACAAACCTCCCTCCTCTGCTTCTACTACCTCCCATACAAAAGTCACTATTAATTATTTAAAAGAATTGGAGGTGACATATTTCCGGTACATTGAACTCTTTCTTATTTCATCTAGAGTATCATATGATTGGGCTTTACGCCCAATCATAATTCTGTTATGTTTTTAGTTATGTATGAATAACTTGTTCATATTGAAGAAAAGATTTTTTTGTTAAATATCAATTAAAATAGTCTTAGAACATAACTGCATCATTACTTTTTTAATTAGTGCCATGTGGGTCGTCAAGTAGCGAGACTAGGGGTCGTATGTAGACTTTTGTCGGTCACTGTATATCATAGTTAATTAGGAATAAAACTAAGAAACTGAAGATTGGAAAAAAAAAGAAGAATGAGTTCTTGTATTCTTTTTTTAATTTTTTTTTTCAATAAATTGACGTTGTTGTATGTGCTTGAAAACTAACGAAGAACTTAAGTGTATATTATTTAACAAGTATTAATAAATTAACTAAATTAAATCATCTAAAATTTCTGATAATTATTGACCAATATGACATTTTAAGCTTTGTTAATTGTTATAAATTGATGGATCTGATGGTGCTAAAATTCGCCTGAACTTGTTTATTGAATAAATAAATAGTTCAGAACAATTTAACTTACTTACTTATGATGGCGCTATAGCCCAAATTGTACTTTGGCCGCCTGAATACTTCGCCTCGATCCATCTCGGTTCAGTGACCACGTTCTCCAGTTTGAAAATCTTAGCAGTGATTTGTTGTCTGCGTCAATCGAATACTCCCAGCGCTTCCGTGGTTTTTCGACCAGTCTTTGTCTTTGTCCCTTTTAGTGTGCGTTTGAGAATTCTTCCGTCATCCATCCGCTCCACATGACCAGCCCATTGTAGTTTCTTAAATGTTATGAGGGTTCACACTTCTGTTTTGTCGAAGATGGCATACAATTCTCTATTGTATCGTGTTCTCCAGATCGAGTCTTCCCTCACAGGTGTGAGGATTCTCCTGAGGACCTTTCTTTCAAAGGCGTTAATTAATTTTTCGCATGCCTAAGTTAATGTCCAAATTTCGCGGTCATAGCAGGTCTTATAATTGTATTATATATTTTTAGTTTAGTTTTCCTGTGTACGTTCTTTTTTTTGGATTGTTGGAAGCACCGAATAATACGTCTTATTTGGTATCGTAATTCTTCTTTTAATTTCGATAAGTTCGCCTCCAGCCTTCGATAGGTTTGCCCCTAGGTATACAAAGTTGTCTACGCCTACTGTCTCTCATACTGTAATATTTTTTCTGATTGGCGTCTTTTTCCTAGTTTGTGCCATAACTTTCCTTTTGTTTTCGTTAATACGTAGTCTAACTTCCCTTGCTATCGAGTCAAGGTTTACAAACACCTCTTTAGCACTATCCATCTTGGCATTCGTTGTCGAATCAATCATTTCTTTTGCACCGGGGTTGTTGTCCTATCACCTCTGCGACGGATGTAATGCCATCTTTGATGTTGTGCCACATTACTTCTATTGTCATGCTGGCGTTGTTGTTCAGTACTGTCGCGAAGTGCCTCTCTAAAGCTGATACATATTTCGCTACTTTTCTCGTCTTTGAGTTTTCCAATGTCGACTTTAGGATCCGGTAGTGTTTTTGAGTGTCCTAGGTTCGCGACTCAACATCGGAACGTAGTCTTTATCAAATAGTCATCCGTGTAGCAATTAGGTTTTCGACATGCACGCACGTCGATAATGCAGGAGCCCGTCCTTTTCTCTATTAGAAAGTGGACTATTTGGTTTAATGTTCGAATAACAAATTTATGCGATCTTAAAAAATTAGTATTTTGCTAGAGGGGTTGACAGCATTGAACAAATTTGCATCTTTCGTCAAGAAAAAATTGCACAAAATTTGAACTTTCTAGCTGAACGTGTTCTCAAGCTAGAAAGTGTACGGACGGACGGACAGACGGACGGACGTCCGGTCATGAGATTTTTGAGTGTTAAATTATAATATTAACTTCTGTGTCATTAATTTTATTTGTACAACATTTCAAGTTGATAGCTTTTAATTGTTTTGTGATAATTAATTTCTTAAAAATGGTCGAAAAAGAACTTTTGTATGGGAAGGGGTAGAAGTTTTGGAGGTATTAGACTAGTTAATCTTAAACTTTTAAGTGATTTTATACTCTAGATGAAATCTGAGAGTATTATAAGTTTGCTCTATAGTTTGTAACGCTAAGAAATAAGGCTCGAAGAAAGAAATTAGAGATATAGAAGTTCATATAATCACTCAAAAATCTCAAAACCGGATGTCCGTCCGTCCGTACGCTCTCTAGCTTGAGAACGCGTTGAGCTAGATAGTTCAAATTTTGTGCACGTCATTTTTAATAAAAAAGTAAGGTCAAGTTCGTGGATTTTTTCATGAAATGCTCTAAACCAATTTGCTCAGTACGTATAAAATTTATCGCGCTCAAATTGTACACTACTAACTTATTCAGAATTATTAGTAAGACCAAACGCACGATTAGCTTTACTTTTTCTACCCCCTCCCATACAAAATGACGGAATCTTGCAATTCGACAATAAACGGATTTGCTCAAAGAGCATAAATGCTATTGATCTGAAATTTGGAATATATTACTTTTACGATAATTTCTATCTACTATATAAAAACTACTTAAGTCCTCCCCTACCTTCCACCACCTCCCATACAAACAGTACTTTTTCATAAAATACTCTAAACGAATTTACTCAGTGCGTATAAAATTTATCGAGCTGAAATTGTGCACTTAAAATTTATTCAGAATTATTAGTAAGGCTAAAAAAAATTAGACTATTATCTTTACCCCATAAAATCTGACACAATTTCACAACTTTGCAAAAAGTGGGTTTTCCTGAAAAGTACATATCAAAAGCTTGATGTTTTAAGTGATTTCTGAAAAAGTTTTTAAGAACTCGCTCCTCCTTCTACCACCTCGCATACAAACTGCACAATTTTACTAAATAGAATACGCTAATTTTCTCAGTACCAACTAAATTTTAAAATCTTAAATTTTGTATAAGACATTTTGATAGCAACTTTAGCGGGATGAGAAAAAATTAGTTCAATATCGTCAACCCTTGTACGACAAAATTTCTTCAAATCCAACAATTTCTCTTTCATCTAGAGTATCGCACCCCCCTTTGGCGGATAGCAGTTTTGGTCCAAATTAATATTTTTTCCTTATGAATACCAAATGGATGTATGCACTTGCAAAATTTTAACTTTGTATCTTTTACCAGAGCCCTAAAAAAATTAGTGGACATTTTTTGGCCCACCACCTCGTTTCCCTTACATCCACCCTCTTAAATTTTCAAAAATTATAGAGCATATAGCTCTACATTTTAACAAGATTTCAATTTTATATATGTTTTGAATTTTGAGATATAACGGTTTGAAATTTTGAAAAGTGCACTATTTTTAAAATAGCTAGGGTGTAGCCTAGTGGGTGACGTGTTGGTCTTGTAATGCAAAGGTCGTGAGTTCAAATCCTGGTAGGCGCAATATATAATTCCAGCACATTGCCTGCTTGGACATACCTTGGTCACCTTAAACTACGAAAATGAAAAAAATTCGTAGAAAGAGGGTTGTGCGAAGGGCTAACAACCCTTCCACAATAAGTAATGAAAAATGTTGCATTGTAGATCAACACACTACCCACTAGACTACACCTCAGCTTAAATGTGCTCGTATGAAATTTTTAGTTCATGTGTTTCAACGTGTTATATCATTTATTAAAAATGGTCGAAATAATTCTTTTGTATGGCAGGTGGTGTCTTAAACTTTTAAGCAAACAGCTTTTACAAATTTTCAAGTTTGTTTCTTACGGTTCTTTACGTTAAACCTGAATTAATCCTAGTCTGGAATTAGAGCCCCACTTTCATGTACATATAAGTTTTTTGGGTCTAAATTATAATTTTTTTTTTCTGTTTTGTATATTACAGTGGACGTCCAATGTAACGAATGATCAGCAGCGGATCGAGGTATATTCTGCAAATGAGGTAGGTTATATAAACTCGTACAATTACATAAGTCAAAAGTTAAAATAAAAAAATAATTTGGATGTAATTCCGGAATACTTATTAGACATTTCGGACCAAAATTATAAAATTCTGGATTCAAGGCAGAATTAGCTGAAAATGTTAGCCTTAAATATTGTTGCGTTGAAAATAGAATGAATAGGTAGCTGAAATATTGAAACTATTATAGCTCGAATTATCACAATGTTATTGAAATTTAGTAATGTCAACTAATGCTGTTTTATACATTTTTGGTATCTCGTAAATTATTAGTTTCGATTGTCACAATGTAAAGAATTTGCCACAATATCTTGTAATGCAATTTACCCAATTGTATTTTATATGAAGAATTTAATAAATGAATGGGTTGTCCTTATTTATGCATTAGTTCTAAATGATCATTTGCCGTTATTAGGAGTACAAATAAGTTTCCGCCGTTTTCTATCAAAAATTAGGAATGTATTATGAAAGAACGGTAAATTACCTTTTATTCAAAGTTTGTCCATCGCTAGCCTGTACTTTTTCTCATCTTTCTGGATACCACGTCGGAAGAACTCTTCATCTTTTGCGGCTATCCACGAATCGACCCAATTTTTAGTATCACCTCAATCTACGAAAATAAAAATTCATAGATAGAGGGTTGTGCGAAGGTCTAACAACCCTTCCACAATAAATAATGACAAATTTTAAGGAACCTGAAGGTCAGGAGGCCAAGGTCCGATTCGGGCGCTGTAGAAGTATAAGTAAAGCTTGGACTCATGCTGCTATACTTGATATACTTTGAAACTAGCCACAGCAGCTCGCAAAAATTTCGAGCGGTCTATCTTTTTCTCGCGTACAACATATCTATAACATATCTACAACATATCTATAAAAAACGTCGTTTTAAGTAATTTATTTCATAATAATTTTTTTTCTTTTTTTTTTCTTTTTTTTTTTCATGGCTTTATTACAAACATAAAACAAAACAAAAATGGTGATTATTGTACTCCATAAAAATATTAAAATTAAAAAACGAAAACAGATCCTGAATTGCAACAATAAAAAGTGTGCGTACAAATATTTCTTTTCAAAATAAAACAATTGTTTTTCCTCGTTAATAGCTTGTGGGATATCCTCGTCTCTTTATTACTTCCCACAACCGTTTTTGCATGGAATCTACCAGCTTCTTAGTGAAGTCTGGGGTTATTGAATTCCACTCCTGGATCAGATCTTCCTTGAGCATTACCTTCGACGTTATTGTGTGCGCTCGAATCCTTTGTTCCAAGTGATGCCACAAATGCTCTATTGGATTAAGGTCAGGAGATTGGGGCGGAGTACGAAGCTGATTTTGGGCATTATACAGCAACCAGAGTCTTACTACCTCCGCAGTGTGTTTAGGGTCGTTGTCTTGTTGGAAGTAAAAGTTGTCGCTTAAGCCCAAATTTTCTGCACTTTTCTTCAAATTGCGCTTGAGAATATTAAGGTAGTCTATTTTATTCATGATACTTTCAATAAACTCCATTTTTCCAACTCCTCGACTAGCCATACACCCCCATATCATAACACCGCCACCACCGTGCTTTACTGTTGGACAGAGATTTTTTACGTCGAAGGCCGCGCGAGTTTTTCTCCATACAATCTTCCGAACTTTGATTCCAAAAATACAAAATTTACTTTCATCCGAGAAAATAACTTGTTTCCAAAATTCTTTTGGCTTATTTATATGTTCCTTAGCAAACGCCAGCCGCTTGAGTCTGTTTAGTGTTGTTATAAATGGCTTTCTACGGGCAACGCGTCCATGGTACTCATATTTCCTAAGAATTTTACGAACACCATCATCAGAAATTAGACTTGAGGTACTTTGCTTTGATGTACTTTGCCATATCAGCTGCAGTTAATCTAGGAGTAGCCTTCATCGTTCGGAGCAAACTCCGAGTGTGCTGAAAGCTCAACTTTGGAAGACGGCCAGATCTGGGTTTTGAAACCAAAACTCCTGTGTTTTTGAAGTTGTTTACGACTCGTTGGACAGATGAATGACTTCTACTGACTATTGCACCTATTTCACGATATAACGTACCTTTTTTCCACAAATCCACGATAATTTTCCTTCCCCCAAATTCAATTTCCTTTCCTTTATTAGACATCTCTTACTTAACGTTTTTTAGCAATTATTTTTAAAGCAAACCTTAGATAATAACACGTTTATCAACTTTCCTACACAAACTTTATTGTTATTAATGATTTAACTGGAACTCAGAGACTTTGACTTCCCTTTATACGCTTTGAACGTAGACTTTTTATTCCTGGAATTCCAGACTATTTTTCGTTTCCGAATTTTACCGTTAAAATTCTTAGGAAATATGGGTATCACGGATGCGTTGCCCGTAGAACGCCATTTATAACAACACTAAACAGACTCAAGCGGCTGGCGATTGCTAAGGAACACATAAATAAGCCAAAAGAATTTTGAAAACAAGTTATTTTCTCGGATGAAAGTAAATTTTGTATTTTTGGAATCAAAGTTCGGAAGATTGTATGGAGAACAACTGGCGTGGCCTTCGACTTAAAAACTCTCTGTCCAACAGTAAAGCACGGTGATGACGGTGTTATGATATGGGGGTGTATGGCTAGTGGAGGAGTTGGAAAAATGGAGTTTTTTGAAAGTATTATGAATAAAGTAGACTACCTTAATATTCTCAAGCGCAATTTGAAGAAAAGTGCAGAACATTTGGGCTTAAGCGACAACTTTTACTTCCAACAAGACAACGAACCTAAACACACTGCGGAGGTAGTAAGACTCTGGTTGCTGTATAATGGCCAAAATCAGCTTCGTACACCGCCCCAATCTCGTGACCTTAATCCAATAGAGCATTTGTGGCATCATTTGGAACAAACGATTCGAGCGCACACAATAACGTCGAAGAAAATGCTCTAGGAAGTCCTGATTCAGGAGTGGAACTCAATAACCCCAGAGTTCACTAAGAAGCTGGTAGATTCCATAAAAAAACGGTTGTGGGAAGTAATAAAGAGACGAGGATATCCCACAAGCTATTATCGAGGAAAAACAATTGTTTTATTTTGAAAAGAAATATTTGTACGCAGACTTTTTATTGTTGCAATTCAGGATTTGTTTTCGTTTTTTAATTTTAATATTTGTATGGAGTAGAAAAAATTCAAATTTCAGATCCCATCAACAATCAAAGATTTAACTAATTATACAGAAATACCATTGCCTTTTTCGGTAAATTAAATTTCATAGCAACAAGAAATGAAACAAATTTAAATTATTCGGAAAATTTTTCCCAAAAAGCGTAGGAAATGTTAATGTTCCTATTTCTTTTGACATTGCATTACTTAACTGTGTACTTTACTTAACGACTTCTTGACGTGATGATTTCCATCACTAAGGATAAAACTTTATGCTTATGATTTATTTATTTTAAGAACCTTTTGTGTTAATTACTTTTACATGATAGGTAAGGAATTTCTATGACATTTACGAGTATATCAAGCGACTACTAATGGAAATTAGTAAATTTATTTTTAAAGTCTAATCGAAATATATCAGATACATTAAATGGCCTTTACATATTTTTCTTATGTGTGTTAAGATTCATTACTTATAGAATGTCGGCATATGTTTCTATTCAGAAGAGTTACACATTTTCCTGCTAATAAAATAAGGGTTTTCGGTCAACACTGATTTGGGCGAGAGATGGAAAAGTATAATGTTGTTTAAAATCTCAGTTACTCGATAGTATTGTGATAGTGGTCATGCTTATTTTACTCCAGTGTTGATGGTGAATCGTTCACTTATGTTGCCGTTGCGTAGTTTTTAGAGCTCGGAGTTATTAAGCATCGTTTGGACAATCCTGGTTATTTTTTTAAGGTGTTTTTTTTTCTACTCAATGCTTTTCATATTGTATTTTTAAACATAACAGAATATGATTGGGCGCAAAATCCAAATTCCAGCAAAATTTCAAATTTGTGCCTTTTCTAGTTTCAATGAAATCGAAATGCATTTAACCAAAATTGTGCATTTGTATGGGACGAGGTAGAAGGAGTATTCAAATCAAAATCAAATTTTTGGACATCAATGATATTTGGAATAGTATACTTCTCTCAAAATTTAAAGAGGTTAGCTTTGACGGTTTTGAAGAAAAATAATTGTATTGAAATTCCGAAATTTCGTGAAATTTCTATGGGAGGGGTAGAAATAGTGAGAAGAAGGTGATATTTTTTCCAAAATTGGTTGCAATTATAATAAAATTAATTATGACAAAAATTGGTTCTTTAAGTTTTGCTAGTAGCAGTGAAAACCGAATAACTGTATTTTTAATAATTGTGCATTTCTTTGGGTGAGGGTAGAAGGAGTAAGGGGATCATATCAATATTTTTTGACGTTAATGATATTTACATCGATACTATGACCTAATTTTCAAGTCAACAGCTTTAAATTTCGAAATTTCATGGAATTTGTATGGGAGGTGGTAGAAGGAGTGGTGGGATGTGGCCCGCTTACGAACTTTAAGTTACTTTTTAGCTAAAAATAACATGCGAAAAATTTCTGCACGATAGGTCAAAGCTTTCGAGAGTTATGTTGTAGACAGACGGACAGACAGACAGATGGTCAGACGGACAGATGGTCACTCGGAATCGAGGTTTTTGAGCGGCAACAAATATTTCTGGACCCTTGGCGACTCTGTGCGAGTACTATTTCTTGGTAAAGCAAGCACAATATTTCTTGGATTTCATATCAATCAATCAAATTCCTGTTAAGACCCCCTACAGGGGCATAGGACAGAAACAACTCTCTTCCACAAGGCGCGATCCTGAGCATTGGCCTTAAGCTGTTGCCAGGACTTGTTTATTCCTCTGGCCTCCTGCTCAACTGCTCGGTTCCATGTGTTACATGGTCGACCAACCCGACGTCTTCCTTGAGAATTATAATCCAGAGTCTGTTTGGCGATGTTTCGCTCTGGTTTCCTCAAAGTATGACCGATCCACTGCCAATTGCGCCTTTGAATCTCAATACCTATTTTAGTCTGGCCAGTTGTACTCCAAAGTTCGTCGTTGGAGATCACTTCTGGCCAGAATATTCCTAAAATGCGTCGGAGGCATTGGTTCACGAAAGTCTGTAGTTTCTTGTTAAGTCGAACGGTCACTTTCCACGTAGTACAACCATATAACAACACGGACTTGACGCATGCGTCAAAAACTCGCAGCTTCGTGCGAAGGGAGATATCGAAGGCCTGACGAGCTTTATTTAGCCGAGCCTCAACATCCTTTTCGGCTCCGCCGTCCATGCTGACAGTGCTTCCGAGATAGCAAAAATCTTGCACCTCTTCCACATCCTGTTCGTTAAGAACAATCGGTGTGCTTGCGTTCGAACCCATGTGCATGTACTTGGTTTTACGCACATTTCTTTTCAATCCCGCCTCTTTGCATTTAGAATGCAACGAGCGAACATTTGACTCCTAAGTCCGAACGGTTATGTGCAAGCAAACACACGTCATCAGCATAATCAAGGTGACTTAAGACGTTAAACAGTCTCCATTGAAGACCTTTACCTTCCCCACCTTCCAGTGCAGCTTTCAAGATGTTATTTATTACCACCAGAAACAGGGCTGGTGATAATATGCAGCCTTGTCTGACACCCGTTCGCACAGGGAAGCTCTCGGACAGCTCTCCTCTATGCAAGACGCGACACCTTGCATCTTCGTAGGATTCTTTAATCATTGCTATGACCTTATCTGGAATACCTCTCCTACGAAAAGCATTCCATATGTAATCTCGCTTAACGCTATCGAAAGCCTTCTCGAAGTTCACAAACATGAGATGTAGTGGCGAACCCATTTTGGCTGACTGCTCTAATATTATCCGTAGGGTATTTGTGTGGTCGGTACAAGACGACCCTTTACGGAATCCAGCCTGATAAACTTCGAGAGCACTCTCGAAGTTTACCGCACTAATCCTATTAAGTATTACCTTAGCTATAATTTTTCATACGGTAGTAAGTAGACATATACCACGCCAATAGTTACAATCCCGAAGATCGCCCTTCTTTGAAATTTTCACAATGACGCCATGCTTCCATTCAGTCGGATATCTTCCTTCATTCCACACCTCAGTAAAGAGTGGGAGGAGTATATCTGCTGTTATTTCCGGGTTCGCTTTGAGGAGTTCGGTTGGTAGTCCGTCTATACCTGAAGATTTCCTTCCCGCGATTGACCGAAAGTCGGAAACTACCTCTTCCTTATCTGGGGGATCGTCCCTAATAGAGGATTGTTGCGGTTGGATGTTTGGTAGTTGTTCTGTTTCTGGAATATTTTCCACTGACAAGATGCTTAAAATATCAGAGAAGTATTCCTTCCATCGCCGCAACTGGTGTTCACTCATATTAAGGAGAGTTCCGTTGACATCTCTCACCAGGTGGTTGGCGGTGAAACTCCTGTTCGTCAACTGTTTCATGATTTTGAATAGTGAACCCTTATCCCCAAGGTAAGCCGCAGATTCTGTCTTGTTTGCCAGATCTTCAATGGCATTTCTCTTGTCGCGTCAGCCTTTTTAAGCTGTATATGAGCGTCGCGGTAGTTCTGCCTCAGGTCGGACGTTCGTTAGTTAACATCGGGTTGAAAGATGATTGCCAATTTGGCTTTTTTCCGATTGCCAACCTTGTCCCATGTGTCTTGCGACATCCAGGGTTTCTCACCGCTTTGCACATATCCCACAGATTCTTCAGCACTAGTTAGAAAAATGTTTCTGGTTGCCTCCCAATTGGCGTCCAGTGTGCGCATTTCATATTCACCCAATGTGGATGGCTTTTCGCGTAGAATAGTGGTGTTTTCGCGTTTTTTGTTGGGATTTCTAAGTTTATCCACATTAAGCTTGCACTTCATTTGAAGAATTTGTGGTCGTCGGATAGCTGCTGTACACAATCTCAAGCCGGCAACCATCAAGTGGTGATCGCTCCCCACGAGGAGATATCTTCTCCATCGGCGACTTATAGCCAAATGGTCGATCTGGTTCTGAGTAACACCATCAGGGGAAACACAAGATGGTTTATTATGACTCTTGTGTGGAAAAAGGGTCCCCCGATGACCATTTGCCGAGTACTACAGAACTCCACAAATAATTCGCCGTTTTCGGGTCTCTTAATCCAAGGTCGTGACGCGTCGACCCAAGAGTCACCATGCCTCCCCATGACGTGTTTTAGTGTTGTCTGATCCAACCTGAGGGTTCATATCTCCTGAAATGATAATAATATCACCTCTTGGAACACGTTCGAAGGTGGCACTCAGTTGGCTATAAGACTCCTCTTTGTCACCAGGTATTGCGGTATTAGTTGGTAGCACTGCAGAATTGTGACGTTTCTGACACTGGTCCTGAACCTGACGACGATAATCCTATCTGAGATTGGTTCACAGCAATGACACTGTTTCTCGCTCTCGGTGTAAGGACGAACGCCACGCCATTTTTGGCTTCACTTTCAGGGCCAATGTACAGAATAGTGTTTCCGCTAGGGGTTCGTTCTTCTCCTGATCCTGTCCACCTGACCTCGCTCAAGCCCAAGATTTGGATGTTATAGTGCTCCATTTCACGATCGATCACTGATTGGCGGATTTCATATAGAGTATAAAAATTATGCATTTGTATGGGGGAGGGGGAGTTGGTGAGAGAGAGATAAGAATTGAGGAGAATTTTCCAGGCGATAACTCTGATAGTTTTGAAGAAAATTAAATTTCTTTAAATTTAGAAATTTCATGAAATTTGTATGGAAGGTGATGGAAGGAGTGGGTTGGTTGATGAGGCGCGTTAACGAACTTAAAGTTTCTCTTTTGCTAATACTGCGGTAAAAAATTCTTCATTTCGATAGCTCCAATTGTTCCAGAATTATTGCGTAGACAGACAGACAGACTCGGAATCGAGGGTTTTGAGTGACAAACTGTACCCTCAGTGACTTTATTTGTTTGCGTTACAAACATTAGCGCAAACAAAATATGCCCTCAGATTTCATCTACAACATAAAAAGTTGCACACGCTAGCTCACTCTTTATGCCAGACATGTTTTAATTTCTTGTTTATGATTAGAAATAATTTAGTTTAGTGGGGATCATAACAAAAACAACTTTTCTAAAAAAAGAAAGAAGATTTTTCGGAAAGCTGAAAAAGCTTTCGTACACGCTTCAAACAAAATACAAAAAAAAAAACAAACAAATGAAGAAAGTAAATCTATTTTCTCGCCTTCATCTCTCAAAACTGTTTGAATTTATGTCGCGTTTTCTTGGAACGAATTAACGACAGAGATATGCCTGTATTATCAATTTTCTCAACTTTCAATTTTATGAAATTAATCACTTTGGAAAATGAGCGCCTCATACAATACAAATACTTTATAAAATTTATCACAGTTTAATATCATTAAATCGATTTTTACAAAAGCCATCTGTGCGTTAAATCGCTATTAACGCATGAAGTAATTTCTAAAGAATACCGAGGTTATTGAACGACTATAACCTTCCGATATATTGCAAAGATAATTGGGGTCATACGTACATAAGGTTAAGAACTTAAAGAAAGGAACAATACTCCTTTATTCTATAGTTTCTGTACTTACATTCTGCTCTATAAGCATTACCAACTACATCTACAATCGACCAACAAGATACTGGCAGCTAGGTGGTATAGGATGTATTTTTTCTCCCGTGTTGATAAATAACGTGTGGAGCTCCTTTTCAAAAGCCAGTTATTTTTCGCTAAAAAAGATGAGTCCGTTTTAAAATCAAATTAGCAGGTGAAAATTACCAAGTGGAATTTCAATTAGAGCCTTGTTTTGTTTCGAATTTTCTTGCTCTGGATTATTACGTATCGATTGCAGATAGAAAACAGATTCAGTATTAGTATGCAATTAACGAACGTAAAAACATTTACCCACTTAAATTCATGGATTTTACATCTCTATTAATTATCCCGGTTTCATAACAAAAAATATTCCTCAAACGTCTCGAGACTTTCTCAACACAAATTTTCTCCGGTTTTGTGTGTAGTCCTTACCAACATGCCGGGTGTCCTCGTTTCCTTTTCATTCACTAGTTTTTTTTTTTATCACGATTTTCATTCAGGAAGAAGCAAGCATGCGCTTTTCTATTGATTCTGATCCTGAAAAGTTGTATTCTGGTGCATATTTCTCTACGACTTTATGTTGTAGTTGGTGGTGGCGAGCACGTATCCTCTGAGATGATACGTGCTCACGAATTGAAGCTTTGACTGGGAAATGGTTCTCCCGAAGGTTTTCCATTTTTTTATTTAAATACTGTTCTACACTATTTCTAGAATAATCCATGTGCTTTGGAAAGCTTTATTTTATGCAATACGCTTTTGCTGCTCATTTTATCCGAATTTGTTGGCAGTATTTTTTCGATTGTATATATTTGTACGTTTTTACACATTTAAATGAAGGAGAGTATGTCAATGTATTTCTAGAGCAGAACTTTCACTCTCCGTATGTGGAACTTTCAGTTTTGTAAGTATTGCCAGAAAGTTGAAGCTAAACTAAAGTTTTACGTTGATGTATGGCAAGTGAAGAGAAATGGAATTGGATAATAAGTGTAGAACTGTTCTGTCTGGAGTTTCTCAAAGAGAAAACGAAAATGCAATGAACTTATTTCAACAGGCCATCGGTTAACACTTAGCTGCTAACGGTTTCGAAACAAATATGTAAATATATTTCAATTTATATTAATGGGATGAGAAAGTTCATGAAATGGATAGGAATCTACCGTAACAAGCGATGAAGATGGATTACTTTTCTGTTCTACTGATTTGTGCATCTACTTATCTTCTTCTTCAATGCCACTACAGTCCAAATCGGGACTAGACCTCCTGGCCTTTACGTTTCTTGAAATTTATTTGGCTAAGACTCCCTATAGGAGCATAGGACAGAAATGGTTCTCTTCTAATGCGCTATCCTGAGCATCGGTCTTTAGTTGTCGCCAGGACTGGTTTATTCCTCTGACCTTCTGTTCAACTGCTCGCTTCCATGAGCGTCATAGAACTTGTTTGAAGATGTTTTGCTCTGGCTCTGGCCCAAAGTGTTACCGATCCACTACCATTTTCGCCTTTAAATTTCAATGCCTATTTTGGTCCGTCCATTTGTACTCCAAAGTTCGTCGCTTGATATCACATCTGGCCAGAATATCTCTAGAAATCGTCGAAGACTTTGGTTCACGAAAGTTGCAGTTTAACGGTCTTACGCACATTCACTTTCAATTCAACTTTTTTATATTTTGCAAAGAGCGGACATTAGAATCTAATTTTCACTAAAGTCCTTTAATTTCTTCACCTTCTAGTGCAGCTTTCAAAATGTAATTTTTTGGCACCAAAAACAGATCTGGTGATAATATGCACAGAAAAGCTCTAGAACAGCTCTTCTCTATGTATTTGAAGGATAATTACGGTATAAGATAATGGGTTGGGAGGATAATGGGTTAGTGTAGAATTATTAGATAGTTGGGTACTTAATGGTGCGGATTTGTTTCGCTAAGATGCATGAAAGCAATAATAAGTTATTATTACAAAATAGCCCGCCCCTATAACTTTCATGTCCCATGACTCCTCTCCTCTATTTACTACTATCTTAATTTTCATATGGACTTGCCACGCATTCCCAACATGTTCCAGGAATAATAAAGTTGCACGCGACTTTTTGGTAAATACTTTAACAGTAGCGATCCCCTGCGAATTTGACCGCGTAAGAATTACAATAATAAGCAATTTTTGGAGAATGTAGTTAGTAATACATTATGTGGGATATAAAATCTGCTTAATTTAATGGCTCTTTGATTACAATGCTTTCTATTCTGCTGTTATCAGAACCATCAATTATTAAGAATGAAACCATGATACTCGTGTTTGCATGGGACAGGCTCGTGATCAAATCAATCCCGTGATTTGAGATCATATATACAGATGGTCACGAAAGTATTGGCCCACCCATTATGCCCAAGAAAAAACATAAATATAGTTAATTAAATTTAAGCAAAGAATTAAAAAACAACAAAATTTAGAGAAATTTATTGATTCATTTTAAAATGTGCTTCATAAACACCAAAAGTAATAAACAACATAATGGGAAAAAATATTTTTTTAAGTGAATATATAAAAGCAAACGCACAAAAGTATTGACCCATCAAACAAATTTAGAAAAAAAACATAAAAGAATTATGATTGGGCGTAAAGCCCAATCATATGATACGTTAGATGAAATGAGAAAGAGTTTAATGTACCGGAAATATGTCACCTCCAATTCTTTTAAATAATTAATAGTGACTTTTGTATGGGAGGTGGTAGAAGCAGAGGAGGAAGGTTTGTAATTTTTGGATATGACATCTAATGTGGTATGCAAAATATTTCGTGCTGAATTTAAGGTTTGTAGCTTTCATTATTTTCAATTGGACATAGTTTTCCTGAAATTGAGGCACTTGTTTGGGAGGTGGCAGAGGAAGTGGAGCGTTTAAGATGATTTTGAAACTGCTTATCATCATCCTTATCACCACGCTTTGATTCAATTTCAAATTCGATAGTTCTAATATACCTATTCGAAGAAGAAATGTTTTATAATACAGATATTTGTGTGGGAGGGGTTAGAAGGAGTGAAGAAGAGCTGATAATTCTTTTTGGCATTTATTGCAATTATTAAAAAACAAATTCTGGCAAAATTTTAAGTTTGTACCTTTTCTAGTTTTAATGGAAATCGATATAATGCACTTAACAAAAATTATACATTTGTATGGGAGGGGGTAGAAGGAGTATACGGATCAAAACACATTTTTTTCTCGTTATTGATATTTCTATTCTTATATTTTATGCAAAATATGAAGTTGATAGCCTTAACAGTTTCGAAGAAAAATAATTTAGTTTAAATTTCAAAATTTCGTGAAATTTGTATGGGAGGGGGTAGAAGGAGTGAGGTGAAGTTGATAATTTTTTCAAAGCTGATTGGAATTATAATAAAATTAATTTTGGCAAAAATTCGTTTTTATAACTTTACTAGTTTCAATGAAAATCGAAAAACTGCATTTTTCAAAATTATGCATTTGTATGGGAGGGGGTAGAAGGAGGGATGGGATCGGATCAATATTCAGTCATATTAATGACATCTATATCATAATATTTTAGCCCAAATTTCAAGTCGATAGCTTAAACAGATTCAAAGAAAAATCAATTTTTGAAAATTTCGGAATTTCGTGAAATTTGTATGGGAGGGGGTAGAAGGAGTGGGGGGATGTGGCCCGTTCACGAACTTAAAGTTACTTTTTTGCTAAAAATGGCACACAAAAAATTTCAGCACTATAGCTCAAAGCGTTCGAGAGTTATGCTGTAGACAGACGGACAGACAGACGGACAGACAGCAACTCGGATTCGAAATTTTTGAGCGACAACAAATATTTCTGTACCCTTAGCGGCTCTGTGCGAGCATTATTTCTTAGTGTTACAAACGGTAAGGCAAACACAATATACTCTCAGATTTCATCTAGAGTATAATTAGTCTTTTAATTCAAATTTAGTATTTTGTTGGGTAGCCCTTGGATTTCAGAACACTTTTAAGTCTGCGGCATCGAATGTACTAACTTAGCTGTTAAGTCCTTGCTTACTTTATCCCATTCCTCTTGCAAAGTCGGGAGACTGGGGAGGTGTCTCAAGTCTTTTAGGCACATTATAAAGGATCTATTCCTTCACAATCATGGCGCAATGATTTGGATCGTTGTCTTGTTGAAACATGAAGCTATTCGATAAACCCAATTTTTCTGCACTGGCTTTAAGATTATTTTTTAAAATGTTCAAATAAACAAATTTATCCATAGTACATCTCAATAAAATGAAGCTTGCCTACCCCAGCTGCCGCCATACACCCCCACACCATTACTAAACCTCCACCGAATTTAACTGTAGGCTGTAAGTTTTCTTTTTTGTAATTTTGTCCTGGTTTTCTCCACACGCGCTTTCTTTGAGATGAATTAAATATTTCAAAGTTGCACTCATCACTAAACAAAACGTTTTCCCAGAAGGCTTCCGGCTCATTCACATGCTTTTTCGCGAATTCAACTCTTTTGGCCTTATTCACCCTGCTTATCCACGGCTTTTTTCGAGCAATTCGACCATGAAAACCATATTTTCTTATTGTTCGTCGAACAGTTTCAACACTCAAACTTTTTTGTATTGTGTCCTGAATGTCTGCACATATCTCTCTCGCACTAACATTAGGATTATTTTTCACTTTTCTTAAAATTTCCCGTTCATTCTTCTCGGATAAAATTTTTGGTGTACCCGTGCGTGGCTTATTTATCAAAGTTTGTTCGGTTTTGTACTTTTTTATAATATTTTTCACTGTACTTCGAGGTATGTTCAACTCACTTTCAATTTTCCTCTGAGAATCATCATCAATGGCGCGACAGCCCAAATCGAGCCTTGGCCTCCTGAAGTCTTCGCCGCCAATCGTCTCGATCCAAAGACCGCGTCCTCCAGCTGCTAATTATACTCTAGATGAAATCTGAGAGTATATTGTGTTTGCCTTACCGTTTGTAACGCTAAAAAATAACGCTCGCACAGAGCCGCCAAGGGTACAGAAATATTTGTTTTCGCTCAAAAACCTCGATTCCGAGTGACCGTCTGTCCGTCTGTCTGTCTGTGCGTCTGTCTACAGCATAACTCTCGAAATCTTTGGGCTATAGTGCTAAAAATTCATGTGTGTCATTTTTAGCAAAAAAGTAAGGTCAAGTTCGTGAACGGGCCAAATCGCTCCACACCTTCTACCCCCTCCCATACAAAATGACACAATTTCGCAACTCGACAATAAACAGATTTGCTCGAAACGTATAAAAGCTATTGATATGAAATTTGGAGTATAATAATTTTATGATAATTTCAATCTACTGCATAAAATTTATTTAGGTCCTCCTCTTCTTTCCACCCCCTCCCATACAAACTACACTTTTTCATGCAATGCTCTAAACCAATTTACTCAGTACGTATAAAACGTATCGAGCTGAAATTGTGCATTAATAACTTATTTGGAATTATTTTTCAGGCCAAAAAAAATTAAAAGATAGGTCTTACCCCTTGTACCACCTCCCACACAAAATGGCGCAATATTAGATTTCGACAATAAACGGATTTGCTCGAAAAGCGTGGATGCTATTGATCTGAAATTTGAAGTATATTACTTTTATGATTTCAATCTATCATATAAAAATTATTTAAGTCCTCCCCCACCACCTCTCATACAAACTCTACTTTTTCATGAAATACTCTAAAACAATAACTCTGTGTGTATCAAATCTATCGAGCTGACATTGTGCACTTAATATTTATTTAGAATTGTTAGTAAGCCCAAAAAAATGAAGCTATTATCTATACTCCTTCGACCCCCTCCCATACAATCTGACACAATTTCACAACTTTACAAAAAGCGGATTTTCCTGTAAAGTATGAATGCTATTGATCTGCAATTTAAAACATGTCAAACGCATGATTACGGACTCGCCCCTCCTAGTACCACCTCCCATACAAACTACACAATTTGGATAAATCCAATAACCTAATTTTTTCAGCAACTATTAAATTTTTTAATCCTAAATTTTGTGTAAAAACATTTTGATAGCAACTTTAGCGTAATGGGAAAAAATTAATTCAATGCCGTCAACCCCTGTACCACTTCTTCTACAAAATTTCTTGAAATCAAAAATTTCTCTTTCATCTAGAGTAGTCCTGTTATGTTTATACTCTAGATGAAATCTGAGAGTATATTGTGTTTGCCTTACCGTTTGTAACAATAAGAAATAATGCTCGCACAGAGCCGCCAAGGGTACAGAAATATTTGTTGTCGCTCAAAAACTTCGATTCCGAGTTGCTGTCTGTCCGTCTGTCTACAGCATGACTCTCGAACGCTTTGAGCTATCGTTCTGAAATTTGTTGTGTGTCATTTTTAGCAAAAAAGAAACTTTAAGTTCGTGAACGGGCCACATCCCCCCACTCCTTCTACCCCCTCCCATACAAATTTCACGAAATTCTGAAATTTTCAGAAATTTATTTTTCTTTGAAACTATTTAGGCTATCGATTTGAAATTTGGGTCAAAGTATTATGATATAAATGTTATTAATATGACAGAATATTGATCTGATCCCATCCCTCCTTCTACCCCCTCCCATACAAATGCATAATTTTGAAAAATGCAGTTTTTCGATTTTATTGAAACTAGCAAATTTATAAAAACGACTTTTTGCCAGAACTAATTTTATTATAATTCCAATCAGAATTGAAAAAATTATCAACTTCACCTCACTCCTTCTACTCCCTCCCATACAAATTTCACGAAATTTTGAAATTTAAATTAAATTATTTTTCTTCGAAACTGTTAAAGGTATCAACTTGAAATTTTGTAGTATAAAAATATAAATATCAATTACGAGAAAAAAAATTTGTTTTGATCCTTACACTGCTTCTACCCCCTCCCATACAAATGTATAATTTTTCTTAAGTGCATTATATCGATTTCCATTAAAACTAGAAAAAGTATAAAATTAAAATTTTGCCAGAATTTGTTTTTTAATAATTGCAATAAATGCTAAAAAAAATTATCAACTCCTCTTCACTCCTTCTACCCCCTCCCATACAAATATCTGTATTATAAATTCAAGAAAAGCATTTCTCCTTCGAATGTATTAGAACTGTCGAATTTGAAATTGAATCAAAGCGTGGTGATAAGGATGATGATAAGCAGTTTCAAAATCATTTTAAACGCTCCACTTCCTCTGCCACCTTCCATACAAATGCCTCAATTTCAGGAAAACTATGCCCAATTGAAAATAATGAAAGGTACAAACCTTAAATTCAGCACGAAATATTTTGCATACCACATTAGGTGTCAAATCCAAAAATTACAAACCTTCCTCCTCTCCTTCTACCACCTCCCATACAAAAGTCACTATTTATTTAAAAGAATTGGAGGTGACATATTTCCCGGTACATTGAACTCTTTCTCATTTCATCTAGAGTATCATATGATTGGGCTTTACGCCCAATCATAATTCTTTTATGTTTTTTAAGATGGCTTTGCTATCTTCATCAACCGAGTCTTGCCATCGCTTGCGTGGTTTGCCTACTGGCCGGTTACCACTCGCTTTGTCTTTCAGAGCACGTTTGGGAGTTCTTCTGTCTTCCATTCGCTCTACATGGCCAGCCCACTGCAGTTTACGTAGCTTGATGAGCGTTGAAGCTTCTGGTTCGTCGTAGAGTTGATACAACTCATGGTTGTATCTTATTCGCCATTCCGCTCCTTCCTTCACAGGTCCCAAAATTCTTCGGAGGACCTTTCTTTCAAATGCGTTAACTGCTTTTTCGGAAGTTCGTGTTAATGTCCATGTCTCGCTGCCATAACAGAGCACAGGTCGTACAATAGTTTTATATATCCGAAGCTTATTGTTCCTGTGCACATTCTTGGATTTCATTATTGGAAGTACCGAATAATACGTCTTATTTGCTAATATTATCCGTCGTTTGATTTCGTCTGTTTCATTACCGTCCTTTGTTAGATTAGCCCCAAGATATATGAAATTGTCCACATTCTCCAAATTATATTCCGCAATTGTTATGTTTTGTCTGATAGGCGCTCTCCTTCTTGTTTGCGTTATTACTTTTGTTTTGTTTTCGTTAATGCGCAACCCGAATTCTCTTGCAGCGGAGTCAAGATTGACAAATACCTCCTTAGCACTAGGGAAGGATCTTGCTAGGATGTTAATGTCGTCAGCGTATGCTACTAGTTCGGTGGACTTGAATAGTAGTACCCGTTGGTGTCGACTGGGATTTTTCGGACGACATACTCTAGTGCCAAGTTGAAAAGCATGGGGGCTAGACCATCTCCCTGCCTTAAACCACATTCCGTTCGAAAGCTGGTTGTGGAATCGGTTTGTATTCGGACTTGGGATTCGGTGTTCGTCATTGTGAGTCTTGTTAGTCGAACTAGTTTTGGAGGAATTCCAAAGTCAAGCATGATTTGGTACAGTACGCTCCTGTCGATACTGTCGTATGCTTGTTTAAAATCTACGAAGATTTGGTGCACGTCTGTGTTACATTCGCAGGATTTCTCAAGCACCTGTTTCACCGAGAATATCTGGTCTGTTGTAGATCGTCCGGTTCTGAATCCGCCTTGGTATTCGCCAATTATTTGATTAGTATAAGGCTTAAGACGACGTTCAATTATTTTTGTCAGTATTTTATAGGACGTACACAACAATGATATTCCTCTGTAATTCACATAGCAGAGTTTGTATCCTTTCTTGTAAATTGTACATATAATACTTTTTCGCCAATCGTCGGGTATGATTTCCTCTGTCCAAATTTTGCATATCATGTTATGCAGTATTTCAGCGACACAATTTCCACCGTTTTTCAGAAGTTCAACCGGTATTTCGTCAATTCCCGGCGCTTTGTTTAGTTTTTGGTCACATAGGGCTGCTTTGATTTCAGCAGGCGTGGGTAGTGTCGATGATAGTTCATCTTCATCAGTTGAGGCATCAATTGAAATGTTGTCTGTCGTGATAGATGCTAATGGGGTGGGATTGAGAAGATGTTCAAAGTATGAAGCCCATCTGCTTTTGATTTCTTCTGTGTCGCTGATGATATTGCGCTCTGCGTCTTTGCAGAGACTGGTTTTCGGCTTATATCCCTTTTTTAAGTCTTTTACTATTGCGTATGCGTCCCGCGTTTTATTTTGTCTCATGCCGTCGTCCATTATTTGTATTTTTTCATTATGGTACTTCCTTTGTTTTCGTCTACAGGTCTTTTTCGCATATCGCCTAAGCTCGTCATATCTTTCTTTTTTGGCTCGTGTTGGTCGTTCAGTAAAAATTTTGTAAGCCTCGTTCTTTCTATCTATTAATAATCATTATTTTTTCGCCGTGCTTGATATCCTAATACCTCTTCCGCGGAGGATTTGATGCCGTTTCGTATTTTCATCCACGCATTCTCCACTGGCATATTTTGGATATTTTCATATATTGGTGTCAGGTGTTTATCACATGCTAATATGTAAGCCTGCGCCACCGTTTCGTCGTTAAGCTTGTCGACATTGAATTTGCGAGCTCTACTCGTTTTCGAATATCCACGACAAGCTATTTTGCATCGATACTTAGCTCTGACTAGATAGTGATCAGAGTCACAATTCGCACCGCGGAGAGTTCGTACATCAAGTATGCTGGAAGCAGCCCTTTTCTCAATTAGGTGATGCCCACGTTCGTTTGTGAATATCGCGATGTGGGAAGCACGTAGAGCTTACTATGATATTTTTGCTGCTTGCGAAATCAATAAGACGTTGGCCATTGTCGTTGGTTATGTCATGGAGACTGTGCCCTTCTGTTGTTCCTCGATGAGCCTCCTCCTTTCCGACTTTTGCATTAAAATCCGCTAAGACAATTTTTAGGTCATTCGAGGGCAGAGAGTCACAGGTTGTCTCTAGGGTGGCATAAAATTCGTCTTTAGTTATATTGTCCTTGTTTTCTGTTGGTGCGTGAACGTTGATCAACCAAGTGTTGAAAAATTTAGTCTTTTTCCTCTGAGAATACCCCTTTTTAAATAAAGAAATAATTGAATTTCTTTCGGTTGAATTTCTTTCACGCACCTTAGGCATTCTTGCACTTTTAAAACTCGAAACAAACCTAAGAGATTCGCGCCGGATACTTCGCAAATAGCTTACTGCGCTACAAGTCTTAGACAAATAAGTCTGCAAGAAAATTTTTCGGAAATTACCCTTTTTCTATGAAAAGTTGGTATATGGGTCAGTACTTTTGTGCGTTTCATTCTATACAGTGCACGGAAATATTATTTTTCTCGTTTATGAAAATAATACTTCGTGTTTAAATGTAGTACGTTTCAAAGTATTACAATTTATCACATCTCTTGGTAATTTTTTTTATTTCCTACACAACTATTAAATTAAGAAAACTGATCGAGTTTCTTTGATGTACTATGTGGGCCAATACTTTTGTGACCACCTGTATGGATTGAAGAGCGTTAAGGACATGTGAATAGTTGTAGCTTTTGTTAACTAAAAAAAACCACAAAAAATGACACTAAGCTTAAAAACATAACAGGACTACAATTGTGCGCAAAGCCCAATCATAGATGAAATCGAAACTCTTGTAATCTCAAGACATCTTGTATGGGGAGTTTCGCACCAAATTTAAGCTACAAAAATTGAATAGATACTGAGAAGATTAGTGCATTGGCTTTAGAGAAAATGGGCAGTTTTTATGGGAGGTAGTCTGAGTAGTCGGAGATTTTTAGTGATTTTTTGAGAAGCAACTAAAACCATCATGCAATTGATATACAGTAATCCCTTGACTTACGTCTCCCTTGTTATACGTTTTTTCGACTTACGTCGTTCATTACTTTGAGACCAAACCCTTGAAATTACGTCGTCCGTCCCTTGACTTACGTCGCCGTTTTCATAGAACAGATGTTTGTTCATATGAAAACTTTTCCCCTGGTAAAAGGGAATTCCCAAAATTTGTGAGCGCGATTTTCGTAGGAAAGTTTTCGTGTTTGGCGTTCATACATTATAGACCGAGGTTGTATTGAGGTGTTTTTGATCACATTCGTATAATTCGAAACAATTTCGTGTTTGGTTGGTGTTTGAATAATTGATCGAGTTTTGTGCTGTTTTGTATTACATACATACATACCTACATACGTACAAATAGTATTTTTTGGAATTATCTAAGATACGTAATGGCATTCAAATAAAATTGAATATGTATTTATCTATGTACATATGTCTTCTATTTGTCTACGTATATACATATTGTATTGTATTATGTACAATTTGAGTTTTATATTTATAGCAATCAAATGGTTAGAACTAACCGACAACATTCTGTTGGGAAACCGTATCCGAAGAAAATGCGAAAAACAGTGACTATTGGCAAGAAACTAGAAATTTTAAAACGTTTCGATGAAGGTGAAAAATCGACAGTTACACCAAGTGTTATGGGACCCCCAACAGCTGTTCGTACCATTATCAGCAATTGAAAAAAAATAAGTGAATCAGTTAAAGCAGGGGCATCCACAAGTGGTACAATAATTACCAAAAAATAGCCCCTGCATTGGAAAAAATGGAAGAAATGTTGATTATTTGGATCAAAGTCCTAAATCATCAAAATATGCCGGTGAGCACGTTAACTATTAAGACGAAGGCAAAAAGCTTATTCGAACAAGTAAACTTGAATCAAGAAGACACTTTCGTTTGCCAGCAATGGATGGTTTGAAAACTTCAAGAAAAGAAGTAAAATTCACAATGTAAAAGTAACAGGTGAAGCGGCTAGTGCGGACTACGATGCAGTGAAGATCTTTCCAAACACTTTACATGATATTATTGAAAATGGAGAATATTGCGCAGGTGTTTAATGTTGACGAGACAGGCATGCCCTCATGAACATTTCTTTCGATTGAAGAGAAAAGAGCTCCTGGCTTTAAGGCAGAAAAATCCAGGATTACTTTGCTTCTTGGAGGGAATGCATCAGATGATTTGAAACTGAAACCTCTTGCTGTTTATCAATCAGAGAATCCAAGGGCTTTCAAAAATGTACTATGCAAGGAAAATCTACCGGTTATTTGGAGGTCCAACAAAAAGGTCTGGGTTACTTCTAATATATTTCGTGATTGGTTTGATCAATATTATTGTCCGACAATAAAGAAATATTTGAAAGCCAATAATCTTTCTCATAAAGTTTTACTAATCATAGATAACGCTCGAAGTCATCCCATAAATCTCAGCAATGATGCCATTGAGGTGATTTTTTTGCCTCCTAATACGACCACGATTCTTCAACCAATGGATCAAGGTATTATAGCATCCTTTAAGACCTATTATTTGCGGCGTACACTTCACCAATTAATTGAGCTACCGAGTCGGCGGACAACAGTGAAATGTCAATTAAAAAATTTTAGAGCAAGTATAATATTGCAAAGGTAATCAGCAATATAAATGAATCACGGCCAGAAGTTTCATCCGAAAATATGAACAAGGTGTGAAAAATATGGTTTGATTGTGTAACAAGTACAACTAATGAATTTGATAAAGAACTCATTGAAAAGGATATTCTTGAATTAGCCAGACAAATAGGATTTACAACAGTTGATCAAACCGACATTCAAGAATTATTGAGCTGCGGAGACGAGCCACTAAGTAATGAGGAGCTTGAGCAAATTCTGGTAAGTGAGAATGAAACACAAGCAATATCAAAGGACCAAAATGTAAACAAGGAAAAAACATTTAAATTAAAAGATTTGGCCGAAGCATTCGAACATTTAGATAAAGCGTTAAAAATCTTCAAAGAAAATGGTCCCGACGAATTAAGAAGTGCAGAAATTTCAAACGAAGTTTACACTTCTGTCAACGATTACAAGCAGTTGCTCGAAGAAAAAAGAAAACAAACTTTGTCCCAAACACGAATTTCGACCTTCTTCGCCAGTAAACCAGTCAACCCACAAACAGTAGAAATAGAGGCTATTTCTTCTAAAGATGATAACAATTAATGTGTTGCTTTTTAGTGCTTTATGTCAAATTTGTATTTGTATTTAAAGAAAGCCGCCTATTTTCTTTTTCGTAAGTTTTATAAATACTGTTACAGATCTGGCAACCCCGCAATTCGATCTCTCTCGAATAGACAAGAATTATGCAGAACATTATCCCCCCAATATGTAAAAAGCCATAATTAAAGATCTAGAACTTTCCAGTGTAGTTCAGACATACACCCGACGGAAGCATCGAGAACTGTCAAGAATAGGGCGAAAAATGTATAAAAGGCACGATAGCTTTCAGTCGAGAACCAGTCTTTTTGATGACGGAGACGCGAACCAGTGCAGGAAAGCGATAGAACAGTACGCGACGGTAGTGCCATATAGTGCGAATTAAGTTAAAGTGCGAATAAATAAATTATCACTTATTTTTAAACGAATTGTGTTTTACTTGAAATCCCGGCGAACCCCTAGCTCGCAACAATACGTATTCCGTTTGCTACTTGTTGCCTTCATTACTATTTGTAATTTGACGTGTAGTCGTGTACAGACATTTGATGAAGGCTGCAAGTTTTTTTTTTTTTTTTAACGCGGGGAAAAGCATCGAAAGCCTTAAAGTGCGGGACTTGAACCCGCTAAAAACCCCTCGCCTAACCCACTACCCCCCGGGACAACCGTCAAGTATTTCGTCAGGAGGAGCATAAAGTTCAAACGTCAAAGTGTCTTATGTCACTGTCTATCTTATTCAACTACCAGCTGTTCTAGCTGTTGTAGGCACTTCTATCTCAGATGGTTCCCTACGCAGTCTTTCGAGTCTCCTCAGCTCAGTGAGAACTTTCACGCACATCTGAGTCACCGCATTCCAGGTTTCGCTGCTGCTCAGCATATGTGGAACTATGTTGTCGGGGTTAATATTTACTCCAACGATGTCCTCGACTCTCCTTCTGTCCATTTCGTAGACTGGGCAGTGAAAGAATACATGCTCTGCATTTTCTATTGCATCTGTACAACTTGGACATGACGCAGAGGAATCATGGCCATATTTGTGCAAATAGCTTCTATAACAGCAATGCCCTGACAGAAATTGGGTCATGTAGTAATCTACTTCACCATGCTTCCGTCCGACCCACTTATCTACGTCTCTTATGAGTCTATACGTCCAGCGGCCTTTGCTTACCGTGTTCCATTGCAGTTGCCAGGCATTGGTACTTATCCGTTGTTCTTCTTTTTTCTCTTCCACTGTTAAGCATCGATTAATCGTATTCTTTTTGTGATACGATCGTTGTGCATCAGCAGCTAGTATGTCTGGCGGCAGTAAACCAGCTATGACATTCGCGGCGTCATAGGAAATTGTGCGAAATCCACTGCATACCCTTAACGCACTTACTCTATGGGGTTTTTTTTAAAAATATTCGCGTAAGATTTGTATCGTAGTGCTTCGCTCCTTATCGGTGCAGCATACATTCTGATACTTCGCGTCACTCTTGAAAGAAGTATCCTCCTGTTTTGGCTTGGTCCTCCAATGTTCGCCATTGTTCTGCATAGGGCGGAGTTCACTCTTCCTGCTTTTGCGCAGACTGTCTCGATGTTCGTCTTGAAGGATAATCTTGCGTCAATCATAAAACCCAAGTATTTAATGGAGGGTTGGGATACGATTTCAAGTCCATCTATATTTAATGTTATATGCTCTCTTTGTTTTCTGCTTGTAATAAGAACTACTTCTGTTTTTTGTGCAGCTAGCTCTAAATTAGATGCTCTAAGCTAGTTCTTAATGTCAGAAATCACGTTGGTGCTTATGT
This sequence comes from Chorisops tibialis, assembly GCA_963669355.1. Lineage (NCBI taxonomy): Eukaryota > Metazoa > Arthropoda > Insecta > Diptera > Stratiomyidae > Chorisops > Chorisops tibialis. The sequence goes on along the minus strand of OY770262.1, from coordinate 113,780,332 downwards.
TCTTGATGCTCTGTAAGTCTTTTGATACCACCGTGATTGCTATATCATCCGCGTAGCCAATTATTTGTACACCCCTTGGTACTGGAAGTCGTAAGATGCCATCATATTGTATATTCCATAACACGGGTCCTAGTACTGAGCCCTGTGGGACTCCACATGTTATGGTATATTTCTTCACTCCTTCTTCGGTATCATATATTAATACTCTATCTGCGAGATAGCTCCTGACCATTCGTAGGAGGTATGGTGGAGTTTCTAATTTTAATAGAGCATTAATTATGTTAGGCCACGTCACCGAATTGAATGTATTTTTGACGTCTAGTGTTATTATAGCGCAGTATTCTTTAGAACCATTCTTCCATCTACTGCCTTCAATGGCGTTTTCAGCAATGTCTATCACTTTTTTTATTGCGTCGACTGTAGAGCGCCCTTTGCGGAATCCATGTTGATTTTCTGAAATGTTTCCATTCTCTTGTAGATGTTGTTCTAATCTGTTAAGAATTAACCGTTCCAGGATTTTCCCCAGTGAGTCAAGCATGCACAGCGGCCTGTACGAACTCGGCTCTCCGGGTGGTTTTTTTGGTTTCGGGAGTAGAACCAAACGTTGGCGTTTCCATATTTTGGGAAAAATACCATCCTTTAGGCATTTCGAGTACATTTCTGCGTAGACGTCTGCATTGAGCTTCATAGCTATTTTAAGCGCTCTATTTGGAATGCCATCTAATCCGGGCGATTTATTGTTCTCAAGCCGCTTAGCTGCTTGGAGTACCTCCTCCGCAGTCACCACCGCTTGTTCGTTATTCACTTCAGTGGGGTTTTCTATTATTGCCGGAGCATTACTATCGGAGCGTTTCGGGAATAGCGATTCAACCACTTTCTCCATAAGTATAGGACACGTTGGGGCTTGTCCCCTTGGTCCCTTCAGTTTCGACATCACTACCCTATAGGCTCCATCCCATAAGTTACCGTTCATATTGTTACAAAGCTCTCTGAAACATTCTTGTTTACTTTGTCTAATTGCTTTTTTAAGGTCTGACCTGGCTTCTTTGTATATATCGTTTAGAGTACTACTATTCACGGTTGTTCTATTCCGCTGCAGCTGTCGTCTAGCTTTGTGGCATCTAGTGCGTAGCCGAGCAATGTTATCGTTCCACCAGTAGTTTGGTTTCCGTACGTTGTGAACTTTTCTTCTCACCATTGCCGCGTCACAGGCTTTACTCAGTTCGTGCACTACACTTTGAGCATTATTTTCTATACCTTGTTGCGGGTCATGTTCGGCATTCAGTACCATCTGGAAGATTTCTTCATCTAGTGTATTATCTTTCCATCCTTTTGTCTGCGCTTTCGCATGCTGGCGCTTTTGACGATTTCTTCTAACAAAATCAATTGTCACTATTATTGCCTGATGGTCGCTATGCGTGTATGCATCACTTAACCGCCATTCTGTGTGCTGGATTAGTGTTCTGCTTGCAAAAGTAATATCATTACGGAGCCTCTTCCGTTTTTTTCGAATGTGTTTTTGCGCCCACTATTTAAAACGATGACATCAAGCGACGCAAAGGCTTTGAGTAGCATATTTCCTCTCCCATTCGTGCGTTTGCTTCCCCATTCCGTGGCCCATGCGTTGAAGTCACCAGCAATGATATTTGGGCTTGTTGATTTAGCATCGATCGTGAGTCCATCGAGAATCCTTTCATATTCATCGTTTCCAACACTCGGTGGTATATAGCAGCTATATATATTTATTCCGCCAATCTTTGCTCTTACGTAGTACTGGTTATCAGTGTGTGGCTTATCTTGGAAAGTCTTGTCACCACAGGCCCAGATTGCTGCCTTTTGTGTCCTGTCTGAGATCCATCCTAAATCTCTTAAGTTTCGATATTGTTCACTTATGATCGCTACGTCAAATTTCTCTTCGTATATTCTCTGCTTTAATAGATCCTGAGCTGCTTCACAGTGATTAAGATTAATCTGAACTATTTTCATGTTTTTTTAATTTTGCATGCTTCTAGATATGCGGGACATGTTCGACTGCTTGTAGGATGATTAGAGTCGGCATTTACGTTGCTCTTGCATAGCATGCAGCATGGTAGACTATTGCAATCTCTCGCAAAATGGCCTGCTTCACCGCATTTCATGTATCTTGCACTGCGATCTTCGGTGCTTTTGCATGCTTTTGCTAAATGGCCGAAGGAAAGGCACCTGTAGCACCTCGTTACATTCACCGTTTCTCTAAGTCGGCAGACGACCCATCCTACTTTAATTTTTCCCTTGTCGATAAGTTTATTCGTAATTTCTGTCGGCGCCCTAATCACAGCTGTCTGTGTTCCAGCATAAGCCTTCCTAACTGTCTTAATCCAAGAAGGGTTAAAGGAACTTAGCCGCTCTATCTGCTTGCGTATAGCATCTACGATATCTTCCTTTGTCGTAATTTCATCTAAATCTTTCAGTTCTAGTTGAGTCTCTTGCGTAAGAACTTTAATGTCAGCTTTAGTCGCCAGGACCTTTTCTATTTCCTTCTTGAACTCCTCTGAGCCTTAACTTCGTTGCTTATTAAGTTCCAACAGCATTTGTCCTTTTGCCGTCTTGCTTATTTTTGACACATTTTCACTATATTTATTCAAAGCTTCATGTCCTTTCACCAATCGTAGGATGTCACTGTATGAAAACTCTCCTTTTTTGGTGATGACTATTGCGTCAGGTCTAACTGCTTTAGGTTTAGATTTCATACTTTCACGTTTATCTCGCCTACTTATCTTTTTTTTCATGACTCTCGTCCATCCTATTTCTTTAGGGTCCTTCTCCTTAAGTTTCTCTGTTGATACTTCATGTTGTTGTATGTTACGAGTATCTGCGAGCGCGTTTTCCTTTCTCGGTTTTTTTGGTGGGGTGGCTCGTTTCAGGTGCCCTTTATCTCCCTTTTTTTGTTGTGGATCATTAAAGATGCACTCTAATGATGGTGAGGTTTGAGCACTTTTATCGGTCTTCCCTACCTCTGATTGTCGAAGAATGTCCTTTTGGGCGCGTTTATCAAACTTCCCTGTCTCCGTTTGACGACGTATGTCTTTTGTAGTGCGTGTGTGCATAGCCACGATTGCACTCACCGCGTCTCTCATAGGTTGATGGATCGTTCGCCTTCCACCACCCATCATTTCGACTAGCTCCTTGATTTTCTCACCCAGCCTATCAAGAGCATCAAATGTCATAGGCTGCAAGTAAGAGCCGACATACGCAATTGTACACGAAAATAAAACTTATGTAAACGAAAACCCACGACATTTTTTAAAAAAATGAATTATGTACAAACTTAAAAAAATAAATACATTCATATTCAAAAAATTAAAGTTTATATATTTATGGCCTGAGGTTGCTTCTACCCTCGAGTTACGTCGTTTTCGACTTACGCCGCAAATTTTCGGAACCTAACTCCGACGTAAGTCGAGGGACTACTTTATTTTAAATTTCAGATCAGTAACTTTCATACTTTTCAAGCAAATCGAATGTTGAAAAAGATGTCATTACGTCACATTGTATGAGAGGGGCAGAAGGGGAAACGTTAGTCAGTTTACTTTTTCTCGACATTAATTATAATACTTATTATTTATTTAGTACAAACTTTAAGCTCGATAAATGTTATAAGTACCGAGGAAATTGGTTTATAGTTTTTTAAGAAAAAGTGCAGTTTGTATTGAAGGTGGTGAAAGGAGTGGGGGATTCAAATAATTTGTATACCATAGATTAGATTTATGACAAAAATAATATATTTCAAATTATTCGCTCCTATGGTTTTCAAGAAAATTGTATTATTATATGTTTTTGAAAATGAGTCATTTTGTACGGGATGTGGTAGAATGCGTGTATGCGGTATTGAAATAAGACCAAACGCAGATTACATCTCGAAGAATATCTAATAAACTGTGAAAGTTTCATTACAATCGGTTCACCGGTTTTTACGTGAAAGCCGGACAGACGGACAGCCAGAGAACAATTTGAAAAAAGTGTGTTTCTGCTTAGTTATTGTCCAAATAAAGTAAAACAGTAACTTATAGTCATTTTTAAGCAAATAACAGACAGACAATTATATTTATATATAAAGATTAATTACATAACAATCGCATATTACGCATTAAATTTCGCCATGAATTTGTTCATTTTGAAAAAGTGTTCCAGTAAGAAAGACTGTTTAACTTCACAGCAATGGAAAAAATTCTTAAACTTGAAAAAAAAAAATCGATCTGGAAAATTTTCTTTAAATAGCAGACTACACATCATAAATTATGTTTCTGTATTCAATGTGTCTAGAATTCGCTAAAACGACAGCACGATGAATGCCAATTGTGCACAGTGAAATATGCAAACATTCTAAGGTTGACATTTAAAATCATAACTTGGAAAATTTATTTTTAGAATCACATTTCCGATGGAAAGATTTTCTCAATCTAAAAATTGACACACAATTTAACATGTTTAAATTGCTTACAAATTAAAGTACAAATTTCACAAAATAATTAGACCATCTATGAAAAACATTGCGATAAGTTTTATCAACAAAAATAAAAATAAAAATAATGCAGGCATTTTTACACCTTCTTCTCTACACACACACACACAAATAAATTGTGCTAATCGAATTATACATTTATATTAGTTATTATAGAAATATATTGAATTGAAAATTTTCGTAAGTTTATCGCTTTTATAAAATTTTATCGCAATTTTTAAATCTGTTTATCAAATATAAAATGAAGATGTTTACCGCAACGTACGAATAAAGTGTGACTATTTTTATATTGACACTGTAATGTACTAATTTTTTGCGATAACATTTCACATAAAATGAAGATTATAAATCGGAGGAAAAAATCACTTAATAAGGTAAAGCTAAAAATTATTATAGATATTTTTATCATTATTGATTTAATGAGTTTTTTTTAGCTCAATCAAATCAATTTCCTGTTAAGACCCCCCGGTACGGGCATAGGGTAAAAACATAACAGGAGTACGATTGGGCATAAAGACCAATCGTGCGATACTCTTGATGAAATAGAAATTTTCGTATCTTAAGAAATTTTGTAGGGGAAGTGGTGGAGGGGGTGACGACATTGAACTAATTTTTTCACATGGCGGTAAGGTTGCTATCAAAATGTTTTATACAAAATTTAGGATTTAAAAATTTAATAGGTACTGAGAAAATTAGTGTATTGGATGTAGTGAAGTAGTGCAGTTTGTATGGGAGGTGATAGAAGGAGGGGCGAGTTTTTGATGACTTTTCAGAAATAACTATAAATATCATGCTTTTGACATGTCTTAAATTGCAGATCAGTAGTATTCATACTTTTCATGAAAATCGACTTTTTATAAAGTTGTGAAATTGTGTCATTTTTTATGGCAGGGGGTAGAAGGGGTAAAGCTAATCGCCTAATTTTTTTTTTTGGTTTTACTAATAATTCTAAATAAATATTTAGTGCATAATTTCAGCTCGGTCAATTTTATACGCAATGAGTAAATTGGCTTAGAGCATTTCATGAAAAACTGCAGTTTGTATGGTAGGTGGTGGAAGGAAGAGGAGGACTCTAATAACTTTTGTACAGTAGATTTAAACCATCATAAAAGTAATATATTCCAAATTTCAAATCAATAGCATTTATATTTTTCGACCAAATCTGTTTATTGTGAAATTACGAAATTGTGTCATTTTGTATGGGAGGGGGTAGAAGGGGTACAGCTAATCGTCTCATATTTTGTACACAATTTCAGCTTGATAACTATTATACGCACTGAGTAAATTGGTTTAGAGCATTTCATGAAAAAGTGCAGTTTGTATGGGAGGTGGTGGAAGGAGGAGGAAGACACAAATTATTTTTATAGAGTAGATTGGAATCATCATAAAAGTACTACATTCCAAATTTCAGATCAATGTCGTTTGTACTTTTCACGGAAATCCGTTTATTGTCAGATTGCGAATTGTGTCATTTTGTATGGGAGGGGGTAGAAGGGGTGGAGCGATTTGGCTCGTTCACGAGCTTGACCTTACTTTTTTGTTAAAAACGACGTATACAAAATTTGAACTTTCTAGCTCAACGCGTTCTCAAGCTAGAGAGGACACGGACGGACAGACGGACGGACGGACAGACGGACGGACGGACATCCGGTTTTGAGATTTTTGAGTGATTATATGAACTTCTGTATCATTCATTTTTTTCTCCGAGCCTTATTTCTTGGCGTTACAAACTTTGTGGCAAGCTTATAATACTCTCAGATTTCATCTAGAGTATAAACAGTTCTCAGATCATGAGCTTGGGCCTTTAGTTATCGTCAGGTCTTTTTTCTCGCCTCCTGTACAAACCGCTCTTTTTTTAAATTATTCTTCTTCAATGGTACTATAGCCCAAATTTTGCCTTGGCCTCCTGACCTTCTGCTTCCTTAACACATACTTGTAATAGTGAAAGAGTAATTAGTCCTTCGCACAACACTATCTGCGAATAATTTTATTTTAGCAGATTGAAAGGCCAGTTGTACCTTCGTAGGTAGTACGCTCGAATTATGCACCGCCTGAAATTTAAACTCACCAACATCGTATTATTGTCTACCTCTACCCTACCTTCTTGACTAATCCAGGTTTTTGTTCAGATAGACTATCAGAAAGCGACAGCTATATCGAGCTATATCAAACTCTGCGCAACTAAATTACTTACGAAATTCGTTGCGATTTGTGGATTAGTGAATACCGCTTCATATAAAAATCAATGAAAGATGCATATGTGATGACAATTAAAATAAATATTAAATTGACTGCAATTATTTTTGATATAGTCACTTTTATAGATGCCAAAAAAATAATTATAATAATTAACGAATGTGCCATAATTATTTAATGTTAATCACAACGATGTAATTCCTCCATTTATCTGATAAAAATTGGTTTGATTGTAGAATTTCGTTTGGAAATGGTTTAAGGGATTATAATACGCACGAGAAGATTCAATTAATCAATCGCAAATTTTAGCAATTTTTTTCGAAGATTTTTTAAGTATTTCAATAATTTTAGAAGCCAAAATAAAATTTTTACCACCTAATAAATCAATTCGTCCGACTAAAATAAAACTAATAATATAACACAAAAATTTCGTAATAACCTTGACCATGATCTTCTAAAAATAATTCAAAATATTGTGATTGTGATAATTTCTAATAATTTTCAGCGCCAAAGATAGAGCGAACCGACTAAAACCAGATATTTCTTAAAGACGCCAACATGTGCCAATATTTTTATAGGAATAATCATATCATATAAATCAAACATAATACAAAACCGAGAAATAGAATGTAAGCGAACTTAATTAAACTTTTTATGGTTGCACAGATCAAAGAAATAAAACTTCCAATTATTTAGAGAGTTTAGAGAATCTATTTCCAGCCAGAAATTAATATAATTTGCGAACATTCTTCAAATAAATTGTAAGTAAATATTGAATTGATATTTGAGTAAATAATACATATAATAATAACAGGAAGATGTTTGCATTAGATCTTATGATACAATCGATAATGGGAGTAGATAGTTGGCAAATATTAATGATAATTTTAGAAATTTTGTTTGAAAATAGATTTGCAGGCACAAATTATATTATAATTACTTATTTCCATTATAGATTTTGTACAAGTTTATTTAATAAATAAAACAAGGTGAGGGTAAGAAATAATGAAGTGCACTACTATAGTTATGTATTGTCTGAATGATTTCATGATGACCGATTTTATCACATGATGAAAATCAATCGTGCCTACCCGAACAATTCTTCAAATTTTCTGTAAATTTGTATAATATCGACCTTAATATTGCACAATTGTAAAAACTTCAGCTTTATTTTTCAATCGACTTATAAAAAGTAGGAGGTTATCTAGTTCAATTTGCCTATTTGCACTGAACATAAATATCTTTATTAATGTTCAGACCTAACTTTTTCCTGATGCATCGAGATAGATGATTTATTTCAGCTGCGTCAAAATTTATATCAGCTGCTAAAGCTGGGGTATCGACCAAAATTCTTAGTAGGCTACCGCGGATTGATATTACGTCATTTACATCGCTGATCCTAAATTTGATATTTTAGACCCTGCCGTAGTAGCAGCGTGCTTGCAATAGGTTTCGTTCACAGTTCAGGAAGTAAAATTTTCTTAAGTACGATTTTTCCTGTTGCTACTGGCAATGGAAATATTTTTTAAAATAAAAGAGGCAAACGACAGAGTGAAACCAGTTGCACCTCTGGAAGGCCTGTTTCTGTCATTAAGTCCCCTATAAGATCTGTAAATATTTTCCATTGGCCGGCAGTTCAACTGAAAAAATATACCTTCTTCACCACTTGTTACGGTCGTCCTCACTCTTCTGCCTCTCCATTTTTGATTAATCATTCAGCCTTTGCCTGTGTCTGAGCATTGCACATAGAGTCGAGATTGCCTACAATACTGGGCTGTAGCGCCATTGTAGAAGAATAATTATTGCTATAGGCTCTAGACGATTCTTCTCAACGTTATAGTTCCAGCGTATCAGATGATTATCCCCCATTCAGCATACTAGATCCCTGCAACACTATTCTAAAGAGCGCTCGTTACTAAGAGAGAAAATTGCTTGATAACAGTGGCGGCTCGTAAGTTGAGGCAGGTGAGGTACTTTCTCACCGAAATAAATCGAAATACAATTAATTAAACTATACCCTTCAATAAACTCTATCAAATAATTAATATTGGCTGCCTTTGTATTTGAATCTGTCATTGGCCTCGCTTTGATTTTTTGTATGCTGCCACTTTCCTCTTTTCCGAAACATATAAAAGTGGTGAAGGTATGAGACTTGTTCAAGCTCGCCTCAAAGTTCCATACAAGATCGGTGCTGTCAGCACTTTGTTGTTTTTTACGTACCTAGAAAGAAAAGTTTTTGACTCTTTATTTCCTGAAGAATATTTTTCGCTGAAATGAGAAATATTTAACCATTCCAGTGGAAAAGATTTATTCGTTGCATTTGGAGGGATTGTCAAAGGCTCAATAATATTTTTTGTATGTTGATCTTAGACCCTATCTTTATTGTTCGACATTATGAATGCACAAATCGAATCTGTCAATTAATCAGCTCCAATGAGACTTTTAAAAAGGGCATAGGGCTCTAAATAATAAAATTTAATGCCTTCGACACACGATGAGTGTTAAAATATTTTAACTTTTGTTTCGATATTACTAATGTCGCTATCCAATACATAATTTTACCTACTTCTATTAAGATTGTGAGTTAAAATGTTTTGACTTGCGTGGTGTGACTATAGCATTAGGCTATAGGACTAATATTTCAACTAGAAAAACTGCTTTGTTTTAAGAAATTTTTGGATAAACCTATTTCGTTACAGAGATCGAAAACTACAAAAAAAGTATGATCATTCGGATGTATAAATTTGTAGTCAATCCTTTACACGGGTAAAGAAGTAACATATGTATCTTCAATTAAAATCTTTATTACTAAGAGTAACTGCGTTAGCGTCGCAGAACTGAATTCACTATCATCAGCCACTATTGCAGAATTTCGACCGTCGAAAGTTTAACCCTGCGAAAATTCCTTCTCCATGGCATTCCCGGATTGCCCTCAAGAAATACTCTTCCTTTCTGCCTAAACCTCTCCGCCATCTTTTTCATCTATCTTATTCTTCTGGGGTCCTTCCAAAGTTACGAACAAAGGAAAAAGGAAGCAAACCGAACTTTGCTTACTATTGCCTGGGGAAGCCTTCACTGCAGTGCTCTCGAAAGTAATAAAAGCTTCTGTCAATCGTAAAATTATTAGCACAATCATTTCATCAGCAATCGCCAATCCTCAATACGGATTTTGGTCGAATAGATGTACGAGAGACCTTTAAGTTTGCTTAACCGAGCGTTGGAATTTTTGTATCTATAAGTTTGACGAGGGTCAAGTCCTCGCACTACACAGGTTTTTTTTTTTTGACAGATTTTGGCATGATTCCCTTTTAATTTTCTTTTTGTCTTGCAGAATGACCTGTGTTGTAGGCAATTTCGGCCTTTATATAAAGTGCACAAACACAGTCATGGAAAGGAATGGGATTCGGAAGGTATGGGAAGGAGAGTGAGGACGACCGTAACGAGTAGTGAAGCTGGTATATTTTTTCAGTTGATCTGGCTACAACTGACAAATATTTGCGGATGTTATGGGTGACTGAATGAAAGAAAGCGAACAGAAACCATCTACTGAGTATATAGCCCTTTTTGAAGTGGAACTGTTCGATTTTTACATTGTTTTCCCATTTTATTTCGGATAATTTTGCATTACCAGTAGCAACTGAAAAATTCCTGCTTAAAAAATCTACTGCCTGGAGTGGGAATCGAACCCATGACCTATTGACTGCGAAGCAAGCACGCTACCCACTACGCCACGGAAGCCTTAAGTTCAAACTTCAATGCGTTACTAGTCCATACAAAATAATAAAATTTCATAATGAGTTGATTTTCTTGAAACGTTTCAAAGCTGCTGGTCTGAAATTTGAAACTTACTATTTATACTCTAGATGAAATCTGAGAGTATTATAAGTTTGCTCTAAAGTTTGTAACGCCAAGAAATAAGGCTCGGAGAAAAAAATGAATGATACAGAAGATAATATTATCCCTCAAAAATCTCAAAACCGGATGTCCGTCCGTCCGTCCGTTCGCTCTCTAGCTTGAGAACGCGTTGAGCTAGAAAGCTCAAATTTTTTCCACGTCGTTTTTGACAAAAAAGTAAGGTCAAGTTCGTGAACGGGCCGAATCGCTCCACCCCTTCTACCTCCTCCCATACAAAATGACACAATTGCGCAAATTTACAATAAACGGATTTGCGAAGTTTAAAAGCTATTGGCCTGGAATTTGGAATATATTACTTTTATGATAATATCAATCTACCGTATAAAAACTATGTGTGTTCTCCCCCTCCTTCTACTACCTCCCATACAAACTGTACTTGTCATGAATTACTCTAAGCCAATTTACTCAGTGCGTATAAAATTTAGCGGGCTGAAATTGTGCACCAAATATTTATTTAAAATTGTTAGTAAGACCAAAAAAAATTAGATGATTAGCTTCACCCCTTCTACCTCCTCCCATACAAAATGACACAATTTCGCAATTTGATATTAAATGGATTTACTCCAAAAGTATAAAAGCTATTAATCTGAATTTTGGGATATATTACTTTCATAATAATTTAAATCTACAGTAGAAAAATTATTTTCGTGCTCCCTCTCCTTCCACCCCCTCCCATACAAACTACACTTTTTCATGAAATGCTCTAAGACGATTTTCTCAGCTCATATAACACTTATTGAGCTCATATTTTGTAACAAATACTTAATTAGTATTATCACTAAGATCAGAAAAAAATATTTGATTAGCTTCACTGCTTCTACCCCCTCCCACACAATATGACACAGTTTCACAATTTTACAAAAAATCGATTTTCTTGAAAAGTATGAATGTCACTAGTCTGAAATTAAAGTGATGTCAATTTTATAATATTCCTAGTTATTTCTGAAAAAATCACTAAAATTTCCCCACTCTTTCTACCACCTCCCATACAAACTGCACATTTTCACTAAATCTAACTCACTGATTTTCTCAGTTCCCATTCAATTTTTGGAGTAAGCATTTTGTATAAAACATTTTTGCTGAATTTAAGGTTTGTAGCTTTCATTATTTTCAATTCGGCATAGTTTTCCTGAAATTGAGGCACTTGTATGGGAGGTGGCAGAGGAAGTGGAGCGTTTAAGATGATTTTGAAACTGCTTATCATCATCCTTATCACCACGCTTTGATTCAATTTCAAATTCGATAGTTCTAATATATTCGAAGAAGAAGCTACTTTAGCATGATGGGGGAAAAATTAGTTCAATGCTACCATCCCTTCTAACACTTCCCATACAAAATTTCTTGGGATCACAAAAAATTCTATTTCATCTAGAGTATCGTAAGATTGCGCTTTACGCGCAATCGTAGCCCTGTTATGTTTTTATAATGTCTTTTATTACTTCTACCACCGCCCATACAATTTGCACAATTTTACGAAATTCAATACACAAATTCCGTGTCCGTTCTTATCAAATTTGTGAAGCTAAAGTTTGGTGCAAAGTATTTGTTTCGTAGCTGTTATTGTAAGATGTGAAAAAAATAAGTTTAATCCCGCGCCCCGTTCTATCAGCCCCCATACAAAATGACACAATTTAAAAAAAATTCTATTTTGTCGGTTTTCTTGGAAAGTATGAAAGCTACTGATCTCAAAATAGGAACACATCATTTCCGTATTGATTTTATTTTGTTCCTTTTGTAAAAGCATTAAAATCCCCCACCCGTTCTACCACCACCCACACAAAACTCGGTGCTTAAGATTGCGTGTTTACCAAAACGAAGATTTAAGTGAAAATGAATGGTTTTATGAACAAAAATTTTGCTGAAGCCGCTAGAAACTCGAACTTTTTTTTTCGAATATCCTTAAATCAAACTCTTGCTGAGGGAACTGGTTTAATAACAATTACTATGCTTATATGGACACCAAACTTCACGGGTGAAACTTTAATCGCGGAGTAAAACATCGTGCAAACAGTGATTGAAATTCAAAGTTCACGCGCAATCTAATTAAAAATATTGCGAACTAAAAATATCGTATAAACAGTAAGTGAACTGACAACCTACTATCCCAACACATGAATTCATTTTTCGTCTCTATCCAGCATGTCATGTACCATTTCTATGCAATTCCAACACACAAATTAATGAAATTTGCAACATGTTTTGAAATTAAACAGCTAATTGCTGATAAAAATTCTTATCATTTCCACTTTGATGGGTTGAGGAACTGTCATTGCGATCTTAATTTGAAACTTATTTTAAGTTTATCTGGCGTATAAACACATCGCAAGTTTCAATCGCAATTCACAATCGTAATCGAAACTTCTCCGTATAAACATAGTAAATGTAATGGTTGACTGTTTTTGAATTTATTATCACTTTTGTGCAGAAAGTTATTAAAAAACATAACAGAACTACGATTGCATGTTAAGTCCAATCATGCGATACTCTAGATGAAATAGAAATTATAGAGCTTAAGAAATTTTGTATAAAGAGTAGTAGAATGAGTTTGAAGTAAATTTTTTCACATCATGCTAGAGTAGCTATAAAAAAGTTTTATACAAAATATAAGCTCCAAAAATTGAATAGATACTAAGAAAATTAGTGTATTGTATAGGGTTATCCAATAAGAGGTCTTATTTTGAATAGCCCGCTATTTCGGTAGATGTCACTTTTGAAGCTGTAATTTTTTGACATTTGACAAGTAGAAACTACGCCATTAATAAAAATGGAACGATACACGCTTCAACAACGCATTGAAATTATTAAAATTCACTATTCTTGACTGATGAGGCCCATTTCCACCTCGGTGGCTACGTCAACAAGCAAAACTGTCGCATCTGGGGCTTGGAAAACCCAAGAGTTATTGTTGAAAAGCCTCTCCATCCTCAACGTGTGACTGTTTGGTGCGGTTTATGGTCCGGCGGGGTCATTGGACCTTTTTTTCGAAAATGAGGCTGGAGCAACAGTTACGGTGAATGGATTGCGCTATCGAGAGATGATTAATGATTTTTTTATGGCCGGAATTGGATGATATTGATCTGGACAACGTTTACTTTCAATAAGACGGCGCTACGTGCCACACAAGCACCGAAACCATTGATCTTTTACGGGAAAAGTTTCAAAATAGACCCTCTTATTGGATAACCCTATATTTAGTAAAATTGTGCATTTTGTGTGGGAGGTGGTAAAAAGAATGGGGAGTTCTTAGTGATTTTTTTCAGGATTAACTGTAAACAGGAGAAGGCAGAAGGAGTGAAGCGAATCAGTTAATTTTTATCGATCTTAATAATAATACTAATTAAGTGTTGAGTACAAATTTTGAGCGCAATAAATGTTAAACGTACTGAGAAAATTGGTAAATTGTATTTCGTGAAAAAGTGCGGTTTATGTAGGGGGAGTTGGCAGGAGTGGGCTGATTCGAATAATTTTTATACTATAAATCACATTTATGATGAAAATAATATATCAGAAATTAAAAATTATTAGTTTTAATAGTTTCGAAGGAAATTTGATAATTGAAAATTTTTGAAAATGAGTCATTTTGTATGGGAGCAGACATGCCATCCGTTGGATTAACTGTAAGGGTGCCAAGTTGATTTTTAGTACCACCGCTGGCCACCATACCAGCGCGCCATAGCAAATAATTGGTCTAACAATACTGGTATACATCTAGTGGATGAGGTGCGGCTTAAGGCTCCATCTCAAACCGAATGTCTTTTTGCAAGCGAAGAAGGCTACCCTAGCCTTTTTTGCTCGTTCTTGAATATTGGCCTTCCAGGATAATTTACTATCAAAAATCAGACCTAAATATTTAACTTGATTCGAGTGGACCATATTGATACCTCGAATGTTTGGTGGATTGAAAGCATATGGTCTTCTTCTTCTAGAGAAGAGGACCAGATCTGTTTTTTTGTGGGTTAATAGTAAGTCCTTTATCTAGTGCGCAGCTGTCTAACAGTTGTAAGGCGGATTGCATGAGGTCTCCTAGAACTTGCTAAAACTTACCAGTTAGCATGATGACAAGATCGTCTGCATATGCTATTGTGGGGTAGCCGTTCTGATTTAAAATGGAAAGGGGTTCATTCACTGTTAGGACCCATAGGAGAGGCGATATTATACCGCACTGTGGCGTTCCTTTGTGAACAGAGCCTTTTCTTGTCTCGTCACCCATCTGTGCTACGATTTTCCGTGAACGAAGAAGTCTCTTTTTGATGGAAAGCTTTCTTTACGGCGGCTACCGTCACATGCAAGGCGGTGTCAGTGGATCTACCTTTCAAGTAGGCGTGTTGGTGGGGGCATCAAACCGAGAGTTTCAGGTAGCTGTCCACCAGTCTTTCTAGGCCTTTAAGAAGAAACGAAGTCAGGCTGATGGGTCGAAAAGCCTTCGGGATGTTGTGGGACGCTCTGCCTGGTTTAGGTATGAAAACTACCTTAACCTTTTGCCATAACTTCGGTATGTAACAAAGACTGATGCATGCTTTATATATGTCTATCAGGTACTGAATTATTGTTTCATCCATGTTCTGGATCATTGCGGGATAGACTTCGTCCACCCCTGGTGACTTGTAAGGTTTGAAGGAACTGAACGCAATTCCTATGTTTCCTGGTGTCACGACTATATCTACTAGTTCTGAGTTAGCTAGAATTCGATCGACACATGAACTTTGTGGTGGGGGCTCAAAGCAACCAGGGAAATGCGTTTGCATTAAAAGTTCCAGTGACTCGCCGCTAGACCCCGTCCATCAACCATTGCCTTTATCCAGTAATTCAGGCATGTATGGGTCTTTGGATAGGGTCCTCTTTATCCTAGCAGTTTTGTTGACTTTATCGATTTCTTCGCAGAATCTCTTCCATGAATTTCGTTTGACGGCTCTTAGCTGTTTTTTTGTACAGTGTAAGTGGTGCTTGGTATTTGTCCCAGTCTGTGTCAAGTTTGCTGGAGTTAGCTTTATTAAAGAGTTTCCTTGCTCGTTTTTTCAGGATATCGAGATCGTTATTCCACCAGACAGTGTTCTTACTATCTTTGGCGGACTTCTGAGGGCAGAAACTCTTGTATGAGTTTGTTAGTATATTTGTTAACATACCCACTCTTTTATCTAAGGAATCTGTTGTTTGTATTGGGTAAGGAACTATTGCCGGTAGTCTTTGGTTTATTAGCTCCTGATATTTAACCCAATCCGTTCTTGCTGGATGCCTGTAAAACCGGCTATTTTTTGTTGATCCCATTATTTCAAATCTTATCCACATGTGGTCTGACAAGGATGGTTCTTTCGAAATTTCCCAGTTGTGGATCGTTAGTGATTTAGAGTTAGTTGCAAGAGTCAGGTCAATAACCTCGCTTCTTGCTCTATTTATGAAGGTGGGACTGTTACCAACATTACAAACATTTAGATTGTTCATGCTAAGAAATTCTAGAATTGACTTACCGCGATCGTTGCAGTCTGTGCTAGACCAGTAGGTGTGATGGGCATTGGCATCACAACCTATTACCAAGTCCTCTGTGTTGGACTGGACAAGCTAGCACAGGTCAGTCGTTGGAACAACCCTTGCGTCGTATGGCTGGTATGATGAAACCAGCTTAACTGGCTCCGGTGTTCCGTTAAGTGACCTCTCCCAAAGCGTCGTTGTTTGGTCTGGGCTGCTGAATTGCGGAATTAAAGTTAATTTTAGTGCTTTTTTCGCAACGACACATGTCCGTAGCTTACCTGTTTTGGGTCCGTGAAGGACCGTAAAAGTTTTATTGCACCATCCTAGAATGTGGTTAGAGCCACTCAACCAGGGTTCCTGGACAAGTGCAACATCCGAGTAACCTCTTAAGAGGTGTTTTTGGAGAGTGGCAGTCCCCGCTCTACTGTGATGTAGATTGGCTTGAACCATTCTTAGTTTGCCGGCTTCTGAGGTTGGCTGCGTTTGGTTTCGGTAGTTTGAAGTGGACCTTGTTGAGTCCACAATCCGCGAAACCTTTCGCTACAGACAACCTTTCCATGGAGCTTTGGTCGATTCTGAGAACAAGAAGTTGGCCCTTGTCTTTTTGTTCTGAATGGGAAAGCTTCCATACCTCCGTGGAAAGATTATTTTGCAGCTTAATATCCTGCAATAGGATTTCAGGGTCTTCAATGATATCTGGGATCCATACCGACACTTTTGTCAGTCTAGGAGCCTCGGCACCTTCCACCACCTGTATCTAGATGTCCTTCAAGAGCTCGTTCATCTTGGGAACCGCCTCCTGAAGGAAGACCAGAATGTTTTGGTCAGCACAAGTTATCCTAAGATAACCTGTCTCGAAGTCATACTTCAAAAAGCTTGGTTTAGCTGATGGATTACCTAAGAGGTGTTCCCTCAGAATGTTCCTCAATGAAGAGTAGATCTGAGGCCTCACCGACTCTGGTATAATGCCTAGCAAGTCGTTGGTGTTAATGACTGCTGCCTGGAGGGAACTCCTAGCGACGTCGCTATAGGTAGCCGATCTTGGCTGTTTCTTTTTTGCTGCAGGTATCGGCGTATTACTATCATCCGAACGGATACGCTTATGTTTCTGCTTCAGTGGTTTATTATCGGCGACTGTGCCCGCGGACAATGAGGGCTCTTTGGCCTTGCTAGAGGCGGTGCCATGAACCGATCCTTCCGAAGCCAGCGGGGATGAAACTATTTCAACCACTTCGACATTTTCCACTGACGGCTGCAAAATGGGAGTCGCAGCTGATTGGGGACCCGGAGTCAAGTTATGAGTCTTGCTTCGTTGGGCTGCGCTTTTGAGCATATTTTTCCTTTTTGTTGCCGATAGTTTCGGAACCACAGCGCTATCCGTTGCAATGTTTGATACTACTTCCAGCGGAGTGGTCGGAGCTTGTAAGGACTCTTTCGCAGGAGGCTTTACTACTCTGTCCACATTCGCTTCGGGGGTGCTAGCTTTATTAATCAGAGACGTTTCTGGGGTCCTAAGACCTTTCGCCTCGACTCTGATCATTTCGGCCGGCACGCTGACTGGGCGTGAAGCTTCTGCAGCTCGTGAATTGTCCGTCCCGGAAGACAATCGACTCAGAATTGCAGCCACTTTAGTCTCTACCGCATTGTCAAAATCGCTTTCGCAGTTTTTCTGTTTAGGGTGGTTTTAGCACGGCGATGGGCTCGGTTGCTAATTCCACCTTGAGGGGTTGGATCGTCTCAGTGGCAAGATCAGCCGAGATAGTTGTGCAGGATATTGTCGACGTCGAAGCGTGACCAACATCTATACTCTTCTCCATCGGCTTACTCGATTCTGAGTTTGCATCCTCTTATGCCATTATAAAAGCGAGATCACTGAGCTTTGACATGGAAGATTCAGTGCGGTGATTTGAGCACCCTCTTTTGCCGGGGACTGAGGGTCAATACGGGAGGACTCCATCTCATAGTTTTTTGGGCTGGTTCGCGGCATGGTTTTTACAGGAAAGATATTTGCTGCCATATCCACTTCAACATGTTCATTCATTTAGGCTCACAACGTGGCGGTTGCCTACGTGTGTCCGATGAGCTTGTTGAAGAGAGTATAACTGTCAAACTTAATTCCTTGCTATTGCCATGCTAACCGCGGACGAGGGTCTTGCGACACACCGCGGCGTGCTCCATCCACCACCTGAGGACGCCCTTGATAGGTTGCCCAACCCACAGGTCAATATGACATTACTTTTTCGACAAAACCAACGTGTACAAGATTTGAACTTAGTAGCTCAACGCGTTCCCAAGCTAGAGTGTTCACAGACGGACGGACCGGACATCCGGATTTGAAATATTTGAGGGATAATATAAACTTCTGTGTCATTATTTATTTAATTATTCTAATAAGAAAGTATTGTAATCGACACAGAAAAAACAAATGCCACCCTGAAATTTTGATTTTTCGCGTTTCATGACTAAATTAAAGGGGGAGGGGGAGTCTAAAAACAAACTGTCAGCCGAATTTTTTTTCATATGATTATATCTTCGGAAATACTTGATCTGAAAAATTATTATTTTGAACTTAAAACGTATATTAGCCTATACTAGTGGAATACTAGAAAAATATAAAATTTGGTCATGTTAGTGTGAAGAAATGGTGAGCATTTCAAAAAATTGTGCATTTTTCACAATTCCAAATCGTTATATCTCAAAATTCAAAACAGGTATCAAATAGTAGAACTATATGATTTATAATTTTCGTACAAATTTTCAGATTGTGCACCCTCAGGGGAACGAGGTGTGGTGGGCCAAAATGTCGAAAATTTTCACTAATTTTTTAGGGATCTGGTAAAAGATACAAAGTTAAAATTTTGAGCGAGAATTCATATAGGGTGGGTCATCCATTGGTTTCTTTTTAAATCATAGGTTGTTTTGACACTGAAAGCTGTTTCCCGCTCGAAATCTTGACAGAAAGTCAGTATCATACCTCCGCGAAACGAAATAAGTCGCTTTACACTTGAACAACGTTGGGAAATACTGAAAACTTATTTCCAAAGTGAGTGAGGTGTAGCCCAAACAGTGCGTTTTTTGGCGTTTTTTGGCTTTTGGCGATGTCAATTGGCCGCCTCGGAGCTGCGATTTGACCCCTTTAACTTTTTTTTTTCTGGGGAACCGTGAAGGACCGATGTTATGCCAACAATCCAGAAACAATTCAAGCAATTAAGGCCATCATCCAAGCAATCCCTAAGCTACAGCCTGAAACCATCGACATGGTCTTGGAAAATTGGAGTGACAGAATGCGCTACTGCGAAGCCAGCCGAAGCAGCCACTTGAACGAAGTTATTTCCCATCATTAATGGGAATGCTTGCTCTTATTAATGAAGCCATAATACATGGGGAAAAATCTAATTTTGTTCATTTTATTGGATTTTTAAAAAGAAACTTGTATTTGGCCCACCCTATACATAAAGAAAAAATATTAATTTGAACCAGAACTGTTATTCACCGAAGGAGGCCCTAACCTGCACTAGGTGTTTCACGTGTATTGAAAAAATACAAAAACTCAAAATTTTTGAGTGAAACTTTAAGATACGAACTTAAAAATTGGTCGAGTTAAAAAAAAAATGCTTAAGAGTTTAAGATATTAACTAGTCGAATACCTCCAAAACTTCTACCCCCTCCCATATAAAGATATTTTTCCGACAATTTTTAAGAAATAAAATATCACAAAACCAATAAAAACTATCAACTTGAAATTAGGTACAAACACGAACTTGAAATTTTGTACGAATACATTTCAAAAGAAACTTAACAAAACTGCATTACAAATTTTGCGATTCCTACACCTCCTCTATCACCTCCCAAACAAATCTATGGCTTGATGAATATAAAATACACTGAGAATTTCATAGAATTTACTTCGTCCATGAAACTAACATTCTATTCAGCGAATTTTGAGTAATCAATTCAAAAATTATTGACATGTAACCATCTTTTATCGCGCCGAAAAAATTAATAAAAATTACGCAATCAATTAAAGGGACATCGAATTTTTAAATTAAATTTTTTTTCCAGCCTGCTCCTGGCCATTCAATCGGACGGCTCTTTTTCAGCCAATTTATCACTACTTTTCACAACTTTTGTTCATAATTTTTCAATTCGAAATTACCGCATCTTCAACGAAAATCCGTCCTCGATTTACATGGCGCTGGTCACAGAAACTTCTATTTCATCTAGAGTATCTCATAATTGGGGCTTATTCGCAATCGTAGTTTGTTTATGTTTTTAGAAAAACCCTCGTTTTTATTTCCTCTTTCCTGAAAAGGTCTTTTTGCAGTTGTTTTTTTTTAATAAAAAACGATATTCAGTTACTTAAACTTTAAAATTGGTGAAACGTTGCTGTAATGTACTAAAGCGAAAAATAAGTATGACAATTTTTGGTAGCACCGAATTGCATTCATCCATCATATCCGGGAATCAAATTTAAAATCTTGAAAAATTTATTGATTTCTTCAAGGCTGCAGTCTATCTACATAAGTATTGCACAATTTTTTTTTCCCAAATTTGCTCAGATTGAAATTATTTTGCAGTGATTGCTTTCTAAAACGCATTGTGTTATTGAATTTGTTCTGTTATATCAGTTTTTCACTAATCTATTGTGAATTATTCTGACGAACTCCTTCCTATTCTGCAGTCATTTGGTTTTACGGATATTTGAAATCCAGTATACTATTCATTCCTTAATAACCCGCAACGTCAACGTAACGTACTTGAATTGATTTGCTTACAATTACACTTTTGTACAAATTTCGAAAAATAGAAACGTGCGATTTCTGTAAATAGCTTCAACTTATCCTTGAGCCTTGTGCCGGAATTCTTGTTTATTATCATGGCGATATTATTACGCAAGAGCAATAGGTCCTATCCAATAATTTATTTCAGTTTGGAAATGACACAACCGGCAGAAAACTACGTCTCGAAATCGGCCCAACACGCAATAAGTTGATTTATCCTTAAGTAGTAGGTTCGTATTATGCCTGTCAGCAGATCATGCCAAGCCCCAAAATTCTCAACCCTCTCATCTCTGCGCGGAATCTCGACCCACAAACGTAGAAATTTCCGTAAAACGTAACGAAATTCCAAGGTTTGGGATCTGGTGTTGAAAGCCGCCCATCCGCAGAGATGCCTTTGCCCCGTCAGCCTACGGGGAGATGTAGGTGGGTGCGGATCATGGTGGCTCATCAAAAAGCTCAAGGAGAACTACGTAAACATTTTAAGGACTCTCGACGTGTGCAAGTCGTCGTACGAGTTCCTTACAATTTGCAATAGTGGTAGTGGGGCAAGGACATTCCGGAGCAGCCTTTGGGAGCCCGTCGAGCTTTTAAGCCCTCAGTCTACGTTTCGTGACTGTCGCGTTTAAGTGGAGCCCACCAGAATAAGCTACGGCGTAGTTTGTAGAGTGTGTACCTTCACAATTTTTTTTCACATCAGCGAGCTAATTAATTCGTTTTGGGCGGTGTGTTCTCGTGTAGGTGGTATTCGTATTTCGTGTGGTTTTCAAGTTAATTGACCGCAAAAGTAATCCGGAATAACGAAAATGATAGCAGCGCATGCAAGCCACTGTCAATTCTTATCGTTCATGCTGCGGATGAGCTTCCTTCGAGCTACTACGTTCGTGACGCCACAAATCTAGAGGCTAAGCCCCACTGTGTAAGTCCTTAGTTTTTCGTAGTTTATGGCCTAACCCCCTAAATCGATATTTCGGTTGATATTTGCGTGATTTATCCGGCTTTATTTGATCGATTATTTCCTTTAATTCGTTCGGTAATACGAGTTGCATGCAGGAGAGCAGTGTTATTGTTCATCTACCAGGTTCCATCGGTTCTACGACGAGGTCAAGCGATTTCCTTGACCTATCGGCCTCGACAGATTTTCTTTTCCAGGATCTCGGGCAGATGGTTTGTGGATTGGGTTATTTCTTTACAAACAGAGAAGTAAACAGATCTTTGTTCTAAATTCCATTAAGCTTCGTTTCCTGGAACAAGAAAGAAAGTTGATTTCATGCGGAGAGGATTGATGTATTGATGAAATACTCGGAAAATTTATTGCAGAAAGTTGTGAAATTTTATCGCAAACTGCTGTTTCCGTAAACATTTCGGAGAAATTATAAAATCTTATTTACGTTAATTGTATACAATTTGTTTTTATGGTTTACTGAAATGGACAATTGAATTTGTGTTGTGTTTTTCGAGGTGACGAGTCGAACCTCTTTTATATGTAAAACTAAAATTTTCTTAGATTTGGTTTTTAGAATTTCTTTTAAGACAAATTTTATCTTGTGGTTTGAAGGATTTCAGCATAATTCAAACTGCACATATAAAACGATTCTTGTACATATCTGATATAAGTTTAGCTTTGAATGGGTGAGAGAAATGCTGCCTAAAGTTTGAACTTATTCGTCTTATCTCAATTAGAGTAATTTTTTATTCTGAAAGTTGAATTAAGATATGCCCATAACATTTATGTATTTTAAAGAAATTAAAAAATCTTTCATTAGTTGAAAAACAAAAGCGCTAAAAATCTATTTTAAAGAACATAACAGGATTACGATTGCGCTTTAATCTAGATGAAATAGAAATTTATGTGATCATAAAAAATTGTGTATGGGGAGTGGTAGAAGAGGTGACAGCATCTTACACATCATGATTAAGTGGCTATAAAACTGTTCTATAGAAAATTCAAGCTTCAACAATTGAATAGGTACTGAGAAAATTAGTGTATTAGATTCAGTGAAATTGTGCAGTTTTTTGGGAGGTGGTAGAAGGAGTAGGGGGTTTAAAGTGAGTTTTTCAAAAATTGCTTTGAACACTATACAGTTTTCTCTCTCAAATTCCAGTAACATTCATAATTTCTAAGAAAATCGATTTATTGTAAAGTTGTGTCCATTGTATGGGAGGGGTTGTTAATTTTTTCCGACCTTAATAATAAAGCTAATTTAGTATTTTGTACCAAATTCAAGCTCGACAGATGTTACACGTACTGAAAAAATTGGTCTATAGTATTTCATGAAAAAGTGCAGTCTGTATGGGAGGTGGTGGAAGGAGTAGAAGGACACGCATAATTTTTATATGGTAGATTGAAATCGCCGCGAAAGTAATATATTCAAAATTTCAGAGTAATGGCTCTTATACTTTTTGAGCAAATCTGTTTATTGTCGAATTGCGTATTTGTGTCATTTTGTATGGGAGGGGGTAGAAGGGGTGAAGCTAATCATCTAATTTTTTTTGGTCTTACTAACAATTCTAAATAAATACTTTTTGCACAATTTCAGCTCGCTAAATTTTATACGCACTGAGTAAATTGGCTTAGAGCATGTCATGAAAAAATGCAGTTTGTACGGGAGGTAGTGGAAGGAGTGGGGGGATTCAAATAGTTTTTATACCATATATCATCATACTTTCTCTATCATCTTCCGTACAAATAACTTTTTTTCACGACACACATTTGGCCAATGTTTTCAGTTACATAAACACATTTTTAAAGCCCGAATTTTGGTATAAATCCTTTTAATGGTAGCTGTATTATATTTTAGGAAGTTCACCACCACCAATATATAAATTTTTCTTAAGATCACAAAAAATTTGATTTCTTCAGGAGTGATTAGGGCGTACTCGCATTGTGGTTCTGTTTAGTGCGAAAATTCTTAAAAATTCATGTAACATATTTTTTTTCTGTGATAACGAAACAAATATACAAATCCCATGTTTTTTCTAATCTTTTTTGAAGTCACCGTAAATTTGTTTCATCGCTGACCCTCAGGACTCAAAGCTCTGCATCCCGTATGAAAATGTTATTATACAATTTATTACTACAGATTAATTGAGTATACAAACGTGCAAATCGCAACTGAATCAGTCGATGAATTTCGGAATTCCTGACAGTAGAGTTATTCAATAGTTTTAAATATCTTTATTTAGAAATATTCGGACTTACTAAACAAAATACCAATTAAATAAAAAAATAGTTTTAAATTAGATGGAAACTCGTAGAATCACAAATCTGCACAATCAAGCAATAAATTTTTCAAATTCGAGGAGAAGTTGAATTTTCCCTCTTCTTCCTTATTCTTCACTTCTTACCAGGTTATCTTATTTTTTTTGTGTTTTCTTTTCTATATATATATTGATTTATTAATAGTGTTTTCTCCTTTAAAAACATTGTAAAAATTAAATCATAAAAAAATAAATAAGCGCCTAACGTCAATCACGCCGTCGTAAATAAAGTGAATGAAAAATGCTCTGGCGGAATATTCGGACAAGAAAATAATATAAAATAAAATAATAATAATAATTGAGAGGATGTAAAAAAGGGGGCAGACCCTGTCACGATCTATGCGATATAACTCGTTGACCAATTTTAACAACAGCACCCTCAAGGATGAGATGTCGACCAAGTCGATTTCTCTCACGCTTCTGAGCAGCGGGCAGGAAGTGCTGTCCACATTTGGACCATCCCATAAAAATTGTGCACACGAACCCTGTACGCTCATTTTGTATCAGTGGCGTCCAACGTGGGGCTCTCCGCACATTATGGGTTGCGAGGTCTCTCAATAATTCCCTTAGCACTTCGTACCAAATAATTCTACTCATCGCGAGTTATTATGAAGAAAAGCCCTCGCACCGGCAATGATGCTGTACACGATCAATTTAAGGGTGCGCGGGAATCGCATTTCGCTCGAACTTGATTTTTTCTTTTTATTTGTCTAACTTGCGATCCCTCGCGACTTTGTCCGCGTAAGAGTCGCAATAATAAGCATTTTTTGAGAATGTTGTTAGTAATACATTATGTGGGATATATAATCTGTTTAGCTTAATGGCTCTTTGAACACAATGCTTTGTATTTTGTTGCAGTCAGAACCATAAATTACTAAAATTGAAACTATGATACTCGCATTTGTACGGGGATTAATTTTGTTACAATTGCAACCAATTTTGGAAAAACTATCAACTTCACTTCACTCTTTCTATCCCCTTCTATACAAATTTCACGAAATTTCGGAACTTCAATTAAATTATTTTTCTTCAAAACCGTCAAAGCTATCAACTTTAAATTTTAAGAAAAGTACACTATTGCAAACGTAATTGACGTTGAAAATTTTTGTTTTGATTCAAATAATCCTTCTACCCCCTCTCATACAAATGCACAATTTTGGTAGATGCGTTTAATCGATTTTTATTGAAAATAGAAAAAGTACCAACTAAAAATTTTGCCAGAATTAAGGAGCATACAAATTTTTGCATTGGAAATTCAAGAAAAGTTTTTCTCCTTCGAACATATGAGAGCTGTCGACTTTAAAATTGTAACAAAACAATATGATTAGGATGTTGATAAGCAGATTCAAAATCATCCAAACCTTTTACTTTCTCTGCCACCTCTCATACAAATGACATAAATTCAGACAAAAATTGTGCCGGCCTTATGCTCAAAACATAATTCTTTTATATTTTTAAATCAATCAATCAAATTCCCTTTAAAACCCCTTATAGGGGCATAGGACAGAAACAACTCTCTTCTACAAGACGCGATCCTGAGCATCGGCCTTTAGCTGTTGCCAGGACTTGTTTATTCCTCTGGCCTCCTGCTCAATTGCTCGCTTCCATGAGCTACATGGTCGAGCAACCCGACGGCATCTTTGAGGATAATAATTCAGAGCCTGTTTGGCTATGTTTCGCTCTGGTTTCCTCAAAGTGTAACCGATCCTCTGCCACTTCCATTTTCGAATCTCAATACCTATTTTAGTCTGTCCAGTTGTACTCCAAAGTTCGTCGTTGGAGATCACTTCTGGCCAGAATATTCCTAAAATGCGTCGGAGGCATTGGTTCACGAAAGTTTGTAGTTTCTTGGTAAGTCGAACGGTCACTTCCCACGTAGATAACCATATAACAACACGGATTTGACGCATGCGTCAAAAACTCGCAGCTTCGTGCGAAGGGAGATCTCTTTTAACCTCCTGAAAGGTGAAAGTATACCGAAGGCCTGACGAGCTTTATTTAGACTAGCCGCAATATCCTTTTTGGCTGTGCCGTCCATGCTGACAATGCTTCCGAGGTACAAAAATCTTGCACCTCTTCCACATCTTGTCCATTAAGAACAATCGGTGTGCTTGCGTTCGAACCCATATGCATATACTTGGTCTTACGCACATTTTTTTTGTCTTCCCGCCTCTTTGCATTTAGAATGTAAACACACGTCATCAGCATAATCAAGATGACTAAGATGTTAAGTAGTCTGTATTGAAGACCTTTACCTTCCCACCTTCCAGTACAGCTTTCAAGATGTTATTTATTACCACCAAAAACGGGGCTGGTGATAATATGCAGCCTTGTCTGACATCCGTTCGCACAGGGAAGCTCTCGGACTGCTCTCCTCTATGCAAGACGCGACACCTTGCATCTTCGTAGGATTCTTTTAATCATAGCTATGACCTTATCTGGAATATCTCTCCTACCCAAAGCATTCCATATGTAATCTCGCTTAACGCTGTCGAAAGCTTTCTCGAAGTCCACAAACTGCCGAATCCATTTCGGCAAACTTCTTCTACTTCTACAATAGCGCTACAGCCCAAATTCGGCCTTGGTCTCCTGACCTCCAGGTTCCTTGACATTTTTTTCATTATTTATTGTGGAGGGGTTGTTACACCGTCGCACAAGCAGGTATTATGCTGGAATTATGTTTTTTTTTTGTAACGCGGGGAAAAGCATTTAAAGCCTTGAAGTGCGGGACTTGAACCCGCTAAAAACCCCTCGCCTAACCCACTACCCCCGGGACAGCCATTAAGTATTTCGTCAGGAGGAGGGAGGAGCATAATGCTCAAACGTCAATTTACTGTCACATGTGTCTTATGTCACCCTATATGTGTCACTGCCTATCTTATTCAACTACCAACTGTTCTAGCTGTTGTAGACACTTCTCTCTCATGCTGGAATTATGTGTCGACCGGGATTTGAACTCACGACCTTCGCATTGTTGACCAACACGCTACCCGCTTGGCTACACCCTAGCTCAGCGCACTCCTCCAATATTATCCGTAGGGTATTTGCGTGGTTGGTACGAGACAACCCTTTACGGAATCCAGCCTGATAAACTTCGAGAGTGCTCTCCACGACATCACTAATTCTATTGAGAATTACCGTAGCCATGATTTTCTATACGGCAGTAAGTAGACATATACCACGCTAATTGCCACAATTCCGAAGGTCGCCCTTCTTCGGAATTTTCGCAATGACGCCCTCCTTCCATTCAGTCGGATATCTTCTTTCATTCCACACCTCAGTGGCTGTTTGGCTGTTATTTCCGGGTCCGCTTTGAAGAGTTCGGTTGGAAGTCCGTCTATTCGTGGGGCTTTCCTTCCCGTCATTGACCGAATGGCGGAAAATATCTCTTCCTTATCTGGGGGATCGTCCCTAATAGAGGATTGTTGCGGTTGGATGTTTGATAGTTGCTCTGTTTTTGGAATATCCTCCTCTGACAAAACGTTTAAGATATCAGAGAAGCATTCCTTCCATCGCCGCAACTGGTGTTCACTCATATTAAGGACAGTTCCTTTGACATCTCTCACCATGTGGTTGGTGATGAAATTCCTGTTCGTCAACTGTTTCATGATTTTAAATAGTGAACCCATATACCCAAGGTAAGCCGTAGATTCTTTCTTGTTAGCCAGATCTTCAATGGCCTTTCTCTTGTAGCGTCTAACAGCCTTCTTATGCTGTAAATGAGCATCGCGGTAATTCTGTCTCAAGTCAAGTGTTCGTTAGTTGACTTCGGGTTGAGAGATGATTGCCAATTTGGCTTTTTTTCCGATCACCAATCTTGTCCCATGTTTGTTGCGACATCCTGGGTTTCTCGCCGCTTTAAACATATCCCACAGATTCTTCAGCACTAGTTAGAAACGTGTTTCTGGTTACCTCTCAATTGGCGTCCAGTGTGCGCATTTCATATTCGCCCAATGATGACTTTTCCCGTAGAATGGTGTTGTACTCACGCTGTTTGTTGGGGTTGAGGTTATTCACAATAAGCTTGCGCTTCAACTGAAAAATTTGTGGTCGACGGATAGCTGCTGTACACAATCTTAAGCAGGCAACCATCATGTGGTGATCGCTTCCCACGTCAGCTCCACGCTTCGCTCGTACATCGAGGAGGCATCTTCTCCATAATGGTCGACCTGGTTCTGGGGAAACCTAAGATGTTTTATGGTGACTCCTGTGTGGAAAAAGGGTCCCTCCGATGACCATTTGCCGAGCACTACAAAGCTCCACAAATAATTCACAGGTTTCGAATCTCTTAATCCGAGGTCGTTACGCTTCGACTCAAGGGTTACCATGCTTGCCCATGACGTGTTCTAGTACAGTGTTGTCAGAGCTAACCTGGGCGATCATATCTGTTGAGATGATAATAATATCACCTCTTGGTATATGCTCGAAGGTGGCACTCAGTGGGCTATAAAACTCCTCTTTGTCACCAGGTGTTGTGGTAGTCGTTGATGCGTAGCACTGTAGAATTGTGACTGTTTCTGACACTGATCCTGAGCCTGACAACGATAATTCTATCCGAGATCGGTTTCCAGCTGATGAGACTGTTTCTCGCTCTCGGTGTACGGACGACCGCCACGCCATTTTTGGCTTCACTTTCAGGACCAACGCACAGAATGGTGTTTTCGCTCGGTGTTTGTTCTTCTCCTGATCCAGTCCACGTGACCTCGCTTAAACCCAAGATTTGGATGTTATAGTATTTCATTTCACGGTCGATCACTGATTGGCGGTGCAAGGACCGAGTGACCCAAGCCCTCCTCCGTCATTCAATGTTCGCACGTTCCAGAAGTCAATCATAGTCCGTTTTCGAATGCCAAAAGTCGTTACCGTCGAATCCGTCCGTATCCGAGGCGATGTATCAGTTTCTCGTATCATCTAGGTTTTAAGATCACGGGTGAGAAGCCTATGATCCAGTGAGTGTCCATTTGCCATTTTCAACAGGACTGGATGTGGGTGAATTCTACAGCCCCCTTCCCACAGAGGGATGTTTACCTCAGGTCCGTGGACTCGCTAGTCTAAAAAGATAGTTGCAGGAATTGGTAAAACCTCATCCTATAACTACCTCCTGCGGGGACTCATTTTTAATTTTCAAGTTTGTAGCTAAAAATTTGATTCAAAAATTTAGCGGTGTTGTGTTTTTTTCAATACCCAAAACACTTCGTGCAGGTTAGGATCGCCCTTTGGTGGATAACAGTTCTGGTTCAAATTGTTATTTTTCATTATGTATTTCAAATGGATGTATGCACGTGCAAAATTTGAACTTTGTATCTTTTACCAGAGCCCTAAAAAATGAGTGAACATTTTCGACATTTTGGTCCACCACCTTCCTCCCCTTAAACCCGTCAACTTAAATGTTTTATCAATTATATAAATAATTTTTTTTTTTTTTTAAGGAACCGAACACAACTTAGGGGGTCACCCTATAATGCTATGCACAGATGTGTCGGTATAGGAACTGGAGATATATGTAGGTCTGCAGCTTGACAATATTTCAACTTAATATTTTTATGCAGTTTTGGTATATAACGGTTTAAAATTTTAAGAAGTGGACCATTTTTGGAATGCTTCCCATTTCCCCCCACTACTGTTATCACCAAATATATTCTCATATTCCGCTAGTGTATGTAGCTCAATGTATGGTTTAATTTTCAATTAGAGATAGTTGAGATATTAATTTTTATGTATTTTTCTTTGCACCCTCCTTGACCCTCCCCCTAATAATAATTGGCCTCCCATTAAGTTGATTATGGTGGATCTCTGTGCCACCTAATTGATCCTAAAGTATGATTTTTTTGTGGTAAGTATTTCTGATGATGGTAAATATTTCTGATTAAAAAGAAAATCAGCAGATAATTTGTTTTTCGGACCCCATAGGGTACAAAAATTAATTTATTTTTGTTTTGCCCATTAACCAATATATCCGAATTTCGAATAAAGCACTGACTTCGAACTGTCTCTCGAAAACCGATGCGGACTACGTTTTTTACTCTGAGATTCGCGATTTATTCATTGGTTAGTCTGCTGCGACGTATAATAATTGCGTCAGTAAAATCAATCGATCAATCAAGGATAAGCCTAAGCAATTCTGGAATTTTGTGAATTCCAAAAGATGAGCCGACGGTTATCTCGCTCCTATGTTCTTTAACAGTGTAGTCAGTGATGACCCCTTAGTTATAAGCAACTTTTTGCCGACCATTTCCATACTGCTTTCACTACCTCGAATCGTATTATTGGTCTAATACATGTCGAAGTTCCCTTCTACCTCATTAGAGATAGAAAGATCTTTATATTGATGAAGCGACCGTTTTGAGGTTTATTTCGAGTATCGCGGAGTGTTTTCTAGAGGTCCAGATAGCATCCCTGCTGCCGTATTAAAGCATTGTAGCACTTCTCTAGTTTTACCATTATGTCATATATTTAACGTTTCTCTCGAATTGGGGATATTTCCTAGTTTGTGGAAATATTCCACTATCAGGCCATTGCTTAAAAAATGTAAAAGAGTTGATGTGTGTAACTACGACCTTTTGCTAATCTTTCTTGCATTCCTAAGTTGTTCGAGGCTGTTGTTTGGGCTATAATGAATTTTCATTGTAATTCAATCATTAGTCCAGTCCAACACGGGCTCACTTAAGGTAGGTCCGCCACAACAAATTTAATGTGATTTTCCAATTTCACTATTCCAGTGATAGAAGGCGGAAAGAAGGTTGACTGCATGTATACCGACTTTAGCAGAGCTTTTGATAAAGCGAGCCTTGCTATTCTTGCTTACAAAGCTAGACGCGTTTAGATTTCCTTGTACTTTCACAGATTGGATAAGATCTTACCTATCTAATCGTTTCCAGAAAGTGATTTTTCGAGGAGCTCATTCCTCCGCTATACCAAACACAGCTGGTGTACCACAGGAAGCCACTGTTATTTATTTTATTTATTAATGACGTGATTTCGGTTATTTCTCACTCGAAAATTTAGCTCTACGCAGACGACGCGAAATTGTTTCATGATATTTCGAGAGTGATTGTGCACTGCTTCAAAGTGATTTGCAACGCTTTTTTGACTGGTGTACATTAAACTGTATGCCTTTGAGTATTAGTAAATGTGGAAATATTTCATTCTTTAGGAACAAATCTCTCCTACATTTCGATTCCGTCCTAGAAGGTAGCACATTAAAACAAACAGACTAGGTACTTGTTCTCGAAATATATTTTAGAACAGCATTTACGTTCAACGATCATATCGACTACATAATCCGCAAGGTCAACTTCGTTCGGGACCGAGTTAAAAGATGGTGCAAGGACTTCAATTATCCTTATATAACTAAGACCTTATATGGTGCTTTTGTATGCTCTGTTACTGAGTATACGTGTTAGGTATGGACTCCGTATTACGAGGAACTTAAGAGAAGGATCAGCTAAGGTGTAGCCTAGTGGGTAGCGTGTTGGTCTTGTACTGCGAAAGTCGTGAGTTCAAATCCCGGTCGGCGCAATATATAATTCCAACACATTGCCTGCTTGGATATACCTTGGTCTTGGCTAACAATCATTCGACAATAAGTAATGAAAAATGTTAAGGAACCTGCATGTCAGGAGGCCAAGGTCCGATTTGAGCTGTAGCTCCATTGTAGAAGAAGAGAAGGATCGAGTCTGTAAGCGAACATTCTTCTTCCCTTGTCTGAAACGTTGCGTCTTCCTCCTTACGAACAGCGCCTTATGTTCCTTTTTCAAGAATCGCTTGAGAATGGATGGATTATCCTTAGGGCTGCTTTTGGATTTAAATTAATTTTAGGAGAAATAGAGTCCCCATTTTTCGATGCTATAACTTTTAGTATTCCGCGCCGATCTTTGAGAAACTATGTGTCACTTCACATACCTCATCATTGCACCAACTATGGACTAAACGAACCAATGGCTCTTCTTCCGCGTATTTTCAATAATAATTACTGTCGAATTGACTATAATTTATCTAGCATGCAGTTAAAGTCAACTTTATGCGCTAAATAATTTGTTGATTGTTAATTATTTTAAATTTGAAATATGTTACTCGTATGAAATATTTTTTTTGTACACTTTTTTCCTATTATTTGTAAGTAATCATTGTTTTCATGAATTTGAAAATAAATAAATATCGCTTTTCAACTATTGATGAAAATAAATGCGTTGAGTGCGATCCTGTTTGGTCGACGTTTTCGTAATAATAATTTTGGAACAGTAGGCCGATATACTCCGGTAACATAAAAGCAACAAAAAATTGTTATGTGGTAAAGTTGCTATGAAAAAACATTTTAAACTTTGACGTGAAATTTAAATTTTGGTTTAATTTAATTTTTATTAGTGGTTTCATTTTCTACCTTTTCAATCTTCATTTTTCGTGTTTGAATTTTCCTATTTCCACATAAATTCGAAGGCTTTTATGTTTCTGATACGAGAAAAAAAAATTGAAATGCTTATTCCAATTTATTATTGAAATGCAAATTAGAGTAAAACGTTTGGTATTCAGGTCGAGATGGTACTTAATATGCATTAGATTTTGCAGATACCTACTTTTTTATTAATCGATTTTTCCCCGCTATTAACGTAACATTTCTGGTTACGTCAATAATTCTGTAATCAGGGGATACTCATGTGTTACAATCGTATTTTAACTTTAATTTTTTGCTCTAGATAGATTTTGGTACAATTTAAATTGTTATCACAATAATTTCAATTCCAGATGATCATAATATCAATTATTAACTTATTAGATTTCGTTTGTTCAAAATTACACAATAAGTATATCACATTTGTAGTCCTTGGGACATAGAATCGTGTTATTCTAAACAAACGATTTTGTTTTACAAACGATTCGGTATTATGTAGGATGCAAATTATATTTTCCTTGACAAGACTTTTGCTTTGGCAATAAACTTGCTTCAGTTGAAAATTTTTTCTTCGACACCAGTTTAATTATTTTCAATTATCTTTCATTTCCGCTTCAGAATCGATAGGCACTTAGTGTTGGTTGCTCTTTGCCTTTTTCATTTATCAAAGAGATCGATATGCAATTTTTGTAAGGCAAGCAGTTTTAGACTACCGGCACTTAATTCGCTTATTGATTTCCTATTTACGAGTATTGAATATGACTAAGCTTTAGTGTTCTCGACGGGCATATTCCCGCCGAGAACACTAAAGCTTACTCTGGTATATTATGATTTTGTACAGAAATGTTATGTTATATAGTATCGATATATTTGCACCTGTGTGCATCGTATTCAGTTGTCTGCTGCTATTTTTAAAACTTTCTCAAGTAAGGATGTATCGTCCCAGTTCTTGAAGTGTTGTGTATCTTCATTTTTTCCTTCATCAAGCAAATCGTTTCGATGTGAATCCTTGGAAGTTTTTCTCGTTATGATGTTGAACTACTACCCAATCTGTTCTAGCAAGGGTTTTTTATATGCTATTTAATTTTTAAATATTAAATTGATTAGTATTATGAGGCGAAGGGACCAGTCTTCCAAGCACCGCGACTATGGGTACTGTGATTTGACTAGAGTTTCGTTTTATTTTCTTGTGAAATGGGTTGATTAGGGCGAGGTGTAAACTACGTATGGCGTTGGTAAGCTATTGCTTTGTAACTGCCTCGAATTTGCCAGGACGTCTATTGCCGCCTGGCTATCCGCAAAAATGGCTAATTTATATTGCAGTACTTTCTTTCGAGAATAATGTCTGTACAAATAAATATATTTACACTCTAGATGAAATCTGAGAGTATATTGTGTTTGTCTAACCGTTTGTAACGCTAAGAAATAATGCTCGCACAGAGCCGCCAAGGGTACAAAAATTTTTGTTGTCGCTCAAAAACTTCGATTCCGAGTTGCTGTCTGTCCGTCTGTCTACAGCATAACTCTCGAACGCTTTGAGCTATCGTGCTGAAATTTTTTCAGTGTCATTTTTAGCAAAAAAGAAACTTTAAGTTCGTGAACGGGCCACATCCCCCCACTCCTTCTACCCCCTCCCACACAAATTTCACGAAATTCCGAAATTTTCAGAAATTGATTTTTCTTTGAAACTATTTAAGCTATCGATTTGAAATTTGGGTCAAAATATTACAGTATAGATGTCATTAATATGACGGAATATTGATCCGATCCTGTCACTCCTTCTACCCCCTCCCATACAAATGCATAATTTTGAAAAATTTCATTGAAACTAGCAAAGTTATAAAAACGAATTTTTGCCAGAATTAATTTTATTATAATTCCAATTCGAATTGAAAAAATTATCAACTTCACTTCACTCCTTCTACCCCCTCCCATACAAATTTCACGAAATTTTGAAATTTAAATTAAATTATTTTTCTTCGAAACTGTTAAAGCTATCAACTTGATATTTTGCATAAAGTATAAAAATAGAAATATCAATAAAAAGAAAAAAATCTGTTTTGATCCGTACATTCCTTCTACCCCCTCCCATACAAATGTATAATTTTTGTTAAGTGCATTATATCGATTCCATTAAAACTAGAAAAAGTATAAACTTAAAATTTTGCCAGAATTTGTTTTTTAATAATTGCAATAAATGCTAAAAAATTTATCAGCTCCTCTTCACTCCTTCTACCCCCTCCCATACAAATATCTGTATTATAAATTCAAGAAAAGCATTTCTCCTTCGAATATATTAGAACTATCGAATTTGAAATTGAATCAAAGTGTGGTGATAAGGATGATGATAAGCAGTTTCAAAATCATCTTAAACGCTCCACTTCCTCTGCCACCTCCCATACAAATGCCTCAATTTCAGGAAAACTATATCCAATTGAAAATAATGAAAGCTACAAATCTTAAATTCAGCACGAAATATTTTGCATGCCACATTAGGTGTCATATCCAAAAATTGCAAACCTTCCTCCTCTCCTTCTACCACCTCCCATACAAAAGTCACTATTAATTATTTAAAAGAATTGGAGGTGACATATTTTCCGGTACAATGAACTCTTTCTCATTTCATCTAGAGTATCATATGATTGGGCTTTACGCCCAATCATAATTCTTTTATGTTGTTTTTTTCCGCTTGAAACAAGGACAGATGGAAACTTATCGATTTCAATATCCTAGTACGTGGTATGCATATGCCAGATCCAGCGTCAAAACCGTCTTCTTTGAATGTAACAACTTTTGAATACGGATTATGATTGTCATCTGAAACGTTCGAACGTTGATAAACGATTGAAGGACTGGTGTCACTGGTTCCATACTTCGCCAATCAGTGATCGACCGTTAAATGAAGCATTAATAACATCCAAATCTTGAACTTGAGCGAGGTCAGGTGGACAGTATCAAGAGAAAAACGAACCGCGAGTGGAAACACCACTCTGTACGTTGGTCCTGAGTGGAATCCAAAAATAGCGTGGCAGTCGTCCTTACACCAAGAGCGAGGAAGTGTCTTATCAGCTAGGAATCAATCGCAGATAGGATTATCATCGTCAGACTCAGGACAAAGATTAGAAACGTCACGACTCTTGAGTGCTGTAACACCTGGTAACAAAGAGGAGTTTTATGGCCAACTGAGAGTCAACTTCGAGCGTGTTCCAGGAGGTGATATTATAATCATCCCAAGAGATATGAACGCCCAGTATAGGTCATACAATATTGAACTAGAACAAGTCATGGAAAAGCATGGTGACTCTTGGGTTGACGCGCCCCGACCTTGGACCCGAAATCGGCGAATTTTTTGTGTAGTTTTGTAGAACTCGGCAAGTGCTCATCGTTGGGACCCTTTTTCCACATATAAGTCACCATAAAACATCTTGGATTTCCCCTGATGTTGTTATACAGAACCAAATCAATCATTTGGGCATAAATCGCTAATGGAGAATTTGTCTCCTCGATGTGCGAGCGAAGCGTGGAGCTGACATGGGGGATCACCACTTGATGGTTGCATGCTTGTGACTGTGCACAGCAGCTGTCCGACGGCCACAAATTCTTCAAATGAAGCGCAAGCTTAATGCGGATAAACATAGCGACCGCAAACAAGAAATGTGAAAAATGTGACAAGTTATCCACATTGGGCTGTTATGACTTGCGCACATTAGATGTCAATTGGGAGGCAACCAGAAACACGTTTCTAACAAGTGCTGGAGAATCTGTGGGCTATGAGCAAAGTGATGAGAAATCGTGAATGTCGCATGACGCATGGAACAAGGTTGAAGATCGGAAAAAAGGCAAATTGGCGATCATCGCTCAACCCGATGTGATCCTCAACCTGTTCGTAATATAGCTTAAGAAGACTGTTAAACGCGACAATAGAAGGGACATTGAAGATCTTGCCAATAAGGCGGTATCGCGGGGATATGGGTTCGTTCTTTAAAACTATGAAACAGTTTACGAACAGGAATCTTACCGCCAGAAACCTGGCGAGAGATGTCAACAGAACTCTCCTTTATTTGAGCGAAAATTAGTTGCGGCGATGGAAGCAATACTTCTCTGATATTTTAAACATCTTGTCAGAGGAAGATATTCCACAAAACAACAAAATTAGGGACCATCCCCCAGATAAGAAATGGAACAGTTCGGTCAATGGTGGGAAATAAAGTCCCAATAAACTGCAAACTTTCAATACCTCGCATTTTAGGGGTATTCTACCCAGATTTGAATTCCAGACAGACTAAAATAGGCACTTCGATTCAAAGGCGGAAATGGTCACACTTTGAGGAAACCAGAACAAAACATCGCCCGACAAGCTCTTAATTATAATCCTTAAGGAATATGACGGTTTGGTCGACCATGTTGCATGTTGGAAGCGAGCAGTTGAGCAGGAGGCCAGAGGAATAAACAAGTCCTGGCGACAATTAAGGGCCGATGTTCGACATTGCGCTTTGTGGAAGAGAATTGTTTCTGTCCTAAGCCCCTACAGGGGGTTATAACAGGAAATTCATGTATTGATTGAAATGTCGCCATTTCCTATTATGGAGGATAGATTTGAATGGGAAGTCGCTGCGATAACTTTTCACTATGTAGGACGCAAATTTAAGTGATGTTTCCAGTCTGGATATGTTTTGTTCATTTCTTACTATCGGCGTATTCCCACACTGTACCACTCTGATCATGGATAGTTTTGTGTCTGATTTGATGATGTGTGGCAGTGAATTGTTCTGGAGAACCCCCAATGTTGATGTGAGACATGATCTCATAGCTTGTGTCATTTTAACGCACACTAACCGTTCAAACTTGCCTAAGTTCAATTTGTGCTTATATGTGTCGTTGTCTATAAGTCTATTTCTGGTCCAGGTTTTGCCCACCATTTGACTAATAAATATATCTGTGACTGCTTAATCTGAAACTTTCTCCAAGTATTTTTTTCAGACGTTTTTGGTCTAATATTACTTGTACTTGGTACTTTATCTTTGACGAGAAACCAATTTCGGTCTCATGCGTCCTGTTTTCTTTCCATTTGAATATTTTTTTACGATAGAAGGAATAATTAAAGTTTAAGCGCTTAATCTTTATGACGAAGTCGTTCGCATATCCTTGTACTGTGAATCCACTGCTGCTATGAAGAGGCAGTAGTTTATCTAGTACCAGCTGAGAATAACCCATCTCATTGTGGAAAACTTTCGCAGGAGATTAGAATTTCGTTGATTGTTTCTGTTAAAGTTTCGTCGATTCCTTTTTCGACTATTGAATTGTTTATATGTAGAAACACATGAGGTGTGGTCGCACCCTCACCTCAATGTCCAGGTAAACGGATTTATTTTGTAAAATTTGGTCATATTGGTTCATATTGTTGCGAGCTAGGGGTTCGCCGGGATCTCAAGTAAAACACATTTCGTTTAAAAATAAGTGATAATTTATTTATTCGCAATTTAACTTAATTCGCACTATATGGCACCACCGATATTGTTCTATCGCGTTCTTGCTCCGGTTCGCGTTCTTCCACAGATGTCGCTGAATGACTGCCTCCCGTCTGACAGCTTCGTGGTTTTATACCAGTTTTTCCCAATTCTCGAAGCTTCCGTCAGGTGTCGTTGGCTGTGTGTCTAGACTATTCGGGAGAGTTCTAGATCTTTAATTGCCTACATCTTGGAGTATACCGTTCCGTCGGTGTATGTCTAGACTATACTGGAAGGTTCTAGATCTTTGATTATGGCTTTTTACATATTAGGGGACTGGTCGGGAAAGATCAATAGTGCGTGGTTGCCAGATCTATAACAATATGTAGAGGCATAGAACTAAGTGTTATTTATCTCGGACAGTGTTCTAGTACCTTCCACATTATTCCTAAGAGAAAAGAGGAGAGGCAGATGGTTCTGTGGGAGCTGGGATTCTGATTTTTTTGCTTATATTTGCTAGGTTTGTCCATGTTTGGGGGATGCATCCTAAAGCGTAGCTAGTTTTGAAGATTCTTAGGAGATAGGCTTGCTAATTCTGCTGAAGCCCAATAAAAATTCCATCTATTCTTGTTGATTCTACAAATACATTTCCCAACCTTGAGTTTTTCTTGTTGAAAATAAGAAAAAAACTATCAAGTTCTACTAGTGCCGTTTGGAATGTAATTAATTGACAAGGAAGCCACACATATCAAATTCACTTTCTTTAGTTCCACTTTCTTTTCATCTACTCAGAAACTGCAAAACTACTTGAATGAGTTTATTGACTTTTATGAAACTTTTGATTGCTTCTTCGTCGTTACATTTCAAGCTCCTTGGTTTAAGAAAGCTCTGACAAAGGAGATATTTTAATTTTAAATTGAGAAAAATTTCTGAAACGTTTTCTCTTCGTGCATTTCGAATCACTAATTTCATATTCGAAATGATTATCTTTCTTGATTTTCATTTTTTTTCCGTATTTGTTTTCATTTTGCAATAACTCCAAATGGTATTTTGTTTTTTCGTAATGAACAACATACGTGTTTCGTGACGATTCTGCGACGTACATTAAGTTAGTCATTAATGCATTCTATGGAGAATGGCTTAAGTCTATTTGCATCCGAAATAATCTCAGATTTTTTTTCGGGCGCTTATTTTCTAAACCACAACCTATTTGACGAACTAAATTGCTTACATGGAAAGTTGCAAGCGTAAAGTTGGTAATTTAATTAGATTTTGTAGATATTCTTTATTTGGAAAAGTATTTACGTAAGGATCGATCGGTACAGACTAGACTTAAAATGACGGCGCGGATACCATAAAAATGCTTCTTGTCTTTCGAACATGCAAAGTCAAATAGAAATGCTTGTTAGTTGTTATTGAAATTAGCACTGAAGATGATTGCGTATAAGGAAGGTTAATTTTTTTGTTTTTATTTACATAAATCGCGTGCTTAAATTGGATTTTATCAAAGTATTGTATCGGTGTTTTTGTG
This sequence comes from Chorisops tibialis, assembly GCA_963669355.1. Lineage (NCBI taxonomy): Eukaryota > Metazoa > Arthropoda > Insecta > Diptera > Stratiomyidae > Chorisops > Chorisops tibialis. Next base: position 113,740,848 of record OY770262.1, on the reverse strand, counting down.
TAAAATTGTGCGAAATACGATTTAGTTGAATTAGGTTTAAGGAAATTCTAAATAAGTATGGGATCAAAAGGAGGATAACAAATCGAAGTATACAGACTTTGTTTCAGTTATAGTTAAACATCGGAAAAGTCTTTTGTGTGATTTTTCGAGAGTTTACAAAATAAATGGTTTTTGCTATAGCTACACATAGAACTCTCGCGTCATTACGCTTCACTTATTATTTCCATTGATGAAGTCTGAAAGTATTATAAGTTTGCCACAAAGTTTATAACTCTAAGAAATAAGGCTCGGAGAAAGAAATTAATGTTACAGAATTTCATTTTCATGTTATCAATCAAAAATCTCAAAATCGGATGTCCGTCTGTCCTTCCCTTCATCCATACGTCTGTCCGTGTCCTATCTTGCTCGAGAACGCACAAGATACTGATTCGACATTTGGAACATATTATTTTTATGATAATTACGATTTGTGGTGCAAATATTATTTGCATCTACTCCTTCAACCACCTCCCATACAAACTGCACGTTCAGGAAATACTATGAACCAATTTACTCAGTACGTATAAAATTGATCGAGCTTAAATTGTGCATTTAATTAGTGTTATAAGCAATGTCGAAAAAAATTAAGGGATTAGGTTTACTCCTCCTACCCTCTCTCATACGATGACGACGATGCAATGACGCTACAGCCCATATCACTCTCATACAATATGACACATTTTTGCAACTTTGCTAGAAGTCTTATTTTCTTGAAAAGTATGAATGCTACTGATTTAAAACATGTTAATTGTTTGATGATTCACTCTTTCTAACACCCCCCATGCAAACTGCATATTTTCACTAAATGAGTTCTACGCGCAATAGTAGTGCTTTTTTTTAATTTTTGAAATACCTACTCTTTCTTTCATCTACACTCGCGAACTTTAAATTTTCCATAATTTTATTAATATTAATCACAATAAACTGCTGAAAAATCTTCAAACACATTCCTGGAGCCACCTTCTAACGGAGGTGGCTCGAAAGAAAAGAAATTGAAAGAAAGTCTTTGTAGCAATGGATTTCATAGTCTTTTTCCTGTTTGCTTGATGCTAAAATGGTCCCAGAATAAACTTCTCATCCTTGGCTCAGCAATTTTATGGCCGAAGAAAATCGTACAAATCTCGGAGCTGCAACTCATCGAACCAGAGGGGAAATAGTCAGTGCAATAAAACAAAAATGAATCCCTTTTCGAAGCAGCATGGAAAGCACTCTACTCTAAATATCACTGAGTTTTTTTTAAGTTATTTGTGCAACTATAATTAACCAAATATGAATATTTGTATCGAAACGAAAATGTCATATTAAATTTAAAATTACAGAGAGAAAAAAGAAACAAACCTATCATAATGTCATTATAATTGGCTCTTCTTCCAGAATAAAATGTTTTTACGCACAATGTTTTCTTCGTCAGATTCGAAACAAAATATTATTATTTTCTGTAAAATATTTACCTCCCCAATGACGTCAATTGGCAAGACAAACAGATTTTTGTTTCTCATATAAAATCAATACAAGATGCCGAAATATTCACGTGTTAAAAATTATGTGTACGTATTTTCATAAAAAAAAAAGAAAGAAAATAACAAACGTTTTAATATTTAACTTTAAAAATAGAAAACGTATTTTATTTATAAACCTTTAATTTTGGTTGTTTTCAATTCGTCCTAATTTTAATGCAACTAAAATCAACAAGAAATTATTTGGGAAATGTGCGTGTAAATTTTGCAAAATAAATTACCAACTTGTTTATGTGAGAATCTGTAAATATAAAACGGCGATTAGTAAGCAATTTTTCAAAGTTATATAATAGATATTAGTCATTCGCATGGCAGATGCTTTTCTTCTCGAACAAGTTCAAAGAGACACAAAGTAAAATAAGTTACATATCTTGTTTCGAGGTGTTTTTGTTTATAAAGACCGAAAATACGCGCAAATATTATAAAAAGTTTTTCACTTGTCAGACTTGTAATATAATGCGCATATGGTGTACATTTGGGTGGCAATATTAAAATTAAATTAAGACTTATAAGTTTTTTTGTCGTGGATAAAATCTGAGAGTAAATGGCGTTTTAGCAACATTAGAAATGTTGGGAATTGAATTATGCAGAAATATGGCTTCGAAACCTTGGTTCGGAGTTAAAGTTTGCCCGATCGTTCGATAACTCTCCAATGCACTGAGCTATTGAATCGAAATATTTGCTGTTCCGTCTATTTTTTTTTTTCGTGAAAAAATTCTTTTCATTTTATTAATGGACTAAATCTGCCCATACCTGCTATCTCCTCTCACACAATCAATGGCGCAACAACCTAAATCGGATATTGAGCCTTGGTCTTCCAAAACATTAGGTTTTGTGGAAGAGTTTAGGTGGCTCTGATCGGAATAGTGGAGCTGACGTGAGGAGAAAAATGTACCTACTTGATGGTTTGCAATCATTTCCCAACCCTAAAAAATACTTTAAAATTCTTTCGACTTGATCGAACTACTGCAGTGCACATATACAGGTTAAGAAGGCGAACGCGACTAAGGAAGAAGTTCTTCGAACAAAATCTGGTTTGGTAAATGTTTTCACAGTGCATTTCGAATTGAAAGGAAAGATTGATGGATTTCACACTGTTATGTTTTATTGAATGTAACGTTTCGGTCTCTGTTGAGAAATTTTGATAAATATTTCAGCGGAGACCGAAACTTCACATTTAATAAAGCATAACAATGAAATCCGGAAACATATCCTTTCATAAAGATGATCTATTAATAAGTTGTCCGATAAGGCGGGCTCTGTAGCTTAGCTTGGGGGTTCGGCATTTAAAATTATGAAACAATTAACCAACAGGAGTTTCACTGCCAATGAAATAGTGAAAGATGTCAACTTCTGTTATATTTTAAACATCTTGACAGATAAAAATATTCTAGAAATGGAACAATTACCAAACATTCAACCGCAAGAATCTGCTATTACGGACGATTCCATAAATAAGGAAGAAATAGTTTTTACCATTTGGTCAAAGGTGGAAAAGAAAACCCTAGGTCCTTCCAACCGAACTTCTCGAGGTGAATCCAGAAATAGCAGCCGATATAAACAGTTCTGGAAAAAACATTTGCAACCGAACTCAGAAACATACCTTTTTTGTTCAAAACTTTCTTTATTTTGAATTGAACTTAACAATTTTTTAACAGAATAATTTCCCGTAATGTACTCAATACAAAAGCTTTAACAAATAATAATTTTCAACTCTCAGAAAAATAAAAAAATACAAATTCAATGAAGTCACACTTTTAGTTGGACACAACATTTGCAACTTTTATTTTAAATGTTTAATTTTTTAATATTTACTTGAATGGCCTTAACTTTTGATGACTTGTGCACATCTTCTGGGCATTGATTCAAATCAACTTATCGATAATGCATTTTGGAATTCTTTCCCACTCTTCTTTAACGGTTGTGTGTAGATTCTCAATTGGGTTGAGATCTGGGGATTGTGCTGGCCAATCCAAAACCCTGACTCCATTATTCCTAATCCAACTCTTCACCAATTTTGAAGTGTGTTTAGGATCGTTGTCGTGTTGAAACGTCCACAATAAAGCCATATGCTTACGAAGCTGCATAGAATTTTCATAAAATTCGGTGTATTCTGCATTAACGAAACCGAACATTTGTATGGGAGGGGGTAGAGCAGGTAAGGGAATCGTAAAATTTGTGATGCAATTTTATTTCATTTCTTTTGTAAGGTGCTCGTACAAAATTTCAATTTCGTAGCTTTTAATTTGTTTGTTATTAGTTGATTTAATGAAATTGGTCGAAATCATACTTTTGTATGGGAGGGGGTAGAGCGGGTAAGGGAATCGTAAAATTTGTGCAGCAATTTTATTTCATTTCTTTTTTAAGGTGCTCGTACAAAATTTCAATTTCGTAGCTTTTAATTTGCTTGTTATTAGTTGATTGAATGAAATTGGTCGAAATCATACTTTTGTATGGGAGGTGTGTCGAAGGGCATGCACAATTTCAAAACTTTTGATGCAATTTTGTTTCAACTATTTTTAGAAGTTCTTAGGCAAAATTCTAAATTGATAGCTTCTAATAGTTAGGGGATAATTGATTTCTTGAAAATGGTCCAAAAAATAATTTTGTATGGGAGGGGGTAGAAGTTCTTAAGGTATTCAACCAGTCAATATTTCATATATTTAGCGATTTTTTTTAAATGCATTTCGCAAATTTTCAAGTTTCTACCTTAAAATTTCACTCAAAAATTTTCACTTTATGTGTTTTTTTCCATGCGCATGAAACACATAGTGCACGTTAGACAGGGAGTCGGTTTATAACAATTGTGGAACAAATTATTATTTTTTTTCTATGTTTATCAAATAAATGTATCCAAATGCAAAATTTAAACTTTGTATCTTTTACCAGAGCCCTAAAAAAATTACTCAAAATCTTGAACATTTCTGCTTACCACTTCCCTCCCCTTACACCTCCCAACTCAAAATTTTTACCAAAATTAAAAATTATTTAGTTCTACAATCTGACAAATTTTCAATTTAATATCTGTACTCAATTTTGAGATATAACGATTTCTAATTTTGAAAAGTGCGCCATTTTTAAAATTTCCCCCACTACTTTTATTTCCACAGGTTATATTTTTTTCGTATTTCGCTAGTATAGATTAATGTATGTTTTAAGTTTCAATTACCTAGCTTAAAAGCTAATTGAGATATTTATTTTTAAGTGTGTTTCTTTGAACCCCCCTGACCCTCCCCCTGGCAGTAATTAGCCTCTTTCTAAGTTGATTCTGGTGGAACTATATGCCACCTTAATGGTCCCAAAATATGAATTTCTTATGATAAGTAATTTCAAAGATATAATCATTTGAATAAACAACGTCAATGGATAAAAAAATTAAATTATTTTTGTAGTTTGTCCCACAACCCTCTCCATATCTTTGCTGATTTTCAGCTTCCTATCTGCATTCCTGGTGGAAATATTAGCAAGTGTAGTTTCTGACTCTTTCTCTTCCCCCGCCTCCCCCTTCCAGCTAACACCTCCAAAATTTGGATATTGGAGCTCACTTACCCAATCAGCAATCTGCCCAAAAACGAACATTCGACCTTTAACGGTTTCGGAGATATGAGTCCATATGTACGGCGGACGGTGTACGGTGGGACGGATTTTTTTTTGCATTTTTAGGCTAATTTAGTCATGAAACGCGAAAAAACTAATTTTCAGGGTAGCAAATTTTTTTTTTGTGTCGATCACAATACTTTATTATTAGAATAATAAAGTAAAAGAGGTCCAAGGCCATGGCCAGAAAAACATCCCCAGAACATTAAATTACCTCCACCAAATTTTACTGTTTTATTTGTGTACTGAGGATTTAGTTTTTCACTTTTAGGCCTTCTTACATGACGTAACCCATTAGTATCTATCTAATTAAATTTACATTTGTAAATTCCAAAAATCAATGTCTTTTTTCAAAATCTCAAACAGGGACGATCTACAGGATTGTTGTAATTGACGTGATATATGTATGTATACGTCTTTTTACGGAAATATCAAAAATCATGGCTAAGGTAATTCTCAATAGGGTTTGTGATGTAGAGAGCACTCGAAGTTTACCAGTTTGAATTCCGTAAATGGTCCTCTTATGCACACAAATACCTTACGGATAATATTGGAGCAGTCCGTCGAAATGGATTCGTCAATACATTTCATGTTTGTGGACTTCCAGAAGGCTCTTGACAGTGTTAAGCGAGATTTCATATGGAATGCTTTGCATAGTAGAGGTATTCCCGACAAGGTTATAGCTATGATTGAAGAATCCTACAAAGATGCAAGGTGTCGCGTCTCACATAGAGGAGAGCTATTCGAGAGCTTTCCTTTGTGAACGGGTGTCAGACAAGGCTGCATATTATCACCAGCCCTGTTTCTGGTGGTAATAAATGACTGCTTGAAAGATGCACTAGAAGGTGGGGAAGTTACGGGTAAAGGTAAAAATGAAGACTATTTAACATCTTAAGTCACCTTAATTACGCTGATCACGCGTGTTTACTTGCATATAACCGTTCGGACTTAGAGTCAAATATTCGCTCGTCTCATTCTTAATGCAAAGAGGTGGGACTGAAAATAAATGTGCGTAAAACCAAGTACATGCATATGGGTTCGAACAAAAGCACACCGATTGTTCTTAACGGACGAGATGTAGAGTAGGTGCAAGATTTTTGTTATCTCGGAAGCACTGTCAGCATGGGCGGCGCAGCCGAAAAGGATATTGAGCTCGTCTAAATAAAGCTCGTCAGACCTTCGGTATCCTTTCCCCTTTCTTCAGGTTAAGAGAGGTCTCCCTTCGCACGAACCTGCGAGTTTTTGACCATGCGTCAAATCCGTGCTGTTATATGGTTGTACTACGTGGAAAGTGATCGTTCAACTTACCAAAAAACTGCAAACTGTCATGACCCAGTGACCCCGACGCATTTTAGGAATATTCTGGCCAGAAGTGATCTCCAACGACGAACTTTGGAGTACAGTTGGACAGACTAAAATACGTATTGAGATTCAAAAACGGAAGTGGCAGTGGATCGGCCACACTTTGAGGAATCAGAGCGAAACATCGCCAAACAGTCTCTGGATTATAATCCTCAAGGAAGACATGGAAGCGAGCAGTTGAGTAGGAGGCCAGAGGAATAAACAAGTCCTGGCAACAGCAGACCGATGCTCAGGATCGCGCCTTGTGGAAGAGAGTTGTATCTGTCCTATGCTCCTATAGGGGATCTTAACAGAAATTTGATTAATTGACTGAACGCTGCCTTCCTTAAGCATTCTAGACCGCCCAAATCGTGGCACTGAGCTATTCCCATCTATCAACGGTTTAGTACAGCTGGTAGAAAACCCTACTCGTCTACCTGACATTGCTGGCCAGTCGTCAAATTTGCTTCATCTTTTTTGAAACACCCACCCACTGAAGTATGACGTCTCGTTGTTGGTTTCAGTTGGTCTGTTTGTTTTATGATTCGAACACAGTTTCCCATTTTAGCATCAAATCGACCGGCTACAAAGACACCACATAGGCCGGTGTGACATTATAAGAAAATCAATTGGGAGACTCTTAATGCATTGACCGAGGCAATCATTAAAGGTATGAGGTATTCCATACAATCTATAAAGGATCAGACCTTCGAAAGATTCTTAGTCTACCAATGAAGTGCCTTGGAGCAATTAGTTCCAAGAAGCAGTCTTTTCAAGCTTTGCACAACAATCCGACTCTGCAAATTAGGGACTCGTTAAAAGTGTCAAGAAACATCTGCAATAAAATCTCAAACCGTTCTAAATTCGAACATGACCAGAAACATCGACTTAAGATCATTGACAATCCCAAAAGCTCAAGATCTTTCTGGTTATTTGTGAAATCTGGCAATAGCAATTTCAGCACGTCTGTAACACTTCTTCTTCTCGATAGCGACCGAACCGTTGTGGATCCTGTTAAAAAAGAAAGCCTTTTGGCGACAAACTTCGCAAGAAACTCCAAGCTGCCACCGTTGAATCATAGTCCTCCGTACTTGCCGGACTTTGGCTTTTTGTTGCCACTTTATCCAGTTTGATAAAGGTCTCAGCAGAGACCGAAACGTCACGAATAATAAAGCGTAACAGTGTAGAATCCGGAAATCTTTTCTTTCATTTCGAAATGCACTGTGAAAACATTCACCAAACCGTACGACAGAGTTTGGCACAAATGTCTCTTAGCAAAGCTGAAGGCCTATAGTTTTAACCAAGCTTATCTTAAATGGATTGATAGTTTTCTCTCCGAGCGCTCGATTAGAGTCGTGCTAGACATTGATTCTGGAGACCATCAGAGCTCAGTTTTATCTCCAATCCTCTTTTTCAGTCGACCCTTGCATTGGAGAACAGAATACTCTATGCAAGACGTGACACCTTGCATCTTCGTAGGATTCTTTAATCATAGCTATGACCTTATCTGGAATACCACTCCTACGCAAAGCATTCCATATGTAATCTCGCTTAACGCTGTCGAACGCCTTCTCGAAGTCCACAAACGTGAGATGTAGTGGCGAACCCATTTCGGCTGACTGCTCTAAAATTATCCGTAGGGTATTTGTGTGGTCGATACAAGACGACCCTTTACGGAATCCAGCCTGATAAACTTCGAGAGTGCTCTCGATGACATCACTAATCCTATTGAGAATTACCTTAGCCATAATTTTTGATACGGCAGTAAGTAGACATATACCACGCCAATTGCCACAATCCCGAAGATCGCCCTTCTTCGGAATTTTCACAATGACGCCCTCCTTCCATTCAATAGGATATCTTCCTTTATTCCACACCTCCGTGAAGAGTGGGAGGAGTATATCGGCTGTTATTTCCGGGTCCGATTTGAAGAGTTCGGTTGGTAGTCCGTCTATACCTGGAGCTTTCCTTCCCGCCATTGACCGAATGGCGGAAACTATCTCTTCCTTATCTGGGGGATCGTCCCTAATAGAGGATTGTTGCGGTTGGATGTTTGGAGGTTGTTCTGTTTCCGGAATATCTTCCTCTGACAAGATGTTTAAAATATCAGAGAAGTATTCCTTCCATCGTCGCAACTGGTATTCACTCATATTAAGGAGAGTTCCGTTGACATCTCTCACCAGGAGGTTGGCGGGGAAATTCCTGTTCATCAACTGTTTCATAATTTTAAATAGTGAACCCATATCCCCAAGGTAAGCCGCAGATTTTGCATTGTTTGCCAGATCTTCAATGGCCTTTCTCTTGTCGCGTCTAACAGCCTTTTTATGCTGTATATGAGCATCGCGGTAGTTCTGCCTCAAGTCGGGCGTTCGTTGGTTGACATCGGGTTGAGAGATGATTGCCAATTTGGCTTTTTTCCGATTGCCAACCATGTCCCATGTGTCTTGCGACATCCAGGGTTTCTCACCGCTTTGCACATATCCCACAGATTCTTCAGCACTAGTTAGAAAAGTGTTTCTGGTTGCCTCCCAATTGGCGTCCAGTATGCGCATTTCATATTCACCCAATGTGGATGACTTTTCGCAAAGAATAGTGGCGTATTCGCGTTTTTTGTTGGGATCTCTGAGTTTATCCACATTAAGCTTGCGCTTCATTTGAAGAATTTGTTGTCGTCGGATAGCTGCTGTACACAATTTCAAGCAGGCAACCATCAAGTGGTGATCGCTCCCCACGTCAGCTCCACATTTCGCTCGCACATCGAGGAGACATCTTCTCCATCGGCGACTTATAGCCAAATGGTCGATCTGGTTCTGAGTAACACCATCAGGGGAAACCCAAGATGTTTTACGATGACTCTTGTGTGGAAACAGGGTCCCTCCGATGACCATTTGCCGAGTACTACAAAACTCCACAAATAATTCGCCGTTTTCGGGTCTCTTAATCCAAGGTCGTGACGCGTCGACCCAAGGGTCACTATGCCTCCCCATGACATGTTCTAGTCCAGTGTTGTCTGATCCAACCTGGGCGTTCATATCTCCCGAGATGATAATAATATCACCTCTTGGAACACGTTCGAAGGTGGCACTCAGTTGGTTATAAAACTCCTCTTCGTCACCAGATGTTGCGATATTAGTTGCTGCGTAGCGGTATTAGTTGGTGCGTAGCACTGCAAAATTGTGACGTTTCTGACACTAGTCCTGAGCCTGACGACGATAATCCTATCCGAGATTGGTTCCCAGCTAATGAGACTGTTTCTCGCTCTCGGCGTAAGGACGAACGCCACGCCATTTCTGGCTTCACTTTCAGGGCCAACGTACAGAATAGTGTTTCCGCTAGGGGTTCGTTATTCTCGTGATCCTGTCTACCTGACCTCGCTCAAGCCCAAGATTTGGATGTTATAGTGCTCCATTTCACGGTCGATCACCGATTGGCGGTGCAAGGACCGAGTAACCCCAGCTCTTCCCCCGTCATTCAATGTTCGAACGTTCCAGAAGCCAATCATAGTCCGTTTTCGAATGCCAAAAGTCGTTACCGTAGAATCAGTCCGTGTCCGAGGCGCTGTATCCGTTTGTCGTTAATAATAATAATAATAATAATAATTTTTTATGGGAGGGAGTAGAAGTTTTAAAGGTTTTCGACCAGTTAATATTTCGTATATTTAGGGATTTTTTTTAAATGCGTTTCGCAAATTTTCAAGTTTCTACCTTGAAATTTCACTCAAAAATTTTCAGTTTATGTGCTTTGTTCAATGCACATGAAACACGTTGTGCACGTTAGACCGGGGGGTCGGTTTATAGCAATTATGGATCAAGTTATTATTTTTCTATGTACATCAAATAGATCCACATGCAAAATTTAAACTTTGTATCTTTCACCAGAGCCCTAAAAAATCACTCAAAATTTTCGACACGTTGTCTTAGCACCTCCCTCCCCTTGCACCTCCTAACTTTAAATTTTTACCAAAATTAACCACTATGATGTAGTTCTACAATCTGACGAATTTTTGATTTGATATCTGTACTCTTTTTTGAGATATAAGGATTTGTAATTTTGAAAAGTTCGCCATTTTTGAAATGCTCCCCATTTCCCCCTACTACTGTTATTTCAACAAGTTATATTTTTTTTGTATTTTCCTAGTACAGTTTAATACACGTTTCAAGTTTGAATTACATAGTTGAGATATTAATTTTTAAGTGTTTTTCTTTGCAGCCCCCTGACCCTCCCCCTTACAATAATTAGCCACTCTCTAAGCTGATTCCGGTGGAGAAATATGCCACCTTGATGGTCACAAAATATGAATTTTTTACGATAAGTAATTTCGAAGATATAATTATTTGAAAAAACAATTTGGCCGACCCAATCAACAATCTGCCTAAAAACGAACATTGTACGAGTCCATATGTACGGCGGACGGCGCACGGCGAGACGGATTTTTTTTTTTGCATTTTTAGGATAATTTAGTCATGAAACGCGAAAAAAAAATTTCAGGGTAGCAAATTTTTTTTTTCTTGTGTCGATCACAAGACTTTATTAATAGAATAATAAAGTAAAATGAAGATTAAAGTAGTGAGTGGGGAAGATAGTTTCACAGAATTTCAGCTGCCGAAGTATTGGTATAATGCTAAGTTTTGCCCTAACCCTATAAAAATTACCTGTGGCGAGGAAATAGCCAGTACTTACTGAGAGAATTTGTTTTTATTTTACTTACAATTTATTTCATGAAAAATTTGGCTAACTTCACGATTATTTTATTAAAACTTTATTAACTTGTTAAACTTGTACTGCAGTGTGTACTTATAATTTTGAGTTATCCCTTTCTTGCGCTCAATGAAATGATTTTTTTTGCTTTGGTGGGATTAAGGGAATGTGAGTGAAATTATTCTTAAAAAATACAGTGTGACAAAAAAGTAAGGGCACTTTGTAATTAAAATGAGTCTGGGAAATAATATTCCCATTTTTTTAGTAAGCTGGTAGAACTGTCCTTAATTCTTATCCCAAAATTTAGCGCGGTCTGTTAATCAGTTTGTTTACAGTAGCTGGTTGAATGGGTACACCTCAGTAGTCCACGGCGATTTTTGTTTTATGTCCTCGATCGACTGAAAACGGGTTCTACGGAGCAGTAATTTCAGTTTCGAGGATACGAAAAATTCACACGGGGCCTACTAACGATGGAGACAAGCTAAATAACAAATTAGCTAAATTATAATTAGGACCGCTATGCGCCAATAGTATTATATATGTATAAATTTATTCATCAATATTTAAAATAATTAACCACATCAAACACAATATTTTAAAGTTCAAAAATCATTCCTATAAATAATAACATGTGACCTAATTTTCAATAAATATTGTGCAATATTTCTGTATATTAAAGTAATTATAAATCGTAACAAATATATATTAAATGCATCTACGGTTTTATTACTAAGTTTTCGCTTTTATTCATTTTAATGAAAACCGCGAACATACGTTGTTCCCTTTCAGAGTTACATGAATATGTGTTCACGTTTCATATCAAATTTAACTAAATATTACAAAACTATAGAACCAATTTTAAATGCACAATTTGTGGGAAATAAGGAAAGGAAAATGAATATACAATAAATGGATTAGTGGTGTAAAGGTTTTGTCTGTGGCTCCGTGTCTTTGAGCTAAAGCTATTTGTAACTTGATATTTAGTTTAGTATATTAACACGTATACATACATATGTATTATCCTATATCTGTTATCTCATTACCAAGAAATTGTTTAAATTGAATCGTATTTAAGAAATTGTTGTATCTTGTTGTGTTGTAAAATCGATATAATGCTTTTATCAAAATTGTGCATTTGTATTGAGTGAGGCGACCTTGATAATTATTTTAACATTTATTCAGTCTCTGCGTTCTCCAGTTTCAATGAAAATCGAAAAATGCATTTGCCCAATATTCTGCATTTTTGCTAAAAAGACGGATTAGAAATTAATTTTTCAATATTATTGATATTTACATTATTATACGAAGGCGGATCGATACTGCCGTGTAAAAATGAAGGAGGGGGTAGGTAAGGAATTTGGTATTTTTTTACCTGCTTTATCCTTAAATAGATTACCTGCAAAGGTTTACCCTGATACCTTTTTTAGTATTTGTGAAACTCCTGTCTAAGCCAGTCAACTTTTAATAAATTTCAAAAATGGATAAAAACGAATTTCGTGTGTTGATTAAACATAACTTTTTAAACGGGGAAAACAACTAAAGTAACCAAAGAAAAACTAGATAAACATTATAGGGACTCTGCACCATCGATTGCAATGATTTACAAGTGGTTTTCAGAATTCATGCGTGGTTATACGAGCACAGAGACCGTATAAAGTCCAGGTCGTCCAAATGAGGTCACCATGCCAGAAATGATCGACAAAATCTATGATCGTGCTAGGAGATCGTCGAGTGAAAATGCGTGAGATAGCTAGGGTAGTAAGCATCTCATATGAATGTGTTAAGAATATTTTGAAAAATCATTTGGACATGCGGAAGCTATCCGCAAGATGACTGCCACGTTTACTCACAATCGACCAAAAACGCAATCGTGTGACAACTTCACAGCACAATTTTGCAACTGCATCAAACTGGATCCAAATGAATTTCTTCGCCGATTCATAGCTGTTGATGAAACATGGATCCACCACTACACTCCAGAAACCAAACAACAGTCAAAACAATGGATGGAAGCCGGTTCAAGCGCACTGAAGAAGGCACAAACCGTTCCATCGGCTGGAGAGGTTATGGCAACAGTATTTTGGGATTCCAAAGCAATAATTTTTACCGACTACTTGGAGAAAGGAAAAACAATAACGGGAGCGTTTTATACTCAGTTATTGGATCGACTGAAAGCTGCAATCAAGGAAAAACGCATTTGGCGAAGAAAAAAGTGCTGTTTCATCACGACAACGCTCCAGCTCACACGTCTGCTGTTGCAGTGGAAAAATTATTGGAATTACGCTACGAATTGCTTCCTCACCCACCGTATTCTCCAGATTTGGCCCCGTGTGACTTTTACTTTATTATTTTAATAATAAAGTATTGTGATCGACTTGGTAAAAAAAAAAAATTTGCTACCCTGAAATTTTGTTTTTTCGCGTTTCATGACTAAATTAGCCTAAAAATGCAAAAAAAAAAAAACCGTCTGTCTGTACGCCGTCCGCCGTACGCCGGTGTGTACGCTCAGCGCACATTAACTCCCAAACCCTTCAAGATAGAATGTTCATTTTTGGGGGGATTGTAGATAGTTGCGGATCTTAGGCAGATACCCATTTTGGGGGGTGTACGGGTTCAGGGGCAGGCGGGGGGAGCGCTAAAGCCGAAAAATATGAATTCAAATATCTCAACCATGGTAACAGCTAGGAAGCTAAAACTCAACACACATATAGAGGGGTTTGTGGGACAACTTTTAAAAATAATTTAATTTTTTTATCCATTGGCGTCCGAAAAGGGGGGGCTAAAAACAAATTGTCGGCCGAATTGTTTTTTCAAATGATTATATCTTCGAAATTACTTATCGTAAAAAATTCATATTTTGGGACCGTCAAGCTGGCATATAGTTCCATCGGAATCAGCTTAGAGAGTGGTTAATTATTGTAAGGGGAAGGGTCAGGGGGCTGCAAAGAAAAACACTTAAAAATGAATATCTCAACTATCTCTTAATCTATGTAATTGAAACTTGAAACTTATATTAAGCTATACTGGAAAAATACAAAAAAATATAACATCTTGAAATAATAGTAGTGGGGGGAAATCGGGAGCATTTCAAAAATGGCGCACTTTTCAATATTACAAATCCTTATATCTCAAAAACTAGTACAGATATCAAATCGAAGATTTGTCAGATTGTAGAACTACATAATGGTTAATTTTGGTAAAAATTTTAAGTTGGGAGGTGTAAGGGGAGGGAGGTGATAAGCAAAAATGTCAAAAGTTTTGAGTGATTTTTTTGGGGCTCTGGTGAAAGATACAAAGTTTAAATTTTGCATGTGGACACGTCTATTTGATGTTCATGAAAAATAATAATAACTTGATCCATAATTGTTATAAACCGACCCCCCCGGTCTAACGTGCACAAGGTGTTTCATGTGCATTGAAAAAAACACATAAACTGAAAATTTTCATACAAAATATTAACTGGTCGAAAACCTTTAAAACTTCTACACCCTCCCATACAAAATTATTTTTTCGACCATTTTTATGAAATCAATTATCACCTAACTATTAAAAGCTATCAATTTCAAATTTTGCATAAAAACTAAAAAAAATAATTCAAATGAAGTTGTTTTAAAAGTTTTGAAATCGCGCTTGCCCTTCTACCCCCTCCCATACAAAAGTATGATTTCGACCAATTTCATTAAATCAACTAATAACCAACAAACTAAAAGCTACGAACTTGAAATTTTATACAAGCACCTTACAAGAGAAGCAAAAAAAACACTACATATCAAATTTTACGATTCCCCTACCTTCTTTACCCCCTCCCATACAAATATTCGGTTTCGTGAATGTAAAATACACCGAATTTTATGAAAATTCTGTGCAACTTCGTCTATGAAACACATTCTATACAGAGAATATTGGACGTGATTCAAGCAATTAATTAAAAAGCTATTAACATCCACCAACCCTTACTATTACCCCTGCTCCTCCCCTCATAAAAATCCAAACTTGCAGAAACGAATGAAATATTGTTAAATTGACAACAGCCCTGCCCAAGAACTCCCTTTCACTTAGCCTTCCCTAACCACTCTAACCTGCATATTGGCTTTCCACTCATCCGCAACTTGTCCCAAGAATAATAAAGTTTCGCCCGACTTGTTGGCAGTTTATTTCTTGTTTCCAGACTTGAAAAAATGGCTTGCTGGAAAGAGATTCACCACGAATAGTGACGTCATCAATGAAACCAACGCATATTTTGAAGGGTTAGAAAAATCTTATTATTTGGAAGGGATCCAATAATTGGAAAAACGCTGGACTAAGTGTATCGAGCTAAAAGGGGACTATGTTGAAAAATAAAATAAATTTTTGCCGAAGAAATTTTGTTTTCTTCATTTTTACACGTCATTATCGATCCGCCCTCGTAGTTTGCTCAAAATTTCACATTGATAGGAACAGTTTTAAGGAAAAAATAATTTAATTGAAATTTTGAATTTTCGTGAAACTTATATGGGAGGCTGTAAGGAGTGGGTTGAATTTGATGTTTTTTTCAGAACCTATTGCTATTGCTAAAGGTCAAGTTCAGGTAAAATTTCAAGTTTCTGTCATTTCAGTTTCAATGAAAAACGATGGGATTAATTTAATTTTTTAAATTATGCATTTATATTGGAGCTAGTAGAAGGAATAAGCAGATCAGAACAATTTTTTTGGCGTTAATGGTATTTATACACTCGGCAAAAAAAGTTTGCGTACATACCCAACACATCCGACATTTCTATAAAAAACATCGTTTCTAACATTTTATTCCGAAATACTTTTTTTTTCCTATTTTTCATTACTTCATTATGAACATAAAACAAAATAAAAATGAGAATTACTGTACTCTAAAACAACGGTAAAATTCGGAAACGAAAAATAGTCTGAAATTTCAGGAATAAAAAGTCTGCGTTCAAAGCGTATAAAGGGAAGTGAAAGTCTCTGAGTTGCAGTTAAATCATTAATAATAATAAAGTTAGTGTAGGAAAGTGTGTTTTTATCTAAGGTTTGCGTTAAAAATAATTGCTAAAAAACGTTAAGTAAGAGATGTCTAATAAAAGAAAGGAAATTGAATTTGGAGAAAGAAAAATTATCGTGGATTTGTGGAAAAAAGGTACGTCATATCGTAAAATAGGTGCACTAGTCAGAAGAAGTCATTCATCTGTCCAACGAGTCGTAAACAACTTTAAAAAACACAGGAGTTTTGGTTTCAAAACCCAGATCTGGCCGTCTTCCAAAGTTGAGCCCTCAGCAAACTCGGAGTTTGCTCCGAACGATGAAAGCCAATCCTAGATTTACTGCAGCTGATATGGCAAAGGACTTCAAAGCAAAGTACCGCAAGTCTATTTCTGATGACGGTGTTCGTAAAATTCTTAGGAAATATGGGTATCACGGACGCGTGGCCCGTAGAAAGCCCTTTATATTAACAGTAAACAGACTCAAGCGGCTGGCGTTTGCTAAGGAACACATAAATAAGCCAAAAGAATTTTGAAAACAAGTTATTTTCTCGGATGAAAGTAAATTTTGTATTTTTGGAATCAAAGGTCGGAAGATTGTACGGAGAAAAACTGGCGCGGTCTTCGACGTAAAAAATCTCTGTCCAACAGTAAAGCACGGTGGTCGCGGTGTTATGATATGGGGGTGTATGGCTAGTGAAGGAGTTGGAAAAATGGAGTCTATTGAAAGTATTATGAATAAAATAGACTACCTTAATATACTCAAGCGCAATTTGAAGAAAAGTGCAGAACATTTGGGCTTAAGCTACAACTTTTACTTCCAACAAGACAACGACCCTAAACACACTGCGGAGGTAGTAAGACTCTGGTTGCTGTATAATGCCCAAAATCAGCTTCGTACTCCGCCCCAATCTCCTGACCTTAATCCAATAGAGCATTTGTGACATCACTTGGAACAAAGGATTCGAGCGCACACAATAACGTCGAAGGAAATGCTCAAGGAAGTCCTGATTCAGAAGTGGAATTCAATAACCCCAGAGTTCACTAAGAAGCTGGTAGATTCCACGCAAAATCGGTTGTGGGAAGTAATAAAGAGACGAGGATATCCCACAAGCTATTAACGAGGAAAAACAATTGTTTTATTTTGAACGGAAATATTTGTACGCAGACTTTTTATTGTTGCAATTCAGGATTTGTTTTTGTTTTTTAATTTTAATATTTTTATGGAGTACAATAATCATCATTTTTGTTTTGTTTTATGTTTGTAATAAAGCCATGAAAAAATAGAAAAAAAAATTATTATGAAATAAATTACTCAAAACGATGTTTTTTATAGATATGTTGGATGTGTTGAGTGTGTACGCAGACTTGTTCTGCCTAGTGTTTTGTTATAATTTTTCCAAATTTTCAAGCTAATTGCTTGAAGAAAAAAAAATCAATTTTTTGAAAATTCGAAATTTTGCGAAATTTGTATGGAAGTGAATGAAACAGTTGGACTTGCAGCATAGCTGTGAGAACTCCAGCATGTCATATTTAGCTCAAAACTCCCACCTTTTTTTTACTAGGGTGTAATAAATAAGTAGGACCGGTCCTGCAGGTCGGGGGTTGGGCGAGGCGCCGACAACGCATCACCGGAAAAAGAACACTGTCCAGAAACCTGAAGAACAGCCTCGGAAAGGATGGACTCAACGGCAACGACCCCGCAAACGAAAAATGGACTACTCTATTGGATCTTGGAATGTTCGATCCTTATTTAGGACAGGAGCTCTGAAAGAGTTTCTCGAAGAAGTGGCAAAACACAACATCAACATAACTGCCATCCAAGAAACGAAATGGCTCGGTAGCGAAATCATGGACATGAGATCACACACAATCTATCCAAGTGGAAAATTGTCGGGAAGCAGAAAGTTTGGAGTCGCTTTTGTCGTTGACAGAAAATTTAAACAGCAGGTCACGAGCTTCAGACTAGTAAGTGAAAGCTTGTGTGCAATCCGAATAAAGACTAAATTTTTCAACACTTGGTTGATCAACGTTCACGCACCTACAGAAGACAAGGACGATGTAACTAAAGACGAATTTTATGCCACCCTGGAGACAACATATGACTCATTGCCCTCGAATGACCTAAAAATTGTCTTAGGGGATTTTAATGCAAAAGTCGGAAAGGAGGAGGCTCATAGAGGAACAACAGGAGGGCACAGTCTCCATGACATAACCAACGACAATGGCCAACGTCTTATTGATTTCGCAAGCAGCAAAAATGTCATAGTAAGCTCTACGTGCTTCCCACATCGCGATATTCACAAACGAACGTGGGCATCACCAGATGGTCACACCTTCAACCAAAAAGACCACGTTCTTATTGAGAAAAGGGCTGCTTCCAGCATACTTGATGTACGAACTCTACGCGGTGCGAATTGTGACTCTGATCACTATCTAGTCAGAGCTAAGTATCGATGCAAAATAGCTTGTCGTGGGTATTCGAAAACGAGTAGAGCTCGCAAATTCAATGTCGACAAGCTTAACGACGAAACGGTGGCGCAGGCTTACATGCTAGCATGTAATAAACACCTGACACCAATATATGAAAATATCCAAAATATGCCAGTGGGTAATGCGTGGATGAAAATACGAGACGGCATCAAATCCTCCGCGGAAGAGGTATTAGGATATCAAGCACGGCGAAAAAGTAATGATTGGTTCGACCAAGAATGTCGCGACGCAATAGATAGAAAGAACGAAGCTTACAAAATTTTTACTGAACGACCAACACGAGCCAAAAAAGAAAGATATGACGAGCTTAGGCGATATGCGAAAAAGACCTGCAGACGAAAACAAAGGAAGTACCATAATGACAAGATACAAAAAATGGACGACGACATGAGAAAAAATAATACGCGAGACGCATACGCCATAGTAAAAGACTTGAAAAAGGGATATAAACCAAAAACCAGTCTCTGCAAAGACGCAGAGGGCAATATCATCAGCGACACAGAAGAAATCAAAAGGAGATGGGCTTCATACTTCGAACATCTTTTGAATCCCATCCCAGTAGCACCGATAACGACAGACAACATTTCAATTCAAGCCTCAACTGACGAAGATGAACCATCATCGACACCACCCACGCTTCCTGAAATCAAAGCAGCCCTATGTGACCAAAAACGAAACAAAGCGCCGGGAATTGACGAAATACCAGTTGAACTTCTGAAAAACGGTGGAAACTGTGTCGCTGAAATACTGCACAGCATGATATGCAAAATTTGGACAGAGGAAATCCTACCCGACGACTGGCGTAAAAGCATTATATGTCCAATTTACAAGAAAGGAGACAAACTCTGCTGTGAGAACTACAGAGGAATATCATTGTTGTGTACGTCCTATAAAATACTGACAAAAATAATTGAACGTCGTCTTAAGCCCTATACTAATCAAATAATTGGCGAATACCAAGGTGGATTCAGAACCGGACGATCTACAACAGACCAGATATTCTCGGTGAAACAGGTGCTTGAGAAATGCTGGGAATATAACACAGACGTGCACCAAATATTCGTAGATTTTAAACAAGCATACGACAGTATCGACAGGAGCGTACTATACCAAATCATGCTTGACTTTGGAATTCCTCCAAAACTAGTCCGACTAACAAGACTCACAATGACGAACACTGAATCCCAAGTGAGAATACAAACCGATTCCACAACCAGCTTTCGAACGGAATGTGGTTTAAAGCAGGGAGATGGTCTAGCTCCTATGCTTTTCAACTTGGCACTAGAGTATGTCGTCCGAAAAATCCCAGTCGACACCAACGGGACACTACTATTCAAGTCCACCCAACTAGTAGCATACGCTGACGACATTAACATTCTAGCAAGATCCTTCCCTAGTGCTAAGGAGGTATTTGTCAATCTTGACTCCGCCGCAAAAGAAGTCGGGTTGCGCATTAATGAAAGCAAAACAAAAGTAATGACGCAAACAAGAAGAAGAACGCCAATCAGACAAAACATAACAATTGCGGAATATAATTTGGAGAGTGTGGACAACTTCATATTTCTTGGGGCTAATCTAGCAAAGGACAGTAATGAAACAGACGAAATCAAACGACGGATAATACTAGCAAATAAGACGTATTATTCGGTACTTAAAATAATGAAATCCAAGAAAGTGCACAGGAACAATAAGCTGCGGATTTATAAAACTATTATACGACCTGTGCTCTGTTATGGCAGCGAGACGTGGACATTAACGCGAACTTCCGAAAAAGCAGTTAACGCATTCGAAAGAAAGGTCCTCCGAAGAATTTTGGGACCTGTGAAGGAAGGAACGGAATGGCGAATAAGATACAACCATGAGTTGTATCAACTCTACGACGAGCCAGAAGCTTCAACGTTCATCAAGTTACGTAAACTGCAGTGGGCTGGCCATGTAGAGCGAATGGAAGACAGAAGAATCCCCAAACGTGCTCTTAAAGGCAAAGCGAGTGGTAACCGGCCAGTAGGCAAACCACGCAAGCGATGGGAAGACTCGGTTGATGAAGACAGCAAAGCCATTCTAAAAATTAGCAGCTGGAGGACGCGGTCTTTGGATCGAGACGATTGGAGGCGACGACTTCAGGAGGCCAGGGCCCGATTTGGGCTGTCGCGCCATTGATGATGATGAATGAAACAGAGGAGTAATGTGGCCGGTTCACTATCTTTATGTTTCTTTTTTGCTGAAAATGACACAAAAAAAAAACTTAGCTCGATAGCTCAAAGCGTTCGGGAGTTATGTTATATACAGACAGAAGACCACTCTGAATAGAGGTATTTGAGCGGACACAAATATTTCTGTAGAAATCAGCAAAACTCTTTACAGTTGATGTCGATAGAGTCTCAGACGATTAATTTCGTAAGCTCCCTAATAAAAATAAACTGCCAACAAGTCGGTCGCAACTTTATTATTCTTGGGACAAGTTGATGATGTGTGGAAAGTCTATATGCAGCCTAGAATGGTTAAGGTAGACTAAGTGGAACCCCATTTATGGCAGGGCTGCTGTCGATTAGACACTTAATTGCGAATACGATCAATAGCTCTAGTACATGTAATCAATATTTCATTCATAATTTTCATAAAATTCGGTGTGTTTTACATTCACGAGACCAAATATTTGTATGAGAGGGGGTAGAGGTGGTTAGGGAATCGTGAAATTGGTGATGCAGTTTTATTTCATTCTTTGTAAGGTGCTCGTACAAAATTTCAAGATCGTAACTTTTAATTTATTGAAATTGGTCGAAATCATACTTTGATATGGGAGGGGGTAGAAGGGCAGGCGTGATCTCAAAACTTTTGACGCATGATTTCTTACAAATGGCCGAAAAAATAATGTTGTATGTGAGGGGGTAGAAGTTTTAAAAATATTCGACCAGTTAATAGTTCATACTCTTAAGAAATTTTTTTAAATGCATTTTGCAAATTTTGAAGTTTCCACGTTAAAATTTCATTCAACAATTTTCAGTTCTTCTGTTTTTTTCATTACACATGAAACATCAAGCCTTGGTCTCCTGACCTTCAGGTTCCTTAACATTTTCATTACTTATTGATTAAGGGTTGTTAGCCCTTCGCACAACCCTTTAGCTACGAATTTTTCATTTTCGTAGATTGAGGTAGCCCAGCTATACCCAAGCAGGCAGTGTGCTGGAATTATGCGTCGACCGGGATTTGAACTCACTCATTGTAGACCAACCCGATTCCCACTAGGCTACACCCTAGCTGATTGATTTGGATAAGGTTTAAGTTTATTTGAAAAAAAAAAATTATATTATGGTATAAAAAAAAGATGCACTCGACGTGGAAATGCTATATTCCTATAGTTTTATACTTCACTACGACAAATTAAAAAAAAAAAAGTTATATAATTATTGTTACTAATATTTGGTCCCCATTTCTGAATAAGTAGTTTTATTTATTTCAAAACTTATTACAAATTTCACACATCAACTTTCTGTCTTGTTTATTTCCAGATATTCGTCATCATTAAAGTGCTACATTTGCAAGTGAATTAATAAGACAATATAGAGATTCTTGGTGGTATCAATAAAACCGCAGGATACCTTAGTGACGACTCAGTGCTCAAAGCTAATTACAGTGCGAATTAAAGGTGTAATTACTGTGTGCGAAAGGTGTGTGTAATTTTAAATCATCAAAGCTCTGTTGGCGCTAAGCCCTCCTAAATAGCGAGAACGCGCAGGCCGATATTTTTCGATAGCCGGCACACGACGGTCTTAACATTCGAAAAAGAGCGTGAAGCTTTGAAAGAAGTTCAAGTTTTCTTATGAGAAACTCACAGCAACGCCGCTCGTATCGTACTCATCGACTATAAATTAGTAGACAGTTTGTTTTCGTACTCCAACGAATGTGAGAGTGTGAAATAATAATAATAATAGTGTTGTGTAATTATCGCTCGCGACATTCGGACTTTTAGTATCCGGGAAGCGTATTTTGACGCCCCCGCGTTGCCCTCAATCGGAAGTTGAAAAAAGCTCTCCAATTTGTTTAGTCGGGATTCGAAAAACTGCGTAATAATCAATTCGATAGGACAGTGTACTAAGAAACGCGTTAACTTGTAATTTGTAATGAACTATTTATAAACGCCGAAACCAAACTAAATTAAGTGAATTCTGATCGATTCTAATCAGAAAAACAGCTTTACTTTAATCCAATTCACTTAGTTACTTAACAATCTTCTGACCTTAACGACATTTTCAAGGGTTTTTGAGTTCAGTGCGGTGTTGTTTCTGTCTGTAACAGTGACAATATCATTAATTAAATTGTAAAAGAAATCCCCTTAAAACTGTTTAAATTAAAAACTTTTCAGTTTTAACTATCCCATTAGACGTTAAGTTGTTGACTTTTTAAGTAAAACTGCTGAAAGTGAGTCGGCTCACATGCTAAATTACCGTCTGGTATCAACACACTTTTTGAAACAGCCATAGTTTGAACTCGATGTTGTTCGCATTTTGATCGTTTGACAAATCCCACGCTAACATACCAAAAAAAACGAAATCGAAATAAACGATAAACAAACAAGAAGAGAAGAGATTCTATAAAAATTAGTTTGGCCGAATTTTGAAAAATTGATTTATTTACGAAATTAGTACAAAAATCGAGAAGAATTCTTTGTGAAAATGTGCAGAGATCGCGATATGCTGCAACCGTAAGAAAAAAAGAACACAATTTAAATTATTATTATTAAATTCGAAGCTAACGTAAATTTTCACACTAATTATATAAAAAAACACAAATTAATAGCAGATAAGAAAACCGGCTTAATTATCAATTTGATTTGATTTCATTTAATTCAATAAAATCGGATTATTTATTTTAATCCACACTAAAAAAATATCATAACATTAAAAATAATTAAACAGAAAAATAAAATTTTGTACAAATTTTCAATTCAAATAATTTTTTATTATTATTATTTTTTTTTTTTTTTTTGTATTTTGTGTTCTTAAATACTCACGTGATAATTACGAAATATAATTTGGGATCATTTTGATTTTGTAAAAAAAGAAAAATTAAATTAAATATTAATTAAATAATAAAAAGAAAAAATAATACAAAAATTGGGCGTAAAATTGTTTAAAAAAATTAGTGGTTTATCGGTTACGGGAAGCAGCGATTATAAGAGAAAGCTTTCGAAGCCGTTTTGAGTCAGATTTCGACGAAACGTTGTCCCAAGCGGCAATCACGAAGAAGGTGTTAATGTTTAAAAGTTCATATCCACATTAAAATCAAAATAAAATCGAATTTTGTGGTGAATTATTTTGGCGGATTATAATTTTTTTTTATTTGAATTTTTTTTTTTTGGTTAACTAAGCCAATTAATTAATAAGAAATTGAATAATTTTTTTAAAATTATTTGACGAAAAAATTATTCGCAAAAATTGAAGTCCTAGCGAGGAACGTTTGGAAGTCGGTTAAGGCTTGTGTTGTAAGTATTGAACTATTTTTGATAATTTTTTTTTTGTTTTGCTTTTTAGTTTTTAATGTTAATAAAGTATTAGTATAATTAGGAAACAGTCAAGGTATTTTAAATTATTTCAAACTACGCATTTAAACCATCGATTTTTGTTTTTAAATTTTTTTTAAGTAGGCCGAGCCCCCGAATCGTATTTTCGCGGCATCTATAAATATGAGCCAACTTGCGAACTCTCGGTTGGATAAACTAAGGGAAACTAACCTCATAGTGATCATCCAGTTTTCGCTTTTGATCGCAAGGCGATGCATTTAAGACATGGCAATTTTTTTTTGGTTATTTTATCAATTCATAGTTCACTAGTTTTTGAGATATTTCAATGAGAAATCTTGTCTTGGTTCAAATTTTGTTTTTTGAACCTTGACTATCCGAGGTATTAGAAATGGACTTCGGTCAGTTTTTTTCTCTGAGCAAGATATAACCTGCGGCGGCTCGTCAAAAACGGCAGGGTCCGCAATGTTGACTCTTAAAATTAATGAAATTATGTCATTATTTTAACATCCTTTTGAATTTTATTGGATTTTGAGCTCTTGTACTTAACATGGAGAGTACAAAGTATTCAATAAAATAATGACGCATTATTAAATCCTTAGAACTATTTATGTTTAGTTTTTCTGACTAAATAAAAAATCGCTCAGTTTCAAAACGCCACCGAATCAACAATGAAATTTTGGAGATTATCAGTCCCACTCTTGACTTTGAAACACACGTAGCAAACAGACTTCTGCCAATCTTTCTCTCGCAATTATGTAGTATTGTGATTGTGGATCTATTGCAGTCCATAGATTTGCATCGATGATGCGAAGTTTCATTTAGGTAGGACGCGGATCTTTTTTTTTTCTTCATTTTCAAGCTTAATTCTAAGCATCGCGAATCCTGTCAACTACCGTCCGATAGCTATTATTGCAGTCCTCTCAAAAGTAATGGAAACTGTTGTCAATCGCAAAATAGTTCCATAAACAGCAGATCTGTGGTTGTCAGCAGGCCCTTATAGGCGAGGAGGGACACACATATAGCCAGGAAATATGGTTTGCAATCATAATTTTTCAATAATGCTGATATGATTTTTCATTCATTTATTCGAACGATAATGCAACAGTCTGATCGAGTTTTGTTTTCACTAATCAATTTTTCTGTTAAGACCCCTTATAGGGGCATAGGACAGAAACAACTACCTTCCACAAGGCGCGATCCTGAGCATCGGCCTTAAGATGTTGCCAGGACTTGTTTATTCCTCTGGCCTCATGGTCAACTGCTCGCTTCCATGTGCTACATGGTCGACCAATCCGACGTCTTCCTTGAGGATTATAATCCAGTGCCTGTTTGGCGATGTTTCACTCTGATTTCTTTAAATTGTTATCGATCCACTGTTACTTCCGCCTTTGAATCGAAATACCTAATTTAGTCTGGCCAGTTGTTCTCCAAAGTTCGTCGTTGGAGATCACTTCTGATCAGAATGTTCCTTAAATGCGTCGAAGGCATTGGTTCGAAAGTTTGTAGTTTCTTGGCAAGTCGAACGGTTACTTTCCATGCAATACAAGCATATACCAACACGGATTTGATGCGTCAAAAACTCGCAGCTTCGTGCGAAGGGAAAAGGGGAAAGGATACTGAAGGTCTGGCGAGCTTTATTTAGACGAGCCTTAATATCCTTTTCAGCTCCGCCGTCTATGCTGACAATGCTTTTGAGATAACAAAAATCTTGCACCTCTTCCACATCCTATCCGTTAAGAACAATCGGTGTTCTTGCGTTCGAACCCATGTGAATGTACTTGGTTTTACGCACATTTATTTTCAATTTCGCCTCTTTGCAGTTAGAATGCAACGAACGAACATTTGACTTTAAGTCCGAACGGTTATGTGCAAGCAAACACACGTCATCAGCATAATCAAGGTGACTTAAGATGTTAAATAGTCTGCATTGAAGACCTCTACCTTCCCCACCTTCCAGTGCAGTTTTCAATATGCCATTTATTATCAGGGCTGGTGATAATATGCAGCCTTGTATGGTACCCGTTCGCACAGGAAAGCTCTCATACAGCTCTCCTCTATACAAGACGCGACACCTTGCATCTTCGTAGGATTCTTTGATCATAGCTATGACCTTATCTGGAGTACCTCCCCTACGCAAAGCACTCCATATATAATCTCGCTTAACACTGTCGAAAGCCTTTTTGAAGTTCACAAACATGAGATGTAGTGACGTACTCATTTCGGCGGACTACTCCAACATTATCCGTATGGTATTTTTGTGGTCGGTACAAGACGACCCGTTATGGAATCCAGCCTGATAAACTTCGAGAGTGCTCTCCACGACATCACTAATCCTATTGAGAATTACTTTAGCCATGATTTTCGATACGGCAGTAAGTAGACATATACCACGCCAATTGCCACAATCCCGAAGGTCGCCCTTCTTCGGCATTTTCACAATGACGCCCTCTTTCCATTCAGTCGGATATTTTCCTTCATTCAACATCTGAGTAAAGAGTGTAGGTTTTGACAACGTAAGCTACATGTGGATGAGCGTTGTTGTGTGTCTCTCCTCGTATTACGTTTTTCCGTCAATTCTCGGCTCAAACTCATACGCTGTGTTCGGTAGTGAGCTCCTGTGATGTTTTCACCCGGTTGCAGTAGCTCACCGTACACGACGTCGTGCTGGTCCTACCAAGTACACAGCATGATTTCCGAGCAATGAATGTTGGGCATGGCCGTCGATGTTGATGCATGGCTGCGGTGTTGCCACGATGTTTTCACTTTGGATTATCGTAATGGATCCACTTCTCATCCCCAGTGATATAGCGATGCAAGAAACCTTTCCTTTTTAGCCGTTGAAACAGATGCTCGCATGTGAAATAAACCGTTCGCCGTTACTTGGCTTCAACTCGTATGGCTCCAAATACCCTTGCTTTTGCATCATTCCCAAGGTTTTCAAACGATGTGAAATGGCTTGTTGAGTCACACACAATGAATCTGCAAGTTCTTGCTGTGTTTGACATTAATTCTCGTCCATTAATGCCTCCAATTCATTGGCTTGCGAAGGGCTAACAACCCTTCCTCAATAAGTAATGAAAAAATGTTAAGGAACCTGAATATCAGGAGGCCAAGGTCCGATTTGGGCTGTAGCGCCATTGTAGAAGTAGAATTCATTGGCTTTCAAATTTTTCACTGTTTCGCTTCTTGTCTTCCACGCCGAAATGGCCCATTTTATAGCGTTGAACCCATTCATGACACGGTTTTTAACTAAAAGCATCCTCGCCATAACTTTCAAAAATCATTTGTTGCACCTCGGCCGTAGATTTTTTTCGAATTGAAGGCAAAAAGCAAAACTTCCCGGAAGTGACGTTTATTTAGATCAAACTATTTGCGCACAAAAAAGTGTAAGACGCCGATTAAAGTTGAGAAATGTAATAATGAGGAGTTGTTGATAGATGCCTAACCTTACCCTGTGACGTTTCCGATCCACCATTTTTGACCAGCATTTACTGATGGTGCCATCTATTGGGAAACGGCAGGTTTCAATTTATACTCCCGATAAATTTCCAAATTTATCGACAATGCTTAAAATATTTTTAAGCTTATCCGCTTCCGTTTCCCGTTCCATCGGCAGAAAGAACAGATCGACTATAACTCAAAAGAAACTAAACGGGTATTCATTACTTAACATCAACTTTGATTTACCACTTAATTTAAACTTCTGAAAACTGGTAAAAAAAACTTACAAATTCAAAAGCTCGGGCCTCCACTGAAGTGAAATTCTTGTTTTCTATTGATTCAATAAAGAAAATATTCGAAATGTAGAACACGCTCACAATTCTACTACTACTACTACAAAGGCACTTCAGCCCAAATCGGGCCTTGGCCTACTGACCTTCAGATTCCTTAAAATTTTTCATTATTTATTAAGGAAGGATTGTTAGACCTTCGCACAACCCTCCATTTCGAATTTTTCATTTTGATAGATTGAAGTGACCAAGGTATACCCAAGCAGGCAGTGTGCTGGAATTGAACTCACGATCTTCGCATTCTAGTCCAACACGCTACCCACTAGGCTACACCCAAGCTAGCACAATTCTTTACTAAATTCAAATGTATTCTAAGCTAACATGGCTGCTCTGATTTTTGTTAATAATTATTTTATTATTTGTTTTCTATTATTTGAAAGAAGCTTTACTATTTTCTTGTTTTACGAAATAGAAAACAGAATTTTTCTCTACACTATATCGATTACATTTTATTTAAGAAAGTTAAGGCACCCCCCCCCCCCCCCCCTCCCCCTTCCTTCTCCCGAACTTTTAATGTACTTGACAGAACTTTGGAGCTCGTGGATATATATGTAAATATGGGGGTTGATTTAGGTTTTAATTTATTAATTTAAATTTAAAAAGTTTTTGACAGTGTTTGGCATGTCTCTTAGCTAAGCTAACGGCCACGTTCAATGGGGTGAGACTTTCCTTTCTGGACACACTATGCGAATAGTAAAGTGTGTCCCATTAAGACCGCCTATTTTGAATTTAGTCCCATTTCTTTTGTTTCGGTCGTGCAGCGTTCTTGTTTGACAGCTGTATTGTGTCAACATTGAGGTTTAGCCAGCAGACCATGCGCAGCACCGAACTTTCGCACATTGGATCTTAGAGCAACAACAAGTGAATGGTGATTTTTCGAAGACAATCATTTTCTCTAATGATGTAAATTTCGAACTTGATGACTATATCAACAAGCAGAATTGTCGCATTTGGGTATCTGAGAATCCAAGAGTGATCCTTGCCATCAAACACGAGGTGGCCATTTCTCGGATATGTCTACACTCTATTAAAATAAGAACATCAGAGTTTTTCAAACTAACGCTTTGTGTTTTTTTTTTTTTTTGAAAATAGGCGGCCTTAATGGGACACCGTTTACGAGAGGGCATAAATTCTTTCACCTTTCAAATAGATTTCAGCGTCTCTCAAGGCTCTGTTTTATCTCGAACACTTTTCTTATTGTCTTCCTTCTTTTCTCGAACCTAGAAACTTTGGAACGCATTGCGTACTAGTTGGAGAAATCCAAATGCAGTGCTTGCAAGTAAATATCTAACTACACTTTCGCCGCTCTCCACCAAAATTAGCCTAATTATAAATATTTTTATTCATTTCAATTCCTATTTCCATATAGCTGTGCATTGCATAATAGGGTTATCCCCTTAGCTATCGGTGTCGAAAAAAAGCCATCAATTTGAAAATTGGCACGAAGCATATTGCTAAGAGTATCACTTACCAACCAAACTTTTATTGAAATCTTCTTATTCGTTCCTCCGGATACCATACAAATGGACTGTTCGTAGAAAATCTATTTTACAACTTTTCAAAACAACTGAAATATTTAAGGACTCAAAAATTGGCACGAAAAGTTCTTATAAATAAAGGCAATCAGCTCTTTAAAAATTATTATCTTCGTCCCACTCAGATGCTGCCAGACTTCGATTTTTATGGACAAAAATATTTTTTCAATCGGGATCAAATGACGTAAGTAAAATAATCACTGACTGCCGGTAAAGTACGAACATTAATTCAAATTTTTATGCACGTCTTATACGTACGTGCTTCCTTTTGTGCTCTAAAAACATGTGTAGTATTAATCTTACGTATGCTGGTGGTCAGTTCTTTTCTAGTCATATGAATAAGAAAAATTCCATAATCTGATTTTAATGGCGAGTATTTTTTTAATTTACATCCGCTTGAGTTTCGTTGCTTAACGAAAATTAAAATTATTAAAAAAATATTTTCAATTTATATCTTGCCGTAAACACACCTGTAGCTTAATAATTAATTGTTTACAATTCGCGTGCATATGTATAATAAAATACAACAAAAGACATGTTCTAATGGATGTTTATCACGTAAATTTTTGCTTTGTTTCTACTTTTTTTTTCTATCATAACATTTTATTATTTGTTTGAAGAATACCTATTTAATTAATACATAATTACGTTGAATTTAATGGAATCTGTTAGAATAGAAACAGTCTATTTGGAATTTTTCGACTATTATCCCAGCCCTTATAAAAAACATTTATTAGGAAATCAAATCGTTGCATGATAAACTACGATTAGATGATAGCTACTAAATATTGAAATATAACTTTCGTGCAGTTACTTAAGAAAAGAAAATGATATTGTCGACATCACGCCAAAATCATGAATGTGGAAATTCGTTATTTATCATGATTTGTAAGGAAATTTGAATTAATCTCTAACTCTGAAAATGTTTAAATAAATGGTTCCATCAATCAATCAATCAAATTCCTGTTAAGACCCCCTATAGGGGCATAGGGCAGAAACAACTCTCTTCCACAAGGCGCGATCCTGAGCATCGGCCTTAAGCTGTTGCCAGGACTTGTTTATTCCTCTGCCCTCCTGCTCAACTGCTCGCTTCCATGTGTTACATGGTCGTCCAACCCGACGCCTTCCTTGAGGGTTATAATCCAGAGCCTGTTTTGCGATGTTTCGCTCTGGTTTCCTCAAAGTATGACCGATCCACTGCCACTTGCGCCGTTGAATCTTAATACCTATTTTATTCTGGCGAGTTGTACTCCAAAGTTCGTCGTTGGAGATTACTTCTGGCCAGAAAATTCCTAAAATGCGCCGGAGGCATTGGTTTACGAAAGTCTGTAGTTTCTTGGTAAGTCGAACGGTCACTTTCCACGTAGTACAAGCATACAACAACACGGATTTGACGCATGCGTCAAAAACTCGCAGCTTCGTGCGAAGGGAGATCTCTCTTAACCTCCAGAAAGGGGAAAGGATACCGAAGGCCTGACGAGCTTTATTTAGCCGAGCATCAACATCCTTTTCGGCTCCGCCGTCCATGCTGACAATGCTTCCGAGATAGCAAAAATCTGGCACCTTCCACATCCTGTTCATTAAGAACAATCGGTGTGCTTGCGTTGGAACCCATATGCATGTACTTGGTTTTACGCACATTTATTTTCAGTCCCGCCTGTTTGCATTTAGAATGCAACGAGCGAACATTTGACTCTATGTCCGAACGGGTATGTGCAAGCAAACACA
This sequence comes from Chorisops tibialis, assembly GCA_963669355.1. Lineage (NCBI taxonomy): Eukaryota > Metazoa > Arthropoda > Insecta > Diptera > Stratiomyidae > Chorisops > Chorisops tibialis. Next base: position 113,709,615 of record OY770262.1, on the reverse strand, counting down.
CGTCATCAGCATAATCAAGGTGACTTAAGATGTTAAATAGTCTCCAGTGAAGACCTTTACCTTCCCCACCTTCCAGTGCAGCTTTCAAGATGTCATTTATTACCACCAGAAACAGGGCTGGTGATAATATGCAGTCTTGTCTGACACCCGTTCGCACAGGGAAGCTCTCGGACAGCTCTCCTCTATGCAAGACGCGACACCTTACATCTTCGTAGAATTCTTTAATCAGAGCTATGACCTTATCTGGAATACCTCTCCTACGCAAAGCATTCCATATGTAATCTCGCTTAACGCTGTCGAAAGCCTTCTCGAAGTCCACAAACATGAGATGTAGTGGCGAACCCATTTCGGCTGACTGCTCTAATATTATCCGTAGGGTATTTATGTGGTCGGTACAAGACGACCCTTTACGGAATCCAGCCTGATAAACTTCGAGAGTGCTCTCGACGACATCACTAATCCTATTGAGAATTACCTTAGCCATAATTTTTGATACGGCAGTAAGTAGACATATGCCACGCCAATTGCCACAATCTCGAAGGTCGCCCTTCTTCGGAATTTTCACAATGACGCCCTCCTTCCATTCAGTCGGATATCTTCCTTCATTCCACACCTAAGTGAAGAGTGGGAGGAGTATATCGGCTGTTATTTCCGGGTCCGCTTTGAGGAGTTCGGTTGGTAGTCCGTCTATACCTGGAGCTTTCCTTCCCGCCATTGACCGAATCGCGGAAACTATCTCTTCCTTATCTGGGGGATGTTTGGAAGTTGTTCTGTTTCCGGAATATCTTCCTCTGACAAGATGTTTAAAATATCAGAGAAGTATTCCTTCCGTCGCCGCAACTGGTGTTCACTCATATTAAGGAGAGTTCCGTTGACATCTCTCACCAGGTGTTTGGCGGTGAAATTCCTGTTCGTCAACTGTCAACTCCCTAAGGTAAGCCGCAGATTCTGCCTTGTTTGCCAGATCTTCAATGGCCTTTCTCTTGTCGCGTCTAACACCCTTTTTAAGCTGTATATGAGCATCGCGGTAGTTCTGCCTCAAGTCGGGCGTTCGTTGGTTTTTTCCGATTGCCAACCTTGTCCCATGTGTCTTGCGACATCCAGGGTTTCTCACCGCTTTGCACATAACCCACAGATTCTTCAGCACTAGTTAGAAAAGTGTTTCTGGTTGCCTCCCAATTGGCGTCCAGTGTGCGCATTTCATGTTCACCTAATGTGGATGACTTTTCGCGTAGAATAGTGGTGTATTCGCGTTTTTGTTGGGATCTCTGAGTTTATCCACTTTAAACTTGCGCTTCATTTGAAGAATTTGTGGTCGTCAGATAGCTGCTGTGCACAATCTCAAGCAGGCAACCATCAAGTGGTGATCGCTCCCCACGTCAGCTCCACGTTTCGCTCGCACATCGAGGAGACATCTTCTCCATCGGCGACTTACAGCCAATTGGTCGATCTGGTTCTGAGTAACACCATCAGGGGAAACCCAAGATGTTTTATGATGACTCTTGTGTGGAAAAAGGGTCTCTCCGATGACCATTTGCCGAGTACTACAAAACTCCACAAATAATTCGCCGTTTTCGGGTCTCTTAATCCAAGGTCGTGACGCGTCGACCCAAGGGTCACCATGCCTCCCCATGACGTGCTCTAGTCCAGTGTTGTCTGATCCAACCTGGGCGTTCATATCTCCCGAGATGATAATAATATCACCTCTTGGAACACGTTCGAAGGTGGCACTCAGTTGGCTATAAAACTCCTCTTTGTCACCAGATGTTGCGGTATTACTTGGTGCGTAGCACTGCAGAATTGTGACGTTTCTGACACTGGTCCTGAGCCTGACGACGATAATCCTATCCGAGATTGGCTTCCAGCTATGAGACTGTTTCTCGCTCTCGGCGTAAGGACGAACGCCACGCCATTTCTGGCTTCACTTTCAGGGCCAATATACAGAATAGTGTTTCCGCTAGGGGTTCGTTCTTCTCCTGATCCTGTCCACCTGACCTCGCTCAAGCCGAAGATTTGGATGTTATAGTGCTCCATTTTACGGTCGATCACTGATTGGCGGTGCAAGGACCGAGTAACCCCAGCTCTTCCCTCGTCATTCAATGTTCGAACGTTCCAGAAGCCAATCATAGTCCGTCTTCGAATGCCAAAGGTCGTTACCGTAGAATCAGTCAGTATCCGAGGCGATGTATCCGTTTCTCGTATCATTTAGGGCTTAAGATCACGGGTGATAAGCCCATGATCCAGTGAGTGTCCATTTGCCATTTTTTAGGTCAAGCAGGACTGGCTGTGTATGAATTCTACAGCCCCCATCACACAGGGGGATAGTTAGCTCAGGTCCGTGGAGTCGCTAGTCTCCAAAGATAGTTGCAGGAATTGGTAAAACCTCATCCTACAACTACCCCCTTGCGGGGTTCCATAAATTATAAATTTTATCATGACATAATATTTCTTACCATTTTTCTAAGAGAATCGGATAATATTGTTAAAGCGTACGGAGTGAATCAAGCGAGAAAATTAGTAATGCGTTGCCATGGGTTCGGGGATGCATTACTTGTTACGTCAGAGGAGCGTAGAGGTAATGTGTTCTTATGTATTGAACACATGAAGAGAAACGTAGTGCATAGTAACACTTGATTTAAACTTTTTGAAAATTAGAGAGAAGCGACGACGAAACGCGATTCAATTAGAAATTTCAGTTTGTAGCTAGAAAATTGAAAAAATGAATGAAATTGAGTGAATGGTTTTGTAAAAGACTACCACTGGAAATTATTTTTCAAAATTATTCGACAAATAACGATAGAATTTGCCCAACGAGAAATATAAAATAAAAGACCCGTAAGTATTTGGAATCGGGCAGGCGGGAAAGCGTGTTATCTAATCAGGGTACCTTTTTCTATTTTTTTTTATCTGAGGCTAGTAAGATATATACGTATTGCATTACACTACATTACAAAGTAATGCAGGAGAAGCTTCACATCTTCGAATATGCGTAATGCTTCCACGCATTATAGGTTGTGAAGGGGTAAGTTGTTCAATTAGGGTGTAGCCTAGTGGGTAGCGTGTTGGTCTTGTAATGCGAAGGTCGTAAGTTCAAATCCCGGTCGACGCAATATATAATTCCAGCACATTGCCTGCTTGGATATATCTTGGTTACCTCAATCTACGAATAATGAAAAATTCGTAGAAAGAGGATTGTGCGCAGGGCTAACAACCCTTCTACAATAAGTAATGAAAAATGTTAAGGAGCCTGAATGTCAGGAGGCCAAGGTCCGATTTGGGCTGTAGCGCCATTGTAGAAGCAGAAGTAGAAGTTGTTCATGGGCCGTATATACCTTTAGTGTTGTAAATAAACGCAGTAGCTCTGTTGCCCTTGCTGTTTAGCCTATACAAGTATTTCAATGATTCACCAGAAGTATTCAACATTTGGAGTTTTACTTATATATGGGTCATTCTTTTACAAACCGTACGGATTTGCCGAAAAAATTCACGTCTGTTTCTAGAATCGCTTTATTTTTTTTTTATGTGTTATATATATGAAATAAACCGACACGTATGCGGGGATTTTTTTTTAAATTGTTTATTTTAAAAAATATGGATGTTTAAACATTTTGAGAATCGTTGGTTTTGCTCTTCTTAAAAAGCTATTATCTTCGGTTCTATTTGTTCCACAGATTTCGTTCTTATCTCATTTTAAAGGTAATTTTGTAACCTTTTTACTACATTGTCCAAAAAAAATTGTCTTGTTAAATAATTGTAGTTATTAGCAATTAAAGCGCTTAAAGTTGATTTTCATACTTGCGCCCAGTCGATAAAAAATTGAAAAAAAATACCATCGTATTCCTTGATTGATTCTCTAAAAAATCCATTTAAAAAAAAAATGGAGAAATAATGGGATCAACAGAAAAAAATAATTTGCACCACCGGGAGCGCAGCACGATGAAACAATTTAGTGTGTTAGTGACGCGTCGACTTTTTTATTCCTCTGCGTTGGCCAAAAATCCTGATTTTATTTATTTTAAGGATAAATAATTGAAAGGAATATTATATTCATCAAAAAATAGGCTGTAACTGCACTTATTACGAGTAAAAATAACGTTATTATTAAAAAAATCTTAAAATCTGCAATAAAAAGTTCGATATCTTGGCTCCGGGTAAGTCAAATTGAACTTCAAGCCCCGCAAATTCTTTATCAGAATGTCCACAATACAATAAGACTATAAAGGTTAGTTGGAAATTTCATTTAGTCCTTCTGCCTTAAAAAAAGATTTAAGAAAAAATTTACTCGAAAAGTCATTTTCTAATAAATTCATGAGGTGAAATTTCTATGAAACCGGCTAAATTTGGGCTGATTTTTGATTCAGTTATTTAAAGTGTATTTATTAAGAGACAATGCCGCAAGTTTTGGTAGAATATCTTTTTTACAGTCTATGAGATACTCATTTCCTTCCAAAAACACAGATTCTTTGAAAATTGTCAAAAACGTCTTGAATAACAGTCTATATATCAGGTTTAAATAAACCGAATTTAACAATGTACCACTCAAATGAAAGGTCTAAGTGTCTGCAATCGAACCTCATTTTTAGTTTTTCGAAACTATTTAGTGTAACGTAATAAAGCTCAAAAAACCTCTAAAACAGACGAAAATTTGCGAATTTTGCTATTTCTCGAGTCTTTTCCCCACTCCCCCAGTGGCCGCAATATTTTTATCGTAATCTACGCAAAAAAACAATTAGGTTAAAAACAACATCGAAATCGCAGCATTTCGCCAAACAGACCTTTTTTGATCTAATCCGACTGGACTAATTGTGCACTCGCTCTGTCAGAAAAGTGTATGATTGTATTGATATTATGTAAGTTAGTTTTGATAAAATTGAGGAAATGCCATTGGAATACGTGAACGGCTACGGTGTCATGATGCAAACATTCGGAAATCATTACTAAGCTTTTCATTTAAAGTACGTGTTTATTGCTTTTGTTGTAAATTGCAAATGGATGCACTGTTGCCTGATCATTGTTCCAATGTACGCCTTGAATAGCATTTCGGATCACAAAAGCGTAGTTTTCAGAAAAATCACAAATAACAATGCATTCATTTTGCCCTAAATTTTTTCTTTTATTATTCATACGCGCCCGGTGGTGCAAATTATTTTTTTTCTGTTGATCCCGTTATTTCTCCATTTTTTTTTTACATGGATTCTTTAGAGAATCAATCAAGGAATACGATGGTATTTTTTTCGATTTTTTATCGACTGGGCGCAAGTATGAAAATCGACTTTAAGTGCTTTAATTGCTAATAACTACAATTATTTAACAATACAATTTTTTTGGAACAATGTAGTAAAAAGGTTACAAAATTACCTTTAAAATGAGATAAGAACGAAATCTGTGGGACAAATAGAACCGAAGATAATAGCTTTTTAAGAAGAGCAAAACCAACGATTCTCAAAATGTTTAAACATCCATATTTTTTAAAATAAACAATTTAAAAAAAAATCCCCGCATACGTGTCGGCTTATTCGAAGTATACTACCTATAGAAAAATTTTGGAAGCAATAGAAAATATGTCGTCCAATTAGGTGTACGGTTTGTAAAAGAATGACCCATATGTAGAAGAGATAGGTCTAGTTGATGGCATTGCTGTGCGGATGCTCGTATCTTTGATTGGAGATCAGAAACTCATTCATTGGTTTATTCATTTATCGAGCTCGCAACTAGTTGTCACGCATTTTCGCTGTCATAATTCGAAAATGACAAATATTAATAACATTTGTTATTAAAAGTGACAGTTTCTACGTGTATTGCTCATAAATTTGTGAGCAGGGCTGGCACAAATATTCCTAATACCAAGCATATTTATTATATTTTCTATATTATGAACACTCTTTATACCTGGTTCATACCACATAATTGTCTTGGTATGTGGTACAAGTTGACAAACATGTTTTGTACCAGGTATTTTACTAATACATACTGGGTTAACTATACCACATGTGTGTCCTTGCTGTTAACGAGTCTATAACGAGTCTATAGCGAGTTCGCCAAGCGCGTCTACATCGAGTTCGCTTATCGAATCTGTAGAACTAATTTTGTATCGAGTTCGCTGAACCAACCAAAATCGGTTCACTGATTTAAACGAGTTCAGCGAGCTAATTTTTATCATCCTTCGATATTTTTGCCGACTTTTTCTCTATAAAATCAAACTTCAATCCATTAAACCGTAGACAATTGTACGGGAATTTAATTATTCACTTTATGTAGAAACTACACCCAGCTGTGTTTTACACGATAGATACGTTACAACGAAAATCGTGTAAAAAAAGATCTGCAACTCATAGTAAAATCGAAGATGTGTTACAAAATTTTAAAAAAACCGTGTAAGATGAAAAAATAACTATATGCTGTTTAGAAAACCGTGCAAAAATAAAAAAAAATATTAAAAATCTATGTTATGTTAATTCTATAAAAAAAAAATTCGAAATTTTAATGGAATATGAAGCCTATTTAGTAACTATCATACGCCAGCACGTTTATTACTGACTGGAGCAACATTGCTTTAATTGCTTGATATGTCTAAAACGTTCGGTTACAAGGAACAGTTTCCATAGAAAACGAAGCCTTTAGGAAATATTTTATACAAATTATTAAAAACCTAAATTATTCAAAATGACCTGGCCCGGAGCCTGCGTGGACTGTCAGTCGTCAATTGAATTGCGCACCTTTTCCGACGGGAACTCGTCTCTGGCCTTTCCAGTGCGGGTGCCGTTTTTGGCCATTTCCTTAAGGGCAGACCATAAGAAGTAGTCCAACGGATTGAGATCGAGGCTTTCAGAGTGCCAATCTGAAGCCTCTATGAACTCCTCAGGAATGTTTTTCTTAAGCTGAGTTGATCTGGCCTTTGCTCAAATGCATCAATATACACTCTAAAATTTCTTCTTGATAATTTCTGTCCCGAGTTTTGACACCCTTTTCACAAAAGGGGAGGTTTGTGGTGCCTTCATAGCTGACTTCCCCCCAGACCATCACTGACGAGGTATGATGACCCCTTTGTACCCCCTCAACTGTGCTGGTAGCATAGACCCGGTCATTTTGACGGTTAAATTTCTCTTCGACCGTGCAGATTTTCTCATCAAAAAACAAGATGGTGTGATGCTGCTCATTCGCGGAACGAGCACACAACGCCTTTGATCCATCTATCCATTCTATCCATCTAGATATCTCGCGATCAAAAGAAGCTGGGGGATTTTGTAAGCTTGACAAGGAAGGGGAAAGAACAGATCATTGATTGTTGTTCAAAGAGAATTAGCAATGGCCCAGCATGTAACAGAACTTATGGCTTAACTTAAAAACACATTTTTGACATTTTTGTCTGTCTGTCTGTCTGTCTGTCCGACCGCTTTTCACGTACAAACGGCTGAACCGATTGTAATGAAACTTGCACAGTTTGTTAGGTGTCCACCGAAATGAAATCTGCTTTTGATTTCTTTTCACTCCCCTCACGCCTTCTACCCCCTCCCATACAAAGTAACTAATTTTCAAAATATGCACTGGCGGTCGCGAAAACCGCACCACTCCTAAGCAGTGAGGAAATTAGAAGATATTCAATTTTGTGCAAATCCAGTAGGTTTAGTTGCTTTACTTATGGGTTTGACTATACTTATCTCCTTTTTGGGAAAAATATTTCCTACCTGTGTGCATTTTTTCAGAATATATTGAATGTTTTCAAAAACAAGGTCAATTTGCATGCAATTTAGGATTTCCTACAGTAAAAAGTAAAAAATTCTAATTCAGGTTTTATTGACTTATTTTATTTAAAACTGATTACATAATGATCTTATAGTCATAAAAAATGTTTTGGTAATTTTTAATACCGCGTCTCGCCCCCCTTCGCTTTTATAATCTCACTTATTCTAGAAGGCATCGAATCAGCAAGTACTTCGAGAATTTCGACTGAAATGTCTTCAGTTCATACTCGATCCAACGTCCTAATTAATTCCGTCTTATTTGCTGGCTTCTGGTCTGCCACTTTCTGCTTTAAAAAGTGCGACAGGTGTTCAGTCGGATTTAAATCCGGAGAATTTCCTGGCCATTCTAACCGCTTTAATCCGAGGTCCGCAAAAACTTCATCCAACTGTAAAAAAAGAAAAAACAGGAAGTTAATAAATTTAATTTGTTCTTAAAGAGAAACGGTGAAACCTCAAATTTTAATCCGTTTTTGACTCTAAACTTACCGATTTAGATCTGTGGCAAGGCGCAGAGTCATCCTGGAGGATGACGTCATCAGTGTAGCCTAGATGTTCCTCAACTGCTGGCAACAAAAATATATTGAACACATCCGCATACTTTTTGGCATTCATTGTGCCTTCAATGAAGTGTAGTGGTCCTTCTGTGAAAAAGGAGAAGCATCCCCAGACCATCACCCAGGCTTGGCGCATTCTTCTGCGTCGCGGTAGTGCAGCCACCGCTGTATTGTTCTCCACTTTTTCTTCGAACCTACGACCGATTATCTGCACGCAGCAAGTTAAACTTGCTTTCGTCAGACCAAACGATGTTTCGCCAGTCATCAGTCGTCCAGGTTTCATGCCGTTTTGCCCATTCCAAGCGAGCCAGCTTCATTTTTTGGTTGAGAAGTGGCTTTTTCGCATGTCGACGTCTGAACAAGCCGGCTTCTCTGAACGCCGTGATGGGTAGTCCTTCCTCCGCCAAAGCAAAAATTTTTACTTTTTTGTCGCGCGACGATTGCTTATAATTAGCACTCATACTGCACTTTTCACTGATTAAGCCCAGTGGATTTAAAAACACTGAACTAAATATTCCAATTGGCACCCTTTTATACTTAAAATCTAACGAACTTTTCAGATACAGGTAGTACATTTTATTACCACCCCCTGATCCCGAACATATTTAGGTAGATTTCACGACTGGGTAGGTTGTGCGGTTTTCGTGACCGCCAGTGTATATTAATCAAATTTTCTTGGAAACTACAAAAGCTATTAATTTGAAATTTGGAATATATTATTTCTATTATAAATGCAGTCTTTTGGTATACAAATTGTTTGAGTTTCCTCACTCCTTTCACCACCTCCCATAATCAAATTTTCTTGGAAACTACAAAAGCTATTAATTTGAAATTTGGAATATATTATTTCTATTATAAATGCAGTCTTTTGGTATACAAATTGTTTGAGTTTCCTCACTCCTTTCACCACCTCCCATACAAACTACACTTTTTCATGAATCACTTTACACCAAATTTTTCAGTACGTGTAACTTCCATCAAGCTAAAATGTTGTATTAAATCTTTAATTAACATTATTATTAATATCGGGAAAAAAATTAACCGATTAGCTTCACTCCTTCTACCCCCTCCCATACAATGTGACACAGTTCCACGACTTCACAAGAATTTGATTTTCTTGAAAAATCTGAATGTTACCGATCTGAAATTTAAAATATATCAATTGCACGATGATTATAGTTGTTTTTCAAAAAATCACCAAAAACCCCCTTCTCCTTCCACCACCTCCCATATAAACCGCACTTTTTCAAGAAATACTCTAAACGAACTTTCTCAGTACATTTAAATTTCATCGAGGTAAAAATTTGAACTTAATCCGTAATTAGCATTATTATTAATACCGGGAAAAAAAATTAACCGAGTAGTTTCACTCCTTCTACCCCCTCCCATACAATGAGACACATTCCACGAATATATAAAAATTCGATTTTCTTGAAAAGTGTGAATGATACAGATCTGTATGCACTAAATTTCTCAGTACTTACTCAATTTTTGAAGCTTAAATTTGGTACAAAACATTTTTATAGCTACTCTAGCATGATGTGAAATAAATTAGTTCAGTGCTGTCACCCCTTCTACCACTTATTTCTTAGTACCGCAAAAATTTCGATTTCATCTATACATAGTATCGTATGATTGGGCTTTACGCAAAATCGTAGTCCTGTTATGTTTTTAAACTTATGTTATTTTATTTATTTTTTTTTTTTTTTAAATAACACCAGCTACAATTATTCACAAGTCCTTAACGCTCTTCAACACGTATATGATCTCGAATCACGGGTTTGATTTGATCACGAGCCTGTCCCATAAAAATGGGAGTATCATGCTTTCATTCGTAACAATTCATGGTTCTGATTCCAACAATATACAAACCATTTTCTTCAAAGAGCCATTAAAGTAAGCAGATTATATATCCCACATAATGTATTACTAACTACACTCTCAAAAATTGCTTATTATTGCTATTTTTACCCGGACGAAGTCGCGGGTGATTGCTAGTATATAAATATAACAGAATTATGACTGGGCGTAAAGTCCAATCATACGATACTCTAGATGAAATGGGAATGGCTTTAATATACCGGAAAATATGTCATCTCAAATTCTTTCGACTAGTGAGTAGAGACTTTTGCATGGGAGGTGGTAGAAGTAGAAGGGGAGGTTTGTATTTTTCGCATATGTCACCGAACATGGCATGCAAAATGTTTTTTGCTGAATTTAAAGTTTGTAGTTTTCATTATTTTTAAAGAAATTGGACATAGTTTTTCTGAAATTGGGCCATTTGTATGGGAGGTGGTGTGGAAGTGGAGCGTTTTAGATGATTTTGAAACTGCTTATCATCATCCCTATCACCAAGCTTTGATTTAATTTCAAAGTTGATAGCTCTCATATACTTGAGGAGAAATGCTTTTCTTGAATTTATAATACAGATATGTGTATGGGAGGTGGTAGAAGGAGTGAAGCGGAGCTGATAATGTTTTCTAGCATTTATTTCAATTATTAAGAAACAAATTCTGGTTTGTACATTTTCTAGTTTGAATGGAAATCGATAAATTGCATTTAACAAAAATTATGTATTTGTATGGGAGAGGGTAGAAGAAGTGTACGCATCAAAACAAATTTTTTTCACATTATTAATATTTCTATTTGTATACTTTATACAAAATATCAAGTTCATAGCTTTAACAGTTTCGAAGAAAAATAATTTAATTTAAATTTCAAAATTTCGTGAAATTTGTATGGGAGGGGGTAGAAGGAGTGAGATGAACTTGATAATTCTTTTTAAAACTAATTGAAATTATAGTAGAATTAATTCTGGCAAAACTTCGTCTTTTCAGCTTTATTAGATTCAATGAAAATCGAAAATATGTATTTTTGAAAATTGTCCATTTGTATGGGAGGGGATAGTGGAGTGAGGGGATAGGGTCAATATTCCGTTATATTAATGACATCTATATTATAATACTTTGACCTAAATTTCAAGTCGATAGCTTAAACAGTTTCAAAAAAAAAATCAATTTCTTAATTTTTCGAAATTTCATGAAATTTGTATGGGAGGGGGTAGAAGGAGAGGGCGATGTAGCCCATTCACGAACTTAAAGTTGCTTTTTTGCTAAAAATGACACACAAAATTGTTTAGCACTATAGCTGTAGATAGACGCACAGGCGGACAGACAGACGGTCAGACGGTCACTCAGAATCGATGTTTTTGAGTGTTAACAAATATTTCTGTACCCTTGGCGGCTCTGTGCAAGCGTTATTTCTGAGCGTTACAAACGGTAAGGCAAACACAATATACTCTCAGATTTCATCTAGAGTAAGGTAAAATGTTACTGATATAATAAAATTCGGAAACTCTCCAACTGTATTTTGTTTTTGAATCGTATATATTTGATATAAGACATTACAGATTTAAATTTATTTGAAATTTGTTTTCTTTTGAAAACATGTAAAATCGAAAAATTCGTATAAAAAAGTGGCACTTGTTCTTCTTCGTGGACCGTGTTATTTCAAAATCGTGTAAAAAAAGGGAGTTGGGTGTATTAGCACAACATTCATAAACTCACTCAAATTGAAATGTAATTTTTGAATTGGTTGCCGTTTTCGAATGAATTTCGATATTTAGTTATTGTGTGAAATATCCTGATCAACAATTTTTCGATTCCTTTCAGGTCGCGTACATTCAGGAAGTACGAAACTACATTTTTTATTAGAAAAAAGTGGTTCACTTTAATTTCGTATATCGTGTATATTCGCGAAAAATTACGATCGCAAATTTTACTTTGCTTGGATTTGGCGTTCAACGAGAAATCCTGAATAGTGGTATGCATCCGTTTCGATTGTTTTCCGCTTTCTGTGATTGTTAGCGAATCAAAGGTAGGCGTAGACTTGACCTTCGCTTACTTTCACCGAAATGGTTCACGCAGTTAATGATTCTTTAAAAATTCGCCACGCCATGAACCAAACCACGGCAAAGATTCCAAGCAGATAGTCTTAGAAAACCATCATTAGAGAAAACAAGGTGAACGAATTTTGTGTATGTATCACCATTTTCGAAAATTCGTTCAGTGCGAAATTTGCGTTGATTCTGGCAATTAAACGAACTCTTTGACATATGACATCAATATTTTTGGCTTGAATCTTAGCAAATTCGGCTTTGAAGCTGATGCGTCAAAAATAGACCAGCCTTAAAAATTAACCTCTACTTACGAATTTTTTCATTTTCGTAGATTTGCTGAAACTACAGTATATGCCATTTGCAGACTATATGGCGATACGATTTTCTTGAAAGTCATCAAGCTCTTCTTCTTCTTCTTCAATGGCACTACAGCCCATATTGGGCCTTGGCCTCCTGACCTTCAGGTTTCTTAACATTTTTTATTTATTTCTTATTGTAAAAGGGTAGTTAGCTGTTCGCATAACCCTCTATCTTTGAATTTTCATGTTCGCAGATTGATGTGAACCAGATATACGTAGTGGGTAGTGTGCTGGAATTATACGTTATTAAAGATCTACTCTAACATTTTATTATATTTATTAGGAGTACAAATAACTTTCCGCCGTTTTCTATCAAAAATTCGGAATTTATTGTGAAAGAACGGTATATTACGTTTTATTCAAAGTATTGTCCATCACTAGCCACTACTTTTTTCCATCTTTCTGGCAACATTAGGATACCATGTCAGAAGAACTCTTCATCTTTTATGGCTATTCACGAATCGACCCATTTTGTGGTATCTTCATATGATGTAAAGCGCTGTTTAGACAGGCCATGTGCCATCGGCCAGAACAAGTGATAATCGCCTCTTCCGATTGTCTTCCGAATGTCTGGTTAATACGAAATAGGACTTCCCAAATAAGTGTTTCCAAGTAGGTTTTCATCGGCGCTGCAACATGCGGACGAGCATTATCATGTAGAAGAGTAGTTGAACAGTTGTCGTGTCTGGAGTAGTAATGGGCTCGTTTTTCCTTGAGTGCTCGGCTCAATCTCATTAATTTTGTTCGGTAGAGAGCTACAGTAATGGTTTCTCCCTGTTTGAGCAACTCATAATACACGACACCAAGCTGATCCTACGAAATACACAGCATGAGCTTATTATTTTTCCATGAATATTCGGGTTGGCTGTCGATATTGAAGCATGGTCAGGTGGTCCCCATAATTTTCTCTTTTTTGAGTTATCGTAGTGAATATATTTTTCATCACCAGTGAGTATACGATGCAAAAACCCTTTCTTTTATGCCTGGCAAGCAGCATTTCACACATGCAAAATCAGCGTTTAACGTCTCTCGGCTTCAGTTCATATGGAATCCAATTTCCTTGTTTTCGAATCATTTGCAATAATTTTAAACGATGTGAAATTGCTTGTTGAGTCATTACTAATGTAAGTGCGAATTCTTCTTGCGTTTAGCACGAGTCTTCCTCCAATAATGCTTCCAATTCCGTGTCTTTGTCTGTGTGACTCGACTACAACTCGAGTAATCCTCAACATAAAAGAATGGGAGTGGTTGCAAGAGATTGGCCACATTACCGGACAAACGCGTATTGTCTTTGTGGGTAATCGCTAGCCAAAAGCTAAGCATTTAAACAGAAAAAACCAATAGATCGAAAAATCTTTTATGAAAAAATTACAGAACAGTTTGATAAAGGTCTCATCGGAGACCGACAAATAATAAAGCGTAGCAGTGTGAAATCCGGAAATTTTTCCTTGCAAATTGTAGAACAGTTTAAGATAATTTTATTTTGTGTATTCTTTCATTTTGACGCTTGTCTGTTGAGATAATTGATTTTTTGGATCAAAAAATATTCCGAATACAAATCGTTGAGCATCCAAAGATATAAGCTATTTGTCATATCGGCTTTTACCATATGTTTTTTTTTTTAATTTACAATTTTTGTAATTGGAAGCATGTTGGGAATTCATCCATCATTGAGAAGCTTTGATGTAGATGAGACTGTTTATATAGGAAATTAATAAATCCAGATATATCCACGCAAGCATTGTGCTGGAATTATACGTCGACCGGGATTTGAACTCAGAGCCAACACGCTACCCCCTAGGCTACACCCAAACTGCGTCCGTTAATTTATAATTAACGTTCTAAAAGAAATCGGGAACAATTTTTACGCTCTAGATGATATCTGAGAATATAATAAGTTTGTCACAAAGTTTATAACGCTAAGGCTACCGAGACACGATGCGAGTTAATATATATTATCTCGCTTTTCGATATTACTAGTGTCATTATCCTATACATAATTCGGCCTACTTATATCAAAATAGGAAGTTAATATATATTATCTAGCATCGTGTGTCGGTAGCCTAAGAAATAAGGATCGAAGAACAATATGAATAATGATGAAAAAAAGTTCATATTATCACTCAAAAATCTTAAAACCTTTCGTCTGTCGGTCCGTCCGCGTCCTCTCTAGCTCACGAACGCGTTGAGCTAGAAAATCCAAATTTCGTACACGTTGTTTTTGACGAAAAATTAAAACCAAATTCGTGAACGCGTCAAATCGCTCCACCCCTTCTACTCTTCCCATACAAAATGACTCTTTTTCGGAATTTTACTATAAACGGATTTTCTCCAAAGATATGAAATCTATATATCTGAAATTTAGAATATATCATTTTATGATGCCATCATTCCACAGAATAAAAATGATTTGAATCGCCTCACTACTTCTACCACCTCCCATACAAACTGCACTTTTTGTTGAAATGCTATAAACCAATTTACTCAGTACGTATAAGATTTTTCGAGCTAAAATTGTGTACTAAATATTGATTTAGAATTATTAGTAAGATTGAAGGAAATTAACTGATTAGCTTCACTCCTTGTACCCCCTCCCATACAAAGTGACAAATTTTCAGAACCTTACATAAAATAGAAAAGTGTGATTGTTATTGGTCTGAAATTCGAGAGATGTCAATTGCACAATTTTCATAGTTAATACTGAAAAAAAACAACACTGAACCCTCCGCTCCTTCTACCACCTCCCATACAAACTGCACACCTATAACCTATCAAATTTTTGAAGCTTAAATTTTGTATGCAATATTTTAATAGCAACTCTATCAGGATTTCAAAAAATTAGTTTCAATGCCGTACCCCCTTCTACCACTCCCCATACAAACTTTCTTAAAATCAAGAAATTTCTCTTTCATATAGAATATCGCTGATTGGGCTTTAGGCCCAATCGTAGTGCTGTTATGTTTTGAAGTATCTTAGAGAATCCTGATTTTGTAATCAAGAACTAAAATATTTTTGTACAATATTTCCACAAAACTGTACCGAAAATAAAAAATCGAGTAGGGAAGAAATTTGTATTTGATTGAAGATGGCAGTACCATTCAGCGGGTTAATTTGAAGCAATTATAATATGCGACATATATAAATATGAGTGGTGTTCTTATTTTTCGTAAAAGATATCCAAACATATATTAAATAAAATTGAAAACAATGCAGAACCTACATATATGAATCGGGACACGATCTCCTATTATAAATAAATAAATTTCAATAGTCCCGACCAGAGTCACGTACTCAAAAACTGTACGAGACCGATTTAAATTTAATTTTTTTAAATTGATTCTGATTCCATTATAGATTCTTTATTTGTTCCTTAATTGATGATTTTTTTTTATAAATTCTCGGTCATGTGATATGATTTTGATTAATAACAATCATCATCATATGATGGCAATAAGTTATTTAGCATGACATGAAAACTATATTGCATTCGGCATTTCCTTTTTATTGATTGTTGTTTTCTACTTCGGCTTAAACTATGACTAATTTAAAGTCAAAACGAAGATAAACAGTAAAGTTGGAACAATATGTTATTGTCGTACCACAGTAAAATAATTATTTTTAACAACATTCCCTTAAATAATTCGACGCAATATGATGATTAAGTTTACGTGAAATCCTCTTTTTTTTGATAAAGAACTTCTGTTCCGGTTGATTAATTGTAGCGATTTTCGGTGGGAGTGGATCGTACAAAATATACTCGTAGCACAAAAATTTCTCACTCTATAAAGAATTATTGAGTCCAAAAAAAAAATTGTAAATAAAAATGATGAATTTCGAGTCAGATAGGCGTAATGATAAGCCGGCGGTTTAGTATCTGAAAAATGATAACAGCGAGTTTGTACAAAATATTGATATAATATTTTTATCTAGAATGTTTTCGTATAGGAATTAGTTTTTGTTTTTGTGTTTCAAATTCTAACTTGAGTTAAGTGTTTTTTTATTTTTACTTTTATTCGACCTTGTATGCTGTAAGATCGTCGCAATTGTTTGAGTTGTATAATATGATCGTTTCGAGCTGTGATCCAATTGCAATTAAGTTATAACATTTTACGATTAATTCCGCTGTTATTTCACTCTTTAAAATCGTACTTACATATGTATTTACGATGTATTTTTCAAGTATTTATAAATGAATTAGTATTTAGAAATTGTAGTAGAGCTAGGGAAGGTGGTAGTAATGAGTTTTTGACTCCAAACTTATGATAAAAATAACGTAAAACTTGGCCTTTTGTTTTTATTTTTTCAATTATATTACGTAATTGTTTGAAGCATATAAAAAATATTTGGTAATATTAAAATATTCGTAAATTGATATTTTGTTCTAAATATTAAAATCATAGTCTCCGAATTTTTATATCGTAAAATGCATTGCTTTGATTTATTTATAAGCAAAAATATTTTCTTTTAATACATATTAAAAATATAAACTTAAAATAAATATTAAAAATATTTATTGCGAAGCGCGAATTTTATAGATTGCATATAATTTTCCAACGTCTCCCAATGAACCATTTCAAATAAATGCTTGTTGAGTATCTTGATATTTTGAGGAGACACTTTCGAAAGGGGTTAGGTGAGGGTGTATTTTCACCCATCTCCAACTTGGTGTCCGATGGTTGGAATGGATATTAATCCTAAGAAGACCCAATTCTAACAATTGCCAGAAGCAGAATCAAACGCAAGTTGAAAAAAACCAATTCATTTTTGGTAAAACGCTACAACATTCTAATGAAGTGTCATCAGTCAATAAATCAATCAATCAAATTCCTGTTAAGACCCCAATAGGGGCATAGGACGAAAACAGGTTTCTTCCACAAGGTGTGATCCTGAGTATCTGTTTTTAGCTGTTGTTTATTCCTCTGGCTTCCTGCTCAACTGCTCGCTTTCATGTGCCGACCAACCCGATGCCTTCCTTGAAGATTATAATCTAGAGCCTCTTGGGCGATGTTTCGCTCTGGTTTCCTCAAAGTTTGATCAATCCATTGCCATTTCCGCCTTTGAATCTCAATGCCTATTTTAATCTGCCCAGTTGTAGTCTAAAATTCGTCGCAGGAGATCACTTCTGGCCAGAATACCCCTAAAATGCGTCGGGGTCATTGGTTCACGAAAGTTTGCAGTTTCCGGGTAAGTCGAACGGTTACTTTTCACATAGTACAATAATAAACCACCACGGATTTGACGCTTGCGTCAAATACTCGCAGGTTCGTTCGAAGGGAGATCTCTCTTAATCTCCAGAAAGAGGAAAGGTTATCGAAGGTCTGACGAGCTTTATTTAGACGAGCCTCAATATCTTTTCGGCTCCGCCGTCCATACTGCTAATGCTGCCGAGATAATAGAAATCTTGCACCTCTCCCACATCTTGTCCATTAAGAACAATCGGTGTGCTTGTGTTCGAACCCATGTGCATGAACTTGGTTTAACGCACATTTATTTTCAGTCTCGCCTCTCTGCATTTAGAATGCAACGAGTGAACATTTGACTGTAAGTCCGAACGATTATGTGCAAGCAAACACACGTCATCAGCATAATTAAGGTGACTTAAGATTGAAAGAAAAGATTTCCGGATTTTAAACTGTTACGCTTTATTATTCGTGACGTTTCGGTCACTGTCTCAGCAGGTTTGTGAAAACATTCACCAAACCACGTGACTTAAGATGTTAAATAGTCTCCATTGAAGACCTCTATCTTCCCCACCTTCGAAGATGTCATTTATTGCCACAAGAAACAGGCCTAGTGATAATATGCACCCTGACACCCATTCGTACAGGAAAGCTCTCGGACAGCTCTCCTCTATGTAAGACGCGACACCTAGCATATTCGTAGGTTTCTTTAATCATAGCTTAGATCTTATCTGAAATACCTCTCCTACGCAATGCATTCCATATGTAATCTCGCTTAACGCATTGGAAAGCCTTCTCTAAGTCCACAAACTTCAGATGTAGTAGCGAACCCATTTCGGCGGCCTGCTCCAATATTATACGTAGGGCATTTGTGTGGTCGGTACAAGACGATATTTTACGGAATCCATTGCGATGGTCCCCTTCTTCGGAATTTTCACAATGACGCCCTTCTTCTATTCAGTCGGATATCTTCCTTCATTCCACACTTCAGTAAAGAGAGGGAGGAGTATATCGGCTGATATTTACCGGTCCGCTTTGAGGAGTTTGGTTGGTGGTCCGGCTATACCTGGGGCTTTTCTCCCCACCATTGACCGAATGGAGGAAACTGTCTCTTTCTTATCTGGTGGATCGTCCCTAATAGAGAAGTGCTGTGGTTGGATGTTTGGTAGTTGTTCTGTTTCAGGAAAATCTTCCTCTGACAAGATGTTAGATAGGTATTCCTTCCATCGCCGCAACTGGTGTTCACTCATATTAAGGAGAGTTCCGTTGACATCCCTCACCAGATGGTTTGCGGTGTAGTTCCTGTTTCACAATTTTAATGACTGAATCCATTCCCCAAGGTAAGCCGCAGATTCTGCCTTATTGGCCAGGTCTTCAATGGCCTTTGTCTTGTCGCGTCCAACAGCCTTTCTAAGCTGTATATGAGCATCATGGTAGTTCTTTGGTCGACATCGGATTGAGAGGTTATTGCTAATTTGGCTTTTTTTCCGATCGTCAACCTTGTCCCATGTGTCTTGCGACATCCAGGGTTTCTCACCGCTTTGCACATATCCGACAGATTCTTCAGCACTAGTTAGAAAAGTGTTTTTGATTGCCTCTCAATTAGCGTCCAGCGTGCGCATTTCATATCCGCCCATTGTGGATAAATTTTCGCGTAGAATGGTGGTGTACTCGCACTTTTTTTTGGGGTCACTAAGTCTTCCACATTAAGCTTGCGCTTCATTGTAAGAATTTGGTGCCGTCGGATAGCTGCTGTGCAAATCTCAAGCAGGCAACCATCAAGTCGTGATCGCTCCCAACGCCAGTTCCACGCTTTGCTCGCACATCGAGGAGAGATCTTCTCCATCGGCGACTTATAGCCAAATGGTCGATCTGGTTCTTAGTAGCACCATCAAGGGAAACCCAAGATGTTTTATGGTGACTCTTGTATGGAAAAAGGATCCCTCCGATGACCTTTTGCCGAGTACTACGAAACTCCACAAATAATTCGCCTTTTCCAAGGTCGAGACGCGGCGACCCAAGGCTCACCATGCTTCCCCAGTCTAGTCCAGTGTTGTCAGAGACACTATGGGCGTTTCTATCTCCTGAGATGATAATAATATCACCTCTTGGAATATGCTCGAAGATGGTTCAGTTGGTTATAAAATTCCTCTTTGTCACCAGGTATTGTGGTATTAGTTGCAGGATTGGTTCTGAGCCCGACGACGATAATCCTATCCGAGATTGGTTCCCAGCTGACGAGATTGTTTCTCGCTCTCGGTGTAAAGACGACCACTACGCCATTTTTTACACTCAGGACCAACGCACAGAATGGTTCGGGGTTCGTTCTTCTACTGATCCTGTCCACCTGACCGCGCTCAAGCCCAGGATTTGGGTGTTATACTGCTCCATTTCACGGTCGATTACTGATTGGTGGTGCAAGGACCGACTGACCCCAGCCCTTCCCCCGTCATTCAATGTTCGAACGTTCCAGAAGCCAATCATAGTCCGTTTTCGAATGTCGTTACCGTAGAATCCGTCCGTATCCGAGGCGCTGTATCCATTTCTCGTATCAGTTATGTTTTAAGATCACGTGTGATAAGCTCATGATCCAGTGAGTGTCCATTTGCCGGGTGTATTCTACTGCCCCCATCCCACAGGGGGATCCAATCCCACAGGAGATGATTAGTTCAGGTCCGTAGAGTCCAAAGATAGTTGCATGAAGTGGTAAAACCTCACCCTACAACTACCCCCTTGGGGTAAGGTCGTTGCCGTAAGCCTTACTAAATCACACATTCCAGTTTGCACATTTATTGTTTGTTTTAGAGGCGGAGAACTTTAAATTGAAATAAAATCGAGAAAAATGTTTTCTAATATCCATGAAATTGGCTTTATTTGAAGATAATTTTATAGCAATAATTTTTGAATATAATTTCGGGCATGTGGCCGCGGATGGCGCGTACATGGCGTAATCTGGAAGTCCAACATGCACACAGTCTTTGCAGCAAATCAGGCTGTATTTCGGCAATAACGCGTCGAATGTTGGCTGTCGTGAACGCTCAATCCGATACATTGCTTTGCAGATGACAGTACTTTGGAAAACATCTATGAATTCGACTCGATTACTAACGCTCACCATGTCCCGATAGCATCTAAACGTGCCGAACTATTTGGATCATAGAACTCTGACCTGAGACTGATCTTGGAATGGAGCAGGACAAATAGAGTAGAGTTCAACACCTCTAAAACACTGGCCTGCCATATTTCCCTTAAACGTGATATTGCAGCGTCGGTCTCTAATCTAACCTTTGGTGGTGTCCTCCTAGACTCTTTCGAATACTTCTCACTCCTTGGCATTAAAATAAATAAACATCTTCATTGGAACCAGCACATATTCGACGTAGCACTATACGCTTCCAAACGCCTAGGAGTTCTCCGAAGATGTTAAAAAATATTTTACTCCCAGGGACCTAGCAAATATCTATAAGGTCTACATTAGACCACGCCTCGAGTACAATTAGCATTAATGGCTGGGGCAACTTGTTATGCTCGACCGTGTCCAGATACAGGCGTTCCGACTAATTCGAGATGAAGCCAATACGGTTTCTATTGACTCCCTAGAGCATCGCAGAAATGTACTAAGCATTTACTGCCGCTACTTTCATGGTAAATGCAGTGAGGAACTTGCTAAACTTATTCCACCTCTGTACACATTTCCTAGAAATACGCGCCTAGCTTCAAACGCACACGAGCTTACTGTTAAGCTTCCAACTTCCCGTACAGTGAAATATAGGCAGTCATTCATACCCCAAACTTCTAAGCTTTGGAATGTATTGCCAGAAGCTGAATTCCCATTGTCATACGACCTTCAACGTTTCAAACTCAACGTTCATTGGCATTTTAGGCTTTTCCCTCTTTTAATCCCGTTTAACCTTAACTCTTTTTTTTTTCCTCCCTTACCGACATGACTGTGTAAATTGCATCAAAGGGTGACCCCGTAAGTTGTGTTCGGCCACGTGAAAAAAAAATCCCCAGAGAAATAAATCTAATAGCGTCAAATCGCACAAACGAGGTGACCAGTTAACAGGTCCATTTCGTGAAATTAATCGATCATCAAATATTTTTTTTCAGTAAATTAATTGTATCACATGCTGTGTAGCATGTGGCGCCGTCTTGTTGAAACCACATGGCTGCAACATTAATGCCTTCCAATTGAGGCACGAAAAAATTAGTAATCATGTCTCTGTACCGCTCACCGTTCACTGTAACGTTCTGACCATCATCATTTTTGAAGACATATGGACCAATGATTCCACCGCGCACCAAACGGTGACTTTTTCTGGATGTAATGGTGTTTCGACAATGGCTTGTGGATTATCACCGCTCCAAATGTGGCAATTCTACTTATTGACATAGCCATTTAGTCAAAAGTATGCTTCATCACTACACGAAATTTTCAAATGAAATTGTGAATCAATAGTAATGCATGCTTCGGTGGATAGTTTCTCGAATTAATCGCTCTAATGGACGCATAAGCACCATAAAATGCATGTAATGCCCGATGAGCTTCTCGAATGGTTTTCAAAATAAATTTGGACAATTTGCAAACGTTGCTCCGGCGTCTATTCATAATGAATTGCCAAACCAAACTAACCCCAAAACAATCGGGAACTGTCAAATCGGCTGTCACACAAAACAGTGTTGCCAGTTTAAAAGAACACCCTTTACATCTAAAAGTGTATGAAAAATGCAAATCAACATACCAAGATTAATTAATGAGTCGTTGGGTCAAGCTCCCGTTTCTCGATTACGTAATCATTACTATGTTTTTTCTTCTGTCTTAACTTGAAATGCCGGCCGGCATTGATAATCCGGGGCGATCTGTCTCACTTCTTTCCACACTTTGTCTTAAAAAAAATCGCTCAAAATTCACGAAAACTGGTTTTCAGTTGAGATCAATCAAACGCTTTAAATATGCTGGTCAGTATCGATAATTATTCAAAAACGTGAATTTAGTAAGAAAGCGCGATCTCTTGAAAATGTGAATGATGATCGCTAAAAGAATGGCTCGATCGTTAAATGCGATATACAGTGAGCGTCAAAATAAAGTGTACACTTCATTCCTATGCATTTCTACTTAAATTTTGACCACCATGCTGAACTTCATCAAGTATTTGATGATTATTTAAGTTCTCATTGACGTCTCTTTTATATAACTAATCGACACTTGCAGTAAGTTTACAACAACAAAAAATATGTAGGAAAAACAAAAAATAGTCCCTTTTTCTAGCGTGAAAATAAAGTGTTCAGTTGTAATAAAAATTAAAAATAATTCTCAAAATCCAGCCTTCAGTATTTTTTTCCTTCAGAACAGCCTCTAGTCGTTTTGGCATTGATTCCACTAATTTTGATGTCACTTCCGGTGAAATATTTTGCCATTCGTCCAGTAAAGCATTTTTTAGGGTGTCTGTGCTAGTTATGTTTCTCTTTCGTATTTGTCGGTCCAGTGAACATCTGGATAAATGTTCAATGGGATTAAGGTCTGATGATTGTGAGGGTTGATCCGTTTGTTTCAATCAAATCAAATTCCTGTTAAGACCCCCTATAGGGGCATAGGACAGAAACAACTCTCTTCCACAAGGCGCGATCCTGAGCATCGGCTTTAAGCTGTTGCCAGGACTTGTTTATCCGATTGTTTAGATGCATGATAAAGCAAATATTCCTTAACTATTTTGGCCGTACGTTTGGGATCGTTGTCTTGTTGAAATCCACGTACGATCCAAACTTCAATTTTTCCACAATAGGACCCAAATTATCTTTCAATATGCTTAGGTATCGTATTTTATTCATTGCCGCCATACACCCCCACACGATCACCGAACCATCGTGTTTCACTATCGATACAGTGTTTTTATCTTCGAGCTCCTGATTTTTTCCTCTCCATATCCTAGTCGACGCTTTCTTCTCAAAAACTTCGAACTTACTTTCATCACTAAATTAAACGTTTTTCCAAAATGAATTATGATGATTTCCGTACTTTTTAGCAAAATCAAGGCGCCGCTGTTGGTTAGGTTTGGATATGAATGGCTTCTTTCTCGGAACCCTTCCAAATAGACCATTATTGTGCAATGCCCGTCTGATTGTGCAGGCGCTAACATTGCGTCCTGATGACCTTGAGAGGTCTTCCGCTACTATCGCGGCGCTAGTTTTCAGATCCTGTCTTAACGGTTCTTACAAACTGGCGTGTTTCCATTTCACTGAGCCGCTTTGGTCTACCAGCACCTGTCCGATTTTCTAACTTACCGAAGATCTCGAACTTATCAATAATTTTTTAGACGGTGTTATGGCTTCTATCAATAATTGAAGCTATTTCTCGCAACGATTTCCCTTCGATTCTAAATTTTATGACAAGTTCTCGCGTTTCCAAAGAAGTTTGCCTGCCCATTTTCATCAAATTGTATACTTCTTACACTCTGATCAGCACAAATGACGCGCAGGGAATAACTAATAAGACGATAGATCACCACGGTTACAAAATACGAAAGATAATGGTTTGTTTTTCCTCCATATTTTTTGTTGTTGTAAACTTACTGCAAGTGTCGATTAGCTATATAAGAGAGACGTCAATGAGAACTTAAATAATCATCAAATACTTGATGAAGTTCAGCATGGTGGTCAAAATTTAAGTAGAATGCATATAGGAATGAAGTGTACACTTTATTTTGACGCTCACTGTAGCTACCTAGCGCTATAATAAGATTTACTAATTCAACCGAATTCACTCCCAAGGACAAGTTACCGAATGTATCGGAAATTTCCGCTCTGCATAAATTTTGACATGATCGCGTGCGGTCTTCTTCTTGATTGCAGCGACAATCGATAGGAAGGTTTGCGATGTTTCGTCGAGAAGTTTCGATTAAAAGTACGTGATTGCTGGCTACGTGATTGAGGTAGTCTGTTTTTCACTCGCAAGTAGGAACTGTATCGCTACCTTGATTAAATTATATTTATTATGGCTTATGAGCTATCGAATTGTTGCAATTTTGAATCTAAAATGTAAACAAAAACGTGGGTTGGTTCTGTTGACTTTGATTCGACTTTGCTATTTTGTGAGTTCCTGGTGGAGTTCTGCAAAAACCTTTACAACATTGTGCTATGGGGTTTCGTGAGATTTTTCTTAATGCTTTTTTTTTTGATTAATTGATTAACATCGTAATGAACTAGCGAATTGCAATTTGTTTGTCCAAATTAGTGGTTTTCTTGTTGGTTTTTCCCCATCTGATTACTGAGAGCAAATTTCATTGCATTGCGAATCGTTTTTGTGGGTTCAAGTAGCTGAGAACCAAGACCAATTATTTTTTTTTTCATTATTTAGATGATTGTGTAATAAGAAATTAATGACTATTATACTTAATATTGATCATTCTTGTAGCCTTAGTGCCTGGAGACACGTTTTTATTAAACAGGACAGTGATAATTCTAGCAGAATCTCCTTGCTAAGTAATACCAGTGACACATAGCAAACCTAATTCTACTTCTACAGTGGCACTGCAGCACAAATCGGGCCTTGGCCTCTTGACCTTCAGGTTCTTTAACATTTTTTCACTACTTATTGCGGAAGGGTTGTTAGCCCTTCGCGCAACCCTCAATTTTTCATGTTCGGAGATTGAGGTAACCAGGGTGTATCCAAGTAGGCAGTGTTCTGGAATTATATATTGAGTCGACCGAGATTTGAACTCACAACCTTCGCATTGTAAGACTAACACGCTACCCACTAGGCTACACCATAGCTTCCTAATTCGCTAATTAGTAAATTAGCTCATCTTCATCGTTAGGAGAGAGAGAGTGACACAGCACTTACCTAATTAAGAAAAATTTTAAAAGTTTAATTGAATAGCCAATTGCCAATAAGAATTTTCAAGGAAGGCCCCAAAATAAGATAAATAACTCTTAGTCCTGTAATGCAGTTGTTTGCGAGCCACCTTTCATAACTGGGTCATTGAATCACGCTTCAAAGTGTCGTATAAGTCAGTGCTGTCAGAAAATGACTCTTCTTCTTTGTAGCATGAAAAGACATACAGGGTGTTTGGTACTCCGTGTGCTACCTTCTAAGGGGTTATTCCTAGATATATTTTGAGGAAAAAATTGTTCTACGGAGATGGTCAATTTTCAATATTCGCGGAGATACAGGGTGACCAAGAAAAGTGTTTCGGACCTGTACCCTCACTCACTCAAAACGCTATATCTTGAAAACTAATAATCGCAATTCAAAGTGTTATAGCTTGTTTTTTAGGGAATCAAATTACATTTCATTTGGTAATAATCCGCAACTGCACCCAATCCTGAGGTATTTGCTTCAGAACACAAATTTTTGACACTTTGACCCTCAAAATTCTGGAGTCAATGTAGTTTTTCTCAAAAAAACGCATTATAAAAATGTCATTTTAATGTTGTTTTTTTATGTGCCATATTATTGCCTACAAACGATGTATACGCTTGCATTGCATAAATTTCATAGTTTAAAGAAAAATATCATTCCAATAGTATAGCACTTTTATCAAAAAACAAGAATATGTTAATCAACACTCTCCGCTTGAACTAAAAGAACTTAAGAATGGTTTTTATGGTTTATTTCAAATTTCCTTAATTACAATAAATGTTCAAAATGGCCACCTTCATTTTGAATGCACGCTAAACTCGTTTTGCCAGTGTTCTCTTTGTGTTCATACTTCTCAACTGCTGCCTTACTTCTGTTGCTGCCGCATCGATTCTGGTGTTTAGATCCTGCAACGTTACTACTTCCGTTGCGTAGACAAGGTCCTTCATCCGTCCCCATACAAAGAAATCCATAATAGTTAAATCAGGAGATCTTGCAGGCCAGTGTATCGGTCCATTTCTACCGATCTAGCGAATGCTATAATTTAAATTTAACCAATCTGTGATTTATCGGCCGTAATGAGCTGGAGCACCATCGTGTTGGTAAAACATGGAAGCCAATCGTTGAAGTGGCACATCATCCAATAACTCCTGTAGATCATTTGTCAAAAAATGCAAGTAATTGGAACTATTTAGGGTAGGCGGAAGCCTAATAGGACCAATGAAATCGTCACCAATCACACCTGCCCATAAATTGACACTGAATCTGTGCTGAAATGATGCCTCTCTTCTTGTATGTGGATTGCTCTCAGCCCATGTGTGTAAATTGTGGAAGTTTGTGATACCGTCCCTGGTGAATTGGTACTCATCCGTCCAAAGAATGTTGTTCATAAAATTCTCGTCACTTAGTTGTCGTTCAAGGAGCCAATTGCAAAACTTCATCCTTTTGGGCAAATCAATGAATAACAGCTCCTGCACTGGTGTGTGGTGGTAGGGATGCAAACGCTCTGCTTTTAGGACACTCCAAACTTTCCACGTAGAGACGTTTAACTGCAATGCCAAGCGTCGGATAATGATTGATGGATCATTTTGAACTGCATGTAGTATTCCTTCATCGATTGGAACAAAGGATTTGCATTAACTCTGCTTGTCCTAACGCTGCCTGTTTCCCGAACTCTTCTGTAAACGTCTTGGAATACTCTCCTGTCAGGCATCCGACGATTAGGAAATCTCTGATGATACAAAGATCGCGACGCTCGTGTATTTGCCTGACACTCTCCATAAATGAAAATGATGTCTGCATATTCTTCATTCGTGTACTCAGGCATTTCGAAATTATTTTCTAAATTTTAGTGACACCTTCTACTTTTAACAATGTAACTAAAACTGGTAAAAATATGAAGTAAGATTTGCTTTTATACGCTTTTCATTTTGTTAGGTACACCATTAAAAAAGGCAAAGTGCTGCTCCTAGTTGTGTTGAAACTCATTTTAATTTAATTCAATTCCTCGATAATTTAATACTAATTAAAGGACATTCCTCAATAATTTGAATAGTAATTAAAGGACACAAAGAATATTTCAGTTTAACAACATTTCAGGTAGTTTTTTTTAGAACGAGGGTTACTTTATGGCATATTTCATTTTTAAGCCGTATGTATTTTCGCTTACTACCTGGAAAACGGGAAAACCTAAGTCATAAGTATGTGTGCATCTTTTGTAGGCAATAATATGGCACATAAAAAAACAACATTAAAATGACATTTTTATAATGCGTTTTTTTGAGAAAAACTACATTGATCCCAGAATTTTGAGGGTCAAAGTGTCAAAAATGTGTGTTCTGAAGCAAATACCTCAGGATTGGGTACAATTACAATGCGGACTATTACACCAAATGAAAGGTAATTTGATTTCCTAAAAAACAAGCTATAACACTTTGAATTGCGATTATTAGTTTTCAAGATATAGCGTTTTGAGTGAGTGAGGGTACAGGTCCGAAACACTTTTCTTGGTCACCCTGTATCTCCGCGGATATTGAAAATTGACCATCTCCGTAGAACAATTTTTTTCTCAAAATATATCTAGGAATAACCCCTTACAAGGTGGCACACGGAGTACCAAACACCCTGTATATGAAATTAACAGCTCTAGTACATTCTCCATCATTAAAGCCTAAATTATGTGAGAAATGACAACATTTAGCTGAGTTCATTTAGTTGATAAATGATCACTATTTTGGTAATTTAGTGTTCATTTAGCTAAACATGATAATTTAGGCCTTACCACTAATTTCACTATGCTTGGTATAACATTACAATACACTTAAAGTGCTCTGAGTTGAAACTACTGTTGCCACTAATTTCTTCAAGTTATATGAACCCAAAGGATTGTTTTTAAAGAGGAATTTCAAAGGCAAACGAATGATCGTAAGAACTTTACAATCTCTCGTAGTCGTTTCGACCGAATGGAATTTTCCTCTCATTTTTGGAATTCGCTTACTAGTTTCGAGCGATACTCGATCAGTTTGTAAAAATCTAAGATAACTTGGATGAAACAAAAAAAAAACTATTTTTGCAATCAATGGAAACTTTTTCAAGGTTAAAGTTTTGTGATATATGCTGCAATTCCTGTTTACGAAACAAGCCAAGATTTTTCAAGTTCTCTACACGCCCCAGCAGTATTTTGCGTTATCTAATTATAAATTTAATCTATTTTAGAAATAGCAATGTGGCTTCGAAAAATGCACACAAATTGGCCATAAAACCGAATGAAATCTCGAAAAAATTTAATACAACCTTTGGAACGCCTACGGGTCGATTATTTGCGTTACTTGAAGATCTGAAATATTTGGCTGAACTGTCCGATTGCATAAGCGAATCTGAAATAAATAATTTTGATGAATCGAACACGATCGGTTCAAAAGGTTGCTATCGATCATATGACGAGTCATTGCTTAATTACCCCCGGTTCGTTTACTGATAAAGCAATGATGTCTTTGAAATTTTTGCACGATAACAAGATGATAGATCTTTATATTGTTCGCCAATTTAGCGATGTTGACATCATTTCATCGGGGTTTTTTTCTCTGTTCTTTAACAATCTAAAGAAAGAATGAAAAGCTTAGATTGTCCATTATAAGATCGTTTAGTCGAATCAGTTTGTCAGTTATTTCGACGGAAGTAATCATTTGTGAAGGTTGCTACAATGCGATCTTTGTCTTACACCTTCTAAATCGGCATTAATGAGAAATTCGATATGTACTAACTGTGCACATTCTATTATTCTCGTATCAACATTAATTTCTCGCCTTAATTAACACGTGAGAGAGAATATGCGATTTAATAAAAAGTTAAAACAAAACGGAGGCTTGTCACCTGAAAGTCTACGATTCGCAGCTGGCGTGTGATCGTGTTTATCAGCGCTTTAGCGCGGGGAGGAATCTTCCTAGATAATAAAGATAGATAAAAAAAAAAAAAGTTGTCGTAAGTGTTTAGCAATTTTCTTCCGATCATTTAAGATATGGACTCAAAAGCCATATAAGCGATCGGATCCTACCAGTTTGTTACTAGACTTGTACCGGCACGATCGTGTTTTTATTGTGTTACACAAAAAAGCTTAAATTAAAACTGGACATAACATAGGTGACTTATTATTATAAATACTGTGAGTGATATGTGACTGAATTTATCTTGAGGGCGATATTTAGTGCCGATTAATTGTGAAAAAGATCTTAATGATATTCAGTGATTTTGAAAGAAAAGATCGAATTGAATTTTTGCGAAAAGTGATCAAAATTGAAAAGCGGTTATGGGATCGACTATGATCATACCCTTTAAGCCTGTTATTAAAATGGGACTAAAGGTAAGGCTGAAGGAATTATTTTTTAAGGTAAATTTGTTTACAAGATCTAATTGATATAAAGATTATTCAATCGAGTCTTTATGGTTTCTATGTATTTTTTTCTTGTTATCGCCTAAATGAAGGCTAATTCTCTTAACCCCAATTATTTAGATTAAGTCGTTACAATATTATTTTCATCAATCATCTTGATTGTGATATTAAATGTTGGAAATTTCGAAATTCATTTCCTATTTTGTATTTTGGTGATATGATTTTGCTATGTAGTATTGATACCAGACAATCTTAACAACTTGAGATCGGAATTTAGAAGGTCGAAGATTTGGTGTAATCAATTTCAAGGACTTGGAGAAATAAAATTAGTTAATTTTGTAATGAGAAAGGATCCGACATGAGTTGAAAAGGTATTTTTCTTTGCTAAAAGAATATCAAGGTTTTTTTTTGGGCTCAACTCTTAGATATTTCATGTTATTTTAACATTATATTAAATTTTTTTTTAAAGAAATTAACGAATTCGATTGTGCTTCAGGACAATTTATGTTTTAATATTTATTATTATTATTTTGTCAAGCAATTTATATTCAAAAGTCCTAGATCTGAAATGTTCTCGAAATGTCATATAGATTCAATTTCAAATTTAGATTAAATATTAAAATAGAATGAAATTATGAATGCTTATGAGCATCACCAAGAAAATAAGATCGGCTCAATTATTTTAATTTTTCTTATATACGAGGGGAGATCAAAAATTTTGTGGAATTACAGGGAAGGGAAATAAAATCAAACAAGTTATTATTTGTTACTTTTCATTATGTTCTCCCTTAAGCCTAATACATTTATCATATCTCTCACAAAGTGTATTAATTCTTTCTAAAAAAATGTTTTATCAAGGTCTTCCAAATAGGCTGAAATTGCCGACACCTTTTCATTGTAAGTTTTCTTCCTCGAAGTTCTTTCCTCAGTTTTGGAGACAAAGAGTAATCGGAAGGGGTCAGATCTGAACCATAAGGGGGGAGGTTCAGTATTCCTTAACTGCATTTCTGTAGGGCGGCCATTGCAACGTGACTCTTGTGAACAGGTGCGTTGTCGTGCAAAAGCAGCACACCTCGAGTCCACTTTTCTCTTGTTCTTACTTTATTATTTTAATAATAAAGTATTGTCGATCGACTTGGAAAAAAAAAAAATTTGTTACCCTGAAATTTTGTTTTTTCGCGTTTCATGACTAAATTAGCCTAAAAATGTAAAAAAAAAATCCGTCTGTCTGTACGCCGTCCGCCGTACACCGGCGTGTACGCTCAGCGCACATTAACTCCCAAACCCTTCAAGATAGAAAGTTAATTTTTGAGGGGATTGTAGATAGTTGCGGATACCCATTGTGGGGGTGTACGGGTTCAGGGGGAGGCGGGGGAGCGCTTAAACCGAAAAATACGAATTTAAATATCTCAACCATGGTAACAGCTAGGAAGCTAAAACTCAATACACATATAGAGGGGTTTGTGGGATAACTTTTAAAAATAATTTAATTTTTTTATCCATTGGGGTGCGAAAAGGGGGGCTAAGAACCAATTGTCAGCCGAATTTTTTTTTCAAATGATTATATCTTCGAAATTACTTACCATAAAAAATTTATATTTTGAGACCATTAAGGTGGCATATAGGTCCACTAGAATCAGTTTAGATAAAAGCTAATTATTGTAAGGGGGAGGGTCAGGGGTGGTGCAAAGAAAAACACTTAAAAATCAATATCACGGCTATTTATTAAGCTACGTAATTGAATCTTAGAAGCTATGTTAAGCTATACTAGAGAAATACGAGCAAAATATAACATTCGGACAAAACAGTAGTGGGGGGAAATGGGAAGCATTTCAAAAATGATGCACTTTCCAAAATTTCAAACCATTATAATTCAAAATTGAGTCCAGATATCAAATTTTTTTGTCAAATTGTAGAACTAGGTAGTTTTTAAATTTGGTAAAAATTTTACGTCGGGTGGTGTAAGGTAACCAAAAAATCGAAAATTTTGAGTGAGTTTTAAAGGCTCGGTGAAAGATACAAAATTTTAATTTTCCATGTGGATACATCTATTTGTTGTACATACAGAAAAAATAATAAAAATTCCGCAACTGTTATGCACCGACCGCCCTGGTCTACCGTGCACAAGGTGTTTCATGTGCCATGAAAAAACCACATAAACTGAAAATTTTTGAATGAAATTTGTAGGTAGAAATTTGGAAATTTGCGAAATGCATTTAAAAAAAATATTTAAAAGGATGAAATATTAACTTGTCGAATACCTTGAAAGCTTCTACTCCCTCCCATACAAAATTATTTTTCCGACCATTTTTAAGAAAGTAATTATCACCTAATTATTAAAAGCTATCAATTTGAAATTTTGTACAAAATCATTTGAAAATAGTTGAAATGGAACTGCGTCAAAATTTTTGAGATCACACTTGCCGTTCTACCCCCTCCCATACAAAAGTATGATTTCGACCAATTTCAATAAAACAACTGCTAACCAACAAATTAAAAGCTACGAACTTTTTTTGTACGAGCACACTATAAGAGAAAGGAAATAAAATTGTGTCACAAATTTTACGATTCCCCTACCTCTACTATCCCTTCCCATACAAATGTTTGGTTTCGTGAATGTAAAATACACCGAGTCCTATGAAAATTCTATGCAACTTTGTCTCTGAAACTGACATTATATTCAGAGAATATTGGACGTAATTCAAGCAATCAATTAAAAAGCTATTAACATCCACCCACTCTTACTATCACCTCTCACCCCTCCCCTCATAAAAACTCAAACTTGCATAAATAAGCGAACGAAATATTGATTATATGTACTCTGGAGCTCTTGAACGTTTCCGCAAAGTGTTAAATTGACAATTCCCCTGCCCAAGAACCCCCTTCCACTTAGTCTTCCCTAACCACTCTAACCTGCATATTGACTTTCCACACATACGCAACTTGTCCCAAGAATAATAAAGTTTCGCCCGACTTGTTGGCAGTTTATTTCCTTTAATTTTTGTATCAGGTTGGCATAGTATCTCCCTGTGATATTTTGTCCTTTTTTTTATAGTCGATCATCAAAACCCCATCTGAATCCCAGAAAATAGTGGCCATGATTTTTTCGGCGGATTATGAGACCTTGAAATTCTTACGGGTGATGCGCCACTGCATTGACTCCTGCTTTGATTCAGGCTCATAATGATGGACCCAAGTTTCGTCTCCAGTAAAACTCCGGGTCAAAGTTCTCGCTATAGAGATCCAAAAATTCATGTGAACATTCGACGCGTTGCTATTTCTGAACCGCTGAGAGCATTCTCGGTACCTATCTTGCGCTGACGGTATACATGCCGAGGATAATCACAATGGTTGTTTCTGATACTCCAACCATTTTTGCGATTTGTTTCTTCTTTAAACGGGCTTCTTCGAGAATAACTTTCTCCACTTTTTCGACGATTTTTGAGGAAGTGGCCTCAATCGGCCGGTCCGAGTGTTAATCATCTTTAATTGATTCTCTGCCTTGCCTGAATAAACTATACCATTTATAAATCATCGTTTTTCCAGGGCAAGAGTTCCCATAAACAGATGGCATTTTTTCCAAAATGATTTGCGGCGTTTTTCCTTGCTTAGTTAGAAACTTTACGACAACACGAAATTCAATTTTATCCACAGTTAGCGTTTTCTTTCCGATTGACTTGTTGATTTGGTGATAGCCAATATTTATACCTGAATTGATTGTTAGAATACCTCCAGCTAAAAATATTTCATCCCTCCCTTGTCCATCTCTTTCATTTCGCGAAATTTTTGACCTCCCCTCGTAATACTGGGCTTAGTTAAATTAATCAGCTCGAGTGAGATTTTTATACTCTAGATGGAATCTGAGAGTATTATAAGTTTGCCACAAAGTTTGTAACGCCAAGAAATAAGGCTTGGAGAAAAAAATGAATGATACAGAAGTTCATGTAATCGCTCAAAAATCTCAAAACCGGATGTCCGTCCGTCCGTCCGTGTCCCCTCTAGCTTGAGAACGCGTTGAGCTAGAAAGTTCAAATTGTGTATACGTCGTTTTTAACAAAAAAGTAAGGTCAAGTTCGTGAACGGCCAAATCGCTCCACCCCTTCTACCCCCTCCCATACAAAATGACACAATTGCGCAATTTGACAATAAACGGATTTGAAAAGTATAAAAGCTATTGACCTGAAATTTGGAATATATTACTTTTATGATAATATCAATCTACCGTATAAAAATTATGCGTGCCCTTCCCCTCCTTCTACCACCTCCCATACAAACTGTACTGATCATGAATTACTCTAAACCAATTTACTCAGTGCGTATAAAATTTGGCGGGCTGAAATTGTGCACTAAATATTTATTTAAAAGTGTTAGTAAGACCAATTAGATGATTGGCTTTACCGCTTCTACTCACTCCCATACAAAATGACACAACTTCGCAATTCGACAATAAATGGATTTGCTCGAAAAGCATAAAAGCTATTAGTCTGAATTTTGAGACCTATTACTTTCATAATAATTTCAATCTACAGCATAAAAATGTTTGGCGTCCTCTCTCGCCTTCCACCCGCTACATATTTTATGATATGATATTTTTAGTTATTTCTGAAAAATTCACTAAAATCCCCCCACTCTTTCTATCACCTCCCATACAAACTGCACATTTTCACAAAATCTAACACACTAATTTTCTCAGTTCCTATTCAATTTTTGGAGTAAGCATTTTGTATAAAACAATTTATATAGCTACTTTAGCATGATGGGGAAAACATTAGTTCAATGCTATCACCCCTTCTAACACTCCCCATACAAATTTCTTGGGATCATAAAATATTCTATTTCATCTAGAGTATCGTAAGATTGCGCTTTACGCGCAATCGTAGCCCTGTTATGTTTAGAAATGCATTGTGCTTTAAAATTTACCTTTCTTTAGTTCAGTTGCTATTACCAGAATTTATTCAGTCATTTTCTCTATGATGAGCTTCAAAAAGATCAACTTTTCCCTATGCAGAAATAGATAATTAAGGCAGTTTGATAAAGGTCTCAGCAGAAACCGAAACGTCACGAATAATAAAGCCTAACAGTGTAGAATCTGGAAATCTTTTCTTTCTATTCAAAATGCACTGTGAAAACATTCACAAAACCATTAGAAATACATAGATAGCTAGGGTGTAGCCTAGTGGGTAGCGTGTTGGTCTTGTAATGCGAAGGTCGTGAGCTCAAATCCCGGTCGACGCAATATATAATTCTAGCACATCGCCTGTTTGGATATACCTTGGTCACCTCAATCTACGAAAATGAAAAATTCGTAGACAGAGGGTTACGCGAAGGGCTAACAACCCTTCGACAATAAGTAATGAAAAATGTTAAGGAACCTGAATGGCAGGAGGCCAAGGTCCGATTTGGGCTGTAGTGCCATTGTAGTAGTAGCTTCAAAAAGCTCAGCTTTTCCCTAGGCAGAAATAGATAATTAAGGTAGTTTGATGAAGGTCTCAGCAGATACCGAAACGTCACGAATAATAAAGCGTAACAGTGTAGAATCCGGAAATATTTTCTTTCAATTCAAAATGCACTGTGAAAACATTCACAAAACCATTAGAAATAGATAACTTAAAAAATGTAAATACATAGATACATTTGTACTCGTATATCAAAATAACAAACAGAAAGCGACGTAATTAGTTAGAGACTAGTATTCTTCAGAAAATGCGCAGAAAGTTGAACAAACATTTGCTCCACTTCTTTGCGTAAAACATGGAATCAATGATTTCAACAAGAATGATGAATTCCTCGAGATGTAACATATACTCGAATGTATATCAGAACTTAAGTGAAATTGAGTGACTTGTATTTCGTTCTATAGATAAGTGCTGAGCAATTACGATAAGCGACACCACTTGCCTCCGCCGTTTTTTTTATCTA
Source organism: Chorisops tibialis (assembly GCA_963669355.1). Taxonomy (NCBI): domain Eukaryota; kingdom Metazoa; phylum Arthropoda; class Insecta; order Diptera; family Stratiomyidae; genus Chorisops; species Chorisops tibialis. Next base: position 113,673,718 of record OY770262.1, on the reverse strand, counting down.
AAACAAAAAAAATAATTTTTTTCTTATAGTAGCACTTATCGGGCTGGAATTTAAAAATAATTTTTTTCGGATCATAGCAGTTTCTGGAATAAAACAGGCTATTTTTAGCCTCAAAATTGTTCAGTACTTATGTTTAAAAAAACTGTGCCAGTTATCGAAAAAACGGCCCGATAAGTGCTAGATTGCTGTGTGAAACATAACTGTGCAAAACTAGATTCTGATTGGTCCAGAAGTCGTGGAAATAATTCTAGTACCGATTTTGAAAATTCTGTTTCGAGAAAGACGCAATTAAAGTTTTGAGTTATCACATAGTCGTTGCTCACCCTGTCGGTTACACAACGCTATAACTTAACATAAAAGAATTATGATTGGGCGTAAAGCCCAATCATATGATACTCCAGATGAAATGAGAAAGAGTTCAATGTTCCGGAAAATATGTCAATCCAATTCTTTTAAATAATTAATAGTGGCTTTTGTATGGGAGGTGGTAGAAGCAGAGGAGGAAGGTTTGTAATTTTTGGATATGACACCTAATGTGGTATGCAAAATATTTCGTGCTGAACTTAAGGTTTTTAGCTTTCATTATTTTCAATTGGACATAGTTTTCCTGAAATTGTGGCATTTGTATGGGAGGTGGCAGAGGAAGTCGACCGTTTAAGATGATTTTGAAACTGCTTATCATCATCTTTATCACCAAGCTTTGATTGAATTTCGATAGTTCTAATATATTCGAAGGAGACATGCTTTTCTTGAATTTATAATACAGATATTTGTATGGGAGGGGGTAGAAGGAGTGAAGAGGAGCTGATAATTTTTTTAGCAATTATTGCAATTATTAAAAAACAAATTCTGGCAAAATTTTAAGTTTATACTTTTTCTAGTTTTGATGGAAATCGATATAATGCACTTAACAAAAATTATACATTTGTATGGGAGGGGGTAGAAGGAGTGTACGGATCAAAACACATTTTTTTCTCGTTATTGATATTTCTATTTTTATACTTTATGCAAAATATCAAGTTAATAGCTTTAACAGTTTCGAAGAAAAATAATTTAATTTAAATTTCGAAATTTCGTGAAATTTGTATGGGAGGGGGTAGAAGGAGTGAGGTGAAGTTGATAATTTTTTTAATTTTGATTGGAATTATAATAAAATAAATTCTGCTAGTTTCAATGAAAATTGAAAAACTGTATTTTCAAAATTATGCATTTGTATGGGAGGGGGTAGAAGGAGTGACGGGATCGGATCAATATTCAGTCATATTAATAGCATGTATATCGTAATACTTTGACCCAAATTTCAAATCGATAGCTTAAATAGTTTCAAAGAAAAATCAATTTCTGAAAATTTCGGAATTTCGTGAAATTTGTATGGCAGGGGGTAGGAGTGGGGGGATGTGGCCCGTTCACGAACTTAAATTTTCTTTTTTGCTAAAAATGACACACAACAAATTTCAGCACGATAGCTCAAAGCGTTCGAGAGTTATTCTGTAAACAGACGAACAGACAGCAACTCGGAATCAAAGTTTTTGAGCGACAACAAATATTTCTGTACCCTTGGCGGCTCTGTGCGAGCATTATTTCTTAGCGTTACAAACGGTAAGGCAAACACAATATACTCTCAGATTTCATCTAGAGTATAAAAATTCAGGGTTTCACACATATTCAAAAAGATGCGAAAGAGCACGAGGTAAAAAATTACTTACTTAATTATTACTCTAATAATAAAGTATTGTGATCGACACAGAAAACACAATAATTCCTACCCTAAAATTTTTTTTTATTTCGCGTCCCATGACTGAATAAGACTGAAAATTGAAACAAAAAATCAGCTAGGGTGTAGCCTAGTAGGTAGCGTGTTAGTCTACAATGCGAAGATCGTGAGTTCAATTTCCCGGTCGATGTATAGTTCTGAAACACTGCCTGCTTGGGTGTACTTTGGTCACCTCAATCTACGAAAATGAAAAATTCAAAGATAGAGGGTTGTGCGAAGGTCTAACAACCCTTCCACAATAAATAATGAAAAATGTTAAGGAACCTGAAGGTCAGGAGGCCAAAACCCGATTTGGGCTGTAGTGCCCTTGTGGATGTAGAAGGGCGAAAGGGGAGGAAGAGTTAAGGTCTGAAACTACGCTTGCTAATACCTCCACTGCGAATGTAGCTGAAACTCGAAATTCGGGTATATTGATTTATGAGGAGAAAACAAAAACAAATTAATTTTTTTATCCAGTGAGATATGAAAATGAAGTGGAGGGGGGCTAAAAATTAATTGCCGGAGGATTTTTTTTTCAATTGTTTGTATCTTGGAAATTACTTGACACAATACGTCCACATTTAAGAACCTATTAGGTGGCACATAGATCAACCACAGTGAACTTAAAGGGTAGCCAATAACGGGGAGGGTCGCGGAGTGTAAATAAAAACACTTAATAATTGATATCTTCACCTTCTCGCAAGATATGTAATTGAGACTGTACTAGCGAATATAAGAAAAACATAACAAGGCTACGATTGGACGTAAAGCCCAACTACTCTAGATGAAATCTGAGAGTATATTGTGTTTGCCTTACCGTTTGTAACGCTTAGAAATAATGCTCGCAGAGTCGCCAAGGGTACAGAAATATTTGTTGTCGCTCAAAAACCTCGATTCCGAGTGACCGTCTGTCCATCTGCCTACAACATAACTCTCAAACGCTTTGAGCTATCGCGCTGAAATTTGTTGCATATCATTTTTAGCAAAAATGAAACTTGAAATTCGTGAACTGACTACATCCCTCCACTCCTTCTACCCCGCCCATACAAATTTCATGAAATTTCGAAATTAACGAAATTGAGTTTTCTTCGAATTGCAGCTATTGATTTGAAATTAGGTCATAATATAAAGATGTAAATATCATTAACGTCAAAAAATATTGATCTGATCCCCTTACTCCTTCTACCCCCTCCCATACAAATGCACAATTTTCAAAAATGCATTTACTCGGTTTGCATTGCAACTAGCAATGCTAAAAGAACCAATTTTTGCCAGAATTATTTTTATTACAATTGCAGCCAATTTTGGTAAACTATCAACTTCACCTCACTCTTTCTATCCCCTCCCATAAAAATTTCTCGAAATTTCGGAATTTCAATTAAATTATTTTACTCCAAACCGTCAAAGCTATCAATTTTAAATTTTGAGAAAAGTACACTATTATAAATATCATTAATGTCGGAAAATTTAGTTTTGATTTGAATACTGCTTCTACCTCCTCCCATACAAATGCACAATTTTGGTAAATGCATTTAATCGATTTTGATTGAAACTAGAAAAATCACAAACTTAAAATTTTGCCAGAATTTGTCCCTTAATAATTGCAATAAATGCTAAGAAAAACATGAACTTCGCTTCACTACTTCTACCATCTCTCGTACAATTGCGACTTCGTCAATGTGTTAGCTCCAATTAATACGATCGTTAAATTTTGCGCCCAGTTAAGTTTACAGAAGGTGAAATCTGTACACCATTTAAAGACGTATTAGCGGTTAGCGTCGTAACGTTATGCTTAAGAAATAGATGACAGAAATGCGGATTTAAGACATTAAACTCTTCTCTATTTTCCCTACCCCAGTCCAGGATTAAATTGAGATCAGAATTCAATGACTGTTTTGACTTCATATGACATCAGGCCACCGATACCGGATGTGCTTCGGCCGTGGAATCAAATTTGTAGGTATTTAAAATCGAAGACATTGTGCCAAACTCTGTCGAAAGCTTTAGCAATGTCAATAGCAAGTACTTGACCTTCGTCAAATTTGTGTATGCAGTAATTCCAACCAATTCCAATTCCAAAGAGACCGCCTGCAGAATGTCCTGAGCGAAATCAATATTGGCGATCATGGATGAGATTTTTATCCACAAGAAAGTTGACTGCCTTGCGATTGACCGCAGTTTCCATTACTTTTGGAAGCACTTTGGTAATGGCTTTGGGGCGATAATTATTGGGGTTCGCTTTGCTTCCTTCCTTTCGGATTGGCTGGACATTCGCGTTCTTAAGTACAAGAGGAGGAGGGATGCCATCTGGCCTAGCGGACTTGTGCATATTGAGCTCCTGCTGTATCCTGGAAATAAAGTTAATTCGAAAGCTAAGTGGTGGCAGAGAAAAACCACATTCCAGTAAGTACGGAGGACTCTGGTTCGATGGTGGGAGATTGGAGTTTCTAGCGAAATTTGCTGCCAAAAAAGTTTGGTTTTTCAAGAGGATCAACAAATTGTTATTTACCAATTTCACAAATGACCAGGAAGATCTCGAGCTCTTGGGATTCCCAATGATATTAAGTTGACGTTTCTGGTTATGTTCGAGTTTAGGACGCTTTAAGATTTTATTGTAGGTGTTTCTTGACACTTTTAACGAGTCTCTATTTTGCACGATCGGATTGTTGTGCAAAGTTTGAAAAGACTGCTTCTTGACTCTAATTACTTCGAAGCACTCGTTGGATAACCACGAATCTCTCGAGGATCTGCTCCCATCTTTTTGGGATTGCATAGAATAAAAAACCTCAATGCTTTTATGATTGTCTCGGTTACAAGTTGTGAATTGACGTCACATTTCCGGACTCAATGCACAGCCTCGCATCAAACGCGCGCTAGAAAGCATTACGAGCCTCCCAATTAGATTTTCTTTGTGGTGGATTTGTTACTGAGATGGAAAACTCTGCTCGAATCATAAAATGGTCATATGTACCAACTAGAGCCAATGATGAGACATCATACTTTATGGTGGTGGGGGGTTAAAAAAAGGTCAAACAATTTCGAAGGCTAGACGATATCGATCGTTGCGTCAGGGTATGCAGCGTATATGAATTGAAAAGAGCGGTTGATAGCTTATTTAATTCGATGGTAATATTCGCTGCACTTATTGCCAGACGTCTGTAAACATAGCAGAAGTAAAGGATATGGTTTCGGACGTTTATTTTTTATCCAATTAAAATTGAATTCTTGATTTCAGCAAGTCTGCAAATGTGGAATTAACTGAAAAGCGACATTATCGCCGATGTATATTGCGATTCGCCGGAGGCGAAAAAAGTTGGCATAAAACGGTAACTAATTGCTAATTTACGAAAAATTAAAAAAACAAAAAATCGTAGATAGAAGGTTGTGCTAAGGGCTAACTACCCTACCACAATAAAAAATGAAAATGTTTATGTGAACCTCAAGGTCAAGGAATCAGGAATCGATTAGTGCTGTAATCCCATCGCTTACCAGTAGAAAGAATACTAACGAACAGCCAGAGGTGGCGTAATCCTGCATAAATTTTATCAAGAACAACTTTAGTATAGCTGAAGCAGGTCATAGAATAGTCAAGCATGATACGCAAGTTACTCACTCGTGTAAGCCATTGGAAAAAAGACCCATTTAGCACGACAACTGACAAATTTGACGAAAATAGTTTCTCCAAATGGTTATAAAAGATGATGTATTGAGATTATTTTGTAACCACTTGTAAATCCTTTCAATGTAGCTATTGGTGCGTGCCGCACAATCTTCGACCAAGCCTATAGCTCTACTGGTCTGCAGCTGTACGTCATCGGCATAAAAATAATAATTGATGTCTTCAGTTACCTCTGATAAATCATTAATAAATAAAGTGAATAAGAGAGGGCCTAGAATAGAGCCCTGAGGAACGCCACTAGAGAGGTGCGTAGAGGATGATATTTTCTTACCCAATTTAACTCGTTGATATTGGTAGGATAAAAAGTTCATCAAGAACTTCGTTGCGTTGTGCGAAAATTTAAAACTAGTTGATAGTTTTATGATAAGTAAGGAATGATTAACGCTTTTTTTTAGCAAAGCTGTTTCGTAACTATGTCCAGGGTGAGAACCAGACTGCCATATTGTGAGGATTTTTTTTTTTCAAGTATCCCTGGCAAAAAGCGTAGGATGCTAATAAGAGATAGTTCTTTCTGGAGACAGTAGGACGCTTCCAGTTATCGAGAAACATATTCGTCAAGGACGTATTGAAAATATGCAAAATATAAATGAATAATACGGGATTAGAGTTTTTTAGATTTTCGGGTATCAGAACCAATTGCGTTAGATTTGATATACGGCTTCCAATAACTCGTTACTATTAATGCTTCTAAAAGAAAATGTTCCATCGCCATGCTACCGCAAGAATATTTGCTCTAAAAGATGAAAAATAGTTCTTCGTCTCCTCGGGATCGGAATCGCACTGGAAGCTTGTCTTACCGGTCGGTCACCTATCTTAAATTATTCCAAAGAAGAAGGCTGGCCAAGATCAAGCTTCTTATCATAGACTCGTTTTTTTTACTTCTCGTACTGCAGCATTAGCTGGCTTTCTTATAATTCTGGCTTTCTTATAATTCAGATGAGCTAAAACTGTTCTTTCACGACTACAAATTTTATAAAGTTGTTCACGCAATGCAATAAGCCTTTTAAGGTTACTGCAAAACTATTAACAATGAAAGGTATGCCTAATACTGCGTATAGGGACATGCTTGCAATGCAAATACCCTAAAACTTCCCATGCATTCTCAACTTATTAGTTTAGTTTATTTATTCATTTGGCTTAACACAATTAAGATACAAGAATCTTTTTTTTGCGTAATAACGGCAAATTAGCTATTCAAATTAAGTGATTCATTTAAAATTGGTTCTACATTAATAAAAATTTAATTTAAAAAATAACAAAAAAATTAACAAAAATTGAATTAGAAAAAAAAGAAAAGCCTGGATTCAACCTCCCAAGTATACTCTGAGCCTCCTGCAAAAATAACCATCCCCTCCTGATCTTGGAACTTCGATTGTTAGTTGATTCCACTGTTGAATGACATAACGAAGAGTTACCTCTGGTAAACTAGAAATAAGAACTGAAGTGTTATTAGTTGATGAGTCCTGGAAGACCTGGCGAACGTAATTCATTGGAATAGATATTAAGGCCTTTTGAAATGAATTATCTTGAAAAGAAATATGAAGCAGCGATATAGAATATAGCGAACTTATCCCAAAAATAATAAAATTGCGCTCGACTTGTTGGCATTTTTTTTTTATATATTTTTTTTTTTTAAACATTTATTGCAATTATTAAAAGTCAAATTTGAAGTTTCTACGTTTTGTGGTTCCAATGAAAATCGATATAATGAAGGGTGATCGGAACTGAATTTTTAAAAATTCGTGGTATTTGTAAATCATACTTTGTTCAAATTTCGAAATAAGTGCAATAGCTTCGAAGAAAAATAATTTTTCATGGGAATTCAGGCAAATTTCAAGTTTCTATGGAAGCTCACAGAAATTCAAAATTTCTCTAAAATGTTCTTCTTTTTCTTAATCTCTAATTCGTTTTTTTTTTTGTTTATTATTCCGATAACATATCCATCCGTAAAAATGATAATTTAGTCATCCATCAATGTGATAAAGAAAAAATCATTTTTAATGATTTTTGATTTGACTGATTATTATGAAAATCTTAATTTGTTTCGCTTTAAAAAGTTCCAAACTCTAAACTGATTCTCCATCATATCCAAATCTAATCCAATATCGTATGCATAATTTATAACCTATATGTTCGTGATTCATTCCAATTTCAAATCGGCACTCAGTGAATTAGATAATTTTTTACTCATTATACTATTTTTTCCCACGATTAGTTGTAAAAATTTAATGAAAACAAAAAAGATAACTTTGAACTGTTCACTTATTTGAACATATCACCTCAGAAAGACTTTTAATACTTACACCCACTGTTCCGGACTTTTCTAGCTTAATCTGCTTTTAAAGTCTTACAAAAAATAATCTTATGAATCACATTTTATTTGCTAAAGTAACTTTTCGGCATTTTGTTGAAATTCGGTAGCCGTAAATTAAACCTTATGAATTGGTCAAGGCTACATAATTGTTTATCAGTGAGGCGGCTTATCAGTAAAATTATGTTAGTCTAGAAACTTAGAATTGATAAAAGCTACACTCAGCGCCATATAAAAGTAACATTGAATTTCGAATGGGCATTTAGAAGCAGCAAGGACTGGTTTATTCCTTTGTCTTCCTCAAGGTGTGGCCCATCCATTGCCATTTACATCTTTGAATTTCTATGCCTATCTTGGGCTGTTAGATTTTTCTGTTCGATTTTTCCTTAATATAATTTCAAGTTCTGATCATTAATAATATTTTAATGAAAAAATGTTTCTCTTTCTTTTAACAGTGCGGCATGCGCCATCCCACAACTGGCCTGAATGAAGACGACCTAAGTCGTCTAACAGGATCATCGACCACAGCATCAACCCCATCACACGAGAGCAATGACGGCAGTAACCACTGCTCCATAATTCCCATCGTAGATGAAACCGGTTCGAAAACGAATCTAAAGACCTCCGATACATTCAATTCCACTTATCTTCCCGAAATCATTGATCCCATCGATTGGCAAAAATCGAGAAAGCGCAAGGAAAGACAGGACAGTACATCGTCTACAACACAAGATCGTAAATTGGTTCGTTCCAATAGTGAGGAATTTTTACCGAACGCTGATTACGAGGTAATCAGACGTGTAGCGTCGCACGAGGATTTCAAGAAGCCGCTACACGAGATCAAGGATGACAACATCCTGAAAACAATTCAAGAGAATGATAACGTAAAACAACAACACCAACAACAAGAGCAGAAACATAATCCTCAACCAACCAAAACTCTTAAGGATATGGCCAAGCCTGCTCGGCTCGATACGAGCCCGGCTCGATCGTATCGAGTGTCACCGAATCGCGATCATCGGAATGGCAAACATAAGGAGAACAACGACGATAGTGAGTACGAGCACGAGAAGCGACGATCGTCGGAGCGATTTTGTAAGTCGCGAGCCGCGACAGGACGTAAATCGGGGAATTACAAGAAATCGACGAAATACATCTCAAGATTGCGCGATCGTGACGATAATGCCTACAAATACGACATATCGGCAATGAAGCACGAACGCCGTGGATTCGTCAGCAAGTTCAAATTAGAGGATCGCGCCCGGAAAGAGGAAGCAGCCGATGGCGAACAGATTCAACGACACGACTACAATGACAATAATTTGATCGATTTTCATATCAAGAGTGATTACATGAGCCTGGGTAATCCGATATGCCAGGTTTCACCGATGCCTCAGTCTCCAACACCACCAATCCAACAGCAACAGCAACAACAGCCGTCGCAACCAACATCAAACTCATGCCGAATCGAAAGCATAGCTGAAGCACTGCCATGGGATTGCTCGATTCAGGAGGATCAAACACCGGTCCTTTGTCGTCGTTTCGCATCGTTCGAAGAATACGGTGCCGATAATCGCGCTACAAAACTTGCTATCGTATCTCCCGCTCTCGCTCTTAACGAAGCTCCGAAATCCTGCTTTGGCGGATCCCTTGCAAAACTGGAAAATTTCAAGACACGCGAAATAATGCAAAGCATACCGCCGACTGGACATTTCCAATCGCCCGACGAACGTCTCAAGTATGTTAATAAGAAATTGACGGCACTGAAGAAGCGCGTCACGCAGCTCGAAGAGAATTACGAAAGGACGTATGGCTATCGGCCGTCACAGGTTGAGAAATTCAATGATAAGCAAATCAAAAATGTCCTGACCGAAATCAGTAAGCTGCGTAAGGAGAAGCACGAATTGAAATCGGATCCGATGATGGCTCTGGGTTTTCGTATTAGCGGCGGTATAGATCCCGAACAGAAGCTTGACAAAATGAAGGAAACTTTAATTGAAATCGAAATGGTAAGGATTTGATTAGATTTTTGTTTTGTTTTTTAGTTGAAGTCACTAATCAATGGTGTTCACAAAATTGTTGTCCGGAGTAAAGTGCCACCGTATTTCTTGTAGAAAGATCTCTCTTTCCTTCCTGATCGACTTCCTTTCTCAAATCGATTAATCATTGGAGCTTCTACTTCTTCTACAATGGCGCTACAGTCCAAATCGGACCTTGGCCTCCTGACATTCAGGTTCCTTAACATTTTTCATTACTTATTGTGGAAGGGTTGTTAGCCCTTCGCACAACCCTCTTTCTACGAATTTTTCATTTTGGTAGATTGAGGTGACCAAGGTATACCCAAGTAGGCAATGTGCTGGAATTATATATTGCGTCGACCGGGATTTGAACGACCTTCGTATTACAAGACCAACACACTACCCACTAGGCTATACCCTAGCGGAGCTTAGAGACTGGACTAATGTTCATTTCTGGACCTCGGAGGTTTGTCGACTTGGTGCTATTTTCTAAAAGTTACTGTAATTCACTCAGCTCTTCGAGAGCTTTGTAGAAGTATACTGCACTTGGTATTAATGACATCATATTCAAAGTTATATGCAAAAATATAGCACTATATATGTGTATGATGTAAGATCCCAGTAGTTTTGAAACTGCTCTATGGAAAAGTTAAATAAAATGACATAGCGCAGCTTACCTCAGAGGTCCAGATTTGTAGACACAATTTGAATCGTCTAGCGTATATAACTGATTCTTCAATGGCACTGTAGCCCAAATCGGGTCTTGGCCTCCTGACCTCCTGCAGAGTTGTAAGCCCTTCACACAACTCTCTATCTACGAATTTTCAAATTCGTAGATTAAGATAACCCAGATATACCCACGTAGGCGGTGTGGTAGGATAATGCGGCGACCGGGATTTGAACTCACGACCTTCGCATTGTAAACCAACACGCTATCCACTAGGCTACGCCCAGGCTTAAAGCATCTATAACCGAAGTATTTTTAATTTCGATACCTGTTAGGTAACGACGTACCAGACACGCTTGCCAAGCAAGGGTCTGCAAACATTAACTTCACTAGGAAGCCAGTCGATCTAGTACCAACAGTACTTAAGACTAGCATCAAAGGAAATATTTTGGATTCTTTCTCGACGAAATTGCGACAGCTGGATAGCTGTAGAACGACCACATCCTTTTGGGAAGAACCGAATAAAAACATCACAGCTGTTACAAAGTAGTCACAATAGCGTCCGAACTAATGTCGGTCTGACCACAGGTCATTGCCTGCTTAAACTCCACGCATTCAGGCTGTGGCTCGCGAACGACAGCCTTTGCAAAGGTTGCGAGGAAGGCGAAGAATCTATTGAACATTATTTTTGGCACTTTTCGTAAATTTCCAATAGTCGTTTCCTAAGTTTTTACCTCTAGATTCTTCTCGGAACTGGACGACCTCAGAGGCATCAAAAAATCGAGCTTTCTTCGGTTCGTAAACCTCATCAAGTTGCTAACACAAGAGGAGTAACATCCATCCCATAAACTTCAATTGGGGTGTACAATGAACCTAACTAGATGTTCCCAGTGCAATGTGGCTCTTCCCGAGATCGCCATCATATTACCTAAACCTAACTCACTAACCTTAGTGTAGCCTAATGGGTAGCATACTGTCTACAATGCGAAGGTCATGAGCTCATATCTGGGGCGACACATAATTTCTGCAACCTGGGTGCGTGCGTACTTTTGGTCCACCACAATCTCCGAAAATAAGAATATTCGCGAAAAGGAACCTGTAGGTCAGGAGTCAAGCCCCGATTTGGACTCTAGTTCCATTAATGAAAATGAACTCACCACATTGTAAATTTATCCTTGAAGATCCCTCAATCGATCCATATGTACTATGAGATCAAAAATGCTGATGTAGGTTCATAGTTACGGGCCTGATCTGCTAGGATTTATCAAACTTCTGTGCTTTGTACAGATGTTGCTCTCACTTAACTCCTAGATATCAAAATTGAATTGAGTTCTGCAAAAACCTCCCTATTTGTAGCAACATTCGTGTTTTGGTTAATCACCTTTATGCAATCTTCCACAATACATAAAACAAAATGATGTGAGCTAAAGCATCGTTCGCAGGTCTGTTACCTGAATTAAAAAACGCAATCGGAACCTTTTTAAATTCTCTCACAACTTTGAAAATGTTTGATTCGTTGCCTCGTTAGAAGTGAGTTTGTGCTTCAGTAATAGCACGCCGCTCGATGTCCCTTTTGTAGCCAAAAACATGGTCCAGCCAGGTTCAATTCTATATCATCATATCATACAAATTGAAAACCGCAATTTTTTTTTGATTCGAGCCCTTATTGTACAAAAATGGTTAAATATTTATTATTCAAAGAAATGTCCATCGCTAGCCACAATTTTTTTCTCATCTTTCTGGTAGCATACGGATTCCGCGTCGAAAAAACTGCTCTTCTTTTGAGTCGATCCACGAATTGACCTAATTTTTGGCTTCGTAAGAAAGGAGGTGCTGCTCAGCCAGGCCATGCGTCGTCGATAGAAATAAGTGGTAATCGGAAGGGGCGATGTCTGGAGAATACGGCGTATTTGGTAGGACATTCCATTTCAGTTTTTCAGGTAGGTTTTCGCAACGTGAGCAACATGTGGCCGAACGTTTTCGTGCAGTAAAATCACATTGTCGTGTCCCTACTCGTATAGCGGCCATTTTTTCAATGCTCTGCTCAAACGCATTAGTTGTTTTTCCGTGATGGCTTCACCCGGTTGGAGCAGCTCATAATAAACCACCAGCATGATTTTCGAGGAATGAATGTTAGGCTTGGTTGTCGATGGTGATGCCTGGCCGCGGTATCCCAACGATTTTTTCGCATTGGGTTATCGTAATGGATCCACTTACCATCACCAGTGGCGATGCGATGGAAAATTCCTGCAAATTCCTCGTCCGATTTTTTTAAGCACGAATTTTCAGTTGCTACTGGCGATGAAAAATTATTCGAAATAAAGTAGGCAAACGGTGTAAAAGTGAAACAGTTCCACTTCAAGAAGGCCTAGATACTTAGTACATGGTTTGTGTTCGTTTTCTATCATTCAGCTCCCCATAACATCTGCAAATATTTGTCAGTAGCAGCCAGTACAACTGAAAAATATACCAGCTTCTGCACTCGTCACGGTCGTTCCCACTCCCCTTCCTCTATCTTCCCAATCCTATTTCTTCCCTCCATGACTGTGTTTGTGCATTGCACATAAAGGCCAAAATTGCCTATAACACAGGTCATTCTATATAAAAAAAAATTTGTATCCCCGATACGTTACTTGTGGCGGTCCAATTTAATTTGCCGCCCGTATCATTTTATTGATACCACGTCTTTCTAAGTAGCTAATACTGTACGTTAGTTAGTTTTTCCTATAGTCGAGCGCCTTTTATGTGAAATTTTGATTTGCAAGGTATCGCGTGATAGTGATGTCAAGTTCCATTACTTTTCGGTACCAGTAACTATTCGTCACTTTAAGGAAAGTAGTCGTTACATTTTATTCGTTACTAGGTACTCGTTTATTTGAAATGACCGCCATATCATGGCAGGGATGGATACACCAGTTAGAATAGAAGAAATCGTCTCTAGTGTTCCATGCAGTAACTATATGTAACGAGAAATCGCTTGTGAATCGCCTTTGGTTTCGTTGGCCTGTGTACCAACATAATGATGCCAAGTCCGATTTTTCAATAATCGCTCCTCTAAGGAGAAAACCCCTTTATCACTTATCCGTCGGTTATTTTTCCAATCAAAACCGACGTTGATATAGATTCTATATATGATTTAAATACCATAAAAATAGTCTGTCGACAAATTGATGGGGGAAGATGTTTTTAAAATAGGTGCAAAATCCTACTCGATTTCATGCATAAATAACGTTTCTACAAAACTTTAAACTTTTTTTTTTGTAGAAACTACACAAACGACAGATGTGTGAAGGAAATAAAATATATTAAATCGAAATTTTTTTCAACAAAAATCCCTCAAATTCTAAAAAAATCCCTTAATCACCCCAAAAATTAAAAAATTCTACAATGTGGTATCACTGATGAAGCTAACACTAGTAACGACTACTTGCGCCGCCATTGCTCGATCGCCAACACTCGATTACATTCTTGGTGTTGAAAGAAACGGAACAAAAAAAAAACACATCATTTTCTCAGTAAACTATATGGTAGGTGAAACGATGTTATGCACTAGTGTAGGTTTCCCTCCTGTGGTGTAACGAAAAAGGTAACTAAACGTTACTTTCGGTATAGGTACTTCTTTTGTATGTGGAACGAATACTTGAGTAACGAAACATTTTGATAGCTCAGTTACTTTTTCGGTCGCTCATTTCGTTACTTAAGTAACGAATATAATTCTACGTCGGTAATCGTTACTTCGAAATTCGGCTAGTAACGAGTACTCGTGTAACGAATAGTTACTTTTTTGACATCACTATCGCGTGACCCATTTATTCACCCTTACGCCTCAAAATGTATAAAGCTCTTTGATACAAGGCAATTGGTATACTTTTATCCGACGCTGAGCTGTATTTGATGCTCTGACAGAAATGCCACAGAAAAATGTTGATTGTCGACAAAATTTCCGACATTAGAGTTCAAATATAGAATGTAGGATTTTTTAAATTAAATTTATGACATTTTAAACAAACATTTTTTGATAAAAATTTATCGGAGTTAATTGACAAAAATCATGGAGTAGTGGTCCGACATTTCAAAAGATCAAAGGTGGCATTACATGCGTCGCGGAGGAGTTGATAGTACAACATTCCCGGCGCAATAGAAATGATTAGTTTGAAATGCATCTTGGCAGCATTGGAGCGAAAAAGTGAAGGTCACAAAAGCTTACAAAAGGCAGAAAAAACGGAAATACAATAATGGTGAAATTCAAAACATGAACCCTCCCCTAACTAGTATTGGCCTCATTCTAAGTTGATTATGATGCACCTATGTGCCACCTAATTGGTAATAAAATATGAACTTTTTATGTTAAATAGGTCTGAAGAAATAATCATTTGAAAAAAAATAAATAAAAAAAAAATACAGTCCACTATTTGTGTTTTGCCCCACATTGTCGGACCCCACAAATATTAAATTATTTTTAAAGTTCGTGCCACAAACACCTCTATCTTCTCCAATGGCACTACTGACCAAATCGGGCGTTGGCCTCCTAACATTCAGTTTTCTTGACATTTTTTTTGTTATTGTGAAAGGGTTGTTAGCCCTTAGTACAACCGTCTATTTGCGAATTTTCGTTTGTGCAGATTGAGGTGGTCAAGATATACCCACGCAAGTAGTGTGCTGAAATTGTACGTTGACCGGGATTTGAACTCCCCACCTTCGTATTGTAGACCAACGCACTTGGCTATATCCTGGCTCTATTTACCATATATGTTGATTTTCTGCTCTCTAGCTAAGCCCATAGTTGAGATGTTCGAATTTGTAGTTTTCGGTACCGCTCTCCCTGCCTCCCTTTTAACTCCTACAATCCACAAAATTGGTATTCGTCTAAAATTAGCAACTACCAACAATCCACCCCAAAAAAGTACTTTCCATCTTCATGGGTTTGGGTTTCAGCAATGAAACACGAAAAAAAAATTTCAAGGTGTCAAATTGTTTTTTCCCCGTAGTCGATCACAATACTTTATTATAGTCAGGCGGAAACACAAGAAATGTGCGTTTAAAATTTGAAAAATCATCTCTACCTCGTTAAAAAGCAGATTGAGTATCCAAAAATATTTAGGAAAAAAATTTGTCAAACAAATTTTGGCATCAAGATTTAAAAATTGTTCGACATTGTCGGAAAATTTTTGGCAAATTTCTGACAACAAATTTGACAACACTATTGTGACGACAATTGCGTTTCAACATTATAACAACAGCCTTGCCTTATATTCATCTT
This sequence comes from Chorisops tibialis, assembly GCA_963669355.1. Classification (NCBI taxonomy): domain Eukaryota; kingdom Metazoa; phylum Arthropoda; class Insecta; order Diptera; family Stratiomyidae; genus Chorisops; species Chorisops tibialis. Next base: position 113,658,030 of record OY770262.1, on the reverse strand, counting down.
TCAATTCACTCCAAATAATTGAACGAATGACTCGACTATTAGCTAATCCATCATGCCAACATGTACTCCTATTCCTGTGGATAAAATACATCAGCAGATTAAAAAACACCGCAAAATTGTTCTTAAACTTTTGATCTTTGTTGCCGGAAAATTCCTAAAGAACAATAACAAAAACAAGTTGACATAGCTAGTTCATAGTATATCTGTCCTTGTACTTTTTTCTATTTACATTAAAACCGTCTAAGAATTTCATTTCTTATTGCTTCAATGAAAAGCAAATTTTTAAAGTTTATTAATATTTTTGGCAACGAAATCAGAAGTGTGAAAGATAATTAAATAAAAAAAAAGAAACATGTCATATTCTATTAATATCGCCGGGACCATATTAAATATATTAACAGCATGCAGAGCGACTGTTAATGTAAATCACAAAATTATCTGAGAGAAAATAAGTTTAATGCGTCGCGTAGCAGTTAAATTTTAAGAAATGTTTCCCATAATAACGTCTGAAGGCGGCTTTAACATCTTCGAAATTGTAGGCAAAAAAATAATAATAAATAAATAAAAATAAGGCATATGTTTAACAATGAAGAAAAAGGAATATTTCAATTGTCGAAATAAACTTTTTTTCTTGGACTTTATCCAAGGACAAACTTATGAAAATGTTTTTGATAGACTGCCAATATGGAAAAAACTAAGAAGAAAAAATTCGATAAAGACGAGTAGAGATGAGGTAGAATGCAACAAAAAGTTGGAAATTTTTTTCAAACCTTTGTTGATTTAAAAACACGAAACTGGGCCCGAGAATTTCCCTGCAATGTACAAAAAAGTTCTTATCCCAGCCATACAAATTAGATAAAATTCAATCAAATTACGAAATAAACTACCAAGGACCTTTGCCAATAATCTATTTTAATTTAGTATTCGCCTATATTGATGTTTTAAACACATAGCCTAGAACCAGATTCAGTGTCTAGGATACGGACGAATTCTGTGGTAAAGGTCCCGGCATTTGAAAACGGACCATAAATGATTACCGAGATCTGGTGACGAATAAAGGTCGATGTCCTGAACAATCCTTGTGTAAAAGAAATGTTTCTGTCATGTGTCCCTATAAGAGTTTTCAATAGGAAACCGAAATATCATTTTATTCAGTTCTTCCGAATCTCGATACTGAAATCGGGAATAGGATACAGAAAAAACGAATTCAAAGACACAAAAGAACAACACATTTTGCGATAATATACAGATGCGAACGTGGACAATGACACGTTTGAATGACGAATATTTTCGCTATTAGGTAAATATTAGTCCGATAGAGAAAACTTTAATATTAGTTTTAAAAAATCTGACGATCAGCATCATCCACACACTTCAACTGCAATGGATATGTATGTCGAGCGTTTGAACGTTTGTGAAGCTCCGAGCTTATATCAGGCTAGACTACCAGGAATAAGATTTTTTAATTCGTGGACGCGGTTACTGAACCATGGATTTGAGTTCTGCAATGAAGCCACTTTAAAATTGATGGATGGATGGAACACCTGGTGAACGCTTTCATACAAGGAAAGCATATATGCTGTATTTCGTTTATGCGAAACAACATGCATAATACAAAGGTAAATCAACAGAATCTGTTAAGCGGTATCGAAAGAGCATCTTCTTTCAATGAGAGAAATCACTTCATGGGTTAACAGCTCTCAGAAAACCGTGAAACCGTCAAAGAGGATGTCCGCTGGATGGAGTTCTTTCATCACTTCTCTGGTACCTTCAGCTGAATTCACTTCTGACAGAAATAGACGATTTAGAGACTCTTAGTGTACTTTTGATATTCCTGGGTAGTAAGATCTGAATCTAATTGTAGTGTTTGTCTGTTATTTGCTTAGAAATGGCTATAAGTTACTTTTTTGCCTTAGTTTACCAATAACTAAGCAGAAACTCACGTTTTTAAAATTCTTCTCTGTCTGTCCGTCTGTCTGTCTGTCTGCCCGGCTTTCACGCAAAAACGGCTGAACCGATTGTAATGAAATTTTCACAGTTTATTAGGTATGCTCCGGGATGCAATCTGCTTTTAGTTTTATTTCCTTCCCTCACGCCTTCTACCCCTTCCCATACAAAGTGACTTATTTTTAATAATATGTAATGCTCAAATTTTTTTGGAAACTATAAGAGCTCTTAATTTGAAATTTAAAAATTTGTTATTTCTATTACACATGCAATCTTCAAGTATACAAATTATTTAAATCCCCCCACTCCTTCGCCCACCTCCCATACAAACTACACTTTTTCATTAAATACTATACACCAAATTTCTCAGTACTTATAAATTCCATCGAGCTAAAATTTTGTACCAAATCCTTAATTAGCATTGTTATTAATATCGGGAAAAAACTAACCCCCTCCCGTACAACGTGACACGATTCCACGACATTACAAAAATTCAATTTTTTTGGAAAGTGTGAAAGTCACAGATCTAAAATTTAAAATATATCAATTTCGAAAAACCACTAAGAACCCCCCACTCCTTCCACCACCTCCCATACAAACTACACTTTTTCATGAAATACTCTAAGCCAATTTTCTCAATACGTATAGCTTTCATCGAGCTAAAATTTTGTATGGATTCCTTAATTAGCATTGTTATTAATATCGGGAAAAAATTAACCGAGTAGTTTCACTCCTTCCACCCCCCAAACAATGAGACACATTCCACGACTATATAACAATTCCATTTTCTTGAAAAGTGTAAGTGATACAGATCTGAAGTTTAAAGTATATCAATTGCATGATAATTATAGTTGTTTCTCGAAAAATCACCAAAAACCCCCCACTCCTTCTACCACCTCCCATACAAATCGCACAATTTCATTAAATCCAATGCTCTAAGTTTCTCAGTACCTGTTCAATTTTTGAAGCTGAAATTTGGTACACAACATTTTTATAGCTATTCTAGCTGATGTGAAATAAATTAGTTCAGTACTATCACCCCTTCTACCACTCCCCATACACAATTCTGAATATCACAAAAATTTCATCTGCAGTTTCGTATGATTTGGCTTTACGCAGAGTCGTAGTCCTGTTATGGTTTTAAGTTTAATGTTATTTTAGTTAAGCTTTTTTTTTAATTAACACAAGCTATAACTACTCACATGTCCTTAGTGCTCTTCAATACGAATATGTTCTTAGATCACGGGATTGATTTGATCACGGGCCTGTCCCAAATGCGAATATCGTGGTTTCATTTTTAATAATTTATGGTTCTGATTCCAACAAAATAGAAACCATTGTCTTCAAAGGATCATTAAGCTAATCAGTTTATATATCCCGGATAATGTATTACTAACTACATTCTCAAAAATTGCTTATTTTGCGATTCTTACGCGGACAAAGTCGCGGGTGATCGCTAGTTATAAATAAAATCATTAAAAAATCTAAATGAGGCGATTGTGGACTCAGCTATCTGGAAAAAAAAACAATTGGCGGTTCGAAACAAGAACTCACTCTACGCCAGAAAAGCGTCAAAAGCCTACACAATACAGCTAGAAACTTTGATTTTTAACATTTAGCATCACACCAGCATCAATAAAAAGAAATACAAGCGTGAGATCAACACGCCAAAATCAAGCAAACTGCTCAAAAAAAAAACTATTAGGTTCTTGCAGATGAAATGGCGACTTTGCTAGTGAAATTTCAAACAACCTTAACTCTTATAAAACTTAATTTTATTAATCAAAATAGGTACCAGCAGATGCAATACACTTCTTCCAACGAGATACAAATGCATTTATGCCAGTTCCGTAAAAGTCCGACTTTCTAGACTGAAGAAATTCCTCAAAGGCATTTTTGATGGCCGTTTCATTGTTAAATTGTTTCTCCGCCAAAAAATTATCCAAATTGAAAGAAAATATTTCCGGATTCTACACTGTTACGCTTTATTTTTCGTGACGTTTCGGTCTCTCCTGAGACCTTTATCAAATTGTTGCAAGTGCCGGGAAACTGTCGAAAAGTATACTCCCAATTTCTCTGCAATGTCTCTTACAGTTTGGCGTGAGTCAGACTCCACTAGTAAACGCAGCTCGTCGTTGTCTATCAATGGTCCTGGGTGACCACTTGGCTCAGTTTGAAGGGTTATATCTCCTGATCGGAATTTTTCGAACCATCGCTGTATGGTTCGTTCGCTTACTGTGTCAGCTCCAAATACCCTATTGATGTTTTTGGTTGCTCCATTGGATTGTGGCCAAGTTTGAACTCGTAAAGGAAAAGTAATCGTTTTTGACTCGATTCCATGTTTTTTTCATTTTTTTTCTCTCCGATCTCAATGAAGTCCAAAACTGAAATGATTCATGACCAAATATAGAAGTATTTTTTCTTCAATATTCATTACTACCAGAGCCACCTGGCGACAGTTTGAGACATGAAAATCGCAACTAACTTCACTTCATAGCGAAAGTCGTCATTTCATCTGTAAGAACCTAATACATAAATAGGCAAATAACAACGGGCTCACTGTTCCTATGAGTTCGTCTAGTTCTGAAAAGGTTCTAAAGCCCAAAAAAAAGGATGCGACTGTTGAAGATTTGCGAACAGTGACAAAGATAATGTTCTATAGATTCTTCGTCTTCATGGCAACTTGAAAGTCTATCACTTGCGATCCGCACCCTCTAAATGCGTGAAACTTAAGGGGAGCACTCCCAAGAGCATTTTCAGTGTAAATTGATGTGAACGTTTCTCACAAACTATTTGGTCGATTTCGTCTAAATTTTGCAGGCATGCATATTACTCGAAATTTAGCCTATAAAGTAAATGACGATTAAAAATAATTAATATGGATTTTTATACTCTAGATGAAATCTGAGAGTATATTGTGTTTGCCTTACCGTTTGTAACGCTAAGAAATAACGCTCGCACAGAGCCGCCAAGGGTACAGAAATATTTGTTGTCGCTCAAAAACTTCGATTCCGAGTTGCTGTCTGTCCGTCTGACCTTCTGTCTACAGCATAACTCTCGAACGCTTTGAGCTATCGTGCTGAAATTTGTTGTGTGTCATTTTTAGCAAAAAAGAAACTTCAAGTTCGTGAATGGGCCACATCCCCCCACTCCTTCTACCCCCTCCCACACAAATTTCACGAAATTCCGAAATTTTCAGAAATGGATTTTTCTTTGAAACTGTTTAAGCTATCAATTTGAAATTTGGGTCAAAGTATTATGATATAGATGTCATTAATATGACGGAATATTGATCCGATCCCGTCACTCCTTCTACCCCCTCCCATACAAATGCAAAATTTTGAAAAATGCAGTTTTTCGATTTTCATTGAAACTAGCAAAGTTACAAAAACGAATTTTTGCCAAAATTAATTTTATTATAATTTCAATCAGAATTGAAAAAAATTATCAACTTCACCTCATTCCTTCTACCCCCTCCCATACAAATTTCAAGAAATTTTGAAATTTAAATTAAATTGTCTTTTTCTTCGAAACTGTTAAAGCTATCAACTTGATATTTTGCATAAAGTATAAAAATAGGAATATCAATAACGAGAAAAAAATGTGTTTTGATCCGTACACTCCTTCTACCCCCTCCCATACAAATTTTTGTTAAGTGCATTATATCGATTTCCACTAAAACTAGAAAAAGCATAAACTTAAAATTTTGCCAGAATTTGTTTTTTAATAATTGCAATAAATGCCAAAAAAATTATCAGCTCCTCTTCACTCCTTCTACCCCCTCCCATACAAATATCTGTATTATAAATTCAAGAAAAGCATTTCTCCTTCGAATATATTAGCACTATCGAATTTGAAATTGAATCAAAGCGTGGTGATAAGGATGATGATAAGGAGTTTCAAAATCATCTTAAACGCTCCACTTCCTCTGCCCCCTCCCATACAAATACCTCAATTTCAGGAAAACTATGTCCCATTGAAAATAATGAAAGCTACAAACCTTAAATTCAGCACGAAATATTTTGCATACCACATTAGGTGTCATATCCAAAAATTACAAACCTTCCTCCTCTCCTTCTACCACCTCCCATACAAAAGTCACTATTAATTATTTAAAAGAATTGGAGGTGACATATTTTCCGGTACATTGAACTCTTTATCATTTCATCTAGAGTATCATATGATCATAATTCTTATATGTTTTTTATAAAGCTTCAATGTTTAGTAATTTTCTTGTGCAAGCAAAATTCTTGTAAAAGAAATCATAATCAAAATTTAAAAAAAAGCCCGATACTCTAGTAACAGCCAGTAGTGCCACCTTTCCAATAAAAAAATTCAAGTGGATAGGTTGTGTAGTTTTTTAGAAAAGTGCTCCTAAATAATAAAAGCACTGCTTTTCAGAAGCAGAAAAACCAAATAAAAGTTTTTTTTTTTAGTTTATTTAACAAATGTAAATATATAAATAATATAGTAATGTAAAATTATTGATTATAAAAAAAAAAATCGTTTGCCGGGTAGTGGTACTGGTTGTGGGGGTGGCGATTACGTCAGTGGGCCTGCGCAGCCGGGGAGTGAGCTGAGCGCCAAGCTGCAAGCGCTGCATCAATATGCATCACTTCACAAGTTTACATCATTATTTGAAACACTTCTACTCATCCGAGAGGTATGCGGTTTTCGGCAATCGATTTAGAATCCAGTCTACATGATTAATCGGAAATAAAAAAAAATGATTTTTTTTAAATTTTTTAGAGAGTGCTCCCTTTAAGCAGGCAATGGCCTGTGGCCAGGCCGATAATAGTTCGAACGCTATAGTTGAGCTGTGATGTTGTTATTCGGTTCTTCCTAAGGATGTGGTCATTCTACAGCTATCCAGCTGTCGCCATTTTGTCGAGAAAGAATACAAAATATTTTTATAATTCAGCACTGTTGGTGCTTCATCGACTAACTTCCTAATGTTTGCAGAGCCTTGCCTGGCAAGCATGTTTGCTGCTTCGTTATCTAATAGGTCGCTTTGACCTGGTATCCAAATTACAAATTCTTCAGTTATAGCCGATTGACGATTCAAATTTTGTCTGCAAATGGACACAAATTTGGACGTGATCCTATAAGATTGGAGTGCAAGTACAGCCCTGCTGTCCGAGAATATTCAATAATTTCCGAGACTGTTCTGCATATCTAAATGCGCTCTCAATAATAGCTAATACTTCTGCTTGGAATACATTCGTGTATTCCTTCTTCCAGTGGCATGAAGTGTGGATGTCGAGGTCGTGGGAATAGATCCCTGCACCTATCGTCTATTTAGTTTTAGATTCGTCCGTATAGAGATGAGAGCCTAGTATTGCGTTTGTTGCCCATTCTTTTCGTTCAGGTCATTTAATATGATACCTCCGTTGTTTCTCAACCTGCTATTTGTCATATAATAAGATCAAGTAGAGATAGTTTAGGAATCACCTCCAGGCTTGTCTACACTTCTACAATGGCGTTACAGCCCAAATCGGACCTTGACCTCCTGATATTCAGGTTCCTTAACATTTTTCATTATTTATTGTGGAAGGGTTGTTAGCCCTTCGCACAACCCTCTTTCTATGAATTTTTTCATTTTCGTAGATTGAGGTGACCAAGGTATATACAAGCAAGCAATGTGCTGGAATTATGTATTGCGCCGACCGGGATTTGAACTCACGACCTTCGCATTACAACACCAACACGCTACCCACTAGGCTACACCCTACCCCGCTACCTAGGCTACACCTCCAGCCTTGTAGTTGGCGTGATACTAAGAGCACTTGTTATATACAAACCATCCGATGGATTATGTAGTTGTAAAGGTGCTAGGTTAGGGCTTAGCTAGGGTGTAGCCTAGTGAGTAGCGTGTTGGTCTACAATGCGAAGGTCGTGAGCTCAAATCCCGGTCGACACATAATTCCAGCAAACTGTCTGGTTGGGTATACCTTAGTTACCACAATTTATGAAAATGAAAATTGGTAGATAGAGGGTTGTGCGAAGAACCTTTTCACAATGGCAAATAAAATGTTAAGGAACCTAAAGGTCAGGAGGCCAAGGCCCGATTTGGGCAGTAGTACCATTCTAGAAGGAGTAGAAGAAAGGTGCTGAGTTGATTTTTATGCCGCCGCAGGCCATGAAACTAGCGCGCCATAGCAAATAATTGGTCTAACTACGATAGAAGGTCAAAAAGTTCGCAGAATGACAGGGAAGGGGGGTAAAATTAAACAAGTTATTATTTTTACTTTTCATTATGTACTCCCTTAAGCCTAATACATTTATCACATTTTTCACAAAGTCTATTAATTCCTTCTAAAAAAATGTTTTATCAAAACCTTCAAAAAAGGCTGACATTTCTTCAGTTTTGTGAACAAATAGTAATCGGAAGGATCTGGACTATAAGTGGGGTGTTTCAATATTCCGTAGCCGCATTTATGTAGGGCAGCCATTGCAGCATGGGTCTTCTGAACAGGTGCGTAGTCGTGCAAAAGCAGCAGACCTCACTTTCTCTTTTTTTGACATGGGTATGTCTAATCGCTCGACTCAACCAAAACTTTTGCGCATCAAAAATATGTTACCTCGAGTCTATCTCTCTAAAAGGAGCCAATTATCTCAACAAATAAAATGTTCAGTCCACAAATCCGAATTTTTCCCATACCAAAACGACCCGGCACGCAGTACTATGGTCAGCGGGTTGTTCAGACTCAGTATGAAAATTGTGATTAAAATTACAACGGTGTTTATTTCGAGAAATTTACGAGAAACAGATACAGCGCCTCGGATACGGACTGATTCTATGGTAACGACTTTTGGCATTCGAAAACGGACTATGATTGGCTTCTGCAACGTTGACGGGGTACGGGCTGGGGTCACTCGATCCTTGCACCGCCAATCAGTGATCGACCTGAAACGGAGCGATATTACATCCAAATCTTGGGCAGGATCAGAAGAACGAACCCCTAGTGGAAAAAACCGATCTGTACGTTGGCCCTGAGAGTGAAGCCAAAAATGGCGTGGCGTTCGCGCTTACACCAAGAGCGAGAAACAGTCTCATCAGCCGGGAACCAATCTCGGATAGGATTATCGTCGCCAGATCAGTGCCAGAAACGTCACAATTATACAGTGCTACGCACCAACTAATACCGCAACATCTGGTGACAAGGGTTTAGGTTTAGTTTGTAGGAGGGTGGTTCCAAAGAAACCATAAAGCACTGAGGCCATCTCGTTGGGCTCATTGTACTCCCCCTATTTATTATAAGATGGAAGTCACTCCTCTTGCTTTAACCACTTGGTTCGGTTTGCGAACCGTAGCAGGCTCGAATGTTGGACGCCTTTGAGGTCATCTAGTTCTGAGAAGAATCTAAAGCCTAAACAAAGGAGACGACTGTTGGAGATTTGCGGACAGTGACAAAGACAATGTTCGATAGATTCTTCGTCTTCCTCGCAACCTCTGCATAGGCTGTCGCTCGCGATCCACATCCTAAATGCGTGCAGCTTTAGCTGGTGGCAAAGAGGAGTTTTATAGCCAACTGAGTGCCACCTTCGAACGTATTCCAAGAGGTGATATTATTGTCATCTCAGGAGATATGAACGCCCAGGATGGCTCTGACAATACTGCACTAAAACACGCCATGGGATGGCATGGTGACCCTTGGGTCGACATGTAACGACCTTAGGTTAAGAGACCCGAAAACGGCGAATTATTTGTGGAGTTTTGAAGTACTCGGCAAATGGTCATCGGAGGGACCCTTTTTCCACACAAGAGTCATCATAAAACATCTTGGGTTTCCCCTTACTCAGGACCAGATCGACAATTTGGCTATTAGTCGCCAATGGAGAAGATGTCTCCTCGATGTGCGAGCGAAACGTGGAGCTGACGTGGGGAGCGATCACTACTTGATGGTTACCTCCTTGAGATTGTGTACAGCAGCTATCCGACGACCACAAATTCTTCAGATGAAGCGCAAGCTTAATGTGGATAAATTCAGAGATCCCAACAAAAACGCGAGTACACCACCATTGGGCGAATATGAAATACGCACACTGGACGCCAATTGGGAGGCAACTAGAAACACTGAAGAATCTGTGGGATATGTGCAAAGCGGTGAGAAACCCTGGATGCCGCAAGACACATGGGACAAGGTTGGCGATCGGGAAAAAGCCAAATTGGCAATCATCTCTTAACCCGATGTCAACCAAAGAACTCCCGACTTGAGACGGAATTGCCGAGAGATCTCCCTTCGCACGAACCTGCGAGTATTTAACGCATGCGACTAATCCATGTTTTTATATGGTTGAACTACGTGGAAAGTGACCGTTCGACTTACCAAGAAACTGCGAAGCATTTTAGGGATATTCTAAAAAGAAGTGATCTCCAACGACGAACTTTGGAGTACAACTGGCCAGACTAAAATAGGCATTGAGACTCAAAGGCGGAAGTGGCAGTGGATCGGTCGCACTTTGAGGAAACCAGAGCAAAACATCGCCAAACAGGCTCTGGATTATAATCCTCAAGGAAGACGTCGGGTTGATGGAAGCGAGCAGTTGATTAGGAGGCCAGAGAAATAAAGAAGTCCTGGCAACAGCTAAAGGTCGATGCTCAGGATCGCGCCTTGTGGCAGAGAGCTGCTTTTGTATAGGGGGTCTTAACAGGAATATATTTGGAGATCACACATCCTGTTAATTCATATATTTCAGTCCTGTTATATAATATTGCTCGAATAAAATAAATTGCCAAGTTGAATGGCAATGCCAACAGATCTGCCAATCACTTCTAGAAAACATTAATTCAGCTATTCAAACAGTTATACTTTGACCTCTCCATACCATAACAATACAGTTCAATTTCAAATCCATTTATTAGACTACAGATCAATTATTTATTTTTCCATTTTATTCCATCAGAATTAAAATGACAAAGTACATCAATCAAAGCAAATTTTCCTTAATATATCGACATATCTGCCCACGTGAAAACTTCCGACGACTATCGCGTTAAATCCAATTGTAATTTTCCACTCAGTTTTTCTTGCAGTCCCAAACACCACACCCGGTAATCATCACATCATTCCACATCGAAAATATTGGTCACAGCACAGGTCCCAATACGATATTTAATTATACTTCTATCCTTCATCGTCCTAAATAAAAAATTATAATTTTCCTAATGCTGCGTTTTCTCTAATTTTCAGAAATTAAATGAAAAACGAACCGAAGGCAACTGGTCGGAAAATCTAGACGATTTAACACCCGAACAACTCGTTCAAGAGAAAACAGCCGTTCAGCATAGTCTTCTCTACTTGGAATCGCTTTACGGTCGGCCAGCAACTCGTGACGAACGTGACGTTGTACGTCCACTCTACGACAGATATCGCCTTATCAAGCGTTTGGTTAGTCGAAGCATTACCGTAGCCGGAACAGTAAGCGGTATTCCGGAATTACCGACAATTTTGGAGCATGAAGCGATGGCTTTCACAGTTGAGTCGATCCAACAACCACCATCGGTTGATACCACCGATACGACCAATTCACCCGATTTTCCCGCATCGCTTACAGTCGAATCTTCGAGCGATTCAGGCTCAAACCAATCCGGCGGCGAAATATCCGATACAATAACCAATAGTAGTCAGCAGTCGGAAAATAGCGCAGAGAACATCCATACTCTATCGACGGACGAATTGTGGGAACAATTGGAAAAGGTTCGCGACGAAAAGAAAGAATTGAAGCGAATTATTAAGGAATTTGAGGCTCTTTTCGAGGTTCAGAATGGCCGAAAAATGCTAAAAACCGACCGTCGTGCCATCGATTTTACTTGCTATCAGTACAAACAGAAAAAAGCTAAAGTTCGCCTATTGCAAGCTCTCATCAAAAAGCACATCTCGAACTGAAATCGATTGAATTGCATTCGAAAAAATCATAAAGAATTTTTGTTATTTTATTTATCTGTTTGGCTTTAAATATTTATCGACTTTTTATTTTCAAACTTTGTTAAAAGAAACGAAAAAAACTTTTTCATTAATTTTTGTTAAACAAAATGATATTTTTAAGTTTTTTAGCTGTAAGAATTTTGGAAATGTTGAGGAGATAATACGTTTATTTTTCTACCCACCCCCTCTATTATCCATTAGATTTAGAAAATCATTTATGTATATTTATAAAATTATTATGTTTTGTAATTTTAGTTTTATATCATGAGATTTATTTTTTTTTTGTTTATTTATATCGCTTTACATCATTCATTGACAAATTTTACTCATCTTTATGTTAAAAATTTATTTATTTGTTAATAAAATTTAATTTTTAGTAATTTTCGGTTTCTTTTTAATTTTTTTAAATTATATCTTGCGTTGAAAATCCTTTCATCCCGAGAGTATAGAATTGTTGGGAATTAACAGTTATAATCTATTGTAAAATAGTATCAGCATACTAAATGAAACCGTCGATAAATACGCTTGATATTTTGACACTAGTTTTGATGAATTGTAACTTGTGGGGTCCTATTTTAAGTTTGGCGATAACCCTTAAAATGCATTCACACTATACAAAAGTCGGAAAACTATTTGAACAGGGGTATACATATCGATGGTGTTTAAACCAATTAGCGCAACAATAAAATCAAAAGTTTTCTGGTTGAAGAAAAAACTCTTTATCTCTGCAAGAAGATTTGTAGAATAAATTTCAAGTAGGATAATTATCCTGTAGGCTATATTTCAAATAAGGTTTACCCAGTGCCAGTTAATTCAATTGTACTGTCTGTATTCATTGGTATGTGGGGTTCTGTTATGAGTTTAATTTATTATTGTGGTTTTTGCTGGATGGCAAAAATTGATCAGAATGTGTAATTGAATGCAGACTTTTGCAGACAAAACAGAGGATTACGTGTGCTGAATAATTAATGTGATTGAGCAGCATTAATAAATCAGTTCTATGCATAAGACACCTCCTTGCTGGGCTCTACAGCTAAAGTTAAAATGATTTTAGGTGTAAAAATGTTCTTCCTTTTTGAAAACCCAATTTTAAACTGTCAACTGGGATTCTTTGTAATAGAATAAGCAAATCGCCTAAAGATTCTTTACTCTGTGTTCGAAGGTATTGAAACATCGCCTTCGGAACACTTGCATTCAGTCCGGACTCATTAGAAATTGAATTCATTCGCAATTCCGGACAAAAGTCAATTGCAGATGTTATGAACTAGTTACAGGTCATATCAAGAAAGATGTGGTCCGAAAAATGCCAACGTATGAATGCCTCAAAAAAATTTCAATAACTTTTGTCATACTTGCTGGATCTTAAGTTTGAAATCCAGACAATAAATCCGGCTAGTATTGTGGTATCAAAACGGCGAACCTTTAGCGTTGTTTTTGTTCAACCACTTATGTGGTATGAGCCCACATCGCAGGAACTATGTTCTTGGTCTCTCTGTTTCTCTTGTGCGACCCGCTGTCGCCAGATGGGTGAGAAATTCAGATAGGGAAGGACGGTGCTAACTTTTAACAGAAAATAGAAACTTTGCCAAGGAAGCTAATAGTTACCTGCCAGCTTGAGATTCCAAACTTCCCCTGTCGAACCTGAGCCCCCCTAAATGCCAGCCTCTGGTTTCTCGCTGCCACCACTATACAAACTAGGGTTGTTTTCAGGATTCTGTAGTAGCTCACAAACTGTTCACAAGTCTGCTGGATCGGATGGCTCTCTAATTAGTCCTCTTAATAATCTTACTATCGTTCATTACACCTCAGGGTTCTTTCATTAGATCAGGAATGTTACAAATGTTCAGCCAATTCCAAAGAAAGGAAGCAAAGCAATTCCCGCAAAATCACCCCATAGCCACTGTCTCAGTGATTAAAAAATTAGTGAAAAGCTATGAATCGCTAGAAAAAGGCACTTGCTAGAGTTTGGCACAAATGTTTCTCGGCCAAGCTTGAGGCTTTTGACTTGAACATCCTTTTTTAAATGGACTAAGAGCTTCCTCTCCAAGTGAATCGTACTATACTATACTTTCCAGTCTTTCTAAACGACCTTCTCTCATCTAGAGATACTCGATACAAACTAACACTACTCTCCTAATAGAGTTTGGACAACGCATGTATAACGATTGCGCGGGAAACTATGGCCGAAATTTGAAATTTCTTAATTCATTTCCTTTTATGAAGTAAACACAATCGTAATGAATTGTCATATTTATTTTCGATTGTAATGCGTGAATCTACACAAAATCTTGCAGTTTAACGCAAGTATGTGCTCGTGTCCATACATTTGAAAACAGTCGAACTCAAGCAAATTACAAGTTCGACTGTTTTTCACATTCTTATGTTGCCTTCTTGTACTTTTAAACTCACGCTAAACTGTTTGTATTAATGCATTGACCAAACTCTTGTTGTGTGTCTGCATGGAGTATCTCTATTCTCGTGTACTCTCACTCCTATTCATTGTTTTTGGGAGGTAAAACTGTCGGATATAGTTGATAACATCTTCCAATTGGACTTGTTGGTGTTATTATGCCGTAGTGAGGCAAGAAAAACCCAGTAGAATTTATTACCTTAAAAACAGAACTGCGTTATCTAGCTCTTAAACATAATCTTCCGACGTCACAAGCTCATATATCCTTTAATGCCGTACAGACTGCAACTTCTGCAGACTTGACGTTACTTAAAATTTAACAATCGCCTCGATTGTTGCCGGCTAGGTATTCTGCGAAACTATAAGAAAAATTATTTTGCCTCTGAACTAGCTACCATATTACCATGTATAGAGTTTATATCAGTCCACGTCTTGAGTGCAACTAGCGTGTTTCGGCTGCGGCCCCAAACTCATATCTAACTTTCCTCGACCGTATCCAAACTATTCGTTCAGATTAATCGGAAATGAGGCCGTATCGGTCTCAACAGACTTCCTCGATCATCGTCGAAATATCGGAGTTCTCTGCATTTTCTGTTGATATTTGCATGGTAAATGCAGCAAGGAACTAAAAGCTCTAACACATCCCCTCCTAAACGTAAATAGGTCTGTAGTATTTTCTACACTTTTAAAATAGCACTACAGCCCAATTCAGGCCTTGACCACCTGACTTTCAGTTTCCTTAAGATTTTCATTACATATTGTAGAAGGGTTGTTAGCCTTTCGCATAACCTTCCATGTTCGAATTTTTGATTTTCGTAGACCCAAGCAGGCAGTGCGCTGGAATTATACGTCGATCGGGATTTGAACTTACGACCTTTGCATTGTAGACAAACATGCTACCCACTAGGCTATTTTGAGACACTATAAGTGCTCTGCTAGTATACTTTGAAGTTCGATATCAATTCTCCCATTTTCTACCTCCGAACATATTGAAATGTTGTACTTGCGTTCTGAGGTTGGCGCTTTTTAAAAGACAAATAAATACTTTCTGATGAACCATAGAGCTATATCTTGTTGAATAAGCGTGGACACCTGCTTTTGAGGCTTTTTCCATTGATCTCTACGCCCCTTCAAGGTGTCAAGGTACCAGTATGCCGAATGCCATACAGTGAACTGGCATTCACTCTAGTAATGATCTGTCTAAATTTCTCCCGTTCTGAGGCTCCATGTCGAGTTCACGCATAATCCATGCTCGGACGTAACACCAAAACTACCACGTTTTTCCGCCAAGGTGGCTTCGCCATTGGGGAAGAAAGCAACCTTCAATATACTCCTGGACACCCGTCGTACCAAAAAACTGCAGTCAGGTTTTGAACCTCAACGAGTTACTTCCAATTAAGTTTCCTGCTACTCCTCAGGTACATAGAGACGTTACTCTCCAAAGGCGTTAGTGGAACTGACAAGAGTCGTTCACTCGGTAATGGGAACAAATTGCTCCCTTATTTTACATACATTGTATAATAGGGTCGTTTTTGGTTTCTTCAATGACAACCTTTGAAGGGCCTACTGTTTTGTCTCCCAGAAATTGTTTTAGAGTTCCCCTTCGAATGCCTAGTATAGGATATCTCGAAGAGGAATGGTTAATTTGAGTTCATGATTTACTGAAATAAGTAAAGGAGGCTTTTGTTTACGAGCGGTTCACAATCACAGGGAATGTGCACTCCTTTCTTATTGGAAAGGATAAATTACCTTATTCTATAATTTTGTTGCAATTAAGCTTGTTGGGTTTATAAGTTGAAATAAGTAATATCTATTTAATAGAAGCTATCAAATTATCTTTCGTCATTGTACTTCTAAGCCATTTACTGTGCATTCTGGGGTCCCTCAAGAAAGTCATTTGGGACCACTTCAATTTATCCTGGCCACTAACGGTGTTACCTCTTTTTTTAAATATTCGAAAGTACTCATTTATGCTGATGACATTAAAAGCCTTAGGTCTTTTAGTTCCCACTCTGATAATCTTCTTCAGGAGGATTTGATAAATTTTAGTAACTGGTGTCGCCATAATGACCTTCGATTGAATTTGGATGTGATTTACTAGAAAAATCTCACCGTTTGTAGTAACTTACAGTCACAATGATTGTAATTTGGATCGTGTTAATTCCATTATTGACTTAGGTGTTACATTTGACCAAAAGATTGATTTTGGTTTGCTTACTCTCTACTCTCTTACTCTCCAAGGAATTTAACAATTCCTTTATTAGGTTGAGTCTGTACAACACTTTTGCTAGATCTCATCTTGAGTATGCTTCTCAAATTTGGTCGCCCTATTATGATATGCGTATTGGCAGAATTGAATCTATTCAGCGTAAATTTGTGAGAATAGCTTTATGTCACCTTAATTGGAATGACAGAGTCCGTCTTCCTCCTTATACCGATCGACTTCAGCTACTAAATATGACATCACTCTCTAGACGACGTGAAGTAGCTGATGTAGTTTTTGCTCATCAACTTCTTACTGGGGTGGTTGACTCCTCCTCACTTTTTGGTTTGATGCAGTTTGCTGTTGGTCAATTTTTACCGAAGTATCCTAGATTGCTGCAGATTTGCTTTCACCGGACTAACTATGGTATGAGTGAACCGATTTCGCGTCTTGCAAGAGAAGTTAACAAGAATGTTGATGTATTCGACTTCTCCGTAGATAAAATACGTTTGAAATGCAGACTTAACGCTAATTGACACTAATTTATGTCCATTTTTGTCAATTTATTGTGCTTTGTTTATTTATGTACTTGGTGTAGGGATATTGATGTTTCTTTTGTCCCTTCACTAAATGGTGAGCCAGAGGATAAATTAATTTCCATCTTTTATGCTTGGAACCGATTTTATGGCAATTCCTTGCATTAAGAAATCCTGATAGTGACAAAAAAAATTTAGCTAAGATTGTCCTTTGGGAGCCCAATCCTATGAAGACGTATTTTAAAATGGCAGTTTCCAGTTAGGATATCCACTATGAGTCTAGTCTGATTTCTAACTAGTTGTAGATATTCTCAAGTTCTTTTAACCTTTTTGGCATAAAGATCTTAGTATTTTTTTTACCTGCTGCCGAATCCCAGTGAAAGGCACACTGCGATGTTACTTTTGCAATATTGAGAGGATTCCCGTAAAAAAGAAAACTTATGAAATCAGATTCGAATCACTTCCTGGCGAACCTCCCACCTCCTTAAGTATGACTGAAGTTTTTCTATGCTTCTCTCCCAGATCTCATTCTTCTGAGTGTCCCACACGAGAAGTCATTTGAAGGTCTCCCTATTTACGGCCAGACCTCATCCCGCTTCCTATGATATTTAAGTCTTCCAGCTGCCTGTTTTCAAGATATCTTAGATATTCGGCCAAGGCGTTGCTAGCGTCTTCCAAAAAACACAGCCCGCCGTCTCACTCAGATTTCGTTTGTGGAGGCACTCGTTCATGGCCCCTCGAGAGATATCCTAGACTGTGGGGGAAAACCAAAGGCCCGGTTCCGTGACCTGATCCTTGATGAAATAAGCGTTTGCTACATTGACGTGACATGAAGTTCAAGGAGTACTGTGACTTCGCAAAGGTTTTTCTCTCGCAACCTTATCGGAGAATAATCAATCATTAAACTAGGAGCTCCTTCCGAATTTTGTAGCCGATAAAACGACGTTTCGCCACCAAGTCCATCGGCAGAAAACTTATAGCGTCCGTTGAAACTAAACTTATGTCCACCGCCCTCGGCTACAAATTCACTGATTTTGATTACCCTCCAGTAATAGTTGAGGCTTCCGTGGCGTAGTGGGCAGCGTGCTTGCTTCACAGTCAACAGTTTGTGGGTTCGGCTCCCACTCTTGAAAGGAGATTTTCTTAAGTACGAACTTTTCAGGTGTTACTAGCGATGAAAAATTATACGAAATAAAATGGGCAAACGGTGTAAAAGTAAAACAGTTCCACTTCAAGTAGGCCTAGATACTCGGTAGATGGTTTCTGTCCGCTTTTTATCATTCAGTCCCCCATAACATCTGCAAATATTTGTCGATAGTGCAACTGAAAAATATACCAGTTTCTCCACTCGTTATGGTCGTTCTCACTCCCCTTACCCTACCTATGCAATCCCATTCCTTCCCTCCATGACTGTGTCTGTGCATTGCACATAAAGGCCGAAATTGCCTATTGCCTAGTGTCATTCTGTAAAAAAAAAAGAATGATAGGTTTTTTTACTGTCCTATCGCTGAATCACCCATGCAGCATGATTCATTATTTAGAAGCTTCATCGTCAGTTTTCTTCTTTGCAAAAGTCATCTTACCGAGAGGATTATTGTAATCGATGCGTCCGACAATAAGATGCTTTTTATTTTGAGGGTTCTTCAATGGCTTTGAAGAAGAAAATTTGGAATGTCCGATAGCGAAATCTTTTAGCCTAACTTTACGGTCTGCGATTTTTTTTTTTTTGCTCAAACTAGGTTTAGGAGCTCTTTTTGAGTGGTGTCCTGTGTCCTGACAAAATATGCATCATATGGGTCTTTCTTATTTCTGAAATACGTATTCTATCTCGTCTTGGTGTTATCAAAAGACACCCCGATAGATATCGGACTTCTAGAGAGACCTGACGGGTCCTCTACCAAAAGCAGTATGGAAACCCTTGAGGTGTTATTGGCAACACACTTCTCAGGCTGCAGAATAATAGACAAAAATGAAGATTTAGAAGCGGAGCAAAGGACATATTGTCAAACTCCGTCCAGCAAAAGCGCTGCTGGTAAAATCTTCACTCCGGAAAAGATCAGATGGGCGATTAACACCTTTAAGGCTTACAAATCAGCCGGAGTAGACAAAATATTTCCCGCATTATTGCAGAAGGGGTTAGAGATCTTATTGCCAATAATGATAAGGATCTTTAAAGCCAGTTTTAGTTGGGGATACATCCCCAAAATTTGGAGGAAAGCAAGGGTGGTATTTGTACCGAAGGCAGGCAATCGCCCCATTGATCAGCCTAAGTCATATCGTCCTATAAGCCTAACCTCCTTCTTCGTCAAAACGATGGAGAAATTAGTGGATGCACACTTAAGAACAGGGCCTAACAAGGTTCGTCTTAACACAAATCAACATGCCTATCAAAAGGGCAAATCAACAGAGTCAGCTCTTCACGGTTTGGTAAGACAAATCGAAAAGGCAAAAGACTATAAAGAAACTGCGCTTTGCGCATTCGTAGATATAGAAGGAGCATTTGATAATACTCCCCATGAAGCCATAATAGCGGCAGCTAGGAAAAAAGGTCTGGAAACGGCCATAATTAGATGGATACATGCCATGCTAAGGAGCCGAATGACCACCACGGAACTGGGTGATAGCTCATTGACTGCACAGACTTATAGAGGATGTCCCCAAGGTGGGGTATTATCTCCACTTCTATGGTCAATTGTAGTGGATGAACTCCTGGACCATCTAACGGAACATGGATATGAGGTTATAGGATATGCCGACGACCTCGTCATTATTATTAGATACAAGTATGGTTCAATTATATGTGAAAGAATACAATCAGCCTTAGATATGATAATGAACTGGTGTCGGTCTAAAAACTTGAACATCAACCCAAGTAAGACTGAGTTGGTACCATTTACAAACAGAAGGAATATTCATATCACACCCCCTTCAATAAATGGAACAATTATACCCCTTTCAGAAGAGGTAAAATATCTAGGAGTTGTACTGGATAGCAAACTCAACTGGAACAAACATATAGAATGGACTCATGCCAAAGCTCTAAAGGCATTTTGGGCCTGTAGAAGCTTATTTGGCAGAAAATTGGGACTTAAGCCCAAAATGATTTACTGGTGTTACAGAACACTCATTCTTCCAATAGTCACATACGGATCAACGGTATGGTGGACTAAAACTTTGCAAAGAAAAGCACAGCTCACGCTACAAAAAATTCAAAGGCTAGCTTGTCTTGGCATCACAGGTGCGATGAAAACCTGTCCCACACCGGCAATGGAAATGTTTCTTAACATTCCTCCGATACATCTCCAAATAAAAAGGGAAGCTATCAAAGGGATGTTACGCTTACAAAGGGAAAACAACTATAAACCAGGGGATTTTAGAGGCCACCTCAAAATCCTAAGTAACCCAAAATGGGAGGCTCTAGCCTCCACTTTGTTGGACGATATGCCGACAAAATATAACTTTGAAACCCCCTTCAAGGTTATTATTGGTGAACGCACGGATTGGCAATCCGCGTTACCTGAAATGACAGAGGGTTCAACCATCTGGTATACAGACGGTTCGTGCACCTCCGAGGGGACGGGAGCTGGAGTCAAGGGACCTAACTTCTCGGTTTCAAAATCACTGGGCAAAGAAGCCACAATCTTCCAGGCTGAACTAATGGCAATCGAGCTATGCATCCAAGAGAACATAAAGAGAGCTCATCGCAACAAACCAATTTATATCCTATCGGATAGTCAGGCAGTTCTAAAAGCCTTATCATCCAACAAACATGGATCGAAGCTAGTTTGGGACTGCCTTCAAGACCTAATCATCCTGGGGAAAAGGAATGATGTAACCTTAATGTGGGTGCCAGGACACTTGGGAATTGAGGGAAATGAGGAGGCCGAAAGCTTAGCAAAAAAAGGCGCGGAAGAAAACTTAATTGGCCCAGAACCTTTCTGCGGAAAACCAAAAGGGTTTCTTAACTCCTCAATTAAGAAGTGGGTTCAATAAGAACATATAATCCACTGGAATAGACTTCCTGGTTTATCAACCTCGAAAAAATTAATCCTACCACATAAAAACAAAGTGGAGGATATCCTGAGATTCAGCAAAAGGGATATCAATACTCTAATCGGGCTAATTACGGGGCACAGTGGAGTAAACCATCACCTCAAAAAAATGGGCTTAGCTGAAACTGACATATGTCGTCTCTGTCTCGAAGACTCAGAAACGACAATACATATCCTATGCCATTGTGAAGCAATGGCAAGGAGCAGACTCAAGATTCTTGGGAAGGGCATCCTTTCCACCGAGGAACTAGCCAACATGGCTCCCTCACTTATACTCAAATTAGCTAAAGCTACTGGGCTATGGTAGGGTAAAGGGGCAATTATCGTACAATAGGTCGGAAAGACCGCAGTGCACTCACTTAGTCCCCTAACTTAAATAAATAAATATAAATAATCTCGTCTTGCACGTGGAAAGTGAGTATAACGATTCACCTCGAAAGGTCTGTAGTCTTCTTCTCCGATTTGTACCAAGAAGTGATGTATGGAAAAGACAGAGGGCTTATCGGGAGCACTTGCTGTTAACTTGCAAAAGCTCGAAACAAGACGTTAAAATTTTCTGTTTTAATCATCTTCAATTTTTGAAGTAAGACTGCCAACATTTTAGTACTCTGGAACTTTTGTAGGACGAAACAATCCATTTCATTGGGAGTATTTAATTATGCGACTTGTGTTCAGTCTTTCTCAAGTTAAGAGCTTCCTATGGTGGAGATAAGATTATAAAACTCGAGTATCTCGATTTGAGTTTTTTTCTATATGAGTCGAGTTGAAATTGAAAAACGTTCTATGCACCGTAAGATAAGAAGACTATGTGCCGTAAGATAAGAAGACTATGCGCCGTTGTAAATGGCTAAATTTTTCTTTTTGTATTTTGCTTCCTAAATTGAATATGAACAAAAAATCTATAAATAAGCAATAATAAATACACGAGGTACATTGAAAACAGGAAACCAGTGGCGTGGCGTGACTTTATAGCTAGGGGAAGCAATTATTTTGCGCCAAGCTACAAGCGCTGCATGACTGCACAAGTTTACATCATTATTTGAAACACTTCTACTCATCCGAGGGGAGTGCGGTTTTCGGGAATCGATTTAGAATCCAGTCTATATATATATTGCCAGATCTACCTCTTCACATTTTTCTTCCTGATTATTTTTCGGCTAGTACAAAAATTTCAATACTGGCAATACTTTGATCGAGAGCCATAGCTTGCGACTGAAAGCACCGCCTGGAAGCAATTCCTTTAACGCATCTCTCCTTCGTATAGAAGTCGAGCTTGCGCTCACTTCGAGCGAAAGTTTTATTGGTATTGGCCGGCGGTCTCGTTCTCTTGTGTATGTGACTAAAAGCAATGAGAGGAAAGGTGGAAGCATTTTAATGCGACGCATCTCCCCTTCCTATTGAAGTTGAACTTATGCTCGTGGCGCGTGAAAATTTTGCTCGTATTGGCCGGCGGCGTTCTTGTTATGCGTTTTTAAAATCGCATCTTTTTCCTGTGTAAGGCTTTCAACTTTCGTTGGTCAGAAAAAGAGTGAGAAAAACAGGACAGCTTTTTTTGTAAACAGTGGTAGACGATAATTATGCGCGCTTTCTTTTAAAAAAATTTTTAAATAAATTTTCATAGCCGTGCTGATTTCAGTTTAAATTTTCTAAACTGAATAAAGGGCAAAATATAAGGGAAGCATTGCTTCCCTTGCATCAATGGACGCCACGCCACTGTACGATCAAAATTTTCTATTTCGAGCAAAACGCTAAATCGAAACTTGAATTTGATGCTCGAGTTAAACTTCTGGCAGTTCATTATCTCTGTAGGGCTTTCTTCTCCCGAAAACGAGTTGTTTCAAGCACGTATTTAATTACTTTCATAGAAGATGTATTGTACAATTCCTTACGCGTTTCTAGAACCCCCAATCCAGAGTTCTCCTTAATCAATAACAGGTGATCGATTTCCTAAGAATTTAACTGATCAACTCGGCATTATCCTTCCACACAAATTTAAAATTGATTTTTTTAAATTGATCATCCTTACCACTACTATTATAGCCAATCATTATTTCTGTTTCAAATCTCCTCGATTTAATTTTAATAACAAAATTATCTAAGTAGTACAAAGAAATTAATTTATTATTTTACGAATTATTTAATTTCGATCGGTTGAAAAATCTGTGATAATTGTTTTCAATTTATCTAATTTCAATTCGTTTAAGTTTATATTTCATTAGATTGGACCAAAATTGGAAGAATTAAAATTAATAGTTTTTTTTTTTTTGGAATGGAGAGAGAATGAAAAGAAAAGTTGGCAAATTTTTGTAATTTTTTTTGTTCTCACTAAATGACGCTTCACTGTATTCATTGTGTATTAAGCTTTTTCATACACACATATATTTACAAAACAAATATCTATTAATTTTAATCTTAGATACTATTTTAAAATGATAAAATGATATATGTACTAAGATTCTTTACAAGTGTTTTGTATTGTTCAATAAATGTTTTTTAGAATTGTGAAAAATATTTTTGGTATTGTACTTGTATGTTGCTATTAAAAATTATTATTCTAATTTAATAAATATAAAATATATTCTCTTTTTTTTTTCTCAAAATTAGTTTAATTGAAATATTAAGTTATTCCAATTTATTAAATGCAGGATTTTCGTTTGGCTTTTTCAAAAATAAAAGGATTCCAGTAAAATAAATTTTCTTAATTTTGGAATAATTCCTTACAAATTTCGATATTGTGCCTTTTAATTGGTTTGTTAACGAAATTTATGTTTAGATCACAAATATATAAAAATGTCTCATAAACACATTCACAATATTGGTTTTTGAGTGATATGTGGATTTTTCTTATTTTTTTATTTATAGTTCATATTTTCAAAAAATTATTTCTTTAGTGATGTTTGCAAAATGCATAATTATATATAAATTTATAGAAATATATTCTATTTGAACGTTTTATATTGAGTAATTAAAAAAAAAATGTGAAAATAAAAATAACAGACACATAAAACTCTACCCTATAAGCTCTATACACTTTATTGGCATAATAATATACTGAGAGAAAAAGATCACATCTGATGAAATTAAAAGTAATCTAAAAAATAAAAATAATAACAACATTCAATAAAATGTAAAAGAACTAAATCAAGTTCGTTTTTAGTATTTAAGCTATTTTTAATATTCAAAACAAAACAAAAAAATAAAAACTATCATGAACAATATGACAAAGTTAAAAACGTATTTGAATCGTTTTTAATAGAACACAAAAGTATATAATTTAAAATAGGCATTCACTTTATAATATGTTATTTACGTATGTATATTAACAAGTCAACGGTTTTTTTAAATGAAACAATAGATGAATAAAATTGAATTATGGTAAAAACATCTAGATTCATTATTATCGTATCTCTCTGCATGTAAAACGTATTAAAAAACAAACAATAATTTTAATTACCAAAAATATTATTGAATAAATTATACGAGCGATTTAATTTCATTACGAGACGATTTTTATTTCATATTTTCATTGTCCACTTCAATATTATATAATTGGAATTGCGATATGTACCGTCACGGTTTAGCATGTTTGTAGTGTTAATCATTTTGTCGTCCTAAATAAGAAAAACGTATCAATGGAATCGTTTGCGGATGCAACAGATGGGCATGGGGCTATTTCAGATTTATATTAATAGCGTTTTATATTCAGAGCTTGTATTCCAGTAATCAGTCACTATTCTGCCCTTAATTTGTTTTCAGTTCTGCCCTCAAGTCAGTTAAGGAAAAAACAAAAATAATATTATTATTCTTCCTCGCAAACTTTATTGGATTTTTAGTTGATTAGAATAAACTTTAATCATTTTACAAGCTTCTTTCTGAAAATTTTTCGATTTAGTTTCACTATCATATGCACATTTGCTCCCGGATATTTTACAAGAGAAGGAGGGACATTTACCATTTTTCTTTTTTTTTCGTTGCACCGAACTTAACTTAGGGTATCGCCCTTTAATGCATTGGATGCATAATCCTGTCGATATAGGGTAGGTATGCGATGGGAATACAAGGGAGTTTAAGCAGTCGGTGGAAGTTAACTTTAAAACACTGAATGTTGTAAGTTGATGGGAATACGTGGGTCGGCCATGAATTCCACAGTTTTGATGTTCAGGTGATGAAGGACTGACCGTACTTCAGTGTACGCGACGATAAAGGCTTAACAGTGAAGTCACGGGCGCGTGCGACTTGCCGAGTATTCCTGGGATAGTTGAAAGAAGAAGGATAAGGTTGGGCAGTTCTTCGCTGCATTTACCGTGGAAATATCGGTAATAAACGCTGAGTACTGCGACGTTTTAACGATATTCGGGGGAATCTATAGAAGCTGTTATAGTCTCATCTCCAACTAAACGAAACGCATGCTTTTGGGATCGATTGAGTATCGCAAGTAGTGTTTTAGGATGTAATATACTGGGTAGCATGTTGGTCTACAATACGAAGGTCGTGAGCTCAAATCCTGGTCGACGCATAATTTCAGCACACTGCGTGCTTGGGTATACCTTGGCCACATCAAACTACGAAAATGAAAAATTTTCACAACTTCATATGGTCCAAGGTATTTGGATCGTATTTTCAATGCTGGACCAAATTTAGTACGCTCAATTACGACTAGATCTCCCACGCTGTAAGGATGTAGTTTTTTTCTTCGTTTATTGAAGTTTCTGCGATTTTCTTCCTGCATTTCAAGAATTTGTTTCTTCGCAGACTGTATTAGATTTGCCCTGAATTCTTCGAAGATTTGTACGGCTTATGCTTCGATCACTTCCCGTAATTAAACGTTTCTTTTAGTCTCATATTAACTTACTTACTTACGATGGCGCTACAACCCAAATCGGGCTTTGGCCTCCTGAATGCTTTGCCTCCATCCATCTCGATTCAGTGAACTCGTCCTCCAGTTAGAAAATCTTACCAGGGATTTGTTGTCTGCGTCAATCCTCCCAGCGCTTTCGTGGTTTTCCGACCGGTCTTTGTCCGTTGACTTTCCCTTTTAGTGTGCGTTTGGGAATTCTTCCGTCATCCATCCGCTCCACATGACCAGCCCATTGTAGCTTTTTAAATTTTATTTGGGTTGACACTTCTGGATTGTCGAAGATGGCATACAATTCTCTATTGTATCGTATTCTCCAGATCGAGTCTTCCCTCACAGGTCCGAGGATTCTTCTGAGGACCTTTCTTTCAAAGGCGTTAAAGAGTTTTTCAGACGCCTGAGTTAATGTCCACGTTTCGCTGCCATAGCCTAGCACAGGTCGTATAATCGTTTTATATAACTGAAGTTTTGTTTTCCTGTGTACGTTCTTGTTTTTAATTATTGGAAGTACCGAATAATACGTCCTGTTTGCCATAATTATTCTTCTTTTAATTTCGATGGGTTCGCTTCCATCCTTCGATAGGTTCGCCCCTAGGTATATAAAGTTGTCTACGTTTTCTAGGTTATAGTCTCCTACTGTAATATTTTGTCTGATTGGCGTCTTTTTCCTAGATTGCGTCATAATTTTTGTTTTATTTTCATTAATACGTAGTCCAACTTCTCTTGCTACCGAGTCAAGGCTTACAAATACTTCCTTAGCACTCTCCAGAGATCTTGCAAGGATATCTATGTCGTCGGCATATGCTATGAGTTGTATGGATTTGAAGCATAGTGTTCCTTTGGTGTCAACGGGAAGTTTCCGAACAACATATTCGAATGTTAAGTTGAAAAGCATTAGTGCGAGGCCTTGTTTGTCACCTTGTTTAAGGCCGTTGTCTGTTTTAAAACTGGAAGTCAGATCATTTTCTACTCTGACTTGTGACAAAGACTCAGTCATTGTCATTCTTGTCAGTTGGACCAGTTTCGGTGGAATTCCAAACTCCAACATGATTTTATACAGTACACGCCTGTCGATATTGTCGTATGCTTGATTGAAGTCAACAAATATCTGGTGCACATCAATATTATATTCCCAGCACTTTTCCAGCACCTGTTTAACTGAAAATATCTGGTCCGTGGTCGAGAGTCCAGCTCTAAATCCGTCTTGGTATTCACCAATTACTTTGTCAGCATAGAGCTTAATTCTCTTTTCTAGAATTCGCCAAGATCTTATAAGACGTACACAACAGAGATATTCCTCGGTAGTTTTCGCAGCAGAGTTTGTCACCTTTTTTATAAATTGGACATATGATGCTCTTGCGCCAATCTTCAGGAAGTATTTCCTCTGTCCATATATCCGTGACTAATCTATGTAGGAGATACGCTATGCAGGTGTCGCCGGCTTTCAGAAGTTCAGCTGGGATTTGATCAGTGCCCGGCGCTTTGTTGTTTGGGTGGTTCCTCAGGGCTGTTTTTACTTCTTCGAGTGTGGGAGGACTCAAAGCGGTTCCTTCATCAGCTGTTACATCAGTTATACCTGCTATTGTATCTGCTGCTGCTGTTCGTGTAGGTGATGGGCTCGGGTTAAGAAGGTGTTCAAAATATTGTGCCCATCTTAGTTTTACATCTTCCGCGTTACTTATAATATTCCCTTCTGCATCCTTGCAGAGGGTCGTTTTCGGTTTGTATCCTTCTTTCATCCTTTTAACAAGGGAATACGCGGCTCTTGTGTCGTTTAATCTAAATTGTTCGTCCATGTTTTTAATTTCGTCATTATTGTACTTCCGTTTTTTTTGTCTGAATATTTTGTTTGCAAATCGTCTAAGATCCTTGTATTTGTCCTGTTTGGCTCGTGTCGGCCGTTCCGTTAATATTTTGTAAGGTTGATTTTTTCGTTCTAAGGCATCTTTGCATTCGTTGTCGAACCAATCATTTCTTTTGCGCCGGGGTTGTTGTCCTATCACCTCTTCTGCGACAGATGTAATGCCATCTTTGATATTTTGCCACATTTCTTCTATTGACTCGCTGGCGATGGTATTCAGAATTGTTGCGAAGTGCCTCTCCAAGGCTGATACATATTTCGCAACTATTTTCTCGTCTTTGAGTTTTCCTATGTCGAATTTAGGAACCGGTTGTGTTTTTGGGTGTCCTCGGTTTGCGATTCGACATCGCAACTTGGTCTTTACCAAATAGTGATCTGTGTCGCAATTAGCCCCTCGACACGTAGGTACGTCGAGAATACAGGAAGCCGTCCTTTTCTCTATTAGAACATGGTCTATTTGGTTGAATGTTCTCCCGTCGGGTGATGCCCACGTTCTCTTATGAATGTCACGATGCGGGAAGCATATCGAGCTTACAATAAGGTTTTTGCTGCTGGCGAAATCAGTCAGCCTCTGGCCGTTGTCGTTACTAATATCATGGAGACTGTGCCTTCCAATTGTCCCTATGTATGTGTCTTCTTTGCCCACTTTTGCGTTAAAGTCACCTAATACTATTTTTTTTTTTTGATATTGATTGAATACTATTTTAATATCATTCGACGGAAGGGAGTCGAATATTGTTATCCAGTACAATGGAGAAACGGCACCTGAAGTTTTTCGAAGCCGGCAAACATCGAACAGCAAAAAACCTTCAGTTATTATAGTAAGGTTTTCGACACTCCGGAATAAAATTGAATCTACAGAAGAAAATGAGACTCCGGAAAACAAAACTGAATGACATAGGATTCAATGGCAACTCCGCAGTATTTATGTCGGAAAGTCTAATTTTAACGAATAAACTGATATTAAAACGGGCTCGTGACCTCAAAGCCAAAGGGACCATACACAATTGCTTTACGCGGCTTGGGATTGTGCATGTTTGTGTATCACAAATGGCCAAATTTATTTGATTTAGAAGCGTCATTATATGTTATCACAAATGAAAGAGAGATATAAAATTGAACTTCAGCAAATGACACACTTAGTTAAATTAATCGGGATTGAAGCAATACATGAATAAACTCACAACACAATAAGAATGAATCCAAACCAATATTTGGTATGTATCATATTTTACTTTTCTTTAAAAGTTTTTTATTTTTATTTCTATTTTTTCGTAATTATTCCTTTATATTGTTCAGAGAATTTAATGCTTATTTGTTGTAAAGAAATGTCTCCAGCCACTTTGACCCACTACCAGCTCTCTGCACCGTTAATACAATGACAAAAACTGACAACGTCATGCAATCCAATCCATTTAGTGTTTTGCATTTGAATTTTAGGAGTCTCATGAGTGCTTTGCTAACTACCTATGATTTTGACGCTAACTCGCGCGTAAATTTAAATAATTATAGTTATTACTGAAATGATAGGATCTATAATGGTTGGGGCGGTATTGGAGTGTGCGTAAAGAAAGGTATTTACACCACAATTATTAAATCTTCTGCTTCTACTAACGGAGAAGTTGAGTACATGTTCTTGGAGACTAACAACAAAGCATTAAACATA
Source organism: Chorisops tibialis (assembly GCA_963669355.1). NCBI lineage: Eukaryota > Metazoa > Arthropoda > Insecta > Diptera > Stratiomyidae > Chorisops > Chorisops tibialis. Next base: position 113,628,571 of record OY770262.1, on the reverse strand, counting down.
GTCATAGGCTGTGTTTATAAGCCACAGACAGTTCGAGTTGATAAATTAAATCAGTTGTTTAACGAAGTGACCAATATTTGTAGTATGGCTCCAATGAACATTATGCCATGTCGTCAAGACTTTAACATGGACATGATATCAACTAGTTCTGAGACGAGGAGATTTCATAGTTTTCTGGAGGGTATTAGATTTAATAGAATTAACTTATTTAAACCTACTCGAGTGACGACTGATAGCGAAACTTTGATTGATTTGATTTTAACTAATAGACCAGATCTTGTACTAGATTCAAGAAAGCCATACCTCATATTAGTGATCATGATGCAGTATATGCGTTTTTTTATTGTTGTAAGTTCAAATCCAAGATACGCAATTCTTTCTATGATTTTAATTCTATTCATATTGATGCTCTTCAAATGAGCATTGAACTCGTAGATTGGAGCCTTATTTATGCAACTAATGACTGCGATAGTCAAATTGAATTTTTTAATGAAGTGGTTATCAGACTTTTTAAAACCTTTGTACCTGTTAAAACTGTCAAAATTACATCTGATGCACCATGGTTGAATAATTATATTATTAAATTGATGGCTGATAGAGACTTCTCGTGCTACCTGTGGCGTCGAAATAATATTACATCAAATTTGGACAATTATAAGGCACTGCGCAATAAAACTACAGCTGCAATAAAAAAAGCCAAAATTTCTTATTATTCTAAGAAATTGGACTCAAGTCAGACAACTAGAAAGTTATGGCAAAACCTTAAAAATTGCCGGTATTTCTGAAGTAGATAATGTCTGTTCGCTTGATCCTAAACTTCTAAATAACTCTTTCGGCAGCAGTCAACAAGTGGCTTTATTTCATGTGAATACGGATAATATCCCAATTGCCAATGATGGCTTTGCATTCCAAAATGTTACACCAAACAATGTTACAATAGCCTTCAGTAAAATAAAAAGCAATGCAGTGGGATTGGATAATTTGAATTTGAAATTTTTAAAGATATTATTTCCAAGTATTATTTCTGTTCTCGTGTATCTAATAAATACTACGATAACAACATCGAGATTTCCTGATCAATGGAGCAAAGGTTATTCCCGTACCTAAAGGTAGTAATGCTAAGATGGTAGAAGACTACAGACCGATTAGCGTGCTCCCTGTTCTATCCAAAGTTCTGGAAAAAATTTTTTTTGATCAAATTAATACCTAAATTCAGTCAAATAATCTCTTAAATAACCGACAATCTGAGTTTCGATCCCGACAGAGCACTGAAACGGCATTAATTAACATTGTCGAGAGTCTGCGAATTAGTTTGGATAATTGAAAAATTAGCGCAATTGTGTTACTTGACTGTTCTAAGGCTTTTAATTCCATAAATCATAATAAACTATTAACAAAACTTGGTAGCGAGTATAATTTTTCAAGTACTGCATTAAAAATGATATGGTCATAAGTATCTTCGTGATAGAAAGAAACTAGTAAGTATAGGCAATGTTAATTCAGACGTGGTTGTTTTGAATGCAGGAGCCCCGCAAGGATCCATACTCGGACCACTTCTTTTCTCTCTCTATCTTAATGATATAGTAAACTGTATTGAATTCAGCAACATATCCTTATATGCAGATGATATCAAGTACTAATAGAGATGAACACCAACGAAATAGCAGATGTTATCAATAAACTAAATAAAGACTTGGAATATATTTCTAAATGGGCTAATGAAAATGATATCCGAATAAATCCTCGGAAGTCCCAAGCTCTTGTGATTGTGTTGTGTTAACACTGATCTTTTCCCTAAAATATATATTCAACAAATCGTAATTCCATACGAAAAAAAAAGTTAAAAATCTTGGTGTAATATACAACAACACGCTAACGTGGGGCGATCATATTAGTTACTGCACTGGAAAGTTATACGGTGTTTTAAGAACACTTAATGGTTTAGCTTATTATACACCAGCAAAAACTAGAAAACTTTTGGTAAAATCACTAATTATTTCTACACTTAATTATGCTGTAAGTGTTATTGGACTTACGGATAGTAAATCTAGTCATAAAATTAAAGTAGCTTATAATTCATGTGCTAGATATATATTTAATATTCGAAGAGGGGAACATATATCATCATATAGCTATGCGATTTTATACGTAACAATTTTCAACTATCTAATATATCGTCTTAAATGGTTCCGAAATATCTTTTTTTCGAATCTTCAATTTGCCACTTCCACTAGAACCCAGCATCTTATTCAACCCCGTTACAGATGTAGGCAAAGCTATGGATTGTTTTTTGTGCATGGCGTTATACTTTGGAATAGTATTCCAAGATCAATTAGAAATCAGAGAACAGTTGTTGGCTTTTAAATATTTTTCTACCTTGGTGTGAATGAGCATAAAATTTTCTTTTTTTTCACTCTTTTGTTTCTTGTTTTCATTATTATATTATTATTTGTTTTTAGATTGTTATTATTTCAAAAATATTTTTCTTTCTTGTTATCATTATTGAATTTTGAACTGCTTCTGAATCTTGTTATTATTCAGACATGCTAATAATGATAAATAAATTGAATTGAATTACGTTGTTAATACTTTTATTGCGAGTTAAATTAGCTTTGAATTTTTCATAAATTTTACTTTATTATTTTAATAATAAAGTATTGTGATCGACACAGAAAAAAAAATTTGCTACACTGAAAATTTTTTTTTTCGCGTTTCAAGACTAAATTAGCCTAAAAATGCAAAAAAAAAATCCGTCCCGCCATACGCCGTACATATGGACACATATCTCAGAGACCGTTAAAGGTAGAATGTTCGTTTTTGGGTGGATTGTTTATTGAGTAAGTGATCTTCATTAATAATAATAATAAAAAATTTCATCAATGAATTGATTACTACATATATTGTACATAAAGTTGGAAACAATAAAAAAATAAAAAAGAATTAAGTACACAAAAATTTAAACTTTTTAAATAATCAAACATAAGTAACCTCAAGATAGCTGATTTTTTACTTGTGGGACACTCATGTGAAAATCCAATTGCGAGAAGAAGCTATTGAAATCTCTTAGCATGTATGAAACTGGTTCATAAAACCCGTAGTTCGTGCGATGCTGTGGAATTCTACAAAGCTCATAATTTCGCAAGGGACGACATGGAACGTTGAAATTAATCATAGTCAACAATTTGTCAGAGTCAATTATACCTGAAATAACTTTAAAACCAAAAACAACTCTGGCATGGATCCGCCTTTTCTCAAGGGAATCCATAGACAGCAGATTTAAACGGTCAACATATGGCGGTAACCTAAGTGGATCGGACCAGGGAAGTCCCTGAAGAACAAACCTTAAGAACCGGTGCTGAACTGCTTCGATCCTATCTATATGTGAATGGAATAAAATGGCGACCAGATAGGATTTGTATATTCTAGGATAGATCGGACGAATGCACAATATAACATTTTCGTTGTAAAGAAATCATTAAATTCTTTCGATTGTCTCCTAACAAAACCGAGGATAGCGTTAGCTTTACCAGCAATGTGATTCACGTGATCATCAAAGGTAAAATTACAGTTGAATAGTACGCCCAAATCACGTACTTTGTCAGAACGAAGTAAAGAGCATCCATCTACAACATAGTCAAAATTCAGTGATATTCTCTTCTTAGAATACGAAACAGTAGTACACTTATTAATGTTGAGATGTAATTTGTTAAGTAAGCACCAGTCATGAAAACGCGATATATCACTTTGCAATAATAGACAATCATTGCTACTGGAAATAATCTTAAAGATTTTCGCATCATCGGCATAGAGGGGAATGTTCGAGTTAGAGATAAACGAACTCACGTCATTAATAAAGAGAAGGAAAAGAAGTGGACCCAGATGGCTACCTTGCGAAACGCCTGAAGTATTAAATATTTGAGAAGATAAGGCTCCAAGAAAGAGTACTTTCTGAATGCAATCACTAAGATACGTCATTATCTAAATTTTGGGAGTGTCAGGTGGACGGAGGAGGCAGGGGAAGGAAGAGTCGAAAAATACATTTGCTAATATCTCCACTACGAATACAGATAGGAAGCTGAAAATCAGCACAAGTATAGAGGGGGTATTGGGATAAACTTAGAAAATAGTTTAATATTTTTATCCATTGGCGTCCGAAAAGAGGGGCTAAAAAAAATAGTCGGCCGATTTTTTTTTTCAAATGATTATATTTTCGAAATTACTTACTATAAAAAATTCATGTTTTGGGATCATTAAGGTGACATACAGATCCACCAATATCAGCTTAGAAAGAGGCTATTTATTGTAAGGGAGAGGGTTAGGAGGGGTGCAAAGAAAAACACTTAAAAATGAATATCTCAATTATCTCTTAGGCTGTGTAATTGAAACTTAAAACGTGCATCAAGCTATACTAGCGAAATTCAAAAAAAAAATATAAAATTTGGTCATAGCAGTAGAGGGGGAAATGGGGAACATTTCAAAAATGGTGCACTTTTCAAAATTTCAAATCCTTATATCTCAAAACTGCGTACAGATATCAAATCGAAAATCTGTCAGATTATAGAGCTATATAGTTTTTAATGGGGAGAGAGGTGGTAAGCAAAAACGTTGAAAATTGTGAGTGATTTTTTATGGCTTTGGTGAAAGATACAAAATTTAAATTTTGCATGCAGATACATCTATTTAATATACAAAAAAAAAAATAATAATTTGTTCCACAATTATTATAAACCGACCCCCGGTCTAACGTGCACAAGGTGTTTCATGTGAATTGAAAAAAAAACACATAAACTGAAAATTTTTGAATGAAATTTTAAGATAGAAACTTGACAATTCGCAAAATGCATTTGAAAAAAATTCCTAAATATATGAAATATTAACTTGTCGAATACCTTCAAAACTTCTACTACCTTCCATTAAAAATTATTTTTTCGACCATTTCTAAGAAATCAATTATTATATAACTATTAAAAGCTATCAATTTAAAATTTTGCACAAAAACTTTTAAAAATAGTTGAAACGAAACTACGTCAAGAGTTTTGAGATCGCTCCTGCCTTTCCACCCTCTCCCATACAAAAGTATGATTACGACCAATTTCATTAAATTAACAAATTAAAAGCTACGAACTTGAAATTTTGTACGAGTACCTTGGAAGAGAAACGAAATAAGATTGCATCACAAATTTTACGATTCCCTTTCCTACTCTACCCCCTCCTGATAAAGAGAAAGGATATTGGTTTGAAATTGCTGACTTCATAAGAAGGTTTGTTTTTGATAATAGGAATCAACTAAGCTTTTTTCCACTCACTGTGAAAATAGCCATTGTAATTAATAAGACATACTAAGTAATTTTGAGCATTTTTTTGACAATCGTTCAGAATAAAAGAGGATATATCGTCAAGCCCGGAAGACTTTTTGTTTGTGGTTTGATTGTTTTGATTAGTTCCACCGAAGGAAACGATTGGCATGTGGCTTTGTGCTATTGCATTTTTATTTATAACTATGAAACGTGAAAAAATGCACTGGGTTTCAGATTGTTTTCAGTGACGATCATTATTCTTTATTGACCAAACTATTTTTCAAACTTTTAAAGCAGAAGGATATAAATTTATGCTTAAGGCTCGTTATGAATGCCAAGCATTATTCTTATGTATTTGTTGTAGTGGAAAAGTCTTTCAAACTTCCATGGGAATAATGAACAATATCTTAAAATCTGCCTTACTACTTCGTCCTAGTTAGAACGAACATTCTAAAATGATAAAATGACGTGCTTGCTATGAACTCTTACGAATTTATGATTGTCAAGGCCGATATGTAGTTATTTAGGAGTACTTTGCTAAGTGCCTGCTGGCTGTCCGTTGTTCCTATTACTTGCGAATTCTGAACTCCTTAGAATTTTCAAACAATGAAAATCATTTGTCTGTCATGTACAAGAACATGTCCGAAGGCAATTATTTTTCCGAGTCCTTTTCACATTGTGTAGCCTGCTATTACATCTAATGCTTTCCTTTTCCGACATTGTTCTCGAAAATCGAACGTCATTATGCCTGCGGGGTCACCATTAGCTATATCCACGTGTAATTTTTCAGCCTGATTTCAGCTGAATTATTTTCGGTCTTGTTTCGTACAAAATATTTCCACACAAGTTCGTTTTGATTGGGCTTAGTGACATTCGTACGAGTCCGTATGTTTTAAAATTGCTTTCAGTGTCAATTACGTGCTCTGAATCATTGCATTTCCAGAACCAAACTACTGTACTGCTACATGAAAGTTCCTACAATATGTCCTTGCTTCAATTAACTTTGCATACCATAGCACAAAAAAAAACTAGGGAACTAGAACAGCCAGGAATCGATATTTCTCCCGGGGAATTTCCGGTCGCTCTTCACAGCCTGCAGTCCTGAAACGCTTCCGCCGTACCCACAATTGTGACAATAATTCAGTGCGATATGTCAGTCATCATACTCTGAAATTTACGGCATCATAAGTGCGAGTAGTTTGGATTATGGGAAAAAAGGAAAATGGGTTTGATGAATGACTGACAGCGAGTTATAAATGGTTGAAATGATGGTATTCAGAGATGTTTATGAGTGTCAGACTTAACAGACATTGCAGTATTCTTAGTAAGCTCTGGGTATGATGCACTAATGGGATCAGGATATATTCAATTGTCATGAAAATTAATGCCATTTATCAACATAATTTGCACTTGATATCTAGAGGGATTCCCATTAAGACCGCTTATTCTGAATTATTTTGAATTTAGTCCCATTTTTTTTGTATTGGTCGTGCAGCATTTTTCAGATATTTGTTGTTTATGGTTATGTTTAATTTATTTTCGTCATGGTGTAAAAGTATTATAAAATTGATTTTATGTCTAATAATTCAGAGATCAGTTAATTTACTATACAGCTGTTGAAAAGATTTTTGAGATTGTGTAACTTGTTTGGAAAGTCTTACGTATATAATATTTTAGTTGACATGTATGCCGAGGAAAATGGCGCTTAAAAACCTCATTAACTTATTGAACTACTTAAAACTAACTTATATTAAATCTATACATATAAATATAATTGAAGTGTCTGTCTGTTATTTGCTTATAAATGGCTACAAGTTAGTTTTTTGAGCTACTTTAGCACTAACTAAGCATAAAAACACATTTTTGAAATTTTTGTCTGTCTGTCTGTCTGTCTGTACGACCGCTTTTCACGCACAAACGGCTGAACCGATTGTAATGAAACTTGCACAGTTTGTTAGGTGTCCATCGGAATGAAATCTGCTTTTGGTTTTATTTCACTCCCCTCACTCCTTCTACCACCTCCCATACAAAGTGACTAATTTTCAAAATATATATTAATGAAATTTTCTTGGAAACTATAAAAGCTATGAGTTTGAAATTTGGAATATATTATTTCTATTATAAATGCAGTCTTTTGGTATACAAATTGTCTGAGTTTCCTCACTCCTTTCACCACCTCCCATACAAACTACACTTTTTCATGAATTACTTTACACCAAATTTCTCAGGACGTGTAACTTCCATAGAGCCAAACTGTTGTATTAAATCCTTAATTAACATTATTATTAATATCGGGAACAAATTAACCGATTAGCTTCACTCCTTCTACCCCCTCCCATACAATGTGACACAGTTTCACGACTTCACAAGAATTTGATTTTCTTGAAAAATCTGAATGTTACTGATTTGAAATTTAAAATATAGCAATTGCATGATTATTATAGTTGTTTTACAAAAAATTACCAAAAACCTCCTTCTCCTTCCACCACCTCCCATATAAACCGCACTTTTTCATGAAATACTCTAAGCGAATTTTCTCACTACATTTAAATTTCATCGAGGTAAAAATTTGAACTTAATCCTTAATTAGCATTATTATTAATATTGGGACAAAAATTAACCGAGTAGCTTTACTCCTTCTAGCCCCTCCCATACAATGAGACACATTCCACGACTATACAATAATTCGATTTTCTTGAAAAGTATGAATGATACAGATCTGAAATTTAAATTATATCAATTGCATGGTAGTTATAGTTGTTTCTCGAAAAATCACCAAAAACCCCCCACTCCTTCTACCACCTCCCATACAAATTGCGCAATTTGATTAAATTCAATGCACTAAGTTTCTCAGTACCTATTCAATTTTTGAAGCTTTAATTTGGTACAAAACATTTTTATAGCTATTCTAGCATGATGTGAAACAAATTAGTTCACTGCTATCACCCCTTCTACCACTCCCCATACAAAATTTCTTAACACCGCAAAAATTTTCGATTTCATCTATACATATTATCATATGATTGGGCTTTACGCACAATCGTAGTCCTGTTATGTTTTTAAGCTTAATGTTATTTTATTTGTTTTTTTTTTTTTTTTTTAAATAACACCAGCTACACTTATTCACATATCCTTAACGCTCTTCAACACATATATGATCTCGAATCACGGGTTTGATTTGATCACGAGCATGTCCCATAAAAATGAAAGTATCATGCTTTCATTCTTAATAATTCATGGTTCTGATTCCAACAATATACAAACCGTTTTCTTCAAAGAGCCATTAAGTTAAGCAGATTATATATCCCACATAATGTATTACTAACTACACTCTCAAAAATTGATTATTATTGCTATTTTTACGCGGACGAAGTCGCGAGCGTTTTCTAGTAAATAATAAAGAAAAGAGTTTATTACAATGAATTCAGTATTGTATTATCTGCTAGTGCTAGACTGCGATGGAACTTACTTGCTAATGCTTCTAACCTATATCTAATTTTATTAACTTTGACTAATTCATGTAATGCTTCGGTGTTATAGCATCTAGGCAAATTTAGTATAATTTTTAAAATTTTATTTTGAGCAATTTGCAATTTCGAAATGTGAAATTTTGCACAATCTAGAAGTAGCGGAGCACCATAAACTATAATTGGTTGGAATACCATTGTGTATAAGAGCAATTTGTTTTCTAAATTTAATTTTGACTTTCAGTTGATGAACGGATACATAATTTTAATTAATAAATTGACTTTGCTTAAGGTCTGTAGTACGTGCTCTTTATACGTAAGCGATTTATCAAAAACGAAGCCAAAATATTTTAAATTGGAGCTCCATTGTACTGAAGTTGCATTAAATGCTAAGTTTGAGGTAGGCACATAAGGTGCCACTCTGCGCTTTGAAAGAAAATCGCTTGCGTTTTAGCGTTGTTTATTTTAATTTTCCATTTGTTAAAGTATGATGTTACAGTAAATATTTTCCAATGAGGTGAATATCTCAGAGCTCAGAGTACTGTATAGATGGCAGTATCATCAGCAAATAAGGCTATCTCACAGTTTTCTGGACGAAGGAAATCATACATGTAGATGAGATATAGTAGGGGTGCAAGAACTGAGCCTTGTGGAACTCCTTCTTTTATTTCATATACTGAAGAAAGGTGTCTGTTAACGGATACTTGAAAAGTTCGATTTTCCAAAAAACGTTGCAACAATTTTATAATGTAAAGTGGAAAGTGACATTCCATAAGCTTGAATAAAAGACCTTTGTGCCAAACTTTGTCAAATGCCTTTTCTATGTCAAGTGACACCAGGCCCAGCGATAGTTTTGACCTGTAGGCTTGATGGACAGCATTTTTGATGCGTACCAACTGGTGTATTGTTGAGTGGTGCCTTCGAAAACCAAATTGTTCGTCTTGCAAAATATTTTTCCCCTTAATAAACTGTAAAATTCTATCTTTTACGAGTCTTTCAAATAGTTTGCCTACGTTACTTAGTAAGCTTATCGGTCTATAGCCGCTTGCTAAGTTGGGTGGTTTTTTCGGTTTCAACATAGGTATGATCTTAGCTGCTTTCCATTTACTGGGATAATGATTAAGTCTAATGTATGCGTTGAAAATATACATTAGGAATAGAATACCTTTTCTGGGAAGATACTTCAGACAGATTTTTGGAATGTTATCAGGTCCCGTTGATTTTTTGGCTTTGATTGACTTTAAAACATTTTGCAGTTCTTTAGGTTTGAAGAATATATTTTGAAGGTCGAAATTACAGGGTACGCTATCAAGCTGAATAATTGCATTTTCAACAATACTTTCTGTAGCCGCATCACTTAGCTCATTGTTTAGGGTAAAGTTATCAGCAAAACAGTAAGCCAAGTATTCAGCCTTTTCTTCTTGCGTAGTGTAAATTTCATCATTATTTTTAAGTGGTGAGATTGGTTTATTTTTGTTTTTCAGAACTTTCACTATATTCCAGAAAGGTTGAGATACTTTCTGCAACTGCGAGAGTGTGTTATTCCACTGAGCATTCCTAAATGTTATGATCATATTCTGTATAATGCAGTTTATATCTTTCCACTTCATTTTAGTTGCGTTATCTCTGTTCTTTTGCCAACGTCGTCTATAAGAATTTCTTATGCTTATCAGTGATTTCAAGTCTTGAGGAAAAGGCACGTTTATGTGATTTGACAAAGAAGTTTTTGGCACACTGCCGTTGATGGTATAGTGGATGATGTCTTCAAAATCAGACAACTGGCTATCCACAGCTGATTTTGAGTTTATGGACTGCATTGTTAGTCTGCCAGGGTTTAACTTCGCATTTATAAGATTTTGAAACTTAGGCCAATTTGTTTTTTTGTAGCTAAAAAAGGTGTTGATTTCAGTAGTTATTGGAGTAGAAGATAGCTTGAAGATTACAGGTAAGTGATCAGACGTGAGTTCGTTTAGGGCCGTCATTTCGGAAAACAAAGAGGGCTTGTTACATAGAGCTATGTCCAAGGTCGAAGGATTTTTCCTGTTGTTCAAGGGAACGAAAGTTGGATTTTTTGGGAAGAGCAAAGTTATTGGGTATGAATGGAGATAATTGTTCAGTATACCACCTCACTTATTGTTTCTACTACAGCCTTAGGATTGGTGTTTGCAATTTATGTCACCTCCTATCAAGAAGTCACCATTTAGTCTGCATAGTTTTTGCATATCAGATCTAAACAATGATTCTTTATTAGTGCCCCTTTTGCAATTTCCACCGGGAAAGTAAGCTGATATAATTTTAAAACTAACGCCCGTTGTGAGTTCAATTTCGATCCCGATATTTTCTATGAGTTTAGTATTTAATGCTTTAATAATATTATGCTTTATTGTTTTATGGATTACAATAGCTACTCCACCCGCTCTAGAATGTGTTCGATCTACTCTGTGGATAACATAATTATAGTTATTGAACGAAACGTTACTCTTTAGCCAAGTCTCAGATATAAGTGCGATATCAATTTTTTTCGCAACAAAAATTCAAAGAATTCTAGTTTTTTCTTAAAGATACTTTGGGGACTCCAAATTAGTATGGTTAGACAATCGTTATTACCCATTATATACATACTTAATAGCTAATTGAGTTATTACTCTAAATTGATCAATTTTTGATTTACGTACAGATAAGTTGTTTAGCACTTCCAGAAGTTTGTATATTTCTTCCGTAGAGTAGAGCTTGTCATTTCCTTCTGGTATTCTGTTTGAACTCCACGTTTGTTGTAGTGGTGTCGAATTTGGAGGTTGTTGTTGTTGTTGATCTCGACTCAGAGCTCGATGCTTTTTTTCGCCAGCGGGGTGTCGCACTCTACATCCGCGATGATGTGTCTTTCCAGTTAGTTTCCCATTTAGGAAATTGCTCCAATCCAGAGTTTAATTACATCTGGATAAAATTACTAATCCAAAGACATATCATGTACTTTTGGTATGTGTATAGAAGCCCAGCAATGACAGCAGCGAACACCTATCAGAACTGGATGGGCTATCTAAATCTATTCAGTCTATATATACTGCAAACCCTGACGTTGAAATCGTTATCGCGGGCGATTTCAATGTTCATAACATTGCCTGGCTTAAACATTCCTCCACTACGGACAAGGGGGGACGTGATACTGAGCTTTTTGCCTCTTTAAACGGATTAACACAACTGGTGGATGAGCCTACTCGTTTACCAGATATCGCAGGTCATTTTCCTAACCTTCTTGACTTATTTCTCACCAACCAACTTGAGAAATATTCTGTCTCTGTCATATCCCCATCGCCAATTGGAAATACTGATCACTTCTTGATTCGTGCTCAATTCCCAGTTGCAGCAACTACACCGCTGACAGTCAAGGCACCTCGAAGAAATATTTGGCATTTCAAAAGAGCCAATTGGGGGGCGATAAATAGCTTCTTCAATGCCTTTAATTAGAAGTTGTGCTTCGATTCCAATGACTGCGATGAAGCTTGTAGAATTGTCACTGAGATTATCCTGAAGGGTATGAAGCTCTACATACCTTCTAGTCATAAAAGAGTCAGGCCTTCGAAGGACTCTTGGTTCAACAAAGAATGTCTCATTGCAATTCAGACCAAGAAACTAGCATTTCAAACATTTAGAGGCAATAGAACACCTGCCAACAGAGAGCTTTTCAATGCGTCAAGAAATGCCTGTAAATCCATACTCAATCGTGTTAAATTTGAGCATGACCAAAAACTTCGACGGAAGATCCTCCAGTGCCTAAGAGGTTCGAGGACTTACTGGTCATTTGTCAAAACGGTCAACAACAATTTCATTTCTTCTTCTATACCACCTCTAGTTGTTGGCGACCGTACCGTGGTTGATCCTAGCGAAAAAGCCAATTTACTAGCAGCAAGTTTCGCAAGAAACTCTCACCTTCCACCATCAAACCAATCGCCTCCCGCTGCAAATCCTTCTGGTTTCTCACTGCCTGCACTGCATTTTCGCACGAGACTTATTTCTCGGATCCTTACAGAGCTCAATATTCACAAATCCGCTGGTCCGGACGGTATTCCCCCCATTACCCTTAAAAAGTGCGCCTCTTCTTTAGCTAAACCTCTTCGCAATCTTTTCTATCTTTCTTACTCTTCTGGGTGCTTTTCGCGTATGTGGAAAGATGCGAATGTTCAGCGCATTCCCAAGAAAGGGAGCAAAGCAAACCCCGCCAACTACCGCCCAATAGCCATTACTTCAGTGCTCTCAAAAGTAATGGAAACTGCTGTCAATCGTAAAATCGTCAAATATCTGGAGGATAAACAGCTCCTCCATGATCGTCAATATGGGTTCCGCTCTGGACGGTCGACGGGTGATCTTTTAGTCTACTTGACAGAGCGTTGGAACTCATGCTTACATAAATATGGTGAAGGTCAAGTCCTCGCACTTGACATTGCAAAAGCTTTTGACAGAGTTTGGCACGAATGTCTCTTAGTTAAGCTTAGGGCCATCGGCCTTAATGATACCCTTGTTCAATGGATTGAGAGCTATCTTTCAGAATGCACTATACGAGTAGTATTAGATGACGTTACTTCTTCCTCCTACCCAATTGATTCCGGCGTCGCACAAGGTTCTGTTTTATCTCCAACTCTTTTCTTAATTTTCATAAACGACCTTCTGTCGCCCACTCTCAATCCAATCCATAGTTTTGCAGATGACAGTACTTTAGACAACATCTATGAATTTAACTCTGCTGCGGAATCAAACATTCATTCTATTGCTTCCAATCGCAGGGAGTTATTCAGTTCGCTGAACTCGGATCTCAACTTAATCCTGGAATGGGGCAGGAAAAACAGAGTAGAGTTCAACGCATCCAAAACACAGGCCTGTCATCTATCCCTCAAACGGGATGCTTCAGTGTTGTCTCACAATGTAACCTTTGATGGTGCACGGCTTACCACTTCGGAGAATTTCTCACTATTAGGCGTCAAAATTAGTGACCACCTAAATTGGGCCCAGCATATCTTTGATATTGCCCTTGACGCCTCTAAACGCCTAGGTGTTCTCCGAAAATGCAAAAAATATTTCACACCCATCGACATAGCAACCATTCATAAGGCCTACATTAGACCACGTTTAGAGTATAACTCGCATGTTTAGGCTGGGGCACCCAAAACTCACCTCGCTTTGCTCGATCGTATTCAAAAACATGCGTTCCGACTGATTGGAGACGAAACCATCACGTCTTCTATAGATTCTCTTGAGCATCGCAGAAATGTCGGAGTACTCAGCATTTACTATCGATATTTCCACGGTAAATGCAGTACGGAACTTAGCGCACTCATTCCTCCACTGCATACTTTTCCCCGGAATACTCGCCAAGCTGAACGCGCACACGAGTACACGGTCAAACCCTTGCCTTCTCGTACAGTGAAATATAGGCAGTCATTCATTTCCCGAACGACAAGACTTTGGAACGATTTGCAGGTAGTTTGTTTCCCAACAAGTACAGCCTGCGGTGTTTCAAGAACAATGTCCACCGTCATTTTCGTCTCTCTCCACCTTAACACCTCCACTTCCTCTTCCTATACCGACATACCTGTGCATTGTATTAAAGGGTGACCCCCTAAGTTATACTCGGTGCTGTACGGTGCTGTAAAAAAAAAAATGCGTAGGTCGTAGTGGTGGAAACATCTCATTATTCAAAATGAAATGCGCTTTGTCGCCAACAATACGTCTATTTGTAGTTTTGATCATGTTACTGGGCGCATTGCTGCTGTATGCCCTGGTTTTAATGTTCAAATATTTTTTCAGGTTTTCGCATTTCGGATCATTAGCTAGATGGTTAAGTTTGCAGTTATATAACAGATACGCAGCCTGTTCGTTATATCTTTTAGATTTCAGGTGGAATTTTTTAAAGTTAACACATTCAATGCCGTGATCTTTAGAAATAAGTTTTTTAAGAACTTCGCAGTCCATATCGTGTAGACCTGTGAGAACTATTTTAATTGGTCGCTTATCAGTCGTTTCATGCGTATAAAAGTCTACTTTTTTTGATACGAGATAACTATGTAGGAGCTCGTAGTTATCAATAGTGTCAACCAGGATCTTTTTACCAGTGGACATATACTTTACAGTGAAATTTGTGATTTTTATTTCCGTCAAAATTACCTTGATTGTATCAAAGGTTAAATTTGGGAAGATAATGGGGGGTACCTTTAACCTTGGTGTGGTAGGAGTTGGATTTTCTATTTCGCTTTCATCTTGGTTGGGTTCCAGATCACGGAGTGCGTGAAATCGGTTCATGTTATGTGATCCTGACATCTCTGTAGAGTTGATTCGAGGAAGTTTAAGTCTCTCTCTTATTAGAATACAGGGGGGAGAGTCCTCCCGGCTTCTTTTCGTCTTATTTGTAGCTATTGTGTACTTTCTTTTTGTTTTGCTTACTAAAATTATTCAAAAAAAGAACCTGACCGTCTCTGGTACGCGATTGGAAATACCGTTTACACTGCACTTGTTGTTTTAAGTACGACTTTATCTGCAGACAGTTACAAGTGAACTGGATTTCAGATATTTTATTCCATTCTTAACCTTTGTGTCTACGCTCTTTATTGAAATAAAAACATCAGAGCAAAAAACCACTGCGTTTTTTTTTTCAAATTTAAAATTCGGCGAAATGAAATTATTTTTCGAAAAGATAAAGTATAAATGTGTGGGAGCGGGTAGAATAGATGGAGCGATTTGAAATTCACTCCTTTTTACCGAATATAACTTTTTTTCCTTGCGTTGCAAACATGTAATACTCTCAGATTCCATTTAGAAAATAACTATCTCATATTACAAGCCTCGTTAGTAATTCAGCTTCACACGGTCAAGCTGGATACGCAGAAAAAACAAGTAAAATGGCCATAAATAAAAATGTCTGCCAACAAGTCGGACGCAACTTTAGTATTTTTGGTGCAAGTTGAGGGTGCGTGAGAATTCAATATGCAGGTTAGGGTAGATTGGGAAAACTAAGGGAATATGGGTTCTACGGCAAGGCTGTTTGCCTATTATATAACGCTTGACTGTACACAGATCACTCTCCACTGACTAATGCCTATTTATCACTCTTTTGGTGGTATTGTTTTAATTTACAAAATATACATATTTTTCTTGATTTAAAGTCTAAAAAATACAATGCTAGAAACCGTCAAAAGAACGAGAAAAGACTGACAAACGATGGGTAAAGCTACCTTACATCCAGGGCACGACGGATAAGATCGAGAAAATCCTTCGCAATCAAGAAAACATTCTCTACACAGACTACTAGCCGCGGAACTTAAGGAAACTATAAAGATAAAAAACCATTGGAGACTGAATGCGTGTACAAAGTTCCTTGCTGCTTACATAGGAGAAACTGGACGCATATTCCAAACAAGGATCAACGAACATTAACGATGCACATGGAAACCAAATACAGTCATCGGCGTTCGCGGAACATGCAACCACAGAGGAACTTACAATCGATTTCGACAACGTGCACATTCTAGCCAAGACAAATCAATATTTTCAACGGATAATACGAGAAGCCATCGAAATTTCCAAACATACCCAGAACTTCAATCGAGACACCGGATACAAGATATCAGCAGAAATCCTTAACAACTTTAATTACCTGATACGAATTCATTAGCCTTAATTAATATATTTAACCCTAATTTCCCTTCCCAGATTTAATTAACCCCGTTCTGTATAAAATAATAGTTTGAACCAGGTCTCAGTACCGAAACGTCACACATAATAAATCAAACAGTGTAAAATCCGGAAAACTTTCATTTTAATTTTTAAAAGAAATGAATTGTTTTTTATTTTTCAAAAGCAAAACATTGGATATAAGCCCCACATTTGAAGAAATCGGGAGACAAATAGTTCCAGAAGATGCAGTAATAAATGCTGCCGGCAGATTCCGAATAATATATTATACATAGCGGCTATCGATACGAGTACAATAATCGAGGAATTAATTTGATGATCCGAAGGACTTTAGAAGGAGGCACAACATTTTAGTGTCATGACTGGCTTGAGTTTAGCGTTAGAAGATGTTGATTTGCTAAAAAGTACTGAATGGAGCTGATTGACAAATATGCTATCAACTTAGACGGGCCGGGACTCGTACCAAGTGCGAAAGATATTGTTGCCGAATTTGCACAAACATTTTGATTCGTGATGATTTTCCAATCCAATCCTGTAACTTCATTTACTAAGCTTAAGTTAATCAAAATTTCTTTCAGGTCTTCCATGAGTCAAGAGAGACTGACGGGTTGGGCCTCCTTTCGATTGAACACGTGATGAAAATGACAAAATCTGCCAACGAGTCGAAGGGAAGGTGGGTTCGATAGTAGGGGTAGGTAGATTTTATATATTTTTAAAACTGATTGCTTGAATCACATTCAAAATTTGCCGTACAGAATATTAGTTGCATATCCGAAATAAATTCTATGAAAATCGGTGTATTTTACATTCTTGAAACCATACATTTGTATCGGAGGGAATGTGTTTGAGCAAGACCAACTTAAGTTCCAGGCCATGAACAATTATCTCGCACTAATACTTTCAAGGGGCATGTAGTCTGAAAATTTTTTCTCTTTATTTGAGGTGTACTCTAAGTTTTTCCTGTAGAAAAAAGTGAATTAAAGCGGTAAACGAAATAAAACCACAAACATTTGTAAATAATAATACTAATTTAATAATAATAATAGATATTAATTTTATAAAAATAAAAACTAAATAAATAATTTCGCGCCAGGTCGTTAGGATTGTTTTCCGCAAATCCCATAAATTCACTTGATTTATACTGCAAACCCTTTTCGATATGAATTTCATCAATTAATAACGAAACAATTTTTTCTCGATCGCTTAAATTTTTTGATATTCCGCGCAAATAATGCTCGTCATTGCTGGAGTCTTTGTAATTAGGTGAAATACAAAAAGAAGATAAAATACTCTGTAAATGACGCTTGGTTGGTAAAATTAAATATTTTCTCAACAATTCGTAAGTTGATGAAGATTGCGAGTATATGTATAATAAAAGCAAAAACTATAATTGAAGTATCATAATGAGGATTTTTGGTTATTAAAAGTTTTAATTGATTAGTAATTACAGCTAATTTGCTTTCATGATCAAATTCATCTTCCATATTAGCTATTAGCTTTTCAAAACAAAATAATCGAGATACGGAGGTAGTATTTTGAACATGACGGTAATGTGACAAAAGATTGACTATTTGTGACCAAAGAGATAATTTCAGGTTTTTAGGTAAAATCCAATTTAAATCAGAAGATGAAATTTCACAGTTCCGGTTATATATTTTAAAGTTTAAATTTATATCTATTATAATAAGCTTTATTTTTTAACACTTCTTAACAAGCTAACTATTTTATTTCTAAAACTTTAAATATCGCTGAGTTTGAGGTTCTACCTCTTTCCCTCTCAGATCACAACTGACTAAACTCTCTACCCGATACTCAAATCGTTTGTTTTTTTCTTTAGAGTGCGTTCGGTATCCGAACCCATCGGGGAGTGAGTTCCGGTCATTGGCAATCTTTTTAAAACTATATTTCTGTACCGGTTACAGCTCGGTCAATCTGACAACCTATATCGCCCTCGATATCGGATATCAATTCGTCACAATCCCCACCAAGTATGTTGCTACCTATGCGGTTACGAATCCACGGACGAAGACGATTTGCTTCTAAAATTCTATCATACGGCATTTGTGTCATTTGGCAATTTTCCACGTCACGGATAACATATCGGTCATTCGGTAGAACCTTGTGAATCATGTATGGGCCACGGTATTTCGGTATTAATTTTTTGTTCGATCCTACGGTTGTATCAACATTCCTAATGACAACAAAATAATCTTTTGAGTAAATAGGAGGGGGCGTACTTCTTTTCAAATATTGCAATTCATTTCGTGATTGTGATTGTTCTATTGCGTCTAATGCTTCTTTTCGAATTTTTTCTAAATCGCAAGGCAAAACGTGGTCAAGTTTGTTATCCAAATATTCAGTAAATTCATCAACCTCAGGATCCTTTTGGATAACCCCAAATAGAAGCTCACTTGGCGACTTTCGAGTGCTACTATGACGAGAATTGTTGATAGCATATTCGGCTTTTGTTAATAAAAGAGACCAGTCAGAATGATTAACCGGTTCCGCTAATTTTGCAAGGACGGCAGTAAGGACTCGGTTGACTCGTTCCATTTGCCCATTGGCCTGTGGTGCGGCTACAGCGTTTTTTATATGAGTAATGTTTCGGCCCAAAAGGAATTTTGAAAACTCTAGGGAGGTAAAACAAGTTCCCTGATCGGAAATTACACGGGTTGGTCTACTGTAGTAATCGAAGTACCGCTGTAGCGAGGCACACACCTCTTTGGTACTCGTTGTATTCACCGGGTAAAGCTTAACAAATTTTGTACAAGCATCTATCACTACCAGTATGTATTTTCTTTTAGAAATTATGTTCGGTAAAGGTCCATAATGATCAATATAGATGGTATGAAACGATTCTGACTTCTTCGGAATACTATGAAGTGTTCGGGTATTAACTCTACGGGGAGCGGTGTGCATAATACATCGGAGACAGTTTTCGATAAAAACCACGATTTTCTTATACATAGCGGGAAACCAATAATGACGACGGATTTGATGGTAACATTTTTCGGGACCCATGTGTCCTAGTTTCTCATGAGCTTGTCGGATTAAGTTTTCTTCCATCTCAGATGGAACATAAAACAATAGTTGGTCAGGGGTATTTTGACGGTATACAATTCCGTCTAACAAGACAAAATTATTAACAGGGCCCGATTCAAGACGAGTTTTCAAGCAAGATGTGTCATTGTCCCTTTGTTGTGTAGCTTGCAACTTAACATCAATTTCATCGGATGAGACAACACATACCGGCAGGTGACGGCTAAGTGCATCAACATGGTTCATTTTGATTCTAGAACCGTGAACAATGGTATAATTATAACACTCAAGCTCAAGGGCCCACCGGGCAATACGTGGATTCAGGCTCTGTTTAGCCAAAGTAAGAGTTAGTGAATTACAGTCAGTGACGATCTTAAAGGATTGTCCCTCTAAGTAAACACGAAAACAACGTAGAGCATAAATAACGGCTAACGTTTCAAGTTCGAAACTATGGTATTTTGATTCAGGAACAGTCGCTCGGCGGGAATAGTAAGACACGGGATGCAATCGGCCATCGGTTTGTCGTTGCAGTAAAACGGCTCCAAAACCTTGCGAACTGGCATCGGTATGAAGTTCGGTCTCACGGTTGGGATTATAAACGGACAGAACGGGAGATAATATTAAGCGATCGCGTAGTATTTGAAATGCTTCTTGGCACTCGGGAGTGAATGTAAAAGCTTTTTCTTTTCTTAACTGATCAGACATCGGAGCAGCAATTCGGGCAAAATTCGGAACAAACCTACGAAAATACGAGAATAATCCCAAACAAGCTTGAACTTTCTTTTGTGTTTTCGGTTCGGGATAATCGCGTATAGCTTTGATATGCGAATCATTTGGACGAATACCCTGGTTATTCAAGGAATAACCTAAATATTCAACCACAGTCTGTATAAATCGACATTTATTAAGTTTCAACTCTAAACGAAATTCAGTTAATCTGTTCAGAACACGGGATAGTACCTGTAAATGTTTTTCCGGACCATTCGTTGCTATTAAAAGGTCATCAATATAAATAATAATATCTCCAGACTTAATCAAATCTTCAAATATTGTAGCAATAAATCGCTGAAACACAGCGGGTCCATTTTTTAACCCAAAAGGCATTCTAAGATACTCATACTGCCCCTGCGGTGTAACAAATGATGTATATGGTATTGATTCAGGATCCATTTCCACTTGATGGAACCCATTTTTCAAGTCTAAAATAGAGAAGCAATTCTTCCCATCAAGGTACTCGAGGCAATCCTCGATCAACGGCAGAGGATAGTTATCACGAGCGGTAACTTTATTAAGGGCACGGTAGTCAACACACATTCGCTTCTCTCCAGTTTTCTTAGTAACTACTACTATCGGTGAGGTATACTCAGAATTGCTATTTCGAATTATATTTTCTTTCATTAAATTGTCAACGATTTTTGATACTTCATTACGTTCAAAATATGACAACCTACGAGGTGGGCAACGGAAATGGACATCAGATGTTAATTTGATTTTCATTTTAAGTTTTGACACTTCGCGGTTACTTCGCTTTGCTTGGCAATACTGTGATATAACAAGGCTTTCACACTCTTTATATACGGTCTGACCAAATTCGGAACCAATATTCAAAGGATCGGAATAACAACCATCAGACCCTATGGCAAAAACATGATTCACAAAGGCATTTATCAATAATTCGGGTTCAACATTCGGTGCAACATACGGGGTGTTTACAACAACGGATCTATCGGCAGAATCAAACGTATTAATATAAGATTTGTAAATAAAACTTATTCGCTTTTCATTTATTATTTCATTAAATTTGGTTATGTTACAGTTAGGTATATTTTTTTTTCCTTCGTGGTCTCAATTTTAAAACGTAAAGAAAGTCCTACTTTCGACAAAAAATCTCGGCCTAACAACAACGGCGTGAGAATAATCCCATCTGGGACAATAAAAAAAAGTATCTGACATTCTATATGATAAAAACGGATGGTCAATTTGATATTACCATAAGTTAGTATTTTTATATTCCCCAATCCGCTAAATTTCGAATCAGTTAATTCACCAGATGGCCATAACTCTTTTGGAACACACGAAGCTTGGATTCGGACTGCCGGTGTCAAATAAAGCGATTAAATTTTGTTTTCTACATTTGATTCTTCCGTCAGTGACGAAAAGACTTACTAATTGCAAAGCGGAGACCTCCTCCGGTAAAGTAGCAGCTTCATCATCTCGGTCAGACGGTACGGCCTCAGTTGTCATCATGGTTGTTACTCTTCGTTTACTCGGACATTCTTGGTGGAAGTGTCTAACTTCATGATACGTAAAACACGAATTCGGCGGCCTTTTCGGTTTCTGGCATTGCGGTGCCATGTGTCCAAACTGGCGGCAGTTGAAGCTGCGTGTTTGCGTCATGTCGGTACCTTGGCTAATCGGTGTCGGTCGTGGTCGTGTAGGTACTGGAACAGCAACGGTGCTTGAACGGTTAACAACGGCGGTATGTTTAGTACGACGGCGTTCAAATGTACTCAATAGGTTTTTTATTTGCGGCAATGTACGAGCTCCATAGAGCATTGCAGCATTCGGCGATTGATCATCCAATCCATCAATAACACATTGGACCAAATCCTGCTCGTCAATGTCTGATTGCTGCGCAATTTCGTGCATACACAAGACGTATCGATGGGCGGTTTCACCACGCCGTAAACGTCGCTTCGCTAATTGACTGTAGACCTCTTGCCTCGACACGGCGCGGCCAAATTCGGCTAATAATAACGGTTTTAGTTCTTTCCACGAGCATACTGACACGCTTCTTAGGAATATCTTAGCAGATCCATCCATTAAACGGCGAGCGCACGATAGTTTGCATTCTTCCGATACACTCAACGAATGCATGGCGTCTTCAAAATCGCTCATCCATTTCTTGACACCGTAAGCGTCCTCACCATTAAACTTCGGCACGGCATGCTCGATTTCGGAGAAGTCTGGTCGGCGGTTAGCAAATGTCGCACTTATCCCGCGTTTCTCCATTTCACTTATCTCCTGTCGTAGTGTTAGGAGTTCCAATCGTTTCTTTAGCAAAATTAACTCTCGGTCCAAACCCTTCTCTTCCCTTTCAGCGGAGTCGGCTACATCACAATTCGACTCATTTGTGTGTGCGGCATCTCGGACGGAACAATTCGGCTCATGTATAGGTGCGGCATTTCGGACGGAACAATTCGGCTCATGTATAGGTGCGGCATTTCGGACGGAACAGTTCGGCTTGTGTGTATCTGCGGCATTTCGAACGGATCCATCCCCGGCCTCGACGCCAACAGCCTCGGGCGCTCCCTGAGCACCGACGGTCTCAGCAACATCCCCCGTATCGCACTCCGGGTCTCCACGCACCTCCGCCTCATAGAGTCTTCTTAGCGGGGCCACGGACACACCGCTCGGGACAGCAACGCCAGCAGTCTCCAATGCAGCCACGAGGTCGGCACGGGTCAGGCGATTTGGCATTTTTTTTTTCGAATTATAATAAGCTTTTAACTCGTACCCCACACCTGAAGTTATAATAAGCTTTATTTTTTAACACTTCTTAACAAGCTAACTATTTTATTTCTGAAACTTTAAATATCGCTGAGTTTGAGGTTCTACCTCTTTCCCTCTCAGATCACAACTGACTAAACTCTCTACCCGATACTCAAATCGTTTGTTTTTTTCTTTAGAGTGCGTTCGGTATCCGAACCCATCGCGGAGTGAGTTCCGGTCATTGGCAATCTTTTTAAAACTATATTTCTGTACCGGTTACACTATCGATATTTTAACGACCATTTTACAGCCTAAAGTTTCAAGCTCTTGAATTGTAAAAAAGGTGGTGCTATAAGTTGCTTCAAATGTGTAAAAATTCGTCAGGTCTAGCTTTGTTTTGAAATATTTTTTAAAGTCAGCGAAGCTACCGATATAGTCGCTCTGAAGAAAGACATCGCAAAGTTCTTCATTTCGCATAAAATGTCTCTCTTTGCGAAGAACTGGACCAGTTCTTAAAACAGGTGGCGAAGTATCGAGATATGACGGAAGGTTTGGGAATATTAGCCGTGTTTTTTTGCGGCTGTATCCAGAGCAGATTAGCGTAACTACATTGAAAGCAACAACAAATCATCTATTCAGAGTAGGTTAGCTACAATATTGCCCATTTTTGTCGTGCTTTTAGTGAAAAGAGTCGGTTTCAGGGGAACACTACCTAAAAATTAATAAAAAAATCGATATTTTATTTCCGGTTAATAATGTAGACTGGATTCTAAATCAATTGCTGAAAACCGCACCCCCCTCCGATAAGTAGAAGTGTTTCAAATAATGATGTAAACTTGTGGAGTCATGCATATTGACGCAGCGCTTGTATCTTGACGCAAAATAATTACTTCCCCTAGCTATAAAGTTACGTCACGCCACTGACTGGGAAGGAAAACCAAATGAAAAATATATTTTCGAAAAATTATGTGCACCCTGGTAATCGAAAAACCCTTTCAAAAATATAAAATCCCCAGAGTGTACAGTTTTCACCTAATTTTCTCCCGTAATGCGAAATTGGAAAAACTAATTTTTCATGCAAAACGATAAGCCGTCTGGACTATCATAGTCAGCGCAAAGTCAGCGCAAAGTCAGCGCAACAAAAATTTAATGTTCACGGAAGCACCCGCCAAATCAATCAAAATATACCGCCTACAACATTTTTGTTTAAATTTACTTACCTTACATTTCATATATCCTGCGCAAATCCTGTCTTGGTGCGAAGACGTCCAAATCAGCCTTTAAGATATTATAAAATACAATCATAACCACACTTTTTCTTTTCATCTTCACTTTTCGCCTCACTTGAACAATAAAATTACCGTCGTGCGATTGCGAAGAAGTAACGTATATTTAATACTGAAATTCTAGTAAGAAATTAATTAGTTTTATTATTATATTTAGCATAATTACGAGAAAAACACTACCGTAAGCGTGTAGTCTGCTTGAAATCGCACCAGACTGACATTTCCGAAGCGAATTTCTCAGACTACACAATACATACACAAAATGTTTGTGCATGGCCTGGAAGTATAGGTGGTCTTGGTTTGAGCATTCTACCTGCATTTGTAGTAGAGTGTAATTTATGACTCTAGCTTGATACGAAATGAGCGTCCAGTCCTTTTTTTTTTTTTTTGTGATATATATTTTTTTTTATTTTTCACTTCATGGAGCGGATCTCCATGAATTCTCGATCCGCACCTGTATTTTTGCATTTTTATTTCTTTTTTTTCTCTGCTATGTAATATTTTTGTCAAACCTCTATTATTTTAGTATAAATAGTTTTTTTGATAATAATAATAAGGTTAATAATAATAAGAATAATAATAATAACAAATAATACAATAAAAAAAAAACAACAACAACAACGACATCTAACGTGTCAAGTGAAAAACATTTAAATAACAATTGGTGCAGACTGACACGCATTTCGCGCGAAAAATTAAAAAAATAAAACCGTTGAGTACCTATAAAACGCAGCGCGTAGAAAAATCGGGGCTTTTTGAAAAGTTTTATTTTTGGCGATCGGATCAGGGAGTTCCAGAAGAACGGGTGGATTTTTTTTTTTTCCTTTATATTGAAAAGTGGAGGGAAAATTACAAAACCTGAGTGAACATTAAACGTTAAGTGATAAATTAAAAAAACCTGAGTGAACACTAAACTTTGAGTGATAAATTGAAAAAAAAACCCGAGTGAAAGCTCAGCGTTGAGTTACAAATTGAAAAAAACCGAGTGAACATCAAACGTTGAATCATAAATTGAAAAAAAAACCCGAGTGAACACTAAAAGTTGAACTATATAAATAAAAAGAAATAAAAAAACCGAGTGACCACTAAAAGTTGAGATACAAAGAAAAAAGAAAAAACCAGCGAAATTCGAAATTGGCTACATGATCCCGGGCCCCAACGCTGGACTCCAGGTACCCTACGTTTTTTTTTTTTTGTTTTTTTTCCTTCTCTTAAAAGTCACGAGTATTATAATAGATAAGAACAATTTACGTTAATAATAAAATTTACTTGAATTCAACCACATATATCTTTTTTTTATCATTTTTCTTCTATCATATATATACATATATTTTTCTCTCCTAAATTTAAATTTCACTGTTAAGCAGCAATCAGGTACGGATCCAACCACGAAAGTTAACTTTGTTTTCATGTTGTGCATAGAACGTAAGATGAAGTGCTAAGCCGCCCAAATGTGGCCTCGGCGCTCACTATGTCCAGAGAAGCTCGCCTCCATCAATTTACTCCCCTCGGCTCGTGTCGTGCCGCCCTGGGACCTTGTATGGCATAGGTGGCCATATACGGAGCCCCGAATCATCGGTCGTTAATGTAGAGCACCCACCTCATTAGTGACAGCACCATCTAGAATGATGGCCCTCCAGGTCGAATTCCCCACACCCACGCTCCTGAGCAGCCGGCAGGAAGTGCTGTCCAGACCTGGGGGACCTCATTAAATTTCTGCATGCGGAATGGGCCTCATGAGGCTCATTTCGTATCAGTGGCGCCCAAAATTCGGCCTTATTTTCCTTATTCTTATCTTCTTCTTCCTTTTGTTGTGGTCATTTGCAGAGTGATGGAATAATATTTAAATTTCCTTCGACGCATCCGTGAAGCCCGGGTGGATTTGCTTGGCAGTGTACGAAACCAAATTTCAAGTGTTTTCGGTTTTTTTTGTGTGTTCAAGTACGGCGGAAATATTTCGACTTGCCGCGTACGTTGAACTTTTGTGGCCGGTGCTTTTTTTTCATTGGATTGCGGGACGGAAAACTGTGTTTGAAACAGATCCGCGTTTTCCCGCTTATGAATATCCGAGCGCACCGTATTGCTTTTAAGGTTAACGCACTGCAAGTTCAATTCTGCCCAGCTGGCTGGTTGTATGGTTTCGATAATTTTTTTTCTCTTTTATTTCCTATTAACTTTTAATTTCATAATTTTTTTTTTTTTTCGAATTTTATTCTGACTACTGGTCACCGTCCTAAGCATTATTTATTTTAAATTTTTTTTTCTATTTACGGTCTACTAGGTATTCTATCCAATTTAATCGAAATGAATTTTTTTTTTTCTTAAAAAAATTGGTGCTCGCGAGGAATTGATCTTCGGATTCAGGATTCCTGATCGAGGATGCGAATCATTAAGCTGTTCGCGTGTTGGCATTTTCGGCCTCTATTGATTAATGCTTAAATCAAATAGCAAATATCAGAACCTTCAGTAAGTGCACTTAGCTGGCAATGAAAGAACCTGAGCTAATGCACTAAGCGAATATCAACACCGACTTTTAAGGTTTATTAATTTGATTTTTTTTTTTTTTCTATTTTCATGTACGAAAAAAAAAAAACCCCTTAAGCTATGCAAATTAGTTTTGGTTTTAGTAAAATAAAATTATGCTAGCTATTTTTAGCTTCAAATCACTTTACATTCTTTTTTTTGTATTGGATTCCATTGAAAATTTTGAGTTCTATCGCATTTTTTTTCTTGCCTTTCTTCCTCTGCAAATGACCAGCAATTTATTTCGATTTTTCTAAGTTGTCATTTAATTTTACAGTCTTCATTATCAATCTTTTTTCTCTTATTTTTTTTTTCTTCATTTCCTACCCAAATGTTCTTAGATTGAGTATTCTAATCCGTGTCGCGCGTTTTTGATGTTCTGTAAGATCACGCCGGTGCATCTTAAATGCGAAATTCACTTTGAATTTAATCACCGAGTAAATATTTTTGATCTTACCGTAGTTTAGGGGATTGATGATCGTTCGCAGCGATTTATCCGCAATGAGCGTTGATGTCTTGCTTAGCATCTTTCCGAATATCGCTGTAGACATCATCTTTCACCTTCGCGTATTAGCCGTCGATTTGTTCTCTCGCGAAATATCATCCGGATGTATTCCGTCGGTTGCAGCTTGAGACTGAACCTATCGAGTTATTTTGTCTGTAATAGAGATCACATCGAACCGGATTCGTTAAAATTTTAATTGATGAAATACACTGATTAGAATATTCAGTTTATTAAATACCCTCTCCCCATTTCCTTTGCGGTGCGTGCTTTAATTCTATATATTATTTTCTCAAATTAGTATGTCATTCTGTTTCTTGCATTTTTTTTTTATTATTTTTTTTTCAAGGAGAGCGTGATGGAGTTTGGTCTTCTGGGCATGGTGGGTACCGAGGCCCATTACCTTATGAATTTTATTCGATCAATTTTTTTTATTTTATATTTTTTTACTATCGTTTCAAACATATTATTTTGGTTACTTCCGCTGATTTTTTTTTTGGATTTTTTTTTATTATAAGTCATATAACCTATTTGAATTTTTATACATATAGTACACGACGCGTATTTTGAATTTGAATTATAATTACGTTTTGAATTCATTTCGTTTTTTTTTAATTTTTTTTCTTATTCAAATTTTCAAATTACTCTTTCATGATGGCATTCAATATCGACCATCTCGAGCCTGATGAGTTCGATATGGAATGCATCTTACGTGACATTAGTGGGGATACCGTCGCCCGGTTAGAGCACCTAGAGGCGCGGCTCAAATTAGAATTAACGCGTCCGATATTACGACCAGGCTCAAAACTGCCTGAGGTTGTAAAGCAAAATTTACAGGCAGAATTAGAAGCTTGTTACTACGGGTTAGAAGATATTTCATCAGCCTTGAAGGAATCTGATTTGGGTGATGATAATTTGCTAAGTCGAAGCAATACTCGTTTACAACATTATTCCAGTCGTTTAAATCGTCTATTCAGGAATACTACGGGTACTATTAAGAATTTAGGCCAAGAGTACTTGTCGAAAATCGCTGAGTTAAAATCAGTTTTGGCTGAAGCAACGGCCAGGGTAGAAGATGATGTTAAGGACACGTTTTACCAAAAACTGTCCGCCATCAACTTCAGTACGACCTCCGCTAACAGCCAATTTCAATACGAGCCCCCAGCAGCGGAGATAAACCCCGACATCGAAAATTTACCCCTGGAACCGGCAATTGATCGGGTTCAAGATACCACAGCGTGGATGCCAAGTAGTACTCGTCATGAAAATCTCCATCCAACCTTTCCGGTTTCTTCAGAGGGTTCAAATCGTAGGAGGTTCGTCCCTGTTTCCAAGTGGGGAATATCGTTCGACGGGTCGAGCACTAGTCTTAACGTAAATAGATTTATTTTTAGAGCAGAAACGTTAGCGAAATCAAATGGGATATCCGAACTGGACTTAGTATCGGAAATCTATCTGACTCTACGAGGTATGGCAGCAGAATGGTACTGGACAGTGCGTGAAATTTCCCCTAATATTATGTGGCCTCAGTTCTGTACCCTACTCAGGGAGCGTTTTGAAAGTAGAGCTACAGATTTAGATGTTCGTAGGCAGATCGACTCACGCCTGCAAAAGCAGAAAGAACCCTATAGCGATTTCTCGGATGCAATCGACCAATTAGCCCTCCAGTTAAAAATACCTTTATCCGATCAAAATCTCCAGCAGATATTATTGAGAAACATGAGACCTGGGCTGCAGGCTCATTTAGCCGGATCAGAGTTTAGCTCGGTCCAAGATCTCAAAAATATGTGTGTGTCAGTAGAGAACACCTGGAAGAGGATTGGTTTCGATTCCGAGATGAATTGCTCTATGCGACGTCAGGTGAATGAGATTGAAGCAGATATCCGAGAATTTCGCCAAGAGGTAGCCGAATTGCAACCTGACAGAACTCCTGCAAACTCGCATCTTTTCAACAATAGTCCCGCGATATGTTGGAACTGTTCCGATATAGGACATACTTTTAACAAGTGTTCCAAACCTTTGTTTGGTACCTTTTGTTTCGGCTGTGGCACTAAGAACGTGCTCAAACGTAATTGCATGAATTGCCAAAAATATTCGCCGGGAAACGAGATGAGGAGTGCGATCAGGCCAGGGACAAATCGTACTCCCAATATGAGAAGCCCCAATCAAAATCGTGGCAATTTAGAAAGGAATGGAGACCATATGCAGCGTCGCCGTCCATAGAGATTGATTCTTCCTTCAAAAACTGCTCACAAGATTTTCATCCCAAACTTTGCAAACCTAAACGCAACCGGTCAGGCTTATCTCGTGCTACTCGGTATTGGAAAATTCGCGAGCAGTTAAAACATGTTAATTTGGCATCGATTTTTCAACTTACCGAGGACAATCGTCCTTATGTTCAAATCCTTATTAAAGGACACTCATATCAAGGGTTACTGGATAGTGGAGCAAGCGCGAGTGTACTTGGAGCAGGTGCGTTAGAAACGATCGAAGCACTTTCTCTTCCTTTGCATACTCTACGAACACAAGTCGCTACCGCTTGTGGACAAAAATGCAACGTCGTAGGATTTGTCCAAACTCAAGTCACATTTAGTGGAAAGACACGTATGATGCGATTTTTGGTTGCACCAATGTTGAAAAATACCTTATACCTCGGAATAGATTTTTGGGACACCTTCAAAATTGCCCCTGTAATGATCGAAGAACTTGATGGCCAACCAACATCTCAAAAAAATATACATCACAATCTAAACGACAAGGAGAAACATCACCTTGAACAAGTGATAGACGAATTCCCTTCATTTAATCGTTTAGGTCTAGGCAAGACTGGATTGCTTGCTCATTACATCGATGTCGGTTCCTCAACCCCGATAAAACAGCGTCACTACTCAGTATCCCCAGCCATTCAAAAACAACTTTATGAAGAATTGGACCGTATGCTTCAACTCGGAGTGATTGAAGAAAGCACGAGCTCGTGGAGTTCTCCGGTCACATTAGTGCGCAAGTCAAATGGAAAAGTACGATTATGTCTCGACGCTAGGCGCGTAAACGAACTTACAGTCAAGGATGCTTATCCTCTTCCTCTAATCGACGGACTTTTGTCGCGACTGCAAGCCACTAAATTTATTTCAAGCTTAGATCTAAAAGACGCCTTCTGGCAAATACCCTTAGATCAGGCTTCACGTGATAAGACAGCATTTACAGTGCCCGGACGTCCATTATACCAGTTTGCTGTTATGCCCTTTGGTTTGTGCAACGCCCCGCAAACTATGTGTAGGTTGATGCACAAAGTTATCCCACACATATTACATGACAAGGTATTTGTATACTTAGATGATCTTTTGATCACATCCAGTTCCTTTGAAGAACATCTTGATTTGCTTCGCGAGATTGCACGTTTATTAAAAGCTGCAAATTTAACGATTAACGTAGAAAAAAGCCATTTCCTTATGCAAGAGATCAAATACCTTGGCTATGTCGTAAGTGATGGGATACTAAAGACGGATCCTGAGAAAATCTCCGGCATCACCACATACCCAATCCCCAAAACCGTACGGGAGGTGCGCAGGTTTATGGGAATGGCAGGCTGGTATAGAAGATTCATGCCGAACTTTGCATCAGTTACTTCACCTTTAACCGACCTACTTAAAGGAAAACGAGCTTTTGTGTGGACTGATGTGGCAAATGTTGCTTTTGAAGAAACCAAACGTCTCTTAACTTCAGCTCCAGTATTGGTGAATCCCGATTTCACCAAACCATTTTACATTCAATGTGATGCTAGCGCGACGGGCATAGGAAGCGTGATTTTTCAAAAATCAGCAACAGGCGAGGAAAATCCCATAGCTTTCATGTCCACAAAACTGAACGCTGCACAGCGCAATTATAGCGTAACAGAACTGGAATGTTTAGCAGCGGTACAAAGCGTGAAACGGTTCCGAGCTTATGTCGAAGGACACGAATTCACTATTATTACGGACCATGCGAGCTTAAAGTGGTTAATGGGGCAAAAGGATTTGTCAGGTCGGTTGGCACGATGGAGCTTAAAGCTCCAAGGTTTTAATTTTCACATTGAGCACCGAAAGGGTTCTCAAAATGTAGTGCCTGACGCATTATCCCGCGTTTTTTGTACCGAAATCGCGCAATTGAATAACATCTTGCC
Organism: Chorisops tibialis; assembly: GCA_963669355.1. Taxonomy (NCBI): domain Eukaryota; kingdom Metazoa; phylum Arthropoda; class Insecta; order Diptera; family Stratiomyidae; genus Chorisops; species Chorisops tibialis. Next base: position 113,597,126 of record OY770262.1, on the reverse strand, counting down.
TTCGTTAACTGCTTTTCCCCATTTAGATTTTAACTCACACAATTTCAACGACCCCGCGTATGTAGATAAAGTAGGAAAAATCTTGGAAAAACCAAGTGAATTTCAAAATTTGTGCGTTCAAAATGGAAAAATTTTTATATACCAGGCTCACTCGCGCAATTCTACCTCCACGGACATACCTGAGTGGAAGTTATGGATACCCGATTCATTGGTTTCTTTTATAATTTCTGAAATGCATGATAGCCCATTGGCTTCGCACTGTGGAATTGCGAAAACTACAGAACTTCTCAGGCGATATTATTATTGGCCGAAATTACATAAAGATGTCGCACGTTACATATCAGATTGCGACGTATGCAAGCGTACTAAAGGCGCAAATTATTGTATGCGACCTCCGATGGGCAAGCAAGTGGAAGTTCAAAGACCCGTTCAACGATTGTATATTGATTTTCTGGGTCCTTATCCTCGCTCCAGGTCTGGAAATAAGTACATTTTTGTCGTACTTGATAATTTCACGAAATTTATATGGCTGAAGTCATTGCCTGAAGCAACCGCTGAACGTATCATCCGGTACTTAGAGCACGAAATCTTTCTTGTCTATGGTGTCCCAGAAGTTATACATTCGGATAATGGGGTACAATTTACTTCAAAATTATTCGCTAAATGTCTGCAAAAATATGGCATCAAACACACGTTTTCTCCATTGTACAGTCCACAAGCGAACGTCTCAGAAAGGGCTAATCGGGCGATCTTGTCTGGCATCAGGTCCTATATAAGCAATGATCATCGAACTTGGGACGAACATTTGAGTGAGACCTTAGCAGCCTTACGGAATGTCACTCATGAAGCCACTAAATTCTCCCCACATTTTTTAATGTTTGGGTATCACATTATTTTACATGGTAAAGAGTATGAGATATTACGCTCGCTCAATGCTATCCATGACGGAGACATTCATTTAACATCGCACATTGATCGATTAAGAACCGTCCAAGCAGATGTAAAAATGCACCTAGATGAGGCTTACCAGAAAAGCGCTCACAATTATAACTTGCGCAGTCGAGCACGTGAATTCCAAATCGGACAAACCGTGTTTGTGAGGAATTTCGTACAGAGTGACGCTACAAAAAAATTCTCTGCGAAATTTGCCCCGAAATTTGTAAAAGCTGTCGTAAAACAGCGAATAGGTCAGGTATCGTATGAATTAGCAAACGAACAAGGAATTTTGTTGGGGACATTTCATTGCCAAGACATCAAGACTTAAAATTTTCTTACTGCATTTTAGTTTTTTTTCATTTTTTTTGTTTTGTTCTCTGATTTGAGCCCGGCTCTGTGAGCATGAGATCCTTCTCCTGGGTCGAGGTCGTCCCCACGATTGATACGAAATGAGCGTCCAGTCCTTTTTTTTTTTTTTTGTGATATATATTTTTTTTTATTTTTCACTTCATGGAGCGGATCTCCATGAATTCTCGATCCGCACCTGTATTTTTGCATTTTTATTTCTTTTTTTTCTCTGCTATGTAATATTTTTGTCAAACCTCTATTATTTTAGTATAAATAGTTTTTTTGATAATAATAATAAGGTTAATAATAATAAGAATAATAATAATAACAAATAATACAATAAAAAAAAAACAACAACAACAACGACATCTAACGTGTCAAGTGAAAAACATTTAAATAACAATTGGTGCAGACTGACACGCATTTCGCGCGAAAAATTAAAAAAATAAAACCGTTGAGTACCTATAAAACGCAGCGCGTAGAAAAATCGGGGCTTTTTGAAAAGTTTTATTTTTGGCGATCGGATCAGGGAGTTCCAGAAGAACGGGTGGATTTTTTTTTTCCTTTATATTGAAAAGTGGAGGGAAAATTACAAAACCTGAGTGAACATTAAACGTTAAGTGATAAATTAAAAAAACCTGAGTGAACACTAAACTTTGAGTGATAAATTGAAAAAAAACCCGAGTGAAAGCTCAGCGTTGAGTTACAAATTGAAAAAAACCGAGTGAACATCAAACGTTGAATCATAAATTGAAAAAAAAACCCGAGTGAACACTAAAAGTTGAACTATATAAATAAAAAGAAATAAAAAAACCGAGTGACCACTAAAAGTTGAGATACAAAGAAAAAAGAAAAAACCAGCGAAATTCGAAATTGGCTACATGATCCCGGGCCCCAACGCTGGACTCCAGGTACCCTACGTTTTTTTTTTTTGTTTTTTTTCCTTCTCTTAAAAGTCACGAGTATTATAATAGTTAAGAACAATTTACGTTAATAATAAAATTTACTTGAATTCAACCACATATATCTTTTTTTTATCATTTTTCTTCTATCATATATATACATATATTTTTCTCTCCTAAATTTAAATTTCACTGTTAAGCAGCAATCAGGTACGGATCCAACCACGAAAGTTAACTTTGTTTTCATGTTGTGCATAGAACGTAAGATGAAGTGCTAAGCCGCCCAAATGTGGCCTCGGCGCTCACTATGTCCAGAGAAGCTCGCCTCCATCAATTTACTCCCCTCGGCTCGTGTCGTGCCGCCCTGGGACCTTGTATGGCATAGGTGGCCATATACGGAGCCCCGAATCATCGGTCGTTAATGTAGAGCACCCACCTCATTAGTGACAGCACCATCTAGAATGATGGCCCTCCAGGTCGAATTCCCCACACCCACGCTCCTGAGCAGCCGGCAGGAAGTGCTGTCCAGACCTGGGGGACCTCATTAAATTTCTGCATGCGGAATGGGCCTCATGAGGCTCATTTCGTATCAAGCTCTCTCACCGTGTGCCCCTTCCAACTGACACTGCATAAAATTGAAAACTTTCAACTTCAAATCTTCCTTCGCATGAAGTCGTAAGTGTTTGACGCATGCGTCAAATTCGCGTTGCTATACGGCTGTACTACATGGAAACTGACCGTTCAGGTTACCAAGAAACTGCAAACGTGCGCAAACCAATACTTACGATATATTTTATGGATATTATGGCAAATGTAATCTCCAACGACATTTCTTGCAATACAAATGGATAGACTAAGATACGCATTGAGATTTACAGGCGCAACTGGCAGAGGATCGGTTACACTTTGACGAAAGCAGAGCAAAGTAGCTCCAGACAAGCTCTGGATTATAACCTTCAAGAGAAGCGTACTTCGGATTAATCGACTATGTAGCACTTGGAAACGAGTAGTTGAACAGAAGGTCAGAGAAATAAGCAAGTTCTGGCGATTCTCAATATCGCGTCGTGTGGAAGAGAACTTTCTTAAAATGTAAGTAATTGATTTAAAATGCATGGTTTTCTCACCTCACTCCAGCAGCTTGATGATTTCGGATACTGCTAGATTGATATGGGACTATTAAATTTAAATAAGTCTTTTCGACTAAGGATTTTATTAGGGAACTATTCAAAATTAACAAATGAAAATCATTCTATTGCAATATTTATCGGAACATTTGTATCGAATTGTATCTGGACGTTCAACATTTTATTACCAATAGTTATCCTTGATATCCACCCCGTCCGAATCCATCTCTATATCCACCGCCTCGTCCATATCCGCTACCGAACCCACGTCCTCCTCTACCATAGCCAGCTCCAAATCCACCACCGCCTCCTCTTCCGAATCCAACTCCAATTCCGGCTCCGAATTGACGCGCCTTACGGTCCGAGATGTTTTCATATCCTTGCTGATCAACGGATAGCAAATCTTCTAGATTGTTCTGCTGTTCGGTATTCCATTCTGATGGATATGCCAAAGTTATGGCTATTAAAGAGGCTAATACTCCAAGAATCAGTGTAGCTTTCATTTGGTGTCTGTTTCTTGCTTGAATTTCTTCAAGTCAACTATGATTTTGCCTAGAATTTTCAGCTTTTTATAAGAATTGTAGATAGCTAGATTAATTATCTAAACCGGATTGTCTTTCAATATTCCAAAATTGTTGTCAATTTTGAAAGATCCCTAATAATTAGAATGAAAATTATAGAGATATTATTCTTCAAAAGTTTATTAAGCATGTCAATAGACAAGACTGATTTCAATTATCACAACAATTAAATTAATTTTATTTAGTGAATATTCTAGCATAATGGTTTGTTTATAATCTGTTGTGTAAAGTTTACGCAATTAGAACGCATTAAATGTCTTTAAAGTATTTTAAAAAAAAGTCGAAGCAAGAACATTCGAAGCAATTGCAGAAGTTAATTAAGAGTTTATGATTTTTAAGCGATTTTATTACTTTTATAAAACGGCAAGTTTTCAATTCATTTATGCTTTATTGAATTTGCGAATATCGCAATTTAATTAAGAAAATTAGTTTAAAATTAGCTGAGTAATTAACTAAACTAAAATCGAAGTTGCGTAGTCCACCTAATTCTACTGAAATGTTCTTTGTATTGCATAATAAAATATTAAAAACGATAATTTTATTAACCTCGAATTATTTAGCGAAATAAAACATGACACGATTTTATCACTGTATGATGTTAGCCGACAAGTAATAACTTTTTTTTTATTCAAATCATTTGGAGTTCACTTGGAGTGGTTTGGAGCTCGATCAGAATCATGATAACGATTCTGCATAAAGCGCAATCATACAATACTCCAGACGAAAAAGAAACTTTTAGGATCTTAAGAAATATTCTAAGGAGAGGGGTACAAGTGGTGACAGCATTGAACTAATTTCTTCACAACTACAACAACGATAACTACAGAAACGATTTATACGAAATTTTAGGTTCAAATACTTAATAGGTACTGAGAAAATTAGTATATTAGATGTAGTGAAATTGTGCAGATTGTATGGGGGTAGTAGAAGGAGTGATGGGTTTTTAAAGATTTTTTCCCGAAATACGAACAATATGCAATTGACATCTCTCAAATTTCAGACCGGTAACATTACTTTTTAAGAAAATTAATATTTTGTAAAGTTGTGATCAATCAATCAATCAAATACCTGTTAAGACCCCCTATAGGGGCATAGGAAAGAAACACCTCTCTTCCACAAGGCGCGATCCTAAGCATCGGCCTTAAGCTGTTGCCAGGACTTGTTTATTCCTCTGGCCTCCTGCTCAACTGCTCGCTTCCATGTGTTACATGGTCGACCAACCCGACGTCTTCCTTGAGGATTATAATCCAGAGCCTGTTTTGCGATATTTTGCTCTGGTTTCCTCAAAGTATGACCGATCCACTGCCACTTTCGCCGTTGAATCTCAATACCTATTTTAGTCTGGCCAGTTGTACTCCAAAGTTCGTCGTTGGAGATCACTTCTGGCCAGAATATTCCTAAAATGCGCCGGAGGCATTGGTTTACGAAAGTCTGTAGTTTCTTGGTAAGTCGAACGATCACTTTCCACGTAGTACAACCATACAACAACACAGATTTGACGCATGCCGCAAAAACTCGCAGCTTCGTGCGAAGGGAGATCTCTCTTAACCTCCAGAAAGGGGAAAGGATACCGAAGGCTTGACGAGCTTTATTTAGACGAGCCTCAACATCCTTTTCGGCTCCGCCGTCCATGCTGACAATGCTTCCAAGATAGCAAAAATCTTGCATCTCTTCCACATCCTGTCCGTTAAGAACAATCGGTGTGCTTGCGTTCGAACCCATGTGCATGTACTTGGTTTTACGCACATTTATTTTCAGTCCCGCCTCTTTGCATTTAGAATGCAACGAGCGAACATTTGACTCTAAGTCCGAACGGTTATGTGCAAGCAAACACACGTCATCAGCATAATCAAGGTGACTTAAGATGTTAAATAGTCTCCATTGAAGACCCCCACCTTCCCCACCCCCCAGTGCAGCTTTCAAGATGTCATTTATTACCACCAGAAACAGGGCTGGTGATAATATGCAGCCTTGTCTGACACCCATTCGCACAGGGAAGCTCTCGGACAGCTCTTCTCTATGCAAGACGCGACACCTTGCATCTTCGTAGGATTCTTTAATCATAGCTATGACCTTATCTGGAATACCTCTCCTACGCAAAGCATTCCATATGTAATCTCGCTTAACGCTGTCGAAAGCCTTCTCGAAGTCTACAAACACGAGATGTAGTGGCGAACCCATTTCGGCTGACTGCTCTAATATTATCCGTAGGGTATTTGTGTGGTCAATACAAGACGACCCTTTACGGAATCCAGCCTCTAAACTTCGAGAGTGCTCTCGACGACATCACTAATCCTATTGAGAATTACCTTAGTCATAATTTTTGATACGGCGGTAAGTAGACATATACCACGCCAATTGCCACAATCCCGAAGGTCGCCCTTCTTCGGAATTTTCACAATGACGCCCTCCTTCCATTCAGTCGGATATCTTCCCTCACTCCACACCTTAGTGAAGAGTGGGAGGAGTATATCGGCTGTGATTTCCGGGTCCGCTTTGAGGAGTTCGATTGGTAGTCCGTCTATACCTGGAGCTTTCCTTCCCGCCATTGACCGAATGGCGGAAACTATCTCTTCCTTATCTGGGGGATCGTCCCTAATAGAGGATTGTTGCGTTTGGATGTTTGGTAGTTGTTCTGTTTCCGGAATATCTTCCTCTGAGAAGATGTTTAAAATATCAGAGAAGTATTCCTTCCATCGCCGCAACTGGTGTTCACTCATATTAAGGAGAGTTCCGTTGACATCTCTCACCAGGTGGTTGACGGTGAAATTCCTGTTCGTCAACTGTTTCATGATTTTGAAAAGTGAACCCATATCCCCAAGGTAAGCCGCAGATTCTGCCTTGTTTGCCAGATCTTCAATGGCCTTTCTATTGTCGCGTCTAACAGCCCTCTTAAGCTGTATATGAGCATCGCGGTAGTTCTGCCTCGGGCGTTCGTTGGTTGACATCGGGTTGAGAGATGATTGCCAATTTGGCTTTTTTCCGATTGGCAACCTTGACCCATGTATCTTGCGACATCCAGGGTTTCTCACCGCTTTGCACATATCCCACAGATTCTTCAGCACTAGTTAGAAAAGTGTTTCTGGTTGTCTCCCAATTGGCGTCCAGTGTGCGCATTTCATTTTCACCCAATGTGGATGACTTTTCGCGTAGAATGGTGGTGTATTCGAGTTTTTTGTTGGGATCTCTGAGTTTATCCACATTAAGCTTGCGCTTCATTTGAAGAATTTGTGGTCGTCGGATAGCTGCTGTACACAATCTCAAGCAGGCAACCATCAAATGGTGGTCGTTCCCCACGTCAGCTCCACGTTTCGCTCGCACATCGAGGAGACATCTTCTCCATCGGCGACTTATAGCTAAATGGTCGATCTGGTTCTGAGTAACACCATCAGGGGAAACCCAAGATGTTTTATGATGACTCTTGTGTGGAAAAAGGGTCCCTCCGATGACCATTTGCCGAGTACTACAAAGCTCCACAAATAATTCGCCGTTTTCGGGTCTCTTAATCCAAGGTCGTGACACGTCGACCCAAGGATCACCATGCCTTCCCATGACGTGTTCTAGTCCAGTGTTGTCTGATCCAATCTGGGCGTTCATATCTCCTGAGATGATAATAATATCACCTCTTGGAACACGTTCGAAGGTGGCACTCATTTGGCTATAAAACTCCTCTTTGTCACCAGATGTTGCGGTATTAGTTGGTGCGTAGCACTGCAGAATTGTGACGTTTCTGACACTGGTCCTGAGCCTAACGACGATAATCCTGTCCGAGATTGGTTCCCAGCTAATGAGACTGTTTCTCGCTCTCGGTGTAAGAACGAACGCCGCGCCATTTCTGGCTTCATTTTCAGGGCCAATGTACAGAATAGTGTTTCTGCTAGGGGTTCGTTCTTCTCCTGATCCTGTCCACCTGACCTCGCTCAATCCCAAGATTTGGATGTTATAGTGCTCCATTTCACGGTCGATCACCGATTGGCGGTGCAAGGACCGAGTAACCCCAGCTCCTCCCCCGTCATTCAATGTTCGAATGTTCCAGAAGCCAATCATAGTCCGTTTTCGAATGCCAAAAGTCGTTACCGTAGAATCAGTCCGTATCCGAGGCGATGTATCTGTTTCTCGTATCATTTAGGTCTTAAGATCACGGGTGATAAGCCCATGATCCAGTAAGTTGTGATACACTGTATGAAACGGTGCTTAAGGAGGAATTCTTTTCAGTCAATTTTTTCCGATCCTACTAATAATGCTAAGTAAGTATTAAGTACAAAGTTTGAGCTCGATAAATGTTATACGTACTGAAAATAAAATGCGAACAAGTCGCGCGAAACTTTATTATTCTTGGGACAAGTTGCGGATGAGTAGAAAGTCAATAAGCAGTTTAGAGTAGTTAGGGAAGACTAAGTGAAAGGGAGTTCTTGGGCAGGGCTGTTGTCAATTTAACAATATTTCATTCGTTTCTGCATGTTTGGGTTCTTATGAGGGGAGGAGGAGGGTAATAGTAAGGGTGGGTGGATGTTAATAGCTTTTTAATTGATTGCTTGAGCCACGTCCAATATTCTCTGTATAAAATTTGTTTCATAGACGAAGTTGCATAGAATTTTCATAGGATTCGGTGTATTTTACATTCACGAAACCGAACATTTGTATGGGAGTGGGTAGAGCGGGTAAGGGAATCATAAAATTTATGATGCAGTTTTATTTCATTTGTCATGTAATGTGCTTGTACAAAATTTCAAGTTCGTAGCTTTTAATTTTTTGGTCAAAAATCAACTAATATTTAATGAAATTGGTCGAAATCATACTTTTGTATGGGTAGAAGGGCAAGAGGGATTTCACGACTTTTGAAGCAATTTTGCTTTAACTATTTTTGAAAGTTAACTATTTTTGAAAGCTTTACGCCCAATCTTAGTCCTGTTATGTTTTCTGACTCTATTTCTCCCGCTGCCTCCCCTTCCACTAAAATCTTTCCAAAATTTACTTACCCCATTAATGAATTTCTTATTGTGAAAGCATGAGAAAAGCTTACAGACAGAGAGTTTTTTGTTATTGCCACCATTTTCTTCTGTGTCGGACGCAATACTTTACTATTAGAAAAAAAAGGGAAATTCAAAATACTTAAATAAATTAGAAATAAACAATTCCTTTTAATCATACCGGATACAGCTTTGAAAGGGATACAAAAAGAGACTTGAAATGAGTTCAAAACAAAATCAATCTGAATGACATACCAACCATAACATAAATTTGTTTATTTCCTTAATTGCTTCTTAACTATCCCAAAACACAAAGATCATTTCTACCACTCAAGGCAATTGTCCTCTTGGATTCTTATTTTCTTCGATTTAGAATTTGGTTTTGATAGCATAAGAAAATAAAAAAAAAATTGATGAGTAAGTTTCAGTGTGATATAGGACACGATAACGAGATGAAAATCGAATTACAGTGCTGTAAAGACGTTGCCTAGACACTTGAATTTCTTCGAAAACGGAATTCTTCCTGGTCGTTTTTATTTTTTAGGAAAAATTCCGATACGAAAAAATCGAGCATTTTTTGTCGATGAAGTCTTCGGAAGAAGAAAAAGGTTCAGTGAAAACCATGTTGATTTACTCGAATCGCCTGTGGTTGTTAAAGATTCATCATCATCGTGATAAATCAATTTCCACTTCTATAAACATGTCAATCAGTGATGCCATTAGGGCAGAAAGGGATCTCGATATCTTCGCTCAAGGATCCCTTTTTCACCAAATTGCTCCTCTAATTAAATTCTAATAAAATGAAGGGGGCGCGCGTAACACTTCAATTGACAAGAAAATTGACGATGATTGAATCTAAAATCAAGGTGGTACATAAGAACATGAGTTATGGGAAACTTTTGCGTACATATAGTGTGGTTGCCTATTTTTGTTTAGCTTAATTTTCAAGTGGATAAAACACCGGTCTGAAATAAAAAACAAAAAGTTTGTGCTTTTTTATCTTAAACCATTTTGGATTAGTTCAAATATGACTAGAATTGTATCTTTAAGCCACTCTGAACAATCTTTATATAAATAATAGGCAATTATTGGTTCCTATTATCATCTAAGCTAGAAAAATTGAATTGCATAAGGCTTGTCAATCCGTGTTTAGCCTAGTGGGTAGTGTGTTGGTCTACATTGCGTAGGTCGTGGGCAAAATACCCCAATCTGCCAAAAATTAATATAATAAAAATTCGGAGAAAGGGGGTTGATCGAAGCCCTAATAATGTTATTACAATAAGGAACGTGAAAGCCAGGATGCCAATGTTCGGTTTAGGCTGCATAGTCTTTGAAGACGATGCTGGCTGGGAAAGTGATAGGATTGAGTCTTGCAAAATTCGATCCTGCGTAAATGGTAGATTTATGTACAGGATTTTATTCGTTTCTTACGAAAATTATTTTAACATAATAATCAACTAAATAAATCACTTCAAAACTGCGTTCCCTTCTAAATAATCCAATTACGTTTTAAGAATAAAGTACCAGTGTTACCTTTTATTTTTAACCGGCGCTGCTTTCTCAATGCTCCTTTTTGATCCCTCAAAGAGTTTCCAACAAATCATTCCGGGAACCAGCCGTGATTGTCATTCTACCACCATATTGGATATTGAAATAGCGGCCATAAATTATGCCGCCCATCTAAATCATTCCCCGTCTGTCCGCCTTAGCCGACTCCATTCCATGTTTCTTGTCAGCGTTGTGAGCTATTTGGCCATTGTCTATACAAATGCTTCATGGTCCTTCTATTTTTAGTTTTACAGAGACAAAACGAAGGCATCCCACTTGTCATTACTTTGCCGTACCTAATACCTTCGAAGTTTCAAGAAATTTTTCGCCAGAGACATAACAAGGCGGCACCGACTGGAAGTAATTAAAAAGATTCTCATCTCTTTAATTGAATATTAGTGAGCTTGTCCTTGTGACCTTGTATACTCTCTCCCCGCGCCTCAACTTCTATTAACGAGGCTAAAATATGCTTGTGTTTCGTTTCTTGTGTGCCTCGTGATAGAAAGATTTTTGGTCCGGGTCAATAGAATAATTTTAAGTAGATCCTAAGAGATGTTAATGCTTTGTAATTTGGATTAAAATTATGAACAAAGAATAAATTAATAATTATCGCAGAGAGATTATGAAGTTTTTTGTTGGATGAATTTGGGTGGTATTTAAGAAAATTCAGATAACGTAATTTATGGATAGCGGGGGTTGAAGAATACAAATATGTCCAATTTGTGCCATTTAATTGAAGCTTTTGGTATGAAGATTGAATTTAGAAATTCATCGTTAATGGTATTGAATTGTATCGACAATAACAAACAATAACTTTAACATAGCATATATCTGCACTAATCTAAATTAGTAAACAGCTTATTTTACATTTTTTTCTTACATAGTAGCGAAGCTATCGTCCTATTTACCAAGCTATTTACATCGAACGTTTGATTAGTTCAAATTAGTCTGCAAGTCTCTCAATCAATCAATCAAATTCCTGTAAGGACTCCCTACAGGGGTATAGGACAGAAACAACTCTCTTCCACAAGGCGCGATCCTGAGCATTGGCCTTAAGCTGTTGCCAGAACTTGTTCATTCCTCTAGCCTCCTGCTCAACTGCTCGCTTCCATTCTCTCAATACTACTCTAAAATCTAGATACAAGCATATCTCCGAATTCTTACCAGAGAAATTTTAAAGCAGCTTCTAGACATGAAATCGTAGAATATTAACTTTATGATCCCCAATATTTGTATGGCTTTCTCTCAAGCCCTCTGTAGGGAGAAATATTCCCCAATAAATTGTTCTTTTATCGTGTAAAATGCCGTATGTCTTGTTCGAACAGTAGAGAAGCAATTCGGAAAGAGGGTATTCTGGAACTCACTAGATATCTTCAATCTCACGCTCATACTTCTTTCTGTCAAAGTCTCGTAGATAAACACATAAGTGGACGATGGTAAAGAAAACCAAAAAATATCAGACCCTATTTTAAAAAATTTGGCAACGCACTGATATTTAACGCCAAGAGCTTTTCCATTAAACCCTACTCGTCGCCTCCATGAAGGTCTATCGCGCATCCTGGATAATACTTGGGACCTCATCGCATTCTAAGTGGTAATATATATCACAAGCTATAACTATTCACATATCCTTAGTGCTCTTCAATACGAATATGGTCTTAGATCACGGGATTGTCCCCTCCTTTTCGACTTTTGCGTTGATATTCCCTAAGATAATTTTTAGGTCATTCGTGGGCAGTTGTCTATTCTTCAATGGCACTGTAGCCCATCTTCTTCTTCAATGGCACTGTAGTCCAAATCGGGACTTGACCTCCTGACTTTCAGATTCCTTAACATTTTTATTTGTTATTGTGGAAGGGTTGTTAGCTCTTCGCGCAATCCTCTATCTAGAATCGATCGCGGAAAACTTACTATGATAGTAGGTCGTCTGCTTGCTACTATGATTTCTCTATAGCTAGGTAGAATTTCAAACAATACGCGATTTTAGCCTACAGTAGGTACATTGAGAAAGTACAAACCGATATTAAGATGGATCTTAAATATTTCTGAGATTTTATTTATTCTAAACGCAAAAATTATGGTTTTCCGTCAAGTTTATCGATTTATGGAAACTATTCTGACAACCCGAATATCATATCTAATTTATTTGCTAACTACTTTGCCCAATCATTTATCCTGAATGATGGCTCATCGGATTTTGATGCTTTGTCCAGATCCTTGCCCAGCTATTCAATCCCTCGCTGTAATTTTATAACGGTCAGTGATGCTACCATTTTTCATTCCCTTAAGCAGATTAAAATCTCCTATAGTTCGAGACCCGACGGGATTCCCAGTGCAATTTTGTACCACTTTGTTGATGTCTTAAGTGTCCCTCTTTCATTGCTGTTTAACAAGTCCCTTGCGTTAAGCGCTTTTCCACTCATCTGGAAAAAATCTTTTATTATACCGAAAGGGTAGACAGTAAGAACTATAGACCTATTGCCAAGTTTTCAGAAATAAAAATTTTAAAGAATTTTGACTGAAGTTATTTACTTCAATTTCAAATCTTCACTTTCAATTAAGCAACATGTTTTCCTCAAGGGACGATCAACTGTGACTAATCTTCTATTCTTTACTAATCTCGTAAACCGCTGTATAGAAGATAAATCTCAAGTTCACTGTATTTATACGGATTTCAGCAAGGTGTTTGGCAAATTGTCTCATAAAATTCAACTTCTGAAATTAAACAAAACAAGATTTTCTCCTATACTACTTCGCTGGCTTTGCTCATATCTGTCAAATATATAAAACTCAATCAGTTATACTTAGGTCTTGTTTTTCACATGAAATCAAGTCTACGTCTGGTGTGCCACAAGAAAATCATCTTGGGCCACCACTTTTTATTTTATTTGTAAATGACCTTTCCTTTGTTTTACTTAACATTAACTTACTTTTATATGCTGACGATATTAAAATTTTTAAAAAAATTGATATTGAAACTGATTATTTATCTCTGCAACGTGATCTTAATATCATTTATATTATTATGGTGTGTTTTTAACAAGTTGATCTTAAATATTGATAAATGTAATGTTTTATCCTTCTCTCGTAAACTTATACCCTTTTTTAACATTATATACTTTAAATAATACTGGCTTGAACCGGGTTAATCATATTAGTGATCTTGGTGTTATTTTTGGTTGTAAGCTGAGCTTCACTTTGATACCATGATACTATAGTGAGTAAGGCTAATAAAATGCTTAGCTGTGTACGTCGTTACAATAGTGATTTCGCTGCACTTTACGTACTTATTTCCCTTTTTGTCTGATTGGTAGGATTTTTTTTAGAGTATGCTTCTCGTGTTTCGTGTCCATATTAATCGTATTGAAAGTTTTCAAAAGGCGTTTTCTTGGAATAACCCAGAATCTCTCCCACCTTATTCTGAGCGTTTGAAATTGTTGTGTTTAGGTAATCTGTCTGGACGTAGAGAGGTCATCAATGGTTTGTTCGGTCATGGGTAATATTGATGCTCCCGATCTGCTGTTACTTTTCAATGTTAGTGTGCCTACTAGATCTCTACGGTTTTATGACTTTTTTTACAATGATTCTCACAGAACTAATTATGGACAAGGGCAACCTCTTGATGTTGTTTGTAGAGATTTCAGCCGTTGTTATAAGGATATCGATCTTAATATTAGTAAAAATGGTATAAGATTGGTCTTATCTACTTTTGTGTCATAATTAATGTAGCATTTTATTTACTTGTCTTTTCAATTTTTAATACTTTATTTGTTTGTAAATATTTTGTATTGTTTTATTTTTCTCTATAATTGTTATTGTTTTCAATCTTTTTTTAATTATTGCAATTGTTCATTAATTCTAATTTAATTTTGTGTGGTCAGTGGTATATTATAACCTGTCGACTATTGTAAATAAATAAATCTAAGAATTTTCAAGTTCGTAGATTTAGGTAACCCAGATATACTCAAGTAGGCAGTGTGGTAGAATTATGCACCGACCGGGATTTGAACTTACGGCGTTCGCATTGTAAGCCAACACGCTACCCACTAGGCTACACCCAGGTTGTTTCTGGTCGTAAAATTCGTCTTGAGTTTTATCGTCCTTGCCTTCTGTTGGTGTATGGACGTTGATTAACCAAACTTTGAAAAATTTAGTTTTTTTCGGATAGGACACAATGTTTCACGTACTGTTTTGAAACTCGTGACATGCTGTTTATATTTTTTGTCCAGAATAAAAGCAACTCCTAATGCTCTGCCTCCCAATTCACTTTCGTTTCTTGGGGGCAGTTATTTTGATGTTGTCACTTCTTCATGGAATTCTTTCAGAGCTATTGTCCTAAATAAGGACCGAATATTTTAAGATCCAAAAGAGTAGTCGTTTGCAGGTTCGTTGCTGTAGAGTCAATCCTTCTTGAGGCTGTTATTCAGATTTCGGGACAGAGTTTTCTTTTCGGGTGAACCGTTGTCGCCGACCTGGAGAGCCAGCCCTACTTATTTAATATACTCTTGGAGGCAAATGGTAGGAGTTTCCTGATAAATGTGATATGCTGGAGTGCTCACAGCTATGCTACGAGTCCATCTTCGTCATACTTTTGCCAACTTCCCGAGACGCACTGATGGGTATTCAGGTTCACTCCATGCTCCTTCCTTTCTCAACTGGGCTTGGGACCGACCGGCTGTAGAGTTCGTTGCTGACAATAGGAGAAATAAAATCGAGATCATTAGAAGATAAAATTGTGTGAAAAATAATATCGAGTCATTGCACAGAGTAATATGTATGTATGTCAAAACTTAATAATTCATATATCTGTATTCTTTCTCTTCTGCCAGATATCTGTACTCTTTCTTAAAGAATATTTCAAGTAAGTACCTTAAAAGTAGTTCGCCACTAGATCTAAGTTTTTCGTGCAAGTTTTTCTTCTCATATATTGAGTATGACCGAATTTCATTAAACTGCATGCGTTCTGTAATACTGAAGCTCCTAGGGTTGATGTTCCAACCATATCTGTTCTGAAACGTATTGCTATCCGAAACCAATCGACTTCTTTGTTCTTTGGCTACATCAATAGATTCATATTCTCCTAGAGAAATTTTCTAGAAAAAGAATGACCTATCGTGCTTTAATTTTGGTGAGGCTTTTCCATATCAGATCTAAAAGAAATTTCTTTCTACTTAACTCTGGTCCAGCCAGGAACATGTTGAAATTTTCAACAATAGAAATATGCACCTACTGCAAAATTATATAGCTTTAGCGTTGAAATCTACAAGGCTATACGCATATATACATATATCCGGTTTGTTAAATAATTTAACCTACTTGGATCTAATAAACATTCCTGATTCTATTGCTTACCCACAGGAAGTCTTAACCAACGAGTAACAATACATATTTCAAATAGATACCATACAAGTACTTAAACTTAATT
The DNA here is from genome assembly GCA_963669355.1 of Chorisops tibialis. Classification (NCBI taxonomy): domain Eukaryota; kingdom Metazoa; phylum Arthropoda; class Insecta; order Diptera; family Stratiomyidae; genus Chorisops; species Chorisops tibialis. The sequence goes on along the minus strand of OY770262.1, from coordinate 113,581,292 downwards.
ACGCATTTCTTTCAGCAGCTATTATACCAATTTTATACGCAGTAACAGCATCCCTATTTGGTTTGAACTTCTCTTGCATTCAACTAGTTACGAATAAAACTTTCCCTGCTCGTACGTACTACATGTGTGCCGACGTCGAGTATGTTAGGAGGCCATAAAATGATATTAGTTCCATAAACTCAGCATTATCGAAATATATGTCCTAGCATGACGCCTTCTTATGCTGCACACATTGCTATGTGAGAGGCCTATTGATCCATAAACTTTTGATAGACGTATAAACTTTGCGATCATTCATCTTATGCATAAATGACTCCAACGAACCATGAAAAGCTATTCTCCAAAGTTATTCGAGCTGAAACTGAAGGTGATCTAATGGAACTTGTCCTTCCATTTATAGTGCTTCTCCTCCTGATGGATTTTCTTATGAAAACGTCGTGTATTCATTTACGTAAGCGCTGCGCTGCATTTCAAGTTCTTGACTAATTCAAGTTTCCTTAAAAGGTTCGACCTAAGCAGTTCGAAACGGAGCCGCGGAAATGGAGTCACCCCAGCCATAGGAATATGATTTAACGGCAAAGCAAACATTGGTGAAATAAGAACGTTCGGAAGTGATTACTTTAGATGGGAATCACTCTGAGATAAGCTGAAACTGGATCGACAGATGAGAAAACTCCATTACGAGGAGCGCAGCTCGTTGGGAATTCTTAATTGCTGACTAAAACGATATTCGAATGCACCTGCAATGTGCACTTGTGTGATATAATGGCAAAGTCATTCAGATTTTCGCAGTGTTCTTGGCAATGTAAGCAGAATTTAATATCGACCCAGTTTGCAATAATGAGAATGCAACAAGGACGCAATTGATGCAATAATTAGAGAAAAAAGTGTTTTCTGTACTGATATCAAATTTAATCGCTAGCATTTATAAGCAACATTACGTTAATGTGTTTAGACGTTTTGCAACACTCCACTAATAGTAGCTGAAAGCATTAGGATACGATTTTTCATTGCTGTTTTTTTCCACAAGTGGATAATTGCTATGAAAATTGTAATTTGTTTTTCAAGGGACATCAACACGTATTCAGTTGATATAATAACTTTTAGTGATTAGGTGATTTCTAGTGGTAGTTCCCACTAATTTTTCAAAACTTAACGAACAAGCAGATTTAATTCTAATGTTTCCAATTATATTCAAAATTGTATTCCAAAAATGGTATTAGTTTGGTTCCATCAGCTCTTGTTTTTGAGATAAAGCACATTTAAAATATTTCAATGAATACTTGATCGATTAAGTGTGGTATACCATTAAGCTAATTTTTTTAAATCATGCTAGAGTTGCTATAAAAATGTTTCATAGAAAATTTAGGATTCAAAAATTTAATAGGTACTGAGAAAATAAGTGTTCCGGACTTAGTGAAATTGTGCATTTTGTATGGGAGGTGGTAGAAGGAGGGGCGAGTTTTAAATGCTTTTTCAGAAATAACTATAAACATCATGTTTTTGACATGTCTCAAATTGCAGATCAGTAGCATTCATATTTTTCAGGAAAATCGAATTTTTGTAAAGTTGTGAAATTGTGTCATATTGTATGTGAGGGGTAGAGTGATTGAAGCTAATCTTTTAAATTTTTTTTGTTTTACTACTAATTCTTAATAAATATTTAGTGGATAATTTCAAGTCAATAAATTTTGTACGTACTGGGCAAACCGGTTTAGAGTACTTCATGAAAAAGTGGAATTTGTATGGGAGCTGGCGGAAGTAGGTGAGGACTCGAATAATTTGTATGCGGTAGATTCATAAAAGTAATTTATTCTAAATTTCAAATCAATAGCTTTATACATTTCGAGCAAATCCGTTTATTGTCAAATTGGGATATTCTGTCATTTTGTATGGCTAGGGGTAGAATGGGTGGAACGATTTGGCTCTAGTTTCCTCAAAGTGTGACTGATTCACTGCCACTATCGCCTTTCGATCTCAGTGCCTATTTTAGTCTGTCCAGTTGTACTCCAAGCTTCGTCGTTGGGGATCACTTCTGACCAAAATATTCCTAAAATACTTCCGAGGTATTGGTTCACGAAAGTTTGCAGTTTCTTGGTAAGTTGAATGGTCACTTTCCACGTCGTACAACTATATAACACAGATTTTACGCATGCATCAATTCTGGCAAATCGTGCGAAGAGAGATCTCTCTTAACCTCCGGAAATGGGAAATGATACTGAAGGTTGACGAGGTTTATTTAGACGAGCCTTAATATCCTTTTCCGCTTCGCCGTCCATGTTGTCTGTTGAAAACAATCGGTGTAATTGTGTTCGAAGCCATGTGCATCTACTTGGTTTTACGCACATTTATTTTTATTCCCACCGCTTTGCATTTAGAATGCAACCAGCGAACATTTGACTCTAAGTCCGAACGGTTATGTGCAAGTAACCACACGTAATCAGCATAATCAAGGTTACTTAAGGTGTTAAATAGCCTCCAGTGAAGATCTGTATATTCTCCACCTTCTAGTTCAGCTTTCAAGATGGCAATTATTACCACCAGGGCTGATGATAGTATGCAGCCTAATCAGATACCTGTTGCACAGAAATGCTCTCGGGGACCGCAAGTCTTATGCAGAAGAGATCTGCCTTGCATCTTCGTAGGATTATTTAATCATAGCTATGAACTCATCTGGAATACCTATCCTATGCTACGCATTCCATATATAATCCAGTTTAACCTTCTCGAAGTCCACAAATATGAGATGTAGTGGCGAACCGATTTCGGCGGAGAGCTTTTAATGGTTTTTTGGTAATTGATTTCTTAAAATAGTCGAAAAAATTTGTATGGAAGTAGGTAGAAATTTTAAGAATATTCAACCAATTAATATCTTAAGCTTTTAAAAATTTTTTTAAATGGGTTTCACAAATTTTCAAGCTTGTACCTGCAAATTTCAGCCAAAGTTTTTTAGTTTTAGTGTTATTTTTTTCAATACACATGAAACGCCTCGTGCAGGTTGGCGCCCTCTTTGGTACTTAAAAGTTCTAGTTCAAATTATTATTTTATTGTTATCAAATATATATTTTCGAAATTTTGGTTCACCACGTCCCTCCTCTTACACCCCTCAACCTAAAAATTTTACGAAAATTGAAAATTACAAATGTTACAATATGGCAAAATATTAAGTAAATGTTTTTGTTTGATTTTCAGATATAACGGTTTAAAATTTTTAAAAGTGCACCTTTTCTGAAATTTATTTATTTATTTATCATAACAAGATATTTAGTTACATAGTCATTAACTTATATTTTAATTTAATTTATTTAATTTAATGTAACTTAAAACAAATTAACTTATATAACTTAATCTAAACTAGTAAGATGGGCACTGGTGGAAGGCTGGTCATACAGGGTTTTGGATATTTTATAAAACAGAGCGCAGTCTTAGTTTGTATGTCAATTCATTCATTGGGGGTGTGTAGTGAGCACTGAATTTGTTAAATACTCTACAACATCTGTTAATAGGCTCATTTTGTCCGTAAACTGTACTATGCGGATATTCCTGACATTGTCATTGAGTCTGAATTTATTTGAGATTTGATCAACCATAATATCGCCATTCAAAACATCTAAGGTAAAACAGAATGTGAGCATAGTTCTTCTAGAACTTAGAGGTAAAAGATTTAATATTTGGAGCCTAGTTGCGTACGGTGGAAGGTTTTCAAAGTCACTAGGATCATACAAGTCTCTAAGAGCAAAGAGAAGGAATTGCTTCTGTATTGACTCTATTCTGTTGCTGTATAACTGGAAAGAGGGATCCCAAATGGGATATACATATTCCAGAAGAGGACGGACAAGGGAACAGAATAATGTCTTAGTGACCCATACATTTTTAAACTCTTAGGCTCTTCTCTTAATAAATCCAAGAAGTTTATTGGCTTTTGAGATTAATCGGTTGTAGTGAGATTTAAGGCACAGTTTATTGTCGAGTAGAATGCCGAGGTCCTCAATTTGATCTACGCGATGTAGTTGAGATCCACTTAGGAAATAGTCATGTAGGTATGTGGATCTTTTATGTGAGAAGCTTATCGTGTGGCATTTACCGACATTAAGCTCTAACTTGTTCTGACTACACCACTCATCTAGTGCAATAAGCTTGGATTGCAGGAATGCGGCATCATCGGGTGAGGTAACAGTATGATATATTTTCATATCATCAGCGTACAATAGATGCGAGACATTTTTTAATACATCAGATAAATCTGAGATGAAAATGTTTAATAAAAGAGGTCCCAAGTGACTTCCTTGGGGTGCCCCAGAGGACATTACTATTTCCTTGGAAATAAAGCCTTGCAATTTGACAAATTGAGTTCTATTACTGAGATAGGATTTAATCCAGTCAAGTAGGGATCCTGCAACACCATTTTTTTTTAATTTTAAAATCAGGATGTTGTGATCAACTCGGTCGAAGACTTTGCTAAAGTCAGTGTGTACTGCGTCGATTTGATGCCCATTTTCTAGTGGGCAGAGTGTATCAGATACTATAATCATGAGGTTAGTCATGGTTGAGCGCCCTTTTCTAAAACCGTGCTGCTGGTAATTAAGAAGAGGGTTGATTATTTTGGTTAATTTGTCGCAGATAATTTTTATACTCTAGATGAAATCTGAGAGTATTATAAGTTTGCCACAAAGTTTGTAACGCCAAGAAATAAGGCTCGGAGAAAAAAATGAATGATACAGAAGTTCATATAATCACTCAAAAATCTCGAAACCGGATGTCCGTCCGTCCGTCCGTCCGTCCGTCTGTCCGTCCGTCTGTCCGTCCGTCCGTCCGTCCGTGTCCTCTCTAGCTTGAGAACGCGTTGAGCTAGAAAGTTCAAATTTTGTCTACGTCGTTTTTAACAAAAAAGTAAGGTCAAGTTCGTGAACGGGCCAAATCTCTCCACCCCTTCTATCCCCTCCCATACAAAATGACACAATTGCGCAATTTCACAATAAACGGGGTTGCTCGAAAAGTATAAAAGCTATTGGCCTGGAATTTGGAATAGATTACTTTTATGATAATACCAATCTACCGTATAAAAATTATGCGTGTCCTCCCCCTCCTTCTACCACCTCCCATACAAACTGTACTTGACTTGAATTACTCTAAGCCAATTTACTCAGTGCGTATAAAATTTAGCAGGCTGAAATTGTGCACCAAATATTTGTTTAAAATTGTTAGTAAGACCAAAAAAAATTAGACGATTAGCTTCACCCCTTCTACCCCCTCCCGTACAAAATGACACAATTTCGCAATTTGATAATAAATGGATTTACTCGAAAACTATAAAAGCTATTAGCCTGAATTTTGGGATATATCACACTCATAATAATTTCAATCTACCGTAGAAAAATTATTTGCGTCGTCTCTCCCCTTCTACCCCCTCCCGTACAAACTACACTTTTTCATGAAATGCTCTAAGTCGATTTTCTCAGAACATATAACATTTATCAAGCTCATATTTTGTAAGAAATACATAATTAGCATTTTGACTAAGATCAGAAAAAAATATTTGATTAGCTTCACTGCTTCTACCCCCTCCCATACAATATGACACAGTTTCACAACTTTACAAAAAAACGATTTTCTTGAAAAGTATGAATGGTACTAGTCTGAAATTTAAGGAATATCAATTTTATAATATTCCTAGTAATTTTTGAAAAAATCACTAGAATCCCTCCACTCTTTCTACCACCTCCCACACAAACTGCACATTTTCACTAAATCAAACTCACTCATTTTCTCAGTTCCCGTTCACTTTTTGGAGTAAGCATTTTGTATAAAACATTTTTATAGCTACTTTAGCATGATGGGGAAAAAATTAGTTCAATGCTATCATCCCTTCTAACACTCCCCATACAAAATTTCTTGGGATCACTAAAAATTCTCATCTAGAGTATCGTAGCCCTGTTATGTTTTCGAATAATTTCGGTATGGCTGATAGAATAGCTATGCCTCTATAGTTCTCCACATTTCGTTTGTCACCATTCTTATGGATGGGTGTAAGATGCGACGATTTCCAACCCGATGGGAATACTCCCAGTGAGAGTGACTTGTTAAAGAGCCAGTATAGAGGTGTTGACAGCTGAAGGGCACATTTCGATAAAAATAAGGGGGGAATGAGATCAGGACCTGGACGTTTTTTGACATCAGTAGTTGTAAGTGTATCAAGCACCTCCTCAATGGTTAATGAAGTATTTTCAACGAGTGGAGGAACCGAAATGTTGGGCTCGATTACGGCTCCTCATATCCCCTCCGCCCGACTATTATGACCAAATTTTATATTTTTCTTGTATTTCGCTAGAACAGCTTGATACATGTTTCAATTACACAGCATAAGAGATATTCGAGATATTAATTTTTATGTGTTTTCTTTGCACCCCCGTGACCCACTCTCTTAAAATAATTGGCCACTCGCTAAGTTGATTCCTGTATATTACCTTATTGGTCCTAAGATATATTTTTTTTTGTGGTAAGTACTTCTAAAGATAAAGTCTTTTGAAAGGAAAAAAATCGGCCGACTATTTCTTTTCGGACCACAATGGAAAAAAATAAATTTTTTTTAGTGTTTTTCAGATTCATGGTTGAGATTTGAGATATTCGAACTCGTAGTTTTTGGTTCTAACGCTCCTCCCGCCTGCCCTTAAACCCTACACCAAATGAGAGTCCGCCTGAGATCACCTCCCATCTACAATCTAACCAAAAATGAACTTTCTATCTTGAAGGGTTTGGGAGTCAGTGGCCGTACACTGACAGACAATCTTTTTTTTTTTTTGGCTAATTTTGTCATGAAACGTAAAAAAACAAAATTTCGTGGTTGCGAATTCTTTTTTTCCAAGTCGATCACAATATTGTTAAAATAATAAAGTGAAACCAAATTGATGAACCTAAATGTCGGAAGCATTCAATAATTTTATTTAGGGCGCTGGCAAAAGAAACAAATTTTATATTTTTCTCGTGGAAAATTTGAACCAAAAGCGAAGAGTTTCAAGTGTAGCTATCGAAAAAAAAACACGAAAACTGATTGAAATTTTAAGCTAAGAGCTTCAAAATTTCCGAAATTGTTTTTAAAAAATATCTGGTAACAAGTCGGGCGTAAATTTCTTGTTCATGGGACAAATGGAGGATGTGTGGAGATAAGAAATACTCATAGGGGTTGCAGGCCCTGGCTGTTGTTAATTATTAAATGCTTAATTTAGGAGCATCGTAAAATTTGTGAAGTAGCTTCCTTTCATTTTCTGGAAATGTGTTCGATCAAAATTAAAGCTCTTAGGTTGTTATAATAATTAGGATATTAGTTGACTTATTGAAATTAGTTCAAATTGCACTTTTACATAGGAGGGGTTACAAGAGTAGAGGGATTGAAAAACTTTTGATACAACCTTGATTAGAATATTTTTAGATGTACGAAAATTCAAATTATTAGCTTTTAATGTGTTGATGATTATTTATTTATCATACTACAAATGGTCGGAATAATACTTTTAAAGTCGGTTGGGGGACCAGTTAATATCTCGAACTTTTAAACAATTTTTTTTTTTAAATAAATTCAAAATCCAGGCTTAATATTTTAATCAAATATTTTGCGCTTATCTGTTGTTTTTTTCAATACACTTGAAATAACTTGTGCTTATTTCGGTGGCTTAAGTAATTTTACTTTATTATTTTAATAATAAAGTATTGTGATCGACTTAGAAAAAAAAAAAAAAATTTGCTACCCTGAAATTTTGTTTTTTCGCGTTTCATGACTAAATTAGCCGAAAAATGCAAAAAAAAAATCCGTCTGTCTGTACGCCGTCCGCCGTCCGCCGTACGTCGACGTGTACGCTCAGCGCACATTAACTCCCAAACCCTTCAAGATACAAAGTTCATTTTTGGAAGGATTGTAGATAGTTGCGGATCTCAGGCGGATACCCATTTTAGGGGGTTTACTGGTTCAGGGGGAGGCGGGGGGACCGCTTAAGCAAAAAAATACGAATATCTCAACCATGGTAATAGCTAGAAAGTTAAAACTCAACACACATATAGAGAGGTTTGTGGGACAACTTTTAAAAATAATTTAATTTTTTTATCCATTGGCGTCCGAAAAGGGGGGGCTAAAAACAAATTGTCGGCCGAATTGTTTTTTCAAATGATTATATCTTCGAAATTACTTTTCGTAAAAAATTCATATTTTGGGAAAATCAAGGTGGTATATAGTTCCTTCGGAATCAGTTTAGAGAGTGGTTAATTATTGTAAGGGGGAGGGACAGGGGGGTGCAAAGAAAAACACTTAAAAATGAATATCTCAACTATCTCTTAAGTTACGTAATTGAAAATTAAAACTTATATTAAGCTATACTAGGAAAATACAAAAAATATACATTATGTTGAAATAATAGTAGTGGGGGGAAATGGGGAGCATTTCAAAAATGGCGCACTTTTCAAAATTACGAATCCTTATATCTCAAAAAAGGGTACAGATATCAAATCAAACAATTGTCAGATTGTAGAACTACATAATGTTTAATTTTGGTAAAAATTTTAAGTTGGGAGGTGAAAGGGGAGGGAGGTGATAAGCAAAAATGTCGAAAATTTTGAGTGATTTTCTTAGGACTCTGGTGAAAGATACAAAGTTTAAATTTTGCATGTGAATACGTCTACTTGATGTACATAGAAAAATAATAATAACTTGATCCATAATTGTTATAAACCGACCCCCCCGGTCTAACGTGCACAAGGTGTTTCATGTGCATTGAAAAAAACACATACACTGAAAATTTTTGAGTGAAATTTTAAGGTAGAAACTTGAAAATTTGCAAAATGCATTTAAAAAAAATCCTTAAATAGACGAAATATTAACTGGTCGAAAACCTTTAAAACTTCTACCCCCTCCCATACAAAATTATTTTTTCGACCATTTTTAAAAAATCAATTATCACCTAACTTTTAAAAGCTATCAAATTGAAATTTTGCATAAAAACTTAAAAAAATAATTGAAGTGAAATTACGTTAAAAGTTTTGAAATCGCGCTTGCCCTTTTATCCCCTCCCATACAATAGTATGATTTCGACCAATTTCATTAAATCAACTAATAATCAACAAATTAAAAGCTACGAACTTCAAATTTTGTACGAGCATCTTACAACAGAAAAGAAAGAAAATTGCATCACAAGTTTTACGATTCCCCTCCGTCCTCCACCCCCTCCCATACAAAATTATTTTTTCGACCATTTTTAAGAAATAAGTTGTCAGCTAGCTCTTAAAAACTACTATTGCAGAAAAACTGACAAAAATAATTCAAATGAAATTACGTTAAAAGTTTTGAAATCGCGCTTGCCCTTCTACCCCCTCCCATACATAAGTATGATTTCGACCAATTTCATTAAATCAACTAATAACCAACAAATTAAAAACTACGAACTTGAAATTTGTACAAGCACCTTACAAGAGAAGCGAAATAAACTACATATCAAATTTTACAATTCCTCTAACTTCTCTACCCCTCCGATACAAATGTTCGCTTTCGTTCATGTAAAATACACCGAATTTTATGAAAATTCTATGCAACTTCGTCTATGATACACATTCTATACAGAGAATATTGGACGTGATTCAAGCGATTAATTAAAAAGCTATTAACATCCACCCACCCTTACTATTACCCCTCCTCCCCTCATAAAAACCCAAACTTGCAGAAACGAATGAAATATTGTTAAATTGACAACAGCCCTGCCCAAGAATTCCATTTCACTTAGCCTTCCCTAACCACTCTAACCTGCATATTGACTTTCCACTCATCCGCAACTTGTCCCAAGAATAATAAAGTTTCGCCCGACTTTTTGGCAGTTTATTTATTCTCCAGACAAAATCTGAGAGTATGTTCTGTTTCCTTTACCGTTTCTAACGCTAAGAAATAATGCCCGCACAGAGCCCCGAAGGGTACTGAAATATTTGTTGTCGCTCAAAAACCTTGATTCCGAGTGACCGTCTGTCTACCTGTCTACAACATAACTCCCGAACGATTTGACCTATCGTGCTGAAATTTCTTGTATTTCATTCTTAGCAAGAAAAAAACCTTTAAATTCGGAAACTGGCTACATACCTCCACTGCTTCTACCTCCTTCTATACAAATGTTATGAGATTTCGAAATTTTAAGAAATTTAAGCTATCGACTTCAAATTTGAGTCAAAGTATAATGATAGATATATTTCATTAACATCACAAAATATTGATCTGATCTTCTTACTTCTACTATCCCCTCCCATACAAAAGTAATTTTTTCGATTTTCATCGAAACTAAGAAAGCTGAAAAGACGAATTATTACCACAGTTAATTTTATTATAAATTCAATCTGTATTGAAAGAATTATCAGCTTTACGTCCTTCCTTCTACCCCTCTCATATAAATTCACGAAATTTTAAGAATAAAAAAATAGAAAATTGAAACAAAGAATAGTGATAAGGATGTTGATAAGCAGTTTCAAAATTCTCTAAAACCCTCCATTTCCCAACCATAATTCTGTTATATCTATTTTATGTATATGAATGTATGAACTTGCAAAATATGAACTTTGCATTTTTCATCAGAGCTCTAAAAAATTAGTTTTCGGACCGCATAAGATATAAAATTTAATATTTTTATGCTTTTTTCTCCATAAAGCAATATCGAGTCGAATTTCGACTTCTATCTCCATTTTTAAATGATATATTGGCAATCGCAATTCTTGACTCTATCTCGCGAACCGCCTCCCCCTTGTCATTCCAGAAAATTTAGGTTATAAAATTCACTTACCTTATCTAAAATCTACCCAAGAATCAACTTATTACTTTAAGGATCTCGGATATATATAGCTCGGGTGTAGTCTAGTGGGTAGCGTGTTCGTCTTACAATGCGAAAGTCGTGAGTTCAAATCCCGGCCGACGTATTATAAATCCTACACACTACCTGCTTGGATATACCTTGGTTACTTCAATCTATGAAAATGAATAGTTCCTAGATAGAGGGTTGTGAGAAGGGCTAAAAACCCATTCACAATAAATTGAAAAACAAAAAAAATGTCAAGGAACCTGAAGGTCGGGAGGCCTAGGCCCGATTTGGGCTGTAGTGCCATTTTAGTAATAAATCTCGGATATATGATTTCATATGAACGGTATACGGGACGACCGATTCTTTTTATACTCTAGATGGAATCTGAGAGTATTATAAGTTCGCTCTAAGGTTTGTAACGCCAAGAAATAAGGCTCGGAGAAAAAAATGAATGAAACAGAAGTTAATATTATCACTCAAAAATCTCAAAACCGGATGTCCGTCCGTCCGTCTGTCCGTCCGTCCGTGCGGAAGTGGAAGTTCAAATTTTGTACACGTCCTTTTTGACAAAAAAGTAAGGTTAAGTTCGTGAACGGGCCAAATCGCTCCACCCCTTCTACCCCCTCCCATACAAAATGACACAATTACGCAATTTGACAATAAACGTATTTGCTCAAAAAGTATAAAAGTTATTGTCCTGATTTCAGAATATATTACTTTTATGATAATATCAATCTATCGTATAAAAATTGTGCGTGTCCTCCCCCTCCTTCTACCACCTCCCATGCAAACTGTACTTATCATGAATTACTCTAAGCCAATTTCCTCAGTGCTTATAAAATTCAGCGGGCTGAAATTGAGCACCAAATATTTATTTAAAATTATTAGTAAGGTCAAAAAAACTGAGATGATTAGCTTCACTCCTTCTACCCCCTCCCATACAAAATGACACAATTTCGCAATTTGACAATAAATGGATTTACTCAAAAAGTATAAAAGCTATTGGTTTCAATTTTGGTATATATTACTTCTTTAATGATTTAAATCTACAGTACAAAAATCATTTGCTTCCTCTCTTTCCTTCCACCCAATCCCATACAAACTACACTTTTTCCTGAAATGCTCTAAGCCGATTTTCTCAGAACATATAACATTTGTTGAGCTCATATTTTGTAATAAATATTCAATTAATATTATTTCTAAGATGAGAAAAAAAATATTTGATTTGCTTCACTACTTCTACCCCCTCTCATACAATATGACACAGTTTCACAACTTCACAAAAAATCGATTTTCTTGAAAAGTATGAATGGCACTAGTCTGAAATTTAAGGGATGCCAATTTTATAATATTCCTAGTTATTTCTGAAAAAATCATTAAAATCCCCCCACTCTTTCTACCACCTCCCATACAAACTGCACATTTTCACTAAATCAAACTCACTAATTTTCTCAGTTCCCATTCAGTTTTTGGAGTAAGCATTTTGTATAAAACATTTTCATAGCTAGTTTAGCATGATGTCGAAAAAATTAGTTCAATGCTATCATCCCTTCTAACACTCCCCATACAAAATTTCTTGGGATCACAAAAAATTCTATTTCATCTAGAGTATCGTAAGATTGCGCTTTACGCGCAATCGTAGCCCTGTTATGTTTTTTTTTTTTTAATTTTTGGGCTAACTTAATAATGAAACTCGAAAAAGCAAAATTTTCGGAGAAACAAATTTTTTTCTCTTATCAATCACAATACTTAGGATATTAAAGTAAAATGCAAAAATCGTCTGAACGAATGGTTTTCACAAATTTGTTGCCCTTTGGTTTTAGCAAATTTTCAATATAACATACGTCAAACTTTCGAAGTAGCCCGAAAAATTAGTTTTTCTGCGCCAAGAATTAGTTTTTTATGTGTTATTGCTTATGAAATAATTTGCAAAGAGTTTCGACATTTTCCTCGAAAATTTGGTCACTGTCTTGTTTGTTTGTTCTGTTTCGAATCTTCTTATTATTAAGCAGATTTATCCTTACAGTGTGTTAAAATAAAATACTTTACTGTGCGAAGTGTTTACTATTTGTAGATTGATCCAAAGCGAGTTACGAGAAAAACAAGAATTGAGAAATCAAGGGTAATACAATTCATCAGCAAACAATGCATTTACTAAAGGCTTCTGGCCGCAGACCTAGTTAGGACTATGGCGACAATGAAAAGAAATCCATTCCATTTTTTTAGTTCAAATCTATAAAATCAATTTTAATTTTTATAACATTTGTTGAAAGCTAATTTTGTAATGAATTATTTTTATTGTTGGGTTATTTGTGTTCATAAATTTTTCTTTATTCGAAATAAGAATATTTTTGTTATTAAAAGTAAAGGGTCGTCTTGTACCGACCACACAAATACCCTACGCATAATATTGAAGCTGTCAGCCGAAATGGGTTCGCAGCTACATCTCATGTTTGTGAACTTCGAGAAGGCTTTCGACAGCGTTAAACGAGATTACATATGGAATGCTTTGCGTAGGAGAGGTTTTCCAGATAAGGTCATAGCTATGATTAAAGAATCCTACGAAGATGCAAGGTGTTGCGTCTTGCATAGAGGAGAGCTGTCCGAGAGCTTTCCTGTGCGAACGGGTGCCGGACAAGGCTGCGTATTAACACCAGCCCTAATTCTGTTGGTAATAAATGACATCTTGAAAGATGCACTGGAAGGCGGGGAAGATAAAGGTCTTCAATGGAAACTACTCAACATCTTAAGTGACCTTGATTATGCTGATGACGTGTGTTTGCTTACACATAGCCGTTCGGACTTGAGAGTCAAATGTTCGCTCGTTGCATTCTAAGTGCAAGGAGGCGGGATTGAAAATAAATGTGCGTAAAACAAAGTACATGCGCAAGGGTTCGAACACAAGTACATTGTTCTCAACGGATAAGACGTGGAACAGTTGCAAGATTTTTTTTATCTCGGAAGCATTGCCAGTATTGACTGCGGAGCCGAAAAGGAAATTGAGGCTCGTCTAAATAAAGCTCTTCGGTCCTTCGATAACCTTTCCTCTTTCTGAAGTTTAAAAGAGATCTCCCTTGGCATGAATCTGCGAGTATGCATGTACTCATGAGTACGCATGCGTCAAATCCGTGCAGTCAAATGGATGTACTGCGTGGAAAGTGACCGTTTGACTTACCAAGAAACTGCAAGCTTTCGTGAACTAATGCCTTTGCCGTATTTTAGGGATATTCTGACCACAAGTGACTTCCAACAACGAACTTTCGAGCTGGACAGACTGAAATAGGCATTGAGATTCAAACATGGAAGTGATAGTGGATTGGTCACACTTTGTGGAAACTAAAGCGAAACATTACCAAACAGGCTATGGATTATAATCGACTATGTAGTACATGGATGCGAGCGATTGAGCAGGAGGCCAGAGGAATAAATAAATCCTGGCAACAGCTGAAGTCCGATGCTCAGAATCGCGCCTTGTGGAAGAGAGTTATTTCTGTCCTATGCCCCATGTAGGGGGCCTTAAAAGGATTTGATTGAAATATTACATAAACCGTTTTTTATACATTCATTCATACTATTTAGTATCTCCCTGTGATATGCTGCCCTTTTTCTTTAAATTCGATAATCAAAACCCCTCTGAATCCCAAAAAAATAGTGGCCATTATTTTTCGGTGGATTGCGAGGCCTTGAACTTCTTAGGGGTGACACGACTTTAGCAGCTACTGCATTGACTCCTACTTTAGTTCATGCTCATAATGATGAGCCGAAGTTTCGTCTCCAGTAACAATCCGGGTCAACATTTCATATCTGTTCTCGCTACAGAGAACCAAAAGTCGGTTAAAAAATCGACGCGCTACTTTTTCTGAACCGCTGAGAGCATTCTCAGTACCCATCTTGCGCTGATCTTAGACATACCGAAGTGATCGTGGACGATATTCAAAATGATTGTATCTGATGCTCCAACCATTTTTATACTCTAGATGGAATCTGAGAGTATTATAAGTTTGCTCTAAAGTTTGTAACGCCAAGAAATAAGGCTCGGAGAAAAAAATGATGAATACAGAAATTAATATTATCACTCAAAAATCTCAAAACCGGATGTCCGTCCGTCCGTCCGTCCGTCCGTCCGTCCGTCCGTCCGTCCGTCCGTCCGTCCGTCCGTCCGTCCGTCCGTCCGTCCGTCCGTCCGTCCGTCCGTCCGTCCGTCCGTCTGTGCGCGCTCTAGCTTGAGAACGCGTTGAGCTAGATAGTTCAAATTTTGTACACGTCGTTTTTGACAAAAAAGTAAGGTCAAGTTCGTGAACGGGCCAAATCGCTCCACCCCTTCTACCCCCTCCCATACAAAATGACACAATTGCGCAATTTGACAATAAACGGATTTGCACGAAAAGTATAAAAGCTATTGGCCTGAAATTTGGAATATGTTACTTTTATAATAATATCAATCTACCGTACGAAAATTATGCGTATCCTCCCCCTCCTTCTACCACCTCCCATACAAACTGTACTTGTCATGAATTACTCTAAGCCAATTTACTCATTGCGTATACAATTTAGAGAGCTGAAATTGTGCACCAAATATTTATTTGAAATTGTTAGTAAGCCCAAAAAAATTTAGACTATTAGCTTCACCCCTTCTACCCCCTCCCATACAAAATGACACAATTTCGTAATTTGACAATAAACGGATTTACTCGAAAAGTATAAAAGCTATTAGTCTGAATTTTCGGATATGTTATTTTCATAGTAATTTTAATCTACAGTAGAAAAATTATTTGCTTCCTCTTTCTCCTTCCACCCCCTCCCATACAAACTACACTTTTTCATGAAATGCTCTAAGACGATTTTCTCAGAACATATAACATTTATTGAGCTCATATTTTGTAATAAATACTTAATTAGTATTAGCACTAAGATCAGAAAAAAATATTTGATTAGCTTCACTGCTTCTACCCCCTCCCATACAATATGACACAGTTTCACAACTTCACAAAAAATCGATTTTCTTGAAAAGTATAAATGGCACTAGTCTGAAATTTCAGGGATGTCAATTTTACAATATTCCTAGTTATTTCTGAAAAAAATCACTCTAATCGCCCCACTCTTTCTACCACCTCCCATACAAACTGCACATTTTCACTAAATCTAACTCACTAATTTTTTCAGTTCCCATTCAATTTTTGGAGTAAGCATTTTGTACAAAACATTTTTATAGCTACTTTAGCATGATGGGGAAAAATTAGTTCAATGCTGTCATCCCTTCTTATACTTCCCATGCGAAATTTCTTGGGATCACAAAAAATTCTATTTCATCTAGAGTATCGTAAGATTGCGCTTTACGCGCAATCGTAGCCCTGTTATGTTTGTTATTTGTTTTTCTTTAAACGAGCATCTTCGAAAACAAGTTTCTCCACTTTTTTGACGATTTTTGAGGAAGTGACCCTCTATTTTGCCTGAATAAACTATGCCACTTATGAATCATTGTTTCTCCAGGGCAAGAGTTCCCGTAAACAGATGCTATTTTCAAAAATGATTTGTGGCGTTTTCCCTTGCTTGGTAAGGAACTTAATAACAGCACGAAACTTAATTTTATTCATAGTTAGCGTTTCCTTTCCGATTGACTTGTTGATTTCGCGATAACTAAAATGTTAGTAATTCCCCAGCAAACAAAATAATTCTTTAAAGACTCGTTAATGAATTATATTAACGAGTGTTTTGATCGTTAACGAGCATCGTTAACGATACATTAATGATTCATCAAGTGGACTAAATGGACATTCATTAAAGAATTACGTTTAGCAATTCATTAATGAATTGTAAAACGCTAATAAAAAACGACTTATATACTCGTTTTTTATTAGCGTAGTATAAACCTCTATAGAGTTTGCAGAGAAAAAATCGCTCACACATGAAACAAAATGTGCGGTATGCCTATAGATATATCTATGTCGACATCATTTTCGGACTCGCATATCGCACGTGTGATGTGAACTCTGCAAAGTTTGGTTTACATGTGATTTACATAATTTAATCTTACGCTCCTGCTCGGTTTTCGAACGTTTAGATTACTCATGATGTTATTTGTTTTTCAAGCATATTACAGCTCGGGCATGCAGAACGATCGTTCTTCGATCATTATTTATGAGCGCTCGTTAAAATGTTTGGTGGGTCGCTTTGATAGAAACTTTGTATTTATACAGGTAAAAATATTTCCCCTCTTTTTCGCCCCTCCCTTTCACTCTGTGAAATTTTTGACCTCCCCTCGTACATTAAAAGTTTTAAAATCTCCTGTCTTTTTACCACCTTTCATAAGAAAGTATTATTATGATTAATTCAATCAATCCACTAATAACAAACAACATGACAGGTACGAACTTGAAATTTTGTACGAACATCTTAAAAAAAAAAAATTAAATGAAACCCATCACAAGTTTTACGATTCCCTTCATTTCTCTCATTTTGAATAAAACTTTAATTATTTATCTTTGTATGAAAATATGAAATTGTGTAAGAATAAATAATTAAATTTGATTACGTTGGTGAAATTCTTTTTAATGAAGGATGTCAAATAGGAGATGTACAGGAGAACATTTTTAATATATAGGTAGTATAAGGCCTTGGAAGAAGATATAAAGTTCAAATCCTGCAGAAACATGAAAGAAAAATAATGATTTAGACCAGAACACCATTTCGGTGATTAACCTGATATGGGCTTATTGTGAACAATTTGCTTAAAATCTGGTTACAATGAAAATGTGAATTGATCAAGCTAGAACCTATAAAATTTTCGAAAATTGATTATAGGAAATAAATAGTTCAAGATATTAATTGCTCCAAAACATTCCATATTAAACTATTATTTCGACCATTTTGGAAAAATATATTATCAAAAGTATACAGAGACTTACACCACAGCAAAGTTTAGAAATTGTGGAAATTTACTTCCAAAAGCAAAAGTTATAGAACACTTCGCAAATTTTTTAGAACGCACAATCGTCCATCTGAGTAACTTATCCGACGATTTATTGATAGATTTCGGGAAAAAATTTACTCAACTCGATGCAATAGCAACAGCAAGGCGAAGAACTGTAAGTCTATTCATCGCTGTTCTCAACAATCTTTAATTTTCCATGATTTTGCGTAAAGAGCTTGATCGACCCATTAAGATCCAATTGGGCCTAGATCTTATGCGTCGTTTGTTTTGTAAATGGGCCGAAAGTGTATTGAAAACTGATCCACATTTCTATCGGTGACGAAGCTAATTTTTGGTTAAATGCTGACGCTAACAAACAATATTGCCATATAAGGAGTGAGAATATCGTCAACGTTTTCACCAGTTTCTATTACATCATGAAAAAGTATGTTTTGAGCTGTTTACATGCTAAAGGCATTATTGGTAATTTATTCTTTAAAAATGAGGATGGATCGAAGGTTATCCGTACAGAAAAATGATAAAAGAGAATTTGTTTCAAAAATTTACTTAAAATCGATCTGGAAGTCTTTTGGTTTAAGCAAAATCATGTAATTCAAAGTTATTGGGTTATTTTTTTGGGAATATGTGAAGTCACTGGTTTAGGCTGATATGCCAGCAACAATTGACGCTTTGGAAATCAGCAATAAATCGTATGTGATTTGCCTGAAGTTGTTTTTAAACAATAACTGTCATCATTTATTCCTTTGAATGAAAATAAATATCTGGAATTAAACTGAGTTTATATTTATATTATTTTTATTTATTTTTTAATCTATCACTCTAAAAAATAACCCTTTATAAACGAATGAAATATTGAATCTAAGTAATGCAGATTTTGATAGCAAATGTATTTATGTATTAAATAATTGATTTTAGCCCATAAACACCTAGAACTCCCAACCTCATATTCTCTTATCTTATACCACCTTAACCTTCACATTTACTTCCCAAGCATCCACAACTTGTTCCAAAAATATAACGCGAAAACCAAGGCTGCCAGCTCATTAAATATATTTCCATGGTCTTATCTTGATTATCATATGACAGTTTTATAAATGACTTCTCAAACGCCAGATTCAAAGCATTCCGTACCATTCCTGAATTTTCATTGCTTATTTGATTTTCTAAAACATACCCACACGATTTAAGATTTTCTTAAATATTTATTCGCCAAATTTCGATATATCTAAACCACTGTATAAATCTTTAAACAAAACAACTATCATGACTAGACCACAATTTCAAAGCTAATGCCCTCACAAAAGCCTTGCGTTCTGCTCTTATAGCGTTGTACCATACGTAACTGTTTAAGTATGCCTCCATCCTTAAAAGAACACTTCGTTAACAGAGATCCAGAAAACCAGCCTCTCGAATACTTTGACGGTTAAGGAGGAACACACCAAGTTACCCTGTTGTATTTATAGGTGCTAATTGAATTAACTACACATAAAAGCTTTTTGTGCTCTCAATTTTATGGATGCTTCCACATAAAACGAATCGATAACTTCATTTCTATTGTGAAAGGATCACATCATTTTCATTATATCGGATTTGATAAAACGAAAAAAACAAAACAACAACTGTTACCAGAACCACCAAATTTCAAATTCCCTACTTCCTTCATAGCCTCATCCTACATTCAACATTAATTATAATTTACAAATCCTTCTTTTGTCTTAATATTGATTAAAATTTCGTCCTTTTACAAACCGTGTCACACAGGTGCTTTATACGATTTAGAAAGGGAAAAAATAAAGCTATATATACGACGTTTTATATAAATATAAAAAAAAGCTTCCGGTTTTCTGTGGCTCTTCTCAAGAAAGTAAGGTTGTTGCTGGCACTTGATGGCTACGTTCCCTTACTTTGAGTAAAGCATTAATTAAAAGGGATCCCTGTCTGTCCCTATTTTGATAATCTATGAAATCGACTTAAGCGAAAGTTTTAATTAATTCGCCAGTCAGTTCAGCATCAGATCTTTCTCGTTAAAGAATTTTGAGAAGACGCGCTATTCTTGTTATGTATGATAATATTGGAAGTCCTAAAACGTCCTAAAGCAACGAAATTTTTGACATACATATTCATTGAATTGTTTCAATCGAGGAAGCTTAAGTTGGGATGATAAAATTTCTCATAATAATCATTCTGATGAAATCGGACACTCTGTAGTATTTTTTGAATTCTTCAATCTAAAAGTAGGATATTGAATGAATGTTGTAGTATTGGTTTGGTGAATGTTTTGTCAGTGCATTTCAAATTGGAAGAAAAGATTTCCGGATTCAACACTGTTACGCTTTTTTATTCGTGACGTTTCGGTCTCTGCTGAGACCTTTATCAGTTTGATGTTTTTTTTTGGAAGTACTAATAATTCTTAATAAATATTAAGTGCACAATTTTAGTTCGATAAATTTTATACGCACTGAGTAAATTGGTTTAGAGTATTTCATGAAGAAGAACAGTTTGTATGGGAGGTGGTGGAAGGAAGGCGAGGACTTAAATAATTTTTATACAGTAGTTTCGAATCGTCATAAAAGTAATATATTCCAAATTTCAGACCAAAAGCTTTTATATAATACTTTTCGAGCAAATCCGCTTATTATCAAATTGCGAAATTGTGTAATTTTGTACGTGAGGGGGGTAGAGGGGTTAAGCTAATCGTCTAATTTTGGTTGGTCTTACTAATAATTTTAAATAAATATTTAGTGCACAATTTCAGTCCGCTAAATTTTATACGCACTGAGTAAATTGATTTAGAGTATTTCATGAAAAAGTACAGTTTGTATAGGAGGGGGAAGACACGCAAAAATTGTATACGGTAGATTGAAATCATCATAAAAGTAATATTTTCCAAATTTCAAACCAAAAGCCATCATACTTTTCGAGCAAATCCGTTTATTATCAAATTGCAAAATTGTGTCATTTTGTATGGGAGGGGGTAGAACACAAACTTGACCTTACTTTTTTGGCAAAAATCACGTGTGCAAAATTTGAACAATCAAGCTGTACGCATTCTGAAGCTAGAGAGCACATGTATGGACAGACGGACGAACGGACGGACATCCGGTTTTGAGATGTTTGAGTGATTATGTGAACTTCTGTATCATTCACTTTTTCTCCGAGCTTTATTAGCGTTACAAATTTTAGAGCAAACTTATTATACTCTCAGATTTCATCTAGAATATAATTACAGGAAATGCACTGGAAGTTTTTATATTCTATTCTAATTTTACAGTACAAACTAGTATACTGTAAAAGGATTTACAGTATACTAGTTTAAAATTGAATCGCTGATTCCAGAAACCACATGAGCCACATTTTTTTCAAACCACATGAGTCAACCATTTAAAATTTACTCAGGGCCCCTTGACTATATAATATGGAAAGGATTAACTGCTTAATTAAAGTGACACTATAGCATACAAAATAAAAAAAAAAAGATTAAAAGATATATTATTTTAGAAAATAATTACTTTTTTTCAAATCCCCAAGAATTTGGAATTAGTGATTCACTTGTTTTCTGCAATTAGCGATTCAATTATTCCGCATAATTGTGCAGTACTACCGTAGTGATTTTTTACAGTACCGGCATTCAAAATTTTCTAACCCGAAATGTAAATTAAAAAAAAACTATATAACTATATAAAATATAAAATTATATCCACCCGCAATGATTGCTTCTTCTTCCCTTTTTTAATGTCACTGCAGCCCAAATCGGGTCTTGGTCTCCTAACCTTCAGGTTTCGTAACATTCAATTAGTTCTTGTGTGGATAACCCTCTATCTACGATCCTTCATCTTCACAGATTGAGGTACCCAAGCGGGATGTATCCACGCAAGCCCAATAGTATGCTGAAACTATACGTCGGCCGGAATTTGAACTCCCGACCTTGGTAGTGTAGACCTACAACATATTACCCACCAGGCTACCCCCTAGCTAAATACTTTCTGTCCACATAAGTATTATTGTAACCAGAGTCAAAATATTTCACAGCGTCCACAAGGTTTAGGTTGTAGAAGGGTGGTTTCGTAGAACATTGTACTCCTCCTATAGATTATGAGATGGATGGGACTCCTCTTGTTCTAACCACTTGGTTTGATTTGCAAACTGTAGCAGGCTCAAATTGTTGATGCCTCTGAGGTCGTCTAGTTCTGAGAAGATTCTAGAGCCTAAAGAGAGCAGACGATTGTTAGAGATTTGCGGACAGTGACAAAGATAACGTTCGATAGATTCTTCGCCTTCCTCGTAACCTCTGCAAAGGCTGTCGCTCGCGATCCGCAAGCAATGATCTGTGGTTAGGTCAACAATAGTTCGGACGCTATAGTAACTACGTTGTATCAGCTGAGCTGTAATATTCTCCACAAAAGGATTTAGCGGTTCCGCAGCTTCTCAGCTGCCGCCACCCCGCCAAGAATGAAACCAAAATAGTTTGTTTTTCAGCACTCTTGGTGCTTCATCAACTGACATCATAGTAGAGTTAATGTTTGCAGATCCTTGCCGTGCAAGCGTGTCTGCTGCCTCGTTTCCTAACAGGTCGCTATGACCCGGTACCCAAATTTGAAACACTTCCTTTATAGCCGCTAGGCGATTCAAGTTGTGTCTAGAAATGGAAACTTGTTTGGATGTAGTCCTGTAGGATTGGATTGCCAGAAGTGCAGCCCTGGTGTCCGAGAAATGTAACAATTTCCGAGACTATTTTGTTTATATTGAGGCTTCCGTGGCGTAGTGGGCAGCGTGCTTGCTTCTCAGTCACTAGGTCCTGGGTTCGATTCCCACTCCGGACGGGATTTTTTTAAGCGCAAATTTTTCAGTTGCTACTGGTGATAAAAAAATTATTCGGAATAAAATGGGGAAACGGTGTAAAAGTGATACAGTTCCACTTCATGAAGGCCTAGATACTCAGTAGATGGGTTCTGTTCGCTTTCTATCATTCAGTCCCCCATAACATCTGCAAATATTTGTCAGTAAGCAGCCAGTACAAGTGAGCAATATACCAGCTTCTCCACTCGCTACGGTCCCCACTCCCCTTCCCCAACCTTCCCAATCCCATTCCTTCTCTCCATGACTGTGTTTGTGCATTGCACATAAAGGCCGAAATTGCCTATAACACAGGTCATTCCGTAAAAAAAAAAAAATCTAAAATAATTTTTGTGCACTTGTTAATAGCTAATACTTCCGCTTGGAACACAGTCGCGTGTCCCGAAATATGAAATGAAGTGTGGATGTTGAGGTCATGGGAATAAATCGCAGCACCTGTCCCCTGGCTAGTTTTAGATTCGTCCATATAGAGATGAGTATCTGTACAGGTGCTGAGTATCGTATTTGTTGCCCATTCATTTCGTTCAGGAAACTTAATGTGAAACTTCCGTTCCTCAACCTCCGGTTGGCTCATGCAAACTCGCAGTCTAAGAGGGAGTTTGCGTCTATAATGACGTTCAAACTTTTGCCATGACCAATTTGTGGTGCTGACCACGAATTAGAGGTGTGTAATCTAATGGCAGCTAGGGCCGCTTCTTGTTTTATTAAAAGATAAAGTGGAAGTAGAGAGGAAATTACCTCCAAGGCTGCAGTTGGCGTGGTTCTAAGAGCACCTGTTATACACAGACATGCCATCCGTTAGATTAGCTGCTAAGGTGCTAGGTCCACGAGCTTTCTATCTTGCCTGTAGACTCAAAAATGTTTCGCATAAAAAATTCCTACCTCTTAAATGAACGATTTTAATTGGCTTGCTACATATTTATACCTTCCAAAAATTTAAACAGTTGACGACTGAGACATATTTTACACTTAGATAGTTCGCATGTGCGCGTGCAGACTGTGCGTAGATTGGTGTGATTATTTCCACCAGTTCAATTCAGTCTGTAAAATGTTTAAACTGTGGGTAGAAGGAGTGAAGCTAATCAGTTAATTTTTTTTCCTATCTTAATAATAATCCTAATTTTGCGTTCATGACAAAATTAGAGCTCGATAAATTTTACACATACTTAGAAAGTCGGTATAAAGTATTTCATGAACAATTTAGTTTGTACGGAAATGAGTCATTTTGTATGGGAGGGGGTAGAATGGGTGAAGTGATTTGGCCCATTCACGAACTTGACCTTACTTTTTTGTAAAAAACGACGTGAATAAAATTTGAACTCCTAGCTCAACGCGATCTCAAGCTAGTGAGCCCAAAAACGCCGAACGGATATCCGGTTTTGAGATTTTTGATATAATATCAACTTCGTTATCATTAATTTTACTTTATTATTCTAATAATAAAGAATTGTGATGGACACAGAACAAAAAAAAATTGCTACCCTGAAATTTTGTTCTTTCGCGTTTTATGACTAAAAATGCAAAAAAAAAAAATCCATCCCGCCGTATGTCATACATATGGACTTATATCTCCGAGACCGTTAAAGGTACAATGTTCGTTTTTTAATGGATTGTTGATTGGGTAAGTGAGCTATATTTTCTAAATTTTGGGGGGTGCTAGGTTGAAGGGGGAGGCGGAAAGAGTCAAAAACTCCACTTGCTAATATCTTCACCACGAATGCAGATAGGAAGTTGAAAATTAGTAGAGTTATAGAGAGGGTTGGAAAAAACTCTAAAAACAATTTAATTTTTTTATTCATTGGCGTCCGAAAAGGAGGGACTAAAAACAAATTGTTGGCCGAATTGTTTTTTCAAATTACTTATCGTAAAAAATTCATATTTTGAGACCATTAAGGTGGCATATAGCTCCACCGGAATCAGCTTAGAGAGTGGCTAATAATTGTAAGGGGGAGGGTCAGAGGGGTGCAAAGAAAAACACTTCAAAATGAATATCTCAACTATCTCTTAAGCTATGTAATTGAAAGTGAAAACATATATTAAGCCATACTAGGAAAATACGAAAAAATATAATATGTTGAAATAATAGTAGTGGGGGAAATGGGGAGCATTTAAAAAATGGCGCACTTTTCAAAATTACAAATCCTTATATCTCAAAACAGAGTACAGATATCAAATCGAAAATTTGTAGAACTACATAGTAAAAATTTTAAGTTGGGAGGTGTAAGGAGAGGGAGGTGATAAGCAAAAATGTCTAAAATTTTGAGTGATTTTATAGGGCTCTGGTGAAAGATGCAAAGTTTAAAGTTTGCATGTGGATACATCTATTTGATATACATAGAAAATAATGAAATGATTTGTTCCACAATTGTTATGCACCGAGCCCCTGGTCTAACGTCCACAAGGTGTTTCATGTGCAATGAAAATAGCAAAAAAAACTGAAAATTTTTAAATCAAAATTTTAAGGTAGGAACTTGAAAATTTGCGGAATGCATATATGTAAATGTATGAAATATTAACAACTCCGCCAAGCCCGAGTTGAGAAAGGAGGAGGGTAAATGGAGTTAACCTGAATGGCCAGTAACACCAGTGCGTCTCAGGAAGTAGGCAAAAAGTATGACATAGTTGGACTTGCAGCATAGCTGTGAGAACTCCAGCATGTCATATTTAGCTCAAAGCTCCCACCCTTTTTCTACTAGGGTGTAATAAATAAGTAGGACCGGTCCTCCAGGTCGGGGGTTGGGCGAGGCGCCGACAACGCATCACCGGAAAAAGAACACTGTCCAGAAACCTGAAGAACAGCCTCGGAAAGGATGGACTCAACGGCAACGACCACGCAAACGAAAAATGGACTACTCTATTGGATCTTGGAATGTTCGATCCTTATTTAGGACAGGAGCTCTGAAAGAGTTTCTCGAAGAAGTGGCAAAACACAACATCAACATAACTGCCATCCAAGAAACGAAATGGCTCGGTAGCGAAATCATAGACATGAGATCACACACAATCTATCCAAGTGGAAAATTGTCGGGAAGCAGAGAGTTTGGAGTCGCTTTTGTCGTTGACAAAAAATTTAAACAGCAGGTCACGAGCTTCAAACCAATAAGTGAAAGATTGTGTGCAATCCGAATAAAGACTAAATTTTTCAACACTTGGTTGATCAACGTTCACGCACCAACAGAAGACAAGGACGATGTAACTAAAGACGAATTTTATGCCACCCTAGAGACAACCTATGACTCACTGCCCTCGAATGACCTAAAAATTGTCTTAGGGGATTTTAATGCAAAAGTCGGAAAGGAGGAGGCTCATAGAGGAACAACAGGAGGGCACAGTCTCCATGACATAACAAACGACAATGGCCAACGTCTTATTGATTTCGCAAGCAGCAAAAATATCATAGTAAGCTCTACGTGCTTCCCACATCGCGATATTCACAAACGAACGTGGGCATCACCAGATGGTCACACCTTCAACCAAATAGACCACGTTCTTATTGAGAAAAGGGCTGCTTCCAGCATACTTGATGTACGAACTCTCCGCGGTGCGAATTGTGACTCTGATCACTATCTAGTCAGAGCTAAGTATCGATGCAAAATAGCTTGTCGTGGGTATTCGAAAACGAGTAGAGCTCGCAAATTTAATGTCGACATGCTTAACGATGAAACGGTGGCGCAGGCTTACATGCTAGCATATATAATAAACACCTGACACCAATATATGAAAATATCCAAAATATGCCAGTGGATAATGCGTGGATGAAAATACGAGACGGCATCAAATCCTCCGCGGAAGAGGTATTAGGATATCAAGCACGGCGAAAAAGCAATGATTGGTTCGACCAAGAATGTCGCGACGCAATAGATAGAAAGAACGAAGCTTACAAAATTTTTACTGAACGACCAACACGAGCCAAAAAAGAAAAATATGACGAGCTTAGGCGATATGCGAAAAAGACCTGCAGACGAAAACAAAGGAAGTACCATAATGACAAGATACAAAAAATGGACGACGACATGAGAAAAAATAATACGCGGGACGCATACGCCATAGTAAAAGACTTGAAAAAGGGATATAAACCAAAAACCAGTCTCTGCAAAGACGCAGAGGGCAATATCATCAGCGACACAGAAGAAATCAAAAGGAGATGGGCTTCATACTTCGAACATCTTTTGAATCCCATCCCAGTAGCACCGATAACGACAGACAACATTTCAATTCAAGCCTCAACTGACGAAGATGAACCATCATCGACACCACCCACGCTTCCTGAAATCAAAGCAGCCCTATGTGACCAAAAACGAAACAAAGCGCCGGGAATTGACGAAATACCAGTTGAACTTCTGAAAAACGGTAGAAACTGTGTCGCTGAAATACTGCACAGCATGATATGCAAAATTTGGACAGAGGAAATCATACCCGACGACTGGCGAAAAAGCATTATATGTCCAATTTACAAGAAAGGAGACAAACTCTGCTGTGAGAACTACAGAGGTATATCATTGTTGTGTACGTCCTATAAAATACTGACAAAAATAATTGAACGTCGTCTTAAGCCCTATACTAATCAAATAATTGGCGAATACCAAGGCGGATTCAGAACCGGACGATCTACAACAGACCAGATATTCTCGGTGAAACAGGTGCTTGAGAAATGCTGGGAATATAACACAGACGTGCACCAAATATTCGTAGATTTTAAACAAGCATACGACAGTATCGACAGGAGCGTACTGTACCAAATCATGCTTGACTTTGGAATTCCTCCAAAACTAGTCCGACTAACAAGACTCACAATGACGAACACTGAATCCCAAGTGAGAATACAAACCGATTCCACAACCAGCTTTCGAACGGAATGTGGTTTAAAGCAGGGAGATGGTCTAGCTCCTATGCTTTTCAACTTGGCACTAGAGTATGTCATCCGAAAAATCCCAGTCGACACCAACGGGACACTACTACTACTACTACACTACTAAGTCCACCCAACTAGTAGCATACGCTGACGACATTAACATTCTAGCAAGATCCTTCCCTAGTGCTAAGGAGGTATTTGTCAATCTTGACTTCGCCGCAAAAGAAGTCGGGTTGCGCATTAATGAAAACAAAACAAAAGTAATGACGCAAACAAGAAGGAGAACGCCAATCAGACAAAACATAACAATTGCGGAATATAATTTGGAGAGTGTGGACAACTTCATATATCTTGGGGCTAATCTAGCAAAGGACGGTAATGAAACAGACGAAATCAAACGACGGATAATACTAGCAAATAAGACGTATTATTCGGTACTTCCAATAATGAAATCCAAGAAAGTGCACAGGAACAATAAGCTGCGGATTTATAAAACTATTATACGACCTGTGCTCTGTTATGGCAGCAAGACGTGAACATTAACGCGAACTTCCGAAAAAGCAGTTAACGCATTCGAAAGAAAGGTCCTCCGAAGAATTTTGGGACCTGTGAAGGAAGGAACGGAATGGCGAATAAGATACAACCATGAGTTGTATCAACTCTACGACGAGCCAGAAGCTTCAACGTTCATCAAGTTACGTAAACTGCAGTGGGCTGGCCATGTAGAGCGAATGGAAGACAGAAGAATCCCCAAACGTGCTCTTAAAGGCAAAGCGAGTGGTAACCGGCCAGTAGGCAAACCACGCAAGCGATGGGAAGACTCGGTTGATGAAGACAGCAAAGCCATTCTAAAAATTAGCAGCTGGAGGACGCGGTCTTTGGATCGAGACGATTGGAGGCGACGACTTCAGGAGGCCAGGGCCCGATTTGGGCTGTCGCGCCATTGATGATGATGATGAAATATTAACTGGTCGAATACCTCCAAAACTTCTACCCCCTCCCATACAAAATTATTTTTCGACAATTTTTAAGAAATCAGTTATCACCTAACTATTTAGAGCTATAAATTTCATTTTAAATTGATTGATTGATTAAATTGTTCATAAGCTTTTAAAAATAGTTTAAATGAAAGGGTGTCAAAAGTTTTGCGATCGCTCTTGCGCTCCTACCACCTCCCATACACAATTTGTTTTTCGGCAATTTTTAAGAAATCAATTGTCACCGAACTATTAAAAGCTATTAATTTGAAATTTTGCAGAAAAACTTTTGAAAATAGTTGAAACAGAACTACGTCAAAAGTTTTGAGATCGCTCTTGCCCTTCTTCCCCCTTTCATACAAAAGTGTGATTTCGACCAATTTCAATAAATTAACTAATAACCAACAAATTAAAAGCTACGAACTTGAACTTTTGTACGAGCACCTTACAAGAGAAATGAAATAAAACTGCATCACAAATTTTACGTATAGTATTTACTTATAGACGGACTACCAACCGAACTCCTCAAAGCGGACCCGGAAATAACAGCCGATATACTCCTTAAACTCTTTACTGAGGTGTGGAAGGAAGATATCCAACTGAATGAAAGGAGGGCGTCATTATGAAAATTTCGAAGAAGGGCGACCTTCGGGATTGTGGCAATTGGCGTGGTATATCAGGGGTGTAAATATGAAACCGGAATTTGATCATAGAGGGCCTCACTGGTCAATGTGGTTATTGGGAACACGCGTCAGTGGCGCCATTTTCTTGTTTTGACATTGGACAAAGATTGTCAACTCATATCACTTCAAGTTTCGTACGACAGAATAGTTTTTGATAACAGTGAATATGTCGAACTTTGTACCGCGAAACTACGATTTCCGGGCAGATTTAATTTTCTGTTACCATTTGAAGAAAACTGCTGCTGAATCGCATCGACTGCTTGTCGATGCTTACGGTGATCATGCTTTGGTAAATGACAGTGCTTTGAGTGGTTTAAAAAAATTCAAAAGTGGAAATTTTGACGTGAGAAACGAAGAACGTGGAAAACCACCGAAAAAGTTTGAAGACAGCAGATTGCAAGCATTGTTGGATAAGGACGACGCTCAAACGCAACAACAACTGGCACATCAGTTAAAGGTAACACGAGCAATGGTCGCCATACGTTTGAAAGCCATGGGAAAGATCCACAACATGGGAAAACGGGTCCCACATGATCTCAACGAAAGACAGCAGGAAAATAGAAAAACCACTTCCGAAATGCTGCTCGCCAGATACAAAAGAAAGTCATTTCTCCATCAAATTGTGACTGTCGATGAAAAATGGATTTATTTTGAGAATCCGAAGCAGAAAAAATCATCGGTAACTCCAGATCAACCACCGACATCAACTGCAAGACCAAATCGCTATGGCCGGAAAACAATGCTCTGCGTTTGGTGGGATCAGAAGGGTGTGATTTATTATGAGCTGCTGAAACCTGGTGAAACCGTTAACAATGAACGCTACCGACAGCAAATGATTGCATTGAATCAAGCTTTGAGTGAAAAACGCCCAGAATATCAGCAGAGAAAAAACAAAGTAATTTTGTTTCATGACAATGCACCATCACACACAGCAAGACTGGTCAAGGAAATGATAGAGTCGTTCAGTTGGGAAATTCTTTCCCATGCCGCTTACTCACCAGACTTGGCTCCGTCTGATTACCATTTGTTTGCATCCATGGGACACGCACTTACTGAGCAGCGCTTCACTTCCTACGAAAATGTACGAATATGGCTCGATGACTGGTTTTCATCAAAAGACCAACTGTTTTTTTGGCGAGGCATCGCACATTACCAGAGATATGGGGAAAATGTATAGCTAGCGAAGGGCTATACTATGAATAAAATACTCCTTTTCATTTCCAACCAATAAGTTTTTTTTTTTGCGAAAAAATTCCGGTTTCATATTTACACCCCTGGTATGTCTACTTACTGCCGTATCAAAAATTATGGCTAAGGTAATTCTCAATAGGATTAGTGATGTCATCGAGAGCACTCTCGAAGCTTATCAGGCTGGATTCCGTAAAGGGGTCGTCTTGTACCGACCACACAAATACCCTACAGATAATATTAGAGCAGTCAGCCGAAATGGGTTCGTCACTACATCTCATGTTTGTGAACTTCGAGAAGGCTTTCGACAGCGTTAAGTGAGATTACATATGGAATGCTTTGCGTAGGAGAGGTATTCCAGATAAGGTCATAGCTATGATTAAAGAATCCTACGAAGATGCAAGGTGTCGCGTCTTGCATAGAGGAGAGATGTGCGAGGGCTTCCCTGTGTGAACGGGTGTCAGACAAGGCTGCATATTATCACAAGCCCTGTTTCTGGTGGTAATAAATGACATCTTGAAAGCTGCACTGGAAGGTGGGGAAGGTAAAGGTCTTCAATGGAGACTATTTAACATTTTAAGTCACCTTGATTATGCTGATGACGTGTGTTTGCTTGCACATACCCGTTCGGACTTAGAGTCAAATGTTCGCTCGTTGCATTCTAAATGCAAACAGGCGGGACTGAAAATAAATGTGCGTAAAACCAAGTACATGCACATGGGTTCGAACGAAAGCACGCCGATTGTTCTTAATGGACAGGATGTGGAAGAGGTGCAAGATTTTTGCTATCTCGCATTCTCAGCATAGACGGCGGAGCAGAAAAGGATGTTGAGGCTCGGCTAAATAAAGCTCGTCAGGCCTTCGGTATCCTTTCCCCTTTCTGGAGGCTAAGAGAGATCTCCCTTCGCACGAAGCTGCGAGATTTTGACGCATGCATCAAATCTGTGTTGTTATATGGTTGTACTACGTGGAAAGTGACCGTTCGACATACCAAGAAACTACAAACTTTCGTAAACCAATGCCTCCGACGCATTTTAGGAATATTCTGGCCAGAAGTGATCTCCAACGACAAACTTTGGAGTACAACTGGCCAGATTAAAATAGGTATTGAGATTCAAAGGCGGAAGTGGCAGTGAATCGGTCATACTTTGAGGAAACCAGAGCGAAACATCGCCAAACAGGCTCTGGATTATAATCCTCAAGGAAGACGTCGGGTTGGTCGACCATGTAACACATGGAAGCGAGCAGTTGAGCAGGAGGCCAGAGGAATAAACAAGTCCTGGCAACAGCTTAATGCCGATGCTCAGGATCGCGCCTTGTGGAAGAGAGTTGTTTCTGTCCTATGCCCCTATAGGGGGTCTTAACAGGAATTTGATTGATTGACAAATTTTACGATTCCCTTACCTCCTCTACCCCCTCCCATACAAATGTTTGGTTTCGTGAATGTAAAATACACCAAGTTTTATGAAAATTCTATGCAACTTCGTCCATCAAACTGACATTCTGTACAGAGAATATTGGACGTGATTCAAGCAATCAATTAAAAAACTATTAACATCCACCCACCCTTACTATCACTCCTCCCCTCATAAAAACTTACACTTGCATAAATAAACGAATGAAATATTGATTAAATGTACTGGAACTTTTGAACATTTTCGCAAAGTGTTGAATTGAAAACAGCCCTGCCCAAGAACCCCCTTTCACTTAGTCTTCCGTAACCACTCTTACCTGTATATTGATTTTCTACGCATCCGCAATTTGTCCCAAGAATAATAAAGTTTCGCCCGACTTGTTGGCAGTTTATTTGATTAGTAATAAACAAAAAATCTACTCTAACAACAGAAAAGCCGAACTTTTGGCAGATAAATTTCTTCGTGGACACGAACTTTCAAAAAATATTAAATCTAATATTGCAACAATTGTCGAAAATTCCGTTCCAGAATTTTCGAAAGAAAAATGCAATTTATCAGCCCATCACCTCTGTAGTCCTAAGGAGCTTAAAGCACTTATTAAAAGAACATCAAATAGCAAATGCTCGGGTTTAGACAATATCGCCAATGTGCTTATTAAAAATTTCCCCAAAAAAAGCTGTCATTTAACTGAATGCCATTTTTAATAGTTGCTTACTTCTAAGCTACTTTCCATACAAATGGAAAGAAGCAGCAGTTATTGCTTTACCAAAGCTTAACCGCGTAGAATAATTTTTCCAAGTTGCATCTTTAGCACCGGATCTATCTTCTTTATTTATTGTATACTAGCAATCACCCGCGACTTTGTCCGCGTAATAATCGCAAAATAAGCAATTTTTGAGAATGTAGTTAGTAATACAATATGCGGGATATATAATCTGATTATTATTATTATTTTAATGGCTCTTTGAAGACGATGGTTTGTATTTTGTTGGAATCAGAACCATAAATTTATAAGAATGAAACCACGATATTCGCATTTGTATGGGACAGGCTCGTGATCAAATCAATCCCGTGACTTGAGATCATGTACGATTGGAAGAGCGTTAAGGATATGTTAATAGTTGTAGCTTGCGTTAGTTAAGAAAAGCCCAAATAAAATAACATTAAGATTAAAACCAAAAAAAAAAACAAAAGGCCCAATCATACGATACTATAGATGAAATCGAAATTTATGTGATCTTTCGAATTTTTTTGTGAAGAGTGGTAGAAGGGGTGACATTACTGAACTAATTTGTTTCACATCATGCAAGAGTAGCTATAAAAATGTTTTGTACAAAATTAAGTTTGGAAAAATGAATAGGTACTGAGAAACTTAGTGCACTGGATTTAATGAAATTGTGCAATTTGTATAGGAGGTGGTGGAAGGAGTGAGGGGATCTTAGTGATTTTTTGCGAAACAACTACAATCATCATGAAATTGATAAATTTTAAATGTCAGATCAGTAACATTTACACTTTCCAAGAAAATCGAATTTTTGTAAGGTCGTGGAATCGTGTCACGGGGTAAAAAGAGTGGAATTCGGAATACGAAAAATTCGACAGACAAGGCTTATGATGAACTCAACGTATCAAGTAAGGATCCAGAACAACTTGACAAGAAGTTTCGGGCTGAAGCAAGGAGATGGCCTTGCACCTACACTTTTTAATCTGGCTTTGGAACATAACATAATTATGATTGGGAGGGGGTAGAAGGAGTGAAGCTAAGCTGATAATTTTTTTCTAGCATTTATTGCAACTATTAAGAAACAAATTCTGGCAAAAGTTTTAAGTTTTTAATTTTTCTAGTTTTAATGGAAATCGAAATAATACATTTAACAAAAATTATGCATTTGTATGGGAGGTGGTAAAGGGAGTGTAAGGATCAAAACAATTAATTTTTTTTCCCGTTATTGATATTTCTATTTTTATACCTTATGCAAAATATCGAGTTGATAGATTTAACAGTTTCGAAGAAAAATAATTTAATTTAAATTTCAAAATTTGTATGGGAGGGAGTAGAATGAGTGAGGTGAAGTTGATAATTCTTTTTAAAGCTAATTGTAATTATAGTAGAATTATTTTTGGCAAAAATTTCGTCTTTTCAGTTTTATTAGTTTCAATGAAAATCGAAAATATATATTTTTCAAAATTGTCCATTTGTATGGGAGTGTGTAGAAGGAGTGAGGGGATCGGATCAATATTCCGTAATATTAATGACATCTACATCGTAATACTTTGACCTAAATTTCAAGTAGATAGCTTTAATAGTTTCAAAGAAAAATTAATTTCTTTATATTTCGAAATTTCATGAAATTTATATGGGAGGGGGTAGAAGGAGTAGGGGGATGTAGCCCATTCACGAACTTAAAGTTACTGTTTTGTTAAAAATGACACACAGAAATTTTTAGCCCTATAGCTCAAAGCTTTCGAGAGTTATGCTGTAGACAGTCAGACAGACAGAAAGACGGACAGACGGTCACTCGGAATCGAGGTTTTTGAGCGACAACAAATATTTCTGTACCCTTGGCGACTCTGTGTGAGCCTTTTTTCTTAGCGTTACAAACTTTGTGGCAAACACAATATACTCTCAGATTTCATCTAGAGTATAATATGTCGTTAGAAAACTGCTAGTTGACACCAAAGGGACGCTACTGTTTAAATCATTGCAGATAATAGCTTACGCAGACGACATAAACATAATGGCGCGATAACAACTGGGCGCCAAGGAAGTCTTCGTTAATCTTGACACGGCAGCACGAGAAGTAGGGCTACGCATAAACGAAAACAAAACAAAAGTTATGTTGTAGTCACGAATAAACACGCGAATCAGACAAAATCTAACTAGAGCGGACTATAACATAGAAAACATGGACAACTTCATATATTTAGGAAAGACGACAATTAAATCAATGAAATCGAAAAACGCATAATGGTAGCAAACAAGATATACTAGTCGGTAGTTCCGATAGAAAAACGAAGCAGAGAATCTACAAAACCGTAATAAGACCTGCACTCTTCTATAGCAGCGAAACGTGGACGTTAATACAGGCATAAAAAAAATGGTTAATGCCTTCAAGAGGAAGGTATTACGATGAATCCTCACGGACCCATGAGAAAACAAGGCGAATGGAGAATTCGATACAATCAAGAATTGCATACCATTTTTGAGGACCCAGAAGCCTCTAGTCTCATCATGGAAAGGTGGTTGGGAAAAGCGCAGTCAGGAAACCGAGAAAACGCTGGGAGGATTCAATTGATGAACACTGCAAATCGCTTCTGATGTTTTCATTGAAACGCTAAGAAATAAGCCTCGGAGAAAAAAATGAGTGATACAGATGGTCATATTAGCACTCAAAAATCTCAAAACCGAATGTACGTCTGTCTGTCTGCCCGTGTCCTCTCGAGCTCGAGAACGCATTGACCTAGAATGTTCAAATGTTGTAGTAACCAATTAAAAAATTATTAACCTCCACCCATCGTTACTATCACTCCTTCCGAATAAAAACCCAAACATTTAGTCTTCCCTAACCACTCACTATTGACTTTCCACGCATCCTCAACTTTTCCCAAGAATTATAAAGTTGCGCCCGACTCGTTGGCAGTTTATTTGGACGAAGATACTTGTATGTTGGCGGTTCCATAATATCAATATTGTTTTTTACATTAGTTTAGTTTTTTTAATTGTATACATTGTGGCCAAAAAGTACCAAGAATTTGTTACATATTTAACATATATTAAATTAATTGTCAATATTTATTTTGTCGCCTTCAAGGTAATCCCCATTAAATGCAACTCAAATATGCTAGCGTTTTTTTCCCAGTCCTCGAAACATTTTTCACAAGCAATTTTTGGTATGGTCTTCAGCTCCTCCAGGGAATTTTGTTTTATGATCTTGATCAACTCAAAACGGGTTCCACGGAGCGGTTATTTCAGTTTTGGGAGTAGAAAAGGGTCACACGGGGCAAAATCTGTTGAATACGGTGGTTGATTGATGCAATTTGTTGCTTTTTTGGACTTAAGTTCGGTGGCTCAATGCGATGGCGCATTTTCATCGTGGAAATTCCATGAATTCTCCTTCCACAATTCCGACTTTTTTTGAAGGATTTGCTCACGCAAACGTTTCAATATTGTTAAATAGTAGTCCTTCTTTACCGTCTGTCTCTCCAGAATGAATTCATGATGGATCAAACCTCAAATATAAACAAAAACAATTAGCATCGTCTTAATTTTTGAGCCGCTTTGGCGTAGGTTTATTGGTTTCACCTCATTTTTTTCATCCATTCATGATTGTTGACTGGTTTGCATATCAATTTCGTAGACCCATGTCTCATCACCAGTTATGATGCGCTCCATGAATGTGGGATCGGAATTCGCACGATTAAGCAAATTCAACCCTATCGGAATGAGTCGAGCAGGGACGCGTTTCATGGCCAAACTATACACCAAAATCGAACGAACGGACTCGCGAGAAATGCCGAACTCTCCTGCTATTTCCTTTTCTAGTACTGGCATGACGATTTTCGAGCACCGTTTCCTTCACTTTTTGAATGTTTTCGTCAGTTGAAGAGGTCGTAGGACATCCAGAGAGACATACAGAGGCATGTTTTCAACGATCACTCGACCGTCCTTAAAGGCATTGTACCAGTCGTAGGCTCGTGTTTTTGATATTAGTGAATCATCGTAAGCCTTTTCCAACATTCGCAACGGTTCCGCACAAGAGATTTGGTGGGAAACACAAAATTTGAGGCAAACTCTTTGTTCCATATTTCTATTCATTTTAAAAATCGCGGCAGACTACTGAGGTTTATCGATTCATCCAGCTGCTGTAAGCAAACTAATTAACAGACTGTGCTAATTTTTGTGGTAATAATTAAGGACAGTCTTATCTGCTTATCAAAAAAATATGAGATACCATTTCTCAGGTAATTTTAATTAAAAATTCCCGATACTTTATGGTTACAATGTATGTAATCTTTCAGAAATTGTAATCTGGCGCTTAGGAATTCGCGTCAAAATCTCAATACTTATTCTAATCTTTTCCACGTATTATACCTCACGAATTACCGACTGGTATTTGCCATGAATTTGACCAACATAAAAACCAAAAAAAAATCTATAATATTGCCATTACTGGCGCCGAATAAATAAAACTTAGTACCCTGGCTTACTCAAACCCCTCCTCCTACTTTTTTTCAAAAACGCACCTGCCGATTTTTTGAGTTTTTGCAAATTCGTATTTATTTCAAATGGGACTTCTTTTATCCATTAACGTATTTAACTAAGCACTTCTATTATTTACCCAAATTGCGTGTCTGGAATAAAATCTCGTGGGTAACATTAACTGACTTATCTGTTAAAAGTGTCGTAGATTTTTCGCAATAAATCTTTTCATCGCCGTACAATCAATACCTTTAATCTCGCAGAGTAAGAGTAACGAATTTCAATTCATCGCTCCAGTGCTCCAGTGGAGCACTTCAAGTTGCCTTTTGCCTACTTTAAAATCAGCAGTCACGTGTCCACTTAAGTTTAGTAGAGAAAAAAAAAAAAAAAAAATAAACGAATCCAGCTACTTATAGATTTTTAGTGAACTCTTGATCTAGAAATTTGTAGTACCATCTCCACAGGAGGAGCTATATATATGTACATTGGCTATGTTAGTTTACTTCAAATGAAACTCATTTATCATTTCTGTAGACATGTTAGACTCCTAATGGTGATATGGCATCAAGGAGTCATGACGCAAGTTGAGATTTATGGCCTGATGTGTTCGAAACTTACGAAACTGTTCGAACCAGAAGAGTCAAAAGATTTATGCCGTACAAATCATGTCGGTGATCGTAATTGTTATTCTGGCGGTAAGCAAAAATAATGAACAAGACAGGTGATGCGAACGATGGCACTGAGATTGAACCAAAAACAGCGTGCCAAGGAGCGTCGGAGTCAGTTCATATATCATAGCCTTCACCGCCGTATTGATCCGATATATTTCCAACAAGAATTTCTCTCAATTCCTGCGAAAAAAAAGCCACCAACTTCTCGTGAAAATTCAATCCCCAATGGGAGTATTACTGACTTTCATATAGAATATGCCGGCTCAAGTTCATTTCGAGTCGCACGCCTTACGCAAGACAAAATTTCAGGATTTTATCTGAAAAGTTTTCGACTTAATTGGATCGAAGCAGCTCGTTATCAGTCTTTTCCAGCTTAGAAGGTTCTCATATTGTCGCAATCGATATTTTACATATCTGCGTTTTATGAAAGGAATTTGATTAGAAAATCTAGGAGTTTCGGTGTAATACTGATTCATAATCTTCATCAGGAATGCATTTGCAAATGTAGAGCTAGTACTCCAATACTGTATACAATGCATGCTAAATAGTTAAACAAAACGATATGGAGTTGTTACTGTTCAAGGAGAGATTAATGCCATGCCAGGAAAGTGCAATTTCATCTAAATTGCATCCCAAAAGCACTCAACGCTCTCGGCAAACACATTTCACGAGGTTAGATGGCTGGTGCTCCCAGCATAGAAAATAAATGGAAAAACGCATAGGTATATACTTACTATAAATTGATGCACTTAATGCAATACTTTCCCGGAAATTATATGAACGGAAAAGGTCGCTCGGGAGGATACGACAGGACACAACGACACACAAGAAAATTGCATTGAATTATTTATGAAATATGGCAATATGTATATTCTATCGATTACGTGCATAGTTAGTTGGATAATTGATATAATTTTAAGTGGAACTCTTCTTTCCGGTTGCAATGAATAAAAAAAGGTGGGCATGTTGAATAGTTATTATCTATCCAAGATGTATGTACTACAGTATGTATTGCCCTCGTTAACTTTACGTGCACGCTAGAAATTTTCATGTCAGTTCAATACATTTCAATGAATTTGAAATGTTTTGATATGAATTGATTGTATGGAATATGGCTGTTGTATGAAGATAGAGTGCATGCAAAAACAGTCTTTTATCCTTGTTAAAATAATCATACAATACTCTAGATGAAAGATATTTTTATAGATTATAAGAAATTTTGTATGGGGAGTGGTAGAAGGGGTGACAACGTAGAACCAATTACTTTATTATTCTAATAATAAAGTATTATGATTGACACAGAAAAAATTACTACCCTGAAATTTTGTTTTTTCGCATTTCATGACTAAATTAGCCTAAAAATGCAAAAAAAATCCGTCCCGCCGTACGCCGTCCGCCGTACATATGGACTAATATCTCCGAGACCGTTAAAGTAGAATGTTCCTTTTTGGATGGATCGTTGATTAGGTACGTGAACTCTATTTTCCAAATTTTGGAAGGTGTTAGGTGGAAGAGGGAGGCGGGGAAGGGAAAGAGTCAAAAACTACACTTTTTAATATCTCCACCACGAATGCAGATAGGAAGTTGGAAATCAGTAGAGATATAGAGAGGGTTGTGGGACAAACTTAAAAAATAATTTAATTTTTTTATCCATTGGCGTCCGAAAAGGGGGGGCTAAAAACAAATTGTTGGCCGAATTGTTTTCTCAAATGATTATATCTTCGAAATTACTTATCGTAAAAAATTCATATTTTGGGACCATTAAGGTGGCATATAGCTCCACCGGAATCAATTGGGAGGTGTAAGAGGAGGGAGGTGAAAAAAAAATGTCGAAAATTTCGAGTGATTTCTAGGGCTCTGGTGAAAGGTACAAGGTTTAAATTTTGCATGTGGATACGTCTATTTAATATACATAGAAAAATAATAATAACTTGATCCATAATTGTTATAAGCCGACTCCTCCGGTCTAACGTGCACAAGGTGTTTCATATGCATTGAAAAAAACACATAAACTGAAAATTTTTGAGTGAAATTTTAAGGTAGAAACTTGAAAATTTGCAAAATGCATTTAAAAAAAATTCCTAAGTAAACGAAATATTAACTGGCCAAAATCCTTTAAGACTTCTACCCCCTGCCATACAAAATTATTTTTTCGACGATTTTCAAGAAATCGATTATCATCTAACTATTAAAAGCTATCAATTTGAAATTTCGCACAAAAACTTTTAAAAA
Source organism: Chorisops tibialis (assembly GCA_963669355.1). Taxonomy (NCBI): domain Eukaryota; kingdom Metazoa; phylum Arthropoda; class Insecta; order Diptera; family Stratiomyidae; genus Chorisops; species Chorisops tibialis. Next base: position 113,541,475 of record OY770262.1, on the reverse strand, counting down.
TAGTTGAAATAAAATTGCGTCAAAAGTTTTAAGATCGCGTTTGTCCTTCTACCCGCTCCCATAAAAAAGTATGAGTTCGACCATTATTAAGAAATCAATTATTACCTAACTATTTAAAGCTATCAATTTAAAATTTTGCTTAAGAACTTTTAAAAATAATTGCAACAAAATTGCGTCAAAAGTCTTGAAATCACTCTTGCCCTTCTACTCCCTCCCATACAAAAGTATGATTTCGACCAGTTTCATTAAATCAACTTATAACCAACAAATTAAAAGCTACGAACTTGGAATTTTGTACAAGCACTTTACAATAGAAATGAAATAAAACTGCATCACAAATTTTATGAAAATTCCATGCAACTTCGTCTATGAAACAAATTTTATACAGAGAACATTGGACGTGATTCAAGCAATCAATTAGAAAGCTATTAACATCCACCCACCCTTACTGTTACCCCTACTCATCCCCTCATAAGAACCCAAACTTGCAGAAACGAATAAAATATTGTTAAATTGACAACAGCCCTGCCCAAAAGTGCCTTTCACTTAGTCTTCCCTAACCACTCTAACCTGCATATTGACTTTCCACTCATCCGCAACTTGTCTCAAAAATAGTAAAGTCTCCCCCGACTTGTTGGCCGTTTATTTAATAAGGCTTTGCTGTCTTCATCAACCGAGTCTTCCCATCGCTTGCGTGGTTTGCCTACTGGCCGGTTACCACTCGCTTTGCCTTAAAGAGTACGTTTGGGGATTCTTCTGTCTTCCATTCGCTCTCCATGGCCAGCCCATTGCAGTTTACGTAGCTTGATGAGCGTTGAAGCTTCTGGCTCGTCATAGAGTTGATACAACTCATGGTTGTATCTTATTCGCCATTCCGTTCCTTCCTTCACAGGTCCCAAAATTCTTCGGAAGACTTTTGTTTCGAATGCGTTAACTGCTTTTTCGGAAGTTCGCGTTAATGTTCACGTCATGCTGCCATAACAGAGCACAGGTCGTATAATAGTTTTATAAATCCGCAGCTTATTGTTCCTGTACACTTTCTTGGATTTCATTATTGGAAGTACCGAATAATACGTCTTATTTGCAAGTACTATCCGACGCTTGATTTCGTCTGTTTCATTACTGTCCTTTGCTAGATTAGCCCACAGATGTATGAAGTTGTCCACACTCTCCAAATTATATTCCGCAATTGTTATGTTTTGTCTGATTGGCGTTCTCTTTCTTGTTTGCGTCATTACTTTTGTTTTGCTTTCATTAATGCGTAACCCGTCTTCTTTTGCGGCGGATTTAAGACTGACAAATACCTTCTTAGCACTGGGGAAGGATCTTGCTAGAATGTTAATGTCGTCAGCGTATGCTACTAGTTGGGTGGACTTAGTAGTGTCCCGTTGGTGTCGACTAGGATTTTTCGGACGACATACTATAGTGCCAAGTTGAAAAGTATAGGGGCCATAGACCATCTCCCTGCTTTAAACCACATTCCGTTCGAAAGCTGGTTGTGAAATCTCTGAACTCTCTTTAATATGATTGAAAACTAGTTGCTTTGATGAAAGAAATACTTCTTTAATGTTTTAAACATCTTGTCAGAGGAATATATTCTAGAAAGAGAACAACTACCAAACATCCAACCATCCATTTAAGAAGGTTTTCGACCGGGTTTAGGGGAAAAAAGTTTTGAGATTCAAAGGTGGAAGTAGCAGTGGCTCGATCAAACTTTGAAGAAACCAGAACGAAACATCGCCGAACAGGCTGTGGATTATAATCCTCAGGAAGAACGTCGGGTTGATCGACCATGTAGCATATGAAAGCGAGCAGTTGAGCAGGAGGCCGGAGGAATAAACAAGTCCTGGCAACAGAAAAATGCCGATGCCAGAATCGCAACTTGTGGAAGAGAGCTGTTTCTGTTCTCTGCGCCTGTAGAGATCTTAACAGGAATAAGAAGCGAATAAATTTGCTTGGTTTTTACAATTGTTATAAAAGCTGAGCTTTATTTACGTGAGGTCAGTGTAGCCAAAGACAAAGCTAAGACAAAGAATTGATAGATATCTTTAATACTTATTTATCATTCAAGTAAGAAAGAAAATTAATTGATTAGCTTCATTTCTTCTACCCCCTCCCACAGAACATGACATCATTTTACAACTTTATAAATAAACTGCCAACAAGTCGGGCGAAACTTTATTATTCTTGGGACAAATTGCGGATGAGTGGAAAGTCAATATGCAGGTTAGAGTGGTTAGGGAAGGCTAAGTGAAAGGGGGTTCTTGGGCAGGGCAGTTATCAATTTAACACTTTGTGGAAACGTTCAAAACCTCCAGTAAATAAATTCAATATTTCGTTCGTTTATTTATGCAAGTTTGAGTTTTGTAAGGGGGGGTTGAGGGGCGATAGAAAGGGTCGGAGGATGTTAATAGTTTTTTAATTGATTGCTTGAATCACGCCCAATATTCCTTGTATAGAATGTCAGTTTCATAGACGAAGTTGCATAGAATTTTCATAAAATTCAGTGTTTTACATTCACGAAACCAAACATTTGTATGGGTGGGGATAGAGGAGGTAGAGGAATCGTAAAAATTGTGACGCAATTCTATTTCCTTTGTCATGTAGTGTGCTCGTACAAAATTTCAAATTCGTAGCTTTTAATTTGTTGGTTATTAGTTGATTTAATGAAATATGTCAAAATGATACTTTTGTATGGGAGGGGGTAGAAAGGCAAGCGTGGTTGCAAAACTTTTAAAAGAATTTCATTTCAATTATTTTTGTAAGTTTTCGTGCAAAATTTGAAATGGATAGCTTTTAAGAGTTAGCTGATAACTGATTTCTTGAAAATGCTCGAAAAAATAATTTTGTATGGGAAGGGGTAGAAGAGGTGGGGGAATTGCAAAATTTGTTAAGCAATTTTTTTTTTCTTCTCTTGTAAGGTACTCATAAAAAATTTAAAGTTCCTAGCTTTTAATTTGTTAGTTATTAGTTGATTTAATGAAATTGGTCGAAATCATACTTTTGTATGGGAGGGGGTAGAAGAGCAAGTGCGATTTCAAAACTTTTAAAGTAATTTCATTTCAAATATTTTTATAAGTTTTTATGCAAAATTTCAAATTGATGGCTTTTACCAGTTAGGTGATAATTAATTTCTTAAAAATGGTCGAAAAAATAATTTTGTATGGGAGGGGGTAGAAGTTTTGAAAGTATTCGACTAGTTATAGTTATATTTCATACTCTTAGTGATATTTTTTAAAGGTATTTCCCAAATTTTCAAGTTTCTACCTTAAAACTACATCCGAAAATTTTCAGTTTTCGTGTTTTTTTCGCTGCACATGAAACACCTTGTGCCCAGTAGACCGGGGTGGTCGGTTCGTAACAATTGAGGATCAAATTATTATTTTTTTTCTATGTATATCAAATAGATGTATCCACATGCCAAATTTAAAGTTTCTATCTTTGACCAGAGTCCTAAAAAAATCACTCAAAATTTTCGACATTTTTGCTTACCACCTCCCTCCCTTTACACCCCCTTACTTAAAATTTTTATTAAAATTATTTATTGTATAGTTCTACAATCTGACAAATTTTCGATTTGATATCTGAACTATTTTTTGAGATATAAGGATTTGTAATTTTGAAAAGTGCGCCATTTTTGAAATGCTCTCCATTTCCCCCACTACTATTATTTCAACATAATATATTTTTTTTGTATTTTCCTAGTATAGATTAATATACATTTTAAGTTTCAATTACATACCTTAAGAGATAGTTGAGATATTCATTTTAAGTGTTTTTCTTTGCACCCCCCGTGACCCTCCCCCGTACAATAGTTAGCCATTTTCTAAGCTGGTTCCAATGAAACTATATGTCACCTTAATGATCCCAAAATATGAATTTTTTACAATAAGTAATTTCGAAGATATAGTAATTTAAAAAAACAGTTCGGCCGACAATTTGTTTTTAGCCCCCCCTTTTCGGACGCCAATGGATAAAAAAATTAAATAATTTTTGGAGTTTGTCCCACAACTTTCTCTATTTGTGTACTGATTTTCAACTTTCTATCTGCATTCTTGAGGGAGATATTAGCAAGTGTAGTTTTTGATTTTTTTACTCCCCCGCCTCCCCCTTCCACCTAACACCCCCCAAAATTTAGAAAATAGAGCTCATTTATCCAATCAACAATTCACCCAAAAACGAACATTCTACTTTTAGCGGTCTCGGAGATATGAGTCCATATGTACGGCGTACGGCGGGACGGATTTTTTTTTTGCATTTTTAGGCTAATTTAGTCATGAAACGCGAAAAAAAAAAAATTTCAGGGTAGCAAAGTTTTTTTTTTCTTGTGTCGATCACAATACTTTATTATTAGAATAATAATTATTTATTATTAGAATAATAAAGTAAAAATCCTGAAAAAGCCTGAAAATTATGATTGATACTGGTATGAAATTGAAGAGGTGACAATCGCATAATATTCATATTCATTTTTGAAAAATCACTTAGATCCGTCGCTCCTTCTACCGCCTCCCAAGGAAACTGCAAATGAAGTCATTTTGTTCATTAAATTATTGTCAAATTACTGAATTTTACTTTATTATTACGGCATCCGCCGTAAGTGCACGCTCCAATGACATTTCAAGGCCCATATCTTCGAAACTCTTATAGATAGAGAATTTATTATTGGGTGAATTGTAGAATGGGTGGAAAGTTTTCATTGCAAATTTGGTTAATCCGTCGAAAATACTTAACAAAATGAATTCATATTTTATGACCAAAAAGGTGAATTAGACGTCTACCATAATCAACTTAGTGGGAGGCAAATATTTTTAAGGACGAGGGTCAGAGGGGTGCGACACACACTTAAATATTAATATCTCCCCTATCTCTCAAGGTATTTAATTGAAACTTGGGAGAAGCATTAAGCTGTACTTACGAAATACGCGAAAAATATAACATTTGGACATACTAATAGAAGAAATGGAAAGCATTTAAAAAATAGCACACTTTTCAAAATTTCAAACTGGTATATCTCAAAATCCAATGCAGATATTAAGTTGAAATTTTGTCAGATATATAACCTATAATTTCAGTGAAAGGTGGCGATCGAAACAATCGAAAACTTTGAGTAATTTTTTGTGGCATACAAAGTACATCTATTTTAAATACTTAAAGAAAAAAATAAAATTTGAGCCATAACTGTTAACCACTGAAGGGGGGCCCTAACCTGCACAAGGTGTTTCATGTGAAATAAAAAAACACAAAAACTCAGAATTTTTGATTGAAATTTTAAGCTACAAACATAAACATTTGGGAAACCCTTTCAAAAAGAGTTTATAAAAGCTTAAAATATTAACTGGTCAAAAAGCTACTAAACTTCTACTACTTCCCATACAAATGCATTTTTCGACCATTTGTAAGAAATCACTTATCACCAAAGCACTGAAAGCTATCAACTCGAAATTTTACGCAAAAACTTTTAAAAGTTGAAACTAATTTGCGTCAAAACTGAAAAATTTTGAATGAAATTTTAAGGTAGAAACTTTAAAATTTGCTAAATGTATTTAAAAAAACATAACAGAATTATGATTGGGCTTAAAGCCCAATCATATGATACTCTAGATGAGATGGAAATGACTTTAATATACCGGAAAATATGTCATCTCAAATTCTTTCGGATAGTGAATAGAGACTTATGCATGGGAGGTGGTAGAAGTAGAGGGGGAGGTTTGTATTTTTCGTATATGATACCGAACATGGCATGCAAAATGTTTTTTGCTGGATTTAAAGTTTTTAGTTTTCATTATTTTTAAAGAAATTATTCATAGTTTTCCTGAAATTGGGGCATTTGTATGGGAGGTGGCAGAGGAAGTGGAGCGTTTAAGATGATTTTGAAACTGCTTATCATCATCCTTATCAACATGGTTTGATTCAATTTCAAAGTCGATAGCTCTCATATGTATACTTGAAGGAGAAATGCTTTTCTTGAATTTATAATACAGATATTTGTATGGGAGGTGGTAGAAGGAGTGAAGCGGAGCTGACAATTTTTTCTACACTTATTTGAATTATTAAGAAATAAATTCTGGCAAAATTTGAAGTTTGTACTTTTTCTAGTTTGAAAGAAAATCGATAAAATACATTTAACAAAAATAATGCATTTGTATGGGAGAGGGTACAAGGAGTGTTCCGATCAAAATAATTTTTTTTTGCATTATTATTATTTCTATTTGTATACTTTGTACAAAATATCAAGTTGCTACCCTTAACAGTTTCGAAGAAAAATAATTTAATTTAAATTTCAAAATTTCGTGAAATTTGTATGGGAGGGGGTAGAAAGAGTGAGGTGAAGTTAATAATTATTTCTAAAATAAATTGCAATTATAGTGGAATTATTTTTGACAAAATTTTGTCTTTCCAGCTTTACTAGTTTCAATGAAAATCGAAAATATGTATTTTTCAAAATTGTCCATTTGTATGGGAGGTGGTAGAAGGAGTAAGGGGATCGGGTCAATATTTTGTGATATTAATGACGTTTATATTGTAATACTTTGACCTAAATTTCAAGTCGATAGCTTAAAAAGTTTCAAAGAAAATTCAATTTCTTAATATTTCGAAATTTCATGAAATTTGTATGGGAGGGGGTAGAAGGAGTGGGGGGCTGTAGCCCATTCACGAACTTAAAGTGACTTTTTTGCTAAAACTGACATACAAAAATTTTTAGCATTATAGCTCAAAGCTTTCGAGAGTTATGCTGTAGACAGACGCACAGACAGACAGACGGACAGACGGACAGACGGACAGACGGTCACTCGGAATCGAGGTTTTTGAGCGACATCAAATATTTCTGTACCCTTGGCGGCTCTGTGCGAGCGTTATTTCTTAGCGTTACAAACGGTATGGCAAACACAATATACTCTCAGATTTCATCTAGAGTATAAAAATCTCTACGTGTATGAAATACTAATTGGTCGAATACCTTCAAAACTTCTACCACCTCCCATTCAAAATTATTTTTTAGACCGTTTTTAAGAAATCAATTATCACCTAACTATTTAAAGTTATCAATTTGAAATTTTGCACATAAACTTGTAAAAAAAAAATTGAAATGAAATTGCATCAGAAGATTTGAGATCACGCCTGTTCTTTTACCCAGTCCCATATAAAAGTAGGATTTCGACCAATTTCAATAAATCTACGAATAACCAACAAATTAAAAGCTACAAACTTGAAATTTTTGTACGAATACATTTGCAGAGAAACTTAATAAAACCGCATCATACATTTTGCAATTTCCTCACCTCCTCCTACCCCTTTTATACAAATGTCTGCATATAAAATACACCGAATTTCATAGGAACTCTAAGCAACTCCATTTATAGGTAAAACTAATATTCCATAACGACAATTTTGAACGTGATTCAAGCAACCTTTCTACTCCTCCAGCTTCGCTCCATACAAATCCAAACTTACATAAATAAACGAATAAAGTACTGATTATGTATACTGGAGCTATTGATCGTAATCGCACTTAAGCGTTCTAGAATTTACAACCCCATTCACTTAGTCTATCCTTTCCACCCTAACCTGTTTATCCTAAACTTTTCCCAAAAATAGTAAAGTTGCGCCCGAGTTATTGGCAGTTTATTTTCCATAGCCATAGTTGAGATTTCGCATCTGTAGTTTGGTGATACGAAAAATGGGTACATAATGCGTGTCTTTAAGCCTTATGTCAGCGTTATTATACTCTAGATGAAATCTGAGAGTATATTGTGTTTGCCTTACCGTTTGTAACGCTAAGAAATAATGCTCGCACAGAGCCGCCAAGGGTACAGAAATATTTGTTATCGCTCAAGAACCTCGATTCCGAGTGACCGTCTGTCCGTCTGTCCGTCTGTCTGTCTGTCTGTCTGTCTGTCTGTCTGTCTGTCTGTCTGTCTGTCTGTCTGTCTACAGCATAACTCTCGAAAGCTTTGAGCTATAGTGCTAAAAATTTTTGTGTGTCATTTTTAGCAAAAAAGTCACTTTAAGTTCGTGAATGAGCTACATCCCCCCACTCCTTCTACCCCCTCCCATACAAATTTCATTAAATTTCGAAATAAAAATAAACTTATTTTTCTTTGAAACTATTTAAGCTATCAACTTGAAATTTAAGTCAAAGTATTATGATATGGATGTCATTATTACCAAGGAATATTGACCAAATCCCCTTACTCCTTCTACCCCCTCCCATACAAATGGACAATTTTGAAAAATACATATTCTCGATTTTCGTTGAAACTAGTAAAGCTGAAAAAACGAAGTTTTAATAGGATTAATTCTACTATAATTGCAATTTATTTTCAAAATAGTTATCAACTTCACCTCACTCCTTCTACCTCCTTCCCATACAAATTTCATGAAATTTTGAAATTTGAATTAAATTATTTTTCTTCGAAACTGTTGAAGGTATCAACTTGATATTTTGTACAAAGTATACAAATAGAAATATTAATAATCCATGAAAAATTTGTTTTGATCCGTACACTCCTTCCACCCTCTCCCATACAAATGCATAATTTTTGTTAAATGCATTTTATCGATTTCCATTCAAACTAGAAAAAGTGCAAACAAATTTTGCCAGAATTTTTTTCTTAATAATTGAAATAAGTGTTAGAAAAAATTATCAGTTCCGCTTCACTCCTTCTACCACCTCCTATACAAATATCTGTATTATAAATTCAAGAAAAGCATTTCTCCTTTAAGTATATGAGAGCTATCGATTTTGAAATTGAATCAAAGCATGGTAATAAGGAGGATGATTAGCAGTTTCAAAATCATTTTAAACGCTCCCTTTCCTCTGCCACCTCCCATACAAATGCCCCAATTTCAGGAAAACTATGACCAATTTCTTTAAAAATAATGAAAACTAAAAACTTTAAATTCAGCAAAAACCATTTTGCATGCCATGTTCAGTGTCCTATACGAAAAATACAAACCTCCCCCTCTACTTCTACCACCTCCCATGCAAAAGTTTCTATTCACTATTCGAAAGAATATGAGATGACATATTTTCCGGTGTATTTAAGTCTTTCCATCTCATCTAGAGTATCATATGATTGGGCTTTAAGCCCAATCATAATTCTGTTATGTTTTTTGTATGATTTATAGATGGAGGTTATCTCAGCTGTATTCCCATTTGTAGAAGGGGGATGTATGCCTACTTCGGGTGGAATAGTAGGCTCGAATATTTCAAATGAATTATAATTTCCATCAATTTTAAAAAACAAATTAAAATTTTTTACGAAAACTTTTCAAAATAAATGCGTCACATATTTCATGATTTTCCCAACCCTTTTACACAATTGTGTAGTTTCCTGAATATATGTTAACTACATCGAATTTCTAGAAATTTACGTAATCTATGATCTCCACTCACTTCTTCTACCTCCCGCCCGCTCCATATCCAAACTTACATGTATTAACGAATTTAAGATTGAATCTATGTACTGGAGATAAATATAATAATCTCAGTCAAGCGTTAAATAATTTACAATAACCCGCCTCTGAACCTCTATCCGCTTTGAGTCTATTCCGGAACATTGACTTCTCACGCATTCCTAACTTGTGCAAATAATAAAGTTGCACCAGACTCGCTCGAATGTGTATACGATAACACATTCCCATCCAAAATTTGACCTTTTCGAAATACTGCAATGAATTTTGTACTAATGGTGGAAATATCAAAATTTATGTAGTCCTAGTATAGAGCAACAGCCCTAGAACAAAAAATAGCAACGGAATGCGACAAGGATATGAAGTGCTTATAATGATAGAACGCAGAGCAACTAAGACGAAGGACGCAAAATGAATTTCAAAAATCGAAAAAATAAACGTGATGTCATTGGAAATATAAATCGTTTCCTAGTAATTTGATGCTTTTCGGTCAAAAACTGTAAACTAATATCTTAAATCTAATAAAATACTGTGTAAAATTTTTAAAAAAGAGTTTGTTTCTTCGAGAAAAAGATATTAGTGAAGAGCTTCTCAAGGGCTTTCCAATGTCATCATTTTTGAGTCGAAATCTTCGAATAATGTTTTCGTTCCACTACACAGGACCGAATTTGGAAACTTATTTTTCGTCCTTTGTCTTAGTTACGCATCGTTTTATCATTATATACACTTTGTATCCTTGTCGCTTTCCTTTGTTATTTTTTGCTCTAGGGCTCTTGGTCTATTACAAAATATACAATGATATGTAAAAAATATCAACATTCGCGGAAATTATATAAAATTTTGAGGAGTTGTGGTTTATAATGTAACAATTGCTGTAGATTTTTCGATTTGCAGACAATGCAATATGTTTAGGGCAAGAGTTTTCGGAAACTGTATAAAACCAAGTTAAATGGATTCGTCGTATTTGAACACTTTTCACAACGAAACTGTTAGCTATTGCCAGTTATCCTTAAACTATAAATTAGAATTCTACTACAATACACTACGGCGCTAGATGAACAGTCATATAACATGGGTATTTCAAACTTCACTACACTATAGTACGCTCCATGTGAATGCGATATTATACCTTAAAATGACCACAGAACTATATTAGGTGTATGTTTTTAATTCAACTCGAACAAACCGAGCTATACAAAATGAAATATGTATTAACCACGAAAAACGAAAGAGCATTCTACACAACTGGAATATGCCGAAAGGATAAAGGGATCATGGTTATATCAAATGGTCAGAAAATTTTCTCACGAAAAGGAAACTGAATAACAGAACACATTCATTTTAGGTTACAATCAAAAGCCTTTTTCAAAGTGGTAAGCAGGATTAAAACTTTCTCTTCGTGTAGAACGACTGCGAGAAATTTCTCTTGAACAATGTACGTATAAATTTGTACCTTCATATATTTCGATGTATGTTTTCCGCTTTCGAGTATTTCACTGCGGGTTGTAGTCAGCAACGCGGTTTAAACAATTCCTTTTTACTAAATTATTCAGCTAGCAATCGAGTAGTCGGTTTTTTATTCACCTAACCCAAGTCGGAACGTTAAAAATTCTGACAAAAATATATTGTATCATTTTGTAGACACCATATTCAAAGAGTAAATCATAAAATACGTAATATACTCGTATATAGGTGATGTTATAGTGAAATATTTCATTTTATCGTCGTTGTAAATAAAAAGTAAAATTCCAAGTAGAGGATGTGGAATTTTGTGGCCTACCTTATGTGATATTTATTATCTTCAGTGCACATACGTACGAATATGTTTCCCAAAGTGACTTTTCAAGAGTCGACTGTTTGAGCATAAATGCTGGCATACGGAATAGAATTCAATTATTAAAATCATTAGCTTCCTTCGAACTGTGAACGTCGTACACACACTTAACAGTGTGTTGTAAATGCAGAACCTGGAAATTATTTAGAAAATTGGGAGCTGCCTGTTTTGGGAGTCGGCTTTAAAGGCTCCGTGCTGTCAATTGTAAAAATTAGATCGCAATCTCTTGTTAATAAATTAATTTGTATTGAATTCCATTATTATTCTGATGGTGAAGCATTGTTTTCTAATGAATAAAATGTTAGCTCCTTTTTTACGGCACTAACTGATTGTGACCTGTGTTTTTTTAATGCTTAGTTCTACACATGATAATTTTTCATAGGTACTTGAATAGAGAAAACATTAACTCAGAAGTTTAGAGCATAAGATATGATGTCAGTATGTTAGAAATTTGTAATTCAAATATGGTATCTAACCTAGCTCAAATTTTGCTGCAGGCGAACTTTGCGGAGAATTTGGCTCTAGCACCGAGTATAAACAGTCACGTCCGGTTGTGCAGACTAAGGTAATTAAAATTTCTGAAAAACCTTTAAGATTTCGATACTAACAAATTTTTTGGTCCTGATTGCATTCATCCATCAGACTTAAAACATACTTCTCATCATTAGCTATACCACTTCACAACAGTTTGCTTCACTTCCGTGCTCTATGCTATTAACTGGGAAATCCCGATGAACTTATTGAATACCTAACTTATTAATGCATATTCGTTTGTGGACAGGAGACTGTATATTTGACTGAATGTCTATTTACAGCATTTGACAGAGTTTGGCATCAAAGCCAACTATTGAAGCTCAAAGTATTTGGCTTTGAGGCTCCTCATTTATTATGGAATGAGAACTTTCTTTTTTCGCGTCTGTTTGCCGCCATCCCACAAAAAATGGAGTAATATGTAGTATGAAGTATGATGTATTAATACAAGTCTGTTATCTTTATATGTAACACTAAGTGTCGACGTATAGAAAATATTACCGGATTTCGCCCTGTTCTGCTGAGGTCTTTACTGAGAGGCAGACGACGTCGTACACAGATGCTACTCGTCTCGTCGCAGCTCTACAGCCCCTTTCGGGCCTTGGCTTCCCGTAGCCGAAGTCTCCAGCGATCTCGGTCCAGTGACCGCGTCCTCCAATTTTGAAATCCGAGTAGCGATGAACAGTCTTCGTCAACAGAGTCGGACCAGCGTTTCTTGGGTTTTCCCACTGGCCTCCGGCCCTCCGTTTTTCCCTCGAATACCTTTTTAGGTATTCGAGTTTCGTCCATCCTTTGTACATGGCCAGCCCATTGCAGCTTCCGCAGTCTGATGATAGTGGAAACCTCCGGTTCGTCAAATATATCATACAGCTGTTGTATCTAATTCGCCATCGGTCACCATCACGTTTCGCTCCAATTATTCGTCTCAGGACCCGCCTTTCGAAAGCGTTCAACATATTTGCGGATGCTTGTTTAAGGGTCCATGTTTCGCATCCGTAGCAAAGCACAAGTCTTACTATTGATTTGTAGACTTGGAGTTTGGTCTTCCTGTGTACGCAACTGGCCTTAAGAATAGCTAAGACTGAATAATACGTTTTATTTGCGAGCTGGATTCGTCTTTTTATTTCGTTCGTTTCATTTCCACTCTTTGTCAATTTTGTGCCTAAATATATGAATTCGTCCACATTTTCCAAATTATATTCGTCAATTGTAATGTTTTGTCTATTGGGGGTCCTTTTCCTTGTTTGTGTCATTATTTTCGTTTTTGTTTCATTGATTTTCAGGCCAACTTCTTTTGTTGCTTGATCGAGGCTTAGTAGAATTTCTTTTGCGGATGTGAAAGAGCGTGATAATATGTTGATATCGTCCGCATAACCCACTATCTGGCTGGATTTATAAAGCAGCGTACCTCTTGTGTCAACGGGTAACTTTCTGATGACGTATTCTAAAGCTAGGTTAAAAAGCAGAGGGGCCAGCCCATCACCCTGTTTTAGTCCGACATTTGTGTTAAAGGCATCAGTTAGTTGGTTGTTGACTCTGACTTGTGATGTTGTTGATGTCATCGTCATTTTGGTCAGTCGGACTAGTTTCTCTGGGATGCCAAAATGCAGCATTATTTTGTACAGTACGTTTCGATCAATACTGTCGTATGCTTGTTTAAAGTCCACAAAAACCTGGCGAACGTCGATGTTGAATTCCCAGCATTTTTCAAGCACTTGCTTGACCGTAAAAAGTTGATCAGTCGTTGATCGACCAGCTCTAAAACCGCCTTGGTACTCCCCAATCACATTGTCAGCGTAAATTTTAATCTTATTATCTAATATTTTTGTCAGTATCTTATATGACGTCCAAAGTAGTGAGATACCTCTGTAGTTTTCGCACTGCAGTTTGTCTCCCTTTTTGTGGATAGGACAAATAATGCATTGGCACCACTCCTCCGGTATTTGCTCCTGATTCCAGATGTATTCGCTCTGGTATTTCTTTCGAGAAACTGTCTGTACGCCTGATTTTTCTTATCTAACGCATCTTGGCATTCGTCGTCGAACCAGTCATTTCTTTTGCGCCGAGCTTCATACCCAACCACTTGTTTCGCAACGGTCTTTATGGTTGCCTTTTATCCATCCAAACTTGGTTCACAGGCTTCGGTATGTCATCCTGCAGAATCGGAGTGAGCTCTCTTTCAAGTGCTGCTGCGTAATTTTCCGCAACTGACGCCGTTTGGAGCTTTTCGATGTCGAACTTACGAAGAGGGCTGGTCTTTGTTTGATACGCCTTTGACATACGACATCGATATTTGGATTTGACCAAGTTGTGGTCCGAGTCACAATTTGCTCCTCTGAATGTTCGAACGTCAATGATGCTGGAGGCCCATCTCCGCTGTATAAGGACATGGTCTATTTGGTTAAAGTTATTGACATCTGGCGATGCCCATGTTCTTTTGTGGATGCTTCGATGTGGGAAGCATGTCGAACTTATAACTATGTCTCTGCTGCATGCAAAGTCTATCAGGCGCTGGCCGTTGTCGTTACTTTCGTCGTGGAGGCTATGCCCTCCAGTTGTTCCACGATGAGTCTCTTCGTTCCGGACCTTAGCGTTGAGGTCGCCAAGTATTATTTTAACGTCGTTTGAGGGCAATGAGTCGAATAGCCTTTCAAGGCTCGTATAAAAGGCATCTTTCGTTTCCTCATCTTTTTCTTCCGTCGGGGCATGTATATTTATTAGCCATATTTTGAAGAATTTCGCTTTGATGCGGATCGCACACATCCGTTCGTTAATTCGCTTGAAGTCGATGACGTGTGATTTGAATTCCCTATCCACAATAAAGGCAACTCCAAATTTCACGGCTTCCTGAGGGCTTCCCACTTTTTTTACAGATGCTACAGTTTGTTGTAAATGCAGAACTTGGACATAATTCAGACAATGAAAAGAAAACAGATGCAGAACTGAAAATAAATGTTCCTGAAGCCCATTCATGCACGTGGTTTCCAGCACAAGTAGACCGATTGTTCTTACTGGACAAGATGGATGAGTTGCAAGTTTTTTGTTAACTCAGAAGCATTGGAAGTATCGACGGTGTAGCCGAAAGGGATATTGAGGCTCCTTCCTTTCATTTGCTGGAGTCGGTCAGACGGTGAGAAAGCCAAAGCTAAATATTTCTGGATTATAACTATGTAGAAAATGGAGGCGAGAAGTTAAATGAGAGGCCAGAAGAATAAATAAATAAAGTCAACAATTAAAGGCCGATGCTCCAGATCGCGCCGTCTGGAAGAGAAACTGCCTCTGGCCTATTCAATTATAGATGTCTCAAAAGGTAATTAATTGATAATAATATCATCTAACGGTACTTGACCAAATTCAGATACTTGCGTTTCGATTTACTGGAGATGATGCCATCACGCGAGCTATATACTTCCTTGGAAGTTGTAGATATGTTGGAGTTTTGTACTAAAGATATGTCCATAGCCGTTTCAACGATGAAATTAGTTTTTACATAAATTTGCACTTAATACGCATTGTGTTTATATTTATTGCATTCTTTTATTACATCCATCCTTAAGTTATCAATTAAAATAATAAAAAATTTAAATTTCGTTGTGTAATCAATACTTAATTTTTTTTTATATTTATAGAATTAAAATAATGACTTATTTATTCAAAATGTATAAAAGGTGCTACGAGTATCTTATTATGAAATAATTAAAAATTATTAAAAAACATAACAGAATTATGATTGGGCTTGAAGCCCAATCATATGATACTCTAGATGAGATGGAAATGACTTTAATATACCGGAAAATGTGTCATCTCAAATTCTTTCGAATAATGAATAGAGAATTTTACATGGGAGGTGGTAGAAGTAGAGGGGAAGGTTTGTATTTTTCGTATATGACACCGAACATGGTATGCAAAGTGTTTTTTGCTGAATTTAAAGTTTTTAGTTTTCATTATTTTTAAAGAAATTGGTCATAGTTTTTCTGAAATTGGGGCATTTGTATGGGAGGTGGCAGAGAAAATGGAGCGTTTAAGATGATTTTGAAACTGCTTATCATCATCCTTATCACCATGCTTTGATTCAATTTCAAAGTCGATAGTTCTCATATACTTGAAGGACAAAAACTTTTCTTGAATTTATAATACAGATATTTGTATGGAGTAAAGCGGAGCTGATAATTTTTTCTAACACTTATTTCAATTATTAAGAAACAAATTCTTGCAAAATTTGAAATTTGTACTTTTTCTAGTTTGAATGGAAATCGATAAAATGCATTTAACAAAAATTATGCATTTGTATGGGAGTGGGTAGAAGGAGTGCACGGATCAAAACGAATTTTTTTCGTATTATTACTGTTTCTATTTGTATACTTAATACAAAATATCAAGTTGATACCCTTAACAGTTTCGAAGAAAAATAGTTTAATTTAAATTTCAAAATTTCGTGAAATTTGTATGGGAGGGGGTAGAAGGAGTGAGGTGAAGTTGATAATTATTTTTAAAATAAATTGCAATTATAGTAAAATTATTTCTAACAAAATTTCGTCTTTTCAGCTTTACTAGTTTCCATGAAAATCGAAAATATGTATTTTTCAAAATTAACCATTTGTATGGGAGGGTTACAAGGAGTAAAGGGATCGGGTCAATATTTCGTGATAATAATGACATCTACATCGTAATACTGTGACTTAAATTTCAAGTCGATAGCTTGAATAGTTTCAAAGAAAAATCAATTTCTAATTATTTCGAAATTTCATGAAATTTGTATGGGAGGGGGTAGAAGGAGTGGGGGATGTAGCCCATTCACGAACTTAAAGTTACTTTTTTGCTAAAAATGAAACATAAAAATGTTTAGCACTATAGCTCAAAGCTTTCGAGAGTTATGCTGTAGAAAGGCGCACAGACGGACAGACGGACAGACGAACAGACAGCAACTCGGAATCGAGGTTTTTGAGCGACAACAAATATTTCTGTACCCTTGGCGGCTCTGTGCGAGCGTTATTTCTTAGCGTTACAAACGGTAAGGCAAACACAATATACTCTCAGATTTCATCTAGAGTATAAATATAACATAATTATGATTGGGCGTTAAGCCCAAATTCAATGCAAAATTTTAAGTTTACATTTTTTCTATAATAGTTTTAATGGAAATCGATATAATCCATTTACCAAAAGTGTGCATTTGTATGGGAGGAGGTAGAAGGAGTATACGGACCGAAACAAAGTTTTTCGTCGTCAATGATATTTCCATTCTTATACTTTCAAGAAAATTTCAAGTTGCTTCGACAGTTTCAAAGAAAAATAATTTAACTAAAATTTTAAAATTTCGTGAAATTTGTATGGGAGGGGTTAGAAGGAGTAAGGTGAAGTCAATAATTTTTTTAAAACCGATTAAAATTATAATTAAATTAACACTGGCGAAAATGTATTCATTTAGCTTCGCTAGCTTCTATAAAATTCGAATTAACACATTTTTGAAAATTATACATTTGTATGGGAAGTGGTAGAAGGAATGAGTGGATCAGATCAATATTTGATGATAAATATTATACATTGTTATAATTTGAACCAAATTTCAATTCGATACCTTAAATTAATTTGAAGAAAAATCAATTTCTGGAAATTTCGAATTTTCATGAAATTTGTATGGGAGGGAGAAGTAGAGGTAGAAGAAGTAGGTGGATGTAGTCCGTTCACTTAAGGTTACTTTTTTGCTTAAAATGCCACACGATAAATTTCAGCACAGTAGCTTAAAGCATTCGAGAGCTATATTGTAGATAGACGGACAGACAGACGGTTACCCGAAATTGAGGTTTTTGAGCGACAAAAAATATTTCTGTACTCTTAGCGGCTCAGTGCGAGCATTATTTCTTAGCGTTATGAAAGGTAAGGCAAACGCAATATACTCTCAGATTTCATCTAAAGTATAATTACATGGCGGACATTCATCTCTTAAATTGAATTGTCTGCATCGTGAAGAAATAGCTAAACGTTTAAATCGAATCAACAGATTTTATGTTTTTAGTATTCGAAACGAATGACCCCGGGGATAGTCCATAAGACTTCTAGATTCAGTAGCTATAATAAACTAAAAACTCTTCACGGGGGCTTTCTCGTCGAAGTGTTCAAATAGCGAAGTTTAAATAAATTAATCTTAGATATGCAATTAAAATACTGGCTTACAAATCACACCTTTAAGATGCTGCTATCCGGCTTTGTTTGCCATTTTTCCAGGTGTTTTCATTATCCCATGGCATTTGTTTAGGAACATAAATTTTCTATTTAATTGTAAATTCGTTTAAAATGCTCGTGAATTCTGCGTTTTCTGTTGTTCCGGCCAATTAAACGCTGTAATTATTTCTATTTCAGTTTCGAAAGTAAAAAAAATCCATATAATTTTTTTTTTTAATGACTGAATGTTAGCTTTTTAAAATTTATAGTTTTGCAGAAAATGCCGAAAGTCTTGAAAATTTTAGAATGATTTTATTATTTAGATTTTATTTTTAAACTATGAATAAGTACCATACAGTGATTCGGTCTTTCAGACCCAGTGTTAACTATTCTTGTTCTAATCGCTAAAACCCATTTATGTTCTACGAATTTAAGATGAATATAATCATACTGTAGTAAAAATTCCAAGTAATCTATTTTAATAAAGGAACAGACAAATTTTAATAATCATGTCCCAAAACGGACCACTTTCCCCGAGTTTTTCTATCCGAACGGGTATCAAACAAGGCTGCATATTATCACCAGCCCTGTTTCTGGTGGTAATAAATGGCATCTTGGAATCTGCACTGGAAGGTGGAGAAAATAAAGAACTTCAATGGAGATTATTCAGCATCTTAATTCACATTGATTATGCCGATAACGTGTGTTTGCTTGCATATAACCATTCGGACTTAGAGTCAAATGTTCGCTCGTTGCATTCTAAATGCAAAGAGGGAGAACCTGAAAATAAATGTGCGTAAAACCAAGTACATGCACATGGATTCAAGCACAAGCACACCGATTGTTCTTAATGGACAGGATGTGGAAGTTTTGTTTTTTCGGAAGCATTGCCAGCGACGGCGGAGCCGAAAAGGATATCATCTAAATAAAGCTCGTCAGGCCTTCGGCATCCTTTCCCCTTTCTGGAGGATAAGAGAGATTTCCCTTCACCCGAAGCTGTGAGTATTTGACGCATGAGTCAAATCCGTGTTGTTATATGGTTATACTACGTAAAAAGTGGCCGCTCGACTTACCGAGAAACTGCAAATTTTCATGAACCATTGCCTCCGATTTTAGGGATATTCTGTTCAGAAGTAATCTCCAACGAAGAACTTTGGGGTACGATTGGACAGACTAAAATAGGCATTGAGATTCAAAGGCGGAAGTGGCAGTGGATCGGTCACACTTTGAGGAAATTAGAGCAAACATCGCCAAACTGGTTTTGGTTTATAATCTTCAAGGAAGACGTCGGGTTGGTCGACCATGTAGCACATGGAGCGAGCAGTTGAGGAGGAGGCCAGAGAAATAAGCAAGTCCTGGCAACAGCTAACAGCCGATGCTCAGGAGCGCGCCTTGTGAAAGATAGCTGTTTATATCCAAAGCCCCTATAGGTGGTTTTAATAGGAATTTCATTTGCGTGAAAAAAGGGTTCAACCGCTGGCTATTTATCCAGTACTGTGGAACTCCACAAATTATTATTCATCGTTTTTGAATCTATTAATCTAAGGTCGTGAAGTGACGAGGGTTCCCAATCTTTCCCAACACGTGTGCTAGTTCAGTATTGAGCTATCCTTCTGTGATGATAATATTATCACCTCTTGGAACACGCCTTGTTGCTAGGTGTTGCGGCATTAGTTGGTGCTTAGCACTGCGGAATTGTGACGTTTCTGATCTTGGCTCTGAGTCGGACATCGATTTTCGTATCCGAGAATGGCTCCCAGGTAATGAAGCCTTTTCTCGCTCGCGGTGTAAGGAAAACCGCCACGCCATTTTTGGCTTCACACTCAGGACCAACGTACGGAGTGTTGATTCCACTCGGTGCTTGCACTTCTCCTTATCCTGCCCACCTGACCTCGCTAAGCCCGAGATTTGGGTGCTATAATTCTCGATTTACGGTCAATCACTGACTGGCGGTGTATGGAGCGAGCGCCCTCAGCCCTTCCACCGTCATCAAGTGTTCGAAAGTTCCTCCAGCCAATCATGATCCGTTTTCGGATGCCAAAGTCGTTACCGTCGAATCCGAGGCGCAGTATCCGCTTCTCGTATCAGTTTTATTTCAAGATCTAGTGAGTCAGTGAGTGTCCTTTTGCCGTTTTAAGGGCAGGCTGGACTGGCAGTGGGTGTATTCTTCTGCCCAGATTTCACAGGTGAATCTTAATTAATGAAAATTGGTAAGAAACTGGATGTTGATCCTTTTCTCTCATCGCAAAAGTTAACCTACATTTTATAATATGTGAAACTTAACTAAAAACCTACATTCGATGACACGAAAATGTAACGACATACTTTAGAGCGCAAGCTTCTGATTATGGGATCAAAAAAGAATCAGTCATAGATAATACGATAATTTAAGTCCCAAATAAATGTTGACTATTTACAACGAAATTTTGAAACGGTTTAAAAAAGTTGCTGCAGTATTATTTCATTTATTTTCTCTATTAAATTTTAAAATCTAACAAATCGTTATCCAAGAAGTTGATATCAAATACACTTATCGGAAAAAAATCAATATCTTCATTATTTTGCGATATTTTTCAATATCCGTTCCGAGGGGATTTCATATTTCCTTTCTTTCATATTGTCATAATCGAATTTCAAACGTTTAAAAATTAATGTTTGATGTTTTAACCACGGCATAACCCTGGAGGAACTGATCGAATTGAATCCAAATCACCCTAAGGGAGTGGTGGGTTATTTCATACCAAAATAACTTTTTGTTTTCTCTGCGATGAAAAATTTTAATGGATAAGAGCTTTGAATTAATGCTGTCAGCTTTGCCACGAATATCGCATCTGATAAGTCTGCGATGAAAATCTGAAACTCTCCTTCAAGAAATTAAAAAGTATCGTTAAAGAATTATGAAATTTGCATAACGATTTTATGTTTCTTTTCGGCTAAGCTGGTAAAAATTCAGAAACTTTTGCTTAGATCAAAATTATTTATATATTATTATTTTAAATCATGGTAATTATGGCGGTGCAATCATTAAATCACAATTGAATGAATATCACCCATTTTATTTCTATTATTATGCCATCGATCAGTTAATTGTCGCTTTTGTCTTGACTATACATATGTATACATTTGTACAATGCAACTATTTGCTGAAGAAATCAATTCGATTTATGTTATGGCTTCCTCATTTCAATTCGGACAAATGTTTCAGCTATTACAAGTGCGAATGTAACTAATCATCATTATACGAAATGATGGACGATAAGAGACCTTTTAACGATAAGTCGACAAAATCGAAAAGAAATACAACACACATTATGCGATTATTCTTATCAACATCGTGCCAGTATGTCACCCTAAAGTTTTCTATTAGTGATACGAATTAGTGACCAGGCGTATCACTACTCGTGTCTATCAATCTCATCCCAGAACATTACATTGTCCTTTCTGTAGCAATTAAGTAACTACACACTGTTTCGATGAAATTACTCGACGGGATATAAAAGTCCCAGAGCGGCAAGATATCACGAGCAGGATTACCGATGGAAATTTATGGACAACCAGTATTTTACATTGTTGGGAATCCATTGAATTTATGTTAAAAGAACATACGGAATGAAATTTAGTCACGTAAAATATTCGTATCGAGCTTATACGATAAGAAAAAAAATGTTTAAGTTATTTGCCGACTTCTTAATCGAGAATGATTAAATGTAAAGGGTTAAAAATTCAATTAGACTTAGTTAATTTCGTTATAAATTTACGTTTCTGAATGCTTCAGTCGTCTTTTATTGTCCTTCAATTCGGACATAATACTTTGTAAAATTGTAGCATATTACTACTTATGCTACAATTTTACACAGTACCTATATTATGTGGAAATTGAAGGACATACGGAATATTTCTACTGAACGAAGTTAGACGAGTTGTTTTGAAGGTGACAAACGAGTTCGTTTTTCTATCTGAATATTACCAGCCGTTGCAAACAGCCTGTCTGTAGCAACTGCGGTTGGTTTTAGTGAGAATCACTTCTGGGCTAGTTTTTCTAGTCCGGAGAAATTGGAATTTTGAATCTAGTAAGCCAATAAAACGGCAGTGCTTAGTAAACAAAAAAGCCTTAGATAACAGTCAATATTCAATAGTTCTTTCTAAATCACTTGTAAAAAACATAAACAATTAGTACTCGACGTGTTGCTATAGAAATAGTAAAAACCAGAAGCATACAATAGCCTGGAAATATGGAGACTAGTTACCAACTTAGTCAACAATTTATTGACACGCATACCAAATCCCTTTGGTCGATGATGGCAGAGAATCATCTCGAGATCTACTTTTTGATTGAATTTTTTCATCATCGAGATTTTTCGTACCACCGCAGGTGTGCTAAAAATCATTACTTTTAGTCGACGATAACATAATGGGAGGTAGTAGTTGTTAGATTCAA
This sequence comes from Chorisops tibialis, assembly GCA_963669355.1. Classification (NCBI taxonomy): domain Eukaryota; kingdom Metazoa; phylum Arthropoda; class Insecta; order Diptera; family Stratiomyidae; genus Chorisops; species Chorisops tibialis. Next base: position 113,519,093 of record OY770262.1, on the reverse strand, counting down.
TGATTCGAAACTTCATCCCATAAATTCTTTTACATAATCTAGACGTCAGGTTAAACAGAAAATCCATTGGCAACTTTGTTGAGGCAATATTTCAGACCCTTTGTTCATAGGCAAGAATGTTTATGTCGTGTATATATACTGAAAGTTGGGTAGGTTTGAAGCATACTTGAATTTAGTACCAATAACGAATTTTCGACAATTTAATATATTTTTTTCCCAGTAGGGGTAACTGGGAGCATGGGACCTCCACTTGGCACTTGCGATTTCCCGGAATGGCCCTATGCCCTGGTACCCAGCACAGATGAATGTTAAATTGTTCAGCCATCTACATCAGAGATGCGCGACAATCAAGAACAGTTTTTGATGAAGACATGACTGATCACAGGGATTTAATAGTGGCCTGGCTATAAGTGAAGATGCCAATATACTTAGTACCATAGATACTATATTACACTTCAGCCAGGCCAAGGCTTCTTTTATCGCCATCAGTTCTGCTTGGATCATACTATAATGATCCGGAAGACGGAAAGATATGCTTAAGTTAAGCATTGCGGAGAAAACCCCTCCTCCTACTTGGAGCTATCAGTATAGAAGGATATGGACTATTCCTCCTGTATTTCAGCTGCCTCCCACTCTTGTCTTGAGGGGATGACGTGTAATGATCGTGGGTTGCCGCAAACCCTAAAGCAAGTACCTGGTTAGCTCCTATTTTGGAAATTAACGCGAAGCGAGCACTCTTTGAAATCCTCCTGGAATACGGCCCTGACCCATAGCTCCCAGGCCTGGAATTCAAAAGGCGATTTAACGTCAAAAATATGAGTCAGCAGAGAGGAGTAGAGGCGATGGAGATTACACGCGGTTTTTGGGGTGAAGAGAAGAATCGAAGTAGGAGTCGAGGAAGGTGGACGTCGCGCCGGGTTGAAGCTCAAAGAGGGCGCGTAGAGATTGCTAGCTAGAAATTGTGACCCAAGCCAAAGTGAAATCGCACGAATCGGGTATTTTATAAGATTCGCAAATTCTCAGGTGGAATCCCTGCGAAAAAGCCCCTATCAATTTTCCTGGCCGTGCCTGTATTTTGCCAGAAGGTCATCAGGGTCAGCCACGTTTGACCTTGTGAAAAGACAAAAAAAAATATGCAACGTGGCACAGACCGAAACGAGCGAGTTACGAGGATGGCAGAGGGTGACAGGGAGGGGGGAGGGAGCAGATTTCGAGCCAACAAACCGGAGGTCGGGGTATGCTAGCCTCGTGGGAAAAGCCGGACGCGCACGCGGTTTCGTTTTGGTAGAATAAAAAAGGAACAGAAAAGAAGAATGGAAATGAGTTCGCGAGAAAGAACGCAAAACTGAAACCTACGCAGCTGAGTTATAATTCGTCATGTGATCGTTTTTTTTTTGAGATGATGGAGAGACTTACATGAAGTGTGAAAAATTTTCATCCGAAATTTCTAGAGCTAAATAGAACGCGTTTTCTGGTGAAAATGAACTTGACATGTTTTTTCAAAAGGGTTGTGCGAAGAAGCTTACAGAGGGTAATTCGCGAAATTCCAGAGACTTAACAGAATAGTTTAGTGTCTTACAAAAAAATAAAAAAAAAACAAGTTGATTTTTTTATGCAATTATGAATGTTATCGTCGAGAAGTTTCTTTAAAATTTTGTGTTCATTTTAAATTTCATGTGAATTGATATTTTTGGTTTTGCTTTACTTGAGCATTGTCCTGACACTGGCGTAGTTATTAACAGAAACCGAGATAAGGAGGCTTCGCGGTGTTCGATAGTCGTGGCTGCCCTGTCAAAAAAAAATTTTTTTTTGAATCCTTATTCAACCCCGACCGTTTCATAAACACGAGAAGCAATTAGTCGGACTGAAATATAATAGAGACGTGTGATCGTATCGTGATCGTCGATAAAAAATATCAGACGATGTATGTGCCCGTTCCACACAGTGTGTGAGCTCGACTCTTATTGATAAATGCTCGTCGCCGATCCGACTGGAATCAACCCAGCACAAAGCATCGAAGAAGAACAACGGCATCACCAGCCAAACCCTTAGGATACAATGAACCATCGTTGCCACGATTCACCATACCAGAGTCATCAACCACTACCGAGATCGCAGCACTTATCATCTTGTCAGCAAGCAGTTAATTATTTGAATTCATCCATGTATTGTATGAGGATATTCCTCTCATATACCACCGGAGGCCCGTATATGAGTACAACATTTTAAATTACGTCACATATTGGGTTATCTATAATTTTGATTATATTCTTGCATGAAGCTAAATTTTAGTTAATGCTTAAAGCATTCATTTGTAGTCCAGTTAGATTTTTCGGGACTCCAGAAGTTAGCTGAGACACTTCGTTTATTTGGTTTGTTTTGGTAGAAAGATATATTTGATATCAGACCGTCAAGTACCGTTGTTGTAGCGATAGGAGTTAATTTTGACGATGAAAGAGATTTGATCAAAACTTATTCTTAGAGTATATTTTGTTTCAGTAAAAGAAGATTCGGCAGACCAGACGGCGAATGTCTAGAACAGTCTAACTTATCGTTTGTATAAAAAGAAAAGGAAATTCAAGGAATGAGATAGGAAAAAATATTTAATAGTTTGATTTTCTTATAGATTTATTTTGTTAATTAATCAACAAATAAAAAAAAAATGAGGTGTAATGTATAATTAGTAAAAGTTTTGTTTGGATTCGACAGAATCTTTCCCTTTTCAGAAGGAACAACCAACGGCCAACTAGTGTAGACCAGCCACGTATGTAGACCTCACAGAAGACGGCTATGGGCACACTCCTCAATAATTAACCCAGCAGGATGACCAGTAGCTCACCGTTGCGGTGGAGAGCATTACCCCCCCCCCCCCCACCCACAGTTTTTCCTTCAGAGAACTTTCTGCCCCTTTGCTTGAACTTTATCTGGGCCTTCCGCCAACTATATCCTTGTTCCCTCACGCTCCTTCCACTTACATTATTTGAAAACGCTGCATGAAATTTTTATGTTTTGGATGAGATGGCAAAATCCACCCCGGTCGCCGACGAGCTAAGCCGTTCCAGCCAACAAGCATGCAGCAGCCAATCTCAAACCTTCATGACAGACGTTGATCAAAACTTGATAGAGTGTAGTCTGTGTTTTCAGTTAAATTATTGAAATCCTCCAGAATTAAGGAGTAACCAATGTGAATGCTGGTCTCCGCCTTGCGAAGTACCTCTACTTACAAACCTTTTAGGGGATACGATGTTGTCGCAGTTTTGTGCTGATAATCCTAGATGTCAACAATAAATTAATGAGCACATTAAGCTAAGCGTTCACCTTCAGAATTGAAAGTACGTCCGAATTGCTTCTGGTCTTAAGATGTTGAAAGCTTGCTCGATATCGATAAAAGCTATCACAGTGTACTCTTTACTTAGAGATTTTTCGATAGCATAGGGCTGCTTCAACAGATTTCCCTACCCAATATGCGTGCTGGGCTGTTGTCAACATTCGTTGCTTTATTGATGGATGTCTATCAATCGTCCTAAGGAATGAAGATAGGTCTTAGGTCCTTCGGGCATGTATAAGAGCTTCTCTCCGCTTTGGGGATCAAGACCACTTTCACCTCCTTCAATATTTCAGGAACGTGGACCAGTTGTGAGCAACCTCTAAAAATAGCGTCCAACCGAAATTCGGCCGGTATTATGCCATCCCGTGCTGGAGATTATACGGGTTGAAACTGCGTATTTCCCACAGGATTTTGTGCTATGAGATTGTGTTTTTAGAATCGCCCATTGGAAGCCTGAGCTGGTGCTCTTCTTGGTGCGGAGCGACTGTAAGGCTATCCGGAAGTGGTTATTTAAGAGAAGATCAATGGTTTTCTCACTCGAATAGTTCCATGACCCGTCGGATTTCTTCATGTAGCTGGGCATCGAGGGGGCAGTAGAAAAAAAAAATTTCCAGGATTCGCACTACGCTTTTCTCTTATAGGATTCCCAGCCTGAGGCCTCTTTGATTCGATTGGTCTTGCTAAAAAGTCGCTTACAGCCTTTCCTGAGATTTCGATTCTCGCCGCTCCAACATAGTGGCTTTTGCTTACCTCTTAGCTTCCTTGTGGAACAAGAGCTGGGCATTGTCCCATTTAAAGCCCTTTCGAAAGTAGACACGTTCCCATTTATAGCTACGGTGGTATCCGGAATGCTTGCAACTTCGGAGGTAAGCAGCTTCTTGCAGTTTCTGAAGACTGGTTTGTCGGGGGATGGCCATTTAAAACAAATTGGAGATGTTAATGATCTGAAAATTAATGTTCATTGGACACCTTCCGGTCCAGTCTCAGCAGAGACCGAACCGTCACGAACAATAAAACGTAACAGAGTCGAATCCCGAAATCTTTCCTTTCAATTCGAAATGCACTTCGAAAACATTCACTAAACCATCAATAATTTGTTTTGTAAGAGCCAATTGTCTAGCTATAATTTTGTAATGAGAAATTGGACGGGATTGAAAACCATCTTGAATAGCTTTGCGCTGTTGATGTATTATTCCGAACATTTGGTAAGTACTCCAGAATCCTACCGAGCTTCAAATTTTTGATACATAACATGCATTGGTAGGTAGCTAAGTTATTAATTTTTTCACATCCTAGCAGTTTTTTGCGCCAACTTTTCGAGAAGAAGTCCTAAGTTTGGTTACGCGTTCTTGTCAAAATTCTCTTTTAGTGCGAACGGAATAGTATGCGCCACACAAGTTACATGCTCGATATGCATGTCAAGCTCCTCTATTGATTTAAGCATGTTGAGCGCCTTTTTAGTAACAATTATTTGATCTTTTCACAGTAATTTCCATTTAAGAAAAATTTTATGACCAATATTTTTTCAATAATGGGTGTCACCTTCAAAGAACATACTTTAAAGCAATGCGATAATAGTTCAAGCTTGTAATAAAACATAACACGATTGGGCGTAAAGCCCAATCATGCGATACTCTAGATGAAAGAGATTTTTTTTATTTTTAGAAATTTTGTAGGGAAGTGGTAGAGAGGGTGACGACATTGCACTAATTTTTTCACATCACGCTAAGGATGCTATCAAAATGTCTTATACAAAATTTAAGTACTGAGAAAATTAGTGTATTGGATTTAGTGAAATTGTGCAGTTTGTATGGGAGGTGGTACTCTAGATGAAAGAGATTTTTTTTATTTTAAGAAATTTTGTAGGGAAGTGGTAGAGAGGGTGACGACATTGCACTAATTTTTTCACATCACGCTAAGGATGCTATCAAAATGTCTTATACAAAATTTAAGTACTGAGAAAATTAGTGTATTGGATTTAGTGAAATTGTGCAGTTTGTATGGGAGGTGGTAGAAGGAGTGTGGATTTATTATTAACTTTCTTAGAAATAATTGAAAACATCATTTGATTGACATATTTTAAATCGCATTCATACTTTTCAGGAAAATCGACTTTTTGTAAAGTTGTTGAATTGTGTCAAATTGTATGGGAGGGGATAGAAGGAGTGAAGTTAATCGCCTAATTTTCTTTTGTTCTTACTAATAATTCTAAATCAATATTTAGATCATAATTTCAGCACGATAAATTTCATACGTACTGAGTAAATTGGTTTATAGTATTTAAAAAGAAAAAAAAATGCAGTTTGTATGAGAGGTGGTGGAAGGAAGGACAGGTGGTGGAAGGATGGAGAGGGCTCAAAAAATGTTTATACAGCAGATTGAAATTATTATAAAATTGATATATTCCAAATTTTGGATCAATAGCCTTTATGCTTTTGGAAAAAATCCATTTATTGTCGAATTTCGAAGTTGTATCGTTTTGTATGGAAGGGAGTAGAAGGGGTAAAGCTAATCGTCTAATTTTTTTGGTCTTACTAATAATTCTAAATAAATATTTGGTGCACAATCGATAAATTGTATACGCACTGAGTAAATTGGTTAAGAGCATTTCATGAAAAAGTGCAGTTTGTAGGGAGGTGGTGGAAGGAGGGGGAGGACACCAATAATTCTTATGCAGAAGAATGAAATTATCATAAAAGTATTATATTCCAAATTTCAGATCAATAGCATCTATACTTTTCGAGAAAAGCCGTTTATTGTCAAATTGCTTAATTGTGTCATTTTGTATGGGAGGAAGTGGAAGGGGTGGAGCGATTTGTCCGGTTCACTAACTTGACCTTACTTTTTTGCCAAAAACGACATATACAAAATTTTTAAACTTTGTAGCTCAACGCGTTCTCAAGCTAGAGAGGACACGGACGGATGGACATCCGTTTTTCAGATTTTTGAGTGATTATATGAACGTTTATTTTTTTCTGTGAGCCTTATTTCTTGGCGTTACAAACTTTGTGGCAAACTTATAATACTCTCATATTTCATATAGAGTATAAACAAAACAGGACTAGGATTGGGCGTAAAGCTCAATCATGTGATATTCTAGATGAAAGAGAAAGTTTTGTGATTATGAGAAATTTTGTCTGGGGGGTGGTACAAGTGGTTACGTCATTGAACTAATTATTTTACATCTTGCTTGCGTTGCTTTAAAAATAATTTTTAAAAAATTTAATCTTCAAAAATGTAATTGGTACTAAGAAAATTAGTGTATTAGATTTAGTGAAATCGGTCTCTGTATATGGAAGGTGGTAGAAGGAGAATGTTGTTTTTCCTAATTTGTTCCGGGAATAACTAAACAAATCATGCAACTGACTAGGATTAAATTGCAGATTAGTAGCATTCGCACTTTTAAAGAAAATCGAATTTTGTAAAGTTGTGAAATTGAGTCAAATTTTATGGCAGGTGTTTCAAGGAGTGGAGCTAATCAGCTCATTTCATCCTTAATGCTAACTAAGTATTTATTAGAAAATTGGAGGTCGATGAATGTTATAATTGGTTTATAATATTTCACTAAAAAGTACAGTTTATACGGGAGGTGGTAGAAGGAGTGGGGGACTCAGATAATTTTTATACTTTAGATTTTCTAATTTTAGATCAATAACTTTTATGCTTCTCGAGAAAATTTCGAGTTTATTGTTAAATTCGTTAAATAAGAAAGGGTGGATCGAATTGTTTCATTCACGAGCATGACCTTACCTTTTTTGGTAAAATGCGATGTGTATAACATTTGAACTTTCTAGCTCAACGCGTTCTCGAGCTAGAGTGGACACGGACGGTTTTGAGATTTTTTAGTGATAATATGAAAATCGATATCATTCATTTTTTTCTCCGAGCCTTATTTCTTACCATTAAAACTTTGTAGCAAACTAATAATACTTTTAGATTTAATTTAGACTATATCCGTATATAAATCTATTTAGACTAAAATAATGCGGTCGCTATATTTCCGAATTGATAGAAATTTTAAAATGAAAATTTATTATAATTTGTTTTGTTTGTTGTTTTTGCTTTTCGTAAAAGTTACCTGTACAACGAACGTTCTTTAATAATACTGTAAATCTTAAATATGTATGAATGAATGTTAACTCATCAATCGAAATCGCACCACTAAATCCAACATTTTGGTACAAATATCTCTCATACTCCACCGTTTTACGAATTTCTTGTTTTTTAAAGTAATTTCCCTACTTTAGTAAGGAAATATGCATGGAAATCGGAACTAATATCGAAGTGCTTTGGGTTCTTTCCTCAAGGGAGATTATCAAAAATTCGTTTAGTTTGATCATGATTGGCTCCTAATCTTCTGGTAAAAATAAAATTATATAGAAGTTAAACGGAAAATGGAAAGAGAAAAAAAAAAAGAAAATCGAAAGAACGAGTAAAGTATTTACAACAGTATGTCCTTCTATATCAACAAAATCCTAATAGGTATAGGGAATTGGTCTAAGGATGCTTTCAACCGCACAGCTTACCATTAATCAATCGGAACCTTTCAAAGAGAATGGAAATCTCATTTGGGACACTTGGATATACAACTTTTGATTTATTGAATGAAGAAAGATCTTTCTTTAAGACCATCTTCTCGAGGACTAGCAATTTTATACAGAAATCGTTCTATGGCCAAGGCAAAATTCTGTCTTATCAAGATTAATTGATACTTTCTTTGTTTTTATTGACTTCGGGAATTATTAAGTACAAGGATATTGGAAGGTTTATTGGTGGGAACCATTCTGAAAAATTTTAAAATTTTTTGCCTCATGAGTAGTCACGACTTTTTATTTATAGGTTATTTTCTTAAACGGTGGTCCACTAAGCTACTATTATATACAGAATAATTGAAATTGATTTTTCACCGAAACCATTTCAGCTATTGACTTGAAAATTAGGTCATAGTACAATGATGTTAATATCATTAATGTCAGAAAATATTGAACTGATCCTCTTACTTTTTCTTAACCCTTCCATACAAATGCACAATATTCGAAAATGCATTTATGCGGTTTGCAAGAAGAAAGGTAAAAGTACCAATTTTTGTCATAATTAATTTCATTACAATTGCAACCAATTTTGGAAAAACTATCAACTTTACCCCTTGCAAATTTCATGAAATTTCGGAATTTCAATTAAATTATTTTTCTTCTAAACTATCAAAACTATCAACTTTAAATTTTGAGACAATTATACGATTACAAATGTCATTGATGTCGAATAATTTGGTTTTGATTCGAATACTCCTTCTGCCTCCTTCCATACAAATGCTCAATTTCGGTAAATGCATTTAATCGATTTTCATTGAAACTAGAAAAAGTACAAACTAAAAATTCAGCCACAATTTGTCCCTTATTAGTTGCAATAAATGCTAAAAGAATATAAACTTCGCTTCGCTCCTTCTACCACCTGCCATACAAATTTTTTTTTGGAAATTTAAGAACTGTATTTCTCCTTCGAACATGTAAGAGCTATCTATATCTATAACTTTAAAACTGCAACAAAGCAATGTGATTAGGATGTTGATAAGCATATTGAAAATCATCCAAAACCTCCCACTTTCCTTGCCACCTCCCATACGAATGCCATAAGTTCGGACAAAAATTGTTCTACTTTCTCAAAAATTATGACATCTACAAACTTTAAATTCAGCATAACACATTTTGTATACTATGTTCGGTGCTATGTACAAAAATTACAAACTTCCCCCTCTGCTTTTATCACCTCCCATACAAAAGTCACTATTCACTATTTAAAAGAATTTGAGACATACATATTTTCTGGCACAATAAACTCTTTCCTATTTCGTCTAGACTATCATTACATCTACATCTACAATGGCACTACAGCCCAAATCGAGTCTTGACCTCCTGACTTTCAGGTTCCTTAATATTTTTCATTATTTATTGTGGAAAAGCTATTAAACCTTCGCACAACCCTCTATTTTCAAATTCTTTCATTTTCGTAGATTGAGGTGACCGAGGTATACCCAAAGCAAGCAGTGTGCTGGAATTATGCGTCGACCGGGATTTGAACTCACGATCTTCGCATTGTAGACCAACACGCTACCCACTAGGCTACACCCTAACTAGGCTCCAGAGTATCAATTCTGTTATTACTTTATTATTTTAATAATAAAGTATTATAATCGGCTTGGAAAAAAAAAATTTGCTACCCTGAAAATTTGTTTTTTCGCGCTTCATGACTAAAATAGCCTAAAAATGCAAAAAAAAAATCCGTCTGTCTGTCCGCCGTCTGCCGTACGCAGTACGCCGACGTGTACGCTCAGCGCACATTTACTCCCAAACCCTTCAAGATAGAAAGTTCATTTTTGGCGGGATTGTAGATAGTTGCAAATCTCAGGCGGATACCCATTTTGGGGGGTGTACGGGTTCAAGCGGAGGCGGAGAGAGCGCTTAAACCGTAAAATACGAATTCAAATATATCAACCATGGTTACAGCTAGGAAGCTAAAAATCAACACACATATAGAAGATTTTGTGGGACAACTTTAAAAAAAAATTAAATATTTTTTATCCATTGTGGTGCAAAAAGGGTGGGCTAAGAACCAATAGTCGGTCGAATTTTTTTTCAAACGATTATACCTTCGAAATTACTTGCCATGAAAAATTGATATTTTGAGACCATTAAACGGCATATAGATCTACTAGAATCAGTTTAGATAGAAGCTAATTATTGTAAGGGGGAGGGTCATGGGGGAACAAATAAAAACACTTAAAAATTAATATCTTGACTGTCTCGTAAGCTATGTAATTGAAACTTGAGACGTAAACTAAGCTTTACTGGCTAAATATGAAAAAAATATAACATGTGGACATAATAGTAGTGGGGGGAAATGGGGAGCATTTCAAAAATGGCGCACAAAATTGAGTACAGATATCAAATCAAAAAATTTTTTCAGATTGTTGAACTACATAGTCTTTAATTTTGGTAAAAAATTTAAGATGGGAGGTGTAAGGGGAGGGAGGTGGAAAGCAAAAATGTTGAAAATTTTGAGTGATTTTCTTATGGCTCTGGTAAAAGATACAAAGTTTAAATTTTGCACGTCGATACATCTATTTGATGTACATAAAAATTGTTATGCACCGAAGTGGGGGTCTAACGTGCACAAGGAGTTTCATATACAATGAAAAAAACACATAAACTGAAAATTTTTGAATGAAATTTTTAGGTAAAAACTTGAAAATTTGCGAAATGCATTTCCAGAAAAGCTCTAAAAGTTTGAAATATTAACTGGTCAAATATCTTCCAAATTTCTAACCCTCCCATACAAAATTATTTTTTCGACCATATTTAAGAAATCAATTATCACCTAACTATTAAAAGCTATCAATTCAAAATTTTTTTACAAAAACTTACAAAAATAGTTGAAATCAAATTACGTTAAAAGTTTTGAAATCGCACTTGCCCTTCTACCCCCTCCCACACAAAAGTATGATTTCGACCAATTTCATTAACTCAACTAATAACCAACAAATTAAAAGCTACAAACTTGAAATTTTGTACAAGCACCTTGCAAGAGAAAGGAAATAAAATTGAGTCACAAATTGTACGAATCCCCTACCTCCTCTACCCCCTCCCGTACAAATGTTTGGTTTCGTGAATTTAAAATACACTGAATCCAATGAAAAATCTATGCAACTCCGTCTATGAAACGGACATTCTATACAGAGAATATTGGACTTGGTTCAAGCAATAATTTAAGAAACTATTAACATCCACCCACCCTCGCTATCACCCCTCACACCTCCCTTCATGAAAACTCAAACTTGCATAAATAAAAGAATGAAATATGGAGCTTTCGAACGTTTCCGCAAAGTGTTAAATTGAGAACTGCTCTGCCCAAGAAGCCCCTTTTGCTTAGTCATCCCTAACCACTGTAACCTGTATATTGACTTTCCACGCATGCGCATTTTGTCCAACCTGACAATATTCATGGTGCTGTATTTGATTTTCGCGTAAGTTTGAGTTTTAAGATCACGTATTCATAGGAGAAGTGTTACTGGGACTCTAGAGACTCAAATAATTTTCTCACATTTTGTAGTCGTTGATACCAAAATATTTCAGACTAATTTCGTGAGTATAGTATGTATAGTTGTGGTCTGTTGGGTAGATCGCTACGTGGTGTAGACTGGTTAATGCTAAAAGATCTACACATGGGGGGAAATAAGTCGAATAGCTTGCTGTCGGTTTCGTATCCTATCTATGGTCTTTTCTGGATGTGATAGTAGGGATTGAAATCGTTCAGCTAGTTGTCGGCTCCGTATTCTTTCACATCAAATGAATACCGGAAGCAAGTGTTCCAGCATCACAGAGCTTGGACCGAGCTCTTTCTCTTTTTACAAGCAACAGCCGTGGAACGTGGACGAGTTTCGGATAGTATAAACTTTATATTTATTTTACACTATTTATTTTATTGATTTTTGGATTGAACTTAAACTTAATTAAATTGAAATATTTATCTATACTATAAATATAATTGTTTTTTATTTGTTTAGAAATGGCTATAAGTTACTTTTTTGCTTTATTTTAGTAATAACTAAGCAGAAACTCACGTTTTTAAAATTCTTCTCTATCTGTCGGTCTGTCTGTCTGTCTATCTGCCTGTCTGTCTGTCTCACGATTCGCAAAGGAGGAATTCCATGTTGCTCTTTTGCAAGAACCGAGGGCTGCGCAGGGTAAAATTGTTGGAATTTTACAAAAATCAGGTAAGTTGATTTATGGCAAAAGAAGCGACAGGGCAAGGGCTGCACTTCTTGTGTCATCTGAAATAAAATATTAAAATATTCCTCATTTCATTAGAACAGATTTAGTTGCGGTCCTAATGAAAATTCCACCAGCAGGAGGGTTCCAAGAGGTGATATTCGCCTTAGCATACTTTCCTGGTGAAGAGATAGATGCTCGAACTCAAGGCGTCAAGGATCTAGTGGCATATAGTAAGATCCACAACAGATCAGTCATCCTGGGCTGCGACGCACACCAAACAATTTGGGGAAGTAGTAATATTAACAAGCTAGGGTGTAGCCTAGTGGGTAGAGTGTTGGTATTGTAATGCGAAGGTCGTGAGCTCAAATCCCGGTCGGCGCAATATATAATTCCAACACATTGCTTGCTTGGATATACCTTGGTCACCTCATTCTACGAAAATGAAATTCGTAGAAAGAGGGTTGTGCGAAGGGCTAACAACCTTTCCACAATAAGTAATGAAAATGTTAAGGAACTTACATGTCAGGAGGCCAAGGTCTGATTTGGGCTGTAGCGCCATTGTAGTAGTAGTACTATTAAAAAAAGAGGTGAGTCACTTTTGGATTATCTTACTACTAACAAACTTGACATAATAAATAAAGGCAGCACCCCGACATTTATGAATAGTGTCATAACAAGCCCCTCCGTAGCTGACAAGTCTGACAATTGGCACGTATCCAAAAAAGCATCACTTTCAGACCACAGGCATAACTGTTTTGAGATAAGGACTTTACTTAGATACATAAGCCAATATAGAAACCGAAAACGTACCGACTGGAATCTATACCAGGCAATCCTTGAGTATGGAGGTAGCGTAGCAGAATCAATATGCATCCCAGACCGCATTGATCATATTGCGAACAAACTCGTTGACAATGTTATATATGCCTACGAACAAAGCTGTCTCGTCCAACACAAGAAAAGGACAAAACAAGGATCTTGGGGGAACGCGGAACTAGCTGCGAAACGCAAAAAAACTAGGAAATTATTCAGTTGAGCAAAAACCTTTGGTAACAGGGACGAATACAAAAAGTCCCTTACTGAATACAATAAGCTTCTAAAGAAGTCAAAAATAGAGCTATGGAGAAGATTTTGTGAAGAGATAGATGATCTCCCAACGATCTCGGGACTCCAGAAGGTGTTAGCAAAAGACACCCTGAATGAAATCGGACTTTTAAAGAGATCAGATGGATTCTTAACAAAAAGCAGCATGGAAACAAGTGATGTGTTATTGGCAGCACACTTTCTAGACTGCAAACTAATTAATAATAATTAGGAGTCAGAAGAAGAGGAAAGGATGTATCGTCAAACTTCATTCAGCACAAAAATGATGAATGTGACAAAATCGACTTTACCGATACTCGAACTACTTTTAAAAGCGATATTTTAAAGTCCTTTTAGTTTTTATTTCTTTCAAATTTTTATTTTATCTTTACTTTATTATTATATCTTTCTGATCACTTGTTTTCTTTTTCATTAGTCTTATAGAAATTTTTTTCTGCTGACGATTGTTTATAATTTTTATTGTATTTAAATGTTGAGTTTTTTCATTTTTGTTTTTTAAATGTATAAGATTTTATATTTTTATATAATGATTTTAATAAACGCCAATTATTATTATTAGCAATAGTATTACTGGTAATCTGGGCGATCAATACCTTTAACCCCTACAAATCAGCAGGAGTAGATAAAATATTCTCTGCCTTACTGCAGAAAAGGTTAGGGATCTTAATGCCAACAATGGTAAAGATCTTTAAAGCAAGCTTTACATGGGATATATCCCAATTATTTGGAGGAAAGTAAGGGTGGTATTTGTACCGAAAGCAGAGAATTGTCCCATTGATCAGCCTAAGTCAAATCGCCCTATAAGTCTTACCTCCTTCTTCGTCAAGATGATGGAGAAATTAGTAGACCTTCACATAAGAACAGGACCTAACAAGGTATGTCTTAATAGGAATCAATATGCCTACCAGAAAGGCAAATCAACAGAGTCAGCCCTTCACGGTCTAGTAAGATAAATAGAAAAGGCTAAAGACTACAAGGAAATTGCACATTGTGCATTCCTTGATATTGAAGGAACTGTCAACAATATTCCTCATGCCGCCATAATAGCGGCAGGTAATAAAAAGGACTTGAGCCGGCTATGATAAATTGGATACATGCCATGCTGAGGAGCTGATTGACATACGCGAATCTAGGTGATAGCGCATTGACTTAACAAACCTGTAGTGGCTGTCCCCAGGGAGAAGTGCTGTCTCCATTTCTTTGGTCAATCGTGGTAGATGAGCTCCTAGACCGTCTAACAGAACCAGGCTACGAGGTAATAGGGTATGCCGATGCCCTTCTTTTTATCAATAGAGGCAAATATGATGTAGCTTGAAAATAATAATAAACTGGTGTCAGTCTAAGAACCTGAAGATTAACCCCAGGAAGACTGAGATAGTGCTATTTTCTAATAGAAGGAAAATTTACACAACACCTCCTTCCAAAAATGGAACGTCAATACTCTTTTCAGATGAGGTCAAATATTTAGGTATGATACTTGATAACAAACTTAACTGGAAAAAACATATAGAATGGACTCACGCCAAATCATTAAAGACGTTTTGGGCCTACAAAGCCTATTTGGCAGAAAATGGGGACTACAGCCGAAGATGATCTACTGGTGCTACAGAACAATCATCCTCCCAATAGTCACATACAGATCAACAGTCTGGTGGACTGAAATGCTACAACAAAAAGCATAGCTTATATTACAAAATAAACTGCCAAAAAGTCGGGTGAAACTTTATTATTCTTGGGACAAGTTGCAAATGCGTGGAAAGTCAATATGCAGGTTAGAGTGGTTAGGGAAGCCTAAGTGAAAGGGGGCAGAGCAGCTGTCAACTTAACACTTTACCGAAATATTCAAAAGCTCAATATTTCGTTCGTTTAGTTATGCAAGTATGAGTTCTTATGAGGGGAGGAGGAGGGGTGATAGTAAGGGTGGGTGAATGTTAATAGTTTTTTAATTGATTGCTTGAATTACGTCCAATATTCTCTGTCTCATAGACGAATTTGCATAGAATTTTCATAGGATTCAGTGTGTTTTACATTCACGAAACAAATATTTGTATGGGAGGGGGTAGGGATAGGGGAATCGTAAAATTTGTGACACAATTTTATTTTCTTCGTCATGTACGGTGCTCGTACAAAATTTCAACTTCGTAGCTTTTAATTTGTTGGTTATTAGTTGATTTAATGAAATTGAAGGGAGTAGAAGGGCAAGCGCGATTTCAAAAATCTTAACGTAATTTCATTTCAACTAATTATGTAAGTTTTTGAGCAAAATTTCAAATTGATAGCGTGATAATTGATTTCTTAAATTTTTAACCAAAATTAAAGACTATATAGCTCTACAATCTGACAAATTTTTGATTTGATATCTGTACTAAATTTTGAGATATAATAATTTGCAGTTTTGGAAATGCTCCCCATTTCCCCCCACAACTATTTCCACATTTTATATTTTTTTTATTTTTCATTAATAAAGCTTAGTATACGTTTCAAGTTTCAATTACATAGCTTAAGAGACAGTCGAGATATTCATTTTTAAGTGTTTTTCTTTGCACCCCCTGATCCTCCCCCTTACAATAATTAGCCTCTTTCTAAGTTGATTCTAGTAGGTCTATATATCATCTTAGTGGTCCCAAAATATGATTTTTTTGTGATTCGTAATTTCGGAGATATAATCATTTGAAAAAAAAAAATTTGGCCGACAATTTGTTTTTAGCCCCGCCCCCCTTTTCGGACGCCAATGGATAAAAAAATTAAAGTATTTTTAGAGTTTGCCCCACAATCCTCTTCATACCTCTGCTAATTTTTAGCTTCCTATCTGCATTCATGGTGGAGATATTATCAAGTGAAATTGTTGACTCTTTCCCTCTCCTCGCCTCCCCCTTCCACCTGACAATCCCCAAAATTTAGATAATGAAGCTCACTCACCTAATTAACAATCCACCCAAAAACGAACATTCTACCTTTAACGGTCTCGGAGATTTGAGTCCATATATACGGCGTATGGCGGGACGGATTTTTTTTTTTTCTTTTTTAGGCTAATTTATCCTTGAAACGCGAAAAAAAAATTCAGGCTAGCAATTTTTTTTTTCTGTGTCGATGACAATAAAGTAAAAGGAGGCAATTCAGGGGGTGTTATGAATGCAGAGGGACAACAATTACAAATCGGGAGATTTTAGTGGTCACCTCCAAATTCTAAAAAATCCGAGAATTGAAGTTCTAACCTCAACACTGTGCCGACAACATTAAACTTCGAAACTCTATTCAAAGTAATAATCAGAGAACGCAAGGAATGACAATCCATGCTACCTGCTATTGAGGAGGGATCAACCATCTGGTACACGGATGGCTCGCTCATCTCGAAGGGCACAGGATCCGGAGTCAAGGTCCTAACTTCTCGGTTTCAAAACCTCTTGGTAAGGAAGTCGCAATCTTCCAAGCCGAACTTATTGCAATGGAGCTATGTATCCAAGAGAATATTAGGAGAGCTCATCGCAACAAATCCATTTATATCCTATCGGATAGTCAGGCAGTTCTCAAAGCTCTTGCATCCAACAAACACAGGACGCATCTGGGACTGCCTTCAAAACCTAATTATCCTGGGAAGAAGGGTTCCAGGACATTGATTGAGGAGAACGAAGAGGCAGACCACCTCGCAAAAAATGGCGCTGAAACAAATTTTATTGGACCAGAGCCATTCTGTGGGAAACCAAAAGGATAATATAATCTTATATTTAGAGAGTGGATTGAACAAGAGCATAAAATCTTTTGGAATAGACTTTCAGGCTTATGAATCTCAAAGAAATTTATCCTACTACAAAAAAACGAAGTGGAAGATATTATAAAATTCAGCAAGAGTGCCCATTAGTACTCTAATCGGTCTATTGACGGGGCATAGTGAAGTAAACCACCATCTGCCGCCTCTGTCTCAGAGACACGACAGAGTATGTCCTATGTCACTGCGAGGCACTAGCAAGGAAAAGATTCATCTTCTAGGAAAAGGTTTTCTTGCATCTGATGAACTATGAAACATGGCTCCCTTAAATATACTCAGATTAGCCAAAGCTATTGAGTTACAGTAGGGTAAAAGGGCAATAAACGTACAATGGACCTGAAAATTCGCGGTGCTCTCAAGTGTTCTCCTATACAAGAGGGGATTGCAATGCATCACTATTTCTCTCCTTGGTATTTATAGGATATAGAACTAATCCGAAAGATAATCTAATAATGAAAAAAAGCAAATATGGCCGAAGTTAGTCACATAGAGGAGTGTTACCAAAAATAAGTGATGGTTACTTATTGTGATCTCCGATCTAAGTAACATAAGAGTTATATAGAAGTACATTTTCATATAATTTCTTATAAGTGATAATAATCTATTTATAATAGAAAAAATCTTAATATGTATTTCATAAAGGGATGGCAAAGTGAATCACGCACTGAACTTCATTTCACTAAAGAAGGTCTTGAGTCTTGCTGGTATAAAATATGAAGATCGTAAATCCGTTCGTCGTATATTTCAACACACAGCCACTATGTGCATTTCGCCCACCTCTAACTAAGCAAATAAAAAACTCATAGATAAGGGGTTGTGCGAGACACTACTAATCCTTCTTTTGAAACGAAAATGTTGAGGAACTTAAAGTTCATGACGACCACGGCCAATTGGGGCAACTGCAGAAGAAGTAGCATGTACAATTCTCAGTTCACAACTGCAACAATAACCATTACCTTACTAAAATATTTGCCAAAAAGTCGGGCGCAACTTTATTATTCTTGGGACAAGTTGAGAATGAAACTGAAAATCGTCGAGAGAAATTAAGCAAAAACGGTATACATAAGCACTGAAACCTTTGCGTATTAGTATAGTAGCATCGTTAAAAAGTGTTTTAAGATTTTGGGGATTATACTACACGAAAGAAAAAATAACAATGTTTTGATATTTGGACAACTGCATTTTTAGCCAAAATTTAATTATACTGATTTAAAATAAGTTCATATCAAACATTTTTTTAGTAAATAAATTTTCAATCTATTAAGAAGAACAAGGCGATTGTACTTATTTTTAAAAGAAAGTTTGTCTAAAACCAATGTTAACATAATAAAATTACGAGTATTTATGCTTGTGAACACTGAAAACTGATTTAAATTTTTTTTTTAAGGTTTACAATTTTTATCAAATTAGACCCCAATTTATGCCACACCTTTGCATTTTTGGATACGTATCGCAGGTGATTTTAATATTAAAGTATTATAGCTTTGGCCTACTATACATTCCATACATACATACAAAAATTTCCAATGATAAATGGTATTAAGGCACAGTGAGAGATTTTTTCTTTGAGAAAAATTACATGGTTCTTGTTCGTCTTCATATACATTCTCAGCGTATTCATGCTTTTCGTCCAAGGGACAATGTTCAGGTCAGGGTGGATAGGGAAGACTAAGAATACTAGGGCAGCATTGTTGTCAATTGTTCAACACTTAAGTGCGATTATGATCAATAGCTCCAGTACATATAACCAATATTTCATTCGTTTATTTATGCAAGTTTGAGTTTGTATGGAGCAAGGATAGAAAGGGAGGGTGGATATTAATAACTTTTTAATTGATTTCTTGAATCACACTCAAAATTCTCTGTAGAAAGTTTTAGTTTTCTAAACGAAGTTGCTTATAATTCCTATAAAATTCGTTGTATTTTATGTTCACGAAACCCGATTGTTTGGTTTGGTTGGTGAGGGAATGATAAAATTTGTGACGCAGTTTTATTTTGTTTCTCTTGAAAGATGTTTGTACAAAATTTCAAGTTCGTAGATGGGCTAGGTGGGATTTCATAAGTTTTGATGCAGCTTTGTTTGAAATGTTTTTAAAAGTGTTTATAAAAAAGTTTAAGATGATACCTTTTAATGGTTTAGTGGTAATTTATTTCATAAAAATTGTCGAAACAATACTTTTGCGTGGGATTAGAAATTGTAAAGTTATTCAACTAGTTAATATTTTGAAGTTTAAGCATTTTTATACTTTAGATGGAATCTGAGAATATTATAAGTTTACCACGAAGTTTGTAACGATAAGAAATAAGGTTCGGAGGCAAAAATTAACGATCCAGAAGTTTATATTGTCACTCAAAAATCGCAAACCGGATGTTCGTCCGTCCGTCTGTCCGTGTCCTCTCTAGCTCGAGAACGCGTTGACCTAGAAAATTCAAATATTTTACATGTCGTTTTTGACAAACAAGCAATGACCGTTTCGTGAACGGACTAAATTGCTCTAACCCCTCCTATACAAAATAATAGAATTTCGCAATTTGACAATAAACGAATTTTCGCAAAAAGTAAAAAAAAGCCATTGATCTGAAATTCGGAATATATCACTTTTATAATGATTTCAATACACTCTATTGAAATTATTCGAAACGCCCCACTTCTTCCGCTGCCTCATATAAAAAATGCAATTTTTCATGAGATACTATAAACCAATTTACTCAGTACCTATAAAATATATCAAGCTGAAATTGTGCACTCAATATTTATTTAGAATTATTAGTAAGACCAAAAAAAATTTGACAATTAGCTTTGCTCCTTAAATCCCCACCCATACAATATGACGCAATCTCTTAACATTACGAAAAGTCGATTTTCCAGAAAAGAATAAATTCTATTGATCTACAAAATATCTCAAGTGCATGATGTTTATAGTAATTTGTGGAAAATTCATTAAGAATCCTCCACTCCTTCTACCACTTCTCATACAACCTACATAATTTCACTAAATCCAATACACTAATTTTCTCAGTTTTTACTCAATTGTTGAAGCTTTAATTTTGTGTAAGACGTTTTGATAGGAACTTTAGCATGATCTAAAAAAAATGAGTCAAAGCCGTTACCCCTTCGACCACTCCCCATTCCAAATTTCTTCAAATAAAAAAAAAACCTCTTTCATCTAGACTATTGCATGATTCGGCTTTATGCCCAATCGTAGTTGTGTTATGTTTTTAAATCATTTCGCAAATTTTCAAGTTTTTTAGCATAATATTTGAATAGTTTTCTGTTTTTTTTTTCATCACACATAGGGCTTACTTTTTGTGCATAATAGTTTCGGTTCAATTTATTATTTTTGCATTATGTACGATATATAAATTTGAGCTTTGTGTCTTTTACTAAACCCAAAAAAAAAAAAAATTACTAAAAATTTTCGACGCTTTGACTCACTACCTCCCTCGTCTTATAGACCCAAATTAAAATTTTTACCAAAATTATAGACCGCATACATAGGTTCATAATGTGACGCAATTTGAATTGGATATCTGTATTCAATTTAAAGATATGAAGGTATGAAATTTTGGAAATTGCAACATTTCTGAAGGTGGCCAAATGGTAGCAAAAGGTCTCGGGTCTGCATTGGTTTACTGGTTTCCAATAAAGTATTAAAAGCCGAGAAAAGCCTACTGTAAGAACATCGTCAGCTCTGCTACCGAATCCTACCTACACCTCCTCGTGGTGGCCGCTGGGAACTCTCACTTGAGAATTGCTAACGTAGGAGGGTGAAGGCGAGTTTTCCGCGCCTGATAACGGAAACAACAATAATAACCACTCCTCCAGAGCGGAGGTTGGGCGAAGGGTTAACTCCCCTGTCACCGTAAAAAATCTTCATTGTTTTGGAACCCAAGACGAAGCCTCGGATAGGATTGGACCAACGGAAACGACCGCGCAAACGTACAACGGACTATGCTTTTGGATCCTGGAATGTCAGATCATTAAACAAACCTGGTGCTGTTAAAGAATTACTACAACAGGCCAGTCAGTACAAATTAAATGTGTTGGCAGTCCAGGAAACGAAATGGACTGGTAGAGAGATTCAGGACATGAGATCGCACACAATTTTTAAAAGTGGGAAGCCCTCAGGAAACCGTGAATTTGGAGTCGCCTTTATTGTGGATAGGGAATTTAAATCACACGTCATCGACTTCAAGCCAATTAACGAACGGATGTGTGCGATCCGCATCAAAGCGAAATTCTTCAAAATATGGCTAATAAATGTACATGCCCCGACGGAAGAAAAAGATGAGGAAACGAAAGATGCCTTTTATACGAGCCTAGAAAGGCTATTCGACTCATTGCCCTCAAACGACGTTAAAATAATACTTGGCGACCTCAACGCTAAGGTCGGGAATGAAGAGACTCATCGTGGAACAACTGGAGGGCATAGCCTCCACGACGAAAGTAACGACAACGGCCAGCGCCTGATAGACTTTGCATGCAGCAGAGACATAGTTATAAGTTCGACATGCTTCCCACATCGACGCATCCATAAAAGAACATGGGCATCACCAGATGGCAATACCTTTAACCAAATAGACCATGTCCTTATCCAGCGGAGATGGGCCTCCAGCATCATTGACGTTCGAACATTCAGAGGAGCAAATTGTGACTCGGACCACTACTTGGTCAAATCCAAATATCGATGTCGTATGTCAAAGGCGTATCAAACAAAGACCAGCCCTCTTCGTAAGTTCGACATCGAAAAGCTCCAAACGGCGTCAGTTGCGGAAAATTACGCAGCAGCACTTGAAAGAGAGCTCACTCCGATTCTGCAGGATGACATACCGAAGCCTGTGAACCAAGTTTGGATGGATATAAAGGCAACCATAAAAACCGTTGCGGAACAAGTGGTTGGGTATGAAGCTCGGCGCAAAAGAAATGACTGGTTCGACGACGAATGCCAGGATGCGTTAGATAAGAAAAATCAGGCGTACAGACAGTTTCTCGAAAGGAATACCAGAACGAAGAGAGAAAAATACGAAAATCTCCGACGAGTAGCAAATAAGGTCATTAGATGTAAGAAAAGAAAATATTATGACGACCAATTGAGAAATATCGATGACAATCTTGCGAGCAATAAAACAAGACAAGCCTACAAAGTAGTGAAAAGCCTAAGACGTGGATATCAGCCTAAGACAACCCTCTGTAAAGACAGAAATGGCACTATCATCGCCGAGGATAATCAGATTAAGGAAAGGTGGGCGTCATACTTTAAAGAACTCCTTAATCCCGCACACGGCTCCCGAACATTGGAGCTGATAGGTCTCCAAACCTCCGACGAATGTCCACTGGATCCTCCAACGTTGGAAGAAGTTGAATTTGCCATCAGAAGCCAGAAAAGCAATAAAGCGTCGGGCATCGACGAAATTCCAGCGGAATTAATTAAATATGGCGGAAGCTGCACCCGAAATGCCATCCATAAAGTGATTCAGTACATCTGGAATCAGGAGCAAATACCGGAGGAGTGGTGCCAATGCATTATTTGCCCTATCCACAAAAAGGGAGACAAACTGCAGTGTGAAAACTACAGAGGTATCTCACTACTTTGCACATCATATAAGATACTGACAAAAATATTAGAAAATAAGATTAAAATTTACGCTGACAATGTGATTGGGGAGTACCAAGGCGGTTTTAGAGCTGGTCGATCAACGACTGATCAACTTTTTACGGTCAAGCAAGTGCTTGAAAAATGCTGGGAATTCAACATCGACGTTCACCAGGTTTTTGTGGACTTTAAACAAGCATACGACAGTATTGATCGAAACGTACTGTACAAAATAATGCTGCATTTTGGCATCCCAGCAAAACTAGTCCGACTGACCAAAATGACGATGACATCAACAACATCACAAGTCAGAGTCAACAACCAACTAACTGATGCCTTTGACACAAATGTCGGACTAAAACAGGGTGATGGGCTGGCCCCTCTGCTTTTACTTTATTATTTTAATAATAAAGTATTGGGATCGACTTGGGAAAAAAAAAAAATTTGCTACCCTGAAATTTTGTTTTTTCGCGTTTCGTGACTAAATTAGCCTAAAAATGCAAAAAAAAAAAATCCGTCTGTCTGTACGCCGTCCGCCGTACGCCGTACGCCGTCCGCCGTACGCCGTCCGCCGTACGCCGTCCGCCGTACGCCGTCCGCCGTACGCCGGTGTGTACGCTCAGAGCACATTAACTCCCAAACCATTCGAGATAGAAAGCTCATTTTTGGAGGGATTGTAGGTAGTTGCGGATCTCAGGAGGATACTCATTTTTGGGGTGTAAGGGTTCAGGGGGAGGCGGGGGGAGCACTTAAACCGAAAACTAAGAATTCAAATATCTCAAACATGGTTACAGCTAGGAAGCTAAAAATCAATGTACATATAAAAGGGTTTGTGGGACAACTTTTAAAATTAATCTAATTTTTTTATCCATTGGGGTGCAAAAAGGGGGGGCTAAAAACCAATTGTCGGCCGAATTTTTTTTTCAAATGATTATATCTTCGAAATTACTTAGCATAAAAAATTTATAATTTTAGACCATCAAGATGGCATACAGATTCACTGGAATCAGCTTACATAGAGGCTAATTATTGTAAGGGGGAGAGTCAGGGGGGGTGCAAAGAAAAACACTTAAAAATCAATATCTCGGCTATTTGTTAAGCTATGCAATTGAAACTTGGTATTTATATTAAGCTATACTAAAAAAATATGAAAAAAATATAATATTTGGAGAAAATAGTAGTGGGGGAAAATGGGGAGCATTGAACTTTCCAAAATTTCAAACCATTATATCTCAAAACTGAGGGCAGATATCACATCAAAAATTTGTCAAATCGTAGAACTATATAATTTTTAATTTTGGTAAAAAAATTAAGTGGGGGGGTGTAAGAGGAGGGAGGTGGAAAGCAAAAATGTTGAAAATTTTGAGTAATTTTTATTGGGCTCTGGTAAAAGATACAGAGTTTAAATTTTGCAGATCAATATATCAATTTATTGTACATACATAAAAAATAATAGAAATTCTACAATTGTTATGCACCGACCCCCCTGGTCTAACGTGCACAAGGTGTTTCATGAGAAATGAAAAAACACATAAGCTGAAAATTTTTGAATGAAATTTTAAGGTAGAAACTTGAAAATTTGCGAAATGCATTTAAAAAAAATCCATAAAAGAATGAATTATTAACTGGTCGAAAATCTTTAAAACTTCTACCCCCTCCCATACAAAATTATTTTTTCGACCATTTTCAAGAAATCAATTACCACCTAACTATTAAAAGCTATCAATTTGAAATTTTGCATAAGAACTTACAAAAATAATTGAAATGAAATTACGTTAAAAGTTTTGAAATCGCGCTTACCCTTCTACCCCCTCCAATACAAAAGTATGATTTCGACCAATTTTATTAAATCAACTAATAACAAACAAATTGCAAGCTACGAACTTGAAATTTTGTACGAGCACCTAACAACTAAAAAGAAAGAAAATTGCATCACAAGTCTTACGATTCCCCTACCTCCTCTACCCCCTCCCATACAAAATTATTTTTTCGAGCATTTTTATAAAATAAGTTATCAGCTAACTCTTAAAAGCTATCAATTTCAAATTTTGCATTGAAACTTATAAAAATAATTCAAATGAAATTGCTTTCAAAATTTTCAAATCGCGCTTGCCCTTCTACCCCCTCCCATACAAAACTATGATTTCGACCAATTTCATAAATCAACTAATAACCAACAAACTAAAAGCTATGAACTTGAAATTTTATAAAAGCACCTTAAAAGAGAAGCGAAATAAAACTGCATATCAAAATTTACGATTCCCCTACCTACTCTACCCCCTCCCATACAAATGTTTGGTTTTGTGAATGAAAATTCTATGCAACTTCGTCTATGAAACACATTCTACACAGAGAATATTGGACGTGATTCAAGCAATTAATTAAAAAGCTATTAACATCATCCCAACCCTTACTATTACCTCTCCTCCTCCCCTCCATAAAAACCCAAACTTGTAGAAACGAATGAAATATTGTTAAATAGACAACAGCCTTGCTCAAGAACTCCCTTTCACTTAGTCTTCCCTAACCACTCTTACCTGCATATTGACTTTCCACACATCCGCAACATGTCCCAAGAATAATAAAGTTTCGCCCGACTTGTTGGCAGTTTATTTAACCTAGCTTTAGAATACGTCATCAGGAAGTTACCCGTTGACACAAGAGGTACGCTGCTTTATAAATCCAGCCAGATAGTGGGTTATGCGGACGATATCAACATATTATCACGCTCTTTCACATCCGCAAAAGAAATTCTACTAAGCCTCGATCAAGCAGCAAAAGAAGTTGGCTTGAAAATTAATGAAACAAAAACGAAAATAATGACACAAACAAGGAAAAGGACCCCCAATAGACAAAACATTACAATTGACGAATATAATTTGGAAAATGTGGACGAATTCATATATTTAGGCACAAAATTGACAAAGAGTGGAAATGAAACGAATGAAATAAAAAGACGAATCCAGCTCGCAAATAAAACGTATTATTTAGTCTTAGCTATTCCTAAGGCGAGCTGCGTACACAGGAAGACCAACCTCCAAGTCTACAAATCAATAGTAAGACCTGTGCTTTGCTACGGATGCGAAACATGGACCCTTACACAAGCATCCGCAAATATGTTGAACGCTTTCGAAAGACGGGTCCTGAGACGAATAATTGGAGCGAAACGTGATGGTGACCGATGGCGAACTAGATACAACAGTGAGCTGTACGATATATTTGACGAACCGGAGGTTTCCACTATCATCAGACTGTGGAAGCTGCAATGGGCTGGCCATGTACAAAGGATGGACGAAACTCGAATACCTAAAAAGGTATTCGAGGGAAAAACGGAGGGCCGGAGGCCAGTGGGAAAACCCAGGAAACGCTGGTCCGACTCTGTTGACGAAGACTGTTCATCGCTGCTCGGATTTCAAAATTGGAGGACGCGGTCACTGGACCGAGATCGATGGAGACTTCGGTTACGGGAAGCCAAGGCCCGAAAGGGGCTTTAGCGCTGCGACGAGGCGAGAACATTTCTGAAATATCCCTTCACTACTATTATATTCACATGTTACATTTTTATCATATTTCTTTAATATAGCTCAATATATGTTGCAAGTTTAAATTACACATCTTAAGAGATAGTCGAGATATTAATTTTTAAGTATTTTTCTTTGCACCCTCTTCCTCTTGAAGCTCCTCCATATATTTTATCGTGCTGGATCTGTGTGCCACCTAATTGGTTCCAGAATACAAACTTTTTATATATAGTGTCTCTGAAGATTGAGATTTTTGATTTTTTAATTTTTGGTTCTAACCCGTACACCCCCCAGAAAATAAAGTCCGCCAGAGATCAGCATCCATCTGCAATCCCGCCAAAAATAAATAGCAAGTTCATTGAAGGGTTTGGGAGTTATTGTGCGCTGAGCGTACACGTACGGCGTACAAACTGCATTTTTTTTTTTTTTTAATATTTAAGGCTAATTTAATTATAAAGTGCGAAAAACATAATTTCAGGGCAGCAATTTTTTTTCTCAAGACAATACTTTATTATTACAATTATAAAGTAATAATATTTGAAATAACGATTCAATGTAAACAACAAAAATAACAATATTACAACTTCCACCAGTATTTATCGAACCAGTCAAAATACAGAACCGAGTTATCTTTATAAATTTTTACTCAAAGCAATATCCTTGTTATGATGAAGGCTATCAATACCATAAACCTTCTTTTACCAACTGGAGGGCAGTTAATTCAATTTTATGGTTCAGATTTTATGGTTTTATGTAACTGTGAGGCCTATAAATTTTCGAGTTTGAGCTGGTTCTATCTGCTTCCACAGCGAGTCTCTGAGTTACTTAAACCATCAAGAAAATCATAAACCTATTCTCTCTTTATTTGCGTATAGAGTATATCTATTATGCTACAATAAACTCCGTGTTTATGTGTGTTGTGGTATACGCACGCAAAAATCGAGGCAGTAGCTTCAGTTTTCATGACGAACCTGCCCGATAAAGTTATTAAAAAGTTCAGTAGTTTGTAAACGGCAAAGTTTCGAAAGTTTCGCATGATTTATGCAAGCCGAACGAGACTTCACAAGGCACTGTACCTTGAATTAAAAAAATGGTGGAATACAAGGATCGGGAACATTGTCTGCTAGGATGTTATGCACTCCCGCAATAATTTACACGACAATACCATTCGCTTTTGGAATTTAACAGATGTATAGTGTTATACAAGACTAAAATATAGGGCTCTTCTTTGAAACGAGTTCGTACTTAAGTAATATTGCAAAAGTAGAATTGAAAAACTACAGTTGTCTAACTTATATTGTTTTTGAAGATTATGACGTCGATGGCACGAGAGTTAGCGAGGGCTATTTTGGAGTCTTTCATGTTTACGCATTCTGAAGTGAATAAAGGAAAGTAAAGATTGTATGAAGCTTTAGACCAGAAAAAGGTTCCTTATGGAGTAATGCAGTAAAAAAAATCTATATTTTTATCTGAGAGTATATTGGGTTTGCCTTTGTTACGCTAAGAAATAATGCTCGCACAGAGTCACAAGGGTACAGAAAAATTTTTGGTCATTCGAAAACCTCGATTCCGAGTGACCGTCGGTCTGTCTGTCCGACTGTCCTTCTGTCCGTCTGTCTATAATATAACTTTCGCACGCTTTGAGCTATCGTGCTAAACGTTCAAGTCATTTTAAGCAAAACAGAAACTTTGAATTCGTGAATGAGCTATGCCCTCCCCCTCTCATTGTACCACCACCCATACAAATTTCATGAACAAATTTAAAATAATTGATTTTTCCCCTATATCATATAAGCTATTGACTTAAAAATTAGGTCAAATTATAACGATATGAATACCATTAACGCCAAAAAATATTAATCCGATCCCGTCACTTTTTCTATTCCCTCCTATACAAATGCACAATTTTTCAAAAATGAGTTTATTCGATTTTCATTTTATCTGTTAAATCTGAAAGAACAAATTTTTGCGGGAATTAATTTTATTATAATTGCAACTATTAGAAGTACAAATAAGTTTCCGCCGTTCGACAAAAGATGGCCCACCAGAAGGTTATGTTGAAATTGCCAGATGTAAAACGAAATATCGTAAGTTTGGCTATCTGGTAACAGCATAACCTTTAAGTATTCTGTGTATTAGCATCACATAATTTCGTTTGAGCGAAAATGTCAAGTTTGTGCCGAATAAACGTCATTTGCGGGAACTTTTGATTTAATTTGTTAATTTGAAGAAGTCTGCAGTTGAGGCACATCGATTGCTTCCAGAAGCATATGGTAAGACTGCTTTAAGTGAGAGAATTTGTCGTGAGTGGTTTCAAAAGTTTAAAAACGGTAAGTTTGACGTGGAAGACAAAGAACGTAGTGGAAGGCCGAAAACGTTCAACGTTAAATTATTCAAAAACAAGGAAAGTGTGTGAAATCTTGCCAGGCATAAAAGAAAGGGTTTTTGCATCGTATAGACACTGGTGATGATAAATGGATCCAAAGAAGAGAAAATTATGGGGATCGATGTTGAAGTGTGGCCCACCTGGCCACACTTCAATATCGACAGCCAAACCGAATATTCTCGGAAAAAAAACTCATGCGGGTGAAACCATTACTGGAGCTTTCTACCGAGCACAATTAATGAGATTGAGAAAGGAAAACGCGCCCATTACTACTACGACAAAATTCTCCAATACAAATCTCACGAAATTAAAAATTTTATTTTAATTTATATACTCATTCCATCTCCTCCCATACAAATACATACAATTTCGTAAATGCATTATATCGAATTTCATTAAAACTAGAGAAAGTTGAAATTTGAAATTTTGCCAGAATTTATTATTAAAATTCTAATATTATTAAAAAATAAACTGCCAACAAGTCGGGCGAAACTTTATTATTCTTGGGACAAGTTGCGTATGTGTGGAAAGTTAATATGCAGGTTAGAGTGGTTAGGGAAGACTAAGTGAAAGGGGGCTATTGGGCAGGGCAATTGTCAATTTAACACTTTGCGGAAACGTTCAAAAGCTCCAGTACTTATAATCAATATTTCGTTCGTTTATTTATGCAAGTTTGAGTTTTTATGAGGGTGATAGTAAGAGTGGGTGGATGTTAATAGTTTTTTAATTGATTGCTTGAATTACGTCCAATATTCTCTGTATACAATGTCAGTTTCATAGACGAATTTGCATAGAATTTTCATAGGGATCGGTGTATTTTACATTCACGAAACCAAACATTTGTATGGGAAGGGGTAGAGGAGGTAGGGGATTTGTAAAATATGTGACGCAATTTTATTTCCTTTCTCTTGTAGTGTGCTCGTACAAAATAAGTTCGTAGCTTTTAATTTGTTGGTTATTAGTTGGTTCAATGAAATAGGTCGAAATGATACTTTTGTATGGGAGGGGGTAGAAGTGCAAGCGCGATTGCAAAACTTTTGAAGTAATATCATTTAAATTATTTTTATAAGTTTTTGCGCAAAATTTGAAATTGATAGCTTTTAAGAGTTAGCTGATAACTGATATCTTAAAAATGCTCGAAAAAATAATTTTGTATGGGAGGGGGTAGAAGAGGTAGGGGAATCGCAATTTGTGACACAATTTTCTTTTCTTTCTCTTTTAAGATGCTCGTACAAAAATTCAAGTTCGTAGCTTTTAATTTGTTGGTTAGCAGTTGTTTTATTGAAATTGATCGAAATCATACTTTTGTATGGGAGGGGGTAGAACGGCAACTGTGATCTAAAAATTTTGAAACAGTTCTATTTTATCTATTTTTAAAAGATTTTGTGCAAAATTTCAAATTGATAGATTTTAGTAATTAGGTGATAATTAATTTCTTAAAAATGGTCAAAAAAATAATTTTGTATGGGAGGGAGTAGAAGCTTTCAAGGTATTCAACCAGTTAATAATTCATTCTTTTAGAGATTTTTTTTAAATGCATTTCGGAAATTTTCAAGTTTCTACCTTCAAATTTCAAAAATTTTCAGTTTATGTGGTTTTTCATTGCACATGAAACACCTTGCGCACGGTAGACCAGGGGCGTCGGTGCATAACAATTGTCGAATTTTTATTATTTTTTCTGTATGTACAACAAATAGATGTATCCACGTGGAAAATTTGAATTTTGTATCTTTCACCAGAGCCCTTAAAAATTCACTCAAAATTTTTGTCATTTTTGGTTACCACCTCCCTCGCCTTACACCCCCTGACGTAATATTTTTACCAAATTTAACAATTACTTAGTTCTACAATTTGACAAAATTTGAATTTGATATCTGTCCTCAATTTTGAATTATAACGGTTTTGAAATTTTGATAAGTGCATCATTTTTGAAATGCTCCCCATTTCCCTCTACTACTATTTTGTCCAAATGTTATATTTTTTTCGTATTTCTCTACTATAGCTTAATATAGCTTTCAAGATTCAATTACATAGTTTAATAAATAGCCGAGATATTGATTTTTAAGCGTTTTTCTTTGCACCCCCCTGACCCACCCCCTTACAATAATTACTTTTTATCTAAACTGATTCTAGTGGACCTATATGCCACCTTAATGGTCTCAAAATATCAATTTTTTATGTTAAGTAATTTCGAAGATATAATCATTTGAAAAAAAAATTCGGCTGACAATTGGTTTTTAGCCCACCCTTTTCGCACCCCACTGGATAAAAAAATTTAATTATTTTTAAAAGTTTTCCCACAAACCCCTCTATATGTATGTTTAGTTTTAGCTTCCTAGGTGTTACCATGGTTGAGATATTTGAATTCGTATTTTTCGGCTTAAGCGCTCCCCCTGCCTCCCCCTGAACTCGTACACCTCCGCAAATGGGTATCCACCTGAGATCCGCAACTATCTACAATCCCCCCAAAAATGAACTTTCTATCTTGAAGGGCTTGGGAGTTAATGTGTGCTGAGCGTACACGTCGGCGTACGGCGGACGGCGTACAGACAGACGGATTTTTTTTTTGCATTTTTAGGCTAATTTAGTCATGAAACGCGAAAAAACAAAATTTCAGGGTAGCAAATTTTTTTTTTTCCCAAGTCGATCACAATACTTTATTATTAAAATAATAAAGTAAAATATTAACTTGGCTTCACTTCCCATAGAAATTGCAATATTTGAAATTTAAGAATTGCATTTCTCCTTTGAACATATGAGATCTATCGAATTTAAAATTGGAATAAAGATTAATGGTGGGGATGTCGATAAAAATAATTACAAGCAGTTTGAAAATTTTCCAAGACCTTTCACTTTCTCCCATACAATTCCTCCACTTTCAGGAAAACAATGTCCAATTTCCTTGAAAATTATGAATGCCACAAACTTTAAAACCAGCGTGAAATATTATGCATACAATATATAAGGTGGCATATACAAGAATTAAAAACCATCCCTCCCCCCACACGTTATGCTTCTACCACCTCCCATACAAAAGTCGAACGAATTGAGAAGATATATTTTCCGGTACATAAACTCTTTCCCATTTCATCTAGAGTACCATATAATTGGGATTAAAGCCAATTCTAAGCATAAAACAAAATTAAGCACGATAACTCGAAGCGTTCGAGAGTTATGTTGTAGATGTTACGCCGAATTCGTGAAATTGCCTATTACATGAATTCGGCAAAATTTTGCCGAATTCATGAAATCGGCAAAATGGTTTTGTCTAATTCGGCTAAACTCGGCAGTTCAACCACGATAATCTTACAGTTCAGTTCTGAGTCTTTCGTTTGAAGTTTAATTTGTAATTAACAACAAAAAAAAGTGAAAATGACCACCGAATTTTTTGATTGTACGGAAAATACCGAGCAGCTGTGGACTATGAAAAAGAAGTTATTGGAATTTTAAAAGACGATAAAAGTGAAAGTGAAAAAAGTGCAAAAAACCGACAGTATTAACTCATCAAAAGTACATATAAGTTGATGAGTCTAGATGAAATAACAAAAGTGGCACGAATAAAAGACAATAAAATTATGACTACTGAAAC
The DNA here is from genome assembly GCA_963669355.1 of Chorisops tibialis. NCBI lineage: Eukaryota > Metazoa > Arthropoda > Insecta > Diptera > Stratiomyidae > Chorisops > Chorisops tibialis. The sequence goes on along the minus strand of OY770262.1, from coordinate 113,487,037 downwards.
AAACGTTTTCGCGATTATAAACGATCTTTATGTTACTTGTGGACAAAGGTGAAAAGAAAACATACATATAAACAAGTGAGGGAGCATTGCGGTAACATTCCGAAGTCCGTGATAAAACGTTACATTGAACAGTGTGAAAGATGTGCCGAAAAAACTAAAAAGAAACCTCAACAATGATTAGTTGTACGTCCTATTACAGTGACTAATCTAAATGAGAGAAGTCAAGTTGACCTGGCGGATTTTCAAAGTTTACCAGATGGAAATTATAAATTTATTTTACATTATAAAGAACATCTTACTAAATATAGTATCCTGAGACCTCTTATTTAGAAAAGAGCTGGCGAAGTAGCGCAAGTGCTTCTTAATATTTTTCTTGACATTGGAGCACCTCACGTCTTACAATCTGATAATGTAGGGATTTCACAGCAAACATTATCATGGCCTGACTTAGTGCTTGTCAATGGTAGGCCCCGGCACCCACAAAGCCAGGGTTCTGTTGAAAGAGACAATGCCATACTAAAAGATTCGTTAATTGCTTGGATGCGGGACCATAACACTTCTTCTTGGTCTATTGGTTTAGGCTTTGTACAGTGGGGGATGAATAGTAGAGGGTAGTCCAACCAAAACGCACGATGTTAATTTCTTGCGCAAAAGAGCCATTGTTTCGTTAGCTGTGTGGCAAGTGGCACCATCCTTCCAGGTCCATATCCTTAATTTTTGGCCACAAGAAGTCCGTTATCATCTCGCGATAGCGAAATAATAAAGGTGACTGCTTGGCCGTCCTCATTTTCGAAGAAGTACGGCCCGATGACGCCGCCAGCCCATAAACCGCTCCAAACAGTCACTCTTTGTGAATGCATCGGCTTTTCAACAATCACTCGTGGACTCTCATTTGCCCAAATGCGGCAATTCTGCTTGTTAACAAATCCACTGAGGTGAAAGTGTGCCTCGAAGATGATTTTTTTTGTAAAGTCACCATTCACTTTCTAAAAGGCTTCAACAACCTTAACGCGCTGCTCAATTGTGTACCTCTCCATGGTTGAATTTGTTAAACACTGAAACAAAGAAATGTCAAATTAAGTTGGGCAAAAAACTTGACGTTAAGGTGTGACTCACAATTAACATCGTGCATTATGTTTGGACCATTATGGTGCATTATGGTTTGATATACTTATCACGAAGTAATAAAACAGAGTCCATATCAAACTCTTTTTGGTCAAAAGCCCAAGATGGAACTGCGGTCAAAAATTCCGCGACAATTCTTAGAGAAACTGCCAAATGGAATGTCAGAGGAAGATTTGGAGCAAAGAATTAACGGTAATGCTACTAGAATTAATACGTCATGTGATTGTAGTGACCCATTAGAACAAAACAGTGATGCAGAAGTGTTTCAGTTTTGTCTTGTAGGTGGTCCAGATAAACATTTATTCCAATGTTTCCGATACTATAATTGGTCTTAATATTAATAAAAAAGATGATCCTAAATTTATTGTCGAGTCTCAAGATCTTGCTATCTTTTTCCTCCATAACAACTCGTATTAGATTGGCAGGATCTTCTCGTCCTCTATCGAATTGGCTTATTCCAAGCAGAACATTATCGCCTTGTTTTAATATTCCTAACTTTTCACTGGAACGCTTAAGCATTTTTTCTGCTTGCTTAGCGAGATTTTTGGACGCCAGTTGTTTAAACTTCACTGCGGGATGAGTACAATTTTCATTTAAAAGTTCAGATTCTATATTGTCTTCACTGCCTACGAGATCTTGAGACTCGACAATAAATTTAGGATCATCTTTTTTATTAATATTAAGACCAATTATAGTATCCGAAACATTTGAATAAATGTGGATCTGGACCACCTGCAAGACAAAACTGAACACTTCTGCATCACTGTTTTGTTGTTAATAACAAGTCACCCTCGGTAAAAACAAACTTGTTTCGAAACCTGAAGCAACGCATCGGACTGGATTGATTCAGCGGCAAACGAAAAATGTATTACTCCTTCGGATCTTGGAACGTGAACGATCCCTGTACAGAGCAGGAGTAGTGAGAGCGCTTCAGGAACAGTCAAGCAAATACAATATGAACATCATTGCACTCCAGGAAACAAAATTGTTAGGTAGCGAAGTTACTGACATTGGATCGCAAAGAATTTTCAAAAGTAGGAAAAAAACGGGAAGCCGGGAATTTGGAGTTGCGCTTAAACACCATGGGGTAGAATTTGTGATGCAGTTTTATTTCATTTCTCTTGGAAGCTGTTTATACAAAATTCCAAGTTCGTAGCTTTTAATTTGTTGGTTATTAGTTGATTTAATGTAATTGGTCGTACTTTTATATGGGAGGAGGTAGTAGGGCAGGAGCGATTTCAAGACCTCTGACCCAATATCGTTTCAATTATTTTTAAAAGTTCTTAAGCAAAATTTTAAAGTAACAGCTTTAAATAGTTAGGTGATAATTGATTTCTTAATAATATTAGAAATCCTACTTTTGTATGGGAGGGGGTAGAAGGAAAGACGCGATTTAAAACTTTTGACGCAATTTTATTTCAATTATTTTTAAAAGTTTTTGTACAAAATTTCAAATTGATAGCCTTTAAAAGTTAGATAATTGATTTCTTGAAAATGGTCGAAAAAACAATTTTGTGTGGCAGAGGGTAGAAGTCTTAAGGGTTTTCCACCACTTAATATTTCTTATTACTATTATTTCCACATGTTGTTCGTTTTTTGCTAGTATAGCGTAAAATATGTTTCAAGCTTCAATTACACAGCTTAATATATAGTTGAGATATTCATTTTTAGATATTTTTCTTTGAAACCCCCCTGACCCTCCCCCTTACAATAATTAGCCACTCTCTAAGCTGATTCCGATGGAGCTATATGCCACCTTAATGGTCCCAAAATATGAATTTTTTACAATAAGTAATTTCGAAGATATAATCATTTGACAATGTGTTTTAGCCACCCCCTCCTTTTCGGACGCCAATGGATAAAAAAATTAAATTATTTTTTATGTTTGTTACACAACCCTCTCTATATCTCTACTGATTTTTAGCTTCCAATTTGCATTCGTGGTGAAGATATTAGCAAGTGTAGTTTTTGACTCTTTCCCTCCCCTCGCCTCTCCCTTCCATCTAACACTCTCTGAAATTTAAAAAATAGAGCTCACTTACCCAATCGACAATCCATCTCAAAACGAACATTCTACCTTTAACGGTCTCGGAGATATGAGTCCATATGTAAGGCGGGACTTTTTTTTGCATTTTTAGGCTAATTTAGTTATGAAACGCGAAAAAAATTTCAAATTAGCAAATTTTTTTTTCTGTGTCGATCACAATACTTTATTATTAGAATAATAAAGTAAAATGATATATTCCAAATTTCAGATCAATAGTAATTCAGTCTTTTCGAGAAAATCCAAACTTTGTCAAATTCTGATATCGTGTTGATTTGTATGGAATGGCGATTTGACCCGTTTATGAACTTGTCCTTACCTTTGTGCCAAAAACGACGTGTATAAAATTTGAGGTTTCTGGCGCAACGCGTTCTCAAGGTAGAGACGGACGGACAGACGGACATCCGGTTGGGTAATATTATGAACTTGTGCATCATTCATTTTTACATTATTATTGTAATAATAAAGTTATGTGATCGACACAAAAAAAAAAAAAAGTTTGCTACCCTGAAGTTTTTTTTTTTCGCGTTTCATGACTAAATTAGCCTAAAAATGCAAAAAAAAAAATCCGTCTGTCTGTACGCCGTCCGCCGTACGCCGTACGCCGACGTGTACGCTCAGCGCACATTATCTCCCAAACCTTTCAAGATAGAAAGTTCATTTTTGGGGGGATTGTAGATAGTTGCGGATCTCAGGCGGATACCCATTTTGGGGGGTATACAGGTTCAGGGGGAGCGGGGGGAGCGTTTAAACCGAAAAATACGAATTCAAATATCTCAACCATGGTAATAGCTAGGAAGCTAAAACTCAACATACATATAGAGGGGTTTGTTGGACAACTTTTAAAAATAATTTAATTTTTTTATCCATTGGGGTGCGAAAAGGGGGGGCTTAGAACCAATTGTCGGCCGAACATATCTTCCAAATTACTTATTGTAACAAAATCATATTTAGAGACCATCAAGGTGGCATATAGTTTCATCCGAACCAGCTCAGAAAGCGGCTAATTATTGTAAGGGGGAGGGTCAGGGGGGGTGCAAAGAAAAACACTTAAAAATTAATATCTCAACTATCTCTTGAGCTATGTAATTAAAACTTAAAACGTATATTAAGCTAAACTAGGCAAATACAAAGAAAAATATAACATTTTGAATTAATAGTAGTGGCGGGAAATGGGGAGCATTTCAAAAATGGCACTTTTCAAAATTACAAATCCTTATATCTCAAAAAATAGTACAGATATCAAATCAAAAATTTGTCAAATTGTAGAACTACATAATGGTTAATTTTGGTAAATTTTAAGTTGAGAGGTGTAAGGGGAGGGAGGTAATAAGCAAAAATATCGAAAACTTTGAGTGATTTTTTTAGGGCTCTGGTAAAAGATACAAAGTTAAAATTTTGCATTTGAATACCTACATTTAATGTACATAGAAAAATAATAATAACTTGATCCATATTTGTTATAAACCGACCCCCCCGGTGTAACGTGCACAAGGTGTTTCATGTGCATTGAAAAAAACACATAAACTGAAAATTTCTGAGTGAAATTTTAAGGTAGAAACTTGAAAATTTGCGAAATGCATTTAAAAAAAGTCAATAAGTATACGAAATATTAACTGGTCGAAAACCTTTAACACTTCTACCCCCTCCCATACAAAATTATTTTTTCGACCATTTCCAAGAAATCAATTATCACCTAACTATTAAAAGCTATCAATTTGAAATTTTGCATACCAACTAACAAAAATAATTAAAATGAAATTGCGTTAAAAGTTTTAAAATCGCACTTGACCTTCTACCCCCTCCCATACAAAAGTATGATTTCGACTAATTTCATTAAATCAACTAATAACCAACAAATTAAAAGCTACGAACTTGAAATTTCGTACGAGTACCTAACAATAAAAATAAAAGAAAATTGCATCACAAGTTTTACGATTCCCCTACCTCCTCTACCCCCTCCCATACAAAATTATTTTTTCGAGCATTTTTAAGAAATCAGTTATCAGCTAACTCTTAAAAGCTATCAATTTCGAATTTGGCATAAAAACTTATAAAAATAATTCAAATGAAGTTGTTTTAAAAGTTTTGAAATCGCGCTTGCGCTTCTACCCCCTCCCATACAAAAGTATGATTTCGACCAATTTCATTAAATCAACTAATAACCAACAAACTAAAAGCTACGAACTTGAAATTCTATACAAGCACCTTACATTAGACGCGAAATAAAACTGCGTATCAAATTTTACGATTCCCCTATATTCTCTACCCCCTCCCATACAAATGTGCGGTTTCATGAATGTAAAATACACCGAATTTTATGAAAATTCAATGCAACTTCGTCTATGAAACACATTTTATACAGAGAATATTGGACGTGATTCAAGCAAATAATTAAAAAGCTGTTAACATCCACCCACCCTTACCATTACCCCTACTCCTCCCCTCATAAAAACCAAACTTACAGAAACGAATGAAATATTGTTAACAGTCCTGCCCAAGAACTCCCTTTCACTTAGCCTTCCCTAACCACTCTAACCTGCATATTGACTTCCCACTCATCCGCAACTTGTCCCAAGAATAATAAAGTTTCGCCCGACTCGTTGGCAGTTTATTTTCTCTGAACCTTATTTCGTTGCGTTACAAAGTTTGTGGGAAATTTATAATACTCTCAGATTTCATCTAGAGTATAGAAATGAGTAAAAGTTTAAGACATTAACTGTTCTCATACCTTTAAAACTTTTCAACTTCTACAATGGCGCTACAGCCCAAATCGGACCTTGGCCTCCTGATATTCAGGTTCCTTAACATTTTTCATTACTTATTGTGGAAGGGTTGTTAGCCCTTCGCACAACCCTCTTTCTACGAATTTTTCATTTTCTTAGATTGAGGTGACCAAGCAGGCAATGTGCCGGAATTATATGTATATTGCGCCGACCGGGATTTGAACTCACGACCTTCGCATTACAAGACCAACACACTACCTACTAGGCTATACCCTAGCTCTCTTGAATTACCACCAACACATTGAAATGTATCAACTTGAAATTTTGTACGAACACTTCAAAAAATATTTAAAACAAAGGTGGATCAAAACTTTTAAAACCCCTCCTCTACTCCGTCCCGTACAAATGCACGAAATTTCATAGAATCAACTAATCTGTTTTGAAATTTTCAACATTATAAATTATACCATAATATTTTTAATCTATGATAAAGGGTCAAGAATAAGGAAAAGATTCACTTACATTCTGTTTACTATTTTCGGTTGCATGCAACTGAAAATATCGCATAGATATGGGTATAATATATTTTGTTTATGTACATCTTTAGTTTAGGCTATTTAGTCTAAATTCTTCTTCAGTTTGAAACAACCACACGGACCGTACTTCACCCACCTAAAGGACTATAAACACCTCGCACTCTGATATTATCTTATCCTGCTTAATAGGCAACGTATTCTTTCAGATTTTTGGCTCCGGCGTTGGTATGAGATGTACACGAATAAGTCCCGATACGGCGCTACCGAGGTGTTTGGAGCTTTACGACAGTCATAATATCTAATCGATAAGTTGCTTTTGGGGACATAAAGTAACCTCACCGCCTCAAATTACGAGATCTAACCAAAATATTTACGGCGCCGGCGATTGGTGTGGGTCGGCTACGGGGATGTATATGTCTAGGAGGAATGGGTTTTATTTAAATTCGGTCTCCTGCGTCTATCGTCAGGTAGTTTTACATCTAAATATTCCGTTAGATACTTGCCATCGATCCGGAATATATCTATTGTACAAGAATGTAAGATTATATCGCTATATTGTAAGTACCGAAAACAAGATGATGCATAGGATAAGATGTGGTTATACAGCTCATTATCATATTTGAGATTTGATGTTTCCAGGGCGATAGTATGGTATGAGATGCTAAGGGGCTTGATACATTGTACATTTGATTTTGTCGAACAAAGCATGTTTTTAGCGCTTTCAGTTTAGATCAATGTTATTCAGTACAATGTTATGAAATGTTGACAACATGTTTTCGAAACCTTCCAGAAATTTGTTGTGGAATAATTGCAAACTGATATGTTGTTTATAAGAATTGGGTTCAATTTTTCGGGTCGAAGGGCTTGAAAGATTAAACAGAAGGTCGCCAGTTTTGAACTGAGAAAGCTTATTTATCGATATCTATTCGCTCGCACTAAAACCTGATTCATTTCTTACCAGTAATGTTGTGGAGAATCTCGTAAAGTTTTTTTATTCGATGGACTTAAAATCCAATATGAGTGCGGTACAAGCAAACATTTTATGCTTTAAAACAGCATTCTACTTTAGATGAAAAAAATTATGAAAAGTTTATTTCTGCAAGATCTAATAATAATTTTAGTTGAGTAACGCCTTACACGCTTCGTAATTTGGAAGGTCTTTCATGAGATTCGAGAGTTGTAAGGTTCGTAAAAAACGCACAGCATGTGTTGCACAGCGGGCTTGCTAGTCGCAATAGGTACTATAGGTGTTAATGGCAAATTTATTTCCATGTGTGATGGGGGCAGTGGAGTTCTTCCACAACCAGTCCTGCGTGCCTCAAAAATGCAAAAGGACACTTAACCGTGTTCTTAAGACATTAACTAATACGAGAAACGAAGCTAGGGTATAGCCTAGTAGGTAGTGTGTTGGTCTTGTAATGCGAAGGTCGGGAGTTCAAATCCCGGCCGGCGCAAAATATAATTACGGCACATTGCTTGCTTGGGTATACCTTGGTCACCTCAATCTAAGAAAATGAAAAATTCGTAGAAAGAGGGTTGTGCGAAAGGCTAACAACCCTTTCACAATAAGTAATAGCAAAAAAAAAAAACATAACAGAATTATGATTGGTTCAAAGCCCAATCATATGATACTCTGGATGAGATGGAAATGACTTTAACATACTCGAAAATATGTCATCTCAAATTCTTCCGAATAGTGAATAGAAACTTTTGCATGAGAGGTGGTAGAAGTAGAGGGGGAGGTTTGTATTTTTCGTATATGACACCGGACATAGCATGCAAAATGTTTTTTGCTGAATTTAAAGTTTTTAGTTTTTATTATTTTTAAAGAAATTGGTAAGCGTTTTCCTTAAATTAAGGCATTTGTATGGGAGGTGGCAGAGGAAGTGGAGCGTTTAAGATGATTTTGAAACTGCTTATCATCATCCTTATCACCATGCTTTGATTCAATTTCAAAGTCGATAGCTCTCATATACTTGAAGGAGAAATGCTTTTCTTGAATTTATAATAGAGATATTTGTGTGGGAGGTGGTAGAAGGAGTGAAGTGGAGCTGATAATTTTTTCTAACACTTATTTAAATTATTAAAAAACGAATTCTGGCAAAATTTGAAGTTTGTACTTCTTTTAGTTTGAATGGAAATCGATGAAATGCATTTAACAAAAATTCTCCATTTGTATGGGAGGGGGTAGAAGGAGTGTACAGATCAAAACAAATTTTTTTCGCATTATCATTATTTTTTTTTTTTTGTATACCTAGTCTAGCCATAAATACTGTTACAAACTTTTTGAAGCACTGTTCAATAAAAGAGGTGTTATATATTAAGAAATCATTGTTTATTTATTAAATGCATTGTCAACAACGGAAATTGCAACAAGTTATTCGAAGTGATTGCCTTTTGCCTTTACACAAGCCTTTAATCGAGCTGGCCACTTATTTATGGAAGCACGCACGACTTCAATCGGAAAGTTGGCGACTGCATGTGTAAGAGACTTCTTTAAGGATTCGATATTAGGATGTCTTTTAGAGCACGTCATTTGCTCTAAGACAGACCATAATTCGTAATCCAGCGGATTCAGGTCTGGGCTAGAGGAAGGCCAATCTTCAGCTTTAATAAAATCTGGAACATTTTCTTCAAGCCATTTTTGGGTTGACTTCGCCTTATGACCTGGTGCAGAATCTTGCTGGAAACTCCAAGGTTGATTTTTGAATAATGACGTGTTGAGAGGTTTCACTACACTTTCAAGGACACTTTCTTGATAAATTTTGCCAGACGTTTTGACGCCTTTCTCACAAAAATGCAACTTTGTCACCCCGTTGTAGCTAACACCCCACCAAACCATTACTGAGGCTGGATTATGACCTCTTTGAACCTTTTGGGCAACTTGAGAAGCTTCTCTGGCACTGGGAGCATAAACCCTATCGTTTTGTTTATTAAATGTTTCTTCGACAGTAAAAATTTTTTCGTCCGTAAACAAAATTTTACGGTGTTCTTGGTTTGCGTACCGGCAAAGTAATCGTTTTGATTTTTCCACTCTATTTTTTTTTAACGAATCTGTTAGTAAATGCCCGGTAGATCTACGATAAGCATCCAACCCCAAGTCACTTTTGATGATACGTGAAATTGTTCTTTGGGGTATTTTCATCTCACGCGATAAAATTTTTTGTTTCCGAAGAGGATTACGGCGAATTCTCTCGCGCACGGCTTTAACCGCTTGAGGTGTTCGAGTAGTTCGCGGACGGCCACTTCTTTCACGGTCACTTACTCCAGACGTATCATTAAATCTTTCAATAGCCCGATATACAAACATTCCAACATTATACCAAGGGTATGCAGAGTCTTAAAAATATCACTTGGTTGCATTCCTACTTTATCAAGTGCAATCACAGCAATTCTATTTCTTTGTCACCCCAATCCATGTTCACTACACTAAAAATTAAACTCAAATGATGACAAATGCATCAAGCACAAGCGTACTATAGCGATTAGCTCAATTTTTAAGAAATGCAATATAACGGTTCCTTTCTGCAGGGTTGCCAAACCTTGTAACAATATTTATGGCTAGACTAGGTACTTTATACAAAATATCAAGTTGATAGCTTTAACAGTTTCGAAGAAAAATAATTTAATTTAAATTTCAAAATTTCGTGAAATTTGTATGGGAGGGGGTAGAAGGAGTAAGGTGAAGTTGATAATTATTTTTAAAATAAATTGCAATTATAGTAGAATTAATTCTGACAAAATTTCGTTTTTTCAGCTTCACTAGTTTCAATGAAAATCGAAAATATGTATTTTTCAAAATTGACCGGCTCTGTGCGAGCGTTATTTCTTAGCGTTACAAACTGTAAGGCAAACACAATATACTCTCAGATTTCATCTGGAGTATAAAAATGTTAAGGAACCTGAATATCACGTTTGAGGGATAGATGATAGGCCTGTGTTTTGGAAGCGTTGAACTGTACTCTATTTTTCCTGCCTCATTCCAGGATTAAGCTGAGGTCCGAGATCAGCGAACGGAATAACTCCATGCGATTGGAAGCGATTGAATACTTGTGTGATTCCGCAGCAGAGTTAAATTCATAGGTGCTATCTAAAGTACCGTCATCAGCAAACTATGGATTGGATTGAGAGTGGACGATAGAAGGTCGTTGATGAAAACTAAGAAAAGAGTTGGAGATAAAACAGAGCCTTGAGGGGCGCCGGAATCTATTGGGAAAGAAGGAGAATTAACGCCATCTAGTACTACGTGTATAGTACGTTCAGAAAGAAAACTCTCAATCCATTGAACAAGGGTAGCATTAAGACCTAGCTTTGGACCTAAGCTTTGCTATGAGATAGGAAAAATTTAAATTATTACAGAAGTAATATATTCCAAATTTCAAATCACTAGCTTTTATACTTCTTGAGCGTTTATTGTCAAATTTCAAAATTATGCCATTTTGTATGGGAGGGAGTGGAAGGAGTAGAGCGATTTGGCCCATTCTCGAACTTGATTTTACTTTTTTTTCAAAAATGACGTGTACAAAATTTGAACTTTTTAGGTCTGCTAGAGAAAACGCGGACGGACGGACATCCGGTTTTGAGATTTTTTAATGATTTTATGAGCTTTTGTATCATTTATTTTTTTTCTCCGAGCCTTATTTCTTGCCCCATGAAAAGAACTAAAGTGAAAAATAGAGCAAACTACTGGTGGAACGGTAAGCTCCACGCACTACGCCGTAAAGCTAGGAAACTTCAAAATAAAGCACGGAGTAGTAAACACGTAACTGAGTGGGAAGTCCATTAAGCCGTTCTGAGTGAATTCAAGCATTCTGTACGGAGGGCAAAGAGACAATCTTGACTGCAGTGCTGCGCAACTATTGACTCTGTGAATGAAGCGGCAGGACTGAAAAAAATTCTGGTCGAGTTCCTGCAAAGAAATGATGGTACATGGACCGCCTTGTTGACGGAAACACAGGAGCTGCTTCTGGATAGTCAGTTCCCGGGGTGTGGAAATTCGGAAATAACTCTGACGTGGCGCCATTGCTTTGACTATTACCGGGGTATAGATAAAATTCAGGCGCTCATCACATAGTGGATGAAATTATAACCAAAGAAAAAGCAATGTGGGCAATAAACACCTCCACGCCTTTTAGGTGGCGGGACCAGATGGAATAATTCCTGCAATGCTAGACCATAGCCTGAACAACGTCGTTGTAAGGCTGATTAACATTTGCAAGACCTGCCTTCTTCTAAGATACGAGGGTCGTTTGATAAGTCCCTGGCCCAAATGGTTTCACGAAAAAGTTTTTGCTATCGCTAGGTAGATGGCACTTTCGAACGGTCTCATGAATTTTTTCAGGTTTCTGTAGGTAACAGTTTGTTGGACCAGGCAATCAAAAAGGAACGTCCTGGTTTGAAGAAAAAGAAGATCTTTTTTCTTACTTGGGCCAGGGACTTATCAAACGACCCTCGTATGTGCCGTCGAACTGGAAAGAGGTGGTTTTAATACCGAAGGCAAATAAAAATAGTCATATGCAGCCAAAGGACTACTGGCCTATAAGTCTGACATCTTTCTTTCTAAAAACCTTTGAAAGACTGATAAATATTGATAAATTCTTTAATGTCGCCAACCTTAGTCCTTCCCAACAAGCTTACATTAAAGGACATGGAAACAGCTTGAGCATCAAAAATTAAAAAATTTATGGAACTCAAGGAGTACAAGTTGAGTGCTTTTGTGCGCGTTCAATAATATGGGATGTATCAACAAGAGGTGTAGGATTTGCCTCCAAGACCCAGTCAGAGAACGTACGGCAGTGCTGGTGGTTCGCCGGTTACAGTTATTGAGTCAGTTGGACATTGTACACATGGGAAGCCAAATCTTTTGTCAATATTCGCTGCAATGTGGCCGTGGAGAGGTGGAGTTATTGAGCCCGGTGACGGAAGGAGATGTTTGTGTCGTTTTCAACACTGTCCTTCAGTTCGAGGCAATGTTATTTCAGTGTCTTCACATCTTTCACTGAGCCAGTCTCTTGGCATTTTTTTTTATAAGGTTACGCACACACGTCTCAGATGGCATATGATTACGATCAAAATTTCCTCGAATTTAACGCATTGTAACTGGAATTAAACGCGAATTTTCGTTATAAGATTCAACGACTGTGTAGCGTTCCATGGTAAATTTCCTGTGTTTTTAGATGACAAATGTCAACATTTGACAACTGTCATGCGACTAGCTGACAAATAATAGGCCTTTCCAACCCTACACATCTTGCTCAAATACCCCATATGCACATCAATACGCTAATAGACCAGTGAATCGCATATGGTGTAAATTCAATTTTCAATGAATGGAGTCATAACGTGTTGGTGGACAGGAAATTACTTCCGCAAAGAAAAACGACTTCAGGACAAAACAAGTGAATTGAGGAACACCACAAGAAGGGGTTTTGTCACCTTTACTTTGGGTGGTAGCTGTGGATGGCATTTTCTTGCAACTAAAAGCAGCTAGTTATTGCACTGCTGCTTATGCGTATGACTTAGTCATAATAATACACTTCAATAGAAGGCGCTACATATAAAGTTTCAATTTGTCATCCCTTAGAAGAGTTGTTCTATGTATTTTAGATAAGGTAACTTAGCTTTGAACCATTTTGGATAGCAAACTCAGATGGCAAATGAAGTTCGGAGAAAGAATTAAGAAAGCAAATAATACCTTTTTCATACGTAAAAAAAAACGTGTAGTAAAAATAGAGACTGAAGCTAAATAAGGTAAGGTGGATGTATTTCAGTATCATACCACCAATCGTTACAGTGCGATGGTGGGAAAGTATGGAATTGAAATATATCCAATCACAATTAAGTCACATTCAGAGAGTCGCCTGCATAGGCATAGCGGGGTTATTGCGTTCAACGCCCATAGCAGCCATTTTGAGTCTTCTTCCGCTGAATGCTGTAATTCAGGAGTAGGCAGATATTGTGGCGGCGAGATTTTTGGCACATGGCTTGTGATCAATTTAAAAGATCTCATGCCACCATTCGTATTTAATCGTCACTTCCATGCTATAGTAGCGATATCATGCTATCAAAGATGCTTTTTTTGAAGCTCTATGAAGTCACTCTATCTGGCAGACGGCAATGGGCTGACAGTCATGTTGTGCAGAATGACGTGATTTATTTGCTGATGGATCGAAAATGGAAGATGGGGTAGGTCTTTTCTGAAATGTTTGATCAGCAAATTTCCAGGCATTTACCAGAATATACTACGGCCTTTCAATCGGAGGTAGTGGCTATTGCGAAAGGGGCGGAAGTAGTTTTGCTTGCAGCAGTAAATGGTAAGCTAGTTAGTTTTCACTCGGACAGTCTAGCTGATCTGAAAGCACTCTCCTCTTACAGCTGCAATTTAATATGCTTGAACATTGTATGGACATGTTGGAAGAATCGGGAAAATCTGCACTTTTCACCTCTGTTGTGTTCCAGGGCATCGAGATAAACTTGGAAATGAAATGACAGATAAGCTGGGCAAAAATGCATCTGCTGCTGCCACCGTTGAGGAATTATTAAAAGAATCTACGCTTACAAAGTGTGGGAAAGGGCAAATCTTAATTGGTTAAAAAGCAAGTCGTGCAACACAACAAAGATGCTATAGGGTGGGTTTGATAGAGGGAAATCAATAAAAATATTGAGACTCGACAGAAACTCCTGACTAATAGGTATAGTCATGGGCACCTGTTTTCTTTCTTTTCCTATTCCTTCACCAACTTAACCTAATAGTTTAAGAGTCCTGAAACAAAAAATAACAACGGAAAGCAATAAGGGTATTGAAGTACATACATTGTGACCAGAACATAAGGGCACTTTGTAAATAAAATTACTCTGGGGAATGATATTACAAAATTTTATTTTTAGTAAGTAGTTAGGACTATTCTTAATTATTATCCCAAAAATCGGCGTGGTCTGTTAATCAGTTTGTTTATAGCAGGTGGTTGAATGGGTATACCTCAGTAGCCCTAGGCGATTTTCGTTTTATGTCCTCCATCGACTGAAAATCGGTTCCACGGAGCAGTCATTTCAGTTTCGAGGATAGGAAAAATTCACACGGGGCCAAATCTGGTGAATACGGTAATTGATTGATGGAATTCGTTGCTTTTTGGGCTCAAATCCGGTCACAGTTGAGGCTTAATGCGATGGCGTATTTTCATCGTGGAAAATTCATGAACTCTTCTTCCACAATTCCTACCGGTTTTTAAGGATTTGTTCACGCAAACGCTTCAATATGGTTAAGTAGTACTCCTTATTGACCATTTGTCCCTTCGGAAAGATTTCATGATGGAATATCGAAAAAAACTTTGAGCATAGTCTTGATTTTTGAACGGCTATGTAGTGTTTTTTTTCGGTTTCGGTTCATTTTTTTCCTCCATTCCGATGATTGTTGACTGGTTTTCTTGTTAATCTTGTAGACCCATGTCTCATCACCAGTTATGATGAATGTGGGATCAGAATTCGTGCGATCAAGCGTGTCCAAAGTGACCCACTCACGGTAAGATTTTTTAAGAAAATTCAGCTTTATTGGAATGAGTCGAGCAAGGACCCGTTTCATGGCCAAAGTATCCATCAAAATCAAACGAACAGACTTGCAAGAGCTGTCGAGCTCCCCTGCTATCTCCCTAGCACTAGTGTGACGATTTTTGAGCACCATTTCCTTAATTTTTTGAATGTTTTCGTCAAGAGGTCGGAGGTCGTCCAGAACGAGGCATATCTTCAAGGATCTCTCGACCGTCCACAAAGGCATTGAACTGCTCGAAATATCATGTTTTTCATTGTACTGAATCACCGTAAGTCTTCTCCATCATTCGCAACGATTGCGCACACGAAATTTGGTTGGAAACACAAAATTTGAGACAAATTTTTTGTTCCATATTTTTATCCATTGTAAAAATCGCCGTGTGATACTGAGGTGTACACATTCAATCAGCTGCTTTAAATAAACTGATTAACAGGCCACGCCGATTTTTTGGATAATAATTAGGGACAGACCTACCTGCTTACCAAAAAAAAATTTTTGAAATATCACTCCCCAGAGTAATTTTATTTAGAAAGTGCCCTTATTTTCTGGTCACAATGTATAACAATAGTACACTGTGTATCTGAGACGAAGCACGAAAAATTAATTTCCACATTGGTTGCCAAATGGTTCCTGTATAATGGAACGGAATAAACAATTCGAAAATATCGAAATGGTGTCATTGGAAAGCCCTTGAGGAGATCTTTATGAATATCTTTTCTCGGAGCTAGAAACTGTTTTGTATCAATTTTATTAAATTCGAAATGTCGATTTATCGTTTTTGTTTCGAATGAAACAAATTATCGGGAAAAAAATTGTACGTTCGAATGTCAAGTTTGCGTATCTACATTGAAAAAAAGTTTTTTGGCCCACTATGCAGAACGCGTTTCGCACCGGTTTTGGAAAAAATTTTTCGTCCTTGGACTTAGTTACACTGCGTTCTATCCAAGGAGGATATATAAAATGGAGTGCCTGATAGGCTGTCTCATGTGGGAATACTTTTTGATTTGCAAATTTTCGAATGTGTCCAAACTTAACTTGGCTTCAAACTTTTACAAAAAAAATACAATAATTTGTATTCTTTCTTGGTTGCTAATATTCAGACAGCAATAATGTAATTTCAGTACAATGGAGTTTGCTGTTTTAATTCAGAAATCTTTATTTTTTCAATTTTACTTTTTTATTCTAAAAGTATTGTGATCAACACAGAAAAAAAAAATTTGCTATCCCGAAATTTGTTTTTCGCGTTTCACGACTAAATTAGACTAAAGATGCAAAAAAAAATCCGTTCCGCCGTACGCCGTACCTATGGACTCATATCTCCGTTAAAGGAGAATGTTTGTTTTTGGGCAGATTGTTGACTGGGTAAGTGAGCTCCAATTTCTAAATTATGGGGAGTGTTAGGTAGAAGGGGTGGTGGGGAGAGGGAATGACTCAAAAACTTCACGTGCTAATATCTCCACACCGAATGAAGATAGGACGCTGAAAATTAACAGAGGTATGAAGAAGATTATGGGACAAACTTTAAAAATAATTTAATTTTTTTATGCATTGGCGTCCGAAAAGGAGGAGTAAAAATAAATTGTCGGCCGAATTTTTTTTCAAATGATTATATCTTCGAAATTACTAATCATAAAAAATTCATATTTTGGGACCATTAAGGTCGCATATACATAGATCCACCAAAATCAGCTTTGAAAGAGTGTAACTATTGTAAGGGGGAGGGTCAGGGGGGTGCAAAGAAAAGCACTTAAAAATTAATATCTCGACTGCATCTTAAGCAATGAAATTGAAACTTGAAACGTATACTAAGCTTCACTAGCGAAATATGAAAAAATATAACATGTGGACATAATAGTAGTGTGGGAAATGGGGAGCATTTCAAAAATGGCCCACTTTCCAAAACTGCGAATCATTATATCTCAAAATTAAGTATAAATAAAAAATCAAAAATTTGTCAGATCATAGAGCTATATAATTTTTAATTTTGGTAAGAAATTTAAGTTTGGTGGGAAGGGGGGAGGTAAGGGGAGGGAGATGATAAACAAATATGTTGAACATTTTGAGTAATTTTTTTAGGGCTCTTGTAAAAGATACAGATATTAAATTTTGCATGTCCATACATCTATTTGATATACATAGAAAAAAAATAATAATTTGTTCCAAAATTGTTATACATTGAAGTGAGGGTCTAACGTGCATAAGGTGTTTTATGTAAAATGAAAAAAACACATAAACTGAAAATTTTTGAATGAAATTTTAAGGTAGAATCTTGAAAATTTTTAAAATGCATTTAGAAAAGTCTCTAAAAGATTGAAATATTAACTGGTCGAATATCTTCAAAACTTCTACCCCTTCCCATACAAAATTATTTTTTCGACCATTTTTAAGAAATCAATTATCACCTAACTATTAAAAGCTATCAATTTGAAATTTTGCATCAATCAAAAATAGTTGAAATGGAACTGCGTCAAAAGTTTTGAGATCGCACTTGCCCTTCTACCCCTCCCATACCATACAGAAGTATGATTTTGAAAAGTTTCAATAAATCAACTGCTAACCTACAAATTAAAAGATACGAACTTGAAATTTTGTACGAGCACCTTTCAAAAGAAATGAAATAAAACTGCATCACAAATTTTATTTTTCCCTTACCTCCTCTACCCCTTCCCATATAAATGATTGGTTTCGTGAATGTAAAATACACCAAAATTTATGAAAATTTTATGCAATTTCGTCTATGAAACTGACATTCCATGCAGAAAATATTGGACGTAATTGAAGCAATCGGTTGAAAAATTATTGATATTCACCCACCATTAATATCACCCCTCCCCCCTCAGAAACTTGGCCAAACTTGCATAAAAGAATGAAATATAGATTACATATACTGGAGCTATTGATCGTATTCGCAATGAAGTGTTAAATTGACAACAGCCCTGCCCTAAAGGGGGTCCACATGTGAAAAGGGCTTTCACTTGTGAAAAGGGGTTCCAATTGTGAAAGGGAGTTCCACTTTGTCTTCCTTAGCCACTCTAACTTGCACATTGACTTTCCGTGCATCTTCATCAATCAAATTCCTGTTAAGACCCCTATAGGGGCATAGGACAGAAACAACTCTCTTCCACAAGGCGCGATCCTGAGCATCGGCTTTAAGCTGTTGCCAGGACTTGTTTATTCCCCTGGCCTCCTGCTCAACTGCTTGCTTCCATGTGTTACATGGTCGACCAACCCGACGTCTTCCTTGAGGGTTATAATCCAGAGCCTGTTTTGCGATGTTTCGCTCTGGCTTCCCCAAAGTATGACCAGTCCACTGCCACTTTCGCCGTTGAATCTCAATACATATTTTAGTCTGGCGAGTTGTACTCCAAAGTTCGTCGTTGGAGATCACTTCTGGCCAGAATATTCCTAAAATGCGCCGGAGGCATTGGTTTACGAAATTCTGTAGTTTCTTGGTAAGTCGAACGGTCACTTTCCACGTAGTACAACCATATAACAACACGGATTTGACGCATGCGTTAAAAACTCGCAGCTTCGTGCGAAAGGAGATCTCTCTTAACCTCCAGAAAGGGGAAAGGATACCGAAGGCCTGACGAGCTTTATTTAGCCGAGCCTCAACATCCTTTTCGGCTCCGCCGTCCATGCTGACAATGCTTCCGAGATAGCAAAAATCTTGCACCTCTTCCACATCCTGTCCATTAAGAACAATCGGTGTGCTTGTGTTCGAACCCTTGTGCATGTACTTGGTTTTACGCACATTTATTTTCAGTCCCGCCTCTTTGCATTTAGAATGCAACGAGCGAACATTTGACTCTAAGTCCGAACGGTTATGTGCAAGAAAACACACGTCATCAGCATAATCAAGGTGACTTAAGATGTTAAATAGTCTCCATTGAAGACCTTTACCTTCCCCACCTTCCAGTGCAGCTTTCAAGATGTCATTTATTACCACTAGAAACAGGGCTGGTGATAATATGCAGCCTTGCCTGACACCCGTTCGCACAGGAAAGCTCTCGGACAGCTCTCCTCTATGCAAGACGCAACACCTTGCATCTTCGTAGGATACTTTAATCATAGCTATGACCTTATCTGGAATACCTCTCCTACGCAAAGCATTCCATATGTAATCTCGCTTAAAGCTGTCGAAAGCCTTCTCGAAGTCCACAAACATGAGATGTAGTGGCGAACCCATTTCGGCTGACTGCTCTAATATTATCCGTAGGGTATTTGTGTGGTCAGTACAAGACGACCCTTTACGGAATCCAGCCTGATAAACTTCGAGAGTGCTCTCGACGACATCACTAATCCTATTGAGAATTACCTTAGCCATAATTTTTGATACGGCAGTAAGTAGACATATACCACGCCAATTGCCACAATCCCGAAGGTCGCCCTTCTTCGGAATTTTCACAATGACGCCCTCCTTCCATTCAGTCGGATATCTTCCATCATTCCACACCTTAGTGAAGAGTGGGAGGAGTATATCGGCTGTTATTTCCGGGTCCGCTTTGAGGAGTTCGATTGGTAGTCCGTCTATACCTGGAGCTTTCCTTCCCGCCATTGACCGAATGGCGGAAACTATCTCTTCCTTATCTGGGGGATCGTCCCTAATAGAGGATTGTTGCGGTTGGATGTTTGGAAGTTGTTCTGTTTCCGGAATATCTTCATCTGACAAGATGTTTAAAATATCAGAGAAGTATTCCTTCCATCGTCGCAACTGGTGTTCACTCATATTAAGGAGACTTCCGTTGACATCTCTCACCAGGTGGTTGGCGGTGAAATTCCTGTTCGTCAACTGTTTCATGATTTTAAATAGTGAACCCATATCCCCAAGGTAAGCCGCAGATTCTGCCTTGTTTGCCAGATCTTCAATGGCCTTTCTCTTGTCGCGTCTAACAGCCTTTTTAAGCTGTATATGAGCATCGCGGTAGTTCTGCCTCAAGTCGGGCGTTCGTTGGTTGACATCGGGTTGAGAGATGATTGCCAATTTGGCTTTTTTCCGATTGCCAACCTTGTCCCATGTGTCTTGCGACATCCAGGGTTTCTCACCGCTTTGCGCATATCCCACAGATTCTTCAGCACTAGTTAGAAAAGTGTTTCTGGTTGCCTCCCAATTTGCGTCCAGTGTGCGCATTTCATGTTCAACCAAAGTGGATGACTTTTCGCGTAGAATGGTGGTGTATTTGAGTTTTTTGTTGGGATCTCTGAGTTTATCCACATTAAGCTTGCGCTTCATTTGAAGAATTTGTGGTCGTCGGATAGCTGCTGTACATAATCTCAAGCAGGCAACCATCAAGTGGTGATCGCTCCCCACGTCAGCTCCACGTTTCGCTCGCACATCGAGGAGACATCTTCTCCATCGGCGACTTATAGCCAAATGGTCGATCTGGTTCTGAGTAACACCATCAGGGGAAACCCAAGATGTTTTATGATGACTCTTGTGTGGAAAAAGGGTCCCTCCGATGACCATTTGCCGAGTACTACAGAACTCCACAAATAATTCGCCGTTTTCCGGTCTCTTAATCCAAGGTCGTGAAGGGTCGACCCAAGGGTCACCATGCCTCCCCATGACGTGTTCTAGTCCAGTGTTGTCTGATCCAACCTGGTCGTTCATATCTCCCGAGATGATAATAATATCACCTCTTGGAACACGTTCGAAGGTGGCACTCAGGTGGCTATAAAACTCCTCTTTGTCACCAGATGTTGCGGTATCAGTTGGTGCACTGCAGAATTGTGACGTTTCTGACACTGGTCCTGAGCCTGACGACGATAATCCTATACGAGATTGGTTCCCAGCTAATGAGACTGTTTCTCGCTCTCGGCGTAAGGACGAACGCCACGCTATTTCTGGCTTCACTTTCAGAGCCAATGTACAGAATAGTGATTCCGCTAGGGGCTCATCAGTCCGTATCCGAGGCGATGTATCCGTTTCTCGTATCATTTAGGTCTTAAGATCACGGGTGATAAGCCCATGATCCAGAGAGTGTCCATTTGCCATTTTAGGGCAAGCAGGACTGGCTGTGGGTGAATTCTACAGCCCCCATCCCAGAGGGGGATAGTTAGCTCAGGTCCGTGGAGTCGCTAACTCCAAAGATAGTTGCAGGAATTGGTAAAACCTCATACTACAACTACCCCCTTGCGGGAACTGCATCTTCAACTTGTCCCAAAAATAATAAAGTTGCGTCCGACTTGTTGGCAGTTTCTTTACACTTCATGCTAGAGTTGAAATCAATATGTCAATATGTCAAAATTTGAGCTTCAAAACTATATTCTGTACTAAGGAAAGTAGTGAATTGTATTTAGTGAAATTGTGCAGTTTGCATGAGAGGTGATGGAAGGACTGGGGAGTTCTTATTATTAAAATAAAAAAACTATAAATATAATTTAATTGACATGTTTCATATCGGAAATCTGTAGCATCTTACTTTTCAAGAAAATCGATTTCTTGAAAAGTTCTAAAATTGTGTCATATTGTGAGGGAGTAGAAGGAGTGCTGCTAATCGTTAAATTTTGTTGGTCTTACTAATAATTCTATGTAAATATTTAGTACATAGTTTCAGCTCGATAAATTTTATACGTAATGAGTAGATTGGTTTATATTCCACAAAAAGTGCAATTTGAATGTGGGGTGGTAGAAAAACGGCGATTTGAATAATTTTCATATCGTGGATTGATGTCGTCATGAAAATAATATATTCAAAATTTCAGATCTACAGCTTTCATATTTTGTGAGTAAATCAGTTTATTTTTAAATTCCGAAATTATGTCATTTTGTATGGGAGGGGGAGAAGGGGTGGAACGATTCGGCCTGTTCGCGAACTTGTCTTTACTTTTTTTTATCAAAAAAGACGTGTAAAAAATTTGAACTTTTTAGCTCAACGCACTCTCGAGCTGGAGAGGTCACGGGCGGCAGACAGACAGACGGACGGGCTCACGTACGGACGGACATCCGTTTTTGAAATTTTGGAGTGATAATATATGCTTTTGTATTATTCATTATTTTCTCCGAGCCTTATTTCTTAAAGTTACAAACTTTGTGGCAAGCTTATAATAATCAAAGATTTCATCTAGAGTATAACTATTCGATGCCACACATTTTCATAATATCAGCCAATAAAAACAATCGGACAAACCTTTTATATTCAACGGTTAAAATGTAATTTTCTTATTTATGACGAAAAGTTGGATCAGAACGGCCATCGCAACAATGCGAATGCTCGATTAAACTCATTTTACAGGTGCGATTTTCAAGCTATTTTACGGTCGTTTTCGGAAGATATGGGACGCCATTTGCTTGTTAATAAAATCGCAACGATATAATAAAAATCCTCTGGGTCGATTCTTCTCTACATTTTACAGTATTTTTTTTTACATCTGATAAAATTCCAACAAAGGTTATACATACGAATGTTACCTTTAATTGCGGTGGCAAATAAAAATAACAATTTAGTCGTCGTGCCAGCGATGGGCTTAAATTTTAATTCGATAATCCTAGAGTTTATTTTATCGATGCAATAACAAAGATTATGCTGTTATTAATGTTATTTTGCGATACAAAACTTTCGGATTGCTTAATAAATTAATCGTGAGTTGAAATTATTATTTATTTATTGGAACATATCGAATCAACTTATCTGAAGCAAATTTTTCATTACCAGTTTGCCGTATTTTAAAAAATCCGCGATTTTTAAAATGAGGTAACTATTGAATGCGATAGTAAAATTAGGTTACAATTGACAAGTTTTTTTTTTTTTAGGAGGGAAGTACACAAAATTAGGGCTGGGTATTAATATTATATACGGCTTATCACCCGTGATCCTAAGACCTAACTGATACGAGAAACGGATACAGCGCCTTGGATACGGGCGGATTCTACGGTAACGACTTTTGGCATTCGAAAACGGACTATGATTGACTTTTGGAACGTTCAAACATTGAATGACGGGGAAGGGCTGGGGTCCTTGCACCGGCAATCGGTGATCGACCGTGAAATGAAGCACTACAACATCCAAATTTTGGGCTTGAGCGAGGTCAGGTGGACAGGATCAGGAGAAGAACGAATCCCTAGCGGAAACACCATTCTGTAAGTTGGTCCTGAAAGTGAAGCCAAAAATGGCGTGGCGGTAGTCCTTACACTGAGAGCGAGAAACAATCTCATCAGCTGGAAACCCATCTCGGATAGGCTTATCGTCGTCAGGCTCAGGACCAGTGTCAGAAACGTCACAATTCTGCAGTGCTACGCACCAACTAATACCGCAACACCTGGTGACAAAGAGGAGTTTTATAACCAACTGAGTGCCACCTTCGAACGTGTTCCAAGAGTTTATATTATTATCATTTCAGGAGATATGAACGCCCTGCTTGGCTCCGACAACAATGGACTAAAACACGTCATGGGGAAGCATAGTAACCCTTGGATCAACGCGTCACGATCATGGATTAAGAGACGCGAAAACGGCGAATTATTTGTGGAGTTTTGTAGTACTCGGCAAATGGTCATCGGAGGGACCCTTTTTCTACACAAGAGTCATCATAAGACATCTTGAGTTTTTCCTGATGGTGTTACTCAGAACCAGATCGATCATTTGGCTATAAGTCGCCGATGGAGAAGATGTCTCCTCGATATGCGAGCGAAACGTGGAACTGACGTCACAGCAGCTATCCGACGACCACAAATTCTTCAAATGAAGCGCAAGCTCAATGTGGAAAAACTTAGAGATCCCAACAAACATCGCGAATACACGACTATGCTACGCAAAAAGTCATCCACATTGGGTGAATATGAAATGCGCACACTGGACGCCAATTGGGAGGCAACCAAAAACACTTTTCTAACTAGTCCTGAAGAACCTGTGGGATATGTGCAAAGCGGTGAGAAACCCTGGATGTCGCAAGACACATGGGACAAGGTTGACGATCGGAAAAAAGTCAAATTGGCAATCATCTCTCAACCCGATATCAACCAACGAACGCTCGACCTGAGGCAGAACTACCGCGATGCTCATATACAGTTGTTAGACGCGACAAGAAAAGAGCCATTGAAGGTCTGGCCAATAAGGCAGAATCTGTGCCTTACCTTGGGGATATGGGTTCACTATTTAAAATCATGGTACACTTGACAAACAGGAATTTCACCGCCAACCACCTGGTGAGAGATGTCAACGGAACTCTCCTTAATATGAGTGAACACAAGTTGCGGCGATGGAAGGAATACTTCTCTGATATTTCAAACATCTTGTCAGAGGAAGATATCACAGAAACAGAACAACTACTAAACATCCAATTGCAACAATCCTCTATTAGGGACGATCCCCCAGATATGGAAAAGGTAGTTTCCGCCATTCGGTCAATGGTGACAAGGAAAGCTCCAGGTATAAGCGGACTACCAACCGAACTACTCAAAGCGGACCCGGAAATAACAGTCGGTATGCTCCTTCCACTCTTTACTGAGGTGCGGAATGAAGAAAGATATCCGGCTGAATAGAAGGAGGGCGTCATTGTGAAAATTCCGAATAAGGGCGACCTTCGGGATTGTTGCAATTGGCGTGATATATGTCTACTTACTGCCGTATCAAAAATCATGGCCAAAGTAATTCTCAATAGAGTTAGTGATGTTTTGGAGAACACTCTCGAAGTCTATCAGGCTGGATTCCGCAAAGGGTCGTCTTGTACCGACCACACAAATACCCTACGGATAATATTGGAGCAGTCAGCTGAAATGGATTCGACACTACATCTTATGTTTGTGGACTTGGATAAGGTTTTCGACAGCGATAACCGAGATTACATATGGAATTCTTTGCGTTGGAGAGATATTCCAGATAAGGTCATAACTATGAGTAAGGAATCCTATGGAGATGTAAGGTGTGGCGTCTGAAATAGAGGAAACCTGTATGAGAGCTTCCTTGTGCGAAAGTGTGTCAGACATGGCTGCATATTATCACCAGCCCTGTTTCTGGTGGTACTAAATGACATCTTGAAATGTCTTCAATGGAGACTGTTCAATATCTTAAGTTACATTGATTATGCTGATGACGTGTATTTGCTTGCATAGAACCGTTCGGACTTAGAGTCAAATGTTCGCTCGTTTAAGTATAAATGTAAAAAAAGGGGACTGAAAATAAAGGTGCGTAAAACCAATTACATGCACATGGGTTCGAACGCAAGCACACTGATTGTTCTTAAAGGGCATGATGTAGAAAAGGTGCAATATTTTGCTATCTCGGAAGCATTGTCAGCATAGACGGCGCAGCCGAAAAGTATAATGAGGCTAGTCTAAATAAAGCTTGTCAGGCCTTCGGTATCCTTTTTTCTTTCTGTAGGTTAAGTGAGATCTCCCTTCACACGAAGCTGCGAGTTTTTGACGTATGCGTCAAGTCCGTCTTATTATGTGGTTGTACTACGTTGAAAGTGACCGTTCGACTTACCAAGAAACTACAAACTTTCGTGAATCAATGCCTCCGACGCATTTATTTTATTTATTTAATATAGGTAGACAAGTTAAGTCTATTTTACAAGAATATAGTTAAGAAACAATCTTAATACTAAACTTATGAAAAAAAATTGTTAACCATTACTTACGACAAATATAAACAATTAAAATCTAAACAAAGAAAGACTACATTATAACTAAGACCCTAATATTATCTTTCAAATAATGTCTTAAATTTTGTCATTATTATATTTTTGTAGGTTTTTCTGCTTACAGAGCTATTAAAGCAGTCTGAGTGCAAAATGAAGTTTTTTATGGCGCAAGCATAGGGTCATTTATCAAAAAATCGGTAGGGTGAGTTTCACTTTTCAAGATCCTCTTGTCTCGAAAATTAAACCTGTGGTCAACAAATATAAAGCGGGAAAGGAGCTTGCTCGAAATCATGTTAGACCTAATCAAATCGAAAGCAAGCTCTCTTCTTCTCTCGAGAGTGGTTATATTGAGCAGAAGTAGCCGACATTTTAAGAGGGCAACCCGTAGCTACTAAACTGAAGACTTCGCAAAGCAAACAGAAGAAATTGAACTTGTACTCTTTCAACTCTGTACGAGTCGATTTGAGTCGAAGGTGACCAAACAACACTTGCATATTCGGCAGCGGTAACAACAGCGCACAAAAAAGAGACTTACACAGGTGTGGGTCATTAAATTCCTTGACTCTCCTCTTAATGAATCCTAGCGTAGCCATACCACTGTTTGCAATTTCATCAATATGGGATTTAAAAGACAACTTAGCGTCAAATATCACTCCAAGATCTATGATTTGAGAGACGCGTTTTAAATTTTCATTGCTAATATTATAGACAAAATAAAAAGTGCCAGACTTTTTTTTCTAGAAAAGGTTATTATTGCACATTTATTAACATTCAATTCCATAGCGTTATTCAAACACCATTCTGATAAAATATCAATATTGCTTTGCAAAATGATGCAATCTCGGTTTGATTCGATAGTTCTGAAGATTTTTAAGTCATCAGCATAAAAGGATAAATTGCAATCGTTTAAAAGTAATGGGACGTCATTAATAAAAATTATAAATAAAAGGGGCCCCAATATGCTACCTTGGGGAACGCCAGAGGAGACTGTAGTCATTTTGGATACATGCGATAAAAATCTAACTTTTTGTGTACGATCCGCCAAGTAAGACTTCAACCACTTCAAGAAAAGGCCGCTAATTCCATAACACTCTAACTTGAATTGAAGCAGACCGTGATCCACTACATCAAAGGCGCTAGAGAAATCTATATACACAGAATCAACAGTTTTACTTTTACCAATTTTTTGTCTAATGAATGTAGAATATTCCAAAAGATTGGATACAATTGACTTACTCTTTAGGAAGCCATGTTGGCAAGGATGAATTAAAGGACTTACAGTTTCTATTAGTACTCCCGCAACCAGTTTTTCGAAAATCTTGGCAATAGATGATAAAATGCTTATTCCTCTGTAATTACGAATGTCAGATCTATCTCCAGACTTAAAAATAGATGTTATATGCGCTAATTTAAAACATATCGGAAAAATGAATTGCTGAAGCGACGCATTAAACAAAGGAAGCAATAATCGAGGTAAAGTAGAGGCATTTTTATTCAGAAAAATTGGGGAAATGAGATCAGGTCCAGCACCTTTATGAATATTTATATCAAGCAGTGCAGAAGTTATTTGGTAAATAGTCAGGATCACGTTAGTTAATTTCGGATCCTGTAAAGGTATATGGGAAAACTTAGCAGGATCAAACTTGAAAGGCTTGGAAAATTTGAAATCAAAGTGGTTAGCGAAAAAGTTTGCAATTTCTTCAGGATCAGAAGATGAGCGATCACCAAATTTCATTGAAGCCGGATAGCCACTTGTACCAGCGGCCGTGCTGGCCATTTCAGGAATATTTTGGCCAGACGTGATCTCCAACCACGAACTTTGGAGTATAACTGGCCAGACTAAAATTGGTATTGAGATTCAAAGGCAGAAGTGGCAGTGGATCGGTCATACTTTGAGGAAACCAGATCGAAACATCGCCAAACAGGCTCTGGATTATAATCCTCAAGGAAGACGTCGAGTTGGTCGACCATGTAGCATATGGAATCGAGCAGTTGAGCAGGAGGCCAGAGGAATAAACAAGTCCTGGCAATAGCTTAAGGCCGATGCTCAGGATCGCACCTTGTGGAATAGAGTTGTTTCTATGCTCCTATAGGGGGTCTTAATAAGAATTTGATTGATTGATTGCGTCGGTATGGTGGCGCAAAACGCTGCAAAAAAACTACTTACCAAAAGCTTACAAAAACACAAAGACTGCTTGTATTAGAGTAACTGGAGCAGTGAGTGTCTCTTCCACTACAGTAATAGAAGTACTTATAAATATGGCTCCATTACATCTGAAAATACAGAAGCATTCTACTCACTACTGAAGACGGGACAGGACAGTACAGGACGCAAAATTCTCAGACTTTTAGAAATTGAAAAAGGAATATTTTTTAGGTTACTTCGCTCGGATTCTATAACAGCAAGAAATGCTTTAGCTTCACATAATATTTAAGGTGATCTTACCAGATCATCAAGACTTGTATTCCAAAAGGACCAATCGAAGAAAACCATAAATAATCTGATTCATAGATAGCTCTAAAATGGAAAAAAGGGCTAGGTACTGGAGTATTTGGAGTACGTCTCGGTACTTGTACGCCAGTATGCAAGACATCTGTTCTTTTTTCGAAACTGAAATACATGCAACAGAGCAAAATATTTGGAAGAATATAAGGAATATAAGCACAATACACTTTAATTAAGACATTTTACATTTCCTTTACCAGTAAGGCAGCAATCCCAGCTTCACAATCAAATCAAATGCGAGCGAATTTCTTCTGGATTGCTTTCAGGTACTAATAGAACTAGGAAATAAGAATAGAGCTCTGAGGGTACTCAACAAGCTAATTCATTGGCAAGGAAAGGATCCGAATTTGATTTCGCAGGTCCTCTTAATTTTTGTAGTACTGCATCCAAATGTGGCTAAAATCACAGCGTGCCCTTTACTGGGACTCCATACTAGACAATAAGCAAGCTAAGCTTTTAATATCAAATATTCGGTTAAACGAACTTCTGAATATCTGTAAATCAAAAGAAATCAGACTAGACCCTTGGCAGGTGGCCAAACTGGACCCTGACACATGAAGAAATATCTGCATGGAATTCGACTCTCAGAAAGCAATCTCTGTAGAATGTGCAATCAGGAGGAAGAACCTATAGAGCATATTTTTTGGAAAAGGTGAACCACTAGTGAAGAAAAGATCCCTTCGGTAAACGGTTCTTGAGCCCAATTGAATTTTCAACCATTCCTTTACGTGATATCTTAAGCTTTATCGATAGCATGGAACTCGATGAGGAACTCTAAAATATATAACGGCGGATATCACAATATGCTCATCAGTGGCCGCATTGATTGAAGAAACCGAACCTACGCTTCCGTGTAGTCTAACCAACCCAGGGTGATTTTCAGTTATCTATCTTTCCTGGTACCTGGCAAAAATACAAAAGCTTGAAGCAAGAGCGAAAAATTCACTTGAAACTCAACCGAAATTGATAGATAACTAAATTCTTTCGTTCACACACATTGCATACTTTGTAGAATGTGCTTTGGTGGAGAACAATGATCAACATTAGACAGTGGGTTATAGTGATTAAGGTTGAAATATGCCATAAAAATGTCAATAAGACTGGTGGAACTTTATTGAAAAAAGGACTGTGAAAAGCCTATGTGTAGGTGATGCTAAATAGTTTTTAGGTGATAAATCGTTACAGTTTTGTTGGAAATCCCAAAAAATTCGATGCGTAGCTTAAATATTCAATCCAAACTTTTGAAATATGTATTACAGGGACCTGAACTATGAACAATAACGTTCGGAAAAAAAAAGTTCATTCAAATCACTTAACAATGCCACAGCAAAAAAAGCACTATTCTAAATTTAATCAAAGAAATGACCATAAAGTTCAAAACCATCTGGCATCAGTATTGTAACCTTTCCATAATGGAGTCGTACATTTCATTTCTTTTTCGTCCTTTTCTTTGTACATCCGAAAATCAGTATACAGCGATTACAAAAGATTCGCCGAACCAAAACATGAAAACGTATCCACAAAATTTCCAAGTGTATGGGGAAAAAGGAATGACATATCAAGAGAACAAAAAGAACCCACGAAAAAGGACCGATCCTTTCTTCGAAGCACTAAAAAAACAGGAAAAATTCGACCATCTGTCTGACAAACCCGAGTCCTATGTAATGGGACTTTGGCATCCATTGTAATCTTTTAGGCTGCTACTTTTTGTCCATGAATCACCCAAAATACTTGAAAAAGGAAATGTCCTACAAAATTCAGGTGTATTACAAGAGACATTGACGACTGGGTGGCTTCTGGTGACTTAGTCACGTACAATCGTAAAAAATTCTGCGTCGGGAGTTTCTTTTTCGATCTTTTTGTCTGCGAAATTTACCATCTACCCAAGTCCTTTGGAAGAGCCTTGTCGGGTATTGTGTCACGTTTATCTCGAAATTCGGCAATTATTATCGGTATGTCTTGCTGTCGGGCACTAAAGTCTAGGTTCGTTTTTTTTCTGTCTTCCTGATCGAAATCCTTTTTTGACCTTCGAGAGCCTTTTTTATGTCTCCAGGATTAATATTCGAAACGAATATGTTGTCATGGCATAGATTGCCTTCGTTATTTATCTGGAATGAAAATATTTTAAGCTCTTTGTAATAATTGATTGTAATATCTGTCCGTAAGTTTTGTGATTGAAAAGGGAAACAGTATTGAACCTTACAAAACAGGAGTCGCCCACGCCATATCGTATATCAATCGTATCGGGGCAGTAATGATGTCACGTATGATGCGTGACCTTGCCTATATGCTGTCTTTGTTACATTTCGGCATGGATGTGTGTGACATAAAGCGAATTGAATATCACGATGTAAATCTGTCATGACCCATAAAACTTTCGCAGCTTGTTTTTGAAGTAATTTCTTTGGATGGAGGGATCAATAATTCTTGTTTTATTTAAATTCGATTTATTTTCAGTTAGTATATTGATTTCATATTTTCCATTAATTTTTTGAGCAATTGGGAAGCTTAATTTATTTATTTATCTGCTTATTTCATAAATGTCTTGAACGAAAAAGATAATCCTTTCAATTTTACAATAATAGAAAATAAAGGAACAGTGAAGATAAAAATTCAAATATTATAGATGAAAGTTACACTCTAGATGAAATCTGAGAGTATATTGAGTTTGTTTCACCGTTTGTAACGCTAGGAGAGATAAGGTGATAGCTATGATTAAAGAATCCTACACAAATGCAAGGTGTCGGGTCTTGCATAGAGGAGAGCTGTCCGTGCGCTTCCCTGTGCGAACGGGTGTCAGAAAAGGTTGCATATTATCACCAGCCCTGTTTCTGGTAGTAATAAATGACATTTTGAAAGCTGCACTGGAAGGTGGGGAAGGTAAAGGTCTTCAATGGAGACTACTTAACATCTTATGTCACCTTGATTATGCTAATGACGTGTGTTTGCCTGCACATAACCGTTCGCACGTTTCATTCTAAATGCAAAGATGCGGGACTGAAAGTAAATGTGCGTGAAACATGCACATTCATTATGTCACAGCTAGGGTATAGCCTAGTAGGTAGTGTGTTGGTCTTGTAATGCGAAGGCCGTGAGTTCAAATTCCGGTCGGCGCAATATATAATTCCGGCACATTGCCTGCTTGGATAAACCTTGGTCACCTCAATCTAAGAAAATGAAAAATTCGTTGAAAGAGGGTTGTGCGAAGGGCTAACAACCCTTCCACAATAAGTAATAAAAAATACTAAGGAACCTGAATATCAGGAGGCCAAGGTCCGATTTGGGCTGTAGCGCCATTGTAGAAGTAGAAACATGCACATGGGCTCGAACGTAAGCACTCCGATTGTTCTTAATGGACAAGATGTTGAAGAGGTGCAAGATTTTTGTTATCTCGGAAGCAATGTCAGCTTGGACGGCAGAGGAAATTGAGGCTCGTCTAAATAAAGCTCGTCAGGCCTTCGGTATTCTTTCCCTTTTCTGAAAGTTAAAGTTCCCTTCGCACGAAGCTGCGAGTTTTTGACGCATGCCTCAAATCCGTGTTGTTACATGGTTGCACTACGTGGAAAGTGACCGTTCGACTTACCAAGAAATAAACTTTCGTGAACCAATGCCTCCGATGAATTTTGAGAATATTCTCGCCAGAAGTGATCTTCAACGACGAACGAGTAAAACTGGCCAGACTAAAATAGGTATTGAGATTCAATGGCGGAAGTGGCAGTGGATCGGTCATACTTTGAGGAAACCAGATCGAAACATCGCCAAACAGGCTCTGGATTATAATTCTCAAGGAAGACGTCGGGTTGGTCGACCATGTAACACATGGAAGCGAGCAGTTGAGCAGGAGGCCAGAGGAATAAACAAGTCTTAGCAACAGCTTAACGCCGATGCTAAGGATCACGCCTTGTGGAAGAGAGTTGTTTCTGTCCTATGCCCCTATAGGGGGTCTTAACAGGAATTTGATTGGTTGTATCGCTAAGAAATAATGCTCGTACACAGTCGCCAAGGTTGTAGCTCAAAAACCTCGATTATGATTGACAGCCTGTCTGTCTGTCCGTCTGTCTACAACATAACTCTCGACCGTTCTGAAATTTGTTTTATGCCATTTTTAATAAAAAGAACTTTAAGTTCATGAACGGGCCACTTTACTTACGTACAAATTTCCAAAAATTTCGAAATTTCAATTAAATTATTTTTTCAAAACTGTTTAAGGTATCGTCTAGAAATTTTGGTTTGGTCCGTTTACTTCTTCTTCCCCCTACCATACAAATGTATAATTTTAGTAAATGTATTATATCGATTTAGAAAAAAACTACAGCAAAACTGGAAACTTAAAATTTTACCGGAATTTGTATCTTAATTATAACAATAAATGCTACAATATCAACATCGCTTTACTCTTTTTACACTTCCCATTACATTTTCTACATTAGAAATTCAAGAAAAGCATTTCTCTCGTGAATATATGATAGGTGTCGACCGTAAAATTGGAAAAAAAGCATAGTGATAAGGATGCTGATAAGCAGTTTGATCAAAAGCCTTTCATTTCCTCTGCCACCTTCCAAACAAATAGACAAATTTCAGAAAAACAATGTCAAATTTCCTGGAAAATTGTGACAGCTACAAATCTTAAATTCAGCAAAAAAAATTTTTATACAACGTATCAAATACAAAATATTTGCCAAAAATTCGGGCGCAACTTTATTATTCTATAATTAGGGTGGATAGGAAAGATTAAACGAATGGGGTTCTGGGGCAGGGCAGTTATCAATTATTTAGTACTTAACCACTATAATGATCAATGATCGTATTCGCGATTAAGTATTAAATTAATATAAAATAATAGCCCTGCCATAGAACTCTCTATCACTTAGTCTTCCCTAACCATTCTAACTGACTTTCCACGCATCCTTAACTTGTCACAAAAATAGTAAAGTTGTGCCCGACTTGTTGGCACTTTATTTTTTTTTAATTCACATGAAACACATAGTGCAAGTAAGGGCCTTCTTCGGTACATAACAGTCCTGGCTTAAATTATTATTATTTTTTTTAGTACATAAAATGGATTTATCAAATCAGCAAAATAAAGTTTTTTGCGAATACGATCATTGATCGTTATAGCGGTTAAGTACTAAATAATTGATAACTGCCCTGCCCCAGAACCCCATTCGTTTAATCTTTCCTATCCACCCTAATTATTGAATAATAAAGTTGCGCCCGAATTTTTGGCAAATATTTTGTATTTGATACCTTACGTTGTATAAAATTTTTTTTTGCTGAATTTAAGATTTGTAGCTGTCACAATTTTCCAGGAAATTTTACATTGTTTTTCTGAAATTTTCCATTTGTTTGGAAGGTGGCAGAGGAAATGAAAGGCTTTTGAATTTTACCAGATCCTTAAAAACATTAGCGAAAATTTTCGTCATTTTGGTTTACCACCTTTCTTCGCTTACACCCTCTAAATTAAAATTTTTAGAAAAATTATACGTCGTAGAGCTTTAAAATCTAACAAAATTTCAACTTAATACCTTTATTGAATTTTGAGATGAAACGGTTTGAAATTTTGAAAAGTGCTTCCCATTTTCCGCAAATATTATTATGTCCAAACTAGCCGTACTCCAACACCGGCCTTCGGCCTTCATAATTTTCGAGGAAACTGAACAATTTTTGTGTGAATTTATGGCATTTGTATGGGAGGTGGCGGAGAAAGTGGAAGGTTGGATGATTTTGAATTACATTGCTTTGTTTCAACTTTAAAGTCAATTGCTCTCATATGTTCGACGGAGAAAAACTTTTCTTAAATTTCTAACACAACAATGTGTATGGGAGGTGGTAGAAGAAGTGAAGCGAAATTCATATTTTTTTAGCATTCATTGCAATTATTAAGGGACAGATTGTGGCAAAATTTTAAGTCTGTACTTTTTCTAGTTTCAATGAAAATCGATTAAATGCATTCACAAGAAATGTAAATTTGTATGGGAGGGTGTACAAGGAGTATTCGAATTAAAATCAAATTTTTCTACATGAATGATATTTGTATAAGTATAATTTTCTCAAAATTTAAAGTTGATAGCTTTCACGGTTTTGAAGAAAAATAATTAAATTGAAATTCCGAATTTTCGAGAAATTTATATTATAGGGAGTAGAAAGGGTGAAGTTAATAGTTTTTCCAAAATTATGCAATTATAATAAAATTAATTATGGCAAAAATTGGTTCTCTTAGTTTTGCCGAATAAATGTCTTTTTGAAAAATGTCCATTTGTATGGGAGGGAGTAGAGGGAGTAAAGCTATCAGATCAATATTTTATTACATTAATGATATTTATATCATTATACTATGACCTAGTTTTCAATAGTTGAAATGATATCAGAGAAAATTCAATTTCTTTAAATTTCGAAATTGGTGTGGCAGTAGGTAGAAGGAGTGGCCCGTTCATAAACTTAGTTACTTTTTTGCTGAAAATGGCAATGATAAATTTCAGGACGATAGGTCAAAGCTTTCTAGAGTAATGTTGTAGACAGACGGACAGACGGTCACAAGGAATTGAGGTTTTTGTAAGACAACAAATGTGTCTTGGTGACTCTGTGCGTGCATTATTTCCTAGCGTCACAAACGGTAAGTCATACACAACATACTCTCAGATTTCATCTAGAGTATAAACATAAAACTCATAAAGGCTGTGTTTAATTATCAGTAATTATTGTTGGCCTTGACTGGCACAAGGAAATCTTCTGCCGTACTTCCCAAAAATTACTACAATCTTACACTGTGACTAAAAAAAAAAATATATATCTGTATCTAGAATCGAGCCATGTACCGAATGACTATTATATTTACTAACCCACGGACTCTGATGAACTTAACTTGCCAAAATGTAGTTATTTACTTAATGTTGATTTTTTATACTCTAGATGAAATCTGAGAATATTTTAAGTTTGCCACAAAGTTTGTAACGCTAAGAAATTAGGCTCGCAGAAAAAAATGAATGATACAGAAGTTCATAATCACTCAAAAATATGAAAACCTAATGTCCGTCCGTGTCTTCTTTAGTTTGAGAACGCGTTGAGCTAGAAAGTTCAAATTTTGTGTAAGTCGCTTTTAACAAAACAGTAAGGTCAAGTTCGTGAACGGGCAACATCTCTCTACCCCTTCCTATACAAAATGACACAATTTCGCAATTTGACAATAAACGAATTTGCTCGAAAAGTATAAATGCTATTGATCTGAAATTTGGAGTGTAATACTTTTATGATGATTCCAATCTTCTCTCTAAAAATAATTTGTGTTATCCCCCTCCTTCATCTACCTTTGAATGAGAGGTGGCAAAAGGAGGGGGACGTCACAAACTATTTTTATAGAGTACTATTTAATGAAATGTTATAAGCCAATTTACTCAGAACACATAATATTTATCGAGCTGAAATTGTGGACTAAATATTTGATTAGAATTATTAGTAAGATGGAAAAAAATTAGACGATTAGCTGTGTCCCTTCGACCCTCTCCTATACAAAATGACACAATTTCGCAATTTCACAGTAAACGAATTTGCTCGAGAAATATAAATGCTATTGATCTGAAATTTGAAATATATTACTTTTATTTTATTATAAATCTATCGTATAAAAGTTATTTGAGTCTTCCCCTTCCTTCCACCACCTCTCATACAAGCTGCACTTTTTCGTGAAATGCTCTGGACTAATTTACTCAGTGTGTATGAAATTTATCGAGCTGAAATTTTGCACTAAATATTTATTTCGAATTATTAGTAAGACCAAAAAAAAATTAGATGATTAGCTTTACTCCTTCTACCCCCTCCCATGTAACCTGACACAATTTCACACCTTTATAAAAGTCGATTTTCCTGAAAAGTATGAATGCTACTGATCTGCAATTTACAACGTGTCAAAAGCATGATGTTTATAGTTATTTCTGAAAAGTCATTAAGAACTCGCCTTTCCTGCTATCACCTCCCAATTTCCCCACATCCAATACACTAATTTTCTCCGTACCTATTAAATTTTTGAAGCTGAAATTTTTAATAATACAATTTGATAGCAACCTTAGCGTCATGTGAAAAAATTAGTTCAATGTCGTCACCCCCTCTACCACTTGCCCTACAAAATTTCTTGAGATCCAAAAATTTCTCTTTCATCTTGAGTATCGCACGATTGGGGTATACGCCCAATCAAAATCCTGATAAATTTTTTTTTGTTTTTATATTAGGAAATTTAAACCCTTTTTCGTGCTTTTAGGGTGTAACATTTTTTGGATTTGAGTTTTTATAGTACTTTCATGTTTTAAAAGATTTAATTGAGAAATCTGTAATTCTATAGGTGCTACCGTTTGGGCTGGGACTTTCCACCAGCCACTTAAGGTACGTTTACATCTGACACTTCTCTCCGGACATATGCGTCAAGTAACAGACAAAAATTCGCTTTGAATGGTTACGTCTGACAGAAATTATCAGACACTTCTGTCGTAGATATGTGTCCGAAAGTTCCCAAAATGCTAAGATTTGGAAGAAATGTACGACCCGTTTACATTATACATATTTGTCGTACACATCTTCCATGCTACATTTTATGTAGTCATGATGAGAACATTGAAACGAAAATCGAGGGGTGTACAATTATTGTGAAAATGTTAAAAAAGAAGAAAAAACGTTCAGTGTGGTTTCGAGAGTGGATTTCGAGACGTGAAAAAATCGGTGCCTACAGTCGATTAATGTCTGAGCTCAGTATTGTGTATCCAGCGCAATTTTCGAATGCTTTAAGGATGAAACTTGGTGATTTCAAA
Organism: Chorisops tibialis; assembly: GCA_963669355.1. Classification (NCBI taxonomy): domain Eukaryota; kingdom Metazoa; phylum Arthropoda; class Insecta; order Diptera; family Stratiomyidae; genus Chorisops; species Chorisops tibialis. Next base: position 113,450,179 of record OY770262.1, on the reverse strand, counting down.
AAGATTGCTTGTAATATTGGTTCCCTTATATCAAAGCAAGATACCAAATTTAGAAAAGCTATTAGTGTAACTGAACGACTCGCTGTAACCTTAGAATTTTTATCAACAGGTACATTACTTGATGAAATAGTATTTTATTATCTTTATTGACAGTAAATTGTTTGAAATTGAACATTATATGTTTACAAGTGATTCTTAAGCAAGTTTCAGAATACCAAAATGTACAATAAGCCTCGTTGTTCCTGAAGTTTGCAAAGCAATTGTGTCAGCATTAAAAGAAGATTACATTAAGGTAGTTATTGTAAAATAGGTAATAAAGTGCTGTCAATTTCAGTCTATATGCAAGATATTTGATTTTGTGGTAGTTGTTGAGTATATTGTTCAGAAGCCAGCGAATTCGGATTACTGTGGCTTTGAGAAGCAAGACTGGATAGTAACTCGTTCTCCTCATTTATCTCCAGCATGACTTGCTGAAATTTTCTTTTTTTGCGTAAATAATCGCAAGAGACACTTCTCATTTCGGGTGCAACATATTGTACCCACCGCAAGGGGGTAGTTGTAGTATGAGGTATTACCAATTCCTGCAACTATCTTTGGAGTTAGCGACTCCACGGACCTGAGCTAACTATCCCCCTCTGGGATGGGGGCTGTAGAATTCACCCACAGCCAGTCCTGCTTGCCCTAAAAATGGCAAATGGACACTCACTGGATCATGAGCTTATCACCCGTGATCTTAAGACCTAAATGATACGAGAAACGGATACATCGCCTCGGATACGGACTGATTCTACGGTAACGACTGGCATTCGAAAACGGACTATGATTGGCTTCTGGAACGTTCGAACATTGAATGACGGGGGAAGAGCTGGGGTTACTCGGTCCTTGCACCGCCAATCGGTGATCGACCGTGAAATGGAGCACTACAACATCCAAATCTTGGGCTTGAGCGAGGTCAGGTGGACAGGATCAGAAGAAGAACGAACCCCTAGCGGAAACACTATTCTGTACATTGGCCCTGAAAATGAAGCCAGAAATGGCGTGGCGTTCGTCCTTACGCCGAGAGCGAGAAACAGTCTCATTAGCTGGGAACCAATCTCGGATAGGATTATCGTCGTCAGGCTCAGGACCTGTGTCAGAAACGTCACAATTCTGCAGTGCTACGCACCAACTAATACCGCAACATCTGGTGACAAAGAGGAGTTTTATAGCCAACTGAGTGCCACCTTCGAACGTGTTCCAAGAGGTGATATTATTATCATCTCGGGAGATATGAACGCCCAGGTTGGATCAGACAACACTGGACTAGAACACGTCATGGGGAGGCATGGTGACTCTTGGGTCGACCCTTCACGACCTTGGATTAAGAGACCCGAAAACGGCGAATTATTTGTGGAGTTCTGTAGTACTCGGCAAATGGTCATCGGAGGGACCCTTTTTCCACACAAGAGTCATCATAAAACATCTTGGGTTTCCCCTGACGGTGTTACTCAGAACCAGATCGACCATTTGGCTATAAGTCGCCGATGAAGAAGATGTCTCCTCGATGTGCGAGCGAAACGTGGAGCTGACGTGGGGAGCGATCACCACTTGATGGTTGCCTGCTTGAGATTGTGTACAGCAGCTATCCGACGACCACAAATTCTTCAAATGAAGCGCAAGCTTAATGTGGATAAACTCAGAGATTCCAACAAAAAACTCGAATACACCACCATTCTACGCAAAAAGTCATCCACATTGGGTGAACATGAAATGCGCACAATGGACGCCAATTGGGAGGCAACCAGAAACACTTTTCTAACTAGTGCTGAAGAATCTGTGGGATATGCGCAAAGCGGTGAGAAACCCTGGATGTCGCAAGACACATGGGACAAGGTTGACAATCGGAAAAAAGCCAAATTGGCAATCATCTCTTAACCCGATATCAACCAACGAACGCCCGACTTGAGGCAGAACTACCGCGATGCTCATATACAGCTTAAAAAGGCTGTTAGACGCGACAAGAGAAAGGCCATTGAAGATCTGGCAAACAAGGCAGAATCTGCGGCTTACCTTGGGGATATGGGTTCACTATTTAAAATCATGAAACAGTTGACGAACAGGAATTTCACCGCCAACCACCTGGTGAGAGATGTCAACGGAACTCTCCTTAATATGAGTGAACACCAGTTGCGACGATGGAAGGAATACTTCTCTGATATTTTAAACATCTTGTCAGATGAAGATATTCCGGAAACAGAACAACTTCCAAACATCCAACCGCAACAATCCTCTATTAGGGACGATCCCCCAGATAAGGAAGAGATAGTTTCCGCCATTCGGTCAATGGCGGGAAGGAAAGCTCCAGGTATAGACGGACTACCAACCGAACTCCTCAAAGCGGACCCGGAAATAACAGCCGATATACTCCTCCCACTCTTCACTAAGGTGTGGAATGATGGAAGATATCCGACTGAATGGAAGGAGGGCGTCATTGTGAAAATTCCGAAGAAGGGCGACCTTCGGGATTGTGGCAATTGGCGTGGTATATGTCTACTTACTGCCGTATCAAAAATTATGGCTAAGGTAATTCTCAATAGGATTAGTGATGTCGTCGAGAGCACTCTCGAAGTTTATCAGGCTGGATTCCGTAAAGGGTCGTCTTGTACCGACCACACAAATACCCTACGGATAATATTAGAGCAGTCAGCCGAAATGGGTTCGCCACTACATCTCATGTTTGTGGACTTCGAGAAGGCTTTCGACAGCGTTAAGCGAGATTACATATGGAATGCTTTGCGTAGGAGAGGTATTCCAGATAAGGTCATAGCTATGATTAAAGAATCCTACGAAGATGCAAGGTGTCGCGTCTTGCATAGAGGAGAGCTGTCCGAGAGCTTTCCTGTGCGAACGGGTGTCAGACAAGGCTGCATATTATCACCAGCCCTGTTTCTGGTGGTAATAAATGACATCTTGAAAGCTGCACTGGAAAGTGGGGAAGGTAAAGGCCTTCAATGGAGACTATTTAACATCTTAAGTCACCTTGATTATGCTGATGACGTGTGTTTGCATGCACATACCCGTTCGGACTTAGAGTCAAATGTTCGCTCGTTGCATTCTAAATGCAAAGAGGCGGGACTGAAAATAAATGTGCGTAAAACCAAGTACATGCACATGGGTTCGAACGCAAGCACACCGATTGTTCTTAATGGACACGATGTGGAAGAGGTGCAAGATTTTTGCTATCTCGGAAGCATTGTCAGCATGGACGGCGGAGCCGAAAAGGATGTTGAGGCTCGGCTAAATAAAGCTCGTCAGGCCTTCGGTATCCTTTCCCCTTTCTGGAGGTTAAGAGAGATCTCCCTTCGCACGAAGCTGCGAGTTTTTGACGCATGCGTCAAATCCGTGTTGTTATATGGTTGTACTACGTGGAAAGTGACCGTTCGACTTACCAAGAAACTACAGACTTTCGTAAACCAATGCCTCCGGCGCATTTTAGGAATATTCTGGCCAGAAGTGATCTCCAACGACGAACTTTGGAGTACAACTCGCCAGACTAAAATAGGTATTGAGATTCAACGGCGAAAGTGGCAGTGGATCGGTCATACTTTGAGGAAACCAGAGCAAAACATCGCAAAACAGGCTCTGGATTATAACCCTCAAGGAAGACGTCGGGTTGGTCGACCATGTAACACATGGAAGCGAGCAGTTGAGCAGGAGGCCAGAGGAATAAACAAGTCCTGGCAACAGCTTAAAGCCGATGCGCATGATCGCGCCTTGTGGAAGAGAGTTGTTTCTGTCCTATGCCCCTATAGGGGGTCTTAACAGGAATTTGATTGATTGATTGATATTGTTATAGATCTTGCAATCACGCAATTTGGATGTTGCCAAAATTATCGAGAAAAGTTTATCAACATGTAAAACGCTATAAACATGTTTCCAGCAACTTCTACCAAACTCCACAATTTAGGCAATCTTTCTAGACACACACACACAACGACACCTGTCTGGGAGACTTAGTATAAATATCCGCCAACTTTCAGACAACCGGTTAGTCATTCGGCGACACCTATCGGTGGAAGAACGCGAATCGGTACAAGTAAGCGAAAGAATAAGATCGACGGCATTGCCAAATCGGCGAATATAGTGCGAATTAATTAAAAGTGATCAAGAAATTAAGAAAAGTGCGATTAAATAAATTATTCATTGTTTTTAAACGAATTGTGTTTTTCTTTGAAATCGGCGATCCCCTAGCTCGCAACAATATATACTAAAAACATCATACTAATCCTCTTTTTCGTCCAATCTGCTTAGAGCTTTTTGCATGAGTAAATAATTTCTTGAATCTTCAATTTTCCTCTTTTTGGGAATAATTTCTCTTTTTTTGTGATATGGGTGTGACGTGAGAACGCTCCACTTCCTCAGACTGTTCGCATGTATCTTTATTGTCAGATGATGTCTTTTTTTTCATTTATGGCCTCTTCCACTGCAGCACCCTAGTCAATATAGGAGAACATGTATAAATTAAGTTAGGTATATGTAGTATCAAATGTTATTAATTTTTCATTTTCATTATAGGCCTCGTCTACATTAGAGGACTGGCAATGAGTTGCCAAAAAAGTACAGTTGAAGTGGAACTTCCCCAAATTTTTAGGTGCTATTGACGGTAAACATGTTGTTATCCAAGCTCCTATTTTAACTATAAAGGAAAGCATAGTGTTGTCTTAATGGCGATTGTTGGTCAATAAATCAATTAAATTCCTGTTAAAACTCACTATAGGGGCATAGGATAGAAACAACTCTCTTCCCCAAGGCGCGATCCTGAACATCGGCCTTAAGCTGTTCTCAGGACTTGTTTATTCTTCTGGCCACCTCATCAACTGCTCACTTCCATGTGTTACATGGTCGACCAACCCGACGTCTTCCTTGGGGATTATAATCCAGAGCCTGTTTGGCGATTTTTCGCTCTGGTTTCCTCAAAGTATGACTGATCCACTGCCACTTCCGCTGTTGAATCTCAATACCTATTTAAGTCTGGCCAGTTGTACTCCAAAGTTCGTTGTTGGAGATCACTTCTGGCCAGAATATTCCTAAAATGCGTCCAAGGCATTGCCTCATGAAAGTCTGTAGTTTCTTGGTAAGACGAACGGTCACTTTCCACGTAGTACAACCATATAACAACACGGATTTGACGCATGCAAAGGAAGATCTCTCTTAACCTCCTGAAAAGGGAAAAGATACCGAAGGCCTGACGAGCTTTATTTAGCCGAGCCTCAACATCCTTTTCGGCTCCACCGTGCATGCTGATAATGCTTTCAAGATAGCAAATATCTTACACCTCTTCCACATCCCGTCCGTTAAGAACAATTGGTGTGTTTGCGTTCAAACCCATGAGCATGTACTTGGTTTTATGTACATTTATTTTCAGCCCCGCCTGTTTGCATTTAGAATGCAACGAGCGAACATTTGCCTCTAAGTCCGAACGGTTGTGTGCAAGCAGACACACGTTAACAGCATAATCAAGGTGACTTAAGATGTTAAATAGTCTCCATTGAAGACCTTTACCTTCCCCACACTCCAGTGCAACTTTCAAGATGTCATTTATTACCACCAGAAACAGGGCTGGTGATAATATGCAGCCTTGTCTGACACCTATTCGCACAAGGAAGCTCTCGGACAGCTCTCCTCTACGCAAGACGCGACACCTTTCATCTTCGTAGGATTCATTAATCATAGCTATGACCTTACCTGAAATACCTCTCCTACGCAAAGCGCTCCATATGTAATCTCGCTTTACGCTGTCGAAAGCCTTCTCCAAGTCCACAAACATGAGTTGTAGTGGCGAACGCATCTCGGCTTTGGTCTAATATTATCCGTAGGGTATTTGTGTTGGGTCGGTACAAGACGACCCTTTACGGAATCTTCGAGAGTGCTCTCGACGACATCACTAATCCTATTGAGAATTACCTTAGCCATAATTTTTGATACGGCAGTAACTAGACAAATACCACGCCAATTGTCACAATCCCGAAGGTCGCCTTCTTTGATATTTTCACAATGTCGCCCTCCTTTCATTCAGTCGGATATCTTCCTTCATTCCACACCTCAGTAAAGAGTGGGAGGAGTATATCGTCTGTTATTTCCGGGTTTTGGCGCGGACTACAAATTCCTCATTGTTACAGTCGGCAGCAATGGAAGAGTATCATATGGGATATTTTTCAGAGCCAGTATAGTTGCTGATTTCATTAAAACTGCAGCAACAAGTGATGAGAAAGCGCTTTTTTCAGGAAGAAAATTATTTGTGCCCCATGTCTTTGTAGCAGATAATGCTTTTCCTTTGTATCCTCATATTATGAAATCACATTCATTCCACAGTCAAGGTTCCATGAAAATTTATAATTATAGACTATCTAGAGGAAGAAAAATAGTCGAAAGCGCCTTTGGGATTATAATAGTCTGCTACCACTGGTACACTAGGGCAGTAATAACGAATTTTCAATATTAGCATATATAAATTGCTACTCAAAAATTTTGTTTTTTCGCGTTGTATGACTAAAATAGCCGAAAAATGCCGTCGGCTGCACGTGTACGCTCAGCGCACATTAACTCCCAAACCCTTCAAAATAGAATGTTGATTTTTTAATGGATTGTAGATGGTTGCAAATCTCATGCGGTCACCCATTTTGGGGGTTGGAAGTGTTAGGGGGAGTCGAGGGGAGCTCCAAAACCGAAAATTAAGAATTCGAATTTCTCAACCATAGTTCTAGCCAGGAACCTGAAAATCAGGATATATATAAAGGAGTTTGTGCGACAAACTTTAAAAACACAAATTTTATGATTCTCTTACCTCCTCTACCTCCTTCCATACAAATGTTTGGTTTAGTGAATGTAAAATACATCGAATTTTATGAACTTTACAACTTCGCCTATGAAACTGACATTCTATGTAGAGAATATTGGACGTGACTCAAGCAATCAAGTAAAAATCATTAACCTCCACCTAACCTTACTATCATCCCGCCTTCCTCTCATAAAAACCCAAACTTACATAAATAAACTAATGAAATATTGATTATATGTACTGGAGCTATTGATCGTATTCGCAATTAAGTGTTAAATTGACAACAGCCCTGCCCCCTCCTTTTTTTCACTTAGTATCACGTATCCTCAACTTATCCCAAAAATAATACAGTTGCGCTCAACTTGTTGGTAGCTTATTTTTTCATAGCCATGCCCGCAAAAATTCAAATTTACCAGAGCCCTATAAAATTTTCTCAAAATTTTCGACATTTTGTCCCATTCCTTACACCCATCAACATAAAAAAATTTATCAAATTTATAAGTCGTAGAACTCAATAATCTCACAAAATTTCAACTTAATACCTTTATTGGATTTTTAGACACAGCGGTTTGAAATTTTGAAAAATGCACCATTTTTGAAATGCTCCTCATCTCCCCCCACTATTATTGTACCCAAATATTATATTTTTCTTATATTCCGCTAGTATAGCTTAATATATGTTTCAAGTTTCAATTACATAGTTTAAGAGATAGTCGAGTTATTAATTTTTAAGTGTTTTTCTTTGCGTTACAAAAGAACTGCATTGCATCCTACAGTTTTCGCAACACTTATTGCAAAAATAGACAAGCAGTCAACTTCCGCGATAATTGTCGAGCGAGTTTGAATTTAAAAATAATCAGCGTTTACATCTATTTGAACAGAAGTGTCGACACTTATATCCGATAGTACAAATATATGTGTAGGACATAAATTATTCTCCCTTTACACTTGTCACGATTTCTGTCCGTCATAAATATCGGGCAGTAAGTGTCAGATATAAAAGTACCTTTACATCCGACCATATACATTTTAGATGTTAGAGTTTCTTATATTCCGCTAGTATAGCTTAATATATGGTTCACATAGTTAAAGAGGTAGTCGATATATTAATTACTTTATTATTATAATAATAAAGTATTGTGATCGACTTGGGAAAAAAAAAATTTGCTACCCTGAAATTTTTTTTTTTCGCGTTTCATGACTAAAATAGCCTAAAAATGCAAAAAAAAAAAATCCGTCTGTCTGTACGCCGTCCGCCGTACGCCGTACGCCGTACGCCGACGTGTACGCTCAGCGCACATTAACTCCCAAACCCTTCAAGATAGAAAGTTCATTTTTAGAGGGATTGTAGGTAGTTGCGGATCTCAGGCGGATACCAATTTTGGGGGGTGTACGAGTTCAGGGGGGGCAGGGGGAGCGCTTAAACCGAAAAATACGAATTCAAATATCTCAACCATGGTTACAGTTAGGAAGCTAAAAATCAACATACATATACAGGAGTTTGTGGGACAACTTTTAAAAATAACTTAATTTTTTTATCCATTGGCGTGCGAAAAGGGGGGGCTAAGAACCAATTGTCGGCCGAATTTTTTTTTCAAATGATTATATCTCCGATATTACTTCCCATAAAAAATTGATATTTTGAGACCATCAAGATAGTATACAGATCTACTAGAAGCAGTTTAGATAGAAGCTAATTAGTGAAAGGGGGAGGGTCAGGGGGGTGCAAAGAAAAACACTTAAAAATTAATATCTCAACTATCTCTTATGCTATGTAATTGAAACTTAAAATGTATACTAAGCTTTACTAGCGACATATGAAAAAAATATAATATGTGGACATTATAGTAGTGGGGGGAAATGGGGTGCATTTCAAAAATGGCGCACTTTCCAAAACTACAAATCATCAAATCTCAAAATTGACTACAGATTTCAAATCAAAAATTTGTCAGATTGTAGAGCTATATAATTTTTAATTTTGGTAAAAAATTTGAGTTGGGGGGTGTAAGGGGAGGGAGGTGGAAAGCGAAAATGTTGAAAATTTTGAGTGATTTTTTTATGGCTCTGGTAAAAGATACAAAGTTTAAATTTTGCATGTCGACACATCTATTTGATATAAATAGAAAAAAAATAGTAATTTGTTCCAAAATTGTTATGCTCCGAAGTGGGGGTCTAACGTGCACAAGGTGTTTCATGTGGAATGAAAAAAACACATAAACTGAAAATTTTTGAATGAAATTTTTAGGTAGAAACTTGAAAATTTGGGGAAATGCATTAAAAAAAAATCTCCAAAAGTTTGAAATATTAACTGGTCGAATATTTTTAAAACTTCTACTCCCTCCCATACAAAATTATTTTTTCGACCAATTTTAAGAAATCAATTATCACCTAACTGTCAAATGCTATCAATTTGAAATTTTGCACAAGAACTTAGAAAAATAATTAAAATAAAATTATGGTAAAAGTTTTGAAATCATGCTTGCCCTTCTACCCCCTCCCATACAAAAGCATGATTTCGACCAATTTCATTAAATCAACTAATAACCAACAAATTAAAAGCTACGAACTTGAAATTTTGTACGAGCACCTTACAACAGAAAAGAAAGAAAATTCCATCACAAATTTTACGATTTCCCTACCTCCTCTACCGCCTCCCATACAAAATTATTTTTTCGAGCATTTTTAAGAAATCAGTTATCAGCTATCTCTTAAAAGCTATCAATTTCAAATTTTGCATGAAAACTTGTAAAAGTAATTCAAATGAAGTTGCTTTAAAAGTTTTGAAATTGCGCTTACCGTTCTACCCCCTCCCATACAAAACTATGATTTCGACCAATTTCATTAAAACAACTAATAACTAACAAACTAAAAGTTCGAACTTGAAATTTTATACAAGCACCTTACAAGAGAAGCGAAATAAAACTGCATATCAAATTTTACGATTCCCCTACCTTCTCTACCCCCTCCCATACAAATTTTCGGTTTCGTGAAAGTAAAATAAACCGAATTTTATGAAAATTTTATGCAATTTCGTCTATGAAACACATTCTATACAGAGAATATTGGACGTGATTCAAGCAATTATTAAAAAGCTGTTAACATCCACCCATCCTTGCTATTACCTCTCCTCCTCCCCTCATAAAAACCCAAACTTGCAGAAACGAATGAAATATTGTTAAATTGACAACAGCCCTGCCCAAGAAACCCCTTTGCACTTAGCTTTCCCTAACCACTTCAACCTGCATATTGACTTTCCACTCATCCGCAGCTTGTCCCAAGAATAATAAAGTTTCGCCCGACTTGTTGGCAGTTTATTTTTAATTGTTTTTCCTTGCACCCCTGACCCTCTCTCTTAAAACAATTGTTTCCCTCTAAGTTGATTATGGTGAATCTATAAGCCACCTTATTGGTCCAAAGTTATAAGTTTTTTATGGAATACTTTCCGAAGATATAATAATTTGTAAAAACAATTGGGCCTGTAATTTTCAACCATGAGTGAGTTAAATTTTTAGAATAAGGTGTACTATAGGAAACGCATCGAATAAAAGTTTCAGCGTGACTTACAATCACTTACAAAAGTTTATTATTTCTAATTTTCAACATTGTCTTGAAAATTTGTTTTAAACTGCAGCTTTGTAGGTGATGTAAGGGGCGGGGGATAGATGGGATTATTTGTTTTTCGTTATTAAAATTATTCAAAAAAAAATTATTAAATATAAATTACTGTATTCATACTTTAAATGAAATCTGAGAGTATTATAAGTTTGCTACAATGCTAAACAAAAAGGATCGGAGAAAAAAATGAATGATACAGAAGTTCATATAATTACTCAAAAATCTCAAAGCTGTATGTCAGTCCGTCTGTCTGTCTGTTTGTCTGTCCGTCCGTCCGTCCGTCCGTCCGTCCGTCCGTGTCCTCTCTAGCTTGAGAACGCGTTGAGCTAGATAGTTCAAATTTTGTGCACTTCGTTTTTAACAAAAAAGTAAGGTCAAGTTCGTGAGCGGGTCAAATCCCTCCAACCTTTCCACCTCCTGCCATACAAACTAACAAAATTTTGCAATTTGATAATAAACGGGTTTGCTCGAATATATATAAATGCAATTAATCTGAAATTTGGAAAATAGTAATTTTATGATGATTTCAATCTACTATATAAAAATATTTGTGTCATCCTCCTCCTTCCACCACCTCTCATACAAGCTCATGAAATGCTCTAAACCAATTTACTCAGTGCGTATAAAATTTATCAAGCTGAAATTGTGCACTAAATATCTATTTAGAAATACTAGCAAGAACAAAAAAAAAATTGATGATTACTTTCACTTCTTCTACCCCCTCCCATACAATCTTGCACAATTTCACAACTTTACAAAAAGTCGATTTTCAAGGGGTGCCGGGGTCGAATTTATTTTTTCACATCGTTACCGAAATTCCTTTGTAAATATTAACTTTGAACTTCATAACTTTGATAGGTGCTGAGACAATTGGTACATTACATATCATGAAATGGCTCAGTTTGTGCGAGAGGGAGTAGACGGAGTGAGAGGATCACAAATAATGAAAATAATATTACAGAAAAAGTTTAAACTTTCAAATTTCAGAGCACTGCCTTTGATATTTTCCCAGAAAATTTACTTATTTTAAAGTCGTAACATTGTACCATTTTGTATGGGAGGTGAGAGAAGAGGTGATGCGAACAAACTAATTTCTTCCCGTATCACTCTAACTACTTCTACTTCTACAATGGCGCTACAGCCCAAATCGGACCTTGGCCTCCTTATATTCAGGTTCCTTAACATATTTCATTACTTATTGTGGAAGGGTTGTTAGCCCTTCGCATAACCCTCTTTCTACGAATTTTTCATTTTCTTAGATTGAGGTGACCAAGGTATATCCAAGCAGGCAATGCGCCGGAATTATATATTGCGCCGACCTGGATTTGAACTCACGACCTTTGCATTACAAGACCCAACACACTACCTACTAGGCTATACCCTAGCTCTAATTGCTACCAAAATGCTTTACACCAAATTTAAGCATGATCTATGTTAATGGTGGTAGAAGGAGTTGGGGAATTAATATATATATATGCATATATATATTTTTTTAAATTTATGAATTTATCAAAAAACGGAAGTATTAATACAAAGGATCTATGGTTTTCACCTTTCAACTTCCTAGCTTACTGCGCTATCAAGCTAGAGAGCAAAAGGAAGGTCTGATGAAGGGCGGACTTCAGGTTACGAGATTTTTGAGCGACAACAAAAATGTTTGAACCCTTGGCGACTTGTTGCGAGTAGTATTTCGATGGGTTTAGAGTAAACATGTAAAACAGATTCGATCTAGATTATAAAAATTCACAGCTATCAACAATTACTGCATTCACTGTTTTGACTTACTTACTTACGATTGTGCTACAGCCCAAATCGGACTTTGGCCTCCTGAATGCTTTGCTTCCATCCATCTCAGTTCAGTGACCGCGTCCTCCAACTAGAAAATCTTAGCAGTGATTTGCTGTCTGCGTCAATCGAATCCTCCCAGCGCTTCCGTGGTTTCCCGACCGGTCTTTGTTCGTTGACTTTCCCTTTTAGTGTGCGTTTGGGAATTCTTGCGTCATCCATACACTCCACATGGCCAGCCCATTGTAACTTCTTAAATGTTATGATGGTTGACACTTCTGGATTGTCGAAGATTGCTTACAATGTTCTATTGTATCGTATTCTCCAGATCGAGTCTTCCCTCACAGGTCCGAGGATTCTTCTGAGGACGTTTCTTTCAAAGGCGTTAAGTAGTTTTTCGGAAGCCAGAGTTAAGGCTCACGTTTCGCTGCCATAGCATAGCACAGGTCTTATGATGGTTTGGTATAGCTTAAGTTTTGTTTTCCTGTGCACGTTCTTGTTTTTGATTATTGAAAGTACCGAATAATAAGTCTTGTTTGCTATCATTATCCTTCTTTTGATTTCGATGGGTTCGCTTCCATCCTTCGATAGGTTCGCCCCTAGGTATATGAAGTTGTCTACGTTTTCTAGGTTATAGTTTCCAACCTTAATATTTTGTTAGATTGGCGTTTTTTTCCTAGTTTCACTGTTTTGACGTAGATCCAAATTTTTCTACATCAAAACAAAACAACTGCTTACGCAATCAATTGCAAAGAACAATCTCACTCCTGAAATCAATTTCAGGGAAGATAAGAGAAGTGTGATACAATTGTACCGAAAATAAAATTAGGGTTTACGCAAGTATATCTCTGTAATGGATTGAATTGCAGTATATCCTATCGTTACGATTAGTAAGAGAACTTTCTTGAATAGAAAAAAAATTTACTTGAAAAAGTTTTCCAAGTTTGACAAGAAATTTAAAAATCTACATACCTAATTTATACGAAATTTGAAATTCCCAACATTGTCCTTTTCACATTGTCCTTATTTCTGAACGACTACAATTTAAATAGGAAAACATTTTCGCGGCTTGGATGACAATCCATTGGTTCGGGATGGGTTGGATAGCACAAGAGTTGAAAACACTTTGCGAATCCAATTTGGGCGTCTCATAAAATTTGAGAGGACTCCAGTTCAATCCATGTGCGCCTATCTGCCCGAAAACAGCAGGCAATTCTTAATGTTTCCCTAGGAGATAACTTCGTCACAGTTTCCTTGCTATACGAAAACAAAGTCCATGCTATTTTATTTTATAATGGGAAATTGTTTATGATGGAGACAATGAGGGTGTCAGGGGATTAGCTCATCCACTTGGGAATAATTTACAATTTTTGCATTAAAGAGTTAAAGATGGTGCTTTTCAAGCACATATTTTCCAGATATTACCAGTTTATTCACTTGTTACGAAAATTATTTTCTTATGCTGTGATATAGGTATGTATTCTAAATTGTTGTGTGATGTTAAAGTGAACAAAAGTAAAAAAACGGTTCATAGTCTTACGTCTCTTCTTTAAACTGTAGTGACTAGTGCGCATCGACCCTTAGACACCACATAAAATTATTTTTCCATGAAATAATTTTTCAATTGTTATTTCTGTATTAATCCTATACGTTAATTTTGTTTAACAGTTTTCTCAATGCTAAAATATTTCTAACTAATCCGGTCTGTTAGTTTTAAATGGATTAATTATGAATTAAAATGTATTGTGCATAGCTGTAAGTATTATTTACTATGTATTAAGAACGATTATGTACAGACTAGTTTTAAGTATTTTAATGAAAAATAAATTTCAGTATCATTTTAAAACTCGAAGACAAACGTCTTTTACTTTTAACCACATCGGTCTGGCTATTGTATCCCACATGCTCTAGCTCCGTTGAAATTTTGCTCCAGTTAATAGAGGTTATTTATCAGCTTAATGTACATATGTACTATTAAGGGGTTATGCCTATTCGTATTGGGCATATTGGTATAACATCTCAAAACTATTGGCAATAAATTTGAATTAGAAAGGTATATAATTGAAAAACATACTAGAACTCATTTGTCGAAAATTAAGCGTGTTCGATACAAAGCAAATAATTTTGAGTTACACGACAAAGAAAAAATTGGTTTTCCAATAATCTCCGTCAAACCAGGGAGATTGAATTACTTTAGATTATGTTATTTAAAAAACTCAGAATAAGTGCCAAAGTACTGCCGAGACATTAGTTATGAGTCTCTTTTTACTCAAAATTAAAAAAAAACGTAAAAGAATTATGACTGAGCGTAAAGCCAAATCATATGATACTCTAGATGAAATGAGAAACAGTTCAATGTACCGGAAAACATGTCACCTCCAATTCTTTTAAATAATTAATTCTGACTTTTGTATGGGAGGTGGTTGAAGCAGAAGAGAAACGTTTGTAATTTTTGGATATGACACCTAATGTGGTATGCAAAATATTTCGTGCTGAATTTAAGGTTTGTAGCTTTCATTATTTCCAATTGGACATAGTTTTCCTGAAATTGAGGCATTTGTATGGGAGGGGGCAGAGGAAGTGGAGCATTTAAGATGATTTTGAAACTGCTTATCATCATCCTTATCACCACGCTTTGATTCAATTTCAAATTCGATAGTTCTAATATATTCGAAGGAGAAATGCTTTTCTTCAATTTATAATACAGATATTTGTATGGGAGGGGGTAGAAGGAGTGAAGAGGAGCTGATAATTTTTTTTAGCATTTATTGCAATTATTAAAAAACAAATTGTGGTAAAATTTTAAATTTAAACTTTTTTTAGTTTTAATGGAAATCGCTGGGAGGGGGTAGAAGGAGTGTATGGATCAAAACTAATTTTTTTCCTGTTATTGATATTTCTATTTGTATACGTTATGCAAAATATCAAATTGATAGCTTTAACAGTTTCGAAGAAAAATAATTTAATTTAAATTTCAAAATTTTGTGAAATTTGTATGGGAGGGGGTAGAAGGAGTGAGGTGAAGTTATATATATAATTTATAATTTTTTTCAATAATGATTGGAATTATAATAAAATTAATTCTGGCAAAAATTCTTTTTTATAACTTTGCTAGTTTCAATGAAAATCGAAAAACTGCATTTTTCAAAATTATGCATTTGTATGGGAGGGGGTAGAAGGAGTGACGGGATCGGATTAATATTCAGTCATACTAATGTTATCTATATCGTAATACTTTAACCCAAACTTCAAATCGATAGCTTAAATAGTTTCAAAGAAAAATCAATTTCTGAAAATTTCGGAATTTCGTGAAATTTGTATGGGAGGGGGTAGAAGAAGTTGGGGGATGTGTCCCGTTCACGAACTAAAAGTTACTTTTTTGCTAAAAATGACACACAAAAAATTTCAGCACGATAGCTCAAAGCGTTCGAGAGTTATGCTGTAGACAGGCGGACAGACAGCAACTCGGGATCGAAGTTTTTGAGCGACAACAAATATTTCTGTACCCTTAGCGGCTCTGTGCGAGCATTATTTCTTAGCGTTACAAACGGTAAGGCAAACACAATATTCTCTCAGATTTCATCTAGAGTATAAAAAAATGCGGTACAGTAGAATAGGTTAAATTTTGAAAATCCAACAAAATTGTGGGATTTCCAAGCAATTCACTTCGAACCTGTGGATTCCGGAATACGTTGCCAGCAATAGTTTTCTTGATTTATTTTTTTTATAATTTCCAAAAAATAGCACTCAAGAGGACGAAAGTTAATGTAATTTCTAGTATGTTTTTTCTCATAAGCTATTCTAACATGTGTACATATATCTTTTGGTTCGTTGTACGTTTCTTAGAGTGTACAAAAAAAATCATTATTGATTTCTAAGCATAAAATGTTGACCCTGCAAGGGTTCCTGAAAATGCATATTTAGAAGTATGTTGTTGTGGGAGCATCGATATTTCGTTAATGTATAATAGTTGCATTTTGAACGTTTCTGGTGGTTTCACGAATATGCATTTTGATGTATCCAAAGTTGTCAATGTTTTCTAGGTTATAGTCTCCTACTGTAGCATTTTGTCTGATTGGAGCACTTTTTCTAGTCGGTGTCATAACTTTAGTTTTGTTTTCGTTAATGCGCAGTCCAACTTCGCTTCCTACCGACTCAAGGTCTACAAATACTTCTGTACCACTCTCTAGGGATCGCGCAAGAAATTCTATATCGTCAACATATGCTTCGAGTTCTGTGAAGTTTCTGCTCCTTTGGCGAATCTGTGCGAGCAATACAAGCTTAAGAGCAAACTTATAGGTATAATAATGATTTCATTTAGTGTAGTAATTGTAGTAAATTTTATCCATTTTTTTAAATTACCGAAAAACTACAAATTTTTTTAAACATTTTGATAAATTCTGTTAGGTTGGCACTGATAATTTAACACAATAGTTCAAACAATTATCAAAAAGTATAAAAATGTAAAAGGGCAATAGAAAAAAAGTAACTAATAAATTTGTTCGTACAATATAATTATTGTAAATTCATCTGCTAGAGACTTACGATACTCAAGTGAATCTCTTAAAAACTCAATCAGGGGTTTCTAATTCATCACATGAGAATATTTATATTGATATTTCATTTAGTTGTTAAAAACTAAAAGATTACACAAATCGCCTGAATGTACCCGGATCATCTACACGCTAAATATGAGGCGGAAGATAATTCCAGACTCTTATGGTCTGGGGATGTCAACCCTTTTTTTTCTGTATACAAACACGCACACATATCACTCATCGACTCAGACAAAACCGATAGTCGGGAATATATCGTCGGTACGAACGGCGACGGTATAGATGACCGTCGTTATGAATTCGCGATAGACGGTGACGATGCGGACGACGGTATACATTTGGAGAGAGTGAGCGGCTACTGCACTGTGTTGCGTTTCGTCCCAGGCCTGCTTACGACGGACTGTAAGACTTGTGTAAGCAGTCCCTGCCTTAGACACTAAGGGAATACCGCACAGGTGGTGGGACTAGAACCCGGAGATTCCGAGTTGCAAAGCGACCGTGCTGACCACTGAGCTATCTAGACCCCACGGTTTAGTCGGTTGGTAGCAATGCAGTATAATCTGCCACAGTATAGATGACGCTTGCCATGGATTCGCTATGGACGGTGACGTGTGTATGACGATATAGCCGATGGTCGTTGTGGATTCGCTACAAACGATGTTGATGTGGACGACGGTATAGATGACGGTTGCTGTGGATTTGGTATGGATGGCGACGGTGTGGACGACGGTATAAACGACGGCGACGGTGTGGATGATGGCATAGATGACGGTCGCTATAAATTCGCTATGAACGGTGACGTGGACGACAGTACAGACGATGGTCGCAATGGATTCGTTATAGACTGCGACAGTAAGGACGATGGCATAGATGATGATCGCTGCGAAGTCGCTATGGACGGCGACGGTGTGGGCGACGGTATGGACTATTGGTAATCTGTGCTGTATATAAAAAGAGCGAGCGCGAGTTAATATCCAAGTAAGAGAGTCGCCAGGCAAGTGCGATTGACGATTGTGTTGTTCGATCGGTGATCGGGACGAGTATGGCAGTAAGTCCTGTGATCGATAGGCAGGAGTAAGTTCTCTGATCGGAAATCCGAGTTCAGCAAGCGACAGTAAGCGAGTAAGTCCTGGGACCGATATACAGGAGTAAGTCTTGTGATCGACCGGCGTAGTTCAACAAGCGACAGTAAGCGGGTAAGTTTTGCGATCGATAGGCGGAGTTCATCAAGGGAAAGTAAGCGGGTAAGTCCTGTGATCGACAGACCGAGTTTAACAAGTAATAGTAACCGAGTAAATCATGCAATCGACAGACAGAATTAGGTCATGTGATCTACAGGCAGAGGTCAGCAAGCGACAGTAAGCGAGTAAGTCCTGTGATGGATAGGCAGGAGTAAGTCTTGCAAGCGGAGCTCAACATGCGAAATTAAGCGCGTAAGTCCTGTGATCGATAGGCAGAAGTAAGTCTTGTGATCGACAGGCAGAAGTAAGTCCTGTGATCGGCAGATGGAGTTCAACATGCGTATAAGTCCTGTGATCGAAAGGCAGAACTCGTAAGCGAATGCGTCGTGGGATCGAAATTCAATAAGTGAACGTCATGGATTAGGAGTTGAGATCAAGCAGTCGACGGAGTCACGGAAAAATGGACAGTTGAAAGCAAAAGAGTCAGCGGTATAGTGGAAGCGAAAAGTGTTAAAGTTAATCTTAAAAGCGTTAAATAAAGTTTGCGCATATTTTATATTAAGAGCAACCTAGTTTTATTTTTACTTTAAATCCAGCAATCTCTTGCGCACTTTAACATATTCACATCTCGACAAAACTCCTTTATCAAAATACTTATGCCTGAACTAATTCAAAACCGGACAATTAGCAAGGAAGTGAAAAGTATCTTCAAATTCTTTTAAATTAAAAGGCGAGCATTATTTAGGATGTAAAAATTATCTGAGTGGCTGGTATCTAGCACTTCATTCAGAAGAGCTTGGAACTCTGACTCCGGTATGCTCAACTCCTCTTATCTCGTAGGCGACGATAGTTGATTTCGGTTGGTTATCGCTCCTTTGATTCTACGTGGAGTGTGGGCCGACGCTCCTCTCAGAAGGTGTGTGACCTTCCAAAACGGGAAAAAAAGTTTAGCTTTCGACATTTGCCAAGCTCTATCTTCAAGCAGATGGCACTTGCATGGATAGGGCGAATTACATGTTCGGCACGAATATTTTGAACTATATTAATGTCCAAAATGAAAACGTCAATTGCAACCGTAACATCGTTTGTACATTGTGACATAAAAGTATCGAGAATTTCTAATTAAAATTACTCTCATTACAAAAATATATTGTAAATATATGAATGACTTGTTCCCTTCTTGGCACCCAAAAAAATAATTATACTCTAGATGAAATCTGAGAGTATATTGCGTTTGCCTGTTTGTAACACTCATTTAAGGTAATTTTACCGTCGTCTTTCTTTATGTTTGTTGTTTCCGCTATCGTCCGAGAATTCGTTCCTCGTAAACGGTTAGCCCGCTCACCACTTCAACGTACTTCGCAAAAAAATGGACCAGCTCGGTGTCGATCTCCTAAGGCAACGTGAGTGGACTTCGTGCTAAAACTCAGGAGCTTCATGTCGCCGCCACTGCGTGTTCGTACGATATCGTAAGTATTACCGAGACCTGGTTGTCCAGCCAGTT
Organism: Chorisops tibialis; assembly: GCA_963669355.1. Classification (NCBI taxonomy): domain Eukaryota; kingdom Metazoa; phylum Arthropoda; class Insecta; order Diptera; family Stratiomyidae; genus Chorisops; species Chorisops tibialis. The sequence goes on along the minus strand of OY770262.1, from coordinate 113,430,721 downwards.
CACTAATGCCGAGCTTTTTCCCCGTGACTTCGAAGTGTTCCGTCGAGATCGTTATCATAACAGGCTTGATGCGGTGGAGTTATATGCGCCGTCCATCGTGAATTTTCTGCAACTTTATTTGATATTCCTGGTTCAGAGAGTATTGAACTATTGTGTGTGGCTATTTCTCTTGGTAACAGAAAACTATATGTTGTTACTATTTACATTCCGTCTCCATCACCATCTTCTACTTAGGAATCGGCTTAAACGCCTCCTTAGTATCCCTCAACCGTCTTTTGAACTTCTGATTCTTGGTGACTTCAACTTGCCTTACATAGAATCGATACGTTCCGATGACGACGACCATTTATTGCCTTCATATTCATCATGCTTTCGTCATGAAATTCAATTTTTGGACGACATGCTGTCAACTGGACTTCTACAAGTGTGTCCCATTCCAAATGCTTACGGCAGATATTTGGATTTTGTTTTTTCGACCGATGCTAACTTTACAACTGTTGCTCGCTGCTACAGCCCTTTGCTGCCTGAGCTACCTGTTCATTTAGCTCTTCAAATTGATTTCAAATTTCATTCAAATTCTACAGAATCTAAATGTATTGTTAACACTTATTTTAACTTCAGTAATGCTGATTTTGATGCCTTAAACTCTGACATATCTAACTGTGACTGGTCGTCTTTACTTGATGAGCTTGACATGGCGACTTCAAATTTTTATTCCATTTTATATGGGTGTTTCATGCGTTGTATACCTATCTCCCGTTCGAACCCTTCCAAGAGTTTCCCTGGCTTGATGATTGCTTATTTCATCAAAAAAATCTGGAAACGAAAGCTTGAAAAGCGTATTGTCACTCAAGAAACGACTCGGACCTTTTGCTGTACTGCAACCTAAGGGACTCCTTCAATTCCCAATTCTGTGCTGCTTATTCTCAATACCTGCAGAATGTTAAATTATCATTAATAGACAAACCTAAACAGTTTTGGAAATATGTCAATTCAAAAAGAAACTCTGACGGCTATCCAACTAGTATGTCTCTGAATGATACGGTAAGTACTAATCCTATTGTGATCAGTAATTTATTTGGTAACCACTTTCGCACTGCTTTCTCCAGTAGTGCCTCAGTAACTGGCTTCAATGATTTTCAGTACTTGGCAAAGTTCCCCTCTACTTCCTTAGTGCTAAAAGATCTCTTTATTGATGATGCAACCATTTTAAAATACATTGGGAACATTGCCGATAATTTTTCTTGCAGGCCAGGTGGTATTTCTTCGATCTGGTGTTTTTCCCTTATTTTGGAAATTCTGTTTGAGTCAATTGCTTGCGATGTTTTGTACTTCCATTCTAAGTCGATATTGGGATCGTTTCAGCATGGCTTTGTGAAAGGCAGATCCACCGTTACTAATTTGATGCAATTCTCTAACTTCTGTCTTTCTGCTCTCGAGAATAGGCAGCAGGTTGACTGCATTTATACAGACTTCAGTAAGGCATTCGATAAAATTTATCACCTTATTCTTGTGCACAAGCTTAACTGGCTTGGTTTTCCTATGAGCCTTGTTTCGTGGATTAGGTCATATCTTACTAATCGTGTTCAAAAAGTGCTATTTCGTGGTGCCTTATCTTCTGAGATTTACAACTTTTCCGGTGTTCCTCAAGGTAGTCATCTTGGACCACTGCTATTTTTGTTGTTGACGTGAGTGCATTTATTGTTGACTCGAACATTCTTCTCTATGCTAACGACGCAAAGATATATAAAACTATATCTAACTACAATCATTGCTTATCTTTGCAGAGTGACCTTACGAGTTTTTATAACTGGTGTGTGCTTAACAACTTATCTCTTAATATTAGTAAGTGCACTACTGTCTCGTATTTTAGAATAAAAACACCAAGTCTATTTGACTATGTTGTATATGGGACCGCTCTACTTCGTTCTGATAAAGTACGGAATTTGGGGGTATTTTTTAATAGCACTTTCACATTCGATGACCACGTTAAAGCTAGCGCTATACTTGGTATTGTCAAAAGAAGATCCAAGGAGTTCAATGATCCATTCGTTACTAAAATTTTGTACTGTGCCTTTGTCCGTTCTATTCTGGAGTATGCGAGCCCTGTCTGGTCTCCATTTTATACTGTTCACATAGCTAGAATCGAATCTGTGCAGCGTAATTCCTTAAGATTTGCCCTTCGTGGCCTTCCGTGGTCAGATCCGCTTAGGCTTCCTTCTTATGCTGATCGTCTGAATCTTGTTTCGTTGGTCTCCTTGGAGAACAGACGTGTGCATGCAAGAGTGGTTTTTGCTTTCAAAGTTATAACTGGAGTTATCGACTCTGACCAATTGTTGTCTTCGATTAATTTCAATGTCCCGAATCGTGCCCTGAGAAATAACGAATTTTGTAGAGTCCCACAGCATCGCACCAATTATGGATTTCATGAACCAATTTCGTCTATGCTCAGACTTTTCAGTCAAAACTTCTCACAGTTGGATTTTTACATGACCGCTACCTAGGTAAAAGATCAGCTCTCTTGAAGTTAAATTCAATTTTATTATCACTTTTTATTTTATAATTTTCCTTTTATTGTTTGTTATCTCACCTTGTTGTTCCTTTATTATTTTTGTTTTTATATTTTATTTATTTTTTCCTTGTTATTGGTTGTTATCTATTGTATTTTATTATTTTATTTGTTGACTTCTCATTTGATATTTTGATTTTTATTGTTTTATAGTTAAATTTTATTAATTTTTTCGATTTTTATATTATTTGTAGTAATCAGGCAGTTGATGAATAAACGAATATTATTATTATTATTAAGAAATAATGCTCGCACAGAGCCGCCAAGGTTACAGAAATAGTAGTTGTCGCTCAAAAAAACCTCAATTCCGAGTGACCGTCTATCTGTCTGTCCGTCTATCGGTCTGTCCGTCTGTATACAACATAGCTCTCGAACGCTTTGAGCTATCGAGCTACATTTTGTTGTGTGTAATTTTTAGCGAAAATGTAGCTTTAAGGTCGTGAACGGGCTACATCCCCCTACTCCGTCTACCACGTCCCATACAAATTTCATGAAATTTCGAAATTTAAAGAAATTGATTTTTCTTGGAAACCAGTTAAGCTATCAACTTGAAATTAGGACAGAGTATATTGATGCAAATATCATTAACAGCACAAAATATCGTCCCATCCTCTCACTCCTTCTACCCCCTCCCATACAAATGTACAATTTTCAAAAATATAGTTATTCGATTTTAATTGAAACTAGCAAAGACAAATGAACAAATTTTCATCAGTGTTAATTTGATTATAATTGCAATCAGTTTTAAGAAAAACCATCAACTTCGCGTCACTCCTTCTACCTCCTCCCATACAAATTTCACGAAATTTTGAAATTTCAATTAAATTATTTTTGTTCTAAACTGTCAAAGCTATTTTTGAAATTTTGTTGAAAGAATAATAATAGAATGCCATTAATGACATAAAATTTTGTTTTGGTCCGTGTACTCCTTCTACCCCCTCCCATAACTGTGTAGAATTTTGGTAAAAGCATTATATCGATTTCTATTAAAACTAGAAAATGTACAGACTTAAAATTTTGCCAGAATTCGTCCCTTAATAATTGCAATGAATACTGCTACCACCTCTCATACAAATATTTATATTACAATTTCAACAAAAGTTTTTCTCTTTCGAACATATGAGAGCTCTCGACTTTGAAGTTGAAAGGATGTTGATAAACTGTTTAAAAATCATATAAAACCCCTTTTCGTTTCTCTACCACCTCCCATACAAATGCCACAAATTTAGGAAAACTATGTTCAATTTCTTTGAAAATAATGAAACTACTAATTTGAAATTCAGCACGAAACAACGCTTTATGCCCTATCATAATTCTGTTATGTTTTGTTCTTCATTTAAATTCTGAGTTCTATACCTAAACGAAAAAACACGGCTCCATGCTATTATGTTCCGACAGAAATCAATTCGATGAGAATTATAGAGTAACAGAATTCATCCACAGGTCTTCAAGTTGCTAAAAATCAATGAAACAACATTCGCTGAGTTTTAACTATTGCGTTAAATTCAGGACAGCAAAGCTAAGAACCTTCTCAGTCTCTAGGTACTTATTTGAAAATTCGACCTCTGTGCCAAAGAGACAGACAAAAGTATTTTCATAAGGGTTCCCCCTGTGGGGCATAAGACCTTTGAAAGCATATAATAGAATAGTTGTTTAGAACAGTAAAATTCCATGCATGGGTTCAAGGAGTGCGAAGCTGTTGAGCTAATCTTGGGTTCGATATGAAAATTTAAGTTTTTTTTTATAGCTCGTGGAAATCACAAAGAAATGGAGAGTGAAGGACATTTCTGTTTATTTTTTTATCACTTGTAAGAATCGTAAACATCTGGATAGTAAATATATGGTATGGTCATATTCCGAAACATAGAGTTCGATATCCTTTTTCATCTCATTCAAATTATAAAAGGCATAATTCTGTCTCACATTATTTTAAAATAATTACAACTTCCTCCGCATAATTTCGCAAGGAGACTCACGTAAGCTTTCCAAGGATCTGATTTATGAGTATTTGATGCGAAAATACTAATATCAAATATAACAAAGAGTCTTCGCACTTTCGTGGCAGCTTTTTCGAGGGTTTTCCAGCTTTTCTGAACACATATCACGTATATGTATAGGCACCTATTACTCGTGTATGATACGAGTGTCTGCCTAACTACCAAAACATAATAAGAGAAAGAAAAATGAAAAATGACTTCCGCTTTGATAGGACAGGTAAAGAAATGGCATTTTCGAGGACGAAATTTCATTTGTAAATAAGTGTGCAAAAGATGGAATATGTTGGTTTTTGGCAGGTTAAACGCTACGCAATCTCTTTTTCTTTTTAAATGCAAATTACCGGAATGGTTGCGTGCTAAGACGACGTTCAACATATAATGGTGGTGCGCTGGAACCCGTGTTTTAATCGCCCTCCTCCTCTTTTTAAGACTGTAATTATCGTAAAGCAAGAAACTTAGATAAAGTAAAATTCTGTCGACTTTTTATAAGACAGCTTTGAATTATAAGCATGACGTTGAGAAATTGAAGTGAAAATAATATGAAAATGGTAGAACCTGATGTTTATTTTAAGGTGTTTTTATTTGAATTTAAGCGATTTGGGAATGTCAATAGTTATGATTTGGCAGTTTAATTCAACTAACTACTAAGGTGAGAAATATTGAAAACTTTTTGTTTTATTTCATTTAGGCTGAACAATGAGTGATTGGTTTTGAACCCATGATGACTACTGAATATGAGATACATATGTATATACAACAGATACTCCTAAATTTAAGAAGATTTTGGGTTAATTCCTTTTATCATGTTTGTTTTAATACATTGAAAGTTGTATGCAAACTCTACAGATCATGTTAGCTGTGAAGTTCGTAAGGTAACCGTGTAACTCTTCATATGTGTGAAGTAGGTAGCAAGTTTCTCCTTGGACAATATTGTGTAGGGCTTAGAAAAAAAAGAACAATGTCAGGCGTTACTCAAATTCACGGTATTTATGACAGTGAAAACAAATTTTGTATGGACTGCGTTTTTCGTGCAATTCTTATTTTAAACTATCTCTTGGCGCAATGTTTTTATTTTCGCATGTAGAGAAAAACTCAAAATACAGAATGCAGTGCAGATGCTATAGAATTTAATGTAACAGAATTATGATTAGGCGTAAAGCTGGTGAGAAGTTTTTCATTTCGAATCGAGGGCGAGTGTGAAATAGCGTAAAAAATAAAGTCTACATAACCTAAAAAAATAAATAACCAAATTAATAAAAAAGATTAATAAAGTGTGTGTGTAGTGTGTGGGCTCACAAGGGTCGTAATAATATTAAAAAAAAACTTACATAATAAATAAAGTGAAGCTTGCAGCTCGTAGGCGACCGAACAGCATCGATTAAGGTAGAGGTTTTTTTTTGCTATTAAATTCCTTATTCCCCTTGTTTTTTTTATTAAATTATCCTTCCACTACGTTGTAGGTAAGATGGAGTAGAGCTCCGTAAGACACTGTGGGAGTCCACCATGGGTTGGTAAGTGTCATTCCCGGTGTGCCTTCGCCGTTCATTTCAAGGAAGCGCTCAGGACTTTCTTGGAATGGTTTTCTTTGATTCGGCGTAAAAACTTACCGGCAGATAGCGTGAACTCTCTGTCTTCCCTTTTCGCTTATTGTTTTTTTTTCACACAGCTCAAAAAAGATAGTGTCACCCTCAGCCCTGACTTGCCATAAACTATGCTGTGAGGTACGCAGGAATCCCTTTATCTCCTAGCGGAATGGAGTGCTCCAATTTCACGTGCCTCTGCAGTTAAGTACACAGACCTGGTCCTCCAGGCTGGGGGTTGGGCGATTGGCTAACAACCTGTCTCCACAAAAAAAAACACTTGATACGGAACCTGAATCTTTGCGTCGGATTGGACAGATTCAACGGAAACGTCCCGGCAAACGAAAAATTGAACATTCTTTCGGAACCTGGAATGTACGTTCCTTTTTCAAACCTGGAGCACTAAAATCGCTTCTGGAACAAGTTGATAAATTCAACATTAATATTCTCGTGCTTCAGAAAACTAAATAACATGGAAGAGAAGTAACGGATATGAGGTCGCCCACAATCCTTAAAAGTGGAAAACTATCGGGAAGCCGTGAACTTGTCATTAGAACAGCATTTAAACAGAATATCACCGACTTCAAACCCTTTAACGAAAATTGTATGCACTTTGCATAAAGGCAGCTTTTTTTAACATCTGGCTCAATAATGTTCACGCCCTAATCGAAGACAAGGACGAGGCAACTAAGGATGATTTTTATAGTAGCCTTGAAACAACTTATTGCCCTTAAATGCCATCAAAATCATTTTAGGTGATTTAAAAGCGAAGGTTGGAAAACAGGAGATACATAGAGGAACAAATGGGAAGGCACAGTCTCTACGATATTAGTAATTACAATGGTCAACGTCTAGTTGACTTTGCCTGCAGTAGAAACATCGTAGTAAGCTCAACATGCTTCCTGCATCGGAGCATCCACTAAAGAACTTGGGCATCACCTGATGGAAGAACGTATAATTAAATAGATCACGTTCTCATAAATAGAAGGGCAGCCTGCAACATCGAAGATGTAAGAACCTTCAAAAGAGCTAACTGCGACTCTAACCAATATTTGGTTAAGGCCGCATTCCGATGTCGAATAGCAAACAGCCAGTGGCGTGTCGTGACTTTATAGCTAGGGGAAGCAATTATTTTTTAAATATATTGGTTTATAACGCTTACGCAATATATTATAAATATTACTAAAACCTCTCTCGTCAGCTGCTTGAAACATTATTAATGTTGAGGGCTCCCAGAAACCACAAGCGTGATATATAAAAAAACATCCACATTACCCCTACTACAACTCAGGAGCTTAAGGCGTCCGAATTATTAAAATAACGGACATACTGTTCAATTCCTTCAATAGATGGCATTTTATTTGTTAGGGTGGTAACGGACCGAAATTCGAAGAAATATTTCAGTGGCATCTTGCTTTGACAGACCTTTCAACCTTTTTTTTTCAAATATAAGCTTTAAAAATGTTGAATAATTAATTAATTCAAACCTTAGTTTAAGCTTCTAGTTTTTATTTTCTTAATAAAAACAAGTAAAGACGTCCAGAAAAGGATTTCGTCCGATCAGCCGAAATTTCCGATTCGTTTCCACTCAAAGCACGACATATATGGGCAATATTGCCAGACCAGACTTCCACATTTTTCGGCTAGTATAGAAATTTCAATACTGGTAAAACGTAAGGGAAGCATTGCTTCCCTTGCATCAATGGACGTCACGCCACTGCAAACAGCGGACCTGCAAAAAACCAACCGACACTTAAATTCGACATCGAGAAGCTGAAGGACTAGTCCATCCCAGCCACATGCACATCAACTTTACAGAGGCATTTTGCTCAAATATTCAAACACCACTAAATACCAATAGAGTAGTTATGGCTCTCCATCAAAAATGGCATTAAGTCAGTCGCAGAGAATGTTATAGGCCATCGAACACAGAGAAAGAAGAATGATTCGTTCGACACACACTCTCCGGGTAGAAGCAAGGAGATGGCGATGCGCCTACTCTTTATACTCTAGATTAAATCTGAGAGTATTATAAGTTTGCCACAAAGTGTGTAACGCCAAGAAATAAGGCTCGGAGAAAAAAATGAATGATACAGAAGTTCATATAATCACTCAAAAATCTCAAAACCGGATGTTCGTCCGTCCGCCTGTCTGTCTGTCCGTCCGTCCGTGTCCTCTCTAGCTTGAGAACGAGTTGATCTCGAAAGTTTAAATTTTGTACACGTCGTTTTTGACACTAAAGTAAGGACAAACTCGTGAATGGGCCAAATAGCTCCACCCCTTCTGCCCCCTCCCATACAAAATGACACAATTGCGCAATTTGACAATAAACGGATTTGCTCAAACAAAAAGTATAAAAGCTATTGGTCTCAAATTTGCAGCATAATACTTTTATGATGATATCAATCTACCGTATAAAAATTATGCGTGTCCTCTCCCTCCTTCTACAACCTCCCATACAAACTGTAGTTTTTCATGAAATATTCTAAACCAATTTACTCAGTGCGCATAAAATTTAGCGAGCTGAAATTGTGCAATAAATATTTATTTGGAATTATTAGTAACACCAAAAAAAAATTAAACATTCACTTTCATCCCTTCTACCCCCTCCCATACAAAATGACACAATTTCGCAATTCGACAATAAACGGATTTTTTCAAAAAGCATGAAAGCTATTGATTTGGAATTTGGAATATATTACTTTTATAATAATTTCAATCTGCTGTATAAAAATTAGTTGAATCCTCTCTCTTCTTTCACCACCTCCGATACAAACTGCACTTTTTTATGAAATACTCTAAATAAATTTACTCTGTACGTGTGAAATTTATCGAGCTGAAATTATGTACTAAATAATTATTTAGAATTATTAGTACGACCAAAAAAAATTAGGGCGATAAGCTTCAATCTTTCTACCACCTTCCATACAATTTGACACAATTTAACAACTTCACAAAAAGACGATTTTCCTGAAAAGTATGAATGCTACTGATCTGTAATTTAAAATATGTCAATTAAATGATGTTTACAGTTATTTCTAAAAACGTCATTAATAAATTCACACTCCTTCTACCACCTCTCATACAAACTGCACAATTTCACTTAATCCAATACACTAATTTTCTCAGTACCTATTAAATTATTGAATCTTAAATTTTGTATAAAACATTTTGGTAGCAACCTTAGAGTGATGTGCAAAAATTAGTTCAATGTCGTCACCTCCTCTACCACTTCCCCAACAAAATTTCTTAAAATAAAAAAAATTCTCTCTCATCTAGAGTATCGCACGTTTGGGTTTTACGCCCAGTCGTAGTCCTGTTATGTTTTTAGTATGGCATTAGAATATGTCGTAAGAAAACTCCCAGTTGACACCAGAGGGACGCTACTGTTTGAATCATCGCAGATAGTATCTCACGCAGCCAGTCGGAAAACCGAGAAAACGCTGGAAGGCTCCAATCGACGAAGACTGCAAATCGTTTCTGAAATTTGCAACATGGAGGACGCGGCCATTGGACCGAGAAAATTGAAGATGAAGCTTACAGGCTAAGGCCCGACTTGAGCTATAGCGCCATTGATATCATCATCATCACCGATAACCGATAATTAAAAACAATAACAGGCACAGGAAATCAATTAATCATTTAAATTCCTATTAAGACCCCCTATAGGGGCGGGCAAAGGACAGAAACAACTCTCTTCCACAAGGCGCGATCCCGAGCATCGGCCTTAACCTGTTGCCAGGACAGAAAACTAAACTTATAAAACGCTTATAAGACTATGTATGGTAGCGAAACGTTTACAATAACTCAACCGTCCGGAAAATTACTTAACGCGTTTGATAGAAAAATCATCAAAAAATTCCCCGGACCGATGAGGGAAAATCGAGTCTTTCCTCACAAGCCTGGAGAATGCGATACAATAGAGAATTGCGTGCTATCTGCGTCAATCCACAAGTGTCAAGCCTGCATAAAATTGAAAAAAGCAACTATGGGCTGGTCATGTAGTGCGGATGGATGACGAAAGAATTCATAAGTCCACGGAACCTCTGGGAGTGTTCCACTGATGCTGACAGCAAACTACTGATAAAATTTTCAAACTGGATCACGGAACCGAGAAGGAGGGAGGAGTAGTATACAGGAGGCCAATGCCCGATTTGTGCTGTACCGTCATTGAAGCATCAGATTGCAAACCGACTACTAACATCATTTATAGTTATGATAAATTGTTATAAATAAGCAAATGATTAGCGATTTGTATATTTTTCCACTACGAAACTCACTACCTCATTACGGTGTGTTATGTTTAGCACTAGGGAAATATCTTGCGAGTATGCTTATGTTAATGCTACTGTTTGGGTAGGCTTGACTGTGTACCATTGGTGATGATTGGGATTTTTCGGACGACGTATTTACTATAGTGTCAAGTTGAAAAGCATAGGTGCCAGACCATCTCCCTGCTTTAAACCACATTTTGCTCGAAATCTGATTATGGAATCTGTTTGTATTCTTACTGGAGATTAAGTGGTATTCATTGTGAGTGTCGTTAGTCGGACTAGTTTTGGGAAAATTCGAAGATCAAACACTACCCTACTCTCCTGTCGACACTGTCACATACTCGTCTAGTCAACATAACAAAACAGGTCAACAATTAACACAACAGAACTATGATTGCGGTTAAGCCCCAATCTTTCGATACTCAAGATAGAATTGAAGTCTTAGTGACTTTAAATGGGTTGATTGTCCTGCCATATCAATAACCTACTTATACAATATACATTTTATTCCAAATTATAATCAGTATTGGCTTGAAAATTGTTTTAACGCTTTTGGCTAAATTGAGACTTTTGTATGGGAGGTGGTAGAATGTGTGGAAGTGTTTCAACAATTTTTAGAGAGATAACTAAAGTCGATAAGGAAATTACGTTATTCAAATTTCAGATCAGTAACCTTTATGCTTTTCAAGAAAATTGACATATTGTAAAGTTCTGCAATTGTGCTGTTTTATATGGGAAGTGATTGAAGGAGTGCCGTTTCACATCTCACTAGAGTCACTGCCAGAATACTAACTTGCGATGTCGCTACAGCTCAAATTGGACCTTGGCCGCCTGAATACTTTGCCTCCATCCATCTCGGCTTAGTGACCGCGACCGATAGATTGAAAATCTTAGCAGTGATTTGCTGTCTATGTCAATCGAATCCTCCCAGCGCTTTCATGCTTTTCCGACCGATCTTTGTCCATTAACTTTCCCTCTTAATGTGCGTTTTGAAATTCTTCCATCATCCATCCGCTCTACATGACCAGCCCATTGTAGTTTCTTAAATTTTATGAGGGTTGTTACTTTGTTTTATATATTTTTAGTTTAGTTTTCCTGTCTACATACTTGTTTTTGATTATTGGAAGTACCGAATATATATCTTATTTGCTATCATAATCCTTCTTTTAATTTCGATGGGCTAGCTTCCATTCTTCGATTGGTTTGCCCCTAGTTATACAAAGTTGTTTACGTTTTCTAGGTTATAGTCTCCCACTATAATATTTTGTCTGATTCGCGTCTTTTCCTAGGTTGTGTCATAACTTTTGTTTTATTTTCGTTAATACGTAGTCCAAATTCCCTCGCTACCGAGTCAAGGTTTTCAAATTCCTCTTTAGCACTCTCCAGAGATCTTGCAAGGATATCTATATCGTCGGCATATGCTACGAGCTGTGTGGATTTGAAGCATCGTGTTCCCTTGGTGTCAACGGGAAGTTTCCGAACAACATATTCGAGTGTCAAGTTGAAAAGCATTGGTGCGACGCCAGCCTTGCTTAAGGGCGTTACCTATTTTAAAGCTGGAAGTCAGATCGTTTCCTAATCTGACTTGTTACAAAGACTCGGACATCGTTATTTTTGTAAGCTAAACCAATTTCGGTGGGACTCTAAAGTCCAACATGATTTTATATAATATGCGCCTATCGATACTGTCGTATGCTTGTTTGAAGTCAACAAATATCTGGTGCACATCAATATTACAATCCCAGCACTTTTCCAGCACCTGTTTACCTGAGAATATCTGGTCGATCGTCCAGCTCTAAATCCGACTTGGTATTTACAATTATTTTACAGCATTGGGCTTAATTCAGTTTCCAGAATTTTCGCCAAGATCTTATGAGACATACTCGTACTTCTTCTACAATGGCGCCACAGCCCAAATCGGGCCTTGGCCTCCTGACCTTTAGGTTCCTTAACATTTTCCATTACTTATTGTGGAAGGATTGCTCGACCTTCGCACAACCCTCCATCTACGGATTTTTCATTTTCGTAAAGCGAGGTGACAAAGGTATACCCAAGCAGGCAGTGTGCTTGAATTATGCGTCGACCGGGATTTGAACTCACGATCTTCGCATTGTAGACCAACACGCTACCCGCTAGGCTACACCCTAGCTTATAAGACATACACAACAACGATATTCCTTGGTAGTTTTCGCAGCAGAGTTTGTGACCTTTTTTTTGCCAGAATACATTGTAAAAATTTGAGCACCAAAACTTTGATAGATATTGAGAAAATTGTATGTTTGTATTGGAGGTGGTAGAAGGAATGGGCTGATTTAAATTTTTCCTTTGAAAAGTAAATGTATTTTTATATAAAAATGGCAAGTTTAAAATTTCGTATTACTAGCATATATATTTTCATAGAAAATAATTTATAATGAAGCTGTGAAAATGTGTCATTTTGTATGGGAGGGGATTGAAGGGGTAGAGCGATTTGGCCCTTTCACGAACTTGTCATTACTTTTCCAACAAAAATAAGGTGCATAAAATTTATTCTTTCTAGCTCAACGCATTCTCGAACTAGAGAGCAAACGGATGACAGACGAACAGACGAATGGACATCCGGCTTTAATGTTTTTGATTTATAACAAATATTTCTGTACCCTTCGTGACTCTGTGTGAGGATTATTTCTTGATGGTTCAAAGTTTACTTACTTATAATACTTTCAGATTCCGTCTAAAATATAAAAAATAATAAGGCCGATGAGTTCAATGCAGTGAAATGAAAGTTTTTTTCACAAATAAGTGGATACAGTAACAGTACATCAAACCATGACTATTAGTTCACCAAGGTTCCAGACTGTTTACTTGAAAAATGTACTTTTTGGCAAAAGTACTGTAAATTTAGATGCACTCCTTCGACTTCGCGGAAAACAGAAAATCCATCCAATAATGATTCGAATGCCTAGCTTCAAATTCGTCTGGGATATCGTTAAACACAAAGAGTTTCACATCGAACGAGTCACTCCTATCCACCTATAAACCTTTCCGCCATATTCAACATAGAATCTTTCTTCAGATAATTGGGTAGCATCTTTTCACAACTTATTTTCTGCCAGTCAGCCAGCCAGCCAGCCAAATCTTGAAGAAAATTTAACTTTCGAAGAGAACGTGTGCTAGGACTTATCACCGTTTTCATCGGATGATGACGACACAAGTGTAAATAGAGAGATTTGCCGGCAAATTTGTAAGCTTTTTGGTCGTGTACGCAACGCAACATGCTGCCTGGATGCTGGGTGTCTCGCGAGTAGTGGGTGGCCGGGCGACTCTATCGATGCCCTGAATTCGGGAAAAAAAAGCTTCAGTCGACTGGAAAATCTCTCCACATACTCTACAGACCTAAGTGGAAAAGCTCGCTGGAAAACTCGACACAACGAACTGAGAGTCGTTGTCCGTTAAGGAAAGGTAGAAACACCTTGGCTATCATCATTCAGTCTCTCGGCGAAGTTTAAAGCGAAAAGTTCATTGGCAGGAACTGCGACTGTCGTGGGTTATCCTTTCTATTAAAGGGAAAAAGAAGAGGAAGAATAAGAAAAAGAAAATTTCATCCTGATGTAGGGCTTGTGGTCTGCCGTTTTTTAATCCAATCGAGTCACTAGTACCTGTCGCGATCCTCTTCCACCTGTTCTGGTGAGATGTGCAAAGTTATTTTCTGTGAGTGAAAAAATTTCTCGTCTAAATAAAAAATTTAAATAATGAGCGCGCCAATTGCATGAAGTGGATGCATCGGTTCGGTGCAAAGTCCCAGATTTTACCTCCTTCATAGTTAACATCAGGTGTTGCTACCGGGGGTGATTCTTTCCATTTCATTTCCAAGGATCACCTGTATTGTCTTTGCGGAGTGCGTGTATGTGCCCGATTAATTGTTATAGGTTGTAAAGTTAAAGTGTTAGACGAAGGTGTTCTACGTCTTCAGTCTTATCAAATTCTCGTCGGGCTTGTGGAAATTCACCGAAGTGATAAGAAAAGTTGGAGAAAAGTATTTTCAGCTCAGCGTGCGATAAGAAAAGAAAAGCCAGAAAGGTGATTTCGCCAACAGCAACAGTTTACGCTTTGGTACGTTGTTCCCGTCGAGAGCTTTAAGGTCCCGGACTCACATACGAGAGATAAGAGGATTTACCACACAGCAGCAACTAATTACCAAATTTATTGCGGTGAGTCAATACAGCACTTTGATTTATTTGTTGTTTGTTGCAGGTGTAATTTCGCCGCTCATCAAATATTTTCGTCTCTCGGGACCGTCAATATTTGACGAGCGTGAAGGGGGGGTGGTTGGATCGTTCGTGCCTGGACATAGGCATTATCAAATTCCATTGCGGCGCTAATTCGCTCGATTTTCACTTGTTGGTCCCCCAGCGTAAATTACTACAAAAATCGCTCGTTAGTTTAATGATAAGAATTTTTTTCTGCTTTTAAATTTGTATTTGTGTGGCAAGGTCGTTGACGCAATTATTTTTAATTACACTTTTCAAGATTTTATGGTTTCGCTTATGCGGATAGCACAGGTAGAAATTAAGTCGGCAATTTACGCGTAAGATAGGTTTTAAATAGTTGCAATTCCTTATAAGAAAAATAAAGTAGAAAAACAATTTATCGAATAAAACAATTTTAAGTTCCTTGCAATGGAATAGTCATGAATGTCAAGGAAAGATGTATCCAACTACAAAATGTTGGTGATGCTAATTTTAGTTGTTTATGTGTCGCTATACACGTTTCGAGTTTATTTTTACTTTACCTACTCTTCGTAGTCAACATATGATATGTAGGTATGTTGCAAATTAAATTTATGGAATATCTATATTTAGAACTGTGTTTGTTACTTTTCATAGAACTTTTCAGTATTATTTTATTGGTCTTTCGTCAGAATGGAAACTAGAACACAATGAAGTTTTTTTCCCAATAATTTCGAACAGTCGATTTTGTATAAATTTCTGTTGTCCTAGATTTAAAGCTATTTAAGATTAGATCATAGATTTTTAGCGAACATATTTTATTGAAATATGGGTCTGATTGTGTATGTGTGGCTCTGTGTCTGTGTGTTTCGACATTAACTCGAGTAAACTTCGCCATAAAAGGATGAGAGTTATCACAAAAGATCGGGCAAATATCCGGACAAGATTGTATTATTCATGGGAATAATCGCCAGCCAAAAGCTAGGAGTTATGAGTACTATTTTTTTTTATCCCACAGAAAAATGTTATGTAGCAAAGTTGTACAGGGTGAGCCAAATACAAGTTTCTTTTTAAAAATGCAATAAAATGAACAAAATAAAATTTTTTTCCATGTATTATGTCTTCATTAGTAAGAGAAAATATTCCCATTAATGATGAAATACAACTTCATTCAAGTAGCTGCCTCGGCTCGCTTCGTAGTAGCGCATCCTGCCACTCCAATTTTCCAAGACCATGTCGATGGTTTCGGGCTGAAGCTCACGGATTGCTTGGATGATATTGGCCTTAAGTACTTGAATCGTTTCTGTCCAAAAAGTCCAAAGGGGTCAAATCACAGCTCTGAGGCGGATAATTGACATCGCCAAACGCCAAGAAACGCACTGTTTGGGCTACACCTCACTCACTTTGGAAATAAGTTTTCAATATTTCCCAACGTTGTTCAAGTGTAAAGCGACTCATTTCGTTCCGGAAAGGTTTGATACTGACTTTCTGTCAAGATTTTGAGCGGGAAACAGCTTTCAGTGTATATATTAAAATAACCTATGATTTAAAAAGAAACCAGGGGATGACCCACAATACAATAGCTTAAAACAATTCTTTCTATACTCTAGATGAAATCTGAGAGTATTATAAGTTTGCCACAAAGTTTGTAACGCCAAGAAATAAGGCTGGGAGAAAAAAATGAATGATACAGAAGTTCATATAATCACTCAAAAATCTCAAAACCGGATGTCCGTCCGTCCGTCTGTCTGTCCGTCCGCGTCCTCTCTAGCTTGAGAACGCGTTGAGCTAGAAAGTTCAAATTTTGTATACGTCGTTTTTAACAAAAAAGTAAGGTCAAGTTCGTGAACGAGCCAAATCGCTCCACCCCTTCTACCCCCTCCCATACAAAATGACACAATTTCGCAATCTGACAATAAACGGATTTCCTTGAAAAGTACAAATGACATTGATCTGAAATTTGGAATGTAATACTTTTATTATGATTCCAATCTACTCTATAAAAATAATTTGTGTCTTCCCCTTCCTTCCACCACCTCCCATACAAACTGCACTTTTTCATGAAATGCTCTCAACCAATTTACTCAGTGCGTATAATAGTTATCAAGCTGAAACTGTGTACAAAATATTTATTTAAAAATATTATTAAGACCAAAAAAAATGAGACGATTAGCTGTACCCCTTCTACCCCCTCCCATACAAAATGACACAATTTCGTAATTTCACAATAAACAGATTTGCTCAAAAAATATAAATGCTATTGATCTGAAATTTGGAATATATTACTTTTATGATGGTCTTAATCTACTGTACAAAAATTATTTTAGTCCTCTTCTTCCTTCCACCACCTCCCATACAAACTGCACTTTTTCATGAAATGCTCTAAGCCAATTTACTCAGTGCGTATAAAATTTACCGAGCTGAAATTATGCACTAAATATTTATTTAGAATTATTAGTAAAACAAAAAAATAATTAGGCGATTAGCTTTATCCCTTCTACCCCCTCCCATACAAAATGACACAATTTCACAACTTTATAAAAAGTCGATTTTCATGAAAAGTATGAACTCTACTGATCTGCAATTTAAGACATGTCAAATGCATGATATTTATAGTTATTTCTGAAAAGTCATTAAAAACTCGCCCCTCCTTCTATCACCTCCCATACAAACTGCACTACTTCACTACATCCAATACACTAATTTTCTCAGTACCTATTAAATTTTTAAATCCTAAATTTTGTATAAAACATTTTGATAGCAACCTTACCGCCATGTGAAAAAATTCGTTCAATGTCGTCACCCCCTCCACCACTTCCCCTACAAAATTTCTTAAGATACAAGAATTTCTCTTTCATCTAGAGTATCGCACGATTGGGCTTTATGCCCAATCGTACTCCTGTTATGTTTTTTTACTAAATATAATTTTTCGTTGGGACGCATGGCTGCTGAAATCAATCAATCAATAAAATTCCTGTTAAGACCCCCTATAGGGGCATGGAACAGAAACAACTCTCTTCCACAAGACGCGATTCTGAGCATTGGTCTTAAGCTGTTTCCAGGACTTGTTTATTCCTCTGGCCTCCTGCTCAACTGCTTGCTTCCATGGTTGACCAACCCGACGTCTTCCTTGGGGATTATAATCCAAGGCCTGTTTGGCGATCTTTCGCTTTGGTATCCTCAAAATTTTACCGATGCACTACCACTTCCGCTTTTGAATCTCAATACCAATTTTAGCCTGTGCAGTTGTACTCCAAAGTTCGTCGTTGGAGATTACTTCTGGCCAACAACACGGATTTGACGCATGCGTCAAAAACTCGCAGCTTCATGTGAAAGGAGATCTCTCTTAGTCTCCAGAAAAGGAAAAGGATACCGAACGCCTGACGAGCTTTATTTATACGAGCCTCAATATCCTTTTCGTCTCCGCCATCCAAGCTGACAATGTTTCCGAGATAACGAAAATCTTGCACTTCTTCCACATCTTGTCCATTAAGAACAATCGGTGTACTTGCGTTCGAACCCATGTGCATGAAATTGGTTCTACATACATTTATTTTCAGTCCTGCCTCGTTGCATTTAGAATGCAACGAGCGAACATTTGACTCTAAGTCCGAACGGTTATGTGCAAGCGAACACACGTCATCAGCATAATCAAGGTGACTTAAGATGTTAAATAGCCTTCATTGAAGAACTTTACCTTCCACATCGTGCAGTGCAGCTTTCAAGATGTCATTTATTACCACCAGAAACAGGGCTGGTGATAATATGCTGCCTTGTCTGACACCCGTCCGCACAGGAAAGCTCTCGGACAGCTCTCCTCTATGTAAGACGCGACACCTTGCATCTTCGTAGGATTCTTTAATCATAGTTATGACCTTATTTTGAATACCGCTCCTACGCACAGCATTCTATATGTAATCTGGCTTGACGCTGTCGAAAGCATTCTCGAAGTCCACAAACATGGGATGTAGTGACGAACCCATTTCGGTGGACTGCTCCAATATTATCCGTATGGTATTTGTGTGGTCGGTACAAGATAACCCTTTATGGAATCCTTTCTCTTAAACTTCGAGAGTGCTCTCGACGACATCACTAATCCTATTGAGAATTACCTTAGCCATGATTTTTGATACGGCAGTAAGTAGACATATACCACGCCAATTGCTACAATCCAAAAGGTCGCCCTTCTTCGACATTTTCACAATGACGCACTCCATCCAGTCAGTTGGATATCTCCCTTCATTTCACACCTCAGTAAAAAGTGGGAGGAGTATGGCTGCCGGAATCAATAATTTTTATTTGTTATTTTTATACTCTATATGAAATCTGAGAGTATATTGTGTTTGCCTTATAGTTTTCAATGCTAAGAAATAACACTCGTACGGAGTCGCCTAGGTTATAGAAATACATGCTGTCACTCACATTCCATCGATTTCCGTTTGTCCATCTGTCTACTACGTAATTCTTGAGTGCTTTGAGTTATTGTGCTGAAATTTGGTTTATGCCACTTTTAGCAAAAAAGGAACTTTAAGTTTGTGAACGGATCATATTCCCGCACTCCCTCTATTTCTTCCATATGAATTTCATAAAATTTCAAAATTTCAAGAAGAAATCAGGTCAAAGTCTAATAAAGTGATTTATGAAGAATGAAAACGCTTTCCACTTTCTAGCAATACTTTGGTAAAAACTATTTATCAGTAGAAGAATTGCACGAATATATGAATGGTAAAAATTATGAGTCTCTGTATCACTAGGTACTAGAAATCTTTTTTGAAATACAGACTGTTCCTTATTAATGAATTTTCGTAAGGAAAAGCTTTTTTTATGAATGAAAAGAAAATTTATAGTGATACAATGATATTTACCGTATGGGTGTAGCATAGTAGACAACGTATTGGTCTATAAGGTGAAGGTCCTGGCTGACTTATAATTTTATCGCGCTGCCTACGTCACCTCAATGTGCGAACATTCGTGATAGTGGGTTGTGCGAAGGGCTATATAATTGTAGTGTCTGTCTGTTATTTGTTTAGAAATGTCGATAAGTTAGATTTTGCTTTATTTTAGCAATAACTAAGCAGAAACACACATTTTTAAAATTCTTCTCTTTCTGTATGTCTGTCTGTCCGGCTTTCACGTAAAAATGGCTGAACCGATTGTAATAAAACTTGCACAGTTTATTAGGTATGATTTGAGATGTAATCTGCTTTAGGTCTTATTTTAATAGCCCCACGCCTTCTACCGCTCCAATACAAAGTGACTCATTTTCAAAAATATGTAATAATCAGATTTTCTAGGATATTTTAACAACACATAGAACATCAATACTGTCATGCCCAGGTGGATTCTTAAGCAATTGTTTGTTTTGCTTTTTTTTGCATTATAAAAAGCAGTTGAAGTGAAGTATTTACTACCCCACCCCAAGTTATAATACCATATTGAAGTAAAGAATGGACTACTGTAAATTAAAATATTTTGATTATTTTTTGGTTAAAAAGGATCGTAGATTAGATTAATTTATTGCCAAATTTACATAAATTATATATTTTTTTGTTTACAGTCTTATTCCATTTTACTTTATTATTCTAATAATAAAGTATTGTGATCGACACAAGAAAAAAAAAACTTTGCTACCCTGAAATTTTTTTTTTTCGCGTTTCATGACTAAATTAGCCTAAAAATGCAAAAAAAAACATAAAAGAATTATGATTGGGCGTAAAGCCCAATCATATGATACTCTAGATGAAATGAGAAAGAGTTCAATGTACCGGAAAATATGTCACCTCCAATTCTTTTAAATAATTAATAGTGACTTTTTTATGGGAGGTGGTAGAAGAAGAGGGGGAAGGTATGCAAAATATTTCGTGCTGAATTTAAGGTTTGTAGCTTTCATTATTTTCAATTGGACACATTTCTCCTGAAATTGAGGCATTTGGATGGGAGGTGGCAGAGGAAGTGGAGCGTTTAAGATGATTTTGAAACTGCTTATCATCATCCTTGTCACCACGCTTTGATTCAATTTCAAATTCGCTAGTTCTAATATAATCGAAGGAGAAATGCTTTTCTTGAATTTATAATACAGATTTTTGTATGGGAGGGGGTAGAAGGAGTGAAGAAGAGCTGGTGATTTTCTTAGCATTTATTGCAATTATTGAAAAACAAATTCTGGCAAAATTTGAAGTTTATACTTTTTCTAGTTTTAATGAAAATCGATATAATGCACTTAACAAAAATTATACATTTGTATGGGAGGGGGTAGAAGGAGTGTACGGATCAAAACACATTTTTTTCCCGTTATTGATATTTCTATTTGTATACTTTTTGCAAAATATTAAGTAGATAACTTTAATAGTTTCGAAGAAAAATAATTTATTTTAAATTTCAAAATTTCGTGAAATTTGTATGGGAGGGGGTAGAAGGAGTGAGGTGAAGTTGATAATTTTTTCAATTATAATTGAAATTATAATAAAATTAATTCTGGCAAAAATTCGTTTTTATAACTTTGCTATTTTCAATGAAAATCGGAAAACTGCATTTTTCAAAACTATGCATTTGTATGCGAGGGGGTAGAAGGAGTGACGGGATCCGATCAATATTCCGTCATATTAATGACATTTATATCATAATACTTTGACCCAAATTTCAAATTGATAGCTTAAGTAGTTTCAAAGAAAAAGCAATTTCTGAAAATTTCAGAATTTCGTGAAATTTGTATGGGAGGGGGTAGAAGGAGTGGGGGGATATGGCCCGTTCACGAAATTAAAGTTTCCTTTTTGCTGCTAAAAATGACACATAACAAATTTCAGCACGATAGCTCAAAGCGTTCGAGAGTTATGCTGTAGACAGACGGACAGACGGACAGACAGCAACTCGGAATCGAAGTTTTTGAGCGACAACAAATATTTCTGTACCCTTGGCGGCTCTGTGCGAGCATTATTTCTTAGCGTTACAAACGGTATATACTCTCAGATTTCATCTAGAGTATAAAAATCCGTCTGTCTGTACGCCGTCCGCCGTACGCCGTCCGCCGAACGCCGACGTGTACGCTCAGCGCACATTAACTCCCAAACCCTTCAAGATAGAAAGTTCATTTTTGGAGGGATTATAGGTAGTTGCGGATCTCAAGTGGATACCCATTTTGGGAGGTGTACAAGTTCAGGGAGAGGCAGGGGGAGCGCTTAAACCGAAAAATTCAAATATCTTAACCATGGTTACAGCTAGGAAACTAAAAATCAACATACATATAGAAAAGTTTTTAGGACAACTTTTAAAAATAATTTAATTTTTTTATCCATTGGGGTGCGAAAAGGGAGGGCTAAGAACCAATTGTCGGCCGAATTTTTTTTTCAAATGATTATATCTTCGAAAGTACTTCCTATAAAAAATTGATATTTTGAGACCATTAAGATAGCATACGGATGTGCTAGAATCAGTTTAGATAGAAGCTAATTATTGTAAGGGGAAGGGTCAGGGGGTCTGCAAAGAAAAACACTTAAAAATTAATATCTCGACTATCTCCTAAGCTATGTAATTGAAACTTGAAAAGTGTACTAAGCTTTATTAGCATAATATAAAAAAATACAACATGTGGACATAATAGTAGTG
The DNA here is from genome assembly GCA_963669355.1 of Chorisops tibialis. NCBI lineage: Eukaryota > Metazoa > Arthropoda > Insecta > Diptera > Stratiomyidae > Chorisops > Chorisops tibialis. Next base: position 113,408,491 of record OY770262.1, on the reverse strand, counting down.
GGGGGAAATGGGGGGCATTTCAAAAATGGCGCACTTTCCAAAACTACAAATCACCAAAACTCAAAATTAAATACAGATATCAAATCAAAAATTTGTCAGATTGTAGAGCTATATAGTCTTTAATTTTGGTAAAAAATTTAAGCTGGGGGGTGTAAGGGGAGGGAGGTGGAAAGCGAAAATGTTGAAAATTTTGAGTGATTTTTTTATGGCTCTCGTAAAAGATACAAAGTTTAAATTTTGCACGTCGACATATCTATTTAATGTACACAGAAAAAAAATAATTATTTGTTCCAAAGTTGTTATGCACCAAAGTGGAGGTCTAACGTGCACAAAGTATTTCATGTGCAATGAAAAAAACATATAAACTGAAAATTTTTGAATGAAATTTTTAGGTAGAAACTTGAAAACTTGCGAAATGCATTTAAAAAATATCTGTAAGAGTTTGAAATATTAACTGGTTGAATATCTTTAAAACTTCTACCCCCTCCCATACAAAATTATTTTTTCGACCATTTTTAAGAAATCAATTATCACCTAACTATTACATGCTATCAATTTGAAATTTTGCACAAAAACTTACAAAAATAGTTGAAATAAAATTGCGTTAAAAGTTTTGAGATCGCACTTGCCCTTCTACCCCCTCCCACACAAAAGTATGATTTCGACCAATTTCATTAAATCAACTATTAACTAACAAATTAAAAGCTACAAACTTGAAATTTTGTACAAGCACCTTACAAAAGAAACGAAATAAAACTGCATCACAAATTTTACGATTCCTCTACCTCCTCTACCCCCTCCCATACAAATGTTTGGTTTCGTGAATTTAAAATACACCGAATCCAATGAAAATTCTATGCAACTTCGTCTATGAAACTGACATTCTATACAAAGAATATTGGATTTGGTTCAAGCAATCACTTAAAAAACTATTTACATCCACCTACCCTCCCCCCTCTCTTCATGAAAACTCAAACTTGTATAAATAAAGGAATGAAATGTGGAGCGTTTCCGGAAAGTGTTAAATTGAGAACTGCCCTGCTCAAGAAGCTCCTTTCACTTAGTCTTCCCTAACCACTCTAACCTGCATATTGACTTTCTACGCATGCGCATTTTGTCCCAAAAATAATAAAGTTTCGCCCGACTTGTTGGCAGTTTATTTCCTTTATTATTCTAATAATAAAGTATTGTGATCGACACAGAAAAAAAAATTTGCTACTCTGAAATTTTATTTTTTTCGCGTTTCATGACTAAATTAGCCTAAAAATGCAAAAAAAAAAATCCGTCCCGTCGTATGCCGTCCGCCGTACATATGGACTCATGTCTCCGAGACCGTTGAAGGTAGAATATTCGTTTTCGGGCAGATTGTTGATTGGGTACGTGAGCTCCAATTTCTAAATTTTGGGGAGTGTTAGGCGGAAAGGGGAGGCGGGGGAGGGAAAAAGTCAAGAACTACACTTGCTAATATTTCCACCAGGAATGCAGATAGGAAGCTGAAAATTAGCAGAGATATAGAGAGGGTTGTAAGACAAACTACAAAAATAGTTTAATTTTTTCATCCATTGGCGTCCAAAAAGGGGGAGGTCTAAAAACAAATTGCCAGCCGAATTGTTTTTTCAAATCATTATATCTTCGAAATTACTTATCATAAAAATTTCATATTTTTGGACCATTAAGGTGGCATATAGCTCCACCAGAATTAGCTTAGAGTGAGCCTAATTACTGCAAAGGGGAGGGTCAGGAGGTTCAAAGATTTAAACACTTAAACACTAAACACTTAAAAATGAATATCTCAACTATCTCTTAAGCTATGTAATTGAAACTGAAAACATATATTAATATATACTAGCGAAATACGAAAATAATATAACCTGTGAAAATAATAGTAGTGGGGGAAATGGGGAGCATTTTAAAAATGGCGCACTTTTCAAAATTACAAATCGTTATATCTCAAAATTGAGCACAGATATTAAATTGAAAATTTGTCAGATTGTAGAACTAAATAATTATTAATTTTGGTAAAAATTTTGAGTTGGGAGGTGTAAGGGGCTCTGGTGAAAGATAAAAAGTTTAAATTTTGCATTTGGATACATCTATTGGATATATGTATGTACATAGAAAAGAAAAATAATTTGTTCCACAATTGTTATGAACGGTCTAACGTACACAAGGTGTTTCATGTGCTTTGAAAAAAAACACATAAACTGAAATTTTTTTAATGAAATTTTAAGGTAGGAACTTGAAAATTTGCAAAATGTATTGAAAAAAAATCTCTAAATATATGAAATATTAACTGGTTGAATACCTTTAAAACTTCTACCCCCTGCCATACAAAATTATTTTTTCGACCATTTTCAAGAAATCAATTATCACCTAACTATTAGAAGCTATCAATTTAAAATTTTGTACAAGAACTTCTAAAAAATTTTGGAACAAAATTGTCTCAAAAATTTTGAAATCGCATGCCCTTCTACCATCGCCCATCCAAAAGTATGATTTCGACCAATTTCAATAAATCAACTAATAACAAACAAATTAAAAGCTATGAAATTGAATTTTTGTACGAGCATCTTACAAGAGAAATGAAATAAACTTGCATCACAAATCTTACGATTCCCTTACCCGCTCTACCTCCTCCCCTACAAATGTTCGGTTTCGTGAATGTAGAAAACACCGAATTTTATGAAAATTCTATGCAGCTTCGTTTATGAAACACATTCTATACAGAGAATATTGGTCATGATTCAAGCAATCAATTAAGAAGCTATTAACATCCACCCATTCTTAATCTCCCAAACCACTCCAACCTGCATATTGACTTTCCATGCATCCGCAACTTGTCCCAAAAATAATAAAGTTTCGCCCGACTTGTTGCCAGTTTATTTGTATTCAACACCGAACGTAGTATGCAAGATGTTTAATGCTGAATTTAAAGTTTATAGGTTTCATAAGAATAAGAATAATAAAGTAAAATCACAAACCTCTTCCCTCTGCTTTTACCACCTCCCATAAAAATGTCACTATTCACTATTCGGAAGAATTGGGAATAGAAGAAATGAAAAAACTACCCGTCTTAACCACGATGGTCTATTTGATCTTTTGTTGCATACAATTTGATAATTGTACTCATATCCTGACTTGAGCTACTTGTATGGTTGTTAAATAGAGTTATCAATCAATAAATCAAATTTCTGTTAAGACCCCCTATAGGGCCATAGGACAGAAAAAACTCTCTTCCACAAGGCTCGATCCTGAGCATCGGCCTTAAGCTGTGGCCAGGACATGTTTATTCCTCTGGCCTCCTGCTCAACTTTATCAGAAACATATAAATCTTTTCCGCAGCTGAGTTATTAGTGTTTTTTTCAAAAAAATTCTATATCTTATTTTTGTTTTATTTTGACCAGAGATTAAAAGCGTGCATCATATGAGGTGTAATTTCTGATTGATTATTAGAATATATTCCGGTTCTGCTTCTATATTTTTTGAAAGACAATTGAAAATGATTTTTCTCTCCAGGGCTTCCATCATTTTCGCTATGGTGGTTCATAATGAAAAACATAACAGAATTATGATTGGGAATAAAGCCCAATCATACGATACTTTAGATGAGATGGAAATGACTTTAATGTACCGGAAAATATGTCATCTCAAATTCATTCGAATAGTGAATAGAGACTTTTGCATGGGAGCTGGTAGAAGTAGAGGGGGAGGTTCGTGTTTTTCATATATGACACCGAACATGGCGTGCAAAATGTTTTTTGCTAAATTTAAAGTTTTTAGTTTTCATTATTTTTAAAGAAATTGGTCATAGTTTTCCTGAAATTACAGCATTTGTATGGGAGGTGTCAGAGGAAGTGAAGCGTTTAAGATGATTTTGAATTTGCTTACCGTCATCCTTATCACCATGCTTTGATTCAATTTCAAAGTCGATAGCTCTCATATGCTTGAAGGAGAAATGTTTTTCTTGAATTTATAATACAGATATTTGTATGGGAGGTGGTAGAAGGAGTGAAGCGGAGCTAATTATTTTTCCTAGCACTTATTTAAATTATTAAGAAACAAATTCTGGCAAAATTTGAAGTTTGTACTTTTTTTAGTTTGAATGGAAATCGATAAAATGCATTGAACAAAAATTATCCATTTGTATGGGAGGGCGTAGAAGGAGTGTACAGATCAAAACAATACATATAACCAGACTGGATAGCCGTAGGTCATTATTGATCGTATTAGTTGCTTATACAAAAGAAGTTTGCTTTTAACGTTAAGTTTGGTTTTGCTTCGAATTAAAGGAACGAGAATATTGCTGACTTTAAATGATTTTTCCATTGCGATTTTCACGTGATCGTTAAATTTAAAAAGATTTTTATAATGTACCCGCAAGTACTTAATATTATTTTTCAATGGTACCATTAATTGATAGGTAAAGATTTTTGCTATGCTTTACCGTGTTTCTTCTGCTTTACGGCTGGGATTTCTAGAAGAGATAATGGAAAACTTATCCGGGTTAATCTGTATACCTCATGTTTTATACATAGTAATTGTCAATAACCGCCATGTGGTTCTTAACTTTTGATAGTGCTACTCTCGAGTCATTGGGTAGAGCATATAAGACTGTAACATCTGCAAACATTATTGTTATAGAGTTTTCTTATGTAGTATGGGGAAAGTCGTGTAGGAAACACTTCTGGTGTACCTCAGAGTAGTCATCTTGGTCCACTTCTGTTTATTTTATTTATTAATTACGTAAGTTTGGTCATCTCTAACTCAAATATTCTGTTGTATGCTGACGATGCGAAAATATTTCGTACTATCAGCTGTACGAATGATTATGTATTTACTTTTGCAAAATGACATAAAGCTATTTTTTGACTGGTCTACCTTAAACTGTATGCCTTTGAATGTTGGGAAGTGCACCATGGCATCTTTCTCCAGGAAAATAATCGATTCGAATTTATCTATATTTTAGAGGGAATTGCTTTACTGAAATTAAGCAAAGTACGCATTTTAGGTGTACTATTCAATGATATATTACAATATATATTAATAAATGATTTGGGCTGTAGCACCATCGTAAGTAAGGCTGAAATTATAACCAAAAGATTCTTTCTTTAATGAGTGTTCAATCATTATAAAAACTTTTCACGTCAAATATCATGTTTTGAGTTTTTATAATGGTCAAGTTAATTGATAATCAGACTTCTGAAACTGCGACATTTGTATGGGAAGTGGTAGAAAGTGTAGATGTGCATCTTTTATTCTTCCCTTAAAGGATGAAAATCTGTCAAAAACCCAGATGTAAAATTTTAGTGCCAATACAATTGGGTAACAGGATCCAGTATCATGGCATATAATTATATTACAGATGCAGTGAGCAATTTTTGTACTCATAGGTATGCTGATGATGTTGTATCTAAGTTAACTAGTATCGCCTGTGGACGACATTCGTCCAATTATTAAATACTTAAAAAAAATTTCCACAATTTTTGATTTCCACGTTATAAGTCAAGCAGCATTATGCACGAATTTAAGTTCGGACACTTTGGAGATTGTTGTTGTTGGTTTTTGGCTTCGATGAAAACTTTCAGGATGCATTCGCCTAATATTAGGCATTCTATAATTAGACACTTATCAATTTCCACATTTTCTGCCAAGCTCTTTTCAAAAAGTTTTTTTGCAGTGCACTGGACCTACCGGTTCTCGTCCGATCACCGAAGTAAAGCAGCATTAGAGACGTGTAGTACTGAAATGGGATCCCGCTTGTATTTTGCATTGTACCTGCCTTAAGGGCAAAGTACACACAGGATTTGTAATTTGTACATATCTATAGGAGAGTACCTTTTTAATGATTAACTTAAGTCTCACTCTCCTCCTTTTATAATAAATAAAAAAAAAGTCACTGACAATTTTCGATACAAATGTTCTTACTCTCTATTATAGAAAACCACAATATATCGTGTTATCCTACTTATTAGGTAAGTCTAATAAATAGGACTTACCTTCAGTTGGTTGAAGTTAGTAATGTAAAAAACTGATTACAAGTACGAAGTCTCGGAATTTTCTAAAATTCTAAAATCAGCATTTGTTCTAATATTGCAAGTAAGCTAAGTAAAAGATGTGATACTTTACGAAGACTGTGGATATACGTATGCAGCTTGCGAACCTCTTACAAAATCTCCAACTCTCTCATTCTTTACTTTTGGTTGCATTTATAATAAACTATAACCACATATTCCAGCGTAAGCTTAATCAGGCTTTCAATCATAATATTCATAGTTTTTTTTTGGCTTAAGGAGTTTCAACCAGATTTTCATGCTCAAGAGTTCTATGTTGCTCACTAGAAACTTGTGTATTGCAAAAAGCAAGTATTCTGTTCAATATAGATTTATGTAATTTTCGGACTTATTTACTTGATGATATTGGATTCTACAAAACAAAACGTTGCTCTAAATTGCTTATTCCTCATCACAAAGGTATGGTTATGGAGATGTCTTTTTAATATACGTTCATTTCTTTAAGACATAGAATAATTTTCCTTTTCATGTCACTCATGGGACTAGTGTGGCTTCATTTTACATGTCTGAATTTTTTTTTTTATTTTCTATGCTTTTGGTTTTTTTGTGCAAAAATAATAACCTGGCACATTTTCTTTCTTTTCATCTTTAATTTTCTTTTCATTCTTTTTTTTTTCTTCCTTTGATATTTACTTGTACTTCCTCCTTTTTTTCTTCTGTTATTATTCTCTGTCTATTATTTTCTAACTTCGTATTTAGTTCTAAATATAAAGGGTTCTGATCGACTTGCAAAAAAAAATGCTACCCTGGAATTTTATTTTTTCGCCTTTAATTAACAAAAACATCCGTCTGTCTGTACGCTGTACGTGTACGCTTAGCGTAAATTAACGGGGCGTATACGTGAAATCTCATATTCAAATAGAAATGTAGTGTTTTACAAACAAACAATTTGCCGAAGTCCTTGAAAAGTTTGATTTTTTCCTTCAAATATCTTTAAATCAAAATGTTCGCGTGGGAACTGGTTTAATGACAATGTGATTGGTTCATTAGTTTTGAATCTCATAATCGGAAAGTAAACCATTACACGGAGGAAACTGATTAGAAAGTTTTTAAAATTTCAAAGATTTTATTAAGCATATTACATTCTGAAAAACCTTTCTCCCTTATTGAAAGAGTTTAATTTTGATTTTAAATTCTTTGCATTTAATTTATATTTTTTCGAACTCCTTGGTTTACTAGTAAAAAGATTAATTTGTGGTGAGTCGGAACAATAAAATAAAAATAATAAAAATTACTCAACCAGCTCCACAAGAGGGTAGTTGTAGGATGAGGTTTTACTAATTCCTGGAACTATCTTTGGAGATTAGCGACTCCACGGACCTGATCGAACTATCCCACTGTAGGATGGGACAGTAGAATTTACCCACAGCCAGTCCTGCTTGCCCTTAAAATGGCAAATGGACACTCACTGATCATGGGCTTCATCACCCGTGATCTTAAATCCTAACTGATACGAGAAACGGATACAGCGCCTTGGATACGGACTAGTTCTACGGTAACGACTTTTGGCACAACAAGTCCTCGCAACAGCTTAAGGCCGATGCTCAGGATCGCGCTTTGTGGAAGAGAGTTGTTTCTGTCCTATGCCCCTATAGGGGGTCTTAACAGGAATTTGATTGACTCAACCAATTAGATTTTATGACCATTTCAAGGTACATCAAATTTTCATAGTCAATATTTTTTTCAGTCAGCTCCTGGCCATCCAGCTAATCGGGTGACTCTTTTTCTTAACTGCTACAACTATTTTGAACTATTCGCATAATTTTTCGATTCCAAATTACCTCATCTTCAATGAAAGCGCCTTTTTGCTTTATACGCCCCTTAACTCCCGAACACTATAAGATAAAAAGTTCATTTTTGAGCGGATTGTAGATGGGTGCTGATCTCTGGCGGTTATTAGTTTTGATGGTATTGAGGATAAGAGGAGGCGACGGGAGCACTAGAACCGAAAAATACGAATTTAAATATCTGTAAGAAAAAAGCAAAAATAATCAACTTACATGTAGAAGGAAATATAATATAATTTTTTGCCCGAAAACGGCTAAAACGGGGACTAAGATCAAATTGTCGGCCGAATTTTTTTTTTCAAATGAATATATTTTTGGAATTACTTACCATAAAAAATCATATTATAGGAGCAATTAGGTTGCATACAGATCCACCATAACCAACTTCGAAAGAAGCGAACTATGTATTAAGGGGTGAGGACATGTCTCGACTATCTCTTAAGCTATGTGATTGAAACTTGAAACAAATATTAAGCTATACTAGCGGAATATGAGAAAAATATACTATTTCGACATAATAATATCAGGGGGAAATGGGCAGCATTTCAAAAATGGTGCACTTTTCAAAATTTCAAACCATTTAATCTCAAAATGCAAATGGTGTTAAGTTGAAATTTTCTTAAGTATCTAGAGTAATAGGACCGATAATTTTGGTAAAATTTTTAAGATCGCAGGTGTAAGGGGAGAAAGGTAATGGGCGAAAATGCTGAAAAATTTCAAAACTTTCATAGGGGTCTGGTAAAAGGTACAAAGTTTAAATTTTGCACGTGAATACATTCATTTGATATTCATAAAGCAAAGAGGCATCATGACCTAACAAGGTGTTTCATGTGTATTGAAAAAAAAAAACGCAAAAGTTTTGATTGAAATTTGAAAAATTTAAAAAATAAACTGCCAACAAGTCGGGCGAAACTTTATTATTCTTGGGACAAGTTGCGGATGAGTGAAAAGTCAATATGCAGGTTAGAGTGGTCAGGGAAGACTAAGTGAAAGGGAGTTCTTGGGCAGGACTGTTAACAATATTTCATTCGTGTCTGTAAGTTTGGGTTTTTATGAGGGGAGGAGTAGGTGTAATAGTAAGGGTGGGTGGATGTTAATAGCTTTTTAATTAATTACTTGAATCACGTCCAATATTCTCTGTATATAATGTGTTTCATAGACGAAGTTGCATAGAATTTTCATAAAATTCGGTGTATTTTACATTCATGAAACCGAACATTTGTATGGGAGGGGGTAGAGAATATAGGGGAATCGTAAAACTTGATACGCAGTTTTATTTCGCGTCTCTTGTAAGGTGCTTGTATAGAATTTCAAGTTCGTAGCTTTTAGTTTGTTGGTTATTAGTTGATTTAATAAAATTGGTCGAAATCATAGTTTTGTATGGGAGGGGGTAGAAGCGCAAGCGCGATTTCAAAACTTTTAAAGCAACTTCATTTGAATTATTTTTATAAGTTTTTATGCAAAATTTGAAATTGATAGCTTTTAAGAGTTAGCTGATAACTGATTTCTTAAAAATGCTCGAAAAAATAATTTTGTATGGGAGGGGGTAGAGGAGGTAGGGGAATCGTCAAACTTGTGATGCAATTTTCTTTTATTTTTGTTGTTAGATGCTCGTACGTAATTTAAAGTTCATAGCTTTCAATTTGTTGGTTATTAGTTGATTTAATGAAATTAGTCGAAATCATACTTTTGTATGGGAGGGGGTAGAAGGGCAAGCGCGATTTTAAAACTTTGAACGCAATTTCATTTTAATTATTTTTGTAAGTTGTTTTGCAAAATTTGAATTTGATAGCTTTTAATGGTTAGGTGATAATTGATTTCTTGAAAATGGTCGAAAAAATAATTTTGTATGGGAGGGGGTAGAAGTTTTAAAGGTTTTCGACCAGTTAATATTTCTTATATTTAGGGATTTTTTTTAAATGCATTTCGCAAATTTTCAAGTTTCTACCTTAAAATTACACTCAAAAATTTTCAGTTTATGTGTTTTTTTCAATGCACATGAAACACCTTGTGCACGTTAGACCGGGGGAGTCGGTTTATAATAAATATGGATCAAATTAATATTATTTTTCTATGTACATTAAATATAGGTATTCACATGCAAAATTTTAACTTTTTATCTTTCACCAGAGCCCTAAAAAAATCACTTCAAATTTTCGACATTTTTGCTTATCACCTCCCTCCCCTTACACCTCCCAGCTTAAAATTTTTACCAAAATTAACCATTATGTAGTTCTACAATTTGACAAATTTTTGATTTAATATCTGTACTCGTTTTTGAGATATAAGGATTTGTAATTTTGAAAAGTGCGCCATTTTTAAAATGTTCCCCATTTCCCCCCACTACTATTATTTCGAGATGTTATATTTTTTTTGTATTTGCCTAGTATAGCTTAATATAGGTTTTAAGTTTCAATTACATAGCTTAAAAGATAGTTGAGATATTAATTTTTAAGTGTTTTTCTTTGCACCCCCCCTGACCCTCCCCCTTACAATAGTTAGCCGCTTTCTGAGCTGATTCCGATGGAACTATATGCCACCTTAAAGGTCTCTAAATATCATTTTTTTACGATTGGTAATTTCGAAGATATAATCATTTGAAAAAAAAATTCGTCCGACAATTGGTTCTTAGCCCCCCCTTTTCGCACCCCAATGGATAAAAAAATTAAATTATTTTTAAAAGTTGTCCCACAAACCCCTCTATATGTATGTTGAGTTTAAGCTTCCTAGCTGTTACCATGGTTGAGATATTTGAATTCGTATTTTTTGGTTTAAGCGCTCCCCCCGCCTTCCCCTGAACCCGTACACCCCCCAAAATGGGTATTCGCCTGAGATCCGCAACTATCTATAATCCCTCCAAAAATTAACTTTCTTTCTTGAAGGGTTTGGAAGTTAATGTGCGCTGAGCGTACACGTCGGCGTACGGCGGACGGCGGACGGCGGACGGCGTACAGACAGACGGATTTTTTTTTTTTGCATTTTTAGGCTAATTTAGTCATGAAACGCAAAAAAAAAAAATTTCAGGGTAGCAAACTTTTTTTTTTTTTTGTGTCGATCACAATACTTTATTATTATAATAATAAAGTAAAATGCTTAAAAGTTTACGATATTAACTGGTTGAGAACTTCCAACCCCTCTCAAATAAAAGTATTTAAGAAGGTAATTACCACCAAACTGTTAAAAGCCATCAACTTGAAATTTCATACAAAAACTTTTAAAAATAATTAAAACAAATTTGCATCAAAAGATTTGAAATGCTTTCTACCCCTCCCATACAAAAGTATGATTTGGACTAATTTCAATAAAACAACTAATAAACAAAAAATTAATTATCTTTACAGAAAACGAAGGTAATGGAGACTGTTTTTTTTTTGTTGGACGGGATCTCTGTTTTCAATGTTGGTATGAGCTTTGCAGCTTTTGAGTCACCTAACTCTTTATTAATTTTGAAATCACTTCATATGTATCCGCAATGCAAGCTTTGTGAATTTATTCGTACGGGTACCGTATGATTATACTTGACTGAATCCTAGCATCTTGTACAAAATTTATTCCAAAATGATTTCTCACATAAAAGTACAAAACATATAAAAAAAAATACTTTAAATCTTGGTGTATATTATCAATTAAATGATTATTGCTGAGCAAAATTTTCAAATCAGCTGTATAACATGAAAACTTTTATGAATTATTTAATTGAAGATAAAAAGAAAGCAATAATAAAAAAAGCCGTAACATCTCCTTTGCTTATATTTAATTTCAACGCTTTTACATATCTTTTTTTTTTTTAATTTTGATTTAACTCATTTAATTCTAAAAACCGAGAGCTTTCCTGTGCGAACGGGTGTCAGACAAGGCTGCATATTATCACCAGCCCTGTTTCTGGTGGTAATAAATGACATCTTGAAAGCTGCACTGGAAGGTGGGGAAGGTAAAGGTCTTCAATGGAGACTATTTAACATCTTAGGTCACCTTGATTATGCTGATGACGTGTGTTTGCTTGCACATACCCGTTCGGACTTAGAGTCAAATGTTCGCTCGTTGCATTCTAAAGGCAACGAGGCGGGACTGAAAATAAATGTGCGTAAGACCAAGTACATGCACATGGGTTTGAACGCAAGCACACCGATTGTTCTTAATGGACAGGATGTGGAAGAGGTGCAAGATTTTTGCTATCTCGGAAGCATTGTCAGCATGGACGGCGGAGCCGAAAATGATGTTGAGGATCGGCTAAATAAAGCTCGTCAGGCCTTCGGTATCCTTTCCTTTCCCCTTTCTGGAGGTTAAGAGAGATCTCCCTTCGCACGAAGCTGCGAGTTTTTGACGCATGCGTCAAATCCGTGTTGTTATATGGTTGTACTACGTGGAAAGTGACCGTTCGACTTACCAAGAAACTACAGACTTTCGTAAACCAATGCCTCCGACGCATTTTAGGAATATTCTGACCAGAAGTGATCTCCAACGACGAACTTTGGAGTACAACTCGCCAGATTAAAATAGGTATTGAGATTCAACGACGAAAGTGGCAGTGGATCGGTCATACTTTGAGGAAACCAGAGCAAAACATCGCAAAACAGGCTCTGGATTATAACCCTCAAGGAAGACGTCGGGTTGGTCGACCATGTAACACATGGAAGCGAGCAGTTGAGCAGGAGGCCAGAGGAATAAACAAGTCCTGGCAACAGCTTAAAGCCGATGCGCAGGATCGCGCCTTGTGGAAGAGACTTGTTTCTGTCCTATGCCCCTATAGGGGGTCTTAACAGGAATTTGATTGATTGATTAAATTTTAAAAACTAAACTTATCTACAATATAATAATTAATACACAATTTGAATATTTACACATATCATTTAATTTTTAAATAAACTGCCAACAAGTCGGGCGAAACTTTATTATTCTTGGGACATGTTGCGGATGTGTGGAAAGTCAATATGCAAGTAAGAGTGGTTAGGGAAGACTAAGTGAAAGGGAGTTCTTGAGCAGGGCTGTTGTCTATTTAACAATATTTCATTCGTTTCTACAAGTTTGGGTTTTTATGGAGGGAAGGAGGAGGGGTAATAGTAAGGGTGGGTGGATGTTAATAGCTTTTTAATTAATTGCTTGAATCACGTCCATTATTCTCTGTGTAGAATGTGTTTCATAGACGAAGTTGCATAGAATTTTCATAAAATTCGGTGTATTTTACATTCACGAAACCGAACATTTGTATGGGAGGGGGTAGAGTAGGTAGGGGAATCGTAAATTTTGATATGCAGTTTTATTTCGCTTCTCTTTTAAGGTGCTTTTATAAAATTTCAAGTTCATAGCTTTTAGTTTGTTGACTATTAGATGATTTATGAAATTGGTCGAAATCATAGTTTTGTATGGGAGGGGGTAGAAGGGCAAGCGCGATTTGAAAATTTTGAAAGCAATTTCATTTGAATTATTTTTATAAGTTTCAATGCAAAATTTGAAATTGATAACTTTTAAGAGTTAGCTGATAACTTATTTCATAAAAATGCTCGAAAAAATAATTTTGTATGGGAGGGGGTAGAGGAGGTAGGGGAATCGTAAGACTTGTGATGCAATTTTCTTTCTTTTTAGTTGTAAGGTGCTCGTACAAAATTTCAAGTTCATAGCTTGCAAATTGTTTGTTATTAGTTGATTTAATGAAATTGGTCGAAATCATACTTTTGTATGGGAGGGGGTAGAAGGGTAAGCGCGATTTCAAAACTTTTAACGTAATTTCATTTCAATTATTTTTGTAAGTTCTTATGCAAAATTTCAAATTGATAGCTTTTAATAGTTAGGTGGTAATTGATTTCTTGAAAATGGTCGAAAAAATAATTTTGTATGGGAGGGGGTAGAAGTTTTAAAGATTTTCAACCAGTTAATAATTCATTCTTTTAGGGATTTTTTTTAAATGCATTTCGCAAATTTTCAAGTTTCTACCTTAAAATTTCATTCAAAAATTTTCAGCTTATGTGTTTTTTCATTTCACATGAAACACCTTGTGCACGTTAGACCAGGGGGGTCGGTGCATAACAATTGTAGAATTTTTATTATTTTTTATGTATGTACAATAAATTGATATATTGACCTGCAAAATTTAGACTCTGTATCTTTTACCAGAGCCCTAAAAAAATTACTCAAAATTTTCAACATTTTTGCTTTCCACCTCCCTCCCCTTACACCCCCTTACTTAATTTTTTTACCAAAATTAAAAACTATATAGTTCTATAATCCGACAAATTTTTGATGTGATATCTGCGCTGAATTTTGAGATATAATGGTTTAAAATTTTGGAAAGTTCAATGCTTCCCATTTTCCCCCACTACTATTTAGTCCAAATATTATATTTTTTTTGTATTTCTTTAGTATAGCTTAATATAAGTACCAAGTTTCAATTGCATAGCTGAACAAATAGCCGAGATATTGATTTTTAAGTGTTTTTCTTTGCACCCCCCCTGACTCTCCCCCTTACAATAATTAGCCTCTACATAAGCTGATTCCAGTGAATCTGTATGCCACCTTGATGGTCTAAAATTATAAATTTTTTATGCTAAGTAATTTCGAAGATATAATCATTTGAAAAAAAAATTCGGCCGACAATTGGTTTTTAGCCCCCCCTTTTTGCACCCCAATGGATAAAAAAATTAGATTAATTTTAAAAGTTGTCCCATAAACCCTTTTATATGTATATTGATTTTTAGCTTCCTAGCTATAACCATGTTTGAGATATTTGAATTCTTAGTTTTCGGTTTAAGTGCTCCCCCCGCCTCCCCCTGAACCCTTACACCTCCAAAAATGAGTGTCCTTCTGAGATCCGCAACTACCTACAATCCCTCCAAAAATGAGCTTTCTATCTCGAAGGGCTTGGGAGTTAATGTGCTCTGAGCGTACACACCGGCGTACGGCGTACGGCGGACGGCGTACAGACAGACGGATTTTTTTTTTTTGCATTTTTAGGCTAATTTAGTCACGAAACGCGAAAAAACAAAATTTCAGGGTAGCAAATTTTTTTTTTTTCCCAAGTCGATCACAATACTTTATTATTAAAATAATAAAGTAAAAGTAAAGCTTACAAGACTTTTCAAAATTTCAACTCTGCTTATAATAAATACAATTACAATCGTTTAAAGAAAGGATTTGACTACGTTAATCGATTTATCTTTATCACATATTTTATCTGTTGAAGAAAATATCAAGAATAATTGTCGTTTGTTAATATAAAGAGAAAAGCTCATTCATTTCCAACACCTTTGAATTTCAAGGGAGTGTATCTAATAATACTCAAGAAACATGTAAGCTTTTTACTCTGTACTTCAAATCTGTTTACCTTTTACACCTACCAGGGCCATTGAAGGCAAACGGAAATGTTCATTTATTGTATACCATAACTAACATAGATAATCTATCGCTGTCCGCGGATGAAGTCTATCAGCTTTAAATGATTTTGATGCATGTAAAAGTGCTGGAGCTAGGGTGTTGCCTAGTGGGTAGTGTTTTAGGGGTTTAATTATAAAACTTTTACCCCTAATTAAATAATCATTTTTAAAATAATTTTTCTTTAGTACATTTATCAATTTTTGTTTTTATTAACATTCACTTTTAAGTAATTATTTAGATAGATAGATAGATAGATATTTATTTATTGAATTTCAGATACAATTAGACATTTCATTTCAAACTATACAGAGATTAGACGTGATGTCTTTGCAACTTAGGTCTATATAAAATATTAGCTTATAGCAAGTAGAAATTTAGTCTTAACATAAGCGATGATTATTACATATGAGGGAAAAAATGATCAAAACCCTTTGATAGGTTAAAAACTAAAACTAAAAACTTATACTATAACTAAACTAAACTTATACTATACTAGAACAATGTTTGTCGATTAGCTGCTAAATCTCGTAGTAGAGAGATGCTAGTGAAGGGATATTGCAATTTGCACACCTTTCTTTAAATTTTTCCGTAATTTCGGTTATATGGTCGTTTAACAGTTTAATGTTAGCATTTTTGTGTAAGAGCCGTGTTGACATGTGCCATGGTTCGTTTAATATGATCTTTAGACACTTGTTTTGGATTATTTGTAGTTTCTTGCGGTGAACAGTTGCACAGTCGATCCAGATGGGCGCAGCATAGGATAGCACGGGTAGGAATACTGATTTGTATAAAAGCAACTTATTTTCCTTGGATAATTGTGATTTCCTGTTTATTAGAGGATAGAGTGTTCTGATGATTCTAGAAATTGTTAAAACTGTCTGGTTAATATGCGTTTGGAAGCTAATTTTTGAATCTAGGTGTATACCTAGATATTTGACAGACCTTGACCAATGAATTGGTTCTCCTAGGATATTAAGAGAAGGTGCTGGTAGAAATCGTGAAGCACGACGCTTCGTAAAAAATATACACTGGGTTTTACATGTATTGAGTTTTATTTTCCACTTGGTGTAGTATTCGGAAATTTCTTCTAGTTGCCGCTGCAAATTATTTATTATGATCTGTGGATCTAAGCCTGCAGAGAGTATCGCCGTGTCGTCGGCAAAAGCGGCTAGTTCACATTGGGAGAGCTTTGGGAGATCAGCAGTATAAATATTGTATAGTGTTGGGCTGAGGCATGAACCTTGCGGAACACCTGCGGGAATTGATCTTGAACTGGAGAATTTTCCTTTTGATTTGACACTGAAACTTCTGTTTTCTAAGAAGGAGCTTATGATTTGGCATAAGTGTGTCGGAAAAGAAAAATTAAGAAGCTTAGAGATAAGGCCTTTATGCCAAACTGAGTCAAATGCTTTTTCGATGTCAAGTATTATCATGCCAACTGACTCTTTGGAGGTAATTTGTCTTTGAATAAACGATTTAACTCTGAGAAGCTGAGTCGAATGTTTTGGGCGGAAGCCAAATTGGAAGCTTGGAATAGTGTTGGTGTATTCGGTCGTATTAATCAGGCGTCTTAGGATTGCTTTCTCGAAAATTTTTCCTAGGATAGAGAGTAGGCTAATGGGGCGATAGCTCCCGGGTTCAGAGGAATCTTTTCCTGGCTTTAGTATGGGGATAACTGTTGCAATTTTCCAAGCTAGGGGAAAATATCCAATCTTAAGACAAGAGTTATAAATAAAATTTAAATAAACTATTGCATTCATTGGCATGTTTTTAATCATGAGAGGCAGTACGCCGTCGGGACCTGGAGCTTTCTTAGTTTTTATTGAGCGAATAATGCTTTTAATTTCTTTCGGTTTGCACGGGACTGACGGTATTATATCAGGTGGATAGTTTGACAGTCTGGAAATTAGATTAATTTCTGAGTCAGTCACATTGTTTCCTAAGGTTTGGGAGATGGTATGAAACTTTTGAAAGTTATCAGCAAGAAGCTCTGCTTTAGCATCATCTTGGTAGATGATTTGACTCATATTTTTTAGAGGTGGCATATTACTGCGACCCTTTCTGAATAACTTATTTAGCTGCCAAAGTTTCGAGGATCCCTTTTCCAGATTGGAGAGCGTAGTGTTCCAGCGTTTGTTCCTTGCAGCGAGAATTTGGGTTTGGATTTCCTTATTTAAGTAAGTTAAAAGTGTTTTAACCTGGCGAGTTCTTGTTCTCTGCCATTGTCTTCTAACGGTGTTTCTTTGTTGGATCAAGAGCTTAATGGTATTGTCTAATTTTAAACTGTAGTCGGAATTTCGACATCTAGGAATTGATTTTTTGCCAGCATCCAGTATTTTTCTGGTAAGATATTGGACTTTTAAATCGATTTCATCGTGTGTTATAGCTTCAGATAGGTCTAGTTTAATATTGCTGAAGTCTTTTTTTAAAGATCTATTGAATTTTAACCAGTTTGTTTTGGAATAGCAGGGTCGTGAATCATCACAACTAGGTATTGGTGCGTTGAGCAAGATAGAGAAACATACAGGTAGATGAGTGGAGGACAGTTCATTGAGTGTTATCGGTGCAGTAATTGCGATGAGACCATTGCTTATTGGTAAATCAATTGTGGAACACCTTCCTTTAGGTGGGTAGTGTGTGGGGCTAGAGGGAGTATGAATTACCATATTCCTTTTAGTGATTTCATCAAAAAGTAAGCGTCCAGCTTTGTTTGAGCTGAAGCAATTCCATTGTCGGTGTCTGGCGTTAAGGTCGCCACATATTAGTGCATTAGAGTGGTTCCTGAACAGAAGTTTTAAATCATTATTGAACAAATTGAGTTTGTGCTTGTTTAACTTAGTCCTAGGAAAATAAGTCGCTATTAATTTTATTTTTGGATCAGTAATTTCAATAATAATGTGTTCGATTATTTTTGTGGCTAGAGGGAGTACTAGGGTATGATTTATACTGCTGCGAATGAAAATTGCGACACCCCCACCTTTGATATCTGGCCTATCTTGCCTATAGATTTTGTAGCAAGGGTCGTTTAATTTGTCGGGAGATTTAAGCCAGGTTTCTGTAACAAATAATATATCAATATCGTTCGATTTTAAGAAATCAAACGTCTCGGCGGATTTATTGCGTAAGCTTTGCGCATTCCAGATAAGCGATTTGAGATTAGTTCTGTGATTATCCATATAGAAACTTATCAGCTAATTCGACAATAACATTGAATTGGTCTTGTTTAGACACACATTTTGACAGGTTTATAATTAATTCGTTCGAGAGTGAAATTAATTCTTTTGTGCTAAACAATAATTCAGATGGCTTAGAACTAGTGATTACTGGGTTAATTAAACTATTTCTATATGAGGTGGAAGGGTTAGTTTTGGTAAAAGAGTTAATAGACCTTGGTGCTGAATTGCTTTTTGGTGGTGCTGCTTCTCTGCGAGGTAAGCTGGGGAAATCCGCAGCAGTGACGTTAAACTCTCGGGCGGTCGAGTTCCTAGTTTTTCTTCCGCTAGGTTTATTAAGATTCCGAATCTGAATATATTCGGTACGCTTGGAGCATTCTAGATGATTTGCAATGTGATTACCGCCGCAGTTTGCGCATCTGATACTGTCAGAACCTGTTGTGGGGCAATCAGTGTGCTTGTGAGCTCTTCTGCAGATAAGACATTTAGTTGGTAGGTAGCAATTGTTGGAGCCATGGCCATACAGCTGACAGTTTCGACATTGTGTGACCTGATTTTGACGTTTAGTGTAAAATTTCCAGTGGACTATAATCCCCATTACTGCTTTAATTTTTCGAAGGTCAGAGATTTTGACTGATCCTCTGTCAAAGTAAAGTAAATATATGGCTTGCTTGTCGTATTGCTTAATTTTGAGGTGAAACATTTTCACTTCACGGCAGTCAACTCCAACGTTTTTTAGTTCGGCTTGTAACTCGCCCGTGTCCATTTCGTGGAGTCCAGATAAAACAATTTTCATAGGACGTATTTCATTGGCGGGGTGTGTAAAGAAATGTACTTTCTTTTCCTTCAGATAGTCAAATGTCTTGATGTAGCTCTCCTTGGAGTTGAATAATATCTTTCGGCCAATGGACATGAACTTGATATTGAAGTCGGTGACTTTCAGGTTCTTTAGTATGATTTTGATGGTGTCTAGATCCAATGTAGGGAGTATTATTGGTGGGATGTTTACCTTTTTGGTTGGTGGTGTTGGTTCGTCAGTGCCGTTGGTGTTGTCGTCGTCATTATTTTCGTCGTCGGTTTCATCATCTAAGAGAGCAAATCGGTTCTCGCGATGTACCGTATTTTTAGCTGATGACATGTTGCCTGCTGACATTTTCAGGAACTTTAAATTATCACGATTTAGGCCTTGAGAAGGGACATCGGGTCCCCTTCTTTTGAGAGGGTTCACTAGATTGTTAATTATTATTTTTTTCTTTATTTAATATAGTTTTTTAAAAAAACAAGAAAACGCGCTTAACTTCGTAAACACAGTTTAATGGCAGTACCGCTGCTGTAGGTATTGACTTGACGGGAACGAAAACCGGTTGACGTCAGATGTAAAGAGTAGCGAGACACTATCTGGCTTAGCTCTGTCGATGCTCAT
Source organism: Chorisops tibialis (assembly GCA_963669355.1). NCBI lineage: Eukaryota > Metazoa > Arthropoda > Insecta > Diptera > Stratiomyidae > Chorisops > Chorisops tibialis. The sequence continues at coordinate 113,388,669 of OY770262.1, read as the reverse complement.
TCCCCGAAGGTCAGAACCAGACTAAAGTAATTATTTAGTAACAATTATTTAGGTCTTTTTATTTTAATATTTAAACAAACAGCTATTATTAACAAAATAATATTTCTTAAATCCTTTTCATTCAATAACTTTTTTCAAACTAATTTTTTTTTTTTATTATTAACGATTTTTATTTAGAGTCAGCATTCGCCTGCTAAAGTAGAAATACATTAGTAAGTAAAATTACAGTAGTTATTTGCGAATCCTGCTCATTATGAAAATCTATACGAATAGAGACTATCGCACCACAGTGTGTTGGTCTTGTAATGTGAAGGTCGTGAGTTCAAATCCCGGTCGACGCAATATATAATTCCCGCACATTGCTTGCTTGAATATACCTTGGTAACCTCAATCTAAGAAAATGAAAAATTCGAAGACAGAGGACTGTGCGAAGGTCTCGCAACCCTTCCACAATAAATAATGAAAGATGTTAAGGAGCGTGAAGGTCAGGAGGCCAAGATCCGACTTGGGCCGTAGTGCCATTGTACAAGCAGCAGTAGAAAAGTGCTGGTTATGATTCAATTCCTCCTATAGTTTAAAAAAAATGCTCCACTTCGCTTCGTCGTGCTTTAACCATTATTTTTAATAAATCGTTATCATCTGGTGAATTTCTTGATGAATAGAAGATCTTATTTGTATCTCCGATTTATAAGTATGGTCTCAAGTACTCGGTAGAAAATTACTGACCGATATCTAAGCTTTTTGAGAGCATTGTAAAAAAGAAATTATATTTTTCTGTCAAAGAATCTACGTGGAGTATCAACACGGATTCGTAAGCTGTCGTTCAACCGTTACTAACTTGAGTATCTTTACAAATTATTGTGTTGATAATATTGAAAAAGGATACCAAATTGATGATCTGTATACTGATTTGCAATAAGCTTTCGATTAAGTTGGCCCTTCGCTTCTCATCGATAAATTACAAGCACTAGACTTTCATTCAAATTTGTTGTCGTATCATCTTATTTAAAAAACAAAACACAATTGTTTTAAATAAATACTATTATTTCTTCGCCATTTGATGTTGAATCATATGTACCTCAAGGTAGTCACTTAGGACCTCTACTGTTTCTTCTTTTAATAAATGATGTGCTTTCAGCTTTCAAATATTGTAAATGTCTCTTATATAGGTATATATGCTGCTGATATTAAAATATTTTCTAGAGTACCTAATGTTTATCACTGCATCAATATACAAAAAGACATTTCCCAATGTCTGGACTTAAAGTTAAATTCACTACAAATGAGTTTTCCGAAATGTAAAATTCTCTCTTCATAGATCTGCTTCTCCCATACTATTCAACTTCAAATATATGACTTAGTTTTTCAAAGAACAGTTAAAGTTAGAGATCTTAGTGTAATTGTTAACTCTCAGTCAACATTTAATTCTCACATAGGCAATTGCATTTCGAAATTTTATTCCCTGCTGGGATATATAAAACATAATAGCACTGATTTTGCAGATCCTTTCACCTTAAAACTATTTTTATATCGCTTGTAAGATAAATTTTAAAGTATTGTTGCATTATATGGGATCCTTCATATGGTGTACGCGTAAAGCGAATCGAAAGAGTAGAAAGAAATTTTACTAAATTCACTTTACGTAGATTGAACTAGTCATTTGAAGCACCTCCACATGAAGTGCAATGCCAATTACTAGTATTGTATACCCTTGCACAACGTCGAAAGATGATTGGAATAATGTTTATTAAAGATATTTTATCTGTTCAGTTAAATTCCTTTGAATTGTTGTTTATTTCAATATACGTACCAGAACGCTCTTTAAGATCCCGATCTCTCTTACACGTTGAGTATCGTATAACGAATTATGGTAATAATGAAACAATTTCTCGATGTCTAAAGTATTATAATTCTATAAGCGATAAGATTGACTTGAGCAATACTAGAACGGTATTTATCTTTTATAAGCGTTTTTAGTCCTTATTTTTTTTATATGGTTATATATATTAATAATTGTTTTTCTGTAATCTGTCGAGCTCGACTCGCTAGATGATTTAATAAATAAATAAATTTATGTCATACTAGTTGCAGATGGTGTTTGTAATTCTTCATTTGGATTATCTGAAACTGACTGTTGGCTACTTTAATTAACAATTTTTGATTCGAATACCACTGTGGAAGTTTTACCTAAGTTGATATCGTTACGATTTCGTCTATAGACCTTATCTTCCGAAACATTATTGTATGATCTTGGTTCCTTATATTTAAATACAATTTTCCCTGGAGTCCAACATTTGGAGTTAGAATGTTTTTAAAAAAAAACATCTTATCACCTGGATATAATTTAGACAACAATATTTAACCATGGTCATATTTAGATTTCACTCTCACATTTTTCATTTTGAAACTGTTTCTATATGCTTCACAATCTTCAATTTTCATAGATATTTGTAATTCTTAAAAAAAAGACATCCGCGAAATGTCTTGTTTCTCCGTAATGCAAACGTCATGAAAAATTATAGATAAGGTGTAATAATCTCCCATCATCCTAGTTTACCATTTTAAAATTTTAAAATACGGAAACCCTATGTATACCTGATGTCGTAGTAGTAAAATCTTAAAGAAAGTATTGTACCGCTATATTTACATTCACTTTACATACATAGATATTTTTTCAAGAATATGTTTATCAAGAAGCATGAATTCGTCGAGAAAAAGTAATTAATTACGTAACTTACGAGTAGTACGACTTTGAAATAATAAAACGTAACCTTCAAACGACCATTCTATGTATATTTACAAAAAAGATAATTTTAAATTAATTTCACTTTGGAGAGGAATTTTTACACACGTAAAATATACCTAAATAAGCATCATCGTATCGTCATTATTAGGATAATTTCACGTATGCAAATATGTAAACCCAAGGCGAAGCTAAAAGAGAAAAAATCGTTTCTAAAAAGTTCTTACTTTACTTACATTCGCACATTTAGCTGAAACTGATAGAAAAATAATCGATATCGTCTAAAAGTTAATTATGTTAGTAACCGAAATTAAAAATTCGGTTGTATTAGTTATAATGTTTTAGATAATGATGACCAGGGCCGGTCCTACCAAGGTGAAAATGAAATAGCTGCGCCGGGCGGCATGCTGAAAGGGCGGCATCTTAAGAAAACGCAAAGTTAATCTAAGCCATGAACTTGAAAACTGCTCCAATTTTTTTCATTACAGAAAAATTTGATATTTTATTAGAATAGTGTTATCAGAAATGTGCTAACAATTTCACGACTAAATTTTTATAATTTTTCTGACCAAATATTTGCGTACACTCGATCTTTTCAACATTATTGTGATGATTATTTTATATTCGGCTGACATGACTCGTAATGAGATATATGCTCTTCGGTTGTTCTTTTGAATTTCCTGAATAAACTAATTAAGTATGATTTCAGCTCATCCAGTATGTATTAAGTTGAAGTTAAAATAAATACTAAACGTTGTTTACAATTTAACCCTTTTATACTTTAGATAAAATCTGAGAGTATATCGTGTTTGCTGTACCATTTGCAACGCTAAGAAATGCTCGCACTGAGCCGCCAAGGGTTCAGAAATATTTCTTGTCGCTGAAAAACCTCGACTCCGAGTGACCGTCTGTCCGTCTGTCTGTCTGTCTACAACATAATGCTCGAACGCTTTGAGCTATCGTGCAGAAATTTGTTGTGTGTAATTTTTAGCAAAAAAGTTACTTTAAGTTCGTGAATGGACTATATCCCCCTTTCCTTCTACTCCCTCCCATATTTACATGAAATTTCGAAATTTTAAAAAATTTATTTTTCTTTGAAACTGTTTACGCTACCAACTGGAAATTTGGGTCAAAGTGTAATGATGTAAATTACACTAACATCACAAAATATTAATGTGGTCCCCATGCTCCTTCTACTTCTTCCCAAACAAATGCACAAATTTGAAAAAAATATTTTTCCGAATTTCATTGAATTTTTGCCACAATTAATTTTATTATAATTTCAATCAGTTTGGAAAAAATTATCCCATAAAAATTTCACATAATTTTGAAATTTCAATTAAACTAATTTTCTTCGAACTCTCAAAGCTATCCACTTGACGTTTTGTTTAAAGTCTAATGGAAAAAATCATTGATGACGAAAAATTTTGATTTGATCCGCATGCAACTTCTATCCCCTCCCATACAAATGCATAATTTTGGTAAATGCCTTATATCGATTTCCATTAAACTAGAAAAAGTACAAACAAAAAATTTTGCCAGAATTTGTCCCTTAATAATTGCAATAAATGATAAAAAAAATTATCAGCTTCGCTTCACTCCTTCCACCCCTCCTATACAAACATCTATATTATGAATGCAAGAAAAGCATTTCTCCTTCGAACTTATGAGAGCTATCGACTTTGAAATTGAAGCAATGATAAGGATGTTAATAAGCAGTTTCAAAATCATGTGAAACCCTTTACGTCCTCTGGCACCTCCCATACAAATGAACCAACTTCAGGGAAAATATGTCCAATTTTTTTAAAAATAATGAAAACTATGAACTTTAAGTTCAGCACGAAATATTTTGCATACCACGATGGGTGGGAGAAAATTTTTAATTTTTTTATATGAGAAAAAATTACAAACTTTCTCCCTCTGCTTTTACCACATCCCGTATAAAAGCCACTATTCACTATTCGAAAGAATTTGAGATGACAAACATATTTTCCGGTATACTAATCTCTTTCCCATTTCGGTTATGTTTTTGAGAAGCATAGTTCAATGCAGAATTAGCACACAAATTGTATCTAATAAATATGGCATCTAAATTCTTACGAATGTTATGAAAAATGTATCGCTAAAATTTCATATTAATGCTGAATAGGATATTTTGTCGTAAAACAATGTTCCAGTCAAGTTCGTGCCGAAAAATGTTGACCATAATATCAAAAATTTAACATTTTAATTGCCGGTCCATATGTTGAAAACAGCGTCAACCCTCGATTTCATAGTGTTCATTACATTGATAACATTTTGTCGTTAATAAAAAAACTTGTCACATTTCTGTCGACATTTCTTTTTGGCTTCAGTGTCGGATGTGTGATTTTGTCTGTCTTTCACAGTCGGTGCTAGGCTTTAATGCTTCCATTAGTACACCTGTATTTTTGTTACAAAAAATTTTTTAGTAGTAGTAGTAATCCTCCTGGCTAGGATGTAGCCTAGTGGGTAACGTATTGGTCTTGTAATGCGAAGGTCGTGACTTCAAATCCCGGTCGGCGCAATATATTATTTCAGCACATTGCCTACTTGGATATAGATTCTACTTCTACAATGGCACAACAGCCCAAACCGGACTTTGGCTTCCTGACATTTAGGTTCCTTAATATTTTTCATTATTTATTGCGGAAGGGTTGTTAGTCCTTCGCACAACCCTCTTATCTACGAATTTTTCATTTTCGTAGATTGAGGAAACCAAGGTATACTCAAGCAAGTAGTGTGCTAGAATTATGCGCCGACCGGGATTTGAACTCACGACCTTCGCATTACAAGACCAACACGCTACCTACTAGGCTACACCCTAGCTTGGATATAGATTGGTATACTGGAGGATTACTATTTCTTCTTCTACAATGGCGTTACAGCCCAAGTCGGACCTTGGCCTCCTGACATTCAGGTTCCTTAACATTTTCCATTACTTATTGTGGAAGGGTTGTTAGTTCTTCGCACAACCCTCTTTCTACGATTTTTTTCATTTTCGTAGTTTAGATATAGATTGGTCACCTCAAACTACGAAAATGAAAAAAATCGTAGAAAGAGGGTTGTGCGAAGAACTAACAACCCTTCCACAATAAGTAATGGAAAATGTTAAGGAACCTGAATGTTAGGAGGCCAAGGTCCGACTTGGGTTGTAGCGCCATTGTAGAAGAAGAAGTAGTAATCCTCCAGTATACTCTCTTCTTCATAGCAAGATGTTCATTTTCATAGGTTTTGCGGATGACTTCCCCTTGCATGCTCGTTGGAAAATGACGCTTCTGCCATTGACCTGCTTCATAAGAATCCAATTTTCACACGAGTAGTCATCGTTTTCGGGACCTTTTTGATAGCTCATAGACATTCATCTTTATCCTAATGCCTTCTGATCACGATCACGAATTTGTCTTCAACTATCATCACGGGATAGCGGTTGAGGGCGATGACGTGTCTCAGACAACTTCCTGGTCGATGAACGATCTCTTAGTCGAAATCCTCGAGGAATAAAGTCTATCTTACGACTTTTGGAAAGATATCGCGCTTGCTCAGAGTTCATTGAAACGCTGAGCAGTCTATAACCACCTTGACTTTAATCTCCTGCATGTGGATGCTGAAATTCTTCATAGCCCGCACTACCGCAAGAGCTTGCAGTTCGTAAGAGTGGCGTTTCTTCTCGGCGTCCGAAGTAACAGAGCGGAAGTCCTCGTATTCTGTGTCTTTCCGAGGCAACACAACACCATAACTCTCCTTACTCGCATCAGTGTGAAGTTCCGTGATCGTGTTCGGTTTGTAGATTCAAAGAATCGATATATTCTCTTTAACTCTTCGAATGCGCTCCTGCGGAGGTCCAAGATGAAACCTTTGGTTCTCTTTAGGACTTCAAACAACGGTCATGTGATTTTAGCATAATCTCATATGAACTCAAAAGTATCCGGTTAAACTCAGAAAGCTCTGTATCGCCTTTTTTGCCTTGGGTCTAGGTTATTTCTTCACAGCGGCAACTTTTGCGGGTAGCGGGCAGATGTGAACATTTTCGACTACGTGCCCAATGCATTCGATCCGTCTTTGTAGATATTCACATTTCTTCCAGTTGATGAGTCCTTTACCGGCAGCTACTATCAGTAGTTTTGTCAAATTGCTCAGTGGTTCCTCTTCGTCTTTCTCCAGGACGATTTAATAAACGTAAACGTACATGAGAACGATGCCTCGTCGACTGAGATCGCTAAAAACTTCATCTACGAATCTCATGAAGTTTATCAGACTATTGCACAGTCCGAATGGGGTCTTGAAAAACTCGTAGTGTCCTTCGGGTGTGACAAAGGACGTGTATTTTTGACTTTCGACTGCGACGGGTACGTGAAAGAATCCGTTTTTCAGGTCGAGAGCTGAAAACACTCGTGCGATCGATTCGATCTCCAATTAGCGGCATTGAAAAACGATTGCTGTTCAACAGGTGGTAATCAATGCACACGCGGCTTGGCCCTTTTCTTGTCTAATAGGGACTGGAATACGTACTTTAACTAGGCTGTATAACACCATCCCTGAGCCATTCGTCGATCTACTACTACTACAATGACACTACAGCCCAAATCGGGCCTTGGCCTCCTGACCTTCAGGTTCCTTAACATTTTCCATTGTGGAAGGATTGTTAGACCTTCGCACAACCCTCTATCTTCGAATTTTTCATCGATCTGCCTCATTAGAATGTCTTTGTTTCTCATCGGTATTCGGCGTGGCACATTAGCTCCTGATCCTTCAACATGATCTTGGTTTCTATTTCTGTCTACACCTCTTGCTTTGTCACGTAGGCGGCTATCAAATCTTGCATCTTTCCACGGTAGTATTGGGGAATGTTGCTTTAGCCTTCTTCGACAGTATTCACGACTGATTGAAATTCCTCGAGAGCCTCGTCACTCTGATTATCTTCGGTGGTCTTATCTGCATCACCTTGATTTTTCAATCCTTTAAGCGGTCCTTTATATCAAGTTTTGTGATAATGACGCATCCACCTAGAATATTTACGTCCAGCTGTGCCATCAAATCTTTTCCCTATAACAAATCAGAGCTCATCATAGAGACTGGTACGACGTACTTTTATATTTATCTCCTCTGATGACGATTTCGGCTTCAAGGACACCAATCGCGTTGCTCTGTACGTTGCCGAATCCTTGAAATACACGCGAGGATGGTCACAGCTTCAGCTGTTCAGCTCGTAGATATTCATTCTCCCTTAGAAGCGTCTTGAAACTTCCGGTGTCCAGCGTCGCCGATTATTTCAGCGAGTTCGGTGTCGTCGGTGCAATGCGTCACCGTGTTGACTCTAGTCTCTTTTAATCGGGTTGTCCCACAGCATCGAGATGTGACCGAATAACAAAAACATGACGGGCGTTTGTCTTTCTCCGTGCAGTTCTTCACCTCATGTTCCGTCGATCCGTAGTCAAAGCAATGTGCTTTCTTGATTTGACTTTTTTCAACCTATACTTCTGTTTCTTTCTGCTTTCTCCTTTTTGTCAGACTTCTCGCGCATAGTATCGTACTTCTCGTGGTTTTTTTTTAACTCGTTTAAATTGTGTGCGCTGTAAATGATACTTTTATTTGACTCTTCATCTTGAAGGCCACTTATGATGTATTGAATTGTCTTCCTCAGTGCGCCCTTGATTTGCTATCATCTCCCAGCAAATAAAATAATTCATTAAAGAATCATTTGGCCGTTAACGAATCATTAACGATTCATCAAGCGGACCAAATGGATATAAAGTCATAAATAACAGAAACAGAACTAGAAGCAATTACGAAGGTCTCTTGTTTAGCTCTTAAAGTCAAGTTCTTAAATAAGTCGTTAATGTTTCATAAATAATATCGTTAATGAATTACTTTTAACGATTCATTAATGAATTGTAAAACGCTTACAAGAGATGCAGCAAGTATGTAATCATTATAAATGTTTCATTAATGTGTCGTTAATGACTTTTAATTCTGCAAGGTCGGCGGTAGATCTTTTGGTCCACTTGACAGAACGTTGGAACTCTTCCATTCATGAACATGGTGAAGGTTGAGTTTTTGCACTTGACATTGCAAAAGCTTTTGGCGAATGTCTTATATTTAAGCTTAGGGCCATAGGTCTTAAAGTTACCTTTGTTAAATGAATTGAAAGTTTTCTGTCTGAAAGCACTATACGATTAGTACTAGATGGCGTTACTTCTTCCTCCTTTCCAATAGATTCCGGCATTTCTCAAGGTTCCGTTTTATCTTTAACTCCTTTTTTAGTTTTCATAAACGACCTTCTGTCGTCCACTCTCAATCCAATCCATAGTTTTGCATATGACATTACTTTAGACAACATCTATGAATTTAACTCTGCTGCGGAGTCAAACAATCATTCTATTGCTTCCAATCGCAGGAAGTTCGCTGAACGCAGATCTCAACTTGATCCTGGGATGGGGCAAGAGAAAGAGAGTAGAGTTCAACGCCTCCAAAACACAGGCCTCTCATATATTCCTTAAACCTGATGTTGTATTATTATCTAATAATGTTATTTTTGGTGGCGGAGAATTTCGCACATCGGATAACTTCGCTCTTCTGGGCGTAATTAATTGACGACAGCCTGAATTGGGCCCAGCATATCTTTGATATTGGCATCGACGCCTCTAAAGGTGTAGGTGTTCTTCCAAAGTGCAAAAAAAAGTACAACTCGTATGTTTGGGCTGGGGCACCCAAAACACACCTCCCGGTGCTCGATCGTATGCAAAAACATGCGTTTGTAGGCGAGATCATCACATCTTCTATTGATTCTCTCGAACATCGCAGAAATATGAGAGTACTTTGCATTTACTGTCGATACTTCCATGGTAAATGCAGTGCGGAACTAAGCGCACTCATCCCTCAATTCCATACTTTTCACCGGAATACTCGCCAAGCTGAACGTGCGCTCGAATACACTGTTAAACTATTGCCTTCTCGTACAGTTCAATTTAGGCAGTCATTCATTACTCGAACGTCAAGACTTTGGAACACATTACCAGCCAAAGTGTTTCCCAACGAGTACAACCTCCAGTGATTCAAGGGTAATGTCGCTCTCTCCATTTATGTTAGCCTGTTTTTAACAACTTTTTAATTTTTTTTTCTCCAATACCTACACTGACATAACTTTGCATATGAGCGCTCGTTAAAATGTTTACTGGGCGAACAAAACTTAGGGATGATGATGATTGATTTCATTTATTGAGATTTTCTATTAGAGTTTACATTAATCTTACATCGTAGACTTATATTAGAGAGAATGACTATTTTATTAATGCCTATCCTTACTGAACATGTAATTTTTAAAACTTTTTTGTTTTTCTTAAGAATCTAGCAGAAAATAAAGTTTTGGTTTGCTACTTACTCATGTAGCGTTATAGCATCGCAGGAAAATAAATAACACTTAATATAAATTGATAATAGTAATAATAAGAGTATATAAAAGGGAGATATATATAAAAATAAAAATAGTGAGTGAAAGAAAAGAAAAATAATAGTAATGAAGAAATGATTGTAATGAAAAATAATAATAATAATGAAAAAATAAAAAATAAAATAAAAAGGTAATAATAACAAAACAATAAGAATAAAAAAAGAAATAAAACAATAATAATAGTAAAATAGTATAAATGTCTTATTTAGAATGTTCAAGAGCAAGAATATTGCCAAAAATTCTCGAGAGAGTGTACCGAGTTCATGTAACGAATTCCGGAGTGGCCCGTGAGACTTAACCGCGAACGTAGCAAATTCAAATGTAAAAATGATCTTATCCTCTGAGGTATCCAGGAGTTACACCGCAGTATAGATTGGGGCGAGAGGGATCAGAGGATGATGGCTGTAGCCATTCCGAGCTTCCATCGTTCAAAAGCTTCGATGCGGACCAATAGTACTCGTTTGGCTGAGAATCTGAGGAGGCTAGGACGGCTCTTACTAAACTGTTAGGATGCACTGCATAGCGATCAACTTTTATTTTGGCCAATTGGATCATATATTGAAGTATTGGATTGATATCGCCTTCTTCATAAAGAACACTATTTCGATAGTGTTTTCGATTTGGCCTACGAAATTTCATTAAGCAGCGTCGTAGAATTTTTCTTTCGTATATCTGTAGTTCCTCCGCAGGGGTGGATGAAATCTGCATCCAAATAGGAAATCCATAGGTAATAATTGGTCGTATTAACGTTTTGTACATCAGTATTTTCGTATCCTTTCGTAAGCTCCTAGAACTGAATAAAGAATTCAAAGAGAGCGTCGCTAGTTTAGCTTTGTATACTGCAAATCTGATGTGTGGATTGAACTTAAATCTGTGGTGGAGAAGTATTCCAAGGTACTTGAGGGAAGTGGTTAGAGGAATACATTTACCATTAAGTGTTAGAGATATTTTCTTGCTTTCCGCAACTGTTCGTCGGCGACCTCTTCCGCTTGCATTTCGGAAGCATATTAGTTTACATTTATCTGCATTAATGTTCAAACGCCAGTCAAGGAGGTACCGATTGATCGTGTATACATGCTTTTTAATTAGTAGCATTGCTGCAGATGGACTGGCGTTCGTAGTATATACGATGGCATCGTCTGCATAGAGCAACGTTTGGGATTCTCCGCGGATGGGGTCAGACAGACTGATGGGAAAGTCGGATAGGAAAAGGTTGAAAAGAGTAGGACCAAGGACAGATCCTTGGGGTACACCTGACTTTATTATTATGGGGTTAGAGAGGCAGCCATTAATGCAAATGCGTGACACTCTGTTAGTGAGAAAGCTGCATATTATTCTACTAAGTATGTTGGGGCAATTGATTGAGAGGATCTTAAAAATAAGACCCTCGACCCATACCGAGTCGAAGGCCTTCTCTATGTCCAGAGAGCAAGCTACTGTGCTGTTCTTTTTTGAAAGACCCTTCAAAATGTTCTCAGATAAAACGGTAACTGCATGCTCAGCAGAGTGCTTTCGTTGGAACCCAAATTGGCGCTCTGGAATGGCGTTACCGCAATGTTCCAGGAGACTGCGCAGAATGATTTTTTCTAAAATTTTCCTGATGTTCGATAGAAGCGATATCGGGCGCAGCGACTCAACATTGCTGGTGGTGCTCGTCTTCGGAATTGGGACCAGTTTTCCCATCTTCCAGGAAATTGGAAAGTACCCGTTATTAAGGCAGTTGTTGAATATTATGGCTAAATGATTCGATATTACCGATGCACATTTTCTTAGCACGCAGTTGGGAATGCCATCAGGCCCTGCAGATTTCTTATTGTTGCAATTTGCGATGAGGTTCTCCACTTCTTCGAAAGTTGTGAAAAACTGGCCATTTCTATACCAAATCCAGACGTTGCCTTACTTGTGTGGTTGAATAGAGTGAGATGTGAGCCATCAATATTTCTACAAAATTCCTGGGCAGCAGAATATACATTCTGCTGGAAATCTGAGGGGTGCTCCGGAGTGCGGTCTCGATAAAGGTGGGAGTAAAAGTCAGCACAGGCGTCAAGTTTTTCTTCCGTATTGTGCAGTACAGCCCCTTTATATGATAGTAATGACTTCCCAAGATCAAAATTATTTTTTTTTCGACCAGAAATGGCATCTATTTCCTTGAACATATTTGATGAAGGATGTATCGCACGTAGCCTGTTTTGGAAGCTAGCATTTAGTTCCAGAGTCATAGATTCTTGTATCAACTTTGTGATGCAACGGACCTGGGACTGCAACTGGGTATATTGGGGATTTACTCTGTTTAGATTTGTGTGGAAAATACGTTTCAACCTCGCTAACATTTTTTTTCTAGTTCGAATCAAGCGAAGTATATTTATAGACAGTGATCCATATTTATCATAACCGTGCTTACGCTCAGGTGCATGTTTGTTCATCGTGCTGATAATACCGGTTACAATAAATTTAATAAAGTTTTCAATTTCTTCGTTCGTGAGCACTCTATCTGTTGGAATCTCAAAGTCAAGAGCTAATCGAAGGTCGCGTCTGAAGATCATCCAGTTAACCGAGGCAAATGAACGAAATTTATTGATCGGAACGCGTACTGGCAAGAACTGTATTCCTACGAATTGTAGAAGCAGACCAAAATGATCTGATGGAGATGCGAACGTGGCACACTTTCGGTCAAATGAGGCAGCTGTGAGTGATGACGATACAAGAAAGTTGTCCAAGAAGGATGCGGATCTCGGAAAAGTTGGGCTACCCGCGTTCACAAAGTCCATGTCCAAATGTGGACCAGAATAAAACCAGTTGTTCATATGAAGGCCGTTAGTGTTCACTTTGCAATCGCCCCAAGAATTATGACGGGCATTGAAGTCTCCACCAATGATACATGAATCATAGTTTTGGGCGATTGATAGTAATCGATCTAGTTCTGCATTCATCCGAGAGCCCAGCCCATGGGGAATGTAGATGGCGGCAAAGAGAATAGTAAAACTCTGTCCTGTTCTATTTTTGAAAGAGACTGCAACGAGTGTGCACGAAAGTAGGTTGCAGTCGAATGGTATGACCGAATACTGGATTCCGTTTTTTAACATTATGGCAGTACCCCTACATACGTCGTTTCTAAACGTGATGTATTGGTCCTGTAGAATCTTGTGCTTATCCTTTAGTCTTGTTTCGGTTATTAATACTACTTCTGGCTTAAAGTGGCTACAGATATCGTCAATGTAAGCCCTTTTGTCGTGTGAGACTAAGGAGTTGATGTTAATATTAATAACACTTAGCTTACCCATCGCTTGGCACAATAGACATGACGAATTGTAAGTATGCGGACATTTTTTGAGATTGGTCTTGAATAGTGAGATATTCTTGCCAGAAAGTTTTAATTTTTTCGAAAAGATTTGTTAGTGGTGTTCCAAAAAGCCTTTTAGATTCGTCATAGAAATCTCGAAGAATATTTCCTCTTCCTGGATCCGTTCGACCGGCTGTAGCTGAATAGTCACCCCTGACCTTAGAGGCAAACGAGATATTTGGTGTGACTCTCGTTGCCGCAACTCCTTCAGAACTGGTTCGAAGAGCAGAAGTACTAGGTAAATTATTATTAGCTTTATTTCTTGCGTTTAAGAATTTTTCTTTGTGTCTTGCAAAAACTTCGCAACCAGAAAAGTTTGCTGGATGGCCTTCTTATCCGCAGTTCACACAGAGTGGTTGCGTGGTTGTGTTTCCCTCTACAGCATTTCGGATGCAGATTTCATTTAAAGAGTGGTCAGCACCACATTTCACACAGCGACTGCTATAGGCGCAATTTTCTGCCACATGACCAAAACGTTGGCAGCGGAAACATTGTATAACCCCGTTTCGGTGAGGTTTTTCCCAGGTTACCTTCTGATGAAGAATATATTTCATTGAAATAAGATTTTTTATGTCGTTTTCAGACTCGAGAGTAATTTTAAAAAGGTCGAGCTTTACTTTCTCTCGTCGCGACCAAGCTGTCGTCAAGAGTGTAATTGAAAGTCCAGAAATATTGGGTGAGTTTGATTTCACATCTTCGAGGATCTCCTCTGATGAGTATTCAGAGCTCACCCCTCTAAGAATGATAATTGGTTTACGCATAGACTTAGGCGTAAACGAAAATGCATCGGCTGCACTGGTGCGTAGGTCCTCAATTATTTTTTTGTGCACAGCCACATCATCTACTAATAGTTTTTGTCTATCAAAGGCAACCCTAGTGATTCGGAAGCGGACATCGGATGAAATCGTCCTTACATGTGCTGCTAAGAGTTTAGCGCTTATTAAGTTAGCAAATATTGGGGGACACCACTTACGAGTTGGTGAGGCGGGAAGGAGAGGAGAGTTGTCATTTTGAGCCAGGTTAACTGTTGAGGCAGCAAAATATGTAACATTCGCGGAAGTCTCTAGGGCAGGTCCAGCGAGTTTACTGAATCTGTTGACAAAAGGAGCGTGAGTCGAAAGCGTATTAGCACGTTTTTTGGCAATAAGCTTACCTTTAGCTAGTTTGAAGCCAGAGGCCTCAATATTAATTTTATCCAACGATGCGGCGACATTGTCATTGTTGGCGATCTCCATATTCAAAGTTGAAGTAGTCGGCGATTCGGTGCTGCCCTGAGCTGCATCACTGCTGTCTTCATCGATGTTGACGTCTTGTAAGAAACGGCGTTCAGGCGGATCCGCTATTGTAACGGACTCCTTTACATTTGCTGCGACAAGCTTAGTGAGTAACGGAAACTCTTTGCTTGTCTGAACCGTACTGTTGGCGCGCGTTTTCTTATAGCACGTGTATGATTCGGATGGCTCGCGATTTTCCCGTCGTTTCAATAAAATTTTTAGGTCATTGTCTTTAGATATTTGACTCTCGTAATTATTTAATAAGTTTTGGGGTGGCCCCGCATTGCCGATCCCCGAACTGCTATTTATGTTTTTTTCAATGTTTAAGTACAATACAGACTGGGGTATGGTCTGTAGCTTAATATCCAAGAATCACTGCGAAACGTATAAGAATTGGATAGGTCCCAATTATCAAACGATTTAATCACTTCACTGGATACAATTTTATAAAACTTGATCGAATATTGTGCGTGAATAAAGCCGTAACGGTATTGTAGAAACTGGTTTACAAACAACGAAACAGATCTGAAGCGCTCGAGTGCCAAACTACGACCTCCACAAAACTTAGGGGGTCAACTAAGTTATGTTCGCCCAGTAAACATCGCCCAGTAAACATCGCCCAGTAAACATTTTAACGAGCGCTCATAAATTTATGATCGAAAAACGATCGTTTTGCATGCCCGCGCTGCAATATGCTTGAAAAACAATTAACATGATAAGTAATCTAAACGCTCGAAAACCGAGCAAGAGGATAAAATAAAATTATGTAAACCATATGCAAACCAAACTCTGCAGAGTTCAAATCACACATGCGATATGCGAGTCCGAAAATAATGTCGACATAGCTATGTCTATAGGCATATCGCACATTTTGTTTGTGCGTGAAATGTTCAAAGCATAAAAAACAGAAACAGAGAAGCAATTGCGATCTTCGATTATATACTTGCTTATATACTCCTTTCCTGTAAGCGTTTTACAATTCATTAATGAATTGTTAAAAGTAATTCAGTAATGAATGTCCATTTAGTCCGCTTGATGATTTGGTAATGTATCGTTAACGACGCTCGTTAATGATCAAAACACTCGTTAATATAATTCATTAACGAGTCTTTAATGAATTATTTTGTTTTCTGGGGTACCTTAAAAAAAACGGCTGGCCTCATCTTCCTCGTTGCCGATTTCACTGTGTTCCGGTTATCTCGGCAGCATCATTGTTTTGTTCGAGACCACAGCTTTTCTCCTTTCTCGATGTTTCAATGAACGCGAGTTTTTTTTTTCACGACACAGCTTTCGGCAATCACAACGCTTCAACTGGCGCGACTTTCTAAAATTACGACGTTTTAACTTATACTTTCGATAATTGCGTAATAGCGATTGTTCTGGAACCTTCTCCACATTTTCCGTTGCCTGCCTAATTCAGATCCCGATTGAGCCTGCATATGTTTGATTGATAAGAAAGAAGCAACCAGATCAATGGATTAACCGACAAGATAACTTGATTGAAAACAAAAAAAACTAAAACACGGTAATAATGATGCAGTGTGGTTTCTTCGATGTTGGCGGGATAACCGAGTACGTTACTTCTCTCTCCTAGAGGCGCGCGCGGCACCGTGAGCAGGCCCGTGTGAGCGGGCTCCAGAGCCCGGTTCCTCCCAGTAAACAATTTAACGAGCGCTCGTAAATAATGATCTTAAAACAAGCATGAAATGACAAATAAACTGCTTCATGATCTTAAGCAAACCAATCAAAAAGGGTCTCTCAACGTAGACCTTATTATGTATAAGTTTTCATTTCACCATGCGTATTATCAGCGCCAAAAATTATTTAGTGTTGATATATCATAAAGAACAGAAACAGAATAAGAAGCAATTGTGATCTTCGAAGATCTCTTGTTTAGCAGTTTTAAAAGTCGAGTTCTTTAATAAATCGTTAATGTTTCATAAATAATATCGTTTATGAATCGTTAACGATATTCATTAAGGAATTAAAAAAAAAAAAAATTAACGCCACGTTAATGATTCATTGATAACAATAACGTTTTTGTAAGCGTTTTATGATTCATTAGTGAATCGTTAAAACTAATTCATTAACGAATGTCGCTGGATGAAGTTCTGCAGTTGTACCACACGGAGGTAAACATTTTGAAGCAGAAACAATAATAAATGGGTCACGCAACACCTTTAAGGTGCAGATCAAAATATCACTAAAAACATTACAAAAATAAGAAACTAATGTATCCAGGATTAGTTATATGCAATGGCGTAGTGTAAAAAAATGATTTCGGATCATCATCTTATGATGGCAGATTGACAGTACACATAAGTATGTATTATACCAATAATAATTAACTCAGGGCTATATCGGCCCTTAACTCAAAAGCTATGTATATCTCGCGATTGATTATTATGAAATTGTTACGAGTCACTGACTTATTTGGTTTAAACATGTGAAATGCTTATTAGTTAATTAAAACACTTGTCACTGAGTACTACATTAGAAACTCTCAACTCAGTTTCCTCCTAGTTTTCAGCACACACAGCTATGATATCCATGCTTTTGTTCAGCGGAGAACATTTTCCCAATTACACTTGTGGGAAGTGTTGTGTTTTCATTAGATAGGTTTCCATTCAAGTAGTACACTAGACAATACGGTCGCCTCAACCACAATCTATCCGTTCAATTTCAGAAGGTCGGAAAAGCCCTATCCTTCGTATCGAAACTAACCGTTACGCATATCCAAATTTCAGAAGTGAACCTCTTCCAATTGTTTACACTTTCCACCCCGTTTCATTTTTGTGTCATGTTATTATTTTTAAGTAACCTTCTAGCTAGATGTTTTCTCCATTACACTTCCCCGCACTCCTTCAATATAAACATAAATGTCCTTTCACAGGCTTTCAGGCTGCCTAGCATTCGCTTTATTTCCACATGACACGTTTCATACGTTACGTTGACTCTAGTTTTAATTCTCCTGGGGCCAAATATATCCGTACTTCGTGTATAATATAAAAGATTCGTCTGTAGAGCTCAAGATCATGCTGGCTTTCGAGACTCTCATATAGCTGGATGTGCTTTTTGATACTCGGATTTTCTCCGATTCTATTTTCCGCACAAACAATACGCTATTATCTACGAAAACTCGCTAAATTGTTAGACTTTAGGCTTGCTTTCGCTTTGACAAAGGATTCGTCAACGTTTGTGTTTTCGAAACTATGCAATTTCGGTTTTTCGTTTGGATTATGCTAGATTAATGTGATTATGGTTAATGACATCGTTTTTGTGTTGCTGAAATACACATAAGCAAAATGAAATGGGGGTAAAGGCCTCGTCGTATGCGTACGAGCCAACAATTTTGCGATCAGAAATGCGTGAGCCTTAAGCCAAAATACAATCCGCAATATTTCAGATCGAAACTGACGACTTGTCAGGATTTAGTTATGTATGTCTTTCCGAGTTAGGCAGCATCTTTCCCGGAAGGATGAGAGCTACGAAAAGGAAGTTTTTGAGTTGAACACTTGATAAAAGTTTCAGATCTCTCTCTTTCCCCTTTTCATAAATTATTTCCTGGTACGGATTACAGAATGATTGATACGTGTAATGTTCAACTATGAAATCGGATTTCATCTTTCAGGCCTGACTTGCTTGAAAACGAGATGCCGAGAGGCATAAAATTAAATTGAGGTAAATTTTGAGAAAGTTTGATTCGTGTCAGGTGAAATATTGTGAAGGTTAAGGGAAGGAACGTTTTTGGGAAGGAATAACTGACAGAAATGCGTACGTACATATGTAGATAAGTAACCAATCTATTTTATAGATCTTCTTTTATTACTATTTGCCTTCAAGGTATCCTTAACAACACCGATTCAATGCCATTGTAAGTTTTCTTCCGATTTATCTTATGGAAGCAGCTAAAGATCTTACCGACTTTTGGTTTGAAATGCTTCAGGCCAGATCCAAAGATTTATCTTTGGCTCGTAATAATTTACATCAATCTATAGATATTAGTGAAAAGCGTTATTTACAATTTTATTAGCTATAGCAAGCTTCACAGCTAATAGGTTGTGGGTTTGGTTTTCTTTCAAGAGAGCTGCATTTATTTAAAGGCAAATCTAGATGTGGTCGTGTTCCCAGCCAATTGTAGCGCACACCACCTACGAACTAATAGTGACGCTTGCAGATCTGTAAACATTGAGTTAAAATAAAATACACGATGTACGTATACCTGTGTATAGTGAAGTTTTAAGTATCATTACGCTTGTGCGCAGGTTTTCAAAAAATTTTGAATATTTGGCACGGAGCTTAAGGTACGGCGGCATGTGGCACAGTTTGAGTGGCGGCATGTCATACTTTCGTACATATTTTTTCAGTTCCAAAACAACATTTTATGCGATGCATCGAGCTTGTTTCTGTTTTTAGTTGCCGTCCGTCATCCTTTCACCTTAAAATTCCTAAATTCAAATTCACTGGAACAAACGTAAAAAAAATGAAATGCACATTATAGTAAAAAATAATGTGACTCGAAAAATACCAAAATTTTTTTCAATAAATCCTCAGACTAAGCAAATAACGAAAAAGTTTGATTATAGACGTTAAGTATGTTATTTCAAAATAGTAGTTGCGTACCATCGCTGAGTACAGTAAGTAGCTAAGCAACCATGCTTTAATGTTGAAATGTACAACACAACGGTAGAAATGAGCCTTTCATTAGTTCTTACAGCAATGCTTGGTAATGCAGAAAGTCGTCAGTGCGCACTCCCTCCTATGAAATCGCCATGATAAGGTCGCCAATGTTTTCCCTTAGAAAGAAGTCAGTATAGGGGCAATTAATGATTAGTACATCGATATGGTAACCATTACCGCTTATATTGGGATATTTATCTTCAACGTCGTCGTACGTGTGACATACAAGTTGCATTAGGACCAGTAATGCTTACAGAATCGGTTCTGTAATCATCATAGGTAGGCGATGATGGATCTCTTTCGCCTTACAGAATCGATTACTATAAAATTGCGATGTCCTAGGCAGCAGTCTAACTAGATCCATTGAATAAAGTAATTTAAAATTACTTGGGAACAAATAAGATAAATCAATAATTATTCAGTAAATAGAAGAAACATACAGTGGAACCTCACCAAAACGGACATTTTTCGGACGAAAGAAAATTCCCACTATATAAAGGCATCCATTCTAAATGGGGTGGGAACATGTTGATCATTTTTTTTCAATATACACAGATAGCTCAATCATACTGATAGACACTGGATTTGCGACATAATATATGTCCGTCCGTCCGTCCGTCCGTCGGTCCCACCGTAAGTCAGTCCGTCAGTTCCGAGTGTGTTTTAGCTCGAAATTGCGTAGTGCTAGAAAGTTCAAATGTCGGTACACGTCGTTTTTGGCAAAAAAGTAAAGTCAAGTTTGTGAACGGGCCAAATCGTTCAACCACTTCTACCCTCTTCCATACACAATGACACATTTTCGGAATTTAAACAATAAACGGATTTTCTCGAAAAGTATAAAAGCTATTGATCTCTGGCATATAATATTTTTATAATTATTTCAAACTACTGTATACAAATTATTTGAATCATTCGAACTACTTCCACCACCTCCCATACAAACTGCACATTTTCTTGATATATGATAAATCTATTTACTCAGTACGTATAAGATTTATCGAGCTGAAATTTTTCTCAAAATATTTATTCAGAATAATTAGTACAACCGAAAAAAATTAGATGATTAGCTGCAATCCTTCCACCCCCTCCCGTACAACATGGCACAACTTCACAACTTTACAAATAAACTGCCAACAAGTCGAGTGCAACTTTATTATTCTTGGGACAAGTCGAGGATGCGTGGAAAGTCAATATGCAGGTTAGAGTGATTAGGGAAGACTTATAGTGATTTCTATTCGGCAAAAAAATGTGACCCGTTTTTGCCCTTTAAAATGCAATTTTTCTCAGTTCCGTCAGTCAGGTCAATTTACAATAGAGCACTTTAAGTGCAAGTTTTTTGCATTTTTTTTATCATGTTGGCTGAAGCATACTGAACATCTGATTGCCTATCGAAACTGTCAAAACAAACCGGTTTAATTTGTCTTGTTAGCTCTAAACGATCCTGTGAAGGTTTTGGAAAAATTAAGAAAGTTACGTATGCACTCATATCGCAAGCTTCATGCAAAATATTAAGTCCTTTTAAGTAAGATCTATCCGTAAGAATTTGTTGCCGATGTTGTCAAAGGATTTATTTTTTTCATGTTGTTGTACATTACAGGTAAATTGAGTTGCACCGCTGAAAAATTCGGGGCAAGAAATGTGCATTTTCAGGTCAAGTTTTACCTAGTGCGCAAACCATTTTTCTAGCAGGGCAGAATTTTTTTTTACAATAGAACATAGGAACTGCTAGAAAAAATGTTAAGGGCAAAAACGGGTCACATTTTTTTGCCGAATATAAATCACTATAAATGAAAGTGAGTTTTTGGGCAGGGATGTTGTCAATTTAATTGCGAAAACGATTAATAGCTCCAGTACATATAATCAATATTTCATCCGTTTATTTGCAAGTTTGGGTTTTAATGAGGGGAGGGAGAGGGGTGATAGTAAAGCTGGGTATAAGTTAATAATTTTTGAATTGATTGCATGAATCACGTCCAATATTCTCTGTACAGAATGTGTTTCATGAGCGAAGTTGCATAGAATTTTCATAGGATTCAGAGTATTTTACATTCACGAAACCAAACATTTGTATGGGAGGGGTAGATCGAGTAAGGGAATCGTAAAATGTGTGATGCAATTTTATTTCATTTCTCTTGTAAGTGCTTGTAGAAAATTTCAAGTTCGGAGCTTTTAATTTGTTAGTTATTAGTTGATTTAATGAAATTGGTCGAAATTATTCTTTTGTATGGGAGGGGGTAGAAGGGCAGGCACGATCTTAAAACTTTTGACACAATTTTGTTTAACTATTTTTAAAAGTTTATGTGCAAATTTTTTAAATTGATAGCTTTTAATAGTTAGGTGATAGTTGATTTCTTAAAAATGGCCGAAAAATAATTTTGTATAGGAGTAAGATATTCGACCAGTTAATATTTTATAAATGTAGGAATTTTTTTTAAATGCATGTTGCAAATTTTCAAGTTTCTACCTTAAAATTTCAATCAAAAATTTTCAGTTTATGTGTATTTTTTCAATGCACATGAAACTCTTTGTGCACGTTAGACCGGAGGGGTCGGTTTATAACAATTGTCGAAGAAATAATTATTTTTCTTCCATTTATCTATCTATATAAATATAATTGTAGTGTCTGTCTGTGATTTGTTTATAAATGGCTATAAATAAGTTTTTTGCTTCATTTTAGCAATAAGTAAGCAGAATTCAACGTTTTTAAAAAATTTCTCTGTCTGTCTGTCTGTCTTTCCGGCTTTTACGCAAAAACGGCTGCACCGATTGCAATGAAACTTTCACAGATTATTAGCTCTGCCTCTGGGAGTAATCTGTTTTAGGTTTTATTTTTCTCCCCTCACGCCTTCTACCTCCTCCCATACAAAGTGACTCATTTCCAAAAACTTATAATAATCAAATTTTCACGGAAACTATAAAAGCTATTAATTTGAAATTTAAAATATATTATTTCTATTATAAATGCAATCTTCAAGTATATAAATAGTTTGAATCCCCCACTTCCTTCCACCACCTCCCATACAAACTAAACTTTTTCATGAAATACTATACTCCAATTTTCTCAGTACGTATAACTTTGATCGAGCTAAGATTTTGTATTAAATCTTTAATTAGCATTTTTATTAATTTCAAGAAAAAACTAACCAATTAAGTTTACTCCTTCTACCCCCTCCCATACAATGTGGCACAATTCCACGACTTTACAAAAACTCGATTTTCTTGAAAAGTGTTAATCTAACTGATCTTTAATTTAAAACACATCAATTGTATGGTGATTATAGTTGTTTCTAGAAAAATTACCAAAAACCCTCCACTCCTTCTACCACCTCCCATACAAACTGCACTTTTTCATGAAATACTCTAAACCAATTTTCTCAGTACGTATAACTTTGATCTAGCTAAAATTTTCTGATGAATCCTTAATTTGTATTATTATTATTATCGAGAAAAATTAACCGATTAGCTCCACTCCTTCTACCCCCTCCCTTACAATATGACACAATTTCACGACTTTGCAAAAACTCGATTTTCTTGAAAAGTGTGAATCTAACTGATCTGAAATTTAAAAGATATCAATTGCATGGTGATGATAGTTGTATCTAGAAAAATTACCAAAAACCCCCCACTCCTTCTACCACCTCCCATACGAATTGCACAATTTAACTAAATCCAATGCACTAAGTTTCTCAAGTTACCTATTCAGTTTTTCAAGCTTAAGTTTGGTGCAAAATATTTTTATAGCTACTCTAGCATGGTGTGAAAAAAATTAATTTAGTACTGTCATCCCTTCTATCACTCCCCACACAAAAATTCTTAAGATTACAAAAAATTCGATTTCATCGGTAGTATCATATAATGGGGCTTTACGCACAATCGAAGTCCTGTTATGTTTTTAAGCTTAATGTAATTTTATTTGGGCTTTTTTCAATTAACACAAGCTACAACTATTCACATGTCCTTAACACGTATACTCGATTCACGGGTTTGATTTGATCACGAGCCTCTCCCATTCGAATGCGAGTATCACGCTATCATTCTTAATAATTTATGGTTCTGACTCCAACAAAATATAAAACATTGTGTTCAAAGAGCCATTAAAGTAAGCGGATTATATGTATATCCCATATAATGTATTACTAACTATGTATATTCTCAAAAATTGCTTATTAATGCGATTTTTATGCGAACGAAGTCGCGGGCGTTTGCTAGTATTAAATAAATGTATCCTTGTGCAAAATTTAAAATTTGTATCTTTTACCAGAGTCCTAAAAAAATCACTCAAAATTTTCGACACTTTGCGTACCACTTCCCTCCCCTTACACCCCCTAACTTAAAATTTTTATCAAAATTAAAAACTAAGTAGTTCAATAAGCTGACGAATTTTTGATTAGATATCTGTACTCAATTTTGAGATATAATGATTTCTAATTTTGAAAAGTGCACCATTTTAGAAATCCCTATTTCCCCCTACTACTAGTATGTCAAAATTTTATATTTTTTTTGGGTTTTGCTGGTATAGCTTGATATACGTTTTAAGTTTCAATTACATAGCTTAAGAGATATTTGAGATATTCATTTTTAAGTGTTTTCTTTGCACCCCCTCTGACCCTCCCCCTTACCATAAATAGCCTATCTCTAAGCTGATTCTGGTGAATCTATATGTCACCTTAATGGTCTTGAAATATGAATTTTTTATAATAATTAATTTCGAATATATAATCATTTGAAAAAAAGATTCAGCCGACAATTTGTTTTTAACACCCCCTTCCTCCTTTTCGGACGCCAATTGGTAAGAAGATTAAATAATTTTTAGAATTTGTCCCACAACTCTCTTTATACGTATGCTGATTTTGAGCTTCCTACCTGCATTCGTTTTGAAGATATTAGCAAGTGTAGTATTTGACTCTTTCCCTCCCCCCGCCTCCCCTTTCAATCTGAAACTCCCCAAAATTTGTTTAATGCAGCTCACTTATCAAATTAACAATTCACCCAAACATCAATATTCTACCTTGAACGGTCTTGGAGGTATGAGTCCATATGTACGGCGTACGGCGGGACGGGTTTTTTTTTGCATTTTTGCGCTAATTTAGTCACGAAACGCAAAAAAACAAAATTGCCGGGTAGCAAATTTTTTCTTTTAATTCTGTGTCGATCACAATACTTTGTTATTAAAATAATAAAGTAAAATGGGATTTTCTTGAAAAGTGTAAATGATCTGTAATTTAATACAAGTGAATTGTATGACGTTTATAGTTATTTCTAAAATAAAATCACTAAAAACTCTCAACTCCGTCTACCATTTCTCATAAAAACTGCACAATTTTACTAAATCCAGTACACTAATCTTCTTAGTAGGCGTCTATTAAATTTTTTAAGCTTAAATTTTGTATAAAACATTTTGATAGCACTTCTAGCATATAGTTACTCCATGGGACACTAGAGGCGCTTTACCATAGTTTGGCAATGGTGAGGCCCAGTATTTGGAGCGGAATTAAAAATAGTGTCACTTTTTTGTGGTACGTTCTGAACATCAAGAACTGTGCGCGGTTTATAATACTTAACTAAAAAATCCCAAATAAAAATTTTGAAGAAACAATTTATACCAGGGTGGATGAAATTTGCAAAAGAAATCATTAAATTCACCACTTCATGAATGGTGAATTGTGCAAGGTAAATTCGCAGGTGTCGATTGTGACATACATATCTGCCAGACTCTGTTACAGTGTGTTTTCTTCTTTTTGCATGGAGTGACTCTACTCAAGCATGATGTGAACAGCAAAGGGTTTTAATTTCTACGTTTTTTATTGTTTTCAATTTACTGTGATCGCGACTAACTTTAAATAAAATGCCTAGGCAGTGCGGAAGTAGTGCCAACACTTTTTATTATATGTGCGGAGTGCAAACTTTTATATCGCAAAAACGTAATTTTACTGCCTTTGTGCTAAAAGCTTACGAACTTTATTTCGGAGTTAAAGTTGCAGAACAAGATAAACCATGGGCCCCTCATATCTGTTGTAAGACTTTTTTGACGTTGTTAACAGGTTGGTTATGAGGTGCAAAGCTTGCAATGCCCTATGCCGTACCAATGGTTTGTAAAGAACCGAAAGACCATGTGACAGATTGCTTGTTTTGCGTCACAAATATTAAAGGTAATGGACAATGATCCAAACATACTACTAAGTATCCAGCTAACATTTTAACGAGCGCTCATAAATAATGATCGAAAAACGATCGTTTTGCATGCCCGAGTTGCAATATGCTTGAAAAACGTATAACATGATGAGTAATCTATACGTTCGGAAACCGACTAAGAGGGTAAAATAAAATTATGTAAACCATATGTAAGATTTCACATCACACGGGCGATATGCGAGTCCGAAAATGATGTCGACAAAGCTATGTCTATAGGTATATTGCACATTTCGTTTCATGAGTGAGCGATTTTTTCTCTGCAAACTCTATAGAGTTATATACTTGCTTATATACTCGCTTCTTGTAAGCGTTTTACAATTCATTAATAAATCGTAAAAAGTAATTCATTAATAAATGTCCATTTAGTCCTATTGATGAATCATTAATGTATCGTTAGCGACGCTCGTTAACGACTAAAACACTCGATAATATAATTCATTAACGAGTCTTTAATGAATTTTTTTTTGCTGGGTATCCTAATGTACCATTAGCTTTACGGCCTGTCAAACATAGTGCTGAACTTCCTGTCCCAAAGTAACCAGAATCTTAAACTTTGAATGTAAAAGAACTCGAATTTACTGATTCTGCAAGTAATGATATAGGCAATATACAGGAAATGGAAACCGGTCCTTTGATTTTAAAGGGCGCACTTAATGACTTAGTTCGGCATTAACATCACTGAAAATCGCAGCAAGAACTTTTAGCATACAAATTAAAAGGATGGAATCTTCTCCAAAGTGACATGAAAATAACTTTTTACCGAAAACGCCAAAAAAAAACTTCACACATTGCTTTCTTCAAGAATTGGACTTGGTATGCTGCTCAGATTTCAATAATTTATTTCACGCATTAGGATGAAACATGATCTAAATTAGTGGCGTCTATTCATCAATTCTTCTAAGCTTTTTTATAGCTTAAACTCGGTATTGGTTCACAGCGGCAATAAAAATCCATCTGTACCTGTAGGTCATGCAGTTCATATGAAGGAATCATACGAAAACATGTGAGTTTTTTTAGGACATATCCTGTATAACGAATATAAGTGGGTCATATGTAAAGATAGAGGCTGCATATTATCACCAGCCCTGTTTCTGGTGGTAATAAATGACATCTTGAACGCTGCCTGGAAGGTAGGGAAGATAAAGGTCTTCAATGGAGACAATTTAACATCTTAAGTCACCTTGATTATGCTAATGACGTGTGTCTGTTTGCACATAACCTTTCGGACTTAGAGTCAAAGGCTCACTCGTTGCATTTTAAATGCAAAGAAGCGGGACTGAAAATAAATGTGTACGTGCACATGGGTTCGAACGCAAGCACACCGATTGTTCTTAATGTTATTTTGTTATCTCGGAAGCATTGTCAGCATTGACAGCTTAGCCGAAAAGGATATTGAGGCTCGTCTAAATAAAGCTCGTCAGGCCATCGGTATCATTTCCGTTTTCTAGAGGTTAAGAGATATCTTCCTTCGCACGAAGCTACGAGCTTTCGACTCATGCGTCAAATCCGTGTTGTTATATGGTTATACTACGTGGAAAGTGACCGTTCGACTTACCAAGAAACTGCAAACTTTCGTGAACCAATGCCTGCATTTTAGGAATATTCTGGCCAGAAGTGATGCTCCTGCGAACTTGGGAAATTGCCCTATTGGACAATTAATTTTCTCCCTTGAAATAGTTCTTTACTTGTAATGCAGAATGTAAGTGCTTACAAAAGATATTATTCGCTCTCCTTATAGGATCGATTCGGTATTGACCATATGTATCACAAGGTATAAGGCGTTACTTGGTCAATTCTTTAGTAATGCAAAACGTAAGCGCTGACTAAAACGGACATTAGTATGAAAAATAATCGGTTCCGTAATCTACAAAGTAAGGAGTAGGCCTCACCTTTTGCCATTACATAATCGATTTGATAATCATTGCCGGTCCAACTGGGTGCTTTTGTTAGTCTGCTTTAACAAGCTTTAAAATATACAAAAAAAAAATGGAGAAATGATTTTAAAGAGCAATAGTTTCATTTCTGAAGCTTCCTGTGCTCAGAAGACTCTCTTTATACTCTCTTTATAAGGATTGTCAACTTTGAAAAAAAAGCAATCGGTTACGTATTGTTTAACATAATGTTCATTCATTGTTAAAAGTTTTCAAATAGACACTTTTTCAATTACCTTCTAACTAATTAGAATGTTTTTGAAAAAGTTATAACAAGCTGTTGGATTATCTTTCTGTGTCGAAAACATTGATAATGAAAAAACAAACTTCACGGATAAAACGTCTAAGGGACGAGAAAAAGTTTCAATAAAAGTTCGATTTAAAAAGTTTGCTAGAAGCCGATCCAATCTTAAATATAATTTTTAATTTCCTCGTTGTAGAACTTCTGCACATGGTACTGTTTGAAGCGAATAGTTTTTGGTATTTAGCCAATATGGTTTTTCATGCTTATGCGGACAGTGCACTAAAAGAAAACTTAAGAGAATGAAACTAACAGAAAATTTTAAAACAAGATTAATCACTTTTTCTTGTAAGCAAATTTCCGAGAAGTTTTCAACCAAAAGAAAACTTTTTATGATTCATTGGAATTGAACTTTAACCATATTGTGCCATAAAACTGGTTTCCGATAGCGAAAAATATTAAATTTCGACCATAAAGTTCAAGTGCTGTAAAACAAGAACATTTCCTGAGATGCTTTCCTCATCGCTCCGCACCGTAACAATGAAGCAAGCAACAAGCTCATAAAATCCAAAAGAGGATAAACAAAACGTAAGACTTTATAGCGATTTCCTTTTCGTTTTCTGCTCCGATAAAAAAATTATTTTTGAATAAACCCGGATTTATGCCACGTGTTTTCACCGACTATATGCTGGATGCGGTGGCCTTATCGGGATGTGAGCTCACCTCATCACTCCTTTTATAAATGTTTGAATGTTTGCTGTCGGTGCTGAGCTGGGCTTGATTGCAACTTTCTAGTTAACTTCGCTGTCGGAAAAGTTCGGTGGCCAGAAAATTGCGAAGCAAAACCATGCAGGATGTTTACACGAAGGCCTGGGATCAGGTGGCTTTTCGATTTGTGGAACACAACAGCCAACAAGATTTAAAAGTACTTGGTGGGTGCAAAAGTAAACAAATGCCTCGGTATTACGATCGGTTGAAAGACAAACAGGCAAACTTGGAATGTCCTGACACTTTTGGCATATATAGTATTGTACATACAGTAATTTTGTTTGAACAATAAGATATGTTGTGATTGCAAACTCAATTAACTTTCGGTTCGGTTGAGCCAGTCCTTGTTAGCATGTAGGTCAGCCTGCAAGCTAAGCCCTTTAATTATGCTATTCAATTTAAACTGGAACATGAATAAATTCACAATTAAAACAAAGTCTATGAACCGGAAAGTTTGCATGAGTATATGGAAACAGAATCACCTGACCTCATCGCTTGATTCGCTGCAGCAGCCTAGTATGAATGCTGGAACTCGACCCCTAAGGGAACATCCTCACAAAAAATAATTTTAATCATACAACTCTGCCACTAACAAGTTTAGAAACTCTTCACGTTAATTAAAGTTGGAAGGATACCCCTCACAATATTCAGGAAATGGAGATTGAAGTGAATCTCATATGTGTGCAAAGGTAAAAATGCAATATGTGCTGCATTTCATTTCGCAAAAATATGGGAGAGTCTGGAGCACTTCAGTTTACTTGGGCCATTCAAGCGATTTTACAAACGGTAATAACTTTACGACATTGCAAAGAGATTTACATTAATGACGGTTCATGTAGAACTTTTTAAATTACAGCTTGAAATTAGAGTCTAACGAGATTAGTTTTTTGATCAAAAACACTTTCTGGAAGATCTTAGATTATGGTAAGTAATGGTCGGGAGATTTCGTAGAGTGTACAAAAATAAAAGTATTGATAAATAGTTTTAATGATTCGAATTTGATGATGATGATGCAATGGCGCTACAGTCCATATCGGGCATTGGTCTCCGGACGCACCTCCTTCAGTTGTCTCGGTTCAACGACCGCGTCCTCCAGTTTGATAAATCGAGAAGCGATCTGCAATCTGCATCGACCGAGTCCTATCATCGCATTCGTGGCTTCCCTGCGGTCGGTTGCCTTAAGCTTTGCCCTTGACACTCGTTTTGGAATTCCTCGTTCATTCGCTCCACTTAGTCAGACTGAGCTGACTGAGTTTGATCACGATAGATGCTGGTGGGTCGTCAAATAGTTAAAACAGCTCATGATTGTATCGAATTCGCCAGTCATCTCCTTCCTTAACCTTCCAACGAATTTTTCGCTCAAAAGTGTTGATTAAAGTCTCCGAGACCCACGTCAAAGCACACGTTTCGCATCCATATAGCAGGACAGGACGAATTAATATCTTATAGATTCGTAGTTTATTGTTTCGATTGACCTTCCTTGATTTCATATGGGGAGGACCGCATAAAATGCTTTGTTAGCTGACGTTATTCTTCTTTGAATTTCATGTCGCTCATTGCTGTTTTTTGTAAGAAGAGTTCCCAGGCAGATGAATTCATCCACCTGCTCGAAGTTATATTCACCCATAGTAATATTCTGCCTCTCTGGGATAGTCCTTCTTGTCAGGGTCATGCATTTAGTTTTCTCTTCATTGATCCTGAGCCCTACTTCACCTGGAATACCTCCTTAACACAAAGTATTGATCGGGCCAGAGTATCCACGTTGTCTACGTACGCCACTAACTGCGTGGATTTTACGAGTAGTGTACCTCTGGTGTCCACTGAGGTTACTGAAGTTGCCTTTCTGACCACATACATTTATTTTATTTCGGGAAACACTTGAGAGCACCGCAACCATTTGGTCTATTATGCGTTTATTGCCCCTTTACCTTACCATAACTTAATAGCTTTGGTTAATCTACGCATACCTAAGAGAGCCATGTTGGCTAGTTCATTTGTTATAAGGAAACGTTTCCTGGAAGATTGAGACTTTTTCTTGCTACTACCGCAGTGAAATAGGACATGCTTTGTCATTTCTGAGTCTCTAAGACAGAAGCACCAGATGTCAGTTTCAACGAGGCTCATATTTTTGAGGTGGTGGTTTACTCCACTATGCCCCGTCAATAGGCCGATTAGAGTACTAATTTCACTTTTGCTGAATTTTAGAATATCCTTTACTTTGTTTTTTTGTGGTAGTCTATTCCAGTAGATTCTATGCTCTTCTTTAATCCACTCTCGAAGTATAAGGTTGAAGTGTCTTTTTGGTTTTCAACAGAGTGGCTATGGTCCAATAAAATTTGTTTCTGCGCCATTTTTTGCGAGGCAGTCAGTCTATTCATTTCCCTCAATCCCCGTATGTACTGGGACCCACATTAATGTTACTCTGTTCCTCCTTCCCAGGATGATTTGGTTTCGAAGGCAGTCCCAAACAAGCTGCGATTAGTGTTTGTTGGATGCAAGAGCTTTGAGAACTGCCTGACTATCCCATAGATATAGATCTTTTTATTGCGATGAGCTCTCCTAATATTTTCTTGGATGCATAGCTCCATTGCAATAAGTTCCGCTTGGAAGATTGTGGCTTTCGTATCAAGAGGTTTTGAAACCAAAAAGTTGGGACCCATGACTCCTACCCCAGCCCCTTCGAGGTGCGCGAGCCATCTGTGTACCAGATGGTTGACCTCACTTCCATTTCAGGTAGCATAGATTGCCATTGCTTGCGTTCTATTTCCTTTCTATTTATTATTATTATTACTATTAGGGAACGCGTGAGAGCACTGCGACCTTCTTGGCCTATTGTGCGTTTATAGCCCCTTCACCCTATTATAACTCAATAGCTTTAGCTAATTTGAGAATCTTTAAGGGAGCCGTATTGGCTAGTTCCTTCGTAGAAAGGAAACCTTTTCCAAGAAGACTGTGTCTTTTCCTAGCTACTGCTTCACAGTGACATAGAATGTGTACTGTCGTTTCTGAGTCCTCGAGACAAAGGCGACAAATGTCGGTTTCAGCCCATATTTTTGAGGTGGTGGTTTACTCCACTGTGCCCCGTCATTAGGCCTATTAGAGTACTAATATCCTTTTGTGCTGAATTTTAGAATATCCTCCACTTTGTTTTTTGTGGTAGGATCAGTTTTTTTGAAATTGACAAGCCTGGAAGTATATTCCAGTAGATTTTACGTTCTTTTTCTACCCACTTTTTGAGTATGGCGTTGGAGTACCCTTTTGTTTTTCCGCAGAATGGCTCTGGACCAATAAAATTTGTTTCTGCGCCGTTTTTTGCAAGGCGATCAGCCTCTTCATTTCCCTCAATTCCCATGTGTCCTGGTACCCTTCTATTTGTAAATGGTACTATCTCAATCTTTCCCGGATTGATGTTCAAGTTCTTAGTCTGTAACCAGCTCATTATCACTTCCTAGGCAGATTGCAGCCTTTCTGATAAAGTTTCATCATATTTACCTCTAATGATAGTAACAAGGTCATCGGCATTTCCTATTACCTCGTAGCCTTGTTCTATTAAACGGTCTAGGAACTCATCTACCACGATTGACCAAAGAAGTGGTGATAATACTCCTCCCTACAGGTGTATGTAGTCAATGTGCTATCACCTAGATCCGCGTTTGTCAATCGGCTCCTTAGTATGGCATGTATCCATTTTATCGTGACCGACTCAAGTCATTTTTTCCTAGCTGCCGCTATTTTGGCGTCATGTGGAGTATTGTCGAAAACTCCTTCAATATCTATGAATTTACAAAAGGCAATTTCTTTGTTGTCCTTAGCCTTTTCTATTTCTCTAACTAAACGGCGACGAGCTGACGCTGTTGATTTGCCTTTCTGATGAGCATGTTGATTCTTATTAAGACATACTTTGCTAGTTCCCGATCTTATGTGAAGATGCCCTAGTTCTGACGACAAACTCGAGCACCAAGTTGAAGAGCATGGGGGCGAGATCATCTACTTGTATGCGACCTGACTTCATCGGGATGCTTTGAGTCCACTCATTTTGAATTTTCACTTGGCACTCACTGGAAAACAATTCCATCGTAGCTTCTATTAACCGAACTGGTTTCAGTGGGACAACTAGCTCAATCGTTATTGTGTACAGAGCATTACGGTCGACACTATCATATACTTGAGAAAAATATCATATTCCCAGCATTTTGCTAGCACCTGTTTTACTGAGAATAACTGGTCCGTTATCGATCATTCGCATCTGAAGCCACCTAGGTATTCTCCGTTGATGTTATTAGCGTATTCAATGAGTCTTCGTTCGATAATTTTCGGTAAAATTTTGTAACACTCACACAACGATGAAATTCATTTGTAATTTTCGCAACGTAGACGTTCACTCTTTTTGTATGCAGGACATTTAATACGTTTCCGCCAGTCGTCGGGTAATTTTTCAGCTGTCCAGACTTTAGCAATTAATTTAAATATTCGACTGTTCCACCTTCTTTCTAGAGCTCTGCAAAGATTCCGTCAATTCCGTGCGCCTTGTTTGATTTTAAATTATGTATTTTATCATAGGTTGGAGCAATGGGCAGTTGATCTCCATCTAGATCTGCCGGAATTATAAAAGGTTCAGTCTGTGGTGTTGTTCTATTGAACAATGTCGGAAGTAGTGAATCCATTGTGCATTGATTTCGGTAGCGTTGGTTATGATTTTGGCTTCTTTGTCCTTCCATAGGGTAGTTTGCGGTTTGTAACCTTGTCTCATTTCTTTCACGGTATTAAATGCTGCGCGCACGTAATTTTTCTTCAAGTTTTTGTCCAGTGATAAAATTTTGTCATTGTTCCTTTTCCATTGTTTTCGTCTACAGATCTTCTTGGCGTCTCGCCTGACCCGTTGATAATGGTCCTCTCTAGCTTGTGTTCGTCGTTGGAAAAACATTCGCTAGACTTCGTTTGTTTTTTTTTTGTGATCGCTCCTTGGCATTCTTTGTCGAACCAGTCATTTCGTTTTCTCCGCTCTAAATCTCCTAAAGTGTGCTTAGCTGCGCGATAATTACAATCCTTAATGTTCGCCCCATTTGGTCAATACTTTCCTCAGGTTCAACTTGAGGTAATGCCACAATATGTGCTTTGATTGTGGGTATATATTCCACTTTCATTGTGTCGTTCTTCAGTTTTTGCTCATTGAGCTTAGGGGCCCAGCTCCTTTTAGTGTGGCCCTTGTTAGCTATGCGACAGCGGTATTTATTCGAATTTGCTGTTTGCATTATCTGGGATGGTGTTTATTTTCTTCAAAACCTGCCCGGGCCAAGGGCACTTAGTGACTTGATGTTGCTGGAAATTACTTCTTTTTGTTGATTTTTTAGTTTTTTTTTCATTCTCTTCTCCAGGACTCAAATTTACACCGTCTTCATTCAGGCCGCGATTTACTATTTTATTTGGCTTTTTTCCTTTTCTACCTTACCGCTCCTTGGTACAATTTGGGTACTTTGTAATTTTTATACTCTATATAAAATCTGATAGTATATATTAGATTGTTGCAGATGAAATGGCGACTTAAGCGATGAAGTGAAGTTAGTTGCGATTTTCATGTCTCAAACTACCGCCAGGTGGCTGTGGTAGTAATGAATATTAAAGAATAAATACTCCTACATTTGGTTATGGAATCATTTCAGTTTTGAACTTCATTGAGATCGGAGAGAAAAAAATTAAAAAAACATGGAATCGAGTCAAAAACGGTTACTTTTTCTTTACGAGTTCAAACTTGGCCACAACGCAAGGAAGGCAACCAAAACTATCAACATGGCATTTGGAGCTGACACAGTAAGCGAAAGAACTACACAGCGATGGTTCGGAAAATTCCGATCAGGAGATATGATCCTTCAAAGTGAGCCATGTGGTTACCCAGGACCATCGATAGACAACGAAGAGCTGCGTTTACTAGTGGAGTCTGACTCACGCCAAACTGTAAAGGACATTGCAGAGAAACTGGGCGTATGCTAATCGACGGTTTCCCGGCACTTGCAACAGCTTGGAAAAGTTAAAAAGCTTGATAAGTGGGTTCCGCTTGAGCTTACTGAGCCAAACATGGCATCATGTATCAAGAATAACGGTCTAAAAATTAAACGAGTTGCAGTATGAGACTCTTCCTCATCCACCATATTCACCAGACCTCTCGCCAACCGATTAACATTTTTTTAAACATTTGGATTATTTTTTGGCGGAGAAACAATTTAACAATAACGCAGTCTTCAAAAATGCCTTCAAGGAATTTCTTCAGTCTAGAAAGTCGGACTTCTACGAAACTGGCATAAATGCACTTGTATCTCATTGGGAGAAGTGAATTGCATCTGCTGGCACCTATTTTGATTAATAAAAACATAACAGGAGTACGATTGGGCATAAAGCCCAATCGTGCGATACTCTAGATGAAAGAGAAATTTTTGTATCTTAAGAAATTTTGTAGGGGAAGTGGTAGAGGGAGTGACGACATTGAACTAATTTTTTCACATGACGCTAAGGTTGCTCTCAAAATGTTTAATGCAACATTTAGGATTTAAAAATTTAATACGTACTGAGAAAATTAGTGTATTGGGTGTAGTGAAGTATTGCAGTTTGTATGGGAGGTGATAGAATGAGGGGCGAGTTTTTAATGACTTTTCAGAAATAACTATAAACATCATGGTTTTTACATATTTTAAATTGCAGATCAGTAGCATTCATACTTTTCAGGAAAATCGACTTTTTACAAAGTTGTGAAATTATGTCATTTCTTATGGGAGGGGGTAGAAGGGGTAAAGCTAATCGTCTAATTTTTTTTCGACTTTACTAATAATTCTAAATAAATATTTAGTGCATAATTTCAGCTCGATCAATTTTATACGCACTGAGTAAATTGGCTTAGAGCATTTCATGAAAAAGTGCAGTTTCTGTGGGAGGTGGTGGAAAGAAGGGGAGGACTCAAATAACTTTTTTACAGTAAATTTATATCATCATAAAAGCAATATACTCCAAATTTCAGATCAATGGCATTTATATTTTTCAAGCAAATCCGTTTATTGTGAAATTACGAAATCGTGTCATTTTGTATGGGAGGGAGTAGAAGGGGTACAGCTAATCGTCTCATATTTTTTGGTCTTACTAACAATTTGAAAAAATATTTCGTGCACAATTTTAGCTCGATAACTATTATACGCACTGAGTAAATTGGTTTAGAGCATTTCATGAAAAAGTGCAGTTTGTATGGGAGGTGGTGGAAGGAGGGGGAAGACACAAATTATTTTTATAGAGTAGATTGGAATCATCATAAAAGTATTACATTCCAAATTTCAGATAAGTGTCATTTGTACTTTTCGAGCAAATCCATTTATTGTCAGATTGCGAAATTGTGTCATTTTGTATGGGACGGGGTAGAAGGGTTGGAGCGATTTGGCTCGTTCACGAACTTGACCTTAATTTTTTGTTAAAAACGACGTATACAAAATTTGAACTTTCTAGCTCAACGCGTTCTCAAGCTAGAGAGGACACTGACGGACGGACGGACGGATGGGCAGACAGACAGGCAGACGGACGGACGGACATCCGGTTTTGAGATTTTTGAGTGATTATATGAACTTCTGTATCATTCATTTTTTTCTGCGAGCCTAATTTCTTGGCGTTAAAACTTTGTGGCAAACTTATAATACTCTCAGACTTCATATAGAGTATAATTAAGTTTTATAAGAATTAAAGTTGTTTGAAATTTCACTAGCAAAGTCGCCATTTCATCTGCCACAAGCTAATATTATAAGATTAGGAAATAAGGCTCGGAGAAAAAAATGAATGACACAGAAGTTCATATTTTCAGTAAAAAATCTCAAAACCGGATATATGAAAAATAAGCACACAACCGTAATTCGCTAATTAAGCCGAAGTTTTTCGATTTGTCTTAAAATGCGTATCTATACATATAAATATAATTGTAGTGTCTGTCTGTTATTTGATTAAGAAATGTCAATAAGTTAGTTTTTTACCTAGTCAAGTCATAAATATTGGTACACAGAAAAATCGACGCCAAATGAAAACGAATTAATATTTTTCAAAATTTTTTTTTTTTTTTTATTAAATTATTCAATGGCTACAAATCTTAGAACAACTTATTCGAAATGACTTCCATTTGCCTAGCAGCACGACTTGAGACGATCTGGCCACTCATCGATCGCGAGACGCACTACATGCATGGGGAAATTGCCCACTGCACGGACAAGGGCTCGCTTCAACGACTCAATATTTGGGTGTCAAATAGAGCAAGCCATGCCCTCTAATACGAACCACAACTTTTAATCCAACGGGTTGAGGTCTGGACTACCAGCTGGCCAATCATCCATTGATACGAAGTCCGGAACGTTGTTTTTGAGCCACAGTTGAGTCATTTTTGCCTTGTGAGCTGGAGCAGAGTCTTGCTGGAAAGTCCACGGCTTGTTGGCGAATATTGATTGTTTGAGAGGCTTCACAATGGGTTCTAAGACGGTCGATTGATATACTTTGTCCGATGTTTTCACTCGTTTCTCGCAAAAATGGAGCTTGGTAACGCTATCGTAGCTCACTCCCCACCATACCATTACAGACGCGGGATGGTGGACTCTTTCGACCCTCGGGATGAGTTGGGATGCTTCTCTGGATGATCGAGCATACACACGGTCATTCTGTTTATTGAACGATTTCTCAACGGTGAAGATTTTCTCGTCAGTAAACAGAATTTGTCAGTGAGCGTTCTTCGCGTACCAGCTGCGTAACGCTTTCGATTTTCGCTTGCGTTTTTCCTTCAATGCGGCCGTGAGCAGGTCTCCAGTATGTCGCTTGTACGCGCTGAGTCCCAAATCTTCTTTTGGTAATGCGAGACATGGTTTTTTGCGAAATTTGCATTCCGCGCGACAAGATTTTCTGTTTTCGCAGCAGTTTTCGGTCGATTCGTTTCTTCACGGCTTTGATCGCTTTCGGAGATCTCACAGTGCGCGGACGGCCGGATCTTTGACGGTCTCGTACTCCACCAGTAACAACTTCACAGTACGATACACAAAATTGCGAGTGATTCCAAGCGATCGCAACGTCCAAACGATATCGCCTTTCTCCATGTTGCATTTTAGTAGGCCAACTATAACAATACAATTTTCGATGTCGCCCCATTCCATGATTGTAAAAAATTGATGCCAAAAACTTTTTACGTGGCAATGAAGCAGAAATGTCAACTGTCAAATCACAGTCAACACGAAGTGGATACGCCCAATATTGCATTCGTAATGAATGCGTTTAGTTGTGTACCAATATTTATGACTTGACTAGGTACTTTATTTTAGCAATAACTAAGCAGAAACACGCAAAAATGGCTGAACCGAGTGTAATGAAACTTTCACAGTTTATTAGGTATGATTCGAGATGTAATCTGCTATAGGCCTTATTTCAATACCCCCATGCCTTCTACCGTCCACCCCACCCTCCTCCCATACAAAGTGACTCATTTTAAAAAATATGTTATAATCAAATTTTATTGGAAATTATAAGAGGTCCTAGCTTAAAATTTAAAATATATTATTTCTCTTATAAATGCAATCTTTCAGTATACAGTATAAATTCACATAATTTGTATACTCCTTCCACCACCTCCCATACAAACTACACTCTTTCATGAAACACTATACTCCAATTTTCTTAGTACGTATAACTTTCATCGAGCTAAAATTTTGTACTAAATCCTTAATTAGGGTTAATATTATTAGGACCTTGAATAAGTTCTCGCTGTTTCTTCAAAGATGGCAGTAGCAGTACCCCGTTCGTGGAATTTCGAATGGTAACACACATGCAAGGCAGTAGTGTATCTAACCTTAAATTTCAGTGTATGGTAGTTCACTTTAGAGTAAACAAAGTAATTTTTTCTTAGTTCTGAAAATGTATTCTTTTGGGCCAAATAAAGTGTATTTGCGGGGATTTTATTGCACTACTTTATTCAAAAGAAATCTGCAGCTGAAGCACATGAAATTCTTGTTGAGACTTATGGTGACAATGTTTTGTCGGATACGTCAAGCAGAGACTGGTTTCGGCGCTTCAAAAACTTGAGGATAAAGAACGTTCTGGCGCACCGAAAAAATTTGAAAACGAAAAGTTGGAGGAATTACCGAATGAGACTATCACGGGGGAGCGCTATCGACTTCAATTGATGCGTTTAAGTCGAGCCTTAAAAGAAAAACCGCCGCTATACGAGCAGAGACACGACAAAGTGATTTTGCTACATGACAACGCTCGGCCTCATGTTGCGAAACCAGTGAAAACCTACCTGGAAACGCTTAAATGGCAAGTTCTACCCCACCCGCCGTATTCACCTGACATAGCCCCATCTGATTTTCACCTATTCCGTTCGATGGCACATGGCCTAGCTGACCAGCGCTTTCATTCTTATGAAGAAGCTAAAAAATGGATCGGTTCTTGGATAGCCTCAAAAGACATGTCGTTTTTCCGATGCGGAATTCATATACTGCCAGAAAGATGGGAGAAAGTGGTCGCTAGTAATGGGCAATACTTTGAACGAAATGTTTTTAATCCTTATAATTTAAATAAAGCTTTTATTTTGAAAAAAAAAACAGCGAGAACTTATTCAAGGTCCCCGTCCTATAACCATTGCCCAATTTCTCGACTTTTCAAAAATTCGATTTTGTTTAAAAGCGTGAACGTTACTGCTCTGAAATTTTACATGATGATTATAGTTGTTTCACCTCCCATACAAACTGCACTTTTTCATGAAATACTGTAAACAAATTTTACCAGTATCTATAACTTTCAACGAGCTAAAATTTTGTACAGAGTCTTTAATTAGCATTATTATTAATATCGGGAAAAAATTAACCAATTAACTTTACTTCTTCTACTCCCTCCCATATAATGTGACACAATTCCACGACTTTTCGAAAATTCGATTGTCTTGAAAAGCATGAATGTTACTGCTCTGAAATTTAAAGTATATCAATTGCATGACGATTATAGTTGTTTCTCAAAAAATCAATAAAAATCCCCTACTCCTTCCACCACCTCCCATACAAACTGCACTTTTTCATGAAATACTATAAACCAATTTTCTCAGTATGCATAACTTTCAACGCGCTAAAATTCCTTAGTTAGCAGTATTATTAATATCGGGGAAAAAATTAACCAATTAGCTTTACTCGTTTTACCCCCTCCTGGTAATGTGACACAATTTCGCAACTTTTCAAAAATTTGATTTTCTTGAAAATCGTGAATATTACAGATCTGAAATTTAGAATACATAAATTGCATGATCATAACAGTTTTTTATCAAGAAATCACTAAAAACCGTATACTCCTTCTTTCACCTCCAATGCAAACTGCACAATTTTACTAAATTCAATACAGTAATTTTCAAAGTACCTATTAAATTTTTGAAGCTTAAATTTGGTACAAAACATTTTTATAGCTACTCTAGCATCATGTGAAACGAATTAATTCAGCGCTGTCACTCTTTCTACCACTCATCATACAAAATTTCTTAAGATCACAAAAATTTCATTTATAGTATCGTTTGATTGCGCTTTACGCACAATCGTAGTCCTGTTCTGTTTTTAAGCTTAATATTATTTTATTTTGCCTTTTTTTAATTAATACAAACTACAACTATATTCATTTCCTTAACGCTCTTCAATTTGTACATGATCTCAAATAACCGCCGTGAGCATGGGTCTGTCCTATACAAATATAAGTATTGCTTAATAATTTATGGTTTGATTCCAACACAATACAAAACATAACAGAATTTTGATTGGGCGTAAGGCCTGAACGTAGTTTTTAAAATATTTCATGCTGAATTTAAAGTTTCTTGCTTTCATAATTTTCGAGGAAATTGAACAATTTTTGTCTGAATTTATGGTATTTGTATGGGAGGTGGCAGAGCAACTGGGAGATTTTGGATGATTTTGAATCTGCTTATCAACAACCGAATCATATTCAATCAATAAAATTCCTGTTAAGACCCCCTATAGGGGCATAGGACAGAAACAACTCTCTTCCACAAGGCGCGATCCTGAGCATCGGCTTTAAGCTGTTGCCAGGACTTGTTTATTCCTCTGGCCTCCTGCTCAACTGCTCGCTTCCATGTGTTACATGGTCGACCAACCCGACGTCTTCCTTGAGGGTTATAATCCAGAGCCTGTTTTGCGATGTTTCGCTCTGGTTTCCTCAAAGTATGACCGATCCACTGCCACTTTCGCCGTTGAATCTCAATACCTATTTTAGTCTGGCGAGTTGTACTCCAAAGTTCGTCGTTGGAGATTACTTCTGGCCAGAATGTTCCTAAAATGCGCCGGAGGCATTGGTTTACGAAAGTCTGTAGTTTCTTGGTAAGTCGAACGGTCACTTTCCACGTAGTACAACCATATAACAACACGGATTTGACGCATGCGTCAAAAACTAGCAGCTTCGTGCGAAGGGAGATCTCTCTTAACCTCCAGAAAGGGGAAAGGATACCGAAGGCCTGACGAGCTTTATTTAGCCGAGCCTCAACATCCTTTTCGGCTCCGCCGTCCATGCTGACAATGCTTCCGAGATAGCAAAAATCTTGCACCTTTTCCACATCCTGTCCATTAAGAACAATCGGTGTGCTTGCGTTCGAACCCATGTGCATGTACTTGGTTTTACGCACATTTATTTTCAGTCCCGCCTCTTTGCATTTAGAATGCAACGAGCGAACATTTGACTCTAAGTCCGAACGGGTATGTGCAAGCAAACACACGTCATCAGCATAATCAAGGTGATTTAAGATGTTAAAAAGTCTCCATTGAAGACCGAATCATATTGCTTTGTTACAATTTTAAAGTCGATAGCTCTCATATGTTCGAAGAAGAGAAACTTTTCTTGAATATTCAATACAAAAATTTGTATGGGAAATGGTAGAAGGAATGAGGTGAAGGCGATATTTTTTTTAAGCCTTCATTACAATTATAAAAGGACTAATTCTGGGAAAATTTCTTGTTTCTACTTCTTCTAGTTTCTATGAAAATCGGTTAAATGCATTTGTATGGAAGGGGGTAGAAGGAATATCCGAATCAAAACCAAATTTTTTGACATCAATCATATTTAAAATAGTATTCTTTTCTCAAATTTTAAAGTTGATAGCTTTGACGGTTTTGGACAAAAATAATTTAATTGAAATTCCGAAATTTCGTAAAATTTGTATGGGAGGGGGTAGAATGAGTGAGGTTGATAGTTTCTCCAAAATTAGTTGCAATTATAATAAAATAAACTGCCAACAAGTCGGGCGAAACTTTATTATTTTTGGGACAAAATGCGCATGCGTAGAAAGTCAATATGCAGGTTAGAGTGGTTAGGGAAGACTAAGTGAAAGAAGCTTCTTGAGCAGGGCAGTTCTCAATTTAACACTTTCCGGAAACGCTCCATATTTCATTCCTTCATTTATACAAGTATATTTTTTTAAGTTCTTGTGTAAAATTTAAAATTGATAGCATTTAATAGTTAGGTAATAATTGATTTCTTAAAAATGGTCGAAAAAATAATTTTGTATGGGAGGGGGTAGAAGTTTTAAAGATATTCAACCAGTTCATATTTCAAACTCTTATAGATTTTTTTTAAATGCATTTCGCAAATTTACAAGTTTCTACCTAAAAATTTCATTCAAAAATTTTTAGTTTATGTGTTTTTTTCATTGCACATGAAACACTTTGTGCACGTTAGACCTCCATTTCGGTGCATAACAATTTTGGAACAAAGTATTATTTTTGTTCTGTGTACATTAAATAGATATGTCGACGTGCAAAATTTAAAATTTGTATCTTTTACGAGAGCCATAAAAAAATCACTGAAAATTTTCAACATTTTCGCTTTCCACCTCCCTCCCCTTACACTTCCCAGTTTAAATTTTTTACCAAAATTAAAAACTGTATAGCTCTACAATCTGACAAATTTTTGATTTGATATCTGTATTCAATTTTG
Organism: Chorisops tibialis; assembly: GCA_963669355.1. Lineage (NCBI taxonomy): Eukaryota > Metazoa > Arthropoda > Insecta > Diptera > Stratiomyidae > Chorisops > Chorisops tibialis. The sequence continues at coordinate 113,346,058 of OY770262.1, read as the reverse complement.
AGTTTTGGTGATTTGTAGTTTTGAAAAGTGAGCCATTTTTGAAATGCTCCCCATTTCCCCCTACTACTATTATGTCCACATGTTGTATTTTTTTCATATTTTTCTAGTAAAGCTTAGTACACGTTTTAAGTTTCAATTACATAGCTTAAGAGATAGTCGAGATATTAATTTTTAAGTGTTTTTCTTTGCACCCCCCCTAACCCTTCCCCTTACAATAATTAGCTTTTATCTAAACTGATTCTAGCACATCCGTATACCATCTTAATGGTCTCAAAATATCAATTTTTTATAGGAAGTAATTTCGAAGATATAATTATTTGAAAAAAAAAATTCGGCTGACAATTGGTTCTTAGCCCCCCCTTTTCGCACCCCAATGGATAAAAAAATTAAATTATTTTTAAAAGTTGTCCTACAAACTCTTCTATATGTATGTTGATTTTCAGTTTCCTAGCTGTAACCATGGTTGAGATATTTGAATTCGTATTTTTCGGCTTAAGCGCTCCCCCTGCCTCCCCCTGAACTCGTACACCCTCCAAAATGGGTATCCGCCTGAGATCTGCAACTACCTATAATCCCTCCAAAAATGAACTTTCTATCTTGAAGGGTTTGGGAGTTCATGTGCGCTGAGCGTACACGTCGGCGTACAGACAGACGGATTTTTTTTTTTTGCATTTTTAGGCTAATTTAGTCATGAAACGCGAAAAAAAAAATTTTTTTTTTTTTTTTCTTGTGTCGATCACAATACTTTATTATTAGAATAATAAAGTAATTAATTATGACAAAAATTGTTTCATTTAGCTTTGCTAGTTGCAATGCAAACCGAATAAATGCATTTTTGAAAATTGTGCATTTGTATGGGAGGTGGGGTATGTGGCCCGTTCACGAACTTAAAGTTATTTTTTTGCTAAACATGACACACACAAATTTTTAGCAGTATAGCTCAAAGCGTTCGAGAGTTATGCTGTAGACAGACGGACAGACGGACAGACGGACAGACAGCAACTCGGAATCGAAGTTTTTGAGCGACAACAAATATTTCTGTACCCTTGGCGGCTCTGTCCGAGCATTATTTCTTAGCGTTACAAACGGTAAGGCAAACACAATATACTCTCAGATTTCATCTAGAGTATAAACATTTTATTCAAAGAGCTATTAAAGTAAGCAGATTATATGGTATATCCCACATAATGTATTACTAACTACATTTTAAAATTGCATATTATTGTGATTTCGACGTGGACGATGTCGCGGGTGATTGCTAGTTAGCAATAAAATTCGTTAAACTTTCATTTCAAATGCGAAGCAATATCAATTTACAATCAATAAAATAATTCGGCACCAACGAACCAATCGGGATAAGTGGACGCCACAATTTAACAATTTTAATGCTTGCCATTAACTTTACCCCAAATGTTCGGTATAAAAGTTCTTTGTCTTTATTACACCCGAATACGTCCATAACTGGGCGATAATTCAAGACAAATTAGTCCTTTGCTATGAACCAATAAAATCAGGAATGGGCACAAGCCTCTCAGAATAACGATAATTAAAAGCCGCATCAAAGGACGTTAATCCTTATGGTTCCTAACTCGATCCCTCCGGTTGTAAAAGCAATTTCTTGTTCCGTCGAATTCGGAGATGTTTTCATTGAATTATAAATTCCGTCAAGCGGATCAATAAAACCGTAAATGAAGGTCGCTCGGTGCGATGTTACCAAAAACCTGGCCTGGAATTTAATAAAGCTGCTCGAAGCTATCAAGATATACCATATAGCGGCTTAATAGTGCAAGGTAGACGCTATTCAAGGATTCAAGGCGGGTGGACGTGAGCTGGATGTGCGAACAAGGAAAGCTATCATAACCCGTCAAGCGAATAGAATCATTGGATTGTTTTGTTGTTTTGTGGCCCGATGTAAAACAGATACTGCGTGATGCTGCCAATGTACAAGCACTATTTTATACATTCAAGTGACACAAAGCGACGTAAATTCATGTAGGCCAAGATCATTTACAAGGACACCTATGTGGTCGTTGAAGGAAACATTCTGCCTTTTCTCGATTAGCAAGAACCGACCGGTTTCGAACTCAAGCAAGTATATAGCAGGAATACAAAAAGGACCCGTCATGCTCTGCACACTTTCTTTTAATGAGCAGGCAAACCGAACTGCCACCTCCCGTCAAATACATTTCCTCTTTTCAACCATAGTGTTATTTGCTGTTGAGTCCCTTTCATGTTCGGCAACGAAAAAGGCTTTTCTTTGCATTCAAGGGACCAACAAACCGAGTGCCATATCCTTCGAAGGATATTTTCGTTTTATTGATTCCCAAACTGAAAATGAGCACATAGTTGAAACTTGAAAGACTGCTGACTGAATCGATGAAATTTCAATTAGGTGACCATCACAATGCGTTGAACTTGAAAGGGTTTCGAGAGTCCTTTTGATAAGTTCCAAGAGACACTGCTCGGGCATGTATAGCTACGTGTGCGAAGAAATGTAAAAGGCATTACTGGTTTGTGCGGAGGTAGCATAAGGTCAATTATATTGATAGGATAGAGAGAAGAAACATTCGAGTAAACTCTAATTTAGGTCAATTCATCTTACGAGGCAATCGATTTAATCAAGATTCTGGGAAAATTGAATGAAGATGATTTTGAAAATACTTAAGAGACTTATCACGTCGTTTGTAAAGCTTTGAGCGTCATGCTGGAAAGATTTTGTTGATTTTGAAGACTTTGAAGGTTTATGAAATCGAATTGAATGTAATCGAATTTTTAAAATAATTTCGAACAATTTGGTCACGACTTTATTATACTTAATGAAGGTTAATTTGTTGGTGTCCGGATTGCTCGCACAGCATTTAAGGATTTTTTTGTTAACAATTGTACGGTAATTTTTTTAGCAAGGTGGAGCAAATTATATATTCTGTTGGTAAGAACGATTAGCTAATCAAAACTTTCACATCGATGGCTTTCATAGAATCAATGTAATATGCTTTAAAGAATTAGTTAATAGACGGCGGCATGTTTATTCGAAATAGTACCAGCATGAAATATTTATCACCACTTATTCAAACTTAAAATTTGTATAAATCTATTCTCGGAATCCATGAGCATAAAGCATATGGTGACATTTGATGACATTTGATGAATACAGTACACTAACTCAAGCTATATAATATCATACACTACTCCGCACTACTGTACTCTTCAAACTCTTAATTTGAATTAAGTAAATCACGACGCTAAACTTAATTCGAGTTACTAGCAATCTGGTCAAAGTTCTTTTTCAATTAAGATTGTTTTCTTTTTCTTTATTGTTTTTTGTACTTCTAAAGTTGAAATCTGCACTTTTGAAAATTCTTACGAGTTATTCATCAGTTACCGATTTTTTTTTAATTTAATGCAACGATGCAGTTATCGCAATTTAAAATTAAGAAATCGAATGGATTCAGTTTCTAAGCTTCAAATTAAAAAATAAATTTAGGATTCAAAAATTTAATAGGTACTGAGAAAATTAATGTACTGGATTTAGTGAAATTGTGCAGTTTGTGTGGGAGGTGGTAGAAGGAGGCGATTTGTTAAAGACTTTTTCAGAAATAACTACGAACATCATGTTTTTGACATATTTTAAATTGCAAATCAGTGGCATTCATACTTTTCAGGAAAATCCACTTTTTGTAAAGCTGTGAAATTGTTCGGATCGTATGGGTGGGGGGTAGAAGGGGCAAAGTTAATAGCCTATTTTTTTAATGACAATTCTAAATTAATATTAAGTGCACAATTTCAGGTCGATAAATTTTATACGCACTGAGTAAATTGGCTTAGAATATTTCATAAAAAAGCACAGCTAGTTTGGGAGGTGGTGGAAGGAAGGAGAGGACGTTAATAATTTTTATATAGTAGAATGAAATCATCATAAAAGTAATATATTCCAAATTTCAGATCAATAGCATCTATGCTCTTTGAACAAATCCGTTTATTGTCGAATTGCGAAATTCCGTCCTTTGTGTGGGAGGGGGTATAAATGGTAAAGCTAATCGTGCGTTTGGTTTTACTAATAATTCTGGATAAGTTATTAGTGTACAATTTGAGCGCGATAAATTTTATACGTACTGAGCAAATTGGTTTAGAGCATTTTATGAAAAAGTGCAGTTTGTATGGGAGATGGTGGAAGGAGAGGGAAAACGCAAATAATGTTTATACGATAGATTTAAATCATCATAATAGTAATATATCTCAAATTTCAGACTAATAGCTTTTATACTTTCGAGCAAATCCGTTCATTGTCGAATTACGAAATTGTGTCATTTTGCTTGGGAGGGGGTAGAAGGGGTGAAGCTAATAGCCTAATTACGTTTGGCATTACTAACAATTCTAAACAAATATTTAGGGCACAATTTCAGCTTGCTAAATTTTATACGCACTGAGTAAACTGACTTACAGTATTTCATGAAAAAGTACAGTTTATATGGGCGGTGGTGGAAGGAGCACACATATAATTTTTGTACGATAGATTGAAATCATTATAAAAGTAATATATTCCAAATTTCGAACAAATATTTTTTGTGCTTTTGAGGGGATAGAAGGAGTGGAGCGATTTGGCCCGTTCACGAACTTGACCTTACTTTTTTGTCAAAAAAATTTTAACCAACGCGTTCTCAAGCTAGAGAGCGAGCGGACGGACGGATGGACGGACGTCTTTGAGATTTTTGAGTGAACTTCAACTTCTGTATCATTCATTCTTTTCTTCGAGCCTTACTTCTTAGTGTTACAAACTTTAGAGCGAACTTATAATACTATCAAATTTGATCTAGAGTATAAACATAACTGGGCTACGATTGTGCGCAAAGCATTGGACTAATTTTTTCCCTTCATGCTAGAGTAGCTATAGAAATGTTTTATACAAAATGTAAGCTCCGAAAATTGAATAGGTATTGAGAAAATTAGTGTATTATTTGTAGTGAAATTGTGCATTTAGTGTGGGAGGTGCTAGTAGGAGTGGGGGATCTTAATGATTTTTTCAAAAATAACTATGAGTTCTATGAACTTGACATCTCTTAAATTTCAAAGAAAATCGAGTTTTTGTAAAGTTGTTGAATTGTGTCAAATTGTGTGGGAGGGTGTAGAAGCAGTATAGCCAATCAGTTAATTTTTTTTGATCTTAGTGATAATACTAATTAAGTATTTAGATCAAAATTTTGAGATCTATAAATGTTAAACATACTAAGAAAATTCGGCTTACTGTGTTTTATTAAAAAGTGCAGTTTGTATGGAAGTTGGTGGAACCAGTGGGGGATTCGAATAACTTTTTTTATCCATCACATTTATGATAAAAATAATATATTCCAAATTTCAAATTATTAGCTTTTATAGTTTCCATCAAAATTTGATTATTGTAAATGATAGAAAGTGATTCAATTTGTGTGGGACGGAGTAGAAGGGGTAGATTTGACTCGCTCATGAACTTGACCTCACTTTTTCTTCAAAAACTACTACACAATTTGAACTTTAAATCTCGATGCGTTCTCGAGCTAAAGGGCGAATGGACGGACAGTCGGACATCCGGTTTTTTAGATTTTTGAGTGACAACAAATACTGCTGTTCTCTTGGCGAGCATTATTTCTTGTCATTACAAGCCTTGCAAGCCTTGGAGCAAACTTATAAAACTCTCAGATTCCATCTAGAGTATAAACAATGCACGTGTAGGAGAGATTTTTATATAAAGAATTTTTGAGCATAACGTCCTACAGTTTTGAAAAACAATGCAAAATCTTAGACGATACGGACTTTTTCAAACAACAAATTCTCTTTCAAGTTGTGAATTATTAAAGCCTAATGTTCAGACTTCCATTAAAATGAAAGTCAATGTATCGAATGAAATAAAATCGACCCTTAAACCTATCAAATAGCAATAAATTAATGGTAATCGGTTTGTTCATTTAATATCATAAAAATTTCATGGGTGCTCTCCAAGATAAAATAAAGACGACGACGTCGACATTTTATGATTTACATGTATGTGGGCAATTCCATTAAATCAATTAGAACACATAGATGTTGATATAGTGAACGAAGATGCTTGAAATAGTTTGTTTAATCTGAACTAACTGAATAATTTACTGTGACCAATTTTGTTTCGATAGCACAGTGCAAAAGGAATATGGAGAGCGAAAAATTGTAAGATCCAACCCAATTCGATGTTCCAAGAATCCAAAGAAGTAGTTTTCGTTGTGACGATAACTCGAGTAAACCTCAACAGAAAAACATAACAAGACTACGATAGGCCGGAAAGCCCAAAGTACAGTGTAGATTGGTCTATAGTACTTCACCAAAAAGTATAGTTTGTATGTGAAGTGGTAGAAGGAGTGAAGCAATCCAAATAAATTTTACACTGCGGATTTACGTTATCACAAAAATAATATATTCTACATTTCAGATCAATAATTTTTATACTTTTCAAGAAAATCGGTTTATTATTAAATTTTGAAATTGGGTCATTTTGTTTAGGATGAGTAGAAAGGGTGGAGCGATTTGGACCGTTCATAAACTTAACTACAAAATTTGTACTTTCTAGCTCAACGCGTTCTTGTGCTAGCGAGGAGACGGATAGACGGACGGACGGAAGGTCATCCGGTTTTGGGATTTTTGAGTGATGACATGAATTTCTGTATCATTCATTTTTTTCCTCCGAGCCTTATTTCTTAGCGCTATAAACTTTGTCGCAAACTGATAATACTCTCAGATTTCATCTAGAGGATACATATGCCAACACGTTGGACGCAACTTTATTAATCTTGGAACAAGTTGATGATGCGTAGGAAGCCAATATGCACATAGGAGTAAGTGAATGGGGGCAGCAGGGCAGGGCTGTTGTTTATAATATTTCATTCGTTTATTTATTCAAATTTGGATTTGTATTGAAGGAGGAGGGGATATAGATAAGATGGGTGGATGTTAACAATTTTTTAATTGATTGATTGAATCATGTTCAAAATTCTTTTATTATGAAAAGATAGTTTAATAGACGAAGTTTGTTAGAATATCAATGAAATTTATTTTATACTCTGGAAATCACACATTTATATGGGGGAGGGTGTGGAAGTTCTGCTTTGCTTCTATTGAAAAGTGTTCATATAAATGTTTAAATTCATTGTATTTGTTGGTTATTAGCACATTTATTGAAATTGACTCAAATCATACTTTTGCATTGGAGGGAGTAGAAAGAGTAAAGCGATTCCAAAACTGTTGATGCAACTTTGTTTTTGATATTTTTAGAAGTCAATCAATCAATCAATCAATCAAATTCCTGTTAAGATCCCCTATAAGGGCATAGGACAGAAACAACTCTCTTTCACAAGGTGCGATCCTGAGCATCGGCCTAAAGCTGTTGTCAGGACTTATTTGTTCCTCTGCCCTCTTGCTCAAGGGCTCGCTTCCATGCTACGTGGTCGACCGACCCGACATCTTCCTTGAGAATTATAATCCAGAGCCTATTTGGCGATATTTCGCTCTGGTTTCTTCAAAGTATAACCAATCCACTGCCACTTCCCCCCTTGAATCTCAATACCTATTCTAATCTGGCCAGTTGTACTCCAAAGTTCGTCGTTGGAGATCACTTTTGGACAAAATATTCCTAAAATGCGTCGGAGGCATTGGTTCACGAAAGTTTGCAGTTTCTTGGTAAGTCGAACGGTCACTTTCTATGTAGTAAAACCATATAACAACATGGATTTGACGCATGCGCTAAAAACTCGCAGCTACGTGCGAAGGGAAATCTCTCTTAACCTCCAGAAAGGGGAAAGGATACCGAAGGCCTGACGAGCTTTATTTAGCCGAGCCTCAACATCCTTTCCGGCTCCGCCGTCCATTCTGACAATGCTTCCGAGATAGTAAAAATCTTGCATCTCTTCCAAATCTTGTCCGTCAAGAACCATCGATGTACTTGCGTTCGAACTCATGTGCATGTACTTAATTTTACGTACATTTGTTTTCAGTCCGCATCGGTGCATTTAGAATGCAACGAGCGAACATTTGACTCTAAGTCCGAAAGGTTATATGCAAGCAAACACACGTCATCAGCATAATCAAGGTGACTTAAGATGTTAAATAGTCTCCATTAAAGATCTTTACCTTCCCCACCTTCCAGTGCAGCTTTCAAGATGTCATTTATTACCACCAGAAATAGCGCTGGTGATAACATGCAGACTTGTCTGTCACCCGTTCGCACAGGGAAGCTCTCGGCCAGCTCTCCGAAATTTGAACTCACGATCTTCGCATTCTAAGACCAAGACGCTACCCACTATATTACACCCTAACTCCCTCCCCTTATACTATCTAAATTAAATTTTTTACTCAAACTATAGATCCTATCTAATATCAGTATTCAGTTTTGAGTTATAACGGTTTGAAATTTTGAAAATTGCACCGTTTTTGAAATGCGGCTACTATTATGTCCAATTTTTATATTTTTCTCATATTGTCCGCACTTTCACTTGAAATCAATGAGCTGTTGTCATTTACTTTCACTCGTATTTATATTTTCCTAGATTACTTTAAAATCTAAGTTACTCGTAATATTTTTGAACCTGACTTCGGTAGCATATTATACAAGTATTCTGTTGCCTCCAAACGCATAGTGATGCTTTTTTCGCTAAGCTCTGATCTAAATTTAATTCAGTAATTGGTCAGGGTGAATATAAAAGACTTCAACGCCTCGATGCTGTTCAGTGAGCAAATCACCGTTGACCGTTAGTGGCGTGAAACAGCGCCCTTCATAAGATTTTTATTCGTAGAGAAAATAACCATCTGATTGGAGCCAGCATATCTATTTGTTATGTTGTCATTTATGCCAAAAGTATCTTAGGATGGCTCGCACCGAAAACACACATCACGTTCCTTGATGGTATTAACATAACAGCACTACGACTGGGCATAAAGTCCAATCAAGCGATACTCTAGATGAAAGAGACTTTTTTTTGAATTTAAGAATTTTTGTATGGGCAGTAGTAGAGGGGGTGACGGCATTGAACTAATTTTTTCACATCATACTAGAGTTGCATTCAAAATGTTTCATACAAAATTTAAGCATCGAAAATTTAATACTTACTGAGAAAATTTGTGTATTAGATTTAGTGAAATTCTGCAGTTTGTATGGGAGGTGATAGAAAGAGTGGGAGTTCTTAATGATATTTCCACAAATAACTATAAATATATAACATAAATTAAATTGCAGATCAGTAGCATTCATATTTTTCACGAAAATCGAATTTTATAAAGTTGTGAAAATGTCCCATATTGTATGGGAGGGTCTAAGAGTGCAGCTAATCGACTTTTTTTTGAGGTTTTTCTAACAATTCTAAATAAATATTTAGTGCATAATTCCAGCGCGATAAATTTTATACGTACTAAGTAAATTGGTTTATAGTATTTCATGAAAAGCGCAATTTGTATGGGAGGTGGTGGAAGGAAGAAGGGAATTCGAATAATTTTTGTAGTATGGATTTATGTTATCATAAAAATAATAATAAAATAATAGATCAACGCCTAGGGCGCGTCGAATGATTGTTGAAATTTATGATTAGAGTACTCTTAATGAAACAACGTATCGCAAATGGTTTCAATGCTATAAAATGAGTGATTTCGGCGTGGAAGACAAGGAGAGTCCCGGATTGGTTAACAATTTGAAGATAGGGAATTGGAAGCATTACTGGACGAAAATTTATGTCAATGTCAACAACAACATCTAGATTCATTGGACATGACTAAGCAAGCTATTTAACATCATTTGAAAAGCTTGGAAATGTTGCAAAAGCAAGGAAATTTTGCACCATTCGAGTTAAAGCCAATGGCGTTTTTTCACTTCAAATAGCTGTTCTAACGGCAAAAAAGGAAGAAGTTTTTGCATCCCATCGTCATTGTCAAAGAGAAGTTGATCTACTACAATAATCGAAAGTAAAAAAAAAATCGAGAGAACACCGCAGCCATGCATCAACATCGACGGCCAAGCCATGGTCCGAAAATCGTGCTACGTATTTGATGGGACCAGCTCGGCGTGGTGTATTATGAGCTGCTGCAACTGGGTGAATCGATGACGAAAGTTTGCTACAAGAAACAGCTAACGCGTTTGAGCCGAGCACTAAAGAAGAAACGGCCGCAATACGAGTAGAGACACGACAATGCGATCTTGCTGCACGACAACACACATCCCACCCGCCATATCCTTCAGATATAGCCCCTTCCGACTACTACCTATTTTGATCGATAACGCATAGCCTGGCTGAGCAGCACTTCCATTCTTACGAAGAAGCCAAAAATTGGGTCGATTCGTGGATCGGCTCAAAAGAGAGTAGTTTTTTCGATGCAGAACCGGTACGCTGCCAGAAAGATGGGAAAAGTTGTGGCTAGCGATGGACATTTCGCTGAATAATAAATATTTAACTATATTTATACAATAAATGCTCGAATTAAAAAAAAAAAAAAAAAACAGCCGTTTTCAATTTGTACTCCCAATATATTCTAAATTTTAGATCTATAGCTTTTATTCTTTTCGAGAAAATCAGTTTATTGCTAAATTCCGAAATTCAGTGGGAGAAGGTAGAAGAAAAGGAGCGATTTGGTCCGTTCACAAACTTAACTACAAAATTTAAACTTTCTATTTCAACGCGTTCTTGTAGTAAAGTGGAGACAGACCTCCGGTTTTGAGATTTTCGAGTGATAGTATGAAATTCTGTATCATTAATTTTTTTCTCCGAGCCTAATTTCTTAGCGCCACCAACTTTGTGGTAAACTTATAATACTCCCAGATTTCATCTAGATTGTAAACATACGTTTTAATCGATTGGAGATGGAGCCGTTACAGCTTCTATTGACGTCTATGTACATTTTCAAGCTATCAGAGTACTCAGTATTTACTCTCAGAACTACCATGAATAACATTTTGCTAAACTTAGCTAAATCTACTTTGCACCTTTCCCCGAAATGCTCGTTATGATGAACGCATGTAACTTTAAGTAAATATCTACTCGTATAATGGAAAATAGGCAGACTTTCATTTTCTGAATGTTCGGACTGTTGAAGGCATTAGGAGTTATATATCATATTTCCTCACAAGTATAACCTAACAGAATTCCAAAATTATGTTCGCCGTAATTTGTATCTCTGTTGATTCCCATTTCCACAAAAAAATATCCGCCAACAAGTCGGGCGCCACTTTATTATTCTTGGGACAAGTTGAATTTGCGTGGGCAATTAACATGGAGGTTTTGTTGTGGCTGATAGCAGATAGAGAAGACTAAGGGAACAGGTGTTGTCATTTACTTAACACTTGACTGGGATTATTGCGATCAATAGTTCCTCTACATAAATCAACGTTTCATTCGTTTATTTATGCCTGGATTTGTGTAGAATTGGGTGGGTGTTAATAATTGTTTGATTGATTCAGTTACATTCAAAATTCTCTGTACATAGGTAGAATATGACTTTTAGAGACGATGAAATTCTCTGAATTTGTTATTTATGAGTTCACACATTTATATGTGAGGTACTAGAGGAGTTGAAAGAATCGTAAAATTTGTAAAACCGTTTTAATTTCTTTCATTTGAAATTTGTCTGAACGAAATTTCAAGCTTGTAATTTGCTGGTTATTGGTTGTTCTTTTGAAATCGAGCGAAATTCTGCTTTTTTACGGAAGGTTATATAAAAGAAATGGGGTACTATGAAACTTTTGAAGCTTTAACTTTATTTAACTATTTTTTTAAAATTTTCACGTTAAAAGCTTTTAATGCGTTGCTGATAATTAATTTATTAAAAATGTTCGAAATAATACTTTTGTATGTAAGGGTGTTGAAGTTTTAAAGGTATGCGACTAGTTGATGTCTTGAACTTTTACTAATTTTTTTTAAATGGAATCACCAGATTTGCATTAATATTGCCATCAACAATTTTTCGTTTTGTATTTTTTCCAATAACTCCGCCATAGACGGTCCCAAGCCCGAGTTGAGAAAGGAGGAGGGAACATGGAGTTAACCTGAATGGCCAGTAACACCAGTGCGTCTCAGGAAGTAGGCAAAAAGTATGACATAGTTGGACTTGCAGCATAGCTGTGAGAACTCCAGCATGTCATATTTAGCTCAAAACTTCCACCCTTTTTCTACTAGGGTGTAATAAATAAGTAGGACCGGTCCTCCAGGTCGGGGGTTGGGCGAGGCGCCGACAACGCATCACCGGAAAAAGAACACTGTCCAAAAACCTGAAGAACAGCCTCGGAAAGGATGGACTCAACGGCAACGACCCCGCAAACGAAAAATGGACTACTCTATTGGATCTTGGAATGTTCGATCCTTATTTAGGACAGGAGCTCTGCAAGAGTTTCTCGAAGAAGTGGCAAAACACAACATCAACATAACTGCCATCCAAGAAACGAAATGGCTCGGTAACGAAATCATGGACATGAGATCACACACAATCTATCCAAGTGGAAAATTGTCGGGAAGCAGAGAGTTTGGAGTCGCTTTTGTCGTTGACAAAAAATTTAAACAGCAGGTCACGAGCTTCAGACCAGTAAGTGAAAGATTGTGTGCAATCCGAATAAAGACTAAATTCTTCAACACTTGGTTGATCAACGTTCACGCACCAACAGAAGACAAGGACGATATAACTAAAGACGAATTTTATGCCACCCTAGAGACAACCTATGACTCACTGCCCTCGAATGGCCTAAAAATTGTCCTAGGGGATTTTAATGCAAAAGTCAGAAAGGAGGAGGCTCATAGAGGAACAACAGGAGGGCACAGTCTCCATGACATAACCAACGACAATGGCCAACGTCTTATTGATTTCGCAAGCAGCAAAAATATCATAGTAAGCTCTACGTGCTTCCCACATCGCGATATTCACAAACGAACGTGGGCATCACCAGATGGTCACACCTTCAACCAAATAGACCACGTTCTAATTGAGAAAAGGGCTGCTTCCAGCATACTTGATGTACGAACTCTCCGCGGTGCGAATTGTGACTCTGATCACTATTTAGTCAGAGCTAAGTATCGATGCAAAATAGCTTGTCGTGGATATTCGAAAACGAGTAGAGCTCGCAAATTCAATGTCGACAAGCTTAACGACGAAACGGTGGCGCAGGCTTACATGTTAGCATGTAATAAACACCTGACACCAATATATGAAGATATCAAAAATATGCCAGTGGAGAATGCGTGGATAAAAATACGAGACGGCATCAAATCCTCCGCGGAAGAGGTATTAGAGTATCAAGCACGGCGAAAAAATAATGATTGGTTCGACCAAGAATGTCGCGACGCAATAGATAGAAAGAACGAAGCTTACAAAATTTTTACTGAACGACCAACACGAGCCAAAAAAGAAAGATATGACGAGCTTAGGCGATATGCGAAAAAGACCTGCAGACGAAAACAAAGGAAGTACCATAATGACAAGATACAAAAAATGGACGACGACATGAGAAAAAATAAAACGCGGGACGCATACGCCATAGTAAAAGATTTAAAAAAGGGATATAAACCAAAAACCAGTCTCTGCAAAGACGCAGAGGGCAATATCATCAGCGACACAGAAGAAATCAAAAGGAGATGGGCTTCATACTTCGAACATATTTTGAATCCCATCCCAGTAGCACCGATAACGACAAACAACATTTCAATTGAAGCCTCAACTGACGAACATGAACCATCATCGACACCACCCACGCTTGCTGAAATCAAAGCAGCCCTATGCGACCAAAAACGAAACAAAGCGCCGGGAATTGACGAAATACCAGTTGAACTTCTGAAAAACGGTGGAAACTGTGTCGCTGAAATACTATACAACATGATATGCAAAATTTGGACAGAGGAAATCATACCCGACGACTGGCGAAAAAGCATTATATGTCCAATTTACAAGAAAGGAGACAAACTCTGCTGTGAGAACTACAGAGGTATATCATTGTTGTGTACGTCCTATAAAATACTGACAAAAATAATTGAACGTCGTATCAAGCCCTATACTAATCAAATAATTGGCGAATACCAAGGAGGATTCAGAACCGGACGATCTACAACAGACCAGATATTCTCGGTGAAACAGGTGCTTGAGAAATGCTAGGAATATAACACAGACGTGCACCAAATATTCGTAGATTTTAAACAAGCATACGACAGTATCGACAGGAGCGTACTGTACCAAATCATGCTTGACTTTGGAATTCCTCCAAAACTAGTCCGACTAACAAGACTCACAATGACGAACACTGAATCCCAAGTGAGAATACAAACCGATTCCACAACCAGCTTTCGAACGGAATGTGGTTTAAAGCAGGAAGATGGTCTAGCTCCTATGCTTTTCAACTTGGCACTAGAGTATGTCGTCCGAAAAATCCCTGTCGACACCAACGGGACACTACTATTCAAGTTCACCCAACTAGTAGCATACGCTGACGACATTAACATTCTAGCAAGATCCTTCCCTAGTGCTAAGGAGGTATTTGTCAATCTTGACTCCGCCGCAAAAGAAGTCGGGTTGCGCATTAATGAAAGCAAAACAAAAGTAATGACGCAAACAAGAAGAAGAACGCCATTCAGACAAAACATAACAATTGCGGAATATAATTTGGAGAGTGTGGACAACTTCATATATCTTGGGGCTAATCTAGCAAAGGACGGTAATGAAACAGACGACATCAAACGACGGATAATACTTGCAAATAAGACGTATTATTCGGTACTTCCAATAATGAAATCCAAGAAAGTGCACAGGAACAATAAGCTGCGGATTTATAAAACTGTTATACGACCTGTGCTCTGTTATGGCAGCGAGACGTGGACATTAACGCGAACTTCCGAAAAAGCAGTTAACGCATTCGAAAGAAAGGTCCTCCGAAGAATTTTGGGACCTGTGAAGGAAGGAACGGAATGGCGAATAAGATACAACCATGAGTTGTATCAACTCTACGACGAGCCAGAAGCTTCAACGTTCATCAAGCTACGTAAACTGCAGTGGGCTGGCCATGTAGAGCGAATGGAAGACAGAAGAATCCCCAAACGTGCTCTTAAAGGCAAAGCGAGTGGTAACCGGCCAGTAGGCAAACCACGCAAGCGATGGGAAGACTCGGTTGATGAAGACAGCAAAGCCATTTTAAAAATTAGCAGCTGGAGGACGCGGTCTTTGGATCGAGACGATTGGAGGCGACGACTTCAGGAGGCCAGGGCCCGATTTGGGCTGTCGCGCCATTGATGATGATTTTTTCCAATACATATGAAGCATCTTGTGCACGTTACGGTCCCATTTCAGTACATAACAGTTTTGATTAAAATTATTAATTTTTTTTCATGTATGTCAATAGGATGTATGCACGAAGAAGGTTTAAACTTTGTATCTTGAACCAGAGCCCTAAAAAAATGAGTGAAAATTTTCAACATTTTGGCTTACCACCTGCTTCCCCTCACACCCCTCAAGATAAAAATTTTACCGAAATTATAGATCATATAGCTCTACAATCTGACGAAATTGCAAGCCATGTTCCAACGTTTTGAAATTTGGGAAAGTGCACACAAAATTTGTAACGCTATGAAATATGGTTCGGAAAAAAAATGGATGACACAGAAGATCATATTATCACTCAAAAATCTCAAAACCAAATGTCCGTCCATCCGTGTCCTGTCTGGCTCAAGAACGTATTGCCTTTAAAGTTCAAATGGAGTACGCTTCATTTCTGTGAAAAAAGTAAGGTCACGATAGTGAACGGGCCAAATTGCTTCCTTTTATCCTCTCCCATACAAAATGACCCAATTTTGAAATTTGACATTAAATTGATTTCTCGAGAAGCGTAAAAGTTATTGATCTGAAATTTTGAATATATTATTTTTATGATGACTTAAATTTGCGGTATAACAATGGTTCGATTCCCTTCACTCCTTCTACCACCTCCCAAGCAAACTGCACATTTTCGTGAAATACTATAAACCAATTTTTTCAGTACGTATAACATTTAACGAGCTTATATTTTGTACTAAATACTAAATTAGCATTGTTATAAAGATAGGGAAAAATGAACTGATAAGCTTCATTCCTTCTAGCCTCTCCCATATGACTTAATTTCGCAACTTTACAAAAAGTAGATTTTCTCGCAAAGTACGAATGCTACTTATCTGGAATTTAAATGTTATTTGCATAATATTTATAATTATTTCTGGAAAATATCATTAAGAACTCTTCACTCCTTCTTTCACCTCTCATACAAACAGCACAATTTCAAATCAAATACACTAATTTTTTTCTTCTACTTCTACAATAACACTACAGACCAAATCGGGCCTTGGCCTTCTGGCTTTCAGGTTCCTTAAAATTTTTTTTATTATTTATTGTGGATGGGTTGTTAGCCCTTCGCACAACCCTATATCCATGAATTTTTCATTTTCGTAGATTGAGGTAACCAAAGTATGTATATCCAAGCAGGTAGTATACAGGAATTATATTACGTCGACCGGGATTTGAACTCACGACCTTTGCATTGTAAGACCATCACGCTACCCACTAGGTTACACACTAGCCTACTAATTTTTTTAGTATCTATTAATTTTTTGAATTTTAAATTTTGTATAAAACATTTTGATTGCAACTCTAGCATGATGTGAAAAAATTAGTTCAATGCCGCCACCCTTCCATTCTCCATACAAAATTTCTTAAAATCACAAAACTCTCTCTTTTATTTAGATTATCACGTGATTTTTTTTTTGCATTTTTCGGCTTATTTAGTTATGAAACGCAAAAAAAAAAATTTCAGGTTTGCAATTTAATTTTTATATTTCCAAATCGATCATAATACTTTATTATTAGACTAATAAAGTCAGATGACAAATAGTTGTCGAAGAGTCTCTTTTCCTCGCAAGAGTCACCATGGAACGTTCTCTGTTGCACATGATAATGTTACTGAAAATCAATTGAATTGTCTATAAGTATAAGATCTCTTCTCGAAGTGTTGTGATCATAGCTACGATTAAGTGTGATCGCCAATTGATAATTGCCTACTTAATATTGTGACGTTGCCAAGCATAAATTTTTCCGCTGTGTGGAGAGGAGTTTCAGATATAGAATCATGTGGAGTTGCAAGATGCCGCGTCTCTTATAAATGAAAGCTGTCTGAGAGCGTTGTCCGAACGTGTATGAAGACAAAACTGCATTTTGTTAGCCGCACTGTTTCTGGTGTTGTTAAATGACATCTTCAGAGCTGTACTGAAAGATATTCAGTTGGGACTGTTTAAAATCTTAAGTTATTTTTATACTCTAGATGAAATCTGAGAGTATATTGTGTTTGCTTTACCGTTTGTAACTCTAATAATGATCGCACAGAGTCGCCAAGGGTAAAATATATAAGTTATCGCTCAAGAACATCGATTCCGAAAGACCGTCTGTCCATCTGTCTGTCTCTTCGTCTGTCCGTCTGTCTGTCTGTCTGTCTGTCTGTCTGTCTGTTTGTCTGTCCATCTGTCTGTCCGTCTGTCCATCTGTCCGTCTGTCTGTCTGTCCGCCTGTCCGTCTGTCTACAGCATAACTCTCGAAAGCTTTGACCTATCTTGATTAAATTTTTTATATATCATTTTTAGCAAAAAAGTAACTTTAAGTTCGTGAACAGGTCAAATCCCTCCACTCCTTCTACCACCTCCCATACAAATTTCATGAAATTTTGAAATTTAAAAAAAATTGATTTTTCTCCGAAACCATTTCAGCTATTGGCATGAAAATTAGGTCATAGTATAACAATGTGAATACAGTGAATACAAATAAACAATTTTCAAAAATGCATTTATTCGGTTTTCATTGCAACTAGTAAGGCTAAAAGAACCAATTTTTTTCATAATTAACATTATTTGCAACCGATTTTGTGAAAGCTACCAACTTCACCTCACTCTCTCTACCCCCTCCCATACAAATTTCACGAAATTTCGGAATTTTAACTAAATTGTTTTTCTTCAAAACTAGATATCAATTTTAAATTTTGAGAAAAGTATACTATATATTATAAATATCATTGATGTCGAAAAATTTGGTTTTGATTCAAATACTCCTTCAACCCCCTGCCATTGAAATGCACAATTTTTGGCAAATGCATTTAATAGATTTTCATTGAAACTAGGAAAATTACAAACCTTACAACCTTTGCCAGAATTTGTCCCTTGATAATTGCACTAAATGTTAAAAAAATATGAACTTCGCTTCACTCCTTCTACCACCTCCCATACAATTTTTTGTATTGAAAAATGAAGAAATGTATTTTTCCTCCCTTCATATGAGTAACAAAGCAATATGATTAAGATGTTGATAAGAGATTAAAAATCATTCAAATCCTCCTACCTTCTCAGCCACCTCTCATACAAATGCCATAAATCCAGACAAATTTGTTCAAAATTTATGAAAGTTACAAACTTTAAATTCAGCATGAATACATACAAAAGTCACTATTCACTATTCGAAGGAATTAGAGATGGCATATTTTCCGGCACAATACACTATTTCCTATTTCATCTAGAGTATCATATGATTGGGCTTCACGCGCAATTCTATTATGTTTATACTCTCGATGAAATCTGAGAGTATTATAAGTTTGCCACGAAGTTTGTAACGCTAAGAAATAAAGCTCGGGGAAAAAAATGAATGATACAGAAGTTCATATAATCACTCAAAAATCTCAAATCCGGATGTCCGTCCGTCCGTCTGTTGGAATATTCTCCATTGAGTTAGTTAGGCATTGAGATTCAAAACCGGAAGTGGTAGTCAAAATTAGAGGAAAGTAGAGTAAACAAGCTCTAGTGTACAAGCCTCCTTGAGTTAATCGAGCTTGTAGCAGTAAAACAGGAGGCCAGAGGAATTTATAAGTTTTGGCAAGTTTAGGCACGAAACTTAGCATCGACATTTAGATGCTAAGTTTCGTGCCTATTACAATACATACATATATGTACATAGCTATGATTAAGTATGTTCGCACGAGAATTAGTTCTCGGATTTTTACAGAGCTTAATATCCTCAAATCCGCTGGTCCTGGCGGTATTCCCCCATTACCCTTAAAAAGTGCGTCTCTTCTTTAACTAAACCTCTTCGCAATCTTTTCTATCTGTCTTACTCTTCAGGGTGCTTTCCATGTATGTGGAAAGTTGCGAATGTTCAGCCCATTCCTAAGAAAGGAAGCAAAGCGAACCCTGGCAACTACCGCCCAATAGCCATTACTTCAGTGCTCTCAAAAGTAATGGAAACTGCTGTCAATCGTAAAATCGTCTAATATCTGGAAAATAAACAGCTCATCCATGATCGTCAATATGGGTTCCGTTCTGGACGGTCGACGGAGGATCTTTTAGTCTACTACAAGTTCTCGCACTTGACATTGCAAGAGCGTTTGTCACAGTTTGGCACGAATGTCTCTTAGTTAAGCTTAGGGCCATCGGCATTCATGATACCCACTACATGCAACGCACTATACGAATAGTGTTAGATGGCGTTACCTCTTCCTCCTACCCAATTGATTCCGGCGTCCCTCAAGGTTCTGTTTTATCTCCAGCTCTTTTCTTAGTTTTTATAAACGACCTTCTGTCGTCCACTCTCAATACAATCCATAGTCTTGCAGATGACAGTACTTTAGACAACAGCTATGAATTTAACTCTGCTGCGGAGTCAGAATATTATTCTATTGCTTCTAATCGCAGGAAGTTATTCAGTTCGCTGAACTCTGATCTCAACTTAATCCTGGAATGGGACAGGAAAAACAGAGCAGAATTTAACGCATCCAAAACACAGGCCAGTCATCTATCCTTCAAACGGAATGTTTCAGTGTTGTCTCACAATGTAACCTTTGATAGTGCATGGCTTACCACTTTGGAGAATTTCACACAGTTAGACGTCAAAATTAGTGATCACCTGAATTGGGCTCAGCATATCTTTGTTATTGCCCTTGACGCCTCTAAACATTTAGGTGTTTTCCGAAAATACAAAAAATATTTCACACCCATCGCCATAGTAACCAGCTATAAGGCCTAGATTAGACCACGTTTAGAGTATAACTCGCATGGTTGGGCTGGGGCACCCAAAACAAACCTCGCGTTGCTCGATCGTATTCAAAAACATGCGTTCTGACTGATTGGAGACGAGACCATCACGTCTTCTATAGATTCTCTCGAGCATCGCAGAAATGTTGGAGAACTCAGCACTTACTCTCGATACTTCCGCGGTAAATACAGTACGGAACTAAGCTTACTCATTCCTCCACTGCATACTTTTCCCCGCAATACTCGCCAAGCTGAACGCTCACACGAGTACACGGTCAAACCCTTGCCTTATCGTACAGTGAAATATAGGCAGTCATTCATTTCCCGAACGTCAAGACGTTGGAACGATTTGCCAGCTAGTTTGCTTACCAACAAATACAACCTGCAGTGCTTCAAGAACAATGTCCACCGTCATTTTCGTCTCTCTCCACCTTAATACCTTCACTTCCTATACCGAAATAACTATGCATTGTATTAAAGGGTGACGCCCTAAATTATACTCGGTGTCGTAAAAAAAAAAGTGGGTATTAGCAGGAAGTTGATTGAGTAGGATATGAACTCTTTTTTCACCTGCAATACAAACATAATACCCAAACCAAGTTCAATAATTTTTTAAAGTTGCATAGATCATAATTTCATCTAGATTATCGCTGGATAAGGCTTTGCTTTGCTTTTTTCGTCCGTCTCCAATTTTGCTTGACTCTACGCTTCATTATTAAAAGGCCACCACAAAAATTTGTCGGCTTCAAAATTAACCACCAGGGAGTCGAAAAATTACTTAAACTTGTGGACTTTTATTACGTACGTTTTATTACAACTACAAATGAATCTCGGACTCAAATCAGTAAATAATCCGAAATTTCTCAAATCAAAATTTAATCAAATATTTTATATTACACGATACTCAATATTTCTTTCGATCTGAAATTATTTTCTCTGCTTGTTCTAAGAAAATCGGAAATTCATCATCTTCCCTCGCACTGGCCATATTAAATTGAGTCTATGACTTCTTAAGGTTCCGTAACTTTTTGATTCAAGCTTTGTAAAAACGATATGAACATATTTAAAAGGCCAAAACAAATAGGAATGACAGAAAACTTACTTCCTCTAGGTCTCGGAAATCTACATTAACATTTAAGGGATCATTTCCAATTCTCAGATTTGCTAAAGCACTTCCATAGTCTACAAGAGATTTACATTATGGACTTTCTACTATTAGAATCATGTACAGATCCATTCTATGAAATTCTATAAAAATTGCAAAACAAAAGTCTACAAATTTCTGAAAACTTTAGAACCGACATTGATTACTAAAGTTTAAAGTTTAGACAAGTGCCGACATAATGGTCCTGGCTTGTTTTTCGAAGAAAACGAAAATCTTTTACAAAGTTATTCGGATAGAATTGACAGTAACAGTTGCCTTTGAAATTTTGCACTAGAAAGGTCAAAAAGAACTTCACCAAGTTACGAGTCCTTTATCTACCAATTCCAATATCAACAATCGTCATCGTAGGAATGAGTGGCTTGCGAATAGGTTTATGCTTTTTCCATAAATCATCAATTCCATTATTCAGGGTTGATTCTCTTGTCTATTTACAGAAGTTTCTTTTTTTCATCCTTCTCGAATTTTTTTTTTTTTTTGTGAAAATTGGAAACGTATTTGAAAAAAAGTTAAAGTCAAAACGACCTTGCGGTTTATATGTTCCGATATCAAAGAAATTCTCTATTGTTTGAACATCTTTGCTTACTGGAAATGTTTTGTAATTTATTTAACAACTACAGGATATATTGTGGGTGTACTCCGACGGTATGTAGTAATACAGCTATACGGCTTGCAAGTAAATAGTTCTTCTCAGATGTATTATCTGGAGAAAAGATACGTGTACTGTAGAATTATTTCTCAAAAGCAAACTGTCTTTTTTTTGCAGACCGCTTACGATCGTCGGCCCTTTGGGTATGGGATCGTTTTCGCATAAATATCATCTTTTTAGTTTTTCGACACATGGATTTGAAAGGTGTGTATGTGAGCTGTGAAACGCCGGTAAATACTTTTATTTTTAGTGTAAGCAACAATTATTCATATCGCATCGAAAATGTCGAAATTCATCATCATTTGCGGGAAGTTTCTCCGCCTACTACCTTTTAGGGGAAGTGTTGCGGAAACATGTTGTTCGCTTGTGCATGTTTACGGCGACCATGCTACATACATTTGAGCCAACTTGCAAATATTAGTTCCAACGCTTCAAAAGTGGTGATTTCAATGTCAATGATGAAGAACGCGATGGTACCCCAAAAATTTTCCAGAATGAACTTGACGAATCGCTTGCGATTGATCCATTTTAAACACTTGAAAAATTATCTAAAGCATTGGATGTTGATCGGTCCATAGTAGGAAAACGTCTACATGCACTGGGAACGGCTCAGAAAGCAGTAAAATGGGTGCCACATAAGTTTCAAGGAAAGGGTCATTTAAAGGCCTTTGGTGCTTTAACAAAACGAAATAAAGGATTTTTTTTTGCGTCGGATTACTTATGAAAAATGAATTCACTACGAGAATAATAAACGCAAACAAGCATGAGTGAAGCCAGGTGAACCAGATCCATCAACGCCAAAGTGGAAGTTTCATGGGTCGAAGACATTACTCACCTGGTGGGGCATACGGGGTGTAGTGTACTATGAACCGCTGAAACTATGAGAAACTATCAATTCTCAACGTTATCGACTTCAACTAATTCGTTTGAAACAAGTTATTGTAGAAGAGTGGAATATAGCGATAAACACGAGAAGTTTGCAGCACGACAATGCTAGGCCACATGTTACTCAACCCGTCGGGGAATACCTTGAAGGAATAAATTGGGAGATCGTACCCGACCCGATGTATTCCCTAGACATTCTATTCTATTCTACAATAGCACTACAGCCCGAATCGGACCTTGTCCTCCTGATCTTCAGGTTCCTTAACATTTTTCATTGCTTATTATGGAAGAATTGTTAGCCCTTCGCACAACCCTCTATCTACAAATTTTAATTTTCATAGATTGAGGTAACTAAGGTATATCCAAGTAGGTAGTGGGCTAGAATTATGTGTCGACCGGGATTTGAACTTAAGACCTTTGCATTGCAGACCAACACGCTACACCCTAGCTATTCCCCAGACATTCCCTATTCAGAATGACATGTGTTCCGGTCGATGTAGTCGGTACTTACTGGAGAGCGCCCCACATCATATTAGAGCATCAAAAACTGGATCGATGAATTAATCTTCTGGAAGGAAATATAATCCTTTACTCGAGCTATCCGTCTATTGGCCGAAATATGGGCGAAAGTTGTGGCATTAGATGGAAACAATTTTGAATAAAACATTAAATATTTTCGTATTCAAACTATGCTTTATATAAATATTTTTAGAAAATAGTCAACAATTACTTTAAAGATTAACTAGTTATTCAAAGCCATAAAAAAACCTTTATGGAAAATAATACTATGGTATTATTTATGAAATGAATTCATTATAATTTTTACTACTATGACTAAATGTCGCATATTGGGACTGGCATT
The DNA here is from genome assembly GCA_963669355.1 of Chorisops tibialis. Classification (NCBI taxonomy): domain Eukaryota; kingdom Metazoa; phylum Arthropoda; class Insecta; order Diptera; family Stratiomyidae; genus Chorisops; species Chorisops tibialis. The sequence continues at coordinate 113,322,458 of OY770262.1, read as the reverse complement.
CGATTTTTCTTAATTCAAATTCAGGGGATCTTTTTTTTTTCTTAAAAATGCAATTCTTCAAAAACTGGCAACACACGATATAAAGGCGATTTTTAAAAAATCTTCCTTTAGTTCGGGTAGCATCAAATGAGTGATAAATAAAATTTGAAATACGATATTTTATATTCAACTTTGACTATTTGTTTTGATGTAAATTTGACGATTTTAACTTAACAAAGATAAATACAGCGCACTTACGCACCAGATTTTGCAAGTAATTTGTAGTTCTTGAAGATATGCTTGTTTAGAAAAATAATGAGGGGATTGGAAATTCGAAATCGCTTTTCAATTTTTTTTTATTTCGAAAAAATTTCACTCTTTCAAAAATTAATCAAAACTAAAAGGTTGAGCAATACCTCATCATGCGCATAAATGTTAAGTAGTAAATGCCAACTTTGTAGTACTTCCAATGCAATAAAATTGAATATGTCACAGTGAATAAATGAATTTTCTGTTGAGACCCCCTATAGGACAGAAAGAGTACTTCTCGCCAAGGTGCGATTCTGAGTATCGGCACTTAGTTATCGACAGGACTTGCTTATTCCTATGGCATTCTGCTCAACACCTCCCTTCAATCTGTTATATGGTCGCCAACGACGTCTTCTTTGATGATTATAATTCAGAGCTCGCTGTTTCAGTGTGGTTTCCACACCATCCACCGCCACTTTTAAATTTCAGTGACTATTTTAGTCTATATAATAACAAAAATTTTGCACCTCTTCCACATCTTGTCCATTAACAACAAACGGTGTGCTTGTGTTCAAACCCATGTGCATTTACTTGGTTTTACGCACGTTTATTTTCAGCATTTTTAGAATGCAATAAGCTAACTTTTGACTCTAAGTCCGAACGGTTATGTGCAACTAATGTAACTTAAGAAGTTACACAGTCCCCACTGAAAACCTTTATCTTCCCAACCTTTCAGTACAGCTTTCAAGATGTCATTTATTACCACCAGAAACAAGGCTTGTGACAATATGTAGCCCTGGCTGACGCTCGTTTGCACTGGGAAGCTTTTTGTTCGCTTTTCTCTATGTAAGACGCGACATCTTCCATTTCTGTAGAATTGATTGATTGATTTGTATGGTCTGTACAAAATGAACCTTTACGGATATCAGTCTGATAAACTTCGAGAATGCCCTTTATAACATCACTGATCCTTTTAAGAATTACCTCATCCATGATTTTCGATATGGCAGCAAACAGACATATACCACGCCAATTGCCACAGTTGCAAAAGTCGTACTTCTTCGGAATTTTCACAATGACGCTTTTCTTCCACTCAGCAGGATATCTTCTCTCATTCCACACCTAAGTAAAGTTTGGAAGGATTATATCGGCTGTTATTTCTGCGCTCTCTTTGAGGTGCTCGGTTGGTAGTCCGCTTGCTTTCTTTCCCACCATTGACTGAATGACGCAAACTATTTTTTCATTGTCTAGGGAATCGACCATAATAGAGAACTGTTACGGTTGAAAGTTTGGCAATTCTTGTCTTCCAGGAGTATCGTCTTCTGAAAACATAACAGAATTATGATTGGGCTTAAAGCCCAATCATATGATACTCTAGATGAAATGAGAAAGAGTTCAATGTACCGGAAAATATGTCACCTTCAATATATTTTCAATTGGACATAGTTTTCCTGAAATTGGGGCATTTATATGGGAGGTGGCAGAGGAAGTGGAGCGTTTAAGATGATTTTGAAACTGTTTATCAACCTCCTTACCACCATGCTTTGTTTAAATTTTAAAGTCGATAGCTCTCATATGTTCGAAGAAGAAATGCTTTCCTTACTCTCAGATTTCATCTAGAGTATAAAAATCTGCTACTCTGTTGACAGCCAGTAGTGCCACCTTCTCAACAAAAAAAATTCAAGTGCATACGTTGTGTAGTTTTTTTTAGAAAATTGCACCTAAATAATAAAAACACTACTTTTCAGGAGAAGCAAAAGCCCAAATAAAATTTTTTTTTTTTTATTTATCAAATGTAAGTATTTAAAACATAACAGAATTATAATTGGACTTAAAGCCCAATCATATGATACTCTAGATGAGATGGAAATGACTTTAATATACCGGAAAATATGTCACCTCAAATTCTTTCGAACAGTGAATAGGGACTTTTGCATGGGAGGTGGTAGAAGTAGATGGGGAGGTTTGTATATGACACCGAACATGGCATGCAAAATGTTTTTTGCTGAATTTAGTTTTTAGTTTTCATTATTTTTAAAGAAATTGCACATAGTTTTCCTGAAATTGGGGCATTTGTATGGGAGGTGGCAGAGGAGGTGATAGCTCTCATATGTATACTTGAAGCAGAAATGCTTTTCTTGAATTTATAATACAGATATTTGCATGGGAGGTGGTAGAAAGAGCGAAGTGGAGCTGATAATTTTTTCTAACAGACGGACAGACAGACAGACGGTCACTCGAAATCGAGGTTTTTGAGCGACAACAAATATTTCAAAATATTTCTGTACCCTTGGCGGCTCTGTGCGAGCGTTATTTCTTAGCGTTACAAACGGTAAGGCAAACACAATATACTCGCAGATTTCATCTAGAGTATAATAATGGAGTAATATAAAATTATTTATTATAAAAAAAATTGGTTTTTCGGGGTAGTAATACTTGTTGTGGGCAGTATGATTAGGTCAGTGGGCCGGAGCGGCCGGGGAGTAAGCCGAGCGCCAAACTACAAGTGCTCATATGCATGACTTCACAAGTTTACATCATTATTTGAAATACTTCTACTCATCTGAGAGGGGAGTGGTTTTCGGCAATCGATTTAAAATCCAGTCTGCATTATTATTCGGAAATAAAAAAATCGATTTTTTTAATTTTTTAGGGAGTGCTCCTCTCAAGAGGCCGTATGTACCGAAACCGCGTTTTCGTTGAAGAAGAAGTAATTTCGAATCAAAAAATTATGTGTTTTGCTCAAAATGGTTGTAGTAGTGATAAATTGGGTAAAAAGAGCTATCCGATTAGCTTGATGGCCAAGAGCTAACTGGACAAAAAACAAATTGAAAATTCGATATATTTTCAAAACAAAATCTAATTGGTTGATTAGTTTTTATTGCTTATATTTGTTTGCGGCTTACACCAAATCAATCTTTGTATTTGTGTAAAAGAAACAGGGTAGCAAAAATATCATTTAAATGCAGCAAAGAGTTTAAAATCAAATTCAAGCTTTTCAGTGAAAAAATTGTCTTTTCAAAATGTATTATTCGTAATAAAAACTTTGAATTTTTGAAAACTTTCTAATTAGTTCCCTCCGCCGAAAGGTTTAATTTGCGTTATTAACATTTCCTCACAAATTTATAAAAAGAATTGCTTATAAACTTAGCATTTTTACATATATTTTTAAAAACTTCCTGCTCGGAAGTGTTAATAACTTCAAAACCAATCAAAAATCACATTGCCATTAAATCAGTTCCCTCACCAAGGTTTCGATTCAAAGCTATCCCAAAAAAAGCTCGAATCTTAGACGTCTTCGGTAAAATTGTTCATTTAGATATGAAACACTACTTTTACTTTATCAATCTAATAATAAAGTATTGTGATCGACACAGAAAAAAAATTTGCTACACTGAAATTCAATTCAAGAGTCAACAGCCACACTTTCTAATGTCTCCACTACCAATGCAGATAGGAAGCTAAAAATCAGCATAAGTATAGAGAGGGTTGTGGAACTAACTTTAAAAATAATTTAATTTTTTTAATCATTGGCGTCCGAAAAGGGGGGCTAAAAACCAATTGCCGAATTCGTTATTCAAATGATTATATCTTCGAAATTACTTACTACAAAATATTTTAGAATCATCAAGGCGGCATACAGATCCACTAGAATCCGCTTAGAGGGAGGCCAATTATTATAAGGGGGTCAGGGAGGGGAGTGCAAAATCAAAAACACTTAAAAATGAACATCTCAATTAAACTTAAAACACATATTAAGCTATATTAGAAAAATATAAGAAAAATATAAAATTTGGTCAAAGTGGGGGGAAATGGGAAGCATTTCAAAATTGGTGCACATTCCAAAATTTTAAGACGTTATATCTCAAAACCGAATACAGATATCAAATCAGAGATTCGTTAAATTGTTGAACTACATAGTTTTTTTGATTTCGACCAATTTCAATAAATCAACTACTAACCAACAAATTAAAAGCTCAGAACTTGACACTTTGTACGAGCACCTTACAAGAAAAATGAAATAAGGCTGCATCACACATTTTATGATTCTTTTACCTTCTCTACCACCTCCCATACAGTTAGTGAATGTAAAATACACCGAATTTTATGAAAATTCTATGCAACCTGTCTATAAAACTGACATTCTATACAGAGAATATTGGACGTAATTCAATCAATCAATTAAAAATTTGTTGATATCCACCCACCTTTAATATCACCCCTCCCCTCATAAAACCACAAACTTGCAAAAACGAATGAAATATTGATTATATGTACTGGAGCTATTGATCGTATTCGCAATTAAATGTTAAATTGACAGCAGCCCTGCCCAAAAGTGGGTTCCGCTTAGTTTTCCTTAACCATTCTAACTTGCATATCGACTTTCCAACTTGTCCCAAAATAATAAAGTTGAGCCCGAATTGTTGAAAGTTTATTTCACTTAAATATAGGATTCGTTAGGTGGAATTCTAAGTTTCTTTATTGATTTGATTGTGCAACATTATTAATGTCCAAGTGAAATTCTACTACAATGGGACTACAGCCCAAATCGCGCCTTGACCTCCTGACCTTCAGGTTTCTTAAATTTTTTTTTTCATTATTTATTGTGAATGAGTTGTTAGCCCTTTGCACAACCCCCTATCTGTGAATTATTCATTTTGGTAGATTGAGGTAAGAAAAGTATATCCAAGCAGGTAGTGTGCAGGAATTATATTACGTCGACCGGGATTTGAACTCACGATATTCGCTTTGTAAGACCAACAAGCTACCCACTAGGCTACACCCGAGGTGTGTGTGAAATTATTACAATTAATTAAGTTCTTTTTTTATTAAAGTTAAATAATGAAACTACATGAATAATAATAATAAATTAAAAACTAGGATGTAGCCTAGTGGGTGTACAATGCAAAGGTCGGGAGTTCAAATTACGATTGACGTACTATTTCAGCTTGGGTATCTCTTGGTTGCCTTAATTTACGAAAATTCGAATTCGTTAATAGAGGTTTGGGCAAAGGGCTGACAACCCTTCCACAATAAATAATGAAATAATGTTAAAGAGCCTGAAGCTCAGGAGGTCAAGGTCCGATTTGACTATAGTGCCGTTGTAGAAATAGAAGCATATGAACAATAATAATATAAATAATACAACAATAACATTATGTTCACATGGATGGCTAGAAGCTGACTGGAAAAAATTGACTATGGAAACTCGATGCACCTTTATATGACCAAAAAATCAAATTGGTTACGTAATCTTGATTATTTTTTTTTTTGCGGCTTAAAACAAATCAATGTTTATACTAATAAAGAAATAGGGCCGAAAAAATATCATTTACTTGCACAGAATTTAAAAAAGAGCTATTTTTTTATAACTTAGGGGGTCACCCTTTATTGCAATGCACAGTTATGTCGGTATGGAATATATTATTAACATTTAAAATTTGAAAAACTTCCTAACCATTTCCCTCAGTGGCTTATTTTTCGGTTATGGGAAAAAAAAACATAACACTTCCTTACAAAATATAAAATATAAAAAAATGTTTTTATACGAATAATGGTTAGTAATGGTTTTACTCTCTTATTCATTTCAAAAATTCCATTTCTAGTTTATGTTATAGTTTCAATAATAAAATAATGTTTTATGTTATTACATGAATAATTTTATATGTAATAGAGATCTGCAAACCAGACTATATTTCCATAAGCGTAGATAAACATTTTTCACAAATTTAGACAAGTTCCTTTCGCTGTATTATTCCATTGTACCTAAAAATTTATGAAAATTGTACATTTATTCTGAGTTTCTACAACGTTTTAAATGATAGCATGAAATCAGGATAAAAAGTTGTTCAAACATAAATGCAGCAAGATAAAAAGTAGAGCAGAGTTGTTGAATGGTTTCTGCATAAAAGTTGCTGATTGTTCGAGGCTTTTTGATGTCTTATTGCTCAGCCACAAATTTTAGAACGCATTACGAGATATATAAAAGTATTTTTCGTTTTTTAGAGTTTGTGATAGTTTTAACTTTCTCCAGAATATTTTCCATAAAAAGAAGCAACTCAAGAAAATAAAGCACACGAAAATGATTGAAAAAAAATTCTTATACAGTTCTGCGTTAAGTTTTTTATATTTGAATATTCAAGTGCTCTTAAAACGGCTGGGAACTCTTTACGTTTTCAGGATACAAGTTTAATGTAAGACGGAAAATATGAAACTTCAACGATTAATATCTTATAAATTACCTCAAGTATGAAATTAAAACGAATTTGGAAAAGTTTATTTCTAAGATTAAATTTGAAACAGCTCACATAATATATGAGGGGACTCAAAGTTAATATAAGGAATTTTCGTGACTGAACCAGTAATCGTAGAATTAACGGAAAGTGATAAAGACATTGATTGATTGATTCTTCATGTTCCTCGCAACCTGTGCAAAGGCTGTTGCTCGTGACTCGCTGACCGAATGCATGTAGCTTAAGCAGGCGATAACCTGTAGTCATACCGTCAATAGCGTCAACGCTATCGTGACTACGTTGCAACAGCTAAGCTGTGTTCTTTTCAAAAAAGATGTGACCGTTTTGTATGGGAGGTTGTGAAAGGAGGGGGACACAAATAATTTTTATGCAGTAGATTGATATCATCATAAAAGTATTACATTACAAATTTCAGATCAGTTACTTTATTATTCTAATAATAAAAAAAATTTGCTACCCTGAAATTTTTTTTCGCGTTTCATGACTAAATTAGCCCAAAAATGCAAAAAAAAAACCGTCCCGCCGTAAGCCGACTTATGGACTCATATCTCCGAGACCGTTAAAGGTAGAATGTTCTTTTTCGAGTGGATTGTTGATTGGGTAAGTCAGCTCTATTTTCTAACTTTTGGGGGAGTGTAAGATGGAAGGGGGAGGCGGGGGGAGGGAAAAAGTTGAAAACTACACTTGCTAATATCTCCACCACGAATGCAGAAACAAAGTTGAAAATTAGTAGAGATATAGAGAAGGTTGTGGGACACACTTTAAAAATAATTTAATTTTTTTATTCATTGGCGTCCGAAAAGGGGGGGCTAAAAACAAGTTGTCGGCCGAATTGTTTTTTCAAATGATTATATCTTTGAAATTACTTATTGTATGATATTCATATTTTGGAACCATTAAGGTCGCATATAGTTTCATTGGAATCAAATTACGTAGTGGTTAATTTTGGTGAAAATTTTAAGGTGGGAGGTGTAAGGGGAGGGAGGTGATAAGCAAAAATGTCGAAAATTTTCAGAGATTTTTCAAGGCTCTGGTGAAAAATACAAAATTTAAATTTTGCATGGGAATACGTCTATTTAATATACATAGAAAAATAATAATAACTTAATCCATAATTGTTATAAACCGACCCCTCCGTTCTAACGTGCACACGTGTTTCATGTGCATTGAAAAATCCACATAAACTGAAAATTTTTGAGTGAAATTTTAAGGTAGAAACTTGAAAATTTGCGAAATGCATTTAAAAAAAATCTTTAAATATACGAAATATTGGCTGGTCGAAAACCTTTAAAACTTCTACCCCCTCCCATAAAAAATTATTTTTTCGAGCATTTCTAAGAAATCAGTTATCAGCTAACTCTTAAAAGCTATCAATTTCAAATTTTGCATAAAAACTTACAAAAATAATTCAAATGAAGTTGCTTTAAAAGTTCTGAAATCGCGCTTGCCCTTCTACCCCCTCCCATACAAAACTATGATTTCGACCAATTTCATTAAATCAACTAATAACCAACAAACTAAAAGCTACGAACTTGAAATTTTATACAAGCACCTTACAAAAGAAGCGAAATAAAACTACATATCAAATTTTACGATTCCTCTACCTTCTCTACCCCCTCCCATACAAATGTTCGGTTTCGTGAATGTAAAATACATCGAATTTTATGAAAATTCCTTGCAACTTCGTCTATGAAACACATTCTATACAGAGAATATTGGACGTGATTCAAGCAATTAATTAAAAATCTATTAACATCCACCCACCCTTACTATTACCCCTCCTCCTCCCCTCATAAAAACCCAAACTTGCAGAAACGAATGAAATTTTGTTAAATTGACAACAGCCCTGCCCAAGAATTCCCTTTCACTTAGCCTTCCCTAACCACTCTAACCTACATATTGACTTTCCACTCATTCGCACCTTGTCCCAATAATAATAAAGTTTCACCCGACTTGTTGGCAGTTTATTGTGTTTATATTGTGAAATTGTGCAATTTTGTATGGGAGGGAGTAGAAGCGGCGGACCGATTTGATTCTGACCTTACTTTTTTATCACAAACGATGTGCACAAAATGAGCTTTCTAGCTCAACGCGTTCTCGAGCTAGAGAAGACACGGACGGACGAAGGGACGGACATCCGGTTTTGAGATTTTTGAGTGATAATTTGAACTTCTATATCGTTAATTTTTTTCCCTAGCATTATTTCTTGGCTTTACAAACTTTATGACAAACTTATAACATTCTCAGATTTCATCTAGAGTATAAATAAACTGCCAACAAGTCGGGCGAAACTTTATTATTCTTGGGACAAGTTGCGGATGAGTGGAAAGTCAATATGCAGGTTAGAGTGGTTAGGGAAGGCTAAGTGAAAGGGAGTTCTTGGCAGGACTGTTAACAATATTTCATTCATTTCTGTAAGTTTGGGTTTTTATGAGGGGAGGAGTAGGGGTAATAGTAAGGGTGGGTAGATGTTAATAGCTTTTTAATTAATAACTTAATCACGTCCAATATTCTCTGTATAGAATGTGTTTCATAGACGAAGTTGCATAGAATTTTCATAAAATTCGGTGTATTTTACATTCATGAAACCGAACATTTATATGGGAGGAGGTAGAGAATATAGGCGAATCGTAAAATTTGATACGCAGTTGTATTTCGCGTCTTTTGTAAGGTGGTTGTGTAGAATTTCAAGTTCGTAGCTTTTAGTTTGTTGGTTATTAGTTGATTTAATGAAATTGCTCGAAATCATAGTTTTGTATGGGAGGGGGTAGAAGGGCAAGCGCGATTTCAAAACTTTTAAGCAACTTCATTTGAATTATTTTTATAAGTTTTTATGCGAAATTTGAAATTGATAGCTTTTAAGAGTTAGCTGATAACTGATTTCTTAAAAATACTGAAAAAAATAATTTTGTATGGGAGGGGGTAGAGGAGGTAGAGGAATCGTAAAACTTGTGATGCAATTTTCTTTCATTTTTGTTGGTAGATGCTCGTACGAAATTTCAAGTACATAGCTTTTAATTTGTTGGTTATTAGTTGATTTAATGAAATTAGTCGAAATCATACTTTTGTATGGGAGGGGGTAGAAGGGCAAGCGCGATTTTAAAACTTTTAACGCAATTTAATTTGAATTATTTTTGTAAGTTGTTATGCAAAATTTGAAATTGATAGCTTTTAATAGTTAGGTGATAATTGATTTCTTGAAAATGGTCGAAAAAATAATTTTGTATGGGACGTGGTAGAAGTGTTAAAGATTTTCGACTAGTTAATATTTCGTATATTTAGGGATTTTTTTTAAATGCATTTCGCAAATTTTCAAGCTTCTACCTTAAAATTTCACTCAAAAATTTTCAGTTTATGTGTTTTTTTCAATGCACATGAAACACCTTGTGCACGTTAGACCGGGGGGGTCGGTTTATAATAAATATGGATCAAGTTATTTGTTTATGTACAATAAATATAGGTATTTACATGCAAAATTTTAACTTTGTATCTTTCACCAAAGCCCTAAAAAAATCACTCAAAGTTTTCGACATTTTTGCTTATCACCTCCCTCTCCTTACACCTCCCAACTTAAAATTTTTACCAAAATTAATTATTAAGTAGTTCTACAATCTGACAAATTTCTGATTTGATATATGTACTACTTTTTGAGATATAAGGATTTGTAATTTTGAGAAGTGCGCCATTTTTGAAATGTTCCCCATTTCCCCCCACTACTATTATTTCGACATGTTACATTTTTTTGTATTTGCCCAGTATAGCTTAATTTACGTTTTAAGTTTCAATTACATAGCTTAAGAGATAGTTGAGATATTAATTTTTAAGTGTTTTTCTTTGCACCCCCCCTGACCCACCCCCTTACAATAATTAGCCGCTTTCTGAGCTGGTTCCGATGAAACTATATGCCACCTTGACGGTCTCTAAATACGACTTTTTTACAATAAGTGATTTCGAAGATATAATCATTTGAAAAAAAAATTCGGCCGACAATTGGTTCTTAGCCCCCCCTTTTCGCACCCCAATATATAAAAAAATTAAATTATTTTTAAAAGTTGTCCCACAAACTTTTCTATATGTATGTTGAGTTTTAGCTTCCTATATGTTGCCATGGTTGAGATATTTGAATTCGTATTTTTCGGTTTAAGCGTTCCCCCCGTCTCCCCCTGAACCCGTACACCCCCCAAAATGGGTATCCGCCTGAGATCCGCAACTATCTACAATCCCCCCAAAAATGAACTTTCTATCTTGAAGGGTTTGGGAGTTAATGTGCGCTGAGCGTACACGTCGGCGTACGGCGTACGGCGTACAGACAGACGGATTTTTTTTTTTTGCATTTTTAGGCTAATTTAGTCATGAAACGCGAAAAAACAAAATTTCAGGGTAGCAAATTTTTTTTTTTTCTCAAGTCGATCACAATACTTTATTATTAAAATAATAAAGTAAAATTCGTCTGTCTGTACGCCGACGTGTTCGCTCAGCGCACATTAACTCCCAAACTCTTAAAGATAGAAAGCTCATTTTTGGGTGGATTGTAGATTGTTACGGGTCTCAGGCGGACACCCATTTTGAGGGGGGAATCGTGAAATTTGTGATAAAGTTCTATAATATTTCTCTTGTGAGGTGCTCGTACAAAATTTGCAAGTTCGTAGCTTTCAATTTGTTAGTTATTAGTTGATTTAATGGTATTGGTGGAAATCATATTTTTTTATGGGAGGGGGTAGAACGGCATGCGCGATCTCAAAACTTTGGACTCAATTTCATTTCAACTATTTTTAAAAGTTTTTGAAAAATTTTAAATTGATAGCTTTTAATATTGATTGAAAAAATAGTTTTGTATCCTTCTATAGAAGTTTTGAAAGTATTCGACCAGTTAATATTTCATACTTTTAAAGATTATCTTTAAGTGCATTTCGCGAATTTTCAAGTTTCTATATTGAAATTTAATTCAAAAATTTAGTTTTGTGGCTTTTTCATTCCACTTGAAACACCTTGTGCACGTGAGACACTTCGGTGCATAACAATTGTGGAACAAATTATTATTGTTTCTCTTGGTATATCAAATAGATGTATCTACGTGGATAATTCTTATTTACCACTTCCTTCCTCCTACATCTCCCATCTTAAATTTCTTACCAAAATTAAAGACTGTGCAGTTCTATAATCTGACAAAATTTCAATTTCATATCTGTACTCAATTTTGAAATATAACGGTTCGAAATTTTGAAAAGTGCATCATTTTTTATTTGCTCCCTATTTACCCCCACTACTATTATGTCCAAATATTATATTTTTTCATATTTTACTAGTACAGCTTAGTATGTGTTCCAAGTTTCAATTACATAACTTAAAGATTGCCGATATATTCATTTCTAAGTAATTTTCTTTGCACCTGAACCTCGCCCTTACAATAATTAGCCATCTCAGCTGATTCTTGTACAGATTCACCAGAATCAGCTGAGATGGATGCCACCTTAATGGTCCCAAAATATGAATTTTTTAAGGTAAGTAATTTCAAAGACATAACCATTTAAAAAAAAAATGTGGCCGACAATTAGCCCCCCTTTTCGGACCCCAATGGATAAAAACAAATAATTTTAAAGTTTATCCCACAAACCCCTTTATATATATGGTAATTTGTAAATTCCTAGCTAAAATTTTTGTGGAGATAATCAAATTCCTAGTTTTGGGTTTTAGCGCTACCACCGCCTTAACTCTTACACTTCCCAAAATGGATGTCCGCCTGAGATCTGCAACTATTTACAATCTACCCAATGCTCTGAGCGTACACGTACGACGTACGGCGTACAGACAGACTTTTTTTTTGCATTCTAGGCTATTTCAGTCATGAGACGCGAAAAAATGAAATTTCGGGGTAGCAAATTTTCTTTTCCAAGCCGATCACAATACTTCTTTTTTAAAATAATAAAGAAAAATAAATGGAAGAACAAAAACAAAATTAATTATGATTGCGACACTCTAGATGAAAGGTGAAAAAGGTTAATGCACCGGAAATGTCATCTCAAATTCTTTCGAGTAGTGAATAGTGACTTTTATATGGGAGGTGGTATAATAAGAGGGGGAGGTTTGTAATGTTTTATATGACACTGAATATTGTACCCAAAATGTTTTGTTCTGAATTTAAAATTTAAAGATTTTATAATTTTTAAAGAAATTGAACATTATTTTTCTGACATTAGGGCATTTACATAGGAGGTGGCAGAGGATGCAAACGGTTTTGGATGATTTTAAAACTGCTGATCGACACCTTTATCACTATGCTTTGTTCCAATTTCAAGGACGACAGTTATCATATGTTCGAAAGGAAAATGCTTTTCTTGAATTTCGTTGAAAATTTGTATGGGAGGAAGTAGAAGGAGTGAAGCGAAGTTGTATACTTTCTGACAAAATTTGAAACTTTTCAATTTTTCTAGTTCGATATAAAGCTTAATTGTTACGCATTTGTACAGGAGAGGGTAGAAGGAGTACACGAATTAAAATAACATTCGACGTTATAGATATTAGCGTTGTAACACTTTGCTCAAAATTTCAAGTTGAAAGCTTTAACAGTTTTGGAAAAAAATAATAAACTTAATAGAAGCGTCGAAATTTCGTGAAATTTTTATTTTTAAAAATTAATTTCAATTGTAAAAGAAATAATGCCGTCTCAGGGAGGCAGTATTTATATAGTTTTAGTTACAACAACAACTTAAAATTAAGAAAAATAGTGTTACCAGTAAGGTTTCCTTTATTATTTTATTATTATTATTATTTTCTTTTTTTTATAAAATTTATGCTATGAGTTTATTATTTAATTTTATTTTAAATAATTAATTTATGTTACATTTTGACGTTAATGATATTCATATCATTATACTTTGATGTAATTTTCAAGTCAATAGCTCAAATAGTTTAGGAAAAAAATCTATTTATAGAAATTTTGAAATTTAATGATATTTTTACGGGAATGGGTGAAGGAGTGATAAGATGTAGCCTGTTCACGATCTAAAAGTTTCTTTTTTGCTAAAACTGATGTGAAATTTTTTTAGCTCGATAGCTCAAAACGTTCGTTATGTTGTAGACAGATGGAAAGACGAACGAACGGGCGCTCGGAATCAAGGTTTTTGAGCGACAAAAAATATTTCTATACCCTTGGCGAGGATTATCTCTTTACGTTACAAACGGCAATGCAAACACAATATACTATCAGATTTCATGCAGTGTAAAGTATTGAAATAGTTTCATTTCAAACTAGCGAAATTATAGTAATATTAGAAGACTTATTGTTTTTTATTTATGTCATATAGACTCGTGTATTATCTACGCGAAAGTCCTAGAATTTTTATATGTAAAAAATCTAACAACCAGCAATATAGCTAACATTATTTGCTCAATTCTATTTTAACATCCGCATTTCTTACATCCATTTGTACGAAAATGTTCAAAAAACTCACCGAATTTTATGATGGGAATGAAAACTATTCATCTGTGAATCTTTGCATCCTACGCCCAATGCACAAACTCAAGAAGACAAAGTCATTTCTTAGAAACTTTTCCCATTGATATTATCATAGTTATAGGAGAAAACTTTCCCAAGCTGAAATATTACTGCAGGAGCTTTGCACTAAGATGAAAACTTAATAGCAAAATAGTTGGCAAGTAAAACTAGATCAAGGAATCTTAGCCAAATATTTAAGATTCGACTGTGCCCTTAACACAACTACAATTACCCAAGCAATTCGGTTCGCAGTTATTCTCTTTTTTCTTAAATCAAAAGAAATGGGCGGGAAAATGGAAATTTGCCAATAACAAGACTTTTTCCCATCTCCATCATTCTCCCATTTAATACACACGAACGTCGCTCCAAGGATTAGCATTCATGGAATAAGTAAAAAAGGCTCATCATAATTAACGCAGATAGGTTTAATTCTATCGCCAACTTACCTTCATAAATCTCTTCTTTTGCAGATCCTGCAACCCGCAACCATTCCGACGATGGGCGCGAAGTAGAGTATTTTTGCACGGAAAGGACGCAGCCTAGAGAGGAAATACGGACGTTGCCTTAATGGCTGTACCGGTCGAAGAGGGTGTCCTTAGTGCGCTGCGGGGTGTCGTTAGCGAAACGACACGACTCCCCAAGCCGCTTCTTATCAAGGTCTACGTCGCAAGTCTGAAAGATGGTGAGTATTTATTTAGAAGAAAGTAATTAGGTGGTGTATTCTAAGGACTGAGATGTCTTTCGTAGAATTCAAGGAGGAGCGTCGAATGATTCTCGAGCTTATCGGACCGGAACTTCAAACGCTTTACGATGATCGGCAGGTTGAGGTGAGTTTATTCGCTTATGTAAATTGTATTAAATAATCAAAAGAGTCCTTTTCATGTGGGCTGCTATGGCGATTAGATCGAACTGGTCGACATGCATTTCGGTACAGGTCCGACCGAAGTTCCAATGGTGGAAGTGGATCCTTCCATTATGAGGGATTATCTTTACGAAGTCGAAAGATGTCACAGGGATTCGAAGAGCGTGTTTTTCATTGTAAGATGATAGCGAGACTATGAAATGTCGGCGAAATTTTTGAAACAATTATTGTATTACCACAGGCACTCGTTGGCGAAGGCTTGGGAAAAACCATTCTGCCGTGCAGTATGGGATCCGACATATTCGAAGCAATTTCCGGGAAATGTGATACAGACAAACGCGCTATTCTAGCGGAATGGTATCATTTTACTGATGACGGAAAATATTCTTTGAACAATAATTACAGGTGAGTAGGTGTCTAACTTTATCGTTCGTAAATTTTTTTTTTTTAATTTTTTGTTTTCTTCTCAATTTTCTGTGTTTTTCTAATTTATTGAGAATCGGAGCAATTCTTTTATGTAAATATTATTGTAAGGGAAAAATTCCCCGAAATTGAGTTTTTCTTTTCAATTTCTTTGAGATTATTATCGAATCATAAAATGTGAATTCGCTGAAAGTATCAAAGTATCAATCAATAATTTCTTATGCGAAATTTAAATTTTTTAAAGTTATATGGATGGCGTTAAGAGCAACGAACTTTATTTTTCACGGAAATCAGATGCAGGAGTCACTTAAAATGCTCTTTTAAATTTTTTAATTTTAAAATTCCGCGAATTGAAGAAGAATATTTTCGTTTATGTCTCGAAAGTTATTTAGGTTCCACAATGTCGTAATTTTACATTTTTCGTGGTTATTTAGGACGTACCGTCTTATTTGTAAAATATGTGAGACTTTAATTTTCGATTGCATGATTGCTTACGGTAAGGTCATGTACGTTTTCATTTAAAAGTACTATGATAAGAAAATATTAATATATAATATATATCGGTCATCGCATATTAGAGATACTCATTTGAGCTTCAAAATGCTGCAACTGTAGCTAAAGTCAAAATGCCAAGTAAGTCTTGTGCTTTCGTTCGACGTGTACCGTCTTATATTACGAAAGTTCAAACAGTTTTCGCTTTTAATACAAAATGAGCTTAATTAAATATGCATAACACAAACCTAACAATTATATTTATTCATTACAAAAGTAGCACTCGAATAATTTTATAAAAATTGAAATCAATATTCTAGTATTGAAATAATATTTACTTCTTGTACAATTGCACTTCAGTCCAATTATTGGCCTCCTGACCTTCAGGTTCCTTAAAATTTTTCAATTACTCGTTGTGGAAGGGTTGTAGCCCTTCACACATCAAATATTTTCATTTACGTAGACCTCAGTCTACGGTATATCCAAGCAAGCTACTTTCTAGAATTACGCTTTGATCGGGATTTGAACTCATGACCTTCGCATTGCATACCAACATGCTATCCTAGATATTCTACTTCTACAATGGAACCGCAGCCCAAATTGGGCCTTGGCCTACTGGCCTTCAGACTCCATAACATTTTTCATTATTTATTATCTATGAATTTTTCATTTTCGTAGATTGAGGTGACCTAGGTATACCCAAGCAGACGGTATACTGGAATTATGCGTCTACCGGGATTTGAACTCACGACCTTCGCATTGTAGACCAACACGCTACCCACTAGGCTACACACTACTTATTGATTTAACATAATGGTCTAATTCCTCTTCAATAGAGTCGCAGTCCAAATGAATCTTGCGCTGAGAATCTCTATCAAACATGTCTCTTAGGATGGTTCGCTGATACATTGAACTACCTTTGGTTTCTCAACCCTAGATTTCTTTTAACTTGGTACAAATAAAGGTGCAAGTAGTAAATGTGATCAGCTTTTCCACTTCTTTCAAACCATGAAAGAAGAAGTATTTCGTGCTCTTCTACAGAATGGTCAATAGGAAATATTTCTCCATTCACTAAGAATCTTTAGATCAAGCTACGCTTCTGGATATATTTCCCATACGTGCAGAACAGCAAAGGTGGTCTTCATACTGAAGATAGGTTAAAAATCCGGATCAGATCTGAAATACTACAGACTCATCAGTCTCATATCGTTTCTTGTAAGAATATTGCAAAAGGTACTAGACCACTACCAAACAGTACTTAGTTCTAAATACACCATTGCATATAAACCTATAGGATTACCAAAATAAATTCCAGCTTGAAAACAATATTGAGAGATCAATCCCTTTAAACGAAATGGGGCTATGCGCCCTCTTGGATATTGAGGACGCATTCGATAAACCGTCATATGCATGAATTAAATTTACAGATGCCGAAAAGGAAATCGATGAAATTTCAGCAAGATGGATCAGCGAATTAATGACATTGTGCGAATTAGACTACTACATGCACAATTCAAGCTGAGAATGGCTGACTACAAGCAAGAGTGTTATCCCCACTTTAGTGGTACCTGGTAGTAGATGAACTGCTGAGTTTTCTTAGCAGCTGTGGATATCTCAGGGGATTAAGGGCGAATGCGCTTCACACAATCATGTTGCGAAGAGAATTAACTAATTACCAATTCGAACAAAACCGTGATTGTTACTTTTACCAGAAGAAACTTAAATATGATGAACTCATGGTTTGGTGAATGTTTTCACAGTGCATTTTGAATTGAAAGAAAAGATTTCCGGATTCTACACTGTTACGCTTTATTATTCGTGACGTTTCGGTCTCTGCCGAGACCTTTATCAAACTGATCGACAATTATAAAAGAGAATTATTATGTAGAAAAGGGGGTTAATTAAGTGTGGGATGGGTAATCAAGGTTAAATTAGTTAATTAAGGATACTTAATTAGTATCAGGTAGTTAAATTAGTCAAGGATTTCTGGGTACGGATTTTGTTCTTACCAAATTTTAAGGCAGGTAGCCAAACTGCTGATTACCCTTGCAAATCGCAAAGAACTCTTACTTTATCGGGCGATACTTCACTTTTCCGCTATAGCATCCTTTGCCTCCCTAGAAACAAATATTGATCTCAAGTCTGTCAAAGAAGTAAAGCAACAGACTTAAGCAATGGGTTTAAGAAGTTTTATAAAATTTAAATGAAATTTCTAATCTGAAATCAATGAGCTATATGGAATAGGATTGAAAACGAATCGATTATTTCAATAAATCATTTTCGAATCCTTCCCATTTCATAGACTGCCGCACGAAAAACTTATCTTTGATAAAAGTCCACAACACAAATCCAATTCATTTCCGACCAAATTAATACATTTCGCTCTCCCTAGTACGCAGTTCTTGCGTCTCCAACAGCAATAATACAGAACTGCTGACAAGATAAAGCACTTCCTATCCTCTATGAGCTTAGAGCTAATCCACCCGAAAACGAATCCCGAAAAAATCTCTCTAATTTCCGTTATACAAAAGGACACATTAGTATACGCAAGGAAAAAACCGTTTTTAGCCATCCTTCATTGCCAGATTGTATCTAGTCCTGATTATTGCCGAACTTTTCTGTCACAGATCAAATTTTCATTATCTCCTTCATCTCCTTTGTACGATTTTATTCAATGATAATTTTTTTTTTCTTTTTTGCTTTTTCCATGTAACGAGCAGGAATCAATCAGCCGAAGAATGGTTTCATGATTATGGTAAAATATTGGAATTAATTGAGCGGAATTGTGAAGAACTGCTGAAGTTGCCGTCAAACGATCAAGGATTCGTCGAGCGTTTGAAGGCGATGCGAAGGACCCAGCTGGAAATGGAAATAAGCAAGGCATTAGGTAAGAAACAGCTACTATATAAATACTGAGAGAGTATCAACTATTACAATATATGCGAGCTGAACTGACACCAATAAGCACGGTGTCAATTCTGCTCGAGATTCGTGTCGGCTTACTTCTGCCTGTTAAGGAAAATCAATTTTCTAACTTGGGTCGGTTACGAGTACGGCACTAAGCCGATGTGTCCTTTCCTAGAAACCGAAAATATTCTGTCGAATGAATGCAATTATTCGGTCTCAAGAGTACTTATATTGTCACATTTTATTTACGGCACACTACTAGATATCAACGATAGACCTATTGACGAAATGTATCCTGTTTGGTCTTTCAAATGATAGATTGACAGAAGCGTAGACAAGTGCAAATACAGTAAAAGTGTGATTTGTGAATGTCACAGAAACAAGAAAAGTTATTTAGTGTCCACTTATTTGTGTTACTTGTACTGTTTTGCATATAATAATTTGAGCTTATGAGAAGAAATTTTGAAGTAAATTAAAAAAAATGGATGGTAACTCTAAAATATTTGCCAATAAGTCGGCCCAACTTTATTATTCTTAAAATAATATGATGACGCGTGGGAATGCAAGGCTAGGGCAAGTAAATGGGGGTTTTCGAGCAGGGCTGTTGGCAATTATTTAACACTTAACTGCGACTACGATCATTAGCTCCAGTACATACATTAAGCAATATTTCATTTGTTTATTTATGCAAGATTGCGTTTGAATGGGGGAAGGGGGCCGATAGGTGGATGGTAATAAATTTGTAATTTATTACTTGAGTTATGTTAAAAAACATAAAAGGACTACGATACTCTAGATGACAGCGAAATTTTCTGATTTTAAGAAATTTTGTAGGGAAAGTGGTGAAGGGGGTGACGACACTGAACAAATTTTTTCACATCACCCTAGAGTTGTTATACAACATTTCGGGTTCAAAAATTAAATAGGTACTGAGAAACTGGATTTAATGGATTTAGCGAAATTGTGCAGCTTGTATAGGAGGTGGTAGAAGAAGGAACGAGTTCTAAGTGGCTTTTTCAGAAATAACTAAGAACACCATGTTTTTGATATGTTTTAAATTGCAGATCAGTAGCATTCATACTTTTCAGGAAAATCGACTTTCTGTAAAGTTGAGAAATTGTGTCAGATTGTCTGGGAGAGGGTAGAAAGAGTGAAGCTAATCATTTTTTTTGTCTTACTAATAATTCTAAATAAATGTTGAGTGCACAATTTCATCATCATCAATGGCGCGACAGCCCAAATCGGGCCCTGGCTTCCTGAAGTCGTCGCCTCCAATCGTCTCGATCCAAAGACCGCGTCCTCCAGTTGCTAATTTTTAAGATGGCTTTGCTGTCTTCATCAATCGAGTCTTCCCATCGCTTGCGTGGTTTGCCTACTGGTCGGTTACCACTCGTTTTGCCTTTTAGAGCACGTTTGGGGATTCTTCTGTCTTCCATTCGCTCTACATGGCCAGCCCACTGCAGTTTACGTAGCTTGATGAACGTTGAAGCTTCTGGCTCATCGTAGAGTTGATACAACTCTTGGTTGTATCTTATTCGTCATTCCGTTCCTTCCTTCACAGGTCCCAAAATTCTTCGGAGGACCTTTCTTTCGAATGCGTTAACTGCTTTTTCGGAAGTTCGCGTTAATGTTCACGTCTCGCTGCCATAACAGAGCACAGGTCGTATAATAGTTTTATAAATCCGCAGCTTATTGTTCCTGTGCACTTTCTTGGATTTCATTATTGGAAGTACCGAATAATACGTCTTATTTGCAAGTATTATCCGTCGTTTAATTTCGTCTGTTTCATTACCGTCCTTTGCTAGATTAGCCCCAAGATATATGAAGTTGTCCACACTCTCAAAATTATATTCCGTTATTGTTATGTTTTGTCTGATTGGCGTTCTCCTTCTTGTTTGCGTCATTACTTTTGTTTTGCTTTCAATAATGCGCAACCCGACTTCTTTTGCGGCGGAGTCAAGATTGACAAATACCTCCTTAACACTAGGGAAGGATCTTACTAGAATGTTAATGTCGTCAGCGTATGCTACTAGTTGGGTGGACTTGAATAGTAGTGTCCCGTTGGTGTCGACTGGGATTTTTCGGACGACATACTCTAGTGCCAAATTGAAAAGCATAGGAGCTAGACCATCTTCCTGCTTTAAACCACATTCCGTTCGAAAGCTGGTTGTGGAATCGGTTTGTATTCTCACTTGGGATTCAGTGTTCGTCATGCACAATTTCAGCTCGATCAATTTGATACGTACTGAGAAAATTTGTTTAGAGTATTTC
This sequence comes from Chorisops tibialis, assembly GCA_963669355.1. NCBI lineage: Eukaryota > Metazoa > Arthropoda > Insecta > Diptera > Stratiomyidae > Chorisops > Chorisops tibialis. Next base: position 113,301,526 of record OY770262.1, on the reverse strand, counting down.
ATGAAAAGTGCAATTTGCACAGGAGGTGGTGGAAGAAAGATGAGGACTCGAATAATTTTTATACAGTAGATTTGAATCATCATATAAATAATACATACCAAATTTCAGATCAATAGCATTTATACTTTTTGAACAAATCCGTTTATTGTCGAATTGCAAAATTGTGTCATTTTGTATGAGGGGTGGTAGAAAAGGTGGAGCGTTTTGGCGCATTCACGAGCTTCACCTTACTTTTTTGTCGAAAACGATGTGTACAAAATTTGAGCTATCTAGCTCAACGTGTTCTCAAGATAGAGAGGACACGAACGGACAGACGGACAGACAGACAGACGGACAGGTCTTGAGATTTTTGAGTGATTATATGAACTTCTGTATCATTCATTTTTTTCTCCAAGTCTTATTTCTTGGTTTAACAAACTTAACTTGTGGCAAACTTATAATACTCTCAAATTTCATCTACTAGAGTATAATAGTCTGTTAGTTTTCAAGTTCTTAGCTTTTAATTTGTTGGTTAAATGTAAGTTGATTCATTGATATTTGTCCAAATCATACTTTTGCATGAATAAATGGGCAAGGGAGTTTTCAAAACTTTGTTTTACGATATTTTAAAAGGATTTTCTGCAAGTTCAAGCTAACAGCTTCTAATAGTATTGTGTTTTTATGATATTTATGATATATGTCTAATCGAACCCAACGAGTACAATTTCGAGATGCTGTCTCATCGATTATTCCTAACACTTCTGGTGTACCTCAGGATAGCCATCTTGGTCCACTTCTGTTTACTTTATTTATTAATGACGTGAGTTCGTTCATCTCCAACTCAAATACAGGGTGGGCGATTTAGTGGTTTCTTTTTAAATTATAGGTTATTTTGACACTGAAAGCTGTTTCCCGCTCGAAATCTTGACAGAAAGTCTGTATCATACCTCCGCGGACCGAATGAGTCGCTTTATACTTGAACAACGTTCACAACAACAACAACAACAACAAAACAACTCAACAACAAATCATTTTTTCTGACGAGGCGCATTTTCAATTGCAGCATCTGGGGCTCGGAAAACCCACATGTTGATGTCGAGAAGCCAATGCATCCACAGAGAGTGACATCATTGGACCATTTTTCTTCGAAAATGAGGCTAGAAACAACGTTTCGGTCAACGGTGAACGTTACAGAGCCATGTTATCCGACTTTTTTTTACTGAAATTGAAGACATGGATTTGGATGACCTCTGGTTCATAGAGGATGGCGCGCCATGTCACACAGCCCATGCCACAATCAATCTTTACGCACCAAATTCCCAAATCGTGTTATCAGCCGTCTTGGCAAAGTCAATTGGCCGCTTCGGAGCTGCGATTTACCCCTTTGGACTTTTTTTTTCTGGGGAACCGTGAAGGGCTGATGTTACCCCAATAGTCCAGAAACAATTCAAGCACTTAAGGCTAATATCATCCAAGAAATCCGTGAGCTACAGCCCGAAACTATCGACATGGTCTTAGAAAATTGAAGTAACAGAATGCGCTACTGTGAAGCCAGCTGAGGCAGCCACTGGAACAAAGTTTTATTTCGTCATTAATGGGAATGTTTGTTCTTACTAGTAAAGTTATAATACTTGGGAAAAAATTTAATTTTGTTCATTTTATTGCGTTTTTAAAAAAAAACTTGTATTTGGCCCATCCTGTATTCTCTTATATGATGACGATGCAAAAATATTTCGTACTATTATCTGTACGAATGATTATCTACTTTTGCAAAATGGCATAAGGCTATTTTTTGACTGTTGAATGTTGGAAAGTGCACCATGTCATCTTTCTCCAGGAAAAATAATCCAATTTATTTATGTATTAGAGGGAATTGCTTTGCAAAAATTAAGCAAAGTACGTGATTTAGGTGTACTATTCAATGATAAATTTACCCTCGAGGACCATGTCGATAGTATAGTTATCAAGGCTAACTCCATTTGGGGCTTTGTAAAACGATGGTGTAAGGACTTTAACGACCCTTACATTACAAAAACACTTTATTGTGCTTTTGTTCGTTCAATTCTTGAATATGCCTGCCCTGTTTGGACTCCGTACTATGATATTCATATCAATAGGATAGAGTCTGTACAGCGGAAATTTGTAACATTTGCACTGAAAAGTCTTCCTCCTCCTCCTGTTCCTCCTTATCAAGAACGACTTCAACTTCTTTCGTTGGAGTCACATAGGCGATTAATTGTTAGTGCTACAGTTGCAGTAAAATTAATTTCAGGTGAGATTGACTCTCCGCCCTTGTTAGGAGCTCTCTCCTTCAAAATACCTCATCGGTCCTTAATCTTAAAATTGCTCATATAAAATCAGCTTTGTTAAAATAACAATATGATGTTTTCACTGTAATCTTTGTAATATATATGGTAGTATAATTTGTAAGTAATCATTTGTTGATGAATTCTAAATGAATAAATAAAAAATAAATATTTGAGTTAATATTTTAAATTTTCATGTACTTTTGTTTAAATGAATTCTACGAATTTATACGAACCATAAGATTTATTTATACCGATGTAAAAGAATACAATTTTAAGTACAGTGGAAGATAAAAAATAGAATGGGTGCAACATTTTGAACACCTCACATTAACCGCACGAAAAGCAGCAAACATATAAACCAGTTCTGCTGATATAATAGCTGATAAAATAATCTATTTGAAAGAATCTTTTTGAGTTTGCACAGTGCTCGGTGCCGGGCGTGCTTTATGGCCGTCTAAGCTTCTTTTTCAAAAAAGATTTTTTTTATTTATTTCTTACCATTTTTCTGTCGGCCCTTGTTCTTTTTTTTAATCGTTTTAAAATAGATGAAATTTAAAATGTAACTTTTTCGAATGGTCACACCGCCGTCGGATTTTCAAGTCCCCATTTTCAGCTAAGTTTCGGCTAACGGACAGGGTTCTTTGGTATGTTCATTGTCCCGTGCATAGGCCTAGTACTTGCGGACTCCGGGCCGTTAATTATTTTTTGTTTTGGTTTTTATTTATACCACCTGATTTTTGTTTTAATTTTTGCTTTGCAATGCTTGCGTTTCTATTTCGTGTTACTGTTGCCATATTCTCGTTTCTATTTTTATACTCTAGATGAAATCTGAGAGTATTATAACTTTGATCTAAAGTTTGTAACGCCAAGAAATAAGACGCGGAGAAAAAAAATGAATGATACAGAAGTTAATATTATCACTCAAAAATCTCAAAACCGGATGTCCGTCCGTCCGTCCGTCCGTGACAAAAAAGTAAGGTCAAGTTCGTGAACGGGCCAAATCGCTCCACCCCTTCTACCCCCTCCCATACAAAATGACACAATTGCGCAATTTGACTTTAAACGGATTTGATCAAAAAGTATTAAAGTTATTGGCCTGAAATTTGGAATATATTACTTTTATAATAATATCAATCTACCGTAGGAAAATTATGCGTATCGTCCTCCTCCTTCCACCACCTTCCATAAAAAATGCACTTTTTAAAAAAATACTCTAAACCAATTTACTCAGTGCGTATAAAGTTAAGCGGGCTGAAATTGTGCACTAAATATTTATTTACAATTATTAATCAGACCAAAAAAAATTAGATGATTAGCTTAACCCCTTCTACCTCCTCCCATACAAAACGATGAAATTTCGCAATTCGACAATAAATGGATTTACTCAAAAAATATAAAAGCTATTAGTCTAAAATTTGGAATATATTACTTTTATGATAATATCAATCTATCGTATAAAAATTATTAGTGCCCTCCTCCTCCTTCTACCACCTCCCATATAAACTGTACTTGTCATGAATTACTCTAAGCCAATTTACTCAGTGCGTATACAATTTAGCGGGCTGAAATTGTGCTCTAAATATTTATTTAAAATATTGAGTAAGACCAAAAACAATTAGTCGACTAGCTTCACCCGTTCTACCCCCTCCCATACAAAATGACACAATTTCGCAATTCGACAATAAATTGATTTGCTCGAAAAGTATAAAAGCTATTAGTCTGAATTTCGGGAAATATTACTTCCATAATAATTTCAATCTACAATATAAAAATTATTTGCGTCGTCCTTCTCCTTCCACCCCCTCCCATACAAACTATACTTTTTCATGAAATGCTCTAAGCCGATTTTCTCAGAACGTATAACATTTATCGAGCTCCCATTTTGTAATAAATACTTAATTAGCATTATAACTAAGATCAGAAAAAAATATTTGATTAGCTTCACTGCTTCTACCCCCTCCCATACAATATGACACAGTTTCACAACTTCAAAAAAATCTATTTTCTTGAAAAGTATGAATGTTATTAGTCTAAGAGATGTCAATTTTATGATATTCTTAGTTATTTCTGAAAAAATCACTAAAATCTCTCCACTCTTTCTACCACCTCCTATACAAACTGCACATTTTCACTAAATTTGCCACACTAATATTCTCAGCTCCTATTCAATTTTCGGAGTAAGTATTTTGTATAAAACATTTTTATAGCTACTTTAGCATGATGGGGAAAAAATTAGATCAATGCTATCACCCCTTCTAACACTCCCCATACAAAATTTCTTGCGATCACAAAAAATTCTATTTCATCTAGAGTATCGTAAGATTGCGCTTTACGCGCAATCGTAGCCCTGTTATGTTTTTTTTTAAATTTGTGTAATTTTATTATTATTTATTAATTTTTTCTTATATCATGACGAATTTTTAGCTATTAGTTTTTCTTGTAATGCGTACGTTATTAGTTCGCGCTGATATATTCTTAGTTTCGTGTTTGCTTTAACTTTAACTTACTGTTTTTGTCTCGAATTGTTTTCTCCTTTTTACATTGTTTTTAATTTGCTCTCTGTTTATTTTCAATTTTACTTTATTATTTTAATAATAAAGTATTGTGATCGACTTGGGAAAAAAAAAAAATTTGCTACCCTGAAATTTTTTTTTTTCGCGTTTCATGACTAAATTAGCCTAAAAAAGCAAAAAAAAAAAATCCGTCTGTCTGTACGCCGTCCGCCGTACGCCGTACGCCGACGTGTACGCTCAGCGCACATTAACTCCCAAACCCTTCAAGATAGAAAGTTCATTTTTGGAGAGATTGTAGGTAGTTGCGGATCTCAGGCGGATACCCATTTTGGAGGGTGTACGGGTTCAGGGGAGGCAGGGGGAGCGCTTAAACCGAAAAATACGAATTCAAATATCTCAACCATGGTTACAGCTAGGAAGCTAAAAATCAACACACATATAGAGGAGTTTGTGGGACAACTTTTAAAAATAATTTAATTTTTTTATCCATTGGGGTGCGAAAAGGGGGGGCTAAGAACCAATTGGCGGCCGAATTTTTTTTTCAAATGATTATATCTTCGAAATTACTACTCATAAAAAATTGATATTTTGAGACCATTAAGATGGCATCAAGATCTACTAGAATCAGTTTAGATAGAAGCTAATTCTTGTAAGGGGGAGGGTCAGGGGGGGTGCAAAGAAAAACACTTAAAAATTAATATCTCGACTGTCTCTTAAGCTATGTAATTGAAACTTGAAACGAATACTAAGCTTTACTAGTGGCATATGAAAAAAATATAACATATGGACATAATAGTAGTGGGGGGAAATGGAGAGCATTTAAAAAATGGCGCACTTTCCAAAACTACAAATCACCAAATCTCAAAATTGAGTACACATATCAAATTGAAAATTTGTCAGATTGTAGAGCTATATAGTCTTTAATTTTGGTAAAAAATTTAAGTTGGGGGGTGTAAGGGGAGGGAGGTGGAAAGCGAAAATGTTGAAAATTTTGAGTGATTTTTTTATGGCTCTGGTAAAAGATACAAAGTTGGAATTTTGCACGTCGACACATCTATTTAATGTACATAGAAAAAAAATAATAATTTGTTCCAAAATTGTTATGCACCGAAGTGGGGGTCTAACGTGCACAAAGTGTTTCATGTGCAATGAAAAAAACACATAAACTGAAAATTTTTGAATGAAATTTTTAGGTACAAACTTGAAAATTTGCGAAATGCATTTAAAAAAAATCCCCAAGAGTTTAAAATATTAACTGGTCGAATATCTTTAAAACTTCTACCCCCTCCCATACAAAAATTTTTTTCGACCATTTCTAAGAAATCAATTATCACTTAACTATTAAATGCTATCAATTTGAAATTTTGCACAAGAACTTACAAAAATAATTGAAATAAAATTACGTTAAAAGTTTTGAGATAGCACTTGCCCTTTTACCCCCTCCCACACAAAAGTATGATTTCGACCAATTTCATTAAATCAACTAATAACTAACAAATTAAAAGCTACAAACTTGAAATTTTGTACAAGCACCTCACAAAAAAAAAGAAATAAAACTGCATCACAAATTTTACGATTCCCTTACCTCCTCTACCCCCTCCCATACAAATGTTTGGTTTCGTGAATTTAAAATTCACCGAATCCAATGAAAATTCTATGCAATTTCGTCTATGAAACTGACATTCTATACACAGAATATTGGATTTGGTTCAAGCAATCAATTAAGAAACTATTAACATCCACCCACCCTTACTATCACCCTCCCCCCTCCCTTCATGAAAACTCAAACTTGCATAAATAAACCAATGAAATATGGAGCTTTTGAACGTTTCCGGAAAGTGTTAAATTGAGAACTGCCCTGCCCAAGAAGCTCCTTTCACTTAGTCTTCCCTAACCCTTCTAACCTGCATATTGACTTTCTACGCATGCGCATTTTGTCCCAAAAATAATAAAGTTTCGCCCGACTTGTTGGCAGTTTATTTTAATCTTTAATCCAAGTCCTTTTTTATTTCTCTGTATGCAATACATACATTTATTTTTTGTACACACTTCTATTTTTAATGGCAACTTTTACGATCGACTAGGTTATCGTTCGGGGATTGAGTTCTGCTTAGCTCTCCCTGTACATTTACACCCAAACATTAAAGCCAGAAATATAAGCACTTGGCGGGTGCAAGGTGCTACCAGGAAGTGAGCAGTTTTATTCTGTTCCCATATATCAACTTTTTCCATCATTTTTTCGCCAGTGGGAGATCGCTCTCTACATGCGCGATGATGTGCCCTTCCAATTGGTTCCACATTTCGGTACCTGCTTCAATGCGGAATCTAGTTATATCTAGATAAAACTTTTAATCCAGGGGCTTATCTTGCATTTTTGTTACGTTTATAGAAGCCCGACATTGAATACAGCTAAAATAGCTAGTGGGCTAGATGGTTTGTCTGAGTCCATCCAGTCCATCCAGTCCATTTACAATGCACATCCTAACGCTGAAATCGATATCGCGGGCGATTTCGCACGGACCAATAGGGACGTGATACTGAGCTCTTTGCCTCGTTAAACGGTTCACAACAGGTAAATAAGCCTACTCGTTTACCAGAAATTGCAGGTGAATTCTCCAATCTTCTTGATTTATTTCTCACCAGCCAATGTCAGAAATACTCTCTCTCTCTATAACATCTCCATCGCTAATTGAAAATACGGGTCTCTTCTTGCTTCACGCACAATTTCCAGTTGCAGCACTAAAACCACTGCCAGTTAAAGTACATCGTAGAATTGTTTGGCATAATTAAAATAGCCAATTCGGGACACTGAACGACTCCTTCAATGCCTTTATTGATGACTCCGATGAAGCCTGTAGACTTTTCACCGAGAATATCCTAAAAGGTATGAAGCTCTACATACCTTCTAGTCAAAAGCGAATCCGGCTATCGCAGGACTCTTGGATGGATCACAAAAGAATGTCTCGCGGCAATTCAGCCTAAGAATCAATTATTTCAAAATTTTGGAACTCCTGCTAACAGACAGCTTTATAATACATCAAGAAATACCTGCAAATCTATCCTTAAGCGTGTTAAATTTGATCATCCCCAAAAACTTCGGCGGAAGATCCTTCAGACTCTAGAAGTCTCAAGATCATTTTGGTCTTTGTCAAAACGGTCAACAATAATTTCATCTCTTCATCAACACCACCACTCGTTGATGGCGATCGTATCGTTACTGATCTGGTTGAGAAAGGTAACCTATTGGCAGTAAGTTCCGCAAGAAACTCCACGCTACCATCTTCAAACCAAACCCCTCCTATCGCAACACCATCAGATTTTTCGCTGCCTCCTCTACATTTCCGCACGCGTCTATTTAGGATCCTGTTTGCCTTACCGTTTGTAACGCTAAGAAATAACGTTCGCACAGAGTCGCCGAGGGTACAGAAATATTTGTTATCGCTCAAAAACCTCGATTCCGAGTGACCGTCAGTCTATCTGTCTGTCCGTCTGTCTACAACATAACTTTCGAACGCGTTGACCTATCGTACTGAAATTTGTCATGTGTCATGATTAGCAAAAAAGTAACATTAAGTTCTTGAACGAGTCACATCCCCCCACTCCTTCCACCCCTCCCATATAAATTTCATGAAATTTCTAAATTTTTGAAATTTATTTTTCTCCGAAACCATTTCAGCTATTAACTTCAAAACTAGGTCATAGTATAATGATATATATATCATTAACCTCAAAAAATATTGATCTGATCCCCTTACTCCTTCTACCACCTTCCATACAAATGCACAATTTTCAAAAATACAGTTATTCGCTTTTCACTGCAACTAGTAAAGGTGAAAGAACCAATTTTTGTCATGATTAATTTTATTACAATTACAACTAATTTTGGAAAAACTATCAACTTCGCCTCACTCTTTCTACCCCCTCCCATAAAAATTTCACGAAATTTCGGCATTTCAATTAAATTATTTTTCTTCAAAATCGTCAAAGCTATCAACTTTTAACTTTTAAATTTTGTGAAAAGTATACTATTATAAATATAATTAATGCCGAAAAATTTCGTTTTGATTCGAATACTTACTTCTACCCCCTCCCATACAAATGCATAAATTTGATAAAGGCATTTAATCGATTTTCATTGAAACTAGAAAAAGTGCAATCTTAAAATTTTGACAGAACTTTTGCCTTAATAATTGCAATCAATGATAAAAAAATACGAACACCACTTCACTCCTTCTATCACTTCCCATACAAATTTTTGCATTATAAATTCAAAAAAATTTTTCTCCTTCGAGCATATGAGAGCTATCGATTTTAAAATTGTAACAAACCAATGTGATTAGGATGTTGATTAGCAGATTTAAAATCATCCAAAACCTTCCACTTTCTCTGCCGCCTCCCATACAAATGCCATAAATTCAGACAAAAATTGTTCAATTTCCTCGAAAATTATGAAAGCTATAAACTTTAAATTCCGCATGAAATATTTTGTATATTACGTTCGATATTATATAAAAAAATTACAGACCTTCCCCTCTGCTTTTACCACCTCCCATACAAAAGTGACTATTCACTATTCGACAGAATTTGTGCTGACATATTCTCCGGTACAATAAACTCTTTCCTATTTCATCTAGAGTATCATATGATACAATTCTGTTGTGTTTTTATTCGAATTTAACACAGCGTTCGAAGGTTTAGTTATAAGGCTAATTTAGTATTAAGTAATCCAATTGTAGTTGTTTATTATTATCATTATTTTTATTTTTTTTATTTCCTTCGCCTTTTCTTTTTTTTTCTTAATTTTTTGAAGTAAAGTTTACACAAACAGACGACGAAAGTCATTGTTTAATCTCTTATAAGTTTTCCAAATTACTTTTCGTCTCATTTGTAAAATAGTTATATTGTGAAATGTTTGAATAATTTGGTTAAATAAACAAAATATGTATCTATCTATCCATGGAAGATTTTATCGCAGAAAAGAAAAGAAAAGAGATTAGTGTACCAAAAAATATATCATCTCAAATTCATTCGAAAAGTGAATAGTAGCTTTTGTATGGGGGGAAGTAGAAGCAGAGGGGGAGGTTTGTAATTTTTATACTCTAGATGAAATCTGAGAGTATTATAAGTTTGCTCTAAAGTTTGTAACGCTAAGAAATAAGGCTCGGAGAAAAAAATGAATGATACAGAAGTTAATATTATCACTCAAAAATCTCAAAATCGGATGTCCACCCGTCCGTCTGTCCGTACGCCTGTGCGCTCTCTAGCTTGAGAACGCGTTGAGCTAGATAGTTCAAATTTTGTACACGTTGTTTTTGACAAAAAAGTAAGGTCAAGTTCGTGAACGGGCCAAATCGCTCCACCCCTTCTACCCCCTCCCATATAAAATGACACAATTGCGTAATTTGACAATAAACGGATTTGCTCGAAAAGTATAAAAGCTATTGGCCTGAAATTTGAAACATGTTACTTATATGAAAATATCAATTTACTGTATATAAACTATACGTGTCCTTCTCCTCCTTCTACCACCTCCCATACAAACTGAACTTGTCATGAATTACTCAAAGCCAATTTACTCAGTGCGTATAAAATTTAGCGGGCTGAAATTATGAACCAAATATTTATTTAAAATTGTTCGTAAGACCGAAAAAAATTAGACGATTAGCTTCACCCCTTCTACCCCCTCTCATACAAAATGACGCAACTTCGCAATTTGACAATTAAATAATTTACTCGAAAAGCATAAAAGCTATTAGTCAGAGTTTTGGGATATATTAGTTTCATAACGATTTAAATCTACAGTAGAAAAATTATTTTCGTTCTCTTTCTCCTTCCACCCCCTCCCATACAAACTACACTTTTTCATGAAATGCTCTAAGACGACTTTCTCAAAACATATGACATTTATAGAACTCATATTTTGTCATAAATACTTAATTAGTATTATAACTAAGATCAGAAAAAAATGTTTTACTAGCTTCACTGCTTCTATCCCCTCCCATACAATATGGAACAGTTTCACAACTTCACAAAAATTCGATTTTCTTGGAAAGTATGAATGGTACTAGTCTGAAGTTTAAGGGATGTAAATTTTATAATATTCCTAGTTATTTCTGAAAAAATCACTCGAATCCCCCTACTCTTTCTACCACCTCCCATACAAACTGCACATTTTCACTAAATCTAACACACTAATTTTCTCAGTCCTCATTCAATTTTTGGAGTAAGCATTTTGTATAAAACATTTTTATAGCTACTTTAGCATGATGGGGAAAAAATTAGTTCAATGCTATCACCCCTTCTACCACTCCCCATCCAAAAATTTCTTGGGATGGCAAAAAATTCTATTCCATCTAGAGTATCTTAAGATAGCGCCTTACGCGCAATTTGTATGGAAGGGGGTAGAAGGAGTGGGGTATAAGGAGTGGGGTATAAGGAGTGGGGTATAAGGAGTGAGGTATGTAGCCCGTTCACGAACTTAAAGTTAATTTTTTACTAAAAATAACACACAACGAAATTCAGCACGATAGCTCAAAGTGTTCGAGAGTTATATTGTAGACAGACGGACAGACGGTCACTCGGAATCAAGGTTTGTGAGCGACAACAAATATTTCTTTACCCTTGGCGGCTCTGTGCGTGCATTATTTCTTAACCTTACAAATGGTAAGGTAAACACAATATACTCTCAGATTTCATGTAGAGTTTAAAATGATATTGATACTCGTTTTTTATAGATTTTCTCGTTTCACAATTCTCGAAGTTTTGGATACGAATATTAAACTGATATACATCTCCTTGTGAAGCCTCAACTGACAATGATGAACCATCATCGATACCACCCACGCTTGCTGAAATCAAAGCAGCCCTATGTGACCAAAAACGAAACAAAGCGCCGGGAATTGACGAGATACCAGTTGAACTTCTGAAAAACGGTGGAAACTGTGTCGCTGAAATACTGCACAACATGATATGCAAAATTTGGACAGAGGAAATCATACCCGACGACTGGCGAAAAAGCATTATATGTCCAATTTACAAGAAAGGAGACAAACTCTGCTGTGAGAACTACAGAGGTATATCATTGTTGTGTACGTCCTATAAAATACTGACAAAAATTATTGAACGTCGTCTTAAGCCCTATACTAATCAAATAATTGGCGAATACCAAGGCGGATTCAGAACCGGACGATCTACAACAGACCAGATATTCTCGGTGAAACAGGTGCTTGAGAAATGCTGGGAATATAACACAGACGTGCACCAAATATTCGTAGATTTTAAACAAGCATACGACAGTATCGACAGGAGCGTACTGTACCAAATCATGCTTGACTTTGGAATTCCTCCAAAACGAGTCCGACTAACAAGACTCACAATGACGAACACTGAATCCCAAGTGAGAATACAAACCGACTCCACAACCAGCTTTCGAACGGAATGTGGTTTAAAGCAGGGAGATGGTCTAGCCCCTATGCTTTTCAACTTGGCACTAGAGTATGTCGTCCGAAAAATCCCAGTCGACACCAACGGGACACTACTTTTCAAGTCCACCCAACTAGTAGCATACGCTGACGACATTAACATTCTAGCAAGATCCTTCCCTAGTGCTAAGGAGGTATTTGTCAATCTTGACTCCGCCGCAAAAGAAGTCGGGTTGCGCATTAATGAAAGCAAAACAAAAGTAATGACGCAAACAAGAAGGAGAACGCCAATCAGACAAAACATAACAATTGCGGAATATAATTTGGAGAGTGTGGACAACTTTATATATCTTGGGGCTAATCTAGCAAAGGACGGTAATGAAACAGACGAAATCAAACGACGGATAATACTTGCAAATAAGACGTATTATTCGGTACTTCCAATAATGAAATCCAAGAAAGTGCACAGGAACAATAAGCTGCGGATTTATAAAACTATTATACGACCTGTGCTCTGTTATGGCAGCGAGACGTGGACATTAACGCGAACTTCCGAAAAAACAGTTAACGCATTCGAAAGAAAGGTCCTCCGAAGAATTTTGGGATCTGTGAAGGAAGGAACGGAATGGCGAATAAGATACAACCATGAGTTGTATCAACTCTACGACGAGCCAGAAGCTTCAACGTTCATCAAGTTACGTAAACTGCAGTGGGCTGGCCATGTAGAGCGAATGGAAGACAGAAGAATCCCCAAACGTGCTCTTAAAGGCAAAGGGAGTGGTAACCGGCCAGTAGGCAAACCACGCAAGCGATGGGAAGACTCGGTTGATGAAGACAGCAAAGCCATTCTAAAAATTAGCAGCTGGAGGACGCGGTCTTTGGATCGAGACGATTGGAGGCGACGACTTCAGGAGGCCAAGGCCCGATTTGGGCTGTCGCGCCATTGATGATGATGATACATCTCCTTGTAAAAAAATATGCGTTGTAAGCTACTCCTATGAAAAAACTCGTGGTACACGATATATGTATATAACAGCATATACCACCATATACAGATAACAGAGGGTATACGCTTTTTTTAGGAAATGAGCAATGTAGTCCTAGTCCTAGTCCTGTATACGCCGTATACAGTAGGACTATAGCCATGATTGTAATTGGTTGAGGTTGTGCAACTAGTATAATTGACACTGGCTCTCGGATCGGTGGGGACAACAATTTCAAATTACTACTGGAATTGAACGAACGAGTTCAGCATGTAGACAACAATCCTGCGAGGACTCATCGCTTAGTTTAACCTTTAACGCCAAACAAATTTGTTCTTCAGAACGCCTTAGCTAGATGTTTTCCAACAATATAAAAGTACTTCCAGCTATAGCCACCAACAACGCTCATATTCGCTCAGGCTACTAGTATAGCGCATACTTTTGGTATGTGGTACTACCTATTCATTAATTGCATTCGAATTTAAACATTATTCTTTACAAAGTACAAAGTGGAAAGTGGTCGATAGAAACCATTTCTCGATTTTTTATTAATAAAAATCAATTTCAATAGTAACAGGTAAATGGCCCAATCTGTCCTTTCCATAAAAACCCTCATGCAACGATTTGTTTAATATAGAACTACTGTTACCACTGTCGTACAATTTATATTGAAAATTCTCTGCATAATGAAATTTTATCAGGTCCTAATTGCTATTTTAATTGATTTCGTATCGATTTATAAAATTTTCATCGTTATTTTTGGTACGAACGAAATCCTTTCAATGTTTTCATTCAACGCAATTAAAATAAATTAAAAAATTTCGCATCATCAAAAAATGCCACTTTTCATTGTTATACAATATCGAAATTCATTATTTTCAACTATTTAAGTAATCAAGCATGAAATTAAATATTTAAATTAAGGCAATTACTTCGATTGATAGTTGAAATTTTTGACTTTCAGAATAATTAAATACATAAACATAAATTACCAAAATTTAATTCCATAAATGGAAATACGTGCTTCCCAGAAATTTTAAACGGACATGGAAACCCACCATTAGAATGTCGGAAGTTGATTTTGGAGTCGCTATTGTTGAAATAATAAGCTCTACCCAACCTTATAAAGCTTAACAGGAAACAATAGAATAAGGAATTTCTAAATAACGAAAACACTAAAATATGCTTTTCTTTACAGAATTAGCTCCGGAAAAAATCATTGCAGTATTTCGTGAATGGTCGAATCAACTAGACGCACCGTCGTCGAGTCCTAAAACTCACGATAAACTACGTCAGTTAAAAGACCGATTGACATTATCATTGCCATCTGAAAACTATACGACATTAATGTAAGTGCTTATTTAACGAGATTTTAAGCTTTAGTTACACACAAGTTTCAAGTATTTCAGTTTTGAGAATTTAAAGTCCTTCTACAGGCATCAGAGAGAGAGAGAGAGAGAGTACAGTCTCCTTCTCATTCGATCCATTGAAACTTAATGGTGATTTTTCTTCTTTCATTACGACAGAGTGCCAGGAAAATCCTCGAACCGTAAGATAGATCCGGAATCCGACGACCATGAAATTTATCTTAGCAAGTTCAAAAACAAACTTCTGAATAAGATGAGCAATTCAATTGAACAAAGTTTGACCAATGATCCGGATGTCATCAAAGGACGGAAAAAAACTGTTCAGGTGAGTGGAAGATTAAACGTTGTTTAGAGACCGTAAAAGATTTAAAGTCACTTGAGGGTCCTTTCTTTGACTGGCGATGTTACAGTTCGCTAACGAAATTTATTCAATTTCGATACTGGATGCGAGATTTTTATGGAGTCGTCGTTTTCTCGGATATACTTCGAAGCCATATTTTATAGTTCAAAGTGAAATTTTTGAAGCGCATTTTTTTGGGTGGTAGTCACGGCATGTTTCATTTTGTAGAAAGAAAAAAATTAATGATTTTTTTTTAGTATACATGAATTTAACTAAATGGCAATGCGTTTCAAAAATATTTGTAAAACTTTTCCAGTTGAATTTCGTTATTATGTGTAGATTTGAAATGGTGTTTGATGAAAACATATTTTTCTTAGAAAGGATCGGTATATTATCTTGTGGCGATTAATCAATCAGTCAAATTTCTGTTAAGATCCTTGGGGGCATAGTACAGAAACAACTTCCTTCCACAAGGCGCGATCCTGAGCATCGGCCTTTAGCTGTTAATAGGATTTGTTTAGTCCTCTGGCCTTCTGCTCAATTGCTCACTTCCACGTGCTACATGGTCCACCAACTCGACGGCTTCCTTGAGGTTTATAATCCATAGCCTGTTTGGCGATGTTTTGCTATGGTTTCCTCAAAGTGTGATTGATCCATTGCCACTTCCGCCTTTGAATCTCCATGTCTATTTTAGTCTGTCCATTAGTACTCAAAAGTTTGTCGTTGGAGATCACTTCTCGCCAGAATATTCCTAAACTCCGTCGAAGGCATTGGCTCACGAAAGTTTGCAGTTTCCTGGTAAGTCGAACAGTCACTTTTCACATAGTACAACCTATATGGTTGGTTATTAATGAACTTCTGATATTTATAGAATGAAGCAGTGTAGGTGGGCCATTATAGGTTGTGCCCGATTGAGATTTGAACCATTTTATTGTAGAATAGCGATCTCCCGTGACTTCGTCCGCGTAAAAATCGCAATAATAAGAAATTTTTAAGAATGTAGTTAGCAATGCATTATGTTAGCATGAATAGCTAGGGTGCAACTCAGTGAATAGCGGATTGGTCTACAATGGAAAGGTCTGGAGTTCAAATCCCGATTAACGTATATTTCCCGTATACCGTATACCCGTATATCTACGAAAATGAAAAATTCATAGGTAGAGGATTGTGCGAAGGGCTAACAATCCATCCAGGGCCCGCTTTGGGCCGTGGTGCATTTGTGGTAGCAGTAGAATGCATCATATGGGATGTCTAATCTGCCCAGTTTAATGGCTCTTTGAACACAATATTTTCCATTATTATAAATTATTAAGAATGAAACCATGATACTGGTATTTGTATGGGACAGGCGTGCGCTCACGGGGTTATGTTGAGATCATATACGTATTGAAGAGCGTTACGGAAATGCCAATGTAATACGCAAGGACGTCTGCTTCCAATGGCAGTCAAACACAAACTAAATGACGCAGCTGGCTCAAAATTTGACTGTATCCTATTGGCAGTTGCTACTTGAAAGAAGTTGAATTGAATTTAAGGTTATAGCGCGGGAAGTTCATAAATTTACGGACTTATTGGACTGCACTCACAAATTTAATAATAACCAGCTACAATTGAATTGTCAAAGTGCAGTGACACGTGAAAAACACCCGCAGTCAATGAAGGAAAAAATAAGCAATAATAAAGTTAGATAAATTAAGAAATTTAGACAGATTGTTTTGTTTTGTGGATGCCAAGCCGAAGCAGAAAAGGTGTTTCATCCAGTCATCGGAGTCGTCAAACTAGAAAACTTAGTCGAAATAACACATCGTCTGGAACAACAGTATCACCAGCAGTCACGACAGATTCTTTTTTTTGTGCGATTTTTGAGAAAAAGATGGGCAAGATGTTGAAGTCCGTTGCGAAGAAAAATGATATCGCACAGCCCCAAATGGAAATTGTCCAGCTAAAGGGCGAAAACGATTCCTTGAAAAAGGAAATTGAAACTCTAACAAACAGATTGGATGTCTTAGACAGACAGGCTCGACGGTCTGACATTGTCTTGAATGGTCTCAAGGCATCCAACGTTGACGAAGCAAAAACTAAATTCAGTCAGCTGGTATCATCAGTCATGAAAGTGGACGCAGGTTTTGAAAAAAGTCATGAAGCTAAGATCGACGTACAACTTTTTGTTTGAAATGAACTCTAACGCTCAAACAAATCAAATTATATACAGCAGCAAACTGAAAGAATCTGGTGTTGACATGCAGCAGGACTACACTATATACGAGAGATCACTTATGCCAACTATAAAAGTCAATTGCACGCCATGATGAATAAATGTGTCACCAAATGAACATCGCTGCTCGTAGCCGAAAGAAGGTTCAAATGGAAAAACAATTAGATTGTCGCTGGTTTAGAAAGTAACTCATCGTTCCTATCTGAGCTGATGTTAAAAGCGAAGTTCAACTGTTCGGTAATTGCGCGGAAGCTAACAACGCTTCACCCCTTCTAACCCTCCCATACAAAATTACACAATTGCGCAATTTGACAATAAACTGATTTGCTCGAAAACTGTTGAAGCTCTTGGAACATATTACTTTTATGATGATTTCAAATTATTTGTGTTCTTCCTCTCCTTTCACCCACTCCCATACAAACTGTACTTTTTCACGAAATACTCTAAACCAATTTACTCAGGGCGTATAAAATAAATCGATCTGAAATTATGCATTTAATTCTTTAATTTCAAAAATAGTAAATACAAATCAGTTGAAACACAACCGAAACAATCCAACCACTCAATCTCACAAACTCAATTAAAACCAAGACTGCAACACAAATCAAAAGCAATTTTTGCAAATGTGAATCAGCTATCATTCAAAAATAGTAGGAAATTCGTCATTATTCAGCTTAACAATGTAACTGGAGCATCGCATATCAAAGATGCACCTGTTAAGCTTCAAGTTGATACAGCATCCGACATAACAATCATTTCGAACGCTGTTTGGAAGAAACTTGGCAGTCCCGGTACAATACTGGAAACTAACGAACATCTTGCTAAGAGTGCATCAAAGCACGGCATCGAGCTGATTGCGAAATTCTCCTGTGAAGCAACTCTTAAAAATGATACTAAGCACTGCACAGTTTATGTGACAACGTATCTGAATTAAATGTATTGGGTATAGATCTTTGCAATACTTTTAACTTATGGGATAAACCATTGTCAGCTGTTTGTTCCCAAATTCATACAACGGTAGCAGATGAGATCGTAAAACTCAAACATACATTCTCATCGCTTTTCGAAGAAGGCATCACAGAATGCAAAAACATTACAGCAAAACTTGTGTTGAAATCAAGTTCTCAACCAGTTTTTAAGCCTAAGCGTCCAGTGCCATACGCTACGCTATTAGATGTCAAAAAAGAACTCCAATGTTTGGAAAACTTAGGGATCATCACACCAGTAGATTATTCCGATAGTAGTTGTCAAAAATCCAAACGGAAATGTACGCATTTGTGGCGATTACTCTATAGGACTGAACAGCAGTTTGGAGCCACATCATTATCCTCTTCCAACACCCGAGGATATTTTTGCTTCATTATCAGGTAGTTCCATTTTCACGAATATCGATTTATCAGATGCATATCTTTAGGTTCCAGTTGACGAAAACTCCCGCAAGATGATCACCATCAATACGCACAAAGGTCTCTATTCTTTTAATCGTTTAGCACCTGGAGTAAGTTCTGCATCTGGAGCTTTTCAGCAACTTATGGATACAATGCTGACAGGAATTCCTGGTGTTGCTGCATATCTTGATGACATCATAGTTTGTGGTGCAACCCAAAGGGATCATACTGACAGATTATATCAAGTTCTTCAGCGCTTGCTTGATTATGGTTTCCATTTAAAACTGGAAAAATGTAAATTCCTCTCATCGGAAATTAAATATCTTGGACACATATTGGACAAAAATAGAATTCGTCCCGATCCAGCGAAAATTGATAAAATAAAATTTATGCCTGCTCCTCAGAATGTATCACAACACAAGAATGTCAAAATTCATTTTTGAACTTCAAAAAAATTTTATCCTCAGACTTATTGCTAACACATTACGATCCGTCATTACCAATAAAGTTTGCAGCAGATGCATCAAATGATGGAATTGGCGCATACATAGCACATATATTTCCAGACCGTTCAGAGAAGGTAATTATTCATGCAGCCAGAGCTCTTATTGAAGCTGAGCGTAAATATAGCCAAATAGAGAAAGAAGGGTTGGCCTTAACATTTGCTGTAAAGAAGTTCCACAAAATGATTTACGGGCGAAAATTTAAACTGTACACCGATCACAAACCTTTACTATCAATTTTTGGCTCAAAAAAAAAGGAATACCTAATCATACAGCCAACCGTCTTCAGAGATGGGCACTTACGCTTATGCTCTACGACTTCGAAATACAATACATATCAACTGAAAATTTCGGATTCGTCGATGTTCTCTCACGACTTATGGCAGACTACAGCAAAGCGGACGAAGAATATGTGATAGCATGCACACAATTGGAGGATACAATTCATCATCAATTGGAAAATTGTATAAAAACACTTCCGCTAATATTTCGAATGATTCAAAAAGCAACACAATACGATTCTGTACTACAATCAGTCATGAAATTCGTAGAAGATGGGTGGCCGAAATCATTGTTATCATCAACAGCGTCAACAATGTTTTCAAATGACAATCTTGCACCTTATTTTCATCGAAGAGAACAGTTATCTATATTTGACAACGTCCTACTTTTCGCCGAAAGAATTATCATACCAAAAGTATATCGTCAGCGTGTCCTACATCAGCTCCATAGAGGGCATCCGGGTATTCAGCGTACAAAAACATTAGGAAAAAATTATGTTTATTGGCCCAACATTGACTCTGACAAAAACATTATGTTAAACAATGCGAAAGTTGCGCGCATTCCGCAAAATTACCAATCAAAACAAAACTAGAATCCTGGTCGCTCTGTTCCGAACCTATGTTGACATCGCAGGACCTTTCCAAAGAACATTTTTTTAGTAATAGTTGATGCATATTCCAAGTGGCCAGAAATTTTCTACTCAGATACGGTAACATCAACAACTATTATTAAACTACTACGGCAAGTATTTGCGAGATTCGGAGACTGTAAAACTATTGTTACGGACAATGGCACTCAATTTGTCAGTGCACAATTTACTTCGTTTCTACAATCTCGAAGAATTCAGCATTTGCGGTCAGCACCATACCATCCGCAATCAAACGGACAAGCGGAACGTTTTGTAGATACTCTAAAGAGAGCCTTGAGTAAATTAAAGCAGGAAGGATCCATTACGGAAAACTTAGAAACCTTTCTACAAACTTACCGCTGCACGCCTAAGAAAAATACTCCAAAAGGAACTTCACCTGCAGAACAATTTATTGGGAAGAAAATTACAACAACGCTAGGCTTGTTAAAGCCTCCTAAAGTTGTACCACGAACAACAAACGAAAGGCAAAATTTGCAATTTAATAAGAAACATGGCGCAAAATATCGATCTTTTGAAGTGGGAAATCTTGTAATGGTAAGAACTCACAGAGAAAACAAATTCTATTGGACACCTGGAGAGATTTCCAGTCGCAAAGGACGAGTCAACTATACAGTATTAGTTAATTGCCCAAATGGAAAAAGGCTTATAAGGTCACATACTAACCAACTACGGAAAAGATATTCAGAAGATATGACTCAACAGCAACTGAATTTGGACTTGAACATGCTTCTGGATGAATTCAACATTGTACTGCCTGACGAGGTTCCAACACCAAACTCACTCGAGAACGACGAACATAAGCGGACGAGCGCACCTACGGTCAGCACATCAGACACCAGCAACGTCTATGAGTCACCGGCTGCGGAGGTAACCACTTCAGCTTCCACAAATTAGAATTATTAGTAAGCTGAAAAAAATTAGACTATTAGCTTTACCACTTCTACCCCCTCCCATACAATCTGACATAATTTCACAATTTTACAAAAAGTGGATTCTCCTGAAAAGTATGAGTGCTACTGATCTACAATTTAAAACACATCAAAAGCGTTATGTTTATAGTTATATCTGAAAAAGTCTTTAAGAACTTACCCCTCCTTCTACCACCTCCCATACAAATTGTACAACTTCACTAAATATAGTATACTAATTTTCTCAGTACCTATTAAATTTTTGTATCCAAAATTGTGTACAAAACATTTTGATAGCAACTTTAGCGTGATGAGAAAAAAATAGTTCAATGTCGTCAACCCCTTTCCCTAAATATTTCTTCAAATCAAAAAATTTCTCTTTCATCTAGAGTATCGCACGATAAGGCTTTACGCCCAATCGTAGTCCTGTTGTGTTTTTATTACAATTGCAACTAATTTTGGAAAAATTATTATCAACTTGACTGCTATCTTTCTACCTCTTTCGATACATATTTTTCGAAATTTCGGAATTTCAATGAAAACATTTTTTCTTTAAAGCCGTAGAAGCTATCAACATGAAATTTTAAGAAATGGTTACTATTAAAAATATCATTCAAGTCGAAAAATTTGGTTATGAATCGAATTTTCCCTACTCCATCCCAAACAAATGCACAATTTTGGTAAATGCATTTAATCGATTTTCATTGACACAAGAAAAAGTACATACCTCAAATTTTGCAAGAATTTGTCCCTAAATAATTGCAATAAATGCTAAAATAATATGAACTTCGCTTCGCTCCTTCTACCACCTCCCATATAAATTTTTGTATTGGAATTTCAAGAAAAGTATTTCTTTTTAACATATGAGAGCTATCAACTTTAAAATTCAAAACTATTCAAAACCTTCCACTTTCTCCGCAGCCTCCCATGCAAATGCCATAAATTCAGATAAAAATTGTTAAATTATCTCAAAAATTATGAAAGTTACAAACTTTAAATCGAGCATGAAACAACTTGCATACTACGTTCAGTGTTATATACAAATAAACTGCCAACAAGCCGGGCGAAACTTTATTATTCTTGAGACAAATTGCGGATGCGTGGAAAGTAGTCAATATGCAGGTTGGAGTGGTTAGGGAAGACTAAGTGAAAAGGCAGGGCTGTTGTCAATTGAACACTTTGCGGAAACGTTCAAAAGCTCCAGTACTTATAATCAATATTTCGTTCGTTTATTTATGCAAGTTTGAGTTTGGGTGATAGAAAGAGAGGGTGGATCTTAATAGTTTTTTAATTGATTGCTTGAATCACCTCCAATATTCTCTATATAGAATGTCAGTTTCATAGACGAAGTTGCATAGAATGTTCATAAAATTTGGTGTATTTTACATTCAAAAAACCAAACATTTGTATGGGAGGGGGTAGAGGAGGTAGAGGAATCGTAAAATTTGTGACGCAATTTTATTTCTTTTCTCTTGTAAGGTGCTCGTACAAAACTGCAAGTTCGTAGCTTTTAATTTGTTGGTTATTAGTTGATTTAATGAAATTGGCTGAAATCATACGCAAGCGCGATTTCAAAACTTTCAACGCAATTTCATTTCAACTTTTTTTTAAGTTTTTATGCAAAATTTCAAATTGATAGCTTTTAATAGGTGATAATTGATTTCTTAAAAATGGTCGAAAAAATAATTTTGTATGGGAGGAGGTAAAAGTTTTGCATGTCTTCGACTAGTTAATATTTCAAACTTTTAGAAATTTTTTTTAAATGCATCTCTCAAATTTTCAAGTTTCTACCTTAAAATTTCATTCAAAAATTTTCAGTTTACGTGTTTTTTTCATTGTACATGAAACACCTTGTGCACGTTAGAACCTCACTTCGGTGCATAACAATTTTGGAATAAATTATTATTTTTATACTCTAGATGAAATCTGAGAGTATTATAAGTTTGCCACAAAGTTTGTTGAAATAAGGCTCGGAGAAAAAAATGAATGATACAGAAGTTCATATAATCACTCAAAAATCTCAAAACCGGATGTCCGTCCGTCCGTCCGTCCGTCCGTCCGTCTGTCCGTCTGTCCGTCTGTCTGTCCGTCCGTGTCCTCTCTAGCTTGAGAACGCGTTGAGCTAGAAAGTTCAAATTTTGTATACGTCGTTTTTAACAAAAAAGTAAGGTCAAGTTCGTGAACGAGCCAAATCGCTCCACCCCTTCTACCCTCTCCCATACAAAATGACACAATTACGCAATTTATCAATAAACGGTTTTTCTCAAAAAGTATACATGTTATTGATATGAAATTTAGAATATAATACTTTTATAATGATATCATTCTACTGTATAAAAATTACATGTGTCCTCCCCCTCCTTCCACCACCTCCCATACAAACTGCACTTTTTCATGAAATGCTTTAAACCAATTTACTCAGTGCGTATACAATTGATTGAGCTGAAATTATGTAGTAACTATTTATTTATAATAATTAATAAGGCCAAAAAAAATTAGATGAATAGCCTTACCCCTTCTACCCTCTCCCATACAAAATGACACAATTACGCAATTTATCAATAAACGGCTTTCCTCGAAAAGTATAAATGCTATTGATATGAAATTTGGAACGTAATACTTGTATAATGATTTCATTCTACTGTATAAAAATTACATGTGTCCTCCCTCTCCTTCCATCACCTCTCATACAAACTGCACTTTTTCATGAAATGCTTTAAACCAATTTACTCAGTGCGTATAAAATTGATTGAGCTGAAATTGTGCAGTAACTATTTATTTATAATTATTAATAAGACCAAAAAATTTTAGACGATTAGCTTTACCCCTTCTACCCCCTCCCATACAAAATGACACAATTTCACAACTTTATAAAAAGTCGATTTTCCTGAAAAGTATGAATGCTACTCATCTGCAATTTAAAACATTTCGAAAGCATGATGACTATAAACAGTTGTTTCTGAAAAGTCATTAAAAACTCGCCCCTCCTTCTATCACCTCCCATACAAACTGCCCTACTTCACTACATCCAATACACTAATTTTCTCAGTACCTATTAAATTTTTAAATCATAAATTTTGCATAAAACATTTTGATAGCAACCTTAGCGTCATGTGAAAAAATTAGTTCAATGTCGTCACCCCCTCTACCACTTCCCCTACAAAATTTCTTAAGATACAAAAATTTCTCTTTCATCTAGAGTATCGCACGATTGAGCTTTATGCCCAATCGTACTCCTGTTATGTTTTTCTTCTATGTTTATCAAATGGATATATCGACGAGCAAAATTTAAACTGTGTATCTTTAACCAGAGCCCTAAAACAAATCACTTAAAATTTTTAACATTTTTGCTTTCCACCTCCCTCCTCTTACACCCCCAACTTAAATTTTTTACAAAAATTAAAGACTATATAGTTCTGAAATCTGACAAATTTTTGGTATGGATATTTGTTATCTGTAGTTAATTTTGAGATATAACGAATTGTAATTTTGAAAAGTGCGCCATTTTTGAAATGCTCCCCATTTCCCCCACTACTATTCTGTCCACATATTATATTTTTTTCGTATTTCGCTAATAAGGCTTAGTATACTTTTCAAGTTTCAATTGGATATAATCATTTGAAAAAAAAACATAACAGGGCTACGATTGCGCGTAAACCGCAATCTTACGATACTCTAGATGAAATAGAATTTTTTGTGATCCCAAGAAATTTTGTATGGGGAGTGTTAGAAGGGGTGATAGCATTGAACTTATTTTTTCCCCATCATTCTAAAGTAGCCATAAAAATGTTTTATACAAAATGCTTACTCCAAAAATTGAATAGGAGCTGAGAAAATTAGTGTGTTAGATTTAGTGAAAATGTGCAGTTTGTATGGGAGGTGGTAGAAAGAGTGGGGGAATTTTAGTGATTTTTTCAGAAATAACCAAGAATATCATAAAATTGATATTTCTTAAATTTTAGACCAGTAACATTCATACTTTTCAAGAAAATAGATTTTTTGTGAAGTTGTGAAACTGTGTTATATTGTATGGGAGGGGGTAGAAGCAGTAAAGCTAATCAAATATTTTTTTCTGATCTTAGTGACAATGCTAAAACAGTATATATCACAAAACGGGAGCTCGATAAATGTTATATGTTCTGAGAAAATCGGCTTAGAGCATTTCATGAAAAAGTGTAGTTTGTATGGGAGGGGTTGGAAGGAGCGGGAGGACGCAAATAATTTTTATACTGTATATTGAAATCATTATGAAAGTAATATATCCCGAAATTCAGACTAATAGCTTTTATACTTTTCGAGCAAATCCATTTATAGTCGAAATACGAAATTGTGCCATTTTGTATGGTAGGGGGTAGAAGGGGTGAAGCTAATCGTCTAATTTTTTTTAGCCTTACTAACAATTTTAAATAAATATTTGGTGCACAATTTCAGCTCACTAAATTTTATACGCACTGAGTAAATTGGCTTAGAGTAATTCATGACAAGTACAGTTTGTATGGGATGTGGTAGAAGGAGGGGGAAAACACGCATACGGTAGATTGATATTATCATAAAAGTAATATATTCCAAATTTTAGGCCAATAGCTTTTATACTTTTTGAGCAAATCCGTTTATTGTCAAATTGCGCATTTGTGTCATTTTGTATGGGAGCGGGTAGAAGGGGTGGAGCGATTTGGCCCGTTCACGAACTTGACCTTACTTTTTTCCTAAGAATGACACACACAATTTTTTAGCACTATTGCTCATAGCTTTCGAGAGTTATGCTTTAGACAGACGTACAGACAGACGGACGGACAGATGGACAGACAGACGGTCACTCGGAATTGAGGTTTTTGAGCGACAACAAACATTTCTGTACCCTTGGCGGCTCTGTGCGAGCGTTATTTCTTAGCGTTACAAACGGTAAGGCAAACACAATATACTCTCAGATTTCATCTAGAGTATAAAAATTTCGCCGACAATTTGTTTTTTTAAGCCTCCCCCCCCCATCCAATGCCAATGGATAAAAAATTAAATTATTTTTATTGCTTATCCCATATCACTCGTCATACCTTTGCTGATTTTCAACTTCCCATCTGCATTCGTGGTGAAGATATTGTCAAGTGAAGTTTTTGACTCTCCCCCCGCCTCATCCTTCCACCTGACACTGACCAAAATGTAGATAATGGAGCTCTCTTACTCGATAAACAATTCAGCCAAAAACCAACATTCTACCTTTAATGGTATCGGAGATATGAGTCCATATGTACGGCGTACGGCAGGACGGATTTTTTTTTTGGATTCTTAGGCTAATTTAGTCATGAAACGCAAAAAAAAATTTTCGGTCGACACACAATAATTTACTATTAGAATAATAAAATAAAATTACAAACCTCTCCCCTATGCTTTTACCACCTCCCATACAGAAGTCACCATTCACTATTCCAAAGAATTTGAGATGACACATTTTTCGGTACAATAAACTTTTTCCTATTTCATCTAAAGTATCATAAGATTCGGCTTTACGCCCAATCATAATTCTGTTATGTTTTTCGTGGTATTGTATTATATGGGTAACTAAAGCCATTCATTTTTACCTCCATTTTTGTTAAATCTTCTGAATCATCATTAATTTTGAGTCCCTATATTCCTAAATTTTACAAAACCATGTAAAGGTTAATTCCATACATATTCATCAAGTCAAATGCGAAAATAAGCTTTCAAATATTTGAGCCGTGCAGAAGAAGTTTTATGATAAATCATAAATTATAATGACTATAAGGGGATAATGTATTACGAGTAACTGAGCCGTCTAGCAGATTCTTGACATAATCGTAGGCTTAATCTAAAATTTTTGGTTAAAGTAATCGCGTAGCCAGCCTCAATATTTCGCTTTTGTCGTGTTACGAAATGCCAAAATAAACGGATTAACTTCTTCATTTATTTATGGAATCATCTACTTTTAAACGCGCTTGAAATTACATATTATGGAAAGTGCGATTATTAACTTTTTTCAGAAAAAAATTTAATTTAGGGGAAATTACGGTGTTAGTGTTTCCCTTTAAGTTTTATTGTGCGTAATTATATTTTCCGAGAATCGAACATCAGGTGTTGAATTTCCAGGAAGTAGTAGAAAGGTAGTAAAAGTGAAGTAATTTAATTTAATTGATATTTTTTATAGAAAATACCGAGTATCAACAGTATCAATTTTCTCGCGGAGTTTAATTAACGTGAGGATTGTCTTCATTCTCTGCCCATTCTTCTAATTAGCCTAGACTCAATCAATCAATCAGGTTTCATACATAAGCCGCTATATTTTCACAGTCTTCTCGATGTTCTCCGAACCCTGGTCCTACTAAATTGTTTGCGGAAAACATTTAGACGGGTGTCCTAAATGATCAGCTCTTTGTGTTAACAGAATGTTACCAAAATCCGAAAAAACGGCAGAGAGTAATATAAAGGGGTTTTTTTTACAGAATGGCCTGTGTTATAGGAAATTTTGGCCTTTATGTGCAATGCACAAACACAGTCATGGAGGGAAGGAATGCGATTAGGAAGGTAGAGGAAGAGGAGTGAGAACCACCGTAACGAGTGGAGAAGCAGGTATATTTTTCAGTTGCACTGGCTGCTACTGACAAATATTGGCAGATTTTATGAGGGAATGAATGTTAGAAAGCGAACAGAAACCATCTACTGAGTATCTAGGCCTTCTTGAAGTGGAACTGTTACACTTTTACACCGTTTGCCCATTTTATTTCGAATAATTTTTCATCGCCAGTAGCAACTGAAAAATTGGTGCTTAAAAAAATCCCGTCTGGAGTGGGAATCGAATCCACGACCTATTGACTGAGAAGCAAGCACGCTGCCCACTATGACACGGAAGTCGTCATTTTTCTATGAAATTCAAAATTATTAACAAAAGCATAACAGGAGTACGATTGGGCATAAAGTCCAATCGTGCGATACTCTAGATGAAAGAGAAATTTTTTTATCTTAAGAAATTTTGTAGGGGAAGTGGTAGAGGGGGTGACGACATTGAACTAATTTTTTCACATGACGGTAAGGTTGCTATCAAAATGTTTTATACAAAATTTAGGATTTAAAAATTTAATAGGTACTGAGAAAATTAGTGTATTGGATGTAGTGAAGTAGTGCAGTTTGTATGGGAGGTGATAGAAGGAGCAGCGAGTTTTTAATGATTTTTCAGAAATAACTATAAATATTATAAATTGCAGATCAGTAGTATTCATACTTTTCATGAACATCGACTTTTTGTAAAGTTGTGAAATTGTGTCATTTTGTATGGGAGGGGGTAGAAGGGGTAAAGCTAATCGCCTAATTTTTTTTGGTTTTACTAATAATTCTAAATAAATATTTAGTGCACAATTTCAGCTCGGTCAATTTTATACGCACTGAGTAAATTGGCTTAGAGCATTTCATGAAAAAGTGCAGTTTTTATGGGAGGTGGTGGAAGGAAGGGTAGGACTCAAATAACTTTTCTACAATAGATTTATACCATCATTTAAATAATACATTCCAAATTTCAGATCAATAGCATTTATATTTTTCGAGAAAATCTGTTTATTATGAAATTACGAAATTGTGTCATTTTGTATGGGAGGGAGCAGAAGGGGTACAGCTAATCGTCTCATTTTTTTTGGTCTTAATAAAAATTTTAAATAAATATTTCGTGCACAATTTCAGCTCAATAACTATTATACGCACTGAGTAAATTGGTTTAGAGCATTTCATGAAAAAGTGCAGTTTGTATGGGAGGTGGTGGAAGGAAGGGGAAGACACAAATTATTTTTATAGAGTAGATTGGAATCATCATAAAAGTATTATGTTCCAAATTTCAAATCAATGTCATTTGTACTTTTCGAGCAAATCCGTTTATTATCAGATTGCGAAATTGTGTTATTTTGTATGGGAGGGGGTAGAAGGGGTAGAGCGATTTGGCTCGTTCATGAACTTGACCTTACTTTTTTGTTAAAAACGACGTATCCAAAATTTGAACTTTCTAGCTCAACGCGTTCTCAAGCTAGAGAGGACACGGACGGACACACGGACAGACAGACAGACGGACAGACGGGCGGACGGACGGACGGACATCCGGTTTTGAGATTTTTGAGTGATTATATGAACTTCTGTATCATTCATTTTTTTCTCCGAGCCTTATTTCTTGGCGTTACAAACTTTGTGGCAAACTTACAATACTCTCGGATTTCATCTAGAGAATAAAAAGGACTAATTTTCAACAAAAACATAACAGGGCTACGATTGCGCCTAAAGCGCAATCTTACGATACTCTAGATGAAATAGAATTTTTTGTGATCCCAAGAAATTTTGTATGGGGAGTGTTAGAAGGGGTGATAGCATTGAACTTATTTTTTCCCCATCATTCTAAAGTAGCCATAAAAATGTTTTATACAAAATGGTTACTCCAAAAATTGAATAGGAGCTGAGAAAATTAGTGAGTTAGATTTAATGAAAATGTGCAGTTTGTATGGGAGGGGGTAAAAAGAGTGGGGGAATTTTAGTGATTTTTTCAGAAATAACTAGGATTATTATAAAATTGACATACGTTAAATTTCAGACTAGTGCCATTCATACTTTTCAAGAAAATCGATTTTTTGTGAAGTTGTGAAACTGTGCCATATTGTATGGGAGGGGGTAGAAGCAGTGAAGCTAATCAAATATTTTTTTCTGATCTTAGTGATAATACTAATTAAGAATTTATTACAAAATATGAGCTCGATAAATGTTATATGTTCTGAGAAAATCGTCTTAAAGCATTTCACGAAAAAGTGATGTTTGTATGGGAGGGGGTGGAAGGAGAGGGAGGACTCCAATAATTTTTCTACTGTAGATTTATATTATTATGAATGTAATATATCCAAAAATTCAGATTAATAGCTTTCACACTTTTCGAGTAAATCCATTTATTGTCAAATTGCGAAATTGTGTCATTTTGTATGGGAGGGGGTAGAAGGGGTGAAGCTAATCGTCTAATTTTTTTTGGCCTTACTAACAATTTTAAATAAATATTTGGTGCAAAATTTCAGCTAGCTAAATTTTATACGCACTGAGTAAATTGGCTTAGAATAATTCATGAAAAGTACAGTTTGTATGGGAGGTGGTAGAAGGAGGGGTAGGGCACACATAATTTTTATACGGTAGATTGATGAAATCTGAGAGTATTATAAGTTTGCTCTAAAGTTTGTAACGCCAAGAAATAAGGCTCGGAAAAAAAAATGATGAATACAGAAATTAATATTATCACTCAAAAATCTCAAAACCGGATGTCCGTCCGTCCGTCCGTCCGTCCGTCCGTCCGTCTGTCCGTCCGTCTGTGCGCGCTCTAGCTTGAGAACGCGTTGAGCTAGAAAGCTCAAATTTCGTACACGTCGTTTTTGACAAAAAAGTAAGGTCAAGTTCGTCAATGGGCCAAATCGCTCCACCCCTTCTACCCCCTCCCATACAAAATGACACAAATGCGCAATTTGACAATGAACGGATCTGCTCGAAAAGTATATAAGCTATTAACCTGAAATTTGGAATATATTACTTTTATGATAATATCAATGTACCGTATAAAAATTATGCGTGTCCACCCCCTCCTTCTACCACCTCCCATACAAACTGTACTTATCATGAATTACTCTAAGCCAATTTACTCAGTGCGTATAAAATTTAGCGAGCTGAAATTGTGCACTAAATATTTATTTAAAATTGTTAGTAAGGCTAAAAAAAATTAGACGATTAGCTTCACCCCTTCTACCCCCTCCCATACAAAATGACACAATTTCGCAATTCGACTATAAATAGATTTGCTTGAAAAGTATAAAAGTTTTTAGTTTGAATTTCGGGATATATTACTTTTATAATAATTTCAATATACTGTGTAAAAATTATTTGCGTCCTCCCTCTCCTTCCAACCCCTCCCATACAAACTGCACTTTTTCATGAAATGCTATAAGCCGATTTTCTCAGAACATATAACATTTATCGAGCTCCCGTTTTGTGATATATACTGTTTTAGCATTGTCACTAAGATCAGAAAAAAATATTTGATTAGCTTTACTGCTTCTACCCCCTCCCATACAATATAACACAGTTTCACAACTTCACAAAAAATCTATTTTCTTGAAAAGTATGAATGTTACTGGTCTAAAATTTAAGAAATATCAATTTTATGATATTCTTGGTTATTTCTGAAAAAATCACTAAAATCCCCCCACTCTTTCTACCCCCTCCCATACAAACTGCACATTTTCATTAAATCTAACTCACTAATTTTCTCAGCTCCTATTCAATTTTTGGAGTAACCATTTTGTATAAAACATTTTTATGGCTACTTTAGAATGATGGGGAAAAAATAAGTTCAATGCTATCACCCCTTCTAACACTCCCCATACAAAATTTCTTGGGATCACAAAAAATTCTATTTCATCTAGAGTATCGTAAGATTGCGCTTTAGGCGCAATCGTAGCCCTGTTATGTTTTTCAATAATTTTTTTAAATTTCAACAACATTAACCACTTTCCAGTAATAATTCATGAAAATCCAAAAAGACGAAAGGTTCTAGGAGTCAGAGATTTATTAAAAATGCAATATTTTCTCTTTACACACGCACACACACACAATTTACTTTTCATAATACTTTCTATTATCTCTATTGCTCGCGTACAGCCTACTGTTTTTTTTTTTTCAACAGCCCAACCTAACATATTACATTAAATATTAAATGGATCGATATTTCAAGCAGAATAATGGTGATGGGAAACATACAACGACATTCAGTATTGGTGATAAAATTTATTAAAGGCTAAATTATCATTTGAGACGTAAAATGCGGGCCATGAACTGGCAGTGAGCATAGCCAGGTGATCCAGTCAACGAAATTACATACATGCATGTAGCTCCAAATTCGAATGGCCTTACCAACGGCAATGATATGCGAAAATCGAAATCATAGGGCTTAGGCAATAAAAATTGAATAACACTAAGCTGAAGGAATTTCGAAATTATACGTTGGCAGAGAAATAAAAAATAGCAGATTTCCATCTCTCCTTCTACGAGTATTACCTATCTACGATACTTTTATTAAATGTATGTACGTATTACTCGGGTCGAGTTAAGTTTAATCGAAAAAGTTTTTCGGTGAATGGCCTAATCGCGTCATAAAAGTTTCGATTAGAAAAATACTCCAATAATTCATTAAAGATATTTAAATTTTAAGGAAGGTGATGTTTTGAAAATTTTTCAGCATACATATAGACATCAATATTAGTTATTTGCTACATGAAATCTGAGAGTATTAACCTTAGTTTAAAGCGAACCAAGAGGTTAGCACGGCAATTCGAGACAAAAGAAATTCCTGTTAAGAGCACCTATGGGGGCATAGGACAGAAACAGCTCTTTTCCACAAGGCGCGATCCTGTGCTTTTGCTGTTGCCAACCGCTCGGATCCATGCTACATGGTCGACCAACCCGACGTTTTCTTTGAGAATTGTATTCCAGAGCCTGTTTGGCGATGTTTCGCTCGGGTTTCCTCAAAGCGTGACCGATCCACTGCCACTTCCGCCTTTGAATCTCAATGCCTATTTTAGTCTGACTAGTTGTACTCCAAAGTTCGTCGTTGGAGATCACTTCTCGCCAGAATATTCCTAGAATGCGTTGCTGGCATTGGTTCACGAAAGCTTGTAGTTTCTTGGTAAGTCGAACGGTCACTTTTCACGTAGTACAACCATTTAACAACACGGATTTGACGCATGCGTCAAATACTTCGTACAAACAAGATCACTTTTAACCTCCAGAAAGGGAAAAGGATACCGAGGACCTGACGAGCTTTATTTAGACGAGCCTCAATATCGTTATCGGCTTCGGCGTCCATGCTAACAATGCTTACGAGGTAGCAAAAATCTTGCACCTCTTGAACATTCTGTCTGTTAAGACCAATCGATGTACTTGTGTTCGAACCCATGTGCATGTACTTGGTCTTACGCACATTTATATTCAGTTCCGCCTATTTGCATTGAGCATGCAACAAACGAACCATGTCATCAGCATAATCAAGGTGACTTAAAATGTTAAATAGTCTCCATTGAAGACCTTTACCTTCCCCGCCTTCCAGTGTAGCTTTCAAGATGTCACCTATTACCACCAGAAATAAGGCTCGTGATAATATGCAGACTTGTCTGACACCCGTTTGCATAAGAAAGCTCTCAGACAACTCTTCTCTGTGTAAGACGCGGCACCTTGCATCTTCGTAGGATCATAGCTATGACCTTATCTGGAATACCTCTCCTACGCAAAGCATTCCATATGCAATTTCGCTTAACGCTGGCGAAAGCCTTCTCAAAGTCCACAAACATGAGATGTTGTGGCGAACCTATTTCGGCGGACTGCTCCAATATTATCCGTAGAGTATTTGTATGATTTCACGGAATCCAGCCTGATTAACATTGAGATTACTCTCCACGATATCCCTAATCCTACTGCGAATTACCTTAACCATGATTTTTGATACGTAGTAAGTAGACATACAGTACTTCGCCAATTGCGACAATCCTGAAGGTCGCCCTTCTTCCATTCAATCAGATGTCTTCCTTAATTCCACACCTCTGTAAAGAGTGGGAGGAGTACATCTGCTATCATTTCCGAGTCCGTTTTGAGGAGTTCCACCACCGCGAAATGCGGAATTTATCTCTTTCTTATATGGGGGATCGTCCCTAATAGAGGATTGTTGCGGTTAGAATTTTGGTAGTTCTGGTCCGTTTCTGGAATATCTTCCTCTGACAAGATGTTTAAAATATCGCCACAAATGGTATTCTCTCATATTAAGGAAAGTTTCGTTGACATCTCTCACCAGGTGGTTGGCGGCGAAATTCCTGTTTGTCAACTGTTTCATAACTTTATACAGTGAACCCATATAATCAGATCTTCAATGGCCTCTCTCTTGTTGCATCTAACAGCCTTTTCAAGCTATATGTGGGCATCGTGGAAGTTCCGTCTCTTGTCGGGAGTTCTTTGGTTGTCATCGGGTTGAGAGATGATTGCCAATTTGGCTTTTTTTCCGATCGCCAACCTTGTTCCATGTGTCTTGCGACATCCAGGGTTTCTCACCGCTTTGCGCATATCCCACAGACTCTTCAGCATTAGTTAGAAAAGTGTTTCTGGTTGCCTTTCAATTGGCGTCCAATGTGCGTATTTCATATCCGCCCAATGTGAATAACTTTTTGCGTAGAATGGTGGTGTACTCACTCTTTTAGTTGGGGTCTCTAAGTCTATCCACATTAAGCTTGCGGTTCATTCAAAAATTTTCGACCGTCAGATAACTGCTGTGTTTATGGGACAAACTTTAAAAAAAGTTAATTCCATTGGGGTCCGAAAATGGAAGGTGTAAAATAAGTCATGAGCCATTTTTTTTTTCTCCAAATGAATAACTTAACATAAATTAATATTTTCGGACCATTTAGGTGACATATCGATTAATCCTAACCAACTTGGAGGGAAACGAATACTTGTATGGGAAGGGCTTGAAGAAGAGGGCAAAACAAAATACTTAAAAATTAATATCTTTACTATCTCTTGAACTTGACTCATATATTAAGCTGGAATATGAAAAATATGTAAAAAAAAATATACATATAAATAAAATTATAGGAGATATGGGGAACATTTCAAAAGTGGCACACTTTTCAAAATATCAAACCGTTATGTCTGTAAAGCTATATAATCTATAATTTACGCAAAAAAATTAATTTGGTGGAGTGGAAGGGGAGGGTGGTAGTGAGCCAAATGTTGTAGAGCTCTTGTAAAATATAAAAAGTTAAAATTGCGAAAAATAATAATTTGAACCGAAACTGTTATGCACCTAAGCGGGGCCCTGACGTGCAAAGATGTTTCAGGTGTTTTGAAAAAAAAATTTAGTTCGGGTAAAAGTGGGCATCTGCTCCTGTAGCTATTTTCTACAGTTTGCTACAAATACTAATTGATTTCGCACTTTATTAGAATCGATACCTTGAAAATTATTTGAAAGTCCCGACACATGATCGGTAAACGCAACTCCACATCAAGTTCCAAGGTAATAAGGCATTAAACACAACCCCACTAGGGTAACTACTGTACTGCAAACAATCTAGAATGGGTTCCCTAAGACCTCGTGGTACCAAGCAACTTCAGTCACATTTCGTAACTCAAGGAGTTATTTCCAATTAAGTCGTTTCTCGCAGTCTTTAAGTATGTAGAGAAGGTTCTCTCCAAAGACCTTACCGGAATTGCATCGTTCAGCCGGTAATGGTAAAATTTGTTTCCACCTTGTTGGGCATGAAAAGAAAAAAAGATAAACTACATACTCAGGCAGCACTATCTTGTGTTTTCTTTCCGTCTTCAGAAATTCCCAGCTCCATATCCTACAGCTAGGGGATAGCCTAGTAGGTAGCGTGTTGGTCTTCAATGCGAAGGTCGTGAGTTCAAATCCCCATCGACGCAAATTTCCAGCACGCTGCCTGCTTGGATATACCTTGGTCATCTCAATCTACGAAAATGAAAAATTCGCAGATAGAGGGTTGTGCGATGTGCCAACAACCCTTGCACAATAAATAATGATAAATGTTAAGGAACCAGAAGGTAAGGAGGCCAAGGCCCGATTTGTGCCGAAGTGCCATTGTAGAAGAAGAATATCCTACAGTTGTCAGAGGTGTAAATACCACAACAAAATGTGTAACCAGCACCCCGAGGAAACAACGCTTGCACAGATGGCGGTCGCATTCAGAAACAACTCGAACCTGCTTAGAATCTTTGATATTCAGACCCATAAACAGCTTTGTTGATGACAGTACTCTAGACGACATCCATGATATCGACTTCATTACTGACGCTCATCAAGCATTTAAATATGCGAAATCATTTGGTTTTTTGAACTCAGATCACAACTCAATCTTGGAATGGGGCAAAATAAAGAGAGTAGAATTCAACGCCTCAAAAACATAAACCTCTCATCTTTTCATTAAACACGATGTTCCGGGCTCTTAATGAAGCATTTGGTTCTGTGTAACTTTGCTCTTCTGAATACTTCGCACTTCATGTTTTTTGGCATTAACCATTTTATTTTGACACAGCTATTTACTATATATTTGATGCAGAGCTTGAGACATCCAAAGTTCAATGAGTCCTCCAGAGATGTCAGAAATACTTTATTACAAATGATCTAGACAATATCTGCAATCGCATATATGGGTAAAAACTTTGACATGCATCGTTAGCAACCATGTTTCTATTATCATACGACATTCAATGTTTCAAACTCAACGTTCACCGGCTCCTGGCTCATTTTATTTCTGTCTAACCTCCATTTATTTTTTTACCCTGTGTATCATAAATTACATAAAATAATGACTATCTAAGTTATGATCGGCATTGTAAATAAAACCACCCCGTTCGGGTTTCTATATCTACTACCACCTTTACTTGAGGCTTTCGTGACGTAGTGGGCAGCGTACTTGCTTTTCAGTAAATAGGTCTTGGGTTCGATTCCCACTCCACAGAGGGGATTTTTTAAGCACGAATTTTTCAGTCGCTACTGGCGATGAAAAATTATTTGAAATAAAATGGACAAACGGTGTAAAAGTGAAACATTTCCACTTCAAGAAGGCCTAGATACTCAGTAGATGGTTTCTGTTCGCTTTCTATCATTCATTCCCCCATAACATCTGCAAATATTTGTCAGTAGCAGCCAGTACAACTGAAAAATGTACCAGCTTCTCCACTCGTTACGGTCACTCTCACTCATCTTCCCCTACGTTCCTAATCCCATATCTTCCCTCCATGACTGTGTTTATGCATTGCACAGAAAGGTGCCTAACACAGGTCATTCTGTAAAAATAAAACCTTATACACGCACTTACCAAAACTGTGCAATTTCACTAAATTTCTGAAACTTTAATTTAGTATAAAACATTTTTATGGCTACGCTAGCATGAAATAAACTGCCAACAAGTCAGGCGAAACTTTATTATTCTTGGGACAAGTTGCGGATGCGTGGAAAGTCAATATGCAGGTTAGAGTGGTTAGTGGAGACTAAGTGAAAGAGGGTCCTTGGGCAGGGTTGTTGTCAATTGAACACTTTGCGGAAACGTTCAAAAGCTCCAGTAAATGTAAACAATTTTTCGTTCGTTTATTTATGCAAGTTTGAGTTCTTATGTGGGGAGTGGTGAGGGGTGATAGTAAGAGTGGGTGGATGTTAATAGTTTTATAATTGCTTGAATCATGTCCTATATTCTCTGTAAAGAATGTCAGTTTCATAGACGAAGTTGCATAGAATTTTCATAGGATTCGGTGTATTTTACATTCACGAAACCGAACATTTGTATGGGAGGCGGTAGAGAAGGTAGGGAAATCGTAAAATTTGTAACGCAATTTTTTTCCCTTTCTCTTGTTAGGTGCTCGCACAAAATTACAAGTTCGTAGCTTTTAATTTGTTGGTTATTAGTTGATTTAATGAAATTGGTCGAAATCATACTTTGGTATGAGAGAGGGTAGAAGGGCAAGCGCGATTTCAAAACTTTTAACGTACTTTCATTTCAACTATTTTTGTAAGTTTTTATGCAAAAATAATATTGGGTTGAGGATCCTAATGCTACAATCTGTTGAGGGTAATGGAATTACTCTACGTCATAGCATAGAATGTCTCGTTCAGCACCCAATCCTTCACACTGCTCGTGATAAGATGTGGGTACTATACTCATCGTGCTCATAACTTCTGTGTTGGTAACCCTTCACAGGAGGTCAGGGTCCTTACATCGTCAACTGCGGACTCTCAAACGTACAAGCTACGTTCCAATACTGATGATTAGGTGCTTTTATGTCTGTTGTGCTGTTACGTTTTTGATTACAATCGAGCAACGCAATTTATCATTTGTATGCCCCAGCACACACATGTGAGTTGTACTATAAACGTGGTATAATGTATATATTATAGATGGTTGCTAGGTCGATCGATAGATGACAAGCCTGTGTGTTAGTGGCGTTGAACTCTGCTCTATTTTTCTTGCCCTATTTTAGTTGAGATCTGAGTTCAACAAACGGAATAACTCCATGCGATTGGAGGTAATAGTATACTTGTTTGATTGAAGCAGAGTGAAATTCATAGGTGTTATCTCTAGTACTGCCAACCGCAAAACTAAGGATAAGATTGAGAGTAGACGACAGAAAGTTACTGATAAAAACTAAGAAAAGAGATGTGAATAAAACAGAGCCTTGAGGATTCTATTGGGAAGAAGAAAGAACTAAGGCTATCTAGCTTTACTCGTTTAGTACGTTCAGAGAGAAAACTCTCAATCTATTGAACCTAAACCTAAGCTAGCCCTAAGCTTAACTATGATACATTCACGCCAAACTGTGTTTAAATCTTTTGCAATTTCAAATGCAACAATTTGTCTTTAGTAGAGTTTATGTATGCATAAATTCCAACGTTCTGTCTAGAAGAGATATCACCCGTCGATCTTCCAGAGTGGAAGCCAAACAGACGACCATGTAATAATCATGATTATCCGCGAAATATTGAACGATCTTGCGAATGACAGCAGTTTCCATTACTTTCAAATATCCCCAAACATATCCATTTTCCAAAAACATATCGAATATGTATGTATATGAAGCTTAAGTCTGGAGAATATGGAATAGTTAGTTATCACATGGAATAAGTTCAATATGTTTGTCACATTCCATACAAAGTAACTGAAATGCTTCATCTGTGTATCGCATGATTATGTTTCACCATCAATTGTAATTTTGCTATGTTTTGGCAATAGTTTTGGTGTTTAAATTTGGAGTGCAGTATTGAATAATTGATTTAGCTCAGGGGTTGCAATTTATTAAGAAATAGGCTCGACTACGATGAGTAGCTTCTAAATGAAATAGGGTGGTACATAAGCCTAGGCCTATGCACATATTCCAACCATCATCATCAAAGAGTTGTCAGCACCGACTTTCCTTCTTTGGCCCCATGTACAAAAGACACAGTAAAGTAGGTTAACGTATACATATAGGAGCTCTATCAGCGGAAGTCGTTGCTATTATTTTGTTTTACCTGCTACTAACTATAAATTATTAAATTTTATTCGCTTGAAATTCACTTATAAAATATAAACCATATTTGACCAAGCTAGCGCTCTGGAATATAATTCTGACCTCATTTCAACGGAAGAATGATTTAAGGCGGTTTTCTACAGGAACTTACATTTAATTAATCGGATGCAAAAGCCACGTATATGTATGTAGGTGCTTAACTTAAGAAATGTTTACCAGTAAATCCATGCACGAACATGAGGTTATGCCACACAGATCAAATAAGTATTCCTGCCATGAACCCGTGAGCGATTTCCGTTTGGGACTCGAAACTCAGCGAAAACACTAAACCGCTTTCAATTAATTTTGTGAAGCTAATGAAAATGTTTTGAGGCTGATTTCATTATTAAAAGTCCATTAGAGTTGCTGAATCCTTCCCCGAATGAAGCGATTTTAATGCCCGATGCCATTATGGAGGGCGCATTCGTCCTTTCGTTCTGGAGACTTGAACTCAATTATAAAATTCAATGTTGTGTAAGTTGAAAGGATTGCGTAGCGTTAACGGTGTACAACGAAAACGAAGGAAATTGATTAAAAGTTCAAAGCTGATGATATTAAATGGGAGTTTGTGGATAGAGGACAAACTGTACGGGATTAGAAGTGATTTATTTGATCAATTTCGCTTTATTTACAAGATTATTTTGATCGATAGGACATCAACCAATTGCAGATTTTAGTGGCTTATGGAGTGATTTAGATAATGTTGAATATAATTGATTTTAGATAACTTCATTTAAGATGGCTTTAAAGCGGTTTAGGTTTTTTTCAGATACACGTATAGATATTTTAATTAGTTAATTTGTCTAAATCAATCAGTGCGCAGAGAATAATTTATTGGTTGGGTAATTTTTCTTTCGCTTTTTTCAGTGTGTGTATGCAAATTGAATTTGGTATTAACGCAATGTTAGTAAGGCTTACGACACTGACAATAGGAAAGATTGGTTTCTAAATGAGATGTTCACAGCTTTCAATATTCGGCTTTAAGAAAGAAGATGGTTCCGCCGCGATGCAGTTCAAAATGACCGCAACAGCGT
The DNA here is from genome assembly GCA_963669355.1 of Chorisops tibialis. Classification (NCBI taxonomy): domain Eukaryota; kingdom Metazoa; phylum Arthropoda; class Insecta; order Diptera; family Stratiomyidae; genus Chorisops; species Chorisops tibialis. The sequence goes on along the minus strand of OY770262.1, from coordinate 113,261,524 downwards.
TGATAAAGCTCTGGCGATATTAACATCATAATCCGACTAAGCCTACAGTCCAAGGAGACTTCCATCTCTTTCAGCAGCAGCAAAAATGGTTGAACTGTGCAATAGAATGGAATACTACCAGTAATGTACGGTGGTTGGTCCAGTCCTTGAAGTATCGTGAAGATGGTCCTATTGTGTTTTACCTTCTCCAGATTAATCCGAGAGCTACTCGATCAGTTTTATTTCCCTTAGGAATTTGTAATTTGGACGAGGTCCAAATTTGGAGCTAGCACTTTTGAAGTGCTTCCTAAAGCACATATGATGTTGGTACGCTATTGCCTCATGTTGATTGAGAGCTACAAACATATTCACATAGAATGTGCTTACAGCTCTCAATTGGAAAAATATCAGTGCTCATAATATGTTGTGTTTTCAGTTGTAAGTGTCCCATTAGTATTCCTATTACAGTTCCTACCTGATGACTGTCCAAGTGCAACAGCTTTTGGGCTCTGTTGACAAAAAGGCTTGGTTAAAATTGCCTAACCTGCTTTTGAAGCATAATTTCATGATGGTTCTCTGTTGTTCTGTTCATTGCCCAATGCTCTTTTTGATTAAGTAAGTTGAAATTCCATAGATGTTTTCTGGATCCTTCCCTTGCTAGCTGATCTGCCGTTTCGTTTCTTTCTATGTCTTGATTACCAAATACTGAACCGATTTTACATAATTTTTCTTGGCTTTCTCCCATTAGCGCACAAGACCTGGCTCTAACCTCGTGAGTAACATATTGGTCTTCAATGCTAGAATATAAGTGAACTGGAATTCCGATCAACGCATAATTCCACCCTATTACCTGCGTGATAATATATAGCCACCTTAGTCTACTTATAATAGCTATAATAGCTAATAACCTTTCCAAAATAACAAATAAATGAAAAGGAACCTGAAATTCAGCAACCCAAGGACTGATTTGGGCAGCGTGTGAATGGCTATTTTCTAGTTTTAGAAGTTTCTTTTGAGGTATCAAAATGTTTTATACAAAATTTAGGATTCAAAAATTTAATAGGTACTGAGAATATTAGTGTATTGGATTTAGTGAAAAGGCTCAGGTTGTATGGGAGGTGGTAGAAAAACAGGCGATTTCTGAATGACTTTTTCAGAAATGACTATAAACATCATGTATTTGACATGTTTTCAGATCAGTAGCATTCAAACTATTCAGGAAAATTGACTTTTTGAAAAGTTGTGAAATTGTGTCAAATTGTATGGAAGGGGGTAGAAGGAGTGAAGCTAATCATCTAATTTTCTTCGGTCTTACTACTAATGCTAAATAAATATTTAGTCCAAAATTTCAGCTCGATAAATTTCATACGTACTGAGTAAATTTCTTTAGAGTATTTCATGAAACAGAGCAGTTTGTATGGGAGGTGGTGGAAAGAAGGGGAGGACTTAAATAATTTTTTACAGCAAATTGAAATCATCATTAAAGTAATATGGTGATTGGGTGTGTATAGATAGGGTAGGCATCTGATAGGCCTCATAAGGCGACACCCACTGTTGTAACTATCATATGCCCATCAATTGTTCTCATCATACCTCCACGTGGGAGCCACCGGGTACTGGTCTTGTCCATCTGGACTTGACTTGCTGAACTGATAGGCCCGAATGCTAATGAAACAGAAAAATTCTAGCAATATATAGCTGGGGGCTGGGCGATGTGTTAACAACTAATCCTCGGAAAAATCACACTTGTTTCGAAATCTGAAGCACCGCCTCGGACTGGATTGATTCAACGGCAACGACCGCGCAAACGAAAAATGGACTAACTATTCCTTCGGATCTTGGAACGTGCGATCTCTGTACAGAGCAGGAGCACTGAGAGTGCTTCTGGAACAGGCAGCCAAAAACAATATAAAGATAATTGCACTCGAAGAAACTAAATTGTTAGGTTGCGAGATTACTGACATTAAATTGCATGCAATTTTCAAAAGTGGGAAATCATCAGGAAGCCAGGAGTTTGAAGTTGCGTTCATCGTCGACAACAAGTTTAAACACAAAGTTACCAACTTCAAATCCGTCAATGAACGATTGTGTGCTATCCGCATCAAAACCAAATTCTTTAATGTTTGGATTATTAATGTCCATTCTCCTCTTAAAATCATGAAACAGTTGACGAACAGGAATTTCACCGCCAACCACCTGGTGAGAGATGTCATCGGAACTCTCCTTAATATGAGTGAACACCAGTTGCGACGATGGAAGGAATACTTCTCTGATATTTTAAACATCTTGTCAGAGGAAGATATTCCGGAATCAGAACAACTTCCAAACTTCCAACCGCAACAATCCTCTGTTAGGGACGATCCCCCAGATAAGGAAGAGATAGTTTCCGCCATTCAGTCAATGGCGGGAAGGAAAGCTCTAGGTATAGACGGACTACCAACCGAACTCCTCAAAGCGGACCCGGAAATAACAGCCGATATACTCCTCCCACTCTTCACTAAGGTGTGGAATGAAGGAAAATATCCGACTGAATGGAAGGAAGGCGTCATTGTGAAAATTCCGAAGAAGGGCGACCTTCGGGATTGTGGCAATTGGCGTGGTATATGTCTACTTACTGCCGTATCAAAAATTATGGCTAAACGGGTGTCAGACGAGGCTGCATATTAATAAATGACATCTTGAAAGCTGCACTGGTATCGTGGGGAAGGTAAAGGTCTTCAGTGGAGACTATTTAACATCTTAAGTCACCTTGATTATGCTGATGACGTGTGTTTGCTTGCACATAACCGTTCGGACTTAGAGTCAAATGTTCGCTCGTTGCATTCTAAATGGAAAGAGGCGGGATTGAAAATAAATGTGCGTAAAATCAAGTACATGCACATGGGTTCGAACGCAAGCACACCGATTGTTCTTAACGGACAGGATGTGGAAGAGGTGCAAGATTTTTGTTATCTCAGAAGCATTGCTAGCATGGACGGCGGAGTCGAAAAGGATGTTGAGGCTCGGCTAAATAAAGCTCGTCAGGCCTTCGGTATCCTTTCCCCTTTCTAGAGGTTAAGAGAGATCTCCCTTCGCACGAAGCTCTAAGTTTTTGATCCGAGTTGTTATATGGTTGTACTACGTGGAAAGTGACCGTTTACCTTACCAAGAAACTACAGACTTTCGTGAACCAATGCCTCTGCCACATTTTAGGAATATTCTGGCCAGAAGTGATCTCCAACGACGAACTTTGGAGTACAACTGGCCAAACTAAAATAGGTATTGAGATTCAAAGGCGGAAATGGCAGTGGATCGGTCATACTTTGAGGAAACCAGAGCGAAACATCGCCAAACAGGCTCTGGATTCTAATCCTCAAGGAAGACGTCGGTTTGGTCGACCATGTATCACATGGAAGCGAGCAGTTGAGCAGGAGGCCAGAGGAATAAACAAGTCCTGGCAACAGCTTAACGCCAATGCTCAGGATCGCATCTTGTGGAAGAGAGTTGTTTCTGTCCTATGCCCCTATAGGGGGTCTTAACAGGATGCTAATAAAGCGCAGCAGTGTAGAACCCGAAAATCTTTCCTTCCAATTCGAAATGCGCTGTGAAAAATTTCATTCACCAAACCATTTGTACACCAGTTTATTGATGGTTCACTTCTTTTTCTATTTTTCTGATCTGTGTCTGGACTTCTGCTCTATTTCCAGATGTACGGCACCTGAAAGATTGAGACAGTTATTCAAAGGCAAGCAAGCCTCTGTAATATTTGAGCCTTTTCTGATTCATTTTCATAGTGTTTTGCGTCGCCTTTATACTAGGGTGCAGCCTAGTGGGTAGCGTGTTGGTCGTACAATGCGAAGGTCGTGAGTTCAAATCCCGGTCGAGGTAATACAATTCCCGTACACTACCTGTTTGGATATACCTTGGTTACCTCAATCTACGAAAATGAAAAATTCATAGATAGAGGGTTGTGCGAAGGGCTAACAACCCATTTACAATAAATGATGAAAAAAATGTTAAGGAACCTGAAGTTCAGGAGGCCAAGGCCCGATTTGGGCTGTATTGCCATTGTAGAAGGAGATAATTATACTATACATTATATTACTGTGGTCCTTATAACAATAGTATATATGCTGTATGTAAATTTTGGATCTAGTCCAAAGAAATATTCTAGTATCTTCTAGAATATTCTCTCTTTCGTTTACGATGATCTCAAATAGATCATGCATTTATTCTGTTCATGAGTTTTTCATACAAGAATTACTTATAGAAATTATAATTCACTTAAATATTTCAGTGTTTAACTTTTAATGAAACACGTAAACGCGGCATCCAAACCCTATCTTAATGGTTTGAGAGCAAGGAATTATAACCATAACAAACTAATGTACAAAAGCTTATTGTTCGCAATCTATATTCAACAAATCGATCCGAAACTTCTTCCCACTTCCAGTAATAAAAACTCAAATGTAATCCTCTCAAATTCCATTGAAATTCAATTACATATATTTCTCTCTCTCTCTCCATAATTTACAGGAAATATTTCACGAACATTCAACCCACTTGAGATATTTGAATGAACATCTCGAAGAAAGAAGCTTAATTTCGTCGAGTATTCCGGATCGGTTACGTACAAATATCCTGCTGCACTACAGATCTGGAAGTCGCCATTCGCCATACTTTATTCATGGCGGTCACGGTTCGGGCAAGAGTTCGCTCATCGCCGACCTTTACTCGAACTCTAACAAGTGGTTCGAACATAGCAAAGTGCATCGAGTTATCCGATTCGCATCGGCCACGCCACGCTCCGCATACAATCTGGAACTGCTGCGAGTAATATGCCAGCAGATATCGATTATTTTCAACATTCCGGAAGGATACTTGCCGAAAGATGCCTCCTTTGATCCGCTTTACATAAATAATTGGTTTCAGAACCTGCTTCGTCGCTGCGAGGATCTGAACAACGAGGTATTGTTTCTGTTCATCGATGACCTGCACAAGTTGAATACGCTGGATTGTGATAATGTCGCAGCTCTGTCCTGGCTGCCCATTAGTTTGCCGTATAACGTTTTCATCGTGTGTGCCACGACCATACCAATCGATCAGCTAAAGTTCACCCCCATACAAAAGGACCGATTCAAAAGCGTAGAATTCCTATTCGATTTATCGCAAGATATAAATAAAACCGTGATAAAAACTCTCGGCAACAAGGGCTTACCATTCAATGAGGAAATAACTAAAACGTTCGATTATCTGGAGTACACGTATGGAGAGAAGGGTTTCGGCCGATTGGCTGCGTACATAACGTGCAGTGAGTACGGTCTGACGGAGACGGAGCTGCTGGAATTATTGATGCCGACCGAGTGCAGCGATGCAATGATCGAGACCATTGATGGCAATTTCAATTTTTCGAGTTTTAGGAAAATCCGGAATGAAATGAGTGAGTAGATAGTTTAAGTAAAATTTAATTTGGAAAAAGTTCCTTATTAGGCTGATTGAAGCCTGTAGTTACAGCGCACACCCAAATAAAGATTTGATGGGTTAATTTAAGATGCGTGCTTTGTTTTATATTCAATTTCAATTAATTTTCAGTTAAGACCCTCTGTAGGTGTATTGCACAGAGACAGTTCTGTTCCAAAAAGCGCTATCTTAAGTATCGGCCTTTATTTGATGCCAGAACTTGTTTATTCATCTGCCTGCTCAACTGCTCGCTTCCATGTACTACATTATCGACCAACCCGATGTTTTCCTTAAGAACTATAATTGAGAGCTTGTCTGACGATTTTTGATTCTGGTTTCCTCACAGTGTGACCAATCCATTGCCACTTTCACATTTAAATTTTAATGCCTATTTTGGGCTATCCTCCAAAGTTCGTCATTGGAGATCACTTCTGGCCAGAATATCACGAAAATGCATCAGACGCATTGGTTCACTAAAGTACGCAGTTTCTTATTAAGTCCAATGGTCATTTTTCATGTAGCATACAACAATACAGACTCGACGAATAAGTTAAATACCCGCAACTTCGTACAAAGTGAGATCTCTCTTAAGCTCCTGAGAGGAGAAAGGATACCGAAGGCCCGAAGAGCTTTATTTATACGACCCTCAATATCTTTTTCGGCTCTGCCATCTACGCTGATAATGCTTCCGATTTATCTTGCACCTCTGCCATGCGAAAGGCGGAAACTATATCTTCCATATCTGGAGAATCGTCGCTAATAAAGATATGTTGCGGTTGGATGTTTGGCAATTGTACTGTTCCCTCAATATCTTCTTCTAACAAGTGGTTACAAGTAAAATGGAAGTATTCTTTCAATTGCCTTTCTCTTGTCGCATCTAGTTGTCCTCATATGCTGCGTATATATGAGGATCGTTGCAGTTCCATTTCAAGTTGGGAGTTCTTTGGTTTACGTCGGGTTGACAGTTGATTGCCAATTCGGCTTTTTCCGACCGCCAACCACATCTAGTTTTCCTTCCCCCTTTGGTTATATCCCACAGATTCTTTAGCACTTGTTAAAAATATGCTTTTGGTTACCTCCCAATTGGCGTCTATCGTGAGCAGTTCTTTGGTTCACGTCGGGTTGACAGTTGATTGCCAATTCGGCTTTTTCCGACTGCCAACCACATCTAGTTTTCCTTCCCCCTTTGGTTATATCCCACAGATTCTTTAGCACTTGTTAAAAATATGCTCTTGGTTGCCTCCCAATTGGCGTCTATCGTGAGCAGTTCTTTGGTTCACGTCGGGTTGACAGTTGATTGCCAATTCGGCTTTTTCCGACTGCCAACCACATCTAGTTTTCCTTCCCCCTTTGGTTATATCCCACAGATTCTTTAGCACTTGTTAAAAATATGCTTTTGGTTACCTCCCAATTGGCGTCTATCGTGAGCAGTTTATATGCGCCCAATGTGGATTACTTTTTGGGCAGAATGGTGTACATGCGTTTTTTGTAGGGGCCTTGTTGTTTATCCATTAAGACTCCGCTTCATTTAAAAAATTGCTGCTGTACACAATCTCAAGCACACCAAGTAATGATTGCTCCCCAGGTCAGCACCACGCTTTCGCTCGCACATTGAGAAGACATCTCCTCCATCGGCGTCTGAATAAAACCATCAGGAGAAACCAAAGGTGTTTCATGGTGACTCTTGAGTGGAACAGGGTCCCTCCGATGACCATTTGCCTTACTACAAAACTTCACAAATAATTCAGCATTTTCGGGTCCCTCAATCCCAATCACGTATTCTAGTCCAGTGTTGTCAGAGCCACCATGGGCGTTCGTATCTGATGATAATTATATCAACTCTTGAAATAAGCACTCAGTTGGTCATAAGACTCCTTTGTCACCAGATGTTGTGGCGTTACTTGATGCGTAGCACCTCAGAATTGTGACAATTCTGACTTTAATCCTGAACCTGTTGACGATAACTCAATCCGAAATGGGTTACCAGCTAATGGGACTGTTTGTCGTTTTCGGTGAAGGACAACCGGCTTGCCATTTTCGGCTTCACACTGAGGACCCACGTACAGAACGGTGCTCAGGCTCGGGGTTCGCTCTTCTTCTCATCCCGTCCACCTCATCTTGATCAAGCCTAATTTTGGATGTCATAGTGTTCCATTTCTTGGTCGATCACTGATTGGCTGTGTATGGACGGAGTAAACATTCCTTCTTCTTCAATGGCACTACAGCCCAAATCGGGCCTTAGCTTCCTGACCTTCAGGTTCCCCAACATTTTTATTTGTTATTGTGAAAAGGTTGTTAACTCTTCGCTCAAACCGCTTTCTATGAATTTTCTTTTTCGCAGATTAAGGTGGCCAAGATATACCCACGTATGCTGAAATTATACGTCAACCGGGACTTAAACTCCCGATCTTCGCTTTGTAAACCAAAGCGCTATTCACTAGGCTACAACCCCATTCCTTCACCATCATTTAGTGTTCGAACGTTCGAGAAAACAGTCATAGTCTGTTTTAAAATATAAAAGTCGTTACCGTAGAATCCATACATATCCGGGGCGGGTGTGTAAGCGATATAAATACATGCTGTTATAAAATTAATTCTTTGAAAACTGTGTATAGCCTGGTGTCCCAAATAAATGGACTACTCATGGAGCCTTGTAGGCTTTCACGTATCTTTATTCACCCTCCGTACATCTCTTGATACGGAAGCTGCTCCACTGAAACTCAAAAATCATCGCCGCCTACTTAGCCAAAGTCACGTTGATGTTTCTCACTCCAAGAGCTCCACCAAAGGTGAAGAAATTGCTATCCAAGACGAACTTATCATTTGCCAGTACCCATCCGATAATTACAGTTTCACGGTACAGTCCTTAATTGCTGCCACTTTCACTGAACACATCAAGCAAAGGGCATTGGCGTCCAATCGGATAATGGCTGGCATGACACGTACTTCTTAGCAAACATAGTCTATGTACGTCAAGTATGATCCAAATTCAATTTCCACAACACCTTCAACTCCAAACTGAAATTTCCCAGACTGGATCAAATCAGGCATAGGAGTGTGGGGTTGGAAAGGCATATTATTTGACAGCCGGTCGCTTTCCAGTTGCCAAGTGTTAACAATTGTCATCTATAAACGCAGAAAATTTACCATGAAATGCTAGACAGTCATTGAATTTTATTACGAAAATTCGCGTTCAATCGCAGTTACGATGCTCAAAATTGGAGCAAATTGTTATCGTAAGTACGATCTCGGATTGGGTCTTGGAAACAAATCATACACCTCTGGTTGAGCTACAAGGCGGTCACGTCGATCTAGACTCACGGCTGAGTTGGGTAGAAGTGTGGCACTGTAAGCCGTTAAAGTAGTCCATACCAGTGAAAGCGGCGATTCGTATCTAGACCTGACTAGAAGAAGAAGAAGACGCACTGTATCAGAGTCAGGCAGATATATTACAAACGGCACCTACGAAATCACCTTTCGTAATCCACCATTCGTGGAGTGGTGAGTTTACTGATTTCTTTTGCGAATTTCATCTACCCTAAGATAAATTGTTCCTTAAAATGTGTGCTCATAGATCTTAATGTTAGAATGTACCAAAAAAAAGATCGACACTTTTTTTAATTTCGCTCTAAAAATAGGACTTCAGCTTTGCCAAACTATGGTAAAGCACCTCTAATGTCCCATGGAGTAGCTATGAACCTGAGTACTGTGGCGGCTTATAATGTCACGCTTCTAACCGACTTAGCCGTGGGGTTTAGTTAATTCGGCAGTTTGCACAGCGCCTTTGCATATCTATAATCCCAGGATCAAATTTATCTACGAATACGGTACTCGCTTTGTAGGCCTGCTTGCGAATGCCTTATTAACGACGAGTCCGTCATAAGCAGGCCTAGGACGAAATGCAACACAGCGCATTAGCTACTGATTGAATACACTATACATCAGTCGGAATACACAACTACATAATTGATTCCTACTGAGTAAGATTACATATGGAATGCTTTGCGTAGGAGAGGTATTCCAGATAAGGTCATAGCTATGATTAAAGAATCCTACGAAAATGCAAGGTGTCGCGTCTTGCATAGAGGAGAGCTGTCCGAGAGCTTCCCTGTGCGAACGGGTGTCAGACAAGGCTGCATATTATCACCAGCCCTGTTTCTGGTGGTAATAAACGACATCTTGAAAGCTGCACTGGAAGGTGGGGAAGGTAAAGGTCTTCAATGGAGACTATTTAACATCTTAAGTCACCTTGATTATGCTGATGACGTGTGTTTGCTTGCACATAACCGTTCGGACTTAGAGTCAAATGTTCGCTCGTTGCATTCTTAATGCAAAGAGGCGGGACTGAAAATAAATGTGCGTAAAACCAAGTACATGCACATGGGTTCGAACGCAAGCACACCGATTTTTGCTATGTTGGAAGCATTGTTAGCATGGACGGCGGAGGCGAAAAGGATGTTGAGGCTCGGCTAAATAAAGCTCGTCAGGCCTTCGGTATCCTTTCCCCTTTCTGGAGGTTAAGAGAGATCTCCCTTCGCACGAAGCTGCGAGTTTTTGATGCATGCGTCAAATCTGTGTTGTTGTATGGTTGTACTACGTGGAAAGTGACCGTTCGACTTACCAAGAAACTACAGACTTTCGTAAACCAATGCCTCCGGCGCATTTTAGGAATATTCTGGCCAGAAGTGATCTCCAACGACGAACTTTGGAGTACAACTGGCCAGACTAAAATAGGTATTGAGATTCAACGGCGGAAGTGGCAGTGGATCGGTCATACTTTGAGGAAACCAGAGCAAAATATCGCAAAACAGGCTCTGGATTATAATCCTCAAGGAAGACGTCGGGTTGGTCGACCATGTAACACATGGAAGCGAGCAGTTGAGCAGGAGGCCAGAGGAATAAACAAGTCCTGGCAACAGCTTAAGGCCGACGCTCAGGATCGCGCCTTGTGGAAGAGAGTTGTTTCTGTCCTATGCCCCTATAGGGGGTCTTAACAGGAATTTGATGAAGATCCCAACAAAAACCTGAATAAATGGTTCCAGAGAAAAATCATATGTGAAAAGTTTTCGCATTTTCCAATATTATAAACGTCCAAACTATTCCCTCCTTTAATTTTCCCTGTACAAGATACAATCTAAACCAAATTTTCTATCCCACAACCTACATAATAAATTTACTAACTTAAACTGCATCATAAAGTAACTTAAGTTTAAGTTAAGTTAAAGGTTTCATGCAAATATTGTTCAAGTTATTTTAAACGTTTCCGACTCTGCCAATACACACTCGAACACAAATAAACTCAATAAATCTTGATGTTATTTTATTTCAATTCCGCAGGACTATTGATATGGGAAAAAATAATGTCAGGAAGAATTGTGATTGAATGGCGACATCGGTTATGTGCGGAAATATCGAAATCTCGTTACATGGATGTCAATAGTACACGATCGATGCACACGGAAATTGCAAACATCTTTTTCAGTCAGTACGCGGAAGAGAGCGATGAAATCAGCAGCGAGGAGAGTCGTACCGAAGGTAATATAATTCAGTCTCCCCGAACTAAGACCACTTCTTCTTCAGTATCGCTACAAAAGATATCCGAGAAATTCGCTTTAACAAATCCCATTTTTCCTTCTTCTCTTTTTTTCAACTGGTTTAGACAGCCAAAAACTAAAAGAGGAAAAATCATCTCCAAAGGCACAAGATGACACCAGCACTCTATTTAATCCACCGGGAGCAGATGTATCATATAGCATACGTCACGTAGAGGAGTCCTGGCATCATCTAATGCGCTCCGATGATACCGGAAAATTTAAACAAATTGCCGTCTGTAATTTCGACTTTCTCCTGGCATCGGTAAGTAAATCAACGCCGTAGATCACGCTAACCCTTCAAGTCGTTTACTTACATGTTGTAAACCATTTCACAATTAAGTTAATAAGCTTAGACATACGTGTCTGTGTGTAGAAATACGGTCTCGTGGGTACGCCAACCATGAATTTAAGAAGTATGGAATTCTGAATCATTAGGAATGTACCAGATATCATCGTTATACCACAACTCCTCCTCCGACTTAATAACATGCAAATTGCTCGAATGAGAAAATTTACCGGGAAGGAATACAATTAGAGTGAAATTAGGTTGATCTATTTTATATGTGCTGAGTATGCGATATGATCACCGCGTTTGTAGAGATATTGACAGCAAGGATTTCCTGGCATAGGTAGACACAATGATGAATTGAATTGAAAAAGGATAATTTTTATTTCTGCACCTTATCCGTTGGAAACTCTCCGAGAGGTACACACACATTTATCTGATTAGGCAAAATCTGCCAACAAGTCAGGCGCAGCTTTATTATTCTTGGGACAATATACCTGGGAAGTCAATATGCAGGTTAAGGTTGATAGGGAAGACTAAGTGAATGGGGATTCCAGGGCACGGCTGTTGTCGATTGTTTTACAATTAACTGCAATTACGATCAATAGCTCCACGTAGCACGTAGTATCAATATTTCATTCGATTATTTATGCAAGTTAAGGTTTGTATGGGGAGGAGGAGGTTGATCATAATAATGTTTGAATTGATTGATTGAATCATGTTAAAAATTCACTGTATTGAATATTAATTTCATGGACGAAGTAAATTCTATAAAAATGGGTCAATTTTATGTTCTTGAAAACATATATTTGTGCGGGAGGTACGGCAGAATCGTAAAATGTATGATGCAGTATTATTTCGTTTGTTTTTAAAGGTCTTCTTACAGAATATCAACTTCGTAGTTTTTAATTGACTCGATTATTAGTTGATGTATTGAAATTGGTCGAAATCAAACTTTTGTATTGGAGGGGGGAAAAGGCAAAAGGGATATCAAAATTTTTTACGCAGGTTTATTTTAAATATTTTTAAAAGAGTTCATGCAAAATGTGGAGCTGATAGCTTGTAAAGGTTTGGTGATAATTGATTTCCTTAAAATGGTCGAAAAAATACTTTTGTGTGGGAGGGGGTAGAAGATTTGAAGATATTCGACCAATTAATATCTTGAACTTTAAAGCATTTTTTCTAAGTGGATATTACAAATTTTCAAGTACCTAATTAAAAATGTCACTCAAAAAATTTGAATTTTTGGTTTTTTTTTCAATATACATGAAACACCTAGCGCAAATTAGGGGCTCCCTTCGACGGATAAGTGTTCTGGTTCAAATTGCTAATTTTTTTTTGTGTATATTAAATGGATATATGCACGTAAAATTTGAGCTTTGTATCTTTTACCAGAGCCCTAAAAGAATTAGTGAAAATTGTTTACACTTTGGCTCACCCCATCGCTCACCTTCTAGCCCCCATCTTAAAAATTTGATGAAAACTAGACATCATATAACTCTACAATCTGAAGTTAAAATTTGTATTGAATTTTGAGATATAATGTTTTGAAATTTTTAAAAGTGCCCCATTTTGTAAATGGTCTCCATTTTCACTCACACTTATTATGACCAAAAATTTTGTGTATTTCGCTAGTAAAGCTTTATATGCGTTCCAAGTTTCAATTGCTTAAGAAATAGTCGAGATATTAATTTTTAAGTGTTTTTCTTTACACCCTCTCTGGCTCTCCCCCTTACAATTATTAGCCACCCTTTTGGCTGATTATAGTGGACCTGTATGCCACCTAATCGGTCCTAAAATAAGAATTTTTTGTGTCTAGCAGTTCCGAAGACATTTGAAAAATGAAACGGTCAACGGTTTGTTTTTAATCCCCTAAAATAGTTATAAAGGTCAATAGTACGAAGATAACAAGACTAATAAAAACCAATGCAACTTGTTCGCAGCTTTGTTTTGACAGTTTCATAGGGTTATCAGCTGTTCGACACGCTTCAGCCAAAAGGAGTGCAAAAATGGAAAAACAGTTAAAGCGTTCTATTGTAAATTGACCTGATGGACGAAACTGAACAAAATGAGTGCAAAATTGCAATAATTTTGCATCTTAATGGGCAAAAACAGGTAAAAAAATGTTATACTCTAGATTAAATCTGAGAGTATATTGTGGTTTGCCATACCGTTTGTAACGCTCTTACAGAGCAGCCAAGGGTACACAAATATTTGTTGTCGTTCAAAAACCTCGATTCCGAGTGACCGTCTGTGCGTCTGTCCGTCTGTCCTCTCGAAAGGTTTAAGCTATCGTGCTGAAATTCGTTGTGTGTCATTTTTAGCAAAAAAAAAGCTTTAAGTTCGTGAACGGACTATAACCCCTATTCCTTCGACCCACTCCCATACAAATTTCATGAAATTTCGAAATTTTAAGAAATTGATTTTTCTTCGAAACTATTTAAGGTATCGACTTGAAATTTTGGTCAAAATATAAAGATGTAAATATCATTAATATCACAAAATATTGATATGATCCTCTTACTCCTTCTACCCTCTACTGTACAAATGTACAATTTTGAAAAATATATTTATTTGATTTTCGTTGAAACTAGCAAAGCTGAAAAGACAAATTTTATTATAATTTGTGTTTTGAAAAAATTATCAACTTCACTCCACACTTTCTGCCCCCTCCCATACAAATTTCACGATAATTTTTAATTTCAACTAAACTAATTTTCTTCGAAACCGCCAAAACTATCAAAATGACGTTTTGTGGAAAGTCCAATAATAGAAATATCAATGACGACAGAAAATTTTGATTTGATCCATTTGCTCCTTCTATCCCCTCCCACACAAATGCATAATTTTGGTAAATGCATTAAATCGATTTTAAGAACGACCTTCAAATTTTGCCAGAATTTATCCCTTATTAATTGTAATAAATGCAAATTATCAACTTCGCTTTACTCCTTCTACCCCCTCCCATCATATATCTGTCTTAAAAATTCTAGAAAAGCATTTCTCATTCAAATATATGAAAGCTATTGACATTGAAATTCAAACAAAATATCACGATTAGGACGTTGATCAGCAGTTTCAAAATCATCTAAAACGCTCCACTTTCTTCGCCACCTCCCATACAAATGTTCCAATTTCATTAAAACTATGTCCAATTTCATTAAAAATAATAACACCTCCCATACAAAAGCCATTATCTATTATTCGAAAGAATTTGAGATGACATATCTATGTATTTCACGATACATTTTCCATTTCATTTAGAGTATCATATAATTGGGCGTTACGACCAATAATAATTCGGTTATGTTTTAGAATAGAAATCACTATTAGTCATGAAAGCTATGAAAGCTAGAGTGTAGCCTAGTGGGTAGCGTGTTGGTCTTATAATGCGAAGATCGTGAGATCAAATCCCGATCGACGCAATTTATAATTCCAGCACATTGTCTGCTTGGATATACCTTGGTCACTCAATCTACGAAAAATGAAAAATTCGTAAGAATCAGTTTGTATTGGAGATGGTAGAAGGAAGGGGAGGACACGCATAATTTTTATACGGTAGATTTATATTATTGCAAAAGTAATATGTTCCAAATTTCACGCCAATAGCTTTTATACTTTTCGAACAAATCCGTTTATTGTCAAATTGCGCAATTGTGTCATTTTGTATAGGAGGGGAAGAAGGGGTGGAGCGATTTGGCCCGTTCACGAACTTGACCTTACTTTTTTGTCAAAAACGACGTGTACGAAATTTGAGATTTCGAGCTCAACGCGTTCTCAAGCTAGAGAGCGAACAGACGGACGGACAGACGGACAGACGGACGGACGGACAGACGGACATCCGGTTTTGAGATTTCTGAGTGATAATATTAATATTATTATTATCATTCATTTTTTTCTCCGAGCCTTATTTCTTAGCGTTATAAACCTTAGAGCAAACTTATAATACTCTCAGATTCCATCTAGAGTATAAAAATCCGCCACGCCGTACGCCGTTCATATGGACTCATATCTCCGAGACCGTTAAAGGTAGAATGTTCATTTTCGGGTGGATTGTTCATTGGGTAAGTGAGCTTTATTTTCTAAATTTTGGAAGGAGTTAGGTGGAAGGGGGAGGTGGGGGTAGGGAAAAAGTCAAAAACTACACTTGCTAATATCTCCACCACGAATGCAGATAGGAAGTTGAAAATCAGTAGAGATATAGAGAACGTTGTGGGACAAACTCTAACAATAATTTAATTTTTTTATCCATTGGCGTCCGAAAAGGGAGGGGGAGAAATTGTCGGGCGAATTGTTTTTTCAAATGATTATATCTTCGAAATTACTTATCGCAAAAAATTTATATTAGGGACCATCAAGGTGGCACATAGTTCCACCGCAATCAGCTTAGAGAGAGGCTAATTATTGTAAGGGGGTCAGGGGTGGTGCAAAGAAAACACTTAAAAATCAATATCTCCGCTATTTATTAAGCTATGTAATTGAAACTTGGAAAGTATATTAAGCTATACCAGGAAAATACAAAAAATATATAACATGTTGAAATAATAGTAGTGCGGGGAAATGGGGAGCATTTCAAAAATGGCGCACTTTTCAAAATTACAAATCCTTATATCTCGAAAAAGAGTACAGATATCAAATCAAAAATTTGCAAGATTGTAGAACTACGTAGTTTTTCATTTTGGTAAAAATTTTAAGTTGGGGGGTGTAGGGGAAGGGAGGTGATAAGCAAAAATGTCGAACACTATGAGTGATTTTTTAGGGCTCTGGTGAAAGATACAAAGTTTAAATTTTGCATGTGGATACATCTATTTAATATACATAGAAAAGTAATAATAATTTGATCCATAATTGTTATAAACCGACCCCCCCGGTCAAACGTGCACAAGGTGTTTGTGCATTGAAAAAAACACATAAACTGAAAATTTTTGAGTGAAATTTTAAGGTAGAAACTTGAAATTGGGGGAAATGCATTTAAAAAAAATTCCTAAATGTACGAGATATTAACTGGTCGAATTAAAACTTCTACCCCCTCCCATACAAAATTATTTTTTCGACCATTTTCAAGAAATCAATTATCACCTAACTATTAAAAGCTATCAATTTGAAGTTTTGCAAAAAAACTTTAAAAAATAGTTGAAATAAAATTGCGTCAAAAGTTTTGAGATCGCGCCTGTCCTTCTACCCCCTCCCATAAAGAAGTATGATTTCGATCAATTTCATTAAATCAACTAATAATCAACAAATTAAAAGCTACGAACTTGGAATTGTAGATGCACCTTACAAGAGAAATGAAATAAAGCTGCATCAAAAGTTTTATGATTCCCTTACCGGCTCTACCACCTCCCATACAAATGTTCGGTTTCGTGAATGTAAAATAACCGAATTTTATGAAAATTCTATGCAACTTCGTCTATGAAATACATTCTATACAGAGAATGTTGAACGTGATTCAAGCAATTAATTAAAAAGCTATTAACATCCACCCACCCTTACTCTTACTAGTACCCCTCCTCCTCCCCTCATAACAACCCAAACTTGCGGAAACGAATGAAATATTTTAAATTGACAACAGCCCTGCCCAAGAACTTTCTTTCACATAGCCTTCCCTAACCACTCTAACCTGCATATTGACTTTCCACTCATTCGCAACTTGTCCCAAGAATAATAAAGTTTCGCCCGACTTGTTGGCAGTTTATTTTTAATTATGACCGAGTTTTCCCTCACAGATGTTATGAAGAAAATATTGAAATGTATTTAATAATTAATTCTAATGAACTAGAATTTATCGAAATTTTATTTCTGAAATTGTAATTAATATTTTTTTGTTATGGAAAGAAAAGTCTTTCTAAAATGGTGCACATTCAAGATTTCAAATCGTTATATCTTAAAATGCAATATAGATTTTCAAATTCATATTGTAGAGCTGTAAAATTTATAATTTCGGTAAAAATTTAAAATTAATCGGTGCAAGAGGAGGGAGGAAATGAATCGAAATGTCGAAAACTTGCAGGAGTTTTATGGGGCTCTGATAAAAACTATAGTTTTAAAATTTTGGAGGTTGATAGATCCATTTAATGTAAACATGTAAAACAAAGAAAAATGTTATCCTTAAATGTAATGGACCGAAGTGTGGATCAAACCTGCACAAACTACTGGGAGTATTGAAAAAAAACCAAAAATATTTGATTGAAATATTAATTGCAAAATTCATTTTAAAAACATAACAGGACTACGACTGGGCGTAAAGCCCAATCGTGCAATACTGTAGATGAGATAGAATTTTTTTTATTTTAAAAAATTTTGTAGGAGAAGTGGTAGAGGGAGTGACGACATTGAACTAATTTTTTCACATCACTCTAAGATTTCCATCAAAATGTTTTATATAAAATTTAGGATTCAATAATTTAATAGGTAGTAATTTAATAGGTATTGGATTAAGTGAAATTGTGCAGTTTGTATGGGAGGTGGTAGAAGGAGTGTGAATTTATTAATGACGTTTTTAGAAATAACTGTAAACATCATTTAATTGACATATTTCAAATTGCAGATCAGTACTTTTCAGGAAAATCGTCTTTTTGTAAAGTTATTGAATTATGTCAAATTGTATGGAAGGTGATAGAAAGATTGAAGCTAATCGCCTAAATTTTTTTTGGTCTTACTAATAATTCTAAATAGTTAAGAGCATAATTTCAGCTCGATAAATTTCATACGCACAGAGTAAATTAATTTAGAGTATTTCATAAAAAAGTGCAGTTTGTATGGGAAGTGGGGATGGAGGGGGAAGACTCAACAAAATTTATACAGCAGATTGAAATTATTATAAAAGTAATATATTCCAAATTTGAGATCATAGCTTTCATGCTTTTTATTCGTTTATTGCCCAATTGTGAAATTGTGTCATTTTGTATGGAAGGGGGTACAAGGAGTGAAACTGAATGTATAATTTGTTTTGGTCTTACTAATAATTCCAAATAAATATTTAGTCCACAATTTCAGCTCGCTAAATATTATACGCACTAAGTAAATTATTTTAGAGTATTTCATGAAAAAGTACAGTTTTTATGGGAGGTGATAGAAGGAGGGAGAGGACACGCATATTTTTTATATGGTAGATTGATATCATCATAAAAGTAATATTTTCCAAATTTGAGATCAATAGCTTTTATACTTTTCGAGCAAATCCGTTTATTGTGAAATTGCGCAATTGTGTCATTTTGTATGGGAAGGGGTAGAGCGATTTGGCCCGTTCACGAACTTGTCCTTACTTTTTTGTCAAAAACGACGTGTACAAAATTTGAACTTTCTAGATCAACTCGTTCTCAAGCTAGAGAGGACACGGACGAATAGACAGACGGACGGACGGACATCCGGTTTTGAAATTTTTGAACTTCTGTATCATTCATTTTTTTCTCGGACCCTTATTTCTTAGCGTTACAAATTTTGTGGCAAACTTATAACACTCTCAGATTTCATCTAGAGTATAAAAATGCGTGGAAGTTCAAGTTATTAACTAGACGAATATTTTCACAACTTCTATCCCCTCCCATTCAAAATTGTTATTTGGGCAATTTTGAAGAAATCAATTGTCATCAACACATTAAATGCTATAAATTTTAAAATTTATGCCAGTACATTAAAAAGATATTTATAACATCAAATGTTTTGAAATCGGTCTACTCCTTCTATCTCTTCCCATACGTAGCGTAATTTCAACTAATTTCAACTAATTAACTAATAAAGAACAAATTTTAAGCTACGAACTTAAAATTTTTTAGGAGTACTTTTCAAAATAAATGAAAAAAACTCCATTACAAATTTTTCGATTCCCGCAACTCTTCTACCTTCTCCCATACACATGTGTGTTTTTATGAATATAGCTACACCGAACTTAGGAGTTTAGTATCTCCTACCACCTTAACCTGCATATTGACTTTCCATGCATCCTTAACTTACTCCAAGATTTTTAGAGCTGGCGCCTGTTTTGTTGTCAGATATTTAAGATTTTAATTTTTTGTTTTTGTTTTGTCTTTATTGAATCTTTCAATATTCAAATTGATTCATGTAATTTTCGTAACAATGCTATTAGATTTTAAGGCGTGTCCACTCTTTGAAAATTAAATTCGATACTAGTGCACAGTATCGAGATGTCTGCTGTGTAGAGGTGGTCACACTTTCTCTTTATATTGAAATCATCCATACTTCTTCTAGTCGCTCATATATTAATTGTAAAATTTCCGGAAATCCTAGAAAAAAATTTTCTTAAAAATTATGAACATAAACTTGGAACAATATAATTATAATATCTCTTCTCTTCTTAAGACCGACTTCCTCCCAATAAAACCACCAAACAAATGACTAATTTTCTCTATTTTATTTTTCGCATCTACTTTTACCTTTTCTACTGCAGTGGTAATACAGCTTATTTCGGGCCTTGGCCTCCTGACCTTCAGGTTTTTTAATATTTTCAATACTTATTGTGGAAAGGTTTTTAGCTTAATCTAATTTCATAGATGATGTGACCAAGGTACATATATCCAAGCAGGCAGTGTGCTGGAATTATACGTCGATTAGGATTTGAACTAAAGGCCTTCGCAGTTCTACAGGCAACCTCTTTGACTAAAACTTTTATCTCTACAACGCGTAAATTTTTACCTGGGTCGAAGACAATGATCATTATTGGAAAATGAAAATAATGAGATAATATTAAATTAGGAAATTCTTCTTCTAATCAACACCCATCTTTCCTTGCATCTCATCGGTACAGTGCTAAGGAACTTTCATCAAAACGAAACAATAATGAGTTCCTTAAACCGCCTCATCATTCAGGTGGTATCAAAGCTGTTTTAGTACTCCTGATGATTCTTAATCTCCATTAAGGCCAGCTCTTATTTGCTTTGTCAAATAACTTTCATTACATTAATGCTCATCCAGACGGTATCTCTACGTATCACGTTAATAACGGACAGAACTGTCCGCTTGCAAACAATGTCAACCCAAAGTAATCTCGAAATTCATTTAGTCCCCAGCACATGCACCCACTTAACCCTGCCACCCAAATTACATTACGTTTGTTACAATGCTATTGTCATTACAATGCCCCGTTGCCACGGGACCGATTTTGACATTCGCACGAAGCACATCAACACAACTTACCTCGTTATTAGAAACCGAAAATCCCAATCTCTGCACTAACTTCCTCTATCGCCAGACTTGTAATCGCAAACTTTCTTCTCACTCTCTTCCTTACGCACAGGTACAAACCGTATCGATTAGTTACCTCCGCTGTCTAATAGAGCACGTACGCTGCTACATCTTGGACCGGGATATCGAGTTCATCTACTATACGATCCGAAAGTCGAGCGACGTCCTGACCCGGGATCCCATGCAATTAGGCGCTCAGGTAAGTGTCCTTTCGGGCGGCGTTGTCGTACAAACAGGACATGTTTTGTGTGCTGTGTGTTACGACGGCCGCCCGGAGGAGAGAAAGAGGAATTGCTGGCAGGAGACGTTCTAAGGTGATCACATTAGTTGATTTCATGGTTACGTCCCATTAATGAACACGACGAGAATGACAACTCCCTGCTGAGCATCACTGTGCGCTCAGCAACAGCCTGGTGTGACGGATATACGGTTCCATTACTCGTCCCCATGACAGGATGGTTGCCCGTCCCGCTGCCCTCCCAAATTCGAACAATGACCGTTTCTGGAACCGGGCCTATCCGGGATATTGTCCTGGCTCCGTCGAAACAGCATCTCATTATCGCGACAAAGGTTGGTGATGCGCAACTTTGGCATATCATGAGTAACAGCCTCGTGTACACCTTTAAAGGTGAGTGAATCCTTCGGGCTGGAGCTGGAAGAGAAACTTTAATTACTGGCGATATCTTTTGAAATACGTAATTTCCCACAGGACACAGCGGTCCAGTCACATGTATGGTGGTTCCTCCGAACTCCGACCTCCTGGTTACCGGATCCGAAGATACGTCTGTTATTGTGTGGGATGTGAGCAATCGAACGATGAAGGCGCGGTTCAGGTGAGCGGGGAGATGTTGTGTGAATAAATTGCAAGTTCCCAACGAAAGTTTAATCCTGACGTTTTTGCTTGTACCTACTTTGCAGGGAACACATCGCTGCCGTACTATGCGTAACCAGCGCCATGAATAATTCATTGGCGATTAGCGGTGGAGACGACTCCAGCATTATCGTGGCGGATCTTAACACGGGAAAGGTGGTGAGTATGGCGATAAATAAATAAATTATTGATTTCGCGTACGCTCGTAAAATTCCTTTCGTTTACGTACGAGCCCGCATTTACTAAGGTGAAAGAAAGAGACAAATAAAAACATACGTACATTCATCTAAAAATAACACCACACACGAACTCAATTGACGCGTATTTCACATATATTTTCTTTATGAGTCCTGCGATTTATTTGGAAAATAAACATAGCTGAAATTTTGTTTACAAAGAAACTGGGGAGTATTTTCTAAGACACCTCTGCATTTCGTTTCTTTTTGATATGAAAGTGATTTTTTTTTGGTTTGTTTACAAAACTAATGAAAAAACGAATTTAACGAGGGAGCAAACAATTTCTTTTTTGTTTATTGTTTATTTGAAAAAATGCTTGAAATGCTTCGAAATCCATTAGAGGCGAGATTTAATCAATTAAAAATTTGATTTCTACTTTACAGTTGAGTAAAATCGAACATCATCGGGGCCCTGTGACGTCTGTTAAGATCAGTGCTGCCAGCGATGTTCTGGTCTCGTCCAGCCACGATGCTACCATTTGTCTGTGGTCCTTGGAGAATTATTCGCTTTTGAATTGCATTCAAATGCATAGTCCGATCTTTGGCATTCAAATATCATGCGATTCGGTAAGTATGATTAGAATTGATGGTAAATCTATGTAGGCTAGTTTTCAATTATTTCGAACAATATTTTGTATAGTTTTAATCACGTGTCTCGAAAAAAATGTCATTCGGCCGTAAGTGGAAAAGTTGACATTTATAATAAAGTATCGGGAATTTTTAAATAAAACGCGAAATATTTAATCAATTATCAATATTTATTTTGTTGCCTTCAAACCTAATTCCCCCTCCATAATGCAGAGTTGATAAAAATCCAAAAAGCTAGGCTTAGAAAGATCTATAGATCTAGTGTTCTAAAACAGATTCATCGTGCTAATGAGTGATAGCGGACCTTCTGGCTACAGCTTTTAATTGTTTAGTTTAGTTGCGAATCAAAATAGAATCAAATAATATGGAAAGATGTCGCCAAGATCTACACAAATATTCCCAGAACTTTGATCAAAGCTTCCCTCTCCGGCGATATTACCATAACAATAGCTTCAAGCTTTTCTCGCTAATAATTTTTTACTCAATAATAAAATTTCAATAATTGACAATGCTTGTAACGATGGAAAGTCGTGGGAATGAGAGCCTGGAAATGGAAGCACATTCCACGATGCTTCCACGCTTGGTGATAAAATTAGTAAAGATACTAGTTCCATTGCCTCCTTTATAATTCTTATGGTCAATACTGAACTTTTCAATCAGTTGTTAGATAATAATTCATAGCCCTCTGGAGCATTTCTTAAAGAATTTATTTCTCGTATTAGTAATGCACCCGGTTCTGGTCCAAAAAACTTAGACAATTGTTCCTTTCTTATCAAAACGTAAATGGACTGCACACCAAAACCCAGGTGATATTTGCTTCGACTCACAATTCTTCCTATCCTGTTATTGCTCTAACTCAAATGAGACTAATTTGTAGTTTTTCTGACTGTAAACTCTTTAGTTCAGACTTCCAAGTCTTTCGTAGGGATCGCTATGTTTCCGATCAGAGATTTGAGGGTGGTAGAGTATTATTAGCAGTCCGTATTTGCATTAATTGTGTAGTTGTTCCTGTGCAGAACACTCACAGACCGTGACCAATAAGGATATTTATGTCTTTTTTAAAATACATATGTATATATAATCTGCTCGAAATTTTTGTCATGTTAAGAAATTGTGTATGGGGAGTGGTAGAAGGGATGTCAGCACTGAGCTAATTTGTTTCATATCATGCTGGAGTAGCTATAAAAAAGTTTTGTACCAAATTTAAGCTTCAAAAATTGAATAGATACTGAGAAATTTAGTGCGTTGGATTTAATGAAATTGTGCAATTTGTATGGGAGGTGGTAGAAGGAGTGGGGGGTTCTAGGCGATTTTCCAAGAAACAACTGTAATCATAATGAAATTGATATATTTTAAATTTCAGATCAGTGACTTTCATACTTTTCAAGAAAATCGAGTTTTTGAAAAGATTTGATATTGTGTCACATTGTATGAGGGAGAGTAAAAGGAGTGAAACTAATCGGTTAATTTTTTTCCGATATTAATAATAATGCTAATTAAGGACTCTGTACAAAATTTTAGTTAGATAAAATTTATACGTACTGAAAAATTGGCTTAGAGTATTTCACGAAAAGTGCAGTTTGTATGGGAGGTGGTGGAAGGAGTGGGAGGTTCAAAGTGATTTTTTGAGAAACAACTATAATCATCAAACAATTTATATATTTCAAATTCCAGATCAGTAACATTCCCACTTTTCGAGAAGATCGAATTTTTGTAAAGTCGTGGAATTGTGTCACATTGTATGGGAGGGGGTAGAACGAATGAAGCTAATCAGTTAATTTTTCCCCGATTATAAAAATAATGTTAATTAGGGATTCGGAAAAATGTTTAGCTCGATGAAAGTTATACGTACTGAACAAATTAGTTAAGAGTATTTCATGAAAAAGTGTAGTTTGCATGGGAGGTGGTGGAAGGAATGGGGATATTCAAATAATTTGTATACTTAAAGATTGAATTTGCAATAGAAATAATATATTCTAAATTCCAAATTAAGACCTTTTATAGTTTCGAAGAAAATTTGATTATTATATTGTTATAGATCTTGCAATCACGCAATTTGGATGTTGCCAAAATTATCGAGACAAGTCCATCAACATGTAAAACGCTATAAACATGTTTCCAGCAACTTCTACCAAACTCCACAATGTAGGCAATCTTTCTAGACACACACACACAACGACACCTGCCTGGGAGACTTAGTATAAATATCCGCCAACTTTCAGACAACCAGTTAGTCATTCGGCGACACCTATCGGTGGAAGAACGCGAATCGATACAAGTAAGCGAAAGAATAAGATCGACGGCATTGCCAAATCGGCGAATATAGTGCGAATTAATTAAAAGTGATCAAGAAATTAAGAATAGTGCGATTAAATAAATTATTCATTGTTTTTAAACGAATTGTGTTTTCCTTTGAAATCGGCGATCCCCTAGCTCGTAACAATTGGTGTCAGAAGAGTGGGATTTCAAGGATAAATTCGGTTTAAAAATCGCGAGTGAAATTAAAAAATTCTCGGAACGGATAATTTTGTGAGAGCGAAATCGCGAAACTAAATTCTCGAACGGACAGTGAAAATTTTGTGAAATCGAATATTCTCGAGTGTTCTAGTGAACAGTGACTTTAATTAGCGAAGTAAAATCGCGGAACTAAAATTCTCGAACGGACAGTGAGAATTTGGTGAAATCGAATAATCTCGAGTGATTTAGTGAGCAGTGACGTAAATTTAAGTGAATTCGAATCGCGGAAAAACTGGAAATAATCGGTAGTGAAAATGCCGCGTTATTTAAAAGACTTAAAAGTAACGGAGCTGAAGGAAGAGCTCAGTAGACGCGAGTTACCTACAACAGGGAGCAAGTCTGAACTTGTCAGCCGTATGATCGAGACACTTGAGGCAGAGGGTGAGAATGCAGATAGTTTTGAGTTCCAAATCGAAGAAGCTAGTAAAGAGGAGTGCTCTGGTACATCGGATGCCTTAACACAGTTAATGCAACAAATGATGCATAAATTGGATCAACAATCAGCTGTGACAACGAACATTAATCAGAAATTAGAGCAACAATCAGCTGTGACAACGAACATTAATCAGAAATTAGAGCAAAAATCAGCAGACATTAATCACAATTAGAGCAACATTCAGTGGACATTAAACAACAATCAGCGGACATTAATCAGAAACTAGAGCAACAATCTGCGGACATTAATCAGAAATTAGATCAGACCTCAAAGGACCTTAACCAAAAATTGGAGCTGCAAAATAATAAAATAGACACCATGGGTAAGGCCATAGAAGAAAACGTTGAGAAGAAACTTCGAATCTTCGAAGAGCAAATTGCGGAAAAGACATCCGGGATTGCAGAAGAAGTCGAACGCCTAAAAAGAGACTTCGATAATGTGAAGGCGACTGGCGTCATCAAGACAGAACATGTTGCGCACAAGGGTCTCAAGGCTCCAATCTTCGATGGACAAACACCGTGGGCTATTTATAAGACCCAATTTGAGGCCGCCGCAAGAAACAACCATTGGAATGATCTAGAACGGGGAACAGCTCTTATATTGGCGCTAAGAGGTCCACCAGCAGAGGTTCTTCAAACGATTCCGCAGGAGCAACAACAATACTTTTCAACCTTAGTCCAGACATTGGATCTTCATTATGGCAGTGACCACATGCGAGAGATCTACAAAACGCAACTTTACAACCGAACTCAAAAGAATGGTGAAACACTTCAAGAGCTGGCACGCGATATTGAACGACTCACACTATTATCGCTGCCTAATGCGCAAACAGAGCAACGAAACGATACAGCTGTTTTCGCATTTAACAATGCTGTACAGGACAGAGGGCTGCAACAGGCGTTAAAACTGGTAGGTAAGAAAACGATTGGTGAAGCCTTAGTATATGGGCTGACGTTCGAAGCTGCCAAGCAAAGCTCACGGAGTAACTATCGAGTTCGAGAAATAGTAGAAGAATGTGTGTGCCAGAAAGCCGAGTACACCAAGCGGAGCGAAGGATCTGGTGCTCCTCGATGCTGGAATTGTGGACAGGCAGGACACTTAAGACGCGACTGTCGCAAACCCAGAAAAGCGATCAACTACTGTTCCGGCTGCGCTGCTAAACAAAGAGGAGGAAGGGGCGAACCGTCACGAGAGCACGCTTTGCCTAATGACAGTCCGGGAAACGAGTAAAGGCCAACTTCATGGGGCAGAAGTTGGCTGGTAGAATCGACGCCCCCGGAACCATCATCGCAGTTTCTCGACTACATCGTTGTGAAAACGACTTATGTATGAGTGGTCGAGTCGGCAAATTAAACTGCATCATAACAGTCCACACAGGCGCAACACGGTCAGTGCTAAGATCTGACCTCGTAGATCGTACTTGGCTTCACAACACCAAGAAGTACGCACTTCGCACTGCTACAGGAAAAACTACAACGGTCCATGGAGAAATAGCTCGTGACATACAGCTTGGAGATTTGACCTTCTCGCATGTATTCGTGGTAGCTGATATTACCGATGAGTGTGTCCTTGGAATGGATTTTCTGAAACCACACGGTATACAGCTGGACTTAGGACAACGAATAATGAAGTGGCGGAATATTGAAATCCCGATGGAAATAACATCCTCCAACACAACAAAGCTGCGAGTTGTATTATGCGAAGATGCGGACATACCAAAGTCATCTGAGAATGTTATTTGGGCAGAGCTCGATGGTGATCCCGGGAACCACCGATTCTACCTCATAGAACCGGAAACGACACCTGCATTACGAAGTCTAATACTAGGAAAAACGCTCGTAAAAAGGAATGAGAAGATGATGGTACCAATAAGAGTCCTGAACGTTGCGGACAGCACTACCAGCGTAAAGAAAGGAGATGTAATTGGCAGCTGTGAACCAATATCGGCGGTGACGAGTATCGACAAGGCAGAGCCTCATGACGTACCCTCTAAAAATAAGCCAAGAAGGAAGGACAATGTAACATCAACACTTCTTCAGTCAAGCAACCTTAGAGGAGAACAACACAAGCAAGCAGTAGATCTAATCGAAGGATTCAGCGACGTCTTTTCCACCGGTGATGACGACTATGGCAGAACAAACTTAGTGAAACATCGTATAGATACCGGAAGTGCTACACCGATACGTCAACCTCCAAGAAGAGTACCATTAGCGAAACAAGGAGAAGTCAATTCAATGGTCAAAACTATGGAGCAACAGGGAATCATCGAAGAATCAAAGAGCAAGTGGATATCGCCAGTAGTGCTGGTAAAGAAGAAGGACGGCAGTACCCGTTTTTGTGTGGACTACAGGCGACTAAATGATGTTACGAAAAAGGATAGCTATCCACTACCTAGAATCGACGATATCATGAACACCCTGACCGATGCTAAATGGTTCTCAACGTTGGACCTGAAGAGTGGTTACTGGCAATTGGAGATAGATGAAAAAGATAGAGAGAAGACAGCATTCTCTGTCGGCAGTGGACTGTGGCAGTTCATCGTAATGCCATTTGGCCTGTGCAATGCTCCAGCTACGTTCGAAAGACTGATGGAATTCGTTTTGCGTGGTCTGAGTTGGAAAACTTGTCTCGTTTACCTAGATGATGTGATCGTTATCGGAAAAACATTCAATGAACACCTAAAAAATCTGCAGGAAGTCTTCCAGCGACTGCGAGCGGCAAAATTAAAGCTGAGTCCGAAAAAGTGCACTTTGTTTAGTGCAGAAGTCAAGTACTTGGGTCACATCGTTTCAGCTGATGGCGTAAAGACAGATCCGGAGAAGATACTGGCGGTGAAAAATTGGCCTACTCCGAGTGATAAACACCAGTTGCGCAGCTTCCTAGGCTTAGCGACATATTACCGACGATTTGTAAAAGACTTTGCTAACACGGCGAAATGTCTGCATCAGTTAACAGAAAAAGGGAAGCCATTTACATGGAGTCAACAGTGCCAGGAAGCATTCGAGAGGATAAAAGACCAACTCTGCGACTCCCCAGTTCTGGCGTATCCAAGACCAGGTCATGGTTTCATCATAGACACTGACGCCAGCAATGTCGGTATCGGAGCAGTACTATCACAAGAGATCGATGGGCAGGAGAGAGTGCTATCTTACTATAGCCGAGTACTCTCAAAATCAGAAAGGAACTATTGCGTAACTCGCCGAGAGCTACTAGCCATAGTAGAAGCAACAAAACATTTTCACAAATATCTCTATGGTCAAAAGTTCCTTCTTCAAACGGATCACGCATCGCTTAAATGGCTACTTCAGTTTAAGAACCCCGAAGGCCAAGTAGCCAGATGGATCGAAAGGCTCGAATCCTACGATTTCGGTAATGCCGATGCGCTTTCACGTCGTCCTTGTCCACCGAACTGCAAGCATTGTCACCGTGTAGAAGGAAAAGAAGCCGGAGAAACCATTCAGAGGATAACGACCGAACCAAAGACTGGATGGAATCAGCAAGAACTGGAAGACGCCCAACGTAAAGATCCAGATATTTCACCGATCATGGCATGGAAGGACGAAATGAAACGGCCTGAGTGGAAAGACATCTCACAATTCAGTGAAACCTTAAAGTGTTATTGGGCACAATGGAACTCCCTTCACCTAGACGGCGGATTATTAAAACGGAAATGGGAGAACGCTGATGGAAAGTCGTATCACATGCAAACCATCGTCCCGCATTGTAAAGTCGAGGAGGTTTTGAAGGAATATCATGGAGGTACCTCCGGTGGGCATTTGGGAGTAAACAGAACCTTGGCAAAGATACGAGAAAGGTTCTATTGGATCCATCTCCGAGATGATGTCGAAAACTGGAGCCGTAAATGTACTACGTGTGCATCGAGTCAGGGCCCACACCGCAGATCAAAGGGAGAAATGCAACAATACAACGTGGGAGTCTTATTCAAGAGAATTGCTGTGGATATTGCTGGACCATTTCCGGAATCAGAAAATGGTAATCGCTACATTCTAGTGGTCATTGATTATTTCAGCAAGTGGCCTGAAGCCTACGCAATTCCAAACCAAGAAGCAGTAACCGTCGCAGAACAAATTGCCACGTGAACTACACTCCGATCAAGGGCGCAATTTTGAATCTCAAATATTCAAACACGTGTGCCAAATGCTGGGAATAAACAAAACGAGGACAACTCCATTACACCCACAGTCCGATGGAATGGTGGAACGTTTCAACAGGACATTGAACTCAAACCTATCCAAACTCGTCAGCGAGAGGCAACAGGATTGGGACCAGCACATCCCTCTATTTTTAATGGCCTATAGAACATCGGTGCATTCAACAATAGGAGAAACTCCGTCCCGAGTCATTTTCGGAAGAAATATTCGCGTCCCTGCGGAACTAATGTTTGGAGTGCCACCAGACCAACCAACCAATGCTAAAGATTATGTCTCGGATCTTCGATGTCGACTAAAGACAATTTATAACCTGGTCAGAGATAAAATTGATTTGGCGTCCGACCGCATGAAGACGAGGTATGATCAACGGGCGAATTCATCAGGATTTCAAGAGGGCGATTTAGTTTGGTTATACAATCCCAAACGACAGAAGGGCAGATCGCCGAAACTACAGCGAAACTGGGAAGGCCCTTACCAGATCATCAACCGGTTAAATGATGTCGTCTATCGGATTCAACTACATCATAAACCCCGCACTAAAATGAAAGTGGTACATCTCGACCGATTAACAAAGTACCATGGTGCCATTGAGGAAGTGAACGACTCTGTTCGGGACGAACAGGGACTCAGGAGAGGGTAATGTTATAGATCTTGCAATCACGCAATTTGGATGTTGCCAAAATTATCGAGAAAAGTCCATCAACATGTAAAACGCTATAAACATGTTTCCAGCAACTTCTACCAAACTCCACAATGTAGGCAATCTTTCTAAACACACACACACAACGACACCTGTCTGGGAGACTTAGTATAAATATCCGCCAACTTTCAGACAACCAGTTAGTCATTCGGCGACACCTATCGGTGGAAGAACGCGAATCGGTACAAGTAAGCGAAAGAATAAGATCGACGGCATTGCCAAATCGGCGAATATAGTGCGAATTAATTAAAAGTGATCAAGAAATTAAGAAAAGTGCGATTAAATAAATTATTCATTGTTTTTAAACGAATTGTGTTTTCCTTTGAAATCGGCGATCCCCTAGCTCGCAACAATATATTTTTGAAAATGAGTCATTTTGTATGGGAGGGGGTAGAAGGCGTGGGGTTATGGAAATAATACCAAACGCGGATTACATCTCGGCGCATACCTAATAAAATGTGGAAGTTTCATTACAATCGGCTCACCGTTTTTGCGTGAAGTCGGACAGACAGACAGACAGAGAAGAATTTTAAATAAACAAGTCGGGCGAAACTTTATTAATCTTTGAATAAGTTGCGGATGAGTGGCAAGTCAATATGCAGGTTAGAGTGGTTAGCGAAGACTAATTGAAAGCGAGTTCTTGGGCACGGCTGTTGTCAATTTAACAACATTTTATTCATTTCTGCAAGTTTGGGTTTTTATGAGGGGAGGAGGAGGGGTGATAGTAAGAGTGGGTAGATGTTAATAGCTTTTTAATAGATTGCTTGAATCACGTCCAATATTATCTGTATAGAATTTGTTTCATAAACGAAAATGCATAAAATTTCCATAAAATTCGGTGTATTTAATATTCACTAAACCGAACATTTCTATGGGAGGTGGTAGAGCCAGTATGGGAATCATAAAATTTGTGAGCCGTTTTATTGCATTTCTCTTGTAAGGTACTTATACAAAATTCCAAGTTCGTAGCTTTTAGTTTGTTGGTTATTAGTTGATGTAATGAAATTGGTCGAAATCATACTATTGTATGGGAGGGGGTAGAAGGGCAAGAGTGATTTCAAGACTTTAGACGCAATTTTATTTCAATTATTTTTAAAAGTTTTTAAGCGAAATTTAAAATTGATAGCTTTAAATAGTTAGGTGATAATTGATTTCTTAATAATGGTCGAAATCATACTTTTGTATGGGAGGGGGTAGAAGGACAAATGCGATCTCAAAACTTTTAATGCAATTTTATTTCAACTATTTTTAAAAGTTTTTGTGCAAAATTTCAAAATGATAGCTTTTAATAGTTAGGTGATAATTGATTTTTTGAAAATGGTCGAAAAAATAATTTTGTGTGGGATGGGGTAGAAGTTTTAAACGTTTTCGACCAGTCAATATTCCGTATATTTATAGATTTTTTTTAAATGAATTTCGCAAATTTTCAAGTTTCAACATTAAAATTTCACTCAAAAATTTTCAGTTTATGTGTTTTTTCAATGGACGTAAAACACCTTGTGCACGTGGGGGTCAGTTTACAACAATTATGGAATAAGTTATTATTATTTTTCTATTTTCATTAAATAGATGTATCCACATGCAAAATTTGAACTTTTCATCTTTCACCAGAGCCCTAAAAAAATCACTCAAAATTTCGACATTTTTGTTTATCACCTCCCTCCCTTTACACCTCCCGACTTAAAATTTTTACCATGTAGCTCTACAATTTGACAAATTTTCGATATGATATCTGTACTCTGTTTTGAGATATACTACTACTACTACAATGGCACTACAGCCCAAATCCTTGGACCTTGGCCTCCTGACATTCAGGTTCCTTAACATTTTTCATTACTTATTGTGGAAGGGGTTGGTAGCCCTTCGCACAACCCTCTTTCTACTTTTTTTTTTAATTTTTGTAGATCGAGGTGACCCAGGTATATCCAAGCAGGCAATGTGCTGGAATTATATATTGCGTCGATCGGGATTTGAACTCACGATCTTCGCATTATAAGACCATCACGCTACCCACTAGGCTAACCCTAGCTTTTTTGAGATATAAGGATTTGTAATTTTGAAAAGTGCGCCATTTTTAAATGCTCTTCATTTCCCCCCACTACTTTTATTTCAACACGTTATATTTTTTTCGTATTTTCCTAGTATAGTTTAATATATGTTTCAAGTTTCAATTAGATAGCTTAAGAGATCGTTGAGATATTCATTTTTAAGTGTTTTTATTTGCACCTCCCCCCACCTGACAATGCCCTATACAATAATTAGCCACTCTCTAAGCTGATTCCGGTGGAGATATATGGTCCCAAAATATGAATTAATAAATAGATTATCAGTAAGACCAAAAAAATTGGACGACTAGGCTCACTCTTTCTATCCCTTCCCATACAATTTGACACAATTTCACAGATTTACAAAAACTCGATTTTCCTAAAAAGTATGAATGCTACTGATCCACAATTTAAAACATATCAAACGCATTATAGTTCTTTCTGAAAAAGTTATAAAGAATCCGCCCCTCCTTCCACCACCTCCCATACAAACTGCACAATTTCACTTAATCATTACACTAGCTTTCTCAGTACATATTAAATTTTTGAATCCTATATTTTGTTTAAAATATTTTGATTGCAACTCTAGCGTGATGTAAAAAAACTAGACCAATGTCGTCGTCCCCCCCCTCCCACTTCCCAACAAAATTTCTTAAAACCAAAGAATTTCTCTTTCATCTAGAGTATCGTACGATACTTGAATATGTTTTCAATTTCCTTTTCTTATCAATTATTTCGTACGACCCCTACGAAATCCATTAAATAAGGAAAAATATCTAGTTTTAAATATAACGTAAAATTTCCTCACTCCCATACAAAATTACTCATTTTCAATCATTTATATTAATCAAATTTTCTTGGAAGCTATAAGAACTAAAAATTTGAAATTTAGAATATATTGTTTTTATCATAATTAAGATAAAAATTATAATTAAGATAAAAAAAATTAACTGCTTAGCTTTACTGCTTCTATCCCCTACCATAAACTATGACACAATTTCACAACTTCACAAGAAATTGATTTCCTGGAAAAATATGAATGTTACTAGACTGAAATTTAAGATATATGTAATACCATAATATTCTTAGTTACTTCTGAAAAAATCACGGAAAACCCCCACTCCTTTTACCACCTCCCATACAAACTGCACAATTTCACTAAACATTATACACAAATTTTCTCAGAACCTGTTTAATTGTTGGAGCTTAAATTTTGTATAAAACATTCTCATAGCTTTGCGCGCAATCGTAGCTCTGTTATGATTTTTAAAAGAATTCAGTTAAAGGATAGATTAAAGACTCTAAAAAAGGATGTATAAGGTCTGCAGATGTACTTTAATCGCAATGACGTTTGTATTAGTAAGCGGTGCTAAAAAAAAGGTGGCGCATTCCCTCCGAGGTACCTGCTCCTGTACATATAATCAATATTTCATTTCCTTATTTATGCTTGTTTGGGTTCTTATGGGGTGCGGCCCTACAAGTAGGAGTAGGTGGATGTTGTCAATTTGTTAATGAATCGCTTGAACCACCTTCGAAATTCTCTGCATAGAATGTAAGCTTCATAGACGAAATACATTCTTTGAAATTTGATGAATTTTATAATAGCCATACTCAAACACCGGCCTTCAACCGGTATTTTTTAACTTCGTAGGCGAAAAACTTAGGAAGCAGTGCTTAATTTCCAATAACTATTTTTGGCTTTGAATCGCACGGGGCCATCTGCTGCCGTGCTTCACTAGAACTATAATATTTTCACTCTAGTAAAATTAATAAGAAAATAAATAAATAAGCAAAAAAATATTTAAAACCAAACAAGTTTCTTTAAGGAAACATAAATCTGTATCTGGAATCGAAACCCAGTCCGACCGCATAGCGGGAGAGCATTCTACCACTAAGCCACCGACGCTAATAAACTTAATTAACCAAAATGTGGTGATTTGCTTAAAGTTGGAAGTTTTTTTATGTGGGTAACCTTAAAACCCCTTTTTTGGAAATTTAGGGTATACTATTTTTCTATTTATTGGATCTGAAAGTTTTTATAGTACTTTCATGTTTCAAGAATTTTATAAAAAAAAAACAAACCGCAAATCTGTAAGTGTTTCCGATTGCCCTGGGAATTCCCATCAGCCACTTACATCCGAACATATTATTAGATTCTTGAAACCATATCTTTTTTAGGGAGTAGTTAGAGGAGTAATTAGAGGAGAATCGTAAAATTTGTGATGCAGAACTATTTCGTTTCTCTTCAAAAATGTTTGTAGAAAATTTTACGTTCGTAGCTTTTAATTTGTTAGTTATTAGCTGATTGGTTGAAGGCCATTGAAGATCTGGCAAACAAGGCAGAATCTGCGGCTTACCTTGGGGATATGGGTTCACTATTTAAAATCATGAAACAGTTGACGAACAGAAATTTCACCGCCAACCACCTGGTGAGAGATGTCAACGAAACTCTCCTTAATATGAGTGAACACCAGTTGCGATGATGGAAGGAATACTTCTCTGATATTTTAAATATCTTGTCAGAGGAAGATATTCCGGAAACAGAACAACTTCCAAACATCCAACCGCAACAATCCTTTATTAGGGACGATCTCCCAGATAAGGAAGAGATAGTTTCCGCCATTCGGTCAATGGTGGGAAGGAAAGCTCCAGGTATAGACAGACTACCAACCGAACTCGTCAAAGCGGACCCGGAAATAACAGCCGATATACTCCTACCACTCTTCACTAATGTGTGGAATGAAGGAAGATATCCGACTGAATGGAAGGAGGGCGTCATTGTGAAAATTCCGAAGAAGGGCGACCTTCGGGATTGTGGCAATTGGCGTGGTATATGTCTACTTACTGCCGTATCAAAAATTATGGCTAAGGTAATTCTCAATAGGATTAGTGATGTCGTCGAGAGCACTCTCGAAGTTTATCAGGCGGGATTCCGTAAAGGGTCGTCTTGTACCGACCACTAAAATACCCTACGGATAATATTAGAGCAGTCAGCCGAAATGGGTTCGCCACTACATCTCATGTTTGTGGACTTCGAGAAGGCTTTCGACAGCGTTAAGCGAGATTACATATGGAATGCTTTGCGTAGGAGAGGTATTCCAGATAAGGTCATAGCTATGATTAAAGAATCCTACGAAGATGCAAGGTGTCGCGTCTTGCATAGAGGAGAGCTGTCCGAGAGCTTCCCTGTGCGAACGGGTGTCAGACAAGGCTGCATATTATCACCAGCCCTGTTTCTGGTGGTAATAAATGACATCTTGAAAGCTGCACTGGGAGATGGGGAAGGTAAAGGTCTTCAATGGAGACTATTTAACATCTTAAGTCACCTTGATTATGCTGATGACGTGTGTTTGCTTGCACATACCCGTTCGGACTTAGAGTCAAATGTTCGCTCGTTGCATTCTAAATGCAAAGAGGCGGGGCTGAAAATAAATGTGCGTAAAACCAAGTACATGCACATGGGTTCGAACGCAAGCACACCGATTGTTCTTAACGGACAAGATGTGGAAGAGGTGCAAGATTTTTGCTATCTTGGAAGCATTGTCAGCATGGACGGCGGAGCCGAAAAGGATGTTGAGGCTCGGCTAAATAAAGCTCGTCAGGCCTTGGGTATCCTTTCCCCTTTCTCGAGGTTAAGAGAGATCTCCCTTCGCACGAAGCTGCGAGTTTTTGACGCGTGCGTCAAATCCATGTTGTTGTATGGTTGTACTGCGTGGAAAGTGACCGTTCGACTTACCAAGAAACTACAGACGCATTTTAGGAATATTCTGGCCAGAAGTAATCTCCAACAACGAACTTTGGAGTACAACTCGCCAGACTAAAATAGGTATTGAGATTCAACGGCGAAAGTGGTAGTAGATCGGTCATACTTTGAGGAAACCAGAGCAAAATATCGCAAAATAGGCTCTGGATTATAACCCTTAAGGAAGGCGTCGGGTTGGACGACCATGTAACGCATGGAAGCGAGCAGTTGAGCAGGAGGCCAGAGGAATAAACAAGTCCTGGCAACAGCTTAAGGCCGATGCTCAGGATCGCGCCTTGTGGAAGAGAGTTGTTTCTGTCTTATGGGGGGTCCTAACAGGAATTTGATTGATTGATTGATTATTAGTTGATTTGTTGAATTCTGTTATTATCTATCTTTTATAGCAGGGTGTAGAAGGGCAAGGAATGTTAAAACTTTTAAGGCAGCTTTGTTTTCAATATTTTGAACAGAGTTTTTACAAAATTTCAAGTTGAAAGTTTTAATGGTTTGGCATTAATTGATTTCTTAAAAATGGTCGTATAAATACTTTTATATGAGGGTGTAGAAGTTTTGAAGGTATCCGACCAATCAATACTCGTACCTTATATCTATACTCTTGATGAAATCTGAGAGCATTATAAGTTTGCTCTAAAGTTTGTAACGCTAAGAAATAAGGCTAGGAGAAAAAAAATGAATGATACAGAAGTTAATATTATCACTCAAAAATCTCAAAACCAGATGTCCGTCCGTTCGCTCTCTAGCTTGGAAACGCGTTGAGCTAGAGAACTCAAATCTCGTACACTTCGGTTTTGACAAAAAAATAAGGTGAATTTTGTGAACGGGGCGAATCGCTCTCCCCTTCTACCCCCTACCATACAAAATGACACAATTGTGCAATTTGACAATAAACGGATTTGCTCGAAAAGTATAAAAGCTATTGGCCTGAAATTTGAAATTTGGTATTTTTATGTTAATATCAATCAAATGTATAAAAATTATATGTGTCGTCATCCTGCTTCTACCAGCTCCCATACAAACTGCACTTTTTAAAGAAATACTCTAAACTAATTTACTCAGTGCGTATAAAGTTTAACGACCTGAAATTGTGCACTAAATATTTATTTAAAATTGTTAGTAAAGCCAAAAAAAAATAGACGATTAGCTTCACCCCTTCTACCCCATACAAAATGACACAATTTCGCAATTCGACAATAAATGGATTTACTCGAAAAGTATAAAAGTTATTAGTCTGAATTTTGGAATATATATTATATGTCATAATGACTTCAATCTACAGTAGAAAAATTATTTGCGTCCTCCCTCTCCTTCCACCCCCTCCCATACAAACTACACTTTTTCATGAAATGCTCTAAGAAGATTTTCTTAGAACATATAACATTTATCGAGCTCACATTTTGTAATAAATACTTAATTAGTATTATCACTAAGATCAGAAAAAAATAATTGATTAACTTCACTGCTTCTACCCCCTCCCATACAATATGACACAGTTTCACAACTTCACGAAAAATCTATTTTCTTGAAAAGTATGAATGTTACTAGTCTAAAATTTAAGAGATGTAAATTTTATGATATTCTTAGTTATTTCTGATAAAATCACTAAAATCCCCCCACTCTTTCTACCACCTCCCATACAAACTGCACATTTTCACTAAATCTAACTCACTAATTTTCTCAGTTCCCATTCAATTTTTGGAGTAAGCATTTTGTATAAAACATTTTTATAGCTACTTTAGCATGATGGGGAAAAATTAGCTTAATGCTATCACCCTTTTCAACACTCCTCACACAAAATTTTTTGGGATCACAAAAAATTCTATTTCATCTAGAGTATCGTAAGATTACACTTTACGCGCCATCGTAGCCCATGCTATGTTTTTAATGTGGTTGTTATGAATGGATTCGCCTAATTTTCAAGATTATAGCCTAAAGTTTCAATCAAAAATTTTGAGTTTATGTGATTTTTCCAATAAATATGAAAAACCTGCAGGTTAGGAACCGAAGCGAGTGCATAAAAGCTCTGGTTCAAACCTAATTTCAATTTTCTGCAAAATTTAATCTTTTAGAGACCAAAAAAATTACTCAATTTGACATTTTGGCTAACCACCTCTCTCCCCACAAATTTATATCTCTGCTACTTCCTGCGAAAAAGGTGCATAAAGTAAAAATATATAGCTTTTCAAGAGAAGCGAAAAAACTAACTTGATAATGCGATGGCGCTACAGCCCATATCGAGCCTTGGCCTTTCGGTATCCGGGTTCTGGACACGAGGTTTTTTTTTCAGGGAAACGTTGTCAGCATTTTGCCCAACCCCCAGCCTGGACGGCCAGTCTGGAGTTCCAATTAGAGGCGCGGAACACTCGTCTTCACCCTTCTGCGTCTGCTGTTTTGAATAAAACACCCGCGAAGAGGTAGAGAAAGGATTCAGTAGCAGAGCTGTTGATGTTATTTACAGTGAGCTTTTCACAGAATTTATGCTACGTCATAGGCCAGATCACGATTACGCTCTGTAGTCCTTACTACCATTCGACCACCACCAAATTAACTTGGTATTGTTGATTTTGAGTGCTTCTTTCGGGTGTTGTGTTTTTCTTTTGAGTTTTTTTTTTGTCTTAATTAATCGTAGACCTTTAGAGTTCTGTACAGAAAGAAGTGAAAATTAGTAAACAAAAATTAAAAATATTTTGTATTTCTTATGATTTCAGATCAACTACCCCTCAAAAATTTTACCAAATCTATTAATCATATAGCTCTGCTATCTGATAACAGTTTAATTTGATATCTGTATTCGATTTTCAGAGATGTCGGTTTGAAATCTTGGACAGTGCACCATTTTTGAAATAATTTCCCCGCTAATATTATGCCCGAATTTTCTATGTTTATCTTAATTCGCTAGCACTGCTTAATTTATGTCCCAAGTTTAAATCACTTTGCTTAAGAAATAGTCGAGATATTATTTTTCAAGTGTATTTTCTACACGCCCCCTAACCCTCCTCATTATAAGTATTGGGCTCCTTTTTAGTTGATTATGGTGGATCTGTGTGCCATCTAATTTGCCCTAAAATAAGAAATTTTTATTTTAACTAATTCCAAGAATAAAATCATTTGAAAAAAAGTTTGGTCAACAATTTGATCTCTATCCCCCTTTTTACGAACCACAATGGATACAAAAATAAATTTAATTTTTAAAGTTTGTCCCACAAACCCCTCTGACGATTTTCAACTTTCTAGCTAGAACTATGGCTGAGAAATTCGAAATCGTAGTTTTACATCTCTCAAGATTGGTGTACTAAGACCAGAAATACTCTACAAGTTATTGTGCGCTGAGTGTAAACATACGGCGTACAGGCAGACGGATTTGTTTTGGGCTAACTTAGTCTTGAAACGCGAAAAAACCACAAGGTAGCAAATTTTTTTCCAAGCGAATCACAATACTGAATTATTGAAATAATAAATGAAAACTACAAACCTCCCCTTCTGCTTCCTCCCTTACAAAAGTCACTATTCACTATTCGAAAGAACATTAAAATCTTTTCCACTTAATCGAGAGTATTGAATTATTCGGCTTTACGCCCACTCATAATTATTTCGTTAAGATTTGTTTAGGATTATTCTTCAAATACAAAGCAACAAATAATTTTACTTCTTTTGTGTAAAAATGTCATGTTTTTATTCTAAAAGGAGCGATAGGGCCGGTCCTTTAGCAGAAACAAATAAATTCAATAGTCAGGTCATATGTCCATTGTAAGCGATTCATCTTTTCTTGAAACGGGATGAGAATGTTTGTTTTTGTAGGTATTACCCGTACTATACTATTAATATGGATCAATAATTTTGGTTTAAACCGTCATCCCAGATTACTTATTCCATCATTCAGACATTTAAATTGCGTTTATTCTTCGTTATATTAACTCAAGCATGGTAAAAGTCGAACTTTAATTAAATCTTGTAGATTACTAACGAACAAGCCAAACTGATGGAAACTTACCATAGAATTTGGAATAACGCGAACCATCCTCAAAAATCAATAATGACTAGAAGTAAGGATTTTCGAGAACGGCGCTGGACTGAAAATTGTTAATCTGCTTTGATATTATTAGTTTCGGAAACTTCAAAGCTTAAAAAACTCTACCCATAGTCTCACTACAGATTTTGATGAAAAATCGGTATAAGATCACAAGTCACTAATTAAAGCAATGCTCTAGTCAAGTTCAAAAGACCTACACAAGTCGAACGAATTAGTGTCAAATTCACATCAAAACCATGAAAATATTCAGCATAAGATTAAGCCCCATTATATAATACACTCAGATATGCATTACATAAGGCTTGGCAATTTTCGTGAAATACATCTCAGTACCATCGTTCGTTACAACCGTACAAGCAATTTACATATTCATTTCGTAGAAAGGACTTCTCCCAAAATTCATCTGTCCCCAGAAATACATTAAAGTCATATAAATTTAAGATAAAAAACCGAAGTCGATTCAGATTTTTGCGGGTTTCCTGTTGAAGTGCCACAATCATCCTCGCAAACTTCGTGTTTAACATTTAAATTCAGTCAGTAGTAGGGTCGCCAAGGGGGCCACAAATTTTTCTCCATTTGCATTTCGCTACACGAAAGCTCCCGGGATTCCGATACATACTAGCGTGTCCTTTGCTCTGCTCTCATCCGCACCGCCCTGCCCAGTCTGTTAGTTAAACGTATAACTCATAACGAAACACTGTATCTAATGCTTCTCCTTTCTATGCTGCCAACAGGTGTTTCTATTAGCCCACTGTGCGGATAATGGCTTGTATCTACGAACGCTGGCTACTGGCACCGAGCTTCATGCCTTAAAGGGACATAAATCAAAGGTAGGTGTGCCGGGATGTCAACGGAAAGTAAATTCCTTACGGCGTCGCGATATCTTTATGGCAGTCGCATTATAGCCTTCTACACCAACTTGTTCTTGTCTCTATTTAGGTACGAACAATGGCAATAGCAGTGGATAGTCAACGCGCAATTATAGGCTGTGATGATACGCGTGCTCTTATTTTTGATATGCATTCCGGTCGTCTGGTGCGGTCATTGCCGCCGAATCCCGGTCCAGTGACAGCTCTTTACGTAATGGAGAACGATGACTTCCTAATAACTGCCGGCGGGAATAAAATCACCTTCTATTCGTTCCGAAACGAGGAGGTTCTGGTGAATCCCTACTCGCATCATCGCCGAAAGAAGCAATCCAAAGCGATATTGTCGCAACGTTCAACGAATCCTGCGAACATACCACCCGTGACATGCTTTGATATATCACGTGATTCTCAGTTGGCTGCGGTAGCATCTAGTAAGAGTGTCCACATTATGCAAATCAATTCCCCCGAGCTACAAACTACATTGGACGGGCATACGGGAGCGGTAACTTGTGTGAGTTTCTCACCGAATAGCGAGTTTGTAACGTCTGGTTCCGAGGATAAGACAGTCATGGTATGGAGCCTTACTCTAGGACTTCTGGCCACTACTTTCAAGGTAAATTTGAAGTCTGATCCTCGAAAACGACAGAGAATTTATAATTCTTTCTCTTTCTCCGATAGGGTCACAGTGCAACAATAAATTGTGTTGT
This sequence comes from Chorisops tibialis, assembly GCA_963669355.1. Taxonomy (NCBI): domain Eukaryota; kingdom Metazoa; phylum Arthropoda; class Insecta; order Diptera; family Stratiomyidae; genus Chorisops; species Chorisops tibialis. The sequence continues at coordinate 113,220,094 of OY770262.1, read as the reverse complement.
AGTCCTGATGGATTCAAGGCGCATAATATCATCCGATAAGGATGGAACACTGCTCGTCTGGCTTGCCGAATCGGGAACATTACTGCAAACCGTTCAAGGACCTTATAAATTCCTCGCTGCTACGAATAATATGAAGTTTGCGGTAAGTTTCACATAATAACAAGGTTGACCACACATCATGGCATATTTCATTCCGAAGGTTTGCACTAACGGCGACAACAGTCTAAAAATCTGGTCCTTAACACGTGAAGATGAAAAGTACACAGTCTCGCATTCGGGTGAAATAACGTGTCTGGTCATCACCACTGATTCATTGTACGTAATCACTGGATCTCGGGACATGTCCTTAAAAGTGTGGCAAGCAACAGGTGGAAAATTAGCGCAAGTCCTGGTCGGACACAGCGATGCTGTGACTTGTGTTGCTGTTTCGGTGACCAACAAAACTCAGGTAATATCCGGTTCGAAGGATTGCAATCTGATAGTGTGGGATATTCATACGGGAGAAGAAATTCATACGTTAGCCGGGCATCTGGCGCAGGTGACCTGTGTGAAAGTTTCAGCTGATGGTTAGTTTTCATCCCTTCTCACGTATAACCGATAGCTTGGTATGATTTTTTTTTCTCCATTTCAGGAACGACGGCAGTATCGGCCAGCGACGATAAGACTCTAATTGTGTGGGAGACCAAACGTGGCCTGGCTCTGACATCACTTCAAATCCATGTGCCATTTATACGTTTTGATATTAGCTTAGAATGTTCGAGAATTTTAGTACAATTAGTCGACAATTTTAATCTTCCGGTGATATGTTTGCACAATACTCCTGCGAGTTATGTTAAGTTGCCGACATATTCGGCACCGGCACGTGACGTTGAAGGTAATTATCCTAGAGGTGATGTTGAATCATTAACAGCTGTGATTATTTTTTGCTTCTATTCGATTTAGATCTTCGTCCTGCTGGACCAAAGCGCCAAATGAAACGTCTTTTGAAAAAAGAAGTCTCATTGGATACTTACACGTGGCAGAAAAAGTACGGGCATCTTACATCTTCGGTAATGATGGCACAAGTAGACGAAAGACTGAAACGTCGTTTTTCCGTATCTGCTAGTATGGAGGAAATATCGAAAATCGCCGAAATGAAATCGCTTGCTTCGCAGACGAGCCTCTGTCCAGAACAGGCTGCACTCGCACAATCACAACATTTCGACCAGTTGGAGGCACTTTGGAATAAGCGTTCGCCACCACGAAGAAGGCACAATACTGTGAGTATACGAGTATTTACTTAATTTATTTCAATTCCCACTCGTACTTTATTTGTATCAATGCTAAATTATTTAAATATCTAAAAGCCAGTTTATAATATTATACTATAACGAACTCTACAAAATAAATTGCTTCAGATTCAGATAAGACAAAATAAATAAAAGTATGGATAAGAAATCATTTATGCACAGAATTTGCATACAATTCTTTATACATAGAAAGATGATAGATAATATTAAATATATTATTTAATATTAAATATATTAATATTAAATATATTATTTAATATTAATTAATTTAGCAGAAATTATACAAAATCAAAGTAAAATTATTTTATCTACTAGATTAACGCTTCATTTTATTCAGTAAAATAAGTGAAGAAAACGGAAAAAAGAAAATAACAATAAATTAATAATTATAATTATTCTATTAAATTAATTTATAATAAGCCTTCTGCAGCATATAGCGTAATGCTGTCAACTGACGTGGCATCGTCGCGTTATACAATATTAATATAAGTATTTTATTGGATATTTTTACCTACCTAATTTTCTCCTGAGCGTATACGTAAGATCTTCAGATATACGAGTACATCTTAATCAATCTACCACCAATAGCTGTACTATTTTCGAATATAGTTTGTGATAGGTGCTCACATATTGAATGCTTTAGATTGGATAAAATTTTTTCTTCAGCCCCCGTAATGTCCCGTCTTCTATACAGAAAAAATTAATAAATCAAATTCTCGAACCTCTTCTTAAAATTTTTAATCAGTCTTTGTCTTACAGTGTCTTTCCTGATTTTTGGAAGTCGTATCATACAATTCCTTTGTATAAAAGTAAAAATAAATGTTCTGCTTACAATTATGTAGGTAATGCTAAGCTTTCGTGAATTTTAAAGTTATTTGAATGTATCGTAAAAGATCACACAGAATTTCACTGCAAGTCATTGATTTGTTATCATAGCATGGTTTCATTACGGATAGATCCACACCTACAAATCTAGTTCAGTTTACCTAGTATGACTCAACTAAAATCCAAGACAATATGCAAACTGATGCTTTTTGTCCAGATTTTAGGAAGGCTTTTGATCGAATTCATCACGGCAAGCTTCCTTTTTAGCTGGATAATTGTTTGGTTACAATCTTTATTTGATCGGTAGAGTTCAGACTGTAATGTTCAACAGTATTACGTCTAAGTTAATTCATGTATATTCTGGGGTGCCGAAAAGCGGCAAATGGCATCACATCCGCCACAGAGGAGATGATAGGATAACAGCTCCGGAGCGAAAAAAAAAATATTGATTCGACAACGAATGCCAAGACGCCTTAGAGCACAAAATTAACCTAACAAAATAGTAACAGTGCACATTCTATGGACAAAGACCAGTTGAAAAACCACGGAAGCATTGGAAGGATTCTATTGACGTCAACAGCAAATCATTGCCAAAATTTTGAAATAAGAGGACCCTGTCGCCGAACCGAGAAGGATGGAGGCGTAGATTACAGGAAGTTAAGGCCTGTAGTGCAATAGTAAGTAAATAAGTAAGTAAATATTTGTATAGGAGGGGTAGAGGAGGTAAAAGGATCGCTTTAAATATTCTTAGAAATGTTTGTAAAAATTTTAAAGTTGATAGATTTTAATGCTTTGGTGATAGTTGATTTTTTAAAATTGGTCAAAAAAACATTTTTTTATGGGAGAGGGAAGAAGTTTTGGAACTATTCGACCAATTAATATCTCCTTCCACTTTCAAATTTCAATCAAAAATTGGAAATGTTTCTTTTTTATTATTAAATATGAAACACCTTGTGCTGGTTAGGGCCCCGCTTCAGTGCAATTTTGGTTCAAATTGTTGGTTTTGCTATGTATATCTTATGGATGTATGCATGGGCAAAATTTGAACTATATATCTTTTACTAGAATCCAATAAAAATTACTTAAAGCTTTCGACATTTTGTCTCATCACCTCTCACATCTTACACCCCCCAAAATAAATTTTTTTCAAGATTGTAGATCATGTAGATCTGCATTTCTGCTATCTGTATTCTATTTTGAGATAAATCGATTTAATTTTTTTTTGGAAAGTCCATCATTTTTGAAATGCACGTCATTTCCCCCGCTACCATTACAACCAAATGTTATATTCTTCTCATATTTCGCTAGTATAGTTTAATGGAGCGAGAGCCCTAGAACAAAACAAAACAGGACAACGACTGGGCGTAAAAACCAATTGTACGATACTCTAGAATAAAGAGAAATTATTTGATTTGAAGAAATTTTGTATGGGAAGTGGTACTGGGGTTGACGACATTGAACTAATTTTTCTTAATCACGCTAAAGTTGCTATCAAAATTTAGGATTCAAAGATTTAATAAGTACTGAGAAAATTAGTGTATTGTATTTAGTGAAATTGTACAGTTTGTATGGGAGGTGGTAGAAGGAGAGGCGAGTTCTTAATGACCTTTTCAGAAATAACTATAAGCATCATACTTTTGATATGTTTTAAATTGTAGATCAGTAGCATTCATACTTTTCAGGAAAATTCACACTTTGTAAATTTGCGAAATTATGTCAGATTGTATGGGAGGGGGTAGATAAATAAATATTAAGTGGGCAATTTCAACTCGATCAATTTTATACGCACTGAGTAAATTGGTTTGGTTGAAAAAGTACAGTTTGTATGGGAGGTGGTGGAAGGAAGGGGAGGACCCAAATAATTTGTATGCAGTAGATTGAAATCGTTATAAAAGTAATACATTCCAAATTTCAGATCAATAGCATCTATACTTTTTGAGCAAATTCGTTTATTGTCGAATTGCAAAATTGCGTTATTCTGTATGCGAGGGGGTAGAAGGGGTAAAGCTAATCGTCTAATTTTTTTTTATCTTACTAATAATTCTGAATAAGCTATTAGTGCCAAATTGGAGCTCGATAAATTTTATACGAACTAAATAAATCGGTTTAGACCATTTCATGGAAAAGTGCAGATTGTATGGGAGGTGTTGGAAGTTGTAGGGGAATTTAAATAATTTGTATACGAAAAGATTGCATTCGTAATGGAAATAATATATTCTAAATTTCAATTTAATAGCTCTTATAGCTTCCAAAAAAATTTGATAAATATAAATTTTTGAAAATGAGTCACTTTGTATGGGAGGAGGTAGAAGGCATGAAGGGAGTGAAATAAAACCAAAAGCAGATTAGATCTCGGAGTACACGTAACAAACTGTGTAAGTTTCATTACAAGCGGTTCAGCTGTTTGGACAGACAGACAAAAATTTCAAAAACGTATTTTTATGCTCAGTTATTGTAAAAATAAAGCAAAAAACAGTACCTTGCCAAATTATTAGACCCATTAGCAAAATAGCTTTTTTTTCGTTTTAAGTTATGATAACTCAAAGTATTTGCAATAATTGGTCGTTATTTTAAATTAATCACTTTCCCTGTCTCTTAGGAAATGAAATACAACACAAAACTTATTTAATAAGTATTTTTTAAACTAAAAAAACAAACATGAGTATACTTAATATTTCGTGTACCTGCCCTTAACCTCCAGTAATGCAACGAGGCATACTGTAAATACAGTTTTTAATGGTGGTTTTAATGTTTGGGTTATGGTTCCAAGTCTTTGTAAGTACATCTAATAATTCTTTTTTCGTAGTTGGTGCGGTATTACTTAATTTTGATAAGCTCCCAAACATTTTCGATAGGGTTCATGTCCGGCCAATTTCCCGGCTAATCAAGGACCGTAACATTATTTTCAGCCAAAAACTGTGTTGTAACCTTGGCTTTATGGCACTGCGCTCCATCGTGCATAAAAATAGGGTTTTCATCTTCCTTAAACCAGTTTCTCATCTGCGGTAGCAGTTTCTCGCTCAACACTAATTGGTACTGATTTCTACAGTATACAGAGGTCTCGGCCCCTTGACGCTGATCACAGACCACACCATGACTGACGGGTGATGTTTAATTGTGGGGAACAATGTACTCCGAAAGAAATTTTTCTCCCGGCCGTCGTTTCGCAAATTTCTTTTTTTCAGCCATAACCTGAAAAATGAATTCATCCGAAAAACAAACCTGAAAAACAGAAGAAAGAACACAAATATTTAAAATTTCCTGGTGAAAATTTAGCAAAATAAAACTACTGTAACTACTGTACTGGTAAATTATACACCCATTGCCAGTCATCAATGGTGAAATGCTTGTACTTTTTAGCCCATTCAAATGGTTTTTTTTTTATCATGGCGGGTGTCAGTCTTGGTTTCTTCGCAGGTCTTCTGGCTATGAGGTGCTCTTCAGCCCATCTACGCTGGATAGTTCGCTGCGAAACCTTGATGCCTGCTTCTTGGATTTTTTTAATGATGTCTTTAGCAGGTAATTTTCTGTTTTGCGTGCAGTAATCACGTATTTTTTGGTCAGTTCGCACAGTCGTTCTTCGGCGTATACGCCCTTCTGTTTTGGCGTCAAATCATTACTTGCATTCATTCTTTTCTTAATATTCTTAACAGAACATCTTGATATGCCCAACATTTCTGCAATCCTGTATTGGGACAAGTTTCCCGCCCTTAATAATCCGGAAACATCCCCAACCTGCAATTGCGACAAGTCACCTCGATTTCCCATCGCTATAATATGCCCAAAATCTCGGTAATAAAAAATAGATTCTACAAAATAGAAACTAATCAACTTATTATTATTATTTATATTAGGGGTACACGTGTGAGCACTGTGGCCTTTTTGGCCTATTGTGCGATTATTGTCCCTATACCCTACCATAACTCAATAGCTTTAGCTAATTTGAGTATCTGTAAGGGAGCCATGTTGGCTAGTTCCTCGGTGGAAATGAAACCTTTTCCCAGAAGATTACGTCTCTTCCTTGCCACTGCTTCGCAGTGGCATAGGATATGTATTGTCGTTTCTGAGTCTACGAGACAGAGACGGCAGATGTCGGTTTCAGCTAAGCCCATATTATTGAGGTGGTGGTTCACTCCACTGTGCCCCGTCATTAGACCAATTAAAGTACTAATATCGGACTTTCTGAATTTTAGGATATCTTCCACTTTGTTTTTTTGTGGTATGATTAGTTTTTTTGAGGTTGATAAGCCTGGAAGTCTATTCCAGTTGATTTTGTGTTCTTGTTCAACCCACTTCTTAAGTGTCGAGCTTTGATGCCCTTTTGGTTTTCCGGAGAATGGCTCTGGACCAATAAAGTTTTTTTCCGCACCATTTTTTGCAAGGCGATCAGCCTCTTCGTTTCCCTCAATTCCCATATGTCCTTGTACTCACATTAAGGTTACGTCATTCCTTTTCCCCAGGATGATTCGGTCTTGAAGACAGTCCCAAACTAACCTCGATCCGTGTTTATTGGATGCTAGGGCTTTGAGAACCGCCTGACTATCCGATAGGATGTAAATTGATTTGTTGCGATGAGCTCTCCTTATATTCTCTTGGATAGATAGCTCCATTGCAATTAGTTCAGCCTGGAAGATTGTGGCTTCTTTGCCGAGTGGTTTTGAAACCGAGAAGTTAGGGCCTTTGACTCCGGCTCCTGTCCCCTCAGAGGTGCGCGAGCCATCTGTATACCAGATGGTTGATCCTTCTTCCATTTCAGGTAGCGAGGATTGCCAGTCCTTGCGTTCTCTGATTACAACTTTGAAGGGGGTTTCAAAGTTATATTTTGTCGGCATAGCATCCGATAGTGTGGAGGTTAGAACCTCCAATTTTGGGTTTCTTAGGATTTTGAGGTGGCCTCTAAAATCCCCTGGTTTGTACTTGTTTTCCCTCTGTATGCGTAACACCCCTTTGATAGCTTCCTTTTTTATTTGTAGATGTATCGGAGGGATGTTAAGGAACATTTCCATTGCCGCTGTGTGACAGGTTTTCATAGCTCCTGTGATACCAAGACAAGCTAGCCTTTGGATTTTTTGTAGCGTAAGCTGTGCTTTTCTTTGTGAAGTTTTAATCCACCATATCGTTGATCCGTATGTGACTATTGGAAGAATGATTGTTCTATAGCACCAGTAAATCATTTTGGGCTTTAGTCCCCATTTTCTGCCAAATAAGCTTTTACAGGCCCAAAATGCCTTTAGTGCTTTGGCATGAGTCCATTCTATATGTTGAGTTTGCTATCTAGTATAACTCCCAGATATTTCACCTCATCTGAAAAGGGTATTATTGTACCATTTATTGAAGGGGGTATGATGTACATTTTCCGTCTATTTATAAATGGTACTAGCTCAGTCTTACCTGGGTTGATGTTCAAGTTTTTAGACTGACACCAGTTCATTAGCACTTCTAAGGCTGATTGTATCCTTTCTGATAATTAAATCATGTTTGCCCCTAATGATAATGACGAGGTCATCGGCATATCCTATAGCCTCGTATCCTTGTTCTGTTAGACGATCTAGGAGTTCATCTACTACAGCTGACCAAAGAAGCGGAGATAGTACCCCACCTTGGGGACAGCCTCTATAGGTCTGTGCAGTCAATGTGCTATCCCCTAGATCCATGGTTGTCATTCGTCTCCTTAGCATGGCATGTATCCATCTAGTCGTGGCTGTTTCCAAACCCTTTTTCCTAGCCGCCGCCATTATGACTTCATGGGGAGTATTGTCAAATGCTCCTTCTATATCTAGGAATGCACAAAGTGCAATTTCTTTATAGTCTATTGCCTTTTCGATTTGTCTTACCAGACCGTGAAGGGCTGACTCTGTTGATTTGCCCTTTTGGTAGGCATGTTGATTAGTATTAAGACGAACCTTGTTGGGTCCTGTTGTTACGTGTATGTCCACTAACTTCTCCATCGTTTTGACGAAGAAGGAGGTAAGGCTTATAGGACGATATGACTTAGGCTGATCCATGGGACAATTCCCTGCCTTCGGTACAAATACCACCCTCGCTTTCCTCCAAATTTTTGGGATGTATCCGCAAATAAAACTGGCTTTAAAGATCTTTATTATTATTGGCATTAAGATCTCTAACCCCTTCTGCAGTAATGCGGGGAATATTTTATCTACTCCGGTTGATTTGTAAGGCTTAAAGGTGTTGATCGCCCATCTGATCTTTTCCGGAGTGAAGGTCTTACCAGCAACGCTTTTGCTGTGCGGAGTTTGACAATATGTCCTTTCCTCCGCCTCTAAATCCTAATTGTTGTTTATTATTTTGCAGCCTGGGAAATGTGTTGCCAATAACACCTCAAGGGTTTCCTTGCTGCTTTTAGTAGAGGACCCATCTGGTCTTTCCAAAAGTCCGATATTTATCGGGGTGTCTTTTGATAACACCTTTTGAAGTCTGGAGGCTGTTGGGAGATCATCTATCTCTTCAGAGAATCTTTTCCAAGACTCTTTTTTCAACTTTCTTAGAAGATTGTTATATTCGGTTAGAGACCCTCTGTATTCGTCCCAGTTCCCAAAGGTCTTTGCTCTGTTGAACAATTTCCTAGTTTGCTTGCGTTTTGACGCAAGTTCCTCGTTCCACCAAGGTGCTTGTTCGGCCCTTTTTTCCTGTAGAACAGGACAACTTTGTTCGTAAGCATTAATTAAATTGTTTACGAGTTTGTTCGAGATTTTATCGATGCAGTCCGGGCTGCTTATTGATTCTTCTTCGATACCTAGTTCAAATTCTAGGACTGACTGATACAGACTCCAGTTGGTACGTTTAGGGTTTCTGTATTGTCCGATATATTCAAATGAAGTCTTAATATCAAAACAAATATGCCTATGATCCGATAATGAGGCTTCCTTTGATACGTGCCAATTTTCGCACTTGTCAGCCAGGCAGGGGCTTGTTATTTTTAGGTCAAGTACTTCCTGCCTAACTGAGTTTACAAAAGTCGGTGTGTTACCTTTATTTATTACGTCTAGGTTGTTAGTAGTAAGATACTCCAAAAGTGACTTATCTCTTTTGTTGATATCACTGCTTCCCCAGATTGTGTGATGTGCATTAGCGTCACAGCCCAGAATGACTGGTATTTTGTGGATATTCCACCAGCTCCATGACGCCTTGAGGTGGCGCTTCTTGCTTCTCCCCCGGAAAGTAGGCCGAGGCAATTATTACCTCTTGGCTTCCTCCTGCCTTAGGTATTCTCACCAGTACCGCTACTAAATCTGTTCGGATGAAAATAGGCATATTTAGGTAATTAATTTCTGAAGATATTAGAATTGCAGCTCTTGGTCTGTCACTTCTTTTATCAAAGATCATCTTACCCATTTTTTTAAGAATCCCAATAATTTTGCCCGTAGCGGCTCTCGGTTCTTGGATTAGGGCTATGTGGAATTCCTCTTTAGCGAATCTCCATGTTATTGTGTCCATGGCCGCTGCTGCACGATGGAGATCCACTTGAATAACTCTAATTTTGTTTAGAGTTATGGTCATCTTCGCTCAACCACGGCTCGCCGCTCTTGAACTCCTTGACCTTAGGGCGGAGAGTCACGCTAGAGAATTTAAAGCAAACTCTATGCCCCCTTTGCTTAAGCTTTTCCATCGATTGGCCGTCGATGGAGAAGGTTATGATGGTGTTTGTGCCCTCTTCTCTTCTGCTCAGAACCTTCCAGTTAGAGGCGCACAAACCAGCATTTTGCGCATCGATGAGGGTGGTAATTTCCGCTGTTGTTTTTGTCTTTTGAGGAAAATATCCCGTGATCATTTCTAATCGCGGGATATTCTCCTCCCGGACTGCCCTGATGTTTGTGGACTCGTCCGGCTTGATGCCTTCTGCTGTTTTTTCTAACCATGCTGCAGTTTGCTCATCTAGGCAAATGATCAGCATCCATCCAGGCTTAGGGCTGAGTCCACCAAATTGTGGAATTATCTCCTCTTTTTTCCGCGTTGGGAATCTCTTTCAGTATGTTTTCTTGTATTGCAGCTAGCTGCTCCGCTTAAAGGATCTTATGAGGATGTTCGGTATGTATTATTCCGATCCTGATCCCCTTTACTGCGTCTCTGTAGCTTGTGCCCGACGTGGAGGGCTGAGCCTCATCTGCAGGTCTACGCACTACATTTTTGCTTACTATTTTCGGCCTTTTGTTACCACTTCCCACAGATGGCGGTGTTGTAGAAGAGGTTCAGCCTCTTTTTAATGCCTTTTTCTGTGTTGGCGATAACGTCTTTACGATCGGCTGGCAAGCAAGATCATACGCTTCATTTGCGGTTTTCCCTTGATTACGATGGTAAGAGTACCGTTTCCGGGCAGCTCCGCTTAGCCTTTTTTTCTTTTCTGTTAGCGTTAACTGTTTCAGCTCTGCTGATAACAGTTGCTCATCCACTAGAGGCTTACTAGAGGTATCCGCTTTGAGTGGCGGTCTGTTTTTCTTCATTGTGCTTGGAGGACTAGCCATTGCTTCACGCACTTTTGGTGGAGGATTTGTTGTTATTTTTTCCTCCTCATTTACGACATCAGCCGTTATTTGTGATGCTTCAAGGGGTGCATCTGCCCTTTTAGTTACTTTTGGATTATCCATGTGATTCCCAGGAGTAGCGCGAGAACGTAGAGTCACCCCTGGCAGAGCTCCGCATTACCAGGGGAAGGCTAATTTAAACTGGAGGGCGCTTGGTATCCAGAGTTCGCATATTAATGGTTAGTTACCCACTAACCATTCATCCATTGCCATTTGCTGTTCCACCGTAGATTAGGGGATTTCTATATGCGAGGTTTACTCCTCTAGCGTCGTACTTTATGAAGGTCACCATCTAGGTAGTACGTACACTTGCGAACCACTTTAGAGATAAATCTCCTTGTAACCATCAATATCTTGAAATCTGCCTAAGACATGACCAGTCCAGATTACGAGAATATCAATGCTGCGATAGGATACGGAACCGACAGCTAGCTGAACAATTTGATCCCCCCTACCACATCCACCAAAGACCATAGATAGGATACGGAGCCGAAAGCAAGCTATTCGACTTTTTTTCCCCTATCTAGATAGGATACGGAGCCGACAGCAAGCTGTTCGACTTGTTCCCCCCTATCTGTAGATCTTTTAGCACTACCCAGTCTGCACCGCGAGGAGGCGATCTACGTAACAGACCGTCAATCAACTTACCTGTTATGCAACTTCCCAAAAAAAAAATTTTTATTACTACCTTAATTCACAAATATTGCCCTCTTTAGTTATAACAAGTCATTATTTTAAAAAAAACTGACCGGGTATGTTATTCCACTTAACTGGAAATTTTTTAAAAAAATTTAATACTCCACCCATAAATGGAGTTCCTCTGAGATCAACCCATTACAAACTACCTCAAAATGCACTTGCTATCTTCAAGGGTTTAGAAACAACAAAATCTTAGGGTTGAACTTTCTTTTCCCAAGTCGATCAAAAGTTTATTAATGGAACATTAAAGTAAAATGCATAAAAGTTGAAGATATTAACTGATCGAATACCTTCAAAACTTCTATTCCCTCCCTTTCGTACGAACACCTTTAAAAAGAAACGAAATAAGACAACATTACATTTTATGATGCCCCAGCTCTTCCACTAGCATACAAATTATGGTTCCATGAATATAAAATTCACCGATTCCATAGAATTTATTTTGTCTGCGAAACTAATATTCAACATATGTAGAGAAGTTTGAACGTAATTTTAATGTCGATCAATTATTAACATCAATAAGATTCTGTTATCGCCCCCTCTCAAATCCTCACGCGTCCTCAACGCAAGAATAATAAAGTTTCATCCGACTTGTTTGTATATATTTTAGGTATTGGACTCTTCCAGTTAAAATGCCTAATTGTAGCCTAGTGAGTAACATGTTGGTCTTCAATGCGAAGGTCGGGTGTTCAAATTCCGGATGACGTATAATTAAAATTCTAGCATACTACCCGCTTAGGTATACTTGGCTTACTCAATCTACAAAAATTAAAAATTCGTAGATAGAGGGTTGTGTGAAGGACTAACAACCCTTCTACGATAAATAATTAAAATATGTTAAAGAACCTGTAGGTCAGGAGGACAATGCCCAATTTGGGCTCTAGTGCCTATGTAATCCTTTGCGTATCAGAGATATTCTAGATAAGATCATGGCTATGATTAATGAATCCTACGAAGATGCAAGATGTTGTGTCTTACATAAAGGAGAGCCTTCTGAGAAATTTCCAGTGCGAACGGGAGACAGACAAGGCCGCATATTATCATCAGTTCTATTTCTGGTGATAATTAATTGCATGTTAAAAGCTGCACTGAAACGTAAGGAACCTAAGAATCTTCATTGGGGACTATTTATGTGTTTGCTTGCGCAGAACCACTCGGACTTTGAGTCAAATGTCCATTGGTTGCATTCAAAATGTAAAATGGCTGAATTGAAAACAAATGTGCATAAAACGAAGTACATGCATATGGTTTTGAACGCAAGCACAGCTATTGTTTTTAATGAACTGGAGGTGGAAGAGGAGCGATATTTTTGGTACCTCGGGAGAATTGTCATTGTGGACCCCGGCGCAAGTTTATTGAGGCTTGATCAAATAAAGCTCGTCAAGAATTCCCTTCGCGTGAAGTTGAGAATATTTGACACATGCTATGTCTTACAAATTTCTCGTTAAGTTTACCAGAAAACTATAAACTTTCGTGAACTAATGCCTTCAACGCATTTCAGGGATACTATGGCTAGATCTAACCTCCAACGCCGAACTTTGGAGTATAACTCGACAGCCTAAGAAAGGCATTGGGCGCAAAGGCGGAAGTGGCAGTAGTCACACTGAGGAAAATAAAGCGAAACATCTCTAGCTCTGGGTTATAACTCTCAAGGTAGACGGCGTGCTAGCTCACTATAAAGCATATGGCAGCGAGCAGTAGTTGATAATGCCAGTAGAATAAACATTTTCTGGCAAAGTATGCAAAAAAAAGAAGAGCATCTCCAGTACCGCATGGAATAACTTTACTTTTGCCATTGTTCCATTCGATATTGTTTTCCTTCAAAAAAATTTACCCACAGCGGCTGGTCTGAAAGAAGTTAACTGCCTAGCCCTAAGTACTTATGACATCATAAGCAATCCATTGTAGAATTCTGCTAGGGGATGCACTAGCTACTTAAGAGGAGTCGTCACTGCAAAATAACAGGATGACTTTTTTGAAATTTGCTTTTGCCTAAACTTAAGCAAGTAGAATTTTGAGCCTAAATAGATAATCCCTTTGATTTCCCATATTAATTAACTTAAACCCTTTTCTACTACATAGTTTGTTCCATACATGATCGAAACTGATTTTTGTAATTTTTTTTTAATTTCCAGTCATTGTCACGTCAATCATCACTAGTCGAGGATCGTATCGAATCATCGGACGAAGATGATTTCCAAGAAGAACGCACAGGTATGTTAAATTATTTAACACCGAACACAGGATTACATACACGACCTCATTCATTGCCAATTGCTGCATGGAACAGTAGTTACGACATAAGTCGACACGATCACAATGTACAGCCACCAGATTTAGTCAAAGACGTTCTCGTTTACAATAAAAATTCACGCAGTTGCCGCAGCTGCGGCGGATCATTGACAAAATTCAAATGGCGATACGGCCTAAAAAGTTCTAATAATAATAGTAAAATTAAATCAACTAAAAGTGATAGTAATCTCATTAATGTTAGTAGTAGTAAAGAAATCGATAGTGGCGATTCGTGTTCTATGGCCGGACATTGTGATCATCATCGATCTTCGCAATCGACCAAAGACGATCGATCGCACAATTTGCAATTGTTTAAGCGTTGTAGCAAAAAACGTACAATTTTTTCTCGATCTTGTATTGCACAGTAGTGGTTAATTTTTTTTTTAATTTGTTAAACCATATTTGTTTCGTTATTTTCTGGCATGTCATCTTAAAACTCTTATTTGATAGATGCCTTTCTTTAAAAATGTTGTTCTTAGCTAAAATTTAAATGTTTTTTTTTTCATATAAATGTATAAATTTTGTTCTCTGTTTTGTTAATAAATTAATTTTTTTGAGAAAATATGTATTTCTTCGTTTATATTTCTTTAAATTATTACACTTCCTACAACTGTGTTTAGTTTTGTTAATCTGTTCTAAAATCAGAAAATTAATAAATGAAATGGTCTGGTCGAAAGATGGTAGGACCTTGATTTCATTTGCCAGCTTGTTAGAGCAAAATAAAGTTTTTTTCACTCCTGAGTTTTAGGTGGTATTGATATATCTTTAGCATTTTAGAAGGTGAATGTTGGCAGGTTGGAGGTACCCGTCTTTCCCTATACATCCATACTTTAATACACGTCTTACGCGAACAGTTTCATACTGTCCCCGGATACCATCTTCTCTTCGTCCTTTTTTCAGCATAAGGGAATTACCATTTACGGACGCGATAATATCGCCTTCCAATTAGTTTCTCAATTGGGAACTTAATCCGACCCTGAGTTCAATCAGTCCTGGATAAAACTTTACGTCCGAAGGCACGTAATTTATTTCAATTCTTTTTACAAAGCTTCGGCTCTAAAAGCCGCGAGCAAAAGAATCAAATTGGTTATCTAACTCTCATCCAAACCTACAAGAGATGGAGTGTGATGTGACAGCCTGTGAGTTTCTTGGTGTGGCAACCCCGGAGCTGGAACTGGCAGTGATAGAGTAACTAAAACTACTGTGACTGTCAGGAGCTGTAATGACCCAGCTCCATCAGCGGGAGTGGAAACTTCGGAGCAATCACTATGACAGTGCAAGGAACAGTGCTGGTATATTAATCACACACAGTGATGGCTCTGGACGTTGATCTGTCTGTGCTGATGTAGTCCAGTCAGATTATATAAGATCAAAAAAGGGCTGTTTGGCGAAATGAAATCTGAGAGTGTTATAAGTTTGCCAAAAAATTTGTAACGCTAATAAATAAGGCAAGGAGAAAAAATGAATGATACATAAGCTCAAAAATATCAAAATCGGATGTCCATCAGTCTGTCCGTCCGTCCGTGTCCGCTTTAGCTCGGGAACACGTTGAGCTAGATAGTATAAATTTTGCACACTTCGCTTTCTCAAAAGTAAGATCAAGTTCGTGAACGGGCCAAATCGCTCCACCCCTTCTACCTCCAAATGCCTCAATTTAGGAATTTCACAATAAACAGATTTTGTCAAAAACTATAAAAAGTATTGATCTGAAATTTCGAATACATTATTTTAATAATGCTTTCAATCATCGGTATAAAAATTATTCGAATCCCCAATCCTTCCACTACCTCCCATACAAACTGCACATTTTCTTAAAATACTATAAAAAAATTTACTCAGTACATTAAAATATATTGAACTGAAATTCTGCATTAAATAATTATTTATAATTATCAGTAAGACCGAAGAAAATTAAACGATTAGCTTCACTCCTTCTACCCCCTTCCATATAATATGGCACAATTCACAACTTTACAAAAAGTCCAATGTCTTCAAAAATATGAATGCTACTGATCTGTAATTTAAAGCGTGTTGCATTACCATTTATTACGCTAAGAAATATGCTCGCAGAGAGTCGCGAAAGGTACAGATATATTTGTTCTCGCTCAAAAATTTCGATTGTGAGTGACCGTCTGTCTGTCTGCCTACAGCATAACTCTCGAAAGCTTTGAATTATCGTGCGGAATTTTGTTTTATGTCACTAGTAGTAAAAAAGAAACTTTCAGCTCGTCAATGGGCTACATTCCCCACTCCTTCTGCCCTCTCCATAAAAATTTAATGAAATTTCGAAATTTTAAAAAATTGATTTTTCTCCGAAACCATTTAAGCTATCAACTTTAAAACTAGGCTAAATTATAATGACATAAATATGACTAACGTCAAAAAATATCGATCCGATTCCCTTACTCATTATACTCATTCCCATACAAACGCAAAATATTCAAAAATAAATTTTTTCGATTTTAATTGCAACTAGTAAAGCTAAAGAAATGATTTTTTGCTGGTATTAATTCTATTAAAAAAATTTCACGATATTTCGTAATTTTGGTAAATGAGTTAAATAGATTTTTAGTAACACTGGAAAAAATAGAAGCTTAAAATTTTCTCAGAATATCTCCCTTGATAATTGCTAAAAATTGTAAAAAAATATGAACTTCACTTCATTCGCTCTACTTATAAAAATTTTTATATGAGAAATTCAAGAAAAGTATTCCTCCTTCGAACATATGCGCGCTGTCGAATTTGAAATTGGAACAGAGCATGGTGATAAGAAAAAATGTTAGGGGAACTGATTATCAGGAGGCCAAGGGCAAATTTGGGCTGTAGCGCCATTGTAGAAAAGAAAAAATGGTGATAAAAATGCTGATAAGTAGTTTCGAAATCACC
This sequence comes from Chorisops tibialis, assembly GCA_963669355.1. NCBI lineage: Eukaryota > Metazoa > Arthropoda > Insecta > Diptera > Stratiomyidae > Chorisops > Chorisops tibialis. The sequence goes on along the minus strand of OY770262.1, from coordinate 113,203,563 downwards.
CAAAATGTTCACTTCCTCTGCCACCTGCCGAACAAATCCATCGATTTAAAAAAAAACAGTGTCCAATTTCTCTGAAAAACTTTGAATTCAGCACGAAACATGTTACATACAATATTCGTTGCCATATACAAGAATTCCAAACCTCTCCATCAGCTTCTACCAACTCCACACAAAAGGTTACTATTCACTATTAGAAAGAATTTGAATTTTGTAATATTATTTGTATTCCAGTTCATTAAACTCTTTCTCATTCCAACTATACCTATAGTATCGCATGATTCGACTTTATGCCAAATCATAATTCTGTTATGTTTTTAGTTATCTCTGAAAAAGTCATTGAAAACTCCCCACTACTTCTACCACCTCCATACAAACTGCCCAATGTCAGTAAATCTAACAGGCTAATTTTCGCAGTACCTATTCAATTTTTGGAACTTAAATATTGTGTAAATCTTTTTTGAAGCTACTCTAGCATGATGTAAGAAAAATTAGTTCATTACTGTAACCCCTTTTACCACTCCCCATACAAAATTTCTCAATATCAAAAAAATTTCTCTTTCATCTTGAGTATCGCATAAAGCCCAATCATAGTTCCGCTATCTTTACACTCCAGATGAAATATGAGAATATTATAAGTTTGCTCTAAAATTTGTAACGCTAAGAAATAATGCTCGCACAGAGGCGCGAAGGGTTCAGAAATATTTGTTGCCACTCAAAAATTTCAAAACCGGATGTCCGTCCGTCCATCCGTTTGTGCTTTGTTGTGTTTTGTACACATCGATTTTGGAAAAAAAAGTAAGGTCCAGTTCGTGAACGGGCCAAATCGCCCCACCCCTTCTAGACCCTTCCGAACAAAATGACTTATTTTCAATCATTTACAGTAATAAAATTTTCTTGGAAAAAGCTAATAATTTGAAATTTTGAAAATGTTATTTTTATCATAAATGTATGTGTATGGTAAACAAATTATTTGAATCCCCTACTCCTTGTTGTTTTAGATTTTTTTATTTTTCTGAATTTTTACTAAGCTAAATTGAAACATAACAGGGCTACGATTGCGCGTAAAGCACAATCTTACGATACTCTAGATGAAATAGATTTTTTTATGACCCCAAGAAATTTTGTATGGGGAGTTTTAGAAGGGATGATAGCATTGAACTAATTTTTTTTATATAAAATGCTTACTCCAAAAATTGAATGGGAACTGAGAAAATTAGTGAGTTAGATTTAGTGAAAATGTGCAGTTTGTATGGGAGGTGGTAAAAAGAGTGGGGGGATTTTAGGGATTTTTTCAGAAATAACTAGGAATATTATAAAATTGATATCCCTTAAATTTCAGACTCACTGGATCATGGGCTTATCACCCGTGATCTTAAGACCTAAATAACACGAGAAACGGATACATCGCCTCGGATACGGACTGATTCCACGGTAACGACTTTTGGCATTCGAAAACAGACTATGATTGGCTTCTGGAACGTTCGAACATTGAATGACGGGCGAAGAGCTGGGGTTACTCGGTCCTTGCACCGCCAATCAGTGATCGACCGTGAAATGAAGCACTATAACATCCAAATCTTGGGCTTGAGCGAGGTCAGGTGGACACGATCAGGAGAAGAACGAACCCCTAGCGGAAACACTATTCTGTACATTGGCCCTGAAAGTGAAGCCAGAAATGGCGTGGCGTTCGTCCTTACGCCGAGAGCGAGAAACAGTCTCATTAGCTGGGAACCAATCTCGGATAGGATTATCGTCGTCAGGCTCAGGACGAGTGTCAAAAACGTCACAATTCTGCAGTGCTACGAGATGTCAACGGAACTCTCCTTAATATGAGTGAACACCAGTTGCGACGATGGAAGGAATACTTCTCTGATATTTTAAACATCTTGTCAGATGAAGATATTCCGGAAACAGAACAACTTCCAAGCATCCAACCGCAACAATCCTCTATTAAGGACGATCCCCGAGATAAGGAAGAGATAGTTTCCGCCATTCGGTCAATGGCGGGAAAGAAAGCTCCAGGTATAGACGGACTACCAACCGAACTCCTCAAAGCGGACCCGGAAATAACAGCCGATATACTCCTACCACTCTTCACTGATGTGTGGAATGAAGGAAGAAATCCGACTGAATGGAAGGAGGGCGTCATTGTGAAAATTCCGGAGAAGGGCGACCTTCGGGATTGTGGCAATTGGCGTGGTATATGTCTACTTACTGCCGTATCAAAAATTATGGCTAAGGTAATTCTCAATAGGATTAGTGATGTCGTCGAGAGCACTCTCGAAGCTTATCAGGCTGGATTCCGTAAAGGGTCGTCTTGTACCGACCACACAAATACCCTACGGATAATATTAGAGCAGACAGCCGAAATGGGTTCGCCACTACATCTCATGTTTGTGGACTTCGAGAAGGCTTTCGACAGCGTTAAGCGAGATTACATATGGAATGCTTTGCGTAGGAGAGGTATTCCAGATAAGGTCATAGCTATGATTAAAGAATCCTACGAAGATGCAAGGTGTCGCGTCTTGCATAGAGGCGAGCTGTTCAAGAGCTTTCCTGTGCGAACGGGTGTCAGACAAGGCTGCATACTATCACCAGCCATGTTTCTGGTGGTAATAAATGACATCTTGAAAGCTGCACTGGAAGGTGGGGAAGGTAAAGGTCTTCAATGGAGACTATTTAACATCTTAAGTCACCTTGATTATGCTGATGACGTGTGTTTTCTTGCACATACCCGTTCGGACTTAGAGTCAAATGTTCGCTCGTTGCATTCTAAATGCAAAGAGGCGGGACTGAAAATAAATGTGCGTAAAACCAAGTACATGTACATGGGTTCGAACGCAAGCACACCGATTGTTCTTAATGGACAGGATGTGGAAGAGGTGCAAGATTTTTGCTATCTCGGAAGCATTGTCAGCATGGACGGCGGAGCCGAAAAGGATGTTGAGGCTCGGCTAAATAAAGCTCGTCAGGCCTTCGGTATCCTTTCCCCTTTCTGGAGGTTAAGAGAGATCTCCCTTCGCACGAAGCTGCGAGTTTTTGACGCATGCGTTAAATCCGTGTTGTTATATGGTTGTACTACGTGGCAAGTGACCGTTCGACTTACAAAGAAACTACAGACTTTCGTAAACCAATGCCTCCGGCGCATTTTAGGAATATTCTGGCCAGAAGTAATCTCCAACGATGAACTTTGGAGTACAACTCGCCAGACTAAAATAGGTATTGAGATTCAACGGCGAAAGTGGCAGTGGATCGGTCATACTTTGAGGAAACCAGAGCGAAACATCGCAAAACAGGCTCTGGATTATAACCCTCAAGGAAGACGTCGGGTTGGTCGACCATGTAACACATGGAAGCGAGCAGTTGAGCAGGAGGCCAGAGGAATAAACAAGTCCTGGCAACAGCTTAAAGCCGATGCTCAGGATCGCGCCTTGTGGAAAAGAGTTGTTTCTGTCCTATGCCCCTATAGGGGGTCTTAACAGGAATTTGATTGATTGATTGAAATTTCAGACTAGTGCCATTCATACTTTTCAAGAAAATCGAGTTTTTATGAAGTTGTGAAACTGTTTCATATTGTATGGGAGGGGGTAGAAGCAGTGAAGCTAACCAAATATTTTTTTCTGATCTTAGTGATAATACTAATTAAGTATTTATTACAAAATATGAGCTCAATAAATGTTATATGTTCTGAGAAAATCGTTTTAAAGCATTTCATGAAAAAGTATAGTTTGTATGGGAGGGGGTGGAAGGAGAGGGAGGACGAAAATACTTTTTCTAGTGTAGATTAAGATTATTATGAAAGTAATATATCTCAAAATTTAGATTAATATCTTTTATACTTTTCGAGTAAATCCATTTAATATCAAATTGCGAAATTGTGTCATTTTGTATGGGACGCGGTAGAAGCGGTGAAGCGATTTGCGTTCACGAGCTCGACCTTACTTTTTTGTCAAATTTGAACTCTCTAGCTTAACGCGTTCTCAAGCTAGAGAGCGCATAGACCGACGGGCGAACGGACGGACGGACATCCGGTTTTGAGATTTCTGAGTGATAATATTAACTTCTGTACCATTAATTTTTTTCTCCGAGCCTTATTTCTTAGCGTTACAAACTTTAGAGCAATTTTATAATACTCCCAGATTTCATCTAGAGTATAAAAAGTAAAAGCGATTTTCGATTGCAAATATTTAGACCTTTAATTTGAGTAGTACATAATTCAATTTGGTTTATATGATTCTGAGGCAGTTTTCAAAGAATTAATGTTCTTAGAAAGAAACAGGTATCTAATCTCGAATCTGGCATCGCAATTGAGCTTCACTTGGGGTAAGAACAGGCCGCATATACCTCGTGGTCCTGGTCTCAGTCGATACATCGATGGCCAAGCAAACGAAATCTTAAGTGGAGCCACATACTTAAGAATCTCAAGGCTTCTTATCATTACCACTTACTTCGACGTCTAAAGTGCAGCCGATGTCAGAACAAAATAATTTGATTTGCTGTCGTTGTAGAAAACAAAGCATCCTCCAGTTGCATCATAACATGCCGTACATCGTACGCCGTACATATGGACTCATATCTCCGAGACCGTCAAAGATAGGAAGTTCATTTTTGGGTTGATTGTACATTAGGAATACCTAAATTTACCATTCGATAGTCCTGTATGTGGTTTCGAAACCGTTCAAGTTCATCATGAGTTGTGACGGTGGAAATCAGAACATCTTGAATTATCGATGTCTTATTCTCAATTCTAAATAAATTTTCTATTGTTATATTTTAAACACTAGTATTCGTTCGGATTCAAGTGTACCAAAATATGACCAGTGTATCTATCTAATGCACTGCTCCTAGCTTAACCCTCTAATTCCAAAATCACATCTATTTTCTGGAGTATGATAGGCCAGAGATGTGACAGAAAATTACAGTCACACCTCATCTCTAAGACCTACATGATGGAAATCCTGACGTTAAAATCGTTATTACAGGCGATCTTTTAATTTATTTGATTCACGCAATAATGACCATTCGAATGAAGAATTTGAAAACAATTTTGCATTCTTGCTAAGAAATCCTTAAAAGAGCTGATTGGTAAAAAATGAGAGAAGACTGGGAGCACTTAACAAGTTCTTCAGGAATTGATTGAAGGATCGATTGGAAGTTGGGCTTTGAATCGAATGATTGTATCGCAAGGAATCCAATTCCTGCAATTAAGTTGCAGAATATACAGGTGTTCCTAGTTATGTTATTGTCTAGAACACTTTTAATTTCATTCTCAATAGTGCTTAATTCCGTCAACTTTTAAAACATCCTTAACACCTATTTTTGCAGATGGTGACCGAATTATAACGATTCCTGTTAGGAATCTCCAGGATACTCAAGTGGCTTAATATCAAATTTGCTAGTTCTGAAGGAATCGAGTTATATGATTCAACCTCATCTCAATATCAGAATGGGACAGGAGAAATAGAGCAGCGTTCAATGTTTCGAAAACATTACTCGGCATTAAAATAAATCTCAATCCAAGCAATCATATTTATACTCTAGATGAAATCTGAGAGTATTATAAGTTTGTAACGCTAAGAAATAAGGCAAAGAGAAAAAAAAGTGAATGATACAGAAGTTCATATAATCACTCAAAAATCTCAAAACCGGATGTCCGTCCGTCCGTCCGTGTCCTCTCTAGCTTGAGAACGCGTTGATCTAGAAAGTTCAAATTTTGTACACGTTGTTTCTGACAAAAAAGTAAAGACAAGTTCGTGAACGGGCCAAATGGCTCCACCCCTTCTACCCCCTCCCATACAAAAGGACACTATTACGCAATTTGACAATAAACGGATTTGCTCGAAAACTATAAAGGCCATTAGTCTGAAATTTTTAATATATTACTTTTATGATGGTTTCAGTCTATCGTATAAAAACTTTAAGTGTCCTCTTCCTCCTTCCACCACCTCCCATACAAACTGCACTTTTTCATGAAATACTTCAAGCCAATTTACTCAGTGCGTATAAAATTTATCAAGCTCAAATTTAACACTAAATATTTATTAAGAATTATTAGTTAGACCAAAAAAAATGAGACCATTACCTTCATCTCTTCTACCCCCTCCCATACAAAATTACACAATTTCGCAATTCGACAATAAACGGCTTTTTTCGAAAAGTATAAATGTTATTGATCTGAAATTTGGAATATATTACTTTTATAATAATTCCAATCTGCTGTATAAAATTATAATAAATTAAAAATTATTTAAGTCTTCCCCTTCCTTCTACCAGCTCCCATACAAACGGCACTTTTTCATGAAATACTCTAAAGAAATTTACTCAGAACGCATATAATTTATGGAGCTGAAATTGTGCACTAAACATTTATTTAGAATTATTCGTAAGACCAACAAAAATTAGGCGATTAGCTTCACTCCTTCTACCACCTCCCATGCAATTTGACACAATTTAACAACTTTACAAAAAGTCGATTTGCCTGAAAAGTATGAATGCTACTGATCTGCTATGCCAAATAAATGATGTTTACAGTTATTTCTAAGAAAGTTATTAATAACTCCACGCTCCTTATAACACCTCCCAAACAAACTACACAATTTCACTAAATTCAATGCACTAAGTTTCTTAGTACCTATTAAATTTCTGAATCCTAAATTTTGTATAAAACATTTTGATAGCAACTTTATCGTGATGTCAAAAAATTAGTTCAAAGTTGTCACCCCCTCTGCCACTTCCCCTACAAAATTTCTTAAAATAAAAAAAATTCTCCTTCATCTAGAGTATCGTAGTCCTGTTATGTTTTTGTGTTGCACTTGATGCTTTCAACTGCTTTTGTATTCTCCCAAGATGTTGGAAGTGTTTTACGCTTCATGATCTAACTAATTTCGGCATGCGCTACATTCGTCCTCGTCTTGAGCACAGCACGTACGTATGTACTGGAGCCCACAAAACACAAATTGGGGTGCTCGCTCGAATCCTAAGACTTTTGTTCCAACTAATTTGAGATATATTCATCACAGTTTCATGGAAACGTAGGAGTAAACAGCATTTCCTACCGATACTTTCATGGTAAAAGCTGTGAGGAAATGTTTTGCTTCAGTCTTCCTTTTTTAACTATCTCAAGGTTACTCGGCAAGCTGCACGCGATCATGAGCTTACAGTTAAGCATTTACTATTGTATTATTGAAGAATCGGTAGTCATTCATCACCCGAGCGCATTCTTTTCACGTGTTTCCTCCCAATAACTTATAATCTCCAGTGCATCCATCAACAATTCAGACTCTTCCCTCCAGAAACTTCTTTGTAATCCCAACGTTCACCTTCTTTAACGGAAAATTCTCCAGTAGCCTAAATGCTCGAGATACTGGCCACACGTCAAAAACTTGAAAACACTATCAATAATAGAAGATATCCCAAGCATATGGAAGAAATTTTATCCATTGAGATATGTTGAGATTTATCGAAAATGTTTCAAACACCCAAACCGACGGTTGCCGATATGGGCGCATAGGCAGCGGCGAACGAGCAGGGATCCTGAGGTTTGGGAGTTAAAAACCATTTGCATCAATTTCAACGTGTCTCAATGGGTAAAATTTTTTCCGTAGGCTTGAGATTAAATTATATATAGTCTTTTCTTTCGAAACGGCGAAAGAGCTTTGAGTATTTTAAAACTGCTGGATAGAATCCAGTTTTGCTAAACCTTTTTAGTTTGCAAGAAAATCGACATAAACAATATAAAATTGTGAAACTTTGTCATTTTGTGTAAGGTTTTTGAAGGCGTGACTAGATCGAATTTTATTTCCGCATCACAGTATGTATAATCACTACCAAAATACATACTTTGTGTTAATTTTGAGCTTCATAGCTTTGATGCGATATGAGAAACCTATCATATCAAAGCTACGAAGCTGAAACTGCCGCATTGTATTTCAGGAAATGGCGCAGTTTGTATGGGGGTAGAACATGTGAGAGGATTTAATAAAAAATCACTGAGAAAGTTCTAATTTTCAAATTTTAGTGCACTAGCATTGATATTTTCCAACCAAATGGAATTATAATAAAGCTGTTAGATTGTGTCACTTTGTAATGGACGGGTTAAAAGGGGTGGAGCGATATGGTTCGTTCGCGAACTTCACATTGCTTTACTACGCGTTCTCAAGCTAGAGAGCGAACGGACGGACATCCGGTTTCGAGGTTTTTGAGTGAAAACAAATATTTCTGTTCCCTTGGCAATCATATTCGAGCAGTATTCCTTAGTGTTACAAACTTTAGAGCAAACTAATAATACAATCAGATTTCATCTAGAGTATAAGCAAGTTTTAAAAAAAAAACCAAAATATTACCTTGATTTTGCTGTCATTATCATAGTAACATTTCATTAAATATTAGAATAACTTTCATTAGAAATTTGTTTTACGGAACCACACTAGTGCTTTTTCAGGGTTGAACTACATATGTATTTATACAGTTTTGTTTCGTAAACACCATTGCAGAGTTTACAAAAATCGTTCAATACGAAAAAATATTTATGAAACCTCTCTTTTAACGAGTTTTTGCGTACAAAATATGATGTTCCCAAAAAATCATCCAACACGGTTGTTCATTAAGCATACAGCCATAGGGCTCAATGCTATCCTGGTTCAGTGTATTGAAAGTTTCCACTCTAGATACACCATTCTCGTACAAGTAGTTTTAGGTGGCTTTAATTTTTCCAATTGATTCCGGATTCTTTCTCTTAAGGTACTGTTTTATAAATGCTTTTCTTAGTTCTTATTAACGAGCTTTTGTCGCCTACTTTCAATCCTTTCCAAATCCGAACATGACCAGAAACGTCGGCTGAATATTTTGAAAATCCCAAAAAAAAGCACACAATTTGTTAGTGAGCTTCGCGAGAAATTTCAAACTTTCATCGTCAAACCAGAGTCCTCCTTACCTGCCAAGCCCTGACTTCTCGCTTATACTACTACTTCGTTCTCGAACTAGCATTATTCCCAGAATCCTCTAGGAGCTCAATATTCGTAAATATGCTCAGCAGGATTTCATCCCCTCCATTGCCCTCCAGAAATGCGTTTTCTTTCTAGCTAAACTTCTTCGTAATCTCTACCCTCTTATATACGTTGAAATTACTGCATCCACAAATTAGGCAAGGGCAATCACTTCCACTTGACATTTCAATGTTTCTTAGCCTTGCCTGATGATTTTAGCTTAAATATATTCTTTCATAAATGGATTGAAAGTTTCTTCTCCGAACATCCTATAAGAAACTTATTACGAAATAACTTCAGAACTAATTCCCATTCAATCCGGCATCCCTCAGGGTTCCATCTCATCTCCAACCTCCTTTTTAGTATTGATAAATGACCTCCTGTTTTGTCCTCTAAGTCATTTTAATCACATCCGACTTCGGTGTCCCCATAGTGAGTCAAATTGAAGTAATTGAGTTCAGACCTCCGTTCATTCCAGGAATTTGACAGACAGTAGAAAAACAGAATAGAGAAGAAACGCAATCTTGTATCTCAAACAAAATGTTCCAATATCGATCACTAACATGTCTGAAATATCTTCTATCATAAGGGTTACAACTCGAAAATTACATCTAGGGTGTAGCCTAGTGGGTGGTATGTTGGTATACAATGTGAAGGTAGTGAGTTCAAATCCCAATCGACGTATAATTCCAGCACACTGGCTACTTAAGTATACCTTGGTCACCTCAATCTACGAAAATGAAAAATTTGAAGATAGAGCATTGTGCAAAGGGCTAACAACCTTTCCACAATAAGTAATGAAAATGGAAAGGAACTTGAAGGCCAGGAGGCCAACACCCGATTTCGGCATAGCAGAAAAAAATGAAACCTAGTTTTGTTCGAACGCATCCAAAACCATGCGTTCCGATTAATTGGCAATAAAGCCGTATCGGCTTCAACAGACTCCATCCTAGAGCATCGCTGAAATATCGCATTTACTATAGGTATTTCCGTGGTAAATACAGCAAGGAATTAGAAGCCCTAAGAACTCCTCTCCTAAGTGTACCCCGCAATACTTGCCAAACTTTACACTTACATGAGCACACTTTTATGCCCTTATCATAGTGAGCAATGAGACTTGGTTCTTCATCTCTTCGACGACAGTAATGTGGAACGCATATCCAGACAATCTCCTCCAACGGAATACATCCTCTAACAATTTAAGAGCAATGTTTCCGTGAAACTTTTTATTCTTGCGTTTCTCCGCAAAGTTCCCTATAACCACTTGTACATTAAAGGGCAAACCCCATAGTAGTTTGAAAAGTTTAAATCCCAAAGGTGATGATTTCTTCCTTTCATCACTAAGATGTCTAACAACGGTAAACAACTCGCTAAACTCTTGCCGATAACCTCGGGTTGGGCGCAAAAACAATTATTTTCCTTAAATTTCAGCCTTAATTGCACACTAAGCGTATTACATCGTTTTGATTGCTACAATTCGGCCGTTACTCAAAACTAATAAATTAGAAGAATAGAATATTCCTTTTCAAATATTCTCGTAACAGACCGAAACGATCTCAAAGCTTGTCAACCAAAATGGGAACAATCCGAAAACTGATTGATGAGCACAAGCATAGTGTTTTGTTCGGAAAACAATAACTGTCGTAAGGAATATCGTAATGGTTCCAATCAATCTTGCGCTACACATAAAAAGGATCGAAACCGAAAACCGATTGCCCGTCAATTACATTCCTGTCATTCGAACATACACGGCAATATGTCCGTTTCTAGCAAGGGTTATCGCGTGCCGAAAGGATATCGATACAAACAACATTACTCGTGGTCTGCAAATATTTATGGTAAAATATATAAGGTAAGTTACTTTCACTTTTATTATTGCCAATACATTTTTTTTCCCTGTTTCGAAACTGATAGATTCGCCATCGTCTCTAAAAGGTAAGTGAAATTTCTTGGCATGTTTCGTTACCATTAAAATTAATGTCTTCATTGCCGAGTATTTATAGCCCCTAATAAATGTTGTATGGCCCATTGCTGACTTGGATAAAATGTAATTCGGTTTATCTTTTCTTTTCATTGTTTTCTTTTTTGTATTATATTTATCAATCGTTTAGTACTTTCCAAGAATAGTTCGAGAAGTTCCTTGCAACAACCGATGTAACGATCCAAATAGCAAAAAAAAAATGTTAAATCGAAAGTGAAGAATATGTTGAATTGTTTTCCCTCCGATCGAATTGAAATGCTGTGCACAACATTTCGACCCTTAAGTCCGTAGAATCCTGATTGTAATTCCATTTGAAATCAGAGAGACAGGGAGTTACTCAACAAATTTTAAAATACAACTTTACTGAATAAATTTCCATTATAATTTTATTTTTATTTTTTCGTTCCATCGTAGATGACATCGATGAATATTGAAGTTCATAAAACTTCGACACACGTAGCGACTTAGTTACTAAGAAAGTTTTTACAGAATTAAATTCATCTCAGTTTTTTTTCGATGACGTGCAAACGGATAAATTATTATTAATTTTATTAAATAAATTGTTTATTATTATTTTCTTTTGGTATGTTATCTTAATTTGAAAAAGATACTTTTTTTTATAGTGCATATGAAAAAAAAAACTGTTGAAGCCTAGAGTAATTATGTTAAAATGCATTTTTCTTAGAAAAATGTGCAAAAAAAATTGAAACACAAACACGAAATCATCTTTAGCTGATTTCAAAATGCATCCAAAACGCTTACTTACTATCGCTTTAACAAATAGATGTTCCAAAAGTACACACATACCAAGACCAATAACTAAATAGTAATAATAATTTGACTTTTCTTTTAAACAGATAAATATAATTATTGTTAAATTCAATATAGAAAAATCGTTCTTAACAGGTGGATAGTAATAGAAATTACGGTTGCAGTCCAATATTAGTTTAAAAAACGCTAAGTAGAATTGATCTGAAAAATGCTGTTGTAGGAATTCAAATGTACTCGTATAGTAGACAAAAAAAAAAAATAATTATATTTAAGAGTGTAATTAGTTTTGGAATCAGTAAGTTTGATTTGATGCAATTTTAGGAATTGAGAATAGCGAAAAATTGGAAACTAGTTTGGATTCAATCGAATTAAAGGACGGGGCAGTCGAGAAGTATCAATGAATGAGCTATAAAATAATAAGAATATTATGTATTCGCCTCGTCATTTGTTGTCGTTATCATAATCAATTACGCTAAAGCCCAAGTACTTTTTGCACACGTTCGGGAATTTTTCTGTCCTCCATTCGTTGTATTTGGTCACCTCATATTAGTTTCCGAAGTTTTATAAAAGTATTTAGACTTATAGTTCATTAATGATAGTATGCAATTCCTGACAGTATAGAATTTGCCATATGTCTTGTGTTTCGACTCCCAGAAATAATAAAAAATGCTTCTTATTTCGATTTCGATGAAACGATTTTACTTTAATCATTTTAATTTATATTTTTTGATCTACTTAAATTAAATACTTCGAGAATGTGTTTTATTTCCCACCGAATACTTTCTCAAGCGCAGTCCTGTAGATCTTCGCCTGGTTTTATTTTTGTGAGAAATTAAACGATTTGCGCGAGGACTAAATTTTAAATTGAGCTACGTTGAAATTATGAAGTTCTCCCCAAAGTACTTATGACGTTGGCAGCTGCCTAGAATGTGCTCGGAGATCTCAATTGACGTTAGGTGAAATCTGCATTGGTCTTCAGTACCCTTTCAGTCGTGAGTGTACTGACAGTATTGCGATTTTGATTCGTACCTTCTTCCAAGTGGAGTAGTTCTTGGGCTCATATTTTGGAAAGGCCTGGTAGGAACTGTTTTGCCTATCTAAGTTTTGGAAACGCAGCCCATTGATTCTCTGTTGTCCTGTTCATTGCCTAATGCTATTTTTGATAGAGCTGTTTAGAATATTCTGCTAAAGGATTCTGGCGTTATGGTGTTGTTTGATGGTTCACTTCCATGTTGCTGTACTTTTTTCTTTTTGGCACCTAATATAAGGAAAAATACTCTGATTGGATGCGATGTAACCCTGGCGAGTTTGGTGTGTATGTAATCAGGATCTTTATTGTCGTCTGGCTGTACGTAATTGAGCACATTCTTTCGAGGATATCGTGTGTACAGATAGATATTGCGAAACATGGTCGGACTGGAACCCAGCGACGTCAATATCCTGGTGCAAGATGGCGCATAGAAGATTCGGTACATTCATTTGTCTTTGATCCATTTGCTTCAAATTTCGTTGAGTAATTTGTTCACCACAGGGGATAGATGTGAATCGGAAATCGATCCGATAGCTTTTCATCATGTAGTGTGTAAGCATGCCAAGTGAATCCATTTGAGTGATGTATCTCAGTCTGGTTAAGTCATTTTGTTCATTCCCATGTTCTTATTTAATACTTCTCCTATCATGGAAATTACGTATTTGATTTGGTGAAAATATACAGCAGTTTAAGGTCCAGGACTACTACTGCAGGACATGATCTCATGGCTCCTGTAATGCTAACGCATGCTAACCGCTGAAGTTTGATTTCGGTACTTATTTGTATCCTTCTCTGCTACCGTACCATTTTCACAAATGCGATTATTGATTATTATGATCGCAGTGTATGGCTACAGAGCTATTTTAGCATTTATACCCCAGGCTTTGATCACGGTTTGTATATACGTAATTAGAGCTGCGGTTACTCTCTATGAAACTGTCTCAAATTATTCGTTCCATCAAAATTTTTCTTCTAATATTAATCCTAGCCATTTGACCTCTGCCGAGAATTCAATTTCAGTCTCATACATCCTTAAAGATTTAATCATATTTAAGTTTCTTTTTCTGATATAAGAAACAATCACGGTTTCGCCCACATTAAGCATTAGGTCTATCTGAAGGATTCTGATTCCTTTATGATTTAACACTTAGGCTCGTTTTCCTGTTGTTCGAGTCGGCTTAACGAGAATCGCGTTCTCTTCGATTCAGTCCAATACGTTCGGTCACTTTGATTTTGTCGTGTGCTGAGTTTTTGCAACACGCATTGGCCACATGTAATCGAAACCCCACATTTATAATGGTCTCGAGGAGCGCCTCTTGCATAATGTCACAGTGGACTTTCTCAAATTTACCCCATGTCGTCTGCGTATCCTTCAGGAGATCGTCTAGTACCAGGCATCGCAAAAGTGGCAATAACACTTCTTCCTGCGAACAACCTTTCTAAGTTTTAACCCATAACCATTTTGCTAAAGTTTCGTCGATTCCGTCCGTTTTCGACAATCGCATTACTGAACTGACCAAAATATGAGGAGTTATCGAATACACTCCTAATGTCCAGGAAGGTGCATTGTACCAATTCTTTCTCGAGGATTGATTTCTCAATATTATATAAAAGCTGGCAGAATTTCATTTCCGTTGAAATGTTAGGGTTACTTGCCCATATAAACTTGCAGTACGTGGAAATTTGAGAATTGCGGTGGCAGCCAGCCCTTTTGGACCTATTTGCTATCAAGGGCTCTAACGCTCTAATGTTGCCTCTATGTTACTGTCTATTGCAACTCGAATTTTTTTCGACTCCTTAGCAGAAGTCTCTCCAAGCTCTTTGTTGTACTCTGTGAGGGTTGATCTCAAGGGTGTATCAAACAGAGGTGTAAAATTTGTTTTTAAATAAAACGAACAATTGTTCAGATGTCTCTGAAATTTTTTATTGCATTATAAAGTAGATACTTGGGGATTATCTATAGAATGCAATATTTATCAAATGACTGTCTCACTTTTTTTTGCAGACCTTTTTCTTTTTTTCGATCATTTTTTCGTTTAATTATGGATCTATTTTGGCAATGGCGGCTTCAATTTTCGCTTTGAGAATTCGAATTGTTTGCGAATGATTAGCGAATGATTAGCATAGACCTTCCTCTTAACATAACTTCAAAGGAAAAATTTTAACGGTGTTAGATCGCAATATCTTGTTTGGCAATATCTTGTTTGGCAAGGTTATCTTCGTTACTTTCTTCGTGGAGTGATCTAGACTGAAGAAACCACCGATCTTATTTTCCGTTGGAACCGTTTTCTAAGTTAAGTCTGAGATTTACTTTCTTCGTGGAGTGATCTAGACTGAAGAAACCACCGATCTTATTTTCTGTTGGAACAGCCGTTTTCTAAGTTAAGTCTGAGATTTGCTCCAATTTGAGATTGGGATTCTATGCTCCTCCGGATCTTTGATGTCTGGATATCGAAGCTCATGTGATTAGATATCGAAGGTTCGTTTTTAATAAATTCCAGATGATGAGCATTAGTGTCGCAGCACAATTGGAACTGTTGGACCTATTCTCTGCAGGAATTTTCTGTGAAAGTGATAGTTTTGACTGGTGCCTCATTTAGTTGCCACGAGTAACTTGGGATGGGGTAATCCACTGGGCTAGTGCTCTGCTTTACTACAGTAGAGTAGACTCTAGATTGACGCCCTGTATCTGAATGAAAGTTTTCGCTACGTCAGTCATTTATTCCTGAAGCTAACTTCTCGCGTTAAGCATGGATTGCGTGACAGTCCAGGAAAAAATAGGTTAATGGAATAGGACGGAAGACGACACCACCAGATATACCCAGTTCACAAGCTTGAAGAAACTTCTAGAAATAAAAAAAACCAAAACAAGTATAAATTTTAATTTTTCTACACCTCACTTTGAAAAATATGACGATTAAATGAAAATATCTTGACAAACATTTTTCTAACTATAGGCAGAATGGCAAGTCTGGTAGCTAAACAACACTATACCGTAGAAAGTGAATTTTCTTCATTCGCATTCTTTACTTATTCGGCATCTGTCCAATTCCAGGAGAACCATTCGGTTGAGTAACACTTGCTATGGGAATAGGAGATAGACAAAGGCGTCCGTGTATGGGAAGAGTGGCGACTGACCCCAGATTTTGGAGCGATCGTAGTAATGTCGATGTATCTTATTAAATCTTCTCTCTGTCGAGCCCCTCCTCCCCTCTCAATCGTGAAATAGTTGGCTCGCTTCTGGCCTAACGCATATCTCCCAACCAAGGAAGGGGAATTATAGGATACTTAATTCCACAGACATAGCTGGACAATTTTAGATGAATAGGATATGCTGGTGTTCTTCCAGCAATGCTACGAGTCCATTAATATCCATAAATTTATCTGAGGAAATTGGTTTATTTGATTTTTGTGAAATAGTGCAGTTTGTATGGGAGGTTTGAAGGAATCGGGGATTCTTATTATTTTTTTACGAAATGTTACAATAATCATTAAATTCTAATCAAAATTTTTCAAGTTCACTTGCACTTTCTAAGCAAATCGGCTTATTGTGAAGTTGTGAAAATGTGTAATTTTGTGTGGAAGAGGGCAAAAGGGATGGAGGAATTTGGCTCATTCCCGACCTTGACTTTATAATCCAAGAACTCAACCGCTTTCCATTTTTATTTTTTGTTTTAGGGCTTTTGCTCTATTACTTCTTAATAAAAAAAAACACGCTCGTAAGAAAACAGCGCACGGACGGACATCTAATTTGAGCTTTCGACCTTCGACACATGATACAAATTTAAACATGATAATGTACAAGAGTGGTTCACATTTAAACGGTAATTTTGCTATTGTATTTATCAAGGAGTTTCGAACTGGAGTGGTGGAGTGGTGGATTGGCGTATTGAAGGTCTGCGTATTCGGGAAAAAGAACCACCTTGGTTAGCTGCTCCGTTCAGTTCTGTCCTGAGCATAGTTATGAGTGATCAAGATATTAATTCGTCCATTATATTACGTATTATTCTACAATTCTAACCAATGAAAGAATATCCCTCGGAGATTATAGCTCGTTTGAAGACACAGTTCGGGAACGCTACACTGTCCCAGAACCAAGAGTTTACTTGCACAGGACAATTCAAGGGCAGCCGAGTAAGTATACAGGACGAAAGTCATGATCAAAGCCAAAAGTCAAGTCTCACAGATGACAACTTCCATGTTGCTCGAGAGCTTATTGGAGGTGATTGCCGAAATCGCGTCAGAGAGTATTGGGAATGCTCATTCCATTATCTGTGAATATTTTGAATTTAGAAAATTTAACGCGCGAGGCGTGCCAAAGTTAGACAATGCTGGGACTCCCATGTCGATTTTGACAAGAAACAAATGAGAGGAAATGCATTAGGAAAACCTCAACCATCTCTCAACAGTGTTGTATTCTTACAACAGTGTTATATTGGATACAGAGGACTCTGTAGGGATAGTCCTTATCTGGAGGATTATCCCAATCCTGTTGCGTCCTAACAACGGGTAAATTGGGTGAGGAGGAAGTCCCAGTTGAATGGAGAAGAGTAGTGATAAGGGTTCCTGCCATCGTGCTGTATAGACAGCATCCAAGCGACGGACTTCGCTTTGTTGCGAATGTGCGCAACTATCTGAGGACAACCATCATCGCACCGCAACTTTTCTCACTCATACTTACTTTCGTTCTTTATTTCAAATACAAAATCCGCTTTTCCCGGAGTATTATCTCTATTGGATCTACTGTGGTGTTTACGTTTTCTTTTTAGTATACTTGAACTTTCTTACTATCAGTTCCTTTTAATTATGACTTCTGTTACAGTTACAGTTTTTAGTCTTATTTTAGTTGCCTAAATCTACATAGCTTACCTACTTATATATTACATTTCGCCCATTGTTTACTTACCTAACTATTCCAATGCTACGATATTGCAACTTGCAATTTCGATTCCGCGTTTCGAGCCGGAAAGTCGGTCATACGTTCTCGATTAGCTAACTCGATGGCCGACTTTCTGGCCTATTGGCATATGCCGGACTTCAAAGCCATACCGCTCGTAAAACGCTCAGGTAGCGATATTTACTACGACGGTTCGCATAACAAGCCGGTGCTAGACGGCCGGCACTAGAAGATGTACGTGTATACCAGGTGTTCTTCAGTGGCATTGACCCTGAATGAATTGCGCAATTGCAGTATCATAGTATCGTGCATTATTTTGTTTGGCACACAATCGGATTGTCTTATTCGCCATCTTCTTTAGCTAAACCTCTACGCAAGGAAAGATTGCGAACTTTTCAGGGTGCTTTCCACGTATGTGGAAGTTGTGAATGTTCAGCCCATTCCCAAGAAAGGAAGCAAAGCGAACCCCGCCAACTACCGCCCAATAGCCATTACTTCAGTGCTCTCGAAAGTAATGGAAACTGTTGTCAATCGTACAATCGTCAAATATCTGGCGGATAAACAGCTCATTCTTGATCGTCAGTATGGGTTTCGTTCTGGTCGGTCGACTGGGGATCTTTTAGTCTACTTGACAAAGCGTTGCAACTTATGCTCACATAAATATAGCGAAAGTCAAGTTCTTGCACTTGACATTGCAAAAGCTTTTGACTGAGTTTGGCACGAATGTCTCTTAGTTAAGCTTAGGGCCATCGGCCTTCATGATACCCACTACATGCAATGCACTATACGAATAGTATTAGATGGCGTTACCTCTTCCTCCTACCCAATTGCTTCCGGCGTCTCTCAAGGTTCTGTTTTATCTCCAGCTCTTTTCTCAGTTTTTATAAACGACCTTCTGTCGTCCACTCTCAGTCTAATCTATAGTTTTGTAGATGGCAGTACCTTAGACAACACCTATAAATTTAACTCTGCTGTGGAATCAAACAATCATTCTATTGCTTCCAAGTGTAGCGAGTTATTCAGTTCGCTGAGCTCGGATCTCTACTTAATCCCGGAATGGGGCAGTAAAAACAGAGTAGAGTTCAACGCATCCAAAACACAGGCCTGTCATCTATCCTTCAAACGTGATGTTTCAGTGTTGTCTCACAATGTAACTTTTGATGGTACACAGCTTACCACTTCTGAGAATTTCACATTGTTAGGCGTCAAAATTAATGACCACGTGAATTGGGCCCAGCATATCTTTGATGTTGCCATTGAAGCCTCTAAACGTCTAGATGTTCTCTGAAAATGCAAAAAATATTTCACACCCATCGATGTAGCATCCAGAGGGCTTACATTAGACCACGGTTACAGTATAACTCTTATGTTTGAGCTAAGACACCCTAAACACACCTCGCGTTGCTCGATCATATTGAAAAACATGCGTTCCGACTGATTGGAGACGAAACTATCACGTCTTCTATAGATTCTCTCGAGTGCCGCAGAAATGTCGGAGTACTCAGCATTTACTATCGATACTTCCGTGGCAAATGCAGTACGCAACTAAACGCGCTCATTCCTCCACTGCATACTTTCCCCTGAATACTCGCCAAGCTGAATGCGCACACGACTATACGGTCAAACCCTTGCCTTCTCGTACAGTGAAATATAGGCAGTCATTCATTTCCCGAAAGTCAAGACTTTGGAACGATTTGCCAGCTAGTTTATTTCCCAACAAGTACAACCTGCGGTGCTTCAAGAACAATGTCCACCGCCATTTTCGTCTCTCTTCACCTTCATACCTCCACTCCTTTACCGACATAATTGCATTAAAGGGTGACCCCTAAGTTATACTCGGTGCCGTAAAAAACAAAATACAACACAATCGGATTGTCTTATCCGCACTAGTTTTTGTTTCCACTTTTAAAAGAATCGTTTGGAAGGGTACGATTCGAATACAATGATGAAATCGAGGAGCGTGTGCGTAATTGGTTAACAATGCGCTCCCAAACTGTTTTCGAACAAGGATTTTATAAGCTTCCGAATCATTGCCAAAAGTGAGTTGAACTGAAAAGAGGCTTCGTTGATAAAAATTAAAAGTTTGACTTGTGTTTATTGTTCAATCAATAAACGTATAAAAGAAATTACCATTTATATTTGAACCACCGTCGTATATGAGGGGTCTCCAAGTAAAACTCACATTCTCCATCTTAACAATTTTTTTAAAAACTAATCTAGATTTTTTCCTTAATCAAGAGATTTTGTAGGGGTCATAAGAACCAATTGATAACAAAAGATAATTGAACAAATTTGGTGTTTTCTTAATTTTAAAGGATTTTTGCAATTTTAAAAAAAATTCTAAAGATGCAGAATGAGAGTTATACTTTTAGATCCCTCAGCTGTCGAAGGTATTAGGACAAAATACTATTATACACATACACATATGTAATACGGAACATAACGAGCATAATGCTAAGGTTTTATATGAAATCGCTTACACCCATAGTGACTATTGATTGCTAATATTTATGACATTGACAAAGTTCTTAAGCCAAAATTAGTGATTTCATGAATTGCAACTTGAATTTAAATTCACACTGGGGGCAATTACTGCGAGAATTCTACTCTCCTATACAATTTCGAGCTGTGAATTTGATATATGTATGTACATATGATCCTGAAGTTACTTCAAATTTCAAACAAAGCTTCAGCCACTTTCGAATCATTTTTTTTACTACCATGGTGTAGCGTAATGGTGAATTCCGGATACACTGCACGTCATGTGAAATGGAAAGCGATTCTAACACTCGCAAGGAAACTTAGCAGATACTCTGCTGCGTTGATACCCATGGATAATATACTATGCAAAATCATTTTCGGGAAAACCTCGGACGTCGGTACAAAGGATGCCAAATAGCTACAAGGCAGCTTGCACACCAACAAAAATAAATCCTCCTTTCCGCAGGTACTATTCATAAAGTGCATAAAGGAAAATGTTTTCTTTCTTAAGTACCGCAGCAACATGGTATTACTCTACATCCAATATAAATGGTGAAAGTGAAAGTTAATTCGGAAAATCGTGGCATAGCTTATTTTGAATATATTATGATAATAACATTTAAATTCATTTTGATGTATATCGCTGGTTATACAAATAATTAGTAATTGATAATTGCCACGAATAAAATTGATGAAATTTCGCCGATATTTCTAGGAATTGTTTGAATATCTAGCACTATTTCGAGTTCCATACAAAAGTAGTTTGAAATCATAGTGGTACACCGTGGTCGTATTTCTGAAGCAAAAACATGATAGTTTCTATCAAACTATTCAACTCATTCTTATCAAAAACACATTAAACTCATCTTTTAAATGTTATTGTAAAATCTACCGAAGTAAGAAACTTTTGACATAATGTACTCATCAGAGGCCGCACTTATAGAGCAAACGATACCAACCGTATTGGGTAATCTAAGCTTATCTACATAATCAAATCAAACTTATTGAGTCCAAAACTATAACACTAGCAACAATCAAATAGAAATCGAATAGATAAATATAAAATATAGATGAACAAGTAATAATTACAAAAACAGAATAACAATTAAAATCAACTAATATGATTCCAGAATAAATTTAAAATTTTTGCACTTTGTACATAAATAAATAAATAAAAACGAATAACCGAAAATTCGATAATTATAGATTAAGAAATTTAATTTAATTTTTTTAATTTGTTGTGATTTTATTATTAAAAAATTATCAAATATGATTACGAGAGTACCATTAAACCTGAAAAAAATGCAATCTGTACTTTTAATTGATTATTATTAAAAAAAATATACATCAGTGTAAACCAAATTAAATTATGTAATGTACATTTTTTTTAAATTATCATTCGTAAAGCAATTTCTTTTAAATATAAATTATTTTCTAAACGCAAGCATTAATTCATTATAGATTACATTTCTTTTTCTTATTATAATAAAATTTTAAATAACCACAGAAAATTTCAAAAATCGTAAAAATAGCTAAAAAAAATCTTTTAGCAGTCTATCGAACAACGTAAAAACCCGAAGATTTAGACTCGAACTCAAATGAGTCAGCTGATATGAATATCAAAGTTTGATCTGATTCGATGCATAAAAAAATTTTTTATTATTATCGATATGACCAAATTTTAGCTGCATTCCTGAAATGTGACAGCTTACAATTTATTTTACGACATTTTAATCTAACTACCCCAAATTGTACATAGTTGGTAGATTTTCTGCGAAACGAAGACGCTTACTGCAATATCATTTTGAAAACTTTGTAAATGTTACACTAATTAAAAATAAATTTTAATAAAGGACACGAAAGTTTCTCGAAAGTTGTTAAAGAATTTCAAGACACTTTTAGAGGTTGTGCAATGTTCGTCACACTGCAACATAAATTACAAAAAATAAAGAATTAACGGGTAGTGAACGTTATTATACACTTTCTAGCTGTTGAGAGTGTTTCATTATGTTTCATTATAGCTTAAGGAAACTTTTGTTTTTAAGTTTTTCACATTTTTCTTTATAGTTTGTAGTCGATTTTAAATGTCATGGTGTTAAAACTTCTTTTCTTAACTTCCACGACTAGCACTGCAATATAATACGAGTATTTTGAACAAAAAAAAAATATTTATAAGGACATAATTACATTATATAATATGTGAAACAGAATTTGTTAAAAACAAAGCTAAGACAATCACACTATATTGAGATATACATCTGTCGAACAGGACAATTGTTTTGCACAACTAATTCTATAATGCTGTAAAAGTTTTACGAATCAACCAAAAAATTAATTAACGTTTTAAAAAAAATTTTAATTTCGTTATTGTATATCTGAATCAAACTAGAAATCATAACTTTAAAATGTAGTTGATCCTAATCGTGAATTGAGGTAACGTTTTCAAATATTAAATCAAATCTATTTTGAATTTTTATTGAACTACGCAAAGCAATAGCTAATTTCTGAAATTGGGAAAAACCAGTTTAGCCAAACTTATTTTAATTTAATATAGTGTAATCGTAATCAAAAGTATCTGCATCTATCGAATGTCATACATACATATGTAGTTCATTGCGATTGAATTGAAAAACGATGAATAAATTCTGTTAATCGGACTGAACTTATACACAAAGTAGTCACTTTCGCCGAAAGTAGTGGCTTTCGTTTTATGAAAAATCAGATTACTTTTGATTTGCACTTGCATCGAAATTAATGCCAAGACCGTCGGTGTGAGAGAAAAAGCTCAAACGAATAGAAATAAACAAAAATAAAAGTCTTTAAGACAATATAACTCAATTAATTGATATCCTTTAACATTTTTATCAATACAATTATTGATGTTAATCAATAAAATTTTATTTTAACTTTCAGTGTATATTAGAAAACGTTAATATATATTCAGTAATACTTTTAGATGGTAATAAGTTAAAGAAATATGTTTTGATGTATTAGTAATGATCGAAATAAAAATAAATAAATAAAAAGCGATTCTGCATTTTAAAAAATTAAGAATAAAAGGACAAAATTAAACATTCCAAATAAGCAGACACAGCGCTGCATCAAGATATACAACGCTAAATTTCAGCTCGTTCAGGCAGTAGCAAATTTGTATTAGTTTTACGTATGTTGACTTCTAATTCTTCTACAACGGCACTGCTACAGAAAAGGGCCTTGGTCTCCTGACCTTCAGATTCCTTAACATTTTATTTGTCGTTCTGAGGGTTGTTAACCCTTCGTATAACCCTCTATCTACGAATTTCACTTTCGTACATTGAGGTAAATAAGTTATTCCCAAGCAGGCAGTTTGCGTGAATTATCCGTCGACCGGGATTTGAACTCACTACCTTCGTATTGTAGACCAACACGCTACTCACTAGGTTACATCCTAATTTGTAAGCGGACTTACGAAATATTAACCCAGTTGCGTTTAGTTCGTTTAGTATTTTCTCGTCCCAAAACTGATCGCTGTCACAATATGACCAAGCTCTTGTCCATGGAGTTACTGTACACTAGCTTTACTGTCACGGACCCTCACTTATTAGAGTTTTTTTTGGGAATAAGGTTCAAGCACAGAGCAAGAAATTTTCAAATCGAAAATTTAAAGTCAATTATTTTAGCTTAATTTTTGTGATCGATTTTTATTTTAATTTTAAGGCAAGTATAAATATGGGAATTGAACGTAGTAATTTAAAACAAACACAACAAACTTTACATCAAATGAATACCGGAAGTAAGTTTTCAGCATCACCGAGCTTTTTCTCTTTTTACAAGCAGCAACCGTGGAACGTGGACGTGTTTCAGATTATACGAGTATAAACTTATTATATTTATTTTTAGAATGAAAGTTAATTAAATTCAATTATTTAGTATTTATAAAACGAATCTGTATTACATGGACGCTCAACCGGAATACATAAAATAATTTGTTCGAAGATCGCTTAAAAAAAAAAATTTCCTATAGGGATCCATTTTGAGTGAAACATTTTTAAGCAACATTTTAATCATAGCGCTACATTTAATTTTGTATGTGGAAGGTGGACAATAAGCGGCGAAAAAAATTGTAAACGAGGCGATCAGCACAAAAAAGAAAAATACTTAGAGCCAGCTATCACTAATAAAAATTCGAATCGTTGTTCGATGCAAAGAAGTCAAGAATTCAGTACGGATGAAGGCGATAATTTCCCTACTTCTATTGATAATGATCCTGTGAAATATAGTCTTAATTTCCCCCTGTGGGATGGAGGCTGTAGAATTCACCCACAGCCAGTCCTGCTTGCCCTAAAAATGGACACTCACTGGATCATAGGATTATCGACCGTGATCTTAAGACCTAACTGATACGAGAAACGGATACAGCGCCTTGAACACGGACTGATTCTTCAGTAATGACTTTTGGCATTCGAAAACGGACTATGATTAGCTTCTGGAACGTTCGAACATTGAATGACTGGGAAAGAGCTGGGGTTACTCGGTCCTTGCACCGCCAATCAGTGAACGACCGTGAAATGGAGCACTATAACATCAAAATCTTGGGCTTGAGCGAGGTCAGGTGGATAGAATCAGGAGAAGAACGAACCCCTAGCGGAAACACTATTCTGTACATTGGCCCTGAAAGTGAAGCCAAAAATGGCGTGGCGTTCGTCCTTACATCGAGAGCGAAAAACAGTCTCATTAGCTGGGAACCGATTTCGGATAGGATTATCGTCTTCAGGCTCAGGACCAGTGTCAGAAACGTCACAATTCTGCAGTGCTACGAACCAACTAATACCGCAACATCTGGTGACAAAGAGGAGTTTTATAGCCAACTGAGTGCCACCTTTGAACGTTTTCCAAGAGGTAATATTATTTTCATCTTAGGAGCTATGAACGCCCAGGTTGGATCAGACAACACCGGACTAAAACACGTCATGGAGAGGCATGATGACCTTTGGGTCGACGCGTCACCACCTTTGATTAAGAGACCTTAAAAAGGCGAATTATTTGAGGAGTTTTGAAGTACTCGGCAAATGGTCATCGGAGGGACCTTTTTTCCATATAAGATTCATCATAAAACGTCTTGTGATTCCACTGATGGTGTTACTCTGAACCAGATCAACCATTTGGCTATAAGTCGCCGATGGAGAAGATGTCTCCTCGATGTGCGAGCGAAACGTGGAGCTGACGAGGGAAGGGATCACCACTTGATTGTTGCCTGCTTGAGATTGTGTACAGCAGCTATCCGATGACCACAAATTCTTCAAATGAAGCGCAAGCTTAATGTGGATAAACTCAGAAATTCCAACAAAAAACGCGAATACACAACTATTCTACGCGAAAAGTCATCCACATTGGGTGAATATGAAATGCGCACACTGAACTCCAACTGGTAGGCAACCAGAAACACTTTTCTAACTAGTGCTGAAGAATCTGTGGGATATGTGCAAAGCGGTGAGAAACCCTGGATATCGCAAGACACATGGGACAAGGTTGGCAATCGGAAAAAGTCAAATTTTCATTCATCTCTCAACCCAATGCCAACCTACGAACGACCGACCTGAGGCAGAACTACCGCAATGCTCATATACAGCTTAAAAAGGCTGTTAGACGCTACAAGAGAAAGGCCATTGAAGATGTGGCAAACAAGGCAGAATCTGCGGCTTACCTAGCGGATATGGGTTCACTGTTCAAAATAATTAAACAGTTGGCGAACAGGAATTTCACCAGTTTCACCAGATGCGGCGCTGGAAGGAATACTTCTCTGATATTTTAAACACCTTGTCAGAGGAAGATATCCCAAAACAGAACAACTACCAAACACCCAACCGCAACAATCCTCTATTAGGGACGATCCCCCAGCTAAGGAAGAGATAGTTTCCGCCATTAGGTCCATGACGGGAACGAAAGCTCCTGGTATGGTATAGACGGACTACCAACCGAACTCCTCAAAGTGGACCCGGAAATAACAGTCGATATACTCCTCCCACTCTTTACTGAGGTGTGGAATGAAGGAAGATATCCGAGTGAATGGAAGAAGGGCGTCATTATGAAAATTCCGAAGAAGGGCGACCTTCGGGATTGTGGCAATTAGCGTGGTATATGTCTACTTACTGCCGTATCAAAAATTATGGCTACGGTAATTCTCAATAGGATTAGTGATGTCGTCGAGAGCACTCTCGAAGCTTATCTGGCTGGATTCCGTAAGGGGTTGTCTTGTACTGACCACACAAATTCCCTACGTATAATATTAGAGCAGTCAGCCGAAATGGGTTCGCCACTACATCTCATGTTTGTGGACTTCGAGAAGGCTTTCGACAGCGTTAAGCGAGATTACATATGGAATGCTTTGAGTATGAGAGGTATTCCAGATAAGGTCATAGCTATGATTAAAGAATCCTAAGAAGATGCAAGGTATCGCGTCTTGCATAGAGGAAAGCTGTCCGAGAGCTTTCCTGTGTGAATGGGTGTCAGACAAGGCTGCATATTATCACCAGCCCTGTTTCTGGTGGTAATATATGACATCTTGAAAGCTGCACTGGAAGGTGGGGAAGGTAAAGGTCTTCAATGGAGACTATTTAACATCTTAAGTCACCTTAATTATGCTGATGACATGTGTTTGCTTGCACATAACCGTTCGGACGTTTGCACGTTGCATTCTAAATGCAAAGAGGCGGAACTGAAAATAAATGTGCGTAAAACCAAGTACACGCACATGGGTTTGAACGCAAGCCCACCGATTGTTCTTAACGGACAGGATGCAACAAGTTCTTGCTCTTGACATTGCAAAAGCTTTTGACAGAGTTTGGCATGAATCTCTCCTTGTTAAGCTAAAGGCCATTGGTCTCGATGCTACCCTCATTCGATGGGTTCAGAGTTTCCTGTCCGAACGCACTATACGAGTCCTATTAGATGGCGTTACTTCTTCCTCTTTCCCAACTAATTCTGGTGTCCCTTAGAGTTCAGTACTATCGCCTACTCTCTTCTTAGTATTCATTAACGACCTTTTGTCTTCTACAATCCAATCCATAGTTTTGCAGATGACAGCACTTTAGATAACACCTTTGAATTTAACTCTGCTGCGGATTCTTACAAGCAACCTATTGTTTCCAAACGCAGGGAGCTATTCAGTTTGCTGGACTCCGACCTCGACTTAATCCTGGAATGGGGCAGGAAAAATAGAGTAGAGTTCAACGCTGCTGAAACACTGGCCTGTCATCTTTCCCTTAGACGTGATGTTCCAGCGTCATCGTCTAATTTAGCCTTTAATGGCGTACCAATTAGCCCCTTAGATGAATTTATCGTATTAGGCGTAAAATTAAATAGCTACCTTGATCGGAGTAAACATATCTTTGGTGTTGCCCTGGATACCTCCAAACACCTAGGTATCCTTCGTAAATGCAAAAAATATTTTACGCCTCACGACTTAGCTATCATCTACAAGGCTTACATTCGACCTCGCTTAGAGTACAATTCGCATTTGTGGGCTGGGGCACCCAAAACACACCTTGCGCGCTCGATCAAATCCAAAACATGCGTTCTGATTAATTGGAGATGACACCATTACGATTTCTATTGCCTCGTTCGAGCATCGTGGGAATGTTGCAGTACTCAGCATTTACTATCGTTACTTTCATGGTGAATGTAGTGCGGAACTTAGATCACTTATTCCTCCTCTTTACAGTTTTCCCCGAAATACTCGTCAACCTAAACGCGCGCACGAGCTTACCACCAACCCTATTTCTACTCGTACAGTGAAATATATACAGTCATTCATCCCCCGAATGTCCAGACTTTGGAACGCATTGCCTTCTTGTATATTTCCAAGCAAGTATAACCTTCAGCGCTTCAAAAATACTGTCCATCGGCATTTCCGTCTCTCTCCCCAAAATTCCCTTAACACTACAAAATATCATCCTCGTCCTAATCCGACATAACTGTGCAATGCATTATAGGGTGGTCCCTTAAGTTATAATCGGTGCTATAAAAAAAATAAAAAAAATAAAATGTGGAAGAGGTGCAAGATTTTGCTATCTCGGAAGCATTGTCAACATGAACGGCGGAGCCGAAAAGGATATTGAGGCTAGGCTAAATAAAGCTTGTCAGGCCTTCGGTATCCTTTCCCCTTTCTGGAGGTTAAGAGAGATTTCACTTCGCACCAAGCTGCGAATTTTTGACGCATGCGTCAAATGCGTGTTGCTATATGATTGTACTACGTGGAAAGTGACCGTTTGACTTACCAAGAAACTACAGACTTTCGTGAACCAATGTCTCCGACGCATTTAAGGAATATTCTGGCCAGAAATGATCTCCAACGACGAACTTTGGAGTACAACTGGCCAGACTAAAATATTGAGTATATTGAGATTGAAAGGCGGAAGTGGCAGTGGATCGGTCATACTTTGACGAAACCAGAGCGAAACATCGCCAAACAGGCTCTGGATTATAATCCTCAAGGGAGACGTCGGGTTTATCGACCATGTAACTCATGGAAGCGAACAGTTGAGCAGGAGGTCAGAGGAATAAACAAGTCCTGGCAACAGCTTAAGGCCGATGCTCAGGATCGCGTCTTGTGGAAGAGAGTTGTTTGTGTCCTATAGATGGTCTTAACAGGAATTTGATTGATTGAATTTGATATTGATAATATTTCTAATACCGTTTCAATTAAGTTTTCAGACATAAAGCAATTCCTGAAGAAATTTTCAGGCGACGAGTCTAGCAACATACAGTGGATTGAGGAGTTAAATTTACATGCAAAAGTGTTTCAGTGGGCTGATTTACAGAAAATTGTGTTCTGCAAAGGATTATTAGATCCAAGACTTTTGTTATCTCGGAAGCATTGTCGGCATGAACAAAAGATATTGAGGCTCGTATAAATAAAGCTCGTCAGGCCTTCGGTATCCTTTCTCCTTTCTGGAGGTTAAGAGAAATCTCCCTTCGTACGAAACTGCGATTTTTTGGCACATGCGTCAAATCCGTACTGTTATATTATTCATATTCATATTCTATGAATATCATTTATTTCATGTGAAGGTACTACAAGATGATATTTTAAATTAGTATTAATAATTAAAGCAAAAATTAAAACAGTAGAAAAAAACATAAGAAATAGTAATAAGATCCTTACGAGGTAATAGAAAATTATGATAATAAAGAATTTAATATCGACAAAGATAAAAAAGAAAATAAAAATTAAAAGAACAAAAAGAAAATAGCAAGCAAAATAGAAAAATAAAGAAAATAATACGAGAAGAAGAGAAGTTATACAAGTAAGCATATGTTGATAAAGGAAAGAGGAAAGAAAATATACTAAGTTATTGGTCATATAAAATTAAGCACACAAAAGAATAATTAAAAAGAGTACTCAGACAACAATCCACGAAATGCATCCACACTGATCCCAAGAGTAACATGAAATGGTAAACTATTCCATAACTTAAAGGAATGAACATAGAAGGACATCTCCATAATCCTACCTTTATGATGAGGAATAAGCAATTTACAACAGCGAGATGATTTTAGGAAACGTATATCATCAAGTAAATAGGTCGGACAACTCTTCGAAATAACACTGAAATGAAAAATCAATATTCGCTTTTTGTAATAGGTTTCCAGAGAACAAGCTAAGATAGCATTATTATGCATTGAAATGTGGTCGAAATGTCTTAAGCCAAAAATAAATCGAGTGCAATCATTAAAAGCTTCCTTTAACTTCCGCTGGCAGAAGGAATCAAGTTGGGAAAAAATTATACATCCAAAGGTAAAGAACGGCAGAATTAGAGATTTTATTAGGGTCATATGCAGGCTAGAAGGTAAAACATCAGCATATAGCTACAGCCTACATAGAGTGACATAAATTTTTCTTAACATACTAGCGATATGGGAGCAATAGCACATATTATAATTTAATGTAAGGCCAAGACAACGTACCTGTAACGGAAGGCAACTTTAATGTTATTCAATTCAATTGGAGGCATAATGGAGTAATTAGATTCATCCCTATTAGCAGAAAAAGCGATACATTGTGATTTGCTAGGATTAAGAGTAAGGCCGTTTGCATGGAACCGAGCCACGCAGTCTTCAATCAACCCCACAGGCCTACTCAAATACAGCTGAACGTCATCTGCATACATATGGATACTTCAATCACACACTACATTAGGAAGGCCATTTATAAACATGCTGAAGAGTAATGGACCTAAGATAGAGCCATGAGGAACACAAGACAAAAGGCCACAAAGATTAGAGAACCCCGAGCCAACCTTAACCCGTTGTGATCGATTATTTAAAAAACTTTTAATTAGCTCAACCGCACTAGTGGAGAATGAAAAGCAAGCGTAAAGCTTATTAAGAAGCATGGGATGACATACACAATCAAACGCTTTCGAAAAATCAAGCAAAACCAAATAGATTAATTCATTCCGGTCCATGGCTAACTTTTAACATCGCAGTTTCACAGCTATGACCAGTGCGGAAACCAGATTGCCAGTCACTCAAAAGACCAAGTCTTCTTACATGACAATTGATTTGCTGAGGCATTACATGCTCAAGGCCCTTTGAGAGGAAGCATAATATGCTGATAGGAGGAAAATCACTAGACTCCTGGCAACGAGAAACTTTGGGAACAGGAATCGCATTAGTAATTTTCCATATTGTTGGAAAGACACCAGCAGTTAGACATGTATTGTAAATATGGAGAAGAAATGAGTGAATAAAGGGAAATAACATTTTTAGGAACTTAGGGTGAATATTGTCAGAACCAATTGCTTGTGACTTTATAGAGTTTAGTGCCTGAGATTCGTTAGAGTCAATGCATCGAAATGAGAAACGATCCCCCTTATCATCAGTGAAGGGTCTAAACATATCAACAGGGGCAGAAAAACCGGAATTTTGAACAGCAAAGAAAGAATTCAGTTGTTCAGAGTCGATATCGAAAGGGCTCTCGTCAGGACCAGCGATACCAGCTTAGCGTAAATTTTTCCAAAGAACTTTGGACGGTAAGATTGAATCAAACTTCGCTGCATAAGACGATCGTTTGGCGTTGCGAATAGCTGCAGTAGCTTTATTTCTAGCGTATTTATATACAATACGAGAATTCAACGTTTTAAGACGACGATATTCACGAAAAAGAAATTCCCGCTCTGCAATAAGGCACTTCACACATGAAATGAAGTTAGTTGCGATTTTCATGTCAAAATGCCGCCAGGTGGCTCTGGTAGTAATGAATATTGAAGAAAAAATACTCCTAGATTTGGTCATGGTATCATTTCAGTTTTGAACTTCATTGAGATCGAAGAGAAAAAAAAAAAACATGGAATCGAGTCAAAAACGGTTACTTTTACTTTACGAGTTCAAACTTGGTCACAACACAAGGGAGGCAACCAAAAACATCAACAGGGTATTTGGAGCTGACACAGTAAGAGAACGAATCACACAGCGATGGTTCGGAAAACTCCAAACAGGAGATATGACCCTTCAAAGTGAGCCAATAGACAACAATGAGCTGCGTTTACTAGTGGAGTCTAACTCACGTCAAACTGTAAGGGACATTGCAAAGAAACTGGGCCACAGTTTTCCGGCAATAACTTGGAAAAGCCAAAAAGCTTGATAAGTGGGCTCCGCATGAGATCACTGAGCAAAACAGGATGCATCGTGTCAAGAATAACGGTCTAAAAATTAAACGAGTTGCAGTATGAGACTCTTCCTCATCCACCATTTTAACCAGACCTCTCCCAACCGCCATTAAAAAATCTACTACATGCCATTAAAAATGCCTTCAAGGAATTTCTTCAGTCTAGAAAGTCGGACTTCTACGAAACTGGCATAATTGCACTTGTATCTCGTCTCCGCCATAGACGGTCCCAAGCTCGATTTGAGAAAGGAGGAGGGAACATGGAGTTAACCTGAATGGCCAGTAACACCAGTGCGTCTCAGGAAGAAGGCAAAAAGTATGACATAGTTGGACTTGCAGCATAGCTGTGAGAACTCCAGCATGTCATATTTAGCTCAAAACTCCCACCCTTTTTCTACTAGGGTGTAATAAATAAGTAGGACCGGTCCTCCAGGTCGGGGGTTGGGCGAGGCACCGACAACGCATTACCGGAAAAAGAACACTGTCCAGAAACCTGAAGAACAGCTTCGGAAAGGATGGACTCAACGGCAACGACCCCGCAAACGAAAAATGGACTACTCTATTGGATCTTGGAATGTTCGATCCTTATTTAGGACAGGAGCTCTGAAAGAGTTTCTCGAAGAAGTGGCAAAACACAACATCAACATAACTGCCATCCAAGAAACGAAATATGTCGGTAGCGAAATCATGGACATGAGATCACACACAATCTATCCAAGTGGAAAATTGTCGGGAAGCAGAGAGTTTGGAGTCGCTTTTGTCGTTGACAACAAATTTAAACAGCAGGTCCGAGCTTCAGACCAGTAAGTGAAAGATTGTGTGCAATCCGAATAAAGACTAAATTTTTCAACACTTGGTTGATCAACGTTCACGCACCAACAGAAGACGATATAACTAAAGACGAATTTTATGCCACCCTAGAGACAACCTATGACTCACTGCTCTCGAATGACCTAAAAATTGTCTTAGGGGATTTTAATGCAAAAGTCGGAAAGAATGAGGCTCATAGAGGAACAACAGGAGGGCACAGTCTCCATGACATAACCAACGACAATGACCAACGTCTTATTGATTTCGCATGCAGGAAAAATATCTTAGTAAGTTCTACATGCTTCCCACATCGCGATATTCACAAACGAACGTGGGCATCACCAGATGATCACACCTTCAACCACATAGACCACGTTCTAATTGAGAAAAGGACTGCTTCCAGCATACTTGATGTACGAACTCTCCGCGGTGCGAATTGTAACTCTGATCACTATCTAGTCAGAGCTAAATATCGATGCAAAATAGCTTGTCATGGATATTCGAAAACGAGTAGAGCTCGCAAATTCAATGTCGACAAGCTTAACGACGAAACGGTGGCGCAGGCTTACATGTTAGCATGTAATAAATACCTGACACCAATATATGAAAATATCCAAAATATGCCAGTGGATAATGCGTGGATGAAAATACGAGACGGCATCAAATCCTCCGCGGAAGAGGTATTAGGATATCAAACACGGCGAAAAAATAATGATTGGTTCGGCCAAGAACGTCGCGATGCAATAGATAGAAAGAACGAAGCTTACAAAATTTTTACTGAACGACCAACACGAGCCGAAAAAGAAAGATATGACGAGCTTCGGCGATATGCGAAAAAGACTTGCAGACGAAAACAAAGGAAGTACCATAATGACAAAATACAAAAAATGGACGACGACATGAGAAAAAATAAAACGCGGGACGCATACGCAATAGTAAAAGACTTAAAAAAGGAATATAAGCCAAAAACCAGTCTCTGCAAAGACGCAGAGGGCAATATCATCAGCGACACAGAAGAAATCAAAAGGAGATGGGCTTCATACTTTGAACATCTTTTGAATCCCACACCGTTAGCACCGATCACAACAGACAACATTTCAATTGAAGCCTCAACTGACGAAGATGAACCATCATCGACACCACCCACGCTTGCTGAAATCAAAGCAGCCCTGTGTGACCAGAAACTAAACAAAGCGCCGGGAATTGACGAAATACCAGTTGAACTTCTGAAAAACGGTGGAAATTGTGTCGCTGAAATACTGATATGCAAAATTTGGACAGAGAAAATCATATCCGACGAATGGCGAAAAAGCATTATATGTCCAATTTACAAGAAAGGAGACAAACTCTGCTGTGAAAATTACAGAGGAATATCATTGTTGTGTACGTCCTATAAAATACTGACAAAAATAATTGAACGTCGTCTTAAGCCCTATACTAATCAAATAATTGGCGAATACCAAGGCGGATTCAGAATCGGACGATCTACAACAGACCAGATATTCTCGGTGAAACAGGTGCTTCAAAAATGCTGGGAATACAACACAGACGTGCACCAAATCTTCGTAGATTTTAAACAAGCATATGACAGTATCGACAGGAGCGTACTGTACCAAATCATGCTTGACTTTGGAATTCCTCCAAAACTAGTCCGACTAACAAGACTCACAATGACGAACACTGAATCCCAAGTGAGAATACAAACCGATTGCACAACCAGCTTTCGAACGGAATGTGGTTTAAAGAAGGGAGATGGTCTAGCCCCCATGCTTTTCAACTTGGCACTAGAGTATGTCGTCCGAAAAATCCCAGTCGACACCAACGGGACACTACTGTTCAAGTCCACCGAACGAGTAGCATACGCTGACGACATTAACATTCTAGCAAGATCCTTCCCTAGTGCTAAGGAGGTATTTGTCAATCTTGACTCCGCCGCAAAAGAAGTCGGGTTGCGTATTAACGAAAACAAAACAAAAATAATTACGCAAACAAGAAGGAGAGCGCCTATCAGACAAAACATTACAATTGCGGAATATAATTTAGAGAATGTGGACAATTTCATATATCTTGGAGCTAATCTAACAAAGGACGGTAATGAAACAGACGAAATCAAATGACGGATAATATTAGCAAATAAGACGTATTATTCGGTACTTCCAATAATGAAATCCAAGAAAGTAAGCTGCAGATATATAAAACTATTGTACGACCTGTGCTCTGTTATGGCAGCGAGACATGGACATTAACACGAACTTCTGAAAAAGCAGTTAACGCATTTGAAAGAAAGGTCCTCCGAAGAATTTTGGGACCTGTGAAGGAAGGAACGGAATGGCGAATAACATACAACCATGAGTTGTATCAACTCTACGACGAGCCAGAAGCTTCAACGTTCATCAAGCTACGTAAACTGCAATGGGCTGGCCATGTAGAGCGAATGGAAGACAGAAGAATCCCCAAACGTGCTCTGAAAGGCAAAGCGAGTGGTAACCGGCCAGTAAGCAAGCCACGCGAGCGATGGGAAGACTCGGTTGATGAAGATAGCAAAGCCATCTTAAAAATTAGCAGCTGGAAAACGCGGTCTTTGGATCGAGACGATTAGAGGCGACGACTTCAGGAGGCCAAGGCCCGATTTGGGCTGTCGCGCCATTGATGATGATGATGATCTCGTTGGGAAAAGTGTATTGCATCTTTTGGTATCTATTTTGATTAATAAAATTAAGTTTTGTAAGAGTTAAAGTTGTTTGAAATTTCACTAGCAAAGTCGCCATTTCATCTGCAACAACCTAATAGTATTTGTAGCAGCATTTTACACACCTTGCATCATCATAATTATGTTAAAACGTGCTTTGTGTTTTTTTTTACGTTTCTATTTCCTCTAAATTATTAATTTGTTGTTGAATGTACGCTATTTCCTTATCTATGATGTCGTTACACTCTTTAATAAAAAGTATTCAGATCGGAAGGCAGAATTGAGGCGAATAAGGAGTTGGATTTTGCCAAATAACCATTTTACATTTTGCTGTTTCGAAAAGAAGCTACGAAGGTTTACAGGGAATTTGAAACTGTGTGCGACTGTCTGAGTCCGCACTAGTTTCAAAAGTCCTGCTTATATTGACACTGATGTGATCCATCACAACTCCATTTTGTTATTAGCCGCAACGTTTTTGCTTCACATTCAGTCAAAATACTCACTAATTCTCATAAATAGTCTATTAAGGGAGAGGAGGAGATAGGGCCTAACAAATCTGAAAGATTAACTCCTGCTTCAGAAATTGTAACATGTAATGCCTCGGATAACAGTCTCTTTTCGCCTTTTATTTTGTAGTGTAGCAGGAGTTCCAGATATAACAACTGGCTTCTACACATAATATTAGTGTCCATAGAAGTGCGAATTTCTCATCCTTTTCGAAAAAACTTTCTCGATTTGACTTTTTAAATATTGATGTTCGATTAGTGCTGTTTGTTACATCGTGTAGGGCTTCCGATGCATTCCCTTTTCGGAAGATCGTAGCTTCATTTAGGTGTCAGACTAATTCGTCTGCTTTGACTGTTCCGGACGGAAAAAAAATAGAATAATCTAGTAAGAAGTGAAAAAATGAAGTACGAGGGGAGGTCAAAAATTTCGCGGCATGACAGGAAAGGGGGTAAAATTTAACAAGTTATTATTTTTTTCCTTTTCAATACATTCTCCTTTAAGCCTAATACATTTATCACATCTCTCACAAAATTAATTATTAATTCCTTCTAAAAAAATGTTTTACAAAGGCCTTCAAAATAGACTGAAATTGCCGACGTCACCTCTTTATCGTTGGTAAATTTCTTCCCCGAAGTTCTTTCTTCATTTTTGGGAAGGAGACAGATCTCTGGAATATAGGGGGGGAGTGGTTCAATATTCCGTAGCCGCATTGCTGAAGGGTAGCCATTAAAATGTGGCTCTTGTGAACAGCTGCGTTGTCGCCCAAGAGCAGCACACCTCGCGTCCTCTTCTTTTTTCTCTGATGACATCCCTCAATTTTTGCACCAGGTTGGAATAGCATCTCCCTGTGATAGTTTGTCCTTTTTCTTTATAGTCGATCATCAAAATCCCGCAGTATCCCAAAAAATAGTGGCTTTGATTTTTCCGGCGGATTGTGAGACCGTGAATTTCTTGGGGGTGAAGCGCCTTAACGGAGCCACTGCATTGACTCCTGTTTTGATTCAGGCTCATAATAATAAGCCTCAGTTTGGTCTCCGAGTCAAAATTTACTCCATGTTATCTCTACAGATTTTCACAAATAAACTATACCACTTATAAATCATAGTTTTTCCAGGGCAGGGGGCTCTTGTAAACAGATGACATTTCTTCTAAAATAATTTATAACGTTTTTCCTTGCTTGGTAAGGAGCTTCATGACTGCACAAAACTCAATTTTGTCCATAGTTAGCGTTTTCTTTCCGATTCATTTTTCGATTTGACGACAACGAAAATGTTAGGAACTCGAAATGACAGAAACTTTGTATTTATACCTGTATTGAGTGTTAAAATACATCCAGGTAAAAATATTACTCTCGTCCCTTGTCCATCCCCTTCATTCCACGAAATTTTTGATCTCCAACCGTAAAGAGAGTAAAGAAAATTCGAAACATTACTCTTTTCCTTTTAATTTAAAATAAATTATATTTATTACCACTGTGTCCAAAAACTAGTCGGAATTTTTTTATAAATCAAAAAATCTTTATTTATTCTTTCAAATCAACTTCGTCCCCTCCAAAATAGTCCCCTCTCGATATAATACAATTATGCCACCGCTTTTTCCAGTCCTCGAAGCATGCCAAAAAGTCTTCTTCCGGTATAGCCTTCAGAGCGCGCGCCGATTTTCGTTGAATATCTTCAATCGACTCAAAACGGTTTCCTCGGAGTGGTCTTTTGAGTTTTGAAAATAGCCAGAAGTCACACGGAGCCAAATCAGGTGAATAAGGTGGTTGCGGAACGATATTGGTTGCATTTTTGGCGAAAAAGTCATGAAGAATCAGTGCAGTGTGAGATGGCGCATTATCGTGATGTAAAAACCAAGAGTTGTCTTTCCATAAATCCGGCCTCTTTTTACGAATAGCTTCACGCAAACGACGCATAACACTCAAATGGTATTCCTTGTTGACAGTTTGACCGGGCGGAGGGAATTCATAACTACACCACGAAAACCGAAGAAAACAGTCAACATCATCTTGATTTTTGAGCAACTTTGACGCGGTCTTGTTGTTGTGTGTTATGTTGTTGATGTTGATGTTGTTGATTTTGGTAGAGCTCGGTCCCCGTAAGCCGTCTCCAACATTTTCAACGTTTCTGCAGCATTTATTCCATTCAGGAAACAAAATTTGATCGCACTTCTTTGTTGAATAATTTCAGACATTGTAAAAAAATCGCCAAATTCACTTTTTGTGTCGCACAAAAACAAGCGTAACTCAAACACTAATGAATATTTTCACATATAATTTGGCATGGAAGTCAGTAACAGTTGTACTAACTTAAAAAAAATATATTGAGTGAAAATATTTACCCGCGTAATTTAAATCGAAAAATTCCGACTTGTTTTTGGACACAGTAGTATAAAAGCAAAAAAACTAGAAAACTATTTCGTATCAATCTACACACTATTTTCGTAGGTACTAATTGTATACTTTGAACTTTAAATTTTCCAAACAGAATACTTTGCAGCTTTGTAACAAATTACAGCTTCTGAAAACTTCACAATATTCAATATCCCAACTTGAGAAGTCGTCAAATGGAAAATAATTGCTTTCTTGTTTTTTCTTTTCATCACGTATATCCTCCTCACGGTACAACGATGGGGATGTTCCATATCGTTGCTGTCTTCTGTAATTACCAACTGAAATCAATTAAAACTTAATTTCGAGCTTACCAACTCGAAAGATTAGAATGAATTTATTTTTGATATACCGCCGAAATACGAGTACTGTATTCAATGGTGGCTTTCCAAAAAAAAATCCATGTTCTCAGAAGCCACCAAATTTTTTTATCACTTAATTTCCGATTGATTTCAATTATGGTTCTATTTATGTTTGCCGATTATGTGGGATCAGAACGAATTATCCCCTTCCCTAAAGCGACACTTGTTGGTTCGTAATAGAACACCAGCGTAAACTCCAACCAGTCTAATCGATTTCCCGGGATAAATTTTGATCCAATGGTGGATATTTTCTGAAGAGCTGTGTTTTTCGAATCTGGAGATTCATCATTAAATTCTATGAAATAAGAACAAATTTTCGGCAATCACCAGACCGAGTGCCGACTATCTGTAATAAGTCCAGATTGAATTCTATGTAAAGGACATGAATGTTTTCTGCGTCTTATCGATAGATTATTTCCAATTAGCTGAACAGGAGCTTCCGGTCAAAAGATAAACATGGTAGATATGATGAAAGGGACTCCGTTAAAATTGTGCAGGGCTTTATTCAATCTATTTGCAGAGCTCACTGGTGCTTTGCATTTCCAATGCAGTCTGAATTCATTTTATCCGGCAACTCTACAAAACAGTACTGGATGCCCGGCAAACCTGTAAAATATTAGCAGAGCTGTTGAACAATTCATTGAAACAATTTCGGCCTTGGTAAATAAAAATGAATGAAAATTAGCGATGAGACTTAAACTAGTAAAGTCCTTGTTAATCCCTTTCTTCACAAATGGAAACGTTATCTACACGAATCAGGGTGCAATATGCGAAAAAAGTTAACTAACTTCACTTTCAATGATTGTGTAAGATATGTTTTCAACTTAGGGCGTTCTCAACACATCTCACAGTTAAATTTATATCAATGTTGAAATGAGAAAAATTTCAACTCAAGCCGAAAATGATAAACTCGCTTTAAGCCAAAATGGATATTCTTGTTGACAAATAGCGGCAAAATTAAAAATATGTCACCGAACAGTAAGTTTAGTAAGAAAACGACGAAATTTTAACGCACCTAGCAATCCTGGTGGCTGGCCAAGGTTGTTGTCTGATAGCAATGCTTGTATGGAGGAACGATTGATGGTGACAAGGAAGCGAAAAACCTAAGATTGCTGCGGAGGCACTACACAAAGATGTTAGTGATCGCACAGTAAGGAGATCCTTGCATAGAATTGTATTGATCTCGTCTCGTCTCGTCGCAGCGCTACAGCCCCTTTCGGGCCTTGGCTTCCCGTAGCCGAAGTCTCCAGCGATCTCGGTACAGTGACCGCGTCCTCCAATTTTTAAATCCGAGCAGCGATGAACAGTCTTCGTCAACAGAGTCGGACCAGCGTTTCCTGGGTTTCCCCTCCGTTTTTCCCTCGAATACCTTTTTAGGTATTCGAGTTTCGTCCATCCTTTGTACATGGCCAGCCCATTGCAGCTTCCGCAGTCTGATGATAGTAGAAACCTCCGGTTCGTCGAATATATCATACAGCTCACTGTTGTATCTAATTCGCCATCGGTCACCATCACGTTTCGCTCCAATTATTCGTCTCAGGACCCGTCTTTTGAAAGCGTTCAACATATTTGCGGATGCTTGTGTAAGGGTCCATGCTTCGCATCCGTAGCAAAGCACAGGT
Source organism: Chorisops tibialis (assembly GCA_963669355.1). Taxonomy (NCBI): domain Eukaryota; kingdom Metazoa; phylum Arthropoda; class Insecta; order Diptera; family Stratiomyidae; genus Chorisops; species Chorisops tibialis. Next base: position 113,163,393 of record OY770262.1, on the reverse strand, counting down.
CTTACTATTGATTTGTAGATTTGGAGTTTGGTCTTCCTGTGTACGCAGCTGGCCTTAAGAATAGCTAAGACTAAATAATACGTTTTATTTGCGAGCTGGATTTGTCTTTTTATTTCATTCGTTTCATTTCCACTCTTTGTCAATTTTGTGCCTAAATATATGAACTTGTCCACATTTTCCAAATTATATTCGTCAATTGTAATGTTTTGTCTATTCCTTGTTTGTGTCATTATTTTCGTTTTTGTTTCATTGATTTTCAGGCCAACTTCTTTTGCTGCTTGATCGAGGCTTAGTAGAATTTTTTTTGCGGATGCGAAAGAGCGTGATAATATGTTGATATTGTCCGCATAACCCACTATCTGGCTGGATTTATAAAGCAGCGTACCTCTTGTGTCAACGGGTAACTTTCTGATGACGTATTCTAAAGCTAGGTTAAAAAGCAGAGGGGCCAGCGCATCACTCTGTTTTAGTCCGACATTTGTGTCAAAGGCATCAGTAGTTGGTTGTTGACTCTGACTTGTGATGTTGTTGATGTCATCGTCATTTTGGTCAGTCGGACTAGTTTTGCTGGGATGCCAAAATGCAGCATTATTTTGTACAGTACGTTTCGATCAATACTGTCGTATGCTTGTTTAAAGTCCACAAAAACCTGGTGAACGTCGATGTTGAATTCCCAGCATTTTTCAAGCACTTGCTTGACCGTAAAAAGTTGATCAGTCGTTGATCGACCAGCTCTAAAACCGCCTTGGTACTCCCCAATCACATTGTCAGCGTAAATTTTAATCTGATTTTCTAATATTTTTGTCAGTATCTTATATGACTTGCAAAGTAGTGAGATACCTCTGTAGTTTTCGCACTGCAGTTTGTCTCCCTTTTTGTGGATAGGGCAAATATTGCATTGGCACCACTCCTCCGGTATTTGCTCCTGATTCCAGATGTACTGAATCACTTTATGGATGGCATTTCGGGTGCAGCTTCCGCGATATTTAATTAATTCCGCTGGAATTTCGTCGATGCCCGGCGCTTTATTGCTTTTCTGGCTTCTGATGGCAAATTCGACTTCTTCCAACGTTGAAGGATCCAGTGGGCATTCGTCGGAGGTTTGGAGACGTATCAGCTCCGATGTTCGGGAGCCGTGTGCGGGATTAAGGAGTTCTTTAAAGTACGACGCCCACCTTTCCTTAATCTGATTATCCTCGGCGATGATAGTACCATTTCTGTCTTTACAGAGGGTTGTCTTAGGCTGATATCCACGTCTTAGGCTTTTCACTACTTTGTAGGCTTGTCTTGTTTTATTGCTCGCAAGATTGTCATCGATATTTCTCAATTGGTCGTCATAATATTTTCTTTTCTTACATCTAATGACCTTATTTGCTACTCGTCGGAGATTTTCGTATTTTTCTCTCTTCGTTCTGGTATTCCTTTCGAGAAACTGTCTGTACGCCTGATTTTTCTTATCTAACGCATCCTGGCATTCGTCGTCGAACCAGTCATTTCTTTTGCGCCGAGCTTCATACCCAACCACTTGTTCCGCAACGGTCTTTATGGTTGCCTTTATATCCATCCAAACTTGGTTCACAGGCTTCGGTATGTCATCCTGCAGAATCGGAGTTAGCTCTCTTTCAAGTTCTGCTGCGTAATTTTCCGCAACTGACGCCGTTTGGAGCTTTTCGATGTCGAACTTACGAAGAGGGCTGGTCTTTGTTTGATACGCCTTTGACATACAACATCGATATTTGGATTTGACCAAAGAGTGGTCCGAGTCACAATTTGCTCCTCTGAATGTTCGAACGTCAATGATGCTGGAGGCTGGATAAGGACATGGTCTATTTGGTTATAGGTATTGCCATCTGGTGATGCCCATGTTCTTTTATGGATGCGTCGATGTGGGAAGCATGTCGAACTTATAACTATGTCTCTGCTGCATGCAAAGTCTATCAGGCGCTGGCCGTTGTCGTTACTTTCGTCGTGGAGGCTATGCTCTCCAGTTGTTCCACGATGAGTGTCTTCATTCCCGACCTTAGCGTTGAGGTCGCCAAGTATTATTTTAACGTCGTTTGAGGGCAATGAATAGCCTTTCAAGGCTCGTATAAAAGGCATCTTTCGTTTCCTCATCTTTTTCTTCCGTCGGGGCATGTACATTTATTAGCCATATTTTGAAGAATTTCGCTTTGATGCGGATCGCACACATCCGTTCGTTAATTGGCTTGAAGTCAATGACGTGTGATTTGAATTCCCTATCCACAATAAAGGCGACTCCAAATTCACGGCTTCCTGAGGGCTTCCCACTTTTAAAAATTGTGTGCGATCTCATGCGCTGAATCTCTCTACCAGTCCATTTCGTTTCCTGGACTGCCAACACATTTAATTTGTACTGACTGGCCTGTTGTAGTAATTCTTTAACAGCACCAGGTTTGTTTAATGATCTGACATTCCAGGATCCAAAAGCATAGTCCGTTGTACGTTTGCGCGGTCGTTTCCGTTGGTCCAATCCTATCCGAGGCTTCATCTTGGGTTCCAAAACAATGAAGATTTTTTTTACGGTGACAGGGGAGTTAACCCCTCGCCCAACCTCCGCTCTGGAGGAGTGGTTATTATTGTTGTTTCCGTTATCAGGCGCGGAAAACTCGCCTTCACCCTCCTACGTTGGCAATTCTCAAGTGAGAGTTCCCAGCGGCCACCACGAGGAGGTGTAGGTAGGATTCGGTAGCAGAGCTGACGATGTTCTTACAGTAGGCTTTTCTCGGCTTTTAATACTTTATTGGAAACCAGTAAACCAATGCAGACCCGAGACCTTTTACTACCATTTGGCCACCAGAATTGTATTGATGTCTGCAGTTAAACAAAAAAAAAAAACTGAAGACTGGAAACGAGTTATTTGGTCAGATGAAACCCAAATTAATCGACTTCAAGCAGACCGTAAGGCATTATTGGCATCGATCCCATAAGAATATTCAAAGGTACCAGGTTAAGCAAACATTGAAGCACGGCGGTGGACATATAATGGCGTGGGGCTGCTTTACATGGTGGAACCTTGCTCCCTTGATTAAGATCGACGGTATCATGAAAAAGGAAGACTATCTTAGCCTTTCGCGTAGTAATTTACCCGACGTCGTTGATGAAAGCGCTTATTTCAATAGAAAATTTATGGGTGATTGTAAAAATAATGCTTTCGCGTCACGAACGTGCTCCAACTAACATGGCAGAACTCTGGGAAAGAGTAAAGAGTGAATTGCCCAAAATTCCACACCAAGCAATACAAAATTTGGTAAAAAGTATGCCAAAACTAATTCAACAAAGGACTTTGGACGAAGTACTAATTTGTCAAACAATTAAAATGGACAAAACTGGATAAATGATGTTACGACGAATTTTGAATTTTCCTTACGTTTTTTTACATAAATTGTTTTTGTTTTTTCTTTATTAATTTAAGAGAAATGTTTTAAGTAATTGATGCAAAAAGAGTTTACTAATTATCTGTAGTAAAAAAAAAGTTACATGAAATTTACCAAAAATTTTAATTTAAGTATCCGCTTTTGTCCGCTACTGTACATATACTTATAATTAGCATTTTACTTTATTATCATTATTATTATTTTTTCTCTTCTACAAAGTTTATTCTTAAGTCAACTTCAACTTTAATGTATATACAAACAAAAGATTGTAATCTTATTACATATTATCGAATAAATTATTATTATTACCACTACACGCACGTACGAGTAATATAAAAGAAATTCCTTGAATTTAAGCCCTCGAATTGTTTTTTTTTTCATGTCATATCTAATAAAATTCGTTAAGTATAAAGGAAAAGTGGTTTACACTAGCTTCAAATAAAAGAAACTCCTATTTATCGATTTTAGTTTGAGTTTTGGCTAAAGAAACTTTCCGTATCCAGGTGAATATGAGAACGTTTCGATGTAATTTGTTTCTTTCTCGTATCCTTTGTGTATGTCTTTGATGATCATTTTTCAACGATTTCACCTGCTGTACAACGAGTAGTATTATATTCTAAGTGAGAATTCAAAAGAAAACACGTCTAAAGCGAAATGAACAAGAAAAATTATGACATAGCTATATAGGTAGATGAACTCCGCCATAGACGGTCCCAAGCCCAGTTTGAGAAAGGAGGAGGGAACATGGAGTTAACCTGAATGGCCAGTAACACCAGTGCGTCTCAGGAAGTAGGCAAAAAGTATGACATAGTTGGACTTGCAGCATAGCTGTGAGAACTCCAGCATGTCATATTTAGCTCAAAACTCCCACCCTTTTTCTACTAGGGTGTAATAAATAAATAGGACCGGTCCTCCAGGTCGGGGGTTGGGCAAGGCGCCGACAACGCATCACCGGAAAAAGAACACTGTCCAGAAACCTGAAGAACAGCCTCGGAAAGGATGGACTCAACGGCAACGACCCCGCAAACGGAAAATGGACTACTCTATTGGATCTTGGAATGTTCGATCCTTATTTAGGACAGGAGCTCTGAAAGAGTTCCTCGAAGAAGTGGCAAAACACAACATCAACATAACTGCTATCCAAGAAACGAAATGGCTCGGTAGCGAAATCATGGACATGAGATCACACACAATCTATCCAAGTGGAAAATTGTCGGGAAGCAGAGAGTTTGGAGTCGCTTTTGTCGTTGACAAAAAATTTAAACAGCAGGTCACGAGCTTCAGACCAGTAAGTGAAAGATTGTGTGCAATCCGAATAAAGACTAAATTTTTCAACACTTGGCTGATCAACGTTCACGCACCAACAGAAGACAAGAACGATATAACTAAAGACGAATTTTATGCCACCCTAGAGACAACCTATGATTCACTGCCCTCGAATGACCTAAAAATTGTCTTAGGGGATTTTAATGCAAAAGTCGGAAAAGAGGAGGCTCATAGAGGAACAACAGGAGGGCACAGTCTCCATGACATAACCAACGACAATGGCCAACGTCTTATTGATTTCGCAAGCAGGAAAAATATCATAGTAAGCTCTACATGCTTTCCACATCGCGATATTCACAAACGAACGTGGGCATCACCAGACGGTCACACCTTCAACCAAATAGACCACGTTCTAATTGAGAATAGGGCTGCATCCAGCATACTTGATGTACGAACTCTCCGCGGTGCGAATTGTGACTCTGATCACTATCTAGTCAGAGCTAAGTATCGATGCAAAATAGCTTGTCGTGGATATTCGAAAACGAGTAGAGCTCGCAAATTCAATGTCGACAAGCTTAACGACGAAACGGTGGCGCAGGCTTACATGTTAGCATGTAATAAACACCTGACACCAATATATGAAGATATCCAAAATATGCCAGTGGAGAATGCGTGGATGAAGATACGAGACGGCATCAAATCCTCCGCGGAAGAGGTATTAGGGTATCAAGCACGGCGAAAAAATAATGATTGGTTCGACCAAGAATGTCGCGACGCAATAGATAGAAAGAACGAAGCTTACAAAATTTTTACTGAACGACCAACACGAGCCAAAAAAGAAAGATATGACGAGCTTAGGCGATATGCGAAAAAGACCTGCAGACAAAAACAAAGGAAGTACCATAATGACAAAATACAAAAAATGGACGACGACATGAGAAAAAATAAAACGCGGGACGCATACGCAATAGTAAAAGATCTAAAAAAAGGATACAAGCCAAAAACCAGTCTGTGCAAAGACGTGGAGGGCAACATCATCAACGACGCACGAGAAATCAAAAGGAGATGGGCTTCCTACTTTGAACATCTTTTGAATCCCATCCCAGTAGCACCGATAACGACAGACAACATTTCAATTGAAGGCTCAACTGACAAAGATGAACCATCATCGGTACCACCCACGCTTGCTGAAATCAAAGCAGCCCAATGTGACCAAAAACGAAACAAAGCGCCGGGAATTGACGAGATACCAGTTGAACTTCTGAAAAACGGTGGAAACTGTGTCGCTGAAATACTGCACAACATGATATGCAAAATTTGGAGAGAGGAAATCATACCCGACGACTGGCGAAAAAGCATTATATGTCCAATTTACAAGAAAGGAGACAAACTCTGCTGTGAGAACTACAGAGGTATATCATTGTTGTGTACGTCCTATAAAATACTGACAAAAATTATTGAACGTCGTCTTAAGCCCTATACTAATCAAATAATTGGCGAATACCAAGGCGGATTCAGAACCGGACGATCTACAACAGACCAGATATTCTCGGTGAAACAGGTGCTTGAGAAATGCTGGGAATATAACACAGACGTGCAACAAATATTCGTAGATCTTAAACAAGCATACGACAGTATCGAGAGGAGCGTACTGTACCAAATCATGCTTGACTTTGGAATTCCTCCAAAACTAGTCCGACTAACAAGACTCACAATGACGAACACTGAATCCCGAGTGAGAATACAAACCGATTCCACAACCAGCTTTCGAACGGAATGTGGTTTAAAGCAAGGAGATGGTCTAGCCCCTATGCTTTTTAACTTGGCACTAGAGTATGTCGTCCGAAAAATCCCAGTCAACACCAACGGGACACTACTACTCAAGTCCACCCAACTAGTGGCATACGCTGACGACATTAACATCCTAGCAAAATCCTTCCCTAGTGCTAAGGAGGTATTTGTCAATCTTGACTCCGCCGCAAAAGAAGTCGGGTTGCGCATTAATGAAAGCAAAACAAAAGTAATGACGCAAACAAGAAGGAGAACGCCAATCAGACAAAACATAACAATTGCGGAATATAATTTGGAGAGTGTGGACAACTTCATATATCTTGGGGCTAATTTAACAAAGGACGGTAATGAAACAGACGAAATCAAACGACGGATAATACTTGCAAATAAGACGTATTATTCGGTACTTCCAATAATGAAATCCAAGAAAGTGCACAGGAACAATAACCTGCGGATTTATAAAAGTATTATACGACCTGTGCTCTGTTATGGCAGCGAGACGTGGACATTAACGTGAACTTCCGAAAAAGCAGTTAACGCATTCGAAAGAAAGGTCCTCCGAAGAATTTTGGGACTTGTGAAGGAAGGAACGGAATGGCGAATAAGATACAACCATGAGTTGTATCAACTCTACGACGAGCCAGAAGCTTCAACGTTCATCAAGCTACGTAAACTGCAGTGGGCTGGCCATGTAGAGCGAATGGAAGATAGAAGAATCCCCAAACGTGCTCTTAAAGGCAAAGGGAGTGGTAACCGGCCAGTAGGCAAACCACGCAAGCGATGGGAAGACTCGGTTGATGAAGACAGCAAAGCCATTCTAAAAATTAGCAGCTGGAGGACGCGGTCTTTGGATCGAGACGATTGGAGGCGACGACTTCAGGAGGCCAAGGCCCGATTTGGGCTGTCGCGCCATTGATGATGATGATAATATAGGTAGATGACATTAAAACAAAGCTAGAATTTAAAATCTCCTTGAAATCGTTATATTAAAGTCATGTGAAATATAACACCTACAAAAAGCATTCAACTTCTTCGGAAAATTGAAGTAATAATTGAGATTTATTTCGACGCGAAACCTAAAAATTACAAAAAATTTGCCAACAAGTCGGGCGCAACTTTACTATTTATTCTTGGAACAAGTTGGGGATACTTGGAAGGTCAATATTCAGGTTAGTGTGGATAGGGAATACTAAGTGAATGGGGGCTCTAGGGCAGACAGTTGTCAATTAATTAATACTTAACTGCGATTACAATCAATAGCTTCAGTACATAGAATCAATATTTCATTCGTTTATAAATGCAAGTTTGGGTTTATATATAGGTGCGATAGAAGGTAGGGTTACATGTCAACAATTTCTTAATTGATTGCTCGAATCTCATTCAAAGTTCGCTGTATAGAATGTTAGTTTCATAGACGAAATAAATTCTATGAAATTTTCGGTGTATTTTATAATCTTAAAACCACACATTTTTATGGGTAAGGGAATAGCAAAACTTGTGATGCGGTTTTGTTAAGTTTCTTTTGAAAAGTGCTCGTACAAAATTTCAAGTTCGTAGCTTTTAATTAGTTGTTAATAAGCTGATTTATTGCAATGGATCGGAATTATGCTTTTGCATGGGAGAGGGTGGAAGGACAGGGAAGATTTCAAAACTTTTAATGCATTTTTATTTGAAATAGTTATTAAAAGTGCTTGTACAAAATTTCAAGCTGATAGCTTCTAATGGTTCGGTCATAATTGATTTCCTAAAAATTTTCGAAAAAACACTTTTGAATGGGAGGAGGTAGAAGTTTTGAAAGTATTCGACTATTTAATATCTTATACTTTTAAGCATTATTTTAAATGAATTTTGCAAATTTTCAAGTTAGCTTAAAATTTCACTCAAAAATTTTGAGTTTTTGTATTTTTTTTTCAATACACGTGAAACACCTTGTACAGGTGAGGGCCTCCTTTAGTGGATATGAGTTTTGGTTCAAATTAATATGTTTTCTTAATGTAAATCAAATGAATGTATGCACGCCCAAAATTTTAACTTTGAATCTTTTGCCAAAGCCCTAAAAAAATTAGTAAAAATTTCCAACATTTTGGCCCACCACCTCGTTCCCCTTACAGCCCCCATCTTAAAAATTTTACGAAAATTATAGATCATATAGCTCTACAATTTGACAAGTTAATATTTGAATTCAATTTTGAGATATCACGGTTTGTAGTTTTGAAAAGTACACCATTTTACAAATGAATCAATTTGCTTCACTACTATTATGACCAAATTCTATATTTTTTTTGTATTCCGCTGGTATATCTAAATATATGCTTTGAGTTTCAATTATATAAAAGAAAGTATTCGTATTAGTTGATATATTAATTTTTAAGCGTTTTTCTTTGCACTCCCCCTGACTTTCCCTCTTAAATTACGTTATGTGTGTCACAGAACTGAAAATTAGACCACAAACAAACGAATGCCTTGTTAACTACTTACTACTTACTAACAACAGCGATACAGCCCAAATCGTGACCTGGTCTCCTGTGTACTTTGTATCAATTCTCCTCGGGTCAGGGACCACGACTTCCAGCTTGAAAATCTTAACAGAAATTTACTGTATGCGCCATAGAATTCCCCCAGTGCTGCCGTGGTTTTCCTACTGGTCATTGTTTATACTCTAGATGAAATCTGAGAGTATTATAAGTTTGCCACAAACTGTGTAACGCTAAGAAATAAGCCTCGTAGAAAAAAATGACTGATACAGAAGTTCATATAATCACTCGAAAATCTCAAAACCGGATGTCCGTCCGTCCATCTGTCCGTCCGTGTCCTCTCTAGCTTGAGAACGCGTTGATCAAGAAAGTTCAAATTTTGTACACGTCGTTTTTGACAAAATAAGGACAAGTTCGTGAACGGGCCACATCGCTCCACTCCTTCTACCCCCTCCCATACAAAATGACACAATTGCGCATTTTGACAATAAACGGATTTGCTCAAAAAGTATAAAAGCTATTGGTCTCAAATTTGAAACATATTACTTTTATGATGATATCAATCTACCATATAAAAATGATACGTGTCATCTTCCTCCTTCTACCAGCTCCCATACAAACAGTACTTTTTCATGAAATACTCTAAGCGAATTTATTCAGTGCGTATAAAATTTAGCAAGCTGAAATTGAGCACTAAATATTTATTTGGAATTATTAGTAAGACCAAAAAAAATTAGACCATTAGCTTCAATCCTTCTAACTAACTAACTTCACTCCTTCTACCCCCTCCCATACAATTTGACACAACTCAACAACTTTACAAAAAGTCGATTTGCCTGAAAAGTATGAATTCTACTGGCCCGCCAAATAAATGATGTTTACAGTTAGTTCTAAGAAAGTTATTAATAACTCTACCCTCCTTTTACCACCTCCCATACAAACTGCACAATTTCACTAAATTCAATACACTAAGTTTTTCAGTACCTATTAAATTTTTGAATCCTAAATTTTGAAAAACATTTTGATAGCAACCTTATCGTGATGTGAGAAAATTAGTTCAATGTTGTTACCCTCTCTACCACTTCCCTTACAAAATTTCTTAAAATAAAGAAATTTCTCCTTCATCTAGAGTATCGCAGGATTGGGCTTTACGACCAATAGTAGTCCTGTTATGTTTTTTTATTAGGGTTGACACTTCTAGATTGTCGAAGATGGCATACAAATACATATTGTATCGTATTCCCCAGATCGAGATTTCCCTCACAGAACTGATTGTTCTCCTGAGAATTCAAAGACGCTAAGTCATTTTTCGGACACTTGTGTTAATATTCACGTTTCGCTGTCATAGCATATCACAGGTATTATAATTATTTTATATGAGGGGTGTCCCATTAAGGCCACCTATTTTGAAATTAGTCGATCGTGCAGCGTTTGTCAGATATTCTATTACATAACACATCGGTCAATAAGTCCGTAGCATAACAAAGAAAATACTGTTTTTTCGGCCTAATTTTGCTTTATTCTTCGACATAGTTTCCTTCAAGAGTGATACAATCCGTCCAACGCCTCTCTAACTTTTTGATACCAATTTTGTAGAACAACTTGTCTTTCGACTCAAAATGTGCCTCAGTTGCGGAAATTACCTCTTCATTTGAGCCATATCTTTTGCCAGCAAGCATTTTTTTCAGGTCTGCGTAGAGCCAATAGTCGCTGGGGGCTACGGTGGGTGCAGAAGCAATTCGAAGCCCAATTCATGCAATTTTCCCATTGTTTTGATCGACTTGTGACACGGATCATTGTCTTGATGGAGCAGTATTTTTTTCCTCTGCATGTGTGGCCATTTCGTAGCGATTTCTTGCTTCAAACGTTCGAGTAATGGTACATAATAATCGGTATTGATGCTCTTTCCCTTCTCAAGGTAGTCTATGAATAATACACCATGTGCATCCCAAAAAACTGAAGCCATTACCTTGCCAGCCGATGTTTGAGTATTTGGTCGCGGTTAGAGGTTAGAGTTAGAGTTAGGTTAGAGTGTATGCTAACTCTTGCAACTTCACTTTACGATCGGCCAAAACGATTTTGTGGACTCTTAATGTTTTCTGGAGTAATAGCTTCATTTGGCCTTCCACTGCGGGGCAAGTCCTCAATCGAGCTACGACCACATTTAAACTCGGCAAACCACTTCTCAACCATTTGTCTCGACGGAGCAGATACCAAATAACACTTTTCAAGCCATGCTCTTGTTTCAACGGTGTTTTTTTCCATCAAGAAGCAATGTTTTATCAACACACGAAATTCGGATTTTTCCATGTTTTTAAAAATAACAAAAGTAGCGTCACTTAGAGCACTGTAGCTTGTAAACAAAGAATCAGAATGTCATGAAATTTTGACGCGTCGCTTCTGAATGTTGGTACTCCCTGCCAATACAATTGGTTCGGCCACAGAGGTGTCATCTGTGGGTCATCCTACGGACTTATTGACCGATGTGGTACATAACCTCCATGTCCATACTCTTTATCAAAATAGAAACATCAGAGTTTTCCAAATAAGCATTGTGTTTTTTTTTTCAATTTCAAAATAAGTGGTCTTGATGGAACACCCCTTAGTTAAAGTTCAGTTTTTCTGTGTGTGTTTTCGCTTTTAATAATTAGAAGTACCGAATAAAACAGCTTATTCGCAATAACTATTCTCTTTTTCATCTCGAAGGGTTCGCTTCCATCCTTCGATAAGTTTACTCCAAAGCTATCTACGTGTTCTAGGTTATAGTCTCCTTAAATAATATTTCGTTTTGTTTTCGTTGAAACGTAGTTCAGCTTCCATTGCTACCGAGTTGTGTGGATTCCAACCATAGTGCTCCCTAGGTCTCAACGGGAAGCTTAAATATTTTATTGAAATAATTTTTACTTATTAAGAGATATCGTGATTTTAATGGATACCCCCCGACAACATATTTGAGTGCCAAATTAAAAAGCATTGATACCGTTACCTTTTTTACGATCATCATCAGTTCGATAGTTTTAAGTCAGAAAATTTCTACTCTGACTTGTAACAAAGAATCGGTCGTTGTCATTCCTGTAAGCCGAACCAGTTTTGGTGGGACTCTAAACTCCAATTATACAGTACGTGCCTGTTTGAAATCAACAAATATCGCATGATTTCAATGACTCAACTGGAATTTGATCAGTGCTTCGCGCTTAGCTATTAAGGTGGTTGTGCAGGGCCGATTTTACTTATTCGAGACTGGAAGGACTCAAAGAGGTCAGCTGCTACATCAGTTGTACATTTTATTTGTGCTGCTGCTATTCTTGCGGATGATGGGCTCGGGTTAGAAAGTATTCTATTTGGTTGAATGATCATCCGTCGCATGATGCCCACGGAAAAGTAACCTCAACTTCAGCTTTCCGAAAGATTTCCTACTTTTGAAAATTCTGTGCGATCTAATGTCAGTAATCTCGCTACCTGAAAGCTCAGTTTCTTGGAGTACAACGATGTTTATGTTGTACGTATTTCATAATAAGTCTGGTTTTTTCTTGTTAACACATCGCTCCACCCCAATCTGGAGGACCATATTATATTGCTAGTATTTGTCTGTTTCATTAGCACTCGAAGCTATTATGACAATTGATGTGTAAATGATAGTTACAACAGTGAAAGTCGACTAATTATGCCAATCAGATACTTGCCCTGTCTATATCCATCCAACCACCACTTTTCTAATTAGAACTCTTCAAATATTTCAAATTTTCAAAAGCTTTTAAGAATAGATATTTCTTGCTAAAATAGTACTGCATTCCGTCGATCATAAATTGATATTGAGCACTATAAAGTGGTGTTCAATATTCTTTATTTCCGTACACTAAATTCTTACTAGCTAGGGTGTAGCCTAGTGGGTAGCGTGTTGGTCTTGTAATGAGAAGGTCGTGAGTTCAAATCCCGGTCGGCGCAATATATAATTCCAACACATTGTCTGGTTGAATATACCTTGGTCACCTCATTCTACGAAAATGAAAAATTCGTAGAAAGAGGGTTGTGCGAAGGGCTAACAATCTTTCCACAATAAGTAATGAAAATGTTAAGGAACCTGCATGTTAGGAGGCCAAGGTCCGATTTGAGCTGTAGCGCCATTGTAAAAGAAATTCTTACTCATTTATTTATCATTATATTCCTTGAAACTTTGTGTTTACTTTATTATTATGTGTCTAAATGGATATCTATTTCAATTTCCGTTAAGACCTCCTACAGGGCCATAAGGCTGAAACAGTTCTCTTTCACAAAGTGTGATCTTGCGCACTGGTCTTTAGTTGCCACTAAGGCATGATTATTCAGAAGCCCAACTTAAACTGCTCCGTTTCGGGATTTTGCAGATGCTTTCTACTGGCATCTTCAAAGTATGAATCTTAATGACTATTTCAGTCTATCTACTTCGTCGTTGGTGATGACGTCAGGCGAGAATATTACCAAAACTCATCGGAGGCTTAGTTCGCGAAAATTTACAGTTTCTTGGTAAGCCTAAGGGTCACTTCCCATGTAGTACAACCATATAACAACACGAATTTGACGTATTCATCCAACGCTTGCAGTTTTGCTCGAAGAGAGACCTCTTTTAACCTTCAGAAAGGTGAAAGGATACCGAAGGCTTGACAAGCTTTATTTATACAAACCTCAATATCTCTTTCAGCTCTGCCGAAAATGCTGAAAATGGTTCCGGTGCAGTTCCGGTTCCTCCATGTTCTCTCTAGCTCGAGAATGCATTGAGCTAGAAATCTTCAAATATTGTACACGTCGTTTTTAATAAAAAAGAAAGGACAAGTTATACCCCTAATAAAACTGACACAAATTCGGAAATTAGTAATAAACAGATTTTCTCGAAAAGTGTAAAAACTGTTGATCTAAAATTTTGAATATAGTATATACATTTTTATACCAATTTAAATCTACGGTATAATAATTATTTGAATTCCCCAATTCCTTCTACCACCTCCTACATAAACTGCACTTGTTCATGCAAACTAGTATAAACCAATTTACTCATACGCATAAAATTTATCGAGCTGAAATTCTGCACTAAATATTTTTTTAGAATTATTAGTAAGACCGAAAAAAATTAACGAGTAGCTGGAGTGCAGCTACCCGCTACCATAATATATGACACAATCTCACAACTTTACAAAAAAAAAACGATTTTTCCGAACAGTATGAATGCTACTGATCTGCAGTTTAAAACATGTCAAATGCATGATGTTTGTAGTTATTTCTAAAAAAAATACTAAACACCCTCCCCTCCTTCCACCATCTCCCATACAAACTATATAATTTCACTAAATTCAATACACTAATTTTCTCAGTACCTTTTAAATTTTTATACTCTAGATGGAATCTGAGAGTATATTGTGTTTGCCTTACCGTTTGTAACGCTAAGAAATAATGCTCGCACAGAGCCGCCAAGGGTACAGAAATATTTGTTGTCGCTCAAAAACCTCGATTCCGAGTGACCGTCTGTCTGTCTGTCTGTCTGTCTGTCTGTCTGTCTGTCCGTCTGTCCGTCTGTGCGTCTGTCTACAGCATAACTCTCGAAAGCTATGAGCTAAAGTGCTAAAAATTTTTGTGGGTCATTTTTAGCAAAAAAGTAAGGTCAAGTTCGTGAACGGGCTAAATCGCTCCACCCCTTCTACCCCCTCCCATACAAAATGACACAAATGCGCAATTTGACAATAAACGGATTTGCTCGAAAAGTATAAAAGCTATTGACCTGAAATTTGGAATATATTACTTTTATGATAATATCAATCTACCGTAAAAAAATTATGCGTGTCCTTTGTCTCCTTCTACCACCTCCCGTACAAACTGTACTTGCCATGAATTACTCTAAGCCAATTTACTCAGTGCGTATGCAATTTGCCGCTCTGAAATTGTGCACCAAATATTTATTTAAAATTGTTAGTAAGGCCAAAAAAAATTAGGCGATTAGCTTCACCCCTTCTACCCCCTCCCATACAAAATGACACAATTTCGCAATTTGATATTAAATAGATTTACTCGAAAAGTATAAGAGCTAATAGTCTGAATTTTGGGATTTATTACTTTCATAATAATCTAAATCTACAGTATAAAAATTATTTGCGTCCTTCTTCTCCTTCCACCCCCTCCCATACAAACTACACTTTTTCATGAAATGTTCTAAGCCGATTTTCTCAGAACATATAATATTTATCGAGCTCACATTTTGTGATAAATACTAATTTAGCATTATCACTAAAACCAAAAAAAAAATATTTGATTAGCTTTACTGCTTCTACCCCCTCCCATACAATATGACACAGTTTCACAACTTCACAAAAAATCTATTTTCTTGAAAAGTATGAATGTTGCTGGTCTAAAATTTAAGAGATGTAAATTTTATGATATTCTTAGTTATTTCTGAAAAAATCACTAAAACCCCCCCACTCTTTCTACCACCTCCCATACAAACTGCACATTTTCACTAAATCTAACACATTAATTTTCTCAGCTCCTATTCAATTTTTGGAGTAAGCATTTTGAATAAAACATTTTTATACCTACTTTAGCATGATGGGGAAAAAATTAGTTCAGTGCTATCATCCCTTCTAACACTCCCCATACAAAATTTCTTGGGATCACAAAAAATTCTATTTCATCTAGAGTATCGTAAGATTGCGGTTTACGCGCAATCGTAGCCCTGTTATGTTTTAAGATTAAATTTTGTACAAAATATTTTGAGAGCAACTCTAGCATGATTTGAAAAAATTGGTTCAATGCCGTCACACATTCCACCACTCCCCATACAAAATTTCTTAAAATCAATAAAATTTCTCTTTTATCTACCTAGAGAATCGCATGATCGCGCCTTACGCCAAATCGTAGTCCTGTTATGTTTTAACCTTAGCTATGATCTTATCTGGACTACAAAGATTACAAACGGAATGCTTCGCGTAGGAGACTACGCGAAGCATTCCGTTTGTAATCTTTTCTAAGGATGTCGAAATCCTTTTCGGAATCCACATACATGAGAAGTATTGGCGAACCCATTTTGGCGGACTGCTGAAATATTGATGATTGGTTGATTGTATACTCCAATATTATTCATATGGTATTAATAAAGGAGCATATCAACAGTTAGTTGCGAGTCTCCTTCGAAGAATTCTGGTAGTTTCGTCTTAAGTCGGAAGTTCTTTGGTTGATATCGGGTTGTGAGGTGATTACATAATTGGGTTTTTTCTGATTGCCATCCTTACCTCATGATTCTCGCGATATCCAGTTTTTCTCACGGCTAACCACATATCAAACAGTTTCTTCAGCATTTAAAAAAAGAGCTTCAGGGCTGCCTCCCACTTGGAATCCAGTGTGCACATATCATTTTTGCCCAATGTGGATACCTTGCGAAGAGAGGCGCAATATTCATGTTATTTTTTTTGGGATCTTGTGCTTTACTTCAAAATTCGGACAGATATTGAGCACAATCTCATTCAGGCAACCTTTCAGTGCACGGCGAGGAGTTATTTTCTTTATCGGCGACCTAGGTTCAAGTGATCGCTTTGGTTCTAAGCAGCACCGTCCCTGGAAGCCCAATATATTTTACAGGGACTCTTGTTTGGGAAAGGGGACCCTTCAATGACTTTTTTCACGAAAAATCCAAAATCCTCAAATAGTTTGCGTCGACGCAAGGATCACCATGCATCCCATGACGTGTTCTAGTCTAGTATTGTCAGGGCCAAACTATGCGTTCATATCTCCAGAGATAATAATACAAATAATATCGCATCGCGGAACACGCTCGAAGGTAGTACTGAATTAGCCATATATTTGCACCGTCCGTACAGAACTGCGTTGTACTACAGAACTGCTAGGTTTGTGACCATTTCTCGTATTAAGTATTTTAAGATCAAGGTGGTAAGCCGATGATTCACTGAAAGTCCACTTTCCATTCTCAGAACAAGCAAAATTCCTGAAGCTGAACTTTACTGCCCCATCTCAAAGGCAGATAAGTAGACCTTTAGTTGCCTTTCACGACAAGCGGTCAATCTACGCCCTTTTCGAGAGGGTTTTAATGGTATGTAAACTAAAATTCAAATTCTTCTGCAAAAATTTTTCTTATTATTGTTGACATACAGACAATAGGGTGGTCTGAGAGACCATAACAATAAATTTCTGTTTTTCTCGAGAATTAAAGAAATTTTTTGAAATACTGTTAACGAATATCAATCAGGTGAAATAAATTTAAAAAAAATAGAAAGTAGCTAGATTAAGAAAAAGCGGGCTTATGATTTTCGATGACGTTTAGAATTTTTTTATCGAAGAGCACAACGAATTTTATGTTTATAGTTTACACTAATTATATAAAATAAATTGCAACGAATTCAATGGATCGATGGAAATAATTAAATTTTGTAAGTTCTCATTATTTTTAAATCTCCGAATTAAACATTTTTGAACAGATCCTCGAATGGTAAAGTTACCGGTTTGTACAAAGATTGCAGTCAACCTCCTCTTTTTAAAAAAGCGCCAGAGTATTGTCGATGGGGAAAGCTCCGAAGTTCACTCCAGGTTTTTTTTAGCCTTTATGTACTTTGCACTGAAAAAATAGAATGAAAAAAGTTAAGTGCTGTTGGGGCTCTTCAAATGTACGAACATTTCATTGAGTTGCATTATAAAATCGAAATTGAACTAATTAACAACCTATCCATTTCGAATATTTCCGCTTTGTTTCAGTTTCCGCTTTTTCATATTATTCTTAGAACTGCAGAAGCACGGTGCAATTTTATTAATTTTTTTTTAGCAATAAAACTTTCTTTTCCAGAGCAAAATACGAAAGATAAAAATAAACATGTACAATGAATACTTCCTGGAATAGCTGTAAGGTTTTACTCTTAACTGAAACTAAAGGACAAACTTGAATTGAAACGCAAGAATCGTTTGAATCTGAAAAGAGATTGCACGACAAATATTCAAGGATGAGATAAGGAAAACTTTGTCCAAATAGTAAATTTGACATATGTATATGTGTTTTCCGCCTTTCAGAAAAAATAATCAGTTACGGAGTACAGTGTACATTTTCTCTTTCCGAATGTCAAATTTTGTATAAAATATTTTGATAGCAACTGTAGCATGATACGAAAAAAATATCTGCCAACAAGTCGGGTGCAACTTCATTATTCTTGGGACAGGTTGAAATGCGTGGGAAGCCAATATGCAGGTTAGGGTGGATAGAGAAGACTAAATGAATGGGGTTTCTAGGGCTGCTATCAATTATTTAACACTTAACCGCGATTACGATCAATAGCTCCAGTACGTACAATCAATATTTCAATTGTTTATTTATGGAAGATTGGGTTTACATGGGAGGAAGACAATAGAAGGGGAGGGCGTATGCCAATAATTTCTTAACTCATTTCTTCAATCACGTTCAAAATTCTGTGTACAGAAAGTTAGTTTCATAGACGAAGTAAATTCTAGGCAAATTCATATATTTCATGTTCTGGAAACCATTAATTTAAATGGCAGAGGAAGAAGAGTTGAGGGAATCGTAAAATTTGTGATGCAGTATTTTTTTTGATGCTATGCACAGCTATGTCGGTATAAGAATTGAAGAACAAAAAAAAAACTAAAGTTGGATCAATTTAATTTAGGTGGAGAAAGACGAAAGTGACGGTGTACATTGCTTTTGAAGCACTGGATGTTGTACCTGTTGGCAAACACTTTTGGTGGTAATGTGTTCCAAAGTCCTGACGTTCAGGAAATCAACGACTGCCTATATTTCACTGTACGAGTAGGCAAGGGTTTAACGTTGTACTCGAGTTCAGCTTGACGAGTTTCTCGGGGGAAAATTATAGAGTGGAGGGATGAGTGTGCTTAGTTCCGTGCTGCATTTACCATGGAAGTAGTGATAGTGAATGCGGAGTGCTCCGACATTACTGCGATGCTCGAGAGAATCGATAGAAGACGTGATGGTCTTGCCTCTAATCAGACGGCACGTATGTTTTTGAACACGGTCGAGCAACGCGAGGTGTGATTTGGGTGCGCTAGCCTAAACATACGAATTGTATTCTAAACGTGGTCTAATGTATGCCTTATAGATGGTTGCAAGGTCGTTCGGCGTGAAATGCTTTTTGCACTTTCGAAGAACACCTAGACGTTTAGAGGCGTCGAGGGAAACATCAAAGATGTGCTGGGCCCAATTCAGGTGGTCGTTAATTTTAACGCTTAGAAGTGTGAAGTTATCTGAGGTGCGAAGTTGTGCGCCTCCAAAGGTCACATTTTGAGATAACACTGGAACATTACGTTTGAGGGATAGATGACAGCCTGTGTTTTGGGGGCTTTGAAATTTATCCTATTTCTTCCTACCCGATTCTAGGATTAAGCTGAGATTCGAGTTCTGCGAACGGATTAACTCCATGCGATTGGAAGCAACAGAATACTTTTGTGATTCCACAGCAGAGTTAAATTCATAGGTGTTATCTAAAGTACTGTCATCCGCAAAACTATGGATTGGATTGAGAGTGGACGACAGAAAGTCTTTGATAAAAACTGAGAAAAGATTTGGAAATAAAACAGAGCCTTGAGAGACGCCGGAATCTATTGGGAAAGAGGAAGAGTAACGCCATCTAGTACTACTCATATAGTGCGTTCAGTAAGAAAATTCCTAATCCATTGAACAAGGGTAGCATTAAGACCTATGGCCCTAAGCTTAACTATGAGACATTCATGCCAAACTCTGTCAAAAGCTTTTGCAACGTCAAGTGCAAAAACTTTACCTTCGTCCTGTTTATGTATGCATGAGTTCTGTCAAGTAGACCAAAAGATCTCCCGCCGACCTTCCAGAACGAAACCCATACTGCCGATCATGGATTAGCTTGTTCTTCTTCTTCAATGGCGCTACAGCCCAAATCGGGTCTTGGCCTCCTGATTTTCAGGTTCCTTAACATTTTCATTACTTATTGTAGAAGAGTTGTTAGCTTTTCGCACAACCCTCTATCTGCGAAATTTTAATTTTAGTAGATTGATGTAACCAAGGTATATCCAAGCAGGTAGTGTGCTAGAGTTATGCGTTGACCGGGATTTGAATTCACGACCTTCGCATTGTAAACCAACACGCTACCCAATAGGCTATACCCTAGCTATGCATTAGCTGGTTATCCTCGAGATTTCAACGATTTTACGATTGACAGCAGTTTCCATTACTTTCAAGAGCACTGAAGTAATGACTATCGGACGGTAGTTAGCGGAGTTCGCTTTGCTTCCTTTCTTTGGAATTGGCTGAACATTCGCAACTTTCCACATACGTGGAAAGCACCCGGAAGAGTAAGAGAGATAGAAAAGATTGCGAAGAGGTTTATCTAAAGAAGAGGAGCTGTTTTTAAGAGTAATGGGTGGAATACCGTTCGAACCAGCAAATCTGTGGATATTGAGATCTTGAAGGATCCTAGAAATAAGTCATGTGCGAGAATGTTTTAGGAATTAAAAACAATTATTTCGTTTCGCTTGAAAAGTGTGCGTACGAAATTTCAAGTTCGTAGCTATTAATTTCTTGGTTATTATTATTAGATTTTTCTGAAATTGGTCGAAATCATGCTTGTGTATGGGAGGGGCCAGAAGGAGTGAAGCGATTTCAAAACTTTTGATGCAATTTTGTTTTAAATAATTTCGAAAGAGATTGTATAAGATTTCAAGTTGATAGCTTCTGATGATAATAATTGTTTTTTTTTAAATGTTCGAAAAATACTTATGTATGGGAGGTATTGAAGGTATTCGACTAGTAACTGGTAATATATTAAGCTATTACTCATTTTATTTAAATGAATTTCGCAAATTTAAAAGCTTTTCGCATAAAATTTCGATCAATAATTTTGAGTTTTTGTGTTTTTTTTTTAATATACTTGAAACACCTCCAGATTACGGCCACCCTGACTTAAATAACAGTTCTACTTCAAGTTATTATCTTTCATTTATGTTTATCGAATGGATTGCTTGAATCAAGTTCAAACTTCTCTGTATAGAAAGTCAGTTTAATAGACGAAGTAAGTTCTATGCAAATCCAACATCTTAACATCTTGCTAGAATTGCTATCAAAATGTTTCGTGAGATTGCACACTTCTTATGGGAGGTGACAGAAGGACTCTAGATGAAATCTGAGAGTATATTGTTTTTGCCTTACCGTTTTTGTAACGCTAAGAAATAATGCTCGCACAGAGCCGCCAAGGGTACAGAAATATTTGTTGTTGCTCAAAAACCTCGATTCCGAGTGACCGTCTATCCGTCTGTCTGTCTGTCTGTCTGTCTGTCCGTCTACAGCTTAACTCTCGAAAGCTTTAAGCTATAGTGCTAAACATTTTTGTGTGTTATTTTTAGCAAAAAAGTAGCTTTAAGTTCGTGAATGGGCTACATCCCTCCATTCCTACTACCCCCTCCCATACAAATTTCATGAAATTTCGAAATATTAAGAAATTGATTTTTCTTTGAAACTATTTAAGCTATCGACTTGATATTTAGGTAAAAGTATTATGATATAAATGTCATTAACATCACGGAATATTGACGCGATCCGCTTACCCCTTCTACCCCCTCCCATACAAATGGACAATTTTGAAAAATTCATATTTTCGATTTTCATTGAAACTAGTAAAGCTGAAAAGACGAAATTTTGTCAGAATTAATTTTACTGTAATTGCAATTTATTTTAAAAATAGTTATCATCTTTACCTCACTCCTTCTACCCCCTCCCATACAAATTTCACGAAATTTTGAAATTTATATTAAATTATTTTTCTTCGAAACTGTTAAAGCTATCACCTTGATATTTTTTATAAAGTATGCAAATAGAAATATTATTAATGCGAAAAAATTGTTTTGATCTGTACACTCCTTCTACCCCCTCCCATACAAATGTATAATTTTTGTTAAATGCATTTTATCGATTTCCATTCAAACTAGAAAAAGTACAAACAAAATTTGCCAGAATTTGTTTCTTAATAATTGAAATAATTGCTAGAAAACATTATCAGCTCCGCTTTACTCCTTCTACCACCTCCCATACAAATATCTGTATTATAAATTCAAGAAAAGCTTTTCTCCTTCAAGTATATGAGAACTATCGACTTTGAAATTGAATCAAAGCATGGTGATAAGGATGATGATAAACAGTTTCAAAATCATCTTAAATGCTCCACTTCCTTTGACACCTCTCATACAAATGCCCCAATTTCAGAAAATCTACGACCAATTTCTTTAAAAATAATGAAAACTAAAAACTTTAAATTCAGCAAAAAACATTGTGCATGCCATGTTCGGTGTCATATACGAAAAATACAAACCTCCCCCTCTACTTCTTCCACCTCCCATGCAAAACTCTCTATTCACTATTCGAAAGAATTTGAGATGACATATTTTCCGGTATATTAAAGTCATTTCCATCTCATTTAGAGTATCATATGATTGGGCTTTAAGCCCAATCATAATTCTGTTATGTTTTTGAATTTATTATCACTTTTGTGCAGAAAGTTATTAAATTCTGTTATGTTTATACTCTAGATGAAATCTGAGAGTATATTGTGTTTGCCTTACCGTTTGTAACGCTAAGAAATAACGCTCGCACAGAGCCGCCAAGGGTACAGAAATATTTGTTGTCGCTCAAAAACCTCGATTCCGAGTGACCGTCTGTCTGTCTGTCTGTCTGTCTGTTTGTCTGTCTGTCCGTCTGTGCGTCTGTCTACAGCATAACTCTCGAAAGCTTTGAGCTACAGTGCTAAAAATTTTTGTGTGTCATTTTTAGCAAAAAAGTAACTTTAAGCTCGTGAATGGGCCACATCCCCCCACTCCTTCTACCCCCTCCCATACAAATTTCATGAAATTTCGAAAAATTAAGAAATTGATTATCTTTGAAACTATTGAAGCTATCGACTTGAAATTTAGGTCAAAGTATTATAATATAGATGTCATTAGTACCACGGAATATTGACCCGATCCCTTTACTCCTTCTACCCCCTCCCATACAAATGGTCAATTTCGAAAAATACATATTTTCGATTTTCATTGAAACTAGTAAAAGTGAAAAAACGAAATTTTGTCAGAATTAATTCTACTATAATTGCAATTTATTTTAAAAATAATTATCATCCTCACCTCACTCCTTCTACCCCCTCCCATACAAATTTCACGAAATTTTGAAATTTAAATTAAATTATTTTTCTTCGAAACTGTTAAAGCTATCAACTTGATATTTTGTATAAAGTATACAAATAGAAATATTATTAATGCCAAAAAAATTTGTTTTGATCCGTATACTCCTTCTACCCCCTCCCATACAAATGCCTCAATTTAAGGAAAACTATGACCAATTTCTTTAAAAATAATGAAAACTAAAAACTTTAAATTCAGCAAAAAGCATTTTCCATGCCATGTCCGATGTCATATACGAAAAATATAAACCTCCCCCTCTACTTCTACCACCTCCCATGCAAAAGTCTCTATTCACTATTCGAAAGAATTTGAGATGACATATTTTCCGATATATTAAAGTCATTTCCATCTCATCTAGAGTATCATATGATTGGGCTTTAAGCCCAATCATAATTCTGTTATGTTTTTAATTGCATTTCGCAAATTTCCAAGTTTCTACCTTAAACATTTTTCACTCAAAAATTTTTAATTTTTGTGTTTTTTTCCATTGCACATGAAAAATCTTGTGAACATTAGACCAAGGGGTCGGTGCAAAACAATTTTGGAACAAATTATTATTATTTTTTTTTACAAATATGAAATAGATGTATCCACACACAAAATTAAACTTTGTATATTTCAGCCATATTTCAACAGAGCATTAAAAAATCACTCGAAATTTTCAACATTTTTGCTTACTACCTCCCTCCCCTTATTCCTCCAAACTTGAATTTCTTACCAAAATTAAAGACTATGTAGTTCTACAATATCACAATCGATTTGATATCTGTACTCAATTGTAAGATATAACGATTTGTAATTTTGGAACGTGCATGGAATTTTTTAAATGCTCCCCATTTCTTCCACTACTATTATGTTCACATGTTGTATTTTTTCGTATTTTGCTAATATACCTTAATATATGGTTCAAGTTTCAATTACATAACTTAAGAGATAGTCGAGATATTCATTTTTAAGTGTTTTTCTTTGCATCCCTCCCCCTCCGCTAACCCTATCCTTTACAATAATTAGCCTCTCTCTAAGCTGATTTTGGTGGATCTGTATGCCATCTCAATGGTCCCAAAATATAAATTTCTTATGGTAAGTAATTTCGAAGATATAATGATTTAAAAAAAAAAATCGGCCGACAAATTGTTTTTAACCCACTTTTTCGGACGCCAATAGATTAACAAATTTAATTATTTTTAAAGTTTGTCCCACAACCCTCTATACTTCTGCTGATTTTCAACTTCCTATCCGCATTCGTGGTGGAAATATTAGCAAGTATAGTTTTTGACTCTTTCCCTCTCCCTGCCTCCCCCTTCCACCTGACACTCCCGATAATGGAGCTCTCTTACCCATTCAACAATCCACCTAAAAATGAACATTCTACCTTTAACGGTCTCGGAGATATGAATCGATATGTACGGCGTACGGCGGGACGGATTTTTGTTGTTGCAATTTTAGGCTAATTTAGTCATGAAACGCGAAAAATCAAAATTTCAGAGTAGCAATTTTTTTTTCTGTGTCGATCACAATACTTTATTGTTAGAATAATAAAGTAACAGTGGATTACCTTATCTATTAAATTTTTGAAACTGAAATTTTGTTTAAATTATTTTGAAAGCAACTTTAGTATGACGTGAAAAAATTAATTTAATGCCGTCACCCTTACTACCAATCTACATACAAAATTTCTTAAAATAAAAAAAAAATGTCTTTAATCTGGAACATAGCAGGACTACCATTAAACCCCATTCGTGCGATAGGGTATCTGAGCTTCCATCATCGAACCGATCATTCTTCTTTCACCAGGTTTGGCCGCATATAAACTCCTCTTCGACAGACTTAATACCATTTGTAGTGAAGAGCCTGCTCTATTGGTATTTCGCGGTGGTTGAATGTTTCGCCAAGATATCTCTCTAAAGCTGATGTGTATGCGTCTGCGATAAACGCGTCCTTCAGCTTCTCGGTGTCGAATTTAAGTGTCGATTGGTGTTTTTCAGGTTTTTTGACTTTGGAATAAGGCCTTGTCAACCCGAAGGACCAGTTCTGGTTGCTTAACTACAAAGACACTACTGGAAAATTTCAACGGAATAGGATATGTTGGAGTTCTCTCTACTATGCCGCAAAATCCGCTCTTTATATCAATTTTAATCCTACTTTTCAAGATGCACTGGTGTATTTTGCTACTCAGGACGTCTTCTTCCCTCTTCATATTCAAAACCGTCCTTGGGACCGATTTAGGCGAAACCGAGTTTCTTGGAACATACTACATCTGTGAAACTAATATTCTGTACAGAGCGTTTTGAACGGTGATTCACGGTATCTATTAAAAAATAATTACCATCCACTTACCCCTTCTATCACCGCTAATACAAATCCAATTTTGACTAAATAAATGAATGAAATATTAAATACACTTTTTGGGTCCGTTAATTGCAGTTAAGTGTTAAAAATTCAAAGCAGCAAGCTCCTATAACTCCCATCACCTTCGTTTCCCTCATTCCTTACTTAACTTGACTTCACATCCTCAACTTGTGCCAAGAATAAGTAAGTTGCGCCCAACGAGTTATCAGCAAGTTTTTCCAAGTCGATCCCAAAACTTCAGTATAAGAATATTAAAGTAAATGTGATAAGATTTCTTCCAAGCGAAAAATTTCGTTTGCATTTAGTTAAAGCTAACCAGAATCCTCATGCTTTGAATTGAATAAAGACTCGCTCTTATTTTTACATTACTTTTTAAGTACGTACACTCAACACATACTAAGTCTTAAAGGAAGGATTATTTCTCTATTGGATACATGTGAAACATTCCTTTTTGAAAAATGCAGAAGGTATCAAGTTCTAATTCACATGGATACGTATGCTGTTACCCTAGATTTCACCACTGTAGAACAATATGTTCCGTACTTTGGTCTTTTAAAAGAAACAAAGCTTAAATTTCTCATCACCTTAAAAGCAAGTTAGAGTATCATGTGCACGTGTGGGATGGGATACCGTGACGTTTATGTAAGAGGTTAGGAAAAAATTAGAAAAAGTAAAAAAGCTTTCAAGTGGCTCACATACTCGTATATACTTACTTAGGTACAAGTACCTCGTAAAGGGATATTGAGGCTCGAATAAATAAAACTCGTCAGGCCTTCAGTATCCTTTCCCCTTCTTGAGGTTAAGAGAGATAGCTGCGAGTGTTTGACGCATGTTTTAAGTCCGTGTTATTATATAATCGTAGTACCACTACATAGAAAGTGACCGTTCGGCTTATTAAGAAACTTCAAACTTTGGTGATCCTTTGTTAGCGACGCATTTTAGAGATATTCTCGCCAGAAGTGAACTTCAACGGCACACTTTGGAGTACATCTGGACAGACAATAACAGACACCTTAATTCAAAGGCGGAAATGGCTGTAGATCGGCCACAATTTGAGGAAGCTAGAACAAAACCTTGCCAAAAAAGCTCCAGATTTTAATCCTCAAGAAAGACGTCGGATTAGTCGAGCACGTAGCATATGGAAGCAAGCAGTCGAGTAGGAGGCCAGAAGAAGAAATTATCTTTAAATTTAACAGGACTACGATTGCGCGCAAAGCCCAATCTTACAATCCTCTAGATGAAATAGAAATTTTTGTGATCCCATGAAATTTTGTGGCAGAAGGGATGATAGCGTTGAACTAATTTTTCGCATCATGCTAAAGTAGCTATAAAAATGTTTTGTTCAAATTGTAAGCTCCAAAAATTGAATAGGTGCTGAGAAAATTAGTGAATTATAATTAATGAAATTGTGCAGTTTGTATGGGAGGTGGTAGATGGAGTAGGGGGATTTTAGTAATTTTTTTCATAAATAGCTATGAATATTATAAAATTGATATCTCTTAAATTTCAGGCTTTCATACTTATAAAGGAAGTTGATTTTTTTGTGAAGCTGGAAAATTATGTTATATTGAATGGGAGGCAGTAGAGTTAATCAGTCAATTTTTTCTGATCTTAATGATAATGCTAATTAATTATTTACTCAGGAAATGTGAACGCCTAGGTTGGCTTTGACAACACTGGACTAAAGCACGTCATGAGGAAGCATGGTGACCATAGGGTCAACGCGTCACGACCTTGGATTAAGAGACCCGAAAACGACGAATTATTTGTGGAGTTTTGTAGTACTCGGTAAATGGTCATCGGAGGAATATTTTTTCCACGCGAGGGTCACCGTAAAACATCTCGGGTCTCCCTGATGGTGTTACTCAGAGCCAGATCGACCATTTGGCTATAAGTCGCCGATGGAGAAGATGTGCGAGCCAAGCGTGAGGCTGATGTGGGTAGCAATCACCACTTCATGGTTTCCTGCTTGAGTTTGTACAGCAGCTATCCGACGACCACAAATTCATCAAATGAAGCTCAAGCTAAATGTGAATAAACTCCGAGATTGCAACAAAAAGCGCGAGTACATCACCATTCTACGCGAAAAGTCATCCACACTGGGCTAATATGAAATGCGCACACTGAAGAATCTGTGGGACATGTGCAAAGTGGTGAGAAACCCTGGATATAGCAAGACACATGTGACAAGATTGACGATCTCTAGACCTAATATCAACCAACGAACACCCGACTTGAGGCAGATCTACCGCGATACTCATATACAGCTCAAAAAGGCTGTTAAACGCGACAATGGAAAGGCTATTAAAATCTGGCCAACAAAGCAGAATCTGCGGCTTACCTTGTGGATATTGGTTCACTATTTAAAATCATTAAGCAGTTGACGAACAGGAATTTCACCGCCAACCACCTGGTGAGAGATGTCAACGGAACTCTCCTTAATATGAGTGAACACCAGTTGCGACGATGGAAGGAATACTTCTTTAATATTTTAAACATCTTGTCAGAGGAAGATATCCAACTGCAACAATCCTCTATTAGGACGATAAGGAAAAGATAGTTTCCGCCATTCGGTCAATGGCGTGAAGGAAAACCCCAGGTATAGACGGACTACCAACCAAACTTCTCAAAGTGGACCCGGAAATAACAGCCGATATACACCTCCCGCTCTTTACTGAGATGTGGAATGAAGGAAGATATCCGACGAATGGAAGGAGGGCGTCATTGTGTAAATTCTGATGAAGGGGATTGTGTTTTGTTATCTCGGAAGCATTGCCAGCATGGGCGGCGAAGCTGAAAAGGATATTGAGGCACGTCGGAATAAAGCCCGTCAGGCTCCCTCCCTTTGCATGAACTGCGAGTTTTTGACGCATGCGTCAAATTCGTATTGTTACATGGTTTTGCTTCGTGGTAAGTGACCGTTCGACTTACCAAGAAACTACAAACTTTCGTTAACCAATACCTCCAACGCGTTTTAGGAATATTCTGGCCAGAAGTGTTCTCCAGCGATGAACATTGGAGGACAACTGGACAGACTAAAATAGACATTGAAATTCAAAGGCGGAAGTGGTAGTGGATTGGTCACACTTTGAGGAAACCAAAGTGAAACTTTGCCAAATAGGCTCTAGATTATTGTCCTCGAGGAAGACGTCGGGTTGGTCGACCATGTCAATCAATCAAATCAAATTCCTGTTAAGACCCCCTATAGGGGCATAGGATAGAAACAACTCTCTTCCACAAGGCACGATCCTGAGCATCGGCTTTAAGCTGTTGCCAGGACTTGTTTATTCCTCTGGCCTCCTGCTCAACTGCTCGCTTCCATGTGTTACATGGTCGACCAACCCGACGTCTTCCTTGAGGGTTATAATCCAGAGCCTGTTTTGGGATGTTTCGCTCTGGTTTCCTCAAAGTATGACCGATCCACTGCCACTTTCGCCGTTGAATCTCAATACCTATTTTAGTCTGGCGAGTTGTACTCCAAAGTTCGTCGTTGGAGATTACTTCTGGCCAGAATATTCCTAAAATGCGCCGGAGGCATTGGTTTACGAAAGTCTGTAGTTTCTTGGTAAGTCGAACGGTCACTTTCCACGTAGTACAACCATATAACAACACGGATTTGACGCATGCGTCAAAAACTCGCAGCTTCGTGCGAAGGGAGATCTCTCTTAATCTCCAGAAAGGGGAAAGGATACCGAAGGCCTGACGGGCTTTATTTAGCCGAGCCTCAACATCCTTTTCGGCTCCGCCGTCCATGCTGACAATGCTTCCGAGATAACAAAAATCTTGCACCTCTTCCACATCCTGTCCATTAAGAACAATCGGTGTGCTTGCGTTCGAACCCATGTGCATGTACTTGGTTTTACGCACATTTATTTTCAGTCCCGCCTCTTTGCATTTAGAATGCAACGAGCGAACATTTGACTCTAAGTCCGAACGGGTATGTGCAAGCAAACACACGTCATCAGCATAATCAAGGTGACTTAAGATGTTAAATAGTCTCCATTGAAGACCTTTACCTTCCCCACCTTCCAGTGCAGCTTTCAAGATGTCATTTATTACCACCAGAAACAGGGCTGGTGATAATATGCAGCCTTGTCTGACACCCGTTCGCACATGAAAGCTCTCGGACAGCTCTCCTCTATGCAAGACGCGACACCTTGCATCTTCGTAGGATTCTTTAATCATAGCTATGACCTTATCAGGAATACCTCTCCTACGCAAAGCATTCCATATGTAATCTCGCTTAACGCTGTCGAAAGCATTCTCGAAGTCCACAAACATGAGATGTAGTGGCGAACCCATTTCGGTTGACTGCTCTAATATTATCCGTAGGGTATTTGTGTGGTCGGTACAAGACGACCCTTTACGGAATCCAGCCTGATAAACTTCGAGAGTGCTCTCGACGACATCACTAATCCTATTGAGAATTACCTTAGCCATAATTTTTGATACGGCAGTAAGTAGACATATACCACGCCAATTGCCACAATCCCGAAGGTCGCCCTTCTTCGGAATTTTCACAATGACGCCCTCCTTCCATTCAGTCGGATATCTTCCATCATTCCACACCTTAGTGAAGAGTGGAAGGAGTATATCGGCTGTTATTTCCGGGTCCGCTTTGAGGAGTTCGGTTGGTAGTCCATCTATACCTGGAGCTTTCCTTCCCGCCATTGACCGGATGGCGGAAACTATCTCTTCCTTGTCTGGGGGATCGTCCCCAATAGCGGATTGTTGCGGTTGGATGTTTGGAAGTTGTTCTGTTTCCGGAATATCTTCATCTGACAAGATGTTTAAAATCTCAGAGAAGTATTCCTTCCATCGTCGCAACTGGTGTTCACTCATATTAAGGAGAGTTCCGTTGACATCTCTCACCAGGTGGTTGGCGGTGAAATTCCTGTTCGTCAACTGTTTCATGATTTTAAATAGTGAACCCATATCCCCAAGGTAAGCCGCAGATTCTGCCTGGTCGACCATGTAGCATAGGGAAACGAGCAGTTGAAATGGAGGCCAGAGAAGTAAAAAGTCCTGTCAACAGCTAAAAGCCAATGCTCAGGATCGGGTCTTGTGGAAGAGAGTTGTTTCTGTCCTATGCCCTTATAGGGAGTCTTAACAGAAATTTGATTAATTGACATTACATTTATGTTAGAAATATTGTATTCCAAATTTCAAATCGTTAGCTTTTACAGTTTCCAGGAAAATTTGATTATTGTAAATCATTGAAATTAAGTCATTTTGTATGGGAGGGGGTAGAAGGTGTGAAGCAATTTGGTTCGTCCACGAACTTATCCTTACCTTTTTGTCAAAAACGACATGTACAAAATTTGAGCTTTCTAACTGGACGCTTTCTCGATCTAGAGAGCGAACGGACGGATGGACGGACATCCAGTATTGAGATTTTTGAGCGACAACAAATATTCCTGTACCCTAGGTGACTCTGTGTGAGCATTATTTCTTGGCCGCACAAACTTTAGAACAAATTTACAATGCTCTCAGATTTCATCTAGAGTATTAACACTCGATGTTTAAATGTTGTTTTCAAATAAACAAAATGTTTTTTTTATTTTGAAATAGGCGGCGTTAATGGGACACCCTTTAGAAGTAAGTTCAGTCCTAATTATAATAAACGCACGTTTACATGAGTGATACTTTGATATAATCTAGCATCAGGAGACAAGGAATATTTTTACAGAGTCGGGTCAGACCTATGTATGATCACACTCTGAATTTCCTTAGAAATACCATACCGTTTACCTTAGCTTCAACAATTTTCAATATTTTTAAGTTTCGTTAAAAAATATTTAAAAATCTTAAATGCATTTGTATGTCTCCTGAGGTGAAACTGAACTAATGTATTATATATCATATAACAGAAAATAATTTAGATAGAATTTTTGAAATTGTGACTTCAAACGCCTTTTATTTTCTTGTATCTAGGACCACAAAAAAATGGTCCTAAATTGATGAGTTATTTGTATTGTTGCACCCGAGTTATAAATGCAACAAAACTCGAAAAAAAATTGGTTTTTCTTTTAAACGTTTCCACTTTTTTATACCACTGGAAATCATAAAACTTTCTGCATACTCTAAGTTTAAACTATCTTTAAAAATCTGCCAACAAGTCGGGGAAAAATTTTTTCCTTCTTGGGACAAGTTCAGGATACGTGTGAAGACAATATGCAGGTTAGAGTGGATAGGAAGGACTATGTGGATGGAGTTCTCGGGCAAAGCTGTTGTCAATTATTTAACACTTAACTGCGATTACGACCAAAAGCTTCAATATTTCATTCGTTCATATATTCAAGTTTGGGTCTGTATGGGGAGGTAGTGGGGAGGTGCAATAGAAGGGATGTGCACATGTCAATAAATTTTTAATTGATTCCTCGAATCGCGCTCAAAATTCGCTGTACCGAATGTTAGTTTCATGGACAAAGTAAATTCCATTAAATTCTCGGTATATTTTATATTCCTAAAACCATTAATTTGATTGGGAGGGGTTATAGGAGGTGAGAGAATAGTAAAAATTATGATGCAGTTTTGTTAAGTTTCTTTTGAAAAGTTTTCGTACAAAATTTCAAGTCCGTAGCTTTTAATTTTTTGTCTATTCGTTGATTTTTTGAAACTGAAAATTGTTCGAAATTATTATAGGTTTTGCGTTTTTACAATAGTCGTGAAACACCTAGGGCAGGTTAGGGCCATCCTTTAGTAGATAACTGTTCTGGTTCATATTAATATTTTTTCTTTATGTATATCAAATGGATGTATGTACCTTATATGCAAAATTTAACCGTTGTATCTTTTACCGGAGCCCTAAAAAAATTAGTGAAAATTTTCGACATTTTGTACTATCACCTCGTTTCCCTTATAACCCCCATCTTACAGTTTTCACGAAAAAAAGATTATACAGGGTGTAACAGAATAGATGTGACAAAAAAAATATGGTGATAGGGAACCTTGTGGTGCACTAAAAAATATTCTACGGAAGACTTGTAGCTACAACCCCTAGCGACTTAGGGGTGATTTTCTAGTTTTTGTTTCGTGGAGGAGGTTGTCGAACTAAAAGGCCAATGTCTCCGAAACTACTTAAGATAGCTCAGTGCGTAATATCTTGTTGGAAAGCTTATTAGCGTACCTTTCTAACAGGGGGCAATAAAAAATCAAATCAGCCACTGAGTTGCTAGAGTGGTTTGAACATGAAAAATTTTTGTTTTCCAAAAATGTCCTTTAATTTTGAAGGCTTTTTGCTCAAAATTTTAACAAAATTTTTTTTTGAGTTTGTGATCTTAAGAACTACCGGACACATTTATCTTTCTTTAAAAGCAAAAAAAATTGTCCTAGCTCGTTTTTTTACCAAGTTATGACCAAAAAACCGAAACTAAACCATCAAATCAAAAATTTCGGCAATGTGAAAAAAAAAATTTTTTTTTATTTTTTCCATTGCAAATTGAAAAACAACTTAACAATTTAATTTAAAAATAAAATTTATTGGAAAATAATATCTTTTTTCGAGTTATAAACTTAAAGTATCTGGATTAAAATATTGTAAGAACCCATAAGGTACGGGTACCTGTTAATTATCTTTTTAAAGTAATAAATCTGAAGGATGTGTGTCTGAATTAAATTTTTGGAAAAAGCCATAAATCCATATTTCATATGTCAATTATTTATCTTAACTAATAAATCTAAAAATATCGGGATTCATAGTAGGTACCTGAATTAGTATTTAAGAAGCAATAATTTCTACAAACACTTCAGTAACTAAAATTTGATTAAGCAGTTCAAAATAAAGTGAAGTCTTACAAGTTTGAAATGGCTGAACAATACAATAACGAAGAACTAGCTGATATAATTTTTATTTATGGTGATTGCCATGGTAATGCGCGTGAAGCTTCCAGACAATATGCAAACCAACATCCCAATAGAAGACATCCAAATCACACAACTTTCACAAGAACTTATCAGACACTTCGTGAAACGGGCAGCTTTCCACAACGCAGAGAAGGTCGAGGCACAGCAAGTAATACATACAGAAGAGATGAAAGGATATTAGAGGAAAAACAAAACGACCCAAATTTGAGGTCAGTTGGAAGAAGACTAGGGGTGTCACATATGGCAGTACACAGAACCTTAAAAGCAGACCATCAGCATCCATTTCACCATACTCCAGTACAAAGCTTAACTGAAGAGGACAAAATACATCGATGATATTTTTGTGAAATTATGTTATTGCGACACCGGGAAAATTGTGAATTTTTATCTTCAATTTTATGGACAGATGAAGAGCAATTCACCAGAGATGGAGTGACCAACTTCCACAATCTGCATACTTGGAGTCATGAAAATCCGCATGACAAGAAGCAAGTTAAGTCCCAGCACAGATTTTCGATCAATGTTTGGATGGGAGTTATTGGACAAACACTTGTTGGCCCCTACATCATACCTGGCAATATAACAGGTGATGTGTACATGGACCTCCTACAAAATCATTTGCCCAATATGTTAGGCGATGAAGTACCATTGAACCTCCAAAACAGATTATTTTTCAACAAGACGGAGCACCACCTCATTTTCGTATGGATGTGCGAAATTACTTAGACGATAACTATCCTGAACGATGGATTGGACGTGGTGGACCAGTAGGTTGGCCAGCAAGATCACCTGATCACCTGATCACCACTGGATTTCTACATATGGGGACACATGAAGGATTTAGTATACAAGATGGAAATACTTTCAAGAGAACAACTGCAGCAGAGAATTATGAACGCAGCAGACCAAATAAGGCAAAATTTAGCTTCTGTTAATCTTACGCAAGCAGTTGAAAAAATATTGAAGAAGTGAAGGAAAAATAATGGCGATCACACTTATATTTTATGGGTTTTTCCAATAATTTAATCCAGACACACATTCATTAGATTTATTACTTTAAAAAGATAATTAACAGGTACACGTACTTTAAGGACTCTTACAATATTTTAATCCAGATACTTTAAGTTTATAATTAGAAAAAAGATATTATTTTCCAATAAATTTTACTTTTAAATTAAATTGTCAAGTTGTTTTTCAATTTGCAATGGAAAAAATAAAAAAAAAATTTTTTTTTTCAAATTGCCGAAATTTTGGATTTGTCGGTTTAGTTTCGGTTTTTTGGTCATAACTTGGTAAAAAAACGAGCTAGGACAATTTTTTGGCTTTTAAAGAAAGATAAATGTGTCGGGTAGTTTTTAAGATCACAAACTCAAAAAAAGAATTTAGTCAAAATTTTGAGCAAAAAGCCTTCAAAGTTAAAGGACATTTTTGGAAAACAAAAATTTTTCATGTTCAAACCACTCTAGCAACTCAGTGGCTGATTTGATTTTTTATTGCAGACTTTTGTTAGAAAGGTACGTTAATAAGCTTTTCAACAAAATATCACGCATTGAGCTATCTTAAGTAGTTTCGGAGATATTGGCCTTTTAGTTTGACAACCTCCTCCACGAACCAAAAACTAGAAAATCACCCCTAAGTCGCTAGTGATTAGAGCTACAAGCCTTCCGTAGAATATTTTTTTGTGCACCACAAGGTCCCCTATCACCATATTTTTTTTGTCACATCTATTCTGTTACACCCTGTATAGCTGTACAATTTGACAAAATTTCAACTTAATACCTATTTTGAATTGTGAGATATAACGGTTTGGAATTTGGAAAAATGCGACAATTTTTAAATGCACTCCATCTTCCCCTCCTACTATTACTACCAAATTTTAAATGTTTCTTGTATTTCGCTGGTATAGCTTAATAAATGTTTTAAGTTTCAATTATATTGTTTAAGATATAGTTGCGATATTAATTTCCAAGTGTTTCTCTTTTCACTTCTCCCACCGAAGTTTTTTTTCAGACCTCAACGGATATAAAAATTAAACTATTTTTAGAGTTTGTTTCACAACCTTCTCAATACTTTAGCTGATTTTCAGCTTCCTATCTGCTTTCCTAGTGGAGACATAAGCAAAAATAATTTTTAACTCCCCCCCCCCTCCCTTAAATAAACGTTCTACCTTTAACGGTCTCGGAGATATGAGCCCTTATGTACGGCGTACGGCGGGATTTTTAGGCTAATTTAGTCATGAAATGCGAAAAAGCAAAATTTCAGGGTAACAATTATTTTCTGTGTCGATTACAATACTTTTTTGTTAGAATAAGATAGTAATTTATTAATTGTTATTTAATAAATAGATTTTTAAAATGATTAATATTTTAAAATTTGAATAAAAGGCACGTTAAAATTCAGATTGGTAGCGTTTATATTTTCTAAGAGAATCAATGTATTTTAAAAGCTGTGAAATCATACCATATGTGATAGATGGTAGAAGGTGAGGCGTGTGGTAAAAATGGAAGAGCGCTTTGACCCGTTCACAAACTCACCCTTAATTTTTCGCCATAAATGACGTGTACAAAATTGAACTTTCTAGCTCAATATATTTTCGAACTGGAATTCGCACGGACTGACATCCAGTTTTAAAATTTTCGAAATTTATTGTAATACATTTTATTTTCCCATCCTTATTTCTTAAGCGTTACTAAGGTCTGTAATGTTAAGAAAGAGTAAACTTAAAAGAGATTCCGAAAAGATTAGAGGAGATATAATGATATAATGACTACCTCTCCTGTGCTCACTTACTCTATTAACGAATCCACCCTTGTACTCTTTAATAAAGGATCTAGGAGCGACCTTCGATCGCAAGCCTAAAGTCGTCAATCATTCTTCTGAGTTTAAAAATAAGGCATACAGACTTGCTAGGTTCCTTCGTACTACAGTCCAATTCAATCGTCCAACAACAGCAGCCCTGCTATTTTCCACTCTCGTCCGTAATATCTTAGAATACTGCTCCATCGTGTGGAGCCCTCATGATTATCATGTTGAGTCCGTCGAATTCGATCAGCGTAAATTTACTTTACTTTTCTACAGATTAAAAAAGCCTCATATCAGATACAATGATAGACTTGTAGCACTTCAACTTCTTGATGCTTGCTTCCTCTACAAACTTTACAACTACTTGCTCAATACCTACCTCTGCAATGACCTGGATTTCTGGCACGGAACAGTCTCAAACGAGAATTGAGATATTTTCTACCTTTTTCGAACTTCACTAGAAATTTACTATCACTCTCCGATGTTGAGAATGCAAAGGAACCACGATCAACTTCAAATTGGATCTTTAACTGCTTCTTTTGTTTTATTTAAAAATGGAGTAAAAACTATAAACCTTAATGTTTGAATTCTTTTCGTTACTATTCTAAAATATATGCTTTGGTATAAATGAAAATGTTATCTTTTTTGCTCAAAAGCGTTTAAATAAATAAATGAAACGAACGAAAACAGAACAAAGAATGATATAAATTGACATAAGCCATTGAATATACTTCCACTTAAAGAGACAAGCTTCTCTATCAAAAGCTCGCGAATGTGAAAAAATTTTCTCTACTTATCATATTAACTAAAAAGTTTATAAGGTAACTCCGTAACTCTACATACATATGTCTTAAGTTGGTAGCAATTTAATGCTTGAACAATACTGTGTAGTCCTAAGAAAAGAAAGAATGATATCAAATTGTCATGGTTCTTCCGCAAAGTCGTCGAGTTAACCTGAAAGAAGGAAAGAAATAAAAGAGAAGAGGATAATAAATTAATATTAAGAGTGTTGAGATTCTAATAACTTACCTTGACTATGGTTAGGCAAACACCTCGCGGAGTTACCTTCCACACTTCTAGTCTAGACTAGAGTCACTGTATAACTGAGCTACTCGGTCCAGGAGTCTGGCAGATAGCTATTTTAGTACAAAAATCGAACGTGCTAAAAAATTTGGTACTAAAAATCGAACGTTCGAAAGATCAAAGTGTTGGTGAAAATAAGTGTAGACTGTGTAGTCATTCTGACATATCCCAGTAGGGAATGGAATCATTACCGCGCCGATGATTCTTACCATGAAGCTATTACAGCTACTTCCTGTCGTAAAACATAGATTACTTTAACATTGCAATGTCATAGGCAAGCATTCATTTTTGCTACTTTCTGCATTACAAAGGATCGACATTGGAATCTAGGGAAACGAATGAATAATGTAATGATTGGAAAAAAAATCGACAATGTAATGGTCGCAATAGAATCTACGATGGAATGGTTACAAAAGAATAGAAAGCAAATTAATCTTTGAGAAGGTATTCTAATATTGAGGGAGCGATTCATTTTGAATTAATATTGAAAAATGTGATGAAATTGGATCCTGCTTTTGATATGAATTCAGTATTTTAAATTCTGTTGCTATAATTTAACTAACAGCAACAAGCTGGAAAAATGCGACTTAAGATTTTTTTTCTCGCAATGAACAACTTGTAAAATTTTACGGGAATATTAGAAAGCAAACGGGTTATGATAATAATAATGTTTTCTATTATTAATCTTTCGTTTTGTGCGCGGCACGTTTTGAAGATGATCATTTATTTTATGCAATCTCCTCACATTACCTTTCAATGCATATCAAATTCCCTAAATAAACTGCTACTTTATGTAATCATCATCATCAATGGCGCGACAGCCCAAATCGGGCCCTGGCCTCCTGAAGTCGTCGCCTCCAATCGTCTCGATCCAAAGACCGCGTCCTCCAGCTGCTAATTTTTAGAATGGCTTTGCTGTCTTCATCAACCGAGTCTTCCCATCGCTTGCGTGGTTTGCCTACTGGCCGGTTACCACTCGCTTTGCCTTTAAGAGCACGTTTGGGGATTCTTATGTCTTCCATTCGCTCTACATGGCCAGCCCACTGCAGTTTACGTAGCTTGATGAACGTTGAAGCTTCTGGCTCGTCGTAGAGTTGATACAACTCATGGTTGTATCTTATTCGCCATTCCGTTCCTTCCTTCACAGGTCCCAAAATTCTTCGGAGGACCTTTCTTTCGAATGCGTTAACTGCTTTTTCGGAAGTT
Organism: Chorisops tibialis; assembly: GCA_963669355.1. Classification (NCBI taxonomy): domain Eukaryota; kingdom Metazoa; phylum Arthropoda; class Insecta; order Diptera; family Stratiomyidae; genus Chorisops; species Chorisops tibialis. The sequence goes on along the minus strand of OY770262.1, from coordinate 113,124,971 downwards.
CGCGTTAATGTCCACGTCTCGCTGCCATAACAGAGCACAGGTCGTATAATAGTTTTATAAATCCGCAGCTTATTGTTCCTGTGCACTTTCTTGGATTTCATTATTGGAAGTACCGAATAATACGTCTTATTTGCTAGTATTATCCGTCGCTTGATTTCGTCTGTTTCATTACCGTCCTTTGCTAGATTAGCCCCAAGATATATGAAGTTGTCCACACTCTCCAAATTATATTCCGCAATTGTTATGTTTTGTCTGATTGGCGTTCTCCTTCTTGTTTGCGTCATTACTTTTGTTTTGCTTTCATTAATGCGCAACCCGACTTCTTTTGCGGCGGAGTCAAGATTGACAAATACCTCCTTAGCACTAGGGAAGGATCTTGCTAGAATGTTAATGTCGTCAGCGTATGCTACTAGTTGGGTGGACTTGAATAGTAGTGTCCCGTTGGTGTCGACTGGGATTTTTCGGACGACATACTCTAGTGCCAAGTTGAAAAGCATAGGAGCTAGACCATCTCCCTGCTTTAAACCACATTCCGTTCGAAAGCTGGTTGTGGAATCGGTTTGTATTCTCACTTGGGATTCAGTGTTCGTCATTGTGAGTCTTGTTAGTCGGACTAGTTTTGGAGGAATTCCAAAGTCAAGCATGATTTGGTACAGTACGCTCCTGTCGATACTGTCGTATGCTTGTTTAAAATCTACGAATATTTGGTGCACGTCTGTGTTATATTCCCAGCATTTCTCAAGCACCTGTTTCACCGAGAATATCTGGTCTGTTGTAGATCGTCCGGTTCTGAATCCGCCTTGGTATTCGCCAATTACTCCGCCATAGACGGTCCCAAGCCCGAGTTGAGAAAGGAGGAGGGTACATGGAGTTAACCTGAATGGCCAGTAACACCAGTGCGTCTCAGGAAGTAGGCAAAAAGTATGACATAGTTGGACTTGCAGCATAGCTGTGAGAACTCCAGCATGTCATATTTAGCTCAAAAACTCCCACCCTTTTTCTACTAGGGTGTAATAAATAAGTAGGATCGGTCCTCCAGGTCGGGGGTTGGGCGAGGCGCCGACAACGCATCACCGGAAAAAGAACACTGTCCAGAAACCTGAAGAACAGCCTCGGAAAGGATGGACTCAACGGCAACGACCCCGCAAACGAAAAATGGACTACTCTATTGGATCTTGGAATGTTCGATCCTTATTTAGGACAGGAGCTCTGAAAGAGTTTCTCGAAGAAGTGGCAAAACACAACATCAACATAACTGCCATCCAAGAAACGAAATGGCTCGATAGCGAAATCATGGACATGAGATCACACACAATCTATCCAAGTGGAAAATTGTCGGGAAGCAGAGAGTTTGGAGTCGCTTTTGTCGTTGACAAAAAATTTAAACAGCAGGTCACGAGCTTCAAACCAATAAGTGAAAGATTGTGTGCAATCCGAATAAAGACTAAATTTTTCAACACTTGGTTGATCAACGTTCACGCACCAACAGAAGACAAGGACGATGTAACTAAAGACGAATTTTATGCCACCCTAGAGACAACCTATGACTCACTGCCCTCGAATGATCTAAAAATTGTCTTAGGGGATTTTAATGCAAAAGTCGGAAAGGAGGAGGCTCATAGAGGAACAACAGGAGGGCACAGTCTCCATGACATAACCAACGACAATGGCCAACGTCTTATTGATTTCGCAAGCAGCAAAAATATCATAGTAAGCTCTACGTGCTTCCCACATCGCGATATTCACAAACGAACGTGGGCATCACCAGATGGTCACACCTTCAACCAAATAGACCACGTTCTTATTGAAAAAAGGGCTGCTTCCAGTATACTTGATGTACGAACTCTCCGCGGTGCGAATTGTGACTCTGATCACTATCTAGTCAGAGCTAAGTATCGATGCAAAATAGCTTGTCGTGGGTATTCAAAAACGAGTAGAGCTCGCAAATTCAATGTCGACAAGCTTAACGACGAAACGGTTGCGCAGGCTTACATGCTAGCATGTAATAAACACCTGACACCAATATATGAAAATATCCAAAATATGCCAGTGGATAATGCGTGGATGAAAATACGAGACGGCATCAAATCCTCCGCGGAAGAGGTATTAGGATATCAAGCACGGCGAAAAAGTAATGATTGGTTCGACCAAGAATGTCGCGACGCAGTAGATAGAAAGAACGAAGCTTACAAAATTTTTACTGAACGACCAACACGAGCCAAAAAAGAAAGATATGACGAGCTTAGGCGATATGCGAAAAAGACCTGCAGACGAAAACAAAGGAAGTACCATAATGACAAGATACAGAAAATGGACGACAACATGAGAAAAAATAATACGCGGGACGCATACGCCATAGTAAAAGACTTGAAAAAGGGATATAAACCAAAAACTAGTCTCTGCAAAGACGCAGAGGGCAATATCATCAGCGACACAGAAGAAATCAAAAGGAGATGGGCTTCATACTTCGAACATCTTTTGAATCCCATCCCAGTAGCACCGATAACGACAGACAACATTTCAATTCAAGCCTCAACTGACGAAGATGAACCATCATCGACACCACCCACGCTTCCTGAAATCAAAGCAGCCCTATGTGACCAAAAACGAAACAAAGCGCCGGGAATTGACGAAATACCAGTTGAACTTCTGAAAAACGGTGGAAACTGTGTCGCTGAAATACTGCACAGCATGATATGCAAAATTTGGACAGAGGAAATCATACCCGACGACTGGCGAAAAAGCATTATATGTCCAATTTACAAGAAAGGAGACAAACTCTGCTGTGAGAACTACAGAGGTATATCATTGTTGTGTACGTCCTATAAAATACTGACAAAAATAATTGAACGTCGTCTTAAGCCCTATACTGATCAAATAATTGGCGAATACTTTATGTAATGCCTTCACATTACTTCAGAATGCATTGCAAATTTCTTAGGTCGATTTGAATGATTTGTCAATTTGAATGATTTTCAATAAAAGGGAATGGATTGCAAAAATCCCTGTTGGGATGTTTTTCCGCCATGTGTCAACAAACAGAATCATAAACTAGACTAAAAACCTCTTTGGTAAAGATGTGTGGGTGCAGAAAATTGCAAAATAAAATTGAATTTTTGGCTGTTTCTAATGGAATGGCACAATAATATTAATTTTTCAGGGCACATAATCGAATTCTAATTGCATTTTGATAAATATCTAACCGAATATGTACCTAGTCCTGCCATAAGTTCTGTTACATAATTTCTCACATTGGCAACAACTTTATTTTATGAGTGATATTTCAATATCGGCCAGTTTTATAAACGTCATAATGTTGTTGACAGTTGATGGTCATTTAAAGTGTGTTCGTTAACGTGTGAAGATGGAATGGGGTGTAATAGAAAACCGAACTGCAGTGATTGCACTACATAAGTGTGGAAAATCCGCGAGTGAAATTTTCAAGTTGTTGTGCCCGTTAAAAATAACGCAAAGATTTGTGTATCGTGCGATCCAGAGATATAACGCGATCCAGATTATTGAAGATCGACCTCGTTCAGGACGTCCGCGTGATGTACGTTCTTCTGCTGCCATCAAAGCGGTCGAGAGTCGAATTCGTCGAAATCCGCTTCGTAAACAACGAATCATGGCTCGAGAGATGAACATCTCCACCCGAAGTATGTCTCGCATCATAAAATCTGACCTCGGGATGAGTGCCTTTCGACGATCAACGGGACATTTGCTGACTGAGCAGTTGAAGCAAATTAGGAGCACCAGATCGAAAGAGCTCCTTCGGCGGTACGGCAACAACAAACATCGAGAAATTTTATTTACCGATGAAAAAATTTTTACGGTGGAGGAACATTTCAACCGCCAAAATGATAAGGTGTATGCCCACAGCTCCATAGAAGCCCGAGAAGTTGCCACTAGGGTACAGCGAGGACATCATCCAGCATCAGTCATGGTATGGTTGGGTGTCAGCTACGAAGGGGTCACCGAGCTTCATTTTTGCGAAAAAGGCGTAAAAACTGCAGCGAAAAATTATCAAACGGACATCCTGGAGGGATGTGTGAAGCCGCTGAATTCTACGCTATTCAACAATCGACATTGGGTTTTCCAGCAAGATTCTGCGCCAGCCCACAAAGCTCGAACCACACAAGCGTGGTTGGAAACCAATATTCCACAGTTTATAAGGGCGACGGAATGGCCTTCTGGGAGCCCAGATTTGAATCCCCTGGACTACAAACTGTGGGCGGAGTTAGAGTCCATGGTGTGCACGAGACGACACCCAAATATCGAGAGCCTTAAGCGATCTTTGACAGAAGCAGTAGCTAATTTTCCGCTAGAAACAGTGCGTACTGCTATCGATGACTGGCCCAACAGATTAAAGAGCTGTGTTAAGGCTAAAGGCGGCCACTTTGAATAATTTGTTGCTTATTTTACTTCCATTAGTATGCCAAAATAAAATATATTTTCCTTTGTCAAAAACTCTTTTTCATTTATACAAAAATTGCCCATATACGTGTGACAGAACTTATGGCACGACTAGGTATATACACCAAAAAATTCAAACTTAACGGTTTCAACTCTGATACGCATCTGCCAGACTCCTTTACCGAGTTGCTCAGCTATACAGTGACTCTAGTCTAGACTTGCACCTAAAATAAAGAAATTCTAAATTATTATCTATGGGTGAAACGTATCATTAGCGTGACGTGACCTTATGTCTAAGGGAAGCAATTATGTTTTAAACATATTGGTTTATTACGCTTTATTATAAATGTTACTAAAACCTCTCTCGTCAGCTGCTGCACATTATAAATGTTGGGAGTACCCAGGAGTCACGAGCAGGAACATGAGGGTAGGTATACTGTCGATTGTTTTAGCATTTAGATTCTCATGCTACCTCAATATATAATTACAATATTTTTTTAACCCATTTTGTTCATATATTTGTATTAAATATTGGTAGACTTTTCATCAGCAATAAGCAAAACAAACCACAACGACAATTGAATAAAGTCTATATACAAAAGCAAATCGAAATTAACATATTTTCCTCAAAATAAAAACTAGGTATTAAATATATTTTAGTCCTTTTACCCTACAATATATAAAATAATTCAACAATAAATTAAAAACATAACAGGGCTACGATTGCGCGTAAAGCGCAATCTTACGATACTCTAGATGAAATAGAATTTTTTGTGATCCCAAGAAATTTCGCATGGGAAGTATTAGAAGGGATGACAGCATTGAACTAATTTTTCCCCATCATGCTAAAGTAGCTATAAAAATGTTTTGTACAAAATGCTTACTCCAAAAATTGAATGGGAACTGAAAAAATTAGTGAGTTAGATTTAGTGAAAATGTGCAGTTTGTATGGGAGGTGGTAGAAAGAGTGGGGCGATTAGAGTGATTTTTTTCAGAAATAACTAGGAATATTGTAAAATTGATATCCCTGAAATTTCAGACTAGTGCCATTTATACTTTTCAAGAAAATCGATTTTTTGTGAAGTTGTGAAACTGTGTCATATTGTATGGGAGGGGGTAGAAGCAGTGAAGCTAATCAAATATTTTTTTCTGATATTAGTGCTAATACTAATTAAGTATTTATTACAAAATATGAGCTCAATAAATGTTATATGTTCTGAGAAAATCGTCTTAGAGCATTTCATGAAAAAGTGTAGTTTGTATGGGAGGGGGTGGAAGGAGAGGGAGGAAGCAAATAATTTTTCTACTGTAGATTAAAATTTTTTTGAAAATAACATATCCGAAAATTCAGACTAATAGCTTTTATACTTTTCGAGTAAATCAGTTTATTGTCAAATTACGAAATTGTGTCATTTTGTATGGGAGGGGGTAGAAGGGGTGAAGCTAATAGTCTAAATTTTTTTGGGCTTACTAACAATTTCAAATAAATATTTGGTGCACAATTTGAGCTCCCTAAATTGTATACGCAATGAGTAAATTGGCTTAGAGTAATTCATGACAAGTACAGTTTGTATGGGAGGTGGTAGAAGGAGGGGGAGGATACGCATAATTTTCGTACGGTAGATTGATATTATCATAAAAGTAACATATTCCAAATTTCAGGCCAATAGCTTTTATACTTTTCGTGCAAATCCGTTTATTGTCAAATTGCGCAATTGTGTCATTTTGTATGGGAGGGGGTAGAAGGGGTGGAGCGATTTGGCCCGTTCACGAACTTGACCTTACTTTTTTGTCAAAAACGACGTGTACAAAATTTGAACTATCTAGCTCAACGCGTTCTCAAGCTAGAGCGCGCACAGACGGACGGACGGACGGACGGACGGACGGACGGACGGACGGACGGACGGACGGACATCCGGTTTTGAGATTTTTGAGTGATAATATTAATTTCTGTATTCATCATTTTTTTCTCCGAGCCTTATTTCTTGGCGTTACAAACTTTAGAGCAAACTTATAATACTCTCAGATGTCATCTAGAGTATAAACATAACAGGGCTACGATTGCGCGTAAAGCGTAATCTTACGGTACTCTAGATGAAATAGAATTTTTTGTGATCCCAAGAAATTTTGTATGAGGAGTGTTAGAAGGGGTGATAGCATTGAACTATTTTTTTCCCCATCATGCTAAAGTAGCTATAAAAATGTTTTATACAAAATGCTTACTCCAAAAATTGAATAGGAGCTGAGAAAATTAGTGTGTTAGATTTAGTGAAAATGTGCAGTTTGTATGGGAGGTGGTAGAAAGAGTGGGGGGATTTTAGTGATTTTTTCAGAAATAACTAAAAATATCATAGAATTGACATTTCTTAAATTCGAGACTGGTAGCATTCATACTTTTCAAGAAAATAGATTTTTTGTGAAGTTGTGAAACTGCGTCATATTGTATGGGAGGGGGTAGAAGCAGTAAAGTTAATCGAAATTTTTTTTTCTGATCTTAGTGATAATGCTAAATAAGTATTTATTACGAAATATGAGCTCGATAAATGTTATATGTTCTGAGAAAATCGGCTTAGAGCATTTCATGAAAAAGTGCAGTTTGTATGGGAGGGGTTGGAAGGAGAGGGAGGACGCAAATAATTTTTACACAGTATATTGAAATTATTATAAAAGTAATATATCCCGAAATTCAGACTAAAAACTTTTATACTTTTCGAGCAAATCTATTTATAGTCGAATTGCGAAATTGTGTCATTTTGTATGGGAGGGGGTAGAAGGGGTGAAGCTAATCGTCTAATTTTTTTTAGCCTTACTAACAATTTTAAATAAATATTTAGTGCACAATTTCAGCTCGCTAAATTTTATACGCACTGAGTAAATTGGCTTAGAGTAATTCATGATAAGTACAATTTGTATGGGAGGTGGTAGAAGGAGGGGGCGGACACGCATAATTTTTATACGGTAGATTGATATTATCATAAAAGTAATATATTCCAAATTTCAGGTCAATAGCTTTTATACTTTTCGAGCAGATCCGTTTATTGTCAAATTGCGCATTTGTGTCATTTTGTATGGGAGGGGGTAGAAGGGGTGGAGCGATTTGGCCCATTGACGAACTTGACCTTACTTTTTTGTCAAAAACGACGTGTACGAAATTTGAGTTTTCTAGCTCAACGCGTTCTCAAGCTAGAGCGCGCACAGACGGACGGACGGACGGACATCCGGTTTTGAGATTTTTGAGTGATAATATTAATTTCTGTATTCATAATTTTTTTCTCCGAGCCTTATTTCTTGGCGTTACAAACTTTAGAGCAAACTTATAATACTCTCAGATTTCATCTAGAGTATAAACATAACAGAATTATAATTGGGCTTAAAGCACAATCATATGATACTCTAGATGAGATGGAAATGACTTTAATATACCGGAAAATATGTCATCTCAAATTCTTTCGATCAGTGAATAGAGACTTTTGCATGGGAGGTGGTAGAAGTAGAGGGGGAGGTTTGTATTTTTCGTATATGACACGGAACATGACATGCAAAATGTTTTTTGCTGAATTTAAAGTTTTTAGTTTTCATTATTTTTAAACAAATTAGTCATAGTTTTCCTGAAATTGGGGCATTTGCATGGGAGGTGGCAGAGGAAGTGGAGCATTTAAAATGATTTTAAAACTGCTAATCATCATCCTTATCACCATGCTTTGATTCAATTTCAAAGTCGATAGCTCTCATATGTATACTTGAAGGAGAAATGCTTTTCTTGAATTTATAATACAGATATTTGTATGGGAGGTGGTGGAAGGAGTGAAGCGGAGCTGATAATTTACAGTTACTTCAATTATTAAGAGAGAAATTCTGGTAAAATTTGAAGTTGGTACTTTTTCTAGTTTGAATGGAAATCGATAAATGCATTTAACAAAAATTATGCATTTGTATGGGAGGGGGTAGAAGGAGTGTACAGATCAAAATACATTTTTTTTGCATTATTAATACATATTATTATTTTTATACTTTATACAAAATATCAAATTGCTAGCTTTACCAGTTTCGAAGAAAAATAATTTAATTTAAATTTTAAAATTTCGTGAAATTTGTATGGGAGGGGGTAGAAGGAGTAAGGTGAAGTTGATAATTATTTTTAAAATAAGTTGCAATTATTGTAGAATTAATTCGGACAAAATTTCGTCTTTTCAGCTTTAGTAGTTTCAATGAAAATCGAAAATATGAATTTTTCAAAATTGTCGATTTGTATGGGAGATGGTATAAGGAGTAAGGGGATCGAGTCAATATTCTGTGATATTAATGATGACATCTATATCATAATACTTTGACCTAAATTTCAAGTCGATAGCTTAAATAGTTTCAAAGAAAAATCAATTTCTTAATATTTCGAAAAGGGGTAGAAGGAGTGGGGGGATGCACCCAATTCATGAACTTAAAGTTGCTTTTTTGCTAAAAATGACATACAAAAATTTTTAGCACTATAGCTCAAAGCTTTCGAGAGTTATGCTGTAGAAAGGCGCACAGACGGACGACGGACAGACAGACAGACGGACAGACGGTCACTCGGAATCGAGGTTTTTGAGCGACAACAAATATTTCTGCACCCTTGGCGGCTCTGTGCGAGCGTTATTTCTTAGCGTTACAAACGGTAAGGCAAACGCAATATACTCTCAGATTTCATCTAGAGTATAACAATCTGTCAACAAAAAAAAATAAAACCATAAAAAAATGATTCAACAATAAAATTAACGAACAATTCATATAATTAAACAAATTAAAAAGTCAAATAAATAAATAAATTAAAGCACTAAATGTTACATTAATAATAAATATATTTAAATATCACATGAAGCAAAAAATATGACAAAATTGTTTACTCATATATAAATTAAATCTGTCCGACTATTTTTTAACGCAAAATCATCTATTGCATCTTTTTAATAGTTTTACTCGCATAGATTGGATCTTAGAGTTACCTTTTCGATCGATATTAAGACTAATTCGCTAAGTCGTTGACCGCTTTTGTAGTTTCGGACAAATGTTTCTTTTTGGGCATTTCTACGGACGCACTAGTTGCCGGTAATGTTGAAATGAGGCATATAAATTAATAAAATTGAGTGAAACTTTTTTTTAGGTTCTTGTGAAGAAAACAATTAAAAATTTCAGGAAAAGATTTTCGTTTCAAATCCGGATCAGAATAAATTTCGAACGTATCCTCCTATTTATCGATGGTAAAAGTACCCAAAAGAAAATTTCTCTAGAAGAGGCGTGGGGTCTATTTTGCGAGACTGGAACATCAAAACTCCGGCATTTTCATTCAACAGAATTTTAAGCTTTGAAGATTTTTTGCAGAGCTTTGATAACAAATTTATTTCGTTAGAGTAGAAATTATTGAAGTGAAATTCTACGAACAACAATACAAGAAATTTATTGAAAAGTGGAAAATAAAAATAAGTCCCATAAATCAAAATTTCTTAATTACCAATTGTCTCAACAAAAACGGAACGAATCACTTTTATCTACTGCTCTATTCACTCTACCTCACTTTACTTTATAAAACTAATTCATTTATTTCCATTAACACTAAAACAGTTATTATAAACAATAATAACACCGAAAATATGATCAAGGAAGTTATTTATCTCACCGATCGTCATATATATGATCCATGGGCCGTCTTTGCCACTTTTAAGTGGTAGTAAATATTTGTTATTACGACTCATCTCCTTTTCCTATGGAAGTCGAACTTGCATTGGCCGGCGATATAGTTCTCTCGTATATGCAACTGAAACCAATGAGAGGGAAGGTGGAAGCAATTTAATGCGATGCATCTCCCCTTCCTATTAACGTAGAACTTGCACTCGTCGTGCGCGAAAATTTTGCTCGTATTGGCTGGTGGTCGAGTATAAGCGCTTTTCAAATTATATCGCACCGAACTTTGGAAACCGATTTTTCCCAGCGAAAGGCTTTGAACGTAAACAAACTTACAGTGTGTGATGAAAATAATGCACTCCTTTTTCTAGAACTTTTTTTTAAATAATGTAACATATTCGTTCTGATTTGAATTTAATATTTCTAGAGTCCATAAAAGGCAAAATGTAAGGGAAGCAATGCTTCCCTTGCATCAATGGACGCCACGCCACTGGAACGTATTAGAATCAAATTTAGAGATTGTATACTTACGTAAAGTAAAACACGACGTCATCTCGTCAGACAGCTAACACCCAGGACATAGGATGAAACAACAACGAGTGACTCAATGAACTTACCACAACTGACTATGATGTAATAGTTACATACCCAACATGGAGCAATAAAAAAAGGGATTTCGTCAAGCTCAAGATTTGTCAAACCTAATCCAGCAACCACATTTATAATTAAGCAAAAGGATGTTCACTTTTGTAATTCAGCAACCACTTTTAATCCAGCAACCACTTTTAATCCAGCAACCACTTTCATAACTCAGCAGGAATTCATATAAAAACCCAAACAGACCACAAGAGGTTGTTCATACTTTTTTAAACCTCTGCCAAATGTAGATTGGCTTGTCAATAAAGAAATTTTAATATTTAAACTTTCGCATTTCTAATTAATTTAAAAACGTCTTATTACGTCGAGTGAATAAAGGCATAAAATTTAATTAATTAAAAAAATAATAAGAAAAGATTAAGATACACGCACGTCGGATCTCGGCTACATCATTCGGCACCAAAACAAGTGGTCGATCGTCAATAAAACATCGACCCGGCGCCGTGATACTACCAACCACGGAGCCGATAAAACACATAATACACGGAATGACGCAGTACATGGACAAACACACGACACGTTAACGTGCTAACAACATCACACATCACAATAGTATCGTGAAACAAGACCTTAATACTACGCCTGGAGAAACGATAGACGATCGCGACGTAAATAAATACGTGCATTATCAGATTCTTGATCGCACCGGCCATGTTGATACTTATCTAGTTCACCGACATCCCAAGTGGGAAAAGGAGCTTTTCGGCAGTTCTGGGAGCTTTCACTGAAAGACTTGGAATGTTGGTGATTACAAACAATACACCCACATAATTGTTAACCGGCAAATGTACGAGGGAAAAAAAACATGTTAGGCTACATAAGCGAACAAAGAACATAGAATAGAAGTTCACGACCAAAGAAAGTCGTTGTTGGATACTGAAATGGATTTTCGAAGCCGACGTCTTTCGGGGCTTTTTTTTGAGTGGATCGCCAACACGAACGGGGGGTCTGAACTAAAAGGATTTGTAAAGCTAATTTTGAATTCAACGTAATAAAACTGCCACAAGTCGGTGGGCTGCGTAAAAATTAGAGTCAGTGGATTAGTTGAGACGATGGAAATTAGCCGGTTAGCTTCCCTCCTTCTACTCCGCCCATACAATATGACGCAATTTAACAACTTTATAAAGAGTCGTATGTATGAATGCTACTGATCTCAATTTTAAAACATCAATTGCATGATACATATTTTTAGTTATTTCTATAAAATCGTTAACAACTCCCCAATCCTTCTACCACCTCTCATGCAAACTGGACAATTTCACTTAACCCGATACACTAATTTTCTTAGTATTGTTGCGAGCTAGGGGATCGCTGATTTCAAAGGAAAACACAATTCGTTTAAAAATAATGAATAATTTTATTATATCGCACTTTTCTTTATTTCTTGATCCCTTCACTAAATTCGCTCTAAAACTTAATTCGTACAACTCAGAAACACTGCCAATCTATCACTTGTACCGATTCGCCTTCTTCCACCGATAGGTGTCGCCAAAATCTAACTAACTCGTTGTCTGAAAGTTGGCGGTTATTTATACTAAGTCTCCCAGACAGGTGTCGTTGTGTGTGTGTGTCTAGAATGATTGGCTACATTGTGGAGCTCGGTAGAAGTGTCTGGAAACATGTGTATAGCGTTTTAAATGTTGCTGGACTTTTCTCGGTGTTGCTGGGGACGTCGAGGTTGTCAGATTTATAACAGTATGTACCTATGAAATTTTTAACACTTACATACATTTTGTATAAAATATTTTTATAGCATCTCTGGCATGATTTAAAAAAAAATAGTTCAATGCCGTCACCCCTTCAACCACTCACCATACGATTTTTTTTTTAAATCAGAAAAATTTCTCTGTTATCTAGACAATCACATAATTGGGCTTTACGTTGAGTTTTTTGTAACGATTCCGACATTTCTACTTTACTTCACTTTATTTCCAGTCTTTACATCTACATAACAAGTATGTTTGTTCTCCGTAAAGTAAATGTTAATTTGCTTTTTATTACAGCAACACCTTTTGAACAATTATCTCATACATGGAACATGGTGCATAGCACCGAAATATTATTTGCTGTTTATTCTGAGGGTGTTATAGGAAATATTGAAAAGCTTTATACGTAGCGAGTTTGGGCAATAGCACGTGCAGGAAATAGCAATTTATCGTTCAAAAAGTTTCGAAACATTAGCGGAAATTCCTGTAGAAAAAAGGCAATTTACTCCGTCTATACGAGTATACCCAGTTTATTAACACGATGATTCTATACGTGCTAGACATTGTTTTACGGATAAAATTCATACACATTTCTAATACCTCTGATGTATACGTACCCCCTTCTCTTTTCGCATAGCTCGGGGCTTGAATAAAACTTTTCCATTGAAAATTTCAATGAGGGAGTAACTAACATACATACATATGTGTAAAATATTATATACAGCCAATTGCTCTAAATATTTCAAAATTTTCTGATCGTATTCTCAATAGTGTAAAAGGGCCGTAAAAAGAACAAAATGCTATATTTAAATTTGATACTATTAATGTGATTTTAAAAAATAAATACTTTCAATATTTAAATAGCGAGAGGGAAACTAAAAATGAAATAACAACTTTTATGAGGTGTAATGTGAAATATTTTGAGTATATATGGGATGTGCCGGAGCTCGCCATTTGTAAACTACGTTGGAATAATATTTTAACAATGAAATATGAAGCAACCACGCGGTCTGAACACAATTTTAAAACATAAATCTTTAGTATTTTCTATTCACTAAACTTTTGACTGTTAAATATGGTGGGCTACGTGATATATAACACTTTTCAATTATAAGTTAATAAGTATGATAGTTGCAAAACAAATATTGGAAAATTTAAACTATGTATCTTTCACCAGAGCCTTAAAAATCATTAAAAATTTTGGACATTTTTGCTTACCACCTCCCTCCCACAGCACCCCCCAACATAAATATTTACCAAAATTAAAGACTATGCAGTTCTACAATTAGAAAATTGATAATCTGTACTCGTCGCCGTCGTTACCGGATTGCTTAGGAAGTTCATTGTCTGTACTTGTGTTATTAAATCTATAAAAATAATTGTCAACATTTTTAATTTTAGGGACTGACAACTTCAAATCATCCAATATTGTTTCATAATTATTTTTCAACGTTTCACTTTTATCTAAAAAATATAGTGCGCATTTCTTCTTCTGTCCGCTTGTACATTAAAAGATCGTAGATCTTTACATTTCATATAACATCCCTTTTCCCCAACAGAAGATGGTAATTTCGTCAAATAAAATCTATCATCGCTACTAAATGTCATTGAATCTATTTATTTCGATCATATTTAGTTTTAACATTGTCTTGCAACTTTAGCATATCATTTTTTATATTAAGTGTGGTCCTATTTTTTTGTCAATTCAATTCAATTCATTTATTGCTTACATATAAACCAAAATGAACGAATAACAGAGATTATATTTCGTTTGATAATATATACATATATATTTACTTTGCACTTTAGGAATGCTGAAAGGTACTTCAATGACATTTACATATTTAATAGCTGACTAAAATCGCCTAAAAATGCAAAAAAAAAAAAATCCGTCCCGCCGTACGCCGTACATATGGACTCATATCTCCGAGACCCTTAAAGGTAGAATGTTCGTTTTTGGGTGGATTGTTGATTGGGTAAGTGAGCTCTATTATCTAAATTTTGAAAAATGTCGGATGGAAGAGCCTCCCTCTTCCATATAGTCAAAAATTTCACTTGCTGATATCTCCATCACGAATGCAGATAGGAAGCTGGAAATCAGCAAATATGTGAAGAGGATTGTGGGACAAAGTTTAAAAATAATCTAATTATGTTATCCATTGGTGTTCGAAAAGGGGGAGCTAAGAACAAAATGTCCTCCGAATTTTTTTTTTTTATGAATGGATTATATCTTTGAAATCCCTAATCACAAAAAAATCATATTTTGGGATATAGATGGCATATAAATCTACCAGAATCAGCTTATAAAGAGGCTGATTATTGTAAGGCGGAGGGTCAGGGGTGCAAAGAAAAACACTTAAAAATGAGTATCTCGACTGTCTCTTCAGCTATGTAATTGAAACTTGAAACATATACTAAGCTCTACTATTGAAATATGAAAAAATATAGTATGTGGACATAATAGTATTGGGGCGAAATGGGGAGCATTTCAAAAATCGCGCATTTTCCAAAATTACAAATCGGTATATCTTAAAATTGAGTACAGATGTCAAACCAAAAATTTTTCAGATTGTAGGACTGTACAGTCTTTAATTTTACTTGATTATTTTAATAATAAAGTATTGTGATCGACTTGGGAAAAAAAAAAAATTTGCTACCCTGAAATTTTTTTTTTTCGCGTTTCATGACTAAAATAGCCTAAAAATGCAAAAAAAAAAAAAATCCGTCTGTATGTACGCCGTCCTCCGTACGCCGACGTGTACGCTCAGCGCACATTAACTCCCAAACCCTTCAAGATAGAAAGTTCATTTTTGGAGAGATTGTAGGCAGTTGCGGATCTCAGGCGGATACCTATTTTGGGGGGTGTACAAGTTCAGGGGGAGGCAGGGGGAGCGCTTAAGCCAGAAAATACGAATTCAAATATCTCAACAATGGTTATAGCTAGGAAGCTAAAAATCAACATACATATACAGGAGTTTGTGAGACAACTTTTAAAAATAACTTAATTTTTTTATCCATTGGCGTGCGAAAAGGGGGGGCTAAGAACCAATTGTCGGCCGAATTTTTTTTTCAAATGACAATATCTTCGAAACTACTTCCCATAAAAAATTGATATTTTGAGACCATCAAGATAGTATATAGATCTACTAGAAGCAGTTTAGATAGAAGCTAATTAGTGAAAGGGAGAGGGTCAGGGGGGTGCAAAGAAAAACACTTAAAAATTAATATCTCAACTGTCTCTTATGCTATGTAATTGAAACTTGAAATGTATACTAAGCTTTACTAGCGACATATGAAAAAAATATAATATGTGGACATTATAGTAGTGGGGGGAAATGGGGAGCATTTCAAAAATGGCGCACTTTCCAAAACTACAAATCATCAAATCTCAAAATTGAGTACAGATATCAAATCAAAAATTTGTCAGATTGTAGAGCTATATAATTTTTAATTTTGGTAAAAAATTTGAGTTGGGGGTGTAAGGCGAGGGAGGTGGAAAGCGAAAATGTTGAAAATTTTGAGTGATTTTTTTATGGCTCTGGTAAAAGATACAAAGTTTAAATTTTGCGTGTCGACACATCTATTTGATATAGATAGAAAAAAAATAGTAATTTGTTCCAAAATTGTTATGCTCCGAAGTGGGGGTCTAACGTGCACAAGGTGTTTCATGTGGAATGAAAAAAACACATAAGCTGAAAATTTTTGAATGAAATTTTTAGGTAGAAACTTGAAAATTTGGGAACTGCATTTAAAAAAAATTTCTAAAAGTTTGAAAAATTAACTGGTCGAATATTTTTAAAACTTCTATTCCCTCCCATACAAAATTATTTTTTCGACGAATTTTAAGAAATGAATTATCACCTAACTATCAAAAGCTATCAATTTGAAATTTTGCACAAAAACTTAGAAAAATAGTTAAAATAAAATTACGGTGAAAGTTTTGAAATCATGCTTGCCCTTCTACCCCCTCCCATACAAAAGTATGATTTCGACCAATTTCATTAAATCAACTAATAACCAACAAATTAAAAGCTACGAACTTGAAATTTTGTACGAGCACTTTACAACAGAAAAGAAAGAAAATTCCATCACAAATTTCACGATTCTCCTACCTCCTCTACCCCCTCCCATACAAAATTATTTTTTCGAGCATTTTTAAGAAATCAGTTATCAGCTATCTCTTAAAAGCTATCAATTTCAAATTTTGCAAGAAAACTTATAAAAGTAATTCAAATGAAGTTGCTTTAAAAGTTTTGAAATTGCGCTTACCGTTCTACCCCCTCCCATACAAAACTATGATTTCGACCAATTTCATTAAATCAACTAATAACTAACAAACTAAAAGCTACGAATTTAAAATTTTATACAAGCACCTTACAAGAGAAGCGAAATAAAACTGCATATCAAATTTTACGATTCCCCTACCTTCTCTACCCCTCCCATACAAATTTTCGGTTTCGTGAAAATAAAATACACCGAATTTTATGAAAATTTTATGCAATTTCGTCTATGAAACACATTCTATACAGAGAATATTGGACGTGATTCAAGCAATTATTAAAAAGCTGTTAAGATCCACCCACCCTTGCTATTACCCCTCCTCCACCCCTCATAAAAAACCAAACTTGCAGAAACGAATGAAATATTGTTAAATTGACAACAGCCCTGCCCAAGAAACCCCTTTGCGCTTAGCTTTCCCTAACCACTTTAACCTGCATATTGACTTTCCACTCATCCGCAACTTGTCCCAAGAATAATAAAGTTTCGCCCGACTTGTTGGCAGTTTATTTGTACTCTAGATGGAATCTGAGAGTATTATAAGTTTGCTCTAAAGTTTGTAACTCCAAGAAATAAGGCTCGGAGAAAAAATGAATGATACAGAAGTTAATATTATCACTCAGAAATCTCAAAACCGGATGTCCGTCTGACCGTCTGTCCGTCTGTCCGTCTGTCCGTCTGTCCGTCTGTCCGTCCGTCCGTCCGTCCGTTCGCTCTCTAGCTTGAGAACGCGTTGAGCTAGAAAGCTCAAATTTCGTACACGTCGTTTTTGACAAAAAAGTAAGGTCAAGTTCGTGAACGGGCCAAATCGCTCCACCCCTTCTACCCCCTCCCATACAAAATGACACAAATGTGCAATTTGACAATAAACTGATTTGCTCGAAGCTATTGACCTGAAATTTGGAATATATTACTTTTATGATAATATCAATCTACCCTATACAAATTTTGCATGTCCTCCCCCTCCTTCTACCACCTCCCATACAAACTGTACTTGTCATGAATTACTGTAAGCCAATTTACTCAGTGCGTATCAAATTTAGCGAGCTGAAATTTTGCACTAAATATTTATTTAAAATTGTTAGTAAGGCCAAAAAAAATTAGACGATTAGCTTCACCCCTTCTACTCCCTCCCATACAAAATGACACAATTTCGCAATTCCACAACAAATGGATTTAATCGAAAAGTATAAAAGCTATTAGTCTGAATTTCGGGACATATTACTTTCATAATGATTTAAATATACAGTATACAAATTATTTGCGTCCCTCTTCTCCTTCCACCCCCTCCCATACAAACTACACTTTTTCATGAAATGCTCTAAGCCAATTTTCTCAGAACATATAACATTTATAGAGCTCACATTTTGTAATAAATACTTAATTAGTATTATCACTAAGATCAGAAAAAAATATTTGATTAGCTTTACTGCTTCTACCCCTCCCATACAACATGACACAGTTTCACAACTTCACAAAAAATCTATTTTCTTGAAAAGTATGAATGTTACTGGTCTAAAATTTAAGAGATGTAAATTTTATGATATTCTTAGTTATTTCTGAAAAAATCATTAAAATCCCCCCACTCTTTCTACCACCTCCCATACGAACTGCACATTTTCACTAAATCTAACACACTAATTTTCTCAGCTCCTATTCAATTATTGGAGTAAGCATTTTGTATAAAACATTTTTATAGCTACTTTAGCATGATGGGGAATAAATTAGTTCAATGCTATCACCTTTTCTAGCACTCCCCATACAAAATTTCTTGGGATCACAAAAAATTCTATTTCATCTAGAGTATCGTAAGATTGCGCCTTACGCGCAATCGTAGCCCTGTTATGTTTGGTAAGAAATTTAAATTGTGGGGTGTAAGGGGAGGGAGGTGAAAGCAAAAATGTTGAAAATTTTGAGGGATTTTCTTAGGGCTCTGGTATAGATACAATGTCTAAATTTTGCACGTTGATACATCTATTTGATGTCCTTAGAACAAAAATAATAATTTTTTCCAAAATTGCTATGCACCGAAGTGGGGGTCTAAAATGCACAACGTGTTTCAAGTGCAATGAAAAAAACACGTGAACTGAAAATTTTTGAATGAAATTTTAAGGTAGAAACTTGAAAATTTGCGAAATGCATTAAAAAAAAATCTGTAAAAGTGGTCTAATATCTTTAAGACTAAGGTGCAGCCTAGTTGGTAGCGTGTTGGTTTACAATGCGAAGTTCGTGAGTTCAAATCCCGGTCAACGAATAATTCCAGCACACTGTCTGTTTTCATATACCTTGTTTACCTCACTCTACGAAAATGAAAAATTCTCAGACAGATTGAGACTTGTGCGAAGAGCTAACAACCCTTCCACAAAAAGTAATGAAAATGTAAAGGAACCTGAAAATCAGGAGGCCAAGGTCCGATTTGGGCTATCGTGCCATTGAATATGATCTTTAAAACTTCTACCCCCTCCCAAACAAAATAATTTTTTCGACCATTTTTAAGAAATCAATTATCACCTAACTATTAAAAGCTATCAATTTTAAATTTTTCATAAAAACTTACAAAAATAGTTGAAATCAAATTACATTAAAAGTTTTGAAATCGCGCTTGCCCTTCTACCCCCTCCCATACAAAAGTATGATTTCGACCAATTCCATTAAATCAACTAATAACTAACAAATTAAAAGCTAAGAACTTGAAATTTTGTACAAGCACCTTACAAGAGAAAGGAAATAAAACTGCGTCAAAAATTTTACGATTCCCCTACCTAAGGGAAGGGAGGCGGTGGACCAAAATATAGAAAAATTTCACAGATTTTTTAGTTCTCAAGTAACTAATAACCAAGAAATTAAGAGCTACGAACACTTCTCAAGAGAAAAGAAATTATACTGTGTCACAAATTTTACGATTATCTTAACTCTTCTCCCTCTCTGATACAAATAAACGGTTTCGAAAACGTAGAATGTATAGATTTGCATAAAATTTACTTCGTCTCTGAAACTTACTTTCCATACAGAGAATTTTGAGCGTGATTCAAGCAAGTAATTAAGAAATTATTAATATCCACTCACCCCTTCTATCGTCCCCCTAACCATGCAACCTCAATCTTCCACAAGTAATCAAATGAAATATTGATACACAGTAGTTAAGTGTTAAATATTTGACAACAGCCCATATTTTTTGTCGCGTGAAAATCTCAAAACCGGCTGTCCATCCGTCCGTTGTCCGTCCGTCCGTCCGTTCGCACTCTAGCTTGAGAACTCTTCGAGCTAGAAAGTTCAAATTTTGTACACGTCGTTTTTGGCAAAAAAGTAAGGTCAAGTTCGTGAACCAGCCAAAACCTCAACCCCATCTACCCCCACCCATACAAAATGACTCATTTTCAATAATTTACACTAATCAAATTTTCTTGGAAATTAAGAAAACTAATGATTTGGAATTTGGAGCATATTATTTTTATCGTAAATGTGATGTATGTTATACAAATTATTTGAATCCCCCTACTCCTTCCACCACCTCCCATACAAGCTGCACTTTTTCATGAAACATTCAAAGCCGACATTCTCGGAACATATAGCGTTTATCGAGTTCACATTTTGTTCTAAATATTTATTTAGCATTATCAGTAAGATCAAAAAAATTTAACTGATTAGCTTTATTGATGGGGGTAGATCCCTTCCATACAATATGACGCAGTTTCACGACTTCACGAAAATCGATTTTCTTAAAAAGTATGACTGTTACTAGTCTGAAATTTAAAAGATATAATATTCGTAGCTATTTCAGAAAATAAAATCCTCTACCTCCTTCTACCACCTCCCATACAAACTGCACAATTTCACTAAATATACACAAATTTTCTCAGTTCCTATTCAGTTTTTTGAGGTTGCATTCTGTTTAAAACAGTTTTATAGCGACTTTAGAATGATGTAAAAAAAATAATTCAATGTAATATATAAAATATCACCATAACACTCCATATACAAAATTTCTTGGGATCACAAGAATTTCTATTTCATCTTGAGTATCGTAAGATTGTGCAATCGTAGCCCTGTGTTTTATATTTTTTTTTATTTTAAAATTTTGTGAACTTTGAGTGAAGCGAGTAAAAGGAGTGTAACGATTTTACGAACTTAAAATTTGCCTAAAATTGCTTTATTTCTTAGCGTTACAAACGTTAGAACACACAAAATACTTTTAGTTTCATCTGGAGTATAAAAAATAAATTGGGGACAAATTAAAGTTGAAACGTTTTTAACTGAACGTCTTTTTGTTATAAATCACCAGTCGAAATAGCATAATGACTTACATATATCATATTTGGCGCCATACGATTTTTTTCTATTCGCCAGCTAAAAAAAACTTTAATTTATGTTCGAATGGGTGTATTTAATAGAATCGATGTCGAAAGTTAGAAGGAAGTTAATACAAATGTTTCGCTTTAATGTCTTAAGATTTCCTGAAATTCTGGCTATATTACACAAATAGAATACTCCTTAAGAGTATCTACCAACATTTCCATTCTAAGTCCTGCTATTCTAACTTTCTTATATATCGACAAATTTCAAGCATTCTTCAGATACTTGTATTAGGTTCTGAGACCTTTTCATCCACTTTCACTGAATATTTGATTAGGAATGGGCGCAACAGACGGTTTAATTTTTTTTCTTTTCAAACCGTATCTACTACACTTAAGGCACAATAATAAAGTATCCTTTAAAAAAATACTAAAGTCGGATCTTTTTTTCCGGCAGTCTGCTAGACTGAGCAACTAAACAAAATCAAATCAAATATTTTACCTCCGTACTGTTAGATAATGACACTTGCCATTAAACACTTTTGCTCGCTTCAAGTAGCATCATTCTCGTCTTTTATTTGATAAAATAATATATAAGGCTTTTATTGTATACAAAAATTCTTTACCTTAGAGGAAACATAAAATAAAATAAGAAATCGATAATGGCCGAGACTTGGAGTTGGTAGTAAAGTAGAAAAGCTAGCGTTCTACGTGACGAATAGCTTTTTATGTCGTCTGAAATTCGTTAGAAGATTGGGAATTTAAACGCCCGAATCGGTCTTGTTCAACAGTACAAAGTCGACTACTAGAGTTTTCTTAAAAAAAAAAATATAAAAGAACGACTCCTAAATCTAATCCGTGATACCTTAAAAGGAAAGATTTTTTGTTGCTATTTTGTGTTGCTTTAAAAATAGATGAAAAACTTCCAAGGTGAACTTTTCTTTTTATCTAGGTGATTTTAAGGAAACGACTTTCTTTTCGAATGCTTAAAATCGTTTTAAGTTTACCATAGATAATAGGCAAAAACTTCTTATAAGACTTTTTGGATAAAAAAAGGTTCAAAGTCAAATTAAACTTGAAAAAAATTAATTAAAAATGAAATGTGTGCAAAACATTTTGATTGAAATTCTGACGCTTGTAACCACGATAATATGTAAAAAAAGAGGTTTATTTAGGTTAGGTTAGGTTTGGTCACCAATGTCCGGGGGCCACCAATGAGCCCATTGTACGCCTCCGTATTAGTATGATTATGTGGACCGGTGAAAGTAATGAGTTTCATCGGTACAAGGGACGATCATTCAACTCGGCAAAGAAGTACTCTCCGAGAGTTTGTCTTCGGATTGTTCGGCATCACCAATGGTAGAGGAAATACTCTACGGTCTCATCTTCCTCACCACAGCCTCTGGAAATGAAGCCTTCAAGCTTGTTTACTAAGAAGAGAGTGGCCTGTGACTATATTTTTATTATTTATTATTGTCAGTTTCTATCGCATCTCCATATTTTTATTCATTTTCTTCTATCAAAACCAACCCATTCAAAGCCCTCTATAGTAGAAAGCCGAGTAACTGAATCCAACAACAACACGTTGGAGTCATAACAAACATGACAGTTCCATACAAATTCGCGCGCTTTTGTATGAAGCAGACACGGCGGGCTTCGTAAGAATCGCGTTTATTCTTAAATGCAGTGTTAAAGATAGTTCAGCTTTCTAAGGTATTTTAATAATAGTCATCATCATCAATGGCGCGACAGCCCAAATCGGGCCCTGGCCTCCTGAAGTCGTCGCCTCCAATCGTCTCGATCCAAAGACCGCGTCCTCCAGCTGCTAATTTTTAGAATGGCTTTGCTGTCTTCATCAACCGAGTCTTCCCATCGCTTGCGTGGTTTGCCTACTGGCCGGTTACCACTCCCTTTGCCTTTAAGAGCACGTTTGGGGATTCTTCTGTCTTCCATTCGCTCTACATGGCCAGCCCACTGCAGTTTACGTAACTTGATGAACGTTGAAGCTTCTGGCTCGTCGTAGAGTTGATACAACTCATGGTTGTATCTTATTCGCCATTCCGTTCCTTCCTTCACAAGTCCCAAAATTCTTCGGAGGACCTTTCTTTCGAATGCGTTAACTGCTTTTTCGGAAGTTCACGTTAATGTCCACGTCTCGCTGCCATAACAGAGCACAGGTCGTATAATAGTTTTATAAATCCGCAGCTTATTGTTCCTGTGCACTTTCTTGGATTTCATTATTGGAAGTACCGAATAATACGTCTTATTTGCTAGTATTATCCGTCGTTTGATTTCGTCTGTTTCATTACCGTCCTTTGCTAGATTAGCTCCAAGATATATGAAGTTGTCCACACTCTCCAAATTATATTCCGCAATTGTTATGTTTTGTCTGATTGGCGTTCTCCTTCTTGTTTGCGTCATTACTTTTGTTTTGCTTTCATTAATGCGCAACCCGACTTCTTTTGCGGCGGAGTCAAGATTGACAAATACCTCCTTAGCACTAGGGAAGGATCTTGCTAGAATGCTAATGTCGTCAGCGTATGCTACTAGTTGGGTGGACTTGAATAGTAGTGTCCCGTTGGTGTCGACTGGGATTTTTCGGACGACATACTCTAGTGCCAAGTTGAAAAGCATAGGAGCTAGACCATCTCCCTGCTTTAAACCACATTCCGTTCGAAAGCTGGTTGTGGAATCGGTTTGTATTCTCACTTGGGATTCAGTGTTCGTCATTGTGAGTCTTGTTAGTCGGACTAGTTTTGGAGGAATTCCAAAGTCGAGCATGATTTGGTACAGTACGCTCCTGTCGATACTGTCGTATGCTTGTTTAAAATCTACGAATATTTGGTGCACGTCTGTGTTATATTCCCAGCATTTCTCAAGCACCTGTTTCACCGAGAATATCTGGTCTGTTGTAGATCGTCCGGTTCTGAATCCGCCTTGGTATTCGCCAATTATTTGATTAGTATAGGGCTTAAGACGACGTTCAATTATTTTTGTCAGTATTTTATAGGACGTACACAACAATGATATACCTCTGTAGTTCTCACAGCAGAGTTTGTCTCCTTTCTTGTAAATTGGACATATAATGCTTTTTCGCCAGTCGTCGGGTATGATTTCCTCTGTCCAAATTTTGCATATCATACTGTGCAGTATTTCAGCGACACAGTTTCCACCGTTTTTCAGAAGTTCAACTGGTATTTCGTCAATTCCCGGCGCTTTGTTTCGTTTTTGGTCACATAGGGCTGCTTTGATTTCAGGAAGCGTGGGTGGTGTCGATGATAGTTCATCTTCGTCAGTTGAGGCTTGAATTGAAATGTTGTCTGTCGTTATCGGTGCTACTGGGATGGGATTCAAAAGATGTTCAAAGTATGAAGCCCATCTCCTTTTGATTTCTTCTGTGTCGCTGATGATATTGCCCTCTGTGTCTTTGCAGAGACTGGTTTTTGGTTTATATCCCTTTTTCAAGTCTTTTACTATGGCGTATGCGTCCCGCGTATTATTTTTTCTCATGTCGTCGTCCATTTTTTGTATCTTGTCATTATGGTACTTCCTTTGTTTTCGTCTGCAGGTCTTTTTCGCATATCGCCTAAGCTCGTCATATTTTTCTTTTTTGGCTCGTGTTGGTCGTTCAGTAAAAAATTTTGTAAGCTTCGTTCTTTCTATCTATTGCGTCGCGACATTCTTGGTCGAACCAATCATTACTTTTTCGCCGTGCTTGATATCCTAATACCTCTTCCGCGGAGGATTTGATGCCGTCTCGTATTTTCATCCACGCATTATCCACTGGCATATTTTTAAATTTTTACTGAACGACCAACATGAGCCAAAAAAGATATAAATGACGAGCTTAGCCAATATACGAAAAAGGCCTGCAGGCGAAAATAAATGAAGTACCATAACGCTAAGATACAAAAAATTGACGACGATGTGGTACAAAATAAAACGCGGGACCCATATGCTATAGTAAAAAACTTAAAAAAGGGATATAAAATAATAACCACTCTCTACAAAGACGCAGAGGGCAACATCATCAGTGAAATCAAAAGAAGATGGCCTTCCAACTTTGAACATTTTCTCAATCCCATCCCATAAGCACCGATCAGTATAGAAAACATTTCAATTGAGGATTCAAATGGTGAAGAAGAACCATCATCGACACTACCCACGCTTGCTGAAATCAAAGCAGCCCTATGTGACCAAAAACTAAACAAAGCGCCGAGAATTGACGAAATACCTGTTGAACATCTGAAAAACGGTCGAAACTGTGTCGCTGAAATACTGCACTACATGATATGCAAAACTCGGACAGAGGAAATCATACCCGACGATTGGCGAAAAGTATCATTAGTCCAATGTACAAGAAAGAAGACAAACTCAGCTGTGAAATATCATTGTTGTGTACGTCCTATAAAATACTGACAAAAATAATTGAACGTCGCCTTAATGAAATAATTGGCGAATAACAAGGTGGACTCAGAACCGGACGATCTACAACAGACCAGATATTCTCGGTGAAGCAGATGCTTGAGAAATGCTAGAAATATACCACAGAGACACCAAATTTTCGTAGACTTTAAACAAGCATACGATAGTATCGACAGGAGCGTACTGTACCAAATCGTGCTTGACTTTGGAATTCCCCCAAAACTAGTCCGACTAACAACACTCACAATGACGAACACTGAACCCCAAGTCAGAATACAAACCGATTCCACAAACAGCTGGTTCAAAGCAGGGAGATGGTCTAGCCCCCCTACTTTTCAACTCGGATCCTAGTCAACACCGACACTACTGTTCAAGTCCACCCTACGAGTAGCATACACTGACGACATTAATATCCTAGCAAGATCCTTCCCTAGTGCTAAGGAGGTATTTGTCAATCTTGACTCCGCTGCAAAAGAAGTCGGGTTGCGCATTAACGAAAGCAAAACAAAAGTAATGACGCAAACAAGGAGGGGAAAGCTAATCAGACAAAACATAACAATTGCGAAATATAATTTGGAGAGTGTGGACAACTTCATATATCTAGCAAAAAACGACAATGAAACAGACGAAATCAAACGATGGATAATATTAGCAAATAAGACGTTTTATTCGGTACTTCCAATTATGAAATCCAAGAAAGTGCACAGGAACAATAAGCTGCGGATATATAAGAGAGATACGCTTATAAAGTCGAAAAATGTTAGAATTTTCACATAAAATAAAGAAATCAAACAATAGATACGTGCTCGCGGATCCTTAAAGACTGGATCCTCTGTCTATCAAATGCTTTCCACTATATGATCTCGCCGTTGTGTTAATAAAATGAGTTTTCTGAAATTAAGCCTTAAAGAATTTTGAAAATAATTTTATAATCACATATTTGCATTTACATTCCTTTTGGTCAGGATGAAGAGGTTCATTATTTTTCAAGATTTCTGTCAGTACTAAATTATAAAAAATCTCTACGGAAGAAATTTACCTCGACGTTTTTGCACTCGACATTCAATAAAAAAATCCAACAGTTCATCCACGACAATTTATTTACTACAATTCATCCATTGAAGATTGCGTCTATCCATCCATTGAACAATTTGTCTATAGGGTAACTCATCCCCTGAAAAATTTATCTCAGCACGATTCGTTTAATGGTTAATTTATCCATTGGCATTTCGTGGCTATAATGTCGAGTTCTGTCATCCTGATGGCTTGAGCCAATATTAATTCAAAATATGTTAATTTCATCAAATGAATGCATCATTATTAAACTTATAACTAACTAATAGTAGCCATATATTTTTTTGTAATCCTTACCACTGTACTTCGTGTACTCTCGTTTTATTCGATCTATTATAAACAAACAAAATTTTATTAAATTATCTAAACCAACTTTTCAAAGGGAGGCACTTCGAGCTTCAAAGGAGGGGAGAGCTTCCTCCCATGGTGGTACCTAATACAACACAATAACCTTAAAATGTTTTAAGCTAAAATTTATATCATGACATGATTTTTGATTTCTCTAATATTTTACAAGGTCGAACATGTTAGCCATCACCATGAGATAAGAATGTTGATAAGCATTTTCGAAACCGCCGAAAAATCAGCCTTTTACGCTTCCAGTATAAAACTTTAAAGACTTCTCAATTCATGTCAACAATAGTCCTACTCTAGTGGGCATAATATTCATTCCTTATTTATTCCTAACAGCATAATGAATATCCTTGCTTTCTACCTTTCTAATACAAATAAAGCTGGCAATTTATCGAAGCATGAAATTATATAATGTACCATCTGCCATGATGTTAACTCGTTTTCTTAATACACCCACTCTGCAGGCCGAATTAAAACGCCATAATGAGCTCTATGTAGCTTCAATATAACACCTGTTGCATCATTACTCTGACACTCTTCTTCCGTCCGCCCGCTTTGAAGGATCCATTATTAGAATAGACAATGGAGCTAAGGTAGTTCGAGATGGGCGGAAGTAAGGTTTCTGGCGAGAGTATATCTAAGTAAAATATCAGAGCCTTTTCTCTGGGGAGCGACTCAGGATTCAAATCTCCCCATTACTAGCTACAGAAAGCAGAGAACATAATTGAAATTAGGACTAGAATGTCGTGCATACTCCCAAGGCAGGCCATTAAGGAGCCTTTTTTCTCATCTCTAAAGCATCGTAAACAGAACGAAAAATAGCGTCGAGTTTCTGTGTGCAAAAACCTAGCTATCTATTTGCTATACAGTAAGATAGATTGAGGCTTCTTTTGTTGACTTCATTTGCAATTGTTTTCTAAGGATTCTAGAAATTATTCGACTGACGAAAAGAAATTAAACGTGCAGAGTGTTTGCGCATCATCGTTAGCTCTGCTTCAAGTGCACGAAAAATGAGAAGAATTACAATTACAATCCTGACTAGCAGGATGTAGCTGGAGCCGCTACCAGGGTTTAAGGTTTGAGTTATTTGCTGGTGAAACGGTGAAAGGTAGTTATGTTATATGTATTATTCAAAAGTTTACTGCATTAACAATTTATTTTGTTTGTTTTTCGTTTGAACTGAATGGTTCGAGGAAACTTTTAATCGCATTTAGAAGGATGTTAAAAGGCTACCCGATATGGGTAGGATGTGACGAATGATCGAACATTTGGATGCAATTTATGTATGATAATATATATTTTGCACCCACATGAATATTGCAATTATAGAGAGTTTAGAATTGCTCAATAAATCTTTTCCAAGTAGACTCTTAAAATCAAAATGCCAAAAGTTGTTAATCAAGAGTCATTTTAAGGGGGTCACTTCTTGAAACAAAAAAAATTGATTTTTTATCGTCGATTCTGATTCAATACTCAATTCTGCGTATGTTTTTCCGATTAGTAAAAGTGATCAAAATTGTTAAAACTAAATACACTATTTTTTGAAAAATTGAAATTTCACAAAATCACACTGAAATCACTTGAAAAATCAAAACAAATGATTTGAAACGTACATAATGGAAAGTAACAATTACAATTTACAATCTGGAATGTTATAATATTAAACTAAGAAGGCAACACAGCACACTAAAAAAAATAAGCTGCCAACAAGTCGGGCGAAACTTTATTATTCTTGGGACAAGTTGCGGATGAGTGGAAAGTCAATATGCAAGTTAGAGTGGTTAGGGAAGGCTAAGTGAAAGGGAGTTCTTGGGCAGGGCTGTTGTCAATTTAACAATATTTCATTCGTTTCTGCAAGTTTAGGTTTTTATGAGGGAAAGGGGAGGGGTAATAGTAAGGGTGCGTGGATGTTAATAGCTTTTTAATTAATTGCTTGAATCGCGTCCAATATTCTCTGTATAGAATGTGTTTCACAGACGAAGTTGCATAGAATTTTCATAAAATTCGGTGTATTCTAATTTTTATTATTTTTTCTGTATGTACAACAAATAGATGTATACACATGGACAATTTAAATTTTGTATCTTTCACCAGAGACCTTAAAAAATCACTCAAAATTTTCGACATTTTTGGTTACCACCTTCCTACCTCTTACACCTCCCGACGTAAAATTTTTACCAAATTTAAAAACTACTTAGTTCTACAATTTGACAAAATTTGATTTTGATGTCTGCACTCAGTTTTGAAATATAACGGTTTGAAATTTTGGAAAGTGCATCATTTTTGGAATGCTCCCCATTTCCCCCCACTACTATTTTGTCCAAATGTTATATTTTTCTCGTATTTCTCTAGTATAGTTTAATATAGGTTCTAAGATTCAATTACATAGCTTGATAAAGAGCCGAGATATTGATTTTTAAGTGTTTTCTTTGCACCCCTTGACCCTCCCCCTTCCAATAATTAGCTTTTATCTAAACTGATTCTAGTGGACCTATATGCTACCTTAATGGTCTCAAAATATCAATTTTTATGGTAAGTAATTTCAAAGATATAATCATTTGAAAAAAAAATTCGGCTGACAATTCTGGTTCTTAGCCCCCCCCCCTTTTCGCACCCCAATGGATAAAAAGGTTAAATTATTTTTAAAAGCTGTCCCATAAACCCCTCTATATGTATGTTGAGTTTTACCTTCCTTGCTGTTACCATGGTTGAGATATTCGAATTCGTATTTTTCGGTTTAAGTGCCCCCCCTCCTCCCCCTGAACTCGTACACCCCCCAAAATGGGTATCCGCTTGAGATCCGCAACTATCTACAATCCCCCCAAAAATGAACTTTCTGTCTTGAAAGGTTAGGGGGGTAATGTGCGCTAAGCGTACACACCGGCGTACGGCGGACGGCGTACAGACAGACGGATTTTTTTTTTGCATTTTTTAGGCTATTTTAGTCATGAAACGCGAAAAAACAAAATTTCAAGGTAGCAAATTTTTTATTTTTTTTCCAAGGCGATCACAATACTTTATTATTAAAATAAAGTAAAGTAGTAGTAGTAGTCCCATATGAGACAGCCTATCAGGCACTCCATTTTATATGTCCTCCTTTATCTAGAGCATCATATATCTTAGTAAGCTTTTTTATAATCGATTTTTGTTGAAGCAGCCCAGTTGTCTTTGAGACTGAAAAAAAATTTTCAGTTGCATAAGAACATTGAATTGAAATGTACACACAAAGTTGTTTTTATTCTTTTCATTTAAAAGCAATGAAAAAAGACTTTAGAAGAACCTAAAGTCAACAGAAGTTATGTTACTGTTTCGTTACTTAAATTTCGGAAATATTCGGTATTGACATATTATTTGATTAACCAACAAAAAGCTGTTAAGATTTCATAAAAAAAAAAACTTTGAAACAAATCTATACATATTTATAAACCACATAACTCAATTGGATCATTAAATTTCAAATATAAAGTTTAATTTGGGAAAGTGAATCCTTAAAATCCTTTAAAATATTAATTTCTTCTTCTTTTCTTCATTATTGTAAAAGCTTTTAAAACTTTTTAATATTGTCACATTTAATAATCTCGCTAACTGTCAATTTGGTTGTACCTTTCACTGTCAATTTCTGTAAATCGCTTTTACGAAATGTACGTAAAAAGTTTTACCTACAAAATATCGAGAAACAAACTACCCTCGGAAATGGAGCTGAACAAAAGAGGAAAAAAGTATATATAAGCATCTACCCATATAACTCAGATATATTCATGGAAAATACGGAACAGAAAAATAATTTTCAGCTCAAGAAACTTTAGGGTGCGAATACCTTTTTTTCTGTGTGCTACAAAGACAATGAAAATCTCCCTTTCCATGGAAACCGTAATCTTTGGGAAATTTTTGCCTATACCAGTACTGAAAGAGTTAGCCATATCGATGGAAATCTGTAATTTACTTTCGGGAATGTTGATGTGTCATTGTAGCATTTTTATGCTCTAGTATAAACATAATCTGAGAGAATTAAAAGTTTGCTGCAATGAAATTTATAAGACTTTGGAATAAGGTTTGGGGAGAAAAATTAGTTACATAGAAGTTCATGTTATAAATCAAAAAATCTCAAAACCGAATGACTGGACCCCTACCTGTCAGTATGTCCATGATTATTTGCGCTTCCGAGCTTGAGAACGCATTGAGCTACAAAGTTAAAAATGTGTAAACGTAATTTTTGACGAGAAATGTCACTCTGAAAGCTCGATTTCGAGTGACCGTCTGTCGGCCTGCCCGCCTTTTTACAAACAACTGCGAAGGTTTTTTTTATCATTTTTAGCAAAAAAGAAACTTCGACATTTCCTCATTCCTTGTACCCATAAAAATTTTACGAAAATTCGAAATTTATTTTTCGATCGACATGAAAATTTGTTTATAATATAACTTTCTCGTCTGATCCAGTCACTCTTTATACCCAATCCGAAATGAAGGCATAATTTTGAAGAATACATTGTATCGATCAGTCACCAGTTCGATTCCCGGGATAATCATTCAACCATTGATCAAGTTCATCGGATAACTAATATTATTGAGAAAACACTAGAAAGAAAAAAAGTCTCTTCAACGGCCTTTCTTGACGTGGAGAAGGCTTTTGACAAAGTGTGGCATGAGAGGCTTAAAGCGATCCTTTCCGCACAATTTACAAATATATTAAAATCATATACATATGTATATCAGAAAGATACTCCAGAATCAAACATGAAGATGAATATACCTTTGCAGGCGATACCGCAATAATGGCTGTAGGAGACACTAATTTGGAATCAACATAAAAATTACAAACGGCCAAAAAATGGCGGGAAAAGCTAAATGAAACCAAATCGGTGCATGTCGAATTCACTAACAAGAAAATCAAGCTCATTCCAGTTTACATCAACAATCAAGTGATACCTTACTCGAACACAGCTAAATACTTGGGCATGACGTAAGACGCCAAGCTTAGATGGAAAGCTCACGTCAATAAAAAAAAGATAAAATTCAATATAAAAACATAACAGAATTATGATTGGGCATAATTAAAGTCTAAGTCAAAAAACAAATTGTAGTTAGGCTAGCAGGCTAAACCCTTGAACGCTTTAATCATCTTCTCCTATAAAGCGCAATCATATGATACTCTAGATGAAATAGGAAATAGTTTATTGTACCGGCAAATATGTCAAATTCTTTCGAATAGTGAATAGTATGGGAAGTGGTAAAATCAGAGGGAGGAGGTTTACACTTTTTGTATATAACGCCGAACGTAGTATACAAAATGTTTTATGCTGAATTTAAAGTCTGTAGCTTTTATAATTTTCGAGAAAATTGAACAATTTTTGCTTGAATTTATGGCATTTGTATGGAAGGTGGCAGAGAAAGTGGAAGGTTTTATATGATTTTGAATCTGCTTATCAACATCCTAAACACATTGCTTTGTTACAATTTTAAAGTCGATAGCTCTCATATCGAAGAAGAAATATTTTTTTTGAATTTCCAATACAAACATTTGCATGGGAGGTAGTCGAAGGAGTGAAGCGAAGTTCAAATTTTTCAGCATTCATTGCAAATATTAAGGGACAAATTCGGACAAAATTGTAAGTTTGTACTTTTTCTAGTTTTAATGAAAATCGATTAAATGCATTTACCAAAATTTTGCATTTGCATGAGAGGGGTTAGAAGAAGTACATATTTGAATCAAAACCAAATTTTTCGACATCAATGCTATTTGTAATGTCGCTTTGACGGTTTTGGAGAAAAATAGATTAATTGACATTCCGAAATTGGGAGGGGTAGAAAGAGTAAGGTGAAGTTGATGGCTTTTCCAAAATTAGTTGAAATTGTAATAAAATTAATTATAACAAAAACTGGTTCTTTTAACTTTTTTAGCTGCACTGCAAACCGAATTGATGCTTTTTGGAAAATGTAGCATTTGTATGGGAGGTGGTAGAAGGTGTTTTATTATTTGACGTTAACGATATTTACATTATTATACTATGCAGTTGAATTCACCCACAGCCAGTCCTGCTTGCCCTGAAAATGTCAAATGGACACTCACTGGATCACGGGCTTATCACCCGTGATCTGAAATCCTAACTGATACGAGAAACGGATACAGCGCCTCAGATACAGACTGATTTTACAGTAACGACTTTCGGCATTCGAAAACGGACTATAATTGGATTCTGGAACGTTCGAACATTGAATGACGGAGAAAGGGCTAGAGTCACTCAGTCAAGCCAAGCCAAAAATGGTGTGGCTTTCGTCCTTACACCGAGAGCGTGATACAGCCTCATCAGCTGGGAACCAATTTCGGATATGATTATCGTCGTCAGTCTCTGGACCAGTGTCATAAACGTTACAATTCTACAGTGCTATGCACCAACTAATACCGCAACAGAGGACTTTTATAATCCAAGTGAGTGCAACCTTCGAACGTGTTCCAAGAGGTGATATTATTATTATCCCAGGAGATATGAACGATCAGGTTGGATCTGACAACACTGGACTAGAACACGTCATGGGGAAGCATGGTGACTCTAGTGTTGATGCGTCACGACCTTGGATTAAGAGACCCGAAAACGGCGAATTATTTGTGGAGTTTTGTAGTACTCGGCAAATGGCCATCAGAGGGACTCTTTTTTCACACAAGAGTCATCATAAAACATTTGGGGTGCCTGCGTGAGATTGTGCACAGCAGCTATCCGACGACCACAAATTCTTCAAACGAAGCGTAAGCTTAATGTGGATAAACTCATAGATTCCAACAAAAAACGCGAATAGACCACCATCCTACGCAAAAACTCATCCATATTGAGCGAATATTAAATACGCACACTGGACGCCAATTGGGAGACAACCAAAAACACTTTTCTAACTAGTGCTGAAGGGTCTTTGGGATACATATGTGCAAAGCGGTGAGAAACCCCGGATGTCGCAAGACATATGGGACAATCACTGTGAAGCAGCTCAGGATCTATTAAAGCAGAGAATATCTTCTTCAATGGCACTACAGCCCAAATCGGGCCTTGGCCTCCTGACCTTCAGGTTCCTTAACATTTTTCATTATTTATTGCGGAAGAGTTGTTAGCTCTTCGCACAACCCTCTATCTACGAATTTTTCATTTTCGTAGATTGAGGTAACTAAGGTATATCCAAGCAGGTAGTGTGCTGGACTTATACGTCGACCGGGATTTGAACTCACGACCTTCGCATTGTAAGCCAAACACGCTACCCACTAGACTACACCCTAGCAGAGAATATACGGAGAGAAATTTGACGTAGCGATTATTAGTGAACAATATCGAAACTTAGGATATTTAGGATAGATCTCAAACAGAACACAAAAAGCAGCAGTCTGGGCCTGTGGAGAGAAGACTTTCCAAAGTAAATCACACACTGATAACCAGTAATACGTAAGAGCAAAGATGGGCGGAATAAATATATATAGCTGCTATATACCACCGAGTGTTGGCAACAATGAATATGAAAGGATTCTCGATGGACTCACGATCGATGTTAAGTCAACAAGCCCAAATATCATTGCTGGTGACTTCAACGCATGGATCACAGAATGGGGAAGCAAACGTACGAATAGGAGAGGAAATATGCTACTCAAAGCCTTTGCGTCGCTTGACGTCATCGTTTTAAATAGTGGGCGCAAAAACACATTCGAAAAGAACGGAAGAGTTTCCGTAATAGACATTAGATTTGCAAGCGAACATTAATCCAGTACACAGAATGGCGGTTAAGTGATGCATACACGCATAGCGACCAACAGGCAATAATAGTGACAATTAATTCTGGTAGAAGAAATCGTCAAAAGTGCCAGCATGTGAGAGCGCAGACAAAAGGATGAAAAGATAATACACTAGATGAAGAAATCTTCAAGATGGTACTGAATGCCGAACATGACTTGCAAGAAGATATAGAAAATCATGCTCAAAGTTTAGTAGAACTGAGTAAAGCCTGTGACGCGGCAATGGTGAGAAGAAAAGCTCACAACGTACGGAAACCAAACTACTGGTGGAACGATAACATTGCTCGGTTACGCACTAGATATCACAAAGCTAGACGACAGCTGCAGCGGAAAAGAACAACCGTAAATAGTAGTTCTCTAAACGATATATATAGGTACAAAGAAGCCAGGTCAGAACTTAAAAAGGCAATTAGGCAAAGTAAACAAGAATGTTTCAGAGAGCTTTGTAACAATATGAACGGTAACTTATGGAATGGAGCATATAGGGTAGTGATGTCGAAACTGAAGGGACCAAAGGGACAAGCACCAACGTGTCTTATACTAATGGAGAAAGTGGTCGAATCGCTATTCCCGAAACGCTCCGATAGTAATGCTGCGACAATAATAGAAAGTCCCACTGAAGTGAATAACGAACCAGCGGTGGTGACTGCGGAGTAGGTACTCCAAGCAGCTAAGTGGCTCGAGAATAATAAATCACCAGGATTAGATAACATACCAAATAGAGCGCTTAAACTAGCTTTAAAGCTCAGTGCAGACGTCTACGCAGAAATGTACACGAAATGCCTAAAGGATGGTATTTTTTTCTCCAAAATATGGAAACGCTAACGTTTGGTTCTACTCCCGAAACCAAACAAACCACTCGGAGAACCGAGTTCGTACAGGCCACTATGCATGCTTGACTCACTGGGAAAAATCCTCGAACGGTTCATTCTTAACAGATTAAAACAACATATACAAGAGAATGGAAACATTTGAGAGAATCAATATGGATTCCGCAAAGGGCGCTCTACAGTCGGCGCAATAAAAAAAGTAATAGACAGTGCTGAAAAGGCCATTGAAGGCAGTAGATGGTAGAATGGTTCTAAAGAATACTGCGCTATAATAACACTAGACGTCAAAAATGCATTCGATTCGGTGACGTGGCCTCACATAGTTAATGCTCTACTAAAATTGGAAACTCAACCATACCTCCTACGAATGGTCAGGAGCTATCTCGCAGATAGAGTATTACTATATGATACCCAAGAAGGAGTGAAGAAGTGTAGCATAACATGCGGAGTCCCACAGTGCTGAGTACTAGGACCGTCGTTATGGAATATACAATATGATGATATCTTACGACTTCCAGTACCAAGGGGCGTACAAATAATTGGCTACGTGGATGATATAGCAATTACTGTGGTAGAAAAATACTTACAGAGCATCAACAACGAAAGCACCAACGAGATTTTTGACATTAAGAACTGGGTTAGAACATCTAATCTTAAGCTAGCTGCACAAAAAACAGAAGTAGTTCTTATTACAAGCAGAAAACAAAGAGAGCATATAACGTTAAATATAGATGGACTTGAAATCGTATCCCAACCCTCCATTAAATACTTGGGTTTTATGAAGAATATCATTCCAGACGAACATCGAAACAGTCTGCGCAAAATCAGGATGAGTGAACTCCGCCCTATGCAGAACAATGGCGACCACTGGAGGACCCAGCCAGGATACTTCTTTCAAGAGTGACGCGAAGTATCATAATGTATGCTGCACCGATATGGAGCGAAGCACTACTATACAAATCTTACGCGAATATGTAAAAAAAACCCCATAGAGTAAGTGCGCCGCGAACGCCATAGCTGGATTACTGCCGCCAGACATACTAGCTGCTGAAGCACAACGATTATATCACAAAAAGAATGCGGTAAGTCGATGCTTAACAGTGGAACAGAAAAAGGAAGAGCAACGGGTAAGTACCAATGCCTGGCAACTGCAATAGAACACCGTAAACAAAAGCCACTGGACGTATAGACTCATAAGAGACCTATATAAGTGGGTTGGACGGAAGCATGGTGAAAAAGATTACTACATGACCCAATTTCTGTCAGGGCATGGCTGTTATAGAAGCCATTTGCACAAATATGGCCATGATTCCTCTGCGTCATGTCCAAGTTGTACAGATGCAGAGCATGTATTCTTTCACTGCCCAGCCTAATGACAGAAGAAGAGTCAAAGACATCGTTGGAAAAAATATTAACCCCGACATCATAGTTCCACATATGCTGAGCAGCAGCGAAACCTGGAATGCGGTGACTCAGATGTGCGTGAAAGTTCTCACCGAGCTGAGGAGACTCGAAAGACTACGTAGGAAGCTATCTGAGACAGAAGGGCCTACCTAACAGTTGGTAGTTGAATAAAATAGGAAGTGAAATATACAGGGTGACATAAGATATTATATGTGACAGTAAATTGACGTTTGAGCTTTAAGCTCCTCCCTCCTCCTGACGAAATACTTAACGGTTGTCCCGGGGGGTAGTGGGTTAAGCGAGGGGTTTTTAGCGGGTTCAAGTCCCGCACACTTCAAGGCTTTCAATGCTTTTCCCCGCGGTAAAAATAAAACATGGGACAAGGTTGGAAATCGCAAAACAGCCAAATTGGCAATAATCTCTCAACCCGATGAAAACCAACGAACGCCCGACCTGAGGCAGAACTACCGCGATGCTCATATACAGCTTAAAAGGGCTGTTAGACGCAACAAGAGAAAGGTCATTGAAGATCTGGCCAACAAGGCAGAATCTGCGGCTTACCTTGGTGATATGAACTCACTATTTAAAATCATGAAACAGTTGACAAACAGGAATTTCACCGCCAACTATTTAAAGTCATCGATTTAAAATTTTGCATAAAAACTTTTAAAAATAATTGAAATGAGACTGCGTCAACATTTTTGAGATCACGCCTGCCCATCTACCCCCATACAAAAGTATGATTTCGACCAATTTAAATAAATAAACTAATAACCAGCAAATTAAAAGCTACGAACTTGAAATTTTGCACGACTCCCTTACTTCCTCTACTCCCTCCCATAAAAATGTTTGGTTTCGTGAATGAAAAATACACTGAATCCTATGAAAATTTTATGCAACTTCGTCTATGAAAGTAGCAGAAGAACTGACTACAATCCAACTATTCTAAAGGCAAAATTTAACACTGGAAGACTGAACTCACACTACATCAATGCAGATAAATGCTTGTTATGTGACAATTACCACATGATGTGAAGTCTTCAAGTCATACAACACCAAACAACTATGGGAGTTAGTACGTGAAAAGAAAATGTGCATAAACTGTCTTCGACAAGCAAACTCAGTGCAATAATTCTCTAGCCTCCGGAACTGTAGATTATGCCATCGACAACATCATACTCTTATTCATGAAGAAGGAAAACTCCGGAGACCGTTATAATCCCATGTGTCAAATGAGGTAACAGAAAAAGAGATACCAATGAAACGAATAAGCCAGGACCTATTGCGCCTATTAGCCCAGAATTGCTCAAACGGACAGATTCTATGGCACCTTGAACAATGGCTAAAACATACCAGCGAAAAGAAGATCAAGAAACTCAGTCACGGCAAGTTCAGTCTCATTTTGCGAACCAATTGACAGAAATTAGACATGAAGTATTACTCGCTACAGCCTTGATTAAAATCGAAGGAAACGGTGGTAGTTCCGGAACTCTTCGAGCTCTTAGCGATTCTGGATCTCAAGCCACATATATAACTGAGGACGCTGTTGAAAGATTGCGATTGCCCAAATCAAAGGCATATGCAAAAATTTCAGGACTAGGTCAACCTAAAGCAATAGTAGCTCGAAGTTGTGCAAAACTAACAATCCAGCCTATACATCCATCAGCGTTTCGTTTAACTATATCTTCCTTAGTACTCAAACGATTGACCCACATACTACCAAACGAGCAAATGAAGCGCGGAAATTGGAAAAATATTTAGCAGTTCAATCTGGCAGATCCATCATATTACAAACCGAGTCAAATTGATATGGTACTAGGAGCAGACATTTATTCGGTAATCATACAGAATGGAATTGTCAAAGGTCCAGAAGGAAGTCCAGTTGCCCAATGCACAGAATTGGGATGGATTTTATCTGACGCTATTAAGGTTCTGGTACCACAACTATCTGTCTGGTAGCTGAAACAACAGTCGACAACCAATTAACCAAATTTTGGGAATGTGAAGAAATCCTTCCGAAACGAATACTCACAATTGAAGAAAAATAATGTGAAGAGCACTATGAGATGACGCACCACCGAAATATGGACGGCATATACGAAGTACGCCTTCCGTTAAAAAAAAACGTCGATCCCCGAAAGACTTTAGGAAATTCTAGACAAAAAGCAATATCACGATAGCTTGGAAGATGGTAAAACGACTTGAAGCAAATCCTGAGCTAAAAGAAGAATATAAAAAATTTATGTTGCAATATATAAATTGAAAGCAAATGGAATTGGTCGAAGTAGCGCCATTTAAATCGAACAATGAGTCGTACTATATGCCACACCATGCATTAATCAAAGACGAAAGTACAACGATGAAACTTCGCGTAGTGTTTGACGCATCTGCCAAAACAAGTACTAGAACTAGCCTAAATGATTTACAAATGACTGATCCTACATTACAAGTAGAATTAGTTTTCGTACTACTACGTTGGAGAAAGCACAAAATCATGTATTCCGCAGATGTGGAAAAAATGTACAGACATATAAGGATTACCAAAGACGACAGAAAATATCAGAGAATCCTGTGGCAGGTATTTCAGAGCGACTAATAACATACCAACTCAATACGGTAACCTATGGTACATCACCAGCACCGTACTTAGCTGCTAAAACCCTTCAACGAATAGCCAATGGCGATGGTAGTATATATCCTAGAGCAGCGGACATAGTACTTAGAGACTTTTACGTCGACGATGTGCTCTCAAGAGAAGACACTGTAGAAGCTGCATATTTGCATATTTGACCCACTAGGATGGCTAACACCGGTAACACAATAAAATGTATCTTTCAAGAGTTATGGCTAACGAAAATATCATGGGGCGACTATTTGCCTTCTGAAATTTTCGCAAAATGAAATAAATTGAGCGTAGAACTCCATTTCCTAGACGAAGTCACAATACCTCGATGGATAAACTACAGTAGAAATACAGAAATAGGCGAATTATATGGATTTTGTGACGCATCTGAAAAAGCTTACGCAGTAGTTCAATGAAACCTTGAAGGGCGAGAACTACCTTTTGTTATAATAACAACACTATACATGAAAACCCAAACTTGCATAAATAAACGTTTGAAATATTTATTGAGGTACTGGAGCTATTAATCGTATCCGCAATTATGTGTTAAATTCACAACAGCCCTGCCCGAGAACCCCCCTTCATTAGCCTTCCCTAACCAGTCTAACCTGTATATTGACTTTCAACGCATCCTCAACTTGTTCCAAGAATAATAAAGTTGTGCTCGACTTGTTGGCAGTTTATTTTTTGTAAACTTCATGTTCCAAAGTCTTAATAAATTTAGCACTGATCAACTAATAATAATAGTAGTTTATTCATAACTGTTTTGCCATTAACCAGTTGCCTCAACAGTATTTTGAATTATAGGTACACATTTGAAAAAAGTAGAATATTTTATTGACTCTAATTACCAACAATCTGCAAATAGTAATAATATCATACCGAAACTTCTTATGTACATAATTATAGTACTATGGTCGAAATGCAACAATATAAAGTCTTCACATTAATAATAACAATAATTCTCACCAGTAATTATAATACGTACGCAACGATTTTTTTTTTCATAATTAAAACTTAGGGATTTCCTCAAACACAAGTAATCCTTCTTCTCTTAATCATTTTCATCACAAAAACTCTTTTCCCTAAGCAGGGAAAAAAATGAAATCATATTTTTTTGAGGTAGAAATAAAAATGATTTTCCTTATTTTTCTTCAAGGACTCTTTTACTAAATTCTCCAAGCCCCATGAATTATAATTGTATACCAGGGGTAGGCCCAGTTGCAGAATTCTGGCCTGAAAATCATGAAAGTGAAGAAAAACAACGCTAAAAAGGACGAAGAATTCGGGCCATCGTGCGGATACTGGAAAATTAATTTCATGCCGGATAAGAAAAAAAGTAAAAACCCATGAAAGGAGAAAATATCTTTAGAAATGTATGCAAAGCACATTAAAAAATTGTTTTCAGGCCGCGGATACTAACGATATTCTTTGGCTATACAGTCAGATCCAGGACTTATCCCTTTGGTATTAGAATTTCACTTACAAAAGTTGCGTCGGCGGTAAGAAGGTTTAAAGGTAAATCAGATCAAGATAATGGGATAAGCAGATCCCATGAAGTAAAGTGCTTACGGCGCTAGGCAAAGTTTCATTTAATTCATGGTACGAACTAATGTCTTTTGCCGTAAATTCCATGAAAACTGCTTTTATTATTAAGTAAAGTAAGTGGAATGTTTTCTACTTGAGACAAATAACTGGAGTGCTATAATTTTCATGTCTTAATTGGATATCCCCGAACGTTAGAGTTACCTTAGAATTTTCGAATTTCAAATAGGGTATGGAGCTAGTTAAGATCACACTTTCTATTCAAAATTTCAGGCATTGATAATGTATTATATAGAGTTTTGTTGTTTATAATGTATAAATTGGATAAATTTCAATAAGCAGACATACCGAACTCCTTGAAGAACTAACTGTGAGATTAATGATGATATAAAGAAAGGAAGGCATTATTGTATAATAAAAATCCCACAAATGACCGAAGTTTATCAGGCTAGATTCCGTAGAGGCCGTGTTGTATCGACAAAAAAATTACCCTAATTGTAATACTAGGAGCAGCCCGACGTGTAATTCTAGCACTAGCCTACATGAATATATCTGAACCACTTCGACCTGAGAAAGTGAAAATTCATTAAAGGATTTACAACCCTTTCACATTATCAAATATATGTTAAGGAACCTGGTCGATTTGGGCTAAAGAAGAAGCGAAAATACATATGGAATGATCTGCATAGTCTCCTATATCTTCAGAGAAGATCATAGAAGTGATTAAGGAATTCTAATAAGATGCAATATAAAATACCGCTTCTTACAGAATAGATGCGCAAGAGCTTTATATGTACATAAGTGTCCGAAAAGGCAGAACTTTATTGTCACCCCTGTTTCTGATGGTAACAAAGGTGGATGATAACGAGTTTTTATTTGATCGCTTGAATCATGTTCAAACCTCTCAGTATAGAATGTTAGTTTCATAAATGGAGTTTCTTAGACTTCCTATGAAATTCGGTACATTTTGTATTCACTAAATCAAACATCAAATCATCATAGGAGGGGGTAGAGGAGAAGAGCGAATCGCATACTTTATAACGCAGTTTTATTTGCTTTTCCTTGAGAGGTATTCGCACAAAATTTTAAGTACGTAGCTTTTGATTTGTTGGTTATTATTTGATTTATTGAAATTGGTCGAAATAATACTTTTGTATAGGAGGTGGTAGAAGTGCAAGAGAAATTTCAAAACTTGTGATGCAACTTTGTTTTAAATATTTTTAAAAGTGTTTGTACAAAATTTCAATTTGATAGCTTTTAACGGTTTGATAATAATTGATTTCTTAAAAATGGTCGAAAAAAAAACTTTTGTATGTGAGGTGTAGAAGTTTTGAAGATATTCGACAGTTAATGTCTAAAAGTTTTGAGCATTTTTACTTTATTATTATAATAATAAAGTATTGTGATCGACACAAGAAAGAAAACAAAGTTTGCTACCCTGAAATTTTTTTTTTTCGCGTTTCATGACTAAATTAGCCTAAAAATGCAAAAAAAAAAATCCGTCTGTCTGTACGCCGTCCGCCGTCCGCCGTACGCCGACGTGTACGCTCAGCGCACATTAACTCCCAAACCCTTTAAGATAGAAAGTTCATTTTTGGAGGGATCGTAGATAGTTGCGGATCTCAGGCGGATACCCATTTTCGGGGGTATACGGGTTCAGGGGGAGGCGGGGGGAGCGCTTAAACCGAAAAATACGAATTCAAATATCTCAACCATGGTAACAGCTAGGAAGCTAAAACTCAACATTAATATAGAGAGGTTTGTGGGACAACTTTTAAAAATAATTTAATTTTTTTATCCATTGGGGTGCGAAAAGGGGGGGCTTAGAACCAATTGTTGCCCGAATTTTTTTTTCAAATGATCATATCTTCGAAATTACTTATCGTACCAAAATCATATTTAGAGACCGTCAAGGCGACATATAGTTTCATTGGAACCAGCTTAAAAAGCGGCTAAGTATTGTAAGGGGGAGGGTCAGGAGGGGTGCAAAGACAAACACTTAAAAATTAATATCTCAACTATCTCTTAAGCTATGTAATTGAAACTTAAAACTTATATTAAGCTATACTAGGCAAATACAAAAAAAATATAACATGTTGAAATAATAGTAGTGGGGGGAAATGGGGAGCATTTCAAAAATGGCGCACTTTTAAAAATTACAAATCCTTGTATCTCCAAAAATAGTACAGATATCAAATCAAAAATTTGTCAGATTGTAGAACTATATAATAGTTAATTTTGGTAAAAATTTTAAGTTGGGAGGTGTATGGGGAGGGAGGTAATAAGCAAAAATATCGAAAAATTTGATTAATTTTTTTAGGGCTCTGGTAAAAGATACAAAGTTAAAATTTTACACGTGAATACCTATATTTAATCCACATAGAAAAATAATAATAACTTGATCCATATTTGTTATAAACCGACCCCCCCGGTCTAACGTGCACAAGGTGTTTCATGTGCATTGAAAAAAACACATAAACTGAAAATTTTTGAGTGAAATTTTAAGGTAGAAATTTGAAAATTTGCGAAATGCATTTAAAAAAAATCCCATACAAAAGTATGATTTCGACTAATTTCATTAAATCAACTAACAACCAACAAACTAAAAGCTACGAACTTGAAATTCTATACAAGCACCTTAAAAGAGACGCGAAATAAAACTGCGTATCAAATTTTACGATTCCCTTATATTCTCTACCCCCTCCCATACAAATGTTCGGTTTCATGAATGTAAAATACACCGAATTTTATGAAAATTCTATACATTTTCGTCTATGAAACACATTCTATACAGAGAATATTGGACGTGATTCAAGCAATTAATTAAAAAGCTATTAACATCCACCCACCCTTACTATTAGCCCTACTCCTCCCCTCATAAAAACCAAA
Organism: Chorisops tibialis; assembly: GCA_963669355.1. Classification (NCBI taxonomy): domain Eukaryota; kingdom Metazoa; phylum Arthropoda; class Insecta; order Diptera; family Stratiomyidae; genus Chorisops; species Chorisops tibialis. Next base: position 113,081,058 of record OY770262.1, on the reverse strand, counting down.
CTTACAGAAACGAATGAAATATTGTTAACAGTCCTGCCCAAGAACTCCCTTTCACTTAGCCTTCCCTAACCACTCTAACCTGCATATTGACTTTCCACTCATCCGCAACTTGTCCCAAGAATAATAAAGTTCCGCCCGACTTGTTGGCAGTTTATTTTTTTTAATGAATTTCACAAATTTTCAACTTGTTCAAATGTTGCTCAAAAATGTTGAGTTTTTGTGTGTCTTCTCAATATATATGAAACACTTCGTGCAGGTTATGGCTCCTTTTCCGTGTATAACATTTCTGCTTCATACAAATGTTTGGTTTCGTGAATGTAAAATACACCGACTTTTATGAAAATTTTATACAACTTTGTTTATGAAAGACAGACATTCTATACAAAGAATATTGGACGTGATTCAATCAATCAATTAAAAAATTATTAATCTCTACCCACCCTTACTAACACACTAACACTCCTCCCCAATTCCCTCATAAAAACCTACACTTCCATAAATATACGAATGAAATATTGATTATATGTACTGGAGCTATTGATCGTATTCGCAATCAAATTCTAAATTGGAAACAGCCCTGCCCTACAACTTAGCCTTCCCTAACCACTATCCTGCGTATTGATTTTCCACGCATCATCAACTTCTCACAAAAATAATAATGTTGCGCCCGACTTGTTGGCAGTTTATTTTTCTTTATGTATATCAAACAGATGTTTGCTCCTGCCAAATTTAAACTTCGTAAATTTTACTAGAGCCCTAAAACATTACTCAAAATTAGCAACATTTTGGCCCACCACCACTCTCCCTTACACCCCCCAACTTTTACCAAAATTTCAGGATATAGAGCTCTACAGCCTGACACAATTTGTAACGATCGTGTCAAAATTCACTGTAGTGAATTTTTTTTTTTGATCGAGTAGGGTGTATGTATGTATATAAAAAAAAGAAAGACAATTATTTTTTTTTAGTCCGTTTAGAATTTGATTTTGAGGAGAAAAATTCATGTCATGACATAAAAAAAAATATGTTCTTAAATCATAAAGTTAATAAAACTTAAAGAAAAATCTTTGTTTTCAAAACTATATATTGGCTTTTTACTGGAAATAAAAAAAGAAGTCAAAATTATCGAACATATTTTGGAGTACGCGTGCATAAAATCTTTTTGAGGAACGTTTTCTCGAATTCGTTACTGGAGAATTTTTATTGCTGAAACTCGGAAATGAAGACTATTAGCGAGAGAAAGAGTGCTTATAGATATACTAGAAGCAAATCTTATATGAAAGGCACCGCGAGCATTAAAATTGATTTTGCAGATTACGTCACTTGCGCACAGAATTACGAATAACCAGCATACGGTTAGTGCTACACCTAATTGGTTGGTAAATTGGTTTTCTCCTTCGTCCCCCTCTCCATCTCCAATCTGGAGAACATTTTCTTCAAATTTACGAGGTGTGACGATACGACCCAACTTCGACTAAGTTGGCCAGAGTCACGGACATTTGTCTCGTAAATTTTGGAGGATTTATAAATTAACCACCTCATATGAGGTCGTCATGATGATAGCATTGAACTAATTTTTTCCCCATAGATGTAGATTTAGATTATTATCAAGTAATATATCCCAAAATTCAGATTAATAGCTTTTATACTTTTCGAGTAAATCCATTTAATATCAAGTTGCGAAACTATATCATTTTGTATGGGATGGAGTAGAAGGGGTGAAGCTAATCGTCTAATTTATTTTTTTTGGCCTTACTAACAATTTTAAATAAATATTTGGTGCACAATTTCAGCCCGCTAAATTTTATACGCAATCAGTAAATTGGCTTAGAGTTACTCATGACAAGTACAGTTTGTATGGGAGGTGGTAGAAGGAGGGGGAGAACACGCATAATTTTCTTACGGTAGATTGATATTATCATAAAAATAACATATTCCAAATTTCAGGCTAATAGCTTATATACTTTTCGAGCAAATCTCTTCATTGTCAAATTGCGCAATTGTGTCATTTTGTATTGGTGGTGGTAGAAGGGGTGGAGCGATTTGGCCCGTTCACGAACTTGACCTTACTTTTTTTTTCAAAATCCGCTTTTGAGATTTTTGAGTGATAATATTATCTTCTGTATCATTAATTTTTTTGGTCCGAGCCTTATTTCTTGGCGTTAAAAGCTTTAGAGCAAACTTATAATACTCTCAGACTTCATCTAGAGTATAATAAGCAGTTAGAGGACGCGGTCTTTAGATCGAGGCAACGACTTTAGAAGGCCAGGACCCGATTTTTTCTGTCACGCCACTGATGAATATATTGAAATAGTAGGGAGAACTGCAGTAACAATTTGTATGTTACACTTCCCATGTCCTTAAAATGGACCCCTTTTTTCAACGAATGTAACCGGATGAATTCGCTTAAAATTTATTCTTTGATTTAGTCAGATTAATTTTCTAATTACTTAAAGATTTTACATAAAAATTGTAATCTGTTTTAACATTCTAACTTTCGTAAATTAATTGACAAAAAAAAAACATCAGGTGAAAATAATTACCCAAGGTTTTACCGACTAAATGTAATAAACTCCGTTGGTTGTTAGTTGGCATTCAAAATCTGACTGAGCCCTTTATGAAATCCGTAATCACTGAAAGGCAGAAATTTCACGTCTTTGAAATTGATGGTCTTCCCAAATAAGAATGCTTTCTCAGAAACGGCTGGGAGACGATGTCATCCAACATTACTTACCTGGCTTTAGCTTGTTACTGGAATCAGCGACAGATTATGCTATGCACGTACCTTCTTGGACCATTTCACAATCCACAAATATGTATGTATATTCGCCTTCATATTATGGTCGTGCATTATTTATCACCATGAGCAAAAAATAACGTATAAAAGGACTGTGTACGTCTTTCATGCCAGCAGAAAGATTGTTTCTTAAGAAATAACACCGCAATATACGTAGTCCCCAAACAATCATGCGTATAAGCTTCAGTAATAATGGTAAAATTAGACAACGCACCTATGGTGATGTCTTGAATGATAAGACAGAAAAGAAATGTCTGGATGATGTTGATGTAATTCTGATTGCCCATAGCCCAATTTTGGCAGAGGGTGCATTGAATCGGTTGAAAAATATCTCGAAGGGAATACCCTACTAGGTTAACTCTAGTGGGTATGACTTCATGAGTATTCACTGTTCCTTAAGACCACCACTGTTTTTGCTTCAGATTCTGGTCCTATAAATATCATTTACCGACAACAGCAAAAAATCATAATTAAGTCAAATGGCGCACTGCATTATTAATTTATTAATGCATAATCTGGCTTAATAAAAAAAATTAATACGATTTTGTGAAATCTGTACATTACAAAGGACAGACGCCCTTCTATCCGAGGAATCGTGATATCACTTTGAATGCGATATTAAAATATTCTATTTACAAGCCGAACACTATAAATAAACGATTTTACTAAGTCTCATATGTTGTTTTCTTTTTTTTCTTTTTTTTGTTACAGAAAGACTTGTGTTTGTGTTATAGACAATTTTGGCCTTTATGTGCAATGCACAAAAACAGTCATAGAGGGAAGGAATGGGATTGGGAAGGTGGTGGAAGGGGAGCGATAACGACTGTAACAAGAGGTGAAGCTAGTACATTTTTCAGTTGTACTGACTGCTACTGACAAATATTTGAAGATGTTATGGGAGACTGAATGATAGATAGCAAAATAAAAGTCATATACTGAGTATACAGGCCTTCCAAAAGTGGAACTGTTTCACTTTTACATCATTTGCCCATTTTACTTCGAATAATTTTTCATTCCCAGAAGCAACTGAAAAATCCGTGCTTAAAAAAATACTACTGCCTTGAGTGGGAATCGAACCCACGAGCTATTGACTTTGAAGCAAGCACACTGTCACTAAGCCACGGAGGCCTCTACAATTAAAAAACATAACAGAATTACGAATCGGCGTAAAGCCCAATCATATGATACTCTAGATTAAATGGGAAAGAGTTTATTGTGCCGGAAAAAATGTCATCTGAAATTCTTTCGAATATAATATAGTGAGTTTTGTATGAGCGGTGGTAGAAGCATAGAAGGGTGGTTTGTAATTTTTGTAAATGACTCTGAACATGGCATGCAAAATGTTTCGTACTGAATTTAAAGTTTGTATTTTTCATTATTTTCAAAGAAATCGAACATAGTTTTCCTGAAATTGAGACATTTGTATTGGAGGATTTTATATGCTTTTGAATCCGCTTATCAACATCTTTATCACCATACTTCGTTTCAATTTCAAAGTCAATGGCTCCCATATGTTCGAAGGAAAAATGTTTTTCTTGAATTTATAATATAAATATTTGTATGGAAGTGGATAGAAGGAATGAAGCGAAGTTGATAATTTTTTAATATTTATTGCAATTATTAAAAAACCAATTCTGGCAAAATTTTAAGTTTATACTTTTTCTAGTTTTAATGGAAATTGATACAATGCATTTGCATGGGATGGGGTAGAAGCAAGGAGGATATATAAAAAGGAGTGACTATGAGCATGCTTTGCCTTGTAAGCAAAATAGGAATGAATGTATTTCCCTCCCTTACTACCGAAATGCTCGAAATTTTTCGAAAAAAATCGTTTCGCTATCTTTGTCTGCCACACTTAAAAATATTGCAACTAACTCTTTCCCACGATAAATTGTTCGAAACAGTTGTCAAATTTTCGAAAAAATTGTTTCGCTATCCTTGTTTGACATACTTAAACCCAAAGTAACTATCTCTGTCCCGCGTTAAATTGTCCGTTGCTAAAGTACTTAGCTTAAACACAAACCAAAACTAATAAAAATTGAAAAAATAAAAATTTCTGAAATGAAACAGCAAACACCATTGTATTGAAAATTACTTTATTGCCGACTGAATATTAGCAACCAAGAGACAATACAAATTATTGTATTTTTTTTGTAAAAGTTTGAAGCCAAGTTAAGCTTGGACACAATTTTCGAAAATTTCCGAATCAAAAAATATTCCCACATGAGACAGACTATCAGGTACTCCTTTTATATATCCTCCTTGGGTAGAAGGAGTATACGGATCAAAACAAAATTTTTTGTCGTCAATAATAATTCTATTGTTATACTTTTCACAAAACTTCAAGTCAATAGTTTTGACAGTTTCGGAGAAAAATAATTTAATTGAAATTTCAAAATTTCGTGAAATTTGTATGGGAGGTGGTAGAAGGAGTAAGATGAATTTGATAATTTTTTAAAAATTAGTTGCAATTATAATGAAATTAATCCTGGCAAAAATTCGTTTTTTAGGTTTGCTAGTTTCAATGAAAATCGACAAAATGAGTTTTTCAAAATTGTGCATTTGAATGGGAGGGGTGGAAGGAGTAAGGAATCAGATCAATATTTTGTAGAGTTCATGACATGTTTATCATTATACTTTGACCCAAATCAAATCGGTAGCCTAAATAGTTTCGAAGGACAGACAGACAGACTGTCACTCGGCATTGAGGTTTCCGAGCGACAATAAATATTTCTGTACCCTTGACGGCTCTGTCCGAGCATTATTTCTTACCATTACAAACGGTAAGGCAAACCCAATATACTCTTAGATTACATGTAGAGTTTAAGTAACGCGTTTGTTACGAATCCCATCATGCCTTCTAACCACAAAGAAAGCAATCTAACTTTTCAATCAGTCACTCGAGCTGTACTTTAGAACGCAATGGTATGTTACCTTGCATTATGTTGACAGTGAGAATCCTAATAAGAAATTTGGTCTGAAAATAGTTTAAGAGTATAGTTGAGCAAAAAAAACTATATTCTTTATTATAAAATAATCACATCCGAGTTCTCTATTTTTATGGACCCTCAACAGCATTTATCAAAGCAAAACCAAAAGTAAATTACATCTCAAATAGTAGAAAAGTTCTGATTTCTATTGTAAATTAAGGTCGCATTTAAGCCTATAAATCGATAATAAATTATTATTCTGTTATAAATTCAATAACTGTCATTCCGTCAATATATCTAACATTTATGGGGGTAAAAAAAGGGTTTAGTTTTTCTTTTATGACATGAAAAGGAATTTCATTTGTAAATCCATAAAAAAAAGAGAATAACAACTCCACAGTTTCGAATCCAGAACATAAATAAAGCCTCAAGTTAATCCAATTTATATTTTCTGTCCAATCGCATCGCTCTTTCCTGTAATATCTGATTTAATATGGAAAAATAAAAGAAGCCGTTTCATGAACTTACCACCCTTGATGCTGTTCAAATGTATTTTCGTGTACAAAACGAAAGGACAATAATAATAATAATGCAAAGATAAAAGAAAAACCTTTTCTGTGAAGGTGTTCTTCTTCTAAATCTGATTTTATTTAAGTTTCTTGTTGTGAATTTAATTTTTCATAGCGTTGCGAAACCATTTTTGAAGTCTTTTCATCATGAATTTCCCTTTAATGGGTTGATACAATTTAATATTAAACGTTCGGAGGCAAGGAAATATAATTTCGTTTGTTATATAGTTTTAAGATGCCGCTGTCGCATTTAGAAGTTCTTAATATCAGGGTTTCGATTAATTACGTACTGTAGTAGAGGTAAGATTCTATAATGTTTAGTCTTATTATACTCTGGAATTGTAGTATAATAAGTTTGTGTCGAGCTACAAGGTACACATTTTAAATACTTCGTTTCTGATCAAAAACCAATTTGACCTTAAAAGCTCGTAAACAGGCTAAATTGCTCCACCCCCTCTCAAACAAAACGACTCATCTTCAAGGAGTCAAATTTGCTTGGAAACTACAGGAGCTAATAGTTTTAAATTTAAGATGTTTTATTTTCATCATAAATGTGATCCATGGTATACACATTATTCGAATCCCCCCACTCCTTCCACTACCTCCAACACAAATTGAACTATTTCATGAACTGCTATAAACTAGTTTTCTCAGTACGTTTAACATTTATCGAGCTCAAATTTTGCACTAAATACTTAATTACCATTATCACTAAGATTAGAAAAAATAAACTGCCAAAAAGTCGGGCGAAACTTTATTATTTTTGGGACAAAATGCGCATGCGCAGAAAGTCAATATGCAGGTTAGAGTGGTTAGGGAAGACTAAGTGAAAGGAGCTTCTTGGGCAGGGCAGTTCTCAATTTAATACTTTCCGGAAACGTTCAAAAGCTCCATATTTCATTCGTTTATTTATGCAAGTTTGAGTTTTCATGAAGGGAGGGGGTGGGTGATAGTAAGGGTGGGTGGATGTTAATAGTTTTTTAATTGATAACTTGAACCAAATCCAATATTCTTTGTATAGAATGGCAGTTTCATAGACGAAATTGCATAGAATTTTCATTGGATTCGGTGTATTTTAAATTCACGAAACCAAACATTTGTATGGGTAGAGGTGGTAGGGGAATCGTAAAATTTGTGATGCAGTTTAATTTCTTTTCTGTTGTAAGGTGCTTGTACAAAATTTCAAGTTTGTAGCTTTTAATTTGTTAGTTATTAGTTGATATAATGAAATTGGTCGAAATCATACTTATGTGTGGGAGGGGGTAAAAGGGCAAGTGCTATCTCAAAACTTTTAACGTATTTTTATTTGAACTATTTTTGTAAGTTTTTGTGCAAAATTTCAAATTGATAGCATTTAATAGTTAAGTGATAATTGATTTCTTAAAAATGGTCGAAAAAATAATTTTGTATGGGAGGGGGTAGAAGTTTTGAAGATATTCAACCAGTTAATATTTCAAACTCTTAGAGATTTTTTTAAATGTATTTCGCAAAATTTTCAAGTTTCTACCCAAAAATTTGATTCAAAAATTTTCAGCTTATGTGTTTTTTTCATTGCACATGAAACACTTTGTGCACATTAGACCCCCACTTCGGTGCATAACAATTTGGAACAAATTATTATTTTTTCTCTGTGCACATTAAATAGATGTGTCGACGTGCAAAATTAAAACCTTCTATCTTTTACCAGAGCCATAAAAAAATCACTCAAAATTTTCAAAATTTTCACTTTCCACCTCCCTCCCCTTACACCCCTCAACTTAAATTTTTTACCAAAATTAAAAACTATATAGCTCTACAATCTGACAAGTTTTTGATTTGATATCTGTACTCAATTTTGAGATTTAGTGATTTGTAATTTTGGAAAGTGCGCCATTTTTAGAATGCTTCCCATTTCCCCCACTACTATTATGTTCATATATTTTTTTTTTTTCATATGTCGCTAGTAAAGCTTAATATACGTTTCAAGTTTCAATTACATAGCTTAAGAGACAGTCGAGATATTAATTTTTAAGTGTTTTTCTTTGCAGCCCCCCTGACCCCTTACAATAATTAGCTTCTATCTAAACTGATTCTAGTAGATCTTGATGCCATCTTAATGGTCTCAAAATAACAATTTTTAATGGGAAGTGATTTCGAAGATATAATCATTTGAAAAAAAAATTCGGCCGCCTCTCTTTTCGCACCCCAATGGATAAAAAATTTAAATTATTTTTAAAAGTTGTCCCACGAACTCCTCTATATGTATGTTGATTTTTAGCTTCCTAGCTGTAACCATGGTTGAGAAATTTGAATTCGTATTTTTCGGTTTAAAGGCTCCCCCTGCCTCCGCCTGAACCCGTACACCCCCCAAAATGGGTATCCGCCTGAGATCCGCAACTACCTACAATCCCTCCAAAAATTAACTTTTTATGCTGAGCGTACACGTCGGCGTACGGCGGACGGCGTACAGACAGGCGGATTTTTTTTTTGCATTTTTTGGCTAGTTTAGTCATGAAACGCGAAAAAAAAAATTTCAGGGTAGCAAGTTTTTTTTTCCCAAGTCGATCACAATACTTTATTATTAAAATAATAGAGTAATTAAGTGATTAGCTTTACTGCTTCTACCTCCTCCCATGCAATATGTCACAATTTCACAAATTTATAAAAAATCTAGTTTCTTGACAATATTCATATTACTGGTCTGGAATTTGAGAAACATATAAAATTATAAAAAATTGTCATCGCTCAGAAACCTCGGTTCCGAGTCCGTCTATTTACAACGCGATTCTCAACGCTTTGAGATATCTTGCTGACGTTTGTTTTATGTCATTTTTAGCAGGAAGAAAAACTTTAAGTTCGTGAACGAGCTAAATCCCTTACTCCTTCTACCACCTCTCATACAAATTTCATGAAATTTCGAAATTTTAAGAAATATCTTTTTCAAAGTTGATAGCTTAAAACATAGTGATATGGATGTTGATAGCAGTTTCAAAATCACCCAAAACCTTCCACTTGCTTTGTCACCTCCCGTATAATTGCCCCAAGATGAGGAAAACAATGTCTAATTTCTTTGAAAATTATGAAAACTACAATCTTTAAATTCAGCACTAAGCATTTTGCATACCACCTTTGGCGTCATATTCAAAAGTTACACACCTCCCTACTCTGCTTCGACCACCACCCATACAAAAGTCACTATTCATTATTAGAACGAATTTGAGGTGACATATTTTTTGGTATATTAAACTCTTTCCCATTTCATCTAGAGTCTCATATAATTGGGCTTTACACCCAATCATAACTCTGTTATGTTTTTCTTTGGTTTCTTCAAAGTTTGACCGATCCTCTGACACTTCCACCTTTGAATGTGTGTACCTATTTTAGCTTGTGGTTTGGTGAATGTTTTCTCAGTACATTTTCAATTAAAAGGAAAGATTTCATATATAAATACCAGCAATCATAACTTAGGCGGTTATTCTTTAATGCATTGGATGCACAGTCAAATCGGTACACCAGTGCGTCCCAGATAGTAGGCAAAAACTTGGACTCATAGCATAGCTGTGAGAACTGCAGCATGTTATATTTAGCTGAAAACTCCCATCCTTATTCTACCAGGGTGTAATAAATAAGAAGGACTGGACCTTCGTGCCAATCTACAAAGAGACAACTTATGATTCACTACCTTTGAATGACCCGAAAATAGGGATTTTAATGGAAAAGTTGGAAAGGAAAGGGGGCTCATAGAGAAACAACATGAGTGTACAGTCCCCATGACATAACCAACGACGATGGCCAACGTCTTATTGATTTCGCATGCTGCAACATTATCACAATCTAATTGAGAAAAGGGCTGCTTCCAGTATACTTGATGTAAGAACTCTCTGTGGAGCCAATTGTTACTCTGATCGCTACTTAGTCAGAGTTAAGTATCGAAAATCGGAATTTGTAAACGAGTAGAGCCCGAAAATTCGATATCGACAAGTTTAAAGACAAAGCGGTAGCATCGACGTATAAGTCGAGATCAAAAATTGACACCAACATACGAAAGCATAAAGAATATGACAGTAGAGAAGATGTGGACGAAAATTCAAGGCAGCATCAAATCCTCTGCAGGAGAGATATTAGTATATCAAGCGCGGCTAAATAATAATGTCTGGTTCGACCAAGAATGTCGCGATGTCATATATAGAAAGAACGAAGCTTACAAAATTTTTACTGAACGATCAACACGAGTCAAAAACGATAACTATGACGAGCTTAGACGATATGCAAAAAACGAATTCAGACGAAATTAAAGGAAGTACCATAATGATAAGATACAAAAAATGGACATCAATATGAAACAAAATAAAACGCGAGACGTATCCACAATAGCCAAAGACCTTAAAAATAGATATAAGCCAAGAACCAGTCTGTGCAAAGACGCAGAGGTAAACACCATTACCGAGAAATCGAAAGGAGATTGGCTTACTACTTCCAACATCTTCGCAATCCCACTCCATTAGTCCAGATCACGACAGACAACATTCTATTGAGGTTTCAACAGACGAACAGGAACGATCTCTGACATTACCCACGTTTGCCGAAATCAAAGCAGACCTATGTGACCGAAAACTAAACAAGGCGCCGGAAATTAGCAAAATACCAGATGAACTTCTGGAAATGCAAAATTTTGATAGAAGAAAACATGCCAAATGATTGGCGAAAAAGCATCATATGTCGAATTTACAAGAAAAGAGACAAACTCTACTGTGAGAATTACTGAAGAATATTATTGTTGTGTACATCCTATAAATTACTGACAAAAATAATCAATATCGTCAGAAACTCAAAACTAATGAAATAATTGGCGAATACCAAGGTGGACTCAGAACTGACGATCTACAATAGACCGGACAGTTACGGTAAAGCAGAGCTAGAGAAATGCTGGGAACATAACACAGACGTGCACCCAATCTTTGTAGATTTTATGTTAAACAACCACACTACAGTATCAACAGGAGATAACTGTACCAAATCATGCTTGATTTTAGAATTCCTCCAAAACTATTCTCAAAACTCAAAATGACGAACACTGAATACCAAGTGAGAATACAAGCCAATTCCAGAACCAACTAACGAGCAGAATGTGGTTTAAAGCAGGGAGGTGGTCTAGCCCCCATGATTTTTATACTCTAGATGAAATCTGAGAGTATATTGTGTTTGCCTTACCGTTTGTAACGCTAAGAAAAAACGCTCGCACAGAGCCGCCAAGGGTACAGAAATATTTGTTGTCACTCAAAAACCGCGATTCCGAGTGACAGTCTGTCCGTCTGTCCGTCTGTCTACAGCATAACTCTTGAAAGCTTTGAGCTATAGTGCTAAAAAAATTCTGTGTCATTTTTAGCAAAAAAGTAACTTTAAGTTCGTGAATGGGCTACATCCCCTCACTCCTTCTACCCCCTCCCATACAAATTTCATGAAATTTCGAAATAATAAGAAATTGGTTTTTCTTTGAAACTCGCTTCACTCCTTCTACCACCTCCCATACAAATATCTGTATCATAAATTCAAGAAAAGCATTTCTCCTTCAAGTATATGAGACGTATCGACTTTGAAATTGAATCAAGCATGGTGATAAGGAGGATGATAAGCAGTTTCAAAATCATATTAAATGCTCCGCTTCCTCTGCCACCTCCCATACAAATTCCCCAATTTCAGGAAAACTATGACCAATTTTATTAAAAATAATGAAAACTATAAACTTTAAATTCAGCGAGAACCATTTTGCATGCCATTTTCGGTGTCATGTACGAAAATACAAACCTTCCCCTCTACTTCTACTACCTCCCACGCAAAATTCTCTATTCACTATTCAAAAGAATTTGAGATGACATATTTTTCGGTATATTAAAGTCATTTCCATCTCATCTAGAGTATCATATGATTGGGCTTTAAGCCCAATCATAATTCTGTTATGTTTTAACTTGGCACTAGAGTATATCGTCCGAAAAATCCTAGTCCACACCAGTGGGGCACTACTATTCAAGTCCACCCAACTAATAGCATACGCTAACGACATTAACATCCTAGCAAGATCCTTCCCTAGTGTTAAGGAGGTATTTGTCAATCTTGATTCCGCCTCAATAGAAGTCGGGTTGCGCGTTAATGAAAACAGAACAAAAGTAATGACGCAAACAAGAAGGAGAACGCCAATCAGACAAAACATAACAATTGGGGAATATAATTTGGAGAGTGAGGACTACTTCATGTATCTTGGGGATAATCTAGCAAAGGATGGCAATGAAACGGACGAAATCAATCTACCAATCATATTAGAAAATAAAATATATTATTTGGTACCAAATTAGTTAAGGATTTCTATGTATGGATTTTGTTCTTACCAAATTTTAAGGCATGTAGCCAAATTGCAGATAACTTTTTTGATTTTGTTTGGAAATTTCAATCTGTTGAAAATATTGATTTATCCTGGCGAGAATTTGCAGTTTCGCTATCGCTGATAATTGTATCTGATTTTTTCGTGTCCATTGTTCATATTCGTTGACCCTTTTTATACTCTAGATGAAATCTGAGAGTATATTGTGTTTGCCCTACCATTTGTAACGCTAAGAAATAAAGCTCGCACAGAGCCGCCAAGGGTACAGAAATATTTGTCGTCTCTCAAAAATCTCAATTCCGAGTTGCTGTCTGTCCGTCTGTGCGCCTGTCTACAACATAACTCACGAACGCTTTGAACTATCGATCTGAAATTTGTTGCGTGTCATTTTCAGCAAAAAAGTAACTTTGAGTTCGTGAACGCACCACATTCCCCCACTCCTTCTATCCCCTCCCATACAAATTTCATGAAATTTATAAATTAAAAGAAATTGATTTTTCTCCGAAACCATTTCAGCTATTAGCTTGAAAATTAGGTCATAGTATAATGATATAAATATCATTAACTTCAAGGAATATTGATCTGATCTCCTTACTCCTTCTACCACCTCCCATACAAATGCACAATTTTCAAAAATGCATTTATTCGGTTTGCATTGCAACTAGCAAAGCTAAAAGAACAAATTTTTGTCATAATTAATTTTATTAGAATTGCAACTGACTTTGGAAAAACTATCAACTTTACCTCACTCCTTCTACCCCGTCCCATACAAATTTTACGCAATTTCGGAATTTCAATTAAATTAGTTTTCTTCAAAACCGTCAAAGCTATCAACTTTAAAATTTGAGAAAATTATACTATTTTAAATACGATTGATGTCAAAAAATTTTGTTTTGATTCGGATTTCCTTCTACCCCCTCTCATACAAATGCAGAATTTTGGTAAATGCATGTAACCGATTTTCATAGAAACTAGAAGAAGTAGAAACTTGAAATTTTGACAGAATTTGTCCCTTAATAATTGTAATAAATGCTAAATTTCGCCTTCACATTACTGCTTCTACCACCTCCCATACAAATTTTTGTATAGGAAGTTCAAGAAAAGTTTTTCTCCTTCGAACATATGAGAGCTATCGACTTTAAAATTGTAACAAAGCAATGTGATTAGGATGTTGATAAGCAGATTCAAAATCATCCAAGATCTCCCAATTTCTCTGCCACCTCCAATACAAATACCATAAATTCGGACAAAAATTGTACAATTTCCTCGAAAGTTATGAAAACAAGAAACTTTAAATTCAGCATGAAATATTTTGTGTACTACGTTCAGTGTCACATACAAAAATTAAAAACCTCCCCCTCTGCTTTTACCACCTCCCACACAAAAGGTAAGTAAGTATTTCATCTAGGGTATCATTTGATTGAGCTTTACGCCCAATCATAATTCTGTTATGTTTTAGACTGTGGCGAGTGCTTTAGCAAGTTTTTGGATAACTAATTGTATCGAGCTGACGATGGGTCGAAGCGGGTTTTTCACGTTATGAATTTTTGGAAGTACGTGCATTTTGGGGTATGAGGGTCTGAAGAGTTCGGCATATTTTTCCGCTAATGTTGGACTTTTCTTGATGAAAAGAGTTAATTTCCTTAACCCAAGCCTCCCAACTGTTAAGTTCTTTAACATACCAGATTTCATTTTATTTTATTCAGTTTTCTTCCATGAGTTCGACGAAGCGGGTGACAGTCCAGAGCTTTTAGGAGATGTTGCATAGGTTTTAATACTTATAATACACTACTCGAATCATATTATTACTAATTTATTTTATTAAAATCCTAGCAAACGCCCGCGACTTCGTCCGCGTAAAAATAGCAATAATAAGCAATTTTTGAGAATGTAGTTAGTATGCTTACTTAGAATGCTTACTTTAATGGCTCTTTGAACACAATATTTTGTATTTTGTTGGAATCAGAACCATAAATTATTAAGAATGATACCATGATACTCGCATTTGAATGGGGGAGGCTCGTGATCAAATCAAACCCTTGATTCGAGATCATATATGTACGTGTTGAAAAACGTTGAGGACATGTGAATAATTGTAGCTGGTGTTATTTAAAAAAAAACAAATAAAATAACTTTAAGCTTAAAAATATAACAGGACTACGACTGTGCGTAAGACCCAATCATACGATACTATGTATAGATGAAATCGAAATTTTTGCGGTGTTAAGAAATTTTGTATAGGGAGTGGTAGAAGGGGTGACAGCATTGAACTAATTTGTTTCACATCATGCTAGAGTAGCTATAAAAAGGTTTTGTACCAAATTTAAGCTTCAAAAATTGAGTAGGTACTGAGAAACTTAGTGCATTGAATTTAATGAAATCGTGCAATTTGTATGGGAGGTGGTAGAAGGAGAGGGGGGCTTTTGGTGATTTTTCGAGAAACTATCATGCAATTGATATACTTTAAATTTCAGATCTGCATCATTCATACTTTTCAAGAAAATCGAATTAATGTATAGTCGTGGAATGTGTTTCATTGTATGGGAGGTGGAAGAAGGAGGGAAGCTACTCGGTTAAGTTTTTTCCCAATATTACTAATATTGCTAATTAAGGATTAAATCCAAATTTTTACCTCGATGAAATTTAAATGTACTGAGAAAATTCGTTTAGAGTATTTCATGAAAAAGTGCGGTTTATATGGAGGTGGTGGAAGGAGAAGGGGGTTTCTGGTGATTTTTTGAAAAACAACTATAATCATCATGCAATTGATATATTTGAAATTTCAGATCAGTAACTTTCAGACTTTTCAAGAAAATCAAATTCTTGCGAAGTCGTGGAACTGTGTCAAATTGTATGGGAGGGGGTAGAAGGAGTGAAGCTAATCGGTTAATTTTTTCCCGATATTAATAATAATGTTAATTAAGGATTTCATACAACATTTTAGCTCGATGGAAGTTACACGTACTGAGAAATTTGGTGTAAAATAATTCATGAAAAAGTGTAGTTTGTATGGGAGGTGGTGAAAGGAGTAAGGAAACTCAAATAATTTGTAAACCAAAAGACTGTATTTATAATAAAAATAATATATTCCAAATTTCAAATTAATAGCTTTTATGGTTTTCAAGAAAATTTGATTAAAATATATTTTGAAAATGAGTCACTTTGTATGGGAGGGGGTAGAATGCGTGAGGGGAGTGAAATGAAACTAACCTATAGCCATTTATAAGAAAATTACAGACAGACACTACAATTATATTACTATGTATAGATTTATAAAAATTCAATGCAACAATGTATTGTTTAAATGAAAGTTCAATTGAAACTGATGAGCAAAACAAAGGTTGCATGAAAATATTAAATGTGGTTTGCTATGATTTAAATACATTTAGTACTAAAATGAACGCAAAGTTATTTGTGTACTAAATATAATTCGAAGTTAATTATAAGACTTTTGCTTCCTAAAAGTGTAACCAATCCTCTGACGCTTCGGCCTTTAAATATCAATACATATCTTGGTTTGTCCAGTTGTACTCCAAAATTCGTAGTTACATTGACTCCATGATTTTCATGTTTCAATTTGGCGTGTTCTAGTCTGGTCCGAGCCAACCTGAATGTTCATATCTCGTGAGTTGATAATAAAATTATAAAAATCTCCAAATTTTGACGTTTCTGACCTTGATCCGGAGTTCGAAGACGATAATCCTATTCGAGATTGGTTCAGAACTAATGGGACTATTTTTCGCTCTCGGGACCACTATGCAGAACCTATGTACAGAATGGTATTTATTCTCCGGATCCTGTCCACCTCACCGCGCTCAAGCCTAAGATTAGTATCTTATAGTGCTCTTTTATACGTTGTGTGGACCGAGCTACCCCTTTTACAGCTCAAATCGGACCTAGACCTCTTGACCTTCAGGTTCCATAACATTTTTTCATTATTTATTTTGAAAGAGTTGTTAGCCCCTCGCACAACCCTTATCTACGTAAATTGAGATAACGAAGGTAAACCCAAGCCGGCAGCGTGGTGGAATTAGATGTTGATAGTGATTTGAACTCACGACCTTCGCATTATTTATTTATTTACTAGCAAACCCCCGCGCAATTTTTGAGAGTGTAGTTAGTAATACATTATGTGGGATATAAAATCTGCTTACTTTAATGGCTCTTTGAAGAAAATGGTATGTATACATATATAGGTATATTGTTGGAATCAGAACTATAAATTATTAAGAATGAAAGCATGATACTCCCATTTTTATGGGACAGTCTCGTGATCAAATCAAACCTGTGATTCGAGATCATATACGTTTTGAAGAGCGTTAAGAACATATGAATAATTGTAGCTGGTGTAAATTAAAAAAAAAGCAAATAAAATAACATTAAGCATAAAAACATAACAGGACTACGATTGTGCGTAAAGCCAAATCATACGATATTATTAATAGATGAAATCGAAATTTTTGCGGTGTTAAGAAATTTTGTATGGGGAGTGGTAGAAGGGGTGACAGCACTGAACTAATTTGTTTCACATCATGCTAGAGTAGCTATAAAAATGTTTTGTACCAAATTTAAGCTTCAAAAATTGAGTAGGTACTGAGAAACTTAGTGCACTGAATTTAATGAAATTGTGCAATTTGTATGGGAGGTGGTAGAAAGAGTGGGGGGTTTTTGGTGATTTTTCGAAAAACAACTATAACTATCATGCAATTGATACTCTTTAAATTTCAGATCTGCATCGTTCACACTTTTCAAGAAAATCGAATTGTTACATAGTCGTGTAATGTGCCTCATTGTATGGGAGGGGGTAGAAGGAGTGAAGCTACTCGGTTAATTTTCTTCCGGCTGTTAATAATAATGCTAATTAAGGATTTAGTTTAAATTTTTACCTCGATGAAATTTAAATGTACTGAGAAAATTCGTTTAGAGTATTTTATGAAAAAGTGCGGTTTATATGGGAGGTGGTGGAAGGAGAAGGGGATTTTTAGTGATTTTTTGAGAAACAACTATAATTATCATGCAATTGATACATTTTAAATTTCAGATCAGTAACATTCAGACTTTTCAAGAAAATCGAATTCTTGTGAAGGCGTGGAACTGTGTCACATTGTATGGGAGGGGGTAGAAGGAGTGAAGCTAATCGGTTAATTTTATCTCGATATTAATAATAATGTTAATTAAGGATTTAATAGAACATTTTAGCTCGATGAAAGTTACACGTACTGAGAAAATTGGTGTAAAGTGGTTCATGAAAAAGTGTAGTTTGTATGGGAGGTGGTAGAAGGAGTGATAGACCTTAAATAATTTTGATACCAAAAGACTGCATTTATAATAGAAATAATATAGTCGAAATTTCAAATTAATAGGTTTTACAGTTTTCAAGAAAATTTGATTAATATATATTTTTGAAAATGAGTCACTTTGTATGGGAGGGGGTAGAAAGCGTGAGGAGAGTGAAATAAAACCAAAAGCAGATTTCATTCCGATGGATACCTAACAAACTGTGCAAGTTTCATTACAATCGGTTCAGCCGTTTGTGCGTGAAAAGCGGTCGTACAGACAGACAGACAGACAGACAGACAGACAACAATTTCCAAAAATGTGTTTTTATGCTTAGTTAGTGCTAAAATAACTCAAAAAACTAACTTATAGCCATTTATAAGCAAATAACAGACAGACACTACAATTATATTTATATGTATAGATTTATCATAACAAGATAGCTTACATAGTAATAAATTGTTAATTTAATTTAATATAACCTAATATAGTTAAATTTACCTTAATTAATTAAACACGATTTCATATAAGTATGATAGGTACTGATGGAAGGGTCAAACGGGATGTGGGGACCTTATAAAAAGGAACGTAGGCTCAATTTATAAGTAAGCTTACTTATTGGAGGTGTATAGTGTGCGCTGAGTTTATTAAATACTCTACAGCATCTGTTAATAAGTTCATTTTGTCCGTAGTCTGTAAGATGTGGATACTCCTTAAGTGGTTTTGAATTTCTTGTCAGCCTGACATTGTCATTGAGTCTGAATTTATTTGAGGTGTGGTCAACCTTAATATCGCCATTCAAAACATCTAAGGTAAAACATGATGTGAGCATAGTTTTTCTAGAACCAAGAGGTAAAAGATTGAATAATTGGAGCCTAACTAAGTAAGGTCGAAGGTTTTTTTCAAAGTCTCTAAGATCATAGAAGTAGCTAGGGTGTAGTCTAGTGGGTAGCGTGTTTGGTTTACAATGCAAAGGTCGTGAATTCAAATCCCGGTCGACGCATAATTCCAAGCACACTACCTGCTTGAATATACCTTGGTTACCTCAATCTACGAAAATGAAAAATTCGTAGATAGAGGGTTGTGCGAAGAGCTAACAACTCGTCCGCAATAAATAATGAAAATGTTAAGGAACCTGAAGTTCAGGAGGCCAAGGCCCGATTTGGGCTTTGAAGAAGATCATACAAGTCCCTGAGAGCAAAAAGAAGAAATTGCTTCTGGATTGACTCTATTCTGTTGCTGTGTAACTGGAAGAAGGGGTTCCAAATGTGACATACATATTCCAGAATAAGGCGGACAAGAGAACTGAATAAAGATTTGGTAACCCATACATTCTTAAACTCTTTGGCTCTTCTCTTAATGAACCCAAGAAGTTTATTGGCTTTTGAAATTATTTGATTATATGTAGTGAGATTTGAAGCACAGTTTATTGTCCAGTAGTAAGCCGAGGTCCTCAATTTGATCAACACGATGTAGTTGAGTTCCACTTAAGATATAGTCGTGGTGATATGAGGATGATTTACGTGAGAAGCTTATCATGTGGCATTTACTGACATTAAGCTCGAATTTGTTCTGACTGCACCAATGATCTAGCGCAATGAGCTTGGATTGCAGGAATTCGGCATCTGCGGGCGAGGCTATGGCATGATATATTTTTAGGCCATCAGCGTACATCAGATTTGATACATTTTCCAATACTTCTGATAGATCTGAGATGAAAACATTAAATAAGAGAGGTCCCAAGTGACTTCCTTGGGATACCCCAGAGGACACTAATATTTCCTTGGAAATAAGACCTTGAAACTTAACAAATGGAGTTCTATTATTAAGATAGGATTTAAGCCAGTCAAGTAAGGATCCTGTCCCACCAATTTTTTTTTAACTTTAAAATTAGGACATTGTGATCAATTGGATCGAACGCTTTGCTAAAGTCGGTGTATATTGTGTCGATTTGATGCCCATTTCCAAGTGCGCAGAGCGTAACAGATACAAGAATCATGAGATTCGTTGTGATCGAGCGACCTTTTCTAAAGCCGTGCTGCTCGTCATTAAGAATAGTGTTGATCATAAATTTATCGAATAATTTCGGTATAGCTGATAGAATTGCTATACCTCTGTAGTTCTCAACTTTTCGTTTATCTCCATTCTTGTGCATGGCTATGAGATGCGACGATTTTATAGCAGAGGGGAAAGTTCCAATTACAGTGACTTGTTGAAGAGAAAATGTAAAAGTGTTAAAAGTTGATGGGCACACTTTGATAAAAATAGGGGAGGAATAAGATCAGGACCTGGACCTTTTTGATAACAATAGTTTTGGAGGGCATAGAGCATCTCCTCAATAGACAATGAGTTATTGTCAACAAGTGTAAGAACCGAAATGTTGGCTTCACTGTGGGCTGAATCTGACTGGGCACCAAAATCTTCTTGAAAACAGCAAACATATCGCAGGTATTACACCGGCAGGAAGATTGCGTGATTCCATTGAACATAATTACGGGATAACCCGAACTTTTTCGTTTTGTATTAACAAATTCGAAAAATCTTTTTGGTTCTGTTATGATATCTTCACCAATTTTTTTTCCATAACACTTATACGCAACCAGAGACTTAGAAGAGAACCCTAATGCCAGCGTGTCATAACTTCTCTGAAGATTCGGAGTAATCGTGCCCGTTTTCTTAAGTTTTTTAAATAGCTTATTTCTTCTATTCCGCAGTGATCTGAGGTTTTTATCTAACCAGGGTTCTGAAACTTTGTCTTTTTGTTTTATTACAGGGACATACATATCGACCAACTCCTCGCTACCCACTAAGCTTTACCTAGCTTTTTATTAAGAAACTGCAACCCTGAAAAACATTACTAGACAAGTCTCTGGATTATAATTCTCAAGGAAGACGACGGGTTGGCCGACCATGTACCACGTCGAAGTGAGCAGAGCAGAAAGCCAGAGGAATGAACAAGGCAACTAAAGGCCAAGGCTCAGGATCGCGACTTCTCGAAGAGAACTGTTTCTGTCCTATAATCCTATAGGGTGTCTTAACAGGAAATAGATTGATTGAAAATTTCATGATTGTGCAGGAAAAGTATGTCATTAGTAGAAAAGGTTGTTTCAGTTATTAAATTAGTTATTGATCATCCAAAAATGCTCTGACGTAAGAGCTGATACTTCACCTTATTCCTTGCCTCTTTCTCTTCTCTCATGATTTTATCCAGAACGATTTTCACACCGTTGAGAACTTTTTATACAGTGACATCAAATTTTAAATGGACAACAATTTGTCTCCAGCTGTTTTCAAAGGTAACGAAAACGTAAACATACGATATTAAAATCTTCGGGTTTCAGTCACACCGGGAATATAGTATTTTTCCAAGTCAAAATTTTATCAGCATAGGATTTACATATATTATTCCTCACCAAGTTTTCTTCTAAAGAAAAAATCCTTACATACTATATTTATATTATTCTATTACTATTATTAACAAAATAAAATTAACAACACCCGAAAATTTGCTTTGAAAGAAAAACTCAGTTAACTCAGAAATAACATAAATCCATCAGATTTCCAATTAACGAGTCGATAAGCTTTGTGCCAGAAAGAGGATTGATATTAATTTTTGATTGCTCTTGTGCGAATGATAAAAACGACAGATCCTATTGTTTATTGGCATATTATTTTATAAACAACATACCTACTTCAATTCTGTAAATGCAAGCCAATTGACTCGTTCGTATGATAAACTTGATAATACGCTATTCAAACTATTTGGACTGTGAGTGACTTGTATTGTATTCACAATATATGTGGCTATGACTTCGTCAATGCACTTAAACTACACTCAATCATTTCAGGGTATGGAAATTTATCGATCGTGGTTTCGAATTGATATATCAGTTATTGGCATGAATTTATACAACATGAATGTGGAGACATTGCTGTAAATTGGAACAAATACGAATATTGGCTAGCTGGAATACTGTTGCGGATTATTCGGCTTCCATTCATGACTGACCATACAAGTCAGAGTAGAATGGATGCAGTGTAGTCTATTTGAACAAAAATGAACAATTAAAATCTACTCCTGTGGCTACTATTTGATATGTTATCGGATGTATCATATTTGTTTTTAAGTTGTTGAGTATATCCACCAATTATTCAAGAACAAAGTCCACCGTCTCCCATTTGATATTATCCGTTTTAAATGATATCAATCAATCAATCAATCAGCTTTCAAGATGTGATTTATTACCACCACAAACAGGGCTGGTGATAATATACAGCCTTGTCTAACACCCGTTTGCACAGGAAAGCTCTCGGACAGCTCTCCTCTATGCAAGACGCGACACCTTGCATCTTCGAAGGATTCTTTAGTCAGCTATGACCTTATCTGGAATAACTCTCCTACGTAAAGCCTTCCATATGTAATCTCGCTTAACGCTGTCGAAAGTCTTCTCGAAGTCCACAAACATGAGATGTAGTGGCGAGCCCATTTCGGCGGACTGCTCCAATATTATCTCTAGGATATTTGTGTGGTCGGTATAAGACGACCCTTTATGGAATCTAGCCTGACAAACTTCGAGAGTACTCTCCACGACATCACTAATCCTATTGAGAATTACCTTAGCCATGATTTTCAATACGGCGGTAAGTAGAGATATACCACGCCAATTGCCACAATCCCGAAGGTCGCCCTTCTTCAGAAATTTCACAATGTCGCCCTCCTTCTATTAAGTTGGATATCTTCCTTCACCTTCACCTCAGTAAAGAGTGGAAGGAGTATATCGGCTGTTATTTCCGTTCCCCTTTAAGGAGTTCGGTTGGTAGTCCGTCTATACCTCGGGCTTTCCTTCCTTTCGCCAATGGCGGAAAATATCTCTTTGTTATCTGGCGGATCGTCTCTAATACAGAATTGTTGCGGTTGGATGTTTGTTAGTGTTTCTGTTTCTGGAATATCTTCCTCTGACAAGATATTTAAAATATCAGAGAAGTATTCCTTCCATCGTCGCAACTGGTGTTCACTCATATTAAGGAGAGTTCCGTTGACATCTCTCACCAGGTGGTTGGCGGTGAAATTACTGTTCGTCAACTGTTTCACGATTTTAAATAGTGAACCCGTATCCCCAAGGTAAGCCGCAGATTCTGCATTGTTGGCCAGATCAATGGCCTTTCTCTAGTCCCGTCGAACGACCTTTTTAAGCCGTATATGAACATCACGGTAGTTCTGCTTCAAGTCGGGCGTTTCTTGGTTGACATCGGGTTGAGAGATGATTGCCAATTTGGCCTTTTTCCGATTGCCAACCTTGTTCCATGTGTCTTGTTTCTCACCGCTTTGCACATATCCCACAGATTCTTCAGCACTAGTTAGAAAAGTGTTTCTGGCTGCCTCCCATTTGGCGTCCAGTGTGCGTATTTCATATTCGCCCAATGTGGATAACTTTTCGCGTAGAATGGTGGTGTACTCGCGGTTTTTGTTGGGATCTCTGAGTTTATCCACATTAAGCTTGCGCTTCATTTGAATAATTTGTGGTCGTCGTATAGCTGCTGTACACAATCTCAAGCAGGCAACCATCAAGTGGTGATCGCTCCCCACATCAGCTAAACACTTTGCTTGCACATTGAAGAAACGTCTTCTCCATCGGCGACTTATAGCCAAATGGTCGATCTGGTTTTGACTAACATCATCAGGGGAGACCCAAGATATTTTATGGCGAGTCTTGTGTGGAAAAAGGGTCCCTAAGATGACCATTTTCCGAGTACTACAAAACTTCACAAATTATTCGCCGTTTTCGGGTCTCTTAATCCACGGTCGTGACACGTCGACCCAAGGGTCACCATGCCTCCCCATGACGTGTTCTAGTCCAGTGTTGTCTGATCCAACTTGAGCGTTCATATCTCCTGAGATGATAATAATATCACCTCTTGGAACACGATCGAAGGTATCACTCAGTTGGCTATAAAATTCCTCTTTGTCACCAGGTGTTGCGGTATTAGGTGGTGGGTAGCATGTAGAATTGTGACGTTTCTGACACTGCTCCTGAGCCTGACGACGATAATCCTATCCGAGATTGGTTCTCAGCTGATGAAACTGTTTCTCGCTCTCGGCGTAAGGACGAACGCCATGTCATTTCTGGCTTCACTCTCAGGACCAACGTACAGAATGGTGTTTCGGCTCAGGGCACGTTCTTCTCCTGATCCTGTCGACCTGACCTCGCTCAAGCCCAAGATTTAAATGTTATGGTGCTCCATTTCACGGTCGATCACTGATTGGCGGTACAAGGACCGAGTAACCCCAGCTTTTCCCCCGTCATTCAATGTTCGAACGTTCCAGAAGCCAATCATAGTCCGTTTTCGAATGCCAAAAGTCGTTACCGGAGAATCAGTCCGTATCCGAGGCGCTGCATCCGTTTCTCGTATCAGTTAGGATTTAAGATCACGGGTGATAAGCCCATAATCCAGTGAGAGTTGATTTGCAATTTTTAGGGCAAGCAGAACTGGCTGTCGGTGAATTCTTCTGCCCCCATCCCACAGGGGGATAGTTATCTCAGGTCCATGGAATCGCTACCAAAGATAGTTGCATGAATTGGTAAAACCTCATCCTACAACTATCTCTTTGCGGGTAAACTAAAGGATAACGCTAACCTAAATTGGTGCTGCAAATTTTTTGTAATTTCATAAAGACAAAAAAATGAAAGAAACTTACAACTATTTGCATCACTCTTTTTAAGCAAAATAACATAATGCTACTAACTTCTTGCCTTTATATAATAGTATGTCTACATAATAATAATCTTATCTACTTACGATTGCGCTACAGCCCAAATCGGGCTTTGGCCTCCTGAATGCTTTGCCTCCATCCATCTCGGTACAGTGACCCCGTCCTCCAGTTTGAAAATCTTAGAAGTGATTTGCTGTCTGCGTCAATCTAATCCTCCCAGCGCTTTCGTGGTTGTCTGACCGGTCTTTTTCCGTTGACTTTCCCTTTTAGTATGCGTTTGGGAATTTCTCCATCGTCTAAAAATTTTTTTTCTTAAATTTTATGAGGGTTGATACTTCAAAGATGGCATATAATTCTCTATTGTAACGTATTCTTCAGATCGAGTGTTCCCTCACAGGTCCGAGGGTTCTTTTTGAGGACCTTTCTTTCAAAAGCGTTAAGGAGTTTTTGGGACGCCTGAGTTAATGTCCACGTTTCGCTGCCATAGCAGAGTATAGGTCTTATGATCATTTTATATAACTAATAATATTCTTAGGTTTACAAATTATTACAATACTTGCCCTTACACAAACGGTATTATTTCATAAATTACTGAAAATAAATTATTTCAGTACGTAATAAGTTTATCGTACTTTATAGTAACAGTATAACGTAAGGTTCATCCGCCGCGTCCAGGGAGGGATAATTTCAGAAACTCTGAAAAATATTTTTAGATTGAATAACTTTTTTTTAACATCGATAAATCTGTAAGTACTTACATAACTTCAGTAGAAACCAGTATTTAAAATAGAAAGATAATGAAATGAATGATTGTACTCTATATGAAATCCACAAAGTTTGTAACACTAACAAATAAGGCCCGGAGAAAAAATGGTAGTAACAGAAGTTCTTATTATCACTCAAAAATCTCAAAACCAGATGTCTATCCGCCCGTGTACTCTCTAGCTCGAAAGCTCGTTGAGGTAAAAAGTTAAAATTTTATACACGTCGTGCTTAACAAAAAAGTAAGGTCGAGTTCGTGAACGTTCCACCACGTTTACCCCCTCCCATACAAAATTTCGCAATGTGACAATAAACTGATTTTCTCGAAAAGTTTAAATGCTATTCACTTGATATTCGGAATAACTTATTTTGATGATGATTTCAATTATTATTTTGAAGATGATTACTAATACTACTGCACCACCCCCTATACAAACTGCACTTTTTAATGAGATACTTTAAACCACTTTTCTCAGTACGTATAAAGTTTATAGAAGTGAAATTCTTCAATTAGCTGCGGCCCTTCTACCTCCTCCCATACAATATGACACAATTTGACAAGTTTACAAAAAGTCGATTTTCTTGAAAAGTATTAATGCTACTGATCTGCAATTTAAAACAAGCCAAATTGCATGATGTTTGTAGCTCTTTCTAAAAAAGTAATTTCAGTCAAAAGTCCGCATCCACTTCTTCCACCAGCTCCCATACAAACTGCACAATTTCACTAAATCCCATACACTAATGTTCTCAGAATCCATTAAATTTCTTAAGCTTCAATTTCGCATAAAACATTTTGATAGCAACTTCATCATGCTATGAAAAATAAACTGCCAACATATCGGGCGAAACTTTATTATTCTTGAAACAAGTTGCGGATGCGTGGAAAGTCAATATGCAGGTTAGAGTGGTTAAGGAAGACTAAGTGAAAGGGGGTTCTTGGGCAGGGCAGAAACATTCAAAAGCTCCAGTATATATAATCAATATTTCGTTCGTTTATTTATGCAAGTTGGAGTTTTTATGAGGGGAGGGGTGATAGAAAGATTGGGTGGATCTTAATAGTTTTTTAACTGATTGCTTGAATCACGTCCAATATTCTCAATATAGAATGTCAGTTTCATAGACGAAGTTGCATAGAATTTTCATAAGATTCTGTGAATTTTACATTCACGAAACCAAACATTTGTATGGGAGGGTGTAGAGGAGGTAGGGGAATCGTAAAAATTGTGACGCAATTTTATTTCCTTTCTCTTGTAGTGTACTCGTACAAAATATCAAGTTTGTAGCTTTTAATTTGTTGGTTATTAGTTGGTTCAATGAAATTGGTCGAAATCTTACTTTTGTATGGGAGGGGGTAGAAGGGCAAACGCGATTGCAAAACTTTCAAAGGAATTTCATTTCAATTATTTTTGTAAGTTTTCATGCAAAATTTTAAATTGATAGCTTTTAAGATTTAGCTGATAACTGATTTCTTAAAAATGCTCGAAAAAATAATTTTGTATGGGAGGCAGTAGAAGAGGTAAGGGAATTGCAAAATTTGTGACGCAATTATCTTTTTGTTTTCTTGAGAGGTGCCCGTACAAAATTTGAAGCTCGCAGCTTTTAATTTGTTTGTTATTAGTTGATTTAATGAAATTGGTCGGAATTATACTTTTGTGTGGGAAGGGGTAGAAGGGCAAATGCGATTTCAAAACTTTCAAATTAATTTCATTTCAACTATTTTTATAGGTTTTATGCAAAATTTTAAATTGATAGCTCTTAACAGTTAGGTGATAATTAATTTCTTAAAAATGGTCGAAAAAATAATTTTGTATGGGAGGGGGTAGAAGTTTTGCATGTATTCAACTAGCTAATATTTCAAACACTTAGACATTTTTTTTAATTGCATTTCCCAAATTTTCAAGTTTGTACCTTAAAATTACATCCAAAAATTTTCAGTTTACGTGTTTTTTTCGCTGCACATGAAACACCTTGTGCCCGTTAGACCGGGGTGGTCGGTTCGTAACAATTGTGGATCAAATTATTATTTTTTTTCTATGTAATAATAATAATTAATTTTTGTTTTTATTATTCCGTAATTCATTTAACAATTTCATTAAAAATTAAAATACTATAAAAAAATTAAGAATTATTTAAAAACAAAACCTACAACTATGACACATAGGTCGTCTGTTGGTGGCTATCTTTAACGAAATAGAATAACTACTTTATATGTTCATTAAAACTAATCACTCCATAAATGTATTTATATTTTAACAATTACTGTAAACAAAAGTGTTTGATTAAAAATCTATAAGTTGAATTCTTTTATAAGTTCTTTACGATACCAAAACGCTGATTTAACATAATTATATAAATTATTCCAATTTTCATCATTTACTCCATCCAAAACATCTATTACTTCATGGTCTTGCAATATTAGTTTATTAAAGTATTTATATCTGAATTCCTTTAATATAGGGCATCTCCCAATAAAATGAAAAATATTTTCTTCTTCTTTTAGACAACATAATGAGCATATTCGCTGATTTCCTGTCCTATGCTTTGCGGCGTTTAACCCTATCAAATCCGTTCTGGCCTTAAATATCCACATTATTTTAGGTCTAGAGTTAGCACTAGTTAAGTAAGAGCTACCCATCGTTAGGTCCAACATTCTATAAACGCGATCTTCACTTTGTCTTGCCCTTTCGATGTTCTCAGTTAACCGGTTAGACGTTAAAAATGTTAACGAAGCAATAACATTATATTTCCATGCACTATAATTCAATTCGCTATTTTCCCAATCGACTTGTGAAGTTGGTATCAAAGACTGCCACTCCTTGTACCAAAATATTTTATTTTGAATAATTTGTTTGGATAAATAGTTAGGAAGCCTATTTTCCGTGTATGTAAATAATGTTTTAAGTATATATTTCATATGCAACTGTAATGTATAAAAATGGGTTTCAGAAATTCCAGTTTCTAAATAAATTGCATAGCTTGGCATGAATTTAGGCAAATTGAAGATCCGTTTAAAGAAAAACCTTTGAAACTTATCAGTTTCCTCGAAATTCTTATAACCCCAAACTTCTGAAGCATAACAGAAAATAGATCTCGAAACCGCATTAAATAAATTCAGTTTAGCTGGTAGGTCAATATAATTTTTATTGAAGAAATTATTCCAAGTACCATTGATACTTGCTTTTGCCTTATGTTCTCTATCCTTTATAAGTTCTTGGAACGCAAGACCCGATGTAAGCTTCACGCCAAGATAAGTATATGTTTTCACTATTTCTATTTCCTGTTGCATATAATACCATTTTTCATGCCTAGAAAGTTTTCCTGATTTTCGAAAAACCATTATTTTTGATTTGTCCAAATTTAATTTCATATTCCACGTATCTCCATATATCTCTAACTTATTTATCATACCCTGTAATACTTCAATATCATCCGCCAATAAAACAATATCGTCTGCATAAAGTAAGACCCTAATCTGTTTGTTTCCAATATACAAACCTCCGCCAATAAAATCATGCAGGTCATTTAAGTAGATAGCGAATAGTAATGGGGAAAGTAAACAGCCTTGCTTAACTCCCATTTTTGTTGCGAAATAATTCGATAATTCTTTTCCATCCCAAACAGCGGCCTTTGTGTTACTATATAAAGATTCTATAAGTTTAACCAGCTTTGTGGAGACTCCTACATTATACAGCTTATATATCAAAGATTTCCTCGGAACACAATCAAAGGCTGCTTTGAAGTCCACAAAGAATGCATACACTTTTTTATGGTCATTAAATTTCAAATTAATTATACAGGTTAGATTGTAAATATTATCTACTGTAGAATATGACGGTCTGAATCCTGCCTGATATTCATTCAGTAAATTCTTAGATGATATCCATTTAGTAAGTCTACTGTATAAAACTCCCATAAACACTTTTGGTATACAATTCATAAATGATATTCCTCTATAGTTTGAAGCTGTGTTTAAATCGCCATTCTTGAATATTGGGAATATAAGTGTTTTTGAAAAGCTCTCATCTATTAGGCCTGTATTTAAAACATTTGTAAATACCCTTGCGAGTTGAGTCAAAAAATCATTAGATGCATTTATTAAGAATTCATATGTTATACGATCCTCCCCTGGTGCTTTATTTAGTGTGACTTTTTCCAACACTTTCCGAATTTCTAGCAAGGTAATCTCAGCATCCAACTCAGGTATGACGATGTTTGGCGCTGCATAGTTAATATCCATTTCCGAGACTGGGGGATTCAATAAGCTATGAAAGTGATTTTCAAAATCTGTGGCTCTCAAACTCGACCCTCTGGAAAATTTAATATTTTTGAGCACTTTAACAAGTTTCCAAAATTCACGATTATCACGAATATTATTAATTTGGATCTGCAAATTTTCATAATACTGGTTTCTTTTTAATTGACATAAATTCTTATACTTCTTATTTGCTTCTACGTACTTTATTTTATATTCATCATTATCCGTTTTTCTCCACTGATTCAGGAATTTGAAAGATTCTTTCCTTGCATAGGAGCAAGCTGTGTCAAACCATTTTTGTTTATAGTCTGAATGTGTTGATTTAGAATGGATTTTTTCAGTGGACTGTATTAGAATACTTGTGAGATCACTAGTTGTAATTTCGTTACTATTCTTAGTTCTTACTAATTCCAATAGATTTTGATTTAGTTTGACTTTATAATCGTCTTTTTTATCCTCTTTCCATATTAGTTTTGGCAACAATTTCATGTCAGTTTTATTGTTATCCTTCTGTCTACTAACGTATAACTCTACACAAATTGGCATATGATCGGACCAGATAGCTTCCTTTACAGAAAAATTTAAGGCGTCATCAATTATTTCTTGTGATATTGCACATATATCATTGACTGATTTACCAATAGTGGATACAAATGTATATTCCCCAAACTTATCTCCGACTGTAGTACCATTTAATATAAATATTCCATGATTATCACAGAACTCAATGAATTCTTTCCCGTTTTTATCAATTACTTTATCTTTAGAGTTTCTTCCTACTTGGATTACTGGATTAAGTAAAACATTTGCATCTAGCGGTTGTGATGTTTCCCCTATTCTGATATTAAGATCACCTATAACGATTGTATTCTTAAAAGATTCATTTGTAAACGCCGTTTCAAAGTTGCTGAAATCATTTACCCAGCTCTCTTTTCTTAAATATAATTTTTCTATGTATATCAAATAGATATATCCACGTGCAAAATTCAAAGTTTCTATCTTTGACAAGAGTCCTAAAAAATCACTCAAAATTTTCGACATTTTATCTCACCACCTCCCTCCCTTTACACTAACTTAAAATTTTTATCAAAATTATAAATTATATAGTTCCATAATCTGACGAATTTTTCATTCGATATCTGTACTCAATTTATATGTAACGATTTCTAATTTTGAAAAGTGCACCATTTTTGAAATGCTCCCCAATTCCCCCCACTACTATTATGACCAAATTTTAAATTTTTTTTTGTATTTTGCTAGTATAACTTAGAATATGTTTTAAGTTTCAATTACATGGCTTAAGAGATAGTAGAGATATTAATTCTTAAGTGTTTTTCTTTGCACCCCCCCCTGACCCTCCCCCTTACAATAATTAGCCAATTTCTAAGCTGATTGGGGTGGATCTATATGCCACCTTAATGGTCTCAAAATGTGAATTTTTTAAGCTAAGTAGTTTCGAAGATATAACCATTTCAAAAAAAGATTCGGCCGACAATTTGTTTTTAGCCCCCCCTTTTAGGACGCCAACCGCTACAAAATTAAATTATTTTTGGAGTTTGTCCCACAACCCTCTCTATACGTATGCTGATTTTTATCATCCTATCTGCATTCGTGGTGAAGATATTAGCAAGTGTATTTTTTGACTTTTTCCATCTCCCCGCCTCCCCCTTCCACCTGACACTCCCCAAAATTTGGATAATGGAGCTCACTTACCAAATTATCAATTCACCCAAAAACCAACCTTCTACCTTTAAGGGTCTTGGAGGTACGAGTCCATATGTACGGCGTACGGCGGACGGCGGATTTTTTTTTTTGCTTTTTAGGCTAATTTAGTCATGAAACGGGAAAAAACAAAATTTCAGGGTAGCAGATTTTTTTTTCCGTGTCGATCACAATACTTTATTATTAGAATAATAAAGTAAATGAGTTTAATGGCGTCACCCCTTCTACCACTCCACATACAAAATTTCTGAAAGTCACAAAAATTTCTCTGTGCTAGAGCATCGCATGATTGGGGTTTATGACCAATCGTTGTCCAGTTTTTTATACTTACAGTTTGTTCAAGAAGAACGTGTCTCAAAAAAAGCAATAAATACTACGAAATTCAATATACTCATCTTGATTTCTTAAACTGTACTAATATGTTAATTTCGCAACTATGTTAATATGCCGTCCAGTCACCGCTGTTATCTATAATTGCCTGGCATCTTCTTTGACAAGTTTAGCTGAATTTTTTAGCGCAATTCACACTTAGACCTCTCCAAATTTTGTTTTAAACTTCGAATAAGCAGTTTACGGATTATTATTGGCTTCTGGAACATTTGAACATTGAATGATGGGGGAAGGGCAGGGGTCACTAGGTCCTTGAACCGCCAGTCAGTGATTGACCGTGAAATGGAGCACTATAACATCCAAGTCTTAGGCTTGAGCGAGGCCAGGTGGACAGCATGAGGAGAAGAATAAACCCCGAGCCGAAACACTATTCTGCACGTTAGTCCTGAGAGTGAAGCCAAAAATGGCGTGGCGGTCGCCCTTATACCGAAAGCGAGAATTAGTCCTATCAGCTGGGAGCCAATCTCGGATAGGATTATCGTCGTGAGGCTCAGGACCAGTGTCAGAAACGTCACAATTCTTCAGCGCTACGCACCAACTTATACCGCAACACCTAGTAACAAATAGGAGTTTTATAACCAGCTAAGTGCCACCTTCGATCGTGTTCCAAGAGGTGATATTACTATCATCTTAGAAGATATGAACGCCCAGGTTAGCTCTGACAACACTGGACTAGAACACATCGTGGGGAAGCATGGTGACCCTTGGATCGACGCGTCACGACCTTGGATTAAGAGACCCGAAAACGGCGAATTATTTGTAGAGTTTTGTAGTACTGGGCAAATAATCATCGGAGGGCCCCTTTACCCACACAAGAGTCACCATAAGACATCTTGGGTTTCCTCTTATGGTGTACTCAGAACCAGATCGACTATTTGGCTATAAGTCGCCGATGGAGAAGATGTCTCCTCGATGCGCGAGCAAAGCGGGGAGCTGACGTGGGGAGCAATCACCACTTGATGGTTGCCTGCTTGAGATTGTGTACAGCAGCTATCCAACGACCACAAATTCTTCAAATGAAGCGCAAGCTTAATGTGAATAAACTCAGAAACCCCAACAAAAAGCGCGAGTACACCACTATTCTACGCGAAAAGTCATCCACATTGGGTGGATATGAAGTACGCACACAGGACGCCAATTGGGAGGCAACCTGAAACACGATTCTAACTAACACTGAAGAATCTGTAGGATATCTTCAAAGCGGTGAGAAACCCTGGATGTCGCAAGACACATGGGACGAGGTTGGCGATCTGAAAAAAGCCAAATTGGCAATCATCTCTCAACCCGATGTCAACCAAAGAACACCCGACTTGAGGCACAACTACCTCAATGCTCATATACAGCTTAAAAAGGATTTTAGACGCGACTAGAAAAAGGCCATTGAAGATCTCGCCAATCAGACAGAATCTGCATCTGAACTTGGAAATATGGGTTCACTATTTAAAATTATGAAGCACTTGACGAACAGGAATTTCGCCGCCAACCACCTGGTGAGAGATGTCAACGAAACTCTCCTTAATATGAGTGAACACCAGCTGCGGAGATGGAAGGAATACTTCTCTGATATTTTATACATCTTGTCAGAGGAAAATATTCCAGAAACAGAACAACTATCAAACATCCAACCACAACAATTCTCTATTGGGGATGATCCCCTCGATAAGGAACAGATAGTTTCCGCCATTCGATCAATTGCGAGACGGAAAGCCCCAGGTGCCAACCAAACTCCTCAATGCTGAGCCGGAAATTACAACCAATGTACTACTCCACTCTTTACTGAGGTGTGGAATGGAGAAACATATCCGACTGAATGGAAGAAGGGCGTCGAAAATTCTGAAGAAGGACTATTGTCGCAATTGGCGTGGTATATGTCTACTTACTGCCGTATCGAAAATCACGGCTAAGGTAATTCTCATGTCGTGGAGAGCACTCTTGAAGTTTATCAGGCTAGATTCCGTAAAGGGTCGTCTTATACCGACCACACAAATACCCTACGGATAATATTGGAGCAGTCCAGCGAAATGGGTTCGCCACTGCATCTCATGTTTGTGGACTTAATCGTTAAGTGAGATTACATATGGAATGCTTTACGTAGGAGAGGTATTCCAAATAAGGTCATAGCAATGATTAAAGAATCCTACGAAGATACAAGGTGTCGCGTCTTACATAGAGGAGAGTTGTCTGAGAGCTTTCCTGTGCGAACGGGTGTCAGACGAGGCTGCATATTATCACCAAACCTGTTTGTTGTGGTAATAAGTGACATATTGAAAGCTGCACGGGAAGGTGGGAAAGATAAAGTTCCACAATGCAGACTATTCAACATCTTAAGTCACCTTGATTATGCTGATGACGTGTCTTTGCTTGCATGTAACCTTTCAAACTTAGAGTGTTCAAGTGTTCGCTCGTGGACAGACTAAAATAGGCATTGAGATTTAAAGGCGGAAGTGGCAGTGGAGCTGTCACACTTTGAGGAAACCAGAGCGAAACATCGCCAAACTGGCTCTGGATCATAATCCTCAAGGAAGACGTCGTGTTGATAGACCATGTAGCACATGGAAGCGATGAGTTGAGCAGGAAGCGAGAGGACAAGTCCTGGCAACAGCTAAAGGCCGATACTCAGGATCGAGCCTTGTGGAAGAGAGTTGTTTCTGTCTTATGCCCCTATAGGGGGTCTGGACAGGAGTTCGATTGATTGAAGCAAAATTGCAGATTTTAATTTAAGGCCTTGCGGATAATCAGTAATTCTTTTTATTACTTATAACTCCTTGAACTTTAATTTCAGCTACATTTCAATGTTAATTTTTGCAGTAATGAGAGGAAGGTAGCTGACCAATGCATTCACTAGCTTATTCATTTTTCTCTCAGAGCCACTGCGTCCTGAGTTCCATATGAAGTATCTCTGTATGCTCAGTAGTTCTTTCAGAACTTGAAGGCAAATCTCCTACTGATCCCTAATAATAAGTAAAACCTGTGCAAGTATTTGAAGTCACGTCAC
Organism: Chorisops tibialis; assembly: GCA_963669355.1. Lineage (NCBI taxonomy): Eukaryota > Metazoa > Arthropoda > Insecta > Diptera > Stratiomyidae > Chorisops > Chorisops tibialis. Next base: position 113,046,294 of record OY770262.1, on the reverse strand, counting down.
ACGCATAAAGTAGATGGCTAAATTGTGGCGATATAACTTCATCAGCATCGGTGGCTTAGTTGTAGAATACTTGCCTGCCATGCAGGCGGCCCGGGTACGATTCCCAACCGATATATTTTTTTACGATTTGACTGAAGTAAAAATATATTTTCAAATAATTTATATTGCATGCTTGAGTTGGAAATATATTAAGTAAACAAAAATTTCAAAAATTGAAATTATTTTTACTCAGTTATTTCTTTTGACTTATTCAACAATAGCAATAAGGTGGACTTTATTTGGGTCACTTACACTTACTATTTTTGTCTATTCTTTTCGTAGAAAATACCCATGCGAAGCACGGAAGTATGTGCTTGTTCCTAAATATACAAAACTCTTCCCTACACCCTATAAAGTCTTATCTTTCTCTACTGTCACGGAATAAATCTCTTCTAACAAAGTTTTTGGAAAAAATCTTCCATGTTGTTTTCAAGTCGATACGATTTCTGATAATCCAAGAACAATGCCTCTTGTTCTAGCCCAAACCTTCCGACTAGCTCGTGGGTTACGACAATCCGAAAACTTTATGTAAGCAATTTAACACGGAAACCGCAATAAAAAATCCATATTTTGAAATATTGAAGACAATTTTGAAAGAAATCGGAAAGTAGCTCATCATTGAGAGATAAAAAGCAAGAAGTAACGATATATCTAGGCTTATTCTATAAAAAATCGGAGTTAATTTGGCGCATTTTTTCCAGAATTCGTATAGAAATCGAATGCTTCTTCGTTACGATTTTTCGTTAAGAAGGCTGTCAACCGCTTCATACATTTCCTTAACGGATTCGTACTGAACTCGGTCTCGTAATCGGAATATATTACCTAAAGTCTTACGGATTTAGTAGAGATTTCGAAAAATTTTGTTTCCAGGTTACAAAAGGATGGGAGAATTATATAAAAATATCTGTATATTAGATCAATAGACTTGGATGTCAAATTTTTAAATTTCTCCCAGCTCTTACATAATATATTGTCAAATTATAATTTGACGATTATATGGAATTATTTTCCGATAAAAGTTATAAAAATCTAAGCTAAACTCTGATGTTTGTCAATATTCAAATGAGGCTATGAGAACAACAGGCCTAACCCCAATACGTTGGTTATGCCACTTTTACTATCATAGCCTCATACATATATGTAATTTGCATCAGCTGCACTGAATCATTTGTAAGTTTGACTAGAATTGATAGTATTTACTGGAAGAGGTTGTAGCGTTTTTTCTATTATAATATTAGGTTATACTCCGACGAAAAGATCTTTCTTTAGTTTAAGGATACCCCTTTTGAAATATCGATTGCGTGTGAATTTTGTCTCAATTTGATAAAAAAATGATATGCTAGTTACGCGACTGTCTCTATCGTTTGTAATGCTAAGAAATAAAGCTCTTCTAAGTCGTCAAAGGTACAAAAATCTTCAAACACAATGAAGTTGAGTCGCAAATTTTATCCTTTTAGTTTCTATATTGTTATACTAAGCACTAAACTCAAAGTCCAACCCCTCGCGCTCTTGTTAGCTCTTATTAGATACATATAGCTGAAATTACTCGTTTAAAAACAGATTTCCCCTGTCGTATAAATTAACAAAGTTTTTGATCCTTACTTATAAATCCTTTCCTAGTTTAAGCAATGCGCATATCTCCATAGCAGCATTAAAATGCATCACGTTCTCAACAACAGAATATGCAAATTATTTTGGTTAAACTTTTTCTGATCCCTTTCATATTCCGACAAGTCAAGCTCTTCATAAGAATTCTTAAGATTTTATGCATGCACAGGGATGAAACATATCGCACTTGGTGATTCTCTATTTCATATGTAAGAAAAGTACAGCATAGGCGGGTCGTGATGAGTACGTTTTATTTTTCTGATATACGGAAGTATAATATATGTATGTTGAAAAGCAGCTTTGCGATTTATGGTTTGGTAAACTCTAGAAAAGAAAGACCCAAAGAATAATAAAGTAATTGATATTTTGAGACCATTAAGGTGGAATACAGATCCACTAGAATCAGTTTAGATAGAAGCTAATTATTGTAAGGGGGAGCGTCAGGGGGTGCAAAGAAAAACACTTACAAATCAATATCTCGGCTATTTATTAAGCTATGTAATTGAATCTTAGAACCTATATTAAGCTATACTAGAGAAATACGGAAAAAATATAACATTTGGACAAAATAGTAGTGGGGGGAAATAGGGAGCATTTCAAAAATGGTGCACTTTCCAAAATTTCAAACCGTTATATTTCAAAACTGAGTGCAGATATCAAAATCAAATTTTGCCAAATGTAGAACTACGTAGTTTTTAAATTTGGTAAAAATTTTACGTCGGGAGGTGTTAACCAAAAATGTCGAAAATTTTGAATGATTTTTTAAGGGCTCTGGTGAAAGATACAAATTTTAAATTTTCCATGTAGATACATGTATTTGTTGTACATACAGAAAAAATAATAAAAATTCCACAATTGTTACGCACCAACCCTCCTGGTCTAACGTGCACAAGGTGTTTCATGTGCAATAATAAAAACACATAAACTGAAAATTTTTGAATGAAATCTTAAAGTAGAAACTTGAAAATTTCCGAAATGCATTTAAAAATAATCTTTAAAAGAATGAAATATTAACTGGTAGAATAACTTGAAAGCTTCTACCCCCTCCAATAAAAAATTATTTTTTCGACCATTTTTAAGAAATTAATTAATAAATTTTGGACAAAATCTTCTGAAAATAGTTTAAACGGAACTGCGTCTGTACTGAGTTCGTACAGCACTGTTAATAAGCAAGCGCTATGTTAACAGCGTCAAAATTTTTGAGATCGCATTTGCCGTTCTACCCCCTCCCATACAAAACTATGATTTCGACCAATTTCAATAAAACAACTGCTAATCAACAAATTAAAAGCTACGAACTTGAAATTTTGTACGAGCACCTTACAAGAGAAATCAAATAATCTTCTACCCCCTCCCAAACAAATGATTGGTTTCGTGAATGAAATTTTATGAAAATTCTATGCAACTTCGTCTATGAAACTTACATTCTGTGCCGAGAATATTGGACGTAATTGAAGCAATCAATTGAAAAATTATTGACATCCTCCCACCCTTAATATCACCTCTCTTCCCTCCCCCATAAAAACCGAATAAAAAACGAATAAAATTTTGATTACATGTGCTGGAGCTATTAATCATATTTGCAATTACGTGTTAAATTGACAGCAGCCCTGCCCTAAATGGGTCCACTTGTAAATGGGGATTCCACTTGTGAAAGGGGATTCCTCTTCCTATTCCTTAACCACACTAACTTGCATATTGACTTTCCATGCATCTTCAACTTGTCCCAAAAATAATAAAGTTGCGGCCGGCTTATTGACAGTTTATTTTTTATGGTAAATAATTTCGAAGATTTAATCATCTGAAAAAAAAATACGGCCGACAGTTGGTTTTTAGCCCCCCCCCCTTTTTGCACCCCAATGGATAAAAACATTAAATTATTTTTAAAAGTTGTCCCACAAACCCCTCTATATGTATGTTGATTTTTAGCTTCCTAGATGTAACCATGGTTGAGATATTTGAATTCGTATTTTTCGGTTTAAGCGCTCCCCACGCCTCCCCCTGAGCCCATACACCCCCCAAAATGGGTATCCGCCTGAGATCCGCAACTATCTACAATCCCCCCAAAAATGAACTTTCTATATTGTAGGGTTTGGGAGTTAATGTGCGCTGAGCTTACACACCGACGGACGGCGCACAGTGGGGCCGAATGGCGAAAAAGCGGAAAAAATTCAATATCTCGAGAACGGATTAACATGGAAACCTGGAGCCTATCTCATTCGACTCAGAATAAGAAAATACATCAAGTTCAACTATATTTATTGAAATTTTGAAGAAAATTAAAGAACTAATGAGGAAATGAAAGCCTTTTGGCAAGATAAAAATTTCTGAAATTTTCGGAATAGGTTGTACTCATCAAAAAAAGTAGCAACAAATATTTTGAGTGTATATTTAAATTAAATAATGCTTACAATTAAGAATTCAAGAAAGCTTAAAGACTGGAGAATTTGGTAAATAATAAAACTAGGGATTCAAAGTCAAAGGTAGTTCAAATTGCAAAGATACTTACGATTTCAAATTCAAGGAAATTAGATTAACAGTTCCTTAGCCGCATCACTGATTTGGTGGTGCTTTTTCTTTGGTTCGGGTCTCATGTTCGTGATAAAAGTATACGAAGTCTCCAGTAGCTTTCGGAACTCGTCTTCGTTGGTAGATAAACGAGACATTTTCCGCGAGTTTCTGATCCTGAAAGTCTTGTAATCCTTATTTCTACTTTCTTGTGCCTCTTCCGACAATATTACGACTGGAAGAATCGACTTCTGCACTATTTCAGCACCACGCAACAAAATCGTATGTACCGTGGATGGCATGTAGTACCAAGAATACTTCTCAATGGCCATCTCTGCTGTTTCTTTTGAGAAGAGCCGGAATTTTTCTGGGTCGATCATTGCATTGCTATTTATGACTTCCAGTATGGTAGCGATCCGGTGGATTAGAGTTTCGTCGACTCCCATTATTGCACTTGTGACCTTGCAATCATTGAAAAAACGTCTGGCAGTGCTGCCATTATTTGAAGTTCCGTAACCCTGCTTAACGAAGTCTATTTTGATGCCGACTTTCTCAAGAAACTTCATATGTTGCAGCTTCGTTAATCAAGCTTTGTGGGTACGATGCTTGAAGGCTGCGTATTTTATTCCTCTTGCTTCTTTCACCACAATCATCAAGTCTTTACTTGGTCTCCCAACACATTCTGTGGATTCCTGGTCTCATATGTTAAAAACATATTCATTTTCCATCCACTCGCTGAATTTTTTTTTGAACCTCGCCCGGTCCCGATTTACCATTTCTTTTTGATAGAGCTTATGACTAGACAACGTTAGCAACTAGACTGAACTCGAATTAAAAGTGTTTTGAAGTGGGGACATGCATTATTTGAGCCAATTGGGTAAACAAGAAAGTGCAACAAACAACAAGGCGCACTCTAATCCTTTCCTCTCTTTGCGGTGTTATGATCGGATAGGCAGATAAAGGCAGATGATTTTTGTTCTAATCTTTTCTTTAACACGTCTAGTTTGAAAAGTGACCTTCCACATCTCGGAGGAATCCGGAGCTTTTTTTGTAATCATAGCTGTTCTCAATGCTTATTTAAAATTCGTAACTTATAACGTTGTAAAGCGCTCTATTTTTTTTTTTGCCCAGTTTGACTCATGTGTGGCCTAGTTGGCCATCGTAGAGCAGGGAAAAAGTTTGATAATTTTTTCTCCCTCTTTTACAGTTATATATCACTCATTTAGAGTAGTGTGTAATTTGGTCAAACTTCCATTATTCTGACAGTGAGCCTAAATTAATGGGAATACCCTTGAAACAGGAAAAAAAAAACATGCTGTTCCTAGATTCTGTAGCTTATAAAGTGTGAGAATCACAAACCAAATAATCGAAATCAGCGCTTTCGAAAATCGAATTTTTTCCGCTCTGGCACCACTGCGCGGCGTACAGACAGAGGATTTTTTTTGCATTTTTGGGCTATATTTCAGGGTAGCAGATTTTTTTTTCCAAGTCGACCACAATACTTTATTATTAAAATAATAAAGTAAAATTGAATTTTGTTTAAATTAAATCATTTACCAGTATGTATGCACGGCCGTTAAAGTATGAATGTTCGTTTTAAGTGGATTGTTAATTGGATAAGTGAGCTCCATTTTATAAATTTTGAGGAGTGTCAGGTGGAGCGGGGAGGCGGGAGAGGAAAAGAGTCAAAAACTACACTTGCGCAATATCTTCACTACGAATGCAGACAGGAAGCTTAAATATAGAGAGGGTTGTGGAACAAACTTTATAAATAAATTAAATTTTTTATCCATTGGCGTCCGAAAAGGGAAGGCTAAAAACCACTTTTTAGAAAAGATTCACACTTTTGGTCTATTAACGTGGCTTACAGATCCACCAGAATCAACTTAGTTATTATTGTAAGGGAAAGAGTCAGAGGGGTGCAAAGAAAAACACTTGAAAACTAATATCTCAACTGTCTCTTAAGGTAACCTGCATATTGGCTAATAAAGTTGCGCCCGACTTGTTGACAGATTTTTTGAGATGCTTTTAAAGTATTGATACTTTGATTCGTATCAAATGGTTAAATAATAGCAAAGTGGACCCATGTCCCGAAATACTCGTGGATAGTGAGTTATCAAATGATGTTTCGGTATCAAATTCGTATTAAATTTAGTTTTATAAAATAAATAAATGTTTTTCTATTAAACCACGTAGTTTGTCTATGTTCTTTAAACTAACAGAGAAAATGATCTGAGATTTTTTTAATATTACTTTATTAATTTAATAATGTGATCAAATTGGAAAAAATAAATTTGCTACCCTGAAATTTAGTTTTTTCGCATGTCATAAATAAATAGCCTAAAATTACAAAAAAAAACATCTGTCTGTACGCTGTCTGCCGTACATGTACGCTCAGCGTACATTAACTGCCAAACCCTTGAAGACTGAAAATTCATTTTCGGGTGGATTGTAGATGGTTGCGAATGGTTTGGGAGGAAGTTGGGGCGGGGAGGGGGGGGGGTGTTAGCGCTAAAACCGAAAACTAAGAATTCGAATATCTCAATAAATGGTTCTAGCTTCTTCTCCTACAATGACACCATTGCGTCAAATGAGTGGTGTTATTTGGTTATACTACATGGAAAGTGCCGGTTAAGCTTACCAAAAAAGTGTCAACTTACATCAATGCCACCGATGCATTTTAGGAGTATTCTGAACAGATTCTGGTAATTTCCAATGATGAATTTTGGAGTCAAACTACACAGACTTGGATTAATATTCGATTTCAAAGGCGGAATTGTCATTGGATCGGTCAACCTTTAAGAAAGCCAAAGCAAAACATCTCCGAACAAGCATTATAACACTTGACTAGGCAGCGAGCAGTTGAATAACAGGCCAGAGAAATAAACATAAGAGATCTGTTTCCGTCTGTTTATCTTAGTAGGCAATTAATTGGTTTGATGAATTTTTCACAGTGCGTTTTGAATTAAAACGACAGATTTCCAGATTTATTTCATGAATAGGCAATTAATTGATTGAATATGGTTCATTTATTAGGAATATTACATATGTAATTTTGCAGGGCCATGGTTCCATATGGTCAGAGAAAAGAGACGAATATAATACTAATAATTTTTGTACCTATATATGTGAAATTTTTTGATTTTGGAGGACATTGATAAATTGACTTTACTAAAATTGTATTACACTTATATTTGAGGCATATAAGCGAATCGAAATTTTTGCTGTTGAATTCACACAATAGTTTCCTTTAGTAACATTTTTAATTCGATAGCTTTGAGATTTATGTGGAAAAACAAATATCCTTAAAGAAATTTTCAAGAATTTATAAGAGAGGTGGTACGAGCAGTGGAAAATAGTGGCGAACTCAAGGAGGCTTTTCTACTCAAAATATGGTAGCACGGCAAAAAAATCAGTTCAATTGCTCAAAGTGTTCGAGAAAGTTATCTTATGGCCAGCCAGAAGGTAGTTCGATTTTAAGAATTTAGACCAACAACAAATATTTCTGTACATTCGGAGGTTCTGTCCAAGCCAAATTATTTCTATGCATTACACACGTTGCATTGAATATAACCTGCTCTCAGATTTGCTCTAGAGTATAATCAATATTTTTACTGCATACGAAAGTAATTTGATACAGATGGCTGAGAAACTTAATTTGGTCGTTAGAAATAACAAAATTGTTAGACAGCTTAATAGTTTCTGACACGAAACAACCCCCATATCGTTTAAAAATAACCACTTAGACTAAAATCGGAGATTAGATTTTAAATCCATCTAAAAATTCCAGTTATCAATTTACCCTTTATCTGAGTCATATCCTGGAATTTTAACCCCAGTCTAAGCCTTATGTAATAATGTCACACATCAGTTAAATATTCGAAAACTGGATTTCTGGATTATCCTGGCTGACAGATTTAGGAATATGCCAATAACGTATTCGCACGTCGTGCAGGAATCGAAAAGTATCGTGTGAAATTTCCATTTAAATGAAACAGATGTTTGATACATAAATGACATGTTGTATCCAAAAAGGTGATTTCTACTATATCTTTGAAAATGTAATCATTTTCATACGTAAGTTAAATATAGATATAATGTATGTCTATAAAAATCGTTAAACTATACAAACCTAAATTCTGCCGTTGGTAGTTTATCAATGAACACATCTAATTAATTGGCTTTAAGCTGTGACTTAACTTCGGTGGTTCTCATCTGCTTAATTGTTTATCAGAGCAATTAATCAGCCGGAAAGAATATCAGACTCGCAATTCGATACATATAGCTTAAGGCGGAAATTCTTTCGTATTCCTTGAAATTTGTCCAAGAATTTCAACATTTTGCATGACTTTTTTTTTGTAATTTTTTTTGTTACACTTGAGATAATTTTAAGCCTGAAGGAGATTGATGGGCTAACGATATTCGTATTTCAAATTACTTCTCATGACTAAGGTAATGTTGGTCTTAATAGAAGCCGAATTTGTATATGATTGTATATGTGTGCTGTCATGAATTTAGTGGATAGGTGACAAAAATTTATTTACTTACTTTATGATGGTGCTAAAGAATAAATCTGGCCTAGGATTTCTGTGATAAGAGGGCTTTTAGTTTCTCGTTCATCAAGTAAATCAATTAAAGTCTGTCTCCTCAACACCACTTTTCCAGTTTAACAACGAGAATATCACTGCAGCATAATTTGCTACCAATTCCACGATTCCACCAACGAATACCCTTCCACTAGTTCAAACATCATTAGGTGAAATCAACTTTCGTTCTAAAAATACGTATCGAGGTGCAGTTTTTTACTCATAAGAACTGTTGTCAGTTCATCTTGACTTTCCGTAGTTTTCAGTAGTATTCAGTTGCAAAAGTTCGATACCTGAAGTGCCGTAACGACTTCGTGCGCAAGTTTTGATTAAGGCCATAACCTAACTCATCAAAAATATTAAGAACGGTTATTGTGAAAGCCTTCAGAGGGACCGCGAGGACTCCTCTGATTTTTACAACAGAGAAAAACTCAGTTACCCGAAAAGAAATAAACCCCTAAAGATCGCGAACAGTTTATCTGAGAAGTAGTAGATGAATTAAGGGGACTAAATTAATTTTTATACCGATTGAAATTTTTATAAAAACATAACAGGGCTACAATTGCGCGTAAAGCGCAATCTTACGATACTCTAGATGAAATAGACTTTTTTATGATCCCCAGAAATTTTGTATGTGTTAGAAGGGGTTATAGCATTGAACTAATGATTTCGCCATCATGCTAAAGTAGCTATAAATATTGTTTTATACAAAATGCTTACACCAAAAATTTAATAGGAACTGAGAAAATTAGTGAGTTAGATTTAATGAAAATGTGCAGTTTGTATGGGAGGTGGTAGAAAGAGTGGGGGGATTTTAGTGAATTTTTCAGAAATAACTAGGAATATTAAAAAATTGACATCCCTTAAATTTCAGACTAGTGCCATTCATACTTATCAAGAAAATAGACTTTTTGTGATGTTGTGAAACTGTGTCATATTGTATCAATTATTTTTTTCTGATCTTAGTGATAATGTTAAATAAGTATTTATTACAAAATGTGAGCTCGACAAATGTTATATGTTCTGAGAAAATCCGCTTAGAGCATTTCATGGAAAAGTGTAGTTTGTATGGGAGGGAGAGAGAGTACGCCAAAAATTTTTATACTGTAGATTGAAATTATTATGAAATTAAATTTTATACGTACTGAGTAAATTGGTTTAGAGCATTTCATGAAAAAAATGCAGTTTGTATGGGAGGGGGATGAAGGAGAGGGATGACACAAATACTTTTTATACCGTAGATTGGAATAATTATAAAAATAGTATGTTCCAAATTTCAGACTAGTGGCTATTATACTTTGCGAGGAAATCCGTTTATTGTCGAATTGCGAAATTGTGTCATTTTGTATGGGAAGGGGTAGAAGAGGCAAAGCTAATCGTCTAATTTTTTTTGGTCTTACTAAGAATTTTAAATAAATATTTGGTGCATAATTTGAGCTCGCTAAATTTTATACACAATGAGTAAATTGGCTTATAGTATTTCATGAAAAGGTACAGTTTGTATGGAAGGGGTTGGAAGGATAGGGAGGACACAAATAATTCGTATACAGTAGAATGGAATCATTATAAAACTATTTTGTTCCATATTTCAGATCAATAGCATTTTTGTGATATTTTGATGTGAATAAAAGAAAATCGATTAGTAACAAAATGATAAAAGTATTTAATCCAAATAAATGACAGCTCTTGATTTCAATTTCTTGCGTTTTACTTTGAGAAGTTTCCGATACACGACCACGCTGTTGCTCGGTTGTCGTAAAAAGAGATCGAAAAAGAAGATGGTAGTCGTGACGGAAGCTCCATGAAGTAAGGGTTGTCCAAATACAATCCTACATTTATATTTTTCGAGAAAAGCAAATCGCGTAATTGTGTCATTTTGTATGGAAGGGAGTAGAAATGGTAAAGCTAATCGTCTAAATTTTTTTTGATCTTACTAATAATTCTAAATAAATGTTCAGTGCATAATTTCAAATCGATAAATTGTATACGCACTGAGTAAATTGGTTTAGAGCATTTGATGAAAAAGTGCAGTTTGTATGGGACGGGGTGGAAGGATGGAGAGCACACAAATAATTCTTATACATTGGAATGGAATCATCAAAAAACTCTTAGATTAAAAATTTCTGATCAATAGCATTTATACTTTTCGAGAAAAATCGTTTATTGACAAATTGCGTAATTGCGTCATTTTGTATGAGAGGGGGTAGAAGTGGTGGAGCGATTTGACCCGTTCACGAACTTGTCCTTACTTTTTTATCAAAACCGACGTGTACAAAATTTGAACTTTCTAGATCAACGCGTTCTCAAGCTAGAGAGGATACGGACGGACAGACGGACAAACAGCTGGACAGACGGGCAGATGGACGGACATCCGGTTTTGAGATTTTGAAGTGATTATATGAACTTCTGTATCATTCATTTTTTTCTCCGAGCCTTATTTCTTTCCGTTACAAACTTTGCGGCAAACTTATAATACTCTCAGATTTCATCTAGAGTATAATTAGTACATTCCAAATTTCAGATCAATAGCTTTTACACTTTTCGAGAAAATTGGTTTACTGTAAAATCTCGAAAATGCGTCATTTTGTATAGGAGGGGTGGAGCGATTTGACCCGTTCACGAACTTGGCCTTACTTTTTTATCAAATCCAACGTGTACAAAATTTTAACGTTTTAGCTCAACATGTTTTTAAGCTAGAGAGCGAACAGACGGACGGACATACTGTCATCCGGTTCTGAGAGTTTTGAGTGATAATATAAACATCTGTATCATTAATTTTTTTCTCTGAGCTTTGTTTCTTAGCGTTATAATACTTTCAAATTTCATCTAGAGTGTAAACAGATGTATGAGGCGCGGCATTACTACAATCGAATCAATCTTCGATAAGGATAGTCTTTAGTTTTAAGTTAATTTTAATTTTAGCCAAATAAGTAGGGTTAATAATGGAATCGGTAGTTCGAAGAATGAAACAAGCGCTTAAAAATTAAATTTGAATTTCCGCGGTAAAAAGTTACTTGGAGTGGGGTTTTCAACCTGAGGTTAAAGGAAGAAACAAAGAACAACTTCGTCATAAGTAATAATAATAATGTTGATCATTAAAATCGATTCATGTGTGAATTTCAGCAAGTTCTCATCAATTTTCCCCAAAATTTGATTTTGGATTCGTTCCATTCTTCAAACTACCGATTTAATTTGAACATTGGGTCTTGCACTTTTTATACTCTAGATGAAATCTGAGAGTATATTGTGTTTGCCTTACCGTTTGTAACGCTAAGAAATATTGATAGCACAGATGCGCCAAGGGTACTGAAATATTTGTTGTCACTCAAAAACCTCGATTCCGAGTGACTGTCTGTCCGTCTGTCTACAAAGTTTACTTTCGAAAGCTTTGAGCTATTGTGCTGAAACTTTTTATACAAAAAAGTAGTAAGTAACTTGAACGGGCCACATCTCCCCCCTCCTTCTACCGCCTTTCATACAAATTTCATGAAATTTCGAAATTTAAATAAATTAATTTTTCTCCGCAATCATTTCAGTTATTGACTTGTAAACTAGGTCATAGTATAAAGATGTAAATATCATTGACGTCAAAAAATATGGATCTGATCCCTTTACTCCTTCTATCCCCTCCCATACAAATGCACAATTTTCAAAAATGCATTTATTCGGTTTCAATTGCAACTAGTATAACTAAAAAAACTAATTTTTGTCATAATTAATTTTATTACAATTGCAACCAATTTTGTGAAAATAATCGACTTCACCCCAATCTTTCTACCCCCTCCCATACAAATTTCACGAAATTTCGGAATTTCACCTAAATTATTTTTCTCCAAAACCGTCAAAGCTATCAACTTGAAATTTTTGAAAAAAGTATTCTATTGTAAACATCATAGATATCAAAAAATTTGGGTTTGCTTTGAGTAGTCCTTCTACCCCTCCCATACAAATGAACAATTTTGGTAAATGCATTAAATCGATTTTCATTGAAACTAGAAAAAGTACAAACTTAAAATTTTGCCACAATTTGTCCCTTAACAACTGTAATAAAAACTAAAAAAACATGTGAACTTTGCTTCACTCCTTATACCACCTCCCATTGAAAATTCAAGAAAAGTATTTCTCCTTCGAACATATGAGTAACAAAGCAATATGATTAGGATGTTGATAAGCTAGGGTGTGGCCTAGTGGGTAGTTTGTTGATCTAGTAATGCGAAGGTCGTGAGCTCAAATCCCGGTCGACGCAATATAGAATTCCAGCGCATTGCCTGCTTGGATATCCCTTGGTCACCTCAATCTACGAAAATGAAAAATTCGTAGATAGAGGGGCTAACAACCGCTCCACAATAAATAATGAAAAGTGTTAATGGACCTGAATATTAGGAGGCCAAGGTCCGATTTGGGCTGTAGCACCATTGTAAAAGAAGAAGCAGGTTCAGAATCATCCAAAACCTCTCACTTTCTCTGCCACCACCCATACAAATGCCACAATTTCAGACAAAAATTGTTCAATTTCCTCGAAAATTATGAAAGCTACAAACTTTAAATTCAGCATGAAATATTTTGTATACTACGTTCAGTGTTATATACAAAATTACAAACCTTTCCTCTCTGCTTTTACCACCATATACAATTTGAGATGACATATTTTCCGGTACAATAAAGTCTTTCTTATTTCATCTAGAGTATCATATGATTGTGACCTACGTCCAATCAAAACTTATTAAGGGGGTAACTACCGAGAAAAATGAAAAAAAAGTGAGTTTGACACAGTACTCGGTGCCGGACGTACTTTACGCCCTCTCACCTTTTTTTTTGTTTTGTTTTTGAAATAATTTTATTGCCCGCTTCTGTTTTTCTGTCGCGAGTGTTCTAATAAAAATTTTATATTGTGACCTTTTCGAAGGGGTCACACCGCCGTCGGATCATCAATTCTCCAAGTTCCAGCTAAGTGTCGCCTAACGGACCGGGGTCTTCGATGTGTTAGTTCTCCCGTACATAGGCCTAGTACTTGTGCGGGCCTTGCAATTGCGGACCCAGGACCGTTAATTATTTTTCGTTTGTGTTGTTGATGTTATGCTGCTTGGTTTTTTTTTTATTATTTTTGCTGGGCAATGTTTACACCTCCATTCCCTGAAATTTTTTATTTTCGCGTTTCATGACTAAATTAGCCTAAAAATGCAAAAAAAACATAACAGGGCTACGATTGCGCGTAAAGCGCAATCTTACGATACTCTAGATGAAATAGAATTTTTTGTGATCCCAAGAAATTTTGTATGGGGAGTGTTAGAAGGGATGATGGCATTGTACTAATTTTTTCGACATCATGCTAAAGTAGCTATGAAAATGTCTTATACAAAATGTTTACTCCAAAAACTGAATGGGAACTGAGAAAATTAGTGAGTTTGATTTAGTGAAAATGTGCAGTTTGTATGGGAGGTGGTAGAAAGAGTGGGGGGATTTTGATGATTTTTTCAGACATAGCTAGGAATATTATAAAATTGGCATCCCTTAAATTTCAGACTAGTGCCATTCATAATTTTCAAGAAAATCGATTTTTTGTGAAGTTGTGAAACTGTGTCATATTGTATGGGAGAGGATAGAAGTAGTGAAGCAAATCAAATATTTTTTTTTTCATCTTAGTAATAATATTAATTAAATATTTATTACAAAATATGAGCTCAACAAATGTTATATGTTCTGAGAAAATCGGCTTAGAGCATTTCAGGAAAAAGTGTAGTTTGTATGGGAGGGGGTGGAAGGAAAGGGAGGAAGCAAATAATTTTTGTACTGTAGATTTAAATCATTAAAAAAGTAATATACACTAAAATTGAGACCAATAGCTTTTATACTTTTTGAGTAAATCCATTTATTGTCAAATTGCAAAATTGTGTCATTTTGTATGGGAGGGGGTAGAAGGGGTGAAGTTAATCATCTCATTTTTTTGACCTTACTAACAATTTTAAATAAGTATTTGGTGCACAATTTCAGCCCGCTGAATTTTATAAGCACTGAGGAAATTGGCTTAGAGTAATTCATGATAAGTACAGTTTGTATGGGAGGTGGTAGAAGGAGGGGGAGGACACGCACAATTTTTATATGATAGATTGACATTATCATAAAAGTAATATATTCTGAATTTCAGGCCAATAACTTTTATACTTTTTGAGCAAATCCGTTTATTGTCAAATTGCGTAATTGTGTCATTTTGTATGGGAGGGGGTAGAAGGGGTGGAGCGATTTGTCCCGTTCACGAACTTGACCTTACTTTTTTGTCAAAAACGACGTGTACAAAATTTGAACTTTCTAGCTCAACGCGTTCTCAAGCTAGAGAGCGCACGGACGGACGGACAGACGGACGGACAGACTGGCGGACGGACGGACGGACGGACGGACATCCGGTTTTGAAATTTTTGAGTGATAATATTAACTTCTGTATTCATCATTTTTTTCTCCGAGCCTTATTTCTTGGCGTTACAAACCTTAGAGCGAACTTATAATACTCTCAGATTCCATCTAGAGTATAAAAATCCGTCTGTCTGCACGCCGTACGCCGTACGCCGACGTGTACGCTCAGCGCACATTAACTCCCAAACCCTTCAAGATAGAAAATTCATTTTTGGAGGGATTATAGATAATTGCGAATCTCAGGCGGATACCCATTTTGTGGGGTGTACGGGTTCAGGGGGAGGCGGGGGGAGCGCTTAAACCGAAAAATACGAAATATCTCAACTATGGTAACAGCTAGGAAGCTAAAACTCAATATACATATAAAGGGGTTTGTGGGACAACTTTTAAAAATAATTTAATTTTTTTATCCATTGGGGTGCGAAAAGGGGGGGCTAAGAACCAATTGTCAGCCGAATTTTTTTTCAAATGATTATATCTTCGAAATTACTTATTGTAAACAAATCATATTTAGAGACCGTCAAGGTGGCATATAGTTTCATCGGAACAAGCTCAGAAAGTGGCTAATTATTGTAAGGGGGAGGGTCAGGGGGGTGCAAAGAAAAACACTTAAAAATTAATATCTCAACTATCTCTTAAGCTATGTAATTGAAACGTAAAACGTATATTAAACTATACTAGGCAAATACAAAAAAATATAACATGTCGAAATAATAGTAGTGGGGGAAATGGGGAACATTTCAAAAATGGCGCACTTTTCAAAATTACAAATCCTTATATCTCAAAAAATAGTACAGACATCAAATCAAAAATTTTTCAGATTATAGAACTACATAATAGTTAATTTTGGTAAGAATTTTAAGTTGGGAGGTGTAAGGGGAGGGAGGTGATAAGCAAAAATATCGAAAACTTTTAGTGATTTTTTTAGGGCTCTGGTGAAAGATACAAAGTTAAAATTTTGCATGTGAATACCTATATTTAATGTACATAGAAAAGTAATATTAACTTTATCCATATTTATTATAAGTCCGAAGAAAAACACTTAAAAATTAATATCTCAACTATCTATTAAGCTATCTAATTGAAACTTAAAACTTATATTAAACTATACTAGGAAAATACAAAAAAAATATAACATGTTGAAATAATAGTAGTGGGGGGGGAAATGGGGAGCATTTCAAAAATGGCGCACTTTTCAAAATTACGAATCCTTATATCTCAAAAACGGGTACAGATATCAAATCAAAAATTTGTCAATTGTAGAACTATATAATGTTTAATTTTGGTAAAAATTTTAAGTTAGGAGGTGAAAGGGGAGGGAGGTGATAAGCAAAAGTGTCGAAAATTTTGAGTGATTTTTTTAGGACTCTGTTGAAAGATACAAAGTTTAAATTTTGCATGTGAATACGTCTGTTTGATGTACATAGAAAAATAATACTAACTTGATCCATAATTGTTATAAACCGACCCCCCCGGTCTAACGTGCACAAGGTGTTTCATGTGCATTGAAAAAAACACATAAACTGAAAATTTTTGAGTGAAATTTTAAGGTAGAAACTTGAAAATTTGCAAAATGCATTTCAAAAAAATCCCTAAACATACGAAATATTAACTGGTCGAAAACCTTTAAAACTTCTACCCCCTCCCATACAAAACTATTTTTTCGACCATTTTTAAAAAATCAATTATCACCTAACTTTTAAAAGCTATCAATTTGCAATTTTGCATAAAAACTTACAAAAATAATTGAAATGAAATTACGTTAAAAGTTTTGAAATCCCGCTTACCCCCTCCCATACAAAAGTATGATTTCGACCAATTTCATTAAATCAACTAATAATCAACAAATTAAAAGCTACGAACTTGAAATTTTGTACGAGCATCTTACAACAGAAAAGAAAGAAAATTTCATCACAAGTCTTACGATTCCCCTCCCTCCTCTACCCCCTCCCATACAAAATTATTTTTTCGAGCATTTTTAAGAAATAAGTTGGCAGCTAACTCTTAAAAACTATCAATTTCAAATTTTGCAGAAAAACTTATAAAAATAATTCAAATGAAGTTGCTTTAAAAGTTTTGAAATCGCGCTTGTCCTCCTACCCCCTACCATACAAAACCATGATTTCGACCAATTTCATTAAATCAACTAATAAACAACAAACTAGGAGTTACGAACTTGAAATTTCATACAAGCACCTCACAAAAGAAGCAAATAAAACTACATACCAAATTTTACGATTCCCCTACCTTCTCTACCCCCTCCCATACAAATGTTCGGTTTCGTGAATGTAAAATACACCGAATTTTATGAAAATTCTATGCAACTTCGTCTGTGATACACATTCTATACAGAGAATATTGGACGTGATTCAAGCAATTAATTAAAAAGCTATTAACATCCACCCACACTTACTATTACCCCTCCTCCTTCCTTCATAAAAACCCAAACTTGCAGAAACGAATGAAATATTGTTAAATTGACAACAGCCCTGCCCAAGAACTCCCTTTCACTTAGCCTTCCCTAACCACTCTAACCTGCATATTGACTTTCCACTCATACGCAACTTGTCCCAAGAATAATAAAGTTTCGCCCGACTTGTTGGCAGTTTATTTTTAATTCAAGTCCTTTTCGCCAACGGGGGATCGCTCTTTACATCTGTGATGATGTGCCCTTCCAATTGGTTCCACATTTGGGTACCTGCTCCAATCCGGAATTTAATTTTATCTGGATAAAACTTTTAGTCCAAGGGCATATCTTGTATTTTTGTTATATTTATAGAAGCCCGGCACTGAATGCAGCTAAAACAGCTAGTGAACTGGATGGGTTGTCTGAATCCATCCAGTCCATTTACTCTGCACACCCTGACGCTGAAATCGTTATCGCGGGCGTTTTCAATGTTCACAACACTGCCTGGCTGAAATATTCCTCCTGCACGGACCAAGAGGGACGTGATACTGAGCTCTTTGCCTCGTTAAACGGTTTAACACAGCCCGTCAAACTGTTTGGCATTTTAAAAGAGCCAATTGGGGGGCGCTGACGGAGTTCTTCAATGCCTTCAATTGGAAATTGTGCTTCAATTCTAATGACTGCGATGAAGCCTGTAAACTTGTCACCGAGACCATCCTGAAAGGTATGAAGCTATATATACCTTCCAGTCAAAAGAGAATCCGGCCGTCGAAGGATTCTTGGTTCACTAAAGAATGTCTCGCGGCAATTCAGGCTAAGAAACAATCGTTTCAAACTTTTCAAAATTTTCCAACTCCAGCTAACAGAGAGCTTTATAATGTATCAAGAAATTCTTGCAAATCCACCCTTAAACGTGTTAAATTTGATCACGACCAAAAAGTTCGGCGGAAGATTCTTCAGAGTCCAAAAGGCTCAAGATCTTTCTGGTCTTTTGTCAAAACGGTCAACAATAATTTCATCTCTTCATCAACACCACCACTTGTCGATGGCGACCGTACCTTTATTGATCCGGTTGAGAAAGCGAACCTATTGGCAGTAAGTTTCGCAAGAAACTCCACGCTACCACCTTCAAACCAAGCCCCTCCTATCGTAACACCATCAGGTTTTTCGCTGCCGCCGCTACATTTCCGCACGCGTCTTATATTCAAGATCCTGCAAAAGCTCAATGTTCACCAGTCCGCTGGCCCTGATGGCATTCCCCCCATTACCCTTAAAATGTGCTCCTCTTCTCTGGCTAAACCCCTTCGCAATCTTTTTCATCCATCTTACTCTTCTGGGTGCTTTCCACGATTGTGGAAAGTCGCGAATGTTCAGCCAATTCCCAAGAAAGGAAGCAAAGCGAACCCCGCTAACTACCGCCCGATAGCCATCACTTCAGTGCTCTCGAAAGTGATGGAAACTGCTGTCAATCACAAAATCATTCACTATCTCGAGGATAAACAGCTTATCCACGATCGCCAATACGGTTTCCCTTCTGGAAGGTCGACGGGAGATCTTTTGGTCTACCTGACGGAACGTTGGAACTCTTGCTTGCACAAATACGGCGAAGGTCAAGTTCTTGCTCTCGACATTGCAAAAGCTTTTGACAGAGTTTGGCATGAATGTCTCTTTGTTAAGCTAAAGGCCATTGGTCTCGATGCTTCCCTCATTCGATGGATTGAGAGTTTCCTGTCCGAACGCACTATACGAGTCATATTAGATGGCGTTACTTCTTCTTCTTTCCCAACTAATTCTGGTGTCCCTCAGGGTTCTGTTCTTTCACCTACTCTGTTCTTAGTATTCATTAATGATCTTTTGTCTTCTACTCTCAATCCAATCCATAGTTTTGCAGATGACAGTACTTTAGATAACACCTTTGAATTTAACTCTGCTGCGGATTCTCACAAGCTATCTATTGCTTCCAAACGCAGGGAGCTATTCAGTTCGCTGGACTCCGACCTCGACTTAATCCTGGATTAGGGTAGGAAAAATAGAGTAGAGTTCAACGCTGACAAAACACAGTCCTATCATCTTTCCCTCAAACGTTCCAGCGTCGTCGACTAATTTAGCCTTTAATGGCGTACCAATTAGCTCTTCAGATGAATTTATCGTATTAGGCGTAAAAGTTAATAACCATCTTGATTGGAGCAAACATATTTTTGATGTTGCCCTGGATACCTCCAAACGCCTAGGTATCCTTCGTAAATGCAAAAAATATTTTACGCCTCACGACTTAGCTACATTCGACCTCGCCTAGAGTACAATTCGCATTTATGGGCTGGAGCACCCAAAACACACCTTGCGCTGCTCGATCGAATACAAAAACATGCGTTCCGATTAATTGGAGACGACACCGTTACGATTTCTATTGACTCCCTCGAGCATCGTAGGAACGTTACAGTACTCAGCATTTACTATCGCTACTTTCATGGTAAATGTAGTGCGGAACTTAAATCACTTATTCCTCCACTTTACAGTTTTCCCCGAAATACTCGTCAAGCTAAACGCGCGCATGAGCTTACCATCAACCCTATTCCTACTCGTACAGTGAAATATAGGCAGTCATTCATCCCCCGAACGTCCAGACTTTGGAACGCATTGCCTGCTAGCATATTTCCAAGCAGATATAACCTTCAGCGCTTCAAAAATAATGTCCATCGGCACTTCCGTCTCTCTCCCCCAAAATTCCCATAACACTAACCAAGTTTCATCCTCTTCCTATACCGTCATAACTGTGCAATTGCATTAAAGGGTGACCCTCTAAGTTATAATCGGTGCTATAAAAAAAAAGTGTGCAAAATCTCGTTAAAATCGGCCCAGTAGTTTCCGAGAAAAATGTACCTAAAAATCGCTATTTTCAATGGAAAAAACCTCGGTAGTAGTATTTAATATACGCAATAAAAATACATATGCATTTCCAATAAAACTGTTGTCCCTTTCTTGTTAAATAAACCAAATTGCAAGCACTTCCGAATTTCGCTATTTTCACGCATGGCTCCAAATTCTTACCCAACACATTCGCAAGAAAGGTTCATGTAAAAATCCCATTCACTACCACCCAACTGCCATTATTTTACTCCTGTGGAAGGTTACGGAAACAGCTATTAACCAAATATTGAAAAAATCTCTCGAATCTCATGATATTCACAGGACCTCCAATATAGATTCAACCAAAAACATTCAACTGACAATTTTAACCGAGTATTGGAAAAGAGTATTCATCAATTCGATGAACCTTGCATTATTGCTCTGAATATTTCCAAAGCGTTCGATAGAGTATGAAACCTCGCTATTCTTGTCAAAACTCAAGGCAATTGTCATATATGATTCTGTAGTACGAAAGATAGATAGCTTTTTAGCCAACTATTTGAGTTGTATTGTATGTATTTAACGCTGGGGTCCCTCAAGGTTCAGTCCTTTCTCCGACTCTCTTTCAAATTTTCATAATTGACTTGATTTCATCAACATTGAAACCCACCATTTAGCTGACAAAGTACAATCTGTTTTTCCTACCATTTCATAAATATATTACTAGTCCGTTCTACCAAATCAGACATTCATTGTGACCATTAAGTACCGGGAATTTGTAAATAAAATTACTCTGGGGAATGATATTTCAATTTTTTTTGGAAAGCAAATAGGACTTTTCTTAATTATTATCCCAAAAATTAGCGCGGTCTGTTAATCAGTTTGTTTACAGAGCTGGTTGAAAGAGTACACCTCAGTAGTCCACGACGATTTTTGTTTTATGTTCTCGATTGACTGAAAACGGGTTCCATGGAGCGGTAATTTCAGTTTCGAGGATAGGAAAAAGTCGCATGGAGTCAAATCTGGAGAATACGGTGGTTGATTGATGGAATTCGTTGCTTTTTAGGCCTCAAATTCGGTCACTATGCGATGGCACATTTTCATCGTGGAAAATCCATGAATTCTCCTTCCACAATTCCGGCCGATTTTTTAAGTATTTTCCCACGCAAACGCTTCAATGTGGTTAAATAGTACTCCTTGTTGACCATTTGTGTTGAATGAATTCATGATGGATCAAACCTCGACTATCGATAAAAAAAAACAATGAGCATCATCTTGATTTTTGAGTGGCTTTGTCGTGGTTTTTTTCTGTTTATGCTCATTTTTTACCTCCATTCCGATGATTGTTGAGTGGTTTGCATGTGAAACTTCCATGTCTCATCACCAGTTATGATGCGCTCCATGAATGTGGGTTGAGAATTCGCACGATCAAGCATGTCCAAAGTGACCTGTTCACGGTACTTTTTTTTAAAGAAAATTCAGTTTTATTGGAACAAATCGAGCAAGGACGCATTTCATTGCCAAAGTACATACCAAAATCGAACGAACGGACTCACGAGGGATATCGAGCTCTCCTGCTATCTTCCTGGCATGATGGTGATGATTTTCGATCACAATTTCCTTCACATTTTGAATGTTTTCGTCAGTTGAAGAGCCCGTAGGTCGTCCAAAACGAGGCATGTCTTCAAGGATTTCTCGACCGTCTTTAAAGGCATTGAACTACGCGAAGGCTCGTGTTTTTCATATTACTGAATCATCGTAAGCCTTTTCCAACATTCGCAATGATTTTGCACACGAAATTTGGTTGAAAAAACACAAAATTTGAGACAAATTCTTTGTTCTATATTTTTATCCATTGTAAAAATTGCCGTGGACTACCGAAGTCTACAAATTCAATGAGTTGTTGTAAACAAAATGTTTAACAGACCGCGCTAATTTTTGGGATAGCAATTAGGAACAGTCCAACCCGCTTACCAAAATTTTGAAATATCATTTCCCAGACTAATTTTAATTATAAATTCCCGGTGCGTTATGGTCACAACGTATGTACAATGTAGTATGATTGGATTACTGAGCCTATATAATAACCTTCCTGATGCTCTCGAATGGCAAAAAGAACCAAATACTAAACTGTTTCACATTTTTCTAGCGTGATAAGAATTTGGAATGTGTGATTTTTGGCAATTAGGTCTTACATGCATCTCCAAACAGGATGATCCTTTTCTTTATTGTTATGCAAAACTTGTGTTGAAACGAGAAAATATTAAATATTGCTAAGGTAACATTATCGTGTTTTGGTATGCTTAAGCAATTTTAAAAAATATTTCCACCTTTCGATTTGCTCATAATTTTCAAGTTCCTTGACTTTATATGAAGCAGATTATTTGCATGACCAATAAGGATGAGATGATGATACTACATCTCTCTTACTGAGACATTGGAGAGGACACGATTCTACCGTTCGCTAAGCCTGAGAGATGCCAATAGTCTACAGATAGCTATAGAATGTTCTCTAATATCTGTATAATTTCTGAACTGTTACTTTTTCTCAATTAATTAAAATACCCGTAAATGCTGCTGTACAATTTAAATAGTTTACTACGAAAAAGATCTTCAAACAAGTTTGCTTAGGAACGATTTATTTCTTTCCTAAAGTTATTTAAAAGAAGGCCAACGTTAAGTGTGGTTTATAGAACCTTTGAAAACATTCGATTTGCCAGGATACTCAGTTTTCGCTGGAATAATTTCCATACATGAATGAAAATCAATTTGGTAGGGACAAAAACAATGCGCTATAGTAAAAAAAGTAACTTAGGTAAGGAGAAAGATATCGATTTAAATCTTTAAAAAGAATTTCTGCTGGCATTTTCATCATAAAATTGTTCAATGAACGCGAGTGAAATTTTAAATGAGATTTTGATGAGATTCATTAGGGTACGACCCGAATTTAATCCGAAAATTAATTTTACGCTTGTTAACACTTACGAAAGTTCCACGGCTTTCTGTAGTAAGCAAAAAGGATCACTGATGCGTATATACCATGAAGGTGGTAATCATCAACGGTGTATGGCGGTAAAATATTAAAATCGGTGAATTACAGAAAATACACGGCAGGTTAATGACTTCATCGTAGATACGAGTATGGAATCAAATTTATGTAGTGCTACTCGTGGTGGTTAGAATGGATGTATTGCCGCCCCAATACTGAATTGTTCCGTTCATTCGTTTTCCCATATTTATGGTACGAGCATTGCTACGATGGTGTTTTTAAATTAACTAATGAAATATTTTGATGAAATTTATAAATACAATATAAAATGAACTGCCAACAATTCGGGCGTAACTTTATTATTCTTGGGATAAGTTGAAGACGCGTGGGAAGTCAATATGCAGATAAGGGTGGATAGGGAAGACTAAGTGAACGGAGTTTCTAGGGCAGGGCTGTTGTTAATTATTTAACACTTTACTACGATTACGATCAGTAGCTCTAGTACGTAGTACCAAAGCCACTCAAAAATCAAGACGATGTTCATGGTTTTTTTTTCGATATTCGAGGTTTGATTCATCATGAATTCAGACGGTAAATAAGGAGTACTATTCCACTGTATTTTCCCGCAAGGGGGTACTTGTAGTATGAGGTTTTACCAATTCCTGCAACTATCTTTGGAGTTAGCGACTCCACGGACCTGAGCTAACTATCCCCCTCTGGGATGGGGCTGTAGAATTCACCCACAGCCAGTCCTGCTTGCCCTAAAAATGGCAAATGGACACTCACTGGATCATGGGCTTATCACCCGTGATCTTAAGACCTAAATGATACGAGAAACAGATACATCGCCTCGGATACGGACTGATTCTACGGTAACGACTTTTGGCATTCGAAAACGGACTATGATTGGCTTCTGGAACGTTCGAACATTGAATGACGGGGGAAGAGCTGGGGTTACTCGGTCCTTGCACCGCCAATCGGTGATCGACCGTGAAATGGAGCACTATAACATCCAAATCTTGGGCTTGAGCGAGGTCAGGTGGACAGGATCAGGAGAAGAACGAACCCCTAGCGGAAACACTATTCTGTACATTGGCCCTGAAAGTGAAGCCAGAAATGGCGTGGCGTTCGTCCTTACGCCGAGAGCGAGAAACAGTCTCATTAGCTGGGAACCAATCTCGGATAGGATTATCGTCGTCAGGCTCAGGACGAGTGTCAAAAACGTCACAATTCTGCAGTGCTACGCACCAACTAATACCGCAACAACTGGTGACAAAGAGGAGTTTATAGCCAACTGAGTGCCACCTTCGAACGTGTTCCAAGAGGTGATATTATTATCATCTCGGGAGATATGAACGCCCAGGTTGGATCAGACAACACTGGACTAGAACACGTCATGGGGAGGCATGGTGACCCTTGGGTCGACGCTTCACGACCTTGGATTAAGAGACCCGAAAACGGCGAATTATTTGTGGAGTTCTGTAGTACTCGGCAAATGGTCATCGGAGGGACCCTTTTTCCACACAAGAGTCATCATAAAACATCTTGGGTTTCCCCTGACGGTGTTACTCACAACCAGATCAACCATGGAGAAGATGTCTCCTCGATGTGCGAGCGAAACGTGGAGCTGACGTGGGGAGCGATCACCACTTGATGGTTGCCTGCTTGAGATTGTGTACAGCAGCTATCCGACGACCACAAATTCTTCAAATGAAGCGCAAGCTTAATGTGGATAAACTCAGAGATCCCAACAAAAAACTCGAATACACCACCATTCTACGCGAAAAGTCATCCACATTGGGTGAACATGAAATGCGCACACTGGACGCCAATTGGGAGGCAACCAGAAACACTTTTCTAACTAGTGCTGAAGAATCTGTGGGATATGCGCAAGCGGTGAGAAACCCTGGATGTCGCAAGACACATGGGACAAGGTTGACAATCGGAAAAAAGCCAAATTGGCAATCATCTCTCAACCCGATGTCAACCAACGAACGCCCGACTTGAGGCAGAACTACCGCGATGCTCATATACAGCTTGAAAAGGCTGTTAGACGCGACAAGAGAAAGGCCATTGAAGATCTGGCAAACAAGGCAGAATCTGCGGCTTACCTTGGGGATATGGGTTCACTATTTAAAATCATGAAACAGTTGACGAACAGGAATTTCACCGCCAACCACCTGGTGAGAGATGTCAACGGAACTCTCATTAATATGAGTGAACACCAGTTGCGACGATGGAAGGAATACTTCTCTGATATTTTAAACATCTTGTCAGATGAAGATATTCCGGAAACAGAACAACTTCCAAACATCCAACCGCAACAATCCTCTATTAGAGACGATCCCCCAGATAAGGAAGAGATAGTTTCCGCCATTCGGTCAATGGCGGGAAGGAAAGCTCCAGGTATAGACGGACTACCAACCGAACTCCTCAAAGCGGACCCGGAAATAACAGCCGATATACTCCTCCCACTCTTCACTAAGGTGTGGAATGAGGGAAGATATCCGACTGAATGGAAGGAGGGCGTCATTGTGAAAATTCCGAAGAAGGGCGACCTTCGGGTTTGTGGCAATTGGCGTGGTATATGTCTACTTACTGCCGTATCAAAAATTATGGCTAAGGTAATTCTCAATAGGATTAGTGATGTCGTCGAGAGCACTCTCGAAGTTTATCAGGCTGGATTCCGTAAAGGGTCGTCTTGTACCGACCACACAAATACCCTACGGATAATATTAGAGCAGTCAGCCGAAATGGGTTCGCCACTACATCTCATGTTTGTGGACTTCGAGAAGGCTTTCGACAGCGTTAAGCGAGATTACATATGGAATGCTTTGCGTAGGAGAGGTATTCCAAATAAGGTCATAGCTATGATTAAAGAATCCTACGAAGATGCAAGGTGTCGCATCTTGCATAGAGGAGAGCTGTCCGAGAGCTTTCCTGTGCGAACGGGTGTCAGACAAGGCTGCATATTATCACCAGCCCTGTTTCTGGTGGTAATAAATGACATCTTGAAAGCTGCACTGGAAGGTGGGGAAGGTAAAGGTCTCCAATGGAGACTATTTAACATCTTAAGTCACCTTGATTATGCTGATGACGTGTGTTTGCTTGCACATACCCGTTCGGACTTAGACTCAAATGTTCGCTCGTTGCATTCTAAATGCAAAGAGGCGGGACTGAAAATAAATGTGCGTAAAGCCAAGTACATGCACATGGGTTCGAACGCAAGCACACCGATTTTCTTAATGGACAGGATGTGGAAGAGGTGCAAGATTTTTGCTATCTCGGAAGCATTGTCAGCATGGACGGCGGAGCCGAAAAGGATGTTGAGGCTCGGCTAAATAAAGCTCGTCAGGCCTTCGGTATCCTTTCCCCTTTCTGGAGGTTAAGAGAGATCTGCCTTCGCACGAAGCTGCGAGTTTTTGACGCATGCGTCAAATCCGTGTTGTTATATGGTTGTACTACGTGGAAAGTGACCGTTCGACTTATCAAGAAACTACAGACTTTCGTAAACCAATGCCTCCGACGCATTTTAGGAATATTCTGGCCAGAAGTGATCTCCAACGACGAACTTTGGAGTACAACTCGCCAGACTAAAATAGGTATTGAGATTCAAAGGCGAAAGTGGCAGTGGATCGGTCATACTTTGAGGAAACCAGAGCAAAACATCGCAAAACAGGCTCTGGATTATAACCCTTAA
Source organism: Chorisops tibialis (assembly GCA_963669355.1). Classification (NCBI taxonomy): domain Eukaryota; kingdom Metazoa; phylum Arthropoda; class Insecta; order Diptera; family Stratiomyidae; genus Chorisops; species Chorisops tibialis. Next base: position 113,019,202 of record OY770262.1, on the reverse strand, counting down.
GGAAGACGTCGGGTTGGTCGACCATGTAACACATGGAAGTGAGCAGTTGAGCAGGAGGCCAGAGGAATAAACAAGTCCTGGCAACAGCTTAAAGCCGATGCTCAGGATCGCGCCTTGTGGAAGAGAGTTGTTTCGGTCCTATGCCCCTATAGGGGGTCTTAACAGGAATTTGAATTCCACTGTATTGAAGCGTTTGCGTGAGCAGATTCTGAAAGAACGGCCGGAATTGTGGAAGGAGAATTCATAGATTTTCCAGAATGAAAATGCGCTATCGCATTGAGCCTCAATTGTGACCGTATTTAAGACAAAAAAAAAGCAACAAATTGCTTCAATCAACCACCATCATTAGATTTGGCCAAGTGTGACGCGACTTTGTCCGCGCAAGAATAGCAAAATAATCAATTTTTGAGAATGTAGCTACTAATACATTATTTGTTTATTTCAAAATTCATCAATGATTACTTACAAAATATTGTTACAAAAAAAGTACGTAAAAAATACATTATACGAGTATCCAATTTAAAACAATTAACAATCACAAATTATTTGTCGCATAAAGCTGACTTTAACTGCATGCTAGATAAATTATAGTCAATTCGGTAGTAATTGTTGTTGAAAATACGCGAAAGAGATGCGATTGATTCGTTTTGTCCGTAGTTAGTGCGTTGATAAGAAATGTGGAGCGGCACATAGTTTCTGAAGGATCGACGCGGAATACTAAAAGTTATGGCTTCGAGCAAATGAGGGGAATCAATTTCTCCTAAGATTAATTTAAATACAAAAGCAGCCCTAAGGATAATCCGTCTATTCTCAAGCGACTCTAGAGAAAGGAGTCTTAGACGCTGTTCGTAAGGAAGAAGACGCAACGTATCAGACCAGGGAAGGTCCCTTAGCGCAAACCGTAAGAACCTTCGCTGTACTGACTCAATCCTCTTACTCTACTCTCTAGTCTTATGTTCCTCGTAATACGGAGCCCACACCTGACAAGCATACTCAAGAAAAGAGCGTACAAAAGCACAGTATAAAGTCTTAGTTATATAAGGATCATTGAAGTCCTTGCACCATCTTTTAACGAAACCCCAAACGGAGTTGGCCTTGCTGATTATGTAGTCAATATGATCGTCAAACGTAAATGCGGAAATAAAATATACACCGAGATGCAGTACCTCGTCTGTCTGTTATAGTGTACTACCGTCTAGGACATACTCGAAATATATGGGAGATTTGGTCCTAAAGAATGAAACGCTTGCACATTTACTAATATTCAAAGGCATACAGTTTAATGTACACCAGTCAAAAAAGCGTTGCAAATCACTTTTAAGTAGTGCGCAAAAATTTTATTTCGAAATATCGCGAAACAATTTCGCGTCGTCAGCATAGAGCAAAATTTTCGAGTGGGGAAATAACCAAACTCACGCCATCTCTGTGACACACCAGATGTGTTGGGTATAGCAGAGGAATAAACTCCTCGAAAAATCACTTTTTGGGTACGATTAGATAGGTAAGATCTGATCCAATCTATGAAAGTAAAAGGAAATCCAAGTGCGTATAGCTTGTAAGCAAGAACAGTATGGTCAACTTTATTAAAAGCTTTGGTAAAGTCTGTATATATGCCAACCTGTCAACCAGTTAACCTGCTTACCGCCTTCAATCACTGGAATAGTGAAATTGGAAAATTCCATTAGATTTGTTGTGGTCGACCTACCTTTGGTAAGCCCATGTTGGTCTGGACTAATGATTGATTTACAATGAAAATTCATTATATCACAAACAACGGCTTCGAACAACTTAAGAATGCAAGAAAGATTAGCAATAGTATGTTAGTTACACACATCACTTCTTTTACCTTTCTTAAGCAATGATCTGATAGTGGAGTATTTCCACAAACTAGGAACTATCCCCTATCTGAGAGAAGCGTTAAATATAATGGCTTAAAGGCAGAATCAGAGAGGTACTAGAACGTTTTAATACAGCAGCAGGGATGCCATCTAGTTCTCTAGAAAAACTATCCGTATTGCTTGAAATAAACTTTAAAATGGTCGCTTCCTCAATATGAAGATCTTTCATCTCTAATGAGGTAGAAGGAAATTTCGATATGTAATGGAAATCCTAAGGACTAATAATACGATTTGAGGTATTGAAAGTACTACGGAAACGGTCAGCAAAAAAGTTGCTTATATGCGGGACATATAATCTGATTACTTTAATGGCCCTGTGAAGACAATGCTTTGTATTCTTTTGAAATCAGAACCATAAATTATTAAGAATGAAACTACGATACTCGCAGTTGTATGGGACAGGCTCGTGGTCAAATCAATCCCGTGATCTAAGATCATAAACGTATTGAAGAGCATTAAGGACATGTGAATAGTTGTAGCTCGTGCTACTTAAAAAAAACAAATAAATTAACACTGAGCTTAAAACTATAGCAGGACTACGATTGTGCGTAAAGCCCAATCGTACGATACTATAGGTGAACTCGAAATTTTTGTGACGTTAAGAAAATTTGTATGGGAGTGGTAGAAGGGGTGATAGTATTGAACTAATTTGTTTCACATCATGCTAGAGTAGCTATAGAAATGTTTTGTACCAAATTTAAGCTTCAAAAATTCAATAGATACTGAGGAACTTAGTGCATTGGATTTAATGAAATTATGCAATTTATATGGGAGGAGGTAAAAGAGTGGGGAGTTTTGGTAATTTTTTGAGAAACAACTATAATCATAATGAAATTGATATATTCTTAATGTCAAATCAGTAACGTTCGCATTTTTCAGGAAAATCGAAATTTTGAAAAGTTGTGGAATTCTGTCACATTTTAAGGGAGGGGTAGAAGGAGTGAAGCAAATCGGTATACTTTTCTCGCTATTAATAATAAAGCTAGTTAAGGATTTGATACAACATTTTAGCTCAATGAAAGTTATACGTATTGAGAAATTTGGTTTAGAGTATTTCATGGAAAAAGTGCAGCTTGTATGGGAGGTGGTGGAAAGAGTGGGGGGTTCTTAGTGATTTTTTGACAAACAACTATAATCATCATGCAATTGATATATTTTAAATTTTAGGTTAGTAACAGTCATACTTTCCAAGAAAATGTAATTTATGTAAAGTCGTGCAATCGTGTCACATTGTGCAAGGAGTAAAACTAATCGGTTAATTTTTTCCCGATATTAATAATAATGCTAATTAAGGATTTGGTACAAAATTTGAGCTCGATGGAAGTTATACGTACTGAGAAAATTGTTGTAGAGTATTCAATGAAAAAGTGTAGCTTGTGTGGGATGTGGTTGAAGGAGTTGGGGAATTCAAATAATGTGTATACTAAAAGATTGCATTTATAACAGAAACATAATATTCTAAATTTCAAATTAATAGCTCTTATAGTTTCCAACAAAATTTGATTATTACATATTTTTAAAAATGAGTCACTTTGTATGGAAGGTGGTACCTAATAGACTGTGAAAGTTTCATTACAATCGGCTTAGCCGTTTTTGCGTGAAAGCCGGACAGAAAGACAGACAGACAGAGAAGAATTTTAAAACATGTGTTTCTGCTTAGTTATTGCTAAAATAAGGCAAAAAACTAATTTATAGCCATTTCTAAACCAATAACAGACAGACACTACAATTATATTAATACGTATAGATTATCGGTACTTTATGGTTACAATGTATATCTTGATTTTCAGGTTCCTAACTAGGACCATAGTTGAGATATTTGAATTCTAAATTTTCGGTTTTAGCGCTCTTCCCCTTTAACGCTATTACTCCCAAAATGGATGTCGGCCTGAGATCCGCAACCATCTACAATCTACTCAAAAATAAACTTTCTATCTTGAAGGGTTTGGGCGTTAATGTGCGCTGAGCGTACACGTACTGCGTATAGACAGACAGACTTTTTTTTTTTAGGCTATTTTAGTCATGAAACGTGAAAAAAAAAATTTCATGGTATTAATTTTTTTCCGTAGTCGATCACAATACTTTATTATTAAAATAATAAAGTAAAAGTCAATTTGCTTGAAAAGTATGAATGCTACTGATCTGCTATGCCAAATAAATGATGAGAAAAAAGAAACAATAAAGTGCCGGTGTTTTTGGTTTTTATTTTTGCTTAAACTCCCTCCTGGCCTGTGATCTGTCCCGGAGGTTCGAGTCGAGGAACGTGTCCTTCAAGAAGATCTTTGGTGCCCACGGCTCGTCTCCCCGGGATTGCCAGACAGGCGCTTTCCGTCCCTATGTGCACGGGCTGTTTTCACGATTTTTGCAGCCGGGAAAACTCGTAACATAAGCAGGGAGTATTCCACATTTTATATGATTTAAGTATAAATTATACTAAATCATGGCGAATATCAAGGTGGATTCAGAGCCGGACGATCTACAATATACCAAATATTCTCAGGTAAAGAGGTGCTTGAGAAATGCTGGGAATATAACACAGACGTGCACCAAATTTTCGTAAATTTTACACAAGCATACGACAGTATCGACAGGAGAGTATTGTACCAAGTCATACTTGACTATGGGATCCCACAAAACTAATCCGACTAACAAGATTCACAATGACGAACACTGAATCCCAAGTGAGAATACAAACCGATTCCACAACGAGCTTTCGAACGGAATGTGATTTAAAGCAGGGAGATGGTCTAGCCCCCATGCTTTTCAACTTGGCACTAGAGAATGTTGTCCGAAAAATCCCAGTCGACACCAACGCGACACTACTATTCAAGTCCACCCAACTAATAGCATGCGCTGACTGCATTAACTTCCTATCAAGATCCTTCCCTAGTGCTAAGGAGGTATTTGTCAATCTTGACTCCGCCGCAAAAGAAGTCGGTTTGCGCGTTAACGAAAACAAAACAAAAGTAATGACGCAAACAAGAAGGAGAGCGCCTATCAGACAAAACATAACAATTGCGGAATATAATTTAGAGAATGTGGAAATTTCATATATCTTGGGGCTAATCTAACAAAGGACGGTAATGAAACAGACGAAATCAAACGACGGATAATACCAGCAAATAAGACGTATTATTCGGTACTCCCAATAATAAAATCCAAGAAAGTGCACAGGAACAATAAGCTGCGGATGTATAAAACTATTATACGACCTGTGCTCTGTTATGGCGGCGAGACGTGGACATTAACACGAACTTCCGAAAAAGCAGTCGAATTTTCCGAAGGATTCAATGTAATTTTTTTTGGCAGATTTCGCGAAACTGTTTGAGTTTCAATTCAAAATTCACTTCAAGAAGATGAATCCAAACTACGTTCAGTTTTAAGTTTGGATGTTTATGTCAAGTTACGTACTAACTTGACGAACAGTAAGGGTGTCAAAATGTTTGTGTAGTTAATGAACTAAAGTAATTTAATATAAAGTAATTTAATATTATTGTAAACAATACCTTTGGTCCTATTCATTATCTTCTTGAAGGTATAATTACTTACGCTTTGATAACATTTTTAAACTTTTTGGTAAAAGAAAATATTTTAAATTATGAAAGTATTGACCATAGAATTCAATCCTTTAATTATGGGTATCTATTTCGAAAAAATTTACCCACCAGCTTCTTAACAAAAGACTTATTTTCCTTTTCGGCCTATCAGTGTTAGTGTTTACTACTACACCTGCCATATATTTTCGGGGATATAATTAATAGCTCTATGGATACAAAATGGATTTTTATTACAACAATAAACTGCCAACAATTCGGGTACAGCTTTATTATTCTTGGGACAAGTTAATAAGTCAATATTCAGGTTAGAGTAGTTAGCGAAGACTAAATGAAAAAGGGTTCTAGGGCAGGGCTGTTGTCAATTTAACATTTAATTGCTAATATGACCAATCGCTCCAGTAAATATAATCAATATAAAGAGAATAGAGTTAAATCTATCATATTTAATGTTAAAATTTTTATCTTTACTATTCATTTATTTTTTAGAGTATATTTTATAAACTATCATCTTCAATGTTTAAATTTTCCTATTTGCTATTCTTTTATTTTCCGCTTTTGTTTAATTGAAATTGTAATCTTTTTGTTTATGAGCCCAAAAAAATAAATATTTTATTTGTTTATTTATGCAAGTTTGAGTTTTTATGAGGTGAGGGGTAGGGGTGGTAGTAAGGGTGGGTGGATGTTAATAATTTTTTAATTGATTGCTTAAATCAAGTCCAATATTCTCTGTATAGACTGTCAGTTTCATGGACGAAGTTGCATAGAATTTTCATAAAACTCGGTGTATTTTACATTCATGTAACCAAACATTTGTATGGGGGGGGGCAATTTCGTTTCAACTATTCCTCTATAGTTTTTGTGCAAAATTTGAAATTGATAGCTTTCAATAGTTAGGTGATAATTGATTTCTTAAAAATGGTCGAAAAAATAATTTTGTATGGGAAGGTAGAAGTTTTCAAGGTATTCGACCAATTAATATTTCATTCTTTTATGGACTTTTGTTAAATGCATTTCACAAATCTTAAAGTTTCTACCCTAAAGTTTCTTTCAAAAATTTTCAGTTTTTATGTTTTACCATTACACATGAATCACCTTGTGCACGTTAGACCCCTCTTTGGTGTCTAACAATTGTGAAACAAATTGCTATTATCTTCCTTTTTTTTATTAAATATAAGCTTTAAAAATGTTGAATAATAATTAATTCAAGTTTTAGTTTAAGTTTTTAGTTTTTGTTTTCTTAATAAAAAAAAGTAAAGGCGTGCAAAAAAAGATGTCGCCCAATCTGCCGAATTTCGATTCGTTTCTACTCAAACCACGACAAATATGGACAACATTGCCAGATCTTCCTCTTCATATTTTTCTTCCTGATAATTTTTTGGCTAGTACAGAAATTTCAATACTGGCAATACTTTGATCGAGAGCCAGAGTTTGCGACTGAAAGCACTGGCTGGAAGCAGTTGCGTTAACGCATCTCTCCTTGCTATAGGAGTCGAAATTGCGCTCGCCGCGAGCGAAAATTTTTCTCGTATTGGCCGGCGGTCTAGTTTTTTTTTATATGCAATGACTAAAAGCAATGAGAGGAAGGTTTTAATGCGACGCATCTCCTCTTCCTATTAAAGTCGAACTAGCACTCGTCGCGCGAGAAAATTATGCTCATATAGGCGGTATGCGTTTTTAAAATTGAATCTTTTTCCTTGTGGAAGGCTTTCAACTTTCGTTGGCCAGAAGAAGCATGAGAAAAAAAACTGTCCTGAGCACGTAAATGCTGTAACAATAGTAGACGAAAATAAAGCGCGCTTCCTTTTAAGGAATTTTTTTTAATAAATTTGCATATTCGTGCTGATTTCAATTTAGCTTTTCTAAACTGAAAAAGGGTAAAACGTAAGGGAAGCATTACTTCCCTTGCATTAATGGACGCCACGCCACTGTATGAAGGGTCTGTCAAAGCAAGAAGTCACTAAAATATTTCTTCAATTTTCGGTCTGTCACCACCTTGGCAAATAAAATGCCATCTATTGAAGGGACAATATGGATTGCCCGTTAATTTATTAATTCAGGCGCTTTAAGCTGCTGTAGTAGGGGTGAATGTAAATCGTTTTTTTATATGCATATATTACGTTCGTAATTCCTGGGTGCTCTCAACATTAATAATGTTTCAAGCAGCTGACGAAAGAGGTTTTAGTAATGTTTACAATAAATTGTTTATATACCTAGTCGTGCCATAAGTTCTGTCACACGTATATGGGCAATTTTTGTATAAATGAAAAAGAGTTTTTGACAAAGGAAAATATATTTTATTTTGGCATACTAATGGAAGTAAAATAAACAACAAATTATTCAAAGTGGCCGCCTTTAGCCTTAACACAGCTCTTTAATCTGTTGGGCCAGTCATCGATAGCAGTACGCACTGTTTCTAGCGGAAAATTAGCTACTGCTTCTGTCAAAGATCGCTTAAGGCTCTCGATATTTGGGTGTCGTCTCGTGCACACCATGGACTCTAACTCCGCCCACAGTTTGTAGTCCAGGGGATTCAAATCTGGGCTCCCAGAAGGCCATTCCGTCGCCCTTATAAACTGTGGAATATTGGTTTCCAACCACGCTTGTGTGGTTCGAGCTTTGTGGGCTGGCGCAGAATCTTGCTGGAAAACCCAATGTCGATTGTTGAATAGCGTAGAGTTCAGCGGCTTCACACATCCCTCCAGGATGTCCGTTTGATAATTTTTCGCTGCAGTTTTTACGCCTTTTTCGCAAAAATGAAGCTCGGTGACCCCTTCGTAGCTGACACCCCACCATACCATGACTGATGCTGGATGATGTCCTCGCTGTACCCTAGTGGCAACTTCTCGGGCTTCTATGGAGCTGTGGGCATACACCTTATCATTTTGGCGGTTGAAATGTTCCTCCACCGTAAAAATTTTTTCATCGGTAAATAAAATTTCTCGATGTTTGTTGTTGCCGTACCGCCGAAGGAGCTCTTTCGATCTGGTGCTCCTAATTTGCTTCAACTGCTCAGTCAGCAAATGTCCCGTTGATCGTCGAAAGGCACTCATCCCGAGGTCAGATTTTATGATGCGAGACATACTTCGGGTGGAGATGTTCATCTCTCGAGCCATGATTCGTTGTTTACGAAGCGGATTTCGACGAATTCGACTCTCGACCGCTTTGATGGCAGCAGAAGAACGTACATCACGCGGACGTCCAGAACGAGGTCGATCTTCAATAGTCTGGATCGCGTTATATCTCTGGATCGCACGATACACAAATCTTTGCGTTATTTTTAACGGGCACAACAACTTGAAAATTTCACTCGCGGATTTTCCACACTTATGTAGTGCAATCACTGCAGTTCGGTTTTCTATTACACCCCATTCCATCTTCACACGTTAACGAACACACTTTAAATGACCATCAACTGTCAACAACATTATGACGTTTATAAAACTGGCCGATATTGAAATGTCACTCATAAAATAAAGTTGTTGCCAATGTGAGAAATTATGTGACAGAACTTATGGCAGGACTAGGTATAAAAAATGATTGCTTCCCCTAGCTATAAAGTTATGCCACGCCCCTGCTTGTACCATGTACAAAAAATGTGCACATAATTCCTGTGCGGGAATAGGGATAGTGAAAATGATGAGACTAACGAAGTGTGTGAATTTTGTGAGTAGATTTAAGAAAAGGGCACAATCAATGAAAAGTGTAGTTGAAACTTTATAGTCACTTAGAAATAAATAAATATAGAGCGAACCTATTTTTTCTGTATTTCCACTAGCTTCATATGTTTTTATAATTACCTGTCCTGACCACCCCGTTGAGTCGCGAGCCCGGCGCAGAACAGGGCACATGACCTTATTTTCTGTTTTTGAAAACGAAAATACAATATTAATGTATCTTTGTGATTATTAACATTATAATGTGTTTATTGAAAAATTAGTGGCTCCCTTAATTAACCCTTTCATGTTTTCAAAACATATTTTCAACTTAGAAACCCGTTCTTACCCGAGTTCTGCCACATGTTTAGCAACCAGTTTTAAAATTAACTGGCTCTAATTCTCTCGACCACCTCCTATGACACTTTCGAGCATTCTGAAATAGTTGAAATAATATGATTCTAGTGCCATTGGGCATAGCGCCCAAAGCATTGTTTTTGTTTAATTTCATCGGCAATTCAATTATGCAACTAACGTAACATGATATGATAAAATGTAAATATAGCACGAAATTTCGAGTTATTTTCCTTTTAAAAGCTAAATTCCATTTCCGTCGGTGTTTGCTCGCAATATCCATCTAATTTGCATCATTTTCAAACGCCTATTCTAATTATTGATAAGTCTGCAATTTATACGCACATTTTGCTTAATCAATTAATAGATTTCACTACGGTGCAAAACAAATGCAGATAGCTAACTCCTCGTATAAGCATATATCCACGTGGATCGAGAATAGCCACTACACTGACTAAGGATTCAATTTGTTTGCCCCAATTTGCAATAACAGGAATATTTAGACCACGGTTGCTTGGTTTCGGTCCAACTGAATTCACACCATTTCAGTAAAATTATACTCATAAATGGACCCTATAACTCTGCCGTTCATTTCGCATTCACCTATTCGCCACAAATCGGTTCTCCTGGTTAAGTCCACAAACCATTTCCAATTTGAATTTCAATTCAACAGAAAACAGAATTCGATCAATATTTGCCATGTGCTACCCATGGTCCCGTCATTACTATACGGGTACAATAGTCCAGGCAAATCCTAACCTCCATTTGAGTCCGATAATATTTAATTCAGCGGGAATCTGCTTAATCCATTAATTTCCTGTTTCGGGACTCTTGGGATCCTGATCGGAATTGCTACAGTATATATACAACTTTACTATTACAAATTGGACATCTCGTCCCTGACTATATAGCATACGAATCAAATGTATACATGGATCCTTTCAACACAGAACGTATGCGCTATAGGTTTTTGTGTTTTCTACTAATTCTGCTTTTGTGCAATATCAGAAATGGAAATTACCACCAGAGTGCTATTATGAGGTCCTGTTCATGTCAGTAATTCCTAATCAGGATTGTCGGTTAGTCGTTGAGCTTATTTTCTTTGGAAAATCTCACTCTAGAGAATTATCTCTGTGGATATTTTTGTGTAAATAGATAGCGAATATACATATGTATATGGTATTTAGATACAAATCTTGTGGATAGAGCTGAATAGAGCCAGGATAATTCGGTTTTTCGGTATCCGATTTAATGGAGAAAATTACGTAGATTCTCTTCACTTGTGCAAAATATGTATTTATTTCGGCAGAAATTAAATAAAAAAAAATTGATTTGCTGCTTTTGATTGGTTAGTAACGTTGTGAAACGATGAAACTATTTTGAATCAGATGGCAATCGGGAAGACTATCTTTTGCGGCATACATACATAGCTAGACTATTATTAACTAAATTCGTATAAGCAATTCGAACCTGTACAGACATGATTTGCTAGAAAAGACAAACATGAAGTAATGCCGCTAAATATTGGTTCATACTCTAAAATCCCAAGGGATTATCTGAAACAGAGCACATTTCAATGTCGAAGAAAACAAAATTCTTAAACGTTCGGTTACAACATGGGTCCTTAAATAGCCTTCAACATCAATCACAGCACAAACGAAAAACTTGAGAAAGTAGCAAATAATAATTTACACGTTTGAAGTGTGCGGTTCTTAAAAATAGGGAAATTTTTTCGATATTTTGTTATTTTGAATACACAAATTCGTTTCAATTCTTTTGAACACAACTTTGTCAGATTCGAATTATTAAACAAAGAAAAAGTAAGAAGGAGAACAACAACATTGCCGCGAGAAAGTTGAAAGTTGCCCAACTTCTGCGTATAGGACAGAAAAACTTTCTTCCACTAGGCGCGATCCTCTGCCGATCATCTTCCTTAAGCTGTTGCCGGGAGTTGTTTATTCTTGAGAATTATAATCTTCTCTGAGGATTATAATCCCGAGCCTGTTTGGCGATCTTTCGCTCTGGTTTCCTCAAAGTGTCACCGATCCACTACCACTTCCGCCTTTGAGTCTTAATGCCTATTTTAGTTTGTCCAGTTATACTCCAAAGTTCGTCGTTGGAGATCATTTCTGGCCAGAATATTCCTAAAAGGCGTCGGAAGCATTGGTTCACGAAAGTTTGTAATTTCTTGGTAAATCAAACGGTCACTTTCCACGTAGTACAACCATATAACAACACGGATTTAACGCATGCGTCAAAAACTCGCAGATTCGCGCGAAGGGAGATCTCTTTTAACCTCCAGAAAGGGGAAAGGATACCAGAATACGAGCTAGAAAATTCAAATTTTGTACACGTCGTTTTTGGCGAAAAAGGTCAAGTTCATGAACCGGCCAAATCGCACCACCCCTTCTACCCCCTCCCATACAAAATGACTCATTTTCAATTATTTACATTAATGAAATTTTATTGGAAACGATAAAAGCTAATGATTTCAAATTTGGAATATATTATTTTTATCATAAATCTGATGTACAGTATAAAAATTATTTGAATCCTCCCACTCCTTTCGCCACCACTCATACAAACAACACTTTTTCATGAAACACTAAGTCGATTTGCTCAGAACATATAACATTTACCGAGCTCAAATGTTGTACCATATACTTACTTAGCATTATCATTAAAATCTAAAAAAATAACTGCCCCCCCCCCTCCCTTCCAAACAATATGACATAATTTCACAGCTTCACAAAAAATTGATTTTCTTGAAAAGTATGAATGTTACTGAAATTTAAGAGATGTTAATTTTATAATATTCGCAGTTATTTCTGAAAAAAATCACTAAAATCCCTCACCTCTCCAATCTCCACTAACTGCTCAATTTCACTAAATATAATTCACTTATTTTCTCAGTTCTTGCTTAATTTTTGGAGGTTGCATTTTGTATAAAACATTTTTATAGCTACTCTCGCATGATGGGAAAAAATATTGGTTCAATGCTATCATCCCTTCTACCTCTCTCCATACAAAATTTCTTGGGATCACAAAAATTTCTATTTCGTCTAGAGCATCGTAAGATTGCGCTTTACGCGCGATCGTAGTCCTGTTGTGTTTTTATTTCACTTTATATATATTTGACTTATGAAAGTCTGGCAAGCGTAGTCTGGCCAGTCATAAAAAGCCTTGAAAATGTCGAGTTGGGAAAGTGAAAACCTGGTAAATGAGCATGTGCTATATTCCATTCACACGAATTGCGCAAGTAAGAAACGAAAAGTGGCTTCGCACGAGCCCTGTGTTCTGTACCAGAAAAGCTCTAACCAAATGATCTTAAGCCAGTCCAGTCTATTAAGTTTTACTGCTTCTTTTATAAGCAAGTACCATATAAGCAATCGTAAATAAATAAATATATACTTTTAATTTCAATTAATTCATAGTGTTCAACAATACTTTCATAGAAATCAAACGCATTCCATAAAATAAAAAATTATATTCAAGCTGTTCAGTTCTCATTAGAATTCTACTAATACATGTACACTAATAATTTTATGATTTTGAACACATTAAAAATTTTGAAAGTTTTCGACATAAAACCGTCATTAATCGCTGCAATGGATTCATTAAATTTTAACTCGTAAATAAATTTATTGTGGAAATTATCGTATACATTTTTATTCGGTTGTACATTTTATGTTATGCTCTTAACAACTGTTTGCCGACCATCTCAAAACTAATTGCAAATGGTTTCATCCTTTTGAAAATTCTTCGAATAAATGAGATATGAGCTTCATAACAAGGAAAATCCAAACCCGACACTTTTCCTGACCAAACTCGAACACAATTTGTTACTTCGACGGAGGACGATTAAATTTTTACGAACAACGAAGAAACTTTATATCCTTGAAATGGTATGAAATTTTAATTTCACCTGGTTTTTTGTCTCTCCAGCTCCAGTTTCATTACCTATTGGACATTCGAGCGAGTACATTCTGCGAAGATGAACGAAGAAATCGATTCATAAAACGGAAGACAGCGGTGAGAGAACTCCTTTTTTTTAGGGGTGGAAAAATTTATAGAGTCTCGTCGAAATTCAATTACGCGATATCGATTTTCACATAGAAAGTAATAAATCTGATACGTAGACGCACTTGGCATAGTTTCGAAACTCGTTAAGAGGAGAGCTGTGAGTGTGTACAGCGATACTCTTCGAATCGTCTGTTTCGAAGTTTATAGGACCCATTATTAACCCAGAAATGAACGGTGCTAAATAGTTTGGAAATTTTCTAAAAGATACTACCATAGCCGAATACCTTCATATCAGGTTGGAAACAATTTCTCATCATTAACGTGGTATTTGCGGAAGCTTAAACGTTAAGGCTTTTTGGTACTTTCAACTGTAGTATTTATACGTTCTTCGGGCATTTCTATGCTCGGTCATAGCGTTACAATGTATGCTACGAATGGAACACAAAGAGCCTTGTCAAGGTTTAAAAAATTATGGCCTGACGGGTTTTATTATACTTTGGCACACAACGCGACACCATTTATAACGACTGTCACTTTCAGGAATTCGGTATCCTGTCCAGTTGATACAAACGAGGACGAAAAGGATGAGAGTAGTGTGAAGTGGCAGGCATAATAATTAAGTAAACGTTTCTATTGAAATAATGGCCGTCAATAAAGCTTATCAGCGATTAATTTTGAATTTCACTTTTTATATGATGGACTTATTTTTCAATTTCGCTGTCAGTTTGAATTACTTGCTTCCGGTAATAAATAAATTAACTTATGTTATACCATAACCACCAAGAAGGGTACTGTCCCCCTAGAACATAAAGTACCGCCGCACCACCTCCTTGGAAAATAAATTACATATTATCTTTTCAATAATGAAGCTTATCTCTGTTTCACTTTGTTTTGCCCAAATTAAAATTTTAATGGGTTTTCACCAAAGTAGGTAAACACAATAGATCCATGTTGGCGGTAAGTGGAGGACTGGAGCTAATATCTATACATAAACTTTATGCAGTAATAAAAAATGGGTTTGTGAAATAACTGCCTAATAAAACATACATTTTGGTCAGGTCTCATACCCTTTTCTAAAAACCCTGCATAAATTTTTCGCACCGTGGAGCAAAAGAATGCTAAAATCTAAATTCTTCTTTAATAGTAATGCAGTCAAAATCGAGTTTTGACCTTCAGGTTCCTTAAAATTTTATTTGTTATTGTGAAAGGGCTGTTAGGCCTTCTCAAAACCCTCTATCTACGAACTTTCAGTTTCGCAGATTTATTTGGCCAAGATAAACCCACGCAAGTACAGTATACCGAATTTACACGTCGACAAACACGCTAACGACTGGCTACACTCTAGCTAAAATCCTACTAGTGCTTACGTAAATAGAACATCCGTAGATATAAACATAAAACAGCTACAATTTTAAACACAAATTTGTGTGACTTTAAGAGACTGTTATACTTTGTACTGGAAATGGTGAAAGGGGTAACGAAATTACAGGTGATGGAAGTTTCGGATCTCAGATTCACGGATTTGATACTTGGAAAGTAAGCTCGATAAACCTAATACATTTTGAGAAAATGGGCTTATTTTTATTAATTTTTTTTTATTTTTTTTTTCGTGCAATACTCAAGTTCTTATGGGAGGAGGTGGAAGAAGAGGAGAATTTTATTAATGTTTAAGCCGTAGCCGTATACCACTATTATCAAAACCTAATGCCCTTCCCCAACCTTCCCAATCCCATTCCTTCCCTCCATGACTGTGTTTGTGCATTGCACATAAAGGCCGACATTGCCTGTAACACAGGTCATTCTGTAAAAAAAAAAAAAACTTTATTATTCTTGGGACGAGTTGCGGATGAGTGGAAAGTCAATATGCAGGTTCGAGTGGTTAGGGAAGACTAAGTGGAAGGGACTTCTTGGACAGGGCTGTTGTCAACATAACAATATTTCATTCGTTTCTGGTTTGGGTTTTTATGAGGGGAGGAGGAGGGGTAATAGCAAGGGTGGGTGATGGGATGTTAATAGCTATTTAATTTATTGCATGAATCACGTCCAATATTCTCTGTATAGAATGTGTTTCATAGAATAAGTTGTATAGAATTTTCATAAAATTCGCTGTTATACATTTGTATGGGAGGGGGTATGCAGTTTTATTTCATTTCTTTTAAGCCTTTTTTTCCAATCTTAAACTTGTTTTTTATATTTTGAATTTTTTTTTTCGGCCTTTTTTGTAAGTGGCCTTGGCCTTTTTTGGCGTTTAAACGCCATTTTAAGACTTTTTTTAATTTTAAACTTTGAAATTTCTCGTAGAATTTTTTAGCCATTTTTAGCCTTTCTTTTAATATAAATTTTTTTTTTATATTTTGAAATTTTTTTGGCCTTTTTTAGACTTTTTTTAATTTTAAATTTATTTTTATTATATTTTGAATTTTTTTCGCCTTTTTTATCGTTTCAACGCCATTTTAAGCCATTTTTTTATTTTAAACTTTTTTATTATATTTTGAAATTTTTTTGCCCTTTTTTAGTGTTTAACCGCCATCTTAAGCCTTTTTTTTTATATTTTTAACTTTTTTTGGCCAGTTTTAAATGTTTAAACGCTATTTTAAGCCTTTTTTGTCATTTCAAAGTTTTCTTTTTATATTTCGAACATTTGTTTGGCCTTTTTTTAGCGTTTAAACGC
Source organism: Chorisops tibialis (assembly GCA_963669355.1). Classification (NCBI taxonomy): domain Eukaryota; kingdom Metazoa; phylum Arthropoda; class Insecta; order Diptera; family Stratiomyidae; genus Chorisops; species Chorisops tibialis. The sequence continues at coordinate 113,003,046 of OY770262.1, read as the reverse complement.
TATTTTAAGCCTTTTTTTCAATTTAAAACTTTTCTTTTTATAATTGGAATTTTTTGGCCTTTTTTTAGCGTTTAAACGCTTTTTAATGCATTTTTTTTTCAATTTAAAATTTTCTTTTTATAATTGGAATTTTTTTTTGGCCTTTTTTAGCGTTTAAACGCTATTTAATGCCTTTTTTTCAATTTTAAACTTTTCTCTTTATAATTGGAATTTTTTTTTGGCCTTTTTTAGCGTTTAAACGCTATTTAATGCCTTTTTTTTAAATTTTAAACTTTTCTTTTTATAATTGGCATTTTTTTTTACCTTTTTTAGCGTTTAAACGCTATTTAATGCCTTTTTTTCAATTTTAAACTTTTCTTTTTATAATTGGAATTTTTTTTGGCCTTTTTTAGCGTTTAAACGCTATTTAATGCCTTTTTTTTCAATTTTAAACTTTTCTTTTTATAATTGGAATTTTTTTTGGCCTTTTTTAGCGTTTAAACGCTATTTAATGCCTTTTTTTCAATTTTAAACTTTTCTTTTTATAATTGGAATTTTTTTTTGTCTTTTTTAGCGTTTAAAGGCTATTTAATGCCTTTTTTTCAATTTTAAACTTTTCTTTTTATAATTGGAATTTTCTTTGACCTTTTTTAGCGTTTAAAAGCTATTTAATGCCTTTTTTCAATTTTAAACTTTTCTTTTTATTTGGAAAAAAAATTTCTATCCTGAAATTTTGTTTTTTTTGTTTGCATTTCATAACTAAAATAGTGTAAAAATGCAAAAAACATAACAGAATTATGATTGGGCTTTACGCATGGTACTCTAGATGAAATGGGAAAGCGTTTAATGTACCGGAAAAGATGTATGCCATCTCAAATTCTTTCGAATAGTAAATAGTGGCTTTTTTATGAGAGGTGGTAGAAGCAGAGGGGGAAGGTTTGTAAATTTTTGACACCGAACGTGACATGCAAAATGTTTCGTGCTGAATTTAAAATGTGTAATTATTTTCAAAGAAATTGGACATAGTTTCCCTAAAATTGGGGCATTTGTATGGGAGGTGGCAGAGGAAGTGGAGGTTTCTAAATGGTTTTGAAACTGCTTATCAACATCCTTAAGACCATGCTTTGTTTTAATTTCAACGTTGATACCTCTCATATGTTCCGAAGGAGAAAAGCTTTTCTTGAATTTATAATATGGATATTTGTATGCAAGGAGGTAAAAGGAGAGAGGGGATCACATCAATATTTTGTGGTGTTAGTGATGTTTACATCATTATAGTTTGACCCAAATTTCGAGTCAATAGCTTAAACAGTCTTGAGGAAAAATCAATTACTTAAAATTTTGAAATTTCATGAAATTCGTATAGGAGGGGATAGAAGGAGTGGGGAAATGTAGCCTGTTCACGAACTTAAAGTTTCCATTTTTACTAAAAATGACGACAACAAATTTCAGCACGATAGCTCGAAGCCTTCGAGAATTATATTGTAGACAGACGGACATGAGGTCACTCGAAATTCGAGGTTTTTGATATTTCCGTACCCTTGGCGGCTCAGTGCGAGCATTATTTCTTAGCGTTACAAACACAGAATTTCAATATCTTAACCATGGTTCTAGCTAGGAACTTGAAATCAACATATACATAGAGCGATTTGTGGTACAAGCTTTAAATATAGCTTAATTTTTTTATCCGTTGGAGTCCGAAAAGGAGGGACGCCAAAAACTAACTGGCAACTGATTTTTTTTGAAATGATTATATCTTCGAAATTACTTACCACAAAAAATTCATATTTCTGAACCATTAAGGTTGCATATAGATCCACCAGAATCAGCTTGGAGGGAGGCTAATTATTTTAAGAGAGAAAGTTAGAAAAACAGTTGAAAATGAATATCTCGACTATCTCTTAAGCTATGTACTTGAAACTTGAAAAATATGTTAAGCTATACTAGCAAAATACGAGAAAAACATAACACTTGGACACAATAGCAAAAATTTTGAAAATGTTTAGGGCTTAAAGTTTAAATTTTCCATGTGGATACATTTACATTATAAATAGAGAAAAAATAATAATTTATTCCATGATTGCTATGCACCGTAGGGGGGGTTTAACCTGCAGAAGGTGTTTCATGCGCAACACATAAACTGAAAATTTTTGAATGAAATTATAAGGTAGAAACTTGAAAATTTACGAAATACATTTAAAAAAATCCCTAAAGGTATGAAGAATTAATTGGTCGAATACCTTCAAAACTTCGACCCCCTCCCATACAAAATTATTTTTTCGACCTTTTATAAGAAATCAGTTATCACCCAACTATTAAAAGCTATCAATTTGAAACTTTGCACAAAAACTTTTAAAATAGTTGAAATGAAATTACGTTAAAAGTTTTGAGATCGCGCCTGCCCCTCCCATACAAAAGCATGATTTTGATATATTTCAATAAATCAACTAACAACCAACAAATTTAAAGCTACGATTTTGAAACTTTGTACGATCACCTTATAAGAGAAACAAAATAAAACTGCATCACAAATTTTACGATTCCCTTACCTCCACAACTCCCTCTCATACAAATGTTTGGTTTCGTGAATGTAAAATACGCCGAATTGTATGAAAATTCTATGAGAATATTGGACGTAATTCAAGCAATCAATTAAAAAATTATTAATATCCACACACTCTTACTACCACCCCTCCCTCCTCTGCTCATAAGAACCCAAACTTACATAAATAAACGAATGAATATTGATTATATATACTGGAGCTATTAATCGTATTCGCAATTAAGTGTTAAATTGACAACAGCCCTGCCCTGGAACGCCCTTTCACTTAGTTTTCTCTAACCACTCTAACCTGCATATTGGCTTTCTACGCATCCTCAACTTGTCCCAAGAACATTAACGTTGCGCCCGACTTTTTGTCAGTTTATTTAAGTTAAATTCTGCTGTTGTCCTGTGTTTTCAACAAGATTGAAAATTACACAAATTTCATAAAATTTCGTCGAAATCTAGCAACAGCGAACAGAATAACATTCTTCGATTAGAAGCAATAGAATGCTCGTTTACGCAGCAGATCCAAATTCATAACATAGGTGATATCTAAAGTGCTGTCGTCCATGAATCTATCGATAGAATTCAGAAATTGACAGAAGGTAATTTTAGAAAACTAAAAAAAGTATTATAGATAAAACAGAACCTTGAGTGACGCCGAAATTGAGAAAATGAGGAAGAGGTAACGCCATCTATGTTAATACTACCCGTGTAGTGCGTTCAGAGAGGAATCTTTTGAATAAGAACCATGGGCCTAACCTTATTTAAGAGACACTAACAAAATCTCTGTTAAAAGCTTTTGCAATGTCATGTACGAGAAATTTAAATTTCACCGTATTTGTGTATGCAGTCATCTCCCGTAGAACAGAACCCAGCTATTTATCCTTTAGATATTGAATGATTTAGTGATGAAAAGCAGTTGTCATTACTTTTAATTGCACTAAAGTCTTATTGAACGATAGTTGGCGGAGGCCACTTTGTTTTCTTGGGAATTGGTTAAATATTCGCAAATTTCCACATACGTAGAAAGAACCAAGAAGAGAATGAAAGGTGGAAAATGTCTAGCTAAAAAGGGAGCTTTTTAAGGTTAATGGAGGGTGACCGAATATTGGCCCAATACTTCCAATCGGGACGATCACGTTTGATCCTTAGAAGGGAAAAATGTTATGGTGTGACCTAAATAATTGTTCGATCGTAGAATGTTATGGTGGTGCAAGAACGATCCACTTTAAAGTAGTAGTTCGGTGAAGAAAAGTTACAGGAAAATGACAAGTTCTATTATTTGATTGCTTTATTGCATACGGATAAAGCTACCTCGATTTAAGCGACTGTGTGTGGACGAATGACAACATTATTCACAATGAACGATTTTTCATTGGCTCTTCACTGCTCAATTCAAATAGGGCAACATTTTTTTTTTTTTAAGTTTATATTCAACTGGTAGTATACGCATTGTCAAGAAGGGGCGACTGCGCAAATGACAAACTAACTAACTGATAGACACCTAGTTTTTAAGCATTTTCTTTTTTTTATTTAGGTCCTGGTTTCAGCTACATAACATTATTTTTCCACAATGCAGGCGTAAAGCCCAATCATATGATACTCTAGATGAAATTGGAAATAGTTCATTGTACCGACAATTACGACATCTCAAATTCTTTCGAATAGTGAATAGAGATGGGAGGTAGTAAATGCAGAGGGGGAGGTTTGTAATTTTTGTATATAACACCGAATTTAAAGTTTGTGGCTTTCATGATTTTGGAGGGAATTGAACAATTTTTGTCTGAATTTATGGCATTTGTAAGGGAGGTGGCAGAGAAAGTGGGAAGTTTTGGATGATTTTGAACTTGCTTATCAACATCCTAATCACATTGCTTTGCTACAATTTTAAAGTCGATAGTTCTCATATGTTCGAAAGAGAAATACTTTTCTTGAAATTCCAATACAAAAATTTGTATGGGAGGTGATAGAAGGAGTAAAGTGAAGGCGATATTTTTTTAGCATTTATCGTAATTATTAAGGGACAAATTTCGGCAAAATTTCAAGTTTCTACTTCTTCTAGTTTCAATTAAAATCGATTACATTCATGTTCCGAAATTCTGCATTCAAATTTTAAAGTGGATAGCTTTGACATTTTTGGAGAAAAATAATTTAATTGAAATTCCGCAATTTCGTGGAATTGGGAGGGGTAGAATGAGTGAGGTGAAGTTGATAGCCTTTTCAAAATTGGTTGCAATTGTAATAAACTTAATTATGACAAAAATTGGTTCTTTTAGCTTTGCTAGTTGCATTTCAAACCGAATAAATGTATTTTTGAAAATTGTCCATTTGTATGGGAGGTGGTAGAAGGAGTAAGGAGATCAGATCAATATTTATTAAGGTTAATGATATTTACTTCGTTGTACTATGACCTATTTTTCAAGTCAATATCTGAAATGGTTTCGGAAAAAAATCGATTTCTTTAAATTTCGAAATTTCATGAAATTTATATGGGAGGGAGTAGAAGAAGTGGAGGAATGTGGCCCGTTCACGAACATAAAGTTACTTTTTTGCTAAAAATGACATATGACAAATTTCAGTATGATTGGTCAAAGCATTCGAAAGTTATGTTGTAGACAGACAGACAGACAGACGGTCACTAGAAATCGAGGTTTTTGAGCGACAACAAATATTTCTGTACCCTTGGCGACTCTGTGGGAGCATTATTTCTTAGCGTTAAAAACGGTAAGGCAAACACAATATGCTCTCAGAATTCATCTAGAGTATAAAAAAGCTTTTCGGAATATAATAAAATATTATATAACAAAATGAATTTAATATAAAATTTAAATTTTTATTTATTTTTTTTAATTTTCCTGCACGAAAGTGTTAATAACTTCAAAACCAATCACAATGGAAAAAAAATTGAGGTTTCCAACAGTTTCAACAAATTATTTGTTTATAAAACATTAAATTTTTAAAAGAAAAGATTTGCGGATTCTACACTGTTACGCTTTATTATTCGTGACGTTTCGGTCTCTGCTGAGACCTTTACTATTGTATTATTATCTGAGCAGAGACCGAAACGTCACAAATAATAAAGCGTAACAGTGTAGAATCCGGAAATCTTTTCTTTCAATTCGAAATGCACTGTAAAAACATTCACCAAATCATTAAATTTTTACTTGAATATGAGACTTCGTGAATACGCCCCGTTAATTTTCGTATAATGAAGTATAATATTAATATTTTACTAGTTTCCTAAAAAAATTCTGAATAATTCTGATATTTAGCTGCCCTATACCACAAATTTCATAAAAACTTTCATCTAACTAAACAATAAACGTATTTTTAACTAAGTCTACCTAAGATATTAGATAGACTAGTGTCACGCTAACCGCATATGTATCTATTTCATAGGTACAGCAAGAATATTTAATCGTTATATTTGTTGGAAACTATATCAAAAATTAATTAGATTTTCAAAACTCAAATGGAGAATCTAGAAAATGAAACTTTCTAAAAATTATCTACATCATTCTAATTATTACCTAATTTAAAATGTAAAATGGTTCGCCTTGAAGACTTTTTTACTTTTGCTTCATTTCACTTTTAGTTCCAGTAGCCCTAATTTATTTCAAAGGCAAGTCAAACTTTGGGGATAAATTATGTTTCTGTGATTTAATTTGTGTAAGTGAAATTATGGTGAAACTTTAGGAATTGTATATTTTCCATTCCGAAATGTTGTTTTTGTATATGTAAGTAATGAATGGTATTTTTTTTTAACATTAATAGATCTATATTTTTGCTGAGTGCCATCTAAGTGGATGTTCTCATGAAATCAAATAAACTGCTAACAAGTCGGGTGCAACTTCATTATATTTGGGACAAGTTGAGGATGCATGGAAAGTCAATATGCAGGTTAGAGTGGTTAAGGAAGACCCCTTCAGGGCAGGGCTGCTGTCAATTTAAAACATAATTGCGAATACGATCGATAGCTCCAGTACATGTAATCAATATTTCATTCGTTTAAGCAAGTTTGAGTTTTCATGAGGGGAAGGGGGAGGAGCGATATTAAGGGTAAGTTTTTAATTGATTATTGATTAAAAATAAATTTGGGCCCAGCACTGTACCTTGCGGAACTCCACATTTAACGAGCATTGGACTACTTAGATTTTCATTTATTTTCACAACTTGAGTGCTACTAGTCAAATAAGATTGGAAAAGAGAGTATACATTACGCCTGAGCCCGATATATGTATGTAAGCTTTGCAAGGAGGAGAGAGTGATCAACAGTATCGAAAGCTTTTTTAACATCTAAAAACAAACCTATAATCTTTCATTTTTGTCAAGTACATTAGTAATGTGCTTCGGAACATCGTGAATTGCATCAGAAGTAGTTATTTGCGCGAGCTTTGAAACCATATTGATTGGAAACTAATATCTGGTTTTAAACATTACTGACTTTTAAACGAATAAGATTAATAAGAGAAGAAATGCATTACTAGATTATTAATTGAAGGCATCCTCTAACCTCCACTGCTTCTTCCCCCTCTATTCATGGAGCCGCACATAAAGTTTCATGAAGAACAGTGTGGCTAAGGCAAGGTGGGCTGAGTAATATGATGCTATTCTTAACAACAATAACACGATGCCAATGAAAACACGTGCAACTAACGTGAAAGCAATAATTCTGACCATTTGCCACTCATTGGAATGTTCAGCGACAACAACAAAACAGCACTATTGAGAGGACCTTGCGTCGAAGTAAACGACCAAGGCAGCTTAGTCGTCGTCGTTAGTTCGTCGTAGTCGTCGACGTCATCGGCGTTGATGCCGGTTGTGTTGAGTCTAAATAGAGATAAACTGCCAACAAGTCGGGCGAAACTTTATTATTCTTGGGACAAGTTGCGGATGAGTGGAAAATCAATATGCAGGTTAGAGTGGTTAGGGAAGGCTAAGTGAAAGGGAGTTCTTGGGCAGGACTGTTAACAATATTTCATTCGTTTCTGTAAGTTTGGGTTTTTATGAGGGGAGGAGTAGAGGTAATAGTAAGGGTGAGTGGATGTTAATAGCTTTTTAATTAATTGCTTGAATCACGTCCAATATTCTCTGTATAGAATGTGTTTCATAGACGAAGTTGCATAGAATTTTCATAAAATTCGGTGTATTTTACATTCATGAAACCGAACATTTGTATGGGAGGGGGTAGAGAATATAAGGGAATCGTAAAATTTGATACGCAGTTTTATTTCGCGTCTTTTGTAAGGTGCTTGTATAGAAGTTGAAGTTCGTAGCTTTTAGTTTGTTGGTTATTAGTTGATTTAATGAAATTGGTCGAAATCATACTTTTGTATGGGAGGGGGTAGAAGGGCAAGCGAAATTTTAAAACTTTTAACGCAATTTTATTTTAATTATTTTTATAAGTTGTTATGCAAAATTTCAAATTGATAGCTTTTAATAGTTAGGTGATAATTGATTTCTTGAAAATGGTCGAAAAAATAATTTTGTATGGGAGGGGGTAGAAGTATTAAAGGTTTTCGACCAGTTAATATTTCCTATATTTAGGGATTTTTTTTAAATGTATTACGCAAATTTTCAATTTTCTACCTTAAAATTTCACTCAAAAATTTTTAGTTTATGTGTTTTTTTCAATTCGCATGAAACACCTTGTGCACGTTAGACCGGGGGGGTCGGTTTATAATAAATATGGATCAAGTTATTATTATTTTTCTATGTACATTAAATATAGGTATTCACGTGCAAAATTTTAACTTTGTATCTTTCACCAGAGCCCTAAGAAAATTACTCAAAATTTTCGACATTTTTGCTTATCACCTCCCTCCCCTTATACCTCCCAACTTTGAATTTTTACCATAATTAACTATTATGTAGTTCTACAGTCCGACAAATTTTTGATTTGATATCTGTACTATATTTTGAGATATAAGGATTTGTAATTTTGAAAAGTGCGCCATTTTTGAAATGTTCCCCATTCCCCCCCACTACTATTATTTCGACATGTTATATTTTTTTTGTATTTGCCTAGTATAGCTTAATATACATTTTAAGTTTTAATTACATAGCTTAAGAGATAGTTGAGGTATTAATTTTTAAGTGTTTTTCTTGGCACCCCCCCTGACCCTTCCCCTTACAATAATTAGCTTCTATCTAAACTGATTCTAGCACATCCGTATGCCATCTTAATGGTCTCAAAATATCAATTTTTTATGGGAAGTACTTTCGAAGATATAATCATTTGAAAAAAAAATTCGGCCGACAATTGGTTCTTAGCCCCCCCTTTTCGCACCCCAATGGATAAAAAAATTAAATTATTTTTAAAAGTTGTCCTACAAACTCGTCTATATGTATGTTGATTTTTAGTTTCCTAGCTGTAACCATGGTTGAGATATTTGAGTTCGTCTTTTTCGGTTTAAGCGCTCCCCCTGCCTCCCCCTGAACTCGTACACCCGCCAAAATGGGTATCCGCCTGAGATCCGCAACTACCTATAATCCCTCCAAAAATGAACTTTCTATCTTGAAGGGTTTGGGAATTAATGTGCGCTGAGCGTACACGTCGGCGTACGGCGGACGGCGTACGGCGGACGGCGTACGGCGGACGGCGTACAGACAGACGGATTTTTTTTTTTTGCATATTTAGGCTAATTTAGTCATGAAACGCGAAAAAAAAAATTTCAGGGTAGCAAAGTTTTTTTTTTTTCTTGTGTCGATCACAATACTTTATTATTAGAATAATAAAGTAAAAGCGTTCTTGAAAGCACACAGAGCAAAAGAAGCAAAAGAATTTCCCATCAACCTTCAGAGCTACAAGTTGTCCTCTACAAAAATTATAAAGTCAAAAAATGGTTAAAGCTATAAAAAAATTAATTTCTGTAAAAGAAGTTTGTGCACATAATGTTAAGAGTGAATTAAATAAATAGTATAATTAATTAAAAAATATTGACTCTGGCGATCATTCAGTTGATCGCCGAATTATATATGTACACTAGCAAACGCCCGAGACTTCGTCCGCATAAAAATTGCATTAATAAGCAATTCTTGAGAATGTAGTTAGTAATACATTATATGGGATATATAATCCGCTTACTTTAATGGCTCTTTGAACACAATGTTTTGTATTTTGTTGGAGTCAGAACCATAAATTATTAAGAATGATAGCATGATACTCGCATTCGAATGGGAGAGGCTCGTGATCAAATCAAACCCGTGAATCGAGATCATATGTATACGTGTTAAGGACATGTGAATAGTTGTAGCTTGTGTTAATTGAAAAAAGCCCAAATAAAATGACATTAAGCTTAAAAACATAACAGGACTTCGATTGTGCGTAAAGCCCCATTATATGATACTACCGATGAAATCGAAATTTTTGTAATCTTAAGAATTTTTGTGTGGGGAGAGATAGAAAGGATGACAGTACTAAATTAATTTTTTTCACACCATGCTAGAGTAGCTATAAAAATATTTTCCACCAAATTTAAGCTTGAAAAACTGAATAGGTAACTTGAGAAACTTAGTGCATTGGATTTAGTGAAATAGTGCAATTTGTATAGGAGGTGGTAGAAGGAGTGGGGGGTTTTTGGTAATTTTTCTAGATACAACTATCATCACCATGCAATTGATATCTTTTAAATTTCAGATCAGTTAGATTCACACTTTTCAAGAAAATCGAGTTTTTGCAAAGTCGTGAAATTGTGTCATTGTAAGGGAGGGGGTAGAAGGAGTGGAGCTAATCGGTTAATTTTTCCCGATAATAATAATAATACTAATTAGGATTCATCAGAAAATTTTAGCTCGATCAAAGTCGTACGTACTGAGAAAATTGGCTTAGAGTATTTCATGAAAAAGTGCAGTTTGTATGGGAGGTGGTAGAAGGAGTGGAGGGTTTTTGGTAATTTTTCTAGAAACAACTATAATTACCATGCAATTGATGTGTTTTAAATTTTAGATCAGTTAGATTCACACTTTTCAAGAAAATCGAGTCTTTGCAAAGGAGGGGGGGGTAGAAGGAGTAAAGCTAATCGGTTAATTTTTCCCGATAATAATAACTATGCTAATTAAAGATTTAGTGCAAAATTTCAGCTTGATCAAAGCTGTACGGACTGAGAAAATTGGTTTAGAATATTTCATGAAAAAGTGCAGTTTGTATAGGAGGTGGTGCAAGGAGTGGAGAGTTTTTAGTTATTTTTTGAGAAGCAACTACAATTATCATTAAATTGATATATTTTATATTTCAGAATAGTAACATTCACACTTTTCAAGAAAATCGAATTTTCGCAAAGTCGTGGATTTGTGTCAGATCGTATGGGAGGGGGTAGAAGGAGTGGAGCTAATCGGTTGATTTTTCCCGATAATAATAATAATACTAATTAAGGATTTATCAGAAAATTTTAGCTCGATCAAAGTTACACGTACTGAGAAAATTGGTTTAGAGTATTTCATGAAAAAGTGCAGTTTGTATGGGAGGTGGTAGAAGGAGTGGAGAGTTTTTGGTAATTTTTCTAGAAACAACTATAATCACCATGCAATTGATGTGTTTTAAATTTTACATCAGTTAGATTATCACTTTTCAAGAAAATCGAGTTTTTGCAAAGTCGTGGAATTGTGCCACGTTGTATGGGAGGGGGTAGAAGGAGCAAATCTAATTGGTTAGTTTTTTGTTGACATTAATAACAATGCTAATTAAGGATTTAATACAAAATCTTAGCTCGATCAAAGTTATACGTACTGAGAAAATTGGAGTATAGTATTTCATGAAAAAGTTTAGTTTGTATGGGAGGTGGTGGAAGGAGTTGGGGGATTCAAACTATTTATATACTTGAAGATTGCATTTATAATCAATCAATCAATCAATTCCTGTTAAGACCCCCTATAGGGGCATAGGACAGAAACAACTCTCTTCCACAAGGCGCGATCCTGAGCATCGGCCTTAAGCCGTTGCCAGGACTTGTTTATTCCTCTGGCCTACTGCTCAACTGCTGGCTTCCATGTGTTACATGGTCGACCAACCCGACGTCTTACTTGAGGATTATAATCCAGAGCCTGTTTTGCGATATTTTGCACTGGTTTCCTTAAAGTATGACCGATCCACTGCCACTTTCGCCGTTGAATCTCAATACCTATTTTAGTCTGGCCAGTTGTACTCCAAAGTTCGTCGTTGGAGATCACTTCTGGCCAGAATATTCCTAAAATGCGCCGGAGGCATTGGTTTACGAAAGTCTGTAGTTTCTTGGTAAGTCGAACGGTCACTTTCCACGTAGTACAACCATACAACAACACAGATTTGACGCATGCGTCAAAAACTCGCAGCTTCGTGCGAAGGGAGATCTCTCTTAACCTCCAAAAAGGGGAAAGGATACCGAAGGCCTGACGAGCTTTATTCAGCCGAACCTCAACATCCTTTTCGGCTCCGCCGTCCATGCTGACAATGCTTCCAAGATAGCAAAAATCTTGCACCTCTTCCACATCCTGTCCGTTAAGAACAATCGGTGTGCTTGCGTTCGAGCCCATGTGCATGTACTTGGTTTTACGCACATTTATTTTCAGTCTCGCCTCATTGCATTTAGAATGCAGGCAACCATCAAGTGGTGATCACTCCCCATGTCAGCTCAACGTTTCGGTCGCACATCGAGGAGACATCTTCTCCATCGGCGACTTATAGCCAAATGGTCGATCTGGTTCTGAGTAACACAATCAGGGGAAACCCAAGATGTTTTATGATGACTCTTGTGTGGAACAAGGGTCCCTCCGATGACCAATCGCCGAGTACTACAAAACTCCACAAATAATTCGCCGTTTTCGGGTCTCTTAATCCAAGGTCGTGACGCGTCGACCCAAGGGTCACCATGCCTCCCCATGACGTGTTCTAGTCCAGTGTTGTCTGATCCAACCTGGGCGTTCATATCTCCTGAGATGATAATAATATCACCCCTTGGAACACGTTCGAAGGTGGCACTCAGTTGACTATAAAACTCTTCTTTGTCACCAGATGTTGCGGTATTAGTTGGTGCGTAGCACTGCAGAATTGTGACGTTTCTGACACTGGTCCTGAGTCTGGCAACGATAATCCTATCCGAGATTGGTTCCCAGCTAATGAGACTGTTTCTCGCTCTCGGTGTAAGGACGAACGCTACGCCATTTCTGGCTTCACTTTCAGGACCAATGTACAGAATAGTGTTTCCGCTAGGGGTTCGTTCTTCTCCTGATCCTGTCCACCTGACCTCGCTCAAGCCCAAGATTTGGATGTTATAGTGCTCCATTTCACGGTCGATCACCGATTGGCGGTGCAAGGACCGAGTAACCCCAGCTCTTCCCCCGTCATTCAATGTTCGAACGTTCCAGAAGCCAATCATAGTTCGAATGCCAAAAATCGTTACCGTAGAATCAGTCCGTATCCGAGGCGATGTATCTGTTTCTCGTATCATTTAGGTCTTAAGATCACGGGTGATAAGCCCATGATCCAGTGAGTGTCCATTTGCCATTTTTAGGGCAAGCAGGACTGGCTGTGGGTGAATTCTACAGCCCCCATCCCAGAGGGGGATAGTTAGCTCAGGTCCGTGGAGTCGCTAGTCTCCAAAGATAGTTACAGGAATTGGTAAAACCTCATCCTACAACTACCCCCTTGCATTTATAATAGAATTAATATATTTTAAATTTCAAATTAATAGCTTTAATAGTTTCCATGAAAATTTGATTATTATAAGTTTTTGAAAATGAGTCAATTTGTACGGGAGGGGGTAGAAGGCGTGAGGGGAGACAAATAGCACCTAAAGCAGATTTCTCCCAGAGGCAGACCTAATAATCTGTCAAAGTTTCATTGCAATCGGTGCGGCAGTTTTTGCGTGAAAGCCGGAAAGACAGACAGACAGAGAAATTTTTTAAAAACGTTTGATTTTGCTTATTTATTGCTAAAATGAAGCAAAAAACTTATTTATAGCCATTTATAAACAAATAACAGACACTACAATTATATTTATATAGATTGTTTGCGCAGTCGGTAGAATAGACAAAACCATTGTTTATCCTAATAAAGAAAAACACAACTGGTAATAAATAAAACAAGTGAAAATTGTTTAAAATAAAAATCAATTGATTTACAACGAAAATTAGCGTGGACAGGACTACGATTTCCATGAAAGCCAGGACAATCCGACCAGGCAACGCTAATTTGAAATTACTCAATATCATAACAATTAAAATAAAATACGTCGCCAAAAAAATTAATTATAATTAATTAAAGTAAAGCGCGCCCTCTGTCGTAACAGATACTGTGAAAGAAACAAGAAAAGAAAAAAGTAAGAATCATAATCAAAATCAACTAAAAGAAACATCGAAGGAGAAACAGGAGCCATCAGTAATTGTACTCGGAACAGCAAACGAGAAAAAATTTAAAAGTGGTGAACTTCGAAGGTAACCTTAATATCATCCCACTAAAATATACATAAGGAATCGAAGCATTCAATGGGAGCCGACAGGAACTCTACACCTTTTTTCAACGAATCGATGACATCGGAACAGTGATCCTGCGATATAATGAGGATTCTGGAGTAATTATTTTTAATACCATTAAAGCTAAATAAACGGGAAAAAACGAGACAATTTCTCGAAGCCCATAACAATGTAAATAGTTGAGTTGGTTTAAAAACCTTGTTAATTAACAACTTTGCAAATCGAAAGAATAGTGCTCAATTATTACTATATCTTAGAAATGTTAGTTTTCGTACGGACCTTTTGAATTTCTATAATCATATCCAGTTAGCTTTGTGTGAATTAAATATCAAAACACATATTTAACTGATATTAACATATTGAGAAGATAAAAGAAATTATTTTAAACTCTAAACTCGCAACACTTAGGCTACCGACACACGATGCGAGTTAATATATATTATTTCGCTTTTCGATATTACTAGTGTCATTATCCTATACATAATTCGGCCTACTTATATCAAAATAGGAAGTTAATATATATTAAGTCGCATCGTGTGTCGGTAGCCTAAGCAGATACATTTTAGATAACGAAGAAGTAGATAGATTTCATATAGCAATTAAGCAGTATTCAGACATTAAATGCGCAGGTACCTAAAGAAAAAATACAATTATAGCAATAATCAGTATTCCGGAGAATATAAAAAATAAAAATTGAACCAATTCCTAATAACCAGGTAATGCAAATAGTAAGTTAGATCAAAAATGTACTCAGTTTTCAAAATACATTGTATTACCCAACGAAATTTGTTCAAAACTTAATATAAATAGAAGATGATTGCACAAGAGAAAAAACTAAAGCAAAACAATAAATTACTCTCTCAGGTTATAACATTATTCGTTTTGACAGTTGTAATATTAGAATTAAAAATATAACCATTAATAATTTGAAAGTTCCTTATTATGAACGCTTTATTTTGCCTAACATAACAAAAGATGTAAATTTTACAATACAAGACATTTCATTGGCTCATTTAAAATAATTAAAACAGGAAAAACTCAATAAATTGGAAAGATTTTACAAGAATAAAATTTATAATAAACTTTTTTTAATCCTTTTATTAATAAAACACTTTTATCTTTCTTTCGACTTTATTTACTTACTTCTTACTTTAGAGCGTCTCCTTACGAAGACTTTTACGAACTTGTTCATAAGCCTAACTGTGATAAACTCTTTATAATGGCTCATACTTAGCGCATACCCAGTCATGTGTCATATCTGACCTACATTCAAAACAGTAGGTGGAATTACTTGCATACGGAATTATCGAGCACTGCATTGCGTTAATCATTCCATAAATTTATAATATTTAATTATTTCTAACGCAATGCAGATACTGCAGATACCGCAAGTCTTCCATACATCGCAACCTTAATAATTATTAATATCTATCGCTGCATTGTGATCTGAAGAATTTTGTGTGGGGAGAGGTAGAAGGGGTTACAGCACTAAACAAATTTGTTTCACGTCATGCTAGAGTAGCTATAAAAATGTTTTGTACCAAATTTAGAAGGAGTGGGGGGTTTTTGGTGATTTTTCGAGAAACAACTATAATTATAATGAAATTGATATATTTTGAATTTTAGATCAGTAACGTTCACACTTTGCATGAAAATCGAATTTTGGAAAAGCTATGGAATTGTGTCACAGTGTAGAGAAGGAGTGAAGCTAATCGGTTAGATTTTTCTCAATATTAACAATGCTAATTAAGGATTTGGCACAAAATGTTAGCTCAATAGAAATTATACGTACTGAGAAAATTAGTGTATAGTAATTACTAAAAAAGTGTAGTTGGTATGGAGGTGAGGGAAGGAGTGAGGGGATTCAAATAATTTGTGTACTAAAAGATTGCATTTGTAATAGAAATAATATATCCTAAATTTCATATTAATAGCTTTTATATTTTCCAAGAAAATTTGATTATTACATATTTTTGAAAATGAGTCACTTTGTATAGGAGGTGGTAGAAGGCTTGAGAGGAGAGAAATAAAACTATAAGCAGATTACATCTCGAAGAGAAGAATTTTAAAAACGTGTGTTTCTGCTTAGTTTTTTTTTCTAAATAAATTATTGTAGTAATATTAGTAAATATTAATATTTGTAAATATTAATCAATAATAATTTTTAGCACTATTTATTTATATTAATTTAATTAGTTAATCTCACAAATTACACAATAACGTTTTTAACAATAATATTTAGATTGACACATTTATTAACTTAAATTTAATTTATTTATAATTAATTTATTTTATTAATATCCTTTATTTTGTGTCTATCAATAGGATTAGTTTTATCGACTGACGTCATAATATTTTTTATTTTTATTTTTTATTTTTCCATAATAACAAACGTTATTGATTTTAAATTTTTACTCTTTAGTTTTCTTGAAAATTAGAGTGATTTTTAAATGGAAAAAAATTCATTAATGTGATGGAGCACCACATACCCCCCTCCTAGAGTAGGTTATGGGCCTTCTTGATTCTACTATTAATTAAGTATGTTTTGTCTGTGGAACGAAATGTTTGTGTTTCAGATTTACCAAAAGTTATTTTTTTGCGGATCGTCGCTAGATTAATTTGTTCGGCAGAGCTTTTGTAACATGGCTTAAGCCTATCAATGGACACTGTTGCTGGTTTCTCTTTTACTTTGACTACGAAATATTTTTTATGTCTCTGTAGCACTTCAAAGGGTCCTTCGTAAGGGGTTTGTAAACTAGCTCGAACTGCATCGGTTCTGATAAAAACATGACTGCAAGTTTTGAGGTTTCCGAAAATGAAAGGGGTTTCATGTCTGTGTTTTGAAGGAGGTTGTGGCTTGATGTTAATGATGCGATCTCGAAGAATCTCGACAAATTCGCTCGAGGTTGTATTTTGCTTTTGATCGGTTTGTTGTACGAAGTCATAAGGAAATCTGATGTTTTGACCATATAGCAGTTCGGCCGGTGTCCCGTTAGCATCTTCGCGAACGATCGTACGCAAACCAAGCAGGATTAAAGGAAGTTTGTCCGACCAATTGCCATTTGATTTGCATAAAATTGCTTCTTTAAAAACCCTATGCCATCTCTCAAGCATACCATTTGCTTTAGGATTATATGCTGTGGCTCTACAACGTTTAAATCCAATCATCTTTCCTAATTCAGTAAACAATCGCGATTCGAATTGAGCACCTTGGTCTGTAATGATTGAAACTGGTGTTCCGTATCGTGGTATGTACTCTTTGAAAAGTGTGTTAGCGACTGTTTCCGCATGAATATCGTGAATTGGGTATGATTCTGGCCATCTGGTGAAGCGATCAATGACTGTTAGGCAGTATCTATAACCATTTGAAGTTGGTAGCGGACCAACCAGATCAATATGAATAGTATTAAATTTTTGTGAAATTGGTTCAAATTGACCAAGAGGACTTTTGACATGTCGTGAAACTTTGGCTTTTTGACAAGCAATGCATTCTTTAGTCCAGTTACGACTGTCTTTGTTTATATGTAGATGGCCAAATAAATTTGCTTCGCATTAGTTTTACCGTAGCCTTAGTTCCCGGATGGGATAAATCATGTACCTTATGAAAAACATGTAAGCGTAAACTTGCAGGTATACCTATATACGGTCTTAATTGCTGCGTTGTTGTGTCACACCAAAGGGGATTTGTGGAGTGTTCAACAGTAATTGGAATGAAGTTAAGGCTTGGTATATCTTTTGTTTTGATTAACTCCAAGTCTGTTACTTGAGCGTTAGCAATTTCACAATAATCTATGGTTGTTGGAAGATTTAATATCTCGATTCTTGACAACGCATCGGCAACTATGTTGTCTTGTCCAGAAACGTGACGAATGTCCGACGTAAATTGGCTGATATAATCGAGATGCCTTAGTTGACGGGGTGAAGCTTTTTTCCGGATTTTGCTTTAACGCGAAAATTAATGGTTTATGGTCAGTAAACAAGATAAAATTCCTGCCTTCGAGCATGTATTTAAAATTTTTAATTGATACATACATTCTCTGTCGTAAGAACTATATTTTTTTTGTGCGGAAGAGAGTTTCTTCGAGAAAAAGGCTAATGGTTTCCAGTCCCCTGTAATTCGCTGTTGCAGCACAGCTCCTAAAGCAGTGTCCGATGCGTCTACTGCCAAAGATAATGTCGCAAATGTTGATGGGAAAACTAGAGTAGTAGCATGAGCCAGTTGTTTTTTGCAACAGTTGAAGGCTTCGATGGAAGTGTTCGTCCACTGAAGTTCTGTCTTGTCGTTTTTCTTTTTACTGCCGTTTGTGAAGCTGTCCAATATGGATTGTGCTTCGGCAGCGTGTGGGATGAAACGTCGATAGAAGTTGAGCATCCCAAGAAAACGTCTTATATCTTTAACCGTAGATGGTCGTGGGTAATTTAAAATGGCTTCAATTCGTGAAGCGATTGGTTTGAATCCGAATTCGTCAATCGTATGACCAAGGAAATCAACTGATGCTTTAAGGAATATGCATTTACTTTGGTTAATTACTAAGTTGTGTGAGTTTAACCGTTCAAATAATTTATCCAAATGATTAAGATGTTCACTTTCCGATTTAGAAGCTATTAGGATGTCGTCAATATAAACGAAACAAAAATCGAAATCCTTCAAAATGGAAAAGATGAAGCGTTGAAAAGTTTGCGCTGCATTGCGCAGTCCAAAAGTCATCCTCATGAATTCATACAGTCCGAAAGGTGTTGTGATGGCTGTTTTTGGAATGTCCTCCTCTCGAATGGGTATTTGATGATACGCTTTTTCAAGATCCACAGTTGAAAAAACTTTACATCCTTCCAACTGTTGACTAAAGTCTTGGAAGTGAGGGATCGGATAAGTATCTGGAGTAGTTATCGCATTAAGGGCTCGATAATCCCCACAGGGTCTCCAGGAACCATCTTTCTTTTTAACCATGTGCAAAGGTGATGCCCATGGGCTATCAGAAGGTCTGCAAATACCATGTTCGATCATGAGACCAAATTCGGCTCTTGCTATTTTTAATTTAGCTGGGTCTAGACGACGTGGTCTAGCAAAAACGGGGCGATCTTCAGTAACGATAAAATGTTGCACTGTGCTCAATCCTAAGTTACTGTAGTTTAAAGACCGACGAACGTTTCCGTATTTTGTTAAAATTTGTTCAACTTTAGAATTTACAGTTGAAGTGTATAGTACGGCCAGGGACGAAGATGGTCCTTTAACCAAAATGCCAATTGCAGAGGTAATTTTTGAAAGCGGGTCAATAAGGCATTTATGACGAACATCCACAATTAAACCGTGATATTTTAGAAAATCCGCGCCAAGGATAGGCTTTTCGACGTCAGCTACGATGAATCTCCATTTGAAAACTCTTCGTAACTGGAGAAAAATTTCGATTTCCTTATATCCATAAGTTTTGATGTTGGTCGAATTTGCCGCCGTTAAAATTAATGAATTGTCACAAGTTCTATTAGAAAATGCTGTGATTGGGAGGACTGAAATGTCAGCGCCGGTATCGATAAGAAAACTGTAATTTGACAGTTTGTCAAATATAAATAGACGACTTGAAGTTGTTAAATTGTCGGTTGTCGTCATTACCGACAATTTATTTAGTTTTTTGTTGAATTAAAAGAACAAGGTTGTCGACATTTGGTCGCGTTAATACCGAACTTTTTATGATAGTAGCATAAATCAGTATTATCACGAGATTTATTTCGGGAATGCGAACGATTCTTAGAATGTGATCGACTTTGCCTGGCAAAATGGTTTTGCCGATTAATCAAATTTTCAATTTGTTTAGTCAATAACGACATTTGATGGATGAATGCAGTTTCGAATGCAAAACGATCAGATCCTCCGTTGTTGCCATTAGAATGTGTAGCACTAGAAACATTTAAAGAGAAACGAGCAGAACTTTCAAGAACTCGATCTGCCAGGATGCTTAATTCATTTAACGGCACATTAGCAACGGCTAAAATTGATTGGACATTTTGAGGAAGTTTATTTAACCATAGTTTCTTTAAAAGAGGGTCAACAACTGAATTTCCTGCCAGTGATTTCATTTTATTTAACAAATTTGATGGTTTATCATCACCAAGATCAAGACCGTTTAATAATTTATGCAGTTTATGATCTTCTGATTCACCAAATCTAGCGATGATCGTTGTTTTTAAATCAGTATAAATGTATCCGATGATGAATTTGCAATGACGTCTAAAACCTTGTCACATTCATCTTGGGTCAACATGCTTATCGTGTGACTAAACTTTGTAGCCTCGGATGATATGCCTGCTGACCTGAATTGAATTTCCAAAGCATTGAACCATGCTGTTGGATTTCTACTCCAAAAACAAATTTTTTGAACTGCAACAGATGCAACATGATAATCACCTAATCCTTGAAATGGGTTAGGTGCGTGTAGATCAGAAAAAGGTGGGGCATGTGGTGCATGTGGTGTTATTCCATTATTATTTTTCATATTGAAATGAAAAAATATTTGAAAATTTTGACAAAAATGAAAACTTCGTGTTTCGTTCAAAAAAAATCGAATTGATGAGACAGAACAACTTGAGTATTAATAAGAAAAATATCTGAAATAACTTATAATAAATACTTCGTATCTGCAATAATCTTGTCTTCTATTATTTTTGAGTTGACTCTTGTATCGATTCCTTGTATTCATCGATTCGTTTTATTCCAGTTGATTCTTTATAATTATATATTTATTATTCTTGCTGCTTTGCTGTTGCCGCTATTGCTGTTGCTGATACCATTGTTGCTGATGCCGCTATTACTGTTGTCGCTGTTGCTGCTGCTGTTGCCGTTGTTGCAGTTGCCGTTGTTGCTGTTGCTATTGCTGCTGATGCCGCTGTTACTGTTGCTATTGTCACTGTTGTTGTTGCCGTTGTTGCTGTTGCCACTGTTGCTGTTGCCGTTGTTGCTATGGCTCCTGTTGCTGATCGATTTGGTTCTCAGTAAAACCATCAGGTGAAACCCAAGATGTTTTATGATGACTCTTGTGTGGAAAAAGGGTCCCTCCGATGACGATTTGCCGAGTACTGCAAAACTCCACAAATAATCTGCTGTTTTCGGGTCTCTTAATCCAAGGTCGTGACGCGCCGACCCAAGAGTCACCATGTCTCTCCATGACGTGTTCTAGTCCAGTGTTGTCAGATCCAACCTGGGTGCTCATATCTCCTGAGTTGATAATATCACCTCTTGGAACACGTTCGAAAGTAGCACTTAGTTGGCTATAAAACTCCTTTTTGTCACCAAGTGTTGCGGTATTAGTTGGTGCGTAGCACTGCAGAATTGTGACGTTTATGACACTGGTCCTGAGCCTGACGACGATAATCCTATCCAATATTGGTTCCCAGCTGATGAGTGTAAGGACGAACGTCACGCCATTCTTGGCTTCACTCTCAGGGCCAACGTACAGAATAGTGTTTCCGCTAGGGGTTCGTTCTTCTCCTGATTCTGCCCACCTGACCTTGCTCAAGCCCAAGATTTGGATGTTATAGTGCTCCATTTCACGGTCGATCACTGATTGGCGGTGCAAGAACCGAGTGAACCCAGCACTTCCCTTATCATTCAATGTTCGAACGTTCCAGAAGTCAATCATAGTCCGTTTTCAAATGCCAAAAGTCGTTAGAATATAAGATCACGGGTGATAAGCCCATGATCCAGTGAGTGTCCATTTGCCATTTTTAGGGCAAGTAAGACTGGCTGTGGGTGAATTCTACTACCACCATCCCACTGGGGAATGAGTGAGTGGCTTTTCTTAATGACCAAAGTGCCAATCTACTAACAATGAAGACGAGCTAAATTACAAATTTGTTAAATTATAATAAGAACCGCTACTAACTTGGCTCTAGTGATCTTTTTTGGGATATTTCTAAGTTTCTATGGATTTTTTGGTTGGTATTCTTTTCCAATCGGAGTATTTTCTTCTTTCTTCCTTTTGTTTATATGGTTAGTGTGGTTCTTTTTTATTTCCTATTGGGGTCTAGTTCTTATATGTTTTTAATGTTCTATCTTTTAATCCATGAAAGGCACTCCAATTCTTGCGGTATTTTATGGAAAAGTTAGGATTACTTACGTTAAACATAGATTTAATCCTGAAAAACTGCATTACTCGGATTTCGCTCCGTCTGTTTCGCTGCGTCGCACATAGGAGTATTTTGCATCAAAATACGATCGAAATTATTTTTGGACCTTAACTATTTTATTTGTTCATTTTGAATAAAGTTACGTGTTATTTATATGTTTTTTTATCATTTTTAATGTGTTTATATCCTATCGGATAGTCAGGCGGTTCTCAAAGCTCTAGCATCCAATAAACACGAATCAAGCATAGTATAGGACTCCCTTCAAAACCTAACAATCCTGGGGAAAAGGAATAAGGTTACCTTAATGTGGGTACCAGGACATATGGGAATAGAGGGAAACGAAGAGGCTGATCGCCTAGCAAAAAACGGCGCTCAAGCAAATTTTATTGGTCCAGAACCTTTCTGCGGAAAACCGAAAGGGTACTTCAACCCTATTATTAGACAATGGGTAGAACAAGAACATAAAATCTACTGGAATAAACATCCAGGCTTGTCAATCTCAAAAAAATTTATTCTACCACAAAAAAACAAAGTGGAGGATATACTAAAATTCAGCAAGAAGGATATTAGTACTCTAATCGGCCTAATGACGGGGCAGAGTAAACCACCACCTCAAAAACATGGGCTTAGCTGAAACCGACATCTGTCGCCTCTGTCTCGAAGAATCAGAAACGACTGAGCACATCCTATGTCACTGTGAAGCAGTAGCTAGGAAAAGACATAATCTTACAGGGAAAGGGTTCCTTTCAACCAAAGAAAAAAAAAAAGGCAAAAATGTAGCAACTTTTTTTTTTAGTTTCTACTAGAGAAATATATGATTCTTAAGTTAAAAAAAATAATTTAGCCCGATCTGGGCCGATAACTAAACTTTTTTACTTTTGAATTTCATAAAAGCTAAAAAAATCGTCATAAGAATTACAAAAAGTTTGTATCCCGTTCTAAAACTTTTAAATCTATAAATGAACAATAATTTCGATAAAAAATAAATATAACATACCTTTGTTTCCCGAATCCATGGCAAAACTCAAGAAAAAAACAACACTTTTAATTTTTGAGATTTTTCAAAAAACGTTTCACCACACAACAAATTCTTATTAGCTTTAATTGAATATGCAATCGACAAAGTTCAACTAATGACCACAAAGAAATATTAAAAAAAACAGGTAGTTATTTGGGTGGAGGGGGGTGGAGGGTTCTATTGTCTCACTAATGAGACAACTTTTACTTCGGAATTCCGAAATTTGAACTTTAGACTTTCGATCACCTACGCCCATATGCATACTCCTATGTGCGTCGTCTGTTTCGCACCGTCTGTAGTGCAGTAATACTAGAAGACATTTTTTCAATTCGCCCTTTGTTTCTGTTCAATCCTTTGTCTCAAAATTGAAAAAAATTTCTTCCGAAAAGTCGTTAATTTAAATTCGACGTTCGTTGTTGCATTTAAATTACATTAAGTTTGAGAGCTGCTGTTTGTGTGGTATCTTAACAACTTCAGGTTTGTTTACAATCGCATCGAAATATAAATGTCAAACGTTGCGTTGGTTTTGTGTGTTATTATTTTTGTCTGAGTTCTCTCTAAAATGTAAAGAAAACCCGAATGCCTTGAGTTAATTATCCGTGACCAGAAATGACATCGGCGGCCGAAGACGCTTCCGAAGCCACCTTAAAGAATGGGTCGTACCCGGCGGGTCCGAAAAAAGAGGTTAACATTCTCTTTGAGAAAAAGTTTAAGTTTAAGAAGTCCGACAATTGGAAAGTCCCACCTGCCCAGCTCTTTTTCTCGGAGGCCTATAGTATCGAATCCCTGCAAGAGCTGAAGGAGAAGCTGAATGCAGTTAAGAGTAAGCTGAACGACTACCCGATCGAGCATTGGAGCGCCCACACTAGGCGGAGGAATCCGTCAGGCGATATTGCCTGGCGTCTGAAATCGGGAATCGAGGCCGAGTTTGTTACCCAGGCGTGGTGTAAGTTTTACGAATGCCTAAACCAATACCCGATTGTTTCCGGTCCGAAGCTCAACTCTCTCCACTTGTGTGAGGCGCCCGGCGCTTTTATTGCCGCCCTAAATCACTTCCTGCACTCGAACTATCCAACTGTCGAGGTAATTTTCTTTTATCGGAGCATTGCTAGTTGCTAGCGAATATTTTTATTCTAGTGGAAATGGCTGGCGTCAACTTTGAATCCGTACTATGAAGGCAACCCGTTGGCAAACATGGTTATCGACGACCGCTTCATGTTGCACACTCTTGAGAATTGGGCGTTCGGCAAGGACTTCACTGGGAACATAATGAACAAAGAGAATGTCGAAGACATGGCCCGGCAGGCGGCTGAAATCGGTGAACTTCATCTTGTCACTGCAGACGGATCGATTGACTGCATGGAAACGCCCGAATGTCAAGAGGAAGTGGTTTCGTCGCTTCACTATGCCGAAGCGTGTGCTGCTCTTCGCATGCTCTCGGCAGGCGGTAGTTTCGTCCTGAAGATGTTCACCCTCTTCGAAGCAACTTCCGCCAGTCTCTTGTATCTTCTGAATTGCCTCTTCGAAAAAGTGAACGTTTTCAAGCCGGCCACTTCGAAATGCGGCAACTCCGAAGTCTACGTCGTGTGCATCGGTTTCAAAAAGGACGATCCGAGCTTCGCCAGCACCTACTCTGCAATGCTGGAACAACTGGAAAATGCCAAGCATAATCCGCTTTTTCCGGCCCGCTGTCTGCCCGATACGTTCATGCACCAGCTTGAGTCGTGCGCTAGGGTCTTCATGTACCACCAAATTCGCGTGATCGAAGCGAATATTGCATCGTTTGGGAATAGTTCGCGGCTGGAAGACAAACGCTGTAAAGCACTGCGCAACCATGTCGCCAACTACTACTTTAATCGATTTAACGTGCAAACAATTCGCAACACAGACAAAATTCTCTATTCGAGAAATGTCGCCGTGCAGTATTGCACGCGTTCGAGAATCTACACCGGCTCGTTTACCGAGCGAATGTCTATGCATTGTAAATCGGTCGAAGAGCGGCTCGCTACGCTACGTAACGATCTGGAAGATTTCGAAATGAGTCTGTCGTGGCCTTACAATTCAGACTTGGTTACGATTGTCCAGTCAGAATGCAATCATGAAATCCACCGATATTATGGTAAACCCATGACGCAAGTTGTCAGTAGCCTCTTTATTGAAATTCATTTGATGCATCTCATTAATAAGATCTTCAAAGTGGTGCCAGGTGCCGTCTCTATCTCGATTACGATTTCGATGGATTCAATTGAACTACCATTCAAGCATCTAGAATTATCCTTACGCAACGATTTCAATCGCCAAGAAAGAGCTCTGCTTTGTAATATCATCGACTGGATGGTGGAGTTCAAGCCTAGCACTACCGTTATTCGTGGTCTACCGCTACTAACACATTTCACTGTTTCCGTTATCAGTCTACTGCTCAACGTTTTCGAAGAGATTTCCTTTAGCGACAAACGTACAGTGGTTTTCGATCGTATCAAATTGGATGGCGGTGAAGATTGGTTGCTGCGAATTCAGGCCTTGTTTAAAGAAACGGACGATGTGAGTAATGTTTTGTGTCTGGTCAATATTAAGAAACTGCATGGCAACGCGCTCAGCGAGGCCATTACAAATTACAATAATCAGATTTGCATGCAGTACTGCAGGACTTTAATCGATTCGCATTAATTGTAAGTTTAAGATAACTGTTTTTACTAAGGATGTACTTTTTTAAGTTTATATGTGTGGATGTAAATAAAAATTATGAAAAGTATTTGCTTTCTGTGTTTGGTTTGTGATTATAGTTTAAGTGGCGGTCACACGATGCTGTTTTACCAGCCGCTTTAAACGCTGGCAAACTAAACCGGTCTCTACTTCACCAGCTGGGTCGGTCATTCGTCGGTTTTCGTCAATCGTTTGTTTCACAGCAGTAATATATTTCTCCGTAACAGCGGCTGGTAGCATCGTGTGACCGCTTCTTTAGAGAGTGTTTATTGAGAAGTAAAGCTCTTGATTCGTGGTAGATAGCCGCTTCATTTAGCCGATTTTTTTAGCGCTACAAAAGCAATAAACGAGTGGTGATTGATAATCAGACAAGAAACAAAATATTTTTGGGGAAATTTCGATTAATTTTTCAATATGATCGATACACTTGGCCCGACGATATTCCAACTTTTTCAAGTCCTCCTAAAATTAAAACCGGTCGAATATATAAAATATGTGCAGAAATAGTTATCTTTCACAAGGTGCGATCCTCAGCATGGGCCTTTATTTGTCGCCAGGCGCTGTTTACTCCATGTGCTAGATGGTCGATCAACCCGCCATCTTCCTTGAGGATTATAATCCAGAGCTTGAACGGCGATGTTTTGTTATGGTTTCCTCAAAATATGGCCAATTCATTGCCACTTCCTATTTTCGTCTGTTCAAAGGTCATCGCTGGAAATTACATCTGGTCAGAATATCCCTATAATGCGTCGGAAGCATTGGTTCACGAAAGTTTGCAGTTTCTTGAAAAGTCTAACGGCCACTTTCTATGTAGTACAACCATATAAGAACACGTGATTAACACATCAAATACTCGCAACTCTTTTAATCTCCAGTAAGAGGTAAATATACCAAAAGCTTAACGAGCTTTATTTTTACGAACCTCAATATCTGAAAGAGAAGATTTCCGGATTCTACACTGTTACGCTTTATTATTCGTGACGTTCAAACTGATCGACAATTACAAAACACAATTATTATATAGAAGGAAGGGTAATTAAGGTTAAATTAGTTAATTAATTAGTATCACGTAGTTAAATTAGTTAAGGATTTCTGGGTACGGATTTTGTTCTTACCAAATTTTAAGGCAGGTAGCCAAACTGCTGATAATTTGTATCCGGTATCTCGGCTGAAATTCTGTGGATGTTTAGAAATTTCTATTGCTTCTCGTTCTATTCGTTGATAATATTGATTTGTCCTGGCCAGAATTTGCACATTGTCGAAATCGAAATCGTCTATTTCATCGAAATGCACTGTGAAAACATTCACCAAGCCTCAATATCCTTTTTGGATCCGACGTTCATGCTGACAGTGCTTCCGAAGCAGCAGAAATATTGCATCCCTTCCAAACCGTGTCCGTTAAAAACAATCGATGCGAATATGTTCGAACCCATATGCATGATGTACTTGGTCTTACGCACATTTATTTTCAGTCCTATTTGCAATTAGAATGCAACGAGTGATAATTTGGCTACAAATCCGAACACACGTCATCAGCATAATTGAGGTGACTTAAGATGTTAAGCAAACTTTTATCGTGCCCACCTTCGAGTGCAGCCTTCAAGATATCATTCATTACCACCAGAAACAAACAAAGGAAAGCTCTCGGACCGCTCTCCTCTAGGTAAAACGCGACATCTGGCATCTTTGTAGAATTCCCTAGCATAGCTATGATTTTATCTGAAATACCTCTCCAACACAAAGTATTCCATATGTAATCTCGCTTAAAGCAGCCGAATTATTGAGTTTTTTTTTATAGTAAAACCAAGCAAAATATGTCGGAACAACTAAAATTAACAAAAAATCCTGGTGTTTCAAAACACAAAAAACATCATAGAGCCTAAAAAAGCATAAAAGTTAAATTGGGGATCCTTAAATGTTTTGATGTAGGATATGTGCAAAGCGGTGAGAAACCCTGGACACATGGGGCAAGGTTGGCGGTCGGAAAAAACCAAATTGGTAATCATTTCTCCACCCGATGTCAACCAATGAATTCCCCACTCGAGACGGAACTACTGCGATGCTCTTATACAACTTAAAAGGCTGTTATATGCGATTAGAAAAAAGCCATTGAAGATCTGGCCAACAAGGCAAAATTTGCGCCTTACCTTGGAGATGTGGGTTCACTATTTAAAATTATGAATCTCACCGCCAAACACCTTCTGCGAAAATGTCAACAGAACTCCCCTTACTATTAGTGAACACCAGTTGCGGCAATGGATGAAAAACTTTTCTGATATTTTAAACATCTTGTTCCAGAAATAGAACAACTACCAAACAACCAAATGCAACAATCCTCTATTAGGGATGATCCCCCAGATAAGGAAGAGATAGTTTCCGCCATTCGGTTAATGGCGGAAAGGAAAGTTCCAGGTACAGTCGGACTAATAATCGAACTCCTCAAAGCGGGCCCGGAAATAACAGCCGATATACTCCTCACACCCTTTCCTGAGGCTTGGAATGAAGAAAGATATCCGACTGAATGGAAGGAGGCGTCATTGTGAAAATGTCTTCAATGGAAACTACTTAATATCTTAAGTCACCTTGATTATGGTGATGACGCGTGTTTGCTTGCACATAACGGACTTACAAAGAGGCGGGACTGAAAATAAATGTGCGTAAGACCAAGTACATGCACATGGGTTTGAACACAAGCACAGCGATTGTTCTTAACGGACAATATGTGGAATAGGTGCTAAACTTCTGTTATATCGGAAGCATTGTCAGCATGGACGGCGAAGCCGAAAAAGAAATTGAGGCTCGTCTAAATAAAGCTTGTCAAGCCTTCGGTATCCTTACCCTTTCTGGAGGTTAAGAGAAATCTCCCTTCGCACGAAGCTGCGAGTATTTAACGTATGCGCCAAAGCCGTGGTATATAACTGCACTACGTGGAAACCGACCGTTCGACTTACTAAGAAACTGCAAAATTTCGTGAACCAATGCCTTCCACACATTTTAGGGATATTCTGGCCAGAAGTGATCTCCAACGACGATCTTTGGAGATTCAAAGGCGGAAGTAGCAGTGGATCGGTCACACTTTGAGCAAACCAGAGCAAAACATCGCCAAACAGGATCTTGTTTATAATCCTTAAGGAAGACGTCGGGTTGGTCGAGCATGTAGCATATGGAAGCGAGCAGTTGAGCAGGAGGCCAGAGGAATAAACAAGCCCTGGCAACAGATAAAGACCGATGCTCAGGATCGCGCCTTGCGGAAGAGAACTGTTTCTGTGCTATGCCTTTATAACAGATCTTAACAGGAATTTGATTAAAACGTTTTGATCAAGAAGGTCGTCAATATATTGCCAGCTCTTTGGGATTACAGCCAACGACAGTGAGAGCTATACACGTCAATGCAGAGAAAATATGAGCAGTTGCAACAGCGAGAATTGACTCATGGAAAGGAGGTGCAACAATAAATATACCAGTTTTTATTGAACAATTGGAAAAATCACTAATAGTTTGGGTAAGTGATTTCAGCAAGAAAGACCTACCTGTGAGTGTCTTAATCATCTAAGCTAGAAGTTTATTTTTAAATTCTCTTGGCAAATTTTGTGTAGTTCGCTTGTTGTGAACAATGGAACATAACGGTGACCAAATACTAGCAAGTGTTCCGTTGTTTATGGTACAACTTGTCGACATTGATATGGCAAAGCACAAATGTTAAGCTGTATCGAGAAAGAAGTAATGGGTGCAATCTTGGAATAAGATTAGAGTTCGGCTAGGTGAGGTGGGATCTACCATTCGACAAGAACACAGTCGAAAAATGGTAGTCGAGACGAAAAGTATAACGAAAAGTTCTGTCGCATCTATTCGTGTGTAGATAACGGTTCTTTCTTTAATACGAAAGAAAAAAATTAGTTCACGTGATTCTCAGAGCTTCCTTACTCATTTACATAGGATTTAATCTGCTTGACTGATCAATTTAGTGCAAATGCACCGTTCTCAAGTATCGCTTTCTACATTGCGAAAAAAAGTATAAAATTACAACAAGGACAGTACAAAGGTATATCAAACGGTTCAAGGAAGAGCTGAGTGTATCTGAGAAAGCGAGATCAGGCTGTCCAAAAGGTCCTGTAAATCCTGTTCTCGAAAAAAGGATCCTTAACGCTTTAAAGAGAGATCCGTCGATGTATACAAGGGATTTTGCTAAAGATCCTAGAACCAGACATCAAATGGTGCAAAGAGCAAAACAACGGAATGGTTTGAAGACTTTCAAAAAGCAAAAAGCACCGAAAAGAAGTTATGTTCAGGAAAAACGAGCAATTATGCGCTCAAGAAATCTCTACCGAAAATTGTTGACGAAAAAAATGTGCGTTATAATGGACGACGAAACATATTGCAAAATGAACTTTTTCTCTCTACGGGGCCCCCAGTTTTTTACTGCAAATGACAGAAGAAATGTTAGTGAATCGGATAGAACAGTTTGCGTTGAAAAATTTGGAAAAAAAATATGGTTTGGCAAGCTCTTTGTGAATGTAGGATGAAGTCAACAGCGTTTCTTACAATAGGAATCATAAACGTCGAAATCAACCGTAAAGAATGCTTGCAGAAAAGATTATTGCCCATGATTAAAAGGCACAAGACTCTAGTTCTGTTTTGGCCCGACTTGGCAACTAGTCACTATGCTTCAGCAACGGTAAACTGGTTAAATTCCAAAGGCATTCCATACGTACAAAAAGCAGACAATCCTCCGAATACGTCGACACTTCGTCCAATCGAAAAATATTGGGCAATTATGAAGGGAAAATTAAAAAAAGAGGGAGGAAATGTAAAAACCATGGATGAATTCAAAAGACGTTGTGCATTAGCATCGAAAGCAGCCACAAAAAAGTTTGTGCAGCGCTTGATGAAAACCATGAGAAGAAAGATCAGAGAATTCACAAAAAAAAAGTATTAACCAAGTTCGGAATTAGGAATTCATAACTAGTAACTACAAATAAAATTTTATAAAAATCCATTGAGTAGTTTTCAATTTATACCCACCTTGCGCACGACAGAGCTTTTCGTTACATGTTTTATTTGAAGAAAGTTATAATTAACATAAAGTTATATTTGGCGTATTCATTCATTATTAGCCGTTCGCTCAACCATCTATCTACGAATTTTCATTTTCGTAAATTGAGGTGACCGCGTTGATCAGAATTTAAACTCACGACCTTCGCATTGTAGACCCACTAGATTACACCCTAGGTTAAAAAGGTTGAATCAGTGAACTATAAATACAAAGAAATATCAAATAACGAACAACCATCGAGGATGAAATATGGGCATATATTTTTTTTTTCTTTTCTCTTTTGTTCCCTTGTTTGAATTTTAATACAGGTTAACTAATCTAATTTAATGGTCACAGCTTATTTCTTGTTCGGTTTTGCGTTCATGTAATTCATTGTTTTTTTGCTTTGCATAATGGAATAGATAAAGATCCAGGAACATCCCGGAAATACCCCAGAATTTTGAGAGGATCTCATTCCGAGAAAAAATTAAGTAGCATTTTTCCAGGTTCCGTACGGAAACGGTTAAGCCGTTGTCTTGCCAAACCTACGGAACCTAAAGTATCGATAGTTGCGTGTTTGGTTCCTTTTTTTTCTCGCAGCACCCTCAAGGTTGATATACACCCTGGGTCGTGTTGTTCCCGTTAGCAGAATTAATGGGTCTCCTCCGGGCAGCACAGCAGCAGTTAGGAACTTCGCGACCTAACTGCTGCTGTGCTGCCCAGACCAGGAGAAGGCCCATTAATTCTGCTAACGTTTTGGGTAGTCGCAGCAATGTGCCCCCATTTCCATAGATACCGGCCTCTGGCAATACATTACTAAGCTTCGATATCCGTGATAAATCGGAAGCCAAAAATTAACTCGTATACGCGTGAAACTAGGCGAGTAAATCTAGCATATGCGAAAAAGGGTGGAATAATGTTAGAAAGTTCCACACTGCATTTACCATGAAAGTAGCAGTAGTAAATGCTGAGTACACCGACATTTCTGCGCTGCTCGAGCGAGTCTCAGAAACATTGATAACTTCACCTCCAGTAAGTCGGATCGCTTGTCTTTGGACACGGTCGAAGATCGTGAGTTGTGTTTTGGGTGTCCCAGCTCATATATGCGATTTGTACTCTAGGCGCGATTTTATGTAGGACTTATAAGATAGCTATTGGCTAGGTCAATAGGAGTAAAAAAATTTAAATTTTTTACATCTTCGGAGGACTCGCGTTAAGTGCTACGTTGAATATGCACTAGTTACAATTAATCTAGTTATTTTTTTTAATGTAAAAAAGAGAGATGTATTCGGAAGAGCACAGTTGCACCCCAACGAAGGCTACATTAGCCACTGTCGCCGGAACATTTTGTTTAAGATGACAAGTTCTGTGTTTTGGAGGTGTTCAACTCTATCCTATTCCGCCCCAAGATTAAGTTCAGTTCTGAGTTCAAGAAATTTTTGCACGTTTACTCAGAACCAGATCGACCATTTGGCTATAAGTCGCCGATGGAGAAAATGTCTCCTCGATGTGCGAGCGAAACGTGGAGCTGACGTGGGGAGCGATCACCACTTGATGGTTGCCTGCTTGAGATTGTGTACAGCAGCAATCCGACGACCACAAATTCTTCAAATGGAGCGCAAGCTTCATGTGGATAAACTCAGAGATCCCAACAAAAAACGCGAGTACATCACCATTCTACGCGAAAAGTCATCCACATTGGGCGAATATGAAATACGCACACCGGATCCCAATTGGGAGGCAACCAGAAACACTTTTCTAACTAGTGCTGAAGAATCTGTGGGATATGTGCAAGGCAGTGAGAAACCCTGGATGTGGTAAGACACATGGGACAAGATTGGCAATCGGAAAAAAAAGCCAACTTGGCAATCGTCTCTCAACCCGATGTCAACCAACGAACGCCCGACCTGAGGCAGAACTACCGCAATGCTCATATACAGCCTAAAAAGGCTGTTAGATGCGACAAAAGAAAGGCCTAAATTAGGTATTGAGATTCAAAGCCGAAAGCGGCAGTGGATCGGTTATACTTTGAGGAAACCAGAGCGAAACATCGCCAAACAGGCTCTGGATTATAATCCTCAAGGAAGACGTCGGCTTGGTCGACCATGTAACACATGGAAGCGAGCAGTTTAGCAGGAGGCCAGAGGAATAAACAAGTCCTGGCAACAGCTTAAGGCCGATGCTCAGGATCGCGCCTTGTGGAAGAGAGTTGTTTCTGTCCTATGCCCCTATAGGGGGTCTTAACACGAATTTTATTGATTGATATACCTTCGAAGTGTCGAATTTATTCATAGACTTTGTTCAGTTTACTGCCATCTCTAATGTTGTGGGAAGATAGAACAGAAACTTGCGCGATGACACACCGTCCAATTATTAATTAATAATTGTTCTATTTTTACGGCGGAAGCAGAAATAATGATTTGGCATCATACGCTTATCAAACAAGAGATTCTGCAGCTGTAATTTTCGAATAGTTGAAAACATAAGTTAGCAGGTTAAAAAAAATTAAATTATTAATTGCAGTTAGAATACAAAAACGAATGAATTTTTCAAAATTTAATCCTTTAATTTTGTATTGCACTGAATATTTACAACATTTTTTTTTCGATTTTCCGAAAACGTTTCAAAAAAATAAAAAGAAAAATCTATCATTACAAAATTGAAACAATTTTTAACTTGGCAAATTTAAAAATAAGAAATATTATTCATAAATCACAAATTTAGTATTAATAATTTTGAATTGAATTAAAAATTGTCAAAACTCGATAAATTTAAAATCTAAATAATTCAAAAAATAAAAATCAGAATAAACCGCACATAATAAAATATAATAATCGATAAAAATGTACGCAATGGAATAAGTAATCATTTTTGTAATAAGAATTAGAATAGAAGATTATTATATTTTTATGGATAATTTGTTCAAAATTTGAACTTTTCACTAAAATTTTAACAAGATCGAATTTATAAGCGATCTTCAAAATTCAGTATACAAGATTATTTACAATACATTAGTTCAAATTTAATAGAGAATCATAAAGAATATATAAAATTATTTATTGTTTGTCTGTTCTTGTGTTTTTTTTTTAAATTATTTTATTTGTTTGAATTATTTTAAAAAAAATTCTTAATTTTATGGGGGATTGAGGCCGCCGAGTCTATCGCGTATGTGATGATGAATTTTGAAACGCTCGCATTACGAAAAATCCAATAACTGTCGCTGCTGCTAAGCCTACTCCGGCTTTCCACCAAATCATCGGATCTTCAGTCATTAAGCCAAATTGTCGCAAATGACTGTAGGATTGTGAAAATTAAATCAAAGAAATTAGAATTGTTCAAAAATTATTTTATTTCAATGGAATTCAAGCAAAATTTGTTTTTATTAGTAACGTGCGATGAAATTTGAATTATGAAAAATAAAAATGATATTTAGGGGAAATATGCATATAAATAAGCAAGCATATAAGAAGCTACGAAATATGATCTTCGATTCTATATATATGTATCTGTAATACTGCATGTTATGCATACAAAAACTCGCAAAACTACGATTTTTTGCGAGATTTCGCATCACATCTGACAGATAGATTGCTATTTAAAAAGAAATGCAAGGATAAACTACATGAAGTTTTATTGAATTAATATGTTTTTGTCATGCATATATCTAATAATTTAAATAAAATAAAATCATTTAGTTATAAAAAATTGTTTCAGCAAGAAAATAAAACTTATTATTATTATTTGGTTCTTGAATGTTACACACAAGTCTCGCAGGCATGACTTCAACGCGATGGCACGCTTTTCCCGGAGCTTTGGGCTAAGCATTCATATTTCTGTGTAAATATCATTGGGGCTAAAGAGCTCAGTCTGGAGCATTCTTTCTATACAAAGGCACTACAGCCAAAATCAGGCCTTGGACGTCTAACCTTCAGTTTCCTCAACATTTTTATAATTTATTGTGCAAGGGTTGTTAGCACTGTTTGAGCGCTCTCCCTTTTCGTTCAATTATAAAAGCGATGGATGGATTGTAATTAATATAAATAATTAGTATGAAATAAAAATAATAATTTTAAAGTTTAACATAACAGAACTACGATTGCGCATAAAGCCCAATCATAAATTCTTGTGATTTTAAGAAATTGTGTATGGGGAGTGGTAGAACGGGTGACAGCAAGTTTATTACGGTTTATTGTACCGGAAAATATGTCATCTCAAATTCTTTCGAATAGTGAATAGCGACTTTTGTATGGGAGGTGGTAAAAGTGGGGAGAGGAAGTTTGTAATTTTTGTATATAACACTGAAAGTAGTACACAAAATGCTTTATGCTGAATTTAAAGTTTTGTAGCTTTCATAATTTTTGAACAAATTTGTCTGAATTTATGAAATTTGTATGGGAGGTGGCAGAGAAAGTGGGAATTTTTGGAAGATCTTAAATCTGCTTCTCAACATCCTAATCATATTGCCTTGTTACTCAGATGTTCGAAAGAGAAATACATTTCTTGAATTTTCAATACAAAAAATTGTATGGGAGGTGGTAGAGGGGTGGGGTGAAGCGAAGTTCATATTTTTTTAACATTTATTGTAATTATTAAGGGACAAATTCTGGCAAAGTTTGGAGTTTGTAATTTTCCTAGTTTCAATGAAAATCGATTAAGTGCATTAGCCAAAAATGGTGCATTTTTATGGGAGGGGTTGAAGGAGTATTTGAATCAAAACCAAATTTTTCGACATCAATGATATTTATAATAGTATACTTCTCAAAATTTAAAGTTGATAGCTTTGGCGGTTTTGGAGACAAATAATTTAGTTAAAATTCCAAAATTTCATGAAATTTGTATAGGAGGGGGTACAAGGAGGGGGTACAAGGAGTGGGGAGATTTGGCCCGTTCACGAACTTAAAGTTACTTTTTTGCTAAAAATTATATATAAAAAATATCAGCAATATAGGTCAAAGCTTTCGAGAGTTATGTTGTAGACAGGTAGACAGACGGTCACTCGGAATCGAGGTTTTTGAGCGACAACAAATATTTCTGTACTCTTGGCGACTCTTTGCGATCATTATTTCTTAGCGTTACAAACGGTAAGGCAAAACAATATACCCTCAGATTTCATCTAGAGTATAAAAATGTTTTCTATAAAATGTGGACTTCAATAATGAAATAGGTACTGAGGAAATTAGTGTATTAGATCTAGTGAAATTGTGTAGTTTGTGCAAGGAGTAGAGGGTTTATAGTGATTTTTTCAGAAATAAATACGAATATTAAGCAATTCGATCAAATTCCTGTTAAGACCTCCGCAGGGCCATACGACAGAAACCGTTCCCTTCCACAAGGCGGGATCCTGAGCATCGGCCTTTAGTTGTATTATGCAATTGATATTTCACAAAATTTTAAATCAGTAGCATTCATACTTTTCAAGAGAATTGTTTTTTATTTTATTTTTATTTTTTTTTGTAAATTTGTGAAAGTATGTCACTTTGTATGGGAGCGGGTAAAAGTAGCAAACCTACTTAGTTAATTTTTTCCGTTCTTAATATTAATGCTAATTTAGCATTCAATTCTAAATTTGAGATTGATAAATCTTACACGTACTGAGAAAATACGTTTAGAGTCTTTAGTGAAAAAGTGCAGTTTGCATGGGAGGTGGTAGAAGCAGTTAAGTGACTCGAATAATTTTCATACCATAAATCACGATTATGATAAAAATTATATAATTTTAATTTCAAATTATGAGCTCCAAGAAAATTTGATTATTGTAAATTATTGAAGAAGAGTCATTTTGTGTGGGAGGGGGTGAAGGGGGTGAAGCGATTTGGTCCGATCACGAACTTGACCTTACTTTTTCGTCAAAACAACGTGTACAAAATTTAAACTTTATGGCTCAAGCCGTTCTCAAGCTAGAGAGCGAACAGACGGACAGACAGACGGTCATTCAGTTTTGAGATTTTTGAGTGATAATATGAACTTCTGTATCGCTCATTCTTTTCTTATTTCTTAGCGTTACAAACTTTAGAGCAAATTCGCATTAGGAGTACAAATAAGTTTCCGCCGTTTTCGATCAAAAATTAGGAATGTATTGTGGAAGAACGGTACATTACCTTTTATTTAAAGTATTGTCAATCACTAGCCACTTCTTTTTCCCATCTTTCTGGCAGCATCCGGATACCACATCGGAAGAACTCTTCATCTGCGGCTATCCACGAATCGACCCAATTTTTAATATCTTCATATGATGTAAAATGCTGCTTATACAGGCCATGTGCCAACGACCTGAACAAGTTGTAATCGCAAGGGGCAATGTCTGATGAGTACGGCGGATGGGGTAGGACTTTTAATTAAGTGTTTCCAAATAGGTTTTGGCCTGCGCCACAACACGCAGACGAGCATTATCATGTAGGAGTAGCGCGTTTTTCCTTGAGTGCCCGGCTCAATCTCATTAACTGTGTGCGGTAGAGAGCTCTAGTAATGGTTTCGCCCGGTTTGAGCAACTCATAATACACGACACCAAGCTGATCCCACCAAATGCACAGCATGAGTTTTTTTTCCATGAATATTCGGTTTTGCTGTCGATGTTGAAGCACGACCAGGTGGTCCCCACAATTTTATCTTTTTTGGGTTATCGTAGTGGATCCATTTTTCATTACCAGCGACTATACGATGCAAAAAAAAACGCTTTCTTTTATGCCTGGCGCTCAATGTGTCTCGGGTTCAGTTCATATCGAATCCAATTTCATTGTTTTTGAATCATTCGCAACGATGTTAAGCGATGTGAAATTATTCGTTGAGTCACTTCTAATGTAAGTGCAAGTTCTTCTTGCGTTTGGCACGAATCTTCCTTTAATAATGCTTCCGATTCCGTTCCTTCGTACACTTTCGGCCTTCCACTATGTTCTTTGTCTTCCACGTCAAACTCACCGTTTTTTAAATTTTGAAACCACTCACGACAACTTCTCTCACTTAAAGCAGTCTCACCATGTGCTTCTACAAGCAATCGATGCGCCTCAACTGCAGATCTCTTCAAATTAGAAAAGTAAATCAAAAGTTCCCGCAAATGACGGTTATTCGGCACAAAACTTGACATTTTCCCACGAACAAGATTACGTGATACTGATACGGAGTCACTAACACTTCAAAATTATGTTGTTAACATATACCCAAACTTATGATATTACTTTTTACGTGTGACAATTTCAACAGAACCTTCTGGTGGAACCATCTTTTGTCAAACGGCGGAAACTTATTTGTACTCCTAATAATACTCTCAGATTTCAGCTAGAGTATAAAAACAGTATTATGATTGGGCGTAAAGCCCAATCACAATATACCTAGTCTAGCCATAAATACTGTTACAAACTTTTTGAAGCACTGTTCAATAAAAGAGGTGTTATATGTTAAGAAATCATTGTTTATTTATTAAATGCATTGTCAACAACGGAAATTGCAACAAGTTATTCGAAGTGATTGCCTTTTGCCTTTACACAAGCCTTTAATCGAGCTGGCCACTTATCTATGGAAGCACGCACGACTTCAATCGGAAAGTTCGCGACTGCATGTGTAAGAGACTTCTTTAAGGATTCGATATTAGGATGTCTTTTAGAGCACGTCATTTGCTCTAAGACAGACCATAATTCGTAATCCAGCGGATTCAGGTCTGGGCTAGAGGAAGGCCAATCTTCAGCTTTAATAAAATCTGGAACATTTTCTTCAAGCCATTTTTGGGTTGACTTCGCCTTATGACCTGGTGCAGAATCTTGCTGGAAACTCCAAGGCTGATTTTTGAATAATGACGTGTTGAGAGGTTTCACTACACTTTCAAGGACACTTTCTTGATAAATTTTGACAGACGTTTTGACGCCCTTCTCACAAAAATGCAACTTTGTCACCCCGTTGTAGCTAACACCCCACCAAACCATTACTGAGGCTGGATGATGACCTCTTCGAACCTGTTGGGCAACTTGAGAAGCTTCTCTGGCACTACGAGCATAAACCCTATCGTTTTGTTTATTAAATGTTTCTTCGACAGTAAAAATTTTTTCGTCCGTAAACAAAATTTTACGGTGTTCTTGGTTTGCCGGTACGCAAAGTAATCGTTTTGATTTTTCCACTCTATTTTTTTTTAACGAATCTGTTAGTAAATGCCCGGTAGATCTACGATAAGTACCCAACCCCAAGTCACTTTTGATGATACCTGGAATCGTTCTTTGGGGTATTTTCATCTCACGCGATAAAATTTTTTGTTTCCGAAGAGGATTACGGCGAATTCTCTCGCGCACGGCTTTAACCGCTTGAGGTGTTCGAGTAGTTCGCGGACGGCCACTTCTTTCACGGTCACTTACTCCAGACGTATCATTAAATCTTTCAATAGCCCGATATACAAAAATTCGGCTTATACCAAGGGTATGCAGAGTCTTAAAAATACCACTTGGTTGCATTCCTACTTTATGAAGTGCAATCACAGCAATTCTATTTTCTTTGTCACCCCCATGTTCACTACACTAAAAATTAAACTCAAATGATGACAAATGCATCAAGCACAAGCGTACTATAGCGATTAGCTCAATTTTTAAGAAATGCAATATAACGGTTCCTTTCTGCAGGGTTGCCAAACCTTGTAACAATATTTATGGCTAGACTAGGTACTCTAGATGTAATGGAAAAGCGTTTAATGTACCGGATAATATGTCATCTCGAATTCTGTCGTATAGTAAATAGTGACTAATGTATGGCAGGTGGTTGAAACAGAGCGAAGAAGTCTGTAATTTTTGTATATGACACCGAATGTGGTATGCAAAATGTTTCGTTCTGGATTTAAAGTTTATAGCTTTCATAATTTTCAAAGAAATTGGACATTGTTTTCCTGAAATTGGGGCATTTGTATGAGAGGTGCAGTAATACTTTTCTTGAATTTCTATTACAAAAATTTGTATGGGACGGGGTAGAAGAAATAAAGCGGAGTTGATATTTTTTTATTATTTACTGGAATTATTAAAAAAATTCTTTTTTCTGCTTTTTCTAGTTTTAATGTAAATCGATGAAATGCATTTACCAAAATTATGCATTTGTATAGGAGGGTAGCATTATTTCTTAGCTTTACAAACGGTAAGGTAAATAGAATTGACTCTCAGATTTCTGGTAAACAGCTTATTAATGTCAATTTCGTTACTCTGCCAACGGATGCTTCGAACCACGGTAACATAAAAATTATGCCATTCCAGATACGATATTTTATTCCAACAGTCGGTGTCCGAGTTAAGAGACTAGAATTTTCTTCAGAAAAGGGTAAAACGTCCGAGATAATTTTTGATTTAATAAAGAAACCAGCAGAAGAAAACAATATCAATAATAAAAACATAACAGGGCTACGATTGCGCGTAAAGCGCAATCTTACGATACTCTAGATGAAATAGAATTTTTTGTGATCCCAAGAAATTTCGCATGGGAAGTGTTAGAAGGGTTGATAGAATTGAAATAATTTTTTCCCCATCATGCTAAATTAGCTATAAAAATGTTTTATACAAAATGCTTACTCCAAAGATTGAATGGGAACTGAAAAAATTAGTGAGTTAGATTTAGTGAAAATGTGCAGTTTGTATGGGAGGTGGTAGAAAGAGTGGGGCGATTAGAGTAATTTTTTTCAGAAATAACTAGGAATATTGTAAAATTGACATCCCTGAAATTTCAGACTAGTGCCATTTATACTTTTCAAGAAAATCGATTTTTTGTGAAGTTGTGAAACTGTGTCATATTGTATGGGAGGGGGTAGAAGCAGTGAAGCTAATCAAATATTTTTTTCTGATCTTAGTGCTAATACTAATTAAGTATTTATTACAAAATATGAGCTCAATAAATGTTATATGTTCTGAGAAAATCGTCTTAGAGCATTTCATGAAAAAGTGTAGTTTGTATGGGAGGGGGTGGAAGGAGAGGGAGGAAGCAAATACTTTTTCTACTGTAGATTAAAATTACTATGAAAATAACATATCCGAAAATTCAGACTAATAGCTTTTATACTTTTTGAGTAAATCCGTTTATTGTCAAATTACGAAATTGTGTCATTTTGTATGGGAGGGGGTAGAAGGGGTGAAGCTAATATTCTAAATTTTTTTGGGCTTACTAACAATTTCAAATAAATATTTGGTGCACAATTTCAGCTCTCTAAATTGTATACGCAATGAGTAAATTGGCTTAGAGTAATTCATGACAAGTACAGTTTGTATGGGAGGTGGTAGAAGGAGGGGGAGGATACGCATAATTTTTGTACGATAGATTGATATTATCATAAAAGTAACATATTCCAAACGGACATCCGGTTTTGAGATTTTTGAGTGATAATATTAACTTCTGTATCATTCATTTTTTTCTCCGAGCCTTATTTCTTGGCGTTACAAACTTTAGAGCAAACTTATAATACTCTCAGATTTCATCTAGAGTATAATTACTGGCTTCTGCGAAGACAACTGCTGCTGCACGCGATAATAGAAAATTAATGAATGAATATTTTCTATCGATTAAAACAGTGGAAGCCATAACTGGAAGGAATTTAATGCGCTGCGCACATCGTTCACCATGCGCTTAAATCTGCTTGCCTTTCGATGTGAAATTTGTCGTGGTTAAAATGTACATGCATTTCTATAATCTCATTGAGCAATTAGAATTCTTGGAGACATGCGATGCTATGGAAGGAGTTTCGAACAAAAAGCTATTAAGATACGCAAAAGCACGGTAAAGAGTCCAAGGAGATAACAAGCCCTATGTGATAGCTCTAAACACTAGGAAACGCTCACTGGTATTTAATACGAACAGCGCTGCCAGCGAATCTTACTATACGGCTCCAAAAAGGTCAATCACTAGGCCGGATACTTCTCGGGTCCTTTTTGCTATGTAAGAGAAAGTGGACGCAAGTACTTAGCGCGTTTACTGGGTCTGTCATCAAATGTAATCCTTACAGGTTGGGGGTTGGGCAATGTGTTAAGAACTCATCCTCCAAAAAATCAGATTTGTTTCAAAACCTAAAGGAACGCCTCGAAAAAAAAAAATTGTACAGAACAAGAACAGTGCGAGCGCTTCTGGATCAGCTGAGCAAATACTATATAAACACCACTGCACTCCAAGAAACTATTTTTAGGTAGCGAAGTTACTTATACATTAGATCATACACAATTTTCAAAAGTTGAAAATCTTCGGAAAGCCGGGAGTTTGGATTTGCGTTTATCAGCGAAAACAAATTTAAAGAACAAATTACCAATTTCAAACCCGTATAAGTTTAGGTTGTAGGAGGGTGGTTTCGTAAAACCACAATACACTGGAGCCATTTAATTGGGCTCTTTGTACTCCCCGTATTGATTATGAGATAGATGTCGCTCCTCTTGTTCTAGCCACTTGGTTCGATTTGGCGAACCGTAGCAAGTCGAATGTTTGACGCCTTTGAGGTCGTCTAGTTCCGAAAAGAATCTAGAGCTTAAATAAAGGAGACGACTGTTGGAGACTTGCGGACAGTGACAAAGATAATATTCTTCGTTTTCCTCGCAACGTCTACAAAGGCTGTCGCTCGCGATCCGCAGCCTAAATGCGTGCAGCTTTCACACACAATGATCTGTTGTCAGGCCAACAATAGTTCGGACGCTGTAGCGACTACGTTGTAACAGCTGAGCTGTAATATTTTTATTCTGTTCTTCCCAAAAGGATTTTGCCGTTCTGCAGCTGTCCAGCTGCCACCACCTCGCCAAGAAAAAATCCAAAATAGTTTGTTTGAAGCTAGTCTTCAGCACTGTTGATGCTACATCGACTGACTTCCTAGTAGAGTTCATGTTTACAGATTCTTACCGTGCAAGCGTGTCTGCTGCCTCGTTCCCTAACAGGTCGCTATGATCCGATATCCAAATTAGAAATACTTCCGTTATAGCCGCTAGGCGATTCAAATGGTGTCTACACATGGACACAAGTTTGGATGTGGTCCTGTAGGATTGGAATGCCAGAAGTGCAGCCCTGGTGTCCGAGAAAATGTAACAATTTCTGAGACTGTTCTGCATATCTAAAATAATTTTTGTGCACTCACTAATAGCTAATACTTTCGAACACAGCCGCGTATTCTGGAAGATGAAATGAAGTGTGGATGTCGAGTTCGAGGAAATAAATCCCTGCACCTACCTGTCCCTTGGTTATTTTTAAACCCGTCCGTATAGAGATGAGGACCTGTACATGTGCTGAGTATCGTGTTTGTAGCTCATTCGTTTTGTTCAGGAAACTTAATGAGAAACTTCCGTTTCTCAACCTGCGGCTGGTTCATGCAAACTCGCAGTCTAAAAGGGAATGACGTTTAAAATTTTGCTATGACCAATTTGTGGTGCTGACCACGAATTAGTGGTTTTTAATCTAATGGCAGCTAGGCCCGCTGTTTGTTTTATAAAACGATTCAAACCCGTTAATTGTGTACAATCCGTATCAAGAAAAAATTCTTCAATGTTTGGCTTATTAATGTTCACTTCCAGGCAAAGACGACGAATTTAAAGGTGATTTCTAGAGCATCTTAGAATCAACATTCGTCTTCCTTCCGTCAAAGGACTAGTACTAGGTAATTTTAACGCCAACATAGGCAAGGAGACTTAAATAGAAATAACGTGAAGGTATAGTGGCAACTACCACAGGCTGACTGATTTCGCCAGCAGTCGAGCATCTTTGGCGTGCGTACATTTCAAGTGGCTAACTGCGACACAGACCAATATTTGGTTAAAACCAAATTCCGAAGTCGAATACCGAACCGAGGACACGCAAGAATACAACCAATTCTTAAATCCGACATTGGAAAACTCAAAGATGAAAAAACTCGCAACTAGCTAGGTACGAAACAGTCTTAGGAGGAGAGACACTTCGCGACATTGATGAACAACAACACCGGTAAAAGAGATGTGCAAAATGTCAGATCCGTCACAGAGGAAGTGATAGAACGACTACTCCAGTGCATAAGAAATTATTGATTCGACAACGAATGATGCATTAGATCGAAAAAACGATGCTTACAAAATATGGCCGGAAGTGCAATAATGACGAAATTAAAAATATGCACAAATATTTTAAATCAAACAGCACAAGAACCGCATATTCATATAAAAACCCAAGACGATCCTCTGCCAGAATGCAGAAGACAACATTATGAGTAATGCATGAGATATGAAAGATAGCGTAATACAAACCCAAGTTTATCATCCGCACAAACAACAGAAGACACAATTGCAGGTACAACTGAGATAATAGCTGATAAAGGGTCCTCTTTGATCCTCCCACAATCGAAGAAGTAAAAACGACCGAACAATAAAGCGCCGTGCACTAATCAAATTCCAGCTGAGCTTCTGAAAGCCAGCAACACCGTTATAGCACATAGCCTACACAGATTACTCACGGACATTTGGACGCAGGAAAAGCTACCTGAAAATTGATGCTAGAGTACCATATGTCCAATTTATAAGAAAGATGACAAACTCTGCTGCGAAAACTATCGAGGAATATCTTTGTTGTGTACGTCTTATAACATCTTGACAAAATTTCTGGAAAAGAAAGTTAAATCCTATGCTGACAAAGTAATTGATGAATACCAAGGAGGATTTAGAACTGGTCGATCGACTACGGACCAGATATTCTCAGTTTAACAGGTGCTGGGAATGTACCGGGAGTACAAATGGCAAATCACCGTTTCCCAAATAGACGGCCAATCCATGTTATCCTCAACCTGTTTAGAATACAACTAAATATAAACTCAATATTGGTTTTTAATTTTTTAATTTTGTAAGTTTTATGCTTACTGCTATCCCACAGACCTGACCAGATCTGTGCGTTTTAGTCCTGTTACTAAAACTACTAAGTCGTCGTGCAAACTTTGTTGGGCCAATGACAAATCGCAAGGAAAAACAAGATTCGAATCCATAGACTGTTCTACGGCAGTATGCTTACATTACTCTACTCAGTACCAAAAATGTTGTAAATGTTTGCATAAGTGAGAATCAAAACCACAAG
The DNA here is from genome assembly GCA_963669355.1 of Chorisops tibialis. Lineage (NCBI taxonomy): Eukaryota > Metazoa > Arthropoda > Insecta > Diptera > Stratiomyidae > Chorisops > Chorisops tibialis. The sequence goes on along the minus strand of OY770262.1, from coordinate 112,958,193 downwards.
AAAACAATTAATAAGCACATTTGGTTTTTTACATTTTAAAGTAATAAATGATTTGTTTTCAAATGTTCAATGTAAAAATTGATTAAGTCTGTTTTAAACATTTTTTTTTTTGTATTTTTCGAATAAAAAATTTGGTTTTTCAATGTGTTCTTACTTTTTTCTGTGTAGGTCCAGCCACCAATGGTGTACACTACATGCTAAACGAATCGGGTGTAGAAAGGTTAAACAAGGTGACAGCCTGGCACCAATGCTTTTCAATTCGACACTCAAATATGATGTTCTGTAACTTCCTGTTAAGACCATGGTAACACTATGCATTCAATGCGTTGTATATGCTGACGACATATATTCTCGCAAGACCTCTTGAGAACGCTAAAGAGATATTTGTAAGCTATGACTTGTACCAAGGGAAGTTGGACTACGTTTTAACGAAAACAAAACAAAAGTTATTACACAAACTAAAAACAAGAAGCCAATCAGACAGAATATTACAATAGGAGACTATAAGCTAGAAAACGTAGACAACTTTAGTAGGGCAAACTTATCGAAGACTGGAAGCGAAACTATCTAAAAAAAGGTAAATAATGACAACGAACAGAACATACTATTCGCTTCTTTCGATAATAAGAAACTAAAATGTGCACAGGTAAACAAAACTTAAAATATGTTTGCATATCAGCTCTAGTCGCTCATCGCATGTTCACAATCTTTCACTGTTCTCCAAAGCAAATAAATGCACGCGAACACTATGCTACTCACCGAATGAACAAAAACACTGTGCTAATAAAAATATCGCTTGTGACCACAAATTTCGATAATGTTAAAAGTTTTCAACCAACAACAACAAATACATGCGGGCGCAAATTCCGATCATTTACATTCCTCGGTGCTCGGCTAAATAAAGCTCATCAGGCATTCGGTATCCTTTCCCCTTTCTGGAGGTTAAGAGAGATCTCCCTTCGCACGAAGCTGCGAGTTTTTGACGCATGCGTCAAACCCGTGTTGTTATATGGTTGTACTACGTGGAAAGTGACCGTTCGACTTACCAAGAAACTACAGACTTTCGTAAACCAATGCCTCGGGTGCATTTTAGGAATATTCTGGCCAGAAGTGATCTCCAACGCCGAACTTTAGACTACAACTCGCCAGACTAAAATAGGTATTGAGATTCAACGGCGAAAGTGGCAGTGGATCGGTCATACTTTGAGGAAACCAGAGCAAAACATCGCAAAACAGGCTCTGGATTATAACCCTCAAGGAAGACGTCGGGTTGGTCGACCATGTAACACATGGAACCGAGCAGTTGAGCAGGAGGCCAGAGGAATAAACAAGTCCTGGCAACAGCTTAAAGCCGATGCGCAGGATCGCGCCTTGTGGAAGAGAGTTGTTTCTGTCCTATGCCCCTATAGGGGGTCTTAACAGGAATTTGATTGATTTGACATTCCTACACAGTGCGCGGACGGCCAGATCCTTCACGGCTCGTACTCCACCAAAATCATAATACAACTGCACACGATACACAAAATTGCGACTGATTTAAAGTGATCGTAAGGTCCGAAAGATACCGGCTTTCATATGCTAATTACAACAATACGATTTTCGATATTCTATGTTTGTAAAGAACTGAACAAAAACAGTCTACGCGGCAATAACAGATAAATGCTAACTTTTAAATTGCAGTCAAGGAGAAATGGATACGCCCAATACTGCGTTCGTAAGTCGTGTACCATTATTGGTACATTAAATTCGCAAGTTTTTAGTAGTATACCTTGAAAAGAAGTACACTATGTACTACGTAACTAAATCTTCTTTTGTGCCGCGTGCTTAGAGCGGGTAAATAGCCGAGCGAAATTTCGTGCGTGTCCATGGTAAGTGACATTCGATTTCAATGAGTTCATGAAAAAGTTATCATTAAATATACATAAAGTTGTAAATTACCGTTGCGTATATATAAAAACCGACAAGCGTTCAATATTCTGCAATTTAATTTTCGTATGTTAAAAATAAATAAGAAAGCGAACGCAGCTTTTTCGTCCCTTACCCTGTTGATCATCGTCAAGATCCCTCCATTATTACTTAAAAATCTCAGATGGTTCATACATTTAGCAGTTTAGTAAAGATTCGGGCTCCATAATTTACCGATTGTAAGTAGTAGCACGAAGCTTCGAGTTTTTGACGCATGCGTCAAATCCGTGTTGTTATATGGTTGTACTACGTGGAAAGTGACCGTTCGACTTACCAAGAAACTACAGACTTTCGTAAACCAATGCCTCCGGCGCATTTTAGGAATATTCTGGCCGGAAGTAATCTCCAACGACGAACTTTGGAGTACAACTCGCCAGACTAAAATATGTATTGAGATTCAACGGCGAAAGTGGCAGTGGATCGGTCATACTTTGGGGAAACCAGAGCGAAACATCGCAAAACAGGCTCTGGATTATAACCCTCAAGGAAGGCGTCGGGTTGGACGACCATGTAACACATAGAAGCGAGCAGTTGAGCAGGAGGCCAGAGGAATAAAAGTCCTGGCAACAGCTTAAAGCCGATGCCCAGGATCGCGCCTTGTGGAAGAGAGTTGTTTCTGTCCTATGCCCCTATAGGGGCTCTTAACAGGAATTTGAAGTAGTTTCTAGAGGTGGCCCGTTAATTTTTCATTTTGCAATCCTACGATTGTTCTAGGAGGCGATATCTGGGCATTCATTATTTGTGATTATATCAATCGAACTCATCAAGCCTTTCTGCAGAAGAAACGAGATAACCACTCGCAGGTGATAAACTCGTATAAACTAATCGAGAAATTGTAAAATTTCATGGACCAGTTTCTCCACAAATTTTTGATAACTGAAAAAATGAAATGAGATCGTAACACACAAAAAGTAATGTGACAAAAGTAGTAGTGTGCCGATTAAACTTGAAGAAACTATAGCAAAGCTTCTCCAAACGTAAAAGCACGGAACACGGAAGCCAAAGATATAAAGAAGTGTGTTTCCCAACTCATAGCCGATGCCTAGGATCGCAGAATATACAAAAAATTTCGTAACACCCTATAACCCTATTGTATCGCATTGTGTTTTAATCAGAACTAAATTAAAACTGGTTTCTTTAATTAAAAGATGTAACAAAGAATATGGTAAAGAAATTAGGATGAAGAACCTTTGAAGTGAACAGAAAGAAGAAATAAATGAAATCAGTTAAAGGAAAGCGAAGCGAACAAACAAAAGAAAAGAAATTTCTGAGATTTATATATGAGTTGGTATTACTTCGTAAATAAATTTTGTTAATATGAGAATTGAAACTGAAAGAATAGATTTATGTGTGTGGCTGAAAGTGTCGCCTGAGTTTTGTGTAAATTAGAAAAACCTACATAAATATCAATTGTTTTGCGCACAGATATATTTTCCCATCTAATACTACCACATGTTTATCACAGTGAGGACATCAAAATATTAAACGTTAGAGATATCCGCAAAGTTTTTACTCGAGCAATTATCGACAATAGTGGCACAACAAAGTGTTGATATCGGTGCAATGCTAACGGTTTGGACTGTTATTAGAACCAATTACGAATTAACACAATTTGAAGTGCAATCAGTTTTTCAACTGACCTTGAATTAGTATTTTGATTTTAAGCACTAATTTTTTATTTATTTTATTTTTGTATTATCATTATTTTTTTTTTTTTTTTCTTAAATAAACTTAATAGCATAATTTGTTTTTCGTGTATTGTAATTTTTTTTGATGTCCTAGCAAAATTTAGTAGTTCAATTGGTTTGTACATTGTACTAGGTATTCTTTTTTTTTTATTTTGCTACCATTGATATTTTTTTATTTCTTCTTTCCGCTGCCTAAAGTCAGAGTCTTGTTGATCATGGTTAACTTCACCATTGATCAAATTAATGTTGCGGGACTGAGCTCTGCATATCTCTAAATATCCATACCCAAACTGAAAGACCTGATCTTCTAGCACTTAGCGAATGTAAGGTGTTACCGGGAAGTGAACAGTTTTATTCTGTTCCCGCATATCACCTTATTCCCGCATTTTTTCGCCAACAGGGTGTCGCACTCTACATCCGCGATGAAGTGTCTTTCCAATTAGTTCCCTATTTGGGGAACTCCTCGAATCCAGAATTTAATTATATCTGGATAAAATTGCTGATCCAAAGACATGTCATGCACTTCTGTTATGTGTATAGAAGCCCAGCAATGACTGCAGGGAACACTTTATTATATGGGATAACTGAATCTATCCAGTCAATCAACACTGCAAAGCCTGATGCTGAAATAGTTATCGCGGGCGACTTCAATGTTCATAACATTGCCTGGCTTAAACACTCCTCAACTACGGACCAAGAGCGGCGTAATACTGAGCTTTTTGCCTCTTTAAACGGTTTAACACAGCTGGTAGATGAGCCCACTCGTTTACCAGATATTGCAGGACATTTTACCTTCTTGACCTTTTTCTCACCAGCCAGCCAGAGAAATACGAGGGCGGATTGATAATGACGTGTAAAAATGAAGAAGCAGGGAGTAGGTAAGGAATTTGGTACATTTTTTTACCTGCTTCCTCCTTAAATAGATTGCCTGCAAAAGCTTAGCCTGATACCTTTTTTAGTGGTTTGGTGAATGTTTTCGCAGTGCATTTCGAATTGAAAGAAAAGATTTCCGGATTCTACACTGTAACGCTTTATTATTCGTGACGTTCCGGTCTCTTCTGAGTGAAACTGCTGTCTAAGCAAGTCAACTTTTAATAAATTTCAAAAATGGATAAAAACGAATTTCGTGTGTTGATTAAACATAACTTTTTAAAAGGGAAAACAGCTAAAGTAACCAAAGAAAAATTAGATAAACATTATGGAGACTCTGCACCATCGATTGCAATGATTTACAAGTGGTTTTCAGAATTCAAGCGTGGACGTACGAGCACAGAGACCATACAATTTCAGGTCGTCCAAATGAGGTCACCATGCCAGAAATGATCGACAAAATCCATGATCTCATGCTAGGAGATCGTCGAGTGAAAGTGCGTGAGATCGCTAAGGCAGTAAGGATTTCATATGAACGAGTTTGGAATATTTTGAAAAATCATTTGGAAATGTCGAAGTTATCCGCAAGATGGATGCCGCGTTTGCTCACAATCGACCAAAAACGCAATCGTGTGACAACTTCACAACACAATTTGCAACTATTTCAAAGTGATCCAAATGAATTTCTTCGTCGATTCATAACTGTTGATGAAACATGGATCCACCACTACACTCCAGAAACTAAACAACAGTCAAAACTATGGATGGAAGCCGGTTCAAGCTCACCGAAGAAGGCAAAAACCGTTCCATCGACTGGAAAGGTTGGTAAAATTGTTGGAATTACGGTACGAATTGCTTCCTCACCCACCGTATTCTTCAGATTTGGCCCCGTGTGACTTTTTCTTGTTTCCAGACTTGAAAAAATAGCTTGCTGGAAAGAGATTGAACACGAATAGTAACGTCATCAATGAAACCAACGCATATTTTGACGGGTTAGAGAAATCTTATTAATTGGAAGGGATTGAACAATTGGAAAAACGCTGGACTAAGTGTATCGAGCTAAAAGGAGACTATGTTCAAAAATAAAATAATTTTTTGCCGAAGAAATTTTGTTTTCTTCATTTTTACACGTCATTATCAATCCGCCCTCGTATTTCTGTCTCTGTGATATCACCATCGCCAATTGGAAATACGGATAAATTTTTGATTCGTGCACAATTACCAGTACACCGCTGACAATCAAGGCACCTCGAAGAAATATTTGACAATTCAAAAGAGCCAATTGGAGGGGCGCTAAATGACTTCTTCAATGCCTTTAATTGGAAATTGTGCTTTGATTCCAATGACTGCGATGAAGCCACCGAGATTATCCTGAAAGGTATGAAGCTCTACATACCTACCAGTCATAAGAGAATCAGGCCGTCGAAGGACTCATGATTCAATAAAGAATGTCTCGATGCAATTCAGACCAAGAAATAAGCATTCCAAACCTTTAATGGCAATAAAACACCTGCCAACAGAGAACTCTTTAATGCGTCAAGAAATGCCTGCAAATCTATACTCAATCGTGTTCAATTTGAGCATGACCAAAAACTTCGACGGAAGATCCTTCAGTGCCTTAAAGGCTCGTAATCCTACTGGTCATTTGTCAAAACGGTTAAAAACAATTTCATTTCTTCTTCAATACCACCTCTTGTTGATGGCGACCGTACCGTTATTGATCCTGTCGAAAAGCTAACTTGCTAGCAGCAAGTTTCGCTAGAAACTTTCGCCTTCCACCTTCAAAACAACCGCCTCCCGCTCTAAATGATTCTGGTTTCTCATTGCATAAACTACATTTTCGCACGAGACTTATTTCTAGGATCCTTCAAGAGCTCAATATCCACAAATCTGCTGGTCCTGGCGGTATTCCCCCATTACCCTTAAAATGTGCGCCTCTTCTTTAGCTAAACCTCTTCGCAATCTTTTCTATCTTTCCTATTCTTCTGGGTGCTTTCCACGTATGTGGAAAGTTGCGAATGTTCAGCCAATTCCCAAGAAAGAAAGCAAAGTGAATCCCGCCAACTACCGCCCGATAGCCATTACTACAGTGCTCTCAAAAGTAATGGAAACTGTTGTCAATCGCAAAATCGTTGAATATCTATGAATTTAACTCTGCTGCGGAATCACACAAGCATTCTATTGCTTCCAATAGCATGGAGTTATTCCGTTCGCTGAACTCGGATCTCAGCTTAATCTAGGAATGGGGCAGAAAAATTAGGTAAAGTTCAACGACTCTAAAACACAGGCCTGTCATCTATCCCTCAAACGTGATTTTCCAGTGTTATCTGAAAATGTGGCTTTTGGTGATGCACAACTTTGCACCTCGGATAACTGGGCCCAGCACATCTTTTATGCTGCCCTCAATGCCTCTAAACGTCTAGGCGTTCTCCGAAAGTTCAAAAAGTTTTTCACGCCAAACGATCTGGCAGCCATCCATAAAGCATACATTAGACCGCGTTTAGAGTACAATTCGCATGTTTGGGCTGGGGCACCCAAATCAAACCTCGCGTTGCTCAACCGTATTCAAAAACATACGTTCCAACTGATTGGAGATGAGACCATCACGTCTTCTATCGATTCTCTCGAGCATCGCAGAAATTTCGGACTACTCAGCTTTTACTATCACTACTTCCATGATAAATGCAGTGCGGAACTAAGCGCAATCATTCCTCCACTCTATAATTTTCTCCGAGATACTCGTCAAGCTGAACGCGCACACGAGTACAACGTTAAAACCTAGCCTTCTCGTACAGTGAATTATAGGCAGTCGGTCATTTCAGGAACATCAAAACTTTGGAACTCATTGCCACCTAAAGTGTTTCCCAACGACTACAACCTCCAGTGCTTCAAGAGCAATGTAAACCGTCACTTTCATCTTTCTTCACCCAAATCAAATTAAATTGACACAACTTTAGGCTTTTTTCTCCAATTCCTATACCGACACAGCTGTGCATAGCATTATAGGGTGGCCCCCTAAGTTGTGTTCGGTTCCTTAAAAAAAAATCCTGCAATGCAAAACTTATTGTTTTTATTTTTGATAAACTCTAAGACTAGAAGATGGCAGCCATTTGAACCAAACCAAACGTTCTTGGTGTCAAAGTTTAAGTATTAGAGCTTCACATTTCGTACTTGTGTACTTTACAGCATTACAGCAATAAAAACGAAAGTTTAGTTTTGATAAGACAAATAAGAAAATAAGACAAAATGAACACAATTCATAGACAATGACGATGGTTAAGAAAATTTACTTATTGCAAAAAGAAAACAAACTAAAATATAGGTAATAACAAGACATGCCCACATTAATTTGAAACATGCAACTGGATTTAATACAAAACTCTTTTCATCACTTTCAGTCAACATTATTTCATGGGTTTTTTTTCATATACATAAAGAAGGAGAAAGAAGTTTTATTTGGTTACAATGTCAGAATAAAAATTACACTTACGCTGTTTCCCACAGCTGTACCAACCTGTGCTTATAGAAAAGTATCCAAGCGGCTTGGAACCGCCTATAAAATAAATAATTTTACGGTTTATTCAAATTATTTCCAAGAGCGACGATCATTTGGGAGAATAAACAAGAAAAGAAGAGAATAAAAAAAATAAATAAACAAGTATCTTCCTCATCTCAAAAAAAAAAAAAAGTATTATAATTAAATTAATGTTAAAAATGAGAAAAAAATCACACTGCAAAAGAAATGGCAGCAAACGGGGAGATGTATATCTTTCCACCAATTAAATGAATAAAAAAAAATGAATTTTTTACTTTAAACCTTAGAAATTTGTTTAGCGAATTGAAAATTACGCGTAATCCCCCAAATCACCGCAATAACTTTTCAACAAAAAAAAAAATGAAATCGAAAGGTCATGAATTATCGAAAAAAAATTAATACTTACGGAAATGCTGCCATTGTGGCCAATTTTGTGTACAATTCTTTTTTATTGTTCTTCAAGCTGAACATGTGTGGCGGCAGGAGTTTATATTTCGAACAGAATTCGGTTGGTTGAAGCAAATAGTCCTGACGCAACTCTTCCAGATCACCTTTGGTTCCAACCACCATTACCGGAATTTTACTCTCTGCATAATACTTAATATAGATACGAGCGATATATTCGAATGATTTCGGATTCGACGTATCGTAAACTAGACATGCAACATCACAATTGACTTCTTGCGGCTGTAACGGATCGAGAACTTGTTTCATGTCGATATCGCGCAAAATCAAATGCTTCTCTTGACCGTAAACTTGAACCGTATTAACGCAGTAGATTATGTTTGTGCGGAATTCAATACCGATCAAACTTTTCATATCTTCGGCAAGAAATCCGCGACATAATGCTGTCTTGCCGACTTCTTTCTGTCCGATCACATGGCACATATAAACACTACGACTACTCTGTCGTTTAGCCAAGTCAATACGGCGTTCGCGCGTAACGTGGATAGCAGCCAATTGTGTTTCATTTTCGTGCACATTAAAACCCAAATAAGCCAAGTATTCAAGTGTTTTCGGCAGATCAATAAGAGTCATTAGCGTCCAACGGCACAGCCAGCCATGTAACGTAACCCAGCCGTTATCATTCGTCGGACATGACTTTCGAATGTCCGTTGAATACGACCATGGCGCCGTCGGGCAAGTACTGAACAGTATTTTATGTTCATCCGGTGACAATGCACCGTCCGCATCTCGATCGTATCTTTCGAAAAGGGCAATAAGAAATTGTTGGCCACGATGTGATAATTCCGTACTGCTCCCTGGCGGAATTTTTATTGTTGGCTGTAAATAGTCCTTGCACATTTCAAGATTTTCATTGTAGCCGAATCGTCGAAGGACCGCCCATGTCGTTTCGTTGCGTCCTCTTTGCACGAATAAGCAATGCAAAAATAAAAATCCTTTCAATGTCACGGCATCATTAAAAATTCCATCAGGAATATTTTTTAATATAACGGCTTTTACTTCGTCTAGAATCTGTGGCTGAAGGGGTGTGTTGAAACAGCGACGCTGAAACAAGTTCAATTCGTAGTCGTTGAGCAAATTATCGCCGTCAATATCGCAGATTTTAAAGATTCGTACTAGAGCTTTCTTACAAGCTGGAGTAAGCTAGAAAGAAAAAACAAATCAAAATATTTTATTCAATTTAAAATTATAGGATTTGTGTGGATTAATTGAATTGAATGGATCATGGGCTTATCGCCGTGATCTTAAAAGCTACGAGAAATGGATACAGCGCCTCGGATATGGACGGATTCTACGGTAACGACTTTTGGCTTCTGGAACGATCGAACATTGAAAGACTGTGGATGGGCTGGGGTTCATACACCACCAATCAGTGATCAACCATGAAATGGAGAACTATAACATCCAAATCTTGGGCTTGAGCGAGATCAGGTCGACAGGATCAGGAGAAGAACGAACTCCGAGCGGAAACACCATTCTGTACGTTGGTCCTGAGTGTGAAACCAAAAATGGCTTGACGGTCGTCCTTACACCGAGAGCGAGAATCAGTCTCATCAGCTGGGAGCCAATCTCGGATAGGATTATCGCCAACAGACTTAGGACCAAGGTCAAAAACTACTAATGCCACAATATGACTTTTCTAGTAATTGTAGCCAGCGCATTGTTCTAGTAGTATATGGGCTCATTAGAAAGAGTTCCATCCATATTTTATATGGCCTGTCGGCGATTATTAAGAACTTCAATGAAAGATGTTCAACTGTTTATTCTACAGGATCTACTCGTAGCCGTGTTGGATTATATTAGAGAAGGCGAGAGATAAGAAAGCAGCAATTTTAGAATTAAGAAATTCAATAAGAAAAGATTATATCAGACTAATCCATGTTGAAGAAAAATGCAGGATATTGTAAAATGGCGACCCGAATTGAAGAATTATTTATTTGTTTCAAAATTGTACCCCCTATATGGTGCATCAACAAGAGGTGTAGATTTTTTTTTCAAGACCCAATCAGAGAACGTACGGCGCTGCTGGTGGTCCGCCAGCTGTAGTTCTTGAGTCAATTGAACCTTGTGCGCATGCAGAGCCAAATCTTTCGTCAATATTCGCTGCAGTGTGGACGGGGAAAGGTCAAGTTCTTGAGCACAGTGACGAATGGAGGTGTTTGAGCCGTTTTTAACACTGTCCTTCACTGCGGCGATATTTTCGGTCGAACGTCCGGGGCGAAGTCGTTTCGGTGTCTTCACATCTTGCACTAAGCCCGTCTCTTGGAACTTTTTGAATAGGTTGCGCACACACGTCTTAGAAGGCACATGATTACGATCAAAATTTTCTCGAATTTTGCGCATTGTAACCGGGATTGAAGGCGAATTTTCGTAAGAAAATTCAACGAGATTACATTTCCCGCGTTTATAAATGACAAATGTCAAAATTTGACAACTTTCACGCGACCAGCTGTCAAATAATAGGTCTTTTCAACTTCTTGCTCAAAACCCCAATATAAAAAACGGTCCGAAGACCTTTGAAACGCACACATTTAGTTACAACCTTCATAAGTAAACAAATTATATACATAGGTACAGCGACGACCGAAACTGTAACACATCCTCTAGGATTTTATTAAAAGTTGATATTTTCAAAACTTTAAGGGGAACGTAAATTATTCAACATTTTTGCTTTATTACTTATTATGTGATTATTACAAAAGAAATACAAAATTCAAACAAGTAATAATTAAAAAAAAAATTGTATTGTATTTAGCCTGTTTTTGCACTCTAATTCAATGAGCACATTTTTGGTTTTCCAAACAAGCGTTCACAATTTTCGCAGTATGTTTTGGACCATTATCTTGCTGAAAAATAACTTTTTCATGAAAAAAAACCCGTTTTGTTAATTGCAGCTGGTAAATTATTTTGGAAAATGGTTAAATATTTCTCCTTATTCATAATTCCATGGATTCTGTCCAAAGGATCCACTCCATTTTTCGTTATGCAGCCCCACAATTATAGAACCACCATCGGTAGTTGGACGACGCAAAAAAACGCCATTGTCACGACATGAAAAAAATCAAGATCTGACGTCCACACCAGAAAAAGCAAGATCAGACGTCCACAAAAACCAATCAAACCGGCACAGAAGAACATTTAATCTGCACAGAGAAAGCTAGTTGAACATAAGACCATAAAACCCAACTTGACACCGAGCACCTCCAAGGCCCCATTTAGAGATGTGTTGTCACAAAGGAAGGTAGCAATTCTATACTTACAGCACCCAACGATCGCGCTTGAAAAAGATCAAAGCTGCAATCTTTCTCGAAATGGACAAGTTGAAGGAGGCAGGCTCTGTCCTCAGTTTGTTGCACAAAATTAGAAAAGTAGATGGCTCATGCAAACGAGAGACTGAAGCTTCAGCATTGTCTCTACTTTAAAACCGTGGGCGGATGTACAGCTGCAGGTTGTGGATGGGGCAGATGCACCAAAAACAACTGAACGTGTTACATACGATCCTCCGGAAGTGGAACTAACTGCAGATAAATTTCTTCAGAGATTACGCACGCAAAGCCAAGGCCTTAAACCCAGTACATGGTGAGTACTCAGCGTACTAAAAGTCAAAAGTGACGAACAGACGTTTGTTTTTTCGGTTGATGAAGCATCCGTTTCTGACCTAATCAAAATCCGGCGCCGTCCTTTCCTGAACTTCTCAGAAATCCAAGTAAGGATAAAGGGAATCAGAATTGGAATGGGACCAGAGAATTTGTTGTAAGAAGGGGCGGACGGTAGTGAGAAAGCTCACCAATCAGCAAAAACCCTACGAAAAGAAAACCCCAAGAGGCCGGGCAACCAAGACCCAGCCTGAAGCTTCCAAAGGCGAGGCACAGAAAGCCTCCACTCGGGCCATCGCTGCAACCAGAAAGGACATAAAATCCGGACAAGCCAAGAACTATCCAAAAACCAAACCTGGAGCAAAGGTTGGTGGATATTAAAGTTGCAGCTAACACCACCAACAATAAAAATGTCTTTCCGGTGTCTACAGGCAAACCTGCAGCATGCCAAAGCTCTACTCGTGCCTTTAATCTCACAAAAGAGGAAAACATAAACTTTAGGCTTTAGAGATGTGTGAAAACTAAAGCCCTGGAGACAGTAAGAAGTCGATTGTTATTACCACAGAAAGTAAAAATATTGAAACTTTTATTTCTTGTTTTTTTTTACATTTGTCTCTATCAAATTTTCGACCATTCCGGAGAGAGATTGCACAGTTCTCGGTGCCAGACTGGCTTTCTGCCGTCATAACTTTTTTGTTTTGTTTTAAAAAAGATTTTTTATCTCTATTTATGTCTTACCATTTTTCTGTCACGAGTGTTTTTCTTAACCTTATTCAAAATAAATAAATTTTAAATTGTGTCATTTTCGAAAGGGTCACAACGCCGTCGGATTTGCAAGTCTCCATTTCCAGATAAGTGTCGGCTAACGGACCGGGTTCTTCGGTGTGTTAGATATTCCCATGCATAAGACCTAGTACTTGGCACGAGTCTTGTAATTGCGGACCCCGGGCCGTTAATAATTTTTCGTTTGTGTTGTTGTATATGCTGCCTGGTTTTTGTTTTTGCAATGCGTGCGTTTCTATTTCGTGTTGGAATATTTTTAATTTCTTGTTTCTTTTATTAACTTAAATTTACTGCTTTCATCTTGAATTGTTTTCTCGTTTTTATATTGTTTTTATTTCATCTCTATTTTCAACGTTTTGATTTTAATTTAAGTCCTGTTTTTTTTATATCCATATATACATATACTTTTTAAATTCCCTAATATTTTTAATGGCAACTTTCACGGTCTACCATGGCAACGTTCGGGGATTGAGTTCTGCTTACCTCTCCCGGTAAATTTACACCGAAACATCAAAGCCAAAAATACTAGCACTTGGCGAGTGCTATGTGCTACCAGGGAGTGAGCAGTTTTATTCTGTGCCCAGCATTTTTTCGCCAGCATGGGATCGCTTTCTACATCCGCGATGATGTGCCCTTCCAATTGGTTCCACATTAAGATACCTGCTCCAATTCGGGATTCAAATATTTCTGGATAAGACTTTCAATCCAAGGGCATATGTTGTATTTTTGTTACATCTAAAGAATCCCAGCATTGAATGAAGCCAAAACAACTAAAGAGCTCAATGATTTGTCAGAATACATCCAGTCAATATACATTACACACCCTGATGCTGAAGTCGTTATCGCGGACGATTTCAATATTCACAACACTGCCTGGCTTAAATATTCCTATTGCACGGACCAATAGGGACGTGGTACTGAGCTATTTGCCTCGTTAAATAGTCTACACAGCTAGTAAATGAGCCTACTCGTTTACTAGAAATCGCTGGTCAATTCTCCAATCTTCTTGATTTATTTCTCAGCCAACCTGAGAAATACTCTCTCTTTCTGGAACATCCCCACTGCCAATTGAAAATACGGATCATTTCCTGCTTCGCGCAGAATTTCCAGTAACACCCTGCAGAACTGTTTGGCATTTCAAAATAGCCAATTCGGGGCGCTGAACGACTCCTTCAATGCCTTTATTGATGACTCCGATGAAGCCTGTAGACTTTTCACCGAGAAAATCCTGAAAGGTATGAAGCTCTACATACCTTCTAGTTAAAAACGAATCCGGCCGTCGAAGGACTCTTGGTTCACAAATGAATGACTCGCGGCAATTCATGCTAAGAAACAATCGTTTCAAAATTTTAATTTTTTTTTTTAAATCCAGCCAAACGAGAGCTTTAGAATACATCAAGAAATATCTGCAGATCTATCCTCAAACGTATTAAATTTGATCAAAACCAAAAACTTCGGCGGAAGATCCTACAGAGTCCAAGAAGCTCATGATCTTTCTGATCTTTTGTCAAAACGGTCACCAATAATTTCATCTCTTCATCAACATGTTATTGATCCGGTTGAGAAAGCTAACCTATTGGCAGCACGTTATGCGAGAAACTCCACGCCTCCTTCAAACCAAACCCCTCCTATCGCAACACTATCTGATTTTTCGCTGCCTCTGCTACATTTTCGAGACGTCTCATATTCAGGATCTGCAAAAGTTCAATATTGCCCTGATGGCGTTCCCCCCATTACCCTTAAAATATGCTCCTCTTCTCTGGCTGAGCCCCGTCGCAATCTTTTTCATCTATCTTTTTCTTCTGAGTACCTTCCACGATTGTGGAAATTTGTAAGAAAGGAAGCTAAGCGAACCCCGTAAACTACCGCCCAATAGCCATTACTCCAGTGCTCTCGAAAGTGATAGAAACTGCTGTCAATCGCAAAATTGTTTAATATCTCGAGGATAAACACGTCAACACGGTTTCCGTTCTGGAAGGTCGGCCGGAGATCTCTTGGACTCTTGCTTGCATAAATAAGGCGAAGATCCAGTTCTTGGTTTTGACATTGCAAGAGCTTTTGACAGAGTTTGGCATGAATGTCTCCTTGGTAAGCTAACGCCTATTGGCCTTTTTCAAACGCACTATACGAGTAGTATTAGATGGCGTCACTTCTTCCTCTATTCTTAGTATTAACGACCTTGTGCCCTCTACTCTCAATCCAATCCATAGTTTTGCAGACGACAGTACTTTATATCTTCTTCTTCAATGGCGCTACAGCCCAAATCGGGCCTTGGCCTCCTGAACTTCAGGTTCCTTAACATTTTCATTATTTATTGCGGACGAGTTGTTAGTTCCTCGCACAACCCTCTATCTACGAATTTTTCATTTTCGTAGATTGAGGTAAGGTAAGCACACTACCTGCTTGAATATACCTTGGATTCAAGCAGGTAGTGTGCTTGGAATTATGCGTCGACCGGGATTTGAACTCACGACCTTCGCATTGTAAACCAAACACGCTACCCACTAGACTACACCCCTAGCTACAGTACTTTATATATCACCTTTGAATTTGACTCCGCTGCGGATTCTCACAAGCAATCTGTTGCTTCCAAACGCAGGGAGTTATACGGTTCGCTGGACTCCGACCTCGACTTAATCCTGGAATGGAGCAGGCAATAGAGTTAAGTTCAACGCTGCTAAAACACTGGTCTGTTATCTTTCCCTTAAACGTGATGTTCCAGCGTCGTAGTCGTCTAATTTAGCCTTTAATCGCAATATTACCAATTCGCTATTCGGATGAGTTTATCCTATTAGGCGTAAAGTTAAATAACCACCTTGGAGCAAACATATCTTTGATGTTGCCGTGATAACTCCAAACTCCTAGGTATTCTTCGTAAATGCAAAAAATATTTTACGCCTCACAACTTAGCTACCATCTATAAAGCTTACATTCGACCTCATTTAGAGTACAATTCGCATTTATGGGCTGGGGCACACAAAACACACTTTGCGCTGCTCGATCGAATCCAAAAACATGCTTCCCGACTAATTGGAGATGACACCATTACGGTTTCTATTGACTCCCTCGAGCACCGTAGGAACGTTGAAGTACTCAGCATTTACTATCGCTACTTTCATGGTAAACGTAGTGCGGAAATTAGATCACTCATTCCTCCACTTTACAGCTTTCTCCGAAATACTCGTCAAGCTAAACGCGCGCCCGATTATATCGTCAAACCTATTCCTACTCGTACAGTGAAATATAGACGGTCATTCGTCTCCCGAACGTCCAGACTTTAGAACGCGTGTTCTACTAGCATTTCCAAGCAAGTATAACTTTCAGTGCTTCAAAAATAATACCGATCGCCATTTCCGTTTCTCTCCCCCAAAATTCCCATAACACTACCAAATTACATCCTCTTCCTATATCGACATAGCTGTGCAATGCATTAAAGGGTGACGCCTAAGTTATGCATTAAAAAAACCCTGACGCAAATCTAGAGAGCAACTCTGCTATTCACAAAACTGATAATTTGGTCTTTTAGTATGATTTGAAAGACCTTAGAAATAGCAGACAGTACGCTAATAAGCTGAAAGTCAATATTGGAGCTTAGTTTTTTTCCTCAGCTTTGGGTATTCTGATGGGGTAGGTCTAAAATTTAGAATATGAGGAAGGATGGAGAATATAACTCCGCCATAGACGGTCCCGAACTCGGTTGAGAAAGGAGGACGAAGTATGGAGTTAACCTGACTAACCAGTAACACCAGTGGGTCTCAGGAAATAGGCAAAAAGTATGACATAGTTGGACTCGCAGCATAGAACTGTCAGAACTCCAGCATGCCATATTTAGCTGAAAACTCCCACCATTTTTCTACTAGGGCGTAACAAATAAGTAGGACCGGTCCTCCAGGTCGGGGATTGGGCGAGCCGCCGAAAATGCAGCACCGGAAAAAAAACACTGTCAGAAAACCTGAAGAACAGCCTCAGTACGGATGGACTCAACGGCAAACGAAAAATGGACTACTCTATTGGATCTTGGAATGTTCGATCCTTATTTAAGACAGGAGCTCTGGAAGAGTTCCTCGAAGAAGTGGCAAAACACAACATCAACATAACTATATACCATCCAAGAAACGAAATGGCTCGATAACGAAATCATGGACATGAGATCACACACAATCTATCCAAGTGGAAAATTGTCGGGAAGCAGAGAGTTTGGAGTCACCTCTGTCGTTGACAAAAAATTTAAACAGCAGGTCACGAGCTTCAAACCAGTAAGTGAAACATTGTGTGCGATCCGAATAAAGACTAAATTTTTCAACACTTGGTTGATCAACGTCCACGCACCAACAGAAGACAAGGACGATATAACTAAAGACGAATTTTATGCCACCCTAGAGACAACCTATGACTGTCTTAGGGGATTTTAATGCAAAAGTTGGAAAAGAGGAGGCTCATAGAGGAACAACAGGAGCGCACAGTCTCCATGACATAACCAACGACAATGGCCAACGTCTTATTGATTTCGCAAGCAGCAAAAATATCATGGCAAGCTCTACGTGCTTCCCACATCGCGATATTCACAAACGAACGTGGGCATCACCAGATGGTCACAACTTCAACCAAATAGACCACGTTCTAATTGAGAAAAGGGCTGCTTCCAGCATACTTGATGTACGAACCCTCCGCGGTGCGAATTGTGACTGATCACTATCTAGTCAGAGCTAAGTATCGATGCAGAATAGCTTGTCGTGGATATTCGAAAACGAGCAGAGCTCGCAAATTCAATGTCGACAAGCTTAAAGACGAAACAGTGGCGGAGGCTTACATGTCAGCATGTAATAAACACCTGACACCAGTTTATGAAACCATCCAAAATATGCCAGTGGAGAATGTGTGGATGAAAGTACGAGACGGCATCAAATCCTTCGCAGAAGAGGTGTTAGGATATCAAAAAAATAATGATCGGTTCGACCAAGAATGCCGTGATGCAATAGATAGAAAGAACGAGGCTGACAAAATTTTTACTGAACGACCAACATGAGCCAAAAAAGGAAGATATGACGAGCTTAGGAGATATGCGAAAAAGACCTGCAGACGAAAACAAAGGAAGTACCATAACGACAAAATACAAAAAATGGACATGAGAAAAAATAAAACGCGGGACGCATACGCAATAGTAAAAGACTTAAAAAAGGGATATAAGCTAAAAACCAGTCTCTGCAAAGACGCAGAGGCCAACATCATCAGCGACACACAAGAAATCAAAAGGTGATGGGGTGCCTACTTTGAACATCTTTTAAATCCCACCCCATTAGCACCGATCACGATAGACAACATTTCAATTGCAACCTCAACTGACGAAGATGAACCATCATCGACACTACCCATGCTTACTGAAATCAAAGCAGCCCTATGTGACCAAAAACTAAACAAAGCGTCGGGAATTGACGAAATACCAGTTGAACTTCTGAAAAACTGCGGAACTTGTGTCGCTGAAATACTGCACAACATGATATGCAAAATTTGGACAGAGGAAATCATACCCAACGATTGGCAAAAAAGCATTATATGTCCAATTTACAAGAAAGGAGACAAACTCTGCTGTGAGAATTTTAAAGGAATATCATTGTTGTGTACGTCCTATAAAATACTGGCAAAAATAATTGAACGTCGTCTTAAGCCTAATGAAATAATTGGCGAATAGCAAGGTGGATTCAGAACCGGACGATCTACAACAGACCAGATATACTCGGTGAAACAGGTGCTTGAGAAATGCTGGGAATATAACACAGACGGGCACCAAATCTTCGTAGATTTTAAACAAGCATACGACAGTATCGACAGGAGCGTACTGTACCAAATCATGCTTGACTTTGGAATTCCCCCAAAACTAGTCCGACTAACAAGACTCACAATGACGAACACTGAATCCCAAGTGAAAATACTAACCGATTCCACGACCAGCTTTCGAACGGAATGTGGTTTAAAGCAGGGAGATGGTCTAGCCCCCATGCTTTTCAACTTGGCACTAGAGTATGTCGTCCGAAAAATCCCAGTCGACACTAACAGGACACTACTATCCAAGTCCACCCAACTAGTAGCATACGCTGACGACATTAACATCCTAGCAAGATCCTTCCCTAGTGCTAAGGAGGTATTTGTCAATCTTGACTCCGCCGCAAAAGAAGTCGGGTTGCGCATTAATGAAAGCAAAACAAAAGTAATGACGCAAACAAGGAGGAGAACGCCAATCAGATAAAACATAACAATTGCGGAATATAATTTGGAGAGTGTGGACAACTTTATGTCTGGGGGCTAATTTAGCAAAGGAGGGTAATGAAACAGACGAAATCAAACGACGGATAATATTATACTAGCAAATAAGACGTTTTATTCGATACTTCCATTAATGAATTCCAAGAAAGTGCACAGGAACAATAAGCTGCGGATATATAAAACTATTATACGACCTGTGCTCTGTTATGGCAGCGAGACGTGGACATTAACGCGAACTTTCGAAAAAGCAGTTAACGCATTCGAAAGAAAGGTCCTTCGAAGAATTTTGAGAAGGAAGGAACGGAATGGAGAATAAGATACAACCAGGAGTTATATCAACTCTACGACGAGCCAGAAGCTTCAACGTTCATCAAGCTACGTAAACTGCAGTGGGCTGGCCATGTAGAGCGAATGGAAGACAGAAGAATCCCCAAACGTGCTCTTAAAGGCAAAGCGAGTAGTAACCGACCAGTAGGCAAATTACGCAAGCGATAGGAAGACTCGGTTGATGAAGACAGCAAAGCCGTTTTAAAAATTAGCGGCCTGGGGGATGTGGTCTTTGGATCGAGACGATTGGAGGCGACGACTTCAGAAGGTTAGGGCCCAATTCGGGCTGTCGCGCCATTGATGATGATGATGGAGGAATAAGGGGAAGGAGTATCTTAGTAAAGCTTCCATGTCAGATCAGGAGCTGTAACCGGATTGGTTGTTGTTTGGGAGATTTACTGGAGCTGCTCCATTCGTACTACCTGGATATTGGTTGAACTCAGCAGCAGTAAATGGTGGAATGTTTCTAGAGCGTACAGAGACAACATTAATGTTGTGTAAATTCTGTCAAAACAATGCTGCATGAAACGTGGCATTGAGTTCGACCGAACAACGGTGGCAATGTTTATTCTAATTTCGAACTATGACCATCAAATCGTTTAAGACGAAGTTCATTCGAGAAGCTACAACCACCTTTTCTACTGCCTGCGCTAGCATTTTGGGATCCGGCGCTGATTGAGCGTAAGTGAGATTCTATATGAGCGCGATGTGCGAGACTGCTGAGTAGAAGTCAAAGGTGTGGAAGAAAATTCATAAGATCAATCTGCCTGTGCACGGTCTGAATTTAAGGTCGTTTCAACTGACTTTTCACAGACCGTTAAACCTTCGTTTCACCGCTCACACATGATCAGATTTACACTGGGTACATCGTGACCTATACATGCAAAACTTAACTGTATGGTGAAAATTTTGGCACCAATCAAAAACATGAGATAATTAGCCCGAGGTGCCCATCAAAGTCTGGAAATGAATGACTATGGGGTCAGGAAATTGACGCCAACCGAATCATTGGATTTAGATAAACGTTGAGCTTCAGGAATTATCATAAAAGTGATATTGCCTACCTCGAATCTTCCATGTCCTAGCTCAGTGATAGAGAAATGGTTCTAGTCTAGTGGAAACGACATTGGAATTTTTACATCGTCGATATCAGCTGAGCTGCGCAAGAACTCAACACGAAAAATAGTGAAAACAAAATTTTAATTGTAAGAACAATTTTTAGATTCTCTCCATTTTTCCCATCTTTTGCTTACTGCAACCAACATTGGTCTTGTGACCTTCAAGTTTCTTAACATTTACAGAATCTTACATCGCTTGAATTGAGGCTGAGAGATTTCTTGGTACATATGGTATCAGAGTGCATAGCCGAATGACCTCAATCAATCTTATCTTTTAATTAGCGCTGCAAAATAGTAGCTCAACGTACACAAATCTCATTACCACCTTTAATCAGCGGCGAGATAAGTTCCCTCTTACTTTCTAATCGCAGTCGAGCGTCATCGTTTTGTTTTACTTACATCTTGCTCTTCCATTATATAGAGCGGTGACGTCGGATGCAGTACGGCCTTCTGCGCGTAATAAAACATCTCGGAGATATTGTGTAGCGTCTTGGCGGAGCACTCGACGCAACTCTCCACCTCGGGAAAGTCCTCCATGATCGACAGGACATTCTGCAAGCAAAAGAAATCGTCACGGAAATGCGCGTTGTTTTTTAAATAGCAAATGTCTCACATCGATTGTGGAATACTCGACCAAATCGACCTTGTTGCCGACAAGCACAACCGGCTTGCGCTGATCCGCATTGCAGCAGCTCCGAATCAATGGAAGCCAATGTGAAATGATGCGATCGAGCGATTCGTCGTCGTCCACCGCGTACACCACGCAAACAACGTGTGACTTTTGTATTTCATCGGAGAGTGCATCATCGGTTTGTTCCACGGCTGTCAATAGGGATACGAATGTTAAATAAGTTCCGATCAAAAGAGTTAACTCAAAAAGCGACGACTTACATGAGTAGTCCACGATATTTGTCGGAACCTGTTCGGGCGTCACATTAGCCGGAATCGTGATCTCTTCGGCCTTCGATGGCACGTCTTCTGGGAACTCTTCGCTGACGAGCGACAAGATCAGCGAAGTCTTGCCGACGCCTTGATCGCCGACCAACAGTATTCGAACATTGCGACGCGTCAGATTCCAGGTGACCATGTTTAAGCGAATGTAGCACTCCCGCGGTCACCGCAAATACGAAAGCGATCTGAAAAGACGAACAAAACTCAGATTATCGGACGAGCTAAAAGGATTCGAGGCGGACACCAACAATTCCCAACAACCGACAGAAAACTCAATTCTTCACAGGATTTACATGAATGAGGAAAAAACTTTGATAGAAGCGAAATTGCGGATCGAAACGAGGCTTGCGTGACAGCTTGGCGAACATTGGAACTCTGCCGGGAGTCACTTTTTTTTAGTTTCCCACGAATTTCACTGCGGGGGTTGTTTGCGATCTGCTTCGCAGGAGACTCTAACTGACGTTTCGTTTTGGACGGGATACGTCCGCAAACATAACCTCAACGCGGCGACGACTGTCGTCCCCAACGAAATCGATGAAATGAATTGAATGAATGAAGGTTTCTCACGACACAATAAAACAAATGAAACGGAAAATTATACGAAACAGTGATTTAACCGTGCGTACAGAATTGCAGGAGTCTGCAGGAAAATTACATAAATTGCGTCCCGTTACGTCACGAAAACATTTGGTTGTAGCTGACAGCTGTGATGAGGGGTACGTTCGCGATTTTCGTTTCATTAGGCGTTAATGCTTTTGGTAATGCCCAATGAAACGAAATTTGTAACGGCCGCATGAATTTCGGAAAAAAAATCGGTTAATCAGAGAACCGAACCCAGCTCAGAAGTTAAAGTTAATACCGTGTTGAAATCACGATATAAAAACACGTAAATATACCGTTAACGTCCAATTAACTTTTTAATAACGAAGGCACAAGGCGACTCCATGTACAGTCAGACAAAAAACTCTCATTCTTTGAAAATAATTGCAAATAAGTTTGTTTATAAAGAAGAAATAAACGGCGCCAATTTACAATCTTGGAAGGAATAAATAAAAAACAAATTTAATAGGTGAAAATATGACAAAAAAGTCTCTGTACAGTTAGTAGTCCCGTTAAATTTGTATGCTTCCTTCTTGAATTTCAGTATAACTAACCACAGACTGGTTTGCAATAAGTGTCGCTTTAACGTTGCTTATATTTTTTTTCTTTATTCTGTGTAATTTATGAAAATGAGCTCCAACAAAGCCGAAATTTCCACTGACATCAGGAAGCTTATTATCAAGATGCACAACGAAGGAAAGTCGATACGGCAAATCGGAAAACATCATTCTTCAGTGCAATATGTCATTAACAACTATAAAAGTCAAGGTTCAGTACAAAATATGCCCCGTTCTGGTCGGCCTAAAATATTGAGCGCGAGAATGGAACGACAGATTTTACGCAAAATTAAAAAAAAACCGAAGACGAGCACGCTAGAAATTGGTAACAAAATTCGAAATAAGTTTTCCATAAAAGTTAGCAATGAAACTATTAAAAATTTGCTCATAAAAAATAGTTACTACGGGCGTGTGCCTAGGCGAAAGTTTTTAATTTCATCAAAAAATCGTAAGAAAATGTTAATTTTCGCAAAAGAACACCTAGCACAACTTCAAAGTTTGTGAAATAGTTTGATTTTTACTGACGAAAGTAAGTTTGAAGTTTTTGGAAAAAGTGAAGGAGGAAATATATGGCGAAAACGAAATACAGAGACGGATGTTGTAAACCACCAACAGTTTAACATGGCGGTGGTAACGTCATGGTGTGGGGGTGTATGTCGTTATCTGGAGTGGGCTATTTACGATTTATTTGATCAACTATGGATCGTTTTCAGTATTTAAACATTTTAAAACTTAATTCAAAAGAAAGTGCCACAAAAATTGGTCTCGGTGAGACATTTAGATTTCGAAATACAAATCCCATGTTGTACGGAAATGGTTGCTATATAACGTCCGAAAACAACTTCATACACCTCCATAATCATCCGATCTAAACCCTATAGAACATTTATGGGAGGAATTAAAACGCAAGTTAAGAAAATGTTCTTTTAAAAACAAACCAGAGTTAAAATAAAAACTTGAAGAAGAATGGAACAAAATAAATCCAACAGTTACTAAGAAAATCGTAGATTCTATGGAACGACGCTTGAAAGCAGTCATTACGGCAAAGAGGCACCCCACTAAGTATTGAAGCTACATAATTTCGAGCAGCAGATAACTATATCACTATATATGAGCCGTTTATTTTAAAAGTGGCCTAAGTCCATTTATCTTTAATTTGAAATATTTAAGGTCTTGCGTTTTTACAAAATTAAAAATATACGTAAGGTATATGGTTGATTCGCAATGCTAAATCGTATTTAAGGGAGTTAATTTTATAATTCCTATTACAAAATCGCTATTATTAAGTGTATAATATGTCCTTGCTTACCTTGAAAGGACTTAGGTCACTTTTAAAATAAAAATTTCTTTTGTTATAATATGTGAAAGAGCTTAAGTCTGTTACATATAGCTTAAAAAATTAAAAAAACCATTTTATTTACTTTATATTTTTAGAAGAAAAAAATTAAATTAATAACAAGTTATTCGTTAACATTCTCAGTATGCGGAAGGGATTTAAAGTAGTTATGGTGTTCTGAATGTATATATCGCAGTAAGTCCATCATGTGTCGGTATTTTAGTGATGTGATGCTTCTTATACTTTTGTATAATGATGGCAATACAATATTTCCAAATTTTTTAGGTCTACCCCGACGTGGCAATAAATCAAAAATTGTAAACTCTGCATTCTCATCCATGGTTGTTTTATATAAAATTTTATATGGTTCATTTCTTAAAAATCGCGTCCAGCATATTTGCAGCCAGTTTATTTGTTCACTGTTGGTATTTTTGGATCTTTTGTAAACTGCTTCTTCTAAGAGTTCTGTTGATATAAAATCCGCTTGTTTCATTTCATTTAGTATGAAAGTATTGCCTTTTCTACATTTTTTTATTATGTTATAATAATCTTGTGGCACATACAGTAAATGATTTCTTTTTAGCGACATTTCTATAATGCCAAAATCTCTGTTATTAGGTAAATAAACTGCCAACAAGTCGGGCGCAACTTTATTATTTTTGGAACAAGTTAAAGATGCATGGAAAGTCAATATTGTTATGATTTAGGCCGAGGAGAGAATTATTTTGACTTAAAGCCAAAATAATTCTGAAAGGAAACGAAAACGTCCAGGTTCGGGACAAGAAAGGGCCAATTCCTCCTACTTCCGAATTGGTGGCTGACTAAGGAACGGAAGCGACACGCTTGCTGGCGGCCGGGACTAGCTACGGCAGTGTGGGGGGGTACTTGTTCCTTAATCAGACCATAAAACCCATGGCCTGTATAACAAAAATTTCGTGTCGGCTTACTCCGGGTTAGGGTGAAAATTGGGATAATTTTCCCCAGTGGTCGTGAAAGACCATGAAGCGATGGAGTTGCCGACTTCGCGATTTGTGTTAGGGCGCTAAGGTGGTTTCTAGCGCCCTCTCTGCCCTCCCTACCTCAGCCACGACTTTCCTTGAAAAAAAGAAATCATTTTTGTCGTGGCCCCATGTCGAGGTTCGGGGCTAATGAGCTAAACGCTCGGGTTCATTCAAAATGGCTCTTTAGCCTTTAATCATCTCTACACAACAACAATATAACTGTTTGCCAAGAAAAGAAAAAAAACAAAAATCAAATAAAGAGAAAAAAAACAAACTCACCCCTTAACGATAGGTTCGATTTGGTCCGGTCGATTTTAAATCTTTGTTCATTCTGCCATTTGAGTGTGGATCCATTCTCTATTTATTCTTTTTTTTTCTCCAGTGGGTGCATTTCATTTCATTTTTTTTTTTTTTTATTAATTTTCTTATTTCGTCCTAATTTTTAGTTATTTATTCTATTTATTTATTTTATTTTTAATTAGTTAATTTATTCTTATTCATTTCGTTTATTTCATTTAATTCTTAGTTAATTTATTCTATTTTTTTTATATATTTATAATTAGTTGAGTTATTCTTCTTCATTTCGTTTAATTCATCCTAATTTTTAGTTAATTTATTCTATTTTTGATTAGTTGAGTTATTCTGCTTCATTTCGTTTAATTCATCCTAATTTTTAGTTAATTACTCTATTTTTCGGTTTACTTTTAGTTATTATATATTAGTTAGTTTATTCTTATTCATTTTGTTTATTTCATTTAATTCTTAGTTAAGTTTTTTTTTTTTTTTGAAGAAAGACGAATGCGATTTGTTCGGGAAAACGCCACGAGCAAAATAGGACTGCATGCGCGACGAACTCGATTCTTGATCATCCCAAGACCGACTTGATCCAAATTTTCTTTCGATTAAATCACTAAACTTTCACTGAAGAATTCTGCCTTCTTTTTTTTTTCTCCTTGCCTTTTTCTTTTCTTGTTTTTTTCTTCTCGCGCGGGTAACACAATTTTTTTTTTTTTTTTTTTTTTTTTAAATTATAGCCGAAACCACTTCTTGTTCCGAACCGACAAAAAAATATCCGCGGCGTTCCGCGATTGTGGTTTGCTGCACTTTTTTTCTTTTCCGTCGTAATTACTTTTAGACACGATTGATTTCAGGCCAAAGATTTTTTAAAAGAGACAACCACTTCCGAAATCCGACAAATTTACACTTTTTCTTTTGTTCGCCGCCTCATCCGCCAGAGAAAAAACACAACCTGCCTCCCCGAAAGTATCGCACCGCTCGACTCCACGCGGTCTTTTTTTTTTTTTTCGTCCTCCGCCGGCAACAAAACTAACGGCACTTCTTTTTGCCGCGTGTCACTGTTGTTATGTCGAAAGGCTCAGGGTTGGCAAACCTTTTCGATGATCAGATGCTTGCATCGAAGGCGGGAAAATTTTGAAAAACAAACAAAAAAATATGGTGTATATATTTTCTTTTGTTTTTCTTTACTTTTCGGGCGACGGACTCAACAACATAGGCGGTTCGCCGTTGATTTCCAGCGCCGAATCGACTAAGAAAAGCCGTCGCTAGGTGTCTCGTGCTCACGACTGAGAGCCGGGCAATAGGTGGTGTATTCTTAGAATCACTGCCGGAGATCTTTGGAATGGTAGATCCCCACACGTTTGCCTCCTACATCCTCCAATTCGTATCGTGAGTTGCCAAGCACACGACGAATTCTGCACTTGAGGAACTTCTTCGCCAGCTTGGCATTATAATTCTGCGCGGCTGTGGACAAGGAAAAGTTTCTTCGGAATACTTCTTGTCCTACACGAAATTGTGTTTGAGCAGCACGCAGATTATAACGCCTGCTACTGTCCTCATGTGCGACCCTTACTTTCGTCTGTGCAAGCTGTCTCACGATAGGAATTCCCTCTCGAGGTCGAAGCTGTACATTTGACTCACCCAACGCTCGCAAACGCTTCAGCAGTTCGTAGTCCTTCCCGTGTAACATCATATGATTCCCAAACAAAACCTGATAAGGAGAAAATCCAGTGGCTTGGTGGAGTGAGCTCCGAAGGGCACATCCTATTTTGCTTAGACTCTCATCCCATCGTGTTTGGTCATCAGTGATGAATGTTCGAATTCCGGCTAGGATGGACTGATTGACACGTTCCGATGCATTTGCTTGCGGTGAGTAGCTCGGGGTGTACAGGTGTTGAACTCCGTATTTGTCTAGCATAGAGTTAAACACTTTCGACTTAAATTGAGAGCCATTATCGGAGAGGATCGTCTCAGGTGTCCCAAACGTGTGGAAGACCTGCCCCTCTAGATATTTAGTGATTTCTTCAGCAGTAATTCTCCCCAAGGGGTGTAACAGGGGGAATTTGGTGAAATGGTCCAAGACGATAAGAATTGCGATCTTACCCCGTTTAGTACGTGGATAAGGTCCCAATACGTCGATGTAAAGGTGTTGGAATGGCTGATCTGTCCGGAACGGGTCTCCCATAGGCGCTCGTAGAGGTCTGTTCGGTGACTTTGTCTCTTTACAAGTGTCGCACGCCAGAACGTAGGTACGTACTTGTGTAGCCATCCCGGGCCAGTACAAAAATCGTCTGACTCGCTCTAGCGTTTTAGCATAACCACCATGGACCGTAGTGTCTGCTTCGTGCGCCTGAGCAATCGCAGTTGACGTAAGGCTTGATGGAATCCATTACTTCCAGGCCCTGTCCTCCGCAATCGGGTCACCGACGTGAGGCTCTGTCCGCTTATACACGAAACCATCCCTCACGCATACGTCAGGAAGCCGATCGGCGTTCGCATCAACCGTGGACACCAATTCTTTGTATTCTTTGCCAGAGAATTCTGGAGAATCCATGTCCACGATCGGTGCTACGTCGATCAGCGCATTTAGTCCCTCTTCGTATACGCGAGAGAGGGCATCGGGTACAACGTTCAAGCTCCCTCGTCGGTGCTCGATTACGAAGTCGAAACCTTGAAGTTTCAGACTCCACCTCGCTAACCGTCCTTGTAGGTCTTTCTGCGACATAAGCCATTTGAGACTTGCATGATCCGTGATGACTTTGAACGCAGTCCCTTCTACATAGGCTCGAAATTTTTTCACGCTCAACACAGCTGCATAACACTCGAGTTCGGTTACACTATAGTTGCGTTGAGTGGAAGTGAGCTTCTGTGACATATACGCTACTGGAGATTCTGATCCGTCGTCGTTTTCCTGAAAGAGAACGCTACCCACCCCTGACTTACTAGCATCGCATTGTATTACGAAAGGCCTCTTGAAATCTGGGTTGATCAAAACGGGTGCTTTCGTCAGCAAGTCTTTCACTACTAGGAAGGAAGTTTGTGCCTCTGTAGTCCAAGCAAACGGGTTGGACTTCTTTAGAGTGTCTGAGATCGGCGATACGGTAGCAGCAAAGTTGGGAACGAATCGTCGATACCAGCCTGCCATACCAAGAAAGCGTCGAACTTGACGTGCGGACTTTGGCGAAGGGTAATCGACTATGGCTGAGACTTTGTTCGGGTCTGTCTTCAAGCCTCCATCTCCAACGATGTATCCGAGATACTTCACTTCTCTCAAACAAAACTTGCTCTTGCTGACGTTGATCGTCAAGCCAGCTTTTCTTATACAATCTGCGACTTCGCTCAATAAAGTCAGATGTGAGTCGAAATCCTCAGAAATCAACAGCAGATCGTCCAAATATACGAGTACCTGCTCCTTCAGCTCGGGTGGAATGACTTTGTCCATCAAACGACACATCCTTTGCGGCGCGTTGCATAAACCAAAAGGCATGCGAGTGTATTGGTATAGAGGCCGACCAGGAATAGTAAACGCTGTGTATTCTCTAGATTTTTGTTCGAGAGGAATCTGCCAAAAGGCATCTTTGAGGTCTAGGCTGGTTATAAAATTGGCTCGCGGCAAACGACTTAAGATACCGTCAATGTGTGGTAATGGATAAGCATCCTTCTTCGTCACATCATTGACTTTGCGCGAGTCCAAGCATAACCGCACCTTGCCGGGCTTCCTCACAAGAACCACAGGTGAACTCCATGCACTCTGGCTGGTCTCTATAACGCCAAGTGCTAACATACGATCGATCTCGTCATACAACAGATTTTGGATCGCAGGTGAAACGGGATAATGTCTTTGTTTGATGGGACTAGCATCCCCAACGTCTATACTATGTTCAACGACATTGGTTACACCGAGTCCGTATTCTTCGTATGATGGAAATTTGGACTTGGCCAATTCCAACCTCTTTACATCTGAGGGCGTTAAATGATGGGTATTCTGAGCAATTAGTTGCGATGCAGTATCGGGAATATCGACCGCGCTGATGATGTTAGGAGCTAGATTAAATGATCGCCAGAAATCTACCCCAAGGTACAATTCCTGCGATAGGCTCGGCACGATATATAAGGTAATAGCTTTAGTAGCACCACGAAAGGTAATGTCGGTAACTACTGTGCCCAAAACTCTTTGTGCAACACCATCAGCTGTCTTCACGTCTTGACAGACTGGTCGATAACTCACCTGTGCATCTTGAAGGCGTTGTAGGGAATTTGCTCCAAGGCAACTAATGCTCGCACCACTATCGAGGAGTCCTTTAACGTCCACTCCGTATAGGGATACCATGGCGTACGGACGTATATCGAACGGCGCGGTAATGATGGTAGACAGAATCGCTTTCTTTTTTTCACGCACCATCCTCCAGAACATACGAAGGCGTAAGATTGACTTTCTACGACCGAATCCACTCGTTAGTGATGATACTTGATCAACGCTAGTGACTGAAGTAGGTGCAAAAATTCGCTCTCGAGCCTCCATATACTCTTTTAGTCGAAGGTGATAAGGCTTGAAAGGATGGCGGGAATGTTGTCTTAGATTTTCGGGTACGATAAGGTCATTTTCAGGTCGAGAAACAGCCAACTCCGTATTATCATTTACTCTTTTCAGAATAGTGACTTGCGAAGTGATAAGATTCCGAGGAATAGGTAAGGATGATTTTACTTTAAAAGGATAGGAATCAGGTTCAGAAAATGTTGAAGGTATGGTGGTAAAATTTGGAAGGGTAATTAAAGGGGTCGAAAAGTTGGTAGAAATTTTTTTATGCGGGAGTTCTAAATTAAATGGGGAATCGGAAAGGGGTTTCTGTACTACGTTTCTTTCTACGATCGGGGTACAGTGTTCAGACGAAAGGGACCCGCTGTCCTTCCGTCCCTTCGGCCGTTTCCCGCCTTGCAATGAACACAGTTGGGCTTCACCACGTCCGCCCTTCCACATCCATAGCAGAAAATGCCTTTAGGTGGTTCAGTACATTCTCGATAGCCGTGTCCCTCCTTGCCACAGTTCCAACACGTCAAGGACTTAGACAAACCAGCTACCTCGTCAACTTCGGGATCTACTAACTCTTCCACTTGGGTTTCGATGATTTCGTGAACTCTGTTTGATTGCCAAGAATTCGCTCGTGTAGTCTTTCGTACAGTCTCTACACGCTTCACAAGATGTCGTAGCTGAGCCATATTTTGTACTTCGTAAAAGCACATTTGCTGTTGCGTACTAGCTAATAAATTACTTCGAACGATTCCAACGAATTCTCTTTCTGACATAGGAGTGGGCAGCAATGTGCGGAGTACAGTCATGTCTTGTTCATAAAGCAAGAATGGCTCGTTTGGTGCCTGACGTCTTCCTAGCATCTGCTTGCGCACCTCCCAATCGTCACTACTCTCTCCCCAAGCTTCTAAGAAGGCAAGTCGTAAATCAGTCCAGTGGGTCTCTAAGTTGGATCTCCTCCAGAGCCAATACCACTGGTTCGGACGACCGTCCAACAACAGATGAAAATTCTGGGCCAACAGGTCCATGCGTCCGCCCAGATCCCCCATTGCAAGAGCTTCGGCCCTGAAGACCAATTCTTCTGCTCGCAATGAATGGCTTTCTCCATTAAAACGCAACCTCCAATGGCGTATCGGACTGCCTGGATTGCGGTATCTTAAATTTGGGCCGTTGCCATTGCGATCGCCGATCTGAGCGGTCGCACGGGCCAGTCGGCCACGAGTTCGCACCTGTTCGTCCAGTGCATCATGTCGATTTAAAGATGGTGTTGGTGGTAATTCTACGTTGATATTATTACTGCTCGGCGGTTGCTGAGTCTGTTCCTCACGCAACACCGTGCGTATTATTCGCACCAAATCATCCATAGAGCTCAACACTAACGGCGTCGCTGGTATTGACTCTGTCGGCGGTTCATCCCCAACATCAGACCATCTCACTCTCTTCTCAGTCTCTCGTATTTCATTGCCCATCGGTGAATTTAAATTTAGCTCAGTCAGTGGATTGGGTCCAGTGACCATCGATCCGTCCGGGGCGTAGAAAGCTCGTCCGCCTCCCGTCTCGTGTGGCACATCAAAATTTAACCCCACAGGCGAAATACCAACTTTTTGAGCGTTTGTGGCCTGTGACTTCTTTTTGCCGCGTGTCACTGGGCCTAGTTTGGCGGACGCGCCCTCCACATCCAGGACGGACCAATAGTCTCTAGGACCCAAATGTCCACGACAATTCGGACAGTTATGGTTGTCTATTATCCACGATTCCAAACAATGCTTATGGAATCGATGACTACATTTGGTGACTACTTCGTTCACCGGATCTATCTGCTCCTGGCAAGCTGAGCATACAACGTCCACGTTTGCCTTTGGAGAATGAATTAAAGACATGGCTCAAAATAGAGTAAGAATGACTGCAAAACTAAGATTGGGTGAATGAACGAGAAGAGAAAATGAGGGGACTGATCAAACAAAACCCACAAAACCAACTCTCCTTGAGAGAAAGAATTGATCAGTCGACAAATGCCTACCAAAAGGTGTGTTTAAATGATATAGGGAATCTGAATGTCTGTACACAAATTGAAAGACGTTAATAATAAATGGTCAGGTGGAAATATTTAATAGACGTAATAATTGAATGATTGAAGTTAATCGCCAATGCATCCAGACGGATAAAAATCTGACTGAACGATTGAACGAACTACTAATAAAATTATAGGGGAAACTTGTGAATGTATAAGAATGACTGGATAAACAAATTGAGCGATCAGATAACTGAAAGTATGATTGTCTCAAAAAAAAACCATTGGTTTACGAATGTATGTATGTATGAAAAAAAAACCGTTAAGACTAAACGAATGAATGCTATTCCGAACAAAAAAAATTCGAAAAGTAAGCGTAAAGTAATTGTGTTATTGTTAATACGAATGTGATGGCATGCATGAATGAACGAATAACGAACGTTTCAGTGTTTGTATATATATAATTGACTTTATAAAAAAAAATTTTTAAAGAATTCTGAAAAAAAAATGAATGAACCCTCACGTGTTCGCACTTTTCCCCTCCCCTCAACTGCAGCAAATCGCGAAGCCGATCATGCTCTTTTCGACTCACTGGAAAAACTGGATCGCGATAAAATGTATCAAAATTGTTTGGGAAGAAAAGCAAAAAAAAACATCAAAATCCGCAAAAGAAAATCATCAAAATTTTTCGTCCGAAGACTTGTAAAAATTTGTATCATCAAAAAAAATCTCTACGTTAGTTCAAAAAAAAAAACTCTACGTTATAGGAACTCTAAAAGGAAGGTTAAGGAATTAAGGAACTTTTTCTGAAGTTTCGGCAATAATCTCTATCACCAAACTCACCAATGATTCGCAAACATTCTTCCCTTCTGTCTGACGACACGCCCGCCAAGACAAGGCATGCCCAGCTCTCAGATGGGTGCTCACGAACCAAGAGGGGAATGATTCGAGAGACTAAAACCTGTCGACTAACATAGAACCAATTTTGCATGCAGACAATGTTTCCCTTTCCTATGGAACAGAGTGGCGCCTAAGGGTTGCCAAACGGTTCGTCAATAGGTCAGTTCCACACTGTCTACATACAAAACCAATCCGATGGTTAGCCGACGAAACTCAAAAAAGCTTGGCACATGGACTGTGATTGCCGTTCAGGCGAAAATTCTGTCGCAGAACGACGAAATTTAGTCCTTTTGCTCATCAACGATTTTGCACGGAATTTTTCCGACTCGCGCGTGTTGACGGGCTACGCTATGTGCTCCTAGCGTAGATCTGGCTAACCCCACATTGGGCGCCATTTTGTTATGATTTAGGCCGAGGAGAGAATTATTTTGACTTAAAGCCAAAATAATTCTGAAAGGAAACGAAAACGTCCAGGTTCGGGACAAGAAAGGGCCAATTCCTCCTACTTCCGAATTGGTGGCTGACTAAGGAACGGAAGCGACACGCTTGCTGGCGGCCGGGACTAGCTACGGCAGTGTGGGGGGGTACTTGCTCCTTAATCAGACCATAAAATCCATGGCCTGTATAACAAAAATTTCGTGTCGGCTTACTCCGGGTTAGGGTGAAAATTGGGATAATTTTCCCCAGTGGTCGTGAAAGACCATGAAGCGATGGAGTTGCCGACTTCGCGATTTGTGTTAGGGCGCTAAGGTGGTTTCTAGCGCCCTCTCTGCCCTCCCTACCTCAGCCACGACTTTCCTTGAAAAAAAGAAATCATTTTTGTCGTGGCCCCATGTCGAGGTTCGGGGCTAATGAGCTAAACGCTCGGGTTCATTCAAAATGGCTCTTTAGCCTTTAATCATCTCTACACAACAACAATATAACTGTTTGCCAAGAAAAGAAAAAAAACAAAAATCAAATAAAGAGAAAAAAAACAAACTCACCCCTTAACGATAGGTTCGATTTGGTCCGGTCGATTTTAAATCTTTGTTCATTCTGCCATTTGAGTGTGGATCCATTCTCTATTTATTCTTTTTTTTTCTCCAGTGGGTGCATTTCATTTCATTTTTTTTTTTTTATTTATTAATTTTCTTATTTCGTCCTAATTTTTAG
Source organism: Chorisops tibialis (assembly GCA_963669355.1). Lineage (NCBI taxonomy): Eukaryota > Metazoa > Arthropoda > Insecta > Diptera > Stratiomyidae > Chorisops > Chorisops tibialis. Next base: position 112,924,252 of record OY770262.1, on the reverse strand, counting down.
TTATTTATTCTATTTATTTATTTTATTTTTAATTAGTTAATTTATTCTTATTCATTTCGTTTATTTCATTTAATTCTTAGTTAATTTATTCTATTTTTTTTTATATATTTTTAATTAGTTGAGTTATTCTGCTTCATTTCGTTTAATTCATCCTAATTTTTAGTTAATTACTCTATTTTTCGGTTTACTTTTAGTTATTATATATTAGTTAGTTTATTCTTATTCATTTTGTTTATTTCATTTAATTCTTAGTTAAGTTTTTTTTTTTTTTGAAGAAAGACGAATGCGATTTGTTCGGGAAAACGCCACGAGCAAAATAGGACTGCATGCGCGACGAACTCGATTCTTGATCATCCCAAGACCGACTTGATCCAAATTTTCTTTCGATTAAATCACTAAACTTTCACTGAAGAATTCTGCCTTCTTTTTTTTTCTCCTTGCCTTTTTCTTTTCTTGTTTTTTTTTTCTTCTCGCGCGGGTAACACAATTTTTTTTTTTTTTTTTTTTTTTTAAATTTATAGCCGAAACCACTTCTTGTTCCGAACCGACAAAAAAATATCCGCGGCGTTCCGCGATTGTGGTTTGCTGCACTTTTTTTCTTTTCCGTCGTAATTACTTTTAGACACGATTGATTTCAGGCCAAAGATTTTTTTTTAAAGAGACAACCACTTCCGAAATCCGACAAATTTACTCTTCTTCTTTTGTTCGCCGCCTCATCCGCCAGAGAAAAAAACAAAACCTGCCTCCCCGAAAGTATCGCACCGCTCGACTCCACGCGGTCTTTTTTTTTTTTCGTCCTCCGCCGGCAACAAAACTAACGGCACTTCTTTTTGCCGCGTGTCACTGTTGTTATGTCGAAAGGCTCAGGGTTGGCAAACCTTTTCGATGATCAGATGCTTGCATCGAAGGCGGGAAAATTTTGAAAAACAAACAAAAAAAAATATGGTGTATATATTTTCTTTTGTTTTTCTTTACTTTTCGGGCGACGGACTCAACAATATGCAAGTTAAAGTGGTTAGGGAAGACTAAGTGGAACCCCCTTTCACAAGTAAAACCACCCTTTCACAAGTGGAACCCCCTTTCACAAGTGAAACCCCCTTTCACAAGTGGAACCCCATTCCTCTGTTGAAGAATGAAGTTCTAAAATTCTCTTTCTTTTTCTATATTTGTTGTATGATTTTAATTCTTCTTCACTTTCAGAATCAAGGAATTTTGTGATTTTATCCTTTCCCATGGGTTTAATAATTTCTTTAATTAAATATTATTCTTTAAAATTTAATTCAATATTATAATGTAATTTAAATTACCTTCATCACTGCTTTCAAGATTTTGGGCCGCACTTTTTGACATTATCAATAAAAAGTGGACTTAGGTCACTTTCAAAATTATGATTTTCAGTATTTATATTATTATCAAAATGTACGTGTTACAAAATGTTCAAATGTATTAAATATATTTCAATGCCGATTTATCTTTTTGACAGTTCAGCATAAATTATAAATGTCACCACAGTTAACTTGAAAAAAGATAAAAATGGACTTGGGCCACTTTCAAAATAAACGGCTCATATAATATACTGTACGCAGACTTTTTTGTCATATTTTCACCTATTAATTTTTGTTTGTTTTTTCTTTATTACTTCCAGGATTGTAAATTGGCACCGTTTATTTCTTCACATATTTGTTGTGTGTTGATTGAAATATATTTTTGTAAAATTTCATAAATATATATTCTTTATAACCAAACTTATTTACAATTATTTTCAAAGAATGACGGTGTATGGAGAGTTTTTTGTCTGACTGTATGTTATAGCGTTTTCCACTAGTTGAACTAGTTCGAGCTAAGCTTAAGCTTTCGTGTTTTCGTTTTCCGCTGGCCAATGTCAGTGCGACCCCTACACCGGAGTACTGCGTTCCACTGAACAAAACACTTGCATTTTGCATGCACAGTTCGAGTACCAATAACCTAAAAAGACACTGTTACTACTATTTGGGGAACGCGTGAGAGCACTGCGACCTTCTTGGCCTATTGTGCGTTTAAAAGAGACTATTAATATACAATAGATATTAATAAAATTCCATAATGTTAATATGATAATAAATTCTCTGTAACATAGACAATAAGAATAATGTAAACCTGCACATGAACACCTCCTGTATCCATATTCCTAATAGATCACATTTCAGTCTATCCACAGTCCACCCGACTCCGAAGTCCTCACATTTAATTTTCCCACACAACATTCCTATATCAAATCAGCACTTTTTACACATTCATTTTCCCATGCAATATTTTCATACTAAATCAGCACTTTTTATGTATATAAATTCAGGCAACTTAATTGTATCAAGCCGTTGTCAATAAAACGGTGATCAGAAGAAGGTTTTTTATTTTAAATAATAATTTTAGATCTCTTGGTTAATTTCAGGTATCATTGCAGCGGCTGTTGAGAAAGAAAGAACATCGTTTTTCACTGCTCCGAGCAAGCGCTAGTTTTTATACCAGAAAAGGGGTAGTGCGATTTCCATTTGCTCCATGCTAGACTACGGCGATTCCAGTAACTGATTTTGGAGCATGTCGACTCCACGAACCTGAGCTGTTCGATCAGTAACAAAGTCTTGCGTGAACTTAGACATAAGTGAGGTTGCCCTCACGATGATCTCTCAATAGGAGGATGTAGGAGATGTAACAACTGAAGGATAGTGGCTTAATGATACGCATAATAAGTAGCAAACTGAAGGGTACGAAAAGCAGGGGTTCGGCATAGCCGAGACTAGAGTACCTCCATGCAAGAGGTAGAGTATGGCAGAAATGTCACAACCAACTCCTGCGAATTCACCGTCCTCATTTCACCATTCGTGGAGTGGTGAGTTTAGTGGTTTTCTTTTGCCAATTTCATGCACCCTAAGATAAATTCTTGCTTCAAAATTTTTGTTTGTGACTTTTTAGTTAAGTATTAAAAAACTGCGCACAGTTCTGAACATCAGAACGTACTTAAAAAAAATATCGACACTTTTTTGAAATTTCGCTCCAAAAACAGGACTTCAGCTTTGCCAAAGTATGGAAAAGCGCCTCTAGTGTCCCATGGAGTAACTATAGCCGAGACGACCTAGTAGTAAGCAGGAAGATACGAAAATTGATGCAAGAGCAATATGCATGAAGTTGCAAACTGGAGGAGGCGAGAAGCAGGGGCTTGGTATTGCCGGAACGTGCCAGTAGCAGGCGGAAAGATGTAATGATGTAATTGATGTAAATCAAATGGGTGATAATAGTAGCGAACTAAAGGATGCGAAAAGCTGGAGTTCGGTATAGCCGGGACGGCTTAGTAGTACTGTCCGGGTTTATAGCACTTTATTGCTTTTGATCCCGAGCTAGCAAAGTTGTTGTTATTGTTATTGCTGGTTGTATTTGCAATTTCTTTTTCCTCCTTTCAATATTTTGATCCAAAGTGTTGCCAAGGCACAGATTTTTTTTTCCTACTTTTATGTACTTTCATAGTTGGTTTTTTTCGCTGATTTTAATTAGTTTATCTTTGCTGCTATTTTTGTTTTTTGTTTTCTGTTTCTTATTTTAGGTCTTATTTAAAGTTTAAATAGTTAAATTTTCCGCGTACGATCCTAGGTATTTTTTTCCGTGGTATAATCTATTTATAGTTTTCTATAGTCTTTCGTTTGGTGCTTCTGTTTTTTTTTCTCCTGCTAGCCATTATTTAATTATTTATTCTTACTATTATTTTTTTTTATTATTCTTTCTTTTCATTTATTTTCCAAAAAAAAATATAAAAAAAAAATAGGCATCAGTCTTTAAATCGATTTGAAGGTTTGCTACAATCCAGAGTTTAATTACATCTGGATAAAATTACTGATCCAAAGACATATCATGTACTTTTGTTATGTGTATAGAAGCCCAGCAATGACAGCAGCGAACACTTTATCATAACTGGGCAATCTAAATCTATTCAAGCTCTGACGCTGAAATCGTTATCGCGGGCGATTTCAATGTACATAGCATTGCCTGGCTTAAACATTCCTCCACTACGGACCAAGGGGGACATTATACTGAGCTTTTTGTCTCTTTAAACGGATAAACACAACTGGTGGATGAGCCTACTCGTTTACCAGACATCGCAGGTCATATTCCTAACCTCCTTAACTTAATTCTCACCAACGAACCTGAGAAATATTCTGTCTCTGTCATACCCCATCGCCAATTGGAAATACTGATCACTTCTTGATTCGTGCTCAATTCCCAGTTGCAGCAATTACACCGCTGACAGTCAAGGCACCTCGAAGAAACATTTGGCAGTTCAAAAGAGCCAATTGGGGGGCGCTAAATAACTTCTTCAATGCCTTTAATTGGAAGTTGTGCCTCGATTCCAATGACTGCGATGAAGCTTGTAGAAGTATTGTAGTGACCCTACAATATTAATAATATACGAATAATAATTTTTATTATGAATTGAAATAAGAACGTATTTTGGTTACAACCTGCATATTTAATTTTCAATCCGCACTGTATAATATATCAAAATTCTAGGTATATAATATTTTTCACTCAATATAATTATAATATTTTGATTTTGTAAGTAGGCTATAAAAACAGATAAAAAAATAAGAGATTCATTCGAGAATGTTTTTGATCAGAAAAAGCGCTGTGTTTTATGTCCGAAAATAATAATTAAATAAAAAGCAATAATAATTAAATAATAATTAAATAAAAGGCAATTTATAAATAGAGATTAGAGTTTTTGTAAAGATTATTAACTCTAACATTGGTGACCCCGAAGAATTTAACGTTGCAATGCAGGAGTGCAGCAGTCAATCTTCTCAAGAAAAATTTTTTTTTTCTCAAGAGAAAAAGTGCCGTTCTTGTGAATTCGGCATACTGAATCGGCGAAACGCAGCGACCAGCGGCAGCATCCAAGCGTAAATTTACAGCATACATTTGTGCAAACGCAAGAGTGCCGGACAACAGAGAAAAAAAAAAAAGAAGAAGCATCCAAGCGTAAATTTACAGCATACATTTGTGCAAACGCAAGAGTGCCGAACAACGGAAGAAAAAAAGAAGAAACATCCAAGGCAGCAACAAGACTTAGGAAATATTATAAACACCAATTATAATTTTTCATATCAAAATTATCATATAATTTTCATGTAAGTACCTAAAATTTTGGTATAACAATAGATTTTATCAATCAGTGCGTATTAGAAGACTTTTTAAAAAAAAAAAAAATATTTTATCAGTCAGTCAAAAAGATTAATTCATATTATTCGGATATATTTATATATATAAAAAAAGTGAAAACTAAAAGGGATGAACGGTTTCTTTTTGTAATAGTGATTGATTGTTAAAGGCAATTAATATTTCATTTGTGTGTGTGTGTGTTTTTATATATAACGAGTTTTGTGTTAATATTAATAATTTTCTTATATACGACGAGTTTTCTGTTTGTCGGTAATTTTCCTTTTCGGATTTTTGATTTTTCCTTTCTCTCACTCTTGATTTCACATCATGGGAATCGAAGACGAAGAGATAAATCAGCCGAATGTTAAAGACATAAGGCAATCATCAAACGAGAATTCACTGAACCCACATTGCAGCAATGCGTATGGGAATGAATTAAGCCCTATGCATGTGCGCTTACCCACTTTCTGGCCTAATAGCCTTATAACATGGTTCATTCAAGTTGAATCACAGTTTGCAATAAGCAGAATAACTAGCGATGCTTCTAAATACAACTACGTTGTGGCAGCCTTACCACACGACGTTGCGGAATCGCTTACTGATATTCTTGAGAATCCGCCAAAGGATAATACGTATCCATATTTAAAAAAAGCAATCATAGATCGCCATTCACTCAGCATTGAGTCAAGAATTAAAAAATTAATTTCAGTGGAAGAAATGGGTGATAAAAAACCATCTGAATTCTACCGCACAATGAAACTATTGGCAGGAAATTCAGGAACAGTTGGGGAAGAGTTAGTGAAAAAACTTTGGGTAGCGAGATTACCCAACTTAATCAATATAGCGCTGATTCCCCAAATGAGCAACGATATGCGGTGTATTCTCGATACAGCTGACAAAATTTGGGAGGCAATGAAAAATAATGATAATGTTGTATCAGCTATTAACATACGCCCAGAAAAACACTTTAATGACTCCAATTCTGAAAAAATTGAAAAATTGGAGCGAGAAATTCAAGAGTTGAAACAATTAATAACGAATAAATGTAACCTTAGAACTTCAAGGTCGCCCACAAGAGGTAGAAATTCAACTGGTTCGTCTAACAATAGATCCAGGTCAAGGGGAAACAAATACAATCCAAACGGATCTCTGTGTTGGTACCATTTCAAATATGGAAGTGATGCCAAAAAATGTATAACGCCATGCACATTTAAAAATTCTACCCCATCAACATCCGTTTCAACAAACTAAATAATCCCACTATTCAAGCGGCTGATAGTGGGGTGTTATTAAAAAGTCGCCGCCTATTCGTCAAAGACAAAAATAGTAATTTAAATTTCCTGATTGACACAGGTGCCGATCGTTCTGTAGTTCCACGTAAATTTTGCGCAAATACTACAAGCAATAACTCTGAGTTGTGCCTGTTCGCCGCGAACGGAACAACCATAAATACATTCGGAACTCGACTGATGCAAATAGATTTAGGTCTTAGACGAACATTCTTACACGTTTTTATCATAGCCAAAGTAAACCAACCCATTATAGGCGCGGATTTCTTGGAAAAATTCGCATTAAACGTTGATCTTAAAGGCAAACGATTGATAGATAGTAAAACGACTTTGCACATAAGCGCGAAGTCTTCTAATACAAATACCCCAACTCCAACAAACTACTCAATAGACAATCCATTCGGTGAATTACTTCGCAAATATCCTTCGTTAACCGCATCTCCGGATTTTACGCTATCGACAAAACATAGCGTAGTACATCATATATTAACAGAAGACCATTTACCATACTCCAAACCTCGTCGACTTGAGCCAGCAAAATACAAAGCCGCCAAGTTGGAATTTCAGCATATGGCGAACATGGGAATTTGCAGACCATCCTTTTCCCCAGTATCTTCACCGCTGCATTTGGTAGCCAAAAGAGGTAGTGACGAGTTACGACCATGCGGTGATTACCGTAGACTAAATGCCGTCACAATACCTGATCGTTACCCAATACCTCATATACAAGATTTTACCATGAGGCTTGCAGGATGTTCTATTTTCTCTAAAATAGATTTATTTAGGGCATATCACCAAATTCCAGTTGCGGTAGAGGACATTCATAAAACCGCAATCACGACTCCTTTTGGTTTATATGAGTTTCCAAGAATGAGTTTCGGATTACGTAACGCCGGTCAGACTTTCCAGCGTTTTATGAATGAAGTCGTGCTAGGACTCGATTTCGTTTTCGTCTACATTGACGATATATTGATAGCTAGTAAAGATATCACTGAGCACAAAAATCATTTAAAACTCCTTTTTGAAAGGTTATCAAAATACGGTTTAACAATAAAACCAAATAAATGTATTTTTGGAGCGCCAACACTTGATTTTCTTAGCCACACCATTTCCAAAGATGGAATCACTCCATCAGCGGACAGAGCTAAAGTCATACAAGACTACCCGTCACCTAAATCCATCAAACAAACACAAAAGTTCATTGGAATGGTTAATTATTACCATCGTTTTGTTCCACACTTGGCCGAATTTCTTGCACCAATATATTCACACATCACTACATTACAAAGCCAAATCAAATCAAAAGTAAAACCAACATTTTCCTGGCCTGATGAATGCGAGATATCTTTTAAAAAAATTAAAGACGCGATGTGCAAAGCCGTTTTACTCGTTCACCCTGCCGAGGGCGCGGAGATTAGCATAACGACAGATGCCTCTAACCACGCTGTCGGAGCTGTACTACAGCAGTATCACAACAAAAAATGCCAGCCTTTAGCATTTTTCTCTCGGAAATTTTCATCAGCAGAAAAGAATTATTCCACGTTTGACCGTGAGCTTCTAGCTATATTTCTAGCCATAAAACATTTCAAATACTTTGTAGAAGGAAGGTCATTCGTCATTTACTCAGATCATAAGCCATTGGTATATGCTATCAAATCAAAAAATGATAGAAGTCCTAGACAGACACGTCATCTGGAATATATTGCACAATTTACAACGGATATCCGCCATGTTAAAGGAAAGGACAATATCGTAGCCGATTGCCTTTCGAGAATAGGTACGGATATTTCTTCGATAAATATTCATTTGGATCACGCCACTTTCGTCAAGCACCAATCATCTGACACCGATTTGCAGAGATTGCTTAATGATCCGAAACGGCAAGATTCTCAAGTAAAAATGGAACAAGTTCCTACTCCACTATCTGACGACAAGCTCTGGTGCGAAACGAGTACCGGAAAGCCTCGACCATTTGTTCCGCAGGCACTTAGACAACATGTTTTTCATAAGCTTCATTCTCTGTCACACCCAGGCATAAAAGCCACAAGAAAGTTAATCTCAGCTCGATATTTTTGGACGAATATGACAAAAGACATTAAAGCGTGGACTCAATCATGCATCCCTTGCCAAAAAAGTAAAGTTAATAGACACACAAAGTCAACACCCGGGAGATTTGAAACACCCGCTGGTAGATTTGACCACATCCATATGGATCTAGTTGGTCCACTTCCCACATCGGATGTACTAAGAACCACCGCTTACCACCCACAGTCTAATGGGATGGTAGAACGTCTGCATAGACAAATCAAGGCATCACTCATGGCAAGGTGTAACACCATGCACTGGAGCAACGAGCTACCAATGGTGATGCTTGGTTTAAGAGTAGCCGTCAAAGAGGACCTAAAATGCTCCCCATCTGAAATGGTTTATGGGCAAGCTCTTAGAATCCCTGGCGAATTTTTCGAAAATTCCAATTCATTGAACTTAACAGAAAACTTTATAGAAAGGTTACGTAGTAATATGAGAGATATTAAAGCAACAGAACCACGTTCTTGCGGCAACTCCAGAGACTTTATACCGAAGTCACTGGACACTTGCACCCATGCATTCGTTAGAGTTGACAAAGTCAAGCCACCCTTGAATCCATCCTATGAAGGACCTTTTCCGATAATCAGAAGATTCCGAAAAAATTTTGTAATAAATATCAACGGTCGTAATAAATCCATTTCGATCGACCGATTGAAACCAACATTTGGAATAGCCACAACAAATATCCTTAAGGAAAACAAGCACAAACACGAAGGAAATAAAAAAGTAAAATTTGCTAGTCAACTCGTCAATACGCGGTATATAGAATAAACTTCATTATACTCTAGATGAAATCTGAGAGTATTATAAGTTTGCCACAAAGTTTGTAACGCCAAGAAATAAGGCCCCGAGAAAAAAATCAATGATACAGAAGTTCATATAATCACTCAAAAATCTCAAAACCGGATGTCCGTCCGTCCGTCCGTCCGTCCGTCTGTCCGTCCGTCCGTCCGTCCGTGTCCTCTCTAGCTTGAGAACGCGTTGAGCTAGAAAGTTCAAATTTTGTATACGTCGTTTTTAACAAAAAAGTAAGGTCAAGTTCGTGAACGGGCCAAATCGCTCCACCCCTTCTACCCCCTCCCATACAAAATGACACAAATGCGCAATTTGACAATAAACGGATTTGCTCGAAAAGTATAATAGCTATTAGCCTGAAATTTGGAATGTATTACTTTTATGATAATATCAATCTACCGTATAAAATTATGCGTGTCCTTCCCCTCCTTCTACCACCTCCCATACAAACTGTACTTGTCATGAATTACTCTAAGCCAATTTATTCAGTGCGCATAAAATTTAGCGGGCTGAAATTGTGCATTAAATTTTTATTTAAAATTGTTAGAAAGGTCAAAAAAAATTAGACGATTAGCTTCACCCCTTCTACCCCCTCCCATACAAAATGGCACAATTTCGCAATTTGACAATAAATGGATTTACTCGAAAAGTATAAAAGCTATTAATCTGAATTTTGGGATATATTACTTTCATAATGATTTAAATTCACAGTAGAAAAATTATTTGCGTCCTCCCTCTCTTTCCACCCCCTCCCATACAAACTACACTTTTTCATGAAATGCTCTAAGTCGATTTTCTCAGAACATTTAACATTTATCAAGCTCATATTTTGTAATAAATGCTTAATTAGCATTATCACTTAGATCAGAAAAAATATTTGATTAGCCTCACTTGCTTCTACCCCCTCCCATACAATATGACACAGTTTCACAACTTCACAAAAAATCGATTTTCTTGAAAAGTATGAATAGCACTAGTCTGAAATTTAAGGGATGTCAATTTTATAATATTCCTAGTTATTTCTGAAAAAATTACTAAAATCCCCCCACTCTTTCTACCACCTCCCATACAAACTGCACATTTTCACTAAATCTAACTCACTAATTTTCTCAGTTCCCATTCATTTTTTGGAGCAAGCATTTTGTGTAAAACATTTTTATAACTACTTTAGCATGATGGGGAACAAAATTTGATCAATGCTATAATCCCTTCTAACACTCCCCTTACAAAATTTCTTGGGATCACAAAAAATTTCATCTAGAGTTTCGTAAGATTGCGCTTTACGCGCAATCGTAGCCCTGTTATGTTTTTTGTTTTTATTATTAACAATTAACTTTATTAGCTATATTTTAATTTAAAAAAAATATTTTAATGCTAATAGTTTGACAATTTAATAACCGTTTCACTAGAAAGGGGGTACTGTAGTGACCCTACAATATTAATAATATACGAATAATAATTTTTATTATGAATTGAAATAAGAACGTATTTTGGTTACAACCTGCATATTTAATTTTCAATCCGCACTGTATAATATATCAAAATTCTAGGTATATAATATTTTTCACTCAATATAATTATAATATTTTGATTTTGTAAGTAGGCTATAAAAACAAATAAAAAAATAAGAGATTCATTCGAGAATGTTTTTGATCAGAAAAAGCGCTGTGTTTTATGTCCGAAAATAATAATTAAATAAAAAGCAATAATAATTAAATAATAATTAAATAAAAGGCAATTTATAAATAGAGATTAGAGTTTTTGTAAAGATTATTAACTCTAACAGTATCACCGAGATTATCCTGAAGGGTATGAAGCTCTACATACCTTCCAGTCATAAAAAAGTTAGGCCGTCGAAGGACTCTTGGTTCAACAAAAAATATCTCGATGCAATTCAGACCAAGAAACAAGCATTTCAAACATTTAGAGGCAATAAAACACCTGCCAACAGAGAACTTTTCAATGCATCAAGAAATGCCGGCAAATCCATACTCAATCGTGTTAAATTTCAGCATGAACAAAAACTTCGACGGAAGATCCTCCAGTACCCTAAAGGCTCGAGGTCTTACTGGTCATTTGTCAAAACGGTCAACAACAATTTCATTTCTTCTTCTCTACCACTTCGAGTTGTTGGCGACCGTACCGTCGTTGATCCTAGCGAAAAAGCCAATTTACTAGCAGCAAATTTCGCAAGAAACTTTCACCTTCCATCAAACCAATCGCCTCCCGCTACAAAACCTTCTGGTTTCTCACTGTCTCCACTGCATTTTCGCACGAGACTTATTTCTCGGATCCTCACAGAGCTCAATATCCACAAATCCGCTGGTCCGGACGGTATTCCCCCTATTACCTTTATAAAGTGCGCCTTTTCTTTAGCTAAGCCTCATCGCAATCTTTTCTATCTTTCTTACTCTTCTGGGTGCTTTCCACGTATGTGGAAAGTTGCGAATGTTCAGTCCATTCCCAAGAAAGGAAGCAAAGGGAGCCCCGCACAACTACCGCCCAATAGCCATTACTTCAGTGCTCTCGAAAATAATGGAAACTGCTGTCAATCGTAAAATTGTCAAATATCTGGAGGATAAACAGCTCATCCATGATCGTCAGTATGGGTTCCGTTTTGGACGGTCGACGAGTGATCTTTTAATCTACTTGACAGAGCGTTGGAACTCATGCTTACAATATGGCGAAGGTCAAGTTCTCGCACTTGACATTGCAAAAGCTTTTGACAGAGCTTGGCACGTTAGTTAAGCTTAGGGCCATCGGCCTTAATGATACCCCTGTTCAACGGATTGAGAGCTATCTCTCTGAACGCGCTATACGAGTAGCATTAGATGGCATTATTTTTTTGTCCTACCCAATTGATTCCGGCGTCCCACAAGGTTCTGTTTTATCTCCAACTCTTTTCTTAGTTTTCATAAACGACCTTCTGTCATCCACTCTCAATCCAATCCATAGTTTTGCGGATGACAGCACCTTAGATAACACCTATGAATTTAACTCTGCTGCGGAATCAAACAATCATTCTATTGCTTCCAATCGCAGGAAGTTATTCAGTTCGCTGAACTCGGATTTCAACTGAATCCTGGAATGGGGCAGGAAAAACAGAGTAGAGTCAAGGCATCCAAAACACAGGCCTCATAATGTATGCTGCACCGATAAGGAGTGAAACTCTACGATACAAATCTTACGCGAATATGTTAAAAAAAACCCCACAGAGTAAGTGCGCTAAGGGTATGCTGTGGATTTCGCACAATTTCATATGACGCGGCGAATGTCATAACTGGTTTACTGCCGCCATACATACTAGCTGGTGAAGCACAACGATTATATCACAAAAAGAATACGATAAGCCGATGCTTAACAGTAGAAGAGAAAAAAAAGAGCAACGGGTAAGTACCAATGCCTGGCAACTGCAATGGAATACCGTAAACAAAGGCCGCTGGACGAATAGACTCATAAGAGACATAGATAAGTGGGTTGGACGGAAGCATGATGAAACCATCTACTGAGAAAATATTAACCCCGACAACATATGTAGTTCCATATATGCTGAGCAGCAGCGAAATCTGGAATGCGGTGACTCAGATGTGCGTGAAAGTTCTCACCCACCTAAGGAGACTCGAAAGACTACGTAGGGAACTATCTGAGACAGAAGTGCCTACAACAGCTAGAGTTGGTAGTTGAATAAAATAGGAAGTGTCATAAGACATTACATGTGACAGTAATTTGCCGTTTGAGCTTCATGCTCCTCCCTCCTCCTGACAAAATACGTAACGGTTGTCCCGGGGGGTAGTGGGTTAGGCGAGGGGATTTTAGCGGGTTCAAGTCCCGCACTTCAAGGCTTTCGATGCTTTTCCCCGCATTAAAAAAAAAACAGGCCTGTCATCTATCCCTCAAACGGGATGTTTCAGTGTTGTCTCACAATGTAACCTTTTTATATGCAACAACCTAATGGAATTGTTGTTAGTTGGACCTATAAAGCATTTTTTTTTCGTGCGAGTCATTCCCTTGTCGTCCGATCACTGTCGGCCGCTTCTCTACATTTCCCGCGGGATTGTTGTTGGAGACCTTGATCATTCCGATCGAGTCGCATTTGGTCGCAAATATTCTTCATAGTGTTGTTGGAGACCTTGAACATTCCGATCGTGTCGCATAGCGTTCATGAAGGTGTTACTTGTATTGTTTGTACGCACGCTCTTATTGGCATCGGTGTTCAATTAATGATGAGCAAGTATAGCTGACATGTAACATTACCCTCTCCTTAGCTACTGTTCACATTCTGCCCCAGAAATTGATGTTGTACTTCGCTTACAGCAGTCACGTCGTAAATTTCCCGCCTGTCTACAATTCTAACATCGTAGACATTTGTTGTTTTCGCGTGGCTTATTGGGCCATCTGGCACAATCTTTGCCTGAGCAATTCATTCCTCTTCGCTGACTTCCTCTTCTCTATATATGTATATGTCCGACGTTTCCAACTCATGCACAAGTCATTTTCGCCACGATGAAGTCTGGATACGGTGATGGCAGTTCCGGCGGCATTCCTTCTATCGCTATTCTCCGGTCTCTGCTGAGGCTTTTATCAAGCTGATCGAAAATTACAAAACACTATTATCATATGCAGAATTGGAGTAATTGAGTTTGGGAAGGGTAATTTATGGTTAATTAATTATTATCAGGTGGTTAAATTAGTCAAGGATTTCCGGGTAAGAATTTTCTTCTATAACAGTAGCACTACAGTCCAAATCGGGCCTTGGCCTCCTGACCTTCAAGTTCCTTAACATTTTCGTTACTAATTTAATGTGGAAGGGTTGTTAGTTCTTCGCACAACCCTCTATCTACGAATTTATCATTTTCATAGATTGAGGTAACCATGATATTGTTGCGAGCGAGGGGTTCGCCGGATTTCAAGAAAAACACAATTCGTTTAAGATATAAGGATAATTTATTTATTGCACTTTTACACAATTTCCCGATCACTTCACTTAATTCGCTCTAAAAAACTTAATTCGCACAACACGGTAACACCGCCGATCTATCGCTTTCGCTCACTTACACCAATAGGTGTTTTCCATAAAACTGTCGCTGAGTTACTGCTCACTTGTCGCAAAACTCTGGCTATTTATACTTGATTTATCCAATTCTCGAACCTTCTCTGGTGTATGTTTTTCTGCTGGGTCTGGACTATTCTAGAAGTTACTAGATGGCGTCGGGTGTCATTGGTTGTGTTTTCGGGGAGTTACTAGAAGCTTTTACTATGGCCCTCTACATGTTGGAAGAATATTCTATATAGTTTTGGCGGATTTGAGTGAGATCATTGCCAGATCTATAACAATATTAGAAGATTATTCGAGAACTTATTGCGTGGTTTGTTCTGGCATATTGGAGAAGATCAATATTGCGTGGTGGCCAGATTTATAACAATATATTCAAGCAAGCAGTGTGCTAGAATCGACCGGGATTTGAACTCACGACCTTCGCATTGTACACCAACACGCTACCCACTAGGCTACGCACTAGCTGGATACGAATTTCGACAGGTAGCCAAACTGCTGATAACTTGTATACGGTGTTTCGGTTGAAGTTCTGTAGATGTTTGGAAATTTTAATGGTTTCTCGTACTATCTGTTGAAAATATTGATTTGTTTTGGCCAACATTTGCACATGGTCAAAACCGATCGTATGATCTTCTGCCGTCGCATATTCCGAGACTGATGCATGGTTTTTTGTCCTTCTGGTTTTCCGAAATACCCCGGATAGTAGTCGGTGTAGAGAATGTTGTCTTGAAAGAAATCCAATGGCGTCAAATCGCATGATCTTGGTAGCCGATTCACATCGCCGCGGCGCGAGATAACTCTCCCTTCAAATTTCGTCTTCAACAATTCCATCGTTTCGTTTGCTGCAGGTTGCGCCGTCTTGTTGAAAGCACATGTCTTCGAGATCGATTTCAGCAATTCGAGGCCAGAAGAAGTTGTTTATCATCTCACGGTAACGAACGCCGTTGATTGAGGTAACCATGATATATTCAAGCAAGCAGTGTGCTGGAATCGACCGGGATTTGAACTCACGACCTTCGAATTGTACACCAACACGCTACCCACTAGGCTACGCACTAGCTGGATACGAATTTCGTTCTTACCAAATTTTAAGACAGGTAGCCAAACTGCTGATAACTTGTATACGGCGTTTCGGTTGAAGTTCTGTGGATGTTTGGAAATTTTAATGGTTTCTCGTACTATCTGTTGAAAATATTGATTTGTTTTGGCCAACATTTGCACATGGTCAAAACCGATCGAATGATCTTCCGCCGCCGTCCGCATTCTTGAAGATTGAAAGTCCAATCACTCCCTCAACCCAAAATGCGCGCCAAACAGTGACTCGCGGTGGATGCATGGGATATTCAAGGATCACTCTTGGATTCTCAGCTCACCAAATGCGACGATTCTGCTTGCTGACATAGCCATCAAGTTTGAAATGCGGACTTAATGGGACACCCTTTATATTTCAAAACGATGTATGCAAGTGGAAAATTTTAAATTTGTAACTTTTACCAGAGCCCTAAAAAATTCGACATTGTGGTACACCACCTCCCTCTCCATACATCCCCCAAATTTAAATGTTTACCAAAACTAAAAGATATAGAGCTCTACAATTTGACAAATTTTTAATAATTTTTCAACTTGACATCTGTATTGAATTTTGAGATTTAACGATTTGAAATTTTGAAATGTGAACCATTTTTTTAATACTCCCCATTTCCCCCACTGCTATAATATTCAAATTTTACATTTTTCTCATGATCCGCTAGTATAGTTTTAGGACACATTTTCATTTCAATTACATAGCATAAGTGATAGTTGAGATATTAATGTTTAAGTGTTTTTCTTTGACCCTCTCCCTTATTGGCTTCGCTCTAAGTTGTTTATGATGGTTCTGTATGAAACATTGGTCTTGAGATATTAATTTTTTATGGTAAGTAATTCAGAAGATATAAACATTTCAAAAAACAATTCGGTCTACAATTTGCTCTTAGCCCCACTTTTTCGGGCACCAATGTATAAAAAAATTAAATTTTTTTTGTAGGTTGTTTCCCCTCTATGTTGATTTTTAGCTTTTTAACTAGAACCATAGTTGAGATATTCAAATTGCTTTTTTTTGGTTCTGGCGCTTCCCCGCTTACTCCTTAACCTCAGCATCCTCCTCTTTAAGGGTTTGGGAGTTAATGTGCGCTGAGCGTACACGATTTTTTTTCCATTTTTAGCTAATTTTGTCGTGAAACGCGAAAAAACAAAGTTTCAGAGTAGCAATCTTTTTTCCCAAGTCTATTATAATATTTTATTTTTAGAATAATAGAGTAAACATAACAAACAAACGTCGTACGTAAACTAATAAACACTAACAAATGAATGAATCAACAGTTTCTGATTTCGTCATAAATGGAGTGCTAATTATGCTGAGCTTCATCGAAAAGGTTTAAAACGCCCAGAGCTCATGATCCCCGCTCATTGGCCGCAACCCGCGTGCCCATATCCAATAGCCCAGCAATATCGTAAACCGTCTCTCGCTCCCACGGGCTCTTCACCTCGACAAAAGGGTAACGCGTAACGCAAAGCAAAAAAGAACATGTTCGTACTAGAAGTTTCACTTCAATTATAATCAAATTAACTGGTATTGGAAATGTCGTCAACATTAAAAATCGGAAGAAATACTTGATTGATCTAAATTCTTTTATTTAGATAATTTCAGACGGATTGAAACTTAGTGTTGCACCAAGATTCCTTGCCGGTGTGTAAAGGTCTTAGACCAGTACACTATTTGTTCGGGTACGAAGAAGAGCAATAAAATGCGCACGGGAGTTAATGGATAACTAACTTTTATTTTACTTCTCTAGCTTATTTATACAATTATTTACATAAATTCTGTCGTGAGAAACAATACAGGAATTTTGGTTCACAAGCCTTTCCATGCATAGTTTTTGCGATAAGAAGCCAGACGCAATATGATGCCTTAATTCAACTGACTAACTGGCAGATGCAATATGATGCTACTTACGCGACAGGTGCATGAAAAGACTTATGAGAACGGAATTTAACAAATTTGCTTAAATTGCATGTTTATAATTAAAGACGATCTATGTGGAATTGTACGTTAAATGATATGAATGATTAAATGAAATTGAATTGAATTGAATGAAATTGTCATTGTATAAGTTTGATATTGATAAATAGATTGATCGGCATTGAACATCCTCCCCGGCATTGAATGAACTGCATTCAATCGTTGAAGCTGGTAGTGAAGAGATTTTCGGTGGCACAGTCTTCAGAGCGCTTGGTCTCAGGATTGCTGTCGTGAGGTGGTGAGTTGGCCTCAAGATCTGGAGCTGATGATGCTGGTTGACCTCTTCTTACGCGGCGTAGTCTCCAGAATAAGAAGATCATGATGCTGATTACCAAAGCTAAGCTGGCGTAACCGAGCGAGTAGTGGTGGATGTTATGACCGTGTATCAACTCGGGAAGCTGGACCCTTGTTTCTTGGAGTTGGTGTTTTAGCGTTTCCAGTTCGTGAAGATGTGGTGTGTAATGATTATGATATCGCAACGCCGAAGATAGGTTTGGGTTTGTTACTATGTCTGTTAGGTTCAGTGTTGGGACATACGACAGTCTCTCAATTGCAGGATACACCTTGTGACCTTGAATGGTGATGAGCGGTTGTTTTATGATGCAATCGCTGTCGATCTTCAGAATTCCAGTGCTCTGAAGCACAAGCTGAGTCATGTTGTTGTCGCACACTACGTTGATTGTAGTTTCCGATTCCAGTGAGTAAATCCAGTGATTCGGATTGTGCATTTGCACCCAATATGGTCCTGGTTGCATGGTCATGATTTGACACAGAGAGCTCGGAGGCATACGATTCAGTAGGCGCATTTCGCAAGAACTCACTTGTGAGCCCAATTTGTAGAGAGGATGACGTTGTTTGCACAGGTATTTTTCCGCCTCAATCGCAATGCAGGTCCTTAGCTCTGAATCTGGAAGCGGATAGTAATGATCTCGGTGCAAATTGGCTATTAAGAACTTGAATGAAGGCCTAATAGCAGTTAATGTGTCGTTTATTTTGACTGGAACCGGAGTCAATTTAAAAAGTTCAAATTCTTCTGAGCGTAGGAGAGGCAATCGTAGCTTGAATATAATATGCCTTGTGGTGGCTCTGCCTTCCAATGATATTAGACTGTAGAATTTCAAGACATCTTCCAAATTTACCGGTAATTTTAATGCTGGAGGAAGGTTTGCTCGAATGTTTATTAGCTCCGCCCTTAGTTGACGTGGCGAAATTAGCTGAGTACTCAATTTGCCGTGCTGCGTGTTTGTGAGGACGTCCAATATTGAGTTTTGAGTCTTCTGGAAGTTGGTGATAGTTAACAGGGTTTGTAGTGCTAACGTAGAGAACGATTGGGCTAGATTTTCCTGCCGTAATTTGTCTTCGATGCCCGTGATTTGAAAAGAAATGCTGTTGAACTGTTGCTGCACTCTTTCAAACTCTTCCTTTATAGCTGCATGGTCTCTCTGCATTACGTTGATTGTTGCATCGAGGATGGAAGTTTGATTTCGCAGTAGTTCTGTTAGGTGATCTTCGTTCTTCTGGATTGAGTCGATAGTCGTTGACATGTCTTCTGCATATTTTGAATCCAGAACGCCGAATAAAGCACTTGCTACATTACCGACGATGTTTAACGCACCGCGTTTTTGTCTGGATGGTGGCTGCGTTTTTAGTAAGTCATTGGTTTGATCCAGCTCGTTGAGAACATGTTTGATTTGTTTAACTATGTTGGCATAGGAATCTCGTTTGTGCATTGCCGAAGATAAATTATCAAGAATTGAACTGCAATTGCGCAAGATTTCAAATTCCTTCCAGTATGGGTCCATGTCATAATAAGCTATGAG
Source organism: Chorisops tibialis (assembly GCA_963669355.1). NCBI lineage: Eukaryota > Metazoa > Arthropoda > Insecta > Diptera > Stratiomyidae > Chorisops > Chorisops tibialis. The sequence goes on along the minus strand of OY770262.1, from coordinate 112,904,959 downwards.
ATTCCATTCGCTAGCAATGATATTTGTAGAACCTATGTTCTCGAAGAATATTCCAGGATTTGTTTTGAAAGGCGTTACCTTCATCGAGCTGATACTAGTCACCGGTAAAATCAAGCATGTTAATAGCATGGTGGCAATTGCGGTACCTAGCGTGAGACGAGCTCTTTTCGGAGGATTGTTGGTCTTGTCTTCAGACCTTCCTGGTGATTCATTTATCTTCCTTGTATAATCACCTTGATTTGAGCTGGGAGATGGTTCAGATAGCTCTTGTTCAACAGGGAGGGGAGCTAATCGATGAATTGGTCGACGGAGTATATTATGTGCTGTTCGAACATCGACCACTCTCACCAGTCCATCTTCTCCCTTGATTATATTGCGTATTCGCCCTAGGGACCACTTCAAAGGAGGCAGGTTGTCATCTTTGATTATGACCATTGTGCCTGGCTTAACGTTGTTGCACTGCTGCTTCCATTTATAACGCTGTTGCAGGTTGCTCAGGTATTCACTTGACCATCTCTTCCAGAATTCATTTTTAATGTGTTGGACGAGTTTCCAGCGCGTCAACAAGTTTACCTTCACTGGTTCAGCTTGTGGATCTACTGAAGAGGTTAATGTATCACCAATCAGCAAATGAGCTGGAGTAAGGGCTGATAGATCGTTGGGATCTGATGAGAGTGGTGTGATTGGACGTGAGTTGAGTATGGCCTCCGCTTCAATGACCACAGTCTCCATCTCCTCGTACGTTAGTGAGGCTGAGGCTAGGTTATGCCGCAACAAGTGTTTGGCCGATTTTACTGCAGCTTCCCATAGTCCACCAAAATGCGGAGCTCGAGGTGGGATGAATTGGAATTCTATTCCCTTGGTGCTGCACTCGGATGTAACCTTATCTTTAGAAAGCTTGTTACTGACAATCTCCTTGAGCTCTTGAAGCTGATTTCGCGCTCCCACAAAATTAGTTGCATTGTCACAGTATATTCTTCTACAATGACCTCGTCTGGCCATAAAGCGCCGCAGTGCTCCAAGAAAACCATCTGTTGATAGGTCGCTGACTAGCTCAAGATGAACAGCCTTGGATGCAAAACAGCAGAATACTGCAATATAGGCCTTCTGCGGTCGTTTTCCTCTGGTTTTGTAGTGCGTAAAGACTGGACCGCAAAAATCGACTCCTGCGTTGACAAATGGACGGGCAGGTTGAACGCGATCTGCTGGTAGATTGCCCATGAGTTGTGTTAACAATTTTGGTCTTGCCCTTGTGCATCGAACACAGTGCTGTACTACAGCGCGAGCAATATGTTTTCCCTTTATGGGCCAGAATGTTTGTCTGGTGATGGCCAATAACGTTTGAGGGCCAGCGTGCATGTTTTCTCTATGCAAGTCGTTAATGATCATCTTGGTAAACGGATGTGCGTATGGTAGCAACGCAGGATGTTTAGCGTTGTAGCTCAAATTTGATGCCTCAAGGCGTCCTCCTACTCGAAGAATACCCTTTTCATCTATGAAGGGTGATAGGGTGCTGATGTCACTGGTTTTTGACACTTCTTTGAATTTCAGGATATTTTTGATGTCATCGCTGAATTCGTGCTGCTGCATATATTTTATTATGATTGTTTGCGCATCGTCTAATTCCTTAACGCTTGGTGTAGTTGTAGGTGAAGATTCGGCACGCCTTGCTGATTTATTTATGAATCGAAGAACATATGCAACGACACGCTGCAAGCGGCGAAAGGAGTTACGATGATCAATGATTTGAATGAAGTTAGTCGTTTTGCTCGTTGTTCCACTGCATACCGCTCGTGGTTTTTCTCTCCTTTCTAGTGGTGATTCTAAGACCTTTGTGAGAGGTTTAGGCCATAGATTCTCGTTTCCATGTAGAAGCGTAGGTCCATAAAACCAGAGATGGTTGGTTGCTAGTTTTTCGGGAGAGATTCCCCGCGTTAACAAATCAGCAGGATTTTCGGCTGATTTGATGTGCCTCCATTGCTCAGGAATGGATATTTGTTGGATGGTTGATATTCTGTTGGCCACAAACGTATGGTAGTTTGAAGATTCGGCGTTTATCCAATCAAGGACGATCATGGAGTCAGTCCACAGAAATGTTTTTTCGTTCTGTAATTTCAGGTCCTTCTGGATACGTACCAAGAGCTGTGCTGCTAGTTTGGCAGCGCACAGCTCCAAGCGTGGAAGAGTGATTTGCTTTAGAGGCGCCACCTTTGATTTCGAGCACAATAGGCGGACAATAACAATGTTGTTCGGACATAGTGAACGTATGTAGGCTGCTGCTCCATATGCCCGTTCGGAGGCATCTGCAAACACGTGAAGTTGTACATTTTTTGGTGGGTGATGGGCGAAGACATGTCGTGGGAAGCTGATTTCTCCCAGGCATCTTAAACCCTCCGTGTATTTTGACCAGGTCGTATTTAAGTTTTGCGGCAATGCTGCATCCCAATCCAGTTTCAGTTCCCAGAGTCGCTGGAGAAACAGTTTGGCCGTTATTACGACTGGTCCTAAAATGCCCAATGGATCGAAAATGTGGGCTATCTCAGACGATGCCGTTCTTTTAGTGATCCTGGTTTGGGGGGTCAGCGTTGTTTTTACCGCGAAGGAATCATTTGTTGGGTGCCATGTGACTCCCATTGTCTTAATGCTGTCCTTCGAGTGATGTGCGAAGTTCAATTCAATGGCTTTCTGGTTTGGTTCCATAGCATTTAGCAATCGTGGGTGGTTCGCACACCATTTATGTAGCTTGAATCCGGCAGTTTTCAAAGCTGATATCAACTCTGTTTGTTTCTGCAGTGCTATCATCAAGCTGTCTGAGCCTGACATAACATCATCGACGTAAAAATCTTGTTTCAGAACTTGTGCGGCCAACGGGTATTGGCATGCCACTTCGTCTGCCAGTTTATGCAGGGTTCTTGTTGCAAGATATGATGCAGGGGTGGTGCCATATGTCACCGTTCTGAGTTGATAGCACTTGAGCGGCAAATCCGCATCATCTCGCCACCAGATTAGCTGATACTTCCGATCCGGTTGATCGATCTGAACCTGCCGATACATTTTTTCGATATCAGCGGTAAAAACGAATCGAGGCAGACGAAATCTCAGTAGAATAGTGAAGACGTCATCTTGGATGGTGGGACCAGTTGCCAGGATGTCATTTAGCGACATATTTGATGTTGTCTTCGCCGAACCGTCGAAGACGACGCGCAGCTTCGTTGTGGTGTTCTCTGGTTTGAGCACGCAATGATGTGGTAAAAAGAAGTACGGTTCTTGGATCATCGTGAAGCACACTTCCTCCATGTGGCCAAGGTCGAGATATTCCTTCATGAATTGCACGTATTGTGCCTTGACAGCTGGGTCTCGCGATAGTTTTCGTTCAAGCGAGTGAAAGCGCCGGAGCGCCGTTTCACTAGACTCTCCTAATTTACCAGGTTCGACCTTGAATGGTAATTTAACCACGAAACGTCCATTTTTATCTCTTCTAGTGGTTTGTAAGAAGAGTTTCTCACAGCGATTTTCAGTCATCGTGAAGTTGCTCGATTGTTCACCTGTTTCTTCTAGCTGCCAGAATTTTTCGATATGTTTGTCGAGTGATTCATCGTCGCTACATATGCCACAATACGCATTATTTTGCGCAGGGTTGCAATTTTGGGTTCTCCCAGAAACTGTCCAGCCGAACACGGTATTTTGTAGTATTGGTAAGCAATCTCCCAAATTGATTTGGCCTATCGCTAATGTGGCATAAAACAACTCAGCTCCAATTAGAATGTCGATGGGACCTGGTTGATGAAATAGTGGGTCAGCTAGTTTTATGTTATTAGGAATCGACCAAGAGGATGTGTCGATTTGTTGAGACGGTTGCGGCGAAACAATTTTTGTAAGAACTTGGGCTTCAATGTTGGCCTTGAACCCAGTTGTTTTTGAATGGATTTGCACATTCACACGTTTTTGGGTCTCTCCTTTACTTTGACCAATGCCCTCAATGCTCATGGAGTGTTTTGTACCACGAAGTCCCAATTTTTTTAGCAACCTTTCGGAGATGAAATTCAATTGGGAACCAGAATCTAATATTGCTCTCGATTCTATTTGATTTCCTGATACATCCGTTAGCTTGATAATGGCCGTACTCAGTAAAACATAAGCACGAGTTTTCAAGAAAGTATTTGTACTGAGAGACGTTGTTTGGTCGACCGATCCTGTCTGGCCAGATCTGCTGCGGTTGCTCCGGGCATTGTGCCTGCTCTGCAATTGGATAGCTGTGGACTGGTTGAACCCTTGGGTTGCTCCTGATTATTTTTGGTTTCGAAGTGAAGCAATGTGTTGTGCTTCTTCGAACACTTAGAGCAATGCCTGGACTTGCATTCGCTAGAGCGATGACCGGATTTTAGGCAGTTTACACAATGCTTGGCTTGTTGAATGACTCGCAGCCTTTTGTCAGTGGTCATTTGCAGAAACACCCGACAAGAGAATAGCGGATGATCTGCCTTGCAGAGAATGCAGCAAGGTCTTTGCGTGGATGCAACTAGGACCTTGGATGATGAATGTTTTGCTGATCGGCGTTCCTCAGAGCCAATTTTTACTGTTGTGTTTGACAATGACTCTAGTGACTGGAAGTGGTTTTCCATGAATTTCAGGAAATCCTCCAATGATTGAAGATTCCTTGGGTTTTTTAGGCCTTGCTCGTAGAGCATGTGAGTTCCGGCGTCGAGTTTCCGAATTAGTATATGCAGCAATAACGGATCCCAATTTTCAGTTGACACATTGATGTTCTGGAGGCCAAATAAACATTCTCTAGTTGTGTCGTGAAGAGCCTTTATCGATTTTGCCGACCCTGCTTGCGTTGAGGGTATTGCCAGGAGTTTGTTTAATAAGGCCGTGACCAAAAGTCTGGTATTGCTGAATCTTTCCTTCAGCATATTCCAGGCTGACTGATAGTTATCGTCAGACAATGTTAGATGATGTACGAGCCTCTCTGCTTCGCCGCTTAGGCTGGATTTTAAGTACCACATCTTTTGTGCATTGCCCAAATTTTGTTGGTGAACCATTTGGTCGAATAAATCGTGAAATTGGGTCCAATTGAGGTAATTACCATCAAACGTTGGAATAGATATTGATGGTAACTTAATCTTTGGTTCGATGATTTTCGCCTTTTGTGGTTTAGTAGTTGTATTCAATGCTTCTTGCAGCACAATAATTGTTTCTCGTGCCTTGATTTCTAGGTCGTTATATTCTTCCTCGTCAAAGCCTGAGGTTACTGGATCAACCAAGTCGGCCCATAATTTCTGTTGAAGCTGCTCGACATTTAGCCATTGTCGTTCGATAATTCGTAGATTGACCTGACAAGATGTGAAGGTTTCACTCATTTGCGGCTGGATTCTAAGAGTTCTCTGTAAGGCCTTCATTGCTGCCTTGATTTGGCGTATAGAAGGATGCGTATGTACCAGAGAAGCAGACGACGGATTATCGATGATACCAGGATGTTTAGGATCTGGATTTTGTAGCTGAAGACGCCTGTGTGCAACATCCTGTACGAACCAGTTGTATCCCCTTTCCATATTAGCATAATATTCCTTTGCAAAATACGAATGTTGTTTTTGATCATCGTATTTGCACTTGATATTGTAATCAGCTGCCTGGAACCTTTCCCAAATTTTAGCTAGTTCCGTTGCCCTTTCATCCAGATATTCCAGCGTTTTTCGGTCTGGTGAATCCTTCTTGTAATTTCGGATCAGCCTCTCAATCTCTGATCCGGTCTCGCCTTGTTGCTTGGTTAAATCGTCTAAATTCATGTTGAACCTTGTCGATCGCTGATTCAGATCAGGAACTGTTGAAAATGCACTGAAATGCTATTGCGCTAAATGTTTTAGCACGTAAAACTGTATCAATCGCGTTACGGCTTGATCGCGTTAAACTGAATCGGTCGCGTTATAAACTGTATCGATCGCGTAAATGATTTAACCGCGCTTTATTATCGATCGTGTTAAAAAACTACCGATAGTGTTTATATTATTCGCGTGAACTTGACTGTGTCGATCGCGAATACTTCGTATCATCACGTCGGGGTCACCATATGATTGATCTAAATTCTTTTATTTAGATAATTTCAGACGGATTGAAACTTAGTGTTGCACCAAGATTCCTTGCCGGTGTGTAAAGGTCTTAGACCAGTACACTATTTGTTCGGGTACGAAGAAGAGCAATAAAATGCGCACGGGAGTTAATGGATAACTAACTTTTATTTTACTTCTCTAGCTTATTTATACAATTATTTACATAAATTCTGTCGTGAGAAACAATACAGGAATTTTGGTTCACAAGCCTTTCCATGCATAGTTTTTGCGATAAGAAGCCAGACGCAATATGATGCCTTAATTCAACTGACTAACTGGCAGATGCAATATGATGCTACTTACGCGACAGGTGCATGAAAAGACTTGTGAGAACGGAATTTAACAAATTTGCTTAAATTGCATGTTTATAATTAAAGACGATCTATGTGGAATTGTACGTTAAATGATATGAATGATTAAATGAAATTGAATTGAATTGAATGAAATTGTCATTGTATAAGTTTGATATTGATAAATAGATTGATCGGCATTGAACAATACTGTTCAGTTAAGAAGCGACTAAATTAAATTATGTAAAAGTCGATTGCTTGTGGCAACAATGACTAGCTTCATTCATCAGCATATGACCCCCTCCAATACAAATTTCATGAAATTTGGAAATTTTAAAAAATTGATTTTTCTTCATAACTATTTAAGCTCTTGGCTTAAAATTTAGACCAAAGTATAATGATGTATATATCGTTATCATCACAAAATATTGATCCGGTCCCCCCACTCTTTCTACCCCCTCCTATACAAATTTCATGAAATTTAAAGAATTTGATTTTTATCCGAAACTATTTCAGCTATTGACTTTGAAATTAAGTCATAGTATAATGACATGAATATAATTAATGTCAAAAAATATTGAGGTGATCTCCTTACTCCTTCTACCCTCTCCCGTAAAAATGCACTATTTTCTAAAATGTATTTATTCGCTTTTCATTGCAACTAGCAAAGCTAAAAGAACCAAATTTTGTCATAATTAATTTCACTGCAATTGCAACTCATTTTGGAAAAACTATCAACTTCACCTCACCCCTTCTGCACCCACCCATATAAATTTCTCGAAATTTCAATTAAATTATTTTTCTTCAGAACCGTCAAAGGTATCAACTTTAAATTTTAAGAAAAGTATACTATTACAAATATCATTCATTTCGGTAATTTGGTTTTGATTCGAATACTCCTTCTTATCCCTCCCATACAAATGCACCATATTGGTAAATGCATTTAATCGATTTTCATTGAAACTAGAAAAAGTACAAACTTCAAATTTTGCCGGAATTTGTCCTTTAATAATTGCATTGAATGCTAAAAAAAATATGAACTTCGCTTTGAGCTAACACCTCCCATACAAGTTTTTGTATTGGAAATTCAAGAAAATTATTTCTCCTTCGAACATATAGAGCTATTGACTTTAAAATTGAAACAAAGGCATAAGATTAACATGTTAATAAGCAGATTAAAAATCGACCGAAACTTTCCACTTTCTCTGCCACCTCTTATACAAATGCCATAAATTCAGACAAAAATTATTCGATTTCCTCGAAAATTATGAAAGCTACAAACTTTAAATTTAGATGAAACATTTTGCATACTACGTTCGGTGTTATATACAAAAATTACAAACCTCCCCTCTCTGCTTTTAGCACCTCCCATTCAAAAGTCGCTATTCACTATTCGAAAGAATTTTTCGGTACAATAGACTATTTCCTATTTCATCTAGAGTATCATATGATGGGGCTTTACGTCCAATCATAACTCTGTTATGTTTGTAAATATCCAAAAGTATTGAAATTTTTTACAACATTTTCCTTTAAATATTTCACATCTACTAACATATTTTTTAAGTAGCTCATGTACTAAACTTCTAAATTCACTGCGAAAATACAAAAGGGTGAGTTGTAGGGGGGTTGTATCTGGTACCGAAGTGGGCAGCGTTATTTCCCATAAAAAATACATTGAAGCCGCAATTTGGGTCCGACTCCCTTAAGTAATTGCATTTTTGTATCTTTATTTCTTAGAAAAAATTTATATATGGTATTATCTTTCATACAAATGTATGATTCATTCATTTGAATAATTGGTTTTCTGGAGATTATCTGAGCCAGATCCTTACAGTATCTAGAAATGGAAAAAATATAGGGGTAGGAGAAGGGTCAGGACACTCAATTTGACTGAAGAAGAAAAATGATTTAACGAACAATTGTCAAGACTAATATTTTATTGAAAAATAACAAGAAAAATTCAAGCTGCTACCGTTTTCAAATTTCCTTTTTTCGTTTTTAACTTATTTAAAATTATCTTAGTTTGATTTTTCAACCGGCTAAAAACAGCCTTAAGGCGTGCTACAAATCGTTTTTTCAATTCCTTTTCACTTGTTTCTTCCGGAGCGCCTTTCCACGCGTTTCCGTTCTCTATAGTGGTTTCGTCTTCACTATCCTTTTCTAGAGTAGAATCCTGAATGCTATCGTCGTCGGAATCGATTTGTATAAGATCTTCGATTAAATAGGGATGATCTGGTACTTTGGGTGCCACAATAATTTTATTGTTTCTAATCTTGCTTCCATTCTTCATGATAGCTAATAGAATTGATGTAGCGTTTTTGAATTCAATACAAATTGAAATCACTGGAACCAATAGATCTAACTCGATGAAAAGGATACGAACCCGTTCTATAGTTCCACAGTTGTGAAAAAAAGCTTTAATCTCGTCATTCGTTATTCCAAACTCGATATTTTCTGCTATAACAGAACGAAATTCTACTGAATCCGTTGCATAGAAATGAGGATTATATTGATTTGGCATTTTCGTAAAATAGAAATGAATACGTTACTTGGAACACTTAACTCACTAACTGATGACATGATAGAGATGATTTTCTTTTTATACATTTCAAGGAAAAGAAAATTTACAATGGCTACCTACTTAAATGATAATTACATACTTTGGATTATTGGCTTTGAAAAAAAAACAGGTACAAATATCCTTGTTATAGTTATTCGTTTATAAATTTTATGTTATCAGGTAGGAAAAACATAAGTGCAGTAAATATACATATATTCGAGCTTATAATGGGGAGAAAAAGAAAGAAAATTATCTTATGATTTTTTTAAATCGATGGAATGTAATAACTAAATTTTAGATGACGCGAAATATCGATAATTTTGAGTTTTGCATACATGCATTTAATTATGTACATAAAATAAAAATTATAACTAATATCAATACTACAATGAGAGAGCACCTACCTAAAAAAAATTTGATTGATTTATTTATCTGAAAACGTGAAAAATGCAAAAAAAAAAATGCGTGAAAGATGAAGATATTAACTGGTCCAATAACTTACCAATTCCACCAACCAAAGCCATAATTGTAGACTCAGTAGAGGACATACGCTGTTGCTAGGCCATAGTGACTCACCGTTGACCAATGTTGTTAAATTTATATAATCATCAATAAGATTGAAATTACATTTAACTATTCTACGCTATTGAGCTATGGTAGGGTATAGGGGCAATAATCGCACAATAGGCCAAAAAGGCCGCAGTGCTCTCACGTGTTCCCCTAATATAAATAAATAATAAATAATTCTACGCAGCAATTTATTATATATTTCTAACAATGAATCTTTCACCCGATCCGTCTTTCTTTTTCATTTAGCAACCTGCGAAGAGAGACGTTGTTTGGGATTTGATGATATACAGGATGGGCAATTAATTGGTTTCTTTTTAAATCGTAGGTTATTTTGATACTGAAATCTGTTTCCCGCTCGAAATCTTGACAGAAAGTCAGTATCGTACCTCCGCGGAACGAAATGAGTCACTTTACACTTGAACAACGTTGGGAAATATTGAAAACTTATTTCCAAAGTGAGTAAGGTGTAGCCCAAACAGTGCGTTTTTTTGCGTTTGGCGATGTCAATTGGCCGCCTCGGAGCTGCGATTTCACCCCTTCGGACTTTTTTTCTGGGGAACCGTGAAGGACTGATGTTATGCCAACAATCTATAAACGATTCAAGAACTTAAGGCCAATATCATCCAAGCAATCCGTGAGCTACAGCCCTCGACATGGTCTTGGAAAATTGGAGTGATGAGTGCGCTACTGCGAAGCCAGCCGAGGCAGCCACTTAAACGAAATTGTGTTCCATTATTAATGGGAATGTTTGCTCTTACTAAGGCTTCCGACACACGATGCGAGTTAATATATATTAACTTCCTATTTTGATATAAGCAGGCCGAATTATGTATAGGATAATGACACTAGTAATATCGAAAAGCGAGATAATATATATTAACTCGCATCGTGTGTCGGTAACCTAATGAAGCCATAATACATGGAAAAAAATGTAATTTTGTTCATTTTATTGCATTTTTAAAAAGAAACCAATTAATTGCCCACCCTGTAGATAAGGGAAATGGGCTACTGAGATTAGGGAATGATTTTTGAGAAGAAATGCCAATATTTGCTTATTCACAAAATAGCTTATTCGGCAGCTGGCCGATCCATGGTCGGCTGTCCACTATCCGCCAGCTATGAACGCGCGTGGTGGCATACAGCTTTGCTATCGTGTTCAGTCGGGAATAACCTGACGAACCTGCCTCATACTTTAAATTACCGAAATTGGGATGTAATAACGGCAGAATTCAAAAGTCTCTCACTGTCAATATAAGGACTATCTCGTGAAACTTCTTGAATTGCTCGGCAGATCATTGATTTTCGAAGAGCAACCGAAAAAGTGGTAAATGTTGCTAAAGAGCTCCAGGAGATATCATACATTCTTTCTGCATCATGACATTCATGCGTAAATTTCGAGGGCCTTACTGCGACGCAGATCACTTTTTGGAGAAGACCAAGTTCCGATGTTGAATAGTAAGCCGAGGACTCGGAAAACACAACTGGTTCCTAAATTCGATATTGAAAGGATGAAAAAGCAGTTGCGAAGCACGTATCAGTCCAGCAGAAGCACTTCGTAACAACGCTGAACACAGTACTGGCATGCCAATAGAAGAAATCTGGCGAAACATCAGAAATGGAATTAGGTCCGTCGCGGAAGAGGTGATAGGACAGCAACCCTGGCGCAAACAAATTATTGGTTCCACAACAAATGCCGAGATGCCTTAAAGCAAAAAAATCAAGCTCACAAAATGCAATATTAACAAAACGACCAACTCGAGCTAAACGATTTTCAAACAAAATCTACAAACAGAAAAAATGGAATTACAATAATGACGATATTAAAAACATGGACGAACATACTCTCTACGAAAAATCTTGATGAAAATTCCGTAAATTGGAATTAAGCTCCTTGCTCACGAGGTAATTGGTGCGACTTCGGGTCAGGTATTCTTATCGAAAAGTGCTGGGAACATAACATTGATGTGCACCAGATATTTTTCAGCTTAAGTTTGGATTCCCACCGTAACTAGTTCGGCTTACAAAAATAACAATAACCGAATCTTTGTCATAAGTTATAGTAGAAAATTACCTGACTTTAGGACGAACAACGGCCTAAAACAAAGGGACAGTCTGGAACCAATGTTTTTCAATTTGACACCTGAATATATTGTTTGGAAACTTAACAAAGGATAAAACAAGACGTACTGTTTGGTACTTCCAATAGCTAAAAACAAAAACGGGCACAGGTAAACAAAACTTAAAATATATAAAGCGATTATAAGACCTGCCCTATGGCAGAGAACGTGCGCAATAAGTAGATAGCTAGGTAGAGGTGGCTGTCCAAACACAGGTCTGGGCGTAGATAGATCACAAGCTGGTCCGTTGTGATGTCACAGGATTTTAGAAGAGACTCCTACTTGGTGAACTAACCGGAGGTTTCTTTGAAGCGTTGAAGGCTTCTGGCTTCCGCATTTGACAAATTACCGAGATTTTCCAAGAAGTGCGCCAAGGTGGCGTCTTCTTTTTCTAGAGAGATCATGGCAAACACATAACAGATGAAAAATCGTCTCTTCCTCTTCCTCACCTTTTGTTAGGATTTTATTAGGGACGTGGGAAAAAACGAGTGAAAGAGTGAAAATTGTGCATTGTGTAAGACTCTTTTATTTCAGAATAGCCGCTCTCTTCGAGGCTTGATCAAGACTCAGATTAAATGTACACTCAGATTAAATGTACACTTAAAATTAAAGCTCGCCAACAGAATTTGCTAATGCTGATATCAGCATAATTGAATCGGGCATAGACGATACCGTCGCGACATGCGCGATGTAATATGATATATCGATAAGAACCCGATGAAATGCTATGCAGGGTGAATAAACAACTTTATGCTTAGTTAGCATAAAGAATGGTTATCCCTACTTAGTTAACAATATGAAAATGAAAAGATACAGGGTGACCCGTAAGATACAAGGTGAGTATGCAAAAATCATTAGAAGGGAAGGCAAGCCTCTGAGCATCTCTCCATATCAGGCAGTGTCCTGTAATGACTCCTACTACGGAGCAAATTGTCTGCGTGCTTAGCGAGATCACTCTACCAGAGCGTTTTAGATCCAGCACAGACCAAATCTGTCTAGTGGTAAAACATGTAACACCGCTTGCTCATCTGTCGTTGGCTTTGCTAATCACATCCAACTTAAGATGCAGCTTATAAGTTGCGAGAAGCATTATTAGCTTCTCTTTCTTAGGTTGAATCTGCTAGGTGGTTCCGTACCGGACGCGCGTCGGCCCTACAGTTTTCCAGAATGGTCCTATGCCGTGGCATCCAGCATAGGTGAATGTTGAATTGCTCAGCCATTTCCTTCAGAGATGTGCGACAATTAATTACAGTATTGGATGTAGACATGACTGATTCCAGGGATTCGACAACGGCTTGGCTGGAAGACGGAAACATATGCTTCAGTTAAGCGTTGTGGAGAAAACACATCCTCCCCTTTTAGTTTTGGAGCCATCAGTATAGAAGAATATGGACTCTTACTTACTTACTTACTTACGATGGCGCTACAGCCCAAATCGGACTTTGGTCTCCTGAATACTTTGCCTCCATCCATCTCCGTTCGGTGACCGCGTCCTCCAGTTAGAAAATCTTAGCAGTGATTTGCTGTCTGCGTCAATCGAATCCTCCCAGCGTTTCCGTGGATTTCCAACCGGTCTTTGTCCGTTGACTTTCCCTTTTAGCGTGCCTTTGGGAATTCTTCCGTCATCCATACGGTCCACATGACCAGCCCATTATAACTTCTTAAATTTTATGAGGGTTGACACTTCTGGATTGTCGAAGATGTCATACAATTCTTTATTGTATCGTATTCTCCAGATCGAGTCTTCCCTCACAGGTCCGAGGATTTTTCTGAGGACGTTTCTTTCAAAGGCGTTAAGTAGTTTTTCGGACGCCTGAGTTAAGGTCCACGTTTCGCTGCCATAGCATAGCACAGGTCTTATGATGGTTTTGTATAGCTTAAGTTTTGTTTTCCTGTGCACGTTCTTTTTTTTTTGATTATTGGAAGCACCGAATAATAAGTCTTGTTTGCCATCATTATCCTTCTTTTGATTTCGATGGGTTCGCTTCACCCTTCGATAGGTTCGCCTCTAGGTATATAAAGTTGTCTACGTTTTCTAGGTTATAGTCTCCTACCGTAATATTTTGTCTGATTGGCGTCTTTTTTCTAGTTTGCGTCATAATTTTTGTTTTATTTTCATTATACATAGTCCAACTTTCCTTGATACCGAGTCAAAGTTTACAAATACCTCCTTGGCACTCTCCAGAGATCTTGCATGGATATCTATATCGTCGGCATATGCTACGAGTTGTGTGGATTTGAAGCATGGTGTCATCGGGAAGTTTCCGAACAACATATTCAAGTGTCAAATTGAACAGCATTGGTGCGAGGCCGTCACCTTGCTTAAGGCCGTTGTCTGTTTTAAAACTGGAAGTCAAATCGTTTCCTACTCTGACTTGTGACAAAGACTCGGTCATTGTCATTCTTGTAAGCTGAACCAGTTTCGGTGGGACTTCAAACTCTAACATGATTTTATACAGTACGCGCCTGTCGATACTGTCCTATGCTTGCTTGAAGTCAACAAATATCTGGTGTACGTCAATATTATGTTCCCAGCACTTTTCCAGCACCTGCTTAACTGAGAATATCTGGTCCGTGGTCGATCGTCCAGCTCTAAATCCGCCTTGGTATTCACCAATTACTTTGTCAGCATAGGGCTTAATTCTCTTTACCAGAATTTTCGTCAAGATTTTATAAGACGTACACAACAGAGATATTCCTCGGTAGTTTTCGCAGCAGAGTTTGTCACCTTTTTTACAAATTAGACATATTCTGCTCTTGCGTCAATCTTCAGGAAGTGTTTCCTGCGTCCATATGTCCGTGACTAATCTATGTAGGTGATGCGCTAAGCAGGTGTCGCCCGTTTTCAGAACCTCAACTGGGATTTGATCAGTGCCCGGCGCTTTGTTGTTTGGGTGGTTCCTCAGGGCTGCTTTCACTTCTTCGAATGTGGGAGGACTCAAAGAGGATCCTTCATCAGCTGTTACATCAGTCATACCTGCAACTGTGTCTGCTGCTGCTGTTCGTGCGGGTGATGGGCTCGGATTAAGAAGGTGTTCAAAATATTGCGCCCACCTTAATTTTATATCTTCCGTATTACTTAGAACGTTCCCTTCTGCATCTTTGCAGAGGGTCGTTTTCGGTTGGTATCCTCCTTTCGTTCTTTTGACAAGGGAATACGCGGCTCTGGTGTTGTGAAATTTAAAGTGTTCGTCCTTGTTTTTAATTTCGTCATTATTGTACTTCCGCTTTTTTTGTCTGCATATTTTGTTTGCAAATCGTCTAAGATCATTATATTTGTCCCGTATGGCTCGTGTCGGCCGTTCTGTTAATATTTTGTAAGCCTGGTTTTTTCAGTCTAATGCATCTTGGCATTCGTTGTCAAACCGGTCATTTCTTTTGCGGCGGGGTTGTTGTCCTATCACCTTCTCTGCGACAGATGTAATGCCATCTTTGATATTTTGGCATGCTGGCGTTGTTGTTCAGTATTGGTGCGAAGTGCCTTTCTAAGGCTGATACGTAATTCGCAACTACTTTCTCATCCTTGAGTTTTCCAATGTCGAATTTAGGAACCGGTTGTGTTTTGGGTGTTCTCGGTTTGCGATTCGACATCGGAACTTGGTCTTTACCAAATAGTGATCTGTGTCGCAATTAGCACCGCGACATGTGCGCACGTCGAGAATGCAGGAAGCCGTCCTTTTCTCTATTAGAACGTGGTCTATTTGATTGAATGTTCGTCCGTCGGATGATGCCCACGTTCTCTTATGAATGTCACGATGCAGGAAGCATGTCGAGCTTACAATAAAATTTTTGCTGCTGGCAAAATCAGTCAGTCTCTGGCCGTTGTCATTACTAATGTCATGGACACTGTGCCTTCTAATTATCCCCATGTAAGTTTCTTCTTTGCCCACTTTCGTGTTAAGGTCACGTAATATTATTTCCATATCGTTCGACGGAAGGGAGTCGAATGTTGATTCTAGGGTGCTGTAGAAATCATATTTAACTTCGTCGTCTTTGTCTTCCGTTGGGGCATGGACATTAAGAAGCCAAACATTAAAGAATTTTGTCTTTTTGCGGATTGCACACAATCGTTCATTGACGGGTTTGAAGTTGGTGACCTGGTGTTTAAACATGTTGTCGACGACAAACGCAACTTCAAACTCCCGGCTTCTCGATGATTTCCCACTTTTGAAAATTCTGTGCCATCTAATGGCAATAATTTCGCTACTTAACAATTTAGTTTCTTGGAGTGCAATTATGTTTATAATGAATTTGGCTACCTGTTCCTGAAGCGCTCTCACTGCTTCTGCTCTGTACAGGGATTGCACGTTCCAAGATCCGAAGGAATAGTCCTTTTTTCGTTTGTGTGGTCGTTGCCGTTGAATAAATCCAGTCCAAGGCGTTGCTTCAGGTTTCGAAACAGGTGTGGTTTTTCCGAGGATGACTTGTTAACACATCGCCCAACCCCCAACTTGGAGGACCATATTATTATAGTGCTAGAATTTTTCTGTTTCATTAGCACTCCGCCTATCAGTTCAGAAAGTCAAGTCCAGATGGACACGACCAGTACCCGGTGGCTATGATGAGCACAATTGATGTGTATATGATAGTTACAATACTGGGTGTCGCCTTATGACGCCGATCAGATGCCTACCCTATCTATACACACCCAGCCACCGAATATGGACTCTTCCACCCCTATTTCACTGACGGTGAGGAAATTAATATCAACATCAAAACTTGGTAGAGTGTAGTCTCTATTTTTGGTTAAATTCTCGAAATCTCCCAGAAATAAGGAGTAACCAGTTTGAATGCAGGTCCACTGGCGACTTTCTTTAAGGCGGGTGGCTGCATTTGTAGCCACCTGTTTACCCATAACATCGAGAGGTAGCAGGTCTCAGAGCTCCACTTTTGCATAAATATGCTTTTCTCTGCACCTTGCCGAGGAGAGTGCGGTTTGTCTTTGTCTTTAGGGTAGTCCACTACATAATCATACCGTAAAGCAAGATGGATCTGATGACGACAACGTAGAGCTAATGCACTACTCTGGGCTGCATTCTCCATTTCCTACATATGACTTTTTTACAGGACAAAAGCGCAACCGTTTCTGAATATTATTATAGCATTCCAGCTCAGTTTCCTATTCTAAATAAGACCCAGATATTTTGCTCTCTCTCTCTCTGCGAAAACAAGACCGGTTAGGTTAGGAGGGTCCACGTGGGGAGTTTTGTGTTTTCTTGTGAAAAGAACTAGCTCGGTTTTGTGTGGGTTCACTACCTGTCCACATTCACGAGTCCATTTAGAGAGCATTTTGCATAGCCTCGCCCAGAGTACTCGGGTGCTTACCAGAGATGGCTATAGCAAGGTCGTCCGGATAAGCAATCACTTAACAGCCTGCTTCTTCCAGTTTTGGCAGTAGTCCATTGACCGATACGTTCCAAAGAAGTGGAGAGAGGACCCCGCTTTGCGGAGTACCTCTACTAACAAGCCTTCTAGTGAATGCGATGCTCAGTTTTGTGCTGATAATCCTAGATGTCAACATCAAATTAATCAGCATGCCAAGCGAAATGTCGACCTTCAGATTTGAAAGTGCATCCGTAATTGCTTTTGGTCTTATGTTGTTGAAAGCCTCCTCGATATCGATAAAAGCTACCATAGTCTACTATTTAATACTTGGAGATTTTTCAATATGGCATACTTGGCCGTTTCAATCGAACTCCCCTTCTAATATGTTGGGCTGCTGACAACATACGCTAATCGATGTTGCTGCGTAGGGGAATGTTTATCAATCGTGCTAAGGTTCTTAGATGGAATGAGAATTGACTAATAGCTCTTAGGCCCTTCATACTTGTGTGAGAGCTTCTTCCCACTTTGGGGATAAAAACCACTTGCACCTTCTTCAATATTTCAGCAATATAAACCAGTCGTAGACAACCTCTAAAAATAACGTCCAACCAGGGAAGGGTGCTATTAGAGGTGTTTTGAAATTCGCCAGGTATTATGCCATCCGGTACTGAAGATTTATATGGTTTGAAACTGCGTATTTCCCAAAGGATTTTGTTTCGGAAGATTATGATTGGAGGCTTGAGCTGGTGCTCTTCTTGGTGCGGGCCGACTGTAGAGCTATCAGGAAAGTAAGTATTTAAGAGAAGATCAATGGTTTCATCACTCGAACAGATCCATGACCCGTCGGATGTTTTCATGTACCTGGGCATTGAGGGAGTGGTAGAGAGAATGTGCTAAGTCTTGATGCTTCGGATGTCTCTTCTACTATACCGCAAGAACTTTTCAGGATTCGCGCTACGTTTTCCTCAAGTTCTTTTTATAACAACGAAGGGCTTCCGTATAGGATTCCCAGTCTGAGGCCTCTTTATTTCGCTTGGCCTTATTAAAAAGTCGTCTACAGCCTTTCCTGAGATCTCATGGTGGCTTCTGGAACAAGGCCGTGATATTGCACCATTCAAAGCCCTTGTGTTGGTAGAAACGACCCCATCAAGAAATTCTTGGAACTTCGGAGGAAAGCAGCTCTTTGATATTATTTCTGTACTTGGACCAGTTAGTCTTCCTGTAGTTTCTGATGACTGGTCTATCGGGAGGATGGTCATCTAAGCCAAATTGAAGGTATCGATGGTCCGAGAAGGAATGCTTATTGGACACCTTCCAGTTCCTAACCAAATGCTCAATATTCTCTGAGACTAAGTTAATGTCTAGGACTTCCGTCTATTTTTAGTAACAAAATTGGGTTTCCTCCATCTGATACAGATCAGAAGGTTGGTGCTCAACAGGTTTCAAGCAGCACCTCGCCTCTTTCATTGATGTTGGAGCTACCCCGTATTGTATGATGAGCGTTAGCGTTATTTCAAATAATGAGGTCTGCTTTGAGGCTCTCCGTGCTTCAATAATCAGACCTCCCAGATTATTAGAGGGGAGTGGGACAGTTAATCCGAAATTTTTCCTCTCGTTTCGAGGCTGCTTGGAATAATATCCTGGTTACTGTGATGAGGGAGTAGAAATATTTTTAAAGTGCACTTCGCAAGAATACAAGATCTAGGTCTACCTTGACTGAGATAAGAGAATAGTTAGGAGTCTTGAGTCCATAGATTAGGTTACAATACCCCAGAGTTCTCAGATCAAAACTATGTCTTATCCTTGCTGATTCAATCGGAGAAGTAAGGAGGTTGACGTCAATATGGAATGATGAAGGTTAATTTGGCGAAACTTCAGTGTGTGAGTCATTTCTGAGTTCAACTTCCACCACGGTGACGTTCGCTTCTTCAGGATCGGAAGCCAAAAGTTCGTCCTCGTTGAGCGGATGCGAATAAAGATACTCGTCCTCCATATCTAGACCTGACGACGGTGAGTCGGTTTTACTAATGGGTATACTAGCTATGTGCAGGGCTGGTTTGGATTCGGATGTAGTCTTCCCCCTCCGTGTCTAATTATGGAAAGAAAGATTTGGATGGCAGGACCATATAATGTCCAAAATCGCATCGCTTGGTTCTGAAGGTAGCTATATATGTGCCCGAGAACGGGTTGAGATCTCATCCCTTGACATAACCTCGAGATGCGCGTCTAGCCACATTTCTCCCAATCTAGCGATTGCGATTTTGTACAAATCCATGTAATCGGCACACTGGACCAGTTTTAAATAACCTCGGTACGCCGCCTCTGCAAACCGGTGGAGGACCAGGATAGTCACGCATGATACTTAGGAAGTTGGCTGAAAGTTTGCTTTCAACCTTCCTCCAGCACTCATGGATAATGCTACCATCTGCATCACTCTTGTCGATGATCGTCACTATCAGACTATCCTTAAGGACGTCGGTAAAGGACCTTCATACACCCCGTTCGGGAACTCATCTTGCGATCTTGTACGCTTTCCTGCTGAGGGAAAGTTAGTATAATCGGTGATCTTTTTGGTAGCACAAGCGACAGATTCTCTCTGATTTTCGGTTTTGAGATGCTCCAGGATGTTCCCAGGTGACTCAGATGCCTTTGAGCGCTACGCCACTCCCTAAAGAGGTGTTTTGAGGGTGGAATATTTCAATTTCCTCTGATTTAACTACTGCGAATTTGGGTGGGTCTCCTTCACCAGTTCCACAGTGCGCACCGCTATTGGGTCCAGGTTTGGAATTCTTTGACTTCATCGGCTATGTGCTGTCTGCATTAGATATGGAGGAATCCGATTTTTTCTCTATGTGCACAAAACCATGAGACCCAGGCTTAGGGTCCAAAAATTCAGCTGTTAGCACATTGGGGGCCTTACGTTTTTGCTCAGGCCAGATTTGTAAGCCATATTTAATTGGACATATAGTCTCACAAGTAGCGGAGAAAAACGGTCGATCTGCACAGAGATCCGCATTGTGCAGACAAGGCTATTTTATCCAGAAGTCGCCTGGTGTCCGGATCTTCCGCTAGCAACTGAGCTATTTGAGTGAGCCCTCAGCCTGGTCGATCTCAGCATGGGCACCTTAATCCAGCTCATTGGTTTTAAAGAAGGATGAGGATTTTAGGAGGAACAACTTTACTTATAAGAAAACGGTTTTATCACATGTGTCAAACACTCGTAGCTTCGTGCAAAAGGAGATCTCTCTTAGCCTCCAGAAAGGCGAAAGGATACCGAAGGTGAGCTTAATTTATACGACCCTTAACATTTTAAAATAGAGTGGAACTTCTTTGAGCTTTAACTAACCTTCAAGGTACCAAAAAAGTTCGTTATTCAGAAATTTCACTCTATCACAGTACTTCAATGCATTTACTACAAATCGGAGCTTTGAATGTCAAGATTATTTCTGTCACGAGCAGCATTAACTACGCAAGATCATCCCTCGTGATCATCGTATGATCGCGAGTTCATTTTTTCTCTAGATCCTTGAGAGGATGTTTTTTCCTTACCATCTAAATTTATGTGTATTTATTGTTTCTCCCGGACAAATAAACAATTTCAATGGCGTTTTTACAAAAGCATTTACAAAACGATTATCATAATGAATGAACCGAAGACGTCGGTAATAAGTTTACTGGCGCCGAATAGAATATTACTTAGGGGAAAAAACATCTTCATTTTTATCAAAATTTTGAAATGATTGTTAAATGTTGGGAAGTGTATAGGTGATTAATTACATTATTATTTATTTGATATCAGTTTGTTTTTGTGTAAATTGACCCCACATAGAGAAACTCTTGCGTAATCGCTATTTAGCTATATTTGTTTTCAAATTTAATATCAGTAATTTTCAGTGTCAAAGCAACTTTTTTGTAGAGGTACATAATTATTATTATCAACTTTGAATAATTGCTCGATGTAGATTGTCGGAATAATAAGATCTTCAAGAAAAATTCAGCCGTCTTAGAGCAAAAATATTTAATCAATGACGCTAAAATGAAATCAACAAATTTAATGTAAATTTGAATTTCTAAGATGAACGTGGGCTCGTAGTGGGTGTGATAGTTGATAACAATAATTCTGAAGATTTTATTTAGTACTTGAGATCCCCCGCGACTTTATCCGCGTAAGAATCGCAATAATACGCATTTTTGAGAATGTAATTAGTAATATATATGTGGAATACATGTATAATATGCTAATTTAATGGCTCTTTCAACACAATGATTTGTATTTTGTTTGAATCAGAACCATAAATTATTAAGAATGAAACCATGATACTCTTATTTCTATGGGACAGATCAAGATCAAATCAATCCCGTGATTTTAAAGAGCGTTAAGGACATGTGAATAGTTGAAGCTTGTGTTAATTAAAAAAAAAAAGCCCAAATGAAATAACATTAAACTTAAAAACATAACAGGACTACGATTGTGCGTAAAGCCCAATCATACAATGATATAGATGAAATCGAAATTTTTGTGGTCTTAAGAAATTTTGTATGGGGAGTGGTAGAAGGGGTGACAGCACTGAACTAATTTGTTTCACATCATGCTAGAGTAGCTATAAAAAATGTTTGTACCAAATTTAAGCTTCGAAAATTGAATCGATAATGAAAAAATGTGTGCATTAATTTTAGTGAAATTGTGCAGTTTGTATGGGAGGTGGTAGAAGGACTAGGAGGTTTTTAGTGATTTTTTGAGAAACAACTGCGATCATCATACAATTGGTATATTTTAAATTTCAAATCAATAACTTTCATGCTTTTAAAGAAAATCGAATTTTTGGAAAAAATATGATATTGTGTTGTGGCTTCTAACCTAATTGGTTTACTTATCCCCGATATTAATTATAATACAGGGTGCGCCAACTAAATGTGGTCGATGGAAATATTGAATAACTTTGACAGATTTAAACCGATTGACGTCGTCGAACACATTTCGGAAAGGTTATTGCATTACAATTTTAACCATGAATCGATTCACGCCCAAAGAACGCGCGGAAATAGTGACAATGTTTTTAAATGCAATGGTTCAGTTGTTGCAACACAGCGTGCGTATCGTCAAAAGTATCGCGGTCGTTCTCGACGATCAAATGAAAATATTGAAGCTGTTCAACGGAGTGTTGCAGAAAATCCTTCTGTCTCTTACCGCCGCCGGTCTCAGCAACTAAATATCAGTGGAACAACTTTGAGGAGGATTCTGAAAGATGATCTGGATATGTTTCCATATAAAGTGCAGTTAACCCAAAGATTATTGGAAACAGACAATCTGCGAAGCGTGGCTTACGCCAATAACGTTATTCGAGTGAGTGAATCGGAGCCCAATTTTTGGGAGCGAATTTTAATGACTGATGAGGCCCATTTCACGCTATCTGGCACTGTAAATAAACAAAACTGTCGCATTTGGGGGAAAGAAAATCCTCATACTATACATCAAACTCCACTGCATGATCAGAAAGTGACTGTTTGGGCCGGTGTCTGCTCAAAAACCATCATTGGTCCGTTCTTCTTCAGAGTTGGGGAAACTGTCAATGGGGATCGGTATCGATGGATGTTGGCACACTCTGTTTTACCAGAAATGCGTGAAAAAGGTCTTAAAGGCTTTTGGTTTCAATAAGACGGCGCGTTATGTCACACCGCGAAATCAACGATGAACTTCTTGCGTCAAAAGTTCCCAGGACGTGTGGTATCGAAAGGGGGGGATATTGACTGGCCACCGAGATCGCCCGATTTAACGGCACCGGACTTTTTTTTGTGGGGATTTTTAAAAAGCAAAGTGTATGCCAACAAACCGAAGACTTTAGACGAGCCTAAGGACAATATTCGAGGCGAAATCACTGCGATATCACCCGAAACACTGGCAAATGTCATGGAAAATGCCAGAAAAAGAGCTGAATTTTGTATCCGCAATAAAGGTGGTCATTTGATCGACGTTGTTTTTGGAAACTAAATGGAAAAAATTGTAAAGCTTCAAATTTTATAAAAATAAATAGTTTTCCAAAATCGATTGAGAATTGTTCAAGTTATTCAATATTTCAATCGACCACATTTAGATGGCGCACCCTGTACTAATTAAGGACTTAGTACAAAATTTGAGCTTGATAAATTTTATACGTAATTGGTCTATAGTATTTCATGAAAAAGTGCAGTTTGTATGGGGGGCGGTGGAAGGAGTGAGGGGATTCAAATAATTTTTATAGCAAAGATCAGATTTATGGTAAAAATAATTATTACATATTTTTGAAAATGAGTCATTTTGTATGGGAGGAGGTAGAAGGCGTGGGGTTATTGAAATAAAACCAAACGCAGATTACATTTCGAGGCACACCTAATAATCTGTGAAAGTTTCATTACAATCGTTTCAGCCGTTTTACATAAAAGCCGGAAAGACAGACTGACAGACAGCGAACAATTTTGAAAACGTGTGTCTCTATTAAGTTATTGTCCAAATAAAGTAAACACTAACTTATAGCCATTTATAAGCAAATAACAGATAGACACTACAATTATATTTATATGTATAGATTAACCTCAATTCTGTACTGTAAAAGAAATTGAGGTTAATCTAATCCACGAAAAGTGCCAGGAAAATATGATGCTGAGAATAAAGTTAAAAAAAGTATATAATACTTTGATTGAAAATTTGCATATGGTTATGATCCTTATGTCGAATTAAAAAGGACACATAGCTCTTGAAATTAGTAAGATGAAAGGTATGAGTAAGAATACAGAAGCCAGTCTATGAAATGGCAAAACTTCAGTAACAAGCTTGTTGGAGAATAGAAAATCTATATCCCATCTGTGGTGACCTCTAAACTGGACAGACTAAGATAGCGATTGAAATTTAAAGGCGAAAGTGGAAGTGAATTGGTCACACTTCCACAAAGCAAAACATCTCGAGCCAAGCTCTGAATTATAACCCTCAAGAAAGACTGCGTTGTGGTCAATCAACTGCTTAACTAAAAAAAAAATTCAAATACACTACGAAATCTTTTCCTGCCGGTCGGTCAATTCTTTGATAAGGCGCAACACCGCAAGCTCTTGAAAATAAATCTAACAAGAAGCGTTAGTAGTTAGTAGTAAGAAGCGATATTGACCACACCAGGAAATGTCCCTTGTCATTCTCGTAGATTACGTTACATTCCCAAGCTTTGAATACTTAGACGCAAAAATCATTTCGGTGATAACAATAATTCAAAACTACTTCGGGGCAAATAGCGAAAAAAATTTGTCATTCCATATGCTTCAAAAGAATTTATTGAATTTATTATTTCGTTGATCCGTGAAATAAAAATGATACGAATCGCGCGATAATGTGCAATTCTGGTTGATAGTGCGAAATATGCAGTAGATCGTATTTTTATTTGAATAAAAGTAGAATGGCAATTGATTCGATCTACTCAAACTTGACCTTTCAGTTCAATACAATCATCCCGTGCTCGATCCGTACGAATGTTTAGATCGAGGATCAATCTGTAAAATGAAAGTCAGAAGAAACGTTTTGATACATTATTAGACGACCTTGGGGAACGCGATAATCAATTCGATCAGAATCATTGACTGATAAGACAGATGCACTAACTTAGTGTAAATCTTACAACAACTAAGGAATAGGAGTACTAATCTAAATCGTGTGCGAAATTTTTTTATTCAAATTTCGAAAGATCGTTGTAGCGATTAACGAAGACGAATCGACCGATCGTTCGAAATTTCACGACGCATTTTATACGTTATCGCATTATATTATTTTCAAATTTAAAACACAAGCGATAGATAAGAGCTATGAATTGCAAAGCTATGAACCTATAAAAGAACGAGGGATGAACAGTGTGCCCCAATAGCGTGTAGTCAGTCGGTTAATACGTTCGTCAAATTCGAAAGAACTATAGTTGCGATCTTCTCAAGTGTTAAGTTTCTAGTGAATTCCTGTAACGATGGAGATTCCACCACCAGAAGTTTTGAAAAAACCCTTACTGGTACCCAGTAAGACGTTAATGGGTCCGGGCCCATCGAATTGCTCACAACGGGTCTTGGACGCAATTGCGAATCCAATGCTCGGTCATCTCCATCCCGAGTGTCTTGAGGTTTGTTTTATTCAATTTTTTTGTTCATAATCTTTACGCTCAATTAAATCGTTAATTTTATTAATGAAGGGCATTTTGAATTATTGTCGCCGTTGCTTTTGCTCGTACTTGGACTCAAAGGTGACAGTCTCGACGAAAGAGATAAATTTGGTATGGACTTTGTCTTCTTTGAGTCATAAATGTGTTTTTGCACTACGTAAGTTTATTAAAGTTTTTCGTATTCTTGTTGGCGGTCTTACGAGTTTTTAGTATTTTTTTTCTGAAATTCGTTTCGATAATACGAATACCAAAAAAAAAATTTAAATCTGAGAGCAACGGTCAAAAGAAATCATCGACATTAAATTTCAAATCAATTAAGACTGTGATTATGTCGTTATCAGGAGTATTCTTAAAATTCAGGGCAATTGCATCGGATGTTATTTTAATTTTATTATATAAATACCTACATATTTAATAGTGCTAAAATATATTCAATATTCATAGTTTTCTCCGCTAATTTGGAAAGTGTTCTATGGTTTCTAGTTATTTTTTTTTTTTTTGTGAATAAAATCCAGTTTTGTACTAATTTCATTTTCACTTACGGAAAATTCAAAATCATCACGTGATCTACGCAATGAATTTCGCCCTGTAATTTTTTCGATATAAAAGTGTTGTACTTAGCGTTTAACCTTTTTGAGTCGTTGATAGTGAGGTGAAATTCAAACACATGATTTGTGTGGTTGGATGAAAATAAAAATTTCTTAACTATATATGATTAGATTAAATAAAAGATTAAATATTAAATTTGCCTCTCTATCTAAAAAAAAAGGGTCTGCCGAAAAGTCGATCGTAACTTACATGTCCAGGATGCATGCGAAGTCAATATGCAAATTATGGTGGTAGTAGATAAGAAAGACTAGTACAATGAGGATTCCTCTTTATAAAATCAATATTTTATTCCTTTATTTGTGCAAAAATTTGTATGGGCCCAAATCGGGCCTTGGCCTCTGGACCTTCAACTTGCTTAACATTTTCATTATTTACTGTGGAAAGGCTGTTAGTCCTTCGCACAACCTCCTATCAACAAATTTTTCATTTTCGTAAATTGAGGTGACAAGCAATCAGTGTGCTGGAACTACCAAGATTTGAACTAACGACCATTGCATTGTAGACCAACACACTACCCATTAGACTACACCCTAGCGATAGAAGAATTAGGTGGGTGTTATTAATTGTTTGATTGATAGCTTGAATTAAATTCAATATTTTCTACATGGAGTGTTAGTTTCACAGACGAAGTAAATTCAAGTGGGTGAATTTTATATTAATGAAACCATAAATTTGTATGGGAATGGGTGAGGTGAGAGCACCTTAAAATTTGTGATGCAGTTTCCATTCGTTTCTTTTAAGATGCGTTCGTACAAAATCTAATTATATTTTATTAGTAGACTTATTTAAATTGGTAGAAATTCTGCTTTTATATGAAAGGGGGTAGAACAAGGAGGATATATAAAATGGAGTGCCTGATAGGCTGTCTCATGTGGGAATATTTTTTGATTCGTAAATTTTCGAAAATTGTGTCCAAGCTTAACTTTGCTTCAAACTTTTACAAAATAAATACCATAATTTGTATTTTCTCTTGGTTTCTAATATTCAGTCAGCAATAAAATAATTTTCAGTAGAATGGAGTTTGCTCTTTTATTTCAGAAATCTTAATTTTTTCAATTTTTATTGGTTTTTAGTTCATGTCTAAGCTAAGCACTTTAGCAACGGACAATTGAACGCGGGACAGAGATAATTTAATTGGGTTCAAGTATGCTAAACAACGATAGCGAAACAATTCTTTCGAAAATTTGACAATTGTTTCGGAGAATTTAACGTGGGAAAGAGTTAGTTGCAATATTTTTAAGTGTGCCAGACAAAGACAGCGAAATGATTTTTTTCGAAAGATTTCGAGCATTTCGCCAGTAAGAGAGGGAAACACTTTCATTCCCATTTTCTTATAAGGCAAAGCATGCTCGTAGTCCCTCCTCATTATATATCCTCCTTGGGGTAGAAGGAGTAAACAAAATTCAAAACTTTTGATGCAACTTTGATTTGAATATTTTTAAAAGTGTTTGACAATTTTACTTAATTATTTTAATGAAAAAATATTGTGATCAAGATGGGAAAAAAAATTTGCTACCCTGGAAATTTGGTTTTTTGCGTCTTATGACTAAAATAGCCTAAAAATGTAAAAAAAAAGTCCGTCTGTCTGTACGCCGTCCGCCGCTCAGCGCACATTCAATCTCAAACCCTTGAAGATAGAAAGTTAATTTTTGGGAGGACTGTAGATGGTTGCGGATCTGAGGAGCACACGCATTTGGGGGGGGGGGGGGGGAGGGGGTGTAACGGTGAAGGGTAGGCGGGGCAGCGCTAAAACCGAAAACTAAGAATTCGAATAGTCATGATTCTGGCTAGGAAGCTAAAAATCAACATATATACAGAGGCGTTTGTGGGACAAACTTCAAAAATAATTTTTTTTTTTATCATTGGGGTCCGAAAAGAGGGGGTTAAAAACAAACTGTCGACCGAATTTTGGTTTTTAAATGGTTATATCTTCGAAATTACTTATCGCAAAAAATTCATAATTTTAGACCATTAAGGTGGCATATAGATCCACTAGAATCAGCTTAGTTGGAAGCTAAGAGAAGGGGTGCAAACAAAAACACTTAAATATGAATATCTCGACTATCTCTAAGTAATTGAAACTTGGAACATATATTAACCTATACTACCAAAATACGAGAAAAATATAACATTTGGACATAAGTGTAGTGGGAGAAAATGGGAAGCATTTCCAAAATGGAGCACTTTCCAAAATTTCAAATCGTTATATCTCAAAACTAAGTACAGATATCAAATTGAAATTTTGTCAGATTGTAGAACTGCATAGTCTTCAATTTTGGTAAACTATTTAAGTTAGGGAGTGTAAGGTGATGGGGGTGGTAAGCAAAAATTTCACAAAATTTTGAGGGATTTTCTTAGGACTCTGGTGAAAGATACAAAGTTTTAAATTTTCCATGTGGATACATCTATTTGATATACATAGAAAAATAATAATAATTTTTTTCACAATTGCTGTGCACCAAAGGGGATCTAACGAGCACAAGGTGTTTCAATCAAGCCCAGTTCTAAGGATTGGTTTAATGAAAATTGTAGTACTGCGATAAGGGCTAAAGAGGCAGCTTACCGTGCTTATAAGCAGCTGCCATCGGAAGTTAATTGGATTAATTTCAAAAAAGAAAGGAACCTGTGTAAATCCAGCTTACAACGAGAAAAATATTTGCATGACCAGAAAATGAAGCAAAAAATTTAGAGAAGTCCTAAGGGCAGCAAAAGTTTCTGGTCTCTCGCTCGTTCCGTCAGAGGTAGTTCTGCATCATCGATTCCATCTTTAATCTACAACAGTGAGGTTATTACGGATCCTAACATGAAGGCAAACATCTTAGCGGATCAATTCGCTGCCAACTCTTCTTTACCACCAACGAACTCAAACCTTCCAACGTATACTACGGTAAATTCCTCCTTAGGACAGATTAGTACGCGAAACGTATACCGAGTTCTTAAGAATCTAGATGCTAACAAATCGTCCGGTCCAGATGGAATCCCTGCCCTTGTCCTTAAAAATTGCTGCGCTTCTCTAACTAAACCTCTATGCAAACTTTACCGTCTCTCTTTATCATCCTCCACTGTCCCATCTTCATGAAAGCTTGCAAATGTTCAGCCTGTTCCAAAAAAAGGAGAACGCACCAATCCCGCTAATTATCGCCCAATAGCAATAACCTCAATTCTGTCCAAGGTCATGGAAACAATCATCAACAATAGAGTAATAGAATATCTCAACATCAATGATATTATTGACGACAAACAGTATGGATTCCGCAAAAAACGTTCCACAGGAGACCTTTCAACCACCCTCACTGAACGTTGGAACAAGAGCATTCACCAGTTTGGTGAATCTTGTATTATCGCTCTTGATATTTCCAAGGCTTTTGACAGAGTATGGCACACTGCCCTTTTAATCAAACTTAAAGCTATTGGTTTGCGCGAATCTTTTATTTCCTGGATTGAAAGTTTTTTAGCCAATCGTTCAATGCGTGTGGTATTGGATGGTGTGGTTTCCTCTTCTTATAAAATTAACGCAGGTGTCCTTCAGGGCTCGGTTCTTTCTCCCACTCTTTTTCTGATATTTATTAATGACTTGCTATCTTCAACTTTCAATCTTATACATAGCTTCGTCGATGACAGCACTTTAGACTTCTCCTATCACTTCAACAGTGCGTCCTTAGCCCGATGTACTAGCTTAGTAGAACAACGTAGGTACATGGTTCAGTCATTGAATGCCGACTTGGCTAAAATTCTTAGTTGGGGCAATAAGAATCAAGCTGAGTTTAATGCTTTGAAAACCCATGCTGTCTTGTGCCCCACAAACGTGACTCTAACCTTGACCCAATCACCTTCGAAGGCCAGCCATTAACCTCTTCTTCAAGTGCTAAGATGTTAGGTATACAAATCACAGATAACTTATCTTGGAACGATCATATATTTAACATCGCCAAGGAAGTATCTAAATGTTTGGGCTACCTAAAACGGTGTAAGAACTCCTTCACCCCTTCTGGGTTACTAACAATTTATAAGGCCTATATTAGACCACGTCTTAAATTTAATTCCCACATATGGGCGGGAGCTGCAAAAACTTCTCTCTCCTATCTGGATAGTATCCAGTCTCGGACTATTAAAATTATAGGAGATTCTGACATCACTTCTTCGCTCGATTCACTTGAGCATAGACGAATTGTAAGCTCCCTAACCCTTTTGTATGGCTACTACAATGGAGATTGTTCGGACGAAATCTCTAATCTCTTGCCCTCACATATGCCCTTACCCCGTAATACTAGAGTTGCTTCGCGCGCTCATAAGTATTCTCTCAACCCCACCTTCGGTCGCACTGTCAAATTTCGTGATTCGTTTTTAAACCGGGCTGTTCGAATATGGAACTCGCTGCCCATCTCGGTGTTCCCGCATGACTACAACATTCAGCAATTTAAAGGAAATATTCATAGCCACTTCCGTCTCTATCCCCTTAATTCCCAAAAACCAATATCCTTCCCCCCTCACCGGAGCTGTGCTTCAGACCAAAAGAGCAACCCCTCTAGTTCCGGTGACACATAAAAAAAAAAAAAAAATGAGCAACAAAACAAACACAAAAACTGAAAAGTTTTGAATGAAATTTTAAGGTAGAAACTTGAAAATTCGCGAAATATATTTAAAAAAAATCCCTGAAAGTATGATTGGTCGAATACCTTTAAGACTTCACCCCCTCCCACATAAAATAATTTTTTCGACCATTTTTAAGAAATCAATTATCACCTAACTATTAAAAGCAATCAATTTGGAATTTTCCTCAAGAACTTTTAAAAAAAGTCAAAAGTTTTAAGACCACGCCTGTCCATCAACTCCCTCCCATTCAAAAATATGATTTTGAAAAATTTCAATTAATCAACCAACAAATTAAAAGCTACGAACTTCAAATTCTGTACGAGCAACTTACAAGAAAAACGAAATAAAACGGCATCACGAATTTTACGATTCCCTTACCTCCTCTATACACTCCCATACAAATGATTGGTTTCGAGAATGTAAAATACACCGAATTTAATGAAACTAACATCCTGTACAAAGAATATTGGATGTGATTCAAGCAATCAATTAAAAAATGATTAACATCCGCACACCCTTACTATCACCCCTCCCCCTCCCCTCATAAGAAACCAAATTTGCATAAATAAACGAATGAAATATTGATTGTATGTACTTCACGAAAGCCCTGCCCTAGAACCCCTTTCACCTAGTCTTCCCTAACTACTCTAACCTGCATGTTGATTTTCCACGCATCCTCAACTTGTCCCAAGAATAAAAAAGTTGTGCCCGACTTGTTGGCAGTATTTGGGCTAATTTAGTCATGAAACGCGAAAAAACAAAATTGAGAGTAGCATATTTTTTTTCTGTGTCGATCACAATACTTTATTATTAGAATAATAACGTAAAATTCGTGTAAAAAATGACATTTGTTCTTGTTCGTGGAGCGTGTTATTTCAAAATCGTGTAAAAAAGTGTTGAATGTAGTCCTAATCCAGATTATGACGAACTCTAAAAAGAGACTTTCATATTCAATGAATCAATCAAATTCCTGTTAAGACCCCCTATAGGGGCATAGGACAGAAATAACTCTCTTCCACAAGGCGCGATCCTGAGCCTGTTTGGCGATGTTTCGCTCTGGTTTCTTCAAAGTATGACCGATCCACTGCCACTTCCGCCTTTGAATCTCAATACCTATTTTAGTCTGGCCAGTTGTACTCCAAAGTTTGTCATTGGAGATCACTTTTGGCCAGGATATTCCTAAAATGCATCGGAGGTTCACGAAAGTCTGTAGTTTCTTGGTAAGTCGAACGGTCACTTTCCACGTAGTACAACCATACAACAACACGGATTTGACGCATGCGTCAAAAACTCGCAGCTTCGTGCGTGACAGAAATGCATTAGAAACTTGAAAATGGTGTAGGCTCAAATGCCGGCTCAATTATGTACATATCTCAAGTAAATTACTCGTTCATACCTTTCAAGGAAAATAACATAGAGTCAATTTCAATTCATTAGATGCCTACATTCTAGAAAATTTGTTTATCCCATAACAACACACATAATTATTTCATCATTTACAGATAAGAGCTTCCCATCAAAGCTCTTATCTTTCAAACAAAACAAAAATTACATGCTCCCGTAGGTCAAACGGCGTAACTGTGATAATAGCTTTGTACTTTATTTTTAGAATTTTGTTCTATTTATAGAAAATGGAATTGGAAAATAATAGATTAAAGGTTAAAAGTAGATACGCTATTTATATATGTATGTAGGCTAGTTTGTTCATAGTATCTGTCGGCAATTGGTAACAGGATTTTGAAAATTCACTTTTTTATAGAATGATTCATGTTATGGGCGATTTCGGCCTTTATGTGTTATGCACAAACACATAATAATGGGAGGATTAATGGGAATGGGAAGAATATATTGAAATTCCGACCTTTCTTCGTTTTAATAAATTAATTTTTTTTAGTTTGGGTAGCGTTTTTATAATGGAGTATCGATGTACCTCTGAGTTGGTTTAGTGTGACCAGAGGAATATCCTACTCATTCCAGGGCTTAGAAGCTTTGATACTTAAAGTTCAGCACCTTGCGCAGATCGAGGAGAACGAAAAAAAGGGCTAATTTACATATTTAAAAGAATAAACGCTTTTCTGTAAACGCACTACACCCCAAACCAATGATCAAAAATAAACAAATTAAACACCATTGGAAATGAATTTTCGTTAAGGTTTGCCATTTCTGGGTGCCCGGTATCTACCTGTTCCGGATTTAAGCTGCAATACGGCAACATGATGAAAGAAAACATGAAATGGAAATTGATAGCTTCTCTCGTAATCAGATCACGACCTCCGACAAGCATACAAGAACTAAAAGCAGGAGCGAGACTGAAACATAAAGCACAAACGCCATTCATTGATACCGCATACCGATCTTTCAGTTCACATCTATAACATTCGACGAGCACACAATCGCTACCCCGCACAACCCACAACATCTGCAAATATTTGTCAATAGCAGCCAGCACAACTGCAACATATAACAGCTTCACCAATTGTTACGGTCGTTCTAACCAGAGCGGAAGAGGACAGAGTGCACAGACTTTTCATGTTGCCCATAGATTAAAATAAACTGCCAACAAGTCGGGCGAAACTTTATAATTCTTGGGACAAGTTGCGGATGAGTGGAAAGTCAATATGCAGGTTAGAGTGGTTAGAGAAGGCTAAGTGAAAGGGAGTTCTTGGGCAGGGCTGTTGTCAATTTAACAATATTTCATTCGTTTCTGCAAGTTTGGGTTTTTATGAGGGGAGGAGGAAGGGTAATAGTAAGGGTGGGTGGATGTTAATAGCTTTTTAATTAATTGTTTGAATCACGTCCAATATTCTCTGTGTAGAATGTGTTTCATAGACGAAGTTGCATAGAATTTTCATAAAATTCGGTGTATTTTACATTCACGAAACCGAACATTTGTATGGGAGGGGGTAGAGAAGGTAGCGGAATCGTAAAATTTGATATGTAGTTTTATTTCGCTTCTCTTGTAAGGTGTTTGTATAAAATTTCAAGTTCGTAGCTTTTAGTTTGTTGGTTATTAGATGATTTAATGAAATTGGTCGAAATCATAGTTTTGTATGGGAGGGGGTAGAAGGGCAAGCGCGATTTCAAAACTTTTAACGTAATTTCATTTCAATTATTTTTGTAAGTTTTTATGCAAAATTTCAAATTGATAGCTTTTAGTAGTTAGGTTATAATTGATTTTTTAAAACTGGTCGAAAAAGTAATTTTGTATGGAAGGGGGTAGAAGTTTTAAGGATTTTCGACCAGTTAATATTTCGTATACTTAGGGATTTTTTTAAAAATGCATTTCACACATTTTCAAGTTTCTACCTTAAAATTTCACTCAAAAATTTTCAGTTTATGTGTTTTTTCAATGCACATGAAACACCTTGTGCACGATAGACCGGGGGGTTGGATTATAACAATTATGGATCAAGTTATTATTTTTCTATGTACATCAAATAGACGTATTCACATGCAAAATTGAAACTTTGTATCTTTCACCAGAGCCCTAAAAAAATCACTCAAAATTTTCGACATTTTTGCTTATCACGTCCCTCCCTTACACCTCCCAACTTAAAATTTTTACTAAAATTAGCCATTATGTAGTTCTACAATCTGACAAATTTTCAATTTGAGATATAAGGATTTGTAATTTTGAAAAGTGCGCCATTTTTGAAATGCTCCCCATTTGCCCCCACTACTATTATTTCAACATGTTATATTTTTTTTGTATTTTCCTAGTATAGCTTAATATACGTTTGAAGTTTCAATTACATAGCTTAAGAGATAGTTGAGATATTCATTTATAAGTGGTTTTCTTTGCACCTCCCTGACCCTGCCCCTTACAATAATTAGCTACTCTCTAAGTTGATTCCGATGGAACTATACGCCACCTTGATGATCCCAAAATATGAATTTTTTACGACAAGTAATTTCGAAGATATAATCATTTGAAAAAACAATTCGGCCGACAATTTGTTTTTAGCCCCCCCTTTTCGAACGCCAATGGATAAAAAAATTAAATTATTTTTTAAGTTTGTCCCACAACTTTCTCTATATCTCTACTGATTTTCAACTTTCTATCTGCATTCGTGGTGGAGATATTAGCAAGTGTAGTTTTCGACTTTTTCCCTCCCCCTGCCACCCCCCTCCCCATTCCACCTAAAACCTCCCAAAATTTAGAAAATATAGCTCATTTACCCAATCAACAATCTACCCAAACACGAACATTCTACCTGTAATGGTCTCGGAGATATGAGTCCATATGTACGGCGTACGGCAGGACAAATTTTTTTTTATTTTATATTTTTAGGCTAATGTAGTCATGAAAAGCAAAAAAAAAAATTTCAGGGTAGCAAATTTTTTTTTTTTCTTGTGTCGATCACAATACCTTATTATTAGAATAATAAAGTAAAATTCATACCTCTTAAATGAACGATTTTGATTGGTTCGCTACATGTTTATACCTTCCAAAAATTTAAACAGCTGATTACTTAGGCATATTCTACACGTAGATTGTTCGCATGTTTGCGTGAAGATTGCACACATTTTGGTGAGCTCATTTCGAGAAGTAGTATCCACTTTGTAAACTGTTTTACGTATAAATAAACTGTGGTTCTGACTCCTCTTCCCCTACCATTCCAATCCCAACCCTTCTCTACATGACTGTGATTGCGAATTGCACATAAAGTCCGAAATTGCCTAAAAAACTTGAAATTCCTTTTGAGTACCCCATTTGCTTTTTTATATACAGGGTGTTTATTGCTCCGTGCACCATCTTGTAAGGAGTTATTCCTAGATATATTTTGAGAAAAAAAATTGTTCTACGGAGATGGTCAATTTTCAATATCCGCGGAGATACAGGGTGATCAAGAAAAGTGTTTCGGACCTGTACCCTCACTCACTCAAAACGCTATATCTTGAAAACTAATAATCACAATTCAAAGTGTTATTGCTTGTTTTTTAGGGAATCGAATTACCTTTCATTTGGTGTAATAGTCCGCATTGTAATTGTACCCAATCCAGAGATATTTACTTCAGAACACAAATTTCTGCAACTTTGACCCTCAAAATTCTGGGATCAATGTAGCCCAGAAAACCGCATTATAAAAATGTTATTTTAAAGTTGGTTTTTTATGTGCCATATTATTGCCTACAAAAGATTTATGCACTTGCATTGCATAAGTTTCATAGTTTAGAAAAAACTATCATTCCAATATTATTGCACTTTCATAAAAAAAAACAAGAATATGTTGATCAATACTCTTCGCTTGAACTAAAAGAACTTAAGAATGGTTCTTATGGTTTATTTCAAATTTCCTTAGTTACAATAAATGTTCAAAATGGCCACCTTCATTTTGAATGCACGCTAAAGCTCGTTTTTGTTCTGTTTGTGTTCGTACTCCTCAACTGCTGTCTTGCTTCTGTTGCTGCCGCATTGATTCTGGTGTTTAGATCCTACTTCTTCTACAATGGCGCTACAGCCCAAATCGGACCTTGGCCTCCTGATATTCAGGTTCCTTAACACTTTTCATTACTTATTGTGGAGAAGTTGTTAGCCCTTCGCACAACCCTCTATCTACGAATTTTTTTTTAATTTTCGTAGATTGAGGTGACCAAGGTATATCCAAGCAGGCAATGTGCTAGAATTATATATTGCGTCGACCGGGATTTGAACTCACGACGTTCGCATTACAAGACCAACACGTTACCCACTAGGCTACACCTTAGCTGGTGTTTAGATCCTGCAACGTTACTACTTTCGTTGCGTAGACAGGGTCCTTTATCCGTTCCCATACAAAGAAATCCATAATAGTTAAATCAGAAGATCTTGCAGGCCAGTGTATTGGTCCATTTCTACCGATCCAGCGATTGCTATAATTGAAATTTAACCAATCTGTGATTTGTCGTAATTTAGACGTAATTTGTCCGGATTTCTTATATACTCCAAGGGCCACTATAGGAGCTTTATCATAGTGAAACGCTACATTTGGAGCAAAATTTAAAGAGTGTCCACCTTTTGTTTTGGTGCATTTTTCACACGAAGAATTTTGAGCAGTTTATAATTTACTTGAAAAAAAAAATAAAGTAACAATTTAGCTAATGCTGAACATTGCACAATACCATTTTAGTAGAAGGAACAATTTCTAACTGCACTTTCTCTTCTTATTTTTCCAGATAATGGGTGAAATTAAAGAAGGAATCAAATACATCTTTCAAACTAGGAACGCTTGTACGCTTTGCATAAGCGCCTCGGGCCAAGGTGGCATGGAGGCATCCATGTGCAATTTACTAGAAGACGGGGACGTAGCGCTCTTTGGTGTAACCGGTCTATGGGCCTATCGTGCAGCTGAAATGGCGAAACGTTACGGAGCCGATGTTCGGCTTTGCGAGGCGCGATTCGGAAAGTCCTTGACCATGGAAGAGCTCAGAGAGTCATTCGAAAAGCACAAGCCTCAACTGTTTTTTGTAGCGCAGGGAGACTCCTCGACGGGCGTATTGCAAAGTCGTTTGTCCGAAATAGGCGAACTTTGTCGCAAATACAATTGTATTTTCGTAGTGGACACAGTAGCCTCGTGTTGCGGTACCGAATTCCTGATGGACGAATGGCAAGTTGATGTTGCTTTTACCGGATCGCAGAAAGTTTTAGGGGCCCCGCCCGGCATAACGCCGATTTCGTTCAGTCAGCGGGCTTTAAGTCGTGTCAATCGTCGAAACACCATGGTCAAGGTGTACTACTGGGACATCAATTTACTGGGCGACTTGTGGAATTGTTTTGGACGTCCACCGATGTACCATCATACCGTATCCGCAACACTACTCTACGGATTGCGTGAAGCTCTGGCGATCGTTTGCGATCAAGGCTTGAAGTCGCTGATTCGACGACATACGGAATGCTCATTCCGATTGCAAAAGGGACTAGAAGACATGGGGTTGGAGTTGTTTGTAGCAGAACCATCGCACCGATTGGCAACTATTACTGCTGTTAAGATCCCAAAAGGAGTCGATTGGCAGCTTGTAGCTAGATATGCCATGAAAAAGTACGATCAGGAATTATTAAATGCATTGAACACCCATTAATTTTCAAATTTTCTTTACAGGTATTTCATGGAAATTAGCGGGGGCCTCGGACCGACTGTCGATCTTGTCTTCCGAATTGGTTTA
The DNA here is from genome assembly GCA_963669355.1 of Chorisops tibialis. Lineage (NCBI taxonomy): Eukaryota > Metazoa > Arthropoda > Insecta > Diptera > Stratiomyidae > Chorisops > Chorisops tibialis. The sequence continues at coordinate 112,867,483 of OY770262.1, read as the reverse complement.
ATGGGCGAAAATGCCACTATCGAAAAAGTCGATTTAGTACTTAAAATTCTGCGCGAGGCTATACAGAACACGTCGAACGTGAAATTAAGCGAGAAATCGAAAATTTAAGATAAATTTTTGTTTAGAAAGAATGAAAGATTATATGGAACGCATTTACCTGGCTCAAGTCTGATTAATGATACTTTTCTTAGGTTATTATCAAAGGAAATTCTTTTTTTATCGAATTAATTTCTAATCGTACTGTTTTACATTTATAACTACTTGAATTCACTTACAATTTTTCTCATAGGCTAAAGAATCTTACCAATTTCTTATTATTCACAATGTATTTACATTTTTGAATAAAGAGCTTTAAATTTATTTTTTCTTAATTTATTTATATTTATTTTATTATCTTTAAGTAGATACCCTAATGAATATAGAGCTTCTGAATTAGCTCCCGTTTCTTATAATTTAATGTACTATATGCTCGGATGTAAGAGGCTCCCAGACCAAACGGAATAGCACCTACAGAATTGCGGTTTTTATACTCTAGATGAAATCTAAGTTTACTATCCAGTTTGTAACACTAAGGAATAAGTCTCGAAGGAAAACAATTAATGACACAGAAGTTAATATTATCACTCAAAAATCTCAAAGCCGGATGCCCGTCCGTCCGTCCGCCCGCGCACTCTCTAGCTTGAGAACGCGTTGAGGTAGGAAGTTAAAATTTTGTACATGTAATTTTTGACGAAAAAATAAGGTCAAGTCCGTGAACAAGCCAAATCGCTCCACCCTTCGATGCCCTCCCATACAAAATTACTCATTTTCAAAAAATTACAATAAAAACATAACAGGACTACGATTGGGCGTAAGGCCGAATTATGCGATACTCTAGATGAGACATTTTTTGATTTTAAGAAATTTTGAATGGGGAGAGGCAGAAGGGGTAACGGCATTGAACCAATTTTTCCACATCATGCCAGAGTTGCTATCAGAATGCTTTATTGAAAATTTAAACTTCAAAAATTTAATAGGTACTGAGAAAATTAGCGTATTGGATTTAGTGAAATTGTGCAGTTTGTATGATAGGTTGTAGAAGGAGTGGGGAGTTCTTAGTGAGTTTTTCAGTAATAACTATAAAAATCATGCATTTGACATGTTTTCAATCGCAGATCAGTAGCATTCAACTTTTTAAAAAAATCAACTTTATGAAAAGTTGTGAAATTCTGTCATATTGTATGGAAGGGGGTAGAAAGAGTGAAGCTAATCATCTCATTTTTTTTTGGTCTTACTAATGATTCTAAATAAATATTTGGTTCAAAACTTCAGCTCAATAAATTTTATACGTACTGAGTAAATTGGTTTACAGTTTTTGACGAAAAGTGCAGTTTATATGAGAGGTGGTAGAAGGAGTAAGGGGATTTCGAGAAAATCGGTTTACTGTCAAATCTCGAAAATGCGTCATTTTGTATGAAAGAGGGTAGAAGGAGTGGAGCGATTTGGCTTGTTCACGAACTTAACCTTACCTTTTAGTAAAAAACAACGTGTACAAAATTTGAACGTTATATCTCAACGTGTTCTCAAGCTAGAAAGCGGACAGACGGACGGATGGACGAACCGATGGACGGACAGACGAACAACAGGTTTTCAGATTTTTGAGTTATAATTTTAACTTCTGTATTATTCATTCAAGGGCATGGGGAATTTTAAAACTTTTGATGCAACTTTGTTTTAAATATTTTTGGAAGTGTTTGCACAAAATTTCAAGTTGATAGCTTCTAGTGGTTTGGTTATAAGTGATTTCTTAGAATTGATCGAAAAAATACCTTTGTCTGGGAGGGGTAAGAGGTTTTAGAAGTGTTCGATCAGTTAATATTTTAAACTTTTAAGTACTTTTTTAAATGAGTTTCCCAAATTTTAAAGCTTGTAGCATAAAATTTCAATCAAAAATTTTGAGTTTTCGTCTAGATTTTAGCATAACAATGGATTTTTCCACAGAACTAGCGAATGTAATTGAGCATTACAATAGTTGAAGATGTGGATTAAGGGTTCAAGAACAATAATATTGGCTTAATGAAGCCTTCTGATTGCGTCAATTGTGTTTACATTGGAACGAGATGTTAATTGTCCAATGCCATAATTTGAATTAGATTTAGTTGCAGGAGCAAAATTGGTGGCATGTAAAAAAATAGGCGGGGTTTTTTTGTTATCCTAATCCCAACTTCCGTAAATTCTGCCAGAGATTATTATACTCTAGATGAAATCTGAGAGTATTATAAGTTTGCCACAAAGTTTGTGATACCAAGAAATAAGGCTCGGAGAAAAAAATTAATGATACAGAAGTTCATATAATCACTCAAAAATCTCAAAACCGGATGTCCGTCCGTCCTCTCTAGCTTGAGAACGCGTTGATCTAGAAAGTTCAAATTTTGTACACGTTGTTTTTGACAAAAAAGTAAGGACAAGTTCGTGAATGGGCCAAATCGCTCTACCCCTTCTACCCCCTCCCATACAAAATGACACTATTACGCAATTTGACAATAAACGGATTTACTCGAAAACTATAAAAGCCATTAAACGGCTTTTAAACGTATAAATGCTACTGATCTGAAATTTGGTATATAATACTTTTATGATAATTTCATTCTGCTGTATAAGAATTATTTTTTTCCTCCCCCTCCTTCCACCACCTCCCATACAAACTGCACTTTTTCATAAAATGCTCTAAACCAATTCAGTGCGTATACAATTTATCGATTTGGAATTGTACACTAAATATTTATTTCGAATTATTAGTTAGACCAAAAAAAATATATACATATATATATATAATAGATAGAAAGAACGAGGCTTACAAAATTTTTACTGAACGACCAACACGAGCCAAAAAAGAAAGATATGACGAGCTTAGGCGATATGCGAAAAAGACCTGCAGACGAAAACAAAGGAAATACCATAATGACAAAATGCAAAAAATGGACGACGACATGAGAAAAAATAAAACGCGGGACGCATACGCAATAGTAAAAGACTTAAAAAAGGGATATAAGCCAAAAACCAGTCTCTGCAAAGACGCAGAGGGCAATATCATCAGCGACACAGAAGAAATTAAAAAGAGATGGGCTTCATACTTTGAACATCTTTTGAATCCCACCCCATTAGCACCGATCACAACAGACAACATTTCAATTAAAGCCTCAACTGACGAAGATGAACCATCATCGACACTACCCACGCTTGTTGAAATCAAAGCAGCCCTATGTGACCATCAATCATACCCGAAGATTGGCGAAAAGGTATTATATGTCCAATTTACAAGAAAGGAGACAAACTCTCCTGTGAGAATTTTAAAGGAATATCATTGTTGTGTACGTCCCATAAAATACTGACAAAAATAATTGAACGTCGTCTTAAGCCCTATACTATTCAAATAATTGGCGAATACCCAGGCGGATATTCCAGATATTCTCGGTGAAACAGGTGCTTGAGAAATGCTGGGAATATAACACAGACGTGCACCAAATCTTCGTAGATTTTAAACAAGCATACGACAGTATCGACAGGGGCGTACTGTTCCAAATCATGCTTGACTTTGGAATTCCTCCAAAACTAGTTCGACTAACAAGACTCACAATGACGAACACTGAATCCCAAGTGAGAATACAAACCGATTCCACAACCAGCTTTCGAACGGAATGTGGTTTAAAGCAGAGAGATGGTCTAGCCCCCATGCTTTTCAACTTGGCACTAGAGTATGTCGTCCGAAAAATCCCAGTCGACACCAACGGGACACTACTATTCAAGTCCACCCAACTAGTAGCATACGCTGACGACATTAACATCCTAGCGAGATCCTTCCCTAGTGCTAAGGAGGTATTTGTCAATCTTGACTCCGCCGCAAAAGAAGTCGGGTTGCGCATTAATGAAAACAAAACAAAAGTAATGACGCAAACAAGAAGTAGAGCGCCTATCAGACAAAACATATCAATTGCGGAATATAATTTGGAGAATGTGGACAATTTCATATATCTTGGGACTAATCTAACAAAGGACGGTAATGAAACAGACGAAATCAAACGACGGATAATATTAGCAAATAAGACGTATTATTCGGTACTTCCAATAATGAAATCCAAGATAGTGCACAGGAACAATAAGCTGCGGATATATAAAACTATTGTACGACCTGTGCTCTGTTATGGCAGCGAGACATGGACATTAACACGAACTTCCGAAAAAGCAGTTAACGCATTTGAAAGAAAGGTCCTCCGATGAATTTTGGGACCTGTGAAGGAAGGAACGGAATGGCGAATAAGATACAACCATGAGTTATATCAACTCTACGACAAGCCAGAAGCTTCAACGTTCATCAAGCTACGTAAACTGAAGTGGGCTGGCCATGTAGAGCGAATGGAAGACAGAAGAATCCCCTCTGAAAGGCAAAGCGAGTGGTAACCGGCCAGTAGGCAAGCCACGCAAGCGCTGGGAAGACTCGGTTTATGAAAATAGCAAAGCCATCTTAAAAATTAGTAGCTGGACGACGCTGTCTTTGGATCGAGACGATTGGAGGCGACGACTTCAGGAGGCCAAGGCCCGGTTTGGGCTGTCGCGCCATTGATGATGAAAAAAAATTAGACGATTAGCTTTACCTATTCTACTCCCTCCCATACAAAACGACACAATTTCGCAATTTCACAATAAACGAATTTTTTCCAAAAGCATAGAGTCTATTTATCTGAAATTTGGAATATATTACTTTTATAATAATTCCAATCTGTTGTAAGAAAATTATTCAAGTCTTCCCCTTCCTTCTACCACCTCCCATACAAACTGCACAATTTCACTAAATTCAATACACTAAGTTTCTCAATACCTACTAAATTTTTTTTCGTGATGTGAAAAAATTAGTTCAATGTTGTCGCCCCCTCTACCACTTCCCCTACAAAATTTCTTAAAATAAAAAAATTGTTTCTTCATCTAGAGTATCGCACGATTGGGATTTACGCCCAATCGTAGTTCTATTATATTTTTTGACTAAGCTTAGAAAATAGCGAATATCAATCAATCACTTAAGACCCTCTACAAAGGCTAAAGACAGAGACAGTTCTCTTCCACAAGCCGCAATACGGAATATCCGCCTTTAGTTGTCCCCAGGACCTGTATTCCTCTAGTATCCTGCTCAACTGCTCGATTTACTACATGGCCGACCAACCCGGCATCTTTCTTGAGGATTATAATTCGGAGCCTGTTTGGCGATGTTTTGATTTGGTTTCCTCAAAGTGTAACCGCCAATCCACTGCCTTAGAATCTCAATGCCTATTTTAGTCTGTCTAGTTGTACTCCTAAATTCGTCGTCGGAGATTACTTCTGGCCAGAATATCTATAAAATGCATCGGAAGTGGAACGGTCATGTAGTACAACCATATAACACAACGAGTTTGACGCATGCATCAAATATTCACAGCTTCGTGCGACGAGAGATCTCTTTTTACCTCTAAAAAGGGAAAAGGAGCGAAGATCGCTAGCTCAAATCCCTCGTCACTCGTCAAATTTTGCTATTCCTTCACCTCCTCTATCCCCCTCCATACAAATGTATGGCTTGAAGAATATCAAATACACCGAAAATTTCATAGAATTCAATTCGTCTATGAACACCATTATATACAGCGAATTTTAAACATGATTCGAGCAATCAATTAAAAAATTATTGACATGTTAACCATCCTTTCTATAGCACACCACCCCTCTCTTTCCCACACACACATACAAACCCAAACTTGCAGATATAAACCAATGTAATATTGATTCTATGTACTGAAGCTATTGATCGTAATCGCAGTTAAGTGTAAAATAATTGATAACAGCTCTGCCCCAGCCCCCACTCACATAAATTGCCCTATCCACCCTAACCTGCATATTGTCTTCCCACGTATCCTCAATTTGTCCCAAGAATAATAAAGTTGCACCCGATATGTTGGCAAATTTTTTGTCATTAGCTCCCTCATACGTTTTCTTTGCCCTTTCTCATTATTTTCTGCATGGCGTTAAGATAAGAATTAAGAATTTGTATACAACTAAATTCTAATAAATTATGCCAAAAACAAGATAAAATTCGCTATTTCACACATACAATCTGTCGAATTTCGACCACAGTTATTAATTATTATTCATTGCCATTTCAGAATTCCACTTAATTTTTTCACTATCAGGACTCCTTAAGGGGGTTACTGAATTGACCGTTTTCCATATAAAATGCGGTACCATTTTCTCGGAAACGGCTTGACCGATTTAAATGATTTTTTGTACCCTTATTACTTTGTGGCCAGAGGAATAAACAAGTCCTGGCAACAGCTTAAAGCCGATGCTCAGGATCGCGCCTTATGGAAGAGAGTTGTTTCTGTCCTATGCCCCTATAGGGGGTCTTAACAGGAATTTGATTGATTGTTATTACTTTGAGGAAATTAATGCTTTGTAGCAGAGGAATTTCAAAAATATTCAAAACTAAGTCATTTATAAGCTGTGAAAGTTTTAAATTTTTTCACGTTATTTAAAAAAAATAAATATATATATATATATTTATAACCAACTATTTGAAATTTCCTCTGTACTATCGTTAGCTAATACCGTTACCTATCTACTAAAAAAAATCATGCTGATTACTATTATCATTTTCGAGAAAAATGTACCGATGTGGATAAAAATGTGAAAATTAAAACTTTTCAGGAGAGCGAAAAAACTAACAGACTGGTAGTACGATTTTCACCGACCTTCCTAATTTTTGACCACTTTTACTCATTGGAAAAATCGATTTTTTTCCATATTCAAGTCAGTAACGGATTTGATGCATGCGTCAAAAACTCGTAGCTTCATGCGAAGCGACATCTCTCTTAACCTTCAGAAAGGAAAAAAGATACCGACAGCCTGACGAGCTTTATTTAGATGAGCCTCAATATCTCTTTCAGCTTTCGCCGTCCACATCTTGTTCATTAAGACCAATGGTTGTGTTCGAACACAATTGCATGTACTTGGTTTTACGCACATTTATTTTCAGTCGGCCCCATTGCATTTATAATGCAACGAGCGAACATTTGACTCTTAGTCCGAACACCTCATCAACATATTCGAGGTGACTTAAGATATTAAATAGTCTCCATTAAAGACCTTTATCTTCCCAACCTTCCAGTGCAGCTTTCAAGATCATTTCATTTATTGCCACTAGAAACAGGGCTGATGATAATATGCAGCCTTGTCTGACACCCTTTCGCACAGGAATTTTCGTAGGATTCTTTAATCATAGCTATGACCTTATCTGGAATACCTCTCATACGCAAAGCATTCCATATGTAATGTGATGTCGTTTCAATTAAGGTGATATAAAGCTATTCTTGCAAATTTACGCTGAATCGATTCAATTCTGCCAATGCGATCATCATAATAAGGGGACCAAACTAGAGAGCCATGTTCAAGGTGAGATCTAACGAAGGTGTTATAGAAACTAACTCTAAATAAATCTCAAAATAGAATTATTCTTCTGCACGATCTTATTTACATACAAACGTAAATCAATTTTATGGTCAAATTTAACACCTAGGTCAATAATGGAACTGACTAGATCCAAAATACAGTCATTAAGACTGTAAATTATCACAAACGGAGAGATTTTCCCAGTAAATGAAATTACACGATATTTATCCAAATTTAGTCTAAGATCATTATGGCGACACCAGTTACTAAAAACATAAAAGAATTATGATTGGGCGTAAATCCCAATCATATGATACTCTAGATGAAATGAGAAAGAGTTCAATGTACCGGAAAATATGTCACCTCCAATTCTTTTAAATAATTAATAGTGACTTTTGTATGGGAGGTGGTAGAAGGAGAGGAGGAAGGTTTGTAATTACTTTATTATTTTTTAATAATAAAGTATTGTGATCGACACAGAAAAAAAAAAAAAATTTGCTACCCTGAAATTTTTTTTTTTCGCGTTTCATGACTAAATTAGCCTAAAAAAGCAAAAAAAAAAAATCCGTCCCGCCGTACGCCGTACGCCGTCCGCCGTACGCCGTACATATGGACTCGTACCTCCAAGACCGTTAAAGGTAGAATGTTGGTTTTTGGGTGGATTGTTAATTTGGTAAGTGAGCTCCATTATCCAAATTTTGGGGAGTGTGGGGTGGAAGGGGGAGGCGGGGGGAAAAAGTCGAAAAATACACTTGCTAATATCTTCACCACGAATGCAGATAGAAAGATGAAAATCAGCATACATATAGAGAAGGTTGTGGGACATACTCCAAAAATAATTTAATTTTTTTATCCATTGGCGTCCGAAAAGGGGGGGCTAAAAACAAATTGTCGGCCGAATCTTTTTTTGAAATGGTTATATCTTCGAAACTACTTACCATAAAAAATTCATATTTTGGGACAATTAAGATGGCGTATAGATCCATCAGAATAAGCTTAGAAATAGGCTAATTATTGTAAGGGGGAGGGTCAGAGGGGGTGCAAAGAAAAACACTTAAGAATTAATATCTCAACTATCTCTTAAGCTATGTAATTGAAATTTAAAACCTATACTAAACTATACTAGCGAAATATAAAAAAAATATAAAATTTGGTCATAATAGTAGTGGGGGGAAATGGGGAGCATTTCAAAAATGGTGCACTTTTCAAAATTAGAAATCGTTATATCTCAAAATTGAGTGCAGATATCGAATCAAAAATTCGTCAGATTATAGAACTATATAATTTATAATTTTGATAAAAATTTTAAGTTAGGGGGTGTAAAGGGAGGGAGGTGGTAAGCAAAAATGTCGAAAATTTTGAGTGATTTTTTTAGGACTCTGGTCAAAGATAGAAACTTTAAATTTTGCATGTGGATACATCTATTTTATATACACAGAAAAAAAATAATAATTTGATCCACAATTGTTACGAACCGACCACCACGGTCTAAGGGGCACAAGGTGTTTCATGTGCAGCGAAAAAACCACGAAAACTGAAAATTTTTGGATGTAATTTTAAGGTAGAAACTTGAAAATTTGGGAAATACATTTAAAAAAAATCCCCAAACGTATAAGATATTAACTGGTCGAATACCTTTGAAACTTCTACCCCCTCCCATACAAAATTATTTTTTCGACCATTTTTAAGAAATTAATTATCACCTAACTATTAAAAGCTATCAATTTGAAATTTTGCATAAGAACTTATAAAAATATTTAAAATAAAATTATTTTAAAAGTTTCAAAATAGCGCTTGCCCTTCTACCCCCTCCCATACAAAAGTATGATTTCGACCAATTTCATTAAATCAACTAATAAACAACAAATTAAAAGCTACGAACTTGAAATTTTGTACGAGCACCTTACTAGAGAAAGAAAAGAAAATTGCATCACAAATTTTGCAATTCCCCTACCTCTTCTACCCCCTCCCATACAAAATTATTTTTTCGAGCATTTTTAAGAAATCGGTTATCAGCTAACTCTTAAAAGCTATCCATTTCAATTTTTGCCGGAAAACTTATAAAAATAATTGAAATGGAATTTTGTTAAAAGTTTTGCAATCATGCTTGCCCTTCTACCCCCTCCCATACAAAAGTATCATTTCTACCTATTTCATTGAACCAACTAATAACCAACAAGTTAAAAGCTGCGAACTTGAAATTTTGTACGAGAAGACTACAACAGAAAGGAAATAAAATTGCGTCACAATCTTTACGATTCCTCTACCTCCTCTACCCCCTCCCATACAAATGTTGGTTTCGTGAATGTAAAATACACAGAATCTTATTCTATGCAACTTCGTCTATGAAACTGACATTCTATACAGAGAATATTGGACGTCAATTAAAAAACTATTAACATCCACCGACCGTTACTATCAACCCTCATCCCTCCCCTCACAAAACTCAAACTTGCATAAATAAACGAACGAAATATTGGCTATATATACTGAAGCTTTTGAACGTTTCCGCAAAGTGTTGACAACTGTCCTGCCTAGGAACCCCCTTTCACTTAGTCTTCCCTAACCACTCTAACCTGCATATTGACTTTCCACGCATCCGCAACTTGTCCCAAGAATAATAAAGTTTCGCCCGACTTGTTGGCAGTTTATTTTTGGATATGACACCTAATGTGGTATGCAAAATATTTCGTGCTGAATTTAAAGTTTGCAGCTTTCATTATTTTCAATTGGGACATAGTTTTCCTGAAATTGAGGCATTTGTATGGGAGGTGGCAGGGAAAGTGGAGCGCCTAAAATGATTTTGAAACTGCTTATCATATCATCCTTATCACCACGCTTTGGTTCAATTTCAAATTTGATAGTTCTAATATATTCGAAGGAGAAATGCTTTTCTTGAATTTAAAATACAGATATTTGTATGGGAGGGGGTAGAAGGAGTGAAAAGGAGCTGATAATTTTTTTAGCATTTATTGCAATTATTAAAAAACAAACTCTGGCAAAATTTTAAGTTTATACTTTTTCTAGTTTTAATGGAAATCGATATAATGCACTTAACAAAAATTATACATTTGTATGGGAGAGAGTAGAAGGAGTGTACGGATGAAAACAAATTTTTTTCTCATTATTTATATTTCTATTTTTATACTTTATGCAAAATATCAAGTTGATAGCTTTAACAGTTTCAAAGAAAAATAATTTAATTTAAATTTCAAAATTTCGTGAAATTTGTATGGGAGGGGGTAGAAAGAGTGATGTTAAGTTGATAATTTTTTCAATACTGATTGCAATTATATTAATATTAATTCTGGCAAAAAATAATTTTTACAACTTTGCTAGTTTCAATGAAAATCGAAAAAATGCATTTTTCCAAATTATGCATTTGTATGGGAGGGGGTAGAAGGAGTGAAGAGGAGCTGATAGTTTTTTTAGCATTTATTGAAATTATTAAAAGACAAATTCTGGCAAAATTCTAAGTTTATACTTTTTCTAGTTTTAATGCAAATCGATATAATGCACTTGACAAAAATTTTGCATTTGTATGGGAGGAGGTAGAAGGAGTGTACTGATCAAAACACATTTTTTTCTCGTTATTGATATTTTTATTTTTATACTTTATGCAAAATATCAAGTTGATAGCTTTAACAGTTTCGAAGAAAAGTAATTTAATTTAAATTTCAAAATTTCGTGAAACTTGTATGGGAGGGGGTAGAAGGAGTGAGGTGAAGTTGATAATTTTTTCAATTCTGCTTGAAACTATAATAAAATTAATTCTGGCAAAAATTCGATTTTATAACTTTGCTAGTTTCAATGAAAATCGAAAAACTGCATTTTTCAAAAATATGCATTTGTATGGGAGGGGGTAGAAGGAGTGACGGGATGGGATCAATATTCCGCCATATTAATGACATCTATATCGTAATACTTTGACCCAAATTTCAAATTGATAGCTTAAATAGTTTCAAAGGAAAATCAATTTCTGGAAATTTCGGAATTTCGTGAAATTTGTATGGGAGGGGGTAGAAGGAGTGGGGGGATGTGGCCCGTTCACGAACTTAAAGTTTCTTTTTAGCTAAAAATGACACACAAAAAATTTCAGCACGATAGCTCAAAGCGGTCGAGAGTTATGCTGTAGACAGACGGACAGACGGACAGACGGACAGACAGACAGACGGACAGACAGCAACTCGGAATCGAAGTTTTTGAGCGACAACAAATATTTCTGTACCCTTGGCGGCTATGTGCGAGCATTATTTCTTAGCGTTACAAACGGTAAGGCAAACACAATATACTCTCAGATTTCATCTAGAGTATAATTAATCAAATCCTCCTGAAGAAAGTTGTCAGAGATGGAATTGAGATTTTAATGTCATCAGCATAAATGAGTACTTTCGAATATTTAAAAACAGAGGCAACTCATTAATGGCCAGGATAAAAAGAAGTGGCCACAAATGACTTCCTTGAAGAACACCAGAATGCGCAGTAAATGGCTTAGAAGTACAATCCCGAAAAAGAACTTTATAAGTTCTATTAAGTAGATATGACTTAATCCAATTGATAAACCATGTAGGAAAACCCAACAAGTTCAATTTCAACAATATAATGGAGTGAGGAAATTTATCAAAACCCTTACTTAAATCAGTATAAATACAATCTCCCTGCTTACCCTCCTCAATACACAAAGTGGATTTATTTGCAAGCTCCATCAGATTAGTGATAATAGACCTATTTCTGACGAAACTATGTTGTTTACTCGAAATTAAGGGTTTACAGTGAAAAAACATGCACTCATACACTATGGACCCAAAAAGTTTTGGAATAGCTGACAGTTCAGCTATTGGTCGATAGTTTACAATAGCAGATTTTGCTCCGCTTTTGATGGTCGGTATGATAAAGGAGGCCTTTCACACAGTAGAGAAAATCCCAGTATTTAGGGGTCTCTGAAATAGTAGAGAGAGTGGCTCAGGAATAGACAGGCAGCAGCGTTTAAGGACAACTTTAAGAACCAAAAAACTTCCCACCCATCGGAGCTGTGCTCCACCATAAAAGGAAGTCCCCTCTAGTTCCGGCGTCACCTTACACCTTAAAACAAAAAAATGTTTTTAAAGGTTTGAGAAATAACAACACAAATTCATTTAATTGGATCTACATTTGACCTTCCTTGCATGCATAAATACTATAAACAAAGATAAATTAATTTGCACAAACCATCATTAAAAACGAGGTTAATGAATTAAATACTAATTATTTTGGAAGATTTATGTTTACTTTTTTTTTTTTTTTTTGTTATCAAAGAGAGAATTCCCATGGAAGTGCTTTCGCTATTTGTTGTTCTCTTAGCTTATCGACACTATCTATCTTATCGAATAAATTTTGAAGCTCTATTTCAGATAATTCTGAAGTATCCAATCCAGTTAAAATAAATGCTAAAATCTTCGTAATTCGACTCCCTATGTCACCTAGCGTCAACTTAATAGTTGACGGAGATTCATCGATATGATCCGCAATCAAATTGTTTATATTTATCAATTCCTCAGTAATTTTGTCCACGATAATATTGATAGATGCTAATTCAGTCAGTGCATTTGGTGCCGATTCTTCGACTTGTGTAAGTCTATCAGGAGCATTCGCTTCAATATTCGAACTTGTGCCTGATTTACATTCCGATTCAGTCTGTGCGTTCCCAGAACTCGGTTGAGCAACACCTGTTCTACACAGCATTTTAATTTTTTTCACTGCTTTATTTGTCGAACTTGGATGTGAATCTACTGGCGTGATTCCAAAGATAACTTCCGTGTCGAAATTATTAGGGGAGAATCGGTTTTTTATAGTTACCGTATATTCTCCCCTTTCGAGGAGAAACCCTTCTCCATCGAAAGCTGAATTAAATGAAAAGTTCACTTTGTTTGCCCTCACTGGTGAAACACTTGCTACGGAATCCGAATTCGTTTCAAAAGGAGCTCCCTCCGATTTATTTTCACTTGTTTGCAGCTGGGCTCGTTGAACTGCATCTGTTCCGACATTTGCTTCATGCTCTTCTTTCGGAACAGATTTCATATCGTCACTGTGCTCAGAATCATCAATTTCAAAACTGTTCAGATTACTCGACTCTTCGTTATTGTTTACATCGTTTTCATCATTTGTAGCAATGCTCGGTATTGTATTAAAATTAAAAAGCCCAAATCTCTTTTGAAACGAATCATCTGCTCCTTTATTAGTTTCATCGGAATCTGAACTTATTTCCCTGTTTTTCGGTCGCGGATATTGTTTTCTATTTTCCAATGGTCCACTTGGATTCCACTTGTTTTCCTTAAGTTGTAAATTTACATTTCCAGAATTTAGGTTTGAGTTACTCCGTTCAGAATTTGCGCTCGCTAGAATTTGCTTTTTTGGAAGCAGTCTTCGAATTGGTTGCTCCGAGTTACTTGTTACAGCTAGAATAAAATTTGCTTATTTCGCATCAAACAGAATAGATTAGGCTTCATACTGACCACTTATCGTAGCTAAAGATGTAGAAAGAAACACACCAAGATATGTGTATTTGAAGAGCTGCATGATGGAACTGCATGCCGTTTTCATAAACAGCTTTTTTCAACTCAGTCAGTCAGTTCCTGTTTTATAGCAGAAATAATTTACAATTATTTATTAACTAGATCTTCTTATCAGAATCATATTTCTCGCTTTAAATTGTTCGTGAAACGAGTTTCGCGCTATATTCCCTTCGAAATTGGAATTAATTATTACAATGAATTGGAAATATTTATAGAATTTCATTTGCAATTGTGAAATTAAGCGTTTTGTTTTTTAAGTGCTTTCTCTTTCTCATAACTTAAATTTTGCAAGGCTAGTCGTCATCCAAAGATTATCGATGGTTATGAAAACAGTCCAGAATACTCCAATGTTGGGATTTAACTAATATTGATTAAAGTCACTCCATGCAAGACGGAGAGCACACACTGAAGTAGCCTTCAATAAACCAATTTCCTGTCAGGGGAAGAGGACAGAAACAGTTCTCTTGCACTAATATATCTTAGTCTGTCCAGTTGTACTCCTGAACGGAACATCTCTAAAATGCAAAGGAGCCATTGGTTCACAAATATTAATGGAAAGGTTAACGGTCACTTTCCATGTAGTACAACCACATGACATCACAAATTTGACCCATGAGTGAAACACTCCCAGCTTCATGCGAAGACAGACCTCTCTTAACCTCCAGAAAGATGAAAAGCTACCGAAGACATGCCTGCTTTATTTATACCAACTATATTACTACGCTGAATTAATTACCGCCAGACAGTACGGACGTCTTTTTATTTCGCTCCGCGACATAATAATTTTTTTTTTGTTTATTTGCAATCAGTCCATTGTATTGTTCATAACCATGAGTTTCGTAGTGACTCTAATAGGATCATAACCTATGATTTTATCAACGCTGACTATGAAATGATAAATTTTAAAATTTCTAATTTAGATACTTCTGACGACATCGTTGATGTGAATGTTGAAGCTGAAAATCTTATTGCCACTTTAATGTTTATAATAGATAAATACACCCCAAACGTATTAATACCAAGTTATCTTGTCCCCCGCATATGGATAAAAGCCTTAGAATATTGCGTAACAAGCGCAACAAGGCCTACAGAAAATGGACAAAATCTAAATCAGTTGGTGACCATACTAGATTTCTGCATCTGCGCGAGCAATTTGAAATTAGTGAAGCGGAAGCCATTGCACTTTACGACCGTAAAATATTAAATAGTTTGATTGATCGTCCTAAAATGTTTTGGCAACACATTAATGACAAGCGCGGTACAAGTGGCTATCCGGCTTCTATGAATCTCGGTGATCGCTCATCTTCCAATCCTAAGATAATTGCAGATTTGTTCGCCAATCACTTTAAATGCAAACTAGCTAAGGCATTCAAGTTTGATCCTAGCAGGTTTTTGCATATTCCTGTTCATGATCAGAAGTTTACTGATGTGGTCCTAACTATTGATCAAATAACTTCAGCGTTGGTTGACCTAAATACTAATAAAGGTGCTGGCCCTGATCTCATTCCCCCAATTTTTTAAAAAAAAACTGCCCATACTGTATCTCGGCTATTGTCTCGGCTTCCCTTCAGAAATCAATATTTCCTTTATGTTTTAAATCAGCGCATATAATACCTATTTTTAAGTCTGGGGATAGATCAGACATTCGAAATTACAGCATTTTATCATTGGTAAAATTTTCGAAAAATCGGTTGCGGAAATATTAGTGGATATAGTTAGTCCAATAATCCATCCGTGTCAACATGGTTTCTTAAAGGGAAAGTCAACTGTCTCTAACCTGTTGGAATATTCTACCTTCATTAGGCAAAAATTGTGTAACAGAACTCAAGTAGATTCTATCTACACTGATTTTTCTAGCTCTTTTGATGTTGTAGACCACGGTCTGCTACTTTTCAAGTTGGAGCGTTATGGTATAAGAGGTGTTTTTTTGAAGTGGTTGAGGTCTTACTTGATGGATCGTACACAGCAAGTTAAATTCTCATCACATCTTTTTAAAACGACTACGGTCTCCTCTGGCGTTCCTCAAGGTAGAATATTGGGGCCCCTTTTATTTATAATTTTCATTAATGACGTGCCATTACTCTTGAACGATTGCAAAATTTCCTTTTACGCTGATGACTTAAAATTCTTCAGAGCTATTGGCTCAAATCAGGATTGTCTTATATTGCAAAACAATATTGACATTTTATCTGATTGGCGCTTCAACGACGCTATGCAATTAAACGTAAAAAAATGTGCAATAATAACATTTTCTGGAAAAATAGCTGGTTCTTTGCAGTATGACTACAATATTAGCAATGAAAAGTTAAAACGTGTCTCTCAAATTAAAGATCTTGGTGTAATATTTGACACAAAGTTGACCTTCAAGTC
Organism: Chorisops tibialis; assembly: GCA_963669355.1. NCBI lineage: Eukaryota > Metazoa > Arthropoda > Insecta > Diptera > Stratiomyidae > Chorisops > Chorisops tibialis. The sequence goes on along the minus strand of OY770262.1, from coordinate 112,851,116 downwards.
CACATAGATAAAATTTCGAACAGTGGTATGGCTATGTTGGGTTTCTTAAAAAGGAGAGTCAAGGAATTCAATAACCCACATTTGTGTAAGACTCTGTAGGCTACTTTTGCTTGATATGACCACGCTTGAAAGAAGAAGAGAGCTTGCTTCGGCAACCCTTGCATTCGATTTAATTAATTATAATTTAATTTCGGACGAGCTCCTTTACCGCTTTATATTTGTTGATCACAGGTTTAGTCTTCGAAACAATAGAATTCTGAAAATGGAGAATCATTCTTCTAATTTCATGTTGAATGATCCTATTGCTTGTGCCATAAAAAACTTTAATTTGCATTCAGATTGCTTCAACAGTTCTGTAAGTAGAAATACTTACAAAAACAAAATAATGACTAAATTTAAGACTTTATTTGTAAGATAATATGTAAGATATTATTAAAATTCTTAGGTCTAATACAATCATATTTTGTTTGCTGTTTAGATTATTGCAGTTGTAGTAATGGTTATTTAGTTTTTTTTTTATGTATTTCTAATTTAGAATTAAGAATGATTGTTATTTATTCTATTATTATTATTATTTTTCTTTGTAAAATAGACTTTAGTTGTCTAAAATATATAAATAAAAATAAAAAATAAAATAAAATAAATACTACCAATGCTTCAGAAGTAACAAAAATCTTCCAAGATTGATTAATTTAGCGCACATTTATTCTAAGACTTCTTTATTTGGATTTGGAATGCAAAGAGCGGACATTCGACTCTAAGTTCGAAGGAAACAAACGTCAACACCATAGCTTAGGTGACTTAAGATAGTAAACAGCACCCAATGAAAGGGTTTACCTTCCCCATCTTCCAGTGCAGCTTTCAATCACCAGAACAAGGGCTGGTGATAACACGCCACTTTGTCTTTCAAACGCTCGTACAAGAAAGCTCTCGGACAGCACTTCTTTATGTGGGACGCTATATCTTGCATCTTCTTTAATCCTAATGAAGTGCGCAACGGGTCGCTGGATTTCAAGTAATAATTAAACAAGTTCACTTTAATTTAATATAACCGCATATTTTATGTTCCAGTCACTTTTACAATTTTTCCATTTACCAACTTTCGGTCCGATTGACTAACGCGGTATAACACGCGACGGTCCGGTCTCCATTCTTTCGCTATCAATCTTCGACTGACTGACCCGCTGCAACAGCAACAAAGAAAAGGGAGCGCTTTAAGAACTATACCAAATGAACGATATTTTTGAATCGAACATTACGATAGCAGAGACGAGGGTGCCAGTTGAGACCAAGTATTTGTAAGGATGCATCAGAAACAACAGTTTCTTAACGCCAACTTATCATAGACTACTGTAAAAGGCAACTTGACCGAGACTTCTGTTGATGGCGAAAACAAACCGAGCCTCCTAACAATAGAACCCGTGAAAGGTGCCACAAAGAATTTAAAATCAATAAAGTGCCATTGACGACATAACAACGAAACTTTCAAGCCGCAGTGGTGAGGGCCTTACTGAAAAAATCCACAGTATAAATTCGTAAATTTGTAATACCCAAACGCCTACAAAAAGAAAAGCCGGAAGTAAAAGAACCAGTCGGGAAGCGAAGGAGGCTGTTAATTGCTTCCGAAATTCTCGACATGGAGGACACGGACATTGGACAATAGGCTAAGTCCCGAGGCTTGCTGATGATGAATATCTCTGATACATAATAGGTTCTAGCTTGGCTGTAGCCTAGTGGGCAGCGTGTTGGTCTACAATGCAAAGGTCGTAAGTTCAAATTCCGCTCGACGCATAATTCCAGCACACTGCCTGCTTTGGGTATACATTGGTCACCTCAATCTACGAAAATGAAAAATTTGAAGATAGAGGGTTGTGCGAAGGTCTAACAAACCTTCCACAATAAATAATGAAAAAATGTTGAAGAACCTGAAAGTCAGAAGGCCAAGGCCCGATTTGGGCTGTGGTGCCATTGCAGTAGTAATATTAGGTACTGAGATTCAAGGGCGTAAATGGTAATGAATCAGTCACATATTAATGAAGCAAAACATCTCAAAGTGTTATAACCCTCAAGAAAGACGTTGCGATTAGTCGGCTTAAATCCACTTATTTAATGTTGCAAAAACAAAGATTAATTACCACATAATCAATTAAATCAAGTAACGTATCTTTCTTTTACATACTGGTAATTTTATTTCCGATCATTTAAATTTTTAAAACTTTTCACTTGAAAAAATCTCCAGTATGATAGCTCCTTATATTTTTCACTCATGTAGCCACTGTTTTGCATCGAATGTTAAATTTCCAAATGTTTTGCCAGCTCTAAAATGATGCAATGCAATTAGATGCCCGCATGTTTACTTGTAATTATTCGTTCGTTCGCTTACCTAAATAAGACTCCAGGCACATGTCCTGCATAATTTGGAATCAAACCACTTGTCTTGGGATAAATTTCGGTTACGGCCGATTGAGTTTTCGATAAGCCGATACTAAATTCCTTAATCGGTGACCATTCTGTTGCTCGGGCTCGTTTATAGTTATCCATGAATTCGCATAAAGCACTAGACGTCAACGGTTTATGTGGCATACCAATTTTGAAATCGGCATGTGGAACGTGTCCACCGTATCCTGGAGAAGAGAAAATATTTTCATTAAAAAATTGGTAAAATGTAATAAATTCAATAAATACGAGTCACGTAAGACATTGTCGAGTGTCTAAGCACGAATCGAGCGATATGTTAACAAACATTAGTCCGCAATGCAAAGTATTTATTTAGTGTCTCGAGGAATTCGTTATATATATCGTCTGTTTGATCGATTAAGGAAAGGGAACTTTTGAATAACTGTGTTAAGAAGGTAATATGTTCACATTATGAACTTTTCAAGGTTACCTAAATAATTATAAGTTGTTACTGTTTTCGTGTTGTTACAAGACGTAAACAACTGAACGATATTGCAACAAAATAGATTCCTTCATAGTTGGATATATGTTACGTTGGTAGCAACAGTTTAAACTGTGTTAATCCATACACGTCAAATAAATTAATATTCTCATGAGTCGGGCAAATTACTTTAACCATGGATCTTATTTTTAATTATATACATATACTACCTTGTGTAAAATTCTTGGGCTGATTTTCAATTTATTTCTCCGAAAATGCTTCTATTATAAACGTATTATATTTAGCTTTGAAATTTCGAAGAAAACGCGAACGGTACTCAAACAAACTAGTTATTATAAATGTAAACTCGCGGTCTTTCTCTCACTCTACAATGGCGCTACAGCCCAAATCTTGGCTTCCTGACATTCAGATTCCTGAACATTTTCCATTACTGATTGTGAAAGTTGTTAGCTCTTCGCACAACCCTCTTTCTGCGAATTTTTCATTTTCGTAGATTGAGGTGACCAAGGTATATCCAAGCAGGTAATGTGCTGGAATTATACATATATTGCGTCGACCGGAATTTGAACTCACGACCTTCGCATTACAAGACCAACACACTAATCACTAGGCTATACCCTACTCGCGGTCTACGATCATGAATTTGATGTTGAGACCCCCTGAAGGGGCATAAGACAAAAACAATTGTATTCCACAATGCGTGACCCTGAGCATCGGGGCTTAGACTTTTCGCCAGGACTCCTTAGCTAATCATAGTCTATTTCCGAATGCCTAAAGCCGTTACGGTAGAATCTGTCTGTATCGGTTTCTCGTATCAGTTAATGTTTTAAGATCACCGGTGATAAGCCCATGATCCAGTGAGTGTCCATTTACCATTTTTAGAGTAAGCAGGACTGGTTGAGGGTATATTCTGCTGCACACATCCCACAAGAGGACAATCGTAGACCGCGGTTAAGTTCGTGATAGAAGTTGCAAACTGCACACAATCGAGAACCAATGCCTCCGTCGCATTTTAGTTATATTTTGGCCAAAAGTGATCTCCGACGACAAAATTTGGAGAACAACTGGACAGACTATAATGAACATGGCGATTCAAAGGCGGAAGTGGCGTTGGATTGGTCACACTTTGAGGAAACCAGAGCGAAACATCGTTAAACAAGCTCTGGATTATAATGTTCAAGGTAGTCGGAATGGTCGACCATGTAGCACATGGAAGCGAGTAGTTGAGCAGGAGGTCAGGAATAAACAAATCCTCGCAACAGCTAAAGGACGATGCTTAGGATCGCGCGTTGCGGAAGAGAGCTCTTTCTGTCCTATGTACCTATAAGGGGTCTTAACAGGAATTCGATTGATTGATGAAAGCCTTTAAAGAGAATACCAGCAAGCAGCGCATCCCATCGATGAATACAAAACCATCTTTTCAACCAGCGATAAAATTTACGAAGGAAGCAACTTCGTGAAACTGCGGATAGATATCGGAAGTGCTGTACAACAACGTTAGCTCCAAGAAGAGTATACTTCTACAATGGCGCAACAGCCCAAATCGGACCTTGGCCTCCTGATATACAGGTTCCTTAACATTTTTCATTTCTTATTGCGGAAGGGTTGTTAGCCCTTCGCACAACCCTCTTTCTACGAATTTTTCATTTTCTTAGATTGAGGTGACCAAGGTATATCCAAGCAGGCAATGTGCCGGAATTATATATTGCGCCGACCGGAATTTGAGCTCACGACCTTCGCATTACAAGACCAACACACTACCTAATAGGCTGTACCCAAGAAGAGTGCTGTTAGTAAAAAAAGAGGGCGCGAGTTCAATAATCAACATCATGCGACACCAAGGAAGAGTCAAAAAGCCCTTTGTCGTCACTGGTGATACTGATTAAGAAAAAAGATGGCAAAACTTGATTCTGAACAATGCCATAAAAAAGTACAACTATCCATAGCCAGGAATCAATAACATTGAATGGTGTAATAATAATCAGAACTTGAAAAGTAGCTACTGGATAGACGAGAGTTACTGAAGAAGTACGACATCGCACATTATGCAGGTCATCGTTACATGCTCCAAGGTTGAGGACACTCTAAGAGAGTATCATGAAGGAACCTATGGAAGATGTCAGGGTGAGAATAAAATATTGGTCAAGATCAGAGAAAAACTCTACTAGATTCGTCTGCGTGATGATGTGGAAAGCTGGTGTTGTAAGGTAGGTTAGTGCTTATGAATCAAGTTCGCTGCAAGCTTGTAATCATTGATTATTTCAGTAAATGACTTGAAGCATCCACAATCCGAAATCGGGAAGATAATACTGTCGCCGGTACATTGTCACAAATTAGGTGACAGATTCGGGGTTCCACGCGAACTATATTATGATCAAGTCCGAAACTTTGAGTCACAAACATTTCAACAGATGTGCAAGCTGCTCAGAATAAATAAACCCAGAATGAATCCATTGCATCCACAATCTAACGGAATGGTGGAGTGATTCAACAAATCGCTCAACTCGGCTTTATCCAAACTCGTAAGTAATAGATAGAACGATTGGGATCAGTATATTCCGCTATTCTTAATGGCCTACAGAACTGTAAGGAAAAATACCATCTCGACTCATCTGTGGGAGGAACATTTGGATTCCAGTAGATCTTATGTAACATTAAGAGATCAACTTGCGATCTCAAAGGATTATGTTTCGGACTTACGATATCGTATGGTCAGAAATAACATTCACCTCGCCATCGATCGCATGGAATTCTAGAATGATCTACGTTCCAACTCTTCAGGTTTTAAGAGGGTGACTTGGTATGACTGTATAATCATCGACGCCAGAAGGAAATGTCACCATCACGACAGATTGGCGAGATACCCTGGCCATACTACCAACAACGAAAATAATATTCGAGATGAACATGGTAATTTTACATGACAACACTAAGCCTTATATGAATTGTTTGCCAATTTCAACTGTCTAGAGGCACGCACAAATACTGCACTGCTTAGCAGCTATAGCGATTTTTACTGAAGCCCGCATGCGCACACACACCAACATGGATCAATACGAAACGTGAAAAAACAGACAATCTTCTGAAACGAACGTGCGAATTGAAAAAGCGAATACTTCGGAAGCAATTAAGTTCGTGTGGCCGACAGCGATAACAGTGCGATTGGTAAAGCGACATAAACTATGTTTATACGAAGAAGTTTCGATTGCGTTTGAGAATTGCGATTGAAACTTGTGATATGCTTATACGCAAGATAAACTTGCAATGTAAAAGTTTCGAATCAAGATAATAATAATAATAATCGTGTATTCATCAACTGCCTGATTACTACAAATAATACAATAAAAATTAATAAAATCTAACTATAAAGCAATGAAAAACAAATCAAGAAATAACAAGTCAATAAATAAAATATTGTATAAATAACAGAATACAATAGATATCAATTAAAATAATAAAAAATAAATAAGTAACATACAAATTAAAAGAAGAAACAAAAATAGTAAAAGAAAAACAAGATTAACAATAAATGGAAAAACTATAAAATAAAAGTGATAATAGAAATTAATTCAACGATAAGAAAGCTGATTTTTTACCTGGGCCCCCGCCCATTTTCATACGAAAATCCAACTATGAGAAGAGTTGATTGAAAAGTCTGAGCATAGAAGAAATTGGTTCATGAAAGCCATAATTGGTGCGATGATGTGGGACTCTAAAAAAATCGTTATTTCTCAAGGCACGAAACGGAACATTGAAATCAATCGAAGACAACAATTGGTCTGAGTCGATAACTCCAGTTATAACTTTAAAAGCAAAAACCACTCTTGCGTGCACACGTCTGGAGAACCGACGTTTGCACGGAAGGAGTCCAAAAAAAGAATATTCAAACGATCAACATAAGAAGGAAGCCTAAGCGAATCTGACCATGGAAGGCCACGAAGGGCAAATCTTATGATATTACGCTGCACAGATTCAACTCTAGCTATATGAACAGATAAAATGGAGACCAGACAGGGTTCGCATACTCCAGAGCAGAACGGACAAAAGCACAGTACAAAATTTTTGTAACGAATGGATCATTGAACTACTTGGATCTTCTTTTGACAAAACCAAGTATAGCGCTAGCTTTACTGGCAATATGATCAAAGTGGTCGTCGAAGATGAAAGTGCTATTAAATAATACCCCCAAATCCTGGACTTTATCAGAACGAAGTAGAGTGGTTCCATCTACAACATAATCAAATAGAATTCGTATGGTATGGTAGACAGTAGTATACTTACTAATATTAAGAGGTAAATTATTTAGCATACACCAGTCATAAAAACACTCTGCAAAGATAAGCAATCATTGTGATTAGATATAGTTTTGTATATCTTTGCGACGTCGGCATAGAGAAGAATGTTCAAGTCAACAATAAATGCACTCACGTCATTAATAAGCAACAGAAATAGCAGTGGCCCAAGATGACTACCTTGAGGAACACCGGAAATGTAAGATATGACTTAATCTACGAAACAAAACCCAAAGGAAAACCAAGCAAGATAAGCTTGTGCATAAGAATAAGATGTTCAATTTTATTGAATGCCTTACTGAAGTCTGTATAAATGCAGTCAACCTGTTGCCCTTTCTCGAGAGGAAAAAGACAGAAGTTAGAAAATTGCATCAAATTAGTAACGGTGGATCTGCCTTTCACAAAGCCATGCTTTAGTAGACTTAGAATGGAAATACAAAACATCATAAACAATTGACTCAAACAATTTAGCCACACAAGAAAGAATGGCAATTGGCCTGTAATTGCTTACCACATCGCGCTTGCCAGATTTATGTAAAGGTCTTATAGTAGACAATTTCCATAATAAGGGAAAAATACCGGATCGAAGGGATAAATTAAATGGGTAGCCGAGAATAGGTATAATAGTTAAATTACACCTCTTAATTATAGACACAGGAATGCCATCTAGCCCACAAGAGAAATTATCGGCAATGTCCCCAATGCATTTTAAAATGGTTGCATCATCAATAATGAGATCTTTTGGCACCAAGGAAGTATAAGCGAACTTTGCTAAGTAATGAAAATCATTGAAGTCAGTTACTGAAACACTACTGGAGAAAACAATAGGATTAGTGCTCACCGCCGTCAAAGTTTCTTTTTGAATTGATATATTTCCAAAACGTTTAGGTTTGTCTTTTAATGATATTTTAACATTCTGTAAGTATTGGGAGTAAGCAGTACGGTATTGGGAATTAAAGGAGTCCCGGAGGTTGCAGTACAACGAAAGGTCCGAATCATTTTTTGAGTGGCAATACGCTTTCCAAGCTTTCGTTTTTAAATTTTTTCGATGAAGTAAGCAATCGTCAAGCCAGGGAAACCTCGAGAGACAGGTATCCAACGCATGAAGCACTCATATAATATGGAATAAAAATTAGACGTCGCCATGTTAACATCAGGCTCATCAAGTACAGACGACCAGTCACAGTTAGATATGTCAGAGTTTAAGGCATCAAAATCAGCTTTAGTGAAGTTAAAATAAGTGTTAACAATGCATTTAGAATCTGTAGAATTTGAATTAAATTTAAAATCAATTTGAAGAGCTAAATGGATAGGTAATTCAGGTAGCAAAGGGCTGTGGCAGCGAGCAACAATCGTAAAGTTCGCATCGGTCGAAAAAATAAGATCCAAATATCTGCCGTAAGCATTTGGAATAGCTAGGATGTAGCCTAGCGGGTAGCGTGTTAGTTTACAGTGCGAAGGTCGTGAGTTCAAATCCCGGTCGACGCATAATATTCCAGTACACTGCCTGCTTTGGATATACCTTGGTCACCTCAATCTACGAAAATGAGAAATTCGTAGATGGAGGGTTGTGCGAAGGTCTAACAACCCTTCCACAATAAATAGTGAAAAAAAAATGTTAAGGAACCTGAAGGCCAGGAGGACAAGGTGCGATCTGTAGTGCCATTGTAGAAGTTGTAGAAGCATTTGGAATGGGACACGCTTGTAGAAATCCAGTTGAGAGCATGTCGTCCAAAAATTGAATTTAATGGAGAGGACGTGATGAGTACGAAGGCAGTAAATAGTCGTCGTCATCGGAACGTATCCAGTCTATAGTCATCGGACGGTTAAAGGATATTAAGGAGAGTAAGTAGATGGCGGTGAAAGCGACGGAATGTAAATAGCGACAACGTATAATTTTCTTTCACCAAGAGAAACAGCTATACACCATCATCAGTGGTGCCACAGTCCAAATCGGGCCCTGGACTCCTGAAGTCGTCGCCTCCAATCGTTTCGATCCAAAGACCGCGTCCGTCAGCTGCTAATTTTTAAAATGGCTTTGCTGTTTTCATCAACCGAGTCTTTCCATCGCTTGCGTGGTTTCCCTAAGGGCCGGTTACCACTCACTCTGCCTTTAAGAGCATGTTTGAGGATTCTTTCGTCTTCCATTCGCTCTACATGGCCAGCCCACTGCAGTTTACGTAGCTTGATGAACGTTGAAGCTTCTGGCTCGTCGTAGAGTTGATACAACTCATGGTTGTATCTTATTCGCCTTATTCCTCCACAGGTCCCAAAATCCTTCCGAGGACCTTTCTTTCGAATGCGTTAACTGCTTTTTCGGAGGTTCGCGTTAATGTCCACGTCTCACTGCCATAACAGAGCACAGGTCGCATAATAGGTTTATAAATCTGCAGCTTATTGTTCCTGTGCACTTTCTTGGATTTCATTACTGGAAGTACCGAATAATACGTCTTATTTGCAAGTATTATCCGTCGTTTGATTTCGTCAGTTTCATTACCGTCCTTTGCTAGATTAGCCCCCAGATATATGAAGTTGTCAACACTCTCCAAATTATATTCCGCAATTGTTATGTTTTGTGTGATTGGCGATCTCCGTCTTGTTTGCGTCATTACTTTTGTTTTGCTTTCATTAATGCGCAACCCGACAGCGTATGTTACTAGTTGGGTGGACTTGAATGTAGTGTCCGTTGGTGTCGACTGGGATTTTTCGAACGATATACTCTAGTGCCAAGTTAAAAAGCATGGTGGCTAGACCACCTCCCTGCTTTAGACCACATTCCGTTCGAAAGCTAGTTGTGGAATCGGTTTGTATTTTTACTTGGGATTCAGTGTTCGTCATTGTGAGTCTTGTTAGTCGGACTAGTTTTGGAGGAATTCCAAAGTCAAGCATGATTTGGTACAGTACGATCCTGTCGATACTGTTATATGCTTATTTAAAATCTACGAAGATTTCGTGCACGTCTGTGTTATATTCCTAGCATTTCTCAAGCACCTGTTTCACCGAGAATATCTGGTCTGTTGTAGATCGTCCGGTTCTGAATCCGCCTTGGTATTCACCAATTATTTCATTAATATAGGGCTTAAGATCACGTTCAATTATTTTTGTCAGTATTTTATAGGACGTATACAACAATGATATACCTCTGTAGTTCTCACAGCAGAGTTTGTCTCCTTTGTTGTAAATTGGACATATGATGCTTTTTCGCCAGTCGTCGGGTATGATTTCCTCGGGCCAAATTTTGCATATCATGTTGTGCAGAATTTCAGCGACACAGTTTCCACCATTTTTTAGAAGTTCAACTGGTATTTGGTAAATTCTCGGCGCTTTGTTTCGTTTTTGGTTACATAGGGTTGCTTTGATTTCAGCACGCATGGGTGGTGTCGATGACGATTCTTCTTCATCAGTTGAGGCCTCAATTGAAATGTTGTCTGTCGTGATAGATGCTAATGGGGTGGGATTGAGAAGATGTTCAAAGTAGGAAGTCCATCTCCTTTTGATTTATTGTGCGTCGGTGATAATGTTGCCCTCTGTTTCTTTGCAGAGACTGGTTTTTGGTTTATATCCTTTTTTTAAGTCTTTTACTATTGCGTATGCGTCCCGCGTTTTATTTTGTCTCATATCGTCGTCCATTTTTTGTATCTTGTCATTATGGTACTTCCTTTGTTTTCGCCTGCAGGTCTTTTCCGCATACCGCCTAAGCTCGTCATACCTTTCTTTTTTGGCTCGTGTTGGTCGTTCAGTAAAAATTTTGTAAGCCTCGTTCTTTCTGTTTATTGCATCGCGGCATTATTGTTCCAACCAATAATTATTTTTTCGCCGTGCTTGATATCCTAATACCTCTTCTGCGGAGGATCTGATGGCGTCTCGTATTTTCATCCACACATTCTGCTATACACAATAGCTCGATATTCTCTGCACCAGGAACATCGAATAGAGTTGCAGAAAATTTACGACGAATGGCACACATAGCTCCACCACCCACTGGAGCATCAAGCCTGTTATGATGACGATCTCGACGAAACACCTCGAAGTCACAGGGAAAAAGATCGGAATCAGTAAACTGGCAGGACAGCCAGGTCTCGGTAATGGTTACGATATCGAACGAGCACGCAGTGGCGGCGACATATAGCGCCTGAGTTTTTGTACGAAGTCCACTTACGGTGCTATACGAGATCGAGACGGAGCCAGTCCTTTTTTTAGCCAAGTACGTTAAGGTGGTGAGCGGGCTAATCTTTTACGAGGCAAGAATTCTCGGACGATAGCGGATTTAGGCCAAAAGCTCGAAAACACAATATACATAAAAAAAGATTCCGGTAAGGAAACTCTGGCAATTCCATCGCGAGAAGCAGGCATAATTTTCTTGCATGATACGAGTTCCGGCAAAATTGGAGCATTCATGCAATGCAAAATACCAAGCACGTTGTCTTTAATGACCACTTCAGTAGTATCAGGAGCGAGGAGCGATACAAAAACTACTTTCGGTTGTACTGCAGCTCGCAAGATGCAATGAAAGCTGTTTGTAGAGGTAGTAGGCGTCGTCAAAATACCCGGTAGACCATTCATGTTCGCGTCAAGAACATTCGTAGTAAGCGTATCGATGTCCGCCTCAGTTGTTCGTAGTGTGCATTCGGTTAAAGTCGGAAGCGGACAAAGGCGGATTTCCTTTAAGGTTAGTAGCAATGCTTCCAACCGTTTGTATTTTTAGCCTTAGTAGACTACGGATTTTTAGGTATTGCAGCTCTAGAGCGAAGCAAGATCACAAGTATAATGACAGTTCCTCAACCAATCAAAGTGTAAATGATTGCAATTTTTATCGGCAATTTGCTGTGTAATTTCAAAACATATTGCTAATTTCATTAATTTGTTTTGGGAATTGCATAAAAATGGTATTTCGCATGCTGGATACTGACTAAAAATGGATTTATTTCTGGGGATAGTAGGCGATCAGATCACTTACTGTTTATACGATGTTTTACTTCGCGATTGAAGTTTCACTCGTAGAGTTTAATGCCCGTATAAAAATATTATAGGGTTAATATAAACTGTTAAGTTCTAATAAGGCATTTGTGATAATAAAGCTTGTGTTATTCATTATTAATTAATTAAGTTTCATCTAGAGTAAAATCAGCTACTCACCCAACTTAACATATTTATCCGGATCACATTGCTCCTTAAAATGAGGTGGTGTGTGCTTGGAATAGGGTATTGGAGGTGGAACCGGAGCAGCTCGTTCGGCTCCTTTTAACATTATACCTTGGCATTCGGGGCGAACTGCTCTCAATGGCAGTCTATAATCCGTCGTTTGAAGCTATAAAATACACCGAAGTAGAAATTTTGATGCAATATTAACTCACAATATTCATACGGATCTTTCACCAAGGCTTCTCGTAGCAGCTGTTGAATCCTGTACGGCACCACGATGTTTCAACAATCGAGCTTGACAACGCATCTTTTGCATATGCTTTTCAAATTCGGCAATCGAATCAATAGCCGCTATCGAATACCGATAGCCGACTTTCTCATTCAAATGCGGTATGAATCCCTCATATCCGGGTATAGTCGGATGCTTATAGATTGGATCACCTTCCTGTTCGTGCGCTTTAATCAAATCGATTTCGCGTAATGTTGGACGTTGAACATGATAATCGTCGGCAATTCTATTCGACAGGATTATCTTTTCGGCATGCGATACGCACGGATCGATTAATAATTTGTGCGTTAGTTTACCATATGTATCACCAATACGATAGATGTATTGTGGCGAATAACCTGTATATCTTAAAATAAAAAGATGCACATTTTTTGTTCCACTCTATGAGATAAATTTTAAATGCTCTACTTACCCCGGTACGTAGTGCGGATTTGGCGTTGCGATTGTACCTCTTGACGCCATCATTAAGTGAAATTTACTAGTGTAGAAATTTGAATTTAACAATAATCAACAGATAAAGCAAAGCGTAATTTCGTACCGAATACAAAACACAAACTGAACAAATTCACACTGATTTATAAAAGTAAATGGCATCCTAGATTCAGACGTTTAGAAAAGCAAGTATTATCGTACCATCATTTATTTTAATTGCACTCATCGGGTACAATGGCGTGGTAAAACAAACCTAACTACACGCTATACGAAAACTATTTTTAAAGGTTTCGCTAATTGCATTGTTTTCAACTTTGCTCAGTCGGACAAAAACGAACTTGTGCAGTTCATTATGTATAAAAGCCATACAAAGTTTCATTTTGCTAACAATTAGGAGTTTTAATTTCACGAAATATTGTGCTGATGGAACCTGGTGGAAGGTCAAAATTAAGAAATTTTAATTGCGATTTGTAATTTTCTGATGAATCCTGTCAGAATGAACCAATTCCGACGACAGTTTAGATTTTGATGCCTGTAATATTTTATCTATAAGTTTAAAAAAAAAACTGGAAAGGCCAAATTCAGTCCAATGGTTAAATCGCTTTCAAAATAATATACATATATGCAAAGGGTGTCCCATGAAGACGGCTTATTTTGAAATTTGAAAAAAAAGCAGTGGTTATTTGAAGGGCTCTAATGGTTTTATTTTAGATATAGAATGTATGGAATAGAATATCCGACTGATGGCATTCGTTGATCCCTTTGACGAAATTTTCGAAGACATTTTGGCATAGTACTGGCTCAATTTCATCAATGTCGCGTCAAATCTTGGCTTTCAATTCAGGAATTATTTTCGGGTTATTGATTTGGCGCGAGATAACTCTTCCTTCAAATTCCGTCTTCCAAAATTCCATCGTTCGTTTGCTGTGGCAGGTTGCGCCGTCCTGTTGAAAGCACATATCTTCGAGATCCATTTCTGCAATTTGAGGCTCGAAGAAGTTGTTTATCATATCACGGTACCGAACGCCGTTGACGGTGCCGTTGGCATTCTCGAAGAAGAACTCCCTCAGTTCAAAATGCACATCAGACAGTGACTCGCGATGGATGCATGGGACGTTCAAGGATCACTCTTGGATTCTCAGCTCCCCAAATGCTTCTGCTTGTTGAAATAGCCATCAACAGTGATCGTGTGCAGACGCGCTTCGTTTTATTTAGTTTTGTTTTTTTTTTAGTTCTGTTTTAATTTCTTTTGTAGTTGTTTTTATTTATACATTTTTCGCTTTTAATTTCAAAATTTTAATGCAGTGTGGTTTTCTACTATGTTTTAATTTAATTGATTTTTTTTATTATGTGCGCGTCGGCTTCACTTCTAATCTCGAAGCTAAGTATCAGCTAACGGAGTCTGCAGTGTTTTTGTTGTTGCCCGTGTGAAGGCATAGAACTGCACGGGTAAATAACAGTTTAACGCTGTTGATTCCGATCTAGCTAAATTACTTTGTATTGTTGTATCTCTGTTTGTGTATTGTCTCAGTTTGGTGTTACCAGAGCGTTGTGTTTATTTTAATTTATTTGACTTTTTTATTTATTTATTTTCTTGTTATTCCAATTTTTTTTTTTTTTTTATTGTTGTCGTAGGCAAATTTTATAGCAAAATTTTTTTTTTTCCGTGAATTGTCCTAGGAAATTTGTTATATAGTCTTTAGTCTTTTTTATTTTCGTTTTCTTACGTTCCAATTTTGTGTTTTTTTTTTGTGTTCTAGCTAAATTTATTAGTAAATTTTTTTTTTTTTTTTTCGTACATTTTCGTACATTTTTTTTCTCTTCTTATCATATTTATATTATCATATTATATTGATCATGAGTAGTTTTACTATTGATCAAGTCAATGTTCGGGGACTGAACTCTGCCTATCTCTCGTTGTATATCCATACCCAAACTAAAAGACCGGATATACTAGCACTAGGCGAATGCAAGGTGCTACCGGGAAGTGAACAGTTTTATTCTGTTCCCGGATATCACGTTATTCCCGCATTTTTTCGCCAACGGGGTGTCGCACTCTACATCCGCGATGATGTGTCTTTCCAATTAGTTCCCTATTTGGGGAACTGCTCCAATCCAGAATTTAATTATATCTGGATAAAATTGCTGATCCAAAGACATGTCATGTACTTCTGTTATGTGTATAGAAGCCCAGCAATGACTGCAGCGAACACTTTATTAGAACTGGATGGGTTAACTGAATCTATCCAGTCAATAAACACTGCAAACCCTGATGCTTAAATAGTTATCGCGGGCGATTTCAATGTTCATAACATTGCCTGGCTTAAACACTCCTCGACTACGGACCAG
Organism: Chorisops tibialis; assembly: GCA_963669355.1. Taxonomy (NCBI): domain Eukaryota; kingdom Metazoa; phylum Arthropoda; class Insecta; order Diptera; family Stratiomyidae; genus Chorisops; species Chorisops tibialis. Next base: position 112,835,713 of record OY770262.1, on the reverse strand, counting down.
GAGGGGCGTGATACTGAGCTTTTTGCTTCTATAAACGGTTTAACACAGTTGGTAGATGAGCCTACTCGTTTACCGGATGTTGCAGAGCATTCTTCTAACCTTCTTGACCTTTTTCTCACCAGCCACCCAGAGAAATATTCTGTCTCTGTCATATCACCATCGCCAATTGGGAGTACGGATCATTTTTTGATTCGTGCACAATTCCCAGTTGCAGCACTAACACCGCTGACAATCAAGGCACCCCGAAGAAATATTTGGCATTTCAAAAGAGCCAATTGGGAGGCGCTAAATGACTTCTTCAATGCCTTTAATTGGAAATTGTGCTTTGATTCCAATGACTGCGATGAAGCTTGTAGACTTGTCACCGAGATTATCCTGAAAGGTATGAAGCTCTACATACCTTCCAGTTATAAAAGAGTTAGGCCGTCGAAGGACTCTTGGTTCAACAATGAATGTCTCGATGCAATTAAGACCAAGAAACAAGCATTTCAAACCTTTAAAGGTAATAAAACACCTGCCAACAGAGAACTCTTCAATGCGTCAAGAAATGCCTGCAAATCCATACTCAATCGTGTTAAGTTTGAGCATGACCAAAAACTTCGACGGAAGATCCTTCAGTGCCCTAAAGGCTCGAGATCTTACTGGTCATTCGTCAAAACGGTCAACAACAATTTCATTTCTTCTTCAATACCACCTCTTGTTGATGGCAACCGTACCGTTATTGATCCTGTCGAAAAAGCTAACTTACTAGCAGCAAGTTTCGCTAGAAACTCACGTCTTCCACCTTCAAACCAATCGCCTCCCGCTCTAACTGATTCTGGTTTCTCATTGCCTAAACTACATTTTCGCACGAGACTTATTTCTAGGATCCTTCAAGAGCTCAATATCCACAAATCTGCTGGTCCGGACGGTATTCCCCCCATTACCCTTAAAAAGTGCTCCTCTTCTTTAGCTAAACCTCTTCGCAATCTTTTCTATCTTTCCTACTCTTCTGGGTGCTTTCCACGTTTGTGGAAAGTTGCGAATGTTCAGCCAATTCCCAAGAAAGGAAGCAAAGCGAACCCCGCTAACTACCGCCCTATAGCCATTACTTCAGTGCTCTCGAAAGTAATGGAAACTGCTGTCAATCGCAAAATCGTTGAATATCTCGAGGATAACCAGCTAATCCATGCTCGACAGTATGGGTTCCGTTCTGGAAGATCGACGGGAGACATTCTGGTCTACTTGACAGAACGTTGGAACTCATGCATACATAAACACGGCGAAGGTCAAGTTCTTGCACTTGACATTGCAAAAGCTTTTGACAGAGTTTGGCATGAATGTCTCATAGCAAAGCTTAGGGCCATTGGTCTTAATGCTACCCTTGTTCAATGGATTGAGAGTTTTCTTTCTGAACGCACTATACGAGTAGTACTAGATGGCGTTACTTCTTCCTCTTTCCCAATAGATTCCGGCGTCCCTCAAGGCTCTGTTTTATCTCCAACTCTGTTTTTAATTTTCATCAACGACCTTCTGTCGTCCACTCTCAATCCAATCCATAGTTTCGCGGATGACAGTACTTTAGATAGCACCTATGAATTTAACTCTGCTGCGGAATCACACAAGTATTCTATTGCTTCCAATCGCATGGAGTTATTCCGTTCGCTGAACTCGGACCTCAGCTTAATCCTGGAATGGGGCAGGAAAAATAGAGTAGAGTTCAACGCTTCTAAAACACAGGCCTGTCATCTATCCCTCAAACGTGATGCTCCTGTATTATCTCAAAATGTGAATTTTGGTGGCACACAACTTTGTACCTCGGATAACTTCACACTTCTTCGCGTTAATATTAATGACCACCAGAATTGGGCCCAGCACATCTTTGATGTTGCCCTCGACGCCTCTAAACGTCTGGGTGTGCTCCGAAAGTGCAAAAAGTATTTCACGCCGAACGACCTAGCAACCATCTATAAGGCTTACATTAGACCACGTTTAGAGTACAATTCGCATGTTTGGGCTGGGGCACCCAAATCACACCTCGCGTTGCTCGACCGTATTCAAAAACATGCATTCCGACTGATTGGAGACGAGACCATCACGTCTTCTATCAATTCTCTCGAGCATCGCAGAAATGTCGGAGTACTCAGCATTTACTATCGCTACTTCCATGGTAAATGCAGTGCGGAACTAAGCACACTAAAACCCCCACTCTATAATTTTCCCCGAGATACTCGTCAAGCTGAACGCGCACACGAGTACACTGTTAAACCCTTGCCTTCTCGTACAGTGAAATATAGGCAGTCATTCATTTCCCGAACGTCAAGACTTTGGAACTCAGCTAAAGTGTTTCCCAATGAATACAACATCCAGAGCTTCAAGAGGAATGTACACCGTCATTTTCGTCTTTCTCCACCTAAATTAAACTAATCTAACTTGAGTTTTTTTCTCCAATTCCTATACCGACACATCTGTGCATAGCATTATAGGGTGACCCCCTAAGTTGTGTTCGGTTCCTTAAAAAAAAAAAAAAAAAAAAAAAACTTCGAAATGCGCCTCATCAAAAAATTATTGTCTTCGAAAAATCACCATTCACTTGTTGTTGCTCTATGATCCAATGTGTGAACGTTCGGCGCTGCTCATAGTCTCCTGGATTCCACAGTTGCGTCAACTGAATCTTGAAATCATGCAAATGCAGATCTTTAGTTAAAATTTTCTGTAAACTGCTTTGTGAAAGTCTCAATTGCTGTGAACGATGGCGAATCGACCGAGCTTCACGTACATGGACAGGTCTTTTCTAGGTCTGAACTGACCCATTCCCCTGAAATTTCTGGATTAATCGGACCGCACTGTACGGCCAGAAGGAACGTTATGATGACCGAAAAAGGCACGATATTTTGTAACCGTCTCCGCAAAACTCTCACCATTTCGGTAGTTGATTTTCATATTTCTATCCGTTGTGACTCTGCGCAATTCTCCATCACTAAACTTCAATGTTCACACAATACAACTGGCAAACAAGAATGCTGCACGACCAACACAAAAAAAAATATGGGGCTAAATTCGAAATAGGCGGTCTTAATGGGACACCCTTTATATATTTCCAAAATCTTTCCATCTTACCAACTAAAATACAATATAAAAACAAACTACATACGTCTATTAAACACCAGCTATTTTCACCATTTCCTCGATATTAACAATTTTTTCTCTTGGTTTTCCACGCTTAGCTCCGGCATCAGTTTCTGCTTGATTAATTTTCAGCCAACCTTCCCATGTTACAACACGTTTGTCTCTAATATCTAAGCCAGGCTTTGGTTGATCGCTTTCAATTCGATTAGATTGGAAATCATCAGAAATAGTCTTAGCAACAGAAAAGGCTCCATTCATTGTTGTTAAAATCACACCTGTAGGACCAGTCCCGAGCCAGCCGGCCACATAAAGTCCTTTCTCAAATTTATCAGCAGGATCGGAATTTTTTCGTAGAACTCGTCCTGTATTTTTAAGATAAATAATTTAATTTCCAGTATAATTAATAAAAAAAAATAAATATACAAACCAGATTCATTGTAAATGAAACCGTTTTTCTGATCGAAATGAATTTCCGGATCAGCACAAACCGACTGATATCCAATACTTCTTAAAATTAGATCGGCCGGTAAAATTTCCGTTTCAGATGTAGGTTTCGCTGAATTATCGCAAAGCTCGTTTACGATAAGTTCTATTTCATTGCTGGGAATGTCTTTCGGTGATCGTAGAAAAATCGGTAGGAATTGTTTTTGAAAGATTTCTTTGGCAGTTTTCTGTGCTTCGATACTGGTAAGCATCAGTTCTGTAATACGTTTCCTTGGTCTTTGGAGGTTCGGTACGGCCTCTGAGACACCTGATATGCAAAAAGTTTAGACCGAATTAAGAAAACAGATTTCTTGGTGCTCACCTTTAAAGTCCTGGTTGCGCCATAAAGTACTAACGCCTGGTAATTTCAGCATTTCACGTAGCTCTTTGATTGTGAAGGCCGCTTGTAAGGGACCGCGCCGACCAACTAAATATACTTTTTCAATGTTACTTTTAGATAAGGTTTCCAGAGCGTATTCTGTAATATCTGTTGACTGGGGAAATTTCAATGAATTTAATTTTATACGAAGAAATTAGAGCGAACTTACCTTAAGCCTATCAACGGAAGATAATAAAATTCTGGCTACATCAATGGCAACATTTCCTTGACCGATTAAAGTAACATTTCGACCGCTTAAATCAGGATTTAAATTCTCCGATCCGGGCAATCCATTATACCATGCTACAAATTCACGAGCAGATAGAACATTCTTTGATGTCTCATTTGGAATGTTTAGTTTACGATCCTTTTCAGCACCGTATGTTAAAAGTACTGTATGATAACTATCGCGTAAATCTTGTAAAGTAAAATCTTTACCTAGCGAAAGATTTCCGAAGAATCGAAATTTTGGATTCTCAGCTGTTTTGCTGAAAGTGTTTATCACATTTTTAACTTCGGGATGATCGGGTGCTACACCGAACCTAGAAATTAAAACAAAAAATTGTTATACGATTTTTTGGACTTGCCGATTATTAAAAATCGTTTGAAACGAAATATTAAAGTGTATAAAGAAATTATTTATAAGGTCATATAAGTGTAACAAGAAATAATTAATGGACGAAAAAAATTGCTAAAGTAAGAAAACCTTAAATTCTTTAACAAAAAAATTTATTACTTATTTACTTTCTCTCATAAGAATTAAAACGAAGCCATGATCAGGTCTTAAGTTTTTAGTTTATTTAAAATAAAAAACACACGTTTTATTTAATCTGATTAAAAGTAAAATTTATTGCCGTTAAATCAATTTTTATTACTACACAGCATGAATTACTTGGCTATTTTTTTAGCGTTCTCTTTAACGTCTCCAATCAGCGTATCTAAAATATTAAAGTGTTCTTAGAATTTTGAGATTAACGTCAAATATTTATTCTACCAGTGTCTGAAGTATAAGACTTACGACCCGAGCATACACAATTTTGTTTGGAAACGTTACATATTCCTTCATGAAATCCTTTAGATACACAAAATTGTCCGCAATCAATTCCTTGTCCTTCTCCGGAGCAAGATGATTTCGAAAAATATACTTTCTCTGTACAAATTCATTATAAAAAAAAATCAGATTTACACACGATACTCTTATTTAAAGAAAATATTTCCGGATACAGCTCTGCTTTATTAATCGTGACGTCTCGGTCTCTTCTAGGACCGAACCGTCATGATTAATAAAGCAGAACAGTCTGAAATCTGGATATATTTTCTTAAATTCAAAATACTGTCAAAACATTCACCAAACGGTGACAATTTCCTCACTTGCTTGTGTTAATTGTTTCTGTTCAGTAACAATTGCCCTGGCGTTATAAGATAAAGGAATGTCTCCAGCTATCATAATGGTAAGCCCTAAGCAAATTGTAATAATTTGAAGACAAAAATTAGTCATGTTTAGATTCTTTACTGAACTGAGAACTAAATAATTTTAAACTAATCACAGCGAGTTTTTATACTTTCGTAACGCGCAGGAATCCATGCCTAATTAGATGAGCAATTTGTGACTGATTATTATCTTTTAAGATATTCAAATGAATGCTAATTGCTAATTTGTTATTCTTTAATGATAACGATTATTTTACACAAGGGAATACTACCCGAGCTAAGGTGTAGCCTAGTGGGTAGCGTGTTGGTTTACATTGCGAAGGTCGTGAGTTCAAATTCCGGTCAACGCATAATTCCAGCACACTGCCTGCTTGGATATACCTTGGTTACATGAATCTACGAAAAATGAAAAATTCGCAAATAGAGGGTTGTCCGAAGAGCTAACAACCCTTCCACAATAAATAATGAAAATGTTGAGGAACCTTCTGGGTTACTGACAATTTATAAGGCCTATATTAGACCAGGTCTTGAATTAAATTCCCACTTATGGGCGGGAGCTGCAAAAATTTCTCACTCCTATCTGGATAGTATCCAGTCTTGGACTATTAATATTAGAGGAGATTCTGATATCACTTCTTCGCTCGATTCACTCGAGCATAGACGTACTGTAAGCTCCCTAATCTTTTTGTATCGCTACTACAATGAAGATTGTTAGACGAAATCTCTAATTTCTTGCCCCCATGTATGCCCTTACCCCGTAATACTAGAGCTGCTTCACGCGTTCATAAGTATTCCCTCAACCCCACCTTCGATCGCACTGTTAAATTTCGTGATTCGTTTTTAAACCGGACTGTTCGAACATGGAACACGCTGCACATCTCAGTATTCCCGCATGACTCAACATTCAGCAATTCAAAAGAAATATCGATAGCCACTTCCGTTTCTATCCCCTTAAATCTCAAAAACCAATATCCTTCCCCCCTCATCGGTGCTGTGCTTCAGTACAAAAGGTCAACCTCCGGTGTCCTCCGGTGTCACATAAAAAAAAACTGAAAATTAGGAGGCCAAGGCCCGATTTGGGCTGTAGTGCCATTGAAGAAGATACAACCCGTTGAAAAATCAATTTTTCCAGCGGAATCAAAATTATTTGAAATTATGATATTTTTACTTTAAATCGTAAAAAAAAATTCCGGCCGGGAGTTGAACCCGGGGCCGTCTACATTGCAGGCGAGTTCTTCCACTGAACTACCGATACCGACGAAATTATCTGGCCAAAACTTGGTCACCAACTTCACGTGACTTCAAATATATGCACAGTATTTGCTTATTATTATGGATTAATAGAACCATTGGAACAATTTTAAAATTGAATACTATGCGTGATATTATTATAATCGCAGGAGATATGAACGCCCAGATTGATTAGACAATGCTGGACTGGAATACGTCATGGGGAAGCATGATGACCCTTGAATCGTCGTATCATGACCTTATGTAGCACGCAGCAAATGGTCATCGGAAGGACCATTCTTCCACCATAAAACATCTTGGGATCGCTGATGGAGATGATCATAACCAAATCGGTCATTTTGCCATGAGTCACCAATGGAGAAGATGATTTCTCGATTGCGAGATGCTAAACGTGATGCTAACGTAAGGAGGTATCCCCACTTGATGGTTTCCTGCCTGAGATTTAAGACAGATAATTATTAATTTAAAAGTACTACAAGATAATACATTTTCATTTGACAGTAAAGTATACTATTGGTTAAACCAAACAAAAGAAAAAAGATTACAGGAATACGAGCCCAAATTTTTCGCCCTTTGCCAAAATCTGCTTAAGTATGACTTATCAGGGTTTGAATCTCCGCGACTCATATGGTAGTTTAATTTTGAATATTTGTTATCGTAAATTAGACATTACCCTTAATAATTGCATACGATTTGTTTATGATCATATTTCTCCTGCTGGAATAACTAATTGCGCTATCCAGTTAGAACTACAGCTCAATGGAATGGAAGAAAAGGACGAGGATAAGGGGGTTAGTTTTTGCTGGGGGAGATTAAAAAAAAGAAAAACGGAAAAAAGGTAGCAAACTCACAGGCGTATGAAGAAAAACAAAGAAAAAACATAACAGGGCTTTCATGAAAAAATGTAGTTTGTATGGGAGGGGGTGGAAGGAGAGGGGAGACGCAAATAATTTTTCTACTGTAGATTTACATTATTATAAAAGTAATATATCCCAAAATTCAGATTAATAGCTTTCATACTTTTTGAGTAAATCCATTTAATATCAAATTGCGAAATTGTGTCATTTTGTATGGGAGGGGGTAGAAGGGATGAAGCTAATCGTCTAATTTTTTTTGGCCTTACTAACGATTTTAAATAAATAATTGGTGCACAATTTCAGCCCGGTAAATTTTATACTCACTGTGTAAATTGGCTTAGAGTAATTCGTGACAAGTACAGTTTGTATGGGAGGTGGTAGAAAGAGGGGGAAGACACACATAATTTTTTTACGGTAGATTGATATTATCATAAAAGTAATATATTCCAAATTTCAGGCCAATAGCTTTTATACTTTTCGAGCAAATCCGTTTATTGTCAAATTGCGCATTTGTGTCATTTTGTATGGGGGGGGGGGGGGGGTAGAAGGGGTGGAGCGATTTGGCCCGTTCACGAACTTGACCTTACTTTTTTGTCAAAAACGACTTGTACGAAATTTGAGCTTTCTAGCTCAACGCGTTCTCAAGCTAGAGAGCGAACGGACGGACGGACGGACGGACATCCGGTTTTGAGATTTTTGAGTGATTATATGAACTTCTGTATCATTCATTTTTTTCTCCGCGCCTTATTTCTTGGCGTTACAAACTTTAGAGCAAACTTATAATACTCTCAGATTCCATCTAGAGTATAAAAAGGAATCTAAAAAATTCGTGGCGGCCAGGAAGCAATCAAGCACCAAAGGAGCGGAGAACGGAAAGTATACCAGGTAATTTCACTGAACTTGAACTAAGTTTGAGTGCTCGTGGAAGCTGAAGGCGAAACGCAGTCGTCGCAAACACGCCAGAGTTTCATTCGGTAGATTCTTTTGTCTCGATTTCGAGACCGAGATGCTCCGCAGCCAGTTGTCGTGAGTTCAAATCCCGATCGACGTATAGTTCCAGCACACTACCTGTTTGGATATGACTCACTTACTTACAATGGCCCCTTGGCCACCTGTATACAACGACTTCGTCCTCCTCGGTTCCACCAGTTTAAAAATCTTAGCACTGATTTTCTGTTTGCATCAATAGAATCCTCCCAGCACTTCCGTTGTTTTCCAACTGGTCTTTGTCAATCGATTTTGCCCTTTAGTGTGCGTTTGGGAATTCTTCCGTCATAAATTCGCTCCATATGACCAGCCCAGTGTAGCTTCTTGAATTTTATGAAGCTTGACACTTCTGTATTGTCGAAGATGGCATACAATTCTCTATTATATGGTATTCTCCAGATCGAGTCTCCCCTCTTCCCAGGTCCGAGGATTCGTCGGACGACCTTCCTTTCAACGGCGTTAAGTAATTTTTCGGATGCTTGAATTAATGTCCCCGTTTCGCTGCCATTGCATAGCACAAGTCTTATAATCGTTTTATATAGTTAAGTTTGGTTTTTCTGTACACGTTTTTGTTTTTAATCAGTAGTACCGAATAATACGTCTTATTCGCCATCATTATTCTTTTTATCTCGATGGGTTTACTTCCACCTTTCGATAAGTTTGCCCCTAGGCATACAAAGTTGTTTACGTTTTCTAGGTTAAAATTTCCTACTGTAATAACACATCGGTCAAAAAGTCCCGATGCTAAATACGAAAAAAATTTTTTTTTTTACAAAATTCGACTTTATTCACCAACATAGTCTCCTTCTAGAGTGATACAATCTTTCCAGTGCTGCTTTCACATTCTACAGCTCGAAGCGGACCTTGGTCTACTAACATTTAACTTCCTTAACATTTTTCATTACTCACTGTGGAAGGGTTGTTAACCCTTCGCACAACCCTTTTTTTAGGAATTTTTTATTTTCGTAGATTGTGGTGACCAAGGTATATCCAAGCAGGCAATGTGCTGAAATTATGCGTCGACCGGAATTTGAGCTCACGACCTTCGCATTACAAGGCCAACACGCTACCCGCTAGGCTACACCCTAGCTGCTTTCACATTGCGGTGCCTTTTTTATGTAACGATTTGGCCTGAACCTTAAAATAAGCATTTTTTTGGCTACGACTTAATCATTTGACGCAGTACTCTTTTGACGTCTTCAAACAGGAAGTAGTCACTGGGTGCCAGATCTGGATAATACGGTGGGTGTGGAAACAACTTGAACTTCAATTCGTACAATGTGGCCATCATTACCATCGACTTCTGACATGGTGCATTGTCTTGGTGAAAGAACATTTTTTTCTTCTTCATATGGGACCGATTTGTTGCAATTTCATCATTCAATCGCTGTAACAACACTATCTAATATTCGCTGTTGATGGTTTTTTCCCTTCTCAGTATAGTCAATGAACAATATTCCATGCGTATCCCAAAACACTGAGGCCAAAACCTTACCGGTAAATATATGTGGTCTTGGTCGGTTCGGAGGACTTTCACTGGCCTCAAACACCGCTCTGAATCATCGACGCGTTGTTGCCTTTGGTCTACTATGAGAAAACGCGGCACCCACTTTGAATACAGCTTTCTCATGGACAAATGCTCATGCACGTTATTGAACACACTGCCTTCTGATATCTTTAGGACGTCAGCTACCTCCTGCAACTTCATATTATGGTCTGCCCAAACGATTTTGTGCAATTTTTTTATGTTTTCTAGAATAACTGCCTCATTTGGACGTCCAGAGCGTTCAGCATCATCGGTGTCTGTACCTTCAGTCGTGTAGGAGCTTAAGCGGATTCCCATTTCTTTCTCTATAATCCCACTATACAGATTTTTTCCTTCTGAGAACGTATGCCTTCTTGGGTGTTTTATCTGGACCTTCAGCCAAGGTTTTTGGTCCTAAAGACTTCCACTTACCGGTTTACCGACGATATATGTATAAACTGGTTGCCGACGTGGTAAGCCGTGCCAGCCATATTTCCGCTACCACCCCAGTCTCAGTCTAATATTCGACTGTGGCAAGATGCTAGCAAAAAGCCTCAGTCTACGTAAACCACCGAACACTTAAGCACCTTAACACGGTGGATACATGGTTACAGTAGACTCCTGTATGGTCTCAGCCTGATTCCTAAATTTTTGGCATTGGAACTAAGAACAAGACATGCACCATTCATCGCAACTGGGCAAAGAGAACCACATTCCACTAGGCCATCTAGTCGGGTCCATAGTACTCCCCCTAATATGAGATGGAAGTTACTCTTCTTGTGCTAGCCACTTGGTAAGGTTTGCGAACTGAAGCAGGCTGGAATGTTTGACGCCTATGTTGAATAAATCATTCAATTTCCTTTTAAAATCTCCTGTAGGGGCATAGGACAAAAACAGTTTTCTTCCATAAGTCGCGATCCTGAGCATCGGCCTTTAATTGTCGCCGAAGACCCGACGTCTTCTTTGAGAATTAAAATTCAGAGCTTGTTTCGCTCTGGTTTCCTAAAAGTGTGACTGATCTACTGCCACTACTGCCAATACCTGTTTTAGTCTGTCCTGTTGTACTCCAAAGTTCGTCGTTGGAGATCATTTCTGGCCAGAAAATCTCTAAAACGCGTTGAGGCATTGGTTCACGAAAGTCGAACGGTCACTTTCCACGTAGTACAACCCTATAACAACAGGGATTTGACGCATACGTCAAATACTCGCATTTTCGTGCGAACGGAGATCTCTCTTAACCGCCAGAAACGGGAAAGCATACCGAAGGCCTGACGAGCTTTATTTATACGAGCCTCGATATCCTTTTCAGCTCCGCCGCCCATGTGACAATGCTTGCAAAATAAAAAGAAAAAATCTTGCACCTGTTCCACATCTTGTCCGTTAAGAACAATCGGTTTGCTTATGTGCGAACCCATGTGCATATACTTGGTTTTACACAAACTTATTTTCAGTCCAGCTTCTTTAAGTTTAGAATGCAACGAGCGAACATTTGACTCTTAGTCCAAATGGTTATATGCAAGCAAACACACATCATCAAAATAATCAAGGTGACGTAAGATGTTAAATAGTCCCCACTGAAGACCTTCATCTTCCCCATCTTCCAGTGCAACTTTCAAGATATCAGTTTTGACCATCAGAAACGGGGCTGGTAATAATATGCAGCCTTGTCTGACACCCATTCGCACAGGAAAGCTCTCCTCTATGTAAGACGCGACACCTTGCATTTTCGTAGGATTCTTTAATCACAGCTATGAACTTATAGTTGGGTGAATGTTTTCACAGTGCATTTCGAATTGAAAGAAAAGATTTCCGGATTCTACACTGTTATGCTTTATTATTCGTTACGATAATAAAGCGTAACAGTGTAGAATCCGGAAATCTTTTCTTTCAACAGCTAAGAACTTATCTGGAATACCTCTCCTACGCAAAGCATTCCTTATGTAATCTCGCCTAACGCTATCGAAAGCCTTCTCAAAGTCCACAAACATGAGATGTAGTGGCCCATTTCGACTCCAATATTGTCCGTAAGGTACTTGTATAGTCTATACACGATGACCCTTTACGGAATCCAACCTGATAAACTTCGAGAGTGCTCTCTACAACATCACTAATACTATTGAGAATTATCTTAGCCATGATTTTCGATACAGCAGTAAGTAGACATATACCACGCCAATCGCCGCAATCCTAAGGTCGCTTTCTTCGGGATTTTCACAATAACGCCCTCCTTCCATTCAGCCGGATATCTTCCTTTATTCCACACCTCAGTAAAGAATGGGAGGAATATATCGGCTGTTATTTCCGGGTCCGTTTTGAGGAGTTCGATTGGTAGTCCTTTCCCGCCTTTTAGGTCGTAGTACTGAGAAGAATCTAGAGCCTAAAAAAAGTAGACGACTGTTGGAGATTTGCGGACAGTGACAAAGACGGTATTCGAAAGATTCTTTGTCTTCCTCGCAACCTCTGTAAAGACTGCCACTCGCGAACCACAGTCTGAATGCGTGGAGCTTAAGCTGGCAATGACCAGGGGTCAGACCGACAATAGTTCGAATTCTACAGCGATTACGTTGTGACAGCTGAGCTGTCATATTTCTATTCGGTTCCTCCCAAAAGGATTTGTTCGTTTTACAGCTATCAAGCTGACGCCATCCCATCAAGAAAGAGTCCAAAATATTTTATTTGAAGCTAGTCTCCAGCACAGTTTGTGCTACATCGACTGACTTTCTAATGGAGTTAAAGTTTGCAGATTCTTACCTGGCAAGCATGTATGCTGTGTAGTTATCTGAAAGGTTGGTATAACCCAGTATGCAGATTAAAAATATTTCGGTTATAGCCGAAGGCGAATCAAAATGTGACTGCAATGGTCGTGTGTTCAGGAAGATGAAAAAAACTATGGATGTTGAGATCGTGGGAAAAGATGCACATGTTTCCTGGCTTATCTTAGATCCGCCTGTATCCGCCGTAAAATTAGTCGTGTTAACCACGAATTAACAGTTCTTAATCTTATGGCAGCTATGCCTGCTGTTTGTCTTATAAAAAGCTAAAGTGGAGGCAGTGTGAGAATTACATGCGTAGTTGGTAAGTTAACGACATCAAAGGTAATCAACCAGCACAACGACCTGAATTACCATCGTATGATCAAACTGCTGATCAAACTGCTGACCAAACACCTGTCGCTAGAATTCACCAGACAGGTCAACATTCGAATAAGTTGAAATATTGCAAATAATGAAAATCAGCAATAATCGTTAAAGGTATTATTAAGTTAATTATTAATCAGTCTAAATTTGTAATCCGAGGAAGAAAGTTCAAATAAAAATATATTTTTTTTTATTAAAAAAAATCAATTTCTTTTAACTGGTATAGGTCTAAGAGCACCTGTTATGCACAAACATGTCATCCGTTGCATTAGTTGTAAAGCTGGATGGTTGTTAGTACCACCGCGCTAATGCACAGGATCGTGCCTTATGGAAGAGAACCGTTTCTGTCCCATGCCCCTGCAGTGGACCTTAACAGGAAATTTACAGAAACAAAACAAAACCGCGACAGCATTCTAAAACATAAAAATGCGATTTGGTTATGAATGTTAGTTCAAACCTGGTCGACTTATAGTTCAAGTGTACATATCAGAGCCATATCAATTTAAGAAAATCCAAATTCGTACATGGGGTGTGTGCGAAGAGCCAACAACTCTTCCTCAGAAACAAATGTTTCGAAACTTGAATATTAAGTAATATTCAATATTAGTTTTGCAACACTTATAAATACCTGCACATTTCAATATGAATTGGATAAATTAATTTACTCGTAGATAGAATAATTGCAAGCCATCATTCGCTTTATTTTCAAATTATTAAACTTTATGTGTAACAACTACAAAATCCGTCACTAGCACAAACTCCTCCTTGCTGGAATCCCGCTACCAAGCAATAAAGCGTACAGCCAGCATTACCCAAACCAAAGCTGGTCAAAAAGCTGCAAGTTTTATTTTGACCTAAAAAAATGTCAGGCTAATGAATAAGTTTTGATGTAATTTTTCATGTCACGCACCACCAAAGTTCCAAAATATTCTTCCAAAAGGATCATGTGATTCGCTGTTTTCGCCGTTCTGTGCAAATTCGTCTAAGAGGGCGGAAAAAAAATCGTATCATACGTAAATTTCTTTTAAATTTAAATTTACCAAAAAGCCCGTTCAACGGAACACTATCATCTGACTGGCTAGGAATCACCGAAATTATAGAAAGGAGTAAAAGTCCTACAAAAACTGCCATTATTTGAATAATTCTAATGCAAAACTTCTTAGTTGACTGCCAAGAATTCGTAAGATTCTGCTTTAAATAGGTTTATTTTGAAAATTAAAAATCCATTAGCCCTGTAATTTTCTTATCAGGTACAAAAATTATTTCAAGGGTATTCAAGACTTGCGCTGATTACGTAGTTAGGTTCTTTCGAATAGTAATTAATAATAATAATAAACTCATATAAAAATTTCGTGGATCAGTCGAAAAACAACTCTTTTATACTCAATATAAAAGCAAAATGCTATTTTTATTTGGCATAGTTGGTTTCGTCGCCATTGGCGCAATGAAGTCATTACTTCTAATCGCTCTAGTTGTCCTCTCAGTTGCCGCTGGCACTGAAAGCCAAAGAGATTTACATATGCCTTCATCGTTTTCCACCCTGCTAAAGGATCACCATGTCCAGCATGAAATCTGTAAGACTACATTTTCAATATTGTTATTATAAAAATGGATCTTATATTTTGTAGTTGAGATCGCTAAGAATTTGGACTCACGAATTACATGCGATATTATTGGTTCAATGTTTGCTTATGGCGATGCTGCATGTGCCTTTCATTGCATATCACTAGGAAATTCAGGAGGATATTGTGATGATCGAAAAGTTTGCAATTGCCGTTAAGTTTATTATACTTAGTACGATGACGAAATAAAGTGTTTACTATGGCTTCCTATTTTAATTTTTTTTTTTTAAATGTCAAAAATTTAAGAAAATCTACTCTAGCAACTAGTTTAACAAATCTCTACTAAAATGGAATATTCTTAGTTACTTACGCTACAGCCCAAATCGAGCCACCCCATCCTCCAGTTTGAAATTATTAACAGTGATTTTCTGTCTGCTTCAAAAGAATCCTTGGAGCGCTTCTGTGCTTTTCGATTGGTTTTTTTATACTCTAGATGAAATCTCAGAGTATATTGTGTTTGCCTTACCGTTTTTAACGCTAATAAATAATGATCGCACAGCGTGGCCAAAGGTACAGAAATATTTTTGTTGCTCAAAAACTTCGAGTCCGAGTGACCGTCTGTCCATCTGTGCGTCTGTCTACAGCATAACTCTCGAAAGCTTTGAGCTATAGTGCTAAAAATTTATGTGTGTCATTTTTAGCATAAAAGTAACTTTAAGTTCGTGAATGGACTACATCCCCCAACTCCTTCTACCTCCTCCCATACAAATTTCATGAAATTTCGAAATATTAAGAAATTGATTTTTCTTTGAAACTATTTAAGCTATCGAAATTCAGGTCAAAGCATTATGATATAGATGACATTAATATCACGGAATATTCACCCGATCCCCTTACTCCTTCTACCACCTCCCATACAAATGGACAATTTTGAAAAATACATATTTTCGATTTTCATTGAAACTAGTAAAGCTGAAAAGACGAAATTTTGTCTGAATTAATTCTACTATAATTGCAATTTATTTTAAAAATAATTATCAACTTCACCTCACTCCTTCTACCTCCTGCCCTACAAATTTCACGAAATTTTGAAATTTAAATTAAATTATTTTTCTTCGAAACTGTTAAAGCTATCAACTTAATATTTTGCATAAAGTATACAAATACAAATATTAATACTGCGAAATTTGTTTTAACCCGTACACTCCTTCTACCCCTTCCCATACAAATGCATAATTTTTGTTATATGCTTTAAATCGATTTCCATTAAAACTAGAAAAAGTACAAACTTAAAATTTTGCCAGAATTTGCTTTTTAATAATTGCAATAAATGTTAGAAAAAATTATCAGCTTCCCTTCACTCCTTGTACCTCCTCCCATATAAATATCTGTATTATAAATTGAAAAAAAGCATTTCTCTTTCGAATATATGAGAGCTATCGACTTTGAAATTGAATCAAAGCATGGTGATAAGGATGATGATAAGTAGTTTCAAAATCATCTTAAACGCTCCACTTCTTCTGCCACCTCCCATACAAATGCCTCAATTTCAGGAAAACTATGACCAATTTCTTTAAAAATAATGAAAACTAAAAATTTTAAATTCAGCAAAAAATATTTTGCACGCCATGTTCGGTGTAATATACGAAAAATACAAACCTCCCCCTCTACTTCTACCACCTCCCATGCAAAAGTCTCTATTGACTATTCGAAAAAATTTGAGATGACATATTTTCCGGTATATTAAAGTCATTTCCATCTCATCTAGAGTATCATATTACTCATAATTCTGTTATGTTTTTTTTATTGATTTTTATTCCGCGTGACCACCCGTTGTAACTTCTTGAATTTAATGAGGGTTGACACTTCTGGATTGTCAAAGATGGCACAAAATTCTCTATTGTATCGTATTCTCCAGACCGAGTCTTCCTTCAAGAGGTCCGAGGGTTTTCCAGACTGCTAATGATGCTATGGAAGCGAAAAGTGATCATTAAACGTGTCGCTGCCATAGCACAGCACTGTCTTATAATCGTTTTAAATATATTTAAGTTTTTTTTCCTGTCCATGTTTATACTCCGAAATCTGAGAGTATTATAAGTTTGTTCTAAATGTTGCAACGCTAAGAAATAAGGCTCGGAGAAAAAAATGAATGATACAGAAGTTCATATAATCACTCAAAAATCTCGAAACCGGATGTCCGTCCGTCAGTCGGTCTATGCTCTCTCTACCTTGAGAACGCGTTGAGCTATATAGTTCAAATTTTGTAAAGAAAATGATAGTTCCATACAAATTTGCTTGCTTTTGTATTAAGCAGAAACGGTGGGCTTCATAACAACCGCGTTTATTTTTAAATGCAGTGTTAAAGATTGTTAAGCTTTCTAAGGTACTTCATTGATAGTGCTCGGCGTGTAATTATTACACATTGATATCAGTGCAATACATTTTTAATTGAAAAAATGTGCAATCAAAGTCGGTTTCTCCCACCCAAGAGAATCTGTCACTCATATTGTGCAGAGTTCCCAGGTTAATTTTCACACGGAAAACTCAAGAATTTTAGTTATTACGAAAAAGTATACACTCGTGTAACATATCCGAGTTTATTTTCGGTAAATCGTGTTTTTAAGACAAGATCATACAAAATTTTTACAGGTGGGCTTTTTAAATCGAAAAATCCATGACATCATACACAATGGAGTCATTCAAGATGACCGCTACGTCAGTTGTGCCTAGCTTGAGGTGTAGAAAGCTTTGACTTCACACTAAACACAGCTCATAAAGAAGAGGAGTCATAAATATTGCATACGATCACCGTAAAGTTCGGCCGGTAGCCACCCTCCTGTACCCCGATTGGCACGCATCTGTCTTCTGAAGGTAACGTAAATTCCCATGGCCTCAGGCGCTATTCTCAATCGAGTTTCGTTTATCTTTCGCTGTATATATATACACAAACTGAAAAACCGGATATTGTAGCACTAGGCGAGTGCAAGGTGTTACCGGCGAGTGAACAGTTTTACTCTGTACCCGGGTATCACCTTATCTCAGCATTTTTTCGCCAGCGTGGTGTCGCACTTTACTTACGCGATGATGTGCCCTTCCAATTGGTTCCGCATTTGGGTTCTTGCTCCAATACGGAATTCAGTTTTATCTGGATAAAATTATTGAGGGCACATTTTGTATCTTTGTTACGTCTATAGAAATCCGGTAATGAATGCAGCCAAAACAACTAGTGAGCTGGATAGTTTGTCCGAGTCTATCCAGACCACATACACTGCACACCCTGACGCTGAAATCGTTGTCATGGGCGATTTAAATGTTCATAACATTGCGTGGCTTAAATATTCCTCCTGCACAGACCAAGAGGGACGTGATACTGATCTTTGCTTCGATAAACGGATTAACATAACTTGTAAATAAGCCAACTCGTTTACCAGAAATTACAGGACAGTTTTCCAATCTTCTCGATTTATTTGTAATTAACAAACCAGAGAAATACTCCCTCTCTGTAATATCTCCTTCGCCAATTGGAAATATGGACCACTTTCTGATTCGTGCACAATTTGCAGTTACAGCACTAAAACCGCTACCGGTTAAGGCGCCTCGAAGAATTGTTTGGCATTTAAAAAAAAAAGCTAATTGGAGGGCACTAAATGAGTTCTTCAATGACTTTAATTGGAAATTGTGCTTTGATTCCAATAACTGCGATAAAGCCTGTCAACTCGTCACCAAAACTATCCTGAAAGGCATGCAGCTCTACATACTTTCCAGTTTAAAGAGACTTCGGTCGTCGAAAGACTTTTGGTTTAGAAATGAGTGTCGAGAGAAGAAGTCGTTTCAAAACTTAAAAAATCAGCAAACTTTAGGTAACAGAGAGCTATATATGAAATCAAGAAATACCTGTAAATCTGTCCTCAATCGTGTTAATCATGACCACAAACTTCGACGGCAGATCCGTCAGAGTCCAAAAGGCTCAAGATGTTTCTGGTCATTTGTCAAAACGGTCAATAATAATTTCATCTCTTTATCAACACCACCACTCGTAGATGGTGATCGTACCGTAGTCGATCCTGTTGAGAAAGCTAACCTATTGGCAGGAAGCTTTGGAAGAAACTCCACACTACCACCTTCAAACCAAAGCGTTCCCATCGCAACACTTTCTGGTTTTTCGCTGCCTTCGCTACATTTTCGCACACGTCTCATTTCCAGGATTCTGCAACAGCTCGATATTCACAAGTCCGCTGGCCCTAATGCCATCAGGGCCAATGGACTTGTGGCTAAGCCTCGTCGTAATCTTTTTCATCTATCCTACTCTTCTGGGTGCTTTCCCCAATTGTAGAAAGTTGCGAATGTTCAGCCAATTCCCAAGAAAGGAACAAAGCGAACCCCGCCAACAACCGCCCAATAGCCATTACTTCAGTGCTCTCGAAAGTGATGGAAACTGCTGTGAATCGCAAAATCGTTAAATATCTCGAGAATAAACAGCATATTCACGATCGCCAATACGGTTTCCGTTCTGGAAGTTCGACGGAAGATCTCTTGGTTTATCTAAGGGAACGCTGGAACTGTTGCTTGCATAAATACGGCGAAGGTCAAGTTCTTGCGCTTGACATTGCGAAAGCTTTTGACAGAGTTTGGCATGATTATCTTCTTGTTAAGCTCACGACCATTGGTCTGGATGCTACCCTCATTCAATGGATTGAGAGTTTCTTGTCCAAACGCACTATACGAGTAGTATTAAATGACGTTACTTCTTCTTCCTTCCCAATCAATTCCGGTGTCCCTTAGGGTTGTCTTATCGCCGACCCTGTTCTTAGTATTTATTAACGATCTCTTGTCTTCTAGTCTCAACCCAATACACAGTTTTGCGGATGACAGCACCTTAGATAACACCTATGAATTTGACTCTGTTGCGGAATCAAACAAGCATTCTATTGCTTCCAATCGGAGAGAGCTATTCCGTTCGCTGAACTTAGATTTCGATTTAATCCTGGAATGGGGCAGGAAAAATAGAGTAGAGGTCAATGCCGCTAAGACACAGGCCTGTCATATATCCTTTAGCATCGTCTTCCAATGTAGCCTTTAATGGCGTACAACTTTGCTCTTCCGAAGATTTTATCCTTTTAGGCCTAAAGTTCAATAACCATCTCGATTGGAGTCGACACATCTTTGAAGTTGCCCTTGACGCCTAGGTATTCTCCGTAAATGCAAAAAAATACTTTACGCCTCACGACTTAGCTACCATTTACAAGGCCTATATTCGACCTCGCTTAGAGTAAAACTCGCATCTTTGGGCTGAGGCTCCCAAAACTCACCTTGCGCTGCTCGATCGAATCCAAAAACATGCATTCCGACTATTTGGAGATGAAACCATTACGGGTTCTATTGACTCCTTCGAGCATCGCAGAAATGTCGGAGCACTCAGCATCTACTATGGCTACTTCCATAGTAAATGCAGTTCGGAACTATGCGCACTTATACCTCCACTTTACACTTTTCCACGACATACTCGTCAAGCGGAACATGCACACCAGTATACAGTCAAATTTTATCTACCCGTACACTGAAATTTAGGCGGTCATTCATTCCCCGAACATCCAGACTCTGGAACGCATTGCCGGCTAGCATTTTTCCAAACGGGTATAACCTCCAGCCCTCAAGAATAATGTTCACCGTCATTTCCTTCTCTCTTCATCCGAATCTCCATAATACTCGAAATTTTAATCCACTTCCTTTACCGACTTAACTGTGCAATGCATTAAAAGGTTACCCCTTAGTCATACTCGGTGCCTTAAAAAAAATAGTCCGTTCCTCTCCCAAACTCTTCAGACTAGAAAAGATGACTTAGTGAAAATGACAGTGCGTAAATTTCTTATCATATTTCATTGATTTCTTATCTTAAGATTCTACTCGACTTAAGTTCGATTCGAACTAACTTGCGCCTAAAATTAAAATTACCATTCTAGTCGAAGTAGCTACTATAACTTACCTTACAAGCCCGAACGGAACCGGAAGTCGTTCTACAACGTCCACCGAGCACTCTGGAAGATGTTTCAGGAGATATTGCGCGGCATAAAAGCCAGCAGGACCGGCACCAACAATGCAAATTTTCTTTTCAACTTTTGCACACGATTGGACACTTGTACTGAAACTTTTAATTACTGAAACCGGCGATTTATGTCGCCTGAAAATGCCCAGAAATTTCATTATTGTGCGCTTAAATCACCGCTAATCTCCGGCTTTTTACACGAAACTCGGTACTTGTTGAGTATTGTTGACGGAAATCAGCTGAGTGGAGTAAGCAAAGAGAAGTACTAGAGTTATGAATGGGAATGATAACAACAGTGGATGTTAAACTTTTGCATTCAAATTTTTTACGGTTACATCGTTACAATATTTTGAAAGTTCACTTTTAGTGGAAATATTTACAACTGAAAAGCCAGAATAATAACCGATGAAAAGATATTTGAAATTCTTGTGTTCCATTCAAAATGGATCAACAAATGAGCCGTTCACTGCACAAATCAATTAACTCCACTTTTGAAATATCTTAAATTTAAGTGTCAAAGCACTTGGTTCAGTCATTGCTTTTTATACACTCCGTTTAATATTTATAGCCCACCTACCAATTTGAAATTATTTTCGCCTTTAAAATAATTTTGCCCCAAATTACATACAAGGAATGATTGAGAAACTCTGCGCAATGATTTTTCTGTAAATCATTTCTCATTACCGCTCTTTTTGCTGCAGTTCTTGGAAATTCGTTATATTTGTGCGCTTCATATTTATAATCCACATGATTAGTGCAGTTAGAAATCAACACACTGAATCAATTACTTTATTATTTTAATAATAAAGTATTGTGATCGACTTGGAAAAAAAAAAATTTGCTTCCCTGAAATTTTGTTTTTTCGCGTTTCATGACTAAATTAGCCGAAAAATGCAAAAAAAAAAATCCGTCTGTCTGTACGCCATCCGCCGTCCGCCGTACGCCGGTGTGTACGCGCAACGCACATTAACTCCCAAACCCTTCAAGATAGAAAGTTCATTTTTGGGGGAATTTAGATAGTTGCGGATCTCAGGCAGATACCCATTTTGGGGGTGTATGGGTTCAAGGGGAGGCGGGCGGAGCGCTAAAGCCAAAAAATACGAATTCAAATATGTCAACCATGGTAACAGCTAAGAAGCTAAAACTCAACACACATATAGCGGGGTTTGTGGGACAACTTTTAAAAATAATTTAAATTTTTTTATCCATTGGCGTCCGAAAAGGAGGGGCTAGAAACAAATTGTCGGGCCGAATTGATTTTTCAAATGATTATATCTTCGAAATTTCTTATCGTAAAAAATTCATATTTTGGGACAGTCAAGGTGGCATATAGTTCCATCGGAATCAGCTTAGTGAGTGGTTAATTATCGTAAGGGGAAGGGTCAGAAGGGGGTGCAAAGAAAAACACTTAAAAATGAATATCTCAACTATCTCTTAAGCTATGTAATTGAAACTTGAAACTTACATTAAGCTATACTAGAAAAATACAAAAAAAATACAATATCTTGAAATAATAGTAGTGGGGAGAAATGGGGAGCATTTCAAAAATGGCGCACTTTTTAAAATTACGAATCCTTATATCTCAAAAAAGAATACAGATATCAAATCAAAAATTTGTCAGATTGTAGAACTACATAATGGTTAATTTTGGTAAAAATTTTAAGTTGGGAGGTGTAAGGGGAGGGAGGTGATAAGCAAAAATGTCGAAAATTTTGAGTGATTTTTTTAGGGCTCTGGTGAAAGATACAAAGTTTAAATTTTGCATGTGGATACGTCTATTTGATGTACATAGAAAAATAAAAGTAGCTTGATACATAATTGTTATAAACCGAACCCCCCCGGTCTAACGTGCACAAGGTGTTTCATGTGCATTGAAAAAAACACATAAACTGAAAACTTTTGAGTGAAATTTTAAGGTAGAAACTTGAAAATTTGCGAAAGGCATTTAAAAAAAATCTCTAAATATACGAAATATTAACTGGTCGAAACCTTTAAAACTTCTACCCCTCCAATTCAAAATTATTTTTTCGACCATTTTTAAGAAATCAATTATCACCTAACTATTAAAAGCTATCAATTTGCAATTCTGCATAAAAACTTACAAAAATAATTGAAATGAAATTGCGTTAAAAGTTTTGAAATTGCGCTTGCCCTTCTACCCCCTCCCATACAGAAGTATGATTTCGACCAATTTCATTAAATCAACAAATTAAAAGCTACGAACTTGAAATTTTGTACGAGCATCTTACAACAGAAAAGAAAGAAAATTGTATCACAAGTCTTACGATTCCCCTCCCTCCTCTACCCCCTCCCATACAAAATTATTTTTTCGAGCATTTTTAAGAAATAAGTTGTCAGCTAACTCTTAAAAGCTATCAATTTCAAATTTTGCAGAAAAACTTTTAAAAATAATTCAAATGAAGTTGTTTGAAAAGTTTTGAAATCGCGCTTGCCCTTCTACCCCCTCCCATACAAAACCATGATTTCGACCAATTTCATTAAATCAACTAATAGCCAACAAACTAGAAGTTGCGAACTTGAAATTTTATACAAGCACCTCACAAGAGAAGCAAAATAAAACTACATATCAAATTTTACGATTCCCCTACCTTCTCTACCCCCTCCCATACAAATGTTCGGTTTCGTGAATGTAAAATACACCGAATTTTATGAAAATTCTATGCAACTTCGTCTATGAAACACATTCTATACAGAGAATATTGGACGTGATTCAAGCAATTAATTAAAAAGCTATTAACATCCGCCCACCCTTACTATTACCCCTGCTCCTCCCCTCATAAAAACCCAAACTTGCAGAAACGAATGAAATATTGTTAAATTGACAACAGCCTTGCCCAAGAACTCCCTTTCACTTAGCCTTCCCTAACCACTCTAACCTGCATATTGACTTTCCACTCATCCGCAACTTGTCCCAAGAATAATAAAGTTTCGCCCGACTTGTTGGCAGTTTATTTAGTTGTTGTTTACAAGAGGGTTTCGTAATAATGCCGCGCGGTGTGTCTTTAAATCATATCGAAGAGGGTGAAATTTTAGCGTACAAAGATGATGGTTTGAACATAAATGAAATTTTGAGAAAAGTTGCTCACAGTTGCCGTGTAATTCGCAACTTTTTAAAAGATGCGGAGTTATATGGGAAAACAAAGCGAAAGGGCAGAAAAAGAAAACTGCATCCGCGGGGAGAGCAAGCAATTCGACAAAGAAATGTGACCCGTTTTTGCCCTTAACATTTTTTCTAGCAGTTCCTATGTTCTATTGTAAGAAAAAATTCTGCCCTGCTAGAAAAATGGTTTGCGCACTAGGTAAAACTTGACCTGAAAATGCACATTTCTTGCCCCGAATTTTTCGGCGGTGCAACTCAATTGACCTGTAATGTACAACAACATGAAAAAAATAAATCCTTTGACAACATCGGCAACAAATTCTTACGGATAGATCTTACTTAAAAGGACTTAATACTTTTCATGAAGCATGCAATATGAGTGCATACGTAACTTTTCTTAATTTTTCCAAAATCTTCACAGGATCGTTTAGAGCTAACAAGACAAATTAAACCGGTTTGTTTTGACAGTTTCGAAAGGCAATCAGAAGTTCAGTATGCTTTACCCAACATGATAAAAAAAATGCAAAAAAACTTGCACTTAAAGTGTTCTATTGTAAATTGACCTGACTGACGGAACTGATAAAAATGAGTGCAAAACTGCAATAATTTTGCATTTTAAAGGGCAAAAACGGGTCACATTTTTTTGCCGAATAGAAATCACTATAATCGTGTTTTTTTTATGAAAATTCTGCCGAAGAAAACGAAAAAATTGGTATTTTAGAACCTCAAAAATGAGATTTTTAAATGCAATTTTCCTCATTTTCCAGGCGGTAAATCGTTAATAATAGTATCATCCGCGCTCTAAAATTACTAAATCTATGGTTTTTACCCAGAATAAATGAATAAAGTTCATTTTTGTGCATTTTGAAAAAATCCACGATTAGCTACTTATTCCGAATTTATATTATGAAGGTAATTTTAAAAAGAATGCACATTATTTCATCGCCTTTCTTCAAAATTCATTTTATGGAGTTAATCGATTTGTGCAGTCAACAGCTCAAATAATTCAACAGTCGTAGAGCATCTAATATTACGAAAAAAAAACACTTTCTTTCTCAGCAATTGATGGTTTTATTATTTTTATAATTTAAAATGGATGAAGTAAGGGCAAATAAAAAAAATCAAAAAAAAATCCGATATCTGGATGTAAAATATCCAAAAAAATCCAAAACGAAAAATCGTTTTCTATTGCATTCGCAGTCGGAGTAAATCTTATGTTCGACATTGCCAGACAGCAATTTTTCTGTTCAATTTAAATGGAAATAAGTTTTACATATATGGCGGAAATTTTTAAATTTGTTAGCCACATAAAAGAAGCGACAAATAATAGATACATGTAAAAAAAGCCACGCAGGGCTACTCAAAACCTAAATATATGCGCAGCCGTTACTTATGATAAAAAGCTCCGTAGGGCTAATCAGAACCTAGTTTTGTGCACAGCCGTTGTTTTATGCGAAAAGGGGAATTCATTGAAAAGTTCCGCAGTGTTACTCAAAACTAGAGTTACTGTATGGGAATGCTCCCTCCTGTGCTGGAACCTGGTGTCTAAACTCTAATAAAAACGGGTCCGTTCCTTACAGTAACTCGTTCGTTACAGTAGCTCTACTCAAAACCTAGTTCCATGCGTAGCCGTAGTTGGATGAAAAAAGGACAGTAAATGATAAAAAGCCCCGCAGAGCTAGTCAAAACTAGAGTTACTGTCTAGAAATGCGCCCTCTTCTGCTGGTGTCGTTTTTTTTTTTAAATAGGTTTGAGCCCCAAACCAATCGTGCACGTGTGCCTATTCCATTTACATATCATGACTTCTTAATAATTTACATTAATAAATTTCCTTGACATATCAACTACAATTATACACCTACACCATTCGCTTAAAAACAATATTTTTTCTTCAATGCATGATGTTGGGATTTCTGATTAACTGAAAAACACTTTTGCAATTTACAAGACATTTTTTATTGCTATGGCACTATGAATATCGCAATTTTGATATAAGTTTTCCTCGATAAGGACAGCATTTAAAAATGATCACCCTCTGTATCGCTCGAGCTCTTAGGAATTTATGTGCATGAAAATCCAAATTTCTAGCACATGGACACATTATTGGCTAACTCAATGGAAATATCTTGATCAACAGCTACAACTACACATATAATGACCATAACTTAGTGATTCCAGCAATTTAAGGAGATATCAAACAATAATAAACAACCTACAAGATCAACTCGAAAAAGTCTCAGAATACTTCCACAAATGGAAAATTAAGCTTAATACTAGCAAAACGCGGGCTATATTCTTCACGAAACGTAGATCCTCACGTTACTTACCCCCACCTACAATCAACGTACTTGGAGAGCCTGTATCATGGTCTAAATCTGTGAAATATCTAGGAGTTTATTTTGACCCTAAGCTAATTTTCCAAAATCATGTTGACCAAACAATCTCAAAAACAGCTAAAAACATTCAAATTTTGTATCCACTGATCAATAGAAAGTCCCAAATGTCCAAAGAAAATAAGCTGCTATTATACAAAATAGTAGTACAACCAGCATTAACATACGGAGCTCCTGTTTGGAAAATCTGTGCAGCTACCCATCGCAAAAAATTGCAAATCATACAAAATAAGTTCCTTAAAATTATTCTAAATAAACCGTGGTACTTCTCAACTCGTCTTTTGCACGAATTAGCAAAAACACAACAGATTAATGATCTTACGAATGAACTAGAATACAAATTTAAAAATAAATGTTTGAATTGCGGCATCACCACAATCGAATCGATCTTCGATTAGAATAGTCATTAGTTTTAAGTTAATTTTAATTTTAGTTAAATAAGTAGAATTAATAATTTAAACATTGGGTTTTGCACTTTTTCCCAAACTTATTAAACCTACTAAAATTGTTAGTAATAAATCTGCTACTCAGTACAAAACAAAGTTGTAGAGACAATGTTTAGTCTAAGCTCTGAAAACGAAATCATTAATTAAATTTAAGTTGAAAACATACGCAATAAATATACATACATACATACATAATTTAAGGAGATTACTGACTTGAATATGAAAAAAAAAATCGACTTTTTTTTTTTTGCTGATTATTATTCTTTATTCAATTTAACACAAAATAAAACAAACCTCAGATTTTTCCGATGAATAAAAGTGGTGAAAAAATTAATTCAAAGTGGTAAGTCGGTGTAAATTGTAGTCTGTTAATTTTTTGCTCTCCTGAAAAGTTTGTGGGGGTTGAAATTACATAAACACAGTATCACTTAAACCTCCATCAGAAAACATTTTATTTTTAATAAAAGATATTAGCACGAAGAATGCATGATGATGATGAAGATGTTACATTTGATGATGGCGGGAAGTTTTTTCAAATATTATTTCCATAGATGTATGCTCTTGGACCATGTTGTTTTGTTGGCGTTGGTCGCCACAGTACTCTCCCACCAGTGACTGAGTGGCACGATAATAATATTATTGCTTAACGAAAGTGACGAATCGTTGTGGTTTCTTAATAATTCGGCCGCTTCCTGTCATTTTTTGCTGTGCCTCAATCTGCTTCGATTGTCCGATTGGAGTGTTTGCTGTTTCTTTTGCTTTTGATGTGATGTTGTTCGCTGATGATCTCTTCAATTGGAAGAAAAGCTGCTTTAACTCTATCGATGCTAACACGAACTTTACGAATTTTGACCTGAAGTTCGAATGTTATGTCATTTCGGCTCAAAACTTTATATGGTCCATCGTACCAGAGTACAACAGAGTAGGACAGCTCAGCTAAAAGTGCGACCCGGCTCCGAAAATTTGCCGAAAACACACTCGTGTTTCATCGCCGATACGTGTGCTTCCTCTCTCTCACGCTTACAGTGAACATTTAATGTGATCTTTCCATTTCATTTTCGTAAATATTTTTTTTTATTAGACAAGAGCAAGCGAAAAATATTGAAAACATTGAGCGGAAAGAGAATCGTTGACCACCCGCCGACCATCACCCGCGCACCCGCCGTCCAAGTTGAATACGACGCGAGCAAAAGCTGTAAGAACGCCATGTACGAGAATGAGAGGTAAGAAGTGTCGCGGACTCGGCGCACATGTTTCACCAAAACTAAAAACCGGAATTTGAGGTGAAAAAAACCTGAATTTGAGGCGAAGCACGTGACAAACATGTTAACCCGGGCAAGTAGACGAGTGGTCCTACTCTGTAAATGTACTCTGCATCGTACGGTGCTTTAAGTGGTGCTCGAACGACGTCGTCACGCAATAAAACATGTGTGCAGGTTTGCAAGTCTTTTTGAACGAAAACTTTATTGTTGGCATGGTCCGAAGTTTAAACTGGTTGAATTCTCTCCATCAATTCACGCAGATGCTGAACGAATTCAGTGTCAAAGCTGTCGTTGTTGATTTTTCGAAGAAATCGCATGGCGTTTTTGGCTTTGTACCATAAACCATTTCTAAAGGCGTTGCTTTGATGTCATCTTTGTAAACGTTGCGAAGATCGAGCATGGTTAGTGGCAATGTCTCAGTCCAACGTTCGTTGTTTTGACATTGTACTGCTGCTTTCATGGTTCGGTGGAATCGTTCAGTTAGACCATTTGTCTGTGGATTTCGAGGACTTGAACGGAGATGCTTTGCTCCTATCATTCGCGTCAATTCGTCGAAAAGTTTCGCTTCAAACTGTTTACCCTGGTCGGTGGTGATTTGGGTTGGCACACCATAATGCGTAATCCATCCATTAATTAACGCAACCGCCACCATATTTGCGTGAATATCTTCCATGGTATGAATTAGACAATATCGATATCGATTTGATATTGGTAGCGGACCAACAATAGCGATGTTTATTTGCGCGAAGCGTTTATCTGGCACCTTAATTTTTTCGAAAGCCGTTGTGTCGCGAAATTTTTGACTTCTGGCCCGCGATGCAAGTACCGACCACGCCTTTTTTCACGTCTTTCTTCATGTTCGGCCAAATGAGTCGTTCGCTGATTTGCTTGATTGTTGACTTTTTGTTAGGATGAGCCAAATAGTGTACTGAATTAAAAACTCGCTGGCGAAATTCTTTTGTGATGAATGGTCGCACTTGTTTCGTCGAAACTTCGCATATAATAGCTTTTGTTGTATTCGGGATGTTAACTATTTTTAGTTGTAATGTTGACTCGCTGTTTTTCAAAAAATCATTTAATTCTTCGTTGATACTTTCAATGCGTGGAAGCAAGTCAGCTATAATGTTGTCTTTACCAGGGATGTGACGAATGTCAGTGGTGTACTGAACGATGAAATCGAGTTGATTTAATTGTCGCGGTGATGCCTTTTCCGGGTTCTGAATGAATGCAAAGGTGATTGATCAAAACTGTGCACTACTCTCAATCCTGTGTTTAAAATGTTTGATTGAATGGTAACCATAAATAAAACGAATATATAAATATATTGGTAAAAAATAAAAAATTCCTAGACAGAGGGTTGTGTGAAGGGCTAACAACCCTTCCACAATAAGTAATGAAAAAAAAAAATGTTAAGGAACCTGAATGTCAGGAGGCTAATGTCCGATTTGGGCTGTAGCGCCATTGTAGAAGTGATTGGTAAATAGCCAATAGTTCGCGATCGTATGTGCTGTATGGTTTTTGGCAGTCGGTCATTCGCTTAGAATGGTAGCCAAGCGGCTTAAGTTGTTCATCGTTAATGTGATGAATACCTGCACCAACTGAAAAATTACTCGCGTCCACATAAAGTACCAATTTTGCATTTGGTACAGGATGTGCCAATGTCGCAGCGTTAACCAGTGACCGTTTACATTCTTCAAATGCCTTTTCTGCATCGTCGGTCCAAATAACTAGTGTTTTATCGTTCTTTTTGTTGCCTTTGATAAGAACACGTAGTCGACCCTGAATTTATGCCGCGTTCGGCAAAAAACATCGATAAAAATTTAACATGCAAATGAATTTGCTTAGTTCGTTCACCGCTCTTGGTTTTACATAGTTTGCGATCGCATGAATTTTATCGGTGTGGGTGATCGAATGCCGGCTTTACTGACTTGGTGGCCAAGAATAAAACCCCTTCTTGAGTAAATACGCATTTGGCTACGTTGATTTTCAAGCCGAATTCGGACAATCGTTGAAAACAATGCGTACATGTTGGTAATGATCTTCCTCACTGCTTGATGCTATGCACATGTCGTCTATATAGCAAATAACAAAATCGTACTTGAACCATAAATCGCTGGAATGTTTGTGCTGCATTACAAAGCCCAAACGTCCATATTCAATGGACTGGCCCATTCGCTGCTTGCTGGTTGGCAAATTCCCATGTTTACCATATATTCGAATTCCTTTGTAGCAATTTTGAGTTTTTCTTGATTTAATCGTCGTTCACGTGAAAAAACTGGCTGTCCTTTGGTAATAATGTGATGTCGAACAGTTGTTTGAAGTGCGTTTGCTTCGTTGTATGAAGTCGGCATTGTTAAATCGACAAATTCTGTTAATAAATCTTTGTATTTGTTGTCGCTGTTGATCGAAAAAACTGGTTCATAATCAGTGAATTCGGAAAACACATTTTGTTTCAAGCTTTGTTTCCTTATCGATGAGTAATTTGATGTCCACAAGTAAACCAAGTTTGCTGAGGAAATCGGCGCCCAAAATTGGTTTTGTAATATCCGCTATAATGAATTTAAAATCGAATTTACGACGAAGTTGAAAATCGAGTGTTAATAATTTAAAACCGAATGTTACGATCGGCGATCCGTTGGCAGCAAATAATAAGTAATCGGTTGATTTTAATCTCTTTCGAAAGAATGAAACCGGTAAAAATGATAAATCTGCACCAGTGCCGACTAAAAATAGAGCAGTTTTTAGTTTTTTTCCGATTTATATGAACAAGGCTCAGCGCATTTTTTGGCGTCATCTCCGAATCGATGATAATAATAGCAATGCGGAAATTTCTTCACTTGACTCTTTGAACGTGTGCGATTTCGTTGTTTGTTGTCGCGTGATAGTGTTTGTGAGCGGCCACATTGTTGATTATTCGACATTTTGATTTCGCTGATTTCCTTTCTCAAAGCTTCAATTGTTTGCTTTAATGTATGCCAATCGCCCAATTTAGATTGTGATTGTTGCCGTTGAACAAATGAAACAGAACCGAAATTGCTCATTTCCATCATTTTGTCAGCTTGCAGAGCACATCGATCTAAATCTACTTTGGCTATCGACAAAACAGCTCGTACGCTTTCTGGCAGTCGTTCAAGCCAAAATGCCTTAATTGCATCGTCTTTCAATGCAGAACCCGACAGGTCGCGCATTTGTCGAAGTAACTGGGAAAGGTTGCGATCGCCTAATTCGCATTCTTGCACAAGTCGACGTAACTTTCTGTTTTTAGAATCGGTGAAATCGTTGATTAATCGAGTTTTGATTGCCTCATATTTTTTTTTCGGCCAGTGGTGCACGTATAATGTCTGCGACGTTTGCGAACGTAGCACTTTCAAGCGATCCAACAACATAATCGTATTTGGTCTGATCCCTAGAGAAATTTGCATTCCGAAATTGCGAATCTATTTGGATGAAATACAAATCTGGATATCGTTTGCTGAAAACTGGCGGCTTAATACCGATTCTGCATACTTCACCTGGGGCTGTAGTGTTTGATGCCGTTGCGTCCGGCGAATTTTCCCGATCATTTGTCATCCTTTCGGATAGTATTTCACCTTTCATTTCTGAATCGTCGATGTTTCGAACGGATTCGATTCAACTAATAATTTATCGTACGAAATTTTCGTTGATTTATTTTGCACTTCAAAGAAACGAAATAGTTCGTCGATTCAATGAGATACTGTCGCGTTTTTATTGAAAAAAATATTCGAAAATGCACAAGCGATTTAAATTGGTCAACAATTTTCTTTGCGCGTTGAAAAAATTGATTTGAAAAAGTTATTTTCAGTACAATGTATGCTTTCGTTGCTTTGTAAACAAAAGTTCTTTACGCGTGACCTTGAAAAAATTTGTTTTGCCGACGACTGAGGGGCGACATTTAACGGAACGAAAAAGAATGATTCACTTGTTTGAAATGTTCTTCGCACTGAAAATCGTTTCTTTAATGCGTGTTAAAGTTCGCGAGGTCACCAAATGTGGGGGTTGAAATTACATAAGCCCAGAAAACATTTTTTTTTTAATAAAAGATATTAGCACGAAGAATAAAATTTTGTCGGTAGCGTTTTGACAAGACAAGACAAGAACGTTGACTGATTTGGTAGGCGGCGTGATGACGACATCATGAGCCGCAAGCCGCCGCAATATAAATTCGATGCTACATTTGACGATGGCGGGAAGTTTTTTCAAATATTATTTCCTTGGGTGTATGTTCTTGGACCATGTTGTTTTGTTGGCGTTGGTCGCCATAAGTTTTTATTTTCACATTTTTATCCACATCGGCACATTTTTCTTAAAAATGATAACAGATATCAGTATGATTTTTTTTTCTTGGTCGATAGGTAGCAGTATTAGCCAACAACAGTACAGAGGAAATCTCAAATAGTTTGTTATAAATAACTTTTTTTTTTGCTTAAAGCAAAATGAACAAATTTGAAACTTTCACAGCTTATCAATGACTTATGTTTGAATATTTTTGAAATTCCTCATCTACATAGCATTAGTTTCACTAAAGTAATAAGTGTACAAAAAATTATTAAAATCGGTCAAGCCGTTCCCGAGAAAATGGTACCGCATTTTGAATGGAAAACGGTCAAGCCAGTAACCCCCTTAATAAGTTGTGTTTTTGATTCCAACAAAACACAAAGCATTGTGTGCAAGGAGGCATTATGTTAATCGGTTTGTACATACCATATATTATTAAATACAATGCATTCTCAAAAATTGTATAATATATTGTTACATTTCTCACGCAGGCTATAGCTAGTTTCAAATAAATAATTTGAACGTTGATCTACTTGTATTATTAAATATACAATGATTTCAGTAATTGACCTTGCTACTTAATCAATTCGATTAAAATTTTATAATAAGTAACCTACTCTCCTTGCAATTGACAGTTTAATTTATACAATTTTAAACAAATTCGTTAATATGTTCGACCAAAATGTTCCACCTGCACCTCATTATTTACCTGGGTAAGTAAAATTATAAAAGGACATCGAACAGAACCCTAAAGGATTATTATCTTGGCAGATATACCGGCCACTGTCCACGATACAAATACCTTCAGGAATCACGAGGGCAACCACATCGGTTGCGATTCAATCCTTCTGTTAGGACTCTCGAAAGCAAACCGGAAGCTCAACCCAGTAAATTGACTTTAACGGAAATCGATTATGTTAGAGCTCATAGTCGTGATCCTGATTATGAGCATCCTACTGAACCGGGACCGCAATGCTTTTTACCATTTTTAAACGAAAGACTTGGAAAGAAGGAACTAGTTGATCAGTACAATTGCATTGCACAGCGTGAAAAGCAAATCGTCAATGAAAAATGCCATAAGGCCTTATTGCAAAGCGTTTCTGCAATGGATGAGAAAGATGAAAAATTTGTGACTATGGAAGGTATAATTCATCTCACATTCAATATTATAATATTAAACGGTTTCATTTAACTTTTCGCGGTGCCGATCTGGAATAAATTTTCTTCACTTCTCTTTCTCTCAAGCCACTAGGCGACAGACAGTCGAACCGTTACATTATTTGAATTTAATTATTTTACTTGACAATATATACTCTAAAGGACATCTCAGACCAGGGTTGTATGTTTACTCTAACGTTTGTAACGGAAAGAAATAAAGCTCTTACAGAGTTGCATTTGTAGCAAAACAGCAACCTCAAATTCGTTGCAAGGGTCGAAATCACCCCACTCCTCACTTCAATAATGTTACAGCCATCAACTTGAAAATTGGCACAAACTATTATTTAATAAAAAAAAGATTAAGTAGTAATTACAAAATGGTTCAAATCCTTCCACTCATGGTAGAACGATAGTAATACCAAAATTTCAGATAAGTAAATTTGTCAATTTCCTTGAAAATTATTAAAACTACAAACATGTAATTCACCGCGATTATTTTCATATCATTTGCAATTTTTCTTCAATGGCACTACAGCTCAAACTTGCTGAGCGTCACGTTCCTTAACACATATTTGTTTTGTTTTTTGGGAAAGTTGCTAGCACACCGTTTAACCCTCGACATATCCAAATGTACCCACGCAGACAGTCCGGAAATTATACGACTACTGAAATTTGAACTCACAACTCTCGCATTGTACATGCTACCCACTAGACCACACCATAGCTGTGCCAGTTGCAATTACATGGTTTGCTTGGTACGCTTAAAAATTGTAAACGACTCCCCACTCCTTCTAATACCTCATAAAAATGTCACTTTTCGGTATTCTAAAGAAATATTTTCTAATATATTTAAATCAATCCAATCTTCATCTGAAATACCACTTGATTGGACTATATTATAGATATCAATCCAATAAATGAGGCTCCACGTTAATAAATTTCATACAATATTAGGGGTTGGAATTAATTCGTAGCGTTTTACAAAAGGTGGCGTTACTCAAGTATCCGTAGTCACATATACAAAAGCAAATATTCTCCATAAAGCTACTATCATGGCGCATCTAGTCCACTGAACGACATTTCTTTATCGAGTTTATAACATTTTGTTGTTCGTAATCAAACATGTCAACGTTCGTGCCCGAAAATCTGCTTTTGCGGGGAGTGTTGCTTCATTACTTCCACATGAAGAAAAGTGCCGTGGAAAGTCATCGCATTTTAGTAGACGTTTAAGGTGAATATGCTCTAGCTGAGCAAACGTGCAGAAAGTGATTCACTCGGTTCAAAAATGGAAATTTTGGCTTAGAAAGCAAGGAGCATCCCGGACAGCCGAAAAAGCTTGAAGGTGAAGAATTGGTGACAATGCTCGATGAAGACCCGTGTCAAACAGACGTCAACTGATGCGTTTGAGCAAAGCATTAAAAGAAAAGCGCGCCCAATTTAAGGATCGACATGACAAAATGATTTTGCTCCACGACAATGCCAGACCCCATGTTGCAAAAGTGGTGAAAACTTATTTAGAAACGCTGAAATGGGAAGTTTTATCCCAGCCGCCATATTCACCAGACATTGCTCAATCAGATTTCCACTTATTCCGGTCCATGGCGAATGGCTTGCCAGAGCCGCCCTTCGACAACTACGAAAGTACCAAGAATTGGATCGATTCATTCATCGAATCTAAAAACGAAGAATTCTTTCGACGTGGTATTCGCGCTTTGCCAGAAAGATGGAAAAAGGTAGTAGAAAACGATGGACAATACTTTCAATAATACCACTGTAATAATATTTTCAGAATAAACCATCAAAAAACGCTACGAATTAATTCCAACACCTAATAAATTCTCTTAGCGACGAGTTTAGACCCTATTATTATAATTTTTTGTTATGGACCTGTTATAGATTTGCAAACGGAGCTGCAACCAGAACCTGGAAAAGCCGAGATTCGTATTAAAAAAAATCATATTTACAGAAAAGATGCCGGTTTAATACCAAAATATTCCGGACACGTACCAGGAGCTATATTTAAGTATTTATATTTGTGATTTTATAAATCTGTAATATCTGTTTAGTTCCATTTTTATAGCTTGAGTTTTGCTGAATTTTTATTCTAAAAATGATTAAGATTTTCCAATTTAATTTTTTTATTTAAATATTTGAAATTATATTGTGGAATTTAAACTATAAAAAGTAAAATTTGCAGATTTATTATAGTGAAGCATTAAGCATCATCTTAATTAAACTGCCAGTCTCACGTGACACGTGACGAAAATAAACTTCAACAGTATAAAATCTAAAGTCTTTTCTAGTTAAAGATGTTTTGAAATGTTTGCAAAATAATATTTTTCGCTTCATTTTGTTTTGCTGACCACACTCTATTTAAATAAAATATTGATGTTGAGAAATTGAAGAAAGGTTTTCAACAAATTTATATTTCAGATTCGGAACCAGTTTCGGAAATGCTACGATTAATGCAAAAAAATGGCTTAAGCAAGGAAAATCTGATTCAACAAGAGAAAACTAAATATTCAAATAGTTAATAATTCTTTTTTTTTTCAAAAAAAAATTTTCTTTTTTTTCAAAAATGGTGCACTTTCCAAAATTACAAATCGTTATATCTCAAAACTGAGTACAGACATTAAATCGAAAATTTGTCAGATTATAGAACTATATAATTTTTAATTTTCGTAAAAATCGAGCTGGGAGGTGCAAGGGGAGGGAGGTGGTAAGCAAAAATGTTCAAAATTTTGAGTGATTTTTTAGGGCTCTGGTGATAGATAAAAAGGTTAAATTTTGCATGTAGATACATCTATTTAATATACATAGAAAAAATTAATAATTTGTTCCATAATTGTTGTAAGCCAACCTCCCGATCTAACGTGCACAAGATGTTTTAGTTGCATTGAAAAAAACACAAACAATTATAATTTTTAAATGATATATTAAGGCAAAAACTTGAAAATTTGCAAAATTTATTAAAAAAAAAATCCTTGAATATACAAAATATTAACTGGTCCAATACCTTTAAAACCTCTACCCCCATACAAAATTTAAAAGCTTTTGCGCAAATTGAAATTAATAGCTTTTAATAGTTAGGTCATAATTGATTTCTTAAAAATGGTCGAATAAATAATTTTGTATTATATTTTTATAAATGCATTTCGCAAATTATCAAATTTATGCCTTAAAATTTTATCCAAAAATTGTCAGTTTTTTTTCATTGCACATGAAACACCTTGAGTACGCCCCCCTCCCCTTCGGTGCATAATATTTGTGGAATAAATTTTTTTTTTCTGTATATGTATCAAATATCGAAAACTTAAACTTTGTATCTTCCACCAGACTCCTAAAAAATCACTCAAAATTTTGACATTTTTGCTTAACACCGCACTCTTACGCAAACATCCCCCCAAATATGATTTTTTTATTATAAGTAATTTCCAAGATATAATCATTAACAAAAATTTGGCCGACAATTAGTTTTTAGCCCCACCCCGTTTTTCGGACCCCAATGAATAAAAAAATTAAATTAGTTTTAAAGTTTGTCCCACGAATTCTTCCATATACATTTTGGTAAGCAGGTAGGACTGTCCTTAATTATTATCCCAAAAATTAACGCGGTTTGTTAATTAGTTTGTTTACAGCAGCTGGTTGAATCGGAACACCTCAGTAGTCCACGGCGATTTTTACAATGGATAAAAATATGGAACAAAGAGTTAATCTCAAATTTTGTGTTTCTAACCAGATTTCGTGTGCGGAATCATTGCGAATGTTGGAAAAGGCCTACGGTGATTGAATAATATCAAATAAACGAGCCTACGAGTGGTACAATTCCTTTAAAGACGGTCGAGAGATCCTTCAAGACTTGCCTCGTTCTGCAGGACCTTCGATCTCTTGAACTGACGAAAATATTTAAAAAGTGAAGGAAATGGTGCTCGAAAATCATCATACCAGTGCCAGGAAGATAGCAGGAGAGCTCGACATCACTTGCGAGTCCGTTCATTCGATTTTGGTGGATATTTTGGTCTTGAAACGCGTGCTTTCTCGACTCGAAGCTGAATTTTCTTAAAAAAAAAGTACCGTGAACTGGTTACTTTGGGCATGCTTGATCGTGCGAATTCATGGAGCGCATCATTACTGGTGATGAGACATGGGTTTATGAGTTTGATATGCAAACGAGTCAACAATCATCGGAATGGAGGATAAAAATTAGCCGAAACCGAAAAATGACGCCAAAGCCGCTCAAAAATCAAGACGATGCTCTTTGTTTTTTTTCGATATTCGAAGTTTGATCCATCATGAATTCTTACCGGAAGGGCAGACGGTTAATACGGAGTACTATTTGACCGTATTGAAGCGTTTGCGCGAGCAAATCCGTAAAAAAAGTCCGGAATTATGGAAGGAGAATTCATGGATTTTCCACGATGAAAATGCGCCATCGCCATTGAGTCCCAATTGTGACCGAATTTGAGGCCAAAAAAGCAACAAATTTCTGTAATCAACCATCCTCAAAACTGGAATTACCGCCCCGTGGAACTCGTTTTCAGCCGATCGAAGACATAAGATAAAAATCGCTGCGGACTACTAAACCGATTCAACCAGCTACTGTAAACAAATTGATTAACAGACCACGCTAATTTCTGGGGTAGTAATTAATGACAGTCCTACTTGCTTACCAAAAAATAAAAAAATTGGTCCCCAGAGTAATTTTATTTACAAATTGCTGTTTTTTGTCACAATGTTGCTCACAAAATTATGCGAGCTAAATTCGTAATGTTCAGTCTTAAAATACAATATTTGAAAAAAGTTAAAACTAGGATTTGATGTCGGGATGTTGTAAATAAAAAGACAATATTTGTTATAATTTAAGTAGTTCAAATAAATTTTTTAAATTAAAAAGAAAATAAAGGATTGGAAATTCATCTTACAAAATTATTTGGTCACTAGTTCATATTAGTTTTAATACATTTAATTCTTTTTAACTAAACCTATTTAATACTTGGTGGCGTATCCGTTTGCTTTAATAACAGCTCTTAGTGTATTCTGCATATCTTTTACTAAATTAGCAGTGGTAGAAATACCTATTTTGACCCACTTCTTTTTTAAAACAGTTTTCAGCTGATTTTTGTTTTTTATGTTATGATCCTGAACCTTTTATTTCAAAATTGACAACAGGGGTGCTCAATAGAATTTAGGTCTGGAGACTGTGGAGGCTTTTTGACTTGTTGAGGTACGTTCTACAGCAGCCAACTTTTGACTAAAAATGCCATGTGCTTTGGGTCATTGTCTTGCTGGAATTTTCAGGCACTTGGCATTCCCAATTTCATAGCACTATCCTTAATAATTTTTTTCAATATGTCTAAATACACCCATTTATTCATTATTCTATCAATAAAATGCAGGTGTCCCACGCCGTTTGCGCCATACAGCCCCAATCCATAAGTGAGCCGCCACCGTGTTTCACCGTTGGGACTAAGTTTTCTTTATTCAACGAAGTATTTATTTTTCTCCACACTTTTTGATTTCCATCTGCGCCGAAAATATTGAATTTGGACTCGTCACTCCAAATAATAGTCTCCCAGAATGAATTATCCTTCTCTAAATCTTTTTTAGCCAATTCCACTTGTTTGATTCGATTTGGAGCTGATATGTATGGTTTTTTTCTAGCGACTCTTCCGTTTTACCTTTGTTGGCGAAGAATTCTGCGCATCATTTCATCAGCCACTTGTCGTCCTGTCAATCAAATCAATCAAATTCCTGTTAAGACCTTCTATAGGGGCATAAGACAGAAACAACTCTCTTCCACAAGGCGCGATCCTGAGCATCGGCTTTAAGCTGTTGCCAAGACTTGTTTATTCCTCTGGCCTCCTGCTCAACTGCTCGCTTCCATGTGTTACATGGTCAACCAACCCGACGTCTTCCTTGAGGGTTATAATCCAGAGCCTGTTTTGCGATGTTTCGTTCTGGTTACCTCAAAGTATGACCGATCGACTGCCACTTCCGCCGTTGAATCTCAATACCTATTTTAGTCTGGCGAGTTGTACTCCAAAGTTCGTCGTTGGAGATTACTTCTGGCCAGAATATTCCTAAAATGCGCCGGAGGCATTGGTTTACGAAAGTCTGTAGTTTCTTGGTAAGTCGAACGGTCACTTTCCACGTAGTACAACCATAAAACAACACGGATTTGACGCATGCGTCAAAAACTCGCAGCTTCGTGCGAAGGGGAAATCTCTCTTAGCCTCCAGAAAGGGGAAAGGATACCGAAGGCCTGACGAGCTTTATTTAGCCGAGCCTCAACATCCTTTTCGGCTCCGTCGTCCATGCTGACAATGCTTCCAAGATATAACAAATCTTGCACCTCTTCCACATCCTGTCCATTAAGAATAATCGGTGTGCTTGCTTTCGAACCCATGTGCATGTACTTGGCTTTACGCACATTTATTTTCAGTCCCGCCTCTTTGCATTTAGAATGCAACGAGCGAACATTTCACTCTAAGTCCGAACGGTTATGTGCAAGCAAACACACGTCATCAGCATAATCAAGGTGACGTAAGATGTTAAATAGTCTCCATTGAAGACCTTTACCTTCCCCACCTTCCAGTGCAGCTTTCAAGATGTCATTTATTACCACCACAAACAGGGGTGGCGATAATATGCAGCCTTGTCTGACACCCGTTCGCACAGGGAAGCTCTCGGACAGCTCTCCTCTATGCAAGACGTGACACCTTGCATCTTCGTAGGATTCTTTAATCATAGCTATGACCTTATCTGGAATACCTCTCCTACGCAAAGCATTCCATATGTAATCTCGCTTAACGCTGCCGAAAGCCTTCTCGAAGTCCACAAACATGAGATGTAGTGGCGAACCCATTTCGGCTGACTGCTCTAAAAACGTATATATTATCCGTAGAGTATTTGTGAGGTCGGTACAAGACGACCCTTTACGGAATCCAGCCTGATAAACTTCGAGAGTGCTCTCGACGACATCACTAATCCTATTGAGAATTAACTTAGCCATAATTTTTGATATGGCAGTAAGTAGACATATACCACGCCAATTGCCACAATCCCGAAGGTCGCCCTTCGGAATTTTCACAATGACGCCCTCCTTCCATTCAGTTGGATATCATCCTTCAGTCCACACCTTAGTGAAGAGTGGGAGGAGTATATCGGCTGTTTCCGGGTCCACTTTGAGGAGTTCGGTTGGTAGTCCGTCTATACCTGGAGCTTTCCTTCCCGCCATTGACCGAATGGCGGAAACTATCTCTTCCTTATCTGGGGGATCGTCCCTAATAGGGGATTGTTGCGGTTGGATGTTTGGAAGTTGTTCTGTTTCCGGAATATCTTCCTCTGACAAGATGTTTAAAATATCAGAGAAGTATTCCTTCCATCGTCGCAACTGGTGTTCACTCATATTAAAGAGAGTTCCGTTGACATCTCTCACCAGGTGGTTGGCGGTGAAATTCCTGTTCGTCAACTGTTTCATGATTTTAAATAGTGTACCCATATCCCCAAGGTAAGCCGCAGATTCTGCCTTGTTTACCAGATCTTCAATGGCCTTTCTCTTGTCGCGTCTAAAAGCCTTTTCAAGCTGTATATGAGCATCGCGGTAGTTCTGCCTCAAGTCGGGCGTTCGTTGGTTGACATCGGGTTGAGAGATGATTGCCAATTTGGCTTTTTTTCCGATTGCCAACCTTGTCCCATGTGTCTTGCGACATCCAAGGTTTCTCACCGCTTTGCACATATCCCACAGATTCTTCAGCACTAGTTAGAAAAGTGTTTCTGGTTGCCTCCCAATTGGCGTCCAGTGTGCGCGTTTCATATTCACCCAATGTGGATGACTTTTCGCGTAGAATGGTGGTGTATTCGCGTTTTTTGTTGGGATCTCTGAGTTTATCCACATTAAGCTTGCGCTTCATTTGAAGAATTTGTGGTCGTCGGATAGCTGCTGTACACAATCTCAAGCAGGCAACCATCAAGTGGTGATCGCTCCCCACGTCAGCTCCACGTTTCGCTCGCACATCGGGGAGACATCTTTTCCATCGGCGACTTATAGCCATATGGTCGATCTGGTTCTGAGTAACACCATCAGGGGAAAGCCAAGATGTTTTATGATGACTCTTGTGTGGAAAAAGGGTCCCTTCGATGAAAATTTGCCGAGTACTACAAAACTCCACAAAAAATTCGCCGTTTTCGGGTCTCTTAATCCAAGGACGTGAAGCGTCGACCCAAGGGTCACCATGCCTCCCCATGACGTGTTCTAGTCCAGTGTTGTCTGATCCAACCTGGGCGTTCATATCTCCCGAGACGATAATAATATCTCCTCTTGGAACACGTTCGAAGGTGGCACTCAGTTGGCTATAAAACTCCTCTTTGTCACCAGATGTTGCGGTATTAGTTGGTGCGTAGCACTGCAGAATTGTGACGTTTCTGACACTGGTCCTGAGCCTGACGACGATAATACTATCCGCGATTGGTTCCCAGCTTATGAGACTGTTTCTCGCTATCGGCGTAAGGACGAACGCCACGCCATTTCTGGCTTCACTTTCATGGCCAATGTACAGAATAGTGTTTCCGCTAGGGGTTCGTTCTTCTCCTGATCCTGTCCACCTGACCTCGCTCAAGCCCAAGATTTGGATGTTATAGTGCTCCATTTCATGGTCGATCACTGATTGGCGGTGCAAGGACCGAGTAACCCCAGTTCTTCCCCCGTCATTCAATGTGATACGAAATGAGCCTCTGGGGGCCCATTCCATATACAGAATTTAATGGGGTCCTCCCAGGTCTGGACAGCACTTCCTGCCGGCTGCTCAGGAGCGTGGGGGTGGGGAAATTTGACCTGGGAGTCCCTCATCCTTGAGGGTGCTGTCGCAAGGTCGATGTGTGCTCTAATCGCATATCGACACTGATCATTTCAGCCCGGGCTCCATATATGGCCACCTAGGCTAAACGGAGCCCAGGACGCATGACTCGAACAGAGGAGAGAAGATGATATATGGAGAGCATCCCAGACATGGAGAGCGCCGAGGCCACCACTGTGTGACTTAGCACTTCATATTTTCTTTATGATTCATAACGCGAGAAAAAAAAAATATAAGGAAAAGAATAGAAGAGAAAACAAAACAATGTGGTTAAAGACTTACTTTTGCATTCCGTCCGTACCTGTGTGTTGCTCGACAGTGGAATTAAATTTAGTAAAAAAAAAAATATAATGAATACGAAAAGGAAAGAAAAAAAAATATGTTTGGTTAAGTATTAAACGCGATTTATTAATTCCCTAACTCCTAATATAAAAAAAACTAATCATATACTATCGTTGGGTACCGGTCGTCCAGCGTTGGGGCCCTGGATCCTGCAGCTAGTCTGTCTTCCTTTGTTTAATTTTATGTTTTTTTCTTTCACGTTTTATTTTGGATTTATATGTTTTTTTTTTGGTACTTCACTTTTTATTTAAATTAATTTACTGGTTATTTTGAAAGGTTTTTGAATCACTATTAAATTTTATGTTCACTGTCTCGAGCCAATATTTTGCACTTCCAATTTTTCATTTCAGTTTAGTATTATTAAATTTACGTTAGTTTTATTCTTTTCTAAGACTTGTGTGCTCTCACTACACTTTCTGCCTTTTTACTTTTTAAATTCATTATTCTTATTATTCTTTTAAATTTACTTTTTCACACCCGTTCTTCGGCGACTCCCTCATCCGACCACCAAAAATAAACTTTTCAAAAAGCCACGATTTTTCTACGCGCTGCGTTTATAAACCATTTCAACGGTTTTGTTTTTCTCGTTGCGTTCGCGCGAAAATGATGACAGCCAGCACTAGTTGTTATTAAGTGGTTTTATATTGAGACGTTAGATGTGGTTTTTTTTATTTATTTAATTTTTATTATTTAAAAAAAATATTTATAGAAAAACTATAAAGATTTGACAAAAAAAAAATTACATAAAAGAAAAAGAAATGAAAACAAAAGGTAATAGCAAAATACAGGTGCGGATCAAAAATTCATGGAGATCCGCTCCAAGAAATGAAAAATAAAAAAAATAAAAAAAAGAAAAAAAAAAGAAATGGACGCTCATTTCGTATCAAATGTTCGAACGTTCCAGAAGCCAATCATAGCGCGCATTCCAGAGTGACCAAATAATTTTGTTTGCAACTGTATGTTGATTCTCAACTTCCTAACTAGAACCATCATTGCAATATTCGAATTCTTAATTTTCGGTCTTATCGCTCCCCTCGCCCCTCCCCCCCAATCTGCCAAAATGGGTCTACGCCTGAGATCTGCAACAATCAATTATCCACCCATAAAATAACTTTCAATACTGAAGGGTTTGGGAGTTATTGTGCGCTGAACGTTAACGTGCGGAGCACGGCGTACAGAAAGACGAATTTTTTTTTGCGTTCTTAGGCTATATTAGTCATGAAACGCGAAGAACAAAATTTCAGGGTAGCAAACCTTTTTTTCCAAGTCGATAACAATACTATAATATATTGTTATAGATCTGGCAAACACGCAATTTTGATGTTTCCAGAAAAAGCCAGAAAAGTCCCGCAACATGTAAAAAAGCCATAAACAAAGTTCCAGCAACTTCCAGTGTACTCCAAAATGTAGGCAATCTAGAGTAGTCTAGACACACACACACACCCAACGACACCTGTCTGGGAGATTTGGTATAAATATCCGCAACTTTCAGACAGCAGCTGTCAGTCAGCGACATCTGAACGAGAACGGTAGTGAAAGCGATAGAAAGCGAAATATCGTCGGTTTTGCCAGATAGTGCTAATTAAGTTATAGAGAAAATTAAATTAAAAGTGCGAATTAAAGTGAAACGTGCGAATAAATAAATTATCCTTTATTTTTAAACGAATTGTGTTTTTCTTGAAATCCCGGCGAACCTCTAGTTCGCAACAATTGGTGTCAGAAGTAGGATTTCAAGGATAAATTCGGGTTAAAAATCGCGAGTGAAATTAAAATTCTCGAACGGATAATTTTGTGAGAGCGGAAAAGTGAAACTAAAATTCTCGAACGGACAGTGAGAATTTTGTGAAATCGAATATTCTCGAGTGCTCTAGTGAACAGTGACTTTAATTAGCGAAGTAAAATCGCGGAACTAAAATTCTCGAACTGACAGTGAGAATTTCGTGAAATCGAATATTCTCGAGTGCTCTAGTGAGCAGTGACGTAAATTTAATTGAATTCGAATTGCGGAAAAACTTGAAATAATCGATAGTGAAAATGCC
Organism: Chorisops tibialis; assembly: GCA_963669355.1. Classification (NCBI taxonomy): domain Eukaryota; kingdom Metazoa; phylum Arthropoda; class Insecta; order Diptera; family Stratiomyidae; genus Chorisops; species Chorisops tibialis. Next base: position 112,791,038 of record OY770262.1, on the reverse strand, counting down.
GCGTTATCTAAAGGACTTAAAATTAACAGAGCTGAAGGAAGAGCTCAGTAGACGCGAGTTATCTACGACAGGGAGCTAGTCTGAACTTGTCAGCCGTATGATCGAGACACTTGAGGCTGAGGGTGAGGATGCAGATAGTTTTGAGTTCCAAATCAAAGAAGCTCGTGGAGAGGAGTGCTCTGGTACATCAGATGCTCTAACACAGTTAATGCAACAAATGATGAACAAATTAGATCAAAAATCAGTGCACATTAAACAACAATCAGTGGACATTAAACAACAATCATCTGTGACAACGGACATTAATCAGAAATTAGAGCAACAATCTGCGGACATTAATCAGAAACTAGAGAAATTGGACCAGACTGCAAAGGACCTTAACCAAAAATTGGAGCTGCAAAATAATAAAATAGATACCATGTGTAAGGCAATAGAAGAAAACGTAGAGCAGAAACTTCGAATCCTTGAAGAACAAATTATGGAAAGGATATCCGGGATTATAGATGAAGTCGAACGCCTAAAAAGGGACTTCGATAACGTGAAAGCGACTGGAGTCATCAATGCAGAACACGTTACGCACAAGGGTTTCGAAGCTCTAATCTTCGATGGACAAACACCGTGGACGATTTATAAGATCCAATTTGAGGCTGCCGCAAGAAACAATCATTGGAATGATCTGGAACGGCTCTTATATTGGCACTAAGAGGTCCACCAGCAGAGATTCTTCAAACGATTCCGCAGGAGCAACAACAAGATTTTTCAACGTTAGTCCAAACATTGGATCTTCATTACGGCAGTGACCACATACGAGAGATCTACAAAATTCAGCTGTACAACCGAACCCAAAAGAATGGTGAAACACTTCAAGAGCTGGCACGCGATATTGAACGACTTACACTATTATCGCTTCCTAATACGCAAACAGAGCAACGCAACGATACAGCTGTTTTCGCATTTAACAATGCTGTACAGGACAGAGAGCTGCAACAGGCGTTGAAACTGGCAGGTAAGAAAACGATTGGCGAAACCTTAGTATATGGGCTGACGTTCGAAGCTGCCAAGCAAAGCTCGCGGAGCAACTATCGAGTCCGGGAAATAGCAAAAGAGTGTGTGTGTCAGAAAGCAGAGTACACCAAGCGGAGCGAAAGATTTGGTGCCCCCCGATGCTGGAATTGTGGACAGGCAGGACACTTGAGACTCGACTGCCGAAAAGCGACCAACTATTGTTCCGGCTGCGCTGCTAAGCAATGCGAAGATGGAGATCGGGTAGATAGTTCTTGGTCAAGAACTAGTCGTCAGGGTTCAAATCTTACACACGGTTTCGATAAAAGACGCCGGAGTCGATCGAAAACCCCGAGTCGGCAAGTTCGATTGCAACAAGAACACTACATCGGAAAAGATCATGGAAGCAAAGATAGACATTCGAACGAGAACGGTAGTGAAAGCGGTTTTCACAGATATTGCTAATTAATAATAATTGTGTTTTTCTTGAAATCCCGGCGAACCTCTAGCTCGCAACAATATATTAAAACTTTAAGTTCAGCAATGAAAACCCGCCATAAGATGCAGCGACTTAAAAGAAACTCTTCTCAAAAATTTCCCCCTTTCAAATTCACTTCGTACGAAATGTTCTTTATAACTGGTTAACGGTTAATTGTTCAAAAAAAGTTTTGTTTTTTGTATCCAAGTTCTTTGTCTCAAAATCCTTCGTCTTCAAATTCTGAATCTGGCGCGCAAAATTTCTCAATTTGAAAGCAGCATTAGAGCAATCAAACCGGCTGCATTTTGGTGTCGCATCGGGTAGCACTCGAAACTTTTTGCTGTTTGTCAAAATCATCTGGAAAATCCGGTCGCGGTTAAAGTGTGAAAAAGGTGTTTCTTGTATCGGGAGGTTCTCATTTGTTTCTTTTCGCGTGAAGAAATAATGTTTTGCTAGAAATCGCACAAACGGAATTCGCTATTGTTTCGCGGTCGTTAATTTTCAAATGATTGCGCGTCGTTTGAGTGGGAGATTACGGTAATGATCGCGTGCCGAAGGACTTTAATGGACCACGGAAATTGAGGCGAACGTCGCAAAGACGCCCAATGTCTGTAAACAGTTCGGACTTCGTTGAAAACCCGAATCAATCGGCGTGGGCTCCTAAAAACAAACATCAACAACCGTTAAGCAGAGCAGGAGCAGTTTTGCCGTTGAAGACCCGCGGGCAAAGCAAGGTAGGTAGCAGTTTAGAAGTTTTTTCCCCCCCCCCCCCCCCCCGGTTGCTTGATCTTGAAATGTCGCATTTAATTTTTTTGTTTTATTTGTATTTCGTTTGTTTCAGTTCCTTTTTTGTTTTTTTTTTTAAACGTATTTTGACGTTCCGCGAGCGTGCTAATACTTTGTAACGAGCCACGAGGAGAAGTTTAGATAAATTCATTCCAAAAAAGTAAGTATGAAATTTTGTTGACCCAATTTTTGAGCCTCCTGGCCTAAATAGGCCGGTGTCCTGATTCGATGAGTTGGAAAGAGAAGATGTGTGTGTAGAAAATGGAAGTGCACTCAAGCCGCTAAAATATTATCACTTTTGAGATGACGAAGATTGTAGAGATTGTGGTTTGTTTTTTAGCGGGCACACAGCTGCATTTCTTTTTTTTTAATTGGCTGTGTAAATAAATAAATCCAATGCGGTGTTACACGCAAAATATCCGGAAAAAAAACGAGACGCAATTAAAATTGAAAATAATTTTGAGTGATCATTCCATGTCTCAAGGAAAAAACTTCTAAATTCGCGATCATCGTCACCAACACAACGGCCAAGCCATTTATGTATGGGCAGGTCTGTGTGCCCCATCCTTCGTTAGCAATTCCAGCGCACAGGCCTGGTATGGTTATGTGCTAAAAGAGGTTGGGAGCTCAATTAATATTCTATTTGATAATCCCATTAATTTCTAAGCAAGGGTGTAGCGGAGTGGGTAGCGTGTTAGTGAACAATACGAAAAACCCCGGCCGACGTATAATTCCAGTACACTACCTACTTGGATATATACTTTGGTTACCTCAATCTACGAAATTGAAAAAAAAAAAAAAAATCGTAGATGAAATGTGCGAACGGCTAACAACCCTACCGCAATAAGTAATGAAAAAACTATTAAGGAACATGAAGGTCAGAAGGCCAAGGTCCGATTTGGGCTGTAGTGCCATTGTATTTATAAGAAGTAGAAAATCGGTGTATTGTGTTTCTCATGGGAAGTGGCAGGAGTGACAATTTTTACAGAAATAACTTAAAATAATCATAAAAACGACGTGCTTTAAATTTCAGGTCAGTAATTAAAAATAACGTGCACAAAAATGCATTGAATTTTCTAGATCAATGCGTTCTTAACACGTTCTCGGACACTAAGAAATTTTATGAATAAAAATGAATGCTATAGATCATGTTAACTTTGAAGTTCGTAGGCTAACAGGGTAACTCAACATATGTGTGAAGGTTAGCCATTTTGCGTTTGGGCAATACTAAGCAGACTTTGGGAAAAAAAAGGGAACAGTATCAGGTTACAATCAATCGGCATTTATGTCAATGAGGCACAAATTTCAAACATAAAAATTTTCTACTCACTTTTTGCTTGGCAAGCCGAAACGAAATAAAAAGAACGAAATTAGCTGTTAATCAAATGCGCGGCATTTATGACAGTGAAAACGAATTTTGTTTAGAATAAAGTTTTCTGCGCAGTTCTTATCTTGGCATATCAATTAAAAATTCTCAGAGAATTTGTGATATGCAAAAATTGTTTGTAAACAAATTTTTTTGCGCGTTTTTTTGTTGTTGTATATCAAAACAAACACAAAATGTATTATGCAGTGCAGTTGTTAAAATGTTTAAACTATAGGGTTTAACGTATCATAATATAATAATAATAATAATTCTTTACTTGCCATGATTATAATATTTGTTTTACAACTAAAAATCGTTCTGAGTTCAGTCAGAGACTATACAGCTGGTGAAAGTGAATAATATACAGGGTGTTTGGTACTCCGTGCACCACCTTGTAAGGGGTTATTCCTAGATATATTTGGACAAAAAAATTGTTCTACGGAGATGGTCAATTTTCAATATCCGCGGAGATACAGGGTGTTTCGGACCTGTACCCTCACTCACTCAAAACGCTATATCTTGAAAACTAATAATCACAATTCAAAGTGTTATAGCTTGTTTTTTAGGGAATCGAATTGCCTTTTTTTACCTTTTTTGGTGTAATAGTCCGCATTGTAACTGTACCCAATCCTGATGTATTTGCTTCAGAACACAAATTTTTGATACTTTGACCCTCAAAATTCTGCCAATGTAGTTTTTCTCAAAAAAACGCATTATAAAAATGTCATTTTAATGTTATTTTTTTATGTGCCATATTATTGCCTACAAAAGATGTATACACTTGCATTGCATAAGTTTCATAGTTTAGCAAAAACTATCATTCCAATAATTTAGCACTTTTATCAAAAAAACAAAAATATGTTGATCAACACTCTCCGCTTGAACTAAAAGAACTTAAGAATGGTTTTTATGGTTTATTTCAAATTTCCTTAATTACAATAAATGTTCAAAACGGTCGCCTTCATTTTGAATGCACTCTAAAGCTCGTTTTGCCAGTGTTCTCTTTGTGTTCATACTCATCAACTGCTGCCTTACTTCTGTTGCTGCCGCATCGATTCTGGTGATTAGATCCTGCAACGTTACTACTTCCAGTATCGAAAATTTGTCAGATTGTAGAGCTATATAGTCTTTAATTTTAACGAAAAATTTAAGTTGGGGGGTGTAACGGGAGGGAGGTGAAAAGCAAAAATGTTGAAAATTTTGAATAATTTTTTTAGGGCTCTGGTAAAAGATACAAAGTTGAAATTTTGCACGTCGATACATCTACAGTGCTGTGCAAAACTTAAGCAACTCACTACATGTCGGAATGAAAAGGAAAATTGCAATCAAAATATAAAGAATTTTTTTTCCTTTTTTTTTAATTTACACGTTAGCATGTTGCTTAAAGTTCTGCAATAAAAAAAGTACATCAGTATTTTAACTGTTCTTAAAAAAAAAACAAAAACAAAATACACCAAAAAAAGGCTGTGCAAAATCTAAGCAACTTTTATTAATATTTCGTGTAATAGCCGTTATTTTTTATAACAGCGGCACATCTGCGAGGCATTGATTCAACTAAATTATTTAAAATTGACATGTCAATTTTTTCCCATTCGGTTTTTAGGTTCGTAAACAATTGGTCCTTGTTTGCAAACTGTACTATTCCCATACGCCGTTTCAATATACCGAATAAGTTTTCTATAGGATTCAAGTCGGGCGATTGTGCCGGCCAATCAATAACTTGAATCCTTTTAGAGCTAAGCCATTCTTTAACCAACTTCGATGTGTTTCGGGTCATTATCATGTTGAAACACCCATCGAAGTGGCATATTCCACTCTGCATAACGTAACATTCTATCCTTATACATGAATCTGTCCATAATTTCTGTTATTCTATGAAAGGGACCAAGATCTAATGCTGAGAAACATGTCCAGACCATGACGCTTCCTCCCCCATGTTTCACCGTTTTCCTACAGAAGCGTGGATTGAGTTGTTGTCCCTTCTCACGCCTCACACGGGAGAAGCCATCAGAATTGAAGAGGTTGAACTTGGATTCGTCGCTAAATAAAACGGTCTTCCATTTAGCAACTGACCAGTCAAGATGGTTTTTAGCGAATTCAAACCGAAATGATATATAAAACGATATAAATAGTAAAATAATAATGTTTAAAAGTGTTGTTCGAGCAGTTTACCTTTTCCTTGCATGTCTTTTTGTGAGCAATGGTTTTTTAAAGGTGTATAGCTTTTTAGATTGAGTTCAATTGCCCGTCTGCGAACAGTGCTTGAGTTGACATTTAAGCCTAGCTCTTTTACAGCTTCTTTTGACGAGATAAACGGTTTTCTTTTTATCAATTGTTGAATTTGTAAGTCATCTCTAATGGTAGTTCTACGCGGCCTTCCACCAAAATTTACACTTTTCACACTACCCGTGTTTTTATATTTCGTAATCCATCTTGAAATTAAAGATTTGTTTATATTTAACGATTTGGCAATCTTTATTTGCGTTTTTCCAGAATAATATAGCGAAATTACATTTGATTTAAATCTATTATCGTATTGATCACGCTGCATTTTAAATATTATTTTTTAAGACACAATTAAACCCAAAGGGAAGATTGACACGAACATCAGAAAACAAAAACAACATCGGGAAATCCCCGTTATGTTTTGTTCTGACTGGGAATCACAGCTGCGTTTTGAAAGTTGCTTAGATTTTGCACAGCCTTTTTTTTGGTGTATTTTGTTTTTGTTTTTTTTAAGAACAGTTAAAATACTGATGTACTTTTTTTTATTGCAGAACTTTAAGCAACATGCTAACGTGTAAATTTAAAAAAAAAGGAAAAAAAATTCTTTATATTTTGATTGCAATTTTCCTTTTCATTCCGACATGTAGTGAGTTGCTTAAGTTTTGCACAGCACTGTATGTATTTGATATACAGAGAAAAAAAAATAATAATTTGTTCCAAAATTGTTATGCACTGAAGTGGGGGTCTAATGTGCAATGAAAAAAACACATAAAATGAAAATTTTTGAATGAAATTTTAAGGTAGAAACTTGAAAATTTGCGAAATGCATTTGAAAATCTCTAAAAATTTGAAATATTAACTGATCGAATATCTTCAAAACTTCTACCCCCTTCTATACAAAATTATTTTTTCGATCATTTTTAAGAAATCAGTTATTACCTAACTATTAAAAACTATCAATTTTAAATTTTGCGAAAAAACTTACAAAAATAGTTGAAATGTAATTACGTTAAGTTTTGAGATCGCGCTTGCCCTTCTACCCCTTTCAATATAAAAGTATGATTTCGACTAATTTTATTAAACCAACTAATAACCAACAAATTAAAGAACTTGAAATTTTGTACGAGCACCTTACAAGAGAAACAAATTAAAATTGCATCATAATTTTTACGATTCCCCTACCTCCTCTACCCCCTCGCATACAAATGTTTGGTTTCGTGAATGTAAAATACAGTGAATCCTATGAAAATTCTATGCAACTTCGTCTATGAAATTGACATTCTATAGAGATTATTCGAAGTGATTCAAGCAATCAATTAAAAATTTATTAACAACCGACCACCCTTACTACGTGGAAAGTGACCGTTCGACTTACCAAGAAACTACAGACTTTCGTAAACCAATGCCTCCGGCGCATTTTAGGAATATTCTGGCAAGAAGTAATCTCCAACGACGAACTTTGGAGTACAACTCGCCAGACTAAAATAGGTATTAAGATTCAACGGCGGAAGTGGCAGTGGATCGGTCATACTTTGAGGAAACCAGAGCGAAACATCACAAAACAGGCTCTGGATTATAACCCTCAAGGAAGGCGTCGGGTTGGACGACCATGTAACACATGGAAGCGAGCAGTTGAGCAGGAGGCCAGAGGAATAAACAAGTCCTGGCAACAGCTTAAAACCGATGCTCAGGATCGCGCCTTGTGGAAGAGAGTTGTTTTGTCCTTTGCCCCTATAGGGGGTCTCAACAGGAATTTGATTGATTTGATTGCAACCACCCTTACTATCATACCCTCACGTCTCCCCTCATAAAAACTCGAACTTGCATTAATAAACGAACAAAATATTGATTATATAAACTGGAGCTTTGAACGTTTCCGCAAAGCGTTAAATTGGCAACTGCCCTGTCCAAGAACCCACTTTCACTTAGTCTTCCCTAACCACTCTAATCTGCATATTGGCTTTCCAGGCATTCGCAAATTTTCTCAAGGATAATAAAGTTTCGCCCGACTTGTTGGCAGTTTATTTGTTTTGGAAGTTCAAGAACAGTATTTCTTCTGCGAACATATGAGAGCCTATCGACTTTAAAATTGTACCAAAGCAATGTAACTAGGATGTTGATAAGCAGATTTAAAATCATCCAAAATCTCTTACTTTCTCTGCCACCTCTCTTACTAATACCATAAATTCAAACAAAAATTGTTCAATTTCCTCGAAAATTATGAAAGCAATGCAATACAATGGCGCTACAGCCCATATCGGATGCACCTCCTCCAGTTGTCTCGGTCCAACGACCGCGTCCCCCAGTTTGAAAAATCGAGAAGCGATCTGCAGTCTGCGTCGACTGAGTCCTCCCATCGCTTTCGTGGCTTCCCCTGCGGTCGGTTACCTTGAGCTTTGCCCTTGAGCACTCGTTTTGGGATTCGTTCCTCTTGCATTCGTTCCACGTGGCCAGCCCATTGCAGCTTGCGCAGTTTCATCACTATAGATGCTGGTGGGTCGTCAAATAGTTGATACAGCTCATGGTTGTATCGAATTCGCCAATCATCTCCGTCTTTAACTGCTTCGTACACCTTCCGAAGAATTTTTCGCTCAAACGTGTCGATTAACTTCTCCGAAACCCGCGTCAAGGTCCACGTTTCGCATCCATATAGCAGCACAGGACGAATTAATATCTTGTAGATGCGTAGTTTATTGTTTCGATGGACCTTCCTTGATTTCATTATGGGGAGGATCGCATAAAATACTTTGTTAGCTGCCGTGATTCTTCTTTGAATTTCCTGTCGCTCATTGTCGTCCTTTGTGAGAAGGGCTTCCAGGTATACGAATTCATCCACCTGCTCGAAGTTGTATTCGCCTATAGTAATGTTCTGCCTCTCTGGGACAGTCCTTCGTGTCTGGGTCATGTATTTAGTTTTCGCTTCATTGACCCTGAGCCCTACTTCACCCGCTGCCGACTCCAACTCCTGAAATACCTCCTTAATGCCAAGTATTGATCGGGCCAGAATATCCACGTCGTCTGCGTACGCCACCAACTGTGCGGATTTTACGAGTAGCGTACCTCTGGTGTCCACTGAGCTTACTGAAGTTGCCTTCCTGACGACATACTCGAGCACCAAGTTAAATAGCGTGGGGGCGAGACCATCTCCTTGTTTGAGGCCTGACTCCATTGGAAAGCTGTGAGTCAACTCGTTTTGGATTTTTACTTGGCACTCATTGTTTTCCATCGTGGCTTTTATTAACCGAACTAGTTTCGGTGGGACACCTGTTTTACTGAGAATAGCTGGTCCGTTGTCGATCGTCCAGATCTGAAGTCACCTTGATATTCTCCGATGATGTTGTTAGCGTATTCACTGAGTCTTCGTTCGATAATTTTAGTCAAAATTTTGTAACATGTACATAGCAATGGAATTCCTCTGTAATTTTCGCAACGCAAACAATCACCCTTTTGTATACCGGACATATAATGCTTTTCCGCCAGTCGTCGGGTAGTTTTTCAATTGTCTAAGGGTCCGTTTCATATTTATAAGGTGACTTAATATTTTTATAAAGTTTCTAAAGATGACACACTTACATGAATTTGTACACTACGGTTTCTCTAAAATATTCTATGCAATGGTGCAAATGGCACAGTGTACAAATACGCAGTTATTCGCTAACGATATTCCCGTTATCTGAACGAACAAAACTTGCTCTTGTTTCATATTTATAAAGTTAAAAAAACTTTTCTCTTTTAATTCATTTTTTATTAAACATAAACATAAAATAAACTGCCAACAAGTCTGGCGCAACTTTATTATTTTTGGGACAAGTTAAAGATGCATGGAAAGTCAATATGCAAGTTGAAGTGGTTAGGGAAGACTAAGTGGAACCCTCCTTTCACAAGTGGAACCCCCTTTAGGGCAGGGATGATGCCAATTCAACATTTAGTTGCGAATACGATTAATAGCTTCAGTAAATGTAATCAATATTTCATTCGTTTATGCAATGGGAGGGGTAGAAGGGCAAGTGCGATCTCAAAACTTTTTACGCAGTTCCGTTTCAACTATTTTCGAAAGTTTTTGTGCAAAATTTCAAATTGATAGCTTTTAATTTTTAGGTGATAATTGATTTTTTAAAAATGGTCGAAAAAATTTTGTATGGAAGGGGGTAGAAGTTTTAAAGGTATTCGACCAGTTACTATTTCATTCTTTTAGGGATTTTTTTTAAATACATTTTGCAAATTTTCAAGTTTCTACCTTAAAATTTCTTTCAAAAATTTTCAGTTTATGTGTTTTTTCATTGCACATGAAACACCTTGTGCACGTTAGACCAAGGGGGTCGGTGCATAACAATTGCAGAATTTTTATTAATTTTTCTGTATGTATAATAAATAGATGTATCCACATGGAAAATATAAACTTTGTATCTCTTACCAGAGCCCTAAAAAATCACTAAAAATTTTCGACATTTTTGCTTACCACCTCCCCTTACACCTCCCGACGTAAAACTTTTACCAAAATTCAAAACTATGTAGTTCTACAATTTGACAAGATTTAAATTTGATATCTGCACTCAGTTTTGAGATATAGTGGTTTGAAATTTTGGAAAGTGCAATGTTCCCCATTTTCCCTAGTACTATTTTGTCCAAATGTCATTCTTTTTCTCATATTTCTCTAGTATAGCTTAATATAAGTACCAAGTTTCAATTACATAGCTCTACAAATAGCCGAGATATTGATTTTTAAGTGTTTTTCTTTGCACCCTCTGACCCTCACCCTTACAATAATTAGCCCCTATGTTGATTTCAGTGGATCTATATGCCACCTTGATGGTCTAAAAATATAAATTTTTTATGCTAAGTAATTTCGAAGATATAATCATTTCAAAAAAAAAATATCGGCCGACAATTGGGAATGGATAAAAATAAATAAATTAATTTTAAAAGTTGTCCCACAAACTCTTTTATATGTATATCGATTTTTAGCTTCCTAGCGGTAACCATGTTTGAGATATTTGAATTCTTAGTTTTCGGTTTAAGCACTCCCCCCGCCTCCCCTGAACCCATACACCTGCCTGGGTGTCCGCCTGAGGTCGGCAACTATCAACAATCCCTCCAAAAATGAACTTTCTATCTTGAAGGGTTTGGGAGTTAATGTGCGATGACACCGGCGTACGGCGTTCAGACAGACGGATGTTTTGTTTTGCATTTTTGGCTATTTTAGTCATGAAACGCGAAAAAAACAAAATTTTTTTCAAGTCGATCACAATATTTTTTTATTAAAATAATAAAGTAAAATAAACGCCAAATTACATAAAATCAACAGATAATATTGCCCCCATTCTACTTCTACAATGGCGCTACAGCCCAAATCGGACCTTGGCCTTCTGATATTCAGGTTCCTTAACAATTTTCATTACTTATTGTGGAAGAGTTGTTAGCCCTTCGCACAGCCCTCTTTCTACGATTTTTTCATTTTCTTAGATTGAGGTGACCAAGGTATATCCAAGCAGGCAATTTGCCGGAATTATATATTGCGCCGACCGGGATTTGAACTCACGACCTTCGCATTACAAGACCAACACACTACCTACTAGGCTATACTCTAGCTGCCCCCATTCAACAATACCTTATTTACTCTCCATCCCAGGCTCTATTCTACACCATTCCACTTGTATTGCGCGAATAAGCTCTGCAATTGAGTTAATTGGTGGTTATTGTCGTAAAACCGTTGTGATAATATGCCCCATAGATTTTCTTTTGGATTCAAGTCAGGTGAGCAGGCAGGCCACTGCATAAGTTGAACCCCTTTAGCGGCAAACGAACTTTTTGTTTGACGGCTTACATGAGATCTCGCGTGAAAGATCCATTCTTCTGAACCATGTTCATTTAAAAATGATTCTTAAGTCTTCTCCAAAACATCGATGAAGTTTGCACTCTTCATTCGGGAGAAACCATCTGGATTTCTAAACATCCTTCAGCACAAAACGCGGCCACCAAAACTCCTCTTCGCAAAATTTAATGGCTTCTGACGGATATCACGATAATATCCCCGAGAGCCGTCACGACCATCGAGATTCCACTTCTTCACAATCTTAAAATGATAGATGTCTATTGAATTGTAGATTTTTTTACTTACCCGATTCCAATTTCTGTCGACGTTATTTCTTGCGAATTGTAGCCTGGCCTCTTTGTGCTTGACTGTCAATTTTGGCATTACCTGTTTTTTTGGTATCGAATGAAATCCGTACATTTCAAAGTTCTCCAAACGGTAGAACGCGATATTTCATTGCCTACCATGGCTCTGAGCTGATTAAGAGAAGTAGACGCATTCGAAGATGCGCGTACAATTCTCTTTTGTGCGGTTTGGTCCAGCTTTCTTTTTCTTTCAGATCGTTTTTGAGTGCCGTAGGAATCTGGAGAACGCACATAATTTTGCACAACACACAAACTTCTCTTAATTCTACGCGAAATCTCTCTCTAACCATAGTTCTCCGTATGAAGGGCGTTAATAAACCCTTTTCCTTGTTCACTCAGTACTTTCCCACGTGGCATTATGAGTAAACTTACTGAATTAGAAAAAAACAAATAAAAATCTAGCTCTTAATGACCGTGTTAATAGTACTTCCGCAGTTTTATCACAACTGACCTTATAAATATAAAACAAGCGCAAATTTTGTATGGGAGGGAGTAGAAGGAGTAGAGAGATGTAGCCCATTCGCGAACTTGCTAAAAATGCCACAAAACAAATTTCAGCGTGATAGCCCAAAGCGTTCGAGAGTTGTGTTGTAGACAGACAGATAGACGGTCACTTCGAATCGATGTTTTTGCATGACAACAAATATTTTTGTACCCTTGTCGACTCTTTGCGAGCGTTATTTCTTAGCGTTACAAACTGTAAGGCAAACACAATATACTCTCAGATTTTATCTAGACTAAAAATCATTATTTATTTCTAAGCACAAAATTTTGGCTTTGCAGTGGTTTTTAGGAAGTACGTAAAACTTTATAAATACGTCGTAGTGGGGACATCGATATTTTGTTAATGTATAAAACGAGTAGTTGAACTTTAAACGTTACTGGCGGTTTGTGCATTTTGTGCAGGTGGTGTCTCCTATAGAGAGTAAGGCAAGTGCATAACGTCTCTTCCTCTTTGTCATCTTTGCAACTCCTGCGAAAAATCATTAATCGGAAGACCAAGGCCCTGAGTATGTCTCCCTATAAGGCAGTGTCGTGTAACGACTCTTAATACGGAGCTGATCATCTGACTTCTTAGCGGGATCAGTCTACTTGAGCGTTTTAGATCCAGAACAGGCCAAATCTGTCTGGTGGTATTTTATGTAACACCGTTTGCCTATCTGCCGTTGGTTTTGCATCCAACTTAAGTTGCAGCTTATAAGTTGCGAGAGCCATACTCAGCTTCTCTTTCTCAGCTTGAATCTGCAAGGTGGTTTCGTGCCGGGCGAGCTCGTCGGCCCTGCAGCTCCCCAGAATGGCCCTATACCCAGCACAGGCGAATGTTGAATTGTTTCGTCATCTCTTTTAGAGACTCGCGATAATGAAGAACTGTCTTGGATGTCGACATGACTGATTTCAGGGATCTAATAGTGGCCTGGCTATCAGTGAAGAAGCCAATATCCTTAGTAAATATTATATTACACTACAGCTAGGACAAGGCTTCTGTAATCGCCATCACCTCTGCTTCAAATACACTGCAATGATCCGGAAGACGGAAAGATGTACTTAAGTTAAGCATTGCGAAGAAAACACCTGTTTCATAACAAGTACAAGTGCAGTGCTTCAAGAATAATGTCCACCATCATTTTCGTCTCATCTTAACATCTCCACTTCCTATACCGACATAACTGTGCATTGCACTAAATGGTGACCCCTAAGTTATACTCGGTGCCGTAAAAAAAACCTCCTCCCATTATACTTATAGTTTTGGAGCCATCATAGAAGGATATAGACTCTTCCTCCCGTATAGCATTTACTTCCCACTCTTGTCTCGAGGGGATAACGGTGAGAAAATTATTATCAAAATTGTGAGAGTGTAGTCTGTGTTTACGGTTAAATTTTCGAAATCTTAATTAAGGAGTGGCCAGTTTGAATGCAGATCAACTGGCGAGTTTCTTTGAGGCTGGCGGCTGCGGTTGCAGCCATTTGCTTACCAATAATATCGAGAGGTAGCAGATGAAACAGTACTTCTAATGCTGCGGAGGGGGTTGTTCTCAGGCCCTCACATTTGCATAAACCTGTTATTCTCTGCACCTTGCCGAGGAGAGTATGGTTTGTCTCTGACTTTAGGGCACACACCATAATGTAAGATGGATCTGATGACGGCAGCGTAGAGCCCATGCACTACTTTGGGCTGCATTCCCCATTTCTTACTTATTCTTGCAGGAGTAAAGCGCAACGGTGGCTTTGTTTCTACTTCTTCTACAATGGCACTACAGCCCAAATCAGACCTTGGCCTCCTGACATTCAGGTTCCTTAACATTTTTCATTACTTATTGTGGAATGGTTGTTAGCCCTTCGCACAACTTTCTTTTTACGAATTTTTCATTTTCGTAGATTGAGGTGACCAAGGTATATCCAAGCAGGCAATGTGCTGGAATTAAATATTGCGTCGACCGGGATTTGAACTCACGACCTTCGCATTACAAGACCAATACGCTACTAGTCTACACCCTTTGGCTTTGTTTAGACGTTCCTAAATATTACGTTTCGAGTTCAGTTTTCTATCCAAAATAAGACTCAGATATTTTGCTCTATCTGCGAAAACAGGACTGCTACCATCCAGGTTAGGAGGGTTGACATGGAGAGTTTTGTACTTCCTTGTGAAAAGGACTAGCTCGGTTTTGAGTGGCTCACTCCCAGTCCACTTTCACGAGTCCATTTAGAGAGTATTGAGAGAGCATTTTGCTTAACCTTGCCCAAAGTACTCGGGTGCTTACCACAGATGGCTATTGCAACGTCGTCCGCATAAGCAATCACTTTACGCCTGCCTCTTCTAGTTTTAGAAGTAGTCCATTGACCATCACGTTCCAAAGAAGTGGGGAGAGGACCTCTACTAATATACCTTCAAGCAGATGCGACGCTCAGTTTTGTGCTGATAATCCTTGATGTCAACACCAAATTAATCAGCACGCCGAGCGAAGCGTTGACCTTCAGAATTGAAAGAGTGTCCGTAATTGCTTCTGGTATTACGTTGTTAAAAGCCCCCCTCGATATCGATTAAAACTACCATTGTCTACTCTTTAATACTTAGAGGTTTTTCGATTTGGCATACGAGTGAGTGTAGGACCGTTCTAACCGATTTTCCCTTCCAGTATGCGTGTTGGGCTGCTGAAAACATTCGCTGATCGATGTTGCTGCGTAGATGGAGGTATATCAATCGCTCTGAGGCTTAGAGGGAATAAGGATGGCCTTATAGGTCTTAGGTCCGTCGGACATACATATATGAGAGCTTCCCGCTTTGGGGTAAAAACCACTTTCACGTCCTTCCATATTTTAGAAATGTTAACCAGTCGTAGACAACCTCTAAGAATAGAATCCAACCAGGGAAGGTTGATATCTGAGGTGTTTTGAAATTTGGCAGATATTATGCTATGCGGTCCTGGGGATTTATGTGGTTTGAAGCTGCGTATTGCCCATATGATTTTATTTCGCGAGATTATGATTTCAGAATCGCCTATTGGAGGCTTGAGCTGGTGCTCTTCTCGGTGCGGAGCTACTTTATAGCTTCCTGGAAAGTGAGTATTTAAGAGAAGATCAATGGTTTCGTCAGTCGAACAGGTCCATGACCCGTCGCATTTCTTCCTTCCATGATCTTTCCTTCTTCCTTCCATATTTCAGAAATGTGAACCAGTCATAGGCAACCTCCAAAAATAGCGTCCAACCAGGGAAGGATGATACCAGAGGTGTCAGGTATTATGCCATCCGGTCCTGGGGATTTATACGGGTTGAAGCTGCATATTGGCCATAGGAGTTCTCCAAGACTAGTGATTTCAAAATCGTCTTCCTGTAGTTCTTGAAGACTGGTTTGTCGGGAGGATTGCCATCTAAACCAAATTGGAGGTGATCTGAAAAGGAATGTTCATTGGACACCTTGCAGTCCCTAACCAAATGCGCTATATACTCTGAGACTAGGGTAACGTCTAGGACTTTTTGTCTATATCTAGTAACATAGTTCCACCTCTCTGTTGCAGAGCAGTAGGTTGGTGCTCAAGTGGTATTCAAGCAGACTATGTCTTCTCCTTCCTGATTCAACCAAAAAAGTAAGGAGATTGATGCCAATTTGGAGTGGTGAAGGTTAATTTGCAAAAACTTCAGTGTCTAAGTAATTTCTGCGTTCAACTTCCACCACGATGACGTTTGCTTCTTCCGGATCAGAAACCGAAAGTTCTTTCTCGCTGAGCGAATGCGAACTGAGGTGGTGAGATCGCAAAGAAAATGTTATTTCGTTCGTTGGTCTTTTCTGTACTTCGTATCACTTGGATCATACCAACAAAAAAAAATGCGGGAGCTGAACGGCTGAAAACGGACCGGTTTTGTAGGAGCTTATTGAGGTGAAATGCAAGGAGAATGATAGAGCACGATAGAGAGAGAACAATGGTTTTTCGTCGGGCTGATAGCAAATTTGCTGGTTTTAGCATACCTGAGAGCAGTCTGCGGCATGTTGGGATCATTTTATTTATGTATGGCAATTGTTCAGTTGGCTTTATAGCGTTCTATAGACCTCTTCGGTTTCTGGTACAGATATTCTATGAATGTCAAACAAACAAATATGGACGACAGAACGGCACAACTAATACTAGATGTATGACATTAGACAAATAGTGTTACTGTTTTGTCTCAAAATCAAGTGCGTCGATTTTCCCCCAGCCTCCTTAAATATTATGTAGTTTGTTTGTGTTATAAACTCTTATGTATATACAAACTTAAAAAAGAATTATTGCTGGACTGAAGGTCGATCATTGTTTTCTTCGATACGTACAACTAGTGGACTGTTTGAATGTCTAATTTTTCAGTTGGCAATCAAATTTAGCTTTGCATACGTGTAAACGTAAACTAAAAATTAGCCAGTAAGGTAAAATACTTTGAGTAACGATTGCCATCTGGACACATAAATAACATAAACTTTATATCTGTCTGCACTACATTTTGTGTTGATTTAAAAAAAAAATCTTTAAACGTACTCCAGTTTATAGTTTTGGTCATTGTGAAGTAAACAACGCTTAAGTTTATTAACATTAAATTATATTTCATTTCTCTTTCTAGGCTGGACCATTTTTCTTCATCATAATGCGCCTAAATTTGAAAATAGTTCTACTATGTCTTTGTATGGCAGTATGTATGCTAATATTTTCTGTGTACATGCGATGCTCAGACTTTACGTTACCGCGAGGATTAGTGCCGCGATGGGAAAGGAAATTGTACAGTGGTCGGCAGGATAATTACGAAGAAATTGACTGTTTAATAAATCAAGATCAATCGATACGATGTCGACGGGAATTGGATGAAGTTTTCATTCCGTTTTCATTCATACGAAACTATTTTGAGGTGTACGGCACGCTTACTACTGATAACAGTGGAGTGACACGATTTAATTGGTCGCACAGTAGTGCCAAACTTAATTTCCCAAAGGGAAAATATGACTCGCGAGGATTGTTTATGTACTTTGAGAATTACAACGTCGAGGTATGATGAATTTCGAAAATCCTTTAATTTCCTACTAAAATGTATTTTTCTCTTGACGATAGGTAAGAGATCGCGTAAAATGTATTAGCGCATCGGAAGGCGTTCCTGTCTCGACACAATGGGAGAAGCATGGCTACTTCTATCCTACACAAATCGCACAATTTGGACTGTCACATTATAGTAAAAATCTAACAGAACCAGAACCTAGAAGAAAGGTTTGTAATAAGAGCATTAATTTTTTACACGGATTTTGTTTTAATCTGAATGAATTTTCACAGATAATTGAAGACGCCGATACGATATTAGCCGAATGGACGGCTCCGAAAAAGAGTAACTTATCTCGAATCTGGCTCGCTAAACTTAACACAACAATTGTTTATTTCACAACAACTAGTCAATACGATAGTGCAATAAATACTCAACTAGATCATGTCCTAGACTTAGTTTTTAGTATCGATCTGCTACTGAAAACCAATAGTAGCAGCTTAATGATAACGCTACAGAGTCGCGAAACAAAACGAATATTTAATATTTACTATATTCTTGCCGATTTACTTTTAAGTGTACAAGGAGAAAATATTTACTACGGTATCGGTAGTAGTTCGATGAATACGTGGAAACATTTGACCCGTGATTTATTAGTCGACGTACAAAAAGGACTGAGCGGCGCCGAACGCAAAACGAAAATGCGTCGAAGTGAATTGAGAATAACGTCGATATCATTTTTGGGCGTCGGCTATTTCGATAATATCACTCTGTCAACGTACGAACATTTGGCACATTTTTACGATGCAGCCGATTGGTTTGTTCGCCATCAAGATCAGAAAACTGGCGGCTGGCCGAATCCGGTGAAACGAAATCTATCCGGATTTGTTGAATTACAAGCCGGATGGTATTCAGCAATGGGACAGGGCCATGCGATTTCTTTATTATCGCGAGCATTTTATCATTCGGGTGGCGAAAAGAGATTTTTACGGGCAGCTATGAATGGTATGAAACCGTTTCGAGTTCTATCGAAAGATGGCGGTGTATTGGCGAAATTTATGGGACAATTGGATTGGTAAGAAATTTTAGTTCAGAATTTTTTTTCTGTGTTATTAAAAAAAATCTTGTTTTTAGGTACGAGGAATATCCAACAACACCTGCGTCCTTTGTTTTAAACGGATTCATTTATTCGCTGTTGGGTCTTTACGATTTGAATAACACAGCTCCGTTACCTATTGCCCGCGAAGCTGGTAAACTTTATCGGCAAGGTATGCGCTCGTTAAAGAAAATGCTTCTTTTATACGATGTCGGCTCTGGAACTAGTTACGATTTGCGACACTTTTCACTGGGTAAGTCTGATTATTCAATTCAAAAATTATTGACGTTAGCTGCTGTTTAAGTTGTGTTGTGCGCTTATTTTTTTATATTTTTGCAAATTCTAATAAGCGTTTTGTTTGTTACAATTTTTCCGCTGCTCTTATTCGTTTTTGTTCCTCTATTTTCGTACCTTAAATTCATCATTCTCATCCGTTAGTAATGGGTCTTTAGAGTTCAATTCGAAAGCCATCGCGTAAACCCTTATAGACCACTTCATGGTTGCCTGTTTAAGATTGTGAACAGATAAAGTGCAAACTTAATATGGACAAGGTTGGAGATTGCAACAGAAAAAAGCGTATATTTCACCATTCTACGTGACAAGCCAGTCAAACTGTGCGGAGACGGAATGCGCATACTGGACATCCAAGTGGGTTTCATCCGGAATGACTTTTCTAGCAAGTGCTGAGGAATCTGCGAGATATGTGAAAAGAGGTGAGAAACCCTATATGGCGCAAGACACACGGGACAAGGTTTTCAATTAGAAAAAAAGCCAAATTGACAATCATTTCTAAAACCCAATGTCAACAAAAAAACGATCGAACAGTAATGCTCGAAGGCTGTTATAATAAAGTCGATATCAGCGATAACGATGAGTGCGAAACGATCGAACCGTTAAAAAAAATTCGTTTTGGCTTAGCCTCAAAAGAAGATTTATCGAAATCAATCTCAGCCGCACTATCGGACTCGATCACGTCTCCAAACGGATAAAAATGAACGAATACCACACCTACCTATAAGATCACTATTCCGATCGCGTCTGCTGAATTAAAGTCGTGCTGGGCTTACGTCAGAAAGTACGAAGTGTATCTAAATTATCTATCTAAGCAGTCGGACTCGGCAGTATGTACTCTATATGCCACCAACAAGTGCAGCCTCCAACTGGGAAGGGTTTCTGTGTACGATATTATCAGATTGGCCACGCTGAGACTTATTTCGTCTTCGTAAATGAATCATCTTTGGATTCACAGCAATTTACACACCAGCCGTGAAACAAAAAAACTGTCTTTTACACCGAAAACGAAAGGCTATGGAAAGCCATGGATCGACCCCAAGAGTTTTGACAGGTGGAGAATATTCGCCGCGCAGTTAACCATCAATTTTCGGCCAAACAAAAATGAAGCGAATGTTCAATTTTAAATGATGCGTGAAAACATTCAGACATATATTTTTATAAAGTGTTGGCGCGAAGGCGTCGGGTGAGGAGGCAGTTGTTAAATACAGACTCTTCTCCTTCTTCAATGGCTTACTTGCTTACGATGGCGATATAGCCCAAATCGCGTCTTGGCCTCCTGTGCGTTTCGCCTCCATCCATCTTGGTTCAGTGAACGCGTCCTCCAGTTTGAAAATATTAGCATTGATTTTTTGTCTGCGTCAATTGAATCCTCCCAGCGCTTTCGTTGTTTTCCGACCGGTCTTTGTCCATTGACTTTTCCTTTTAGTCTGTATTTGGGAATTCTTCTGTCATCCATCCGCTCCACATGACCAGTCCATACTAGCTTCTTAAATTTTATGAAGGTTGACACATCTGGATTGTCGAAAATGGAATACAAATCGCTATTGTTTCGTATTCTGCAGATAGAGTCATCTCTCACAAGTCCGAGTATTCTTCTGAAGACCTTTCTTTCAAAAGCGTTAAGTAATTTTTCTTATGCCTGAGTTCACGTTTCGCTTCCATATCATAACACAGGTGTTAGTATTGTTTGTATGTTTTTAGTTTAGTCTTCCTGTGCGCGTTCTTGTTTTTAATTATTGGAAGTACCGAATAATACGTCTTATTTGACAACATTATCCTTCTTTTAATTTTAATGGGTTCGCATCCTTTGATAAGTTTGCCCCTAGGTATTCAAAGTTGTCCACGTTTTCTAGGTTGTAGTCTCCTATAGAGATATTCGATACACACTAACACTACTCTCCTAATAGAATTTGGACAATACAATACTACCAATAGTTCAGCGTGAGTTTACAAGTCCAAGAAGGCAACAGAAGAATGTGAAAAACAGTTAAACTTATTGTTTGCTTGAGTTTGACTGTTTTCAAATGTATGGACGGGAGCACAAACATGCGTCAAATTACAAGTTTTTGTATAGATTCGCGCATTACAATCGAAAATAAATATTTTTCGTAAATAACAATTCATTATTATTGTGTTAAGCTCGTAAAAGAAAAAGAATTGAGAAAACTTAAATTTCGGACAAAATTTCCCGCAGAATCGCTGCATATGCATTGTCCAAACTCTACTAGGAGAGTAGTGTTAGTGTAGATCGAGTATCTCTAGTCTCCTACTGTAATATTTTGTCTGATTGGCGTCTTTTTTCTAGTTTGTGTCATAAATTTTGTTTTATTTTCGTTAATTCGTAGTCCAACTTCCCTTGCCAGCGAGTCAAGGCTTACAAATACCACTTTAGCACTCTCCAGAGATCTTGCAAGGATATCTGTGTCGTCGGCATATGCTACGAGTTGTGTGGATTTGAAGCATAGTGAACTCCTAATGTCAACGGGAAGTTTCCGATCAACATATTCGAGTTACTTTATACTAGATGTGTGAAGAATTGTCATGTTTGCACGCAATTGCCAGCGGTCAATGCTGTAGCAAATAATTTAAGATGACATATTTTCCGGTACAGTAAACTCTTTCCAATTTCATCTAGACTATTGTTATAGATCTGGCAACCACGCATCTTTCCCGAATATGCCAGAACAATCCCCCGATATGTAAAAAGCCATAATCAAAAATCTAGAACCTCCCAGTATACACCCGACGGAAGGGTATACTCCAAAATGTAGGCAATTAAAGATCTGGAATAGTCTAGACACACACCCAACAACACCTGACGGAAGCTTCGAGAACTGGGAGATTTGGTATAAATACACGAAACTTTCAGACAGCAGGCAGTCATTCAGCGACATCTGTGGAAGAACGCGAACCGGTGTAAAAACACGATAGAACAAATCGGTGGTGCCGCATAGGCGAATTAAGTTAAAGTGCAAATTAAGTAAAAGTGCGAATAAATAAATTATCCTTTATTTTTAACGAATTGTGTTTTACTTGAAATCTCGGCGAACCCCTAGCTCGCAACAGTATCATAATCAATCATAATTCTGTTATGTTTTTTAAGAAAATTCAGCTTTATTGGAAAGAGTCGAGAAAGGACGCGTTTCATGGCCAAAGTATCCATTAAAATCGAACGAACGGACTCGCAAGAGATGTAGAGCTCTCCTGCTGTCTCCCTAACACTGGCATGACGAGTATCATTTCCTTCACTTTTTGATTTCGTCAGTTGAAGAGGTCGGAGGTCGTCCAGAACGAGGCATGCTTTCAAGGATCTCTCGACCGTCCCTAAAGGCATTGAACTACTCGAAAGCTCTTGTTTTTCATTGTACTAGATCACCATAAGCCTTTTCCATCATTTGCAACGATTCCGCACACGAAATTTGGTTGGAAACACAAAATTTAACACAAACTCCTTGTTCCATTTTTTTATACATTGTAAAAATCGCCGTAGACCACTGAGGTGTACCCATTCAACTAGCTGCTGTAAAAAAACTGATTAATAGACCGCGCTGATTTTTGGGATAATACTCCTCCTATAATTCTTCGGATAGTAGTCGGGGTAGAGAATGTTGACTTGATGTTGGAATTTTTCGATTTTATTCGTCTTTCCCTGGATGTAAGGTTTGTTTGTCTTCATTTCGTTATTCAGGGTCTTCCCGTTCTTTTGTTCTTGGATGCTTCGGTTTCCACGCCTTGTTTATTTCGCTCGCTTTATAAACATTTGTTGTGAATGCCCGATTCAGCTGTTTCTTTTCCTTTCGTAGACTGCGCGGATTTCCTTCAGTTATACATCTCATCATCATCAATGGCTCAATAGCCCAAAGCGGGCCCTGGCCTACTGAAGTCGTCGCCTCTAATCGTCTCGATCCAAAGACCTCGTCCTCCCGCTGCTAATTTTTAGAATGGCTTTGCTGTTTTCATCAACCGAGTCTTATCGCTTGCGTGGTTTGCCTCCTGGCCGGTTACCACTCGCTTTGCCTTTAAGAGCACGTTAGGTAATTCTTCTGCCTCCCATTCACTATACATGGCCAGCCCACTGCAGTTTACGTGATGAACGTTGAAGCTTCTGGCTCGTCGTAGAGTTGATACAACTCATGATTGTATCTTATTCACCATTCCGTTCCTTCCTTCACAGGCCCCAAAATTCTTCGGAGGACCTTTCTTTCGAATGCGTTAACTGCTTTTTCGTAAATACGCGTCAATGTTCACGTCTCGCTGCCATACAGAGCACAGGTCGTATATTAGTTTTATATATTCGCATCTTATTGTTCCTGTGCACTTTCATGGATTCCATTATTGGAAGTACCGAATAATACGTCTTAAACGTCTTATAGATCTAGCTCTGTGTATTATGATCTTCAGTGCGCCTGATTTCTGATTTGAGTGGTGATGTGATGTGAATGATTGTGGAGATATGTGTTGATGTGAGTGGGTCGGGGTCACCAATTATTGTAGTAATATTAGTAAATATTAATATTTGTAAATATTAATCAATAATAATTTTTAACACTATTTATTTATATTAATTTAATTAGTTAATCTCGCAAATACCACAATAACGTTTTTAACAATAATATTTAGATTGACACATTTATTAACTTATATTTAATTTAATTTATTTATAATTAATTTATTTTATTAATATCCTTTATTTTGTGTCTATCAATAGGATTAGTTTTATCGACTGACGTCATAATATTTTTTATTTTTTATTTTTTCATAATAACAAACGTTATTGATTTTAAATTTTTACTCTTTAGTTTTCTTAAAAATTAGAGTGATTTTTAAATGGAAAAAATTCATTAATGTGCTGGAGCACCACAGGTTTCCTATATACCCCGAAGCTTAACGACGTATCAATCTTTTCTATGCACGAGTACATCCAAGAATGAAAGTTTCCCATTGCTTTCTGTTTCCATGATGAACTTAATTTATTTTCTCGTTGTGTGAGTTCAGGTGTGCTAAAAATTTGTCGAGCTCTTCTTTCCCATGTTGCCAAATGAAGATGTCAGCCACATACCGTAGATACAATTTCGATGTTAATGGAGCTGAGCCCAGTGCGTTCTTTTCGAATTCCTCCATGAAAATTTCCGCTACCACAGGTGAAATAGAAAATCCCATTGCCGCTCCTTCCGTTTGCTTGTAGAGCTTCCCTAGAGCTGAAAAGAAAGTATTATTTAAACAAATTTCTAATAAGTCATACCTGTTGTCCGGAATGAGTTTCCAGATGATAATTAAGGTGTCCTTAATCGGGATGTTGGTGAAGAGTGATTCCACGTCTAGGCTGACTAAAATCTCCGTTGGTTCCAAGTTGATTTTCTGAAGAATCTCTACTAAATGAGCGGAATTTTTAACAGAGTGCCATGTGTTTCCTACTAGTGGGTGGAACTCAGTCGCGAGAGCCTTAGCTAATTTTTGGGTAAGTGTTTGTACCGAACTGACGATGGGTCTAAGCGGGGTATTCTTGTGAATTTTTGGAAGTCCGTACATTTTTGGTGTATGAGGGTCGGAAGGGATTAATTTGGCATATTTTTCTGTTGACATTGGATTTTTTTAATGGATAGGGTTAATTTCCGGTGGAGGGCAGCGGTTGGATCTCTTTATTTCGGTATATGGTCCTGCTTGTATAGGGTTATCCAATAAGAGGTGTTATTTTGAAACTTTTCCCGTAAAAGATCAATGGTTTCGGTGCTTGTGTGGCACGTAGCGCCGTCTTGTTGAAAGTAAACGTTGTCCAGATCAATATCATCCAATACCGGCCATAAAAAATCATTAATCATCTCTCGATAGCGCAATCCATTCACCGTAACTGTTGCTCCAGCCTCATTTTCGAAAGTAAGGTTCAATGACCCCGCCGGACTATAAACCGCACCAAACAGTCACACGTTGAGGATGGAAAAGCTTTTCAACAATAACTTTTGGGTTTTCCGAGCCCCAGATGCGACAGTTTTGCTTGTTGACGTAGCCACCGAGGTGGAAATGGGCCTCATCAGTCAAGAATAGTGAATTTTAATAATTTCAATGCGTTGTTGAAGCGTGTATCGTTCCATTTTTATTAATGGCGTAGTTTCTACTTGTCAAATGTCAAAAAATGACAGCTTCAAAAGTGACATCTACCGAAATAGCGGGCTATTCAAAATAACACCTCTTATTGGATAACCCTATAGAATATCTTGTATCTTTTCCTCGTATTGTTCCTTGTACATCACTACCGTTGCGTTTCCTTTATCCGCTCGGATAATCGCTGTCTTCTTTATTTAAAAGCTTCTTTAAAGCTTTCCGTTCTTTCTGGGGGATATTTGTCGCAGGTGGCACTGCTCGCTTAATGATGAGAGAGACCTTGTGTCTGATTTCAATCGCTTGCGGAAGACGTCTAATTGCCGGCTCTATTTGCTGAATGATTTCCTCGGTTGGAATACTTGTTTGAGTATGCGCGAAGTTGAATCCATTGCTTAACACATCCTCCTGTTCCCTGGTTAACTGAAAGGTTGACTACTACGTTGTTATTTCTCGTCTGCATTGGTTGCGCTGCTTCTAATGTTGATTCTAAGCTCTCGAATTTCCGTTCTTGTATCGTTTTCTTCTTAATGAACAGTGTAGAATCCGGAAATTTCCACTAAATAAACTGATTTTCGCGAAAAGCATAAAACTTATAGATTTAAAATTTGGAACACATTTTTTCATGACGGATTCAAGCTAGTGTATAAAATTTTTTCGAGTACACACGCCGTTCACCACCTCCCAAACAAACTGCACTTTTTCTTTAAATACTCTAAACCAATTTTCTCAGTGCGTGTGGAATTTATCGGGCTGAAAGTGTGCATTAAATATTTATTTAGAATTATCAGTAAGACCGAAAAAAAAACTAAGCCATTAGCTTCACTCCTTCTACCTCCTCCCATACAATATGACACAATTTTACAACTTTAAAAAAATTCGATTTTCTTGAAAAAATATGAAAGCTACAAATTAAAACATGTCAATTGCATGAGGTTTATATTATTTTTGAAAAAAAATATATTAAAAAATGTCCACTCCTTCTACCACCTCCCATGCAAACTGCACAATTTCACTTAATCCAATACACTAATTTGCTTAGTACCTTTACAATTTTTTAAAGCATAAATTTTCTAGAAAATATTTTGATAGCAACTCTAGCATGATGCGAAAAAATTAATCCTCTTACTCCGCATTCAAAATTTCTTAAGGCCACAAAAATTAGTTTCATCTAGAGTATCGTATGTTTTGGCTTCAGGCGCAATTGTATTCCTGTTATGTTTTTTATGGATTAAATTTAAACGTGAAATGGTCATAATTTTAACCATTTTAAATAAAATTATTTTTAAGCATTCTAAAATGCTATCTTTATCGTAGATACGTTATAATTTCAAATGTAGACTAAACAATTTCTTTATATTTTCTATTTTCTTAGGTGTAGCACCAAACTTAGCACGCTGGGATTATCATGCTACGCATGTGAATCAATTGTTACTTCTTGCAACAATTGACAATGATCCACTTATATCACAAACAGCTGAACGATGGAAAGGATACATGTTTGGTAAGCGAGCCAAACATAATTAATTATTACTAAATAATAAGAAGAAATAGTGATATATTTGTTATTAAGATTTATTTTTTGCTCATACGATTTAATTTTTGTTGAAATGAATTTTCTATTTTCTAATGCATAAGTATTAAGTTGTAATTATTTTCGTATATACATATATATTTTTTTTTTTCATTACAATATGTCAATTGAGATGAGATTCAAAGTTGCTACAAATTTGATGAGAAATTTTTGTTTATAATTTAATGTAGGTGTATATAAGGACTCAAAAATTTGGCTTATCGATAATTTCAACGAAGTATCGTAACTGTATGACAGTTTTTAAAAGCCTTTTTGTAAAGAATTAATAGGGAATAATAACTAGAAAAGTAGACTTTGAATTAAACGGGACATAATTTGATTGGTGCGATTTTCATTAATGAAAATATCGAAGATTTTATTTTTATTTTCGCCAATTAATAGATAGAAAATAATATTTGTTATCGATTTGGTAAGAACTTTGAAAATCTCAAAAGAAATTTTTTTTTTATTATCTAAGAAAAACAATACGTAGTCACACTGGAATCCTATTTTTTAAGATACTATTTTATTTTTTTTGTCTCTTAAAAAAATTATTTTGGTGCTTATACTTTAGGTTTAAAATAGTTATTTTATTTTTAATAAAATGCCTAAGGTAAATTATTTTAATTGAACTATAAACGAGATGAATAGAAGAAGAACGACATACTTATACATGATAATTGCACTTAAAAAATATAAATGAAAACAGTACCTTGCATTAGAGAAATATAAATCTAAATATATATAAATATAATTATTATCGTATAAGTATCTGTGACGTAAATAATTAACCATTAAATCTAATGGAAATAACTTTTGATAGTGGAACGGTAAAGTACAAAAAAAATTGTTTAATGTTAAAATTATTGGATATATTGCTTTTCCGTTTCAACTTTAATATTATTTTTCTTCATTGTCGACTCACGAGATTTATTTGAAAAATATGATTCAATCAGAGAATTTTTATCATTAGTTTGTTTCGTTGGGTATCGAGTCAAGAGATACTATGAACTCCACTGAATTTGATTCTTTGTTGGTTTCTTCACTTCTTCGTATCGTAATGAATTTTTTTTTCTGCTTTTGTGTTTTGTACGCTCTATAATACGACTGAAAATTGCTGAAATATGATTTAGTCTTTCATCTCGAAGCATTTTTGTTTTTCTCAAAATGACTCATAGCTTTGTATATACCTAATTATATAGAGTTTCATGCTCACTCTACTGCGAAATCAATGATATACAATAGAATCAGGCAATATTTAAGATTTATTTTACTGTTTCTTTCTTCGTACGTATGTTATGACTTGGAGTCGTGCGGAAAGAGGAAGAGTGTGCTTAGTGTCTGTAACCAAGTCTTTAAAATTATAAAAATGATCTTATTCATATGATAGCTGTTGCCCAATTTTATCATAATATTTATTTTTCAAAATCAATAATATTAGGAAATCAATTTGTGTTAGCAGGGCCTACTCGTAATAAAATATTTTATGTTGCATAGTATAAAATTTAACTACAATCCCACCTTCCTAGCGAAGCGATATCAAAAAAAAAATAATATGAATATTTATTTGCAAAGTAAACATTTTTTTTTTAATTATAACTTGAAACGAACTTTTTTTGCGTGTGCGCATCCCTATCGTTATCGTTTATGATTTGATAAGCAGGCCTTAAGCGATTGGTTGAAATTGATTTATGTTGTCCATTGATGTTAATAACACGTTTAAAAATTTCGAAAGGGCCTTGGTACGGTGGGTGAAGGACTGGCTTGACCTTATCTACTCTTACGAATATGTGCGAGCAAGAGTTTAATGTTTTTAGTACACAATTATTTGGGTTTGACTGATCGTAGTTCAGTGGATCGGAGATTCCTCATATTCTATCGCTATCCATAAAAAAATGGAAATTTGCACCATCACCGAAAGGTGTAACTACGAAAAATTCAGCTGGAACCCTTAACGCCTCACTGTAAATAATTTCTGCTGGTGAGCAATTTAAGTCTTTCTTTACTGAAACTCTAATCCCCAGCATGAAAAAAGGCAATCTTTCAGACCAATGTACTGTGTTACGTCTAGCCATTAAGGAGTGTTTGTGGCTTGATTATTTTATCAAGTCTTTATCTATACATCTATACATATAAATATAATTGTAGTGTCTGTCTGTTATTTGCTTATAAATGGCTATAAGTTAGTTTTTTGAGTTATTTTAGCACTAACTAAGCATAAAAACACATTTTTGAAATTTTTGTCTGTCTGTCTGTCTGTCTGTCTGTCTGTCTGTCTGTCTGTCTGTCTGTCTGTCTGTCTGTCTGTACGACCGCGTTTCACGCACAAACGGCTGAACCGATTGTAATGAAACTTGCACAGTTTGTTAGGTGTCCATCGGAATGAAATCTGCTTTTGGTTTTATTTCACTCTCCTCACGCCTTCTACCCCCTCCCAAGTGACTCATTTTCAAAAATATATATTAATCAAATTTTCTTGAAAACTATAAAAGCTATTAATTTGAAATTTGGACTATATTATTTCTATTATAAATGCAGTGTTTTGGTATACAAATTATTTAAGGTCTGTCACTCCTTCTACCACCTCCCATACAAACTACACTTTTTCATGAACCACTTTACACCAATTTTCTCAGTACGTGTAACTTTCATTGAACTAAAATGTTTTATTAAATCCTTAATTAACATTATTATTAATATCGAGATAAAATTAACCGATTAGCTTCACTCCTTCTACCCCCTCCCATACAATGTGACATAGTTCCACGCCTTCACAAAAATTCGATTTTCTTGAAAAGTCTGAATGTTACTGATCTGAAATTTAAAATATATCAATTGCATGATGATTATAGTTGTTTCTCAAAAAATCACCAAAAACCCCCTTCTCCTTCCACCACCTCCCATATAAACCGCACTTTTTCATAAAATACTCTAAACGAATTTTCTCAGTACATATAAATTTCATCGAGGTAAAAATTTAAACTTAATCCTTAATTAGTATTATTATTAACAGCGGGAAGAAAATTAACCGAGTAGCTTCACTCCTTCTACCCCCTCCCATACAATGAGGCACATTACACGACTATGTAACAATTCGATTTTCTTGAAAAGTGTGAATGATGCAGATCTGAAATTTAAAGTGTATTAATTACATGATAGTTATAGTTGTTTTTCGAAAAATCACCAAGAACCCCCCACTCCTTCTACCACCTCCCATACAAATTGCACAATTTCATTAAATTCAGTGCACTAAGTTTCTCAGTACCTACTCAATTTTTGAAGCTTAAATTTGGTACAAAACATTTTTATAGCTACTCTAGCATGATGTGAAACAAATTAGTTCAGTGCTGTCACCCCTTATACCACTCCCCATACAAAATTTCTTAACACCGCAAAAATTTCGATTTCATCTATTAATAATATCGTATGATTTGGCTTTACACACAATCGTATTCCTGTTATGTTTTTATGCTTAATGTTATTTTATTTGCTTTTTTTTTTTAATTAACACCAGCTACAATTATTCACATGTTCTTAACGCTCTTCATCACGTATATGATCTCGAATCACGGGTTTGATTTGATCACGAGCCTGTCCCATAAAAATGGGAGTATCATGCTTTCATTCTTAATAATTTATGGTTCTGATTCCAACAATATACAAACCATTCTCTTCAAAGAGCCATTAAAGTAAGCAGATTTTATATCCCACATAATGCATTACTAACTACACTCTCAAAAATTGCTTATTATTGCTATTTTTACGTGGACGAAGTCGCGGGCGTTTGCTAGTAGTATAATAAAAATGCAAGCAATGTAATAATGTACAGGGTGCGCCATCTAAATGTGGTCGATGGAAATATTGAATAACTTGAACAATTCTCAATCGATTTTGGAAAACTATTTATTTTTATAAAATTTGAAGCTTTACAATTTTTTCCATTCAGTTTCCAAAAACAACGTCGATCAAATGACCACCTTTATTACGGATACAAAATTCAGCTCTTTTTCTGGCATTTTCCATGACATTTGCCAGCATCTCGGGTGATATCGCAGTGATTTCGGCTCGAATATTGTCCTTAAGCTCGTCTAAAGTCTTCGGTTTGTTGGCATACACTTTGCTTTTTAAAAATCCCCACAAAAAAAAGTCCGGTGCCGTTAAATCGGGCGATCTCGGTGGCCAGTCAATATCCCCCCCTTTCGATACCACACGTCCTGGGAACTTTTGACGCAAGAAGTTCATCGTTGATTTCGCGGTGTGACATGTCGCGCCGTCTTGTTGAAACCAAAAGCCTTTAAGACCTTTTTCACGCATTTCTGGTAAAACAGAGTGTGCCAACATCCATCGAAACCGATCCCCATTGACAGTTTCCCCAACTCTGAAGAAGGACGGACCAATGATGGTTTTTGAGCAGACATCGGCCCAAACAGTCACTTTCTGATCATGCAGTGGAGTTTGATGTATAGTATGAGGATTTTCTTTCCCCCAAATGCGTCAGTTTTGTTTATTTACAGTGCCAGATAGCGAAATGGGCCTCATCAGTCATTGACGATACGCACGCTGTGTTGCAACAACTGATCGATTGCATTTAATGAACATTGTCACTATTTCCGCGCGTTCTTTGGGCGTGAATCGATTCATGCTTAAAATTGTAATGCAATAACCTTTCCGAAATGTGTTCGACGACGTCAATCGGTTTAAATCTGTCAAAGTTATTCAATATTTCCATCGACCACATTTAGATGGCGCACCCTGTATAAAAATATTTATTTACCTCTCAAGCTGCGGCGATCTAGTTCGGATAACGGATTCGATGAGAGTGATTTTTTAATATGAAATTTTGACATTTTACAGCCCGTTCAGCAAAACGCCAGTAGTCGGGTGCAACTACAATGCGACATTTATTTTAGTAAGAAACAATTTGAATAATTAATTCGAAAACTGAACATCCCGGCCGCTTTGAAGCTATTGCTTCAACACTCCTTTCTTTGTTGATTGCAGACTTTTGAATCCAGAGGTAGTTGACAAATCTTCGTAATTGCTCGAAGTACAATACCATTCGCTGTTTTGGCACTACACGAATGTGGCCGTTTTTTCCAGGGTGCGTCTCGAGTATACAAGCCAAATTCCATTTGGTCGAGAGCAGATTGTCGTCCTTCAGTAGAACAAGGTTGCCGATTCTAACGGAGTTAGTAGTCTGATTCTATTTGTACCTGGTTTGAAGAGAATTTAGGTATTCCATACTACAGCGCTGCCAAAAGTGCTGTTGTGCTTGAGCTACACGCTGCCAACAAGAAAGACGGAACAATATTTGTGTAAATAATGTAAGGATCTGGAATGGCATTAACGGGACCATTGCGTGAGCGCTTCAAGATCAAGCTGATCACTTGAAATGGGTGTAATTGGCCTCGAGTTGATTATTGCCTCCACCTGGCAAACAAGTGTATGAAATTCCTAGAAAGTTAAGTGGGCATTGGCAGCAACATGTTTTAAAAGATATTAGGTTGTTGCAGATGAAATGGTGACTTTGCTAGTGAAATTTCAAACAACTTTAACTCTTATAAAACTTAATTTTATTAATCGAAATAGGTACCAGTGCAATACACATCTCCCAACAAGTGCATTTATGCCAGTTTCGTAGAAGTCCGACTTTCTAGACTGAAGAAATTCCTCGAAGGCATTTTTGATGGCTGCTTTATTGTTAAATTGTTTCTCCGCCAAAAAATGATCCAAATGTTTAAAAAAGTGATAATCGGTTGGCGAGAGGTCTGGTGAATATGGGGGATGAGGAAGAGTCTCATACTGCAACTCGTTTAATTTTTTGATCGTTATTCTTGATAAATGAGGCATTTTTTGATCGTTATTTTTGACACTTCAGGCACTTATCAAGGTTTTTGACTTTTCCAAGCTTTTGCAAGTGCCGGGAAACTGTCGAATAGTGTACGCCTAGTTTCTCTGCAATGTCCCTTACTGTTTGGCGTGAGTCAGACTCCACTAGTAACCGCAGCTCGTCGTTGTCATCGATAGTTCTGGGTGACCACGTGGCTCACTTTGAAAGGTAATATCTTCTGATCGGAATTTTTCGAACTATCGCTGTGTGGTTCGTTCGCTTACTGTGACAGCTCCAAATGCCCTGTTGATGTTTTTGGTTGCCTCCCCAGCGTTGCGGCCAAGTTTGAACTCGTAAAGAAAAAGTAACCGATTTTGACTCGATTCTATGTTTTTTTCCTCCCCGATCTCAATGATGTCCAAAACTGAAATGATTCCATGTCCAAATGTAGGAGTATTTATACTTCAATATTCATTACTACCTGAGCCACCTGGAGGCAGTTTGAGACATGAAAATCGTAACTAACTTCAATACATCGCGAAAATCGCCATTTAATCTGCAACAATCTAATATTTGGCCAATTTTACTGATGCCTCCCAGAGGCCGCCGAAATACGGAGATCTAGGTGGTATGATATTCCAATTTAATCTTTGTGCATTTGCGATTCGAATAATGTCCTTAGCTCTAATAGGTGCTTGTTTGCTCCTACAAAATTTGGTCCGTTATCAGAGTAAAGAGCTTTCCTCTACGAACGACGAAGCGTTTCAAGCAACCGATGAATGCATCTGACGTCAAATTTGAGACTGGCTCTAGGTGCACTGTCTTTGTTGCAAAACATATAATACATAAATGCACAAATAAATTTTAAACGGTGGCCTGCCTCTGATGAGGCTAGTATTAAAAAATAGGCCGCAGAAATGTAGTCCAGTATGAGTGAGCTGGAAGGTTGCCCATTAGTTGATGAATTGATTTGGGTCGAGTGCGAGAGCAGATAATGCAATTATGAATCACATGATTTATAATCGCCTTTCCTCCAATGGGCTAAAAACGAGTTCGAATGATGGCAAGCAGCGTTTGGGTTCCAGCATGCAAATTTTTCCGATGATAGTAATTTATTAGCGTCTTTGTAAAGCAGAGGGATTTTGTAAGTAGTATTTGATTCTGAGCATCGTAATACAATTGGGAGTTCTGCAATCTTTCGTCTGTCATTTCTCCTTAATATTTTATCTCCTACTTTAAAATTAGTAACTGTTTTTCTAATTTTTTGATCGTATCTAATTTTTGATTTCTGTTTGCCTTATTATACCTTTCCTTGGCGTTTTCTCATAATTCAATCAGCGTGTTCTTCGATTTATCCAAGTAGTCCTGTACTGTTTTCTCGGGTTGACTATTTCTTAGAAATTGCTCTTGGTTGATGTCCAAACATAAGTTCATGTGGCGTATAACATGTTGCTTTATATATCGTCTGGTTTTGGTTCATACCACCCAAACGTAATTTAAGTTCCCAGTTATTTTGTTGTAATAAATTTTCTCTGGTTGTTCTTAGATATTCTGTTAACTTCGCATGAGCCCTTTCTACGCTTCCGTTTGATTGTGGATGAGAAGTAGTTGTTGCAATATGTTTTATGCCCAATACTTTTTCTAGTTTTTTCATTAAATCTCCGCAAAAGTTTGTTCCATTATCGGTCAATATATTCTGTGGAATTCCAAAGTATGTTATCCATTCGTCGATTAATTTACTCGCGACCGTTTCTGCACTCATATCCTTCATTGAAACAAATCGAATAAATTTTGTTAGATTATCCTGAATCGTAAGTCCCCACGTTTCTCCATTTTCAGTTCCATTTTTAAATGGACCGACACAATCTAAATGAATTCTCTACAATGATTTTTCTGCCATGCTCACAATTGTCATTGGGTTTCCCATATTTTGTCTCACTATCTTGTTTTTCTGACACGCGTTGCATTTCTTTATATATTCCACTATGTCTTTTCTCATGTTTGGACATCTGAATCTTCGTTTAATATACTCATCTGTTGCATTTATATCTCTATGTCCTCCTAAAAATCCATCGTGTGCTTCTCTTATCAATCCTTCTTGTATTCCCTTGTCTTCTATTACATTCGTATGGCCATCTTTACGTTTATCAATTTCCGTACTCCGTATGTCTTCGTTTTCTAATTCTATCTCAGTAATTGGCGTCAAGTCACCGGGATCTGCTGAAACCCTGCAGTGAGATCCCCTCCAGTTGCGTCCGCTTTTTTAGGCACAACTCACAATGGTGCATTCCAGGGCGAACTACTTTCCTTAATAATGTTTCCACCTGTCAGTTTACCTCTTCCTCGTGAACCTTAGGGTAACGGTACAATTTCACATGAAACGGTTTAGCACCCTCCATTAAATCTATCGATTGTTCTGCCATATGTGTCAAATTGGTCGAATCTATTTCCTGAAATAACTCGCTATACTTGTTTATAACTTCGTAGATTGAACTTTTCTCCTCGCTATTGAAATGGCTATTGCGAATATGAAATTTTGTGTTACGAGTTTTGAGTATTTCCTCCGCGAAATTCTCACCCTTAATATGATTAATTTCGCAAATCACATCGCTCTCGTTTGTGTTCAATATAGATACTTTGCCCCTACCTGTTTTGTCTATTTTTGTCACACATAACGGTATCCTTACTCCGTCCACATTGATTTCGTGAATATACCTAGTCGTGCCATAAGTTCTGTCACACGTATGTGGGCAATTTTTGTATAAATGAAAAAGAGTTTTTGACAAAGGAAAATATATTTTTTTTTGGCATACTAATGGAAGTAAAATAAGCAACAAATTATTCAAAGTGGCCGCCTTTAGCCTTAACACAGCTCTTTAATCTGTTGGGCCAGTCATCGATAGCAGTACGCACTGTTTCTAGCGGAAAATTAGCTACTGCTTCTGTCAAAGATCGCTTAAGGCTCTCGATATTTGGGTGTCGTCTCGTGCACACCATGGACTCTAACTCCGCCCACAGTTTGTAGTCCAGGGGATTCAAATCTGGGCTCCCAGAAGGCCATTCCGTCGCCCTTATAAACTGTGGAATATTGGTTTCCAACCACGCTTGTGTGGTTCGAGCTTTGTGGGCTGGCGCAGAATCTTGCTGGAAAACCCAATGTCGATTGTTGAATAGCGTAGAGTTCAGCGGCTTCACACATCCCTCCAGGATGTCCGTTTGATAATTTTTCGCTGCAGTTTTTACGCCTTTTTCGCAAAAATGAAGCTCGGTGACCCCTTCGTAGCTGACACCCCACCATACCATGACTGATGCTGGATGATGTCCTCGCTGTACCCTAGTGGCAACTTCTCGGGCTTCTATGGAGCTGTGGGCATACACCTTATCATTTTGGCGGTTGAAATGTTCCTCCATCGTAAAAATTTTTTCATCGGTAAATAAAATTTCTCGATGTTTGTTGTTGCCGTACCGCCGAAGGAGCTCTTTCGATCTGGTGCTCCTAATTTGCTTCAACTGCTCAGTCAGCAAATGTCCCGTTGATCGTCGAAAGGCACTCATCCCGAGGTCAGATTTTATGATGCGAGACATACTTCGGGTGGAGATGTTCATCTCTCGAGCCATGATTCGTTGTTTACGAAGCGGATTTCGACGAATTCGACTCTCGACCGCTTTGATGGCAGCAGAAGAACGTACATCACGCGGACGTCCAGAACGAGGTAGATCTTCAATAGTCTGGATCGCGTTATATCTCTGGATCGCACGATACACAAATCTTTGCGTTATTTTTAACGGGCACAACAACTTGAAAATTTCACTCGCGGATTTTCCACACTGCAGTTCGGTTTTCTATTACACCCCATTCCATCTTCACACGTTAACGAACACACTTTAAATGACCATCAACTGTCAACAACATTATGACGTTTATAAAACTGGCCGATATGGAAATGTCACTCATAAAATAAAGTTGTTGCCAATGTGAGAAATTATGTGACAGAACTTATGGCAGGACTAGGTATACTTTTTCACCCACTTTACCTATTATAGGAACAAAACTTCTTATTTCACACCTCCCTCTTAGTTGAAATTCTTCACTTTCCAACTAAATCTTAAACTCTGCATTCTCAAAAGATTGAGTTTCATAATCAATTTTTATTTTATGCACTTCAAAGAAATCAATGCCCAATATAGCGTCGTAATTATACTCTAGATGAAATCTGAGAGTATATTGTGTTTGCCTTACCGTTTGTAACGCTAAGAAATAATGCTCGCACAGAGGGCACAGACATATTTGTTGTCTCTCAAAAACCTCGATTCCGAGGTGCTGTCTGTCCGTCTGTGCGTTTGTCTACAACATAACTCTCGAACGCTTTGAGCTATCGTGCTGAAATTTGTTGTGTGTCATTTTTAGCAAAAAGGTAACTTTAATTTCGGGCCACATCCCATACAATTTTCATGAAATTTCGGAATTTAAAGAAATTGATTTTTCTCCGAAACCATTTCAGCTATGGATTTAAAAATTAGGCCATAGTATAATGATATAAATATCATTAACATCAAGAAATATTAATCTGATCTTTTTACTCCTTCTAACACCTCCCATACCTTCTAACACCTCCCATTTATTCTGTTTGTTCTGTTTGCATTGCAACTAACAAAGCTAAATGAACCAATTTCTCTCATAATTAATTTTATTATAATTGCAATTAATTTTGGAAAAACTATCAACTTTACCTCACTCCTTCTACCCCCTCCCATACAAATTCTACGAAATTTCGGAATTTCAATTAAATTAGTTTCCTTCAAAACCGTCAAAAGCTATCAACTTTAAAATTTGAGAAAAGTATACCATTTTAAATGTGATTGATGTCAAAAAAAATGGTTTTGATTCGGATATTCCTTCTACCCCCTCCCATACAAATGCAGAATTTTGATAAATGCATTTAACCGATTTTCATAGAAACTAGAAGAAGTAGAAACTTGAAATTTTGCCAAAATTTGTCCCTTAATAATTGTAAGAAATGCAAAAAAAAATATCGTCTTCACCTCACTCCTTCTACCACCTCCCATATAAATTTTTGTATTGAAAATTCAAGAAATGTTTTTCTCCTTCGAACATATGAGAGGTATCAACATTAAAATTGTAACAAAGCAATGTGATTAGGATGTTGATAAGCAGATTCAAAATCATCCAAAATCTCCCACTTTCTCTGCCACCTCCCATACAAATATCATAAATTCAGATAAAAATTGTTCAATTTCCTCGAAAATTATGAAAGCAAGAATCTTTAAATTCAGAATGAAATATTTTATATACTACGTTCAATGTTACATACAAAAATTACAAACCTCCCCCTCTACTTTTACCACATCCCAAACAAAATCTAAGTAAGTATTTCATCTAGAGTATTGTAACGAAAGGCCGTGGAGCACGGTACTGCCCTTTGAAAATGCTAAGGCTGGTTATCCGTGCTTATTGACGTTGCCTTAACTGATCCAGATCTATGGGGGGTCCAGATGCCTAGTCTCGACTTTTCCTCATAGAGTGTACCAGGTGTGGATGATCCGTCTGTGACTGTGATGCACCTAGCTTTCAGCACGTGCTAGCTCGTCGGACGGGGGGGGTTCTTGTCACTGGTTCACCACGGTACAGGTTGTTGTGCATCGGGGGTTGGCCGAAAAGGTTTGGGAATATAGGGTTTCCCAGCCCTATCCTCTTCGAGGTAGCCAAGGGCAAACAAAAAAAAGGGGGTCAGGTGTTGAATTATGTAAATGGGCAGGACCAACTCCTAGTCCTCAATGCTTAAGAACTGGCTTGTGCCCGGCATTCTCCTCTCTCCCTCCAGCATAACTCTCCAATAACAGGGCTCTTTTAGGCCTTCATCTCCGGTTCCTTACCAGACATGAGATTAACCAGCCAAACAGGAATTACTAAAATCAAAACGATCGACATGCATGCAAGATAGTTCTAGACTCGTGCACTTGACTGTTAAGAATTCATTATACTACAATAACTAAAATCGAAAATAGCTAAATCGCCATGCACTAGACCTAACTTTGTGCAATTTACGCTCCGAATTTATTAATCTACAATAAAAGGATAACTTAATCTACTTATTCAATACACTCAGCTAAGCAGAACTTACTAAAGTCAAAAAGATCTACATTCATGCAAGATAGTTCTAGCCTCGTGCACTTGACTGTTAAGAATTCATTATACTACAATAACTAAAATCGAAAATAGCTAAATCGCCATGCAATAGACCTAACTTTGTGCAATTTACGCTCCGGATTTATTAATCTACAATAAAAGGATAACTTAATCTACTTATTCAATACACTCAGCTAAGCAGAACTTACTAAAGTCAAAAAGATCTACATTCATGCAAGATAGTTCTAGACTCGTGCACTTGACTGCTAAGAATTCATTATACTACAATAACTAAAATCGAAAATAGCTAAATCACCATGCAATAGACCTGACTTTGTGCAATTTACGCTCCGGATTTATTAATCTACAATAAAAGGATATTTTAAATTACTTATTCGCTGCTATAAATCTATCTGGATTAACTAAAATGACTACTATAGAAAATGGCTCAACTACTATACAATAGATCTAAATTCATGCACTTTTACGCTCGGAATTCATCATATTCCACTAAAAGGATAACTTAAACTAAATATTCGATTGTATGGTCGATCTGAAATAACTAAAATGACTACTAGAGAGGATGGCTCACCAAACATACACTAGATCTGACTTTGTTGTATATACTGTCCTGAGGACCCAATGTATCAACTTGAGAAAGGGGGGGAATTTCTCCTCCGCAGCTGTAAACAGCTTGATTTGTGCGGGGAGAAGGGATTGAGGGTGGTGTCGAGTCACGAGTCGGGCGCCCCAAGGGACTCTAATATTGACTCCTCGACTTAAAACTCCTGGGCTTTCTTTTCGAGTAATTACGTACGTATATTCTTGATTAGACTTACTTAAGAAGAGAGACCTAGATCTAATTAACTTACCTACTTAAATAGCTCATTTTGCCCTACTCGGCAAAACGAGTTCATAAACATAATGCATAACATTTCTGCTTACCTAAATAATTGTAAGCAACATTCATCATAATGAGTTCATTTCCAAACATTTAATTCTACATTTAATTCTGCTTACCTAAATAATTGTAAACAACATTCATCATAATGAGTTCATTTCCAAACATTTAATTCGCACATGCGAATTCCGCAATTACCTAATTGGCACATGCTGACCTTCAAGCAATTTAAGCAATACCGGCTGTAAAAATGTCAATGCCGGTAATATTACCTGACATAATATTAAGTTAGCATGAACATACCGGTGTACACAATTATGCCGGCATGAGCTGGCGCTTAAGCATAGGTCAGCAATCGAAGCTTATGCCGTGTGATACCGGCGGTAATACTTGAAAATAGCGCCATGAGTAATCGCTATTACTTCTATTTTTACTTAATGCTACACAACAACTTCATGCAATTTCACGCTCTGAATTTATGAATCTATGATAAAACTACTTATTCGCTGCTATAAATCTATCTGGATTAACTAAAATGACTACTATAGAAAATGGCTCAACTACTATCCAATAGATCTAAATTCATGCACTTTTACGCTCGGAACATCATATTCCACTAAAAGGATAACTTAAACTAAATATTCGATAGTATGAGTCGATCTGAAATAACTAAAATGACTACTATAGAAAATGGCGCAACTACTATACAATAGATCTAAAGTCATGCACTTTTACGCTCGGAATTCATCATATTCCACTAAAAGGATAACTTAAACTAAATATTCGATTGTATGAGTCGATCTAGACGATCTGACAGGGCTAAAATCCTGAAAAGCCAATTCCATACATCACGGTTTTGATCTCGAACACCTACGACTCCGAATTTATTATTCTTCATTAAACGGATAACTTCAACTATTTCTTCGATTCAATGCATCAATCTAGACGATCTGACAAGGCTAAAATCCTGAAAAGCCAATTCCATACATCACGGTTTTGATCTCGAACACCTACGACTCCGAATTTATTATTCTTCATTACACGGATAACTTCAACTATTTCTTCGATTCAATGCATCAATCTAGACGATCTGATAAGGCTAAAATCCTGAAAAGCCAATTCCATACATCACGG
Source organism: Chorisops tibialis (assembly GCA_963669355.1). Classification (NCBI taxonomy): domain Eukaryota; kingdom Metazoa; phylum Arthropoda; class Insecta; order Diptera; family Stratiomyidae; genus Chorisops; species Chorisops tibialis. The sequence goes on along the minus strand of OY770262.1, from coordinate 112,750,441 downwards.
TTTTGATCTCGAACACCTACGACTCCGAATTTATTATTCTTCATTACACGGATAACTTCAACTATTTCTTCGATTCAATGCATCAATCTAGACGATCTGACAAGGCTAAAATCCTGAAAAGCCAATTCCATACATCACGGTTTTGATCTCGAACACCTACGACTCCGAATTTATTATTCTTCATTACACGGATAACTTCAACTATTTCTTCGATTCAATGCATCAATCTAGACGATCTGACAAGGCTAAAATCCTGAAAAGCCAATTCCATACATCACGGTTTTGATCTCGAACACCTACGACTCCGAATTTATTATTCTTCATTACACGGATAACTTCAACTATTTCTTCGATTCAATGCATCAATCTAGACGATCTGACAAGGCTAGAATCCTGAAAAGCCAAATCCATACATCACGGTTCTGATCTCGAACACTTACGGCTCCGCTACAATTCGATTGCATCAGCCGGACATTCGACTGACGAAATTCAGTAGATGTTCCGTTATGAGGCTAATTCGACCTCTAGCTAGGAAGGTCAGAGGGTTCCGTTAGGGGAAAGTCTAACGGAATCCCGATGCACCACGAGGCTGTGCCGATATACCATGTGGCCGGTTATCAACCAACTCGACCAATATGATGAAAGAAATTTAACCACGAAAAAAGTGAAGTCTTACCTGGTAGGAATGTCGTCGGCAGACTTTCCTGTGCCTAACGGAAAAAGAAAAGCCACTGGAGCTCCATAAAGGGGATCCAGCCTCTTTGAGCCGTTAGTTATGCCCGTGTTAGATTTCACCAAAGACGAAAAAAATGGATCTCGCACTCACCGTCTGATCCTGTTACTTCGCGGGAAGTTCTTCCGCCTTAGGGACTAGCTTGCTGATGCGATCATTACGGTTGCTATTTCTTGTTACTTAAACGGAAAGCTATACGGTCACTTGAACACAACGAGAAAAAGAAATGTGGCAGATACCGTGGAATAATAAAAAAACTCAACCGACTTCGACGACGGCTGAACACACAAGAAGAACGAGACTCGAGTCGCCGTCGTGTTCTCGCTTTTTTTTTTTTCTTCTTCCTCGATCATTTGACAGCTTTCAGTCCTCGGTGAACTTGCACTCGCAGAAAGTTCAGAGACGATGAGTAAAGTTCAATGAGGAGGATTCTGTAAAATCATGTGACAAATTTAATTAAAATTTTTTTTTTTTTCTTTCTTTTAGTTTTGCGCCGCCCGATCGATCGAGACCGCGAAAACTCGCCCGCTTCCAAAGACCCCCTCGTTTCAGTATCATATGATTGGGCTTTACGCCCAATCATAATTCTGTTATGTTTTTTTATTATTTCTGCGTTTACAACATGGAACACATTGTTTAATTGTTCGATTTCCTATTTCCATTTACAGTTGTGTTTCTCCTATAGATTCGGTCATATTTTCACCGTGAATTCCGTTGAATTTAATCCGGTGTTTGTTTTCTACCTGATCTTCGAAAACTTTACTTTTCTTTATTAGGCTTATTCCTGCGCCTGAGTCTATCAACATCTTTATTATTTCTCCATTAATTTTGGCATATACATATGTCCGGACTATCTTTAAATTTGGTTGTCACTTCCAAAGCACGTTCTATTTGTCTCGTTCTGAACTCGTTGTTTTCCCTTGCGTTTTGACTGTTATTTGTATCTGATTCACTTCTCTGCTGATTATTATCTCTTTGATTCCTTGATCCCTGATATCTATTAAAGTTCCCTGAACTAGCATTGTGAACTCCTCTATTAGGTGGAATGTCTTCACTGTACATTTTATTATGCACCATGGGGTTGGCCGAAGAGGTTTTGGGAGATAGGGCTTCCCGAGCCCTATCCTCTTCCAGGTTGCCAATTACAAAATCTATCAGAAAAAATGAACTCATCTTTTACAGAATGCGTGCGATGACACTGAGGTGTATGATATAGATGTTGAGATGAGGTGTCATAAAATGACACAAAATAGCCCAATGGATTCATGACTATCAGGAAGTCATTCTCATTGCCACTGCAAACCCCTTGGCTCTTCAAGCTCTTAGCAACTCATATTGGGGGTAGATCGCATCTTGTGAATCTCTATAGGGAAAAGGAAATAAACGCTTCAAAGACAAAATCTCTTGAAGAGAACAGGGGTGGTCATGAACCAGGGTCTGAGCACAAAAAAAATTATAAGCACTAAGCAGTTGACAATACTGCAAGTCAATATTCTGTGTTTATCGTGCAAAAAAATTTAAGTCATTAACAAGTGACTGTAACACACGTAGTTTTTCTAATGATTATTTATTCTGGACCCCACAAAAAAATCGTGTCCACATGTGTGCCGTGTAGTGGCAAGAAGGAAACTTATCCATGAACTAAGAAAAATAGACAACTTCCAACACCTCAAACTGCCGGCCCTTCGCAAAGAAAAAGAGGTGAAGGACAATTACGGTGATGCACAATTTCAATAAAGTCGTCGCCAGCCAAATTTGAAAACCAATTCCTCGAAAATTCCAATCAAAGAAGGATTTTTATTAATTACAACGAGGAACAATTCGCTTCAAGCACTACCTCTTTTTTTTTCCATGCAAAATCTGCGGCATTCAATCAAGATTTTTCTCTATTTATTTTTCAAAAAAAATGTCATTCACTAATAATTCATGCATACAACATTAAACTAAAAAAAAAATAAAAAAAATTTAGCCATATGTCAAAAGAAAATTTAACAATTTTATTGGCGAAGTGAGATTTGACGGGATTTTCCCTTATCGTTCGACTCGCAAAATTCCGTTGTTGTCAAGATATGGACTCAAATTATTCAAGGGTGATTTGAGTTTCTTTGTCCAGTTTTGATTTGAGATATTTCTGCGTGGAATGAATTTCGCTGAATGGCCTTAACTATAAGTTGCAGGCCGTACTCAAGATCCCTCTACTTAGTAGATAGGCAGGATTTTCTTTAGTTTCGATATGATTCCATCGAATGCCGTTAGAAAGTTTGTGGCGGAAACTCGGCTGAAGGCCTCATTCCCGTACAGATTTTTATTAATGGGGCTACTCCGGGTCGGGCAGCACCTGTTGCCGGCTGCTCAGGAGCGTGGGCGTGGAAATATTGGCTCAAAGGAACCGCCATCCTTGAAAGGTGCTGAGCAAATGAAAATTAACAAAAAACCACAACAGGGGGTGGCGAAGACACGGATCGCTAAAGGACGGCCCCAGGGCTTTCAATTAAGACTCTAGTCTGTTAGCATATTATTTCATATCATAACCATCACTAAACCACCTCGAGTCGCACAGGCACAGGTTATTATAACACGTGAGAATTAGAAAAAAAAAAATGTGCAAAATGTGTTGTTCTAATTTTATATTAAATTATATGTTCCTATAACAACTATAACACTCCAATTTCTTTATTTTTTAAAAGAAACACGTTCGCAACTTTAACTGCTTCGATTTTAATTTTTTCCATGTGTTCTCTTTAACCTCTAAAACACTGTCCAAAATCTCCACACAAAAGCCCTCACCACACGGCTCTTTTCTTAACTAAACGAGTGCACTCAATGACCGGACTGTGCACATGGGTGCGCGAGGTGGGTTTGAGCGGTTACAAATTCAAATTCAAATAATATTATAATATTATCTCGGTTACATTCCTTTTTTTTTTTAAGTATAACAAAAATATGTGAGTGTAAAAAAATTTTGGTACCTTTTTATATATTTTTTTTTTCGGTGGGGCCCGTATGGTGATAATGCGTTGCGTTGCTTTGATCTGGATTCCTTTTTTTCTCGCTGCTACTTTGTGTTTTGTAATAACTGCTGGCTCGATCTGTATTTTCCGCTGTTCCCCAGTGTGTTGCAAAATAACTGCTGGCTCGATCGACGGCCATCAGCCGGTCCAGTCGGGAGAAAAAAAAAAGATCAAACGAGGCACCGAACTTGAATTCGACCGCTCTTCTCGAACATCAAAACCAGAAGAAGTTGTTCCCAAAAAAATTTTCCAGACCGGTAATATAGTCGGTTTTGCAGTCTATTTTTTGAAGATCCACAAAAAGTGCATGGAAGCGATCTTTTTTTATAAATTTTTGTGTTTTATTATTTTGATTATACATATGTATTACAATTTTTGTTTGTATGCAAAATTTATCGCAAAACTAGCCTGAGGTGGTGAGTAATTCGTAACAAGTTGTTGAATTTATGATACGCGATTTGCGACGAAGGTAGTCCACACAGCTGAAGGTGAAGAAATCCAAGCCAAAACTATCTGCGAGTTCGACCAGCAAAACAATGCGGAAATACTTATTATACTATGTAACGGAAAGAACTCTGGAGGACGTGGGAATGGCGTATGAAGCCGTTGGTTATCCTCACGCAGAATTCCTTCCGCCAACAGATTTTAACGGTGTATTCCTCGATAAGAAAGCGCGTTTTGTGCCGGCTAGCTAGGAACGTGGGGGGTGGGATTGCCGAGGAATTACCTTACCGCTCTTGTAACGCGCTACATATAACTTCACGCAACCGATTACTTACTTGTTGAACGATTTTACCTTGCAACCCGAACGAATATCTACATGATGACAATCATGCTTGGATCACCAATAGGGGCACTCATTCCGCAGAGTCCCTGAGCGATTTCTCTACTCTAAACGCATAATTCTTTACTTTTCTTTGAGAATTTCAGAGAAGTATTATGGCACGAAATAACGCGAAACAAAGAATAAGAATTTTTATCAGAGTTTTCGCGAGTTCACACCTGTAAAACAATCACAAAAATTTTCACAACAGCAAATTTCGAATAAAATGCAAAATTTTATAGTACAAAAAAAATTCAAATAATCTTTATTTCCCTCGTTATATGGGCAAAACAAAAAAAAAACCTGGTTTCGTTAGGGCCCCCTTTCGTCCTAGTTTCTGCTGGACAAGGGCTTCTCCTTGTCCTGATGTGATAAAAGAAAATGACTCTGAAATACTGATGTGATAAAAACGAAATTCTGAAATACTGATGTGATAAAAACGAAATTCTGAAATACTGAAATACTGAACATCTTTATTGCTTAACGCTGAGTTTATATAATATTAAAAATGCTTACGCTAATGGGAAAGTAAAAATGCTGACGCTAATGGGAAAGACAAAAGTGCATATTATACATATTTTGGCTGCATACATAACAGGCTAGCCATGTGTGCATGAAATATAAAACTGTGTGAAACATCAAATAAAGTGCAAATCGTGGGAATTATGAATTAATAGAAAAGATTTGTGCAGTAATGTGATAATAAGGAATGTGCAATTATGACGAGAATAGAGTATGAGAAAAATAGAATTAAACATTCTCCCCCTCGTTGAAGTTACATACACTTCAACTTTATACTGCTTGAAATGTAAAGTTCGGGTTTGTTGTTGTTGAAATTCTGGCTCTAGGTGCTGGTGTTGGTGATATAATCTTCGCCCTGAATTTGGTCCATGCGATGTACCCCGCTAGTCCTAATATCAGGAAGAATGTCACATACGCAATCGAAAATTGATGTATCTCTTTTACTGTGTTCTCAAGAGGTTTAGTTTGTGTTATATCACAATAAAACAATGAACCACGATCTTAATTGTTAACTCACGCTAATTTATTTAATCGCCACTTAACATAAAAACGCCATTTAATAATTTCGGTTTTCCTGTCACACAATCTAAAATTATATCTCGCCTGCCAAAACGCTCATACACGAATGCCCCCGCCGGTTCAATCTCGCCTTGCTGATCGCCGACACACCCATACATACATACGCCGAATACTATCGTTTCTGGGTAGTGTTGCCGCCTCGCCTGGTTGCCGAACGACTTCGTTGTAACATTCGGCCATCCTGCAATATTAAATGTCCTCATTAATACACTCAAAGAAAATTACATTCGCCTATAATCTTTACGATTCTAACAAATCTATGAGGTCTAATCTATCTACCTCCTCGCCACATTCATTATCGCCAACTACCTCAATTTCATTTACCCCATGATACCGCCTAAGAGAATCTACCGCCACTAGCGCCTCGTACCGTTTGTACCCTCGAACGCCTTTAATTGCTTCTATTACGTAACGATCGTTCTGTAACGCCTTAACGATTCGATATGGTCCATCATACTTATTCGCCAGTTTCCGCCCTACGCCAACACCTGCCTTGTTGGTAGCTGCTTGTCGCCATAACACCAGTTCGCCCGGCTTATACTTATTAGCCCCCCTTCGCCTTTGATCATATCTCGACTTCATTCGCCCTGCCGCCTTAGTGATATTTTCACTCGCCTTCGCGCGGTTCAGTAATAGCCTCTTCGCATGACTCGGAACGGTTGAGTCGTCACTCCTCCGTTTCCTCGTCGCGACGCCAGGGGTTGTTGTCGCCTCACCTTGATCTAGATCAACATTCAGATCTATCGACATGCCTGTTAGGTCATCATCGACCTCGCCTTGTGAGTTCTCAATGTGACGAGTCGTCTCGAATTCTCTTCACCGCCTTGGACTCTCGCCTCGCCTGTCGCCTCGCTAGCTAGCTCGCCATCCGCCAAATTCGCTATTACACCACGACTTCCATGGGAGAACAACAGTTGCGCCGGAGAGAATCTTGTACTAGCGTTCATTGTGTTATTCAAGCCCCACACAATATCCGGTAACGCCTCATCCCACCGGGCTTCTGTTTCTGCGCCAGCCGCCAACGCCTCTATAATTGTTCGGTTGGACCTTTCCACCTGTCCATTCGCCCTTGGTGTTGCTATTCCATTCAACACATGCCTAACGCCTTTTTCCGCCACGAAGTCCTTGAATACCTGACTCGTAAACGCCAATCCCTGATCACTAATGATCCGCCTTGGATACCCATATTCTTAGAATATTTCTCTCAACTTTATCACCGCCTCTGTCGATCTTAGGGTTTTTGTTGCACGCGCCAGCACGAACTTAGTAAACCCGTCAATCAACACCAACAGATATACATTACCCTCACAAAAGGTCCCAAATGATCGACATGCACCGTGTCGAATGGTATCGCCCGCCTTTCTACTGGATGTAAATATCCTTCGCCTCGTCCATAGTCGCCTTTTGCGAATGAACATTTCAAACAGGCCCTCACATATTTCAAAATGAAACGCCTCATTTTAGGGAACCAATACGTCTCTTGAACTAACTTTAGGCATCTCTCATAGCCCGGATGTCCTATTTCATCATGATGCTTATGTATCAGACTAAAACGCGCCAATGCAGGGACATACAGTCTATCGCCATGCAAAGTTTTCCGATATAATCGCCCGCCTTTTATTTTATAATTCGCCAACAGCTCAGGGCTCGGTGATCCGTTGTCAAACGCCTGTGTAATTTCCTGCGCCTTAGGATCCTGTAACTGTACAGTAAAGAACCAATCATGTTCCCCAATTTCTACGACATTAATTCGCACAACGCCCTTCTCAGTCTCTAAGCCCACCGGATTGCGGCTTAGAGCGTCTACATGTTGCATCCTTTCGCCTGGACGATATTCCACCTCGAAGTCATACTCCTGTATCGCCATCCACCATCGAGCTATCCGAGGAACCAGATCTTTTTTTAACAGCGTTGCTCGCACCGCCACGCAATCTGTTACTACTTTAAATTTAATTCCTACCAAATAGACCCGAAAACGCCTTATCGACTCTACCACCGCCAAGGTTTCCAGTTCGTAGCTGTGATACACTTGCTCCTGTATCGAAGTCACGCGACTAAAATATTCAACTGGTCGCCATCCCTCCGATTCTTCATATCTCTGTAACAAAATGCCGCCAAGGCCCCATTTACTCGTGTCGGTATGCAGTTCAGTTTGCGCCTTACTATCATAAATCGCCAGCATTGGTCTTGTCACCAGATTACTTTTTAGTAGTTCAAACGCCGTTTGTTGCTCCTCGCCCCACTTCCAAGTACACCCCTTCTTGGTAAGCTCGGTTATAGGTCTAGCAATCGATGAGAAGTTCTTAACAAATTTTCGAAAATAAGAAACTAATCCGATGAATTGTCGCACGCCATGTACATCTTTCGGAGCTATATATTCTGACACCGCCTTTGTCTTTCGAGCACCTGGTCGTACTCCACTCGCCGAAATCTCATGTCCCAAGTATTCCACCGTATCCATTAAAAATGAACATTTCTCCTTATTCAATTTTAAGCCCGCCTTTTCAATCAATCCTAACACCATCCTCAGTAATTCTACGCCTTCATCAACACTCGCCGATGGAATTAACAAATCGTCCATATAAGCTAACACCTGTCCATGTGCCATGTTGCCCAACATTTTATTGATCATTCTTTGAAATACCGCCGGAGCATTCGCCAGTCCAAAAGGTACTCTCGTATATTCATAATGGCCGTCTGGAGTAATAAACGCCGTTTTACTCATTGACTTCTCCTGCATAGGAACCTGATGATACCCTTGCGCCAAATCAAGTGTCGTATAGAATATTTTGTTCGCCAGTTTATCCAACTGATCGGAAATGAGTGGTAATGGATACCGGTCTTTCACCGTAATCGCGTTAAGCGCCCGATAATCCACACACATACGCCATTCGCCTGTCTTCTTTGGAATTAATATGATAGGACTAGCATACGCCGAACTTGATTCCCGAATAATTCCCGCCTTTAACATCGTTCCGATTTTATCCCTTACTCTTTCTCTTTCCACTACCGATAATCTATATGGACGCCGGAATACAGGTACATCGGTTGTTAACCGGATTTCCATTTCGCCCAATACAGTCAGCCCCAAATCGCCCTCGTTCTTCGCAAAACAATGCGCCTTTTCTTAACACCAGTAATACCTTTTCTTGATCCCTGAACGCTAGATTTCCTAATTTAAAACTACCTACTTCAATTTTGCTACATACTGAATTAATACTCACTTTGTTCTTGTTGACCGCCATATTTCCGCCTTGTGTTTGCTGATTCTCCGCCCGTGCAATCAGTTTTCCTTTCGCCCAATTTATTGGTGTTTCGCCCAAATTGCTCACCACGATTTTGTTAGCCTGACCGCCCACTAACACTCCTCCTGGCATCGCCGTCCATATCTGTTCATCTCTGTACATTTTCGCCGACATATGTACCTCTTCGCCGTCCCCTGCTTCTAGCACCTCGACCACAGCCCTCCCCGTGGATTCGCCTGGGCACTCGAAGTCTTGGAGAAGCACCACTTTTCGCCTTGTGGGTTCCGCCTCGAGCGCAATTTCTTTTAACGCCTCCTCCGCACAGTTCTTTCGGACTAATCTCACCCGCTCGCCATTTAGCACAGTTACTACACCTGGACTGCGAATCGCCGGTTGTCCTAACAACAACTCCGCCCTACCCATTGAACAATCAGTTATTAGCGCCTTGATGTCCAATTCAACCTCCTTCAGCACCAATCTACATTGGACACTGCCCAATGCCCTTACTACGCCCCCGCCAAAACCACACAATTTCACCCCTTCGCCTGATTTATTACTGGGAAGTCTTAAACGCCTTGCTGTTGCTTCCGCCAAAATATTCTGTTCACTACCCGTATCTAAATATACGCGAACAGCTACGCCATTTATCTCACCTCGCATTTTATAAAAATTATCGTCAAAATTAATGACACTCACCTTTCTCGCGGCACATTCCTTTGACACGTGTCCGCCTTCGCCACATCGCCAGCATCTCTCCATTCGTGCCTTAGGACAATCTCTACTCAGATGCGTGCCCTGTTCTTGGCAATTGTAGCATCGCCTTGCTACTAATTGCCCCTGCCGTTCCCCGCCTATGTTACGGCTAAAAGTCTCTCGTCCTGGCATCGCCGCCCTGCCACCGCCTGATTGATCTCGATACGACTCCAATTCCGCCAAGAATCGCTCGTACAGCTGCTCCGGTGTTTTGCAGCCCGCCGCCTGCGCATTGGCCCGAAGCTCTTCGGGCAGCCCCCGAATAATGCATGATACAGCATCCTCGCCTTGAATCTTCACTCGCGCGCACAATCCTAATTTTGCATGATAATATGCAGTCATGCCCTCACCAGACCGCTTTCGCCGCGCAATCATTTCCTCGAGCATGACCGCATATTCATACCGCCGCGGAAATGCCGCCCGCAATTTCGCCTTCCATTGTTCCCAATTACACATCGCCGTGCTGGTCGATTTTTCTGAGCCACCTATCGACGTTTTGTTCGACATCGGCAGGATCGAACACCTCGACAATCTCCTGCCCTATGCGTAGCGCCTGTCCACCGCTTGCCTTGGCCTCGCCAGTATCTGAACGCGACGCCGAACGTTCCTCCTGCTGCTCAAGAATCTCGCCAAACACCAATGCCGCCTGTTGCTGAACCGCTTTCTTAATTTGTCCCGCCAGTCCAGCACGCATAATCTCGCGTACCGCCTTCGTTAACGCATCGCCATCGCCCTCCGCCAGCTTTTCTCCATCAACACTAGGCCTTGCGTCTGGCCCCGAACCACTCGCCTGGTTGCTCGTAGCTTCGCCCTTCGATCGAGTCCGTCGCCGATGACTCCCTTCGTCCACCTCCATTCCCCCGTCATCACTCTGGCTCGACATTTTTTTTTTTTTTTCACTAATTACGCCACTCGCCGCACAAATTACGCACTTTTTTTTTTTTTTTTGCGAAACAGATCCTTCGATCCCACTTCTGAATTGTTATATCACAATAAAACAATGAACCACGATCTTAATTGTTAACTCACGCTAATTTATTTAATCGCCACTTAACATAAAAACGCCATTTAATAATTTCGGTTTTCCTGTCACACAATCTAAAATTATATCTCGCCTGCCAAAACGCTCATACACGAATGCCCCCGCCGGTTCAATCTCGCCTTGCTGATCGCCGACACACCCATACATACATACGCCGAATACTATCGTTTCTGGGTAGTGTTGCCGCCTCGCCTGGTTGCCGAACGACTTCGTTGTAACATTTGGTTAAATTTCAGCTGCTGGATCTGGTTCTGCAGACTAGCGATGTTCTGTGCCTCTGATTGATAGTTTGTGCCAAGTCCTTGAAGATTGTCGTAGAGAAATTTAGGGTTCTATTCGCAGATGGTATGCACGAAACTTTCATTTGAGTAGCAACTACGTTCCGGGAAGATATAGTCAATCGATAATCTTTGATTATGCAGTTGTTGTCGATGGTGAGGATTCCAGAGTCAACTAAGGTGGCTTGGGTCAATATTTCGCTGCAAACGATGTTGATAATGCTCGTTTCACTGACCGAGTAAATCCATTGGTTGGGACTATGAAGCGGGGTCCATTTTTGAAGTTCATCTGTGATGATGACACTGCATCCGCTTGTAGAAAATTCGACATGATTGAGTAGATTTATTTCACATCGGCTTTGGTTCGAACCTCTGTGGTAAATAGGATGTGACTGCTTGCAAAAGAATTCATCATTGAAAAGTTGCGTACACTTACTGAAGTCCGCCAGAGTGATAGGTAAGTATTGATCTCTGTGTGGATCAATAATTAGTATATCTGTGGTTTGAGTAATGCGGGCGTTTGCCTTTTTCAAGGTCATGGGTACCTGAATTACTTGGAATGTATCAAATCTTTCATCAGTGAGTAATGGTATTTTGATTTCAGCAATTATATAATCCGATGTAGCTCGACCTTGTAGTGACATCAAACGAAATAGCTGTAGGATATCTGTGCGACCTTCGTAGTCCGATAATCTACGTGACAGTGGCAAATGTGGTCGAATCTTATTCATTCCTGCATCAAGTTGCTCAGGTGTTACGAGTAAGGGGCTGATTCGTCCGTGCTGTATATTCATTAAAGCGTCCAGGAGAGTGCTTTGAACATTTTGATAGTTCTTGTAACGTAAAGCTGTCCGACACGGTGTCTGCCATGCTGATGGTTATGGCTTGAAAACCGTGTATAATATTCATCCTATTACTGGAGGAGGTGCCGAGCCTCGACCATATCAATGTCTGGTCTGTTGTTGTCACCAATGTCACCACATGTACATGTGAATATGCACCGAATTGGGTTGGCCGAAGAGGGTTGAGAAATAGGGCTTCCCGTACCCTATCCTCTCCGAGGAAGCCAAGGACATACGAGAAAATTTTTTACAAAGAGGGGATTCCTTACGGTGAGTAAGGAGGAGAATGAATCTCTCCATTAAATGAGCAGGCGATCATGGGGGGGAATGATTATATTACACTGGCCGAAGCGGGTTACCACCCTCTCTGCTCACGCGAACTCCCCATCGTAACCACTCAGCCATTATACATGACTGATCATGTGGTACGAGGAGAGAAAAGAAAAAAAACAACGGATTCCAATAAGTTCCGCTTTTGGGTTTCTGCTGGCTTTTGCGTATAAGGGGTTAGCCTCAGGGATTCGGAGTTAAAAGATTATGATGCAAAGAATTCACTTACCCACAAGAAGGTCAGGTTCAAACTCTTCTTATTCAACCACTCTAAGGAATTCCAGTCATCGGCCCTCCTCAGACGGTTGCTCTCCGCTGATTTCTGTGATCTTCTTTGTATAGCCACGCTTTATCCGTGCGGGCTCGGTAATTAAATCAGAACAGTTATGACCTTTGAAAAATAAATCTTTAACTTTTCGAATTAGCCATGCTCTCGATGGCGTCGATTTCAGAAAATTATTACACTTTTTAATTTTGCACTTGCCGGTAGTCGAATCAGAACAGTTATGACCTTGAAAATAATTCTTTAACTTTTCGACTTAGCCATGCTCTCGATGGCGTCGATAAAAAAAATAATTATTACACTTTTCAATTTTGCACTTGTCGGTAGTTGAATCCGAACAGATATGACCTTGAAAAATAAATCTTTAACTTTTCGAATTAGCCATGCTCTCGATGGCGTCGAAAAAAAATTAATTATTACACTTTTTAATTTTTCACTTGTCGGTAGTTGAATCCGAACAGATATGACCTTGAAAAATAAATCTTTAACTTTTCGACTTAGCCATGCTCTCGATGGCGTCGAAAAAAATTAATTATTACACTTTTTAATTGTTCACTTGTCGGTAGTTGAATCCGAACAGATATGACCTTGAAAATTAAATCTTTAACTTTTCGACTTAGCCATGCTCTCGATGGCGTCGATTTCAGAAAATTATTACGATGCGCTTTATGATATTAACAAAAAAAATTCTTTTGTCACAGCGTAAATTAAAAAAAAATTACTTACTGTGAGACTTGGCCATGCTCTCGATGGCGTCGACTCCAAACCAAAGATTACGATGCACTTTTTGATATTATCTTAAAGATTCCTTTTTTCACAGCGTAAAAAAATTACTTACTTTGAGACTTGGCCATGCTCTCGATGGCGTCGACTCCACAAAAAAATATTACACTTGTTAATTTTCTAATTAGCACTTTCTTTTTGAGAACACGGGTCTGCACTTGCCGGTAGTTGAGTTAGAACAGATATGACCTTGAAAAATAAATCTTTAACTTTTCGACTTAGCCATGCTCTCGATGGCGTCGATTTCAGAAAATTATTACACTTTTTAATTGTTCACTTGTCGGTAGTTGAATCCGAACAGATATGATCTTGAAAAATAAATCTTTAACTTTTCGACTTAGTCATGCTCTCGATGGCGTCGATTTCAGAAAACCAAAGATTACGATATTATCTTAAAGATTCCTTTTTTCACAGCGTAAAAAAAAATTACTTACTTTGAGACTTGGCCATGCTCTCGATGGCGTCGATTTCACAAAAAATATTACACTTGTTAATTTTCTAATTAGCACTTTCTTTTTGAGAACACAGATCTGCACTTGCCGGTAGTTGAGTTAGAACAGATGATTTCAGGCTACCTCTTTTCGGAAGCCAGTTCGGCCTAACGGTTCTTTTTCTTTTTTTTAATTTCCGGGCCGCTGAGGCAAGAGGCTTGCGTCACCTGTTACTCAGGGCTTCAACTAGTGCCCGGATGTCGACTCCGATGTAGGTAATCAGAACAAAAAAAACCCATTTCGGCATTTAATATTGTGATCGGTAAAGGAACAGGTGATTCGGCGGCTGGAAATTAAAATGAGCTATAATATTTTGAAGATTGGCTGATGCCAAAAGAATGGTCTATGTTGCCTACTGGATTTTGTTTATGCTAGCTTTGAGATACAGCTGACTGCGATATGTGCAGCCGCTGGTTCGTGGCTCGGCTAGATCAGATGATAGGTCGGTTGAATTTTGCTTTCGGATTGAAATTCGGTCCATTTCATTATGAGATGGCACGTACGGATTTCCTTCCTCTGCTAAGCTGTCGCCGTTTCATTCTGTAGGATTAAAGTAAGATGAATCGAAGTCCATGTAATTGACCGCTGCAAACGTTCGACCAATACTTCAGATTTAATAGACGTGAGCTCAGTAACTAATGAGCCTATTTCATTATCCAGATGTGTAAAATGCCTCTGTATTTTATCATCTGTACTCTTGAGAACATTTGCAGTGGATTCGATGATGAGAGTTTGTGCTTGTACATATCATATCCTTGAGGTGTGCATCGTTATGTTGCATAGCTTCAATTGTGCGGCTTGGTTCTTCTGCGTAATCTTGATCCAGAAGATCGAAGAGAGAGCTCGTTATAATTCTGATAATTTCGAGAGGGGCTCGCCTTTTACGAGATTTTGTTTCTTTGATAATGAGGAGCTTGTTTAACTCTTGAATTTGCCCGAATTGATGTTGCAACTGCTCTAAGATGGCTGAGCAGTATCCGCTACCTTTAGACTGCTTGCACAGCTCCCCTAATTTGTCAATTTCGATCGCTAAATCATTCGCTTCTTGCTAGTATGTCGTCATATTGTAATATACGACGATCTTTCATTCGTCTGATATCAGGTTGGTGGTTCCTATATTCTCAAAGTAAAGCCCAGGTGGAGACGGGAAAGATGTAATTTGAATCGATTCTACAAATGCTGGTAAAATGAGTGTCAGAAGTAATAGGCTGAGTGCGTTGATAGCGTTGGAAGCAGCACATAGTAGCCTGACAGTTGTATTCGTGTCAATCGAGCGAAGATAGATAGCCACCCCATAAGCCTTTTCTGAAGCGTCGCTGAAGCCGTGAATCTGGTATAGTGTCTTTGATGTTGCAATACATTGTCTTGGTATCGTCAGTTTGCTCAGCAATGGGAGATCGTCTCGAAATTTCAACCAACGTGTATGAAGTTCTTCTGGGAGTGCTGCGTCCCAATCAAGCTTGAGCTTCCATAGTTGTTGGAAGAATATTTTGCAATGCACTATAACCGGATTGATTAAACCCAGCGGGTCAAATATGTGAGCGATGTCTGCTAGTATTGAACGTTTTGTAGTCCGTTTTAACGTTGGCCAGTTTGTTTGGATTAGAAACTGGTCTGCCTTGGGCATCCATGTAACTCCTAGAGTTTTGATGCCTTCTTCACCTTTGTCATTCAAATCTAGCTTGCATTCAATATCTGCGTCAGGTATTGTTGCTAAGAGCATGGGATTGTTGGAACACCACTTCCGAAGATTAAAGCCTGCACCTTTCAGAAGACCTCTTAGCTGTGCCTGCATTTGCAAGGCTTCATTCAAATTGTTGCTCCCTGTCATGATATCGTCTACGTAGAAATCTCGTTTTGCCACCTTAGATCCTAACGGGTAGACACTTGCGTTCTCTTCTGATAGTTTTTGTAAGCACTTGTTTGCCAAGAAAGAGGCTGGAGTGGTCCCATATGTTAAAGTCTTGAGTCTGTAGAATTCCATGTCCTTGGTTACTTTGTTGCGATAGACTATTAGCTGATACTCTTGATCTCTTGTGACTATCAATATTTGCCGGTGCATCTTCTCGATGTCTGCGGTAAAGACGTATTTATGTAGACGAAATCGAGTAAGAATCGAGAATAAATCGTCTTGGATTGTTGGACCTTTAAATAATATCTCATTAAGCGATATGTTTGTGGATGTCTTGCATGATGCGTCGAATACCACACAGTGATGAGGAATAAGATAGTGCGACCGTTTTATCTCACTCTCTTGTATTCTCTCCATGTGCTTTAGTTGTAGATATTCGTCCATAAAGGCGACATATTGTGATTTAAGAAGAGGATCTCTGTTAATTTTTTTCTCTAATGAAATGAATCGACGGACTGCAGTCTCTTTTGACTGACCTAAGACTATATGATCTTTCTTAAATGGAAGTCTCACTACGAATCGACCTGAGTGATCACGAGTCGTAGACTTTTCAAAATACTTTTCGCAGACACTCTCTGCTTGAGTTCGTGGTTGAATTCGTGTACTACCCTGTTCTAGTTCCCATAAGCGCTGAATATCGAAAGTTGTTTCATCTATAGTGGCTACTCCGCAGAACGCCTTAGGGGATGTATGGTCCGAGCTTCTTCCTAGTACCACCCACTCAAATATTGTATTTTGAAGAGTGGGTAGGGTTTTGTCTAGCTGAATCTGACCAACGGACATCAAAGCTGAGAAGTGTTCAGCGCCAATAAGTAGGTCAATCTTCTTCGGCTTATAAAAGTCTGGATCAGCAAGTTTTATGTTGGATGGCAAGTTCCAGTGTTTGATGTCTACAAAACGAGCTGGCTGATTGTTGGTTATCTTTGGTAGAATAATTGCCTCAATGTCCACAGAGAAATTATTCAATCTTGACTGAATTGTGGTGTATAGCCGCTGCTGCGCTCTGTGTTCACGGCTCCCGATACCAGCAACGATGGTGTTGCAGTTAGTATGTGTTAGTTGAAGCTGTTTTGCCAACTCAGCTGAGATAAAATTTAGCTGGGATCCGGAATCCAAGACTGCTCGACATTCGATGGGATTATTATGTTTGTCCATTATATGTATTACTACAGTTGCTAGAAATACATAACTGGACCGATTGTTTATGATGGCTTCAGATGTGAGACCAGCTGATGATGTGTTGCTTGTTGACTCCTCGATGTCACAGATGATGTTGATATCGTAGTCGTATCGTTCTGGTTCGCTGCAACCTGTCCATATGTACTGGTTGATGGCCGAGATTTCATCCCAGTATTTGGTCACTGCCTCGATTTTCACTTGATAATAAATTGATGAGTTCGGCGAACGCAGTCTTCTTTCTATGTCGTTAATCAGGCGCTGCAGTACACTGATTCACGCTCGCTGTCGTCTGAAGAGGGCGGCCAGCTCCGAATCCTCCGGGAATGAAATCTTGCTCGGAGCCTTATTTGACGTAGAAGGCTGAGTTTCGGCAGATTTGGACGTGGAAGGCACTTTGTCGTCTGTCTTCGCTGCTGCGTTTTCGACGCTAGGTGGAGCACCGGTTTTTAGTGCCAGCAGCTCCAAGATGTCTTCCTTCAGCTTCGCGAATCCATTGCTGACCTTTTCGTAATAGCGGCTCGTGATGTATTCAGACTCGTTGGGTCCGAATCTAAGTAGCGCTTGATGACCTCTATCGAAATTCTCCCATAGTTGTTCCTGTTTTTCGAGCTTCGCCCTCAAGTAGTCCAGCGTCTTGCGGTGCAGCGAGTCCTTCCGATAGTTGATTATCAGTCGCTCAATTTCTTTTCCCTCCGTCACCTGCGATAAAATGAGTTCCTCCATTTGAACTGTGAAAGGAAAAAAATTTTTAAATTATTATTAAGATCGCGAGTTCTTGATCTCGCCGGGGCCTCCAAATGTTTCTGCTGGACAAGGGCTTCTCCTTGTCCTGATGCGATAAAAGAAAATGACTCTGAAATACTGATGTGATAAAGAACCGAAATTCTGAAATACTGAACATCTTTATTGCTTAACGCTGAGTTTATATAATATTAAAAATGCTTACGCTAATGGGAAAGTAAAAATGCTGACGCTAATGGGAAAGACAAAAGTGCATATTATACATATTTTGGCTGCATACATAACAGGCTAGCCATGTGTGCATGAAATATAAAACTGTGTGAAACATTGTTATGTAGCGGAGGCCTAGGAAGAATTATTTCGACCCTAAAGCCAAAATAATTCTGAAAGGAAAAATAAGGTTCGGGATAGACAGGGCTGAGAATCACCTACCTCCATCTCACTGACATTCTATGTGCTGGTGCGACGCGCTAGCTTGATGCCGGGTCTAGCTGCGGGAGTCGTGGGGGTTATGTAGGTTATGGTTTGGATTTTTTGTCGTCTTCGATTTACAATTGGACACGCCGGAAAACTGCACAGCGAAAGAACATATCGCGAATTCCAAGACTGTTGAAGCAAAAGAAAGGTGCGACGATCAGCACGAGTTTTAAGAAACTTTAGGCTAAGATTTTCTTCCGTTTTGTTTTGATATATTTTTTTTTGGCCACGAGAAAACGACTTCGAGAAAAAAAATGCGGCGGAATCTCCTCGTGTAAGATGTGGAAATTTCACTTCACCGAAAAAAAAACGATTTTTGAAAATTTATGTTCAGCACAATTTATCCGATTGTATTTCCCCGGGGACTGCACTGCAATCATTACACCTTGCCACGATTGCAAAATTTTTTTCGGATTCCCACTTTAAAGTTTTCACTGTCAAATCTGCTCGCGCCGATTTTTTCTTTTCCTCGCCTCGTTCTTTAGTTGTCACCTCTCTGCCACCTTTTTTTCCCCCTCTCGTTCTAGCTGACCGGATCGAGTGGCCATGTCGTTTAGGTTTGCCAGATGTGTTCAGGGGTACACAACACGAATGCACTAAAAACTTGTTTGCCTTGCAATTTATCAATGCAATCCTTAATCGTGAACTTATTTCATTTTTGAAAGTCTATACCCATCCTCATTTCCCCGGTTTTTTTTTTCACTAAAACGATATGTGAGGCATATGGTGATTTACTCGGACAGATGAGAGCTTTGAGACAATGCCATTTACAATTTCTTTCTCAAAAAAAGACATTCGTTTAGGAGTAAAATATATATATTTTCTTGCCACAAGATGAAACCACGGTATTTTCGTATGAAGTAAAAGCACGGCCTAGCAAGACGTCATTGCACATCGTATCATCAGGAACAGCCTTAAAAGTTAAATTAAAAGAAATCTTGTTGCAATAAATATTTTGGTTTGAAACTCCAAAAATTTTGAATTTTGACTTATTGATTCCTTTAAAACTGCCAAAACTTTGTTCAAGATTGAGATTTTTAGCTAACCTTTTTTTGATTAGTGAAATTGGACTACCGCTGTCCACAATAGCATCTACTTTAATATTAAAAGATTCAAAAAGTACTTCAACAAAATATTCGGCAACAATTGACTATATATACCTTCCGGGATGACGTTCCTTTGCAGTCATCTGTCTTCCGATATGACGTTCGTCTGCAGTCTTTATAATTGTGTCCAATCAGTCCACAGTTGTAGCATGCACTACGCTCTTTGGTTTGTTGACATTGGCTGGATAAATGACCTACATTTCTACAGCTGAAACAGTTCTTTGCGATTTTTTTTTTCAGTTATTTGATTCGGCTAATCTTAACTAGCTAGGGTGTAGCCTTGTGGGTAGCGTGTTTGTTTTGTAATGCGAAGGTCGTGAGTTCAAATCCTGGTCGACGCAATATATAATTCCAGCTAATTGCGTGCTTGAATATATTTGGTCACCTCAATCTACGAAAGTGAAAAATTCGTAGAAAGAGGGTTGTGCGAAGGACTAACAACCCTTCCACAATAAGTAATAAAAAAAAATGTTAAGGAACCTGAATGTCAGGAGGCCAAGGTCCGATTTGGGCTGTAGCGCCATTGTAGAAGAAGAAGAAACTTAACTTATCCGTACTCCATTGCGCAAAAGATGGAAAAGAAATTTAATGTGAGAGCTTGCGCCGAAAGTTGACCGCAAGCGGAAATGGGTTGGCCATTATTCTGAGTACGTGCAATGCTGTTCGGCAGCCGCTAGCCACTAAGAGCGCATTTAATGTCATTCAGCAACACTACCTTTGAGTTTTCCTGTTTATATGTTACGCAGAAGCTACCCTTCTACCTTTTGGAGCATTTGTATTTGGGGAATCCAACGTTGTACATTGTCGTCTCCTGAGTATTCCGGAATCAGTGCCGAAAAAAGTTGCGCTGCAGAAAAAGGCGATGTCGGATTGATTGCCGGACTGTTTTCAAGATTCTCCAACATCATCGAATTCCTTGCGTTTCGTCTACCCATATTAAATACACCGTTAGAAAACTCCTTTTCTGGTATACAATACGACTTCAAATGCAAACTAATCGTGAAATTATCCAGATTTTCTCTGTAATACGTTTAATTCAAATTGGTCAAATTTTTCTGGACAAGCATTTCTGACAACGGGATCGATTAACAGAAAGATTTGGAAACTGGTAAGTCTCCTGAATACTCTTTATTTATAATTATTATTAATATATTCCAATTCAAGGAACGTTGCAGCAAATTTTGGGAGATAGAAGTCCCTAAATATACAGAGACGCAATTTAAAATCGATTTTCGAACGACAAGAAAATCATTTGAAAAGTTGTGTGAAAAACTTTCAATTTTGGAAAGGCAAGATAGCAATTGGAGGAAAGCCATTCCCTTGGATAAAAGGGTAGCTATAGCTCTGTATTCGCTAGGTTCTTCGAGTGAACACAGAACTATTGCCACCTTGTTTGGAGTCGGACGGACAACTGTTGGTGAAATAATCATTGATTTCTGTCAAACAGTTTGTGATAAAATGCAAAGTGAGTAATTGGGATCATACCCACCCACGCAATAAAAAGTAGTTGAAATCACTACAGGATTCGAGAGTCTTGGTTTTCCCCAATGTTTCGGAGCTTCTTTGGCATTTTTTGGAAGAGTACTATTCCAGCGCATGTACGGTTTTCTCCATCAACTTCATTTGCTCTCTGGCAACTTCCTTTGCAAATACGAACTCTTCGCGCATAATATCCTGCGAAGACTTCGCAATTTGATTTGCTTCTTGCAGAAGGCTTGCAGTGTTACTGCGCTTCCTAGGTCGCTCTCGAGATGATGCGTTCGATGAAGCCATCGATGAGGGTTGCGGGGCGGTTTCAGGAAGTGGTGATGGCGTCGATGGAGATAATGGTGACGGCGTTGAGTCGCTGTTAGTCGACGACGTGGAAGTATGGAGTGGCGCATGTAACTGCTTGGAAGGAGATGGGGACATGGCGCAGTCGACTTCCTGAAATTAAATATCAGTGAATTACATTTAGAAATCAATTTTTAGTTACATAAACATATGATTCCACCAACAGATCGGAGTTGTTACTTGGGAATTGTCCCAGGATCACGTGTACTTTATTATAATATTTCCAAGTGGAAGGCGACCCACCAGATGGTCCAAACCGTTTTTTTTCACTCCTAAAAATAAATAACAAGCCGCTTTAGAATATTTCTTTGTAAGGCTGAAGATAATGTTTCTGCTTACCTATATTTTTGCGTGAAATTATTAATTTTAATATGTATTTCATCCGGAGTGTGCGAAGTTAATTCTTCCGCCATCGTCGCATACACATGCGCATTCCGCCGACATATTCTTAAATCTGGTATGTAGTCCCCATATAAATCTGGGAGCAACAACTCGTCGTCCTCCGTCCAGTTCACTCGTTTCCGTTTATTTTCCATAATATTAATTTAAAAATTGTGACAACACGTTACTGACAGTTGCATTTGTGCTGTCAGAAAATAACTTCTCTTCTTTCTAGCATGAAAACCTTATATGAAATGACCAGCTCTAGTACATTTTTCATCATTATAGCCCTAATTACGTGAAAAATGAGGTGATTTAGCTGAGATGATATTGCTGATAAATGATAACTATTTTGGCAATTTAACTAAATAAGCATATGACACACAGCCGTTTAATGATAATTTAGCTGCGCTATGTGTCAATGGTATTATTTTAGTTAAAATTATATTAAGAAAAAACGCTGTTCTCTTGTTGTTTTTTTATTTTATTCTCCTTCAACAACCAAACGCCAACTCTTATCATCACTTTAGGTACATTGAAAAGTTTAATAGCAATGGCTACTACAGTTGTGCTAAGCTGTACATCAATAATGGGATGAACAAGAAGCGTAGCATTAGATAATGCACATTTGATTTTGTTTAAATGCTTCCATACAATTATAGGGTCATGAAAATGTTGCCTTAGCGTAGCGTTAGCTTTCTTTTCCTTTTTGAAGTGTTGTGATGTGGAAGTAGATTGGAGCCAAAAGATGTGCTAATTGAGGAACGAACATATAGTAGTAACTGACCATGCCTGCGAATCGTTCAGTCTTATTACGGTTCTTCCCCGACTGGGAAAAACGTATTCGCCGAAAAACCCCTCGCACTAGGGGCGGAACGTGGCCTGTCCGGCCAACCCGTGGAGACGGGTCGTGGGCGCCAGTGGCTCGTTTTCTGTAGGCCACGCTCCTCGTTCTTCCTTCGAATCGAACCACAGATTCGAAGTAGATAAAAAAAGAGAACGTCTTGTGCAAAAGAACGCGGAAGAGGCTGAAAAAAGACGTTACACCGAATCTTCACATTCAAAAGAAAATAAATGGCGAATAAAAAAAAAATGGAAATAAAACTAAATTGCCCACTGGCTTTATTCTTTCAAAAAGACCCTAGCTACTCGTTACGTTACTCTTTGTCTCAAACAAGAAAATTCCCTAGCTAAATAATTCTTTTTTCATTTACTTGTTGTTTTTCTGAATCGACGCTCGTTGGGGCCCTTGCTGTAGCTCGACGTCCCTCGTCGTCGTTGAAAATCGATGAATGCTATTCTGGATCCTCTTGCCTGGTTCGCTCGTTGATTTCGACACCCTTTTTTTGTCTCGTATGTTCGTAGTCTCACGTTGATTTCGACACCCTTTTTTGTCTCGTAAGTTCGTATTTCACACACTCCGGTTTTTTCAAAATCTAGCCACCAACTTGTGGCACTCAATCTACTTTAACGATTTTTTTTTTTACACTGGCACCTGCAATAATACTTGAGTTTCTTTTTCGTTATACTCTGGCACGTCCTGCCGCTGGCTTGGTCACTCGCTAAAAAGAGGACGAGCCAATATTACGATTCTTCCCCGACTGGGAAAAAACCTATTCACCGAAAAACCCCTCGCACTCGGGGCGGAACGTGACCTGTCCGGCCAACCCGTGGAGACGGGTCGTGGGCGCTAGTGGCTCGTTTTCTGTAGGCCACGCTCCTCGTTCTTCCTTCGAATCGAACCACAGATCCGAAGTAGATAAAAAAAAAGAGAACGTCTTATGCAAAAGTACGCGGACGAGGCTGAAAAAGACGTTACACCGAATCTTCACATTCACAAAAAAAAATGGCGAATAAAAAAAAGAAATGGAAATTAAACTAAATTGCCCACTGGCTTTATTCTTTCAAAAAAAGACCCTAACTACTTGTTACGTTAAAAGATTTATATCTTATATACTTGAAAATAACACCCTTGTTGCGACTATTCTCCTTACTGGACACTTGATAAAAGAGGCCGAGCCCGGCTTCCTTCCATCCATGAAGCTTCGTGGCGGGATCTTTTCCCTAGCATTCCGGACAGGCCACGTTCCGCCCCTAGTGCGAGGGCTTTTTCGGCGAATACGTTTTTCCCAGTCGGGGAAGAACCGTAATAGTCTGTTGAATCAGGTTTGGGAGATCCTGATAAGGTAGTCAGCGTGCAAAGACAAAAAAAGGAAAATAAAGTAAATAGCAGAAAAGGCAAAGGCAGTCGGAAGAACCCATCGACTCGATGGATCCGCCAGCGGCAAGGTTACGTATTCAAGAAATAGCTCTCTCTTCCCATAATAGAGCCTTCTAGCCCTTCATTAGGCCTACCGACTTGCCTATCCAGTCGCAATTTACTTCGTTCTTCGTTTGTCCGCTTTCCTTTCAGGTGTACGGTAAGGGTGGATCACAATGTTCTTCGTTTTGCGCTTGTTCGTTTTTCGTTGAGGCGTCTGCGGAGTGTGAAACATCCAGAAATTGAAACTCTCAAAGATTTAACCCACTTTTCGAAATGCCATCCATTGGTTAGTGGTAGTTCCGAAAATGTTAAAGTTCAGGTTCACCGGGACAATGACAATGTCTTTCAGTACTTGTTTTTCATTAAATTTTGAAGCATTCGTCGCATAATTGACATACGAATGGTTTATCACCTGGATCAGACGGTCGTGCTTCGTTGTTCGTTTTTCGTTGATGCGTCCGATGAGGGCGATGATGGATGGCAATGTGGTTCGTTCTGCGGTTGTCCGTTTACCCTGGAGGCGTCCGGCAAGGGTGAAGGTGGATCGCAGTGTGCTTCGTTCTGCGCTTGTCCGTTTTCATTTAATACGTACGTCGAGGGTGCATCACAATGTTCTTCGGTCTGCTCGTGTCCGTTTTTCGTTGAGGCGTTCGGCGAGGGTGAGGATGGATCGTTCTGCGCTTAACCGTTTTTCGTTGGGGGCGATAGTGGATCGCAGTGTGCTTCGTTTTCCGTTCATGCGTCCGGCGAGGCGGATGGTGGATCGCAATGTAGTTCGTTCTGCGCATGTCCGTTTTCCGTTGAGGTATCCGGCGAGAGCAATGGTGGATCGCAGTGTGCTTCATTCTGCGCTTGTCCGTTTACCTTTGAGGCGTACGACGAGGGTGGATCACAATGTGCTTCGTTCCGCGCTTGTCCGTTTTCCGTTTAGGCGTTCGGCGGCGGCGATGGTGGATTGCAATGTCTATCGTTCTGCACTTGTCCGTTTTCCGTTGAGGTGTCCGGCAAGGGCGATGTTGGATCACATTGTGCTTCGTTCTGCGCTTGTCCGTTTCCCGGCGAGGCAACAAGTGCAACATTTCCAAGTGACCCACACTTACCTTGGTGCGTGGAGGATCACATGCATGGGATTTTTTAACGCAAGGCGTCATGACTACGAGTACGATTCAAATGCCGTTTTAAACTAGCTTTGTCCTTTTATGTCTCTCCACAGACATACAAGACATACAATTTATTACGTTATTCTCCGGTCGAGAATCCGTTGCCAGAAAACCCCTCTCACGTGGCGGAACGTGGCCTGTCCGGCCAACCCGTGGAGACGGGTCGTGGGCGCCAGTGGCTCGTTTCTGTAGGCCACGCTCCTCGTTCTCCCTCCGAACCACAGATTCGGAGTAGAAACCAAAAAAAAGAACGTGTTATAATAGAATAATTGGTCCATTGTTAAAAATGGAGGAATATTCTATTAACATGGAATATAATAATATGTCACAAAGGATAATACGTACACCAGCAGGTGTAACGAGGGTTCGTAAAAGAGTCTCGGAGACAGTATAGATTTACCTTATGTAAATCTATACAATAGAGAGAAAACGGAAACATGGATTTACCCAATGTAAGTCCATATAACTTCGTGAATTAATGGGGTTCAAAAGCCGTACGTACGTATGGTTCTGAGACCGAAAGCGTTCTTCGGGTTGGCAGCTTTTGGGGGAATACGGCCCAAAGGCCGGACGCACGTTTGGCCCTGAGGCCAGAGGCGATTCAAAGATTTGTAAATTAAAAGAATACGGCCGGAAGGCCGGATGCACTTTTGGCCCTAAGGCCAGAGGCAATCTTATGGAATACGGCCCAAAGGCCGGACGCACTTTTGGCCCTTAGGCCAGAGGCGATCTCGTACATAAAAAGATATAGCTAACGGGCCAAAGCGAGCCCCAGCCAAAAATAAAAAGATAGTTTAATGTTTACCATTTCGTTTTATTATTTTGATGGCTCTGATTTCTCGGTGTTGTTGTATGGATGGTACTGATGTTCTTGATTCCGGATGGTTTCGACTTTTCTGCGTTGTTGAACTGGTTGAACTGATGTACTTGATTCCGGATGGTTTCGACTTTTCAGCGTTGTTGAACTGGTTGAGCTGATGTACTTGATTCCGGATGGTTTCGACTTTTCAGCGTTGTTGAACTGGTTGAACTGATGTTCTTGTTTCACGATGTAGATTATGGTTCTTAGAATCTCCTTGCTCAAAAAGGTTGAGCACTTAATCTTATTTCACAACTTGTAATTTTTTATTCACTTTTTTTCTTTCTTGCTCAAAATCGAGCAGTCACACTTTCACAGAGTCGGGTGTTTGGGTATAAAACAATCACTCCCCTCGATCCGTCAATCGTACTTAATTATATAGTTCTTTTTTGCTGAACTTTACAAAAAGAAATATGCAATCAAATACAATGTTCAATAATTTTCGATCTGGATTGCGAAATCCAAACGCATTTAAACTAGTCCATTTCTGGATGTCGCAATCCAAACCTACTTTTCAAATTATTAATCCACTTTTTAAATTGGTAATCCACTTTGCGAATCCGATTGCGATTTTTCTTCATCGCATTGTTTATCTTTTGCAAAAATTGCTTACATAGTGTAATGACACGAAACTAAGTCAATATGGTGGTTAGTCATACTTAGTTAGCAGGTGTGTTCGAGGGATTCCCTCATGTTTTGAAACATGAGTCAACAACTTGCCGCTTATGTGTTTTGATTTTTTGTTTTCTTTAGTGGCGTCACCGTAAGCATTTCTTTGCCGAGCCGATATATTCAGGTGGATTATTTTTATTCACCGGATTAATTTCATGTATACATGTGATATGCATATTTTGTCCTATAAGACTTGCTCTTGGCATCGAAATTGTCGGTGCGCGTAATTGAGCGGTAAATGTTTGTTGTTTATGGAATCTCCCTCGATTTCGTGTCATCACAAACGTCTTGTGTAAAAAAAAACGCGGACGAGGCTAAAAAAAAACGTTACAACGATCTTCACACACAAATAAAATTTAGTCAAGCAAAAAAAGATAATGTGGAATAATGTAATATTTGCCCACTGGCTTTATTCTCAAAACCTAAGCTAAACTCTACGTTAAAAAAAGGTTTCCACCAGGAAAAAAAATCACAACTTCCCTAGCTAATAAAATTTACTTGTCTAGATCCGTATCGTCGCTCGTTGGGGCCCTTGTCGAATACTTAACTCGCCGTCCTAGAGTTTCGTCGTCGTACGCCGCTCCGTCGCTTCCTTTTCTTTGTTCGCCGATTCCGCCGTCGTCGTCTCCACCGCTGCGGGGCTTCGTTGAATCCTTGATTCTGCTTCCTTGGTTCTGTTGGTAGCCACTTGATCAACCGCCACACTCCGATTTTAAAAAAACAAAAGCCACTAACTCGTGGTACTGGACTCTACTCTATTTCCGACACACTCGATTTTATCTGATTTTTCCACGTCTAGACTCGGCGCTGGTAATTTAGCAAAGACAGACAGACATACAGACAGCTGGCATTCGAAAATTTTCGAAAATCCATAGAGCCCGTACAAGTCGAACATAGCCGAACAGAAAATCAAGACTACGGAAGAAAGAAGGGAGTAATACCCAAGAAATTGAAATCAGCCAGGCAGCTAGAAAAGTTATCGGTGCCAGCCAAATCCCTTCACCGAATCATCGTCAGTAACCTCCGCAGTGGCGTTACTCGAAACGATATCGAGATTTTATTTGGCGATTTCGGTGAATTATTTGAAGTACGACTGACGGAACACGGCCGGGCCGAAGTCATCTTCAGATCGCTAAACGATGCTGAAAGGGCAATCGAAGTATATCACAATCGGTTCTTGGACGGCTAACTAGCTCAATGTCATCTTGAAGCGCCGCCCACCACGTTCGAGGATGTCCTGGTCAATAGATTCGAAAAATTATCGGTCAAGAATTCTGAGCCGGTATCAGATTATCGCATTGTGGTCAGCAATCTTTGTTGTGTAGTAGTAGTTTGGGGGGGGGGGGGGGCTTCTTTGCCGTCGAGCTGTTTTCACAGCATCCAAATGCGACGGACTTTTTTGTGTTACGTGTTCGTGCGCGGCTACCTTAAGGCACCGTAACTGTGTTGTTTCATACTTACTTATTTTTTCCAATTGAAAAGACGATTTTCCTGATGTATAATTATTTATTGACGGCACTTTTTTACTTCTGTCCTACTTCCAATTTAGTTGAATTCAGTCCGTTGCCTGAGCATAAAGGCCGACTGATCTACTTATTTTACCTACTTAAATACTGCATTTTTTACAAATTACTTAATTTGCTATGCTTACCTAAATAACTTAACATTACAACATTACGAGACGGCAGTTCGCAACCTCAATTCCGCGTTTCAAGCCGGGAAGTCAGTCATATATTTTCAATTACCAAATTTGCTGACTGACTTCCTAGCTTATAGCTCATGCCGACCTTCAAAGCCATACCGGCTGTATAACGCCCAAGTAGCAAAAAGCAATATTTACCATTCACTTTAAGCGCCACCCAACAGGTGTGTTTACGGTATTGACCTTGATGTCGGGTGCAAGCTGGCGTTACGGTTGAACTTGCGATATTGTAGTCTCATATTGTTTTACATTTAAATTATGCATGAATTATAACTGGATTTAGTTATCGGATTATCTGATATACATAGATTATAACTGGATTTAGTTATCGGATTATCTGATATATCTGATACACACTGATATACAACAGTCACTCCGGAGTTCCGCTTATGGCCCGATTGCCTTGAAATTCGCTGATGTCAATTTCAGGGTGGGAAGACGTTTGTTTTCTCTTTTCTACAAGAGAGACATGTGGTCGATGGAGGCAATCGTCTTTATCACGTGGATTTTGAGGTTCTTTCTTCGGGCCACGTGGGTTGGAAAAAAAATCTACGTTGGTTTTTATCTTCTTTTTCTTCTCTTTTCCGTTTCTTTCGTTCATTTACGACAGGTTAACTCTGGACTCGCTATATAAAGTACATGGAATTGAATTAATATTAATCATACTTAATTCATACATAATTTAGCAAATATCTTTTAATATTTCACCTGAAATTTTCGAAAATAACACGTTCAAACTAATTATTTTCAAACAACACGCATCGCATCTCTGGAGTCACTTACTTGGCGAGAAGGTCGTCCACAGACCTCCTCGTGGCTACTGGATCAAAATCCACCCGGCTCCATGGATCCCGGCCTTTGATGCCGATAAATCGCCAAATTTTTATGCTTCGCCGTACCGGCTGACGTGCACGGTATTATGTTTTTTTTCCACATACTAAAAGATCAGAAAAACTACTGCGGTCGACCCGCTTAATACTTGGTAAGAATAAAAAAACAACGGAACACGTTTTGATTCGCGCACACAAAAAAAAAACTCTCAAAAAGACCTTATTCTGTTTTATTATTGCAACCTACTTTGGCCACAGCTAGATGAAGAAGAACGACTCTCGTCTTTACCTTGCTCCAGCTTTCCGATTGATTACTCAAAGCCCTAGGCAATTCTCCACGATGAACTTTCACTCAAAGAGAGTTCAGGGTCGATGAGTGAATTCTTTCCTCGTCTCTATTTTTTTCCCGTTGTCTCTGACCGGATCGAGCTAGAGTCCTGATCGAGTTAGGGTGGCCAGGTGTATTTTGGGGAGCGTTCTTTATTAAATTTTTTTTTCGTAAAATTTTTTTGCAGATCACGTTAAATATTTTTTCAGGGCACGTTAAATATTTTTGCAGGGCACGTTAAATTCGTCACACACAACAGGTTGCGATCGATTTGTGTCCCCTTGCGGAGTACCTCGTTCTCTCAAGATGGAAAGTCGAAGTAGAAATCAACGTTGAGCGCTGTGCGGTCGGTCGAGACGTTATCCCTCCCGATCCCCTTCTATTTTTACCGCGTGGTGACACACACAAAAAAAAAAACGTAATCGCAATTATAAAGTATACCTGGTGAATAATCCGAATATCTTCTTCTGCAATTCCGCTTCGTTTTGTTTCTTTCTACCTTTGCACCACAACCTCTCGTCTGGAGGTTCTTGTTTCGTCCCTCGTCTTTTCTTTTCTCCAAGAACTGTCATCGTTCGCCACTGAGCTCCCCTCAGAGCTGGATAGCGAGCAATTTCAATATTGCTGCGTGCGAAATTTTTAAATTTTGTGTTGGCTGGTATGAGCGACCATTACATCATGTTGATTTTGTTCTGTATGATGTGCTGAAACGAAGTTCTGATGTATCGGCGTTCTGTTGTAGCATCGATCGTAAAGAGGAAATCGCTGTATCGAATTTAAAATTGAATTTAACCCCTATTTTCTTAAATTGGAACTGGAGCTATCGACCCCGAGGGATGCGACTGATCAAAGTGCAAGGTAGCTATGCTTCAGTTGTATAGCCCACCAGAGGTTATCTGGTGCCTCGGGAGCTGGGAAGCCCATGGAAGGTTGCTTCCACCACCAGTGCTGGTTGAAGTCGTCTCTTGACGTACACGAGGTGGCTGTGGTGCCCATATCGCGGACAGGGCAATATTATGTTGCTCAGCGTAAGGTTGCGTTGATCCAACAACCTTTTGCCATGAACGAAAGATTGGCAGAGATTTAGATAGGTCTCGCATCAAGCAATATGAATGCTGACCTTGCAGATGGTATAAACTGCCACAATTCGAGTTGCTAAAGACAACAGTGAGGTAAAGCCCATGAGGTAGGAATTCACTTTAAACAAACAATACAATCTGGAGCTATCGACATTTTTTTATCGACTTCAATTAAAAACTCCTAATTGACGTATTTATTTATTTAGGATTCATCAATATATGTGATTACTTACAATTTATATTATAAGGATTACAGCACAACATCAAATAACATATTTCTTTATCAAAGCTGACTTTATCTGAGCAATATTAAGATTAAAATCAATGTTGCTATAATTAAAGTAAAAAGCCCGTGAAATGGAGGTAATAAGTTCGATGGAATGGAATGTCAAAAAGTACGTAGTTTCTCAAGGCTTGATAAGGTATTTTGAAGGAGTGAGCTCCTAGGAAGGGCGATTTAACCTGAAATTAATTTAACTTAGTATAACTTCTAAATTCGTTAGCTCCAAACCCAGTATATGACGCATCTGTACTACTAACTGGCGATCTACTCTACGACGACTCTTCTACGATAATAGTTTGATAACTAGTGTGCAGCAGTGAATTCTCAATTGTTTACATTACTTTTATTTAAGTGCCTGGTATTAACAATTTAACAATATCTGGGTTTAAATACCAAGACCACCCAATTGTTACCTAGATAAGCTCTTCCGTATGTCGTCCTCGTCCTCATTGCGCAATGTGTGCAAGTTCAATTCGGCGACTTGGATGTTCTACCTATGAAATAGAACACGTGCGTACTTTGGACTTTGCGAAGAAAGAACTCTGACGCGTTCCATGAAGACTGCTACCGATATTTGATCCATAGTAACACCCGACGTAGCAGTAATCACTACACCACGTTAAAAATTCAAAGGACTTGTTTTAATCAGTCTTGAATCTCTTTGAGCTTCTTCTTCCCATTTTGGTTGAGTATTTCAACCGAGAATCGAAAATATGCAGCAGCAATGCATCAGCCATTTATGAGTTATTGCCTACCGATAGAATGGATCTGATATGGGCTTTCATTCGATTAACGATGGGTGTTAATTCATCGGTGGATGGTTTGACTGAGCTTTGAATTGAAAGAATTGAATACAGTGGAGGACAAAAGTCAACGGCAGCACCTTATATTGAGGTTCTGGTTAATTGGAAGCTTTAATTAAAAATCCATTGATGCACATTTTTTCAGTAAAGTAAATATATTTATAAAAAAAACAAAAACAAAAATTTTCCATAACAAACTTAAAGAGAAATTCATGAAAACATAAAAAATTTAATGGACAAAAGTCTACAGCAGTTATATACTGACTTATACACAAAAAATTTCCAACTCAATGCTTAGTATGTGTAGTAAATTTTTTTACAACATACACGCTGTATTTAGCAACTGACTCGGATGTCTTGTTACTCTTATATTAATCTTGAAACAAACACACTTTTGCCTTTGAAATTATTTTATTAAATTATACTCGTTTACAGGAACGAAGTCCTCGACTTGTCGGTTCGGCTCAGACTGCCCGGTCGGGGTCAATCCTCCTCCGCATTACACCTTCGATACTTACCATTTCTTTCGCAATCGCCCTCATTTCGACGTAGTTCGGCATCAGCACTATTTCTTTCGTCGGTTCAATAAATTCGATAATTTATTGATCGTACGAAAGAAAAATGAAATTAAGCGATGACCCATTTCGGTCATCATAAATTTACCCTCAAGCTAAGGTTCAACGGGTCTAAAGTACGAAACATTATCGGAATGATGTTTCGTAATTTATTGCCGCGGTGAAAGATATGTAAGCATATTCGATCATATGCATACGAAGAGGTTGTTGGGAAATATGATCCCAAGTACTTGCTTTCGAGCCGTCGTCTTTTGTGCGGCGGATTTTCTTAGAGAAAATAAAACATAAACGTAGCGCGATCCCATTGAGGCAGGTCGGCGTTGTTTATGTTTGAAAAAAGAGGAAACCTAGCTCGTAGTAGAAATATGAGCTCAAAAGAAATTGACATTGAAAAATGTCGAAGCGAGATATGTATGGGAAACGCGAGATTATTTATGTTGGGACGATATATGGTGTGAGTTAATAAATTCGATCAGGTGTGACCGGATTTATTACATATGTTTTCTCTATTAGAGTTTTTGGTTTGGTCCATTTTCAAAGTGATTTCTTGGCATTTAATTTTTGTATACAGTAGTCCCTCGACTTACGTCGGAGATAGGTTCCGAGAATTTGCGACGTAAGTCGAAAACGACGTAACTCGAGGGTAGAAGCAACCTCAGGCGATAAATGTATAAACTTTAATTTTTTGAATATATTTATTTTTTAAGTTTGCACATAATTCATTTTTTTAAAGAAAGTCGTGGGTTTTCGTCTACGAAAGTTTTATTTTCGTATACAATTGCGTATGTCGGCTGTTACTTGCCTTCATAAAGTGTCTGTACACGACTACACGTCATATTACAAATAGTAATCAAGGCAACAAGTAGCAAACGGAATAAGTATTTATAAAACTTACGAAAATCACGGGATCATTTTCTTTGAAGATTCTTAATCTTTATCTAAATGTTCGAATGCTTTGGCCAAATCTTTTAATTGAAATGTTTTTCCTTGATCACACTATGGTCCTTTGATATTTCTTGTGTTTCATTCTCACTTGCCAGAATTTGCTCAAGCTCCTCATTACTTAGTGAATTCACTTTTACCAGGGGAAAAATTTTCATATGAACAAACATCGGTTCTATGAAATCGCAACGTAAGTCAAGGGACGGACGACGTAATTTCAAGGGTTTGGTCTCCAAGTAATGAACGAAGTAAGTCGAAAAAACGTATAACAAGGGAGACGTAAGTCAAGGGATTACTGTAAATGAAAATTTTGAAAGTATCCAATTCGGAGCGGAAAAAGTTGATCCAGAACGGAAAATACTAAATCCAGAAGGCAGCAGCGACAGTATAATCTAACGAAATATGGTCCGTATTTATGCACGGGTTACGATATATATTTGCTGCATGAACCATGTTTAATGTGTTCGATGGCTTTGATTCATAGTCGAGTTAAACGGATTTTTTATTCGAAATCAATCCCGATGGGAGCATTAGAATCAAAATTGAAACTTCATACTGTAAAGATTTAAATCACCCTCACGTAAATAACACTGACAACAACCGGGGTCCAGCGAGTCAGACTATTAAAAAAGGAGTACTTACACCGCAGCAAACTCGGGCTACGTGGAATCAGTCTGAAAAGTTGTCGATTTTTTTCCATAGGAAGCGTGTAAACAGGAAATCGTCGCTTTTTTCAGTCAATTTTCAGGCCGACAATTCTCCTTGCGTATTTCACTCCTCGGTAAAACAAACCGTAGACAAATTGACGATGATGATAGATAAACTTTTAAAACTGCACGGCACCGTGATGTAGCGTTCACTTAATGTGACTCAAAAAATATCGGGCTTGGTTTCGAAAACAAACACCGGTATTCCCACAGAAGTACAGTAGTCCCTCGACTTACGTCGGAGATAGGTTCCGAGAATTTGCGACGTAAGTCGAAAACGACGTAACTCGAGGATAGAAGCAACCTCAGGCGATAAATGTATAGACTTTAATTTTTTGAATATAAATGTATTTATTGTTTAAGTTTGTACATAATTCATTTTTTTAAAGAAAGTCGTGGGTTTTCGTCTACGAAAGTTTTATTTCCGTATACAATTGCGTATGTCGGCTGTTACTTGCCTTCATCAAGTGTCTGTACACGGCAACAAGGCAACAAGTAGCAAACGGAATACGTATTTATAAAACTTACGAAAATCACGGGATCATTTTCATTGTAGATTCTTAATCTTTATCTAAATGTTCGAATGCTTCGGCCAAATCTTTTAATTGAAATTTTTTTTTTCTTGTTTACACTTTACTTACTTACGATGGCGCTACAGCCCAAATCGGACTTTGGCCTCCTGAATGCTTTGCCTCCATCCATCTTGGCTCAGTGACCGCGTCCTCCAGTTTGAAAATCTTAGCAGTGATTTGCTGTCTGCGTCAATCGAATCCTCCCAGCGCTTTCGTGGTTTTCCGACCGGTCTCTGTCCGTTGACTTTCCCTTCTAGCGTGCGTTTGAGAATTCTTCCGTCATCCTTGTTTACACTTTGGTCCTTTGATATTTCTTGTGTTTCATTCTCATTTGCCAGAATTTCCTCAAGCTCCTCATTACTTGGTGAATTCACTTTTACCAGGGGAAAAATTTTCATATGAACAAACATCGGTTCTATGAAATCGCAACGTAAGTCAAGGGACGGACGACGTAATTTCAAGGGTTTGGTCTCCAAGTAATGAACGAAGTAAGTCGAAAAAACGTATAACAAGGGAGACGTAAGTCAAGGGATTACTGTATATCCATCAGTAATGTAAAGTTGATGGATACTTGATTGATAAATCGAAGTTTGTCTTGCATAAAGATTCTGGATATAATCTTGGTTTTTCTCCAAGAGGTTTATTTTTTCGTTATATGATTTAGCATCGTCATTATCCAGAGTTCCGAAAAAGTATTTTGCCAATGTGCCAATTCCATCGATTAAGTTTCGATTTTGTAGACGATATTTAGGACCTGTACCTCGATAATTTTGTAGAAGATTATTTTGTAGATCTAATCGGTGAATAGCTGCGTTTGCATGAAATAAGAGAATTTCGCAATCGAAATTAATTTTATTGTTGAAATTGATTTTTGTGCAGATATATTCCATGTTATCGATGTAGGAGGTTAATATCTCGTGTTGAGTTAGTAAATTTGTAAGGTTTGTGTATATCAAAAGTGGCCATTTGCTGCTGTAGAGGCGCAAAGCTCCGGTATTCTCGTAATTTTCTCCATATTCGTTTTTCAACGTAGTTATATTGTAAGGCAGTTCCTCTCCGACAGGATGAGCAGCGGATATGTTGACGATGAGTAGCATGAATGCTAAAATCTCGATGGTAACGATCATTTTGGAATTAAGTATTTTCTGGAAGAGAAAAAAAAGTACTGGCTAGATTCATGCAGTAAATAACTTTAAACGATTGTTATGGACTTTGACGTTTCGGTTTCGTATTGTTATGACGGAATTAACACCTGATGTGGAAATAATAGTATATGGACCGTGCCATAAATCAAAAAGTTTTTTACATTTGCCTTTATGTGTAGCATCGTGTTTGAGTAAGACTAGGTCTCCGATTTGGAAGCTTGCAGGATTTTGTTTTTTGTCATATTGACGTTTGGAAGTATGCTTGTTTTTTATAAGATGATGTCGTGCAATTTGCACTGTCGATGACACGACCCAATCGCTTTCTAAACTCGCTCGCGCTGTCGCTTTCTCGACTGCTTCGTTTTCCAGTCTCCGGCTAGGGCTGTCATGCAGGGTATACCATTTTTAAAATTTGAAAAAAAACAGTGCTTATTCTAAAAGCTGGAAGCCAAAGGATAAGTTATTTCGATACCAAGATATCGAAATAACTATAAAAAAGGGAAATAATCAGGTTCGGGGATGGAACTGGTCTGAGATTCACCAACGTCCATCTCGGTGGCAGTTTCGGGCTGATGCGACGTGCTAGCGCGTTGCCGGTTCTAGCTGCGGGGGTGATATTGGGGTTCGTTGCACCGACACTGACCCTAAAACCATGGCCTGTAACAACAAAAACGAGATTTAGAGCTCGTCACTGTAACGAAAGGCCGTAGCGCACGGTAACTTCCAAAAAGAATGAGTTGGCTTGTTAACCGTGCTGGTTTTACGTAACCTTTTCTGGAACAGGTCCATGAGGGTCCTGATGCTTGATCGGGAAGGGACTTAGTCCTACGCAAATATAATTACCGGAACACGTAAGGAAACTCGTTTTCATTACATCTTCCAGAAATTTGTAGATTCTACAGGCGATTCTTTCATTCAGAAATAGTGCCGGCATCTTTCAACTCCTAAATGCGGAACCTTATGGCATCGAATTGAACACTTAAATTTCTTAATTTCATTTCCATCTGACGTTCGTTTAGATTTTTTTCTTTTTTATTTTGCAATAGCGAATTCGTCCTGCTTGGATCGTAAAACAGGTGATAGGAGACGGGCTACTTTCGTGTGCGGAGTGTGTGTGCTTCGTAATGCGAGTCTCAGGTGGTATCGAAGGCATGAATTTTCTTTGGTTCTTTGGTCGTAAAATCAACTTTACGACCATCATGTACGAATCCGAAAACACAATTGTTCTGTGCACACGACAAATAACTTTAATCCGAATCGGTGTAGGCAAAACACAAATTTTCCGAAGGTTTTTTTTTTCGCATAACAATTTTTCGAAGAAATTTCTAAACACGCGTTACGTAACGTCGAAACGAACGAAATGGTTTCCATGAATAACAAAAACTTCAATGTTTTTTAAACAAGAAAAAAACTTAACTCACTTTTGAAAAAACCTTAAAATTTATTTTCACTGAATTCTGTCTCCTGCCCCCGAATATTTGGTACACTTACCTCCTCAAACTTCTAATAATCTTTCCGAAGGGTCTCCGTTCTTTTTTTTTTTCTTGTTTTGCGCAAAATCCATCGGTCGATACGCTGATTTAACTTTAATGGTCGCCCCGAAACGTGATTGAACCATACTGCACCATAAGAATAATAAAAATTTATTTTCTAATTAAACGCGAGAGACGTTAAACCTCGTCTCTCAATTTAATTATTGGCCACAAAAAAAAAAAAATTTTATTTTTAACTAGCGATCGCCCGAATTATAGTCCCGTTCAAAAAAAAAAGATTTTTATTTTATTTTTAGAAACAGCATTTATTTATTTCGTCTCGTTTGAAAGTAATACATGAAGTGAACTGATAAAAAGAAACACAAGTTGAGTTGATCGCGCACTCTCTCTTAAGTTTCAAAGTAGTAAGCAGCATAACGCGGTTCTCTTTCATTCGGTTTCTCGGGTTGCCAGTTTATTTGGAATTCAGTCGAGGTGGTCAGTTTGGTTGTGATGTTTGCTGTGACATTTCCGTGAAGTTTTGTACTTGAGAATGCTTTATGTTTTGTAACTCCCCTGACTTTGCCCGCGGAAGAATCGCAACATAAGCAATTTTTGAGAATGTAGTTAGTAATAAGTACATTATGTGAGAAATGGTAATCTGTTTAGTTTAATAACTCTTTAAACACAATATTTTGTATTTTATTGGAATCAGAACTATAAATTATTAATAATGATACCACGATACTCGCCTTTGTATGGGACAGGCTCGTGATCAAATCAATCCCGTGATTTGAGATCATATAAGTATAGAAGAGCGTTAAGGACATGTGAATAGTTGTAGCTTGAGTTAATTAGAAAAAAAGACCAAATAAAATAGCATTAAGCTTAAAACCATAACACGATTACGATTGTGCCCAATCATACGATACCATAGATGAAATCGAAATTTTTGTGATGTTAAGAAATTTTGTATGGGGAGTGGTAGAAAGGGTGACAGTACTGATCTAATTTATTTCATATCATGCAAGAGTAGCTATAAAAATATTTTGTATCAAATTTAAGCTTGAAAAATTGAATAGGAAAGAAACTTAGTGCATTGGATTTAATGAAATTGTGCAATTTGTATGGGAGGTGGTAGAAGGAGTAAAGGGTTTTTGGTGATTTTTCGACAAACAACTATGATCATAATGAAATTGATATATTTGAAATATTAGATCAGTAACGTTCACACTTTTGAAGAAAATCAAATTTTTGAAAAGTTGTAGAATTTGTCATATTGTATGGGAGGGGGTAGAAGGAGTGCAGCTAATCGGTTAATTTTTTTTCCGATATTAATAATACTGTCTATTAAGGATTTGATACAAAATTTTAGCTCGATAAAAGTTATACGTATTGAGAAAATTGGGGTAGAGTATTTCATGAAAAGCGCAGTTTGTATGGGAGGTGGTGGAAGGAGTGAGGGGTTCTTAGTAGTTTTACGAGAAACTACTACAATCATCATTCAGTTGATATATTTTAAATTTAAGATCAGTAACATTCACACTTTCTAAGAAAATCGAATTTTTGAAAAATCGAGGAATCGTGTCACCATTGTACGGGAGGGGGTAGAAGGAGTGAAGCTAATCGATTAATTTTTTTCCTGATATTTGTAATAAATTCATCGGAATTAACACCTGATGTGGAAATAATAGTATATGGACCGTGCCATAAATCAAGAAGTTTTTTGCATTTGCCTTTATGTGTAGCATCGTGTTGGAGTAAGACTAGGTCTCCGATTTGGAAGCTTGCAGGATTTTGTTTTTTGTCATATTGACGTTTGGAAGTATGCTTGTTTTTTATAAGATTATGTCGTGCAATTTACACTGTCGATGACACGACCCAATCGCTTTCTAAATTCGCTCGCGCTGTCGCTTACTCGATTGCTTCGTTTTGCAGTCTCCGGCTGTTATGTAGGGTGTGCCATTAAGACCGCCATTTTTAAAATTTGAAAAAAACAGTGCTTATTCTAAAAGCTGAAAGCCAAAGGATAAGTTATTTCGATACCAAGATATCGAAATAACTATAAAAAAGGGAAATAATCAGGTTCGGGGATGGAACTGGTCTGAGATTCACCAACGTCCATCTCGGTGGCAGTTTCGGGCTGATGCGACGTGCTAGCGCGTTGCCGGTTCTAGCTACGGGAGTGATATCGGGGTTTGTTGCACCGATAGTGACCATAAAACCATGGCCTGTAACAACAAAAACGAGATTTAGAGAGCTCGTCACTGTAACGAAAGGCCGTAGAGCACGGTAACTTCCAAAAAGAATGAGGTGGCTTGTTAACCGTGCTGGTTTTACGTAACCTTTTCTGGAACAGGTCCATGAGGGTCCTGATGCCTGATCGGGAAGGGACTTAGTCCTACGCAAATATAATTACCGGAACACGTAAGGAAACTCTATTTCATTACATCTTCCAGAAATTTGTAGATTCTACAGGCGATTCTTTCATTCAGAAATAGTGCCGGCATCTTTCAACTCCTAAATGCGGAACCTTATGGCATCGAATTGAACACTTAAATTTCTTAATTTCATTTCCATCTGACGTTCGTTTAGATTTTTTTCTTTTTTATTTTGCAATAGCGAATTCGTCCTGCTTGGATCGTAAAACAGGTGATAGGAGACGGGCTACTTTCGTGTGCGGAGTGTGTGTGCTTCGTAATGCGAGTCTCAGGTGGTATCGAAGGCATGAATTTTCTTTGGTTCTTTGGTCGTAAAATCAACTTTACGACCATCATGTGCGAATCCGAAAACACAATTGTTCTGTGCACACGACAAATAACTTTAATCCGAATCGGTGTAGACAAAACACAGATTTTCCGAAGCTGTTTTTTTCGCATAACAATGTTTCGGAGAAATTTCTAAACACGCGTTACGTAACGTCCAAACGAACAAAATGGTTTCCATGAATAACAAAAACTTGAATGTTTTTGAAACAAAAAAAAACTTAACTCACTTTTGAAAAAACCTTAAAATTTATTTTCACTGAATTCTGTCTCCTGCCCCCGAATATTTGGTCCACTTACCTCCTCAAACTTCTAATAATCTTTCCGAAGGGTCTCCGTTCTTTTTTTTTCTTGTTTTGCGCAAAATCCATCGGTCGATACGCTGATTTAACTTTAATGGTCGCCCCGAAACGTGGTTGAACCATATTGCACCATAAGAATAATAAAAATTTATTTTCTAATTAAACGCGAAAGACGTTAAACCTCGTCTCTCAATTTAATTATTGGCCACAAAAAAAAAAACAAATTTTATTTTTAACTAGCGATCGCCCGAATTATAGTCCCGTTGAAAAAAAAAAGATTTTTATTTTATTTTTAGAAACAGCATTTATTTATTTCGTCTCGTTTGAAAGTAATACATGAAGTGAACTGATAAAAAAAAACACAAGTTGAGTTGATCGCGCACTCTCTCTTAAGTTTCAAAGTAGTAAGCAGCATAACGCGGTTCTCTTTCATTCGGTTTCTCGGGTTGCCAGTTTATTTGGAATTCAGTCGAGGTGGTCAGTTTGGTTGTGATGTTTGCTGCGACATTTCCGTGAAGTTTTGTACTTGAGAATGCTTTATGTTTTGTAACTGGCTTTGCCCGCGGAAGAATCGCAACATAAGCAATTTTTGAGAATGTAGTTAGTAATAAGTACATTATGTGAGAAATGGTAATCTGTTTAGTTTAATAACTCTTTAAACACAATATTTTGTATTTTATTGGAATCAGAACTATAAATTATTAATAATGATACCACGATACTCGCCTTTGTATGGGACAGGCTCGTGATCAAATCAATCCCGTGATTTGAGATCATATAAGTATAGAAGAGCGTTAAGGACATGTGAATAGTTGTAGCTTGAGTTCATTAGAAAAAAAGACCAAATAAATTAGCATTAAGCTTAAAACCATAACACGATTACGATTGTGCCCAATCATACGATACCATAGATGAAATCGAAATTTTTGTGATGTTAAGAAATTTTGTATGGGGAGTGGTAGAAAGGGTGACAGTACTGAACTAATTTATTTCATATCATGCAAGAGTAGCTATAAAAATATTTTGTATCAAATTTAAGCTTGAAAAATTGAGTAGGAAAGAAACTTAGTGCATTGAATTTAATGAAATTGTGCAATTTGTATGGGAGGTGGTAGAAGGAGTAAAGGGTTTTTGGTGATTTTTCGACAAACAACTATGATCATAATGAAATTGATATATTTGAAATATTAGATCAGTAACGTTCACACTTTTGAAGAAAATCAAATTTTTGAAAAGTTGTAGAATTTGTCATATTGTATGGGAGGGGGTAGAAGGAGTGAAGCTAATCGGTTAATTTTTTTTCCGATATTAATAATACTTTCTATTAAGGATTTGATACAAAATTTTAGCTCGATAAAAGTTATACGTATTGAGAAAATTGGGGTAGAGTATTTCATGAAAAGCGCAGTTTGTATGGGAGGTGGTGGAAGGAGTGAGGGGTTCTTAGTACTTTTTCGAGAAACTACTACAATCATCATTCAGTGGATATATTTTAAATTTCAGATCAGTAACATTCACACTTTCTAAGAAAATCGAATTTTTGAAAAATCGAGGAATCGTGTCACCATTGTACGGGAGGGGGTAGAAGGAGTGAAGCTAATCGATTAATTTTTTTCCTGATATTTGTAATAAATTCATCGGAATTAACACCAGATGTGGAAATAATAGTATATGGACCGTGCCATAAATCAAGAAGTTTTTTGCATTTGCCTTTATGTGTAGCATCGTGTTGGAGTAAGACTAAGTCTCCGATTTGGAAGCTTGCAGGATTTTGTTTTTTGTCATATTGACGTTTGGAAGTATGCTTGTTTTTTATAAGATTATGTCGTGCAATTTACACTGTCGATGACACGACCCAATCGCTTTCTAAATTCGCTCGCGCTGTCGCTTACTCGATTGCTTCGTTTTGCAGTCTCCGGCTGTTATGTAGGGTGTGCCATTAAGACCGCCATTTTTAAAATTTGAAAAAAACAGTGCTTATTCTAAAAGCTGAAAGCCAAAGCATAAGTTATTTCGATACCAAGATATTGAAATAACTATAAAAAGGAAAATAATCAGGTTCAGGGATGGAACTGGTCTGAGATTCACCAACGTCCATCTCGGTGGCAGTATCGGGCTGATGCGACGTGCTAGCGCGTTGCCGGTTCTAGCTACGGGAGTGATAGCAGGGTGCGTTGCACTGATAATGATCATAAAACTATGGCCTGTAACAACAAAAACGAGATTTAGAGCTCGTCACTGTAACGAAAGGCCGTAGAGCACGGTAACTTCCAAAAAGAATGAGGTGGCTTGTTAATCGTGCTGGTTTTACGTAACCTTTTCTGGAACAGGTCCATGAGGGTCCTGATGCCTGATCGGGAAGGGACTTAGTCCTACGCAAATATAATTACCGGAACACGTAAAGAAACTCGTTTTCATTACATCTTCCAGAAATTTGTAGACTCTACAGGCGATTCTTTCATTCAGAAATAGTGCCGGCATCTTTCAACTCCTAAATGCTGAACCTTATGGCATCGAATTGAACACTTAAATTTCTTAATTTCATTTCCATCTGACGTTCGTTTAGATTTTTTTCTTTTTTATTTTGCAATAGCGAATTCGTCCTGCTTGGATCGTAAAACAGGTGATAGGAAACGGGCTACTTTCGTGTGCGGAGTGTGTGTGCTTCGTAATGCGAGTCTCAGGTGGTATCGAAGGCATGAATTTTCTTTGGTTCTTTGTTCGTAAAATCAACTTTACGACCACCATGTGCGAATCCGAAAACACAACTGTTCTGTGCACACAACAAATAACTTTAATCCGAATCGGTGTATGCAAAACACAGATTTTCCGAAGGTTTTTTTTTTCGCATAACAATTTTTCGGAGAAATTTCTGAACACGCGTTACGTAACGTCGAAACGAACGAAATGGTTTCCATGAATAACAAAAACTTGAATGTTTTTTAAACAAGAAAAAAACTTAACTCACTTTTGAAAAAACCTTAAAATTTATTTTCACTTAATTTTGTCTCCTGCCCCCGAATATTTTGTACACTTACCTCCTCAAACTTCTAATAATCTTTCCGAAGGGTCTCCGTTCTTTTTTTTTCTTGTTTTGCGCAAAATCCATCGGCCGATACGCTGATTTAACTTTAGTGGTCGCCCCGAAACGTGGTTGAACCATATTGCACCATAAGAATAATAAAAATTTATTTTCTAATTAAACGCGAAAGATGTTAAACCTCGTCTCTCAATTTAATTATTGGCCACAAAAAAAACAAATTTTATTTTAACTAGCGATCGCCCGAATTATAGTCCCGTTCAAAAAAAAAAGATTTTTATTTTATTTTTAGAAACTCCAAAACAGCATTTATTTATTTCGTCTCGTTTGAAAGTAATACATGAAGTGAACTGATAAAAAAACACAAGTTGAGTTGATCGCGCACTCTCTCTTAAGTTTCAAAGTAGTAAGCAGCATAACGCGGTTCTCTTTCATTCGGTTTCTCGGGTTGCCAGTTTATTTGGAATTCAGTCGAGGTGGTCAGTTTGGTTGTGATGTTTGCTGCGACATTTCCGTGAAGTTTTGTATTCGAGAATGAAGAATCGCAACATAAACAATTTTTGAGAATGTAGTTAGTAATAAGTACATTATGTGAGAAATGGTAATCTGTTTAGTTTAATAACTCTTTAAACACAATATTTTGAATTTTATTGGAATCAGAACTATAAATTATTAAGCTTAAAACCATAACCGGACTACGATTGTGACCAATCATACGATACCATAGTTGAAATCGAAATTTTCGTGATGTTAAGAAATTTTGTATGGGGAGTGGTAGAAAGGGTGACAGTACTGAACTAATTTATTTCATATCATGCAAGAGTAGCTATAAAAATATTTTGTATCAAATTTAAGCTTGAAAAATTGAATAGGAAAGAAACTTAGTGCATTGGATTTAATTAATTTGTGCAATATGTATGGGAGGTGGTAGAAGGAGTAAAGGGTTTTTGGTGATTTTTCGACAAACAACTATGATCATAATGAAATTGATATATTTGAAATATTAGATCAGTAACGTTCACACTTTTGAAGAAAATCAAATTTTTGAAAAGTTGTAGAATTTGTCATATTGTATGGGAGGGGGTAGAAGGAGTGAAGCTAATCGGTTAATTTTTTTTCCGATATTAATAATACT
The DNA here is from genome assembly GCA_963669355.1 of Chorisops tibialis. NCBI lineage: Eukaryota > Metazoa > Arthropoda > Insecta > Diptera > Stratiomyidae > Chorisops > Chorisops tibialis. The sequence continues at coordinate 112,706,463 of OY770262.1, read as the reverse complement.
GTCTATTAAGAATTTGATACAAAATTTTAGCTCGATAAAAGTTATACGTATTGAGAAAATTGGGGTAGAGTATTTCATGAAAAGCGCAGTTTGTATGGGAGGTGGTGGAAGGAGTGAGGGGTTCTTAGTAGTTTTTCGTTACAATATTTTTTCGATATTTTTACACTATTACCAGCGAATAATACTTTTAAAACATCTGTATAAACAGATGGATCGTAACTTAATTCATCTAAAACTATTAATTTTGTGTCTATACAAGAAGACAAAGGGAAATTATTTGTTCTATTCATAATAGAACATCGACCAGTGGAAACACATAAATTTTCCAATGAAGTAATGAACCACGATTTACCACAATCAGGAGGACCTAATAACCAAATAGTATTTTTCTTACCATTAATTTTATTTATCCAATAAAATAATGTATGTAAGAATTTGTGTATATCTTCCATATTATTGAATTGAAACATTAAAAATTTTATCAAAATATCTTTGCTTTCGGAAGCAGTATAATATTCAAGCGAAGTATTTCCGTGTATTGCATTAAATAGACACGTTTTATCAAAATATAACTCATATATTTCCATAACAGTTTTATGGAGTATTTTTCGCTTAAATATTTCAATAGCGTTTTTAAAGCTATCGTCTGATTCCGAAATATTTCTAAGTAATGGATTTTCAAGGAAGTTCTCTGTAGATTGTTTAGAGACTGCAGTTGTACTTCGTCCGATATCTTCATTGAAAACGAAGTTTCGATCTTGCGATGTTTCCAATGTAGAGAATTCTCTACATTCTGCACGTTCGCATGATCGTAGACTGTTATCTTCGCAAAGAGCGAACCGTCCGACATCGGACACGTATATTCCTGTGTTCCATTTGGTCGGAAGAAGGATATACGCTGCAAGCTTTGCGAAGTCTTCTCTACTGAGTTCGGAGCAGAACCTAATCCTTCGAGTTCTCCGTTTAATATTGAGTCCACAAAGGATTGAGCATCTGCATGTTGAATTCCCGAACCGACAGTCGTGGACGACATGTATATGCTCGAAGCCCGGTTTGAGGTGGACGGTCCACAAAAAGAAACTGCCTTGGTATTTGGGCGGCTGATTTTGTGGATCGGTATAGAACTTGAATCTTCGACAGATGCGAATAGCTTCGTCTCGGCAACTTTTGCGACGGTTCGCTTCGCGGATTTGCTCAAGGGTTTGCTCTTTGACGAATAACTGTCGAAGATCTCGTTTACCTCCTGAAATATTATTCCCAATTCTTTTATTACCGACAATGGGAATAATATCATGAAGGAGTCTGTCTCTCTTTTCGCTTTTATGTATTGATTGCACGAGATGTTCGAACGACACCCCGTAGGAATCTCGAAAATTTCGACCAGACATACTGCAGACCGACAGACAAAATCACAATCTTCTAATTTCGAATGATTGGGCCCCAAAATATAAGAAAGAGTAGTGCGACTCACTTGTCGCCAAATATTATTTATTGTGTTATTAGTATTACTAATATTAAGATTATAGCCTAACAATTTTTTTAAAAACATTAAGAATTGAACAAATTTGTAAGGAGAGACTATGTATGATGTATCCAACCCCTGCAGATTCTCTAGCAGTTCTTCGCACGAAACAGAATCATCTGTATCCTTTTTGCTTGTCAGTTCCTCTATCTGCGTATCACTCGGGAACTTCTGCGCCTCTTGAAAAGAATCGTTAGAGTCCAAGCTCGCAGTATCCACTATTTCCTCGTTGTTTTTCTCTAATAAGATTGTGTTCGCTATCCTAATTAAATATATTTTTTTTTAAATTTTTATTATATAGAATTAAATAAAAATAAAAATATAACCTTACTTACTTCTGCTCACTGCTTGTGAGGTCCGCAAATAAATCCATCTTTCATATATATTTTCAACTATACTTTTGATAAAATTATTAGTTTAAAAAAAACTCCTGTTTTTATTACTAATTTGTTTAAATAACGTTTGCAACACCAACTTTTATTTTTAATGTTATTAAAAAATACTGTCCACAACTTGCACCTTTGACGAGTGCAAAAATATGTTTAATGCACCAACGATACTGCATCGTATTTATATGATTTCAATTGCATTGAATCTATTGATAGCTATAGAAATTAATATTTATGAGACTTATAATCTTGTTTCAATAAATAAATACTAGTTAGCATTTGCAACAAAGTACTACTTTCTATTCTTGAATGAAATTTATAAATATTTAATAGATAAATGAAAGTTGATTCACAGTGACGTCATCGCCGCATATAATGTGTTTCTGGGTGCTTGTCGAATAGTTCCTATTTTCCTCCAACTACAACAACAACATACCACGTGGCTTCGCCGAACAAACAAAAAATTTTTATTTATCGTTATCCACCACCATCATGGTACCGGGCCGGCTAACAGCCTATGAGGCCCTAAAAGGAGAAACTACTACAATCATCATTCAGTTGATATATTTTAAATTTCAGATCAGTAACATTCACACTTTCTAAGAAAATCGAATTTTTGAAAAATCGAGGAATCGTGTCACCATTGTACGGGAGGGGGTAGAAGGAGTGAAGCTAATCGATTAATTTTTTTCCTGATATTTATAATAAATTCAAGTCTTTCTTTTAGTTTAATTTAACTTTATTAGATATAGAGAGATAAACTGTAATTTATTGTGTTGCTTTCCCAACATGCTTTTGACACATCAAAAAGAAAAATTCCGAATTAAGTTGGGTACGGTTCGTTGATTTCATTTGGTGCATTTAATGCCACGTCGGTGCATTTTGACGCAACAGGATTCGGTAAAAAATTTTAGCTCGATTGAATTCGTACGTACTGAGAAAATTGGTGTATAGTATGTAATGAAAAAGTGTAGTTTGTGTGGGAGGTGGTGGAGGAGGTGGGGAAATTCAAATAATTTGTAAGCTAAAAGATTGCATTTGTAAAAGAATCAATATATTTTAAATTTAAAATTAATAGTTCTTATAGTTTCGAAAAAAAATCAATTATTAAATATTTTTGAGAATGTGACACTTTGTAAGGGAGGGGGTAGAAGGCGTGAGGGGAGTGTAGTGTACCTGTAAAATAGGTGCACTAGCGCACGTAACAGTGCGTGTCATCTTTTGTGGTGGTTCTGTTTTTACTGGCCTTCCCTTTCCTTCGTCTCTCCTTTTAATTTAAACACATCGATTTATATAACCTATTAATTTTATTAACACTAGTTTAAATGACATATTATTGCACAAGTTATAAATTTTAGTTCACAATTTAATATATAATTTGTCTCACAATTTATTAATAATAAGTTTCACGATTCATTAATAATTAGTTTCATAATTCATTAAAAGCACGACACGGAGGATGATTCGGGGTTATTATCGCAGAAGATTCATGGTAATTGATTTACAGGACTTTAGTGCCTACCATTTTCGGTGGCACGATAAAGATTTTATTCATGCCACCGGAAATGCGAGAACTCTTTAAATTGTGATATGTGAATGTTGTCGAATTATTGTATGTGACTAGATTAGATTACACGGTGGGTATAGAACTTTTAAAGTTCCTCATCAAGCCCCGTACTATTGATATATATGTCACGCAAAGGAATGGCCAAAAATGCACTTTTGTTTGTAGGTTCATGAATCGTCGACCGAAACGATATGAGAGTATTGTTTAAATATTAATTATGGGAATAAATTAACATCGAAAGAACTGTTTGGATTTGAATTGATTGGATTTTTTAAGCTCCAAATGAACTTTGGTGAGGGAAAAATTATTTAAATTTGGTTGGTAAAATTTTAAGCGATTTCGCTAGTATCGTCTGTATATTAATTTGAATTTCGATGGGTCGCATTACTTGCGTACTAAGACGAACTTACCACCAGCCTTATCGTAACTCCTGCCACCGGGAATGAAATGGCAGTAATCCTGAAACAAGAAAGACTTTTGAGCCCCGGCGCTCAAAACAGCAGCACGTCCGCCGCAGTCGTACTCAACCCGGACATCGCCAACTAAGCGTACTTGTACGCATACGAAATCCGGGTCAAATAAGACAACTCGGCCACCAACTTTATCAAGTACACTCTCAGCGATGCATACCTGCTTCTCAATCGTGGCCGTAACGAAGGCCGCAATTCTAACATCCATCGTATCTGAGAGTAAATGGAAGAGGCACCAGTCCAAACCGTAAGAAATCTTGGACCTGAACCCGAAGGTAGAGAAATGAGGATAATGGGGTCCGAGCGCGATAGGCTGTCAGAGACAGTGTTTTGTGTAAGGTGTTGTGCTTGAGGCCGGAGGAGAGAATATTTTGACAAAAAAAGGTCGAAATAATCGAAGGATAAGGAAGGTTCGAGACAGAAGGGCCAATTCCACCTACGTCCGAATTGGTGGCTGAAGTCAGAACGGAAGCGATACGCTTGCTGGCGGCCGGAACTAGCTACGGCAGTGTGGGGTGGTTCTTGTTCCAACTTCAGACCATTAAACCCTAGGCCTGTACAACCAAAATTCGTTTCGGCTTACTCCAGGGTAATTAAAATTGGGGATTATTTTCCGAATAGGTCGTGAAAGACCAAGAAGCGGTTGGAGTTGCGCGACTTCACGATTTGTCAGGGCGCTCTGATGTTATGGCGCCCTGTCTGCTCACCCTACCTAAGCCATACATCTTCCTCAGGTCTTCTTTCGTATTTTCGTATGGCCCCAAGTTGAGAGGAGGAGGAAAGTCTGTGGAGGTTAGAGGGCTCTATTCAAAAAAAAAACGTTCAGCACTTCATTTGTTTAACTCATATAATTCATTCCAATACGTGCTTATCCGCAATTAGATAAAAAAATTATAGTTAAGGTACAATCAATTCATGCTAAATGTAATAACTACAAGCTAATAAAGTACTTGAAACATATTATAACGTATATTTATAATCAGAGGGTTTCCTTTTGTAATATTCAGTTCTTTGTTTTTTTTTTGTTTCTCTTCTTCTTTTCTTTTTATTTTTTTTTCTTTAAGTTATGCCATTAGTACTACACGAGATATTTATTTACCGCCATTTATGCAGATTAAACAAAATAAAAATGAAAAGCATGTATTGCAAAAAAAATATATGAAAGTTAATTATGCTGGAAACACCACGATTATATTTAAGAGTGGTTTACGGAGAAACAAAATTGATTTAATGCCATGCCATCCCGTTGTCTAAGAAAAAAAAAACGTGGTAACTCGTCGTCTAGTGACCTTCCTACCTACTTTGTGCGCACAAATGACTAGGAGAGACACCCATCTTGAAATCATTGGGTTTAAAAAAAATCATTTGATATATATTCGTCTTTTGTTTGGCCCGTAAACCCAATGTAACACGAGGTAAGGGAAGATCTAATGCAAAAATTGTAATAATTAAAAAAAAAAATTTAACATGCAAGGTTATCTAGACAATACAATAAGGAAAACTAAATCAAAAAAAGTTACAACTTATCGGTCCTGGATCTTGTCGCTGCTGCTGATCTTCTTGCGTCGCGTTCGTCTCCCTTGGTTGCACACTGCTGTTTGTTACTGTCTCGTCCCGCTGGTTTGGTCATGACACCACTCCTTTTGCTTTTCGTTCTAATACACCAACTACGTCTTTGTTACACGCAGTCGTTTTAACCAGCCTAGCACCGGCGCATTTCTGTCGTTTGTACGCCTTCAACATTAGAGGCCAATTGTAAAAATGTGAGGACTCCAGGGAATCTTATGACAAAGTTTGTGTCTTCTCCGGAGCGGAAGGCCTGGAAAGCCGCGTTGTGACCTGTACTCTAGACACCGGACCTAGTTTTTCCACTCGTCCTTGACAACGATGTCGACGCCGCTCGATTAAAGAAACTTATTTGAATCTATTTTTCCTGATTTTTGGGATAATAATCCGCGTAACTTTTCTCGAAAAAATAAAATCACGAGATCCCTCTGACATGTGACGGCAGATAGACAAGAGCACGTTTTTTCCCTCCTCGTTATTCGATCGCTCTTTCCATTTCCGCCGCGTTCTGTATTCACATAGCGTACGCAGAACGCAACGTGCGATTCTCAGTGCGCGCACTCGTCACACATAACAAAGGATACACTTAAGTATATGTAATGAAACACGGGGGTGTGTAAAGACACTTCAGGTTTGTGTAATGAAACACTAGGTGTGTGTTAAACACACGGGGTGGGATAGCACTTGGGTGAACGCGTGATTGCTAAAATTATCTGATCTGTTTTTTAGTTTGCCAACCTTGTTGTTTCATTTTAGGCATTGGATGGTTTATTCAGATGCCCATACATCCGAATAAACCGAAGGGAAAGAAGGTTCTGGACTTGGCGTGGGCCGAGATCCACACCATATCCATCTAGGTGACAATAAATTTTTTTAGATTTTTTTTCTTTTTCCACCGTTTATTGTTTTAATTCTTTTCTTCGACAAAATCAATCGCCTCGCACAACCCAACTCTCGTCCATGCGGCGACCGTCTCCCCTCAACCCGTTGTCGAGCTTTTTCGGGTCGTGGTCGACCCGACCACGTTTAGTGACGTGGCCATTGCCAAGATTTCTGCCGATATTTTGGGCAATCTGCAGTGGTTGGAGAATTCCGGGCCGATACCTAGATGGTGTGGACCCGTCACACATAACAACTGTTAAAGATTTGAATGAAAGTCAATGTGCAAAATAAAACTTTGATTTATGTGTTTATTAAAATAAAATGATGTAGCTCGGCTGAGCTCTGACCTAAGACTGATTATTATAATTAAAAAATCTAAACTCTAAGCTTCGTAAGTATTTAATCGTAAGCAAAAACCAAACGATAGATAAGAAAAAAAAATAAGCATGTACAACTCCGATGAGCTGAGAAACGGTGCATATCATATTACACGTTGTGTATCTTCATATGAAAATGCTTATGCTACGTAAGCGATAAAAATATCAAGTCCAATAAGTGGACTGATAAGAAATAAATAAATTGCTGACACAAACTGAAACTAGAGCAATTTATGTGTCTGGAATGAACAGCAATTCCATGACATAAACAAAAATTAGAAAATGAAAATGGTGATATCGGGTTTCGGTCGGTACATAACACAACCTACGAGTAATATGCAGACAGTTTCTAGCATTTCGGGTGGCACAACTAAAATTTTACTTGAGTTGCGATAAAATACAACTAAGTTTATATGGCCATTCGTATATTAAGTTTTAAAATATCGTATTATACCAATTATGCAACAATTTGTTTTGCAACGAAAAGGCTATTTATCACGGGGGCCAATTTATTACAGTTTTCTCCGGCTGAAAAAAAATTGGAAAATGAAAACACCTGCACCTGTAACGTAAGGCCTGTCCAACACTGTGTCTGCCATGTTGGATAACATGGCTTGACACTAGTGCGTACTGCACAGTACTTTTTTCTCCCACAGATCATTGAGAGATGGAGGTGCCGATTCTCGACCATTCAACAAGTGTCACAGTTGTGGATGACATTTCTTGTGACGTGGTGCATCTGGCGTTATGCGCGTGGTAGCTCGTCAGCGGGGGTTCTTGTCACCAATGTCACCACATGTATAAGGAAATATGCACCGATGGGAGTTGGCCGAAGAGGTTTGAGATTTAGGGCTTCCCGTACCCTATCCTCTCCGAGGAAGCCAAGGACAGCAACATTTTAATAAGATAAATGGCAGTAGTTTGGTTGGTTATAGCCCGAGAGATAACCAAACGAACAACCTTAGATACTATAAGTATATCCAGAAGAGACTTACTTATTTGTAGTATATCCGAACATTTCCAATAAGAATGTTAATGAAAGGGTTTCAACTTCAACAAAAAAATGTCCGTGCAAGGGTTATAACTTCAATAAAATTGATAATAAGAAGGGTTTTAACTTCAATGAAAATGTCCCTGCAAGGATTATAACTTTGATAAAAGTGGTAATGAAAGGGTTTCAACTTACCGGTGAGAAGGTCGGTTACAAACCCTTCTTGTCTTAACCTATCTAAGGAATTCCACCGAATACAATTCGGCCTTCCTTAGAAGGTTCTTACACTTCCCGTTATCCACACTCTAGAACCGCGGGCTTTCGTTTTTCACCAAAATTTCGTAAAGATTATACTTCATATATTTTTTTTTCACTTTCCGTTATCCACACTCTAGAACCGCGTGCGATCAAACTTAAATCAGGACTTAGAGAAAAACTTGGAAAATTTTTTTTTTATCTTACTGACGGTTCGCTTCGAACCGCGTGCGATCAAAGTTGGAAAAAGACTTCGAGAGAAACTTAAAAAAAAAAATATTTTCTTCTTGCCGACGGATCGCTTAGAACCGCGTGCGATTAAACTTAGAGAAAGACTTAAAGAAAAACTTGCAAGACTTTTTTTTCCTACCAACGGAAATTATGTTCTCTTGCCGACGGATCGCGTAGAACCGCGATCAAGAGAAAAACTTGAAAAAAATTCTTTTTTTCTTACCGACGGATCGTTGTTGTAGTCTTTTATTAAAACATACTTTGTCTTAATTTAATTGTTGTAGTTTACTAACACTTTAAATGTTGTAAATTAAAAACACTTTAACAACACTTTATATATTGTAATTTATTTAAGACACCAATTTATTACAGATAAGTTTTTCAATTATGTTTCATCGAACCGTGTCGATGTCTCTCAGTCAACTCGTCAAGCTTTTACCTTAGCTCCATCGAGACCTCTGAAATTGCTTGCATTTCCCATTTCGCTCGACCAACATTAAAGGTTGCTCACCTCGCAGGTCACGTAAACAAAAAATACAATTATGCACAATCATACTGGCAATATTCTTAAGTTATTGCCCGTATAATTGCGCAAAGATGCGGCGTAGATTTAGGATAAGAATTAGATATTTACGACGCGGCGTAACGGAGCTGTTCGTTCTGAAGTCGGTACGAGAGTGTGGCGATCGAGTCATCATCCAAAATCACAAGCATAAACAATTAAGTTAAAGAAATATGATCTGTAAGATAAACATATTTCTTTAACGGACTCCAACTGATCGTGGGACATGCCATGGATTTATTGTGCATGGTAAGCACTTAGAACGTTTATCTCTAAGAGGTTTAGAGTTGCGCTAGACGAAATACGAAAAGTACGTAATATGGGTATTTGCATGTGCACATCGTGTTGGGTCTTGTGGGAAAGGAAATGTGTAAGCACTTTCAAAGTGTTCGGCAACAGGTTGGATCAGACGCAGCCACACCAGCTGTGTTGATCCTGGCTAGCACCGATCAGTGGCTCCAGTCAATGATGAGTGGAGCGGGTGAGTTTTTAAGAAGGAGGGAGTTTATAATGACCGACCACACCAGTCGATGATATAGATGTTTTGAGGATGCAAGGATTCTATAGTGACCGACCACACCAGTCGATGATATAAATGTATTTGGGAAGGACTACGAAAAGAAATACGTTCGATTCGTGGTTGTAAGAGAGTGATTTATTTTATTGACTTAAATACTATTTATAATAAAAAAATGCTTACAATTAACTTGGGTTGATACATTGACCCGTAAAGAATTAAAAAAATGCTTACAATTATAATTAACTCGGGTTGATACATTGACCCGTGAAAATTTGCTTATAGAAATTAACATATCATAATAAAAAAGACGCAAGTATTTATAAAAAATGCAATGTGTGTAAAAATAAGTTGAATGATGGCATATCGAGTCATTTACCTTAGATAGATACGTGTATGCGATCATTCAACTTATTTCGTAAGGAAATGCATAGTGCACTTATGTCGGTAATTTTTTTGGGTTGATTGAATTATAGCCTATGTTCAGCTTGTGAACACAAAGGTTTGACAAATTATGGGATATCGTATCACAATGTAGCAAATGGATTTGAGAATAAGATTTAGAAGGGATTTAGGATATTAATAAGATGGAGACGTACTTAAACTTGAAGATAATGATATGACAGATACGATATGATAGAGAATTGGATGATTGATTGAGACATGGTAAGTGGAAGGAGGTAGCTTTATAACACTTCCCTCTTTAAAGACGAAACTTGTACTTGGAATTGGTGCGAGTTTCGGGTGAAGAGCTGGTAGCAGTTTTTGGACCTGGACAAGATTTTGATCGTATGGTGAAAGGACGCTGGGCAGGTATTGGTATTGAAATTTCTGGTATTTCTAATGTAGCAATTTCTCACTTTTCAGTTCTTTTTTGGTTTTTTCTAATTTGAAGAATTTTATACGCTATTAAAAGGATGAAGATTATGACGAAAAGTACTGTTATCAGTGAGTATAAAGTATAAATGTGAGGCAACGGGTTAGGGCGATTATGGTCTTCATAACTTTTCAAATCATCTAAATTTTTGCTTGTTTCGTTAAGTTCTTTTTGGTTAGGAATAAATGGATCCAAGTCGATTTTTACATCATTTGGTATTGAAGAAATTAAATTTAGTTCGGTATTGGTTTCGTAGATTTTTTTAGAACTAAGTATAGTATGTTTTGTATGGACTATACAATTTTCAGTTACGTGAAGAAATCCTGTTGTGGATATCATTACTTGTGTAGAATTGGGGCATTTTATTATAATATTTTCAGGTTCCGGTGTGAATTGCGATTTGCTAATTGAAGAAATATGGGATGATTAATATTCATTATTTTCGTTTTACAATTGTTAGGAATTTTAGGCAAAGGGGAAAATAGATCTACTTCGCAACCATGACTAAGATGTGCGAGTAATACTGGTCGATTTTGTTCGAATAGGTAAATGGATTTGAATTACTTTGAACATTGCTGTAAGTCAGTTTCTTCTAACAGAAAGTAAAATTGTTTAAGAGTATCGATCACAAGTATCGGTTTCACCGGTACGATTAAACTATACGTGTTTTGGGAAATGAGTTTGGGAATGCTGGTCATATTGTATATTTGGTAATTTTTCGAAGAGGCTAAGGGTATTGTCAAAATGAAATGTAGTTCGTTTTCGTTATAGAAAACGTCAGTTTGAATGATATTAAAAAGTGAATCGATATATTGTTCTTGTAATGGGAGTGGCAATTGATTATCTTCTGGTAAGAATGATTGAATTTTACGAAGTTCTTGTGTTAGTTTTATTGGGTCCATGATATAAGGATGTAATTTACCATGTGTGGACGAGTAAATGACGTCCAGAATGTGACTTTGCATTGATAAGTAGTGCTCACAAAGGATATTGAAGACAGTGAAGAGCTCGGTTAATTTTAAATGACTGTCAATGATTAGTATGTTTCAATGGCTTGGGTTGTATTTATAACGAGGTCTTCTCCTACTGACCCGATTTTTATAAGGCATACTTCGACACCAGAATCAACCAGTAAATTGGCTTTTTTGTTTTTCAACGACTCAGAGTTAATGTCGATTGAGGCACAAGTATTTTTAGTTTTATATACGGGAGGTTTTGACGGTTTAGGATTTGTTGATGTAAAACGAGGAATGGAGGACAATTCCTCTTTTGAAGTAGGTTTCAGTTTAGTCGATTTGGTAAGCAAGTCGTTATGATAATGTCAATATAAGGGTTTGAACGTTCCTTAGATTCAGAGGATTCAGTGCTTGAATATTCTGGTTTTGATGATTTAGCAATTGGCGATTTAGGACTAGATGACTTGGAAGACTTTGAACGTGACGACTTAGGACTAGAACGTGGTGTTTTCGATCGCGACAGGATAGACTTGGACGATGTTGTTTTCACATTTTAGTTTTTGTTTGACGAAATTTTTTCGTTGTCTTACCACTTCGAACTCTCCATCCCGCTCGAGTGCTACCTCTAAATTTTTAAGTTGCTTGATGAAAACTTGCTCTGCCTTCATGTGGAGTTTCGAACTGTTCCTAGCCAATCTTACAAACTCTGCAAGAATTTCGCCTGTTGATTTGAATTCCCTAGGAATTTTTCTCTCATCCAGGAACCACATGCTTTTGCTCGGGCAGCATGCGTTTCGGCTTCACATCCTCCCCCGCGAGCAACAATCGAATGTTTTTAATTATCTCCCGGAGGTCGCAGCCTGGAATAACGCAGGCAAAACTTGGTGCCACGAATTTCGATCCATTACATAAAATGGGCGGGATAATTGGGCAGTAGTGTTCCGGTTCAAATCTCTCCCCGTTGTCTCCATATCTAGCTTTTAGATGCAAATCATCCTGTGGTAGGAAAATTAGTCTGGCAAGCGGGAATAGCGAAACACTTAGGTAGTGTGAGGAGGCAATATCTCTTTCTTCAGCCGTGAGACTTCCACATTCTCCACGGCTGACCTCCAAGTGGGGGACAGCGTTGGTGCAGTCATCGGCCATTCGTTTTATGACTTTGAAGGCACATTCGGGGCGCAGCAATACCCTGTCTTCTCCTCCAGCTCTGCGGCCAATAAGTTTATTTTTACGTTTCGTTTTTTGTCCCGGCTGCACATTGCATAAAGCAATCGCCGCTCAATCAAATTTAGGCTATCCATTACGGATGGCAGTAGACTGCGGACTCTGTCGAGCCATTTAGGAGGAGACGATTTTGTATTAATACACGACGTTACGGGGGGAGACGATTTTGTAGCACTACACGACGATTTAGGAGCAGATGATTTTGTAACAACACACGGCGATTCAGGAGGGGACGATCTAGTAAACGATTTTGAAGATACAAGGGTATTTAAATAATGCATAATGGATGGAGGAAACACGATCTACGTTGTCGGAGGAATATGTGATAACGACGCGGTATTAGAAAGGTGAGTTAGTTCAGATTGCGGGCTTGAACCAAGCCACACGTGCGTTTCCCGAATTAGAATCATTCCCTCAATCGTTTACACTATTCAACTTTATATTTCTTTTGTGTTCTCTTTTTTTACAATCTCTAATATGATGACCAATATTTTTACAATAACTACAAATAGTTTGATTCAAATTTATGTTGGCTTTAAAGATTGATCGAGGCTCCGTTTTTATTCGGCCCGAGGAAGAACTTGGAGTTTCCGCTTTCTTCATTTTGAAACAATCGGCTACTAGACGACCCGATTTTTTGCAGTAAGTGCAGAACTTAGGCTTTGCTACACTTTGATACGCCGTAGTAGGTAAAATTTTTCCTCGTTTACGGCGGCTTCGAAGGTTTCGTTGAGCGTCTCGAAACGTGAGGTCTTGATAATAAGCTTGAGGTTAGAATTGAGGCCTTCCACAAAAGCTTTTAGAGCAGTCTTTGAATTTAGGGTGTTGTGTACTGGTGGCGGGCTATGAGATGGCTGCGACTAATAAGCTTGACTGTTGGATTAAGACTGGCGTTTATTCTCTACATCTCCCTTTTTTTTACAAAATAAAGAATAAACATATTTCTTATAATCTAATTCACAACAATTCTTATGTTTGGATTGTCGTCAACCGCACCCCGATTTCCTGAGGTGCCGCTGACAGGCACGTCTTGATTTCGCGATGCGTTTCTCTTGCATCGACAATTTCCTTGATCCCTCTGCTTTTTCCGTCGACGCTGATCCCTTCGATGTTCCGTCCGATACTTTCGTCTGTTCGGCAGTTGATTCTGGATACGTTGTATCTCTTGCACTTTTTTTTTTGGATTTCCTGAATGTCCTCCTCCGTAATAAATCGTAAGATTTCTTGCGTTAATGTTGAACGTGCCGCCGCCGTTCACCTGCGCACCTGGATTGTCGTCAACCGCACCCCGATTTCCCGAGGTGCCGCTGACAGGCACGTCTTGATTTCGCGATGCGTTTCTCTTGCATCGACAATTTCCTTGATCCGTTCCCATAGCTCAGCTGCATTTTGGAAGTCATTATTGTAGTTGACCAAATCTCGTTTCAGCTCATCCCAAAGGTGTTCAATTGGATTTAATTCGGGAGATTGTGGAAGGCAGTACAAAACCTTAAATCCCTTAGTTTGAAACCACTGCTTTGAGATTTTGGCCGTGGGGTCGTTATTTTATTGGAATTGAACATCTTGAACTCTTTTGCCCCATTTCTCCAGAGTTCCCAACAATTTAGTATCAAGTATGTTGATATAATCGTGAGCTGTCATACGTCCTTCAATTTTTTCAACCATTCCAACCCCTACGGCGATCGTGCAACTCCATATCATAATTCAACCCCCACCAAATTTTAAAGTAGGGCATACATGTCGTTCCACCAAAGGTTCATTATCTTTTTTCTACGTCTATTAACGCACGTCGGATCCAAACCGATTAATTTTTGTTTCGTCCGACCAAATAATATTACACCAGTCATTCTGGTCATAGTTTTTGTATTTGGCAGCAAACGCCAATCTCAATTTTCGGTGCCGCTTACTAAGCAGTGGTTTTTTGCTTTTGCTCGACCTTTATAGTCAGCCTTTTGCAAGTGTTTTCGAAACGCCTCGTTACTAACGACAATATTTTCAGATTGGCGAAGTGATTTATTTATTTGCGCTGCATTATCATGTAGACCATCGCGGATTTCACGTAAAATTCGGCGCCTAGGTTGCTCCTGATGTCTTCTGCGTATCAGAAGACTCGTTTTATATTGAGTCCTTCACAAATACCTAATAATTAAAAGACTCCGTTTTGTATTAAAACGATCCTACTCCAGACCCGATAATGATGTTAAATGTAAAAATACTTATGTTTTCTCTAGGAACTGGTCTTCCCATGGAGACCGTCAGTTATCGAGTGTCCGCGTCCATTTCTCCCAAGCAAAACATTACCTACCCTTCTTTTCCGCAAGTGCTTGGCATTCAAAATTTACCAATATCTGGGTTTGAATACCAAAGCCGCTCAATCGTTCCATAAATCAAATAATGAGGTCATTTTCATGAAACTCATGCCATGAATTCGATTCTCGCATAAACATAGCATACTTAGGTCGCACGAAAAAGTCTTGCACTTAAAACAACAACAACACGGCAATCAACATACGAGACCTAGATAAGTGTTTCCGTATGCTAGGTGCCGCGCTGATATTGCGCAATATGTACAAGTGCAATTCGGCGGCTTGTGTGTTCCATGAAAAAAGACACTTAAGCACTTTGGACCTTGCAGAGAAAAGAATTATGACGCGATCTCGTCATGAAGACCTCTATAGATATTTGATCCATAGGAACGAGAAAGCAGGTAGTGAGTAATCACTACACTCCGTAATGATGGGTTTTCGTCCTGGCTTATTTGGCGGATTGGATATTTCCATATTTTTACGGACATTACCCACGCTTCCAACCGAGCAGCCTACTATAGCAGCAATTTTACGATGCGTCCAACCATTAGCAACCCATCTCTCGATTTCTTTCTTAATGGGCGCATTTTCGTGATTTTTAATTTAATCTACAAAAACCATAAATTACTGTAGCAATTTTTCATAATTAATTTATTTCTTAGTGTATTAAGAATAAAACAAATTTGTAAAGAATATAGACACAACAACTTTTTTTTTGTGGTGTTATCACCGCAGGTCACTTAAATCAACTAATTGATCAAAAGCAATTTTTGACTGAGTGCGCATTACCTGACGCAACATTTCGTTAAATTGCGAAATGTTTTGTGTTATAAATATATAAAAATATAAAGTTGGGGTACTGCATATTTAAGAGTGAAACAATGTAGCTCGGCTGAACTTCGACCTAAGACTAAAGATTACAATATTAAATTCTTAAAATTAAACCTCGTGTACAAAATAATTTCATCGTAAGCAAAAACCAAATACACAAAAAATAACAAGAGAAAAATGCATGCACAACTTCGATGGGCGAAGAAACGATGCATATCATATTTCACTTGGAATATTTTCCTGTGAGAATTCTTTCGCTAGATAAGCGATTAAAATTTCAAGGCCAATAAATGGACTGACAAGAAAAAGAAATAAATTGCTGACACAAACTGAAACTGTAGCAATTTATGTGTCTGGAATGAAAAGAAATTTCTCCATCACCAAATTCACTTGAGGTAAAAATTATGAATCGAAAAGACTCATCAAATCTGTTATGCTGTCGAAATCTTTGTTGAATGAGTTGAATATTTTCAACGACTCTGGTTCCATGTGGTTGCAGGATTAATGCTACCTTACTTGCATCAGGCTGAAGCACGTAAAAATATTTTGTACCACGTAATCCAGTGCTTCCACAATGCGGCCAGATTTAAAATTTTCAAATTTAACGGTGCTACCGGCAAAAACCCCTGTTGATACGACTGGTGCTTCTAACTACGCCTGAATGATCCGCGTCGGAGAATATTTTTATTAGTTCGATTCAATAAAAAAAATGAAATTGAATTTTAGACTCGACGCACACCTGACACCATGCTAGGTTAAGATCGACTATTATAATTGAGAAGGAAAGAAAAATTCACTATTTCCTGGTTTGCCTCAGCAGCCATAAAACCCTGTACGAACCGATATATATATATATATATATATATATATATATATATATATATATATATATATATATATATATATATATATATATATATATATATATATATATATATATATACACAAACTTGCGCAGATTTCCATAACAAAAGTTACTGCATTTGTAGTTGCATAAAAAAAACACTGTAGTTGTTTATACTGCGAGTGAATTTTTTTGTTCACCCACGTTAAGTTATTTTTTACCAGGGGCAAGGCGTCGAAGTTGTAGTTAGGGAGACAAGAATTGGCCAGTTATAAAATGCATCAGAAAAAGATATAATATTATAATTCATACATAACGCATATTGCTTTCATAGCAAGTTAAAAAAAATGACAATATTTTTTTTTTATTAATTAATCTTTTTTTTTGTAATTTTTTTTATAAAGGGTGGTCCAACCAAAACGCACGATGTTAATTGTAAATAAAACAAAAAGTTTTAAGAGAATTACCTTAATATTTTTTATTATGATAGAACGATCTATAATTGTGTGAAACAAAATATCGCCCAAATGCTCGCCACGGCTACAGTGGCATACTTCTATCCGATGGTCCATATTTTCAATAACTCTGAGACATAATTGAGGTTCAATGTCGTTCATGTGCTGAATTATCTCATCCTTTAGCTCTTGAATTGTTCTTGGCTTATTGACGTACACCTTTTCTTTTAAATATCCTCACAGAAAGAAGTCCAACGGTGTCAAATCACATGATCGTGGCGGCCAATTAACATCGCCACAACGTGAGATAACACGGCCATTGAATTTCTCGCGCAAAAAAACCATTGTTTCGTTGGCTGTGTGGCAAGTGCACCATCCTGTTGGAACCACATATCGTCCAGGTCCATATCCTCAATTTCTGGCCAGAAGAAGTCCGTTATCATCTCGCGATTGCGAACACCATTCACGGTGACTGCTTGGCCGTCCTTATTTTCGAAGAAGTACGGCCCGATGACGCCGCCAGCTCATAAACCGCACCAAACAGTCACTCTTTGTGGATGCATCGGCTTTTCAACAATCATTCGTGGATACTCATTTACCCAAATGCGGCAATTCTGCTTGTTAACGAATCCACTGAGGTGAAAGTGTGCCTCGTCGCTGAAGATGATTTTCTTTGTAAAGTCACCATTCACTTCTGTCTGTTCAACCAACCATTCTGTTCAACCAACCTCTCCATGGTTGAATTTGTTAAACACTGAAACAAAGAAATGCCAAACTAAGTTGGGCGAAAAACTTGACGTTAAGGTGTGACTCACAATTAACGCCGATAGTGGAAATTTTCGTGTAAAAAAAGCAAAATACTTAAAGTACTTACAAATAAATTACATCCTAGGCTTAAGGAGCTACATAAATGGCTAATCATATTTGAAGCCTTCATTTCACCTAATTTATTTTTTTTATAATATATTTTTATTTTTATAATTTTTATTTTTATATTTTTTATTTCTATAATTTTATATATTTATTTTTATAATTTTTATTTTGATAATTTTATATATTTATTTTTAAAATTTTTATAATTTTACATTTTTATTTCACAACTTTTTCGATTTTTCTTAAATGCGGATGCCAAGTGGCACCGATGAGGTGGATCTTGACCCCTCTTTGACTTTTTCTCCTCTCCAAGATCTTACACTGCACCTTTGCAGCCAATTTTTTTGCCACTGACACTTCGCCACTAGAATCTGCTCGGGATACACCTGCACTTCCTCCAGCTGCAACAGATCTAGGGTGTGTGGTTCCTCCAGTTATGCCACCTGCAGATCCAGGGCCTGCTCGGGATACATCTGCGCTTCCTCCAGCTGCAATAGATCTAGGATCAGATCTAGGATGTGTGCTTCCTCCAATTGTGTCTCCTCCAGATCTTGGACCTGTTCGGGATACACCTGCGCTTCTTCGAGCAGTAACAGATCTAGCATCAGATCTAGGGCGTGTGCTTCCTCCAGTTGTGCCTCCTCCAGATCTAGGATCAGATCTAGGATGTGTGCTTCCTCTAATTGTGTCTCCTCCAGATCTTGGACCTGTTCGGGATACACCTGCGCTTCCTCCAGCTCTAACAGATATAACATCAGATCTAGGGTGTGTGCTTCCTCCAGTTATGCCTCCTCCAGATCCAGGATGTGTTCGGGCTACACCTATGCTTCCTCCAGGTGTAGGTTCGGTTCTAGGGTATAACCAACACCCCTCAGGCTCTTCCAAAATCTTTGAGATAATGTCAGCCTGTACGCATATTTTTCGCAAAGCTTGACAAATATTTACTTTCTCAATTATGTCTGGAAGTAAAAAAAGTTAGTTAATAACAAAATAAGTGAGAAAAAAAAGGTTTACATACCCATAAAAGTATCCCTATTCAACACCGCTGTCACCTTATGTGCTGTTCTAGGCGATAATATTATCTAGCAGTTTCATCCGCTGCTTTTATACACAATTTCAAGGTTTTTTCGCGTGTTCTTGATTGAGATCTTTTACCAGGTCATTCCACCCTTTCACATAAAATATTAATTCATAGTTAACAATATTTGCATCTATAATGTTACACCTATTAAGACTCTGGTTATTTTCTGTGATTATGTATCCTTTACTATACTCATATTATACAAGGTTAATTTTGAATATTCTTGACAATTATCTTTTATCATTTCAAGATGATAATATTTGCATCTACAATGTTGTGTCTATTAAGAGTCTGGTTATTTTCTATGAATATGCGTCCTTTACTATGCTCATATTATACAAGGTTAATTTTACATATTCCTTACAGGTGTCTTTTATCGTATCAAGATGATAATATTTGCATCTACAATGTTGCACCTATTAAGACTATTATACAAGATTAATTTTGCATATTCTTGACAATTATCTTTTATCATTTCAAGATGATAATATTTGCATCTACAATGTTGTGTCTATTAACACTCTGGTTATTTTCTGTGAATGTGAGTCTTTTACTATGATTACCAAGGTGCTAACCAATCATCGATTTTGATATAAAAGCACGCAATCTACCTGAGGAATATCACATCATTCTTGAGACCCAACTATCGTGTATTATGGTTGGATCACCCTTTATATCAATTCTATGTGGCGTAGCTTTTTTTCCGCAAAAGTATCGATTATTCGATTTTTGAATAATTGGGTTGGCAATCAATTTTTTACTAATATGTATGTATGTTTATTTTCGCCAGAGCTTCGTATTCGTGCATGAAGTTGACGTATTGTTTCCTTAAATTGTCGTCCTTTGTCAAGCGTCGCTCGAGAGCAATTAGCCGGTTGAGTGCCATATTTCTTGATTCGCCTAGATTTGACAGAGAGTCCGCAAAGGGTAGTTTGACGATGAAGCGTCCTTCCGGGGTTCTCGTGGTGTTTTGGATGTAGTGAGTCAAACATAGTTGATCTGCTGTGCTCAGCACTTGAGCAGTTTCATCGATGTTGTCAATTTTCCAGAAGCATTCGATCAATTCGCCAGTTTTTTTCACTTTGATTGGTAAAAACGCCGCAAGTGGTTGAAGTGTTGTGTTGAAGATCGTCTGAGCCGAACACTACCCAGCCGAGAGGTGTATTCTGCAGGGATACACCTGCGCTTCCTCCAGCTCTAACAGATCTAGCATCAGATCTAGGGTGTGTGCTTCCTCCAGTTATGCCTCCTCCAGATCCAGGATGCGTTCGGGGTACACCTATGCTTCCTCCAGGTGTAGGTTCGGTTCTAGGGTATAACCAACACCCCTCAGGCTCTTCCAAAATCTTTGAGATAATGTCAGCCTGTACGCATATTTTTCGCAAAGCTTGACAAATATTTACTTTCTCAATTATGTCTGGAAGTAAAAAAAGTTAGTTAATAACAAAATAAGTGAGAAAAAAAAAGGTTTACATACCCATAAAAGTATCCCTATTCAACACCGCTGTCACCTTATGTGCTGTTCTAGGCGATAATATTCTCTAGCAGTTTCATCCGCTGCTTTTATACACAATTTCAAGGTTTTTTCGCGTGTTCTTGATTGAGATCTTTTATCAGGTCATTCCACCCTTTCACATAAAATATTAATTCATAGTTAACAATATTTGCATCTATAATGTTACACCTATTAAGACTCTGGTTATTTTCTGTGATTATGTATCCTTTACTATACTCATATTATACAAGGTTAATTTTGTATATTCTTGACAATTATCTTTTATCATGTCAAGATGATAATATTTGCATCTACCTAGTCTAGCCATAAATACTGTTACAAACTTTTTGAAGCACTGTTCAATAAAAGAGGTGTTATATGTTAAGAAATCATTGTTTATTTTTTAAATGCATTGTCAACAACGGAAATTGCAACAAGTTATTCGAAGTGATTGCCTTTTGCCTTTCTTTACACAAGCCTTTAATCGGAAAGTTGGCGACTGCATGTGTAAGAGACTTCTTTAAGGATTCGATATTAGGATGTCTTTTAGAGCACGTCATTTGCTCTAAGACAGACCATAATTCGTAATCCAGCGGATTCAGGTCTGGGCTAGAGGAAGGCCAATCTTCAGCTTTAATAAAATCTGGAACATTTTCTCCAAGCCATTTTTGGGTTGACTTCGCCTTATGACCTGGTGCAGAATCTTGCTGGAAACTCCAAGGCTGATTTTTGAATAATGACGTGTTGAGAGGTTTCACTACACTTTCAAGGACACTTTCTTGATAAATTTGGCAGACGTTTTGACGCCCTTCTCACAAAAATGCAATTTTGTCACCCCGTTGTAGCTAACACCCCACCAAACCATTACTGAGGCTGGATGATGACCTCTTTGAACCTTTTGGGCAACTTGAGAAGCTTCTCTGGCACTGCGAGCATAAACCCTATCGTTTTGTTTATTAAATGTTTCTTCGACAGTAAAAATTTTTTCGTCCGTAAACAAAATTTTACGGTGTTCTTGGTTTGCGTACCGGCAAAGTAATCGTTTTGATTTTTCCACTCTATTTTTTTTAACGAATCTGTTAGTA
Organism: Chorisops tibialis; assembly: GCA_963669355.1. Classification (NCBI taxonomy): domain Eukaryota; kingdom Metazoa; phylum Arthropoda; class Insecta; order Diptera; family Stratiomyidae; genus Chorisops; species Chorisops tibialis. The sequence goes on along the minus strand of OY770262.1, from coordinate 112,685,107 downwards.
AATGCCCGGTAGATCTACGATAAGCACCCAACCCCAAGTCACTTTTGATGATACGTGAAATTGTTCTTTGGGGTATTTTCATCTCACGCGATAAAATTTTTTGTTTCCGAAGAGGATTACGGCGAGCTCTCTCGCTCACGGCTTTAACCGCTTGAGGTGTTCGAGTATTTCGCGGACGGCCACTTCTTTCACGGTCACTTACTCCAGACGTATCATTAAATCTTTCAATATACAAACATCACAATCATTTCAAGATGATAATATTTGCATCTACAATGTTGCATCTATTAACACTCTGGTTATTTTCTGTGAATATGTATCCTTTACTATGCTCATATTTTACAAGGTTAATTTTGCATATTCTTGATAGATGTCTTTTATCATATCAAGATGATAATATTTGCATCTACAATGTTGTGTCTATTAAGAATCTGGTTATTTTCTGTGAATGTGCGTCTTTTACTATGATTACCAAGGTGCTAACCAATCATCGATTTTGATATAAAAGCACGCAATCTACCTGAGGAATATCACATCATTCTTGAGACCCAACTATCGTGTATTATGGTTGGATCACCCTTTATATCAATTCTATGTGGCGTAGCTTTTTTTTCCGCAAAAGTATCGATTATTCGATTTTTGAATAATTGGGTTGGCAATCAATTTTTTACTAATATGTATGTATGTTTATTTTCGCCAGAGCTTCGTATTCGTGCATGAAGTTGACGTATTGTTTCCTTAATTTGTCGTCCTTTGTCAAGCGTCGCTCGAGAGCAATTAGCCGGTTGAGTGCCATATTTCTTGATTCGCCTAGATTTGACAGAGAGTCCGCAAAGGGTAGTTTGACGATGAAGCGTCCTTCCGGGGTTCTCGTGGTGTTTTGGATGTAGTGAGTCAAACATAGTTGATCTGCTGTGCTCAGCACTTGAGCAGTTTCATCGATGTTGTCAATTTTCCAGAAGCATTCGATCAATTCGCCAGTTTTTTTCACTTTGATTGGTAAAAACGCCGCAAGTGGTTGAAGTGTTGTGTTGAAGATCGTCTGAGCCGGACACTACCCAGCCGAGAGGTGTATTCTGCAGTATGGGTAGATTTGCACCCAAACGGATTTGACCGCTGACAAGTAATTGGTGGTAAAATTCTGCACCAAGTAGTAAGTCGATTTTTTTGGGTGAATGGAACGTTTTGTCTGCTAATTTTATTTTCGCTGGCATGTTCCATGATGAGACCTCAATGTATTGGCTTGGCTGTGGCGACACGATTTTAGGAAGCACAAATGCCTTCAAACGACTTGAGAAGGAAGAGATTTTGGATCGTATCTCGACGTTTATGCGCTGCTGAGCATTGGCTGCCTTTTGACCAATACCTTCGATGCGTAGATTGGCATGGTTCGGAACGATACCAAGCCTTCGTACAAGCTTTTCGGTGACCAAGTTCACCTGGGACCCTGAATTCAAGATGGCTGTGCACTCAACCTCTAGATGATCGCTGGTTACCACCTTTAGCCTTGCGGTACCCAGCATGACGTATTTGGATTGAATAAGCGTTGGCGCAGATGATGATAAGCTTAGAACGCCTTCTATTTGGTTTGATGCCTGGGTTTTATTGGAACTGTTCGCCTTGTCATTATTGTCTGCAGCTGTCGAGTTATGGTTTTGATGTTCGAAGCGTATTGTGCCTTTTATTGCATTTCAGGCAATTTCGTGATTTGCGATCCTTCGTTTGATGCCCGGATTTCAAGCAATTTATGCAGAGTTTGTATTTTCGCGCGAATTCCAGTCGCTTACCTGGAGATAGTTTCAAAAACTGTTTGCATCCGTACGGCTGATGGATTTCCCCTTTGCATAGCTGGCATTGGACTTCGTGCTTTGGCCTTGTATCATGCCCTTTTGTGACGGTGAAGGCCTTGGAAGATTGTTTGTCCTTGGTTCCCAGGGCCTCGAGGGATTGGAAGCGCCTCTCCAAGAACTTTAGGAAATCGCTTATTGATTGGAGTTGTCTAGGATTCTCGAGAGACTGTTCGTATAGCAGGTGGCTATCTGGATCTAGCTTTTTGATTAATAGGTGTAACAACAAGGGGTCCCATGTAGACGTGTCAACGCCAAGATTCTTGATGGCCAAAAGACTCTTCTTGGTTGCGTCAAAAAAACTCTTGAATGTGGTTGCGGTGATACCAGTTGTTGAGATGTTCGGTTGCGAAATTATTTTTTGGATGAGAACTGAGGTTAGGACTCTGGTGCTGTTATATCTTTCCTTTAAGGCCTCCCAGGCAGTGTGGTAATTTTCCTGGGAGGGCGAATGATGTCGAATTAGTTTTTTAGCTTCACCTGCTACGCTTCCCTTCAGAAGCCACATTTTCTGGATACTAGGGATGTTTTGTGAGTTAATGATTTGTTCGAACATGTCGTGGAATTGCTGCCATTTCAAGTAATCACCATCGAAAGTTGGTATGGTGACCCTTGGCAGTTTAACGTTTGATTTGTCTGATGTTGCTACCGATTGTTGAGCCGATGTGCTCGATGTGTTTGGTGGCTGTTGTCTCATCATCAAGTCGATACGGTAATGCTGGATTCTGGACTCTAATTCGATGTATTTCGATTCGTTGTATCCGGCTGCTGCTGGGTCGTTGTAAAGCTCACAAATTTCGTAGTGGAGCTTCGTTACATTATCCCATAGCTGTTCCAATGTTTTTATGTTTATTTGATAGAACTGAAAAGGTTGTTCTACTGATTGGTGATCGATGGACAGGAAAAGGCGTTCAAGTGCATCCACCATGGCTTGCTGACGCCGGAGAATAGCTGGTCTCTCTGGTAGCTTAAGTTCCGTGTTTGATGGATCGGCCCCATTCTGACCGTCTAAGGCAACGAGCTGCGAGATTCCTTTAAAGAAATCTCTTACGAAGTATTCGTGTTCGAACGATATGTCTGGCAATAGCTGAATTTCCTCATCGGAGGTTTGAAACTGGTTCCAGAATGTTTGAAGTCGATTCCTCCTTACTTCGTAATAAGAAAGCGTCTTGCTATTAGCCGGATCCTTTTTAAAGTTGGTGATGAGCTGTTTAATTTCACCACCTATGGATATCTGTCGGGCTGCTAATGGTTCCATATTGATGCTTTGGCGAATTAGCTACCTATCACTTGCTGGGCTACGTGGGATAGACTCTGAATCTAGAGCGTCTGCGACAAGTTTCGTTGAATAGGATTTATTTTGGCTCCTTGAAGCTGCTTGTATGTCGAAATGTTGAACTGCACTGTTTTGTTTGTGAAGAATAACCTACTGGTATTGAGTGTTACCTACGTAGTATAGGTTATCTATGGATATTTTATAAGTCTGGCGGCCTGTGTAATGCGTAATAAGGCTGTTCGTAGCAAGACTTATTGCAACCTACATGCTATCTGAGCTTCGTAGGATAGGCTGCGGTTTGTTTGGGGTCACCAGAAATGTTGCGTAAAGCTGATATTTCGGCTCATGAACCGAAATAGATCGTGTGGAAACTTAAAGCCAATACAGCACTTGAAACTGATTGGCCTAAGTTGAAAATATATTGAAGGAATGACTAAACTAGCACTTTAACCAGTTTAGCCGAAAGAAGACAAGAAAACACCCTTTTATTAAACGATAGATAAAGACTGAAATTTTATTCTCAAAAGTGTCGCTTATTTATACATATTAATCCGCGTTCATGATATTTACAAAATAATTCGAATGCTTGAGATAAATTAAAAAACGATATACAAAAACAAATGCAAGGTGTCAAATGAACGCGAGCAGAAGGCACATGAAGCTAACATAAGCAAATTTCGTGGGAAGAATTTTATGTGAAGAATTTTATTATAAAAAATTCCTCACAGGGCGTTTGGTTACAGACGCGAATGTCGCAATTATTCCGTGTGAAGAATTTTATCATAGAAAATTCCTCACAGGGTGTCTGATTGCAGACGCGACCGTTGCAATTATTTCGTTATCGAAATTTGCCTATGAGAATCTGTACAGTATATATTTTACAAAAACAATTTTTTTTTATAATTTTTAACAATTCAAAGTTCAGTACAAATGACTCTACAACTGGTGATGCGGAAATTGAGAATATAAAAGCTTTTACATAGTATTTTAATTACAATGTCGGCTGAGGAAAATGGCGCTTAAAAACCTCATGAATAACTAATTAATATATTTAAAAATAACTTAGCCTAGCATTAAATAAAATCAAAAAATATTACAGTGAGGTTCCATTTAATGCTAGGTTTGATGTAGGCACATAAGGTGCCACTCTGCGTTTTGAAAAGAAGATAGCTTGAGTTTTGGAACTGTTAATTTTAATTTTCCATTTGGTAAAATATACGTTGATAATTTTAATTGCATTTTCTAAGGAGCTGTATATTGTAGAAAACAGGGTGCTGGTAGTATAAATTGCAGTGTCATCTGCGAATAATGCTATCTCACAATTTTCAGGATGAGGAAAATCGTAAGTGAAAATAAGATACATTAGTGGTGCTAGAACTGAGCCTTGAGGGACCCCTTCCCTTTCTCTAATTTCATAGTTTGGCGAAAGATGATTGCTGACGGCTACTCGCCGGGTGGTGTGGGTGTCACTCCTCTCCGTGTACATGAAAAAAATGTATGTACCATTTAAGGGGGGGGGGGGGGGGGGGGGGGGGCTGACCATCAGGCTTGGGGAACTCCTGATGAGGTAGTCAGCGGGCAATAAGAAGGAAAAAAAAGCAATGAAGAAGGTGAGTAGCCGGAAGGCGAAGACATGGAACGGTCCACTCGATCCATCTAGGTAGACCTGTCTGGTCTTTCGTTCAGTGCATGGTGGTCCCTCTCTCTCTTCCCACAATATCGCTCCCCTTTAGCCCTTCATTGGGCCTTCATTATTTTTCAGGTGGCCCTCCATAAGGATAAGTTCTGATTTTTAAATTCACGACAACTAGAAGAACGTACGATTTGGACTCATTTGGCCCTCCACAAGGATAATTTACGATTTTTAATTCAAGAAAACTAGTAAAACTTATGATTTGGGCTCTTTTGGCCCTTTACAAGGTTAAATCAGATAATCCGCTATACACACGCACCGCATGGGGCTCATCCACAAGGTTAAATGAGATAATCTGCTATCTACATGCACGGCATGGGGCTCATTTGGCCATCCACAAGGTTAAATTAGATAGTCCGCTATCTACATGCACCGCATGGGGCTCATTTGGCCCTCCACAAGGTTAAATTACGATTTTTAATTCAAGAAATTAGCAAAAACTTACGATTTGGGCTCATTTCGCCCTCCACAAGGTTAAATTAGATAATCCGCTATACACTTGCACCGCATGGGGCTCATTTGGCCATCCACAAGGTTAAATTAGATAATCCGCTATCTACATGCACCGCATGGGGCTCATTTGGACCTCCACAAGGTTAAATTACGATTTTTAATTCAAGAAACTAGGAAAAACTTACGATTTGGGCTCATTTGGCCCTCTACAAGGTCAAATTAGATAATCCGCTATCTACATGCACCGCATGGGGGCTCATTTGGCCCTCCACAAGGTTAAATCAGATAATCTGCTATACACTTGAACCGCATGGGGCTCATTTGGCCCTCCACAAGGTTAAATTAGATAATCCGCTATCTACGTGCACCGCATGTGGCTCATTTGGCCCTCCACAAGGTTAAATTACGATTTTTAATTCACGAAAACTAGTAAAAACTTACGATTTGGGTTCATTTGGCCCTCCACAAGGTTAAATTAGATAATTCGCTATACACATGCACCGCATTGGGCTCAGTTGGCCATCCACAAGGTTAAATTAGATAATCCACTATATACATGCATGGCATGGGGCTCATTTGGCCCTCCACAAGGTTAAACTAGATAATTCACTATTACAATTACACGTTGGACTCTATTCCTCCATACGACGCTCACTCCCTCACAATTCAACAAGAACTGACCTCTAACTCGGCAGCAGAAGGGAAGAAGAAGAAAAAAAAGCTTTCGATTTTTCTAGCCTGGTCATTTCGCAATTCGGTGGTCGTATATTTTTCGACTGCCGGTGGCGACATCTGTCCGTCGGCGGCACGCACGTCCGCTTCAGGGTTGGATAAATTTTTTTTTTTTTTTTGTCTTTTCTTCTTTTTCCTCTCTTAGCGCGAGCGACCATTACAATTCCATAAGCTTGTATAATAGTCCCTTGTGCCAAACTTTGTCAAAGGCTTTTTCTATGTCAAGTGATACTAAGCCTTGAACTAAAGACTTTTTGAATAGCATTTTTAATGCGCAACAGCTGGTGTGAAGTTTAATGGTGTCTTCGAAAACCGAATTATTCATTTTACTAATTATATTTCTACAGATAATATAGAAAGTGTTTCGTTTCTGTAGGCCACGATCCTCGTTCTTCCTTCGAATCGAACCACAGATCCGAAGTAGATATCACAAAAAAAAAAAAAAATCGTCTTATACAAAAGAACTCGGACGAGGCTGAAATAGACGTTACACCAATCTTCACACACAAATAACAATTTAGCAAAAGAAATGGATATAGTATTAATCGCCCAATGGCTTTATTCGATCAAGACCTGGCTAATAGTTACGTTAAGAAATTTAAGCAAGAAAAAAAAAATAAAGCAAAATTCCCTATTATATATATATTTTATTTTTTCGTTTACTTGATTTATTTTCGTTGGGGCCCTTGGTGCGCTGCTCGTCTCGTATTCCGCCAATTCGTTCAGGATTTTCTCTGCTTTTCTCGTCCGCCGTCGATGCTTCGCTGTCTGGATCAGTTGATTGTTTCGATCGTTGATTTCGGCGATTTTTCCTCCTCGTTGTTCGCTCGTTAATTCGCTGCCTCTGCTTCTTAAGTCCTTTTCGTTTCCTTGCGAGTAGTCACACACTCCGAATTTTAAATCAAACCACCAACTTGTGGTACTACTATTTTACGTTATGGATCGTTCGGTTTGGCACTATTTCACTCGGATCTAAGCTTTATTCGCGCACATCTAACTCCTATGCTAGCCACTTCTCTTTTGGAACACTCATGCATTATTGCTTTAGCATCAGAATTTTTTATTGTGTCATAACCACCATGACTCCACGACGAGTCGTTACTGAATAAAAAGCAAGGAAAACATTTTTTTTAGTTCGCACTGTAGCTTGTACAAGTCATTTTCGGAAATTGCGGTTGCCATTAATTTATTGTTCACGTCATAAATGTTGCATTTTTCCCGGTTTTTGTCATTTGGCGTACGGAAATAAGGTTCACACATAAATCGGGTATGAATTCAATGTTATGAACTTGTGGAGTCGGGGGGAGAGGGATAAGATAAAAAAATATATGATTTATTATTTAAAATATATAGTTGATTTAATTCGCAAGAGCTTAGCGTGCGAAGGTCCAGCTCCAACTGACTATATTATTCGCGGACGAGAACGATCGAGAGCGATAGAAAATAGGTGCATTGTCAGCACACACGCGAATCGCGCTATCAGCGAAAAAGGCATAGAGGCGACGGAATGCCTTATCAGCACACACGCGACAGCCACTGTTAACTTCTCCTTGGAGTTTTCCACTGCCACGACTTGTTATACATTTTTTTGTGTTGTTTGTTAATAATTCCGTTGACAAATGTATACATGTAAAGGAGTTAGTGAGAGGAATCGACTTACTAAGTAATCCGGAACAGAGAACGGCACTTATGCCGAGAATTTAGTTGAAGAACGGCTCTTATGCCGAAAATGGTCAAGGAAAGCGGCTCTTATGCCCAGAACTTAGTTGAAGAGCGGCTCTTATGCCGAAAAACTTCGGGAATTGAGAAGTCGAGAGACAGTATCCCGGCTCACAAAGGTCGCACGCACGTCTGGCCCTAAGGCCCAAGGCGGTCCTTGTACAAAACACAATTTTAAAGGGTAATGCGGTTTCAGGAAGACCCCGGCCCAAAGGCCGCACGCACATCTGGCCCTAAGGCCCAAGGCGAGCTTCCGTCCACCAATTAGTTATAATTAGTTAACCAAAACGCACTGATATTTACCATTTTGTTTTATTTGTATGTGATTGAAGACGATGTAGAGATTCTCCTGACGATGTCGTTGAAGATGTCCAACCGCTGGTTATTTGCAAGAAGATGACTTTTTTCAGGTTGGTTTCGCCGAATCGGAATGTATGTGATTGATGACGGTGTAGAGATTCTCCTGACGATGTCGTTGAAGATGTCCAAACGCTGGCTCGTTGGAAGATGATGTCTTTTTCAGGTTGGCTTCGCTGAATCGGAATGTATGTGATTGATGACGGTGTAGAGATTCTCCTGACGATGTCGTTGAAGATGTCCAAACGCTGGCTCGTTGGAAGATGATGTCCTTTTCAGGTTGGCTTCGCTGAATCGGAATAAACTCGTCGTAATATGGTGATTAGTCTGCACTTTCACTTTCTGCCGAAAACTTCCAGCAAAGGTTTGCCGAATACTTCCAGCAGTTAGGTACAAAAATATATTGACTAAGTTCTTAGCTTTAGGCTTAGCTTATATTTAATTTTTTTGCTAAACTAAACATAAATTTTAGTGCAACAAAAATGCATAAGTTGAACTGTCCTGAATTGAACTCTGAAATCTAGGTCAATAATTTGCTAATTGATTTCAGAGTTCAATCAATTCATTTTCATTAATAATTTTATTATTTTTCCCTTAGGAAAATGCTGACTACTTGCGATAACACGAAACCGAAATTCTCATCGTACAATTGCTTTAATGACATTAGTCACACCTTATTTTTGTTTACCTCTTACAATCATTGCATAATTGCATAGCTTGTGAGTACAGAGGTCTTATGCCGTTGTACGTTCATATCTGTTGTTGTTGTTTACAATAACATGTAGTAGATATGCGTACTCGTGTCTTGGCATTGAATTACAGTTTAGGGAAGGTTATGATTTTATTTTGCCATCTGAATATTGTACGACATTGAGGGATGATCGAATTTCGTGTCATCACACGACTAAAGGCTTATAGTCATCAGGAAGCCCCGCAAGCATTAAAGAAGCTATCAGCTCATCGTCCACTTTTAAGCCAGCCGTATTGACTTTAATGGCGGTCATCACCAAATGGTTGATGTACTCCAGTACCGTCGAATAATCTTTATGTTTGATGTTCACTAATTGCTTCAGCAATTCTACTTTCCGAGTTAATCCGGTGTCATCATAGGCCTTGATAATAGCATTCCATGCTTCCTTGACAGTAGTTGCAGCAGCTATATGACTGTAGTTGCATGGTTCCACCATTAGAATAATCTCATTTAATGCACGCTGGTCGTGTACAGCATCTTTTTCAGTTGTGACGCCTTTTTCGACACTCCAGATACCTTTGATGATGAGACAGGACGTCGCCTGCAATTTCCAAACATCAAAGTTTTCGCGGTGTAGCTAGGGTGTAGCGTGTGGGTCTTGTAATGCGAAGGTCGTGAGTTCAATTCCCGGTCGACGCAATATATAATTCCAGCACGGTGCCTACTTGGATATACCTTGGTCACCTCAATCTTCGAAAATGAAAAATTCGTGGAAAGAGGGTTGTGCGAAGGGCTAACAACCCTTCCACAATAAGTAATGAAGAATGTTAAGGAACCTGAATATCAGGAGGCCAAGGTCCGATTTGGGCTGTAGCGGCATTGTAGAAAGTTTTCGTGGCCACGTTCTATCGAAAAATTTCCCGAATTTTGCATTTCTAAATTACTGTAAAGCAAATTTCAAAGAAAAAAAACGTGTAACATCGATACTCTTCACGCACGTGTCAGGCAGCCCATAACCTGTTGTAATGAGTTCTTTATTAAGACTAAAATATAATAATAAGAGTGACAATTCATTGTGTGAAAATGTGAGTGCAGGGTTGCATTCAGGGTTGCAAGTGCTCAAGAGAAATGATTTCAAATACAGTTTGTTATTCTATTTACAACAGTACTAACCGCTCAAACATTCACTTCCATGATTTTGCAAAAAGTATTTGGAACTAAGGGAGGTCCAGCTTGAACACCCACCTAGCTGGGATAAGTCTAAACTTCGGATCCTGAGGCTGTCGGATATTGGGGTTGCTCACAGACGGACAGACAGGATTTACCACTTAATTTCAGGTCACTTTGTACCAATAATTTTTTTCTTATTGTGCCGGATTTTATTTCGACGACAGTTTGGTCTCGTAGCATTTCGTTTGATAACAAACCGTACTCGCATGTGTCGACCAACTTTCGGAAACGAAACAAATATTGTTCGAACGCCTCGTCCGATTCTTGCATTGCTTTCTTAAAAATGTATCTTTCATAGATTTTTCACCGGAATAATATGCTTCTCGAGTACATTCATTATGCCGTCGATAGATGCGCTATCGGTTTACGTTAACGGTACACTATTCTATAATCGAAAACCTTTTGCGCCGATAATTGATTTAAGCGTCGCAGTTCTCACTTGAATAGTTTTGCTATTTAAACCCGACGCGATTCCAAAATTCTCATACGCCGCCCGAAAATATCGCCATTCGTCCGCTGGATTTTCCGCGTCCAAGCTTAGCAGTTCTGGAACTGGTACGCGCACGTTCTCCATATTGCACTACTTATATGAAGAATTTGATTTACACTGCGATAAATCGCGAACACATATCACTTAAACTTATTCCAATATTTACGTATTTCAGTTCGTTTTGATTTGTTCTTTTTCTTAGAACGAAACCACACCTAACACCATCTTTTATTTTATTTATAACACGTCTGCTTGCTTAGGTTGCTCGTATTGGAATGCTTTATTTTATGTTCTGTTATAACTGTAACAAGTACAAAACACAATACGATTCACTAAGATATTTTTTGCCTAACATTTTTTTAACCAAAACATAAAAATAACTTTAAAAAAAAATCCTATAGAGGGTTTAATTTAAAACACTTTTTTTATTTATAGGCGACGTTATATTTTTTTTTTGTCTTCACACCACGAGCGCTTTTTATCTAAAAGTCACTTTTTTCCTTGAATCACTTGTTGTGGTTTAGGCCGAGGAGGGAATTATCTTGACTTAAAAGGTCAAAATAATTCAAAAGGGAAACGAAAACACGTCAGGGTTCGCGGAAAAGAAGGGCCAATTCCACCTACGTCTGAATTGGTGGCTGAAAATGGAACGGAAGCGACACGCTTGCTGGCGGCCGGGACTAGCTACGGCAGTGTGGGGGGGTACTTGTTCCATAATCAGAACATTAAACCCATGGCCTGGATAACAAAAATTTCGTGTCGGCTTACTCCGGGTTGGGTGAAAATTGGGATTATTTTCCCAACAGGTCGTGAAAGACCAAGAAAGCGGTGGAATTGTCGACTTCGCGATTTGGCAGGGCGCTCTGGTGTTTTAGCGCCCTGTCTGCCCACCCTACCTCAGCCACGACTTTCCTCAAAAGAAAATTTTATTGTGTCGTGGCCCCATGTTGAGGTTCGAGGCAAGAGAGCTAAACGCTCGGGTTTATTCTATAAAGATGGCTCTTTAGCCTTTAATCATCGGGTCAAAATTAATATGTGAATATTTTCAAAAAAAAAAATCTATGTGCAAAAAAAAATCAAAATAACAAAAAAAAGAAAAAAAAACTTACCCAATTTAGCTTATAATTTTTTCTTCGTGTTATTAATTTTTAATTTTTTTATTTTAATTTTGTTAATACGTCCGTCCGTTGGTTCTGTCTTGTATTGTCTGTCGTTGTCTTTTTTTTATTTTTCTTTAAAATTATTTTTTTTTTTTGTTTTCATTGGGACGTTTTTCGCATTTTCAGCTACTAGAATTTCCCGGCGATCACTTTTCATCTTCTACGACGCGCCATTTTTCCATTTTTCATAATCCACAAATTTATTTTCATTTACTTTGCCCGAGGGCGAGACCATAGAATGATCGAAATAAACCACTCCGCACAAAGAGACGATCGCGTTCTGTTTTCGCAAAAGTAAATCTCGATTGCCGCCGGCAACAAAATAACGGCACCTTCCTTTAAATTTTCGGTTGCCATCTCGTTACTTCCAGGGCTTGCGAACCCTTTTTTTTTTTTTTGTTGACGGTATTTTCCTTTAAGAAGATTTTATTAAGGATCGCAAGCTCCGGAACTCCGCAGGCGACAACTCAACACACTTCGATCGGTTCTTTTTTTCACGGAGTTAGGTTTTGAGTGCCTTCAATGATCGCGAGAATGGGTAAGCGGAGTGATTCAAATCGGTTACATTCAGATCTATGTTACAATCCCAAAAATTATTTTTCTTCTCCTTTAACTTTAGCGTTCTAACAGGTCCGAATTTTCGCCATTTTGAACTTTATCGGTTGAACACAGATAAATTTTTCAAATTTCTCGTCAGACCCAAATTTGTCGTTCGAATTAAAATTTCCATTTCGAAAAATGATAAAATTAATGAAAAAAAAATGGAACTTACATTTAATGTAGACACTGGGTCATTGCACTTGAGGCACTGCACTCGGAGAAGGTCAAACTTGGATTGAGGATCGTACTGAAATAATTACTGCCACACGGGTAGGTGAAAAGTGTTATACTTCGGATGCTGAGCTGGAGGCTATTTGGAGCCATTGAGCATGGTAACATTGTACGTAGTAGAGTTGGGGGCAGTGCATAAGATAGAATTTCAAATTTATGCGGTAAATTTTGCGATCTGGTTCTGCTTGTGAATCTTTTAAGATTTAACTGAATGAAAATTTACAGTTTGTTACAGTTTTCCATACTTTCTGGTAACAAAGTGTATATGGGGCGCGTCCAGAAAGGAAGAGTTTACAATTAAGACCAAATAATAGGAATTTGTTAGTAAATATGTTGGTTATTTCTCCAGTTCTATGCCAATTATGAGACGTGGCGCAAGCTTTTTGATGCCCTCCATAAAGAATTCTACCGCCAGTTCGTTCCAGTTCAGGACCCCTTTTTCCACCTCCACGTCGGTTGAAAAATTTCTTACACCCTGAAGACTGGGAGGTGAACAGATGAAAGTCTGAAGGAGCCAAGTTGACACATTTGTTTTTCATCTTCGCTTTCAGCTAACCAATCAAATACGCCATGACTACTTTGACGGTTTTTCCGTCCTTTGCTTTGTATTTTATTTTTTATTTCCAATTCTACCTCTAGCATTATAGCCGACAATTTTATTTTAACATATTTTTAACTAAATAAGTAAAAATATCGAAATTGTCGAAACTCATCCTATCGAGTCAACCTATCGGCGTAAACAAGAAGCTGTTTCAATCAACACCCCATACACCTTGTTTATTTCATTTGTTATGTAACGGAGGCCTAGGAGTGAATTATTTTGACCATAAAGCCAAAATAATTCAAAAGGAAAAATAAAGGTTCGGGATCGACAGGGCTGAGAACCACCTACATCCATCTCAGTGACAATCTACGTGCTGGTGCGACGCGCTAGCTGATGCCGAGTCTAGCTGCAGTAGGCGTGTGGGGGGGTTCGCTGCACAAGAAGGTCATAAAACCCAAGTGGCCTGTCATAACAAAAGAATCGCGAGTAGTTAGCTCGCCGCGTCGACTTATCCAAGTCGGGAAGACACGAAAAAAAAGGGACTTCATCTGGTCTTGGATATTGACCCGACCAGATGTTTCGACGACGGCGTCAGATGGTTTGACGCCAACCTGCCCACCCAACCTTAGCCATACATCTTCCACTATGTCTTCATCGTATGGCCCCAAAAGAGAGGAGGAGGATTCGTGGAAGTTAGAGAGACCTCTTACTGATCAAATTATCGAATCATTTTGTTTTTTCCATTTATAATTCTATGAATCATCTTAATAACGCTCTACAATTTTTTATTTTCAATAAATTGTTACTAGGTAATTTTCTCTAAGCTTAAAATTAACTTGAAAAAAAAAGGTTTTACATATTTGTTTCTTTTGATGCATCACCAATATTTGATTTTTCTATGCATATTCTTTAGTTTCAAAAAAAATAATTGCAAAAATTCTTTTTGTATACATAATATAAACACGAGTCACGGACAGCTTGTTGTTCTCTTGCCATGAGGCCTCGTCACCGACTGACTTTTCGTTCCCCTCATCCGGTCTAAAACGCGGTCGTTCAGTTCTTTTTTCCTTTAAGGCGCGTTCCCAATTCAACGTGCTTTCCAATTCGAAGTTCGTTTTGAATTCGGCGCGAACTCCCAGTCACACACAACACATTTCCCCCAAAAGAAGTGTGCAGACAGCTGCCGCATTGTACAAGTAGACACGTCTTTTTTGCGTACAAGTGCGCAGCAAACTTTGCATAGATGATCGATGTTTGCAGTTTTGCAGAAGCTCCGGGGCCACTATGGAGAAAGACAAACTGAATTTGTCTTTAATACATTAATTGTTCTTGTAAAAGGCACCATGGCGCTGTACTGTAGGTTTATTTTATTTTTTGGATTCTTCTCCTTATGATATATTACAATAAGTATACATATTCTGCTATGTTAATTAAACTTTATTATTCTAATAATGAGGATTTTACACTGTAGGTAAAAATAATTGATCACATTTTCAAGTGATGATTTTCTTTGGGGAGACAATGTCGTTTTTGTCTCTTCGACGCTGTGCCCCTGATTTTTACACGCGAAATCAGTGAATAACTACTACAACCGCTGAGGGGTTCGTTGGTATTTCGGTGCCTGTACCGATATACCACGGTGAATCTAATTATAAGTAGGATCAGAACAAAAAAACAACTTCGTTTAATTAAAAAGCACAACCTTTATTGCGAAGCTTGGGCCAACGACTCACTATGGCTAAATGACTGACTCTCACAGACCGACAATTACTCTCACAATTATCGTACTTATATATGTTTACTAGGCATTTTCCCGCGGAGTGCATATTACAATTTACATACATACCACGTACCGCAGGAAAACGTGTGTGAACTTGGCCCCCCCAATTTCGATTTTTTTAATTTTTCTTGTTGCAGTCGTTTGGTGGTCGTTTGGTGGTGATTGCTAGTCACTTTTTTTTCTTTTGGTGGTAATCCGTATTCTTAGAAACCACGTTTACTTTATTTAGCGTGAACTTAGCCCCCCAAAAACACATTTTCTTAAATATCTGGAGTTAGAGTTATCTTAGCGTAAAACAAATAATACCATTCGTTTGGTGGTGTTTGTTAGTAACCTTTCAACATTTGGTAGTAATTCAGTTAGCTGTAATAAATGATTTTGTTAAAAAGCGTGAAGTTAGCCCCCCATTATGTGTTTTTGTAAATAACTGGAGTTAGGATATTCTTACAGCAAAACGGATTTCACTAGTCGTTTGGTGGTGATTGGTAGTCACCTTTTAAACTTTGGTACCCATTGACATAGCAATGGTAGGCAAATTTCGATATGAGCTTTAAGCTTTCCGATTTTGTGTGAAGTTGGCCCCCCCAATGTAAAATAACTAAATTTTTTTTATTGCTTTCGCTTGGGGGTCGTTTGGTGGTGCTTGCTAGTCCAATTTCATCGTTTGGTGGTGATCGGTATAGTTACAATATCGAATTTTCGTTGAAGCTTTATTCCAAAAAGGCAACGCAAAATAGATGAAAATTTCCCCAATATTTTTGATTTTTTGGCGGTGATTAGTATAGATACAGCATCGAATTCCCGCAAGAGCTTTATTTCAAAAAAAGCAACTCGAAATGGATTTATGAATGAAACTTACTCCCGAATGTAAAATTTTTTAATTTTTCTTTTTGAATTCACTTGGCAGTCATTCGATGGTATTTGGTAGTCTAATTTTATTGTTTAACGGTGATTAGTATAGTTAGAATATCGAATTTCACTCCTCCAAAGTCAATTTGTACGCCGATCGCACCATTAGTCGAAGGTGGTCGTTTCGAATTCCGTTTTCGAAAGACCGCTTTGCTAATTTTTTGTTTTCACCGAGGAGGTAATTGATTATTACGATCTCGTCGGCACTTTGTCGTGTGGCGTCATTTAAGAGCGCCAGTAGTTTCGTGGATCGAGCCACGTATTCCTTTATGGGTTCGCTTTTGCCCTGTGTTAAACGACCCAACTCGTTACTGAGGTCTGTTCGCGACCTCGTTTCGAGGAAATTGTCTTCGAGCAACTTCCGAAGAGTGTTCCAGTCGTTGACTGTATTATATTTTAATAACTCGGCCCGAATAACGGACAGAAATATTGCCTTTTCGGCAGCCTTCAGACCATCCCTTTGAAATGTCGAGCAGCAAGATAGGAACCGATGAAGGTTTTCAGGGTTGCCGTCGAATTCCGGGATGAGGGCTGTTGCGTCATTTATCGTGAGCCTTTCCACTAAGTCCACTTGGGGAACTGAATTGCCACTGTTTGGCATTTTTAACCCACCAATGTTACGCGTTTTCCCCGACTGGGAAAACGGACACAAAAATAACCCCACGCACTTGGGGCGGAACGGACCTGTCCGGCCAACCCGTGGAGACGGGCCGTGGGCGCCAGTAACTCGGGTTTTTTTTTTAGGCCTCGTTCCTTGTCCTGATACCCCCGGATTGAGTTACAAATCCGGGGAGGCTTGATACCGAAAAGATCTGTCGTCGTAGCCGGCTGAAAAACTTCACATACAATCCTGACAAAAATATCTTTGCAAACGAAAAGAAAATACGAGAGAGAAAGAAATTCTGGTTAATTTAGCACAATGGCTTTATTCGTCGAATTACCCTAGCTAGCACTCTACGTTACAAATTATATGTTAAGCAATCCAATGGTCCCTAGCTACAGTTTTACTTGTATCCTGTCCTGATTGAATCGCCGCTCGGTGGGGCCCTTGCTGCTACTCCTCGTCGTTACTCGTCGTTTCGCTGGTCCTCTTTCCTTTGTTGATTTCGGCCTTCGCACTTCACTATCACTTAGTAAAAATCAATACCACCGACTCGTGGTGTCTTTTTCCTTACGTTACTTCACTTAAGTTCTTATTTTCTTGTTAACACATCCGGAAAGTTATTACGTTTCTCGCCTCTGGTCTGTTTCACGGTCACTCGATAAAAGAGAGGTCGACCACTACGCGTTAAAGATTTAATTTTTTCGGATACCAACGGCCGAAACAAGATTAATTTTATTAGAAACGCGCTGTTGGTATTTATTCTGATTCTTATAATTTTCGGAACACAGTGATCGAAGAACACGAGAAATAAATGATAGGGATTTTTTTCCCCCGCGGAGAACCGATTCGTCGCACTTTACACAGTAGAACACTTTGTATCTTAATTTTAAACTGACTTAGAAATAAAACCACAAATTTTTTTTTTTCTAGAGAATATGGGGTTTTTTTTTTCTTACTTGTATTTTCCGGGTCACTGGAATTCGGCTACTGATGTTCGGCTGCTCCGCTGCTGGTATTCGGCTGTTAATGTTGTTGGTTTTTCCGGCTGCTGATGTTCCCAGTCCCTCTGGTCCGGGGACGGTACTTAATTTTGTTGGTTTTTTCCGGCTGCTGATGATTTCCCAGTCCCTCTGGTCCGGGGACGGTACTTAATTTCGTTGGTTTTTCCGGCTGCTGATGATTTCCCAGTCCCTCTGGTCCGGGGACGGTACTTAAATTTGTTGGTTTTTTTTCGGCTGCTGATGATTTCCCAGTCCCTCTGGTCCGGGGACGGTACTTAATTTCGTTGGTTTTTCCGGCTGCTGATGATTTCCCAGTCCCTCTGGTCCGGGGACGGTACTTAAATTTGTTGGTTTTTTCCGGCTGCTGAACGATATTCGATGGTCGTCCTGAGCCTGAGCCTGAGTTTGAGCTAGTCGTAGGGTTCGTTATTTTTTCCTAGGGATTACCAGTTCTATCGAATAATCCCACCGCTGCCACCATACATTTCCTGTTGTAATTTCTTACAACCGGACACGCTTGGTTATTTGGTTTGGGGTTAATACAAATAACAAACTTTTAACAATCACTATGTTATCTTTATTCTTTCTTAAGTATTTAGAGTGTAAATATTTGCTTAGAGATCAATTAATATATGAATAAGGACGAACTGTGCGACTTAGTGGTTAGGCTCCGACTGCTGGTCGGGGTCAATCCTCCTCCGCATTACACCTTCGATACTTACCATTTCTTTCGCAATCGCCCTCATTTCGACGTAGTTCGGCATCAGCACTATTTCTTTCGTCGGTTCAATAAATTCGATAATTTATTGATCGTACGAAAGAAAAATGAAATTAAGCTAAGGTTCAACGGGTCTAAAGTACGAAACATTATCGGAATGATATTTCGTAATTTATTGCCGCGGTGAAAGATATGTAAGCATACTCGATCGTATGCATACGAAGAGGTTGTTGGGAAATATGATCCCAAGTACTTGCTTTCGAGCCGTCGTCTTTTGTGCGGCGGATTTTCTTAGAGAAAATAAAACATAAACGTAGCGCGATCCCATTGAGGTAGGTCGGCGTTGTTTACGTTTGATAAAAGTGGAAATCTAGCTCGTAGTAGAAATATGAGCCCAAAAGAAATTGACATTGAAAAATGTCGAAGCGAGATATGTATGGGAAACGCGAGATTATTTATGTTGGGACGATATATGGTGTGAGTTAATAAATTCGATCAGGTGTGACCGGATTTATTACAATAGTTTATGCAATTTATAATATATGTCATCAATACTACCATTACTTACTTTGTGAATTCTATTAACTACAGTGTTTTGTAGCGCGACTGATCTCTTTTGATCAGCCGCGAAAATCTCAGGAACGCAGTCAGATGCAAGATCTGCCTGTGCTAATTTAGCCGTACGGTTCTGATACCGTACTGCCGGGTTTTGAGATCACGAATTAATTTAGACAGAAACACAAGACTTAACGAAAAAACGATCTTTATTGTTTCACTGCTCAATTCGGAATGAATCCATCTCATGATTACAAACAACTTTACAATTCTTATTGCTGCCACAAGCAGAATAATTTCTGTCAGCAAATTCACATCAAAAAACAAAAAAAGAAATTCAAACGATAATTTTGATTAGCAGCAAGAAATGAAACGTCTCAAGTTACAGATTGTGGATTACATCGAATGTGCTGATGGCAATATGATTTTATGCCAATAAAAATGCTGAGGGCAGTTAAATTAATGTGTGTTTATGCTGAAGGCAAGTTACTAGGAAAAATGCTGAGAGCAATTAAATTATTATGTGTTTATGCTGAAGGCAAGTTAAATTAATGTGTATTTATGCTGAAGGCAAAAAAGTGCTGAGGGCAGCTTGCATTAAGTTACATTGCGAAGAGAACAAAAACTGCTGATCACTTGAACATCCTCCCCCGCGTTGACCCCTAGGTCAACTCCGCTTCTTCATGTACGGTTAAGCAAAAGGCTCCAGCCGGTAGATTTCTGGGACTGGCTACGGGCAGGATTACTGGTTCAGCCGGTCTTCGGGTCTTCCTTCTAAGCGACAGTACTAACGCAAGTAGTATGACTGTAATCGTGAGAAACAAGCCGAGATAGCTTATAGCAAATTGATGTATGTCCACTGGATGTAGCTGGGAATGAGGTAATTCTGCTTGCCCTTGAAGTGTGTTGATCCTTTCTTTCAGCTCTTGAAGATTCTTCTGAAAAGAGTCTTGAGAACTTGGTTTGTATACAAGGTGGGTGGCGTTTGGTTGTAGAAATGACTCCACGAAGCTCCTGGTCGGTACAAAAGTTGTATTGAAGGAGCTCGGGAACAGCTTGTGAGCTTGAATAGACACGTGTTCTTCCTTGATGGCGCAGTCATCGTTGAGTTGAAGAATTCCGGGTCCGTCTAGAATTGATTGGGACACCGTGTTGTCGCAAACGACATTGATGGCTGCTTTTGGTCTAACGAAATACAACCACTGATTAGGGCTCAGCAACTGGGTGCAACGATGTGGTTGATCTACTTTGGTCAAAGTACATTTACCGGGCGTTGCCCTATGACTAACGAAACTGAATTCGCAAGCACTGATAGATGATCCTGCTCGATACATGGGATGGAGTTGTTTGCACATATAATTGCGATGACCGAACATCTTGCAGGAGGTCATTTCTTCGTCTGATAGTGGATAATATTGTTCCCGGCTTAGGCTAACTATGAGATAGTTTGATGTGGGTTGGATAACCATGACTAATCCATCCTGCACGGTTGGTACCGGAACGAGATGTAGCAGCTCGAATCGTTCCTGCGACAGGAGAGGCAGTTTGAGCCTAAATATGATTTGCTTCTCCACTATGCCTGCCTCAACAGTCATTAGCCGGTATAGCTCCAATAGATCGCTTGGATTGGCGGGAAGTCGCAACGACGGCGATAGCACTTCCTTGATGGATACTAATTCTGTTTGGAACTGATCCGGAGAAATTACTTGTGGATTAATTTTTCCATGATGCTTGTCCATTAGAACGTCCAACAAAGCGGATTGGACTCGTTGATAGTGGTTTATTTTGAGCGTCAATCGAACTGTTGATGATGTGGATATCTGAATAGCTTTTTGTCCGTAAAGCTCGTTCGTTAGGTTGTTTAGTCGCTCTATACTTCGATTAAAGTTGAGCTCGAAGTCTACAATTTGGTTTTTAATTGTCTTTTCGGATTTCAACATGATGTTAGTGGTGGAATCAATGAGCGATGTTTGATTCTTGAATAGTGTTAACAGATACTCCTCATTGTCCTTTATGTTGTTAATTACTCCTACCATTTTGTTAGCGTATTCGGAATCCAAAATACCAAATAAAGAATTTGCAATGTTGCCGACTAGGTTGAGGGCAGCACGTTTTATTCTTGATTTGAACTTATTCGTAGAAGGTCGGAATTCTCAATGTCACTCAGCATGATCCAAAATTGGTCCATAGTGGTGGAACAGGATGATTGTTCCTTGATTTGTCCACACATTACATGAAGTTTTTCGATTCCAGATCTGATGGTAGCTATCTCCATCCAGTATAGATTAAGATCGTAATATACGATCAAGTCCCATTCACTTAAAATGAGGTTCGTGGCACCCAAACCTTCGATGTAGAGGCCTGGGTTGTTCGGAAGGGGAGTGATCTTTAGTTGTGATCCCAGTGCGGACAGCATGAAACCTGTCAACAATAGCAAGGCCAACGATACATCTCCACAGCGTGATTTCTTCCCCTTTCGTATTTTCTTGTTGGTAGATTGGGGTACTTGGTCTGACCGCCGTTTAACCCCTTCGGGTTGGGTCTTCGATGTTGATATCACTATCAGAATTCCTTAATGCAAGGAATTGCCATAAAACGGTTCCAAATTAAGATGTGGAAATCGAATTATCCTCTGGCTCATCATTTAGTGAAGGGACGAAACAAACAATAACATCCCTACACCAAAAACATAAATATAAATAACACAGAACAAAAATTGACAAAACATTGGCATCAACTAGTATTAAGTCTACGCTTTAAACAAAGCTTATCAATAGAGAAGTCGAATACATCAGCATTCTCATTAATTTCTCTCGCGAGACGCGAAATCGGCTCATTCATACCATAGTTTGTCCGGTGAAAGCAAATTTGTAGCAATCTAGGCTGCCTTGGTAAAAATCGACCAACAGCAAACTGCATCAAACTCAAAAGTGTAGGAGAATCAACCATCCCTGTAAGAAGTTGATGAGCAAAAACTACATCAGCTACCTCACGTCGTTTTGAGAGTGACGACATATTTAAAAGCTTGAGTCGCTCGATGTAAGGAGGAAGACGCAGTCTGTCACTCCAATTAAGGTGGCATAAGGCTATTCTCACAAATTTACGTTGAATTGATTCAACTCTACCAATGTGATCAGCATAAAAAGGAGACCAAACTTGAGAAGCATATTCAAGATGAGATCTAACGAAGGTGTTATAAAGAATCAATTTAACAAAGGGATCGTTAAATTCCTTCGATAAGCGTGTGGTGAATCCCAACATAGAATTACCTTTTTGCACAATCTTATTTATATGCAAGCTAAAATCAAGTTTATGGTCAAACGTAATACCTAAGTCAATAATAGAGTTGACACGATCCAATATACAGTCATTAAGACTATAAATAATTACAAACGGTGAGACTTTCCTAGTAAATGACATAACACGACATTTATCCACATTCAAACGAAGATCATTGTGGCGACACCAATTACTAAAATTAATCAAATCTTCTTGAAGAAAATTGTCAGAGTTGGAACTAAGGGACCTAAAGATCTTAATGTCGTCTGCATAAATAAGTACTTCAGAATATTTAAAAACAGATGCAACATCATTAATGGCCAAGACAAACAAAAGTGGTCCCAAATGACTTCCTTGCGGAACACCAGAATGCGCAGTAAATGGCTTAGAAGTAAAACCACGAAAGAGAACTTGATAAGTTCTATTAAGTAGATACGACTTAATCCAATTAATAAACCATGTAGGAAAACCCAACATGTCAAATTTCAACAAAATAATGGAATGGGGTAATTTATCGAAAGCCTTACTAAAATCAGTATAAATGCAATCCACCTGCTTACCCTCCTCAATACCAACAATGGATTTATTCGTAAACTCCATCAGATTGGTAACAGTTGACCTGTTTTTGACAAATCCATGTTGTTTACTTGAAATCAGGGATTTACAGTGAAACGAGAGGCACTCATATACTACAGACTCAAAAAGTTTTGGAATAGCTGACAGCTTAGCTATTGGTCGATAGTTGACAACAGCAGATTTTGCTCCACTTTTGTGAGTCGGAATGATAAAGGAGGCCTTCCATACGTTCGGGAAAATTCCAATTTTTAGCGACCTTTGAAAGAGGAGGGAGAGTGGCTCAGCAATAGAGAGACAGCAGCGTTTGAGGACTAAAGCAGGAACACCATCTGGGCCAGGAGAAGAAACATCCTTCAGGCGAGAAATATGATTAACTATATCATTATAACTAATCGGTATACTAGAGAAAGTAGTTAAAGCAGTACTTCTAAAGCTATCAAAGTACGACATGTCAGGGATAAAGTTACTACCAGAAAAAGATCCACTGAAGAATGTGGCAAAAAAACTACAGATAGTAAATTGATCATTACTATTGTTGCCAAGGAATTTTAAAGAAGCTGGATAACCGTCAGATTTGCGCTTACAATTAACAAACTTCCAAAACTTCAAGGGATCCCTAATAATATCCGACTGCACTTTAAGTAAATATTCAGCATATAAATGATTAGATAAATCTTTAAATAAGTCATAGTATTCTGTATACGTACGAAAATCTGTGTCATTCTTTGTCCTAGTATACCTATTCCACGCAGCATTACGAGAGTTGCGTATCGCACGTAACTCACTCGTGTACCAAGGATACAACAATGAAATATTCTTCCGATAAGTAAAAGGAACTGCAGCAACAGAAAATTGGTACAGAATATAATAAAAATCAAGTACGGCACCCTCAAAATCGGGATTGTCAAAAATTTCATCAAAGTTGAAATTAGAGATAAGATTGTCCAACCGTGAAAAATCGGCTTTGTTAAAATCAAAAGTTAGTTCTTTCTCACTAGGCATAAAAATACGCTCCTCGTCAATCATAAGAAATATATTAATGGGAGGGTGTAGGACATCAATGTTCGAAATTGATGATAAGCTCTCTTCCACGGAACAGGCACAGTAGTAAATATCCTTATTGCAAAATATAAGTTTAACACACAAGATCTCCAGACAGTGAGGGTTCGGCACGTCAACAACTACACAATTAGTGCAGTTACGGACTGCTAATAACAACCCACCACCTTTCAATCTCAAATCGGAATCATAACGATCCCTACGAAAGACTTGGAAGTCTGAACTAAAGAGTTCACTGTCAGAAAAACTACAGTTTAGTCCCGTTTCAGAAAAAGCAATAACGTCATAAGAGGAATTCTGGCTTGAAGCAAATATCGCCTGAGTTTTAGTGCGCAGTCCATTTACGTTTTGATAGTAAATGGACAATTGTCTGAGTCTTTTGGACCAGAACACTGTGACCTAATACGACGAGAAGTAAATTCTTTGACAAATGTTCCAGACGGCCAAGAATTATTGTCTAATAACCAATTAAAAAGATCATTATTGGCTATTACAATTTTAAACGAGGCAATGGAACTATCATCTTTACTAATTTTTACACATTTTACTGCTGATCCGGCTAAAATAAATTTTTTTGATATTAAATAGTTAATAATATCATCGGGGGATGTTCGGGGATCAAGTCGAGAAATAAAAAGGGCTTTCGGTCGAGGTACAGTAGATAGTAAAGGTAGATGTGATGGCAAATTAGAAGAAAATTCAGTGGGATTAGTAACAGTGTGAGGTGTTTGAGAGCTACTCGAAGAAAATAGGGTAGACTTCGAGAGTGTAGATTTTTTATGTTTATTGCCAGCGGAAACTTTTGAAGAAGTTTCGCTATTTTTAGTAGAGGTAGAACAATTCACTGTAGTCTTCTTGCGAGAAGGACATTGATGAACTACAGGACTATTGATATCAATGGAGTCAGTTGAATTAGAAGTATGTCTACTGCAGGGCATAATATCGCAGCAAGTAGAGACATCCACCATTTCAGGATTAACTGTACCCGTCGAGCAGTCTACCAAAGTTGGAGTCTTATTGAGTGAATTAAAAAAATTATTCACTCTCACAAATGAACTAGAAATATTATCTAGTTGCGCCTTAATCCTCATCATCTCATCACCAATACTAGACATTTTAAAAGATAACGAGGATAATGAAATACTCCTACAGTCATGGCAGTACCAATATAGCCCAGGGGTAGAATTAAATCTCTCGGCAAAAATATTGGTAAGACCAACACACTTCGCGTGATAGTTTCTACCACAAACACCGAAACATGTAAAAATGGGTGTCGAAGATTTCAACTCACTACATTTGTCTGCATTGCACTTAGTACCCATATTTAAATACGTAAAGACTTATAATACTCTAATAGCAATTCAAAAATAAACACCTTGATATATGCAATCAAAATTACAAGCGAAAATTATGGTTACGAATTGTAAATCAATGACTCAAACCTGTGGGTGACAGCTGAATTTAATTAAAAATCGAACAGCTGATCACAGTAGAAAGCGAGCCAATAAGTAAATAATAAAAATCACGCACACTTTTGCACGAACACAATGCTGCAACTAGAAACTCCCAGCGGGAAAACGAGCTCTCCAGAAGGCATTTCAGAGCGCAACTTTCGAAGCAGTGAAGTGCTCCAAACCCCCTTACACTCCATATAAATTTTAACATTGCATGTCCTTATAAGTAAGCAGTTACAATAAAATTCATTTGAAGCACCTTTGCGTGCTCCAAATCTGCTTTTTTTAAAGCATGAAGCATGCTTCCAATCTACTTCCTTTAAAGCAGATTTGAAGCATGTTTATAATCAGCCTCTCGCGAAGCACCCTTGAAGCTCGCTTTGCTCAAATTGTGCTTCCTTTGAAGTACATCCGAAGCGTGTTTTAAATCTGCTTGCGTAAAATGCGTATCGGAAGATTTTATATACACTTTGTGTATTTAAAATCTTCGACTGCATTTTTTTGTTTTGGAACCAAAAATAGTGAGTTGTAAAAAAAGCTTCTTCACACAAAAATATTTAATGATCAAAATAAAAAAAATTCATATAAACTAAAAGTAAAATTCTTAATTAAATTATATTTAATATGATAATTGGTTTTATTTATTTCGAATGTTGCCCTGTAAAAACGGCTTTTGCATATGCGTATGCCAGTACGCATTTCCTTTTCGAAATCAGGATATCCAAAATTTTCATTTTTGACAGCTCCTATTTTGAAGATAAATTTTGTTAATTGGATTTACTTATAGTAAATGAATAAAAGTATGGCCATACTTTAGTGTTTAGGGAGTGACTAATATTAGCACGAAAATGTCATTAAAATTAAAAAAACTAATTTTCAATTGACTGCAATATTCATGTTACTGTATGCCATTACCTACTCAAAATAAGAAGATATCTTACCGTATACAACTTCGCTGAAAAGCCTGGTGGTTTTTAAAGCAAATTTTTTTTGGTGACCGTCCCAGTTGACCTTGAGAATGACATTGGATAACAAATGGTTTAGGCATTTCGATCTGGATTGCCCAATTATTGTTTTAATGTGTGTAATCTGTAATATTTTGAATGAAATATATTGTACTTATTATATTTCTGTTTTATAAGACAATTTTTACCAATTGATCTTCTGCCATGCTTTCAAGATCCTTTTCACAGTTTTGAATATCCTCAATCGATTTTAACGGAAACATTTTAAAGTTGGTAACATTCGGAAACACTTTGGTAGCAACTCTCTCTAAAATGGCCATTTGTCTACCAAGCATTTCTTTCTGCTCTGCAATCATTTTTTTTAATTCTACTATCTCATTTGTTAGATATTGGATTTTATTGTGTGTTCCTGAGAAAACATAAATTAAAAGAGGATTTTAAATAAAATTATTTTTACAAACCACTATGGTTGCAGATGTCATTGCTTGGTGGGTCCATCAAAAAGGCGTTGCAACGAAAAACAGGTGTTGGCTCAAGGGTCATTATACTGAAATTGATTGTTAAATTTTAATTTCCAATCCGAAATATATGTTTCCGTTTTTACTTTAAGTAATACATTGATTTAAAATTGGTATTAATACAAATCCACTATAATAAGGAAGACAAACTAACTTGCAGGTAATATCTTCGATATCATAGTGCCTTTCTTCGCTTTGGAATCCTTTAACGAAACATATGCCCAAAGCTTGCACTGAATCAACAGGTTCTTTGAAAAAACTTTCAATGGACAAGAACGGTAATCCAATTATAAATTCTTTGCCACTATCATCTTTAGTTCTCGCTCTTCGTGAGGACATTCAGAGGTTTTCCCTGTAACGGAACGATGCCGTACGCGGCCCGGTCTGCCAGAATGGTGATGCCGCTTTCAACAAAGAACCGCCCAGATAACCCCTCCGTTAGAATCAGGGTGCAAGGCATTGACCTGTCGTTGGCGTCGTCGGCATAGAGAATTCGCGCTGTCCGCCTGAGCGCGCGTTGTCCTTCTTTTCGCTGCCTTCTTGCCGCCCCATGCTTGAGCTCATCGTGATAGTTCAAGGCGTAGGCGCTTCTGTACAGCCTTCCGCATTTTCTGCACTTGTAGAGTCGTGCGGGTTTTGTATGGGACGAGTTTGTTCGATTCATATATCTCATGTGTCCAAGGAGGTTGCTACGGTCGGAAAATTCCTTATTGCAAATCGTGCATCTCAATGCGGGTGCAGCGCTGCCATCGGGTCTTGTTCGGTGCACCCGAAGTCTGTGTCGAACGAGGTTCGAACGGTCGGGAAATGCCTTATTGCAAATCGTGCATCTCAACGCGGGTGCAGCGCTGCCATCGGGTTTTGTTCGGTGCACCTGAAGTCTGTGTCGAGCGAGGTTCCTACGGTCGCAAAATGCCTTATTGCAAATCGTGCATCTCAACACGGGTGCAGCGCTGCCATCGGGTTTTTTCGGTGCACCTCAAGTGTGTGTCGATCGAGGTTGCTACGGTCGCACGATTCCTTATTGCAAATCGTGCATCTCAATGCGGGTGCAGCGCTGCCATCGGGTCTTGTTCGGTGCACCCGAAGTCTGTGTCGAACGAGGTTCGAACGGTCGGGAAATGCCTTATTGCAAATCGTGCATCTCAACGCGGGTGCAGCGCTGCCATCGGGTTTTGTTCGGTGCACCTGAAGTCTGTGTCGAGCGAGGTTCCTACGGTCGCAAAATGCCTTATTGCAAATCGTGCATCTCAACACGGGTGCAGCGCTGCCATCGGGTTTTGTTCGGTGCACCTCAAGTGTGTGTCGATCGAGGTTGCTACGGTCGCACGATTCCTTATTGCAAATCGTGCATCTCAATGCGGGTGCAGCGCTGCCATCGGGTCTTGTTCGGTGCACCCGAAGTCTGTGTCGAACGAGGTTCCAACGGTTGGAAAATGCCTTATTGCAAATCGTGCATCTCAACGCGGGTGCAGCGCTGCCATCGGGTTTTGTTCGGTGCACCTGAAGTCTGTGTCGAGCGAGGTTCCTACGGTCGCAAAATGCCTTATTGCAAATCGTGCATCTCAACACGGGTGCAGCGCTGCCATCGGGTTTTGTTCGGTGCACCTCAAGTCTGTGTCGATCGAGGTAGCTACGGTCGCAAAATTCCTTATTGCAAATCGTGCATCTGAACGCGGGTGCAGCGCTGCCATCGGGTTTTGTTCGGTGCACCTCAAGTCTGTGTCGAAGGACGTTGCTACGGTTGAAAAATGCCTTATTGCAAATCGTGCATTTGGACTTGCTGGCCATTGAGAGCGGGAGGACAAGTTTATCGTGGGAATGGATGAACCTACTAATATCTACTCAAAGGCTAAAACTATTATTAATGTCTTGGTCCCGCGGCGATTTCCTCTCCTTCTGTTCTTTGCGGTAGCAGTTGAACTCTTGTGGCTCTGGAAATGAAAGTATTGCATTCGTTGCGCTCGAAATGAGGGGAATTTCGCGAAATTCAGCGAAGGATTCTATTCATTGTAATCATAAATACCGAGAACAATGTAATGTTGGTAGATACAAATTGCAAATTTGGAATAGAATACAGCTTTCACTCAAAATGGAAGTAAAAAAAAATTTACTTACCAAATGAACAACGTCGGCAATGAAGGCGTGTGCCTAGATGATGTGGACGAAGCTGAAGAGATGAAAAAAAAATTAGTATTTCTGTATTGATGCGGACGGCCGAAGGCTTGCAAACTACTGTTCCCTGGTGCGGATACGTACTTCCCAACTGACATCACAACCTTCATCACCTTTAGATTTTCCGAAAAGTGTAGTGTTACAAATTTCACTTTTACACCGTTTGCCCATTTTAATTAAATTTATTGTTCATCGCAAGTAGCAACAGAAAAATTTGTCATCCAGAAAATACCTCTACAGTGGTATTCGAACCCACGACCTATTCATTGCGACGCAATAACGCAGCTATGTACGCCGCGGAGGCCTGAAATATGTTGTACACTGCTTTTTTACCATCTCTCATACAAAAGTCACTATTCACTTTTGCATTTCATGTACAGTAGTACAGTATCATATGATTGGGCGTGAAGCCCTATTAGAAGTGTGTTTTTTTTTTGTATTTAACGGAATTTTCTGTGGGCAGTGGTGGATGGTACCACGGTATTCCACCAATTGTACCGCATCATGCCACACAGATAGAAATGGTGTAGAGCTTTTATCTAAACACTAATAGATAACTTGAATTTTGATAAATATTGTAAATATTTAGATAATTCTGCGATTGTTTTCTTTCAATCATAAAACATCCTTTCGATAATGTTACTTGTGTTATTTTGTCAATTTATCCAAGTTTTGCAATCCACTTTCATGTAATGCAATAGAAAATTGATTTACCTCATATCGAAATTTGTTCGTATATGATTGTCAAATGATTCAATTAATTGGAAAAATGTTGCATTCCTGGAAGAAATACCTGGAATCATCATGCTTTCGACATGTTTTAAATTGCAGATTTCTGTCGTTTTACAGAAAATCGACTTTATAAAGTTGTTAAATAGTAACATAGTGTACAGAAGTTATGAAGCGAATGATAAAATTTTTTCCTGTCTCAACGAGAATTTGAAAAAAATATCTGAAGCATAATTTCAACTTCATAAATTTAATACGTACTGATTGAATTGGCTTATAGCATGATCGGTCAAATTGCGGCTTTGTCACAGTATAAAATTTGGATTGAGGTGTTTTTTGTTGTTTTTGCGGAAGGTAGTTTGGTATTTTCGAAATGTACACGGGCGACAACAAAGGCATGCGGCACAGATGTCAATGTTACGAGTAGAAATGAAACATTTTAGATGTGTGCAAGAGATGTACTTGTGAGGACAGTTGGGAAAAAAAAAAAAAAAAAGTTTTTGGTTGTTGCAAAGAAAATTTTATTTGATGTAATAATTTGTATGAAGGAAACCTCTATCTCAGTAATGTAAGTAATTATTAGAAGAATGTATAAAGTTATGTAAATAGCAATTATGTGGATGCACGAGTTCGTTGAGGTTCCGTTCATGGGTACGCACAGATGCCGGCTGGAGTGAAGTTGAAGGCCCAGATACGGTTGTCGGTCATTGCGACCATTACCTCGAATTCTCCCACGTCCATGCACAGGGCACGTGTGTTGTTATGCACGGAGGGGGGATACTGTGGGAAGTTAGACGTTAGAAAAAAAACAAAAAGAAAAAAATTGTTAGTGGCGGCTCCACGGGTCAAGACTTACCGCAATTGTCGCGAAGCAAGGAGTGTGGCCTGAGTGTTTACAGCTACTGAGGTCCCAGATTTTGATCTCCCCGGTTACCGAACCGCTCACTATCTTTTTTGCGTCGAGCTTAACGGACATGACAGTGTCAGTGTGTCCGGAAAGCGTCCGGATGCAGATGCCTAGATGGACATCCCATAATCTGTAAAGACACAGAAGTGGAACGTTTTCAACGGTTTACTGCAGATAGATGCTTTATGTAACCGACACTTACATGATTGTGCGGTCGAAGGACCCGGTGACGGTCAGGCGATCGTAGTAGTGTATGGCCGTTATGCCTTGCGAGTGGCCTTGTAGTGTTCGGACCCTCTCTCCATTTACAGAGGTCCACACCTCCATGAAACCTAAGCTGCTGCCCGACAGTATGAGATCATCGGCAAAGGTGACAGCGTTTACGGTGTGGGGGGTGTTGCCCATTATTTCTCTATGACAAGTGAGCTGTTGTGGTGACACCAGGTTCCAAACACGGACCCACCCATCGGAGCCGCTCGTGAGGACCTTTCCAGCGCCAAGACAGAGGTCGGTAACATATCCCTCGTGTGCCGTTGTTAATCCAGTCTGTTCGCCGGAATGAATGTCCCATATACGGACCGTTCCATCCATGTGTCCAGTCAGCACGGTGATTCCATCCTTTTCTAAGCACGTTACTGGGCTGAGCACGTCGCCTCTTAAAATCTAAAAGCATTTATTAGGCGTTGGTTGTGGCACAAATGGAGATGGGAAATCCCACAATACCTTTATGCATTCGCGGTCGAAACGGCGCCAAATTTGTATACAGCCGTCGTCCATCCCCGCTATGACAGCATCCTCATTGAACCTGATGCAGCGAATTCCGGTCTGGCCATTAATCGATTGGCAGTTTATCTGGGACGTCGTGCAATTTCCCCTATTCCAGTTTTTTTCCCAATTTGTGGATATCCTGAAAATAGATGAAATTATTCCCTGTGCCGCCGCTAGAAAGGTGAACTGAAATCACCATCATGATCGTGTTCTTCAATTTGCGGTAGAAGTCGTGTTTTTGTAACTTAGTTCCTCTGTAAAGATACTGGAGGCAGTCCCGGCGTTGAGCGATAAGGCGCCAAATTCTTTCGGTTTTAACTCTACGCTCGATGAATCTTAACCATATCATCCGTTCATTTGTTATCTGGTGCCAGGATCTCGATACCAATGTCATGGCTGTTAGGGTCTCTTCGTCGAGCGACTCCATGATTGCCTCAGGTAGGTGATCTCCATTAACTGAGAATGAGGTTCAATAGTGAGTGAGATGAGTGTTTGCGTGCGGCGAGCTCGATGAGAGTAACTTACCGGCCAGTGGCAGAAATATGTCTCTCGGATTCGGGGAGGACAAGGACCTCGGATCGTATCTTAGTTGTCCGAAGCGGCAACTCATTTCTGACGTTCTGTGGAGGAGTGCGATACTGAAATTTCTTTTAACGATTACATATAACGGAATTCACCCATTTAATACGAAGGTTGAAGCGGTTGAAAGTTCGTATAATTCCATTTATTTCGCAAAATGCATAACAGACAAACCCCTTGATGCCACTCATTCAATCACCCCCCACTCAAATTTCTTCTCTCCACCCGACGGAACTCAAGTACTATTTGTGATGAAATCTCTCGCGGGTATTTCCGTTCAATAATTTCGAACATTATTTGTGCTATTCTGTGCAATGAAGGACAACAAGTGCGACGAAGTTGAAGACGATGTACGGGTCAAAGTGAAGTATGAAGTTGCCATTACTGTAAATATGTGGGAACATTCATGAGATCCTCTGACTCCTTCATCCACTCCATGTACCAATTCACCAGTTTCTGTACTCTACATGAAATCTGTGAGTATTATAAGTTTACTTTTAGGTTTGTAACACCAACAAATAAGGCTCGGAAAAAAAAAAAAATGATACAGAGGTTCATGTAATCACTGAAAAATCTCAAAACCCGATGTCCGTCCGTCCGTCCGTTGGCTCTCTACCTTGAGAACGTGTTGAGCTGCAAACCTCTAATTTCGTATACTTCAGTTTCTGTTTGGAAATGCCTAAATACTAGTGTAAATGA
Organism: Chorisops tibialis; assembly: GCA_963669355.1. Classification (NCBI taxonomy): domain Eukaryota; kingdom Metazoa; phylum Arthropoda; class Insecta; order Diptera; family Stratiomyidae; genus Chorisops; species Chorisops tibialis. Next base: position 112,652,809 of record OY770262.1, on the reverse strand, counting down.
AATGATTGGTATTTTCAGAAACAACGGCTGGAATCGCACATAAACGGAACGTAATAACGGAACAAAATGATTTTGGGGCATGTTGAAAGTAGTCAAAAGACGAAAAATATCTGTACTACCCCCTACAGAGGGTACATTATTTGTGTGATAAATTGTAATTGTCAGAGAACAAAATGAGGAGATAGTTGAACTCATTGAGCCTGACAGTGTTGAGGCAATACTTCGACATATTTAAAGAAAAAAAACCAACTGGCTTGGAGAATGTGTCAAATGAATGGTTCAAAAATAGGTCCCGTAAAGGTATAACACTTCTTAAACATATTTTCAATGGATGTCTTACGTTGAAATACTTTCCCTCAGTACGGAAAATTGTAAGAATTTTTGTGATCTTAAAAAAACGAAATGTTAATCCTGCCAACACCTACACGCCAATCAGCCTTCTCGGCAATTTAGGGAAGGTATTTGTTCAATGCCGATCAATCTATTTACCAATATCAAACTTATACAATGACCATTTCATTAAATTCAATTCAATTTATATACTTTTATATACTGCGACAATGCAACTAATTTTGTGGGAGCGCGAAATCAGCTTCAAGAGCTCAAGGAGATTGTCAGTAAGAAGCTTTCTAAAGATAAGGCATCTCCCAGCTCAAATCAAGGCGATTATACGAGGAAGATAAATGAATCACCAGGAAGGTGTGGAGACAAGACCAACAATCCTCCGAAAAGAGCTCGTCTCACGCTAGGTACCGCAATTGCCACCATGCTATTAACATGCTTGATTTTACCGGTGACTAGTATCAGCTCGATGAAGGTAACGCCTTTCAAAACAAATCCTGGAATATTCTTCGAGAACATAGGTTCTACAAATATCATTGCTGGAATCTCATAGCTTATTATGACATGGACCCATACTAGAGGGAATTTCAAATCTTGCGCAATTGCAGTTCAATTCTTGATAATTTATCTTAGGCAATGCACAAACGAGATTCCTATGCCAACATGGTTAAACAAATCAAACATGTTCTCAACGAGGTGGATCAAACCAATGACTTACTAAAAACGCAGCCACCATCCAGACAAAAACGCGGTGCGTTAAACATGGTGTAGCAAGTGCTTTATTCGGCGTTCTGGATTCAAAATATGCAGAAGACATGTCAACGACTATCGACTCAATCCAGCAGAACGAAGATCACCTAACAGAACTACTGCGAAATGATACTTCCATCCTCGGTGCAACAATCAACGTAATGCAGAGAGTGTAAAGGAAGAGTTTGAAAGAGTGCAGCAACAGTTGAACAGCATTTCCTTTCAAATCACAGGCATCGAAGACAAATTAATGCAGGAAAAAAAAAATTTGAAAAATATTAATTCGCTTGGCGTCGATTTTTCTGTGTACCAATATTTATGACTTGAGTGGGTACATTCATTAAAAAATAACTAGTCTACAGTGCTTATTTACAAGAGAACATTTCTCTAAAACAGATTTTACCATGGAGTTATATGGAGCTAATGTGCTTGTGAAAATTTGAAACTAGTATTTCATTAAATTCCAATATAAATTTTAAATAATATATTTTCGCAACTTATACTGTGACACCCCCATTTATGTACACTTTTGTAATTCGGATAAGTATCTCGGCAAATTTCGACAGTAAAGTATTATGGTCATGGCCTGCTATATCCAACACCAGCCAAACCGACCATAAAGAGAGAAAAATTTCCAAAGGAAAATGACATTAAAGCGCGATGAGAGATTTTTCTCTCTGAGAGAAAAAAGTGTCAATAGTTTTCATCTAATGCCAGTGACACATAGCGGTCCTAATTATAATTTAGCTAATTCCTAATTTAGGTCATCTTCATCGTTAGTAAATTGGTGACATATGGCACTTTGCTCACTCATCCGTTATTTTTTTAAGAAGTTGAATTGCATAGCCAATAGGCAATAAAATTTTGCAAGGAAGGTCACAAAAGAAGAGAAACGATCCATAGTCCTGTTTTGGAATCGTTTGCAAGTCATCTTTCATAGCTGGGCGTTTAAATAACACTTCATAATTTCATTTCAGAGCTGGCAAAAAAATGACTTTTCGGCACGAAAAAACTTTTATGAAAGCTCCAGCTGTAGGACAATCTTCATCGTTATTAGGGATGCAAAAACCTGCTCTTTTCCAATCGCAGTGATCAACCGCGAGCAAGAGCACAGAAAACTGAAATGATATCAAATCTAAAAAATTCAAAGTATTTATTTACATGTTGGTTAGAAAACACAACTCAATAAAAAAAAAAAAAAATAACAGGCTAAACCGCAATTTTCTGCGAAATCCTTCATCTAATCAGGCGGACGTAATCTCATGCTCAATACCACCAGCTCAGTGCACATAGTTAACATATATTTCCCCTTGCACCAAGTGGCTGCTCAATGATATCTGTGATGTCATTGCTCGTGCTCAGTTATATCTGATAACTATCTGATATTGATATCTACTCACTGCACAGTTATATCGATATCTGTTCACTGCTCATGCACGGCGCCACCTGTTTAGTGTACAAAAGGCTATAGCTGTACACAGAGCAGGTATAGCAATAAATGAACAGACGAGCAGGTTAAAGACTTTACAAGTTATGAGCAGGCTGGTGAGCTTAGAGCTGATGCAAGCTGTTTGACACTGTAGGCAGGTCGGTGAAGTGCGACTGCGATGTGTTTAGCGAGCCTTGCTCCGATCGGTGGGTTATGATCTGATCGGTGGGACGTGCGAAATGGTCAATGAAGTGAGGTGCTCTTTCGTGAGTAAGCGACGATTTGTTCAACAAGCTTTGATCTGGGCTACGATCTGGTTGCGTTGAGTTGAGACTAGTGAGTTGCGCGATTAATGTGCGAGTGTGAACAAAAGCCCTGGGATTTGTTGTGGTGATCATTGCGGCAACTTTATTGGTGATAGAATGTGATCAGTATGCATTTGTTCTGCTCTTCTAATTGCAGCTCTTTTCAATTCGTAATATGCGATTGCTCTTTTAAAAGAGCAGTGAAAAAATTTCAGGTATGTAAAAGATTATACCATCTCTAATCTTTATAGCCTAATACCATTGACACATTGCGCTCCTAATTATAATTTCTTCTTCTTCAATGGCGCTACAGCCCAAATCGGGCATTGGCCTCCTGGGCTTCAGGTTCCTTAACATTTCCATTATTTATTGCGGACGAGTTGTTACCTCTTCGCACAACCCTCTATCTACGAATTATTCATTTTCGTAGATCGAGGTAACCGAGATATATTCAAGCAGGTAGTGTGCTTGGAATTATGCGTCGACCGCCATTTGAACTCACGACCTTCGCATTGTAAACCAAACACGGTACCCACTAGACTTCACCGTAGCTAATTATAATTTGGCTAATTCATAATTTAGCTCGTCTTCATCGTTTGTAGAGTGGTGTCACATAGCTTTTGGCCAATTAAGCCTCTTAATTTTGCAAGGACGGCCCCGACAGAACAAAAACGATTCGTAGTCCTAATTTGTTTCAAAATCTGAAATACGATTGATCGTTCCAGTTTTCATCTAGCGACGTGCGTGTCTAATTTCATTCTTAAAATAAAAACTACAGCGTCCATTGCGTACTTTGATTAATATTTTTAATTAACGAAAATACTTTTCTATTCCACACTGATCCTATTTATTCATCATCAGTCTTGATTCTAACATTAATTTTGTTTTCTTTTGAGTTTTCTTTTTGAAACATGCATTGAAATTCACAATGATATTTGAGCAGAATTACTTACATTTCAGTTTAATACAATAAAGAAATAAAACACCGAAATAATTTTATAAAATTATCCATGTTAACTTATTATAATAAAAAAAAAAAAATTTGTTAATATTCGAATCATGATGAAATAGTACTCGTACTAAAACGCATTACGATTAGAGTTGAAAAGCAAGCTAAATAATTTAGATATGACTATTATTAAAGTTAAACGTCTGGATTAAATCCTGCCAACATTTGGAATGAGAACAACTTAATCCAAACGAGGAGATCTGTTTCGTCGTCTCCGTCTTCAATATCGGAGTCCAACGACGAATTAAAGTTGAAGGTAAATTTGTTGCCCGTTTATAAGCCTGCAGATGAGCAGCATCAACAAACAAAACAACAACAATTGCAGTAGCATTATCCGCTTAGTACAATATCCTGTGATACAGAAAATGTCGATAAAAATAATTTCAATATAGTTTCATCCTTCGAAATGTTGCCATTTCAAATGCAACATCATCCGCAACATCAACAACCGCAATCGCATCCAACACCCCCGACACATTCTGGCTTGAATGGAGTCGAGATTATGTCGTATAATTACCCCGGCAGTAATCATTATAACGGGCCGGTTAGCTTATTCCCGGTTCAATCTGTCACAAACATGAATGCCCCAATGCCGTTCCCTTCGCCTGCCACGCCGATATTCCCTTCAGCGTTAAGCGGGACAATGCCTTTATCGCAAAATGCACAATCCGACACGTCATTATTCGGGCACATAGGCAGCGAACTCAATCAGAACTCGGAATCAAATATTCCATATCCGATTCCGAGACAGTCGTGTGCCGCTGCCTTCACATCGTCGTCAGATAACTTGGCCCTGACAGCAGCCATCGTTTCCAATAATGTCGCTTCCGTGCCAATTTCTTCCTCTCAGATCCTCAATAACACTTACAATTTGTCGGCCGACAACAATATCGTTAGCAATCCCGAAACAAATACACTAAATAATATTATGAACGATGTTATATCGAATAACAACATAAATATGAAAGACTCGCCATCGAAACGAACATCGGCTCGGCTTAACCAGATCAAATCGCCCTCAATGCATAAAAGTCCTGGCAAAAGTCCGAGGAACCTGGAGATTTTAGGCCGACCTAGTCACGGTAGTCAGAAACTGAAGTGTGATCCAAATCAACGAACGAAGAACAATAGATCGTCGCGAGGGGCGAGCTCTAGTCGGGCACGAGGTCGCAGAGGTCGAACCAGTCGGCTGGTTCTCGGATCTCAGATGCCTCCGAATTTGGACTTTGATAATCCTCAGTTGAGCTCGATACATCACAATTTGGCGGGTACAGTGTACGATTTGGACTTTGACGAAGACCTTGCTTCGAATGTCGGAAATTTGAAATCGCTGCGAGACAGTCGAAGATCTTTCGATTGTAGGTCGAATACAGGAAACAGTTCCGAGCAAAAGTTTCCAAGCCCAATCTATCACGGAAAACTGCGAAATGCCATTGTTTCGAATCAAAACGACGAAAAATAACAAGGCCTCGCACAAAAAGCGGAAAAAGGACAAACACATTGAAATTCAGATAATCGAAAATAGCAATACCGATACTCCAAAGCTCATCATTCGAATAGGTAAGAGAAAAGCACAAGATAGTACGCAATCGACAAGCGGCGATGCGTCGAACCAGCACGAGACAACAGCGATGAATTGCCGGAAAGTAATTCGAATGCTGAACTGTTAGCAGGCGGTGCTAATATGATGCCAATCAAATTGAAAATAGCTCGGAATTGGGATGGCGGCGGTTATGTTATCGGTGATCGCAAGCACCCCGACAGCGATCAATCGACTGACGCGGCCAACGATATTAGTAAGAAATCGGACGACGAACTGCATGAAATTATGCCTACAGCAACATAATCGAAGGTTGCTGCCAATTCGTCATCGGTCGCTACTACCGCTGGCAGCGAAACCGAAGCGAAAAATTCTGTATCGTCGTCGTCGGCTACACTAAATCTCGTTTCTGCACACAATAAAGTAAATAACGATCTAAAGGGTCAAGTTAAAACATCAAAGCCTTGTCCTTTACTTCCACTAAATAAAGACTGTGAGGTTAGATGATAATGTCTTTGAAAAATAAACTCTAAATAAATTTCTTTCTTGTAAATATTAAAAAAAATATTGTAAAAAAAAAATATGAAAGAAAAAAGAAAAACAAACACGCAGAATTTTTAAATAAAATGATGTAAATGTGGGCGTAATTTTATTCATATATAAAAATTCAATATTAACGAAAAATAAAACCCTAATTTATGATCGTAGATAGCTAGAAGGATATTTTATTATTAAATAAAATTAAATTAAATAAAGAAAAAAGAAAATGGTATCGCATAAGTATTGTAAGGAGAATTATTTAAAGTGATTTAAACAAAAGAAGAAACTAAATTCAAAAAAAAAAAATTGTAAGAATAATAGAACAAGTACACTTACAAATAAAGAAAAGTAAATTAAAAGTTTTCCTTTTTTTTTTTTTTAATGGTATCGCGTTTAAGAGTACGTATTTGTTCATTTTTAATGTACTTTGTACATTATTACAGATTTAATATTATTAAACGTAGAATATGCAATAATTTTATATAAATTGGACACAATCTCTAAATAATTTGTTATTTGATTTCTTTCCCCTGTAAGCAGTTTACTTAAAAACTCAAAAATTATTTTACAGTGATTGATGTTATGTAGTTTATATATATATATATATTTTTTTTTTATTTAATTTCGGAATAAATACAATTTTAATCACAATATTTCTAGTTATGCGTGGTAAATCTTTTCCTTTTAAAAAATACACCAAGAAAAAATTGGCTAAATTGAGATAGGACGCTGTCCGAAATTTATGATGAAATTTTCAACTTGGAAGAAATGAAATTCGTACAGAGTTGAAAGAGAAATCTATAAGATTGCATGGTCCTTGCTTAGTTCGCCATAACGCGTTTCGGAATTTTTCGTCATATTTTTTTTTTTATTTCAAGTTTAGTTATTATCAAGAAGGACATTGCGAGGAATTCACTTCAAGAGTCGGATTATTTTTACTTTTATATAAAATGAATGATAATTGTTTTTAGTGATTAGAGCAAACATCACAGTATAAAATACGATTATTTACATTTATTTTGGATGCATTTAAATATTTTTCAATTTGGTCTAGGTTTCGGTGAAATAAAAAACAAAAGATTATCTTTGTCACTGTCCGCAAATCTTCAACAGTTGTCTCCTTTGTTAAGGCTCTAGATCCTTCTTAGAACTTAGAATAAGCCGTACTAAGTGGCTGGCACAAGAGGAGTAACATATATCTCAGATAGGAGGAGTACAATGGGCCCAACTAGATGACCCCAGTGAAATGTTCTTTGACGCCACTCTCCTACAACGTAAACCTAATCCTTGTGAAATAAAAAAAAAATGCAATATGGCCTTGACAATTGAATTCTTCTTGTGATATTAGAAACGTAAATTCTCTGATTGTATCTTGATTGTCACATAAGGCGACGAAACTGGCGAAGATTATCGCATCTATCGGACAAGAAAGATTCTTTTTCTCGAAATAAACAGGCTCTTATTTGATCCACTATTCGGATAATTTAGCTCGAAATTCTAACTTAACATTTATCACTGTAGAAATTTTATTTCATTGTGTTATTTCTCTAGATATTAAAAATGTGAATTATATGTTCAACATAATAATAAACATTAATTAAAGCATTCTAAATATTAATTTTTTTTTTTGCAAAATGGAGTAGAATTTTGAAATTCATTCAAATATAAAATTGTCGAACTAGATCGTTTTTTTTTTTTTGTTGTTGTGTGCAATTTGCACTTCAATGTAACTAAATTCGAAAGAAATGGTTTTTTCGAGAAAAATGATATTCAGTCGATCTGCTATTATAAAAATGGACATCTCTTAAAAAAATTGTAAATCACGACTCCAAAGATAGGGGTAAACTTTTGAGTCTTAGTTCTACAAAGATAATATTATGTAGCTTAGTGCTCCTCCCCCTTTCGATAATCACTGCATCATTTGATCTCAGATTTACTACTAGTAACGATATTGACACTATTTTTTTTTTTACTTTGAGCTCATTTTCTTATGAAATACATTCGACCAAATTTTTTTTTTTTTAATACATTAGCCGGTACTATCTACCAGTGTCAATTGATGCGGCTTCATTATAGCCACAAAATGATTTAGGATTGGCAGGCCTATAATGGAGCCGGGGAACCCCCCCGGGGGGTTGATATCGACGACGAAATGCCGCAGGATGCGATTCCCGACCTCGAGCTTCTCGACCAGCGCTCGCGAAACCCGATGACTGCCGGAGGCTGTCCTTATGACATCCTCCCCCAACTCGGGGTCTACTACGACTCCCGCCGTCGCGGCATCCTGCGCCGACAAAGTTGTATGCACCGCACCTGAGTTAAAGCTGAAATAAATCGTGCGGTTGTTGATTTCAAGGTTGCAGCCATACAGGCCGAATCGGCCTCGCGGTATAATAAGTATGGCCCTCGCTTCGAGGCTCAATTGCATGGTCTCCCCATCCGCGGCCTGCACTATTTGTCCTTCTTCCTCCATCGGATTTGTAAATCTGAAAAAAACGCAAAATTAAATTATGCGCGTGAAAAAAACGCAAAATTAAATTATGCGAGTCACGTTACCGTCTTCAAATTTGCTTGATAAAAAATTTGTACGAGAATCTACATTCTCTGTACTTCCCATAGATCAAGCAAATTTCCAGACGAAACCTGAACCTTTAATAACAGATTTGAATGCAAAAGAAAAAAAAACTTATTTATTGAAGACAAAGCAAAAAAAAAAAAAATTAACATAAACCAGCACTTAGCCACTGTTACCGGTGAGGGTCATTTGGTGCGGCTCCATGATAGCCACAAAATGATGAAGGATTGTCAGTCCGATAACCGAGCCGGGGAACCCCCCCCGGGGGATTGATATTTACCAGGAAATGCCGGAGGATGCGATTGGCGATCTCGAGCTTGTGGACCAGCGCTCGCGGAGCCCGATGACTGCCGGAGAACGTGTTTACCACATCCTCTCCCAACTGGGGGTCTGCTACGACCCCCGCTGTCGCGGCATCCTGCGTAGAGAGCGTTGTGTGCACCGCACCTGGGTCTATACTGAAATATATCGTTTGGTTATTCATTTGCAGGTTGCAGCCATAGAGGCCGAATCGGCCTCGCGGTATGATTAGCATGACCCTCGCTTCGAGGCTCAACACCATGCACTCCCCATCCGCGGCCTGCACTATTTGTCCTTCTTCCTCCATCGGATTTGTAAATCTGAAAAAAACGCAAAATTAAATTATGCGCGTGAAAAAAACGCAAAATTAAATTATGCGAGTCACGTTACCGTCTTCAAATTTGCTTGATAAAAAATTTGTACGAGAATCTACATTCTCTGTACTTCCCATAGATCAAGCAAATTTCCAGACGAAACCTGAACCTTTAATAACAGATTTGAATGCAAAAGAAAAAAAAACTTATTTATTGAAGACAAAGCAAAAAAAAAAAAAAATTAACATAAACCAGCACTTAGCCACTGTTATCGGTGAGGGTCATTTGGTGCGGCTCCATGATAGCCACAAAATGATGAAGGATTGTCAGTCCGATAACCGAGCCGGGGAACCCCCCCCCCCCCCCCCGGGGGATTGATATTTACCAGGAAATGCCGGAGGATGCGATTGGCGATCTCGAGCTTGTGGACCAGCGCTCGCGGAGCCCGATGACTGCCGGAGAACGTGTTTACCACATCCTCTCCCAACTGGGGGTCTGCTACGACCCCCGCCGTCGCGGCATCCTGCGTAGAGAGCGTTGTGTGCACCGCACCTGGGTCTATACTGAAATATATCGTTTGGTTATTCATTTGCAGGTTGCAGCCATAGAGGCCGAATCGGCCTCGCGGTATGATTAGCATGACCCTCGCTTCGAGGCTCAACACCATGCACTCCCCATCCGCGGCCTGCACTATTTGTCCTTCTTCCTCCATCGGATTTGTAAATCTGAAAAAAACGCAAAATTAAATTATGCGCGTGAAAAAAACGCAAAATTAAATTATGCGAGTCACGTTACCGTCTTCAAATTTGCTTGATAAAAAATTTGTACGAGAATCTACATTCTCTGTACTTCCCATAGATCAAGCAAATTTCCAGACGAAACCTGAACCTTTAATAACAGATTTGAATGCAAAAGAAAAAAAAACTTATTTATTGAAGACAAAGCAAAAAAAAAAAAAATTAACATAAACCAGCACTTAGCCACTGTTATCGGTGAGGGTCATTTGGTGCGGCTCCATGATAGCCACAAAATGATGAAGGATTGTCAGTCCGATAACCGAGCCGGGGAACCCCCCCGGGGGATTGATATTTACCAGGAAATGCCGGAGGATGCGATTGGCGATCTCGAGCTTGTGGACCAGCGCTCGCGGAGCCCGATGACTGCCGGAGAACGTGTTTACCACATCCTCTCCCAACTGGGGGTCTGTTACGACCCCCGCCGTCGCGGCATCCTGCGTAGAGAGCGTTGTGTGCACCGCACCTGGGTCTATACTGAAATACATCGTTTGGTTATTCATTTGCAGGTTGCAGCCATAGAGGCCGAATCGGCCTCGCGGTATGATTAGCATGACCCTCGCTTCGAGGCTCAACACCATGCACTCCCCATCCGCGGCCTGCACTATTTGTCCTTCTTCCTCCATCGGATTTGTAAATCTGAAAAAAACGCAAAATTAAATTATGCGCGTGAAAAAAACGCAAAATTAAATTATGCGAGTCACGTTACCGTCTTCAAATTTGCTTGATAAAAAATTTGTACGAGAATCTACATTCTCTGTACTTCCCATAGATCAAGCAAATTTCCAGACGAAACCTGAACCTTTAATAACAGATTTGAATGCAAAAGAAAAAAAAACTTATTTATTGAAGACAAAGCAAAAAAAAAATTAACATAAACCAGCACTTAGCCACTGTTATCGGTGAGGGTCATTTGGTGCGGCTCCATGATAGCCACAAAATGATGAAGGATTGTCAGTCCGATAACCGAGCCGGGGAACCCCCCCCCCGGGGGATTGATATTTACCAGGAAATGCCGGAGGATGCGATTGGCGATCTCGAGCTTGTGGACCAGCGCTCGCGGAGCCCGATGACTGCCGGAGAACGTGTTTACCACATCCTCTCCCAACTGGGGGTCTGCTACGACCCCCGCCGTCGCGGCATCCTGCGTAGAGAGCGTTGTGTGCACCGCACCTGGGTCTATACTGAAATATATCGTTTGGTTATTCATTTGCAGGTTGCAGCCATAGAGGCCGAATCGGCCTCGCGGTATGATTAGCATGACCCTCGCTTCGAGGCTCAACACCATGCACTCCCCATCCGCGGCCTGCACTATTTGTCCTTCTTCCTCCATCGGATTTGTAAATCTGAAAAAAACGCAAAATTAAATTATGCGCGTGAAAAAAACGCAAAATTAAATTATGCGAGTCACGTTACCGTCTTCAAATTTGCTTGATAAAAAATTTGTACGAGAATCTACATTCTCTGTACTTCCCATAGATCAAGCAAATTTCCAGACGAAACCTGAACCTTTAATAACAGATTTGAATGCAAAAGAAAAAAAAACTTATTTATTGAAGACAAAGCAAAAAAAAAAAAATTAACATAAACCAGCACTTAGCCTTAATTTTGCAAGGACGGCCCCGACAGAACAAAAACGATTCGTAGTCCTAATTTGTTTCAAAATCTGAAATACGATTGATCGTTCCAGTTTTCATCTAGCGACGTGCGTGTCTAATTTCATTCTTAAAATAAAAACTACAGCGTCCATTGCGTACTTTGATTAATATTTTTAATTAACGAAAATACTTTTCTATTCCACACTGATCCTATTTATTCATCATCAGTCTTGATTCTAACATTAATTTTGTTTTCTTTTGAGTTTTCTTTTTGAAACATGCATTGAAATTCACAATGATATTTGAGCAGAATTACTTACATTTCAGTTTAATACAATAAAGAAATAAAACACCGAAATAATTTTATAAAATTATCCATGTTAACTTATTATAATAAAAAAAAAAAAATTTGTTAATATTCGAATCATGATGAAATAGTACTCGTACTAAAACGCATTACGATTAGAGTTGAAAAGCAAGCTAAATAATTTAGATATGACTATTATTAAAGTTAAACGTCTGGATTAAATCCTGCCAACATTTGGAATGAGAACAACTTAATCCAAACGAGAAGATCTGTTTCGTCGTCTCCGTCTTCAATATCGGAGTCCAACGACGAATTAAAGTTGAAGGTAAATTTGTTGCCCGTTTATAAGCCTGCAGATGAGCAGCATCAACAAACAAAACAACAACAATTGCAGCAGCAGCAGCAGCATCATCCGCTTAGTACAATATCCTGTGATACAGAAAATGTCGATAAAAATAATTTCAATATAGTTTCATCCTTCGAAATGTTGCCATTTCAAATGCAACATCATCCGCAACATCAACAACCGCAATCGCATCCACCACCCCCGACACATTCTGGCTTGAATGGAGTCGAGATTATGTCGTATAATTACCCCGGCAGTAATCATTATAACGGGCCGGTTAGCTTATTCCCGGTTCAATCTGTCACAAACATGAATGCCACAATGCCGTTCCCTTCGCCTGCCACGCCGATATTCCCTTCAGCGTTAAGCGGGACAATGCCTTTATCGCAAAATGCACAATCCGACACGTCATTATTCGGGCACATAGGCAGCGAACTCAATCAGAACTCGGAATCAAATATTCCATATCCGATTCCGAGACAGTCGTGTGCCGCTGCCTTCACATCGTCGTCAGATAACTTGGCCCTGACAGCAGCCATCGTTTCCAATAATGTCGCTTCCGTGCCAATTTCTTCCTCTCAGATCCTCAATAACACTTACAACTTGTCGGCCGACAACAATATCGTTAGCAATCCCGAAACAAATACACTAAATAATATTATGAACGATGTTATATCGAATAACAACATAAATATGAAAGACTCGCCATCGAAACGAACATCGGCTCGGCTTAACCAGATCAAATCGCCCTCAATGCATAAAAGTCCTGGCAAAAGTCCAAGGAACCTGGAGATTTTAGGCCGACCTAGTCACGGTAGTCAGAAACTGAAGTGTGATCCAAATCAACGAACGAAGAACAATAGATCGTCGCGAGGGGCGAGCTCTAGTCGGGCACGAGGTCGCAGAGGTCGAACCAGTCGGCTGGTTCTCGGATCTCAGATGCCTCCGAATTTGGACTTTGATAATCCTCAGTTGAGCTCGATACATCACAATTTGGCGGGTACAGTGTACGATTTGGACTTTGACGAAGACCTTGCTTCGAATGTCGGAAATTTGAAATCGCTGCGAGACAGTCGAAGATCTTTCGATTGTAGGTCGAATACAGGAAACAGTTCCGAGCAAAAGTTTCCAAGCCCAATCTATCAGGGAAAACTGCGAAATGCCATTGTTTCGAATCAAAACGACGAAAAATAACAAGGCCTCGCACAAAAAGCGGAAAAAGGACAAACACATTGAAATTCAGATAATCGAAAATAGCAATACCGATACTCCAAAGCTCATCATTCGAATAGGTAAGAGAAAAGCACAAAATAGTACGCAATCGACAAGCGGCGATGCGTCGAACCAGCACGAGACAACAGCGATGAATTGCCGGAAAGTAATTCGAATGCTGAACTGTTAGCAGGCGGTGCTAATATGATGCCAATCAAATTGAAAATAGCTCGGAATTGGGATGGCGGCGGTTATGTTATCGGTGATCGCAAGCACCCCGACAGCGATCAATCGACTGACGCGGCCAACGATATTAGTAAGAAATCGGACGACGAACTGCATGAAATTATGCCTACAGCAACATAATCGAAGGTTGCTGCCAATTCGTCATCGGTCGCTACTACCGCTGGCAGCGAAACCGAAGCGAAAAATTCTGTATCGTCGTCGTCGGCTACACTAAATCTCGTTTCTGCACACAATAAAGTAAATAACGATCTAAAGGGTCAAGTTAAAACATCAAAGCCTTGTCCTTTACTTCCACTAAATAAAGACTGTGAGGTTAGATGATAATGTCTTTGAAAAATAAACTCTAAATAAATTTCTTTCTTGTAAATATTAAAAAAAATATTGTAAAAAAAAAATATGAAAGAAAAAAGAAAAACAAACACGCAGAATTTTTAAATAAAATGATGTAAATGTGGGCGTAATTTTATTCATATATAAAAATTCAATATTAACGAAAAATAAAACCCTAATTTATGATCGTAGATAGCTAGAAGGATATTTTATTATTAAATAAAATTAAATTAAATAAAGAAAAAAGAAAATGGTATCGCATAAGTATTGTAAGGAGAATTATTTAAAGTGATTTAAACAAAAGAAGAAACTAAATTCAAAAAAAAAAAATTGTAAGAATAATAGAACAAGTACACTTACAAATAAAGAAAAGTAAATTAAAAGTTTTCCTTTTTTTTTTTTTTAATGGTATCGCGTTTAAGAGTACGTATTTGTTCATTTTTAATGTACTTTGTACATTATTACAGATTTAATATTATTAAACGTAGAATATGCAATAATTTTATATAAATTGGACACAATCTCTAAATAATTTGTTATTTGATTTCTTTCCCCTGTAAGCAGTTTACTTAAAAACTCAAAAATTATTTTACAGTGATTGATGTTATGTAGTTTATATATATATATATATTTTTTTTTTATTTAATTTCGGAATAAATACAATTTTAATCACAATATTTCTAGTTATGCGTGGTAAATCTTTTCCTTTTAAAAAATACACCAAGAAAAAATTGGCTAAATTGAGATAGGACGCTGTCCGAAATTTATGATGAAATTTTCAACTTGGAAGAAATGAAATTCGTACAGAGTTGAAAGAGAAATCTATAAGATTGCATGGTCCTTGCTTAGTTCGCCATAACGCGTTTCGGAATTTTTCGTCATATTTTTTTTTTTATTTCAAGTTTAGTTATTATCAAGAAGGACATTGCGAGGAATTCACTTCAAGAGTCGGATTATTTTTACTTGTGAATGAATGATAATTGTTTTTAGTGATTAGAGCAAACATCACAGTATAAAATACGATTATTTACATTTATTTTGGATGCATTTAAATATTTTTCAATTTGGTCTAGGTTTCGGTGAAATAAAAAACAAAAGATTATCTTTGTCACTGTCCGCAAATCTTCAACAGTTGTCTCCTTTGTTAAGGCTCTAGATCCTTCTTAGAACTTAGAATAAGCCGTACTAAGTGGCTGGCACAAGAGGAGTAACATATATCTCAGATAGGAGGAGTACAATGGGCCCAACTAGATGACCCCAGTGAAATGTTCTTTGACGCCACTCTCCTACAACGTAAACCTAATCCTTGTGAAATAAAAAAAAAATGCAATATGGCCTTGACAATTGAATTCTTCTTGTGATATTAGAAACGTAAATTCTCTGATTGTATCTTGATTGTCACATAAGGCGACGAAACTGGCGAAGATTATCGCATCTATCGGACAAGAAAGATTCTTTTTCTCGAAATAAACAGGCTCTAATTTGATCCACTATTCGGATAATTTAGCTCGAAATTCTAACTTAACATTTATCACTGTAGAAATTTTATTTCATTGTGTTATTTCTCTAGATATTAAAAATGTGAATTATATGTTCAACATAATAATAAACATTAATTAAAGCATTCTAAATATTAATTTTTTTTTTTGCAAAATGGAGTAGAATTTTGAAATTCATTCAAATATAAAATTGTCGAACTAGATCGTTTTTTTTGTTTTTGTTGTTGTGTGCAATTTGCACTTCAATGTAACTAAATTCGAAAGAAATGGTTTTTTCGAGAAAAATGATATTCAGTCGATCTGCTATTATAAAAATGGACATCTCTTAAAAAAATTGTAAATCACGACTCCAAAGATAGGGGTAAACTTTTGAGTCTTAGTTCTACAAAGATAATATTATGTAGCTTAGTGCTCCTCCCCCTTTCGATAATCACTGCATCATTTGATCTCAGATTTACTACTAGTAACGATATTGACACTATTTTTTTTTTTACTTTGAGCTCATTTTCTTATGAAATACATTCGACCAAATTTTTTTTTTTTTAATACATTAGCCGGTACTATCTACCAGTGTCAATTGATGCGGCTTCATTATAGCCACAAAATGATTTAGGATTGGCAGGCCTATAATGGAGCCGGGGAACCCCCCCGGGGGGTTGATATCGACGACGAAATGCCGCAGGATGCGATTCCCGACCTCGAGCTTCTCGACCAGCGCTCGCGAAACCCGATGACTGCCGGAGGCTGTCCTTATGACATCCTCCCCCAACTCGGGGTCTACTACGACTCCCGCCGTCGCGGCATCCTGCGCCGACAAAGTTGTATGCACCGCACCTGAGTTAAAGCTGAAATAAATCGTGCGGTTGTTGATTTCAAGGTTGCAGCCATACAGGCCGAATCGGCCTCGCGGTATAATAAGTATGGCCCTCGCTTCGAGGCTCAATTGCATGGTCTCCCCATCCGCGGCCTGCACTATTTGTCCTTCTTCCTCCATCGGATTTGTAAATCTGAAAAAAACGCAAAATTAAATTATGCGCGTGAAAAAAACGCAAAATTAAATTATGCGAGTCACGTTACCGTCTTCAAATTTGCTTGATAAAAAATTTGTACGAGAATCTACATTCTCTGTACTTCCCATAGATCAAGCAAATTTCCAGACGAAACCTGAACCTTTAATAACAGATTTGAATGCAAAAGAAAAAAAAACTTATTTATTGAAGACAAAGCAAAAAAAAAAAAAATTAACATAAACCAGCACTTAGCCACTGTTACCGGTGAGGGTCATTTGGTGCGGCTCCATGATAGCCACAAAATGATGAAGGATTGTCAGTCCGATAACCGAGCCGGGGAACCCCCCCCGGGGGATTGATATTTACCAGGAAATGCCGGAGGATGCGATTGGCGATCTCGAGCTTGTGGACCAGCGCTCGCGGAGCCCGATGACTGCCGGAGAACGTGTTTACCACATCCTCTCCCAACTGGGGGTCTGCTACGACCCCCGCTGTCGCGGCATCCTGCGTAGAGAGCGTTGTGTGCACCGCACCTGGGTCTATACTGAAATATATCGTTTGGTTATTCATTTGCAGGTTGCAGCCATAGAGGCCGAATCGGCCTCGCGGTATGATTAGCATGACCCTCGCTTCGAGGCTCAACACCATGCACTCCCCATCCGCGGCCTGCACTATTTGTCCTTCTTCCTCCATCGGATTTGTAAATCTGAAAAAAACGCAAAATTAAATTATGCGCGTGAAAAAAACGCAAAATTAAATTATGCGAGTCACGTTACCGTCTTCAAATTTGCTTGATAAAAAATTTGTACGAGAATCTACATTCTCTGTACTTCCCATAGATCAAGCAAATTTCCAGACGAAACCTGAACCTTTAATAACAGATTTGAATGCAAAAGAAAAAAAAACTTATTTATTGAAGACAAAGCAAAAAAAAAAAAAAATTAACATAAACCAGCACTTAGCCACTGTTATCGGTGAGGGTCATTTGGTGCGGCTCCATGATAGCCACAAAATGATGAAGGATTGTCAGTCCGATAACCGAGCCGGGGAACCCCCCCCCCCCCCCCCGGGGGATTGATATTTACCAGGAAATGCCGGAGGATGCGATTGGCGATCTCGAGCTTGTGGACCAGCGCTCGCGGAGCCCGATGACTGCCGGAGAACGTGTTTACCACATCCTCTCCCAACTGGGGGTCTGCTACGACCCCCGCCGTCGCGGCATCCTGCGTAGAGAGCGTTGTGTGCACCGCACCTGGGTCTATACTGAAATATATCGTTTGGTTATTCATTTGCAGGTTGCAGCCATAGAGGCCGAATCGGCCTCGCGGTATGATTAGCATGACCCTCGCTTCGAGGCTCAACACCATGCACTCCCCATCCGCGGCCTGCACTATTTGTCCTTCTTCCTCCATCGGATTTGTAAATCTGAAAAAAACGCAAAATTAAATTATGCGCGTGAAAAAAACGCAAAATTAAATTATGCGAGTCACGTTACCGTCTTCAAATTTGCTTGATAAAAAATTTGTACGAGAATCTACATTCTCTGTACTTCCCATAGATCAAGCAAATTTCCAGACGAAACCTGAACCTTTAATAACAGATTTGAATGCAAAAGAAAAAAAAACTTATTTATTGAAGACAAAGCAAAAAAAAAAAAAAATTAACATAAACCAGCACTTAGCCACTGTTATCGGTGAGGGTCATTTGGTGCGGCTCCATGATAGCCACAAAATGATGAAGGATTGTCAGTCCGATAACCGAGCCGGGGAACCCCCCCGGGGGATTGATATTTACCAGGAAATGCCGGAGGATGCGATTGGCGATCTCGAGCTTGTGGACCAGCGCTCGCGGAGCCCGATGACTGCCGGAGAACGTGTTTACCACATCCTCTCCCAACTGGGGGTCTGTTACGACCCCCGCCGTCGCGGCATCCTGCGTAGAGAGCGTTGTGTGCACCGCACCTGGGTCTATACTGAAATACATCGTTTGGTTATTCATTTGCAGGTTGCAGCCATAGAGGCCGAATCGGCCTCGCGGTATGATTAGCATGACCCTCGCTTCGAGGCTCAACACCATGCACTCCCCATCCGCGGCCTGCACTATTTGTCCTTCTTCCTCCATCGGATTTGTAAATCTGAAAAAAACGCAAAATTAAATTATGCGCGTGAAAAAAACGCAAAATTAAATTATGCGAGTCACGTTACCGTCTTCAAATTTGCTTGATAAAAAATTTGTACGAGAATCTACATTCTCTGTACTTCCCATAGATCAAGCAAATTTCCAGACGAAACCTGAACCTTTAATAACAGATTTGAATGCAAAAGAAAAAAAAACTTATTTATTGAAGACAAAGCAAAAAAAAAATTAACATAAACCAGCACTTAGCCACTGTTATCGGTGAGGGTCATTTGGTGCGGCTCCATGATAGCCACAAAATGATGAAGGATTGTCAGTCCGATAACCGAGCCGGGGAACCCCCCCCCCGGGGGATTGATATTTACCAGGAAATGCCGGAGGATGCGATTGGCGATCTCGAGCTTGTGGACCAGCGCTCGCGGAGCCCGATGACTGCCGGAGAACGTGTTTACCACATCCTCTCCCAACTGGGGGTCTGCTACGACCCCCGCCGTCGCGGCATCCTGCGTAGAGAGCGTTGTGTGCACCGCACCTGGGTCTATACTGAAATATATCGTTTGGTTATTCATTTGCAGGTTGCAGCCATAGAGGCCGAATCGGCCTCGCGGTATGATTAGCATGACCCTCGCTTCGAGGCTCAACACCATGCACTCCCCATCCGCGGCCTGCACTATTTGTCCTTCTTCCTCCATCGGATTTGTAAATCTGAAAAAAACGCAAAATTAAATTATGCGCGTGAAAAAAACGCAAAATTAAATTATGCGAGTCACGTTACCGTCTTCAAATTTGCTTGATAAAAAATTTGTACGAGAATCTACATTCTCTGTACTTCCCATAGATCAAGCAAATTTCCAGACGAAACCTGAACCTTTAATAACAGATTTGAATGCAAAAGAAAAAAAAACTTATTTATTGAAGACAAAGCAAAAAAAAAAAAATTAACATAAACCAGCACTTAGCCTTAATTTTGCAAGGACGGCCCCGACAGAACAAAAACGATTCGTAGTCCTAATTTGTTTCAAAATCTGAAATACGATTGATCGTTCCAGTTTTCATCTAGCGACGTGCGTGTCTAATTTCATTCTTAAAATAAAAACTACAGCGTCCATTGCGTACTTTGATTAATATTTTTAATTAACGAAAATACTTTTCTATTCCACACTGATCCTATTTATTCATCATCAGTCTTGATTCTAACATTAATTTTGTTTTCTTTTGAGTTTTCTTTTTGAAACATGCATTGAAATTCACAATGATATTTGAGCAGAATTACTTACATTTCAGTTTAATACAATAAAGAAATAAAACACCGAAATAATTTTATAAAATTATCCATGTTAACTTATTATAATAAAAAAAAAAAAATTTGTTAATATTCGAATCATGATGAAATAGTACTCGTACTAAAACGCATTACGATTAGAGTTGAAAAGCAAGCTAAATAATTTAGATATGACTATTATTAAAGTTAAACGTCTGGATTAAATCCTGCCAACATTTGGAATGAGAACAACTTAATCCAAACGAGAAGATCTGTTTCGTCGTCTCCGTCTTCAATATCGGAGTCCAACGACGAATTAAAGTTGAAGGTAAATTTGTTGCCCGTTTATAAGCCTGCAGATGAGCAGCATCAACAAACAAAACAACAACAATTGCAGCAGCAGCAGCAGCATCATCCGCTTAGTACAATATCCTGTGATACAGAAAATGTCGATAAAAATAATTTCAATATAGTTTCATCCTTCGAAATGTTGCCATTTCAAATGCAACATCATCCGCAACATCAACAACCGCAATCGCATCCACCACCCCCGACACATTCTGGCTTGAATGGAGTCGAGATTATGTCGTATAATTACCCCGGCAGTAATCATTATAACGGGCCGGTTAGCTTATTCCCGGTTCAATCTGTCACAAACATGAATGCCACAATGCCGTTCCCTTCGCCTGCCACGCCGATATTCCCTTCAGCGTTAAGCGGGACAATGCCTTTATCGCAAAATGCACAATCCGACACGTCATTATTCGGGCACATAGGCAGCGAACTCAATCAGAACTCGGAATCAAATATTCCATATCCGATTCCGAGACAGTCGTGTGCCGCTGCCTTCACATCGTCGTCAGATAACTTGGCCCTGACAGCAGCCATCGTTTCCAATAATGTCGCTTCCGTGCCAATTTCTTCCTCTCAGATCCTCAATAACACTTACAACTTGTCGGCCGACAACAATATCGTTAGCAATCCCGAAACAAATACACTAAATAATATTATGAACGATGTTATATCGAATAACAACATAAATATGAAAGACTCGCCATCGAAACGAACATCGGCTCGGCTTAACCAGATCAAATCGCCCTCAATGCATAAAAGTCCTGGCAAAAGTCCAAGGAACCTGGAGATTTTAGGCCGACCTAGTCACGGTAGTCAGAAACTGAAGTGTGATCCAAATCAACGAACGAAGAACAATAGATCGTCGCGAGGGGCGAGCTCTAGTCGGGCACGAGGTCGCAGAGGTCGAACCAGTCGGCTGGTTCTCGGATCTCAGATGCCTCCGAATTTGGACTTTGATAATCCTCAGTTGAGCTCGATACATCACAATTTGGCGGGTACAGTGTACGATTTGGACTTTGACGAAGACCTTGCTTCGAATGTCGGAAATTTGAAATCGCTGCGAGACAGTCGAAGATCTTTCGATTGTAGGTCGAATACAGGAAACAGTTCCGAGCAAAAGTTTCCAAGCCCAATCTATCAGGGAAAACTGCGAAATGCCATTGTTTCGAATCAAAACGACGAAAAATAACAAGGCCTCGCACAAAAAGCGGAAAAAGGACAAACACATTGAAATTCAGATAATCGAAAATAGCAATACCGATACTCCAAAGCTCATCATTCGAATAGGTAAGAGAAAAGCACAAAATAGTACGCAATCGACAAGCGGCGATGCGTCGAACCAGCACGAGACAACAGCGATGAATTGCCGGAAAGTAATTCGAATGCTGAACTGTTAGCAGGCGGTGCTAATATGATGCCAATCAAATTGAAAATAGCTCGGAATTGGGATGGCGGCGGTTATGTTATCGGTGATCGCAAGCACCCCGACAGCGATCAATCGACTGACGCGGCCAACGATATTAGTAAGAAATCGGACGACGAACTGCATGAAATTATGCCTACAGCAACATAATCGAAGGTTGCTGCCAATTCGTCATCGGTCGCTACTACCGCTGGCAGCGAAACCGAAGCGAAAAATTCTGTATCGTCGTCGTCGGCTACACTAAATCTCGTTTCTGCACACAATAAAGTAAATAACGATCTAAAGGGTCAAGTTAAAACATCAAAGCCTTGTCCTTTACTTCCACTAAATAAAGACTGTGAGGTTAGATGATAATGTCTTTGAAAAATAAACTCTAAATAAATTTCTTTCTTGTAAATATTAAAAAAAATATTGTAAAAAAAAAATATGAAAGAAAAAAGAAAAACAAACACGCAGAATTTTTAAATAAAATGATGTAAATGTGGGCGTAATTTTATTCATATATAAAAATTCAATATTAACGAAAAATAAAACCCTAATTTATGATCGTAGATAGCTAGAAGGATATTTTATTATTAAATAAAATTAAATTAAATAAAGAAAAAAGAAAATGGTATCGCATAAGTATTGTAAGGAGAATTATTTAAAGTGATTTAAACAAAAGAAGAAACTAAATTCAAAAAAAAAAAATTGTAAGAATAATAGAACAAGTACACTTACAAATAAAGAAAAGTAAATTAAAAGTTTTCCTTTTTTTTTTTTTTAATGGTATCGCGTTTAAGAGTACGTATTTGTTCATTTTTAATGTACTTTGTACATTATTACAGATTTAATATTATTAAACGTAGAATATGCAATAATTTTATATAAATTGGACACAATCTCTAAATAATTTGTTATTTGATTTCTTTCCCCTGTAAGCAGTTTACTTAAAAACTCAAAAATTATTTTACAGTGATTGATGTTATGTAGTTTATATATATATATATATTTTTTTTTTATTTAATTTCGGAATAAATACAATTTTAATCACAATATTTCTAGTTATGCGTGGTAAATCTTTTCCTTTTAAAAAATACACCAAGAAAAAATTGGCTAAATTGAGATAGGACGCTGTCCGAAATTTATGATGAAATTTTCAACTTGGAAGAAATGAAATTCGTACAGAGTTGAAAGAGAAATCTATAAGATTGCATGGTCCTTGCTTAGTTCGCCATAACGCGTTTCGGAATTTTTCGTCATATTTTTTTTTTTATTTCAAGTTTAGTTATTATCAAGAAGGACATTGCGAGGAATTCACTTCAAGAGTCGGATTATTTTTACTTGTGAATGAATGATAATTGTTTTTAGTGATTAGAGCAAACATCACAGTATAAAATACGATTATTTACATTTATTTTGGATGCATTTAAATATTTTTCAATTTGGTCTAGGTTTCGGTGAAATAAAAAACAAAAGATTATCTTTGTCACTGTCCGCAAATCTTCAACAGTTGTCTCCTTTGTTAAGGCTCTAGATCCTTCTTAGAACTTAGAATAAGCCGTACTAAGTGGCTGGCACAAGAGGAGTAACATATATCTCAGATAGGAGGAGTACAATGGGCCCAACTAGATGACCCCAGTGAAATGTTCTTTGACGCCACTCTCCTACAACGTAAACCTAATCCTTGTGAAATAAAAAAAAATGCAATATGGCCTTGACAATTGAATTCTTCTTGTGATATTAGAAACGTAAATTCTCTGATTGTATCTTGATTGTCACATAAGGCGACGAAACTGGCGAAGATTATCGCATCTATCGGACAAGAAAGATTCTTTTTCTCGAAATAAACAGGCTCTAATTTGATCCACTATTCGGATAATTTAGCTCGAAATTCTAACTTAACATTTATCACTGTAGAAATTTTATTTCATTGTGTTATTTCTCTAGATATTAAAAATGTGAATTATATGTTCAACATAATAATAAACATTAATTAAAGCATTCTAAATATTAATTTTTTTTTTTGCAAAATGGAGTAGAATTTTGAAATTCATTCAAATATAAAATTGTCGAACTAGATCGTTTTTTTTTTTTTGTTGTTGTGTGCAATTTGCACTTCAATGTAACTAAATTCGAAAGAAATGGTTTTTTCGAGAAAAATGATATTCAGTCGATCTGCTATTATAAAAATGGACATCTCTTAAAAAAATTGTAAATCACGACTCCAAAGATAGGGGTAAACTTTTGAGTCTTAGTTCTACAAAGATAATATTATGTAGCTTAGTGCTCCTCCCCCTTTCGATAATCACTGCATCATTTGATCTCAGATTTACTACTAGTAACGATATTGACACTATTTTTTTTTTTACTTTGAGCTCATTTTCTTATGAAATACATTCGACCAAATTTTTTTTTTTTTAATACATTAGCCGGTACTATCTACCAGTGTCAATTGATGCGGCTCCATTATAGCCACAAAATGATTTAGGATTGGCAGGCCTATAATGGAGCCGGGGAACCCCCCCGGGGGGTTGATATCGACGACGAAATGCCGCAGGATGCGATTCCCGACCTCGAGCTTCTCGACCAGCGCTCGCGAAACCCGATGACTGCCGGAGGCTGTCCTTATGAACTCCTCCCCCAACTCGGGGTCTACTACGACTCCCGCCGTCGCGGCATCGTGCGCCGACAAAGTTGTATGCACCGCACCTGAGTTAAAGCTGAAATAAATCGTGCGGTTGTTGATTTCAAGGTTGCAGCCATACAGGCCGAATCGGCCTCGCGGTATAATAAGTATGGCCCTCGCTTCGAGGCTCAATTGCATGGTCTCCCCATCCGCGGCCTGCACTATTTGTCCTTCTTCCTCCATCGGATTTGTAAATCTGAAAAAAACGCAAAATTAAATTATGCGCGTGAAAAAAACGCAAAATTAAATTATGCGAGTCACGTTACCGTCTTCAAATTTGCTTGATAAAAAATTTGTACGAGAATCTACATTCTCTGTACTTCCCATAGATCAAGCAAATTTCCAGACGAAACCTGAACCTTTAATAACAGATTTGAATGCAAAAGAAAAAAAAACTTATTTATTGAAGACAAAGCAAAAAAAAAAAAAAATTAACATAAACCAGCACTTAGCCACTGTTATCGGTGAGGGTCATTTGGTGCGGCTCCATGATAGCCACAAAATGATGAAGGATTGTCAGTCCGATAACCGAGCCGGGGAACCCCCCCGGGGGATTGATATTTACCAGGAAATGCCGGAGGATGCGATTGGCGATCTCGAGCTTGTGGACCAGCGCTCGCGGAGCCCGATGACTGCCGGAGAACGTGTTTACCACATCCTCTCCCAACTGGGGGTCTGCTACGACCCCCGCTGTCGTGGCATCCTGCGTAGAGAGCGTTGTGTGCACCGCACCTGGGTCTATACTGAAATATATCGTTTGGTTATTCATTTGCAGGTTGCAGCCATAGAGGCCGAATCGGCCTCGCGGTATGATTAGCATGACCCTCGCTTCGAGGCTCAACACCATGCACTCCCCATCCGCGGCCTGCACTATTTGTCCTTCTTCCTCCATCGGATTTGTAAATCTGAAAAAAACGCAAAATTAAATTATGCGCGTGAAAAAAACGCAAAATTAAATTATGCGAGTCACGTTACCGTCTTCAAATTTGCTTGATAAAAAATTTGTACGAGAATCTACATTCTCTGTACTTCCCATAGATCAAGCAAATTTCCAGACGAAACCTGAACCTTCGGAATTTAATCCACATAAGACTTTACTTTTCTGAATGTGAGAAAATAAAGTGTTATGCTGACAATTAACATAGCAATTAGATTAAGACACAAGTCAGTCGTTATCTCTCGTTCGCCAAGTTTGGACTTAATAAAGATTTTAATAAAACTTAAGTTTTATTTTTCTTATTTAATATTATTATTTTTTTTTTGTTTTTCGTTATAAAAACATTAGTTGCGCGTGACTGCTGGATGTGCGGAGGTGGCGGGTGTGAGTCTTCGTCGGGTTCCACAGGGCCCACTCTATCGTCGTCAACAACATCCACCGCGCATAATTTCGGCAAATTCAATATTTCCTGATCGATATTGCTACAGATCTAGTAACCATATAATTGCTCTTTCTGGAATATACGACAGCAGTGTCCCCTAATATGTAAAACGCCAGCTAGAATCATCTACAATGGTCGAGGCACACGCTCGAAAGATTCTACACCAGGGACAAATGATATAAAGTCTCATCTAGAGTAATTCCATATTTTCTTTACTTTGATGACTTTGAGGTTAATAATCCTCTCGGACCTCACACATCTTCGCTTTAAAGTATTTATTAGTCATTTCCTACTGCTCCAATATCTCTTAAGCACAAATTGGAAAACATGTTTTTAGCCGGTCTCTTAAATTCAAAACACGTTAAAAATTTTGGTAATGACAGATGTTTTTATAAACTTGTACACATTTTGAATGAGTTACAGAAAGGCATTGACATAGAAACAAATGGAGAAGTTAAAAAAATATAGTTCATCTTAGGTTTGCTAATAGCTGACAATTTACCTCTATATAGTATGTCAGCATTTTCACGTAGTTTTTCAGCAAACTGTTATTGCAGATTCTGTGAAAATAGCTAAGAAAACAATAAATTGTCGTTTGCATAAAACACATTGCGCAATAAAATCAATTATCGAGAAGTTTTAAATATTTGCAATCAAGAATTAACAGGCTTAAGGGAAAAATCTGTTTTCAATACGATAAACGATTTTCATGTCACGCTGAACTATTCTTTCCATATACTACATGATGTTCTAGAAGGAGTTCTAAAATATGATTTGTGTCACACTGTAACTGAAAATGTAAATTTATCGCCTCCATACCAATTACAGCACTTGAAAAAATTCAATGTCTGCGATAGAAATGTTGACATTTGCACATTTATACAGAGACTCTCTAACCGAATATAACAATCTTCTAAGAAAGTTGAGAAAAGGAGAAGATTCTGTGAAGAGATAGATGATCTCTCAACAGTCTGAAGACTTCAAAAGGTGTTATCAAAAAAAACCCCGATAAATATCGGACTTTTGGAGAGACCGGATGGGTCCTCTACTAAAAGCAGCAAGGAAACCCTTGAGGTTTTATTGGCAACACATTTCCCAGGCTGTAAAATAATAAACAACAATGAGGATTTAGAGGCGGAGGAAAGGACATATCGTTAAACTGCGCACAGCAAAAGCGTTGGTAAAATCTTCACTTCGGAAAAGATCAGATGGGCGATCAACACCTTTAAGCCATACGAATCAGCCGGAGTAGATAAAATATTACCCGCTTTACTGTAGAAGGGGTTAGAGATCTTAATGCCAATAATTATAAAGATCTTTAAAGCCAGCTTTATTTGGGGATGCATCCAAAAAATGTCGAGGAAAGCGAGGGTGGTATTTGTACCGAAGGCAGGGAATCGTCCCATGGATCAGCCTAGGTCATATCATCCTATAAGCCTTACCTCCTTCTTCGTCAAAACGATGGAGAAGTTAGTGGACATACACATAAGAACAGGACCTGACAAGGTTCGTCTTAATACTTATCAACATGCCTACCAAAACGGCAAGTGAACAGAGTCAGCCCTTGACGTTCTGGTAAGACAAATCGAAAAGGCAATAGACTATAAAGAAATTGCACTTTCTGCATTCCTACATATACAAGGAGCATTTGACAATACTCCTCAGGAAGCCATAATAGCGGCGGCTAGGAAAAAGGGTTGGAAACGGCCACTACTAGATGGATGCATGCCATGCTAAGGAGCCGAACGACAAGCATGGATGTAGGGGATAACACATTGACTGCACAGACCCATAGGGGCTGCCCCCATGGTGGGGTACTATTATAGGCTTTGTTCTACATTAAGTCAAATAAAACGCGTGCTTTTCAACTTTCATTGTTCTTACAACTTATTCACGTGAAGCAGACTCGTCTGTAGCCGGAAATAGACTCAAATCAATATGGATGGCCTATTAATGTTAGAATTGAAGACCAGGTGCGTTGTTGTCGTTGTTATGGTCGTTGTTATGGTCTCCACTTCTTTCTATTGTATTAGATTCCTCGTGGACCATCTCATACAGCAAGGATACGAGGCAAAAGGATATGCCGATGATGTCGTCGTTATGATAACAAATTCATCTCTCAATCTGTTCCACTCTCTGTGTTTTATTCCATGGGTTTCCCGATCCGAAATCAGTAAGTACCGACTGTCCTCCATTTTGTCATTTCTCACATGTCTCGTTCATCGATGTGGGAACGGCAGTAGTACAGTGGCTCCCTCTTTCGCCATCTGTTCGGCACTATTGGCTGGTTCTCGACGGCCATTGTGCGTCCATGCGCACGGGGCGGCGTGTTGGAATGATTTCATTTCCCTTCGGTTCACCCAATAGCGGTAGCGAAGTTCAAGACGGAATTACGAAATCCTGTCATCTACGTTCTACATTTGTATGAAACTCACGAACGAAGAGTTAAAAAAATTTGAAACGCGACCATAATTGGGAGGAATTAACAGCGACTAGTAAAGCAAGAAATCGCCTCAGAATTTGGGGAACCGAAAAAAAATAAAAAGGGGAAAAGGTAAGGTAAACGGCCCAGTAATGTATAATGACCCAATCTATACATATAAATATAATTGTAGTGTCTGTCTGTTATTTGCTTATAAATGGCTATAAGTGAGTTTTTTGAGTTATTTTAGCACTAACTAAGCATAAAAACACATTTTTGAAATTTTTGTCTGTCTGTCTGTCTGTACGACCGCTTTTCACGCACAAACGGCTGAACCGATTGTAATGAAACTTGCACAGTTTGATAGGTGTCCATCGGAATGAAATCTGCTTTTCGTTTCATTTCACTCCCCTCACGCCTTCTACCCCCTCCCATACAAAGTGACTCATTTTCAAAAATATATATTAATCGAATTTTCTTGAAAACCATAAAAGCTATTAATTTCAAATTTGGACTATATTATTTCTATTATAAATGCAGTCTTTTGGTATACAAATTATTTAAGGTCTGTCACTCCTTCTACCACCTCCCATACAAACTACACTTTTTCATGAACCACTTTTCACCAATTTCCTCAGTACGTGTATCTTTCATCGAGCTCAAATGTTCTTTTAAATCCTTAATTAACATTATTATTAATATCGAGATAAAATTAACCGATTAGCTTCACTCCTTCTACCCCCTCCCATACAATGAGGCACATTACACGACTATGTAACAATTCGATTTTCTTGAAAAGTGTGAATGATGCAGATCTGAAATTTAAAGTGTATCAATTGCATGATAGTTATAGTTGTTTTTCGAAAAATCACCAAAAACCCCCCACTCCTTCTACCACCTCCCATACAAATTGCACAACTTCATTAAATTCAGTGCACTAAGTTTCTCAGTACCTACTCAATTTTTTAAGCTTAAATTTGGTACAAAACATTTTTATAGCTACTCTAGCATGATGTGAAACAAATTAGTTCAGTGCTGTTACACCTTCTACCACTCCCCATACAAAATTTCTTAACACCGCAAAAATTTCGATTTCATCTATACATAGTATCGTTTGATTGGGCTTTACGCACAATCGTTGTCCTGTTATGTTTTTATGCTTAATGTTATTTTATTTGCTTTTTCTTTTAATTAACACGAACTACAAAAAGTTAGCTGATAATTAATTTCTTAGAAATGCTCTAAAAAAAAATTTTGTACGGGAGGGGGTACAAGAGGTAGGGGAATTGCAAAATTTGTGACGCAATTTTATTTCCTTTCTCTTGTAAGCTGCTCGTACAAAATTTCAAGTTCGTAGCTTTTAATTTGTTGGTTATTAGTTGATTTAATGAAATTGGTCGAAATCATACTTTTGCATGGGAGGGGGTAGAAGGGCAAGTCTGATTTTGAAACTTTTAAAATAATTTCTTTGCAAATATTTTTATAAGTTCTTATGCAAAATTTCAAATGGATAGCTTTTAATAGTTAGGTGATAATTAATTTCTTAAAAATGGTCGAAAAAATAATTTTGTATGGGAGGGGGTAGAAGTTTTAAAGGTATTCGACTAATTAAAAGAAAAGATTTCCGGATTCTACACTGTTACGCTTTATTATTCGTGACGTTTCGGTCTCTGCTGAGACCTTTTGTTCAGACTCGAAGATGTCCCATCGAGCCCCGCACTGCTGTACAACCGAAAAGCATACAACAACAACAATACAGGCTGAGTTTAATTAGTTTCGGCCGAGGTAAAATCCTATGACACTTGAAATCATATCGTCGATCACCGAACTATTCTTAGAAATCGTTTGAACTTATTTTGGAACCTTTTTTGTAAACTTTTATTATTTACTTTGAAATCAAGTTGTAATTGAAATCGAATCGTTATAAATTAAAGACCTCTGAAATCGACATCAAGGATTCTTTTTATTTATTTTTTTTCTAAGTTGAACCCAAACATATGGTCCGTCGAGTCGGATATTTTTATCAACAAGTATTCGAAATCCATTTGTTGAATTCTGAGAACTCTTTCTCAAGTGACTGTGAAAACTTGAAGTGAAATCTTGTTGAACTCTGTGAATTTAAATCCTTGAAGCGACTCTTTTTGAACTATAAAGTGAACTTGATCTGTGAAGTGACTTCGTAGAGTTATCCCGCTGAACTCTAAAGTGACCTTGAACTGTGAAGTGACTTCGTAGAGTTATCCCGCTGAACTCTAAAGTGACCTTGAACTGTGAAGTGACTTCGTAGAACTATTCTACTGAACTCTAAAGTGAACTTGAACTGTGAAGTGACTTCTTAGAGCTATCCTGCTGAACTCTAAAGTGAACTTGAATCGTGAACCTATTTGTAAAAACACCATAATTTGAACGTGGCTTATTAAAATTATAGTTTGAACTCGAAAACCAACAACTGGAAACTGGTAAATTTATTTATCTATTTATTATTTGGCCATTCTATTAAATTAATTAAATTAAAACCACAATGGACGAGCTAATTGAACAGCAGTTCAGACAAAAGGACAACACCGAGAGATTTGTCAGGAACTATAAAAAAGATGGGAAGGAAAGAAAAACTAAATCTTATTATGCGACCAGGCTCCAAACGTTGAAGGATCATTGGGACGCTTTTCAATCTCGCGATATGCAAATTATATCGTTAAAGCCGGCCGATAGCAGCACTCTATCGACTATCGGCAAAAATTATTTTGAAAATAACGGGTATTCTGATTTTGAGGAACTCTACGTTCACTCGTACGCCATGATTAAAGAAGCCTTTATCACCGATTGGCCGCCAGAGTCATTACAGGTAGCAAAGAGTAACCAAGAATCGTCCAAATTTACCGGGACGAACTATCAAAATAAAGATAACGGAATAAGGTTACCAAGAATAGAACTACCCAGATTCTCTGGTGATTACGAAAATTGGCTTTCGTTTCATGATTTATTTAAACATCTTGTTCATGAGAATCGAAATCTATCCCCTGCTCAAAAGCTGCAATATCTCAAGCTTCATATCACTGGAGATGCTCAGCAGCTTCTAAGACACATTCAAGTAACTGATGCCAATTTTGATACCGGTTGGCATCTTCTTATAGAACGGTATAATAACAAACGTGCTTTGGTAAATACTCAATTGAAGCATCTTCTTTCGCAAAATATGGTGATTAACGAGAACTGCGAAAGCATTCGTCGAATACTTGATACCACTGAAGAATGCCTACAAATCTTAAAAAATTTATGCATTCCCGTGGAAACTTGGGATATCTTGATTGTATACATTACTGTCGAAAAGTTTCCACCAACTACGAGGCTACTCTGGGAGCAAAGTCTAAGTGGACGGACTGATTTATTAACATGGAAAGAAGTTCGAAACTTTTTGGAAGGCCGCTTTAGAGCACTGGAAGCGTTTCCACCGAAACTCCTCAGGCCATCATTTGTTAAAAGTTCGAAGGATGTAAAACCAGAAAAGGGATTTTTGTAAACCAGAGCATTTCACACTACCACCATATCAATTTGTTCCGTATGCTCTCAATCACACAATCTTCGACAATGTCCAGAATTTCTTGCGATGAATTACGCTTCCAAATTTGATATAGTCAAAAATAAAGGCTTATGTCTTAACTGTTTAGGGCAAGGACATTTATCATCAAGTTGCCCAAGCAAACATAGTTGTAGGTGCTGTCAACAGCGACACCATACTCTCCTCCATCGAAATACTTCAGATTCAGCAAAAAACATTGCAACTATAAGCGCTAATACAAACGCACCTGGAAATGAAAAGTGGAATCAGAACCAACGACTGTCTCCTCGAGCACCGTCGTTTATGCCATCTAATGTACCGTCATCCTCATCTGAATCTAACATCAACTCGTACATTGCAAACAGCTCTTACAAAAATAGAGAAATATTACTAGCCACTGCCATGGTTAAAGTAATAACTCCCGCGGGAAGAGAACAAACATTGAGAGCCTTAATAGACCCGGGTTCGCAAGCCTCGTTTATTACGGAGTCTGCAGCTCAAACCCTTCTGTTAAAAAGAGAATCGATAAGCGCGGATGTTACAGGCCTAGGCCACGCTAAGGCAGGAAGAATCACAAGTAGAGTGCATCTGCAGCTCAAACCCTGTGGCAAGAACACTGAAGTCAGCATAAGTTGCTTTATCCTAATGACACTGACCAATCTCCTTCCCAACCAAATGATCGCCAGCCATCAATGGGATCATATTCAGAACTTGACATTGGCAGATCCTTTATTTCATCAGCCAAGGAAGATCGACATACTTCTTGGAGCCGATGTGTACGGAAAAATGATGGAACCGGGTTTCGTAAAAGGTCCGTTAGGGACACCAATCGCACAGGAAACTATTTTGGGATGGATTCTCTCGGGCGACACCTCCCGAACTGATTGTGCTCGAACCAATGTTCAGAATTTCCATATTAAATGCGCACTTGATAATCAATTAAAACTTTTCTGAGTTCAGACGGTCGATACGTAATCGGCTTACCATTCGTGGAAGAAAAGAGGAATATTAACTTGGTGAAGTCACGAGAAATAGCAATCAATAGGCTTCATCAAATGGAGATGCGTTTCAAGAGATATCCTGAGCTGCAGCAACAATACTCTTCTTGTTTCAATGAATATTTAACACTGGGACACATGAAACGAGTGAAAACCACTGAAGAAGATCATATTATTTTCGGACGGGATGGTCATCGATCATACGCTTCTTGTTATCTCCCACATCATGCGGTCGTTAAGGAGAGTAGCAGTACTACAAAGCTTCGCGTTGTTTTCGATGCTTCCCAAAAGACATCAAGTGGAAGATCATTGAATGATGTTATCATGAAAGGACCTACAATCCAGGACGATTTGGCAGCTTTATTACTTCGATGGAGAAAATATGCCATTGTTCTAATGGCAGACGCTGAGAAAATGTATTGCCAAATCAAAATCGATTCAAATGATTCAAACTTTCAACGCATTGTTTGGCGTGAATCACCCACTTCTCCGATAAAGGAATTTGCTCTCTCAACTTTTACCTTTGGAACTAAGAGTGCGCCGTTCTTAGCAATCAGAACTTTGCAACAGTTAGCTTCCGATGAAAAAAGAACGTATCCAATCGCATCTGAAACCATATCCAGCGATATGTACGTAGACGATTTGATTACCGGCGACTTCACGATATCAAACGCAATTGAAAAAATGAATCAAGTCAATGCCATCATGAAATCTGGTGGATTCCAAATGCGAAAATGTTCATCGAACTCACCAGAAGTGTTACGAAACATTGCAGCGGAAAACACGAAGAATAGCGTACCAGTATGCATCGACGCGAGTAGCAACATAAAGGCTCTGGGTACACAATGGAATCCAGTAAACGATTGTTTCTCATATACCTTTCACATGGAGCCACTTATCAAACCTCAAACGAAACGAAAAATCCTCTCTGAAATCGCTAAGTTATTTGATCCTCTAGGCTGGATAGCTCCTACAAATATCCAAGCAAAAATATTTCTACAAGATTTATGGCTCATCGGTATTGGATGGGATGAAACATTATCAGACGAAATCAGCAGAAAATGGCTTGAATTTTACAATTCTTTGCATGAAATTCGATCAATTCAAATTCCAAGATGGATTCATTATTCGGATTCCAATCATCACGTCGAAGTTCATGGCTTTTGCGATGCTTCAATGAAAGCCTATGCAGCGGTGGTGTATATCTGCGTCAAGAATACGAACGGTATAAAGGTATCGTTAATGGCCGCAAAGACGAAAGTGGCCCCCATAAAAACTATCTCGTTACCCAGATTAGAACTCTGTGGCGCATTATTGCAAAGCTAGTCAATTACGTTACAAAGGCAATAAAAATTATAAATATTGATCTTCACACTTGGACAGATTCGGAAATTGTGATCGACTGGCTAAAAGGCCATCCATCAAAATGGAAGAGCTTTGTTGCAAACCGAACAACTAATCCCTATGTGTGCATATGTAAATCCGCAGTGAACAAGAGTGGCGTCTTGGGCCTTGTCCGTGACCCAAGCGCGGACTATAAGATCAGCGTCGTACTACAACGCTGTCGAACAAAAACGAGAGAGTTGTCCCAGCCTGGTCAGCTCCCATCGGAGCTAACCCCGTACACTCAAGGCCTTGTGGGGCCGGGAACGGGCTAGAATTCAATCTCGGACGGCACTGAGAAAGGGGGGGGTAGTTGTCCTAGCCGGTCAGCTCTCATTGGAGCTAACCCAGTACTCTCGGCCTTGTAGGGCCGTGGACGTGCTAGTATTTTCTTAATGACCCTGTAAAAAGAAGTTTATTCGTTAATGGAATATTTACCTCCATTGCAATAAAAACTCTTGTTGAATTCTTCTTCTTCACTTTAAAAGTCTTATTTTATTGATTCAATTCTTCACTTTAGAAGTCTTATTTTATTGATTACACTCAATTTTTAACTTAAACAGTCTTATTTTATTGATTCAATTCTTCACTTTTAAAAATATCACTTTTAAAAATATCACTTTTAAAAATATTACTTTATTGTTATTTAAAGATATTACTTTATTGTTAGGTTATTTCTACGTCAAGCGCTGGGAAGGCTTGGGTATTTTTCTTGTTAGCACTTGGTAGGCTCAAGAAACAAGAGGCCGAACTCATATTGAGTTCAGGTATTTATACAAAATTCTTATGTACTATTTTCCTATATTCTTATTTCCTAGTTACCAATAACTGCATCGTCGTCGATAAATTATTACAAAATTTTCAACACTTTCGGTATGACCGTATGACCTTAAGTGTTCCAGTTAAATTTTATTTTGTTTATAATATCTTCGTCCGAAAGAAAATACCATATAGTGCCGTAACACCAAATCGGCATTTCTTGTCATCGAACTTTTCTTCGCGTAATAATTTTAATTACCCAAAACATTGCCCGCTGCATTTCTTTGAGTCATAATTCATAATTCATAGCCGAACCGCATTTCTATGTACGTACCTAGTCGTGCCATAAGTTCTGTCACACGTATATGGGCAATTTTTGTATAAATGAAAAAGAGTTTTTGACAAAGGAAAATATATTTTATTTTGGCATACTAATGGAAGTAAAATAAGCAACAAATTATTCAAAGTGGCCGCCTTTAGCCTTAACACAGCTCTTTAATCTGTTGGGCCAGTCATCGATAGCAGTACGCACTGTTTCTAGCGGAAAATTAGCTACTGCTTCTGTCAAAGATCGCTTAAGGCTCTCGATATTTGGGTGTCGTCTCGTGCACACCATGGACTCTAACTCCGCCCACAGTTTGTAGTCCAGGGGATTCAAATCTGGGCTCCCAGAAGGCCATTCCGTCGCCCTTATAAACTGTGGAATATTGGTTTCCAACCACGCTTGTGTGGTTCGAGCTTTGTGGGCTGGCGCAGAATCTTGCTGGAAAACCCAATGTCGATTGTTGAATAGCGTAGAGTTCAGCGGCTTCACACATCCCTCCAGGATGTCCGTTTGATAATTTTTCGCTGCAGTTTTTACGCCTTTTTCGCAAAAATGAAGCTCGGTGACCCCTTCGTAGCTGACACCCCACCATACCATGACTGATGCTGGATGATGTCCTCGCTGTACCCTAGTGGCAACTTCTCGGGCTTCTGCGGAGCTGTGGGCATACACCTTATCATTTTGGCGGTTGAAATGTTCCTCCACCGTAAAATTTTTTTCATCGGTAAATAAAATTTCTCGATGTTTGTTGTTGCCGTACCGCCGAAGGAGCTCTTTCGTTCTGGTGCTCCTAATTTGCTTCAACTGCTCAGTCAGCAAATGTCCCGTTGATCGTCGAAAGGCACTCATCCCGAGGTCAGATTTTATGATGCGAGACATACTTCGGGTGGAGATGTTCATCTTTCGATCCATGATTCGTTGTTTACGAAGCGGATTTCGACGAATTCGACTCTCGACCGCTTTGATGGCAGCAGAAGAACGAGGTCGATCTTCAATAGTCTGGATCGCGTTATATCTCTGGATCGCACGATACACAAATCTTTGCGTTATTTTTAACGGGCACAACAACTTGAAAATTTCACTCGCGGATTTTCCACACTTATGTAGTGCAATCACTGCAGTTCGGTTTTCTATTACACCCCATTCCATCTTCACACGTTAACGAACACACTTTAAATGACCATCAACTGTCAACAACATTATGACGTTTATAAAACTGGCCGATATTGAAATGTCACTCATAAAATAAAGTTGTTGCCAATGTGAGAAATTATGTGACAGAACTTATGGCAGGACTAGGTATATCTACAAACCGATATACTTATTTTCATATGCGTTCATATGGCTAGCAATTCATATGTCGGCTGCATGGGTACGCATATGTACATACATACCGACATACGTATCGCTCGTATGCGCTTGCCTTGAGATATATTTACATATCAATAGGTTTGGTCGCATAGGCTTTGAATTGTTGTTGTCATTTCTTTTCGTCGAGCTAGAACATATCATCATTTTTTTATTTGATATGCAGCTCGACATTGAAATTTTTTGTAAATGTTTTGATCATATTCGGCTAGGTCAGGTTCTTTCTGTTCTACCGAATATGATATCTTTTTCTCATGATTATGACTCTGTGTGGACTTAGCTTTTCGAGCAATGTTTTTGCGAATGTTCTGATGAAAAGATGACCAGATTTCGTGTCACAACAGTCAGATTATACTGTTAATTTATTATAATTTAAAGTTTCACTTTTGTTTGTACAGAAGCACTTGGGAGGCTTACTGAATACTACTTAGCACTTGGGAGGCTGGTAAAATAATCAGTTGTGGAGCGCTTGGAAGGCTCCAAATTACTCAGACCGAACCTGCGTTGAGGCCGGCTTTTTATACAAAATTTTCTATTAACCTTTGTACTATTATATTACATATAAAAAAATTTATTTTACCATAAATGCAGCAAAGTCTAATTCTTTGCTAAGTAAGCATAATTCGCTTCAATTTTACTCAAAGGTAACAAATATCATTTTCCATAATTTTAATAAAATAAAATTTCATTTGTTTACCTTTTTTTTTTTCTTTCTTCCATAGTACTGAAGAAAATGCCCATTGAGTGCGATAACACGCGGTCATCACTTTTTTTTTCTATTGAACTTTTCTTCGCTTCATATATTTTTTTCTTCCATACATTGCTCGTTGCATTTCACGCACTTGAGTCTTAGTCATTGTTATAGCCGCGTATGTCGGTATGTAGATATATATCTCTATACATACTCGCATGGGCCAGAATGGTTCTTTACTCGTCTCAGCTGTATGTCGATATGTATATACATAATCGCATGTACTGGGACGTTTAGATTGTTTTATTATTTTTCATTAATGTAAGGCTAGAGCGTATTATTCTTTGGTACGCGGCCTGACATTGAAAATTTGTTTTTGGTATCGTATTCAGTTTAAGGCAGGTTATTGTTGTCTTTCTGAATACGATACCTTTGAACCGTATGACTTGATTTATCTCCCGAGCAATGATGGACTTCCGTATTGTGAAAGTTCTAATGGGAGATGACGCAATTTTCGTGCCATCACATCTCTTAAATATTATAATTCTGCTGCGCAGTACACATTTTTCAAGAACAAAAAAAAACTAATCTAAGAACCTTTGAATGGTTCTTATTACATAGAGAAAAGGAAAATAAATTCATTTCTTTAATATGACTTACTGTAATCGCTATCTCTTGTTATGGGCAGCATAGCATAATAGCGTGTAGGATTACAATTTGAGTAAAAGTATTTAAAGAATGCTATGAAAACATTTCTGCTGATGGCAACATTGATGTTATGCGACAATTATTTGTTTAAGAATATAGACAATCATGATGATTTTGCTGATGGCAAAATTAACGTTGTGAGAAAATTATTTCGTTAAAAAATAGAAGATAATAATAATTTTGCTGATGGCAAACTTAATGTTATAGAACTTTATGCTGTTGAACATCCTCGCCCGCGTCCAGCGTCAGGTCAACTCTGCTTCTTCATGTACGGTTAGGCGAAAGGCTCCCGCTGGAAAACTTCTAGGCTTAGGTACGGGTGGATTTTCCGCTTTCGTTGATCCTCGACACCTTTTTCTAGCCCATAGTACGCCGCCGATCAATGATGCTAGGGCTATGAGGAATAGGCCGAGATAACTGATGGTGAATTGATGGATGTCGACTGACTAGCTGCGGGTTGGGTAGTGTTACGGTTCCACCGTAACAGGATGAAGTTACCTGTAAATGAAAGAAGTAATGAAAGGAACCGGTGAATGTCGAAATTCCAATAGCTTACCTTGATCACGAGACCAGTAAGTCACCTGGCCCTTTCGCATGTCTGGGCCAACACCGCACCTAAAATCCACTCCAGAACGTAAACAAAACCGGCTGAAAGGAGCGGAACATAGAGTAAAAATTAGTTTAAAATTGTAAATTGAATTACTCGAAATTGAAATATACTAACGTCGAACCGCGAAAGAGAACAACAAACATCCATGATGAACTGCGGCACCGTCATCTGGCACCAAGCCAAGGAATGGACTCACATACTACGTCCAATTCCCCGTCCTGGCACCACACATACGGCGCCAGCGGAGCACCGGCAGATAACCTGAAAAAAAAGGGATAATCACTGATAGAACTATTCCGAAACTTAACGTCACTATGAGTCACTATCACACGCGCCTTATCACTGAGACCACATCACTATGAGCCATTATACACAAGGACACAAGGACGACACTAAACATTTCACGAACCGGCCGCGAGGTAAACAAACGAGAACTGTCAAACCACACGAACAAGATGGCGGCAAGATGAATTCCCACCTGGAGAAAAAGGGGAATTCTTCTAGTACCGACGGGAAGCTCACACGAACAAAGGTAATAGCTATGGAACGAGAGAAATAAGCCAAAGTTGGGGAAATGGAAAGACACCCTCACTAGCAGAAACAACAACGGGGGATTATGAAAGTATACGAGAAGCGAGAGAAAGTAAATGAGCCGGGAACAAAGAAAGTTCAACGGCTACATTTTTCAATCAGGGATTTTAAACGAAAAGGCGGGAAAAGAAACAGCCGTTGAGAAGCTGAGTGAAAAGAAATCAAGCTGGACTCGGGGCTTTTTGGTACGAACCCGCAACGAGCACGGACGTATCAGTGAAAAATAAAGAAGATTATTTTCAAGTGTCGGAAAAGAAAAATTAACGTAGACCAGTTCCACAAGTTGGTGGTTTTTGTTTTGTCAGTCAGCGAGGAGTGTAAAAAAAAACAATAAGGAAGAGATCGAGCAGTTAAAAACAATAAGGAAGAGACCTCAACGACGCAGGGCTGGAGCCAAGAAACGAGAACGACGACGAGAAATACGACGGAATCTACATCGACGGGCCCCAACGAAGCAAAGATCCGTGGGAGCAGCAGTACTACCCAAGTAACTTTAGCCAGGGACCTATTGTTTGATTTCTAACCCAAGTAACGTAAAGTTTTAGCCAGGTTCATATTCAATAAAGCCGCTGGGCCATATTTGTTTCCCTTACTTGCTATTATTTTCTTTTCAATATATAAGTGTGAAGATCTGGTGTGAACGTCCTTTTCAGCCATCGTGATTACATTTTCTGATCAGTTAGATTTCTTCGGATCTGTGGTTCGGTCCGAAGAAAGTATCGAGAGGGACGTACCTTAAAAGAAGGACCACTGGCGCCCACGCCCGTCTCCACGGGCTCAGCCGGACAGGGTACGTTCCGTCCCTAGTGCGAGGGATTTATTTTGCAATACGGATTTCCGACCGGGAAATCGTAACAGTAGTTCAGCCTGTTTTTGAAGCAGGCTGATTTTCCTCTCCAGCTCTTGAAGATTCTTCTGAAAAGAGTCTTGAGAGCTTGGTTTATAGGCGAAGAAGATTGTATTTGATCGTAGAGCAGGGACCCCGAAGCTCCTGGTCGAAACAAAGGCTGTATTGAAGGAGCCGGGGAACAACATGTGCGCATGAATTGACACATGTTCTTCCTTTATTGCGCAGTCCTCGGTGAGTTGAATAATTCCGGAGCCAGCTAGAGTAGTCTGGGAGACGGTGTTGTCGCAAACTACATTGATGGTTGCCTTTGGCATGACGAAATATAGCCATTTGTTAGGGCTCAGCAATTGGGTCCAGCGAGGTGGCTTATTCATCTTAGTCAGGGTGCATTTTTCGGATGTAGCACGGTAACTAACAAAACTGAATTCGCATGCGCTGACAGATGATCGCGCGCGGTACAGTGGATGGAGCTGTTTGCACATATAGTACCGATGACCGAACATCGTGCATGAGGTCAGTTCTTCGTCTGACAGTGGGTAATATTGTTCCCGGTTCAAGCTAACCATAAAATAGTTTGAAGTTATTTGTAAAGTCATAACTGTTCCATTGAGCATGGTTGGTACCGGAACAACATGTAGAAGTTCGAAACGCTCATGTGCCAAAAGCGGAATATGATTTGATTGTATGAGATGCTTGCTTTTACAGTCATGAGGCGATATAGGTCCAATATCTCTCCTGGGTTGGCTGGAAGTCGTAGAGATGGTGATAGCACTCCCTTGATAGATAGTAATTCGGCTTGAAGTTGATCCGGAGAAAGTACTTGGGGGTTAATTTTACCATGATGTGTGTCCATTATCACATCTAACAATGCTGATTGGATGCGTTGGCAGTTACTTATTATGAGTGTCAAGCGAACTGCTAGTGATGTAAATATTTGAGTAGTTTTCTGTTCGTAAAACTCGTTAGTTAGGTTGTTCAATTGAGCTATGCTTCCATTAAAATTGAGCTCGAAGTCACCCAGTTGTTTTTCAATATCCTTTTCGGATTTCAGCATGATATTTGTGGTGGAGTCAATGAGCGATATTTGATTTTTGAATAGTCGTAACAAATATTCCTCATTGTCATTTACCTTATTTATTATTCCGGCCATTCTGTCGGCGTATTCGGAATCTAAAATACCATATAAGGACTTTGCAATGTTGCCTACCAAATTGAGGGCAATTTTTTCTGAAATTTTCTTCTTTCGCTTTCCCAGTTCCTGTCTTCTATCTTATTTTGGCATTCATTTGTCCATTTTTTGTCTCCGTTTGATGCCGCTGGGGTTGTTTGTGGTTGGTCTTGTTTTTATTATAGTTGAGGCCTTTCAGGGCTAATAATTTTGCCCTGAAACCTTCCCTTTCCTTCTCTGTTACTGATATGCTAATCAGCCGGTGAAGGTCCTTCCGGTTCTTCCGGAGTCTCGCTTGCTGACCGCCGCGGGTCTTCTGCCTCTCCTTGTGCGGTTGGGGTGTTGGTTTCCGCGTCCTTCTCATGTACTCGGCCAACGTAAGCGGTTTGGGACCGCTTTCCGGGTGTTTTTTTACTATTTCCTCAATAGTTTGTTTCTGCTGTGATAGAAACAAACAAAAACAAAAAAAAAATAAAGCAACCGTAGAAAAGAAAGAAAAAAAATTGTGTAAAAAAAATATTTATAGGTACAACGTTACACCATCGTTGTACCCGTAACTTGACCGATTAGTATATCTATAGATATACTAATTTTTTTTTTTTTGGAGCTTAGTCGTTGGACTTGCTCAAGCAAAGAAAAATAAAAAAAATTTTTTTTTTTTTTTTTAAGTGTCGGTTGTGAAATTCACACCCGACAAAGAAAAAAAAAAAAATCGACTGCGCCAGAGTGGTGTTCCACTCGAATTGTAATTTCGTATTGAAATTATCGGGAAATCGTCAGAGTGTTGTTCCACTCGAATTGTAATTTCGTATTGAAATTATCGGGAAATCGTCATGGCTAAACGGCAAGGTGTCGTGAGGTACGACAACCGACTGCGCCAAATGTTATAATAGGATATTTTTGGTCCATTGTTAAAAATGGAGAAATATTCTATTAACATGGAATATGACCTTTCAAAGGGTATAACGTATAAAAACGTATAGTCTCGGAGGCGGTATAGATTTACCCTATGTAAATCTATACCACAGAGTGAGTGTGGAAATATGGACTTACTCAATGTAAGTCCATATAACTCCGTGTCTTTTGAACAGAAATTAAGGCCCAAAAAGCCGGACGCACGATTGGCTCTGAGGTCAAAGGCGCTCTAGAGATTTGAATACGGCCGGAAGGCCGGATGCACGTTTGGCTCTGAGGCCAGAGGTAATCTTGTAGAATACGGCCCAA
The DNA here is from genome assembly GCA_963669355.1 of Chorisops tibialis. Lineage (NCBI taxonomy): Eukaryota > Metazoa > Arthropoda > Insecta > Diptera > Stratiomyidae > Chorisops > Chorisops tibialis. The sequence continues at coordinate 112,610,486 of OY770262.1, read as the reverse complement.
AGGCCGGACGCACTTTTGGCCCTAAGGCCAGAGGTGATCTTGTAGAATACGGCCCAAAGGCCGGACGCACTTTTGGCCCTGAGGCCAGAGGTGATCTTGTAGAATACGGCCCAAAGGCCGGACGCACTTTTGGCCCTGAGGCCAGAGGCGATCTTCTATATATTTTAAAGCCGGAAGAGTACAGCTAGTGGGCCAAAACGAGCCCCAGCAGAAATAAAAAGAGAGGTTGTTTTAGTATTTACCATTGCGTTTATTGTGCGGCCTTTGATGACGATGATCGTTGAGCTGATAATCTCTGATGTTGTTGGTTGTTTTGGTTGCAGCTACGTTGGCTCCTCTTTATTGTGCGGCCTTTGATGACGATGAACGTTGAGCTGATAATCTCTGATGTTGTTGGTTGTTTTGGTTGCAGTTACGTTGGCTCCTCTTTATTGTGCGGCCTTTGATGACGATGATCGTTGAGCTGATAATCTCTGATACTGATGGTTGTTCTTGTTCCAATCCACGTTGGTTTTTCTGGTTCGATTCTTACGTGTTTCGATGTTTAAGGAATGAGCGTTGATCTTTGCTCAAAAAGGCGAACACTTATATTTTTACACTTACTTTGCTCAAAAAGGCGAGCACTTATACTTTACACTTTATATATATTTGCTCAAAGGCGAGCAGAGACACTAGTAACGGAATTGAGTAAATGAAAACAGTCACAGAGTCGGGTGTTTGGATATAAAACAATTACTCCGTTCGATCCGTCAATCGTACTTAATTATATAGTTCTTTTTTGCTGAACTTTACAATAAAGAAATATGCAATCGAATACAATGTTCAATAATTTTCGATCTGGATTGCGAAATCCAAACGCACTTAAACTAGTCCATTTCTGGATGTCGCAATCCAAACCTACTTTTCCAATTATTAATCCACTTTTTTAAATTGGTAATCCACTTTGCGAATCCGATTGCGATTTTTCTTCATCGCATTGTTTATCTTTTGCAAAAATTGCTTACATAGTGTAATGACACGAAACTAAGTCAGTATGGTGGTTAGTCATACTTAGTTAGCAGGTGTGTTCGAGGGATTCCCTCATGTTTTGAAACATGAGTCAACAACTTGCCGCTTATGTGTTTTGATTTTGTGTTTTCTTTAGTGGCGTCACCGTAAGCATTTCTTTGCCGAGCCGATATATTCAGGTGGATTATTTTTATTCACCGGATTAATTTCATGTATACATGTGATATGCATATTTTGTCCTATAAGACTTGCTCTTTGGCATTGAAATTGTCGGTGCGCGTAATTGAGCGGCAAATGTTTGTTGTTTATGGAATCTGCCTCGATTTCGTGTCATCACATGCACGTTTTGTCCTTGAACTGAACTTATGCGCTGTAGGTAGGAGAAACCGGTTGTTATTCTCAATGTCGTTCATTAAGATCCGAAATTCGGTTACTGTGTTGGAGCATGACAGTTGTTCTTTGATTTGTAGATAATTGTATATAATATATATATTATGAAGGTTTTCTATTCCGGATTTGCTGGCAACTATTTCCTTCCAGTAAAGCTTTAAATCGTAGTATACGCCCAGATCCCAGTCGCTTAAAATGAGACTAGTGGCTCCCAATCCTTCGATGTAGAGGTCTGGTGTGCTCGGAAAAGGTGTGATCTTCAGCTGTTCTCCTAGTATTGGAAGTACTAAACTGGTCAGCAATAATAACGCAAGCGATGAACCTCCATAGCATGTTTCTTGGTCCTCTGTGTGCCGTCTTTCGCGTTGGTAGCTTCTTGCTCGGGTTCCTGCTCTGAACGGCGTTTGTATCTTTTTGGTTGTGTTGTTGATGTTGATGGTTGAGGTGCATCATCTCGATTAGGTTCGGTTTGTACTATGGTTGTGTCATCTTCCTCTACCGGCAAGGGGGCTAGTTTGTGTATTGGTCTGCGTAGAATACGGGGAAGTTGTTTTTATATCAGCGACACGAATTAAACCATCATTCCCTTTTATGTCTTTGAGAACTCTGCCAAGTTACCATTTTAATACTGGTAGATTATCGTCCTTAATCATGACCATCATTCCTGGCTTAATATTTTCACAACGTTGCTTCCACTTATAACGATGTTGTAGCTCGCTTAAGTACTCGATCGACCATCGCTGCCAGAATTTGTTCTTTATATCTCGGACAAGTTTCCATCTTTGCGACAATTTGATGTTTGGAGCGTGTGCTCACTCATGTCGCTACTGCTGGTTATCGGTTCGCCAATCAAAAATTGTCCAGGGGTGAGCGCCGTTAAATCATTGGGGTCCGTTGACATCGGTGTTAGAGGTCTAGAATTCAAAATTGCCTCAATTTCTATTGCTATTGTTTCCAGCTCCTCGTATGTGACTAGGGCTGAAGCCACATTCCTTAAGAGGAAGTATTTGGCAGATTTAACTGCTACTTCCCAGAGTCCTCCGAAGTGTGATGCTCGGAGCGGTATAAAATTTAAGTCGATCCCTTTTTGTGAACAGAACGAGGTAATAGTCTGTTTAGCTTGACTGAAATGTAGAGCATCATTGAGCTCTGTAAGTTGGTTCTTAGCGCAAAGTTGGTGGCGTTGTCGCAATAAAGTTGCCTAAGATTTCCTCTCCTTCCAATAAATCGCTTTAGGGCACCAATATATCCATCTGTTGTTAAATCCGTTATCACCTCAAAATGGGCACCATTGGTAGCGAAGCAGCAGAATACTGCCAAATAGCATTTTTGCGGTTGTTTGCCTCTGATTTTAAAATGAGTCCAGAAGGGGCCCGTAAAATCAGCTCCTTCATTCACAAATGGCCTGGACGTTTGCATCCGGCTTTCTGATTTCCCATGAGTTCACCCATTAGTTTTAGTTTGGATCGTGCGCATCGTATACATCGTTGTACTATTGATCTTGCTGTCGTCTTTCCCTTTATTGGCCAAAATCTTTGTCGGACGAGTGCAAGCAATGCCTGCGGCCCAGCATGCAAATGAAGTTGGTGTAGATTAAATAATATCAGTCTGGTAATGTAATGCCCATAAGGAAGGAGCGTAGGATGCTTGCTGTCATAAGGTAAATTTTACGCTTCTAATCGTCCTCCAACTCTTAGTAGTCCCAATTTATCCAAAAAGGGGCAGAGGCTACTTAGTTAGTTGTTATCGCTGAGTTATGGAGCCTCTTGGAGCAAGCGTATCTCATCCATGAATCCTTCGGTTTGAGCGATTATAGTCAAGGCATCTTCCAGTTCTGCTACTGATAAGTAAGATGTCTGTTTATTCTTTTCCGAGGGGCGGCAATTTTTTACAAACCGCCTTACCAATGCCACAATGCGTTATAATCTTCTGAACGAATTCGCAGCCTTCCATATAAAATTAAAAAATATACAGCATCTCAGATGCTGAAATTCAAGTTACACAGTAACACTCTTTCTTCTTAAACTGAACATATAAACAAAGCCTCACATGAGGCGGACGGAAATCTGCACCACCTCCGTTTTCGAGGATGGCGGCACCGCAACACTTACTTCGAAGGAGTTTCCCCGGAGATAACATTGTGGAAGAGGCTTTGGCGGCGTCGTACAGCATACACTTTTCGCAGGCGCAAGTCTCCATATGTGTACTTATGCGACCGTCCCTCTGGAGCCTGGTTAGTGTGTGGTGGGAGCCTCTCTCCTTAATGCAGGTTCGCCACCGCTGTGATTATTAGATTTCTCGCATCGGTTATCCTCTCGCCGTTTCATATTTGACGAAATTAATGGTGCCGAAATAGTCTCATCACTATCTGTACCGATTGTAACGAATGCTGCTTTCAAACGATCAATTGAAACTTTTGATGTACTGTTGTCCAGCTACAGTAGGGAGCAGTAATGAGTACATGTTTAACTTGTTACACTTCTTAGTTCATAATCATAGCAATAACAAAGCATATTTAAACATTTTTTTTCTTGTTTATTCCTTGTTCAATTCTTAACATAACAGCATATAATACAAAGCAAAAGATCCAGAGAGAAAAAAAAGAAAAACCAAAAAGTTCATATGTACTCAATTTTGTACCTAATAACAACTAACAAAAGAGGTGACGTATTTTAATATTTAGTCCATAGTCCTTTGTTATTTAAAGCATTTTTCATCCGTTTTGGCATGCTCTCATCTAATTTTTGTATGATTTCATCTGGAATACTTTGCTATTCTTGCTGCACACGTTGCCACAGCACGTCAAGGTTAGACGGGGCTGTTTTGTATTGTCCCAACCTCTTTTTAACGATTGACCACACATTTTCAATCGGATTGAGGTCTATTTATTTATTTATTTATTTATTTACAATAGTCGACAGGTTATATACCACTGACCATACAAATACAAATTAAAATAGAATAAATGAATAATTACAATAATTACTAAAAAAATGGAAAGAATAACAATACTATAATAGAAAAAAAAAAAAAAAAAAAATATTTACAAACAAATAAAGCATTAAAAATAGAAAAACTACAATATTTACGACACAAAAGTAGATAAGGCCGATTTTATACAATTTTTACTAACATTAAAATCGATATGCTCATAATAACGGTTGAAATCTCTACAAACAACATCAAGAGGTTGCCCTTGCCCATAATTGGTTCTGTGAGAAGCAGTGTAAAAGAAGTCATGAAACCGTAAAGATCTAGCAGGTACACGGACATGGAAAAGTAAGAGCAGATCGGGAGCATCAATATTACCCATGAGTAAGCCATGAGCGAACAAAACATTGATGACCTCTCTACGACCAGACAGATTATCTAAACATAACAATTTCAAGCGCTCAGAATAAGGTGGGAGAGATTCAGGGTTATTCCAAGGAAGGAACCGCAAGGTAAAACGAAGAAAACGCTTTTGAACACCTTCAATACGATTAATATGGACAGCATAATGAGGACACCAAACAGGGGAAGCATACTCTAAAATAGGTCTTACCAATGAGACAAAAACGGATTTAAGTACGTAAGGGTCAGTGAAATCACGAGTATAACGACGTACGCAGCCAAGCATTTTATTTGCCTTACTTACTATAGTGTCATAGTGCAAGGTGAAGCTCAGCTTACAATCAAAAATAACACCAAGATCACTAATATGATCAACCCGGTTCAAGCCAGTATTATTAAAAGTGTATGAGGTTAAAATAGGTGTAAGTTTACGAGAGAAGGATAAGACATTACATTTATCAATATTTAAGAATAGCTTGTTACGAACACACCAATCATGAAAGACATCAAGATCACGTTGCAGCGATAAACAGTCAGCTTCAATATCAATTTTTTTAAAGATTTTAATATCGTCAGCATATAAAAGTAAGTTAGTGTTCGGTAAAACACAGGAAAGGTCATTTACGAATAAAATAAAAAGTAATGGCCCAAGATGACTTCCTTGTGGCACACCAGACGTAGACATGACATCATGGGAAAAACAAGATCTAAAAAGAACTGATTGAGTTCTATTAGATAAATATGAGCAAAGCCAGCGAAGTAGTATAGGAGGAAATCCTAATTTATCCAATTTCAGAAGTAGAATTTCATGAGACAATTTATCAAACGCCTTGCTGAAATCAGTATATATACAGTCAACTTGAGATTTGTTTTCAATACAACTGTTTACGAAATTAGTGAAGGATAGAAGATTAGTCACAGGTTGATCGTCCCTTAAGGAATCCATGTTGTTGAGTAGAAAGTGAAGATTTAAAATTGAAGTAAATCACTTCAGTTAAAATGCATTCGAAAACTTTAGGAATTACTGAAAGCTTCGCAATAGGTCTATAATTTTTAATGTCAACAGTGCTACCTGTTGGGGTGGCCCAAAAATTTGCTAGTAACTCGGCTTGTAGAAAAACGCATTAGTTTTTTTCCGAGAGAAAACTTCAAATTTGTATTTCGGTTTCCTAAAATACATTCATAATTTTGTGGCTTAATATATAATGCTTATGCGACTAAATTTTACAAATTTAGAATATACTTATGATACTTACCCTTTATAATTTCAATATCTGCTTGGAAATTGTTTACTGCCGTGTTCGCACGAGCGATTGACTGAGAAGAAAGAGGCCGGAAATTAGATGGTCCATCGCTGAAGAGGATTGGTTGCCTCCATTCTTATTCAGCGATGGATACGTTCAATACGCGCGTTAGAGTGCGTTCATTGCGCGGCGACATTCTCCCTCCCGGTATATCGACTGCATTCAGTGGATTTACCAAAATTTGTTGATCTGTTGTCGGATTTTAGTACATCCAGTACCGCTAATTTAACGGCGGGTCTGGTTAAGATTCCACTAGTAGTTTGTACTACTGCTTGCCGGACTTGACCAGATCTCGTATTAAGCGCTTCCAGAACGACACCTTTGCGCCATGTGTTTCGCGGTTGATTTTCATCTACAATCACGACTATATCACCCTTCTTTATTTGCTCTACCTGTTCGAACCACTTTGATCGCCTAGTAAGATCCGGAAGGTATTCGTTGACCCAACGCTTCCAGAAAAGATTTGCTAACTGTTGGGCAATTTTCCAGTTCCTTCTCAACACTAGAGGCTCGTCGGTAAATGTAACTGGAAATTTTTGCCCGCTGGAGCTACCTAGTAGAAAGTGGTTCGGTGTTAGAGCTTCTTGTTCACTTGATTCCAGTGGTACATATGTAAGTGGCCTGCTATTCACTATAATTTCTACTTCCATGAGCATGGCTCTAAGAAGTTCATCATTTGGATTTCTCATTGGCATTATCTTTTTAAGTGTTTTTTTACGGACTGTATCAATCGTTCCCAGCTCCCTCCCATATGAGGCGCTGCCGGAGGATTGAAAACCCATTTGAGAGGTGCGCCGATACAGATTTCGTCCTGGAGCCTAGCATTATCAAGGTTTTGTAATTCACGTCGGAGTTCTTCATTTGCTCCACGGAAATTAGTTCCGTTGTCAGTACGAATTTCTTGAGGACAGCCTCTTCTCGCTATAAAATTTCTTATGGCCAAAATACAAGAGTCTGTCGACAGACTATGCGCAATTTCAATGTGGATGCCCCGCACCGTGAGACACGTAAATAGAACACTCATCGTTTTTCCGTGTGTCTCCCTACCGTAACCGACATGGGCCCAAAGTAATCGATGCCGGTGAAGGTGAATGGCAACATAAAGGAACTCAATCGGGCACTTGGCAGACTTGCCATTTGTGGGGGCTTTGGAACAGCTTTATTATTTTTGTACATTTGACAGGCATTAACGATCTTTCTTAGAATCATGCGAAGTGTAGGGATGTCATACATTTGGCGTATTTCATTAACAACCGTCTCATTATTGTGATGGTAGTATTTTCGATGAAAATGATCGACGATAAGGCGCGTGATAGTGTGATCTTTAGGTAGTAAAATAGGTCGTTTTGCATCATAAGCGATATTTATTGCTCCATCAATGCGTCCTTTTACTCTTAGCACGTCATAGTTGTCCAAGTAAGGTGAGCGGTTATAGATAGAACTAGACTTACTGATTGAAGACTGTTGTCCATCTTCAAGAGACCTATTTCGGCGAAGTACCAAAATTTCTTCAACGTAGCATTCGGATTGTGCAATTTGATACAGTTTATTTTGCGCCAGTTGATACTCTTCCTTCGTTAGCGGGCCTAGAGCGCGCTGAGACTTTCGCTTTGTGTTTCGTGTAAAACGATATACATAAGCCATTGTACGAACTAAACGCAGCCACTTTGAGAACCGCTCTAATTCAATTAGTTGATCCGTTTGATTCAATGTATGGATAAAATGCGGTCTCAATTCTTCGATAGAACTGTCTTCGATTGTAATATTTGCGGGCCACCGATCTTCGCTCTCGCCTAGAAAGGTGGGTCCTGTGAACCAGCGACTATTGGAAGTAAAATTCAAGCCCGAACTAGGCGTTTTAGTTGCGTCGTCTGCTACATTCTGCTTCGTCGGAACCCAATACCATTCAGTTATATTGGTTGTTTCCAGAATTTCGCCAATACGGAACGCTACGAATTGTCGATATTTCGTAGGATCTGATTGTAGCCAGCATAATACTGTGCGTGAGTCCGTCCACATAAATTTTTTATCGATTTTAATGGAATGACCCTTTCTGATGTAATTCGCGAGCCTCGTGCCAAGTACGGCTGCTTGCAGCTCAAGCCGAGGGATCGATATCGGTTTTTGAGGTGTTACTTTAGTTTTACCCGCTATTAAAGAACAATCAATACCGGTGTCGGTTTCTATCCGGAAGTATGCTACTGCCGCATACGCAAACTCGCTGGCATCGACAAAAACATGGAGTTGAATGGACCTTTGTTTTGCAGATGACTTTGAGCTATAACATCTAGGGATTCGAAGTTCCTTAAGACGCTCGAGGTATTGCACCCACTTTTGCCATCTAAGGTAGAGTTCCCCTGTGAGCTGATCATCCCAGTCTAATAAGGAGCGCCAGATATCCTTCAGTAAAATTTTACCGCAGACGACAAAGGGAGAGAGAAGGCCTAGCGGGTCAAATATCGACATCAGAGTCCTTAGCACTTCCCTCTTTGTAGGACTACGTATTCGCGTTAACACATCATGATTAACTCTGCTGAACATAAGCGGGAATAGAAATGTATCTTCAGACGTGCACCATAGCATACCTAAAATCTTTTCATTTCCACTCATGCTCAGCAGATGAACATTCTCTACTTCAGGTTCCGATTCTTTTTTGATCATTATCTTTTCCAGTTTATTTTCTTTATTTTCTCCTAGCTCTTTTAACACGTCTGGCGAGTTAGACGCCCAGTTTCTGATTTCGAATCCTGACTTAGAGTGAATGTATCTAACTTGTTTCGCCAGCATGATTGCCTCTTCGACTGTTTCAGCGCTAGTTAGCATGTCGTCGACATAGTGATTTGCTACGATTGCTTCAGCCGCTTTTGGAAAGCGATTAGAGAACTGAGAAGCGTTAAGATTTTTTACGTACTGGGCTGAGCTTGGTGAACATGCGGCTCCGAAGGTCATAACCTGCACCACGTATACACTCAGCTGATTTTCATCTCGGTTCTTCCACAAAAATCGTTGAGATTGCTGATCTTCATTGCGAATTCGAACTTGGTGAAACATTTCACGGATATCACCTGTCACAGCAATCGCTCGCTCGCGGAATTTGAATAAGACATCCAGCAGTGGTGTCAATTCGTCTGGACCCTTAAGTAAGACAGAGTTGAGCGAGACACCATGAGCCTGCGCTGCTGCGTCCCAGACAATTCTTAACTTTTCGGGTTTGTTTGGATTTGTCACCGTAAAAAGAGGTAAATACCAAATGCGAGGATGGTACATATTCAATTCTTCCGCAGACAATTTTCGTACGTAGCCTTTTTCTAAATATTCTCGAAGCAACCGTTCTATGCGTTGACCAAACGTTGGATTTCTAGATATTTGTTTTTCAAGGCACAGAAATCGTCGGTAGGCCATTTGATAACTATCGGGTAACGTTAGATTATCGTAACGCCATAGCAAGCCAGTTTCAAAGCGGTTTATCGTCTTACGTGTAGTTGAATTCATAATATTAATGGCGCGAACATTATCCTTGGAAGCAGGCATAACATCGGGAATTTTAACGCCAATGCTTTCGATCGAGAAGAAATCTTTTACAAGCTGATGTAGATCATCTTTGGGACTACAGTCGCATACATGGAAACTATTATGGTGGTAGCCAATGGTCGGTTGATCAGTGAAGTTAACTCCACCACTAAGCCCATGTACCTCCCAACCAAGTCGAGTTTTAGTTGCTACGAGATCTTTATTGTTCCCTTCCCTAACTTCAAGCGGCAAACCAAGTCTCCAGTTGTCGATGCCTATAAGAATACGGGGGACTGCATTCTTATAAGATTCGAAAGGTATATCCTGGAGGTGGTTGTATTTTTCGTCGCGCCTCAAGGAAATCGACTGTTTAGGCAAACTAAGTTTTTTCACTGTACGAACATTATCCATTTTATAAGTCTTAGCGTTATCGTAACTGCCGGAGATTTCTAAAGAGAGTCTTTTCGAATCCGGTTCGACGCGGACATTGTCAGCAGTCCACCTGAGACAAAGTTTTTCTTTCGTACCTCCTAAAGCCAGTTCATTCGCTATATCATCGTCGATTAGCGTGACTGACGACCCTTCGTCAAGAAAGGCATACGTTTTGATACTCGAAAACTTGCCATGAAGAATGACTGGTAGAATTCTAAATAGGGTTGTTTGGCGCGATTGCTGATGAGTGTTATTTTGGTGGATTGGAGAAACTTCGAGTTTTAGTTTTGAGTTTCCTTCTATATAATTGTAGTTGTGCAGCAGGGGATGGTGTCTATACGGACATCCATTCTGGCCACAAGTCCCTTCTACTTTACACTTTACTTGGCTGTGTTGCTTCAAGCATTTTCGACACAACTTGTTTTGCTTCACTATGCCCCATCTTTCGAAGTGTTTCAGACCCTTGAATGTGTCACAATTCTCTACGCAATGATTATCGTCGCCACAAACTACACACCTTTTTGGATCTATGCGTTGGGTACGATTAAGTGAGGGTATCGAAGTTTGGTTTCCCGTGAGCGATTCGAATTTTACCCTCTGGCTTAAAACTTGAGAATCATGGTTACTCTCACTGCCCTCCAGGTGTGTATGGACAAAGCCGCGGTCTTTAAACGACCGAGTTTCAGGACTTATATTGAAATGTGGAATCGTAACCTCGCTCGCAGCTTGCGCTATTTGGAATAGCCAATTCCCCAAAACTGCCAAAGTAACATACGACACACTTTGCTTATACATCGCCCAGTACAGTTTTATATTTGAGGGAAGTTTTTCTACGAGCTCCTGTAGAAGGGTTGGGTTACAGAGATGATCCACTAGACCGGACGCTTCTATAGTTGAGCACAAATTTTGCACAGAAAGTGCGTACGATATAAGGGTTTCAAGTCGCTCGGCTTTTGGGGGAGGTTGATTTCTGACAATCTGAAGAAGAGATTGTATTACAACTTCTGGTCTTCCGTATAGAAGTCGTAATGTCTCAATCACTTGAGGGACTGTTTGTGGCAACAATAATCGGCATCTTACAGCCTCCAGGGCTTTACCTTTTAGACATCTCTGAAGTCTGTACAGATTTTCCTCGTTTGTGAAGCCACAGACACGAGTTGAGCCTTCGAAACTACTTATGAAAACAGGCCAGTCGTAAGGGTTTCCACTAAATATTGGCAGGTCTTTAGGCATGACTTGCCTAGCTGCCAATTGATTTTTATTGATTGCCGGTTGACCACAATTATGTAAATCCGAAGGAGGATTACATATTATTCGGGGTATATTGATTGAATTTCGTTCGGAGGTGTTGTAAGAAGCACCGGGATGACAATTAGAGGTAGCGGCTGACCTACTTATTGTGTCATTGTTATTGTTTTGAAGGAACTGCGGAGCACTAGTTATATTGCACGGGTTTCTGAACCCGTTATTTGGCACTGAAAAGGCGGTTTGATTAGCACTAAATGCGTTGTAGGTATCTCCAGGTGCTATATTTGGAGCTCTGATTGCAGGTTGCGGGGCACTATAGCACTGGTTTACTAAGACACTTGGTACTGGCAGAGTAGCGCTTGACGTGTTACATGTATCAACAGGTGGAGCCCTGAATGCAGATTGATAAGCACTACCGCACTGATTTTTTACAGATCTTGTCACGGGCGGAAAAACACAAGGCATTACCGGAGGGTTACTCTCCAATCGCGGCGCGAACACGTTTGTTTTAGTGACTTGCGATACGGGCATTGTATTTATAAAGGGTAGTTTACAATTATGAAAAGAGTTACCTGAATCTATAATATACTTATGACTATCCGTATGCTGAGTTACTGTGGTGATCGGTCTCGTTGTCGAAAGTCTGCAGTTCAGTAAGCCGTCAGAACGTAAAGTTGAGTTTGTTGATGCAGAGATGACAGGTCGCTCGCAAACCGTTTGTGTGTTGGTGTTTGGCACCGTAAACGATTCTGTTGGTTGCTCGGTTAAATGATCCGTGTTTATGTGCGCCGATTTTACTGTTGAGTCGATCGACAGTAAAGCCGATGCTGACGAATTTGCAACCCAGCTGTTAATATATTTCGACTTTCCGGGTTGCTCGTTCGTTGGTTGCAGTTCCTCGTCATCACTGATGAGATCCGATAAAATTTCGTATTTCTTGTCGAGAAACTGTTTTTCGGCCGCCTTTTCCTCCTCAAGCTTCTGAAGCTTAAGCATCGCCTTTCTTTTTACGGAGCTTCCAGAGTTCTTGGAAGCGATGCTGGAGTTGCGTACCGAATTGTTGTCCTCAACCGCTGCGTTTGGTAGTTTGCAGTTGTCGCATGTGAAGTCCTTTTCGGCGATGGACTCTGTTACAACTGCACATGTGAAATGCTGCCACTTGTCGCAGATATCGCACTGAACCATATCTTCTGTATCGGTTTCCTCGCAGGATTGGCAACTTGAGATCGCTCGACTTGTGCCTGGCCCTGTCGGCGGCGTTCGAGATGTTTTCTTTGAGTTGTTGAAAGCCGACCTCATGTTGCGCTGCGACATAGGTTAGATTTTCTGACAAATTTTAATCTTTCCTGGCAGATTTGAATCTTTCCTTACAAATTTGAAGCTTGTTGGGGTGGCCCAAAAATTTGCTAGTAACTCGGCTTGTTTCCAGATGAGGATCTGAAATATGTTTCCAGATGAGGATCTGAAAACTTATAAAAAGGAGAAAGAAAACACAAGGCGAAAATTTCGATTTTAAATTTAACGTTTCTTACTCAATGGTTCTAACAAGAATGAACACAAGAACAAAGCATAATTTTTTTCTATTGGAATTATCATTGTGGATGTATGCCGCTAGGATTGCCGCAATAGCAATTTCATATTGGGAATTGTTGCTGTATAGGTGATTGCCAAAGTAGCCGCTAGAAGCGCCGCAATAGGTCGTCGTGTACATAATAAATGGTTGCGGCCGGAGAATGATCGGGAACGGAACGCAGCATCATATGATCGCAATCATATGTTCCGGATGACAGTTCGCAGCTGTCATATCGCCGTGCATTTATCGGGCGGCCGCGCAGGCCGAGTGAAACATTCTCCCCGGCGTTGAAACGTTGTAGTTTCAAGGTTCGTTGGTGGTGTTCTTGTGCGATCGTTGTTGTTGTGGGCCTCACATTTCCTTGAGACCCGTTTGAGGTTTGAAGGCGCCTCGTCTCGCCTGGCAGGGAAGGGAATGTGGGGAGGGAACAGAAGGAAGTGAAAGAAAAGAAAATTAAAGCCATATCGTTGGTGATCGCGGTAAAGTTATGAATGGTGCGCGGCGATTACATAAAACTCGCGGGTAATTGACACAGCTTAGCGACTGGCCTTTTTAATTGAGCATACGCTGTTTTGACGGTGGCCACGCGTGTCCGTCCGTCTTTTCCCGGGTGTACGGCTACAATCCGTCCGAGATTCCATTGAAGCGGAGGAAATCGTTCGTCGCGTATGATCACTAAATCGTTTAATTTGAGATTGGGATGACTATTTGTCCATTTCGGGCGTTGCTGCAGACGGGAAAGGTATTCACCTGACCATTTTGTCCAAAAATCTTGGTGCAATTTTTGTATTAATTTCCACTTTCGAAGGCAGTGAGAGTTTGTGTCCTGTAAGTGTCGTTCTGGTGGTGAGAGTAGTGCGCCTCCGATCAGAAAATGACCGGGTGTGAGTGCCGAGAAGTCGTCCGGATTCTCAGTCAGCGGGCACAAAGGTCTTGAATTCAGACACGCTTCAATCTGGTTCACCACGGTGGTCATTTCCTCGTATGTCAAGGTGGTTTCTCCAATTACTCGTCGTAGATGGTGTTTCACGGATTTTACGCCAGCTTCCCATAGACCACCGAAATGTGGTGATGCTGGGGGGATGAAATGCCATTCGATCCCTTCGTTGGCGAGAAGTGGTGTGCAATCCTTTTCGAGTTGTTTCCGGAGATAGTCCCTTTCTTGTTGAAGCTTGGTATCGGCTCCAACAAAATTCGTACCGCAGTCGGAGTAAATGCGACAACATAGGCCGCGTCGAGAGGTGAAGCGCCGAAATGCCGCAAGAAATGCTTCGCTGGTAAGATCGGATACAACCTCGATATGGATTGCTTTTGTTGAAAAACAGACGAATATCGCCAGATAGCCTTTGTAAGTTTTACCTCCGCGTCCTTTTGATACCCGGAGTGAAATCGGGCCTGCATAATCCACGCCGACATTGGTAAATGGTCGGGTGATTTCCGTGCGCGTCGTGGGTAGGTTTCCCATTAATTGTTTTTGGGTTTCATTCCGAAATCGAAAACATTTCACGCATCCGTGAATACATGCTTTTATTAGGCTGCGTAGTCTCGTAATCCAAAATTGCTGGCGAATGGTTCCGAGCATCAGCGTTATAGTCCCGTGCAGGGTGTCTCGATGCGCCTGTTGTATTATTAGTTTCGTTAGACGACTAGAATGCGATAAAATAATCGGATGCCTTTCGTCATATGGTAGATTAGATAGGTGTAGACGTCCTCCCACTCGTAAAATTCCGTTTCCATCCAAGAAGGGATTTAACGATTTTATCACGCTAACTTTAAGATCGGTCCGGTCTTTTAAAATTTCAATTTCCTGGGAAAAATGAAGAGATTGGTCACCAAGAATGAGAGTACGTCGTGCAGTAGAAATTTCTTCGACGCTTAAAGCTTGGCATTGTGTCCGGGACTGATTTGATCTGCATTGATTGATGAAACGACGTATATACGCAAAAACACGAATGAGCCGGTGAAGTGAAGAGTACCGATTGATCAAACCATCTAACCATGAAGTCTCCGAATTGAGAGCTGACACTAAGCACGTGGTTGACATTTTCTTGAGATCTAGCAGAATTGGGTCTGGATTGCTGGGGTTGGAAGTCGGCCAAAGCGTCTCGTGGGTTTGTAACCAGTCAGGGCCTGACCACCATAGGGAGCAATCTAACAGTTTGGCTGCATCCATACCTCTGGAGGCAAGGTCTGCAGGATTGTCTTCGGAGCGGACGTGTTTCCAGATATTTCCGCCAACCTTGTCGTGGATTTCAGCGACTCGATTCGCCACGAAAGTTTTCCATTCGTTGGATCTTTTCCGAAGCCATGCCAACACGATGGTGGAATCGGTCCAAGCGATTAGGTTCTCAATCTTTAGAGCTGATTTGACTCTCTTCAGTAGCCGCGCTAGTAGAACAGCTCCACATAGTTCGAGTCGTGGTAGGGATACCGATTTCACTGGAGCTACTCGAGTTTTTGACATTACCAATCGTACTGTGATGACTCCATCATCGCGAATCGTGCGAACGTAGACTACGGCAGCATACGCTCGCTCGGAAGCATCACAAAAGCCCAATAATTGACTGGAAGTCGTGCTGCTAGTTTGAATCCAGCGTGGAATTCGGAAATGTTGTACCGCAGGCAATGTCTTCTTGCAATTTTTCCACGTTTCTTGCAACTCGGGAGATAATTGATCGTCCCAGGCCAAGGTTTCCAGCCATAAGCCTTGAAGGAGTATTTTCGCTTGAATGATGACTGGGGCAGCCCATCCGAGCGGATCAAAAAGTCGAGAGATGGTTGACAGGATAAGTCTTTTCGTTGGGACGATGTCGTCGTCGGGCACGGGTTTCCATTTGAAACCGAGCATGTCGTTGTCGGGATTCCAAACTATTCCAAGAGCTTTGATATTGTCATCGTTGGTTAGCGGTAGCATGCCCTGGTGAACGCGTTTTTCCAGTGGGACATCTTTCAAAATAAGTGGTGAATTCGAAGCCCATTTGCGCATTTCGAATCCACCAGCCTGCAAGAGATCTTCAACTTCTTTCCGTGCGCGACAAGCTTCGTCTACATTGTCGGCACCCGCAAGCAGATCATCAACGTACATGCTAGACGTTAAAAGAGGAGCGCCAAGAGGGAACCGTTCGCTTTCGTCGTTGGCCAATTGATGAATGGTGCGGATTGCCAGGTAAGGAGCACTACTTACTCCAAAAAGCACTACCTTAATTTTATAATCCTTTACAGGAGATTGTGGCTCTGATCGCCAAATGATTCGCTGATAATCTCTATCATCTGGATGGATTAGGATCTGACGATACATTTTCGCAATGTCACCCATATAAACGTATGAGAAACTCCTCCACTTCAGCAGCAGGTTGGTGAGGTCGACTTGGAGGGGCGGTCCGGTATAAAGAGAATCGTTTAGAGAAATCCCGTTGGACGTTTTGCACGATGCATTGAAGACCACTCGCAATTTTGTGGTAGTACTATCCTCCTTGATTACCGCATGATGGGGAACGTAATAATGCGGCAAGATTGCTTTTCCGATCGGTGAAATTTCTTCCATTTGCCCCAAATCCACATATTCATTGACGACAGCAGCGTATTCCGCTTGTAGCTTCGGATTTCTTTGGAATCGTCTTTCCAACGACCTCATCTGTGAAGCTGCGATGTTGTATGACGATGAGAGTGGTGGTGGATTGGTTCGAAACGGAAGACGTACAATGTATCGACCATCTTCACGTCGAGTGGTAGTTGCCTTGTAGAAGGTCTCGCAGGCTTCGTTATCGGCATCTGGTTGTGGAACCGATTCGACTTCTTCTATTTCCCAAAATTGACGAAGTTGGTCGTTAATTTCGGACACACTGTGAAACGCCATTAAAGCGGATCTGCCAGTGTCGTCAGGACAAGTTCCGGAAAGAATCCAGCCTAGGGATGTTGCTTGAGCGACAATTGAGTGATGACTCGCTTTCCGAACTCCTTGTCGTAGAATGGATGGATATGCGTTTGCTCCTAGAATAATATCCACCTTTCCCGGCTGATGAAACGACGGATCGGCCAACAACAAATCGCTAAATTCGTGGAATAGCGATGTTGAGACGCGTTTTGTCGGGAGTAATTGCGTCAAGGATGGTAAGATCAACGCTGTCAGGTCGAATGAAAACGCTTCCACTCGGGATTGAATCATTAAGCTCAATGAAGAACGCGCTCGCCCAGATTGAATGTCGCCCAATCCGGTGACTGTGACGTCGGCTCTTTTTCTGGGGAGTTTTAAGAGCTGAGCAGCAGATTCGGTCACGAACGATGCTTGCGAACCCGTATCAATAAGTATTCGCATCGGAATTAACGTTCCGGTGATGGATGGTACATTAACCAAAGCCGTAGCTAACAACGTCTGCAGTTGAGGCGGCTCTTGGATTGCAGTTGACTTTGGATGTGAAGCGGAGTGTAGAGCTGCTGTTGTGGGTATATCCGAAGGATTTGCTGGGTGCAGCAACGAGTGGTGTGTCTTCCCACAATGCGAGCAGCGGTTTGAACTCGAGCAGTCGGTTACTCTATGCCCGAGTCCCAAACAATTAAAACAGGCATGTTTAGCCCTCACCAGTTCTGATCTCGTTTTCACGTCCATTCTTAAAAATATTTTGCAGCGATATGCGCTATGATTATCATTACAGGATAAACACTTGCGAAGACCTTGGGTGGCAATAAACCCCTTGGCGTGGGTGGAAGGTCCTGTTGCAGGTCGTGGTACTGGCTTCGTGGGACCAAGTGCCTCCAAAGTTCGGAAACGACATTCCAAGAAATTCCGGAACTCCTCCCACGTCGATAACTTTGTCGTATCGCTGATCGACTGCTCCCAGAGCTGGTGCGTCTCTTTTGGCAATCTGCGTACCAGTAGATGTATAAGGATTGCATCCCAACTCTGAGTAGCAATTCCCAGGTTATTCAAGGAGGCTAAACATTCTGAAGTCACGTCCAAAAGCGACTTTAATGATTTCGCTGACTCAAATGGTATCACGGGTTGGTTTAATAGATTCGTCAGCTGCGTATTTACTAAAAGTCGTTTATTTTGGAAGCGACGACACATCAGTTCCCAAGCGGATAGATAATTTTTGTCGGTTACGGGCAGATGTTTAATTAACAGCTCCGCTTCTCCGTAAACTGACGTCTTCAGATAATGTAACTTCTGTACATCTCCCAGACTATCGTTATCGTGCACTACCGCGACGAATAAATCATGGAACGAAGTCCACTCGGCGTAATTCCCGCCAAATTTCGGGATGGTAATGCGCGGTAGACGCGTTTCACATCTCCCCAAAAGCGTCGCGTTATGCTCGGTCGGAGGTTCGGGCCGGAAGACAGTGGATACTGGCTCTAATTCTCTTAGCCTTTCATTCAGCCGACCAATCAGCTCGTGATAGGTTTCGTCGGCATAATCATAAATGTCATCGGTTAGATACCTTGACGACTTGGTTTCTTCCGAAGGAAGCGACATGAATGCGTCGTGGTTCTTATCGAAATTCTTCCAAAGGTCGAGAACCGACTCCTTGCGACCTTGAAGGTACCCCGTGGTACAATTGGCCTTGGAAACTTTTCCGAAATTCTTTTTAGCCTTTTCGAGTTTGGCAATAATGTTCTCTTGTTGTTTTATCAGAGCCTCCATTTCAATTTAAATTTACGGAATTTAAATCAGTCGACACGCAATTTTTCGGATAATTGTATTGTATCGTATTGTCTTGAGTTCGCGAACACGGCACTTTAGTTCGAATGCGGCACAATTTCCGAACGCGTATGGCTTTAATAAAAAAGGAAAAAAGGAAAATGGACTTACTCAGGTTGGATTATAAAAACGTCTTGTGCAGAATTTCCAGAGTCGTCGGGATGGCTGAGGTGCTGGAATATTCCCAAATATCGTCTTTATTGTCCCAAATGGATAAAAGGATAGCTCACTATCCGGCTCGACGGACCAAAAATGTTTCCAGATGAGGATCTGAAATATGTTTCCAGATGAGGATCTGAAAACTTATAAAAAGGAGAAAGAAAACACAAGGCGAAAATTTCGATTTTAAATTTAACGTTTCTTACTCAATGGTTCTAACAAGAATGAACACAAGAACAAAGCATAATTTTTTTCTATTGGAATTATCATTGTGGATGTATGCCGCTAGGATTGCCGCAATAGCAATTTCATATTGGGAATTGTTGCTGTATAGGTGATTGCCAAAGTAGCCGCTAGAAGCGCCGCAATAGGTCGTCGTGTACATAATAAATGGTTGCGGCCGGAGAATGATCGGGAACGGAACGCAGCATCATATGATCGCAATCATATGTTCCGGATGACAGTTCGCAGCTGTCATATCGCCGTGCATTTATCGGGCGGCCGCGCAGGCCGAGTGAAACACGGCTTGTAGAAAAACGCATTAGTTTTTTTCCGAGAGAAAACTTCAAATTTGTATTTCGGTTTCCTAAAATACATTCATAATTTTGTGGCTTAATATATAATGCTTATGCGACTAAATTTTACAAATTTAGAATATACTTATGATACTTACCCTTTATAATTTCAATATTTGCTTGGAAATTGTTTACTGCCGTGTTCGCACGAGCGATTGACCGAGAAGAAAGAGGCCGGAAATTAGATGGTCCATCGCTGAAGAGGATTGGTTGCCTCCATTCTTATTCAGCGATGGATACGTTCAATACGCGCGTTAGAGTGCGTTCATTGCGCGGCGACACTACCCTTTTTATGAACAGGTAAAATAAAAGATTTTTTCCAGATGTGCGGAAAAACGCCTAACACAAGGGACTTGTTAAACAGTAATGAAAGAGGGTGACTTAAGACATCAGCACAATGATACAAAATGGCACTGGGAATCCCATCCGGTCCCGAACTATAGGAGATTTTAATCTGCTTAAGGGACTGAAAAATAGTAGCATCACTAATCTTTATAAAATTACAGCGAGGGATTGTATAGCATGGCAAGGAACTGGACAAAGCATCAAAATCCGATAAACCATCGTCCAAGATAAATGATTGGGCAAAGTAGTCAGCAAATAAATTAGATATGATATCCGGGTCGTCAAACAAGTTCCCATCAAACGATAAACTCGAAGGAAAACCATCATTTTTGCGTTTAGAATTAATAAAAGCCCAGAAAGATTTAGGATCCGTCTTAATATCAGTTTGTACTTTCTCAATGTACCTGTTGTAAGCTAAAATAGCGTATTGTTTAAAATTCTGCCTTGCTATAGAGAAATCATTGTAAGAAACAGTCGACCTACTATTACAATAAGATTTCCACGAACGATTCTTAACACGCTTCAAACGACACAGGTATTCATCAAACCAGGGTGCACGTTTTACTGAGTTGATATTGTTTACAGAGATTGGAACACAACGTAGGAAAGAATCAAATAAAATATTATAAAAACGAGACAAAGAAACATCTAAATTATTAATATTAAGAAGGAACGACCAATCCACATTAATTAGGAGAGAATGCAATTTTTCAAAGTTAGTCTTACGAAAATTAAAAAACGTCTTACAAGAAAAACTATGGTCAGTATGTTCTAAAATTAAATTAACTTCTAAGGCAGGATGATCAGGAACCTCAGGAACAAGCGGAGAAGCAGAACGTAAAAGTGCTGTATTTGATGGATCAGAAACGAAAATAAGGTCAAGAATTCGTTCACGTACATTTAGAACACTATTGATTTGATTAAGATCAAGACCATTAAGCCTGCCGATAACGTCACATTCCAGGCGAGACGATGTATTCGTCGCAAATAGATGATCCTCAGACTCAGAGTATTTCCAAATTAGAGACGGAAGATTAAAATCACCCAGACTGATGATAGCATCATTAGAGTCCGCAACGTTCGAAATGTGTTCGATACACAGAAGATAGTCTCTGTAGAGCTCGATTTTACTCTTCGGCTGAATATACAGAACAATGATGTATATTATAGAAGCAACGCATTTGAGCGATAAACATATTAAATCCAACTTCGAAGAGTTCGGAGGGTAGAGTCGTGTGGATTTTATTCCAGCTTTCACCGCAAGCAAGACGCCACCTCCGACAGTAGTAATTGAGGTACCCTCATGACGATCACGGCGAAAAATGTTGTAATTGTTGAACAGTTCATTGTCCTTAAAGGAATCATTAAGCCAAGTCTCAGTAAGTGCTACCACGTCAAAACACGAAAGCTCAGAGTTAAACTTGAGCAGAGAAGTTTTAGTTCTGAGACCATTAACATTCTGATAGTAGATACTAAAACTTCTCATTGAGCCATCAATAGATTTTACGTGAGCGGCTGCCGGCGAAAATTGGTGCGAAAATTTTTTCTTGAATAAACAAACTCTTTAACAAGAATATCAGCAGGCCAGAAATCCGGTGATAATATAATATTTAATAGATTCGGCGGAACTGTCAATTTGAAAGACGAAATGCGGCGATTTGCGATGTTTTTAGGCGTCAAGTTAGAGCAGGTGAAAAGATTCTTGTCAAAAGAATGATTGCGTAGGTTGTCAGCAACGTATCGAAGAACATCATCCTCATTAGTTGTGAATTCCAGCCGAGAAATAAAAACAGCTTTGGGTGGTACCACTACACGAAGCGGGCAGTTACCACTAAAGCCAGCTAGAGGCGCAGAAAGAAGTTCGGCTCGAGCGGGAGTCGAATTATTAAAATCAGTTTTAGACGGAGCTGTTGTTGATGGCTTAGTAGCAGGCTTGGGTGAAGCAACAATGGCACTGCTCTGATTCTTCCCACGTTGAAGACGATGTCCGTCATTCTTTACTTGCTGGGCCATGCTACGCGTCATCACTGTGCAGTTTGGTGGAATCCGGTTGGAGTTGTCGACAACAACAGCCGATGAAAGCAGTCCCTGTAGTCGAGCAAACTCATCTTTCAGTTCCTTCAAATTACAAAGTACTGAATCAATATTTGTTGACATGGAGGTCAATTTAAAAGAAAGGCTCAAAATGGCAGTCTTGTCACAGCTCGGGCATAACCAACGAATGCAAGGTAGAGCAAGAGCGGCGAAATATTTGGATGCAGAGATGTCCATACATGAGGGATGAAATTCCAAGCCACAAATCCCCGAGCATCTAAGGCTGTCAGAAGTAATTTCAGTCAAGCATTTCCCGCACGTCATAACGAATGATGAAGATTGCAATAAAAAACAAAAATTAAGTACACTTGGCAACACGAAATATCGGTCGGGAGGTCGGGACTTTGTGCTGGCCACTGCATCAATTTAAAATTTTTGCCTAGTCAGCCAATCTTTCACGATTTTAGACGTGTGTTTTGGGTCGTTATCCTGTTGAAATATTACTTCTTCAGGATAGGCGCTCATCTCCACAAAATCAGGAACATGAGTTCGTAAAATATTTAAATAGACACGTAGTTTAGTTTCAATGTATTACTTAACGCCTGCGGAATGCTATCATGCTTATAGAATATTTCATCATAGATGGTATATATTCCTTCAATTTTACTTAAATCGTCAGTAGCTATTATACAAATCACGGGCTGTAGCCGTAAGTTGTATTCCATAAGTTTGGATTTAAGAGCTTCAATTGATGGAGAAATGTTGTTGAAAGCAGCAATGCGTAGTAGAAAATTGTCTTGGCTGTCTTTGATAGCTGTTCTGAAAATTAGAATAATATGTTCCACAAATGTCCCACTTCTGCAGTAGATGGTTTCCCCTATGCGGACCCACTTCTGATAAATCAAAATCTATGTCAACCTAAATTAATTACAAGTTAGTTTTTAGTAAAAATATAATTGCAAAATACTGACTAGACGCTCTCCATAATCTCTGATCTATGCTGGCCAAGATTGAGTTATCAGCATTATAAATCCTTTTAAATACAGTTTCCTTTCTTCAAAAGTTTGTAGCCATTTCTGTTCTACAGTGGGCCACATACCTTATTGTGCTGTAGCCAGACTTGATCCTAACACGGTGAAGCATGTATTTATAATAGAAGGAAAATTAATAATTTAATGTAGATTGTGAAACAGCCAAAATTGAATTTTTTTCCAAAAGTAACACCAACCTACATATGTTTCGTAGAGTTGAATTTTTGTCAACTTTCCTCTTTTGGAAAAAAGGTTTGTTAGTTTCGCAACGCTATTTCTGAACGTTGTGTACAAACGACCAGATGGATATTTTCCTGTCGACGAATAATACATTTTCTGTAATCATATATCAACTTAAACGTAATTGTTGAATTGTTAACGAATTGGTTCTAATATTTGTAAATAATCGTCTACATGGATAAAAGAATTGTTGTTAATGTAATGTTTAACAATATCTTTTATCAGAATATCTCCTGAGAGTAGTGGTAGCGATTTGCTATTTTGAATACATGCCTGCTCCTTTCAAGTACTCACCAAAATCCTAAACGTATCAATACATTATTACAAATACCATTCAAGTAACACATTATTTATTGTATTGACTTTGGGATTGCATAGAAACGCACAGAGTATACTTCCGAAACGATTAGACGCGCACACATTAAACATTCTAACGAATTTCCAAGTGAATTTTTTCCAAATTCGCTTAAATAGAAACCGCTAAACTTGACTAAATTTGCTGCAGATACTACTACTAATCTAGAGAAATTAAAAAAAAATTCCGGACGAAATTTTTGCGCCGAATATCAGAAAACTTTAACTAACTGAACTGAATTGAAATTGATTATAGGCGGAGAAATTCTTTTAAAAATTTCTTTTAAAACAATTTATTACAGTTTTTCCCCGACTGGGAAAAACGTATTCAAAAATCAAAAAAAAACCCCTCGCACTTGGGGCGGAACGTGGCCTGTCCGGCTAGCCCGTGGAGACGGGTCGTGGGCGCCAGTGGTCCAAAATTTCTTTAGGCCACGCTCCTTCTTCACTTTCTTCGAGCTGGACCACGGGTTCGAAGAATTTTTTTCCGTGAGGCCGAATTTAAAGCTTCTAACACAAAACCGCGACACTGAAAATAACGTTACAAGGGTCTTCACACTTAAAAGAAAAATGTAATGTGATGAAGCAAAAGATGAAATATCTGTATTTACTTATAAAATTTGCCCAAGGGCTTTATTGTTTCCACGCCTAGCTAATCGTTACGTTAAAGAGGCTTAAACCAAAAATTGCAAATTCCTATCTAATATAAATTTTGTTACTTGTAATAAGCCCTCGTTGGGGCCCTTGATGCGCTGATTATCTCGTAGGACGCCGATTCGCTTTCGAAGTTCTTAATTATTTGTTCTCCACCGACGCTCCACCGCTGTTCCTCGTTGTTTTCCTCGTTCGTTGATTTTTCTTTTCTCCTCGCTGGGTCGTCGACACACACTCCGAATTTTTGTTGCAAAAAAAAAAAGGAAAGGAAAACACCAACTTGTGGTACTGGGATTTACTCTACAATTCGTTTTGATTTTTCTTTATTTCTTATTTTACTTCGACTTTTTCGCACACACCCAGGTTCGTTGCTGGTCACTTTTAGAATGTTACGCGTTTTCCCCAACTGGGAAAACGGGCAAAAGAAAATAACCCCTGGCTACTCGGGGCAGAACGGACCTATCCGGCCAACCCGTGGAGACGGGTCGTGGGCGCCAGTAACTCGATTTTTAGGCCTCGTTCCTTGTCCTTTTATCACCGGACTGAGCTACAAGCCCGGGAAGGCTTATTGAAAAAAAATATGTCGTCGTAGCCGGCTGGAAAACGTCACACAAAATCTTTACACAGTCCCAAAAAGAAAAAAAGAAAGACGAGAAAGCAAAAGAAATCTAATTCAATCAGCCCAATGGCTTTATTGGTCGAATATCCTAGCTAGTACTCTACGTTAAAAATGGTATTTAAAAGCAAATCAATTGGTCCCTAGCTAATGGTTTTACTTGTGATTCCTTATCGTTGTCTGAATCGCCGCTCGCTGGGGCCCTTGCTGCTACTCCTCGTTGGCTGCTATCGGAAATCGCTGTTTCGCTGGTCCTCGTTACGTAACCGTCGACTTCTGCTTTCGCACTTCACTTCCAATTAGCAAAATCAAAACCACCGACTCGTGGTAACTTTTTTCTTTACGTTAGATTAACTTCCAATTTTTTTTCTTAGTACACTCGAAAAATATCACCCTTCTGCGTCTAGTCTTGTTGCAGGTCACTCGATAACGCATTCCCTAACCGGGATAAAATTGGCGAATGAAAGAAATAAAAAACACCACGAATTTAATCACACAAACCGTATTTTAATTTCCAATATTTCCTACATGCGCGTGGTCGTTATCAAGCCCGTCGTACGACTGCCTCTCGCTCATCGTCCGCTCGAGTCTCGCCCACCCATAATCTCGCATCCTACATACAATATATGATTTTTTTTTTTTTTTAACTTATTACATTTATTCACTGACACGACACTTTTCACTCGACGACTAAATACTGACTGATGACCGTGAAAATTAAAACGACCAGAAAATCATGATGTCATAACAAAAGCAAATCACATGCAGAGCTCCATTGTCTGCGTGCATTTGCAATCAGTCCAAATATTGTTATACTTTTTAGAATCTTTTTATTACTGCATAGGTCCTTGGGGGATTCGAAAATTAATCAAATGTTTTCTTGAAACAGGAAAATATGTTTAGTTTTCTTAGTTTTAGCATAAAATGCACAATTTTGAAATTTTTTGAAATAGGAAAACGGTTTTCTCGGTGAAGGAAAATGAATTCTCTCCGTGTGGCGGGAATAATTGTAGCAATTTTCCCACCTGCGCAACACAATCCAGGAGTTTCGCCGCAGAATTTCAACGCCTTACAATGTGAACAAACGACTGACATTTCTCCAATCGTTACTGATCTGTCCGCACTGTAATCGATTTCCGAACCGTATGCATCATAATTATCAATAAATGAAAAACAATCAAAATCAGTTCACTTTTAAGGGATATGTTTAATTAAATTAAATTTATGTGTATCAGTCTGAATGTAATTTTTTTTAGTTTAATAGTTGGTACTGCCACTTTTGTTGGAAATGACTGCAAAAATGCGGTCCGGCATGGAATTTATCAAATCCTGAAAGGTTTCGATGTAAATGGCGCTCCAAGCTTCTTGAATTGCTGCTTTTATCTCAAAACCGTTGTTGAATTGACGACTCTTGACGCGAGAGAATCCCCCACAGATTCTCGATCGGGTTTAAGTCGGGACTGCAAGCGGGCTATTTCATAATCTCAATGTTCCGATCCTTTAGCCAGTCTAAAGTGTCACGCGAACAATGGATTGACGCATTATCCTGTTGGAAGATGAATTGTTCTTCCATACGGTCTGCGGGAAATGAAATTAACATTTCATCCAGGAGATCAGTGTAGTTTTTGGAGTTCATCTTCGACGAAATGCTACAAAGTGGGTTTTTCCATTTATAGCAAAATACTGGCCACGTCATTACTGTACCCCCACCGAAATTCCTACCTAAGCGAACTTCCTTATCTTTTCGCAAGTCATGTCAATAAAAGTGGAACTTTTTTTTCAACGCTAAAAGCTACAGTACGCCTCCTTCCATGACATGCATTTTCTAGCGAACATTAAGCGTGCTTGCTTATGCCTTTCAGTTAGTCTCTTTTTTGCCAATCTTTTTGTTCACTTAAGGCACTGTGAATCATGTGGGATTTGACGAACTTTTAATTTTCGAGGTAACCAGTTTTTCCATCGTCGCTTTTTGAACTATCACATTTTTTAATTTTTTAGTTATCTTCGGTTTTGGTCCTGGATGCTTTTTTTTGCCCATATTGACTTCCCAATTCAATGAAGTTATTTACCACGGAACGTGATCTTCCAATTTTACCCACAATTTTTCTGTTTGACATTCCCAATTTGGACAGTACTTCAATTTTTGCTTTTTCTCTTTCTGAAAGTTTCAGTCCTCTAGGCATAATGGTTTTTCTATTTATTTTGACTGAAATTATTTTAATACTTAATAATTAACATGTTAAAACACTTTATTTTACAATTTTACTCATTAATAACTGAAAATCCGGCACTGGCTCTATTACTATTTCCCCCGAATTACGACACACTCAACTGAATTTATCCTCAACTTTTACAGTTTATTGACGAGTCATATGGCGCATTATCAAAAACGAGTGCAAACATGTTTCAGAAACTGTAAACGAATATTCTGCTTCGCAGAACGAATGAAATGGTTTCTCTGAGTAAACATATTGGTGGCTTTATAGCTATTTCCCCACTGTATGACACCGTACATCGCGTTCCAAGGGTCTTTAATACCGACAGCCGCCATCTTGAATTTTTTCCAATTTGTTTAGTTTACCTGCACATAGTTCCAGTCTCGGTAATATGACTGTGTTTAGAGGTGCTACTCTTGACTTTGAGCATAAAATATGTACAGTCCGTGTCCCGTCCTGGTGGATGGCTTGAAAGTAAACGACTGCTCCGTAACTCTTTTCGGAGGCATCGGCAAAAACGTGAAGCTGAGTACGCTGTGGTACTTTTCCTCCAAATACATGGGGAGGTATATTAATTTCATTTAGTTCTTGCAAACCTAAGCGATACCTTAGCCATTCAGAATGTAGCTCCATAGGAAGTGCTGCATCCCAATCTAGTTTGAGGCGCCATAGTCTCTGTAGAAACATTTTGGGCTTGATAGTGACTGGGCCTAATGGATCGAATAACCGCGCAATATCAGATAATGCTGACATTTTTGTCACTTTTCTTTTCTCATGAAAAGGACATTTAATTTGGAATTTATTTATCTTTGGTATCCAAATCAACCCGAGAGTTCTGACATGTCTTTCGATATCATCGGTAAGATTTAGTTCTACCTATCTCTTGATCCGAAGCTGGAATATTCTACAGCAGAGATTTGTGGTTTGCGCACCATTTACGAAGGTTGAATCCAGCAGATTGAAGAATTCTGATCAGTTCCTCTTGTTTTTCTGCTGTTTTTGCCAGGCTGTCTGCTCCTGACATTACATCATCCATGTAGAAATCCTGTTTAAGTGTTGCTGCACCGGCTGGGTACTGATTAGCTGCTTTTAATGCTAGTTGTTGCAAACATTTAGTGGCCAAGTGTGGAGCAGACAAAGTTCCGTACGTGACAGTATTCTCGATAGTGGTGGTGCCGGTGATTGCGACGACACCGCTGCACATGTAGAACCTTGGATCCGGCATTTTCTCAAGTTTGCCCTTGAAATTCTTTGCGTATGGGTGAATTTCCATTCGGTCATTTCCCATCAACATCGACCGCATGCTCGCAATCACATCGATTGGATTAAATGAGGTCATCTTGCTTTGAAATCCGTGGCCTATAGTGTTCATGCCATTGACGAATATTAAAGGAATTGCCGGCAAGTAATTGCATGGCTGCATTTCCTTCGCGCCGCCCTCCTCCAACTCGTATTGCAGCAGGGGCTCATCGTCCGTATGAATCAGGATCTGGCGCGCCAGTGGGTACAGCGCGACCTCCAGATATGAAGGGCTCGCGCTGTCCCTTCCGCTGTGAATCCGCGTCCTGCTTGCTCCACGCGTCTCCAATAAGTTGAGGTTTTTGTTGGAGCCAACGTAGTTTTTCGTCATGTCTATTATGACTTCTTGAAGTGTTCGCCCCGAATGGTGATATCCTGTTTCAGCGATTACCGATTCCGCCAAGTTAGCCACAGTGATTTGAGACTTTGTGTACAACTTCAGCATTGTGTGAATGACTTTTCGCTGTGACGTTGTTAGCCCGTCCACAACCGATGGAAGGCACTGCAGATTGTAGCTATGCCACGAGGCGACAAGCTCCAACCTCACGAACGCTGAAAAGGAGACACTTGTCGTCTCCTTACCGTACAATTACGTCTGGGGCCCGCTCATGAAAGTGTTGAGTAAATGTTTGCGCTGTCGTGTGTATTGTTTGCCGTAGGCCGTTTGTATACTACGACCATCTTTGTCGCCCTCCCACTTCTTAAAATATTTAACCATATCCTCGTGAGAAGACGAACACACTGACCTGCAGTATCTCGTTGCATAAGTTTCATAATCCGCTGCTTCGGCCTTCCACTCCTGAAACTCTGCAATTGAGTAGAAGAATAACTCCTCCGATGGTCTCACTGCTTTAACCAGCGGTGTTATCATAACTTCGACAAAATTTAACTTCAGCAGTCCCTCCCAAAAAGTATGCAGAAAGTTGATAATCAATCCCTTGATTAGGGAACCGCTTGGATCCTAGTCCACAAATATTAAAACTCGCCCATACCGCAAACGTCTTAAGCTGTCCTCCGTGGCATATATTTGATTGAACTCCAATCCAATGGCGCTCATAAGTTCCGTGATTATTTTATCGTTCTCAACTCGATCAAGGCGAGCATTGCGCACGTTCATTGGCATTGGAAAGACGTCATACTTTTGGCGTCCAACTGTCTCCAAAAGAGCCGGTATTTAGTTGATACACTTTCATTTCTTCACTTGAATCGTTTCGCCAGATGATCAGTTGATAGTTTCTATCTTCTTCTGATATCAGTACTTGTCGGTACATTTTCTCTATATCAGCTGTGAAAACATACCGCGGTAATCGAAAACGCACCAAAATAATGAACAGCTCATCTTGGATCGTGGGGCCAATGTACAGTAAGTCGTTCAAGCTAACATTTGACGATGTTTTCGCCGAAGCATCAAATACCACTCTTAACTTGGTGGTACTACTTTCAGGATAGGAAAAAAACGCCAAAGTGTATGCAACGCCAGAAATCCCAAGCCGCGAATGCAAACACGCTGACTGCGCACACACACACAAACGAATGTCTAACTGTCGCCACAACACGACAAGGGAATTGTCCAATGAAATAGATATGAATGTACGGCAGCCACCAATACACGCTGCAACTTGTCGTATCTTGTCTTTCAAAGTAGCCAATCGCGCACACCAATGCAACCGACCGACCGCAAAGTACCGTATGTCCCTGGGACGCCCTTCGCCAAAAAACCACGAATGTAAGCCACGAATGCAAGCCGCGAATGCACCGCGAATGCAAGCCGCGAATGCAAACACGAATGCACCACCGTCCGCAATGCACACAAAAGGAAACACACGCAAGTCAATTCCTCACAGGAGGCACCAAAATGTTGGGGAATTGACCGCCAACACGCGAAAACCAGTCAAAGAGGCTGGAAGCCTGTTGAGTCTTCACCACGGAGTCAGTAAAAAAAATGAACAAACAAAATAACGCAGCTTACGCAAAGGATTTTTATTCCTACTCACTCGAATGCTTGTGGAGAACTGACTAGCAGTTGTGCAAGTGTCAAAATGAAAAACATAAGGTGACACAGGGTGTCGCATAAATAAAGAGTGATTCGATGAAACAAAATGAAATGAATTTGAATTGTCTTATCCTAAACAAGCCGTGACATATCATTGAATCCAGCTATTCGTGACATCAGGATTTCCACGTTGTTTATGAAGCTTTTAAGTGTTTCAGGTGATCCATCATATGCAGGTAATTTTGACGCAAATTTGATTGGGTCGATATGTATATTCTGCAAGTTTGATGGTGGATTTGGTTGATTATTGATTCCATCTAGTGGCGATGGTCTCAAGACACCATTTGCGGTAGCCATTGTTGAAGTGTTGAAGTTTAGCGATTATTAACGAAGTATTTGTACTTCTTTTTACGAAGCTGCTGCACCCCTTAATACGAAGTTGTATTGCTTCTTTGGACGAAGTTATATTTAACTTCTTTGTTGCACGGTTCGTACCGTTTTCCAGGATTGGTTCCACTCAGTTTAGTGAAATAAAATATTTCAAGTAGCTTCGCTCAGCACTCAAAATTTTTCGCAATTTGTGAGTAGTCGCAATCCTACCGACTGCCCCAATTAAATGTAAGTATTATATATTATTAATCTCGACATCCGGGTCAATGACGTTGTCGAATTCCGGACGTGGTAGTTCCCACGGTTGTACCACTAACAACAGGTTGCAATGTCCCCAGGACATAACACTATTCACTTTAACACCTCACTTCACTTCACTTCACAAGAAAACACTCTACTTCTGATAACAACTTTTTATTTTAATAAACTGCACTTAGATTTTAACTTACTAACTGTTTCAATTTTAATTCACTTAAGATTCAAGACTAAGACTAAATCTAACTGTCGCTGCCATCCCTTATTTATATGATTTTAACAAGGAGTAATTTGATATTATTTGTAAATTACATTATCTTTAGTCTTCGACTGTTTACCAATTCGATCTCGATGCGGACACCTGTTTAAATTATGCTTATCGCTGTGGCAATATTCACAGTGATAAAGTCGCTGATATTTTGGTTCTGTGTCAAGTTTATTTCCCATTGTTGATAAACAATCTGTGAAGCGATATATTTTAAATATGATATTAGTTTTTTGGGAACTTAAGCATCGAATTATGTTTGCAAACTATTCGCGACTATGTCTATAGAATAAAGATTAATTTCGTGCGCTTTTAATAAACATTAGTATTATGCATCGAATAAATTGCGCATTAAATAAATAACCGGATTTACGCATCAAATAAATATGATTCACTAAGAATGTTGCATATTCTGCAACATACGCGTTATTTCTGGTGAATTTGAATTGGCTGATGTAACACCAGTATTTTCTGCTGTAACACAATGTCCACAGAAAATTTGTTTTACACTTCACTTCACACTTACACTACACTTCACTTTTAATTAAAAACTACTTCACAATTTAAGATTTATTTTAATAATGACAATTTACATTAAAATCAACTTAATTTTTGGAACCAAAAATTACGTATTTTTTCCTGACTATCAAATTTATGATCGCCAGAATCAATACTTTTTAGATTAAAACTATTTATTTAATCACTTTTTCCAGATTAAAACTATTTGTTCTCACTTTTATATTTTATTTAATCACTTATGCTTAATAAATGTATATTGATTTCAACAACTTATTTATTTTAAGTATTTTTATAATTTTTTAACTTTCGACGAACTTTTAACTCTTATAGAGGACACAACTTGATATTCTGGAGATTGATGGAAGACTCCTCGACTTTAACATATTTTCTTAAGACGTTAGTTATCAAAATTCGATCCGGTCAAATTCGATCGAATTTTGTTTGCATTTTTGAACATGTCTCAACCATTTCATTTAATTAAGTCATCATGCAGGCGATCTTAAAACCGATACTTATTGATGTCCTCTCCAATATCTGGCGGACTCGTTTTATATTGAGTAAATCGTTCACACTCGTTTTATATTGAGTAAATCGTTCTCAACACTTAATAATTGAAACACTCCGTTTTATATTAAAACGGTCCTACTCCAGACCCGATGAAGATGATAAAATGTAAAATACTTTTGTTTACTATAGGAACTCGTCCTCTTATGGAGACCGTCAGTTGTCGAGTGCCCGCGTCCATTTCTCCCAAGCAAAACATTACCTACCCTTCTTTTCCGCAAGTGCTTAGCATTCAAAATTTCCCAATATCTGGGTTTGAATACCGAAGCCGCTCAATCGTTCCATAAATCAAATAATGAGGTCATTTTCATGAAACTCATGCCATGAATTCGATTCTCGCTGGCATAGCATGCTTAGGTCGCACGAAAAGGTCTTGCACTTAAAACAACAACAACACGGCAATCAGCATACGAGACCTAGATAAGTGTTCCCGTATGCTAGGTGCCGCGCTGCTATTGCGCCATATGTACAAGTGCAATTCGGCGGCTTGAAAAAAGACACTTAAGCACTTTGGACCTTGCAGCGAAAAGAATTATGACGCGATCTCGTCATGAAGACCTCTATAGATATTTGATCCATAGGAACAAGAAAGCAGGTAGTGAGTAATCACTACACTTACCCCCTACGGAAAAGAAAATAGCAGAGTTAAGCGATAGCTATTTTCTGTTATTCGAGAGAACGACGTGTGAAGAAATCGGACACGGATGTTTATAAAAATTTGTTTTTTTTTTTTTTGATATCTGGTATGGAGCAGTCCGTAGAGTTTATTTATATTGAAAAAATGTTTACAAACTTACGCTAACAATATTATTACTTACAGCAAATTTGTTATTTTAACAAATGTTATTACAATATTTTGTTTTGATGTTTTGGTTTAAGATTACCTTTTATAAACTAACAAGGTTATTACAATATTTTTTATGTTTTGGTTTTATATTAATCCGTAATTTTTCATTTATTTTAATTACTTAATTTATTTGATTATATTTATGTTGTATAAGGTTTGAAATAGAAAGAGAGAAAGTAATTTTTATGGATTTGATATTTTTGATGATTTTTAAGTAATTTAAGACTATGAGTGCAAGCAGTGTGCTTTATATTTTTTTTTTTTTTTTTTTTTTTTTAGCGTATGGTCAGTTCGTATTGCTCGGTTTCTTGAGCTGGCTTATCAGCACTATCCTTAATATTTTTATTTGTTGCTATTTCAAATGCAAACAGTTTCTTCTTAATAAAAAATAGAGCCAGTGATATTAAAGCGATGACAAAAATAGCGTTTATTGTATAGTGCGTTATGTGGTGAGGGGATATTTTAATGGGTTCTTTATTCTCTGCGATCTCAAGATTTTTTATTGAAGAGCTTATCCTCTCCAATTCTCTCCCGTCATTTTCTTCGTATTTTATGATGCGGGTTTTAGTACTTTAGTTAGCGTGTTGGTTATCAAGTAGTTGCTTTATTCGATTTGGTAAATTTACAGAGGGTATGAAATAAGTAGGTAATTCGCTGGATACCGTGTTATGCGAATATATCAGCATATTATCTGATTTAATATAGCATCCAGAGCCTGGGGTAAATTGAAGGATTCCTGAAGCGGCCAATGTTATT
Source organism: Chorisops tibialis (assembly GCA_963669355.1). Lineage (NCBI taxonomy): Eukaryota > Metazoa > Arthropoda > Insecta > Diptera > Stratiomyidae > Chorisops > Chorisops tibialis. Next base: position 112,576,878 of record OY770262.1, on the reverse strand, counting down.
GTCTCGACCTTGTTATTACAAACAAGATCGACTACTGTGTTGTTGCTAGTAGCATACAACCAGCTATTAGGATCTTTTAACTGTATCCACAGCTTAGGATGTAGTGTGCGACGAATGTCACATGTATTTGGTATTTCAGTTGGGTGTTTAAACAATTCTACCTCGCAAAGGTCTTCATTTCCAGTCTTTATTAATGGATGGATTAGTCTACAGAGGTGTACTTTGTTCTGCAGGAGTAGGCACCTAGAAAAATCGGTTTTCGTTATTGGAAGAAAATGGTCTCTTGCCATATCAATAGCAAGATAATCGGAACTTGGCTGGATAAAGACTAGATGGTTTTGATATTTTATAGGTAAGGGTATGAGCCTGTATATTTGATATACTTCTTTGAAAGGTAGTGGAACTCGAATTTCGAAAATTATTTTGAACGGTAATATGGCGGCGCTTATCTCGCCCAATTGATATAGATTTATTAAGCCACCTTTTTCATAATTAAATGGTAAAGTAACTGCTGGAGAAATGTGTTGTAGGATTTTATCAAGTAGAGTATTAACTTGATCCGGCGTAAGTATAGTCGGGTTAATCTTTCCATGGTGTGCGTCAATAACACAATCCAGGAGTGCGTTTTGGTTATCTTGGAATCTGAGAATGAGAAGGATAGCTAACGAAACAGTAAGCTCTAGTTCGGTAGTAAGGTTGTTTATATTTTGGTTAACATTGAATTTTGTTATTATGGTTTCTAATCTAGTTTCCAATTGTCCGTATTGCTGTTTAATATGAATTTGTCTTTGGTTAAACAAATTTATGGTAGAGTCTAAAATAAGGGTTTGCTCTTTTATTAAAGAGTCTAAGTGTTTCTGGTTTGAGTATAAGTTTTCAATGTGAGTATCGTATTTCTGTGCATCATCTTCGTCTAGAGTACCAAACAAAGTTTTGCTGATGCTACCTATGCCATTCATATATGCCCTACGTGATCTTGATCGATTTGGCTTTAATAATTGATGTTTTTGTTGGATAGAGTTTATAACAGCAGGATTAATAAGATGATAGAAATCCTGTAAGGTATAAACCTCAAATCAGTCGTGAAATATTTTTAAGTTATTGTTATGTACTATTTTATGTTTGTTCCCAATTTTTATTTTCGAATTTACATCAGAAATTAGTTCTATGATTTCGTACGGTCCCATCCAAAGTGGAGATAGCTTATTCTTTCTTGTGTTATTTTTTAATAACACATGTTCACCTATGTTGAAATTTTTGGGGTTTTGGCTTTTATCATATTGTATTTTGGATTTTTCCTTATTCTTTAAGAGATTTTCTCTTGCTATTTGGTGACTGTGTTGAAGTCTAGCTTTCAGTTCGTTGGCGTAATTTTCGTAATTATATGAAATTTCGTGTTCTTTCTGCAAGTTAGAAGGTATTTTCGCGGTGTAACCGTATACTAATTCGTGTGGTGAATAGCCAGTGCTAGTATGCGGCGTTGTGTTGTAGACAAACATAGCGTACGGTATCCATGTGTCCCAAGTCAAATTGTCTCTATTTATGTAGTGGCGAAGATATTCGGCTAAAGTTCTATGGCTTCTTTCTAATGCGCCGTTAGTTTGCGGGTGATAAGAAGTTGTCTGCAGCTTTTTTATTTTGAGCAGTCTACATACTTCAGTGAACATCTCACTTAGAAAATTTGTACCTTGGTCTGTCAATAGTGATTCCGGTATACCATGTTTACACACGACATTTGTAACGAAACTTTCGGCTACCGTTCTAGCTTCAGCGTTGTATATGGGATGAGCCTCCGAGTATTTAGTGAGGTCATCTTGGAAAGTAAGCAGATAATTGTTTCCATTGTGGCTCACTGGTAGTGGTCCAACGATGTCCAGAAATATTTTTTCGAAGGGCTTACTACTCGTAGAGGTTATTACCATGGGCATTTTTGTGTGATGACCAATTTTATTCAACTGACACGACGGACATTTAGAAATGAAATTCCTTATGTCTTCTTTCATTTTAGGCCAATCATATGATAACTTAATTCGGTTGAACGTTCGTTCGACTCCTTGATGTCCTCCGAGGGGATATTCGTGGTATGCTTTTATGACTTCATTAATTTGTTCTTTTTGAGAGAGTGATATTATTTCGGATTTATAATATGAAATGTTTATTGCATGATCTTTGAATTCTCGTTGGTTTATGGTTTTAACAGTCATTATTATTGAAGGATCTAAATTTGGGATGGACAGTTTAAAGTCGGAGAGTTTATTTTCATTGCAATATACAATTATCTCTTCGAAAAGAATTTTTAATTTATGTTTGCAATCTTCTGTGTTTGACAGATTTGCTCGGATCATAATATATTTATTATTTCTCACACTGTGTTCGAATAGTTTCCATTTGTCGGTATTCGATTTTATCTCTGGAATTTTTAATTCAAGCTCCTGCTCGATTCTAGATTTGGGTTCTGATAATAAGAAGAATTTATATCTCGCCTTTGTTTTTAGGAGATTTTCGGAGTATTCTAAGACGTGAGCTAAACTAGTAGGACTGGAGGAAGAATCATTTGGGGGATTAAGACTGGGTTCGTCTGCTGTAATAAACTCTTTATTTTTGAGTTTAGTTTGTCTTCTCGTGACGACATTTATTACCTTGAGTTCGGGTTCTTCAGTACTATTTATGCGGCTTAGCGCATCTGCATCAGCGTTCATACTTCCCGGTTTATAAATGATTTTGTAATCGTATTCCTCTAGTTTTATTCTCCATCTCATAAGTCTAGATGAAGGGTTTTTAATATTCATTATCCACACCAAAGGTTTATGATCGGTGATAATATGGAAATTGCGACCATATATGTAAGGTCGAAATTGTTCTACAGCGTAAATAATAGCAAGTAGCTCCTTTTCTATGGTGGAGTACCGACTTTCAGCTGGATTAAGTGTTCGGCTTGCATAACATATAGGTCGATCTTTCCCGACGTCACCTTGAGAGAGAACTGCTCCTACTGCTATGTCACTAGCATCGGTAGTTACATTGAACGTTTGATTGTATTGAGGAAAAGCTAACACAGGGTTAGTTATTAATTTGTTTCTTAATATATTGAAAGCCTCATCGCAAAATGCGTCCCATTTGAAAATACTATCCTTCTTCAGGAGGTGGGTTAGGGGTTTTGCGATCTTTGCGAAGTTAGGTATAAATCTTCGATGATATCCCGCGAATCCGAGAAATGATTTTACCTCTTTCTCTTTTTTTGGAACAGGATAATGGACCAATGCTTCAAGTTTCTTTGGGTCTGGTTGCACTCCATCTTCACTAACTATGTGTCCAAGATACGTGATTTGTTTTTCCAAAAAATGACATTTTTCAGGTTGAAGCTTCAAATGATGGTTCGTAAGTTTCACTAGAACTTGTCGAAGTTTTTCGTTGTGATCACGTAAGTTATAACCATAGATGACTATATCATCCATGTAGACGAAACACTGTAAGCCTTGTAGTCCGGAGAGAACGGTATTCATTGCTCTTTGGAACGTAGCGGGTGCGTTCTTTAGTCCGAAAGGCATCCTTTCGAAGTGGTAATGACCAAAAGGAGTGCTAAAGGCGGTTTTCTCCTTATCTTGATCATCCATTTTAACTTGGTGGAAACCACTCGCTAGATCCAGTGTTGTAAAATATTTTGATTTTCCTAGTTGGTCCAATATGTCAGTTATATTGGGCAAAGGATAGGCATCTCCAATGGTTAAATCATTTAATTTCCTGAAATCGATTACCACTCTCCATCGTTTGTTTCCGTTTTCATCTGGTTTTTTCGGAACTAACAATAATGGAGAGTTCCAGGGGCTAGTGCTGGGACTTATAATGCCATCTTTTAGCATCTCACCGATTTGTTTATCAATTTCGGTTTTCTGAAATTCGGGTAATCGATAAGGTCGGGTATATATTGGCGGTTTTTCAGCCGGAGTACATATTCTGTGTTTAATAACATCGGTGTAGGTTAAACTATCACCTTCTAGGAAGAATGTGTGATGAAATTCTCTAATCAGATTCGTGATGGATTGTTTCTCTTCTAGGTTACAATGACCTATTTTAATGGAATTTTCTAATTTTTGTAATCGTTTTTCAATGGGATCGTTATAGCTTAAATGTGCTACTGTGTAATCATTAGGATCTTCATATCGTAGTTTTATATCGTGATCCTCAAGAATTACTGCCTCATCGTTAGTATTTATGATAGGAATCTTCAGCGTACCGTGTTTTGGTTGTACTAAAGTATTTCCTATATAAACACCAGGTTTTAATTCTTTTTGTAAAACCAAAACTTGCCTAGATTCGGTTGTTAGGGCAGTAATAACTTGTTCAGTTCGTCCCCGTACTTTCCATTGTTTCGGAATTTCGGAGTTTTTCCTTAAGTTTTTGTCTCGGGTTGACTTCCCGGCTTCAGTATCTTCGACTGGAAAATTTGTAAAAGTGTTTTTATCTCGGGTGGACTTCCCGGCTTCAGTATCTTTATGTACTGGAAAATTCAAAAAAATGTTTTTATCTCGGGTTGACTTCCCGGCTTCAGTACTTTTATGTACTGGTAAATTCGAAATTATGTTTTTATCTCGGGTGGACTTCCCGGCTTCAGTATCTTTATGTACTGGTAAATTTGAAAAAATGTTTTTATCTCGGGTTGACTTCCCGGCTTCAGTACTTTTATATACTGGATATAAGAAATTTGTTTGCAATTCATCGTTTTCGTGGAGTAAAATAGGTTTTGAGATGGGTAGGGAGTTTTTTATACCAATCTCAAGCACTTTATCTGCGTAGTTAATCCTACAATCGTGTTCTAGGAGAAAATCATTTCCCAATAATCCATCATATTCCAAAATACTATCATTTCTGATTAGCTGAAACGGATGCCGGATTTGAACATTGCCCCATTCAAACTCTAGAGTGATATCACCATAAGCTAAGCCCGCTGAAGCAATGAGATTCCCTGAAAAGGTTGTGATGGCGCACTTTGAATCCTCATATACTAGGCTATCGCCGTTGGTTGCACCGAGTTTGTGGAGGCTTATCTCAGCTCCAGTGTCTAACAGAAATGTTGTAGTCTTGGATTTGGACAGAGAAAACGGAAAATCTACCAAAACCGAATTGTTGGTATAACGCAGTGGTACTTTTACGGTTACTTTGTATGATGAATATCGGCCTGAACAGTTACGCGGTGAGGGTGGCCGATCTCGTCCTCTCGTTTCCCGACGAGTCAAAAAGCTGTACTCGTCTAGCTTGAATAGGCTGTGGTTTATCAGACGCGTGATAAGAGTGTGGATCACCTTGATGATTGTCTTGTCTCATTTTCTTACGGCATTGTGAGACCTCGTGGCCGTTTCGGCCACAGAATGAGCATCGCATGTATTTTATTTCCGTTTTGATGGGAGCTGCAAAAGACGGTATTTGTTTTTTTCTGAAACAAGTCTCCTGGGTATGACCTGTCCTTTTGCAGAAATCGCAATAAGGTCTTTGGGTTGTCTTGAGTTCTCCGGTGTGACTTGGTCGAAAACTGGTTCGTGGTTCAAGGCGGTTAGCGTGATCTATCACGTAACTCACTAACTTTGCGAAATCGGTTTCGTTCCGGGCCATTGCGATGACACGCAAATTTTCATTTTTTAAACCATCTTCCAAAACGCGTATCGCGTTTTTCTCATTTTCGCGTCGGAGGTAACTTCTTACCTCCGCTGACTCGTTATTTGAGGCACTGTTTAGGTCTGATAACAACCGAGTCAGACGCGTCGTGAAATCTTTCACGTCTTCTTTCGCTTGTTGCCGACTTTTGTTAAGCTCGGACGAGAGTGAGGTGCGACACTTTGTTTCCTCGAACTCTGCCAAATATTTGGCTTTCAAGGAGTCCCATGAAGTGTTATCGTGGAAACGTATCACTTCGTATGCGGGACCCGTGACCTTAGTCTTTATTAAACTTAGGAATAAGTTTTTATCGGCGTTTGTTCTGGCGTTTTGAAACAGAACATCACAACACGATATAAACCGGTGCAGATCACTTGAATTGCCGCTAAATTCGGGAATCAAATTTTGAGCGTCCCCGATCGTTAAAGATAGCGACGAAGAAGCTTGTATTGGAGGGGGGTCGTTGGGGTTTGACATTGCGATCTGTTTTTTAGTTGTCTGCCGCGTAAGAACTATTTTGTCGAAGGATGAATAAAATTTAAAAGGGGAAAAAAAACCCTTGCTACTATCACTCACCGGTAGTGAAGGAATAGAAATTTGAACAGATTACGCGGCGGAGGTCACTAATTTTATTCCGCGAAGAAAATCACTGATTCTATATATAGGTATATATTTTTTTTTTATGAAATTTTCGCAATGAACACTAGTTTTATTTTACCACACGTTTTCTTAATATAAGCAATTTATCATTTCTATATATAGCGAAACACAAACAATTTGCTTAAAAGGTCACTTTTGCACGATTTCTTAATACATATGAGGTTGAGTATCACAATTTTCTTAATCTAGCAAATTTATTTTTATTTTTATAACTAATAAGGTTGACTTACATTTTTGTTGTTATTGCTGCTGCTGTTGATAAATTGATGATGATGATGCTGCTGTTGAAATAGATGAAAAACGATGGTACTGCTGTTGTTTGCTGATCAAAAATGATGCTGATCAAGAATGATGCTGCTGCTGTTGTATGCTTGATCAGGAATGATGCTGCTGCTATTGTATGCGATCAAAGAATTTGATGGTGCTGCTGTCATATATTGATCAAGAATGATGCTGCTGCTGTTGTAATTGGTTGTTTGGAATATCCAGATTTTGAACCGTAGCTATTTGTTGTTGGGTTTTACTCTGTCTCACTGGTCCGGAGACAGGTAATTATTGCAGTAATTGCAGATTTGTTGACTCGATACTTTTGCGTTTTTTACGCTGTCTCACTGGTCCGGAGATAGGTAATTATTGTTGTAGTTAAAAAATTTTAAAGATGAGGTAGATCGCCTCTCGCTGGTCGTAGATTCTTTTTAGTTTGGGGATGGCCGGTCTTACAAACCTGTACGCCAAGAATCCCACCGCTGCCACCAATGATGTCCTCTCCAATATCTGGCGGACTCGTTTTATATTGAGTAAATCGTTCACACTCGTTTTATATTGAGTAAATCGTTCTCAACACTTAATAATTGAAACACTCCGTTTTATATTAAAACGGTCCTACTCCAGACCCGATGAAGATGATAAAATGTAAAATACTTTTGTTTACTATAGGAACTCGTCCTCTTATGGAGACCGTCAGTTGTCGAGTGCCCGCGTCCATTTCTCCCAAGCAAAACATTACCTACCCTTCTTTTCCGCAAGTGCTTAGCATTCAAAATTTCCCAATATCTGGGTTTGAATACCGAAGCCGCTCAATCGTTCCATAAATCAAATAATGAGGTCATTTTCATGAAACTCATGCCATGAATTCGATTCTCGCTGGCATAGCATGCTTAGGTCGCACGAAAAGGTCTTGCACTTAAAACAACAACAACACGGCAATCAGCATACGAGACCTAGATAAGTGTTCCCGTATGCTAGGTGCCGCGCTGCTATTGCGCCATATGTACAAGTGCAATTCGGCGGCTTGAGTGTTCTATGAAAAAAGACACTTAAGCACTTTGGACCTTGCAGAGAAAAGAATTATGACGCGATCTCGTCATGAAGACCTCCATAGATATTTGATCCATAGGAACGAGAAAGCAGGTAGTGAGTAATCACTACATTATTCATTCTTTATAGCCCTTTGCATGTGCGACATTTCTAAAATCAATTAACTAGCAGAAGGCTATCAAGTTTAATTACTCGCAGAGTAATTACTTTAAATTGAAAAATGAATTTGAAAAATGATATTAAAAAATGAAATCGTAAAATGAAATTGAAAATGTTTTTATTATTTATTATTTTATGCCATCGAATACCGATGGTTGTATGGGCTCAATGAGGGCATGTGGAATGACCTAGAATTATTACGGTCTTCTCCGGTCGAGAATCCGTTATCAAAATAAACCCCTCGCACTAGGGGCGGAACGCACCCTGTCCGGTTGAGCCCGTGGAGACGGGCCGTGGGCGCCAGTGGTTCCTTTTTTTAGGGCACGCTCCTTATTTCTTTTCTTCGGGCCGAACCACAGGTCCGAAGAAATTTTCTCCCGAACGATCGATACGCGCAGAACTGACGCGGTGGCTGAAAGGACGTTACACTGAATCTTACACAGAAATATTTTTCAACAAAGCAAAAAGAAAAAAAGGATTTTATGTCCAATAAAATTGCCCAAGGCTTTATTGTAACACCTAGCTAAAAAATTACGTTAAATTATGGTTTGCCACTTGCAAACAGAAAAAGGTAAGAAAAAGCCCTATCTAAAAGTTACTTGTTGTTTCTGTCTTTGTTTGCTGCTCCTCGAATCGACGCTCGTTGGGGCCCTTCGTAGATGACGTCGACGCTCTTGAATTTCTGCTCGTTCTCGTTCCCTGGTTTCGTAGATCCGCCGCCGTTCGTTCGTTGGTCTCCTTCCGCCTCAACTGCGATGATCAAGATTCTTCGACACTCTTCACTAATCGGCAAAAATAATTTTCAAACAAAACCACCAACTTGTGGTTACTCTATTACTTTACTCGACTTCCGAAAAAAAAAGCTTCTCGCACTTAAAAATTGGGACTGATCAGACTCGTTTGCTGGTTCTAGCACTAAGAGGACGAGCTGGCTTAGTTTTTCGCCACCCAGCTTCAGGCCGGAGTCCTCAACGGCTTTTTTTTCTGAGAAGCTTATTTTTTCCAATGATCAGGTGGTTGTTGAACTTTTCTTTGTTCAAATAATCCGTTTTGGTTGTTGTTGTATTTGTGCCGCTCAAATTTTTCCCCAATTTCGGCTTAAATTTTGCTGCGTCGAAAAGCTCAGCAACCTCTCTTTCGGATGTCGGTAAAGTAGTGCGCGTTCGGGGATCTTGGACACCCCTTTACATTTCGCGCCTGATCTGACATTTCGCGTTCGTCTTGACGTTTCAATCCGCATGTGATTGTTTAACGTCTTTAAATTGTTTTTTAATCGTCTCATGTTTGCTTTTCCGGGATAAATCCGCGGGTTAGGACGTGTATTTTCCTTCGCGACCCAGGGTTAACGCATCGTACCGGGCTTTCCAATTTGACTGGCCGAACGCGTCCGTGTTTTCACTCTTGTGATTTTCAGATAAAACGCCGAAGCCGGAGGAGTTTCCAGAATGTCGACTGATAGGTGTGAAACTGATAGAAGTGACATATGTGATGTGGTGATGCATATGTAACTCTATTTTACCTTTTATCTGTCTACTTTTAATCAACATGTTGATGTTACGGTTTTTTTTTCCGTTGGGAGATACGGTATGCTTTTTACTGTACAACTCCTCGCACTAGGGGCGAAACGTGGCCTGACCGGACTAACCCTGGAGAGGGTCGTGGGCGCCAGTGGCTCTTTTTTTTAGACCATGTTTCTTTAATCGAGTTCCACCAAGCCGAACCACGGACTTGGGGACCTTAGTTTTCACTGGCTGAAAAAACGTTTTACACACACTGAAATACAATTCTAGACAACTCTAATTTTGTTCTTTTAGTCAATCCAATTCTCTTTATTTAAAATCCTACCTAATTTTCTTTACGTTAACTCAATGCATCAGAAGCAGAAGGTCCCTAGCTAAATTTACTTGATTTCGTTGGGGCCCTTGTTGAGTCGTTGGTCGCTGCTCGAAATTCCGCCGCCGACGTTGGTGATGATCGCTTCTGCGTACTGCTTCCAATCGCTTTTCCGTCGTAGATTTTCCTCGTACCCTCACTTAGAACTCTCCCTTTTCTATTTTCGAACACTGACTTTTTTATTTTCGAACCCCGCACAATCGAATTTTTTTCCACTCTCCACAATTTTCTCCTCTATCGCCACCTTGTCCTCCTCGAACGTGAATGTGTACGTTTCTAAGGAAAAACTAGATTGTAGCCCAGTCACCAATGTCGAGCGTAGAGTCTTTCGCATCTCGTTCACTGTTGGCTCCTCTAGTCCGAGCACTGCCAATTCGTAGCGAAGTTCGTCCGCTGACAATCTATTAATATGGCCCTTATCCATGTTGTAACTGGTGTATGACACAAAAATTGATTAGCAAGGAAGAAACAGCGAGGAAAAATGAACACCAAGACGTCCAAAAAAAGTAGAATTTCGGTGTGAAAGTCCTGCCTGATACCACCAATTTAATTGAGATGTCGACTTATTGAGAGAAATTTTCTACCACCGATGTAACCGAGTCCCTTTTGGCACTCAATTATCAATACAAACTCCTAAGACTAAGAAAATAATAACGGAACGGCTTAAAAAAAAAAAATTATTCGCAAATAACACACCACATACAGGGTGTTTGGTACTCCGTGCATAACCTTGTAAGGGGTTATTCCTGGATATATTTTGAGCAAAAAATTGTTCTACGGAGATGGTCCATTTTCAATATCCGCGGAGATACAGGGTGACCAAGAAAAGTGTTTCGGACTTGTACCATCACTCACTCAAAACGATATATCTTGAAAACTAATAATCGCATTTCAAAGTGTTATAGCTTGTTTTTTAGGGAATCAAATTGCCTTTCATTTGGTGTAATAGTCCGTATTGTACCTGTACCCAATCCTGAGGTATTTGCTTCAGACCACAAATTTTTGATACTTTGACCCTCAAAATTCTGTGAGCAATGTAGTTTTTCTCAAAAAAACGCATTATAAAAATGTCATTTTAATGTTGTTGTTTTATGTGCCATATTATTGCCTACAAAAGATGCACACATACTTATGACTTAGGTTTTCCCGTTTTCCAGGTAATAAGCGAAAATACATATGGCTTAAAAATAAAATATGCCATAAACCAACCCTCGTTCTAAAAAAAACTACCTGAAATGTTGTTAAACTGAAATATTCTTTGTGTCCTTTAATTACTATTTAAATTATCGATGAATGTCCTTTAAGTAGTATTTAAATTATCGAGGAAATGAATTAAATTAAAATGAGTTTCAACACAACGACGCTGTCCGACGCTTGGCATTGCAGTTAAACGTCTCTACGTGGAAAGTTTGGAGTGTCCTCAAAGCAGAGCGGTTGCATTCCTACCACCACACACCAGTGCAGGAGCTGGTACCCATTGATTTGCCCAAAAGGATGGAGTTTTGCAATTGGCTCCTTGAACGACAACTAAGTGACGAGAATTTTATGAACAACATTCTTTGGACTGATGAGTCCCAATTCACCAGGGACGGTATCACAAACTTCCACAACTTACACACATGGGCTGAGAGCAATCCACATACAAGAAGAGAGGCATCATTTCAGCACAGATTCAGTGTCAATTTATGGGCAGGTGTGATTGGCAACGATTTTATTGGTCCTATTAGGCTTCCGCCTACCCTAAATAGTTCCAATTACTTGCAGTTTTCGACAAATGATCTACAAGAGTTATTGGATGATGTGCCACTGCAACGATTGGCTTCCATGTTTTACCAACACGATGGTGCTCCAGCTCATTGCGGCCGACAAATCAGAGATTGGTTAAATTCCAATTATAGCAATCGCTGGATCGGTAGAAATGGACCGATACACTGGCCTGCAAGATCTCCTGATTCAACTATTATGGATTTCTTTGTATGGGGACGGATGAAGGACCTTGTCTACGCAACGGAAGTAGTAACGTTGCACGATCTAAACACCAGAATCGATGCGGCAGCAACAGAAGTAAGGCAGCAGTTGAGGAGTATGAACACAAAGAGACCACTGGCAAAACGAGCTTTACCGTGCATTCAAAATGAAGGTGGCCATTTTGAACAGTTATTGTAATTAAGGAAATAAACCATAAAAACAATTCTTAAGTTCTTTTAGTTCAAGCGGAGAGTGTTGATCAACCTATTCTTGCTTTTTTGACAAAAGTGCAACATTATTGGAATGATAATTTCTTCTAAACTATAAAACTTATGCAATGCAAGTGTATGCATCTTTTGTAGGCAATAATATGGCACATAAGAAAACAACATTAAAATGACATTTTTATAATGGGTTTTTTAGAGAAAAACTACATTGATCCTAGAATTTTGAGGGTCAAACTGTCAAAAATTTGTGTTCTGAAGCAAATATCTCAGAATTGGATACATTTACAATGCGGACTATTACAGCAAATGAAAGGTAATTTGATTCCCTAAAAAACAAGCTATTACACTTTGAATTGTGATTATTAGTTTTCAAGATATAGCGTTTTGAGTGAGTGAGGGTACAGGTCCGAAGGACTTTTCTTGATCACCCTGTATCTCCGTGGATATTGAAAATTGACCATCTCCGTAGAACAATTTTTTGCTCAAAATATATCCAGGAATAACCCCTTACAAGGTTATGCACGGAGTACCAAACACCCTGTATAACCTACGTCTATTAACTTTATTGTAATCTTAAGGGAGAAAGAAATGAATGCTTGCACTAAGGAATTGAAATTCGCATTTACGCTTCGATTCCTTGCCTTTGTCGAATTTGAAGATATGTACTCACCAGCACAATTTTCGCGTAGCACTATAATTTATTTCCGCACTTCTACTCACTTTTGGGAAATTTTCCCACACGAAACGTTTTTTAAAAAGAGAAAAACTTGCAACTTGTACTTTATAAGAAATTTCCGAGTCGTAATATTCCCGGTTTTCGCCAATATTAGCACGTTGGGCGCCAATGTTTCAACATCTGGATCAATAATGTTGTCAAATGCGGGACGTGGCAGCTTCCACGGTTGTATACACAAAAGGTTATTACAATGTCTCCAGGACATAACACTATTTTACTTACTTCACTTAATTTCACTTCATTCAACTTCAAAAAGAAACGCTTCAATTCACTTTAAAAATTTTATTGGTCGACTAAAACTGTCTTAAAACAAAACTGATAATGTCTGAAAGTGCCTTTTGTACATCGGTATTTACACGTTTTCGGAACAAAGAGTAAGTTGATATTCGCGTAAATTATTTATGTTTATGCTTTGATTGTTTATTAGTTTGATGTCGAAAAGGGCATTTGTTTACATTATGTTTTTCACTGTGGCAATATTCACAATAATAAAGCTTCTGATATTTGATTTCTAAGTACGGTTTATTTCCCATTGTGTAAACAATGCGAGCTTATTGTTTATTAATTTGGTTTCTCGCGAATGTTTATTAAATGCAGGCGTCCACTATTTCAGATACGTTTATAAGCATGAATATATTTCGCAACATGTGATAATCTCTGGCGAAGATGTATTACGGTTCCACCGTAACAGGGCGTAAATCACCTGTAAGTAAGGGAAGGAATGAGAGAAGTCGGAGAGTATCGAGATTCTAATGACTCACCTTGCTCACGATTCGACCAATAAGTAGCGTAACCCGTTCGCACTTCTGGGCCAATATTACATCTAACAACTACTCCGCAGCATAAATGAAACTAGCTAAAAGAAACGAAACAGTAGAGTAAGAATTAAAGTAAATTGTAACTTGAACTACCTGAAATATATTATCGTCGAATCGCGAGTCGACCTCGGATAGAACCACACACAGCACCGATGCATGGTGGCGTCGCCATCCGGAAACAAGCCAGGGAATGGACCTACATATCACATCCAATTCCCCGTCCGGATTCCGCACATAGGACGCCAGTAGAGCACTCAACCAAAGACCAGGAAACGAATGTGGAATTACAAAAATAACTTAACTTACGTGAATATCGACGACGTCCCAGATGTCGAGTAACATCGAAGACTTAACCGCTGCTGCCAACACTTCAAGATTCGACTTCAGCCTTCAAAACAATCGTAATCGACTCTTGTTTAACAACGCAGAAACATTTCGTACAATATTTCGACCGCAAATGACACCACAGTAAATCGATTAACTCGGCCGTTTGAACACAACCGCGGAAGCACAAATCTAACCTTCTAACCAAGGGACTGCCGACTAACAACACCCAGAAAATCAAGGGAGCGAAGACTTTCGACACTTGGACTAACGAGACCCGAGAGGAAGTCGAGAAATTAACCGAAGGACTCGAAACTACAAAAACTTTGCGACTAGCAATCTTTTCGATGATTGCACTAAAACACAACTCGGACTCGCGAAACCGGCCGGAATATAAACAACCGAGAACTGTCAGAATTCTCGATCGAGATGGCGGCCATGCTTATTTTTACCCATGGAGAAAAAGGGGAAATAATCTAGTACCGACGGGAAATTTTGCAAAAGCTGCCGCGCAGACTAACACGAATAAAAACAACAACTAGGAACTGATCGAACCAAGTAATTCTTAGAACTCGAGATACCAGTAAAGTCATTTAAAAGAAAAATTAATTTATAAATTTGTCATAAGTATCTCAAAATTCATTGCTCTTTTTTTATTTTGCTGATAAATGTATGTGTATGTGATCGTTTCTTGTTTAGCAGCCGCGAAATAGGATCACTTTCGATTCACTTTCTTATTGAAAAATCTTCCTTCTGGCTAGTGATTCGGCCCGGAGGACGAGCGAAGGAACGGACCTACGAGAACGAATCACTGGCGCCCACGACCCGTCCCCTCGGGTTGGCCGGCTAGGTCCGTTCCGCCCCCTTTGGTGTGAGGGGGTTGTACAATTTTCCCAGCCGGGGAAAATTGGTAACAGATGATGCAATATTTACATCATTTGATGTAATGCGACTATCTGTCGTAACACTATTTTACCTTTTAGATGCTATTAATCATCGTCAATAATGATTATCTCAACATCCGGATCCACAAAATTCTCAAATGCGGGACGTGGCCATCCCCACGGTTGTATGCACAATTATGTTTTTAAGATTTTATGTTCAGCTTTCACAATAGAAGAACACTTTACTCTCGAAGAACTTTTATTTATTTTTATCCTTTTCATTTATTAAGTACATTAGTATATAATTCAAAGTTTCCAATATAATTATTTGCACCTCTAAATTGAGATCCTCTGATGGAGGGTTTTCAACGGTTAGATCAATTGTCGGTGCAGGCTCAAGTTCTAATTCTTCTAGAAATTGAATTTTCCTCTCGAAATTCAATTTCTGGTGATGTCTGGGTGGATTTATCCACTTAAAAGTGATTGGAAGAAATTAATTAAAAAACACTTTTTAATCCCTTACAATAACTTGTTACTTTTTATTTAACTTATTTTTACTTTACAACTTTGGGATTTTAAATAGTTACTTGTAACACTGGACTAAACAACTGGATAAATACTTAAACTAGCTTCGCCCTTTTATACTATTTCACTATTTACTTTTAACATTCCTTTGATTTAATTTATTACTATTAAGAATTCAACATCCATTATGATTGATCAGTTTACTAAGCTCAGTCTTCGAAGAAATTACCCACGATTTCAATTTGTTTTCTAAATAGGCTCAGAAATGTTCGATTACATTTACAGTGGTGGTCATTAAAATAGAGCCATTGGTTATAACGTAATAAAGTGTTCGGTGGGAATTGACATAACTTGCATAAAAGAAAGAAATAGCTAGCAACAAAATATATATTCCAAGTATGTACATATAACACAAAAAAAAGTTTCTTAAGCTACTCATTAAAAAAAAATAGTATAATACGGAAAAGTAAGTAAATTTCTATGGTCATTGAAATAGAGCCATTACATATTTCGTATCTTATGTCTACAAAATTAGATATCAAATCACATATTTCGGTTTCAATTACAGTAGAACCCCTCTAATCCGTCACCTTTGGGACTGGGAGTATGGTCGGAACGCGAAAAAGGTCGGATTATCCGAAAATACTGAAAAATATGAATTTAAAATAAAATAAAACAATCTCTTAACTCAAAAATTACTGTATTGTTCTCTACAGTAGCTTGCAATAAATTGCAACAAAAAAAACCTGTTATTATTATTATTGAAAATATAAAATTGAAGATAGTCTACAATAAAAAAAAAAAATTATTTAGAAAAAAAGTCAGTAATAGATTTTTGTTTAGAGCATGAAAGTCTAGACTTAGCTGCAATGTTTCTCCATTTCTGAATCCACAAAATGTCCATAGGTGTTGAGTTTGAGTTCTGCTCGATGTACTGAAGGGCAATATCAAAAGCGTTCTTGGCATCGGTATGTGAAATCCAGGTAGGGGTTTCGTCATTATCACCGTCCGAGTCCTCAATCACAGTTCCTTCGCTTTCATTTTTTAAAATAGCGGCAATGATCTGGTTATCATCCAGCTCTTCACTGGTTTCACAGTCTTTGTCACATTGGGAAAGCCACTCCTCAACTTCACTGACAGGAACATTAGGTTGAACAGTTTGTAGATCTTTAACGATTTCTAGCATGTCGTTGTATTTCTCATCTTCGATTTGGTCGATTTCACTCATAACTTCCGGCCAATGCTTGCGCCAAGATTTTCGCAGCGTGTCAGGTTTCAATTCCTCCCATGACTCAGCAAGCGTATAGATAGCATCCTTGATGTTGAGGGATGTCATAGCTTCGAATAGGTTACAATCATCTTCGGACTTTTCTAAAATTGAGCTGATGTACTTTCTGCGATACCGCCTCTTTAGCCATTCTATAACTCCCTGATCCATTGGCTAGATAAGTGATGTAACATTTGGTGGAAGGAACATAGACTTTATGTCCCCTTTCACTAATTCCTCCTCAGATGGATGTGATGGTGCATTATCCAGCAGCAATAGAGCACGAACAGGGAGCTTTTTTTGTTTCAAATTTTTTTCAACAGATGGAACAAACTCGTCTAAAAACCAAACTTTAAAAAGATTGCAATCCATCCAAGCAGATTTCTGATTGCGGTAATAAACCGGCAAGGAGGATAAGTTAATGTTTTTGAATGCCCTAGGCTTCTTAGATTTGCCAATAACGAAGAGTGGAAGCTTGTGTGTACCATCAGCGTTGCTGCAAGGAGCAACGGTTAGCCTATCTTTTATAAGTTTCGTTCCTGCTACGGTTTCATTTGCTTTCATCAGCGAGCGTTTTGTTTGGCAACATTTTATAGTTTAGGCCTGTCTCGTCTATGTTATAGACTTGACAAGGTAACAGTTTATATTTTTCGACAATTTCATGAAACTTCACAGAAAACTTTTTAGCAGCCTCAGCATCAGCAGATAATTTTTCACCGAAAGACTCGAGAAAAGTCGAACGAAACGACTCGTGAGAGATGTCGAGCTCTCCTGTTATCTCCCTAACACTGGCACAACGATTTCCGAGCACCATTTCCTTCACCTTATGAATTTTTTCGTCAGTTGAAGAGGTCGAAGGTCGTCTAGAATGAGGCATGACTTCAACGACCTCTCGACCATCCTTAAAAACATTGTACCACTCGTAGGCTCGTGTTTTTGATATTAGTGAATCACCGTAACCGTTTTCCAACATTCGCAACGATTCCGCACACGAAATTTGGTTGGAAGTACAAAATTTGAGACAAATTCTTTGTTCCATATCATTTCCCAGAGTAATTGTAATTACAAAGTCTCCATACTTTATTGTCACATTGCACCTTCCAAAAATTTAAACAGCTGATGACTGAGACATTTTTTAGTCTGTAAACTGTGTGTGTATATTTAAACAGTGTTTCGAACATCCCAAAAGTATGTCTGCGATATGGCGGTAACTAGAAAAGTTGCAGAGATCCTTTCCTCATATTCAAAATTAATAGCTATTTAAAATTGTCGGCATGAAGAACTGAGAAATCCTTTTCGATTTGAATGTCTGAATTTTTCCTCATTTTGACTAATTGCAGACAATTTTAATCGGACGGCAATGAAATAAAAAAATTGTATACTACTTATCTACCTCAGCAGAAGAATTCTTTACTGCTTTAGTCGCGGAAGCAGCATCGCCATTTACAATTACATTCACGTTTACGTTCATCTGAAAAAAAACCAATTAAAAAAAAATTCAGATTATAAAATAAAAAAGAAAATAATTACAAAAAAATACTCTTACCTCGTCGATATTCTTTCTTCATAGTGCTCCCCAAAACATTCTCCGCATCCATAAATAACCCTGCTAAATAACACATCTCATACATAGTTAAAAGAATAAATTTTACATCTTGATGATCCCACTAAATTCCCTACCCAATTCAACAGTTTGAACATCAACTGAAAATGTACGAACATATTTTGTCATCTACTTACATTGTGAGAGCTGCCTGTCATTTCCCAGTAGTTTTATTTAAGTAATATCTCTCAAAATTTGAGATTGAAATTATTCAGTTTCAATCAGATTTTTTTCAACAACTACAAATTCAAAAAGGCAATGTCTATAAACGTATCTGTCGTCGTCGGAATGATCGATAGAAGATCTAAAAATAATTTAATAATTTAATATTAACTTGAATGGCCATGACTTTTGATGAGTTGTGCACATCTTCTGGACATAGATGAAATCAAGTTAACGATAATGCATTTTGGAATTCTTTCCCATTCTTCTTAAACGGCTTTGTATAGGTCAAATTTGTTAGAGAAATTTTGCTTACGGAGATTATATTGAAACACACCGGACTCCATGACGGGTTTTCCAGCGATCAATCCAGCCTTCGCTAGCTGCAAACTCACTTCAGGCTTCTAGTTTCTTGTGCAAAACTATTGCCTTTTCTTTTATAATGGGCCCAGATATTGGGATTCCTTTTCTTCTTTCTTGACAGAACCACATCCATAATGCGTTGTCAAGCAGTTCAAGTTTAGGCTTTTTTAATGTTTTGCGATTCTTAACAGCATTTTCCCCATCAATCGTCAATGTATATAATTCAAGGTCTTTCCGATTTCTTCTCCAGTCTTTTATTGTTGCAACGCCTACATTAAGTCCTTTGACAACTTTTTGCAGTGATTCCTCTTTGTCCAATCTCATTAGCACTACTAATTTTTCATTTAATGAAAGAGTAACGTGCTTAAGTTTTACTCCTGACAAAAAAATACACATACAATGTAAAGCAAATACTACTTAAACGAACACCGAAGAACACTACGACAGAAACGATACGAGAGATGACAGACTAAAGCTTTGAAGATAACAGTGTTGCAAGATAAAAATTCAAAAATGTCCCCAAAGAACTTTGTGTTTTTCCCCAAAAACGTAGAATCTAAAATATTTTTCCCCAAGCCCTATACTTCTCCATTGTATTTACTAAAACTATGTATTTTCCCTTGAAATGGGAAAACATTCCCCCATTCTCGCAATACTGAGCGATAACAGCAAAGTGAAAAGAATGTGTGACGTTTGATGAGTCATCGACGCCAGATGACGAGACAGGACACGTTCGGCTCGAACATGGTCGGATTAACCGTAGTGACGAACTAGCCGAGGACGGACCAGAGGGGTTCTACTGTACTTAATTTAATCAATATTTAGTCGCTTGACCCTTACTTTTGACTACGGCTCGGCAGCGTCGGGGCATTGAATCGACTAACTCCTGACACCGTTTGATGGAAATGGACGCCCATTCCCTTTGAACAACCTCCCATAATTGTGCTTTATTGCTTATGCTGAAATTGCCAACCGCACTTTTTAATTGTTTCCACAGATTTTCAATCGGATTGAGATCGGGCGATTGAGAAGGCCACGGTAAAACCGACAACTTATGATCTGCGAAAAACTTTTTTGCCCGCCGATATATGTGTTTCGGATCATGTCTTGTTGTAATGTCCATTTTAATGGCATATTATATTCAGCAAACGGGAGCATAGTATTTTCGAGTATATTAATATATTCATGTTAATCCATAATTTCTTGGCACTTTAAAGCAAATTGTCATAGTATATAGTACTAAACTTATTGTTCAGTTCATATCATAGATGGCGGAAGAGTAAGTGTATAAATTTGTTCTAAAATTTATAAAAGACCCATATGTAAAGTCGTGGCTCTATTTCAATGACCACCACTGTATATCCGGAGATTGTGGAGGCGTTTCCATCACGTGAGGACAATTATACAATAATCACATGCGCGTATTGTGAGCTTTGTGTTTTGGGTTATTGTCTTGATAGAACGAAAATGTCTCAGAAATGCCCAATTTATCTACACTTTCTTTAAGATATTCTTTTAAAATGGATATGTACTTGTGTTGGTCCATTATGCCATCAATAAAAACTAGCTTTCCTGGTCCAGAGGCAGCCAAACAGCCCCAAACAGTCAATGATCCAGCTCCATGTTTTACGGTCGGTTGAAGGTTAACATTTTTGAACTCCTCATTTGATAGTCTACACACATGTTTGTCCATCTGACCGGAAAACATTAAATGTGCTCTCGTCAGTAAATAACACTGTGCTCCAATAGAAAAAGTCACGCGATTTATGCTCTTGAGCGAGCTTAAGTCGCTTTTGCTGATTTTTCTTATTTACAAAAGGGTTTTTGCGTGGAACTCGGCCGTTAAAATCGTCACTCCGTAGAAATTTTCTCACAGATTCTGTACTTGCAGTACTGTGGAGGTAGTTAGACACTTCTGATGTCAATTTTGTCGCACTCAGCTTGGGATTTTTCTTTACTTGCTGCACGATCCACCGTTCATCTGCCTCTGAAAATTCAAAATTAAATACTCGGTTTAAATATTTATAAATTATTTATTGTTCTCGGTCTTAGGTGTAACTTAGAACTAATTTTCGGCTTCAGTTGCTTTTTCTTTTATAATTATTCAAGTCAAAGTCTGGAATTATAATTTCATCAGTTTTCAAACAACAAAAACAGCTTATTCATTATCTTCCTCAGGAAGGTCAAAGAGATAACTCATTAAAAATATCACTGATTTCAATAACAGCATGTGTAGAGCACCGGTATACGGATCGTATAACGGCATCTGTTCGTAATCCGGGATCCAAAGATAAGAGCTCCTCCAAATCGATCTCCCAATGTAATATTTCCGTTTGGGTAGACTGTTCCGATTTACCTGACAAAAAAAACAATAATTAAAAAATGAACTCCGTCTTTTTTTATTTTTTTCACAATCACTTTTTATTTCTTTAATTTAAACTCTTAGGTTTTTCTTTAAAAAAAGGTACAACGTGGATTCTAATTCTTTGCTTAAATACAACACTTGAATAACACTGAACATTGTTTGGAGGCCTTTTGGCCCTTTTAATATATTGTTTATTTTAAACATTCTTTAGCTTAATTAATTTAAAGTAATTTGATATTTTAATTGTACAAAATTTTTTAACTTATTATCTAAATTACGTCTTGTGGTTCAGATGTTTATATTACTTGCCCTTATTTTCTCTATAAGGGCATTTGTTTATATTATGCCCATCTGACTTGCAACCATCGCAATAATATAATCGCTTATATTCCGTTTTCTTATGTACCATATTTGCGGTAGTCGGCATTTTCATATGCTTCTCAGGGATCGGATTTCTAATTTATTACCCATGCGGAATTTGGGTGATTAATGAAAATTTAATGTTTCCGGTTTCAGAATAACGTTTTTGGTTGAGTCATCGGTTGTGAAATAACGGATTTCACTTGTAGTAAAATAGCTGATGAGGTCATCGGAATGTTCGTGGATATGACTCTGGATGGTGTGTTTATGTGTCGGCGATATCCTTTGGAACAGTTGGTTCTCGTGATGTCGTCTTATCTATCTTAAATAAAACAGGCAATCTCGGCTGAGGGTTTGTTTATTAAACCGATGATGCGGCTTATGTTGAAAGATTCTGGGTGGTATATTTATGCTTCGGCGATATCCTTTGAAAATGAAAATATCGCGATGTTAGCATCGGCTAGTTCTTGTGATGTTGTATGTGGGTATTGTTGAGTTGGGGAGGAGAGGGTTAAAAAAAACAAATGAAGTGTAATAAAAATATACGTTTAATTAAAAAATTAGGATGAAGTGACGGCGAAGGTCCAGTTCCAACTGACTATTATGCGCGCGAGAAAATAGTCGAGCGCGATCAGAAAAATGAAAAGTGCATTTTCAGCACAAACGCGAATCGCACGAGAAATATTCGAGCGCGTTTAAAAAACAAAAATAGTGCATTCTTAGCACAAACGCGTTAAGAGAAAAAAAATTGATAGAGGCGAAAAATGCCTTATCAATACACACGACAGTAGCAAAGCACATACGAGTTCATGCCGGCTGACCATGAGCAGGCGTATCATGTTACACACATGAAGAACGATAAACGGATGATCGTCTTCATGTGGGTAAAATGACACGCAATTGCAACGAAATGTAATGTGCTTTGCTATGAAGGTGGGAAAATGCTGTGTGGACACAACATTCCTCCCCCCTTTAATTAAGTTTAACGTTAAGAAGTAACTTAAACTTGTGATATGTTCGATTTTTTTTTTGGAGAAGCCGAAGCAAAAAATTTGGTGAAAATTAAAAAAAATGTATTGAAATGTTGAGATCTATCGGCGTTTAAATTTTTACTGTTGGACCTTCTTCGTGAGAAAACAAATTACAATGCAAAAAAAATATTACAGTAATCTTAAAAAATGAACTTTAAATTTCTAAATTGTTAAAATTACAAAAGGTTACTATCGTATATGAGAAAAGAAAATAAAAATGAATTACAAAAATATTTAAAACTATATGAAAAAGAAAAGAGGGAAAAAAAAATTTGGAATTGTAAAATTGCTGAAGTTTTTATAAAATATCAAAATGTTGAAGAAGAGAAAAAAAAATACAATTTTAAAAGTTACAATAATTCCCTTCTTTACATTGGGAAGAAAAATGACGAAATTGCATAATGATGAAAATTATTAAGTTTCAAAAAAAATCTCAAATAGAAAATTACAATATTAATTTATAATGATCTTTACATAATAGGAAAAAAAAATGATTCAAGAATGATGAAAATCGTTAAATTGTTATGAAAAAAAAAAATTCCAAAATTTAGGGAAATACCATATTAAAAGTTATAATAGTCTTTACATTGAAAAGGTGTATTATATAAAAAGTATTCAAAATTGCAAATTTGCAAATTTGCAGGGCGGTATGTGTCTGGTTATAAAAATGAAAGTTTTATATATGTCGAACATGGATATACACAATGATGCGATAAAATTTCTAAACTTCAGGCAAAAAAAAAATTAATTATTCTTGAGGGATATCTGGTACATTGTTTTGATTAAATTTTATCTTGAATTTAAATTTTTTATTTATTATTAGACACGAACCCGTCAACAAGATAATGATAACTATGGTAACAATAACGATTACATAAGTATTTCCATAGTTATTTTCGGGTGGAATTATTAAGCTTTCCAGGTCCATACTAAAGGATTCTAAATCGTTTTCGTTAATTTTAATTTTGTTGGTTGAAATCTGCTCAAGTTTGGAATAATTGACATTTATTAGAGAGAGATTTTGATGCAATAGTGTTTCAAATTCAATGCTTATGGATTTTACGAATTGTTTTCCCGCAGGGCTTGACTCTATTATGATTTCGTGTGTTCTAGCTATACATCCTGGAGATACTTCTATAATTCCACTCTGGTTTAATTTAACGGTATGGGTTTCGTGTTTACATATCATTCTTAAGTAAGTATTTTCGGGTGCTACGTACAGCCATTTATTTTTTTTCATACATTTGGTACCAGATTTCATTATTCAAATTGAACAATTTTAAATTACAATATTTAGTATTTGCTTTGTGCAAATATACATTGATTTCACAATTATCAGTGTCATGTGGTATGACCATAAAATTTTTCAGACAAACGAACAATCCATTTTCGATCTCCTTACAAGAGGCGAAATCTAAGGTATTCATCAAAATATACGTATAACTCAGTTCATTTATTGCTATATATTCCGAGGATGTTTTTATATAGTAAAAAGTGCGATTGGTTAATGGAAAAGGAACGCTGGTCAGTTTGTACAGTCTAAAGGGGTCTCGGACCAAAGGTAATTCGATTTTAATCATTATTGCGTCTTTTATTTGTATTAAAGTGACTTGTGATATCTCTACTAGCTTTGGTAAATTTAAAGACGTTGGCTTGATTGGCAATTTGTATTTTCCTTGTAGTTCAATATTAATATCTTTAACGGTTTGTAAGAAAAGGTTTGAATTAATTATGAGATGGTGTAGTCGTCCGATGACAGCTTTGTCTATTATATCCATAACTTGACGCTGTCTGGTACGAATTTGGTTTGCATTGAACAAGACTATATTCGCCATTTCGTTGAAGAGATGGGAGTTAGTCTGTTTGTCTGCTAATTGGTCTACAGATTTTGAAATTGAATTTACTCTTGAAATTAAAATTTGTTGATTGAAATTATCGGACTTGATTGTGTCGTTCATGGCTTTAACGATATGGTTTAGAATAGAAGAATGCTTTTCGACATTGTGGAGCAGTATGCTCTTACTTTCCTTTAGGTTCTGTAACTCAGATTCGATGTTCTTAGAGTCATCAGAATCCATCACTCCCAATAAATATTTCTGAATGGTTCCAATGCCATTGATAAAGCCTCGTTTGTCACGTCTTTTCAAAGTTTCTGAGAATTGGATGAGTTTTCCGTTTTCTTCTTCGATTGTATGTAGAGAGTTATTCGCCAAATTTATAGTCACGGAACAATAGTCGGAAGGTAAATTAATTTTAGTCTTATCACAGTACACTTTAAGGATTTCCAGATCGCTTCGTAAAACTTTAGACGCTACCTGTACTTCAGTTATATCCACGTTGGTAAGTATTTTCCAGCTGGCCGTTCCCTTGTATAGTTCACCCATGTCTTGGAAATGCATTGAGCTCGTAATCTGGGCATAGGAGAAGTCTAAATAGACCATGGTGATTAGAATGGACAGCCTGCAATGAAACGAGGGATCAGTTACCCTATTCGAATCTTTTCAGTAAATTGTTGTGATATGTTTTTATTGAACGTCCCAAACGAATAGTGGTAGTTTCTGGTGAGTTAATAGTTATCACTTCGTAGGGTCCCTTATAAACGGATGTAAGCTTTTTATTGTGTCTACCTTGTACTTCAAGCAATACTTTATCTCCCACGTTAAAATGTACCGGTTTAGCATTTCGGTCGTAATATAGTTTAGACATTTCTTTTGCTCTTGTCAAATTTTCTTTAACTAACTTGTAGGAGTTTTGTAGACGATATTTTAATTCCAAAACGTAGTCATCATAATTATATAGAACTTCAGGGGATTTTTGAAGAGCTGTTGGCAGTTCGGGTTTTATTCCAAATAGGACTTCGTACGGCGTGTAATTTGTTGCAGTGTGTGGCGTAGTGTTATAACAAAATACGGCATAATCTACCCATTGATCCCAGTTCGTTGGATATTTATTGCAATAGGATCTAAGATAGTCTCCTAGGACTCGGTGGTATCTCTCCAATGATCCATTGGTTTGTGGATGGTATGGGGTAGTTTGGATTTTCTTTATTTTTAGTAAATTACACGTTTTCTTAAATAGTTCGCTAAGGAAGTTGCTTCCTTGGTCGGTTAGCAAGCTTCCAGGGATTCCAAACAAACAAATTATCTTTCGTACATAGACCTCTGCCACAGTGGATGCTTCCATATTTGGTATGGGAACTGCTAACATGAATTTACTTAAATCATCCTGGAAAGTGAGAATATATTTATTGCCGTTTTCCGTCAATGACAATGGGCCGACTATATCCAAGGATACCTTTTCGAATGGTTTACTAGCCGTTGTAGTTATTTTCATTGGTACTTTGTGGAAATTTGTTTTCTTGTTAATTTGGCACGTTCTACAGGCTGAAATATGCTTTCGTATGTCTTTAATCATATTGTTCCATTCATAGAGTTCCTTGATTCGTTTATATGTTCTTCTAAATCCTTGATGGCCGCCCACCGGCAGGTCATGGTATTCTCGCAAAATTTGCTCTATATCTTCTCGCCTTTCCAGTCGTTTTAAACGATTACCTATTGGTTTTTCCGAATTTATACGGGATTCTGTATTAAAATCGACTATTTGTTTCTCCGAATTTATACGGGATTCTTTATTAAAATCATCTATTTGTTTCTCCGAATTTATACGGGATTCTTTATTAAAATCAACTATTTGTTTCTCCGAATTTATACGGGATTCTTTATTAAAATCAACTATTTGTTTCTCTGAATTTGCCTTTGATTTGTCTGTTTTAGAGCCCTTGTATGGTCTTTCAACCTCTGCTTCTACAAGTTTTGAGCCATTTTCCGATCTCTGATTTGCCTGTGCTCTGGTAAGAACATTGACAGTATTCAAGCGAGACAGTGCATCAGCGTTGGTATTCAAATGACCTGCTTTATACTCGACTTTGAAAACGTACTCTTCCAGTTTAATTCTCCATCGCATAATGCGAGAAGTAGGGTCTTTCAGATTAAAAATCCAAACGAGTGGCTTGTGGTCAGTTACTACCGTGAACTCGCGTCCATAGAGGTACGGACGAAAATGCGAAGTTGCCCACACGACAGCCAATGCCTCCTTTTCAATAGTCGAATAATTCTTTTCAGCTGTATTCAGAGTTCTGCTCGCGAAAGCGATGGGCAGGTCTTTTCCAGCGGAATTAGACTTCTGAGAGAGTATTGCACCTATGGCTTCGTTACTAGCGTCGGTAGTGACATAAAACCTTTCCTCGTACTTGGGATACTGTAAAATCGGATCTTTAGTAATGAGCTCCTTGAGCGCTCGGAACGCTTCATCGCAGTAGGCATCCCACACAAACGGAACTTCCTTTTTTAGAAGTTTATTTAACGGAGAAGCAATTTTAGCAAATTTGGGTATAAATTTACGATAATACCCTATCAATCCCAGAAACGACTTCAATTGTTTCTGGTTCTCTGGAGGTAGAATGTTATCTATTGCCGTTACCTTTTTGGGGTCAGGCTGAATTCCTTGGTCCGTTATAACATGTCCAAGATAGAGGACTTCTTTTCTTAAAAATTTGCACTTAGTAGGTTGCAGTTTCAAGTTGTGCTTTCGGAGGCAGTCGAAAACCTCTCTGAGCTTTGCTTCATGGTCTTTTAAGTTATTCGCATAGATGACTATATCGTCCAAATAGACGAAACACCTGATTCCCTGTACGCCGGAGAGGACTCTATTCATGAGTCTTTGAAAGGTAGGTGGGGCATTTCTCAGCCCAAACGGCATACGATTGAATTCGTAGTGCCCGTACGGGATGCTGAAAGCCGTTTTACATTTGTCACTTTCAGCCACTTTTATCTGGTGAAAACCGCTGGACAAATCCAGGGTCGAGAAATACTTCGAATTTCCCAATTGATCTAGAATTTCTTCTATGTTGGGTAATGGGTAGGCATCCGCTTTGGTGAGCTCATTTACCTTGCGAAAATCGACCACGATTCGCCACTTCTTTTCGCCATCAGGTTCGGACTTTTTAGGAACCACCAGAAGGGGCGAATTCCATGGGCTAAAACTGGGTCGGATTATTTCGTCCGACAACATCTGCTCTGTCTGGTTTTTGATCTCTTTCTTGTGCACTTCTGCTAACCTGTATGGTCGAGTATTGACAGGAGCTGCATTAGGATCAGTAGCGATCACGTGTTCCACAGCCTCCGTACATGTGAGTGTATCACCCTCCAGATGAAATATGTCGTTATATTCCCGACAGATATCCAATGCCGATTGAGCTTCTTCCTCATTAAGATCGCTCAGATTTAAAGAATTTTGTAATGTATTTAATCTCCTGGTAATTTTATTATTCCGTTGTACGGAATCCAATGAGAAAACACAGTAATCAGATAAAGGTTGAAACTTTACTTCAAATTTAGGGGGCAAGATTACCTCCCTATCTAAACAATTCAGAATTGACAGATACACGTAGGCATCTTTTGGTTGAGTTATTACCCCTGCAGTATACACCTCTGGCATAATTTCTGTAGGGAAACACAAGACGGGCGTCTCACTTAAGAGTGGTCCGTATTTGATAATCCTCTCCGATCTCGGAGGGATCCGTAAAGCCTGCTCGGTGTTTGAAAAAGGGTATAAAATACTGTTACCATTGGGTGAATTAAAATTCAACTGCTGTTTTTTGTAATCTATTGTTGCAGCATTTCGCTGGAGAAAATCATGGCCCACGATGCCGTCTTCGGGGATTGGAAAATCGTCAGGTACGACTTGAAAAGCGTGAAGTATTCTAGATTGGTCCGGAAGTATAAAGTGTAAGTCGGTTATTCCGATCGTACTAATGGTTTCCGATGTGACGCCTTTGATGTCAATTCTGTAATCAATATATATCAGGGTATTTCCTTGCAAACGACCGACTTTTATTAAACTTATTGAAGCGCCCGTGTTGAGTAGCATCGATCCGGCACCATCTTTGACTTCCTCGAGTTCGACCGATATTACGCTCTTGAATGTTTTTTTGATAGATAAAGTAGACTCCTGATTGTTTTGTGATTGAGTTAAATGAATGGAATTTGGAAATTTAGTCAGACTTGGATTGGATGAAACTTTACTTAATTGGCTCTTTAATTTTGATGTTGGTTCGCCTCGACCGTCGTGCCTTGACGACCGAGGGATTGGGAGTTTCCCGGACGACTTCGAGAGTTAGAATTTGGGTTCCTTGATCTGGCACGAGGCTCTGCTCGCGCTGCGTTTCTCTGATTATTAGCAATTAGCTTTCTGCAGTCTGAAATGGCATGCCCCGGCTTTTTGCAGTACCGGCATGAAACAGGTTCAGTTATATTAGACATTCGATTATTAGACTGGCCTCCTGTATTAGGAGAACCAGTGTGCCGGGAGTTAGGATGGTTGAAATGACGATTGGGTCGCCCGCCCGAATTAGGATAATGACTCTGGTTTACTTTAGCCTGGGAATTAATCCCGGAGAACTTTTGAAATTTTTCGTTTTCGGCTAACTTCTCTTCCTCTAGAGCATAGTCTACAGCGTCGTGTAAATTGGTATGTTTAGTGGATTTTACCACCATTTTGATCGGATATTTCAATCCTCGTTTGAAGTTGTTCAAGACTGTTTGCTCGTTCAAATCTCTGACGGCTTTAGAACTAGTGGGATCCAGACCTTTAGTTGTTGATATGTTCAATTCCTCCAAAAGTTTCTCCAGTTTATCGGCGTATTCTTGGACTGTTTCCGATTTCTTCTGCGAAACATTAAATATTTCCGTCTGGACTATTTGTGATGGGCGTTCCTTTGAGAATTGTTTCTCAAGAGCCTCCCTAAGCGAACTCCAGGTTTCATACTCGTTGTACCTGAGTATCAGGTTGTATGCCCTTCCCGTTAACTTCGATTTTACCAGGTCTAAAAATTCAGCCTTGTGTTCTGAGTTGGCGCCTGTACGCAGGAACTGTACATTAGCGTTATGTAGAAATCTATGCAATGCATTTGAACTACCATCGTATTTAGGTATTAATTTTATTGCCTGAGACAAATCGAATTTGGAGTCAGTGTTCGGCATTGCAAAGAGTTTGCCAAGGTGTGGGTTAAAACGAAAATTGTAGCTGCTCTTCGGTTCAGCAGTTAGTTTCTTGGACCTTGGTAAGACTTTTCTGGTCCTTGAACTAAATAGTTTGCCTGGTCTTAGGCTAACATTCAAAGTTACCTCCTTCTTCCTGGGCATAAACTTATATTTGGTCGAGACGCCAAATGAAAAAAAAAAAAATTAACGAAGGGAAATCAAGATTTCAAAAAAGTTGCGAATGACGATTGTCCGTACCAAAACGCATTTGCACAAACCAAGACGACACGTATGAAACAAATGTAAATTGCAAAACGAGGGTTACCGACCACACAAAAAAAAAAACCTCGAGAATGGATTGTCGTTGAACACAAAAAAAAATGACAAAACAACAAAAGAAAAATACAAAAAGAATAAAACAGAACAAAATCGCTGACTTACATAGGCATCATTTCCAGGGCTGGTGATTCGGTGTAAAACAGTCCCCGTCTCCGATGAATCTAGGATCTCTCGAGTAATTCTGCTTCAAATCTTGATCGGTGGGAACCTGTCCTCGTTCCTTCGTTGGAGACTTGTCCTCGTCTCTGATGATTTCTGTTTCAAGTCTTGATCGGTGGGAACCTGTCCTCGTTCCTTCGTTGGAGACTTGTCCTCGTCTCTGATGATTTCCGTTTCGAGTCTTGATCGGTGGGAACCTGTCCTCGTTCCTTTGTGTATCCTTGTATCTTTTACGTAGTTGTTTCACTTCATTTACGATTTTTTTTTTTTGATATTTATTAATTGGGTATTTAATTGTTGGGTTATTGTTTTACTGTTTATTTCTTTGTTTATTATTAATTTACTATTTATTTATGAAATTATCGTTTGTTTATTTAGTTAGTTGATATTTATTAAACTATTATTTATTATTTGTTCGTTGATTTAATGTTTATTTTCATTTATTAGTTCGGTTTATTATTTATTCAGTTAATTAATTTTTATTAATTTATTATTTATTTGTGAAATTATTATTAGGAGTTCACAAAAGAAAAAGATCACTCTCACACGTTTTCACATAACTTCACTTTTAATTTCGAAGAGTGAATTTTGACAACCAAACAAAAAAATGAACTTTAACACCAAAATTGAAAATTGAATTGAAAACTCTCCCCTGGACCTTCGCGCACACAAAAAAATTTAAAAGATGAGATTTCAATATTTGATTACTCAAATTCCGTTACTTCAAAAAAAAACTGAGAAAATTATAACCATAGATTTTTTTTTCAGGGACCGCATGCACTATTGCCACTGTATGAGTGCTTATCACTTAACCAATATTTCGAAAAAAAAAATCTTCAATATTCGATTACTCAGATTCCGTTACTTCAAAAAAAAAAACTAAGAAAATTATAACCATAGATTTTTTTTTCAGGGACCGCATGCACTATTGCCACTGTATGAGTGCTTATCACTTAACCAATATTTCGAAAAAAAAATCTTCAATATTCGATTACTCAGATTCCGTTACTTCAAAAAAAAAAAAACTGAGAAAATTATAACCATAAATTTTTTCCAGGGACCGCATGCACTATTGCCACTGTATGAGTGCTTATCACTTAACCAATATTTCGAAAAAAAAATCTTCAATATTCGATTACTCAGATTCCGTTACTTCAAAAAAAAAAAAACTGAGAAAATTATAACCATAAATTTTTTCAGGGACCGCATGCTCTATTGCCACTGTATGAGTTCTTATCACTTCAAAATGAAAATTATAGCCATAGATTTACAGGGACCACATGCACTATTGCCACTGTATGAGTTCTTATCACTTAACCAATATTTCGAAAAAAAAATCTTCAATATTCGATTACTCAGATTCCGTTACTCAAAAAAAAATTCTGAGAAAATTATAACCATAGATTTTTTTCAGGGACCGCATGCACTATTGCCACTGTATGAGTGCTTATCACTTAACCAATATTTCGAAAAAAAAATCTTCAATATTCGATTACTCAGATTCCGTTACTTCAAAAAAAAAACTGAGAAAATTATAACCATAAATTTTTTCCAGGGACCGCATGCACTATTGCCACTGTATGAGTTCTTATCACTTCACCAATATTTCGAAAAAAAAATCTTCAATATTCGATTACTCAGATTCCGTTACTCAAAAAAAAAATTCTGAGAAAATTATAACCATAGATTTTTTTTTCAGGGACCGCATGCACTATTGCCACTGTATGAGTGCTTATCACTTAACCAATATTTCGAAAAAAAAAATCTTCAATATTCGATTACTCAGATTCCGTTACTTCAAAAAAAAAAACTAAGAAAATTATAACCATAGATTTTTTTTTCAGGGACCGCATGCACTATTGCCACTGTATGAGTGCTTATCACTTAACCAATATTTCGAAAAAAAAATCTTCAATATTCGATTACTCAGATTCCGTTACTTCAAAAAAAAAAAAACTGAGAAAATTATAACCATAAATTTTTTCAGGGACCGCATGCTCTATTGCCACTGTATGAGTTCTTATCACTTCAAAATGAAAATTATAGCCATAGATTTACAGGGACCACATGCACTATTGCCACTGTATGAGTTCTTATCACTTAACCAATATTTCGAAAAAAAAATCTTCAATATTCGATTACTCAGATTCCGTTACTCAAAAAAAAATTCTGAGAAAATTATAACCATAGATTTTTTTCAGGGACCGCATGCACTATTGCCACTGTATGAGTGCTTATCACTTAACCAATATTTCGAAAAAAAAATCTTCAATATTCGATTACTCAGATTCCGTTACTTCAAAAAAAAAAACTGAGAAAATTATAACCATAAATTTTTTCCAGGGACCGCATGCACTATTGCCACTGTATGAGTTCTTATCACTTCACCAATATTTCGAAAAAAAAATCTTCAATATTCGATCACTCAGATTCCGTTACTCAAAAAAAAAATTCTGAGAAAATTATAACCATAGATTTTTTTCAGGGACCGCATGCACTATTGCCACTACGTGGATTTTTTCCAAAAACAAACTGAGAAAATTATCACAAAAAAAAACTAAGGAAAATTGGAGATCGCGAATTTTCTTGCGTTTTGGACACTTCGCTTGTGAGCACAGGTTTTCTTAGTTACTACCAAAATAAAATGAGTGAACCAGACCTACAGGAATCTTAGTACTTACCAAAAAAAAATCTTAGAAGATTTTCATTTTCTAATCAAAAGAACTGAGAAAGGTTGGTGTTTTCGAATTTCCCCGTGTCTTGGTTAATTAGTTTGCGAGCACATATTTTATTAGCACCTATTGCAAAAAAAAAAAAAAACAAAAAAAAACCCACTAACTTTTTATACTTGATTGCGGCCCTGGGCCTCGTGCTCGCCAATCAACGAAAAAAATTTAAATTTTCTTTGAATTTCTAAATATTTAGTTTTTTTACCAATCCGAAATTCCCCATCACGACCGCGCGCTTATAAGGTTGCCAACTAAGAGAGAGCGAACAAGCCACTTCACTCGCGAAGAAAACTTTGGCCTAACGGTCTTTTTAATTTAGGATGCACCCGTCATTAAAGCATTAGCATGGAGCCACTTCCTGTCAGTGGCTCCATCCCGTGACCAGCATGAGTACTGTATACGAGATGTAATTAAGTGGAGAAGGTGTGGACGAAAAAAAAAATGCTTTCTGTTCGCGATATTAGTTGGAGGCCAGAAATTCCATGTTGGGCGCGAAAAAAAAATGTGCGATGGTGAGATTAGAGCAGCTGGTTCGTGTCTGAGCTTGATCAGGTGGCGTCGACAAAGCACTCCGTTTAATTTCGATATGGACTAAACGAAATTCTTTTATTTAACTTTCCTCTCGTCGTTTCAATGCCTTGCTAAAATCTGTATATATACAGTCAACTTGTTTGCCTACTTCAATCGCTGGAATCACAAAATTTGAAAATCCCAGCAGGTTTGTTGTTGTGTGAACCCGTGTTGGGTTGGGCTAATTATTGATTTGCAATGGAAGTACATTACATCACAGACAATTGCCTCGAATAACTTTGGAACACTAGACAACCTAGCAATAGGTCGGTAATTACTTACGTCGTTCCTTTTACCTTTCTTGAACAGGGGAGTTATTGTCGAGTATTTCCATAAACTAGGGAAAACCCCACAACGAAGAGATGCGTTAAATAAGGAGCTCAGTGGAGATAAAAGTGCAGAGGAGCACCTTTTAAGCACAACAGACGGTATACCATCTGGGCCGCTATTGAAACTCTCAGTGATATTCGTGATAAACCTCAATATAGTGGGCTCATCTATAATGAGATCCTTCATCTCAAGTGTGGTAGAGGGAAATTTTGTCATGTATTGAAAATTATTAAAATTAATATCACAGTCTGGCGTATCAAATGCAGCACGAAAATGATCGCCAAAAAAGTCACTAATTATTTTAGTATCGTCACTAACTTCCCCATGAAAAGACAGAGTCGCTGGAAAGTCGTCTGTGTGCCTCTTAGAATTGACGAAATTCCAGAACTGCTTAGGCTTATTTTTAATTGTCATCTTCATATCAATCAGATAACACTGATAAGCCAATTTTGACCTGGTAATAAATAAGTCGTTTAACTCAGAGTAGCGCTTATAATCAATAATCAATCCTAGAGAGACAGTACTTCTTCCATGCTTTACTTTTTAAGTTTTTTAGATTTATTAAATCGTCGTCAAACCATGGAAATTTTTTATATGAACCATTATTAGTAACCGGCACGCATCGAGTGAAACAACCAAAAAGAATATTGTAGAAATTATTAACAGCAGTTTCAATGTCTGTTTCGTTAAGTACGCACGACCAATCGCATTTCGAAATATCATCATTTAAGGCTACAAAGTCAGCTTTATTAAAATTAAAACGATGAAAAGTATCAGTTTCAAAATTTTTAACGTTATCGGCAGTATTTGAAGAGTAAATAGCATGTAACGCCGGATGGCGTTTCTGGAAGCAAAGGTGAGTTGCATCTGTTGATCGTACAGTATCTCACATCGGAGCAGAACACTAGGTCAAGAAATGTTCCGAATGAGTTAGGTATTGGATTTAACTGATGAAGACCGGTTGAAAATATACCATCCAAAAAATTTGCATCTTGCCGTGGACAGGAAGAAAGAGCTGGCAGTAGGCAATCTTCACCGTCGGAAGGAGACCAAGTGACAAGAGGCATGTTGAAGTCACCAAATACAAGTAGCTCATCCTGGGATTGCAAAAGAGTACTGACATAATCAATTGCATTGCATGCAGCCTCATAGACAACATAAGGTGATAACGGTGGTATGTATAAAGTAACAACATATACTTTTTTGTCCTTAAGTGAGAGGACGACGCATAACATCTCAATATCAGCAACTTCAGCGATGACGACAACTTCAGACGGAAATTGACTTCGAACCGCGCAGAGCACTCCACCACCAACATTGACATCCGTAAGTTCAAGATGACGATCACGGCGAAAAATTTGATAATCGGAGTCAAGCAGTTCAGCATCTTGGAAACTACCACAGAGCCATGTTTCGGTGAGACAAAATACGTCAAAGCAGGAACCAGCAGCAGCGACGTAAAGTTGACGGGTTTTGGTTCGCATACCACTTACGTTGGCGTAGTATATTGAGATGGAGCTATCCCGTTTTTTGACCTAGTGTCCAAGCGACGTAGTGTTGAATTGTGTCGACTCTTAGGAATAAATTCCCTAACGGAAACAGGAACTCGGTAAGACAACTCTGAATGAAGACACCAGAGGTGGACCACGAAGATTAGCTGAGATTAATTTTTTACACGAAATAGCGTTTTCAGGTATACTAATATTATCATGATTTAGGATACTCATGATTTTGGTAAGAACATCCCTTTCTGAAGTTTCTGGGTCTAGCCTTGACACAAAAAGAACTTTGGGTTTTTCCACCGCCTTTAACTATCACTATCAGAATTCCTTAATGCAAGGAAATGCCATAAAATCGATTCCAAGTATAAAAGATGGAAATCATTTTATCCTTTGGCTCATCATTTAGTGAAGGGACAAAACAAACATCAATATCCCTACACCAACACATTAATAACAGAGCACAGTAAATAGACAAAACCTGACATAAATTGGTATCAACTAGCGTTAAGTCTACGTCTCAAACATACTTTATCTATAGAGAAGTCAAATACCTCAATATTCTCGTTAACTTCTCTTGCAAGACGCGAAATCGGTTCACTCATACCATAGTTAGTCCGGTGAAAGCAAATATGCAACAATCTAGGATGCCTTGGTAAAAATTGACCAACAGCAAATTGCATCAAACCCAAAAGTGAGGAGGAATCAACCACCCCAGTGAGTAGTTGGTGAGCAAAAACGACGTCAGCTACCTCACGTCGTCTCGAGAGTGATGACATATTTAGTAGCTGAAGCCGGTCAATATAAGGAGGAAGACGAACTCTGTCATTCCAATTGAAGTGACATAAAGCTATTCTCACAAATTTGCGCTGAATAGATTCAATTCTACCAATATGCACATCATAATAGGGAGACCAAACTTGAGAAGCATACTCAAGATGAGATCTGACAAAAGTGTTATACAGACTCAACCTAACAAAGGAATTGTTAAATTCCTTGGATAAGCGAGTGGTGAATCCCAGCATAGAATTACCCTTTTGCACAATCTTATTTATATGTAAACCAAAATCAATCTTTTGGTCAAATGTAACGCCTAAGTCAGTAACTGAATTAACACGATCTAAAATACAGTCATTGAGACTGTAAGTTACTTCAAACGGTAAGAATTTTCGAGTAAATGACATTACATGACATTTATCCAAATTCAATCGAAGGCCATTATTGCGACACCAGTTACTAAAATTAAACAAATCCTCCTGAAGAAGATTGTCTGAGTTAGAACTAATAGATCTAAAGATTTTAATGTCATCAGCATAGATGAGTACTTCCGAAAATTTAAAAACAGAGGCTACATCATTAATGGCCAGGATAAATAGAAGTGGTCCCAAATGACTTCCTTGAGGGACCCCAGAATGCGCAGTAAATGGCTTAGACGTACAATCACGAAAGATAACTTGGTAAGTTCTATTAAATAGATAAGACTTAATCCAATTTATAAACCATGTCGGAAAACCCAACAATCTTAGTTTTAACAAAATTATTGAATGGGGCAATTTATCAAAGGCCTTACTAAAATCAGTGTATACACAATCCACTTGCTTACCATCCTCAATAGCCAAAAGGGATTTATTCGTAAACTCCATCAGATTAGTAACAGTAGATCTATTCCTAACAAAACCATGTTGTTTGCTCGAAATTATTGATTTACAGTGAAAAGACATGCATTCATACACTATAGACTCAAACAGTTTAGGAATAGCCGACAGTTTAGCTATTGGCCGATAATTTTCAACAGCAGATTTTGCACCGCTCTTGTGAGTAGGTATGATGAAGGACGACTTCCACACATTTGGAAAAATCCCCGTTCTTAAGGATCTTTGAAAGAGATGAGAGAGTGGTTCAGCTAGAGAGAGACAACAACGCTTAAGGACAACAGCAGGAACACCATCTGGGCCAGGAGAAGACACATCTTTAAGGCGGGAGATGTGATTGACTATATCATTATAGAAAATTGGTAAATCAGACAAAGAAGTCGAAGTAGTATCTCTAAAGTCATTAAAATACGCCATATCAGGAAAAAAGCTACTACTAGTAAAAGATCCACTGAAGAATGTGGCAAAAAAATTACAAATAGTAAATTGATCATTACTATCGTTGCCCAGGAATTGAAAAGAAGCTGGATAACCATCTGATTTACGCTTACTATTAACAAATTTCCAAAACTCCCGGGGATCTCTAATAATATCCGACTGCATTTTAATTAAATATTCAGAATATAAGCGAGTAGATAAATCCTTAAAAAGGTCATAATATTCCTCATACAGACAAAAATCAGTAACACTCTTCGTTCTAGTATACCTATTCCAGGCAGCATTACGAATTACGCGCAACTCGCTAGTATACCAAGGGTACGACGATGAGATGTTCCTGCGATAGGTAAAAGGAACTGTAGCAACAAAAAATTGATACAGAACATAATAAAACTCAACTACGGCACCTTCAAAATCCGGATTGTCAAGAATTTCATTAAAGTTGAAATTAGATATAAGGTAGTCCAACCGAGAAAAATCTGCTTTATTAAAATCAAAACAAAGCTCCTTCTCACTAGGGCTAACAATATGCTCCTCGTCAATTATAACAAAAATGTTAATAGGAGGGTGCAAGACATCAATGGTAGTAATTGAAGTTAAGCTCTCATCCACGGAACATGCACAATAGTCAGAATAAAAAATTAGGTCTAGCTGTCTTCCATAGGAATTCCGAACAAGGCTAAGTTGATGGAGACCAAGTGCAGTTAAACTATCTACAAAAAAACATTCAAGCAAGAATGAAGAATCAGAAACTAAGAGAGTAGAATCATCGTCAGAAAGAGACCAAGAAAGACTGGGAATATTAAAATCACCCATTAAAATGAGTTCGTCAGAGATATTCATATTATTATGAACAAAAGTTATACAGTCAACTGTTCTTTCGTATAAAATACAAGGACTCGACGGAGGAATATATGTCAAAAAGACATAAATATCCTTATTATTAAACACGAGTTTAACACACAAGATCTCCAGACCGTGAGGGTTCGGGACAGGAACAACTACACAATTAATGCAGCTTCGGACTGCTAATAACAGTCCACCACCCTTTAATCTCAGATCGGAAACATAGCGATCCCTACGAAAGACTTGAAAGTCTGAACTAAAAAGTTCACAGTCTGAGAAACTACAATTTAGCCCCGTTTCTGTTAGAGCAATAACATCATAGGAAGAATTCAGAGACGAGGCAAAAATCGCCTGGGTTTTGGTGCGCAGTCCATTTACGTTTTGATAGTAAAGGGACAATTGTCTAAGTTTTTTGGACCAGAACCAGGTGCATTATTACGACGAGATATAAATTCTTTAAGGAATACTCCAGAGGGCCATGAATCAATATTTAACAACTGATTGAAAAGATCAGTATTAGTCAAAACAATCTTAAAGGAGGCAATGGAACTAGTTTCTTTACTAATTTTATCACATCTAACTGCTAATCCAGTTGAAATAAATTTTCTTGAGAGCAAATAGCTTATGACATCATCCGGGGATGTTTGGGGATCAAATCTGGAAATGAAAGTGGCTTTTGGACGAGGAACAGTAGTAAGCAGATGTGGCTGTGTTGGTATAGAAGAAGAAGACTCAGTGGAATTAACATCAGTAAGAGGCGTATGAGAACTATTCAAGAAAACTTGGGTAGATTTCAAGGGTGCAAAATTTTTATTAACGGATGCATTCGAAGAGGGTTGGCCAACATTAGAAGATGTAGACTTCGAGGGCGCGGAATTGTTATTAGCGGATGCTTTAGCAGAAGCTTGGCTAATATTAGAAGATGTAGATTTATTCACTCGAGTCTTTTTGCGTGTAGGACGTGGATGAGATGCAAGACCATCAATATTGCTATTCACTTCCACCGAATTGCAATCATCACTTCGAGAAGCAATTCCAGTAATACAATTCAGCACGTTATTAGCGTTAGTGGAGTCAGTAGAAGTAGAAATGTGTTTATTGCAAGGCATAATCTCACAACAAGTCGAAGCATCAACCAAAGTTGGATTGTCTGTACTAGTCGAACAATCTACTAACGTGTTAGTCTTTTTAACTGAATTAAAAAAGTTGTTAACTAATGTGCATAGTGTGTCATGAGATCTAACAGGATTCGGTAGGACAGTTGATGCCGGAGAAATGATGATATCTGTAGACTGCACATCTGTTGAAGTGGGTAGTAAACACTCCTTTATCTGAACACGATGCTCTCGTTTTTTGTGTTTATTGCTAGTTTTGTTGTTACTTGTCTGCTTTTTACTGATGCTCTTATTTAGTGGTGGTGAATCGACAATCGTATCTGTGGGGCCATCCGTCTGACTTGAAGTGTTAAGAACGGAACCCACGTTACTCGATTTTTTCAGCTGGGAAGACATCATAGAAAGAGACTTATCCGCACTGTCAGCAAGCAATTTTACAACTTTTAAGTCTCCGTGCATTACCTCGAGTTTGTGCGTAAGAGCGTTACTGGAAGAAGTTGGCACAGTTATCGTACTCCCTGAAAATCCAGTCGTAGAGCCACTATCTGGCAAGCTACTAATGACTGTATTTAATTTAACATCAGTTTGCGCATATTTTTTTGTCAATTTGAATTAAACTGCAACAAGCGTGAAGTTTATCAAACTGCGTACCATATTCTCGAAACTCGTCAATGCAATCATTTAAAATAGATATGCTATCTGATATTTTATTAACTTTATTGCATATAAAGGCGTAATCACTTTTCAAATCATCAAAAGCAGTGGTAGTTTGATCAATCCTCAAGACAGTCATTTTTAAAAGTTTTAAAATATGGCAAGGTTTTATACCTACGCAATCGTTACAAGTAAATTGTCTTGCAGTTGTGAAGTTATGTGAGGCTTTCACACAGTCAATATGGAAGGCACCATCGCATATTCCGTCGCAGTAAATACTATTGTCCCCATCGAAAGGAAGTTCGCAAATCCCACAGTACACCGTGGATGTAGATAACGACGTCGGCATTTTACTTTCACAAATAATTGCTAGACAATAAATATATTTATCAAGTAACTCACCAAAAAAACCGGGTCGACCCCACGGAGCTTATGTGGAGATTCAAAAAAAAAAAAAAAAAATACTGAAACGCGGAGATAAATAAATTGAAGTCAATGTAGCAAATAAATTTTGTTCAGCACTGTAATGTTGAAGAGTGTCTGTACTAAGTCAATACTAGAACTACACTATTCTCAAAAAATATAACAAAA
Organism: Chorisops tibialis; assembly: GCA_963669355.1. Classification (NCBI taxonomy): domain Eukaryota; kingdom Metazoa; phylum Arthropoda; class Insecta; order Diptera; family Stratiomyidae; genus Chorisops; species Chorisops tibialis. Next base: position 112,536,605 of record OY770262.1, on the reverse strand, counting down.
ATATATCAGTTATATCAACACTTGAAACACTGGTTTGGATATACACTTAAGCTCTGGCTTGGATATACATATATAAAAAAAAATATGTCAACAAAAAGGCAATCGGTAACGGGAATCCTCGCAGAAAACAGCCGAGAAGAAAATTGAAAAACTTATTACGCACTAACACTGTGCATCACCAGAAAACCGAGCCTTACAAACCGTAAACTGCAGTCACAACAACACGATTAAACATAAAAACTGCTACGAAACGCTTTCAAGAATATGCAGATTAAATAAACAAACAGTAGCGCACAAAACACAACACAAAACAACCGAATGACAGATCTTCTCCTTACCGAGACAATAATTGACCTCATACTCTGGGTCATCCAAGACCTTACTCGGAGCATAGGCCGGACGTAAGAAAGGCTTTTCTTGCTCAAGAGCCAACTGTTCGTTAAGAGCATCGAATTGTTTCAAAGCGCTCCCAAGAATATCGCGAAACAAACATTCCATCTGGAACTCTTCGGGTTCCAAAAGCTCAATATTCAGCACCGACATGTTTAAAAATAAATGTATACTAGAATTTATCAAAACGCGAATGTGAAAATAAAAATTAAGCAAAAAAAACTAAAGATAAAAAAAATTGAATTTACGCAAGAAAAATATAGCGAATAAATCAATATTATTTTATAACCAAAATCAGAATAAAATTGAAACATAGAAAGAGTTCCCAGAACTCCACCGGAGAGACAGGCATTCATCATCGTCACGAGTGTAATATTTTCCGTAGGCTGAAAGTTATCGAGTAGTACAAGTATCATGTGGAAAAGACAGGATTTAGGGATTTGAATTAAAAAGTAATTTATTTTAAATCTTGAATATATTTTCCAATGAATCGAAAGCTCTAATGATTTGAATCCTATTACTAACGAAATTATTCGGAAGATTAAAAATTTTTCTTTAATCAACGGACCCGGTCCGGATAAAATTCCGCGAGAATCCAAATCATTGCTTAACCTCGATACTACCAAATAATAACACTAACACTAGCATTCGATAGGTTTTTTTTTCGAAAACCAACGCCAATCGCGGATAGCTAGTGCGATCATTATCCAATAGCAAACTAAAGCAATAAAATCAGGTAAAAAGAATACGCCCACAAGCGAAAAATATGTCCCTAATAGATCATACACTTAAGCTGCGCTTGGGTTACCTATAACCTACGTTAATAAAAATCAAAATACATCGCGCGACAAAATCCAAAATACTTCCTAATCAATTCGAAAAAGGTTTAAGAAGAAAAAATCGTGAAATTTACACAAAAAAAATTAAAAATAAAATGCAAACGAAATGGAATTTTCGCTAGAAAAGAATTTCGTCGAATGCAAAGTGCAGCCAATAAGAGAGAGAGAGAGATAAAAAGTGAGAGAAATCATAATGAAATGCGAACAAAGAAATTTCGCTAAGCAAACTATACAAGTATTAAGTGAGTGTGCTGATAGAGAAAAAAGTTTAACAAAATAAAATTGGAATTGATTGCATAGATTTAGGATATTAATAAAATTTAAAGAAAGTGAATGAAAGTTGTAACCGAATTTATTTCGGTGCTTGAAAATTTCTCTACTGTAATTTCAACGAGAACCAGAACAAAATCGCTCGATCAAGTTGAGTGAACTCGACTTGCTGCAGATTATGATCGCCTGGTATTTCAAGTTGAATTAATATCAAATTTTTGGTCTACTATTATTAAATTTTCATTTTCTTTGATATTAACCGAAAAAACCACCTAGAGTCAACCGACATTATCAAGATTCTAACTTGAGTAAATTACCAAGTCATATTATTCAAATACCAAAAATCTATATGCTAGAAGAAAGAGTGAGATAAATGTCGTTGGGACGAAATTCGTATCCAGCGGAAATGTATAAAATATGAAAGCGTTGGAGAGAAAAAAATCATAAAGAAAGAGAAGAAAATTAAATAGGGCAAAACAAAGAGGATCTTGGCCGATAAGACAGAATAATAAGTAACAAAATAACGTATTTGTCACACATTTGGGCGCCACTGTTACGCGATGAAGGAAATCCTTCATTCCGCTTCAGATAATGGGGATTTCTTAGGTCGAGGCAGCACGATTTCGCCGGCGGCTCAGGAGCTTGGGATGGGTCGTTGACCCAAGAAATCCTCATCCTTGTTCGTGCTGATGAACAAAAATGGAACGGGAAAGGGATCACGATACCGTACTACCCAAGCGATTCATTCGCTTAGCGGGATGTTTTCATCCCCCGCTAATCCAAATTAGCGGATGATAAAAAAAAAAACCTTAATACAGGAAATTTGCGTATCACTCATGACGATAATTCACACTTACCCGATATCCGGACAAAGCCTGGGAACTCTCTCATGAGTTCCTCACTCACTCATCTTGAGAAACAAAAAAAAAAGAAACGAAAAAGAGAAAGAAGAAAAGAAAGGAAAAAAAAAACGCGCGCAATTAATTCATTGGTTGTTCCTAGGCACTTACCAGAGAAAGAAAATTTGACACTCGAAGAAAGAAAAAAATTATAACTTAAATTAACATATAATTATATTTCATTAAATTCTTGCTATTGAAATAAAAAAATGATAATATAAAAAATTCAATATTTGGTACTTAACGTTGGGGCCCTTGCTGCATCCAGATGTGTCGAAGAATTTCAGTACAAATTAGCGCTCTTTTCAATTTTTGTTAATGTCACTTGTTCAATTATAAGGTAATTTTTTCTTATTTGTTTTTCAATGTCACTTATAACTTTATAAAGTTCTTTTAAGCTATTAATTATGAACTTAACAAATTCAACTTCTATTAATGTCACTTATTGTATTATTTTTTTTTTATTGTCTTATTTTTTCCTAACAACAAAACGATGTTCACCATCAACGCCACTTTTTACTCCATCCCCTATCGAGTTTTTTCCCTTTTATCTTTCCTTTTTTTTTATTATTAGTAACCAAATGTGTTCTCCTGAACACAGTCTATTTGCTTCTCCGCGAAAGCCTTTCCACTTTTTTTCAAATCCCGGCAGACCGAGCTTTAACGGCTTTCCTCCCCATCTCATCGCTAGTTTTGGCGCCAAAATACTTTCCAGCAGTGCTGCCCTAGGAGTTTTTATGTCCAAAATTTTTCAGTTCATTATTTGGCGCGAACTAATTTGATTATTTTTATTATTATTGCGTTCTTTTAAGTTTATTATTTTAGTCGTATTATTATTTTGTTATAATTTCATGTTTAGAGACAAAAAAAACAATATAACGTGTATCCTAATTGTACCTAGGGACAGTATGGGAACAAAACAAAAGAAAATAAAGCGATAAACTACGACCAAAATGAGGGAAGAGTAGAATTGGATTCTGGTAATGGCTAAAACGAAATTTACAAAAAAAAAGTTTCGCAACACCACCCACTAGCGCTTCAGCGTTTCGCTGGAATCTTTCGCCATCCGTGCCCGCTTGGCACTTGGTCCGTCGTCCCGCTCACCATGGCATCGGCGGTGGTTATTGATAAACTTACTCACCTGCGCAACTCGTACGCCGGCTTTCAGCGCCAATGCTTTTTTTTCTTCATCGCTTGGCTTGGCACTTCGGCCCCCTTTCACCCACCAGCGCTTCAGCGTTTCGCTGGAATCTTTCGCCATTCGTGCCCGCTTGGCACTTGGTCCTTCACGCTCAGCATCGTACTGGCGGTGGTTTTTGATAAACTTACTAACCTGTGCAACTCGTATAAATAAATAGAAGATACAAGAAATGATTTACTTATGCAAAAAGCTATAAGCACATTCGACGAAGAAGAGGATCAGTATGATGTTTTTGGCAAATATGTTGCATCCGAAATGAGAAGTATCTCTTCCGAATATTTACGCAAAAAAAATGAAAAGAAAATTTCAGCAAGTCATGCTGGAGAAGATGTATGAGGAGGACGAGCTACTATCAAGTCTTGCTTCTCATAGCCACAGTAAGTAGCCCAATTCGATAGCTTCTGAACAACATATAACTCTACAACTACCATAAAATCAAGTATCTTGCATACATACTGAAACTGAAAGTACCTTATCACCTATTTTACAATTATTACCTTAATGTAATCTTCTTTTAATGCGGACACAATTGCTTTGCACACTTCAGGGACAATGAGGCTTATTGTACATTTTGGTATCCTGAATAAATAGCTTAAACTTGCGTAAGAATCACCTATAAACATACAATGTTTAATTTCAAACAATTTACTTGTCAATAAAGATAGTAAAATACTATTTCACCAAGTAATGATTTACTTACCTGATGCTATAAATCGTAAGGACACAGCGAGTCGTTCAGTTACACCGATAGCTTTTCTAAATTTGGTATCTTGCTTTGATATAAGAGAACCAATCTTACAAGCAATCTTTTCGAAATCATTAATCAATTCGAAAATTGCGCTGGATCCTCAATACTAAGCTCAGACATTAATTGCCCGTAGGCACCGAATTTATCGCGTCTCGAAATTCACTCTCGAACCCACACTGAACGTTTTTTCTTCTTTTTTAACAGTTTCAAAATAAATACACTCGCCGCGATTTTTCGTTTCGATGCTTTCATCTTGACCACATGAACTGAACTGCAGAATGTAAGATATGTATGACACATGTGTCCGTATGTATGATGTAAACGGGTCGGACATTTCTTCTAATTTCAGCATTGCGAGAACTGTTAGACACTTATCCACGACATAAGTATCTGGTAATTTCTCTCAGATGTAATGACCCGCTTTTTCACTTTATAGACCAAAAAAAAACAACGTTTTTATACGCGCACACAAAAGAATTTTTTTTTTTTCTTTCTTTTTTCGACTTCATTAGCCGACGGACGGCTGTTCAAGCAAAAAAAATTGGACTTCACACAAATTTACAGCACTGATCGTCCTTCTAACTTCATCTTCGTCGTGGCTTGATTCGGGGGTCGGGCTTCTGTGTAAGTTAGCGTAGGCGGCGGTGGCAGCAGTTTGCTTCAGCAAGGCTGGCGTCTTTTTTTGCGTTTGGGCATCGTTGGTGCAGGTGTCCGATCTTCCAGCATCGAAAGCAGGCCCGTGGGGGCCTCTTCTCGTATGGGCATAGGGACTGGTAGTGCCCCATTTTTGAGCAATTAAAGCAGCGTGGAACTTCTTCGGTAGTAGGAATTGAAGCGGTATTCGACAGCTTGTCAGCAACTTGGCGTCGAGGAAATTGAGCGCCGCTCGGTGGTGGGCTCGTTTGCCCGAGAATCCTCCTCTCGTGGATGTTCACTAGCTCTTTTAGCTGACTGATGGTTTGAGCGTTTAGTAGCAGGTAGGCCTCTGGACTGCGTAGACGTAAACCATCCACGACAAAAGCCACGGTTTCGGTCTCCGAGACCATCGCCCTCTTCGCGATTGCCTGCATCTTTATGATGTACCTCTGGATGGTTTCCTCATTCCGGTTCCAGCCGCGACTACGTAGTTGTCGGAATATCTCTTGTTGAGAATAGTGGCGTCGGAATACGTTTACCAAATCTTGCTTTAGCTCGACATAGGTGTGACTTCTGGTCGTTCTCAAAAAAACTGCGGCTGTCCCGGTCAGTAATTGTCTGAGACTTATGTACGTGTTTGAATTCTTCATCGCATCTTGTGGAATCGGTAAAGGCTTCGAATTCGGCAATGAAGCTATCCACGTCGTATTTGTCATCCCCGCTGAATTTATTGACCATGTGCTCCACGTCGCAGAAGCCAGTGCGGCGGGCCACAGTTTGTTTTAAATTACCGCTCTCTAGTCTAGAAACTGCTTGTCGGAGCTCCAGCAATTCTTTCCGTCTCAGCAAAGCGCCGATTTCTAGATCCGTATCGTCAGCAGCGGAGATAACAGAGTGGCTGCCGGTCGAGGCGGCGGTTTCAGAATGGACCAGCGCGGCAGGATGAGGCCTAGTAGCGGATGGCGTAAATAAAACGTTTCCGGCAGCCGACGCGTCTGTGTCAGCGACTCTGTTGTGCGTGGCCGCGGCTGCAGTAGCAGTGGTTTCCGGATGTGTAGCGAAGGTACTAACGGCAGCGGTGTCGGCAGTCGGGGCGGCGGCAAGTGTAGTTTTGGCTTCGACGACGTCGGTGGCTGCGGTAAAGTAGGTGCGGCAGGAGCGGCTGCGATTTTCACGGCTGGGGCAGAAGTTGCAGAAGTGGCGGCTATCATCCCGGCTGGGGCGTAAGTTGCAGTGACATCGGCTTTAGTGACTGAGACATGAGTTACCGGAATAACAATGGTCTTCGCAACTGTGTTCGAAGCGGCGGTGGTGTGCATAGCAGCAGAGGCTAACGGTGCATCGATGATGTCCGTCTGCAGCGGGCATGAGGGCCATATCAGAAATTTCGGCGGCAACGTTTTCATCCACGCCGATCCCGGGCATCGCGGCGTCTGTACTCATTCCAGGCGCACTAGAGGCTTCGCCCCGAATCACTCCTTCGTTTAGGGCGCGTAGTTGGGCCAATGTTGCGGTCGGTGACACTTCCACACCCATGGCGGTGAGTGCCTCGATCAAATCCTGCTTCGTCGGTCGGGTCGGCATTTTGCAGATTCTCTCTCGCGTTTTTTCGGGTAAAACCCCACACCTGATTTTGTAAGAGGCTCCCTTTTTTTTACAGAAAAACACTCCTTCGCAAACTTAGCTTTTTTTCTTTTATTTTAATTGCTTCCTGTCTCGTCGGAGGCCTGTATCTGACAAACTTTTTTTTTACAGTTCTCTTTCTTCTTTTTTTCGTGCCCGAGGGTGCGTTCTCACTTTTCACATTTTCCGAAGGTTCTCAATTTTTTTTTCGTCAAGATTTTTATACTACACTTTAAAGGTTTGAAATGCTTGTTTCTTGGTCTTAATTGCATCGAAACATTCATTGTAGAACCAAGAGTCCTTCGGCGGCCTAACTCTATTATGACTGGAAGATATGTAGATCTACATACCTTTCAGGATAATCTCGGCGACAAGTCTTCAAGCTTCATCGCAGTCGTTGGAATCAAAGCACAATTTCCAATTAAAGGCATTGACGAAGCCATTTAGCGCCCCCCAATTGGTTCTTTTGAAATGCCAAATATTTCTTCGGGGAGTCTTGATTGTCAGCGGTGTAAGTGCTGCAACTGGGAATTGTGAGAGAATCGAAAAATGGTCCGTATTTCCAATTGGCGATGGTGATATGACAGAGACAGAATATTTCTCTGGGTGGCTAGTGAGAAAAAGGTCAATAAGGCTGGAAAAATGTCCTGCAACATCCGGTAAACGAGTAGGCTCATCTACCAGCTGTGTTAAACCGTTTATAGAAGCAAAAAGCTCAGTATCACGCCCCTCCTGGTCCGTAGTCGAGGAGTGTTTAAGCCAGGCAATGTTATGAACATTGAAATCGCCCGCGCTAACGATTTCACCGTCAGGGTTTGCAGTGGTGTTTATTGGCTGGATAGATTCAGTTAACCCATCCAGTTCTAATAAACTGTTCGCTGCAGTCATTGCTGGGATTCTATACACATAACAGATGTACATGGCGTGTCTTTGGATTAGCAATTTTATCCAGATATATTTAAATTCTGGATTGGAGCAGTTCTCCAAATAGGAAACTAATTGGAAAGACACATCATCGCGGATCTAGAGTGCGGGAATAAGGTGATATCTGGGAACAGAATAAAACTGTTCACTTCCCGTTACCTAATATTCACCAAGTGCTAGTATATCCGGTCTTTTAGTTTGGATATGGATATACAGCGAGTGATAGGCAGAGTTCAGTCCCCGAACATTAACTTGATCAATAGTGAAGCTACCCATGATGAATAGTGAAGCTACCCATGATCAATACGACTTTCACTTTAGGGAGCGAATAATAAAAAATAGAAAATAATAGCAAAATCAAGAAAACAAGAAAAAAAACATAAATAGTATAGAGAAAACAAAAAGAAGAGAAAAAATAATAAAATACCTATGAAAATGTACAAAAAAAAAATGTACTATTTTATTTAGCTAGGACACAAAAAAATCAAAATTGGATAATAAGAAAACGAAAATAAAAAAGACTAAAAACTATACATATAACAAAATACTGTAGAATCCTGATAGAACGACTCTCAAGGGACCGGCGATATTTGGTCGTACTAATCGGACGACGCATTAAACGACTTTATAATTTAAGCTTATTTTTATTATTAACATATATTACTATAGTTCTCTTTAAATAATATACATAGTGTAGATTACTTTCTATGAAAATAAAACAAATACACATTAAAATTAGCAAAATGATAATTTAACATTTCACATATGTATGTACATAGGTATATGTATTACAGATCAGAGAAACAATAATGTTAATTTTTGTACATATGTATATAAGTTCTGTATGTAATTCTTAAATGTATGTATGTATTTACTGACGAAAAAAGTTTTTAATTTTTGTTTGTTTGCCACCGATTTTTGTTCTATAGTAAGAACTTTGTATAGCATTGTGAATACGAGACATTATACTTTTCATAACATCATCATCAAAGTTAGTTTGAACAAACACATTAAGCGTTTCTGCAGCCTTTAGGGCATCAGACACACTGGGAGACAAACTAGTCTCCTCCGGTTCTTCATCATCTCCGTCGCTATCTTGCATGTTGGCGATGATTTCCGCAATGTTTTCGTCGGACGGCTCTTCACACGTGGCGACAGCGTCATCAACAGACTCATATTGTTCAAGGTCCTCGCTTGTTATGGGTAGCTGATTATCAATAGCCCTTGCCCAAACGTTCAGCGGTACGTCGTCTTCTTCGTTAAAGTCATCTGCGTTTGAAGTTATGATACAGTCTACATTACCTCGGACAAATCCAGCGTGTTTATAGCAGTTGAAAATGGTTCTTTGCGTAAGTTTGATCCAAGCATCGTAAATCATTAAAATAGCATCGAGAATCGTAACCTTTGGGTGCTCGTCGCTAGCTCCGACGTCAAGACACTCAATAATTTTCAGGACAAAGTTTTTACGAAAGTGTGATTTTAAAGCTCGAATAATCCCTTGGTCCATTGGCTGCAATACTGAAGTCGTGTTGGGAGGCAGAAACACCAGAGTTATGTTTCTCAGGTCAGTAATATGGGGATGTGCAGGGCAGTTGTCAACCAAAAGCAGGATTTTCTTATTTTGTAGTTCACGATCCCAAGCGCGATTCTATTTGGTTAAAATTTCAGCAGTCATATAGGCTTTGCGATTGCTTTCATAATCCACTGGTAAGTGACGTACATTTTTAAAACATCTAGGATGTTGAGATTTCCCGATTATGAGAAGTTTTTTTTTATTTGTGCCACTCATGTTGGCTGCCACCATCACAGTTACTCGTTCTTTTGAAAATTTCCCACCTGTGCATTTTTCGCTTTTAAATTTCAATGTCTTATCTGGGGTCAATTTATAAAATAAACCAGTCTCATCAGCATTAAAAATGTCTTCATCACTAAATTGCGCGCGCAAATTAGGCCAAACCTTTTCTAACCAATCACTCACATCACTCTGTCGAACTGACAAGGACTCTCCAGCAATTTTACCGACGACGATGTTGTGTCTTACTTTAAAACGGCTTATCCAACTCATTGAGCAATTGAAGTTGGGAATATTCAACCTTGAGCAAAAAAGTTAGCTTTTTATTGAAGCAGAGGTCCATTTACGGGTATTCCCCGGTTACGCTGAAACTTAAACCACTGTAATAGTGCTTGATCTACTTGTTCTTGTATGGGTGCCCTCACACGTTTAGGTTTCAAAACATTGGCATTATACAGGGCTTCTATTTTATGTTTATTTTCTTCATGGTGGATATTGTAGAGTGAGACACACCGAACTCCTTCGCAAGGACTATATTTGATTCACCAGTTTCTAAACGGTGCAATATTGCACTTTTTTCTTCAATTGAGAAACACTTTCGCTTCACGGAACTCATTTTAGCGTCCTATCAACCGATGAACACTGACTGTGATTTATGCGCGTCAGACAGCGGAGAGAAGAGCAACCCGGAACGTTGTGACGAGAAATGTTCGGCTGTAAACAAAACAATGCGCGTTGTTCTAACCGGACGGTTTATCATAAAATTAGGTCGCTAAAAGCAGTTGGTCGCTCAAACCGGAGTCGTTCTATACGGATATGCTTTCATAGTACGTCAGTATGAAACCAAACTTCAGCTTGCATTTACGTCGCTAAAAACGGCTAGCCGTTCTAAGCGAAGTCGTAATAAGCGTGCCTAGGACAATACACAAAAAAAGAAAGAAATTATGCTATAAAATTTGCCTAGGACAACAACTAAAAAAATTGGAATAACAAGAAAAAATAAAGTAATGTTTGGTACACCAAACTCAAACTATTGCTAAACTAAAAAAGTCAAATAAAATAAAAACAACGCTATGGTAACACCAAAATGAAAACGATACACAAACAGAAATACAACAAAAGCAATTTAGCTAGATCGGAGTCAACAGCGTTAAACTGTTATTTACCCGCGCACTTAGCACGGACAACAACAAGAACACTGCAGACTCCGGACCGTTAGCTGATACTTAGCTTCGATAATGGAAACGATGCCGACGCGCACATAATGAACAATAATCAATTAAATTTAAACATAACACAAAATCGCACTGCATTTAAATTCAGAATTGAAAGCAAAATATGTATAAATAAAAACAACAACAAAACAAATTAAAACAGAACTAAAAAATAAATAAACTAAATAACACGAAGCGCGTCTGCACACGATCACTGTGCGATGTCAACTCATATTCAAAGTACGGAAATCAGAGCTGAGTTAATTTAAATGAACTTTTTGGTAAAAGGACACAGCTATTTGCCTAATGAGGCAAATTTTGCTATTATTGAGTCTCATGCGAACAATATTCCAAACATTTTCTCACCAGATAATTGGTATAATATAATTAAAACTGTAAGATTGATAAAAAAAAATATAAATAAATGAATCAAACACAAATTTATTTCTATTAAAAATAAAAAACAAAATAAACATTCCATTATGAAGGAGAAGTGGTCGAAAACGGCCATCTGAAAAATAAATAGTCAATGCATGAGTGTGGTGTACAATACATTGACACTAAAAGCAAACACTTCCGAGCAACCACCAGCCAATATACAAAATTAACACTGAGAAAATATAATGACAGACACGAATTCGGACACCGTCAAGGGAGAACGCACGAGACGGTAGTCAGCATAGAGGGGAGAGGAGAGCCATCTCCATACACATGGGGTGGAGAGCAAACCCGCATGTGCCACTATACTCGAGGAGGAGAACCATCCTCGCCAAGGTCAAGGAGGAGCACCATCCTGACCTTCTCCACGAATCAAATCGTACAAAAGAGAAAAAAAACAATCATCACTGACTGGCGGTCATTCAAAAGTAACTAAAAAAATAAGCTCTACACAAACAGGTCGTTGAATACGGCACACACAAAACTCAGTGAAAACTCACCCCAATGTTTGCCACAACAAAACCACACACTAAACTTCACCTCATTAATGCCGCTGATCGACTGAAGATCCGATGTATGTACTAAACATTGCGATCAGCAAATTCGTCATGCTCCACAAACACGCTCAAAACATCATTCATATGTAAAGGTCTTCCGAGAGAACCCAACAGCACACTGCTTTAGCCAAGCAAAGTTCTTTTCAATTCCTATACACGACACCCGAAAACTCTTACAGGCCTTCAAGGTCAGTAACAAGAAGCATGCAGAAAGAATAACAAAACAGTGAAGCCATGCAATAATTAGACACTAAAGCGTTTACTACAATGACGCTACGCAAAATTTGACCACCCACGATGGCCATAAGAAGAACAGTACAAACCTCTTCTTACAAAACATGTTAAAAGAAAGCGCCATTTAGTGTAATCCAAATGACTCACCAAGATTTATTCTCAACAAAATTTAGTTGTTAACAGAAAACGTTACAAGGTTTTCATTAAATTGGCTTAAAATGTTCTGCATAAGGTTGAAAGGTTCGAACCCCACCTCATACATTGTAATTATGACTATAATGAAGATTCAGAATTTAATGCCATTAAATAAATAAATATAAGTTGTAACAGCTGCGATGAGTGGTTTCACCAGAAACCCTCTCATCGACATCCTGCTGACACGCCACCTTGGCAGTGTCCCATGAAGTGCCTACGAAGTGACTGGTGGTACATCTAGCACACGCACGTACTAGCTCGTCGGTAGGGGGGGTTCGTCACTTCTCTTCATGGACAAAAAAAAATGTACCAAAAAAGTGGGGGCTGACCACCAGGTTTGGGAGGTCCTGGTGAGGTAGTCAGCGGACAACGATCCGACCCATACTTAAAAGGGGGAAAGCGGAATTGCAGTCGTAAGAAAAAAAAGGAAGGGGGGGGGGGAAACTTCTCGACTACGCGTGCTATTCCATCCTCACTCTCTCTCTCTCTCTCTCACCCTTCTCCCGTCCTTCCTGTTCTTCTAACCTTCCATCCGAATCTCTGGTCTGGATATCATTTTAGTTACCATTTAGGTTAGACAACTAAAATTCCAGAAAATTTCACAATAAATCCGTACTCAACCTGCACTATTGCCGGTGACCTTGCTTTAACGTGGTAAACGAATGAGAGAAAGAAAAAAATGCTTCGTAAAGCGGAACAATTCTTCTTCTTGCAAGGAAACAAGCTTAACTTTGAGCAGAGTTTCTTTGGTATGCATATATATATATAAATATGTTTAAAGGAGAAGTTCACTTACCGCTCAAAACATTGATTTTGAATCTGGCGGAATTCCAAAACTAGAGGTCTCTGAATAATTCTGTCGACGGTCATTAACACAAAAAAAAACTCATGCGGTTTTCTAAATTCCTTATATGTCTTTTCACTTCGATTATTTAATTATTCGCTAATCCAAAAAAGAAAAACTTGAAAAATTACCATGCGGTTTTCCAATTTTTATATAATTCTTTTCACTTTGCATATCACGATAAAATTTATTCTTCCCGAATCCAAATCTAAGCTAAAACTAAACTAAACCATGCGGTTTTCAATTTTTATATAAGGAAAGGATAGGCGAATCCTCAATAAATAGGCAATGGCAGACTTTATAAGGTATCTTAATTTTTAAAACAAAAAAAAAGGAAACGGCATAGATGGGTCTCCATCTTTACCGCCCCAGCAAACTCCCAATTGCATGCCTACTTTGAGAACATCATGATGTAAGGAGGAGACAAAAAAAAAAAAAACCGAGCTATTATGAAGCCAATTATACGCACTCTGCTGAAGGTATACTTGTGTTAATAAACAAAAAAAAGGAATAACCGGTCAGTCGCTCTGTTAGTTGTAGCTCAAGTGATGAACAACCAATCTTGAATACTTTTAGGTATATCCAGAAAAATCGTATGAGTAGATACATTAGCCCGCCAAGCTCCAAGACAAGGGTTAAGGAAGGGTTCACTACAATAAAAAAAATATAATGCCAAATCAAGGGATACAAATTCAGTAAAAGAATCCCCAATTTTCATAAAGTATGCCCGGCATACCTTCTCGTTAATGAGGCTATTGCGACGTTTCTATCTTCCGTAGACTCATCAAAGTAATGATTACCCCCTTAGAAGGGGTGCCAAAGCAAGGTTGTCAGAATTTGGATAATTCTTCCCTTGAACAAGAAAATTGATAAGAAAGAACTAAAAGAACTTCCACTTATCTGGGGAGAAGGTCGGTTAAATAACCTACTCCAGTTTCAACCATCTACAGAATTCCACCAGCTGCGAATTGGCCTTCCATAGACGGTTCTCGCCGCGCGATGTCACTCCTAGGAGTTGGATGTTTGCCGAACTTTATCACTTTCGGTTAGTTCTACACAGACTGCTGGCAATTTGGCCACTTTGTGAACATTATCACTTAAAAAAAAAAACTTCGAGAAAACTAAAATTTATGGATTTGCTCTAATTCCGGGATGATTAGAAGAACCACTTGCTATTGAAAAACCACTAGTATTTTATCACATTCCACTAATACAAAATAAAATGTCTAAAAGGAAAACTCAAAAAAAAAATTTAGCTATGGATTTTCTCACTTTTGGATGATTCTATACAGACCACATGTAAACTAACCGATTTATGATTTATATCAAACAAAAACTTCGAGAAAATTATCATCCGTGAATTTTCTCAACTTCCGGCAGTGGTAGACGAACCACGTGCTATTGCCTCACTTTTAGGATTTTAACACATTCCGTTAGTCAAACAACATGAATAAACGGAAAATTCTAAGGAAAATTTAACTATGGATTTTCTCACCTTTGGTTAAATTATCTAAAGACCGCATGCAAAAGTAGCCGATTTATGATTCGTATCACTAAAAAAAAAACTAAGAAAAATTTAGCTATGTAGTTTCTCACTTTTTGGTTAAATTTTCTAAAGACCGCATGCAAAATTAGCCGATTTACGATTCGTATCACTAAAAAAAAACTAAGAAAAATTTAGCTATGTTGTTTCTCACTTTTTGGTTAAATTTTCTAAAGACCGCATGCAAAAGTAGCCGATTTATGAATTATACCAAAAAAACTTAAAAATTTAAAACTTATGGACTCGCTCAAATTCCGGGACTATTAGAAGAACCTCGCGCTTTGAAAGTTACCGACCAATCTATTTCACTCGCGAAGAAAATTTTGGCCTAACGGTTTTTCCCATTAAGGTTGCACACGTCACGAAAGCATTAGTATGGAGTCACTTCCTGTCAGTGGCTCCATCCCGTGACTAGCATGACTACTGTATACGGCAGGTTCACGCGCTCAATACGGTCTTATACGCGGGTACAACCAACACACCAAAGACTCCGGTCCGTTAGCCGACACTTAGCTGGAGATGGAGACTTGGAAATCTGACGGTGCTGTGATCCCCTCGAAAACGACACAATTCAAAATTTATTTATTTTTAAAAGCGTTAAAACAAAACTCGCGTCAGAAAATCGATAAGAAGACATGAACAAATATAAAAATATTTTTGAAAATAAAACAAAAAACGGTGTGAAAGCACGTCCGGCACCGAACACTGTTCAATCTCTCTCTCCCTCTAGTTACTTTGGATCGAGTCGATAAATCCTTCTCCATCCTTTAGATTAATTTTGAACACCCTATTATTCTGTACAAAGCATGCGTTCAATTCCGGTGTTGTACCAAACGGAGATACACGTTTCAAACTGTTAGTTGCAATTGGGTTACACCACCTCCTTGAAGATGCAGGCTCTCACCTATAAACAAAAACTAATGCGTCCAGGATTAGTTATTTGAAGGACGTAGTATCAGTAAATGATCCGGGCGGCAAATTAACTTGGATTGGGACTCGATATTTACCGCTCAAAGTAACCTTTTAGGATAAACATAAAGGCAATTATTTATAAGTCATAGCGGAAAAAAGTAAAAGTAGCAAGTGCTAGTTTTAATTTTTCTATATCATTTCCTTATTCCATTTTTATTGATCTGGAAGTTGAAAATTAATTTTCGGCTGTTTCGCAATTCGATGGTAAAATTACATACTTGTAGCTCAGTCTATGTTTAGATTAATAATCTGTGGGATATTGAAAGCTGTGATTAAATTCGTTCAGTTTTTGAGTGATGCTTTTGCAAACAAACACTATGCAAAATTTCCTTCAATTCAAACTTATTGAGCTCTTTAACACCAAAATAGTCGTTTTCAATGAGATTTTCTAAAATTTTTTCCATGTACAGACTTTTTTGTCCCGAACTTTTTTATTCTTTGTAAATCTATACCATTCAAATGTATTGGTATTTATTTTTACTTATTTAGAAAAAGATTCAATATTAAACTCACCAGTGACCGTGACGAATAAATTTACGTTTCTGAATTTTTAACCAAAAGCTTAATGCCAAAATACATTCAAATAAAAAAAATATATTAAAAACGAAATAAAAATAGGAAAATTTGCTAAAATAAATAAATTCGGTATTTTCAACCAATAAAAAAAAACCATACTGTTGAAAAAGTGAGAAAAATGTGTTTGGCCTGGTCGGTAAATGTCGGCAAAGCGCAGAAATAATAATGCAATGATGTCGTTTAGAGTAAACGTACGTAAGTCATGAAATAGGGTAAAAATCTCAAAGAAAGTTCAAAAGGCAAAATGATGATGGTTTCCGTACAAGCGTGCATAGAAATCTTAGCGACTCTACTCTAAGAAATCTATGATGTTGATGTACGGTAAAGAAATTTCGGATGAAAATCTTTCTAGTGCCATAGACCATAGCGAGCCCAATTCACATAAATGACATTTTTATTATGACGATGGTTGAATTTCAATGGTGACAAATTTCAGTAAGCGTTGAAAGATGAGCGGCCTTTGACTCTTCAAGCGTCGAAATAATCAACGAGAGCATTTTGAATTAAGTAGAGTGGAATAAAAAAAATCCGCAGACAAAAAAATTAATGATTTACATAAAATATTTACAAGGGTATTTGGAGTAGAGAGATGCAGTCCATTTGTGCGTTGTTAGCTTTCTATCTATCGAAAATTCAATCAATCAATCAAATTCCTGTTAAGACCCCCTATAGGGGCATAGGACAGAAACAACTCTCTTCCACAAGGCGCGATCCTGAGCATCGGCTTTAAGCTGTTGCCAGGACTTGTTTATTCCTCTGGCCTCCTGCTCAACTGCTCGCTTCCATGTTACATGGTCGACCAACCCGACGTCTTCCTTGAGGGTTATAATCCAGAGCCTGTTTTGCGATGTTTCGCTCTGGTTTCCTCAAAGTATGACCGATCCACTGCCACTTTCGCCGTTGAATATCAATACCTATTTTAGTCTGCCGAGTTGTACTCCAAAGTTCGTCGTTGGAGATTACTTCTGGCCAGAATATTCCTAAAATGCGCCGGAGGCATTGATTTACGAAAGTCTGTAGTTTCTTGGTAAGTCGAACGGTCACTTTCCACGTAGTACAACCATATAACAACACGGATTTGACGCATGCGTCAAAAACTCGCAGCTTCGTGCGAAGGGAGATCTCTCTTAACCTCCAGAAAGGGGAAAGGATACCGAAGGCCTGACGGGCTTTATTTAGCCGAGCCTCAACATCCTTTTCGGCTCCGCCGTCCATGCTGACAATGCTTCCGAGATAGCAAAAATCTTGCACCTCTTCCACATCCTGTCCATTAAGAACAATCGGTGTGCTTGCGTTCGAACCCATGTGCATGTACTTGGTTTTACGCACATTTATTTTCAGTCCCGCTTCTTTGCATTTAGAATGCAACAAGCGAACATTTGACTCGTAAGTCCGAACGGGTATGTGCAAGCAAACACACGTCATCAGCATAATCAAGGTGAGTTAAGATGTTAAATAGTCTCCATTGAAGACCTTTACCTTCCCCACCTTCCAGTGCAGCTTTTAAGATGTCATTTATTACCACCAGAAACAGGGCTGGTGATAATATGCAGCCTTGTCTGACACCCGTTCGCACAGGAAAGCTCTCGGACAGCTCTCCTCTATGCAAGACGCGACACCTTGCATCTTCGTAGGATTCTTTAATCATAGCTATGACCTTATCTGGAATACCTCTCCTACGCAAAGCATTCCATATGTAATCTCGCTTAACGCTGTCGAAAGCCTTCTCGAACTCCACAAACATGAGATGTAGTGGCGAACCCATTTCGGCTGACTGCTCTAATATTATCCGTAGGGTATTTGTGTGGTCGGTACAAGACGACCCTTTACGGAATCCAGCCTGATAAACTTCGAGAGTGCTCTCGACGACATCACTAATCCTATTGAGAATTACCTTAGCCATAATTTTTGATACGGCAGTAAGTAGACATATACCACGCCAATTGCCACAATCCCGAAGGTCGCCCTTCTTCGGAATTTTCACAATGACGCCCTCCTTCCATTCAGTCGGATATCTTCCATCATTCCACACCTTAGTGAAGAGTGGGAGGAGTATATCGGCTGTTATTTCCGGGTCCGCTTTGAGGAGTTCGGTTGGTAGTCCGTCTATACCTGGAGCTTTCCTTCCCGCCATTGACCGAATGGCGGAAACTATCTCTTCCTTATCTGGGGGATCGTCCCTAATAGAGGATTCTTGCGGTTGGATGTTTGGAAGTTGTTCTGTTTCCGGAATATCTTCATCTGACAAGATGTTTAAAATATCAGAGAAGTATTCCTTCCATCGTCGCAACTGGTGTTCACTCATATTAAGGAGAGTTCCGTCAACTGTTTCATGATTTTGAAAAGTGAACCCACATCCCCAAGGTAAGCCGCAGATTCTGCCTTGTTTGCCAGATCTTCAATGGCCTTTCTCTTGTCGCGTCTAACAGCCTTTTTAAGCTGTATATGAGCATCGCGGTAGTTCTGCCTCAAGTCGGGCGTTCGTTGGTTGACATCGGGTTGAGAGATGATTGCCAATTTGGCTTTTTTCCGATTGCCAACCTTGTCCCATGTGTCTTGTGACATCCAGGGTTTCTCACCGCTTTGCGCATATCCCACAGATTCTTCAGCACTAGTTAGAAAAGTGTTTCTGGTTGCCTCCCAATTGGCGTCCAGTGTGCGCATTTCATGTTCACCCAATGTGGATGACTTTTCGCGTAGAATGGTGGTGTATTCGCGTTTTTTGTTGGGATCTCTGAGTTTATCCATATTAAGCTTGCGCTTCATTTGAAGAATTTGTGGTCTTCGGATAGCTGCTGTACACAATCTCAAGCAGGCAACCATCAAGTGGTGATCGCTCCCCACGACAGCTCCACGTTTCGCTCGCACATCGAGGAGACATCTTCTCCATCGGCGACTTATAGCCAAATGGTCGATCTGGTTCTGAGTAACACCATCGAAAATTACGTCATGTAAAATATCGTATTATTGTAGAAGCGGCTGTTTTAGTAATTAAATTAAGTTTCTTTTTTTTAACTTATTTGTCAAAAAGGGTTTCTTGGTTACTAGATTATTTTTTATACAACAATTTCATTACACTTGAACAGCGTACTAGAGATTAACTTTAGAAATAAACTACCAACAAGGCGGGTGCAACTTTCTTATTATTGGGGCATGTTGAAGATGCGTGAAAAGTCAATATGCAGGTTAGAGTGGTTACTACAGACTTTCGTAAACCAATGCCTCCGGCGCATTTTAGGAATATTCTGGCCAGAAGTAATCTCCAACGACGAACTTTGGAGTACAACTCCCCAGACTAAAATAGGTATTGAGATTCTACGGCGAAAGTGGCAGTGGATCGGTCATACTTTGAGGAAACCAGAGCGAAACATCGCAAAACAGGCTTTTGAAGGAAGATGTCGGGTTGGTCAACCATGTAACACATGGAACCAAGCAGGAGGCCTGAGGAATAAACAAGTCCTGGCAGCAGCTTAAGTTGTTTCTGTCCTATGCCTCTGTAGGGGGTCTTAACAGGAACTTGATTGATTGATTGTAATAGAGTTAACTATCGCTTCTATTTATATGTCATTTATTTTGTTAATATTATTATTATATTATTAATAATAATTTGCCTCAGTTTTAAAAGCATCAATATCGAGTAATGTGATATGTTTTTTTTTTTTTTTTTTTTTTCATTTTAATCCTTTCAATTTTAGTATGCTTGATTGTCAGTGTCAGTACTTTGTGGTCAAGTTCTGGCCAGTCATCGTATTGGATGCTATGATTATAAATAATTTTTAGAATATATGTAGATACACTGTAAATCGGTTAGAACACAGTTCTAAAGAAAATGATGGAATTTCTTTTGCATTGCTAATTACGTTCAACCTCGGATCGCTTCATCTTCATCCAATCAGTTTAATTCAAATTACGCTAATTTGAAAAATATTACACTGTTATGTTAACAGGATCAAAATTTTCTGCGATCGACTTGATGCTGGTGCTGTTATTGAAATGAAACGCAATGTGTTTTGAACTAATTCCTTTATTAAATGTAATGACATAATTTTATTAAATTTAGTACATATGTGTTAATAAAAGTCACTAAGAATTTTGAAATGGAACGAAATAAGTTTTTAGAAAATTTTATTGAACGAAATAACTCTGAAATGTTCTGCAACACAGCCACTGCAACATTGAGTCAGTACGGTATTTTAATAAATATATAGAACTATATAACATGTTTAACAAAAATTCATTTCAGATATATAAATAACATAAAATGTCTAGAACTACATAACATATAACAAAAATTCATTTCAATAAAAAAAAAATATAAAATATAAACCAAAATCTGGAATCAAGTGGCGCTGCTTACTAATAAATGTTATCCGATTCGAGGAAAGAAGGTGGATCGCTCTCCACCATTCGCGTAATATGCGCGGTACGCTCATCGGGGAGCGCGAACACGAGAGCATTCGCGTCGTTGCCCACAACCTGGGGAAGAGGAAATCATTTACCATACTATAAAAACAGTAATTGATCTTGTTTGAATACCCTAAGCGCGTTCGACCGCGACGCGATATACGTCCATAAATTGCCGTACCCGGATACCCTCCACGGGATCCGGACGCCAGTCAACCGTAGGAAGTCCAGGTACAACTGGGTGGCCGTTATCGTTCCGGGCCTGCTTATGACAACAGCCCGCAGATTGACGTCTATGTCGCGTTCGTCCATTATCTGTAAATAGGTGAAATTAATTCCTAATAGTGCAGTAAAAACTTAAACTGTGCTGTCAATTCCAAGGTCGCCGATCGACGGGAACAATTCCCGATCGAAGGACGCCGGAAAAAACGGAAAAAAAACCGCAGACGCCGGGCGGAGAATTTCGAACCGAACAACTAAGAAAACCGAAAATGAAGGACGAAAGTTACATTTATTTGAAATTCCAAGGTCGCCGATCGACGGGAACAATTCCCGATCGAAGGACGCCGGAAAATTTCACATAACTTACTTTTAATTCCAGAACACTTTTCTTCGTACACTTTGCAGCCAGACACGGTTTTTTTCCAAACGATCTATTGAATTTGCGCGCTCGCGAAGAGAGCGAAGACAAACAAAACACAGAAGAGAGCAAAACACAGAAGAGAACTCTTTCGGCGGGAATATCGAGTTTTCATCGTATTCAAATTACTTTCAAATATTGATTGGGAGAGATTGATTGGTGATTAATTGGCGGTTGCCAATGCAGCGGTTGCAGGTGCAATATCTATTTTTTGCGATCGACAACAGGGGAAAAAAGTTTGCTGCCCAGAAATTTTTGTTTTTCGCGGCCAGTGAATAAATTTTCCTTATTTGGGAAGATTGCTGATTGGGTAGGTGGTTTGGTTTTTTGTCAAATTTTGGGGGGAGAAGGGGGAGGCGGGGGGATGGGCTAAGCAGAAAATACACTTGCTAATATCTCCACCACGAATGCAGATAGGAAGATGAAAATCAGCATTCGTATAGAGAGGGTTGTGGGACATACTCCAAAAATAATTTAATTTTTTTACCCATTGGGGTCCGAAAAGGGGGGGCTAAAAGCAAATTGTCGGCCGAATCTTTTTTTGGAATGGTTATATCTTCGAAACTACTTACCATAAAAAATTCATATTTTGGGACCATTAAGGTGGCATATATGTACTGTAGATCCACCACATTCAGTTTAGAAATAAGCTAATTATTGTAAGGGGGAGGGTCAGGGTGGTGTGCAAAGAAAAACACTTAAAAATTCATATCTCAACTATCTCTTAAGCTATGTAATTGCAATTTAAAACATATACTAAGCTATACTAGCGAAATATAAAAAAAATATAAAATTTGGTCATAATAGTAGTGGGGGGAAATGGGGAGCATTTCAAAAATGGTGCACTTTTCAAAATTAGAAATCGTTATATCTCAAAATTGAGTACAGATATCGAATCAAAAATTCGTCAGATTATAGAACTATATAATTTATAATTTTGATAAAAATTTTAAGTTAGGGGTGTAAAGGGAGGGAGGTGGTAAGCAAAAATGTCGAAAGTTTTGAGTGATTTTTTTAGGACTTTGGTCATAGATAGAAACTTGAAATTTTGCATGTGGATGCATCTATTTGATATATATAGAAAAAACATAATAATTTTTTTACGAACTTGAAATTTTGCACGAGCACATTACAAGAGAAAGAAAATAAAATTGCGTCACAAATTTTGCAATTCCCCTATCTCTTCTACCCCTCCCCCCCATACAAAATTATTTTTTCGAGCATTTTTAAGAAATCAGTTATCAGCTAACTCTTAAAAGCTATCCATTTCAAATTTTGCATGAGAACTACCAAAAATAATTGAAATAAAATTCCTTTAAAAGTTTTGCAATCGCGCTTGCCCTTCCTATAAGCGGCAATGTTTATGAATCACGTTACCGTCAATCCTGGAATATTACTAGCTCATGGAAGTGTACTTAAACGTGTGAATGCCATGTATCCGTACAAACGGTGTGAGGTGAAAACATATACACTATGGGCTGATACGTCAACGCGCACCAAACGCCGAGTTGAGTACAGACAAAAAATGTTTTCTGTTCGCGATCTTAGTTGGGGGGTCCGAAATTCAATGACGTGCGCGTATAAAATGTGCGATGATAACTTTTCGAATAGCCGATGATGGTGAGATTTAGAAGCAGCTGGTTCGTGTCTGAGCTCGAACAGATGACATTGATAAATTAAAGCTTTTAATGCCAAACCGGCATGGCTTGATAGCATGGGCTTTTCGGCTCGTCTAGCCGGTCGACAGAACACTCAGTTTCATTATGATATGGTCGAAATGAAATTCTTTTAGCTAAATATCCTCTCGCCGTTTCAAATTAGTGTTGTTCGTTTGATTCCTCCGTTGAATTCTTCTGATCGCCGGAAAATATGATGGATGGTTCTGATTTAGACGGATTGAAAATACCGAGAGCTTCTTTTAAATACACGAGTTTATTCGCCGACTGTCAGAAGGAAAAAGGAAAAGCTTTTAATCCAAATATGTAATATGAATATGAAACGTACTAGAGTTTTAGTAATGAGACGTACTAAAGTTAAGAAGGTTGGGTTTACAATATTTCAACAAAATATCGGCGATGGTCACTAGTACAATTATATTTTTTTTTGACTTAGAAAAAAAAAACTTTAATTCAAAAACTTTGTAGGTTACTCCTGATCGCCGGAAACTGTCGGCATTGGTCAAAAGTTATGACTTAAAAAGACACTTTCTCTGTTCGAGACTTCATTTTTATAGGCTAATTTTGCCTATCTGTACACACATTTTTTGTGCAACGAAAATGCATGAGTTCAATATTATTGAGTTGAACTCTGAAATCTAGGTCAGAAATTTCGCTTATTGATTTCAGAGTTCGAACATTAAAAACAATTTCCCCTTCGAATAATAATTATTATTTTTTTTTTCTCTTAGGAAAATGCTGTCTGAGTGTGATAGCAAACATATGTACCTTGATTGTAATTGTGTTGTGGACGATTATGGTTATTGAAGCGGTTATTGTAACCGTTATTAGAGGAACGATAGTTATTTGGTTGTCGGTTCGATTATTTTGATTTTGATGATTTTCGGTTATTCTGATTTTGTTTGAAATTTTTTCGATTCTGACGATCACGGATCAGCGGATCTATGCTCTACCCTTTTGGCGTCAAGAATGGCGTCAACGTAAGAAATCACCATTTTCTTATTGTCGCTGAATCGCTCTTGCAATATTTCTACCGCAGTGTTGTAGTTCAGTGCGTCCAGTTGTAGGTGTGCAATCGAATCTTTTGCATCACCTTCTAGATAGCTGAGGAGATATTGCATCTTGTGGATGCCTATGTTTGGATTGTCGTGGCCAATAGTCTTGAAGATGTCGATAAATCTTCTCCACTCCTTGTAATCGCCATTGAATTTCGGTATTGCAATGGGCGGTAGCTTAGGCAGATTATAGTTAGTTGGCTGCCCAAGACAACGAGTGTGGGTTAGTACCTTCTGGGTGTAATGCCATTGGAGCAGGCGTAGTAGTGGTTGTCAGAAGGTTGGCACTGCATGCAGCAGTAACTGGTATTTGTTGTGGCAGGTTCGTTGACACTGATGGCCATGTAGTCGATAATATCGTAGGTTTTGGCGAGTCCAATTGAAATGGTGCGCCAGACGCAGGTGCCAGGTTACTGGGCAGACCAGAAGGATTGGCTACCGTACTTTCGTCTCTTAGCGACCGAAGGCCCTCAAGATAAATCGTCTTAGTCTCGAGGTAAACCTTCTCCGTCGCTTCGTATATGCCTTCGGTGAAGTAGACATCTTTGGGAGCTAGCTCTTCGCTCAATCCTGTATGATGGCTTCCGAACTTCTGCCACAGCTGTTGAATTTCATCCAATTTTTTAGCATAGTATGCCTCGGTTTTCCGAGCGCTGCTATCCTTTTTAAAGTTCCTTTTGAGGTTCAGCAAGGCTTCGGCTATGCCCCGCTGTTCTTCGATGACGCTGTTGCTCATCTTTGGAGTACTCTTTGGTCTTAGCTGATGCGATTTTCCACTTAGCGACAAGGAAAGGCCACAGCTAATTAGGTCGAAAATAAAACAGTTATAACCAGGAGATATCCGGCTCGACGGACCAATGGAAAGTTTCTAATGTCGAATCCTTGAGATCGGCCACACCAGCCGGCGTCAAGGATTACGGTCTTATTAACTTTTAAGGAAGCTACAATTGCCAACGGATCTGAAGGCAATGGTAGCAGGGTAATAGGAGACTGGGAATGTAGGATATTGTTTAAAACGATACCTTTTTTAATGCTTGATAAAAAAAACTACTTTTTATTGTTCGAGGAAGATTGCTACTAAAATAAAATAAATTGAATGGCACTTATATGTACAAATAAAAAGTGCAATTCTTAAAATTGATGTGCACAGGTAAACATAGAACGTAAGTTGAACTATCGAGCATAAGAAATGATGACACATTCATAATTGGTGTTTATGCTCGATCGTTCACCTACTTACAGGTAAAAATAACAATAAACGTAAGTTGAACGATCGAGCATAAGAAATGATGACACATATGAGCGTTTATCGTTCACCTACTTACAGGTAAACATAATTATTATTTTGCACGTTGGGTTGAATGATCGGACATGCCTTACTTGAATATGATTATAATGCATGTTCGATCATTCACCCAGCTTAATGTAAATTATTTTATTTATGGCTCTGTTCAGCTTCTTAACAAGGGTTATTGTTTTGTATTGTGTTAACACACTATCTGTGTTATACTGAATTTCTCGAAGAGTATTATACGCTTGATTTAATGTTGAACAATTTTTTATATCTAATTAGAATGATTTATACTCTGGTAAAAGGGATATGAATTTGTTTAAAACTAAACTTTCATTTCTAATTGGGTTAAATTTTAGATATAAATTTTTTTGTGGGTCTTGTAAATATTTATTTATTTATTCATTTATTCTGTTTAGCAACTTATTTTAACTATGATAGGCGTCATCGATGTTTTTGTGACTTAACTTATGTATCCTGTTGATCAGGTTGCTGTATGTTTCGTTGACTCCAAATGTTGAAATAAGGACTACTTTTACTCTTAACCATGTTGGATCTGCTATTTTTTTAATTGTATTTCTAGCGGCTCCCTGGATTTTATGTAGGACTAATCGAAATAGGTATGTTTACTGATTTCCTTGCACCAGGTTGAGTATTGTTTGTGCTTCCTCTAGCCATGAGGACAATGCGTATTCTCTGTTATCTCCTGTGTAAATCGGTAATCTGCGTACTTCCTTCAGTAGTTCATCGAACGAGAGTTCTAATGTTAATTGTACTTCTTGTTCTACCATTTTGTCTTCCTTCTTTTGTGACAGTAGTATATTTTTTACGAGATTTTTTATTTCCACTGTTCAGGTATTGGAGGACCTTGTTATAATTTTTTATTAAGATTCCTCAGTGTTTTTCACAGAGTATCGAGCGCTTTCTCTGAAAAGGCTGCTCACTGCCTTGCAATACAGTATTTTAGTTTATTTTTATTTTTAATTATTAGGTTTTTATTTAGTTTGGTTTTTATTATTTATTGTCAATTAGATTTTCTCTAATTGATGATGTTTTATTAAGAAGTTTTGTTTTATTTTTCTTCCCTTTTTATCGGTCTAAGTTTTCCTTAGCTGATTTAGGGTTTACTTTTTTTTTCAAAACGTTTTTGTTTGTTACTTTAATGAGATTTTCTTTAATTGAAGGGGTTTTGGTTAGTTCACTTGTTTTTAATTTTTTTGCTTTCACTGTACTTACGATTTTCTCGAAAGTAGTTTTGTGTAGGTTGTTTTGAATCAAAGGGGTTCCTCCCTCCTTTGACGAAGGACTGCGCCAGTTACGCTAATAAATTCACTTAATAACAAAAAATATATTTTTAGAGTTCCTTTCCTAGGAACTGGTTTTAAACACAAGTTTTACTTTGATCCAATTTATTTATTAAATCTGATTTTCACTTTACACGAATTTACAAAAAATAGTTTAAATGTTTAAGAAATCACAACAAGTAACTCTGACTCTGACCAAAAATATATCCCAAATATATCAAGCACGGACTGATGGAATTGCACGGGTTTATATAGTAGTTTCTTATCTCTAGAAGTGCAGCTGCGTCGTCCAAATTAATTATTGTTTAGTCTGTGATATTCTGCTGAATGTGCAGAATATCCGTTTTAGATAAAGATGAGTCTTTTGACTCTTTTGACTTTGCAACATTGCATTATTGGATATTCTATAATAACTGACTTTTGATTAAACTTCGTCGTGATATCTTTGTTCACATTAGCATCTTGGGATTCATGTATAATTCGCGAACTCGATGAAGTGGTAATACACAGAGCGAAACAGGATTGCGTCACTGCACGAATATGTTGCGAATCACAAAAAATGCCAGTTCTTTTGCAGGAACATAAAAAAGTGTTGATGCACGAACTCGATGATGTGGTGAGACACAGAGCGACACTAGATTGCGTCACTACACGGATGCGTTACGAATCACAAGAAGTATGCGTCCTTTTGCTGGAACAAGGGGAAGAAGCTTTGATGCACGACTTCGATGAAGTGATGATACACAGAGCGACGCAGGATTGCGTCACTGCACGAATACGTTGCGAATCTCAAAAAGTGTGAGTCCTTTTGATGGAACAGGAAGAAGTGTTGATGCGCGAACTCAATATTGTGGTGAGACACAGAGCGACAGTGGTTTGCGTTACTGTATGAATGCGTTGTGAGTCACTAAAAATGCGAGTCCTTTTGTAGGAACAGGGAGAAGTGTTGATGCACGAACTCGATGATATGGTGAGACACAGAGTGACATAGGATCGCGTCACTGCACGAATACGTTGCGAATTATAAAAAGTGTGAGTCCTTTTGCAAGAACAGGAAGAACTTTTGATGCACGAACTCGATGAAGCGGTGAAATACAGAGCGGCATAGCATTGCGTCGCTGCACAAATGCGTTGCGAATCACAAAAAATGCGAGTCCTTTTACAGGAACAGTAAGAAGTATTGATGCACGAACTCGATGATATGGTGAGACGCAGAGCAGCATAGCATTGCGTCACTACATGAATACGTTGCGAATCATAAAAAGTGCATGTCCTTTTGCTGGAACAGGAAGAAATGTTGATGGGCGAACTCAATATTGTGGTGAGATACAGAGCGACAGTGGATTGCGTCACTGTACGAATGCGTTGTGAATCACAAAAAATGCGAGTCCTTTTGCTGAAACAGGAAGAAGTTTTGAGAATTGTTGATGCACGAACTCGATGAAGTTGTGAGGCACAGAGCGACACAGGATTGTGTCACTGCACGTTTGTTTTGCGAATCACAAACAATTTGCAAGTCCTTTTGCAGGAACAGGAAGAAGTGTTGATGCACGAGCTCGATGATGCGGTGAGACACAGAGTGACACAAGAATCACAAACAATCTGCAAGTCTTTTTGCAGCAGTTGCACACAAAAGCGATGTTAAGACGATGTTTTGCCCAAATCAATAATCCGTTTGAGGATAACTCGTTGGAGCGTTTTTATTAAAAGGATACGTTTCCGCTGCCACTAATGTTATATGTTCTAGAATAGAGAACAAAATAAATAAATGAAAGAATAAAACATTGCGTTATGTACAATTTTATTCAAGAGCCGTCTGCTCTGGATGAGGTCTTGAGAAGAACTGATAAAGCCAGAGCCCTTCAGAAATAAGCTCGGCTCCCAACCGTTTGAGTCAGTAATAATTCGTATCCTATAAAGTATACAAAAAAGAGCTTACGCTAGTATGCTAACCGAAATTCTTTTACATTACTAAACTGAATAACACGAATATAAATAATATTGTTTATGTAGGTTTATTTTTGAACTTAAAAAAAAGCAACTTTAGATTAAGACAAATTTATTGAAAGTAACAATAAAAAAAAAAGTAATTCAAATAATGATGTAAAAAAAGTTAGAAAAATTTTTTGGTTTTTATTATTAATTAATTCATATAACATTTTAATTAAACATTAAGAAACTATAAAAAAAAATTAAGAATTAATTAAAACAAAACCTACAACTATGACACATAGGTCGTATGTTGGTGGCTATCATTAACGAAAAAGAATAATTACTTTATATGTTCATTAAAACCAATCACTCCATAAATGTATATATATTTTAACAATTACTGTAAACAAAAATGTTTAATTAAAGTTATAAACAGCTGAGATTTAGTGTTCGGTAGGAGTTTTTTTTTGAAGATTTACTGTTCACCAGAAAAAAACACGTCTCATCTTTGAATCTCGAACGGCTGGCCTTCATGTCGCTTTTATTTTACAAAGGTTCTCAAACGTTTTCAATAATTACAAATTTACACAGTAGGCGGCGCTTCCATACGAGTGGCGCGAAAATAATAATTAAATTTAAAATTAAACTGAAATATGCTTATAAAGTTGAATTCTTTTATAAGTTCTTTACGATATCAAAAAGCTGATTGAACATAATTATATAAATTATTCCAATTTTCATCATTTACTCCATCTGAAAAAGAGATCGAAAATTAATAATTAAAATACCAAACCTCTTTTTCGGATCACCGTTTTATTGGCAATGGCCTATTACAATTAAAATGTCTTAACTTATACATTAAAAGTGGTGATATTGTATGGGAATATTGTATGGGGAAATTAATGTAAAAACTGCTGATTTGATAGATGTACATAGGAATGTTGTGTGGGAAAATTAAAGGTGATGACTTAAGGTCGAATTTCGTTGGTGCGGCTAGCCGCTGCGTCTGATCGCAGCGGCTAGTCGTTGCGGCTGACCGTTGCGATGGCATAATTTAGTTGGTTGCGATTGCGTTTACTATAGGCAAAATTATAGAAACCTTTAGTAACATTTGAGTATTTCGACAGAATGAACGTACGCGCAAGCCAAAATCAGCGCCTAGCCGCAGCTTTATTACTCTTAGAAGATGAGGAAGAAGAAGATATTCTACGTTTATTCCGAAAACCAAGTAATAATTTGTACAAAGCACGAAATAGTGAAGGATACTTTAAGTTGCTGATAAGTAATCATTTAAATAGTGATAGTGTAAAATTTAGAGAGTTCTTCAGATTAAATAAGGAACAATTTCAATTTATTTTGAGTCTCGTGGAATCTGATACGAAATGAGCCTCTGGAGGCCCATTCCGCATGCAGAATTTAATAATGATGCTCCTCCAGGTCTGGACAGCACTTTTGCCGGCCACTCAGGAGCTTTGGGTGGGGAATTCGACCTGGAGTCGCACTCATCCTTGAGGGTGCTGTCGAAAGTACAGGTGTGTGCTCTCACTAAACTTCCTGCCTTTTTACTTTTTAAATTCACTTATTTTTATTACTTTATACTTTTGCCACACCCGACTAGTTGGAATACGTCGATCAAAAAAGCCCCCTTATTAATTTTTCTCCCCCATTTATATCACTCCCCGAGATTTTTTTTCCTTCTTTTTCGTCTCGAGCGCGCGAAATGATCGCATTCAGCATATTTTGATTTCTCGTTGGACATCCTAGATGTCGTTAAATGCGTTGCGTGGATATTTTCAAACAATTCATGACATAAAAAAAATTAATGCAAAAATAGAAAAGACTAGCATACAAGTACGGATCGGGAAATTTAAAGGCAATAACATTCAAAGTAAAAAAAATGTGTGCATAAGACCAACAAAAATTATTATTGATGAAAAAAAAAAAAAATCAAAAACGATATTTCGTATTTCATAATAAAAAAAAATATACATATATGTATGTATAAAAAACGTAGACGCGCATTTCGTATCAAATCCGACCTTAGAAAACCTACAACAAACCCAGTTAAAAATCCTATTTCACCAGAAGAAAAATTAGCATTAACTCTCAGGTATTGGAATACAAAACTAATTTTCATCTCTTACCTACATCTTCATTTCCTTGCCTGTATTGCAGGGTCAGCATGCGAAGCTGGAAATAATGTGCTTCCAGGAATTAGTTCCACAGGCATAATGTAAGTGTTGGTAAATCCTTCCGATAGAGTTGCCGGTTTCTCGAGCTCAGTAACGACGGAAAGAATATTAGACTTCGCTTGTGCTATGAAACTAGCCGGCAATTTTTTAACAGACAAAGCAATGCTGCGCATGAACAAATCAACATCGTCTTCAACTGCAGTTCTTTGTGCTAGAGCTTTGATGAGTTCCATTCTTTCATTAGCTCGTTTCTCGAAATCGGTTAGTGCTTCCGTTTTTTCAAATTTGGATTTGTCACAAAACTGCATGAGGTACTTGTTCCACTGCGCAGATCGGTCTCTTCGTGACATGAAATATTGTTGAGTTTGGAAGAACTACTTGGCAACAGCTCTCCGATCTCATCGTCGTCGTCAAACATGTGTTCAGAAGATTCTGCTTTCTCCCCATGATCGACATCGTCTATGGCGGTGTCAGTTTCTTGAATATTGCATGTCGACCTATAAACTTAAACATATATATAAGGACAAATGTAAAACAAATGTAGTATCTACGGTCTTTCTTGTTTAACGCTATTTAGAAAAGTTAAGTGTTCGAACAACTGCCACTTGCTTTTCTTCTTTGCCGAATCGCCTGTTTTTCCTTTGTTTTTTTTCGCTGCCTGAGAAACGTATCTCTAATATTGCGCCACCTTCCTTTGCATTATTCAGCTTAAAATAAATTATACACGGTTTCATTGCGAATTCGTTGCATTAAACTACATTTACTTACGTTTTCTGCCCATAATTTTTGAAATTACTACCCAAATATTGTCTTTTATGTCAATATTTTTGTAGTCATTTTCTTCTGGGTCGTAAATTGGCCTATGAATTCGAACATTTTCAATTAAATGTTCATCTTCTTCAACACTAAACTTTATTCCCGGCATTTTTCACACTTATCACCACAACACAGGCTCTCTGCGGCTTGCGACTGGACTGCTTCGGAAGCAGTCGAAACGCAGTCGCATTGCGATCAATTAAATATCGCAGCGGCTGAACGCATCAAGGAAATCAGAAACAAAGAAACACATAAGAGCAGTACGGTGCGATCAGCTGTTGCGACCAGACGCAGCCGCTAGCCGCACCAGCGAAATCCGACCTTTAGGAGTCGGGTGGATTATGGCTAAACTGAAATGTGATCTATAAGAATGTGGATGTAGGAGATGTGCATGTGCATTCATTATCATTTTAAGAGTCTATTTGATATTTAGAGAATTTAACATTATGGAATTTAATATAAAACGAATGTCTATTGTATATAAACACCATCCAAAACATCTATTACTTCTTGGTCTTGCAATATTAGTTTATTAAAGTATTTATATCTGAATTCCTTTAATATAGGGTATCTCCCAATAAAATGAAAAATATTTTCTTCTTCTTTTAGACAACATAATGAACATATTCGCTGATTTCCTACTCTATGCTTTGCGGCGTTTAACCCTATCAAATCCGTTCTGGCCTTAAATATCCACATTATTTTAACATTTAACATTCTATAAACGCGATCTTCACTTTGTCTTGCCCTTTCGATATTCTCTGTTAGCCGGTTAGACGTTAAAAATGTTAACGAAGCAATAACATTATATTTCCAGGCATTATAATTCAATTCGCTATTTTCCCAATCGACTTGTGAAGTTGGTATCAAAGACTGCCACTTCTTGTACCAAAATATTTTATTTTGAATAATTTGTTATGATAAATAGTTAGGAAGCCTATTTTCCGTGTATGTAAATAATGTTTTAAGTATAGAATTCATATGCAACTGTAATGTATAAAAATGGGTTTCAGAAATTCCAGTTTCTAAATAAATTGCACAGCTTGGCGTAGAATTACGCAAATTTAAGATCTGTTTAAAGTTATCAGTTTCCTCGAAATTCTTATAACACCAAATTTCTGAAGCATAACAGAAAATAGACCTCGAAAACAGCATTAAATAAATTCACTTTAGCTGGTAGGTCAATATCATTTTTATTCCGAGTACCATTTGAAACCGTTATTCTTCGATTGAGAAAAACGTTATTGTAACCGTCAACCCCTTGCACCTGGGGCGGAACGTGATCTGTCCGGCCAACCCGTGGAGACGGGTTGTGGGCTCCAGCGACTCGTAACTTTAGACCACGTTCCTCTTTGCTCGGCGCAGACCGAGTCGCTAGTCTGGCGAGTAGATCTAGATTTAAAATTTCACGTAAAATTTAAACGCGTGGCAAGCAAAAAAAAATAATATGCTCACACGAATCTTCACACTTAGAAAAAAATAATTTAGCGAAAGCGAAAGAAAGGAAAAATGTAGGTGTACAATGGCTTTATTCACTCAAAACCTATCTAATCGTTACGTTAATATCAAAAAGAAAAAAAAAGGACGCAAAATTCACTAGCAACGTTATTTTTTTTGTTACTTGTTCTTCGTTGGGGCCCTTGGTGCGCTGCTCGTCGGTATCGATTCGCCGTCCGTATCCTCGCTGATCGGCTGCGTATTCTCCTTGACTCCTCCGCTGATGTATTTCGCCTTCTGTTAATCGTTCTTTCTTTATCGCCTTCTCGTTTGCCGAAACGATTTTCTCGTTGGATTCAATCTAAGCACTCCGAAACAAAATTTACATAACGCCACCCTTTTGTGGTACTTTAATTATTTTCTATAAATCTCGCCACTTAAAAAGACACTTTATTTTTGTCGAACACCACCGACTCCTATACTGGTTGAATAGCTAAAGAGGACGAGCTCAGTTTTTTTCCTGCCACGAAGCTTCGTGGCGGGATCTCTTTTCGACCTTCGCAAGGTTCAAAAAGTTCAACGAGTTTCGAGTACGTCGAACTTTCTTTGTGCAAAAACTAGTTATTTTTCCGCCCAAAATTTTACTTCGGAAAGCAGTTGCTGTTGCACTAGTATTTGTTTATAACAAAGTAACCTACGGCTCAAACCTTTTCGCGCATTACGGGTGGAACTTTCTTTTAGCGATCGTCCGCCTCTCGGTTCCTGTCGCTACGATCGCGTCGGTCTCCGTGTTTACGCGATCAACATGGCCGATTTGTGATTGGTCGATGTTCGGTTCGAGCTTGACGTCTGTCAAGTTCAAGTGACAGTTCGTGATTGTTGTGTTCTGATTGGTTCGCGATTGATTATGTCGAGTTATTAATAGTGATTTCTATTCGGCAAAAAAATGTGACCCGTTTTTGCTCTTTAAAATGCAAAATTATTGCAGTTTTGCATCACTCATTTTTCTCAGTTCCGTCAGTCAGGTCAATTTACAATAGAACAAGTAAAGTGCAAGTTTCTTGCATTTTTTTTATCATATTGGCTGAAGCTGATTGCCTTTCGAAACTGTCAAAACAAAGCGGTTTAATTTGTCTTGTTTTGGAAACGATCATGTGGAGATTTTTTTTAAAAATTTAGAAATAGTGAACGACAAATTGTTATGGTTTAGGCCGAGGAAGAGAATTACTTTGACTTAAAAGCCAAAATAATTCTGATGGGAAACGAAAAACGTCAATGTTCGGGACAAGAAAGGGCCAATTCCTCCTACTTCCGAATTGGTGGCTGAATAAGGAACGGAAGCGACACGCTTGCTGGCGGCCGGGACTAGCTACGGCAGTGTGGGGGGTACTTGTTCCTTATTCAGACCATAAAACCCATGGCCTGTATAACAAAAATTTCGTGTCGGCTTACTCCGGGTTAGGGTGAAAATTGGGATAATTTTCCCCAGTGGTCGTGAAAGACCATGAAGCGTTGGAGTTGCCGACTTCGCGATTTGTGTTAGGGCGCTAGGGTGGTTTTAGCGCCCTATCTGCCCTCCCTACCTCAGCCACGACATTCCTCAGAACATATTAGTCGTGGCCCCATGTTGAGGTTCGGGGCAAAGAGCTAAGCGCTCGGGTTCATTCTTAAAAAAATCTTTACGGGTGAACACAAGAACATCATTTAGTTGCAAAAAGAAAAAAAATCGGAATAGCAAACAAAAAGAAAAAGAAAACAATCAAACAATTATGTTACTGACTTACCCCATA
Source organism: Chorisops tibialis (assembly GCA_963669355.1). Lineage (NCBI taxonomy): Eukaryota > Metazoa > Arthropoda > Insecta > Diptera > Stratiomyidae > Chorisops > Chorisops tibialis. Next base: position 112,502,173 of record OY770262.1, on the reverse strand, counting down.
TTGCGGAGATTCGACGAAACTAGTACGCTCGTGCCTTTTCTTTTTTCTTTTTTTATTAGATATTTTATGTTACAATTAAGTTCGTCCGTCCGTCAGTCCGGTCGGTCTTAGCTTCTGGTTGCTTTTAATTTCATTTATTTAGTTTTTTTTTTTTTTTGTTAATCTTTCATTTAATTAATTATTAAATCTCTCATTCAATTTATTTAATTTTTAAAATTATTCATCTAATTTATTTAGCTTATTAAATCTCTCATTCAATTTATTTAATTTTTAAAATTATTCATCTAATTTATTTAGCTTATTAAATCTCTCATTCAGTTTATTTAATTTTTTTAAAATTATTCATCTAATTTATTTAGCTTATTAAGTCTCTCTTTCAGTTTATTTAATTTTTAAAATTATTCATATCATTCATTTAGTTTCCATGCGATAATTACTTCATTTAATTTATTTTGATTTAGTTTAGTTCATTTCGCTCATTTCTTTCGTTATTTAATTCAATTCGTTCTTATTTAATTCGTTCTTTGAAAGCAGCCGGCTAGTTGCGTGTTTTCGTAGAGCTGGGATTTTATCAAAATTACGACATTCCAACTGTTCGGCTTGAAGGGGCACGCAAGCTAAGCGCCTTCGGCATTCCGAATCCCTAGAGTTTCAATGCACTCGAAACAACAACACTTCTAGTTCGGCATGTTCTTCGTCACAAAATGAGCTTCCACAAAAAACTGAGAAATGCAAGAGAGTAAAATCAATTCAAGAAACAATGGTGGAAATTTATAAACAAAAAGAGGCCAATCGTGAGAGGCGCCATAGAGAAAAGATGGATCTCCTTAAAACGTTAATAGGCAATAGTAATTCGTCGAATAAATAAAATTATCAAGAATATTTTTTATGTTCCTGTTATTTATGTATTATGTTTTTAAAATTTCGTTAACTATTGATTCAATGTGATAACTCCCAATATGTCTTTAAAATACATTTTCTTTTTATTTACAACTGGAAAAAAACAGTCTTTCTCTTGTATTGCTAATAGTATAAGTAAGTATAAATTATTAAAGAAGCAAAAATATTTTGAGGTATGTAAATTTCATTCACGTATATTTTGATTGCTTAAAATAGTAGTAATATTATGTCTTTTTATTTCTCCTAATCTCTTCAATAAAACTTCTCTTTCACTATCGGAATGGTAGTTGTAATCATTAACTCTTTCTTCCTGATAGCTTTCATCTTCATCCCATCCGTCATTTCTATCAATACATAAGTTGTGAAGCGCACAACAAGCGATGATAAATTTTGCCATCGATTGCACTGAATAAAAGTCCAGATATTTCAATTGCCGGAAACGACATTTCAGCAAACCAAATTCATTTTCAATTCTTACGCGGGTTTGGCAAAAAACCAAATTATATTTCCTTTGGGCTCGATCTAAGTTCCCATAATTTCGATATGGAGTCAGCAAATACTCTCGTATGGGATATGCTGCGTCGCCAAGTAAATGGTACTTAGATTCGCATATTTTCTCAATCTCTTCAGATATGAATGACATTTTGAAAATACGCGCATCATGAATTTTGCTAGGCGATCCGGTATAAACATCTAAAAATCGTTTCTTCGCGTCGCATATTCCTTGCAGCGTTAAGGACCATGTGTCGTGCCTATTGCAATATGTTGATTTAATTTTATGTCTCGGTGCTTTGATATTTATGTATGTCCCATCAACGCAACCCAAAACATTAGGAAATCCCGAAATCTGAAATAAAATAAATGTTGAGATTATTACTCAGGTACTATTGAATATTTGCGCATGCAAGTTTACTTACTGCTTCGAATTCATTGGCGATCGCTTCCTTTTCAGCAGAATTACACGGCATTTTTATTGTTTTGCGTGCTACTTCTGAAGTGAAATAATTTAAAACTTTGTTGATGATGCGATGAAATGTCGATAAACAAAAATCAAATAAATTGCACACCTCTCGCATCGAACTTTTGTTGGAAGTAAACCTGTATAATGATATTTTAAAAAGTATTTAAAAATTACCATATAAAGGATAGCATCTCTTTTTCTGCTGATAATTTCTGCAACTGTAGAGCTCGCTTTCTCCATATTCTTCAACTAGAAAGCCGGCTGTTTCAGCACTGTTAATGATGAAATATGAAGAAAAAATATTTATTATTATTTATAAAAAAAAGACTGAACAGTAACATGTCCTGAGACAGTTACTTTTTAGCTGATCTCGGTAATTAAAAATTCATACCTCTTTAGCGCTGTAATTGTGCACAACGTCTTCAAGAAAGTTTTTCACGCGATGTTGCTTTTCTCTCTCCTTTACAAATAAAAACTCCTCATCGGAGGACGATGAAGACGATTCCAACAGCTCCTTTATGATAGCATCCATACTTTTTACACACGTTTTATAATTATCCATTCGATTCTGATACACGTTTAACAGATCTATCCGTCAATGTTGTCAAAGGATTTGTTTTTTCAATGTTGTTGTACATTACAGGTCAATTGAGTTGCACCGCCGAAAAATTCGGGGCAAGAAATGTGCATTTTCAGGTCAAGTTTTACCTAGTGCGCAAACCATTTTTCTAGCAGGGCAGAATTTTTTTTTACAATAGAACATAGGAACTGCTAGAAAAAATGTTAAGGGCAAAAACGGTTTACATTTTTTTGCCGAATAGAAATCACTATAAGTTTTGCCAAGAGTCACGTAATTGTTCCTGGCGTTTCTCAATCTCAGGCGTATAAGGACTTTCTGTTTCGATCAGTTTTTTTTTTGCATACGCCTCGCACTGATTACAACGATCAGCTCCAACTTCTACGCGATGTTTCAGATCATCAAATTTGTTTTGAAGGAGCGTTAAATGTTCGTAATCCTGTCCATAATCTTCCGATGATGCAGCTTGCTGCTGTTCCTTAATCCATTGTTCAACTTCATCAACTACTTATACTTGCTATTGCCTTATGTTCTTTATCCTTTATATGTTCTTGGAACGCAAGACCCGATGTAAGCTGCTCACCAAGATAAGTGTATGTTTTCACTATTTCTATTTCCTGTTGCTTATAATACCATTTTTCATGCCTAGAAAGTTTTCCTGATTTTCGAAAAATCATTATTTTTGATTTGTCCAAATTTAATTTCATATTCCACGTATCTCCATATATTCCTAACTTATTTATCATACCCTGTAAAACTTCAATATCATCAGCCAATAAAACAATATCGTCTGCATAAAGTAAGACCCTATTCTGTTCGTTTCCAATAAACAAACCTCCGCCAATAAAATCATGCAGGTCATTTAAGTAGATAGCGAATAGCAATGGAGAAAGTAAACAGCCTTGCTTAACTCCCATTTTTGTTGCGAAATAATCCGATAATTCTTTTCCATCCCAAACAGTTGCCTTTGTGTTACTGTATAAAGATTCTAAAGTTTAACCAGCTCTGTGGAGACTCCTACATTATATAGCTTATATAAGTTAAGGGTTAAGGGATTAAGGTTTCACTAAACACCAAATAAAATAATCAAATGCGTTTACTCTATTCTTCATAATCAACTTAACCCGTCCGATTCTGAACTGAGAATGAATGTATCTTTTATTATATCAAAGTTCCTGAGCTCAAGTTATTTGTGCGTCTATGAATATGCTTACTTCGAAAAATTCAACATAAACAATACCAACTCTATGTTGAATTTATTTGTGGTACAAAAGTGATAAGAGAATTCTAATGAAACGATTTTAGTCTACGTTAACTTTATGATCGAAGTTTGTTTATTGAAAGGAATGCTAGAATGCTTATTCGTGCAATATTACGTTACGTTAAATTTATGGATAAAAATATGAATCATGTGCGGAATAATGTTTTAAGTTAATTATAAGATAAGTGAAAAGGAATATTAAGTACAATTGTGCTGAAGGCAATTAAAATGACAATTGGCTGATGGCCTTACGTTACGAGGAGATGTGGAGTTGGAAATGTAACTTATACATATCAATGATTTTCTCGGAACACAGTCAAAAGCTGCCTGAAGTCCACAAAGAATGCATACACTTTTTTATGGTCATTAAATTTCAAATTAATTATACAGGTTAGATTGTAGATATTATCTACTGTAAAATATGACGATCTGAACCCTGCCTAATATTCATTCAGTAAATTCTTAGATGATATCCATTTAGTAAGTCTACTGTATAAAACTCCCATAAACACTTTTCGTATACAATTCATAAATGATATTCCTCTATAGTTTGAAGCTGTGTTTAAATCGCCATTCTTGAATATTGGGAATATACAATCAGAAAAAAAATCTAGTAAATCAATAAAAATAGGTATGATTTAAAGTGATTCAAATATGTTTTTGGTTCAAAGGTATATTCATTTGAATCAAAGGGAAATATTTTCATTTTATTATACTTTAGAAACAATTGTAAATCCCGATGAATCAGAAGATTTGTATTTTTGAATCAATTACACGCATTTTTGAAATGAAAATAAGTTGATTTGATTTAATATTATGTAAAGCAAAGGATTCACTTTAATTTAATGAGATTCACTTTTGTTAACATAATTATACTCACATTGATTTGAACAGATCTCTTTTTGTTTCCTGTCATTGGAACAACCAGAATCACTTTTATTTCAAATAGATATTGACATTAAAAACAACGTTTATTATGTGTTCAAAAAGAATGTATTCAAATAATTTTTGAAACTAAATCAAAATACTTTAATTATATCATAAAATTCAAAATATAATTAAATTTCGAGTATTATGCAAAGATTTACAAATATTTATTTCTCAAATAAACCTTTCCATTGTTTGAAATGTAAATGTGAAGAGGAGTGCTAGTAAAATATTAAATTTTATGTAAAAGCAATTTTCCTTTAGAGAATTCTACTATGACTGATAGTGGGAATCAAAACATTTTATTTCAATTTCTTCTGATAGAACGTAGAGTGATGTTCAACTAAATAAACTATTTTAAATTGTTTAATTTCGTTGTTAATTACAGTACTCAAGTAATAATCGCTTCTGTAATATTTACCATGATAACTGGCAGATTTTGAATCGCTTACAGATTTAAAATTTCCTAGCTGACTAAGATTTAAATCTACTTCTGAAATATCAATATCCTTTAACTCGATTAATTCCGTATCACGCATTTCAAATTTTTCCGCAGGACATAAATTGTAATCTATAGGTAAAAGAAATTTAGCAAATTTCAGTCCAGTCGTAATCGCTAGCGTATATGAAATATTAACTCTGGATGACGTGCTATTAGCGTAAACTTTAGAGGATTGATGCTTTGCCTCAAATCGAAAGCTCCACATATATTTGGGTGGATCACATTGTGTAATTAATGTCGGGTAGTGCACTAAGAAATGGTGCTTAGGCTTAAGGTCATCGTATATTTGTTTGTACAGCGAGTGGTGTTTTTTAATTAAATTTTTAAGTTCTTCCATATCTTCATCGATAAATTGAGGCATAAGAAGCAAATCTATTATTTTTAACAGCAAACCAAATAGTTTTTAAGGACGGTTACTAGGAGGTATTAAATCTCCTATTATCAATGGTAAGAAATGAGTGAAAGTCCAAGATTCACGTGCTGATATTTTTAATTTACATGCATTTAAATTTTTTATTTGGATAGGCGGAGAAATATTCCCTATTTCGATCTCGCCATATTGGAAAAGAGATTTACGATTGTTTAAAATGTCTAGATAAAATAAATTCGCACCGATTAAGGATTTCAAAATTTGACAAATATCATAATTACAAATACCTTCGGAAATTTCGTGCATAATATCAAATACCAAATTATGCACGACATGAAAAGATAGTATTGTATTTAGAATAAAATCTTCTCGAACTCCTGTTTCTGACATATTATTTATTAAAACGTCATCGTTGTAGCTAGATTCATTTCTGAGAAACTCGCTCTATACAATCACGTTTTGTGAAATCTTTAGTCCTGTGGGAAGCTCGGCAAAAACTCTTTGCGTTAAAACTTTTGGTAAAGCCAAGCACACTATTAAGGCCTAAGTTATCACCGAGAATTAAACATAATGGAAATTAAATTTTTACAGGTGTATTAGCTATATTGAACTCCAGACCGTGTTCTTCAAGTAATATAAATTCCTTGACAATATGAGATAAGGAAATGTTATTTCCAAATTGTTTACAATCACTACTCTTCATGTAAAGAATTTTGTTTCTATGTTAAAAAAGTATTTTTGAATGAATAACCAAGGCCCGAAACTAGCTAATGTAATACTCTTACTGTGATACTTAAGGCGTAAATCTATAATTTTCCGTTGCAAGTCAATAATTGAAGCAATCTGCAAAGTGAAGCTTTCCTGCGCATCTCTAATTGCTGCTTTACATTTAGAACTGCCTTTGTCGCTAAACCGATGACTAGGAAGAATTGCAGCATTTAACAAAATAGTTAGTATGTAGTCCTCAGCATCTAAAAAACATAAAAAAAGAATAGCATAAAGGCAATATATAGATGCATATATATATGTTCATAATATTTACTTCTTTCTACATTCCTCGATAGAGATAGAAATAACTGCTTACACGCTTTATCTTTGATATTTTCAGTATAAAATGAATATACGCGTTTTTGAAGTTGTCTCATTTCATATATAAAAGCTGGTCTTTCTGGGGATATAGCAGCCTGAAGTCTATATCAATCTGCAACCGTGAATTTATTAAGAAAAAAGTAAATGCATATTGTTTATATAAAAAAAACTCACCAAATCTTTTGCATTCGCGTGAGTAAAAAGTGGCCAGTCCAATAAAAAGTTAACGTTGTTACAGTCCTTTGACCGCAACTCTTTTTGTCTCAATATAAAGGCTTCCTCCCACTTTTCTTTCACTTCATTCCAATTCGAAAATTCTCTTCCTAAAGATGTCTTCAAGGCGGTTGAAATATTTATATCGAATTCTTGCTCCGCATTGGGCAAAACCTGGAAATTATCGTCTCCATTGCAATTTGAACGGCTTGCCTTCAGCTTTTTTTTAATTTTATTCAACGTGTTGTTATATCTGTTGTAAAGTCTTCCACCGGGATTCCGTCCTGTTCCACGTGAAAAGTAATAATAGTCCTGTAAGAAACCGAGTCTAAAAGGTCTTATATATTTTTTTATTAAAAAGAAAAGAAAGATTTATAATTCTTCGTACACTTCTCTTTCGGTGGTCGGCCGAGGACTGACTCCCTCTATAAAATTTGAGCTCAGCTCAAAGCTCTTCAGATCAGGCTTGCTTAGCTCAAAGCTCCTCAAATCAAGCTTCTACAACCGGCCTGACTTTTCTGTCCGTCCTCGGCAGAATACATTTAAATTTTGCATTAATTAACTTCAAGAACAATATTCGTAATTACAAAGAAGAAAACAAAATAATTAATTAAATCATTTAAATCCATTTTTTTTTTTTTTTTTTTCAAAATATGTAATATTAATTGTGACGCCAATGTCGCATATTAGCTGCTTGACAAATACATCTATACGGGCGCCTGGTGTTCTGAAATCCATCTACATCTTGGATCTTGTATCGATCATTTTCGAGCTTTTCAACTACTTGGTATGGTCCTTTGAACATAGGCATGAGCTTCTGAGATGCTCCAGCTGTGCTATAAATTCTTAATGGAAACCAGATCGCCTACGGAATATTCGTGTGCTTCCTTACGCTTTTTATCTGCATACTCTTTGTTATATAACGTTGTGAACGTAAAATTCTATCAGAAGCACGCTCTCTTATCTCCTCCATGTCTAGTCTGCCTTTCTCTTTTTCGACTAAAATCCAATCGCATAAGTTGTCCGTTGACTTTTGGTTGATACCGAACAACAATCGACTAGGTGTTTCACCCGTGGCCTTATTTACCGAGTTGTTTAACGCAAATCCGACTTCCTCGATAGTATATTGGTGAGTATCTCCGCGTGTCACGCGGGAGACCGAGGTTCGATTCCCCGTCGGGGAGTCATTCGAGAAACGCTGTCGCTATTTTCACCGTCTCGATCGCGCTCTGCTGGACTTGCTGCCTGCAATAATTCCAGCTCTCGTCGAGCTATATCAGCTTCTCTTTGCGCCACGTCTCGTTCCCGCCGCATAATCTCTAATTCTTTCGGCAACGTATTGTTTCTGTCGCCATACCTTTGAATTTCCGTCTCGTTTTCCTCCTCGTCGGAATCGAACTCATTATCGTTCAGCCAAGTTCCCTCTGGATTCGCTTTCTTCAATCTGGCAATTAATTGCACCTTCGTTCCCGTCGTAGACAAATCGTGTTGCCTTAATATTCTCTTAAGTTGCAGTTTCTTTAACCGATTAACATTCTCCATCGTGACGTTTTTAATAATTTTCATAATTTACTCGAAATCAGCTTAAAATTTCGGCCATCACCGATCGCGACCGTCCCTGTCGTTGTGGTTACGAAATTATTTCGTCACTTGTCGTAATACGTAAATACCGACACGACGTTGCTGTGAGCCAATACACGCGCGCTTTTCCGCGAAAATTCTAGAACGCGCGACTCACGCACACACAAAAATGGCGAACAAGAACTTCTTCAATCGTCACTGCACTAACAAGCACGTATCTTGTTTTTTTTTTTTGTTTTGTTTTTTTACCGCCTGTACGTTCCTAATGCATAAATCCGATGTCCGACTGTACGAAATAGTTCACACCGGTAAATCTTAAAATAACACTTGATACGAAATGAGCCTCTGGGGGCCCATTCCATATACAGAATTTAATGGGGTCCTCCCAGGTCTGGACAGCACTTCCTGCCGGCTGCTCAGGAGCGTGGGTGTGGGGAAATTCGACCTGGGAGTCCCTCATCCTTGAGGGTGCTGTCGCTAAGGAGGTGTGTGCGCTACATCGCCGACCGATGATTTTGACCCGGGGCTCCGTATATGGCCACCTAGACTATACAAGGCCCCAGGGCAGTACGGCAAGGTCAGAGGGGCGTAAATTGACGGAAGCGAGCTCTTTCAGGCATAGTGAGCTCCGAGGCCACAGTTGGGCTGCTTAGCACTTCGTTGTAAGTTGGCTTACAAAGGCAAAGAACAAAATTTTTCTCAAAAGCAAAGTAAAAGAAGAAAATGATTAAACTATAAAGCAAGTTTATTAAATTAAAGCCCTAATATAATACGAGCTAATAGTATTAACGTTGGGTACCTTTCGTCCAGCGTTGGGGCCCTGGATCTAGTCTTGTCTTCGGTGATTCTTCGGTTGTCTTTTTATTACGATTCACTTTTGGTTTTTTTTTCTTCTTTGTTTTCTTAGATTTATGATTTTTTTTTCCTGCCTTCGGGTTGTATCCTTTTTGTTTATTTTTTTCTTATTATAATTCACCTTTTTTTTTTATTATAATTCACCTTTTTTTTATTATAATTCACCTTTTTTTTTATTATAATTCACCTTTTTTTTTATTATAATTCACTTAACTTTTGTAAGCCGTATCTGGCTCAGTTCGAAAATTTTTTTATTTTTCGTTTTTCTTTTCTTTGTTTTTTTTTACACTCGAACACCAATCATCCAACCTCCCAAAAAACTTTTCAAAAAAAAAGCCCCGATTCTTTTCCCGCACTCTGTTTTATAGCCACTCAACGGTCTTTTTTTTCTATTCCGCGCTAAAATGCGTGTCAGCACCGATCATACAATGTTTTTCGATTGAGACGTTAGATGTCGTTTTTTTTATTGTATTATTTATTTAATTTTTATTATTTAAAAAAAAATATTTATAGAAAAACTATAAAGATTCGACAAAAAAAAATTACATAAAAGAAAAAGAAATGAAAAGAAAAGGTAATAGCAACATACAGATGCGGATCGAGAATTCATGGAGATCCGCTCCATGAAATGAAAAATAAAAAAAAATATGTATTAGAAAAAAAAAAGGAATGGACGCTCATTTCGTATCACACTCTACCGTCTGTAACTTCCTAATGCATAAATCCGATGTCCGACTATACGAAAAAAATCCACACCGGTAAATCTTAACGAAACACGCGCTGCCGCCACACGTAGAAAATGTTAATATTTTTTTTTTAATCTTAAATTTACACGTTCTCTCGCTTATCCCACTTCTGATGTAAGAAGCCGAGTCTAAAAGGTCTTATATATTTTTTTATTAAAACGAAAAAAAAGATTGATAATTCTTTATTTCTGCTAATTTTCGTACACTTCTCTTTCGGTGGTCGGCCGCGGACTGACTCCCTCTCTAAAGTTTGAGCTCAAAGCTCTTCAGATCCGGCTTGCTTAGCTCAAAGCTCCTCAAATCAAGCCTATATGTTTTAAAAATTAACTAGTATATGTTATCTATAGATATATTGCAATTATTGCAACATACCAAATATTCTCTTTCTTTTGGAAATACTAATGATATTTTTTTTAGTATTGGCGGATAGTCTTTTGGTGATAAAAATATTTCTCTGTACTGAATGTCTTCACTAATTATTTTAATTAAATCGTCCCGCCGAGCCCCATTTGAAGCACAATTGGAATATTTATAAAACTCTAAGATTGAGTTTCCTCTATCAGATGCCTTCAATATTTCTATTAGATCCTTCAGGGAAATACAATATTTATAAAGATATTACAATCTTCAAACTATTTTGTACTTACTTTCGAAAGTTTACAATTCGTGCTCTTGGATGACGTTGACGATTCAGTAAGCCACGATTCAACTTTGGATTTATATGACAATGCAATCGATATTGTTCCGTCGTCAATTTTGTGCTAAATAGAAGGTATAAAAATATTCTCTTATCAAGCAAAGTATTGAAAGTAGTTATACCTAAGTTTTTTTAAAAAAAAAAACAGTTTATGAGGGAACTGTACTCTTAGGCCAATGTTGGGAATTGCTTCTTTAATATCGTCCTAGAATAGATATATAAGACGTTCATAAGTAATACCGGCATCTATAAAAATTAAATATGAAATTTTTTATTACAATTAGGTATCCAAATGTTTGCACAATGTCACAATAAATTTCAATTCTCCAGTGAAGTGAACAGTCCAAATTAATTATTACATCTTAGATATTTTCTTAAATTCGACTAATCATTAAGGATCTTCGACATTTGTTTTTCTTTTACGATTTTTATGAAATTTTACACTTTATATTTTAAATGCGAACTTTTAATGAGTCAGAGGAATTCTAGAAGTAAGTTTAATCGATTAAAAGTCTAAAGTCACATGTTCACCATTCCAAGTTCACATATCGCACTTCCTTGATGTCGCAAAATTGCCGGTTCTCGCGCGAAACACTGAAATTGTGAATTATATATTCTTCGAATGAGTCCTTGAACTGCGAATCGCGTCTATAGCCTGTAGTTAGATTTAACAACACGTTTTTTCTTTGAAAGTGTAAAATTTTGCAAAAATTACAAATGAACGCACATACCGATGCCCCTCGTGTTTCGAAAAAACTCTTTTGATTAAACAATATTTGTTAATTTAATATATATCATTACGCGTTCACGTCGGTGTATACCAAAGGTGGCTTTCACTTGAATGTCGCATAGGGGCTTGCACTTCGCGGAAAAATCTATATTTCACAACACTCAAAAAACGCTTTCTTTATTGCACTTAATTTACTTACCTTGTAAAGTATTTAACAACTGAATCAGATTCCACTGAATTAATAATTGAATTAACTAATTGGAGTCTGAATCAGGCTCCAATAACACTGCACTTGAGTCGATCACTGTTTTATTTTCCATTATGAAGAAACGACTTGGTCGCGGCTGATGCTTGAAACGAAATGCCAATTGCTGTTGCGAAATATGTAGCTAGAACACGTCACGATTTCCTTGCAAATTTTTGCGTGCTTTTTGCAAATAAAGTGATTTCGTTTTGTAATATTTCAATACCTATTTGATTCAAATAGAAATCCTATTAAGGCTGCGGAAATAAAGTGAATACCATAATTTCAAAGATAATTGTTTTTGAATTAAGAAGATAATCACTCAAATCAAAAAGATTTCATATAAATAGTGGATATTTTTATTTTGAAGGGTTATCCTTTCATATTTAGGGCTTATTAATTTTCTGAGTGTAAGTATTTTCGAAAAGCTCTCATCTATTAGGCCTGTATTTAAAAGATTTGTAAATACTCTTGCGAGTTGGGTCAAAAAATCATTAGATGCATTTATTGAGAATTCATATGTTATGCGATCCTCCCCTGGTGCTTTATTTAGTGTGAGTTGGTCCAGAACTTTCCGAATTTCCAGCAAGGTAACCTCAGCATCCAACTCAGGTATGACGATGTTTGGCGCTGCATAGTTAATATCCTTTTCCGAGACTGGGGGATTCAATAAGCTATGAAAGTGATTTTCAAAATCTGTTGCTCAGAAACTCGACTCTCTGGAAAATTTAATATCTTTGAGCGCTTTAACAAGTTTCCACCATTCACGATTATCACGAACATAGAGATATATATAAGTTAACAAATTCTTTTTACATTAGAATAAAAAAACAATTTGTTTACGATTTTTAGAGAACTTTATTGTTCTAGAGCTTTTTTAAGACTAAATTAACAAATGTGATTTACTTAAAATGAAACGTTGGTCTCAGGTGTCGCAGACATGCTGTCAGCAGAATCGCATCGTGAGAAAATGATGTTTCAGGTGTTTTGCCTTGTGACCCAGATATTGCTGGCGTTTGCAGTTGAAGAATTCTTGTGGGAACCTTTGGTGTTAACTTATATAACTGGAGATGACAACTAAAAATATAATTGAAGCCAGGCGACGACGGTTGCATACATGTGTTAGTTCGATTTTACAGTGGCGGAGGTACATTTGGGTTTTTATTTTCGATCTTATTATACGAATTTGTTAAAGCAACTTTATTAAAAAATTAAGCGATCAATTGTGAATTGAAAGAGAAACACAATAAATGAATAGACATTTTTAAGAATAATATTTTATTAATCTTCAGTACAATGTTATTGATAAAAGCATGAATATAAAGCACTAGAAATTGGTTGCATGAAAAAAAAAAATGTAGGGAGTTTGTTTTATAAATTTGTCTTTTAAAACATTTCAGAAATAATATATATATAATATAATATTAGATTTTTATTTGTTGTGCATTACCCATGAACATAATTTTTAGCAAATGTATAGATAGTATTGTAACGGTCTGGAATTGCGGTCCAGACCATTAGCAGAAATTGATCAGTTTTTCCTTTTAACGGGAAAGTAGCGCGTCTTTCGCCGGCCACTCAGGAGCGTGGGTGTGGGAAGATCCCGGAAATTTCCTGATCGTACAATGCGCGCTGCGTATTGGGCACGTGGAGGAGAACGTACTCGTCGGTCTTTCCGCGGGACGATATGTTTCCCTACTCACTCATTTCTTTCCTTTTATCTTTTTTTTCTTTATATGGTCCAATATGACGAATGGTACATACCTGAATATTTATGGTCCAGAAGAAAAAAAAATGATCAAGCACAAAGCACTCGCAACAAAACTGCACTTACAATCGATCACTATTTTTAAAGTGCACTCACTGCCGGTCGTGCCAAAAGTGACCGTCGTCGCACTCTCGAAAGACCTTCTCCCCCGGTCTTTTTTTTTCTTTTCATTTTGGTGGCATTGCCTGATAGGCTTGTCGTAAGGTCTTTAGCCGCTTTCAAATTTGAATTTTCAAATTTAAAATTGGCGCGAATATTAACGAAAACCATTTTCGTTACAGTATTATATATTAATTGAAGATTATTGGCCTCTAAAAATAATAAGTTTGGTGTATAAATTTCTATATTAAATTAAATGCTCACTATCAGTTTTCGCAATATATTTTAATCTTATCGTTAAATACTTCTCAATAATACATTTAATTAAAATTGAAACATGCCCATCTATTGGACCAGTTTCAATGTTATGCTGAGCTATCGAACTGAAGACATTCGAAGCATTAGCTTCATTTTTCACTTTAGTTACAGTAGCAGCATGTTTCAGTTTTGTTTGTAAATTGCGATGTTGTCGAATATATTTTTCGACTACATTACGTCGAACTCAGTGTGTCGTGTGTTCATCAATCGATAGTGCACAGACTATTTTTTGAGTGCTATTATTGACTAATATGCGTAAAGCATTAAAAGCTTCTGAAGTGAAGCCAGGAGATCCGTCAACTGCTTGGTACCACCTCGATGTAGTTCGCTGATGCGGTAAACAAGTATTGAAAGTTGACCGTACATATTCATATCCTTTTAGAGATAAGAAATTTAAAGTCAATGCAAAGTTGCGCGCATTTGCAGGATATTTTCGTATACGACTACCATCGGCTTTCAACTTCATTCGTGTTAATAGCTGCACACCTGAGCGATTCCGCCCAATTGTTTCAACATCGTCTCCCGAAATTAAATTTCTATTCGACAGTTCTTTCAAAATACTACTTAAACTAACTACCTTTTTTGTTAATCTACGTACTTTTTGCTGTAGGTTTTTCTTATTTTTGCGGTCCATCTTCACGATACCTTTTAATGTTTTATATCGCCTCGTAATTTTATCCGGCGATGCAGCTTGTTCACTCGAAGATGTTTTCAATATTTTATATAGAGGTGTAGCCTGCTCCTGAAAGATGAGTAAAACATATCAATTATTAGAAATCACAAATGCAGGAATAAAATGTGTATGATATGCCAATACAGTAGAACGCTGATTATCCGAATTAATCGGGACCGGGATCGATTCGGATAATCGAAAATTCGGATAATCGGACATAGATTGGTAATAAAGAAAAACGAACTGTCACACATAGAATAAACTTTATTAAGTTTAACAAACACAGTTCTACAATATCTTGTCACTCGAACATCTCGATCAGAGTAAGTTGCCTCGACGTTGGAGCTCGTTTCCGTGCGGCAAGGTCACGCAGGCGCCGGACGGCAAGAAGTTGTACACCGTCGCATTCGGGTTGCCGTTCCATCCACTTGAGGGCGTTATCGAAACACATAAACGCCTCGTTGTGAGATGGTACACTTTGGTCTTGTGCCTCTTCCCCTTCGGTCTCATTGTCGTCCTCTTCATTATCCTATTCGTCCATGGCACTCGCTGCGATTTCATCATCTGTCTGTATCTGGAACCCTTAATCATTCTTATCACAGTGCAACCACTCTTCCATATCAGCGACATCACACGCCGAACATCCCGCGATTTCATTAGCCATGTTTACAAACTCTTCCACTGACGGTAATTCCTGTTCGTCTTCATTAACTTCAGCGGTTGATTCTCGTTCCTACGCTTGCTTTTCTAACTCAAGTTGCTCTTTTGTTGATGTGCCGTTTATTTTATTCCAAGCTCGTTTCAGTGAAACACTTTTAACCATGTTCCAGGAATCTGCAATAATGTAGCAACAGTCTTTCAAGTTGATTTTTTTGTACAAATCCAAAACCCGTTCTTCGTCGTTTTCTTCAGCCAGAAGCAATTTACGAAGCAACTGTTGTCTGTAAAAACGTTTCGTGCACTCAATAACACCCTGGTCCATGGGCTGCACCAGACTTGTGACGTTGGGTGGTAAAAAGAGACACTTAAATTTCCCTTCTTCTCTCACGAGAAGCTCAAGTGATGGATGCATTGTCAATAATTAGCAAAACTTTCCCCTTTTTTCCTGTTTCCTTTTTTAAACTTTTTTGTTTCAGGAATAAAGGTTTTATCATACCACTCCAAAAAATACTGCTGTCCATGCATGCACTCTTCTGATTTGTTTAGGTCACTGGTAATTTGGCTACGTTCTTAAAAGCCCTCGGCTTCTTTGCTTTGCCAATCAATAATAGAGGAAGGCGATGGGTACCAGTACAGTTAGCGCAGACCATTATGGTGACGCGATCTTTACTGACTTTGTGGCCGGGAGCACTCTGTTCTCTTTTAGATGCTAGGGTTTTTCTCAGCAAAGCTTTCCAATTCGAACCAGTCTCATCAGCATTGTAAACAAGATCGGGGTCGTAGTTTTCAGTTTCTTTTTTAAAGGTGTTCACAAATTTATTAGCAGCTTCACTATCAGCAGAAAGTTTTTCACCAGTTCCCGAATGCCGTGCCTATTTTTGAAATTGCGGATCCATCCAGTGCTTGCCTTGTAACCAGCTACACCAATTTTTTCACTGAACATTCGCGCCTTTTCACATAAAATCGGTCCTGAAATCGATTGTCCAATAGATCGTTGCTGCAGAAACCACGTAAAGACAGCATTCTCAAGCTGTTCATCCTTTGCCTTTTTCATTACTTTTCGTGACGAACATCCATCATCAGTTTCGAACGCAGTCATAAAATTTAAAATTTGTTCACTGTTATTTTTAATATCAGTTATTGTAGCCGCCCCGACATCAAATCTATCTGCCAGTACCTTTCCCGCCACACCTCTTTTTAACTGATTGATTATTTCCACTTTGTCCTTTAGTGAGAGGACGACACGTTTCCGCTTTGCACTCATTTTGGTTATTCGCTTGTCATATAACCCTTTAAAACAGCGATCCGCACAATGAGAGAGGGAGGAGCTCACTGACAGTAATTCAGTGTTATTGAGTTGAAAAAAAAACAAACGTTCCAACGTTCCGTTTCACGGATGCCGCACGACGTAAAACATGTAGTGTCTTGCCTCTAGCTTTCAACTGTAACAGTTGAAATATATCTGGACTCCAGCGAGTTCCAGCTTGTTACAACAAAACAAAAGAAAAATTACTTGGTTTTAATTTTTTATAGATTTCTCGGCATAAATTAATACGGAACGAAATTTATAAAAGGCTCTTGTACTTACAATAAAGTCAACCGCTTCTTTTGCACATTCACTTCCCTCCATAAGCTCTGATGAAATATGTTCCAACTCCAGGTATTGAGAAGTATTGCTGCATGTTGGTTCATTCTGTAGAAAATAAATAAGCTATAATACTTTCACTGGATTTAGCGAAAAATAAAAATGCAATCAAATTCATAGAAAGCTCTTATACTTACAGAAGTGCCTACTACTACTCTTTTTCGGTTAGGACGTGCATTTCCTTTTGTGTGCGATGATAAAGTAGGCGAATAATACAGTAAGAGATGTCGACAACAATAACAATATAACATATTGTTATTTTAAATTGGAAATTGGAAATACATAAAAATATGAAATCATTCACTCCTACCAGGTCATCAAAAATCGTCGGTATTGCCTCAAGTGATAGAACTTTTTTTCCCTCACAAATTCGAAAACAGCTTTCTTCGAAATGTTGTCCACACAATCTATCCTTTGCTGGACAAATTTTAAAATTTACGTGCTGTCTCAACTGTTGAATCCATTTCCTTTGCGATCTTACGCGCTTAGGAAAACTGAAATAAATGAAAAGAAAGGCAATTCAATTTTCAGCATGAAACTCATACGCATTGGAAATCATCGTGAACCCATTATACCGGCGCCACTGGACATTTTGACCAACAAATGAACCTTTGCAACTTTAACTTGTATTTTATAACTTAAAATTCCGAAAGTCAAAGAATTTTTTTCAAATAATATTAAGATGACATAATTTCTTAACAATAGATTTTAAAAACTTTGCGGAAAAATCTTGTCCTTCAAAGAAATCGAGAAAAGTATTCAATGATTGATCGTTTCGAAAGTGCGATCTGAGAAGTTTTTCTAGATATTTCTGAATCAAAATTTGTAGCAATTCACTTCACATGTTAAATTTATACCGTGCAATGGGTTCAAAATTGTGCGAAATTCGTTAAAATGTAATATATTTCAAGTTTTCAGTAAAAAATTTAACTTTTCCTTTCTGAAGGAAAAAATTTTTGAACTCAATGTTTTCATTTTTAGATCTTTTAGCAGGTAATCACGAATAGCGACCCGAATATAGGATTTTAAAATGAAATCGTTATATCACAAACTGTCTAAAAACGATTCCCCAGTTGTACTTTATTCGTTTCATTATTAATTATTCGCGATACAACTTGAAAAAAGAGTATAAATGGACGTAACTCACCTGTAAAACGACTGGTTTTCCTTTCCTGCAGTCCACTTTTCAGCACATGTTGGCACCAAACACGTCATGACTAATGAACACTTATTTTAGCTTTTATGCCGAGAAATCGCGTATTTAAAAAGAAATATTAACTTCAGAACAAAAACCGGCGGCAATTTCTTTACACGAAAACAGAAACCAGCTGATCGAATGACAGCTCAATGTAGGGTTGCCCGAACGCAATTACTTTTAGTTTCAAGTCAATTTTCGAAAGAAACACAACTTTTTAATTTCTTAAATACAGTTTAATTATAATTTCACAATTAAACACAACACATTAGCAACATAAACTTTATTCATTTTCGGGAATATTAAACAGATATGATAAAATAAATATGTTGGATCTCAACAAAAGCATATGCAATGCATTTGTATATGGATGATACAAAGGCATTCGTTCATAATCGGTTAAGTCTTCTGGATTTAAGCTTAAGACTGCATCCAAATCAATATCCCAATCAATCAATTCCGTTTGCGTAGATTGGTCTGTCACTTTTTTTTAAGGAATGAAAAAAAAGAAAAGACGAATTATTTCTTTTTCACACTAACACTTTTTATTTTACTAACTTTTTATCTTAAACTTTTTTCGATCTTATTAATAACTTCACAATCTGTTGTTATACTACGGGGGTGTGGTGTCGTCACGCTGGGAAGGATGTCTGAGTCGTTCTAATTCTTGGGTGTGGAAATAATACACTGATTCTAATTTCTAACACTATATAACGTTTATTGATTAATATGTTACAAAACGATTTAAATTCCGAACTTGTACTTTTGTCTTTTTAGTGAACTGCTTAATGAACTTAACGTACTTACTGGTCTTGACCAACTGCGTAGTATTTAACTTGTTTAATACTCTTAGCGAACTGCCTTGAGGTCAGGTCGTCCTGACCTATTTATACAATACCGATCTCCTGCTCGCCAGACGCTGACGTTGCAATATACTTTTCCGTGGGAAAGTATCCTCCATAAATTAAAGAAAGGTCAGCAATTATTCAAGTGTTTCCAGGAAACAGAATATCTTGAATAGTTGTAAAAAATATAGGTGTCGAATGGCAGAGGTTCAAAGTGCAATAAATAATGCACTCTATATCGGTGTCAAATTATTTATTGCAACCATGGGGTTCACGTGTTTGCAATAACAATCCATTTTAATATTAGTGTCAAATTACTGCAAACACGTGATTCCTCTAGTGCCGAAAAATCACGTGTTCGACCGCAAGCCAATCCCATAAGTCTCGTCTTGGAGGAGGTGGTGGAGGTGAATTCGATGAAAAATGTCATAAACAAGAAGGTTTATGATGATGTTATGTAATAAATGGGGTGATTTATTACATTCCATCCCCCTTAGAAGAGGAAGCTACTAATTTATTGGAGTTTCCGTAATTGAGCGCGGGCGTGACTTGCGTGGCTGATTTTGGTCGGGAATGATCTACATATTCTTTCTATTTCGTAAAATGTTTTTATTGTTAATTATAATTTTTTTGTATTATGACTAAGTCTAATAAGAGTAATCATATTCTGCGTTCTTACATTGCTGTGACTACATATTTTATCAAGTTACTAGGCTACTTTATTAATTGGTGCAGTTACAAAAAAATTTTTGAATATATACGTATTTAAATCAGGTTGCATATTTATTTTTATGTGTGGTTATATATATAGTACCTATTGTACGGTGCTGTATACTGTGGTTACATATTGTTTTTATATTTATTTGTTTTTTTTTTTTGTATATATTCTTCCCTTTACATTCGGGCGTTAGCCAAATGAATCGGCTGTGGATCCGCGGCAATTGGGGCTAAGTCGATGTTTTCTGCATCTCTTTGTGCGGGTTGACAATCTCGACGATTTGACTGACAACAGACTTTAAATTTGTTTACACTTTTCACTTATAATGAACGCTAGATATATATATATATAATTGTTATTAAATATGGCTAACCTGAAGAATGTTTTCCTGGTGAGTGTTGACACTGTTGTTGAATTAGTGAAGATGGGCCAGACGCTCAGGTCCGGGCTTCTGGGTGCAGGTTGACGAAATGAATATGATGGGCCAGACGCTCAGGTCCGGGCTTCTCAAGAAAAATCGTCGTCGCCTGGAGTTGTTTTTTGGTAGGGGATTAACCACGGTCTGTCTGACGCAATGGTATCCCACCGCTGTCACCTATTTGATATCTTTTTATTAAGGGGACTTAGGCCGTCCCTTTCACGCGAGTTAAGTTTTAGCTTGTACTTAACAACAAAAAAATATGTTTTAAGTTCCTTCCTCGGAACTTATTTAATTGAAAGACATTTTTTTTAATTTCTTAGAAAAACTTTTATTAAATTTTATTAATGCTACACTATGAACTTATTACTCGAACTCTGATAGGTAAAATCCAATACAATACAATCCGCACTCGACAAAACTGCGTCGGCTTATATAGCAAGTTCTTATCTCTTAAGATGCAGTTTTGTTGAGTCTGTGATTTTTAATTAAAATGCTGAATGTGCATGATATCCGTTTTGATATTAAAAATGAAGCAACATTGTATGATATTGAAATGAAGCAACATTGTATTTTGAATTATGGATATCTTTGATATGCTTAATTGAGTAGTGATATATTTGATATTCTTAATTAAATTGAGTAGTGATATTTTTGTTTATATTACTTATGCTATCTATGTTGTGTACATTATCTATATTTTGTATGGTAGGTTGAGGTTCATATGTAACTCGCGTGCAATACTCCGGGTTGGAGTACGGAGTAGGGAGTGATACACAATCCGTTTGAGTGAACACGCTTTATTTGACTTTATTCGTCCGGGGAGTTGTTTCCTCCGTATTCACCTCTTTTTTTATATATAATTACAGTTCGTTTTATTAAATTACCTTAAACAAACTAAGTTTTCGTGTTTTACGTTTAGTGGTTGACTCCCAACTGCCGACCGTCGGGTCAGCCATCGACCAGGTAACTTCCGATCGATCATTCCCGCAGCCAAAATCCGCCGACTCAACTCCCACGCGCAGGAGGTCGTTTTCCTGAGCTCGCATATTTCCCATCATGAGTTCAGCAAAATTCAATAACGATCGAAACTCATATGGAAAAAATACGCGTTTCCAGGTGAAATCAACGACCCCTTAGTCGTGTAAGAAAATTGCCATTAATGATGGGATAAAAAAAATTGACAACGTTTTTGCTATCGGATACCTCGATCTAGCTTTGCCATCCGATAGCTACAACGTATCGCTCGTGTAGAGCATGCAAGTACGTTGCAAGTCAATGTTCTGGTTTGATCGCGCGCGATACCACAACAAAGCTTATTGTAAGTCACCTGAACCTTTTCGTTGACTAGGTCCGGGACATTTATCATTGGACAATAGAAGATTGTCGCAATGATTGGTTGGGGGGGTATGTTGGGAAATGTGGAGGTGAATTCGATGAAAAATGTCATAAACAAGAAGGTTTATGATGATGTTCATGTAAGAAATGGGGTGATTTATTACACGTGTAGATAACTAGATTGAATGTTCTAAATGGACAGCCTTTTATACCTGCGTTTTACAAGAAGGTCCTGAGAAGCAGGGCTTCCTTGTAATGGACGGCGAGGCCAACCGGGGCCATCCAACGAAGCCATGGCGGACTCCCACAGCGCCCTAAGTAGCTCTATCTCATCTTACCGGCACCACTGCGTTGTGGTGATCATGAGGTACACGAGAAAAAAAAAATAAGACACGAAAAAAAAAAGAAATATATAGATAGAAAAAGACTTACTTTGGTCGCCTACGCGTTGCAGCCTCCTTTTTTTTATTTTTTTATTATTTTATGCATATTCATTTGCACATCACTATTCACGGGGCCCACCGGTGGTATTTCACTTTGTTCCTCCAGATGAAAAAACTGTTATTACTCACTTTTTGTTTTTTTTTCTTTTCTTCACTAATGAACCACGCACTTCCAAGTTAAAGCCAAAAAAATATTATTGTTTTCCTTTTTTTTTATAGTTCCTTTTTTGTAAATTTCCTTCTTTCGCGCGACCGACCACCCGAACTCGTCTCCAAAATCCAAGAGAGCCCAAAAAATTGCCCGATCATCATCAAAGAACAAAACCCGGTTTTTTTTCTTTTTGATCACTTCCGCCACGATTAAGCAACTTCGAGTGAAGTTGCTCGCGATCCGCCTCGATCCCCAGTGACGAACTCGGCATTCGTCACAATCTCATCATACAGTCTCGGCTTAATTGTCATCATCAATCGAGCCTTGGCTTGCTTGGATTTCGTGATGCGTTCCGCTGAAGTCATCAGCTCTCGCTACTGCAACCGCAACCACCGCGGCAGTCTTCGCTAACGCCTTCAGATTATTGTCGTCCGATTTAGTTAATGCCGTCGCAGTTGCTGCCGCTGCCTTCCTCGCTGCTGCAGCTGCTGTATTTCGTATTGGGTCCTCTGAACTCAAATAACCATCTAGATCGTACGATTCGAGCATCGTCCGTGTACTTCTCCGCCATGAGTTGTATTTTCGGTACCATTCAGTTTCGTCACTCATAAAATCGTGGTCTTTGTCGTTTTGATCCATCTTTATCTTTTACGTGTCTTTCCCACTTCGATCGAAAAAACTCAATACTATGCGCCTAACCTGACAACCAAATACATCCACTGGTTGATTTGCCTTCGCCTTTTACGTAAATTTTCCTTAAATTAGGTTTATTTCCGCGGAAATAATCGCCACAATCCACAAAAAAAACTTATTTCACGCATTTATTGAGCGCCCTGGGCCCATATAACCTGATGATCTGAATTGAAAAAAACGAATGACCATCGGCCATGTTTATTCATAAGCCAAAGCCTACTCATAGTACATTCATAGTCCAAGCCTACTCATACGTACATTCATAGTTGCATGACACTTTTACACACTTTTCTAAAAAAATGTACAACCTATCCACTTTTGTTGTTGGAAGAAATCTTCGCACACAATTTCTTCTAAATTCATTCTGGAATTTGTCTCTGGAACCTCTTCTAACAACCACAATAATTTTACTTGCTCTGACAAATTGTAGACGACGTTAGACTTATCAGAGGATATACTGGCCGATAAACATACATTTTTGCTGGTTCTACCAGCAATCACCCATCTAAACGACGTCTTTTGCATACATGGAAGATTTTTGCCCAATGAATGACGTTCAGAGTCCAAAATTTGAAAGAATAGGTCAGCACCCAATAAGATATCTATTGCGCGGGCTTATTAAAATAAGGATCTGCTAACTCAAAATCATTCGGAATATGCCATTGATTGATGTCAATAGCTTGCATTGGCTGTTGTTCCATAATTTTTGGGATTATAAGAGCATTTATCGCAGTATTAAAGCTTGTACACCGTGAATGTATCGTAATAGATGCGGATTGCTTAACCTTAATGCCGGTAGTTCCAATGCCGATTGAACTACTGATTTTCCTTCGCTTCAGTCTTAATTGTTGAGCCAAACGTTCTGACATAAAATTAGTTTGTGACGCTGAATCAAGCAATGCGCGCCACATTGTCATCTTAAAACCACTAGAAGGATCTCCTGAGATTTCAATAATTGCCGTCGCCAGGAGAACAAGATCTTCAGGTGGACTATCCCCACTTAAACAAAATGAGCTGCGATCCATACGACTAGAATTTCTTGCGAAGACCTCCATAGATGTGGAAGACCCTGATATGTTGCCCGAGTGTAGGAGAGTATGGTGTTACGCGTTTTTGGGCTTTGGGAAATTGCCAGACTTTCCACCTTCGCTGGGTCTACGTGCAACCCGCTTTCATCTACGACATAGCCCAGATAGCGGAGTTCCGCGCGACAAAACTCGCATTTCTCTTGCGAGACTCTCAGTCCTGCTTCCTGTAATCGGCGAAAGACCTCTTCCAGGATTTTTATGTGCCTTTCGAAGGTCTGAGTTACGATAATGATATCGTCAAGGTAGACGAAGACATATGGCTCGAGATCGGCACCGAGAACACGATCGATGAGTCTTTGCCATGTGGCCGGGGCATTCTGTAAGCCGAACGGCATTCTCAAGAACTCGAACAATCCCCGATTTGGCACCGTGAAGGCTGTATATTGCCTTGATGAGGCTGCCATTGGCACCTGCCAATAAGCCGATTTTATGTCTAGCGATGATAAATATTTCGCATCGCGCAGTTTGTCCAGGGTGGCCGTCACATAGGGTATTGGGTACGCGTCTCGCTCCGATACCTTGTTCACTTTCCGGTAGTCGACGCAGAAGCGAAATGACCCATCTTTCTTCCGTATCAACAGGATCGGAGAGGACCATGGGCTTTTGGATGCTTGCACTACCCCGTTTTTCAGCATCTCATTTAGCTCCTTGTCAATATGCTTCTGCATCGCTGGAGACACCGGATAATAACGCTGTTTAATCGGATCAGCTTTCGTCATTATCACGTGTTCCACCTCTGATGTTCTGCCTAGGCCTGTTCCCATTTTCTCGAACTCGTCGTTAACCATTTCTTCCAGAACTTCCGCTTCGCGCCCGCTAAGTTTCGATTTCGGATGCAGATATTCCACACACGATAGTTGTTGGTGTCCAGAGAACTCCCAAACTGCGTTCTTCAAATCCACTATTAGTCCAAATTGCACCCAAAAATCCGTACCTAAGATTAATGCGTGTGGCAAGTCCTTCACCACCAGACACTCGACCCATCGTTGGCGATCATTCATTTTCATTGGTATGAGAATGGACCCATCTACTATGCATTTGCGGTTGTCAGCGAGTTTGACTGCACCGGCCTGTGAACGTCTCAAACTCACGCCAGACTGCTTTAATTGTGACCATCCTGCGCCCCCAACAACTGTACACGTCGCTCCGGAATCTAGTAGGCCCACCATTACTATGTCGAAAATAGAAACACTTAAGTGTGGCCTTCTGTCGCCACCTACACCTGCGAAGCAGAAATCTACTATTTCATTCGTTGCGGAAGCCTTCTTCGTACTCACTTCTCCGCCTTTTAATGAGTACGTCTTTCGTTTCCCGAGCACGTCGGACAGTTTCTCCTTACCGAACCCTCTCTTCCGCACCCGTAGCAGCGCCTTGGCTGTTTACACTCGCTTGATAGGTGGCCTTCTTGGTGACAATTATAGCATTTAAAACTTCGGGGCGAATTAGCCCATCTGCGGCCATTACTAGGTTCGCCTGTCCTCTCGGGATTTGCTTGGTTAGTCCTAAAGTGATCGCTTGTTGTTGGTATCTCTACATAGGCTAAGTCCGGTTCGAGGAGATTTGGTCGGCGTGGTGGTGGCGCGTAATTTTCCACTTTGAAACGGGCCTCTTCCAATCTCCTGCCTGTACTAACCAATTCTTGCAACGTCGATATTTCCACTAATGCGAGTTGGGCCGAGTAAAAAGGTGCCAAGTTCTTCTTAATGAAGCACAGCTTCATTGTTTCACTAATACATTCGCTTAATCTACCGAACATTCGAAGCATAATGCTGACAAACATCCCAATACTCTCACTTTGTCCTTGTGTCCGATGCCTGATTTCCTCAAGGAGCCTATCGTCATAATCTGGAGGCAAGAATTCCTCTTTCAACCTCGTCACCAGATCATGCCAGTCCCTGAAGAACGGTTTATTTGCTCTAAACCATATTAAGGCTCGTCCTTCGAACAGTTCGACCGCCGCCTTGAACACCTCTGGTTCTGAGCATCCTCGAGTTTCGCGGAGTTCTTCCACCCGTTCCAGAAACCCACTTAAAGACTCCTTCGCTGAGCCTGCGAATTTTAAACCCCATTTGTAGATCGGGATTTTAGTCACTCGATTCTCGGCTCATTCGCGTGTCTAATTTCGTCACTCTTTTCTTTTTCTCCCGGTGCTGTGTTATTTTTTTGCTTTTGGGCTGGCTGCTTTTGTTCCGGTAAAAAGTGTCGAAGCAGTGCGAAATCCGGTGAGCTTTGCATCTCGTTTTTCTTTTCTTTCGTTGGTATAGGTGATGACGCGTCATTTGGATTATTAAACGCTTGTTCTTCTACGTCATCCTCCTCGTCGTTGCCTACTTTTGCATCCAATACCATGCAGCACCTGGCTATGGCTTGTCGGGTTTTAGTGTAAGGACATCAAATTATTTAAA
Source organism: Chorisops tibialis (assembly GCA_963669355.1). NCBI lineage: Eukaryota > Metazoa > Arthropoda > Insecta > Diptera > Stratiomyidae > Chorisops > Chorisops tibialis. The sequence goes on along the minus strand of OY770262.1, from coordinate 112,476,063 downwards.
ATGAAATATTTAAATTATATTATGATAAATTCTTTAATTTCAAATATCCATCAAATTACTACAAGTTACGAATTACGTGTTATTTTAATAGATCCTTACAATAGACTGAAACAATATATTTTTTAAAAAAGCAAATATTATAATTGGCTTGCTTTGATGCAATTACGTTTAGTATCAAAATTAATCGTAAAGTAATTTAGATACTAAACATAATGGTGCCGCCACAGTACTCTCCCTCATTGAAAAAGAAAAAATTAATTGTGTACTTAGAATAAAATTATATAAACATAATATAATATATAATTAAGTTTGAAATTTTAAATTATAATTTAAATGAAACTTTTTTAGTTACGGATCGCATTGTCTTTTGATTATTAAAAATTTCTTTATTAAGAATGAAAGCTGGTTTAATTCTATCAATTGAAATAATTGACTCTATTCCATCTTTAGAAATTTTAAAAAATTTTTCAGTCCTCGATATTACTTGGTAAGGTCCAGTATAGGGTGCAGTTAATGAACCTTTATAACCTTCCTCTCTAAGAAAAATATGTGTACATGTTTTAAGAGCTTGAGGAATAAAAATATTTTTTTGTTTCCTATGATTTTGTACTTTAGGACTTATTTTTCTTATATTGAATTGAATTTCTTTTGCTAAAGAATTGGTTAATGTCTTTGCTTCATTTGAAATATTAGAGGTGATTAGTTCACTTGGTAGTCGAAGTGCTTGACCAAATAGAAGTTGAGCTGGTGAAACATCTAAGTCTTCTTTAAGAGATGTTCGTATTCCAAGCAATATCCATGGAAGATGATCAAACCATTTATTAGGCTCTTCAGTAGCTCGAATTGCAACTTTCAATTGGCGGTGAAACCTTTCGATCAATCCGTTTGATTGAGGATGATACGTTGTAGTGTGAATTCGTTTTGAACCAAAGAGATTTGTTAATTCTTTGAAAAGACGTGATTCAAACTGCGATCCTTGATCGGTTGTAATTGTTTGTGGTATGCCATATCTAGCTATCCAGTTATTAATGAAAGAATATATTACCGTAGAAGAACTTATATCCTTTAACGGAATGGCTTCCGGCCAAAATGAAAATCGATCTTTCATAGTTAGAATATATGTGTGCCCTTTTGATGGTGGTAATGGTCCTACAAGGTCTAAATGTACGTGTTCAAACCTTCCAGAAGGAACATCAAATTTACCGTGAGGAGATTTTGTATGACGATTAATTTTTGATTTTTGACAGGATATGCAACATTTTGTCCATCTGTTAATGTCTTTATTCATAAACGGCCAAAAATATTTGTTGGTAATTAACTTTCTAGTACCTTTAATGCTAGGATGGGATAATCCATGTAAAGAATCAAATATAGTTCTACGTAGCAGGAGTGGAACATAAGGTCGATTGTTACCTGTATTAATTTCACACCAAATTTCTAAATTTTCTCCTGGTAATAATATTTTTTGCAGCTTACAAGACATTTTATTCAAATATTGTTCTGCTAAAATTGAGTTTAATTCATCATCTCGATCCTGCTCTTGCTTCAAATTTTGTAAATTAATTTTAGTGAAATCTATTAAATCGATATGAGACCGAGATAAAGTATCTGCAATAATATTTTGTGTGCCTTTAATATACCGTATGTCATTAGTGAATTGGGCAATGAATTCTAACTGATTAATTTGTCGAGGTGATTTTTCCGTTTTGGAAGTGATGGCTCGAGTTAAAGGTTTGTGATCAGTTAGAATTGTAATTTCCATACCTTCAATAAAATGACGAAATTTTTTAATTGCAAGATATATGGCTAATAATTCTCTATCGAAAGTAGAATATCTTTGCTCGGTTGGACTTAATTTTTTTGAGAAAAAACCAAGTGGTTTCCAACCATCTTTTTCATATTGTTGTAATACTGCACCTACTGCAGTACTAGAAGCATCTACCATAAGACTATGATTTGTATTTGTTTTAGGATGCACTAGAATAGTTGATTTTTGTAATAGTACTTTTATTTTATCAAAAGCCAAATTCGCTTCTTCATTCCATTTAAAATGAAGTTTTTTAGCATTACTTTTAGAATACGCTGTTACTAAAGAATATAGTGGAATTGCGATATCCGCTAAATTTGGAAGGAAACGATGATAGAAATTAACCATTCCCAAAAATCTCTGAAGCTGTTTTAGTGAAGATGGTGTTGGAAATTTGGAAATAGCCTCAACTCGGGAATTTGTAGGCGATATACCATCTTGATTGATTTTATATCCTAGGAAGTCTAATTCACTTACACCAAGTATACATTTGGCTGGATTAGTACTTATTCCGTTTTCAGCCAATCTTTTGAATAGTTGCCGTAAATGATTTTTATGTTCTAGTGGTGTTTTACTACCAACCAAAATATCATCTACATATACAAAAATGAATTCCAAACCTTTAAGAATTTCATTTATAAACCTTTGAAAAGTCTGAGCGCCATTTCTAATTCCGAAAGGCATGCGCAGAAACTCGAAAAGTCCGAAAGGTGTTATTACAGCTGTTTTATGAATATCCTCAGAAGCAACCGGTATCTGATTGTATGCTCTTACGAGATCAATTTTTGAAAATATCGTGCAGTCGCAAAGATTTAATGTACAATCTTGGATATTAGGCAATGGATATTTGTCAAAATTGGTTACCGAATTGAGAAGGCGATAATCACCACAAGGTCTCCAATTTGTTGAGTCCTTTTTAGGGACCATGTGAAGAGGTGATGCAACACATGAAGACGAAGGTCGACATATTCCTAATTTAACCATATTCTCGAATTCGTTTTTGGCAATCTGGTACTTTTCCGCACTTAATCTTCTAGGACGTGATGAAGGAAGTGATCCAGTTGTTTCTATTTTATGTACAACATTATGTGAAACATTGGTGTTAAAATTAGGAGGTGCTTTAATTGAAGGAAACTCGTTGAAAATGGCACCGAATTCACCTTGGACTGAAAACAACTTCGGAGATAACATTTCTACTATTTTGGAAATGCAATTAACAGAAAGAAGTGTTTGTTTATCAGTCAATTTTCGTTCACGTAAATCAACTAAAAGATTGAATTTGTACAAAAAATCTGCACCAATAATTGCATAATCAACAGAAGCTATAACAAAGGTATAACAAAAATTTCGACGTAAATTGAAATCTAATGTTAAATGTTTTAGCCCATAGGTTGAAATTTTTGAATCATTTGCTGCAGATAAAAAGAAATTTGAATTATGCAGGCATTTAGGAAAAAATTTTCTAGGAAGAACAGAAATTTCTGCTCCAGTGTCAATTAGAAATTGAATTTTATTTTTCTTGTCATAGACAAATAGACGGCGTGAGAATGAGTCCGACCTAGTTGCCGCAATCTTGGTTGGACTATTTAGTTTTTTGAATCCTTGTAATTACAAGGAGGAATGCATTTTTTAGCATTTTCTTTGAACCTATAATGATACCAACAAAATGGGTATGATTGTTGATCTGTACGTGATTTTGAAGAAGTTCTTTTTCTTCTATGCCTCGAAGAATCACGTTCTCTATTCTGAAATTTATTGGATTCCAGATGTGCAATACGCTTGGATAATTTATCTATAATTAATGATAAAGAATTTACAGTTGTATTTTCACCAGAATAATTATCAAATTTTGGTGCGGTATGTATGGCTGATAATTTTACACTATCTGAAGCGTCATTAATTCGATCAGCGATGGATAAAATCTCTTCAGAACTATGGGATTTTTCAATGGCTATAAGACAAGCTTGTGTGGATTTTGGTAATTTATTCAACCAAAGCTTGTTTAACAGTTGTTTGTTGACAAGACTGTTACCACCAGCTAAAGTCTCCATTTGTCGAAACAGTTCTGAAGGTTTTGCGTCACCTAGTTCAATTTTATGCAATAGTGAATCTAAGCGTTTTTCTTCTGTGTCCCTGGTTCTTTTCAAAAGAGCTTCTTTCAAGTGCTCATATTTATTCGAATCAGGAGGATTAGATAAAACATCAGCTACAAGTTCCATTGTCTCTGATTCTAGAGAAGAAACAATGTAATCATATTTTGTGCTGGATTGCGTTATTCCCTTCAAGCGAAATTGAGTTTCCACTTTAAGGAACCATAAATCAGGCCTATTTCCCCAAAACGGTGGCAATTTAATTACATAAACGGAATGCGTTTCTGTAACATTAACTCCGTGTGTTTCTTGGGTGTCGCCTGCTTCACGTAAATGGATTTCGTCTTCGTTAGACATATTGACTAAATACGTTAATAGAAATATTACAAAAGTTCACAACTAGAAAAGTTTTAACATTGATAAGAATAGCTTCAATGTTTATAAAAAATTGATAATTTTAAATTTGAATCGAGAAAATGTTTCGATTCACTATTGACAATGCGATCTTCACTGTACACAAAGTATTACAAGTTAAATATGATTATTTAAATGATGTGATTTTTAAATTAACTGTATAAAAAATAACAAATAGTAATTAGTCGTAAATACCAATTCAGAACTTCCATACAATTCTTGAAAAAAAAAATTAGCCAATATTTGAAGTTGCTTAAGTTTTCATGATGATGGTTTCAATGATGATATTTTCAATGATGATAGTTTCAATGATGATAGTTTCAATGATGAAAGTTTCAATGATGATAGTTTCAATGATGATAGTTTCAATGATGATAGTTTCAATGATGAAAGTTTCAATGGTGAAAGTTTCAATGACGATAGTTTCAATGATGATAGTTTCAATGATGAATAAATCGTTGATATTTTATAATGAAATCAGCATTCGTAATTTGCGGAGTCACTAATTTGAATGAATGTTGCTACGCCGATCGTTCTTTTTTGTTCAAAGATATAATCTTTTCGATTGATGCGACGAAGAGTAGCAAATTTCGCCGTTTTTTCACAGAACTTCACAGGCGAAAATCACCACGTAACGGTGAATAATCATGAAAAAAGAAAAACTTCTTGGGTGTCACCAATTTGTATTTATACATCTTATTCATGTAACAAATGAACGTCGGGCGGTCTTGATGACGAAAGAAAATTTATTTAATTTGTAGATATGTTTCCATGCCGTTCGCTCCCGGTTGAAAAATGATGCGTCGGGGCACAAAAGTAACATATAAATCCGACACAGAAAACCCTTTGTTCGGGGTCACCAATTTGTAAGGACATCAAATTATTTAAAATGAAATATTTAAATTATATTATGATAAATTCTTTAATTTCAAATATCCATCAAATTACTACAAGTTACGAATTACGTGTTATTTTAATAGATCCTTACAATAGACTGAAACAATATATTTTTTAAAAAAGCAAATATTATAATTGGCTTGCTTTGATGCAATTACGTTTAGTATCAAAATTAATCGTAAAGTAATTTAGATACTAAACATAATGGTGCCGCCACATTTAGCTACTGCTTCCTTCTGCTCCTCCTCTACTGCCAATGTTCTGTTTAGCCGTCTTAGTATCCACGCAACTTTGGCGTTGATTTTCCTAAAATCGGCTGAATTTTCCCCCCCTTCGAACGCACTTGTTAGCGATTTCACTTCTTCCAATTTCGCTTCCACTGCCAATATATCCTCCTCAAACGTAAAAGGGTATTCCGGCAGGGAAAAACTCGAGGAACGATTAACGGCGGCGCGTAGTAATTTGCGCATTTCGTCCACGGATGTTCCATTTAAGCCGAACACCGCCAACTCGTACTGGAGTTCCTCCGACGTCAGACGGTTAATGTCCCCCTTCTCCATTCTATTTTTTTTTTCCACTTCTTCTCCCCCACAATTTCTCACGCGATCTGGAATGCTAGCTCCTACCACCTCCGTGACCCAGGAGTAAAAAAAAAAAAAAAATAAAACTAAAGCCACTCAACAAAATAACCACCAAACGCCCAATATCTCGACCTAAAATTCTCCGAATCAATTTCCACTATCGCTCAACATTCACTTGTCGGAAATTAGTTAGCACATGTGGTTTGAATTTCCCAACGGCAGAACGAAAAATTTTACCGGTCTAACGGTTATTGCTTTCTTAACGCGATTTACTCTTTCCTGGATTTCGAATTGCACTCTACCTAGCGTGCACCCTTGTAACATAAAATTTCACACCTCCCTAACGCGTCCCTACCCAAATACCTAATTTCCAAGACTATAACTGGAACGTCCGATAAACTACTTGGCTTATTTTCCAGATCCGTCCTGACCGAAACTCTACTATTACTCTATTATCGAAATTAACCTGGGAAGTAGAATTGTTACTGATTTATTTTTCGGATTCGTCTCGACCGGAATTCTACGTACTGCGTTAATAATGGGTTATACAGTTTTTCTACAGAATAACTTTCCAGGAGAGCGAAAAGCAATGATCGATTCCGGGCAATTTTTCACCGTTTTTTTTTTTTTTTGGTCTAACTGTTACTAACTCCTTTATCACGGATTGTTGCGAGCTAGGGGATCGCCGATTTCAAAGGAAAACACAATTCGTTTAAAAACAATGAATAATTTATTTAATCGCACTTTTCTTAATTTCTTGATCACTTTTAATTAATTCGCACTATATTCGCCGATTTGGCAATGCCGTCGATCTTATTCTTTCGCTTACTTGTACCGATTCGCGTTCTTCCACCGATAGGTGTCGTCGAATGGCTAAAATTACTTGGACAGTACTGTTGCTCCCACGGATCTTCGCTTCGTTGGGGCCCGTCGATGTAAATTCCGTCGAATTCCTCGTCGTCGCTCTTGCCTTTTTGGCTTCTGTTGGCGTCGTTGATGCTGGGCTCTCGGAAAAGCTTAGGGGGTTTCGTATGGTAGGAATTTGGGTTCAAAGCCCTGGAAAAAAAAAGGATTATAAATCTCAAATTTAAAAGAGTATAGAAAATTACTTCTCATCATTGCCCGCGCGGATTGCTGATCGGGAAATTTCCAATTACGGATTATTCACAAAAACCATTATCCCAAGTGCTGTTCCAAATCATATACCTTCTCACCGATCCTCTTTCTCGCTTCGGGTACTTTAAGCTACCTCACTCCGTCTCTCGGTTAGTTTAAGTATAGCTATGAGCCTAAAAATAAACAAAAAAGAGGGGCATTAGTATACGGGAACAAATATGAATTTAGTTTTTTTTGAATTTTAATTTCAGTCTTAGGGTGGTGGTTAGTATAAATTATTAGACTTAAGGCTTAGACATGTAAGAAGATCGAATAGATTTGGCATTTTGAATTGTAACTTTAGTCTTAGGATCATCGACATTAGGGATAAGTAGAATTAAAGGTTAGACAGATAAGGTAAATCAAACCGGTACCTTGAATTTTAGTTCTAGTTGTAGATTAGTGAGAGTCAGGAACAAGTAAACTTAAGAATTTAGAAATATAAATAAACGGGTGTAGGTTCAAATAAGTGTAGGTTCAAATGACTTACCGGCAAGGAGGAAGGATACATAGATTAACTCACATTTAGGTTGTAGAGAATTGGGGCAATTCTCTTCGAGGTGAGGGGGGAATGTTACGCTTTCATCGTAACGAGGCTTAGGTTTCCTGAAAAATAAGATTGTTAGCGATCAATTCCAACATGCGTTTGAATTTAAAAGAATTTACCACTAACACTCCGCGAGACAACCTTCCATACTTCCGAATTAGGGCTATCATTAAACCTAATGTCCACCCCGTCTCGTAGCCCGGTTAGAAGTACGAAATAACGTAGAGTAGTGGAAACATTGTCTGTAACGAGAAAAGAGTGTTAACGTTCAAATAATACCATATGAAGATAGGCGACGACGTACGACGCACCAACAACATCGGCGACAACGAAATACCGTCGAAACGCAAGCTCCGTCCCAGGGCACCAAGACAAGGAATCGAGCGACTAAAATACATCGACTCGCAAGGCTTGGCTCCCAATACAGAGCTGGCACCGGACACCCACCACGACGTTCAATGCAGGCCGCGAAGAAATCCCAACGCTTACCTGCCGCCGATTCGTAACCACAAACCACCAGAATCGAAGGTAGAAATACAAAAGAATCTTACTTACCTGAGTTTCCACCCGGAATGACACGAGCTGCAACACTCCGACCCGTCGATCGTGCTCCGCGTCCTACTTACCAGAGGAAAACTGAAGCGGCGGAAATATCGACGACGCCCCATTTGTTGAACAACAGCGACCACGCTTGGCGTCCAAAATACGAACACTATTCCGATATTTTCACACCATCACTTCACACACGACACTTTCATACGCGCCTTATCCTTGGCGTCACTCCACTATGAACACTGAACTCCAGGACACTAGGACGACACGAAAACTGACGACGCGAAAATTAACCAGCGCGATCCGCCCAAAACGTAAACAATCGCGAACTGTCATTAAGACTTGACGCCAAATCATAATTATGCGATAACAGCGACGGAGACAACGAAGCGGACGATGGCGAAAGAATAAGCTCATCCGAAATGAGTGAAACGGTTGAAACTCTGTCGACTTAAGCGACACTAACACAGAAAGAAAAAAAACAACTAGGAAGTTAAGCCTAAGTTGGGGAAATGACGAGGCGCTAATACCAACAACAACAACAACAACGGGAAAGCGCCAAATATACGAGAAGCAAATAAGTAAATGGGCCGTTGAACAAAGAAAGTTCAACGGCCACATTCGAAAAAACGGAAAAGCCGTGGAAAAAAGTCCGTTGAGGCCGGAGCGAAAAAAAATTCAAATGGACGCTCGGGGCTTTTTCAACGTAACCAGCATCGAGTACGGACGTTTTTTTCGAAGAAAACCTTTCAAGCGATTCACAGTGCGCAGTGTTAGCAGCAGAAAATAAGGAGATAAAGTGAAGGATTTTTGACCGTGATTTATCGAGTTTTGTGCAGTTTATGATACGCAGTTTGGAGTGCAATTTGGATTACTCGGCTTGTGGGAAGAAATTACGAGCAGTTTTGTGGACAATTAAGGCGGCCACGAAAATCAATAGTTGCGTAGAAGTCTAGAAAATTGCTTATCGGAACAGCTAAGAAATACCGACCATTGACACGACGATGTGAGGTGCCCTGACCTTAAACAATTCCGACATAGTTCATTCGCGTAACTTCTGTCGACCTAAGTTCAACCGATAACTTTGTAAAACGCTTACAAGTTTATGTGAGATGGTCAGAAACCGAATAATATGCACTCGATTCCACTTGCGACGATACATACGACGACAATTTACGAAAAGATTTAGGTTTTATTGACGATTGTTCATCATAAACGCACCAGATATATTATCTAGTTGCGCCTTTATCATTGTCATCTCATGACCAATGCTAGATGAGGATAGTGAGATACTCCAGTCTTGGCAACACCAAAAAAGCCCAGGCGTAGAATTAAATTGGTCAGAACAACACATTTCGCGTGATAGTTTCTACCACAAACACCAAAACCAAAAATGGATGTCGAAGATTTCGACTTACCGCATTTGTCAGCATCGCACTTAGTAACCATTCCTAATTAAGTAAAAACTTATATTCTAACCGCAATTTAAAAATAAACACACTTTTGCGAATATACAAAACAGCCGAGTGCCTCCAAAGTTCGGAAACGACATTCCAAGAAGTTTCGGAACTCCTCCCACGTCGATAACTTTGTCGTATCGCTGATCGACTGCTCCCAGAGCTGGTGCGTCTCTTTTGGCAATCTGCGTACCAGTAGATGTATAAGGATTGCATCCCAACTCTGAGTAGCAATTTTCAGGTTGTTTAAGGAGGCTAAACATTCTGAAGTCACGTCCAAAAGCGACTTTAATGATTTTGCTGACTCAAATAGTATCACGGGTTGGTTTAATAAATTCGTCAGCTGCGTGTTTACTAAAAGTCGCTTATTTTGGAAGCGACGACACATCAATTCCCAAGCGGATTGATAATTTTTGTCGGTTACGGGTAGATGTTTAATTAACAACTCTGCTTCTCCGTAAACTGACGTCTTTAAGTAGTGTAGTTTTTGCACATCTCCTAATGTCGAATTTTCGTGCACTACGGCGGCGAACAAATCGTGGAACGAAGTCCAGTCTGCATAATTCCCGCCGAATTTCGGGATTGTGATCGGCGGCAGACGCGTTTCACATCGCCCCGAAAGTGCGGAATTGAATTCCGTAGAGGATTCGTGTTGGTTACCGGTTGCCACTGGCTCCAACTCCTTCATTCGATCATGAATGCGACCGAGCAGCTCGTGATATACTTCGTCGGCATAGTCGTAACTTTCGTCAACGACATATTTCGAGGCTTTTATTTCAACCGATGACATGAGCGCGTCATGGTTCCGGTCGAAAGTCTGCCAGAGGTCAAGGATCGTTGTCTTTCGACCTTGGAGATACCCGGAGGTGCAATTTTGTTTCGAAACCTTGCCGAAGTTACGTTTCGTTTGTTCGAATTTCGCAATAATGCTTTCTTGCTGGGCGAAAAGCGCTTCCATTTTGCGGAAAATGGTCTAATGCTTTGGAATTTCCCGAAAGTACTGTCTTCTAGCAAACCGAACACGGCACTAAATCGCACGACACTGAATTTCGCGAACGCGTTTGGCTTTAAAAATAGGAAAGTGTGGACTTACTCGGATTTGGTTTAGGTGACGGAATCCAGGCTACAGTATGATCGTCCTTTTGAATTTCCAGAGTATCCGGGATGATCGATGTTTCGATGAACTTTCAAAAAAAACAGTCTTCACGACTGGTTCTGGATACCAACTACGTAGGAGCTAAATATCCGACTCGACGGACCAAAATGTTTCCAGATAAGGATAAAATGATTCCAGATGAGGATCTGAAACTTATAAAAAAAAGAAGGAAAGAAAAGCAAGCAAAAAATTCGATTTAAAAATTGTAACGTTTATTCACCAGAGCGGTTCTAATAAGAATGAGAACAAGAACAAAGCATAATTTTTCCTATTGGAAATTATCGTTGTGGATGTATGCCGCTAGGATTGCCGCAATAGCAATTTCATATTGGAAGTTATTGTTGCATAGGTAGTTGCCAAAGTAGCCGCTAAAAGTGCCGCAATAGGTCGTCGTGTACATAGTAAGAAGAATGGTTGGAAATGGAACGCTGCATCATATGATCGCAATCATATGTTCCGGAGTGACATTTGCATCTGTCACGTTGACGTTGTCGGCTGTAACCATCTGAGTGCGTTGAGTGTTTTGACTCCTGGACAAGGAATCGTCATCTCCTCGGGATCGCGAGAAATAGATGGAATTAACGCAGCAACAACAGCAGCAGCTATTGCAGAATTCCCAGAACCAGAATATTATTATAATTAATCAGGCTAGTCAGTCGCAACAAGCAACACAGCGAAATGCAACTGTCGTGAATCGTTGTTGGTGAGTACAACAGAAAAGGTGAACTGTATTAAAAAACCACAAGACTGTGTGAAACTAAATAAAAAGCATACAATATAAAAACATTTAAATTAAACTGAACAAACAGATGGTTATAATTAATTAACGCAACAAGCAATAAAGATTCACCGGAATAACCATAAAAAGAACCGAATACAAGAGGAAAATAAAATAAAATTGAACAAGCAGCACTTGACACTAGTTGACACCGTTAGACCCTAGGAACGGGTCAGAACGGGATGGTAAGGGCAAGTAATTATAGAAACATAACACTGGTGGAAATGCTGAAAAAATAAGTTGGACATACATAGTTGTAAGTGACTATTAAGGTTTAACTACACTTTTCGTTTGATTGTATCCTTTTCTGGACGGCTTCTACGTGCGACGGCTTAAACTACGGTTATGTTTTAGAAATTTTTTTGTGCATAAAATTTTATTTTATTGAATAATTATGATATATATTTTAAAGTATGACATTTTATCTATATATTGTGAAAATTTGGTTCAAAAATTTCAAACGGTAAAGAAGTTACAGTCGTTCTCCTGGGACGTGTTTTTGTTTACACCGTTTCCGGCATTAGACGTTTTTGATATAAAAAATATTTTTTCTTAAATTAAATAGATAAAGCTTGTATTTATCGATCCGGAATTTCAAAATTTAATTTTTTCGGATCATGGCAGTCTCTGGAATAAAAAAGACGAGTTTTCGCCCCAAAATTGTTTAGTATTTATGTTAAACCTTTTCACAAAATTCACACACTAGGACAGCGTCATCATTTTCGCTATCCGTTCTCGTACAGGAATTGTATGCTCATTTTTTGTACATGGACCAAGCGACCCAACCTTCAACTGACTTTGAGTAAAATTCACCGCAATATAAATATTCTCAATTAGAATGGGGTATTTACATGGCTGCCGAATTTGAGCGGTAATAGGTTGATCTAGTTCTACTTATTGCCGCTCGTTGGCAGCACCACCTTGATGCCGAAAAACGTCGAGCTCCATTCCGCCCCGGTACCGCGGGTTCCCCAAATGTGGTTCAATGCCACTGCGTATAACAATGAAACAATCTACATATATAAAAGAATAAACGTTTTCTCGTAAACGCACTACAGCCCAAATCAATGATCCAAAATAAATAAATTAAATACCATTGGATAGGTATTTTCGTCAAGGTGTGCCTATTCTGGGTTCTAGGTCTCTACCTGTTCCGGTTCTGGATTTCCGCTGAAATACGGCAATATGATGAAAGAAAAAGTGAAAGGAAAATTGCAAACTCCTTCCGTAATCAGATCACGATATCCGACAAGCATCCGAAATCCTAAAGACGGAGCGAGATAGAAACATAAGCATAAATGCTATTTAGTGGTACCGCCTACCGATCTTTCATTTCATATCTATACATTCAACAAGTACACAATCGCTACCCCCATCAAATCTAGAAATATTTGTTAGTAGTATCCAGTACAGCTGCAAAATATACCAGCTTCACGAATCGTTACAATCGATCTCATTCCCCCTTCCCACTCACATTCCTTTCCTCCATTACTGTGTTTGTATTGCATGTAAAGACTGAAATTGCCTACACAGAAGTCATTCTGTAAAACCTTGAAAAGGGGAGAGGACAAAACATATTTTTGAATACTCAAATGTTATATAGAAAGCCCGGATTCATATTACTGCATATGTGCTAAAATAAGCCATATAATATAAAAATTTTTGTTTTATTTTTTCAATTGCTTTTACGTAGCAAATTTTAATACATTTCTTTCTTAAAGTGCTTTCGTCTGGAATGCTTTGGTCAGTATACTTTTCCAAAAAACCTTTTAAAAATGGTTGGTTTAACTGAAACAAAGGAATATCGGACGCAAACATAGAGTAACATAAATCCTCTAGAAAATTGGTACTGCTCGGAGATGATGTGGATGCAAATGAACTGCTCATTAGAAGCTGCTGCCTAGATAATTTTTTTACTGCTGATAAATGCGATCCTAAAATTTTTAATTTGACGCATCTCAAAGTTTCTAGAATAGAATTTATTTTGAACACCTACCCGTTTGTATATGCTGATCCAGTTGATATTTTCTATCGCAAGGAATTTGTTTTGAACAGGCATTACAAAATACGATGGTAAACCATATATATCTGGAATTTTTTTTGGCCTTTTTAAGCGTTTAAACGCTATCTAATGCCTTTTTTTTCAATTTAAAGTTTTCTTTTTTATATCTGGAACTTTTTTTTTGGCCTTTTTAAGCGTTTAAACGCTATCTAATGCCTTTTTTTTTCAATTTAAAGTTTTCTTTTTTATATCTGGAATTTTTTTTGGCCTTTTTAAGCGTTTAAACGCTATCTAATGCCTTTTTTTTCAATTTAAAGTTTTTTTTTTATATCTGGAATTTTTTTTGGCCTTTTTAAGCGTTTAAACGCTATCTAATGCCTTTTTTTCAATTTAAAGTTTTTTTTTTATATCTGGAATTTTTTTTTGGCCTTTTTAAGCGTTTAAACGCTATCTAATGCCTTTTTTTCAATTTAAAGTTTTTTTTTTTATATCTGGAATTTTTTTTGGCCTTTTCACTTGTATTTTGAGATGCAATCTATCCGCGTAATTTCGCGCTTAATGATGTACTTGCTCTGGGCATTTTTATAGGGTGTACAACTTAATAACCGGAATTTTTTAGCGAAATTTGTTGCTTTATTGTGGAAAAATCTTACAATATATTTCATTCAAAGTATTGTCCATCGGAAGCTACAACATTTCCCCATCTTTCAGGCAATTTATGAATTCCTTCCCAAAAAAATTGCGCCGGCTTGGCGGCCAAAAACGAATCTATCCAATTTCGGATGCCTTGCTCTGAAGTGAAGCGTATTCCGGTTAGGGCGTTTTGCATCGAGCATCGAAATAAATGAAAGTCAGACGAAGCAAGGTCCGGACTATAAGGCGGGTGGGCCAAAACTTTCCATCTACTATTTTCCAAATAGTTTTTCACGGGTCTTGCAACATGCGGCCGAGCGTTGTCATGATGAAAAATTATAGCCTCGTGTCTGGTCGCATATTCCGGGCGTTTTTCGATGATTGCACGCTTCAAACGTATTAATTGTGTTCGGTACAAATCACCTGTGATTGTCTGGCCCACTTTCAACAACTCATAATATAACGGCCCCTTCTGATCCCACCAAATACACAGCATAACCTTGGCGCCATGGATATTTGGCTTCGCCGTTGATTCGGCTGGTTGGCCGGGCTTCACGTATAACTTTTTGCGCTTGAGATTGTCATAACGGATCCATTTTTCATCCCCAGTCACGATCCGATGTTTTTATGGCGCGCAAGCAGCATTTCAGACATACAGAAGCGCCGTTCAACGTCTCTCGGCTTCAACTCATAGGGGACCCAATCACCTTGCTTCTGAATGTATCCGGCGGCTTTCAAACGTTTCGAAATGGCTTGCTGAGTCACTCCCAACGATTTGGCAAGTTCGCCTTGCGTTTGACACGAATCCTCATCGAGCAGCGTCTCCAATTCTTCGTCTTCAAACTTTTTTGGCTGTCCTGGGCGTTCTTTGTCTTTGATGTCAAAATCGGCACTTTTGAAGCGTTGAAATCATTCAAAACACTGTGTTTTCTCTAAAGCATCGTCGCCATAAACTTCTTCTAACAAACGATGACTTTCCGCAGCAGTTTTCTTTGCAAAAAAATGACCTAACAGAACCTCTCGCAAATGCCGTCTTTTTCTCCAATTTTCGAAGTTATTCATCGTGAAAAATAATAATGATGCACACAAGATAAAATTGTTTTGTTGACTGATCTTGATAGCTGTCAAATGTACTTTCAAAATGACATATATATAAAGTTCGAGCTTTCACGATATTTGTTAGTACGGACATCTAGCGTCAAATTCCGGTTATTAAGTTGTACACCCTAAATTAAATTAAAAACAAATTCTAAGCGCTTTTTTCTCATGTATTCTCACGAGGGCGATGAAGTCCAATTGAGCACTGAGCAGTCACTTATAAAGGCAATAGCTATTTATGTGCTTTGCTTTCGCATGCGTTAGAAGTAGATTCGCCATGACGCCAACAAAAACAATCGAAACCCATCAGAAATTATTTTATTTAATAATGAAATCACGGCATATGCACGATACATATTAATACTTGCACATGGTACCGGATCAAATTAAATTTCGAAGAAATTAATAACTGAAAATAGCGCACTTCAAAATCATCAATGAAATACGATTGTGGTTGCATTTACTGCTTTCTTTTGCATGATCTCAATCGTTTTATTCATCTATTCTAAATTTTTGTAGACGCCAATTGTTTTTCTCTAACTAATAAGAGCGTCTTGATTTTAAATTTATTAGGGGAAATAAGATTTTAATTTTAGCAATACTGAAGCATTTTTTCCTCAATTTCAGTCTTCTGTAACGCCAAGAATTTGGGTTATGGTTATGGTTATGGGTTTACCCAATGTAAACCCATAACTGAGTTATTTCTTCGCTTCTTGGTTACTTTTTGCATGGATTTGCCCGTTGCAAATCCATATTTTCCCATAAGGGATTAAACGAAAATTGATTCGAATGGATTTGCCCAATGTAAATCCATAAAATCAGAAAAAGTTCTCACGATACGTGAAGTTAGTGAGTTACCGAGACGTAGAGATAAACTACGAATCTACCCAATGTAAATCCGTAGTTATCTTTCGTCCGAAAGAGTATTAAAGATGCACTATGAATTTACCCAATATAAATTCACAGTCATCGGAAAGTGGCGTCTTGGGTTTTTGCTATAACCCAATCGCGGAACTACTGGCCAACGTCACGTGAATTAACGTAACGTCGCCGACTAATATGAGGGTAGGAATACCTAGATATGTGGCCCTGAGAGGGCCAGTCGTACTGGTTGGCTGTAAGGAGCCATGGACGGTCCAGGATTTTATTCAGACCCTGAAATTTTCAAAGGAAATTAAAATTTAATACTTAAAATGAAAATACCTCCATTTCCTGTATTTTACTGATTTTTATTTCGGCTTGTCTGAAACTTATATATATTTTTTTTTCTTTTCAACCGTTTCCAGAGTTCTAGAGAGCGCTAGGTAAGCTCTATACTGTCACGGATTGAAAAAGCCCCGATTCTAGATCGGTGTCTTCATTTTATACTTTATTTATACTGAGGCTAGCAATTTTTTCAATAAACAATATCTGCCTCGGATGAGCTAGTTACCATTAATTGCAAAGTGCATGCGCTGCAAGATTTTCCCAGTCAGCAAATTTGGAATCATCTTCAGTGTATCTTCCTCCCGACAAAATGTTGGGTATGATAACGCGGAACCATAAGGTACATTGACCGTCGCTTCATGTCTTCCTCTTCTTCGTATACATTTTTTTTTCTTTCGCATTGCAAGGTGCACTTACGTTCTTACGACTCATTCTTAGCCGCACATGCTGATATTCATACATAGTATGCGCATAGGGCATCTGTTCTTGTTTTTGTATACAAAATTTCATGATCTCGAGCTCGGGCATAGCGCTTGTCATTGTTTACAGAGATCAGGTGACCAAACGAAAGGCATGCAGCTTGACATCGAAATTCTGTTAGTGCAACAACGTTTCGTTATGGCTTTTTGTTTATGCCTCCTGAATGAGTTACGTCAGAACCGTGACCTTCCCCGCGATAGCGAATGTTTGTCTGATAACTACGGTTCTTTTGGTCAATGCCCTAGTTTCGCGTCATCACACTTCTAATTTTTTCCCGCTGGTTAGGATGTATGTATATAAAATAGAACACTCTGTCACAGTATATGCGGGCAGGTCTTACTAAGTAAATAATTTGCCCGCACATTTCACTCTTTAATTATCCCAGCTGTAAAAACAGCGATTGCGAAGTATTTTAAATGTGCTTAATTTGTGTTTCAGCAAAAAGTGCGACAGAGAGCTCATAAGTGTGTAACGAATAAGCACATGAATTTTTTCAATTCGAGAAGTCGATTTGAATCTGGGATCATCCTAGATCGCAAAGCAGATGCGTTAACCACTGAGCTATCTTCACCTAGCATTTAAGCCGGTCAAAAGCGTGTGACTATGAGCCCCTATTAAAGTGCTTTTCCCTAATATTTTTAGAAGCTATCTTAAAGCACGTGTCCTGATGTTTGTAAAATAGGTGATCGGATCAGCAGATCAGCTCATTCAGTCACGTAGCGACTGCTGGTTGCTTGTTTTAATTTAAAATGAAACGAAAAGAAAAGAAAACTTTAATCAATTGAGTATCATTAATTTTTATATAATATATAACTTTTATATGTCCTTCGAATTTGAATGATAGCTACTACAATTTATGAAGACATGTTAAGTATAAGTGAGAGATCACTACAAACAAAACATCTAACCATTTTTCTTTAGTCTTTCAGATCAAAGAGCAAAGCATAAAGTGCCTTTGAATTCTTACCAATCAATGGTATTTCATGAAAATACCACTGTATAAATTTTCAAACTGAATTAGCAGATTTGGGATATACAACGTGAAAAGTATGGAAAACTTTAAATGCAATACTAAGTGGTTTACAAAAAATTTGACACATACATAAAGTATTGTTGCAAGCTAGGGGTTCGCCGGGATTTGAAGTAAAACACAATTCGTTTAAAAAAATAAGTGATAATTTATTTATTCGCACTCTAATTCGATTTTTCGCTTATTTCGCACTTTAATGGCAATACCGCCGCGTACTTTTCTATCGCTTTCCTGATTCACGTCTTCCATGAATCACAATCGCTGACTAACTAACTGCTCGCTGAAAGCTTCCGTGTTTTTATATATCTCATGTCAGTTCTCGAAACTTCTGTCGGTGTGTATGTGCGAACTATGTGTGATGTTAAGGGATGCAATGAAAGTCTATGTTTCATATAAAATTTCCAGCCATTTATTAAAAATATAAAAAAACGATGTAGCTCGGCTGAGCTCTGACCTAAAACTAATTATTACAATTTAAAAATCTTAACTCTAAGCTTCGGATACAAAGTCAATTTGGACGTAAGTATTTGATAGTAAGCAAAAACCAAACAAAAGATAAGAAAAATATGCATGCACAACTCCGATGTGCGAAGAAACGGTGCATATCGTATTACACATTGTGTATTTTCATATGAAAATGCTTATGCTAGGTAAGCGATAAAAATATCAAGTCCAATAAGTGGACTGATAAGAAATAAATAAATTGCTGACACAAACTGAAACTAGAGCAATTTATGTGTCTGGAATGAAAAGTAATTCCATGACATAAACAAAAATTTGAAAATGAAAATGATATCGGGTTTCGGTCGGTACATACATAACAGTGAACAGTTCTCGAAGCTTCCTTCGGTGTGTATGTGTGAATTATACTGGCGTATATAGTGGAGTATACTGTTCTACATAATTCTGGTCTATTCGAGAGAGATCGAATTAGGAGTTGCCAGATCTGCATGTAACAGTATTATTAAAAACTAAAATGTCACTAACATAATTCCTTAATGCAAGGAATTGCCATAAAACGGTTCCAAATTAAGATATGGAAATCGAATTATCCTCTGGCTCGTCATTTAGGGAAGGGACGAAACCAACAAAATCCCTACACCAAATACATAAATATAAATAACACAAAATTAAGTCTACGCTTTAAACACAGCTTATCAATAGAGAAGTCGAATACATCTGCATTCTCATTAACTTCTCTCGCGAGACGCGAAATCGGCTCATTCATACCATAGTTTCTCCGGCGAAAGCAAATCTATAGCAATCTAGGCTGCCTTGGTAAAAATTGACCAACAGCAAACTGCATCAAAGTCAAAAGTGAAGGAGAATCAAAAATTATATCAGTTACCTCACGTCGTTTCGAGAGTGACGACATATTTAGAAGCTTAAGTCGATCGATATAAGGAGGAAGATGAACTCTGTCACTCCAATTAAGGTGGCATAAGGCTATTTTCACAAATTTACGTTGAATTAATTCAATTCTATCAATTTGCTCATCATAAAAAGGAGACCAAACTTGAGAAGCATAGTCAAGATGAGATCTAACGAAGGTGTTATAATGAATCAATTTAACAAAGGGTTTGTTAGATTCCTTCGATAAGCGTGTGGTGAATCCCAACATAGAATTACCTTTTTGCACAATCTTATTTATATGCAAGCTAAAATCAAGTTTATGGTTAAATGTAACACCTAAGTCAATTATAGAGTTAACACGACCCAAAATACAGTCATTAAGACTATATATAATTACAAACGGTGAGACTTTCCTAGTAAATGACATAACATGACATTTATCCACATTCAAACGAAGATCATTGAGGCGACACGAATTACTAAAATTAATCAAATCTTCTTGAAGAAAATTATCAGAGTTGGAACTGAGGGACCTAAAGATCTTAATGTTGTCTGTATAAATAAGTACTTCAGAGTAATTAAGAACAGAGGCAACATCACTAATGGCCAGGACAAACAAAAGTGGTGCCAAATGACTTCCTTGCGGAACACCAGAATGCACAGTAAGTGGCTTAGAAATAAAATCACGAAAGAGAACTTAATAAGTTCTATCAAGTACAGTAGAGCCTCGGTTATCCGAGGTAATGTGGACCGAGAGTACCTCGGATAAGCAAAAACTCGGACAACACGAACTCTATTAACAATCAAGAAGGAAACGTGAGGTAAAATGAATAAGAACTCGAATAAAGCTGTTAGATAAGCGTCTATTTTTGTATGAAAAATGACAAACTGGAGCAATAAAAATTAAATACAGTACATAAAAATATAAAATGAAAAAGACATACTGTTCGTAAATGAAATGTTTTAGTGAAGCACTTTATTTCATAAAGAAACCCGTAATTGTTTTTTGTTTGACTTAACTTGCTCTTTTCTTTGCCGCTGTTTCGTGCAATCGTCGTAGCAGTACAAGATCTGTTGACGTCGTGTCAGTTTGTTGCTCTAGGTACTCAATGGCTATTTTTATTACTTTGCATCCTTCACTGTGGCTTTTTTTCTCATTCTCTGTTTCAGTGTTTTCATTGTCACTTTCACTTTCTTCAGCCTCTGCATTTATTATCTCTACTATCATCTCATTGGTATTTTCCAATTGTTCGTATGCATTGATCCACTCGGCTATATCGTTTTCAGTGATTTTTTCATCTGCCAATCTTTGAGCTAGCCGCGCAAGAGTGAGGTCATCTTCATCGTCATTCTCTGTGGGCAAAGTCTCTTGATTGTCCTTGGCTTTTAATAACTTCCTTCATGACTTCTGAAGTGTAGAACTTTTTACTTCATCCCATGCCTCAGCTGACATGCAAACAACATCTTTTATTGTGAGTTTTTTAAGAGTCTGTACTACGTCGCTTCCTTCATCAATTGCTCTAATGAGGCTCTTTAAAAGTTTTTTTCACTTGAGAAAAATCCACTTTGAACTACGGGCGAGCCAATGGCTGTCGGATGTCGTCGAGCACTGCCGTTTTTCGGCCACAAGAACTTCTGGAGAGAATCGCAAACAGTGATGCCAGATGATGAGAATGAAAATTTCGTTCAAACCGTCGCGGGAATATTTAAAAATTCAGGAATGGTATTTACGAACAAAGTTTGTAATTCTAGAAGCGGAATTCTCCTCGAAATAATCCGTAAATATTTTATTTGATGCTTTTCAAAATCGACTTCTGCTTCTTTTCAATTTTTGTTGCATAAATTTCGGAGTTCCATTTTTGTAGCAATTACCGTCGACTGGAAGATTTATCCTGCGATAAATAATGAGTAATTAGATTGAATTTTAATGTTTCGGTGCATTTGTCAAATTTCAAAGATCAAATTTCTCAATAAATTGAGTTCGCTTTTAATGTTAAATATAAATTTTTTGATCTGGCAGCGCCCCTTCCGTTTGTATAGAAAGGCACCAACAAGAACAATTAACATAGGGTGTGCAGCGTAGAGTGCAATCGTTCACGTTCTGGAGTTGGCCCAATTTTTCGGATAGATGGGATAATGGATCGGTATCGGTATTTGGAAATATTGCAAAACAATATGCTTCCATATGCTGAAGAAGAAATGCTGTTACGTTGGATTTTCCAACAAGATAACGATCCGGAGCATTCTTTGCGTTTAGTTAAGGATTGGTTCCAACAGGAAAAAGTGAGTGTTATGGAATGGCCTTCACAATCCCCAGATCTGAATCCAATCGAACACCTATGGGTGTAAAGCGTAAAATTCGACACACAAAAATTTCTAATAGGAATGCACTGTACGATGAAATCATTAGAGAATGGCAAAATATCCCGGTTTCATTTTGCGAAAAGTTGATGGACTCAATGGAGAGGAGATGCAAGGCTGTACTAAAAGCAAAAGGGAGAAGCACTAAATACTAAGAAAAACATATTATTTCCTTTAAATAAACTCGAATTATATGAAAAAGATATGTGTTTCCATACTTTTTTCCACGAATAATAGCAGATAAAATCGAAACTGTCGTCACAATTTTTTTTAGCGTTGTTATAAACAAATTTCGCTTTGAAGATTTATAAGAAATGCGGCACTGCGATTCTATGCAAAGTTTCATAGGTGTGTGCACAAGGAATTTTGTTTCGGAGCTATGATTGTGGGTTGAGAGACCATGTTTCCAAACTTTTTTCCGGCACTGTATATATGAATATATATATGTATGCATATGTGTGTAGGTAATATATTTGAAATGCAAATGAATTGTAAACAATTATTAATTTAAATATCGGTTTTAATCACAGATAATATATAATGTATGTGACGGATAAAGATACTAAATCCAATTGTAACAAATAAGCGAACTGAACTAGATTGGGATAGAACTGTAAGAAGACTGAAAGTATTTTGTAGACAGAAATTTGGATCATTAAGCGGAAGAACTCCTCATCCCTAACACAAGGATAGCCGTAATTGGGGGAGTGGTGCGAAGATGGAATTACTTATCATTGGACCACTTCAAATTTAATAAACAGCACCAAAAAAAAAAAAAAAGGAAGTGGTAGACGAATATGTGTGTCTGGGCCAAACAGTAGGCAACTCAGGGTCGCCACTACCCGAAATAAACAGAAGGATGAAGCTAGCGTGGCGCGCATTTAGGAGAAACTTCATAATCTTCTAAGCAAGAGTGAAACCCCATCTGAGGAAGAAAGCCTTTGGTGAATGCATGCTGCCAGTCATGACCTATGGCGGTGCAACACGGAATCGGAACAGCAGATACAACCAAAAAACTCCAGGTTGCCCGAAGAGCAGTGGAAAGATGCGTATTGGGCATCACGAGAAGAGATAGAAAGAGACAGACCTGGATAAGAGCAAAAACACTGGTTACCGATGTGATCAATAGGATCAAAAGCCTCCAATGGCGATGAGCCGGGCACTTAGCAAGAATATCGGATAGCAGGTGGACGACAAAAGTCATCAATTGGTACCGAAGGGGATTGAAGAGGCCAAGACGGCGCCCAAAACTTAGATGGGACCGCGACATATGAAAGCTGGCCGGCACAACCTGGACACGAAAAGCCGAAACCAGACAAAGAATGGAAGTAAATGAGAAGCCAGCACTTAGGAGAGGCTGTACCATGATCTATATATACATGTAGGATATTCCCATCTGTCTGGCAATTCCCTACTGCACTTCCGCCAAAAGCCGTACATCAGCACAACTAGACGAATCTCGTTCTTCTCCAAGCATCAGTGGCACTGGACGGACGTTTATAGATGAAGTCATCATCAGAAATTATTTTGCAACCTTCAATATTTTTTCGACAACCATTTTTTTTTTATCTTCTCTCATCAGATATATTTTGTAGTTTATTATGTAAACTGTTTCATTCCTACATACATGGTAGACATGCTGACGATGATGATGACGGTGATGATGGTATGTAACACAAGATCAACAATGAATGAAATAAGATCAGTAATGAATTGCGGGTAAACGCTTGTTTTGTTAATTGTAACATGTTTTTTTAAGCCTCTATCCTGATCCAAGTTCACGCAGTCCCAACCGGCCGTAATTTCTCCTATTCAAATATGAAGTTTGAACTTGATCGGATACGAATTTCTGAAGTTATTGCGATTCTGGACAAGGACGGACACATGCTCATCCAACTGAAATCAATATCCTAGAGAAAGTGTAAGTATCATTTACCGAAGGAAGGATGTATAAAACGCTTCATGAGAGTGCTTCGCAAAGCTCATTTAGAGTGCTTTAAAGTGAGTTCTTGCAAAGGCCATGTTTTAGGCACCTTTCAAACAACGTATTCAAAGTGCTTCAACGGCGCCTTACGAAAACGTGCCGTCAAGGTCTTTCCCGCAATGCCATGACATGTTACATCTGTATGAACGATTAGCGTCTTTGTAGCACCTCGCTGCTTCAAAAAGGCGCTCATTAATGCAGTTGCAAGCTCTTCATTTCCCGCTTTTTGTCGAAGCAGAATCTTAAAAGAAGCATTAAAGCATTTAGAGACAAAGAACAAACATGATATTACATTTCTGGATCGCATTAACCACATAACGGAAGACATCGAAATTCAAACGATTGCGATTTGCTTCAAAGAAGCTGGATTTGGTCAAAATTCTACATGGGTTGCAAAGGAGAACATATCTTTGATTTTCTTAAATAGTACCGATCAAGGAAGGAGCTTGATACAAAACTTATTACGAAACATGGATAACGTTGAATAATATAACTTCCAATGCTACTCTTGATGATTATATTGAGTTGGACAATGAAATTTGTACAGAAGGTTTTCTTACTGATGATGACATTATTGAGAATTATAATTCTGTATCAGTGTCTCATACTGTAATTGCAGTGGAAAGTTATGACGATGGTTTCGAATAAAAATTTGTTCAGCGGCGTTCTTCGGATGGTATTGCGGATTCGTAGAGAAATTTGAATCTATATTTACAAACGAATGAAAACGCAACTGATGAACACTGTGAGGCTTTAAATAAACTGTAATCTCTTTTTATTGCAAACTATGAAGCAAAAGGAAGTTTTCGGCCACAAAGTAAAGGGTTTTCCAATAAGGACTTGACAACTTTTTTTCTGTAGTAAATTTTTATAATTTGCAGACGTTGTTCCTTCGTGTACTTTACCATGATAAAAATGTTAAGTTTACTGAATAAATTGACAGTGACAGTTCGATGATTAGTGAAAGGGTGCATTCACAAATTGAATTCAAAGTTGTCAAGTCCCTATTCCAATAAGGACTTGACAACTTTTTTTCTGTTGTAAATTTTTATAATTTGCAGACGTTGTTCCTTCGTGTACTTTACCATGATAAAAATGTTAAGTTTACTGAATAAATTGACAGTGACAGTTCGATGATTAGTGAAAGGGTGCGTTCACAAATTGAATTCAAAGTTGTCAAGTCCCTATTGGGTTTTCCAATAAGGACTTGACAACTTTTTTTCTGTTGTGAATTTTTATAATTTGCAGACGTTGTTCCTTCGTGTACTTTACCATGATAAAAATGTTAAGTTTACTGAATTAATTGACAGTGACAGTTCGATGATTAGTGAAAGGGTGCGTTCACAAATTGAATTCAAAGTTGTCAAGTCCCTATTGGAAAACCCGATACAAATTATTTCGACCAACTGTAACTATGTAGTATATATAAATTTTTTTTTTGCATAGTTTTAGTAATTATTATTTCAAAATAATAAAGAAAACAATGTCTTGTTAACAGTTACAAGATTTAATTTTTTTTTTTTTTTAAATGGCTACTTGTTGATTTGTTTTTTTAAATGAATCCATTTTCTTTCGAACAGAGCAAATAAATTCATTTACAAAAGAAAAATAGTACTATACATGTTTTACTGGTTTAAAACCTCTATATTAATTTCTGATAGAATTAATTGGTTATAAGTTATTATTTCTAATATTACGGTCGATACAATTTGATGATTTACGTCATCCGTCTTTCTTATTCTCTTTTATTTATAATTCTTCTTTTTCTTTGTATTTTCCGATAATGCTTCCAAATTCAAATAGAAATTACCTTCTCTGCAAATTAGTACTTCAAAAAAAGTACCAACAAAATCAACTATCTAATGTTAATTTACTAATTTAGTTCTCATTTTAAAATGTGGGTCGTACTTTTTAGTTTTCATTTTAAAATGAGTATCGTACTTTTTACTTTTCATTTTAAAATGACGGTTATAAAATTTACTAGTAGTTAGTAATTTTGTGTTAGTGAATGTTGCCTTAACTCGGTATTGTTTTTTATCGTTTATCATTTTTAGTATCTCTTGTACTTTGTTTTGCATCAATTTTCTTTTGTTCTAATGTAATCTGCACTTTTTCTGGTTTTTCTGGAAATGGTCCATTGATGTTGATATTTTATATCTTATTGCATTGTTTAATTCTGTACCGGGTAATTTAAATAACTCTTCATAAATTATAGTTGTTTCCTCTTGTTCCTTTTCGTTTACATTTTCTTCTGTTTTAAATAATTCTCTTATATGCTTATTTTCGTATTTCGTATTTTTCTCAATTCTATTAACTTTATTTCTTGTCGACATTTCATCCGTCGCATTATTTTCTTTATCCCATTTTCGTTTTCTTGTTATTATGATAACTATATCTTCTCTTATCGGCTCTAATATTGGCTCAATTATTTCTTCAGGGTTATTCCTGTCTAAAATGTTACTGATTACTGAATCATCTTCCGGCTTCAGAATGCAATATGTTTCTTTTCTTATTTCTTGGGCTTTTTCTTCGTTCCATTTAAATTTTACCATTTTTTCTGTTCGTGCATGTATGGTGATTTCGTTAGGTGTTATCTCGTTTAAAATTTCCTTGGAAATTGATGCTAGTGCTTGTTCAGTTTTATCAGTATTAACTGATTCAATCTGTTTTTCACTTGCACTATGCAATTTCCCATTATGGAGGTTTGCGGAAATTGATGTAATGAGCTGGTCAGTGATGGGTTTGCTAGGCCCATCCTGATTACCCATTACACTAAGCAATTTATTGCAAACTTCCTCGCCACTTTTGACGTTTAGCTGTACTCTGAGAGGGTTTTCAATAGTGTCATGTTGTCTGAGTTCTGAGAAAGCTGATTCAAACGAGGCGTCAACTTGACTAGGCTTTATGGTCCTAGATTGATCCCTGCTTGTGTTAATCAGGTGATTTTCATTGCTCAGTCCATGAACTATAGAATTCGTGAATTTTGACGAATGAACTTCCTCAGAATAATTTTTACCTGAGATTCTTTCGTTTTCACAGATCGTGCCCTTTGAAATTGATGTAACAGAAGTGCTCATTTTGCTAGGATGAGATTCTGCTGCACTGGACAATTTCTCGTTGAGTATCGGTAGGCTAAACTGTTGCGCGTTGTTTATGGTTGGTGGAAATTCTAAACGTTGGTTTGGTCCATACACGTTACAGTTACTACATAGGAATTCGTTTCCTAATAGGTCATCACCAGGTATGTGTGGCGTATCGTTGATCACATGGAATTTACATGGTATATTCTGTTCAATCATAATTTTTCCATGGCAGGTTCTTTTTGTTTTACCCGGTTCATATATGCGATTTATTGTTATAGCTTCATCCTTATTTATTTTGGCATTTTCTCTTAATGCTCTTTCTTTCAATAGATTTACTTCTGCTCCTGTATCTATTAGGAGTTCCACAGATTCTTTTCTGTTTACATCCAATGGTATTTTAACCATTGGGGTTATGACCCCTTGGGGACACCATTCTGTATTTTTGTCTATTTTGGAGGGTTGGTCGAGGCGTCTCCGGTCAACCCCGCGGGGTTTTCCGAGATCATTCTCGTTTCCCATCTATGTTTTGCATAACATTGATTGATGTTATGCTCGTAGCTTAGACAAAAGTCACATCTTGTTTGTGACGTGGACGCTACAGGAGCGTCCAATTTGTTCACCCTGGGTCTGGTTTTGTTGTTATGACACTCATTGTTGTAGTGTCCGTATTTTAGGCAGGTCGTGCAGAATTTTTAGGTACCCGATCTGCATTCTCGAGATGTGTGTCCGGGTTTGCCACATGTATAACAAGTGACTGGTCTCTGGTTATTGCTACGATTATTATTGTGGTAGCTGTTGGTCTGTGGATTTCTTGTATTGCCATTATTTTGATGATTGTTGTTCGTGTTTCTGGTACGCTGTTGGTTGAACTCTGGCCTTCTGCCATTGTATTGTCGGTTATTATTATTGTTTTATTGGCAGATGTACTTAAATTGAGACTGTTCAATATTTGTGAGATTAAATCGGGCGTAACAGTAGTTGCTGTTGTAGCCCCGCTTGTTGTGTTCTCCAAGCGTTCCATTTCACTAACCTTTTGCGTTATATCTTTTAATGTGGAGTCTTTTAGTGTTAATGAGAACCGTTTTAATGATGGGCTGATTATGCCTGTCCTGAATACTAGGACAGCGTTTTTTTCATATGCTTTCAGTAGGGCTTCAGGTTTATCGGGGTATTTCATTTCGATAACCGTCTTGCAGTCTGCCAATTTTCGCTCCAGTTTTATTGCGTATTGTTGGATGTTTTCTCCGTTTAGTTGTCTTATACTGCGCAACTCTTCATATAACATTGTTAGATCTTTGATTGGATGGTATAATTGTTTTAATTTGGTTTCTATTTCCGAAAAACTGTTGAAATTGTTGTTCCGTAAGGTTTGGTAAGCGTCTCCGCTTACAGCCATTTTCGGAAAGATGTTTAGGAATGTTTTTTGTTCATCCTCTAACAACGTATTGTAAGCTGCATGTGATAGAGCTAAAAATTTATCTAACTCTACATTAATATTTTGATTAGCTTCTCCGGTAAAGACGGGAATTTTTGAAATAATTTCAAATATCTCTTTTAGCGATGACGAAGTCATGCTAACGTTCAGTTTGTCCGTTGTCATGGCTGGAGTCGACTTTTCTGTATTGATTGTAATAGATTGCCTGTTTGAAACAGTTAGATCCGAAACTGATTGGCTACGGGGGTATGTACCCGACCTTGTTCTTAGTAAATCAATACTTGCTCGAATGCTGTTGGCACCGACGTTTACTTGTCTGTTTGCATCCAATATTAATTTTCTCGCTTCTTTCGAGCCTGATCGAATGTCTCTTTGCATTACCTTCCCAGGTAAATTCTTTGGGTATACTAAAGTTTGTCTTTTGATCCTTTTTCCTTCCTTGAGTTGCTCTTCTAACTCGGCGTTAGTGAAATCGGCCGACTCAAGTTGGGTTTTTAATAATGTTAATTGTTTTTCTAGATGATCATGCCGTTTATGGCTATCATCTAGTTTTTGCTCGAGTTCTCTCTCGTGATTTCTTATCACGTCTAGTGCTTCTGTCAGAATCTCATCGACAGCTTCTGCACTATCCCCTGTGGTGGATTCGTTTTTCGAATCTCTTTTCAGAATTTCCTCATGCAGTCTATCTGCTATGAAGGACCAATTTCTTTCGTTTAATTGAATGAACTTCTTAAGTTCTTCAATTTCTTCATTCTTTTGTATGAGTTCCTGTTGCGAAAGTAGAATGTTTTTTATTTCGTCTCTAGTTAATTCATTGTTACTGGTGGTATCTCTATTCATCACCAGTTAAAATTAACATCGAAATCAGTCTATTTTGGTTTAGGGGGAGCAAACAATTGCTATAATGGCGAGCTATTTCACAAAGTGTTTTCTATATCCTATATCTTCGCTGCTGCTACTATGTCTTCCTTTTCCTATGGTGTTCTTCTTCATGTGTTGCATATATTGCAGGGTTAATTTACGTCCTTAATAATTTCTTGTCAATTATTAAAAAATTTTTTTTACCGAATGGGCTTGTTTTTATTATGACCACGGATTAGCAATCAAACAATTTTTTAGGATATGTTGCACTCGTTCTTACCAATAACCGATGTTAAAAAGCTTAATTCGCGAAAGTATGTGAATTATCGGTTAAGTTTCACTTTTGCTTTTGGTTATACTTCGAACATTCACAATAGTTTCGCTTTCTAGCCGTATAAAACGAGTCGAGTAATCACGAAAATGCTATGGGGTGTTGTTGATAGATCAAATCAATCAAATTCATGTTAAGATTAAGATTAAGATTCAACTTAGGAAATCCATTTGCCCAAAAAAAATAATCGTATCTCTACAATAAAAGAGTTTTGTATTTATTTAGTATATATATATTTTCTTAATATCTAACAATTTTGACTTATATAAAAATACTTTTTTTTTTTTTTATTTTTTATTTATTCCGGTTGTTCCATTCTACTTCAAATTCTGCATCTAGTTTTTTGTAAAAGTTGGCCGTTGCTAATAGATCTTCTGCTGTTATGATGCATGCTTTCTCGAATTCCTGTTTGAAAGTTATTGTTGCATCCAATTCTTTCTTGTATTGTCCTTCCAGCTCCTGGCCAACATTTAGTTTTTCCGTCGCTTTCTTGTTTTCGGGTTTCAACCCCTTTAATTGGTTTCTAAAGTGTTCTCTATGTTCTTTTGTCTTAGATATGGATATCATCCGGTGTATCTCTTTGCGGTCTCGTCTCAATCGCGCGGCTTTACCTCCTCTGTGTTTCCGCTTCGGTATTTGTGGAGGTGCTGGTATGTATGTGGTTCCTCTGTTTCGTTTCCGATACTCTTCTATTGTCAGAGGTTTTGGGCCGCTCTGAGGGTCTCGTCTTATTTCCTCTGCGATTGTTGGTTTCTAAAGAAATCAAGATAATAGAACCATTGTTAGAAATTGGCGTTTATTTCATGGGTGTGACGCTACGTGTACGTTACACCCGCAAAGGTAAAGTACGCGACTGTGCCCCAGCAGACAGGGAGACGAAAATAAAAAAAATTTTTTGTTAGACTGCGCCAGAAATAGAGAGGAGATGCCTTTCTATTTCGAATAATAAGAAAAAAATTATTATGCTAATTTTTCTTTGCGTCGTGGATGAGCAGTACGGCAACGTGTAAGGCACGACTACCGACTGCGCCAAAATGTAACACTCATTTTCTGTTATTCTGAATTGAATTGTAACGCTTTTGTGTTACTTTGAATTAAATTGAAACACTTTAGTGTTCTGTTGCGAAGTTTAACTGGTAACACTGTTGTGTTACTTTGGATGCTTAGGGAAGTTTAATTGGTAACACTGTTGCGTTACTTTGGATGCTTAGTGAAGTTTAATTGGTAACACTGTTGTGTTACTTTGGATGCTTAGTGGGTGAGAGAAGGTTGAGTTTGCCTTAGGCAAACAAATTGTTGCACTTTATTTTGTGCACATGTCTCAAGAGAGTCGGGTAGGTGAGAGTCATTCACAGGTAGAGTAGGGAAGTTTGGTATGGCCTCCTGATCTTGAGCCCGAAAAGGGCCCGATGCACGATTGGCCCTATGGGCCAGAGGCGGATCGGTGTTGCCGTTTCTTTTGGGTCAAGGCCTCCTGATCTTGAGCCCGAAAAGGGCCCGACGCACTATTGGCCCTATGGGCCAGAGGCGGATCGGTGTTGCCGTTTCTTTTGGGTCAAGGCCTCCTGATCTTGGGCCCGAAAAGGGCCTGACGCACAATTGGCTCTATGGAGCCAGAGGCGGATCGGTGTTGCCGTTTTTTTTGCTGAAACGTAAAAGGGGTTAGTTAAATAACTGTACCTCCATGTTTTCCTGATAACGATGCTTTATTTTTGTATCTTCTTGGCCTTCGTGTAGCCACTTGTATAATTTGGGGGCCTTCGAGTAGCCTCTTGTATAATTTGGGGGCCTTCGAGTAGCCTCTAGTTAAAAAACTTAAGTTAGTCTTAGACCCGAGCACCAGGGATGCTCGTCAGCGTACTGATCAGAGTAAAAGACGCCGTCCTTAGATCGGTGCCTTATTTTATACATAAATTCTGCTTAGGCTAGCTATTTTTTTCATTAGGTGCATTTGCCTCAAATGCACTAATTTCCAACAACCAAAAAAAAAAAATGCAAAATGCATAGCTTCCAAATTTGCCTAGTAAGCAAATTTCGAAGCTCATATACTAAACTCTCATCATCAGTGTATTTCCCTATTTTCGGAAAAGCATGAAGAGTGCGGTAACACGAGACCGCAAGTTGCCTTGACCGTCGCTTCATTCTTTTTTCTTTTTCGCATCGCCAAATGCACTTTGTGATTCATTCTTACCCGCATATGCAGATATACATACATAGTATGTGCACGGGTCTTCTTGTTTTTTTTTTCTGTATGCTAGACTGCATTTAGCCACTTGTGGCTAAGTCTTAGCTACACATGCTGATAAACATACGTATGCGCATGGAGATTCTTCTCTTTTTTTTTGTGTATACGAAATTTCATAATTTCGAGCTCGGGCATAGCGCTTGTCATTGTTTACTGATATCAGATGACCAAACTATAGATATGCCGCTCGTTATAGAAATTTTGTTCGTATAATGAATGAATCTTTGCGATGGCGAATATTCACGTGATAACGCCGGCTCAATGACCCGATTTCGTGTCATCACACTCTCATCATCATGTAAGACCGGTGGACGCAACAAGAACGAAATGAAAGAAAATAGGCACGATTCACAGGAATCAATTCAAGAACTGGAATACGTAACAAAAAACACTTCGGTGTCGACAAAAAACAAAAAAAATTCTTTTTTTTTTCGATTTTTCGAAAATACTCGCTGGACAAAACGCATCATCACTCCAGGGCGAAGGACACTTTAAGCGCCCTCTCCTCACAGCATGCTGGCACCGCCACAGTTATAGAAAAGCCACTTCCCGTCAAATGCATGCCCGGGGCAATCGAGGCTTCGGCATCGTACGCTAGGCAGCGGGCGCACGAACAGGAATCGCGTTGGTACGTCAGCCGTCCGTTCGCCTTTAGTTGGTCAATGGTTAGGTCCGTGGACTTCTGCCGTATCGTTGTCTTCCATCTATTTGTGGTGAGTATGCCACACATTTGTAGAAATGTGCGCGGCGTTACATGCTGCTTCTTGTAGTATATCGACTTCCCTCTCACGCCAGAGAGGAGCTTCGCTGTGTCCAACGAGGCGAGCCTCTTGTTACAAACGATTAGAAGCCGGCCTGGCGTGTCGCTTCGGGGGGCGTCGACACCTTCAGCGTGCTCGATGTCAACAATTCGCATCCCTGCCGCAGGGGCCGCTGCAACAGCAGGAGCTGCGACACCCGAGGGGCCCGCAACTACCGCAGGGGCAGCAACTACTGCGGCTGCAGGAGAAATCGAGAGCGCCGGTTGCTCTGAAGGCGCATCAGCCTGGTCGAGCGGGAGAACCCCGTACAGCGAGAGCTCGTCGCTGTCCTGCGACAACGGGAAAACGCCCAGTGCTTCCCCCCACGCTCCCAAATCTTCGTATTGCTCGTGATCTCCAGCTGATTACATTAGAAATCGAGCTAATATGTATAATTAAAGTCACGCACACTTTTGCAAGAACAAAATGCTGCAACTAGAGACGGTGAACTGTATAATGAAAAACAACAAATACACCATGAGAAACTAAATAAAAATAAAAAGCATCCAAATATGCAAAACTAAACGGAACGAAACAAGTCAAAAAGACGGAAATAAATTAAATAACGCAACAATTCACCGGAAAAACAAGAAGATCCGAATACAAATTAAAAATAGAAGTATAAAATAAAATAAAATTACACAAGCAACACTTAACACTAGTTGACACCGTGACGTACAAAAGACGAAGTATGAAAATGATACTGCACTACCGCTATAATATCACCTATTCGTAGTAAAGTTGCAATTGAAATTTGCGAATAGAGCCCTTGGCTATCCACAAGAACAAAATTTGCTACCCTGAAATTTCATTTTCACATTTCATGACCAACTACCACCTCCCTCGTAGCACCAGGTTTTAGACCTTTTATCCGGTATTCGTGGGGAGTGTCACCCACCTCAGTCGAATTTAGTTTATTACTTTGATATTGATTGATCAGTTGGGTCCATTGAATTGCCAAGCTCCAAAAGTAAATTTCTGAAATCGTCGAAGCTTTCTAGATCACGGGGAGATGGACAAACCAATTGCTCAAAACGTGTTTTTATGCTTAGTTGTTTGTTATATGTTTTAGCCACTCTAATATATTTTTATATTG
Source organism: Chorisops tibialis (assembly GCA_963669355.1). Classification (NCBI taxonomy): domain Eukaryota; kingdom Metazoa; phylum Arthropoda; class Insecta; order Diptera; family Stratiomyidae; genus Chorisops; species Chorisops tibialis. The sequence goes on along the minus strand of OY770262.1, from coordinate 112,442,631 downwards.
TTACAGAGTTAAACTTCATTCAGGTTTCATTTAGGTTTTCCATGTCTGCGTCTACTTCTGGAGTCGTCGCCAAAGAAACTTCTGGAGTCGTCACCAAAGAAACTTCTGGATTCTTCGCCTTTTTTTCGTTCGATGTCCCTGGCTTATCTGTAGGACGATCCCCAACCTCTCCACTCTTATCAGTGTGAACCATATCATTATTTGTTACTATTGCTGCCTTTTGGTGATCACGGTTATTTCTTTGGTTATGTAATTTCCAATAACGTTGTCTTCTTCTGCGCTCGGTTCTATATTTTTTCAAATCATAATCAGCATAATTTGCATTTCTATTATTATTAGCATAATTTCCATTTCTGTTATTGTTATTCCTTTGACCTTGTTCATCATTATCTGCTCCAACAAGAACTTTACAATTGTGAAAATGAGGTCGGTACATTTTAGTTTCGTTATTGTTCACTGAAGTTGATGTAATAAATAATTCAAACAAGGCGACACAAATCAAAACTGCTTGGCATTAAAACTTCTTTCCAAAGAAAAAGATCTTGAATGAACTTCCCGGCAGACGGACCAAACGAAATTGTGAATATGTAAGTGTTTCTGGATAGTAAAACTACCTTGGAGTAAGAATCCGGCTCGACGGACCAAATGTTTCGGGGAGACGATCTAAAACTTTGAAAAAAAAACCAAAAAAAAAATTAAAGGAAGTTTATTAAAACATCAACACCGAATCGATTATTATTATTGAAATTTCACGGTGTATCGTGTCGAACTCTGCTCATCAACTCATCGAGATTTTACTTTAACTCTATCGAAACCCCTGAAATTGCTTGCATTTCCCATTGCATGTCAGGTCATTACACTGAAACTGCAATGCGCCTGTATGTTGCAATGTCAAAGGGCGTGAGTTGCCGAAAGTCACACTCAACAACTCCCCTATTGATTATGAGATGGATAGCACTCCTCTTGTTCTAGAACCAAGTGGTTCGATTTGCGAACCGTAGCAGGCTCGAATGTTTGCCTCTGAGGTTATCTAGTTCTGAGAAGAATCTAGAGCCTAAACAAAGGAGACGACAAAGTGTAATGTTCGAAGGAAGGATGGTACATTTTATTCACCGAGAGTTGGTTAGCAAGTGAAGAGCAAAGCACTTCTACATTTCTCAGCTTTGAAGCTAATGTATTCTATATACGTTGGTAATGACAAGTCGTTGTCGCTATATAAGGCAGCTGAATCCATAGAACGATCGGCAACGAAACAAAATCCACACAGAATTGCGGCCGTCATTCGTCAGCTGACAGCTCGCATCTGTCATGCGACAACTGATCACCCACTTTGTTTTTCTTGTTCCTCCAATAAATTGGATCCGACATCAATTGGAGCGATCCCCCGAGCCTGGATGACGGCGCAAGCTAAGTGCCCGACCGGATGCGGCGCCGCTGAATTAGAGTCGCTCGATGGAGCCCGACCCACTTGATAAAAAAATACTATCTTATTTTATATATTATTTATTTGACTCTAAAAAACACTATCTTACACCTCCAGGAGAGTATGTTGAAACTACTTTCCTGATTTTACCAGAAGCATGTTCAATTTCGATAGCTGTGTTTTCAATAACAGATGTATTTAATGCAGGGATTAATTTGTGTTTTAAAAGCTTATGAATAACTATAGCAAATCCACCGTGGTTTGAGTGCTAATATAATTTTGATAAGTTATGTGATGATTACCTTTTAGCCAGCTTTGACTAATAATTGCTAACGTAATTTTTTTACAGATCAACTGATAAAAAAATTCAGTTTTTTTTGTTTAGGATACTTCTTGCGTTCCATATTAATTTATTAATTAACCATTATAGACATATTAACAGCAAGTTCTGTAATTACTTTAAATTGATCATTTTAAGATGAACAGTTTGATAATTTATTAAGCAGTTCATCAGGAAGAGAATATACTATGTATAACGTGTAATGAAAATAAGTTCCTATTGTTTTGTTTGTTGATTGATGTTATGTTATGGTTGTTGTTATTGCTTCAAACATTTTGGCGGATAGAACGATGCAATGGTTCGTTGATGTCTCCAGGCTGAGTGGAACATAGGTACCGGAAAAAATGCAAGCTATCTAGCTTCAGATTTTCAGGTGTGGGTTTTAGAGTTGTGCTGTGACGTTTATTCGCAATTCGATGTTTGATCTCCAAATACGTTGCTCGATTCGGGCAGTTTGGATCAGTAGCTTTGTGATGATCTTGACAATTGAAGCATTTTACTGAGTTAGTTTGCGTACACTCAGCTGATTTATGTTGACCAGAGCATTTTGCACAAAACGCCTTCACATTGCAATGCTCAGCACCATGACCAAACATAAGGCAGTAATAGTGAGTAGTACGCTTTTGTATAAAAAATCCAGTATGTGCGGTAGAGACAGCCTATACGACTTATGATTTCAAAAGTGTCCACCAAATCGTGTGGCTTTTATACTACAAACCGGTTTGTTCGGCAGTGAAGAGTGTACGCTTGGGCTCTTAGCTAACGGCGGCGGGTATGTGCTCGGGTGTTGTGTTTACGTTTAAAGTGTGTATAAACAAGAGCACGTGTTTGCATAGACGAACATGTGCGTCTTCTTGATGCATAATTTTTTTTTTGATTTTTGCTTTTCTGCGATCTTAAATCTTTTACATGCAAACATACAGTGGTAATTTTTATTTATCTTTTCATTTGTGTGAGATCAGGTTTTCGGTAATAAGACATGATATGCAAATATTTGTCAGTATGCAGCCAGTACAACTGAGCAATATACCAGCTTCTCCACTCGCTACGGTCGTTCTCACTCCCCTTCCCCAACCCTCCCAATCCCATTCCTTCCCTCCATGACTGTGTTTGTGCATTGCACATAAAGGCCGAAATTGCCTATAACACAGGTCATTCTGTAAAAAAATGTTGATCTGTTATCACGGTAATGAGATGCTGATCTTCTTGTATCTTCCATATGCGTACGGTTTGATTTCGGGTTTCGTAACTTCATGATATATGTATATACTATTCGTCAATCTGGACACTTTGACCAAGGTTATTCACCCCGACATCACCTACTAGCACCAATGTCTAAGTGATGAACTAGGCTGTGACTTCACGACCGCAAGACAGGACCGACGGAATACCCGCGCCAACAAAATTCTCGTCGGAGGCCTAGATTTAATTTAACCATTTGCTCACCTGTTACTTTGATAGGTGTTCCATTGGCGGCAAACAGTTGTGTGCTCGTTGGTCGAAGATCGTATGTAATTATAATTTCACAATTTAAAACATTCTCCGTGATGTTAAAGAGATAAGACAGTATAAAGATATTCGATCTTAAAAGTAACATGTGTAAAGCATTTGTATATGGGTCGTACAAGGGGATACGCTCGACGTCACTTAGTCCTTCCGGATCTAGTTCTAAGATTTCTTTTAAATCGATTTCCCAATCGATTAGGTCAGTCTGCGTTGCTTGATCAGTCACTTTTTATTTAAAGGGGAAAAAGAAGAGAAATGAATTTATTTAAATTATCACTTTTATATTTTTTGGCTAACTTTTATTTAGAACTTTTTTCCAATTTCACAATTATGATTATTTTTCCACAACTGTTCTCTTTTTGAGAAATTTAATACAACAATCGCTTTTGAAACAACACTGGCTTTGGTATGAATATTTAATTTAACACTGAACGATATTTTGTGGCTTCTTGGCCCTTTTATATTAATATTATGTTTATGTTAAACATTCCTTAGCCTAATAACTTAAAAGTAATTTGACACTTTAAAATCTTAATTCTTTATCTAAACTATTTCTTGCCACTTAATTCTTTATTTTTATTGCTCTTATTTTCAATATAAAGGCATTTGTTTACGTTATGATTTTCCGACTTGCAACCATCGCAATAATATAATCGTTTATATTCATTTTTATTGTTTATAATATTCCCAGTAGTCGGCATTTTTCATAAGTTTTTACGATCTCGAATTTCTATTTATTACCCATGCGGAATTCGGGTGATTAATTTCTAATTTATTATTTCCGGTCTCAGAATATTGTTTCAGGTTGAGTCATCGGTTGCGAAATAACAGATTTCATTTGTTGTGAAATAGCCGATGATGTCATCGGAATGTCTGTGGATATGACTATGTAGGTGTTGCGAGTGGCAAAACAGACATCCGCGCCGGTGTCAATAAGAAAATCTCTGTTGAAATTGTCGTCGTGCACTCTTAAGCGAAATATTTGTTTGTCGTCAGTAACTAGCCTTTCGCTGGATCCAATTACCCGATGTTGGCCTCAAGCGGTGGTATTATTGTCCGAAACAGCCGATGGGACTGTCGGACGCGACGTGCGGTAGCGGCATGGGCTGCGACATTTTCGTGCCTCACGACCATATTTTCCGTGATACCAACACAATTCGGAATCGTTGCTGGCCATACTGTTTGCGTTGGTGCGTGAAGTGGATCGTGCTGGCGTATTTTGTCGCCGGCCGTTGATTTCTCGAGTGCGTGAGCGTGGACGGTGCGAAATGGAATTTATCTCATGTCGTAATTCGGCGATTGCGGCTTTAATTTCCTCGAGACTGTTACCTGGCACGGCTGCTGCAACTTGATTGACACTTCGCGGAGTCAGTGCATCAACAATAGAATCGGAGATTTTCGTGAGCTCTGCTGGTGTGCTTGTTAATGCTGCGATGACGGGACGTGCAGCTTCTGGCAGACGTTGTGCCCATAAACCTTTGAGCGCTGCTTCACCGAGCACGTTGCCGGCTACGCGTTTCATCTCGTGATATAATTCGGACGGTCGTTTGTCGCCCAATGGCATCTCAGACAACAAACGATTTAAACGGCGCTGTTCACTGTCGGCGTAGTAAGTGATGATTCGTTGGCGAATGTACGCATATCGACCAATTTCAGGTGCATTTTGCACTTGGTCGGTGATCTGGGCCAAATCGTTCGGATCGATGGCTGCAAGAATCGTGGCGCATTGCTGTGGCTCCGTGTGAATTCCCGTTGCGTCGAACCAATAGCTCATGGAAACAAACCAACCTTCCATATTATTTTTCGTTACTGGCGGCATTGGCATTCGCGCATAAACAATTCGTTGTTCGAGAAAAATTGGTCGAGGTTCGGCTGGCGGAACACTTGATGAACTTGATGTCGTGGCAGTGGTCACCGTGGTTATGCCTGGAGTCGTCATGGTGCCTTTACTTCGAGTCTGCATTCACGTTTTTCCGTAGAAATTCTTCGTTGAGCGTAGCTTTAGCGGTTGTATCGAAAAGATTTTGATATTTGTTCACTTCGTCTTAAAAAAGGCAAATTTTTGGAAAAAATTCTTTATAAATTTGCACTTTTTCAAAAAATTCGGTCGTCGTTTGCTACAGCATCACGTCGGGGTCCCCAACTTTGGCTTTACCTTTTGTTCGAAATGGATTTGGTGCCAAAACAACCAAGAGCGTGAAAACTGAAAAAATAAAAACCCTGCAGCAAAATTAAGTTTAAATACAAATTTTATTTTTAATATCGGTCGTGATACAAAATCAAACTTAAATACAAATTCCACCTTTGAACGAGAAAATAACTGAAGCGATTGAGAGAACGTCAATGAATGAAAATAATTTTTTAGGATCATCCTATGATTTATTTTTTTTTTTGAAAATGATGATGTGAAATTTGTCGAAAACAAATACAGTGATATTTGTCGGGATTCGCTGACGATGCAGATGGTCGCCACATATCTTTGGGCTCTTATACATATGTAAGAAACCTTTAACAGAATAAAAGGCACTTTTTTGTTCGTGGCAAGTTTCAATGCGAGATTTGAACATCCGCTACAGATCTTTGCTCTTAAAAGATTTGTCTTTTCCCCTTCGCATTTTCGATTATCGCATGCATTCTTTCCGTGTGTTATGATTTTACTTTATTATTCTAATAAAAAAGGGGAGAAGGGGGTGGTTGCTAAAAATTACTTAGCAACCAAAAAATTACTTAGCCAATTTTTTTTTCAAATTAATATGTATATCTTCGAAACTACTTAACTACTTAGAATGAGTTCATATTTGAATAATTTAACGAGCTCTCAAAACGAAATAAACCCTATTATAACTTTTCATTTCTCCATTACATAATATGCGTTTCTTGGATTGTTGCCGTTTCTAGTTCGTTAACTTTTTGATTGAGATTTCTCGTTTCGCGAAAACGTTTCCCGAGGTCACTTTTAAGGTTGTACCACGTTGGAATGCCACGAATGCCCTTAATAGCGCTTTTAATTCCCGTGTCGTTAAGTTTTTGATATTCTACATAGGAGACACACACAACGATTTTCGCATAAAATAACCTATGCGAAGCACTTCAATTATTTTACTCGTATAAAACTTTTTTTTTCACATCATCTGTTCTGTACTAACTGTTGCACCATAGAACCTTTCCTCAGCTTTTTAATTTTAATTTTACCGCTATTACTGCCGATACTTGAAAGCCAATACTTGAAAGCTATAACGCGGCCTTCGGTTGATCCCCAATTTAGATTTATTCACAAATTAAACGCACTTTGAATACGAAATAATAAAAATGTATTGATATTCAAGTATATAAAAAAAAAATAATTCAAATAAATAAAAAGTTAACACAGAGCTAATGATGCGAAAGAATTTACTTAACCGTAGCGTAGCTTATGACCGTCGCAACCAGACTGCGTAGATTTCTTTACGAGTTAACATAAAACTGGTTCGTAATCTTCTGCAGTGGCGTAGTCAATCCCATGTGTATGCATTATTATAATCATTACAAATGCCTCAAAACGTGAGCAACATTTTAAATTTTCCTTTGATTCTATTCCACCTATCTGCACGTCTACCTAAATGCTGGCTTACGAACAGATGATCAAGCGAATTTGCTGTTGCTCTTTTTCAAACTCTGTCGAAATAGTCTGTCGATATACATGGCTCTTTAACTCCTTTTTTATGTCATCCACAATCATTATATGGAGACCATGAATCACTTTTTTTGAGGGCTTTGCAGTTACATGGTCGTGAGTAAAAAACTCCCAGTTAATCGTAGAGAGCTTAGTCTTTACAATGTCGAATATAAATTTATTTTGACATTTTATTTTAATGCCAATTGACATAAGTTTAACTGTATAGTCTTTAATACTTCAATTTTTTAACAAGTCATGTACATTTATGGATGACGGTTTTGTAACGAAAGGCCGTAGAGCACGGTAACTGCCAGCAAGAATGAGGTGGCTGGTTAACCGTGCTTATTGGACGCTGCCTTTCCTGAAACAGATCCATGAGGGTCCGAATGCCTAGTATAGACTCTTCTCATGGAGTGTACCAGGGGTGGGTGATCTTATCGTGACTGCGATGCACCTAGTTTTTTTCACGCCGCACCGGCTGAATCGAGCGATATTTAGTGCGCCAATAATTAGAATTTAAAAAAAAACTACGGCGGATGACCCGCTTTTTCACTTTGTAGTGTGATACTAAGAAAAATTTAATATTAAGAAAAGTTACGTCATGGGTTCATTTAATATAAGCCCATAACTTGTTGTTATTTTCTTAGCCACGTGGTAGAACGAGCTATGAGACTACTCACTGTAAACTCATAGCCGAAAAAGGGAGTTTGCCCGATATAAGTTTCCTTATGAAAATATGACAGCAAGTGTGTACTGTGAGGTTACCCAATGTAAGCTCCCAGACACACAAAAGGTTTGCTAAATGGAGACGGACTACGAGTCTACGCAGTGTAGGCTCATGGTCGGAAACAGGGGTAGGGTCAAACGACTAGTGGAGGCCCGACGGGCCAAACGCTCACTTGGCTCTCAGGAAGCCAGGGGCGATTTCAAACGTCGTCGAAGACAGGGGCTACCTAGTCATCGAGCCCAAGGGGCCAGTCGCTCGCTTAGCCTTGAGGGGCCATGGGCGGACCAGGATTTGATATTGGTAAAACGTCGTCGAAGACAGGGGCTACCTAGTCATCGAGCCCAAGGGGCCAGTCGCTCGCTTAGCCTTACGAGGCCATGGGCGGACCAGGATTTGATATTGGTACCTGTGGATGAAGATTAGTTAAGTAAAGTCACAAATAATACCTCCATATTTCACTCTTGCTGATCAAATTTTTACTTGAGAAACAAAAAAACTCTTTTACTTTCCACTACTTTATTTACTTTAAACTTTTACTTATATTTTATATTTAATATATACTTATATTTTTCCTTGATTTTTTCACTCTTAGAGCGCTAGGAAAGCTCTTTAGTGAATGCTCACAGAAAAAAGGCCCCGATTCTAGATCCGTGTCTTCATTTTATACTTTATTTTTGCTGAGGCTAGCTATTTTTTCAATCAACAATATCTGCCTCTGCGGTCACACAATAATCGGAGAAATCGGTTCTTTGAACGTATGATTACTGTTTGTAACTACACTAGAACTTGACTGTCAAGCTTGTCCCCATAATGCACTGTAACGGTAAGGATTGGTTTGAGCCTGGGAGCGCGGACCGAGGCAGTGAATAAGAAACCGTTTTTAGATAAATAACAACTTTATTATACAAATTACGAAAGAGCGCTGCTGTAAAGGTTGCGAAATTCAAACTGGAACTCTCCCTGAAAAGTCTGCTTGTGCGTGATCAGCATATCTGGTTGTATGGAAAAGAGGACGGTTCTGCTTGTGCGTGATCAGCATATATCCGTCCGATGTCAATGACGCTGGAATATGTCGACGACGTCGTATCGCCACAATTGGTATAAATTTCGGCGTACACTAATGTTCTTATTTGCCTCCGAGGGTGGCCTCCGAGTTTAAAACTTTCTCTTCAAGGGCCAAAGAACGACTTATTTCTTATTATTATTTTAGATTATTTCATTTTCAGTATTTTAATATCAAAAGGATTATAATTTGGGTATAATCACCCGGTCGAAGTGGTTTCAAAAACAAACGACGTGCTGTCGTCGAGTGTCAAAATGATACTTAAATTTATTTTTCAGTAAATTACTTTAAACTAATATTTACCTATACATAATTTATTTTTCGTTTAATCGTTAACGTCTTGGCTAGAGCAAGTACAAACTGAAAGTGAGTATTTTAATAAGTAAAGAAGTGGTGTATCGCAAAATCCATGAAGATGGTTGCGATTTGATTGAATTAATCCATTGCACTATAATTATTGCAATGTGATGTAATAAGCGGAAGTGATATTAAATTTTTAAATGAATATTTATTATTCAGAACGCTACAAGGACGTTTCTTGGGATCACTTTAAAATAAGAGTTTTTCCTTTAAATGTAAATGAAAACGTATTGAAAATATATTTTTTTAGCCAAAAGATTAAAAACTTTACTTACTGAAGAATGTGGCGAAAAAATTACAAATAGTAAATTTGTTGTGCACGTAAGAGTGCGTGTCACCTTTTATGGTGGATCTGTTTTAAGTGTCTTCACCCACCGGAAATCTTCCTCGAAATTAAACACGGCGATGTCTTAATCACTTACAATTTATTACACAGTTAAGAATAGTTACACTTTTTATTATACATATAGTTATTCACTATTGACGACGCGGCGGAAGATTCGGGGCTTCTTCGATTATACGACGCGGCGGAAGATTCGAGGAGGTTGTCAAACGATTCAGGGTAAGGGAAAATGAATAATTTACAACGCGGCGTAACGGAGTTGTCCGTTCTGAAGTCGATACCAGAGTGTCGCGATCGAGTTACCATGCAAGATCGCAAGCATAAAACAATTAAGTAAAAGAAATATAATCTGCAAGATAAACATATTTTTTTTAACAGACTTCAACCGATCGTAGGACATGCCATGGATTTCTTGTGCGTGGTAAGCACTTAGAACGCTTATCTCTAAGAGGTTTAGATTTGCGCTAGACGAAATATCAAAAATACGCAATATGGGTACTTGCATGTGTACATCGTGTTGGGTTGTGTGGGAAAGGAAATGTGTAAGCACTTTTAATGGTCTGGTAATTTATGGGATATCGTATCATAATGTAACAAGTAGAGTTCGAGAATAAGATTTAGAATGGGATTTTGGGTATTGATAAGATTGAGACGTACTTAGACTTGGAGATAATGATATGATTAATACGATATGATAGAGAATTGGATGATTGATTGAGGCATGGTAAGTGGAAGGAGGTGGCTTTATAACAAATTGATCATTACTATCGTTGCCAAGGAATTGAAAAGAATATAGATAACCATCAGATTTACGCTTACAATTAACAAATTTCCAAAACTTCATGGGATCTCTAATAATATCCGACTGCATTTTAATTAAATATTCCGAATATAATCGAGTAGATAAATCTTTGAAAAGGTCATAATATTCCTCATAAAAACAAAAATCAGTGTTATTCTTCGTCCTAGTATACCTATTCCAGGCAGCATTGCGAATTACGCGCAACTCACTGGTGTACTAAGGGTACGACGGTGAGAGATTCCTGCGATAGGAAAGGAATTGTAGCAATAAAAAATAAATTACCAACAAGTCGGGAGAAACTTAATTATTCTTGGGACAAGTTGCGGATGCATGGAAAGTCAATATGCTGGTTAGAGTGGTTAGGGAAGACTAAGTGAAAGGGAGTTCTTGGACAGGGCTGTTGTCAATTTAACAATATTTCATTCGTTTCTGCAATTTGTAACGACCAGCCTGTGCAGCACGGTGACTGCCAGTAGTCTGTTTGGCTTGTTATCCGTGCAGGTTTGACACGACCGTACTGACACAGATCAATGGACCTTTGAGGAGCCGATTCTCAGTGGCCCATCGAGTGTACCAGGTGTGAAGACTGTAGGAGTGACATGGTGCATCTAGCGTTAGTACGCGCTAGGTCGTCGGCGGGGGGGGTTTTTGTCACACGGTCTACACTGTACATATTATTACGCACCAAGGGTGTTGGCCAAAGAGGCGTGGGATCTAGGGGTTCTCGAACCCTATCCTCTCCGAGGAAGCCAAGGACTCTAGAATTTAGACGGGTGTAATCCCTACTGCGAGTAGGGGAGAGGGTGAAGTGTCCTCTTACATGGGCGAGGCAGACTGTAAACGAAATTGAATTCTATAACTGGCATAAAGGTCGCCTTCCTTCCTGTCCCAGCAAACTCCCCATTGCTCGCCGTCCTAGAGATTCATCAAGGTGAACGTTTCAGCATATATACAATACGGAGGACACCTCAAAATCTGGTATACCATGAAGCTAATTCCAGGTCTTCTGGAGAAGTGTATTTGCGCCTATATAACAAAGGACCGTAGCTGGGCGGATTACCGCCCTAGAGATTAGCAAACACTTACAGAACTATGGACATAAAAAAGAAAATTTTACCTCCACTGGTGTGTACGATGGGCAAACCAGCTCCCAGATAAAGGTGGAGAAAGGAGATCTCTTCAATGGAGAATACCGATCCACGGTCTATAGTTTCGGCGCTATTGTTATACCAGAAGTTTCGATTGCCCTACAAGGGTCCAGATAATACTCCGAATTGCCGTAAATGGGTCCCAGCGACGTTAATAACCTGCAGAGAATTGGTGTTGTAAGGAAGATAACATCGATGACTCTGTCCAAGTAACGATCACGATGTTTAATAATCTGTTCTCTGTAGGTCCACTATTTCAGTAGCCTCTTCGCCTTTTTCGAGAAAAAAAAACATATCACGGAAGGATTTATAAGTTCAGTGACGTAGTTATTGCTAACGTATAACTCAAAAAAAATTTATGGGCATGCTTCCAAGTCTTGGAGTATTACCTACATATAAGGAAATGACGACAAAAAAAAATTTCGACTTATCAGGGGAGAAGGTCGGTTATGCACCTCTCCCGCTGAGGAATTCCACTGAGTGCTATCCAGCCTTCCTTAACAGGTTCTTCGCGTTATGGGATCCATACTCGTGTAGCGTGCTTCCTTAGTCTTGTCAAACTACACTTTTGACACTTGGCATATTATAAACTTATTCTCTCTTTCATTGATCAATATTCCAAACTTGTTTTACACAAACTCTCTGCACTTTCCGAATTTCAAGTGATGAACAGTTGCACCAAAAATATTTAAAAAAAAATTTTAACTCACTCTCTGATATTTAGTATACGAAGTATGCCTTAATTTAAACCAATATTTTGCACTTTCCGATATTTCCCATTGGGGACTTGTGGACGAAAAAATAAAATAAAACTTATCTCGCTATATGATATTTAGCATATGACGTATGCCTTATTTTAAACCAATATTTTGCACTTTCCGATATTTCAAGTAATGGAAGTATGCGTAATATGACCGCGCACGTTCACGGATGGATTACAAGAGAGCGTTTTCAGGCCATTCCTTTCCTGAAGAAAAAAAATCTAGCGGTATTTTGATTCGCTTTGCGCACGCCACCATAGCACGAGGCTTAAGCCACATATCGCGACTAAGGTGCCTATCACATAACTAAAGAAAGCCAAAAAAAATGTTTATGCTCACTATCCTTCCTGCCGTTTCAAAGTTTGGGTTTTTATGAGGGGAGGAGGACGGGTGGCTGGATATTAATAGCTTTTTAATTCATTGCTTGAATCACGTCCAATATTCTCTGTATAGAATGTGTTTCGTAGACGAAGTTTCATAGAATTTTCATAAAATTCACGAAACCGAACATTTGTATGGGTGGGGGTAGAGAAGGTAGGGGAATCGTAAAATTGGATATGGAGTTTTATTTCGTTTCTCTTGTAAGGTGCTTGTACAAAATGTCAAGTTCGTAGCTTTTAGTTTGTTTGTTATTAGTTGATTTAATGAAATTGGTCGAAATCATAGTTTTGTATGGGAGGGGGTAGAACGGCAAGCGCGATTTCAAAACTTTTGACGCAATTTTATTTCAAATATTTTTAAAAGTTTTTGTGAAAAATTTCAAATTGATAATTTTTAATAATTAGGTGATAATTGATTTCTTGAAAATGGTCGAAAAAATAATTTTGTTTGGGAGGGGGTATAAGTTTTAAAGGTTTTCGACCAGTTAATATTTCGTATATGTAGGAATTTTTTTTAAATGCATTTCGCAAATTTTCAAGTTTCTACCTTAAAATTCCACTCAAAAATTTTCAATTTACGTGTTTTTTTTCAATGCACATGAAACACCTTGTGCACGTTAGACAGGGGGGTCGGCTTATAACAATTATGGATCAAGCTATTATTATTTTTCTATGTATATCAAATAGATGTATCCACATGCGAAATTTAAACTTTTTATCTTTCACCAGAGCCCTGAAAAAATCACTCAAAATTTTCGACATTTTTGCTTATCACCTCCCTCCCCTTACACCTCCCAACTTACAATTTTTACAAAAATTAACCACTATGTAGTTCTACAATCTGACAAATTTTCGGTAAGGATTTGTAATTTTGAAAAGTGCGCCATTTTTGAAATGCTCCCCATTTCCCCCACTACTACATATTATTTCAAAATGTTATATTTTTTTTTTTTGTATTTTCCTGGTATAGCTTAATATATGTTTCAATTACATAGCTTAAAAGATGGTTGAGGTATTCATTTTTAAGTGTTTTTCTTTGCACCCCTACTGATTTTCAACTTCCTATCCGCATTCGTGGTGGAGATATTAGCATTTGTAGTTTTTGACTTTTTCTCCAACAAATCGAGCTTTAGAGCTCGTCACGTCGACTTACCCCAGAATAGGTACATCAACAAGAAACTAGGACTTCCACTGATCGCGGATGTTGACCCGATCAGATGCCTCGACGATGGCGATGGCTGTTGTGTCGCTTTACCCTGCCCACCCTGCCTTAGCCATACAGTCTCCAACATATCTTTTTATGTATGGCCCCGTGGAGAGAGGGGGAGGAAGCTGTAGAGTTTAGAGGGGCTCTTTTAATGAGAAGATCACCAAATCATTTTCATTTTCCTTTCATTTTAATTCTTCTGAAAATTTTTTAAGTACAATTGCGAACAAAATTTTCAAAAAAAAATTTTTAATTAATCAATTCTATGTGAATAATAATGACAAAACTAACTTAAATGACAAATGTATAGTTAAGGCCTTTTGACAGTAAATCTTAATTATTTCTTGTACTTCTACAATATGGAATTTCATCACGCAGATATAACTGATTCGAATTCTTATATATATATTTTTGTAATTTAAATTTTCTAGCTTCTCTCATTGGTTTACTTCCTTTTTTTTTTCTTCAGATTAAAGAAAACCAAAAGTAAAATTAAGAGAGATTAGAAAGGAAACTCCGTGTAAAATTTTTGTATACAATTGTAAAAATACTGAAAACACTTAAAATGTTTATTGAAAAAAAAAAAAAAAATAAGTAAAAATAGTTTAGTACTTAAATATTTGTTTATAATAAAAGAAAACCACTTTAAGGTTATTTTCTTACTGTTACATTTTATCACAAAATATCCTTTTTTTGTTCTCTGACTCATTTGTTATTATGCGTGTATGCAGGCGTTGCTTGGATGGGATTATGAAAATTATTTTTGTTTACCACGTTAAACCCGTTTTATTTATTTATTTAATTTAATTTAGTTAATTGTTTGTCAATTTAAAGATTGTAATGAAAAAAAAAACTAAAATTAAAAAAAAAAGGGGAATCTGTCTTTCAATTTTGTGGTATTGATTATATGTACAGTGTTGTGTAAAACAACAGCAACCATTTCAATAAAAAAAATAATTCATGTTTTTTTCTTAATTTTAATTCAACTATAACAAAAATAATAATACATATTAATCCACTCATCAAACACCAAAAAATTAACATACTTCACTAAACACAAAAGATTTCATAACTGTAAAAATAAATAAAAAAAACAGGCTTCTGCATTTAGAAGTGTGCAAAACAATAGCAACTTTTTAGAAATGGTAGCTGATTCCTCAGTACTTCGTATAGTAACCATTTTTTTTATTGTTATAATAGGATAATTGGTCCATTGTAAAAAATGGAGGAATATTCTATTAACATGGAATATAATAATATGTCACAAAGGATAATACGTACACCAGCAGGTGTAACGAGGGTTCGTAAAAGAGTCCCGGAGGCGGTATAGATTTACCTTATGTAAATCTGTACAATAGAGAGAAAACGGAAACATGGATTTACCCAATGTAAGTCCATATAACTTCGTGAATTAATGGGGTTCAAAAGCCGTACGTACGCATGGTTCTGAGACCGAAAGCGTTCTTCGGGTTGGCAGCTTTTGGGGGAATACGGCCCAAAGGCCGGACGCACGTTTGGCCCTGAGGCCAGAGGCGATCCAAAGATTTGTAAATCAAAAGAATACGGCCGGAAGGCCGGATGCACTTTTGGCCCTAAGGCCAGAGGCAATCTTATGGAATACGGCCCAAAGGCCGGACGCACTTTTGGCCCTTAGGCCAGAGGCGATCTCGTACATAAAAAGATATAGCTAGCGGGCCAAAACGAGCCCCAGCCAAAAATAAAAAGATAGTTTAATGTTTACCATTTCGTTTTATTATTTTAGAGTTGCGGGTTGCTATTTCCTGATGGCTCTGATTTCTCGGTGTTGTTGTATGGATTGTCCTGATGTTCCTGTTTCCTGACGGCTCCGACGTTTCTGCGTTGTTGAACTGGTTGAACTGATGTTCCTGTTTCCTGACGGCTCCGACTTTTCTGCGTTGTTGAACTGGTTGAACTGACGTTCCTGTTTCCTGATGTATATTATGGTTTTTAGAATCTCCTTGCTCCAAAAGGTTGAGCACTTAAATTTCACAACTTGTAATTTTTTATTCACTTTTTTACTTTCTTGCTCAAAATCGAGCAGTTACACTTTAACAGAGTTGGGTTTTTGGGTATAAAACAATCACTCAGTTCGATCCGTCAATCGTACTTAATTATATAGTTCTTTTTTGCTGAACTTTACAAAAAGAAATATGCAATCGAATACAATGTTCAATAATTTTCGATCTGGATTGCGAAATCCAAACGCACTTAAACTAGTCCATCTCTGGATGTCGCAATCCAAACCTACTTTTCAAATTATTAATCCACTTTTTTAAATTGGTAATCCACTTTGCGAATCCGATTGCGATTTTTCTTCATCGCATTGTTTATCTTTTGCAAAAATTGCTTACATAGTGTAATGACACGAAACTAAGTCAGTATGGTGGTTAGTCATACTTAGTTAGCAGGTGTGTTCGAGGGATTCCCTCATGTTTTGAAACATGAGTCAACAACTTGCCGCTTATGTGTTTTGATTTTGTGTTTTCTTTAGTGGCGTCACCGTAAGCATTTCTTTGCCGAGCCGATATATTCAGGTGGATTTTATTTTTATTCACCGGATTAATTTCATGTATACATGTGATATGCATATTTTGTCCTATAAGACTTGCTCTTGGCATTGAAATTGTCGGTGCGCGTAATTGAGCGGCAAATGTTTGTTGTTTATGGAATCTGCCTCGATTTCGTGTCATCACATTATCACTTCAGCACATCTCCGTGGCATAGATGCTATTAAATTTGTAATTATACCCTCAGGTATATTTTCCCACTCTTTTTTCAAGGTTTCCATTAGTTCTGTTTTATTTCGGAAACGTTGGGACCCAACTCGTCGTTTGAGGATTCCAAAGAGGTTCTCAATCGGATTTAAGTCTGAAGATTGGGCCGACCAATCAAGAACTTGAATCCTATTCTCATTAATCCATTCTTTTACCAGCTTCGATGTGTGTTTCGGATCGTTGTCATGTTGAAAAACCCAAAAAACCCATCGAAGCGGCATTTCCCATTCGACATAGGGCAACATAATAGTCCCTAAAATCTCCTTGTATTTGAAACGGTCCATTATTCCATTTATTTCGTAAAAAGGACCCATTCCGTTAGCTGAAAAACATATCCACACCATGACACTACCACCTCCATGCTTGGCTGTGACCTTGCAGTATCGTGGATCGAGTCGCTCACCTTTTCGTCTTCGTACAGTATTCATCCCATCCGAGTTAATTAAATTAAATTTGGATTCGTCACTGAAGAGGACTGTTTTCTACTTATCACTGGACCAATTTTGTTTTTGCAAAATTCAACCTTTAAATTGGAATCAGTGTAAAGCAATAGATCACATTATTAAATTCACCTTTTTTGCAAGTGTTTCTTAGTAAGAATTGGTTTCTTGGCTGGTCTATAACTTTTTAAATTATTCTCGAAAGCGCGCTGCCGGATTGTACTGGAATCTATGTTTAAATTTAACTCTCTTACAATGACGTTTGACGTCATAAACGTTTTTTTTTAATTAGAGCAGTAATTCTCCTGTCTGTGTGGCTTGAAGTTTTTCGTGGTGGTCCACCCAAATGCAGCGTGTCAGTTTCTCTCGGCGTTTTATATTTCTTAATAAGTCGCGAAATTATAGATTTATTAATATTATATTTTTTTGCGATTGAAATTTGGGAAGATCCGTTACAATACTCTTCAATTAATTTAGACTTAAAACTATTATGAAACTTATTTCGCGCCATAATAAAAAAAAAACTACTTAAAAAATACTGATATCTGTTTTCAGCAATTCATTTGCATGTTCGAGAGGCTTTTTAACCGAGTCGACTCTTTTGAATACGTGGGTGCACTCATACAAGTTTTTTAGTATGAAGACCCTTGCTTTTGAATGATGTGCTGTAGTCGTTGGCCTGACGGTACGAATATGTTCGCGAAACTTTTCCACGAAAATTTGTGGATCAGCTACTGTGTTCTCCGAGATAAAAAATTCACCAGGCAGGCGAAGCGGTAATCCAAAAAGCATCTCAGCCTTCTCCTGCTGATATGCTTTTTGGAGGTGCGCAATCCAAGAAGAACGGTGGGTAGAAGTTCAGGCCAAGGTGTTTGGACATTGCACATGAGCGCTGCTTTAAGCGTGCGATGCCAGCGTTCAACAAGCCCATTGGATTGCGGGTGATACGGTGTTGTCCGAATTCGTTTGCTGCCGATGAGTTGTGAAAGAGCCGTAAAAATTTTTGATTCAAATTGGGAGCCTTGGTCCGTGGTGATCGTGAGTGGTGTTGCAAATTGACATACCCACTGTGTGTAGAATGCTGACGTTACAGTGTCCGCCAACATGTTGCTGAGAGGAATGGCAAGTGGCCATCTGCTAAAACGCTCTATGATCGTTAAGCAATATCGTAGGTCTCCAACTTTTGGAAGCTCGATAAGATCCAGATGGATGTGAACGAAACGGTTGTTAGGTACAGCAATGTTTTGTGGCATGAGTCGGTTGTGGCGATGTATTTTCGATTTCTGGCACGGAATACATTGCCTAGCCCAAAGAATAGCATCCCGTTTGATGCCAGGCCATACGAGTCTCTCCTTGAGCTGCTTGGCTGTAGCTCTTCCACTGGGATGAGCTAATCCATGAATTGAGTCGAAGGTCTTGCGTCTGAGAGAGGCAGAAACGTATGGCCTCACTGAGCCGTTTGAGATGTCACAGAGAATACTGTGTCCGTCAATTTTTAGTTGAAGATTTAACGAAGTGTTTGGCTGAAGATGTGTCAGCTCGTCATCATTTCGTTGAGCCTCATGGATTGTCTCAGCATTGAGTGTCGTTGGCATGTTGATCGTATTTATGCGAGATAAAACATCAGCTACAACGTTTTCTTCTCCCTTTGTGTGTTTTATTTTGGTGGTGAATTGAGAACTAAAATCCAGCTAGCGTAATTGACGAGGAGAGGCTTTCTCGGCACGTTGAGAAAATGCGTATATCAGTGGCTTCTGGTCAGTCTGAATAACGAAGTGCCGTCCCTCAAGAATGTGTTTGAAGAATTTGATTGCAACAAAAATGGCAAGCAGCTCTCGATCATAGGTGCTATATCTTGTCTCTGCTGGGCTTAATTTGCGGGAGAAAAATCCTAGAGGTTTCCAAACACCATTCTCAAGTTGCTCGAGCACTGCACCCATAGCAAAATCAGATGCATCCGTCCGTAGAGATAGCGAAGCAGAAGGAATGAAAAAGGTGGTCTGAGTGGCTTGGATTATAGCAAGTGTGCAGGCTTCTAAAGCTTGTTCAGCCGTTGTTGTCCAGGGAATTTTCCTTTTGTCATTCTTTTTTCCATCCTTGAGAAACTTATCGATGAAACACCCAACAAAGTCCAGTCCTCTAAGAACGTTGTCCATGTGACGTTGGAACGTTTGTGTGCCACTCTGAAGTCCCGGTGGCATGCCTAGAAATTCGAATAGGCCGAATGGTGTTGTTATAGCGTTTTTTTCGATGTCATTACGAGCGACAGGTATTTGGTGGTATGCTCGGACGAGGTCAATGGTCGAAAAAATCTTGGATCCATGAAGGCGCTGGAGGATGTCATCACCATAAGGTATGGGGTAACGATCTGTAAGCGAATTTATTTTCCTGTAGTCTCCAGTTGTACGCCAGCCACCGAGCTTCTTCGGCACCATGTGGATTGGGCTTGCCCATGGACTGCTCGATGGACGAATGACATCGTAGTGAAGGAGCAAGTCAAAATCTTCCTTAGCGACTTTGACTTTTTCTCCTGAGAGCCGTCGAGGTCGCTCGACAACGGGTGGCACTGTTGTAACAATATGAAGTTCAAATGAATTGTCGCAATTTGTGGTGGGAACGGAGTTGGGCCTCGTAATATCAGCGTAGCGATGCAGTAAATCCGCGTATGCTTTGCCGTGAGGTCCTGAGGAATTTGCTTGGTCGATGGTTGAAATGCCGTAGATAGTGGCCTCGGACAGTTGACCCTTAGACGTCAGTGAGGTGGTCGGGTCGATGAGCCATCTTCTTTTAAGGCCCAAAAGCAGTGCATGATGAACTAGAAAATCTGCTCCAATAATCGCTGACTTGACATCTGCGATTATGGATGACCATTTGAATCCGCGCCGTAGATTTAGATTTAAAATAAAGTTTTGTTGGCCATTGGTGTGGATGACTGTGCCGTTAGCAGAGTATAGTTGAAATTCCTCTTATTTGAGTTGTCTTTTAGTGGCGGCTTTTGGTACCAACGATATCACGGAACCCGAATCGATGAGGAACTTCATGTTTGTTGAAAGATCTAGAGGTTTAAGCGATATTCCTTAGTGAGGCGTGAGTTGGTGTCAATACTGTCGCCGGCCGCCTGAATGGTCGACAACAATTTTAGTTTTTCGATTATGCCGGTGAAAAGGAGCATAGCTGCGTGCAGCGCCGCGCATTAGCGCCGAATCTGCGATGGTAATAGCACGCTCGATTAGGTGACGGTGATGAACGCCTAGATTGGGAGCGTTCCATGCTGTGCCTTCGTTGTGAGCCAAACGCGAAAGAAAGCTGCTGCGGACTGATGAGCTCCTTATTCAGGGAAACTAACTCCGCGCGTGAACGTCTGACAGCGGATAGTTCCTGAGCAATGTTGTTGGGGACAGCGCCAGAGGAACCACGATGAGAACTTGGCGATATTGACCGGTTCGAAGCACCAGCCTCCATGACGTACGGGCCCATCTGGCTTTCAAGCAGCTCGTCTGCCATTTGGGCTTGTTCTTCAAGCTGGGGCAACGCTGGATGGTTGGTGGAAGCAGTGTTAGCCACCTGATCCGAATCACATCTTCCGTAGCACGATCGCCGGCTAGTGTAGCAGCTGTGTTGGCTTTTTATCGCCTAATTCTGGCTCTGTTAGCGCCTTGTGAAGTTGGAGATCCGCAGAGTCTTTTTTAAGGTTATTATACCTGTTGGTTTCCGGGGGATTTTTTAATACATCTGCTATTTCAAGCATGGTTTCGGAATCGAACGCGCTGATTAAATGGTTGAATTGTTTGTGATCCGATGTAATGCGGTTGCATTGAAACTGCGCTTCAATTTGTATGAATCACATGTTTGGACAGTGCTTCCAGAATGGGGGTAGCCTGCAGGATCCAATAGCTTCTGCAGCAGGAAATTCATATTCGGAACTTGAAGGATTAGCATAAAATTGAGAATTGTCCAAAGGATTTTCTCGGAAGCGGAATCGCGAGGTGGTGACATGGCAGACGAGCACGCAAAATTTTTTTTTTTTTTTAAATTTACAATACAGAGTTTAAGTTCACAATACAGAATTTAATGTTTTAAAAACACTTCAATTTAATGGGGTCACCAATTATAGTTAAATTAAACACCGTATTGTGTATTAAAATTGTTTATTAAGTTGAATAGAAAAACTCCGACTGCTGGATGTAATTCTCACGAAAAACTTGACAGCGATCTTCTTTTGCCCCTGCTTTCCTCGAAGACAGAAACAAGTCGCGTTACTTTAAAACGCTGCGCGTGCCTCCTGATGACGGTGTCCTAAACCGCTGTTGCCAACATCAGGGCAATGCAGCGCCGCTACACACCGAAAAACGTCGAACTTCATTGTCGTCGTTGTGCCCCGGGTTCCCCTACCCTTGTTCAATTGAAAATATTCTTAAATTGATATCATATTCGATACAAAAAACCAAATGTAATTTAATTAATACCGCATGCTTGTGTTTTGGACAGTGTCGAGTACCCGTAGGCCGTTAACATTTTCAATGCTTCTGCACATGATCGAAACCCAAAATTCCAGGCAGACTTCTTGCTCAACTAAACTCGTTTTAGCAAAATCCACAGAATACACCAAACAATGACTTGCTTACAAAGCTATTACTCACAAACTACTTGACAGATTGCGCTCAAAAGTTACATATAACCAACTGACAGATGTACCAACCTACCTAGAAAAATATGATTTTGACAATATCTCAAGCGCGGTTCATTTAAATGAGAAATTTCGGGTATTTTTTAATCATAATGTACATCTATGGCGTTTGAAATATTGTACGAAGTACACTGAGATAAAAACAGAGTAATATTAATACAAAGCGTTCTAGATCTAAAAATTTAGGGCTATGATTTTTCCCGTATAATGGAATCACTAGATTCAATCATTTTACGAGTTAATTATTCAGTAAGTACAAAAGTGCTTAATTTAACATAAACGTGCATAATTTCACTCCGAAACAGATATCAGTTTTAATCACACTTCTTTTTGATTTAACGCTGATTGTGTGCAAAATAAGAATGCATTTTCTTAATTTTAAACGTTTTCTTTTCTTCTTGTAACTCTTAAAGGAATTAAAATTGTGTTATGATTTAGGCCCGCGGAACGAATTATTTTGACTTAAAGCCAAAATAATTCTGAAAGGAAACGAAAACGTCAATGTTCGGGACAAGAAAGGGCCAATTCCTCCTACTTCCGAATTGGTGGCTGACTAAGGAACGGAAGCGACACGCTTGCTGGCGGCCGGGACTAGCTACGGCAGTGTGGGGGGGTACTTGTTCCTTAATCAGACCATAAAACCCATGGCCTGTATAACAAAAATTTCGTGTCGGCTTACTCCGGGTTAGGGTGAAAATTGGGATAATTTTCCCCAGTGGTCGTGAAAGACCATGAACCGATGGAGTTGCCGACTTCGCGATTTGTGTTAGGGCGCTAAGGTGGTTTTTAGCGCCCTCTCTGCCCTCCCTACCTCAGCCACGACTTTCCTTGAAAAAAATCATTTTTTGTCGTGGCCCCATGTCGAGGTTCGGGGCTAATGAGCTAAACGCTCGGGTTCATTCAAAAAAAATTTTGGCTCTTTAGCCTTTAATCATCTTTTCACAAAATAAATGTAAATGTTTTCCAAGAAAAAGGAAAGAAAATAAAAATCAAATAAAGAAAAAACAAACTCACCCCTTAACGATATGTTCTGTCTGGTCCGGTCGGTTTTGAGTTAGTTATTTCCCTCTTTTTATTTGTTCTTTCTGCCATATTGAGTGTTAATAAATTCTCTATTCATTCTTTTTACTTTGTTAGGTACATTTCATTTTATTCTTATTAGTTTTCTTATTACATTCTATTTTTATTTATTTTTAATGTTTATTTAGTATTATTAATTCCTTTATTTCATCCTATTTTTATTTATTTCTAATTTTAATTCTATTTATTCTTATTAATGTTTTTATTACATTCTATTCTTATTTATTTTTAATGTTTAGTTATTCTTATTAATTCCTTTATTTCATCCTATTTTTATTTATTTTTTTTTTTTCTTCCCTTTTCTTTTTGAAAATTTTAGATAATTCAAATCCATACGAACAGGTTAAGGTTAATCCCGGTTACTCCATTATCGTTCGTCGAACCGTTTGCACTTTAACATTCGTTCAGCATTTTGACAATTTACTTCGATATCACAGGATTAAAGACACTCGCTCCTATTTGATCAAATGCTAGGTGATGAGCGTTAGGACTGATTTTTCCACAAAAAAAAAACCCACGGGGAAACAAAAAAAATCGGCATTTGTTGTAAACCGGCCATATAAATTCGTCACGATTGCTTTTATCCCAATAATTAAGTCGGCATCAATCTTACAATTACACTTCTCGATTAGCCGCTCAGTAAAATTCTAATCTTTACGCTCGCTATGTTCTAGCGTTCTTCGACATAGTTTAAGCATGATCGCGAACAGGAGAATACTCAATTAGCGCTTCCTAGATCTTCTGGAATTTGATGTAGTTTAGTTTTCTTGTTGTTTTTCTTTTTTTTTTTTTTATAAAAAGATCTAATTGCCGTCAGCGACAACTCAACAATTGGTGAATGTTTTCACAGTGCATTTTGAATTTTAACGAAAGATTTCCGGATTTTGCACTTTCTGATTTATTGTGTGTGACGTTTTGATCTCTGCTAAGACCTTTATCACACTGCTTGTCATTATTCCTGTAGGATTTTATTCTATCGAAATTTACTATAAAAATATTGTTATTTAACTTGATTTCTATTAATCGCTCAAAAACTTTAAGGATCTTATGCGGACCAGTAAACATTGACTCTTGCTCGAACTGAATGGTCTTCTCTTAAGATATATGTAATCTCCAGAATTATACATTGGTTCGGGATTTCTAATGTGTTGATCAAAGTATCTTTTATATCGGTCCTTGGTTGATTCTGTTTGGTATTGGACTTGTTCATAAACGAATTTAATATATCCGGATTGGGGTCCACTTGAAGGTTTCTTGTAGTCCGAATATCTATCGCCTACAGATATTTCGTCTACCTTACGGCAATCTATTACCATGCGCCATTTTACCTTGCCAGATACATTGGATTCCTTTGGAGCTATCCAAACAGATGAAGACCATGGCAAGATTGGTAGTTGGATTTTAAATTTGCTATGTGATTTAATAAATTTGTTATATGACTTTGGCCTCTTCTTTATAGATTGAAGGATAGCGATGAGATTTTGTGAAGATTGGTCCTGAGTTGCCAGTATTTATGGCATTATTGCATGACATTGACCACAAAACTTACATCTCCTCCTTACATCTCAATTTGTGTAAATTCATAATATTTCTGGAACTACTATTATGCATCTTGATGAAACGATTAGTAATGATCCACAGGCTATTTCTAACTTTTCAAAAACGTATGACCCTCCCACAATAAATATAGGGAATTCTTCGCACATATTATTCTGCGAAGACTTCGCAATTTGGTTTGCTTCTTGTAGAAGGCTTGCAGTGTTACTGCGCTTCCTAGGTCGCTCACGAGATGATGCGTTGGATGAAGAAGCTATTGAAACCGGTGGCGGCGCGGTTTCAGGCAGTGGTGATGGCGTCGATGCAGATAATGGCGAAGGCGTCGATAAGGACATGGATGATGGTGTCGATGAATTAAATGGTGACGGCATTGAGTTACTGTCAGTCGATGACGTGGAAACATGGAATGGTGCAGGTAACTGCGTGGAAGTAGATAGTGACATTGTGCAGTCGACTTCCTGAAATTAAATATCAATAGCTAATCATCCGTGAATTACATTTCAAAAGATATTTGTACTTACATAAACTTAGGATTCCACCAAAAAATCTGAGTTATTACTTGGTAATTGACCCAGGATCTCGTGCACTTTTTCATAATACTTCCAAGTGGAAGGCGACCCACCAGATGGTCCAAACGTCTTTTTTTTCACTCCGCTTTAGAATATTTCTTTTTAAGGTTGAAGATTATGTTTCTGCTTACCAATATTTTTGCGTGTAATTATTAATTTTGATATCCGGTGTGTGGGAAGTTAATTCTTCCGCCATCGTCTTATCTTCGTAAATCCGGTATGCGATCCTTTCGTAAATCTAGGAGCAGCAACTCATCGTCCGCCGTCCAGTTGACTCGTTTTCTATTTTGGTAATTCAGCTAAATTAGCGTATGACACACAACCGTTTAATGATAATTTAGGCCTGAAAAATAATATAGCTGCACTATGTGTCAATGGTATAAGCTTTGTAGTAAAAATAATACCACTTTTTTTTGTAGAGTATGTGTTTGGACTTATCCAAATCTGCTATCAACGAATCAACCTTTTGTAGCTCACAGCCCAGATGTCCGGCGTGGCCCGTCTAACTGTATGTTTGTTCAGAATGCGGCCGTCATCTGTCAGCTGACGATTCGCCTCTGTCAGGCGACAGCTGACCTTTAGGCCATGGTCACAGGGGAGCGGAACATATTCAAAATTTAGCAATATTTGGGTTTGAATACCAAGGCCACCCAATCGTTCCATAAATCCATTTCGGGTCATTCGATAAATTTATGCCATGGATTTGTTTTCTCGCATAAGCGTAACATGCTTAGGTCGCACGAAAAGTTTTACACTTAATCCAACAACAACAATAAAACAACAATATATGAAAACCTAGATAAGTTTTTTCCGCATATTGTTGCCCCATTGCCATTGAAATGCATTACGATTCGGCCGCTCGGGTGTTCTACAAAAAGAAAGAACACTCGAGCAGCACTTTTGACCTAGCGTAGAAAACAATCATGACGCAATTCATGAATGGCCTCTATAGATATTTGATCTATAGGAACGAGAAGGCGGGTAGTGAGTAATCACTACAGCTTTTTGACAAGCTCGACATTAAACTTCTTATCGGTAAGCTTCCAACATTCGGTATTCTTGGCTCACTTCTAAATTGGTTTTCTGATTATCAGAATAGATAAGAAATTGTGAAAATTTCCATCCTTTTGTTCCAATAGCTTTACAGCTACTTCTGGAGTTTCTCAAGGTTCTTATTTAGGACCTCTTCTCTTTCTCATGTTTGTTAAAGGCATGGGTGACATTGAATTAGATCTCGTGCTTAGATTTATAAGTATCTCCTTGAAGATGGTGCATAGTTTTTTGTTTTGTAAGTGCAGAGTACATTTAAAATGCTCCAAAAAATATATGCCAATTACTCCTTCATATCGAATTGGTAGATCTCATATAACTTGAATGGGGATTGCTTATTAATGTTTGTAAAATGGCTGAAGCTAGAGTATAGCCTAGTGAGTAGTGTTTTGGTCTTATAATGCGAAGGTCGTGAGTTCAAATCCCGGTCGACGCATTATTTAATTCCAGCACATTGCCTGCTTGGATATACCTTGGTCACCTCAATCTATGAAAATGAAAAATTCGTTGAAAGAGGGTTGTGCGAAGGGCTAACAACCCTTCCACAAACAGTAATGAAAAATGTTAAGGAACTTGAATGTCAGGAGGCCAAGGTCCGATTTGGGATGTAGCGCCATTGTAGAGTAGAGTAGAAAATAGCTGAAGTTAATTGAAATTTTCTCGTTTGTAGTTTCTTGAATCACAAAAATTGATTAATTTCGTATTTTTGGGAATGACGTGAGGTTTAACTAATGATATGGAGGCACCTGAAACTATTAGGTATTTGTTTATTCGAGTTCTTTTACCCAAATCGATGTTTTGATTCGTTAGCTATGGCTCTTGTTGCCGTAACTAGCTGCCGTAACTAGCTGCTTTACTTGTTGAATTGGCACATAAACCAATCAACCTACTTAGAACAATTGAAATCACGTTTTTTATACGTATGCTAAACTTTTTATTAATTAAATCAGTCTTATATACTTGTTATTAAAATTTCAAGTATTACAGTTTTGTATATACTTTAAATTTATTTCCTGTAATCTTGGTAATAGGATTCAATTTACAAATTCCGATATTTAAAAAATATGTAGAACATACCTTTTTTGGCTCGATGCGCGTGCTATCTATCCCTTTATAACATTTCGCCGAGTAGATTTTTCAGTGGTAAAGTAGTAGATTGCACTTTGGCATTTCCGTTTGGAATAGATTTTGGGGCAGTAAAGGAATAGATTACACGCACTTACATTGAGCAATTAAATGAATTGATACTTGTCGTAACATTACTAATTTTCTTACGGAACTACTTGATAACAAAAATTATACAATAACAAAAATATCGAGCAAAAACGAGTGCAAGAAGAAATGTAAACACTGAATAATAATAATTAATGCACGCAAAAGTGCAATCAGTGAATAATGTGCGATTGCAATACAAAAAAAATGTGTCATGTGTAATCAAATTTATGCCATTCTTATTAAGTAACTTTACGCCCCCCCCCCCCCCCCCCTTGTTCAACTCATAGTTCAACCTGATATTTATTTATTAATTGACGACGACCTAAAAGTCTTGGTTCCGATTTTGTCTTGGTTGCGGTGTTGACTTGTTAATGGTACATTTGCCCTTCTTGGTTATCTGCTTCCATACTAGAACCGCAATGAGAATTTCTATCAGTGCTAATCCTAGATAGGCAATTGTGAATTGGTGCAGGTCCTTGAAGTTCACTATTTGCGGAAGTTCTTCGATATTTTGCGACTTGAATTGTTTTTGAATTGCCTGCAACTGCCTTGAATGTGGCTCATAAGGTGATGATTCCTGTATAAGAGGATGCAGGTTATCTACTGTTGTTGAATTTGGGAGTTGACTCAATCGAGTGTAGGATGATCTTCTGCTACTTGGATAAGCATGTTGTCCGTGAATCGTGATGATATCTTGTTTGAGGATGCAATATGGCTTTCAAGAAAAGAGCAACACTACATCAGCGCTGATCGATGCGATGCAATTCATAAATGATGGTCGTCTTGATAAAGGCTTCTATGTTACGTCTATCTTTGTAGATCTTAAGAAGGCATATGACACGGTAGACCATAAAATATTGCTCCAAGGTCTAAATGAGTTCATTAGGTATAAGAGGAAAAGCTAATGATTTAATAAAAAATTATCTCCTAGGACGTACTTTTGTAACAAAAAATTTGGACAAATTCAGTGATCCTAAAACCATTAACATTGGAATTCCGCAGGGTTCAATTCTTGGCCCTACTCTTTATCTACTTTACATCCATAACATACAGTACATAGGTCTGTAGTGCAGCTGGATATTGCAGAATAACTGATTAATCAATAATTTGATTAATAAAAATGAAGCACTACATTTAAATTAACATTTGTAGTGCAGCTGGATATTGCAGAATAACTGATTAATCAATAATTTGATTAATAAAAATAAAGCACTACATTTAAATTAACATTTATTAACATTTATATTATAAAAATTTATTTATTATTATTTGTTATTGTTTAGATTAGCTTTTACGTTTAATGTGAATGAAAATCTTTTTTACACTAAAAATAAAAAACAATTACATTTATATTTTTCATAATAATAGTTCACTCGATTATTATTAAAAATAAATATATAAAGTATATTTCTGTCAGTGTAATTATTTATTTTTAGTAGAGTGTATTTTAAAGTGTAAAGTGTATTCGCATGTGGAATTAATTAAGTTTAACCAATTCCCCACACACCCCCTTCCTAGAGGAGGGCTAACAGTCCTTCTCGTTAAGATTTAATGAACCCGTCTGTGATCTGGTTCGTATCGTGGAAGTTGGAAGAACAAAAGTTACGCGCTTTTTAGTTGATGCTTGATGCTGGGAAGAATCAAATGAAGGTTTCAGCCGATCAATTGAGACATTCTTTTCTTTACCTAGATAAACTTTTTCATCAACTAGAAAAATACGGTTTAATAATCAATTTAGCTAAATGCCACTTTGCTAAAACTCAAGTGGATTTCTTGGGTCATTCCATCAATTCTAATGGAATTTTTCCAATGACTTCAAAGATAGAAGCTATTATCTCTTACCCACAACCGACTACTGTTCACGAGTTGAGACGTTTTCTAGGTATGATTAACTTTTACCGAAGGTTTATTCCTCATGCAGCAACGTCTCAATCTATTTTAGACAAATGCACACATGGAAGCAAGAAAAAACGTGATAAGTCCATTATTCCATGGAATTCTGAGTCTGTAGAAGCTTTTAATCGTTGCAAAGAACAATTAGCTCAGGCAACTACACTAGCATTTCCTTCTCCTTCTGCAGCACTTTCGCTAGTGGTTGACGCTTCAGATACAGCCATCGGAGCTGTGTTACAGCAAAAAATTTCTAATGCTTTTCAACCATTAGCATTCTTTTCGCGGAAACTTTCCACAGCTCAACAAAAATACAGTGCCTACGATCGTGAGCTTTTAGCAGCTTACATTGCAATTAAGCATTTGCATTTGCTAGAAGGTAGAATTTTCACACTTTTTACCGATCACATACCGCTTATTTTTGCTTTCAAGCAAAACGCTGAAAAAGCTTCACCACGTCATCTGGACTTCATCGGTCAATTTACGACGGATATTCGACATATATCCGGTTCAGATAATGTCGTCGCCGACGCATTATCTCGCATTGACGAGATTTCCATTCCAACATCAGTTAATTACTTAGAAATTGCTGACGCTCAGCTAGCCGACAAAGAATTACCTTCAATTAAAAAATCAACGAGTCTTAAAATGATACCTTTTAACATCGAAAATTCTTCTAAGCAACTTTGGTGTGACGCCTCGCAAAACATTCTGCGGCCTTACATTCCTTCAACGCTGCGTAAGAAGATTTTCGATGTGGTTCATGGAACGGCTCATCCAGGTATTAGAGCAACAACTAAATTGTTAGTTAAAAAATTCGTTTGGCCATCTATTAATAAAGACTCACACATCTGGTGCAGAGAATGCATAGCTTGCGGAAAAGCCAAGATTTCTCGCCACGTTAAGAGTCCGCTCGGCAATTTCGAACCAGTAACCAAAAAATTCGCTAATATCCATATTGATTTGGTTGGGCCTCTTCCGACTTCGGAAGGCTTCAATTATTGTCTTACGGTCATTGACCGCTTTATTCGTTGGCCTGAAGCCTACCCAATCGTGGATATTCGAGCAACAACTGTGGCTAACACTTTGATCAGAGAATACATTCCTCGTTACGGCACTCCAGTCACAATTGTAACTGACCAAGGACCACAATTTGAAGCTTTACTTTTTTCGGAATTAGGCAAAGTTTTAGGCTTCAAAAGAAACAGAACTACAGCTTACAATCCAAAAGCTAACGGTATGTTAGAACGTTGGCATCGAATCCTTAAAAGTTCTCTAATGTGCAAGGCTTCTGAAGCATGGACACGCGAACTACCGTTCATTCTTCTCGGACTTCGCTCAATCGTTAGACAAGATGTCGATGCCACTCCTGCAGAATTAGTTTATGGACAAAATTTACGTTTGCCATACGAACTTTTAGACACTAATTCTAGTACACCACAGATTGTATCTCCTAGCGACTACGTTCAAAGTCTCCGACAACTCATGAGTTCGGTAAAACCCAAAATACCTTCCGCTCACACTTCCACTAACACTTTCGTTTTTCATTCACTTAAAGATTGCGAACACGTGTTTGTCCGACAGGACCAAGTGAGGAGATCGCTTCAACCACCTTATGAAGGACCTTATAAAGTTTTGAAACGTAATGACAAATTCTTTACACTTTCCATTAATGGTAAAGAAAAGAAGTGTCAAAAATGGCGACATTTAACACTAGTTCAAACTCAAGTCGCCTTATTATACCAGATAAAACATTATATACATAAACAATATATAGTATATGCGGATGACACACTATTGCTCTACGAAGCAAAAAATCAGCCAGAATTGGAGCCGACTCTCAGTGACCCAACGAGTGTACCAGTTGTGAAGACCGTAGTAGTGACGTGGTGCATCTAGCGTTAGCACGTGCTAGCTCGTCGGCGAGGGGTTCTTGTCACACGGTCTCCACTGTACATGTTAATATGCACCAGGGGGTTGGCCGAAGAGGTATGAGATCTAGGGTTTCTCGAACCCTATCCTCTCCGAGGAAGCCAAGGACTGTGAAATTTAGACGAGGGTAATCCTTACTGTGAGTAAGGGAGAGAGCGAAGGGTCCTCTTAAATGGGCGAGGCAGACTTTATAAGAAGTTGTTATCTAAACTGGTAGGGTAAGGTAGTCATCTTCACTGCCCCAGCAAACCTTCAATCGCTCGCCTTCTTAGAGTTTCATTGTAGGGGAGGTCTTAGTGTGGAGGAAATACGAAGAACACCTCAAAAATCTGAACTACTATGAAGCTAATTGCAGGCACTCTGCTGGAGTGTATTTGTGACAATATGGTAAGGGTCCGTAGCTTGGTTGGTTACAGCCCTATCGGTAAGCAAGCAATTCTAGAAACTTTAGGTGTAAAAAAAAAATTCGTAAGTGTATGTACGTTGGACAAACAAACTCAAAAATGAAGATTAATGAAGTGGTTCACTTCAGTGGACAATGACAACGCTAGTGTTATAATTTCAGTAAAAGTTGTTATTGCGAGAGTGCCAATTTTCCTAATCAATGTCCAGACAATGCTCCCAATTTCCGTAAATGGGTCAATGCAACGTTTATGACTTACATAGAATCGTTAATGTAAGGATTATAACTTCAAGAAAAAAAATGTACGGGCAAGCTTCATACAACGTTGTCAAAGCCTAGATGGTAATTCCAATAAAAAAAAATGTCACGACAATAAGTTTCAGATTTCAGTAGCCTTGTCAAACCGGTTTAACTCTAAAAAGAAAAAAAGATATGTCACGGAAATGTTTACGACTATAATAACCTAGTTAATGCCCAGGTTGTAACTTCACGAAAAAAAATGTACGGGCAAGCCTCATACAACGTTGTCAAAATATAAACGGTATTACCAAAAACATTTATGTCGGGATAAAAGGTTTCAACTTACCGGGGAGAAGGTCGGTCACATGCCCCTCTCGAGTTCCAACCCTCTAGGGAATTCCACTGAACGCGATTCAGCCTTCTCTAAACGGTTCTTCGCCTTTCGATATCCCTACTTGCATTGCATGCCTTCTTACGCTTACAAACCAAAATTTTAAAGGCTTGGTATTTCACTTTTCGTTGTTCCGCAGTATAATCGTATGTACGAAAAGAATTTATTGTTTCCCTAAATTATCTCACTGACCGTTTTTACAAGACATAACCAAAAAAACTTGTATTTTTCAACTTATTTCACTAACCGTTATTTCAAAATATAACAGCATGAAAAAAACTTTTATTTGTCAATTTTTTTCACTAAAATTTAAAATATAATTAAAACTGCTGTATAAAACAAAAATCTTTACATCTTTCATTTGTTTAAAGTTTATTACTTAAAAATGTTCTTAATGCTAACACGTTTCGCAAGGCACATTGTCCTATATGATTATTACACACTCCCAGCTGTTTTTCTGCCTCTAGAAGTGTCGGGCAATTCATGCTCTCCATTTCGCATGTTGATATATCGTATCCTATCATATTTTTCACCCAATTCATTTTTACTTCTCCTTTTACATGTACAATATCGTTCTCCTTATCGATATTAATTTTGATGAAAGTTTTCACGCTGTTAAAATCAACAACTCCATCACACCAATCCAAGTGATGAAATTTATTTGTTAACCAATAAGCTTGTTTTTGACATATTTGCGGTAAATTATTAAATCCATACGGTGGTTTCACCAAAAACCTTTGCCACTCTGTTGTGTTGAATGATATGGCCAGTTCCTTCAATATAAAAATGTTTCCTTGAGCTTTGAAGCCCTGAATATCGATGATAATATTTCTTTTCAGCATATTACTACCTGTTAAAAAAATGCAATATTTAGATTATAGATATCTTATAATGATAATATGTACTTACTTCTTGGTGTGTAGTCGAATTATAATCCTTAAACCAATTTTGCTGTTCTTTTTATACAAATTAAAATTCAAAACCCAACAATAAAAAAATTTTTTTTCCAATTGATAACGCACGTGTTACTTCCTATTAATATAAATACTATTTTATCTATATCGTTCGAAATATATAATTTTAACCACACAGAATTCAAAATACGAATTTTAGATCCTTATCTATATCATACGAAAACATCTTTAACCACAAAGAATTCAATCACCAATTTTAGCATATATGAAGCATAATTCATAAAACTCTTATCTATATTATAAGAAATGAAACCTAATTCATAATACATTCTCTTATCTATATCATACGAATACTCTAAACCAAAAATTATTTTAATTCAAACTACTATCAGTTAAAAAAAACCACAATACCAATCATCATATATGAATCATAATTCATAAATCTCTTATCTATAACATAAGAAATGAAAACAAAAAAACCTAATCCATAACAAAACTCTTATCTACAAAGAACACTCTTAGCTACAACAGTTTGACAAAATAATTATTCCTAAAACACATATAATTTGATCGATGATGACGTCATGAAATAATACCACGCTATATTCATCTCAATCTATACCCCCATCTCTGGATCAATAACAATACATATCCCATCTGGACCAATAGTCAATATCCGTACCCATCACAATCTATACCATTCCAATAATCAATATCTATACCCATCACAATCTATATCCCATCTCTGGACCAATATCAATACATCATCTCTTTCTCTCTCTCTCTTCCATTAACCAAAATCTATACTCACCAATAGCCAATAATCTCTTCTAACCAATATCTGCAGGTAAAGAGGTAAAAAACCAATATCAGCAGGTAAAGGGGTAAAAAACCAATAGCAGCAGGTAAAGGGGTAAAAAACTAATATAGGTAAAGGGGTAAAAAACCAATATAAAAAACCAATATCAGCAGGTAAATGGGTAAAAAAAAACCAATATCAGCAGGTAAATGGGTAAAAAAAAACCAATATCAGCAGGTAAAGGAGAATCGATAATCGATAAGTATTGATTTCACTTCCGGGCCCAGAACCGCCATATACCTACTACTGGCCTCGAAATCCCTCCCTCCTCGAAAAAATGCACGCTAGACTGTCCATCATGCCCGGATCACATTAAAATAGTTACATCTCCTTTATTTGTTTGCTGTACGCAATAATAATATAGTAATTAACATAAAAACTAAGAACAACAATAAAATTGTTTAACGAAAAAATATGTTTGTTAATCCTTTATCATAAAAAAAAATTGATAATAATAGTTAAAAATTTATATTGTTGATCCAATTTTGCATACCTTAGACACATATTTTTTCTTTCATAATACATTTCCTTTTTCTTTTTTCTTTATCCCATATATTTTTTCGATAAAATTTAACAATACTTATAAACTCTTAAAGCGTTTGAATGTTTCTTTATTATGATTAATTTAACTGTGTTTGATGATTTTTATTTACAAAAGTCCATATAGCTTCTTTTTTTTTTAAATAAAATTGAGAAATTTTAAATTTTTTTCAAGTAGTAAGTTTTAGTGCCAGATAATATTTGTACATAATAATGAATGTCCAATGTTACGGTCCAACCGTAACACAAGTGATCAATCAAATTCCTGTTAAGACCCCCTATAGGGGCATAGGACAAAAACAACTCTCTTCCACAAGGCGCGATCCTGCGCATCGGCTTTAAGCTGTTGCCAGGACTTGTTTATTCCTCTGGCCTCCTGCTCAACTGCTCGCTTCCATGTGTTACATGGTCGACCAACCCGACGTCTTCCTTGAGGGTTATAAAACACAAGTGATGATGCCTGGAAATAGGGAAAAGCAATCAGTTAAGAGCCGAAAATAATATAGAAATTTGAACACCAACTTACTTTGATGAATGAACCTAAACTCGCGAGCTTCTTGAATCGGTGCGCTAACACCCCGCGAGTTAATTTCCCGCGTTCTACGGCATCGTCCTGTAGCCTCCTAGAGATGCGACGTAGGGTAGATTAATCACCTGTAACGGGAGAAGAATGTTAATACTCAATACATACCAGACGAGGTTAGGCGACGACGTACGATGCACCGGCAATATCCACGACACACCGTCGTGAAGCAGGCTCCGTCTCGCGGAACCAAGACCAGGAATCGACCAACTAATGTACATCGACCCTCAAGACTTGGCCCCAACACAGAGCCAGCTGGCACCAGACACTCACCGCGTCGATCGACACTGCTGAGGACTACGAATATTATGCAGCACGATAAATCAACACTATTTGCTCGTATTACCCAGCAATAATCTTCACATCGATTACACTCTACAAATTCAAGAAGACGTATAACCTCACAAAACCGAACGCACTAGCCCGCACAAAATGACCTCAAAATCCTTACAATCCACACTACGTAAACTTAAGATGAAAACAACCGGAAAATTGGCGATTATTCGGAAAACGGCGAACAAAATTCACACGACGCAAACGACGAAATTCGACAACCGTCCGGAGTGTAAACAAGGAGAACTGTCACTCTAACTCGTGCAAGATGGCGGCTACGTTGGTTGGTACTCCTGGAGGTAAAATGGAAAACGTACTAGAGCGGTGGATCAGAGGACTTGGATATTTATCCATACCAATAATTATCAACATTATCAACCACTAAGTGTGAGCGAGATCTGAGAACAAGAGAATGAACGTAGCTTTGAACTGTGGGACAAAGGAAGTTCAACGGCCGGATTTTAAATTTTCGGGACTAAGCTGCAAAGCGGGAAAACGAAAAGCCGTTGAGAATTCCGTCGAGGCCTAGCGAGAAAATTCAAGCGGACGCTCGGGGCTTTTTGAACGTGATCAGCATCGAGCACGGACGTGCCAGGAACGAATTTGGAGTTAGTTTTTTTGTTGAGTGTCAATAAAAGTAAAGTAGTGAAGTGCCACAAGTGGGTGGCTTGGTTCTTTGCGGAGACCGCGATAGTGTCGGAAAAATTTTCAACGTTGATCGAATACGGAAGGAAAACGAAGGACCTGCGACATCGGAGCGAGAACGAGAACAGCTAACAGAATTCGAAGACACCCAGCAGTATCTACGAAGGGCCCCAACGAAACAGCAACCTCAAGTAACATAGATAATCGTTAGAGATAAAGATTTGAGCTAGGGACTTTGTTCTTGGGAAAACTTAACGTAAACTTTAGATAGGGACATTTGGTTAATAAAGCCGGTAGGCGTGAACTGAAATTTTAATAATTGATTTTTTGTCCTTGTTGAAAATAATATTTGTTGCATGTTCTCCACTTTCAACATCATTACGTATGCGAAATATTAAAATTCTTATGTTTTTTCAAATGAACAATTGGTCAATTACATTTATTACCATCAATTAATTTCTCGTTTTTCTTTTTTATTTTTAAAAATTTGATAAGTTAATATACTTATTAGCAGCAATTAGTTGCACAGAATTTTGACATTGATATTTTTACAATAATTTCTGTGCCATGAGCGTGTTTTTTTTATATTTCTTAACACATAAATTATTGACGTAACAAAAGTAGTATCGATTTTTTTTTTCTTCTGATTTCTTGCTTCTTGATGCATTTGTAGTATTTTGCCATTAAACACGGAAAAAAAATATAGCTGGTTTTGCCGTTTTTTTATAGGTTTCTACCTATAAAAATGGCTCTTTTTGTATTAGTAATGTAAAAAGGAATATTCACTATAATACATAGGTGAATGAAATTGACCAAATGTATAGGTAGTACTGCTATTTATTTTGGTAAAACTCCATTGTATGAAGTTTTCATATAGCTAAATCTACTATTTTTATATGAAAATCTGAAATTGTGTTTAGTAAAAATAGACAATGTCACTGGTGCTTTCACCTTGCTGTTCCATCAGAATATTTACAAATTGAAATTAAAAACGCAAAATAAAACGCAAAATTTTGGGAAAAAAAAGATATATTTAAGAATGCAGTTAGGTAATTCTTACAAGTAATGCATAGGTAATTCTAGTACATGTGAAAAAGCATGATAATCAGAATATATTGCTTGTATACAGCCTAAGCCATACCCAAGCAAACTCTTTCTTTTTTCTTTTTTATATTTCTTTATTGCAACGTTAAATATATATCTTTACATTGGAAATACAATGAGCTTATCAAAATTAAGAGTATTGAACTTAAATTACTACATCAAAACCTGTGACTATTTTGATTTAACAGTAATTTACCCTACTGGCATTAAAGAATCAGACTTACAAATATTTAAGTACTCATTAAAAAGATTAAGTAGTAAAAAAATGCAAAACCTAATAAGTACATAACCTTGTGTTAAACACAAAAAAGATAGTTCCAGAGTGAAACTGGCCAAGGGCAATTAAATTATTTAACATAAATAATCCAAGTTAATAAACATACAAATTAGCTTGAATATTGAATTTAAATTCTTATATTTCTAGAAATATTGTCCACAAAATACAAACATACACATTTAATTATTATCATAGTATATATTATATATATATATGTATATATTTTTTTTATTAAACTTATTTAACCTATTTATTCAGAGAATATAAACATATACTTAGCTTGAATAAAGAATCTAAATTATTACCATTGAAAAGTAGTGCCCGAAATACAGAGGCACCTGTAATATACATTTATTTATTATTAATTTTTAAGATCGATCTGTTGACAAAAGATCATTTACAAAATCCTCTAGATCATTTGAATTGTATCTTCTATTATATTTATTTTGAGCCTCTAGCTGCACCGACAGCTCATTAATTTTACTGTTTAGTTTGTTATAAAATTCTTGCTGATTACGCAAGTATGCAGTACGATCTTCTGTAAAGATCTCTAAAGGGTCGTCTTCCACTTCATCATTCTCAGAAAGAGTTTCATTACCTTCCATATTCAACTCTACGCACTTCTATAGTCACTAAAGCGTTAACAACGAAAACACTAATCAAAAAACAGTTCGCTCAAAAGCCTGCAAACAAAAAAACATCCGACTCGGACGGGTTCCGATTCGCCAATGAATGCAGTAAGCCTGTTCACGTTCCATAGAATAGACAAAACTTCTTGTTGTTGTTGTCGTCCTCCTCGGCAACTTTAGAATTTACGAAAAATATAATTTTTCCTTTTCAAATAATC
This sequence comes from Chorisops tibialis, assembly GCA_963669355.1. NCBI lineage: Eukaryota > Metazoa > Arthropoda > Insecta > Diptera > Stratiomyidae > Chorisops > Chorisops tibialis. Next base: position 112,404,565 of record OY770262.1, on the reverse strand, counting down.
GTACTTTTTTGCACTATTTTACTGTTTACACTATCGCACTATTTTACTTTGAAACTTTTACACTTCCATTGTTAATTACGGACTGAAGCAAATTCTTCTTCGGAAGACATTTGACTTATAACATGTCGAACATAACAAACGTACGAATTATGTACCAAGAAATTTTTTCATACGAAAGGAGTACGGAACGACGCCAGTCAGTATTCCTAAACATTTTAGTAATTTACCCATTTAATTTGTCAATCTAACTTTTAAATGAAACATACATGCTATCATGGCAAAATGGAATATTAGCTATGTATAAGGCTGAAACAGCATAAAATTAAATGTCTTTGCACATAGCTGAAATAGCAGCTAATAAACATAGAGAAAGGACTGTATGCATAGTAAAATAACATTTTTCCATCATATAGAGCACAACTAACCTTATAAAATCGTTAAATATGCCATGTTTATGGAGCTTTTTACCTTAAAAACTCCACCTATATTGATGAGGAAATTATGCTATGCATATTTTTTCCGTGAACTAACGTCTTTGGTGTGGTTTAGCAATTTTGAGCAATGATGGATTCTTCCTCAAATCTTCCAGTGGAATTTAGTTTGGTTCCTGCGGGTGGTCCTCGTTCAGCTCTTCCGATGGGAGTTGGTGTAGATATGCTTTTCCGTTTATCACTAGGTTTGGATGATGCGGAGTAGCTTTTACTTTCTTGCTCGGTGTCTGGTTAGGCTGTGACGAAGAGGGGTTGCTAATATTCTTCATTAAACGATGCTTGTGGCAATGTCTCTACCCCAGGTATGTAGCGATTAGAAGGGTGACCACTACACCGGCATCAGTCGCTGATACTAGTGTGAAATGCAATTCAGCCGTCTGTGTTTGCCGTCGCCGTTGGTCTTCATCTCGGGCCTCCTTTGCTAGTTTGTCAACTATGTTGCTCTCGGCTTTCCAGGCAGAATCCAAGTTCTGCGCCAGTAGCAGTAGCGTAATTCTAAGAAGTTTTCGACGCGATCAATGTAAGAGTCGAAAGATTCACTTTTTTCTTCATAGGGCTGCAATTGAATTCCGCGGCTTTCATTATGCGTCGAAACATATGCAGTAGAAGAAGAAGAAGAAGGCGATTGCAATCCGCGTATTGCATCAACCAGACTTTGTAACAATTCTGGCTTCATTGTTTCTGCTAAATTTCTGTCGTGATTAGTTCTGTGGCTATTAAGTATGTAGAAGTAAAAGTACGTACGTTAGTCCGTTTGTTGACAATTTCCTCTTACCTCTCTTCCCGTGCGGTTTACTCGACGTCGCAGTAATTCCTTGTATTTCCGATGGCTCGTAATTGAAGTATGGGTAGGTCATTCTATGATCCTCGTCGCCAGTTGTTGTGTACTCACGAATAATAAAATACGTCTTTTTTTACTCCATAGAACTTTGTATATTTTATGAATTATAGGTTAGGACAGAATGTGGTATGAAAAGTGACTGACAGTTATAATGACGTGGTGTTGTTCTTCGTTTCTGACATCTGCTCAGCTAGTGCTGCCAGACTAGTAACTATGAATTAATTCTTTAAAAAAAATGTTTTTCCTATTGATTTTAATTATCTCTCACCACACATAACATTTATGAGATTGTTTATTCTATCATTTTAAATCAGAATTATAAAGTAAAGAGAAAATGAAACAAAAAGTTTTTTTAGTTAAAGAGCCCCCTCTAACCTCCACAACTTACTCCTCCTCTCTCCATGGGGCCATACATAAAAAGATATGTTGGAAACTGTATGCCTAAGGCAGGGTGGGCAGGGTAAGGCGACACAACATCAGTGGAAGCCCCCACCCCCCCAGTATTTAACTGATAAGACTTGAGCGGCTGAGTAGCATTATTTCTCCAATAAATCAATTGGACTTTACGCTCTGCCGGTCGAATAAGAATTTGTCTGTACATTGTCATGTGATTGTTGAGATGGGCTGCTGCATGCTCGTTGGCTGGCACGGCTTAGCTCGTCGGCAACCGGGGGGTATCTTGCCATCTCATCAACGACAAAAAAAATTACATGCAGCGTTCGTAAGGACCTAAGGGAGAAGGAGATTGCGGGGGAAAATCAATTTTAGTGGTGGCTGAAGGCCCAGATGATATTTCTCTTCGATCTCAGAGAATTCTCAGAAGGAGAATTTCTGGGTGGTGGGGGGAGTGGACCGTACTTATCACTGTCCATCCTCAACCCGGAGTCGTCGTCCTGAAATGGGAAAGGTTGCGTCGAATCCAAAAAAAAATCTTTCTAGTTATACTTCATGGTACACTTTATTATTCTTTCTTAAGTGCTTAAAAGTAGTCTGAGGACTAAAGTCTATTCGTGAATTACCGATATATATTTCGTAAACTAATTCATATAAATTAATTTTTTTTTTTGCTTCTCCCTTTTTTTTTATGCTTCGGCGTTTAAGATTTACTTTAACGATTACACGTTGTTCTGGCTGCGCCGAAATTTTAGTTTCTCTTAACAATTCAATCTCCACCTCAATGGATAATTCGGTAGTTCTTTCTCTATCCCTTTCGGACTTGATATATAAAGTCCATAAGCTTAACGAATCAAATCTATACTAGCTCGAGGTTCATTTTCGCCCTCTCTCTTCTTTCTTATTTACTGGTATTAGCATCGTTTCAAAAAAATTTTAGAAGCTTCTTATTTACATGTAGTTTCATCGTTCAAATAAAATTCTAGAAGCTTGCCAACTTAAATCTAATACTGCTTGAAGATCTCCCTCGCTCTATCTCCCGTGGCTGACAGGTGTGCGTGATGATAATTCGTAGTTCTCTTACTTCGCCTAGTTGTTCTCTCCAGCAGATAAATTTACGGGCCCAAGCCGTTATGCACTTCCATGAGGCCGGTTTTTGAAAATTTTAGGTCTTCTTTATTTATTGAATAACCAGATATTTTTTGTTTGAAAGCCTTCTATGTTATGTTCTATGTTTCTATGTTACAATATGTCGTTCAAGAATTTGTTTGAAGAACTTTTGGCAGACGCATTAAAAACCACTCGCAATTTAGTTGTACTGCTATCTGGTTTAAGGACACAATGATGGGGTAGAAAGTAATGTGGTGATTCGATGGTTCTGCTTATTACGGTTTTTCCCCGACTGGGAAAAACGTGTTGTACAATTATCCCTCGCACCAAGGGGCGGAAGGCAGCCTGTCCGGCGAACCCTCGACGAAGGGTCGTGGGCGCCAGTGGCTCTTAATTTTGACCACGCTCCTTCCTATTTTTCTCTGGACCGAATCGCGAGTCCGGAGAAAACCGCCGCAAAGAAAAAATAATTTCGTGGAATGCGAGGAAACTGCACACGATTTTACACAATTCGGGTTTGATGAGAACACTTGATTTTTATTTAAATTTTAATTTTATTTCACTGTTTGAGTATTGTTTTTTTTTTTTCTTTATTTGAGTCTTATTTTACCTGATCTTATATAACTTGTCCTATCGCTTTCGTTGGGGCCCTTGTGTATCGAAGCTGATGTCGTCCCTGGTTGTTCCACGAATCCGCCGTTTTCGTTTGATGATTTGCCGTCGTCCCACGAATTTAACGACTCCCACGAATTCCTGACTTCGCTCCTCGTCTCAATTTTCACTTTTTTTTGTATTCACCTTCTGTACTGTACTTTAAACCACCTACTTGTGGGACTCAACATTTTCAAAACTTGTATCAGACGAGAACAATTCTGGATCCGCTAGTTGGATGTTCTTTGGAATCGGCCAGTTAGAAATATTCAATGATTATGCTGGTTGTTGTGGTACTATATGGGGTAACACATAGGCTTCGAGGCGTTCAGAAAATCCTGTTAGTCTTGATTGTAGTTGAAGATTTACTCTGCGCTGTGTTATTTGGCTTCCGCTCCCGATGCCATGAATAACCAATGTGGTTGTCCTTGATGCCACTCCCAATTTTTTTACAATTTTTTCTGTAATCAAATTGACCTGAGATCCGGAATCCAAAAGTGCTCGACATGCAATTGTCTTGCCGTTTGAAGCTGTCAGTCGAATTTTGGCTGTGCTTAACAATGTGTAGGCGCTCCTTGAATGTTTAGTCTGTGTTGCTAATAACATAGTTTGATCAGACTTGGTATTGCCTGTGGATGCGGGCTGCTGATGTGCTGGTTGTCTTAGTTCAGTTTTGGTAATCCTTGCAGATGAAGTGTATTATGTTTTTTTTCACATTTTCGACTCTTTCCAGCCATGCAGAATTTTGCATAATGTCCTGGGCTGACACAATTAATGCACAAACTGTGTTTCCGTGAGAAACTTAATCTGTTACTTGGAGTCAAATCGAAAAATACCTTGCAATTGTAAACATGGTGATTTTGCTTGCATTCCACGCATGTTGGAGTTGATGATATCGATGTAAGTGATCTGGCTGATCTATTCGTTGTTGATTTATCATTGGAAAATGTTCTGTTTGACTGGTTACTCTTCAATCCAAGTGCTTCTAGTGATTGAAAGCGTATCTCCAGAAAATTCAAAAAATGGTCAATTGATTGTAATGCCTTGGGATTTTCCAGTGACTGTTTGTTGTGTGTGACTGGGAGTTCGCGCCGAATTCAAAACGAACTTCGAATTGGAAAGCACGTTGAATTGGGAACGCGCCTTAAAGGAAAAAAGAAATGAACGACCGCGTTTTAGACCGGATGAGGGGAACGAAAAGTCAGTCGGTGACGAGGCCTCATGGCAAGAGAACAACAAGCTGTCCGTGACTCGTGGTCGATTTTCTCCGCCTTTCGTTTTCTGTTGTGGAGCGCAAAAAGCCCAATCGGGCACTTTTTCGGTTCATTTCGCTGTCCGCTTGCCAACATTTTGCCCGATTAATCTCGCGTTGTGCGGTGAGTGCAGATTGCATTTTCGTGCCGAAAACTTCGTGACATTTCTGCGGTTCCGTCCGTTTATTGCTTTTAGTTGATTTGCATTCAATTGGTCGAGTGCTTTCCCAAGAGGGAAATCGAATCCGATGACAGTCGTTCGAATTATCGCGTCGAGTTCTTCTATCAGCATCAACTAAAATCGAAAATTTGCATTAAAAACCCCGACTTTAAGTGTTCCGCCCGCGTAAAGGAACGCGTTCACCAAATCCCAGACAAATCGCATAGGAAACCTGACGGTCATCTATCGAGTGCAAGAATTCCTGTAAAATTCGAAAAGGCCAAGCGCAGTGAAAATCGACAGTAAAAGAAAAAAAAAAAAGGAAAGGGGTGCTAAGCGATCGGGCCGACCATAAGTTCCCGCCATTTTGAGAGTCAGTCGTGCCGTGGTGTCAGGTAATTGATATGCAACGGATCCGTTCGATTCGAACGGATGCCGGTCCGCTTGTAGCAGTGATATGTACAGCAGTTCGGTACTGTCAAGTAGGTGGAGCTCATAACCTCAAAGAGAACGATTTTGTTGGCACCTGTGCTTCAGGTCGTCTCGCGAAAAACTTCCAACAAATCGTAATTTCCTCACCGGTCCAGGAATTGCCTCCAGCCGGACGGCGAAGGTCGAAGATCGCTCGAAAGTGCTTACCAATCGAGGGTAGTTTTGTTTTCGTGGTGTGCGCTCGTGGAATTTACTGTAGTCAAGCTGTCAAGCATTTGACTGATGTCCGGAGGTCAACGTCGCGTCCACAATCGATGATTCGTCAGTCTAGGGTAGCTTTAGTATCGCCGCAGCGAGCTAATATCACTTTTGGAGTAAAATCGGTCGCAGTAAACAATAACTGTGTGGAATTAGATTTACATACTTGCGATTAGGTATTTCAATATAATAAATTACAAAAATTAATCAAATTCGATATACTTAAATTTAATGAAAATTTTTATAAGAGACATTTTTTTTATTAATTTTGGAATTTTTTTTGTTACTTTAGTTTTAGGGAAAAACTGTAACAATGCTGATACGCATATGTTTAAATTAGAATCTACTAGAATGGCAGTAAAGTTTTGTCTTTGATTAGAGGATATTTTCCATGTTTTAACAAAAAAAAAAAAAAAAGAGGAAAAAAAAAAAGAAAGACATAGTTTTGTACAGTACGATTTAGTAGCCTTCCTTCTCATGTCTAACGTAAAATTTTTTTTTTGATTGAAATCTATTTTACGACCGATCTTAAATCAAATGCTACATTTATTAAACTCGATAAAATTGATTTAAATAAATCAAGTATAGTATAAACAGAAATAAAAAAAATAAAATCAACGCGATATCCAAAGAGAATTCAAATCGAGATAGAACAATGTTAATACAAAGAAATAGCTACGATCTATTGAACTTGAAAATTTAAGAAAAACAATAATCAAATAATCAAATCAATTTAATGAAATAAAAATATAATGTTCGCAAAATAAAATACGAAAAAATCAAATTTGATTGTCAAATGTTATCTAGATATTCGAACATTACATTACGCACAATACTATATCGCATTCAATTATTCAAGTAAAACTAAATAATACTCGACTATCAAAAACTCCATGTTTCATGAGCAATTTAACGTATTTTGTTTTGCGATATATGAAAAGAAAAAAAAATAAATACATTCAGGGTTTAGTTTATTTCTTTTCTGTAAACTGTATAAAACGCAAACAAACGCATAATGTTTTATTAATTTACGTATATTTAAAAAGTTTATATTATGTATACAAAAAGAATTTTTGCAATTATTTTTTTTGAAACTAAAGAATATGCATAGAAAAATCAAATATTGGTGATGCATCAAAAGAAACAAATATGTAAAACCTTTTTTTTTCAAGTTAATTTTAAGCTTAGAGAAAATTACCTAGTAACAATTTATTGAAAATAAAAATTGTAAAGCGTTATTAAGATGATTCATAGAATTATAAATGGAAAAAACAAAATGATCCGATAATTTGATCATTAAGAGGTCTCTCTAACTTCCACGAATCCTCCTCCTCTCTTTTGGGGCCATACGATGAAGACATAGTGGAAGATGTATGGCTAAGGTTGGGTGGGCAGGTTGGCGTCAAACCATCTGACGCCGTCGTCGAAACATCTGGTCGGGTCAATATCCAAGACCAGATGAAGTCCCTTTTTTTCGTGTCTTCCCGACTTGGATAAGTCGACGCGGTGAGCTAACTACTCGCGATTCTTTTGTTATGACAGGCCACTTGGGTTTTATGACCTTCTTGTGCAGCGAACCCCCCCACACGCCTACTGCAGCTAGACTCGGCATCAGCTAGCGCGTCGCACCAGCACGTAGATTGTCACTGAGATGGATGTAGGTGGTTCTCAGCCCTGTCGATCCCGAACCTTATTTTTCCTTTTGAATTATTTTGGCTTTATGGTCAAAATAATTCACTCCTAGGCCTCCGGTACATAACATGTTCATATAAAGTATGTGTAACTTTATTTAATTTTTTAATCAGCACGTTTAGCAATAGTGGATCCCAATTGACTGTTGGAACTCCTAGATTCTCGAGTCCAAATAGGCACACCCGAGTTGTATCATGTAGACTCTTTATTGAATTTGCCGCAGCCTCGAAATTGTGTGTTGGCTGAGACAAAAGTTTGTTCACCAAAGTGGAAACTTGTAATCTTTGGTTTTCGTATCTATCGTGCAACATTTTCCACGCTGTCAGATAATTTTCATTTGATAAGGAAAAATGGCGTACCGGTTTTTCAGCTTCTCCTGTTAGATTAGACTTTAGGTACCACATATTTTGGCAGTTTGCAAGATTCTGATGATGAACTAACTGTTCAAACAAGTCTGCAAATTGCCGGCATTTTGCATAATCTCCGTCAAAGCTTGGTACAGTAATCTTTGGCAAATGTAGAACTGTCCGATGGCTTGACGGAGCGTCTATTGTTGCTGTTGCTATTGCATACGTTGGATCTGGTGTTGTTACGGTTGACAGCTGAATGATGCACTTCTGAACATTTTCTTCTAGTTTTTAATATTCGTCGACATCATAACCGTGGTCGGTTGGTTTATCTGCGCCTTCCCAAATTCTGTAATTGAGCTCTTCCCCTTGAGCCCATTGATGTTGAATTGTCTTGACGTTGATCTCATAGTATGGAGTAGGTTGTGGTCCAAGTATCGACAAAACAGTTGATAAGAGTCGCGATAAGGAGTTAATGACTGCTTTTTGTCGCCGGAAGTTTCGCTGTAACTCTATGTCCAGACTAGTGACAACCTTTGACGGCAACTTCCTTGCAGCTTCCTTCTCATTAGTACTCTGCTGCGACGTGTCATCGAGCAGCGTTTCGATGTCCTCGAATTTTCTTACTTCCTGGAGAAAGATACATCGATATCTTTTATAGAGTTGAGCTATTTCTCCATAGTAATTTTGGAGAAAATAGGGATGATCCTTGTTTGAGCCTTAATATTGATAATATTAATAATTGAATACTGCCGTTCACACGAGATAAGAACGTCGTAGTGGTTTTTATTAAAAAATGATTTTAAAATTCCTTTCCGTGGAACTGATTAAAACACAATTAATTTTCTAAATTATTTTATTTAATAAATCACTTAACAATCTTTACATTTAGTGGTGAGCTTCGGCTCTTACAAAAATGATCTTACTTCTAAAAACTCTGATTAATAGACTGACCTCGACCTCTATGTTGGGATCGTATATAGTCTGATATGCTTTGTGTGAGGTCGCATTATGCTGACTCTGCGATTTATGCGTTTGCAGAAATCGATTATCGGTTATTCTTTAGTTGGTTTTGTAAACAATCTATGAAATTGAATATGGAATACGTGCTTATCGAATAATGCGTATTAATCAAATTTCTAAGATTTTTGATTTTAAGTTAATTGGATTTTGGTTTTTATAGTTTTCTATAATTATGTTTTTGATTTAACTATTTCTAAAATTGAAATAATGTATACATGTAACAATGTATGACATGAGTCATGCATTGAATTCCGTTGTGATGTCATTGGACTTGAGGTTGGGGCTTAAGCTTAATGGGTCTAATCTAACTCGGGCTCTAAGTTGGACCATAAAGTTTCGAGTAGGTCCAGTTGTTGAGTTGGGGGGAAGAGGGACTAATAATAGGACACTGATGGTATATTTTATTAACAGATTTATTACGTGTTTGATCGCGGCGAAGGTCCAGCTCCAACTGACTACGAAGTTCGCGGACGAGAACGATCACAAAAAGAAAAGTGCATCGTCAGCACACACGCGAAACCGAAAGGTGCTTTATCAGCATAGATGCGAACGGCCCCAGCCAAAGCACATAATCGATTGAGTATGTGGCGACTGGCCATGAACCATCATATCGCGTAACGTGCGATCCGTGTATCGCATTACGCACATCAAGAAGTCGCCCAGAACGATAAAGTGCACGGCGATCATCTTAATGTGCATACGAGAAACGGACGTCAGCGCTTTTGATATGTGGCATGGATTAGCTTGTTGATGGTGAAGAAAAATATGCCGTGTATGCTGTTATGTATGCTGTGTATGGAAGGTTGATTATGAGGAAGAAGAAAAATGCTGTGGGTGCACAACACAGTCGTTCCTGAAAATATTTCTTGGACGTCTTCCTTCCTTCGGAATCTTTCTTGAAATTTGCGATGACACGTTGAATTTCCTTGCCCATTGCGGTTTGTTTCAACGCCAAGTCCTCCATGTTGATTCGAATGCTGATATTAAAATTGATGTTCTCTGCCTGCGCTGTTCCACTTGATTAGGTCCAGTTTACCGACAGATCACGTCGGGGTCACCAATTGTTTATTCGGGTTCTTTTACCCAAATCGATGTTTTGATTCGTTAGCTAGGGCTCTTGTTGCCGTAACTAGCTGCTTTACTTGTTGAATTGGCACATAAACCAATCGACCTACTTAGAACAATTGAAACCACGTTTTTTATACGTATGCTAAACTTTTAATTAATTAACTCAGTCTTATATACTAATTTTCTTACGGAACTACTTGATAACAAAATTATACAATTACAAAAATATCGAGCAATAACAACGAGTGCAAGAAAAAATGTAAACACTGAATAATAATAATTAATGCACGCAAAAGTGCAAACAGTGAATAATGTGCGATTGCAATACAAAAAAAATGTGTCATGTGTAGGGTTCGCCAGGTTCCTGTCTACGATTGTGAAGTTGCGCTTTATAAATTCTCCGCATCTGATCTCCACCGTATCGAAATTTTAAGGTCTGGCCCAGGAACTGAAAGTCGCTTTGTTTTTCAATTGTAGTATGCCTCAAGATTTCTGTCGCAGATCCCCGTAATGCTAATATTAAGGCCGGTGCTCACTCTGGATCCGTCCAATCGTTGCCATTTGTTTTTACCACCTCGAAGTATCGTTTCTGCCGCTCTAATTCACTAGAGATGCACTTGGTCTTTCCAATGTTTTCGTTGGTCTTTTGCTCCAAAACGGTTCACTGTAGAAGCTTCGCATCTCCAACTGTTCTTTGATTCGTTTTCTCAGTGCGCCCATTTAGTCGTCTTATAGTCCCATTTTGGAATTAATTTCTTTTGCCTGTTGGTTTTTTTAAGTCTAAAGGTTTATAACTATCTGCAACATGGCCTCGTGCTCGATGGGAGAACTCATAATTGTCGGCATCGTGTCCCTCTGCTTCCAACGCTTCCATCATTCGGCTAACAAGCTCTGCTTTGTTTTTGGCCGTGGCAACTCTCGTTCATCGAGCTCCCCTTTTCACAGTTTGCACTTTTTGCAACTATCACTCGTGATTTTTGCTTCAAATCCTACTTCTGACACCATTTGAAGCGCGTTCGGGGTCGCTTAAACTAGTTCACGTAAATTTAATTAAGCACTATTTAATCGCCTTTCACTAGAAAAATGTCGCTTTTTCTTCGCACTCCTTCCACTGTCGATGACAAGACCCAATCACTTTCTAAACTCGCTCGCGCTGTCGCTCACTCGACTGTTTCGTATTCCAGCCTCCGGCTAGGGCTGTCATGTAGGGTGTGCCATTAAGATCGCCATTTTTAAAATTTGAAAAAAAAAAACACGTGCTTATTCTAAAAGCTGGAAGCCAAACGATAAGTTATTTCGATACCAAGATATCGAAATAATTATAAAAAATGAAAATAATCAGGTTCGGGGATGGATCTGGTCTAAGATTCACCAACGTCCATCTCGGTGGCAGTATCGGGCTGATGCGACGTGCTAGCGCGTTGCGGGTTCTAGCTGCGGGAGTGATATCGGGGTTCGTTGCACCGATACTGACCATAAAACCATGACCTGTAACAACAAAAACTAGATTTAGAGCTCGTCACTGTAACGAAAGGCCGTAGCGCACGGTGACTGCCAACAAGAATGAGGTGGCTTGTTAACCGTGTTGGTTTTACGTAACCTTTTCTGGGACAGGTCCATGAGGGTCCTGATGCTTGATCGGGAAGGGACTTAGTCCTACGCAAATATAATTACCGGAACACGTAAGGAAACTCGTTTTCATTACATCTTCCAGAAATTTGTAGATTCTACAGGCGATTCTTTCATTCAGAAATAGTGCCGGCATCTTTCAACTCCTAAATGCGGAACCTTATGGCATCGAATTGAACACTTAAATTTCTTAATTTCATTTTGTTATGATTTAGGCCGACGGAAAGAATTATTTTGACTTAAAGCCAAAATACTTCTGAAAGGAAACGAAAACGTCAATGTTCGGGACAAGAAAGGGCCAATTCCACCTACTTCCGAATTGGTGACTGAATAAGGAACGGAAGCGACACGCTTGCTGGCGGCCGGGACTAGCTACGGCAGTGTGGGGGGGATACTTGTTCCTTATTCAGACCATTAAACCCATGGCCTGTATAACAAAATTTCGTGTCGGCTTACTCCTGGTTAGGGTGAAAATTGGGATAATTTTCCCCAGTGGTCGTGAAAGACCATGAAGCGATGGAGTTGCCGACTTCGCGATTTCTCAGGGCGCTCAGGTGTCATAGCGCCCTGCCTGCCCACCCTACCTCAGCCACGACTTTCCTCAACAGAAAATCATTGCGTCGTGGCCCCATGTCGAGGTTCGGGGAGCATGAGCTATTCGCTCGGGTTCATTTCACTTTGGCTCTTTAGCCGATATACATCGCCTCAAGGTAATATGTATATATTTTTCCACAAAACAAATTATATATGTGCCAAAAGGAAAATCAAAACAACAAAAGAAAATAAATAAGAAAAAAAACAAACTTACCCAATCATGAACTTAGTTACAAAAAAAATTTTTTGTTTTCTTCGGGTTGTTAATTTTAAATTTTTTTATTTTAATTTTTTTTTTTTTTATTAATTTATTTCTTGATACGTCTGTCTGTTTGTCCTCTTTCCTTTTTGTTTTTTTTTTCATTATTTAAATACTTGTCAATCATTTAGTTTAATTTTTCTACTTAATTTTATGCATTTCATTTTGTAATTTATTTAATTTAATTTGTTTATATCTAATCTTATTTGTTCCTCTTGTTATTTATTTAATTCAATTTATTCTATTTAACTTTTATGCATTTCATTTTGTGATTTATTTAATTTAAGTTTTATATCTAATCTTATTTGTTCCACTTGTCATTTATTTAATTCAATTTATTCTATTTAACTTTTATGCATTTCATTTTGTAATTTATTTAATTTAAGTTTCATTTTTTTTTTTAATTTTATGCTTAACATGCCGAACTCCGCGTGCCGACGACCAAACCAAAACTCACTCGTTTCCGCTTCTTTTTCTTCAGCCGGCAACTATCCTAACGGTATTTGCTTTTAGGTCGGTTGTTATGTCGAAAAGACTCAGGGTTGGCGAACCTTTTCGATGATCCGATGTTTGCATCGAAGGCGGGAAAATTTTTCAAAAAAAATGTTATATATATATTTTTTTTTTTTTTCTTTTTTTTCCGGGCGACGGACTCAACAATTTCCATCTGACGTTCGTTTAGATTTTTTTCTTTTTTATTTTGCAATAGCGAATTCGTCCTGCTTGAATCGTAAAACAGGTGATAGGAGACGGGCCACTTTCGCGTGCGGAGTGTGTGTGCTTCGTAATGGGAGTCGCAGGTGGTATCGAAGGCATGCATTTTCTTTGGTTCTTTGGTCGTAAAATCAACTTTACGACCATCATGTGCGAATCCGAAAACACAATTGTTCTGTGTACACGAGAAACAACTTTAATCCGAATCAAAACAGATTTTTCGAAGGTTTTTTTTTGTCGCATAACAATTTTTCGGACAAATTTCTAAACACGCGTTACGTAACGTCGAAACGAACGAAATGGTTTCCATAAATAATAAAAATTTCAATTTTTTTTTGAAAAAAAAAAAAAATAATAATAAAAATTAAATAAACAACTTAACTCACTTTTGAAAAAACGAATTCTTTAAGGAAAAAAAAACCTTAAAATTTATTTTCACTGAATTTTGTCTCCTGCCCCCAAATATATAGTACACTTACCTCCTCAAACTTTTAAAAATCTTTCCGAAGGGTCTCCATCGGCCGATACGCTGATTTAACTTTAATGGTCGCCCCGAAACGTGGTTGGACCATATTGCACCATAAGAATAATAAAAATTTATTTTCTAATTAAACACGAAAGACGTTAAACCTCGTCTCTCAATTTAATTATTGGCCACAAAAAAAAAATTATTATTTTTAACTAGCGATCGCCCGCGACTTTGCCCGCGGAAGAATCGCAAAATAAGCAATTTTTGAGAATGTAGTTAGTAATAAGTACATTATGTGAGATATGTAATCTGTTTAGTTTAATGACTCTTTAAACACAATGTTTTGTATTTTATTGGAATCAGAACTATAAATTATTAAGAATAAAACCACGATACTCGCAATTGTATGGAACAAGCTCGTGATCAAGGGGAGGATTAGAATAAAATTACGATTTACATTTAGAGTAGTCACGTACTAACCGCTCGAACTGGACACTGAATCACTACACTTGGGTCAAACATTCACTTCCAAAATTTTGGCACTATACAAAAAGTATTTGGAACTAAGGGAGGTCCAGCTTGGATTGAGGTTCGCACTGAAATAATTACTTCCACCTAGGTGGGATAAGTCTCAACTTACCTCCTCAAACTTTTAAGAATCTTTCCGAAAAGTCCTCTTCTTTTTTTTATTGTTTTGCGCAAAATCCATCGGCCGATACGCTGATTTAACTTTAATGGTCGCCCCGAAACGTGGTTGGACCATATTGCACCATAAGAATAAAAAAAATTTATTTTCTAATTAAACACGAAAGACGTTAAACCTCGTCTCTCAATTTAATTATTGGCCACAAAAAAAAAATATTTTTAACTAGCGATCGCCCGCGACTTTGCCCGCGGAAGAATCGCAAAATAAGCAATTTTTGCGAATGTAGTTAGTAATAAGTACATTATGTGAGATATGTAATCTGTTTAGTTTAATGGCTCTTTAAACACAATATTTTGTATTTTATTGGAATCAGAACTATAAATTATTAAGAATAAAACCACGATACTCGCAATTGTATGGAATAGGCTCGTGATAATAATAATAATAATAATAATTTATTTCATAAAAAATTGATTACTACATTTACAGATGTACAGAAACAATAAAAAAGAATCAGATACACAAATATTAAAAAATGTTAAATAATCAAACATAATTAATCTCAAGAAAGCTGATCTTTTACTTGCGGAACACTCATGTGGAAATCCAATTGCGAGAAGTAGTTATTGAAATCTCTTAACATGCATGAAACCGGTTCATAAAACCCGTAGTTTGTGCGATGCTGCGGAATTCTACAAAGCTCATAATTTCGCAAAGGGCGATATGGAACATTGAAATTAATCATAGACAACAATTTGTCAGAGTCAATTATACCTGTAATTACTTTAAAACCAAAAACAACTCTGGCATATATCCGCCTTTTCTCAAGGGAATCCATAGACAGCTGATTTAAACGATCAACATATGGCGGTAACCTGAGTGGATCAGACCAGGGAAGGCCCTCAAGGACAAACCTTAAGAACCGACGCTGAACTGCTTCGATCCTATCTATGTGAATGGAATAAAATGGTAACCAGATAGGACTAGCATATTCTAGGATAGATCGGACAAATGCACAATACAACATTTTCGTTGTAAAGAAATCATTGAATTCTTTCGATTGTCTCCTAACAAAACCGAGTATAGCGTTCGCTTTACCAGCAATGTGATTCACGTGATCATCAAAGGTAAAATTACAGTTGAATAGTACGCCCAAATCACGTACTTTGTCAGAACGAAGTAAAGAGCATCCATTTACAACATTGTCAAAATTCATTGATATTCTCTTCTTAGAATACGAAACAGCAGTGCACTTATTAATGTTGAGATGTAAATTGTTATGTTGATGATTGATTGTAAATTTTTAAGTAAGCACCAGTCATGAAAACGCGAGATATCACTTTGCAATAATAGACAATCATTGCGGCTGGAGATAGTCTTAAAGATTTTCGCATCATCGGCATAGAGAAGAATGTTCGAGTTAGAGATAAACGAACTCACGTCATTAATAAAGAGAATGAATAGAAGTGGACCCAGATGGCTACCTTGCGGAACGCCTGAAGTGTTAAATATTTCTGAAGATAAGGCTCCACGAAAGTATACTTTCTGAATGCGATCACTAAGATACGGACTTTATCCAAAGGACAAAAATATCAGGAAAACCAAGCAGGCCGAGCTTATGCACAAGAATATTATGGTCAATTTTGTCAAAGGCCTTACTAAAGTCAGTGTATATGCAATCGACCTGCTGCCCGTTTTCGATAGCAGAAAGACAGAAGTTCGTGAATTCCATAAGATTAGTTTCAATGGATCTGCCTTTGACAAAGCCATGCTGGAATGATCCAATAATCGACTTAGAATGGAAATACATTACATCACACACAATGGATTCAAATAGCTTAGCAACACACGGAAGATTCGCTCTATGCCTATAATTACTTACATCATCCCTTTTACCAGACTTAAGCAAGGACATTATAGTTGAGCATTTCCATGACATAGGAAAAACTCCACTACGAAGCGATGAATTAAAAAGGTACCCAAGGATAGGTAAAAGGGATAAACTACACCTTTTAATCACAGACGAAGGAACACCATCAGGTCCACTGGAGAATTGCAAGTTTATCAATGTATTTCAAAATAGGGGAGTCGTCAATAAAAAGATCTTTTGGAACCATTGACGAAGAAGGAAACTCAGACATGTATTGAAAGTTACCAACGGATGTTAGTGGCGTACTGCAATTAAAGGCAGTACGGAAATGGTTAGAAAATAAGTTACTAATTGTAGTAGGATCAGCACTGACAACATCATTAAGAGACATACTGGAAGGATAACCATCAGAGTTTTTCTTAGAGTTGACAAAATTCCAGAATTGTTTCGGTTTATCTTTAAAAGAGTTTTTAACAGTAAAAAGGTATTGGTTATATGCAGCTCGAGACTGACTTATAAAACAATTACATTAGTTTATGTAAATTAGTAGTCCGTATCACTCCTTGAGAGCGAGTAAGTTTTTCGTTTTTCGATTTTTCAAATTAATTAAATCATCGTCAAACCAGGGAAACCTCCTGGTAGGTTTCGAACAAACTACAGGGACACAACGCATAAAGCAGCCATTTAAAATCTTGAAGTGGCTTTGTCAACATCAGATTCATTCAACACAGACGACCAATCGTAATTGGATATGTCAAGATTTAAAGTTTCAAAATCAGCTTTGGCGAAATTAAAATAATTACTAACAATACATTTCGAGTTCGTAAATTCTGTCTGAGAGTTGAATGTTGCGTGAAGCGCAGGATGAATAGGCAAGTCAGGCAGCAAAGGGCTGTGACATCTATCAATCGTCGTAAGGCTGGCATCAGATGAAAAAATCAGATCCAAAAATCTACCATGAGCATTCGAAATCGGACACACTTGGAAAAGTCCTGTAGCAAGCATGTTGTCCACAAATTGTATTTCGTGTCGGGCACAGGAGGAATACGAAGGCGTCATACAAACCTCATTATCATCAGAGCGAAGCCACTGTATTTGCGGTAAATTAAAGTCGCCCAGAATTAAAATATCGTCTGATGGATGTAGAAGACCAAGCAAGATTTCAAACGCATTATAAACCGCATCGTAAACTGATGAAGGTGGATCAAGTAAGTTGGGGTGGCAGGCACGACGAAAAACTTCAAAGTCGGAATCGAAAAGCTCAGAATCTCTGAACTGACAGGACAACCATGTCTCGCAAATGCACACGATATGAAAGGAACAAACAGCAGCGGCGATATATAGATCCTGAGTCTTCGTACGCATCAATTTATTACGGTTTTTCCCCGACTGGGAAAAACGTATTCTTAAATTTAACTCCTCGCACCTAGGGGCGGAACGCGGCCTGTCCGGCCAACCCTCGAAGAAGGGTCGTGGGCGCCAGTGACTCTTAATTGAGACTGCGTTCCTCACTACTCGTCTCAGACCGAACCACAGATCTGGCGAGTTAGTCCTGAAGGGACAAGAAAACCAAAAAAAACGCGTAGCAAGCTAAAAAAAAGCGATCACACTAATCTTTACACCGAACTTTTGGCAGTAAGAAAAATATTAAAGTATATATTGCCTAAAGGCTTTATTATAAAAAAAAGTCCGTAACTACACTCTATGTTAAATTTATATTTAAGAGCGAACGATCCCTGGCTAAAAATTTTACTTGGCTTTTTTTGTTTCTCTTCCCGCGAATCGCTGCTCGTTGGGGCCCGTCGTTGGAATCGTCGATGTGGATCGTCGTTCTTTCGCCGTCCTATTTCCGTTGCTGGTTTCGTTTTCGTATCTCGTTCTCGTCACCGATGATCTTGATTCGTTTTCGTCTCTCGTTCTTGTCGTCTAAGATTTTGATTCGTTTTCGTATCTCGTTCTCGTCGTCGAAGATCTTGATTCGTTTTCGTATCTCGTTCTCGTCGTCGAAGATCTTGATTCGTTGTCGTATCTCGTTCCTTTTTACACTCCGAACACAATTAAAAGAAAATCTAAGCCATCCACTTGTGGCACTTAATTTAATCTCTATTCGTTTTCGACACTTGGAAATATCACTCTGCGGTACGTCCAGCCTCGTTGCTGGACACTCGATAAAAGAGATCAAGGGGAGGATTAGAATAACATTACGATTTACATTTGGAGTAGTCACGTACTAACCGCTCGAACTGGAAATTGAATCACTACACTTGGGTCAAACACTCACTTCCAAGATTTTAGCACTATACAAAAAGTATTTGGAACTAAGGGAGGTCCAGCTTGGATTGAGGTTCGCACTGAAATAATTACTTCCACCTAGGTGGGATAAGTCTCAACTTACCTCCTCAAACTTTTAAGAATCTTTCCGAAGGGTCTCCGTTCTTTTTTTTTTATTGTTTTGCGCAAAATCCATCGGCCGATATGCTTATTTAACTTTAATGGTCGCCCCGAAACGTGGTTGGACCATATTGCACCATAAGTATAATAAAAATTTATTTTCTAATTAAACACGAAAGACTGTCATGTGGTTGTTGAGATGGGCTGCTGTATGCTCGTTGGCTGGCACGGCTTAGCTCGTCGGCAACCGGGTGGGTATCTTGCCATCTCATCCACAACAAAAAAATTTACATGCAGCGTTCGTAAGGACCTAAGGGAGAAGGAGATTGCGGGGGAGAATCAATTGTAGTGGTGGCTGAAGGCCCAGATGATATTTCTCTTCGATCTCAGAGAATTCTCGGAAGGAGAATTTCTGGGTGGTGGGGGGAGCGGACCGTACTTATCACTGTCCATCCTCACTAGTCAACCCGGAGTCGTCGTCCTGAAATGGGAAAGCTTGCGTCGAATCCAAAAAAAATCTTTCTAGTTATACTTCATGGTACACTTTATTATTCTTTCTTAAGTGCTTAAAAGTAGTCTGAGGACTAAAGTCTATTCGTGAATTACCGATATATATATTTCGTAAACTAATTCATATAAATTAATTTTTTTTTTGCTTCTCCCTTTTTTTTTATGCTTCGGCGTTTAAGATTTACTTTAACGATTACACGTTGTTCTGGCTGCGCCGAAATTTTAGTTACTCTTAACAATTCAATCTCCACCTCAATGGAAAATTCGGTAGTTCTTTCTCTATCCCTTTCGGACTTAATATATAAATTCCATAAGCTTAACGAATCAAATCTATACTAGCTCGAGGTTCATTTTCGCCCTCTCTCTTCTTTCTTAATTTCGGCGTTTTCGCGTTATCAAGCAGCAGCGTTAGACAAACAAAATCCGTTAATTCCATCCAGTAGGCAAACATATATCACTTATTTAAATGTTCTTTGTTTTTCTTACAACTCATAAAGTATTGTTTCACCATGGAAATATTAAATCCCAGTCACTGTGCTGCACAAAAAAAAACGCTCGAAAACCCGTCCTGACACCACTACCGGCCACAACGGAATCTCCTCGTCAACTGCTCGATCGAACTCTCCCCCAATTTTCAAGCCGCTCACAGCCATGTCGCGCGGCAGTGCCTCTTGGAAAATCTCGGCCTGGTGATCATGTGTCCGGGTCGTACTCCAGGGGTGTTTAGTGGTGCTCGACATTCACGTTATATTTACAGGAGGCGCGAATATGACGATTCGAGTGGTGAGACGTCCACGATCATTACAAGACGTTAAACCTCTTCTCTCAATTTAATTATTGGCCACAAAAAAAAAACAAATTTTATTTTTAACTAGCGATCGCCCGCGACTTTGCCCGCGGAAGAATCGCAAAATAAGCAATTTTCGAGAATGTAGTTAGTAATAAGTACATTATGTGAGATATGTAATCTGTTTAGTTTAATGACTCTTTAAACACAATATTTTGTATTTTATTGGAATCAGAACTATAAATTATTAAGTATAAAACCACGATACTCGCAATTGTATGGAACAGGCTCGTGATCAAGGGGAGGATTAGAATAAAATTACGATTTACATTTGGAGTAGGCACGTACTAACCGCTCGAACTGGACACTGAATCACTAATCACTATCAGAATTCCTTAATGCAAGGAAATGCCATAAAATCGATTCCAAGTATAAAAGATGGAAATCATTTTATCCTTTGGCTCATCATTTAGTGAAGGGACAAAACAAACATCAATATCCCTACACCAACACATTAATAACAGAGCACAGTAAATAGACAAAACCTGACATAAATTGGTATCAACTAGCGTTAAGTCTACGTCTCAAACATACTTTATCTATAGAGAAGTCAAATACCTCAATATTCTCGTTAACTTCTCTTGCAAGACGCGAAATCGGTTCACTCATACCATAGTTAGTCCGGTGAAAGCAAATATGCAACAATCTAGGATGCCTTGGTAAAAATTGACCAACAGCAAATTGCATCAAACCCAAAAGTGAGGAGGAATCAACCACCCCAGTGAGTAGTTGGTGAGCAAAAACTACGTCAGCAACCTCACGTCGTCTCGAGAGTGATGACATATTTAGTAGCTGAAGCCGGTCAATATAAGGAGGAAGACAAATTCTGTCATTCCAATTGAAGTGACATAAAGCTATTCTTACAAATTTGCGCTGAATAGATTCAATTCTGCCAATATGCACATCATAATAGGGAGACCAAACTTGAGAAGCATACTCAAGATGAGATCTGACAAAAGTGTTATACAGACTCAACCTAACAAAGGAATTGTTAAATTCCATGGATAAGCGAGTGGTGAAACCCAGCATAGAATTACCCTTTTGCACAATCTTATTTATATGCAAACCAAAATCAATCGTTTGGTCAAATGTAACGCCTAAGTCAGTAACTGAATTAACACGATCTAAAATACAGTCATTGAGACTGTAAGTTACTTCAAACGGTGAGAATTTTCGAGTAAATGACATTACATGACATTTATCCAAATTCAATCGAAGGCCATTATTGCGACACCAGTTACTAAAATTAAACAAATCCTCCTGAAGAAGATTGTCTGAGTTAGAACTAATAGATCTAAAGATTTTAATGTCATCAGCATAGATGAGTACTTCCGAAAATTTAAAAACAGAGGCTACATCATTAATGGCCAGGATAAATAGAAGTGGTCCCAAATGACTCCCTTGAGGGACCCCAGAATGCGCAGTAAATGGCTCAGACGTACAATCACGAAAGATAACTTGGTAAGTTCTATTAAATAGATAAGACTTAATCCAATTTATAAACCATGCCGGAAAACTCAACAATCTTAGTTTAACAAAATTATTGAATGGGGCAATTTATCAAAGGCCTTACTAAAATCAGTGTATACACAATCCACCTGCTTACCATCCTCAATAGCCAAAATGGATTTATTCGTAAACTCCATCAGATTAGTAACAGTAGATCTATTCCTAACAAAACCATGTTGTTTACTCGAAATTATTGATTTACAGTGAAAATACATGCATTCATACACTATAGACTCAAACAGTTTAGGAATAGCCGACAGTTTAGCTATTGGCCGATAATTTTCAACAGCAGATTTTGCACCGCTCTTGTGAGTAGGTATGATGAAGGACGACTTCCACACATTTGGAAAAATCCCCGTTCTTAAGGATCTTTGAAAGAGATGAGAGAGTGGTTCAGTAAGAGAGAGACAACAACGCTTAAGGACAACAGCAGGAACACCATCTGTGCCAGGAGAAGACACATCTTTAGGGCGGGAGATGTGATTGACTATATCAATATAGAAAATTGGTAAATCAGACAAAGAAGTCGAAGTAGTATCTCTAAGGTCATTAAAATACGCCATATCAGGAAAAAAGCTACTACTAGTAAAAGATCCACTGAAGAATGTGGCAAAAAAATTACAAATAGTAAATTGATCATTACTATCGTTGCCCAGGGATTGAAAAGAAGCTGGATAACCATCTGATTTACGCTTACTATTAACAAATTTCCAAAACTCCCGGGGATCTCTAATAATATCCGACTGCATTTTAATTAAATATTCAGAATATAAGCGAGTAGATAAAAAGGTCATAATATTCCTCATACAGACAAAAATCAGTATCATTCTTCGTCCTAGTATACCTATTCCAGGCAGCATTACGAGCATTACGAATTACGCGCAACTCGTTAGTATACCAAGGGTACGACGATGAGATGTTCCTGCGATAGGTAAAAGGAACTGTAGCAACAAAAAATTGATACAGAACATAATAAAACTCAACTACGGCACCTTCAAAATCCGGATTGTCAAGAATTTCATTAAAGTTGAAATTAGATATAAGGTAGTCCAACCGAGAAAAATCTGCTTTATTAAAATCAAAACAAAGCTCCTTCTCACTAGGGCTAACAATAAGCTCCTCGTCAATTATAACAAAAATGTTAATAGGAGGGTGCAAGACATCAATGGTAGTAATTGAAGTTAAGCTCGCATCCACGGAACATGCACAATAGTCAGAATAAAAAATTAGGTCTAGCTGTCTTCCATAGGAATTCCGAACAAGGCTAAGTTGATGGAGACCAAGTGCAGTTAAACTATCTACAAAAAACATTCAAGCAAGGATGAAGAATCAGAAACAAAGAGAGTAGAATCATCGTCAGAAAGAGACCAAGAAAGACTGGGAATATTAAAATCACCCATTAAAATGAGTTCGTCAGAGATATTCATATTATTATGAACAAAAGTTATACAGTCAACTGTTCTTTCGTATAAAATACAAGGACTCGACGGAGGAATATATGTCAAAAAGACATAAATATCCTTATTATTAAACACGAGTTTAACACACAAGATCTCCAGACCGTGAGGGTTCGGGACAGGAACAACTACACAAGTAATGCAGCTTCGGACTGCTAATAACAGTCCACCACCCTTTAATCTCAGATCGGAAACATAGCGATCCCTACGAAAGACTTGAAAGTCTGAACTAAACAGTTCACAGTCTGAGAAACTACAATTTAGCCCCGTTTCTGTTAGAGCAATAACATCATAGGAAGAATTCAGAGACGAGGCAAAAATCGCCTGGGTTTTGGTGCGCAGTCCATTTACGTTTTGATAGTAAAGGGACAATTGTCTAAGTTTTTTGGACCAGAACCAGGTGCATTATTACGACGAGATATAAATTCTTTAAGGAATACTCCAGAGGGCCATGAATCAATATTTAACAACTGATTGAAAAGATCAGTATTAGTCAAAACAATCTTAAAGGAGGCAATGGAACTAGTTTCTTTACTAATTTTATAACATCTAACTGCTAATCCAGTTGAAATAAATTTTCTTGAAAGCAAATAGCTTATGACATCATCCGGGGATGTTTGGGGATCAAATCTAGAAATGAAAATGGCTTTTGGACGAGGAACAATAGTAAGCAGGTGTGGCTGTGTTGGTATAGAAAAAGAAGACTCAGTGGAATTAACATCAGTAAGAGGCGTATGAGAACTATTCAAGAAAACTTGGGTAGATTTCAAGGGTGCAAAATTTTTATTAACGGATGCATTCGAAGAGGGTTGGCCAACATTAGAAGATGTAGACTTCGAGGGCGCGGAATTATTATTAGCGGATGCTTTAGCAGAAGCTTGGCTAATATTAGAAGATGTAGATTTATTCACTCGAGTCTTTTTGCGTGTAGGACGTGGATGAGATGCAAGACCATCAATATTGCTATTCACTTCCACCGAATTGCAATCATTACTCCGAGAAGCAATTCCAGTAATACAATTCAGCACGTTATTAGCGTTAGTGGAGACAGTAGAAGTAGAAATGTGTTTATTGCAAGGCATAATCTCACAACAAGTCGAAGCATCAACCAAAGTTGGATTGTCTGTACTAGTCGAACAATCTACTAACGTGTTAGTCTTTTTAACTGAATTAAAAAAGTTGTTAACTGTTACAAACGCACCAGTTACACTATCTAGTTGCGCCTTAATTTTCGCCATTTCATCACCAATGCTAGACATCTTAAATGAAATAGAGGATAGCGAGAGGCTCCTACAATCAGTACAGTACCAATAAAGCCCTGGAGTAGAATTAAGCCTCTCGGCAAAAATATTAGTAAGACCAACACACTTAGCATGATAATTTCTCCCACAAACGCCAAAACACGTAATAGATGGTGTCGAGGATTTCGACTCAATACATTTTTCTGCATTGCACGAAAAACCCATATTAATTAGTAAAAAGCCTAATAACAAAAACACTAGGTAAGATTTAACGCCTAGTAATATGCAAACTAATTGCAGCGAAAATTATGGTTGCGTTTTATATACTTTGGCAGCCCGAACAACCGAAGACTTAAACCTTTTTCTGAACAGCGATTATCAATATGACAGACAACAGCTGATTATGGGAGAAAAAAAGCGCAAAATAACACAACAAGAATCGTAAATTTGTATTCAAACAAATAATCAAAAGAAAACACTCAACAGCCGGACCACTATGAAGAACCGATCACACGTTTATCAAAGATAATAAAATAAGAAAAAAATATCTAAGAAACACAAATTAATAATCAAAAAAAAAATAAAATCACGGAATCAACATTAGACACTAGTTGGCACCTCAACACAGGGTCAAACACTCACTTCCAAGGTTTTGGCACTATACAAAAAGTATTTGAAGTATTTGAAACTAAGGGAGGTCCAGCTTGGACTGAGGTTCGCACTGAAATAATTACTCCCACCTAGGTGGGATAAGTCTCAACTTCGGGTCCTGAGGCTGTCGGATATTGGGGTTGCTCTCTCGTGAGTAAGACTCACGGTCCGCTGTAGTAGAAAATGGCGGTTGCATTTGTGTGTTGAACCTAAGATTAAGCTGTAGATAGGGTGATTGCCAGAAAATTCAGGAGAATCACAGACGGACAGACAGGACAATAAAAACAAACATTTCTGTACCCTTGGCGACTCCTCCGTACGAGATCTGCGGTTTTAGCTTTGGAAATTTTTGAACAAACACTCTCACATTTCGTCTGCACTACGCGTACAAACACAAAGAAGGGGCTCAGCGAACCTTCTGTGGCATAATTTCGGTACCGGAATGACGAACGTCATTGGAATACACAAAAAAAGAGTAGTCAGTAATTATTAGATAATTTGATTTCGTGTTACCCGATTTGCTTTTTATTTCACAGATGTCCAAAGCAATTCTTTCGAATGGTAAATCCGGGATCGGTATAGATTGTATGTAATGGCAGTTTTTGTTGTGTGTTGGCAGTTGCCAAAACAGACATCACATTTTTTAATTTTGTTTTTTATTTATTCGTTGATTTGCGACCAATAAACTGTGTTACGTGCTCGTTTCAAGCAAGACTTAATTCCGAGATGTCCATAGTGAATTTTTTCGATTATCTCATTTTTTAGTTTTGTTGGTACGATGATTCTATTTCCTCTAAACAGCACGTTGTTAGTTGTGACGATTTCCGACCTGTGTTTCCAGAATGGTTTGATTTCGGGATTTAAATCCTTTTTGTCGTTTGGCCATCCGTTGATACAAACGTTTTGTAGTTCGATCAATGTTGAATCTCTAGATGTCTGTTCTTGTATTTTACGAATATTATCGTCATCAATATCGATATTTTCAAGAACATTTATTTCTGCAATTTCGTCGAATATTTTGTTTGCCATGAAAACTTCATTAAATTCAATATCTTCTGTTTTGGTAATTTGATTTGTGTTGATAATACGAGATAAAGCATCGGCGAGTAACTTATCTTTACCCTTTTTGTATTTGACTATTAAATTGTACCTTTGTAGTTTTAAAACCATTCGTTGAATACGCTTTGGTGCATTTACTAATGATATGTTGAATATGTTAATTAGCGGTTGGTGGTCAGTTTCAACAACAACGTTGCTTATTCCGCGAACGTATTGGTCAAATCTGGTGCATGCATGGACGATGGATAAACATTCCTTTTCGATTTCAGAGTACTTCTTTTCTGTGTCTGTTAGTGCGCGAGATACAAACATGATTGGTCTGTCTTCCTGAAGTAAAGCTGCACCTAAGCCAATGCTGCTGGCATCCGTTTCTATTTTTAGCGGCTTTGATGTATCGTAGTACTTTAGGATTGGTGTTGACGTGACTAGTTGTTTGATGGTTTCCTACGCTTGTTGTTGATCTTTAGTCCACTCGAATTCAATCTCTTTTTTTGTTAGTCGACGCAATGGTTCGCTCAATTCCGACAGCTTGGGTATGAATTTTGATAAGTAAGTAATCATCCCAATTACGCTTTGCAACTTCTTTTGTATTTTATGTTGTGGGCATTTCAAGGATGGCTTTGATTTTTTCAGGGTCTGCTCTCAGCCCGTCGGCCGATAAAATATGACCGTAATATCTAACACATTTTAAGCCAATTTTGCATTTATTTCGATTTAATTTAAGCTTCGTCTCGCGTACTCTTTGCAAAAGCAGTTTTAAATTTTTATCATGGTCCGTACCCGACGCGGTTGCTGCTGGACTGGTTGAATTGATTTATCGATTTCTAATTTGCCAGTCCCTTGAAGCCTCCCGTCTACTTCAAAAACGTCGCGGTAGTCTTCTAAGAAATTTGTCATTTTTATAATTTTGACATTATTTAACCTTACTAATTTGAATGTCAAAAACGTATTTAATGATAAAAGTGGCGGCTGTTGCTCTTTTACGACCAAAAATCTTATTTTTCGACGAATATTATTTACCTCGCCTTTGATCGCTATCGAACCAATGGACTTTGCGTGACCATTTCCGAAACCTTCATGGCTGTGTCTGCCTTAAAGTTATCCAAATTAATATTTGTTGTCCGAAATATTTTTTTTAAATTTGGTAGGCCTATTACATTGCTGGTTGAACACGTATCGACATAAACCGTTTCGATTTGTTTTGTTTGATGCTCGTAAATAAAATTTTGCTGCGTGCCACTTTCTCACAAATACTGTTTACTTGTTCAACCGTTCGTACTGAGTAGCATTCTTCACTGGACTTGTCTTCGTCGTTCTCCCTGGTGTCCGATTCTGTTTCAATTGTTTTGATTTGTCGGTTCTTTCTATTCTTTTTTTTCGATCGTGTTTGGGAGTTTTCGTTTGTGTATGCATGTTTCTTTTTGCAGACGCTTGCAAAGTGATTCTTTCCCACTTAGCACATAACTTGCCGTACGCTGGGTATTTTTCCAATTCGTAGCTTCGTGTGTTTTTGTGTTCATACCCACAAAAGTCGCATCTTGACAAATTTATTTGTAATTTTTTGATTTCTTCTCCGTTTTCTTCGTTGATTTCTCTTATTTGTTTGTCGGCTTGTTCTTCCACTTGGCACGTTTTGATTGCGTCACTTAATTTTAGGTTACTTTGTACCAATAATTTTTTTCTTATTGTGCCGGATTTTATTCCGACGACAATTTGGTCCCGTAGCATTTCGTTTGATAAGAAACCGTACTCGCATGTGTCGACCTGTTGTGTACTTGTTTTTTATTTCATGTATTGTTGACTGATTCGGATTCGTTTGCTGCTTCATAATTGATGCCTGCTCCCTCGTTACCTCGTTAGCGCGACACTTTTCGACTACCTGTGTGTAGGTCAGCTTTTCGATCTGGATCAGTTTTTCTTGCAGCTTGTGGTCGTTAATCCCAAGAACTATGCGATCGCGGAGCATGACGTTTTCATGATCACCAAATCCGCAGGATCGAACGAGCCTCTTTATATCCATCAGGTGTTATGGTTTAGGCCGAGGAGAGAATTATCTTGGCTTAAAGCCAAAATAATTCTGAAAGGAAACGAAAACGTCAATGTTCGGGACAAGAAAGGGCCAATTCCTCCTACTTCCGAATTGGTGGCTGAATAAGGAACGGAAGCGACACGCTTGCTGGCGGCCGGGACTAGCTACGGCAGTGTGGGGGGGTACTTGTTCCTTAATCAGACCATAAAACCCATGGCCTGTATAACAAAAATTTCGTGTCGGCTTACTCCGGGTTAGGGTGAAAATTGGGATAATTTTCCCCAGTGGTCGTGAAAGACCATGAAGCGATGGAGTTGCCGACTTCGCGATTTGTGTTAGGGCGCTATGGTGGTTTTAGCGCCCTCTCTGCCCTCCCTACCTCAGCCACGACTTTCCTTGAAAAAAAATCATTTTTGTCGTGGCCCCATGTCGAGGTTCGGGGCAAAAAGGAGCTAAGCGCTCGGGTTCATTTTATAAAAAGGGCTCTTCAGCCTTCAATCATCTTGTCACAAAAGAATATAGAATTATCCTCAAAAGGAACAATTTAAAAAAATGTAATCAAATACCAACTAAAGCAAAATAAAAAAAACTTACCAATCATGCATTAACATTTTTTCTTTCCGCGGTATTAATTTTTATTCCTTTTTTTCTTTTTTTTTGTTAGGTTTATTAATATGTCCGTCCGTTTGTTCTGTCGGGTTTCGTCTGTCGTTGTCCTTTTTTGTTTTTTTTTTTTTTGTTTTAATTATTTTTATTTTTATTTTTATATTTCATCTCATTATTTATTTAATTTAATTTTCTACTTAATTTTTTTATAATTCATCTCGTTAGTTATTTAATTTAATTTTCTATTTAATTTTTATAATTCATCTCGATATTCATTTAATTTAATTTTCTATTTCTATACAATTTTTTTATGTTTCATCTCGATATTCATTTAATTTAATTTCTATTCCATAAATCAGAACTCCTCGTTTTCGTCTTTTTTTTTTCTTTCTTCAGCCGGCAACTATCCTAACGGTATTTTCTTTTTGGGTCGGTTGTTAAGTCGAAAAGACCCAGGGTTGGCGAACCTTTTCGATGATCCGATGTTTGCATCGAAGGCGGGAAAATTTTCAAAAAAAAATGTTAGATATATATTTTTTTTTCTTTTTCCGGGCGACGGACTCAACACAGGAAGTTATCGAAGGGCTCCCCTTCTGCCTGGTTTCGTTTATAAAAAACGAACCTCTCGTATACTTCATTAGTTTTCGGAGCACAGAATTCCTCGAAACTATTAATTACGCTGTCAAATTTTTTGCGTTCAGCGTCAGTCAAATTGAAGGTGTTGAATACCTCTACCGCTTCTTCGCCAATCGTATTTAGGAACGTGGCAATTTTAACCTCCTCCGACGTCTTGTCCAAAGAGGCGGCCACCATAAATATTTGAAAGTTCTGTTTGAACTTTCGCCAATTTTCACTAATGTTGCCATCGAGCAATAAATTTTTCACTGGTTTAACGTGATTCATATTCCCACTAGTTTCGAATACAATATTAAGTTCTCGATTTTTTTTTTTAAATTTCCACCACGTGTTTCACTTTGCTTCGTCTTCTTTGCTGTTGCGGCTCCGGTAAATAATATTGGACTGTTCTATTTCTCAATGTGCGCACCACCAACACTTTTTTTTTTGAATTTTTCGATTGTACTTCATCACGTTTTTATTTAATTTACCGCCTAACTTCGCTTTTATCTTGTTGAAACTTGTCAAACCAGCTGCGCCATGTTATGTACTGGTGGCGGGCTATGGGATGGCTGCGACTAATAAGCTTGACTGTTGGATTAAGACTGGCATTTATTCTCTACACGACCAACTTTCGCAAACGAAACAAATATTGTTCGAACATCTCGTCCGATTCTTGCATTGCTTTTGTAGTATTTCGGGATAATACACAAAAAACACTTGTTGTTATTAAATCACTTGATTTGGGACTTCTCCAAATCTTACTATAACGGCCCGGCTTGGCTCGTCTGCCTTTCTTGATGGTCAGAATACGAGTGCTCAAAAGTTCATTCTCTCAAGTACACGTTACTTACCTTTCTTTTCCGTAAGTGCTTGGTATTCAAAATTTACCAATATCTAGGTTTGAATACCAAGGCCACTTAATCGTTCCATAAATCAATTCTGGGTCATTCGATGAATTTATGCCATGGGCTTGTTTTTATCGCATAAGCGTAATTTACTTA
This sequence comes from Chorisops tibialis, assembly GCA_963669355.1. Classification (NCBI taxonomy): domain Eukaryota; kingdom Metazoa; phylum Arthropoda; class Insecta; order Diptera; family Stratiomyidae; genus Chorisops; species Chorisops tibialis. The sequence goes on along the minus strand of OY770262.1, from coordinate 112,374,746 downwards.
GGTCGCACGAAAAAATAACAATAATAATATTGCATTGCAAATCGGCGGCTCGGGCGTTCTACATAAGAAAGAACACTCGAGCACTTTTGACCTAGCGAAATTAATAAACAAACCATGACGCAATTCACCGAATGGCCTCTATAGATATCTGATCCATAGGAACGAGAAAGCGGGTAGTGAGTAATCACTACACTTTCTTAAAAATGTATCTTTCATAGATTACATTTTTCACCGGAATAATATGCTTTTCGAGCACATTCATTATGCCGTCGATAGATGCGCTATCGGTTTAACGATACACTATTCTATAATCGAAAACCTTTTGCGCCGATAATTGATTTAAGCGTCGCAGTTCTCACTTGAATAGTTTTGCTATTTAAACCCGACGCGATTTCAAAATTTTCATATGCCGCTCGAAAATAACGCCATTCGTCCGCTGGATTTTCCGCATCCAGATTTAGCGGTTCTGGTACCTGCACGTTCTCCATATTGCACTACTTATATGAAGAATTTGATTTACACTGCGATAAATCGCGAACACGTATCACTTAAACTTCTTCCAATATTTACGTATTTCAGTTCGTTTTGATTTGTTCTTTTTCTTAGAACGAAAACACACCTGACACCATGTTTTGTTTTATTTATAACACGTCTGCTCGCTTAGGCTGCTCGTATTGGAATGCTTTATTTTATGTACTGTTATAACTGTAACAAGTACAAAACACAATACGATTCACTAAGATTTTTTTTGCGAAACATTTTTTTTAGCCAAAACATAAAAATAACTTAAAAAAAAAATCCCAAAAATGATTTTTCTTCTTCTTTAACTTTAACGTTCGGTTGAACACAGATAAAATTTTCAAATTTCTCGTCAGAACCAAATTTGTCGTTCGAATTAAAATTTCGATTTCGAAAAATGATAAAATTAATGAAAAAAAAAATGAAACTTACATTTAATGTATATCGAATGAGAGCAATAAGCGAACGAACTAGACACTGGGTCATTGCACTTGAGGCACTGCACCCGGAGAAGGTCAAACTTGGATTGAGGATCGTACTGAAATAATTACTGCCACACGGGTAGGTGAAAAGTGTTATACTTCGGATGCAGAGCTGTAGGCTATTTGGAGCCATTGAGCATGGTAACATTGTACGTAGTAGAGTTGGGGGCAGTGCATTAGATAGAATTTCAAATTTACGCGGTAAATTTTGCGATCTGGTTCTGCTTGTGAATCTTTTAAGATTTCGTTGTATTATTCATATAAAATCTCACATACATTATATTATATAATCTCACATATATTATTTTCATGATATGGTACTTAAAAATACATAAAATAAGAAAGAACACAATTAGCAAATTCAATGACATGCATGCATTGACGCAATGCGAGAAACACCCGACAAACAAACCTCGAGATATGACGACTGACAATCCAAAATGAAAAAACATGAAACAAAACTAGGACGAACTTTTACTTCACAGCCCATGAACTTAAAACTTAAATTTTTCAAAAACGCGGTCTACTTAGATAGAAATCTCCGCGTCGTCCGAGCGCACGAACACGAATCCTGGTGGTACGAGAGTACGCCATTTGCCCTCAGTTGTTCCACATTAAGGTCCGTCGACCTTTGCCGAATAGTGGTTTTCCAGCGGTGAGTAGTGAGAATACCGCACATCTGGAGGAACGTGCGTGGGGTGACGTATTGTTTCTGGTAGAAAACACTCTTTCCCCTCATTCCTGACAACAGCTTTCTGGTGTCCATTATAGCAAACCGCTTGTTGCATACGATGGCAAAACGGGTAGCCGTGTCGCCTCGGACGCTGGCGCTCCCGCGGCGGTTGGCGTTGACTGGCTCACCACCGTCGTTCTTGATTTCAACAATTCGCAGGACTGCAGGGGCTGCTACAATTTGAGTTGGTGCTTGTTCTTCGCTGGGAGATGCACCACCGTCGTCAAGCGAAACATCTAGATCGTCGTTGTCCGGGACGAACGGGCCGGCCAAGGGAGCACCACCGTCAAGCGAAAGATCTAGATCGTCGTTGTCTGGGGCGAACGGCGCCAAGGGAAGAAGGCCTACGACCTCGTCCCTTTAAACATGTCATTAATTTCGACGATACCTTTAGCTGTACGTACGAAAATTTACAGTTTGTTATTACAGTTTTCCATAATTTCTGGTACCGAAGTATATATGGGCACGTCCAGAAAGGAAGAGTACACAATTAAGACCAAATAATAGGAATTTGTTAGTAAATACGTCGACTATTTCTCCAGTTCTATGCCAATTATGAGACGTGGCACAAGCTTTTTGATGCCCTCCTTAAAGAATTCTACCGCCAGCTCCTTCCAGTTCCACCTCCACGTCGGTTGAAAAATTTCTTCCACCCTGAAGATTGGGAGGTGAAGAGCCAAGTTGGTGTTGTAGTCAAATTTGTATTCTCTCAATAAAATTTGTGTTCTTTCAATCAAATTTGTGTGCATTCAATAAAATTTGTGTTCTTTCAATCAAATTTGTGTTCATTTAATGAAATTTGAGCGCATTCAATCAAATATGTGTGCATTCAATTAAATTTGTGTGCATTCAATCAAATTTGTGTTCTTTCAATAAAATTTGTGTTTATTTAATGAAATTGGTGTGCATTCAATCAAATTTGTGTTCATTCAATCAAATTTGTGCGTATTCTATCAAATTTGTGCACATTCAATCAAATTTGTGTGCATTCAATCAAATTTGTGTTCTTTCAATAAAATTTGTGTTTATTTAATCAAATTGGGGTGCATTCAATCAAATTTGTGTGCATTCAATCAAATTTATGTTTATTCAATCAAATGTGTGTGCATTCAATCAAATGTGTGTGCATTCAATCAAGAAGGAAGCTCTCCTCCACCTTGCTCTAGCTTCCTGCTTGGTCAACAAAACCCAAGGCAGTTCCCCACACCGTGTTTTCACTCAACGAAAGTTCAGGGCCTGTGAGTGAAGCATATAGGGGGACTCTGCAAAACGCGTGATTTATGATTACACAGCAGAATCGATCGAGACAATTAAAAGAATTTTTTTATTTTTTTGGGAGGTTAGTTATAGTTCTTTATTTGTATCCAATATAAATAAAAAGTGATGACACAATGTTAATAAAAACTAAAGATACAAACCCACATAAGCCAAAGCTTGTGTGTGGGAGTTCAAAAGCTAACAGAAGAAAAATAGAAAAACGTTAAAAAAAAAGGACAATTTTATGAAACAATATCATTGAAAAAGTTTAGATTATCGTAAACAAATTTTTTTATGACAATTTTGTGATTGTTGGTATTTAATGTATTTTTTACCAAATCTGGTAAGATGTTAAAGGCTCTAGGTCCAAGAATACAAGCATGCCTTTGCAACATAGTCTTATTGCATTTTTCTATAGCTAATAAGTTTTTTGTTTGACTCCTTGTCGAATAGCTCGTAATATTTATTCTAAATTTCGATAAATTGCAAACCATAAACTTTAATAAAGCATAGACAAAGAGCTGTCTCAAATTCATGACTTTAAATTCAGAAAACGCTTGAGTTGTAGAATAAAACTTGGACCGCAACAAACATATTTTAATTAACCTATTTTGTAAATTTATCAATGGCGATAATGGTGCCGTGCACGCGGATCCCCATGCTAAGATACAGTATTGAATGATACTCTGTGCTAAGGAGAAATATACGGTTCTAATTAACTGTCTATCAATAAGCCTACGTAGACTGAAATATGTATGTAGGGTTTTTCTTAATCTTTTGCACAAGTACAAAACATGACAATCCCATTTTAAATTATTATCTATGATAACACCAAGATATTTAACTGCATTCGTAACGTGAATTGGTTCATTTAGAATTTTGATATTAGGGATGTTGGGGCTATCTTTACCAAACATCATGAGTTTGGTTTTGTTTAAGTTTAGTGACATTTTATGAGCCGTCAGCCAGCTAACTACACTTTGTATGCTTGCATTTGCTTTTACAAAAGTGTCTTCCCAGACATTACTTTTGAATAACAGAACTGTATCATCTGCAAAAGTGATTATACGTCCATTGACTTCAAGTTCACTCATTTTGCAGAGGTCATTTATGTAGATGTTGAATAAAATTGGCCCTAGCACAGACCCTTGCGGAACACCACATTTTATTGTTGAAGGTCGACTAAAAGTATTACCAACTCTTACCACTTGATTTCGATTTTTTAAATATGATCGAAAAAAACAAAGAGCTTTATTAACGATTTCAAGCGAGTTAAGTTTCGCAAGAAGTAAGAACGGTTCAATCACTCTCTCAGCCCAAACTGCGCACAGAACAGTGACTCGCGGTGGATGCATGGACCGTACAAGGATCACTCTTAGATTCTCAGCTCCCCAAATGCAAATATTCTGCTTTTTGACATAGCCATCAAGTTCGAAATGCGCCTAATCAGAGAAGATGATTGTCTTCGAAAAATCACCATTCACTTGTTGTTGCTCTAAGATCCAATGTGTAAACGTCTGGCGCTGCGCATGGTTTGCTGGCTAAAGCTCAGTGTTCACACACTACAACTGTCAATATTGCTGCACGACCGACACAAAAAAATTAAGCTAATTTCAAAATTTACACCTAATTTATTGTGCAGTTCGTGATTCGTTCCTTCTAGATATATATTATAGTGTGAACAGCTTATCAATTTACTTCTATGACTCTTATTACGATAATTTAAATTTTATACTCTTATTAATTTAAATAGATAATATTGCAATTGAAATCATAAAATATCGGTTGCTTCCAATTCCCAAAAAGAGTCTCCCAGGAGTGCGACCTGCTCATACATATGGGGAGGGCTTAGTTTTTATTGAAATTGAGAAGATTTAAAACAAAGAAATGATACTTTAATGTCAAAATGTCGGTGACCGTCTTCACCCGGCGGCGGCCTTCACTCAAATCCCCCCAAAAAATTCAATCAAGCAGTATATGAGTGCTCGTGGAAGTTAAGCTGTAACCGCATCGAAGAGTGGATTAAATTCAGTTCCTATATACCTAGTCGTGCCATAAGTTCTGTCACACGTATATGGGCAATTTTTGTATAAATGAAAAAGAATTTTTGACAAAGGAAAATATATTTTATTTTGGCATACTAATGGAAGTAAAATAAGCAACAAATTATTCAAAGTGGCCGCCTTTAGCCTTAACACAGCTCTTTAATCTGTTGGGCCAGTCATCGATAGCAGTACGCACTGTTTCTAGCGGAAAATTAGCTACTGCTTCTGTCAAAGATCGCTTAAGGCTCTCGATAATTGGGTGTCGTCTCGTGCACACCATGGACTCTAACTCCGCCCACAGTTTGTAGTCCAGGGGATTCAAATCTGGGCTCCCAGAAGGCCATTCCGTCGCCCTTATAAACTGTGGAATATTGGTTTCCAACCACGCTTGTGTGGTTCGAGCTTTGTGGGCTGGCGCAGAATCTTGCTGGAAAACCCAATGTCGATTGTTGAATAGCGTAGAGTTCAGCGGCTTCACACATCCCTCCAGGATGTCCGTTTGATAATTTTTCGCTGCAGTTTTTACGCCTTTTTCGCAAAAATGAAGCTCGGTGACCCCTTCGTAGCTGACACCCCACCATACCATGACTGATGCTGGATGATGTCCTCGCTGTACCCTAGTGGCAACTTCTCGGGCTTCTATGGAGCTGTGGGCATACACCTTATCATTTTGGCGGTTGAAATGTTCCTCCACCGTAAAAATTTTTTCATCGGTAAATAAAATTTCTCGATGTTTGTTGTTGCCGTACCGCCGAAGGAGCTCTTTCGATCTGGTGCTCCTAATTTGCTTCAACTGCTCAGTCAGCAAATGTCCCGTTGATCGTCGAAAGGCACTCATCCCGAGGTCAGATTTTATGATGCGAGACATACTTCGGGTGGAGATGTTCATCTCTCGAGCCATGATTCGTTGTTTACGAAGCGGATTTCGACGAATTCGACTCTCGACCGCTTTGATGGCAGCAGAAGAACGTACATCACGCGGACGTCCAGAACGAGGTCGATCTTCAATAGTCTGGATCGCGTTATATCTCTGGATCGCACGATACACAAATCTTTGCGTTATTTTTAACGGGCACAACAACTTGAAAATTTCACTCGCGGATTTTCCACACTTATGTAGTGCAATCACTGCAGTTCGGTTTTCTATTACACCCCATTCCATCTTCACACGTTAACGAACACACTTTAAATGACCATCAACTGTCAACAACATTATGACGTTTATAAAACTGGCCGATATTGAAATGTCACTCATAAAATAAAGTTGTTGCCAATGTGAGAAATTATGTGACAGAACTTATGGCAGGACTAGGTACATGTGTGTCTACTAAGATCAAAAAGTAATGAACCCTAATACCATTGACACATAGCGCAGCCAAATTATTATTAAGGCCTAAATTATCATTACACGGCTGTGTGTCATACGCTGATTTAGCTGAATTACCAAAATAGTGATCATTTATCAGGTAAATGCTCTCAGCTAAATCACCTCATTTAGCTAAATCCTTTCATTTTTCTTATAATTTAGGCTATAAGATTGTGCTAGAGCTAGAGCTTCCGTTTAAGGTTTTTTATCTTTAAAGCGTGATATAAACGCCCAAGCTATGAAATATGACTTCCAAACGATTTCAAAACAGGACTAAGAATCGTTTTTCTTCTGTTGTGGTAATAGTTGCATAAATTTAATGGCCAATTGGCTATGTAACTCATCTTTTTAAAAATGTGACAGATAAGCAAAGTGCTATGTGTCACCAATCTACTAACGATGAAGACGAGCTAAATTACGAATTAGCTAAATTATAATTAGGGCCGCTATGTGTCAATGGCATAAGTTCCGTATTCGACAAAGGTGATAAAATTGATTTAATCGTAATATGTTATAAATCTCGAAAGTCTAACCAATTTACATATATCTCTGTTATTCATCTTTTTTATTTTCATAATATTAATTATTTTCAGAGATTATTCTGGAAAGTATCTTGTTACTAGTTAGATTAAAATATATTAGGCAAAATCAAGTTTTTCAATATTCAATTTTAAAAGTAATTAAATCTTATTTAATATTAAACAAAATTAAAATTTTTCAATATTTTATTGCTATTTAATATATTGTGTATAATGTAAAAAGTGAATAGAACTAAACTAGAACCTAGTGAGCTTATTAGAAATATAGTTACATACAAAAATAAATGAAATTGATAATATAAGAAAAATACATATTAATAAATTATTGATTATTAGAAAGAATTTTAAAACTAATATAAATAATATTCATTGTATAAATTGTATAAATGATTTAATGGTAATTGTAAATCAACAAAAAATAACATCAAGAAATAATAAGAAGATGTTTTTCTATCAAACGCAATTCAATATTTGGACCAAAAATTATGTCTGAAAACTTAAATGGAACTTTATCGCATTCCTGAAAGTGTTTTTTTTTTAAGCTTTTTTGCAAGACTCTCTATTAGTAAAACATTATGTCTTAATTTCGATGGAAATAAAATAAGTGAGTTTTGAAAGCGAATGCATATGTATTCTGTTCTAAATTTTTCTTACTGTTACTGATTTTCAAAAAATTAATTCAACTATTAATTTCAGTTTTTTGTTAGGAGAGCGGTTAGAAAGTATTCGATTATTAACTTTTATAAAATTAAAAATATAACATATCAGTTTGGTTTACATATTCATAAAATTTCCTCGAAATTTTTATTTAAACCACAGATTTTTGAAAATTATGTACGGATATGGTTTAAAATGTGCGACGAAGATTTTGCCACTAATTTGTATTCTACTTAATTTATTTTAGTTTTGTAAATTGTCACAAATAAATGTAGTATCTGTATTTTTTGCAAAGCTACATCTGAATGTTGTACAATTTGAATTTATGTTGTATAGATGCAAAAATTCTAGTCAATAAAAAATGATCACGGCAATAAATAACAAAAATAAACCTGAAAAAAAAAATTTCATAAAATAGCAATTCATTTCAAATATTTGTAAGTCAGATCATATTAATTTGATTTTTTTTTTCAATTATAAGCATTTAGAACGTACTTATAATTATTACTAATGTTGCGATCAGATTACGTACGAAAATGGTAAAAACTAATTCCTGATCTCATAAAAAAATATATACTAATGGAAAATAAGATAATCCGAATAGTTTATGTTAGCAATGGACCTAGGGTGTAGCCTAGTAGGTAGCGTGTTGTTCTGCAATGCGAAGGTCGTGAGTTCAAATCCCGGTCGACGCATAATTCAAGCACACTGCCTGCTTGGGTAAACTTTGGTTACCTCAATCTACGAAAATGTAAAATTCGAAGATAGAGGGTTGTGCGAAAGTCTAACAACCCTTCCAAAATAAATAATGTAAAATGTTAAGGAACCTGAAGGTCAGGAGGCCAAGGCCCGATTTGGTCCGTAGTGCCATTGTAGAAGAATGGACACATTTGATGCAAACACCCGCTCCTTACAAAATATTTTTATAATGAAGGCTGATTCAATTCTTGTTACGGAACTGTTAGAATGCAGTTTTGGTATTTTTTGTTTACGTATTGAAGAGCCTTAAGGACATGTGAATAGTTGTAGCTTAACAGGACTGCGATTATGCGTAAAGCCCAATCATACAATACTATAGATAAGATCGAATTCAATTACCTTAAATGTCGGACTGTAACGTCCTAAGTCTTGAATGTCAGCGCCGAATGAGGTCATTTGAAAACAACCATTGTAGTTGTATGTTTTTTCCAAGAAATGTTTGGATAGAGCCGAATCGCCATAAAGCAATGAGCGTAGTGGCGCTGGTGGCGGCTGCAATAGTGGCTATCTGACTTTGCCGCTCGCACAACACAATTCTGGCGGTTCATTCGCGAACCTCAACGCATTGCAATGCTGACACACAACATTCAATGCCCCAATATTAACGAATGATAGAGCACTGTAATCGATGATGGAATCGTAGCGGAAAGCAGCACGATGCTAATCGACATTGCCGATGTTTCTTGTTGCGTTTGTCGAACTTCTTGTGTTCGTTCTACTCGAACCTGTGAAATAAGTATGCGTCTCTGCTGAGCATCTCGTGCGCGTTCTTCATCAGTTTGACTCGCACGAATATTCGCAACTCTTTTTGCATTATGACTCCGTTGTGCAATGTTTGATCTCCTGATTGGCGGCATATTGCCAATCAATCAATCAGAAGAACGCTTGCTGGAAAAAATTACGGAGAATTCTAAAAATTTACTTGGATTCACTGTTTCACAAATTACCAAAAAATTGGATTACAAACGAACTCGATCAAATCAACAATGGCGTGCTTCTCGCACGGACAATTGTACGTCGCCTGTAGGAAAACACATGGCGACATGGTCATACATATACATATTTTTGTACATATGTGTGACCATGTGGCCGTGTGTTTTGATTTGCGTTCGTCCGGAATTTTTTTTTTATTTGTAGATCTCTACAGCAGAGACTATTCCGAACAAAAAAAAAATTCATGCAAATCGGGTGAATAGTTGCGAACAACAAACGAAAAAATTTCTCCATAAAAAATGTACTGAAAATGAAATTTTCCAAATTTTCCAATTTTCCGGGAAAATTTGCAATTTTTGGCTCCGTTAGGATCTAAGTTGGGCTTTAACGAACACAACAAAAAAACTTTGAGCCAAATCGGATGAACGTTTGCTGAGGTACACGTGTACACACGTAGACCACTTATTTTTATATATTAAGATGAATTATAAGAGATACTCCACCCGCTCTAGAATGCGTTCTATCTGTTCTGTGGATAAAATAATTATAATTATTAAATGAAGCATTACTCTTTAACCAAGTCTCAGATATTAAAGCGATATCAATTTTTTTCGTAACTTAAATTCAAAGAATTCAATTTTCCTTTTCATAATACTTTAGGCATTCCAAATTAATATGTTTAAACAATCATCATTATTACCCATTATATAAATACTTAATAGCTAATTCTGTTATGACTCTGATCATTTTTGGATATACATATTGCTAGGTTGCTAAGAACTTCGTCAAGAAGTTTATGTATTTCTTCCACAGAGAAGAAATTTCGATTTCCCAGAGGGCTATTTGAAGTCCAAGATTTGGATCATTAGCTAGATGGTTAGGCCGCAGTTTGCGCATTTAGTTTGATCGTTTTAGACGGCTGAGCATTCTGACTTGTCATGCTGCAGGCTGCAGATAATGCACTTAGGCAATTGAAAGCAGTGAGCTCACCCGTGGCCAAAAGATTGGCAGTTACGGCATTGCGTAGGTCCAGATTGCTTGCGCGACTTATGAGTTTTAGAGAATTAATAATAAAAAAAAAACAAATTATTTAAAAGACGACCACTTTATTCGAGTGTTAACTGCTAAGTCACAAATAAATTTACATTCAGATAATTCTTAGGTGCAATATTAATTTGAGAATCAAGAATTTATGTAACGTGATATATGTAATTGAAATGTTTTTAGCTTGAGAATCAAGAATTTATGTAACATGATATAATTGAAATGTTTTTAGCTTGGGAAAATATAAATTGGAAGAAATAGCGTCTGGGAATGTGCTGATTCGACGCGTATTATGATTCCGTAACTCCTCCCGCCTTGGAATGAAGCGACGCCCAAAGGAGTCGATTCGGAATGTCCTCTGCTATAGCCTTGATAGATGATTCTGGTTCTGTTTTCAGGATGTTGGTGTTGATGTTGATTTTTGATGAATGCGATGAAGTCACGAATTTGGTATATAGGATGCTGATGATGAAGGTAAGTGCTATGATGACTGCGAGGATAATAAGTTCGATGTCCTTTTTACTGGTTTCTATAGTTAATAATTTGATAGCTGATTTGTTTTCGAAGTGGTAAGCCTTGAGTTTTTGTAAGTTTAGTTTATTAGAATTATTGATTGTAGCGTTGATCTTGTTGAAAATTGAAAGATATATGAGTACATCATCCCATTAGGTGTTGCAGTTATCTTCGTAAGTAATTCCGTTGACTTCTACTGTGCAATTTTCAAAGTGAAGGAGTGTTTGGCCCTTTGCGTGTCGTTGTTTTGATTCGCAGGATGAATTGATTGCTATTGGTGGAGTATTAATCAGAAGTAAATAATTAGGTTGTGGTGAGTAGATTTTTATTTCCTTTGGAACTTCTGTTAGATTGCAAGAAGCTGGTTTGTCTTGGATAAGATTCGCAATGCATTTAGAGTCCCTCGTCCTTTCCTGATGTGTTGCTTCTTTGCAGTAGTAAGTTCCTTCTATCTTTGGACATGCTTCGTCGAAACATTGAATTATCTGTTCATTAAGGGCACAAAAGGGTTTTGTGATAATGGATAGGGTTTTATTTATTGGTAAAGGAATTAGATGAAAAAGGGAGAATTTTTTATTTGGGATTCGGGGAATCAAAATATTGAATATTATATTTGTGTTGTTGTAAGATGCTTGTAAACCAAGAAATTCGTACAGTTGTTCATCGGAACTTACTTGTATTGATTGATTTTCGAACATGTTGCTGATTTCTGTCAGCTCCTTAGGGTTTAGGATAAATTTTGATATTATATTTAATCTTGCAAGTATTACTGCTTCTCCAATGTTTGAAAGGTGACTATTCAATAGATCTATACTGTAGTTAATTTGTGTAATGTATTGCAATTGTTTTAAGTAATGGTTTTCTTCTTTGATTTTGTTGCGATATTGATTTGAGTAATTTTGAATAATTTCTTGTTGTAATATGGTTTGTAATGTTGTAAAACCGTTCGATCATTTGATGGTTTTAGTGCGGTTTGTTTATTTGCTTGTATATTGATTTCCCGTTGGTTTGATTTAAGGGTTTCGATTTCTAAGTTCAGTTGAGAAGCATCTTCGGCATCCATGTTGCCAGTAATAACTTTAATGACAGAGCCAAGACCATTGATAAGTCCTCTTTTGTTTCTACGCTTCGGGGTTAAAGTATCTAATTTGTGGTTAAGTTCTTTTATCTTAATTTCCGTAATTCTAATAAGGTCTGTTATTTGTTTGGTGTCAGTATCCGTCGTTATAGTTTTAAGTGAGTCCGTGATTTTGTAGATGTTGTCTTTGTAGTTGTCCAGTTTAACTATGTGTATAAGCCTGTTATAGTCTTCTATTATTTTTGCGTTTCCAAGTCGTAGTGAAAGTAGTCCTTTGCTGTTGTTCAAGTCATGAAGTTCCAATCTCTGTGCATTCGTCTGTAGTCCGTGTCTGGTCATGAGAATCCTGAAATTTTCGTTTACGTTTGATTTTAGATTTATGTAATTTTTTATTGTCATGTGTAATTACTGTTATGTTTCTGTCATGTCTAACCTTATGTTCGCTAAATCTAAGTGTTAACTTATTTCTTCTAAATTCTTTTCTTAAAATAATTTCGTTTTCCTTCATTTCGGTAAGGGGTTCCCTGTCTTTATTTAATTTTTCTGTGTTTCTGGTTACTACTTTTTGGATATGCTCTTTAACCTGTGGGTATAATTTTGCTTGGTATTCGTTAAGTTTTTGTAAGTATTCATGGGTATTATCATATTGGATGTTTTTATTAAATGAATGGGTTTTTCCATTAAAAAGTTCAAAGGGTGTGTGCTGTGTTACAGAATGTATAGCATTATTATAGGAGGTTATTGTTTCATTAAGGATGTCGTCGTGATCTCTATCCTTGTTTTTGTCATAAATAATTCTATAAATTTCTGTGAATGTAGAGTGCATGCGTTCTACTACGCCATTGCTACTGGTTTGCTGGAACGAAGTAATGTGGAGTTCAATATTATATTGTTGGCAAAAATCTTTGAAGAGATTTGAAGTGAACTCTGTTCCTTGATCCGAGACAATTTTCTTTGGGATGCCGTGAAGGCTTATAAAGTGTTTGATGGACTTAACGATATTGAGGCTATTGCGTACATTTAGAGTATAGGCCGCTGAGAATTTCGAAAATTTATCTATTATGGTAAGAATTTGTTTATTGTTTATGCTATATATGTCAATGTGTAGTATATCAAGGAGTTTTTCTGTAATTTCGGGAATTTGATATAAGGGTCTGGGGGGGTTTCGGTCGTATTTAAGACGTTTACAACTTCCACAATTGTTAATAGTTTTTGTGATTTTTGTTTTCATATAAGGGAAAAAATATTCGCGTTTAAGGTGGAGAAGTGTTTCGTTTATACCTCTATGTTTACTTTTTGTGTGATAGTCGTTTATAATTTTATCCTGTTCATCTTCCTCTTGTATGTCTTTTAGTATTTCAGTGCATCTGATTAATTTGAGAGTATTACTATTGGAGAAAAATTTGGAAAAGGTTGATTGGACTAGTTTCAATATTTCATCTGTTGTATAGATTGCTGTTACCTTATTTGGCGGCAAATATTTTTTAAAAATATCTGTTAAAATTGATTCTGAGTAGTCCTGCAAACGAATTCTTCGTCTTTGTTTATTTTTAAATATTGCTTTTAGCAGTGTGTGTGGGGGTTCGTTTGATTTTTCTAAAATAAGTTGAAGATTAAATTCGTTGAGAGGACGTTCGGATATGTGTATCCCATCGTCTAGGTTTTCTTCTGCAGAGTGAATAGTCGACCCATTTGTTGATTGGATTGCATTATTTGTTGTGGATTCGTTGATGTTTAGTTCGATGTTATTATTGTCTGGATCTCTTCCAATCTTGATTCGACTTAGTGCATCCGCGTTGGTATTTTGTTTACCTTTTTTATACGCGATTTCGTAGGCAAATTCTTCCAATTTAAGTCGCCAACGTACGAGTCGAGAATTTGGGTCCTTTAAGCTCATAAGCCACAACAGTGGTTTATGGTCTGTCACTATTTTGAATTTATGTCCGAAAAGGTATGCGCGAAAATATTTAGTCGCCCAAACAATCGCTAGCAGTTCCTTTTCGATCGTCGAGTAGTTAATCTCAGAGTCTGTCAGTGTACGACTCGCATAACAAATAGGACGATCGCTGCCAACGAGACCTTGGGATAATATAGCGCCAATCGCGAAGCTGCTTGCATCGGTTGTAAGAATGAAAGGTTTGGAAAAGTCTGGGTATTGTAGCAGCGGGTCGTTCATAAGGATTTGTTTGCACTCTTCGAATTTTTTCACATAGTTTTCGGTTAGTTCAACTTTCCTACCCTTTTTTAAGCATTCTGTTAGGGGTTTTGTTAGTCTTGCGAAGTTGTTAATAAATTTACGGTAGTAACCCAGAAGACCTAAAAAGGATTTTATTTGTGTCGAATTTCGTGGGATTGGGAAATTTTTTATTGCGTGGATCTTGTCTGGGTTTGGTTTCACTTTTTCATTTGTTCCAAGGTGACCTAGAAATGCCACCTCTTTACGTAGAAATTCCGATTTATCAATTTGAATTTTGAAATTAGATTCTAATAATTTGTCAAAAACTTTTTTGAGGTTTTCGATATGTTCTTGTAGGGATGTAGAAAAGATAATGATATCGTCTAGGTAGACTAGACAGACTTTTCCTTGCAAATCTTGCAGAACATAATCCATTACTCTCTGAAAGGTTGAAGGAGCGTTTTTTAATCCGAAGGGCATTCGAACGTATTCATAGTGCCCTCCTTCGACTGTGAAAGCAGTCTTTTTTATATCTTTTGATTCCATTTCGATTTGGTGGAACCCGCTGGCTAAATTTAAGGTACTAGATTCATTTAAGGGTTCGTTATGCATGGGAGAGATGCTAAAATGGTTTATTTCAGAAAATGTTTGTGGTGTAAATCTTTCAACTTTTAATGGTTGTTCTAAGAATAGAATTTGGTCGACATCTGAATTATTAGTCACTTCCATTATACCGTACCAATTTTTGGCTTTGTACACTCCTTCTGGTATTGTAAGGTTGGGCTTAATTTCTGTAGTTCTGATATAAAAGTTACTATTTTCCGTATCTACTGGTAGTTTAACTATTTGCTTGGAATGAGGGGCTATATTGTATCTTCCAGACATAAAATTGGGTTTGTAGTTTAGGGTAATTGTTGAGTTTCTTGTGATTAGGACGTGATTCACTAGGTCAACTTTAGCTCCTAAAGATGTTAGTGTGTCCAGTCCAAGGAGTCCGTCGAAATATCGGTGAAATTGAAATGCTAAAAATTTATTGGTCCCTGGTTCATTAAATTCGCTAAAATTTGGCAGTATCACTAATTTGTCTATCTTGTGATTGCCAAGTATAGTAGTGATTGTGGTTGGTTGTATCTTTATAATGTCTTTTGGATAAATAATTCTGAGTTTATAAATGAAGAGGAAGCACCGGTATCAATTAAAAATTTTAGGGGAGGTCCATATGGTGTTGAAATGTTTATATAAGGAAGGATGTAACCGTGTTTATTTATGTCTAGGTATCCGATTGGTTTGTCGAGGCAGATATGGGAAAATTTCTTTCATCTATTACCGCTTCAGATTCAGTTTCTGGGTCATTCGTATAAAATTGGTCTAGATTAGGGAGAGAGTTTTCATTTGATTCGTAGCTATAGTTTTCATTTATTTCTTGGTTGAAATTTTCATTCGTTTCGTGGTTATGGAGTTCTTCTGAAATAAAATTTGCTGGGCCGTTTTGTTTGAAAAAATTGTTTCGTTGTGGATTTTGTTGGGGTTGATATTGTGTTGGTTGTCGATAGCGAGTATTACTTGAGTTTGAGTCCATTGGCTCTGGGGGTGGTAAACGTTTCCGTTGGGAAAATTGTTGAGATCCTTGATGGTTACCCTGTGGCGAAAATTTCCTGTTCTGTGGGAAAGAATTAAGATGGGGTTGGTAATATCTGAAGGGTCGTTGGGGTGTAGTATTGAATCGTGAATATTGTCTTTGATTTTGGGGTGAAGTTATTGGAACTTGGGTTTGGTAGTTGATCTTTTGTGTTTTATTATGAGGTTTACCATAATTTTGATCTGTTTTTGAGTAAAATATATTTTGTTCTTCTATACAAAATGAAAATGCTTCGGCAAGTGAAGTTGGTTTCATTGCACGAATAGTTGAACCTAAAGGTTCTTTGAGACCAATGAGGAACGTATTTAGACACATTTCGGAATATAAAGTTCTTTTTGCCGCAATTACGTTTTCGTCTTTCTCGTGAATTTTTATGTGGTTTTGCATTGTTGCAAAAATTTCGATCACTACACTGTGAAATTCTTCCAACGTTTTGTTATTTTGACGTAAATTATGTACGTCACGAATCAAGGAGGTTTCGTTTCTCTTGTCCGAATAGTGCAAGATGAGATTCTCCTTAATGTCGTCCCAATCGAGGGTCGTGCCGTACATATTTAGTACTTCGTTGGCAGGACCTTCGATTTTATTCCTCACGGCACGTAGTATTATTTTACCGTAGGGAGTACCGTCAATATGTTTAATGATTTCGAAGATTTCTTCAACATTGCTTATGAATTCGAACAATAATCGCGGATTCCCATCGAATTTGGGCAAATCTTTAACTGCGTCGGGTATTCTGAGGTTGTTGAAAGCACTTTCCATTTTTAAAATATTTTCGGACGATTTTGCTGGGCTCACTTTTTTAACACTTTTAGAGTCACTTTCCAAAGGATTGGCAGAAACACTTGTAGTAATTGAAAATGAAGAAATTTTATTTAATAGTTCGTCGATTTCTTGGTTTTGTGTATTGTTTTCCATAGGAAGGATTAAGGATAACAAAGGAATAAATCAGATAAATTCAAGTTTTGACTTACATGCAGCTGTATAACATCAGTAAAATGGCCATCGTTTACTGGTTCGATTGTGGAATAAAGATTTAAAAATCACCAACTTTATGTTAAGTTGTTTCCTGGTATTATACGCTTTTTCTTTACAAACACCGCTGTTCCTGCGATATAATTAACACGTCGTTTGTCACAAACACCGCTATTCCTGCGATTGACACTAGCACTTTTTAGTGAGAAACCGTCACAATTCGTACTGTTGATATGTTAATTTTTCAAAAAGGATAACACGTATCCTACCGACTGCGCCACTTATGAGTTTTAGAGAATTAATAATAAAAAAAAAACAAATTATTTAAAAGACGACCACTTTATTCGAGTGTTAACTGCTAAGTCACAAATAATTTTACATTCAGATAATTCTTAGGTGCAATATTAATTTGAGAATCAAGAATTTATGTAACATGATATAATTGAAATGTTTTTAGCTTGGGAAAATATAAATTGGAAGAAATAGCGTCTGGGAATGTGCTGACTCGACAATGTGCTGATTCGACGCGTATTATGATTCCGTAACTCGCGTGTAGTAGTTCCATTGTATAATGGTATGCATAATAGCTTTAGTTTTTTTTCAATTCAGATAGCTTCACTGTACTCCGATTAAAATACAATAAATAAGCCGCCTGCTCATTATACCTTTTAGAGTTTAAGTTAATTTTTTTCAGGCTCTCACATTCAATGCTGTGGTTCTTTGCAATGTGTTTTTTAAGATCATTGCAGTCCATATCGTGTAAGCCCGTGAGCACTATTTTAATTGGTCGCTTATCGATCCTTTCGTGTGTGTAGAAACCAACTTTTTTTAGATATAAGGAAGCTCGGAAGTAGTTCATAATTGTCGATCGTATCTACAATTACTTTTTTTCCCGTAGACATATGTTTTATGGTAAAATTTAAAATTTTTATCTCCGTCATAAATACCTTGATTGTATCGAGGCTCAAATTCTGGAAAATAATAGGTGGAACCTTTATCTTTGAACTGGAAATAGCTGTATTTTGCATTTCATCTTCATCTTGATTGGGCTCCGAATCCCGGAGTGCATGGAATCAATTTGCGTTATGAGATCCTGACATCTCCGTAAAGCTGTTTAATCGAGGAAGTTTCAACCTATCCCTTATTAGACTACCAGGGGAGAATCCCCCCGGATCCTTTTCGTGCTATTTGTAGTTATTGTGTGATTTTTTTATTTCTTAACAATAGACTATACACTTTTAATTAATCACTGAGATTTACACAAATGCGACCACTCCTGACCGTCTCTTGGCTGCAACTTACTGCGTAAATAATAATTATTAAAAGCAAATTAATAGTGTAATTAGTTTTTTTTTAATATTTAAATTTATTTGCCAATTTCCGTCCGCTGGTGTTTAGGTTTCAAGGCCTACTCCCAGTTTTTATTTCGCAGTTGTGATATTTCATAGTTTATCTCCTTCTGGAGAAATTGAACTTCTTTTTTTAAAGCGGGATCCCTACATCTTTGCCATTGACGTCTTTTCTTGTTTCGAGCTGAGATTAGATTTTTAATTTCATTTGGGAGAGTGATACTGTTTTCCTTGATAGTCATTTTCGGCGTAGATTTATCGGCGGCTTCGATAACTTTGGAAGAGAAACTATTCACCATTTCGTCGATTAAATCGGGGCTAGTTTCAGATAGGTCGAGGTTGTTGATAGATAGAGAGTTGCACAGGAGGCGGTGATAGGTTTTCCATCGCGTTGAATAATTTCGGATTTGAACAGAGCTATTTATCACTGGTACTTCATCCAATAGGAAAAATAGAATCGGAAGATGAGAGGACGAAAGTTCTTGGACAGTTGTAGGTTGGGAGACATTAATGAGGCCAAAGCTAATAGCTAGGTCGAGGGTAGAGGAAAGCCCATTAGGTGGATGGTATGTGGTTTCGGTTGGTGTATGAACTATTCCATTTCCCTTGGCTAATTCATCGAAGAGTAGTCGACCGGCTTTGTTGGTTTGAGGACAGTTCCAGTGCTGGTGTTTGCCATTAAAATCACCACAGAGTAGCATTTTATTTTTTGTTCTGGTGAGCTATTTAGCATCAAATTGGAATTTTATCAATTTTTCAGACGTAACATGCGTTCCTGGGAAGTAACTGGTTGTTAAGATTATTTATATGTCTGCTAACTTGATAGATAATGAGCCGATTTCATCGGTATTAGGAACGGGCACAAGAGAATGTTTAATTTGTTTATCGATAATTATTGCAACGCCGCCAGCCTTTTTATTTTCTTTATCATGTCTATAGACTGAGTAAAGGGGATCAGACAATTTATCGGTAGGCTTAAGCCAAGTTTCTGTTATAATAACAATGTCTACATTTTTCTCTTTAATGAAACAGAAGGTTTCAATGATTTTGTTTCTGATGCTTTGTGTATTCCACAGCATACATTTTAACTTTCGTTTATGGTCCATAAACATACTTGTTGGCAAGTCTTAATATTACGTGGAACTGGTCTAGCTTAGTTTTGCATGTAGATAGCTGCGTAATTAGGTCAGCTGCGAGTAAAGTTAGCTGCTCAGGAGATAGAAGATATTCAGTTGGCTTAGTGCTACTGGAGTGATTGACGTTGTTGGCTGCATGCGCGTGCATGCGTTGTGCGCTTGAATTCCAGGTTGTGGAAGTTGGAGTGGAAATAGAATTAGGCCTTGGAGTTCCTGGCAGTGATGGAAATTCTCTCTCAGACAACAGGAAGCTAGGTGGAGTTGGCTGCACGGATGAATTTTGGAACGCAATTTTATTGGACGCCTTACCATTGAGTTTTTTTAATTTCCAAGTAGTTTTGCCTGGTACTGCAATTTGTTAAGTGCCGGAGGCCTAGGAGAGAATTATTTTGACCCGAAAGCCAAAATAATTCTGAAAGGAAGAACAAGGTTCGAGATAGACAGGGCTGAGATACACCTACATCCATCTCAGTGACAATCTACTATGTGCTGGTGCGACGCGCTAGCTGATGCCGGGTCTAGCTGCGGTAGGCGTGTGGGGGGATTCGCTGCACTAGAAGGTCATGAAACCCAATTGGCCTGTCATAACAAAAATAAATCGCGAGTAGTGAGCTCGCCGCATCGACTTATCCAAGTCGGAAGGACAACGAAAAGAAAAAAAAAGGCCTGCGACTGGTCACGAATACTGATTCGACCAGATGTGTTGTGGTTTAGGCCGAGGAGAGAATTATTTTGACAACCAAGTCGCAATAATTCAAAAGGGAAACGAAAATACGTCAGGGTTCGCGGAAAGGAAGGGCCAATTCCACCTACGTCCGAATTGGTGGCTGAAGATGGAACGGAAGCGACACGGTTGCTGGCGGCCGGGACTAGCTACGGCAGTGTGGGGGGGGGGGGGGTACTTGTTCCATAATCAGACCATTAAACCCATGGCCTGGACAACAAAATTTCGTGTCGGCTTACTCCGGGTTGGGTGAAAATTGGGACTATTTTCCCAACAGCCACGACATTCCTTAAAGAAAAATAGCTCGTCGTGGCCCCATGTCGAGGTTCGGGGATCATGAGCTATTCGCTCGGGTTCATTTTACTTTGGCTCTTTAGCCGATATACATCGCGTCAAAGTAATATTGTATATTTTCCCACAAAAAAATCTATGTGCCAAAAAAAGGAATCAAAATAACAAAAGAAAATAATAAAAAAACTTACCCAATCATGAAACTTAGTTTAAATTTTTTTTTTCTTCGGGTTATTAATTTTAAATTTTTATTTTAATTTTATTAATTTATTATTACGTCTGTCTGTTAGTCCGGTCGGTCCTGTCTGTTTGTCCTCTTTTTTTTTTATTATTTAATTACTGTGAAGTTTCATCTTGTTATTTATTTAATTTTTAATTCTATTTAATTTTATGTATTTCATCTTGTCATTTAATTAATTTTTAATTCTATTTAATTTTATGTATTTCATCTCGTTATTTATTTAATTTTTAATTCTCTTCTTCTTCTTCTTTGCAATCGCACAATTCACACACGTTTTTACTTTCTCGCGCAATTCAAAACGGAATCGAATAATTTTTTTTTTCTTTCGAATTTCTATAGCGCAACGTCTGATTTTCGCGCGAAAGAACTTAGAGACGACTTCATTTCTCTTTGTAACGGAAAGAACTCTGTAGAACGTGGGAACGGCGTATGAAGCCGTTGGTTATCCTTACAGAATTCCTTCCGCCAACAAATTTTAGCGGTTTATTCCTCGGCTTGGAGCGCGATTTTTGCCGGCTAGCTAGGAACGTGGGAGTGGGATTGCCGAGGAATTATTTATCCGCTCTTGTAACGCGCTACACAGAATTAAGAAACGATTGATCACCTGCCGAACCCACTCATATTCCCCCCTTCACTCGACCGAACAAACAAAAAAAAACTAAACGAATTATGCGTAGATCATCATGAGGAGGCTAATCCTGCGGAGCCCCAGAGCGGACTCTCTACTCACTATGCATGATAATGTTTTTCGGAATTTCTCTAAGAAAAAAACAATAAGACGACGTGAAACGAAGAACTTTTTTTTTTTTTTATCCGAATGTCGCCGAGTTCGCACCTGCGGAAACAATCACAAAAATCTTTACAGAAGACTTAACGCAAAAAGAAAATATTTAAAGCACAATTCAAAAAAAAACTTTTATTAAATAGTTCTTTTTTTCTAAAAAAAACCTGATTCGGGGCCCCTGGTTTCCAATGCAGAGCGTAGTCCCACGGATCGCTGCACGAAAAGTTCTCTTGTTCCTTACTTTTCTGAATCTGTGGCGGCTGCTCGAAGTTCACTTCACAATTTTTCGTTAGTTTTTTTTTTTTTTTTTAATTTTTATTTATTTTTTTTTTTTTTTATTTTGTTTTTTTTTTTAAAGAATGTGCCAACTTGCACGATTTATCGTGAATTCAACCAAAAAGAGCAATATATAACTTTTCACTTTTACGTCCTTCGTGGACCACCTCCAAAAATCCAATCCTCTTTTTTTTCATTGTTCGCTCTACGAAAACTTGTAACAGATTTCTTTTTTTTTTTCCCCGGATCAAGGCGTTCTTCGCTTTCTCCACAGATGGCGTAGACGTCGTTTGATAGTTATTATTAGAGAATTTTTTTTTTGTTTTTACAAATTGCAACTAATTTAATTTGTTTTGGGTGCGAACTCTTTGGAACAACCAAGATGAAAGAAAATAATTTTTTAGGAAAGAGAATGTTGCCTCAAGAAACCAAAAAACACAAAATAAAAAGTTAAAAATAAAATAAGTGGAAAAAAAAAACAATTCCGTCCCACTTTGCAACATCTTGCACTTAAAAAAAAAATCAATCCGTCCGAGATGTTTTTTTAATGCCGCCCGCGCGCGATGTGTGGAGGAAAAAAAAACCCGAAAACGATCCAAAACGTGGTTCGCCGTCGTCGTCCGCCAGAGAAGAAAAAAAACTCTGCACCTCGCCGAAAGAAATCGCACCGCCCGACTGCACGCGGTCTTTTTTCTGATCGGCCGGCAACAAAACTAACGGCACCTTCCTTTGAATTTTTTTGGTTGCCAACTTGCTGGCTCCAGGGCTCTCGAACCTTTTCGATGCCGGTCATTTTACAGCGATCGCAAAAACTTTTAGTCAATAAAAAATTGTTGGGCGCAACTCAACAGATGCTTTGACGACGGCGTCTGGTGGTTTGACGCCAACCTGCCCACCCAACCTTAGCCATACTTCTTCCGCGAAGTCTTCCTTGTATGGCCCCAAGAAGAGAGGAGGAGGATCCGTGGAGGTTAGAGGAGGGTTTTCAAATTATGACTCTAGTGCTTCATTTGGATATTTTACAATTTATTACACCTATTATTTCTTTTCCATTTTCTTCTTTACAAATCCGAGAGGACAATATTAAATTCTTCGTGCCTAAATGCAAGTACTTCGAGAGAAAAAAAAATTACAAGATTAAATAAAATAAGAAGAGAAATTTTACCTTCAAAATTAATCGCTCTCTCGTGTTCAATCTTGTCATACAGGTAATTCAGTTTATGACTTGTGTAAACTAGTGTAAGGTACTTTACGCTACAATCAATTTCTTTATTAAATTATAAATGTCGCAGCCCAAGGTATACAGGCCTTGAATTGACTTTAACTTTTTTCTTGTTTCTCTTTTTTATACTCTAGATGGAATCTGAGAGTATTATAAGTTTGCTCTAAGGTTTGTAACGCTAAGAAATAAGGCTTGGAGAAAAAAATGAATGATACAGATGTTAATATTATAACTTTAAAATCTCAAAACCGGATGTCCGTCTGTCCGTCCGTCCGTCTGTCCGTCCGTCCGTCTGTCCGTCCGTCCGTCTGTCCGTCTGTTCGCTCTCTAGCTTGAGAACGCGTTGAGCTAGAAAGCTCAAATTTCGTACACGTCGTTTTTGACAAAAAAGTAAGGTCAAGTTCGTGCACGGGCCAAATCGCTCCACCCCTTCTACCCCCTCCCATACAAAATGATACAAATGCGCAATTTGACAATAAACGGATTTGCTCGAAAAGTATAAAAGCTATTTGCCTGAAATTTGGAATATATTACTTTTATGATAATATCAATCTACCGTAAAAAAATTATGCGTGTCCTCCCCCTCCTTCTACCACCTCCCATACAAACTGTACTTGTCATGAATTACTCTAAGCCAATTTACACAGTGCGTATAAAATTAACCGGGCTGTAATTGTGCACCAAATATTATTTTAAAATTGTTAGTAAGGCCAAGAAATATTAGACGATTAGCTTCACCCCTTCTACCCGCTCCCATGCAAAATGACACAATTTCGCAATTTGATATTTAATGGATTTACTCGAAAAGTATAAAAGCTATTAATCTGAATTTTGGGATTTATTACTTTTATAATAATATAAATCTACAGTAGAAAAATTATTTGCGTCCTCCCTCTCCTTCCACCCCCTCCCATACAAACTACATTTTTTCATGAAATGCTCTAAGACGATTTTCTCAGAACATATAACATTTATTGAGCTCATATTTTGTAATAAATACTTAATTAGTATTACCACTAAGATCAGAAAAAAATATTTGATTAGCTTCACTGCTTCTACCCCCTCCCATACAATATGACAACAGTTTCACAACTAGACAAAAAATTTATTTTCTTGAAAAGTATGAATGTTACTGGTCTAAAATTTAAGAGATGTTAATTTTATGATATTCCTAGTTATTTCTGAACAAATCACTAAAATCCCCCCACTCTATCTACCACCTCCCACACAAACTGAACATTTTCACTAAATCTAACACACTAATTTTCTCAACTCATATTCAATTTTTGGAGTAAGCATTTTGTATAAACAATTTTATAGCTACTTTAGCATGATGGGGAAAAAATTAGTTCAATGCTATCACCCCTTCTAACACTCCCCATACAAAATTGGGATCACAAAAAATTCTATTTCATCTAGAGTATCGTAAGATTGCGCTTTACGCGTAATCGTAGCCCTGTTATGTTTTAGTTTGAATTGTTAGATTAATCAAAAAAAAAAAAAAACAAACCGTATGACTATTCCTTCGTGTGATCAACATATTGTCGCACGTTTTCCATCAATTAAAGTGGTTTAATTATTTAAATACAATTACGGCATTTAGCTATCTCTGATACCTAGAGATGGGAAATCTGACTCTTTTCATGAGTCGACTCATTTCAACTCACTCACTTGATTGAGTCGATCAAAAAGACTGCTTCAAAAGAGTCACAAGACTATTAGAGGCTATTTTCTTTCTAAATGAGACAAGTTCATGATAATTTTGTCTATAAATCAATATTCATCCGTCAATCATTTTGTTCATAAAAGAAAGATTTCCGATCTTATTTTACTAAATAAGTATATTGTTTTTCAAAAAACTTTAGATGCAAAAATAAAAGACTTTTCGTAATATATATAGATTTGAAAGAAAAGAATTCCGAATTCTACACTGTTACGCTTTATTATTCGTTACGTTTCGCTCTCCGCTGAGACCTTTTACAATCCGAAAATCTTTTCTTTCAATTCAAAATGCACTGTGAAAACATTCACCAAACTGTAACTGTGTCGCAGCGTAATCGCACTTCGCACACTTCCTGTGCCATATACAAATGCATCATCGAGTTGGTGTAGTGAGGTGACACAATTGTTGCAATATAACTCTTTTGAGGTGAGTCGCAACAGTCGCCTCAGTAAACTGACTGGCACATTTCGAGTGACACACTCCTGAGTTGCCCATCTCTACTGATACCTCACGCTATTTGACTTTCGTTTGTAATGCAAAACAAAAAAAAAATTCTCGATTCAGTTTTTTTTTTTTTTTTTTGTTTTAAATGATCATTTTAAGAAAAATATCTGATTTTTACTTTTGTTTAGTTTACTCTGTTGTAATTTTTATGCGGTCAAGGTCGAATCACAAAAAAAATTCACCCGCACAAGGTACTTTCTTGACGAGTGGAGAAATCCTATTTACCAATCTCTTTATTTGTTTTTTTGTTGTTGCATTTGAGCACCTCGTTGCTAGATTCGCGCGAAACACGCACAATTTTATTTTTGTAGTCGCGTGCTGCAGCGCGGCGTTAAAGGAATTATGACGAGACTGCGCGCACTGTCTTATCGTTTCGGACGCAAAAAAAAATTGACGCGCGTTTTTTCCCGTGCGATATTCGGATCGAATCGCGGATTCCTTTTTCCCTTTTCTTCCTTCCTCGTTCGCCACGATCACCACACTCTCCGCCTCGTTTTCCGGCATCTTCGTTTCAAACTTCCACTGAGTGACGTGTCGATTGCCGAAGGTCTCTGCTGATCTTGCTAGCAATCGCGCATAAGTTGGGTAATGGTTCAAAAAAATTTTTGAAATATCGACAACAGATGGCGCGAATTTCGTCACACATAACAAATTTGCGTTGTTCGCCATATGGTTTGCGCCGCAGTTTGCACACTTTAGCTGGTCGTCGCGTGTGGCATCGCATGTAGCATGTTTGTGAGCGTCGCCGCAGATAAGGCATTTGGGTACTCTATGGCAGTTCGAGGACCCGTGACCAAAGCGTCGGCAATTTCGAAATTGCGTGAGACCGTTTCGTCTCGGTTTTGGTAGTTCCAGCGAACCATGGTATTTGTAAAGATTCCTTTGCTTGAAAAGAACTTTAGTTTATAATGTATTAAAAAAACACTTGAAGTTCAATTCTCTACTAGAATTTATTTAGAACTTAATAATACTGACAATCAGCGTTGCTTATATAGTAATTAATTGCTGATTATAATGAGTATATGACACACATTATACTGTTTACATGACACATGTTAATTTTGGCATCACAAGAGCTGTAGTTGTTAATTCGAATTGGGATGAAAAATGTGGCTGAATTTTAAGGACAACACTGCTTCGTATTGTTCCTGCTTCGGTGTTTCCCAGTCCAGACACCTTAACTGTCGTCTTATTCTTTCTCAACCGTAAAAGTTGTACAGCTCGTTCTGTTATAAATGTAGCCTGAGAACCTTGATCAATAAGAATTCGTATTTCCTTGTATGATCCATCTGACGCCCTTAGTTTGAGTAGAGCAGTAGCTAATAATGCAAAATTATATTGATTATAATTGGTCGAGGCGTGAGATGTTGTTTCTTGATTCCTAGTTGAATCTGCTTTTGTTATGAAAGCTTCCGACTTAATCTGCTGACTATTCGATCGTATTCTATTTTCATCGTGTAGTAATGTATGATGTTTTCCCTTACATTTTTGGCAAACGTGTTTGCTATTACATTGTCGTACAGTATGTTCAGTGTGCAGACAATTAAAGCAAAGGTTGATGTCTTTGACTATCTTAGATCGTTGTTTTACATCCAAGTCAATAAATTTCTGGCACCGCCATAGATGATGGTCACCCTTGCATACTTTGCAAATTTTTCGACCGTCTCTTCCATGATAAATCGATACAACATGTTGTTTTTTGTTGAATCGTGCTACCGGAGCGTTATTTCGTATTTTTTCTCCTCTTGAAGATTCCAACGTTTGAAATCTATGCTCCAAAAATATTAAGAAGTCCTCCAATGTTTGTACTTCTCTTGGCTTGGTGATTCATTCTTCGTAAAATTTTAACGTGTCGTTATCAATTTTTTGTGATACTAGATGTGTTAAAATTGAACTCCACGTATCAGTCTCAATTCCTAAATTTTTTAACGCCATTAAGCACTCTTTTGATGTGTCATGAAGACTTCTTATGCCTTCTGCTGATTCAAAAGTGAGCCGTTGTTGTCTTAGTAGTCTCTCTAATTGCGCAGAAACTAACAATCTACGATTCTCATAGCGTGTATTGAGCAACTCCCAGGCGGCTTCGTAGTTCTCCTTTGTTACAGACAAATGTTGAAGAAGCTTGCCTGCGCTTCCTGTGATATTGGCTTTCAGGAAGACCAATTTCTCTACATCACTTAAATCATTATTGTCATGTATAACTTGCTTATAGATGTCCTTGAATGTTCCCCATTGCTTGTAGTCACCATCAAACTTCGGGATTTGAATGGACGGTAGCCTAATCTTAATCGCTTTGGTATGTATACCGTCCTCATTTGTTTTTGTGCCTGCAGTAAACAATTTATTATCGTCTGCATATAGTTGGTCATACCTTGTCTGCAGTTCCACGCAAGCCTTGGAGCATTTATCTTCAACTCCGTGATAGAGCGTTGTTGCTTCTTCTTCTACACCTTCTTCAGCAGATGAATATTCGACGTAAGTGTCCGTAAACCGGGTCCAATACGTTTTAATTTGGTGTATAGTTTCTTTAAAATATGCTCCTGGCTGAATTCCAGAACTCTCTGCAGCGCTGATTGTCCTCATCAGTAATGCAGCTAAAGTATTTAGTTTCCTCGCATTGCTGGATTCCGGTCTCGGAACAAACTCCTGCTCTGAATGATGATTGTTCTTTGATGGCTGCCCCAAGGTATGGTCGTCTTCTAGAGGCCTGTTGGATTCCAAGCGTAGCTCGTCTAGTCTTGCATTCAACAAGGCAGAAAGTGTCCTTTGAACATCCTCAATTTCCCGGTAGAATCCGGCTTCGTAATAGGGATGATCTGGAGCTTCTTCGCGGTATTCCTCCATTTTTGCATCTTGGTGCTTGGACAGCGTCCATAGCTGGTTCAAGCATTTCAACCGCTTCTCCACGTATTCGACTGTCTTCCGACTTTCTGGCAAAGCTATTTCTCTGGCAGGTCGGCATGCGTTCGTGGACTGCGTGACACAGTCTGGAGGGATGTGAAGAGGGGATGTCCTCAAGGCTCCATCAGTGGACCATTTATATGGAACTTAATGATGGATGACCTTTTGGCACAGCTCTCGAACGCAAGTAAGGTCGCAGCGTATGCAGACGATCTGCTCATTTTAGTAGAGGGAGATTCCAGAGCTGAGCTGGAGCATAAAGGTACTGCTCTTATGACAACCGTTCTGGAATGGGGACAGAAGGTAGGAGTGGAGGTGTCTAAAGAAAAGTCAGCGATTATGTTGCTTAAAGGCAAACTTTCGCTCTCACGCCCACCCTTGGTAAAGCTTGAGGGCTCTGGGCTCAGATATGTGACCAACATCAGGTATCTGGGCATCAGGGTTTCGGAGCGGTTGAGGTTTGAGCAGCATCTGCGAGAGCTCAGGGAACGTCTCACTACTACTGTGGGACAGATCCGCAGGGTTCTGCGGAAAGAATGGGGCCTGTCCAGGAGAGCGGTACGTATCATATACGGCGGTCTATTCGTTGCATGCGCAGCGTATGGATCGTCGATATGGTACGAGGCCTTGTCGACTGGTTCAGGTGCCCGGTCGATTTACTCTTGCCAACGAGTAGTCCTGCTAGCATGTTTACCTGTATGTCGAACGGTTTCTACCGAAGCCATGCAGGTACTCATTGGTGCTCCACCGTGGGACTTGGAGATGAAGCGTAGAGCTGTCATATACAAGATCCGGAAGGGTGTCCCATTGCTGGATAGCGATTGGTTGACTCAGGAAGAGATCAGGGAGAGGAGCCTTTGCGAATGCAAAGAACTCCTCGACCTCAGGGTGATGTCGATATGGCAAAATAGATGGACAGAAAGTGAAAAGGGAAGGGTGACGCACGAGTTTATTGGAGTCGTGAACTATGCCAGGGAAAACTTGGACTTTGAATTTCCTCTTAGTCTGGGTTTTCTCTTGACGGGACACGGCAGTATGAACGTCTACCTTCACAGAGTAGGCGGAAACGAAACACAGGGCTGCCTATGCGGAGCTGCGCTCGAAAACTGGCAACATATACTGGGAGAATGCCCTAGATACGATGACATCAGAAACCTAACGAATATGGGGATCACCCGTACGGGTAGTAACCTAGATGTCAGCAGTTGCTTATCAAATAGAGATACATTTGAATGTCTCAAAGCCTTTGCGCATGAGGCATTCAGTAGAAGGTGGGCTGACATGGGGAGGTCTAGGAGGGTGTAGAAACATTTGCAGTGAAGGTTCTTTTCTTAATATACGCAGGGAAGGGATAACACTAGTTATCACATACCGGGTGAACGACCAAGGTCAATTCCGGTATAACCTTTTGGGGAGTGCCGTCCCCACGTACCCGAAGCGGAGTGTCACCAGTCACGAGTGGCAAGAAACTCAACTGGTAGTAATTATTAAATTACGAAACCTGACCAGAGGTTTTCTGGTACCACGGGTGTCGGGGAGCCCATGGAAAGTTGCTTCCACCCCCGGCAATGGAAGAAGGCCCTTCGGGGAGTATCGTGGTGGCTGTGGTTTACCGCCCAAATCGCGGGCAGAGTTCCTCGGAGCTCGACGTGGAGTTGCGTTCTCTCAACCCGGTGCCGTGACCGACAGACCGGCAGAGATTTAGATAGGTCTCGCATCCACCAGTATGAATGTCAAACTTGCATTTGGTATAGACTTGTACCTTCGGGGGCGTTAATGATTGTCGTCACAAAAACAATCCGTGACTGCTAAAGACAGCCGTGCGCTAGCAACTTAGTGTCTGGTGTGCACGTTAAACGAACAAGATATGGTTATGGTTATGTCTTCCGACTTGTTGAATCCTTGCGAAAGTTGGTAAGCAGCATTGCCACGTTTTCCCCTGTCTCTTTCTGGGAACGCGCTAGATCTTCCATCTTCAGCTGGTGCAGTTTGACGTCTGAGATGAAGATTTTCCTGTAGTTCGTTGTAATATCACCCCTAAATCAGTTTCAATTTAGGTTCACGGTAACTTGGCCAGTGATATTACAAGAGGCTCGACGGACCAATGTAAAGATTCCTTTGCTTGAAAAGAACTTTAGTTTATAATGTATTAAAAAAACATAACAGAAGTACGATTGGGCATAAAGCCCATTCTTGCGATACTCTAGATGAAAGAGAAATTTTGTAGGGGAACTGATAGAGGGGGTGACGACATTGAACTAATTTTTTCACATGACGATAAGGTTGCTATCAAAATATTTTATGCAAAATTTAGGATTTAAAAATTTAATAGGTGCTGAGAAAATTAGTGTATTGGATGTAATGAAGTAGGGCAGTTTATATGGGAGGTGATAGAAGGAGGGGCGAGTTTTTAATTACTTTCAGAAATAACTATAAACATCATGCTTTTGACATGTTTTAAATTGCAGATCAGTAGCATTCATACTTTTCAGGAAAATCAACTTTTTTTAAAAAAGTTGTGAAATTGTGTCATTTTGTATGGGAGGGGGTAGAAGCGGTGAAGCTAATCGTCTAATTTTTTTTCAGTTTTACTAAAAATTCTAAGTAAATATTTAGTGCACAATTTCAGCTCGATCACTTTTATACGCACTGAGTAAATTGGCTTAGAGCATTTCATGAAAAAGTGCAGTTTGTGTGGGAGGTGGTGGAAGGAAGAAGAGGACTCAAAAAACTTTTGTACAGTAGATTTATATCATCATAAAAGTAATATGTTCCAAATTTCAGATCAATAGCAGTTATATTTTTCGAGCAAATCCGTTTATTGTGAAATTACGAAATTGTGTCATTTTGTATGGGAGGGGGTAGAAGAGGTACAGCTAATCGTCTCATTTTTTTGTCCTACTAATAATTTAAATAAATATTTCGTGCATAGTTTCAGCTCGATAACTATTATACGCACTGAGTAAATTGGTTTAGAGCATTTCGTGAAAAAGTGCAGTTTGTATGGGAGGTGATGGAAGGAGGGGAAAGACACAAATTGTTTTTATAGAGTAGATTGGAATCATCATAAAAGTTGTACATTCCAAATTTCAGATCAGTGTCGTTTGTACTTTTCGAGCAAATCCGTTTATTGTCAGATTGCGAAATTGTGTCATTTTGTATGGGAGGGGGTAGAAGGGGAGGAGCGATTTGGGTCGTTCACGAACTTGACCTTACTTTTTTGTTAAAAACGACGTATACAAAATTTGAACTTTCTAGCTCTACGCGTTCTCAAGCTAGAGAGGACACGGACGGACGGACAGACAGACAGACAGACGGACGGACGGACGGACGGACATCCGGTTTTGAGATTTTTGAGTGATTATATGAACTTCTGCATCATTCATTTTTTTCTCAGAGCCTTACTTCTTGGCGTTACAAACTTTGTGGCAAACTTATAATACTCTCAGATTTCATCTAGAGTATAAACACTTGAAGTTCAATTCTCTACTAGAATTTATTTAGAACTTAATAATACTGACAATCATCGTTGCTTATATAGTAATTAATTGCTGATTATAATGAGTATATGACGCACATTATAATGTTTACATGACACACAAAAATGTCTGAAATTACTTGTCGATACTGACCTATAAATGTTATGCTATGACATAAGATTTTATTTGCATAGCATATCAATGTCATAATCAATGAAGACAAGTAATTTTACAAAATGCTTGATTTGCTTAATTCTAATTTACAATAATACAAGCGAGACAGTGCTTGTGTAAAGTATTTGACTACTTCATGCAATGTCTTCTTGTACAGTATTCATGATGGCGTACGAATTCTTCCGTAGGCCGGACAATTTAACGGAGCCATGCTCAAAGTACATCAAATACATTGCATGCTCGTTGAAATGCTTATTGGCGAGATTAATATGTTTCACGTCGACAACCTTAAGTCCGTTGTCGGTTAGGTGCGTTTTTGGTAGCTCGGGTTCCATGGGGTGCAATTCCGTCAGAATAATTTTAATTGGTTTTTCAGCCCTCGATGGGTGCGTATAAAAATTAACTTTTTTACTCACCAAATGCTGATGCAAGTTTTGCCGAATGTTGTAAATTTTTTGCAGAAAAAAAAAGTTCCTATTACGAATAAAAAAAAGAAAAGTGCTTCTCACGAATATAATAAAAAAAAAGTTTATAATGCAATCAATGAAAGCGTGCTTGTGATGCAATTGAAGATTGTATTAAATTAGTTGCTTTCTATTACAAAACTAAGAATTGAATTAGACCGGTCCAACTCGTTGAGCTATGTATGTAGGTATTAAAATATTATTTACTTTTTTAATTATTAAAATATTTGTTATAACCTTTTTAATTTCAATTCAAAAAACGAATGAATAATATAAAAGCTTTACAATAAAAATTGAAATTAGTTTGCTTTGATTACATTCAGTATTAAAATTATTGCAAAGTAATTTTAATACTAAATGGTGTTGCCACAAGCTATTTGACCCAGAGGTGCGGATCGACGGTATTGTTAATCAAGTTAAAATTCTCTCCTTCTCTTGATCCAGCTAAAGTATGAGTCAACACGTTAATACAACTTTCAAACGCATTTCCATATTAATATCAAAACCGTATTTCATTCTTTTCTATGAGAATTTAATTACCTTTCCTTTTTCTTTCTTAAATATGAATTCGAAATAGAGTTCTTATGTATATGTAAATAATAATAAGGTATAACAAAAGGATAATTAAAATTGTTCTATCTTATCTGAAATCTGACGATTAAACCTAATTGAGCGGTTAATCACGAGGGAATCTCTGGTGGGCGGCTGACGCTTCGGTGGTCGGTACCTCTCATATAGCCGATGGCGGTTACGGGCCATAGGTTGGTCATCCCTTTGTATTTATTACGTTGTACCGTAAATCTGAGTTTATTAAATTCCAGGGTATTTGGTTTTGAATTTTAACGGAGTTCATTATTTTATTCTGATTATATTTAATTGTTATGCACTTCAGTAATTTTAGGAATATAATTTCGTTAATTTAATTTTATGCACTTCAATACTTTTAGGGATATCATTTCGTGTACTTATTCTGATCATCTTTTGTACTTTTATGCACTTCAATAATTGTATGAATATAATTTCGTCTACTTATTCTGGTCAAGTTTTATTTTTATGCATTTGTAGTTGTGATTGCTGCGACTGGAACATTTGTCCTTAAACCCGACGATGCTTGAGGCACGTTGCCGTATCCCAATTGCCTTTGGCGCGATGATTTGTTTATGGGAACCATTGGCTGACGGGGCAGTGATCGTAATACTCCCTCTTGCGGATAGGTGATCCTCCTGGTGCCGATGTACGATGGGGATTTTGTTGTCTTTTACGGTTGCGTCGTGATGGCCTCAAAGTGGCTGAATGTGAGGCACGTTTTCGATCTCATGGGCACATACGACGAATCCGTCACGATGAATTAGTCCGTCGTTTCGCGGCTTCTTCCGAGCGGAACCAAAAGACGCTTTCCGTCGACCACCGAACCTCATGGACCGCGAGACGAACTTTAAACTTAACCCGAATTCGCGAAGTCGATATACGAAACCGCCTAATTTAATAATTCCCGGGCGTTTGCAGTCGATTGGCACTCTGTACCGAGATATTGTCCGATTTTTCTTACTTTTTTTCTTTTCCTTCGCGGTGCCAAGAGGAAACAGAAAAATAAATAAAAATCTCCGTCGAACAATGTCTGCGCCGCATCAAAGTGAAAACCCGACTCCCGTTCGCTGGCAGCCACACGCGTTCCATCCCGCTAAAACTTCCGCTGTCACCCGGATCTAGTTTGGGTGACCAGATCGATTTGGCGTGGGCAGATCGATTTAGGGTGGCCAGATCAGTAATTTTGTTTTTCGTTAAATTAAGTAGGGCGCGTTGAATATACAGTGCACGAAACTAACTTAAAGGCACCACGTTTTTTATTGTTTTTTTGAGAATATGAATCTTTATTTTGTCAATATTATTAATAATTAAAAAGTTCATATTACTAAACATAAGATATGGAAAGAAAAACATTTAATTATCACATTTTAGAAACAGTTTTTCTCATAACTAATAAAATAAGATACGAAATAAACTTAAAGGCACTTTCATCACCATAAGAAAAAAATAATATAATGCTTTAATTTAATATTTTGTAGGTCCGCCTTTTGAGTGGATAACCTCGAAGACCCTATTAGGCATTGTGTTAGTTATTTTATGTTCACTTTAATATTTAAAGATGTTTGCGATTTTATTCTTCAATATAATATTTATTTTCACTTCAAGGTAATTAACAAAATCGTAATCACAATATAAAGTATGCGCGTATACCGATAAATGGTGAATTTATAATTAAGCATCGTACTGCCGGGATAATCGTTGCAAGCCAACTCAACTAATTTTATTTCGATTTTAAGTCCCGACACCGTCTCGTAACGAGCAGCATAGAAAAAAAGCCGGTTACTTCTTACCTAACAGGCAATAATATAATTCAAAATGCCAGGTTGTTGTTCGTTACGAGACAGGGTCGGACTTTACATAAATGGTTTTTTAATACATGTTTTGAACATTCCGCCCGCCTTGGGCCACTTATGTGGACCTACGACAATACAATATGAAAATGAATAATTTAGTGTGACTATTTTAATTATAACAGTACGCTTTCGAATGAACGTTAAATGCAAGAAACCTTAAAGTTTAGTTTCAATAACATAAGTAACTTTAATAAGTATGAATTTGAAAAAGGAATGAAATTTAAAGTTAATTGTTTATATATTAGCAAGAAATGTTATCTTGAAACGGCCGTCCGCCGTACTCTTCGCATGGGTTTTCTTTGGAGACTTCATTCGCCATCACCTGAATTTTGAGAGGTTGATCGAATATACAATGGACATATTTTTGTGATAGGCCTCTTCATGCTAGATGATGCCGTTCGAATGGAGTAAACTCGACTGCGCTTGTCAAGTCCTTCGTGAGCCTGTATGATACGACCCATGAGCCACTTTGTAGGGGGCTGTTGATCATCGCGAATTAACAAAGCTCACCCACCTGTAGGTCAGGTTGGGACGTTGACCATTTATACCTTTGCTGCAGTGTATGAAGGTATTCAGCAGACCAACGTTGCCAAAACTGTTCGTACATCCTTCGAATCATTTGCCAGCGTGACAAACGGTTGATATTTAAGTCCAGAACACTGGGTTTGGGAACCGATGTTAAAGTGGTTCCTATGAGGAAGTGTCCCGGCGTGAGCGCACATAACACGCTAGGATCGTCGCTTAATGCAGAGAGTGGCCTCGAGTTAAGGCATGCTTCGATTTGAGCTAACAGCGTTGTCATTTCCTCAAAGGTTGGTGTATGAAGTCCGACGATTCGACGCAGGTGATGTTTCATAGCCTTCACGCCTGACTCCCATAGACCGCCGAAGTTAGGAGCCGCCGGAGGTATGAAATGCCATGTGGAACCATCACTGGCCAACTGGTTCGCCAAGTCACGATCTTACGTGATCATGCGAAATGCGTGTCGGAGTTCGTTATCAGCGCCAACGAATGTCGTACCATTGTCACTATAAACATCTGATGGGATCCCACGGCGTGATACGAACCGACGGAATGCTGCTAGAAACCCAGCTGATGAATAGTCACTTACAAGCTCTAAATGTATCGCGCGCGTAACGAAGCATATAAATAGAGCAACATATGATTTTATCGCATGATGTCCTCTTCCTTTTGATGTCCGAGTCAACACGGGTCCTGCGTAATCCACTCCTGTGTGAAGAAATGGTCTAGTCGGTGTGACTCGATTTTGTGGTAGATCAGCCATGATCTGCGAACCGGGTTTGCCTCGTTGCCGAATACAAATAACGCAGCGATGAATGTGTTTTCGAACCATATTACGACCACCAATTATCCAGTACTTTTGTCGTAAACTATGGAGAGTCAATTGTGGCCCTCCATGCAATGAACATATGTGAGAGTGACGAATAATCAGGTCGGTGATCATGTGCTGACACAGGACAATTGGATGCTTCTCATCGTAAGACAATGTGGAATGTCGGATACGGCCGCCGACACGAATAAGTCCATCTTCGCCGATAAAAACGTTGAGCCGGGCAAGTGGACTACTTCGAGCTAGAGGCTTTTGAGCTTTAAGCAACTTTAATTCGGCAGCGTAGGCAGATGATTGGACTTCGTATAACCAAAATAACTGCGCCGAATTGATTTCAACCCTTGTCAACGCGGTCCAGATACGGTTTATGGATGACTTTTGAGCATTTTGAATAAAACGAAAACAATATGCTGTAACTCGTGCTAGCTTAGGCCATGAAGAAAATCGATTGAATAGCTCACTCTTAACATCATTCTGATTCACAGTGTTTACGTGGCACATACGTTCTTCCATGTCGGTTGAAATACTCAGCTTAGTTGAAATTACTGGCCATGAAGTTGAATGTTTCTGCAACTATGATGGACCTTCCCACCAAAGAGAATGGGATCGTAATTGATCTGCATGAAGACCGCGACTAGCACAATCCGCTGGATTGTCGGTGGTAGGTACATGATGCCATCGTGCTGAAGGAAGTCGCGTCTGTATATCAGAGACTCGATTGGCGACGAAGGTTTTCCACCGTGACGCGTGGCTGCTGATCCATGCGAGGACTACCCTGGAGTCCGTCCAGGTATGAATGGGTGCATCTTCCAAATGTAACGACTGAATAGCGAATTCGATAGTACGTGCTAATAGTCCCGCGGCGCAGAGTTCAAGTCGAGGAATACTTATTTGTTTCACAGGAGAGACTTTAGATTTCGCTATGAGCAATGACGTATTCGCAGTTCCATCCTCGTGAATGATACGAAAATATACGACGGCACCATAAGCCCTTGTTGACGCATCTGAAAATCCGTGCACTTCGTATGCTAATGTGATGGGTGCTGACCAGTCCACCGGGGAATTTCAATGTTTCCAAGATTAGGCAGGTCATTCAAAATAGCGTCCCACTGAATCGAAAGTTTCGCAGATAGAACATCATCCCAGTCGTGATTAGTGAGCCACAACTCCTGCATGAAAATTTTAGCATTGATAATTATTGGTGTAATCCAGCCCAACGGATCGTAGAGCTTCGCGATCACCGATAACACGGTACGTTTCGTAGTTCGGGTAGCGGGAACGGATGATGATACTTGATATCGGAATATGTCCCGAAAAGGATTCCAGGAGATCCCTAGTATTTTTAAATTCTCGTCATTTGCTAGTATATGGTCTAGAGGTGACTCATTTTTATCAATTGACAAGCCTTCCAGTAGAGCAGGATCATTGGCTGCCCATTTTCTGAGTTGAAATCCGCCTGACGACATAATACCTTCTAATTGTCGTTTAATTTCGCGTGCTTCTCGTAATTCCGATGCTCCGGTTAGGACATCGTCGACATAAAAATCCTCTAAGAGCGCAGTGGCTCCCGAGGGAAAACGCTCTCCTTCATCCACCGCTAATTGGCGAAGTACCCGTATGGCCAAAAATGGAGCAGCAGCGGTACCGTAGGTCACCGTTAAAAGCCGAAACGGTTGTGGCTCATTTCTGGAATTGCGCCATAAAATGCGTTGATAATCAACATCATCTTTATGTATCCAGATCTGGCGATACATTTTCGCTACGTCCGCCGTGAAAACAAACTGATGTTGACGCCATTTCAAAATTAATCCAGGTAGATCCTTTTGTAGCTTAGGACCTACCAGTATGTGACTATTGAGAGAAGTGCCATTTGACGTTTTTATTGACGCGGTAAAAACCACTCTTAATCGGGTCGTCTCACTCGATTCCTTGATTACAGCGTGATGTGGAAGATATATTGCAGATGGAGTTCTGTTCGAAGTAGGCTCCATGTGGCCAAGCCGTTCATATTCATCCATAAATTCCGTATACATCTGATTTTGAGTTGATGATCGATTTAGTTTCCTTTCAAGTGATGTAAACAATATATTAGCAATTTCAAAAGAATCCCCAACATCAATAGGTCTCTTCTTGAATGGTATGCGTACAATATATTTTCCTTCAGGAGCACGTTGATGTGTACTGACGAAGTAGTCCTCACATTCCTGCTCTTCAGGCGTCAGTGGAGTCTTCTGAGGTATCTCTTCGGTTTCCCAAAATCTTCTAATGGCGACTTCCAACTCAGAGTGTTGATGACAATGTAGAACTTGTAGTCGATGACTTTCGTGATGAGTGACAGATGGGATGGCTCCGGACACAGCCAAAGACTGTGTTTTGCGCTATTAAATATGAGGAACATTCTCGGCGGATACCTTCGCGCAGTATTACCCCATAGACATCAGCGCCCAATAAAAGGTCAATACGTTGATTATCAAAGGGATCAGGATCCGCTAATACTAGGCCACGAAATTGAGACCGTTGTTTCGTTTTCGGTGGTAAATATGCAGTTAAAGTTTTTAAAATAAATGCTTGAGCGATAATCTTAGGCTCTCTGGAGTCGATTGCTTCCATGACGACTGAAACCACAGATTTCACTTGACCGATGGGTTGATTTACAAGTCCGGTTAATGTAGCACTTTTGCCAAATCGTTCTAAACGAAGGAGTTGAACTGTCGATTCCGAAATAAATGATGCTTCCGATCCTTGGTCCAACAGAGCTCGCACTACTACTGTACGCCCAGATGGTGCCCTTAACTTGACACGAACCATAGCAAGTAGAATTGACTGTTGATCAGAGGCCAAATGCACCGTAACCGATTGGGATGGAACCACCGAATTGTCGATGGCGGTACCTTGTGTGGATGACGTATCAATATTAGGTACGCTTCTCGCCGGCATTTTATTTTTTGGTGTGTTTGTGTCTGCATCGTTATGGAGTAGCGTATGGTGCTTACGAGCGCACTGACGACACCGACTCTTTGAAGGACACGTCGGCGATATGTGGCCATGACGTAGACAGTTAAAACAACATCGCTGTTGAGAAGCGAATGATTTACGTTGACTCACACTGCAACGTTTGAATTGTTGACAGAATGCTAATTCATGATTTGATTGGCAAACTACACATGAAATTGGAGTGGCTGTTAAATACGATCTAATTGGCGTGGACCGAGATCGTGCTGCACTAGCTTCACCTGCACTACATCCCATCACTTCTAATGCTCGGATCCGCCTATCGAGAAATTTGATTAGATCCGAAAATAATGGATAAAGTGTAGTTTTCCCAATGCACAGCTCCCACTCTTTCCTAGACGTTATGTCAAATTTTTGGGCTGTGATGAACACTAAAAAGTTATTCCATGTGTCAACGGGCCGATTCAAATTTTTGAGTGCCTCAATATTTTCGACGGTCCTATCGCGCAATAACCTGAGGTTAGCACACGACTCAGTTTTAATTGGTGGAATATCCCATATAGCTCCCAAATGAGATGAGATTAATACCCGTTCATTGGCATATCGCTCTTCAAGAGTATCCCACGCGCTTTTGAAATTCGCTTCCGTTATAGCAAAATTCCTTAAAAGATCACTTGCCTCGCCTTGTAGTGTCGACTTCAAGTAATGCAAACGTTGTACATTGCTGATTGCATTATTTTTGATGATTAGGGCTTCAAAAATATCGCGGAAGCTTGTCCAATTTAAATAATTCCCGTCAAAAGAGGGCAACGTAATTCGGGGCAATTGAATATTGCATACCGGAGGAATAACAGTTCCTGATTCAACGGATGATTTCGTCACCGTTATATTTAATGTAGTGAACGTGCTTAGGATTTCGTTTAGAGATGCTAAGTGGTTCATATAAGTTTCTTGCACGTCATAGAATCTTTCCTCCACGAAATATTTACATGATTCGCGATCGCTTACGGTTGCTGCTGCTTCAATTTCGTGTTGAGGCTTTTGGCACTGTGCCCACGTTTGCGTGAGTACGTCTACTCTGCATTGTACAAGTGCCGCAGTATAATTTGACTTACCAATCTTTTTTAAATTCGGAACTATCCGTTCCATGGTCTTAAAATTGGACTCCTGCTGCATTAAAATAACAGCTAACGACATGTTTAATTTTTCACTGAACTCTATGCACCGGAATTAACTCACAAGTTTATCGAAACTATAACACTAATTATTAGTTTAATAATTTTACCGTTAATCCGGCTCGACGGACTAAAATGTTAGTTATTTTATGTTCACTTTAATATTAGGTTTTTCAATTCCGTTAATTCTAATCGGACTACACTTCGCGCGAATTTTTGATTTTAAGGCATTAACGGTTTCGAATTGTGTTCCATTGCTATAAACCCTATGAACTAGAATGCCCCACAGATTGTCAATAGGATTGAGATCTGGGTTTCTAGCCGGCCAATCCAAAATTGGTATATCTGCTGCCTGGAACCAATCTCTTACAACGTGAGCGGTATGCACGGCAGCGTTATCCTGCTGGAAAATTAAGTTTTCCCCTGCCATTTGCTCCCCATATCCATCCAGAGCCCATTCTAACATCTCACGATAATGAGCAGCATTCATTCTTGTAGGAACCCATGCAATGGGCGATTTTCCGCTGTACCCAAATGCCGCCCATATCATTACACTGCCACCACCCAAAATTCCTACTCCACCTAACTTCTTTCTCTCGACGTAAGTCATGCCAGTAGTAATGACAACCATCCGGGCCGTCGAGATTGAATTTTTTTTCATCACTGAAGATCACATTGTGCCATCTAGTGGTCCAACTCATATGTTGTCGAGCAAAGTCCATCCGCTTTTGCC
Source organism: Chorisops tibialis (assembly GCA_963669355.1). NCBI lineage: Eukaryota > Metazoa > Arthropoda > Insecta > Diptera > Stratiomyidae > Chorisops > Chorisops tibialis. The sequence goes on along the minus strand of OY770262.1, from coordinate 112,334,111 downwards.
TATGAGTTGCAGTTAGCTGAGGTTTCGCTATTCTTTTAGTGTAGTGAAGGTACGGTGATGACGAAAGAATTTGCTGGACTCGCCGAACTGTAACCGGAAGCTTTAGCTTTGTTTTGATTTGCGATGCCGAAAGATTTTCCGTAGTAGCTGCTCGAAAAATTGACCTTTCGTCCCTCAGAGTGACCTTCTTCGGAGCGCCCTTATTCTTTTTGCTGCCATATACGTCTCCAAAATTGACGAAATTGTTAATAACAGTAGGGGATCGACTAATTTCCTTTGCTATAGCCCGGTTTGAATAATTGTTGCGACGTAAAATCTCAATAATTTTCTTTTCTTCTACAGATAATGGCTTGCCTCTACCCATATCGAACAGCTATAAAAAAATAGGTAAATTTGGCCAACGCGAAACGAATTTTGAAAAAAAAAAACATGAGTAATATGACAGGCTTACCTAAACTTCTCTGAAAAGATTACCAAATAAAAAAAAAGTAGAAAAAACAGAAATTTTAGTCGCTGCTCTGGAATGTGAAACATTCACGTATGAGCACAGACTGGAAATACACACTCAAATCAACTCGAAACATCTCCTCCAGTTAACTGTATTTATTTTATGGAGCACGTGGCTGGTGCATTATAAAAAAAATTAATACGAATCGTAAAATATTAGTTGCCTTTAAGTTAGTTTCGTGCACTGTACATATTTGTAGGGCACTTAAATTCGTCACACACAACAAGCTTTCATGACCATCCCGTACTACTATGAGCGGTAAATCCGCCTAACCGGAGGATTTCATTGCCGCTATTGTTAATTAGCGGAAAACTTCACTTTCGTCGCGTATCACTCATGACTCACATAAATGCTTACCTAACCTCCGGCGAAAGCCCGGGAACCCTCTTATGAGTTCCTCACTAACTCATATTGCAATACTTCGTGAAGAAAAATTGAATTATTCTGTTCCGCAGTATTTACAAAAATCTGAACACTGAAAATTATAATAAAATGTTTCCCTATTTTTTTTTTTATAATGTTATCAAAAAACAAAAGAACCAGATGATATAGTTTTAATTCAAATTTTTTTTTATTTAGTTTGAAAATCTTAAATCTAGTTGCTTGAGATCGTTGGGGTCTTGCTCCTTCCAGTGGTATCCTTTCTTTTAAATATAAGTCGTTGTTTGAATGCGATGCACGTATTCATTTGATGGGTGAAAAAAAATAATATATGGCTGAGTCTTTATTGGTTAAATAAAGAGAAGTTGACACTATTAAAAATGTCAGGAATGTCGTGGTATTTTTGGTCTTCAGAGTGAGGTTGGATATATACAACACCAATGTAAACATATTTATTGATCAGTTTGATTCTGATAAATTTATGTTCAAAAAATGTTGATGGTGTTGTGTTAACTATCTCGCTACATAAAGATTTATGAACTGCAATCAGGACGCCTCCTCCTTTTGACAGACCTGTTGCGCTGTAATTCCTGTCATTTCTGTATATGGTCCAGTTGTTGTCCAGTATTTCTTCATTTTTGAAGTAGTCGTTTAGCCCAGTTTCCGTAATAATTATGACATTAAAGTGACAAGATTTCGCGTCAATGAAGAGATTATTTATCTTCCCTCTAATGCCACCTCCGTTGTGGTAAAAAAAAACGTAGATTATTTTTTGAATTAGGAACGAAAAAACCGATTTTGATCTTCCCGGCTTTTTTGCATATCAGAAATATGCTTCGAGGAAACATGGGAACCATATGTCGCGAGATCCTTATGAACTTGGTCAGGAGAAAGATTGAACTGCTCGTGGAAGCGTGTATAGCACGGGCATCTGCAATTTGAATTTTCTGTATCTGGGCGTGATCCCACTAAGTCGGCGTGCTGGTAAAATCTTGCACGTACAGCCTTTTATCGAAAATTGTTCCGTTAGGGTTTTGCACAGCCATGACTCATCCGCGTTTGGAGGAGCTTTTGTAACAAAATAAGACAATGTATTTGTGTTACTTTTTTCTTGCTTATTTATATTATTAAGCTTCTTTATTCTGGCATCCCAATCAGTTAGCGACCAGGTTGTATTGAATTTTACCAGTGATTTTTTGGTTGGAGCATGAACTTCTTCTAGTAAGTGTACCTTTGGCAGCGAGAAAGTTTTATTAGGTGATACCGAAACTGAATGAATGTGCAGATTTTCTTGCGGAGGCTGCGATGTAGATGGATTTCGTGATTCATCAATGTCTCTGCAAACAAAGCGGGTGACGGCTATTTCACGTTCGAAGTCAACAAGTTTAGACGTTAAATCGTTGGATTGCTTGATTTCGGATCCGGAACCATTATTCAATTGATTCGATAATGATACAAGTGATTTGTCAGCCTGGGCAACAAGTAATTTGACTGACTTTATATCATCATGCATATTAATAAGTTTGCTTGTAACAGCATTAGCCTCTGAAGATGGAACGATGTCCGTTAATGAGGGCAAACCGTATACCGGGGCGTTATCAGATAGGCTGCTCAGGATTGTGGTTAATTTAGAATCTGCTTGTGTCCATTTTTTCGTTAATTTGGATGCATCGTGTTGAATTAAACTGCAACATGAGTGCAGCTTGTCTAGTTGGGATCCATAATCTCGCAATTCGTCGATACACTCACTTAAGTTCGATATGTTATCCACGAGATTATTTACTTTATTCGCGGTGAATGTGCAAACACTTTTTAGATCGTCTAAAGCACTGTTATTTGAGTCGAATTGAGACAAAGTTAGCTTTAAAAGCTTTAGTATGTGACACGGCTTAATAGCACAACACTCAGTACATGTAAAACTACATGAATTGGTAGAGTTCTGGGAAGATGTGACACAAACAGCGTGAAAAATGCGCTCACAAATTCCGTCATACGTAATGTTGTTATCATTACTAACAGCCTTAGCACAGACACCACATAACGCGTAAGACGACGATGACAATGTAGAAGACATATCGAACAATGAATAAATGTCACTAGAATTGAAAAACACCAGATCTTCGTCGTTAACGATGCAGATATCGAAAGTTCAAAAGAGGAAAAAATGGAAAGTCGATTGAAACTATGTCAAGTGCACAAAATTGTTTATTAATAACACACTGTTATGTAACAATTAAAATAATAACTGCACGACGAAATCGGCACAATAAGCAATTCTCACAGTGTTATGTCGCGGAGGCCTACTTTTCTTTCGATTTCGATTGACGTGGACGAAAACAACCCGAATATGCCGGAGCGAAAATTTCGCCTTCAAAAAAAAACTTTGCACGATTCTTATAGTCAAACTGGTGTGTTGTTGTTGGTGGTTTGGTCTTGTTCCGTATTCTTTCGGATTAGTATTTACTTTTTTTTTTTTAAACCGCGTTTTCAGCACTGATTTTTGTTTCTTTGAATACGGCACTTTTTCCGTACCAGCAAGACACAATTAAAGAAAACCGATCACCACCTCGCCGTGCTCGATCTCCGCCAAAAAAAAACACGCGCCACTCACCTTCCTCGTTTTCCGGCATCTCCAATCCCCGATTTCCGATGAGTGACGTTTCTATTTCCGAAGGTCTCTGCCGATCTTCTCAGCAATGTACACGGTTGGTAATATTCCGACCAATCCCCAGATGGCGTGCACCGTCACACATAACAACAGCAAAAAATATCAACACAATTTAACCTAGTTATTATTGATTGAATGTTATGAAATTTAAAAAAAAAATTTATTTCGCGGAGCTACGCGTAAACACGTCTGTACTGGGCGGCAGTTTGACAATCACTTTACCAGATAACTTACACTTAATCGGGCGTCACTCTAGCTTCTAAACACACGTGGTGGCATGTTCGTTCCTCCGATACTGACCATAAAAACCATGGCCTATAACAACAAATCGAGCCTTAGAGCTCGTCACGTCGACTTACCCCAGAGTAGGTACTTCAGAACGTGTCACTTTATTTCCGATATCGGATTGATGGATTTCTTGTATGATTATGTGAAAACTTTCTAGACAGAATGCGAGGAGCTAGCACTATTTTTGATATTTTTCGAATTTAATATAACTTCAATAGAGAAACTTGAGGTATTGATAGCAGAGAAAAAAAACAACACTACCTCGTGGTCACATTTTCCTTTTTTTTTCTTTAACAGCACATTATTTGATTATCTTCATTTCTTCACAACCAAATTTCGATATCCTTTTGAACTAACCGTAGTTAAAATCTTTACTTTCGTTTATCATTGAATAAAAATTATCGAATCGCTTTAAAACCCCACCTAACCTCTCGCAATCTTTCACCACCTTTTTTCTTTCCCCGTTGTCACTGACCGAATGCCGTTCGCCTGGCCAGATCGAATTCGGGTCGAGTCAGGGTGACCAGATCGAGCTAGGGTGAGCGTTCGTTAAACTTTTTCTTCGATAAATTTTTGTAGAGCGCGTTGAATATTTTGTAAAGCACTTTAACTTCACAACAAAAAGAACACTTAATCTACGTCACCAACAAGCTCCTTACCCCAATTCATATAGATATCCAGAAATCCCATCATTTATTCTGGATTGTAGCAATTAGAAAATCTCAAAACTATCGTACATTCCTAACAAACTATTTCGTTTTGTTCTGCCTCGTAAAATAAACATAAACAAAATAAAAAAAATGTTTGAAATGATCATCTATTATTATTTTCCTATTTTTCAAATGAATCTCGTGATGAGAAATAACTTTCGACAATAGAAATTTTCCTCACACACAATAAACCTAAAATAAATAATTGTACGTTTAGTTAGTAGTGATCAATGAAATAAATTTAATGTAAAAAATGCGTAATATTAAAACACACCATAAAATAAGATAAAACCGAATAACGAAATCAATTTATGTAATTTGCAAAATGTTGTCTACTTCAAAATTTTATATAAAACTTGTGTAAATCACTGAAAACTTTATTTCCTATAACTAAAAAAAAACCATAGAAGTAGTAAGTACACTTCGTACATCTTCCTACAAATCAAACAACTCAATAGTACCGACAAATTAAAGCTTTACCTATGTTTCTTCTTCTTTAATTTCTTCTTATTATAAATAAAATAAACAGTTATTCAAGTTATATCAATAAGAAAAAATTGTAAAACATTTTGTTTTTCTGATGATGATTAGCGTGAAGGACAATAAATTAAAAATTCTTATAAAAATAAATTAATAAAAAAAGAAGAAAAATAATATAAAGCATAAATATATCATAAAATTAATGTAGATTTAAAAAAAAAAAAAAAAAACAAATAATTTAAATAGTCTGTCTATAGATTTTGTAATAAAACAAAATACATTTTCTAACTACTAAGAACTATACAAGAGAAACAAAAAAGAAATTTTTATTTTAAGCTACATCGAAACAGTTTTCAACTTTCCGAACTATTACAATAATGGCCGATGTTTATACGAATTTTATTTTATCATTTACAATAAAAAAAAAATCAATAAATTATGCTGACTATAAAAACGTTTTGAGTTTTAATTAAATTTCAGACGTCTGTGTTTTAATGAAGAAAAAAAAGTTACAGAAAATAAAGGCAAGTTTTAATCGATTAGAAAATCATTTATTTGAGAACAATTCGAAAACTGTACATAAATCATCAACTATCTTGAGTGCCATCGAAATCAACATCTTCTTTAGTTGTACAATAATAAATAGAAAAACGATAGAAAAAATCTACGTTAAAACAGAAAATTAAAAAATTTAACTACATGATGAATTGCCGTCACGATTTCACTGCCGACAAAACTGTCCTTCGTATCGATGGATCACCAAACCGACGTTCAGCTTCTAATATGAATGCATGCTCCATTTGATCGCATAGTAAATCGAAAAAAAGATTTGCAATTTTACTATGAAGGAGCGATTTAAATTCGAACGAAACTTGAAAGTCGAGCACACAGGATTGCGGTATATCCTTTAGGCCCGGACTAAAACGCCAATCGGTCATTAAATGATCAAAGAGTCGGGCATCCTTGCTAACCGATTTTACACGTGTCGGCCGATTTAAAGTAACGAACGATGTGTATTTTTCATTTAGCGGCGGAAACCCAATAATAAGATCGGCTTTGAAGCGATCCTTTTGCTGACTATGCACGAGTGATTTTGTTACATACGGAACGAATCGGTGATAGCTGCTAACATCGGCAACGACATTGTACATTTGATGCATTGAGTAACTGAAAATAGGAAGACGATTTTCTTTTGGTAAGTAGCATAGTTTAATTTTAGGCTTATTACCCTATAAGTTCCTTTTTTATGTACTCCTTCTTTTTGCTAGCTATACCGGCAATGGTCAATATTTGGCGCTTCGGTGGGATTCCACTAAAAAGAAAAAATCAAATTGTAAGTGTGTATAAGTCATTGCAGTATAAATACTCCTATATTTTCTCATGGAATCATTTTAGTTTTGAACTTCATTGAAATCGGAGACAAAATGGAAAGAAAAAACATGAGCCAAAAACTATTAACTTTTGTTTACGAATTTAAACTTGGCCATAACGTAATGGTGGCAACCAGAAACAACAACAAAGTTTAGGTTGTAGAAGGGTGGTTTCGTCGAAACATAATGCACTGGGGCCATCTAGTTGGGCGCATGGTACCCTCCCCCCCCCCACCTATTCATTATGAGATTGATGCCACTCCTCTTGCTCTAGCCACTTGGTTCGATTTGCGAACCGTAGCAGGCTCCAGTGTTTGACGCTTCTGATGTCGTCTAGTTCTAAGAAGAATCTAGAGCTTAAACAAAAGAGGTGACTGTTGGAGATTTGCGGACAGTGACAAAGGTAATGTTCGATAGATTCTTTGTCTTCTTCGCAATCTCTGCAAAGGCTCGCGATCCGCAGCCCCTAAATGCGTGCAACTTTAGCAAGGAATGACCTGTGGTCAGGCCAACAATAGTTCGGACGCTATAGCAACTACGTTGTAACAGCTGAGCTATAATATTTTTATTCGGTTCTCCCCAAAGAGATTTGTTCAGCTGCCGCCACCACGCCAAGAAAGAATCCAAAATAGTCTTCAGCACTGTTGGTGCTACATAGACTGACTTCCTAGTGGAGTTCATGCAGATCCTTGTCGCGCAACCGTGTCTGCTGCGTCGTTTCCTAACAGGTCGCTATGACCCGGTATCCAAATTAGAAATACTTCGGTTATAGCCGCTAGGTGGTTCATATTGTATCTGCAAATGGATACTAGTTTAGACGTGGTCCTGCCGCCACCACGCCAAGAAAGAATCCAAAATAGTTTGCTTGAAGCTAGTCTTCAGCACTGTTGGTGCTACATTCGTTTCGTTCAGGAAACTAATGTAAAACTTCTTGCGGTTGGTTCATGCAATCATACTCGCAGTCTAAAAGGGAGTTTGCGTCTCTAATGACGTTTAAAATTTTGCCGCGACCAATTTGTGGTGCTGACCACGAGTTAGTGGTTTTTAATCTTATGGCAACTAGACCCGCTGTTTGTTTTATAAAAAGATCAAGTGGAGGTAGTGAGGGAATTACCTCCAGGGCTGCAGTTGGTGTGGTTCTAAGAGCACCTGTTATACACAGACATGCCATCCGATGGATTAGCTGTAAAGGTGCTAGGTTGGTTTTTAGTACTACCGCTGGCCACCAGCGCGCCATAACAAATAATTAGTCTGACGATACTGGTATACATCCTGTTGTATTATTTCCTTTTGCTAGGTTTTTATTCTTAGCACCCATTTTCCTTTGTTTATCCTTGTTTTGATTTTCTTCTTGTCGGTTTAGCGGCAGTTTCTAAATACGAAATTTTTTATGTAATCGACATCTATAAATTGAAAAACGAAAAAATAAGAATACAATAATAACAATAGGACAAAAATAATCTAATCAAAAGAATAACAAAAAAAATGGACGACACCAATTAGGGCCACACCGCAGTAATTCTTTTGGCGCCAAAACAATCGACCAGATTGAAAAGAAACAAAAAACAATTTTTTTTTTCAATCTGGTTTGCCCGCCAAAAAGCAAGCAGAAGAAAGAAATTCTTTTTTTAGCTCAGCACTGGAGGCGAGCAGTTGACGTCAGGATTGAAGAAAGTTTATTTAAAAAAAAAGAAAGTTTTAAATGAAAAATGGCGGAACAGAATAAAAATTGAAGAAGAAATCCTTTTTTGAAAAATATGCGAGTGCTTGTAACCAATCGAAAGAAAAAGGTGAAATTATGTTGTATAACTTTGTTGAAGCAAAAAGTGCTTAAAGAAAAAAGAAAAAAATAGACTCGATAATGAAATAATAAAAATAAACGTCGAAATTAGTGAATAAAACCGAGAAAACAATATTTGTAGCGGATTAGCAGGATTCGGGATGCAGCAAGGGCCCCACCGAATTATCTATATTCTCAAGTATTTATATTTACTCATCATACATTTGTATTAATTTTTTTTTTATATTAAATTCGTGACTGATTAAACTACTTCTTTAAATTATATGTTAAGATATCTGTGTCGTTTTTTAGGAATCTGCCACCGAAACATAATTTCTCTCCAAAGTATTTTTTTTTTTAAATATTTCTTTTCCTTGTGATATACTGAGTGAAGCGATATGTGAAGAGTAGAAGGCTGCCTTAAGGGAGCCCTGGGACTGCTCATCAGTGCAAAAAATAATAATAATAATAAATAGAGCAAGAGGACTCACGCGGCACGCTCAAGAATGAGTGCTCCTTGGGGTAAATTTTTCACCTACCATAACACTTCTGAGCAGCCGGCAGGAGGTGCTGCCCGACTCGGAGGAGTCCTGTTAAAAAAAATCTGTGCCGAAAGTACGGCTTCCTACCCGGCTTTTTGTTACAATCCAGTGGATAAGGTGCGGCTTAAGGCCTCATCTCAAACCGAATGTCGTTTTGCAAGCGAAGCAGGCCGATAGCCTTTTTTCCTCATTCTTGAATGTTGGCCCTTCCAGAATAATTTACTATCAAGAATAATACTTAAATATTTAACTTGACTCGGAAGGACCATGGTGATACCCAGAATGTTTGGTGGATTGAAAAGAGGAGGAACATAAAGAAAAACGAATGAACTACACGGTGATTGTTCGAAAAATTCCGATCAGGAGATATGACCCTCCAAAGCGAGCCATGTGAAAACTCAGGACCGTCAATCGACCACGAAGAGCTGCGATTACTAGTGGAATATAACTCACGCCAAACTGTAAGGGACAATGTACAAAAATTGGACTTGCATTATTCGACATTTTCCCGGGACTTGCAAAAGCTTGAAAAACTCGAGAAGCTCGATAAGTGGGTTACGCATGCGCTTACTAAGCAAAACATAACGCGTCAAATAAAAACTTACAGTTCTCTGCTCTTCCGGAACAGAAACGATTCGTTTCTGAGCAGAATAGTGTAATGTGACGAAAAGCGGATATTGTTCGTCGTCAATCATCACAAGGGCTAACTGGTGATGAGGTTCCAAAACACATGCCGAAACTAAGCTTTCATCCGAAGAAGATAATGGAGACTTGGTGATCTGCAACTGAAGTTATTCACTGTTCCTTTTTTGCAACGTGGTGAAACTATTAATGCAGACCAGTATTGTAGCCAACTTGATGAGAGGTATCAAAAATTGAGCGTTCACGGGCCTAGATTGATAACAAGAGAGGGAGTTACACTGCTTCATGACTCCGCCTAAGACGGTCCCAAGCCCGGTTTGAAAAAGGAGAAGATAAGAAGACATCCTGAATGGCTAGAAACACCAGTGCGTCTCAGGAAGTAGGCTAAGAATGAATATACAGTGGCGGACAGAAGCTGATACATAAATTAAAATTCTTCGTAGAATTGATGTAACTTTTTTTTTATTATACCTAGTCCTGCCATAAGTTCTGTCACATAATTTCTCACATTGGCAACAACTTTATTTTATGAGTGACATTTCAATATCGGCCAGTTTTATAAACGTCATAATGTTGTTGACAGTTGATGGTCATTTAAAGTGTGTTCGTTAACGTGTGAAGATGGAATGGGGTGTAATAGAAAACCGAACTGCAGTGATTGCACTACATAAGTGTGGAAAATCCGCGAGTGAAATTTTCAAGTTGTTGTGCCCGTTAAAAATAACGCAAAGATTTGTGTATCGTGCGATCCAGAGATATAACGCGATCCAGACTATTGAAGATCGACCTCGTTCTGGACGTCCGCGTGATGTACGTTCTTCTGCTGCCATCAAAGCGGTCGAGAGTCGAATTCGTCGAAATCCGCTTCGTAAACAACGAATCATGGCTCGAGAGATGAACATCTCCACCCGAAGTATGTCTCGCGTCATAAAATCTGACCTCGGGATGAGTGCCTTTCGACGATCAACGGGACATTTGCTGACTGAGCAGTTGAAGCAAATTAGGAGCACCAGATCGAAAGAGCTCCTTCGGCGGTACGGCAACAACAAACATCGAGAAATTTTATTTACCGATGAAAAAATTTTTACGGTGGAGGAACATTTCAACCGCCAAAATGATAAGGTGTATGCCCACAGCTCCGCAGAAGCCCGAGAAGTTGCCACTAGGGTACAGCGAGGACATCATCCAGCATCAGTCATGGTATGGTGGGGTGTCAGCTACGAAGGGGTCACCGAGCTTCATTTTTGCGAAAAAGGCGTAAAAACTGCAGCGAAAAATTATCAAACGGACATCCTGGAGGGATGTGTGAAGCCGCTGAACTCTACGCTATTCAACAATCGACATTGGGTTTTCCAGCAAGATTCTGCGCCAGCCCACAAAGCTCGAACCACACAAGCGTGGTTGGAAACCAATATTCCACAGTTTATAAGGGCGACGGAATGGCCTTCTGGGAGCCCAGATTTGAATCCACTGGACTACAAACTGTGGGCGGAGTTAGAGTCCATGGTGTGCACGAGACGACACCCAAATATCGAGAGCCTTAAGCGATCTTTGACAGAAGCAGTAGCTAATTTTCCGCTAGAAACAGTGCGTACTGCTATCGATGACTGGCCCAACAGATTAAAGAGCTGTGTTAAGGCTAAAGGCGGCCACTTTGAATAATTTGTTGCTTATTTTACTTCCATTAGTATGCCAAAATAAAATATATTTTCCTTTGTCAAAAACTCTTTTTCATTTATACAAAAATTGCCCATATACGTGTGACAGAACTTATGGCACGACTAGGTAGATAACTAAGAAATTCTTTTTTCAAGAAAAATGGCTTGTAACATCATTTATCCAGTTTTGTCCATTTTAATTGTTTGACAAATCAGTACTTCGTCCAAAGTCTTTTGTTGGCTAAGACACTTTCAATGCGTTTTGGCATACTTTCTACCAAACTTTGTATTGTTTGGTGTGGAATTTTGGTCCATTCACTCTTTTCCAGAGCTCTGCCATGTTAGTTGGAGCACGTTCGTGATGCGAAAGCATTCTTTTTACATTCGACCATAAATTTTCGATTGGATTCAAACCCGAACTTTGTGCAGGCCACTGCATAGTTTGAAACTGTTGCTCAGCAAGCCATTTTTTCACGATAATCGCAGTGTACTTGGGATCTCCATCCTGTTGGAACACTATCCCGTCTACTGGATAAGCGCATTCATCAACGACGTCGGGTAAATTACTACACAAAAGGCTAAGGTAGTCTTTCTTTTTCATGATACCGTCGATCTTGACCAAAGGACCAAGGTTCCACCATGTAAAGCAGCCCCACGCCATTATATGTCCACCAACGTGCTTCACTATTTGTTTATTTTGGTGCCTTTGAATACTCTCATGGGATCGATACCAATAATATTCCTTACCGTCTGATTGGAATCGATTAATTTTGGTCTCATCTGACCAAATAACTCGTTTCCAGTCTTCAGTAGTCCACTTCCTATGATCCTTGCAAAATTTAAGCCTTGCCTTTATATTCTTTGCGGATAGTGCTGGTTTTTTTTGTTTAACTGCAGACACCAATCCAATTCTATTCAAGGCTCTCAGTGGCGTGGCGTTCATTGATGCAAAGGAAGCAATGCTTCCCTTACGTTTTGCCCTTTATTCAGTTTAGAAAATCTAAACTGAAATCAGCACGGATATGTAAATTTATTTAAAAATTTCTTTAAAAGAAAGCGCGCATTATTTTCCTTTACTACTGTTTAGAGCATTTACATGATCAGGACAGCTTTTTTTCTCTCGCTTTTTCTGACCAACGAAAGTTGAAAGCCTTCCGCCTCCCAATACGAACGAAATTTTCTGCAAGTTCGACTTCAATATGAAGGGGAGATGCGTCGCATTAAAATGCTTCCACCCTTCCTCTTATTGCGCTTAGTCGCATATACAAGAGAACGAGACCGCCAGCCAATACGAGTAAAATGTTCGCTCGCAGCGAGCCCAAATTCCACTTCTATGCGAAGGAGAGATGCGTTAATGCAATTGCTTCCAGCCGGTGCTTTCAGTCGCAAGCTCTAGCTCTCGATCAAAGTATTGCCAGTATTGAAATTTCTGTGCTAGCTGAAAAATTATCAGGAAGAAAAGTTTGAAGAGGTAGATCTGGCAATATTATTCGTCGTGCTTTGAGTGAAAAGAGTCGGTTTCAGATGAGCACTACCTAAAAAATCGATTTTAATATGTAGAAAGGATTCTAAATCGATTGCCGAAAACTGCATCCCCCCCCTCTCCCTCGTATGAGTAGAAATGTTTCAAATAATGATGTAAACTTGTCCAGTCATGCATATTGACGCAGCGCTTGTAGCTGCAAGATAATAGCTTCCCCTAGCTATAAAATCACGCCACGCCACGCCACTGAAGGCTCTCCTTACTGTGCGATCACTAACGTCTTTGTGTAGTGCCTCTGCAGCAATTTTAGGTGGAAAAAAAAATTACATCAAATTTACCAAGAATTTATGTATCAGCTTTTGTCCGCCACTGTAGTTGTACTCGCGGCATAACTTAGAGAGCTCCAACATAGCTTATTCAGCTGTGCGGATAAGTTCACATGGCGATGGGAAATTCAACTATTTCCGTTGAGTCAACTCGTTCAACTCCGTCATTTAATTAAGTCGATTTAAAAGAGTGCTTCAAAAGAGTCCTAAGATTTCAGCCACACGCATAAGCACATATAAAAATAAAAGCGCCAGTTATATGTGACTCACATCCCATATCACAGTCCAAGTTATACGTGACTCACATCCCATTTCACAGTCCATATTTGGACGAAATAAGATATTGTAAAACCTAAGATAAGGACCACTCATTGTTAATCTCAAAACATACAAAAAACCTAAAAAGCAATTTGTTATCCCAAATAACAGTCAACATCTTTGAACCCTATCTAGAAACCGCATCCGGTCAGAACATGAGAAAACCAAACAATCCTTATTCTAAGTAAATTACCGAGATAACAAATTGGTATATAAACCCGAGCGAATGTTGGCTCGAGGTTCTTTCAATAACTAAAAGTCCAAATGTAAAGATTGATTGTTCTTCAAAAATATTCAATAGTAGAAGAAGAAGTAGAAGAATGATTATGATGGCAAACAAGACGCATTATTCGGTACTTCCAATAATCAAAATTAAGAACGTACACAGGAACACTAAACTAAAATATATAAAACAAATATAAAACCTGTGCGATGCAGCGAAACTTGGGCATTAACTAAGGCATCCGAAAAACTAATTAACGCCTTGAGAGATAGATCATCAGAAGAATTGTCGGACTTGAAGACTCGATCTGAAGAACACGATACAATAGAGAATTGTATGCCATCTTCGACAATCCAGAAGTGTCAACTTTCATAAAATTGAAGAAACTACAATGAGCTGGTCATGTGGAGCGGATGGATGACGCAAGAATTCCCAAACGCACAGATTCGATTGACGCAGACAGCAAATCACGGGTAAAATTTTCAAACTGGAGGACGCGGTCACTGAACCGAGGATGGATGGAGGCGAAGTATTCAGGAGGCCAAAGTCCAATTTCGGTTGTAGCGCCATCATAAGTAAGTAACTGCGAGTTAAAACCAAGTTCCGATGTCGAATAGCAAACACTCAAAAATACAACCGGTTCCTAAATTCGGTAACGCAACATTCAAGGATGAGAAAGCAGTTGCAAACTACGTTGCAGCCTTAGACAGGCATTTCGCGACAAGACTGAACAACAACTCCGCCATGACAATAGAAGAAGTTACAAAAAAAACATACGGCATTAAAAACATGGACGAACATTTCAAATTACATAGTACAAGAGCCGCGTATTCCCTAGTTAAAAGAATGAAAGAGGGAAACCAACCGAAAACGAACCTCTGCAAGGATGCAGAAGGGAACATTATAAGTAATGTGGAAGATATACAGCTGTGTGCAAAATAAAAGCAGTAGAGTCGCAGTTAATGATCCTAATTTCTCGGTTTCAAAAGCACTCGGTAAAGACAACAAGCTTTCAGGCTGAACTAAATGCAATGGAGCTATGCATCCAAGAGAAAATTAAGTGAGGTCATCACAACAAAAATATTTTTATCTTATCGAATAGTCAGGCAGTTTTTAAAACTCTAGCATCGGTCCGAATTGGAGCTGCCTTCAAAAGCTAACCGTACTGGGAAAAAGGAACAAAGTTACCTTATTGGACATATTGAGATTGAGGGAAACGAGGAAGCAGACTGCCTTCCGAAAAAATGGCGCAAAAACAAATTTCTACTGGAATATGCTTCCAGGTTTATCATCTCCAATAAATTAATCAATTAACAAAGTGGAGAAAGTCATAAAATTAAGTAGGAGTGACATCAGTTCTCTGATGACAGGCCACAGTGGAGTAAACCACCACCTCAAAAATATGGGTCTACGAGAGGTGTATGATAAGTACCCGTGTTAGACAAGAAAACGCATTAAACAATTTTTTTTTTATTTATTTCTCAATATAATCTCGAAGTTTCGATACATTTAGTCCAGCGATATTCTAATCTTTTCAAGCCATCCAAAAAATATGATTTGTCGAACTCCGCAAAATAGGCCTCTGTTGCGTCGATAGTCTCCTCATTCGAGCCGAATTTCTTTCCTGCCAACGATTTCAAGTTTGGAGAGAGGGAAAAGTCACAGGGGGCCAAATCAGGGGAATATGGTGGGTGAGGCAGCAATTCGTAGCGCGATTCGACCAGTTTTATTGTGGCGATTGCAGACGAGTGAGCAGGTGCATTGTCATGGTGAAAAAGGACTTTTTTCGCAAAGTGAGGCCGTTTTTTTTTATCAACTCAGCATTGAATCGATCCACTAAATCAGCATAGTACTGCCCCGTGATTGTCTTTCCTTTTTCCAAATAGTCGGTGAAGATGATGCCTTGCGAATTCCAAAAAAACGGTGGCCATGACTTTTCCGGCCGATGGAACCGTTTTCGCCTTCTTTGGAGCAGTTTCGCCGGGCGAAATCCACTGTCTTGACTGTTCTTTCGTTTCTGACGTGTAGTGATGGATCCATGTTTCGTCAACAGTCACGAAACGCCGTAGAAATTCTTTCGGATTGCGCTTAAACATTTCCAAACAGTGCTCCGAAGTTGTCATGCTATTCCGTTTTTGCTCCACTGTTAGCAAACGCGGCACCCATCTCGCCGACAGCTTTCTCATGCCCAATTTTTCGTGTAGGATATTTTGTATGCGATCAATTGAGATGTGTACAATGTCAGCAATCTCTCTGACATTCATCCGACGATCTGCTAACACAATATCATGGATTTTATTAACCATATCCTCCGTAGTTACCTCAATCGGACGGCGTGGGCGCTCTTCATCAAAAACGGATGTTCGGCCACGCTTGAATTCATTAAACCAATATCTGATGGTAGTCATCGAAGGTACATGGTCCTTATAAACGGCATGCAACTTCACTTTGATTTCCACACGCGTCTTCCCCCAACGCGTCTTCACCAAAAAAAAGAAATCGAATCACTGATCGATATTGCTCATTCTCCATGATTGCAAATAAACACGAACTTGATGAATTTCAACAGCTGTCAAAACAAAACTACTCGATAAATCTGTCTGAAATTTTCACAGTCGTCATTGTAAAGATGGCGCTACATGATGGCATAAACATTTTGCGTCAGTGTTGCCATCAGTTGGCAAACACGGGTACTTATCATACACCCCTCGTAATTGAAACCGACATCTGCCGCCTGTCTTAACGTTTCAAAAATGACAGAGCACACTCATTTTGGAATGCTTTGCGTGGAAGAGGTATTCCCGATACGGTCATAGCTATGATTAAAGAATTCTACGAAGTTGCAAGGTATCGCGTCTTGCATAGA
Organism: Chorisops tibialis; assembly: GCA_963669355.1. NCBI lineage: Eukaryota > Metazoa > Arthropoda > Insecta > Diptera > Stratiomyidae > Chorisops > Chorisops tibialis. Next base: position 112,317,868 of record OY770262.1, on the reverse strand, counting down.
GGAAAGCTGTCCGAGAGCTTTCCTGTGCGAATGGGTGTCAGACAAGGCTGCATATTATCACCATCCCTATTTCTGGTGGTAATAAATGACTTCTTGAAAGCTGCACATGAAGGTGGGAAAGATAAAGATCTTCAATGGAAACTATTTAACATCTTAAGTCATCTTGATTATGCTGATGATATATGTTTGCTTGCACATAACCGTTCGGACTTAGAGTCAAATGTTTGCTCGTTGCATTCTTAATGCATTCTTAAAATGTGCGTAAAACCGAGTACATGCACATGTGTTCGAACACAAGCATATCGCTCGGGTTGGTCGACCATGTAGCACATGAAAGCGAGCAGTTTAGCAGAAGGCCAGAGGAATAAACAAGTCCTGGCAATAGTTTAATGCCGATGCTCAGAATCGCGCCTTGTGGAGGAGAGCTGTTTCTGTCCTATGCCCCAATAGAGGGTCTTAGGAATTCGATTGATTGACAACAGATGAACTAGCCAACATGGATCCCTTAGACATACTTAAATTAACCGAAGAAAAAACAAAATAAAGTTGTGTAGAGTTACCAGCGGGAAAAAGCAAGAAAGCAGAGAATGCGTTCAAACAACTCGTAACGAAATTTACACCGATCAACGAACGAATCTAACTATCAGATTAATTATCATGCTCCTACAGAGGAGAAAGATGATGTCATTAAAAACGAATTCTATGCCCGACTTGACAGCACTTTTGATGGGTTGCCCTCCAATGAAATCAAAATTCGAATAGGAGACTTCAATGGTAAAATTGACAACGAACTGTTTCATACGGGCATATCAGGAGGGCATAGCCTCAATAATGAAACGAACGCTAATGGCCAAAGGCTTATTGACTTCGCCAGCAGTAGGAACCTAGTCATAAGCTCCGCCTGCTTTCCGCATAAAATATTCACAAAATGACGCGGGCATCACCAGATGGGCACACATTCAATCAAATTGACCACGTTCTCATCGAAAAAAGGGCTGCCTCTAGCATTCTAGATGTCAGGACTCTCCGTGGCGCGAACTGTGACTCGAACCATTTTCTTGTTCGAGCTAAATACCGCTGTCGCATAGCTAACAAGGGCCACACTAAAAGGCGCTTGGCTCCGAAGCTCAATGTGCAAAAACTGAAGGCCGACACAACGAAAGTGGAATATATGACCACAATCAAAGCACATATTGAGGCATTACCTTAAGCTGAGCCTGAGAAAAGTATTGACCAAATGTGGCAGAACATTAAGGATAGTATTCAGCGCGCAGCTGAATACACGTTAGGACATTTAGAGCGAAGAAAACGAAACGACTGGTTCGATGAGGAATGCCAAGAAGCCATCACCAAGAAAAACGAAGCCTATCGACTGTTTCTCGAAAGACGAAAACGAGCTAGAGAGGACAATTATCAGCGGGTCAGGCGAGACGCCAAGAAGATCTGCAGACGAAAACAACGGAAAATAAACAATGAGAAAATTTTATTATTAGACGAAAACCTGAAGAAAAATGACGTGCGAGCAGCATTTAATAGAGAGACAAGGTTACAAACCGCAAACTACCTTCTGTAAGGACGAAGAAGGCAACATCATAAGCGACGCTACCGAAATCGATGCACGATGGATTTAGTACTTCCGACCACTGTTAAATAGAACGACATCACAGACTGAACCGTTTATAATTCCGGAATATCCAGATGGAGATGAACTGCCCATTGCTCCAACTTATGATGAAGTAGAGACAGCCCTACATAATTTAAAGTCGAATAAGGCGCCCGAAATTGACGGAATCCCTGCAGAGCTCTTGAAAGAAGGTGGAACAGATCTTACCAGTCGAATATTTAAATTAATTGCTAAAATCTGGACAACTGAAAAATTACCAGATGACTGGCGGAAGAGCATTCTATGTCCGGTATACAAAAAAGGATGATCGTCTACATTGCGGAAATTACAGAGGAATTTCATTGTTGTGTACGTATAGGGTTATTCTATAAGAGGTGTTATTTTGAATAGCCCGCTATTTCAGTAGATGTCACTTTTGAAGCTGTCATTTTTTGACATTTGACAAGTAGAAACTACGCCATTAATAAAAATGGAACGATACACGCTTCAACAACGCATTGAAAATATTAAAATTCACTATAAATAAACTGCCAACAAGTCGGGCGAAACTTTATTATTCTTGGGACAAGTTGCGGATGAGTGGAAAGTCAATATGCAGGCTAGAGTTGTTAGGGAAGGCTAAGTTTGGTTTTTTATGAGGGGAAGAGGAGGGGTAAGGGTGGGTGGATTTTAATAGCTTTTTAATTAATTGCTTGAATCACGTCCAATATTCTCTGTATAGAAAGTGTTTCATAGACGAAGTTGCATAGAATTTTCATAAAATTCGGTGTATTCAACATTCACGAAAGCGAACATTTGTATGGGAGGGGGTAGAGAAGGTACGGGAATCGTAAAATTTGATATGTAGTTTTATTTCGATTCTCTTGTAAGGTGCTTGTATAAAATTTTAAGTTCGTAACTTTTAGTTTGTTGGTTATTAGTTGATTTAATGAAATTGGTCGAAATCATAGTTTTGTATGGGAGGGGGTAGAAGGGCAAGCGCAATTTCAAAACTTTTAAAACAACTTCATTTGAATTATTTTTATAAGTTTTTCTGCAAAATTTGAAATTGATAGCTTTTAAGAGTTAGCTGACAACTTATTTCTTAAAAATGCTCGAAAAAATAATTTTGTATGGGAGGAGGTAGAGGAGGGAGTAGAATCGTAAAACTTGTGATGAAATTTTCTTTCTTTTTTGTTGCAAGATACTCGTACAAAATTTCAAGTTCGTAGCTTTTAATTTGTTGATTATTAGTTGATTTAATAAAATTGATCGAAATCATACTTTTGTATGGGAGGGGGTAGAAGGGCAAGCGCGATTTCAAAACTTTTAACGTAATTTCATTTCAATTATTTTTGTAAGTTTGTATGTAGAATTGCAAATTGATAGCTTTTAATAGTTAGGTGATAATTGATTCCTTAAAAATGGTCGAAAAAATAATTTTGTATGGGAGGGGGTAGAAGTTTTAAAGGTTTTCGACCAGTTAATATTTCGTATGCTTAGGGATTTTTTTTAAATGCATTTTGCAAATTTTCAAGTTTCTACCTTAAAATTTCACTCAAAAATTTTCAGTTTATGTGTTTTTTCAATGCACATGAAACACCTTGTGCACGTTAGCTGGGGGGGTCGGTTTATAACAATTATGGATCAAGTTGTTATTATTTTTCTATGTATATTAAATAGACGTATCTACATGCAAAATTTAAACTTTGTATCTTTCACCAGAGCCCCAAAAAAATCACTCAAAATTTTTGACATATTTGCTTATATCACCTCCCTCCCCTTACACCTCCCAACTTAAAATTTTTATCAAAATTAACTATTATGTAGTTCTACAATCTGACAAATTTTCGATTTTATATCTGTACTATTTTTTGAAATATAAGGATTCGTAATTTTGAAAAGTGCGCCATTATTGAAATGCTCCCCATTTCCCCCCACTACTATTATTTCAAGATATTATATTTTTTTTGTATTTTCCCAGAACAGCTTAATATAAGTTTCAGGTTTCAATTACATAGCTTAAGAGATAGTTGAGATATTCATTTTTAAGTGTTTTTCTTTGCACCCCCCCTGACCCTTCCACTTACAATAATTAACCACTTTTTAAGCTGATTCCGATTGAACTATATGCCACCTTAACGATCCCAAAATATGAATTTTTTACAATAAGTATTTTCGAAGATATAATCATTTGAAAAAATAATTCGGCCGAAAATTTGTTTTTAGCCCCCCCTTTTCGGACGCCAATGGATAAAAAAATTAAATTATTTTTAAAAGTTGTCCCACAAACTCCTCCATATGTATGTTGAGTTTTAGCTTTTTAGCTGTTACCATGGTTGAGATATTTGAATTCGTATTTTTCGGTTTTAGCGCTCCCCCCGCCTCCCCCTGAACCCGTACACCCCCCAAAATGGGTATCTGCCTGAGATCCGCAACTATCTACAATCCCCCCAAAAATTAACTTTCTATCTTTAAGGGTTTGGGAGTTAATGTGCGCTGAGCGTACACACCGGCGTACGGCGGACGGCGTACAGACAGACGGATTTTTTTTTTTTGCATTTTTAGGCTAATTTAGTCATGAAACGCGAAAAAACAAAATTTCAGGGTAGCAAATTTTTTTTTTTCCCAAGTCGATCACAATACTTTATTATTAAAATAATAAAGTAAAATGGTGAAAATTTGGCAGAGACGGTTCGTAGGGTTATTGTATAAGAGGTGTTATTTTGATATTCAAAGAAAAATTGCATTTTTTGAGATAAATGATCGGATGTTTATTTCATTGTAAAGAGGAAGGTATGCCGTTAATAATGGAAAACAACATCAGCCAAATGGTCCGGCGGGGTCATTGGACCTTACTTTTTCGAAGATGAGGCTGGAACAACAGTTACGGTGAATGGATTGCGCTATCGAGAGATGATTAAAGATTTTTTATGGCCGGAATTGGACGATATTGCTCTGGACAACGTTTACTTTCAACAAGACGGCGCTACGTGCCACACAAGCACCGAAACCATTGATCTTTTACGGGAAAAGTTTCCGGACCGCGTTATCTCTCGAAGAGGTGATCGCAATTGGCCACCGAGATCTTGTGATTTAACACCTTGCGACTTCTTCCTTTGGGGCTACGTGAAAGATAAGGTCTACGCCAACAGCCCAGCGTCGATTGAAGACCTCAAAGATGGAATTCGTGAGACTATCGAGGACATAGGGCAGCCACTTTGCGATTTGGTTATGAAAAATTTCATGGCAAGGATATGGTTCTGTAAGCGTGGTCGTGGTGGCCATTTGGCTGATGTTGTTTTCCATTATTAACGGCATACCTTCCTCTTTACAATGAAATAAACATCCGATCATTTATCTCAAAAAATGCCATTTTTCTTTGAATATCAAAATAACACCTCTTATACAATAACCCTATATTACAAAATTTTGACGAAAATTATCGAACGAAGACTCAGTGAATACGCTAAAAACATCATCGGAGAACATCAAGGTGGCTTTAGATCCGGACGATCGACAACGAACCAGTTATTCTCAGTAAAACAGGTGCTAGAAAAATGCTGGGAGTATGATATTAATGTGCACCAACTGTTCGTCGATTTTTGTCAAGCATACGATAGTGTCGACCGTAATGCTCTGTACAGAATAATAATTGAACTAGGTGTCCCACCGAAATTAGTTCGGTTAATAAAAGCCACGATGGATAATAATGAGTACCAAATAAAAATTCAAAACGAGTTGACTCAAAGCTTTCCAATGGAGTCAGGTCTCAAACAAGGAGATGGTCTCGCCGCCACGCTCTTTAACTTGGTGTTCGAGTATGTCGTCAGGAAGGCAACTTCAGTAGCCTCAGTGGACACCAAAAGTATGCTACTCGTAAAATCCGCACAGTTGGTGGCGTACGCAGACGACGTGGATATTCTGGTTCGATCAATACTGTGCGTTAAGGAAGTATTCCAGGAGTTGGAGTCGATAGCGGGTGAAGTATGGCTCAGGGTCAATGAAGCGAAAACTAAATACATGACCCAGACATGAAGGAATGTCTCAGAGAGGCAGAACATTACTATAGGCGAATACAACTTCGACCAGGTGGATGAATTCGTATACCTGGGAGCCCTTCTCACAAAGGACGGCAATGAGCGACAGGAAATTCAAAGAAGAATCACGGCAGCTAACAAAGCATTTTATGCGGTCATTCCCATAATGAAATCAAGGAAGGTCCATCGAAACAATAAACTACGCATCTACAAGATATTAATTCGTCCTGTGCTGCTATATGGATGCGAAACATGGACCTTGACGTGGTTGTTGGAGAAGGCAATCGACACGTTTGAGCGAAAAATTCTTCGGAAGGTGTACGGAGCAGTTAAGGAAGGAGATGATTGGCGAATTCGATACAACCATGAGCTGTATTAACTATTTGACGACCCACCCGCATCTATCGTGATAAAACTGCGCAAGCTACAATGGGATGGCCACATGGAACGAATGCACGAGGAACGAGTGCTCAAGGTGAAAGCTCAAGGCAACCGACCGCAAGGGATGCCACGAAAGCGATGGGAGGACTTAGTCGACGCAGGTTGCAGATCCCTTCTCAATTTTTCAAACTGGAGGACGCGGTCGTTGGACCGAGACAGCTGGAGAGGAGCATCTGGGAGGCCAAGGCTCGATATATGCTGTAGCGCCATTGCATCATTATCAAGTTGTGTAGAGTAAAGGGGAAACAAACGCACAAAGACTGAAAAGGTCGCAGTGCCCTCACGAGCTCCCTAATAAATAAAAAGACATCTATTTCACAATTTTACGATTTATCATCAAACGGCGACTCACGGCAGGCTAGAAGTCGTCGTTCACATTTATTATGAAGCGCGTGGGAAATGATTGTTTTGACGGAACTGTTTTTGGCCTCGACTTCGACCCAATTATTGGCGTACTACCTCAAACTTATCTAAAAATAGTTCACACTGAGAATAAATAGTCGCGAAGTTCAAAGTCGCAAATTTCTCGTTGAAGCCTTGAACCGACCACATTAAATCGTTCGAATTTGCCTTCCGAGTCAAATTACAAACGGCGCAATTTTATTCTTATCGACCTTACATTTCCCCGATTAAGGTTTTCGATTTAATTCAATGACAGGATGAATTTCATATCAGGCAGCGTAAGAAATCGCAATAAAATTTCTCGTTTTAGTTTATGCAACAATAACAAACGCGACCTTGACCCACCAAATCGTGAAAAAAAAACTCACTCACCTGAATTGGAGTATCGATTTGAAGAGAATTTTAATGCAAGCATGTTGCTGCCCAATTACCGCCGGTTGGGCCAACATCTTTTCATAATATCAACAATTTCCACTGCAGAAAAACCACATCTCCGCCGATCCTACGCTATGTCTCGACTGACATTTTGAAAATGTCAAAAATTGAAAATTTGTCTTTATTTTTAAACTCGCCGTGTTCTGTTTCGCACCGTTCCAAATTTTACGGTGTCTGACTTTTGGACTTTTGTTGATTTCTGAACTAGCCCAGAAGTGGCGAGAGAAATGTCAGTGTGAATTTGCAAAATGTAATCCAAATAATTGTTGTGAAGATTATTGCAGGAAAATAAGTGGAAATAATGTTAATTTATCGTGCTGCATTTCTTGTTGTTATTTTATCTTTATTTTATGATTGCGTTGAATCATCGCGCGGCGATAATAACGATTTCTTCAGGGAATGCCGATCACGATGTGAGCGTGCAAATTGCACTTCAGGTGGGTTTTGTTTTTATTTTAATTCAATTATATTTAATTTTTCTTGTTTTTTTTATTACTCTAATTTAAAACACCTCAATCAATCTGTTCATTCTACAATGGAACATTTAATCAATCAATTTCCTGTTAAAACTCCATAAATAATAGGACAGAAAGAGTTACCTTTTTTTACTCGTCTGGCGTTATGCTCAACTGCTCCCTTCCATGTGCTACATGGTCGAATAGCTCGAAGTCTTCCTTGAGGGTTATAATCCAGAGCTTGTTTGGAGATGTATCGCTATTTTTGATGACAATATGAGGCCGATCCACTGCGACTTCCGCCTTAGGCTTTGTTCAATTGTACTCCAAAGTATGTATGGCCAGAATATCCCTGAAATGCATCGGAGGTATTGGCTCACGAAACTTTGCAGTTTCTTGATAAGCTGAACGATCATTTTCAATTAAGTACAACAACACGGCTTCAAATACTCGCTGCTTCGTGCAAAGGTAGATCTCTCTGAGCATCAAAAAGTGGAAAAGGATTTCGCAAGACTGACGATCATTATTTATACGAGCCCCAATATCTTTTACGGCTCCGCTCTGGTAATGCTTCCGAGGTAACAAAAATCTTGCAGCTATGGTTTTCGAAACGACTGCAAGTAGACATACATATGTATATCACACCAATTTTCATATTCCAGAAGGTCGCTCTTCGGAATTTTCACAATCCCTCCTTCCCTCCATTTAGCCGAGTATCTTCCATTATTCCGCGCTTCCGTAAAGAGTGGTACAAGTTTATCTGCTGTTATTTCCGGGTCCGCTTCGAGGAGTTTTGCTGGTAGTCCATCTATACCTGTGGCCTTCTTTCCCGCCATTAATCGAATGGCGGAAACTACTTCTTCCTTATCTGGGAGATCGAAGTATTCCTTCCATCGCCGCAACTGGTGTTCACTCATATTACGAAAAGTTCCGTTGACATCTCTCACCAGATGGTTGGCGGTGAAATTCTGTCCACTGCTTCATAATTGTATTCAGCGAACCCATATTCCCAAAGTATTTTTTTTTATACTATATATGATTCAAAATTTGGGAGGGCTGGTGATTCCGGATTTTCAAGGGATGTCTCAAACTAAATTACGTGCTCCTAAAATGGAGGAAAGCTCGAGTTGTATTTATACCAAAAGCAGGCAAGGGTAGCATATGCATATGCCAAGGATGAATGGTTAGTGGGTAACTAACTGCTTATATGCGAACTTTGGATACCAGGCGCCCTCCAGTTTCAATCAGCCTTCCCTTGGTAATGCGGAGCTTTGTCAGGGGCGATTCGACTTTATTGCGCTACTCGTGGGAATCTTATGGAGAAACCAAATGTAACCAAAGGGTATAACGAAATGAAGGGAATCCTTCATCCCACTAGCAGATAATGAGGATATCTCAGGCCAGAGCAGCACGATTTTGCCGGCGGATCAGGAGCTTGGGTGTGGCCCAAGAAACCCTCATCCTAGTTCGTGCTGACATTACAGGAACGGGAAAAGAACCATGACGATCCCGTACTATTAGATTGTTTCAGATGAAATGGCGACTTTCGCGATGAAGTGAAGTTAGTTGCGATTGTCATGTCTCAAACTGCCGCCAGTTGGCTCTGGTAGTAATGAATATTGAATTATAAATACTCCTACATTTGGTCATGGAATCATTTCAGTTTTGGACTTCATTGAGATCGGAGAGAAAAAAAATAAGAAAACATGAAATCGAGTCGGTTACTTTTTCCAGGGAGGCTACCAAAAACATCAACTGGGCATTTGGAGCTGACACAGTAAGCGAACGAACCACACAGCGATGGTTCGAAAAATTCCGATCAGGAGATGTGACTAGAGATGGTATGCTATTTCACGTACCTGCGATTTTTTCACTGCTATTTGAAAAGAGCAATCGCATATTGCGATTCAAAATTTAAAAGAGCTGCGATTAGAAGAGCAGAGCAAATGCATACTGCTTACGTTGTATCACCAATAAAATTGCCGCAATGATCATCGCTACAAATTCGAGTTTTTGTTCGCACTCGCATATTAGTCCCGCAACTCACGCATTCCACATCGATCGCTAAGCAAATTTTCCTACATCTATCAATCAGGCAAAACTCAATCTCACAGCTCAGCATAGTGAACACTTCCCCCATTTCCTCCTGGGAATGAAAAGGTTTTCTTTTACTATCCAATGTACAAAAAAACGATCGAGCGCAATCGAGTCAGGATGGCAAAAAAGTCAATCGCATTTCATATACACAAGCCGGACAAAAAAAACACCACCCAGTCATCGATCGCATGGCATATATACAACCGCATCGCATATATACAAATAAAAGCCAAATAACAAAAAAAAAACAACCGGTCATAGAAAACCAAAACAAAAGGTTCTTTTGCTGTCTTTTTTTTCAGGACACTACATCACACACAATGAACAACGTAAAGCTCTTATCAGATCCCGAAACCCATGGAAGTCGAATTTTACCCAAGTCCCACCGCTAAATATCAATCGCGCGAAGAAAGAGCTTGAACGTCGTTATTCCGATTGCTCTCGATTGCTCTTTCGTTGCTGTTATATCGCTTGCGATCAGCGATATATCAGCTCTGTGATATTAAAGACTATCAATCATATAAGCTATCCCAAACCTATATTTGGTGATTGATATTGACACTGAGAGCACGAGCAGTGTCTGCTCTCAGTGATGTTGCTTTAGACTAATGAATGAATGAAACGATTGCGATTTGATAAGGAATTTGTTTAACGATAAAAGAACCAGGTATTATAGTTTTAGAACTCCGCCATAGACGGTCCCAATCCCGGTTGAGAAAGGCGGAAGGAGTATGGAGTTAACCTGAATGGCCAGTAACACCAGTGCGTCTCAGGAAATAGGCAAAAGTATGACATAGTTGGACTCGCAGCATAGCTGTGAGAACTCCAGTATGTCATATTTAGCTGAAAACTCCCACCCATTTTCTACTAGAGTGTAACAAATAAGTAGGACCGGTCCTCCAGGTCGGGGGTTGGGCGAAGCGTCGACAACACATCACCGGAAAAAAATGAATGTTCAGAAACCTGAAGAACAGCCTCGGAGCGGATGGACTCAACGGCAACGACCCCGCAAACGAAAAATGGACTACTCTATTGGGTCTTGGAATGATCGATCCTTATTTAGGACAGGCGCTCTGAAAAAATTCCTCGAAGAAGTGGCAAAACACAACATCAACATAACTGCCATCCAAGAAATGAAATGGCTCGGTAACGAAATCATGGACATGAGATCACACACAATCTATACAAGTGGAAAATTGTCGGGAAGCAGAGAGTTTGGAGTCGCTTTTGTCGTTGACAAAAAATTTAGTCAGCAGGTCACGAGTTTCAAACCAGTAAGTGAAAGATTGTGTACAATCCCAATAACACTTGGTTGATCAACGTCCACGCACCAACTGAAGACAAGGACGATATAACTAAAGACGAATTTTATGCCATCCTAGAGACAACTTATGACTCACTGCCCTTGAATGACCTAAAAATTGTCTTAGGGGATTTTAATGCAAAAGTCGGAAAAGTGGAGGCTCATAGAGGTACAACAGGAGGGCACAGTCTCCATGACATAACCAACGACAATGGCCAACGTCTTATTGATTTCGCAAGCAGCAAAAATATGATTGTAAGTTCTACGTGCTTCCCACATCGCGATATTCACAAAACGAACGTGGGCATCACCAGATGGTCACACCTTCAACCAAATAGACCACGTTCTTATTGCGAAAAGGGCTTAATGTACGAACCCTCCACGGTGCGAATTGTGAATCTGATCACTATCTAGTCAGAGCTAAGTATCGATGCCGAATAGCTTGTCGTGGATATTCGAAAACGAGCCGAGCTCGCAAATTCAATGTAGACAAGCTTAACGACGAAACGGTGGCGCAGGCTTACATGTTAGCATGTAATAAACACCTGACACCAATATATGAAAATATCCAAAATATGCCAGTTGAGAATGCGTGGATGAAAATACGAGACGGCATCAAATCCTCCGCAGAAGAGGTATTAGGATATCAAGCACGGCGAAAAAATAATGATTGGTTCGACCACGAATGCCGCGATGCAATAGACAGAAAGAACGAGGTTTACAAAATTTTTACTGAACTACCAAGATATTTGTCAATCTTGACTCCGCCGCAAAAGAAGTCGGGTTGCTCATTAATAAAAGCAAAACAAAAGTAATGACGCAAACAAGAAGGAGAACGCCAATCAGACGAAACATAACAATTGCGGAATATAATTTGGAGAGTGTGGACAACTTCATATATCTTGGGGCCAATCCAGCCAAGGACGGTAATGAAACAGACGAAATCAAACGACGGATAATACTTGCAAATAAGACGTATTATTCGGTACTTCCAATAATGAAATCCAAGGAAGTGCACAGGAACAATAAGCTGCGGATTTATAAAACTACATATTATACTACCTGTGCTCTGCTATGACAGCGAGACGTAGACATTAACGAAAATTTCTGAAAAAGCAGTTAACGCATCCGAAGAATTTTGGGACCTGTGAAGGAAGGAACGGAATGGCGAATATGATACAACCATGAGTTGTATCAACTCTACGACGAGCCAGAAGCTTCAACGTTCATCAAACTACGTAAACTGCAGTGGGCTGGCCATGTAGAGCGAATGGAAGACAGAAGAATCCCCAAACGTGCTCTTAAAGGCAAAGCGAGTGGTAACCGGCCAGTCGGCAAACCACGCAAGCGATGGGAAGACTCGGTTGATGAAGCCATATTAAAAATTAGCAGCTGGAGGTCGCGATCTTTGGATCGAGACAATTGGAGGCGACGACTTCAGGAGGCCAGGGCCCGATTTGGGATGTCGTGTCATTGATGATGATGAGTTTGAAATCGTTATCGCGGGCGATTTCAATGTTCACAACACTGTCTGGCTTAAATATTCTTGATTTTGAGCTCTGTGCCTCGTTAAACGGTCTAACACAGCTGGTAAATGAGCCTACTCGTTTACCAGAAATTGCAGGTCAATTCTCCAATCTTCTTGATTTATTTCTCATCTACCAACTTAAGAAATACTCTGTCTCCCCTCTGTAATATCCCCATCGCCAATTGGAAATACGGATCACTTCTTGATTCGTGCACAATTTCCAATTGTAGCACTAAAACCGCTGCCAGTTAAGGCGCCCCGAAGAACTGGCATTTTAAAAGAGCAAATTGGTGGGCGCTAAACGAGTTATTCAATGCATTCAATTGGAAATCGTGCTTCGATTCTAATGACTGCGATGAAGCCTGTACACTTGTCACCGAGACTATCCTGAAAGGTATGAAGCTCTACATACCTTCAAGTGAAAAGAGAGTCCGGCCGTCGAGGACTCTTGGTTCACAAATGAATGTCTCGCAGCAATTCAGGCTAAGAAACAATTGTTTCAAAATTTTCCAACTCCAGCTAACAGAAAGCGTTATAATTCATCAAGAAATACCTCCAAATCTATCCTTGAACGTGTTAAATTTGATCCCGACCAAAAACTTCGGTGGAAGATCCTTCAGAGTCCAAAAGGCTCAAGATCTTTCTGGTCTTTTGTCAAAACGGTCAACAATAATTTCATCTCTTCATCAACACCAACACTCGTTGATGGCGACCGTACTGTTCTTGATCCGGTTGAGAAAGCGAACCTATTGGCAGTAAGTTTTGCGAGAAATTCCACACTATCATCTTCAAACCAAACTCCTCCTATTGCAACACCTTCATGTTTTTCGCTGCCTTCAACGGGAGATCTCTTGGTCTACCTGACGGAACGTTGGAACTCTTGCGCAAATACGGCGATGGTCAAGTTTTTGCTCTTGACATTGCAAAACCTTTTGACAGAGTTTGGCATGAACGTCTCCTTGTTAAGCTAACGGCTATTGGCCTCGATGCTACCCTCATTCGATGGATTGAGAGTTTCCTATCCGAACGCACTATACGAGTCGAATTAGATGGCGTTACTTCTTCCTCTTTTCCAACTAATTCTGATGTCCCTCAGGGTTCTGTCCTATCGTCTACTCTGTTCTTAGTATTCATTAACGACCTTTTGTCTTCTACTCTCAATCCAATCCATAGTTTTGCAGATGACAGTTCTTTAGATAACACCTTTGAATTTAATTCTACTGCGGATACTCACAAGCAATCTGTTGCTTCCAAACGCAGGGAGTTATTCGGTTCGTTGAACTCCGACCTCGACTTAATCCTGGAATGGGGCAGGAAAAATAGAATAGAGTTCAACGCTGCTAAAACACAGGCCTGTCACCTTTCCCTTAAACGTTATGTTCCAGCGTCGTCGTCTATTTTAGCCTTCAATGGCGTACCAATTTGCTCTGTAGATGAGTTTATCGTAAAATTAAATAACCATCTTGATTGGAGCAAACATATCTTTGATGTTGCCCTTGATACCTCCAAACGCCTAGGTATTTTTCGTGAATGCAAAAAATATTTTACGTCTCATGACTTAGCAACCATCTACAAGACATTCATTCGACCTCGTTTAGATTATAATTCGCATTTATGGGCTGGAGCACCCAAAACACGCTTTGCGCTGCTCGATCGAATCCAACATGCGTTTCAACTCATTGGAGACGACACCATTAAGGTTTCTATTGACTCCCTCGAACATCGTAGGAACGTTAGAGTACTAAGCATCTACGATCGCTACTTTCATGGTAAATGTAGTGCGGAACTTAAATCACTCATTCTTTCACTTTTCAGTTTTCCCCGAAATACTCGTCAAGGTAAACGCGCACATGAGTTTACTGTCACCCCTATTCCTACTCGTACAGTGAAATATAGACTTTCATCTCCCGAACGTCCAGACTTTGGAACGCATTGCCTACTAGCATATTTCCAAGCAAGTATAACCTTCAGCGCTTCAAAAATAATGTCCATCGCCATTTCCGTATCTCTCCCCCAAAATTCCCATAACACTACCAAATTTCATCCTCTTCCTATACCGACATAACTGTGCAATGCATTAAAGAGTTACCCCCTAAGATATAATCGGTGCCATAAAAAAATGTCCTCGATTGACTGAAAACGAGTTGCACGGAGCGGTAATTTCAGTTTCGAGGATAGGAAAAAATCACACGGGGCTTAATCTGGTAAATACGGTGGTTGATTGATGCAATTGGTTGCTTTTTTCAAATTCGGTCATAATTGAGGCTCGATGCGATGGCGCATTTTCATCGTGGAAAATCCATGAATTCTCCTTCCATAATTCCGGCCGTTTTTTACGAATTTGCAATACGGTGAAATACTACTTCTTATTGACCGTCTGTCCCTCCACAACGAATTCATGATGGATCAAACCTCGAATGTCGAAAAAAAAACAATGAGCATCGTCTTGATTTTTGAGCGGCTTTGGCGTGGTTATTTCGGTTTCGGCTTCTTTTTTTTCCATTCCGATGATTGTTGAATGGATTGTATGTCAAACTCATAGACCCATGTCTCATCACCAGTTATGATGCGCTCCATGAATTTGGAATCAGAATTCGCACGATCAAGCATGTCCCAAGTGACCTATTCACGGCACTTTTTTTGGAGAAAATTCAGCTTTATTGGAACGAGTCGAACAGGGACGCGTTTCATGGCCAAAGTATCCACCAAAATCGAACGAACGGACTCGCGAGAGATGTCGAGCTCTCCTGCTACCCTAACTCTGGTATGACGAATTTCGAGCACCATTTCCATCACTTTTTGAACTTTTTCGTCAGTTGAAGAGGTCAAAGGTCGTCCAGAACGAGGCAATTTTCCACTTTCTTCTTAATTACACATTACAGAATTATTTCATTATCTTATGTCCTCGCGCACTGTCGTTTGTACATTCTGACTTCTCATTGGAAAATTAACCCTTTATCTATTTCCACTTTTTTTTATTGTAGATGGTGTAGGATTTTCCAGTGGGTCCAAACTGGCTTTAAAACAAGGCGTTTTCGATAAACTATTTCAATGGACATGTGCAGACGAATGCAAGGATGATTGCATGTGGCGAACAGTTGACGCTTTCGTTGATCGTGGATGGGGTATACCGCAGTTTCATGGCAAAGTATATTTCTTTCAAATAGTTCTAAATATTTTGAAATTATTAAAAAAAAAAACACATTTTTCTAGTGGCCATTTGTTCGTATTTTGGGCTTGCAAGAGCCCGCATCGGTTTTATTCTCTGTGATGAACTTTGTCGCTCATTTTAAACTGTTGCGGCATTTTCGAAGGTCTGTTCGTCCAGATAGTCCGTGCTTTCGACTGTGGCATATTTTTGGATTCGTGAGTATATTTTATTTTGGATATTAAGTTGGTGGAATCACACAACGAACTTACTCCCAAAATTGAGACAACAATAGAAAGAACGTTTGATTTAATAAATTTAGAACTGAGATCTAGCGATTAGATGACTTCTTAAGACTCGTTAAAAATACCGCTTTCCCTGCTTTAATGATCTTCCAAAACAGAGTTTTTTGCGAATGTAATTGCACAACTTAAGTTCATTTCATGTCTGTCCTTTGTTCTAACCTTGTTTCGACGGCTTAAACCAACTATTTTAAACAAAAGGCAAAAAAGTAATGCGCCTTTTTATATTTACAGGTTTGTTTGAACGGCTGGACATGGTCGACGATATTTCACGCCCGAGATGTTGATCTCACCGAGTTTCTTGATTATACGTTTGCCTATTCAATTGTTCTAGTCACTCTTTATTGTATGATTATGAGGTACGCATATTTTACCCAATATTTTGATCAAAACGTTGAACTTCAATTCTTTCTTCTAGATTTCTATTCGATCGGTCTCTGATCTTGAGAGGAATTATAACAGCAATATTTTTATCCTACTACCTAAACTATTTCATGTACTTGTACGTCGGCCATTTCAACTATGGTTTCAATATGAAAGCGAATATAGTTACGGGTGAGATTGAATTATTAAGTAAAAAAAAATTTAATTGATTTTTTTTACTTTTTAGGTGCACTTTCAGCTTTCGGTTGGATTTTATGGTCTCTAATCGTTCGGAAAAAACGACCGTATTCGAAGAAAATAATTTATTTTTACATTATTTTGGGTGCAGCTTTTAGCTTAGAGGTTCTCGACTTTCCGCCATTCCTATGGATCTTCGACGCACATTCCTTATGGCATTTATCGAGCGTTCCACTTGTTTTGCTAATGTATAGGTAGTAAAATAGTTTGGTCACGAAATTAATGTACTATTTGCATTATGGATTTTGTTTTTCAGTTTTGCTATTGATGATTGTAAGCAGTTACGAAAGGAAAAATGGGAGTCTGAGAATTCGCATAAGTTACTTTAAGGGCGAAAATGTGTGTGTTCTAGTCTTGGCATCATATCAATAAATTATTGAAGAAATTTAGTAAAATTTTTGTACATTATTTATATTTATTTTATCTTCATCGTGAATGTTTTGGCGCTTCCTGCAGGATCAGTAAGAAAGATTCGCAAAGGTGTCCGTCTGCCAAGATGTCTCGAGCACGAAATCGGTCTTGCACTACGCCGCGCAGTATCTGCTGAAGGCATTTCGTTCTTGCGCTTATGAGCAACCGATGACATATTCTCTATCATGCGCATTCGACTATTATCATCCACACCATGTCTCAGGTTTTAAACGAAATGTTCGTCGGCCATCTTGCTCTGTGCAAATTCCTCAACCTATGGCATTCGCGTTTAAGACTGAATCTCTTTATCGTCTATTGTTTTTTACACCGAACTAAATAATTCAAATTCCTGGGATCTTGCCCACTCAATAGTCAACGGTACACTTCTCGTGTTCCAAACCTGTGTCTTGGAATAACTCTTGACTCGTCTATGATTGGATGTAAGCATGTCGCTTCTGCCCTAAAAAAAGTATATGATATCGGGTGAGTGCAAAAGTTCATGCGGAGTTTGAGAGTAAAAGTCACACAGTGATAGGCACACAAAGTTCTTTATTCAATCAGTGATATGTTCTCCATCGTTTTCTATAATCTGTTTCCAACGTTCTGGCAGCATACGGATGCCCCGATCATAAAAACTGCGCGGTTTAGATTCGAAGAACGAAGACACGACGTTTTTTAAGGCATCAAAAGAATCAAGTTTTTTTCCATTTAAATGATTTTGCAATGACCGGAACAAGTTATAATCAGATGGTGCGATATCAGGAGAATACGGTGGATGAGTTAGGACAACCCATTTTAGGCTGTTCAATTTGCGCAGCGTATGTCTCGAAACGTGTGGTCAGGCGTTGTCGTGATGAAAGACTACGCCCTTGCGATTTGACAAAATCGGACGTTTCTGTTTGATTTCTCGATTCAGATTAATTAGCGACAGTACTTGCCCGAATCAATCGTTTAGCCAGCTGGGAGAAACTCAAAATAAATTATGCCCTTGCAATCCCACCAAACATAGAGCGTCACCATGCTCACCTGCCTGTTTCCATGTGCGTTTGCGCTGAACATTGTTGTACAGGACCCATTTCTCATCGCCCATCACTAATCGATCCAAAAACGGCTCGTTTTTGAGCCGCCCGAGTAAAGAAACGGCAGCAGGAATTGGCTCGATTTTGTTCCTCTCGGTCAGCAAATGGGGCACCCATATATCGAGCTTCAAATCGAATCCCATTTTTTTTAAACGTCGAAAAGCCGTTGATCGGTCAACGTTAAGTGCTGTAGCAACTTCAACTGTTGAAATTCGCGGAGTATTCTGAACTAAAGTACGCACAACATCGTCATCTATGTGTGAAGGTCGACCTGAGCGTGGCTCGTCTTCAAGGTTATACTCTCCGCGGCGAAATTTCGCAAACCATTTTTTCACAGTTCGTTTAGCTGCTGCTTGATCTCGATAAACCTCTTGAATGTTTTTTATGGCTGCTGCACCGTTTATTCCCTTCTGAAACTCGTAAAGCAGAATATGCCGTAAATGCACCTTATCGACACTCATTTTTAAAGTAATCTTTCTCGAAGCAGTTTGTATCTACACAAATTATTTTGTTTCAAATGAAAGCTGCACACGTCACCTTTCCAACGATCTGTCTTACGTACATGGCAGTATTAATGACAACACTTTACGCCGCTTCTAACGCCATCTATTGTACCTCCGCACTAGTGTTGGGTAGGACAAGAATTTTTGTCCCATGTTTGTATGAGGGGCTCATTTGAAATTTGAGGTGGTACAATGTCCCACCTCAAATGTCCCATTCAAAAGCTCCATGTCCCATTCATACATACAATGTCCCATACATACAATTTGCCTTTTTGAGGAGCAATGGTAGCAAATGAGCGAAGAATGACGTATATTGCGCTTTTATGTGTGCGCGTAGAGTATGTTAACCCTAGTAACACCGTTTCTTTTGAGATGCGATTGTAAAATGACGTATTATTAGGTGTGCGGCATTTGTGGGTTGTGTTTATAATATACATTCTTTTTTTATTTTACTTATTCTTATTTAATTTTAAAAATTAAAATTCAAGCTTTAAGAACGCCATGTACAAGAATGAGAGATAAGAGGTGTCGCGGAATAACTAAAATTCTACAGTTTTCTATGTGTTTCAATTTTAGAGGGCTTTGAATATACATAAGTTTACACTTATTCGGTTTCACTAGGGTTAAAACACTATGCAAGTCAATCCAACAACAACAAGTTGTTGAAAGTTGAAAGTAAAATCTCGGTTTCTCCCAACGAAGAGAATCTGTCATTCATGTTCACAGAGTTATCCGGTTCGTAATATTTCCGTCCCGTTCCCGTGCTTCATTCTAGAGAGCTTTGCTTTCAGTCATACAAATGCATGGGACAAAATCCGGTGAAGAGTGAGTGCGATTTGAGTGTTACAAATTTGTTGGTACAGCAGCCATACAAATGCATGACTTTAATTCAGATGCGACAAAAGCTCTGAAGTGGGACAAAAACTTTGAAGTGGGACAAAAATATTTTTTGTAGTGATGGGACATTTGAAGTGCATGAATGGGACATTTGTACCACTTCTTGTATGAGTAACCCAACACTACTCCGCACGAACTTTTGCACTCACCCAATAGTTTGCGAAGACTGGGTGTTTGCTACTGTCCTACCCTTTCATACCAGGCTGATGCTCGTTAAATCAACAATTAGTTTTATTTCAGTGGAATGATGTGATCCGCATGAATATTCTGATACAAGTGAAGTTTTATATTTTTATAATTAAAAAACAAAAATAATAAAGTCATGGGCGCAGTCATCTATAATTGAATGTATACAAAATGTTTATGTGTTCTGTTAACTTAGTATTACTTCACCGCCTCTTAATTTGAATCGTTATAGTGTTGGGCAAGACAAGAATTTTGTCCCAAGTTTGTATGAGGGGCTCATTTGCAATTTGGGGCGGTACAATGTCCCACCTCAAATGTACCAAGTCACATGGCGGTTTCGCATACACACAATTTGTCTTAGTGGCATACATACAATTTGTCTGACCTCAAATGAGATGTAAATGCGAATATGTAAAAGAGGTAAAGACATGGGGCTAAAACACTAAACATTCTATGTACACGGCATACGAGCGCGATATGTGGTCTGTGGCCCTGGCCGAAGCTCTCCTAATCATGCATACATTTCTACGTCTTTACCTCATTCCCTCATTTGCCACTATCGCACCTCAATAAGACAAATTGTGTGCATGCCGATACGCCATGTGCCAGCTACACTGCTACAATTTCATAATTATACCTTATTTGAGGTGAGACAAATTGTTTGTATGCCACTATTGCGACACATCATCCCTCATCAGATCTCCTGATCACACATATATGATATGTCATTGCCTTATTCGCTTTCACACAACTCCTCATTCGCACGACTCTCTTCAAACAGTGTAGTGAGTAGAGATGATATGCTATTTTACACACCTGCGATTTTTTCACTGCTATTTTAAAAGAGTCATCGCATATTGCGATTGATAATTTAAAAGAGCTGCGATTAGAAGAGCGAATGCATACTGCTTACGTTCTATCGCCAATAAAATTGCCGCAATGATCATCGCTACAAATTCCAGAGTTTTTGTTCGCAGTCGCACATTAATCCCGCAACTCACACATTCCACGTAACCCCAACGAGATCATAGCAGTAACAGTAACTGTGTAGAATCCGGAAATCTTTTCTTTTAATTTCAAGCTTTAAGCTTTTGCAATAATTTGTTACACATTTAAATATTTTATTTATCAATTATGCATATCTCTGAGGGTCTCACTCTCAAGCTTCGCTTATGTGGGTAGCTAGCTTAATAAATTTTCTGTACATATTTTATGTAGCTGCAATAAATAAAAAAAAAATCTCTTTTCTTAATTGTCCATTCAGAAATGCTCATTTGAGATCCATTTGACGCACGAAATATCCAAAATTATTGGCGAGTGACAATAAAACAAGAAAAATGACGTCGGTGAAAATGTTACATTGTAGTCGAAACCATTTTTCTGCGAGAAACCACGAGCAACAAGTCTTGCTTTATACTTGTCGATTTCACCAGACAGCTTTACGACCAGCTCACACAAAGGCCAGTATCATTATTTTGCAACAACGAAAATTCGTGATCAATTGCCCTTGTCCATTTTGACCAATCAGCACGCTTCTTTGCATCATCAATCGTAACTGGATCATTTTGCGCAAAATATCTCAGCTGTACGTGCGAAACCAGCAAACCATGAACCATTTTCATATCTATATCGATCTCAATTTGTCTTTTCCTAATCACTACGACGCAATTCGATGTTACCAGTGCCATTCGATGCACTGTGGACATTTTCATCATTGATGTTATCAGTGCAGTTGAAATTCAAACCCACACTGTTTACATTATCTTTGATGTTACCAATGCAATCCAAATCTGCATTGTGGTTCTGCCTGATGTCACCGATGCCTTTTTTGGGCCTGGGAGCGCGGACGAGGTGATGAGTAAAACTCGATTTTAGAAATAATAAATAATATTTCATTAAATGTAAGGGTCGACGCGTCGTCGAGACCCGCGATTAAAACTGAAAACTGACGAAGACTGAACTGAACCAAAAAAGGCCAGCGCGACTGCCTTTTAATTCCATCTTTTTGCTGACGCTGCGGCGTGTCTGGCTGCGTACTTTGGCTCCACTTGTGCGCGATAAGCTCAAATTAATTGCTGATCGCGTGCGTTGTCGGGCATGCCAGTTGATAATTTTTTCGTTGCATATCTGGCGATATGCAAAAAGGGACCGTTTGCTTGTGCGCGATAAGCACGTATACGTCTGATGTCATGGATGCTGGAATGTGTCCACGACGTCGTATCGACACACCTTTCATATTCGCGTCGTGGATATCACTCTTTTCACACCCATCATCGACGTCATCGCCAACCGCCACTGAATCAGAAATTTCGACGTAATTCAAACCATCGATGTTCCACAGTTTATATGTGTTTGATGGTAAACCGTATCCAAGCATGTAAAGTTTTGATAAATCTGCATCCAATTCGGTACGATTTTCTTTTGGTACGTGGTTATAACAAACCGAACAAAAAAACACGAAGATGAGATAAATCCATATCATACCAAATTTCAGCAGATGTATTGTTTGCGAACTGTCGACCAATAGCACTAGTTGGTAAATGATTTCTGGTATAATTTAAACACAAAACCATTTCGTTCCAAAAGCGACAATCCAAACCACTTGACAATAGCATAGTTCTCGCATTTTCAACTATATTACGATTAAAACGTTCAGATACTGCGCTCATTTCCGAATTATATGGCACGGTGTAATTCAATCGAATACCTTTATTGACACAAAAAGATTTAAATTCCTTTGAGCAATATTCACCGCCATTATCCAAATGCAATCTCGAAATTCTTTGTGTATATTGTGCCTCAGCCCTAGCCATCATATTGTTGAAATTTATTAAAAACTTCTTTTCTGTTTCATGCAGCAAACTATTGCTGCACGTGAAAAATTGTCAGTAAAAGCAACGAAAAATCTGGAGCCATCATGTGCAGATTTGTGGTGTTCGGTGCAATGACAATCAGGGTGATTAAAAGATGACCGGAGTGGTCGGTGGTTCGATAATAACTATTACTTTTATTCTTATCAATACTTAAAACTAACTATATACAAAGTACTTAAAAACTAGTTTATTAAATTAAATTGGCATATTACCGGTTCGTAATAGCGGTGCGGATTAGAAGTGTGTTTACAAAAGAATTCAAAGTACAAAAGAATTCAAAGTGTTATTGTTTTAAATTATGAGGAAAATATTTCAATTTAGGTTTTTATAACAATACCATTTAGCATTATTGTTGCTTGCAAATTTATATATACATATATATATATGTCGGCATGGATAGCATTGTTACACTGTCGTAATAAAATTTACACTGTGATTAAAATGTTACTGAAAAAGTTAAATGCGAATTTGTCAGCATCGCTACATACTCCCCTTTCAGCAAAGCGTTACTGTGGTTAAAAAAAATATATGTATGTAAACAAATGTATATGCTTTCATTTTGATAAAAATATATGCGCGGGTTTTAATCAATCTATGGAAATTGTCATGGCTTTGTCGTTAATTTCGATCACGAACTGCTTACGAAGGCGACGGACTTCTTTGTAGGGTCCTTCATAAGGTGGTTTTAGGCCAGTCCTTATTTTATCGACTCTGACAAAAACAAAGTCGCAAGTATTTAGATCGTTTGAGAAATGTACATTCTTTTGAGTGTTTATTCGTGTGTCAGTGGCTTTTAAGTTAGTCATGGTTCTCTTTAACTGGGAAGCATAGGTTGTTGGGTCTATATCGTTACTTTTGGTAGTATTGGCGAGAAACTCTCCTGGTACTACGATACTTTGTCCGTAAACAAGATCTGCTGGTGAGCATTGCAGATCTTCTCGTATGGCGGTACGAATTCCTAATAATATTATTGCGAGCTAGGGGATTCGACAGATTTCAAAGAAAACGCAATTCGTTTAAAATAATAGATAATTTTATTTAATTTTCACGTTAACTTAATTCGCACTATATTCGCCTATTTAGTAATGCCGTCGATCTTATTCTTTCGCTTTCTTGTACCGGTTCGCGTTCTTCCACCGATAGGTGTCGCCGAATGAATGACTACTGTCTGAAAGTTGGCGGGTATTTATACTAAATCTCCCAGACAGGTGTCGTTGCGTGTGTGTGTGTCTCGGCTATTCTAGATTGCCTACATTTTACTGGAAGTTGCTGGAAACTTGTTTATAGCGTTTTACATGTTGATGGACTTTTCTCGATGTTTCTTGCAACATCCAAATTGCGTGATTGCAAGATCTATAACAATATGAATGGTAATTCGTTGCACCAATTTGTTGAGTTTCCTCTAGCCATTAAGGCTGCTTTCATATGCCTGTGAGTAGTGTGGATCATGGGCTTATCACCCGTGATCTTAAGACCTAAATGATACGAGAAACGGATACATCGCCTCGGATACGGACTGATTCTACGGTAACGACTTTTGGCATTCGAAAACGGACTATGATTGGCTTCTGGAACGTTCGAACATTGAATGACGGGGGAAGAGCTGGGGTTACTCGGTCCTTGCACCGCCAATCAGTGATCGACCGTGAAATGGAGCACTATAACATCCAAATCTTGGGCTTGAGCGAGGTCAGGTGGACAGGATCAGGAGAAGAACGAACCCCTAGCGGAAACACTATTCTGTACATTGGCCCTGAAAGTGAAGCCAGAAATGGCGTGGCGTTCGTCCTTACGCCGAGAGCGAGAAACAGTCTCATTAGCTGGGAACCAATCTCGGATAGGATTATCGTCGTCAGGCTCAGGACCAGTGTCAGAAACGTCACAATTCTGCAGTGCTACGCACCAACTAATACCGCAACATCTGGTGACAAAGAGGAGTTTTATAGCCAACTGAGTGCCACCTTCGAACGTTTTCCAAGAGGTAATATTATTTTCATCTCAGGAGCTATGAACGCCCAGGTTGGATCAGACAACACCGGACTAGAACACGTCATGGAGAGGAATGATGACCCTTGGGTCGACGCGTCACCACCTTTGATTAAGAGACCCTAAAAAGGCGAATTATTTGAGGAGTTTTGAAGTACTCGGCAAATGGTCATCGGAGAGACCCTTTTTCCACACAAGAGTCATCATAAAACATCTTGAGTTTCCCCTGACGGTGTTACTCAGAACCAGATCGACCATTTGGCTATAAGTCGCCGATGGAGAAGATGTCTCCTCGATGTGCGAGCGAAACGTGGAGCTGACGTGGGGAGCGATCACCACTTGATGGTTGCCTGCTTGAGATTGTGTACAGCAGCTATCCGACGACCACAAATTCTTCAAATGAAGCGCAAGCTTAATGTGGATAAACTCAGAGATCCCAACAAAAAACTCGAATACACCACCATTCTACGCGAAAAGTCATCCACATTGGGTGAACATGAAATGCGCACACTGGACGCCAATTGGGAGGCAACCAGAAACACTTTTCTAACTAGTGCTGAAGAATCTGTGGGATATGCGCAAAGCGGTGAGAAACCCTGGATGTCGCAAGACACATGGGACAAGGTTGACAATCGGAAAAAAGCCAAATTGGCAATCATCTCTCAACCCGATGTCAACCAACGAACGCCCGACTTGAGGCAGAACTACCGCGATGCTCATATACAGCTTAAAAAGGCTGTTAGACGCGACAAGAGAAAGGCCATTGAAGATCTGGCAAACAAGGCAGAATCTGCGGCTTACCTTGGGGATATGGGTTCACTATTTAAAATCATGAAACAGTTGACGAACAGGAATTTCACCGCCAACCACCTGGTGAGAGATGTCAACGGAACTCTCCTTAATATGAGTGAACACCAGTTGCGACGATGGAAGGAATACTTCTCTGATATTTTAAACATCTTGTCAGATGAAGATATTCCGGAAACAGAACAACTTCCAAACATCCAACCGCAACAATCCTCTATTAGGGACGATCCCCCAGATAAGGAAGAGATAGTTTCCGCCATTCGGTCAATGGCGGGAAGGAAAGCTCCAGGTATAGACGGACTACCAACCGAACTCCTCAAAGCGGACCCGGAAATAACAGCCGATATACTCCTCCCACTCTTCACTAAGGTGTGGAATGATGGAAGATATCCGACTGAATGGAAGGAGGGCGTCATTGTGAAAATTCCGAAGAAGGGCGACCTTCGGGATTGTGGCAATTGGCGTGGTATATGTCTACTTACTGCCGTATCAAAAATTATGGCTAAGGTAATTCTCAATAGGATTAGTGATGTCGTCGAGAGCACTCTCGAAGTTTATCAGGCTGGATTCCGTAAAGGGTCGTCTTGTACCGACCACACAAATACCCTACGGATAATATTAGAGCAGTCAGCCGAAATGGGTTCGCCACTACATCTCATGTTTGTGGACTTCGAGAAGGCTTTCGACAGCGTTAAGCGAGATTACATATGGAATGCTTTGCGTAGGAGAGGTATTCCAAATAAGGTCATAGCTATGATTAAAGAATCCTACGAAGATGCAAGGTGTCGCGTCTTGCATAGAGGAGAGCTGTCCGAGAGCTTTCCTGTGCGAACGGGTGTCAGACAAGGCTGCATATTATCACCAGCCCTGTTTCTGGTGGTAATAAATGACATCTTGAAAGCTGCACTGGAAGGTGGGGAAGGTAAAGGTCTTCAATGGAGACTATTTAACATCTTAAGTCACCTTGATTATGCTGATGACGTGTGTTTGCTTGCACATACCCGTTCGGACTTAGAGTCAAATGTTCGCTCGTTGCATTCTAAATGCAAAGAGGCGGGACTGAAAATAAATGTGCGTAAAACCAAGTACATGCACATGGGTTCGAACGCAAGCACACCGATTGTTCTTAATGGACAGGATGTAGAAGAGGTGCAAGATTTTTGCTATCTCGGAAGCATTGTCAGCATGGACGGCGGAGCCGAAAAGGATGTTGAGGCTCGGCTAAATAAAGCTCGTCAGGCCTTCGGTATCCTTTCACCTTTCTGGAGGTTAAGAGAGATCTCCCTTCGCACGAAGCTGCGAGTTCTTGACGCATGCGTCAAATCCGTGTTGTTATATGGTTGTACTACGTGGAAAGTGACCGTTCGACTTACCAAGAAACTACAGACTTTCGTAAACCAATGCCTCCGACGCATTTTAGGAATATTCTGGCCAGAAGTGATCTCCAACGACGAACTTTGGAGTACAACTCGCCAGACTAAAATAGGTATTGAGATTCAACGGCGAAAGTGGCAGTGGATCGGTCATACTTTGAGGAAACCAGAGCAAAACATCGCAAAACAGGCTCTGGATTATAACCCTCAAGGAAGACGTCGGGTTGGTCGACCATGTAACACATGGAAGCGAGCAGTTGAGCAGGAGGCCAGAGGAATAAACAAGTCCTGGCAACAGCTTAAAGCCGATGCTCAGGATCGCGCCTTGTGGAAGAGAGTTGTTTCTGTCCTATGCCCCTATAGGGGGTCTTAACAGGAATTTGATGATATGCCTGTTCAGTACCTGAACAAGAAAGCTCTTCGGGTCATTCGAGTTCACGACGAACACAGCTATGAGAGCCAGCATAAAGCATAAAATTGTCAATAATATGCAATATGACCTGTAAGTAGGTGAACGATCGAGCATAAACAAATCATTTATGTGTCATCATTTTTATGCACATAAACAGTGCTCGATCGTTCAACCTACATTTGTGCTTACACTGTCATTTAACTTAGCCTGTAAGAAATATTTTCTATGTTTGTTAAGCACAATGTCATTCAACTTAGCATGTAAGAAATGTATTTTATGTTTATTAAGCATAATCGAAAATTGTATAAGTAATAAACTTTTCACGAAATAAAATACTCCTCCTAAAACCAGCAAACGAAACGTATTTTCTTTTGCCTTCCCAAGTCTCCTCAAACCTAACTATATAGCAACGGCTGGTGTGGCCGGTTCCTATAAATCCTTAATAATCTGCTTCACTCGAGTTCCATTCCCTCGTTCTCGACTGAAGCTACTTGATCGGCCGCAACCTAGAGTTAAAACAGCTGGTGTGGCTGGATTTAGCGCTATACTGCCGCCGAAACATTGGTCCGTCGAGCCGGATCTATTGATTGATCTGTGGAACAGGATAATCATTTGGTCCCTATTGCTGTTTAATATTTTTGCGCTCGAATTCTAGGATCGTTTTTGACTGCAATATATTGAGCATCATAGAAATTGAGTCGTCAAGCACCGCACATCATGAATATTGAGGCCCTTCTTGGGGATCAGCATCAGGTGGCTGAATCCTTGGTAAATTTACAGAAGAACTTCAAAAAGGACAGCAGTGCCAGGAAAGACGAAGGATACTTCAATAAGAAGCTAACAGCTATTAAAGAACTTTGGAAGAGGTTCCAGGCGAATCACGACGATTTGCTAGTCTCTCTGAATGACGATCATCCGTATTTCAAAGAGAATTTATACGAAGCCACCAGAGTCCAATACGAGGCGACGAAGGTCACGTATACCGATGGACAACGCCTGCTACTGCAGCACAGGGCCGTTGACCCTCCTGCTGCAACCACCAGTATACCGGCTTCATCTACAGCCAATAATTTAACTTGGCCATTAGCTACGGCAAGTTCCCACGAAACAAAATCGCTAGCATGGCCAGCTTTGACAAGCCCAGTGCAAGGCCCATCAATAAACACGATACCATCAAACGAGCCATGGCGTACGTCTGATGTTTTAACCGGAGCAATTCCAAATTTCATGGCACCAGGCCACAGCGTGCCAAAACTACCGCCAATAACCATTCCCATATTCAACGGCGACTATAAGGAATGGAGACGGTTCATTGACTTGTTCAAGACAGTCATACACGACAACCCTTATCTGGGACCAATCCAGAAGATGCAATATCTGACGAGCTATTTGCAAGGAGAAGCAAAAAATGCGATTTCTCACCTACAATTGGATGCACTGAATTACGACACAGCCGTAATAATCTTGCAAGAACGATTTGCAAACAACAAGAAGATGACAATGTCTTACTTAGACACAATCTTGGACATCAAGAAGGTCGAACATAGAAGCGCGACAGGTATAATTAACCTCTTCAACATATTACGCAACTGTCTTGCCGCACTAAAAAATATGTGCTATAATACCGAACACTGGGACCCAATTATAGTCCACATGACCATGCGAAAACTCGATACTGAAAGCATACGCATGTTCGAAGAGAGTTTAGCCAACGGGAGAGAAATGCCAACCATGCAACAGCTTTACGATTTTCTGTTAAAAAGACATCAAGTTTTAACAACAATAAAGCCACATGCACACGAAACCCAGAGTAAAAAGTCATTCACTTCAATGACAAGGTTCACTTGCGCATATTGCAAAGAACAGCATTCCATTTATCACTGCGAAAAATTCAAAGGTATGACCGTCGATGAACGACAGGGTTTCATTTCTGCGAACAACTTATGTGAAAATTGCTTAGTTCATTCAAAAAACACGAAATGCAAGAGTAAACGCAATTGCTATGAATGCAACAAATCGCATCATACATTGCTGCATGTTGCAAGCTCGAGGACGATAAATTCAAACGTTGCGACTAGCGGTCAATCAGAAAAGTCATCTGTAGCTTCCAATGACACAAATGTTCTCCTCGCTACTGCACAAGTTAATGTACTATCGAGCTCTGGACAGCAATTCCTGCTACGAGCTTTGATTGATCCTGGTTCACAATCATCCTTTGTGACTTCAAGAAGCGTCAAGAAACTTGGACTACAAACCTAGAGTATTTTGGCCACCATATCTTGTATCAGTGGAGCTGCTTCCTCAACAGTTCGGAGCAAGGCAATGCTTACAATTTCACCAAGATTCTCGTCAAGTTTCACTCTGCTCGTTGAAGCGCTGATCATGCCAAAACTCACTACAATGATACCAGATCAGCAAGTGAATATAAGCAATTTCAGCCGGCTTAGCTCACTAAAGCTCGCAGACCCCAGTTTTTCAAAACCAGGAAAAATAGATATTATCCTTGGTGCAGACGCCTTCGAGGAAATAATCGAAAAGGGTCTGAAGAAAGAAAATCCTTTGCTCGCACAAAAAACGAAACTTGGCTGGATTTTGTCAGGAAAAACCAGAACCAAGGTTGTACAAAAAACAGTATCAGCTCACATCTCTATGACAGATTTCCATAAGACAGTGGAAAGATTTTTTGAGATGGATAATGAAGAGGGCGAGAGAGCGCCTACAACAGAAGAAATCAGATGCGAAGAACATTTTCGAACGACGCACAGCAGAAACGCAGAAGGAAGGTATACTGTTCAACTACCCTTTAAAGACGAGAAAAAATTAAAACCACTTGGAGAATCCAGGAAAGGAGCACTATTAAGATACAAGCAAGTAGAAAATAGGCTGGAAAGAAACGCAGACATGAGAAAAGCTTACAACAAATTTCTTGAGGAATATCTTGAACTCGGGCATATGGACAAAGTTCTACCTTACGTTGGTGATGCAAGAAACGTCTTTTATCTACCTCACCATCCTGTTATCAAAGAAGACAGCACTACTACAAAGCTCCGAGTAGTCTTCGACGCTTCAGCCAAAACATCAGGTGGGAGCAGCTTAAACGATTTGCTTTATACGGGTAACAAGTTGCAACAGGATTTATCGCAAATACTGCTAAGATGGAGGAAGCATAAGTACGTTTACACTGCCGACATCGAGAAAATGTTTCGTCAAATTAGCCTAGCAGTAGAAGACCGAGATTATCATCGTATTCTATGGCGAAAGGATAAAAACCTACCGTTAGAAGAGTATCGACTCAAAACTGTCACATATGGCACGGCTAGTGCCACGTTTTTAGCCGTGAGATGTCTGGTACAATTAGCAGATGACGAAGTACAAAAATACCCGCTCGCCTCGAAGATTTTAAAAAGTGACTTCTACGTCGACGATATGCTCAGCGGTGCCGCCACTAAAGAAGAAGCCATAAGTTTGCAAAAAGAAATAACAGCTCTACTCAGAAAAGGTGGCTTCAATTTAAGAAAATGGACGAGTAACAACTCAGAACTACTAGCAAACATTCCTGAAGAAGCTAAAGAAAAGGGTTTGTTACATATTACTGAAGACGCTTCGCTGAAAACATTGGGTGTAATCTGGAATCCAGCCCGCGATGAATTCCAATTTAAGATAACCCAATTCGACAAAACAAAAAAACTAACTAAGCGGCAATTGTTATCCAATATCGCAACAATTTACGATCCACTTCAATGGCTGGGTCCTGTCACAATTCGAGCCAAGATCTTGATGCAGGACATCTGGAAGTCAGCAATAGACTGGGATCAGCTTCCCTCCGAAGACATATTAGACCGCTGGACCAAACTCGAAAGCGAGCTGCAAAGCCTAGAAAAAATCAGAATTCCACGTTGGATTCGCTATGATAACAATGGTAAGATTGAGATACATGGCTTCTGCGACGCTTCAGAAGCAGCATATGCAGCAGTGGTCTATAGCAAATCTACTAGCGCTGATGGATCGACAACAATCACTCTGCTTTGTGCTAAAACGAAAGTGGCTCCTATAAAGGCTAAGATATCACTACCAAGGCTTGAACTGAACGCAGCCGTGTTACTGGCGAATTTGATTCACCAAACGGCGAATTCCATGTTCACAGAGGATATACAAATCTACGCTTGGAGTGACTCAATGATAACTTTAGCATGGATCAAGAAAGACCCCGCCTCTATGGAGACTTACGTCGCTAATAGAGTCTCAAAGATTCAAAATTTAGATAACGGTAAATGGAAATGGAGCCACGTAAAATCAAAGGACAATCCAGCCGACTGTGCCTCAAGAGGAATAAGTCCTAAGGAGTTACACGATCACACGTTATGGTGGAATGGACCAGAATGGCTACAAGTAGAATATATAGAGCCACCTATCGCAGTTGCATTAATGAGTACAACAAAGGAAGAAATCGAACTCTTGGAGCGATACTCTGACATCAACAAACTCGTCAAAATTGTGAGTTTGTGTTGTCGATTCACCTACAACATCAGGAAACCACATCAAGAAAGAAGAATTGGAAGAATACAGCCCAAGGAACTTGAAGAGGCTCACTTAAGAATCATATCCCTAATCCAAAAAACAGAATTTGCACAAGAGATAGCCGACATAAAAGCAAACAAGCAGTCGAACAATAAGTTACGGTGTCTAGCTCCTTTTATCGATGCTACTGGCATCCTTCGAGTTGGTGGCAGACTAAGAAACGCAGACATTTCGCAAGAAGCCAAACATCCTATTTTGTTACCACAACGGCATCATATAACCTATCTGATCGTGAAGGATGCTCACATGAAAACCATGCATGGAGGGTTGCAACTCGTTCGGAACTACTTGAGAATGAGATACTGGATAGTAAACGACCAAAAGGTTATTCGGTACGAAATCCATCGATGCATAACCTGCTGCAAGTACGCAAACAGCAATAACCAGCAAATGATGGGTAATCTGCCAGCTGTGCGTATAACTCCATCAAACGCCTTCACACACTGCGGGGTTGACTATGCTGGTCCGTTTAAAACGAGAATGTCCAAAGGACGTGGAGCAACCACATTAAAAGGATACATTGCTTTATTTGTATGTATGGTAACAAAAGCTATCCATCTAGAACTGGTGAGTGATATGTCAACAGAAGCATTTCTGGCAGCCTTCAAGCGATTTATCAGCCGAAGAGGACTTTGTCAAGAAATATTCAGCGACAACGGAACGAACTTTGTTGGTGCGAATAATCAAATGGACAAAGACATTCAAGAAGCCATTCAACGATCAACGAACGACATAGCGCGCATTACAGCAAAAGACGGTGTTACATGGAAGTTCATACCAGTCGCCACTCCACATTTTGGAGGATTGTGGGAAGCTGGTGTCAAATCAGTCAAAGGACACATCAAACGAGTCTTTGATGAGTCAAAGATAGTTCCTACCTTTGAAGAATTTGCAACAGTGCTGTGCCAAATTGAAGCTTGTCTCAACTCTAGGCCGATAACACCAATATCTAGCGATCCCAACGATTTAGAAGCCTTGACGCCAGGACATCTTTTAATTGGTCGCTCGTTACTAGCACTTCCGGAACCAGATAGGTCGAGCAAAAGCCTACACGAACGGTGGCAAATCCTCACAGCTGTGCATCAGATATTCTGGAAAAGATGGTCGACTGAATATCTACATAACCTTCAAAGACGTACGAAATGGACTAAGAATGGTGAAAATCCTAGAGTAGGAGAACTAGTCCTCATAAAAGAAAACAACACACCTCCAACACAATGGCCATTAGCACGAATTCACGAGGTGCAGCCGGGGTTAGACAGCAAGGTGCGAACGGCAACGGTCAGATATCACGGCAATTGCCTATCGAGCTCCCTGAAGATCAGACACCGGCTCCAGTGGTGTCACTTCACACGCAAAGGTTGAGGCAACCAGTTCCAAAGCATCTTCCACAAAAACGTAAACAAGAAGAGTCATTCGTCCGACAACCGAGGCCTCAACAAAAACGAAAGAGAATCGCACCATGCACATGGGCTACCAAGATACTAAACATGGCCATACTATTGCTATCACTGCTAACACTAGGACTTTCCGATCCGAGCAACCAGCTAGCAAGTAACTCTACCTACGATATTTTTTCACCAAACGGAGGGCTCTATATTGAAAAATTAGGCCATGCACAAGTTTTTCGTGGAAAGCTAAGACTAGAAATAAAATCTCCCATCGATAACATTTCAAGAGATGAAGAAAATATTTTATCTACTTTGAAACAGATCAAAGATATGTGCCACATGACTAGTGAGTTATCAGCTATAACGCACTGCAGCACGCTCACACAACATATAGAGTCAAGACAGAAAATCATAATTGGTCACATACAGGAGATCAAGGCTGCTCCATATTCGAGACACAGGAGAGGCCTTCTTGGAAAGGCTCTCACAGCTGTTTTCGGGGTGAACGACGAGGTATATACTGATATTGACGCGCTAGAGCATAATCAAAACAGCATGCTGGAAACTATTAACCAGCAAAATATGCTTTTAAGCACACGAATTCTAAGCTCAAACACGATAATGACGAACAAACTAAACAACTTCGGAGAAAAGGTAAATCAAGTAATTGATTCGATTAACGAGATGAAAAAGTGGTACACTCAAATCGACCACAACAAACTGAGTATCCAGGTAATTTCCACCTACCTCACCGCTATGGATTATTACGATGAAGTCGAACAAAGATACTCAATTCTAGCCAGAGCTCTATATGGACACGAAAGTATTTTGAGCATTTTACCCTTAAACACCGTGAACTTGACCATTCAAAGCGTCTCATCCAAAATCGGAATCAACTTTAAAATACTCCGGACTCCACAGAAAAGAATAACGATGAAACATTTAGGAAACGCAATTTCCATCTACGGTTATTTCACAATTATCGATAGGGATAGTTATGATTTAATGCATGTGACAGCAATACCACACAAGCTACAAGAAAATCATTATTCAATGCTCGTCACTGGAACTCCAACACTGGCAGTAAATTTTAATAAGCAAATCTACTTTACATTAGACGAAAATCAGCTGAAATCATGCACGATGGAAGAAGAACTCTACATATGCTCTCCTGGCTTGATCAGCAACATGAATACCCGACCAAGTTGCATAATTGACGAAATCTACAGCAGACATGATCGAGTGTCATGTCCAAAATTCTAGACAACAACGAACCGAGTATTATGGAAAAAACTAATGATGAGAAATACCTGGCTGTTTGTTGCAAACAAGCCAACTGCAGCACACATCGTATGCAATGGCGAAAGAGAAGAGATCCTGCTTAAAGATGTAGGCATAATACGCACGACGGGAAACTGTGTCATTGAAACTCAGGAAATATCGCTTCAATCAACATTCGACAAGGAAAGAACAGTTTCCAGCAGTTTCATGAGAGATGTACCACCAGAGAGGTTCTCAGCAGAGCGCCAACATCCTTCAGCTATTTCGGAGCCCATAACCAAGGTTTCAGAACAGCTCTTTACAAAGGAGTTTTCCGAATTCAAACCACCTACAACGATGCTGCGTGAGATCAAGAAGCATATCGCTCCAGCAGCAACAACCATTTCTATCACACTAATACTACTGATAGTTGCAAATATCTTATGGAAGAGGCTTAAAGGATACATCGCAAAAAGGAGGGATGAAGTCACCATTACTCAAACCGACAGCGAAGATCCAACATCCTTCCTGGCAAAGTTCAACAAGGTCCTTACTTTCGGCCGGCCAAGATGTTCAGTACCTGAACAAGAAAGCTCTTCGGGTCATTCGAGTTCACGACGAACACAGCTATGAGAGCCAGCATAAAGCATAAAATTGTCAATAATATGCAATATGACCTGTAAGTAGGTGAACGATCGAGCATAAACAAATCATTTATGTGTCATCATTTTTATGCACATAAACAGTGCTCGATCGTTCAACCTACATTTGTGCTTACACTGTCATTTAACTTAGCCTGTAAGAAATATTTTCTATGTTTGTTAAGCACAATGTCATTCAACTTAGCATGTAAGAAATGTATTTTATGTTTATTAAGCATAATCGAAAATTGTATAAGTAATAAACTTTTCACGAAATAAAATACTCCTCCTAAAACCAGCAAACGAAACGTATTTTCTTTTGCCTTCCGAAGTCTCCTCAAACCTAACTATATAGCAACGGCTGGTGTGGCCGGTTCCTATAAATCCTTAATAATCTGCTTCACTCGAGTTCCATTCCCTCGTTCTCGACTGAAGCTACTTGATCGGCCGCAACCTAGAGTTAAAACAGCTGGTGTGGCTGGATTTAGCGCTATACTGCCGCCGAAACAATGCCTGTGAAAACGTTCGACTAATCCGTTTGCTTGTGGATGATATGCGGTAGTGTGGATGCGATGTGAACCTATTAATTTAGTCACTTCCGCAAACAGCTTTGACTTAAACTGACTACCTTGATCCATTGTGATTTCGAGAGGGACTCCAAAACGAGCTACGTATTGTTGAATGAATGTCTCTGCCACTGTGATTGCGGACATATTCTTCATTGGATACGGTTCTGGCCATCTAGAGAATCTGTCTACTATGGTAAGCAAGTAAGTATTTCCAGCTGAAGGTGGTAATGGGCCAACTATATCCATGTGGATATGTTCGAATCGCTTGGAAGGCAAGTCGAAACGGTCGAATTTAGTTCGAGTATGGTGTTGAATTTTTGACTTTTGGCATCCAATACAAGATTTTGACCATTTGTTTATATCTTTATTCATTGAGGGCCAAAAATATCTGGAGGTGACTTGTTTCCGAGTTGTGCGAATACCATGATGTGATAAATTGTGAATGGAATGAAATACTTGCGCACGTAGTTCTTTGGGAACATATGGACGACTTCTTCCCATGCTGACTTCACACCATATTTTTTCTTGTGATATAGGAACTACCATAAGCTCCGATTTGTAACTTGATTGAGTGTTGTTAGTATTGCTTAGAATACCTTGCAATTCAGTGTCACTTTGTTGTAGATCAGCTAAATTTGGTACATTTAATGCTGTAATGTTCGTATCAACGCTACTTATGCGTGATAATGTATCAGCTACATGGTTTGATTTTCCAGTAATGTGTCTTATATCTGTTGTAAGCTGCGATATAAATTCTAGGTGTCGTGTTTGACGAGGTGAACGATCAGTTTTGGATGGGATTGCTTTTACCAACGGTTTATGGTCTGTGAAGATTGTAAATCTTCGACCTTCAAGAAAGTATCTAAAATGTTTTATTGCTAGGTATATCGCGAGTAATTCTCTATCGAAAGCTGAATACCTGATTTCAGCAGGGGATAGTTTCTTTGAAAAAAACCTAGCTGTTCCCAATCACCGGCATTAAGTTGCTGTAGAACAGCCCCAACTGCAAAATTTGATGCATCAGTTGTGAGGCTATAGGAAGTGTTCTCGATTGAGTGAGTGAGAAATATGGCATTGGCAAGAGCTTCCTTGGTTTTAGCAAAACTCGTTTCGCAGTCTGCTGGCCAGCTGAATTGTTTCTTGGAACCCTTTTGTTTCACAAGTTGAGCGACATGACTATGAATTGGTGTCAATAATTGGGCCAAATTGGGTATGAATCTGTTATAGTAATATATATATATATGTCAGCATGGATAGCATTGTTACACTGTCGTAATAAAATTTACACTGTGATTAAAATGTTACTGAAAAAGTTAAATGCGAATTTGTCAGCATCGCTACAGATTCATTCATTGGACCGAACACATCTGTATGCACCATTCTTTGAGAACGAATTACCTTTCTTGGTAAATACGGTAAACGCGTTTGTTTATTAAATACACAACGCTCACAAAACTTGTCATCAATGTTCAACTTTAATTTGTCCAATCCATTTGCCATATTTTGATTCACCATCTTTTTCATATCGTTGACATTCAAATGAACGACGATTCAGACGAAAATGCCATAAATTCTGCAATGCTTTATTGAACTTCTCCACGTCAGCAATTCCAGCAAACACACTTCGTTCAATATGAAAAGTTGTTTGATACAGTTGACCATTACGCCGTTCAGTGAACATATTTTTCCACCTTCCGAGTTATTGAGAATCTACAAGCCCTTTATAAGGACGAGACTCGAATGCAGCTCCCACCTCCGGACAAGCGGTGCGAAAACTACACTTCCCTATTTAAATAATGTTCAATCTTGGGCTATAAAATTGATAGGAAAATCTGAAGTCACACTAAAACTGGATTCGCTCGAAAGCATTTGTAACATAAGCTACCTTCCCCTCTTTTACCGGTATTTTAATAGAGACTCGACTCGGGAAATTTCCCATCGCTTCCTCATTTACGAAAAACTAGTTTCATCTATTTTTGATGGCCTACCATATGTACGGTCATACACCGTTCGACGCGACCCCTTCCCAGCAAACAACATAATTCGTTAATGAGTAATATTAATGAGTGTTTTGACCGTCAACGGGCGTCGTTAACGATACATTATTGGTTCATCAAGTGGACTAAATTCGTTAATTAATTACCTTTTCCGTCTGCAGCAAAACTGTGCTACTGCACATAAGGGCTATCATCCCACCAGTTCCGACGTTTTAAAAAAACAGAGGGAGTAATTAAAAACCATGTCGCTCAAGGTGCATTTCTTTCGCCTTTAGGTAAAGTACGAACAGCACGCAATATAATAAAAATCTCAGCTATATTAAAATTTAAAAATTCACTTTATTTACCTCCCATCTACATTTGTCCACATTGTGATATTTGAACCGGCAATTTCGGTTTATTGTTCGGTCCAGTCGGAACATTTTCAATTTTTCTCATGATCAACAAACCATCAAGTACTCGTCCAAACACCACATGCTTATTATCGAGAAAATTACACTTGGCACAAGTAATAAAGAACTGGCAACCGTTTGTGTCCTTGCCGCTGTTGGCCATCGAAAGAAGACCGGGTGAGTCGTGCTTCAAAATGAAATTCTCATCGGGAAAAGTGCCGCCATATAAACTCATCACTCCCGTTCCGTCGCCCTAAATAAAAATTTATCAATAATCAATATTTCTCACAGAATTCGAGAGTTTGCTCCGGTGCCTTACATTAACAAAATCGCCGCCTTGAATCATGAAATCTTTGATAACGCGATGAAAATTGGCGCCTTTGTAGCCCAACGGTACGGAATCTTTACGATACTCGCCCGTACAAAATTGTCGAAAATTCTCGCTAGTTTTCGGTACTGCGTCAGCAAATAATTCGAAAATCATGCGTCCGATTTCCTGAAATCAATGAAATTAAACAGGATTCCAGTTCTGCAGAATTAACTTACGGTTGTGCCGACTGAGACATCGAAGAAAACCACCGGATTGTTCGGATTTCTTAGCTGTGATTGAATTTGATTCCACGTTGGCATTTTTTTACAGTGATTTTTAAGTTTTACTTTATTTTAAGAATTTATTTAAAAAAAATAAACATCGGGATGTAGGTTAAAATTTGTTTACGTTTTATGACGTTTCGCGAATTAGTGTGATCCGATTTTGGGTGTTCCTATTAGAAATGCTTGCGAACGATGGAATTCAATTGCGGCGAATTCGATTCTTGTCGACCACATGTCAAAACATTGGGCCGGTTGACAATATTGTTCAAGTGTTTTGGTTTTGTGACGTTCAATTTTATTTGAATCATTTGTGAATAAATTGGGTGATTTTCGCTGGTAAGTTGTTAAATGAGTTAATAAATTATCTTAGAATGTGTAGATAATAAGAATGATAAAGCTTGATCCATGTTTAATAAGAAATATTTGGCGAAGCACGTGCTAGCAATTTTCAATTAATTACGAAATAATGTAGGAAATCTACAGTAAAACCCCAGAAGTAAAATGTCAAAAAAAATCAGTTTACTTATCCGGTTTCCGCACTTAACCGCATTTGACAAAAAATTAATAAACAAGACCTGATTTTCTATGTAATTAAATTCAAATATTTTTATACTCTAGATGAAATCTGAGAGTGTTATAAGTTTGCCACAAAGTTTGTAACACTAAGAAATAAGGCTCGGAGAAAAAAATGAATGATAAAGAAGTTCATATTATCACTCAAAAATCTCAAAACCCGATGTCGGGTTGTGCATTAACGAAAGCAAAACAAAAGTAATGACGCAAACAAGAAGGACAACGCCAATCAGACAAAACATAGCAATTGCGGAATATAATTGGAAGAGTGTGAACAACTTCAAATATCAAAGGACGGTAATGAAACAGACGAAATCAACCGACGGATAATACTAGCAAATAAGACGTATTATTCGGTACTTCCAATAATGAAATCCAAGAAAGTGCACAGGAACAATAAGCTGCGGATTTATAAAACTATTATACGACCTGTGCTCAGAGCACAGTTATGGCAGCGAGACGTGGACATTAACGCGAACTTCCGAAAAAGCAGTTAACCCATTCGAAAGAAAGGTCCTCCGAAGAATTTTGGGACCTGTGAAGGAAGGAACGGAATGGCGAATAAGATACAACCATGAGTTGTATCAACTCTACGACAAGCGAGAAGCTTCAACGTTCATCAAGCTACGTAAACTGCAGTGGGCTGGCCATGTAGAGCGAATGGAAGACAGAAGAATCCCCAAACGTGCTCTTAAAGACAAAGCGAGTGGTAACCGGCCACGCAAGCGATGGGAAGACTCGGTTGATGAAGACAGCAAAGCCATACTAAAAAACATAACAGGGCTACGATTGCGCGTAAAGCGCAATCTTACGATACTCTAGATGAAATAGAATTTTTTGTGATCCCAAGAAATTTTGTATGAGGAGTGCTAGAAGGGGTGATAGCATTGAAGTATTTTTTTCCCCATCATGCTAAAGTAGCTATAAAAATGTTTTATACAAAATTCTTACACCAAAAATTGAATAGGAGCTGAGAAAATTAGTGTGTTAGATTTAGTGAAAATGTGCAGTTTGTATGAGAGGTGGTAGAAAGAGTGGGGGGATTTTAGTGATTTTTTCAGAAATAACTAAGAATATCATAAAATTGACATTTCTTAAATTTGAGACTGGTAGCATTCATACTTTTCAAGAAAAAGAAGTTGTGAAACTGCGTCATATTGTATGGGAGGGGGTAGAAGCAGTAAAGCTAATCAAAAATTTTTTTTCTGATCTTAATGATAATGCTAAATAAGTATTTATTACGAAATATGAGCTCGATAAATGTTATATGTTCTGAGAAATTCGTCTTAGAGCATTTCATGAAAAAGTGCAGTTTGTATGGGAGGGGTTGGAAGGAGAGGGAGGACGCAAATAATTTTTACACAGTATATTGAAATTATTATAAAAATAATATATCCCGAAATTCAGACTAATAACTTTTATACTTTTCGAGCAAATCTATTTATAGTCGAATTGCGAAATTGTGTCATTTTGTATGGGAGGGGGTAGAAGGGGTGAAGCTAATCGTCTAATTTTTTTTAGCCTTACTAACAATTTTAAATAAATATTTAGTGCACAATTTCAGCTCGCTAAATTTTATACGCACTGAGTAAATTGGGTTAGAGTAATTCATGATAAGTACAGTTTGTATGGGAGGTGGTAGAAGGAGGGGGCGGACACGCATAATTTTTATACGGTAGATTGATATTATCATAAAAGTAATACATTCCAAATTTCAGGCCAATAGCTTTTATACTTTTCGAGCAGATCCGTTTATTGTCAAATTGCGCATTTGTGTCATTTTGTATGGGAGGGGGTAGAAGGGGTGGAGCGATTTGGCCCATTGACAAACTTGACCTTACTTTTTTATCAAAAACGACCTGTACGAAATTTGAGCTTTCTAGCTCAACGCGTTCTCAAGCTAGAGAGCGAACGGACGGACGG
Organism: Chorisops tibialis; assembly: GCA_963669355.1. NCBI lineage: Eukaryota > Metazoa > Arthropoda > Insecta > Diptera > Stratiomyidae > Chorisops > Chorisops tibialis. The sequence goes on along the minus strand of OY770262.1, from coordinate 112,277,048 downwards.
ATGGACGGACATCCGGTTTTGAGATTTTTGAGTGATAATATTAATTTCTGTATTCATCATTTTTTTCTCCGAGCCTTATTTCTTGGCGTTACAAACTTTAGAGCAAACTTATAATACTCTCAGATTTCATCTAGAGTATAATTAGCAGCTGGAGAACGCGGTCTGTGGATCGAGACGATTGGAGGCGACGACTTCAGGAGGCCAGGGCCCGATTTGGGCTGTCGCGCCATTGATGAATGAATATGCTTTAAGAGATCTTATAACTCCAGCATCAAGAGGCTGGATTAACGAAGTTTTCGATATTTTCCAAAATTACTCCATCGCAAAGCTTGTGGCATACAGCGTTATTAATGGAAATGGCAACTTTTCTTTTTTGTGATGTCAACTTTGCATTGAGTTCCTTTCATATTGTAGTATACTGTATTCATCAGGCAATCCTTTAGTACACCTAATGTAAGATTGTAACAGAACGCATTTTTTGTAAATTTACAAAAATGAAATTAATACGCCTGAAGGATCAGTTAGCTGGGAACCAGTAAAAGAGTTGTACCGGTTTGAACAAAATAAGTCCGCAAAACTGACTCCCAAACATATGCATATATCCAAATAATTGGCAATAAATGAAAGTTTCATATGCTGTTCAAATAATGATCTTTTATATATTCCATAGGAATTATTCCGCACATTCTGATTTTGGCAGTTTGAAGGCTCCAACGGATTTTATTTAAGATTTCAAAAATCAATTGGTTAAAACAATAAACACCATTTAGAGGCTCTAGATTATTCTATATTAATCCTTTTAAAGAAATATTGTAAATGGGAGTCCGAAAAATTCCCAACAAATATGCATGCCAACCGTCATATGGACATGCATTAAAAAGTTTGCAGTTCGAAGGGTATTGAATAATTTTATGTACAATCTCATGTTTCTAACTTATTCTAACATTCAATATGTCCAAAGGACAATTTGATTCATTCATAAATCACACAAAACCTACGCTATGCTAGTAATTCACATTGATTCATGAAATCAAAAACAAAACCATGGTACTGGCTTTGCTAAAAGAAAAGAAAAAACGTTTAGGAGATCAATTCAATTCTATATACGAGAAAACGCACAGCTCAAATATCCCCTTTCTAAGTATTGTGTATGGTACTGTGGTGTACTGGTCATAACCAATTCATTATCAATTTCTGCCACATTGCGTCATCATTCGCCTTGAAATTTGTTTCTCATTCGTGCTGGCACTGGTATTGAATTCGCCTGGATGCGAGAGATTGTGGCGAGTTTTTCCTTCATAGGACTTTTTTCTTGTACTGAGTGAGACATCTTTTTGTCTTGACTTATCTCTGCTAATATGCAAACCATATTATAATTCGTTACCTTGAAAAGGTTTAAAACAATATTGTTTATTTTTTTCCATCTATCAAGCCATTGATTAAAGAGCTCGAGGTCCAAATTTAATTTCACGGCAAACGTTTTAGCTTGCTCCATTACTATCGGTCCATTAATCGTTGCATTTGATACTCGCAACTAGTCAAACCATATTTTGAGCGTATTATGAATTTGTTCGTGCTTTCCCTCTCGGAATCGCTTTTTTGTACAATTTTTATTTAAAAGTTTCGAGTTTATTATCATTTTACTTTATTATTCTAATAATAAAGTATTGTGATCGACACAGAAAAAAAATTTGCTACCCTAAAATTTTATTTTTTCGCGTTTCATGACTAAATTAGCCCAAAAATGCAAAAAAAAATCCATCCCGCCGTACATATGGACTCAGATCTCCAAGACCGTTAAAGGTAGAATGTTCGCTTTTGGGTGGATTGCTGATTGGGTAAGTGAACTCCATTATCTAAATTTTGGGAGTGTCAAGTGGAAGGGGGAGGGGGGGAGGCGGGGGAGGGAAAGAGTGAAGAACTACAATTGCTAATATCTTCACCATGAATGCAGATGAGAAGCTGAAAATTAGCAGAGGTATAAAGAGGGTTGTGGGACAAACTTTAAAAATAATTTAATTTTTTTTATTCATTGGCGTCCGAAAAGGGGGGGCTAAAAACAAATTGTTTTTTTATATCTTCGAAATTACTAATCACGAAAAATTCATATTTTGGGACTATTAAGGTGGCATACAGATCCACCAGCACCAGCTTATAGAGAGGCAAATTATTGTAAGGGGAAGGGGGGGGGGGTGCAAACAAAAATACTTAAATATAATATGAGGACATAATAGTAACCCTCCCCCCCCCTTACTATGGAAATGGTGCACTTTCTAAAATTACAAATCGTTATATTTTAAAATCAAATCAAAAATTTGTCAGATTATAAAACTATGTAGTGGTTAATTTTTGGTAAAAATGTTAAGTTGGGGGGTGTAAGGGGAGGGAGATGGTAAGCAAAAATGTCGAAAATTTTGAGGGATTTCTTAGAGCTCTGGTGAAAGATGCAAAGTTTAAATATTGCATTTCGATACATCTATTTGATACATTGCGAAAGTACCGGGATTTTGTAATTAAAATTACTCTGAGAAATGATATATCATTTTTTTTTGATAAGCAGGTAGGACTGTCCTTAATTATTATCCCAAAAATTAGGGCGGTCTGTTAATTAGTTTATTTACAGCAGCTGGTTTAATGGGTACACCTCAATAGTCCACGGCGATTTTGTTTTGTCCTTTTTTTTCTCCATTCCGATGATTGTTAACTGATTTGCTTGTCAAACTCATAGATCCATGCCTCATCAACAGTTATGATGCCTCCATCAATGTGGGATCAGGATTCGCAGAATCAAGCATGTTCAAAGAGACCATTTCACGGAAATTTTTTTGAAGAAAATTCACCTTTATCGAAACAAGTCGGGCAAGGACGCGTTTCATGGCCAAAGTATCCACCAAAATGGAACGAACGGACTCGCGAGAGATGTCGAGATCTCCTGCTATCTCCCTAACACTGGCATAACTATTTTCGAGCACCATTTTCTTTACGTTTTGAATTTTTTCGTCAGTTGAAGCGGTCGAAGGTCGTCTAGAACGATTCATGTCTTTAACGACCTCTCGGCCGTCCTTAAAGGCTCGTACGCTCGTGGTTTTGATATTACTGAATCATCGTAAGCCTTTTCCAATATTCGCAACGATTCCGCACACGAAATTTGGTTGGAAACACCAAATTTGAGACTAAACTCTCTGTCCTACAGGGTGCGCCATCTAAATGTGGTCGATGGAAATATTGAATAACTTGAACAATTCTCAATCGATTTTGGAAAACTATTTATTTTTATAAAATTTGAAGCCTTACAATTTTTTCCATTCAGTTTCCAAAAACAACGTCGATCAAATGACCACCTTTATTGCGGATACAAAATTCAGCTCTTTTTCTGGCATTTTCCATGACATTTGCCAGCATCTCGGGTGATATCGCAGTGATTTCGGCTCGAATATTGTCCTTAAGCTCGTCTAAAGTCTTCGGTTTGTTGGCATACACTTTGCTTTTTAAAAATCCCCACAAAAAAAAGTCCGGTGCCGTTAAATCGGGCGATCTCGGTGGCCAGTCAATATCCCCCCCTTTCGATACCACACGTCCAGGGAACTTTTGACGCAAGAAGTTCATCGTTGATTCCGCGGTGTGACATGTCGCGCCGTCTTGTTGAAACCAAAAGCCTTTAAGACCTTTTTCGCGTATTTCTGGTAAAACAGAGTGTGCCAACATCCATCGATACCGATCCCCATTGACAGTTTACCCAACTCTGAAGAAGAACGAACCAATGATGGTTTTTGAGCAGACACCGACCCAAACAGTCACTTTCTGATCATGCAGTGGAGTTTGATGTATAGTATGAGGATTTTCTTTCCCCCAAATGCGACAGTTTTGTTTATTTACAGTGCCAGATAGCGTGAAATGGACCTCATCAGTCATTAAAATTCGCTCCCAAAAATTGGGCTCCGATTCACTCACTCGAATAACGTTATTGGCGCGTTATCCGCGCGTGAATCGATTCATGGTTAAAATTGTAATGCAATAACCTTTCCGAAATGTGTTCGACGACGTCAATCGGTTTAAATCTGTCAAAGTTATTCAATATTTCCTTCGACCACATTTAGATGGCGCACCCTGTATATTTTTATCCATTTAAAAAAATCGCCGTGGGCTACTGAGGTATACCCATTCAACTAGCTGCTGTAAACAAACTGATTAGCAGACCGCCCTAATTTTTGGGACAATAATTAAGAATAGTCCTACCTGCCTACCAAAAAAAAAAAAATTTAAATATCATTCCCCAGAGTAATGTCATTTACAAAATCCCGGTACTTTATGGTCACAATGTATGCATAGAAAAAAATAATAATTTGTTCCACAATCGTTATGCACCGACCCCTCTGGTCTAACGTTCACAAGATGTTTCATGTGGAAAGAAAAAAAAAAAAACAAAAACTGAAAATTTATGAGTGAAATTTTAAGGTAGAAATTTGAAAATATGCGAAATGCATTTAAAAAAATCTCTAAAAGTTTGAAATACTATCTGGTCGAAACCCCTTGCCATATAAATTTGTTTTTGCGACCATTTTTAAGAAATCAATTATCATCTAACTATTAAAACCTAACAATTTGACATTTTGTACGAAAACTTTTAAAAATAGTTGAAAAGAAATCGCGTCTAAAGTTTTGAAATACCGCCTGCCCTTCTACTCTCTCCATATATATAAAAGTATGATTTCGAAACCAACTATTAACCAACAAATTAAAAGCTACTACTCCTTACAAGAGAAATGAAATAAAGCGATTCCCTTTCTTCCTCTACCTTCTACAATACAAGTGATTGGCTTAGTAAATGTAAAATTCACCCAATTTTATGAAAATTCTATGTAACTTCGGCTATGAAACTGACATTCTATACAAATAATATTGTACGTAATTCAAGCAATCAGTTAAAAAATTATTAATATCCACACACCTTTACTATCACCCCTCCCCCTCTCCTCATAAAAACCCAAACTTGCATAAACGAATGAAATATTGATTACATTTACTGGAGCTATTTAGCAGCCCTGCCCTAAAGGGGGTTCTACTTATTCTTCCTTAACCACTTTAACCTGCATATTGACTTTTCATGCATCCATGCAACTTGTCCCAAAAATAGTAAAGATGCGCCCGACTTGTTCGCAGTTTATTTCTATTGTTTCTATAAATAAAAAGGGCGCCAAGTTTAACTTGCGCCCCTGGCGTCATTTTCCCTTTGCACAGCCCTGATTAGTAACCTATATTTGATTGGAATTATTGGTTGGTGTTAGCTGCCATGCACATACACTCAGCAGAAAAAGTCTGCGTACACACTCAACACATCCAACATATCTATAAAAAAACATCGTTTTAAGCAATTTATTTCATAATTATTTTTTTTCTTTTTCTTCATGGTGTCAGGGATCATGCCCTGACGATATTGCATGATGTTGAATCGACAGATCATCGTCTTAATGTATAAATTCAACATCATGCAATATATCAGCACATGCCATGCGTCCACGAGCCGCAAAGTTGCGAAAACTCACATGGTGTTGAATATCCGTAATATTGGAAAAATGTACAATCAATGTAAATTCGACACCATGTGAGTTAAGCGACCTTAGGATCGCCGGCATGTGCGTCCGGTCGTCAGCAAGATTGACCGGATCGAAAAGTAAAAGTGATGATCGATCGGGGAGTTGAATTGTGGCTCTGATTGGGAGCAGTCTCAAGTACGTAGCAAAGTAATTAAGGTGAAACAATATCTAGAGCCCGGATTTATATGCAATTGCATATAGTTGCATATTTTAGCATATTCAGCCTTTAATGCATATTTCTGTTATTTCGGCATATTTCGACAAATTACTTCACACGTTTGCTTATTTTCTATTCAAACTAAGGCCAAAAAGTTAAACCAGAAGCTCGGTTTGCTTAGAGTTACTCTATAAAGAAGAAGACACCTCTCAATACCCGGGTGTCTTGTTTTTCATAGAGTAACTCTTGGTTTACTTAACTAGCGAGTCGTCCAAGAAATACGGTGCGACACTGTTGTAATTTCTTTGAAATTCAATTTGGAGCACTACCATGTTCTCATACAGTTGACTCATGATTATTCGAATCATGATTAACCGAACTCTGCATTATCCGAGCTGCCATTGACCAGACATTTTTGGGGAATTCCCCATTTTTGACACATACATACATAGCTAGTAGCTTTGTATTGCATAGACTGCTCAGTGCTCTGTTCGACCGCTCTGTTCGCCCGCTTTTGCTCGTGAAAAAAAGTGCAGTTTCTTTTTTAATTAATTTAAAATGCCTAAAACAAGTACATCTCTAAGTGTGAAATTACGCGGATGGATTGCATCTGAAAATAAAAGTGGAAATATTTTTACTACCAATGATAAAATCATATTTTGCAATGCCTGTTCCAAACAAATTCCCTGTGATAAAAATATTTCAACTGGATCAGCATATAAAAACGGGTAGGTTGTTCAAAATGAATTATATTTTAGAAACTTTGAGATAGATTGCGTCAAATTAAACTTTTAGATGCGCATTTATCAGCCGTGAAAAAAAATGTATCTAAGCACCAGCTTTTAACCAGCAGTTCATTTGCATATACATCATCGGCCAGGACCAATTTTCTTGAGGATCTATGTTACGCTATGGTTGCGTCAGATATCCTTTTGTTTAAATTAAAGCAACCCTCTTTAAACGGTTTTTTACAAAAATATACCAACCAAAGCATTCCAGACGAAAGCACTTTAAGAAAAAAATATATCAAAATTTGCTGCACAAAAGTAAGTAACACAAAAAATTGGCAAAAATTTTGTCTATATTATAGTTGATGAAACTACAGATGCTAGAGGCTTATATGTTGGGCATTTGCTTGTGGGTGTTTTGAGTAAAGACGGTCCAGGACGCCCTTATTTACTGTCATCTAAAGAACTGGAAAAAACAAACAGCGAAACGATTTGTCGTTTCATTAATGATGGATTAAAGCATCTGTGGACTGACATTGGAATGGAAGAACGCGTTCTTCTCTTAGTCACAGTTGCCGCACCATACATGATAAAAGCAGGTAAATCACTAAAAACATTTTACAGCAAACTAGTTCATGTTACATGTGTTGCTCATGCGTGCAACTGTCTGACCGAAAAAGTCAGAGAGGTGTTTCCAGAAGTAAATACATTAATAAACAATGGGAAAAAAATGTTTTCGAAAGCTCCAGCTCGCGTCTCCATTTATAAAGAAGTAATGAATAAACCTCTACCACCAGTAGCAGTTATTACGCGGTGTAGTACGTGGTTAAATGCGGCTCTGTTCTATGCAGATAATTTTAAAATTGTAATAAGCAGATTGGTCCAGAATGACGACGCACAGAGTGTTCAAAAAGTGCAAAATGTACTTGATGGTACAGTGTCAAATGACTTAGCATATATGTATAGCCTCAAACTTATCGTTCATTCCGCAAATAATAAAAAAACTTGAAACAAGGAACTTATCACTTGATGAAAGTTTAAATATAATTAAGGAATTCAAAGAAAAAACGAACCTAATACCAGGCGAAAAGGGAATGGCTCTAAAAAATAAGCTTGAGAACATTTTGTCAAAAAATGAGGGATTGAAATTATTGGAAAAAATAAATCGAATTTTAAAAGGTGGATCGGAACATCTCGATATGGATCCTTTATTGATATGCGCCTATTAATTTGCACCAATTACATCAGTGAATGTCGAGCGATCATTTTCTATCTTTAAGAATGTTTTGACTGACAGACGTTATAACTTCACACAAGAAAATTTGGAAATGATTCTAATTATTAATTTTAATGATCTAGAGTAGAACAATATTTGTTTGACTTGCAATAACATATTTTGATTTGTATATTTATATATATATTTTTTTACAAAAAATAAAGTTTTGTTCGTGATAAATTAAGTTGTAACTGTATGGCGTTTAACTGATAAATTTTATTTTATTAAATCTCTATACAATACTTTGAGAAATGGCTAAAACAGTTAAGTTTTTGAAAGAATGATCTTGCAAATACGTTTAAAATTGCACATATTGTCATTTCGATCATTTTTTGAAGGGAATAATACTATCAACACATATTTTTTAGGGCATATTTCATTGCATATTTGAGCAATTATGTCTGCATATTTTATGGCATATTTTAGTACTTTTTACTGCATATAAATCCGGCCCCTAAATATAACATATAATAATAGATAGTTTGTGTAGTAAAGTAATTAAGGTGGAACAATATAATATATAATAATAGATAGTTTGTGTAATAAAGTGCTCAAGGTGAAACAATATAACATATGATAATAGATGGTTGTTTTCATTTTGGTAACTCGACACGAGAATGGCCTTATTACAAACATAAAACAAAACAAAAATGATGATTATTGTACTCCATAAAAATATTAAAATTAAAAAACGAAATTAAATCCTGAATTGCAACAATAAAAAGTCTGTGTACAAATATTTCTTTTCAAAATAAAACAATTGTTTTTCCTCGTTAATATCTTGTGGGATATCCTCGTCTCTTTATTACTTCCCACGACCGTTGTTGCACGGAATCTACCAGCTTCGTAGTGAACTCTGGGGTTACTGAATTCCATTCCTGGATCAGGACTTCCTTGAGCATTAACTTTGACGTTATTGTGTGCGCTCGAATCCTTTGTTCCAAGTGATGCCACAATGCTCTATTGGATTAAGGTCAGGAGATTGGGGCGGTGTACGAAGCTGATTTTGGACATTAGACAGCAACCAGAGTCTTACTACCTCCGCAGTGTGCTTAGGGTCGTTGTATTTTTGGAAGTAAAAGTTGTCGCTTAAGCCCAAATGTTCTGCACTTTGCTTCAAATTGCGCTTAAGAATATTAAGGTAGTCTATTTTATTCATAATACTTTCAATAAACTCCATTTTTCCAACTCCTCCACTAGCCATACACTCCCATATCATAACACAGCCACCACCGTGCTTTACTGTTGGACAGAGATTTTTTACGTCGAAGGCCGCGCCAGTTTTTCTCCATACAATCTTCCGACCTTTGATTCCAAAAATATAAAATTTACTTTCATCCGAGAAAATAACTTGTTTCCAAAATTCTTTTGGCTTATTTATGTGTTCCTTAGCAAACGTCAGCTGCTTGAGTCTGTTTACTGTTGTTATAAATGGCTTTCTATGGACAACGCGTCCGTGATACCCATATTTCCTAAGAATTTTACGAACACCATCATCAGAAATAGACTTGCGGTATTTTGCTTTGATGTCCTTTGCCATATCAGCTGCAGTTAATCTAGGATTAGCCTTCATCGTTCGGAGCAAACTCCGAGTTTGCTGCGGGCTCAACTGGAGGACGGCCAGATGTGGGTTTTGAAACCAAAACTCCTGTGTTTTTGAAGCTGTTTATGACTCGTTGCATAGATGAATGGCTTCTGCTGACTATTGCACCTATTTCACGATATGACGTACCTTTTTTCCACAAATCCACGATAATTTTTCTTTCCCCAAATTCAATTTCCTTTCTTTTATTAGACATCTCTTACTTAACGTTTTTTAGCAATTATTTTTAACGCAAACCTTAGATAAAAACACACTTTGCTACACTAACTTTATTATTATTAATGATTTAACTGCAACTCAGAGACTTTCACTTCCCTTTATACGCTTTGAACGCAGACTTTTTATTCCTGGAATTTCAGACTACTTTTCGTTTCCGAATTTTACCGTTGTTTTAGAGTACAGTAATTCTCATTTTTTTTTTGTTTTATGTTCATAATGAAGTAATGAAAAAAATATTTCGGAATAAAATGTTAGAAACGATTTTTTTTATAGATATGTCGGATGTGTTGGGTATGTACGCAAACTTTTTCTGCCGAGTGTAGACTTAATTTTTGGGCAGTCTTATTAAGTCGATGACTAGATGGAGGTGTCAGAGTTCTGAGCGGCTCAGGAGGACTGGCAAAAAATCTTTGATATTTTAACGCCTAAAGGCCCTCAAGATAGAACATCAAGGTAAACTTTCTCCGTCTTTTTGAATAATCTTTTCGCGCAGTTCTGTGTGATCATTTTCGGATTACTGCCCGAGTTGGCGGAATTTAGGATGAATTTTTTTGCAATAGTTTTCGGCAACTGCTATCTTTTTTGAAGTATCTTTGTAAAGCAAGATTTTTGTTATGTCTCGCTGTTTTGCGATGATTTTTCGCTCAGCACAGCTTTCACCAATAGAGAATTGATAAAAAATATTTGCTGCATAATGATAAATGCATAATAAATCTTGATTTTAGTTTATAATTAAAAATTGCTTTAGTTTATATCAAAAGTATATTACGAATAATTTTTTTTATATGTATTACATTATAATCAATTTTTAAAATAATTTTCAATAAATAAAACACTTAACACATAAAACAATATGTGATATATCGGCAGGAACCTTCATAGAAAATACATTTAACATCTTCACATAAATATTCTTAAAAATTCTACTCGTAATTCTAGAATAAATACTGCAATGTAATTCTAATAAATTGAAAGCGTTTTTTTTTCTCATGTCATAATCTTAAAATGTAAGGCCTATTGAATTCTTAACGATTATTATTATTTTCAAGCACCGCTTCGCCACCCAGTCAATTGCTTGCTTCGTCCGTACTGTCCTGTTCGATGCAATTCGCACGCTGGAGCTGATTAAGTCGCGATGCCTTATTTAAGCTGGCTAAGATCTCATCCGTATCCAAAACAATGATCGGTGTACATCCGTCTGTAAGATTCGATCGGCTGAATTGTCTTTCGAAAATTTCGCGTGATACGCTGCGTGTGAATGAGAAACGCGATGACATGGTTCGTGTGAGCTTCTTCTTTGGCTTGGTCTTCGGGATTTCGATTGGTTCGACTGGTGACTCGACATCCTTGAGGACATCATCGGCTAGGGATTTGATATCGCGCCATGCTTCCTCTGAAGGAATCGGTTTGTTATTTATGAATTTATGAATGAGCGTGGTAATGGCTTGTTCAACACTTACCTATGTGTTCTTCGATAGCATGTTCGTAAGTTACACAAAATCTGATAACGTATTTGCCTCTGACCATGGCAGGAATCATATGCATTTTTCCGGAATGATTTATGAGAGCTAAAAGTTCCCGATTGATTTGATCTGAGGTTCTGTAATTGCAAAATTAGATTAACTGTGAAACAAAACCGAGAAGCAAAAAATTACCTTAATCTGAAGCAAACAAGTCCTAAATGAACATCATTCCGCACTTCGAATCGTTCATCGTTGCGTGCCAACGCTTCGAATTTCTTCGCCAAATCAATATGATTGCGGATGTATGATTGCAATCCAGTGATGCCATACGTACGGAACACAAACCATAGTTTCAGTGCCCGGAATCGTCTGCTCAGTGGTATTCCGTAATGTCGATAATCGATAGCACTTGAATGTTCGTGCTGCAAATACAGCGGATTGACGGCTAGCGCTGTCTTTATTGCCATAGTATCTCGGACCCACATAGCAGATGCATCGAAATTCGTCAGCAGGAGTTTATTTGGATTCGTATTGAATGAATCGGCATACTCCATGCCTTTTGCAAAACGACGCATTTCCGGTAGAATGAACGAATTTCCGGCATACGCTCCGTCCACATGGAACCATATGCTGGGCGTCTCCTGGCATACTTTTCCGATTTCGGTTAAATTATCGAAGGCACAAGCACCGGTTGTACCAACCGTAGCAACAACAAAGAATGGCGTCAAACCGTCGGAAATATCGCGTTGAATGGCTGCGCGTAGCATTTCACCGCGAAAACAACCATGAGTGTCTGTTTCCAATATCCGTAATTTGATAATTGCCATTTTTGCAGCTTTCTCGATCGACGAGTGAGCTTCCTTGCTGGCATAGGCTACCAGCTGCGGTAGATAAACGCTATCATGAATCTCTTCATTGCCTTGCTTCAGGTCCTTAATAGCACGTGCTCGAGCCGCCATCATACATACAAGTGCACATTCCGATGCTGAACCCTGCAGTGCTCCGCCACCTTGACTTCCGGGTGCATCACTTATAAAGAAGCTAGGTAATCCCAATGCTTTTGCATACCAATCTAGAACGATCGTTTCTAATTCTGTAGCAGCCGGACTTGATGCCTAAAATAAACATTTATTTAATTTTTTTTATTTGCCTATAAACGTTTACTCATTTATTCACTCCTCGCCGGTGGTGGTGATGCTGGTGGGAGTTGTTTTGAGTAAATTAAAAAAAGTTCTATTGTGATAGTTACCCATGAAAAACCGATCGAACCGATCGCACTGCTTAACATATCGCCTAGAATCGATGGATATGAATTTCCAGATGGAAAATAAGCAAAAAATTTCGGATGATTCCAATGAACAACACCCGGCATTATCTTATCTTCGACGTCTTGGAGAACTATTTTGAAATCTTCACCTTTGAGCGGAGCTTCATCTGTTGCGGGAGGAAACCAAAGAGAAATTCTAATATTAGTAAATTAAATAAAACTGAATGAACAAATATTAACTCAATATGACGTGTGTTTGAGCGTGTTCTATACAACATTTTTTAGCATATCCGAATTTTAGTTTAGCACCTTGATTGGAATTTCTCACAACACATCCGTTTTTCTAAAATTAATGCTGCTTAGGTGACTATGCATCATTTTCTTTTTGCATTATTGCAAATAAGAAGCAATAAATTATCATGTTATTATGAACGATTAATTTATTCCGTGTAGTTTTTTTGTAAGTAAAAGTTATGAATGCAACGTCACTACGCTTCATGGATTAAATATGAAAACAGTTATTTATTCACTTCAATCACAGCTTGTCTTAAAGATTTAAGAGATGACAAAAAAAACGTCTTATATCCTCCCACGATATCTTTTGTATTAGGCGCACCTTTTCATTTTTTGATGTTTGTAAGAGCAACTACTTGAAATTCATTTTGTTCTTATTTCAGATGTTTGTTTAGCAATTTTTTTTTTGAAGTAATTGAGGTTAAGTATTAGAGTAGTAATTCAATGAAAAGGTAAAAGTAAGGACCGATCTACAATCGGTGCAGCAGCTTCGGCTTCGACTTTGCGAAAATTCATTTCTATAATACTTACCATAACAAAATCATCTTAGATTTCTGTTTGAATTCGTATGTAGATTTTTTTTTTTTTAATTTAATGCTTACTTTGCTAAATTTCTTACAAATTTCTATGCGTAAAGTCGAAGACGAAATTGCTGCATCCAAATCTGTAGCCCCTAAAGGAACGCTGGAAATGACATTTCCAGCGTGCCTTTAGGGGCAGATTTGAGGTTTTGTCACAAGGCGAATCGACGACTTTTTCACATTCGATAGTTTGACATGGTAAGGGACGGTATATGCACTCGAATGTCCATAATTTGGAATGTTCTTCATTTGTGTTTTATGATCGGTACAAGTGTGCATGTGCTAAGAACGAAACATCTCAAAAGTAATTGTAACTATTACCACATCGATTCAGTAATCATTACTTAGCCGCTATTTTGGCTACATTGTAATGGAAAACATCGATCATGGTGATGCCATAGGAAGGATTGTATACTGATTACTTTTAGCATCAATGATGAGGTCGGTTTTTTTTAAATAAACATCAATGTTTTCATTAATGTAAAATTTGTGATATTTTCATTCCTTATTATTTTTTACCCAGTCCATCAGGGAAGAGATAAATGAATGATTCTTTTCCTCTAGATGTAGGAAATAACATTTTTCAAGGATATTGTTTAGTTTTTATTAAAAAATTTGAAATCCTCTCACTACTTCTTCCCCATTTGTGCCATTTCATGAAATAGACGGTGTCCCATTAAGACTGCGCAGTGGTTATTTGAAAAGCTATCCCCACCCCTTCTGTAATTTTCCATACAAAGGTTGCAGTTTAGCGATACGTGGTTAAAAATTTCCAAGACAATGATGCTCTAATTAAACAGAATATTCTTTTATAAGTAGGTTCCAGATATGACAGGAAAATTATCATTTAAAGTCTCTGAAACTTACATTCCATCTAGAGTATCGCATGATTGGGGCTTACTCGCAACTGTTATTTTTTACGTTACATCGAATTTTTGAGAACAATTTGATTCATGGGACCAATTTTATGAACGAGATGGATGCAATCCATCTACATAGATTTATTGGGATTATTCTGTCTAGGATTTAGTTTTGAGCAGATTCTGACAGATATTACTAGAGGAATCAAATGGTTCCAAAGCGATTGTTTTAATTTACCGTTATTTAACCCCCAAAACCACATCATTCTAGTTTCTCACTTCCACCTATTCATTTTCGAACACGTCTTATCTCCAAGATAATCAAGGAGCTCAATATTCACAAATCTGCTTGTTCTGATGGCATCCCCCTATTACACTTAAGAAATGTTTTTCCTCTCTGGCAATCTATTTTACCAGTCATTCTCTTCAAGATACTCTCCAAATATGTGAAAAATGGTGAATGTCCAGCCAAACCCTGAGAAGGGAAACAAAGAGATTCCCTCGAACTGCCGCCCTATTACTTCAGTGCTATCGAAAGTGATGGAAACGACTGTCATTAGCAAACTAGTCAGCTACCTTGAAGATAACCCTCTTATTCATGATTGCCAACACGGGTTCCGTTCTGGGTGATCCACTGGAGATCTCCTATCTGACTGAACGTTGGAACTCCTGCATTCACAAATACGGTGCAGGTTAAGTACTGGCTCTTGACATTGCGATGGTCTTTGACAGAGTTTGGTACAAAGGTAAAAATAGAGTAAAGTTCAAAGCCTCAAAAACTCAGGCCTGTCATTTATGTATTCCATAAAAAGGATGTTCCGGCGAGTTCCTCGATTATAACCTTCGGTAACGTACAATTACACTCTTCAGAAGAATTTATATTACTCAGCATAAGACTTAAATATTAAATATCTCAATTGGAGCAAACATACTTTTGATCTTGCACTTGATACCTCCAAACACTTTGGTATTTTTCGATGATGTTAAAAGTATTTTACGTCTCACGTCCCCGTGTCGAGTACAACTCACACACATGGGCTGGAGCATCGAAAACACGACTTGCGGTACTCGATCGAATCCAAAAGCATACGTTCCGTTTAGTTGGAGATGAGATTATAACATCTTCTATAGATTCCCTCGACACATCGCATGAACGTCGCGGTACTTAGCGTTTACTATCGATATTTCCACTGTAAATTCAGCGAAGAACTGTTCAATCTTATTCCTCCTCTTTTCAACTATCCCAGGAATACACGGCAAGCCGCACGCACCTATGAGTTCACTGTTAAACCTTTATCGTCGCGTACAGTGAAGAATAGTTAGTCCTTCATCACACGAACATCAAGACTGTGGAATTCATTGCCGCCCCACGTATTCCCATCAGCTTACAGCGTTCAGTTTTTCAAGGTTTACATCCACCGACATTTTAAACTCTCCCCTTCAGAAACTCCCGTCTAAGCCCGTCGCTCACCTACCTTATACCAACTTGACTGTGCATCCAATGCATTAAAGAGTGACCCCCTAAGTTATGTTCCCATCAACGAATATACTATTCGATTTCGTCCTCTAAGGGATCAAAGGGATATTCCTCTATTTCTGGTGTCACATATAAGAAAAGCTATGGCTATTTACAATTTAACTCGCTGAATTTACTTAGACTCACATCTCACACTGCTATGCTTCATTAAATATGATGTTTCGGTCTCTGCTTTATAAAACTCTCTCAGCAGAGACCAAAACGGCACATTTAATGAAGCATAATAGTGTGACATCCGAAAATCTTTGCTTTTAATTCCAAACGCACTGTGAAAACATTCACCAAAATCTTATCGATGATAGAGAATTATAAAGATTTCTAACATTTTATTTTGAAGCAATTTGAAATAAATTCAAAATCTTGTTTCGAACGAAAAAAATTGAAATTTTTTCTTTCGTTTTTTGAACGCCTTATAAACTTCTCTTATATCAAAATATGTCCATTTAAAAATCATGTCGAATAATCCCATATATTACATAGCAACCACTGATTTTGAAAGCACTAAAAACAATCAATTTACTCAAAGCACAAATATCCCTAAAAAGGCGAACTGAAATCATCTGCCATTGACTTTTTGAAATCAAGTTAAATATTTGCACAGACAGTTAAACTAAATGAAATATTTACAAAGAAAAAAAATAAAAATATGAGACTAACCTGGTACAAGTTTTTTCAAATATCCAGGATCTAAAGTTGGGGCAACATCCCTAGTATGGATATTTCCCATATAATCACAAATATAGTCCACCATATTTTTTCCATATTGTCGAAACTGTTCGGTATCCATATTATTATTATTTTTTTTTAATTTATAAATTTAAACAAAAGATAAAAAATGCACTAGATACACCAAAAAATGTTGAACTTCACTAAAATTTTTTATCATAAACTTTTATACACTATCTTGAATAATAATAATTTCGTGCACTTCTTCACAAGATATTATTTTTTTTTTCTCGTCGTCTTTGCACTACGTTCTTGCTTCTTCGGTTATCAAGACTGATTTAATTAACATTGATCGTGTACACCTCTTTTTATATGAGTTTGTACTACGGATGTCTTCAATTCTGTGCAGAATATCCCCAAAAGCCCACTTTGCAATACACTACAAAGCAAAAAAAAAATAAAAATTCTCTCCCATCATCTTATGTAAAGATCTTATGTACTGTGATATATACTTCGTGATCTTCGTCGATCTCTCACTGTCAATAGCCCAGCCAGTATATCTGGGTAGCACGAAAAGGTGAGATGCGATTGCGAATTAACATCTTGTTCTCTTTTACAGGTGTTTCATTCACATATGAGAGTACTACAATAATTATGATCTTTATGATGGGCAAATTTCAGCAGTGATCATAGCAATTTTTTTACGGGTTGGACTTTGGGCTAAGGGAAATCTTTGAAAAATGTAAATTGGCGTCTATCGATGAATAATCGTCATAGATTGCGCCAATTTTTGACAAAGTTGACAATGTGGATTTGCATAGTAGTTAATCTTGGTGGCATGATTGATCTTTGTACCAGTCATGATTCTGCACTTTATCATTAATATATTCACTGCCTCTAAAATTTTATTGATTTTCGGCAATACAGATCGAGAACTCTAATGAAACACCTTTATTTTCATTGCTTCGCTAAATCATCATTAATCAGTTTTCTACGCATTTTCTTCTAACCGAAAATAGATAATGAGGATAATACTGTTCGTTGTGTAAACAAAATATTCTGTGTTGGATTTTGTTCTCCTCTTACTCCTTTTTATTTACATATCACGTAAATTAGAACAATCAGAATATAGTTACTTTCGGCAGCGTTTTTTTTTTGTTTCTTTAGAAAGGAGCGATTGAAGGCTAAATTCTTATTTTTGGGTCCACGTGTTTTTACCATGTTTATTGTCCTTTTTTTATACGTTTTTCGTGGTTTTTCGATACGATGATAATGTTTTTCGGTGGGAATGGATTTTTGGAAAAATTTACTTATAGAAAATTCTAGCTATCATTAATTTATTTATAGAGCTTATGTTCTATCCGAGTAATGTGTACAATTTTGGAGTTGCTTAATATATACTCAGAATTATAAACGCACACTTTCGATTTAATTATTTTATTTAGTGCATAGCTGTTAACGGAAAATTGTGTATTATAAATCGATGTTGATGATTAATTTTCCGGATATTTTCCTGATACATAAGTTCGATTTGTTTGTTTATTATCTATATTGCTATGCCTTGAACAAGGTGAGGTGTGAAATAGAGATTATTTTGAATGCATTGGATGAAAGTAATGTTTGGATATGTAAATGAGTTGGAACTGAATCAGTGGGAGTTCTTGAGAATGTGCAATTATTTAAATGGAAAAAAGCTCCTTATTGCTGTTAGCTTTTTCTGAAAATACAATAATTCTGTCGATATGTATATTTTGATAATAGAGGAAAATATTGATGTACAAATTATAACACCAATGTGTTTTATTTCAGGAAAGAAATTACGATAAATTTAAATGTTTATCATCACAAACAAAAGCTCGTCAGGGGAATCGAAATAATATTTTCATATTAGTATTTTTAACTTACATTATTACTAGAGGAACTGGTCTTTGTTGTCAAGATACGGAGCCGGTGAGCTGCGAAGGGTTTGAGGTTTTGGGTTTTATAGGGATGTATTGAAACGTTTAAATGTAGTTTATTCTAGACGCTTGGAATTATAGAGCTTTGAAATCATGATAAGCTTTGGAGATTGTTAGAAATATTTTTCGCCATGTTTAGAGTAACCCAAAAATTTAAATACTGTCATTCCGAGACAGATCAGTGATTTTTGGATACCAATCTCCAGAAATAACTGAATTCATCTTTGTGTCGCATTTAAGCAACATAAGCATGGACAAACACAGTGCTTTCCCTAACATTTTTCAACAAAGGATTTGATTTGAACATTCAGATGAAGTGGTGTCCTACACAAATATTATTTAAATTTTAATTTCATAATATATATGGGGTTACGTGCAAAGAATATTGGCAGTGAAAGACGAAAGTGGCGGTGGATGTTTTACTTGGAGCATTGCAGGTTATATTCGTAAGGAAAAACCTAGCACAAACAGTGTAGTTATAATTCAAGAAATAAAAGTTTTTCACAATACGGAATGATGAACATCTAATAGTTATATGTTATTTTGTACGCGTTGAACAGGAAAACGAGAAGGAGCTGAACCGCGTTACTCGTCCCACCGGTAGACGACATTTCGGTATTACGTCTCGCTATGCTTAACTTTGTGTCTATAATATTTTGCTTTGCGCTTCTATATATTTTTTGAAGTAACAATTTCAGACTGCGAATAATAACGAATGCATACATAAATTAGTTATTCCCAGATTAAAATGGTTGACAAGCACAGAAGTACGTGCTGGTCTTATGTTTCTTCGTTATACGTTGTTTCTTCGCACATAACTTTACAACTGATTTAGATTTACGTGTAACGATTGCTTAGGGATAAAACCTTGTCATATTTTACAACTTTTAAAAATCACTGTCTTGAGGAAACCACCACTGGTTTTGATGATCTGAAAAGTGATTTTGCCTTTATTTGCAACAAAGTAAATAATAATAATAATAATTCTTTATTTGCCATGATTACAATATTTGTCTTACAACGAAAATCGTTCTGAGTTCAGTCAGAGACTATACAGCTGGTGAAAGTGAATAATATATATATAATAATAAATTCTTTAAGGTCGTTTAAATAGGTATGTGTAGGAAAATGGCAGAAAACCTCTCTGATGAACTTATTCTAACTTATAACTAAACTTAACCTACATTTAAAAAAAAGGAACTAAAAAGAAAGAAAGAAAAAAAAGAAAAGAAACTATAATATAAAAAACTTAAAATGCTATTTCGTATATGTGTTCGCTGAAAGTGAGCTTCTTGTCGAAGTAGAAGCCCAGGTATTTTATATTGTGACTCCATGGTACCTCTAATTCGTTTACTATGAGATAGTCAGCCGCTGGAGTGTATGGACTAGATCTGCGTTTAGTAAAATAAATGGCTTGAGTTTTAGAGGTGTTTATTTTTATTTTCCACTTGTGCAAATAATTTATCACTTTATCTAAGGCGCAATTTAGCGTACTGCATATATCTGCAGCTAAGATACATTTACAGTAAATTGCTGTGTCATCGGCAAAGAGGGCTGACTCACAGTTTTTAAGATGGGGAAAGTCAGCAGTAAATATAAGATAGAGAATAGGACCAAGAACTGAACCTTGAGGTACTCTAGCATGAATTTCTCTGCTTGTTGATTGATAGTTTTGTACCGATACCTTGAAGGTTCTACCTTGAAGAAAACTTATAATCATATTTATAATATACATACTTTGGAAATTTATATTCAATAAATTTGTAAATCACAGCATTGTGCCAGACTCTATCAAACGCTTTTTCTATGTCCAGAGACACCAGGGCTAATGACTGTTTTGAACTTAGACAATTGTGAACTGACTGCTTAATTCTCATAAGTTGATGTATCGTCGAGTGGTTTTTTCTAAAGCCGAATTGTTCATCCGGCAGAATATTAGTGTTGGCAATGAAGCTAAGGATTCTCTCTTTTAAAATGCGTTCGAATACTTTCCCTAAATTGCTGAGAAGGCTGATTAAATAAATAATTAAGTAAATAAAATTTCAGAGAGCGTTTCTATTTTAAATGATTTTCGTGAATATGGTACGCAGTTTGATAATATGCTCGCTTACTTACTTACTTACGATGGCGCTACAGCCCAAATTGGACTTTGACCTCCTGAATATTTCGCCTCCATTCATCTCGGTTCAGTGACCGCGTCCTCCAGTTTGAAAATCTTAGGAGTGATTTGCTGTCTGCGTCAATCGAATCCTCCCAGCGCTTATATGGTTTTCCGATCGGTCTTTCCCTTTTAGTGAGCGCTTGGGGATTCTTCCGTCATCTATCTGCTCTACATGACCAGCTCCTTGTAGTTTCTTAAATTCTATGAGGGCAGATCGAGTCTTCCCTCACAGATCCGAATATTCTCCTGAAGACATTTCTGTCAAAGGCGTTAATTAATTTTTCGGATGCCTGAGTTAATGTCCATGTTTCACTGCCATAGCATAGCAAAGGTCTGATAATTGTTTTATATATTTATACTCTAGATGGAATCTGACAGTATTATAAGTTTGCCACAAAGTTTGTAACGCCAAGAAATAAGGCTCGGAGAAAAAGTGATACAGAAGTTCATATAATCACTCAAAAATCTCAAACTGGATGTCCGTCCATCCGTGTCCTCTTTAGCCTGAGAACGCGTTGAGCTAGATAGTTAAAATTTTGTACACGTCGTTTTTGACAAAAAAGTAAGGTCAAGTTCGTGAACTCCCATACAAAATTACACAATTTCGCAATTTGAAAATAAACGGATTTACTCGAAAAGTATAAATGCTATTAATCTGAAATTTGGAACATATTACTTTTATGATGATTTCAGTTTACTGTATAAAAATTATTTGTGTCCTCCCTCTGCTTCCAACACCTCCCATGCAAACTGCAATTTTTCATGAAATGCTGCAAATCAATTTACTCAGTGCGTATAAAATTTATCGAGCTAAGATTGTGCAATTGTAAGTATGGAGGGTGGTGGAAGGAAGGGGAGGACTTAAATAATTTTTATATAGTAGATTGAAATCATCATAAATGTATTATAATATATTCCAAATTTCACTAAACTATCTAGCTCAACGCGTCCTCAAGCTAAAAAGGGCACAGACGGACGAACGGACATACGGTTTTGAGATTTTTGATTGATTATATGAAGTTCTGTATCATTCATTTTTTTCTCCGAGCCTTATTTCTTAGCGTTACAAACTTTAGAGCAAACTTATAATACCGAATGATGCAGAAGTTAATATTATCACCCGAAAATCTCAAAACCGGATGTCCGTCTGTCCGTCCGTAGCTCGAGAACGCATTGAGCTAGAAAGGTTAAATTTTGTACACGTCTTTTATGACGAAAAAGTAAGGTCAAGTTCATGAACGGGCCAATTCGCTCCACCCCTTCTACTCACTCCCATACAAAATTACTCATTTTCAATTATTTACAATAATCAAGTTTTCTTGGAAATTATCAAAGCTAATGATTTGAAATTTGGAATATATTATTTATATCATAAATCTGATATACGGTATAAAATTTATTTGAATTCCTTCAATCCTTCCACTACCTCCCATACAAACTGCACTTTTTCGTGAAACACTCTGAACCAATTTTCTCAGTACGTATAACATATATCGAGCTCAAATTTTGTACTAAATACTTAATTAGTATTATCATTAAGATCAGAAAAAATTAACTGATTAGCTTTACTGCTTTTACCCCCTCCCATACAATATGATACAATTTCCCAACTTCACAAAAAATCGATTTCCTTGAAAAGTATGAATGTTACTAATCTGAAATTTAAGAGATGCAAATTTTATGATATTCATAGTTATTTCTGAAAAAATCACTTAAATCCCCTCATTCCTTCTACCACCTCCCATACAAACTGCACAATTTCACTAAATCTAACACATTTAATTTTCTCAGTACCTATTTAATTTTTGGAGCTTACATTTTGTACAAAACATTTTTATAACTACTCTAGCATGATGGGAATAAAATTAATTCAATACTATCACCCATTCTACCACTCCCCATACAAAATTGATTAGGACCACAAATATTTCTATTTCATCTAGAGTATCGTAAGATTGGGCTTTACGCGCAATCGTAGCCCTGTTTGTTTTTTTTTTTTTTTAATAACAAAATGTGCTTTTTTGGAAAAATTACACTCTTCTACAAATTAAATTTTCACAAAAAGTTTGAATCAGAAAATATTAATTATAAGAAAAATTTTGAATTGATCGCAAAAATTCAATGTTCTAAATATCCTCAAAATGTGAGTAACTCAGTATTTCATGTACTGATCCCCCTCTACGCCAAATTCCAATATGCCTTTTCGAGAAAACCTTCAAAATTTCGGTTATTGCTTGAATTTGTGACGCTTTTTGGTAATATGCTTCTCTTATAACAATAATTCAGGTTTCGGTCAAAAACACACGAATTTTAAAACTCGAATTTAAAGAAACGAAAAAAATTCTTCGAATCTATCCAGTATCATCTCCGCTTCTAATAATATAAAATTTTACAGAATGAATCAAGTAGGACCTGGAGCTTATCGCTGAAATGAATTTTGTGTTTTCTTGAACAATATATTTTTAAATAATTAAAATCTTAGTGTAAATTGTTTCACCGAAGCTGGTTTCATTTCTCACTGAAATAAATTACTCGAACATCCCAAAATCCAAAACTAAAATTATTCTCGTGCACTGCACAATTTTTTTACTTTTGTAGAGAAGAAAACTTAAAAATAATGTCGTGGCAGCAGTCTCCACGCGTGCCCTAGGGGTAGGGGTGTAATGCGTACGTAAATATAGAATTGCGTCTAGGGGTGCAGTAGGAGCTTCTCGTATTGCTCTGGTTACCCCTCATTAATCTACTAACTAAACTTTAATTTCGTATACAGGGTGTTTGGTACTCCGTGCGCCATCTTGTAAGGGGTTATTCCTAGATATATTTTGAGGAAAAAATTGTTCTACGGAGATGGTCAATTTTCAATATCCGCGGAGATACAGGGTGACCAAGAAAAGTGTTTCGGACCTGTACCCTCACTCACTCAAAACGCTATATCTTGAAAACTAATAATTGCAATTCAAAGTGTTAAAGCTTGTTTTTTAGGGAATCAAATTACCTTTCATTTGGTGTAATAGTCCGCATTGCAACTGTACCCAATCCTGAGGTATTTGCTTCAGAACACAAATTTTTGATACTTGGACCCTCAAAATTCTGGGATCAATGTAGTTTTTCTCAAAAAAACGCATTATAAAAATGTCATTTTAATGTTATTTTTTATGTGCCATATTATTGCCTACAAACGATGTATACGCTTGCATTGCATAAATTTCATAGTTTAAACAAAACTATCATTCCAATAGTATAGCACTTTTATCAAAAAACAAGAATATGTTGATCAACACTCTCCGCTTGAACTAAAAGAACTTAAGAATGGTTTTTATGGTTTCTTTCAAATTTCCTTAATTACAATAAATGTTCAAAATGGCCACCTTCATTTTGAATGCACGCTAAAGCTCGTTTTGCCAGTATTCTCTTTGTGTTCATACTCCTCAACTGCTGCCTTACTTCTGTTGCTGCCGCATCGATTCTGGTGTTTAGATCCTGCAACGTTACTACTTCCGTTGCGTAGACAAGGTCCTTCATCCGTCCCCATACAAAGAAACCCATAATAGTTAAATTAGGAGATCTTGCAGGCCAGTGTATCGGTCCATTTCTACCGATCCAGCGATTGCTATAATTGGAATTTAACCAATCTCTGATTTGTCGGCCGTAATGAGCTGGAGCACCATCGTGTTGGTAAAACATGGAAGCCAATCGTAGCAGTGGCACATCATCCAATAACTCCTGTAGATCATTTGTCAAAAAATGCAAGCAATTGGAACTATTTAGGGTAGGCGGAAGCCTAATAGGACCAATGAAATCGTCACCAATCACACCTGCCCATAAATTGACACTGAATCTATGCTGAATGATGCCTCTCTTCTTGTATGTGGATTGTTCTCAGCCCATGTGTTTAAGTTGTGGAAGTTTGTGATACCGTCCCTGGGAACTGGGACATGTTCATAAAATTCTCGTCACTTAGTTGTCGTTCAAGGAGCCAATTGCAAAACTCCATTCATTTGGGCAAATCAATGGGTAACCGCTCCTGCACTGGTGTGTGGTGGTAGGGATGCAACCGCTCTGCTTTTAGGACACTCCAAACTTTCCACATAGAGACGTTTAACTGCAATGCCAAGCGTCGGATACTGATTGATGGATCATTTTGAACTGCATGTAGTATTCCTTCATCGATTTCGGCGCAGGATTTGCATTTACTCTGCTTGTCCTAACGCTGCCTGTTTCCCGAATCCTTCTGTAAACGTCTTGAAATACTCTCCTGTCAGGTATCCCACGATTAGGAAATCTCTGATGATACAAAGATCGCGCCGCTCGTGTATTTGCCTGACACTCTCCATAAATGAATATGATGTCTGCATATTCTTCATTCGAGTACTCAGGCATTTCGAAATTATTTTCTAAATTTTAGTGACACCTTCTTCTTTTAACAATGTAACTAAAACTGGTAAAAATATGAAGTAAGATTTGCTTTTATACGCTTTTCGTTTTCTTAGGTACACCATTAAAAAAGGCAAAGTGCTGCACCTAGTTGTGTTGAAACTCATTTTAATTTAATTCAATTCCTCGATAATTTAATACTAATTAAAGGACATTCCTCGATAATTTAAATAGTAATTAAAGGACACAACGAATATTTCAGTTTAACAACATTTCAGGTAGTTTTTTTAGAACGAGGGTTGCTTTATGGCATAATATGGGTCATAAAAAAACAACATTAAAATGACATTTTTATTATGCGTTTTTTTGAGAAAAACTACATTGATCCCAGAATTTTGAGGGCCCAAGTATCAAAAATTTGTGGTCTGAAGTAAATACCTCAGGATTGGGTACAGGTACAATACGGACTATTACACTAAATGAAAGATAATTTGATTCCCTAAAAAACAAGTTATAACACTTTGAATTGCAATTATTAGTTCTCAAGATATAGCGTTTTGAGTGAGTGAGGGTACAGGTCCGAAACACTTTTCTTGATCACCCTGTATCTCCGCGGATATTGAAAATTGACCATCTCCATAGAACAATTTTTTTCTCAAAATATATCTAGGAATAACTTACAAGGTGGCACACGGAGTACCAAACACCCTGTATAACTGCAACACAAGGAAGCGTGATTTATTTCGACGCGACACAGATTCTTTATTGTTGCAATTACATAATTGAATTTAAACCTGATGAATCCATTTATGAAATTTTCTGTATCGTAATAATTCTCTAAAATGCTTAGTAATTTCAATTCATTCAATTAACATGTTCCGCTTTATTTTTCAATTACATTTCATTTCAAAGGACAATACAGTTCAGTGTTCGCTTTTTAACTATTAATTAGCGTTGTCTCACTATTTAGAATCAATTGTTTCAAAAAATTAGAAATTGTATTATAGCATTGTCGTTTCATACTTTACAATCGAATGAATAACATTTAAGTTCAATTCATAAATGTGAATTTCATATGCAGATATACATACATACATTTGGTATGATGTTGGAATTGATTTATTAATCCATTCACTGATGAGTAATGCCCTCGACTATCGACATAGGACGTAGTCATTCGATTCTTAGATTCCATTAAATTTCAAAGAACATATCGATTATTTTGTTCTTTTGTTTCGTAAACGACCTTACGTTTACGAAAAAAAAAGAATAAAATAATCGATATTTTTATTTGCTTTTCAAATCCTGCATTCAAATCCGCCCAGATCGCTGCAAACTGCGTTCTTTGAAAACTAGAAGCGGTCTGAATATTGCTTCAAATTTCGAGGTTTGCATGAATAATCAGTAGGCATTTTTGATGAAAAACAAAATTAATATAATTATTGTCCAATAATTAACTATCTACTAAAAAAAGTAAGCAATTATATTTTCTGCAAAATATCGTAGACAAATCTTGAAAAAACTTAAAATATGAAATTACAATTAATTTACTCGTGATTTGGGATTACCGACTTTGAATTAAAGAGCGCATGAGTACATGTCATTTTATATGTAGTGAGGTAGAACAAGTTATTTAACTTAATACCTACAGTTATTTTTAATAAGTACAGGAAATTGTTTTTTTTCGTGAAATAGTGCAGTTTGTATAGGAGGTGGTGGAAGGGGAATGCTTTAATTGTTATCGAAATTTTACTTTCCAAATTTCTGATCAATAACTTTCTTGGTTTGGTGAATGTTTTCACAGTGCATTTCGAAATGAAAGAAAAGATTTCCGGATTCTACACTGTTACGCTTTATTATTCGTGACGTTTCGGTCTCTGCTGAGACCTTTATCAAACAGTTTGATAAAGGTCTCAGCAGAGACCGAAACGTCACGAATAATAAAGCGTAACAGTGTAGAATCTGGAAATCTTTTCTTTCAATAACTTTCTTTTTTCCTGGAAGAAGCCGCATTATTGTGAAAATGCAAAAATTCGCCATTTTGTGTGATAGGGAGTAGAGGGGCCATTCATAAGCTTCATTTTACTTTTTTGATAAGAATAACGTATACAAAATTTTAACAATCTAGCACAACTCGTTCTCTAGCTTCGGACGTTTTTGAACTTTCTGATTGATGGTGTAAATTTCTGTTTAATCTGAACCTAATTTCTTAGCGTTAGATAAAAATTCGTTGGGACAATCTTCAGGTGTGTTCTCAACACATGCGCAAAGTTCAGCATGCCTGAGCCGAGCAAAAGCTGTCCATATGGAGGCACGGACTGGACAACCGTCAGCATATGAAGAGCTTTTGCTCGGCTCGAGCATAATCGGGTTTGCGCATTCGGTATAAACGTACCTTTATAATACCGGGTGTTTTTAGAAGCGGAGAAATTTAAATTGAAATGAAAAAAGTGTTTTTAATATCCATGAAATTGGTTTTTAATATTCATGAAATTGGTTTTTAATATCCATGAAATTCATGAAATTATTCGATCGTCAAATGTTTCTTTCAGTAAATTAATTGTATCGCGCGCTGCGTGGCATGTAGTGCCGTTCTGTTGAAACCACATGTCTGCAACATTAATGCCTTCAAATTGATCCACGACAAAGTTAGTAGTCATATATCTGTACCGCTAACCGTTGAATGTAATGTTCTGTCTATCATCATTTTTGAAGAAATATAGACCAATGATTCCACCGGTTCATAAAGCGCACCAAACGGTGGATGTAATGGTGTTTCGACAATAGCTTGTGGATTATCATAGCTCCAAATGCGGCAATTCTGCTTATTGACACAGTCATTTAGCCAAAAGTGTGCTTCACCACTGAACAAAATTTTCGAATGAAATTGTGGATCAATAATGCTTCCTTTGGCCCATTCACCAAATATACGGCGCGAACGATGATCGTGTGGCTGTACAAGTTGAATCTTCTAACCGAGATCTTTACGCAACATTTTCCATAAAGTGGATGGACACAAGTTTAATTGTTAAGCACGATGACGAATTGACACATTTACAGAGACTCCCAAAAAGATCCGCACAAGCTTGATATTTCCCTTCTTTCTCAAATTATGCTTTCATCAATGACACGAAAAGAAAACTAAAAACTGTTTATGGCACAAGGCATCTACGCAATCATTTAACACAAAAAAATAGAAAATGTATCGCACAACGAGAAGGAAGTGGCAGGATAAAACAAAAAAACTTAAAAATCAGACGCACATCGATGAAACTTGGACAAACGCTTGCATGTTTATGCAATATAAACGCGTGTGAGTGACTTGTTTATCTAATACTGCCTTCAGTTATATCTAAATTCCTGTTAAGACCCCCTATAGGGGCCTAGGACAGAAACAACTCTCTTCCACAAGACGCGATCCTGAGCATCGGCCTTAAGCTGTTGCCAGGACTTGTTTATTCCTCTGGCCTTCTGCTCAACTGCTCGCTTCCATATGTTACATGGTCGATCACCCCGACGTCTTCCTTGAGGATTATAATCCAGAGCCTGTTTGGCGATGTTTCGCTCTGGTTTCCTTAAAGTATGACCGACCCACTGCCACTTCCGCCTTTGAATCTCAATACCTATTTTAGTCAGGCCAGTTGTACTCCAAAGTTCGTCGTTGGAGATCACTTCTGGCCAGAATATTCCTAAAATGCGTCGGAGGCATTGGTTCACGAAAGTCTGCAGTTTCTTGGTAAGTCGAACGGTCACTTTCCACGTAGTACAACCATATAACAACACGGATTTGACGCATGCGTCAAAAACTCGCAGCTTCGTGCGAAGGGAGATCTCTCTTAACCTCCAGAAAGGGGAAAGGATACCGAAGGCCTGACGAGCTTTATTTAGCCGAGCCTGAACATCCTTTTCGGCTCCGCCGTCCATGCTGACAATGCTTCCGAGATAGCAAAAAATCTTGCACCTCTTCTACATCCTGTCCGTTAAGAACAATCAAACAAAACAAATGTGCTTGCGTTCGAACCCATGTGCTTGTACTTGGTTTTACGCACATTTATTTTCAGGCCCGCCTCTTTGCATTTAGAATGCAACGAGCGAACATTTGACTCTAAGTCCGAACGGTTATGTGCAAGCAAACACACGTCATCAGCATAATCAAGGTGACTTAAGATGTTAAATAGTCTCCATTGAAGACCTTTACTTTCCCCACCTTCCAGTGCAGCTTTCAAGATGTCATTTACCAGACACATGGCTGGTGATAATATGCAGCCTTGTCTGACATCCGTTCGCATAGGAAAGCTCTCGGACAGCTTTCCTCTATGCAAGACGCGACACCTTGCATCTTCGTAGGATTCTTTAATCATAGCTATGACCTTATCTGGAATACCTCTTCTACGCAAAGCATTCCATATGTAATCTCGCTTAACGCTGTCGAAAGCTTCCTCTAAGTCCACAAACATGAGATGTAGTGGCGAACCCATTTCGGCTGACTGCTCTAATATTATCCGTAGGGTAGTTGTGTGGTCGGTACAAGACGACCCTTTACGGAATTCAGCCTGATAAACTTCTAGAGTGCTCTCGACGACATCACTAATCCTATTGAGAATTACCTTAGCCATAATTTTTGATACGGCAGTAAGTAGACATATACCACGCCAATTGCCACAATCCCGAAGGTCGCCCTTCTTCGGAATTTTCACAATGACGCCCTCCTTCCATTCAGTCTGATATCTTCCTTCATTCCACCCCTCAGTAAAGAGTGGGAGGAGTATATCGGCTGTTATTTCCGGGTCCGCTTTGAGGAGTTCGGTTGGTAGTCCGTCTATACCTGAAGCTTTCCTTCCCGTCATTGACCGAATGGCGGAAACTATCTCTTCCTTATCTGGGGGATCGTCCCTAATAGGGGATTGTTGCGGTTGGATATTTGGTAGTTGTTCTGTTTCTGGAATATCTTCCTCTGAAAAGATGTTTAAAATATCAGAGAAGTATTCCTTCCATCGCCGCAACTGGTGTTCACTCATATTTAGGAGAGTTCCGTTGACATCTCTCACCAGGTGGTTGGCGGTGAAATTCCTGTTCGTCAACTGTTTCAAGATTTTAAATAGTGAACCCATATCCCCAAGGTAAGCCGCAGATTCTGCCTTGTTTGCCAGATCTTCAATGGCCTTTCTCTTGTCGCGTCTAACTGCCTTTTTAAGCTGTATATGAGCATCGCGGTAGTTCTGCCTCAGGTCGGGCGTTCTTTGGTTGACATCGGGTTGAGAGATGCCAACCTTGTCCCGTGTGTCTTGCGACATCCAGGGTTTCTCACCGCTTTGCACATATCCCACAGATTCTTCAGCAGTAGTTAGAAAAGTGTTTCTGGTAGCCTCCCAATTGGCGTCCAGTGTGCGCATTTCATATTCACCCAATGTGGATGACTTTTCGCGTAGAATAGTGGTGTATTCGCGTTTTTTGTTGGGATCTCTGAGTTTATCCACATTAAGCTTGCGCTTCATTTGAAGAATTTGTGGTCGTCGGATAGTTGCTGTACACAATCCCAAGCAGGCAACCATCAAGTGGTGACCGCTCGCCACGTCAGCTCCACGTTTCGCTCGCACATCGAGGAGACATCTTCTCCATCGGCGACTTATAGCCAAATGGTCGATCTGGTTCTGAGTAACACCATCAGGGAAAACCCAAGATGTTTTATGATGACTCTTGTGTGGAAAACGGGTCCTTCCGATGACTATTTGCCGAGTACTACAAAACTCCACAAATAATTCGCCGTTTTCGGGTCTCTTAATCCAAGGTCGTGACGCGTCGACCCAAGGGTCACCATGCCTCCCCATGACGTATTCTAGTCCAGTGTTGTCTGATCCAACCTGGGCGTTCATATCTCCTGAGATGATAGTAATGTCACCTCTTGGAACACGTTCGAAGGTGGCACTCAGTTGGCTATAAAACTCCTCTTTGTCACCAGATGTTGCGGTATTAGTTGGTGCGTAGCACTGCAGAATTGTGACGTTTCTGACACTGGTCCTGAGCCTGAGGACGATAATCCTATCCGAGATTGGTTCCCAGCTAATGAGACTGTTTCTCGCTCTCGGCGTAAGGACGAACGCCACGCCATTTCTGGCTTCACTTTCAGGGCCAATGTACAGAATAGTGTTTCCGCTAGGGGTTCGTTCTTCTCCTGATCCTGTCCACCTGACCTCGCTCAAGCCCAAGATTTGGATGTTGTAGTGCTCCATTTCACGGTCGATCACTGATTGGCGGTGCAAGGACCCAGTAACTCCAGCTCTTCCCCCGTCATTCAATGTGCGAACGTTCCAGAAGTCCGTTTTTGAATGCCATATGTCGTTACCGTGGAATCAGTCCGTATCCGAGGCGCTGTATCCGTTTCTCGTATCAATTAGGTCTTAAGATCACGGGTGAGAGAATTACGAGCACCATTAAATGCACATAATGCTCGATGAGTTTCTCGAATTGAACCATGGTTTTCAAAATAAATTTGAACAATTTGCAAACGTTGCTCCGACATGAGTCTATTCATTATGAATTGCCAAGCCAAACTAACCCCGAAACAACCGGAAACTGTAAAATCGGCTGTCATAGAAAACAGTGTTGCCAATTTAAAGTTCTTCGCCTCTAAAAAATACACACTTTACTTTCAGATTTCTTCTAGAGTATGTATAATAAATAGCTGATATCATTTTTATGTTATTCAACTTGACAATGACATTAGAATTGATGTATCATAGAGATTATCACCGAATCACTTCATTTAGTGTTTTAGCGGAAAAAACTAATGAAGAGTCAATTAATTCGAATGAATTTCATTACATCTTTAATTATCTATAATTTCGAGCATTAACTCTTCATTAGTGATAATTTAATAACTTAATTTTCCACCTGAACTGTTTACTGAACAATTTAAAATTTTCATAGCGATACGAATATGTGTGAAGATTTATTTAACTAAGCTGCTGGCTTTTAACTAGATAAATACTACCAACATTCCACATTTACGTCGAATTTTATTTCATTTTTACAGCTGATGATAAAAATTATTTTATTTGCTATTCTAATGATGAAGTATAAGATAATGCCGGCTAAAACACAATACTCACGTCATAATAATGTCCGCTAAATTAGTATACTATAAAATATAAAAAGTATATAAGTGGCCTTATTAAGCCATGATTCTCTTTTTTTTCAATTTACCTGGTTAAATTAATGCTTAAATTTGAGGCTTTTCAATTAACTTTGAGAATGAATTGAAAAATGTGCACTTACCAGTTTTCTATAGGCATAAATTTAATAGTTTTATAGTAGCATCGAACTTAGGTTGTGCTCAATATCTATATACTCTGCCCCAAATTTCTCTGTAAATTCCGAGGTAGATTTACATTGCTTCGTAATAAATGTTGACATTCGGTGTCATTGTTATAGCTATATTTGTTATGGTAAATAAGACAATTACGCAATTTATACAATAAATTCCAGGTTTTAATGGTATGGGAGGTGGTTTTATTATTTGTTGTTGCAATAAATTCTTGAAAGCATTGTCAGCATGGGCGGTGGCACTGAAGGTTGTGTTAAAGTTGGTATAAATAAAGCTCATCAAGCCTTCGGTTCCTTTTCCCTTGCTGGTGGTTATGTGACATCTACCTTCACGCGAAGCTGTGAGTGTTTGCCTGAAATCCGACACTGCAATGCCTCCGATATATTTTTTTTTTTGATATTCTAGTCAAATGTCATCTTCATTTTTTGATTCGTACTGTGTGAAATAGTTTATACTATATAGTATTTCATGACAAAATGCATTTTGTATGTGAAATGGTGGAAGGAGGGTGCGACCCAAATAATTTTTATTCCATAGATTCATATCATCATAATAATAATATATTCCAAATTTTGAATCAATAGCTTTCATAGTTTTCAAGCTAATCTGATTATTGCAAATTTTTGAAAATGTGTCATTTTGTACGGGAGGGGTAGAAAAGGTGGAGTGATTTCGCCCGTTTACGATCTTGAACTTACTTTTTGCTAAAACCGACGCACAGAGGGGTATTTAGTATAAAAAGCTGGCCAAAAGTCCAGTTTCCCAATTTCAATATTTTACATACCTGATCATTTTAAACAATAGCCAAGGGATGGGCTCATCTACTTATGACGTTTTTTTTAAATAGTTCGAACAATAAATGTGTCTACCGTAGGCGGTAATTCATTTAAATTAGGGGTAGATGAACATTTTTTTTTCAACGTCTATAAAAGCGTGTTGCATATTTTAAAGGATTTAGTTGACTGAAGTTTATTACTGTATTCGTTAGATATGGATTCTCATGCTGAAGGTACGTAGACAATTTTACATATAATTTCAAATTCCATATTGCTAAGGATTTCGTTTTTTTTCTGTTAAAAGTAACGTAAAAAAAAAATTTTTTTTTTAATTTTTTTTTTTTACAAATAAAACTTTGCCAAGCAAGAAAACTTCTTGAATCATAAAATTAGATTTGTCATCTATGATAATCAATCAAAACTTTTGTCCAAAATACTCCATTTGCTTGTATATGTTGTTTCAAAAAAAACTTGTCACGTGCTTATAATTTCTAATTTTTGCAAGCATCAAAAAAAAGAGAAATGTTTTGTTAACAACTTCAACAGGAAAATGGATAGAAATGACCAGAAAGACATTGTTCGATATAATCAAGGAATCCCATGGCAGAAAATTTGATGAGAAATTGGAATATTTGGAGAAACATCTGATTGTCATCACCAAATGCTCCGAGGGAAACTATAAGGATTTGAGACGCCAGCTTTCACATTTTAAATCACAATTCAGACTTCGTTGGTCTACTACTCGAAGTACGGAACCAATTTTTGTCAAAAAAAAACCGTAAATGGTTAGCAGGTTCAATTAAAATACCTACCTTCGTAGAAGTGAAAAGTGGTTATCCAGCGAAGCTATTTCAGGAATCAAGAGAGCGAACTAAAAGACGGAAAACTGAAGACTTAAGGACTAACAAAACAACAGGAGAGCTAAGTTATGCGACTAAGATGAGCTTAAGAAAATTAGATCAAGCGGATGCGTCTAGTTTCATTAAAGATATTACTAATACCTCTCCAAATCAAGCTAAAAAATAATAAAATGCTTAACAAAACCAGAAGAGCATAAACAGCTTTCTCCGACACAGGCTTTGTCCATATTTGTTGAAGCCGAATTCACACGAAGACTGTACGATATAGTAAGACAATCTGACAAATCTAGATTTCCATGCTATTCTGTCCTGCAAAAGGTTAAAAGTGAATGCTACTCACCGCGGCAATCAACTTGCGTTGAATTAGATTTACAACCATTATTAGATTGTACTGGTAAACGTTTGTCCATGAGTTTATCTGAAGTTGTGAAGAGTTTGACGAAGAAAGAAAGGGAAAATCTTCAACTAATATCGAAATGGGGATGTGACGGCGCTCAGCAACGCCAGTATAAACAAAGGTTTGAAAATGATTCTGAAAGTGACGCAAATATCTTTCAAAGCTCCTTTGTTTATTTGCAACTTCTGTCAGATATTGATGGCCAGAAGAAGGTGGTTTGGCAAAATCCAACACCTTCATCGCCGCGATACTGTCGGTCAATCCGCATAAGATTCATCCATGATACAACCGATATTACAAATGAAGAGGTTGAATATATGGAGAGACAATCAACTCACTTCAGAAAACCTTAATACAAACTTATAGTGGATCTGTTATTGTGGAACATAAACTGCTATTTACTATGATTGATGGCAAAGTGTGTAATGCCGTCATTTTCGGCAATACAGATTCGGTTTTTCCAGGAAGTTCACCCGAGATGCATGTAACCAGGACATCGTAAACAGGCTGTTATTACCCAAAAAAGAATACAAATCCGCAAAAAAAGGAAACCATTGAACTGTTACTACCTGCGGAAATTCCTCACACCATTCAATGTAACATTAACGCCCTCAGTGATGAAGAATAACAGTTATATATATAGAGAAATTAGTAGTTCGAAATATGAGTGGAGCTATTCTTCGGATTATGAAAACTACCCTAGTAACCAATAAAAATTATTTCTGGAAAAAACTGTTTTAATTTCTTTAAAATCTTGTAAACCCTCATTAAACTGATAAAAAAGGATTACTTCTACACAAAAGAGACAAAAAAAATTATAAAATAATTTTGGCCAACTTTTTATATGAAATACCCCTATGTGCGACGTATACAAAAACCAGCAAGAAATCAAAAGGAGTTGGGCTTCCTGATTCGAACATCTTCACAATCCATTAGCACCGATCACGGCAGACAACATCTCAATTGAGGTTTCAACTGACGAAGAAGAATCATCATTGACACTACCCACGCTTGCCGAAATCAAAGCAGCCCTATGGGACCAGAAACTAAACAAAGTACCAGGAATTGACGGAATACCAGTTGAACTTCTGAAAAACGGTGGAAACTGTTTCGCTGAAATACTACACAGCATGATATGCAAAATTTGGACACAGGAAATCATACCCGACGATTGGCGAAAAAGCATTATATGTCCAATTTACAAGAAAGGAGACAAACTCTGCTGTGAGAATTACAGAGGAATATCATTGTTGTGTACGTCCTATAAAATACTGACCAAAATAATTGAACGTCGTCTTAAATTAAAAAAAAAAATAATTGGCGAATACCAAGGTGATTTCAGTAATGGACGTTTTACACCAGACTAGATATTCTTTGAGAAATGCTGGGAATATAGCATAGACGTGCACCAATTCTTCGTAGATCTTAAACAAGCATACGACAGTATCGACAGGAGCGTACTGTACCAAATCATGCTTGACTTTGGAATTCCCCAAAAACTAGTCCGACTAACAAGATTCACAATGACGAACACTGAATCCCAAGTGAGAATACAAACCGATTCCACAACCAGCTTTCGAACGGAATGTGGTTTAAAGCAGGGAGGTAGTTTAGACCCCATGCTTTTAAACTTGGCACTAAAGTATGTTGTCTGAAAAATCCGAGTCGACACCAACGGGACATTACTATTCAATTCCACCCAACTAGTAGCATACGCTGATGACATAGACATCGTTTTCTAGTGCTAAGGAGGAATTTATCAATCTTACTCCGCCGCAAAAGAAGTAGGGTTGCGCATTAATGAAGGCAACACAAAAGTAATGACGCAAACAGGAAGGAGAACGCCAATCAGACAAAACCACAATTGCGGAATATAATTTGGAGAGTGTGGACAACTTGACATATCTTGGGGCTAAGCTAGCAAAGGATGGCAATGAAACAGAAGAAATCAAACGACAGATAGTATTAGCAAATAAGACGTATGTATTATTTGGTACTGAAATCCAAGAAAACATACAGCAACAATAAGCTGCGAATATATAAAACTAATATACGACTTGTGCTCTGTTATGGCAGCGAGACGTGGACATGAATATGAACTTCCGAAGAAGCAATTAACGCATTCTAAAGGAAGGTCCTCCGAAAACTGTTGGGACCTGTGAAGGAAGGAACGGAATGGCGAATAAGATACAACCATGAGTTGTATAAAAAAAAACCGGCCAATAAGCAAATCATGCAAGCGATACGAAGACTTGGTTGATGAAGACAGTAAAGCCATCTTAAAAATTAGCAGCTGGAAGGACTCGGACGACTTCAGGAGGCCAGGGCGCGATTTATGCTGTCGCGACATTGATGACGTATACAAAATTTGAACTTTCGAGCTCAACGCCTTCGCGAGCTAGAGACCAAACGGATGGACGCAGCGCACATTAACTTTCAGCCCCTTTAAAATAGAAAGTTCATTTTTGGTTGGATTGTAGATGATTGCGGATCTCAGGCGGACACCCATTTTGCGGGGTGTAAGGGTTAAGGAGGAGGCGGTGGGAGCGCTAAAACCGAAAACTACGGATTCGAAAATCTCAACTATAGTTGTAGCAAGAAATCTGATAATCAACTTATATATAGAGCGGCTTGTAGCACAAACTAACGAAATAATTTAATTTTTTGTCCATTGGGGTCCGAAAACTGGGGGCTAAAACAAATTGTCGGCCGAATTTTTTTTTAGATGACTTCTTCGAAATTACTTAACCATAACAAACTCATATTTTGGGACCATTGGCATATAAATCAATTGGAATCAGCTTAGAGGGAGGCTAATTATTGTAAGGGGGAGGGTTCAGGGGGTCTAAAGAAAAACACTTGAAAATTAATATCTCGGCTATTTCTATACCAGCGAAATACGATAAAAATATAATATTTGGGCATAATATTATATATAAAAGGCTTCCTTCTTTGAGAACATTTGAAAAATGGTGCACTTTCCTAAATTTCAAACCGCTATATCTCAAAACTGAGTACAGTTATTAAACTGAAATTTTGTCAGATTGTAGAACGATATAGTCTTTAATTTTGGTAACGTTGAAAGGTGTAAGGGGAGGGAGGTGGTAAGAAAAATTTTTTTAGGGCTCTGGTAAAAGATAGAGAGTTTCAAAAACATTTGAAAAGTTTTGAGATCGCACCTGCCCTTCTACCCCCTCACATATAAAAATATGATTTCGACCAATTTCAATAAATCAACTGCTAACCAACAAATTAAAAGCTACGAACTTAAAATTTAGTACGAGCACCTTACAAGAAAAAGGAAATAAAATTGCATCACAAGTTTTATGATTGCTTTTCCTTCTCTACTCCCTCCCATACAAATGTTTGGTTTCGTGAATGTAAAATACTTCGAATTTTATTAAACCGACATTCTTACTTACGATGGCGTTACAACCCAAATCGGACTTTGGCCTCCTGAATACTTTGCCTCCATCCATCTCGGTTCAGTGACCGCGTCCTCCAGTTTAAAAATCTTAGCAGTGATTTGCTGTGTGCATCAATCGAATCCTCCCAGCGCTTCCGTGGTTTTTCGACCGGTCTTTGTCCGTTGACTTTCCTTTTTAGTGTGCATTTGGGAATTCTTCCGTCATCTATACGCTCCACATGACCAGCCCATTGTAACTTCTTACATTTTATGATGGTTGACACTTCTGGATTGTCGAAGATGTCATACAATTTTCTATTGTATCGTATTCTCCAGATCGAGTCTTCCATTACAGGTCCGAAGATTCTTTTGAGGACCTTTCTTTCAAATGCGTTATGGAGTTTTTGGGACGCCTGAGTTAATGTCCACGTTTCGCTGTCATAGCATAGCACAGGTCTTATGATTGCTTTGTATAGCTTAAGTTTTGTTTTCCTGTGCACGTTCTTGTTTTTAATTATTGGAAGTACCGAGTAATAAGTCTTGTTCGCCATCATTATCCTTCTTTTCATTTCGATGGGTTCGCTTCCATCCTTCGATTAGTTTGCCCCTAGGTACACAAAGCTGTCTACGTTTTCTAGGTTATAGTCTCCTACTGCAATATTTTGTCGTCTTTTTCCTAGTTTGCGTCAAAATTTTTGTTTTGTTTTCATTAATACGTAGTCCAACTTCCCTTGCTAGTCAAGGTTTACAAATACCTCCTTAGCACTCTCCAGAGATCTTGCAAGGATATCTATATCGTCGGCATATGCTACGAGTTGTGTGGATTTGAAGCATAGTGTTCCCTTGGTGTCAACAGGAAATTTCCGAACAACATATGCGAGTGTCAAGTTGAAAAGCATTGCTGCGAGGTCGACACCTTGCTTAAGGCCGTTGTCTGTCTTAAAACTGGACTTGTGACAAAGACTCGGTCATTGTCATTCTTGTAAGCCGAACCAGTTTCGGTGGGACTCCTAACTCCAACAAGATTTTATACAATATGCGCCTATCGATACTTTCGTATGCTTGTTTGAAGTCAACAAATATCTGGTGCACATCAATATTATATTCCCAGCACTTTTTCAGCACCTGTTTAACTGAGAATATCTGGTCCGATGTCGATCGTCCAGTTCTAAATCCGCCTTGGTATTCACCAATTACTTTGTCAGCATAGGGCTTAATTCTCTTTTCTAGAATTCTCGTCAAGATCTTATAAGACGTACACAACAGAGATATGCCTCGGTAGTTTTCGCAGCAGAGTTTTTTACTTTTTTTATAAACTGGGCACATAATTCTCTTGCGCCAATCTTCAGGAAGTGTTTCCTGCGTCCATTTGTCCGTGACCAATCTATGTAGGAGATGTGCTATGCAGGTGTCGCCGGCTTTCAAAAGCTCAGCTGGAATTTGATCGGTGCCCGGCGCTTTGTTGTTTGGGTGGTTCATCAGGGCTGTTTTTACTTCTTCGAGTGTGGGAGGACTTAAAGTGGATCCCTCATCAGCTGTTACATCAGTTACACCTGCTATTGTGTCTGCTGCTGCTGTTCGTGCGACATTCTATACAGAGAATATTGAACGTGATTCAATTCAAGCAATCAGTTAAAAAAATATGAAAATCCACCTATTCTTCCTATCACCCCTCCCCTCATAAAACCACAAACTTGCAAAAACGAATGAAATATTGATTATATGTACTGGAGCTATTGATCGTATTCGCAATTAAGTGTGAAATGACAACAGCCCTGCCCTAAAACTCCCTTTCACTTAGTCTTCCCTAACCACTCTAATCTTAATATTGACTTTCCACGTATCCTCAACTTTTCCCAAGAATAATAGAATTGCACCCGACTTCTTGGCGGTCTATTTACTCTGAGCCTTATTTCTTAGCGTTATAAACTTTGTGGCAAACTTTTAATACTCTCAGATTTCATCTAGAGTATAATAACAGTCCTAATTTCCAAAACTTATTAGCACCAAAAATACTAAACTTTTTTCTTTGAAGAGTAATCAGATATTGATGATGTAAATTTTATTTTGAATGGATCAATAAACAGTTTTTTTGATAATGGTGATAGATCGAAATGGATGTGCAACAGTACCATGTGGACGCATATCACGAGAGATTCATATGGATTCATCGTGGTCTGCTAATGAGGATAACTATTATATTAAAATGAAATATTCAAATATTATATCTACACAAATTGCAACCAAAAAATTTATTAACATCCATATATCTGTAAATTTAGCATCTCGACAATGATATATCCAGGTGAATCTTTCAAAGTCAATATTAGAGCTTATTTAGAAAACGAATATTTATAGAATTTATCTCACGTTTTGCAAAAAATCATGGTCTTAGAGTAACTAAAGACAAAGTTTTCAAATGAACTACAGTTAATTGAGGGGGTTATCATTCTTTATGCAATTTAATACAAAATAAAAACATAACAGAACAGATACTCTAGATGAGATGGAAATGACTTTAATATACCGGAAAATATGTCATCTCAAATTCTTTCGAATAGTGAGTAGAGACTTTGCATGGGAGGTGGTAGAAGTAGAGGGCCTCCCCCTCTATTCAATTCAATTTCAAAGTCGATAGCTCTCATATATTCGGAAGAGAAATGCTTTTCTTGAATTTATAATACAGATATTTATATGGGAGGGGGTAGAAGGAGTGAAGCTGAGTTTATAATTTTTTCCAGCATTTATTGCAACTATTAAAAAACAAAATCTGGCAAAATTCGAAGTTTGTAGCTTTTCTAGTTTTAATGGAAATCGATATAATGCATTTAACAAAAATTATGCGTTTGTATGGGAGGGGGTAGAAGGAGTGTAAGGATCAAAACAATTTTTTTTTCCGTTATAGATATTTATATTTTTATATCTTATACAAAATATCAAGTTGATAGCTTTAACGGTTTCGAAGAAAAATAATTTAATTTAAATTTCAAAATTTCGTGAAATTTGTATGGGAGGGGGTAGAAGGAGTGAGGTGAAGTTCATAATTTTTTCAATTCTGATTGGAATTATAATAAAATTAATTCTGGCAAAAATTTGTTTTTATAACTTTGCTAGTTTCAATGAAAATCGAAAAACTGCATTTTTCAAAATTATGCATTTGTATGGGAGGGGGTAGAAGGAGTGGGGGGATGTGGCCAGTTCATGAACTTAAAGTTTCTTTTTTGCTAAAAATGACACACAACAAATTTCAGCACGATAGCTCAAAGCGTTCGAGAGTTATGCTGTAGACAGACGGACAGACTGACAGACAGCAACTCGGAATCGAAGTTTTTGAGCGACAACAAATATTTCTGTACCCTTGGCGGCTCTGTGCGAGCATTATTTCTTAGCGTTACAAACGGTAAGGCAAACACAATATACTCTCAGATTTCATCTAGAGTATAACAAGCCGCAGATTTTTCCGATGAGTAAAAGTGCTCAAAAAATGAATTTAAAGTTAGGAAGGTCGGTGTAAATCGTACTGCCAATCTGTTAGTTTTTTCGATCTCCTGAAAAGTTTCTATTTTCACATTTTTATCCACATCGGTACATTTTCGGCATGATTTTTTTTTGGTCGATAAGTAACGGAATTAGCTAAAGACAGTACAGAGGAAATTTCAAATAGTTGGTTATAAATATATATATATTTTTAAAAAAAACAACATGGCAAAATTTGAAACTCTCACAGCTTATAAATGACTTAGTTTTGAATATTTTTGAAATTTCTCTGATACAAAGCATTAGTTTCCTCAAAGTAATAAGTGTACAAAAAATCATTAAAATTGGTCAAGCCGTTTCAGAGAAAATGGTACCGCATTTTGTATGGAAAACGGTTAAGTTAGTAACCCCCTTAAGCTAGTGGGACTAGAGTCAATTAAAGATTGCACCCCCACTCCATTGAAATACCAGATAATGATAAGAAAAAGTTTGCAACAGGCTTAAGGTTGGAAAAATAACATTGTGTCCTCAAAAAAAATTTCAAATTGTCCTTTTCACATTAAAAATGGGCAATTATCCGTTGAAATTTAATGACTATTTATGTATACAGGGTGATTGGTACTCCGTGCGCCACCTTGTAAGGGGTTATTCCTAGATATATTTTGAGAAAAAAATTGTTCTACGGAGATGGTCAATTTTCAATATCCGCGGAGATACAGGGTGATCAATAAAATTGTTTCGGACCTGTACCGTCACTCACTCAAAACGCTATATCTTGAGAACTAATAATCGCAATTCAAAGTGTTATAACTTGTTTTTTAGAGAATCAAATTACCTTTCATTTGGTATAATAGTCCGCATTATACCTGTACCCAATCCTGAGGTATTTGCTTCAGACCACAAATTTTTGATACTTTGACCCTCAAAATTCTGGGATCAATGTAGTTTTTCTCAAAAAAACGCATAATAAAAATGTCATTTTAATGTTGTTTTTTTATGACCCATATTATTGCCTATAAAAGATGCACACATACTTATGACTTAGGTTTTCCTGTTTTCCAAGTAATAAGCGAAAATACATATGACTTAAAAATGAAATAGCAACCCTCGTTCTAAAAAAACTACCTGAAATGTTGTTAAACTGAAATATTCTTTGTGTCCTTTAATTACTATTTAAATTATCGAGGAATGTCCTTTAATTAGTATTAAATTATTGAGGAATTGAATTAAAATAAAATGAGTTTCAACACAACTAGGTGCAGCACTTTGCCTTTTTAAATAGGGTACCTAACAAAATGAAAAGCGTATAAAAGCAAATCTTACTTCATATTTTTACCAGTTTTAGTTACATTGTTAAAAGTAGAAGGTGTCACTAAAATTTAGAAAATAATTTCGAAATGCCTAAGTACTCGAATGAAGAATATGCAGACATCATTTTAATTTATGGAGAGTGTCAGGCAAAAACACGAGCGGCGCGATCTTTGTATCATCAGAGATTTCCTAATCGTCGGATACCTCACAGGAGAGTATTTCAAGACGTTTACAAAAGGGTTCGGGAAACAGGCAGCGTTAGAACAAGCAGAGTAAATGAAAATCCTGCGCCGATAATCGCCGTTCCAACCGATGAAGGAATACTACATGCAGTTCAAAATGATCCATCAATCAGTATCCGACGCTTGGCATTGCAGTTAAACGTCTCTACGTGGAAAGTTTGGAGTGTCCTAAAAGCAGAGCGGTTGCATCCCTACCAACACACACCAGTGCAGGAGCTGTTACCCATTGATTTGCCCAAAAGGATGGAGTTTTGCAATTGGCTCCTTGAATAACAACTAAGTGACGAGAATTTTATGAACAACATTCTTTGGACGGATGAGTCCCAATTCACCAGGGACGGTATCACAAACTCCCACAACTTACACACATGGGCTGAGAGCAATCCACATACAAGAAAAGAGGCATCATTTCAGCACAGATTCAGTGTCAATTTATGGGCAGGTGTGATTGGTGACGATTTCATTGGTCCTATTACGTTTCCGCCTACCCTAAATAGTTCCAATTACCTGCATTTTTTGACAAATGATCTACAGGAGTTATTGGATGATGTGCCACTGCAACGATTGGCTTCCATGTTTTACCAACACGATGGTGCTCCAGCTCATTACGGCCGACAAATCACAGATTGGTTAAATTCCAATTATAGCAATCGCTGGATCGATAGAAATTGACCGATACACTGGCATTCAAAATGAAGGTGGCGATTTTGAACATTATTGTAATTAAGGAAATTTTAAATAAACCATAAAAACCATTCTTAAGTTCTTTTAGTTCAAGCGGAGAGTGTTGATCAACATATTCTTGTTTTTTGATAAAAGTGCTATACTATTGGAATGATATTTTTTTCTAAACTATGTAATTTATGCAATGCAAGCGTATACATCGTTTGTAGGCAATAATATGGCACATAAAAAATAACATTAAAATGACATTTTTATAATGCGTTTTTTTGAGAAAAACTACATTGACCCCAGAATTTTGAGGGTCTAAGTGTCAAAAATTTGTGTTCTGAAGCAAAGACCTCAGGATTGGGTACAGTTGCAATGCGGACTACACCAAATGAAAGGTAATTTGGTTCCCTAAAAAACAAGCTATAACACTTTGAATTGCGATTATTAGTTTTCAAGATATAGCGTTTTGAGTGAGTGAGGGTACAGGTCCGAAACAATTTTCTTGGTCATCCTGTACCTCTGCGGATATTGAAAATTGACCATCTCCGTAGAACAATTTTTTTCTCAAAATATATCTAGGAATAACTCCTTACAAGGTGGCGCACGGAGTACCAAACACCCTGTATATTAAATTATGCCACCTTTTAACTTTGCACAAATCATTACTTACATCAGGAAAATCTTCCAAAAAAGACAGAATCGCTTTGCAATAATCTTTTTTGTATCCGGGTATTAACCTGCAAAACGATATCATCAAAATCAAAATATCTTATTTTGACGAATTAATAGGCCCATCAACAAAAAATTAGCACATGCTATAATGAAAAGTACAAAC
Organism: Chorisops tibialis; assembly: GCA_963669355.1. Classification (NCBI taxonomy): domain Eukaryota; kingdom Metazoa; phylum Arthropoda; class Insecta; order Diptera; family Stratiomyidae; genus Chorisops; species Chorisops tibialis. The sequence continues at coordinate 112,233,010 of OY770262.1, read as the reverse complement.
TCTTTTGTTAAAGTTATTTATAAACTCACATTCTATAATAAGAATCCGAGACTTACGAGACATTCGCTCGATCGATTCGAATGACTAATTTCATAATATGACGTCAAATTTGCTTAGACCTCCAAAATACCGAAATCTTTCTTGGAATCTCCCATTGTGCGAGCACTCGCAGTTAGTTACCAACATCCACTTTATTGATCAAATTTGCTGCACCTTTCGTGCGAATGATTTAGCAATTTTTCTCAGGTATGGCAAAATACATATGAACCTTCCGGTTTAATGTCGTCGCCATACCGATGAAACCTTAGTAGACATACCTAGTTGTATGTTAAATAAAAAAAAGTGTGGAGTCCCCAAGGAACGCGATCATCATCTCACAATTACTTCGTGACTCATCAGTGAACTATTTGAGTCTTCCAGTTGTTCTGCAATAAGCTTAAAAGTCGATGGCGTTAGAGAATTGTATCGCGGCAATGTTACTGCGTTCATTGGTCGGCTACCTGTAATTACGCACGTCATTTACTTATGCTACGGATTTGAATTCAAGATCACTTTCGCTGTTGAGGTACTCCAGGTGTCTGAAGTCCGAGGTACTTCACCAGAGCATCTCGAAAAAATCGGTTAATTCAGTAGTGAATTATTAATAAACATTAAAATCATAAAATACATAAAACACTTTACACCACCCACGTTTATCGGTAATGCAAATTGTATACGGACATGAATATGTATTTATTCATGTGAAGTTTTTGTTTATTATCACTGACAAAAATTTTGCATTAACAGATTTAATAATTTACGTTATTTATTTACATGTTATTCTTTAGTACAATAGAGACGGTATGATACACATTAGTTGTGCAGTTTTTTCTGATAACAAATGTATGATAAGAGTTTTGGTATATTCGCGTACGGATTTGGAGAGGTTCCTATCTAATAAATTCTAGCTTAAGGGGTAAAATCAGTCGCGTATGAAGACATGAGCCGAAAATATGTTATTTTTAGGAATTTCTTGCGGTTAAAATATCTTCATAGGTATTTATTTGTTAGTTTTAAGAATATAAAAACCGTGCATCGCATTTGTTGCCGTGCTTCGCACAGGCACATCTGCTGCTGTGCTTCGCTGGAATTATGATATTTTACGAGGGCGGATCGATAATGACAAGTAAAAATGAAGAAAACAAAATTTCTTCGGCAAAAATTTATTTTATTTTTCAACATAGTCCCCTTTTTGCTCGATACACTTAGTCCAGCGTTTTTCCAATTTTCGGATCCCTTCCAAATAATAAGATTTCTCTAACCCTTCAAAATATGCGTTGGTTTCATTGATGACGTCATTATTCTTCTTCTTCAATGGCACTACAGCCCAAATCGGGGCTTGGCCTCCTGACCTTCAGGTTCCTTAACGTTTTCATTATTTATTGCGGAAGGGTTGTTAGCTCTTCGCACAACCCTCTATCTATGAATTTTTCATTTTCCCAGATTGAGGTAACCAAGGTATACCCAAGCAAGTAGTGTTCTGGAATTATGAGTCGACCGGGATTTGAACTCACGACCTTCGCATTATAAACCAACACGCTACCCACTAGGCTACACCCTAGCTTCGTGGTGAATCTCTTTCCAGCAAGCAAATCTGGAAACCGGAAAAAGTCACACGGGGCCAAATCTGGAGAATACGGTGGGTGAGGAAGCAATTCGTAGCGTAATTCCAATAATTTTGCCACTGCAACAGCAGACAAAATATTCCAAACACGGTCATATGAGATGCTTACTGCCTTAGCTATCTCACGCACTTTCACTCAAAGATTTTCTAGCACGAGATCATGGATTCTGTCGATCATTTCGCACGGTGACCTCATTTGGACGACCTGGGCTTAGTATGGTCTCTGTGCTCATACGACCACGCTTGAATTCTGAAAACCACTTGTAAATCATTGCAATCGATGTTGCAGAGTCGCCATAATGTTTATCTAATTTTTCTTTGGTTACTTTAGCTGTTTTCCCTTTTAAAACGTTATGTTTAATCAACACACGAAATTCGTTTTTATCCATTTTTGAAATTTATTTAGAGTTGATTTGCTTAGACAGCAGTATCACAAAAAATACAAAAGGTATCAGGCTAAGCCTTTGCAGGTAATCTATTTAAGGATGAAACAGGTAAAAAATACTAAATTCCTTACCTACCACCTCCTTTTTCATTTTTACACGTCATTATCGATCTGCCCTCGTAACTCTAGTTAAATCTTTAAAATAAAAAAAAAAACATTTTGTTAAAAAAATTTCTGGAATCGATCTCCGGACCACTAAGCGACAGACGCTTATAAACTTATCTAACCAAAATGTATTCATCTATTTAATGTGCACAGTTTTTTTTATATGGGAAACCATTCAAACCATTTTTCAGGGGCTTAGGGTGTAATATTTTTTGGATCTGAAAGTGTTTATAGTACTTTCATATATCAAAAAATTAAAAAAAAGAATTTCTGCGCCGATTATAGTTTCTGGTCAGTAAATACCTGCATAAAAAATATGTTAGTTAAAAATTACAACTACACCTTTAAAAAGGAAACGGTTCAAACAAAAAACATGTTTGCAAGGAAATTTTAAATTTAATAATGCACCAGACAATATCTGATTTTTTTCGCAAGTTAGAGCTACAGCTATTTTTAAGTATTTGCTTTGGAAAGTACAGTTCCTATTGATTCTAAATCTCTATTATATTGTTCGCTATTGTTTTTAAAAACTGGGAAGGAACACCAAATGAAAACTTTTATTACCTCAAATAAACATTTTAGCCCTAAAATATAAATTGCAGTATTCAAACTAAAACCTTATCATAAAAATTACAATTGAATTTTTGGAAACATCACTTACTTACTTCATAAATAACCGATAAATACACGAAAATTTACTTTTATTGCCGTTTCCGAAATTTTCCTTCATATCCCCAGAGTGTACAGTTTTCCCCTTAATCTACTCCCAAAGTAATTACTTATTGGAAAAACTAATTTTTCATGCAAAAACGATAAACCGTCCGGACTAATGATAGAAGTCACCGCAACAAAAGTTTAATGTTCACGTAAGCACCCGCCAAATCTATCAAAATATACCGCCTACAACATTTCTGTTTAAATTTACTTACCTTACATTACAAATTTACTCAATACGTATAACATTTATCGAGCTCAAATTTTGTACTAAATCCTTAATTAGCATTATTATTAATATCGAAAAAAATAAATCTATTAGCTTCCCTCCTTCCATCCCATCTCATACAGTGTGACACAATTTCATAAAAATGAAACAAATAAAATAAAATTCGATAATCTTGATTATAGTTGTTTCTCAAAAAATCACTAAAAATCCCTCACTCCTTCTACCACCTCCCATACTAACTGTACAATTTCACTAAATCCAATACACTAATTTTCTAACTATCTATTCAATTTTAAGCACTTCCATAGCTACTCCAGCATGATCTGAAGCAAATTAGTTCAATGCTGTCACCCCTTCTACTCCCATTGCAAAGTTTCGTAGGATCATAAAAATCTATTTCATCTAGAGTATCTTATGATTGGGCTTTACGCACATTCATGAGCTTAATGTTATTTTATTTATTTTTTTTAGATTTAACACAAGCTACAACTATTTACATTACCTAAACGCTCTTCAATATGTATATATCAATCCTGTGAACACGGGTCTGTCTCATATAAATACGAGTATCATGGTTTCATTCTTAATAATTTATGGTTGTAATTCCAATCGGCATTGTGTTCAAAGAGCCATTAAAGTAAGCAGATTATATATAACACATAATCTATTACTAACTACATTCTCAAAAATTGCTTTGCTCGCGGGGGATCGCTAGCTCTAAATAAATATGTAGTGCCGAATTTCAGCTCGATAAATTTTATACGTATTGAGTAAATTGGTTTATAATAATTTAACAAAAAGTGCCGTTTGTATGGAAGGTGGTGGAAGGAGTGAGGCGATTCAAATAACTTTTATCCTATGGATTTATCCCTACATAAAAACAATACATTCTCTTCTATTTCAGATCTATAGCTTTCATACTTTTTTAGAAAATCCGTTTATTGTGAAATTCCGAGATTGAGTCATTTTGTATGAAAGGGGGTAGAAGGGGTGAGGCGATTTGGCCCGTTTACGAACAACTTGGTCTTACTTTTTCGTCAAAAACGAAGGGTACAAAATTTGAGCTTTCTAGCTCAACGCGTTCTCGAGCTCGTGAGGACACGGACGGATAGACGGACGCACGGACAACCGGTTTCGAGATTTTTGGGAGATAATATGAACTTATGTATCATTCATTTTTTTCTCCCAGCCATATTTCTTAACGTTGCAAATTGTGTGGCAAACTTATAATACTCTCAGATTTCTTTTAAACTATAAAAATGATAATTTATACTGAACGCTAAAAATAGAAATCATAATAGAATATTTTTGATGAAGCCATATACGAGGGGAAAAATTTCGCGGAATACACCGGAAGGGGGGTAAAATTAAATAAATATTATTTTTCCTTTTCAATATATTCTCCCTTAAGCTAATATTATACATTTATCACATCTCTCACAAAGTTTATTAATTCCTTCTAAAAAAATGTTTTATCAACGCCTTCAAAATAGCTTGATATTGCCGACTTCACCTCTTTGTCGTTGCTAAATTATTTCTTCCCCGAAACTCTTTCTTCGGTTTTGGGAACAAATAGTTCTCGGAAGAGGCCAGATCTGGGCAATAAGGGATTGGTTCAATATTCTTTAGCGGCATGATATCCGGAAATCTTGGACGTGAGTTAATATTGAAGAGAAAAGCATCTCAATCACACCACTCTTACGTTGCATAAGTTTATTCGGAAGCAAAAATATCTGGAGATAAATGCCTTCTTAGAATAGGTAAACAAAATCAAGGCCTAGAAACCCGGTTCTGCGTGTACTGAAAGTCGAAAGCATTGACCAGATATTCGATCTTAAAAAATCCGATGGCGTTCTTCCTCAACTTCTCAGAAATCCAAGTGATGATCAAAGGGAACAGGTCGGGAATGGGATCTGAGTCCAAGAGTTCATAATAGACGGACAAAAGTGAAAAAGTGCTCTTCCCGGCTAAGACCCTTCTAACAGAAAAAGTCAAGATAAAGGCAATGATAGCGAAAACGTTTAAGCTGCGTTTCTAAGGAAAAGGAACACAAGTTCTCGTACTGTGTGAACCACCAATCGTAAAAAATCCGCGGAGAGCAAGAAAAAATCTCCAACCAAATCTGTCTTGCTGGAAAGGTTGGTTGGTATAAGAGCAGCAGCCAATAATACTACCATAAGTTAAGTTTCTGTTCGGTGTCCTCTATGGCTACTAATGATGTTAGACCAAGAGCATGTTTTCTATTTAAAAAATTTATTAAATTTGTTCCTTATTTTGTACAACGACCCATGTAGAACTGGCTTTCGGGGCTGTTAGGACAGAGGTTGTCATCTGCTAAACAAATGAAGACAGATTTATCTATCAGATACTGTGTTAACTGTCATCGCTGCTAAAAACTGTCCATAAGAGGGTGTGTTTTCACCCGTGATGTAGTGTCTAGTAGTTAATAATCTTCTTTTAGAGCCTACAAACTCTGGATTAGAGGTATATACATGGGCGGATTGGGTATTAATCCGAAAAAAGGACTGTAGTAACCACCACAAAGAGAATTAAATACAAATTAAAAAAAATTCAACTGTTTTTGATGAAACACTGAAATATTCTAGTGAAGTAAAATTTCTAGGAGTAGTTCTAGATGAGAAGCTCTCATAAAATGTTCATTTAGACAATGTTAACATCCAAATATAGTTGAAACCAGTGTGTCCTTCATTGGGACTCGGCACCAGATAATTAACTAAAAAGTTTTTGTTCTTCTAAACATCGACAAATTTAATAAATAAAACTCAGATTACAGTTTTAGTGGAATAATCTCTGCAGAATTCGTAATGAGGACGAGAATTCACCAGATCACATACTTTGCGATTGTGAACCACTTGTGTGTACTGCTTCATTTTGGTTGACGATGCATGATCTCAAGTGAGTTTCTGGACATTTTTCTTTGAGATTATTCAACATCACTGGACTCAATGAAGAAATTTAAAACTATTTACTGGGGAATATAACAATAGACCCATCAGATGCCGCGGTGATTTAGTAAACCAACCCAATTTCAATGTAAATGTGCAATCTGAATGTGAAGATGATTACGATAGTTATAATTAGTTGTATTTACTACCTTTCACTAAGGTATATGTACATGTAAGAGATATAAAAAAAATTTAAACAATAAAATTTTTGTTTATCAAATTAAAAATATACTTCTTCCGCAAAATTCCACCAAAATTTTATGGTTTAGATAGAATAAAAGTTGAGGTCAGAAAAATTACGGAATCATAATCTTAAAATAGTTTAATACTCGGTGTAATATAACATCAGAATAGCATCACTTGAATTGGAATTTCGAAAATTATATCTTACAAAATTAACGAGGTAATCAACTATAAAAATAAACCTATAATTTTGTAAATAATTTTAAGAAAGAAAAACTTGCAATTGTTTCTTTTTTGCGTGCGAACATATGTCTAAATTAATGCGAATACTAGCATAGTATTTTTGAAAAGAATTAAGTTTAAGTGTGTTTTTGTTTCATTAAGCGTTTAACCAGGAGATAATTACGTTGAAATTCAAAGAAAATAATTACTTAAGAAAGAAACGTAGATCAGTCTGTGTGCTTGATGACTGTTATATTTTTGCTTACATATCTATTACTAGTATTTTTTTATATTCTATATTAAATCCAAGAGTATTATAGGTTTACTCCAATGAATTTGAAGAAATAAAGTTTAGAGAAAAACCATAACAGAACTACTATTACGGGTAAACAATAAATTGAATAAAAAATGTCAGTGGCTTTCAAAGGGTTGATTTTCATTTCATATCACTAAAGCTGTACTCAATGCTTAACAGACTAAAATAGGCGCTGTGATTTAATGGCGAAATTGGCTGTAGATCGGTCATACTTTGAGGAAACCAGAGCGAAACATCGCCAAACAAGTTCCGGATTATAATCCTGATAAAGGACGTCGGGTTTTTCGACCATTTAGCACATGAAAGCTAGGATTTGTGCAGGAGTCCTGGCAACAGCTAAAGTCCGATGCTCAGGATCGCGTCTTGTGGAAGAAAACTATTTCAGTCCTATGCCTTTATGGAGTATTTTAAAGGAAATTGATTGAAGGATTGATAACATATTCGACTCATTTGCACCTTTGTCTTGAAAATTGATTTAACGCGTATCGCCAAACTGCAACTTTCATATGGAGGTAACTAAAAGCAATAAAGAAATGATACGATTTACATTTTAGAGCGGTAACTTTTATACTTTTCAAGGAAATCGGCATATGGTACTCTGAAATTGTATCATTTTGTAGAGCAAAGGTGACGGGGGCTTTAATTCATTTCGTAAAATTGTGGAAAGAGTGGAGGAATTTCATTTTATTCAGGGATTTATATTTATTTATTTCAATGTAGCTCAGACTGTCTAGCACGTTTTTACTAGCTGTCCAAGATTAATCAGCACACTAAGATTCCTGTCAAATGTGTTTTCTTTTCCCTAAGGGACCCTCCCCTTACAAGAATTGGCCTCTAACTCGATTACGGTGGACCTATGCGCTACTTAATTCGTCAGCTTTCTAGCTAGAACCATAGTTGAGATATTATATACTGTGTTGGCCAAATCTAAAGCAACACCTTCACGCCTTCAAACAACATTTGACTTTATTTCATAGTTTTTACATTCAAGCATATATTATTTTAATTTGACAATGATCCTTATGCAGTTTATTTATGAAAAAAAAAAAAATATTATACAATAATTTAGTTTTAATAAATAAAAAAAAGTAGTATAATTAAATATCAAAATTTGACTGGTTCAAACTAAAGATAATATCTTAAACTTCTCCCAAATTAAATTCCTTCAATATTTGGTGGCATACTCATTATTGCGAATAACTCCAGTGCACCGGCTTGGCATTGATGCATTTAAATTGTCTATAATGTTTGCAGGAATGTTGAACCAACCTTTCTTAATTTCTTGAAATAAAGTGCCCTTTTTTTGTCCTGTTTATCCTTTGATTTACATTTTCCCAAAGGTTTTCGATGAGGTTCAAGTCAGGAGATTGGGCTGGCTAATCCAAAACCTCTACACTATTGTCCTTTAACCAATGATGTATCCTTTGCATCGTTATCCTGTTGGATTCTCCAGGTCAATTCTGTAAATAGGTCCAAACCTTTGTCCAGAAAAGCAACCCCACACTAAAACATTACCGCCGCCAACTTTCACAGTCGAAATGAAATACTTTGGATTATGTCTTTGTCCTTTGGGCATCTCGCGTATGTCATTCCATGGGAATCTTTTATGCTGAACATCGATTCATCTGAAAAGAGCACGACTCTGCATTTTTATACTGTCCAGTGAAGATAGGTGGTTGCACATTTGATTCGAGGTTTCTTATTTTTCCCAATATAAGAGGCTTCTTGGCAGCCCTGCGTGCAAACAATCCGGTCTCAACAGTTCGTTTGCTAATAGTTCTACGAGAGGAGGCCAAAAATTTCGTGAAATGACAGAGAAAGGGGATAAAATTAAACAAGTTATTATTTTTCCTTTTCAATATATTCCCCCTTAAGCCTAGTACATTTCTCACATCTCTCACAAAGTTTATTAATTCCGTCTAAAAAAAATGTTTTATTAAGGCCTTCAGAATAGGCTGAAATCGTTGGTAAATTTTCTTCCTCGAAGTTCTTTCTTCACTTTTGGCAACATGTAGTAATTGGAAGGGGACAGATCTGGACTATGGAGTGGGGGGGGAGGTCAATATTCCGTAGCCGTATTTTTCTAGGGCAGCCATTGCAACGTGCCTCTCGTGAACCGGTGCGTTGTCGTGCAAAAGCAGCACACCTCGAGTCCACTTTCATTTTCTTTTTTCTTTGATGATGGGGGGGGGGTGGAGAGTTGATTTTGAACCACCTTTACGGAGCCACTGCATTAACTCCTGTTTGATTCAGGATCATAATTATGAATCCAAGTTTCGTCTGCATTAACAATCCGGGGAGGGCTGTCGTCCTAGGGTATACGCCGTATACCCTATGCTCATTTCCTAAAAAAATCTTATACCTTCTGGTGCCAGAGCTTTTTACAGTGGTATAGCTGTTATATACGTCGTATACCCTGAATTTTTTCATAGAAGTAGCTTAAAATGCATATTTTTTTACATGGAGATATTTTATGTACGTATCAGTGTATTATTCGCATAAAAAAATCGACTCCATCATTTAATTGTGAAACGAGAAAATCTTTAACAAACGATTATCGAAGAAACGTCGCGAGTTTCCATGCACATGCATATCCTGTTTGCACATGCATATCCTATTCTCATGCATTTCTTTTTTTTTCTTAAATTTTGTTTGTATTGATTGTTTTAGATCCTTCTAGTTGCGTTTATTGCTAAATCGATCATGTATGCGGTTTTCATCTGTTTAACTGGAAATTTCTTCTATCGGGAAAAAACAGTTCCCTCCAAATTTAAAAAATTTTAAAAGCGTCCCTTGCTGAAAAACACCAACGAAAATTTGGTATTTAAGAATATCCCTTTGGTGCGTAATCTAAGTATCGTACCAATTAATCACAAACCATTTCTGTAAAGTGTGATCGGTAGGATGATTTCAAGACTCCGTTCCAAATCAAATCCTAAAATTGTTGAGCTTCAGAAAGATATTTCTATATTAGATCCAAGAAACGTGAGACCAGAAAATGTCCACTTTGGGGCATCGAGGCGAAGGGTTGAGACATCTTCTCAACAAAAGCGAAATTATTCAACAAAAATTAAAGCCTTACTTAAGGACGATATCAACATTGCCATGTTCCACAACTGAACAACATAGTAACTGATTTGTGATGTTGTGATGTTTTATCAATATCAAATGTGTCAAAATTAAAGATTTTAAATTAAAACGGAACACCAGGAGATCAGTTTTAATCAGAAAAATACGTTCGATCGTGGCTAAGAGGGTACCGATCTTCAAATGACACAAGATCGAGAGTATAAATGGAAAAAGCTGTAGTAAGAAAAATTTATGGAAGATATTTATTTAAAATAAATATTATTTTTTGTATATAACTGTATTGAAGTGCGCTGGATTTCAAATAGAAATGAAATTAGTTTTCCTTAAAATTAAAATAATCGCAAACTTTATTTATCGCTTTTAAGAAGTTTTCAACTCTTTTTGATCACAATTTATTGCCTTAATTTTCACCTTGTCGTACTTTGTGGTCAATTCCGAGTCTATCGCCTTCGTTTCTGACGTCGACTGATTCCATCGACTTCACTACGTGATGACCCGATCTCGATTTTTTCGCTTTCAGATCTTAGCTCGACTGCTAATATCCACCGTCGATCATTCGCGTACTGAACTTCGCCTGTCGGTCACAGGACGCTTACTGAACTCCGCCCATAGTATACACATAGTAGGACAACTCAGCTAAAAATACGACCCGGCTCCGAAAATTGCCGAAAACACACTCGTGTTTCATCTCCGATACGTGTGCTTCCTCTCTCTCAAGCTTACAGTGAACATTTAATCTGATCTTTCCATTTCATTCTCGCAAAGATTTTTTTTATTAGACAAGAGCAAGCGACAAATATCGAAAACATTGAGCGGAAAGAGAATCGTCGTCCACCCGCCGATCATGACCCGCGCACCCGCCGTCCAAGTTGAATATGACGCGAACAAAAGCTGTAAGAACGTCATGCACGAGAATGAGAGACGGACTCGGCGAACACGTTACACCAAAAGTAAAAACCTGAATTTGAAGAGGTAAAAACCTGTATTTGAGGAGGTAGCACGTGACAAATGTGTTAACCCGGGCAATATGCAGAGTGGTCCTACTCGGTGAATGTACTCTGACTCCGCCTGTCGGTCACAGTACTTACTCCTGCCCGTCGATCACACCCGCCTGCCGACTTCCCTACTTGCTTCCCACTTTCGGCTCTCCCGTCAAAATATCAACTCACAATTCACTGCTTTCACGAATGCTCGCCGTTTTTATACACAACACCACCACGTACTCGCTGGTCGTCGTAGATCGTCGACGGTTGTCGCCCATACGACGTGTTTTCCTGACTGTCGCCGGTCGTCGCCCAGACCAGAGTACAACAAAGAGTAAGAACACTTTGTATAGTGCCTGGGTTAACATGTTTGTGACGTAATACCTCTGAAAAATCCGGTTTTTACCTCTGAAAATAAAGAGAGAAACGTGTCCCGCCGAGTCCGCGACACTTCTTATCTCTCATTCTAGTACATGGCGTTCTTACAGCTTTTGCTCGCGTCGTATTCAACATGGTCGGCGGGTGCGCGGGTGATGGTCGGCGGGGTGGTCGACGATTCTCTTTCCGCTCAATGTTTTCGATATTTTTCGCTTGCTCTTGTCTAATAAAAAAAAATCTTTGCGAGAATGAAATGGAAAGATCACATTAAATGTTCACTGTGAGCTTGAGAGAGAGGAAGCACACGTATCGGCGATGAAACACGAGTGTGTTTTCGGCAAATTTTCGGAGCCGGGTCGCATTTTTAGCTGAATGTTCCTACTCTTTGTTGTACTCTGGCCCAGACGACAATGTGTCTCACTGACTGTCACCCATACGACGACGTGTTTCGTTGACTCTCGCCGGTCGTCGCCCATACAATTACATGTTCCGCCCATACGATTACATGTTTTGCCGACTGTTGCCGGTTGTCGCCCATACGACGACGTGTTTCGCTGATTGACGCCGGTAACCCTCAGTTGGACTTTCGACTACAGCCCTGAATCCGAGTCAAAATTTCATACCTGTTCTCGCTACAGAGATCAAAAAACTTGCATGAACGCTCGATGCATTGCTTTTTCTGAACCGCTGAGGTAATTCTCGGTACCCATTTTGCGCTGACTTTGGACATGCCGAGACAATGCTTTCTACATCTCAAGCTGGGCAGAACTGACGTAGCGGCCATCTTGAATGACTCCAGCGGTGTGACGTCATGGATTTTTCCATTCCAAAGGACCACCTGTATTATTTTTGATGAACTTGTCGTAAAAACACGTTTTACCGACACAACACAAAAGCGCAATTAAATCAAATTAAGCACGGAAATATTACGCGAGTGCACACTTTTTCGCAATAACTAAAATTTTATAGTTTTCTGTGTGAAAATTAACCGGAGAACTCTGCACAATATGAGTGACAGATTTTCTTCGGTGTGAGAAGCCGAGATTTAACTTTGATCGCACTTTTTTCAATTAAAAATCTTTTGCACTGATATCAACGTGTAATAATTACATGCCGGGCACTATTATCAAAGTACCTTAGAAAGCTGAACTATCTTTAACACTGCATTTAAGAATAAACGCGATTCTTACGAAGCCCGCCGTGTCAGCTCCATACAAAAGCGATCGAATTTGTATGGAACTGTCATGTTTGTTATGACTCCCAACGTGTTGTTGTTGGATTCAGTTACTCGGCCTTCTACTATAGAAGGCATTGGCCGAGATGATTGTGAAGTATATTCAAAATGGTTCTGATACTCCAACCAATTTGCGATTTGTTTCTTCTTTAAACGAGCATCTTCGAGAACAAGTTTTTTTCCACTTTTTTGACGATTTTTGGGGAAGTGACCTCAATCGGCCCGAGTGTTTATCTCTCTCTCTTGCCGGAATAAACTATACCGCTTATAAATCATCGTTTTTCCAGGGCAAGAGTCCCCGTAAACAGATGACATTTCTTCCAAAATGATTTGTGGCATTTTTCCTTGCTTGGTAAGGAACTTTACGGGACCACGAAACTCAATTTTGTCCATAGTTAGTGTCTTCTTTACGATTGACTTGTTGATTTGGCGATAGCTAAAATATTAGTGATTCTTTTTGACAGAAACCTTGTATTTATAGCTGTATTGGGTATTTGAACACTTCCAGGTAAAAATATTTCCCCCTCCCTTGTCCATCCTCTTCATTCCACGAAATTTTCGACCTCCTTTCGCAGCACTAATTGAAAACACCAAATCTTCAGTAAGTTTCTGGTCGAAGGTCTAGAATTTTTTTGATACTTCCATTTGAGTAAATCATCCCCTCTCCGTGATGGTTCCTGCGTCTTCCTCCAGAATGAATAACTTTTGTAGTTCCGGTGATTCGAAATTTTTTTATCAACCAAGAAATTCTTCCAGTCCATCTCGACCTTCCGTAGTGTTCAGTTGTGCTTAGCTATAAAAGTTCGATAAAAGTTCGACGTCCAAAGTGCCGTAACGATTTCGTGCGCGAGGTTTGATCAAGTATAAAACCTAACCGATCAAAATTATTAAAAACAGTCAGAGCGAAAACCTTAAGAGGGTCCGCGAGGACTCCTCTGATACTTACAATAGAAGCGAAACAAACCGCTTATGATGGCGAAAAATTCGAATTATTACGCTGTATTATCAGACGACGACGAAGAAACCGTAAATAAATCAACGACTAATCCTACACCTGCAACAGCAACAACAAAACCAAAAATAACACGTACTCCGCCGATTGTTTTGCCTTCGCTAGAAGTTGAAACAATAAAAATAATAATGCACTCAATTAAAGTGACCAAATTCATCATCAAGCTAATGTCGATAGGCCGCAAATTACTGGTCGAATCAAAGGAAGATTTCGACAAAACCATAAAATATTTAAAGGAAAAAAAGGTTCATTTCTACACTCACCCGACTAGAGAGGACAGACCAACTAAAATTGTTTTATCTGGAGCTCCCGACATGAATACAGCTGACTTAAAGGCCGAGCTCCATGAAATCAGTGTCAACTGCCAAGAAGTCAAGAAGTTCAATCTCAAACAAAAATACTACGACAAGCAAGCGATGTACCTAATCTACTTCGAGCGAGGCACCGTTAAAATAGGTGACTTACGTAAAATTAAAGCTGTCACGGGTGTAGTGGTACACTGGAAGTACTACAGTCAAAAATCAAAGCAGCCGACACAATTCCGTAACTGCCATCTGTTTGGACACGGATCATCCAACTGCTACCTGCCTACAAAATGTTTACTCTGCGGAAAACAACATCAGCATGCGCAATGCACAACGAAGAAGGATGAGGAGATTGTTTGTGCTAACTGTGGTGGAAATCACATTGCTAGCCATCCAGACTGCAAAAAGCGCCACGAATATTTAAATTTAAAAAACAAAAACACAAAACCGACACCAAAAAAAACACCAAGCTACACGTTCAACGCGAACGAATTCCCGACAATTCGTACTACAAGATGTCAACAACACAATACCACAGTAAATACCAGCTCAGAACATATTAATAATGTTTGGAACAACTCCAATACAAATAAGAACTCTAACATTAACCATAATGAATTGTTTACCACTAATGAACTAATCTTATTATCCAAAGAACTAATCAATAACTTAGCTAAATGCCAAACTAAAAACGATCAATTTAATGTAATTGTAGAGCTCGCAGCCATGTTTCTATATGGATAAGCCTAGATCGGAAATCAACACTATTATCTGGAACGCACAGAGTATTAGAAATAAAATTACTGAAACACTCAACTTTTTAAAATCTAATAATGTCGATATTCTTACCGTAACGGAAACTTAGCTACACTCGAACGATAAATTGTACGACCCTATATACAGAATTTACAGGACCGACAGAACTGATCGTGGTGGCGGTGGTGTCGCAATATTTATTCGTAACGATATAAAACATACGTTACTTCCACAAATAGACAGTAAAATTATTGAAACAGTTGGTATTGAACTAACTGACGAGAAAATTAAAATAATAGCAACTTACTTTCCGGGGACTAAGCTTACTAAAGTAAAACTCAACTTATTTGAGAGGGATATAAAAATTTTGTTTAAAAACTCCTCTAGCACGTTACTCTGCGGCGATCTAAACTCTAGGCATCGCCACTGGAACTGCTTTAATGCAAATCAACCTGGCAAGATTTTATTCAATCAAATAACTAAATCGAATATGGTAGTTCACACACCATCAAAGCCAACTCATTACCCAGCAAAAGGTAGATGCTCTACCTTAGACTTACTATTAAGCAACGGGCTGTCTTCAGTAATACCTCCAATCACTCTAAATGAACTTTCATCTAACCATCTCCCCGTTTCTTTCACTATATCACTTAACGAACCTATAGCAAGATCAGTTAGAACCTTGCCATGTTACTCTAAACTAACTGGCAAAAATACCAACGAATCCTTAAAAAATCTTTCAACAATGAGAAGTTAGATCTTTCAAGCTCAATCTCCCAAAATGACATCGATGCGAAAATATCAGAAATAACCTCTAGAATTCTCGAGGCAGCAAAAGCTTCAACACCCTACATAACCGTACCTGATCATAGTCTGCAAATAAACAACAATACTAAAACCTTAATCCAGCACAGGAATATATTAAGGCGGCAATGGCATCGAACCAGAGATCCCTACCTAAAATCACAAGTCAATAGTTGCAATAAACAAATCCAAGACAACATTAGGCAAGCTAGAAATCGACGCTGGGGCAACATGCTATCTAACCTACGGAAGGGATGCACGAAGCTGTGGCAGCTCAATAAACTTTTCCGTAAGGGTCATAGAATCATGCCTTCACTTAACAGTAATAATGAGACTATTTGTGACGACCAAAACAAAGCCGATGTACTTGCAGACAATTTCCTAAATTACCATAATATTACTCAAGGACTTGGTAATAGAGACACTGTAAAACAAGTCGAAGAAGTCGTAGGAAACATCTCCACAATCTTCTCACCGCAAATATTAGCATCGACACTCAGCAAACCAAAAGAAATAAAAAGCATCCTCCGAACTCTAAAATCAAAAAAGGCTCCTGGTATAGACGGAGTACTAATACCAATGGTGAAAAATTTACTGAAAATCGCAGTTGTCAACCTCAATTTCATCTACAACTGTTGTTTTAAAATAGGATATTTCCCCCAGGGCTTGGAAAATAGCAACAGTAACTCCGATTCCAAAGCCAGGCAAGGACCCAACTCAACCTGACAGCTATCGACCAATAAGTTTACTGCCCATCCTAGGGAAAATATTTGAAAAAATAATTCTAAACCGGCTAAGAAATGAAATTGAGGAGCTTAACATTATTCCTGATTTCCAATTTGGTTTCCGTGCAAAGCACTCAACAACACAGCAGCTTTTTAGATTAAAGTCGCAAATACAAAAATCCTTGCACGCCAAAGAATCTGTTGGTATGATAACTCTAGATGTCGAAAAGGCCTTCGACTCCGTTTGGCACGACGGCTTGGTTTACAAACTAGTGAAACTCTCTTTCCCTCTGTGAAATATCTTTATTTTGACCCTTAACTAATTTTCCAAAATCATGTTGACCAAACTATCTCAAAAACAGCTAAAAACATTCAAATTTTGTATCCACTGATCAATAGAAAGTCCCAAATGTCCCAAGAAAATAAACTGCTATTATACAAAATAGTAACATACGGAGCTCCTATTTGGAAAATCTGTGCAGCTACTCATCGCAAAAAACTGCAAATCATACAAAATAAGTTCCTTAAAATTATTCTAAATAAACCGTGGTACTTTTCAACTCGTCTTTTGCACGAATTAGCAAAAACGCAACAGATTAATGATCTTACCAATGAACTAGAATACAAATTTAAAAATAAATGTTTGAATTGCGGCATCACCACAATCGGATCGATCTTCGACTAGAATAGTCATTAGTTTTAAGTTAATTTTAATTTTAGTTAAATAAGTAGAATTAATAATTTAAACATTGGGTTGTGCACTTTTTCCCAAACTTATTAAACCTACTAAAAATGTTAGTAATAAATCTGCACATTTGCTACTCAGTACAAAACAAAGTTGTAGAGACAATGTTTAGTCCAAGCTCTGAAAATGAAATCATTAATTAAATTTAAGTTGAAAACATACGCAATAAATATACATGAAATTCTTGACTTATTGACGGAATATTTTACGCTTAATTCTCATCTACTTACACCACTTTTTCAATCGTAAAAAATTCGTAACTCAAATTCGCTATTATTCGTGTTTCGCGACATATTTAATTTTTACGCTGCATTTAAAACGAAACGTTGCTTGCCACGCAGAGTCCTCGATTGATTCGATGATGCAGTATTATTCGCATTATTCAGACTACCGGTTATTATTACTACATAATTAGAAGAAATACATTTTTTGGACGAAAATCGCAATTTTTGCACAAGTCGCTTTAGTTTTGACCAATCGATTCTCATTATTTCGACATTATTTTGATCTCATATCTTTTTATGCTAGTAAATTCAAACTTATTTTGTTTTATACTTGTAAGCAATCTAATATATGTACATGCTCGGATGTAAGTGACTGATGGAAAGTGCCTGAGTAAACGCTAACACCTACAGACTTCCGGTTTT
Source organism: Chorisops tibialis (assembly GCA_963669355.1). Taxonomy (NCBI): domain Eukaryota; kingdom Metazoa; phylum Arthropoda; class Insecta; order Diptera; family Stratiomyidae; genus Chorisops; species Chorisops tibialis. The sequence continues at coordinate 112,215,488 of OY770262.1, read as the reverse complement.
TATACTCTAGATGAAAGCTGAGAGTGTTATAAGTTTGCCACAAAGTTTGTAACGCTAAGGAATAAGGCTCGAAGAAAATATGACTGATACAAAAGTTCTGTTATCACTCGAAAATTTCAAAACTGAATTTCTGTTCCTCCGCTCGTCCGTGTCCTCTCTAGCTCGAGAACGCGTTAAGCTAGAAAGTTCAAATTCTGTACACGTTGTAAGGTCAAGTTCGTGAACGGGTAAAATCGCACCACCCCTTCTACCCCCTCCCATTCAAAATTGCTCAATTTTGGGATTTCACAATAGTAATTATTTGTAATTAAACACAGCCCTTATCAGTTTTGTTCGCCTACATAGAAGTGAAAAAAGACCGGCCGAAGGCCAATGTTGGAATACGGCTTGTATATTATACAACTAAAAAACTTTCAATGCTGTTTATAGTATGTTTCAATTCTAGAAAAACAATTTGTTGAAAGGTTGCTTTATTTTTCGTCAACACTGGGTATGTTACCTATACTAAAATTGTTTATCGAAGCATAATATTTAATCAATATCTTGTATTCGTCATTTCACGTACACTTAAAATTACATCAATCTCAACACGCACAGTGAAAATGTGTTTAAACAAGAATGAAATCAACCTCAATTCATAACAGTTTCGCAAAATAAATTTTGACATCTTTTTCTTTAAGTTAATAAATCATTATTTAACAATATTGAGATAAAAATGTCCAAAAGAAAAAATATGATCATTATTTCAATTTCAAGTAATCAATATGATGTTTAACCGTTAAAAGATATACATACTCGTATGTATCTCATGACCAGAAGCTATTTACAAATTCATAAAAAAGCTACTAAGCTTGTTAGTTGTTTTGTTTATGGAAAATGTGATTTTAATTGAATAATTGTGGTAATAAGTAGTTGCTAGGAAATTTATGGTTAATAAATTTTTGCTGATTTATACAATCATTGCAAGCTAAAATAGTTTAGAATATTTATACTTTAGATAAAATCTGAGAATAATATAAGTTTGCCACAAATTTTGTAACGCTAAAAAATAAGGCTCGTAGAAAAATATGAATGGTACAGAAGTTCGTATTATCACTCAAAAATTTCAAACCCGGATGTTCATCCGTCCGTCCGTTTCCTCTGTAACTTTATAACGCGTTGAGCTAGAAAGTTAAAATTTTGTACACGTCGTTTTTGACAAAAAAGTCAGGACAAGTTCGTGAACGGGCCAAATCGCTTCACTCCTTCTACCTCCTCCCATACAAAATGCCACATTTTCGGTACATGACAATAAACAGTTTTTCTCAAATTTGGAACATATCATTTGTGACGGTTTCAAACTATCGTATACAAATTATACGAATCCCATACCCCTTCCACCACCTCCCATACAAACTGCACCTTTTCATGAAATACTATAAACCAATTTTCTCAGTTCGTGGAATATTTCTCGGGCTCTAATTTTGTACAAAATACTTAATTAGCATTATTATTAAGATCGGAAAAAAATGCTGATTAGCTTGACTGCTTCTACTCCCAATTTCACAACTTCACAAAAAATAGTTTTTTTTATGAATGTTACTGGTCTGAAATTTGAGATGTATCAATTTCATGATATTCGGAGTTATTTCCGAAATTACTAGAAACCCCCCACTCCTTCAACCACCTGTCATACAAACTGCACAGTTTTACTAAATCCAATGCACTAATTTTCTCAGTACCTATTAAATTTTTGAAGCTTAAATTTTGTATAAAATATTTTGATAGCAACTCTAGCATGATGTCAAAAAATTGATTCAATGCCGTCTTTACTTCTACCACTCCCCATAAAAACTTTCTTAAAATCAAGAAATTTCTCTTTCATCTAGAGTATCGTGCGATTGGGCTTAAAGTCATGTTTTGTTTTTTATCATAAATGTGATCTATGGTATACACATTTTTTGAATTCCACCACCTCCCATACAAACTGCACTTTTTCATGAAATACTATAAACCAATTTCTTCCATTTATCGATCAAAAACTTTGTACTAAATTCTTAATTAGCATTGTTATTAATATCGGAAGAATAATACGTCCTGTCCCATACAAATATGATTATCATGGTTTCACTCTTAATAATTTATGGTTCTGATACCATCGAAAATATTCCAGCTTCTTCACTCGTTACGGTAGTTCTCACTCCTTTTCTCCTACCTAAAAAAAAAGAGAACGTTGTGTTCAAAGAGCCATTAAACTAAGCACATAATATATTATTAACTACATTCTCAAAATTGCTTGTTATTGCGATACTTACGCGTACAAAGTTGCGGGGGATCGCTAGTACCTAATGTAATAATAAACTGCCAACAAGTCGGGCGGCGCAACTTCATTATTCTTGTGACAAGTTAAGGATAGACAAGTTAAGGTGGAACGGAAAATCTAAGGGAATGGGAGTTCTAGGGCAAGGCTGTTGTTAATTATTTAACATTTAAAAGCGATGACGATCAATAGCTCCAGTGTACATAATCAATATTTCATTCGTTTATTTATGTAAGTTTGGGTTTGTGTGGGGGGGGGAGGGGGTATTTTATATTCAGAACATTTCTATAGGAGGGGGAAGAAGAGGTGAGGATATCGCAAAATGTGTGATGCAGTTTTATTAAGTCTCTCTTGAAAGGTGTTTGTACAAAATTTCAACTTCGTAGCTTTTAATTTGTTAGTTATTAGTAGATTTATTAAAATTGGTCGAAATCATACTTTTGTATGGGAGCGGGTAGAATAGCAAGGGGGATTTTAAAACTTTTAATGCAGCTTTGTTTAAAATATTTTAAAAATTCCCAGTTGATAGTTTTTATTGGTTTGGTGATAAGTGATTTCTTAGAATTGGTCGAAAAAATGCTTTTGTATGGTAGGGGTTAAAAGTTTTGAAGGTATGAACTTTTTTTTCCCCAATTTTAAAGTCTGTAACTTAAAATTTCAGTCAAAAATTTCGAGTTATTGTGTTTTTTCTATTTCATATAAAACACCTTGTACCTTCGGTGGATAACAGTTACAGTTCAAATTATTATTTTTTCTTTAAATATATCAAATTGATGTATGCACTTGAAAAATTTAAATTTTGTAACTTTTACCACACCCTCAAAAAAATTAATCAAAGTTTTCGATTTTGGCTCACTACCTTTCTCCCCTTACAGCCCCAACTTAAAATTTTTACTAAAATTATAAAGCATATAGCTTTACAATCTGACAAAATTTCAACTTAATATCTGCATTGAATTTTGAGATATACCGGTTTGAAATTTTGAAAAGTGCTTCAATCAAATGTTATTGGGAGTACAAATTGAAAACCGCCTTTTTTCCAAATTCGAGACTTTATTCTCCATAATATGGTTAAATATTATAGATATTATTCGAAGAAATACCCACCGTTAGCCACACTTTTCCCATCTTTCTGGCAACATACGGACTCCGCGTCGAAAAAACTCCTCTTCTTTTGAGCTGATCCACGAATTGTCATAATTTTTGGCTTCTTCGTAAGAATGGAAGTGCTGCTTAGCCAGGCCATGCGCCACCGATCGGAATAGACGATAATCAGAATGGACGATGCCTGGAGAATACAGCAGATAGAGTAGGATGTCCTATTTCAGGTAGGTTTTCACAACCTAAGCAACATGTGGCCGAGGGTCGTCGTACAGCAAAATCATTTTGTCGTGTCTCTCTAGGTACTTTGACCGTTTCTCTTTCAATGCTCGGCCCAAACGCATTCATTGTAGTCGCCAGTTATCTCCAGTGATGGTTTCAACAGCACATGATATTCCACAAAAATTTTCTCTCTTCCACCGGTATGCCGGTCGCCGACATCAAAATCACTGCTCTTGAAGCGTTGATACTTTTTCTGATACGTTCTTTCACTAAAAGAACCTCCAGCGTAAGTTTCAACAATCATTCGACGCGCCTCAGCCGCTGATTTTTCTGAATTGAAGGTAAAAAGCAAAACTTCCCGCAAATGACGCTTAATTGGCTCAAACTTCGACATATTCACGCACAAAAAAGTATATGACGCCGATAAAACTTCACAAATCAAATGATGAGGAGTTGCTGGCAGATGCATAATTCTACCATTTGACGTTTCTGACCCGCCATTGCTGATCAGCATTTACTGCTGGCGCCATCTATTGGGAAACGGCGGGTTTCAATTTGTACTCCCGATATATGTTTCTCATATTTCTCTAGCTTAATACATGTCCCAAGTTTCAATTAAATACCTTGAGAGATAGTCGAGATATTTATATTTTAGTGTTTTTCTTTGCATCCCCTGACCCTCCCCTTAAAAATATTTACCTCCCACTAAGTTGATTATAGTTGACCTATGAGTCACCTATTTGGTCGGATTTAGTAATTTGAAAAAAAAAAAAAAATCGGCCGATAATTGGTTCTAGCCCTCCCTTTTTTGTACCCTTTACCTTTTTGAGAAAAATATTCATTTATTATTACTTTTTTCCTCATCAATGTACCCGAACGTCGAGTTTCAGCTTTCTACCTGTATTCGTAGTGAAGATATTAGCAATCGCAGTTTTCGTCCTTAACCTTTTTTTTTGCGGTATTGTCTGGTCCGATAAACTTCCAAAGATCGCCTTAGCACTGCTTTTCGCAAGCTATGTAGCTTGATTCAATTTTTTTGGATGAAAAAGGCTCAAAGAAACTTTTTCTTCGAAGAAATTTAAAAAATTGGACAACTAATTGGAATGCGCTTTTTCCGGAAAATATATGGAAATCTTCGAAACTCACATAAACTTTAATAGCTCACAGGAAAAAGAAACGAGGTAGTGAAAAGAATGCTTCTTTGCGAATAACTTAAAATTTGATGAAACTTTAGCGATTTGATTGCCGAAAAAGTTACCCAAAAATACTCCCACACATCTTTCTATACTTGGATGTGTTTCATCCTATTTAATTGAAACCTTGCAGTATGCAAAAATGCATGCATGATCTCTATAAAGTATTTACGTCATAATATTGATGACGTTTCTTCATTTCCTACTAGGCTAATATTGTGATCTTTATGATTCATCACTTCTCAAATGCGTACGATTCATTTGCAATTTAAATTTGAAAACAAACAAATAAATCGAATTAATAAGATTATGAATTAAAATCGGGTTAATTTAAATTGTATGAAAAATGAAGCGTAGAATTTATAATTAAATTGAGTGCGTATTTTTAATATAAGACAGTTGCTGTATAATATTATTTAACACTTTCAATTTTGGAGTTGTGCCAGTATTTTACAAAGTAAAATATTTGATATGAAAATTGTCTAGTAAAGAAAACTAAATCGTCCATAAGATTTGTTTTTCTTCAACGGTACACAAACTAACCTAAATCGGGCATTCAATTCAATCAAAAAATATCCTGTTTACGACAGAAACAGAGATCCTGAGCATAGGCTTTTAGATGTCGCCAGGTCTTGCTTATTCCTCTGGCTCCAACTGCTCGCTTTTATGTTCTACATGGTCAACTAACCCGACGTCTTCGTTGAGGATTATAATCCAGATCTCCTCTCGCGATGTTTTGCACTGGCTGCTTCAAAGCATTATCGATCCACTGCCATTTGCGCCTTAGATTCTCAGTGCCAATTTTGGTCTTTTCAGTTGTACTCCAAAGTTGGTCATTGGAGATCACATCTGACCAGAATATTCTTAAAATGATTCGGAGGTATTTTTTCACGAAAGTTTGCAATTTCTAACGGTCAGTCCAAAAGGATTAAGGGGATCGGATCTTTTAGACCCAAATTTAAAATTGTCCTTTTGTGCAGGCATGCGGTATTCTACAACCTGCCATATGAATGCACAATTTTGGAAAATTCATTCTGTCGATTTTCATTGAAACTAGCAAATCTGCAAAACGAAGTTTTGTCGAAATTAATTTTATTATAATCGCAATCAGTTTAAAAAAAAAATTATCAAATATCCTATACAAATTTCAGGAAATTTTGAAATTTCAATTGAATTATTTTTCTTCAAAACTGTCAAAGCTATCGACTTGAAGTTTTGTCGGAAGTATATCAATAGAAATATCATTGACGACGAAAAATGTTGTTTTGATTCGTGTACTCCTTCAACCCCCTCTCACAAATGTTTAAACAATTAACAGCTTCGCTTTACTCCTTCTACCCCCTCCCATACAAATATCGATATTAAAAATTCAAGAAAAGCATCTCCTTCGAACATATGAGAGCTATCGACTTTGAAATTGAAACAAAGCATGTGATAAGGATGTTGATAAGCAGTTCCAAAATCATATAAAATCTTCCACCTTCCCACACAAATGTCCCAGTTTCAGGAAAGCTATGTCCAATATCATTGAAAATAATGGAAACTACAACTTTAAATTCAGCACGAAACATTTTGCATGCCATTTTCGATGTCATATACAAAACATAGTAAATTTTGTAAGGGCGGTGGTAGAGGCTTGACACCCAATCATAATTCTTTTAGTTTTTTTTATTCTTTTAATAATTAAACACCTAAATAAATAAATACTTCCAGAATTAGGTCGAAAATTTGGATATTTCTAAAAAATGTTCTTTTTCAATTAACAAATATTTTTTCTTGTATAACGGAGCGATGAATTTGCCAATAGCTTATAATTAGATAAATAATTAATGGTTTATTTAACTGATAAAAAAGAATAAAATAACTGTATTGTATGCAATTATAAAATTCGTTATATCGTGCGTCTAATTCCCCATCCATTAATATCGAATCATGTTCAAGTTCAAAACGATTATTTCTCAAATCAGCACTAATTCCTTCTGTAAATAAAACGTTTTTCGTCAATTGCGCCTTTGGTGAAGAAATTTTGCCTCATCAATATTTTTCGGATATTTTCAAGGGGATTCCCTCGTGTTAGCCACAGTTTTTAATATATAGCTTTAATCTTGGACTTTAGAGATTTTTTGGTCTGTGCACGTCATGAAATTCTGTAACGTTATATTTTTTTCGTAGTAAAACTTTTCGAATTCAGTTTGAAACATGTGTGTACTTTTAAATTTTTATTTCAGTAAATAAGTACATACACGGAAGTGTGCTCTTAGCTCAATGGATTTACCATTTCTTGCATGAGGTAATTTTCTAGATTTGGGATAAATATGAAATGATTTCTTACTTTGTTTTGTCAAAGAATGGCGGCAATTGAAGCACGTGATTGGAAGGGGAAGAAATTATTTGAAATTATATACAGATGTCGTAATTTATTGCATTAAACTGGTTTATTTCACACATTAATTTTGAATTTAGTTTATTTTTATTAGATTTTAAATACATTTATATGTAAGATCTTGATTTGAATCACATGAATATCACTACCTACGTTTAAAACTGTTATAGATTTTTTTTTTAATTTTTCTTTCTTTAGTGTTATTGATTTTTGAAAATTACTTTTTGAAATGTGTTTTAGATAAATAAGTTTTCTAGTGTACTCGTAAGTTTATTTTTGAAATTTGAAATGACTGTAGTGTTTACAAGAGTTAATAAAGTAGATATTAAAATTATATTGCTAATATTAATATTATTGCAGCTACTAATTATATAATTCTGTTCTTTTGAATATTTGAAATCATTGACAAATTTGTTGCTGTAATTGGTAAATTGTTACATTAATTATTTGCATTTTCACATATTTATATACCTTAAAAAAAATTAAAAATTAAGATCTTCAGTTTGGTTTTTTGCTGTTAGGCCTGAACTTGAGGATTTGTCGCTTTGTATTTAGATTGAGCTACGGTGGGCGGGTTCTTAGGATAGTAAGACCTCATATTGTAGTGTCATTTTTTGAGAACACATTACACATGATATTTTCTAAGTAAAACTTCTTGACTTCAAACTGAAATTTTGATCTAGGGAACTGCGTAAAAAACACATCGTTTGACTAGTTCGAATTCAGCAACCCTCAAAAGAAGGAAATGTAATGTCAAGTGCTATTTGTTGGTCTTATAACACACTAACGATTTTGCTCATTCAAGTGGAAATATATTCACTACGGTCTCGAGGGAAAAAAAACCCTGAAGGACTATTGTTTTTTTTTTTAAACAAATAACGTCATTAATATACTCATAGTTCTGACCTAAATCTAAGAATTTAAAAATAAATCTTATTTGTACTGTGTACCTACTGTATTCTTTTGAAAACAAAATAAATGATCAAAAGTACAAAAAAAAAAAAAATTTCAAAAGAACTTTTAATTTAAATCATTTTATCCGAAATTTTTTGAATTTGCTGCTCTAAAGTGGGCAGAGTATTAACAAAGCATAAATAAAGTCTGAACGATTCAAAGTAAAAAATTTCTTTTTTTTTTCAAATTTAAATACATACTAAGCGATAAATTGCCGTTCATTGAATTTTCATTGAGAATAAAGAAATTTATTTATAATTTGTATTTGGATTATTCGGAGATGTTCCACGCTTTCGCACTAAAACCGGTGATCGTTTCGGCGTTCCACTATTTCCGCCATTACCGCAATTTTCATTTTCTGGTGACGGTGACGATCCTCCACCGCTTCCAGAATTTCGTCTGGATCCCGATAATCGGACATTTGTGTCCAAATGACGGAATCTGGAACAATATTTTTTTTTTATATTTATTCTAATTAATAATATTTACTATCACGAAAAAAAGAAGAGATCACCTCAGTGAGACATTACTCTTCACGCCATCATCGCTATTAAATAAGAACGCCAAGGGCCAACTAATCCAAGTAGACGGAGTATCATTTTGCGGAATTTTGATCGTTGGTGCTCCATCATATACGGGTGTAACAATATCCGACGATAATCTAGGAGTTCCTGCTTTATTAATGGCCGGATTGTAGATCTTAGGATCGCTGACCATACGAACGAAGAACGATCGTTTTTGTGCTAAAGTCTCCTTTCGCTTGCGATCCAGAATTTCGGTAAGTTCGTCAGCTTGTTCCTTCTCGAGAAGTTCAGATGAAAAATCTTGAATAACATCCCATGCGTAGTCGATATCATCGTCAGTTGCATTCTGAGCAACGGCACAGAATCGTATTATGTACTTATCATTTACAGACGCTGGAACCATGTGCAATTTGCCGGATGCATTAATCGTACTCAGGAGTTTTTCGTTCAGTTTATCGGATCCTTTTAGACGAAAACAAACCAAACCGAGCTAGAATTGATGAATTGATAATGTTTTTTTTAATTATAAAAACGTGTTTAAATTAATTTGAAATACTTATGAAGGGTGTCTCATTAAGATCCCATATTTTGAATTTACCATATCAGTCAATAAGTCCTTAGGATGACCCACAGATGGCACCTCTGTGGCCGAACCAATTGTATTGGTAGGGAGTACCAACTTTCAGAAGCGACGCGTCAAAATTTCATGACATTCTGATTCTTAAGTTTACAAGCCACAGTACTCGAAGTGACGCTACTTTTGTTATTTTTAAAAACATGGAAAAATCCGAATTTCGTGTGTTGATAAAACATTGCTTCTTGATGGGAAAAAACATCGTTGAAACAAGAGCATGGCTTGAAAAGTGTTATTTGAAATCTGCTCCGTCGAGACAAATGGTTGAGAAGTGGTTTGCCGAGTTTAAATTTGGTCGTAGCTCGACTGAGGACTTGCCCCGCAGTGGAAGGCCAAATGAAGCTGTTACTCCAGAAAACATTAAAAGAGTCCACAAAATCTTTTTGGCCAATCGTAAAGCGAAGTTGCAAGAGTTAGCAGACACTCTAAAGATATCGAAAGGCAGTGTGCATACAATTTTGCATGGGCATTTGTCGATGCGGAAGCTCTTTTCTAAGTGGTTGCCGCGTTTGCTCACAGTGGACCAAAAACAACAACGTGTCGACGATTCGGAGGCCTGTATGAAGCTGTTTCGACACAGTAAAAAAGATTTTTTTGCGGCGGTATGTGACAATGGATGAAACTTGGATCCATCATTTCACACCAGAGTCAAATCGGCAGTCATCCGAGTGTACAGCAGCGGGAGAACCGCGACCAAAGTGACCAAAAACTCAAACATCGGCTGGCAAGGTAATGGCTTCAGTTTTTTGGGATGCACATGGTATATTATTCATAGACTACCTTGATAAGGAAAAGAGCATCAATACCGATTATTATATACCATTACTCGAACGTTTGAAGCGAGAAATTGCTGCGAAACGGCCACACATGCAGAGGAAAAAAATATTGTTTCATCAAGAAAATGTTCCGTGTCATAAGTCGATCAAAACAATGGCGAAATTCCATGAATTGGGCTTCGAATTGCTTCCGCACCCACCGTATTCTCCAGATCTAGCACTTAACGACAACTGGCTCTTCGCAGACCTGAAACCAATGCTCGCTGGCAAAAGATATGGCTCAAATGAAGACGTAATTTCCGCAACTGAGGCATATTTTGAGTCAAAAGACAAGATGTTCTACAAAACTGGTATCGAAAAGCTAGAGAGGCGTTGGACGGATTGTATCACTCTTGAAGGCAACTATGTCGACGAATAAAGCAAAATTAGACCGAAAACATAACAGGGCTACGATTGCGCATAAAGCGCAATCTTACGATACTCTAGATGTCATCACAAGAAATTTTGGATGGGGGGTGTTAGAAGGGGTGATAAAATAATTTTTTTCCCATCATGCTAAAGTGGCTATAAAAATGTTTTATACAAAATGCTTACTCCAAAAATTGAATAGGAGCTGAGAAAATTAGTCTGTTAGATTTAGTGAAAATGTGCATTTTGTATGGGAGGTGGTAGAAAGAGTGGGGGGATTTTAGTGATATTATAAAATTGACAACCCTTAAATTTCAGATTAATACCATTCATACTTTTCAAGAAAATAGATTTTTTGTGAAGTTGTGAAACTGTGTCATATTGTATGGGAGGGGGTAGAAGCAGTGAAGCTAATCAAATATTTTTTTCTGATCTTAGTGATAATACTAATTAAGTATTTATTACAAAATGTGAGCTCTATAAATGTTATATGTTCTGAGAAAATCGTCTTAGAGCATTTCATGAAAAAGTGTAGTTTGTATGGGAGGGGGTGGAAGAAGAGGGAGGACGCATATAATTTTTCTACTGTAGATTTAAATCATTATGAAAGTAATATATCCCAAAACTCAGACTAATAACTTTTATACTTTTCGAGTAAATTAATTTATTGGTAAATTGCGAATTTGCGTCATTTTGTATGGGAGGGGGTAGAAGGAGTGAAGCTAATCGTCTAAATTTTTTTCGCCTTACTAACAATTTTAAATAAATATTTGGTGCACAATTTCAGCTCGCTAAATTTTATACGTACTGAGTAAATTGTCTTAGAGTAATTCATGAAAAGTACAGTTTGTATGGGAGGTAGTAGAAGGAGGGGGAGGACAAGAATAATTTTTATACGGTAGATTGATATTATCATAAAAGTAATATATTCTAAATTTCAGGCCAATAGCTTTTATACTTTTTGAGCAAATCCTTTAATTGTCAAATTGCGCAATTGTGTCATTTTGTATGGGAGGGGGTAGAAGGGGTGGAGCGATTTGGCCCGTTCACGAACTTGACCTTACTTTTTTGTCAAAAACGACGTGTAAAAAATTTGAACAATCTAGCTCAACGCGTTCTCAAGCTAGAGAGCGAACAGACGGACGGACAGACGGACGGACAGACGCACGGACGGAAGGACAGACGGACATCCGGTTTTGAGATTTTTGAGTGATAACATTAACTTCTGTATCATTCATTTTTTTCTCTAAGCCTTATTTCTTAGCGTTACAAACCTTAGAGCAAACTTATAATACTCTCAGATTTCATCTAGAGTATAAAAACTGTATTTTCTTTGTTATCCTACGGACTTATTGACCGATGTGTTAGCTCCATTCTTTTTGTGTTGGTCGTGCAGCGTTTTTGTTTGGCAATTATATTGTATGAACATTAAGGTTTAGTGATGGAGAATTACACCAGACCATGCGCAGCGCTGAGCGTTTACAAATTAGATCGTAGAGCAACAACAAGTGAATGGTGGTTTTTCGAAGACAATCATCTTCTTTGATGAGGCGAACTTGATGAACACGCAGAATTGTCGCATTTGGGGAGCACATGTCCCATGCATCCATCGTGAGTCACTGTTTGGTGCGCATTTTGGGCTGAGGGAGTGTTTGTAACGATCTTCTTTGAGAATGCGGACTGTAATGCAGTTACCGTCAGCGGGTTTCATTACCGTGAGATGATAAGCAACTTCTTCCGTCCTCAAATTGCTGAAATGGATCTCGAAGACATGTGCTTTCAACAGGTCGGTGCAACCTGCCATACAGCGAATTGTTGAAGACGAAATTTGATGGGAGAGTTATCTCGCGCCGCGGCGATGTGAATTGACCATCTAGATCGTGTGATTTGATGCCATTGGATTTCTTTTTTTGGAGTTTGATTAATTCAAAGGTGTATGCCAATACACATGTATACTCTTTATTAAAACAAAAACATCAGAGCTTTTCGAATAAACACTGCGTTTAATTATACTCTAGATGGAATCTGAGAGTATTATAAGTTTGCTCTAAGGTTTGTAACGCCAAGAAATAAGGCTCGGAGAAAAAAATGATGAATACAGAAGTTAATATTATCACTCAAAAATCTCAAAACCGGATGTCCGTCCGTCCGTCCGTCCGTGCGCTCTCTAGCTTGAGAACGCGTTGAGCTAGATAGTTCAAATTTTGTACACGTCGTTTTTGACAAAAAAGTAAGGTCAAGTTCGTGAACGGGCCAAATCGCTCCACCCCTTCTACCCCCTCCCATACAAAATGACACAATTGCGCAATTTGACAATGAAGAGATTTGCTCGAAAAGTATATAAGCTATTAACCTGAAATTTGGATTATATTACTATTATGATAATGTCAATCTACCGTATAAAAATTATGTGTGTCCTACCCCTCCTTCTACCACCTCCCATACAAACTGTACTTTTCATGAATTATTCTAAGCCAATTTACTCAGTGCGTATAAAATTTAGCTAGCTGAAATTTTGCACCAAGTATTTATTTAAAATTGTTAGTAAGGCCAAAAAAAATTAGACGATTACCTTCACCCCTTCTACCCCCTCCCATACAAAATGACACAATTTCGCAATTTGACAATAAATGGATTTACTCGAAAAGTGTGAAAGCTATTAATCTGAATTTTTGGATATATTACATTCATAATAATATAAATCTACAGTAGAAAAATTATTGGAGTCCTCCCTCTCCTTCCACCCCCTCCCATACAAACATCACTTTTTCGTGAAATGCTTTAAGACGATTTTCTCAGAACATATAACATTTATCGAGCTCATATTTTGTAATAAATTCTTAATTAGTATTATCACTAAGATCAGAAAAAAATATTTGATTAGCTTCACTGCTTCTACCCCCTCCCATACAATATGGCACAGTTTCACAACTTCACAAAAAATCGATTTTCTTGAAAAGTATGAATGGCACTAGTCTGAAATTTAAGGTATGTCAATTTTATAATATTCCTAGTTATTTCTGAAAAAATCACTAAAATTCCCCCACTCTTTCTACCCCCTCCCATACAAACTGCACATTTTCATTAAATCTAACTCACTAATTTGTTCAGTTCCCATTCAATTTTTGGAGTAAGCATTTTGAATAAAACATTTTTATAGCTACTTTAGCATGATGGGGAGAAAATTAGTTCAATGCTATCCCTTCTAACATTCCACATACAAAATTTCTTGGGGTCACAAAAAAATTCTATTTCATCTAGAGTATCGTAAGATTGCGCATTACGCGCGGTCTTAATATGACACCTTTTAGTAACCCAAACTGGATTTTGGTCTGATAACCATCGGGTCCAAACATATTAATTTATGTGGAGCGAGGTGTTGTTAGTTTTTTGCCAAACCTCTTATCTACGACTTTACAAATAGACATCATATTCGTGCCTTCAAAGACGTCCCTTGACTATTATAATTTTTTTGCTATTTCGAATTTAAATTCAAATTCATTTATTCCATTACAAGCACATACATCCGTGCTTCGCATGCGTATTTTTTACGAAAAGGAAGGACCTTTTATAAGGTTTACCTGTTTGGAAATATTCTTTTATGTGGTAAAATATACATAATTAATTTTTAACTATTTCCGACCCCTTCAAACACTCCTGAATTTCCAAACTCAGTCCAGAACTTGAATTCTGAGTAATGTAATGAAAGAAGTCGCTGTTTTATATTAGGGCATCTTTTTACACGACATTTTTTGTGATGAGTTTCCCGTAGGCTTTATTTTTAAATAGTTTAAGATCTTCTTGCTTATAGACCTTCTTGAGTTTGAACTCATGTCATGTCGACATAGAGTTGTTCATGTGAAAATACATTGTCATTTTGGGAAAATTTACAATGTGCTAAAAAGAATACTTAAAAAAATGTTTCTCATCCGAAAACCGAACTCGCGTGGTAGGCGAGCATTCCACCACACAACCACCGATGTTGATGAGCTTGTCCTGCCAAAATTTAGCCACAATTTTTGTATCTACTTTAATTAGATTCAAATGGATTCAGTTTTAGACATCATGTCGTTAGTTTCGAACTAAAAAAATGACTTTATTTTGAACTGATGCATGGAATAAAAATTATTTGAAATTATGATATTTTCATATCGTCATATCGTAAAAAAAATATTCGTAAAAAAGAATATCAGCCGGGAATCGAACCCGGGGCCTTCCGCGTGACAGGCGAGCTTTTTCACTGAGCCACCGATACCGACGAAATTATTTCGGCAAAACTTATGCACCTACTTCACGCGACGTCAAATGTATGCACAGTTTTTCATTATTATATAGATTATATAGATAGCTAGGGTGTAGCCTAGTAGGTAGCGTGTTGGTCTTGTAATGCGAAGGTCGTGAGTTCAAATCCCGGTCGGCGCAATACATAACTCTAGCACATTGCCTGCTTGGATATACCTTGGTCACCTCAATCTACGAAAATGAAAAAAATTCGGAGAAAGAGGGTTGTGCAAAGGGCTAACAACCCTTCCACAATCAGTAATGAAAAATGTTAAGGAACCTGAATATCCGATTTGGGCTGTAGCGCCATTGTAGAAGTTGTAGATGTAGATATCAATCAATTTATATAGCACAGAGCTACAAGATCTTAGCAACTAAAGGAATTTGGCGAGCATTTGCTGTTTTTAATTGTTGGGTTTTATAGATTTTTATTGAACAAGTCACCAAATCCAAAAAACCTTGCGTGTTGGAAGTTAATACTGCTGTAAAGATGTACACATTATTGCTGTCCAAATGGAGCAAGTATTGAACTCGTTTGACGGAATCGCTTGTCGATTTATCTGGTAGGGTAAAGGGGCCATTACCCTACCACAACTTAATAGCTTCGGCTAATTTAATTATTTTTGGAAGATTGATAAACCTAGAAGTCTATTCCAGCAGATTCTATGGTCTTGGTCTATCCACTTTCTAAGTTTTTATTTATTTATTTTTTTTTATTTTTTATAAGGGCACCGAGTACAGCTTAGGTAGTTACCCCTTAACGCTGTGAATATTTGAGTCGGACTAGGGAGGAGTATAATGGACACTAACGATGTTTGGGCGGGTAGAGACAATAAAGACGTTACTCTTGAAGCATTGGGGGCTATACTCATTAGAAGTATGTACGAAACGAAGAAGGTTGGACGGTATATTCGTGAGTGCATTCAGCTTGACGAGTACGACTTGGTAAAAAGTAAAGAGGGAGAATTATTTCGCGGAGTTCCATACTGCATTTACCGTGGAAGTAGCGATAATAAATGTAATGTCCTTATGGTTTTCTGCTGTATGGCTATGGTTCAATAAAATATGATTCTGTGCTACTTTTTACACGGTGGTTTGCCTGTTCATTTGTCTCAATACCTATATGTCCTGGGACTCACATTAAAACACATCCGTCGTTCGTGTAATTTCTACGGTGAGTTATTTAATTCATTAAATTCTGACCTCAACACAATCCTTGGATGGGGTAGGTCGAATCGAGTAGAGTTTAAGACCACTAAAACACATGCCTATCATCTTTCTCTTAAATACGGCATGTCGGCGCATGACCTAATCTTCGATGGTATTGTGGGGAGTTTGTGGAAATCAATTACACTGACAAAATACACTCCACACATATTTAATTTAAAAAATTTAAGTCAACTGATTTTTATTTAAAAAGAAGAAAATATATTATGAATTGCCAGTTTATATAAATATTCGTATAAGCAAGTCGTATTAATAAAATCAATAATAATAATAATAATAAAATATAAGTGGATTATAATTTTAATAATATAATTAAGTAAGGATAAGTTAATTAAATAGTTGTAAAATTATTAATAAAATATAAAGTTGATATCAAAATAAAATTCAAGAATGTGTATAATTAATCATCGGCGCAAAAAATTGTGACCCCGATAAAGGCATCGGGGGGTTAAAAACCCACACAACTTTTAGGTCGAATCCGTTCGCTCGCAGGGAACCACTTTCCGGTTAACATACTCAAAAAGTTTTGGTTTCAGCGACTTCCGTTTCAAACGCAAGCTATCTTAGCGGTATCCTAAGGTTACCTCAAGGAGGATATATAATAAGGAGTGACTATGAGTATGGTTTGCCGTGTAAGAAAATGGGAATGAAAGTATTTCCCTCCCTTACTGACGAAATGCTCGAAATTTTTCGAAAAAAATCGTTTCGCTATCTTTGTTTGGCACACTTAAAAATTTTGCAACTAACTCTTTCCCACGTTAAATTGTTCGAAACAAATGACAAATTTTCGAAAGAATTGTTTCGCTATCTTTGTTTGGCATACTTAAACCCAAAGTAACTATCTCTGTCCCTCGTTAAATTGTCCGTTGCTAAAGTGCTTAGCTTAGACACGAACCAAAAACTAATAAAAATTGAACAAATAAAGATTTTTGAAATAAGACAGCAAACTGCATCGTACTGAAAATTACTTTATTGCTGATTGAATATTAGCAAACAAGAGAGAATACAAATTATGGTATTTTTTTTTTGTAAAAGTTTGAAGCCAAGTTAAGCTTGGACACAATTTTCGAAAATTTCCGAATCAAAAAATATTCCCACATGAGACAGCCTATCAGGCACTCCATTTTATATATCCTTCTTGGGTTACCTCGATGAATTGAGTGAGATTGCTAACAAGATTGCTGACACATCTTGTCATACCCAAATCGCCAGTACTTCGTTTATTAAGTCGTCGAATGTGTAGCAATCGGAAATTGAACCGTTGCAAAAGCAAATTGCTGCTTTAACCACAACGGTCAGCGAGCTAGCTCAGATTACGAGACAGTCGAAACTTTTAATGGTCTTTCAATGGTCAGCGCGGTGAATTTACGTAACCGTTCACAAAGCTGTTCGTGATTGTCTAATGGTTTTTGCTTTTACCATAGACGCTTTGGGAATAAGGCCACTAAATGTTCTGAGCCTTGCAAATTCCTAAAAGCAAAAAACTAACTCGGTTGTTAGAAATGGCGACATCTGAAACGACTCTAGTCACCTCATCATACCGGATACAACATCCGGCCTCCGTTTTTTAATCGATATTGTTGCAGAAATTTCGGTTGCTCCCAAACGAAATTTCGACCGTCAAACTTGGTTCTAACCGCTGCGAACTGCACCAAAATTTCAACTTATGGCTCGCATAACATTACGGTTTCACTGAAACTCCGACGTAATTTTGAGTGGAACTTTATTACCGCTGACGTTGACCGACCGATTTTAGGAGCAGACCTCCTTCAGCTTGGTCGTGGATCTTAAACAACGTCGTTTAATCGATCCTCTCACTAACGTCAGTTAAGTCATAGGTCAAATTTTGAAAGGACCTTCCAGAGTACTATCTGTATTGACAGCCACACACGAGAACCCGCGAATTCAATCACTACTCACTCAACACCAAACCATTTTGCAAGCAAGCAAAACAAATACACACAAATGCACACAGTCCGCCATTTCATCGTTACCTACTCGCCTATTCGCTTTGCGATCGCGAAGGCTGAGTTCGGCAAAATGATTGACCGTGGCATTTGTAGACCATCAGACAGTCCTTGGGCTACTCCACTTCACATGGTTCATAAGAAAGATGGAAGTTGGAGATCTTTTGGGGATTACCGAGCACTTAATGCACAAACAGTCCCGGACAAATATCCGATACCACACATTCAGGATTTTGCCCAACAACTTAACGGCTGCTCTGTTTTCGCAACAGTCGATTTAAAATGTGCATATCATCAGATACCTCTGAACGACGATGACGTTCCTAAAACGGATATTACAACACCTTTCGCTTCGTATGAATTTGTGTAATGCTGCACAAACCATTCAAAGGTTTGTATTTTCGATTTTCAAGGATCTCGATTTTTTTTTCGTCGACATTGACGACATTTTGATCACCTCAAAGTCAGAAGAGCATTTTATTCAACTCGGCATACTTTTTCAGCGACTTGAAAAACACAGCTTAGTGATCAACCTAGCGAAATGCCACTTCGCTAAAGCTCAAGTGGATTTCTTGGGACATTCCATCAACTTGAATGAAATTCGTTCAATAGCGCTTCTAAGGTCGAAGCTATTATCTCCTCCCCACAACCAACTATCATTTATGAGTATATGCAACGTTGCGTATGAAGATTTTCGATGTGGTTCGTGGAACGGCTCATCCAGTTGCTGATTCAACAACTAAACTGTTAGTTGGGAAATTTGTTTGGCCATCTATCAACGAAAATTCTCACACTTGGTGCAGAGAATGCATAGCTTGTGGAAAAGCGAAAATATCTCGTCATGTAAAAAGTCTACTCGGCACTTTCGAGCCAGTAAATGAAAAGTTCGCCCATATCCACATTAATTTGGGTGGACCTCTTCCGACTTCGGAAGGCTTCACTTACTGTCTTACGATCATTGACCGCTTTACACGTTATCCTGAAGCTTATCCAATTGTGGACATTCTAGCAGCAACTGTTGTTAATACACTGGTCAGGGAATACATTCCTCGTTACGGAACCCCAGTCACGTTTATTACTGATCAAGGACAACAATTCGAAGCACTACTATTTTCCGAATTAAGCAGAGTTTTGAGATTCCAACGAAGCAAAACTACTGCTTATAACTCCAAAGCTAATGGCACGATAGAACGTTGGCATCGTGTTCTTAAAAGTTCCCTGATGTGCAAGGCACCAGAAGGATGGACTCGCGAACTACCGTTCATTCTTCTCGGAATTCGCTCCATCATCAGACAAGATGTTGATGCCACTCCAGCTGAATTACTAACACATCCACAAACAATTTCGTCTTTAACTCACTTAAAGATTGTGACCAGGTGTTTGTTCGTCAGGATTAAGTGAGGAAGTCACTTCAACCACCGTATGATGGACCTTTCAAAGCTTTAAAACGTCACGAGAAATTCTTTGCTCTTTCCTTAAATGGTAAAGAAAAGAATGTCTCGATTTACCAACTTAAACCTTCCTTTCAGTCCCCACATCATCCCTATCAAAACCAGGCATCGGTTAAAAAACGCGTGACTTTCGTTTTACCACCATTTATGGTGCGAACCAGATCGCAAACGGGTTCGCGTAGAGTTATAGAGAAGGACCGTTTGTCCTCCTCTACGAAGGGAATGTGTGGGGAGTTGGTGGAAATGACAAAATACACTCAACACATATTTAATTTAAAAAATTTAAATCATCTGATTTTTATTAAAAAAAAGAAAATGTATTATGAATTGTCAGTTGATATTAAACAACGATGAATTTCGTCAAAGCAAGTCGCATTAATAAAATAAAAATAAATAAATAATAAAATACAAGTGGATTATAATTTTAATATTAACATAATTAAGTTAAAATAAGTTCAATAAATAATTGTAAAAAATTCAATATTAATAAATATAATATAAAATATTAATAAAATGAAATTAAGTTCAAAAATATTGTACTTAAATTAACCATCAGTACAACAGTGCAATACTTCATTATTCGGAGAATTTCTACCTTCTGGGTATGCACATTAATAAAAAAGCTTGACTGGAGCCAGCACATCCACAATGTAGCTTTAGGCGCCTCCAAGTGCTTAGGTTTTCTCCGAAGGTGCAAGAAATATTTTACACCATCTTGCAACTATCTATAAGTCATACATCAGGCCCCGACTGGAGTATAATTTGCATATTTGGGCTGGGGCAACCAAAACCCATTTTAAGGTACTGGATTGAATTCAGAGATTTGCGTTTTGACTTACTGGAGATGATGCCATATGGCATCCTTAGATTCCTTTGCACACCACAGAAATATCGGAGTACTCACCATCTACTACAGATATTTCCATGGCAGCTGTAGTCGTGAAATTAGTCGTCTTATCCCTCCTTTATATAAATTCCCGCGTAATACTCGTGCTGCTGCACGCGCTCATGAGTATATGGTTGAGCCAACCAAATCACGTACTGTGAAATATAGACAGTCGTTTCTACCTCGAACAACCAAAATGTGGAATGCACTACCCGCGACCGCTTTTCCTACTGATTACAACATTATGCAATTTTAAAGCAACATTCAACGATTTCTTTTATCCTGTCCGTCCTTATTCAATTAACTGTATATTTTGTTTATTTTATTTATTATTTTTGGGACAAGTTGCGAATGCATGGAAAGTCAATATGCAGGTTAGAGTGGTTTGGGAGACTAAGTGAAAAAGAATTCTTGGGCAGGACTGTTATTAATTTAACAATATTTCATTCGTTTATGCAAGTTTGGGTTTTTATGAGGGGAGCGGGAGGGGTGATAGTAAGAGTGGGTGGATGTTAATAGCTTCTTAATTGATTGCTTGAATCATGACCAATATTCTCTGTATAGAATGTTTTTCATAAACGAAGCTGCATAGAAATTCATAAAATTCGTTGTATTTTACATTCATGAAACCGAACATTTGTATGGTGGGGGGCGTTGAGCGGGTATGGGAATTGTAAAAATTTGTGATGCAATGTTTATTTCATTTCTCTTGTAAGGTGCTCGTACAAAATTTCAATTTCGTAGCTTTTAATTTGTTTGTTATTAGTTGATTTAATGAAATTGGTAGAAATCATACTTTTGTATGGGAGGTGGTAGAAGGGCATGCGCGATCTCAAAAACTTTTGAGACAATTTTGATTCAACTGTTTTCAGAAGTTCTTATGCAAAATTTTAAATTGATAGCTTTTAATAGTTAGGTGATTTTTGATTTCTTGAAAATGGTCGAAAAAATAATTTTGTATGGGAGGGGGTAGAAGTTTTAAAGGTATTCGACCAGTTGATATTTCATATATTTAAGGATTTTTTTTAAATACATTTAGCCAATTTTTAAGTTCCTACCTTAAAATTTCATTCAAAAATTTTCAGTTTATGTGTTTTTTTCAATGCACATGAAACACCTTGGGCACGTTAGACCGGGGGAGGGGGGCCGGTTTATAACAATTGTGGAACAAATTATTATTTTTTTTCTATGTACCTATATCAAATATATGTATCCAAATGTAAAATTTAAACTTTTTATCTTTCACCAGAGCCCTAAAACCATTACTCAAAATTTTGGGCATTTCTGCATACCACCTCCCTCCCCTTACACCTCCCAACTCAAAATTTTTACCAAAATTAATAATTATTTAGTTCTACAATCTGACAAATTTTGAATATCTGTACTCAGTTTTGAGATATAACGATTTGTAATTTTGAAAAGTGCGCCATTTTTAAAATGCTCCCCATTTCCCCCCACTACTATTATTTCCACAGGTTATATTTTTTTCGTATTTCTCTAGTATAAATTAATATATGTTTTAAGTTTCAATTATATGGTTTAAGAGATAGTTGAGATATTCATTTTTAAGTGTTTTTCTTTGAACCCTCCCTGACCGTCCCCCTTGCAGTAATTAGCCTCTCTCTAAGCTGATTCTGGTAGAGCTATATGCCACGTTAATGGTCCCAAAATATGCATTTTTTATGATAAGTAATATCGAAGATGTAATCATTTGAAAAAACAATTCGGCCGACAATTTGTTTTTAGCTCCCCCCCCTCCCCTTTTCGGACGCCAATGGATAAAAAATTTAATTATTTTTGTAGTTTGTCCCACAATCTTCTTTATATCTCTGCTGATTTTCAGCTTCCTATCTGCATTCCTGGCAAGTGTAGTTTTTGACTCTTTCCCTCCCCCCGCCTCCCCCTTCCACCTAACAATCCCCAAAATTTAGAAATTGTAGCTCATTTACCCAATCAACAATCTGCTTAAAAACGAACATTTTATCTTTTACGGTCTCGGAGATATGAGTCCATATGTATAGCGGGACGGATTTTTTTTTTTTTGCATTTTTAGGCTAATTTAGTTATGAAACGCGAAAAAACAAAATTTTATGGTAGCAAATTTTTTTTTTCTGTGTCGATCAGAATACTTTATTTTTAGAATAATAAAGTAAAATGGGATTATATACAATAAAAGTGATTGATGTGGAGAACTAACATTGCAGATAATAATCCTGTATGTAATGTACCATGACAATGTGTATAAGAATCCATATTGAAAGCCTATTGTGACGTCAGTAGATAAGATCAAGAAAAACCACTTCCAGGTGAGAAGCAAAGATAATTGTGATAAAACTAAATATCTGACCTACCACACTTCTAATATATTTTGAATTCCAGCAAATCATGCAATAATTTGCGGAAATTTTCTATTTTAATTGCCGCCAAGCATTTAATAATTAAAGTACTTAAGTGCTACTCGAAGCGTACATGAATTTCCGTACTTGAATTTCGAGGAATCGCCTGATGGCGGTGTTAATTATATTAATCCGCAATTTTTTCATTCAGGTATTCCCGAACAATATCCAAGTTCTATTTTTGTTCAGATCGAGGATCGATTGAATGAGTAAGCTCGTTAGCATAAAATCCAGTCAGGTATGTATAAGAGCTGTTGCTAACTTCGTTCTTCTCGCATTTAGCATCCGCCAGGTGTGAATTATTTCCCGAGCAATCGAACACGAATGACCTTTATTTGTTAAACTAAGTAACATTACTCTAACATCCACAACACAAGAATTTGTTTATTTACATGATACTATCAATAAGTCGATTCTGCAGCACAACGTACCTTGACTTCATTGCAAATTTCGAAACGTTGATCTTTCAGCACATGCTGCTCAAATCGTTTTGCCAGATCGATGTGATGTCGGATGTAGTTTTGTAGCCCGGCTATACCGTAGTTTCTTAAAACAAACCTGCACAATAAAAAAGAAGAAGAGCTTAGATTTAATAGGAAAGATAAAACATTGTAAATAAGATCTTATATGCATACCAAAGTTTCAAAGATCGAAATCTCCGGCTAAGTGGAACTCCCCAGTGACGATAGTCGATTGCTGCGTCCGAATATCCGTGTTTTAAGTACAGCGGATCCACGACCAGGGCAGATGTCAATCGGATTCGATCACGAACCCAAAGTGTCGAACAATCGAAATTCGTGAGCAACCACTTGTTCGGGTTCGTATTGAATGAATCAGCGAATTCGATTCCCTGAGGATAGTAATGGTCAAGTTAAATAGAGATGACGCCAGAGAAGGTGTGTCTTAAATGATTCTCCGTCAAGTTTTACCTTTAGTAACGGCTTAAGCTCCGGGCATATGAAAGCGTTGCCGGCATACGCAGCATCCACGTGTAGCCAAACTGTGGGGAATCGCTGCTGGATACCCAAACCTATTTCGTACAGAGCGTCAAATGAACATGAACCGGTTGTACCCAGGGTTGTTGAAACGAAAAACGGCACCAAACCTTGAAGTTCATCTTCTTCCATTGCCTGGAAATTTTATAAATCAGAATTATCAATTATTATTTTGGAATATCTTTTCACTCAATTAAAATGTATTTATGCCCAAAAAATCGATTTTTAAGCACAAATTTGTTTTGCAAACTCAGATCAATGCTTATACTTCTAGCACTTAAGGAATGTTTCATTATTATATCAAACGTGCTAGAATGTAAAGTTTGAAATAAATTGACATCGCATACATTTGTTGAAATTGTAATAATTAGATCGGTAATGATATCTGCCTTTGTTGGTCTATAATGAAACTACTCACTGCTATAATAATGATTAGTTTAGTTTAATCAATTATCCGCCATTAAATTATTATTCGTTCAATTGTGAAAACGATCGGACCATACTATTTATAATTGCTGAAAAACAGCCACGTATCTTTAACAGCTTGATAATTCCGTTTTACAGTAGATACCAATACTTTTCTTTGTCCGAGTAATGTAGGTATGTACATATGTACCACTTATGAAAATCGATCTAAAATTCTTACATTCAAAACGGTCTCTCCTCGAAGACTACACTTGGCGTCCGGCTCCAAAATTCTTAACTTTACGAAACTTATCATTGCGGCCTTTTCAACACAACTATGCGCTTCTTTCGAGCAATACGCCATCAGCTTCGACAGAAGATGTCCTTCCTCGACAAAGGGATGCTGTTGCTTTAAATGTTTAATAGCTTGGGCTCTGGCAGCGAGCATTGTCACGAGTACACATTCCGATGCTGACGTCTAGGAAAAAAATTTGTTTAACGACTTAAATTTATGTATATATACGAAATTTTCAAAATAGTTTTTACGCTATACTGTTCTTGGCCTATTCTTAGAAACTATTAAATTGAAATATTTGGCTCGTTTTTATTTACGTTTCGAATTTTTGTGTATACAATTCAATCACCACCTACCTGGATAACGCCTCCACCCTTGCTGCCTTCCTTCAAAGCCAGAAAATTATCCGGTAAGCCGATTGCTTTGCCTTTAAGTTAATAAACAAATTGGAAAACTTTACAACTTATTCGTGTCAAAAATTTTATTGGCATCGAATCCGCGTAAAATCGCGCATCGTATTGTTTATTAAAGCAATTTTCAGCCAAAACATTCATAGAGAGATGAATCCGATTAAGATTTATCAATCGGTGGTTTTTTTCCTCTCTTGTACGATGTATTTTTAAGCTGAATTACCTACCTAACCAATCCAGCACGATTGTTTCCAGTTCTGTACAGGCAGGACTGGCCGCCTAAAAACACATTATTTCAATATTTATATCAAAAAGTTCATTTTCTGCTGTACAAAATTCATCTTTTGTGTTGTCTTATGGAAATTATCGAGTTTATTACTATGTGATTAACCCACCCATGAAAATCCGACGCATCCAATTCCGTCACTCAACATATCGCCAAGAATCGATGGATAAGAATTCCCGGCCGGAAAGTAGGCGTGAAATCTTGGATGTTGCCAATGTGTTACTCCTGGCATGATTTTCGTTTCGACATCTTCCATTATGCTTTCCCACGATTCGGGTTGATATGGTGCTTCCCCTAAATAAGAAAATTGTTTTCTTTCATTTAATAAATAATTATATTGAATTTGGTACTATTGAATACCAGGCAAGAGGTGACGCAAATATCCTGGTTCCACGCAGGGAGTTACGCGGCGATCCTCTAAAGTTTCCATGTACTTGCATATATACTCAACCATTTCAGTTCCACGCTTACGAAATTCTTGACTGTCCATTTTGATTTTGTTAAATTCTTTGATTAAAAAAAATAAAGATTATTAGAATTTTATGTTTTTAAGACATTTAATAGTTTTATGCACGTGTTGTTACCCCATTATTTAATAAAATCATATATTTACTGTATATCAATATAATGTGTGAGAATCTTTCTTTTCAAGGGTTCAAACGACCAAATCTAATTTACTCTTAATCTCCATCGGAGTTTAGCCATCATCAACTTCAACAATTGTTAAGATGCTAACCTTGGTATGTAGGTATTTAGATCACAAAAATTTTATCTTGGAATGATCACATTTTACTTTATTATTCTAATAATAAAGTTTTGCTATTGACCCTTAAAAACTTAAAAAAAACAACAACGCCGGGCATAGACGACATACCAGCGGAACTTCTAAAGAGCGGTGATGACTGCGTTGCTAGGAAAATCCACATTATGGTGTTGCAGATCAGGACACATGAAACACATGAAACTGATGATTGGCCTAAAGCATTATATGTCCGATCTACAAAAAGGGCGACATATTCTGCTGCGAAAACTATAGAGTGATTTTATACGTCTTACAAAATCTTGACAAAGATCACAGAGTCCCGAATTAAACTCTATGCTGAAAATTGGAGAATACCACGGTGGATTCAGAGTCGAACGATCAACTACGGATCAAATATTCACAGTTAAACAGTTGCTAGAAAAATGCTGCGAATATAACATCGACGTGCAGATATTCATAGACTTTAAGCAAGCATACGACAGTATCGATAGAACTGTACTGTACAATATAATTATAGAATTAGGAATACCATCGAAAGTCGTCTGACTGACAAGGTTTACAATGATGAACTCAACATGCCAAGTAAGGATCCAGAATGACTTGACAACAATCTTCCAAACACTCTCCGAGCTGAAGCAAGGATATGGCCTTGCACCTACACTTTTTAATCTGACTTTGGAATATGTCGTAAAAAAACTCCCAGTTGACACCATAGGAACGCTATTGTTTAAATCATTGCAGATAGCCGCTTACACAAACGACATAAACATAATGGCGCGATCATAACACTAAGGAAGTTAATCTTGACATGGCAGCACTGAAAGTAGGGCTACGCATAAACGAAAGTTATGTAGCAATCACGAACAAACACGCCAATCAGGCAAAATCTAACGATAGCAGACTATACATAATATAAAGAACGTGGACAAATTCATGTACTCGGTACATCCAAATAACAATATGTAAAGACGTGCATAGAAAAACGAAGCTGCGAATCTACAAAACTATAATAACACCTGTACCTGCAGTGAAACATGGACGTTAATACAGGCATTAGAAAAAATGGTTGATGCCTTTGAGAGGAAAGTATTACGACGATTCCTTGAACCAGTGATAGAACAGCGCATGGCGAATTCGATACAATCAGGAATTATGTATCATCTATGAGGGTCCGGAATTCTCTACTCTCAACAAAACTCGAAAGCTACAGTAGGCTGCTCACGTACAGCGAATAAAGGACAGAAGAATGCCCAAACGTGTTCAAAAAGAAAAGGAAAAGGTCAGTCGGAAAACCAAGAAAACGCTGGAAAGATACAATCGATAGAGACAGTAAATTGTTTTTTAAATTCTCGACATAGAGGTTGCCGTCATTGAAGACGAGGCATATAGGAGGCCAAGGCCCGACATGGGCTATAGCGCAATTGATTATGATGATGAGCGACTTGAAAATAAAAAAAATTGTCATAATAGGACTACGATTGAGCGTAAAGCCAACTCGTGCGATACTCTAGATGAAAGAGAAATTTTTTATTTTAAGAAATTTTGTGGGGATAGTGGTGGAGGGGGTTACGATATTGAACTTTTTTGTACATCACGCCAAGCTTGCTATCATAACGTTTTATACAAAATTTAGGATTCAAAAATTTAATAGGTACTGAGAATATATGTGTATTGGATTTAGTGAAGCTGTGCAGCTTGTATGGGAGGTGATAGAAGGAGTGTGGATTTATTCATGACTTTTTAAGAAATAACTGTGAACATCATTTAATTGACATATTTTAAATTGCAGATCAGTAGCATTCATATTTTTCAGGAAAATCGACTTTTTGTAAAGTTGTTGAATTGTGTCAAATTGTATGGGAGGGGTTAGAAGGAGTGAAGCTAATCACCTAATTTTTTTGGTCAGACTAATAATTCTAAATAAATATTTAGTGCATAATTTCAGCTCGATAAATTTCATACGTACTGAGTAAATAGGTTTTTAGTATTTCATAAAAAAGTGCAGTTTGTATGGGAGGTGGTGGAAAGAAAGGGAGGACTCTAATAATACATATTTTATACAGCAGATTGAATTTATTATAAAAGTAAAATATTCAAAATTTCAG
Organism: Chorisops tibialis; assembly: GCA_963669355.1. NCBI lineage: Eukaryota > Metazoa > Arthropoda > Insecta > Diptera > Stratiomyidae > Chorisops > Chorisops tibialis. The sequence continues at coordinate 112,187,527 of OY770262.1, read as the reverse complement.
ATCAATAGCTTTTATACTTTTTAAGCAAATTCGTTTAATGTGAAATTGCGAAATTGTGTCATTTTGTATGGGAGGGGTAGTAAGGGTAAAGCTAATCGTCTAATTTTTTTTTATCTTACTAATAATTCTAAATAAATGTTCAGTGCACAATTTCAAATCGATAAATTGTATACGCACTGAGTAAATTGGTTTAGAGCATTTCATGAAAAAGTGCAGTTTGTATGGGAGGTGGTGGAAGGATGGGGAGAGCACAAATAATTCTTATACAGTAGAATGGAATCATCGTAAAACTATTATGTTCCAAATTTCAGATTAATAGCATTTATACTTTTCGAGAAAAGCCGTTTAATGGCTTTTATAGTTTTCGAATAATAAGAATAAAAGGAAAATTTTCATTGATTTAACTGTCGAACTATTTTCTTGAAAAGAATCTACAGGACAAAGTCTTGTTCAGATATTACTCCAGAATCAGCTTTAAGAAACATATGGTATTTGAATCCAACTGAATTGGTATCCAAATTTATCGATAATGGTAAGAACATTTTTGAGTACAAAGGTTTTCGTTTCATTAGCAGAAACATAAACTAAATGGCTTTGTCAATACTTAACATTAATTCTGATTAAGCACGTCATTTAGACCTCTGAAATCTGATGTAAAATTCAAACGCTCGAAGGCTCCACTGAAGTGAAGTTCTTGTTTTCTATTGATTAAAAAAAAATGTATCCCAAATGTATGACACGCTTACCAGTCGTTACCGAATTTCATTATTTATTATTTTATTATTTGTTTTTATTAATTAGAAAAAGAAAAGAAAATACAAAAATGTTTTCCAAGCTCTTACGAAGTTTTGTTATTTTGACATTTGTCTTCTATTAATTAACAAAATGTATTTCAAACCCCTATTCACTTTAACCTGCATATTAACTTTTCGAACATACACACCTTGTCCCAAGAATAACAATGTTGCGCCCGACTCGTTTGCATATATTCTAAAATAGCCAAGGAAGAATTTAAATGTTTGGTTTACCTAAAACGTTGTAGTAGAAACTAGTTCATCACGGTCAGGATTACTAACAATTTGTGGGACCATTATTAGACCACGTCTTGAATTTATTTAATTCCCACCAATGTGGAGCAGCAAAAACCTCTCTCTGCTATTAGTCCAGTCGGATTAGATTTTTGGGATGAAATGTTGCGATCTCGATGTTTTTTTTTTAACCTCATTGTTTTTTTGCGTAGATTACGATAAAAATATTGCGGCCACTGGGGGAGTGGGGGAAAGACTCGAAAAATAGCAAAATTTGCAAATTTTTGTCTGTTTTTGAGTTTTATTACGTTATACTAAACAATATCGAAAAACTAAAAATGAGGTTCGATTGCAGACACTTAGACCCTTCATTTGAATGGTACATTGTTAAATTCGGTTTATTTAAACCTGAGATATAGACGTTTTTGACAATTTTCAAAGAATCTGTGTTTTTGGAAGGAAATGAGTATCTCATAGACTGCAAAGAAGATATTCTACCAAAACTTACGGCATTGCCTCTTAACAAATGCACTTTAAATAACTGAATCAGCTCAATTCAGCCCAAATTTAGCCGGTTTCATAGAAATTTCACCTGATGAATTTATTAGAAAATGACTTTTCGAGTAAATTTTTTCTTAACTCCTTTTTTAAGGCAGGAGGACTAAAGGAAATTTCCAACTAACCTTTATAGTCACGTTGTATTATGGACGTTCTGATGAAGAATCTGCGGGGCTTGAAGTTCAATTTGACTTATCCGGAGCCGAGATATCGAACTTTTTCTTCCAGATTTTAAGATTTTTTTAATAATAACGTTATTTTTACTCGTAAAAAGTGCCTTTGAGGGATGCAAACATATTGTTCTTAAATCACCGTGTAGCTATAACTTAGGGGATGGAAATGCAAGATTAAAGAAATGAGTTGATTACATAAATGCGAGTCTAGCTCTTTTATTACTGGGCTGAAATTCAGAATTCTCTACTAATTCTACGGGTTCTTCGCTATTTTTGTCTTTGATTGTTAAGTTAGTGTTGTTTAGTATCTCAGTATCATCCTCTATTTCATTCTGTATTGCGTCTCTATTTAAACAATTATTTCCCAAACATGGTTACAGAAGGAATTGCATTTTAGACCCATTTTTCTGCAACCGCATCTTTTCAGACACCTAGTTTTGCAGGCACAATGCATTTTTTCAATTAAATCTTGAGGGATTAAGCTTTCCTTGGAGAAAACGGGTTCAAGAATGTTTCCATTTTTTCTCCACTCCCAGTTTTGTGGGTCAAGATTATTTTGCAACCAAAGCTGGCACTGCAAGTAAACCCTTAACGCGTGCTGGTGTAGGGCACTTTCGGTGCAAGGCAGTGCGCTTAAATCAATATTTTTTAAGGATCTGCAATATTCAAATCGAAATTCGTTCAATGTCATGTTACAATTATTCTTTTTAGAGGAGTATAGCGTTAATACTAGAGAGCAAGAAACTTCAAATAACTTATTTACATCAGCTTCAGGCGAGTTAACGATTTCCACTTCTTGTAATAATTTGGCATTGTTATTTAGCATTTTCATAAACTTTATTTTTCCATGACTGAAAAATGCTGACTTGGTAGCACAGCCATTGAAAGTGTGAGCAAACAGAAATACCCTCTTCAATGATTTTAGTTCCAAGCTTGATGGTGCATACGTAGCTGCAACTTTTGAACCTCTAGTAGGTTTTTTCAAATAAACATTTGAATTTTCGTAAGCTAATTGTGTTAGTAGCACAAGAAAATCAACGTCTTCTCCAATAATGTAACTTCGAGCTTTATTATTGGATTTTAATATAGCTGTTGTAACTATTAGCAAATCTGCGTCTTCCTCCGCTTGAAGAGTTTCTATATTTAACTGTGCACACGTTTCCCTAATCGTTTTTATTAAAAGATTTTTATTATTATTATTGCTAAGGCTACCGACACACGATGCGAGTTAATATATGTTAACTTCCTATTTTGATATAAGTAGGCCGAATTATGTATAGGATAATGACACTAGTAATATCGAAAAGCGAGATAATATATATTAACTCGCATCATATGTCGGTAGCGTAAGGAAGTTTTCTTGTCCTACTAGAACTGGTTTTTCTTCATTTAAAAACAGCATTTGATTTGAAAAATGTTTACTTCCTTTTCTTAATCTTTCGTAACTTTTTGTGCTAGGCTCTAGGGGATAGCCATCGAATACAGAAATACACGGAGAATACAAATTAATGTATGTCAAATTTTTGGCACAAATTGTTTGAAAGGTATCGCTTGAATGCTAAATTACTTTATGGAGTAAGAAACCTCCATCTATAATATTAATTGATGAGCCAGGAATAAAATCGTCTATAGGTGTGAATAAATCATATATCTTTGATTTTTGTGTCTTGCGAAAACTAATTCCATCAAAAAGTGAAGCTGGATAAGGTGCGAGCTCAAAAGTAAGATAATTTTTCAAGTTTGCACGACTTTCATTCGATAAAATAATTCGTTCGAATATAAAATTTGGATTGACGGAATTCTCCTCTCCATCTATTACGCTTTTCGACATCATGGCCTGGAGCGGTAAGACTGTCCTTTTTTTTAAACCTAACTTCGTATAATATTTTCCGACAATTCTATCGCAACACTGTTTTCCTATTTTTAATGTTTCATGACAGTTAATGTTATCATTACCTCTTAAGCCACTTTCTATTGATATTAGGTACGGTAAAAAATATTGATTGAAGCACCAAAGGTACCCTCCGCCAGCACGCGCTAAGGGTTTACCTGCAGTACCAGCTTTAGTAACAAAATTACATTTTCATCCCCTAAGTTATAGCTACACGGCAATTCAAGAACAATATGTTTGCCTCCCTCAAAGACACTTTTTACGAGTAAAAATAACGTTATTATTAAAAAAATCTTAAAATCTGGAAGAAAAAGTTCGATATCTCGGCTCCGGATAAGTCAAATTGAACTTCAAGCCCCGCAAATTCTTCATCAGAACGTCCATAATACAACGTGTCTATAAAGGTTAGTTGGAAATTTCATTTAGTCCTCCTGCCTTAAAAAAGGAGTTAAGAAAAAATTTACTCGAAAAGTCATTTTCTAATAAATTCATCAGGTGAAATTTCTATGAAACCGGCTAAATTTGGGCTGAATTTTGATTCAGTTATTTAAAGTGCATTTATTAAGAGGCAATGCCGCAAGTTTTGATAGAATATCTTTTTTACAGTCTATAAGATACTCATTTCCTTCCAAAAACACAGATTCTTTGAAAATTGTCAAAAACGTCTTGAATAACAGTCTATATCTCAGGTTTAAATAAACCGAATTTAACAATGCACCATTCAAATGAAAGGTCTAAGTGTCTGCAATCGAACTTCATTTCTACTTTTTCGATATTGCTTAGTATAACGTAATAAAACTCAAAAAACCTCTAAAACAGACGAAAATTTGCGAATTTTGCTATTTTTCGAGTCTTTCCCCCACTCCCCCAGTGGCCGCAATATTTTTATCGTAATCTACGCAAAAAAACAATGAGGTAAAAAAAAAACATCGAGATCGCAGCATTTCGCCAAACAGACCTTTTTTGATCTAACCCGACTGGACTAATTGGATAGTATTCATTTCGGGCCATCAAAGTTATAGAAAATTTTTCGATCGCATTTGTTTTTGTGAATAGACTGTTAGCATATTGAATTTAATTTTTAATAATTAGCTTGAAACAGATTGGATTTATACACTCCTCAAAAATATAAGGGGACAGTTCAAATTTCTCCAAAAAAGACCAACTTTCACAATGATTTTGTTCAGCAAGTATGAGGCATACTTAAAAAAATACCGGTAAAAGAATGAAAAATCATTTTTGTTAACTCAGCCTATTCGCAGCGTCTTGAGTGAAGAAATTTTCTTATTTTTTGTCTTATTTTATTATATTTTTTTATAATTTGTGTGCTGCCTTTCAAGAAGTATAACAGTACATTTTGGGGTCGAAACTTTAAATCTTTAAAAGCACCGATTCGAAATTGGAAACTAAACACTTACAATGAAGATTAAGCTTTACTTTTTTAACCATGAAGTCAGGTGGATCAAAACACAATATTTTCCTTCCAGCGCTATTATTGTGTCCATCCCTGATTTTAAAATAAAGTAAAATCTAGATTATCCAAGCCTTATTTTACAGGATTGGCTAATAAGATAAACTAAACTACCTAAAGTCTTACAAGCAGATTTCTAAAATATTAACTATCTACAACTTAATTCAACGAACTGCAGATATTTGACCTTGTATGTACAATTTTGTGTATGATAAGTAATTTGTCAGAAATATTTGAAAAAGATAATTAAGGGGGTATTCTACTCAATTTTTTTTTCTTCAATATTTTGAAAGTTCATGATAATAAGAATAAAGCGTTTTTCTCAATAATCAATATTTTTAAGTTATGAGACCGTATGCGATGCATCGCCTGTAACCCGCTTGGTCCACATCGTCCATGCGTCCGTCGTTTCCAATCCAAATCAGATACTTTCATATAAATGTGCGTACACACTAGGCAAAGTGAATTTGGAAGAAAGCAATTAACACATTCGAATGAGAGGTCCTCCGAAGAATTTTGGGACTGTGAAGAAAAGATGGAATGGCGAATAAGATACTGCCATAAGTTGTATCAACTTGACGACGAGCCAGATGCTTCAATGTTCATGAAGGTACGTAAACTGCAGTAGACTGGCCATGAAGAGCGAATGGAAGATAGAATAATCCCCAAACGTGCTCTTAAAGGAAAAGCGAGTGGTATCAGACCGGGGGTGCTCAACTTGTTTTTTTTTAAACATTTTATCTTTCAAATTAAAAGACTACTTTGACCTGCGACCAAGATATTAATAGGCGAAGGTTTCCTTAAACTAAAGTGAGGTCTTTTTGTCGGAGTATACTAGTAGTGAATAGATAAATACCATCAATTCAAACTAAAATTGCAACTGACTCGGTGCAGCTGTTGTAGAAATTTTCAAAATTTCGAATCCAAGCATGTCTTTATGTTGATGGCCGCTCGATGATTATTCGAGAACGTATTGAAGTAAGGAGTTTATACATTTTTTACGTCGGTTTTTACACTCTAGATGAAATCTGAGAGTATTATAAGTTTGCTCTAAGGTTTGTAACGCTAAGAAATAAGGCTTGGAGAAAAAAATGAATGATACAGAAGTTAATATTATCACTCTGAAATCTCAAAACCGGATGTCCGTCCGTCCGTTTGTCCGTCCGTCCGTCTGTCCGTCCGTCTGTCCGTCCGTCTGTTCGCTCTCTAGCTTGAGAACGCGTTGAGCTAGATTGTTGAAATTTATACACGTCGTTTTTGACAAAAAAGTAAGGTCAAGTTCGTGAACGGGCCAAATCGCTCCACCCCTCAAAATGACACAATTGCGCAATTTGACAATTAACGGATTTGCTCGAAAAGTATAAAAGCTATTGGCCTGAAATTTGGAATATGTTTCTTTTATGGTAATATCAATCTACCGTAAAAAAATAAAGCGTGTCCTCCCCCTCCTTCTACCACCTCCCATACAAACTGTACTTGTCATGAATTACTCTAAGCCAATTTACTCAGTGTGTATAAAATTTCGCGGACTGAAATTGTGCACCAAATATTTATTTAAAATTGTTAGTAAGACCAAACAAAATTAGACGATTAGCTTCACTCCTTCTACCCCCTCCCACACAAAATGACACAATTTCGCAATTTGACAATAAACGGATTTGCTCGAAAAGTATAAAAGCTATTAATCTGAATTTTGGGATATATTACTTTTATAATAATCTAAATCTACAGTAGAAAAATTATTTGCGTCCTTCCTCTCCTTCCACCCCCTCCCATACAAACTACACTTTTTCATGAAATGCTCTAAGACGATTTTCTCAGAACATATAACATTTATTGAGCTCAAATTTTGTAATAAATACTTAATTAGTATTTTCACTAAAATCAGAAAAAAATATTTGATTAGCTTCACTGCTTCTACCCCCTCCCATACAATATGACACAGTTTCACAACTTTACAAAAAATCGATTTTCTTGAAAAGTATGAATGGCACTAGTCTGAAATTTAAGGGATGTCAATTTTATAATATTCTTAGTTATTTCTGAAAAAATCACTAGAATTCTCCCACTCTTTCTACCACCTCCCATACAAACTGCACATTTTCACTAAATCTAACTCACTAATTTTCTCAGTTCGCATTCAATTTTTGCAGTAAGCATTTTGTATAAAACATTTTTGTAGCTACTTTAGCATAATGGGGAAAAATTAGTTCAATGCTATCATCCCTTCTAACACTTCCCATACAAAATTTCTTGGGATCACAAAAAATTCTATTTCATCTAGAGTATCGTAGCCCTGTTATGTTTATAAATACGAAAGCTAATATCGAAATTCGTCCATTCTTTTTGCAACCTATGAAACATATCGGCTTAAAAACAACATAAAGGATTTTTTGATAAGCTTTCGTTAGATCTAATGTTGTCACTTTAGGGATTTGTCCCAGTTCAGTACAGAAAGATAAGATTTTGTAGGATGTAGGGGAGGATTTTATATGTTTCGTGATGAGCAGGATATTCTTGAGCCCATTTGAGATTTTTTTAAATATTCGGAATGCGAAATCTATCTATCTATCTATTAATTTATATTGGTTCGAAGGCAGTAAGGCAACAACCCGGGTTTTACAGTCATCTCAAATACGATTAAAGCACGTTTGGGATCGCCCTCAAGCACTAGGAACTATTGAACAATAACAAAGTAACCCTGATATAGATGTGATTTTGAGCGAAAAATGAAGAAGCTGATTCATTGTCCAAGAAGAAATCCTAATATAATAATTTCGTTGGTCCCCTTCACTCAGTACTGCAAAATGTATATCCAAATCTGGCCCTTCACTGGGACTCGGAGCCAATTAATAAGCATGCTTAGATTTTTATGCCAAAATATGCAGTTAACAGAACTTATGAATATCTATATTTCTACTCAAATTAGACTAGACCCTTAACTGAAACAATCAATAGGCCCATCATAGGCAGCAGTGAAAGAAAACCAACCAAATTGTGCAATCTGATCTATATTGAACTATTAGATTGAGATCATCGATAATGCAGAAATTTAAGTTTTAAATCAAGGGATTCTCTTTTTTATCTAGCTCCTCCTTAAGTTGAAATACGTCCTCACACCTTGAAATTTGGTCAACTACTATACTACCATTTTAACCTACGAATCTGAAATTTCGCTAACATCTTCCGACAACAAAAGTAGTTACCATTTTTCAAGAAATTTGATCACCAATATGAAAAATGGGGGAATATCTCTGTTTGTGGAATCAGCGTATCTTCGCAACGCTTTAGTTTAAGAAAACACTTATATTTTGATATTAAATCAGTAAAGCCTCCTCGTAGGAATATTAAATTTATCTTACGGGCTCCTTTTAGGTGGTGGGCCCATGAAATTTTGGGGTGAACTTTTTCAAATAGGAGGATTCTAGCTAAATGAAAAGAATCAGTGATTATTCACAATGTATTTAACTAAAAACAGAAATTTATAAATTGTTGAAATTAAGTATTAAAGTCAATCTTTTTCCTGGTTTTTTAAATACTGATCGTTACTACTACTAATCCAGAATCAATTTATAGTTTCCTAATAGCTCCATTGATTTGTAAAAAAAATATCTTTCATGAAGCAATTGAAGAGTACCAGGAGAACTACTTTCATAAATATCCCTCCTCTTCTTAAAATAACAGATGTTCTAGTGCGGAGCCCGGGTATATGAACATTTGTTGTACTTCAGAATTCAAATAAAGTGCTATATAAAATGGTTAGGTTTAATACAAAAGCTCTCATAAATTTAACCATATTTCAGAAATACTGATGTACGAATATATATTTACTGCATGCTTATTATTGAAATTCGAAAGCGCATGCATTTTGACCCAATCTGCTTTCATTTTTGAACATAATTTACTTAAAAGATTACCACCAGATGGTTAACCTTGAAAAAGTTCAAATCATTTATTGCGATTCACATTCTTCTACAGTATGCGTCATAAATAAATATTATGAATGTTACAAAAATTACATGTCTGGGGGGGGGGGGAGAGGGGCAGCCCATTAAGCCCCTCCCCTAATTACGCCCCTGCAACTATGGGGAAACTTTCGTTATGCAGGCTCATTTCACTCATGAAGAAATTAATTTTTGTTACTTATATCCTGTAGAAGTCCTGGCGGCCACTAAAGGCCGATACTCAGGATCGCGCCTTGTGGAAGAGAACTGTTTCTGTCGTAACAGGAAATTGATTGATTGATATCTTGTAGAATAATTCCCGAAAAATTGCAACGTTAAATATTAGGAAATTATTTACATATGCGATGCAAAATTAGAAAAAATAAACTGCCAACAAGTCGGGCGAAACTTTATTATTCTTGGGACAAGTTGCGGATGAGTGGAAAGTCAATATGCAGGTTAGAGTGGTTAGGGAAGGCTAAGTGAAAAGGAGTTCTTGGGCAGGGCTGTCAATTTAACAATATTTCATTCGTTTCTGCAAGTGTGGGTTTTTATGAGGGGAGGAGGAGGGTAATAGTAAGGGTGGGTGGATGTTAATAGCTTTTTAATTAATTGCTTGAATCACGTCCAATATTCTCTGTATATAGGTAGAATGTGTTTCATAGACGAAGTTGCATAGAATTTTCATAAAGCTCGATGTATTTTACATTCACGAAACCGAACATTTGTATGGGAGGCGGTAGAGAAGGTAGGGGAATCGTAAAATTTGATATGTAGTTTTATTTTTCTTCTCTTGTGAGGTGCTTGTATAAAATTTCATGTTCGTAACTTCTAGTTTGTTGGTTATTAGTTGATTTAATGAAATTGGTCGAAATCATAGTTTTGAATGGGAGGGGGTAGAAGGGCAAGCTCGATTTCAAAACTTTTAAAGCAACTTCATTTGAATTACTTTTATAAGTTTTTCTGCAAAATTTGAAATTGATAGTTTTTAAGAGTTTGCTGACATCTTATTTCTTAAAAATGCTCGAAAAAATTATTTTGTATGGGAGGGGGTAGAGGAGGGAGGGGAATCGTAAAACTTGTGATGCAATTTTCTTTCTTTTCTGTTGTAAGATGCTCGTACAAAATTTTAAGTTCGTAGCTTTTAATTTGTTGAGTATTTGTTGATTTAATGAAATTGGTCGAAATCATACTTTTGTATGGGAGGGGGTAGAAGGGCAAGCGCGATTTCAAAACTTTTAACGCAATTTAATTTCAATAATTTTTGTAAGTTTTTATGCAAAATTGCAAATTGATAGCTTTTAAAAGTTAGGTGATAATTGATTTTTTAAAAATGGTCAAAAAAATAATTTTGTATGGGAGGGGGTAGAAGTTTTAAAGGTTTTCGACCAGTTAATATTTCGTATATTTAGAGATTTTTTTTAAATGCATTTTGCAAGTTTTCAAGTTTCTACCTTAAAATTTCACTCAAAAATTTTCAGTTTATGTGTTTTTTTCAATGCGCATGAAACACCTTGTGCACGTTAGACCGGGGGGTCGGTTTATAACAATTATGGATCAAGTTATTATTATTTTTCTATGTACATCAAATAGACGTATTCACATGCAAAATTTAAACTTTGTATCTTTCAACAGAGTCCTAAAAAAATCACTCAAAATTTATGACATTTTTGCTTATCACCTCCCTCCCCTTTCACCTCCCAACTTAAAATTTTTACCAAAATTAAACAGTATGTAGTTCTACAATCTGACAAATTTTTGATTTGATATCTTTTTTGAGATATAAGGATTCGTAATTTTGAAAAGTGCGCCATTTTTGAAATGCTCCCCATTTCCCCCCACTACTATTATTCCAACATGTTATATTTTTTTTTGTATTTTCCTAGTATAGCTTAATATAAGTTTTAAGTTTCAATTACATAGTTTAAGAGATAGTTGAGATATTCATTTTTAAGTGTTTTTCTTTGCACTTCCTGACCCTCCCCCTTACAATAATTAACCTCTCTCTAAGCTGATTCCGAAGGAACTATATGCCACACTGACGGTCCCAAACTATGAATTTTTTACGATAAGTAATTTCGAAGATATAATCATTTGAAAAAACAATTCGGCCGACAATTTGTTTTTAGCCCCCCTTTTTCGGACACCAATGGATAAAAAAATTAAATTATTTTTAAAAGTTGTCCCACAAACCCCTCTATATGTGTGTTGAGTTTTAGCTTTCTAGCTGTTACCATGATTGAGATATTTGAATTCGTATTTTTTTGCTTAAGCGCTCCCCCCGCCTCCCCTTGAACCCGTACACCCCCAAAAATGGGTATCCGCCTGAGATCCGCAACTATCTACAATCCTTCCAAAAATGAACTTTCTATCTTGAAGGGTTTGGGAGTTAATGTGCGCTGAGCGTACACGTCGGCGGACGGCTTACAGACAGACTTTTTTTTTTGTATTTTTCGGCTAATTTAGTCATGAAACGCGAAAAAACAAAATTTCAGGGTAGCAAATTTTTTTTTTCCAAGTCGATCACAATACTTTATTATTAAAATAATAAAGTAATGTTTCGACTATTAATTAATATTAATTCTAGAATAAGATAAGTTAGTTTATTTTTAGTATGATATAAGGAATTAAGTTTGTGATATTATTTTAATATTTCATTCACTCAAATATAAGATTATTAAAATTGTATTGCAATACACTTTCCATTAATTTCGACTAAACATTTTGTAGTTTGACTCTAAGCCAAAGTGAAGTGTCACAGTACGTTACACAGTACGATGTGACAATGTACGTTTCCACATTATTTTAGGGAATTAAATCCAAAACTGCACCAAATGCAAAAACTGACAACATTAAATGCATTTCATATTTCTTATGTTTTATCATAAATTAATGTCATATTGATATTTCATGGTAATTCGCAGAATTGCTAATTTACTTACACTTACTGAAATACAGTGTCTTTTATTTGTCACGCGTACGTTACCCATATTTGAAAGGTTTTGGTTTTCATTGAACATTGCATCGATTTCAATCCAGTGAAAACTTAAGAGTGACATAAAAAGTCACCTTCTTGTACGGAAAAAGAGTAACAAAAAGCAATGGTTTACTCGTAAAACGTTAAGTTAAGCCGAAGAATGTCAGAATACGTTACCTGGAATCAGTGATATATTACTTTTCTGATGATTTTGATCTATGGTATAAAAATTAAGCGAATCCTCCATTCCCCTTCTACCACCTCCCATACAAACTGCACTTTGTCGTGAAATGCTACAAACTAATTTTCTCAATACGCATAAAATTGTGCTCTAAATATGTAATTAGAATGATTAGTAAAATTGAAAAAATTAGATGTTTAGCTTCACTCCTTCTACCTGTAGAAATACAGTACAATACAATATGACATAATTTCACTTCTTTACAAAATGGCGATTTTCTTGAAGAGTATGGATGCTGCTGGTCCGCAATTTGAAACATGTCAATTTCATGATGTTAAATTATTTTAAAAAAAAATACACTCTCTCTACCACCTCATCCAAACTGTACAATTTCACTAAATCCATTACACTAATTTTCTTAGTACCTATTAAATTGTTAAATCTTATATTTTGTATAAAACATTTTTATAGCAACTCTTTCATGATGTGAAAAAATTAGTTCAATACCATCGTTCTACGCATACAATTTTTTTTTTAAATAACAACAATTTCGCTTTCATCATGCTATACTCTAGACAATTGAGCTTTAACCGCAATCGTAGTCCTGCTATCGACTTGAATTTATAAGCAAAATATAATATTACAACTAACATCAACACCAAAAAATTTTATTGTCCGATTGGTTCACTCCTTCTTCCCTTCTCATACAAATGCACAACTTTGAAAAGTGCATAGAATTTGATCAGAATTTGTCTTTTGGTAATTGCAATAAATGTTGAAAAATTATCAATGGGCTACATGAGTTTATGAAAATGAAAATTCGTAGATATTGGGTTGTGCGAAGGGATAACGATCCTCTCACAGCAATAATTAAACATAACAGGAGTACGATTGGGCATAAAGCCCATTCGTGCGATACTCTAGATGAAAGAGAAATTTTTGTATCTTAAGAAATTTTGTAGGGTAAGTGGTAGAGGGAGTGACGACATTGAACTAATTTTTTCACATGACGCTAAGGTTGCTATCAAAATGTTTGCAAAATTTAGGATTTAAAAATTTAATAGGTACTGAGAAACTTAGTGTATTGGATGTAGTGAAGTAGTGCAGTTTGTATGGGAGGTGATAGAAGGAGGGGCGAGTTTTTAATGACTTTTCAGAAATAACTATAAACATCATGCTTTTGAGATGTTTTAAATTGCAGATCAGTAGCATTCATACTTTTCAGGAAAATCGACTTTTTATAAAGTTGTGAAATTGTGTCATTTTGTATGGGAGGGTGTAGAAGGAGTAAAGCTAATCGTCTAAATTGTTTTCAGTTTTACTAATAATAAAATAAATATTTAGTGCACAATTTCAGCTCGATCAATTTTATACGCACTGAGTAAATTGGCTTAGAGCATTTCATGAAAAAGTGCAGTTTGTGTGGGAGGTGGTGGAAGGAAGGGGAGGACTCAAATAACTTTTGTACAGTAGATTTATATCATATATTATATCATAAAAGTAATATATTCCAAATTTCAGATCAATAGCATTTATATTTTTCGAACAAATCCGTTTATTGTGAAATTACGAAATTATGTCATTTTGTATGGGGGTAGAAGGGGTGCAGCTAATCGTCTCATTTTTTTTTTGGTCTTACTAATAATTTTAAATAAATATTTCGTGCACAATTTCAGATCGATAACTATTATACGCACTGAGTAAATTGGCTTAGAGCATTTCATGAAAAAATACAGTTTGTATGGGAGGTGGTGGAAGGAGGGGGAAGACACAAATTATTTTTATAGAGTAGATTGGAATCATCATAAAAGTATTACATTCCAAATTTCAGATCAATGTCATTTGCACTTTTCGAGCAAATCTGTTTATTGTCAGATTGCGGAATTGTATCATTTTGTATGGGAGGGGGTAGAAGGAGTGGAGCGATTTGGCTCGTTCACGAACTTCACCTTAATTTTTTGTTGAAAACGACGTACACAAAATTTGAACTTTCTAGCTCAACGTGTTCTCAAGCTAGAGAGGACACGGACGGACGGACATCCGGTTTTGAGATTTTTGAGTGATTATATGAACTTCTGTATCATTTATTTTTTTCTCCGAGCCTTATTTCTTGGCGTTACAAACTTTGTGGCAATCTTATAATACTCTCAGATTTCATCTAGAGTATAAAAATGAGAAGGAACCTGATGGTCAGAAGGACAAGATCCGATTTGGGCTGTGGTATCATTAAAGCAGAAGAGTTAATTATTTAACTAAATCATTTTAATTGTACGTTTTCTCTTGAACAGTTTAAAATACCAAAAATCCTCTAAATTATCTATGAATCCATAAAAAGCTAAATAAAAAAAAATCTAATTCTCGTTTTTAACTCTCTTGGCCTAACTCTGTTACGTTCCTATTTTATCCAAAGTGTTGCATAATTAAAAATTATCATAATGTCGTAGTTTTATTATGCTGAGGTATATTATTTTCATTTTAATTTATATTCTTAACAATTCTATTAGAAAAAATGATTTATCACAAAATATTTTCGGTAAAACCGTTCACTAAACTTTTTTTATTTTGGATAAATTTCTCAATTTAATTTACCTGAAATTATAATTTAAAAATAAATCACTTTAGGTTCAACTATATTTCTTTTGTAAATTCTAACTTCACTTCTTTTAGACAAAATTAAAAATTCACCAACCTTCTACCCTTAATTTCGACTTAATCGCACGAAATATAAACCGGAACTGATCTTATATCGTCATTTATCCTAACGTTCTAACCTCGGATGATATCATTTTTCTGTTCTAAGCATGCCATCCTTGAAAAATGGGGATGAAATATTTTCCCCAGACGCAAGCAGAAAGACATTTGTATGATTGGCAGCAAAAATGACGGTAGGAGTATAACGGAATTATTGGGCTTTGGGAAAGTTCATTTTTATTTTGTTATGATGGCTTCCATTCAGCAGGAATCAATATGTACCATAATGAGAGCCAATGCTCAAGAATAGAATTCTCGTACAAGATTTTTGGTGTTCTTCTACAGTGGTTGTTGTTTAAGTGGGATTAAATTACAAGATCTTAGTAAAATTTAATATTTAATAAAATACCATATGGACAGGAAAAAGGGGAACATTGTATGATATATTTTATCTTTAAATATCGGTTTGTGAGGACTTGCTGATTACAATTTTGTGCTCGATAGCAAAAGAGGGGCAAAAGTGGCCTAACCAACCAGCATTCCTACTGTGGTTAGGCCACTGTTGCTCTCGTAGCCTCATATATAGAGAATATGCTCGGCTCGCAAAAAAATTTTCTTGATTTTCTTTGTTGTTTAAGATTACTAATATGTTTTTGAGACAATCTAAAACAACTTTGGAGTTTAGCTAGTTGAACTAAAATATGCCAGATTCAAAAAGGAAACTGGCGATGGATCGTTCACACTTCGAGGAAATCAGAGCAATTAAATAGGAAGCCAGAGAAATAAACAAGTTCTGGGGATAACTAAAGGCCGATGCTCGTTATCGCGCCTGATGGAAGAGAACTATATCTTTATGATCTCCTAGAGGGATTTTAGCATCACTCCCAAATAAATATGAATCCGATGCCGAGCGTTACAAACGAGCACCACACACTCCCAACGAGCGTGCCCATGTAAATTCCAGTTGGCCCGTGTCGCTCGCTCGAACGTCCTTTCGCAACAGAGTGTTGGTTTTCTTATGTATACATTGAAATCGCTCTTTGGCACAGTTCTTGCTTCACAATCAATAGGTCGTGGGTTTCTGTTTCCACTCCAGGCTAAAGGCTAGGATTTTTTGAAGTACGAATTTCACAGTTGCAACTTGCGAATTATTCGAAATAAAATGGGCAAACGATGCAAAAGTGAAACTTTTGGAAAGTAGATTGTTTCTGTTTGCTTTCTATCACTCAGTCGTCCATAACATCTGTAAGTGTTTATCAGTATGGGCCAGCTCAACTGAAAAATATACCAGCTTTACCACTCGTTACGGCCGTTCTCACTGCTCTTCCTCCCCTTCCATGACTGTGTTTGTGCATTGCACATAAAGGCAGAAATTGCCTACAGCATAAGTTATTCCGTAAGAAACCTGCTTATCTCCTCAGTTACTCTGTAATCTGTTTATCTGCTCAGTTCCTCCATAAACTGCTCATCTGCTTAATTCTTTCGTAACTTGCTCAGCTTTTCCTTACTATTCTGCTCATTAATTTTCAGATTTTAATTGTGCCATTGTGTGGTTCGAAAATGTGGCTGCCAATCACCGGCCTTTGGCTGTTGTTGCTGATACGCAATTTCTAGAGCGAGTAGCACTGAAAATGAGCGGTGAGCACGAGCAGTGATTAGATGCTAGAGATGGGGTGTGATAACTCCGGACCTGGAACTGGCAGTGATAGAGTAACTAAAATCACTGTGAACTGTAATGACCCAGCTCCATCACAGTGAGTGGAGACTTCGGAGCAAACACTATCATACCACATTGCCAACTGGTAATTTGCTGTGCGGTGACTGCTCTGGAACAGTGCTGGTATGCAAAGTAAAGTAAAGTATTTCGGACGTTGGGGGAGTGTGGCAAGGACTCAAAAAATAGCAAAATCTGCAAATTTTCTCATTTTTGAGAGATTTTTTTTTAGATTTCTGACTTTCTACTAAACTAAATTGAAAGTTAAAAATGAGGTTCGACTGCAGACATTTAGACCTTTCATTTGAGTGGAACATAGCTCAATTTAGTTTATCTAAATCTGAGATTTAGACTATTTTTGAAGACGTTTTTGGTAGTTTTCAAGGAATTGGTGTTTTTAGAAAGAAATGAGCTTCACTTTGGGTAAGAATAGGCTGCGGATACCTCGTGGTCCTGGTAGCGGTCGATACATCGATGACCAAACAAAAGAAGTTTCAAGTGGGGTCGCACCGCACATACCTAAGACGCTCATCGCTTTTTATCATTACCACTTACATCGACGTCTAAAGCGCAGCCGATGTAGGAACAAAATAATTTGATTTGTCATCGTTGTACATTGTGACTATAAAGTATGTGGACTTTGTAATTAAAATGAGTCTGGAAAATGATTTTTCAAAATTTTTTTTTTGGTAAGCATGTAGGACTGTCCTTAATTATTATCCCAAAAATTAGCGCGGTCTGTTAATTAGTTTGTTTACAGCAGCTAGTTGAATCGGACACCTCAGTAGTCCACGGCGATTTTTACAATGTATAAAAATATGAAACAAAGAATTTGTCTCAAATGTTGTGTTTTCAACCAAATTTCGTGTGCGGAATCGTTGCGGTGATTCAGCACAATGAAAAACACGAGCTTTCGAGTAGTTCAATGCCTTTAAGGACGGTCGAGAGATCCTTGAAGACATGCCTCGTTCTGGACGACCTCTTCAACCGACGAAAACATTCAAAAAGTGAAGGAAATGGTGCTCGAAAATCGTCATGCCAGTATTAGGGAGAAAGCAGGAGAGCTCGACAGCTCTTGCAAGTCCGTTCGTTTGATTTCGATGGATACTTCGACTATGAAACGCGTCCTTGCTCGACTCGGTCCAATAAAGCTGAATTTTCTAAAAAAAAAAGTATCGTGAACAGGTCACTTTGGACATGCTTGATCGTGCGAATTCTGATCCCACATTCATCGTAACTGGTGATGAGACTTTGACATGAAAACCAGTCAACAATCATCGGAATGGAGGAAAAAAATGAGCCGAAACCGAAAAAAACACACCAAAGCCGCTCAAAAACCAAGACGATACTCAATGTTTTTTTTTCAATATTCGAGGTTTGATCCATCATGAATTCATTCCGGTACAACAAATGGTCAGTAAGGAGTACTATTTGTTGAAGCGTTTGCATGAGCAAATCCTTAAAAAAACGGCCGGTATTGTGGAATAAGAGTTCATGGATTTTCCACGATGAAAATGCGCCATCGCATTGAGCCTCAATTGTGACCGAATTTGAGGCCAAAAAGCAACGATTTCCATCAATCAACCACCGTATTCACTAGATTTGGCCCCTGTGACTTTTTCCTATTCTCGAAACTGAAATTACCGCTCCGTGGAACCCGTTTTCAGTTGATCGAGGACTTAAAACGAAAATCGCTATGGACTGCTGAAGTGTACCCATTCAACCAGCTACTGTAAACAAACTGATTAAGAGACCGCGCTAATTTTTGGGTTAATAATTAAGGACAGTCCTACCTGCTGACCAAAAAAAAAATTTTAAAAATCATTTCCCAGACTCATTTTAATTACAAAACCCACATACTTTATAGTCACATATAAATCTTGAGTTGCATCATATTGTGTCTTACGCCGTACATAAGGGACTCGTATCTCACAAATCGTCAAACATAGGATGTTCATTTTTGGGTGGACTGTAAATTGGGCAATTGAGTTCCATTGCCTAAATTTAGGTTTCGAAACCGTTCATGTTCATCATAAGTTGTGACGGTGGGAATCAGAATACCTTGAATTATCAATGTTTTATACTCAATTCTATGACTAAATAAATATTTTGTTGTGATATTTTGAACATTATTGTTTGTTCAGATTTGATTGTACCAAAGTATGACTCAATAGTCAACCAGCGTATCTATCTAATGCACCTCCCCTAGTTACGCGTCCTATTTCCAAAATACCAACAGCGACAACATCACAGATATTTTGCCATAGCTATATATCCGGAGCATCACAGGTAGGAACTGTGACAGAAAATTCCAGTCACACCCCATTTCTAGTAGATATCACTGAGTAGTGAACAAATATGTTATATATCCAAAATTAGTTTGAGTTTGTCAATAGTATGTGTGCTTTTAGTGTGGTAAAGGAAGAGCTATGGAGGGCAGTAAGGAATTCAATTGAGGCTTCCGTGGCGTACGCTGCCCACGTGCTTGCGTCACAGTCAATACGTCGTAGGTTCGATTCTCACTTTAGACAGTGGGATTTTTTAAGCACGAATTTTCAGTTGCTACTATCAATGAAAAATTATTCGAAATAAAATGGGCAAACGGTGTAAAAGTGAAACAGTTCCACTTCAAGAAGGTCTGTATACTTAGAAGATGGTTTCTGTTCGGCTTTCTATCATTCAGTCCCCTTAAAATCTGCGAATATGTGTCAGTAGCAGCCAATACAACTGAAAAATATATCAGCTTCTCCACTCGTTACGGTCGTTCTCACTCCTCTTCCCCTACCTTCCCAATCCCATTCCTTCCCTCCATGACTGTGATTGTGCATTGCACATAAAAGCCAAAATTGTCTATAACACAGGTCATTCTGCAAAAAAAAAAATTGATTGGAAAGTATCAAATTTGGATATATGTATTACAAAAGTTTACCCTGCGGGCTTAAGGATTGTTCTTTGTTCCTAATTGCAGGAATTACATGAATTCCAACGATCAGACTCGGGGTCCAGTAGACACAAAGCCAATTACTTACCTTGCGACTGACTTTGTATAAATTAATGATGTTGGTGATCTTTGAAGGGATTTGCAACCATCTTGAAGCGAACGATATCCTTGCTGAGAAAGTGGAAAGCTTCTGCAAGGGTTCTATGTGATGCAAGAGCTAACTTACAAAAGACGGTAGTTAGCAAATAAAAACAAACATCTCGCATTGATTTGGAGTCTGCTAATCGTTTGGTCAGAACAAATTTGACTAATTTAATCCAAGGGCATATCTTGTATTTTAATTATGATTATAGAAGCCCGGCACTGAATGCGGCTAAAACAGCTAGTTTGTCTGAATCCATCCAGTCTATCTACACTGCACACCCTGACGCTGAATTCGTTATCGCGGGTGATTTCAATGTTCACAACACTGTTTGGCTTAAATATTCCTTGTGCACGGACCAAAAGGGACGTAATACTGAGCTCTTTGCATCGTTAAACGGTCTAACACAGCTACTCGTTTACCAGAAATTGGAGGTCAATTCTCCAATCTTCTTGATCTATTTCTCACCAACCGACCTGAGAAATATTCTCTCTCTGTAATATCCCCATCGCCAATTGGAAATACGGATCACTTCTTGATTCGTGCACAATTTCCTGTTGCAGCACTAAAACCGCTGCCAGTTAAGGCACCCCGCAGAACTGTTTGACATTTTAAAAGAACCAATTGAGGGGCGCTGAACGAGTTCTTCAATGTCTTCAATTGGAAATTGTGCTTCGATTCTAATGACTGCGATGAAGCCTGTAAACTTGTCACTGAGACCATCCTGAAAGGTATGAAGCTCTGCACACCTTCCACAAATGAATGTCTCGTGGCAATTCAGGCTAAGAAACAATCGTTTAAAAATTTTTCAACTCCAGCTAACAGAGAGCTTTATAATGAATCAAGAAATACTTGCAAATCCATCCTTAAACGTGTTAAATTTGATCACGACCAAAAACTTCGGTGGAAGATCCTTCAGAGTCCAAAAGGCTCAAGATCTTTCTGGTCCTTTGTCAAAACGGTCAACAATAATTTGATCTCTTCATCAACACCACCACCACTTGTCGATGGCGACCGTACGGTTATTGATCCGGTTGAGAAAGCCAACCTATTGGCAATAAGTTTCGCGAGAAACTCCACGCTGCCACCTTCAAACCAAACCTCTGCTATCGCAACACCATCAGGTTTTTCGCTGATATTTCCGCACGCGTCTCATATTCAGGATCCTGCAAAAGCTCAATCTTCACAAGTCCGCTGGCCCTGATGGCATTCCCCCCGTTACCCTTAAAATTTGCTTCTCTTCTCTGGCTAAATCTCTTCGCAATCTTTTCCATCTATCTTACTCTTCTGGGTGCTTTCCACGATTGTGGAAAGTCGCGAATGTTCAGCCAATTCCCAAGAAAGGAAGCAAAGCGAACCCCGCTAACTACCGCCCGATAGCCATCACTTCGGTGCTCTCGAAATTGATGGAAACTGCTGTCAATCGCAAAATCATTCACTATCACGAGGATAAACAGTTTATCCACGATCGCCAATACAGTTTCCGTTCTGGAAGGTTGAAGAGAGAGCTCTTGGTCTACTTGTCGGCGCAGGTCAAGTTCTTGTTCTTGACATTGCAAAGCTTTTGACAGAGTTTGGCATGAATGTCTCCTTGGTAAGCTAAAGACCATTGGCCTCGATGCTACCCTCATTCGATGGATTGAGAGTTCCCTGTCCGAACGCATTATACTAGTCGTATTAGATGGCGTTACTTTTTCCTCTTTCGCAACTAATTCTGGTGTCGCTCAGGCTTCTGTCCTATCGCCTACTCTGTTTTTAGTATTCATTAACGACCTTCTATCTTCTACTCTCAATCCAATCCATAGTTTTGCAGATGACAATACTTTAGATAAAACCTTTGAATTTAACTCTGCTGCGGATTCTCACAAGTAATCTATTGCTTCGAAACGCAGGGAGTTATTCAGTTCGCTAGACTCCTACCTCGACTTAATCCTGGAATGGGCAGGAAAAATAGAGTAGAGTTCAACGCTGCTAAAACACATGCCTTTCATCTTTCCCTTAAACGTGATGTTCCAGCGTCGTTGTCTAATTTAGCCTTTAATGGCGTACCAATTAGCTCTTTATATGAATTTATCGTATTAGGTTATTTAACATCCGAATTGGAGCAAACTTATCTTTGATGTTGCCCTGGATACCTCCAAACGCCTAGGTAGTCTTCGTAAACGCAAAAAATATTTTACGTCTCATGACTTAGCAACCATATACAAGGCATTTATTCGACCTCGTTTAGAGTATAATTCGCATTTATGGGCTGGGGCACCTAACACACACCTTGCGCTGCTCGATCGAATCCAAAAACACGCGTCCCGACTAATTGGAGATTACACCATTACGATTTCTTCGAGCATCGTAGGAACGTTGCAGTGCTCAGCATTTACTATCGCTACTTTCATGGTAAATGTAGTGCGGAACTTAGATCACTTATTCCTCCACTTTACAGTTTTCCCCGAAATACTCGTCAAATTAAACGCGCGCACGAGTTTACCGTCAACCCTATTCCTGAAATATAGACAGTCATTCATCCCCCGAACGTCCAGACTTTGGAAGGCATTGCCTGCGAGCATATTTCCAAACAAGTATAACCTTGAGCACTTCAAAAATAATGTCCATCGTCACTGCCGTCTCTCTCCTTCAAAATTCTATACCGACATAACTGTGCAATGCATTATAGGGTGGCCCCCTAAGTTATAATCGGTGCTTTAAAAATAAAAAAACAAAATCTTGATTCACATTTGTATATTCCGAAATCAGCAGTGGAGAGAGTCACTTTACTGCGGGACGTCGGTGGTGGAGGAAAAAGTGTTTGCAAAGAGTTTTTATCTAACTGATTTTTGTGTGCTATCCATGACACTGTCAATGATAGGGCTTGAGTATATGCGAAGACCGATATAGGACTTATTGTTACATTTCTGAAACAATAGACCATTTAATTTAATGGCTCCTGTAAAATAAACGGAGAGATACAAAGATTTATGAATAATTACCCACCAAAACCGAGCTTATAACTCATAAACTGATATTTGATACTTTCTCTGCCTCAGGGCTTATTGTTTACCTAAAAAAAATTTGATTGCAATCTGATATACAAACTTTCTAATGAAAATCATAATATTTTCCAGCATTGAATTCACAAACCCTACCAGGTCTTTTTACTTAACCACTTTACACTTTAATTCGATTGCGACTCATCATCGTGAAAAATGAATTACAAGGCAATTAATTTGCAAATTGTTCTGGTTGTCTGCTATCCTTATACATGGTGCAATTTGTGCTGATCCGAAAACGAGGTGAAAAGGTCATAACTGGGTTCCATAATCGTTTCGTTCCATCGTCGGCTTTTTCTCCTTCCAAGGATACTTCTCGAGTTTCTAATTAATTTGCCGTTAACACATCGCACAATAGGCCAACAAGTAGTCGTCATCGAATTCAATTGATTCGCAATTTGCCTCAGAAATAAGTGCCGGTGCCTGCATTTGAATGAAAAATAATTTTCCATTCAATCTTCCGCCCTTTTTGAACTTAACTAGGCTTTACGTGTGGGATGTCCCAGTAATAAGATGGTGAAATTACCAAATCACCGTATTTTTTTCTATTTTCATCTCTCACTTCTTTAAACTCCATTAAAGTTATTGTGCGAATGTTTTCGATTCCCAAAAGAAACGAAGCCACAAGTAAAATTCCTGGATGGGAATTTATCCCTTTTTTAAAGACGTATCGCGCAATAATTACGGAAGCAATGGCCATATGGACGTTGATCCTTCCGTGAATGAACGACAGTTTTTTTCTATTCTTTAAGAAAATTCGTATCATTGATAAGCGGACAACTACTAGTAAACTGTCTTTTCGCATACAAAGAAGGACTACATCATTTTCTCATTCACTTGTGTTTCGATTGCGCTCCCAATGCACGAGGATTTTATGAAATTGAATGTCTACGAGGGTGTTGAGGAATTCAGGCCATAAATACCACTCCGAATTCCATTCGACTATTCCGTAACCCAGTGATGTCTTTAACAGAAGAATGGAAGGATCGTCAGGCTCCCTTTTCTGGCTTCAGAAATATTTCAGTAGTCGATGTCTCGTTTATGGACCCGTTGATGTAGTGGGACCTGTTGCGGTAAATCTTTAAGGAGTCAGCCGTTTAGTGGGTTCTTATTTCGAATTTATTGTACCATAAAGGGGGGGTTAAGAATTATTAGTTCGGAATATTTAAATTTTCAACTTTTCTTCTTGCAGTTCTCACAATGATGCACTACAAAAAAGGAAAGAATGTTGAGGAGGAACTTACTCGCGAGAACATTCCAATTGAATGCTTACCCGCCGATTATCTTTGGATGCACGTACGTGAAATACAATTAATGAGGTCTTTCATTATGCGTAATGTATTCTTGAAATTCTCGAACAGGTTAAAGGAGGCACGAAAGTATCAAATGTAATTGAATTTGCGAAGAAGGCGATCGATAACAGTGAACATCGAAGTATTGTGTGGTCCGGATCTGGCGGTGGAGTAGGCAAGACAATTTCCTGTGCCGAAATTCTGAAGAGAGATTATCCCATTCATCAAGTAACGCGATTATGTTATCGCAAGTAATTTAGTTTTATTCATATTCTTTATTTGTACGTGCACTAATTTATTAATTTCTGTTTTGTATGGCGGCTTAGAGTGGAAGAGTATTGGGATCCTCAAATGGAAGGATTGGAACAAATTGTTGCTACACGGCAGATTCCTTGCGTGCACATACTTACGACACTAGACGAATTAGATTCAAGTATTTTAGGGTAAGTACACAGTAACCTATTTCGTTTTGGATAAGAATAAGTTCTGATATTTGAGATCTCGGGTTTGAAGACAGATGGCGCCACGAACATCAAATGTTTATATCATCGTTTAATGTCATTTTTCAAACGACGACTGTTAGAATTGCAAATGAACTCATTGTAGTTTTGTTTTGGTAGCTCTTACAAATGAGTAAGTTTAATATTTTTCGAATTGCAGAGTACCGTACCAATCAGTGTTTAGATTCTTGTTTTTGGATGGAGAGACCTGTGAAAAAATGAAAAAAGGGTTGGAAGTCGTTTATAGGGACCATCTTCGTTGACAATCTTCAGATATTGGTTGAACAAATTGAAGCGTGGTCATACATCCGTCGTCGATGAAGAGGTCGCTCAAATAAGGTGACAATGGTGAACAAAGTTCTTCTTCTCACTCGCCAGTCTGCCAAAATGATATTGGCAGACTGGCGAGTGAAGATCAAAGAAATTTATGAAATCGAAGCTATCTCATTTGGACACGTGTAGAATATCCTACATGAATATTTGGACATGAAAAAGCTATCGGAAACATGGAATTGCGTTTGCTCTCTGGAGACAGCAACGAAACAGAATGTTTAAGCGCGATTCGAAGAAGTCGTTTTTTAATTTTAATGAAACATGAATCCATCACTACAAGTCTGAAATTAATATTAACACACAGTTGATTTTACCCGGTTCCTTTGGCCATAAAAGTCATGGTCATCGTTTTATGAGATTCCAAGGGCGTAATCTTCACTGAATATTTGGAAAAGTGTCGAAGGATCACAGCAGTATTATGCTCAATTATTGGACAAATTCACTGAAAACCCGCATAGCGAATGAAAAAGCGATATTGGTTGAATTAGGCAACGAAATGTTGCTGCATCCGCCGTATTCCCTAGATTTGGTCCCCAGCGACTTATTCCTGTTTTCAAACATGAAAGAATGGCTCGACGTAAAACGATGTACATCAAGCGAGGAGGTCATCATCAAAACTGAGTCCTATTTTGCAGAGTGCGATAAATCCTATTTGTTGCGAGTGCTGAAATATGCTGGAATATCTTTGGGCCAAGTGTAACGTGCCAGAGGAATAAACAAGTTCTGGCAACAGCTTAAGGCCGATGCTCAGGATCGCGCCTTGTGGAAGAGAGTTGTTTCTGTCCTATGCCCCTATAGGGGTCTTAACAGGAATTTGATTGATTGATTGAAGTGTAACGTGCTAAAAGAGGACTATGTTGAAAACTAAACCGAAATTTTTCCAAAAAGTGCGATACGTTTTTCTTGTTTGGCACGAGTACTTATTAATAACCCCTCGTATTTTTTATAGTTGTGGTAGTTTGATCTAATTGAATAAATCGAAATTTCGGTACTGAATAGCTGAGTAGTTTTGAAATTAATGACTATATTTCACTGAGACCGAGTTTTAGTCGACACAAAGTCACAGCCCTGGCTTGAAGATGGCTATGATACCTTGGATTTCTAACTCTGCAGCAGCTGAAAGTTTTGAATTTGATAAGGAACTTTCGGGTACGCGCAAGGATGTACATATGTGAGATCGCCATTAATCGTAAATTTGCATTAAAGAAAAAATAATATTGGAGAAAATTCCCTTGTTGAATAAATACAAAGGTTTGGTGTCGTGAAAAAACATACATGTATTGACTTGATTTGAAGAGAATGTGATTAGGATGCGTATGTTTCAGAATTACTTTTTATAATTTATACTTATGCTATAACTAATAAAAAAAATCCTTTCAATTGAAGGTATCAGAATGCAAAAACGAAAACATCTTTTTGGATCGAACGCCCAGATAAACCCAAAGGGTCACAGCGAAATCCTCAACCAGGTGGAAGTGGTGAAAACAAAGGAAAATTTCGACAAGGGCAAAATAGAAAACCGAAGGCACAAAAAGACGATAAGAAATCCAACAAAACTGAATCGGTGGTGAAGATGGAAACTTGATTAATTACAGTTTGATTATTGTTTTAATAAAATATTTGTTATTATTTACAAATGCGAACATTTAAAGCGCTTTTTACATCAGAAAGTTCGTGTTTTGAATAATTGTCTACTATGTGTGTGGTGTGGTTCTTTTATAACTATTTACATATTTTGGCGTTTTTGTACGAGGTTGAAGTGCTTTCTCATCTTTATCTTTTCGGCTCGCAGTACGATGCAAAGCGTTTAATAATGTATTCAACTTACTGTGTTGTCGGTCTGACCACAAGCTGCGATGAAGACGAAGAATTTATCGAACACTATCTTTGTCACTGTCCGCAATTCTTGAACAGTCGTCTCCTTTCTTTAGGCTCCTGATTCTTCTCAGAACTGGACGACATCAGAGACGTCAAACATTAAATCGTGATCCGGTTCGCAAGCCAAGTGGCTATCACAAGAGGAGTAATATCCATCTCATATTCTTAAATAAGGTGAGTACAATGGACCCAACTAGATGGTTCCAGTTCAATGTGGTTCTCTTTCCGAGACCACCCTCCTACAACATTAACCTAAACATGCAGCGTATCAAAACCACACATTACGGCGTCCCTTATTAATGTGTCGAATTCAATTTTATATTGTTATAAGGCCAGATTTGGGCTGTAGTGCCATTGTAGATTAGAATAAAACAAAGGAACTCGCCTGTCACGAGAGCGGAATTGACTACAGTAAAAATATCATAATTTCAAATAATTTTTGTTCCATTCATGAGTTCAAAATAAAATAGATTTATTTGATTCTAATTAGAGTAGATAAAAAAACGGTGGCTAAATTTTGACGAGACAATTTTATCAGCATCGGAGGTTGTGCTCACCTGCCATACAATTTTTGGCCCATGCAACTTTCTTTTCAATATTTTTTTTAAGCACATTGCAAATGCGAATTTTCCAAAAATGACAATCTATTTCCCCATGGACAACTCTACATATGTCGCCATGTCATGAGCCCAAACACAAGAAGATTTGAAGCTTTTTAAAAATAAAGCCAACGGGAAGTTCATCACAAAGAATGTCGTGTACAAGGAAGCCCTCATATAAAGCATCAACTTAATTCATTACATTACTCAGATTTTAAGGTCTGGACTGAGTTTGGCAAATCAGGAGTGTTTGAAGGGATCGGTAATAATTGAAAATTTATTATATATATTTTATTCTTCTTCTACAATGGCGCTACAGCCCAAATCGGACATTGGCCTCCTGATATTCAGGTTCCTTAACATTTTTTTTTATTACTTATTGTAGAAGGGTTGTTAGCCCTTCGCACAACCCTCTTTCTACAAATTTTTCATTTTCTTAGATTGATAGGTGACCATATACCAAGCAGGATATACCAAGCAGGCAATGTGCCGGAATTATATATTGCGCCGACCGGGATTTGAACTCACGACCTTCGCATTACAAGACCAACACACTATCTACTAGGCTATACCCTAGCTATTATATTTATTATATATTTTATTAAGTAAACAAATATTTCTGAAAGGAGAAATTATTTTTACTTAATTATTTTTTGACTTATTCAGCAATAACAATGGGCCTTATAAAATGTCCTTCCTTTTCGTACAAAACACGCGTGTATGTGCTTGTTAAAAATATTTTTAATTTGCCACTTCAAATTAAGAGAAATAGAGTTCAGTTTGAGCAGATTACATTAGTCACTTTAGTATAATATCATTGTGGATCGTAAACATTTCGGCCTTGGTGTTTTTTTTTATTTTTTTCGTTTGAATTTGTGTAAAGGACAATACCTATTCGGGAGCGAAAATTATCGCCTTCCATTAAGCATTGGTAACCCTGACGTACCCGGCGTACCTTTAAAAGTGAATTTGTTGTTCCGGACATTGTTTTATGGATTTTTTTTCGTGGACGATTTAAGTGTTTTTACTATTCTGTACATTGGCCCTGAAAGTGAAGCCAGAAATGGCGTGGCGTTCGTCCTTACGCCGAGAGCGAGAAACAGTCTCATTAGCTGGGAACCAATCTCGGATAGGATTATCGTCGTCAGGCTCAGGACCAGTGTCAGAAACGTCACAATTCTGCAGTGCTACGCACCAACTAATACCGCAACATCTGGTGGCAAAGAGGAGTTTTATAGCCAACTGAGTGCCACCTTCGAACGTGTTCCAAGAGGTGATATTATTATCATCTCGGGAGATATGAACGCCCAGATTGGATCAGACAACACTGGACTAGAACACGTCATGGGAAGGCATGGTGACCCTTGGGTCGACGCGTCACGACTTTGGATTAAGAGACCCGAAAACGGCGAATAATTTGTGGAGTTTTGTAGTACTCGGCAAATGGTCATCGGAGGGACCCTTTTTCCACACAAGAGTCATCATAAAACATCTTGGGTTTCCCCTGATGGTGTTACTCAGAACCAGATCGACCATTTGGCTATAAGTCGCCGATGGAGAAGATGTCTCCTCGATGTACGAGCGAAACGTGGAGCTGACGTGGGGAGCGATCACCACTTGATGGTTGCCTGCTTGAGATTGTGTACAGCAGCTATCCGACGACCACAAATTCTTCAAATGAAGCACAAGTTTAATGTGGATAAACTCAGAGATCCCAACAAAAAACGCGAATACACCACTATTCTACGTGAAAAGTCATCCACATTAGGTGAAAATGAAATGCGCACACTGGACGCCAATTGGGAGGCAACCAGAAACACTTTTCTAACTAGTGCTGAAGAATCTGTGGGATATGTGCAAAGCGGTGAGAAACCCTGGATGTCGTAAGACACATGGGACAAGGTTGACAATCGGAAAAAAGTCAAATTGGCAATCATCTCTCAACCCGATGTCAACCAACGAACGCCCGACTTGAGGCAGAACTACCGCGATGCTCATATACAGCTTAAAAAGGCTGTTAGACGCGACAAGAGAAAGGCCATTGAAGATCTGGCAAACAAGGCAGAATCTGCGGCTTACCTTGGGGATATAGGTTCACTATTTAAAATCATGAAACAGTTGACGAACAGGAATTTCACCGTCAGCTACCTGGTGAGAGATGTCAAAGGAACTCTCCTTAATATGAGTGAACACCAGTTGCAGCGATGGAAGGAATATTTCTCTGATATCTTAAAGATCTTATCAGAGGAAGATATTCCGGAAACAGAACAAGTTCCAAACATCCAACCGCAACAGTCCTCTATTAGGGAAGATCCCCCAGATAAGGAAGAGATAGTTTCCGCCATTCGGTCAATGGCGGGAAGGAAAGCCCCAGGTATAGACGGACTACCAACCGAACTCCTCAAAGCGGACCCGGAAATAACAGCCGATATACTCCTCCCACTCTTCACTAAGGTGTGGAATGATGGAAGATATCCGACTGAATGGAAGGAGGGCGTCATTGTGAAAATTCCGAAGAAGGGCGACCTTCGGGATTGTGGCAATTGGCGTGGTATCTGTCTACTTACTGCCGTATCAAAAATTATGGCTAAGGTAATTCTCAATAGGATTAGTGATGTCGTCGAGAGCACTGTCGAAGTTTATCAGGCTGGATTCCGTAAAGGGTCGTCTATTGTACCGACCACACAAATACCCTACGGATAATATTAGAGCAGTCAGCCGAAATGGGTTCGCCATTACATCTCATGTTTGTGGACTTCGAGAAGGCTTTCGACAGCGTTAAGCGAGATTACATATGGAATGCTTTGCGTAGGAGAGGTATTCCAGATAAGGTCATAGCTATGATTAAAGAATCCTACGTAGATGCAAGGTGTCGCGTCTTGCATAGAGGAGAGCTGTCCGAGAGCTTCCCTGTGCGAACGGGTGTCAGACAAGGCTGCATATTATCACCAGCTCTGTTTCTGGTGGTAATAAATGACATCTTGAAAGCTGCACTGGAAGGTGGGGAAGGTAACGATCTTCAATGGAGACTGACATCTTAAGTCACCTTGATTATGCTGATGACGTGTGCTTGCTTGCACATAACCGTTCGGACTTAGAGTCAAATGTTCGCTCGTTGCATTCTAAATGCAAAGAGGCGGGACTGAAAATAAAAGTGCGTAAAACCAAGTACATGCACATGCGTTCGAACGCAAGCACACCGATTGTTCTTAATGGATAGGATGTGAAAGAGGTGCAAGATTTTTGCTATCTCGGAAGCATTGTCAGCATGGACGGCGGAGTCGAAAAGGATGTTGAGGCTCGGCTAAATAAAGCTCGTCAGGCCTTCGGTATTCTTTCCCCTTTCTGGAGGTTAAGAGAGATCTCCCTTCGCACGAAGCTGCGAGTTTTTGACGCATGCGTCAAATCCGTGTTGTTATATGGTGGAAAGTGACTGTTCGACTTACCAAGAAACTACAGACTTTCGTAAACCAATGCCTCCGGCGCATTTTAGGAATATTCTGGCCAGAAGTAATCTCCAATGACGAACTTTGGAGTACAACTCGCCAGACTAAAATAGGTATTGAGATTCAACGGCGAAAGTGGCAGTGGATCGATCATACTTTGAGGAAACCAGAGCGAAACATAGCAAAACAGGCTCTGGATTATAACCCTCAAGGAAGACGTCGGGTTGGTCGACCATGTAACACATGGAAGCGAGCAGTTGAGCAGGAGGCCAGAGGATTAAACAAGTCCTGGCAACAGCTTAAAGCCGATGCTCAGGATCGCGCCTTGTGGAAGAGAGTTGTTTCTCTCCTATGTCCCTATAGGGGGTCTTAACAGGAATTTGATTGATTGAAATAACCCTGATGTCACGATATCGTTTTCATTTTCGTGGCGAAAAATTGGGCGCCCGGTTTATCTTCTTTATTTCCATCTATGGTAGCTCCCCCCTACATTTAACATAATAGATTTGTGCAATAACGCACGGAAATATTTTATATACGAAAAAAAACCATTATTGAGTACATACATAAATTTTATTGTTCATAAAACGTTTTAAATTTATCTGGTTTATTTGCATTTTGTTTTTGTTTATATCAGTTTTGTTTTTGTATATATTGTTGCTTTTAGTTATATATCTCAAATATTATTCACAAGATTTCGATCACTCTTTAAACAACAAACACAATTACACGTTGGATCCTTTTTTATAAATGATTGGAGATGTGATGGGATGACGCATAGTTTCAAATGTTTTTTTTTTAATTTTTTTTTGGCTAAGAGACAAGATATGAAGGATGGGATCTAAGGAATGAAAAAAGTAGAGTTGCATTAAGCAAATAAAAAACAGAATGAAAATAAAATTTAGAAATATACGTTAGATTAATAAAACTTATGAAAAAACAAGTTATGCTTACGATAAAAATATGAAGAAATGAGTAAATTGAAAGCTACTAATGAGTTTTTTTCTATTATGAAATTTTTTTTTGTCGTGTTATATCATTAGGATAAACAAATCTTTTAAGATTTGCCAGTTTCCTCGCACTATTATTCTTTCTTATTACATTTGTTTAATAATTTTTTTCTTAAATATTCGATTTGCATTAAATTATAATTTTGTTTCCATTTTTTTCTTGCTTGCTTGAATATGTGTCCTAAAATGTTATGGTTCAGGCTTCACTCTCGCCGGGTGCAGCATTTTCTTCTTCGGTAATTGGAACAATTAAATTTTCCTTCGACATGAGGTCATATTTAGTCACGAAATGTGTGAAACGGTGGCATAAAAATGTTTCGGCTTCGAATTCATCGAATATCCGTCTATGATGGAAAAATGCATGCGAAAATATTCGGTAAACGCGCCGACAAACTGAACCGAGTTTGGCAACTGACGATTCTTTTATTGATACCCTGAAATTTGGATTTTTATTAAGATGTTCCGTATAATAATGTACAGTTTTTGGTACCTGCTTGGAAAGTATTTATTGCTATTTAGTAAGCATGCTGCGCCGTCAAGTGTATGACGGGTATAATCAATGGCAGGACATTCTTTTGGTGTTTTATGAGCTGCACAAAGAAATATCCACTGTTCGGTGGCTGTCATCTGTGTACATGTTCCCGGAAAGCATTGAGTTTGTAAACGGACGGCCAGCCCATTCAATTCCATACAGAATTGCCTGTAATAAAAAAATAAAATCTTTTTAAATGGATTTGTCAGTAAATTTTCAATCAATCAATCAAATTCCTGTTAAGACCCCCTATAGGGGCATAGGAAAGAAACAACTCTCTTCCACAAGGCGCGATCCTGAGCATCGGCCTTAAGCTGTTGCCAGGACTTGTTTATTCCTCTGGCCTCCTGCTCAACTGCGAGCTTCCATGTGTTACATGGTCGACCAACCCGACTTCTTCCTTGAGGATTATAATCTAGAGCCTGTTTGGCGATGTTTCGCTCTGGTTTCCTCAAAGTATGACCGATCCACTGCCACTTCCGCCTTTGAATTTCAATACCTATTTTAGTCTTGCCAGTTGTACTCTAAAGTTCGTCGTTGGAGATCACTTCTGGCCAGAATATTCCTAAAATGCGTCGGAGGCATTGGTTTACGAAAGTCTGTAGTTTCTTGGTAAGTCGAACGGTCATTTTCCACGTAGTACAACCATATAATAACACGGATTTGACGCAGGCGTCAAAAACTTGCAACTTCATGCGAAGGGAGATCTCTTTTAACCTCCAGAAAGGGGAAAGAATACCGAAGGCCTGACGAGCTTTATTTAGCCGACCCTCAACATCCTTTTCGGCCCCGCCGTCCATGCTGACAATGCTTCCGAGATAGCAAAAATCTTGCACCTATTCCACATCCTGTCCGTTAAGAACAATCAGTGTGCTTGCGTTCGAACCTATGTGCATGTACTTGGTTTTATGCACATTTATTTTCAGTCCCGCCTCTTTGCAATTAGAATGCAACGAGCGAACATTTGACTCTAAGTCCGAACGGTTATGTGCAAGCAAACACACGTCATCAGCATAATCAAGGTGACTTAAGATGTTAAATAGTCTCCATTAAAGATTTTACCTTCCCCACCTTCCAGTGCAGCTTTCAAGATGTCATTTATTACCACCAGAAACAGGGCTGGTGATAATATGCAGCCTTGTCTGACACCCGTTCGCACAGGGAAGCTCTCGGACAGCTCTCCTCTATACAAGACGCGACACCTTGCATCTTCGTAGGATTCTTTAATCATAGCTATGACCTTATCTGGAATACCTCTTCTACGCAAAGCATTCCATATTTAATATCGCTTAACGCTGTCGAAAGCCTTCTCGAAGTCCACAAACATGAGATGTAGTGGCGAACCCATTTCGGCTGACTGCTCTAATATTATCCGTAGGGTATTTGTGTGGTCGGTACAAGACGACCCTTTACGGAATCCAGCCTGATAAACTTCGAGAGTGCTCTTGACGACATCACTAATCCTATTGAGAATTACCTTAGCCATAATTTTTGATACGGCAGTAAGTAGACATATACCACGCCAATTGCCACAACCCCGAAGGTCGCCCTTCTTCGGAATTTTCACAATGACGCCCTCCTTCCATTCAGTCGGATATCTTCCTTCATTCCACACCTTAGTGAAGAGTGGGAGGAGTACATCGGCTGTTATTTCCGGGTCCGCTTTGAGGAGTTCGGTTGGTAGTCCGTCTATACCTGGAGCTTTCCTCCAGTAAATTTTGGTTACACAATTTTTATTGTTGAACCCTTTCGAGCCAGCTAGGACACTCGACTCACCCTAGTTTTTTTTCCTTTTTTCGATCTGCTTACAACCATTAAATTTAAATCGTTGTAGTTTTGTTATTACTACCTGAGTCGTGATTGTTTTGTTTTTATTATCATGTGCGCGCTACATTAGGGGGTCACGGCCTCGTCGTTCATTCCTAAAAACAAGCAAAGTGTCGGCTAGCGGGATCTTCAGAGTAGTGTTATTGTCCGTGTCAGGCCTAGTACTGTACCGGTTTATAGCCCTTTATTGCTTTTGATCCCGAGCTAGCAAAATTGTCGTTGTTGTTATTGCTGGTTGTATTTGTTATTTATTTTTTTTCCTTTCAATATTATGATCTGTTGCCAAGGCACAGATTTCTTTTTTCCCCATTTTTACGAGATTTGTGTCTAATTTTTTTTCATAGTTGGGTTTTTTTCGTTGATTTTAATTTGTTTTTTTTTTCTGGCTGCTATTTTTGTTTTGTTTCTTATTTTAGGTCTTATTTTAAGTTTAAATAGTTAAATTTTCCGCGTACTGTCATATGTAATTTCTTTTTTTTTCCCGTGCTATAATTTATTTATTGTTTTCTATCGTCTTTCCTTTGGTGCTGGTTTTTTTTCTGCTAGTCATTTAATTATCGTTCTTATTATTTATTATTTTTTTTATTATTCTTTCTTTTCATTTATTTTCAAAAAAAAAAAAAAATGCATCAGTCTTTAAATCGATTTGACTATGGTTAACTTTACGATCGATCAGATTAACGTTCGGGGTCTGCACTCTGCCTATATGTCGCTGTACATCCATAACCAAACTGCAAGACTGGATATTCTAGCACTTGGCGAATGTAAGGTGTTACCGGAAAGTGAACAGTTTTATTCTGTTCCCGGATATAACCTTATTCCCGTATTTTTTCGCCAACAGGGTGTCGCACTCTACATTCGCGATGATGTGTCTTTCCAATTAGTTTCCTATTTAGGGAACTGCTCCAATCCAGAATTTAATTACATTTGGATAAAATTACACATTTAATTCAGACCAAGAAACAAGCATTTGAAACATTTAGAGGCAATAAAACACCTGCCAACAAAGAACTTTTCAATGTGTCAAGAAATGCCTGCGAATCCATACTCAACCAAAAACTTCGACGGAAGATCCTCCAGTGCCCTAAAGGCTCGAGGTCTTACTGATCATTTGTCAAAACGGTCAACAACAATTTCATTTCTTCCTTTATACCAACTCTAGTTGTTGGCGACCGTACCGTGGTTGATCCTAGCGAAAAAGCCAATTTATTAGCAACAAGTTTCGCAAGAAACTCCCACCTTCCACCTTCAAACCAATCGCATCCCACTGCGCATCCTTCACTTGGCACGAATGTCTCTTAGTTAAGCTTAATGTTTGTTCAATGGATTGAGAGTTATCTCTCTGAACGCACTATAGGAGTAGTATTAAATGGCGTTACTTCTTCCTCCTACCCGATTGATTCCGGCGTCCCACAAGGTTCTATCTTATCTCCAACTCTTTTCTTAGTTTTCATAAACGACCTTCTGTCGTTCACTCTCAATCCAATCCATAGTTTTGCAGATGACAGTACTTTAGACAACATCTATGAATTTAACTCTGCTGCGGAATCAAACTATTGCTTCTATTGCTTCAAATCGCAGGGAGTTATTCAGTTCGCTGAACTCGGATCTCAGCTTAATCCTGAAATGGGGCAGGCAAAACAGAGTAGGCCTATCATCTATCCCTCAAACGGGATGTTTCAGTGTTGGAGAATTTCACACTGTTAGGCGTTAAAATTAGTGACCACCTAAATTGGTCCCATCATATCTTTGCAACCATCTATAAGGCTTACATTAGACCACGGTTAGAGTATAACTCGCATGTTCGGGCTGGGGCACCCAAAACACACCTAGCGTTGCTCGATCGTATTCAAAAACATGCGTTCCGATTCATTCCTCCACTGCATACTTTTCCTCGAAATACTCGCCAAGCTGAACGTGCACATGAGTACACGGTCAAATCCTTGCCTTCTCGTACAGTGAAATATAGGCAGTCATTCAGACTTTGGAACGATTTGCCAGCTAGTTTGTTTCCCAACAAGTACAACCTGCTATGTTTCAAGAACAATGTCCACCGTCATTTTCGTTTCTCTCCACCTTAATACCTCCACTTCCTATATCGACATAACTGTGCATTGCATTAAAGGGTGGCCCCCTAAGATAAACTCGGTGCCGAAAAAAAAGTTGAATTTTGTCGGCATAGTGTCTGAGAGTGTTGAGGTTAGAACCTCAATTCTCGGATTTTTTAGAATTTGGAGGTGACCTCTAAAATCTCCTGATTTGTAATTGTTATCTCTCTTTATGC
Source organism: Chorisops tibialis (assembly GCA_963669355.1). Classification (NCBI taxonomy): domain Eukaryota; kingdom Metazoa; phylum Arthropoda; class Insecta; order Diptera; family Stratiomyidae; genus Chorisops; species Chorisops tibialis. The sequence continues at coordinate 112,151,071 of OY770262.1, read as the reverse complement.
GTAACACTTTAATTGCCTCCTTTTTTATTTGGAGATGTATCGGAGGGATGTTTAGGAATATTTGCCGCAGTAGGGCAGGATTTCATTGCACCTGTGATACTAAGACACGCTAGTTTTTGAATTTTTTGTAATATAAGCTGTGCTTTTTGTTGTAACATTTTAGTCCACCAGACTTTTGATCCGTATATGACTGGACTAGTAGATCATCTTGGGCTGTAAACCACATCTTTTGCCAAATAGGATTTTGCAGGGCCAAATCGCCTTTAATGCTTTGGCGGGGTTTCATTCTATATGTTCCAGTTGAGTTTGTTATCAAGTATCACACCTAAATATTTGACATCATCTGAAAAGGGTATTGACGTTCCATTTATAGAAGGAGGTGTTATGCAAATTTTCCTTCTATTTGTAAATGGTACTATCTCAGTCTTACTCGGGTTGATGTTCAAGTTCTTTGACTGACACCAGTTTGTTATCACTTCCAAGGCAGATTGCAGCCTTTCTGACAAAGTTACATCATATTTGCCTCGAATAATAATAACAAGGTCATCAGCATATCCTATTACCTCGTAGCCTTGTTCTGTTAGATGCCCTAGGAGCTCATCTACTACGATTGACCAAAGTGATATATTTGGTCAATCGTACTCCTCCCTGGGGACAGAATCTTTAGCATTCTTTTCGCAAAAACTTTCTGCAGCTCAGCAAAAATACAGTACTTACGATCGCGAGCTTATATTGCCATAAAGCATTTCAAGTACATGCTGGAAGGTAGAATTTTCACACTCTTCACAGTTCATAAACCACTCATCTTTGCTTTCAAGTAAACCGCAGAAAAGGCTTCTCTACGCCAACTTCGACATCTGGACTTCATCGGTCAGTTCACGACGGATATTCGGCATACATCCGGTTCAGATAATGTCGTTGCCGACGCAACAACTAAGCTTTTAGTTGGGAAATTCGCTCGGCCAACTGGCTTGTGGGAAAGCGAAAATATCTCGCCACTCGGCACTTTCGAGCCAGTAAATGAAAAGTTCGCCAATATCCACATTGATTTGGTTGAACCTCTTCTGACCTCGGAAGATTTCACTTACTGTCTTACAGTCATTGAACGCTTCACACGTTGGTCTGAAGTTTATCCAATTGTGGACATTCGAGCAGCAACTGTTGCTAACACACTGGTCAGGCAATACATTCCTCGTTGCGAAACCCCAGTCACGATTGTTACTGATCAAGGACCACAATTCGAAGCACTACTATTTTCCGAGTTAGGCAGAGTTTTCGAATTGAAACGAAGCAGAACTACTGCTTATAATCCTAAAGCTAATGGCATGATAGAACGTTGGCATCAAGTTCTTAAAAGTTCTCTGATGTGCAAGGCACCAGAAGGATGGACTTGCGAACAACCGTTCATTCTTCTCGGACTTCGCTCCATCAGACAAGATGTTGATGCTACTCCAGCTGAATTAGTTTATGGCAAATATTTACAGTTATTTCGATACCCAAATATCGAAATAACTGTAAAAAGGAAAATAAGGTTAGGTGCGGGGATTGAACTGGTCTGATATCCACCAACGTCCATCTCGGTGGCAGTATCGGGCTGGAATGACGTGTTAGCGTGTTGCCGGGGTAACAACGGTAGTCGTGGGGGTTCGTTCCTCCGATGCTGACCATAAAACCATGGCCTATAACAACAAAACGAGCTTTAGAGCTCGTCACGTCGACTTACCCCAGAATAGGTATTCAACAGAAAAATAGGACTTTCTCTGATCGCGGTGTTGACCCGATCAGATGCCTCGACAATAGCTACTGGTATTAGGTCGCCTTACCCTGCCTTAGCCATACAATCTCCAATAAAATTCTTCTTTGTATGGTCCTATGAAGAGAGGGGGAGAAAATGTGGAAGTTACTAGGGAGTGGAGGCTTTTCTTTTTTCGGTAGGATAGAACAATACTATCGTACTACAATAACTTTCACATATTTTTAAACATTTTTTTTTCTCAGCAAGAACCATTCACATGCGATTTCTTTCATTTTTTTTCTCGTAAATTTTGTTATCGATCGTTAAATTGGAACGAAAAAAAAAAATAACTTCATACTCGACTTCGAAAAATTTTGGTATTAAATTCCAAGCTATTGAATTTCGTTCGCATTACGATTTTTTTTTAAGTCCTTTCCTTTTGGGAAAGTAAAATTTAACCTCGTGTCTCTGACTACGATTTCACTATTCACTCGTACTCGATCCCGTCCATTGTCTTCTTTAATTTCGTAATTAGTGAAATTGATTACGGTCTTTTCTTAGAGATACAAAATGTCATTGATTCGAACTCCAGACAAGGCCATGCCTGTGTTTTGTAGCTTGTGCTAGGATGAAATGACAGCAGACGAAGCAGTAGTCACGAAATGCAATCACGAGTTTCATGAAGCATGCCTGACCACGGTAATAGAAATTAAGAAGTCTTGTCCAACGTGTGGACACAAGTGAGTTAAGCAATCGCGCCGCTCGTCCAGTTGTAAGAACCAGAAGCACGATGAAGTCAATACACCCTGAGCATAAAAATACCAGATTTTCTCCCCCAGGGTTAAACGTAGATTTGGTGGACGCGTACTCTACGCCCCTGATGGAACCTTAGTTACGGAAGTGTCTCCAACTCAATCCTCACAGGACTTCTTCTGACCACCATCAATTCAAAAGATGATCCCGCTCACTCGGTGCTAGCCAACCGAAAACAGCTAATTTAGCTGACGAGACAACATATCTAGAAACAAATCTAACTCTTCCTAAGGGCCGAGATTCTTTTCAAAGTTCATCCAATCACCCTTCAAGCAATGAACGAAATCGTGCTTCTGGCAATCATCAGCCATCAGCTCAGCCACTAAGAGACAGTCAATGAGTTGCAGTGGATATGAGAGATATGTCAACAATGTTACGCGAGATGTTCAGAGAAGAGATGGCTCGTAGAACGGAGCCGCCTGAATCTCCAGCCTAACATCGAGCAAGGAAGACGATTATCTCGTCCACCTGAGCGTGAAACTTATGCAGAACAGCACGTGCCTCCTCCTCAAATTATGAGTCGAAGCAATCGTGTATTTCACCAACCCAATTATAGATCGAGGATTTCAAGCAGACCAATTCGATCCTGGGGGTTGATAATACCTTGCTTAGAGCCCAGGAACTCATCTACCGGGCCGAAGTTCTTACTAACACTAATTTAGGAGGCCAGATGGATGTCTTGGCCGGAAATTTTCACCTTCTCTTGCATGGACGTCCAAACAGTCGGTTCTGGACTTGGCATAGGTCGAATCCAGCTCCTACCTGGAACGCTCTGCGACCAGCATTTCTTCAAGCCTGGGAGGATGAGAGCACCGGCTTAGAAATTCGAGGGCGAATGATGAATAAACATCAAGGCCACAATGAACCGTATCCGATGTTTGAACAGGAGATGCTAGAGTTACGAGTCCAATTATCGAATCACATGAGCGACGCTGAATTTATTGAGATAGTTCGAGGAGGTCTGGTAACTGCAAATCAACAACACCTGTCTTTAGATCAGATTGGAACAATAGACGAATTGAGACTTCTTGTATGTAAAATAAGGAGAGTGCGCAGACAAACTAGAAATGGTTATCCACCTGTGGGTCATTCCAGGACTGGATATGGACGATGAGATTACCCACGGATGGCGGAGTTAGACCGGCCTCCGGATTCTTCGAGCGCAGAGGAGTGTATCGATGACCAAACCTTAGCAGAGGTTGCTGCTCTAGTGTGCTGGAACTGCGACCAGACTGGTCACGGTTTCAGGCACTGTAGTGAAGATCTCGAACGTATCTTCTGTTATGGTTGGGAATCATAGGAGTCTTAAGACCACGATGCACTACCTGTGCTCGGGGAAACTGGGAAACGGACAGACGAGCCACGGGTCTCCCTCGTCCGGTCCTGTAACACCCGCAGATAACTGGAGGCGAGAGCACGGATCTTTAAAACCTCCCTCTCTCCATGTGGCCATACAAAGAAGAATTTTATTGGAGACTGTATGGCTAAGGCAGGATGAGCAGGGTAAGGCGACTGAGGGCGGAACTAAAAAAATTGAAAGCAAAACTGCAAGAATAGTAGGACCCGACCAAAGGCACTAAATCTGACATAAACTTTCAATTTGGGAATGTATTTTGTAAAAACAACTACCACTCCTCCCTCGCTGATTTGTATAATTGCAAAACGTGATATCATTAATCGAGTACGTTTACAGTCGCGACAACACAAAGCTCTCTGACTTGTTTTCGTGCAGTCGTTTGAAATGATTGATGCATGGAAGTCAATGAAATCACTCGTTCCGACCCGCGGCATTTGGGAAAGTTTCTCGCCAGGTAACTCAGTTTCACTTTCAGCGATGTGTTCGCAATCGATTCCGATTATCTCCGTAATCGTAAAATTCCAACTCAGATAATTTCTCCGTACGAATTCGACATCGTACAAAAAAACCCTAACTAAATCGATAGCCCTCAGATCCAATTAACCGCGGTATTCCGGGCCCTAGTTATCACCCTGCAATCAGCTAATTTCAAATATCCAAGCAACTACGATCCTTACCGTAAATGCTCGTACTTCCATACGCCTTCGTCCTGAGCCTCGGGCATCGTCAGGATCAGCTCGACGTTCGACGGGTCTCGCTTGATCATCTGCTGAATGTACTGCTGCACCGCAAGCGTGCTGTCCATCTCCTCGAGCGGTTCATCTGGCCAACGGCAAAAATCCTGAAAACGAGACGAAATTATGCCACAGCTAAAATCGGGTGAAACGCGAGGCGAAAAAACAAGATCGCTCGGAAAACTTTTCTTTTGTGACAGCTGCTCGCGAGTCAGCCAAGCCCAGGATGCCGAGCCTCGCGCTTTGCAGCTCGACTTTCCGCACTCGGGCTTGTTCGCTTCACTTTTGCTGGTTCACATAGTGCGATTTTTGTTGAACGCGGATTTACCTTCGCTTTCGTTCCAGGCCTATTCCTTCGCAAAATAGTGGAGCCGTCGGCCATCTTCATGATTGGGGCTGCTGCTTCAACTTCACGTCGCGCTGGACGAGAAAAAAGTTTTGACAGAAAATTTACGGAGCTCAGGGATGACAACTGTTCAAGGAGAAAATTTCGCAATATTTAGTTGCGCTAGTCGACGGCAGGATTGGAATTTGAGGTCAAAGTGGTTCATGTACGAACTGGAGTGCCGTATAACACTTTCAACTACAGTTTGAGAGCATCTAGAGAAGTAAATGGAAATACACTGCGGAGTATATCTGTAAACGCAGTTAAAATATGCTCATTTTTGAAATTAATTTAGTGAAATACCGTTGTTTTTTAATTGATTATGAGGGATTAGACGGAAAGAGTAGCAAATAATAACAATTCACAACTGATCGCTGTAATTACCGTTAGTTTAACTTTGCTTCAATTTAGCCGGAGCATAAACGGTCCCAAGCCCGGTTTGAGAAAGGAACATGGAGTTAACCTGAATGGCCAGTAGCACCAGTGCGTCTCTGGAAGTAGGCAAAAAGTATGACAAAGTTGGACTCGCAGCATAGCTGTGAGAACTCCAGCATGTCATATTTAGCTCAAAACTCCCACCCTTTTTCTCCTAGGGTGTAATAAATAAGTAGGACCGATCCTCCAGGTCGGGGGTTGGGCACCGGAAATAGAACACTGTCCAGAAACCTGAAGAACAGCCTCGGAAAGGATATACTCAACGGCAACGATCCCGCAAACGAAAAATGGACTACTCTATTGGATCTTGGAATGTTCGATCCTTATTTAGGACAGGAGCTCTGAAAGAGTTTCTCGAAGAAGTAGCAAAACACAACATCAACATAACTGCCATCCAAGAAACGAAATGGCTCGGTAGTGAAATCATGGACATGAGATCACACACAATCTAACCAAGTGGAAAATTGTCGGGAAGCAGAGAGTTTGGAGTCGCTTTTGTCGTTGACTAAAAATTTAAACAGCAGGTCACGAGCTTCAAACCAATAAGTGAAAGATTGTGTGCAATCCGAATAAAGACTAAATTTTTCAACACTTGGTTGATCAACGTTCACGCACCAACAGAAGACAAGGACGATATAACTAAAGACGAATTTTATGCCACCCTAGAGACAACCTATGATTCACTGCCCTCGAATGACCTAAAAATTGTCTTAGGGGATTTTAATGCAAAAGTCGGAAAGGAGGAGGCTCATAGAGGAACTACAGGAGGGCACAGTCTCCATGACATAACCAACGACAATGGCCAACGTCTTATTGATTTCGCAAGCAGCAAAAATATCATAGTAAGCTCTACGTGCTTCCCACATCGCGATATTCACAAACGAACGTGGGCATCACCAGATGGTCATACCTTCAACCAAATAGACCACGTTCTAATTGAGAAAAGGGCTGCTTCCAGCATACTTGATGTACGAACTCTCCGCGGTGCGAATTGTGACTGATCATATATCTAGTCAGAGCCAAGTATCGATGCAGAATAGCTTGTCGTGGATATTCGAAAACGAGTGAGCTTGCAAATTCAATGTCGACAAGCTTAACGACGAAACGGTGGCGCAGGCTTACATGTTAGCATGTAATAAACACCTGACAATAATATATGAAAACATTCAAAATATGCCAGTGGAGAATGCAAATACGAGACGGCATCAAATCCTCCGCAGAAGAGGTATTAAGATATCAAGCACGGCGAAAAAATAATGATTGGTTCGACCAAGAATGTCGCGACGCAATAGATAGAAAGAACGAGGCTTACAAAATTTTTACTGAACGACCAACACGAGCCAAAAAAGAAAGATATGACGAGCTTAGGCGATATGCGAAAAAGACTTGCAGACGAAAACAAAGGAAGTACCATAATAAGAAAATACAAAAAAATGGACGACGACATGAGAAAAAATAAAACGCGGGGCGCATACGCAACAGTAAAAGACTTAAAAAAGGGATATAAGCCAAAAACCAGTCTCTGCAAAGACGCACAGGGCAACATCATCAGTGACACACAAGAAATCAAAAGGAGATGGGCTTCATACTTTGAACATCTTTTGAATCCCACCCCATTAACACCGATCACGACAGACAACATTTCAATTGAAGCCTCAACTGACGAAGATGAACCATCATCTACACTACCCAGGCTTCCTGAAATCAAAGCAGCCCTATGTGACCAGAAACTAAACAAAGCGCCGGGAATTGACGAAATACCAGTTGAACTTCTGAAAAACGGTGGAAATTGTGTCGCTGAAATACTGCACAACATGATATGCAAAATTTGGACAGAGGAAATCATACCCGACGATTGGCGAAAAAGTATTATATTATATGTCCAATTTACAAGAAAGGAGACAAACTCTGCTGTGAGAATTACAGAGGAATAACATTGTTGTGTACGTCCTATAAAATACTGACAAAAATAATTGAACGTCGTCTTAAGCCCTATACTAATCAAATAATTGGCGAATACCAAGGCGGATTCAGAACCGGACGATCTACAACAGACCAGATATTCTCGGTGAAACAGGTGCTTGAGAAATGCTGGGAATATAACACAGACGTGCACCAAATCTTCGTAGATTTTAAACAAGCATACGACAGTATCGATAGGAGCGTACTGTACCAATTCATGCTTGACTTTGGAATTCCTCCAAAATATTCCGACTAACAAGACTCATAATGACGAACACTGAATCCCAAGTGAGAATATAAACCGAATCCACAACCAGCTTTCGAACGGAATGTGGTTTAAAGCAGGGAGATGGTCTAGCCCCCATGCTTTTCAACTTGGCACTAAAGTATATCGTCCGAAAAATCCTAGTCGACACCAACGGGACACTACTATTCAAGTCCACCCAACTAGTAGCATACGCTGACGACATTAACATTCTAGCAAGATCCTTCCCTAGTGCTAAGGAGGTATTTGTCAATCTTGACTCCGCCGCAAAAGAAGTCGGGTTGCCCATTAACGAAAACAAAAGAAAAGTAATGACGCAAATAAGAAGGAGAGCGCCTATCAGACAAAACATAACAATTGCGGAATATAATTTGGAGAGTGTCGACAATTTCATATATGTAATGAAACAGACGAAATCAAACGACGGATAATATTTGCAAATAAGACGTATTATTCGGTACTTCCCATAATGAAATCCAAGAAAGTGCACAGGAACAATAAGCTGCGGATTTATAGAACTATTATACGACCTATGCTCTGTTATGGCAGCGACTGACGTGAACTTCCGAAAAAGCAGTTAACGCATTTGAAAGAAAGGTATTCCGAAGAATTTTAGGACCTGTGAAGGAAGGAACGGAATGGCGAATAAGATACAACCATGAGTTGTATCAACTCTACGACGAGCCAGAAGCTTCAACGTTCATCAAGCTACGTAAACTGCAGTGGGCTGGCCATGTAGAGCGAATGGAAGACAGAAGAATCTCCAAATATGCTCTGAAAGGCAAAGCGAGTGGTAACCGGCCAGTAGGCAAGCCACGCAAGCGATGGGAAGACTCGGTTGATGAAGATAGCAAAGCCATCTTAAAAATTAGCAGCTGGAGGACGCGGTCTTTGGATCGAGACGATTGGAGGCGACGACTTCAAGAGGCCAAGGCCCGATTTGGGCTGTCGCGCCATTGGTGATGATGATGAACACAGTTTAGGAGGTCACCTCATAATGCTATGCACGGCTGAGTCGGTATAGGCATTGGAGAAAAAAAACTAAAGTTGGGTTAATTTAATTTAGGTGGAGAAAGACTGCCTATATTTCACTATTCGAGAAGGCAAAGGTTTAACGGTGTACTCGTGTGCGCGTTCAGCTTGACGAGTATCTCGGGGAAAATTATAGAGTGGAGGGACGAGTGTGCTTAGTTCCGCTCTACATTTATCATGGGAGTAGCGATAGTAAACGCTGAGTACTCCGACATTTCTGCAATGCTGGAAAGAATCGATAGAAGACGTGATGGTCTCGTCTCAGATCAGTCGGAACGCATGTTTATACTCTAGATGAAATCTGAGAGTATTATAAGTTTGCCACAAAGTTTGTAACGCCAAGAAATAAGGCTCGGAGAAAAAAATTAATGATACAGAAGTTAATATAATCACTCAAAAATCTCAAAACCGGATGTCCGTCCGTCTGTCTGTCTGTCCGTCCGTGTCCTCTCTAGCTTGAGAACGCGTTGAGCTAGAAAGTTCAAATTTTGTATACGTCGTTTTTAACAAAAAAGTAAGGTCAAGTTCGTGAACGAGCCAAATCGCTCCACCCCTTCTACCCCCTCCCATACAAAATGACACAATTACGCAATTTATCAATAAACGGTTTTTCTCGAAAAGTATACATGCTATTGATATGAAATTTAGAATATAATACTTTTATAATGATATCATTCTACTGTATAAAAATTACATGTGTCCTCTTCCTCCTTCCACCACCTCCCATACAAACTGCACTTTTTCATGAAATGCTTTAAACCAATTTACTCAGTGCGTATAAAATTGATTGAGCTGAAATTGTGCAGTAACTATTTATTTATAATTATTAATAAGATCAAAAAAAATTAGATGAATAGCATTACCCCTTCTACCCTCTCCCATACAAAATGACACAATTACGCAATTTATCAATAAACGGCTTTTCTCGAAAAGTATAAATGCTATTGAAATTCAAATTAACAAAATTAACAAAAGAAAAGTAATGACGCAAATAAGAAGGAGAGCGCCAATCAGACAAAACACAACAATTGCGGAATATAATTTGGAGAGTTTCGACAATTTCATATATGTAATGAAACAGACGAAATCAAACGACGGATAATATTTGCAAATAAGACGTATTATTCGGTACTTCCAATAATGAAATCCAAGAAAGTGCACAGGAACAATAAGCTGCAGATTTATAGAACTAAGTATTATACGACCTATGCTCTGTTATGGCAGCGACCGACGTGAACTTCCGAAAAAGCAGTTAACGCATTTGAAAGAAAGGTATTCCGAAAAATTTTGGGACCTGTGAAGGAAGGAACGGAATGGCGAATAAGATACAACCATGAGTTGTATCAACTCTACGACGAGCCAGAAGCTTCAACGTTCATCAAGCTACGTAAACTGCAGTGGGCTGGCCATGTAGAGCGAATGGAAGACAGAAGAATCTCCAAATATGCTCTGAAAGGCAAAGCGAGTGGTAACCGGCCAGTAGGCAAGCCACGCAAGCGATGGGAAGACTCGGTTGATGAAGATAGCAAAGCCATCTTAAAAATTAGCAGGTGGAGGACGCGGTCTTTGGATCGAGACGATTGGAGGCGACGACTTCAGGAGGCCAAGGCCCGATTTGGGCTGTCGCGCCATTGATGATGATGATGAACACAGTTTAGGAGGTCACCTCATAATGCTATGCACGGCTGAGTCAGTATAGGCATTGGAGAAAAAAAACTAAAGTTGGGTTAATTTAATTTAGGTGGAGAAAGACTGCCTATATTTCACTATACGAGAAGGCAAAGGTTTAACGGTGTACTCGTGTGCGCGTTCAGCTTGACGAGTATCTCGGGGAAAATTATAGAGTGGAGGGACGAGTGTGCTTAGTTCCGCTCTACATTTATCATGGGAGTAGCGATAGTAAACGCTGAGTACTCCGACATTTCTGCAATGCTGGAAAGAATCGATAGAAGACGTGATGGTCTCGTCTCAGATCAGTCGGAACGCATGTTTATACTCTAGATGAAATCTGAGAGTATTATAAGTTTGCCACAAAGTTTGTAACGCCAAGAAATAAGGCTCGGAGAAAAAAATTAATGATACAGAAGTTAATATAATCACTCAAAAATCTCAAAACCGGATGTCCGTCCGTCTGTCTGTCTGTCCGTCTGTGTCCTCTCTAGCTTGAGAACGCGTTGAGCTAGAAAGTTCAAATTTTGTATACGTCGTTTTTAACAAAAAAGTAAGGTCAAGTTCGTGAACGAGCCAAATCGCTCCACCCCTTCTACCCCCTCCCATACAAAATGACACAATTACGCAATTTATCAATAAACGGTTTTTCTCAAAAACTATACATGCTATTGATATGAAATTTAGAATATAATACTTTTATAATGATATCATTCTACTGTATAAAAATTACATGTGTCCTCTTCCTCCTTCCACCACCTCCCATACAAACTGCACTTTTTCATGAAATGCTTTAAACCAATTTACTCAGTGCGTATAAAATTGATTGAGCTGAAATTGTGCAGTAACTATTTATTTATAATTATTAATAAGATCAAAAAAAATTAGATGAATAGCCTTACCCCTTCTACCCTCTCCCATACAAAATGACACAATTACGCAATTTATCAATAAACGGCTTTTCTCGAAAAGTATAAATGCTATTGATATGAAATTTGGAATATAATACTTGTAGAATGATTTCATTCTACTGTATAAAAATTACATGTGTCCTCCCCCTCCTTCCACCACCTCTCATACAAACTGCACTTTTTCATGAAATGCTTTAAACCAATTTACTCAGTGCGTATAAAATTGATTGAGCTGAAATTGTGCAGTAACTATTTATTTATAATTATTAATAAGACCAAAAAATTTTAGACGATTAGCTTTACCCCTTCTACCCCCTCCCATACAAAATGACACAATTTCACAACTTTATAAAAAGTCGATTTTCCTGAAAAGTATGAATGCTACTCATCTGCAATTTAAAACATTTCAAAAGCATGATGTTTATAGTTGTTTCTGAAAAGTCATTAAAAACTCGCCCCTCCTTCTATCACCTCCCATACAAACTGCTCTACTTTACTACATCCAATACACTAATTTTCTCAGTGCCTATTAAATTTTTAAATCATAAATTTTGCATAAAACATTTTGATAGCAACCTTAGCGTCATGTGAAAAAATTAGTTCAATGTCGTCACCCCCTCTACCACTTCCCCTACAAAATTTCTTCAGATACAAAAATTTCTCTTTCATCTAGAGTATCGCACGATTGGGCTTTATGCCCAATCGTACTCCTGTTATGTTTTTGAATACGGTCGAGAGGTGTGATTTGGGTGCCCCAGCCCAATCATGTGAATTGTACTCTAAACGTGGTCTAATGTATGCCTTATAGATGGTTGTGAGATCGTTCGGCGTGAAATACTTTTTGCATTTTCGCAGAACACCTAGACGTAGAGGCATTGAGGGCAACATGAAAGATGTGCTGGGCCCAATTCAGGTGGTCATTAATTTTAATGCCAAGAAGTGTGAAGTTATCCGAGGTGAAAAGTTGTGCGCCACCATACATTTTGAGATAACACTGGAACATCACGTTTGAGGGATAGATGAGAGGCCTGTGTCTTGGAGACGTTGAACTCTACTTTATTTTTCCTGTCTCATTCCAGGATTAAGCTGAGGTCCGAATTCAGCGAACGGAATAACTCCATGCGATTGGAAGCAATAGAATACTTGTGTGATTCCACAGCAGAGTTAAATTCATAGGTGTTATCTAAAGTACTGTCATCTGCAAAGCTATGGATTGGATTGAGAGTGGACGACAGAAGGTCGTTGATAAAAACTAAGAAAAGAGTTGGAGATAAAACAGAGCCTTGAGGGACGCCGGAATCTATTGGGAAAGAGGAAGAAGTCCATCTAATACTACTCGCATAGCGCGTTCAGAAAGAAAACTCTCAATCCATTGAACAAGGGTAGCATTAAGACCTATGGCCCTAAGTTTAAATATGAGACATTCATGCGAAACTCTGTCAAAAGCTTTTGCAATGTCAAGTGCAAGAACTTGACCTTCGTCGTGTTTATGTATGCATGAGTTCCATCAAGTGGACCTAAAGATCTCCCGTCAACCTTCCAGAACGGAACCCATACTGCTGATCGCTTTGCTTCCTTTTTTTGGAATTGGCTGAACATTCGTAACTTTCCACATACGTGGAAAGCACCCAGAAGAGTAGGAAAGATAGAAAAGATTGCGAAGAGGTTTAGCCAAAGAGGAGCACTTTTAAGACTAATGGGGGAATACCGTCCGGACCAGCAAATTTGTAAATATTGAGCTCTTGAAGAATGCTGGAAATAAGTCTCGTGCGAAAATGTAGTAGTAGAGAAACTAGAATCACTTAGAGCGGGAGGCGATTGGTTTGAAGGTGTAAGGCGTGACTTTTTAGCGAAACTTGCTGTTAATAAGTTATCTTTTTCGACAGGCTCAATAACGGCACGGTGGTATTGAAGAAGAAATGAAATTGTTGTTGACCATTTTGACGAATGACCAGTAAGATCTCGAGCCTTTAGGGCACTGAAGGATCTTCCGTCGAAGTTTTTGGGCATTCTCAAATTTAACACTTGTTTCTTGGTCTGAATTGCATCGAGACATTCTTTGTTGAACCAAGAGTCCTTCGACGGCCTAACTCTTTTATGACTGGAAGGTATGTAGAGCTTCATACCTTTCAGGATAATCTCGGTGACAAGTCTACAAGCTCTATAGTCATTGAAATCAAAGCACAATTTCCAATTAAAGGCCTTGAAGAAGTTATTTAGCGCCCCCCTATTGGCTCTTTTGAAATGCCCTAATAACTCTAGCCTGCGTATTGACTTTCTATGCATCTTCAACTTGCCCCAAGAATAATAAAGTTGCGCCCGACTTATTGGCAGTTTATTTAATCAATCCTGTCTAAGGTTTCAAGCATTTGCTCAAAAAAAGAGAACAAAAAAACCGTCGAAAAATTAAATTAAATTAATCAACCTATTTAGTAACGCGAAAAAATTTAGATGAGAATGTATTTTATTAATTAAAATAATCTGCTATACCACCCGTTTTTCTTAAACATCACTGAATACAAACTTCTAGGAGTAACACATGATAAAATCTCACCCAGGACAAATGTATGTACATATATCGTGCGAGTTTAGATCTAAATTAACTATAAATTTCTAACATACTTTTGCACTTTCATAATTAAAAACAGAATGGTAGTAATTTTATTATTCTCTTCGCGGAAAAAAATTCCAACATCCTTGCATTATCAACTAAAACAATTTATTATTCAATTATGCCAGGTTAAGCCGATAATAATTTATCAAAATAGATATCATTGTCAAACCCTTCCCTTGTGTTCAAGCGCTAGACTAGATCACGGGAGATATAAATATTCGATAAAATTAATTAAAAATTATACAGGAATTATTTGCAAATTTTTCATTAAGGATAGAGATGTTGATTTGTATTCAGGGATCTAAACTATTCCCTCTGTGTTTTACATTAGCCGTATTCACATTTCACTCCTTCATTCCATTTACAACGTGGCAAAAGTGAGGAGACCAGGTTAATTAGAATTAATGTGAGATATAGAAGAGAGCACAACACAGGGACTCAAACAGAAGTGTCGCACCCCAATCTAATTCACTTTTAAATAATTCAGTTTACTCGTATGAACGAATACAGACACGGCTTTAGTTTCTCATATATGGTAATGCTGGGAACTCTTTAAGGATCGGATCCACTGGAACGTTTTCTATCTTTCCGAAGCGATTCAAAGCACGTCTATGATACGACCCTAATGGGATTTTATACCTTGTGCACATGCAGTTCTTAAATTTTCGACTTCATTTTATTAGCAACAAAAAGGATACATGCATAGTACGTGTTAAGTTTCAACTAAAAGGAGGATAAGGGAAAACCGGGCAAATCGATGATTTTTGAAGACGAACAAATAAAAAGAGGTTTTGTGAGACGTGCAGCACAGGAATGACTCGAAGTAGTATTATGCAGTATGCATCGGGTGAGTGGTTTCAACTTGATCTCTAAACTTTTACGAGTATGTTGCAAGTTTCTGTTAAATTCTCTTGTTTGGAAATTTGCCCATGTATACTTGATGGTCATGACTGCGCGCAAGAACCAGGATATATTTCAACTGGAAGAATAATGTAAACACAAAGTTGATGCATTTCACATCCGTATAGAAGGATGTCAAAGAAGTTCAGAACTCCCTGGTGGTCGAAAGAAAAAGAAATGGGTGGTTTTTCGTTTTGTTTGAAGAAGGATACATTTACGAGTATGTCTTAGCAATCGTGCAGTTTTCCTTGAGGAATTCACCGTGCCCTACTATTTGTTTTGTTACGTTACTATAAACTTTAACCCAAACGTTAACTAGAAATAAAGATAGATACGACACTCTCTCTTTAACCGAAAATAGTTTTCTATTGTGTAATTTTCGTTTGCTTTCTCATTCAAAATGAATTTGATCATCATTAGTGTTAATAAATTAAAAAATAAATCTCTTAACACTTTCCTTTAGGTTTCTAAATTTCAGGTTTGATTTATAAAGATGGGTTACGGTTTCCTTCAGAATCCATTTATTTGACAAATCACTCTGAAACTATTTAGAAGCTGATAGGCCTCAAAAGTGTTCTATTACAGAAACATATTATACACATGTTAGGCATCACGGTGGACACTTAAGTGAGGCTATGAATCAAATCTGCCGTTTAAGTGAAATCTGATGGCCAGAAAGGAGTGATGTGTTGTCGTTCGGAAAGTTGACTTAATCATTTATAACAGCCTTCCCTTATCCACTTATCAATAAATTTTCATGCAGCCATTTTTTGCCTTTATTGCGTCATCTAACGATTTGTTTCACCTTGAGAAATATTATTTTGTTCTTTTGTAAGAGAAATATATATTTTTGATTGTTGTTTTAAGGGGTTACACCACTCTAGAAGCACTAAACCAACCCGAATTTTTGATTTTTTTTGAGGCGGGACGGAAAATTGATGGGTAATGATTTTCAATTTTTGAAGCACACAAAGATGATTTTTTCTTGGAAAAAATTATAAATTGCGTTGCAGCTGTTCCTATAGGACGTGTAGGGAATATACCGTCAGTCAGTGATCGCCCGTGAAATGCAACACTATAACATCCAAACCTTGGGCTTAAAATCAGGAGAATATCCAACTTCGAGCAGAAACACCATTTTCTACATTGGTTTTGATTGTGAAGGCAAAGTTGGCATGGCGGTCGGCCTTACAACGAGAGCTGGGAATTAATCTTGGAATTATCGTCGTCAGACTCAGAGCCAAGGTCAGAAACGTTCTCAACTAATGCCACAAAACCGGATCACAATGAGGAGTTTTATGGCCAACTGAGTACCACCCTCGAGAGTGTTTCAAGAGGTGTTACTATTGTCATTTCAGGCATCAGACCGCCAATCCTTTGGGGAGATGTCAACGGAATTTTCCTTAAGGGGGTTTAATACTTGAAAATCATGAAAATAATTAAAAAAATTTTATTGGCTTAAAAAATTCTACAACTCTTTCTGCACATTTTGCAACTTGTCCCGTTTATTTCAGATCAGTATATTCAGATTTTTCAAGAAAATCTAATTCTTGTGAAGTCGTTGAACTGTATCATATTGTATGGGAGGGGGTAGAAGGAGTAAAGCTAATCGGTTAATTTTTTCCCGATATTAATAATAATGGTAATTAAGGATTTAATACAACATTTTAGCTCGATGAAAGTTACACGTACTGAGAAATTTGGTCTAAAGTGATTCATGAAAAAGTGTAGTTTGTATGGAAGGTGGTGAAAGGAGTGAGGAAACTCAAGCAATTTATATATCAAAAGACTGCATCTATGATAGAAATAATATATTCCAAATTTCAAATTAATAGCTTTTTTAGTTTCCAAGAAAATTTAATTTAATAGAATGAAAGGAAGCCCCAGTTTTAGACGGACAACCAACCGAACTTCTCACAGCAAACCCGGAAATAACATCTTATATACTCCTGCCACTGTTGAGTGTGGTGTAAACTGAGTCAAGATACACAACTGAATGAATGGAGGGCACTAAGGAGCAACTTTCGAGATTGTGTCAATTGGCGCGGTGTCATCAAAAATCATTGCCAAGGTAGTTCTCGATTTTATTGGTGATGTTGTAAACATCTCTCTCAAAGTTTATCAGACTGCAATACGTAAAGGATCGTATTAGTGATGTCAAGTTTCGTTACTATTCGGTACCAGTAACTATTCGTTACTTTAAGGAAAGTAATCGTTACATTTTATTCGTTACTAGGTACTCGTTTATTTGAAATGACAGCCATATCATGTTGCAGAGATGGCTAAGCCAGTTTAGCACATCATGAACTCAATTAGAAGAAATCGGCCTCTAGTCCCCATGCAGTAACTATGTGCAATAAGAAATCGGTATTGATTTTGTTGGCCTAGTACGTGTATCAACACAATGATGCCAAATCCAATTTTTGAATTCTCTTCAAAGTAGAAAATCCCCTTAAACACTAACGTAAATAAAGGAAATAACTTTTATTAAATCAAAATTTTCTTCAACGAAAATCTCTCAAATTGATAGCAAAAAATCCCTTTATCATTCCGAACATTAAAAAATTCTGCAATCTGGTATCATTGATACCACAACCCTAACACTAGTAACGACTGCCAGCACTGCCGATTGAGCCGAGCGCCATAACTCCACTCGACGACATTCTTAGTGTTGAAAGAAACCAAACCAAAAAAAAAAAAAACACATCGTTTTCTCAGTGGACTTTACTGTAAGTTAGAGTGAGATTATTCCTTTTCGTTCTTTCTTTGGGATGGCACAAGTGTGATGTAACGAAAAAAGGAACTAAACGTTACTCTCGGTATAAGTTCTTTTTTTTGTATGCAGAACGAAAACGTTACTTTCGGTATAAGTCTTTTTTTGTGTGCAGAACGAATACTCAAGTAACGAAACACTTTAACAGTTCAATTACTTTTTTGGGAGCTCATTTCGTTACATAAGTAACGAGCATAAATCTGCGTTGGTACTCGTTACTTCGGACTTGGTCATTAACGAGTACTTGTGTAACGAATAATTACTTTTTCCACATCACTAGATCGTATAGCATAGACCATAGAAATAGCCTACGGTGAAATGGGATTACCTCTACTTCTCATGTTTGTAAATATCCAGCAGGCTTTTGTCAGCATTAAGCGAGATTACAAATGGAATGCTTTGCGTAGGAAATGCATTCCAGATAAAATTATAGCTATGATGAATTATTCTACGAAGACGTAAGCTATCTAAAAGCTTTCCTTGTGCGAATCAGTGTCCGACAAGACTGCATATTATCAGCCCTGTTTCTGGTAATACTAAATGACTTCTTGAAAGCTGCAATGGAAAGTGGAGACTGTTTCATTGATTGTGCTGACGTTTGACGTTTGTTCGCTTGCGTACAACCGTATTTGGTTGCATGCAAAGTGACCAATGCCTTCTACGCATATTAAGAATATTCTGACCTGATATGAGCTCCAACGACAAACTTTGGAGTAGAACTAGGAAGACTGAAATAGATATTAAGATTCAAGCTTGGAAGTGGTAGTGGATCAGTCACACTTTAAGGAAACTAGAGCAAAGTATCTCCATATAAACTCTGGATAATAACCCTCAAAGAAGACGTCGGGTTAGTCGACCATATAGCAACGAGCATTTGAACAGGAGACCAGAGAAATAATCAAGTCCTAGCGACAACTTAAGGCCGAACCTCAGGATTGTGTATTGTGGAAGAGAACTGTTTTTTGTTCAATACCCCCCAATAGGGTCTTAACAGGAAATCCAATTGATTTATCGATTATTTTCTATATTTTATAACTATATATGCCAAACGGATTTGAAGCTTACGTCGAATTCTTGGAGCTTCGTGAGGAGATATTTCTTCACCTCCAAAAACGAGGAAAGGATGCCAAGGAATTAACGAGCTTTATTTGTAAGAAACTCAACAGCCATTAATGCTATGGCAGTAAGAACACATATACCGCGCCAATTGGTACATTCTCAAAGGTTGTCCTTCATCGGCACTTCGACAATGGTACCCTCTTTTTATTCTGTTTAGAATCTTCCTTGATCCCACACCTAAATAAAAAGTGGGATAAGAATATCAATTGTCAGTTCCAGATTCGTTTTGGAGTTCGAATGGTTGGCCCTTGGAATTTCTCATTATTGACCGAATTGCGGAAATATTTATAATTTTTTATCTGAGAGATTGTTCTTAGTAGATGTTTGATGCGGTTGAGTTTTGTCTAATGGCTCTGTTCTGGAAAGATGTTTATAATATCAGAAAAATAATCCTTTTATCGCCGCAACTGTTACTTAGTCATATTACGAAGGGACCTGTTGAGATTTCTTACTAGGTGATTTGAGCCGAAATTTCTGCGCGACCACTGTTTCATAGTTTTCAATAGCGAAACTATATCCCCAAGGGAAGCCGAAGATTCTGTACGATTGGTTAGCTCAGCAATGGACTTTGGTCACGTACAGGATTTCAACATCAGACGTAATGTGTCGAATATTACTAGGCAAGCTATTTGATCTTCTCCTTTTTTAATGGCACTACATTGGGCCTTGGCTTTCTGACCTTCAGGTACCTTAGTATTATTATTTGCTATTGAGGAACGGATGTTAGCTTTTCGCGCACTTACAAACTTACGTTTTCTCTGCTGGAGGACACAGATATAACCATACAGGCAGGGTGCTATACGCCGATCGGGACTCACTTGAGAGATGCCGGGACGCTTCGTATTGTACACCAACCTACTGGGCTATACCCAGGCTGCTCTTGATGTAAATAGTTTCTTATTGACTACAAATATTTGTCTGTTCCAATCAAAAATAATTGCCAGTTACTGGGCACATATGTGCGCTAAATCGATTAGAAAATACCTCGAAAGAAGCAGGAGAATCTCCACCATGGGAATGGCTCGTGACTCCAGGACCGAGAGGTACAGGAGGTATAAGAATTACACCGACTATATGGTATATCTTTTCCCTTCTATAGCGGTCCGAATTCCGATTTTGGTTTTCAGATAGATCATATGCAACTACTTGCTACTTAAAAGTTAGTAGTAGTTAGCTGGCTCAAAATTTCCATATTTTCACCACAAAAGCAATTGAAAAACAAAGTGAATTAAATGAAAGAGGGGGGGGGCTGAACACCAAGATAATTCTTCTTCTCTAATACTCATAGGTATTATGTTAGATTCTGTTAGACATTTTCCTTTATCCATGGTATGCTGGCAGAAACATAGATTCGAGTTCAATAGATTGCGAACCCAAGTGTTGATTCGGAATTTTGCGTCAACCGTGATTAACATTTAACATTTCTGCCTTGCAAAAGCACCTTTTTGGATAGTTTTCAATGGACTTCATCACCATCAATGGCGCGACAGCCCAAATTGGGCCCAGGTCTCCTGAAGTCTTCCTCTCCAATCGTCTCGATCCAAAGACCGCGTCCTCCAGCTGCTAATTTTTAAAACGGCTTTGTTGTCTTTATCAACCGAGTCTTCTCATCGCTTGCGTGGTTTGCCAACTGGCCACTTCGTTTGTCTTTAAGAGCACGTTTGGGGATTCTTCTGTCTTCTCGCTGCAGTTTATGTAGCTTGCTGAACGTTGAAGCTTCTGGTTCGTCGTAGAGTTGATACAACTTATGGTTGTATCTTATTCGCCACTGCGTTCCTTCCTTCACAGGTCCCAAAATTCTTCGGAGGACCTTTCTTTCAAATGCGTTAACTACATTTTCGGAAGTTCGCGTTAATGTCCACGTCTCGCTGCCACACAGTTCGTATAATAGTTGTATATATCCGCAGCTTATTGCTCATTTATTGGAAGTACCGAATAATACGTCTTATTTGTAAGTATTATCCGTCGTTTGATTTCTTCTGTTTTATTGCCGTTCTTTGCTAGATTAGCCCCCAGATATATAAAGTTGTCCACACTCTCCAAATTATATTCCGCAATTGTTATGTTTCGTCT
Organism: Chorisops tibialis; assembly: GCA_963669355.1. Taxonomy (NCBI): domain Eukaryota; kingdom Metazoa; phylum Arthropoda; class Insecta; order Diptera; family Stratiomyidae; genus Chorisops; species Chorisops tibialis. The sequence goes on along the minus strand of OY770262.1, from coordinate 112,130,295 downwards.
GATTGGCGTTGTCCTTCTTGTTTGCGTCATTACTTTTGTTTTGCTTTCGTTAATGCGCAACCCGACTTCTTTTGCGGCGGAGTGAAGATTGACAAATACCTCCTTAGCACTAGGAAAGGATCTTGCTAGGATGTTACTGTCCTCAGCATATGCTACTAGTTGGGTGGACTTGAATAGTAATGTCTCGTTAGTGTCGACAAGGATTTTTCGAACGACATACTCTAGTGCTAAGTTGAACAACATGGGGGCTAGACCATCTCCCTGTTTTAAACCACATTCCATTCGAAAGCTGGTTGTGGAATCGGTTTGTATTCTCACTTGAGATTCTGTATCATTGTGAGTCTTGTTAGTCGGACCAGTTTTGGTGGAATTCCAAAGTCAAGCATGATTTGGTACAGCACCCTCCTGTCGATACTGTTATATGCTTGCTTAAAATCTACGAAAATTTGGTGCACGTCTGTGTTATACAAAATTTACAGCATTTCTCAAGCACCTGTTTCACCGAGAATATCTGGTCTGTTGTAGATCGTCCGGTTCTAAATCCACCTTGGTATTTGCCAATTATTTCATTATTTTATAGGACGTTCACAACAATGATATTCCTCTGTATTTCTCACAGCAGAGTTGGTTTCTTTTCTTGTAAATTGGACATATGATACTTTTTCGCCAATCTACTACAATGGAGCTACAGCCCAAATCGGACCTTGGCCTCCTAATATTCAGGTTCCTTAACATTTTTATATTACTAATTGTGGAAGGGTTGTTAGCCTTTCGCACAAACCTCTTTCTACGAATTTTTCATTTTCGTAGATTGAGGTGACTAAGGTATATCCAAGCAGGCAATGTGCTGGAATTATATATTGCGTCGACCGGGATTTGAACTCACGACCTTCGCATTACAAGACCAACACGCTACCTACTAGGCTACACCCTAGCCAATCGTCGGGTATGATTTTGTCTGTCCAAATTTTGCATATCATATTGTGCAGTATTTCAGCGACACAGTTTCCACCGTTTTTCAGAAGTTCAACTGGTATTTCGTCAATTCCCCGCGCTTTGTTAAGTTTTGGTCACACAGGGCTGCTTTGATTTCTGCAAGCATGGGTAGTGTCGATGATGGCTCTTCTTCACCAGTTGGAGTCTCATTTGAAATGTTGTCTGTCGTGATCGGTGCTAATGGGGTGGGATTGAGAAGTTGTTTAAATAGGAAGCCCATCTCCTTTTGATTTCTTGTGTGCCGCTAATGATGTTGCCCTCTGCGTCTCTGCAGAGATCGATTTTTGGCTTATATCCCTTTTTTATGTCTCTTACTATAGCGTATGCGTCTCGCGTTTTATTTTGTCTCATATCGTTGTCGATTTTTTGTATCTTGTCATTATGGTACTTCCTTTGTTTTGTAAGCCTCGTTCTTTCTATCTATTGTACCGCGACATTCTTGGTCGAACCAATCATTATTTTTTCGAATGGATTTACTCCTAGTAATATATTTGATTTAAATATAGTAGCGATTACTTCCCGAGGATCTAGTGATGCATTTATTATTTATACGTATTCAATATTTCCAATAATGAATCAATCAATCAATCAATTATTTTCCTGTTAAGATCCCGTATAGGGCATACAACAGAAACAGTTCGCTTGACTTCGAAAGCCCATGTTATGAAATAGTAATAGTGACCTTTGGTAATCGGAAAAATTTTCTGCGTGTGTGTCTCGACAGTAAACCGAGTATATCTCGTCGATGAACCGAACAGAAATGAATGCGAGCAGTCGCGAAAAATATTTTTGAACATGTCTGGTAACCAGAAAAGCAAGTTATAAGCATCTACTTTTAATTTTCGCCAAGACTTGCTTATACCTCTGGCCTCCTGTTCAACTGCTCGCTACGTGGTCGACCAACCCGACGTTTTCCTTGAGAATTATAGTCCAAGGTTTGTCTTGCGATGTGTTGCTGTGGTGTCCTCAAAGTGTGACTACCATTTCCTTCTTTGAATCACAGTGTCTATTTTAGCCTGTTCAGTTTTATTCCTAGGTTCGTCGTTGGAGACCACCTCTGGCCTGGATATCCCTAAAATGCGTCGGAGGCATTGGTTTACAAAAGTTGGCAGTTTCTTACTACTATTTTCCATGTAGTACGTACAGCCATATAACAACACGGATTTGACGCATACGTCAAAAAGTCGCAGCTTAGTGCGAAGGGAGATCTCTCTTAATCTCCAGAAAGGGAGAGGTTACCGAAAGCTATCCTTTTCGGCTCCGCCGTCCACACTGATAATGCGTCCGAGGTAATAAGGTGCGTTTGTGTTCAAATCCATTTACATATGCTTGGTTTTATGCACATTTATTTTTAGTCCCGCCTCTTTGCATTTGAATGCAACGAGCGAACATTGGACTCTAAGTCCGAACGGCTATGTGCAAGGAAACACGTCATCAGCATAACCAAGGTAAGAAAAGGTGTTAAATAGCCCCACTGAAAACTTTTATCCTCTCTGCTCTCCAGTGCAGCTTCCAAGATGTCGTTTATTACCACAGGAATGGTTTTAATATGCAGAGTTAAGTGACACTCAGCTCTATTCTATCTAAGACATGACATCTTACATCTTCGTAGGATTATTTCATCATAGTTATATCTTGTCTGGAATATCTCTCCTATACAAAGAATTCTATACGTTACCTCGCTTAATGCTATCGAAAGCCAATTAAGGTTAAATTAGTAAATTAAGGTTAATTATTAATAATTGGGTACGGATTTTGTTATTACCGAATTTTAAGGCAGGTTGCCAAACTGCTGATAACTTGTATCCAGTGTCTCGGTTGAAGTTCTGTGGATGTTTAGACATTTCTATTGCTTTTCGTACTATTCGTTGATAATATTGATTTGTCTTGGCCAGAATTTGCAAATTGTCGAAATCGATTGTATAGTCCTCTGTCGTTGTATGTTCCGCGATCACTGATGACTGTATCTGGTTTTTCCGTGTGCATCGTTGATCCTTGTTTGGACTGTCCCGTTTCTCTTATGTATACTTTATCGCATGAGCCGCAGGGTACTTTGTATACTCCTTCAGTCTGCAATGGTTTTTCGTCCTTCTGGTTTCCTAAAATTCCTCGGATAGTAGTCGGAGTAGTGAACGTTTTCTTGATATTGGATTTTCGAAGGAATTTTCCTATCTTATCCGTCGTGCCCTGGATGTAATGTAGTTTTATCCACCGTTTGTCTGTATTTCCTTCTTCAGTGTCTTCCCGTTCCGTTGTTCTTGGATGCTTCGGTTTCCGCGCCTTGTCAATTTCTTCTTCTTCAATGGAGCTTCAGCCCAAATCGGGCATTGGCCTCCTGACCTTCAGAGAAGAGTTGTTAGCTCTTCGCACAACCCTCTATCTACAAATTTTTCACTTTCGTAGATTGAGGTAACCAAGGTATATCCATGCAGGCAGTGTGCTTGAATTATGCGTCGACCGGGATTTGAACTCACGACCTTCGCATTGTAGACCAACACGTCACCCACTAGGCTACATCCTAACTTAATTTCGCTCGCTTTGTATCCATTTGCTGTGAATGCCCGATTCAACTGTTCCTTTTCCTTTCGTAGACTGCCCGGATTTCCTTCAGTTATACATCGAACTCTGTGTATTAGAGTCTTCAGTACGCCTGTTTTCTGGCTTGGGTGGTGATGTGAATGAGCGTGGAGATATCTGTTGGTGTGAGTTGGTTTCGTATATACCCCGAAGCTTAGCGACGTATCATTCCTTTCTACGAGTACATCCAAGAATGGCAGTTTTCCGTTGCTTTCTGTTTCCATGGTGAACTTAATTTTCTTGTGGTGTGAGTTCAGGTGTGCTAAAAAATTTTCGTGCTCTTCTTTCCCATGGTGCCAAATGATGAAGGTGTCATCACCAAATCACGAGAAGTAGTTGCAAACCCATTTCGGCTGCGTATTTGTATGGTCTATACAACGACGACCAGCCTGATAAACTTTGAGAGTGCTCTCTACACTAAACCTATTGACAATTACCTTAGCCATGTTTTCTGATAACGCAGTAGACCCACCTCCTCGTGGTGCAAGCTGGGTTACGCTAAGAGGTCTACAGATGAGGGACAAAGTTGCGTACTAGCATCAGCTCCGAAACCCATTTAGGTGGGGGGGGGGGATAAAGTTGAATGCATTGTGTCGGCTTTGAAACTCATCACCCATGGTTGTGCATGGTCATGTCTATCAGCCGAGAAACCGAGGGACTGAGGAACTGAGGTGCTGTTACCTCTGACTTAGGGCAGGCCGAGGAACTGGTGAACCGAGGATCTGAGGAACTGATGGGGGGGAATCCGTCGATGGTAGGTGACTTGAAATCAATTTATTGGATTTATTTCGCTATATTACATCGGCTCCGAAACCCAAGTAGTAGGGGGGACTAAGTTGATGTCTTGTATATTGGATTGATTTATTGGTTTGATCATGCTAATGGCATTGGCTCCGAATTCTACTACGATGAGGGAGAAAGTTGCATACTAGCGTCAGCTCCGAAACCCACTTTGTGGGGGGGATAAAGTTGAACGCATTGTGTTGGCTTTGAAACTTATCATGTAGTGGGGGGGATAAAGTCGATGTCTTGCATTTAGATTGATTTATCGGTTTGATCATGCTAGTGGCATTGGCTCCGAATCCCACTACGATAGGGGGATAGTTGGCGGACCGTCAGCTCCGAAACCCATTTAGGTAGGGGGGGGGGAGAAAGTTGAACGGTCCGTGGGCTCTGCCTATCATACTTAGTAGGGGGGATAAGGTCGATGTTGTATATTGAATTGATTTAATCAACGTAAGTATACTATAAATTGGCTCCGAATCCTACTTGATGGGGGGAGTAAGTTGAACGGACCGTAAGGTCCGTCAGCTCCGAAACCTGTCACGCAGGGAAGAAAGTGCTGATCTAGAAAGCTTCGGCGATTCCAGTAACTATTTTCGGGGTCGACCATCCCCACGTACCCGAGGGGTGCGACTGATCACAGTGCAGGGTAGCCATGCTTCAGTTGTGTAGCCTTACCAGGGGTTAACTGGTACCTCGGGAGCTGGGGATCCCATGGAAGGTTACTTCCATCCCCAGTGCTGGTTGAGGACATACACGAGGAGGCTGATGGTGCCCATATCGCGGGCAAAGAAATAGCTCGGCGTAAGGTTGCGTGATCCAACAACTTGTTGCCATGAACGAAAGATTGGCAGAGATTTAGATAGGTCTCGCAGCCAGCAGTAAGAATATCGACCCTGCCGATGGTATAAACTGCTATCTTCGGGGGCGTTAATGATTGTCATCAGAAACAATCCGCTTGTTAAAGACAAACGTGCTTTATTCCTTCGAGGAGAAGAAGTTACGTAAAACAACATGGATTATCTGTACCTATTGCCTCAATCCCGAAGGTCGTCCTCCTTCGGGATTTTCAAAATGATGCGCTCCTACCATTTAGATGGATATCTTCCTTCATTCGCCACTTCAGAGTGGGGAGTATATCTGCTGTTTTTTCGGGGCCCGCTTTGAGGAGTTCGTTTGGTAGTCCGTCTATACCTGGGGCTTTCTTTCCCGCTTTATCTGGGGGATCGTCCCTAATAGAAGACTGTTCCTGATGTTTGGCGATTGGTTGTTCTGTTTGTTGAATATCTTCTTCTGACAAGATGTTTAAAATATCAGAGAATTATTGCCCAAACTGGTGTTCACTCGTATTAAAGAGAATTCCGTTGACATTGTGGTGTCGGTGAAATTCCTGCTCATCAACTATTTCATAATTTTAAATAGCAAACCCATATTTTCAAGGTAGGCCGCAGATTCTGCCTTATGGGCCAGATCTTCAAAGGTCTTTCTCTTGTCGCGTCTAACAGTATTTTTAAGTTGTATATGAGAATCGCAGTAGTTCCGTCTCAACTCAAGAGTTCTTTGGTTGACATTATCCTAAGTGATGATTGCCAATCTGGCTTTTTTCCGATCGGCCACTGTCTTGTGACATCTCAACGCTTTGCACATATCCCACAAATTCTTCAGCACTTAGAAATACGTTTCCGGCAGCCTCTCACCTGGCCTCCAGTGTGCGCATTTCATATCCGCCCAAAGTGGTTGGTCGCGTAGAAAGGCTACATACTCACGGTTTTTGTTGAGGTTTCCAAGTTTCTCCACATTAAACTTGCACTTCGTTTGAAGAATTTGTGGCCATGGTGATCGCTCTCCACATCAGCTCCACGCCGCTCTCGAACATCGGAGAGACCTTATGGCCAAATGTTCGGTTTGGTCCTGGAATAACACCATCAGGGGAGATTTTGAGAAAACTGGTGATATGCCCATGATCCAGTGAATGTCCATTTGCCATTTTTATGGCAAGCAGGATGGCTATGGGTGTATTCGTAGTTAATAGGATCTGCAAATCAAAACTGACTTTCGTACATTTACAATGGCAAAAAGTTTATCACGTCACTAAAACATCTACGAAACCTTTAAGAGGTACAAATTTCACGCCTTTCATTGCGACGATTTGCACGCTAAATAAAATTCAAATTACCACCCTATGAATAGAATTCCTTTTACTCTCATTGACATTTTTGCTTTCGTTTTACAAGAAAAAATTAAACTCTTAAGTAGATGGGAGGAAAAAATCACGTTTTACGCATAAAAACGCGAAAATTTCCCATTTTATCAACTTATGAAACGCTTGAGAAGCTTTTACAAGCTTGAATTCTTTCGCAAAGTTTCTTTTCATACCATTAGGAAGTGTGCGTAGTACGTGAGCTCATTTTCCGATTTAAGTAGGTTCAACCTTTCGCAGTATTCATACTGAAATAGAATCGACTAAAATTTATTTTTTACGTTCTATGAACCCTAGACCCAATAAGAAAGTTTGTTTTTTAATTTTTTTCCCTCTTAATATCCTCAAATATGAATCCCTTTCAAAAAAAAAAAAGTTGAATCCCTTACGGCTTTATCTCAATTATACAGTGGAAAACGCCTTAGAGTATTTCGTAGACGCATTGTGAAGACGTACGAAACCAAAATGATGAGAGTGTAGGGTAAACTTTTGGTGGCCCTAAATTGATGTATGTATATTCCAAAATTCATAAATGTGCTAAATATGAATGGGATTGGACATAATGAATTATTCGGAAAGCCTTCTCTACCATTGACATAAGGGATCCATAGAGCAAGCCGATTCCCATGACCATTTTGAATGATTTGATTAATTTTCAGTTCGGTTCGAATAGGGTGCCATTTGTGAATAAATAAATTCAAAATCGTAATTAAAGTCCCTTTTAAAAATCCCGGTGACTTGATTGGATCCCACATAATCGAATCAGCTAAAAAAAATCGATTACCCATTCATTCCGCATGGTTGATTTGATCCGAATAAATTTTCCTGAATAGCACAATGTCAAGTACGCTTGGGATCGCTTCCTCTTACAGTAATTTCTCGGAAGAAACGTAGCATATAATTCCAACATCTTTAGCATGACCTGTAGCTTCTGGGAGTTATTATTCAATGTCTTTTACAAAACGAAGTTTCCTGCATACCAGACAAATAAATTGCACGACCGTTTCGTTAATAACCGACGTCAATGCAGCTCTAATAACAAGGTTACGGGGATATCAGAGGCTTCGAAATTAATTGAAAACGTAATCGCAGTCAAAGGATTGGCAATACGTTGGCCCAAAAAAGGATTAGACATAGACTCAGCGAATTAATATTCCCTAGTGTTTCCGGTGAGGACTTTCAGCATTTTCATACACCGTATACACGAAACAGCACAGGATTACCTTCGAGATTATCCGCTTGAAAATAAAATATTGTACGAAGGTAAGATTGGAGACCACTTCTCCTATCCTGTTGGTAGATTTGAAGTGAAGTGTAATTGATTGGAAATGGGATTAGCTGGCACTCTTAAGTAATTATCCTTTAATCTTGCGGGCGATATTGTATCATAGAAGCTTTACTAGAAATGGCGCTCGTTGTTTCCGTTTCTGTAATTTAGAAAGCAACGGGTATGATGCAATTTTAGAACCACTTTTAAGCAAAACAAGTTATTACGTTCAATTAAGTTCTGGTAATTTAGTCATTGAGATTTTGCCGGTGTTCGCAATTATCTAATTCGAGTTAAAATGATGAATAACGCAAACAAATTTTTAATTCGTTTATAGTTATGAATTTGATACAGAAGTTACGATGTTGAATCTGCTGACACATAGTAATACCCAGGGTGGTTCTTATGCCACCTTGTTCCAGCTTCACTTTCCCGCCCCCGACATGAACATTAAAATTTTTTGAAAAATGTTTGATAGTCGAAAAATCGAAATTTAATTATTCTTTATCTACCATAGAGAGATTTTAGAACATTTCGAAACAATTTCAAAAGTTGAAAGGAAAAATTACTCGAAAATCAAAAATACAGTACTCCCTTTCCTCTACCTTACCATTCCCATTAATCCGTCCCACCAAGACTATGTTTGTGCATACCACATAAAGGCCGAAAACAAGTCATTCTGTAAGACCCTTTACGAAATTCAGCCTGACAAGCTTAGATACTGCTCTCTACAACATCACTAATCCAATTAAGAATTATCTTAGCCTTGATTTTCGAAACGATAATAAGTGAGCATATACCACACCGATTGTCATAACCGTTCAGTTCGCCCTTCTTCCGCAATCTGACGATGACTCTCTACTTTCATTCTGTTGGATATTTTTCAGGATCCTACTTTTTCTTCTACAATGGCACTGCAGCACAAATTGGGCTGTGGCCTTCTCATCTTCAGGTTTCTTAACATTTTCTTCATTACATATTGTGGAAGGGTTCTTAGCCCTTCGCACAGCCCTCTATTGACGAATTTTCATTTCAGTAGATTGAGGTGACTAAGTTACACCCAAGCAGGGAGTGTGCTGAAATTATACGTAGATAGGGGTCTTAAATCACATCCTTCACATTGTAGACCAACACGCTACCCACTATGCTACACTCTACGTTATAAGTGAGAACAGAATATCAGTTGTCAGCTTCGAATAGGCTTTGAAGTTCGAGTGGTACTCAGTCTATAGGTTATATAGGTCCGGCAGAGACCAATACAGGATTCTCAGGCTCTAAGGATAAAATTTAAGCGGGCTCCAAATATTTATCCTACGAATTTTTGAGGCAAATTTCATTTGGGTCAACTTCTGCTAGCCAACTATTTTAGCTTTATTTGTGTGGCCAATTTTACTTTATTATTATAATAATAAACTATTGTGATCGACACAAGAAAAAAAAAAATTTGCTACCCCGAAATTTTTTTCTTCGCGTTTCATGACTAAATTAGCCTAAAAATGCAGAAAAAAAAATCCGTCTCCGCCGTACGCCGTACATATGGACTCATATCTTCGAGACCGTTAAAGGTAGAATGTTCGTTCTTGGGTGGATTGATGGTTGGGTAAGTGAGCTCTATTTTCTAAATTTGGGGGGGGGGGGTGTTAGGTGGAAGGGGGAGGCGGGGGGAGGGAAAAGTGGAAAATTACACTTGCTAATATCTCCACCACGAATGCAGATGGAAAGTTGAAAATCAGTAGAGATATAAGGTTGCGGGACAAACTTTAAAAATAATTTAATTTTTTTTCCATTGGCGTCCGAAAAGGGGGGGCTAAAAACAAATTGTCGGCCGAATTATTTTTTCAAATGATTATATCTTCGAAATTACCTATCGTCAAAAATTCATATTTTGGGACCATCAAGGTGGCATATAGTTCCATCGGAATCAGCTTAGAAAGTGGCTAACTATTGTAAGAGGGAGAGTCAGGGGGGTGCAAAGAAAAACACTTAAAAATGAATATCTCAACCATCTTTTAAGCTATGTAATTGAAACTTAAAACGTGTATTAAGCTATACTAGGAAAATACAAAAAAAATGTAACATGTTAAAATAATAGTAGTGGGGGGAAATGGGGAGCATTTAAAAAATTGCGCACTTTTCAAAATTACAAATCCTTATATCTCAAAAAAGAGTACAGATATCAATTCGAAAATTTGTCAGATTGTAGAACTACATAATGGTTAATTTTGGTAAAAAATTTAAGTTGGGAGGTGATAAGCAAAAACGTCGAATATTTTGAGTGATTTTTTTAGGTGAAAGATACAAAGTTTAAATTTTGCATGTGGATACGTCTATTTGGTCTACATAGAAAAATAATAATAACTTGATCCACAATTGTTATAAACCGACCCCCCGGTCTAACGTGCACAAGGTGTTTCATGCGCATTGAAAAAAACAAGTAAACTAAAAATTTTTGCCCTACCTCCTGTACCCCCCCCCCCCCCCATACAAAACTATTTTTTCGAGCATTTTTAAGAAATCAGTTATCAGCTAGCTCTTAAAAGCTATCAATTTTAAATTTTACATAAAAACTTATAAAAATAATTCAAATGAAGTTGTTTTAAAAGTTTTGAAATCGCGCTTGCCCTTCTACCCCCTCCCATACAAAACTATGATTTCGACCAATTTCATTAAATCAACTAATAACCAACAAACTAAAAGCTACGAACTTAAAATTTTATACAAGCACCTTACAAGAGAAGCGAAATAAAACTGTATATCAAATTTTACGACTCCCCTACATTCTCTACCCCCTCCCATACAAATGTTCGGTTTCGTGAATGTAAAATACACCGAATTTTATGAAAATTCTATGCAACTTCGTCTATGAAACACATTCTATAAGAGCATATTGGACGTGATTCAAGCAATTAATTAAAAAGCTATTAACATCTAACCACCGTTACTATTACCTGTTCTCCTCCCCTCATAAAAACCCAAACTTGCAGAAACGCATGAAATATTGTTAAATTGATAACAGCCCTGCCCAAGAACTCCCTTTCACTTAGCCTTCCCTAACCACTCTAACCTGCATATTGACTTTCCACTCATCCGCAACTTGTCCCAAGAATAATAAAGTTTCGCCCGACTTGTTGACAGTTTATTTAATTTCTGGTCGTATTTAGTAATTATTGAACCATTTTGTTACTAAATGAGTTGCAATCTCACAAAAGGGATCTTATATAGCCAGAGTCAAAATTGAGTTTTTGTGATTTTTTCAGAAATGACTAGGAATATTATAAAGTTTACATCCCTTAAATTTCAGACTAGTACCATTCATACTTGTCAAGATAATCGATTTCTTGTGAAGTTGTGAAACTGTGTCATATTGTATGGGAGGGGGTGATCTTAGTGGTAATGCTAATTAAGTATTTATTACAAAATATGACCTTGATAAATGTTATATGTTCTGAGAAAATCGTCTTACAGCATTTCATGAAAAAATGTAGTTTGTATGAGAAGGGGTGGAAGGAGAGGGAGGACGCAAATAATTTTTCTACTGTAGATAAATTAAATTATTATGAAAGTAATAAATCCCAATTCAGACTAATAGCTTTTATACTTTTCGAGTAAATCCATTTATTGTCAAATTGCGAAATTGTGTCATTTTGTATGGGAGGGGGTAGAAGGGGTGAAGCTAATCGCCTAATTTTTTTTGGCCCGACTAACAATTTTAAATAAATATTTGGTGCACAATTTCAGCCCGCTCAATTTTATACGCACTGAATAAGTTGGCTTAGAGTAATTCATGACAAGTACAGTTTGTATGGGAGGTGGTAGACACGCATAATTTTTAGATAGATTGATATTATCATAAAAGTAACATATTCCAAATTTCAGGCCAATAGCTTTTATACTTTTTGAGCAAATCCGTTTATTGTCATATTGCGCAATTGTGTCATTTTGTATGGGAGGGGGTAGAAGGGCTGGAGCGATTTCGCCCGTTCACGAACTTGACCTTACTTTTTTGTCAAAAACAACGTGTACAAAATTTCAACTATCTAGCTCAACGCGTTCTCAAGCTAGAGAGCGCACAGACGGACGGATGGACGGACATCCGGTTTTAAAATTTATGAGTGATAATATCAACTTCTGTATCATTAATTTTTTTCTCCGAGCCTTATTTCTTAGCGTTAAAAACTTTAGAGCAAACTTATAATACTCTCAGATTTCATCTAGAGTATACCTACTTACTGTGTAGAATCGGACCCTCTCTTATTAGAGTTTGGACACAGAGCTTACGTTATTTTCTGCGATCGATTTGGTTTTTTGTAGAAATTTTAGGTATAGGTAGGTTAGGTATAAATTTAAACTCTCCAGAATTACAGTCGTTTTTAATGAAACCGCAATTCTTTATCATCTTTTCAGTACGAGCTATCACTCATCGATTTTGCAAATATCGCCGAGTGACAGCTCGATTGACGGCTTCGAGGCCAAGCTCGACACCAGAAGAAGAAGGCGCGTTCCTATACAGTAACTCTAGAAAAAACATCTTTCTTTCATCATAACTTTCGACTCCTGCCACTCGATTCCCAAATGACATCTTCATGTATGTTGTACTGTCATTTACACGAGTAGTGTACTATAGTCGGTAACTGTTGAACAACTTTGATAACTTTGAATTTTGATCCAACCTTTACAAAATTGCTAAAAGCAGGCCCCTAAAACGAGTCAGGAGCTCCACAGAGTAAGCCTTGAGTTCAGAGTGGTCCGGATCCGAAACGAGTACGGGTCTTGATACGTCAAATATTTCAATTTTATTCTCCACTAGCAAACGCCCGCGACTTCGTCCGCATAAAAATCGCATTAATAAGCAATTTTTGAGAATGTAGTTAGTAATACATTATATGGGATAAATAATCCGCTTACTTTAATAAATCATGGGCTTATCACCCGTGATCTTAAGACCTAAATGATACGAGAAACGGATACATCGCCTCGGATACGGACTGATTCTACGGCAACGACTTTTGGCATTCGAAAACGGACTATGATTGGCTTCTGGAACGTTCGAACATTGAATGACGGGGGAAGAGCTGGGGTTACTCGGTCCTTGCACCGCCAATCAGTGATCGACCGTGAAATGGAGCACTATAACATCCAAATCTTGGGCTTGAGCGAGGTCAGGTGGACAGGATCAGGAGAAGAACGAACCCCTGGCGGAAACACTATTCTGTACATTGGCCCTGAAAGTGAAGCCAGAAATGGCGTGGCGTTCGTCCTTACACCGAGAGCGAGAAACAGTCTCATTAGCTGGGAACCAATCTCGGATAGGATTATCGTCGTCAGGCTCAGGACCAGTGTCAGAAACGTCACAATTCTGCAGTGCTACGCACCAACTAATACCGCAACATCTGGTGACAAAGAGGAGTTTTATAGCCAACTGAGTGCCACCTTCGAACGTGTTCCAGGAGGTGATATTATTATCATCTCGGGAGATATGAACGCCCAGGTTGGATCAGACAACACTGGACTAGAACACGTCATGGGGAAGCATGGTGACACTTGGGTCGACGCTTCACGACCTTGGATTAAGAGACCCGAAAACGGCGAATTATTTGTGGAGTTCTGTAGTACTCGGCAAATGGTCATCGGAGGGACCCTTTTTCCACACAAGAGTCATCATAAAACATCTTGGGTTTCCCCTGATGGTGTTACTCAGAACCAGATCGACCATTTGGCTATAAGTCGCCGATGGAGAAGATGTCTCCTCGATGTGCGAGCGAAACGTGGAGCTGACGTAGGGAGCGATCACCACTTGATGGTTGCCTGCTTGAGATTGTGTACAGCAGCTATCCGACGACCACAAATTCTTCAAATGAAGCGCAAGCTTAATGTGGATAAACTCAGAGATCCCAACAAAAAACTCGAATACACCACCATTCTACGTGAAAAGTCATCCACATTGGGTGAACATGAAATGCGCACACTGGACGCCAATTGGGAGGCAACCAGAAACACTTTTCTAACTAGTGCTGAAGAATCTGTGGGATATGCGCAAAGCGGTGAGAAACCCTGGATGTCGCAAGACACATGGGACAAGGTTGGCAATCGGAAAAAAACCAAATTGGCAATCATCTCTCAACCCGATGTCAACCAACGAACGCCCGACTTGAAACAGAACTACCGCGATGCTCATATACAGCTTAAAAAGGCTGTTAGACGCGACAAGAGAAAGGCCATTGAAGATCTGGCAAACAAGGCAGAATCTGCGGCTTACCTTGGGGATATGGGTACACTATTTAAAATCATGAAACAGTTGACGAACAGGAATTTCACCGCCAACCACCTGGTGAGAGATGTCAACGGAACTCTCCTTAATATGAGTGAACACCAGTTGCGACGATGGAAGGAATACTTCTCTGATATCTTAAACATCTTGTCAGATGAAGATATTCCGGAAACATAACAACTTCCAAACATCCAACCGCAACAATCCTCTATTAGGGACGATCCCCCAGATAAGGAAGAGATAGTTTCCGCCATTCGGTCAATGGCGGGAAGGAAAGCTCCAGGTATAGATGGACTACCAACCGAACTCCTCAAAGCGGATCCGGAAATAACAGCCGATATACTCCTCCCACTCTTCACTAAGGTGTGGAATGATGGAAGATATCCGACTGAATGGAAGGAGGGCGTCATTGTGAAAATTCCGAAGAAGGGCGACTTTCGGGATTGTGGCAATTGGCGTGGTATATGTCTACTTACTGCCGTATCAAAAATTATGGCTAAGGTAATTCTCAATAGGATTAGTGATGTCGTCGAGAGCACTCTCGAAGTTTATCAGGCTGGATTCCGTAAAGGGTCGTCTTGTACCGACCACACAAATACCCTACGGATAATATTAGAGCAGTCAGCTGAAATGGGTTCGCCACTACATCTCATGTTTGTGGACTTCGAGAAGGCGTTCGACAGCGTTAAGCGAGATTACATATGGAATGCTTTGCGTAGGAGAGGTATTCCAGATAAGGTCATAGCTATGATTAAAGAATCCTACGAAGATGCAAGGTGTCGCGTCTTGCATAGAGGAGAGCTGTCCGCGAGCTTTCCTGTGCGAACGGGTGTCAGACAAGGCTGCATATTATCACCAGCCCTGTTTCTGGTGGTAATAAATGACATCTTGAAAGCTGCACTGGAAGGTGGGGAAGATAAAGGTCTTCAATGGAGACTATTTAACATCTTAAGTCACCTTGATTATGCTGATGACGTGTGTTTGCTTGCACATACCCGTTCGGACATAGAGTCAAATGTTCGCTCGTTGCATTCTAAATGCAAAGAGGCGGGACTGAAAATAAATGTGCGTAAAACCAAGTACATGCACATGGGTTCGAACGCAAGCACACCGATTGTTCTTAATGGACAGGATGTGGAAGAGGTGCAAGATTTTTGCTATCTCGGAAGCATTGTCAGCATGGAAAAGGATGTTGAGGCTCGGCTAAATGAAGCTCGTCAGGCCTTCGGTATCCTTTCCCCTTTCTGGAGGTTAAGAGAGATCTCCCTTCGCACGAAGCTGCGAGTTTTTGACGCATGCGTCAAATCCGTGTTGTTGTATGGTTGTACTACGTGGAAAGTGACCGTTCGACTTACCAAGAAACTACAGACTTTCGTAAACCAATGCCTCCGGCGCATTTTAGGAATATTCTGGCCAGAAGTAATCTCCAACGACGAACTTTGGAGTACAACTCACCAGACTAAAATAGGTATTGAGATTCAACGGCGAAAGTGGCAGTGGATCGGTCATACTTTGAGGAAACCAGAGCGAAACATCGCAAAACAGGCTCTGGATTATAACCCTCAAGGAAGACGTCGGGTTGGTCGACCATGTAACACATGGAAGCGAGCAGTTGAGCAGGAGGCCAGAGGAATAAACAAGTCCTGGCAACAGCTTAAAGCCGATGCTCAGGATCGCGCCTTGTGGAAGAGAGTTGTTTCTGTCCTATGCCCCTATAGGGGGTCTTAACAGGAATTTGATTGATTGATTGATTACTTTAATGGCTCTTTGAACACAATGTTTTGTATTTTGTTGGAGTCAGAACCATAAATTATTAAGAATGACAGCATGATACTCGCATTTGAGTGGGAGAGGCTCGTGATCAAATCAAACCCGTGAATCGAGATGATATGTATACGTGTTAAGGACATGTGAATAGTTGTAGCTTGTGTTAATTGAAAAAAGCCCAAATAAAATGACATTTAGCTTAAAAACATAACAGGACTTCGATTGTGCGTAAAGCCCCATTATATGATACTACCGATGAAATCGAAATTTTTGTAATCTTAAGAATTTTTGTGTGGGGAGTGATAGAAGGGATGACAGTACTAAATTAATTTTTTTCACACCATGCTAGAGTAGCTATAAAAATATTCTGCACCAAATTTAAGGTTGAAAAACTGAATAGGTCACTTGAGAAACTTAGTGCATTGGATTTAGTGAAATTGTGCAATTTGTATGGGAGGTGGTAGAAGGAGTGGGGGGTTTTGGTAATTTTTCTAGATACAACTATAATCACCATGCAATTGATGTGTTTTAAATTTTAGATCAGTTAGATTCACACTTTTCAAGAAAATCGAGTTTTTGCAAAGTCGTGGAATTGTGCCACATTGTATGGTAGGGGGTAGAAGGAGTAAAGCTAATCAGTTAATTTTTTGCCGATAATGATAATTATGCTAATTAAAGATTTAGTACAAAATTTCAGCTCGATCAAAGCTATACGTACTGAGAAAATTGGTTTAGAATATTTCATGAAAAAGTGCAGTTTGTATAGGAGGTGGTGCAAGGAGTGGAGGGTTCTTAGTTATTTTTTGAGAAGCAACTACAATTATCATTGAATTGATATATTTTATACTTCAGAACAGTAACATTCACACTTTTCAAGAAAATCGAATTTTCGCAAAGTCGTGGATTTGTGTCAGATTGTATGGGAGGGGGTAGAAGGAGTGGAGCAAATCGGTTAATTTTTTCCAATAATAATAATAATACTAAATACGGATTCATCAGAAAATTTTAGCTCGATCAAAGTTATACGTACTGAGAAAATTGGTTCAGAGTATTTCATGAAAAATTGTAGTTTGTATGGGAGGTGGTAGAAGGAGTGGAGGGTTTTTGGTAATTTTTCTAGAAACAACTATAATCACCATGCAATTGATGTGTTTTAAATTTTAGATCAGTTAGATTCACACTTTTCAAGAAAATCGAGTTTTTGCAAAGTCGTGAAATTGTGCCACATTCTATGGGAGGGGGTAGAAGGAGTAAGCCTAATTGGTAAGTTTTTTTCTGACATTAATAACAATGCTAATTAGGGATTTAGTACAAAATCGTAGCTCGATCAAAGTTATACGTACTGAGAAAATTGGTGTATAGTATTTCATGAAAAAGTTTAGTTTGTATGGGAGGTGGTGGAAGGAGTTGGGGGATTCAAACTATTTATATACTTGAAGATTGAATTTATAATAGAAATAATATATTTTAAATTTCAAATTAATAGCTTTCATAGTTTCCATGAAAATTTGATTATTATAAGTTTTTGAAAATGCGTCACTTTGTATGGGAGGGGGTAGAAGGCGTGAGGGGAGAAAAATTAAACCTAAAGCAGATTACTCCCCGAGGCAGAGCTAATAATCTGTGGAAGTTTCATTGCAATCGGTTCAGCCGTTTTTGAGTGAAAGCCGGAAAGACAGACAGACAGAGAAATTTTTTAAAAACGTTAAATTCTGCTTAGTTATTGCTAAAATAAAGCGAAAAACTTATTTACAGCCATTTATAAACAAATAACAGACAGACACTACAATTATATATATATAGATTGGCACTACAGGCTAAAATAAGGCCTTGGCCTCCTGACCTCAAGGCTGCTAACATTTTCATTACTTTTTGTGAAAAGGCTGTTAGCCCTTCGAACAACCCTCCATCCACGAATTTTTAATTTTCGTAGATTAAAGTGACTAATCAGGAAGTGTACTGGAATTATTCGTGGAACGGGATTTGAACTCACGACTTTCGCATTGTTGTCCAACACGCTACCCCCTAGCTCACCCCATATAAAGGTATGGTTTCATGAATGTAAAATTCACCGAATTTTATGAAAATTCTATGCAACTTTGTCTATGAAATTGACATTCTGTACAGAGAATATTGAACATGATTCAAGCAAGCAATTAAAAAATCATCAACATCCACCCACCCTTACTATCACCACTCACCCATCCCCTCATAAAAACTCAAACTTGCATAAATAAACGAATGAAATGTTGATTACGTGTACTGGAGCTATTGATCGTACCCGCAATTAAGTGTTAAACTGACAACAACCCTGCTCAAGAACCCCTATTCACTTAGTCTTCCCTTACCACTTTAACCTTCATATGGACTTTCCACTCATCCGCAACTTGTCCCAAGAATAATAAAGTTCCGCCCGACATGTTGGCAGTTTATTTAACCCATAGCTATTTACTCGTATCAGATTGAGTGACGTCATAGTGCTTTTGGGAGAGGAGATTTTTTCTTAATGGTCCCTCAAAACTTATATGCCAATAATTTCAAGTTGCCCAGCCACAATTTCTGCTCTTTGCAGGATTACGGCATTCAAAGAAAGAAGACCCAAAATAACGTCCAATCCTGCTCTGGGCCATAGTAAAAGGACGAAAGAGAAGAGTCGTTCAATCGAACTTCTCGAAATAAACACACCAATATGCGTACAATCTACACGTGTACATACATGCGTCAATGTAAGTATTGGTATAGATCTGGCAACTTCCCGAATGTACCAGAACAATCTCTCTATATGTAAACAGCCATAAATAAAGTTCCAGAACATTCTAGTTGAGACACGCACCCACCCGACAGTATACTCCATAATGTAGGCAATTAAAGATCTAGCATTCTCCCGAATAGTCTCAACGACACCTGACGGAAGCTTCGAGAACTGGGCAAAAATTGTATATAAGCACGAAGCTCTCAGAACAGCAGTTAGTCATTCAGCGACGTCTGTAGAAGAACACCAACCGGTGTAAGAAAGCGAAATATCGGCGGTATTGCCAGATAGTGTAAATTAAGTTAAAGTGCAAATTAGTAAAAAGTGCGGATAAATAAATTATCTTTTATTTTTAAACGAATTGTGTTTTACTTGAAATCCGGCGAACCCCTAGCTCGCAACAATATGTATAAGGAATTTTTTATGAGAAAAATGTCGGAATCTGTGGGCACTGTTTACCCTGTCTTCATTTTACTCTGCTCTGAGCATTGTATACATATAATGCCCCCGCTATAATTATGCAGGCAATTCTATGAATGTGACTCATTTGTACTTGAATTTATTTGAGTTCGGTATTTTCCCACTATACTAGTGCACCGTATGTATCGATTGATAATATCCCAACGGAAAATTCGGTAAGGCATTGCACGCGGAACGTATTTTGTAAGGTTTATTCGGAATGTAATTATTAAGGGACAAATTCTGGCAAAATTTTGTATTTGTAATTTTCCCAGTTTTAATGGATATTGATTTAATGCATTTAACAAAATTATGAATTTTTATAGGAGAAGATAGAAGGAGTATATGGATCAAAACAAAATTTTTCGTCGTCAATGATATTTCTAATTTTTTACTTTCCACAAAACTTTAAGTCGATTGCTTTAACAGTTTCGAATAAAAATAATTAAATTGAAATTTCAAAATTTCGTGAAATTCGTATGGGAGGGGGTGGAAGGAGTGACGTGAACTTTATAATTTTCTTGAAATGGATTGCAATTATAATGAAATTAATTGTGGCAAAAGCTCGTCTTTTCAGCTTTGCTAGTTCCAATGAAAATCGAAAAATCGAGTTTTTTAAAATTGAGTATTGATATGAGAGTGGGTAGAAGGAGTGAGGGGACTGGATCAATATTTTATGATGCTAATGAAATAGACATTACTATACTTACACCCAAAATTTCAAGTTGATAGCTTAAATAGTTTTGAAGAAAAATCAATTTCTTTGAATTTTTAAATTTCGTGAAATTTGTATGGGAGGAGGTAGAAGGAGTTAGGGGATGTAGCCCGTTCACGAACTTAAAGTTTCTTTTTTGCTAAAAGTGACATACAATAAATTTCAGCATGTTAGCTCAAAGCGTTCGAGAGTTATGTTGTAGACAGGTGAACAGACGGTCACTCGGAATTTAGGTTTTTGAGGGACAACAAATATTCCTGTACCCTTGGTGACTCTGTGCGAGCACTATTTCTTTGTGTTACAAACGATAAGGCAAACACAATTTACCCTCAGATTTAATCTAGAGTATAAAAATGTTGAGAGCTTACCAATATACAACAGTGATACAATAAACAAAAATAAAACAAAATTCTTGAGTTTCAAATCTTCGTAAAACACCGCGGTCTGTCCTGAGATCGATTAAATTTTAAACGAAGTAAACAAACTTTGGTAAGTCCGTCCGCATCGTAATTGAATATTGGCCACAGTTTCCTGAATTTGAGTAGGAATTCAATTCCTAACCCCAACACTACGTATTAATCATGCTGAAATAAATTTTATTTTGCAGGATACATCACTCTCGAAATGACCGAAGTAAGTGGAAAAGCTCAAGATATGCTGATTAAGTCTCCGTCGGCCGAACGTATGTCCGTAGATGTGGTTAAACTCGACGCCGACATCATCCGGTGGATTGAGTACTACTTTGGTGATGCGAATCTCGCACGCGAGAAGTTCATCCATGAGCAGACCACCAAAGACGACGACCCTCTTTCTCCGTGATGCTAACCTTCAATTAACACTCAAACAACAAAATACTGAAATAACAAACATAAAGTATAATCGTAAAATATTTTGATTCATTTATTATTCCATTAATTCCTAACCGTTTTTACCTAGTTTGGAATGCATACCTACATTTTCATTACTAAGGATATTTCTTTCTACCTTATGCAGACATTGCTCGTAATGATTACATTTGCATTATTTGGAATATTTTCTACTTACTTGGACATTTCTCGTAATGCTTCCGTTCCTATATCCCTTCCCGTCATAGGACATAATGCGCAGAAATATATGGACTGGTAGTAAACTAGTAATGCTTCCATTGCTTCGAATGCTTCTGCAATGCGTTATTATACCTCACTTTTCCCGCTGGGATGATACTGATTTATATCCACTCAACCATATTTGGTTTCAGTCCCCATTTTTATACTCTAGATGAAATCTGAGAGTATATTGTATTTGCATTACCGTTTATAATGCTCGCACAGAGTCGCCAAGGGTACAGAAATATTTGTTGTCCCTCAAAACCCTCAATTTCGAGTGATCGTCTGTCCATCTGTCTGCAACATAACTCTCGAAAGCTATAACCTATCGTGCCGAAATTCGTCATATTTCATTTTTAGCAAAAAGTAATTTTAAGTTCGTGAACGAGCCACATCCTTCTACCAGCTCCCGTACAAATTTCATGAAATTTCGAAATTTAAAGCAAATGATTTTTCTCCGAAACCATTTTAGCTATTGACTTGAAAATTAGGTCATAGTATAATGATGTGAATATCATGAAAACAAATTGAGCTGATCCCCTTACTCCTTCTACCTCCGCCCATACAAATGCACAATTTCCAAAAATGCCTTAGGCGGTTTTCATTGCAACTAGCAAAGGCAAAATAACACATTTTTGCCAGAAATAATTTTTTATTAAAATTGTAAATAATTTCCAAAAAAAAAAAACTATCAACTTCACCTCACTCTTTCTACCCCTCCCATACAAATTTTGTGAAATTTCGGAATTTAAATTAAATTATTTTTCTTCAAAACCGTCAAAGCTTTAAATTTTGAGAAAAGTATACTATTACACATATCATTGATGTAGGAAATTTGGTTTTGATTCGAACACTCCTTCTCCGCCATCTCCCATAAAAATGCCTTAAATTTAAACAAAAATTGTTCAATTTCCTCGGAAATTATGAAAGCTAAAAACTTCCAATTCAGCATGAAACATTTTGCATACTACGTTCTGTGCAAAAATTATAAACCTCCTCCTCTGCTCTTACCACCTTTCATGCAAAAATCACTATTCACTATTCGAAAGAATTTGAGATGACATGTTTTCCGGTACAATAAACTCTTTCCTATTTCATCTAGAGTATCATTCTGTTATGTTTTTCTAAAAGTTTTTTTTACATCTGAAGAAAACATTATGGATCTTCTTAAATCTTCGTTCGAGATTCAGTCGCCAACTGAGTTTGCTATCCAAGATGATTCTCAGATAAGTTACCCTTTCTGAAAGGCTTAGAAAAATTTCCGCAATGGAAGACAGACTGAAGCTTCTATAAGTAGTCTTCCAGTGATGAGTAAAAGTAGTGGCGTATCTAAGAGCAGCAACGCCGCCCATGAAATTTTCGCATCCCGAAAAAGGGCGACCTTCTTGATTAAGGGGATTAGCGCGATATATTTCTACTAATATCTGTATCGAAATTTGTGGCTAAGTGGTGACGAACTTTATCGGAGTGGATCTCGCTAAAGGTCGTTTTATGCCAACCATACAAATACCATAATATATAATATTTGATGGTTTAGTTAGTCCGCCGAACTGGTGGGAAACATCTCATGTTTGTAGACTTCAAGATAGCGATAACCGAGATTACATATTATAAACGCAAAAGGCACAAGCAAACCGATTGTCTTGAACGGGTAAAATGTGGAAGAGGTGATAGATTTTTGTTACCTTGGGAGCACGGTCAGAATGGACGTCGGAGCTAGAAGGAATATTGAGGCTTCAGGCCTTAGGCATTGTTTCCACTTTTTGGAGGTTGGCATGCGTTAAATGCGTATTATTGAAAGTTCTCTCTTTTGATCGGCACTATGGCCTAGAAAAAAAATTGCTGGCCTAAAGTTTAGTTTTTTTCGTGTTTCATGTTTAAATTAGCCTAAAAATGCAAAATGAAAATCGCCTGTCCGTACACCATCTGCCGTACGCCGGACATGTGGACTCATATCTTCATGATCGTTGAAGATAGAAATTTAATTTTTGGGTGAATTTTAGACAATCAATCAAATTCCTGTTAAGACTTCCTATAGGGCATAGGACAAAAACAGTTCTCTTCCACAAGGGAGGATCCTAACCGTCGGCCTTTAACTATTGGTTCGTTTAAAAAAATGCACAATAATTCAGGATATTATTCGATCAAATAGCTTCAAAACTTTTATCCCCTCACATACAAAAGTATTATTTCGGCCATTTTAAGAAAATAATTATCACCAATACATTTAAAGCTATCAGCTTGAAATTTTGTATAAAAACTTTTAAAAATATTCCATCAAAAGTTTTGAAATCGCTTCACTCCTTCTACCCTCTCCCAT